>OX387240.1:78615662-83415662 GCA_947561735.1 Cenchrus americanus
GATAGATAGAGGATCCATGGGGTTATTACTTAGAAGTCTATTTTGTACAAGACCCCCTCCTATCTGATAGAAAAGGGTCCCATGATCCCGAGCCGGTCTTATCTTGGCTCGCAAACCCCAAGTTTGTCTATGAAGAGCTAATCTAATTGTATTAGTTTCTATAATGGATTTCTTATGTGGAATACTAATGGATAGGCCCGTTGCTAAGTGCTACAAGATCTAGTGCACTGGAACTCGTGGTTATGGACCCGAATCCTTTAGTATGGAACATTGTCTTTTCCAAGTAAAAACCCCTAGTATATGAAAGAATGAAAAGGTGCTTTCGTTCTTGTGGAATAAGAAGCCCTCGTACCTTAATGAAAGGAAAATAGGAATTTTTCGTTAGGTATTTGACCAAATAGGATCGTCCAGTTCCATATAGAACCCATCACTAAAATATCCATAGGGCTAAGCGGAACGAAAAGGGTTTTCCATAAGATGGTAAATGAAACGATTAGTCCACACGAGGTTTGGGAATAAGTGGATTGTCTGATAATGAGCAAGGAATATACGTCTTTCTGCTAAAGAGCATCTATTAAACTCATAATTCATTAGATCCTTGTTAGCAATGTCAACTAGGTATCATAAGTAAATGGATCCCGGTTGTTCAATCCTTTGATAACCAAGGTCATTCTTTGCTAAAGAGAAATGATCACTATGGGTCAGACTCAATAGAATTGGATCCATTCCAACAGCGAGAATTAGATTCTTGATCCCTCTCAATCTCTCTTTCAATTCGAGGATCCAGAGAGGTGTTTCTATAGTCATCTCCGAATATTTGCCATCTCCGAATATTTTCTCATTTTTCTATGATATGTCTTTCTATATGAAAATTGGTTATTTACGATGTACGATGATCCCTGTTAAGCATCCATGGCTGAATGGTTAAAGCGCCCAACTCATAATTGGTAAATTTGCGGGTTCAATTCCTGCTGGATGCACGCGAACGGGAACGTTCCCATAAGTCTATTGGAACTGGCTCTCTATCTATGGAATCTCATCCATCATCCATACATAACGAATTGGTATGGTATATTCATACCATAACATAAGAACAATAAGAACTCGAATTCTTATCGATACTGGAACTCAGAGCATAGGAGGGAAAGTCGATTTATGGATGGAATCAAATACGCAGTATTTATGAAAAGAGCCTCGTTTATTGGGAAAGAATCAATATACTTCTAATGTCGAATCGGGATTCACTAAGACAGAAATAAAGCATTGGCCCGAACTCTTCTTTGGTGTTAAGGTAGTAGCTGTGAATAGCCATCGACTACCCGGAAAGGGTAGAAGAATGGGACCCATTCTGGGACATACAATGCATTACAGACGTATGATCATTACCCTTCAACCGGGTTATTCTATTCCACTTCTAGATAGAGAAACGAACTAAAGGAGAATACTAATAATACGGCGAAACATTTATACAAAACACCTATCCCGAGCACACGCAAGGGAACCGTAGACAGGCAAGTGAAATCCAATCCACGAAATAAATTGATCCATGGACGGCACCGTTGTGGTAAAGGTCGTAATGCCAGAGGAATCATTACCGTAAGGCATAGAGGGGGAGGTCATAAGCGCCTATACCGTAAAATCGATTTTCGACGGAATCAAAAAGACATATCTGGTAGAATCGTAACCATAGAATACGACCCTCAATCGAAATGCATACATTTGTCTCATACACTATGGGGATGGTGAGAAGAGATATATTTTACATCCCAGAGGGGCTATAATTGGAGATACTATTGTTTCTGGTACAAAAGTTCCTATATCAATGGGAAATGCCCTACTCTTGAGTGCGGTTTGAACTATTGATTTACGTAATTGGAAGTAACCAATTAGGTTTACGACGAAACCTAGAAATCAATCACTGATCCAATTTGACTACCTCCACGTGGATAGACCTCAACAGAAAACTGTTGAGTAACGGCAGTAAGTGATTGAGTTCAGTGTTCCTCATAGAAAATTATTGACTCTAGAGATATGGTAATATGGAGAAGACAAAATTGTTTGAAGCACGCACAGAACCGGAAGCGCCCCTTGTTTCAAAGAGAGGAGGAGCCGGTTATCACATTTAATTTGATGGTCAGAGGCGAATTGAAAGCTAAGCAGTGGTAATTAAGACCCCCGGGTGAAAATAGGGATGTCTCCTACGTTACCCATAATATGTGGAAGTATCGACGTAATTTCATAGAGTCATTCGATCTGAATGCTACATGAAGAACATAAGCCAGATGACGGAACGTGGAGACCTAGGATGTAGAAGATCATAACATGAGCGATCTGCAGATTTTGATTCCTTTTCTATATATCCACTCATGTGGTACTTCATCATACGATTCATATAAGATCCATCTGTCTAGAGATCGTCATATACATCTAGAAAGCCGTATGCTTTGGAAGAAGCTTGTACAGTTTGGGAAGGGGTTTTTTGAGAAAAAGAAGAATCTACTTCAACCGATATGCCCTTAGGCACGCTACATAACATAGAAATCACACGTGGAAGGGGTGGCAATTAGCTAGAGCAGCAGGTGCTGTAGCGAAACTGATTGCAAAAGAGGGTAAATTGGCCACTTTAAGATTACCATCTGGGGGAGGTCCGTTTGGTATCCCAAACTGCTTAGCAACAGTCGGACAAGTGGGTAATGTTGGGGTGAACCAAAAAAGTTTGGGTAGAGCCGGATCTAAGTGTTGGCTAGGTAAACGCCCCGTAGTAAGAGGGGTAGTTATGAACCCTGTGGGACTTCATGGGGGCGGTGAAGGGAAAGCCCCCATTGGTAGAAAAAACCCACAACCCTTGGGGTTATCCTGCGGGCTTTCTGAAGAAGAACGAGAAAAGGAAAATATAGTGATAGTTTTATTCTTCGTCGCCGTAAGGAAATATGCGGTAACTAGGAATATGGAAAATTGCATTTTTGGAATTTGCAATAATGCGATGGGCGAACGACGGGAATTGAACTCAAGTGCATATGGGATTCACAATCCACTCTGCCTAATCCACTGGCTACATCCGCCCCTTATCCAGCTAAAGGATTTTCTTTTCCATTCATCATTATTCTATTTATTCTGACCTCCATACCTCGATCGAGATAGTGGACATAGGATGCCACTCTTTAAAATGAAAAAAGGAGTAATTAGCTGTGACACGAAAAAAAA
This sequence comes from Cenchrus americanus, assembly GCA_947561735.1. Taxonomy (NCBI): domain Eukaryota; kingdom Viridiplantae; phylum Streptophyta; class Magnoliopsida; order Poales; family Poaceae; genus Cenchrus; species Cenchrus americanus. Next base: position 78,618,867 of record OX387240.1, read on the forward strand.
CGAATCCTTTTGTAGCTCGTCATTTATTGGCAAAAATCGAAAAGGTTAATATGAAGGAGGAGAAAGAAATTATAGTAACGTGGTCCCGGGCATCTAGCATTCTACCCGCAATGGTTGGCCATACAATCGCGATTCATAATGGAAAGGAATGATATACCTATTTACATAACAAATCCTATGGTAATGCAAATTTGGGAATTCGTGCCTACTCGGCATTTCACGAGTTATGAAAGGCAAGAAAGGATATCAACTTCGTCGTTAACTGAATTCAGAATAGAAAGATTCAGAATAAACAAAGAAATAATTGGATTCATAAATAAAGTAAAGATAGACGGGTAATAACCTTATTTATGACAAGTTTCAAATTGGTAAAGTATACTCCTAGGATAAAGAAGAAGAAGAACGAGCTAAGGAAACTCGCAAGAAAAGTCTCAACTGATCGTCTACTTAAATTTGAACGGGTTTTTAAAGCATAAAACGCATACATATGTCTGTTTTCAAAGCACAAAGAGTTCTTGATGAGATTCGCTGGCGTTACTACGAGGAAACCGTTATGATACTGAACCTCATGCCTTATCGAGCGTCTTATCCCATCTTAAAGTTGGTTTATTCGGCAGCAGCAAATACGTACTATTATAGGGATTTCGACAAAGTTGAAAATAGACTTGTCACTAGTTGAAACAGAGAGGTAATGCTATTATATAACTGTATCTCCTGAGCTCGAGACGTAGTTATTCTATAAAAAAAACCATGTGTCATATAACAATTGTACTAAATATAGTAAAGAAATCTAAATAATCTTTATCTTTATATAGTAAAGAAATCTAAATAATCTTTAGATCTTTCCTGTATTTCGATTCCCAATAAAAAAAGAAATAAATAGAAAAATATGGACAAAAATAAATCCACTGTTTGACTTGGTACAACCCAAAATCACCATTCTCTTGTCTGCACAACCAAAAAATTATTCTGAAGGTCTACAGGAAGATGAAAAATACGGAATTGTATCAAGAACTATATACAACAGAATAGGAAAAAAGGCTCGAATAGAAAAATAGAATCAGACTTGCCTGAAGTAATTACACATACAGAAATCAAAAGAAATTGATACAATCCACGTCATAATCCATATTGGATTCCCAAATTTATTAAAGAAAAAGGGAGCAATCGAAGAATTAGAGAAAGATTCCGTGCGAAGTGACTCCTGTAAACCAGAGACTTAATATTGCTATTGAAAAGGTTAAAGAACCTTATAGACAACCTAATGATTTGCAGAATATATAGCTTTCCAATTGTAAAATAGAGTTTCATTCCGAAAAGCAATGAAAAAAGCCATTGAATTTAACTAAAAAAGCAGACATAAAGGGAGTCAAAATCAAAATTGCGGGTCGTCTAGCAGGGAAAGAAATTGCACGTGCCGAATGCATCAAAAAGGGCAGACTGCCCTTACAAACAATTCGCGCTAAAATTGATTATTGCTGCCATCCACTTCGAACTATCTATGGAGTATTAGGTGTAAAAATTTGGATATTCGTAGAAGAAGAATAAACTAACCCAGTCTTCCCATTCTGCCCTGTGATAGAATAAAAAAAACAAGAACTTCTTTTCCCAAAATCCCTAAAAAAAGAAGAAATTAGATCTCTTTCTATAAGATTTAATGAAAATTGATAAATCTTTTAATATAATTGTTAAGTGCTTAGTGTGTGACTCGTTAGTTTTTTCTTTAGGGTGAAAAATGAGATTTATAAAAAAATTGGCTGAACCCTACTAAAAATAGAAAAATTTAGTAATTCTAGAAAATTAACTAATAACCAACCTATTGCTTCGTATTACGAGATCCTAACTAAGAACCAGTCACTATGTGAATAAATACATCTATAGTAAATGAGTAGATCTATCATATAGTTGTAGCAACTGCATTTTTTTTCTCTACAAAAGAAACTTGATTTTAGGCTGTGAAGCAAAACTAAAAGGATGTGGATAAAAGAGGATGATAGATAGAAGGAAGAAATATAAGAAAGATATAGAATTCCAATGTGTATGGTCTATGAATTACATCATAAAAAAAAAAAAGCAATGTGATAAAGCATCAATATAATAAAATAATAAAAAAAAAATAATAGAATTTAAATCGTAACTTTTGAAATAACAAATCAAAATTTAAAGAAATAAAAAGAGCAGCCTCGTTAATAAAAATTGAGAAAAACGACTCGGAAAGAAATTTTTTGGAAGCTCCATTGCAGGATTCAAACCTAACCATTAAAGGGAGAAGCTGTGGGAACGACAAACTCATGAGGCATCGGATTTTATTGAAAAGAATCCTACCGCTTGGGTGGGATGGCGGAACAACCAAAAAAAAAAATTGCTTTATTTGATAAGATTCTAAATTAACAAATAAGACAGGAAAGAGTAAATATTCGCCCGCGAAATCCTTATTGATTAGAATACTTTACCACGATTCAATAAGAATAAAAAATAAGGAGATTCTAAAATATTATGGAATTTGAGAAATTCGCACGCTTTCTCATTTAATTCGCGAGGAGCTGGATGAGAAGAAACTCTCATGTCCAGTTTTGCAGTAGAGATGGAACTAAGAAAGAACCGTCGACTATAACCTCAAAAGAACTAGATTTCGTAAACAACATAGAGGAAGAATGAAGGGAAAATCCTGCCGAGGCAATCGTATTTGTTTTGGTAGATATGCTCTTCTGCTACTTGAACCCGCTTGGATCACCGCAAGACAGATAGAAGCAGGACGAAGAGCAATGACACGATATGCACGTCGTGGTGGAAAAATATGGGCGTATATTTCCCGGACAAACCAGTTACAATAAGACCCACAGAAACACGTATGGGCTCGGGAAAGGGATCCTCGAATATTGGGTAGCCGTTGTTAAACCAGGTAGAATACTTTATGAAATGAGCGGAGTATCCGAAACTGTAGCTAGAGCAGCTATCTCTATAGGCCAAATGCCCATACGAAGTCAATTTCTTCGATTAGAGATATAGAACCCCAAAAAGGGAGTATTTAAGATAAAAAACCCAGGTTTTTCTCTGAAAGACAATATTTCTTTCATCCTTTTTGCATTGAAATAACAAATTGAAATCAAAATAATATGATTCAACCTCAGACCCTTTTAAATGTAGCAGATAACAGTGGAGCTAGAAAATTGATGTGTATTCGAGTCATAGGAGCCGCTGGTAATCAGCGATATGCTCGTATTGGTGATGTTATTGTTGCTGTAATCAAAGACGCAGTACCCCAAATGCCTCTAGAAAGATCAGAAGTAATTCGAGCTGTAATTGTACGTACATGTAAAGAATTCAAATGCGAAGTGATGGTATAATAATACGCTATGAGATGACAATGCAGCAGTTATCATTGATCAAAAAGGAAATCCAAAAGGAACTGAGTTTTTGGCGCGATTGCCGAAGAATTGAGAGAATTGAATTTTACTAAAATAGTTTCATTAGCTCCTGAAGTATTATAAACACTAGTAGACGAGATATAGATCAAAGAAAAAAAAAATAAGTAGATTGTGTCTCACGTATATGCTTTAAAATCTAAAATGAAAAGAAAAAGGAAAACATGTTGATTATAGAAAAATTAGGAGGAACCTAGAATTAGAGTCTTATGGGCAAGGACACTATTGCTGATTTACTAACCTCTATAAGAAACGCAGACATGAATAAAAAAGGAACTGTTCGAGTAGTATCCACAAATATTACCGAAAACATTGTTAAAATACTTCTACGAGAGGGTTTTATTGAGAAAGTGTTCGGAACATCAGGAAAGTACCAGATATTTCTTGGTTTCAACTTTGCGACATCAAAAGAGAAAACTAGAAAGGGAATATATAGAACTAGAACCTCTTTAAAAGCGGTATCAGCCGACCTGGCTTACGAATTTATGTCAACTATCAAGGAATTCCTAAGGTTTTGGGCGGAATGGGAATTGCTATTCTTTCTACCTCTCGAGGTATAATGACAGATCGAGAAGCTCGACTAAACAGAATTGGGGGAGAAGTCTTATGTTATATATGGTAATGGCCCCACCTATAGTACCCGAATTCTATCTTGAACTTCCTATTTTGAAAATAAAAATGGAAAAATAGGAGAAAAAAAAATATGACAGAAAAAAAAAACCGAGAGAAGCAAAAGTCACTTTCGAGGGTTTAGTTACGGAAGCCCTACCCAACGGAATGTTCCGCGTTCGCCTAGAGAATGACACCATCATCCTGGGCTATATTTCCGAAAGATCCGGTCTAGCTCTATACGAATACTGATGGGGGATAGGGTCAAAATTGAAGTAAGTCGTTATGATTCCAGCAAGGGGCGTATAATTTATAGACTTCCCCATAAGGATTCGAAGCGTACCGAAGACTCGAAGGATACTGAAGATTTGAAGGATACCAAAGATCCAAAGGATTAGGTTTTTCTAGGGTAATAACTTCCAAGTTTCAAAATTTAAGTGAAGAGACTCATTTTTTCCAAAAATAGATTCATAGTTTAAGAAAGGAATACCTATATATGAAAATAAGAGCTCTGTTCGTAAAATTTGTACAAAATGTCGACTGATTCGGAGGCGTGGACGAATTAGAGTCATTTGTTCCAATCCGAAGCATAAACAAAGACAGGGGTAATCTTTCGAAAAAGGAGCTTTTCCTTCAAAAGTAAAAGTACCTACGGAAATGTCCAAAATCTTTCCTCAAAAAAGAAAGTAAAGGATATATTTTACCCTGAAACGGATATCTATATTTTCCCCTGAAACGGATATCTTTGTATCTTTTTTTCTTTTTGTTATTTCTAACTCATATTTATGAGATAATAAAATATGACAAAAGCTATACCAAAAATAGGTTCACGTAAGAAAGTACGTATTGGTTTGCGTAGGAATGCCCGTTTTAGTTTTCATGGAAGAGTGCACGTAGAATAACAAAAGGGGTTATTCATGTTCAAGCCAGTTTCCAACAATACCATTATAACTGTTACAGACCGAAGGTCGGGTGGTTTTCTGGTCCTCCGCAGGTACTTGTGGATTCGTGTTTCACGAAAAGCATCACCCTATGCTGGTCAAAGAACAGCAGATGCTATTCGTACAGTGGGTTTGCAACGAGCAGAAGTTATGGTAAAAGGTGCTGGTAGCGGAAGAGACGCCGCATTACGAGCCATTGCTAAAAGTGGTGTACGGTTAAGTTGTATACGCGATGTAACACCTATGCTGCATAATGATGTCGACCTCCTAAAAAAAGACGTCTGTAAAAGAATTAACCCGCTTTCAAGAGAAATAAACGATTCAATGACTAAATAATAATACTAGTCCGTTATGGTTCAGAGGAGTGTAACAGGATCCACCCAAACACTAGAGTGGAAGTGTGTTGAATCAAGAGTAGATAGTAAGCGTCTTTATTATGGTCGTTTCATTCTGTCCCCGCTTAGAAAAGGTCAAGCGGATACTGTCGGTATTGCCTTGCGAAGAGCTTTACTTGGAGAAATAGAAGGAACGTGTATCACACGCGCCAAATTTGGGAACGTAGCACACGAATATTCTACAATAGTAGGTATTGAAGAATCATACAAGAAATTTTACTAAATTTGAAAGAAATTGGTATTGAGAAGTAATCTCTATGGAAGTTAGAGACGCATCAATTTGTGTCAAAGGTCCTAGATACATAACCGCTCAAGATATAATCTTACCGCCTTTCCGTAGAAATCGTTGATACGACACAACCTATAGCTAGAATTTAAGAGAGCCGATTGATTTATATATTGAGTTACAGATCAAGAGAGATCGCGGATATCATACGGAACTCAGAAAGAACTCTCAAGATGGAAGTTATCCTATAGATGCTGTATCCATGCCTGTTCGAAATGTGAACGAGTAGTATTTTTTCTTGTGGGAAATTCTGGAAATGAAAAACACGAGATACTTTTTTCAGAAATATGGACGAATGGAAGTTTAACTCCTAAAGAAGCGCTTTATGAAGCTTCTCGTAATTTGATTGATTTATTTCTTCCTTTTCTACACGCCGAGGAAGAGGCACTAGTTTCGAAGAAAATAAAAACAGATTTACTCCACCCCTTAACCTTTCAAAAAAGATTCACTACTCTAAAGAAAAAAAAACAAAAAAAGGAATTCCATTGAATTGTATTTTTATTGATCAATTAGAATTGCCTTCTAGAACGTATAATTGTCTCAAAAGGGCCAATATACATACACTATTGGACCTTTTGAGTAAGACTGAAGAGGATCTTATGCGAATTGACAGTTTTTGTATGGAAGATGGAAAAACTTATATGGGACACTCTCGAGAAGCATCTCCCAATTGATTTACCTAAGAACAAGTTCTCGCTTTAAATCCATTGCAATTTTTTACTCTTTTTTTGAATTAGAATAAAAAGAAAAAAAGCAATTTTGCATCTTTGGCACAATCTATATTTTTGCGAAATGGATCATAATAAAATAGATTTTAGGTATCTAGGGAAGATTCACTTGGAAGTAACTATTTCCTAGATACCCATGCGGGGCTTCGCGGTTGAATGAATCAACTGAAAAATCCCCAAAAAAGACCTAAAGTTAAGGATTTATCAATGGGTAATGTTGCTCCAATACCTAACCAAAGAGCTACTGCAGTACCGAGTAAAAAAACGGTCGTAGCTACCGGGCGACGAAATGGATTTTGGAATTTATTGACATTCTCTAGAAAGGGTACTGTCAATAACGTTGGTACAGAAACCATTAAGAGAACGCCCAATAACTTATTGGGTACTGTACGGAGACGGAAATACGGGAAAGAAGTACCACTCGGGTAATATTTCCAGAGTGGTGAGTTGCAAACGGATCCGCCGGTTCACCAATCATTGACGGCTCGAGAACCGCTAAACCTACATTACACGCAATAGTACCTAGAATTACTACTGGAAAAATGTATAAAAGATCGTTGGGGCCATGCGGGTTCCCGTAATAATTATGTCCCATCCCTTTAGCTAATTTTGCTCTTAATACAGGATCATTTAAGTCAGGTTTCTTTGTTATTGGGATAGGTGAATTCTTTAGATCCATCTCAGAGGAACCGGACATGAGAATTTTCTCTATCATCCGGCTCGAGCAAGAATGAAGAAATAAGATTGTGGAGAATCCACAATAGAATAGGGGTATATAATGACTCAATGACTCAAGGCAAGAAAAGCTTTATCAGATTATCTTTTCCCAAGTTGCGCCTATAACTACTCAATCCTATTCTTATGCGTAAATGCTCAATATCCAAGTGGGCTTACAAATTTGATCATGATCAATTGCTTTGTGGATTGTCTCTTGATTAGTTGGTGTTTATCCCCTCAATATCGCAAGTTTCTTACATCCAAACAAAGCATTTACTTGTTACTAATAAAAAAGTTTAGCCTACGTTCTTCCTTAGATCCCTTCTTTTACTCCGATAGTATTGCGGATCGAAATCGATGCAAAGAAAATGAATGCATTTCCATACTATAATAAAAAGTATGTGTAATAAATATAGAATTGGGTCATATCACATGACTTATTCCATTTATACTCTATGGGATCTTACGGAGCCTGCTCATGAATGACATGGTTGGGGTATGATCATAGAAAATATTCTCCTCGAGTGAACCAGCCTATCCTTCCTAAATGGGGACTTACGTGTTGATTGGATGCGGAGACACCTTTGGTCGTGAATTCTAATGTGGCAGATCCAATTCTCTATCTGCATGGCCAAATTAATAATTCAAGTCACACACTCCCATAATCCGCCTTATTTTCTTTCGTAAAATTAACTTCAACTATAACTATTTGTATCAAAATACTTCGAAGTTGAAGAGAAGTGTCCAACACATGTCTTATTGTAAAATAAGATATGTTTGTGCAATGAAATACCACAACCTACCCTAGATGATATATGAGAATTAGAATTCTCTATGATATGCTTTCCCTATAAAGGACCCGAAATACCTTGCTTACGTATCATTGGAAAGTGCATTAACATAAATACGGCAGTAAGCAGCGGTAGTACAAAGGTATGTAAACTATAAAAACGAGTCAAAGTGGATTGGCCCACACTAGCACTTCCACGTAATAATTCCACTAAAGGGGATCCTATTACTGGAATCGCTTCAGGTACACCTGTCACAATTTTGACTGCCCAATAACCAATTTGATCCCAAGGCAAAGAATAACCAGTTACACCAAATGATGCAGTCAATACAGCCAAAACCACACCTTAGACCCAAGTTAATTCACGGGGTTTTTTAAATCCACCTGTGAGATACACACGAAATACGTGCAGGATCATCATTAGAACCATCATACTTGCTGACCATCGATGAACTGATCGACAACTAACCAAAGTTGGGCCTCCGTCATTATATATTGAACGGAGGAAAAAGCCTCTGTAACGGTTGGTCGATAGTAAAAAGTCATAGCAAAACCGGTAGTAGCGACTTGTACTAGAAAACAAGTAAGTGTAATTCCCCCAAACAATAAAATATGTTTACATGAGGAGGAACATATTTACTAGTTATATCATCTGCAATTGCCTGAATCTCAAGACGTTCCTCAAACCAATCATATACTTTATTGAGATAGGTAACTAGCCCGATTCCCCCTCCAGAACCAAGAAAACCAAAAATTTCCATCTCGTACGGCTCAAGCATACACAAATTTTCAACGGATAGTTAGAAAAAAAAGTCAAAACTTCACCAGCCACGATATTCGATCGATTTGCCTTGAAGATATGAAATAAGAAAAATCCGGAATTTCTTCTTTGTGATGATAATGCCAAAAAATCTCAAGTTGGCTCATCTGTCTTTCGTATGTTGATCATTAGAGGCCTCTTGACTTTTCTCTTCCCTATTTTTTTATTTGATTTTTTCACAAGTAAAAAAATCAAATAAAAATTTATAGTGGTTTTCTTATAGAAATTTTCTTGTTGTGATCCTATAAATCAGTTCAATTAAAACCTTAGATTCATACTAGAGCCACGATGATTGAGTCTCAAGCTAAACAAAAGGCAAGGGTTCTTCGAATAAGAACCGCTTGATCATCATTTATTGAAAGAGAAAAATTGTGTTTTGGGCAAACAAAATTGGAAGGAAGAAAATTTCTTTTTTATTAAGAACTACTTGAATTTTTTTTTCAGTCTGGTTGCGAGGTCTAAATAGTGAGTATGAATCATAGTTCCATTTTTTTCTTCTTGATCCACTCTTATGCATTTCGTGTTCCAGATACTAGAATAAATAATATCCGACGAATTAGAATCATCTTGATAGAGATAACAGGCCCTTTCTATGTATTATCAATAGGATCAATTCTAATGTCACACACTCATATTCCAGAGATACCGAAACAAAAAAATCCACGGTCGAACTACCAGAATGTCTAGAAATGTGAAGCTTAAAGTAGAAAGGCTTTTTTTTGGATGGAAAACTATGACTTCATAGTTTTTGTTAGTAGAAACCTAATCTGTTAAAATTCCGTCTAGTAAAACAGAAGAATTATAAATTTCTAAAAATGATAGATAGGAATATCGCGAATAAAGCCATTGCGACCCCCATCAAAGGAGTAGTCCCCCAACCCGGAGCTACTTTCCCATATTCCGAATTCAAGGGTTTCAATAAACTACCTGCGCCAGTCCGTTTTGGCTTAGGTTTAGAACTATCTTCAACGGTTTGTGTGAGCCATAAATTCTATTTAATCATTGGTGTTGTTGACTTTGTATACTATTCCGTTGTAGTTGTAAATACACGATCTTTTCATAGATCCATTGTAATCTTGAAATTCTATAAAAATGGAAACAGCAACTTTAGTCGCCATCTCCATATCTGGTTTACTTGTAAGCTTTACTGGGTATGCCTTATATACCGCGTTTGGGCAACCCCTTCAACAATTAAGAGATCCATTCGAAGAACATGGGGACACTGAAGTAAGAAGTCTCCCCTCTGGGGGACTTCTTACTTCAATGAAATTTATTTCCTTCAATTAAATTATTTCATTTTTAGTCGGAACCTTAGGTGTTCTCAGAAGAAGATAGCGAAAAAATTATCCCTAAAGTCGAAACTAAAGGAACGTATAAACCAATGCTTCCATAGATTCGATCCTGAATATTTACAATTATAACTTCCACACCTATTCACTTATCATTTGGGAGCATTTCCCATATAAAAAGGAAAAGAGTCGAAGAAAGGACAGAGATGGTTTCTGGTGTCAAATCAAAAAAGAGAGGTGAAAGATACCATAGCAATGTGGTATCAGGCTGCCTGTCTCCTTGTAGTTGATCTCCAACTTTTTGGAATGTTCCAAATTCAACTTGAGCATCCAAGTCTGGATCAATACCAGCAAAAACATCTCGGAACAAGGTTCGAGCCCCATGCCAAATGTGTCCGAAAAAGAAGAGCAAAGCAAAGGTAGCATGACCAAAAGTGAACCAACCCCTTGGACTGCTGCGAAAACACCATCTGATTTCAAAGAAGCTCGATCTAATTCAAAAATTTCCCCTAATTGAGCACGTCGCGCATATTTTTTTACAGTAGCAGGATCAGAATAAATCACCCATTAAGTTCGCCACCATAGAACTCCACCGTTACCCCTACTTGTTCAACACTATACTTGGATTCTGCTCTTCTAAAAGGAACGTCCGCTCACAATTCCTCTTCATCTACCAAAACTACCGGAAATGTTTCAAAAAAAAGTAGGCATACGACGTACAAAAAGCTCATGTCCTTCTTTATCTCTAAAGACGGATGTCCTAACCATCCAACAGCTATTCCATCCCCATTGTCCATTGAGCCTGCTCTGAATAATCCCCCCTTTGCCGGATTATTACCAATATAATCATAAAAGGCTAATTTTTCGGGAATTTTAGACCAAGCTTCTGACAAACTAAGATTTTCGGCTAACCCATCGCTAACTCTTCGATATATTTCTTGCTGAAAGTATCCCTGATCCCACTGGATAACGAGTAGGCCCAAATAATTCGATTGGGGTAGTTGCCGATCCATACCACATAGTTCCAGCAACTACGAAAGCAGCAAAAACAGCAGCGATACTACTGGAAAGTACAGTTTCAATATTGCCCATACGTAATCCTTTGTATAGACGTTGCGGCGGACGAACACTAAGATGGAATAGGCCTGCCATTATGCCCAATGTACCCGCAGCAATATGATGCGAAGCTATTCTCCCGGAACGGTGGCGTCAAAACCTTCTGCACCTAATGCAGGATTTACAGCTTGTACTTTTCCAGTTAGTCCGTAAGGATCATGGACACCCATATCCCAGGGCCATATAAACCCGTTACATGAAATGCACCAAAGCCAAAACAAGCCACCCCTGCAAGAAATAAATGAATTCCAAAGATCTTGGGCAAATCCAAAGAAGGCTTTCCCAACTGCTCATCACAGAATATTTCTAGGTCCCAATATACCCAATGCCAGATAGCTGCCAAGAAACACAAGCCAGAAAACACAATGCGCACCTGCCACACCTTCATAACTCCAAATACCCGGATTCGTTACAGTTCCTCCTGAAATACTCCAACCACCCCAGGAATTGGTTATTCCTAAACGAGTCATGAAGGGATGACGAACATACCTTGTCTCCACATTGGATCCAGAACAGGATCGAAGGATCAAAAACCGCTAATCCATAAAGCCATCGAGCCAGCCCAACCAGAAACTAGAGCTGTGTGCATTATATGCACCGAAAGCAATCGACCCGGATCATTCAATACGACAGTATGAACACGATACCAAGGCAAACCCATGGAAATACCCCTTTAGCAAAGAAAACACGATGTCGCTTTATTTTATCGCATTGGAAAAACTATCCACACATATCCTATGTACCTAACCCTTCGAGGGGATTCTATGTCAGAAAGCGTAAATATTTATTTCCATTCCATTAAAAATAACAACAAGCTAATTTCTGTTTGTAAGAAGAAAGAGAAGCAGATCTATTCTATACTCGATAAGTGCCAATATGCAATGGGTAGCTTGGGCTATTTGGGAAAAGTACAGTCAGGATCCTTAATCCCTCTTTTGTTTATCATTCGAATCACGGGATTCCTTTTTCTTTATTCAATCTGTCTTACTTTCCTTATATGTATAATCTTTCAATCTATGTATTAATAGAATCTATAGTATTCTTATAGAATAAGAAAAATTCGTTAAGTTCCCCGTAGGGCACGGGAGGATGTAGACTCCGAGGAGTCGTCCGTAGGGCCGGCCGGGCCGACGCGAAGACGCGATTCCATTGAATCACCGAAACAAGGATGATCGTCAAAAACAAAAGGGGATCGAAGGTGAATCGTGAAGAGAAGAATCGACGATCACCGTCTCTCCGACGTGCGTCGGCTGGCCGCCCTCCGCCTCATTGGGGAGGCGCCAAGACCGGCTAGAGGTCACAAGGCACCATGCCTTTGGGATTTGCGCTCCGTGGAAGAGAAAAGGAAGAACACTGGAGATAGGCAAAGGTTTGAGAGCTAAAGGCTTGGTGAAGAGCTTCTGGGCACCCCACGCGGCTTACCATGCCCGGCAGTTATCGCATCGGGCCCCGGTCGTGGCTCGGGATTGTGGCGCATATCCCAAGAAAAATCATAAGGTGGAGAGGTTTCCTTGACCAATCCGCCGACGGTCGTTCGAGTTCTAGCCGAGTCATATTTGGTTGACTGCCTTGGCCGAAGGAGTAAAGGTTCCGTTTCGGGGTATCGGGCATTTCTTTACCGAATAGGTCGTTCAACGTTGCATTTAAGGATGCGTAAGAAAAGAGAAATAAAATTGCGAGAGCAAATGCCGTAAGAGCGACCAATTCTAAGCAGACATCGTATCAAAACATCTAGATGTCCAAACATTTCGCAATTACATTGCGTACATTCGATGTTGTTTCTCGGCGAAAGTTCTCCATCCGCCTGATAATCTTTTCCGGGCGCTCTGACAGTAGGTGCCCCACATCACATCGATTCACTCCCCGCTATGGCCGATATTGCTTCCTCTTGGGTCTTTTCTATCAATCTAGTGGGAGCTCGTCATTTTCTTGTCATCGCGCCTATTTCGAAATCGACAAACTTCTCGCTCCGCCTCCAAAGAGGCTTTTCTCGGCGATCTTCAATTCACGAGAAGCTTGCAAATCGTCAATGTATCTTTGTGACTCTCGTCCGAGATTGTGCCCCCTTCATGGCTTGTTCGCCCTCCTCGGGCCCTTCTCGTTCAATAGCCGGGCGGGAGGACACCTTTCTCGCAGCTTGTCTTATGGGCACATAATGAATTTCCAAAACCTGAGATGGATTCAAGTGGAGGGCATCGATGTCCTCGTGGAGTTCTCGTCGATGGGTTCAAGCATTTCTTCAAAGCGATCAAGATCTTCGAACCGATCTCGCGCATCTTTCGTTAAACAAAGAAAAAATCTCCTTGAGCTTTTCTCGCACTTCCTCCGACAAGGTTTGAGGTACCCTTTCCCTCGTCTCGCAATTGGATTGTTCATCATCAAAATCGATGGTGACCGAGGTCGATCCTAAAAGAGTAACATCGTCGAGTTAGGGGTATCGGGGACCGAAAGATAGTGATTAAACGCAACAAGTATCTCATGTCCGATTTGTCAATTGGAGCGGTAGCTTTGTCTGTGGGGCGCTCTCGGAATTACCGGTAAGGGAGATGATCCGTGGGGCCGTTTCGTGTGAGAGGGCAACGATGCAGATTTCCTCGGTAACCCGAAGCTTCTGGCCGGGAGAAAAGTTGGATTCCGCCTCTCGCCGGGGCCGGTGTTTTTGCTCGACGAATGGGTAATTGGAGCCTGGAAGACTCGATGGTTCCAGCTTGGATCGGGGAAATTCATCTCTCGGTGAATCCGGTGTTCCCGCGCGTAGGTGATTGAGTCCCCGATGAAGATGATATTTCCACTTGACCAGGGCTCCTCACCCCGGGAGGACTCGTTTCGTTTCGAGACACCGGGACGTCCACGAGTTGATCCTCTATTGTTTTTTTTGCAAATGCCAAATTAAGAATGACGCGTGTTCATCCTCAAGAAAAATACAAGAAAGGTCATACCGTTGGATGGAGCATTGCGGTGTTCCGGGGTCGAGGATCACGAGTTCTAGTCCGAAAATGCATGAGATGTGATTTATCGAAAAAAAAGAGCAATCCCGTGATCAAGAAAGGAAGAAATTTTACCTCAACAAGGACTTTCGATGGTTCTTCTCCTCTCGGGCATTTGGAGGAGCAATTGTGAGACAAGCTCGCCTCTGTCGCCAGTAGCCGCCGGACAGAGTTGGATTCGTTGTGGCATGCCTAGCCATTAGTTGGAGCCGTAGTTGGTGATCCGAATCCCAATGCCGAGATTGGGCCTACCGCATTGTAAGCGATCTCCCGGCCGTATGCTGCATGGTGTCTCCGTGGACAAAAGAAATAATCGTAATCATGGTTGGAGGAGGAATGTCCGAATCGAGGATTAATCGTATTACCTCCTCAAGATGGCCGAAAATCGTGCATCAACTCGTACGTGGGAACAAATGCACAGTGCTCACTAAAGATATGGTCATGGAACTCTTGCCACCAAGAGTTGAAGGTGGGGTGAGCTACCGTTGTAGGTGTAAAAGGCCGGTGTAAAAACTGACCGTACATACCGAAAGACCCCGTCAGTTTGGGTGAGATCTTGATTTCTTCTCGAGGCCGAGAAATTCATGCAAAATAGCCTCTGGGGCATCCGGCCACATCCAAGTCGCCGAGCCATCATATTGGGCCGGTAGTACTCATAAGTATTGTGGTTTAGCCTCCCTCCACTAAATTCACCTGCGTAATACATGGATGGATGATGGTGTTAAGTGATTTTAAATCTTCTATCTTGGTGTCCAGCCTTCGAAGGAAAATTCACAGGGAGAGTCAAATTATCATTATCCAAGTATGGGAGCCGTAGAGATTTTGGAAGCCTTTGAAGAAGAGCTCAAAGAGTCAACACATTCTTCCCGATGAGAACAAATAGCGCCCTTCTCCATAAGTGTGGCATCCTCTAAGAATCGGGGGTTCTCCTTCATGATGGCTGGATGAAGGGAAAAGCCAGTGTTAAGGTCGACACCAACAATCCGGTGCATGCGCCGTGTACCTATATCCGCACAAACCACTAAGGACCTTATCGACGCAGCTATCCTTGGGCTTTGCACATGTGAGTGACAAGCTGATGAAGCATGTGGTACACACCGCCTCTAGGGTATTTCCCAAGAGGAAGCCGATTACCATTGGCTAGATGTGAAGCCATTGCGATGTGTTCGGTATTCGCTCGTTGGCTTTACCGCGTAAGATAAACTCGCAGCCACATGTTTAGAAACGATCGTATTCGACTTCACCAAGGGGCCATCCTTCATATGGTTCTCGATATAATTCTTGTACGTCCCCTCCCCGGTTTCACCCCCTTTTTGTCTTGTGGAACTTCGAAATCCCGTGGGCGACCGTATCCCGTAATGTCAAGGCCGTAATCATGTACACATCTACGTAGCCGGGGGACATTGGGCCGTGACCAAAGAGGAAGGTGCTGACACCATTTGGACCGTGGCGGCAAACCGCTATTAAGAGGTCTTCGGCTCTTTCGGTCTCGCCAAAGACAACTCGGCTACCGAGCAACACGAGGGTGTCCCGGCCCGGTTCTGCACTTTTATCTCGCGAGGATTCTCTCGGCACCAATTTTTCCGGTACCGCGATTTGGGCAAGGGCCGAGCTTCTGAAAGCATCTGCCACCGAGAGGGCTTGCCAGAGCCGCTTGAAGGATCCTTTCAGATTCACCGTGATAAACCGAGGATCGAGGTTCCCCACGACCAAGGAAGCAAGATCTTGAATTGGCCTCGTGACGATCGAAGCTCCTGCGGGAAAGTTTTCCGAGGGGAAACAAGAGAAGAAATTTCAGAAAAATCAAAATCTAAATGCCGAATGAAGCTTATGGTGGGGAATTTGCTCGAGCAAATTTTGATTTTGCGCCGCCATTGGGGATTTGAGCTCAAAAGAAGTGATCTAGGGTTTGGATTCAGATTTAAGACTTTGGCAGATTAAGTAGGAGAGAGAACTAAAAGTTGAACATCAGAGCCGGAGTCAATTCGAACAAAATAATTTTATCCCGTAATTGAAGGGGCATGTGTTAACACCAAAATTTGGTAAGGAGTCCAATTTGCGGGGTCCAACCCTATGAGAACCGTCCTGGCCGGAAGGAAATAGTTTCTTCGCATGCATCTTGCGTAAAATCCGCTGGCCGCTTATCTTCTTCGGCTCGCTAAGAACCGTTGAGCCAATTTTGCGATTGTACCGTGACGGGCTCGAAAGTGGAAGGATTGCCAATGGATGGATAAGCGATCAAAGCTCAGAGATAAATTAGGTATCATATCCATTCGAGGTTGTGCTCGCGGTGGTATAAACATGAACCCCGGATGTATGTAACAAGAGACGTAATCATTCTCAATACAACCGCTTTCTTTACGCCTCAAACCCTAGAGTCCATTTGTCGTGGTCGTCGAGTTCTTCGAGAGGGTTCATCAATCCGTCGACCTCCGTGAGTACCGTAACCTTGTATCATATCTAGTATCATACAGGATTTAGATCTGATGGGTAGTCTTGTTACCATGCTGGGTGTCAAAGCAAGAGATTCAA
The DNA here is from genome assembly GCA_947561735.1 of Cenchrus americanus. Lineage (NCBI taxonomy): Eukaryota > Viridiplantae > Streptophyta > Magnoliopsida > Poales > Poaceae > Cenchrus > Cenchrus americanus. Next base: position 78,635,502 of record OX387240.1, read on the forward strand.
GTCAGTTCAAGAGGGTTTTTGTTAGGTCATGATCCATGCGTAGGCTAAGATCTATCTTGAAGCTAGTTATTCGCCTCATTGAATTTCGCGCATTCAATGTATTCATTGCTACCCCGTGTTGTTTTTGAGTTTTCGCTTTATGTTTAAATTCATGTAACACTTTTGCCCAATCTAGATGGGGTTTGACCGCTTCATCCTTTTTGATGATCCTTATGCAAGTTGGAGTTGGAAACTTTTTTAGTAAATTTAACACATGGATCACATGCCTTTCGATAGCCGAAACCGAATTGATCCGGATTGTCACATGTTGCGGTTCAAGTCATGCAGTTTGTATAAATCTTGAATGAACCTGGATCACGCGTAGATGGTGTTTTCGGTTTGTTTTGAGCTACCATCCGAAGGGATTAGATTTTCAAATCAATCCGATAGATTTATCTACTTCGGTAATGTTTGTTCCTTCTTCGTGATCCCGAATTCCGTTGTTCAAAATCGTATTCGTTATGTTCTTCATGAGAAAAACACGTGCGTAATTTATGCTTTAAATAATGTATGCTTTACCTTTCCATGTTTAGATTGTATCATGCGTGATAGATCTATTTTGCGGGGAAGTGGCACGATCCCAAGCAAGTTGTATCATGCGTGGATAGATTCGCTGTATCGTACCTCGACGGTTTTAAAGTGTCTGTATTACGCGTAGACTAGTGCTTTGGATCTATGCATGCTTTATTACATATCTATACTCGCGCTTTTACCTCATTTATTATTTAATCACCAATGTGGACGGTCACGCTTTGCGCTCATGCATCTTTGTCCAAACAAAGACCGATCATCATCATGCTTACGTCATCCATCTTGACATGTTACTTTTTCCTCTTTAAAGCTCCCTAATGGTTTCGGTTTGTTTGCGGTATAGCTTTCTATAGCTACGTGTCATCTCATTTGGCTTTATAAACTCGCAAATATGGAACCGTCTTTGTACCTCCCTAAGAAGTTCCAAGCTTTGGAATTTAACTACTTTGGTCTTTGTTACACTTCTCAGTGGAAATTGATCGGCACGTCTTGTGATCTCTCGCATGTGTGAAGCGCCTTGTCTTGCTTTGCCGTGTGCTTGGCGCTAGGTGCACATTTCACGTCAATGCTCATCATCAACATGAAGGGTCCTCAAAGGGTTTGGGTTCCAAAGGCCACTCCGAAGGCCATATGTGCGAGGACTTGGGAGGCTTGGTACAATCAAGATGAGAAGATTCAAGCTATAAGCCAAGCTTGCAAATTGGACATGTGTTGCCCAAGTTCCCCGATTGAGGTAATGGAAACTAGTACCTATCTCTTGCATCATCAGAGTCTCATCGTTTCTGTTTAGTTGCATTTGTTGCAATATTTACATATGGTAGGTTGCTTGTGTCATGTGCTAACCCATGAGCAATCTACATGTCTTCATTGTGTTGGAAAGCTAAACTTGTTCTATCATGGTGCATGTATTCATATATATCTCTTTTGCATCATGAGCAAGCTATGTGGTTAGCTTCCCTTTGCTTTCATAAACAATGTGCATACATTTGGTTGGTGATTCAAACACTAAATGCACACATTTAGGGGGAGCTCATCCTATGGTTTGGTTATGGGACTACCATTGCTTCAAGCTTATCTTATGTAGTCCCTTAGCGACGCATTTCTGTGGTGTTTCATTCTAAGAGAATGCTATTTCACTCTCAATGTGATCTAACATCTCTAAAAGAGTGAATATAAGCAAATACGAGCTTCATTCTATCGAGTCATGTCCTTGCGAGCTTATGTCTATATAAGTTCAAAGGCAATATACTCATATATTCCTAATCCTTGTGGTATCACCCCAAGTGTCTTCTATACAAGCTTGTTTCAAGTGGTGTGACCTAGTTGATATCATTTCCAAGTGGCTCATCTCAATGTGGTGCCAACAAGGCAGAGAGGATCAACCCCTGAGATATGCAATGACCAAATGACTACAAGTGATATCTACAAGTGGTAATGTAACAAGAACCCATTTGTTTTATCTCTCTTCTTGTCCGTTAAGCTACCTCTTTGCATGATATGCTCTAAGCTTCCTTGTTTTACAAGCTTGTAGTTGTGCACATGTTTCTCACTACCCTTATCTTGCAAGTGGTATTCTTTTTATGCACACACTTAGGGGAGCTTAGTTTGTATCATGTTATCTTCATGAGCTTGTAATCCACCTTAGTTATTCACACATGTGGTATCTTCATTGATATCATACTTATGGATCATGGTTCATGCGTTTCTCCTTTGCATTTAACATCTCTCCTTTGAGCTATGGTTGCTAGATCTGCTAGTTTTCCTTGGACCCGTTTTCATGGACTTTTTGGAGATTTTATTCCAAAGGGGGAGAATGTGAGACCAAAGCAAACGTGTGGCTTAAGCTTACAAGTAAATTAAGGATGCTTACAAGTGATTTCAAGGATATGAGACCAAAGGGGGAGAATGTGTGAACATAAGATCAAAAAGGGGAAGTTTGATCTAGGGGGGTCTGGATGATGGTAAGCATCCAAGCAAGTATAAGTGGTTCTAATTCTCAATTCTAGCAAATTTATGCTTTCTTGGTTGTGTTGTCATAAATCACCAAAAAGGGGAGATTGTAGCGAACATGGCCTCACATGCCATTTGTTCGAAGTTTGATTTCGGTGATTCATGACAACATGATCATTGGGACTAACCATATCACAGCATGTCTTTTGTAGACATTTCTAGGCTCCAAGGATGCAAGAAAACCCCACGCAAAAATGCCAAAACAAAGGGTCAAACCCGAGCAAGACAAGTAAAAGAGAAGACACCGTTGGATGAACCGACTGGGCCCCTCAAATACAAGCTGCCGCGTGCAATCGTCGACGCAGTTGGTACGTGGTGAAACCCGGTACCGTCGCATGAACCGACGATCGTCCATTATTTAGTAGCGTCGACGAAAGTTGCAGAGGAAGAGCAGTCAAGGCGTAGCAATCGTGATGATCAATGGCTCCGATGGGGACCTCCGCCGTCTATCCGACGCTTAGTTTGAATTCATAAAGAGACGCGCCAAGACGAAGCCAAGACGGGGATGATCCGACGCTTTGGTCAAGGCATACCGCTTCTGCCTATCCGAAGCCGACTCGGCCTCGTTGAAAGCTACCGCACCGACTTGGACGCGAGGCCTTCAAGACGGGATGATCCGCCGCAATGGCCGGAGCATGTCCGAGCAAGCTTGTGTCGCAGAACCTCAACGGCCACGTGACGGGGAGGGGCACCGGGATGAACCGACGCCCCGGGAAAGCATACGGCCGCATCATCCGACTACATCTTTTTCACAGCCTTTAGCCAACTACTTTGATGCCTCGGGCTATTTGTACCCTCCACTCACCCATCCGAGGTTCCCGGATTGGTGTGGAAGTGCAGAGGAGTTCAAGACACATTCAAGATCATATCCAATCCATCCAAGTGCTTAATTTCTCACCCATAGACTAGTGCATGCTTTGTGTATGTGCTTATACAGTTTAGCCGTAGCCGAGTGAGTGCAAGGTTGTGCCAACCTTGTGAGGTGATTCTTGAGTGAATCAGCCGTACAAGGTTCGCCGAAGCCTCGGGGGCCTAAGTGGCTCACCCAAGACCGTCATCGACCCTCCGCCTTGGTGTGGAGCGCGAGGACACTTTGTGCGTGGGACGTGAAGACCCCTTCCTTTGGTGGAGAAGCTCCTTAGTGGAGGCGGCATCAAGGTGACCATGAGCTTCGACAAGTGCCTAAGGGCTAGCTTTTGCTACAAGTCAAGTTGGTGTGCTCTCTGGGAGAGACTTGGTGACCAGAAGCAATACTGTGAGTGCTTCAACAACGTGGACTAGGGGTGGCTTAGTGCCTACCGATACCACTCGATAAATCGCGTGTCAAGAGTTTGCTTCCTCTCATCCCCTTTACGTTTCCGCATTTACTCTATCGCAATCTTTGTTTGTCTCTACATTCCTGTAGCAAGATCATGCTAGGATTGGCTATAAAGCTGCAAACCTTCTTTTGGGATGGGAGTTTCACACTAGAATGTACTTACGCACATCTAGATAAGATGTTCAGTTTTCGCGCAAAGTAGTGAAGCCATAAAGTTAAGGTTTTAAGTTGCCTAATTCAATTCCCTCCTCTTCTTAAAGCACCCGGCATCCGATCCTTACGTAAGCTACTTCTACTAATACGTACGCAGTGAAAGAAATGAGAAAACACTTATCGCATAGGAAATGAAATAAGGAAATCGCCGAGCGTACCGAAGACCGAAAGACTTGCAAGAGGCCTTCGTGACTTTCTTCTCATTACGTTGTGTCCGTTTCATTACAAGGGGTTCACTATTTATGAGGCCTCTCGGGGCATGATCATTTGCCTCAATTACACCTTTTTCGTTCCCCGACAAACGACTTTAAACACTTTACAAGGGTATAACAAGAACTCCCCGCCGTACAAGCCAATGCGCATGTTCGTATAGCCGAAACACCTTTACACGCGCGCCCTCGTCTCGCCTCGTACTCTGCTCCTCGACACGTGGCGCTTCCGGCTCCCTCCAAACCTTCTACGCCAAAGCATAACTATCCGTGCCTTCGCATCGAAGCGTCGCACCGCTCGTAAGGGCTACTCCTACACAACAAAACTCACATAACTCGAGTAGCATTAGTGTTTCCGTTAAACCAAAGACCGCGAAAACTCCCCCGTGTGGCCGAAAGCCGCGCGAGCCGAAAACCGTTAGCTCCGGCCGGCGATTGGGGAAGCCCGGGCGTCATTTTCCCCAACAAAAGCCCCTCGTCGCTGAGGGCCGTCCCGTCCTCAAGATGGGCCGAACTTACGACCAACTCTTCACCGGGCAAAAAGCGGCTTCGGAACTTCCCACGGACGCCCACGCCGACGCGATCCGAGAAAAAGACGCGTGTCGCCCTTTGGAAATTTTACCACGTGAGAGGTTGTCGTCGTGGCAAAAAGGTACTCTTGTCGCTACCAACAGGATTATCTTCCATCCGATGCACTATAAAAAGGGACTCACTGGCCGCCCCACCCTACGGCCGCGCTCCGCCTCCACAACGTGCGAAAGCTCCGAAGGCACACAATTACAAGATTTCGCCTCCCACTTCCTTGTTTCTACTTCGCACATAGATTGCATACATGGCCCCGAAGAGGAGACGCGATGGCCGCGAAGGAGATCCCGAAGACGTACACATTCTACCAAGCCAAATCGACAACAACGTGGGCTCCCTCGTGAAGAACCGCATGGTCGGGGCCGCCCGAGCCCCCGGGCCGGAGACCGTATCGCCGACCTCGAGACAACGAGGTCGTCATCTTTCGAAGGACGCACGCGGCTTCGTTTCCCCTCCACCCCCGCCGTCGTCGACATCCTTCGCACTTCGACATCTACTGCACCAACTCACCCCTGCACCTTTCGCCCCGTGTTGACTCGTTAATAGTTGTATCAAAGTTCGTTTAGACTTGCAAGCGGACAAGTCTCCCGTCGTAGCCAAGGGACCCTTCTTCCCCTCGAGTGGTGAACCCAAGGTATCGAATCCGTGGAACAAATGTGTGACGCAAAAGTTGATCTAGTAAAGCCAAGTAACTTCAATCTTCGACAAAAATAACCCTAATGCATCTAGATGAAAGACACGAAACTAATCTAATCTACTAAAGACCGAGATAACAAAGTAAGATCGTAGATGGGAAACCGATCTAAAGAGAGATCTGGGGTAAGCCTTTTGTTGAAGTTCCAAGCAAGAGAAGAAGTAGCAAATTGAATCTTATAAGAAGCTAAATCGTGGTTTCCCGTCCAAATCTAAAAACATCCGCCTTTCGGAACCCCGTTCGTCACAACGTATCCCTACCTGCGTGGAGTCTAGGCGCAGTCAAAAGACAAGTCGAGATTCTTTCGTGAAGATCCGCCGTGTACCTCTAAATACCGCGGCCACAAGAACACCCTATGTAATCTATCTCGAGAATAGAATTGGAATAAGCAAAGCCGATCGAAAAACGAAATCTTCGAGGAAACACTTGATCGCTAGGAAAAGATTCAACTTCGATAATTCAACTATAACAATGCTACATACACAAGATCACCACCGGGATCCTTCCTTGGATTCGGCTTCTAGCTCCGGAACTCCGACGTGGTCTTCCGTGCAAGGTTCCCACGTCGGCCAGGGGAAACCCTAGTCAACTAGCTCGACCCTCTCTCTCCGAGATGGTGTCCCTCTCTTTCTCGCTCCTCGTCTTACTTTCGATGACGAATTGGATTATGCATGTACTCTTGACAGGGGGCTATAAATAGCTCGAATGGTGGCTAGGGCAAAGGAGGGGGGAAACGGCACCGGGATGTACGGGCCGACCGGCTCGGGGCTGGTCCCGCCCGGGCCCATCCAGGCCCACCCCGAGGCCTCCTTGCCTCACGCCGGCTCCTCGCTTTCTAGATGTTTCCCCCTTCGCATGTAGGTCCATGTCGTCGGCTTCTTTCCGACCGTACAACTCCTCGTCTCGCAAGACCCGCACTTTTCTTATTAGGTCCTCTTAGGCTTGTCATCTTCTTGGATCAAGTCCCCTCGGCTTCTTGGAGTTAAGTTTGCTTCTTACCGCATGACTTGTATGGGGCTTCAAGGTCTTGTCACAAGGTGCTTGATGAACTTATCCCGAAAGTCTTGCTTTCAATGCTAAAACCCCGCATAAACACTAAACTCCAAAACCGACATGCACACGTGAACTTGTTATACTACCTGGGTTAGTACCAATGGATAAGGTATAAAACTTATGCCAACACCGGTAAACTCATGGCTAGGCCGACGGATTTTCACCGTCAACATCTCCCCCATGCTTAAACCTTGCCGTCCCTCGAGTAAGCCTTCGATGGATATCATCGTTGCCCATCAATGCTTAAACTCGCACTTGATCATACATGAGAAAACATAATGCTCTCAAAATTTAATTCATTAAAGTTCCATAATGTACTAGCCTTCATCTCTACGTAGGGTAGATTCTTATTTAAGCTTATCCCACAAGTATTAACATGCTCACAAAGTTTAAATAGATCTCGAATTTTGTACTAAAGAACGAGATAAAGAAAAAGCTAAAAACCAAGTTCACAAATTTAAATCTGTGCCTTGTATATTGCTCATGAACTCTCAACTCGCTCGTCTCTCAAGCCTATATATTCTACTCCTTTCCCTCTCATAACATATATGTGTGGTAGGCTTTATATGGAGCTGGGAAAGTTTAGTCCTAACAAGATTTTATAAATGAGGTGTTGTCAAAACAAGACAAGCTTCTCATGGTCTTACCGAGACTCGTCAAAAAGGTCATTGGAAATGATGTTATATCAAGGAGGGGAAAGAGAAAAATAAGCACACATTCTTTGTATGAGTGAACATGCAAATGGCAAGAGTGATCCCGAGGCACAAAGGAAGTCCTCGTTATCGATTGCACATGTGTTGGAAAACAATGGATCTTTTAAACTTGAAGCCTTGAATTTCTTAATGCACTTTAGAGAACCTAGAGTTCACTTTACGCATACTCATATTTTTTTCTTCTCATATTTCTCCTTCTTTCTTTTCTTTCTTTCTTTCTTTCTTTCATTCAATTATTTTTTTCTTTATTATCTTATCTTGGCCACGAGACTTTCACTCGGAGTTTTGATTTTTTTAATTTACACCCTTTTAATTTTTTAATTACTCCCTTGAACTCTAAAAAATTGCATCGTACCTACCTCCTCCCCCATGCTTAGATGTTGCTCGTCCCCGAGCAAAGAGGCGATAAATAAGGTAGGCACTCGAAATATTTTTCCTTGGAGAGATACTTGAATTCTTCAATGTTGGGCACCGTCTTGCGATCTTCCTTGAATTGATGATCCATTCTCAACAATAGGTTGTGGTCAAGGAGGTAATCACAAAAGATGATATTTGGTTTTAAGGGTGGGATATCCCATGAGGTTTGTGAGATCTCCGATGCGGGATACACAATGCACGGATAAAAGGCTAGCAAAAAGATAAACATACGCAAAACGAATGACCAGCCTTCTTAGTCTCAAGCCAGATGAAATCATGGCCTACAATAACTCACTCAAAAATAAATTCGTACACTAAGGTTTATGCACTCAAATATATATTAGGCTTTCGGATAGGTTGAGTAACACACAAGTGATATTTATGACAAGGTTAGCGATATTTTTGAGCATAAAAACCATCTTCAATCTATTCATAAATTGAGAGCACATAAAACACTATGGGTCTTTATTTTAATCATAACCTCCGCTAAAGATTAAGCTAGCATTTAAATAAATTCAGGTTCGTATTTTAAGAGAGAACTAGCTTTAACATGCATAAATCAATTACAAAGATAAACAAAGCGGAAATTATAATCATATATCATCATGGCACAAATTTTTGTAACTTTTCCAATGATATAATCAAGGTGGTGTCTTTATTAATGATGAAATCAAGTTGAAATATAAACCGAAAATAAACAAACACACTTGCTGAAATTTAAATAAAAAAACAAAAAATATTACGCAAACACACACAAACAAAAGTTGAAAATTACAAAGAGAAAGAGAAAAGAAAAGAAAAACTAAAGTTCCTTAATCTTCCTAGTCCTCCGCCGGTGGTTGGTGTCTGCTATGGTCTCGACGCGCAATACCCTTGCTCATAAGACGTTGGACATTCCCTCCGACGAATTGATTCGATCCACTCGTGAAGGCGTCCGTTCACAGTAATATTTGCACGTCTCTACCAAGTCGTAGGCCGCGTTGGCTTGGATGTCACACGCTGGGCGTTTCGCAACATACCCTCCGATCATGGCCATTCTTTGTCAGGATGGGGATATTGTGCGTAGGGCTCCGCGTTAGCGTTGGGTGGCCCGCCATAACTTGGTGGGGGTACCTGCACCACCCCCCATGCTTGCTCGGTGGCCTCTCGTAATAACTTGGCGGAGAGGGATCCCGCCGAATGGTGGCACATTGGGTCGTGCACCACTCGCTTGTGCTGCGTAGGATGTTCCTCCTCTACGATTCTTCCTCTTTTGTTTTTCCTTGCCTATGGGACAAGGAGTCCCTCTTCCACCATCTTTTCCTTCCTTCGATGAAAAGCCTAAGCCTTGCATCCTAAGGGGTAGGTTCACCATGGCCGTCATGGACTGTGACATATCAGGAGAGGGGAGTGAATAGGAGCCGGTGAAAGTTCTTCTCAAAGAACCCGCTATACCCCTAGTCAAATCCCGACACACACAAGCGATGGATCGAATCACACACCAATCGCCACACAATGAGGTTATGGATCAACCTCTAGTCTTAGGAACGATTCCCGAAAGCACACGCGAAAGCACGAAAGAAGGAAGGGAGGAATTGAACCAAGAAGCAAAGCACACAAAGCTCGCGACCGTCCGGCCAGAGGGGCGACCGTCCGCACGCCACGCGATCGTCCGCCAATGCAACGCGACTCATCCGCACAGCACGGCCGACCGTCCGCCGTGGCCGCGATCGGCCCGTTAAAGCCAACAGAACCTCCGCAGCGAACCCCGAAAACGGACCATCCGCGGGGAGCACGCGACCGTCCGCTGCACCCGCGACCGTCCGCCCGTTGCCGCGGACTGTCCGAAACCACTTCCAACCAAAACTCGAAACCAAACGGATCGGTGAAGCCGAGCAAGAACACGAAGAACACGGAAGAACTCGCTCCACGCGACCGTCCGTCGACGCCGCGGATCGTCCGCGCCTCACGTACGACCAAACAGCCCGTCTCGAAGGTCAACTCCACCAAAATCATCATCGGATTTCCCAAATCCAGAAGCCGTGGAGACAAGGGTTTGGGGACTTGAAAACGCTCACACAAGGATGCTATAGCCCGTAAATCTTGCCTCCTAACTCCCTAAATCACCGGAATCGCGAATCCCTTGAGCACCACCAAAAGCTAGAGCACCAACGAAAATCCTTGAATCAAAGTGGTTTCCTGGGCGTTTGAGGGCACAAGATCAATCAAAAAGATGCACTAGACATCCATCCATGTTTCAAAGAACCGCCGGGAGAAACCCACTCAAACTGGGCGCAATCACACCAAGAGCAAAGGCACGAAAACAAGCACAAAAAGACCACGAAAACACAACTCCGAATCTTCTATACAAACGAGGAAAGATTCACAAGGTCTAGCGCATACCGCGCTAGTATCCATCCCTCTCAACAAATCTCACATGAAGCTCTCATGCGCCCTAGAGAAAAATGGAGAAGAAAATAGCTACGAAATGAGGAAAATGGGAAGGGGGAAATGAAACCCTAAGTCGCGAGAGAGAGAGCCATCCACACACACTCACGGCTTATATATCTGGCCCCACGGAGTGGTAAATGACTCGACTCACTCCTAACTTAACTACCGGGCGATACAACCCACACAGGGGCATTTAGGTAATGTTTCCGTGGGTCTTGCCACTCCGACGCCCACGCTTAGCCGCAACCCGCGCTCTCCCGACGCAAGCCATGCGATTCCGCCGCGTGTCCGCTTCTGTTTTGGACGCAACCTACCACGGGGAGTACCCGAAGTAGATGAATGTGACTCGCCGAGACCTGGCATCCGAAGGAAGAGGCACGCGACACACACTTGCATGTGCTCCCGGGGCCGCGAGGTGCGTAATACCCTCACGTCCCCCGTATGCCGCGTAGCTCGTATCGGATAAAAGGCACGCACACAGGCGGTGCAATGGTGCGCCGGTGAGTTGAGATCGACAGAGGTGGCAGGTGATCCTCGGACTTGGCCCCTCGCCGCCTTATATAGTCCTAGAGGCAGTGGTTACAAGTCTGAGTAGGGAAGGAGTACCAGTCGAGTACGTTCAGAGACCTCTACACAAAGGCGAACATGTACGAGTCCTATCCGAGTACACCCTCGTGTCGTCCTTGTGCTCCACGCCTTCGGTGTGCCGTGTACGCAAGCTCCGGTAGTCCCGTGGGCCCACCGAGTAGTCGGTCCCGGTACCCACCGAGGTAGTGGGCCCAGGGAGGTCCATACGACAAGCCCCCGAGTATCACTTTGTAGTCGAGAAGGATAGTTTCCGCAGTCTTGACGCCTTAACGAGTAGTCCCCAAGCGTCCCCGAGTGCTACAAGTCAAAAGTCCTCAAGAGTAGTCGAAGCATCCCGAGGCCGGGAATGTACTCCACCCTCGATGTTTGAGCAATCTTGAAGTCTTCTCGAGTAGTCCCAAGCGTCCTTGAAATCCGCCTTCTGGGCGGTCTCAAAAATGCCCGTCTTGTCTTGAAGCCTAGCCGCTAAGATACGATTTGCGAACCGCAATCCACGTAGGGTAGCCCCCGAGCTCTCGAGCCGGCGGCTCGGGGCCGAGGATCTATCCGAAGCCTTCACGAGAAAATCCCGAAAATCCGAGAGAAAAAACCGAAGGACACGTGGCACCTGAGCTCCTCGAGCCTTGAGTCGAGTACCTTCCTCTCGAATTGAAGGGTCTTCTTGAAGAATGTGTCCCGAGATGCTTCGAGACTAGCCGCGTCCTGTGTAGTCGAGTAGGGAGTAGCCGAGCCACCGAGGTGAGGCACGTCGACTCGCAGAATACGAAGAGTCACGCGCAGCTCGAGTCGCCCACGCGCGACTTAACGGCCGCCCGTTTCGAGGCGATTTGGCTTTATAAATCTGCCGAAACCCTTAGGGTTTTTCACCCAAGTGAGCCGCAATTATTCGCCACTTGAATCTCGATTTAGATCCACTCCAACGAGCACCGGCCGCCGCAAGAGACCGAGCGCATCGCCACCCGAAAGCCGTAGGGTAGCCCCCGAGCTGATGCGAGTGAAGACTCCCTCGTTCTCGGGGAGGATGAAGCCGTCCCCGCCGAAGACGTCAAGGCCTAGCGGAAGAAGAGGAGCTGCGTGTCGCCGCGCCAAGGCCGAGCGCGCCGCCACGTCTCCACCGCGCGCCGACCCAAGCCGCGAGTGGAAAAGGTCGAAGGTGAAGACCGAGGATCATGCCGACCCCGTTGAACCCTCGGTTCATCGTGGAGAAGGAGATCGATATGTGGAGATCCGCCGCAGAGATCCCTATCCAATGGAGAAGGCGCCAGCAGGACGAGATCCCGCGCCCGCGCTCGTGGAGCGCGGGCCGAGGGCCCCGGGCCGAGCGATTTCTTCAAAGGGCTTCTCGTGTACTATGGCATCGAAAATTAACTTGAACCCCAACGAATCTTCCACACTTCGTCTTCGTCCATTTCTCGCGAAGCATCTCTTGGGATCAAGCCGCACGGATTCTCTTCCCGAAATTCTTCCGCGCAGTCAGCAGCCCCGCCGCCTCCAACCCTGCAGTAGCCTACGGCCGGGATCCCGCTGAGGGAAGATGCCGCCGGCGCACCGGCGTACAAGCTCGTGGACTCCAACATCGCGATTGGAAGACGAGGTGGTTCTATACCACGAACCAATTATCCGAGCTGGCCGAGCTACCAGCCTCAAGCACCAAGAGTGGTGGAACACGGAACCCACCATGCAAGAGGGGATCCAGCCTCCCGAGTTGCCGGGAAGAATCAAGGCCCCGCGTGATGACCGAGGGCCGAGCATGTGGCCTTCGCCTTCATGAAGCGGCCGGATCCGCCCGCCGGCCGCCGGGATACGATGGGCTTCGAGTACACCGCCGACGACGACACGTCGCGATGTCGGGGCGACCAAGACAACGACATCGTCGAGAGGTTGTCGAGGATCTTCTGGCGACATGCCGGAAGGGCTACCCGCGCGTGCCCCGTCGAGGAGTCTTCCTCGCCGCGCGCCCGCCCAACGAGGTAAGTATCCGCACCCGCCTGCCGAGCGCAGGGCCCCAGCGGAGTTGCCAACGCCCGTGTCTTCGATGTGACGATGTGAAGGCGACCGAGCCGCAGCCACCACCGAGCTTGACCGAGATTCCGGGCCGCAGGGAGAAGGTGAAGGAGCGCCGAGGCCCGGGAGACGACGACAATCCCGTCATCGTGGAGGATACCTCCGACGAAGAGGACGAGGAGACGCCGGCAGACGTTCCACCGCGCTCAGGGCGGCCGTCCGTGCTTGCCTCATGTGCCTCTCATCCAGACTCCTCCGCTAGCCCCGGAGGCTAGCCTTGCCGCGCCGCCGAGGAAGCCGCGCAACCCCGCGCGGGTAGCGAAGAAGATGAAGGTCTCGAGACCACGCCTGAGGAAAGTCATCTTGAAAGCAGTAAGGCGTCGAGTACCCAATGATCGAGCACGGCGTCGACGAGTAGTTGTCCCCATGTGCAAGGAGAGAACGCGAAATGCGAGCCCGTGAGGAGGGCGATGAGGGCACGCGCCCATGTTGGGGAACCGCCGGAAGCCGAAGCCCGCCCTCCCACCTGCCGAAGAGCTTTCCGGCGCAGCCCGGAGCGCTGTGCCCCCCGCCCCCGAAGGGAGCAGAGTACCCCGCGGGCCGCCGCCGCCGAGGAGGTGGAAGCCGCCGGGCGCAGAACGTCCGTGGGCGCCACCGCCGCCGTGGAAGAGGCGTAGCTCCGGGAGAGGTGCGAGGAGGAAACGTTCCGCCGAGGGTGGACTCGTCGACATCGCCGCATCCTCGTGCGCCGACCGTGACTATCGTCCTGGCCGAATCTCAGGAGTACCACACTTCATGAGTAGTACTATTGTGGTAGCCGATGTTGTCTCGGGATGATCCTCTCGTGGATACTTCGTGCGTAAAATCCACCGACTTCCGAGCCGGGACGGAGAGGGAGCCCGCGGCAGCGAGAGGGCAAAGAGGCCGCGCCGGCCGTCGAGGAACCCGCTCCAGAAGCCCAAGCCACGACCGAGCCCCCAGCTGCCGAAGCGGCGCTGCCAGAGGCGGTCATGGTCGCAGGTGAGTACTCTTCTTGAAGTCGTAGAGCCTCAAAAAAGAGTAGTCGTAGATGCTGATGCCCGTGCTCTTTGCTGACAGCGGCCGGGGGGAGACATTCCCCGCAGTGTTCTCGTGCGTGTGAGTTGACACCAGAGTCCCGCAGGTCGCGTAGAGCCCCCGAGCCCATGGGGGAAACCGTCGTGAAGTCCGCCGAGGAGGAGGCTGGGCCGCCACGCTCGTGGGTTGCCCCCGGGAGGTGGCGATCCTGGCCCCGGGAGATCCAAGACGCGAGCCCATCCGCCCCGCGCTCAATGACGAGGCTACGAAGGCAGCCGGGCGAGGATCGAGTTGCTTCCGCCGACGATCTCGTCGAGCCGGGCGTGTCGGCGCGCATCCGGAGGCGATGCGCGAGCCGAACAAAGGGATGAAGGTACGTGGCCGCGTCTCCCGAGTAGTCAATCCTTTCGTTGAGTACTCTTTTGACTTGAAATTGTCTTCCGTAGACGTCGCGAGCGATCCCGCGAGAAGTCAAATTCGCCGTAAGGCTACGCGCGTGCTACGAGTCGAAGCCTGAGGAGCACGCCTATGAAGTCGAGGAAACACGCCGCCGCCATGGCCGAGGCCACGCCGCCTTCGCCAAGTACCACAACGACGTGATGACTCAGCGAAGGAGCTACCACGTATCCGGTGCGCAAGAACAAAGGCCTCCCACAAGAATAAAGGTATGTCTCTTGACTCGTCTTAGTACTTGTTGGGGAGCCCATCAAGCTCCTCGACCCGTTGCCGTGTTCCCGTGTTGTAGAACTTGAAGACCAGGTGGAGCGTCCGAAGGGCTCGAGATCAAGCATGAAGAATCTCTTCACCGGGAGCAAGAAGCCCGCCAGGGGAGCCTTGAACTCGACTACAAGGAGCCGGCCTCTCAGTGCGAGAAGCACATGGAGTTGAGAATTGCACCGACCGTGATCTCGTCAATCGCGTTACAACCAAGCAGGTTGAACGAGGACCCAGGCGCTCCGAGCCCAACCGAAGGACCCGGAAGAGGCCGCCCTCCCGATCGCGAGGCTCCCGGTGCCGCACCCGGCGGCCCCAAGATTGCTCCGTCGCGATCGACTCCCCGTGAGGCGCCAAGCGCCTACCGGGCCGCCTACGTGAAGCACATGGCCAAGTCAATCCTGGCAGGTGTCGTCTTCATGAAGTCGTACTTCCCGAAGCGTCCCGTGAGGAACGCCTACGAGTAGCCGCCAACCGTTCGACGAGCAAAGACGCGTAGCCACGGAGCGATGGCTCCCCATCGCGAGCAGTACCGATGGTTGAATTCCGTAGTTTCGTACGTAGAATAGTAGCCATGGTTGTACAGAAATGTATTTCGTAATGAACTATTTCATATATCAATGAAATGTGAAGTTCCATCAATGAGTACTGTGAATCGCGATCTCGCAGTGCGTAGCGCCCATCGTGGGAGTAGGTGCGAGTAGTACCGCTAAGAGTCCCGTCGCAGTGAGCAGGCAAGAAAGAAGTTGACAAACAATCGAATCCACATCGAAGAAGTGCACCGGGTGGCCGGTGGCCGTAGTTACAAGAAGCCGTCGGGACCCGAGGGCCGCCACAACCGAGTAGTACCGGAGCTGCAGCCGCTTACGTGAGTGATCCGTAGGTAGCCGTGTAGGCCGGATCGCATCCGTAAGTAGCCGCGCAGCCGGATCTGTGAGTGTGGTCTTCGGCAGACCGCCGGCGAGAGTCCTCGACGTCATTGCCCCGTGTCCCGTAGGCACGTACCCGGCCGGGACTCGGGAGTAGAATAGTCCTGGAGACTTGAAGCCAGGACCCGAGGGTCGCTGCGTGTCGCCGTGTGCCCACAGAATGCGTGGAATTCGAACCCCGAGTAGTCGAGAAAGGTACTCAGGCGCAGAACCTACGCAGCCGGTCGACGTTCCACGAGTTGTTGACTTCTTTTCGCCTTCAAGTGTTTGGAGGCGTAGGAGCCTCGGCTCCCATTACCCAGCCACGGAAGGGTCCTTCCGTGAGCCGAGCTTGTGAAGTCCTTCCGTGCTCCGGATACTTGCCGTGAGGACAAGATCTCCAACGCTAGCCGGGAGCCGTTCTTGACGTTGCGATCGCAGCGCCGACACCTCCAGTACCGTCGATCGGGACGAGGGCCACGGGGCCGACGCCGAGGCCGCCGATATCAACTCGTCCGTCGTCTTCCGAGACGCCTTCGTCGTAGGGGCTCCACCGCCGGCGAGTTCCATATGACACGCAGAGGATGGCTTCGCAGCCGGGGAGACCGTAAAGTGTGGGGATTGCCCCGTTGGCTCGGGATGAAGACCGCAGCCCCCGCAGTGCGTCATAGTTCCTTGATCCACTGCCCCCTTTTGAGTTAGCGCGCCGTGTAGCCGCTTGAGGGCGTCGACACCATCCCGTTGGGCGCGCTCACTTGTCCGTTGGCCCGTGGATGGGCGGCGGAGACGCACCGACGTCGATTCCGCCGTTCGCGTACTCCCAGAACCGGTGGTTGTTGAAGTCGGACCCCCGTGTCCGTGATGATGCGGGGCAGTCTCCGCAGCGTGTACGAGCTCATCCGGTAGTCGAGTACTCGTCGCCCTTGGGGCATGTGACCGCTTGACCTCGATCCATTTGGTGGTCTCATCACACGGCACTGCACATCTTCTAAGCAACTTCCCCCGGCGTTAGCTTGCAGCGGGCCCAATCATGTCGAGCCCCCGCGCAGCAAAGGGCCGTTGGTGTATGGTAACTAGCTTCAGAAAGGTGGACATGTTGTCGCTTGGCGAAGAACCGACATCCTTGGCACCGTCCGACCAGCTCTTCTGCGCATCGCCTGTGGCCGGGGCCGCAGAAGGCTCGGCCGACACCGCCGACCGCCGTGCGGGAGGACGCCGTGGGTTGCCGCGTACACCCTCGTGGATCTCCTCCAAGATGTCCTTGCCTTCTTCATGCAGGAACGATTTCATGAGTACCAGAAGATGCGCCGCTTGTAAAGCTTGTCGCCGACGAGGACGTAAGACTTGGCGCTACGGGACGAGTTGTTCTGGGCCGCGTTCTTGCCCAGGACCCTCGCCGCCGAGGTAGTCGATGAAGGGTTGCTCTCCCGTCCACGTCGATCATCATGACCTCCTCGCCCACCGATGGTTACCGGGACAAAGGCCTGCGGGCGCCGGGCCCGGGATGGATGGCGCGTGGAAGCTCATGGACGAAGACGCCCGCCGGGTACTTGGGCGCGGTGGGGATCCCAGCTGAGGAGGACGGCCGCCGCAACGTTGTTGTCGCGAACGGCGGGGATGGAACCCGAGACCGAAAATTGTTCTCGAGCTTGCGACCTCAGCAAGAGGCGTCCATGTTCTCCTTGTTGCGTCCCGGTGACCTCAAGCGTGACTCGTTGATGACCACCGCGAGTCGCCGTAGACTAGTAGCCGCTCGATGCCAAGCGAAGCCGCGAGGCGCAGCCCGTGTAGGAGGGCTTCGTACGGCCGTTGTTCGAGACCTTCCGTGCTGATCCGCAGACGACTTCGAGTTGTCTCGCCGTTGGGGAGATCGGAGTACCCTCAGCGCCCGCCCCCGAGGTTGGAGTGAGCCGTCGAAGTACATCACCCAATGCTCGGTCGCACCTGCGGGGAGTAGGTAGGCCGCTTCCTCTCGCCACTCCGCCGCGTGTTTATCAGAGCTGCGACTTGATGGCCGTGCGTGGCTTGGAAGTCGATGGTGAGGGGCGCCGAGCTCGACGTACCATTTGGAGATCCTTCCTAAGGGCGTCCGGGTTCCCGTAGATGTCGCCGAGTGGGTAGCTCATGACGACTGAGACCGAGTACCCCGGAAGTAGTGTCGTAGCTTCCGCGAGGTGATGAGTAGAGCGACAGGAGCTTCGCATCGGCCGGTAGCGAGCCTTGGACTCGATAGAACCGCCGACGAAGTAGACCGGGCGCCGGACCGGCAGCGTGGCCGGCCGCTCCCCCGCCGCTCGACGACGATGGCAAGACCACCACGAGGCAGTCGCACGAGGTAGAGCACAGTCGCTTTTCGCTCTTGTAGGGAGCCGTGAGGATCGGGGGCTTCGACAGGAAGTCCTCGAGCCGGGCAAGGGCTCGGGTCCGCCTCTCGTTGTATCCGTCACCTAACTTCCTCGTGTGCTTGAGCAGTCGGAGAAGGGGAGACCTCGTTCTCCTAGCTTTCCCTGGGATGAATCGTCTCGAATGCTCGCCATGCACCCCGTCGGCCGGAGACGTCCTGATGCTCGTGTTTCTCATGCCGGTGATGGCGAGATCTTCGGGTTGGCTTCGATGCCACGTTGGCCGATGATGAAGTCAGAGAAGCTGTCCGGCGGCACGCCAAGGACGCACTTCCTGCTCGCTGAGCCTGGCCGTTATTTCCCGCGTAGCGATGCGAAGGTCTCTTCAAGGTCGTCGATGAGGGTACCGGAGTCCCTCGGTTTTTGACAACCACGTTATCCACTGAGCCCCACGTCTCTGTTGAGTTGCCGCTTGGAAGCAGCTCTGGACAGTCTGCTGTGGTGAGCGCCTGCCGTTCTTCAACCCGAAAGACATGGTCGTGTAGCAAGTACGCCAAACGGGTGATGAACGCGGCTCTCTCCGGTCTTCCTCCTTGATTGCGATCCGGTGGTACCCGGGAGTAGCGCCGAGGAACCACGAGCACACCCCCGCGGACGCACGCCCCGCCCGCACGGGAACCGGGATAAAACCTTGTGTCATTTGTTGCTTAGCATCGACCATCGAGAGGGGATAGACCACAACGCTATCTACCGGTTAGTGTCGGGACCATATTCCGCACCGACAGAAAGTTCGCCATGTGATCTCGAGCGAGAGCCCCTACCGGCGCGCCACCGTCGGTGTTTTAGACCGCAACCTACTACGGGAGTACCGAAGTAGATGAATGTGACTCGCCGAGATCAGTAACTCGAAGGAAGAGACACGTGGCACACAATTTAGACAGGGTTCGGGCCGCGAGGTGCGTAATACCCTACGTCCTGTATGCGTTGTGTAGCTCGGGATTGATAGGGCACGATTACAAGATGGTGCAATGGTGCGCCGTGAGTTGTATGAGATGAGATTGGATGAAGGGATCGGCCCCGCCTCGCCTTATATAGTCCCAGGAGTGCGGGGTTACAAGTCGGAGTAGGAAGAGAGTACTAGTCGAGTACGCTAGGGGAGTCCCTCGTACGGTGCGGAACATGCACAGCTTCCTAACCCAGTACTACTCTTGTGTAGTCCTTGTGCTCCACGCCTTCGGATGCCGTGTAGCGCAAGCCGGTAGTCCCGTGGGCCCACCGAGTAGTCGGTCCGGTACCCACCGAGGTAGTGGGCCCGGGGAGGTCCATACGACACGGCCGCCGCGCGAGGACCGGTGTCGACGGCGCTCCGCGCCCGTGTGGCCGCGTACTCCCGCGGGAGGGGGCTCGGAAGCATCCGCGACCTCGCCGGCCGCGGCCGGGGTTCGCCGTCTCCGTCATCTCGAAGATGCGGAGCGGCCTCTCCATCAGGGGGACGACCCGCCGGTGGTGGAGGAAGGCGAGGACGGCCGCCACGGTCGCCCCGCGCGCCGCCGAGTTCCTCGCCGCGGTCGGGAGCGAGTCCAACCGCCTCCGATGCGAGGGCGGATACACGCCGTGGCTCCAGGAGTCGGGCCTCTCCCGGAGCACCAGGCCGGTGTAAGGGGGAGGCCGGGCTCGGCGTTGCGAAGGTAGAACCACCCCCGCTCCCAGTCGGCGTTGTTGGTCGTCATCGTACAAGGGATGTAGTCGTCCTTGTACTGCGCCCGCAAGGCGAGCGACATGCCGCCAGCGCGCACCACGCGGCGGGTCCTCTGCTCCGTCGTCGGGTCGCGTGAACGCTCTCCGCGGAAGAGGTGTATCCGAGAGATCCCAATTCACCGGGATCCCTAGATACCCCTCGCAAACGCCCACGAACGTGGCCGCTGCGATATCGCGTTCGGCGCGAAGTTGTGCAAATCCACGCCGTAGTGGTGGCGGAGCGCCCGCATGAAGCGACTCGCCGCGGCCGCGAAGTCGCGCTCGTGGAAGCGGGTGAAGCTCACCACGTAGCCGCTCGGCGGGTTGGGCACGTGGTCCCCCGGCCCGGCGGCAAGATCCATTCGGCCGGCCGCCCTCCTCGTTCGCCGCCAAAGCGGTCGGAGGACACCGGTCGCCTAGGGCCAGCCGCGTCACCGTGGAGCGCTCCCACGCGTACGGATCAACAATGACGAGAGGCGGAAGAGGCGCCATGTGGAAGAGCAAGGAAGCCGGGAACGAAGGACAGAAGGAGAAGAAAGGCTCCGACGGCGAAAGGGCGCGATGGCGAGAACAAGACAGAGGCAGGAGCACGGGGAGCAAGAACGGCGATTGCTAAGGTAAAACCACCGTTTTCCCCTCTCCTCGCATTTATAAGCCGCGGGCGCTGCTCTCCGAGCGCACGTCCCGCGCGCATTAACCGCAGGAGAATCTTTTCTCGCCGACGGCGGGCCCCACCACGACCACGGCGGCCACGCCACCGCAGACGTCCATCATCACGGCGTAGAACCGGGGAGGGCCGTCGCAGGCGGACACGTCCGCCGCCCACACCGCCCACTACGCGCGCGGCCGCGGCGCCTAAAAGGCGCGCCCGCGACGCGAAACCGCAGCCTCGACTGCGAAGCATTAAATGGCCCGGCCCCTTACCAAGTAAGGAGGACCCCGAGCGGCACGAGCCCCTGGCTCAGGAAAATTCAACCCTCGAAAGGAGGCAGGCGTGAGACGGTCACCTCGGGGCCCGTTTGAGACAAAACATGCACCGCAGGCGCCAATGCCGCACCATTTTACTGATCAGCGCCTCGAGGGCCGACGTGGTCAGGCCCCTCGAGGATTCGCAGATGCCAAGACGGGAGCGCTTAGCCGCCACCCCACACCATTTTACTAATCAGCGCCTCGAGGGATGGCTCGCCCAGGCCCCTCAAGGATTCGCAGATGCAAAGACGGGGCCGCCTAGGCGCCACCCCGCACGGCCCTACTGATCAGAGGTTCGAAGCCTGACCCTCGACGGGTTCGAACAGGCACCCCAGATCACCAGAGTCAGGGACGATGAAGGCACACGCATTCGAGCCATTCCTCGGGCCCGCCAGCTCGAGGGTGCCCCACATGTCGTGTTCGAGAGCCAGTGAGGGCAGCTAGCCGGAGGATCCCACCGAGAGAGAGCTTCCGCGCCCTCGGTCCCTAGCGAACGGGACCGAGCCCCACCTAGCAAACCCACGCAAGCGCTTTAATGGACGTGTCTCTGGACCATGCAGCCTACCCTTATCGAACGGGGCATGGGCGTCCACTCGAACCACCCACTAACAGCTCAACGAGGAATCCGCAATCCGCGACCCGACCGATGGGGGTTGCGGAAACCTCACCCTCCGTCCCGCGGAGGGGATGGCGAGGGCGCGTTAAAAAACAAGTCGTAGAGCTCTACCCGATCGCCTCGAACGGGCCCAGGCTCGGGGGCTTGACGCACGGCTACACCTCCTGGATTGCACCCGCCGCGGATAGTGCCAGCAGCGCGTGCGTCACCGAAGCCGGCTGAAACATTGCCGACGACGGTTGAAACATGTACCACGCCCTCTGACCAAGTATCGCGGTAAAACCCCTACGAGAGCGCCCGCGCTCTGCCGGGGCGCTCGGGGGGCTAGACCCGCGGGTCCGCTGACGCGGCCCCACGGAAAGCGTTCGCAAGCCAAGAGGGAAGGACGTCCTATCAGTATGCTCTAGCATCTGCGGGGGCCTTGCCGGCGAACCCGCAGATGCTCGGGGCCTACTGTCGGGGACAGCCCTAGGGGTCCCCTTAAACAACCGGGAAATCCCCACTTAAAACCCGCAACAAGCCAAAGCCAAACGCGCCTCGCTTAAGCACACAGGGCACGGCCCACGCCACGGTGGCCCTGACGGCCCACCAAAGCGGCCCACACAAAGATCCCCTCGAACAGGTTTCGCCTCGCTCGAGGGCACACGCCTCCCTCGGGCGGGCTCCGCCCCGTTCGAGGGGGTGCGCTTACCTCGAGCTGGCTCCGCCTCGCTCGAGGGTCCGCGCCGCCCTCGGCGGTGCCCGCCTCGCTCGAGGGTGCTCCGCACGCGCACGCCGTTCCCGCACACGGGCATTTCCAGTCCCCCGACAACGGCGGGGCGGCGCCATCATGCGCCCGGGACTCGCGCCACGGTCTCCGTTGCACCAACTCCCTAGGAGGGAACCCATCCCCGCCACTCGTGGGGGACCGTGCGACGGGCCGGTGCCGGTCCGTGACGCCGCGCCGCCTACTCGGTACGGCCAACACGCCGAGCCCTCTCGTCGGTGTTTTGGACGGCAACCTACTACGGGGAGTACCCGAAGTAGATGAATGTGACTCGCCGAGATCGGTAACTCGAAGGAAGAGGCACGCGACACACAATTTAGACAGGTTCGGGCCGCGAGGTGCGTAATACCCTACGTCCTGTATGCTGCGTAGCTCTGGATTGATAGGGCACGGTTACAGGATGGTGCAACGGTGCGCCGTGAGTTGAGATTGGATGAGATGAGGTCGAGGTGATCCGGGATCGGCTCCCCGCCCCGCCTTATATAGTCGGGAGCGGGGTTACAAGTCGGAGTAGGGAAGGAGTACTAGTCGAGTACGTCTAGGAGACCTCCATACGGGGCGGAACGTGTACGAGCCCCTATCCGAGTACTACTCCTGTGTCTTGTCCTTGTGCTCCACGCCTTCGGTGCCGTGTAGCGCAAGTCGGGTAGTCCCGGGGGCCCACCGAGTAGTCGGTCCCGGTACCCACCGAGGTAGTGGGCCCGGGGAGGTCCATACGACAAGCCCCCGAGTACTTTGTAGTCGAGAAGGATAGCTTCCGTAGTCTTGACGGCCTTAACGAGTAGTCCTCAAGCGTCCCTGAGTGCTACAAGTCAAAAGTCCTCAAGAGTAGTCGAAGCATCCCGAGGCTGGAATGTACTCCAGCTGATGTTTGAGCAATCTTGAAGTCTTCTCGAGTAGTCCCAAGCGTCCTTGAAATCCGCCCTCGAAGGTCTTCAAAAATGCCTGTCTTGTCTTGAAGCCGGAGCCGTCAAGAAGATGCGATTTGCTGAACCGCAATCCACGTGGAGTAGCCCCCGAGCCTCGAGCCGCGGGCTCTGGCTGAGGATCTATCCGAAGTCTTCGAGAGGAAATCCCGAAAAATCCGGAGAGAAAAACCGAAGGACACGTGGCACGGAGCCCCCGAGCCTTGAGTCGAGTACTTCCTCTCGAATTGAAGGGTCTTCTTGAAGAATGTGTCCCGAGATGCTCTTGAGACTAGCCGCGTCCCGGGTAGTCGAGTAGAAGTGGCCGAGCCACCGAGGTGAGGCACATCGACTAGTAGAATACGAAGAGTCACGCGCGACCGCCGAGTCGACCACGCGCGGACTTATCCCGCCGCCCGTTACGGAGGCGATTTGGCTTATAAATTCAAGCCGAAACCCTTAGGGTTTTTCACCCAAGTGAGCCGCGGTCATTCGCCACTTGAATCTTGAAGTAGATCCACTCCAACGAGCACTGCCGCCGCAGTAGATCCAAGCGCATCGCCACCCGAAAGCTGTAGGGTAGCCCCCGAGCGGATGCGAGTGAAGACTTCTGTTCTTGGAGAATGAAGCCGTCCCCGTCGAAGACGTTGAAGGCCGGCGGGAAGAAGAGGAGCCATGCAGAAGCTGCCGCGGCCGGTGCCGGAGCGGCGCCGCCCACGCTCTCCACCGCGCGCGGACCCAAGCCGCGAGTGGAAAAGGTCGAAGGTGAAGACCGAGGGACACCGCGACCCTGTTGAACTCGGGTTCATCGGGGAGAAGGAGATCGATATGTGGAGATGCGCGGCGGAGATCCCTATCCAATGGAGAAGGCGCAAGACGAGATCCCGATGTTCTCGCGCTTCGTGGAGCGCGGGCTTGCGCTCCCAGCGAGCGATTTCTTCAAAGGGCTTCTCGGGTACTACGGCATCGAGTACCTCAACTTGAACCCCAACGGAATCTTCCACGCTTCGTCTTCGTCCATTTGCGAAGCATTCTTGGGGATCAAGCCGCATTGGATTCTCTTCGCAAGTTCTTCCGCGTGAAGCCGCGGCCCAGCGCCTCTAACCCTAGAGTAGTCGGCGGGGGCCGGGATCCGATTGAGGGAAGATGCCGCCGAGCGTGCACGGCGTACAAGCTCGTGGACTCCAACACGGATTGGAAGACGAGGTGGTTCTATACAACGAACCACCATCCGAGCCGCCGAAGCCGAGCGGACGGCAGCCCAAGCACCAGGAGTGGTGGAACACGGAACCCACCATGCAAGAGGGGATCCAGCTCCCGGAGTTGCTGGGAAGAATCAAGGCCCTGCGAGATGCAGGACTGAGGGCCGAGCATGTGGCCTTCAGTTTCATGAAGCGTCGGATCCGGCCGCCGTCGCGCACGGGACACGATGGGCTTCGAGTACACCGACGAAGACGACACGTCGCGGATGCCGGGGGGTGAAATTGAAGACAACGACATCGTCGAGAGGTTGTCGAAGATCTTCAAGGACATGCCGGAGTACACGGCGTGCCCCGTCGAGGAGTTCTCCGCCGCGCGCCCGCCCAACGAGGTAAGTAGCCGTACCCGCCTCGTCGAGTAGTAGGCACTTGCAGCAGAGTTGCCGACGGCTTTGTGTCTTTTTGATGCGGGACGATGTGAAGCGGTTTGTCTCCGAGCCGCGGCCACCACCGAGCGGAATTGAGATTCGGCGGTGGAGAAGGCGAAGGAGCGCCGAGTAGTCGGAGACGACAATCCCGTCATCGTGGAGGATACCTCCGATGACGAAGAGGACGAGGAGACGCTGCAGATCGCTTCCAGCCGCGGTCGAGGTTTAGCCGTCCGGTGCTTGCCTCATGTGCCTCTCGTCCAAGACCCTCCGGCTAGCACGGAGGCTAGCCTTGCCGCGCCGCCGAAGAAGCCGCGCAACCCCGCCAAGAAGCGGGTAGCCAAGAAGATGAAGATCTCAGAGACCACGCCTCCTGAGGTAAGTCATCTTGAACGAAGTAGTCGAGTACCCAGTGATCGAGTACGGTGCTGACGAGTAGTTATCCCCATGTGCAGGAGAGGCCGCCAGCGGAGCCCGTGGAGGAGGGCGATGAGGGCACGTGGCCCACAGTGGGGGAACCGGCTGGAAGCCGAAGTCCAGCTCCCACTGTCGAAGAGCTTCTGGCGCAGCTGGAGCGCCAGCCCCCTGCCCCAGAAGGGAGCAGAGTACCCGCGGCCGCCGCCGTTGGAGAGATGGAAGCCGCAGGGACGCAGAAGACGTCTGCGCCGGCCGCTGCCACCGTGGAGGAGGCAGTAGCCGAAGAGGCGGAAGAAGAGACGCCCGCCGAGGGTGGACTGGTCGATATCGCCGACATCCCCCTGGTGCTCCGCCGTGACTATCGTCCGGTCGAACTTGTAAGTACCACACTTCATGAGTAGTACTCATTGTAGTAGCCGATGTTGTCCGATGAACCTTTGTGGATACTTGTGCGAAGAAAATCCACCGACTTGAGGCCGGGACGGAGAGGAGCCCGCGGCGAGAGGTAGAAGAGGCCGCGCCGCCCGTCGAGGAACCCGCTCCGGAAGCCCGGTGCCTCGACCGAGCCCCCGACCGCCGGCGCGCCGCCGGGGAGGCGGTCGTAGTCGAAGGTGAGTACTCTTCTTGAAGCGCGTGGGGCAGAGCCCCAAAAAAGAGTAGTCGTAGATGCGATGCGCGTGCTCTTTCGCGACGAGCGCCGAAGGTGGTGACATCCCCGCGGGGGTGCCCGTGCGGGGAGTTGACACCGGGAGCCCCGGAGGCCGCGAGAAGGAGCCCCCGAGCCCATGGGGGGAGACCGTCGAGAAGTCCGCCGAGGGGGAGGCGGCTACCACGTCGCCGGGGGTTGCCCCGGAGGTGGCAATCCGATCCCCCGAGATCCAAGACGCGGAGCCTATCCGCTCGGCGCCGATGACGGAGGCTACGTCGAGTAGCCGCGGCGGGATCGAGCCGCCGGCCGACGATCTCGTCGAGCCGGCAACGGTAGCCCGGCACACTGGAGGCGATCCGGCGGGGGCCGAGCGGTGGATGAAGGTACGTAGTCGTAGCCTTCCGAGTAGTCTATCCTTTGCGTAGAGTACTGCGCTGACTTGAGCTTGTATTGTGCGGGACGTCGCGGAGCGATCCCGCGAGAAGTCCAACATCTTTGGGGGCTACGGCGACACCGTGCTCCGAGCCGAAGCCTTGGAGGAGCAGCTCATGAAGTCGAAGAAGCACGCGGCCGCCATGCGGTCGAGGCTTGACGCCGCCTTCGCCAAGTACCACAACGACGTGATGGACTTGCGGGCGAAGAGCGACGATGCGGTGCGGAAGAATAAAGGCCTCCGCAACAAGAATAAAGGTATGTCTCTTGACTTGTCGGGTACTTGTTGGGAGTCATCAAGCTCGACCCGTTGTGTGTGTTCCAATGTTGCAGAACTCGAAGACCGGGTGGAGCGTACGAAGGGCTCGGAGATCGGCATGAAGAATCTCTTCTACCGGGAGCAAGAAGCCCGCTGGGTACTTGAACTCGACTACAAGGAGGCGGCCTTCGAGTGCGAGAAGCACATGGAGTTGAGAATTGCATCCGACCGGGATCTCGTCAATCGCTACAAATCCTTGCGAAGTTGAACGAAGAGCGCGAGGCGCTCCGAGCCCAAGCGAAGGACCGGAGGAGGCCGCCCTCCCGATCGCGAGGCTTCGGTGCCGCACCCGGCGGCCCCAAGATTGCTCCGTTGGCGGATCGACTTCGTGAGGCGCCAAGCCGGGCCGGCCGCTTACGTGAAGCACATGGCCAAGTCAATCCCGAAGCAGGCCGGCCTTCATGAAGTCGTACTTCCCGAAGGCCCCGGTGGAGGTAGTCGCGGCGGAGTAGCCGCCAAGCGCTCGGACGAGCAAGACGCAGTTGCTGGAGCGGATGGCTCCCATCGCGGAGCGAGTAGCCGATAAGTTGAATCTCCGGTAGCTCGCGTAGATAGCTAGTAGCCATGGTTGTATAGGAAACAAGGTTGTAATGAACTTATCTCATATATCAATGAAATGTGGAGTTCCATCGATGAGTACTCGTAGCCGCGATCTCGAGTGCGGAGCGCCCATCGTGGAGTAGGTGCGAGTAGTAGTACTCGGCTTAGTAGTCCCGTCGCAGGGAGTAGACAGTAAAGAAGTTGATGAACAATCGAACTTTATTACTGAAGAGGTACACCTGGGTGGCCAGGGCCGTAGTTACAAGTAGTCGCTTGGACCCGAGGGCCGCTTACAGGTGAGTAGCACTGGAGCGGGTAGCCGCTTACAGTGAGTGATCCGTAGGTAGCCGTGTAGGCTGGATCGCAGATCCGTAAGTAGCCGCGCTGTGCCGGATCTTAGAGTGTGGTCTTCTTGGTAGACCGTTGCTAGAGTCCTTGACGCTCATTGCGGCCCGGGTCCGTAGGTAGCCGCACGGGCCGGACAGGAGTAGAATAGTCCGGAGACTTGAAGCCGAGGACCGGAGGGTCGCTTGCGGCAAGGGGGTGTTGATGTAGTCGCGTGGACTTGAACCCGGAGTAGTCGAACGGACTAGGCGTAGAATCGACGGAGAGCTGGTCGACGTTCCACGAGTTGTTGACTTCTTCGCCTTCGAGTGTTTGGAGGCGGTAGGAGCCTGGCCCGGTCACCTTAGCCACGGTGAAGGGCCCTTCCCGGGGGGGGCGAGTTTGTGAAGTCCTTCCGTGTTCTCGGGATACGGCGGAGGACAAGATCTCCAACGTTGAAGGAGCGTTCCTTGACGTTGCGATTGTGATAGCGTCGGATACCCTCCGGGTATCTTGCGATTGGACGAGGGCGGCACGGCGAGCTTCTTCGAGGGCTGTCGATATCAACTCGTCCGTCGTCTTCCGAGACGCCTTCGTCGTAGTGCTCCACTCGCCGGCGAGTTCCATATGACATCGGCGGGGAGGATGGCTTCGGAGCCGTAGACCGGGAAGTAGGGGGATTGCCCCGTTGGCTTGGATGGTTGAGTCCGCGGCCCCCCGAGTGCGTTGGGTAGTTCCTTGATCCACTTGCCCCCTTTTGAGTTAGCGGCGTCGTGTAGCCGCTTCTTGAGGGCGTCGAGCACCATCCCGTTGGCGCGCTCGACTTGTCCGTTGGCCCGTGGATGGGCGACGGAGACGTATCCCGACGTCGATTCCGCCGTTCTCGCGGTACTCCCGGAACCGGTGGTTGTTGAAGTTGGACCCCCGTGTCCGCGATGATGCGGTGGGGTAGCCCGTAGCGGTGTACGAGTTCATCCGGGAAGTCGAGTACTCGTCGGCCTTGGGGCATGTGACCGGCTTGACCTCGATCCACTTGGTGAACTTGTCGATAGCCACCGGTATGCCGGTTGAATCCTCCCGGCGCGGTTGGCGGTGGCCCAATCATGTCGAGCCCCCCGGCGGGCAAAGGGCCGGGTTGGTGGTATGGTGACTAGCTTGTAGGCGGGGACATGTTGTCGCTTGGTGAAGAACCGACATCCTTGGCACCGTCCGACGAGTTCTTCGGCATCGCCCGGGTGGCGTGGGCCGGTAGAAGGCTCGCGGAAGGCCTTGGCCGACCGGCGTGCGGGAGGACGCGTGGTTGCCGCGGACACCCTTGTGGATCTCCTCCAAGATGTCCTTGCCTTCTTCGCGAGGGACGCATTTCATGAGTACTCCCGGAAGATGCGCCTCGCTTGTAAAGCTTGTCGCCGACGAGGACGTAAGACTTGGCGCGGCGGACGAGTTGTTCGGCTGCGTTCTTGTCGGAGGGGACCTTTCGCTCGGCCCGAGGTAGTCGATGAAGGGATGCCTCCGGTCCACGTCGATCATCATGACCTCCTGCCCGGTGGTTGGTTAGCCGGGACGGTGGTCGGTGGCGCCGGCTCCGGGATGGATGGCGCGTGAAGCTCATGGACGAAGACGCCCGCGGGTACTTGGGCGCGGGTGGATCCGAAGCTTCGAGAGGACGTCCGCCGCAACGTTGTTGTCGCGAACGATGTGGTGGAACTCGAGACCATAGAATTTGTTCTCGAGCTTGCGGACTTCTAGGCGATGGCGTCCATGTTCTCCTTGTTGCGGTCCCGGGACTTGTTGACTTGGTTGATGACCCTGCGGAGTCGCCGTAGACTAGTAGCCGCTTGATGCCAAGTGAAGCCGCGAGGGCGGAGCCCGTGTAGGAGGGCTTCGTATTCGGCTTCGTTGTTTGAGACCTTCCGGAAGATGCGGGACGTACTTGAGTTGTTCGCCGTTGGGGAGATCGGGGAGTACCCCCGCGCTGCGCCCTCGAGGTTGAGTGAGCCGTCGAAGTACATCACCCAATGCTGCGGTCGCACGGTGGGAGTAGGTAGGCGGTTCTCCCGCCACTCGCCATGAAGTCGACTAGAGCTTGCGACTTGATGGTTGTGCGTGGCTTGAAGTCGATGGTGAGGGCGCCGAGCTCAACGGCCCATTTGGAGATCCTTCCGGTGGCGTACGGGTTCCTCGGGATGTCGCCGAGCGGGTAGTCGGTGACGACGGAGACCGAGTACTCCCGGGAAGTAGTGTCGTAGCTTCCGCGAGGTGATGAGTAGAGCGTACGGAAGCTCACGCACGGGCCGGTAGCGAGCCTTGGACTCGATAGAACCTCGGCGACGAAGTAGGCGGGGCGGCCCGGGCCCGGGTAGGCGTGGCCGTCTTCCCGCCGCTCGACGACGATGGCGATGACCGACCACGTGAGTAGTCGCGGCGAGGTAGAGCGATGGGCGCTCGCCCTTGTAGGGAGCCGTGAGGGACCGGGGGGCTTCGACGGGGGAAGTCCTTGAGCTGGGCAAGGGCTTGGTCCGCCTCGCGCGGTCCACACGAACTTCTCGTGGTGCTTGAGTAGTTTGAAGAAGGGGAGACCCCGTTCTCCTAGCTTCGAGATGAATACATTCAATGCCGCCATGCACCCCGTCGGCTTACGGACGTCCTTGATGCTCGTGGGAGCTTTCATGCTGGTGATGGCGGAGATCTTCTCGGGGGTTGGCTTCGATGCCGCGTTGGGCGATGATGAAGCCGAGTAGTTTGCCCGAAGGTACGCCGAAGACGCACTTGTTCGGGTTGAGCTTCCGGCGGTACTCGCGTAACGATGCGAAGGTCTCTTCAAGGTCGTCGATGAGGGTATGCGGAGTCCCCGGTTTTGACAACCACGTCATCCACGTAGGCCTCGACGTTCTTGTTGAGTTGCCGCTTGAAGCGGGCCTGGATGGCCCGTTGGTAAGTAGCGCCGGCGTTCTTCAACCCGAAAGACATGGTCGTGTAGCGATGCACGCGCCAAACGGGGTGATGAACGCGGTCTTCTCCCCGGTCTTCCTCCTTGATTGCGATCCGGTGGTACCGGAGTAGCGGTCGAGGAAGCAGAGCAGGTCGCGCCCCGCGGTGGAGTCGATGACTTGATCAATCCGTGGCAACCCGAAGGGGTCCTTGGGGCAGTGCTTGTTGAGGTCGGTGTAGTCGACGCACATCCTCCACTCGTTCGAGTTCTTCTTGCGGACGAGGACGGGGTTGGCGAGCCACTCAGGATGGAAGACTTCTCTGATGAAGCCAGCAGCGAGTAGCTTGGCGAGCTCCTTCTTGATGGCGTCCCGTCTGTCGTCGGCGAAGCGTC
Source organism: Cenchrus americanus (assembly GCA_947561735.1). NCBI lineage: Eukaryota > Viridiplantae > Streptophyta > Magnoliopsida > Poales > Poaceae > Cenchrus > Cenchrus americanus. Next base: position 78,665,952 of record OX387240.1, read on the forward strand.
GGAGGTGTTGTCGCTTGGGGGTGGCCTTTGGGTCGACGTTGAGGCAGTGCTCGATCAGCTCCCTGGGCACTCTGGCATGTCCGCTGGCTTCCACGCGAAGATGTCGCGGTTAGCCCGAAGGAAGCTGATGAGCGCGTCTTCCTATTTGGGGTCGAGGCCGGCCCCGATGGTGGTAGTCTTGGTGGGGTCGCCTGTTCCGAGGTCGACCGTCTTGGTGAGCACCTCCTCGGGTGGCCGAGGTTTGTTGGCGCCTCGTCGGACTTCTGCGGGATGTCGAGTTCGCTTGTGGCAAGCTTCTTCGACGCGGCGTAGACCTCCATCATTGGGGTGGGTACTTGATTTGTCGAAGCAATCACCACGGCCTCCGTATCGCGGTCGTGAGAGATCTTCAAGTCCCCCTGGAGGGAGAGTACGCCGACTGGACTTGGCATTTTGAGTACCAAGTATGTGTAGTGGGGCACCGCCATGAACTTGGCGATGGCCGGTCCGCCGAGGATGGCATGGTAGGAAGTCTCGATGTCCGCGACCTCGAACTTGATGTACTCGGTGCGGTAGTTGTCGCGAGACGCCCCGAAGGTGTAGCGGCGGTACCACCGAGCCCGGTGGGATAGCCGCGTTGCTCGGGACAATGCCGTAGAAAGGCATCTTGCTCTTGTTGAGCATGGGGGTGACGTCAAGGTTCATCTTCTGAGAGTCTTGGTGAAGAGGACGTTGAGCCCGCTTCCGCCGTCGATGAGCACCTTGTTGAGCTTAGAGCCCGCCACTGTTGGTTGCAGGACGAGAGGGAAGCGTCCTGGTTCGGAGAAGGCTGGTCCATTGGTCCGCGCGGGAGAAGGTGATGGGCGTCTCTGACCACCTGAGAGGGGTCATAACCGCTGGTTCAATGGACATCACTTCACGGCGAGTAGCCTTCGCTCCCGCCGCGGGGGTAGTCCGTCGAAGAGGACGTTGACGGTCTTCTCGGGTTCTTGGAAGTCGTCGTCGTCCTTCTTCTTGTTCTTCTGATCGTGAGGGTGCGGTGGCTCCGGCGTATCCTTGAGCGCATGCCTGAGCTGGTAGCACTGCTCGGTGGTGTGGTTGCCGTTTGGATGCCACGGGCACTTCTCCTTCAGCAGGTCTTTGAACCCGCCGGAATTCTTCTTCGAGTTCCCTTTTGGAGGGCGCTGGATAGCCGCGACGGTGTTGTCTGGCTTGCGCTTGCGGTTGGAACCCGAGAAGTTGTTGTTGTTATTGTTGTTGTTGCGGCCGCCTTGGTTTGGGTTGCGGCGCCGCCGCCGCCTTGGTTCGCTTGGACTTGGCGCGGATGGCGTCGTACTTGGCGTTGGCCTTGTCCTCTTCATCCGCCCGGGACGTGATCATGTCCTTGAGGTGGGGAATGGACTGGGGACGGCGCCGGCCGAAGTCCTCGAAGGTGCGGCGATGGTAGAGCCCGTCTGGAAGAGGTCGATGACCTCCTTGTCGGTGACGTCCACGACGGTAGCGCGCTTGTCGAAGAAGCGGCGCATGTACTTGCGGAGGGTCTCGCCTTGTTCTGCTTGATCATGGCAAGGTCCATGCGAGTACCCGAACGGCCCATGGCGCCCGCGAAGTTGCTTGTGAATTGCTCCTTCGGTGGTCCCACTTGTCGATTGAGTGCTTGTCCGGCGACTCGAGCCACGTGAGTGGGGCTTGGTCCGGGCGAAGGGGAAGTAGAGGCACTTGGTGTCGCCCCGTTGCCGCCGGCGTTCTCGATGGAAAGAGCGTAGCATCGGAGCCCTTTGGATGGGATCCTGCTTCGCATCGTATTTGGTGATCCCCAAAGGCTTGAACTTGTCGGGGAGGAGCAGGGTTGCGGCGGCGGGGTGAGAAGGCGGGGAAGCCGTCGCCTTCGGCGGCGGTCGTCGACTTCTTCGCCGCAACTCTTCGATTCTGCGGCGGGCATCGTACCCGCCGTGAGAGGCGCCGGAGGCGTGGCTATGCGCGTGGCCACGGCCGCCGCGGCCGCCGCCGCCTCCGGCTTTCTTGTTGGCTCCGTGGTTGGAGGCCGCCGCCCGGCCGCCGCCGCCGTCGGGGTCGTTGCCGCCACCACCGGCCGAGGCACGGTGGGGGACGAGTTCTCGGTTGACGTTGTCTTGTCGTGAGGGTCCGCCGGCGGTGGAGCGTCGACGGTTTGGTTCGGTTTGGGATGTCGCCCCGAGTACGGTTAGGACCGGGTCAACACCGCGACTAGTAGCCTCGTTGTCGCGAGGCTTGGGCCGGGGGAGGTTGGCCGACTCTCTTGTCGACCCGCATGAAGTAAGCTTCCTCGGCGAGCTTGGCGATGACCTCTCCGGCCGTATGCCCCGAGCTCGCCGTGCGATCGCTCGTGATCGACATGAGGCCTTGCTCGGGAGTGGTGTGAACTCTGCTCTCGGCGGCCGAGAGCTTCCGCAAGGTTGCGGATGGGGAGGTTGTCCCCGAGCCGCCGGCGTCGTTCGTTGCGCTTCTGTTACGTTCGCGCGGGCGTCCCTGGCGGGCGTCGGTCTCGTCGCGGGGGCCTCGGCGGACGGCTCGTCGCGGAGATGTCCTCCGGTACTTGTCCGCGGCCGTGCACCGAGGTTCCGGGGTGTCGCCGGCAGCCATGAAGACTTGACGGTCGGGGGGTACCCAAGCTTGGCTCGAAGGTGCCACCTCGGTTGGTGTGCTTGAGTCGGCTTGGGCTAGTGGTGTTCCCTCCTGGAACGGTAGCGAGTCGATGTAGGCGACGTAGCGTGAGTCCCCCTGTTGTCGGCTCGGCGGGTTTGCGGTACGGCCGATAGACGTATCTCCCGGCCGGCGTTGATCTTATAACCGGCCGGAGGCCGGCCCCGACAAGGGAAGCTCGGAGAGGAGTTGTCTTCGGACTCGGGCTCCTCAGGGTCCGACCCGAAGTCGAACTCGTAGTCCGGGTTCGAGAAGAACTCGGAGAGAGGCCCGGAGTCCGAGACGCGGTTGGAGACGGCGTCGGAGTCCGGGTTGTACTCGGTTACGGGCTCCTTGCCGGCCCGTCGTGGCGTAGAAGCCTCCGTGCGGGCCCGGCCTGGGAACGCGAGGGCCACGCACAGAGCGCTGACGTGGAGAGGGGACCGCCTGCGATGGCTGAGGAGCCGGCTCGCATGCGATGGCCCATGGCGACGTCGGGTTCGAGTTGGAGACGGACTCGAGCTCGAAGTCAGCGTGGAGGTTGGAGAGCGAAATTTCGCCGAACTTGCCGGCGAGCTTGCCGTGACAACTTCGGGGAAGCGTCACAAGGCTCGTCCTCGAGTCGGGTTGCATGATCGGGCGGCGGCGGAAAGAGCCCGCGCCATCGGCGGTGCGGACCCAAGCCCCGAAGACGAAGGTGTCGCCACGGTTGAAGGCGACGGTTGGCTTGATGTGAACGAAGCCGTCGAGTTCGCCATGTGATCTCGAGCGAGAGCCCCTACCGGCGCGCCGGTGTCGGTGTTTTGGACCGGCAACCTACTACGGGAGGAGTACCCGAAGTAGATGAATGTGACTCGCCGAGATCGGTAACTCGAAGGAAGAGGCACGCGACACACAATTTAGACGAGGTTCGGGCCGCGAGGTGCGTAATACCCTACGTCCCGTATGCTTTGCGTAGCTACGGGATTGATAGGGCACGGTTACGGGATGGTGCAACGGTGCGCGTGAGTTGAGATTGGATGAGATGAGGTCGAGGTGATCCTGGGATCGGTCCCCGCCCCGCCTTATATAGTCGGGAGGCGGGGTTACAAGTCGGAGTAGGGAAGGAGTACTAGTCGAGTACGTCTAGGAGACCTCTATACGGTGCGGAACGTGTACGAGCCCTATCCGAGTACTACTCTGTCTTTGTCCTTGTGCTCCACGCCTTCGGGTGCCGTGTAGCGCAAGTCGGGTAGTCCCGGGGGCCCACCGAGTAGTCGGTCCCGGTACCCACCGAGGTAGTGGGCCCGGGGAGGTCCATACGACACCCTCGAAGGGGGGCGGCCGCACCCTCGATTTACTTTCCCGTGACTTTGCGGGGTTAGGCCAAAGCGTTAGGCGGCGGGGCGCCATCCCCGCCACTTGTTAACGACATGGTGGCCGCCCCCCGCGCGTACAATCCCACGCGGGGCACGCGCGGCGCAACCCGCTCGTGGAGCATGCGGGAACGGGACGCTGCCTTACCTGCCACTGTGCCCCGTACGGACCGACGTCAGCAACTCCCTCGAACCCGCCTGAAGACATCACGGCCGTCCGCCGCACTCCTACCCTCGAAGCTACCACTGTTCGGGTATGAGATACGCCACGATGGCCGGATCGCGGCAAGGACCGTCAAGGCGGCCGTCTACTCTACGGCATAGCACACCACGCTTCCCCACGTAGCTAAATAGCGCGGCATACATGTGATTCGCTCTCTCCTTGGCCTATAAAAGGAAGACGAACTCCCCCGCCGCAGGGGACAAGACAGGACACGATACAAGGCAGAATAACACTCGACACACCACGCACTCGCTCTCCAATTCTCCCACAATATCTTCAGCCACTCCACCAGGGACTTGGAAGCCACGCTTCCTCTCCCGCCTTGCTTGTAGCAGCCCCACTACAGGCACCCCGGTGCTGAGCAATATAGTGCCTCGAGCACGCCACTGCTGGACGTACGGCCCCTCGGCCGGAACCAAGATAAACTTTGTGTCTCTGATTGCTTAGCATCAACCATTGAGGGATAGACCTTGGCGCTCATTACTGTTTAGTGTCGGGACCACATTCCGCACCGACATGTTGCTATCTCATATTTATTTGCAAGTATGTCTTTAAAGTAACGAGAATATGTAGGTACTTGTAGGGCATCTAATAATGGCATGTTGATGCTAAGTCTACGCACAACCTCCACAAACTTCTCAAAGTGGTTGTCAAGTTTACCTCGGAAGTAGCGTGGCTTGAGTTGTGGTATCCTCGTGTCTTCTTCCGGCATCTCAAATTCGGGTTCTTCGGTGACGATCCCCGTAACCTTCTCCTTAGCAACTCCTTCCGTCTCGGCGGATGGTTTAGGCTTCCTTGCTCCCGTGGAATGTTCCGGATCTTCGGTCTCCTTTCCCGAACGTGTTTGAATGGCCTTCGCCGATTCGGGACTTTTGGGTTGTCCCAGAAGCTTCCCTTCATCATTAGTGAGGCGCCCGGCAAGTTGTCCCACTTGCGTCTCGAGCATCTTCATCATGTTGAGCACTTGATGGTTGGAGCTTCCGACCTCCGTCACCTTGCTATCGATGTTCTCCAACACCTTGTCTATGGTCTTGAACTTGGTGACGGTGTCCTTGTTGATCTTGGCTTGCTCGTCCATGAACTCCTTCAATTGTATACGAAGCGGAAACGAATTCGGAATGGATGAGCTTGCATTGAATTGAGGTCTACCTTGCCCGTAGCGGAAGTTTGGCAACTCTCCCTTCCTCATGTAGTCAAGTGTTTTGGCTTCCTCCTGACAATCTTTGCGGACATGGCCATACTCTCCACATTCTTCGCATGTGGATCTTGCTTCAGCAGCCTTCAAGTCTTGAGCCTCTTTCTTTTCTATCTCCATCTTCTCCAACCTCCTCATGAGCGAGTCGATCTTGCCTTCAAGTATGTTTTCCTTCTCCACTTGCAAGATTCTCTTGACGTTCCCCGTGGGTTGAACCGGATGTAGGCGCCCGGATGACGCCCACATGTCGCTATCCGCGACCTTCTTGAATAGAGTGAAAGCTTCCGTCGGTGTTAGCTCGATGATGGATCCTCCCGCCGATGCATCGATGATCGTCCTTGACGCCATGGTGAGTCCTTGATAGAACTTTTGCACGAGGTCTTCCTTCGGGAACTTGTGATGTGGAACCGCCCGAGTGTACTCGTTGAAGCGCTCGAATGCCTCCGAAACAGTTTCCGTAGGATATTGAACAAAGGTGGCAATCTTATTACGCAAGCTTTGAGTTTTACCCGGCGGGTAGTATTCCTTCATGAAAGCCTTCATCAACGTGTTCCAATTTTGCACCGTCTCCGCCGGTTGAGAGTGGAACCATTGCAAAGCCTTCTCGAGAAGTGAGAACGGAAAAAGCCTTGCCCTCATTTGATCTTGAGTCACCCCATCCATGTTGAAAGTTTGACATAGTTGAATAAACGCTTGGAGGTGAAGGTTCGGATCCTCTTTACCGGTGAAGGGTGAATGTTGCACCATGCGGATAGTTGAGGTCTTGATCTCGAACGGTCTTCCGATCTCCTCAAGGTTCAAGATTGGTAGGTCGATGATGTCCGGGGTGCATAGCTCCCCAATCTTGTGCTCTTGCGGTTGATCACCCATCGGTGGAAGTCGATTCTCCCGAGGACTTTGAGGTGGTGAATTCTTCGGAGATTCCTTCGATTCTTCATCTTCCAACTTCGAATCTACAAAATCCAGCTTTTTAGCTTGATGTGCTTCGCGTCTCCTTAGCATGTAAAGTTTTTCTGGACCATCCACAAAATTATCGGGTTTGTTGGAGAGGTAGCCGTCCATCTCCTGTTAGGGTTAGCAATAAACAAAATATGAAAAAACTAGAAAGTAAAAATAAATCTATGAAAACTAGGGTTAGACAAACTAGATTAGATTTATTTTGAGGATGATCAAAGTTTAGTAGATGCAAAAACAAAAACTAAGAGAAAACTGAAAATTACAAGAAAAGGCAATAAAAAATCAAATCTTGATCACTTGTTCCCCGGCAACGACGCCAGAAAAAGGGGCTTGTTGGCGGTTAATAGTTGTATCAAAGTTCGTTTAGACTTGCAAGCGGACAAGTCTCCCGTTGTAGTCTAGGGACCCTTCTTCCCTCGAGTGGTGAACCCATGGTATCGAATCCGTGGAACAAATGTGTGACGCAAAAGATGATCTAGTAAAGCCAAGTAACTCCAATCTATGGTAAAAGAGAAACCCTAATGCATCTAGCTGAAAGATACGAAACTAATCTAATCTACTAAAGACCGGAGATAACAAAGTAAGATTGGGTAGATAAACCGATCTAGAGAGATCGGGATAAGCCTTTTGTTGAAGTTCCAAGCAAGAGAAGAAGTAGCAAATCGAATCTTATAAGAAGCCTCTTTAAATCGTGGTTTCCCATCCAACTCCGGAAACATCCGCCTTTCGGAACCCCCGTTCTGTCACAACGTATCCCTACTCATGCGGGGAGTCTAGGGCGAGTCAAAAGACAAGTTGAGTTCTTTCGGAAGATCCGGCGTGTACCTCTAGCCACCGCGGCTACAAGAACACCCTATGTAATCTATCTCGAGAATAGATTTAGAATAAGCAAAGCCGATCAAAAACGAAATCTTCGAGGAAACACTTGATCGCTAGAAATAGATTCAACTCGATAATTCAACCATTACAATGTTACATAAACAAGATCACCACTGGGATCCTACCTTGATCTTGCTTCTAGCTCCGGGAACTCCGATGTGGTCTTCCGTGCAAGGTTCCCACGTCGGCTAGGGAAACCCTAGTCAACTAGCTCGACCCTCTCCTCTCCGGGATGGTGTCCCTCTCTTCTCTGCTCCTCGGCGGCCGATGACGAATTGGATCATGCGTGGCTCTCGACCTTGGGGACTATAAATAGCCTGAATGGCGGCTAGGTCAAAGGAGGGAGCAAATGGGCTGCGGGGTGGGGGGTGGGCGGCCGTCCTGGGCCCATCCAGGCCCAGCTCGCGGCCTCCTTTGCGTGGTGTCGGTTCCCGAGTCTTCTAGATGCTTCCCCTTCTGCATGTAGGTCCATGTCGTCAGTTTCTCTCCGAGTTGGACGTAGCTCCTTGTCTCACAAGATTCAACACTTTTCTGGTCAGGTCCTCGGAGTTTGTCATCTTCTCGGGTTAAGTCCCTGGCTTCTTGGAGTCAAGTTTGCTTCATCGCATGGCTCGTACGGGCTTCAAGGTCTTGTCACAAGGTGCTTGATGAACTTATCCCTAAAGTCTTGCATTCAACGCTAAAACCCTGCATAAACACTAAACTCCAAAACCGACATGCACAAGTGAACCTGTTATACCACGGGGGTTAGTACCAATGGATAAGGTATAAAACTTATGCCAACACCGAAGGTAAACTCATGGCTAGGTTGACGGATTTTCACCGTCAACAGGTCTCCACCGCGGGAGGCGGCTAGCCAGTGCACAGTGGAGCTCGATTCGATCCATGGAGGAGGCGGTAGCGGGGATGGGCCCGTGGGGTAGAGAAACGGGGAGGCGCGATGCGGGCGGATGGCCTTCTCGAGCGACGAAAAAAAGAAAGGAACCGGTCATTTTCCACTTATCAGTGGCATTGGTGGGTAATATACCCCTAACTCCAGGAAACTTGGATTTGGTGGAGTACCTCTTGAGCTACTCCTTAAAAACCATTGTCGTATGGACGTCCCTGGGCCCACTACTCCGGTGGGTACCAGGACCGACTACTCGGTGGCCCCCTGGGACTACCCGACTTGTGCTGCACGACACCTGATGGCGTGGAGCGCAAGAGCTACGGTGGAGGAGTACTCGGATAGGAAACTATCCATGACTGGATCCATGTGGAGAACTCTTATACGTACACGACTAGTACTCTCACCAAATCGACTTGTAACCCTGCCTCCCGAGCTATATAAGGCGAGGGAAGGACCCCTCTCTCTCTCATATACACATCATCTTGTAATCACACGCAATCAATCTAGAGCTATGCAGCATACAGGACGTAGGGTATTACGCACATTGCGGCCCGAACCTGTCTAAATTGTGTGCCACGTGTCTCTTCCTTCGAGTTACCGATCTCAGCGAGGCCACATTCATCTACCTCAGGTACTCCCCTTGGTAGGTTGCCAGTCTAAAACACCGACAGCTGGCGTGCCAGGTAGGGTATCTCGCTGAATATCTCATGGCAAACTCGACGGCTTCAATCTTCATCAAGCCAACTATCTCCTTCAACCGCGACGACACCTTCGTCTTTGGGTCCTGGGTCTGCACAGCCGACAGTGTTGACTCCTTCCAGCGCTGCCTCGCCATGACGCCCAACTCGAAGACCGGACTCGTGACTCTTCCCGAAGTGATCACGGGCACCCTCGCCGAAAAATTCAGTGAAATTTTGCTCTACAACCACATGCCGACTTCGAGCTCAGATCTGCCTCCAACTCGAACTCGACATCCCCATGGGCCATCGCATGCGAGCCGGCTACTAAGCCATCATGTGAACATGCCCCGCTTCACGAGCACTTCCCATATGGCCTCTGAAATGCTAGCAGGGCCCACGCGGAAGCTCTCACTGCACACCGGGCTGGCAAGGAGATCGTCTCCGACTACTCTTCGGCCTCCAACCCCGCCTCCGGCTACTACTCGGATTCCTCCTACGAGTTCAACTTCGGGTCGGACCCTGTTGAGCCCGGAACCGAGGTCATCACGACTGAGCAACCGCTGTCAGGGCCAGCCACCGGTCTGGTTATAACATCCACGCCTACCGGGAGATTCGTCTACTAGCCAGACCGCAAGCCTGCAGACTTGACAGATAGCAACTCGTGCTGTGTCGCCTACCTCGACTTGCTTCCCTTCCAGGAGGGAACACCCCTAGCTCTAATAGAGGAGCATACATCAACCGAGGTGGCGACTACTGACTCCGATCTTGGTACCCCTGACCGCCAAGTCTTCATGGCTGCTGGCGAGACTCCAGGACCTTCAGGGACCCGACCCGATCGCTACCTTGACGACATCTCAGAAGACGAGCTGTCTGCAAACGCGCCCGCTGATGAAACCAACGAAGACAAGAACGCCCGACGTGAACGCAACAGAAAGCGAAACGAACGGTGCAGACGTCTCCGTGAGACTCTCCCAATCTGGAATCTTTCCGAGACTCTTGATCAAGTCGCTAAACAAGTGCGCACTACCCCCGAACAGTGCCTCATATCTATCACTGCGATAGCACGTCAGGCTTAGGGGATACGCGCGGACGAAGTCATCGCCAAGCTAGCTGAAGACACCTACTTCATGTGGGTTGACAATAGGGTCACTCAAGTACCCCCTCTCAGAACTCGTGAGCCCAGGCACCACGAAGCTACTAGTCGCAGTCCAGCGGATGGTGGACGCAACCGCTCCCAAGGAGAACAACCACAACACCCTAACTGTTCCAAAGCATTATCGGGAGGACCTTCTCAGGGCGGCAATAGTGCGGGCGGTGCTGGCGGAAGCCACGGTTGCGCCAGCCGTGGCGACAGTGACGGCGGAGGCAGCAACAGCGGGAGCTCCTCACACGGTGCGGGCAGGGGAGCTGGTGGTGGCGGCGATCGCGGAGGCCGAGGCCACACAAACAGCCACGTCACCGGCGTCACGCACGGTGGCTACGATGCCCGCCGCAGAATTGAAGAAATACGTCATAAGAAGGCCTCTAAGGCAAGCGAAGGCGACGACTTCCCCGCCTTCTCCGCTCAACTTCGCGACCTGCTTCTCCCAGAGAAATTCAAACCCCTGGGGATCACCAAGTATGACGCAAAGCAAGACCCAGTTCAATGGCTTAGGTGCTACACCCTATCCATTGAAAACGCTGGTGGCAACAACGACACGAAGTGCCTCTACTTCCCCTTCTGCGTGGACCAAGCACCACTCACCTGGCTCGAGTCGCTCGACAAGAACTCGATCGACGAGTGGAACAAGCTCAAGGCTCAGTTCACCAGCAACTTCACGGGAGCCATGGGACTCTCGGGTACTCGCATGGATCTGGCAATGGTCAAACAAGAACAAGGCGAGATGCTACGCCAGTACATGTGATGCTTCTTCGACAAGCGCGCTACGGTAGTCGACGTCACCGACACGGAGGTCATCGACCTCTTCCAAGACGGTCTCTACCACCGCCGCACTTTCGAAGACTTCGGTCGCCGCCGCCCGAGTTCCATTAGTAAGCTCAAGAACATGATCACTTCATGGGCCGACGAAGAAGACAAGGCAAACGCCAAGTACGACTCCATTCACGGCAAGAGCAAGCACAACACGGGCGGCAAAACAAATAACAACAACATGGATCAAGGGGGTCACAACAAAAACAACTACTTGGGTCCTAACCGCAAGCGCAAGCTAGACAATACAGTCACGGCTATCCATCGCCCTGCGAAAGACAACTCGAAAAAGACCTCTGGCGGCTTCAAAGACTTGCTGAAAGAGAAGTGCACCTGGCATCTGGAGGGCAACCACACCACTGAGCAGTGCTACCAACTTCGGTGAGCACTCAAAGACACACCAGATCCACGGCCTCCTCATGACAAGAAGGGCAAGAAGAAAGCTGACGAGGACAACAACGACTTCCAAGAACCCGACAAGACGGTGAATGTCCTCTTCGGTGGACTACCCAACCGACGGGCTCAGAAAGCCACCCGACGAGAAGTCTTGAGCATTGAACCAGCGGTCCCGACACCTCTTAGGTGGTCAGAGGTACCCATTACCTTCTCCCGCACGGATCAACGGACAAGCTTCTCTGAGCCATGGCGTTTCCCACTCATCCTGAAACTAGTAGTCGCAGGCTCCAGACTCAACAAGGTGCTCAGCGACGGTGGAAGCGGGCTCAACGTCCTTTTCACCAAGACCTTGAAGAAGATGAAGCTCGACATTACCCACATGCTCACCAAGAGCACATCGCCTTTCTACAGCATCGTCCCTGGTAACGTGGCTATTCCACTAGGCTCAGTGGTCCTTCCAGTTACCTTCAGGGAGACTAGGGAGAACTACCGCACCGAGTACATCAAGTTCGAGGTTGCGGAATTTGAGGCTTTCTACCATGCCATCCTCGGCAGACCAGCTATCGCCAAGTTCATGGCGGTACCTCACTACACCTACTTGGTACTCAAAATGCCAAGTCCCGCCGGAGTACTCTCATTGCAAGGGGACTTGAAGATATCTTTCGACTGCGACACAGAAGCTGTAGAACTCGCAACCACTAATCAAGTACCCAACGTGATAATGGAGATCTATGTTGTGTCCAAGAAGCTTGCCCCCACAGAACTCGAGATCCCAGAAAAGACTGACACAGCCAACAAGCCTCAACCATCAGAGGAAGTACAAGTCAAGGCCATCAACCTTGGGACAAAAGACAACAACAAGACTACCATGATTGGGGCGGGTCTTGACCTGAAATAGGAAGACACGCTCGTCAGCTTCCTCCGGGCTAACTGAGACATCTTCGCCTGGAAACCCGCGGACATGCCAGGGGTGCCCAGGAGGCTGATCGAGCATTCACTCAACGTCGATCCTAAAGCTACCCTCCAAACGACAACACCCCCGCCGTTTTGCCGACGACCGACGAGATGCCATCAAGAAGGATCTTGCCAAACTACTAGCAGCTGGCTTCATCAGAGAAGTCTTCCATTCTGAATGGCTCGCCAACCCCGTCCTCGTCCGCAAAAAGAATACAAACGAGTGGAGGATGTGCGTCGACTACACTGACCTCAACAAACACTACACTAAGGACCCTTTCGGGTTGCCGCGGATTGATCAAGTCATCGACTCCACGATGGGTTGTGACCTGCTCTGCTTCCTCGACTGCTACTCTGGATACCACCAGATCGCCATCAAGGAAGAACACCAGGAAAAGACCATGTTCATCACCCCGTTTGGCGCCTACTGCTACACAACGATGTCGTTCGGGTTGAAGAACGTCGACGCCACCTACCAGCGAGCTATCCAGGCCTGCTTTAAAAAGCAGCTCAACAAGATCGTCGAAGCCTATGTGGATAACGTGGTCGTCAAGACCCGAAACTCCGACACGCTCATCGCCGATCTTGACGAGACTTTCGCATCCTTGCGGGAGTACCAGTGGAAGCTCAACCCCAACAAGTGCGTCTTCAGCGTACCATCAGGGAAACTACTCGGCTTCATCATCAGCCATCACGGCATCGAGCCCAATCCCGAGAAGATCTCTGCCATCACCAACAAGAAATCTCCCACCTGCATCAAAGACGTGTAGAAGCTCACCGGGTGCATGGCGGCCTTGAACAACTTCATCTCGAAGCTTGGAGAACGGGGGCTACCTTTCTTCAAGCTACTCAAGCACCAAGAGAAGTTCGTGTGGACCCTAGAGGCGGATCAAGCCTTGGCTCAGCTTAAAGACTTCCTGTCCAAGCCACCAGTCCTCATAGCTCCACGCAAACAGGAGCAGTTACTGCTCTACCTCGCCGCAACTACCCATGTGGTCAGTACTACCATAATTGTCGGCGGCAGGAAGACGGCCACGCCTACCCAGTCCAGCGGCCAGTCTACTCAAGCTACTCAAGCACCAAGAGAAGTTCGTGTGGACCCTAGAGGCGGATCAAGCCTTGGCTCAGCTTAAAGACTTCCTGTCCAAGCCACCAGTCCTCATAGCTCCACGCAAACAGGAGCAGTTACTGCTCTACCTCGCCGCAACTACCCATGTGGTTAGTACTATCATAATTGTCGGCGGCAGGAAGACGGCCACGCCTACCCAGTCCAGCGGCCAGTCTACTTCGTCAACGAGGTCTTGTCAGAGTCAAAGGCATGCTACCAGCCAGTGCAGAAGCTACTCTATGCAGTGCTCATCACCTCGCGGAAGCTACGACACTACTTCCAGGAGTACTCAATCACCGCGGTCACCGACTACCCACTCGGCGACATCTTACGGAACCAAAATGCTACTGGAAGAATCTCCGAATGGGCAGTCGAACTCGGCGCCCTCAACATCGACTTCAAGCCACGCACAGCCATCAAGTCTCAAGCTCTAGTCGACTTCATGGCAGAGTGGCAGGAGAATCAACTACCAACTCCAACCGAGCGACCGGAGCATTGGGTAATGTACTTCGACGGTTCACTCAAGCTCGAGGGCGCAGGTGCAGGGGTACTCTTGAACTCTCCAAAGGGTGAACAACTCAAGTATGTCATGCAGATCTTCTGGAAGGTCTCAAACAATGAAGCCGGGTACGAAGCCCTATTACACGGGCTCCGCCTCGCAATATCATTGGGCATCAAGTGACTACTAGTCTACGGCGACTCCACGGTGGTCATCAACCAAGTCAACAAGTCTTGGGATCGCAACAAGGAAAACATGGACGCTTACTGCCTAGAAGTCCGCAAGCTCGAGAACAAATTCTACGGTCTCGAGTTCCATCACGTCGTCCGCGACAGCAACGTTGCAGCGGACATCCTGTCGAAGCTTGGTTCTACTCGCGCACAAGTACCAGCGGGAGTCATCTTCCACGAGCATCATGCGACATCCATCCCGGAGCTGGCGCCCATGGCCACTGACCCAGCGCCTTCTCAGCCTGGTTAGGAGGTCATGATGATAGACGTGGATTAGCGACAACCCTTCGTCAACTACATCCACGAGCAGAAGGATCCCTCAGACAAGATCTTGGCCGAGCAAATCGTCCACTGAGCCAAGTCCTATGTACTAGTTGAAGACAAGCTCTACAGACGGAGAGCCACTTCTAGAGTACTCATGAAGTGCGTTCCCCGAGAAGAATGCAAGGGCATTTTGGAGAAGATTCACAAAGGCGTTTGCGACAACCAAGCGTCTTCCCGTGCGCTGGTCAGCAAAGCTTTCTGACGAGCTTTCTACTGGCCCACAGCTCTGGGTGATGCCGAGGAACTCGTCAGAAGGTGCCAAGGATGCCAGTACTTTGTCAAGCAACAGCACGTCCGGGCCTACAAGCTAGTAACAATACCACCAACCTAGCCTTTCGCCTGCTGGGGGCTCGACATGATTGAGCCTCTCCCAACTGCGCCAGGAGGATTTAACAGAGTCCTGGTGGCTATCGACAAGTTCACTAAGTGGATCGAAGTCAAGCCGGTCACCTGCCCAAAGGCCGACATGGTACTCGACTTCTTGGACGAGCTCGTGCATCTCTACGGACTACCCCACCACATCATCACAGACTTGGGTTCCAACTTCAACAATCACCAGTTCTGGTAGTACTGCGATAACAGCGGGATCGACGTCCGATATGTCTCAGTCGCCCATCCTTGGGCCAACGGACAAGTCGAACGTGCCAACGGGATGGTACTGGACGCCCTCAAGAAGCGATTGCACGACGATGCTAACACTAAAGGGGCAAGTGGATCAAGGAACTACCCAATGCACTTTGGGGGCTCCGTACGCAACCTTCCAAGCCAACGGGTCAGTCACCCTACTTCTTGGTCTACAGCTCCGAAGCTATCCTACCTGCCGACATAATGTGGGAATCGCCGATAGTAGAACAGCACGACGAAGGCATCTCAGAAGACAACATACGAGTTGATATCGATGGACTTGAAGAAGCTCGTTGCGCCGCCCTCGTCCAGTCAGCAAGGTACCTAGAGGGTATCCGACGCTACCATGATCGCAACGTCAAGGAACGTTCCTTCAACATTGGTGATCTAGTCCTCCACCGCATCCAGAACACGGAAGGACTACACAAGCTCAGCTCGCCATGGGAAGGTCCTTTCTCAATCTCCAAGGTGACTGGACCAGGCTCATACCGCCTCCAGACACTTCAAGGCGATGACATCAGCAACTCGTGGAACATCGATCGACTTTGTTGATTCTACGCGTAGTCTCTCAACTACTCCGGGGTCCAAGTCTATACGACTATTCCTGGGCTCCTCGCCGTAAGCGGCCTCCAGATCCAGGCACTAGTCTCCGGACTATTCCACTCCAAGATCCAACGTCAACGACTACTAACAGATCTCGGACTGCTCAGAGCATCAAGGACTCTAGCGGTGGTCTCCAAGACCATGTACTTTAGATCCAGCCTATACAGCTACTAACGGATCTCCAGCTGTAAGCGACCATGGGTCCTAGCGCCTCTTAGCCATAGGCGGCCTCCGGGTCCGGGCGACTACACTTGTAAAACGGCCCTGGCCATCCAGGTGTACTCTTCTTTCAGTAATAAAGCTTGATTTCCAATCAACTCATTTACTGTGCCTCCTCATCAGGCATCTACTGTCGAGTACTACTACTCACGACACTTCCATGGTTGGGTACTTCGCACATTTAAAACAGCGACAACGAGTACTCATTTCAACATGCATTGTGGATAACCTTCATTCACAAAACTTAACAAGTTCTTAACAACTCTGTTTATATTACATATGCTACCAAAAGCTAACCCTACAGGACCCACTACTGAAGGTTGAGCTTCCCCGCGACTTGTTCCGCAATTGGTGCCATCTGCTCCAGCAACTCATTGTATTGCTCGTCTGTGCAATTCGCAGCAAGTCCTTCAACGACTACATCTACCGGAGCCTTGGGGAAGTACAACTTCATGTACGCCAAGACCTGGTTGGGGATGGACTTCGATGCTTCACATAAGTCGCCAGACGACCGGGGGCTTCCTTCAAACGGTCCACCAGCGGAGCAATCTTCGGCCCGCCCAAATGTGGCACCAGCAGCCTTGCAATCGGAAGCGCGGCTTCCTCAAGTTCTTTCAGCTGGCCCTGCAGCTTCTCCTAGTCTTCGTTCAGCTTCTGTAGAGATTTATAACAATTTACGAGATCATGATCTGAGGCTTCGCGAAGCTCTATGTGATAAACGCACTCATGGGACAGCTGCTTATATTCATACTCAAGTACCTCACGGGCATCCTTTTCTCGATACACGATATTCTTGAGATCTACTCGGGCTTCAAGCTCTGCAAACAACCCAAGGCAATATGTGACTACTATAAGGTACCCCCAATAAGTACTCAACAGTTTGGCAGGCGGCATACCTTTGTCTTCTGACGTAGCGACTTGTTCTTCAGAACCAAGTCGCCGCTCTTCACTTGCATCTTCTGTACCTCATTATGGTACTAAGCGAAGGCCCCGTCCAGCTTGGACTGTAACAAGGTGGCGTGCTTCCTGGCCTTGCTCAGTTCCTTCTCCAATGACTGTACGCGGAGCACAGTGTCACCATATCCCTGAAGCATATCTGATTTTTGTCGGGATCTCTCCACGACATCCTGCGCAAGGCAACAATCAATATCGAGTACTCAACGTCTCAAGGAACTCGACTACTCAAGATGCTGCAACATACCTTCATCCATTGCTCCGCATGGCGAATTGACTCCAGATTGCGAGCCACGGTCGCCGGGTCAATGAGGTCGTCGGCCAGAAGTTCTAGTCCGCCGCGGCTAGTCGTTGCCGCCTCTGACATAGGCGCTGCACAGATTGGCTCCGCATCGTGGATCTTTGGTGATCGAATGACAACGTCCATGCTCGTCTCCGGGAGCACATCAACTTGTACTCCATATATATCCTTGGGGGCTATTGGAGCTTCCGGACCGGGAGCTGCTTCCTCCGGCACCCCGGCTACGGGCATGACACTTTCAACCTCCCTTGCAGTCGTTTCCACGGCTACGGCTTCAGGGATCGCCAACCCTTCGACTTGTGTTTCTGCCACCACAAAGCACACGAAGTCAGAATCTACGTCTACGACTACTATGTAGGGCGGCTAACATTGGTGCAACTCACGTACCTTCTACCATGGTGGCCTCCTGTGGGGTAGCCTCCGTGGCCTATGCTGCGGTTTCGGCCTGCGGAAGAGGCGCGGATTCCTCAATTCCCGCCGACCGACCCGCTTCACCATTTGCCGCACTGGGTTCCTCACCATCCCAGGACAGATCAGTGGATTTCCTGCATAATACAATTCCGATGATCATTCGAGCAAGATTGTTGGTCTACACAAACTACTCGGAGATTGGTTATACTCACAAGCTTGACCAGACAACAGTCACGGTCAGAGCGTCAAATATGTTGGCAATATCAACAAGTCCAGCCTCCGCGGGTACTTCTTCCTCGACACAGGCTTCTCCTAGCTCCACAACTCCAGCAGTCGAGGAAGGTTCTGGCCTCCTCTCTTCTGTCGATGACCGCGGCTTGTCGGCAACAGCCGCTCGTTGTGCCGTCTCCGGCATAGTTGCTTCAGTGGTGGGGGCTGGACTGCGGCTCCTCTCACTCGCTCCTCCCATCGTGTCCCGGGTTTCTTCTTCCTCTTGGTCCACGGGGTCGGACGACGGAATATCCTGTGACAACTCAAGATTCAACTGTCAGCAATAGTACTCTATGGAAAGTACTCGACTACACTACTCGGGGAACTCACCTCTTGGGCAGTTGATTCGGTGATCTTCAATTTTTTTGGCGGCGCGTTTCCGCGCCACATTGCGCAGCCTCCTTGGCGGCGCGGGAAGGCTATCCTCCAGACCAGTCGGGCTCTCGATAATGAGGGGAATGTCGGGCAGTCCAGGGCGGCTGAACCTGGAAAGCTGCTGAAACCGCTCCTGGAGCGTCTCCCCATCCTCGTCGTCAGAGGTGTCTTCAATGGTGACGGTGTCATCACCCTCACCGACTTCACGGCGCTCCTTCACTTTGCCTTTCCCCTCCTCTGGTACATCTTCAAGTCGTGGGGGAGGAGGCGGATCGGAGACATACTTGACGACGTCATCCTGCAGACAACAACTTGTGTGAGCGCGACCACACAAGGCAAATCAGTACTTACAAGCAGAAGTCATGACTACTCACCTTATTCGGCGGATGCGACGCAGAGTACTCGAGGACTGGGCAAGGAGTGTATGGCGGCATGTCCTTGAATATCTTCCCCAGCCTCTCGATAATGTCATCATCATCGACTTCGCCGCCAGGCATCCTCGACGAGTTTTCGTCGCCCGTGTACTGGTACCCGAGGGTGTCGTGAGCCATCAGTGGCTGCACCCTCCTCTTCATGAAGCTGAAGGCCACATGCTCGGCCCTCAGCCCGGCCTCTCTAAGGGCCTTGATCTTCTTCATCAACTCGTGTAGTTGGATACCCTCTTTGTCGGCTCCGTGTTCCACCACGGCCTGTGCTTCGGCTGCTTCCCGCTCGGCTTCGGCAACAGATGGTGGTTGCAAATATAAAACCACTTGGCTTTCCAGTCTTGGTTTGACTCTATCAGCTTGTATGACAAGTACTGGTCGGCCGCATCTTCACGCATCTGAATACCTGCCTCTCTGACTACTCGCGGGTCATTGGTGCTCGGTTGCGGTTTCACTCGGAAAAATTTCCGGAACAGAACCCAGTGGGGTTTGATTCCCACAAATGCTTCGCAGAAGTGCAGGAAGACAGAAACATGGAAGATACCATTAAGATTAAGGTTCAGGTACTCGATGTCGTAGTACCTGAGAAGACCTTTGAAGAAGTTGCTGGCCGGAATTGCTAGTTCGCGCTCTGCGAACCTGGCAAACATCGGAATCTCATCTAGATTCTTCTCCATCGGATATGGGTCGCCAGCGGCGGCGCGCCATAGATCCATCTCTTTCTCCCGCAAGAAGCCACTATTGACCAGGGCCAATAGATCTTTGGTCTTGAGTTTGGATTTCTTCCATTCCTTGGCCGAGTTGGGATGAGGAGATGATGGCGGCGACGATTCTTGAGCAGATCCCTCCACCTCACTGCGGGACCTCTTCTTCCCACCATTCTTCGAGCTCTTGGACGGAGATTCCTTCATCCTCCAAGTGCAGGGGGTCTTCACTCGCATTCGCTCGGGGGCTGTGTTGGTGGCGGACGGTGGCGGCACACTTGGTTTTTCTCTCTCGCGCGCGGCGGTAGAGGCAGTGCAGGGGAGTCTATCGAACAGATCTATCCAAGCGGCTGCTACTGAGGAGAATGAAAAACCCTAAGGGTTCAGACGCTTATTTATAACGTAACAGGAGGCACCGCAACGACGGGACGGATAAGCACTAGCGGGTGACTCAGCGGCGGCAGCCCGACCTTTCAGCTTCCAGTACTCGATGTTATCCATCTTGGGGGCTTGGCTACATCCGTTTGGTATAGTGGGTTACTACAAAATTCAAAACCCACTCAGGACACATTCTATAATCAAGATGACCCTTCAATTCGAGAGGAAGTACTCGACTCAAGGCTCGGGGGCTCCGTGCCACGTGTCCTTCGGTTTTTTCTCCGGATTTTATGGGATAAGCTTGGCAGAACTTCAGATTGACCCTCAGCTTGAATCTACGATTCGACCTAAGGCTCGGGGGCTACATTCCATATGGAATGCGATTCTTCGAATCACATTTTCCATATGGTTTCTTCTTCTTCAAGACAACGCGAGTACTATTGAAGACCTTCAAGAGGAGAACTCGAGGACGCTTGGGGACTACTCAAGAAGACTTCAAGACTACTCAAGAATCAGCTGGAGTACCTTCCAGCCTCGGGATGGTTCAAGTACTCTTGAGGACTTCTGGCTAGTAGTACTCGGGGGCGCCTGGGAACTACTCATTAAGGTCGTCAAGACTACTCGAAACTATCCTGCTCAACTACAAAGTACTCAGGGGCTTGTCGTATGGACATCCCTGGGCCCACTACTCCGGTGGGTACCAGGACCGACTACTCGGTGGGCCCCTGGGACTACCCGACTTGTGCTGCACGACACCTGATGGCGTGGAACGCAAGGGCTACGGTGGAGAAGTACTCGGATAGGAAACAGTGCATGACTGGATCCATGTGGAGAACTCCTAGACGTACACGACTAGTACTCTCTCCCCAAACCGACTTGTAACCCTACCTCCCGGGCTATATAAGGCGACGCAGTGACCCCCTCTCTCTCTCATATATGCATCATCTTGCAATCACACCAATCAATCCAGAGCTACGCAACATACATGACGTAAGGTATTACGCACATTGCGGCTCGAACCTGTCTAAATTGTGTGCCACGTGTCTCTTCCTTCGAGTTACCGATCTCGGCGAGGTCGCATTCATCTACCTCGAGTACTCCCCTTGGTAGGTTGTCGGTCTAAAACACTGACAACCATGGAGTTGGGGCCTGCTCCATTATTTTTTTCAGCAGATCCACGATGGAGCTGCTGAAGCTGGGTGTGTTTGGCTAAGAAAATTTGGAGCGGAGTTATTTTTTTATCTGGAGCTGCGTGGAGCTCTGCCAAACACACCCTAAAGAGCATGGTTAAAGTGATAATCGGCGAGTCACCATCCATTATAATGGTAAAAAGTTAAATATCCTAGGAAAGGGTGGGGGATAGGTGGTCCCAGCCGGCTGTAATTTTTGCACGACAGCCGGCTGGGATGGAGTCTTAAAAAAATGGTTCTCTCGGGGAGGTACGAAAAATTAAGTAATCAGGACTTGTTCATTTTTTTAAAACAGCTTCAAAATGCTTTTGGACAAAATCCGTTTTTATTATAACATTAAATATCGATTTAGTTTCGATTTTTTTTTTTTGAGAACAACCTTTAGTTTCGAATTGGTGAAGTAGGAGTAGCAGGTGAGAATGTGAATTGTGAGATGCCATGCTGGAACTTCACTAAAAAGTCCTCACAGTTTGCTTAGTTTTGTAAAATTGACTATCCTTTCTTGGAAAAAAATATTTTGCGGTGTGAAATGCGAATCTGCCTGCCCAACAGTTTTTTTAAGGGGCCCAGTGTAAAAAATGCTACACCACTCCGTCGGCCGCCCCCTCTCCGGTATCTGACCGACGGCGGACGGCACCGTCGCCTCCGCCGCCGCTCCCCGCTGGCCATGGCCTCACGTAAGCATCCCTAAGTTTCCTATATCCCTAGCTTCCACTCTAGATCGGCTCCCCTAACTTGCCCCTCTGTTCTCGCGCAGTCCTGCTCGAGCAGCAGGAGAAGCTGCGGCGGCACGTCGACGAGTGGCGCTTCCGCTCCTGCGCCGCCCTTTCGGAACTCAGCTCCGGCTCCGGATCACCCTCCCCCACCCCCTCTGCGCCCTCCGGTCCTGTCAGGCTCCGTGTGTCCCCCGCCGACCCCGCGGGGGTGGGAGTCGCGTCCCTTCTCCTGACCGCCGCGGCGGCCGACGACAACGTTGCGGTCGCCAAGTTCGTCGCCGTACTCTCGCACTCCAGCGTCGAGATATCACGCCTTTCTGATGCGGTATCCTCGCTGAAACCCACACCATTCTCTTCAATGGGTTCAAAATGCTGAAGCTCAGTCTTCCAATTCCAACTGTAGTTGATGAAATGCAAATTTGACAGTGAATTTCTGGGTTTGCTTGGATGCATTTAGTAAATTGAGCCTATTGAGGTTTAGAGGCTGCTATGGCAAGCATCTCATAAAAAATGTAGCATGGCAGTTCCATTCACAATGTGCTCCATGACCATGAGCAATGCTGGTCCTGAAATAATGTAAAAAAAAATCTTGTATCATGGATACATGTCACTACTTTTGTTGTTGCTTGTACTGTCATTTTTGGTTCAGTGTAACATGCTGACACCTCCAAGCACATACATGTACACAAGCTGCTCAGCAATGGGAGGCATACATCTTTCTTCTTTACATAAGTCTCCTGGGTTGTGCATTGTACCTTACCTATTTTTCTTTTGACTATTTTAGGCTTCAAAGGGTCTCTACCAGCAACTGCTCCTCTTTGGGCACGATGTGGGGGTTTCGGGTGTGGCACTTGCACTTCTGGAGGGGGAGCCACAAAAGTTGTTTGCCCACTCAATACCATTGTTGCTCGAGCTGTACGAAATCATCAATGGGCTGATAATGATCCTTGGGAACCTGCTCCGGCAACTTGATGTGATCTGCTCAGTCCGGGACAAGAATGTTCGGCCGTTGAACTCATTCAAGAATTTTGATTTAAGGACAGTGTTTGGATCTCTTGGTGAGGGGCTTACGGTATTCCTGTTATTGGATGAAATCTTGAGGCACAATGGCAATGCCAAGAGCTATTTATCCCTGTTCTCAAGGTACTAACATTTAGTGCTTTTTAAGTGCATTTAGTCTGGATCATTCTACTCAGGTAAGATGGGGAGTGTTCACTGCAGATGTTATGCTGAAAGCACATCTTTTTAAGGGAAAAAATTGAATCAGCAAAGTTTAATGTTTGTCGGAGCCATTTGTGATCTGCTTAAATCATGGTTTTAAATAGCGGGCTATGGGAAATAGCGGCACCTTTTTTTCAGCAGCTATGAGGTTATAGCGGTGCTATAGCGCCGCAATGGCAAATAGCGGCATCACATAGTTGATGCACAAAAATATGCTAACGCTAATATCTAATGACCATTAATATGTTTCTGCAGTACATAACTTAACTTGATATGTTTCTTCAGCATTACATAAATACATAACCTAACATAACATGTTTCCAAAGCATCAGGACTATAGGAGTTCAGAGAACATTAGTTAAAAACTAGATAAAGATAGCATATTGCCACTGAAGGATAATCTATTCATCGGAGATAGACTTGTCAGAAGAATGGTCACTCAGGTCTATTGTTGAATTAGAGTTGGCTTCAGCAACTACATCTATTGCGGCTGAGGCTGTGCTTGAGACATCAACACCTGCACCTATGCAACAAAGTAAAAAAATCACAACTGTAAATCCCTAAATCTGAATCGACTCAACTCCAAAATCCAAGTTCCAAAAAAGAGAGAACATGTATGAAAGATTCAGGACTCAGGATGTGGGTACTTGCCTGGCTGGGACTGATTATTGGACATCTTGGAGGTGGTCACCGTGGTGAGGGTGCTTGAGCACCTGCTCTGCTCGTCGCCGGTTGCTGAGCAGTCGTCGCTGCTTGTTGTGGAGGAGCACTGGAGTAGGTCGGGGATGGGGAGAGGATGCAGCAGTCGCAGGCGGAGTCGTAGATCGGAGCGCAGCCTTGTCGACATACAGGCGTAGGGGACTACGGCGGCCGCTCGACGCCGCAGGAATCGCAGGAGCAAGGGGGTGCCGTCTCCCGTGACCGTGAGGCCGTGACCCCTTGACCTGGGTCTCTGTCCCTATGGGTTTTAGGGTTTGGTTTCAGCTATTTTGGGCCACAGTGGGCTGTAAATTTGAGTTTATGCCTTACATTTGGGCATGTCTCATGAAATTGGTAAACAACGCTATAGCCTGCCGCTGCGATATTATTGTTTAGCGCCGCTAACCAGTGCTTTAGCGGTCGTAGCTGCCATAGCGGCACAATGGCCAATAGCTTAGCGCGGGCACTTCCAGCGGCGCTATAGCCCGCTATTTAAAACTTTGGCTTAAATAGTGAAAAGTGGAATACTGCAGTGCTTAGTGAGTAATGACTGAATGTATAAATTCAGGAAAAAAAAGAACTGGAGTAGAGTAGAGAGCACGACAAAAGAATATTTATGCCTTTGAAACTACAAATTAATGTCAACAAAATGATTCACATCTTTTTTTGAGTGAAACAATTATTCACATCTTTATGCAAAATAATTAAAAAATGCTTCAGCTGTGGGTCAGCGGCAACTCATGAAAATTGGGAAGATTGGTAAACAAACATTCACGTAATTTCAGAATGCTAGGCAAAAATCCGAGTAACTGTCTTTTTCATTGAGAAAATTTTAACATCAGGGTATACTTTGTGCACTCGTGTTGATAGGCTTACGGATCCTACCAGGGATTTCCCTAAGCGAGTAGGGATGAGCGGGAGGCGGAGGCCGGCGGCGAGGACGGCGCTGGGGCGCCGTGTTGGATTGCGAGGGAGAACTGCATGCTACAGTGCCACGGTGCTACAGTGCCGTGGGTACTGTTCACGCAGGGAGGCTGCGAGGGACAGAGGAGGCGGCTAGGGTTTTGAGTCTCCCGGCTCCCTAAGGGAAGCCGAGCAATAATTGATTGCTCTTGCTTGATTTAATTGATACATCTCCTCCCTTTAAATAGAGAGGTTTACTTGACTCCTAAGCAAACTATCTAATCTTTCCAATCTTATCTCTAACTATCTATGGGATCATTAGCCCACTAATGGGCCTGATAATCTTTCCAATCTTATCTCTAACTATCTATGGGATAATTAGCCCACTAATGGGCCTGATATCTTGCTGCGCCTAACACGTATATATTAGAGACCACCTTATCGAGCCTTATTAAAATGGATAAACGTGCTTTTGGTTCCGTTCTCATAGGATGATGAGTAAAGTGAAATCAGAGGTCGATATATTTGGTATGTCAGTTGAAGATGTAGACTTCCTTGATCAAGTTGTCCACAACTTGCAGAAAATTTTCGACAGTGGCCTTTTCCATGTAAGTGTTAGTGCATTAACTTTCCTCTTCACTCATTATTTTCCTTTTGGAACACCTGTCATGAAGTGCTCTGCTGTTTATTTCACTGCATATTTGTTTTTGCTGCAGCGACTACTGCAAGTAGATTCACCTTTGCGCTCCTCAATAGACCTTATTAGGTCCAATAAGAAACTTTTAGATGCATTTCATTCTTGCTTCACTGAAAGCAGTTCTGAAATCATTCTACGCATTGGTGAGCAGCATGTACTTGAACCTAATTTAGTAATTTATTTCAATAGATTTACTTTATTATGTAACTGTTTTGTTTGTCATTTCTTCCCCTCAACATTGAAGTTTGGATTTCAGGATCTTCAAAGGAACTCCCATATGATCGAAAGACTATACTCCATCTTGTAGCTCTTCTTTTATTCTTCATATCAGCAACTGGTACTTGGTCAACATTCTTGATGGTTTTTTCTTATTTTGACAAAAGAAGCCCTAGGACATATTATACCTGATTTATATTAAGGAAAACATGAACCAATACAGAATAGACCATGCCAAAAAGAAAATTACATGCTTGATTGCTCATGTAGATATGGATGTTGTTATTCTATTACTGCTATTCCTCTAAACATACATTTTACTTCATATTTTTCATCTAAATTTCTCACCTTGCTTTTTAGCACTAAAAATGGTCCTGTTTGCTTCTCCCATTCTGATTACCCTGTCAATGTCTTTTCACATAATGATATTATGCTACAGCTTATATTTGCAGTGGTCTAACTTTTATTTTTTGAATTATGCTCAGATGAAACTCCTGATAAGAAATCCATGAAACTACTAACAGAGATGTTTCAGATGGTTCCAGTGGTCTATATTGAAGGTGGAAAGCGTATCGTGCTATCTGATTTAATGAAGTGTTATTGCCCTCCAGCACTATCCGCGTTGCCTCCCATTAAGGAAGCTTGTGAAGCATTTGAAATCATGAAGAATAACTATCTTGCACATTTAAATGAAGTGCAATCAAGGTGTGCAGCTCAGCAGTGCCATACGAGGATTCCTGATGTCCAGCATTTTATGTCTCCATTGTTACTATTCTTTTTCTAGATTATCTCTTTCTGCAGAGTTTAAATTGGGTAATAATTGTTCTGGTTTACTTAGATAAGTACACTTTTGGAAGAAGCATCTGCTAAATACTTGAATGTCATGTGATGGTTAGAATAGAAGGCAGCTTATCATAATCCACTATTAAAATTTGAGGTGTTTACTTTTCCTTTCTTGAATGTCGTGTAGATCCATTCTTTAACATGCTTTGTAGATATTTTAATTGAAAGGATTATGAACATGTTGGTGTCATCTGATTCTGCTTCATATCCACATGTCTAATTCACTTTAAAAAGAATTATGAACAGCCACTAGAGCATGTGGTCTTGGCCTCTTGGGTAGTAGTCTTTTTCACGGGCGCGTATGTTTCTCAGATAAGTGTGTGTGTGTGCGGGGGGGGGGGGGGGGGGGGGGTTGTATGGCTATTTTGGCCGTTTTCCTTCCATCTTAATGCAATGATGTGCAGTTCTCCGTATTCGAGAAAAAAAAAACCACATGTCTAAGCACTTTTATGGCCTTGTGGTTGTCACTTTGACAATGCTCAGTCTTTGATTTATTTTTGAAAATTCACTTTAATGTAAATGCTATTCGGCATGTGCAGGGATATTCAAGCCATAAATGATACACTTTCTTGTTGGTCCGTTTCATTCCAGTCAGCTGTTCATCCATCGGTACTATACTACATTCTGAGTTTTGACTTACTTGGTTCTATAATACATGCTGAGTTTTCATTCATTTTGATTTCAGTCGCAGATGTTGACCGAGGAGTGGGTTCGACATCTCCAGAAGCAGATTTTGCAGGTCATATTTTAACTTCTACTTATTCTGCTTTCTAGTGGACTCTCCTAATATTTTTTTCCAATGTGTTCAATTGGACCGCCAAACATGTAAGGCATATATTGAGGTCAAAATGCATAATACCATGCTCTGAAAGTGGCTTCTTGCTTTGGTCAAGTTGTTTGTACTTTCTTTTTCTTAATCTGTGTTGTCAAAGACTTGCCTTGCCAAGTGAACTTTTTGAGACTGCTGCCAATTATCCAACTTTTAGTTAAGTTTCTTTGAAGTCTTTCTTTGAGCAGCTTTTCATCAATGTTGCTGAATATTGGCAGAATCTTATTGAATGACATTATAAGACTCAGTTCTGTAGGCATGCTTATTTTCTTTTCTACAGTGCAGGGAGTAGTGCTTGCGGATAGAATACACATACTTGTTCAATCTATGCTCGACCTACATATGCATCTTAAGGTACTTTAGGCTTACGCTTACCAACTTCCGTTTGCTTCTTGTATGCTTTGTATTTTGTTGACCTGTATGAGGTCTTTCTCATTTTTGTTTACATATTGGATTTTTTGATAAATAATTTTGACTGATTTCGTTAATTCTCATTTCAAGGTTCCACTGAGAAGAGAGAAAGCCAAGTCTCTCTGTCAGATGATTGTGTCTCTGAAGGTACAAAATACTGCTAAAGTTTTCCTGAAACTTGAAGCACCACCTTTTTAACACTACTTATTCTAATATATTAGTCCATAGGAGACTTGTTCAACACAAGAGGGTCCAACATTGTACGCAGTCTTC
This sequence comes from Cenchrus americanus, assembly GCA_947561735.1. Lineage (NCBI taxonomy): Eukaryota > Viridiplantae > Streptophyta > Magnoliopsida > Poales > Poaceae > Cenchrus > Cenchrus americanus. The sequence continues at coordinate 78,693,512 of OX387240.1, forward strand.
CTCACATTATCAACATTATTCAATCAGATATTGAACTGCTCATTGTACCATTGAAGGTTTGTTTGCCAACTTCCTAAACTTTATGTTGTTTAACCTTTATTCATGGATTTGATCTGTTACTTTTGTCCATTCTAAGCAGAATAAACTGCAAAGAGAAATAGACAAGGCTGATCAAGTTAGCAAAACAGGATTTCTTAGCTTGTTGAGACGTGGTATGTGAGACTATATGTTTGTTTCTTTTGCCAAGAGAAGGATACAATTTTGTTCCCCAAGGCTTCATATAACTGAAACAGATCATAAGTCACAAGTTGTACTGTTTTGTGCACTCCTGTATGTTGGAAGATGCTGTTTGCTCGAGAGGAACTATCTGTTGTTTTTGTACACCAATCAACTATTTGGAAACAATCTTTCATCAGTATGGACATATGCAACTAAATACGCTTCTTCCCTTTCTTTAAAATGATGTACTGGATCATATATAGTTTTATGGTTCTTAGCTTGGTGACCGATTGTGTTCAAACATACAATTTTTTGCAGTGTAATACTTTGTTGTGCACTTTATTTTATGCCCATACTTCTGACATGGAATAGTATTGTTATAGGTACTGCAGAGATGGAGACAAAGCTTCTTGATTCACTTTCACTGGTAACACACCTTCAAGCAGTTTCTGATGCAAGTATGTGAATTGTTATTGTTGTATGTTGGCCAGTTTCTTCATTGTGTAAAACTGGTAAAAGAATATGCAGCACATGCAGAAATCGAAAGTTCAGTGATACAAATTCAGTTACTTTTAATTGCATTTATTTGTTTAATTGAAAGCATCTCATGTTAATGTATGCATGATGTGTTTACCATTCTGGCTATCCTGTTTCTTAATGCAGCTATTTTATTATTGCCATTTGTATGTGTTTGGGGAATTATTTCTTGTGTATTCCTCCAACCCTAGAAGGGTGGGTATATAAAGTTAGCTATACATGGGCTACACAGGCCATATGGGCCACTCACACATATATACACTAACCGCCTCCCCCCCCCCACAGTCTGGACTACCGGCGCAGCGGTGTACAAGTCTGGCCAACAAAGAAAGAAACTCACACACAAGGGCCCCCGCAGCCACAACTAGACACTGGCTACGTTGAGGCTGGACCGGAACTCCAAGAAGGTCGAGGAAGGAAGACCCTTGGTGAAGATGTCAGAGGTGGTCGGTACATAGAGAACCCGAACATCTCCAATAGCCACCCGGTCACGAACGAAGTGCAAGTCAATCTCCACATGCTTCGTCCGCTGATGCTGAATGGGTTGGTTGAGAGGTACACAGCGCTGACGTTGTCGCAGTAGATGAGCGTGCTCTTGGCGAGCGGGCTGTGAAGCTCAGCCAAGAGCTGTCGGAGCCAGGACGCCTCAGCCACGCCGTTAGCAACAGCCCGGTACTCCGCCTCAGCACTCGAGCGAGACACAACCGGCTGTCGCTTGGACGACCAGGAGATCAGGTTGCCGCCGAGGAAGACGGCATAACCTAAGGTAGAGCGGCGCGTGTCCGGGCACCCTACCCAGTCAGCGTCAGTGTAGACGACCAGCTCAGCAGACGGAGACCGGTGGAGGACCAAGCCAAAGTCAACAGTGCCTCGGACGTAGCGAAGAACAGCGCAGTAAGGTGTGACTCCCGTGGATCGTGCATATGGCTGCTGGACAACGTAGGTGAGATCCGGCCTGGTGAAAGTGAGGTACTGCAAGACTCCAGCAAGACTCCTATAAGTAGTAGGATCAGCCACAGGATCACCCAGAGTAGCGGACAGCTTCGCAGGAGTGGAGCAAGGCTTGCAATCAGTCATTTCGGCACGCTCTAGGATATCCAGGGCATACTGGCGCTGGTGAAGGACAAGACCAGTCTGACGGGGCTCAACTGTCACGCCTAAGAAGTGGTGAAGCTGACCCAGATCCTTCATGGAAAACTCCTGCTGAAGTGAGGTGATAATCCGCTGAAGCAGTTGTGGACTGGAGGCAGTCAGAACAATGTCATCAACGTAGAGGAGATAGGCAACCCCATCAGCATGGTGATATATGAACAGCGAAGTATCTGACTTGGCCTCAACAAACCCCAGTGTCAGCAAGAAGGTGGCAAACCGAGAGTACCATGCCCGAGGAGCCTGCTTCAAACCATAGAGAGACTTGTTCAACTAGCAGACCAAATTCGGACAACTGGAGTCCACAAACCCTGTTGGCTGGCTACAGTAGACTGCCTCGGTCAGAGTGCCATGAAGAAATGCCTTCTTGACATCGAGCTGTGCACGGGCCAAGACCGAGAGAGAACCAAAGAGAGAACAGTGCACACTGTAGCAGGCTTCACCACTGGACTGAAAGTCTCGTCATAGTCCACACCGGGACGCTGAGTCAACCCCCGAAGGACCCAACGCGCCTTGTAACGCTCCAGAGTACCATCCTCACGGCGCTTGATTGTCCAAATCCACTTGCCGGTCACCACATTGCAACCCGACGGACGCGGCACATGGTCCCAAGTTTGGTTGGCAAGAAGGGCTTCGTACTCCTCTTCCATCGCACGACGCCAGTTCGGATCTGCCAGAGGCCCAGAGCCTCACGAACTGACGTCGGGATAGGAGAAAGCCGCGGCTCCCCCTTGATCGCGGAGAGAGCCCGCAACCGAAGAACCCCGGCCGCCTGTCGGGTCACCATGGGATGTGTGTGGCGAGGATCCCGATGGATGACCGGCGGGTGGTACACGGCCGACTCCACCCGAGAGCGACGTGGTGAAGGCGGCGGTGGTGGCGGCGGAGGCGGTGTGGGTGCCGGTGGAGGAGGTGGAGCCGTGGAGCGGCGCCCGTAGACATGGCGCACAGGAGGCACATAGTCGACGGGCACCACCGGTGGAGGAGCCGAAGAGGGCAGCGGAGCTGGAGGCACCGGACGGCGCTGGAACACTTGCACGGGCTCGGTGTAGCGTGCAGGTGGTGGCGGGGCCACGTGTGGCGCGGGAAGAGGAGCCGGAGCTACGTGTGGCGCGGCGAGGGGGGGCGGGGGCACGGGGCCGCACGTGGCACAGCGAGGGGCGTCGGGGACACCGGGGCCGCGCGTGGCGCGACCGAAGGCACCAAGCCCACGTCAGGTGCGACGAATGGCACCAGAACCACGGGTGGTGCAAGAGGAGGCTTGGGCGCCGCACGGGGCACAACCGTAGGAGCCAGAGCCGGTGGTGTACCAGAAGGACTTGCTGGAAAAGGAAAAAACAAAAATAGGCGGCTGCACCAGCGGGTCAGAAAACATGGACTCAATGTCAGGATCAGGAGTGGGTGTGGAGGAGGAGGAAAAGGGGAAGTCCGACTCGTCAAACACAACATGGCGGGAGATAAGAACCCGACGAGAGGCGAGACAATAACAGCGGTACCCCTTATGGTCAGGTTAGTAACCAAGGAACACACAACATGTCGAGCGAGTTGCGAGCTTGTGAGGAGCAGTGGCAGCAAGGTTCGGGTAGCAAGCGCACCCGAAGACACGAAGGTGAGCGTAAGTGGGAGGGGTACCGAAGAGAGCGTGGTGAGGAGTCGGAGCGGGAGAAGTGGTGGAAGGAAGACGTTGAGAAGGTAGGTGGCGGTGTGAAGGCTCTCTGCCCAGAAGCGCGGGGGCAGGGAGGCCTGGATCAGAAAAGTGCGCATGACATTGTTCGTGGTCCGAATCATGCGCTCTGCCTTGCCGTTATGTGGGGAAGTATACGGACAAGACATACGTAATTGAACACCTCGGGTGAGAAAGGAGTGAGAGGTGGAGTTATCGAACTCACCACCGTTGTCGCACTGGACGGCCTTAACGGTGAGGCCGAACTGAGTGGACACCCAAGCAAAGAAGTGAAGAAGGGTAGGGAAGGTGTCAGACTTGGCACGCAAAGGGAAGGTCCAGGAGTAGTGAGAGAAATCATCAATGATCACCAGATAATACTTATAACCAGAAATGCTGAGTACAGGAGAAGTCCACAAATCACAGTGGATAAGATCGAAAGCATGCGAAGCATGCGAAGAAGAAGGAGAAAAAGGAAGCCGAACATGACGACCAAGTTGGCATGCCTGGCAGAGGTGCTCAACAGTAGTCCTAGTACAAGAGATATCTCCACTACGACTAATCTGAGCCAAAACATCTCGGCCGGGATGACCGAGGCGGCGGTGCCAGGTGGTGGAAGACGGTGTTGCGGCGAGAGCAGCGGACGAGGACGACGAAGGTGAAGTAGAGGCAGCGGAGACAGGAAGCCGAAGGGTGTAAAGGGGCCCGGTGCTGTCACATCGGAGAAGTGGACGCCCGGTAGCCAAATCCTTCACTGGAAGACTAGAAGTGTCAAACTCCACAGAAGAAAAATTGTCAGTTGTAAATTGACGAATAGAAAGGAGATTGTGAACCATTTGAGAAGCAACAAGGACATCAGAGAGACGGAAAGGACCATGAGCAGAACCCACAAAGGTGACCGGAAGACAAGAACCATCACCGACCATGATGGAAGAAGGACAAGAGGGGTGAGGAGGTCGGACAGAAGAAAGGATACCCGCATCTGGAGTGGTGTGGTAAGAGGCACCCGAGTCGGCGATCCACTCGGTGCCAACGGGCGGAGTCAGCCCCACAATGCTGAAGGATTGCGCCAAGGTAGCCTGATCCCACCCCCGGCCACGACGAGCTGGGCGGAGGTGGGGTCCAGGTCGGCGCGTAGGATGCAGCACTCGCGATCATGGCCGCCGGCTGGTGCGGAGGACGATGGCCCCCTCCTTGACCCTGGTGGGGCCACATGGAGATACGCCCTGACCACGGGTTGGAGAAGGTCGGCCAGGGCGCACCTCCAAGAAGAGGAGAGGGGGGGTCTGAGCCTGGATGGGCGTCCCACGACCCCCACCACCGCGTCCTCGGCGGCCCCCACGCCCCCCACCCCCGCTCGGCCCGGGGGGAGGAGCACCAAGGAGAGAGGCTGGCGGCGATGCGGAGGACAGTGGTGGGGCAGCGACGAGTGCGCGAGAGGTAGAGGACGAAGACGTGTTTGAGGGAGGTGTGTGGAGGCCCCGGGTGAGCTCCTCCAAGGTGAGGGCATCACGGACCTGCAGGAAGGTGGGTGGTGGCTGCTGGTGCGTGAGCAGCGTCCGCACGACCTCGTAGCTGCTGGGAAGGCCCCGCAGAACGTTGAGGACCAGGCTGTGCTCCGGGACCGTGAAGCCGAGGTCGCGAAGCCCATCGGCTGTGCTCTTCATCTTCCGGCAATAGTCTCCCACGGACAGGTCACCCTGCTCGAGCGTGCGAAGCTCGGTGTCGCGCTGGAGGGCGTGTGTCTGAGCATTCCCGAGAAACTGAGTCTCGAGGGAAAGCCACATCACGCGCGCGGTGCGATCCGGAGTCTGCACGATGTCCTGGAGATCCAGCGAGATGGTCCCAGAGATCTAGGACATGGCGATGCTGTCGCGGCGTCGCCACGCCGGGTCGCGAGCACGGACAGGAGTGTCGGAGAGGACGTAGCCGTCGAGAGCGTAGCGGCGGAGAGCGAGGAGAATCTGGTCCCTCCGTCGAGCATAGGAGGTGGAGGTGGAGTCAAGGAGGACAGTGACCAGGTTCTTGAGGTGCGGGACCCTGGCGGCCTGAAGGTGGAGGTAGGCGACCATGGGGTCGTCTGTGCCACCCGGGGGTCCAACACCTGGCTGGAGCGGAGCCGTAGGCGGAGGCTGCTGAGAAGAGGCGACGCTCTCCCCCGTAGAGGCGTGGAGGAAGCGCTCCGCTTCGGCGACCTGGCGGGCAAGAGCGTCAGCCGTGGTACGCTCGTGCTCCCAAGCTAGGGCAGCCACACGCACACGCTCCTCGGCGGCGGCGGCCGCGGTCTTGGCGCTCTCCAGGGCCGCAGCGAGGGCATTGTGGGCGGCGGCGACGGAGGTGGGACGCCGCACCTGACCCCGGAGGAAGGCGGTGGCGGAGAAGGGTCTGGTCGTAGGAGGCACGAAGAGTGGACCGTGACCCACACCGCTGCCCGGAGAGACACCACCTCCGAGAGAAGTCGCGTCAGAGAGTGTGGTGTCCGTGCGGCCGGTAGAGAGACTGTTGAAGAGGGTAGGCAACAGAGGAGCAGCCTCGGAGGTCCCCTGACCTGTGGTTGCCCCGAAGATACGAAGGGTGGCGGCCAGGGCGTCAGGGCCGACCGCAGCAATTGCAACGGCGGTGGCTGGGGAGACGCCGAAGGCGGCAGTCAGGGCGTCGACAGCCGCACGGGCAGCCAAGCCGCTGTCCTCGTGTGTGGCCGGGGCCCGGGCGCCCTCGGTGTGCACGGCCGGGGCCCCGGCGTCCACCTCTCGCATCCGGGAGGCCTTCCTCCGTGAGGGTGGGGGCCGGAGGCGGAGGCATCGGCGCCTCCCAAGGCCGCATCGGCGCCTCCCGGGGCCGCATTCGCGCCGCCCGGGGCCGCATCTGCGCCTCCCGCGGCCGCGCTCGGCCGCGCCGCGGGGAGGGACGGCGGCGGCGGGATCGAGGAGCGCAGCCGGGGGCGACCGCGCAGCGGCGGGATGGAGCCGCGCGCGAGCGGGCTCGGGGCGGGCTGGCGAGCAGCAGTGGCGTAGGAGAAGGGGAGGTAGGAGGAGAGAGGAGGGGGCGGCGGCCAGGCAGCCATGGAGGAGGAGCAAGCTATGGCCGGCGGTGGCAGGGAGCTCAGGGAAGGGAAGGTAGGAGAGAGAGAGGAACCTAGCTGATACCATGTTTGGGAATTATTTCCTTTGTATTCCTCCAACCCTAGAAGGGTGGATTTATAGAGTTAGCTATACATGGGCCTCTATGGGCTACATAGGCCATATGGGTCACTCACACATATATACACTAACAGTATGATTAGTTAAAGAGGGAAATGCTTGAAAATTTTGATGGTGTTTAATGGAGTTTTAGACACTAAAAATGAAAACAGATTAACTTGAAAGGTTTCCTGTAGCTTTGCCGTCTCTGAAGGATATACAAATTGGCTAGGTATTGGAGTTGGCATTTAATATTTGTCTGACTAGTAATCATTGTGCCAGTAAAATTGTAGAGCATGCTGGATAGCCTATTATCAGATTATGATGTTCTTTTTTTCAGCTTAGTGTAGGTTACAGATGTGAACCATTTTCTCTGTAAGATACAATTGTGATGCAGATATGTTGTTAATTTCTTTGGCTCAACAATCTATATCTAGAACTGACAATACTTACTATCGCTTTTCTTGAATTACTTCAGGTTCTGATATCCTTGCAATTGCTAGAAGGGAGTGGAAGTTCTCCAAGGCAGCTGACACTTTCTATTACTGTGGATATTTTACACAGTCTGGTGTGTTAAACATTTATTCAATCATTATTACCATCTTACTGTAGCTGGCTTGAGGGTCCTCAGGAAATACAATTTTAGTGCTTGTGTGGTACTGTGCAGCACAAATGTAGCCGAATGTTTAGAAATTACATAGATCCTAATTATCAACTACATGTACATGTGATGCTAGTTTCCTAGTGTTTGGTCAGTTTTTTTTTTTTTGTAAAAAGTGATTTCATAAAACTGCATCTCAAGACATTTTCAACGCAAAAGGTAGCATGATGACTAATTAACATAACTAAATTGTGGGTATGGTTGAGAACTTTAGATGTGGTTATGTTGCTTTTGCTTGCGTACTTCAAGATTTGGCTCACTATATTGTGAAGTCTAGTTGACAAGTAGATCCGTCCAATCTACTTATCTACAAGAACAGGTGTTAAATGTTGCGAATTGCATACACTTGATTTTTCAGTTCAATGAATTGCCATTGTTTGCTTCTTGTTTTTTTTCCTTAATAGATGGTCTGTTTTGTTTGATGTTTGTAACACTGATATGCGTAGCCATGAACCAGGGTCACTTGGATGTTGAGCTGTGTAAAGTGAGGAAGCTTCTATCAAAGTTCAGAGTTATTTCAAATTTCCAGTCTCTGATTGAGGAAAGAACAAAATGTAGCTTCTTGTATTGGAGAAAAGAGATGCTTTCGACTTGGTTATCTATGGTATACGGAGATGCTTGCAAACTGTCTTGGCTACAGTAAGTGTTTAAGATATCAGGAAAAAATCATAATGTTCCTATAACCACATGGCTTTAATATGAACCATTAGGAATAATGCATTTTAAGTTTTCTGCTCTATTTGTGCACGGATCTTATTCTTTGATTGGGTCTTCTGTTTGATGTTTGTAACTTCTTTAGTCTTCATTTTGTTTGTTGCTCAGATTGTTACCTTAAATGTCTACCTTGCAAAAGCATTCTCACTATCTTTTTGAGATTTGAGAAGTCTCAGCCACAACTGTTATTTTCCCTTGAATTGATTATTTTTGAGTTGACAGAAATATCGTCGATGCATTTTCTGATGGAATGTCACTCCTTGAACTTGGGAACGTGGGACCAGTTGCTTTTCAGAGTTATGAGGAAGACATTGAGAATGCTTTGAGGGAGGTGAGATTTCTTTTGGCTCACACATAGTGCTGTTGATGAAATTCAGGAAATCCATTTTGAACCAAAGAAAGACAACTTCAACCTACTTATCTTAAAGCCTAATTCAAAGCTGAGCTGAAGTACACTAGCAGAATAACCGACTACTACTTGCACGAAAAAAATGCTCAGGATTGTGGCCATTTCTTTTTCTGTAGGAGGTTGTTGCTCCTTTGTGCAGGGACATTGAGACTGATCTCCGACTTCATGTTCATTCTACTCGTTTGAAAGGAGCTGTTGTTGTGAATCCAACGAAGGTAATAACATACATAGTAGGAATTAAGAATTGTGCTGATTGGTCTTTTAGTGCTGACACACTGTACTTGTGCTGATGGGCAGACTGGGGTTCGTAATCTTTCATGGTACTTACGAATGAAGCCCTTGCGATTACCTTTCAAGTTTGTTGATGTTAAATTGCTTGTGGAAAACCATTTAAATTGCGCGTTCTATACTTACTCTGTGATGCCTAACTATGATAATAAGGTATGTACCATGCTCTATTGCTCTTCCTATTACAGGCATGAAAGTCATACGGTATTTGTTAAATGCTTGCTTATGATTGTTGTGTTGATTATACTCTAGATATATGCAGAGATGCATGAACTAGGACTGCTGAAATATGGTGTTGAACTGGAAGATTTCCATTTTACTGTGGATACTCTGGATCAAGGTTTTGATTTCAGAAATACTATCCAACATCTTGATTCATTTTGTGAGAAATACTCCTACAACATTGCCAAACAGGTGTGTACTAAAATTGATTGCATACAACTAGCACGTTTTAGTGATCATTCTCTATGTTGTGTACTAAGATTGATTGCATAGAAATATGGAATTTCAGTAATCATTCTCTCTGAAAACTCTTCTCAAATCATGGGAACCTAAAAAATAATCTATACTTTTTCTGACTAGAACAGTCATAATTCGAAAATTCCCTTTATGTCCTGAGAAGAAACATGTCACATATTTCAGCAGCACCGTTTTACAACATTCTCAATTAACATGTAATATACTACTTTGCAGCTGTAAGCTCCAACAAAATCTCCTGTCTCCTATTGGTTCAGACAATTAAAGCAACTAATCTTCCGTTTTCTTTTTGGTACTTATGCAGATATTTATTGAAAATGATCTGGATGGTCAAGGCCGAAAAAACTTAAGAGTTTTATGTGTTGAACACATTGCATCGTCAACTGCGATGTGCAGTTTGCAGCAAATTTCTGCTGCTTTGAACTCCATTTTGATGTTTTTGGACAGGATGTTTTTAGATCTGGATGCATTGCTTCAAAGTGACACTGAACTTGATTTCTTGAAGGATTTTAAACAATTAGAGGTAAATTTTCAGAGTGATACATACTTTGCTCTGGCCCTGCATGTTTGGATATTCACTGTATGGCTCGCATCATATTCTAGCATGCGAGTGATTTCATATGCAATTAAACTATCTTACTCAGTTAGTTACTCAATTATTTGTATCAGAACACTAGGGTGTCCAGTGTACACCTTGCTATCCATGGAGAACTAAAAGTTACTTTTGGGAAGCATGGACTTGGAGAACATACTCTGGATTTCCTCGGACAAATACAAGCTGTTGCTGTTAGAATAGGAAACGCACTAGGACTGATGAGAATACTTTATGCTGGTTGTACCCGCTATTCCAACAGCATCTCAAGGTGCGTCATCTTAAACTTCCACAGTTTGAACTTGTGATCACAATTTTTGTTCACAATCGGATCTTTCTTGTGCTTGTAGATATGCAAGAAAATCCAACTATGACTTAGGCTATTCTACAAGTTGCAAGAAAGTGGGTTTAGTCGATGACATTGTTGAAGTTGGGAAGATGCTGGATACAGAGGCAAGAAGCAGGGAAGCTTTGGATGAGAGGATTCAAACCTTTGCAATATTGGTAACCTACATTTCACAGGTACCATCTTTTACTCACTAGTCCCTGTTTATTGTTCGTTTTATGTTTCCCCTCCAAGCTAAGTGAATTTATGATTTAAGTCAACTACTGAATGTCAATGTCTGGCTTGCTATACACTGTCTGTTACATTTACACAATGACAACTTTCCTCTTGTGTCGTAGTATAGGTGGAAAGTTCAATATTTGGCATTGCATGGGAGACCTGCCTGTTGGAGTATAAGTGAATTGCCTACCTTTCCTCATCAGCTTCAGCTTTTGGGTTGAACTGGTTGGTACATGCAACTCAATATGGTATCAAAGCCAGAGGTCTCGAGTTCGAGTCCTGGCGTGTGAGTTAATAAAATAATTACAGACCACTCCAATATCCACATATGCGGCCTGGGGGAGCTGCACGTGAGGGGGAGTGTTGGAGTATAAGTGAATTGCCTACCTTTCCTCATCAGCTTAAGCTTTTGGGTTGAACTGGTTGGCGCATGCAACTCAATACTGTCTTATTCTCCTATTATGCTAGAGGGACTTTGTTTGTTGCACACTGATAAGGAAACTTGGTTACCATCTTGTAACATTAGTTGTCAGGACTCAGGACTAGTACCAGTGTACCACCGGATATTGTGCTGCTCAAAAATATTTTTCTACTGGTAAAATATGGTTACTAGTTCAATATTGATGTGTCCTCCCATTTTCCAGGCAAAAGGTACATTTTGCTGCAAGTTCAGATCAACAAAAAAATTGTATCACATATAAATATGGTCACAACCGGAGCTCAGACAATAACCCACAGCAAATTGATGATGTTCCATTGTGCTGTCAACTCCTATGCAACCATTAAATATTTTCCAAGCTAGGTTAAGCTTGGCAATACAGCTTTGCTATTATGCTAAAAAAGGATACAGCTTTGCTACGTGGGGTGGTTTTGCTTTTTGTTCTGCTAGGATTTTATTTTGCGTGGTCTGGGCTGTACATCACATATAGTTTTGCCAAACATTATAGAAGAAGGTATGGCAAGAGGCCCCTTTTGTTTTCTGACTTCTTAACTTTCCTTGGATGATTTGTAGAAGCTTCAGAGCAATGAGCTTAAAGCAATGAAGGACTTCTTCCAAATTGTTCCATTGCTTATTGGCGGTATGATGGACCATAGACTTCTTCACAAGGATAAACTACTGAGACGGGGACATGATGGCAAGAGTGTCATTCATACATACGATAGTTTCCTACTAGGAGTTGCTTTTGTCCTGAAGGTAACTTCTCCAGTGCCATGCTTGTTTTGCTCTGTTTTGCTTTACCTGGACGATCTTACGGGTGATTGGCGGATGCAATTTTTCTTTAACGTTCTTTTGTTGTGCTTTGTGTTTTGACATTATCTGCAGGTCTTGAAGCAAGAAAGCTCTTTTGATGAACTCAATTTGTTCACTTCCACGAAAACAAAATTTGAGGGGGTGTCAGAGGACAAAGACAACAAAATGGATACGAGCCCAAGCAGGGCTGCTTTCACCAGTCTGAAACTTTGGCACACAACTCCATCAGTTAGGACAGAACCGCATAAGGTACTTTCACTGTGGCTCAGTCATTCTCTGTGCCAAATGATAAGTCCATATCGCACCATATCCTCCATAGCAAGTGCAAAGGTTTCTCCTGTTTCAGAGGGCTAAGTGTTCCTCATTTCCATGACAGGGTGTTAACAAGGGGAAGCAGTACCAGCAGGAGGTCGAGCTCATAGATTGTACTTTGAGGCTGGCTAGAACAGTGTTGGGATGAAATCGTGTTATTGTATGGAACCTTTCTTTGTTGCCCGCTGATGGATATTCCGCATAGCCTGTGGAGTATCATGTAACATTGTAACAGTAAGTCATAACACAAAGGATCAAACCCAAACCTTTGCACAGAAGTTCATATATTCTAGCAGCTTCCGAACATATACAAAAAAGAAGCATGGAGGTGGCTGTAGACTCTACCATACTTGGTGTACCTCAAATTTAGGCAGGCAGCACTCAGTGATCTGATTCAATAAAAAATATCAAGATTTACATTGAGAGATTTAAATTCTGAATTCATGGGATATGGGCATTGTTGGTGTAAATTTGGTATCGATGGGGGCACCAACACAATAGTACTCTAGTCCTCCGAAGGGGCAGAGAACCAAAAGGTCCCTTCGGAGGACTGCTCATACTTCTTCTATTACTACCGCTATCTCTGCTTCTACCTCTACCACTACAAAGCAGAAAGTAAATGAGCAACAGAAAAGCAAAATCACTGCTTCGGAGCTCTCTATTCATTTAATGCCCTGTGCCATCAGTTATAATGGCCCTCCTATATATATTGGGATGGGGATAGATGATAATTTCCCCCAAGCCCCTAGTGGTTATTTTCTTCCGAGCCCCTGGTGGACGCGGTATTTACAAGAAACCCCTCGAGCCACACAAAGGCCCACTAACCCTTACATGGGCTGGGCCACTCCCCCAACAGTAGCCCCTCAGCTACTTCGGTTTGGCTGGCACAAGAAAGCGGAGTAGCTGAATACATATGGATTGGCCCAGTCCTTCCTACACCCTCGGCCATGAGGAACACCCTCAAGACCCTTCGCCGGTACGCCTCACTAAAAACTCCATTCCAAAAACCCGGTGGGAAAACCGGAGTGGAGAAAAGAGCACGTACGCCTAGCGGATTTACACACACACCGACCTTGCTAATGGTCGTCTTCGGACTCGCTCCGACGGTGAAGGGCGCCTTCGGTGATGAAGTCTGCTTCGGCGTTGTCACTAAGATGGCCTTTATCCTCAATGCTTCTCCTCCATTTGCTTTGGTTTTGCCTTCGGGGCCTCCATGCATTTTTCTTTTCGCTCTTGTTCTTTCGGACGCTGTCGAATGATGATTAGCCGCCTCTTCCCCTTTCGGTCACGATCACCGGGCAAGACTTCATGCTTCGGGGTAACGCCGCTCATCTCGATGCCACTAGCCCCTCTTGTTTGGTGATTGTGATGAAGGCCCTGGTCCTGTGCAATGCATGCGACGAAGTACGTGTTGATGAAAACGATGCTGGAGTCGACGTCGGTGAGGTAGACGATGAAGCCCCTTGAGCCACAGCCCAGTCGGCGTCGGTGTAGTAGATGCCGAAGACGAAGTCGAAAGTCAATGTCGACAAGGTAGACGACAAAGCCCCACGAGTCGGAGTCCTGTCGATGAAGATGTGGTTGAAGAAACCCCTCATGCCGAACCATGTCGACGACGAAAGTGGTGGTGTAGTTGTTGAGGTAGTCGAATAACGTTGATGAAGTACTCGAGGAAGCCCCTCGTGCTAGATATTCGCCGAGTTGAACCTGTCGGTGACGAAGTAGACAATATAGACGAAGTCCACTTCCTGTTCAACACTCCATTCGAGGCGAATCATTTTTATTCAAGAAACTCAAGAACTTGTTAGACAAGAAACAATCTATCTCAATTTGCATCGCACAAACAAATCCGAAGCCACTCTCGGGCCTTCGGGGTGTCTCAGATCCGAAGCCACTCTCGGGCCTTCGGTGTGTCTCAGCTCAACTCCGGTCATCACACGACCGGTCGTTTGCTTCCTGCAAACGGAATCCGAAGCTACTCTCGGGCCTTCGGTGTGTCTCGGCTCAACCCCGGTCATCACACGACCGGTCGTTTGCCTCCTGCAAACGGAACCTCGGCTATAACGGAGCCAGACACTTGCCCTTGCAAGTTCCACTTCGGTCATTACGGGACCGATCGTTTGCCTCATGCAAACGATACTTCGGCTATAACGGAGCCGAATACTTACCCTTGCAAGTTTAACTCCGGTCATCACGGGACCGGTCGTTTGCCTCATGGAAACGGAGGTTTCGACCAAACTCAGGCCTTCGGCACGAGCGCTCCCGGCTGCACACTTCGGTGTTATGCATGTATATATGTATGAAAGCGTGCATGAAAGTATGCTATTGCATGAAGGCTAGGATGAAAAGGTTAGCCAAAATAATGCAAAGGACATCCATTGATCAAATTCTCAACTTGAGTGGTGAAACCATGAGATGACCGAAATCCGATAACACCGAAGTCCATATGGAAATCCCAGAAACCACCTGATGAAGTTCAATAGACATTGAAACCAAATGATATGGCCTAGCCATTCCCAAATCAATAATGGAGTCACTATCTTCTGGGTGAAAACCGAGAACTCAAAGGCTATAACCTGCAATAGTTGTGACGAAATGCACATACGAAACATAATAGCTGCATACAACTAGTCATTATGAACGTGATACGAAGTATGACTAAGAACAGACACTTAGCACATTTGAGATGAAGGTGCGACAACATGTGATATACGAAGGGTTAGAGTGCCTGTTAAAAATAGATCGTAGGTTGTGAGAGAGGAGGGCGCGATACTTACATATGGTAGTTAACCCTGCATTCAAGAGATATAAATACTTCATATGAAGGGTTAGATTAAGAAGGCAAAGCAAATTTCAGTCAATTTGACACAATCACTTTTTGTGAAGCCGAGCTTCGGTCATAATGGGACCGACACAATTTCGTTATACGAAGTAAGTGACGGGCGGCCCTTGGATGCGTCCAACGGCCTCCGAGGGGCGCTGTTACTTACCACAAAATATAAACTCCGAAGACTACACCCCCCACACCATGGAGGGGGGATGTTGCTTCGGAAACGTGCGAACGGATAAATACACGAAGCTTTTGGGAAAAAACTCCTTGCGAAAAGCATCAACATCTGACTAACGCTAAGCACTCGCTGCCTTAAAGCCAGGGATTGATCTATTAAAACCAGAGATGAAGGATGCTTTGTCGCTACATCGAAAAAAGTTTATTAGTAGCCCATAAGAATAAACTCAGACCAAGCTCAGGGGTGATTACAAACAAAGGGTTGCGGGCGTTACCACCCAAGACTTGAACTGGTTGTGGCACAACTTAGCTGGTGGGTCGAAATAGGCTTCGGAGCCAAAGCCGAAGTAGGCTTCGGAATCACAACAGCCCACGAACACAGACGCTGGTGAAATGCGACGGGCCGCCAGGGCAGCAAGCACCACTAAAATAACTCCGTATGTCTGTCCGTGATCGACGGTGCCAAAGAACCTATCCAACGAAGTGTACTTCGTTGACTTCGGCCACAAAAAATAATTTCCTCCTGGACGGTCATTGCTATGACAGAAAACAATTCTTCCGAAGCTCATAATCTATCGCCCTGTTCGCTTGGCTTATCAGCCACCAGCCAACGGTACTTTTCTCTCAGAACAAACCAGCCACCAACAACCAGCCAGGCGATAAAGATTTTCTCTCGGAACAAACCAACACAGTACCATCACCACCAAATAAACGAACAGACTGTATACCTCAAGTCCTTAACAGGAAGCTGTCAATATTATAAAATAAAGAAAATAATACATGCAGGTGCTCACGATGTGAACTATCTCCCCTTCGGAGTACCTAACAACCCATGCAACAAGCTGATATTAAACTAGTGTGCAAACTAGAGTAAAAATGTTATAATATACTTAAAGGATACTTTCTGCAGAACACAACGTCAGAGCCTTAACCAAGATATGTAAATCAATGACTGAAATACTAATACGACCCGAAGGGCCAAAGTGAATCAACAGATCTAACAAACCACCCAACACCGCCTTGTTTATTACTCCCCTTCGGAGCCCTGCCGCGCTGGAGTGAGTTTATACCGAAGACCCAAAGTAAAAGCAGACCGTGCTCAGGACCGACGTCCATATACCTCAAACCCTGTCATCATCATCGGAACACCTTCGGTACTTTTGAAGCACGAGCAGCCTAATCCTTCTTATCCGGTGAGAGAACAAGATATTTCTGGAGTGCAAAAAATTCCACCTCGTGAAAACCCACCGAGATGATTCCGAAGGGTAAAAATTTTATCTCGTGAAATCTCACTAAGATGATTCCGAAGGTGACAAATTCAACGAAACGATTTCGAAGGAGAAAAATCGATCTCGTGAAATCCCTCCGAGATGATGCCGAAGGGTAAAAATTCTCCACCTCGTGAAAGTCCACTGAGATGATTCCGAAGGTTAAAAATTTCATTGAGATAATTCCGAAGGGTAAAAATTGACATCAGAGTCAATTCCGGTGAAACTCCGGTTCCCAATTAATGTCGAAGGTTAAAAATCTGAATCGATGAAGTTCGTTAGAAATCTGAGTAGATGATCCCAATTATATCCGAAGGTCAAAGAGACCACGAGATATTGAATGCCAACAGAGACGAAGGGCTCGACGAAGCCATTGATGCATTTCGATGGCGAAGAAGTGGCGCACTCGGGGATGAAGCAATAGATGAAATTCGTTGATGGAGTGGCTAAAGCGGTAGTGCAGTGGTGCTCAGACGCGCAGTAATGATGGGCTTCATTTGCGATGGTCAGTAGTTCTGGGTATCATATGATGTAGCTTCGGCCACGAAGTAATAGATGCATTATTAGTTTTGTGCAACAAGTTGTGCGAGTAAAGTTCTAGTGCCGGGAATCTGAGTGTGCCGTCCAGCTTGCCACTGATGGACGACGAAGTGTATGGGTGTTCAGCTGTGCGGCAGTGGGCTTCGTCGCCGAAGGGTCTTCGGCACCTGACAGGCTCACGGAA
The DNA here is from genome assembly GCA_947561735.1 of Cenchrus americanus. Taxonomy (NCBI): domain Eukaryota; kingdom Viridiplantae; phylum Streptophyta; class Magnoliopsida; order Poales; family Poaceae; genus Cenchrus; species Cenchrus americanus. The sequence continues at coordinate 78,710,528 of OX387240.1, forward strand.
CAGAGTGCACATGCCCAAACCTCTGCTCCTTTTTATTGCTTCCCTTTGGCTTAAGAAAGAGGAAAAAAATCTTTAAGCACTCTCATGCTCCGAAGGCAAATAAAGTTCTACTGACGACTGCTTTCATCAGAGGAGTTTGAAACGGCTCCCCTTCGGAGTGTGTATTAAGAAAAATAAATAATGTGGAACTTAGCTTGGTTAATCTTCACAGTTCGTTGACGATCCGCTGGGTCAAGATGCAAATTTTGTGATCGTGTCATGGTTCGGCTCCGAAGGTAAAGCGTGGTGCTGAATTCTTCCACGAGGTGGGCGCCAAACTGTTGGTGTAAATTTGGTACCGAAGGGGGGCACCAACACAACAGTACTCTAGTCCTCCGAAGGGGCAGAGAACCAAAAGGTCCCTTCGGAGGACTGCTCATACTTCTTCTATTACTACCGCTATCTCTGCTTCTACCTCTACCACTACAAAGCAGAAAGTAAATGAGCAACAGAAAAGCAAAATCAACTGGCCTCGAGCTCTCTATTCATTTAATGCCCTATGCCATCGGTCTACAATGGCCCTCCTATATATATAGGGATGGGGATAGATGATAATTTCCCCCAAGCCCCTAGTGGTTATTTTCTTCCGAGCCCCTGGTGGACGCGGTATTTACAAGAAACCTCTCGAGCCACACAAAGGCCCACTAACCCTTACATGGGCTGGGCCACTCCCCAACAAGAATCTTGCCACATGTCTCAGCAATTGAATTGCTCTTGTTAAATTCTCGTAGAATTTTTACCTCAAACATTATTTCGATTGTAAAAGAATCAGGAGAGCTGTGTTGCTATCCACGTCCTAACAAAAACCAAAACGTTCATGTTTGTTTCTTTAGCTGGGTATATATACGTTAGCTGGGGCTCCGGCGGTCAGCTGGTGCGACCGCGAGAGGTGGCTCCAACAGCCGGCGGCCAAAGTTGGGTGCGGCGAGCGGCGGCTCCGGCGGCCAGCAGGCGCGACGCTGCAATCAACTGCAGCAGGAGCGTGCGCAGGTTCAGGCAGCAGGCAGCAGGCAGCAGCCCGCGTTCTCCGACGGGTCACGCGCAAGTAGCAGGAGCAGCGTTTCCCTATCCCAACCCAAGCTCTATTAATTTCCCTATCAAACTACCCAAACATAGGATGAGATATATCCCACCTCTCATTTCCCCGTCCCAACCCCTATTTCCCAGTCTCCAAACGCCTCCAGTGTTATCCACTCGGTCACACTCCCCGCTTCCCAGCTTTACTCCCCTTCCCGAGCACTCCGCCGTCCGCTCCGATGGCGGCGCCGGCCAATTCCTCCTGCTTCCACGCCCGCGCCGCCGCCAGCCAGACCTCCTCTCTCAGGTTGGCCGTCTCTTCCTTGTCCCGCCGATGCCCAAACCCTAAACCCTACCCCCACTGACCCGCTGATTTCCCTGTTTTCCCCCCTCTTGCAGCGTGGGCACCAGGGTCTTCGTCGGGCTCAGGGCGCAGACCAAGCTAGGTGAGCGAGAGCTGACCAAACTTGCTCAAGATGCCGAGCAGAGCGTTCCGTGTTTGATTTTTTTTATTTTTCTGGTTGAGGATGCTGAGCAGGTTCGTCCGAGTCGTCGTGCCCGAATGTCAGCGCTGGGTTCTACACCGCCGTCAACCGGAGGATCTCTCTCGGGTGAGTGTGCGCCGATCCGTGTGTGTGCATTGGCACGTGATCCTTCTTTTGGCTGGGGGCCGTGCGCTCAGGTTGGGGGAATGAGATTTTACGCCATGATATGATGCGATACTGTTACTATATGCCAATTTTAAAAGTTTGTTTGCTACTCCATTTCCGGTGGCTGTTATGCTTGACGGTTTTGCTGCAGTGCATTTTTGGCTGTGGCAGTTTTCTTGGAAATGCCAGTGCATATGTTAGTTTGCAAACAGTGCTTTTGATTACGTTAAGTAACCATAGTCCATATACATGGCGGGCTAACCTTTCAAGTCTCATGTTGTGCAATGAATATTCAAAAGATTTTATGCTTGTTACAACTTAAGATAAGATATCCCATCTCTTAAGGACCAGAGAAATTCTTCCCATCTTATTGTTTTAGTAAGAAGCCACAGTCCATAGGTTTGTTAGCACTTGAGCTAGCTGAAGAAGAACTGGATGACTGACATTGTTTGTTGGACACAGTTGACACTTGAGTATGCTAATTTACCTTTGATAGGTTGTCAAACAAGAAGGCTACCAGAGCCCGCATTTCGATGATGCCTATAGGTACTCCACGAGTGCCTTACAGAACCCCTGGTGAAGGAACCTGGCAATGGCTTGACATATGGAACGCTTTGGTAATACTTCATAGCATCTGGTTTCAGGCTTCCTTGGGTTGATGCAATTCTGTTTGCCCGCTGTACATGGATAACAATTGAATTTCCCATGTGCAGTATCGTGAGAGGATCATCTTTATTGGGGACAATATAGATGAAGAATTCAGTAACCAAGTGTTGGCAAGCATGTTGTACCTCGACAGCATTGATAATACAAAGAGGATTCTTCTATACATTAACGGACCTGGAGGAGATGTAAGAACCTTACAACATCATGCTTGTACTTATGTTGGTTGTCTTTTCTTATGTTACCGGTGTTCTTTTTGGGAAAAAAAATTGGGGCCATGATTATGCATTTATGTGACTTGGAAGCAGTACCATATCAAGATTTGAATTCAAAGTACATTTTTATGCTTCAAGTATTAAAAGTAATTAATCAAAGAGTCCATGAAAATGTGGTTACCACAAAACAATTGATGTTACATTCTAATCTGAACTCATCCCTGGTTTTGCAGCTTACTCCATGTATGGCATTATATGATACCATGCTAAGTCTAAAGAGTCCTATTGGTACACACTGCTTGGGCTTTGCATTCAACTTGGCAGGTTTTATTCTTGCAGCTGGTGAAAAGGTATAACTATTCAATATTGGTTAGTTTTTGGAGCATGTGTGTCTTGAATATGCCCAAGTATGATACATATATCTGTTTTTTCTGTATCGTTCAGGGTTCACGTACTGGTATGCCCCTATGCCGGATTTCACTTCAGTCACCTGCTGGAGCTGCTCGAGGCCAGGTTTGTAATATTAACAGAAGGCTGATGGATTTTATATTGGATGCCTGCATCTTAGAGTCTATTTTTGCTATACATATCTCTGCAGGCTGATGATATTGAAAATGAAGCAAATGAGCTTATTCGTATCAAGAATTATCTGTATGGCAAGCTTGCGGAGCACACAGGTCATTCGGTCGATAAGGCAAGAAATTCTGATTGTGTGAACCAATTACCTTTTTCAATTATGTGTGCTTATTGCTTAAACAAGTTTTTTTTGTTGTGTCATGTACCAGTTGGTGGTTCATGATGGTTTGCATTGCTCTGGTTTGTTTTATTGCATAACAAGGTCCAAAATATGATTCAAAATGCCATATTATATTACATGCTATTGTACCATATTCTATTTCTTTTGAGACTATCCCCTGGATTTTGTTTTTGAATGTTTTCACGTGCGATTCGATACGATTGTATTAGCGATTTCAGTCCTAAGGGTCCCATTCATCTCAAGCACTTACCCCTTTGCAGATTCATGAGGACCTGTCTCGGGTGAAGCGCTTCGACGCTGAAGGGGCTCTAGAATACGGGATTATCGACCGCATTATCATGCCTTCTCGGATCAAGAAAGAGGGGTCCACTGGTCACAGGAAGGATATGCGAAATCTGGGACTTGGCTAGTAGACATGCTATATTATTGTATCAGATCTATGTGTTGGATCGCGTTACCTCAGTTTACGGTCTCGAGCTCTAGGATTTACTACTAAATAGCAAGATAAGCAGGCATGCTCCTGGCTGAAGTTAAATGCAGCACCTATTCTTCCATTTCATCATATGGAGCATGTGCTCTACTTTTCCCATGAACGTTCTTGTTGGAGAGAAATGTACTGTCCAAAATTTTGCACAAAGTCTACTGAATCTGCAGTTCCCCACAGTAGCTATTATGCTTTTGCTAACTGCCAATATCATTCTTTAGTGAGCTGCACTGCTTTTGTATTGCACAATCAGGGTGCCCATGTTTTGGATTGGGACTTCAGTTACAGTTGCACAAGTAGTGCTCTTTTCCAGGCTGTATGTTGGTTTTCAATAATGAAACCAGGTGCCCCATGTTTGCTGTAGCTCTGCATTATATATCAATGTGACCAGACTGTTGGGAGAAGAGGCAGCTAGCTTTCAATGGTAGTGTTGATGACCGGTCACCTCCTCACATACTGTGCTTAAATAAACGTGCATAATGTTTCTTCAGAAAAGATCGAGAAGGATGCTGATCCCGGTGTAAACGCACCGAACTTGTTCTCCATACATGCAAAAGGCACAAAAATTGCCTTCAACCATGGAAAACAGTGTTAAAATGGAAATCGTCAGGAATAATAAGGTGAGTGATAAAAGTGGTGTACTAGAAGAAACCAAACTTTGTTTTTGTTGAACTCATCCAGTGCAACTTTCACCTTGACGAAGACTCGATCGACTATGCTGGCTCCAGAACCTGCGAATGCTTTGAGCTACTAGGCAGTGGGAGCTCTCACTCATCTCTGTTGGCTCTGGTTCCTTATGTGGCTGGTGCAACAACATGCCATCAGCAGAGGAGTGGCAGCAATCAGCATTCGAATACTTCTGCGCAGAGCATATGGAATTGTTCTGTTGGGATTTGGTTACCATCACGCACAGATCGCAGCAGCACATACGAGATATGCTCAAGCTTCAGGACTCGAGCAGGCCGCAGCAGTTAAGTAAGCCACGATTCACGACTCGCGCCTCCTCGATTTTTTTAGACGAAGGATTAAAATCCGGTCTCTATATCCACAAGAGGACATGAACAGCCATAAGTTACATGAAACCTGAGTACTTAGACTCTAAAACTCGCACCTCCTCGATGGAGGGTTTTGGTTTTCGGCATCGGCGGCGTGTTGGGCAACCACGAACTGATGGCAATATTTGTGATATCCACAACGCCTGCCTGTCGTGTTTGATCAGAATCCGCTGCGGTGCCGCGGGCCGCGTAGACATTTTGGCCCGTTTATGCTTTCGGCCTGCTGCGAGACGAGAAAATCCGGTCCATGTTGCCCGTCTACCCTTTTTTTGTGATTGCTGTGGATTTTTTTAGGGGACTATTCATTCCTGCTTTTCCAATCTTCAATTTACGGTCTCCTGGAGCTCTAGGATTTACTACTAGATATAGCAAAATAATTAGGCATGGCATATGCTGGTTGAAGTGAAATGCAGGATATGCTCTGCTTTTCCCCGTGAACGTTCTTGCCGGAGGGAAATGTATAGTCCAGAATTATGCTCAAAGCCTGTACTGAATCTGCACCCGCCAGTAGCTACTAGTATGCTTTTGCTAACTGCCAGCATCATTATTTATATTAGTGACCTGCACAGAGCAAGGAAAAAGACCAACAACTCAACAAGCGGGCACTAGCCTCTAGGCGCCCCGTGCACAACTTTCGTATTGCACCATCTCATCAGGTGCCCATGTTTTGGATTATTGGGACTGCATGCAGTACGTCTACAGTTGCACAAGCAGTGCCCTTTTTTCCAGGATGCGTGTTAGTGAAATCAGGTGCCCATGTTTTCTGTATGATTTTTTTAAGACCTACGTTTTTCATTAAGAGAAGGTAGAGAAAAAGTAACATAAGTACATAAGCGGTATAGCCAAAACAAAGAGCGAAAAAGCTAATCTGGAGGTCAAAGAGGAGAGAAAACAGGAAAAAAGAAGAGGAAGAATAAGAAGGCTTTGTGATGACGGACTGTTGGGACAGAGAAGAGATAGCACGCACTACTGGTGCTACTGTTTGGTGACCAGACACCTCACACATAACGTGCTTAAACGTGTAGAATGTTTCTTCAGATGCCCCGAGAAGGACTATGCCGCCGATTGGTGTAGGCGAGGCGAGGCGAATGCTGCTCCAAATGCTACCTCCAAGTCCAAATGCACCGGCACATTGTGTTTTGACATGCATGGTTGTTGAGCAGATGCCAAATACACTGTTGACGGAACAGATGAAAATGTGCAACAACTCCAGAATGGGACAGTTCAACAGACATGAGTATGTCCATCTCCTGGCCGTTACCACTCACTGCACCAAATTGGTACAGTGGCAGCCCACCACCGCCGTCTCCCTGTTTGCAGCATAACGCCGATAACCACGCACCAACTTATTAATTCCAGTGTGCAGCACACAGCTGCTGGCATGTTATTTTCACCGAGCTCCGGCTCCTGATTATGGCAAATTATATAAATTGTGTATCGTAACTGTGTTGGCATATGTTATTTTATTTTTTTGGGGCAACTATTTGCCAAAATTAACTGATTGAAAAGAAGAAAAGAAAAGTATATACTTACAAAGCTGTTGGCCAATCATGGACCTGTTAGGATTCCTTTAATTGTCGTGATTTGTATCGATGTAAACAAAATATGCTTTATTTGACGCTCTTTGCTTCCCTCTTAATGAAAACACAAGCTAAGAAATGATTGAGGAACAAAGAACCGCACTATAAGGACTAGCTAGCTACTAAACCATTGTTCACTCATAAAATAACCGTCGAAAAATATCAGAGTTCTTACAAAGTGTGCTTTTGGCCATAACTATATCTTTTTTTTTTTTTTGCCCAATATTTGACTCTTGATGCATGCTTTCCATTCCCCCACAACAACAATACCGCAACCGGAACTTCAAGTAACAACCTTGTTTGTTACTTTTTCGATGCCATGTTTGGCCTACTAGCTCCAGCCCTCGCTAATTAGAAAATGAAACCGGAACTGGATTTGGGATCACCCAGCCCCATCACAGTTGCTCTTCCTGCAAATAAATGAGAGCAACTGCAGGTGGGGTCTACAGTACGTAATTCCAAAAAGAAAGGAGGCTAGGGTGGTTAATTTGGGGGTACAAAACCCCTGGCCGGCCGGCGCGGCCGCCCTTCAATCCCGGCTGAATAGCAGAGGCGCCGCGCGTGTCCGGATCTGGCTGGATGTGCAGCCGACCGGCCGGGCAGAGCGGATAAGCGCACAGTTTGTTAGCGGATAATGACACCCAAGTAGGGCCTTTTCGCCACACCAACTTCAAGAAAGCAACACCATCAGCAGAGACGAAAGGCGCGCTTCACCTTCAGGCATGCATGCCGCATGGTTTTGGTTTACTACTTTGCGCACTAGTACTCCAGTAGTAGTAGTAGTACATGAAAAGAAGAAGAAGGCCATTTAATTTGGGGCGCGGGCCCAGCGCCGGTCAACATCATCATTCATCAGAGTGGTTGAGAGAAGCAGGCCATGCATGCACTGATTCTCTCTCTCTCTCTCTCATGATACATATCATATGCAGATAGACACAAGCGAGAAAGAACCAGCCTTGAGCCACTCCTGCCTGCAGACAGCACCCTCTCCCTCTCTCTCTCTCTCTCTAGACATAGAGAGAAGAGATAGATGGATGCATGGCATATTAAACCTACTAATTCCACTCTCCCTTGCAGTGCAAGTGATGGCTGCTGCTGCTGCCTCTATCACCTAGCTAGGCAAGGCTAGCAGCTAGCTAGAGGCTATCTCTTCGTTCTCTGCTAGTACTACTGCACTAGACACACTCTTCCAGCTTTGGATTTCTTTTCCCCATCCTTGTCCTGGTGTGCCACGCCACGCATCATGCATCAGTCAGGCTCAGACAGCAATGCATGCAAGAAACCCAGCAAGAAGATCGAGAGAGGGGAACAATTCTGCTCCCAGCAGATATTCTCAATAACGCTCTCCCTAACTTCTTACCGAGGAGAGGAGAGGAGAGGAGAGGGTAATAAGGTTAATGCATGGTAACCATCCAATCAAAACCGACGACCCCCTACTGTCAATTCAGACAAGAGAAGCCAGTTGCCTGTAGAGCGAGAAGGCGCCACAGAACTTCACTAGTACAGCGTGTGTTAGTTTTAGAAATATTCGCGCGAAAGGGAATTGGTCTGTTGCAGACAAAAGCCATCAGAGATTGCACTGGATGCAGACAAAGTATAAAGTGATGACACAAGTACGACGTGAGGGTCTTTTTCTCAATTATTTTCATCACTTGCAGTGTCACATTCGCATACATGATGTGCTATGCCTATGCTACCCGCACCGCGCGCACTATTTATTGTTTGGGGATCGAGCTGAACTGAACTGTCTCTTCTCGAATCCCTGGAAAATTCACATGTACAATACCGAACAAAAAGTTCAAAAAGGGTTTGACTGAAAAAAGGTCCAAACATGCATGAGTTTGTATACGTACAGGAGGACTCGAGAGGTTTGGTGGTCAAACTCAAGACCCCCAAGGTTTTTAATCGAACCTATCCTCTCTCTGACTGCATGCATGCATGCCCTCGTTGTTACTAGTAGGAAGAATCACACGACGTACACACGTGCTTTGCTGACGAGTTTCCTGCTCTCGTTTTCAGCACGCTCGCATGCCGCGCAAACATGCATGCATGTATGACGTCGTCGTCTGTGTACACGTACGACGACGCAGCCACGCAGGAGTAGCCGTACCGGTACAGGAGCTACGCACTGACAGCAACATTCTTTTCAGTATTTTTTCCGTCTCCTTGGCCTTGGGAGTGCTCTCGCGGAGATCCGATCCGAGAGGCCAGGGACGTACGTTCTGACACTTCACCCTGTCAGAGACCACAAGGCAGGCAGCCAGCCATCATCAGTTGCCATCGTCGACGTCGTGTGCGTGTCCCTCCTGCCAGCGCATGCAGCGCAGCTAGTAGCGCGTTGACCGATCCACCCACCGGCGTGGAAACGAGACGTACGTACGTATCGATGAGCTCCTCTCAGTCAGTCAGGGTACGGTTGTTTGAAATACCTGCTACGTACGAGTCTACCAGAGTACGCGTACGTACGTAAAGGTGAAAGGGACACACATGGGAAATGGATACTGTGCACAATCTTGTCGGACATGGGCATGGACGACCGGCCGGCGACGGCGACGTGAATCAGCTAGCCGGCCGGAGATGAGAGCGAAAGGCATGCAGCTAGCAGCAGGCGACGTCGCCGTCGCGCAGCCGTGGCGTGGCGTGGCGTGGCAGCTGTCGACGATCAGGCAGGGACAGGCACACACAGGTGGCCTTCATCAGGTTCCGAAGTCAGGAGCCAGCAGTGTTGAGCACTCGCATGCAGCAGAGAGGGGAAGCCAGACGACTCGATCGTCCTGCACGATGTCGTCAGCCGGGTCTTCTCTCATGGATGGAAATTGGAGACCAGAAATTCAGAATGCAAGAGACGAGCTATATGTTGAGTTATGATCCAAATTCTGTCTCCGAAGAGAAAGGCCGACTTCTGCCTCCGCTTCGCTCCGGCCCAAGCCGGTACGGTACGGGTCATAAATACCCGTTAGGGTTTTCCATTAGAGATTGATTCATTCTCTTGTAAGCCGCCGCCGTTGGCGTTGTAACCTGACTCCCGATATAGTGAAGTTACTTGCTTGGTGGCGCCCGTGGTTTTTCCCGCAAGGGTTTTCCACGTTAAATCTCGTGTCTCCTGCGGTTTGATTCCTTTACTTGTCGTCGTTTATTCGCCATCGTTTATAACACTATAGTTTTTATTTTGTCATCAGCACGCAGGTTTGCATTCTTCAGGAATTGGGCCATGTTGGGAAGAAATACCAAGTGCGTGGTCTCAATTAGTTATGCACCAATGCAACACATTGGCCAAATGTACAATATATTGTGTTGAATTGTGCTGATCAAGCATGCAACGACTAGTACTACAATTTAGAGGGCGTCAGCCACCAGACTTTATGCGTTCTACGACTAGAGTAACATTGTCTCTGTTGCATCAGGTCAGCTCGCATATATAGTCATCTTTAGGTAGTATTTTACATCAGCCCATGCATCTTTAGGTATGTCACTACGGGAGAAGCAGAATTCCCCGAGTGCCAAATACTTTCCTGAGTGCCAAAAATCAGGCATTCGGGGAAGCCACTCTTCCCCGAGTGTTGCACTCGGGGAAGAATAACACTCGGGGAAGAGAGGCTTCCCCGAGTGCCAAAAAGGGCACGACACTAAGGGAAGTCAGACACTCGGGGATGGGGCATGCTCCCTAGTGTGTGATGATATAGCTAGCTCGTGGGATCAGGCGACTTTGATTTCTTTTCCAGAAAAGAACGATTCCAGGACTAGAGCCCATACGTGGTCATGCTGAGTAATTCAACGTGCGATCACCACGTGTAGCCTTGTCAATGAGCGAAACGTGCAAAGCTAGCTAATATTTTGAGCATCAAAATTAAAGAAACCATACTATTATATACTCCCTCCGGTTTGGTAAATGAAGTCATTTAGGATAGCGACACCGTTTAAAAAATAACTTTCACTTTTTATTTGTATAAATATATTTAATAAAAATTAACATATGTATACTTTTATTAAAGTATTTTGTAAGGCAACGTGTGGTTTATATCCCTAATGTTTGACTCAAACTTTGTCAAAATGACTTCATTTACAAAACCGGAGGGAGAAGATGAATGAAGTATTATATGTGGGAGTTTATTTTTGAGGGCGGTATATGTGGGAGGTTTGGAAGGAGCGGAATGCACAAGTGGGTCTATATACACACCGCATAATATATACTACCTACGTTCTTACCTATACGATACCATTGACGTTTTTCGTTTGTTTGACTATTCGTCTTTTCTACAAATGTTTTAGCAAATTGATAAACTAACAAGTTAAATCTAAAGTATATAATGATATATATTTTACTTTATTTAACTAATTTGCTCAATATATATTGGTGGTCAAAATTGGAGTAAACTAATTACATGAATGGATGGGGAATTGCGAGGCAAGTCCGTTATTAAAGCTAGCTAATTAATTCGTTGTTAGAAAGTATTTACTGTAGCATGACGTTGTCTAATAATAATATAATTAGGATCATTAGATTTGTCTCGCGATTTTAGCTAGGGGCTGTGGAACGGGTTTCGTCATTAATCTAGGTGTAATACTATCCGAAAATTGATGTGATGGGTTTTACGGTTACCCTACCACGCCGCATATTGGTACGGTGCGCGGCAACACCAAATTAAAGCCGCGGCAATTAAAAATCGACGCCACCTACTAAAAATCGACCGCTACAGTTATTTAACTAGAAGAAAGCAGTGACGGCCCCAAACCAAGCACAACGAGCCTTTTTTTACCATGGTGCCCTACAGGGCGTCACGAACTATGCCATGTAATATATAAGCGCACTTTCAGTATAGCTCTTAAGCCACCTCAACATATAAAGCTTCACTTTACTGATTTTAAATTGGTTCGTGCTACTACAGGTTGTAATAAGCTTGCACACGAGAGTGTGCTATGCAGGTTTCCGTTCTTCTGCAGTGGCTGAGATTTTCCACTTCAGATACCCCCCACCAGGCCACCACACAAAAAAAAAACCACCTCAGCATATATATAGTATGTAGACATAGGGTCTGTTTGGCGGGGCTTCCGGGTGGAGCAGATTACGTGAGGGAGCTGAATCCGTTTTACGAAAACGTTTGGCAAAACAGCTTCTCCTGGCTGCGTGAGGTGGATGGGAATGTGAATTGTCCATAATGCCCTTATATTTTCTTTATTGTTTCTTTTTAAATTTTCTTATTTCTTTTCTTTTTTTCCTTCTCATTTTTTTCTTTTTTATTTTTTCTTCCCTTCATTATTGCCACTGCCACCCCCTTCTACATAGCCACCCCTTTCCAGTCCCTTCCACACCCTCCCGCTCCTCCTGCTCCCTCGTTGACCGGCCGGCCTGCCTCCGGCTTCCTCGTCGGTGGAATCTCCTCCCCGGCCTCCACCACGCCCGCCGCCCGCCTCCCGGCCCTCCTCCTCCCCGGCGACCCCCTCCACCACGCCCTCCTCCTCCGGATCTAGCACGGGGATCCTCCGCGCCCGCACTCGCCTCGCCGTCGTCGCCGTCCGGGCTCCGCGCCGTCCTCGCTCGAGATCCCGCCGACGGCGGCGGCCTCCACCTCCTGCTCGAGATGCGGCGCGGCGGACCGGGCGGCCCCGACACCGGACCGGGCCGCGGATGCCACGGGGGAGGAGGAGCCTCCCACGACCGGTGTCGTCCGGCTCCGCCGGTGGCCTCCGGCGCCGTCTGCGTTCACCTCGCGCCGCGCTCGCTGCCGTCGCCCCCTTCTCTTCCCGTGCCCTGCAACCACCGGCCACCGATGGACCCCACCAAGGGCAGGGCTAGCAACCGGCGGGGAGGAGCCGGTGGAGCTGCAGGGGAGCCGGTTTTTGCAGCTCCCCCCGGCCCAAGTGCTCCAGAGAGCGCATTTCCCGGCGGATTCCGGCAAGGAGCCGTTTCGCGAGACCCTTTGGTAGGGCTCCGGCAGAAAACAACTCCGGCTCCAGAGCCGGAGCCCTACCAAACGGACTCATAGTAGGGGACAAAGGATGAGCAATGAGAGAGAGGGCCTCGAAGAGTGTGTGTGATGAGCGCTTCATCGCGTGTTAGACTGACCGCAACGGTCACCTATGAGAGCAGCTCCAGCGTGTGTTTTGGGGTGCTGCATGGAAGAAAGAGAAAGGGATGGAGGGGCAACCATACGGTGCAGAAAGTTTTTGACAGGCACTACCGGAGCCCCTGCTGCCAACTTGAGCGCCCAGGGCCAAGGTGAAAAAAGGACAGCAGGAGGCTTTGTTAGCTTGATTGTCAGATCTCTTCGGATGTGGGAGGGAAAAGCTGTTGATTGTCCAAGAAGCCTACCCCACCGTAGCACAAGCCAAGAGGCTAAAACGTTTTTTTAGCATTAACCGGGAGCTTTCATTCAACCAAAATTTGGTTACAATCCATGGCAGCTGCGTCCTTGAGCCACTGTGGGACGTCAGCTAGCCAAACCAACACCGGAGCGTCAGCAGACGCCTCCTTAACACACTTATCAGCTAGAAAATTCCCCTCCCTACGAATGTAACACACCTTAACATTATTAAAAGACATACAAAGCTCTCGGCACTCATGCCAAATACCAGCAATCAAGGATCTACCCGGCACATCCTCATTGAGTATTCTAACCAAGATGGAGCTATCAGACTCCAGGATGATGTTTGAAAACTCCAATTGCCTCGCCAGCTTCAGTCCTTCTCTAGCAGCCAACGCCTCCGCCACCAATGCGTCATGTATAGGTCCATACCACTTAGTCGTAGCAGCCAACACAGTACCTTCATGGTTCCGAATCACAGCTGCACCGGCACCTTGGTTCGAAGAGCAATTAAAGGAGCCATCTGAGTTGATCTTGACACATCCTTCAGGTGGAGGTACCCATCTTGTTGTAACACTCGGCCTTGATTCACCTCTTGCTGGGTTCATACACATTAGGTCTTCGACAATGCTTGCCACATACCGAACTGCAGCATTAGGGTTCCAGGAAGATCGGCCATGCACCCAAGCATTCCTGCTAGACCATAGTGACCAGCACCCACACACGAAAACTGCTGCATCTTGCTTGGAGCACACAGACTCACTCAAAACATCTGTCGCCCATGTTGTCGGATGGAGAACAGGGATTTTTGTTCCCAGTGTGTCCTTCAGTACTGCCCAGAAACGCTGCGCCCATGGACAAGTCACCAGCACATGGTGCACATCTTCATCTGGAATTCCCACAAGCAACACAATGGCTTTCCTGTCGTATATGCCGACGCTTCAACTCCGAATTACTTGGTAGAAACCCTTTAATCACCCTCCACCAAAAAACCCTGACCTTCGGCGGCACCTTCAGGCAAGATAGCCGTTTCCACCATGTCCCCTCTGTTGATGAGCTACCTTCCTTTTCTGTATTGAGCCTCAGTTGCTCATCTTTCAGCAGCCTGTATGCAGATCGTACCGAGTAGATACCAGATTTCTCTGGCGCCCAAGCTAGGACATCTTCATCCATTCTCCGACTCGGTTTGATTTTCAGAATCTCCTCAGCATCAATTGTAATAAAGGATTGCCGTATAAGATCTTCATTCCATCTCTTGTCATTGCCATCAGATAGTTCTGCTACCCTGCTTAGCCCCACCTCTGGCAGTCGAACTCTTGGTTTAAGAGATGGAATTCCTGGCAACCAGTTGTCACTCCAGATGTCCACCGCTGCCCCAAGCCAATACGGTACACTAACCCCATCTTCAGCACCTACCTCCCATGCCGGATTGCTCTCCAAGTTTCAGAACTCTTCCTCGTCCTGGTAGCTGCGAGGAAACTAGTATTCGGGTAGTACTTACCCTTTAACACCCTCGTGCACAAAGAATCAGGACGAGTCAACAACCTCCAACCTTGTTTCCCAAGCATGGCCTGATTAAACATCGGCATATCTCGGAAACCCATTCCCCCATTCTTCTTTGAATCGGTCAGTCTATCCCATTTCAGCCAATGGATCTTGTGGTTGTCTATCGAGCTGCCCCACCAATAGTTCGAGATGTACGTCTTCATCTTCTTACAAATAGGTGTCGGCAGCCTGAAACAGCCCATTGGATACGTTGGCACAGCTTGTGCGTTTGCTTTGATCAAGACTTCACGACCCGCACAACTCAGCAGATTACCACCCCACCATGCGATGAATTGTCTGACGCGCCCTGGTATGTACTCGAACACTCCATCAGACACCTTCCCAACTGATGTTGGTAATCCCAAATATTTTCCCCCAACGCCTCATTCTCAATTCCTAAACTATCATGTACTGCCGTCCTATCTTCAGTCTGGCAGTTATCACTAAAGAAAATGGCCGACTTTTGCTTGTTCACCAATTGACCTGATCCCTGATGATAGTCGTGAAGAATTGATGCCACCCGATCAGCACTCCTCTTGGTCGCCGGCACAAACACCAGACAGTCATCAGCAAAAAGGAGGTGTGATATCCATGGGGCATGTATACTCACCCGAACCCCTGGCAATATATTGCGGGCCAATCCCCTTCAACATGCATGACAAACCTTCAGCGCAGAGCAGGAAGAGGTATGGTGATATAGGATCTCCCTGCCGAATCCCTCGTGAAGGTTTAAACTCTGGAGAAAACTGGCCATTAATCCGTACCGAGAAAGATACAGACGTCACACACCTCATCACCAAATCTCTCCATCTCGTTGAGAAACCCAAGGCCTCCATCACATTCTCCAAATATTTCCACTCAACTCTATCATACGCCTTCGCCATATAAAGCTTAATAGCACAAGCCCCAGATTTGCCTTTCTTATTACGAAGATAATGGATGCACTCATAGGCTACAAGCACATTGTCTGTGATGAGCCTCCCCGGAACAAAGGCACTCTGTTCTTCTGAAATAATTTCGTCAAGAATCTTCCGCAGCCTATTAGCCATAGCCTTAGAGCAAATCTTGTATAAGACGTTACAAAGTGAAATTGGTCTATACTGAGACAGCTCCTGCGGGTTGGCCACCTTGGGTATTAGTACAAGTAGGGTTTTATTAATTTCCTCTGGTAGATCCCCTCCATTGAGAAAACCAAGCACTGTTGTTGTAATACTCGCCTTCAAGGTCTCCCAGTGTCGTTGAAAAAGGGCAGCATTAAAACCATCAACCCCAGGTGCCTTTGATGGATGCATCATGAACAGTGCAGCCTCCACCTCCTCTACTGTGAACTCCCGATCAAGCACGACATTCATGTCGGCCGTCACCTTCCTCGGGACATGACGGCAAACAAGCTCAGGCTCAAGCTCCTTCTGCGTGGAAAACAAATTCTCGTAGAACTGTGAGGCCAGCAGCTCCAGTTCACCTTGCTCCGTTGCCTCGGAGCCGTCCTCCCGCTGCAGGGCACGGATGCGGTTTGTACGGCCCCTAGCTCGCGCCTTTGCCTGAAAGAAACTGGTGTTGCGATCTCCTTCTCTCAACCAAGTAACACAAGAGTGTTGTCGTTCCATAGTTTCCTCTCGCTTTAGTAGGACAGAAAGGCGGCTTACCAGCTCCTTCTCACATTCGGTAGGTCCCCTGTACAGGGTAGCACCCCGTTCAACCTCAATCAAATGGCGGATCTCCCGCAGCTGCTTCCTGACCTTTCCAAACTCCTCAGTTTCCCACTGTCGCAATCCTCCTTGCATGGCCATTAACGCAGCATTCACTGAGCCAAGGTCGGCATTAGCTGCTTCGACACCCCATAACTCATTCACAAACTTCTTATACCCTTCATGTTGAAACCACATGTCTTCACACCGGAAAGGCCTCGCCCGCCTCCCCTTCTGTTGGTCTGCCATTGAGTGTCTCATAGACACCAAAAGAGCACAATGGTCTGACTTTGCTAGTTGTACATGCTTAACCATCGTCTCACCAAACACATCAAGGAAGCGATCATCTCCAAAAGCACGATCCAGTCGGGCTTTCACATTCCGACCCCCCTCCTATTTGTTATCCCAAGTATATGGCAGCCCTTGGAACCCCAGATCGTTCAGGCCACAATCAGCCACCACATCTTGGAATGCATCCATTTGCCACGCTTCTCTATCATTCTTCCCGAACTGTTCTTCACCAACCAGGACTTCGTTGAAATCCCCGGCACACATCCAAGGGATAACAGATTGTGCCCTTAGGAATCTCAGTAGATACCAACTCTCCTTCTGCAACTCCCGTCGCAGCTCTCCATAGAAGCCAGTGAAGCGCCATTGTTGTACATTCAAACTTGCACACGACAGAACCATATCGATATGCGACTTGGACATACTTTGGAGAGACATTATGATATCACCCCTCCAGAACAATGTGAGTCCACCACTTTGCCCCACCGAGCTAACTGCTTGGCCATTAGCAAAACCGAGCCGGAAACAAGTGCTAAAGCTCGATCCCTGTCCAGGCGAGTCTCTGACAAAAACACCACCCCGGGCCTGTATTGCTCCACCACCTCCTGGAGCTCTTGAACTGCCGCAGCCTGCCCGCACCCGCGGCAGTTCACACATAAGAGATTCATTGTGCCCGGCGGGGACTGCTTCCCGCAGCCGCCGCCGATCGTGCATTAATGTTTGGTGTCGCTCTCTTCTACTTCTTAAGCATTTCCTCCTGCGTCTCCTCACCATCCGTGCCGCCCAGATCCCCCACTAGCTGACCAACCCGGGCACTCACCAGCCCCACAGGCACCAATGACGCTGCGTCAGTCAGTGGCATGTTCAGGTCTGGTGTCTGCGAAGAACCTCCCGAGCGCCTAGGCTTCCTTTTCCTCACACTTTTCCTATCCCCCATTCCATCGTCCTGGAACAGTTGGCGTCCAATGTCAGCACCCGTCGACTTCTTCCCTTTCGACGTATGGTCTTTATTCTTCAACGGAGATGTGACCTCTCCCTCCTCCATATGCCAATCCTTCGTACCACCATGAAGATTGTCGTCCCTCCCCGTGTTCTCCTCAGTCCTCAGATCACCAGACTTGCCCGACCCTGACTGAGTAGGGCGGCCACTTGAAGAAAAATCGCTACCATAGGACTCACCAGCGGCTTCTGCAAGACTCTGCAACTTCTTCCTTCGGTCATCAGGTGCCCTCAGCGGAGGCTCACGCTCATAAGGGAGTTTCCCTAGGCATTCCTCTGTGTCGGTTTGTCACAAACCAGGCCCCCGTGCCCCAAAATACCACAGGAGAAGCACAGGAATGGGAGTTTTTCATACTGCGCATCGAACCACTCAGGTTCCCCAGCCTTCGACAGCCGCAACAGCACACCTCTTTTGATGGGCTTGTCAAGCTCATTTGACACCCGTGCTCGCAGGTAGGCACCGCTCGCCTTGCCATCAGCATCCACGTCCATCGCCTTGACCTCACCCAGGAGCCGCATTACACGTGTCCCCCGGTGCTCATTCATCTAGCCAAGTGGGAGATTAAGAACCCTCACCCAAATGTCCATTCAGTCAAAGCAAATTTCCGATGGTTTCAGCTTTTCGTCATACTCCTTCAGAATGATTGCATGCTTGCCAGTGATCCAGGGGGTACCGGCCAGCACACGATCTAAATCCACCTTGCTCCCAAACTCCACAACAAACAGATTGTCACCCTTCTCTCCGATCATCCTCACCTTCAGGCCGACGGGGTTACCCCACGCCGGCGTCATGGCCGATCGGATCGTGTTTGCGTGCAGGGTTGTTGGGGACAACACCTTCCCCAGTAGCGCCCATTCCGCCTTTGCCGCCACATTGGGATCCTCCTCGTCACTGAAATCAGCCACCTCACCCTCGTCCGCCGTCAGGTTGAGCTTCTGCATCAACTCAGCAACACCTGAACCCCGATCCTTTCTCTGCTCAGACGCACGATCATCGCCGCCCGCTCCAGAACCTCTTCCAATGGTCGCCATAGCAATCCTTCAGAGAGGTAAAACAAGGTGCCAGGTAGTACTGAGCTACCGCACCAGCGCGACCCCAGCTTCTACAACCTAAGCGGCGGTAGAGTAGGGAATTAGGGTTTCCCCGCAATTTGTAGTCGGTGGCGCCAGGAACGGCTAATCGACGATTTGCGGGTGGCCGTCGGCGGCAGGGCCGTTAACGACGTGGCTTGGGTACCGGGGCCGTAGTGGCCGGCGGCACAGCGTCTTGATCTCACCGGGGTCGCGAGCCTCGATCAGATGGGATCACGATCGCCTCCAAGAGGCTAAAACGTTGGAGCAATTTTTTCTGTACCTACCATGCTTTACCTGGCTTTCGTGGCACCCCGCAACAAATTTATACGCTACCCTTGCTCTAAAGGGTCGTCGTGTCTTGGACATGTAAATTTCCGGTTTCCCCCTTAAATGGGCCTGCAGCGGTGCCCACTAAAGCACCCCCGAAAGTCCACACAGTTCCTCGCTTACTGTAAATATGCAGCAGGTTGGGTTCTTCCCCTATCCTCGCTCGGTCTGTCCACCACGCCGCCCACTCTTTCTCCTCCTCCCTCTGCTTTGTTTGGAAGGCAACGAAGAGCAGAATCTCAAGAGGACACCGGCGCTGAGCTCCATGTCAACATCATCGAGGCACTCTCTGAAGGGATAAGAGGTGGCTACGCTAGCGCAAAACAAAATTTTCCCTGCAAAACAGGAATTGCTGCTGTCAGAGGTCACGGGATTACCACTAGACGCGCAGAAGCAGCGGAACCGTCTCGATGTAGACGAACGCGTCGAGGGTAGCAGGTAGTGCAGTTGCTCACGTCCTTCTTTACTTGTATGTGCGGCTCGTCCGATCCAAGTGCTCCAGATGCAGCACCTCCAAGGTATCCACACGTACGGAGAAGGAAGCGACACACGTCGGACTGCTAGGTCCGCGAGTGCGACGAGGAGAGAGCATTGGCAGCGCGGCTGCTACTTGAGAAAAGTTGTGTCTTTTCAGGAGGGGTGTGGTCCATATTTATTGGGAGGAAAACCCCCCACACCATCGTTCATTAGCAATATGGGACTAATAGATGGTGTACCCCTTCCAATACTAATGGGCTTTACAACATTTGTGGCCCATTAGGACTTTTACACCATAATGGATCAAATCCATCTGAGCCCACTAGTGGATCAAATCCAGTTGGCTCTAGGGCATATTTCCAACAGTCTCCCACTTGCACTAGAGTCAACTATGCAAGTATATTCATCCTCATTCGGCTTCCAACCCCTTAAGTGTGTGACCCTATAGGTTCACGTACACATAGACTTGACCCGAGTACATTACTCGATCAATAGTTGATAGCGGCCTCTAGCAAGACGTGTCAACTCCTATGCATACGTAAAGATCTTATCAGACAAACCATCACAACAATTGTGTATACATTGTGTAAACGAGAGAATGAAGTCTCAAATTGGGTCGGTCCGGCCCCATGTCATACATGTGCCCACATTATTAGTTATACATCTCCATGTTCATGACTTGTGAAACATAGTGATCAACTAATTCATGTGCTAGACATTAACTCATACTAGGGACAACTTTTGAATAACCATACAAGTAAAAGAGTTTCACAAACAATTCACATAATTGCCAATCAAATACAAGTCTCCTTTCATGGATATTCAATAAAAGAACCAAGTGACATGGATATAATGAAATATAATCATCTCTATGATTCCTTACAGACATATTTCTAACATTCTTCCACTTGCACTTGAGCTAATCTAGAATATATCTAATACACATAGCTCTCATGTGCGCCTCATGCTTAGGCTGTGGAAGGGGTTTTGTCAAAGGATCCGCAACATTCAAATCCGTGTGTACTTTGCATATCTTGATATCACCTCATCTAACGATCTCTCGTATCAGATGAAATTTCCGCAGTACATGTTTATTCTTTTGGTGGTTCCTTGGATCCTTTGCTTGCGCAATAGCCCCATTGTTGTCACAATAAAGGTCCAATGGGCTAGAGGCACTCGGAAACACACCAAGTTCAGAAAGGAACTTCCTTATCCAAACACCCTCCTTTGCAGCTTCCGAAGCCGCGATGTACTCGGCTCGTTGTAGAATCGACCCTTGTCTCTCGCTTGGAACTCTTCCAGCTCACAGCTCCACCATTTATCGTAAATACCTATCCTGATTGCGACTTTGAATCGTCTTGGTCAGTTTGGAAACTAGCATCGGTGTAACCCATTACAACGAGCTCCTCCTCACCACCATAGACTAGGAACATGCCTTTAGTCCTTCTCAAGTACTTAAAAACATTTTTTAACTGCTGTCCAGTGACCCTCACCTGGATCAGATTGGTATCTGCTTGTAACACTGTGTGCATACGAAATATCTGGACGTGTACATATCATTGCATACATAATAGATCCGATGGCCGAAGCATACAGTATTCTACTCATGCGTTCCTGCTCATCAGTTGTCGAAGGACACTGAGTCTTGCTAAGATGTATGCCATGTGACATAGGCAAGAACCCTTTCTTCGCCTCTTCCATGTTGAACCTTTTCAACACTTTATCAATGTAAGTGTCTTGGCTTAATCCTATAAGCCTTTCGATCTATCTTTATAATGCCCAAAATGTATGCCGCCTCACCTAAGTCCTTCATTGAAAAACTATTTTTTAATGAGGTCTTAGCGGCCTCAAGCATAGGAATGTCATTTCCAATCAGTAATATGTCATCCACATATAAGATTAGAAATACTATAGAGCTCCCACTTGCCTTCTTGTAAACACAAGGCTCTTCTTCACTCTGAATGAAGCCAAACCCTTTGACCACTTCATCAAAGCGAAGGTTCCAACTCCGAGATGCTTGCTTCAATCCATAAATGGATTTTTGAAGTTTGCACACCTTTCCAGCATTGGTTGGATCAACAAATCCCTTGGGTTGTGTCATATACACATCCTCAGTCAGATTTCCATTTAGGAAAGCTGTTTTGACATCCATCTGCCATATCTCATAATCGAAATATGCAGCTATAGCTAGAATGATCCGAATAGATTTAAGCGTCGCTACGGGTGAGAATGTCTCATCGTAGTCAACTCCTTGTCGAAAACCATTTGCAACAAGTCGAGCTTTATGGTTGTGAACATTTCCATCCATGTCCCTATTCTTCTTATAGATCCATTTGCACTCTATGGGTTTAACACCATCTGGCGGGTCAACCAAGTTCCAAACTTGATTGTCATCCATGGAATCTATTTCGGATCTCATGGCACTTTGCCATTTCTCGGAATTTGGGTACATCATTGCTTCCGCATATGTCATAGCTTCATCATTGTCTAACAACAATATGTCGCGCTCTCCCGCGATCATGAGATTGAGCTTATCAGTTGCGCGACGTGCCCTTCAGACCTTCGTGGTTGTGTTGGTGCTTCTCTTGCCACGGGCATCTCAACTCGTTCAGCTATATTAGCACCACTTGTGAAATCTTGCCCAAGCGGCTCATCTTGAACTTCTTCAAGATACACCTTCGGTCTACATTTTTCTCTTTTAAGAAACTATTTCTCTAAGAAAATGTCGTTCCAAGCGGCAAACACTTTGCCTTCTGACCGGTTGTAGAAATAATATCTCAAGGTTTCCTTTGGATATCCCATGAATATGCAATTGTCCGATTTAGGTGTTAATTTATCTGATTGAAGTTTCTTCACATAAACCTCACAACTCCAAATTTTCAGAAAAGACAAACTGGGAGTCTTACCAGTCCACATCTCATATGGTGTCTTAACTACGGACTTAGAAGGTACCCTATTTAAAGTGAAAGCTGCGGTTTCTAGAGCATAACCCCAAAATGATAATGGTAGGTCCGACTGGCTCATCATTGATCGGACCATGTCCAACAAGGTTCGATTACGTCGCTCGGATACACCGTTTCTTTGAGGTGTTCCAGGTGGCGTAAGTTGTGGAACAATTCCGCAACTCTTTAGATGACTGCTAAACTCATGGCTCAAATACTCACCTCCACGATCAGAACGCAAGGTCTTGATTTTCTTGCCACGTTGATTTTCTACTTCACTCTGAAATTCTTTGAACTTTTCAAAAGTTTCAGACTTGTGCTTCATTAAATAGACATGACCATATCTACTTAAATCATCAGTGAACGTTATGAAGTATTGGTATCCACCTCTAGCTGTCGTACTCATTGGTCCACACACATCCGTATGTATGAGTTCCAATAAGTCTGAGGCTCTCTCAAGAAAACCTGAGAAAGGCATCTTGGTCATCTTGCCTAGCAAACAAGCTTCACATGTCTCGTAGGATTCAAAATCAAACGAAGTTAAAAGTCCATCGTTATGGAGCTTCTTCATGCGCTTTTCACTGATGTGACCCAAACGACAATGCCATATGTAGGTAGGACATAAATCATTAGGTCGAGACCTTTTAGCACTTATGTTACAGATATGTGAATCATCAAGATTTAAAACAAATAAGCCATTCACAATGGATGCACAAGCCACAAACATATTATCCTTAGAGATCACAAAACCATTGTTTTCACTCGCAAATGAATAACCATCCTTCATCAAACATGAAGGGGATAAAATGTTTCGACTCAAACTAGGAACAAAATAACAATTATTCATTTCCAATATAAATCCTGACGGGAGGTGTAGTTGCATCGTTCCCACGCTCAATGCAGCAACTCTTGCATTATTGCCTACGCGGAAATCAACTTCTCCTTGTTCCACGCTTCTACTTTATATCATTCCTTGCATCGAGTTGCAAATATGAGCAACCGATCCGGTATCAAATACCCAAGAATTAGTATAAGAATCAGCGAGGAAAATATCTATAACATAAACATTAAGTGTACCTAAAGTGGAAGTACCCTTACTTCCCTTGCTTTTCATAGAAGCTAAGTACAACTTACAATTTCTTTTCCAGTGACCGATTTTCTTACAATGAAAACATTCACCCTTGGCAACTAGACTAGCCTTGGGTGCCTGGTTTGGCATTGGGATCTTATCCTTGGCCTTACCTTTCTTCTTCCAAGAATTGCCCTTCCTTTTAAAGATCGGCTTGTTTTGGATCGCCATCATATGACTACTGCCCGTGCTTTTCTTAATGTTATCATCTATTGGTAAGGGGGTGCCTAGAACTCCTTCCCTTTTCTCAGCTCTGAGAACAATTCTCAGATTACGGATCCAACTCGTAAAGTTTGTTCCAGTCAACTTGTCCTTCTCAAGGACTGAATGCAAGGTAAACGATGTGGTGTTGCTAGGTGCCTTTAATCTACAACGAGAATAATAAATGCAAAACACTAAGACAATATATCCATGGCGAGTAAAATAAAAGAATTTACTCCCACTAAAATCAATATCCCCACATTGATACTTAGTGATTCAGAATCCACAACTAACAAGTCTACTAGTGAGCTTTTGCGTCACCGCTAGTAAACAAGGTAGATCGGTAAGCAACTCTTTGCTAATCATATCACATATGACTCCTGTTGTTGGGTGACATCTCTATGTCTAGGCTCCCAACCTTTATGCCTGTCGTATGGACCTCCCTGGGCCCACTACCCCGGTGGGTACCAGGACCGACTACTTGGTGGGCCCTTGGGACTATCCGGCTTGCGCTACACGGCACCTGAAGGCGTGGAGCACAAGGACTACAGAGGAGAAGTACTCGGTTAGGAAGCTGTACATGTCCCGCACTGTATGGAAGACTCCTAGACGTACTCGACTAGTACTCTCTCCCTACTCCGACTTGTAACCCTGCCTCCCGGACTATATAAGGCGAGGCAGGGACCGATCTCTAGGATCACCTCACCTCAACACATCTCATACAACCCACGGCGCACTATTGCACCATCTTGTAATCGTTCCCAATCAATCCAGAGCTACGCAGCATACAGGACGTAGGGTATTACGCACCTCGCGGCCCGAACCTGTCTAAATTGTGTGCCACGTGTCTCTTCCTTCGAGTTACCGATCTCGGCGAGGCCACATTCATCTACTTTGGGTACTCCCCTTAGTAGGTTGCCGGTCTAAAACACCGACAGCTGGCGCGCCAGGTAGGGGATCTCGCCCGAGATCACATGGCGAACTCGACGGCTCCTGTCTACTTCAAGCCAACCGTCGCCTTCAACCGCGGCGACACCTTCGTGTTCGGCGCCTGGGTCTGCACCGCTGACGGCGCGGGTTCCTTCCAGCGCCGCCTAACCATGTAGCCCAACCCGAAGTCCGGCTTCGTGACGCTTCCTGAAGTCGTCACAGGCGAATTCGCTGGCAAATTCGGCGAAATTTCGCTCTTCAACCACCACGCTGACTTCGAGCTCGAGTCCGCTTCCAACTCGAACTCGACGTCTCCATGGGCCATCGCTTGCGAGCCGGCTACTCAGCCATCGCAGGCGGTCCCTTCACCTCGTGAGCGCTCCATGCGTGGCCCCCGCATCCTCAGCCGGGCCCGCACGGGGGCTCCCACCTCGCACCGGGCCGGCAAGGAGCCCGCACCCGAGTACAACTCGGACTCCGACACCGCCCCCGGCCACGCTTCGGACTCCAGCCCTCTCTCTGAGTTCTACTCGAACCCGGATTACGAGTTCAACTTCGGGTCGGACCCTGAGGAGCCCAAGTCTGAGGACAACTCCACCGAGCTCCCCTTGTCAGGGCCGGCCTCTGGACTGGTTATAACCTCCACACCAGCCGGGAGATTCGTCTACTAGCCGGACCGCAAGCCTGCCGACCTGATAAGCGGAGACTCACGCTACGTCGCCTACATCGACTCACTACCGTTCCAGGAGGGAACACCCTTAGCTCGGGCTGACTCGAGCACACCAACTGAGGTGGCACCTTCTGAGTCCAGCCTTGGCACCCCCGATCGCCAAGTCTTCATGGCTGCCGGCGACACCCCAGGGCCTTCAGGCATGGCTCAGAACAAGTACCTGGAAGACATCTCCTCCGACGAGCTCTATGCTGATGCTCCACCGAACGAGAACCCTGCAGACAGAGACGCTCGACGTGAGCGTAACCGGAAGCGCAGCAAACGTCGCCGGCGCCTCCGCGACAACTTCCCCGTCCGCAACCTTGCGGAAGCTCTCGAGGCAGTCGAGAGCAGAGTACACACTACCCCTGAGCAATGCCTCATGTCGATCACAGCCATCGCACGCCAGGCTCAGGGCATACGCGCTGGAGAGGTCATCGCCAAGCTCGCTGAAGACGCCTAATTCATGCGGGTCGACAACAGAGTCAACCAACCTCCTCCAGCCAGGCACCGCGACAACGAAGCCACAAGTCGCAGCGCCAACAACGGTCCCAACCGTACTCTAGCTGACCTCCCAGCCGAGCCAAACTGTCGTCGATCCAACGTCGGTGGACCTTCACAGCGCGACCACAACAACCGAGAGGTCGTCTCCCACCGCGCTCCGGCCGGCGGAGGCGGCAACGACCCCGACGGCGGCGGCGGCCGACGGCGGAAGCTCCAACCATGGAGCCAACGAGAGGGCCGGTGGCGGCGGCGATCGCGGCGGCCGAGGCCACGTGAAGCGAGCCACGCCTGCGGCGCCTCACGGGCGGCTACGACGCCGCCGGAAGATTGAGGAGCCGCGGCGGAAGAAGTCGACCACCGCGGTCGAGGGCGATGGCTTCCCCGCCTTCTCACCTCGACTTCGCAACTTGCTCCTCCCCGACAAGTTCAAACCCTCGGGGATCACCAAGTACGATGCGAAGCGAGATCCCATCCGGTGGCTCGGGTGCTACGCCCTCTCCATCGAGAACGGCGGCGGCAACGGCGACACCAAGTGCCTCTACTTCCCCTTCGCCCGGACCAAGCACCACTCACATGGCTCGAGTCGGCCGGACAAGCACTCGATCGACAAGTGGGACCGGTGAAGGAGCGAGTTCACCAGCAACTTCGCGGGCGCCATGGGCCGATCGGGTACTCGCATGGACCTGGCCATGATCAAGCAGGAACAAGGCAAGACCCTCCGCAAGTACATGCGCCGCTTTTTCGACAAGCGCGCTACCGTCGTCGACGTCACCGACAAGGAGGTCATCGACCTTTTCCAAGACGGTCTCTACCACCGCCGCACCTTCGAAGACTTCAGTCGTCACCGCCCCGGGTCCATCCCCCACCTCAAGAACATGATCACGTCCTGGGCGGATGAAGAAGACAAGGCCAATGCCAAATACGACGCCATCCGCGGCAAGACCAAGCAGAACTAGGGCGGCGGCAGCGGCAGCAACACGAACCAGGGCGGTCGCAACAACAACAACAACTACTACTACTCGGGTCCCAATCGCAAGCGCAAGCCAGACAACACTGTCGCGGCTATCCAGCGCCCTGCAAAAGGGAACTCGAAGAAGAACTCGGCGGTTTCAAAGACCCGTCGAAGGAGAAGTGCCCGTGGCATCCAAACGGCAACCACACCACCGAGCGGTGCTACCAACTCGGGCATGCACTCAAGGATACGCCGCAGCCACCGCACCCTCACGACCAAAAGGGCAAGAAGAAGGACGGCGACAACAACGACTTCCGGGAGCCCGACAAGACCATCAACGTCCTCTTCGACGGATTGCCCGGCCGGGCGGGAGCGAGAAGGCTACCCGTCGTGAAGTCATGTCCATTGAGCCAGTGGTCCCGACCCCGGTTGCTGTGGAGGGTCAACAGATCTTCGGTCTTCACTTTGGATTTCTTCCACTCGCGGCTTGGATCGGCCCGTGGTGGAGACATTGGCGGCGCTACTCCGGTGGCAGCCGCGGCGGCCTCTTCGCGGCCCCTCTTCTTCCCGACGGCCTTCGCAGACTTGGATGGTTACGGCTTCATTCTCCAAGTACAGGCCGTCTTCACGCGCATCCGCTCGGGGGCTACCCTAAAAGCTCTGGGTGGCGGCGCACTTGGATCTACTACGGCGGCAGCGTGCGCTGGGAGTGGATCTACCTCAGATGGAATAGAAATGACTGCAGCTCGGATGGGTGAAAAACCCTAAGGGATTTGGCTTCTATTTATAAGTCAAACCGGCTCCGCAACGGCCGGCTAGATAAGTCCACGCGCAGCTGACTCAGCGGCTAAGCGTGACCCTTCGTATTCTACTAGTCGACGCGCCTCACCTCGGGGGCTCGGCTACTTCTACTCGACTACCTGGGCAGCGACAAGGCTCAGGAGCGCCTCAGGACACATTCTTCAAGATGACCCTTCAATTCGAGAGGAAGTACTCGACTCAAGGCTCGGGGGCTCCGTGCCACGTGTCCTTCGGTTTTTTCTCTCTGGATTTTTCGGGATTTTCTTGCCAAGACTTCAGATGGACCCTCAGCCAGAGCCCGCGGCTCAACCTAAGGCTCGGGGGCTACTCCATATGGAGTGCGATTTTGTAATCGCACCCCCATATCGGCTCCGGCTTCAAGACAAGACGGGCATTTCTTGAAGACCTTCGAAGGCAGTACTCGAGGACGCTTGGGACTACTCGACAAGACTTCAAGATTGCTCAAACATCAGCTGGAGTACATTCCAGCCTCGGGATGCTTCGACTACTCTTGAGGACTTTTGACTTGTAGTACTCAGGGACACTTGAGGACTACTCGTTAAGGCCTTCAAGACTACTTGAAGCTATCCTTCTCGACTACAAAGTACTCGGGGGCTTGTCGTATGGACCTCCCTGGGCCCACTAACTCGGTGGGTACCAGGACCGACTACTTGGTGGGCCCTTGGGACTATCCGGCTTGCGCTACACGGCACCTGAAGGCGTGGAGCACAAGTACTACAGAGGAGAAGTACTCGGTTAGGAAGCTGTACATGTTCCGCCCGTATAGAGGACTCCTAGACGTACTCGACTAGTACTCTCTCCCTACTCCGACTTGTAACCCCGCCTCCCGACTATATAAGGCGAGGCGGTGGACCGATCTCTAGGATCACTTCACCTCAACACATCTCATACAACCCACGGCGCACTATTGCACCATCTTGTAATCGTGCCCAATCAATCCAGAGCTACGCAGCATACAGGGCGTAGGGTATTACGCACCTCGCGGCCCGAACCTGTCTAAATTGTGTGCCACGTGTCTCTTCCTTCTAGTTACCGATCTCGGCGAGGCCACATTCATCTACTTCGGGTACTCCCCTTAGTAGGTTGCCGGTCTAAAACACCGACAATGCCCCAAAGTCCTTAACTGTTAAGATGACTTTGATAAGCAAACCAACACTTATGCGTGTAAGTATCCGATACAAACCCGTCTAGTCAAGGAAAACTAGTGGCACCCTTTATTCATAGACCCACCACTAATTGTACGAGACGTGGGACGGTGGCAAGTGTTGGGAGGGCATGTTAACTTAAAATTCCAAAGGGATCGTTCTACTCGTAACATCACACGCAAGAAAATAACATTGTCGCATGTAAAAGTAGAACGGTAAGAACGACATTCACACAGTTGTAACACGGTATGGCCTATTGTCACATGGTGATCTCCATCTCCATTGACACCGTACATCATGTTGATCTCCATCTCCATGGTCCGTGTGTGCCATCCTCCATGTGATGAGTCCTCCAAGAACTATCTAACGCGTGCTAGTAATGAAAGTTACACAATCGCGTATTAGATCATCACAAATTGGTACGCGAGACCATTACATTAATTTTGACAATACATGTGGCTCCAGCCGTATTGCCGTACGCGTGACATGCAGGTCACGAAAAAATTACACACATGCATCACATACACATATAGGCCATACCGATCACAAAACCTGCAAAACAGATTATCGCAATTCCGACGTCCAAACTTAAAACGCCCGAAAACCCATCTTGCAAGCCGAATTTGGAAAAACTAATTTCGCCGAAACCAGCAAAGCTGGTTTATCACATGTGTAAAATTTTCTGTAGATCAATTTTCGTATAGAAAACGTCTTCATCTGAGTTAACCATGAAAAGTTATGACTGTTTTACCGAACAGTATGTTTTCTGGTTTTTCCCGAGCCGGTAGAGATCCAATCTGCCACCGCCACGCATCCCATGCGCCTGGCACTTGACCTAGCTTCGATTCGACCAATCCAATTGATCTCCTTCTCGTTGTGACTGGGTTTACGTGTATCACTTAACTCCGATGGTGGAATTCCGACCGGTAGGAATAATTCGTTACACGACCATCACGTCAAGAAAACGAAGCCGATCAAAACTTTGATCTACATCTGCATATCTCCATATGCACACATCCCGAATCTAAAACTTAGCAGCTACGGCTCTAATACCACTGAAGGGATAAGAGGTGGCTACGCTAGCGCAAAACAAAATTTTCCCGCAAAATAGGAATTGCTGCTGTCAGAGGTCACGGGATTACCACTAGACGCGCAGAAGCAGCGGAACCGTCTCGATGTAGACGAATGCGTCGAGGGTAGCAGGTAGTGCGGTTGCTCACGTCCTTCTTGACTTGCATGTGCGGCTCGTCCGATCCAAGTGCTCCAGATGCAGCACCTCCAAGGTATCCACACGTACGGAGAAGGAAGCGACGCACGCCGGACTGCTAGGTCCGCGAGTGCGACGAGGAGAGAGCGTTGGCGCGTGGCGCTACTTGAGAAAAGTTGTGTCTTTTCGGGAGGGTTGTGGTCCATATTTATTGGGAGGAAAACCCCCACACCATCGTCCATTAGCAATATGGGACTAATAGATGGTGTACCCCTTCCAATACTAATGGGCTTTACAACATTTGTGTCTCATTAAGACTTTTACACCATAATGGATCAAATCCATCCGAGCCCACTAAGTAGATCAAATCCATCTGAGCCCACTAGTGGATCAAATCCAGTTGGCTCTAGGGCATATTTCCAACACTCTCTTCCCCGGAGCATCAGTGTCGTGGGTAGCCCTGCCGCCGGTGGGGCAGCGCTCAGATGACTGCTCGCCTCGCTCCCCATCGATCCAGTAGGCAGTTTGGCCACTGTCTTGGTGCCTTGCACAACATGACACTGTCGTCACCTGCTGCGGAGAGCTGGCGTCGGATGGTGAGGATCCGCGCACGGGCGCCTTCAACGGTGTCTGACACGGTGGAGGACGCATTACAGAGGAGGGACCGATGCGGAGGGCCACCGACGTCGTGACGGGGAGGAGGGGCCGCCGACGTCGGCTTCGTGTGCGGTGGTGCGGTGGTGGATGGTTGGATAAGGTGTGGTGGGGTAAAATATTAATAATGAAAGATGGGCTCATAAAATGGGAACGGAAATATAGGATGAAAATAGACGGCCTGTTCGTTTGACTGGTGGCTGGTTGCTGGTGTTAGTTTGTTTCAAGAGAAAAGTATTGCTGGATAGTAGCTGGTGGCTGGTTTGTTCTGAGATAAAAGTACTGCTAGGCTGTGGGCCTGTGGCTGATAAGCCAAACGAATAGGCCGAGCACTTCAGCAAAATGTAATTTTGGAGTTTAAATAATTTAAGAGACCCTTCAAATAATATTTAGGGAATCACACCGTTTTTGTCACTATTCATGGATTAACATCTATTATATTTATACTTGAGTGTTAAAAGAAGCCACCACGTTCGCCGGGTCTAGAAATTCCCACGTTAATCCAAAAAAGAGAAGAATATACACTGTTGGATTTTATGAAGATATGAAGGTCTAGATTAATCCAAAGAATACATAAATTCAGAATTAAAATAAGGAAATCTAAAGAGTCTGTATTCAATACAAATACAATTAATAAATACATAAATTCGGAATTAAAAATAAGAAAAATACTAGTTAATGTTTAATAAAAAAGAGAAGAATATACACCGTCGTATTTTATGGAGACAAAAAATCAGATGCCACAGGAGATGATAAAATAAGATAGATTTGATGAACAATTCATGTAAGTTTGCATAGCAGTAATTTGACAAAGAAGATGTTAAGTATGGTTTAGCATTAACCATATGGGGTTTGGAGACCAAAAGCGAGATAATGCCTTCCTAGATAGCAACCAACGCGATACGACTGCTTTGGTCAGAGAAGAACTAAGGTGGTAGACAACCATAGTGGACAAAGCAGGTGGCTATAAATGGCTACAACAAATTGGCAAAATGCTTGAAAAATAAGAAGGTGTAAGGTTGACAAAAGAGGGAAGACAGCAAGAGAAAACATAAGCATTGTAACATGAACAGGTATTGTGATACATCTGAGAAGTTATCACGATGTGCGGAAAAATTTAAGTTACAACAAATTGGCAAAATGCTTGAAAAATAAGAAGGTGTAAGGTTGACAAAAGAGGGAAGACAACAAGAGAAAACATAAGAATTGTAACATGAACAAGTACTGTGATACATCTGAGAAGTTATCACGATGTGCGGAAAAATTTAAGTCACCCAATGCAAATATCTATCTTGCACAATAGACATGAGGGAGATAATTGAATTAACAGTATGATGTCACCATTTAGGATAAGCATGCTCTGCAGTAGAGGGACTTTGTGTCCCTAGAACATGGGCTTCCTTGCGAATAGACCACCTGTTAGTGACATGAGATCCTCTATAATAAATAAAGAGGAACAATTCTTCGACGACGAATATCTATAAGCATAGTAAACTTCCAAATAAGAATGAAAGTGATGATGTCAAGTTGGTTTGTCGTATATCTTCTAATCTTTTGAAAACTTTTGAAATAGGTTGGTATGTGATGCGTGAAGAACCAAACAACACAATGAACATGATGATGAACACAAGTACGCCCACAATGAATAACGTTACCTACTATTGATGATTAGTAGTTATATTGGAAGTTATAAAGTAGTGTCGAACATAATAGTTACATTTTAGAAGACAAGGTATATTTAATAATGAATAAGGACATAACATTTCAAGCAATAAATATATATCCTAGGAAACATGATATAATGTGTATATATATAAGAAACATCCTATGTATTTATGGGGATTGCAAGTTAGAAGAGAGAGAGTCGACCGCCATGCACCATCAACGAAGGAGGGGCAATCGATGAGCAGGAAGAAGAAAAAGAAGGAGCATCGACCGTCGTTGATCGTAAGGAAGAGAAACTTTCAAATGAGAGGAAGAAGATACCATTGGGTGAGATGAAGAAGGGGGTGCACCCATATGGAAAGAGAAGAGGACCTACGCTACCGTTGCTTGAGCCCACCCCAGATCAATCTCCAAGGTTACCTACGTCGACAACCAACGGTGCCACGAGGTACGACGAGCTCGCTGGAGGAGTTGGAACTGTGCATCAGAAAGTGGAGAACCCAGACTCCGTGTGAGGTCAACAACCGAGCCAAACTTAGGAGCCATATAATCAACAAGGCAGAGTTCGATCATCGAGAGTGGGGAGTAAGAGGCTCAGTCGGTTGAGATGAGGACTAAGTGATGAGAGGGTAAACAACAATTTATGTCCAATACAGAGCTCAGAGGTTGACAATGTATGCAGGGTGCAACAAAGCGTCAAACAACGAATCGAATAGCATTCGTTATTAGGTCAGATTTCACCCACCAATTAAAACACCATCCAATAACAAAATCCGAGTGTATCAATATCAGTTCTGAATTTTGAGCTCCAATATTTACACCGGTATTAGTGATTTCAAGAGGATTGATAATAAATTAAGATGAATAAAGAAAATACGATGCTAACATAGCATTTTAAAAAATATAGTTTATCAAATCTAGCCGCGCTATTAACGCGGGACAACTTGCTAGTTTTTCTTATAAGTCGGCTTCTTAGAGCCACTCGTTGGAGAGGTCCTCCTATTAGCACACGAATTCTGCCCGCTCGGAGAATCAGAATCATCGGCGTCCCCTCTCTCTCTCCTATGCTAGCTATGGAGTTGGGTTAAAACGCTTTTCGCACTGCACACTCACACACCGTCACATAACCCGGCCGGCCGGCTGGTCCCCGATCGAGCGCCCCTGAGCCTCTCTGGAATTTTATAACGGCCGTGACTCGCCGCTCTCCCGGTCACGCCTGCTGCTGCCACCGCCGGCCCTGCATCGTCGTCGCCGCCTCGGGTGCGGCATGCCGCATGCATTCGCTGCGCTGCGCACGCATGGCCGCCGTGCGGCCGGCCGGGACGCCTGTGGCACGGCAACACGACGCACACCGCGCGCGTGCAGTGGCAGTGGCAGCTCCCGTCTTTTGGCCGTCCCATCCCATCATCGTCTCTCCCAGTCCGTCCCTCCCTCCGCCCACCAGCAGCTTTCTCTCTCTAGCTGTTGCGCGCCATACCTCCCAACTGTTGCTGCCTCGAAAAGGCGCCAGGTGCACGTGTGACCCTGAGGCCCTGACCACCACCACGCGCGCGCGCGCGGGCACACTCTCTCTCACATCACGCATATCACACCCACACACATCGCATCACACGTCACGTCGTCCCCACCCCTCTCTCGCTCTATCTCTATCTCTATCTCCTCCCACAACCACAAGTCCACAAGAGCGAGCGATTGAATCTCTGTTTCTCTCTCTAGCTCGAGGGATCATCGAGGCCGCCGCCTCCTCCTCGCGCTCCTCGATTGATGAATTCCTCAGGTGGCCCATACCTCACCGCCGGCCTCTGCAACCGCATCCATGTCGTCGTCCATGCCTGGTAAATTGCCTCGCCACACTGGAGATCAGCAGCCGCTGCCGCTGCCACTGTTCCTTGCATCAGCCTCGAACTCGGCGCGCTCCCTCGCGCAAGGTTTGCCTGCTTGCTCCCCGTCGTTCTTCGTTGCAGTAAAAAGGCAGGCAGCAGCAGCAGCAGCTGCAAGCGACCCGCAGATCGTGCCATGCCATGCATGCGCCCGGCCACCGGAATCATTTGCCGCATGCCCCCCGCATCCGACGACGATGATCGATCCCTGCATGCATGCACGCACAGACGATGCCTGCGGGCGGCTGTGAGCGATGCTGCGCGCGATGGCAATCAGCAGGAAGGGCAGCAGCATGCCCCCCCACTGTGACCTAGTCCGAGCCATGCATGCATGCCACAGTGCCTGATCACTGCCTCCTGCCTCGTGCTTCCAAAGCAGGCGGCAGGAGAAGGTAATGCTCGGATCGGATGCCCGCATGCATGCAGCTATACCATACTATACCTCGCAGATGATCAGAGGTTGATCGTTTAATGTGTTTGGCAAATAGGCATGGAATCAGGGCAACATTATTCATCTCTCCGATGGCTATTTATTAGACCGAACCGCGACACGGTTGCGGATGTGGCGAGGCCCCCGCGTGCAGGGCGAGAGTGAGGAGGAGTCCAACGGCAGGAGTGAGGTCCCCGCGCGTTGTGCTTTGGCGGTGGTGACCGCGAGGCAACCTGTGTGTGGTTCGGTTCTGGTAATTTCACTATATTGGATGACGCGTGACGTCGCAGTGGCGCCATGGCGACAAGTCCCGCATGGCAATGGCCTCCTTGGTGTGGCGCGGTCTGGTTTCCTGGTCTCCCCATTGGCATGGGGTTGTGTTTTGCTAGCAACTACATGTGCCAGTGTTGGTGGACAACTGTGGTAGTAGTTTTCGTTCCTTCTAGTCTCACTGTCTAGAGAAGTAGTCCGACCGTGTTGATTGTCCAATCCAACCGGTCGAGTTGAGTTGTGCAGTTACCCTGTTGACGTGCTAGTCCAACTAGGCGAGATTTTTTTCTTTTCTTTTCTTTTCTCTCTGCCTACGACCTTCCAGGGTTGTAGTCTTGTATTTCGTTTCTTTATCAATGAAGCTCACACTATCTTGTGTGGTTCGTTAAAAAAAAGCATGTAGCATGCATATATGGTTGCTTAATTAGAGAGGATATATGATGTTGTCACACCAAAGATATCTTCTTTGTCTTACAAATTGTAGATCATTTTAGCTTTTTATACAATACGTACTTATGTTTAATAAAAATCATCAAACTAAAAATAACAAAACAACCTACAATTTGCGTGGTAGAGACCTGGGCAAAAGAATATCTCATTTTCTCTGAGCACCTCTCCATCGTACATGCCACTAGACGTGCACGTGCATATATAAAGTTAATTTTTGAAGACCTACCGGCCGTTCTCCCAAAAGTTCGCTTCAACTTTCACACAGAGGGTAAACGTGTTGGGGTGGTTTTTTCTGGAAATTTCTATCAGTATTTACAAAAAAAAAAGTTGTTCAAAAAAAAAAAGGAAACGAGATGCGTGAAAAGTATTGAAGAAAAGCCTGGTTTTGGAAGAAAATCTGAAATGTAGACGTGAAATCCTGGTGGATTTTTTTTAATCTGGTGGAATCAGATAAAGATTTGAGTAGCGGTACTAATTAAAGCACTCATCATTGGATTAGTTAATGAACTTCTAATTGGTGATTTCTATGTATCTACTAATATTTTTTCTAGTTAATTAATACGATTTACCAATATTTTCGAGTTAATAACGATTTACCAATATTTTCGAGTTAATAACGATTTACCAATATTTTTCTAGTTAATGGTTTACAATACTGAGCGTACAAGAGTATAAATCTATTAGTAATTTTCTGAACTTATGAGGTTACTTGACAAATAAATTTCGTATTTCTTTGGTACTGAATCTTGAGCAAAAAGGATATGAAATTTGATGATCAGCAGTGAAAATTAACGGTAGTGGGCACGACTAAACAAATACTGCATTAGGTTATGAATTTCCTTATGTTCTTATAAAAAAATGCTAAAATGTGTTTTAAAAAGATGCTAAACTAGAAGGTTCAGAAGAACTGATGTCAGGTATCCAACAATTGTTAAACTTGCAATTGGTGCTGGATATGGTTGACAGGGGGCACAGGGGGCTTCTGAAACTTGAAGCAAAACTATTTTTCAAAGACGATCACCTTTTTGCCAGAAATGTTCACCACCCGTTCCTTTTTAAAACTAACCGTACCGATACCACCAGACAATTATTCTCGTTAGAAAAAAAGGCGATGCCCCCGTTTATATTACTAGCTAGACCCAGCTAGAGAAAAAATCTTCAAAAGTTTAAGAACATAAAAGGGTCAGTCTGAATCTCCTAATTGCTGGCACTGGCACACACTTAGCAGGGACACGATCGATCTGTATCCGCACCAACAAAAGCAGCTCTACTTTTCTACTACCTCGGTAATTTGATTAATGTAATCCCCACACCCTGCTAATCATCATCCTGGGTTTAATTAACTAACCCCCATGTCCACATGGCCCAAAAATTAAAGAGTCGAGAGAACGAATCACCAGCACACACCTGATGAGCGAGGTTGATCAACCTGCAGTGACAAAAACAAGCTCTCCGTTCCAATCGATCGACGATCCAGTTGACGACACTCGAGAAGCATAAAATATAGCAAAAGTGTGTGTTGTAGCGCGTGTCACATACGGTGGTGGTGAAGTGGTTGTGCACTTCTGCCGTTTATGTGCGTTCGCTCGCCAACAGAGGCGCCGTCCGTCCCGTTCCGTTCCGGTCGCCCGCTGGTGAAGTGGTTGGCTAGGCTCAGCTCATGTGATACCACCACAGCTGCTTGCATTGGCCTGGCCGTGTGTGACCATTCCCCTTTGACACATCTGTGTGCACGGTATGAACAGGCCCAAGAGAAACAACAACGAACTCACCCATCACCCCCATAAAATACGCATCTCCTTCACTTGATTTTGCACGAAGATCCCTATGGTTTCAGGTTTCGTTCGATCTCTCCTGCTTCTCGAGACTCAGACAAAGGGAAGGACTGATGGAGACAGGTTAAAACAAAAATTAAAAAATCTTAATTGCTTCGTTCTGCTGGCACTAGTGCTAATCTTTCTTCTTCTCCTCTTCTACAGATCGGTGATGGAACGGTGCATCATGTGCATTGCTAGCACGCATCAGGTGAAAGTGAAAAATGAAATTTAACCGCAGATTAACAGTTCCAAAGCACTACGGGGAAATTACACTACTACGACAGGCAGGGGTGGGTGAATAACCATCCATGGCTGATCGATTACACCAAGGAAGAACAGCAAGAGAAGAGAGGCCGGCCGGGTAATCACTAATCAGCGGAGAGAGGCGGGAGAGAGATGGATGATGAAATAACTCTTAGCTTCGATAGATCGATTCTGCCATGCTGCATGTCGATGGCGATGACGACGAAGCTAGCAGCCGCGCGCTTGTTTGCTCTTGCTTGCTCTCCCTGCTTCCATGTCCGGCGATCGATCAGTACGGGGCGACGCGGCCGGAGCCGCCGCCGCCGCCGCTGCCTCCGGGGCCGGCCCACGCGTAGGCGTCGCCGGGAAGCGGGAGGCCGCCGTTCATGAGGCTGTGGGGGAGCTGGTCGGCGAGGGATGGCGGGTGAGGGTGCCCCGCGCCCAATGGCAGCTGCGGAGGCGGCGAGGAGGAGGACTGTCCGCCGCCCATGCCCTGCGGCGTCTGCTGGTGCAGCGGAGGCTCGTCGTCGTCGAGGGGGAGGCGCTCGTAGGCGGCGTTGCCGAAGCAGGCGGCGACGATCACGACGGGCCCGGAGGCGACGAGCGGGCCGGCGACCGCGCCGCCCACGATCTGGCCCTGGCCGCCGGAGAGGTAGACGGTGAGGCCGGTGGCGGACGGGGGCGCCGGCGGCGGGAGGAAGGAGCCGCAGAGCGAGAGGATCTCGAAGCGGCCGGCGAGGTTGACGGCGGCGCCGGGGCCCGCCCCGGGCTGCCGGATGGAGACGTTGGCGACGGTGCCGGCGCCGCTGAGCACGCAGACCCCGACCTGGCGCCGGCGCGCGAACCCCGCGACGCTGTCGACGACGTCGCACCCCGCGGCGACCTCGAGGACGTGGGCGCGCAGCGCGCTGGCGCTGTCCCGCGTGATGATCACCGGCGGCTTGGGCTTGTTCTTGGACCCAGCGGGGCGGCCCCGGGGGCGCCGCATCACCATGGGCTGCGCCTGCTGCTGCTGCTGGTCCTCGCCCGCCAGCTGCTGCTGGTGCTGGTCCGCGCCGCCGTCGCCGCCGCCGCCGCTGCCGTTGCTCCCGCCGCTGTTGATGGTGTTGTTGCTGTCGTCGGCGAGCTCCTGCTTCGCCGGCGCGCCGCCGCCTCCGCCCATGAGCTGCTCCTGGAAATGCTGGAACGCCGGGTGCTGCCCCGGGAAGTGGTGGGCGAACGGGTGGAACGGCGCCGGCGGCGCGAAGTGGTGCCCGCCGCCGTGCGCCGCCGCAGCCGCCACGGGATCCATCTCAGCTAGCCGCGCGCGGCCGGCCTCCTCCGCCAATCCCACCCAACCCCCACACGAGCTCCTTGCCGAGCAGGTGTTCGAAGGCCGGTCGGAGTATCGCGAGACGGTGGCGCAGGCGGTCAAAGGCCGGGGGAAGCAAGCGGGCGCGGACGGCCGGCCGGGAGGTGTGGTGGCCTGCTGGTGCTCTCGCTGTCTGGGTCTCTCGGGCCGACGACGATGCGCGCGGGGGGTTAAGACAAGCGCGTAGATTGGGGGCGGGGGGAGGTGGGACCCACGAGGGGGGTGTGCGTGGGGCCCACTGGGGGTTCGGGGGAGTCGTCCCTGTCTGTCCGATCCTGATCGCGGCCGGGCTGCTGGTGGTGGTGGCCACGTCTCTCGCTGACATGTCTGATTGCGCCGTGCCTCCTGTGTTGACCCACCAAGCGCCTGCAGCAGGCCAGGCCAGGCCTGCAGCTGCAGCCATGCCCCGGCGTCGGTCGGCGTCGCCCCGTTGCTTAACCGTCCTCGAACAATTCTTCTTGCACATTGGCTTAGAGATACAGAGGGGGCTTACTTTGGATGCTTTTTTTTTTGAAAAAAAATGACGACGTGCCATTGAATTAACTCCAATAGATAGATGCATTGGCTACAAGATGCATGGGTAGATAAGTGGACTCTTTGT
This sequence comes from Cenchrus americanus, assembly GCA_947561735.1. Classification (NCBI taxonomy): domain Eukaryota; kingdom Viridiplantae; phylum Streptophyta; class Magnoliopsida; order Poales; family Poaceae; genus Cenchrus; species Cenchrus americanus. The sequence continues at coordinate 78,749,590 of OX387240.1, forward strand.
TGGAGGTTGGCTTAGAGATAGGTACATATCCTAACATAATAAGTATCATAACGTATATCCTGCTTAGAGAATAGAGATATATGAGTTTATTCCCTAAAAAAGATATGAGAATTTCAAATCCTAAGCCGTTTTCTAAAGGGTGAAATATACCCGACGGCTTGATCTTAAAGCATATGATGGAAGAGATCTATAGAGATACGGGACAACGCCCCAGCCAATCTTAACCGACCGTTAAAATCTCTATACATTTTTATCACGTGTTAATATAGTCATGCAAACATAAGGAAGTAATAAGATTGACATATTTTGGATGCTTGGTTCTCACCTAAAGAGGTTTACTGTGGTGGAAGTTGATGGCCCAAGAGATAGATACACAAGGTAGACGTGAGATCATGTGGACAAAGGGTGGTGATACATTCACTCATTAATCGTCCCCAAATCATTTTTTCTTGCAAATCAGTGTTAAGTAATGCCAAACAAAGCTCTAAGCTAGAGATAGAGATTTTGGAATCCCTAGTTATCAATGAAGACATGAATTACATTGGAAATAAATGACCTCAGAGATATGTCTGCCTAGTTATTTGAGATCAAGGCAGATATAGGGAAGATCATTTGAGATCTTTTGAGATAAATCAACAATGCCATTAAAAAAATCAAAAAACCAAGGGTGTACATAAAATTATTTCTCTATATAAAGAATATTATGGCAGACATCCTCTTTTTTTTGCCCTTTTTATTTTGATGAGACATTGATGTCATGACACCAAAAAACTAGTGCAAATCGGTAGAGGGTTTTCAATTCTTGGTTATCTCTAAATACCAGTGGCGGAGCTACCATGCCGAGCCACCCATGTCAGCTCCTCTACGTACTCTCTGATGTCAGCTCAATATATAGATAAATGGCATGAAACAAATGATTTAGTACTTTTTTTTCAAAAAGTTGATGTCGGCTGATATCGACCACTAGATGTAGCTCCGCCCTTGTTAAATACATGAATTGCACTAGATATTCACCTTGAAGATAAAATCATAGGTAAAACACTATTGAGATGGGGTGGACATATTCATATTATACATCTGCCGAACATTTCCATCTAAAAAAAGATATGGGGTATTTGTGTTCATATCACTACTTCAAAGTCTACTTGTGATTTTACCTTTATTTTCTCAACTTTGTGATTTTACCCTCACTTGTTCACAAGTCATTACGATATTGCCCCTAATTAGTGGTAAAAACAGGGGCAAATATGCAAAGATCAAGGACAAAATCACATCAACTTGTGAACTGTGAGGGGAAAATCACAAAGTTCAAAAAATATTGGTAAAACATAATTGCACTTCAAAGTAGAGGTAAGATCACCAAAAATTGATATATATGAATGGATAGTGCAACGAACTAATGGGAACAAAACCTTGAAGAGAGACTAGTATTGACTTATGCATCATCTATCTAGAGTGGCATTATCTTGATAAATAACTCGTACGTATGTCAATCCACTTTACTCCAAAGTTGTTTGTTGATCTAAGCCCATCGATAAAAAATGCATGATCTATATCATTTGTTCACCATACATATAAACCATTTATTTTTTCAATTGTTTTGCTTGTTTTTATAAGCGAGTTAATGTTGCATTTCACAACGTATGTATAAAACTCTTGTGTAGGGGGTGGAGCCATGATTTAAGAATAAGGGGGTCATGAAAAAAAGAAGGTAGAACTAACGGTCACGCCACATAGTTTTACTCATATGCAATATTGGCATGTTTCACAAGTCTCAATCAAAAAACTTACAAATGTATCAACTTAAAATCAGCTCTACGACTAGCAGCAAGATCATAGGCTTCAATAATTTCATCAGTACTAATTGATGAAGTTAGTTCCTTCTCAATGTAAAGTTCCAAACAATCTCGCAATAATTCAACTTGTGTACATCTAAGACGTGTCTTCGCAAGATTCATAGCTTAAAAGCATCTTTCGGTGATTGCAATTGATACTAGAGGAGTTAATAATGATCTATAATTGAGCTAAATAAGAAGTAACTAACTATATGATATGGGTTTATTAGAGAAATTAGTAGAGCATTGGGCCACCTTCCCTCCGCCTCTGCTCTTGTGCATCCTATTGACATGCTATATGACGTATGCATACATTACAACACCAACATAGTTAAACAGAGATATTGCTTTAGATCACAAAAGTACCACAATTTCACTAATATACTTTTTTTCAAAAAGAAGAGATTTGGAATACGATTGAGAAAATGACGCATGCATGTCTAATTTTATGTCTAGGCCAGTCAACTATTCAAAGTAAATTTTTTCTTAAGAATTACTATATTTATGTTTGTGTCATTTTTGTCAACAATGATATGTTATAATGGTAGTGAATTGAAACATCTGGCAACTGTATATGGCGAGATATGAGGGGGGGTAGGAATTTTACATTGGAATGTTCAATTCTATTAGAAAAGTAATTCCATGTATTGGAGTAGAATTTTTTCTTTTCATATAAATGATGGGTAATATAGTTAATATACAATGTGTGATTATTTGTTGTGGTTGTTTCTTATTTGTTTCTTGGATGAGACCAAAGGAATTTTTGAAAATAAACCAAGTATTCATGGCATAGAAAAATTCAGGACACTTTCATGAGCGAAAAACTGGACTTGAGTTTCAACTCTTAGATCATTTATTCAAAATAATGTTCTAGATGATAATGCACTACTATTGAAAGGATGTGTTATATTAACCCGTGTGTCTTTCGATCTAAGAATTCTAACTTTTTACAAAAGAAATACATGTAATGTGTGATATGCATTTTTAAAAGTAAATTATTTTCTCGAAGTACCTATACCCTAGCTAGACTTTGGTCCATGTAGACCTGGGGAGGTATCTTAAATGTTGAACTCTTTGGTGATAAAATTCTTAAGATTTGGATCTTTTAAGAAATTAATCAATTATGATGTAGGTTTTTTGATATTATGATGTTGTATATTATGTCCCTTTATTGCTATGAGGGAAAAGTTAGCTTGAGAGTACTCATGATCTGAGGATTCCATTCCTTGTTGGAGCTAATAGTAAAAAATTACCACAATGCTCTTGATAGAACATAGGTGCATGGACCCTTTGAGACATTGTAATTCATCAGGGTTACAAGGTATTCAATATACCATATGATGGAGTTGAGTTCAACTCTCACAGTACAAATTTTACAAATTTTTTCATAAGATAGAGAGATTAAATAGCAAAGATTTTGTGATTCTATTGCGATTATTCTTTGTGAAAATAGCAATGAAAAATTATGATTTCTTTAGTTGAAAAATCCCTTAGGGTAGTATGCCGTGTTTGCCTGAGATAAGATTGAATACCAAATTTGTGATCATTCAATCTTTGTGAAAATTTGCGATTATTCTTTGTTAAAATAGAAAATCTTGATGTACTTGTTGATTCTAGAATCAGCAATCACAAATTAGCATTCTTTAGTTTAAAAATCCCTTAGGGTAATATGCCGTGTTTGCCTGATAGAGATACTCAAGCATGTGCCAACTTTCAATCAGATGGGTGGACTATATGTAGTTCATGTGGGATAAAGTCATGCTCCAAAGAACATGCCTGATGAAGTTTCTACATGACGACCTTTAGGCACGAAACATAGTTTTATTATGTGCTACTACACACAAAAGTCTTTGTCCATGCATAAAAGACATGCATAGACGCCGTGAGAGCAACAATTGATTTGATAATCTGCAAGCTGATCCTGGGAGAAAAAGATTTTAAGCTGACAATCACCTTAAGTAGGAATCCGTGGATGTTAGAATTTTACTTAGGAAATGACTTGATGGAGTTAATGTCATTTCACTCCAACAGTAGTCTTTTGTCATTCAGTTGATCATCAATTTTTTTTTTAAAAAGATCATTTGTTGCCCCCCACTTGCACACGGCGCGGCCGACAATGGTTGTTTACATGCATGCATGTCAGCATGTGTTGATGTAACAATATGCTGAAGATGACAACAATTCTTGAATTCGTGGCTTCCGAAGTTCTGATCAGCATTTTTCTCAAGAACGACCAGTGTTGCTGTCACCCTAGCTTCCTCCATAGGTCGATCCTAACAAGGCATCACTTTGCACATTGGGATAGGTATTTCTGATTGGATTCTCTGTTCGTTAGGTATATGTGTCCTTTTGCAAACTATTAATTCATACACAGAAAAATGAAGTTCAGGATGCAAACATCTCATGCCCGCCAGTACCATCACAGCATGTTTTTTTTTGAGATTGTTACCATCACATGTTGTTGACCACACACTGACAAACAAATATAGCGCATGAAAGCATTTGTTCACGGCGTTATTGTAGCTTCACATATATTATATATATAGGGAAGAAGTCCTCTCCAGGGCTCAAAAGAATCTTGGTGGTGTCAGATAGAATACTGATCGACAGGTGCCATCTATTTGTACCTTGATCACCGATGAAGATATGGGTGTCTGAATCAAAAGGCCCCATCCAGCCAAATTGAAGTGGTGATAATATGATCTCCCCATCAGCTAAAAGGGATGTGTCTGATGATTTGGACCATATTGGAGCTGCAGTTTTTTTGGCTGAAAAGTAAGAAACCTGGTTGGTTTCAGTTCCTTCCCTGATGATAGATCTTCTGAATCAAATCCGGAGTCCGTACACAGGCAAGTGTGCACGACGACCAACAAGTACGAGGTCTGATTCGTACGACGGGTGGTGGTCTCTCGATCTGGTTCTCACCCATGGTTGAACAGAAAAGCTCATGATCCGATTCAGGGGGGCTGAACACAGCCAGAGATTATTTTGGACCCGCCACAGATCAAGGTGGATGCTTAAACTATAGTACATGTACATCATGGGGGCCCGAGAAATCTAGCTCTAGCTAGCATATTTTGGACCACTTGGAGTGCATGTGAGGTCAGACAAATAAAACATCACACACTAATCCGACAAATAAAGCATCTCGATCGAGGCCTATCCTAATCACTCCTCGCTCGTGCATTCTTCCCGGCCTCTTGTCATGTCAAAATATGTTTCGTAGCTAGTACTCCTTCTGTTCCAAAATATAAGTATTTATTTGTTGCCTTCTACTGATCACGTTTGATCACAGCCTGTTCATGGTTTGCCGCTTTATCGATCCCAGTAGTAGTGCCGTTGAAACGGGCTCTTCCTCCCATGACACTAGCTAGCCTTCAGGGACAGAGAGTGTACTCCTAGGCGGCTAGCCATTAGCAGATTAGCTCATGTGTATGGTTAATAGAGTTTGCTGCTGATTGATGCTGCCATCACCCAGGACAAGCAGCTGGATCCAACAAGAAATCACACACGTACAAGCAGGCAGCCAGTAATGAATCCCCCAATCTTTCTCCAAGGCGAGCGACACGCGTGCGTTGTCCCAAAAATGGGTGAGCCAGCGGCCTGGCCGGGCATCACAAAACAAGGCATGCTTGTCAGTAGCAGTGGCCGCCTCTGCCTGCTGCCGCGCGCGGCATGCCGCGCTGCAGTTTTGGCGCGTCGTCGTCGTCGCCCATGGTGGCCGGCCGGGCGCGCGCGGGTTCTCCCGGCCGGCCGGTGCCGTATCGGCAGGAGCGCGCGCGCGGCCGACCGGCAGGCGCGCAGAGGGAGGGAGGGGCCGGCCGGGCCGGCCGACGTGCGGTGGCAGGCCGGCCAGGCCGCGGGGATAGAGATAGATGGATAGATCGGGCGGCGGGCCTACAATGAATGACGACGCGTCGTCGTCGGTCGCGAAGAGCAAACAGTGGCCTCGGCGGGCCGGACCCCTACCCGCCGGCCGGCCACTGCCCAGTGCTCACTGCATGCGATCGATCCAAGTGACTACAGGCAGGCAGAGGCAAGGCAGCAGGGAGGGCAGGGCAGGGCGCAGGCTCGCTCCATCGAGCGATCCGATCGCTCGCTGGCGCTGCGGCGCCTATGCGTGCGCACGCAAGCAATGCAAGTACGTCGAGACGCAGGAGCGCAGGCCGGCCGTAGGTCTTTCCTTGGTCGATCGTCCGGCCGTCGTCGCCGTCCTCTCATCGCGCGTGCATGGCCGTCGTCCTCGCATCGTGTGACGCCGACAGCAGATGTCGTCTCGTCCCGTCCGGAGTGGTACACACATGATCGGCGTCGCACGGAGGCCTAGCTCTTGGATGCCCGCCGGACGATGACAAGACAGGAAAGTCGATCGGCAAGCTGGTGAGGACGTACGGCGGCTGCCATGGGGAGGGCCGGCCGGGGAGGTCGTGCGTGACATGTAACTTGGGTCAGAAGCTGTGTTGCCTGCATATTTGTCTGGTATGCACGCCTCGCCGGCCGTCCGGGCCTGCTAAATAGGCCGTACCTAGTCTAGTAGTCTACACAAGTATATACCGGCCGGCCGGCGGCCTATCTCGCTCCCTGCTAGCTGTTGCGTGCAGGGTAGACGATCCAACACGATGCTCTCGACCCATTGGCGCGCCGCGCGCGCATGCACGCGACGCCGCCGCGCCGTTGACTACTACTATTAGCTCCGCCATCAACACACACACCCGCCGCCGGCAGGTCATTATCGCGCAGAGAGGCCGATCGGCGATCGCGACCGCGCGCGCTCCGCGCCGTCGCTTTCCCGGCGGACGGCGCGCACCGCTACCTGTCCGGCTCGCGTGCCAACAGTGGCCGCCACATCATCGTGACAGTGATGCAGGTGCCCGGCCGCCGGCCGCCGGGGCATGCATCAGCTCGTACCAATCCAGAGAGAGAGCTTCCATCCAAGCGCGCGCGTCCGAATCCTGAACCCTTCGATATGATCCCGCCGGCGCGAGATCACGGTTCGTTCCGTTCCACGGGTAGGTCGCCGGGGGTCGGGGAGCGTGGCCATTAGTTTATAAGCCGGGGGTCGGTCAGAGGTTGGGGACGCTGACGGGCGGGTGGGTGGGCGAACCCGCGTGTGCGGGATTACGGGATGGGGAGGAAGAGGTGGTGGGTCGTCATGTGCGTGAGCGCCCGGGCGCGCGGCGCGGCGCGACGTGACGTCTCCACCTCCACCGCGCGCCGGCTAGCTGCTGCCTGCCAGGTTCGTCGTCGTTGACGGGGGCGGCCGGCGCCCCCACCGGCCGGCCGGCCACGCGTGCGACCCCGGAACACCGGGCGCTGCTGGGGTTGGCTGGTGGTCTCTTTGGCGGGCCGGCGTACGTGCCGACAACGCCCGGTGTGTGGCGAGCCAGCTCAGGGTCGTGTCTCTTGGGTGGGTGCTGGAGCCGATCGCCCAATGCAAAGCCAGGGCAGGGGTGACCGAATCTTTGACGCGATCAGCTAGCGTTGGCAGGCATTCGGAACGGAGGATCCCCACGGGAGTATGTACCAGCGCCAACGCGGAGGCGGCATGGAGATCGATGAACATTGTCTCTAGCACACTGCGAGCATGGCTCCTCTGAATTGAATTCTCGTGTCACCATCAGGAGGCGCATGAGGATTCAATTCGGAGAGGAGCCACAAGACTTGTCTCTAGCACAATGCGAGCACGGCATATGCTAACTTTTAGGGTGCGTTTGGTTCCCTTCTCTGTTTTCCTGGCCAGACTCCCTCCGACCAGGCTCCCACCAGCCTGCGTAAGATGCATAGTGTCGTTGTTTGGTTGCGTGCACATCCAGAGCCAGGCTAAAGAGGTCAGGCGTTTGATTACTTGTACGAGATAAGTCGCATGAGATAAAAAATATTAAAAATTATGATTATAATTTTTATTTTGTACAAATACAGTTTTAGAGGACTTATTTTATCTAATCATCTCTTAATTATCAATAAAATACATTAATATCACTTGATATTTACTAATTATACACTAATACATCATTAGTGGGAGAAACAACTGCATGAGCCGAGCTTGGCTCTGCGAAACGGCTGTTTCTGGCGTTTCGGGGATGCGGGCAAGAGGAGGGAAATTGCGTCTGGAGAGCCCGGCTGCGGGGGCGGTGCGAGCAACCAAACGCCGCTCGCCCGCACCCCGTGAGCCTGGTTGGCCCGTAAACGCAAACCAAACGCACCCTTAGGGTCCCAAGCAAAGACGATACCTCGCTCCCCACACCTCCCCCACGTCCCCACACACACAGAGAGATATATATACACACACTAGCGAAGTGCCCGTGCGTTGCTACGGGCATTAGACACTAAATGATTGTATCTTCTCATGCACTTAAATTAAATGAAACATTTCTTCCATCGCAAATACATATTTGAATTTTTGAAATTCATAATTAATAATAAGAACAATGAAAGTAACCATATGTTTAGTAGGTAGGTTAGGTATTGTGCTACAGTGATAAGCATGTTACTTTTTCCAAAAGAATAATTCACTATTTGCAATGACTTACATATTTTAATTTTTGAAATTCATAATAATTAACAATAAGAACAATCATAGTAAATGTATGAACGGTAAGATACTATGTTTTGATCGTACAAGAGATGTAAATGTATGTAAAAAATCTAAATAAAATACTAAATTAATATGATTTTTGTCGTACAAGAGACCAAAATAATATTATTTTCTAATGTTCTAAATTTCTATCATGAAATATACATTAAAATTGTATGTGTAAATTATAAATTTTGCATTTCGAAATTTTTATTATACAAACGTCTATCGTTAAACTTTTTAGCTTTTCTTTAATAGGATCTAGCTCCAACGTTGCATGGGGGCAAGTGGTGAGCGTGTCAAGTGTGTGTTGCTGCTGCTGTATAGGCTGTGGAGTCAACGTGGGGGCCACTGATGCAAGGCTACGGACCAGCTCGTTGTCGGATAATCATTCGCTGAAATCATTCTTAGCCCGTCTGGAGTGCGCAAGTCAGTTCGGAAAGCACTCACTAGGCGCGCGCGGTCACTAAGGGCACCTGCAGTGGTAAAAGTCAAGTGGTAAAAGTCAATTCACTCTCTATAGCCTTGCCACCTATACTATAGTCAATTTTATAGTTCACTAATTCAATGATCTTACTATAGCATGTCTTTATGTGGGGTCCACGTATTAACTCCTAATCTTATCATCGTTCTTCCTCCTCACGCGGTGATGACCTCCCCCTTGCCATGGTGCCGCCAGTGCCCAGGCGGCATGCACCATGGCTACCCCCACTCAGCTGCGCTGGCCCCCGCCGCACACTGCGTCTGGACTCCGGTTGCGCCGCCGCAACTTGTCCCGGACGCGTTGGCACCTGCCTTCCTCCCCTGCTACCCACGCCAGGGACCTGCTCGTCGCTTGCAGGCTGGCAGCCCAGCAGAGCACTTCCACGGGCCGGTCCTGGGCAGCAGCGACGCGTGCTCACCTGCTCCCAAGCTCGTGCCTTACAAACAATTGGCACCTACTGTTCTTCAATCGATTTCAATGCGTAGCTCCAAAATTAGTGATTTTGTTTTGGTCTTCCATGGTGAAGGATGTGGTGCTCTGCAGCAATCCTGTGCCCGACGGTAGTGCCGCCCGCGCGCTTGCCGGCTGCGAGCCAGATGCGCCCCCGCCTCCCCTTGTGCCAGCCTCCGTGCACACCGACAGCCGCTGCCCGCCCTTCAAATCCTTCTCCGGCGACTGCATCCCGACCTCCCCGCACCATGCCGGCAGCTTCGTTGGCGACGGTGGCCGGCGCACCTAGCTGCTGTGGCTCCGAGCCTCCGGAAACGAGGCGTCGGGAGGGGGGTTGCTCGGGTCGGGCTCTGCGAGGGCGACAGTTTTAGGGGGGTGGGGGTGAACGACACCACCAAAATTAATAGATTGGTATATATACACACACACACACATACATACATATATGTATGTATATATATATATATGTATGTATGTATGTATGTATGTATGTATGTATGTATATATATATATATAGAGAGAGAGAGAGAGAGATAGTCATTTCGATGAGTACCTAATCATGTTTTGACAAAGCAACCTAGGGGTGCAAATTGATTATGATGTGGTGCACCTCCGAACGTCTTTAGTTCAATTATTTGTACTACTTCAGCTCAATTTTGAAGAAGTAGTACAAATAATTGAACTAAGGAGGTTTGGAGGTGCACCTAACGGTTACCCCTTTACAGCCTTAAAGCAACCTAAGACGCGTGCTGAGAAAAAGCTAGCCCAAGGTAGGTATATAGTTGTTCCTTTTGAATAATCTTCTTGAATAACCTTTGCATGTATTCACACGTGAGTATTCTTGAATAATAAGTTGGTAGTGCAAAGTTATGCATTGAACTTATGTGTGTCTAAGTTATATGATTTGCATACCATTAATGTGGCGCTAAACAAATTCTCGTAACAAGTTGTTAGTGCCAAGCGTCAGAAGTATATGACAAATTAAGTTGCGTTATCTATATACCAGTGTGAAGTTATAGGTAGAAGTTACGTGTCTAAGTTATGAATATTATTAATATGCAATTAATATGCAATTATGCATCATAGTTATACATACAAGTTATGATTTTCAAAAAAAAAATTGTAGGAATTAATTTTTTTAATAGAAAGTTCGGAGGAATGCTACGTGAATCTGTTACTACTCACCGACGCTATGGTCCTTGTTAGAGTGAGCAACGGAATCTGACCCAACCCATATGAGATATATGGGTTAGCCCATTGATCATGGTTTCAGCCATCCCCGACAAGTCGGTCTAGTTTGTCTGACAACTTGCCGACCTGCAAGTAGGCCCTAAAGATGACACCAAGCTTGGTGTACAAGTCAAAACATGAGATGCGCCACAAATCAGTACAGATATCATGAGATACTATTTGTAATTCGTAGAGATAGACTTCCATGTGTGTAACCAACCTGGACTCTGAGTCCACCGGCCTTGTAAACCCTAGCCCACCAGCCTATATAATGCAGTCTATGACATCTTCCCGAGGGCACGTTCATATGCTCTCGCGCACAGCAATACAAACCACCAAGAACTGGATCTAGGGTTTTTACTCTCGAGAAGCCCAAACTAGTATAAATACTCATGTTTCATGTGCTCATCACATAACCATTAACGCTCTCTGTTCACGATCCCTCTCTATCTCCAAATTAATCACGTGGTACCCAACTCTGGATTGTCTAGATCTCACCATCTAACACCGTTATACTCACAAGTCGATGCCCCACCAAGTCTAAGGTCCAAGAAAGCTCATAACAACAAAACCTTAGGTCTATAAATCAACCCAAAAGACTAACATGATGGGTGACCACTACCCTCACTTTTATGTTGCGCTCTCCCACCTTCAACTTCTGATGTGTGACTGATTTCCGCATCACACATCATAAATTGATGGTGGGGAGCCCAACATATAGGTGGGGGTAGTCCTCACCCATAAAACTAGTCTTTGGTGTTTGGACCGCCCCACCTTAATGTTACGATCATAGACAACAACGAAGAAACAATCTTTGTTGATGAGGTTCGGCCGAAGCCTACATCCCTGAAGCATGACTATGGACGCTCCTCCCCAATATTGTAACATCGTCACTCGGGGTCGTGTCACCTCCCCCTACGAACTTGTCGCTGTGTCGTCATGGTTACAATAGCAGCCCTCGAGGAGCCTCGAGTTACAAAGTATGATACAAACGCACAAGGTGAAATTCACTGGCACTATTTGTTTTCCATGTCACCATGTTGTCATGGCGGTTGTCTCTATTTTAAAATTTTGAAATTTGTATGTGAATATGTAATCCTTTCCGTTAAGGTTTTGGAAGTTTTCAAGTCCTTGAATCTGCAGTTGTTTCCATTGAAAAGTAACTAATAACATCAGTTGGCTTATCAGCACGTCGCCTTGCATGTGGGCCGACACAAGCACACAACAGTAGCATCAGGAATATAACACAATAATATGCCAAAATTGTGTATAATGATTCATGCCAACAGAATGACATATATTGATACTACGATCAGAAGAATGCACTAATAGTGACAACTATTCATGCTACATCTTTAATTATGTCAAGCCATGCAATATGTACCATACGGTGATACCTTATCTCTATAATTTGTTTCTAAATGAACATTCTTACCAAAATAAAGACATTAATACATTAATACAAGCATGATTCTAAGGGTGTGTTTGGCACAACTCCAGCTCTAAAAAAACAGCTCCAAAGCTACAGATCCGCGCAACTCTATCGTGGAGCAGCTCCACCGTGGATCTGAGATTCCAAAAAATGTTTGGTACAACTCCAGATTTCTTATCATTACTATGACATATAGGGTCCGCATGTCAGGAGAATATAAAAGAGAAAAAATAGAAGAATATAAAAGAGAAAAATCTCCTATCAGGCGCAAAGAGACGAGGCCAGCGACCTCATCGGGGCGGGCGTGGTTTGGCCTCGCCGGAGTGGGCGGGGCACGGCCTCGCCTAGGCGGAGTGACCTCACCAGAGTAGGTGGGCATGGCGCGGTCTTGCCGAGAGCTCTAGCGCCGAAGCCGACGTGCTCTACCTCTGTCGTGACATCGCGAGAGCCGATGAGAGGAGGACAGTCCGCCACCGCGAAAGAGGGAGGGGCACCGACGCTGGAGAAGGAGAGGCGCCGATGCGGGAGAGGGAGGGGCGCCTGTGGGAGAGAAGGAGAGAGGAGGCGCGCGGGATAGGGAAGGGCACACTGCGGGGAGGGAGAAAAAGAACAAACCGTTTTTTCCATTTAACAATGGTAGTGGTGGGTAATTTCGTCCAACTCACAAAACTTGGAGTTAGCGGAGCACCCATTGAGGTACTCCACCAAATCCATGTATTTTAGGGGCCTGCTCCACCTTTTTTAGTAGATCCGCGGCGGAGCTGATGGAGCTAGACATGTTTGGCTGAAAAAATTTGGAGTGGAGTTGGGTTTTCGGATCTGGAGTTGCGTGGAGTTGTGCCAAACATGCCCTAAGTAAAGAAATTAACAAGCTATCTAGAGTTGTAGCCTTACAAAAGGCATGATTATACTTTATGAATGTCGTCAGTAGGATCCTGATAATTACAATTGTATGTTAACTTACAATATTATTACATTCAGATAAAGAGGTCACACATCGATAGTATGAAGTATGTTAACGTGATGAGCTGAATTACTACCATAACTACTTAAAAACATGAGATAAGTTCTACCAGCACACCAATCGTATCCAACAAATACACCGCATGCCCCTCACCATATCCGTCCTTGGTGGAGTCATAATAAAAAATATGATTTGGACCGAGTTTTCCAAAATTGAATACATATCAATCCCGCCAACTATTGTCCTTTCTTCTTTGATAAGCTTTCAAATTTCTTTGAAGTGCAACTTTCTTGCTTGATAACCTTATACCATCTACTTGTTTGGTAGGAAAGAACATGAGACTATAAATTTTAAGTCCAAGGCTAATAAACGATGTATCTCCACTTCTTTTGGTAAGACTTTGACGACTATATAGTCCTCTGATAAGGTATAGTCTAAATTTCAACAATCAGAAAATAAGTAGCAATACAAATGCAATGTTCAATGCATTTTTGGTTGACCTAATTCAAATCTAGAAGAAACTAAAGCATTTGAAGCAGTTCTTTAAAGGTAGTGTAAACAAACGATACACTATAACATTATGGTGCTAGAATAAATTGAGATGATAACACCTTATTCTCCCATTGAAAGATTAAGATAAAACATGTATCCTGTTTCCACAAAATTCTAAAAAATTGTCTAAAACTACAAACTACTTTTGTAATTTTATAGTATCTAACGTAAGTAAATCTGATCTTAGAAATAATATTTTTTAATCCAGAAATTTGCTACTTTATAGTTTTATTGAAAGCGCATAAGGTTTTCATTTATAAAGAGAACAATAGTGATTCGATCCTGTTGAATAATAGCAATAGCAATGCATACTTGAGGAATATTTTATAAGATTGTGGAAGACACCAACAATGTCATGCATAACGATAAGATCTTGACAAAGTAGTAAGGTTTTAGAATACTTTGGAGATGTCAAGAGCCTGGAGTTTCCATGCTTCATGGCAACTTAAAAAACTTTGTAACTTGATTTTTATATGGTAGGATAAGGATGAGAGAAAGTTCTAGAGTTAAATACTTTTTCTATGAAAGAGTGTAAGGAAAGAAGATAGCCCTAGGGGAACAAGCAAGAACAGTGAAGTGAATATCTTGTCTGATGGAAAACCAAAGACAAGCTGCCACATGGCAACACCATTCCTATCAATTGGGGTGCCCTCCAGGGCAAGTACAACCAATTAGGGGCATATGAAGATGGCGTCGGTAGCCACCAATAAGTGTGACATGTTGGTGATACACTATGAGTAGTGATTAGTAAGAGTAGCCACTACATAGAGTTGGAGTCTTGTGTTATAACAAGTTGTATGGTGTGAATAAATCTTTGCGTTCTCTTGTAGAGGTATAGTCTCCAAGTCGGTGTAAAGGTATCCTTTAAGTATTGCGGGTATAGGGTTGAGTATATGGTTTACATAAGAAGTAGTATCAAAATAATTCCGTGCCACTTCTAGCAAGTCAATGCTAAGTTTGGGTACTGATTTGTCCACACAGCCTAACATGCATAACATATTGAAAGTGCATCTAGGCCCCTAAGTGGATTTTGGTGAATTGAATGACAAGGCGATTAAAGGACTAATGTTTTTGTCTAAGATTGTGAGCAGGTTTTTTTTATAGATTCATGAGCAACCATTGATGTACTTAATTATGGATGAATATTTCGGCTCACATTTTCAAAGACATGTATATGGTGCAAGACTTCATGAGTTTATTGAAAGAGAACAAGATGATGAGTGTACACACTATGGTTCTAAAAATGGAAGCTTGCACATTCGTTGTCAATCAAGATCAAATATTTGAAGCGGGATTTTCAAATGAAGGTTAATTGCATGTGAAGCAAAGTGGAACTCAAAGTGGAACTCAAAGTGGATTGGATAAGTGATGAAGAGATCAACCGAGATGTCTAGGGTGAGGGACTAAGCAATCTTTGGGGCCGTAGCTAAGCCGCCATTCGTGTTTTGCTAAGGTGAAGGTCTAGAATCCGTGGGGTCTTCAAGTATCATATTCAAACCTTAACCGAGGAAAGCTTTGCGAGTCATCAACTTGTTAAGATTGGCAACATGGAGTGACCATGGATCCAAGCGTGCATTCCTATGCTATATGGAAAGATCCTAAGTCATTAGCTCAAGTATGGACGTGCTCAAGTCAAAGGCTAGGATGAAAGCCCTCAAGTGGATATTGTTCAAGTATGGCAAGAATTGAAGTTGTTCAAGCTCAAGAGGTTAACGAAGCTCTTTTATTCTTTTCTTGAGTATAGGTATGCCGTACTATCAAGAGGGATGCATATTAGCGAGTTGACCAAGTCAAAGTGATCTTTTGTTAACCTAAGTGAGATCTAGCCCTAGAGTGTGCTAACAAACCCTCCTAACCTAACCTGGGTCATTTCATCTTGGTGGTGAAGTGCTAGTTTCTTCAAAAGAGGTTTTGGGGGTATCTCGGGCCTGACCGGTTTGGCCGGTCAGAGGCACCGGTCTGACTGGTGCCGCTGGCCCAACGGCTAGTTTTTCGAACACCGGTCTGACCGGTGCTGCCCGGGGACTAACGGCTAGTTTTCTCCTTTGAGGGGTATAAATACCTCAAGCCTTCTTCAAGTGAGGGTTGCTGTTTCTAGTGAGTTTGCTGAGGTCCCAAGCCATTTCTAACTAGCTCTAAGCCTTAGTGGCTCTCCCCAACCATCTCTTTGTGAGATTTGTGGATTCAAGCCATCATCTTTGTGTTGGGTTGAGGAAGTGAGCCTAGGAGTGACTTTGTGAGCTAACAAGAGCACTTTCCATAGCTTGAGCACTTTGGTTTCGCGTCTACAAACTTTGGAGCATTTGTTACTCTTAGAGGTTTGCCTCCTAGACGGCTAGGTGTCGCCGGCTAGCTCCCAAGGTTGTGGTGAGCAGCGGGAAGTTTGTGAGGGCTGCGATCTTGCCTCTTCATGGAAAAGATCACCTTAGTGGAAAGGAGGAAAGTGGTTGAAAGAGACCCGACTTGTTGTGGGAATTGTCCCTTACAAGCTCCTCAACGGAGATGTAGCCATTCCTCAGCGGGTGGTGAACTTCGGGAAACAAATCCTTGCTTCTTCGTGTGGTTCGTCTCTCTAAGTTGTTTGTCTAGCATATTTCATTTGCTTCCGCTTCGATCTACTTGGGTGTGTTACTTGTGTGTGCAGGGCTCATTACTCTGCTTGTGATCATCTACAAAGGCCACACCCTAAGTTTGTTTCGTGCTAGAAGCCAAGAGGTGCTTGAAGTTGTTTTTGCAGGTTCCCTGTGCTACACCGGTCTGACCGGTGTCACCTGTGAAGTCCAGTGCCTGACCGGTCTGACCGGTCACCACCACCGGTCTTACCGGCGGAGCACTGTCAGCTCAAGTGTTTGGGGAGAAAGAGTTTAAATTGGTTGTCTCGCCTATTCACCCCCCTCTAGGCGACATCAAGGCCCTTTCAATTGGTATCAGAGGTTAGTGCTCCGATTCGAGCTTAACCGCTTGGAGTTCTTCGATGTCGACAACTTGTGAGGTACCGTTTGAGCCTCTAGCTCTAGATGGATCAAACTATTCTTCTTGGTGCTCTAATGTTCTCATTGCACTTAAGGTTTTGGGCCCTACCGCTGAGAGCATCATGGTTGCGAGTATCCTTCCAAAGGATGAGACATGTGTCTTGCCAATGGACTTGGAGAAGAAGCAACTCAATGCCGTTATTACTATCCTTTTGTGTAGCTGTGTATGTAGAGAACTAAAGTATATTATCTTGAAGAGCAAAATGATTTCCGAAGATGCTCATCTCATTTGGAAATTACTACTTGAGTTGGTAAACACCAAATGGGATGAACTCGAGAGCGATGATGAAGATGAGTCAGTGGAGATGTGCCCTACCTCTACAACATCCACTGATCATCAAGCATCAACCCCCAAGCAAAAAGAAGATCAAAGAAGCGAAGACGCCGTCCCCTGCGAGGGACCGGTCGGACCGGTGACACCCACCGGTCGACCGGTGCCGCGCAGGGCACACCAACTTGCTTGATGGCCAAGAAGGAAAAGAAGAGCAAGAAGAAGAGACAAGCCAAAGGGGCTAAGGAGCAGAAGATTGAAGCTTCAAGCTCTTCGTCAAAAGAACTTGAACTTCTCTAATCCGAACTTGCATCCTTGGTTTGTAAGTATGAAACTTTGGCTAACAAATATGATCATGACATCAAATCCTTTGCTTGTAGAACTAAAATAGAAGAAGATGCCAATGATGATCTAGAAGCCAAATTAGCGAAGCTCACTAGCGAGCATATGGTCCTACAAGCTAATCACAATGAACTTGAACTTTCCTATGAGAAGCTTGTTGATTCTTATGCAACACTAGAGATAGCCCATGAGGTTGTGCTTTCACTGGTAAAATCTCTACAACCTCTATCTCACACATGCACATGCTCACAAGTTCAAGTTGTTTTATCTAGCGCTAATGATTGTTTGTCTCAAGCAAGCCAATCTAGCATTGAGCATGTACTTGTAGAATCTTGTGATGACCTCATTGCTGAAGAGAATGATAAACTAAAGCAAGAGGTTGAAAAGCTACAAAAGGACTTGTATATGTTGAAAGAGAAGAGCAAAGTGCAACCTTCTCAAGATAACCGTGAAAGCATGGTGAAGAAGCTTGAGAAGGGATCAACCGCCACTAGTTCAACCCCTCAACAACATACAACGTCCCACAAGAACAAGGTTCTAGAAAAGAGCGAGATTGGGGAAATCAAACCCCAATATCGCCCGATCAAGCACAAGGCACAAGAGTCACTCTCCAAGAAGCCTAGAAGCCCCAACAAGTGGAGGGTGTGCTACAAGTGCAGAGAGAAGGGACACCTTGCCGACTCGTGCCCAAAAGCAACAACGAGCAGTGGCTCTGACCGTGACCGGTCAAGCCGGTGCATGCACCCGG
The DNA here is from genome assembly GCA_947561735.1 of Cenchrus americanus. NCBI lineage: Eukaryota > Viridiplantae > Streptophyta > Magnoliopsida > Poales > Poaceae > Cenchrus > Cenchrus americanus. The sequence goes on from OX387240.1 coordinate 78,767,504, forward strand.
CCCGACCGGGTGTACAACGCAGGCCCGCCGCATTTGGGTGGGTGACCCGGCACGGGTGCCCGGGTGACCCGGTGCGGCTCTGTATGCTGCAGGGTGACCCGACATGAGTGCCCGGTGACTCGGGGTTGTCCAAACCATCAAGGAGAAGTGTGATTTGGCGTCGAAGGTTATGAGATGCTAAACACATGTCAATCATTCATGTGTTGTGACCAAGTTTTGGAATGAGCCTCAACGAGTTCTTAATTGAACAAAGTGCCGTCGAGAAAATCAAATTCTCTAGCACTACTTAAGGGGGAGCTCATTACAACACTTGAGTCACTTGTGGGACTAACAATTTCTTCTAAGTGATCTTGTAGTCTCATTCGTTTGTGCATCTCAAAGAAAGCTCTCGATAAGCGTAACTTCCAAAAGAACAAGTAAGAGCTAACACCGTTTGAAATTTAATATATGCACAAATGAAATGGTCTTAAGGCAAAGGTATGTTTTCACGAAACTCATTGAAATACCGTAATGCATCTAGGCCATAACATCATGCTAGTGTGCCATCCTTAGCATGTAATTGCTTTAAATGAACCTCTTGTGCTCCTCTCTAGATATTTGGTTGATATCTTTACTTCCACTCGTCTTTGTGTCTCGAGGATGAAGATATGAGCCAAATATGCGTGTTAGGGCATTCATTTGAAGTGGATGCATGCACCGTGACATAGGATATATTTTTCGAAAAATCAACTAGCATGTATAGGAAGTGTGCTTACTTTGAAAAATATTTGGTTCTTGGTCTTAGTGACCCAATCAACTTAATTGTGACTATAGCTCTAATTGTTTGGTTGATGGCTAGTCACAATTAAGAAGATTTTCTCAAGTCCCAAAAATCCATTCTTACTTATCTCTCTCTCTTGGAAGGATCAAGAATTCTCGAATAAATTGGTTAATCCTCCCTTCTTTTAAGAATTGATGGTTTTTGGATCAATATCATCTCTCTATCTCATATCCAAAACATCTCTAAAGTTTCGAATGAAATTCTATCCTTGTGGCTCAAAATCTGTTTCTAAGGGAGCACCGGTCTGACCGGTGCGCATCACCGGTCTGACCGGTGGTGACCTTGAAGTCACATAGTCACTTTTCTGCGACCTAAGTGGATGCAATTTGTCCTATAAAATATTTGGAGAAGGTTTAAGGAGCAAAATCTCAAAAAGGAGGAAAAGGACCGGTACTACCGAGGGCATGTCGGTTCTACTGATAAGGACTCTCTGTCAAATTTTGTCAAGATCTTCGGTTCTACCGATCGAGGGCCGGAAAAACTGATAAGGGCTGTCTGGCTCGACCAGGGGCGGTCACCGGTCTGACCGGTGACGCCCGGCGTCAACCCGTGGGGCCACAGTAAAAGGAATCCTCTTTTACCCCCTCTTTCTTTCTCCTCTATCATTCACCACCCCTGCAGCTTCAAATCGTGGAGCACCTCCCCTCCCTCTTCTCTCCTTCACCTCTCTCAAAATCCATGGTGGTTTGAAGATTAAACCAAGGAAAGGACTCAAGATTGGAAGCAAAAGGATCTCCCAAGGCCCCTCTACACTTTCCCCTTCGAGTTCTTTGGATTCAACTCGAGTTCCTCTCTCCAAAGGTATTCAAACCTTTCTTTTGCCCGATCTCCTCACATGGTGCAAAGATTTGAATTTCCTTTGGTAGAACATCTTCTGAGATCACCTTGAAGACATACCTATAGATCCATAAGGTTTCGTTGGACACATTGTGAGAACCCACGATTTGGGGTCGGACGGCCTTCACCGGTCTGACCGGTGGCACATGTCCACCCCCAAATTGTGTTTTCTTCATGTTTTTCAACACATATATATATTCTAGGATGTCTTTTGTTCATCTAGACCAAATCTTAGATTGATAGCTGCTCAGATTGATTGTGAGAGCAATTGGCTCTGTTCTGGGTGGCACCGGTCAGAACAGACCCCATTGTTCTAAACTTTCAAGAATCAATTCCATATCAATTCAATCTTTTTCCTAGAGTCTTATACACTCTTGTCATCCTATTTGTGACTCAGGACAGCAGCTATGGTACGGGAAAAGGAAGGGGCAAAGAAAAGAAGAGAAGAAGTGCTCTCTCGCTGAGGAGCTATCCCCGGTGATTTTGGGGAAGGGGGCAAGCACCGTCAACGTCGGTGGCAAGAGGTTGAGATGCCGCTCGGCTCAAGCAAGTGCGAGAGGATCCCGATCTAGGAGGTGACACCGGAACTAGCGACGATGACAATGTTGAGGATGAGACCTTTCCGGGTCAGTTTGAGCTGAGGAGGCACCAGGAGGCTGGGTCTGACAGCGATGAGGCTGAGGATGAGGATGAGGAGGATGAGGAAGAGGATGTGGACGTCATGGACGAGGATGACGATGACCAGGGTAGATTGAAGATCATGCCACCCACTTACATTTACCCTGACAGTCCGGTGAAGTACCACGGGGCTGGCATGACCAAGGCCCTAAAGAAGTTGAGGGACAAGAACCCATATGAGGAGGGTAAGACCGCGTCAGATCTGAGGTTTTGGGCTAAGTTTTAGCAAGATTACTATGCTACGGTGATTATAAAGAAGCCCAAAATCACTCACAAGGCACAATATGTGGATTGGGAGCACATGGCAAGAAAAGGTGACCCTATATTTGATGAAGTCATTAGCAATTGTGAGAGGCAAAGGGTCAAGACACTTATGGGGTTCCGACAGGATTGGAACAAGGAGATCATCGCCCAGTTCTTTGCTACAGTGCACTTTGGTCACATTGAGACCGATAGGGCTATGACTTGGATGACCAATGGCCAGAAGTACTCCATCACTTTCCATAGGTTTTTGAGGTGCTTTGGGATCATGGCGGGAGATGGGGAGTTGAGGAAGCTCCATGATGAGGGAGAGCTGGAGAAGGATGCTTTGCATGTGATGTACCCTCGTGGTGAGCATGCCAACTATGGGAAGGTGAAGAACCTCTACACCTACTTTGCTGTCCTAAATAGGCTCCTTAGGGTGTCTATTACACCTAGAAATGGAAACCCCTCAGAAATCACAAAGTTTCAGAAAAACTTGATGGTTGCTTTAAGGCTGGGAGCTCCGGAGTTTAGTGTTGGGGATTTCATTTGGCAAGAGATTAAACACCTATCCGAGGACCCCAAGAAGATTTGCAGCTATAGTCCTTATATCATGTATATGATTGAAAAAGTTGCAAAGACGGAGTTTCCCAAAAATGTGACACACAAGCCTCTGAAGCTCAATCCTAGCAAGAATCCTCGGTTTCCATCACCTTGAGTTGAGCATGCACCTGGACATGAGGAAGAAATATTTGAGGAGGGAGCAGCTCAGCCAGATCTGCCTCAGGCAGGGGCTCAGACCGTCACCGGTCTTACCGGTGCTGAGCACCGGTCTGACCGGTGGGGTGGCTGGCAGCCAGACAGGCCACGCAGGTCCACCTCCCCTTTGCGGAAGTTTTTCAACTTCATTTTTGGGATGTGCAGGAGCCAACATGACATCCAAGTTGAGCAACAGAGGTCGAGAAGGGCTAACAAGCAAATGAGGGACACGATGAAGTTGATGCACAATGCCCAAGGATTTCAACCACCTCGCTCTCCACCATCTCCAGAGTCTCCACAGGTTGAGATACCGTCCTTTGAGGAAAGGATGAGAGGATGGGCCAACTCCGACATGCTTAACCAATATGGGCCCATGTTCTTCGAGTCCGGGCAAGGACAAGGATCGTCCTCATCGGTTCCTCCTCCACCTCCACCATTTGTACCTCCTCCTCCGGATGTGGCTGGATCGTCTCATTTCATGGAAGAAGAGCAAGCACCCCCACCTCCTCCACCTCCCGAGCAAGTACAAGATTGGGGCGCTCGCTTCTCCGCCGAGGTCTTTGGCTACAACCCTTATTACTACGGTAAACACAGCGCACCCATAGCTCATCCATCTCAAATCACCGTCTCAGAGTCTATTTATCTAAACTCTCCTTTGCATTGGATCCTTGACAAATCTCAAATAGGCGGGAGCTCTCACCGGGAGACGGATCTCAAGGACGTTGATCGGCATCGCTTCTTCTCCGTGCCCTTCTTGGATGCTTGATGACAAAGGGGGAGAAGAATCGAGATTAAAGCCAAGTCGTGTCTGTTCGTGTTGCATTTGCCCGGCCGAGGTGCCCCGCACCGGCCTCGACCGGTGCCTCGCCGGGCCGTTGAGAAAAGCCATGTAATAAGTTAGAACTTTATCGTAGTGGACTTGAGAACATTTGTGTGAGTGCTACTGTGTGTTTTAAACCTTTTTGTACTATTTAAGTGACTTTAGTGCTAGATTGTGATGCATGAATTGAATGATGCTTGTTTGTGTTGGCTAAATGGAGCAAAGTGGTCTAAACCAGCTTGCAACCCTGGCCCGATCACCTTGGACCAATTATCACGCACTTCTGTTGCTTTGTGCGCTGACTGGACCTGACCGGTCAGTGGCACTGGTCTGACCGGTGCCGCCCAGTCGTGTGTGTTGGCTGGACCTGACCGGTCTGACCGGTCAGGGTCACCGGTCTGACCGGTGCTGCCTAGTCAGCTCACTTCTTTTTGCTTTGTGCATATCTTATCATACGCATCACAGTTTTAATTTTGTCGTTCACACATGTTGCACTTCACTGATTCTAAGATATAGGGGGAGCTCACACGCCTTTTCTTCCAAATTTGTGCTATTGGCATTTGAGGCCAACTTTTTGAAATTCAACTCAAAGCACAAATTAAGGGGGAGCTCTAGATATATCTAAGAATCTAAATGCGCTTTAATGTTTTATTTGTAAGCTTTAATCGAGTTGTCATCAATCACCAAAAAGGGGGAGATTGAAAGTGCATCTAGGCCCCTAAGTGGATTTTGGTGAATTGAATGACAAGGCGATTAAAGGACTAATGTTTTTGTCTAAGATTGTGAGCAGGTTTTCTTTATAGATTCATGAGCAACCATTGATGTACTTAATTATGGATGAATATTTCGGCTCACATTTTCAAAGACATGTATATGGTGCAAGACTTCATGAGTTTATTGAAAGAGAACAAGATGATGAGTGTACACACTATGGTTCTAAAAATGGAAGCTTGCACATTCGTTGTCAATCAAGATCAAACATTTGAAGCGGGATTTTCAAATGAAGGTTAATTGCGTGTGAAGCAAAGTGGAACTCAAAGTGGATTGGATAAGTGATGAAGAGATCAACCGAGATGTCTAGGGTGAGGGACTAAGCAATCTTTGGGGCCGTAGCTAAGCCGTCATTCGTGTTTTGCTAAGGTGAAGGTCTAGAATCCGTGGGGTCTTCAAGTATCATATTCAAACCTTAACCGAGGAAAGCTTTGCGAGTCATCAACTTGTTAAGATTGGCAACATGGAGTGACCATGGATCCAAGCGTGCATTCCTATGCTATATGGAAAGATCCTAAGTCATTAGCTCAAGTATGGACGTGCTCAAGTCAAAGGCTAGGATGAAAGCCCTCAAGTGGATATTGTTCAAGTATGGCAAGAATTGAAGTTGTTCAAGCTCAAGAGGTTAACGAAGCTCTTTTATTCTTTTCTTGAGTATAGGTATGCCGTACTATCAAGAGGGATGCATCTTAGCGAGTTGACCAAGTCAAAGTGCTCTTTTGTTAACCTAAGTGAGATCTAGCCCTAGAGTGTGCTAACAAACCCTCCTAACCTAATGTGGGTCATTTCATCTTGGTGGTGAAGTGCTAGTTTCTTCAAAAGAGGTTTTGGGGGTATCTCGGGCCTGACCGGTCTGACCGGTCAGAGGCACCGGTCTGACCGGTGCCGCTGGCCCAACGGCTAGTTTTTCGAACACCGGTCTGACCGGTGTGAAGCACCGGTCTGACCGGTGCTGCCCGGGGACTAACGGCTAGTTTTCTCCTTTGAAGGGTATAAATACCTCAAGCCTTCTTCAAGTGAGGGTTGCTGTTTCTAGTGAGTTTGCTGAGGTCCCAAGCCATTTCTAACTAGCTCTAAGCCTTAGTGGCTCTCCCCAACCATCTCTTTGTGAGATTTGTGGATTCAAGCCATCATCTTTGTGTTGGGTTGAGGAAGTGAGCCTAGAAGTGACTTTGTGAGCTAACAAGAGCAGTTTCCATAGCTTGAGCACTTTGGTTTCGCGTCTACAAACTTTAGAGCATTTGTTACTCTTGGAGGTTTGCCTCCTAGACGGCTAGGTGTCGCCGGCTAGCTCCCAAGGTTGTGGTGAGCAGGGGGAAGTTTGTGAGGGCTGCGATCTTGCCTCTTCGTGGAAAAGATCACCTTAGTGGAAAGGAGGAAAGTGGTTGAAAGAGACACGGCTTGTTGTGGGAATTGTCCCTTACAAGCTCCTCAACGGAGACGTAGCCATTCCTCAGTGGGTGGTGAACTTCGAGAAACAAATCCTTGGTTCTTCGTGTGGTTCGTCTCTCTAAGTTATTTTTCTATCATATTTCATTTGCTTCCGCTTCGATCTACTTGGGTGTGTTACTTGTGTGTGCAGGGCTCATTACTCTGCTTGTGATCATCTACAAAAGCCACACCCTAAGTTTGGTTCGTGCTAGAAGCCAAGAGGTGCTTGAAGTTGTCTTTGCAAGTTCTCTGTGCTACACCAGTCTGACCGGTGAGGCGAACCAGTCTGACCGGTGTCACATGTGAAGTCCAGTGCCTGACCGGTCTGACCGGTCACCACCACCGGTCTGACCGGTGAAGCGCTGTCAGCTCAAGTGTTTGGGGAGAAAGAGTTTAAATTGGTCGTCTCGCCTATTCACCCCCCTCTAGGCGACATCAAGGTCCTTTCACATATAGCCTAAATTAAATGGTTAACAATTAGGACATAACTAACATTCGAGCAGTAATACATAATATTGTGATACATGGATACATGTAAGTAAAACAACATTAAGACCGTGCTTATCTCTACATACATTAAAATGGTACCCATCTTCCCCAGGAAGACATTTAAAATGATACACATTTACATTTCTACATTTAGCGAACATGTGACATTAGATAAGTGCATAGTTAACTAATAAATACAAGATAATTCCAAAAATAATATGCTGAACACACCTACTTTTTCCAAAATTCAACGTGAACATTTTCATGGTGAACATTTTTTGCAGATATTGATAATCTTTAGTACAACAGTTGTAGAAGATATGAGTGTGCATGTGAAGTTGTCGACAATGTCGATAATACCAAGCAAATTGTTAAGTAACTATTTCTGTTTAAGCTTCACTGACAATGTTCATACTAGTGAACATTTGTGCTGCAAATATGTTTTAACAATAAATTTATATTTATAATATTTTTTAAACCAAAGTCAGCAAGGGAAGCCCCTACCTATTCTTGGCGAAGCCTCTACATATTCTTGTTAAGTAATTAAACATTGTTCATATATGTGATGTCTCTTTTAATTCGCTCTCTTAACCTTGACAATGTTCATATATGTGTTGCCTCTTTTAATTCTCTCTCCCTATCTACCCTACGGAGAGCTGAACCCGAGCCTGTTGGGTGCTACTAATATGCTCTAACCACTAGGCTAGAGGCACTTCCATGTAAAATTATATATTTAGCAAGGACATATTCTTAAAAAGTTTGTAATAGTTTCATATTTGTTAGGTACATAGATCATTTGACACAACTTGGACCATAATAATAGCACTCTTCCTACATACTTAAACATAATCATACCAGAAAATATCAAATCTACTAAAGGCACAAAAATATAGGGTAAGTTAAAATATTTCATAGAATCAAATTTCAAGAAGGTGCTAGCGCACGGTGACCCTGCCCCTAGAGCTTAGGCGGGTCGAGGCACGCCTAGGAATTTTCTAGAGCTTGGCGTAATCTTAAATATACACATTGTGAGAAAATAGAATTTGTAGGGATTTGGATATGAGGAAATAGAAGGTCTAGGAATAAGAATACGATGAAATAGAAGTTACAGAGACTACAATGTAAGAAAATAGAAGTTTAGAGGACTAAAATGTATCACAAATTCATATATTATATGTTTGATAATTATTAAAAAGAATGGGGAAAAGGAACGAAACCTTATCTCTTCACTGGAATAGATGTTGCTCATCTCTCTCCATCGGCAAATCCTAGCGGTCGCAGCTTGTGCTCTCCTCTTCGGTGGCCACGGCTCATCGTCACCTTCTTCGACGACTGCAGCTCATCCTCTCCCTCTCCGGCAGTCGCGGTGATCCATCCAACAGTGTGCTCTGATAATTGTAACACCCAAAAATTCCACCACAATAAAATAATGCTAGCAACATGGTATAATTTTATTTTCTAAGGATTAAATAATTTGACTAAATAAATTTGCCTTTAATTAATTTAAACGACATTTAAATTTAGAATTTACCAAAGTGTTTTATGCATTCATGCCTTTGCATTTGTTTTTGTTTGTTGTTGTGTGGTTTTTTAAAAAAAACAAAAGATCAAAAGTTCAAAGTCTCAAAACATCCCTCAAACCTTCCCTCTTTCTCTCTATCTCTCAAACCAGTTTTTCTTTCTTTTTCCTTTCAGCCCGTGATGCTAATCATGATGCCGGCCTTGTTTCCCCTTCCGCGGCCCACCTACCCTTCTCCTCCCCCTCTCTTTTCCGTTTTTCAGCTCGACTACGACATGCCGCCAGCCCAACCCAGCTTGGTCCAAACAACCTCCCGCCGGCCCACCTCTCTCCCCCTCTCTCACTCACCGACACCTCGGCCCCACATGTCATCCCTTTCCCATACCTCTCGTCGTCCCCAACCTCCCGCCGCCACCATGGCCAGTCGCACTGCAACTCCTCCCCAGCCTCCCCCGCTCTTCCCCTCCCTCCACCGAGCTCGCCATCAATGCGCCAGTGCGCACTTGCCCCACTGCCCCTCCTCTTACGTAACCGCCGCCCCACCGGCTCCGATCCACCGAGCCATAATGGCCGTTGGCCACCGAGCTCCTCACCACCACCTCATTGGGCCCCCTCCCCTCCCCTCTTGGCCCTATAAAAGGAGGACCCCGAGCCCACTTCCAATCTGCACCTCGTCCCGCTCTCTCTCTTGCACTCAGCACACGCCCTACTCGAAGACGGAGCACCACCGCTCGTCGGAGCACCGTTCGCCCTGATCTCCTCTGTACTTCGCCCGCCTCTCCAAATCCCTAGGTAAGTTCGCAAGATCCTTAGCTTCATTTTGAAGTTTACCCCATCGAGTTTCATGGTCGGGAGCACGATTCCGAGCTTCGTCGGCGAGTCCCGCCGCCCGGTGCCGCCGCGCACAGTTTGCCCGCCGCCGTCCGCCACCAGCAGCCGCTGCTAGCCGTCCATCTGCAAGCAAGCGACCCAGATCTACCCAAGCCGCGAGTCAATCAGCCTCATAACGGTCAACACTCGCTCTAGTTGTAACTGTTTTGCAAAAGAGCCCTTTAGGTTTCTAATATCACAACGATGCCCTTCCACCTATAGAAACCCTTTCAATCAGGTTCTTTCTTTTATGCTTAGGCCCCTGATCTCTTGTTTTTATACGTAATTAGGTTTAGGTCCCTGCTTCTTGCAGACAAGCCCCTGGAAGATAGTTTCCTTCACAATCTAGCCCCTAAACCTTGTTTAAGCCACATCTTTTTCGTCTTAGCTCAGTTTTATGTGTTCTTAGTGTCCACGCGATCATCTCAGCAAGAGTGTTAGTTTTTTAGGTGTGTTTTAGTATTTTAATAATACTTGATGTACTGTTTAATTTATTGTATGTTTTAATGTGTGATCATAGACAACGTGCCGTTCGAGGAAGAGCAAGTGCAAAGTTTTGAAGAAAAGGAAAGTGACTTGTGGTTGGAGAAAGGCCAGTGACCCTAACCATCCTTCCACCTATGCTTTAATACAAATACTATAAATTAATTGGAACATGGAGAACCACCCAGGAAAACAATGCAACCACAGTCCACATGGCTCTGGCTTAGCCAATTAATCAGGTGTGCGATTGTACTGATGACCTTATCTGAAAGGAGCAGAGGGGGATCGGGGTTGCAGGGGTATAGCCCGGTCCTTTCGGGGTAGCAGCCTTTGCTAAGCTGCTGACCACTAGGGAGGATTATGGTCTGCCCTGATTTGTAACTATGCGAGTTGTTGGTCTTTTGCACATCTTTGTAAAGGCTTCGTAGCATCCCTATGCAATCACACCTCGAAAATGTGGCATTGTGCCTAATCAACACAGGCGTGGTTGAGTTCAAAGTTCTTCGGAACTTTTATGCGAATTGTGGTAAAATGTACAACCTCTGCAGAGTGTAAAACTGATCGACCAGCTGTGCTCACGGTCAAGAGCGGTTTGGACCCTCACATGATTAATGAACTTAAAAATGGATATAAAATTGTTTTCCAGTTATTTCTGTGGCCTTGCTGAGTACCAACCATAAGTGTACGCTGTTCAGAGGAGAACCCTGGAGAGGAGTACTTCAGTGGCCACGAGGAGTTCTGAAGCATGCGATCCGCCAGTCAGATGCCTGTGGAAGATGAAGATGTTGTCGCATCATCTTAGTTATCGATGTTCGTGTAAAGACCTTTGTGTCTACCTTCATGAGTGTAATAAAAGTTAATAAACTTTTTCTGTACGTTTTAAGCTTTGTCTTGTGATATTACACTCATTTGTCTATCATATGTGTGTGAATTTATGATTTTGGCACACATATGAGATGTATTTGGTTTTCTTCGGAAAACAGATATGACATAATATGACAGTTGTGGCGGCCCGTGTAGTAGCGCAACACCATATCCAACAACACGCTCTGTCCTTATCTCATCGTTGAGGGCCCAATACCGCATAAGGTGCCGCCTAACCCCTAGAAGTCACCGCGTGCCTAGTGCTGCATTTTTCAATTGTGTATAGAAAATATGTCACAATTCAAATTTACCATGGTTGATCAAACATGATCGATTCCCTTTTTTAAACTTCAAGTTCTAGTTCGGGTTGAATTTGGAATATTCCTAAAAGTTGAGATTCAACATTCCAACTATAGAGCAACTCCAAGAGACTCACTAAAAATCACTAGCTAAAATCCTGATTTAGCTAGTATGTAAAATGAAATAGCTAGCAAAAAGTTGATAAAATCCAACAGACTAGCTAAAATCAACTCTTCATATACTCCACCACTATTGGGTCCCGCCTGCCATACTCATGTACGAGGGGATAGCTAGCGGGATTGGCTAGCCAAAGATGGCTAGCGCAGCACCCGGTTTAGCTAGCGGAGGATAGTGAGGGCAAGTTAAGCTAGTCTGTTGGATTGAGTTTTTGAACAAATATTCCATTTTTTAGCTAGTTAAGTCAAGATAGCTAGTCTCTTGGAGTTGCTCTAAGGGGATATGCGTACCCTGCCATGGGACTTTTCTTGTTACATACCATCGTTCTGGAGTCGGGGAATCCAACAACATGGAAGCTCTCTCATTTTCCACTCGACTCTGCCTTTATTTAGAATTTTATGCATTATTTTCACTTGCTTTCGAAAAAAATCAAACTTCATTCCTGCTTAATTTACGTTATCTATACTATCTAGAATATTCTCTATAAGAGCAACTCCAACAGTTCCCCATCCCAAATTGCCATTGTCAATTTTTTGGCAAAAACAGAAAAACCTTCTCCAACAGTTCCCCGACTCAGGTTGCCATTCATCCCAAGTTGGGAAAAACCGACTCCACGCGCACATATATGCGCGCAGCGATCCGCGGTGCATTCTCCCGTATTATAAGAGGTGGAAGGGTATAAAAATATATTTTTTCTCAGGATTCCCGATTTAAGTTTTCAAGAGGTGGAAGGGTAGAAACATAATTTTGTTTCTCTCTTTGGGTTCCTGATGTAAGTTAGATATAGATTTGGCAAGTGGATTATGCCAAACTGTTGGAGATGGACTCTTTTTTTACTTGGTATATCTTTTTACAAGTTGGCAAAACACAAAATTTGCCAAGTAAAATTTGGGAAACTCTTGGAGTTGCTCTTATATCTCTTAGACGTGAAAGTTGTAATGATATATATATTATTAACCCTACTATTATATATACATAAATCTCGTAGATGATACTTCCTTCCGTCTCAAAAAGAATATCGTTTTAGGATTATCTGAAGTCAAACTTTTTTAACCTTGATCAAGATTATGGAAAATCTACATTTATTAGCTTCATCATGATATCTATTTTTTATAATATGTCTATTTGATGGCATAAATATTGTACTTTTCTGTATACAATTGGTCAAAGTTCAAATTTTTTTGACTTACATTTTTTGGACTGAGTGAGTATTTAAAATCAAGAAAATATATGCCAATAAAAAACTTTGTGTGGCATGTTTAATTTACTGTCTGCAGCAATGTCCTCTAAAGACCATCCCATATAAAAGTATTTGGAGGATCCCACAAACAAATTTCATCCCCTAAACAACATTGTGGTGCAGCAGGACACCCTATTTTCCAGGAAAAAAAATTTAGTACGTTCGTCGCGTACCGCGCGCGGGTGCGCCCCCCTCGTGGCGTGTGGTGATTGGACGGAGGACCATGGGTCCCTCACGCGGCGCATGTCCCGCGTGGCTCGCCCCCTCGCCTCGCGCTGCGGCCCTCAAACGGCTCAGCTCGGAAAATAATTCCGTGAGCGCCGCGCACACAGGGTTGTGGGTGCGCACCCCCTCGTGGCGTGTGGCGATTGGTTGAGAGCGCACGGCCTCCGCGCATCACGATCGGCTCCCGCGGGGCTTGGCTCGCTCGCGTGCTGCTCGGCTCGGCGGGAGTGAGCTAGAAGCCTCGAAGGGAAGCCAGCGAAGGAAAAAGAGGGACACACTTGTGCAGTGTTGAGATCAGTTTTTGAGACAATCTTAAAATTATTTAATTCAAATATTTAGCTCGACAATTGAGTGTATATATTCATCAATGTTCATAGATCTCATTTTGCTATTGTGAAGCCAAAGTTTAGATGTAAAGTTATTTAAGAAATAAATTTCAAAAATAGCGAACTAATGTTGTTTCATATTTTACTTTTGTCTCCCTAAGTCTGGCGCCCACCGCTGCAATCAATTTTTGGTGTTCTCCTAACATTATTTAACTCCAACATCTAACTCAACAAATGAGAGTACATGTTCACTAAAGTCTTAAGTTTAGAGGTTTAGAGTTTTAGGGGCTCGGGGTTTTGGGTTTTGGGTTAAGGTTTTGGGGTTTATGGTTTATGGTTTAGAGTTTAAGGTTTTGGGGTTTAGAGTTTATGGTTTTGGGATTTAAGGCTTTGGGGCTTAGGGTTTTCGAGTGCTTTGGAAGTTAATCTCAGTCCCTAAGCACCTCAATTAAATCTTCAAAGTTGATGACTATAGGTTAGTATTCACAATCTGAAAATTTAGAGAATTGGTAAAGTGTGAAACAACATCAGTTAGCTATTTTTAAAATTTATTTATGAGCAATTTTGCATCTAAATGTTGGCTTCACAATAGCAAAATAGGTCCTATGAACATTGGTGAACTTATACTCTCATCTGTTGAGGTAGATATTGGAGTTAAGTAATTTTAATCGAAGATAAATATTGGAACTTTATCATTATTTCAATGCGTAGGGGCAGGGGCGTCTGCAAGCCGAGGCGAGCGTGTAAGTCGAGCCGAGGCGGACTACCGCTAGCCTATCGTGAGTCGCGCGTGTGCTGAGCCGAGGCGTTGGGGCGCGGAGCGGGGATGCACGGGCGTCCGAGGCCTTCCGACCAACCGCGAGGGGCCACGTAGGGGTGCGCACGGAGGCCGCCGTACGCCCGGCGCGCACCCAATTATTCTCCCTCAGCTCCCTCACATCTGACTCCTGAGGCCGTCAGCTCCCGCTGCTTGCTTGCGTTGGCGAACTGAATGGCTACTGCCATTCAGTTTCGTCAGTTGACGCTCGTGACAAAATTCCATCTTTAAGGTTAGATTAAAATTAGTAACTATTGTTTAGTATTCAAACCAATTGAACCATGGTAAACCTTGGACTCCAAACCTTAGCTATAATCAACAAAAACTGCTTTCATACAAAGCAAATTGCTCACAAAATAATTCTAAACTTCCTTGAGTATCATTGTGATCAGGCAGCCCAGACATAATATTCTAAGTCTGGCGCCCAGGATGTGCAGTGCTCAATTCAATTTTTGGAGCTCTCTTAAAATTACTTAATGCAACATCTACCTCAACAAATGAAAGTAAATGTCCACCAATGTCCATAGATCACATTTTGCTATTATGCAGCCAAAGTTTAGATGCAAAGTTGCTTAGAATTTTTTTCATAAACAGCTAACTGATGTTGTTTCAGACTTTACTAAATTTCTGAATTTTCAGATTGAGAATAGTAACCTCTAGTCATTAACTTTGAAGATTTAATTGAGGTGTTTAGGTACTAAGTTTAACTCCCAAAGTACTCCCACTAAGTTCTAAATGAGCAAAATCCCAAATATCATCTTTTGCACCATTTTTTTCTGAATTTGAAACTTCAAATGTTGACTTTTGTGAAATTGTACCCAAATTTGACCTTTACTCATTATGACGATTACAATATCGCCTCAATCACATAAATGACAACCATCATAAATTGATGTTGACAAAACAAATATCCAAAATGTTTACTCTCATAATAGCAAAATAAATTCATGTTTACAAAACAATAAGGTTCATTTCATGAGAACATGACTACATATATTCATCAAAATGTAACTTCCTAACAACAGCTTGCGTTGTAGCATCTTGATCAACTCCCATTAAGAGACTTGTATACCCTCCTGCCATTGCAGAAGAATTGACAAATAAATTGAAATGGGGCATTGTGACATTAGTATATCCACCTTGGGCGAAAGGAGTATTCATGGTTGAAGATGCTCCGACATTAAAATCCTGTGTATACGACATGAAAGTGTTCATAATCATGCATGTAATGGAATAAATGTTGAAAATAGGTATTGTCTTAAAGTTATTTGGTTTGTCTCAGCGTGTTCATCTCTTGCTTCAATATCATCATGTTCCAGATCGTCACCAACAATGCAAAATATATGAGAAACAAATATTAGAATAAATTTTACACCGAACAAAAGGCATGGAATAGGTATCTACCTTTCTTCTGGGCAGCCTTCTTCCTCTTCTTCCCTGGGTTCTTCTCTAAAACATTTTTGAAACGTGTCTCTTTTGGACCTTTTATGACTGGAGAGATTCTGAATGATATTACACCATTTAGTGGATCTCGGACATATTCATTTGGAGTAGGGGAAATCTCATTGGATTTTTCATGCCTCTCACTTAGATAAGTATCCGCTTCTAGGTTCAAGTCATGCAAGGCTTTCTGGATTTTATCAAGTAGCTCTTTTGATGAAGAACACTTCAATGCAAGAGATGTGGCCTGCCGAGATACAAGTGCTGCATCTGCATTCAAATCTCCCTCCTCCGATCCTTATTTTGTTTCAATATAAAATCCACTTTTAGCATATTTTGTCCATCTGAACAATATATATTGTGGTGGCAAATTATATACTCCATTCATATTGTAGACTCTAAGAGCATGTTTGCATAATAAACCTGAAACATATAGTTACCAATTTAAACAAACAATATTTAGGATACAAAATGCTATTTAAACAACTTGAAAGGTAATACCAAACATACCTACGCATTCAAACATCCGACAAGAGCATATAATTATACCTGAGCATTTCGAGCCCGGCCCGACCCGGCCCGCGCCAGGCCCGCCCACGAATCTTACTGGACGGGCGTGGGCAGAGATCATGAAGCCCGCGAAATTCTTTTGGCCCGAGCCCGGCCCGAAATGCTGTTTTTAGTTGTTTTACACTATAAAATGCGCGAGCGGATTGCCCAAGCCCGGCCCGGCCCGAGCCTGACCCAAAAATTAAGGCCCGACCCGTCTAGTGGGATGGGCATGGGCAGGATTTTTTCGGCTCGAAATAACAGAATTTTTTTTCGGCCCGGCCCGAACCCGGCCTGGCCCGAAAAATGCTCACCTCTACATGTAATAGTCGAATCTTTAGTGTTCAATACTACTGTTGCTCCACGATCAGATTGCATATACTTAACAAAGAACGTCGAGTTTATCCCATTGGCTTCCAACAGGTCACAAGTCAATGTAAATTGTTTTTTAAACTCCTCCTCAAACTCTGAATAGATTCTCCTTGTATATGTTTCGGTTGTAGTTTTCAACATTGGCAGATTTGGAATTTAGCAAACTGAGATCTTCCGACATGACTTAAAATCAGCATCCTTCTCATTTGATCTTAGGTCAACTACAACATTTTCACATTCTACAAGGAATTCTGAAAGACTGAGTTTCCTACGAAATCTTTTCTTGAAGACATTGTTTATACCTTCGCTCCTCTAGGTCGAGTGCATGTCTGCTGTAAATGAGTCACAGTGTACCGCAGCCCACTTTGCCCTCAAAGCATACAAGTTTGACATCCATGAGTTACCCTTAAGGTTGAATTTATCCAACAATCCATTCCATTTCTCTGTGAAGTAAATCTCGGCTCTATCTTCTCGTAGATACAACTTTTGAATTCTGCCCAGAACTTGTTACCTGACTTGTCCTCTGCCTCATCCTCTGCCACTTTAATTATAGGACCAAGATGTTTGACTACATTTTGGCCAATATGCCACAAACATAGGCGGTGGGCTGTGTTTGGGAATACATGAGCAATTGTTGCTGCCATTGCCGCGTCTTGATCTGTGAAAATTGTGCTTGGTTGCTTTCGAGACATTGCTTGAAGAAAGGACTCAAAGAGCCAAACAAATGATGAAATAGTCTCGTTGAACATGAGTGCACACCCAAAAATTATTGTTTGCTTGTGATGGTTGGTAATAGGAGCAAAAGGCATTTCAAACTTGTTTGTTTGAAATGTGGTGTCAAAGGACACAACATCACCAAAGCATTTGTAATCTAGGATAGACTGACCATCTGCCCAAAAGAAATTTGCTACATGACCAGTTTTCCTGTCCACCTCAAATGCATAAAAATGTAGGATCCTGAGCTTGTTTATTTCTAAGATACTTAGACAATGTTTGTGCATCATTGGCTTCTAAGTACTGTCTGCGCTCACGACCAATCTCATTATAGCAATCCATCTTAGTAAATGGTACTTTATCTTCCCCTCCATAATGTTTTTTCATAAAATTGAAAACTTGAGATGGCTTCATTCCAGACTGTCGTGCCTGCCCAATTAATTTTCTATCTGACTCAATAATCTCTCGTTGGGATCTCAACTTATGTATCTTATTTGGACTGGCAAGATAACGGTTGTGCTCTACTACTATCTTTTGCACAGTCTATACATTCTCCTTGCTGATACTAAACTGGACAGCATCACAACCGGTCCTTGTGATATCCATTTGCGATGCCTCATTTTTCCGATGTCCTTCTCCACTGCAAACAAAATATTTCTGAGACAAACTATTATCTGATTTGCGGTGTTTCGTCCGGCTCTTTCTAACACTGAAGCCAACAAGTCCAGCATAGGTATTGTACATCTCATAAGCCTTTTCCTCACAATCAAAATTCATTCCAACTTTAGGTGCCATCTCAACATGTTTATCAACCATAACCTGTACAAATATTATCAATTAAAGGTCTAACATAAAAAATATTACATATAGTCTACGAACTAGTACTTTTAATTTCTACCTCATTAGGTACTTCAATCTCCACTTCTCCTATACGTGGTATTTGTTGTTCCTCTTCTTCACGTTCGGAAGCACCATCATCGTTCACAGTAGGATTATGTAATCTCTACTTAATATTAAAGCAATGATTGATTTTGCTCCAAAATTTCGTCCGTCACATGGAACTGGAGGAAAACTCTGTGACCCGGCACATAGAATCAGAAACCCTGTGACCCGTGACCCTCTCTCGTGAACCGGTTGAAAAAATGCCGCACCACATGTGTGGCTCACGGATAAAACCAAAGAAGAACCGGCAGCCCACCAGCCACCTCGAGGCGCACCCGAAGGAAATTCGACAGCCCACACAGCCTCCTCGAGGCCCATAGTCAAACAGACTAAAAAGGTGAAGGCGCATAAATGTGACTCGAACCACAATGCTTCGATTTTTTTTACATTTTTCTTTTTTTTTGCAAAAATATATGGTCCGATTTTTTTGCAAAACTATATATCTAGCGCCGGGGGACGGCGGTAGGGACGCGCGCAGTACTGTAGCGCCTGCTACCCCACGGTAGAGGATCCAGTCTGTTTTCAAAATTTGTAACTTTTTTGTTTGAACTCGGATGGATGTAAACTTTATATGAAAATTGTAGCTTTCGACGATATCTACAACTTTGTAGTTCAAAGTTTTTCCATTTAAAGTCATCTTCATAGTCAAATAATCGATATACCATCCAGATCTCAGTTTGCAGTCTTCAGATCTGAATAATGTATCGATTATTTTTGTTAGGGCATGGCGCTAGATGTATAGTTTTGCAAATTTTCTTGCGGACCATATATTTTTGCAATTGAGGGGGAAAATGTAAAAAAAACCCAATGGTTCCCATAGAAGGCTCCCATTCCACCTAAAGATAGATTTTGTTTCTGTTGCAGAACATTATTTAATTAGTATTTGAACGTGTAGCAATATCTTTTTTATTACCCTACTATAAACATGTTATTGCTTGCAAAGAATGTACGGGTATTTTATTTTAAGTTCTAGCAATATATTTAATCATAAAACATTAAGTTCATATGATGGCATGGAAAAAACTTGAATAGGGAGTTGCATTACATACAGTAGTCATTAGAGAAGTAATATCATATGCTGAGCAACATTGTTGTAGGCTGGTCATACTGCTTGCTATTTGTATTAAGAAAGGTATATATGTGCACTAACACATGTACCCTATGATCATCCACCAATGGTGTTTGATGAATCAAACCATGTGTGAAATATATTCTTCGCCAAATCGGTCACCTTATATTGGATAATATAGTTTGTCTCTTGCAAATTAAACTCTTGGTAAAAAAATCATATAAATGTAATGGGATTTTGAGTAGAAAAAACATGGATATTCAAAACTCTATTGGTTTTCTAGAAAAAGTGAAGAGATTCATTGAGTATGACAAAAATGACACAAACTATACGTCAACGACAAAAAAATGTCGCCGCTCTTCCTCCTTGAGCTTCGGGTTAGGGTGGAGCAGGGTGTCGGTGGAGGGTGGCGGCGGGAGCCACCAAACAAGGTGGAGGAGGGTGGCGCAGGGGCAGTGCGGATTGCCACCGGCAGGGTTAGTGTTATGGTTCGGGGTTTGGGGTTTTAGGTTGTCGGGGTTGGGTCTCCAATAACCTCCGGCTAGGGACGGAGGACCTTGGGAAGTGGCGAAAGGTTGTGGGCGGGACAACGACAGCGGCTCTAATAACAGGTGGTGGATGACAACCGGTGGGCGATGGAGGAGGAGGCGGAGCTCCCAACTTCGACAATGCTGCGTTAGGGTGGCATCAACCGGCAGTGGCGAATCCAGCGGCGATAGCTACCAGAGACGGGGAGAGGAGGGTGGCGCAGGGCAAGCAGAGGAGTAGGAGACGAGTAGAGAGGACAACAGGAGGAAGGCGGTAGCCGGAGGTGGGAAGGAATAATAGGACACAAGAGAGAAGGGCGTCAGCGCGCAATCAGAGAGGAGAGTGGTAAAGTGGGGTCTGAGATGGGAGTAGCGACTCATGGCAGAAGAGGATCCCTCTTATGGCCTTGGTGGACCGATGTGATGGTGGGAGTTTTTGTCACTTCGGCAACGTCTAATCGCGCCCGACAAAAATGGAGTAGAATTAAAACTTTTTACAAGTTTGAAAAATAATTAGTATTTGACCGTAGCAACACGGGCATGTTGCTAGTCTACATAAAAAGGCATTGTGAGGTCTACTGAGAACCGAGATCGTAACGCAGATTGATTGTCAAGACATGAATGAGGATCATGACGAGGAACAGCTCTATCAGTTACCTGACTACCGCCTGCGACGGAACAGATTGCCTGCGATCCAACATAGCTTGCACTGATGTCACCGTCACACCGCCTTCTGCTCCGTCCGTGACATGGCCGTCACTGGGTAGGGCTTCGCCGCGCGGCCGCAGCGGCAGTCGTCCGCAAGATAGGGCAGGGAGGCTATGACGACGGGAAAACCCTACGACAAAACTGAAGAGGCAAGCCACGATGCCGAGCGGGACATGGCGCAGACGCGAGCCAAGGCGCAGGCGAGCGAGCCGTGGCGCAGGGCGAAGCGCGCGGGGCCGCGGGCGAGTCGAGCGAGCCGAGGCGGAGAAGCACGCGAAGCCGCAGGCGAGTCGAGTGTCCGCGAAGCGCGCAGGGTGCGTTGGATTGCGATGGTACGGCGATGCGCATTGCGCATAGGGGCGTACAGGGGGCGTGGTGCGCCCGTCGTGTATTGAATTTTTTTCCATTTTCCATCCTCCATCCACCTGGCCCCACATTTTTTTTTCACCAACATTTATCCATTGCCAGTGACGCTCGAGCGAGCAGGTCTCCGCCTTGGCACCGTCCGGGGCAGCGTCCGGTGCATGGTGGTGGAGCTCCAGCCTGGGCGGCGCGCAGGTGAGCACGACGGCGTCGCTGGTGGCAGAGCAGCACACGTCGACGAGCGCCTCGCGGCCACCTCGTGCTCCCCGTATCCTCCCCTTCTGGGTGCCTCCATCGCCGCGGTGAGCAGCCGAGCGCGCCATCGCCGCCGTGGGCGTGCTTGGCGGCGAATCTCATGCTGGCGCCCACGAACAGCGTCACATCATCAATTCATCATCCGGCCGGTTCCAATGCCCGTGAACTTGCAGCTAGCTAGCAGTCGTCCTCGGTGCCCATCGGTCCATCCATCAGCATGGAAGCAGGCGGCCTGAGCCCCAAGCGGCACACGGTGGCGGAGCAGATACTCATCCTCGAGTTCATCTTCAACAGCGGCATGGTGAACCCGCCCAAGGACGAGACCGTCCGCATACGCAAGCTGCTCGAGCGCTTCGACGGCGCCGAACGTCTTCTACTGGTTCCACAACCGCCGGTCCCGCTCACGACGCCATGCGCTCCAGCCCACAAGCGGCGGCACCGGCCTCGTGCCGGGCCACGCCGCCCACGAGCGGCGGCGCTGACCTCGTGCGCCGACCGTGGGATCCTCGGGGTCGCCGCCCACGAGCGGCGGCGCTGACCTCGTGCGCCGACCGTGGGATCCTCGGGGTCGCCGCCCACGAGCGGCGGCGCCGTCCTCGTGCCGGGCCACGCCGGCTCGGCGGCCTCGTCGACGATGGGGATGTTCACGCACGGCGTTGCGGCCGACGGCTCGTCAGCGTCCGCATCGTGGCCGCCGCCGCCAGCTTCTTGCAGACCTGCACACCGCTGCTCCCAAGCGCGACGCTGCCGTCTCTGCCTGTTTCGCCGGTCGCCGCCACCTGGGTCATCGGCTCGCCTCCCCGCCGATGCTGCCCCACCCTCCCGCGCCTCACCGGGCGGGGTGCTTACGCAGCGCGCTTCGCGCGATCCAGCTACTCAGTGTTGCGGAAATCGGGACCGAAGGCGGACTCCGACAGATCAGCCCTCTGAAACGTGTTGCTCTCCTCCGAAGGGGACACGGCCGAAGGCCCCTTCGGAGATGAACGGAACTCGCTACTATAACCTCCCCTCTTGCTAAGCTAGCTAACTCTACACTACCACTAAATTACCTCTACCTCTACTTCTACATTTGCTATTTCGTGCTTCGAAAGAACAAAACGCTTAAACTGAAAGTGCTTGGAAAGAACAAAACGCTTAAACCGAAAGTGCTGAGACCGAATTGGAGCCTTCAGAGCTCTCTTCTCATTAATGCGTGTCCGTTCAGTTACAAGGGAACCTCTATTTATAGGAGGCCCTGGGGGTGTTCAATCATCCCAATTACACCTTTTCCATTCCTGACAAATGTCTATACACGCTTTTCAAGGGTACAACGGTAACTCCTGGCTTCGTACGGGCTTCCAGCGTGTCTTCGCACGATCAAGCCCCTTTACACGCGGCGTCTTTTATCTCTCCTTCGTACGACGCCCTTTACACGTCCGACGCACTTACGTGTGGCGTGCCCCTCTGACGAGATTGGGGCCACCGCACAAGCCGTCCCTTCGGCGCCGAAGTGATTTACGACGCCGCCTTAGCCATAGGAAGGCTCCGAAGCCTCCCATATGGCCCCTTCCCCTTCGGCGCCGTGCCTCCTCAACGAGCGGGGCCCCTGGTCGATCTGTACCTTTGGCGCCGAAGCCCCGCAATGCCGAACCAACCGCGGGCAAGCCAGCACTTGTGAACAGTACACATGCGATTCAAGCCAAGTTATCGTTCCTGCCAAATCTTTATTGCATATACCGAAGCCCCTTCGTACGGGTGGTTCGAAGTTGGTGATCCCAGCTGATCGTGAGGAAACGCTTCTGAAGGCCATGTTCCCCAACAATATCCCCTCGTCAGTGAGGGGCGTCCCGCTCCTTAGATGGGCCGAACTTACGAGTATTCTTCATAACACTACGTGAAAATCTCAAATAGGTCACACAACATTTGTAATGGACCCTTAACTCCCGTTACATCCACCCACATTTGTAACTGTTGTTGTTTGGCACCCGTTACCTATAAGCGCGCTAGGACGACCCCGGGGTTGGCCTCCACAACGCCCGTTACCAATGTGGACTTCTGGTAACGGGCTTCTTAAACGCCCGTTACATAAATTCTTTGTAACGGATGTTAAAAGAGCCCGTTACAAATGTTAAACCTATCGGTAACGGGCTTGTAAAGTCCGTTACCGATCAATGGCCTATCGGTAACGAGCCGCTTAAGTCCGTTACTGATCACTCTGTATTGGTAACATGCTATAAAGTCCATTACCGATGAGCATTTGACGCTCGTTACTAGTTTGAGAGCCCAATAAATGAAGTCCGAGAGCACTCAACTGCAGTGAAGCAGGAGCGCAGCGTCAGTGAACAAATGAGACGGAGGAGGAATTGTGGGGATTGAAAATGTTGTTGTTGAGAAGGAGGAATACAACCAGTTTGACGAAATTCCATCCTTTAACACTTCATACAAGCCCCAACTATTCGGAACTAACAAAACACCGTACTTGCGAAGCGACCATAGTGAAAAAATCCATATACAGAAATCAAGGAAGAAAAAGCAAGCCTGATTTCTGCTGAAACCTTTATGTAATGCCGGAGGATGTGTCTATTGGTGGAAATGGAATCCGTTTTGTAATATAAAGGATGCGATGTATTGGTGGAATTTCAATCCTTTTTGAAATATATGGGATGTGGTGGAATTTGAATCCTGCTTGTAATATATTCTGCCAAAGATACTATATATACTCTATTTATATTCTGCTTCAGTTCAGTAATGGGCAAGAGACGAGGATTGACGAACCCGCGTCGCCATTGCTACGGGCAAACGAGGACTCACGAACCAGCGTCACCTTTGTTATGGGCAAGAGACGAGGACTAACGAACTAGTGTCGCTTTATTTATGGGCAAGAAGATATGCGAAATCACGAACAGATTACATCAAAAGAGACACGGATTAGAGCATCTCCAAGAGTTTGCCAAATTTTACTTGGAAATTCTTGTGCTTTGCCAACTTCTAAAAAGATATGCCAAGTAAAAAAAGAGTTCATCTCCAGCAATCTGGCATAATTTCACTTGACAAATCTAGATTAGTAATCCTGAGAGAAACAAGTTGATTTGCCAAGTTGTTTAGATAATCACAAGCTTTGCAAGTGAGTAGGTAAATCATACAAAAAATTGTACTGCACAGAGGTAATCACAAAAGCATGTCTTTTGAGATGCAAAATCACACACACAGATTACAGTCATCATTGATACATCAGAACAAGGTTACAATGCGGCCATATCTTCATGACGAGATATGCAAAATCACACACACACACACACACATATTATAGTCATCATTGATACATCAGAACAAAGTTACAATGCGGCCATATCTTGACGAGATATGCAAAATCACACACACACATCGATCTTGCTCGCAGGTCGTCGATCTTGTTGCACATGGTCATCAAATAAGCTCCATCTCTGTTGATGGCTAGGCTTGCAATAAGACCACAAAGCTTTCTGAACCTGCACTTTTGTTTCCAATGATCATTGGACAAAGGATGAACGATTGTTCATCCTGAAAACAATGATCATTGGACACAGGATGAAATTGTTCATCCTGATGCAGGGGAGGTTTCCGGGCTACCTACCCGGACATGGCTACGAGGAAGGAGTATGTCACAAGAGTTCTTCTCGCTACTGTGTTCGAGGGATGAGCAACCCAATCACCCCCTATCACAAGAATTCTTCTAGCAACTGAGAGATCGAGCAGGAGGAAGAAGAGAGAAAAGCAAAAGCTTGCGCCCTACAAGATCTATTCTTTGCGCCATAGCTAGATCTAGATCTAGAGAAGAAGGAAGCAAGTGTCTCGCTTTATTGTATCAGAAGAAGGAACCATATACTAGCTAGATCTAGATCTAGAGAAGAAGGAAGCAAGTGACTCACTTTATTGTACTCCTATCAGAAGAAGGAACCATATAGCTAGATCTAGATCTAGAGAAGAAGGAAGCAACTTGAAGTGAGGAGGACCGAAAGGCGTCGGTGCCTTTTTATAGAAAACACAAGGACGGGATAAGATCGAGAGCACAGGAACGGTCGGGAGGGTTCCCAAGACGGTCAAGACGGCCGTGAAATTGTTGATAGTTAATGGTTGAGAGCAGAGCTGCAGAGGTATAGTGATTCTAATGTAGAATTAAATGATACGCGAAGTAAGCAAACATCGTCTCCAATGGCCGCGTTTGGATGGTAGATGTTAGTGTTACTATTAGTGGTAGTTTTTAACACCTCCAAATTAACACATGTGTTTGGCTCCAAAGTGTTAGTTTTGGTGTTAGTTTGCTACAAACTATCACTAACACCTCCATCCAAACATCCAATGTAGTCATCATCTCTAAAAAAAGAGAGGAAGGGATAAGATCAAGAGCACAGGAAATGGGAAGAGGTTCCCAAGACGG
The DNA here is from genome assembly GCA_947561735.1 of Cenchrus americanus. Classification (NCBI taxonomy): domain Eukaryota; kingdom Viridiplantae; phylum Streptophyta; class Magnoliopsida; order Poales; family Poaceae; genus Cenchrus; species Cenchrus americanus. The sequence continues at coordinate 78,792,508 of OX387240.1, forward strand.
TCAATGGCGAAACTGTTGCTAGTCAATGGCTGAGAGCAGAGCTGCAGAGATAGTGATTCCAATGTAGAATTAAATGGTACACGGGGTAACGAAACATCGTCTCTGCGCGGATTAGCCAAACATCGTTTCTAATGGAGAACTAAATGATAACGCGGATTAGCCAAACGTCATCTCCATTGCATACTTAAACCGTGTTTGGAAACAAATCTCCTGTATCTTCTCCTTCCAAAACAATTAGATCCCCTGCCCCTTCATCTCTACCCGCGAAAAACAGCAACTGCCTACTCCTCATCGTCACCACTCCCGGCCCGAGATGGATAGCATGCCGGGAAGAAGCACGCGGCACCAGCCGTCATCGCTGCTGCTAGGCCTCCCTCAAGACCTCCGCATTGAGATTGCGGCGTGCGTCGGTGCGACCTCGGAGTGGTCCTTGGCTGACCTCCGCAGCCTGCGCGGTACTTGCTCGACCATGCGCCGCGTGTGCAGCTACGGCGACGTCGACCTGAGAGGACCTTGATGTCGCCTAGAGGGGGGGGGGTGAATAGGCGAGACGACCAATTTGAACTCTTTCTCCCCAAACACTTGAGTTGTCAGTGCACCGCCGGTCAGACCGGTGGTGGTGACCGGTCAGACCGGTCAGGCACTAGACTTCACAGGTGACACCGGTCAGACCGGTGCGCCTCACCGTCGACCGGGTGTAGCACGATGAACTCCGCGAAACAACTTCAAGCACCTCTTGGCTTCTAGCACGAACCAAACTCAGGGTGTGGCTTTTGTAGATGATCACAAGCAGAGTAATGACCCCTGAGTAACACACCCAAGTAGATCGAAGCGGAAGCAAATGAAATATGCTAGAAAAACAACTTAGAGAGTCGAACCACACGAAGAAGCAAGGATTTGTTTCCCGAAGTTCACCACCCACTGAGGAATGGCTACATCTCCGTTGAGGAGATTGTAAGGGACAATTCCCACAACAAGCCGGGTCTCTTTCAACCACTTTCCTCCTTTCCACTAAGGTGATCTTTTCACGAAGAGGCAAGATCGCAGCCCTTACAAACTTCCCGCTGCTCACCACAACCTTGGGAGCTAGCCGGCGACACCTAGCCGTCTAGGAGGCAAACCTCCAAGAGTAACAAATGCTCCAAAGTTTGTAGACTCGAAACCAAAGTGCTCAAGCTATGGAAATCGCTCTTGTTAGCTCACAAAGTCACTCCTAAGCTCACTTTCTCAACCCAACACAAAGATGATGGCTTGAATCCACAAATCTCACAAAGAGATGGTTGGGGAGAGCCACTAAGGCTTAGAGCTAGTTAGAAATGGCTTGGAACCTCAAGGAAAAACACTAGAAGCAAAGCAACCCTCACTTGAGGAGGGCTTGGGGTATTTATACCCCTCAAAGGAGAAAACTAGCCGTTAGTCCGGCAAGCGGCACCGGTCGGACGGTGCCTCACACCGGTCAGACCGGTGTACGAAAAACTAGCCGTTGGGCTAGCGGCACCGGTCAGACCGGTGCCCTGACCGGTTAGACCGGTCAGGCCTGAGTTACCCTCAAAACCTTTTTTAAAGAAACTAGCACTTCACCACCAAGATGAAATGACCCAGGTTAGGTTAGGAGGGTTATTTAGCTCACTCAAAGGCTAGATCTCACTTAGGTCAACTAAAGAGCACTTTGACTTGGTCAACTAGCTAAGTTGCATCCCTCTTGATAGTACGGCATACCTATACTCAAGGAAAGAGTAAAAGAGCTTCGATGACCTCTTGAGCTTGAACAACTTTAATTCTTGCCACGGTTGATCAATAACCACTTGAGGGCTTTCAACATAGCCTTTGACTTGAGCACGTCCATACTTGAGCTAGTGACTTAGGATCTTTCCATATAGCATAAGAATGCACACTTGGATCCATGGTCACTCCATGTTGCCAATCTTAACGAGTTGATGACTTGCAAAGCTTCCCCTCGTTAAGGTTTGAATATGATACTTGAAGACCCCACGGATGCTAGACCTTCACCCTAGCAAAACACGAATGGCGGCTTAGCTACGGCCCCAAAGATTGCTTAGTCCCTCACCCTAGCTATCTCGGTTGATCTCTTTATCACTTATCCAATCCACTTTTGAGTTCCACTTTGCTTCACACGCAATTAACCTTCATTTGAAAATCCCTCTTCAAATGCTTGATTGACAACGGATATGCAAGCTTCCATTTTTAGAACCATGGTGTGTACACTCATCATCTTGTTCTCTTTCGATAAACTCATGAAGTCTTGCACCATATACTTGTCTTTGTAAATGTGAGCCATAAAATACATCCATAATTAAAATACTTCAATGGTTGCTCATGAATATATAATGAAAACCTGCTCACAATCTTAGACAAAAGCATTAGTCCTTTAATCGCCTTGTCATTCAATTCACCAAAATCCGCTTAGGGGCCTAGATGCACTTTCAATCTCCCCCTTTTTGGTGATTGATGACAACTCGATTAAAGCTTACAAATAAAACAGTAAAGCACGTTTATATTCTTAGATATAGCTAGAGCTCCCCCTTAATTTGTGCTTTGAGTTGGATTTCAAAAAGTTGGCCTTAAATGCCATTAGCACAAATTTGGAAGAAAAGACGTGTGAGCTCCCCCTATATCTTAGAATCAAATGAGTGCAACATGTATGAGCGACAAAATAAAATCCGTGATGCGTATGACAAGATATGCACAAAGCAAAGGGAAATGTCTTCGCGGCTAGGCGGCACCGGTCGGACCGGGCACGATGGGCCGACCGGTCGAGCCGGTCGAGTCCGGCCAACACACACGGCCCGGGCGGCACCGGTCGGACCGGTGCCCCGACCGGTCGAGCCGGTCGAGTCCGGTCAGCGCACAAAGAAGCGAAGTGCGTGCTATTTGGTCCAAGGTGATCGGGCCGGGGTTGCAAGTCGGTTTAGATCACTTTGCCCCATTTAGCCAACACAAACAAACACCATTCAAAGCATGCATCACAATCTATCAATAAAGTCACTTAAATATTACAATAAACTTTAAAACACACGGTAGCACTCACACAAATGTTCTCAAGTCCACGAAGATAAAGTTCTAACTTATTACATGGCTTCTCTCAACGGCCCGGCGAGCACCTACGTCGGGCCGGTGCGGGGCACCGGTCATACGGTGCAACACGATACGAAGAACCCGGACAAAGACAAACTTGTGGCTTTAATCTTGATTCTTCTCCCCCTTTGTCATCAAGCATCCAAGAAGGGCCGGAGAAGAAGCATTGGCCGATCACCGTCCTTGAGATCCGTCTCCCGGTGAGAGCTTCCTCCTATTTGAGATTTGTCAAGAATCCAATGCAAGGGAGAGTTTAGATAAATAGACTCCGAGACGGTGATTTGAGATGGATGAGCTATGGGAGCGCAGTTTTTACCATAGAAGTAAGGGTTGTAGCCAAAGATCTCGGCGGAGAAGCGAGCGCCCCAATCTTGTACTTGCTCGGGAGGTGGAGGAGGTGGGGGTGCTTGCTCTTCTTCCATGAAATGAGACGATCCAGCCACATCCGGAGGAGGAGGTACAAAAGGTGGAGGTGGAGGAGGAACTGATGAGGACGATCCTTGTCCTTGCCCGGACTCGAAGAACATGGGGCCATATTGGTTAAGCAAGTCGGAGTTGGCCCATCCTCTCATCCTTTCCTCAAAGGAAGGTATCTCAACCTGTGGAGATTCTGGAGATGGTGGAGAGCGAGGAGGTTGAAAACCTTGGGCATTGTGCATCAATTTCATCGTGTCCCTCATTTGCTTATTAGCCCTTCTCGACCTTTGTTGCTCAACTTGGATGTCATGCGGCTCCCGCACATCCCAAATATGAAGTTGAGAAACTTTTTCAAAGGGGAGGTGGATGCGTGGCACCGTCCGGCCGCCGGCCACCCCACCGGTCGGACGGTGCTCGGCACCGGTCGGACCGTGACGGGTCCGAGCCCCCTGCCCGAGGCGGATCTGGCCGAGCTGCTCCCTCCTCAAATATTTCTTTCTCATGACCCGGTGCATGCTCAACTCTAGGAGATGGAAACCGAGGGTTCTTGCTAGGATTGAGCTTCAGAGGCTTGTGTGTCACATTTTTCGGAAACTCCGTCTTTGCAACTTTTTCAATCATGTACATGATATAGGGACTGTAGCTGCAAATCTTCTTGGGGTCCTCGGATAGGTGCTTGATCTCTTGCCAAATGAAATCCCCAACACTAAACTCCAGAGCTCCCGGCCTCAAAGCAACCATCAAGTTTTCTGAAACCTTGTGATTTCTGAGGGGTTTCCATCTCTAGGTGTAATAGACACCCTAAGGAGCCTATTTAGGACAGCAAAGTAGGTGTAGAGATTCTTCACCTTCCCATAGTTGGCATGCTCACCTCGAGGGTACATCACATGCAAGGCATCCTTTTCAAGCTCTCCCTCATCATGGAGTTTCCTCAACTCCCCATCTCCTGCCATGATCCCAAAGCACCTCAAAAATCTATGGAATGTGATGGAGTACTTCTGGCCATTGGTCATCCAAGTCATAGCTCTATCGGCCTCAATGTGACCAAAGTGCACTGTAGCAAAGAACTGGGCGATGATCTCCTTGTTCCAATCCTGTCGGAACCCCATAAGTGTCTTGACCCTTTGCCTCTCACAATTGCTAATGACTTCATCAAATATAGGGTCACCTTTTCTTGCCATGTGCTCCCAATCCACATATTGTGCCTTGTGAGTGATTTTGGGCTTCTTTATGATTACGGTGGCATAGTAATCCTGCTGAAATTTAGCCCAAAACCTCGGATCCGAAGTGGTCTTACCCTCCTCATAAGGGTTCTTATCCCTCAACTTCTTTAGGGCCTTGGTCATGCCTGCCCCGTGGTACTTCACTGGCCTGTCAGGGTAAATGTAAGTGGGTGGCATGATCCTCAACCTACCCTGGTCATCGTCATCCTCGTCCATGGCGTCCACATCCTCTTCCTCATCCTCCTCATCCTCATCCTCATCCTCATCGGCCGTCGACCCGGCCTCCGGTGCCTCCTCAGCTCAAACTGACCCGGAAAGGTCCCATCCTCAACATTGTCATCACTGCTCGTTCCGGTGTCACCTCCTAGATCAGGATCCTCTGCACTTGCTTGAGTTGAGCGGCGTCTCAACCTCTTGCCGCCGACGTTGACGGTCTTGCCCCCTTCCCCAAAATCACCGGGGATGGCTCCTCGGCGAGTGAGCACTTCTTCTCTTCTTTTCTTTTCTTTACCCCTTCCTTTTCCCGTACCATAGCCGCCGTCCTGAGTCACAAATAGGATGACAAGAGTGTATAAGACTCTAGGAAAAAGATTGAATTGGTATGGAATTGATTCTTGAAAGTTCGGAACAATTGGGTGCCGTGCCGGGCCACACGGTCGGCCGGTGAGGGGCACCGGTCAGACCGGTGCCACCCAGAACAAAGCCAATTGCTCCCACATTCAATACGAGCGACTATCAATCTAAGATTTGGTCTAGATGAACAAAAGACATCCTAGCATAGATATGTGTTGAAAAACATGAAGAAAACACAATTTGAGGGTGGACATGCGCCACCGGTCAGACCGGTGACGGCCACCGGTCAGACCGGTGAAGGCCGCCCGACCCCAATTCGTGATTTCTCACAATGTGTTCAACAAAACATTATGGATCTATTGGAATGTCTTCTAGGTGATCTCAGAAGATGTTCTACCAAAGGAAATTCAAAACTTTGCACCATGTGAGGAGATCGGGCAAAAGAAAGGTTTGAATACCTTTGGAGAGTGGAACTCGAGTTGAATCCAAGAAACTCGAAGGGGAAAGTGAAGAGGGGCCTTGGGAGATCCTTTTGCTTCCAATCTTGAGGCCTTTCCTTGGTTCAAACTTCAAACCACCATGGATTTTGAGAGAGGTGAAGGAGAGAAGAGGGAGGGGAGGTGCTCCACGGTTTGAGGCTGCAGGGGGGTAAATGATAGAGGAGAGAGAAGGAAGGGGGGGGGGGTAAAAGAGGATTCCTTTTCTTGTGGCCCCACGGGTTGACGCGGCGCGTCACCGGGTCGAGCCGGTGACAGGCACCGGTCAGACCGGTGACCGCCCATGGTCGAGCCAGTGAGCCCTTATCGGTTTTTCCGACCCACCCTCGGTAGAACCGAAGATCCTGATAAATTTCAACAGAGAGTCCTTATCGGTAGAACCGACACGCCCTCGGTAGTACCGACCCTTTTTCTCCATTTTGAGATTTTGCTCCTTAAAACTTCTCCAAACATGTTATAGGACAATTGGCATCCACTTAGGTCGCAGAAAAAGGATTATGTGACTTCAAAGTCACCACCGGTCAGACCGGTGGCTTGCACCGGTCAGACCGGTGCGCCCTTGAGAAACAGATTTTGAGCCACAACAATAGATTTCTATTTCAACCTTTAAGATGTTTCGGATATGAGATAGAAAGATGATATTGATCCAAAAACCATCAATTCTTAGAAGAAGGAAGGATTAACGAATTTAATCAAGAATTCTTGATCCTTCCGAGAGAGAGATAAATAAGAATGGATTTTAGGGACTTGAGAAAATCCTCTTAATTGTGACTAGCCAACAACCAAACAAGTAGAACTATAGTCACAGCTAAGTTGATTGGGTCACTAAGACAAAGAACCAAATATTTTCAAAGTGAGCACACTTCCTATACATGCTAGTCGATTTTTCGAAAAATCTATCCTATGTCACAAAGTGCATGCATCCACTTCAAGAGAATGCCCTAACAAGCATATTTGGCTCATATCTTCATCCTCGAGACACAAAGACGAGTGGAAGTAAAGATATCAACCAAATATCTAGAGAGGAGCACGAGAGGTTCACTTGAAGCAATTACATGCTAAGGAAAGCACACTAGCATGATATTATGGCCTAGATGCATTACGGTATTTCAATGAGTTTTGTGAAACCATACCTTTGCCTTAAAACCATTTCATTTGTGCATATATTAAATTTTGATCGGTGTTAGCTCTTACTTTGTTCTTTTGGAAGTTACGCTTATCGAGAGCTTCCTTTGAGATGCACAAACGAATGAGACTACAAGACCACTTAGAAGAAATTGTTAGTCCCACAAGTGACACAAGTGTTGTAATGAGCTCCCCCTTAAGTAGTGTTAGAGAATTTGAATTTCTCGACCAAGGCACTTTGTTCAATTAAGAACTTGTTGAGGCTCATTCCAAAACTTGGTCACAACACATGAATGATTTGATAATTGACATGTGTTTAGCTTCTCATAACCTTTGATGCCAAATCACCCTTCTTCTTGAGGGTTTGGACAACCCCGGGTCACCCGGGCACTCGTGCCGGGTCACCCTGCAGCATGCAGAGGCGTACCGGGTCACCCGGGCACTCGTGCCGGGTCACCCGCCCAATTTGCACTTCTTTGCGTTGGCAGGACGTGGCCGGCCAGGTGCCACCGTCGTAACGACCGTGGACCACCACCCTGACACCATTTTGGTGATTTTTCCTTCCCTTTTCCTTGAGTGAGTGAATGTATCACTAATTTAAGTCCTGCAATCAAGGATAAGGCATTGCTCTACTAGAGAGCCATTAAAAGCATCGAATGGCATGAGAAAGTAAATTTTCATAAAAATAGTCAAAGTCACCACCTCATGCTTTGCTCATGCAAGAAGAGCATCACATGAGTGTTCGCCAAGGACCAAAAGTGACTTAGACTCAATTGAGCGCATTAGTTACCGAGATGACATTGATTTCACGAATTATATGAGTTTGCTCTTCACATGGTCAATTGAATCCATCAAGATTTCCAAGTCCTCCAACCATGTGCTCAATGCATCTCTTTCAACCTGCAAGCTCAGTAAGCATTTCTTGGTACCCAACACTTGTTGGGTCCTATTGGGTTAGTCACAAGGTGCTTAGGAACCCAAATAGCTCTCATGCTACAATGAGGTGAACTAATCTCTCTCATAGCACAAGTTCTATTCTTATCGTTCCTAAGCTTATGGAAATCATAATGGACAAGGTTTGATTTAGGAATGTTACCATTTGGACAATCCTTGCCCAAGTGACCCTTTTGACGGCATTCATAGCAAATGCGACTTTTGTTCTTGTTGGTCATACCATTTCTTGCAATTTCTTTTCTACCCTTGCTCCTGAGTCTTGTTCTTAGAGAAGGAGGCTTCCTTGCCTTGTTTGCTTGAAGTGGGGCTGCCCTGGCCAGCACCGGTTTGGCCGGTGGCACGCATCGGTCTGACCGGTCACGGTCAGAGCCACTGCCCGTTGTTGCTTTTGGGCACGAGTCGGCATGGTGTCCCTTTTCTCTGCATTTGTAGCACACCCTCCACTTGTTGGAGCTTCTAGACTTCTTGGAGAGTGACTCTTGTGCCTTGTGCTTGATCGGGCGATATTGGGGTTTGATTTCCCCAATCTCGCTCTTTTCTTGAGTCTTGTTCTTGTGGGATGTTGTATGTTGTTGAGGGGTTGAGGTAGTGGTGGTTGATCTCTTCCCAAGCTTCTTCACCATGCTTTCACGGTTATCTTGAGAAGGTTGCACTTTGCTTTTCTCCTTCAACACATACAAGTCCTTTTTAAGCTTTTCAACCTCTTGCTTTAGTTTATCATTTTCTTCAGCAATGAGGTCTTCACAAGATTCTACAAGTACATGCTCAATGCTAGATTGGCTTGCTTGAGACAAACAATCATTAGCGCAAGATAAATTAACTTGAAATTGTGAGCATGTGCATGTGTGAGATAGAGGTTGTATAGATTTTACCGATGAAAGCACAACCTCATGGGCTATCTCTAGTGTTGCATAAGAGTCAACAAGCTTCTCATAGGAAAGTTCACGTTCATTTTGATTAGCTTGTAGGACCATATGCTCGCTAGTGAGCTTCGCTAGTTTGGATTCTAGATCATCATTGGCATCTTCTTCTAATTTAGCTCTACAAGCAAAGGATTTGATGTCATGATCATATTTGTTAGCCAATGTTTCATACTTACAAACCAAGGATGCAAGTTTGGATTTGAGAAGCTCAAGTTCTCTTGACAAAGAGCTTGAAGCTTCAATCTTTTGGTCCTTAGCCCCTTTGGCTTGTCTCTTCTTCTTGCTTCTCTTCTCCTTCTTGGCCATCAAGCAAGTTGGTGTGCCCCTGGCACCGGGTCCGACCGGTGGGTGTCACCGGTCCGACCGGTCCTGCGAGAGGGACGGCGTCTTCGCTCCTTTGCTCTTCTTCTTGCTTGGGGTTTGATGCTTGATGATCAGGGGATGTTGTAGAGGTAGGGCACATCTCCACTGACTCATCTTCATCATCGCTCTCGAGTTCATCCCATTTGGTGTTTACCAACTCAAGTAGTAATTTCCAAATGAGATGAGCATCTTCGGAAATCTTTTTGCTTTTCAAGATAATATACTTTAGTTCTCTACATACACAGCTACACAAAAGGTTAGTAATAACGGCATTGAGTTGCTTCTTCTCCAAGTCCATTGGCGAGACACATGTCTCATCCTTTGGAAGGATACTCGCAACCATAATGCTCTGATACCAATTGAGAGGACCTTGATGTCGCCTAGAGGAGGGGGGTGAATAGGCGAGACGACCAATTTGAACTCTTTCTCCCCAAACACTTGAGTTGTCAGTGCTCCGCCGGTCAGACCGGTGGTGGTGACCGGTCAGACCGGTCAGGCACTAGACTTCACAGGTGACACCGGTCAGACCGGTGCGCCTCACCGGTCAGACCGGTGTAGCTCAGTGAACCTGCAGAAACAACTTTAAGCACCTCTTGGCTTCTAGCACGAACCAAACTCAGGGTGTGGCTTTTGTAGATGATCACAAGCAGAGTAATGAGCCTTGCACACACAAGTAACACACCCAAGTAGATCGAAGCGGAAGCAAATGAAATATGCTAGAAAAACAACTTAGAGAGTCGAACCACACGAATAAGCAAGGATTTGTTTCCCGAAGTTCACCACCCAATGAGGAATGGCTACGTCTCCGTTGAGGAGCTTGTAAGGGACAATTCCCACAACAAGCCGGGTCTCTTTCAACCACTTTCCTCCTTTCCACTAAGGTGATCTTTTCACGAAGAGGCAAGATCGCAGCCCTTACAAACTTCCCGTTGCTCACCACAACCTTGGGAGCTAGCCGGCGACACCTAGCCGTCTAGGAGGCAAACCTCCAAGAGTAACAAATGCTCCAAAGTTTGTAGACTCGAAACCAAAGTGCTCAAGCTATGGAAACTGCTCTTGTTAGCTCACAAAGTCACTCCTAAGCTCACTTTCTCAACCCAACACAAAGATGATGGCTTGAATCCACAAATCTCACAAAGAGATGGTTGGGGAGAGCCACTAAGGCTTAGAGCTAGTTAGAAATGGCTTGGAACCTCAGCAAAAACACTAGAAGCAGCAACCCTCACTTGAGGAGGGCTTGGGGTATTTATACCCCTCAAAGGAGAAAACTAGCCGTTAGTCCCGGGTCAGCACAGGCCGGTCGGACAGGTGCCTCACACCGGTCAGACCGGTGTACGAAAAACTAGCCGTTGGGCTAGCGGCACCGGCCGGGCCGCAGGCCCTCAGGCTAGGACTGTCGGGGCCTGAGTTACCCTCAAAACCTTTTTTAAAGAAACTAGCACTTCACCACCAAGATGAAATGACCCAGGTTAGGTTAGGAGGGTTATTTAGCTCACTCAAAGGCTAGATCTCACTTAGGTCAACTAAAGAGCACTTTGACTTGGTCAACTAGCTAAGTTGCATCCCTCTTGATAGTACGGCATACCTATACTCAAGGAAAGAGTAAAAGAGCTTCGATGACCTCTTGAGCTTGAACAACTTTAATTCTTGCCACAGTTGATCAATAACCACTTGAGGGCTTTCAACATAGCCTTTGACTTGAGCACGTCCATACTTGAGCTAGTGACTTAGGATCTTTCCATATAGCATAAGAATGCACACTTGGATCCATGGTCACTCCATGTTGCCAATCTTAACGAGTTGATGACTTGCAAAGCTTCCCTCTGTTAAGGTTTGAATATGATACTTGAAGACCCCACGGATGCTAGACCTTCACCCTAGCAAAACACGAATGGCGGCTTAGCTACGGCCCCAAAGATTGCTTAGTCCCTCAACCTAGCTATCTCGGTTGATCTCTTTATCACTTATCCAATCCACTTTTGAGTTCCACTTTGCTTCACACGCAATTAACCTTCATTTGAAAATCCCTCTTCAAATGCTTGATTGACAACGGATATGCAAGCTTCCATTTTTAGAACCATGGTGTGTACACTCATCATCTTGTTCTCTTTCGATAAACTCATGAAGTCTTGCACCATATACTTGTCTTTGTAAATGTGAGCCATAAAATACATCCATAATTAAAATACTTCAATGGTTGCTCATGAATATATAATGAAAACCTGCTCACAATCTTAGACAAAAGCATTAGTCCTTTAATCGCCTTGTCATTCAATTCACCAAAATCCGCTTAGGGGCCTAGATGCACTTTCACGACCAGCATTTGTCGATAGAGGGGATACAAGATGAGATTTCTTGGGTGTGGAACTCAACCGGTTACAAAGCATTCCTTGCTATGCTGACCGGTCTCGGGAATCCGGAGGCTTGTTTCCTCTCCGGAATCAAAGCCTTCTTCATCGAACACAGGGGATACAATGATCTCCGGCGCGCCGACGAGGGTGGGCACGATGCAACAGCCTATCTATACGCCATCTTGCTCTACAGAGACAATGGCGGTGCTGCCGCCGACGACACCGCGAAGGGGTACATGAGGCGGGTCGCGGGCGGCGGCAGTATGACGTCGTCGAGATGGCTGAGCAATGAGGGGTGTCTGCCTTTGCGTGAGAAGGCCGTGCGTGCGCTCCACTACTCGACTTGGCGCATTTGGGGTGAACCGCTGCCGCCTCCGGCACAGGTGCACGGCAATCAGTGCGCAGGCACTGGCGGCGGCTGCGGCGTGGAAAAAGGATGGCTTCGAATTTCTCTGTTTTGCAGCGAAACTGTAGGCTGCGCTGCGGAATGGTGAAGTTCGCACAGAGAATAGGAAATCAGTAGTAGTAGATTAACTTTTGTATATGATGCTCGAATTATCTGTGTAAAATTTTGGGAGAGCAGCAAATCTGACGCGGGTTATCAGCTCCGCGTCGCTAATGACTGTGGGGCCCAGTTCTATTCAAATGAAGAGCAGTTCCCATTTCTCCTTTTAATCTGCAATCAAATGTTGTAACAAGTATTTCTTCATTGTTATTAGTCCAAATTTGATACTTTTTTCTAAATTTTTCTAAAATCACTATCTATTCATTAATTTCATTGTTTAGTGTACAATCAGTTTGTTCAGTGATGTTTATATGCCTTATTTTGTTCTTTGTAAGTGCAACATACAAATAATATTTGTTTTACACAACCATTAGTGATGGAACTTTACATTTCGTAAGCTTAAGGTGAACACAAGGTTTTGTTAAGTTTTCAAATGCATATGAATTCGAACATGTTGCAAAGTGTGAAAACTTCAATGTTCAAGCAAACATTCTAGTAAACTATGTGAGAGATGAAGACATTTGTACACAAGTATATTATTCCTTCATCTAAACCACTTGAAATTTCGAAGACAAGTTTAGGTACCCAAATTATGTTGCCAAGTCAATTTGTAGATTTTTAGAGCAAATTTGATGTTATTAGAGTTATTATATAATTACCATGGGGTGTAAAAACGAAATATATGAATTTTGGGCACACAAGTTTGACTGTTGATATTTTATTCAAATACTGAATGTCCAAATACGAATTGTTCGTATTTTTATGATTTTTAGGTGTTGTTTTATGGGCTCTAATAATTCAGGGAAGCAAGTTTCATTCCAAAAAAATTATGACAGGTCCACGCGTCAGCGTTAGCAGCCAATATAAAAAAGATAACCATTGCCTGCCCGCTCGGACCCAACTGCCAACAAATGTGATTCAGGTTCACTAACCATCGTCGCCAATGACACTGGCCCACGCGTCAACGTCAGCGTCAGCAGATCTAATTCATCACAACAGATCTCCAGTTAATCTTGCATGTATTAGATCGAGTTCATGACATACAAAATCTAACAACCAAGCTAGTTAACTAAGCAGTTCATGATCGACAGACAAACTAAGCAATTCATGTCCAAGAACCGAACAAAGACAGAAAAGCACACAGACATTATTGTTACTAATTGGTAGAGGAGTCTATCAATTAGTCTTAGTCCCGCCATCGCCGCCGTCGTCACCATGGCTGCCGTCGTCACTGTCGGAGCCACCGTCATCGAAGAAGAAGTGGCGGCGGGCAGCCCGCTTGACCACGGGGAGGTTCTCGAGCTTCTCAGCCAACCCGTGGATCCTGAAGGCGAGACCCTTCAAGGTCGGGTCCTTGTACGCATCATGATGCGCCTTGATGTCGAAGACCTCGCCAACACCTTCAAGCTTTCTGAAGGTGCTCCTGAGAAGCTCGACGGTGAACTTATTGTCGTCGAAGATCGGTTCCTCGTCGGCGTCCTTGGCCGCCGGCTCCTTCCCCTTCTCCAACTTCTTCCGACGGCGGCTTTCGTCGTCGTCGTCCTCCCTTCGTCCCCACTTCGACGGTGGTGGGCTCCTCGACGCCATCTCCTCCTTCTCTCGATGACCGAAGATTTGTAGTGGTGAATCGCGAGGAGGATGAAGAAGTGAAGAAAAAGATGATAAGCTTATGGAAGAAGCATGGGAGGGCGACTGGGCGAGGGAGTTATATTGACAAGACGCGGAACCGTCAGGCGCCTCTGCCCCCACCCACTACTCCATTACTGCCAGTACGTGCCACTCGATTGCGCATCGGGCTCCGTCTCAGGCGCGAAGCCACGCGTCGCCTTTCACTTACGCTGGAAGGAGAAGGGGTGGGGCAATGATGTCGGGCCCACTTGTCAACGGCAGTAGCCAAATTGCGACGCCTTTTCAATTTCCATTTATTGTTTTATTACTACATGGCCGAGGTGCCATCTTCAACCTTCAACCCTCGAGCTCGTCACCTCCTTCAACTTCAATCCTAGTCGCCAACTTCATCCGTCTTCAACTTCAATCCTCCTTTCCAACTTCATCCCTCGTCACCGCCAACTTCAACCCTCGTCGCCATTCAAATTCCAAACCCCGTCGCTGTGCTATTTCGTCCATTCTCTTTGATGGCCGCCGCGGTGTGCTTGATGCTGCTGCTGCCAGATGAACTTCTCACCAAGATTATCATCCACTCCATCAAGGATGTGGTTGTTTTCCATTTTCTAAACCTTCGCAATAAAATCTGCGGCACCTTCCGACGCATCTGCAACTCCGATTAGGTACTACTGCATGTGTCGATGCGTGATCTTCGTTCGGCATGCAAAAATCGCTACGTCAGGTCGTGCTTTGAGCGGCGCTTCTGCGAAGCCAATCATCCGGAGGCATTGTGCTTCGAGGAGATGGTGAGGTTGATGAGGCGGCGGAACCCCGATAAGGGTCTGAAGCTCATCGGAGATGCCGCCGCTGCTGAAGACTCGGTGCCAAGTACTTTTTAGTGATGCTGAAGTACCGTTGCAACGGTGGACCCCGAAGCCATGGCACTACTCCAGGAAATCAGTGGAGGCCCGTCGCCCCCTGACGGCCGGTGGAAGAACCACAACCTGCGGCGGCTGCGCTACCTCGTCAAGTAGGATCTCGACAACATTGCGTGGTTGTACCGGCTTGATGACGGCGACGACATTCCGTTGCTGCCTGTCCAGAATCCCCACATCTGCATTTGGGAAGCGGAATGTAGGCGCTACGGGCCGGATACCAAAGAGATCATCCACTATTGCAGCGCCGAGTGTCGCATCCGTCATGAGTTCAACCTCTGGACGCGTAAATTCCACCCCGTCGTGGAGTACTCCGTCAGCAGGATGAACATCAGGATGCAGGCGCAAGCATCAATATGAACATTATCTATCTTGAATGTAAATTATTAGATATTACTAAACGCGTATTTGATTATATCGGGAAGTCGGGATGTCGGCACTGCCCTCTGCTTCCTCTTTTGTTCTATTCAGATGACTGTGGGGGCCAGTTCTATTCAAATGAACAACAGTTCCCATTTCTCCTTTCAATCTGCAACCAAATGTTGTAACAAGTATTTCTTTGTCGTTTTTAGTCCAAATTTGATACTTTTTTTTCTAAATTTTTCTAAAATCACCATCTATTCATTAATTTCATTGTTTAGTGTACATTCCGTTTGTTGAGTGATGTTTATATGCCTTATTTTGTTCTTTGTAAGTACAACATACAAATAATATTTGTTTTACACAACCATTAGTGATGGAACTTTACATTTTGTAAGCTTAAGGTGAACACAAGGTTTTGTTACGTTTTCAAATGCATATGAGTTCGAACATGTTGCACAATGTGGAAAACTTCAATGTTCAAGCAAACATTCTAGGAAACTATGTGAGAGATGTAGACATTTGTACATAAGTATATAATTCCTTCATTAAACCATTTGAAATTTTGAAGACAAGTCTAGGTACCCAAATTTTATTGGCATGTCAATTTGTAGATTTTTTAGAGCACACTAGATGTTAGTAGAATTATTACATCATTAACATGGGATGTAAAAACGGATTCTAAGAATCTTGGGCACACAAGTGTGACTGTTGATATTTTATTAAAATACTAAATGTCCAAATACGAATTGTTCTTATTTTTATGATTTTTAGGTGCTGTTGTATGGGCTCTAATAAATCAGGGAAGCAAGTTTCATTCCAAAAAAATTGTGACAGGCCCACGCGTCAGCGTCAGCAGCTAATATAAAAAAGATAACCGCTGACCCAACTCCCAACAAAGGTGATCCGGGTTCACTAACCATCGTCGCCCATGACACTGGCCCACTCGTCAGCATTAGCAGGCAAACCGTGCGCGGGCTGCTCAAAATTTTCCACCTATATTTACTATAGTGCCCATGAAATTCCAATTGCTGCACAGAGCCGTCAAGGGCACACCAGTAAGTTTCATTAAACACAACTACGCACGCCGTTCATATTCGGCTCCTCGCTAGACAGATCCACAATGTCCGCATTCTCCCCACCGCCACCGCCAGTCGCCCCGCTCTCCTTCGCCGCTCTCTCCCCGCCGCAGCCCTGCTCTTCTCCAGCCCCACCGCTTCTTGCGTGACGACGGTGACGAGGACGCGGTTACTGGCGTGCGGACGTACGTCCGGCCAACCTAAAGACGGTTGACGCGGATCCATCGACGTCGTCCCAGGCCACGATGACGAGCCGACAGGCCGCCTCAGGCCACGAGCCGCCGTGGATCCGGCCCCTCCGACCATCACGAGAACAACTACTTCATTCGCGACAGAGGTTAGTCCTGCTTGAACCCCCAATGCTCTCTCTCTCATCGGCCACCAAAATCGATCTGCTATATATTCATGTCAATGTGGATTAATTAGGGAGACATGCCTAGATAGTTCATCTTTAATTGATTGATGGATTTTGTTGCCCCAAGTCTGTGTGAATAAATTGTTGCTAACAAATGTAGTTATAAGAACAGTTGAAATTCATTTTCATGTTCCTGGTGCTACAATTTTTGCACTGTAAATTCATGAAAAGCATCAAGGATGTTAGCATACTTTAATTCTGCTATGTTCTGAATGTACCAGATCGACAGTTATGTTTTGGACCTGTTAGCATATACTTTAATTCTGCTATGCTTAGATCGACAATTATGCTTTGGACTTGTTAGCATACTTTAATTCTGATGGGGACACAAAATGTCATTGGGAACTGCATCACAGTGGTTTATAATGTAATCCACCCAATCTGCTATATATTCATGTCAAGGTGGATTAGGGAGACATGCCTTAATAGTTCATCTTCAATTGATTGACTGTGGATTTGATGGATGGATTTTGTTGCTCCAAGTCTATTTTGAATAAATTGTTGCTAACAGATGAAGTTATATGAAATGTTGAAATTCATTTTCATATTCCTGCTGTTATAATTTTTGCACTGTAAATTCATGAAAAGCATAAGGATGTTAGCATACTTTAATTCTGCTATGCTTTGAATGTAGTGATAACTAGACTGTCTTATGCTTTGTTGTGAGTGTTAATTGTTTCACTACTGTCATATATATTGTTATTGTTGGTGTCATGATGTGTTGTGAGTGTTGTTTCACTACTGTCATATATAATGTCATGACCATTGCTTTATCCTCCTGTTGCATGTACATATGGAACACACAATCTATCACTACTCAAGTTGGACAAGGAACCAGTTGAAGGAATTTATTCTCTGCTTTGATATATAAGCATATTGTTGTGTCCCTGTCAAAATGGTTAGCACCTATCCCTGTATGCTAATTAAGTAAAATATAAACTGTGTATGTCTATGCTGATTTTATTTACGACTGTATCATCTATTTTTCCTGGCAGAGAAAACGAATTTATCTAATAAGAATTAAGTTTAGATTTTCAGTCTTGCTTATGTTGCTCTACCGACAAACCTGACATATCATCTATGCAGTCTCCCACAACAACAAACTCCTCTACCTCTAGTGCATCATCACAGCCCATCGTCGGTGAACCTTCTTCACAGGGTCACTCAGCACAGACTGCTGCGAGTAGTACTCGATCCTGCGGGTCAAGGACACAAACCAAATGGCCAGAAGACAAGTTGACTGCAACTGGACTTGATGCCAATTTTTGGCCTACCCCAGATGCTGCGAAGGATAGATTTGTATTGGTCTGTGGTCTCATTACTCGGGAGAGGATGTCAATAAACAAGGCGGTTGATGATCTCTCACCAATTGAAAAGGACCATCTGTTTACAGTTTTAGAGGAAAAGCTAGATTACCCAGCCAATCTGGAAGAATCTACTCGCTAGAAGGTAGTTAAGGTAGCTATATCATAGATTGGAACCTTGCAATGGCGGTTCAAGGCCCATTTAAGAAAAAAAATGTGAGTGAAGAGGAGACTCCCTTTGCGAAGCATGCCTTTTTGCAGCATTAAGACTGAGACATGTTTGTGCAGGAAACTAAGGGCATGTTTGGGAGAGCTCCAAGCAGCTCCAGATTCAATAAAACAGTTCCACTCCATTTTTTTCCTGCCAAACACCCTAGCTCCCAAAACTCCAGATCCACCAAATCCATGGATCTAGCTCCTAACTCCACCAGATCCATGGAGTGCCTCAAGGGGTACTCTGCGAAGCCTTGTTTCGTACTCACTCGTGGAGTTGGGTAGAAATTACCCACCACTGCCACTGATTACACAAGCGTACCGGTTCGTTTCTATTTTTTCTCCTCCCCACGCGTCATCCTTTCGAGTCTCGGCGGCGCACTCCTCGCACGCGCCCGCCGACCGGAGTTGCTCTGCCCTCCTTCCACGAAGGAATCCAGCGTGGAACAAGAACAAACTGCTCCGTTCCCCACACCCCACCCACCTCGACTCACTGCCCATCGCAACTCGCAAACCCCCCACCGGCGCATCTGATCTCTGAATCCCCGGCGGCGGCGATGGCGGCCAGCCTGTGGCGGGTCGTGATGGACAACGTCAGCGGATCCTCCTCGTCCCCCACGGCGTCCGACACGGCGTCCTGTGGCGTCGAGTTCTGGCACGGGGCCGAGCGCGTGGGGTGGCTGAAAAAGCAGGGCGAGTACATCAAGACGTGGCGGCGGCAGTGGTTCGTGCTCAAGCGGGGGCGACTCTTTTGGTCCAAGGCCACGACGTAGCCCAAGGACAGCGAAGATTGTGAGCCGACAGCGTAGCATCACGGTGATCCCTGTGACTCCTCGTATGGCTCTCAATTGTAATATATGCACTTCCAAGTGATTGTGAGCTTGTGGTGAAATTACTTTGTTTCCTCACTCTTGATTATATGTAAATTAACTATCAATGACTCATGTCCGGTAATATTGGTATTTTGTATAGTTGTTCCAACACAGCACGCACATCACACGCACAGCACACACAGCGTACGGGAAAAAATGAGGGCAAAAGAGGACAATCTATTCAAATTTTCATTTTTCGGAGCTGGAGTTGCTATCTCTGCCAAACACATCTCTTCAGCTCCAAAGGGAGAGTCCAGCTCCACGGTGGAGCTGCAAATTGGTGGAGCTGCTGCTCCAAAGTTGGTTTGGTGGAGCCGGAGCCCTCCCAAACACGCCCTCCTTCATTTCAGCAATTGAGCCAGGAGATGAAACAAAAGAGAGCATTGCATAATAAGCCACACAAGACGGGCAGGAAAGGTTATCGTGGTAAAAGGAAAGAGTGGGAGGAGGATGCAAAGCTCGCTGCCGAAGGAAAACAGAACCCTTAATTGGGACCAATTTCCTGGACGTTCGAGACCTTATCTGCGGGCAAGGGTAGGGAAGAAGAAGAAGAATACTAGTGAAGGAAGCGGGGGCATAACATTCAGTAACCCTGCGGTGGTGGGGGTAGCAGAAAGGGTGAAAACACTTGCAGCTCAGGGTAGTGATGGTTCTTTCTCTAGGGCTAGGGAGGATGATATTCTCACCGCAGCACTTGAGACTCCAGAGCATCGAGGTCGGGTCTGAGGCGTGTCTAGTTCACTTGGCTGGGGTAAAGGGTTTGGTGAAGAGTTCGTTGGAATGTATAGGAAGAAGAGGAACAAGAGGTCTGATGCTCATGATGTGATGGCGGACAAAACATTTAAATCAATTGTCCATGCTCTAGGACTATCAGGCATCAACATACCCAAAAATGCACTTCTTCCTTCCCAATTACCAGCGCCTGTCAGTAGCAGCGAGGAAGAAGATATGGACGGCATTGAGTAAGAAGATGGGCATGACAGCGAGGAAGAACATGCGCATGTCAGGGAGGAATATGGCAGAGAGCAAGATCATTGGAATGCCAACGGTGACGAAGCGAATGAAGTGTACAGTGATAGTCGATCACCTATGCTGGACACAATAAATAAGCTGACAGAGCCAACCGTGTGCAGCCTTTTGGATGGCACCGTGGAGCTCTCACTAGCGAAAGTCTTTCCATCTCAAAAGGCTTGCCATTCAGTACCGGTGCAGGATGGGTATGTTGTGGTGCAACCTACTTATGTGTGGGCCAATACGAGTCAATACCCTCTGCCTGTACCAATTGATGGGGGTGACGTAGCAACCCTAGCCGCGGCTCTCGTTCAAAGGATCCAATGGCCAAAGGACAGGATCATTATACCACCCATGACGAGACATCCCAACTTTCGAAGCCGCAACGGGTAGCGGGGGTACAACATCAAATGGAGGTGCTGCGGCTCGGTGTCGCAAGAGAAGGCTCAACAAAGCGGCGGTGGGAGCAAGAGTAGCGGATCAGCAAAACTACACGAGGAGAGCGTCGACAACAACTGGAGGACGAGCCCAGGCAAACTCCGCCTAAGCAGTAGCTGCAACTTAAGGATAATCAACAGACGAAACAGCAGCCTCTCCAGCAGTAGGAGCGTCGACAATAGTAGGAGGAGCCCAAGCAAACTACGCCTAAGCAGCAGCTGCAACATGAGGATAAGCAACAGACGAAACAGCAGCCTCTCCAGCAGGAGGAGGAGCGCAGGCAATCTCTCCCTAAGCAGCAGATGCAACAAGTACAGCAGCCTCTACAACAGGAGGAGCCCAGGCAATCTCCACTGTAGAAGGGGAACCAGGCCAGGAGACCTCTGTCTAAAGATGAGATTCTTAACTGTGTTAATGGGACAGAACATGACCGACCAAAATACAAGCATAGTGCACCTATGTTGTCAGAAGCAAATGTAAAGGCTGCTGGACCAAATTGTGGCAAGTTGCATGCTTATGTCATGGAACACAGTAAGGATAAACTTGCCTTTCCAGCAAAGGTGGATCAAGACTCTTTAAAGGTGGTTGTGGTGCTTTAATGCTAAACATTGAATTCAGTAGCGTGTTTAACCTTATAACCCTGGCTTCTCTGGATGTTACCTTCATGAGGTTGTGGACATTGTAAGTCCTTTAAAACCTAAAAAGATATTTCTTTAATTTTGACCGCAAAGTTCATGCATGCTAACAATTTGATTTTTTGTAGGAAAATGATGGACAAGGCAGTGGAGAAGCAGATCAGTGTTGGGGTTTTAGATCTAGATTTTTTACTTCAACAAATATTTCTCAGCATTCTCAGCAAGTTGGCAAAGCAATCTCAAATGCAATGATGAACAACTACTACGTGGTGGGTGCCTACTGCACTAGCCACTGTGTAACAGTGATCATCTATATGAAGTTCAAAGAGGTTTGGTATCTAGATTCTGCTAAATAACACCCCCCGCTAAAGTTCTCAGACCTCCAAAATGTTTTGAACTGGTCAGTTTCTTGTAGGTTTTGTTCACAAAAATTCAATCTCTTAGTGTTTCTAATTAGTATTGCTGACCATATAGGGCCTTTGGTACAATATTTTTTGTTCACAAAAAATCAAAAATCTCTTAGTGTTTCTAATTGGTATTGTTGATCATGCAGGGCCTTTGGTGATGCACAGGACAGAGTGACGAAAGGAAAGAAAAAAGCCAAAAGCCATATTCAAGCACAAAACAAATCTCGCTGTAAGACCGAGGTTTTTTTATGGTCCCTTGTTACCTATTTGGTACTGCATTAACTTGTAATTTTGTTACCTCGATGCAGTGTGCTCAGCAGCCACGCGGGTCCTCTTTGTGTGGATTCCATGTGGCATTCCATATGTTAAGACTACTCGATGACATACCTGACATCAAGAAGGCTCGTTGTATGTAGATAATAATGCTCAACCTTGTCTCTCGCTCATATTATCCATCCGATTTTAGAAAATGATTTCTACTTGTATTCTCATAAATGATTGTATTTTGCGGGATTTCAAACCTCCCGTAGATGTTTCCACGGAAGATGTAAAGCGTGTCCAGGAGATGTCGTGCGAGTACATTCTTAAGGAGACCATCGACCAAAAGGGCAAGTTCTACGGTGGTGCACCATGAGTTTATTGTGACCGTAAACTTGAAACTCATTCGGTCTTCTTTAGTCGGTGTTGTTGCTCGAGAAACCCGCTTGGCTTGCTTGGTTGGGGTCGACATCTGCTCGGTTCAATCTGTTTTCTCATGACTCCATCCAAACAAGCCCTGATGAGAGTAACTTGAAACTTGATGTGATCGTAGCTAGCTTGTCTATAAATGTGATCTTGCTTTGCCAATATCTGTGATGCGAGAATGTGTTTGTGATGTCTCTTTGCTGTGGTGGCTGCCATATCCTGGCTGGTTCCAGGATGCAACCCCTGGTGGCTGCCAAATCCTGGCTGGTTCCAGGATGCCGCCGGCAACCGGGTAGGTTACTGTAGGGATGGCCGCTGTATCTGTAACGAGTGTTAATTAAAGCTCGTTACAAACACTGATCAGTAAGTAACGGGCTTCATTCAGAAAGCCCGTTACAAAAATGCCCACAATGTAACAGGCAGTATAAAAGCCCATTATCAGTCCTGACCGGTGGGCCCCAGGACTTGGCCGTTCATCGAGATATAGGAGACGTAGGTTGGCAGCAAGCATCTTCTTTAATAGAGAGAAAGCAGATGCGCGTAGAAACAGATGCGTCTCATTTCGTCGAGACAGTGGAGACGCAGGTTCATAGAATGCGTCTCCGATGTTAATTTAACAGTAATGGGCTCTGTTTCATACCCGTTGCCAAAGTTCCATGTGGGCCCAGAGAAACAGCCATTTCACGTGACCAGTGACTAGTTGTGGTAACAGTCATTGTTTGATGCCCGTTACGAATACTAGTTGTGCTGAGACGCGCGTGAAATAGACACATCTCATTTCGTCAAGATAGTGGAGACGCAGGTGCACATCAGGCGTCTCTGATATTGAGCTTATGTAACAGGCTTTTCTTTGGTGCCCATTACGAAAGTTCCCTGTGGGCCCAAAAAAACAGCCATTTCACGTGACCGGTGGCTAGTTTTGGTAACGGTCGTTGTTTAATGCACGTTACGAATATGTCTTATCAGTAACGGGCATCTGCCCATTACCTTTCTTGGCTTATTTGTAACACTTTATTGGTAACGGGCGCATTGCCCGTTACCAAAGACGATCTATGCCCATTACCAAAGGCAGTTTTTCACGTATTGTAAGGTGAATATGGGCTTCGGAACTCCCACAGGCGGCCCGCACTGTGCTTTGGACAGAAGAAACATGTGAATTGCCCTTAAGGAAGTGACCGTTAAGAGATTGGCGCATTAGGGTAAAAGAGTAAAATCGTGTGTTAGCTGCGAGATTATCGGGGGCAACGCACTATAAAAAAGGGGCCTGACCTTTGGCCTGCCCCATTCTACCGCCGCGGTCCGCGACGAGAGACGCACACCTTCATAGCAGTTCTGTAAGGCTTCCTTCGTCTGCCAACTTCTCTTTGTTTCGCGATAGTTTCGAGGCATGGCTCCGAAGCGAAGGCGTGACACCGTCGCGAAGGAATTCCCGAAGACGTACACCTTCGGGCGGAGCCTGATAGATAAGGGGGACGTGGCATCCCTGCAGAAGAACCAGATGATTGAGTCAGCGAGGGCTCCCGGAAAAGTGACCTTGCCGAAGCCACGGGAAAATGAGGTTGTCATCTTTTGGGATCTGCTATTTGCCGGGCTTCGGTTTCCCCTTCACCTCGCTGTTGTTGATATCCTCCGGTCTTTCGACATCTATCTGCATCAACTCACCCCCAATGCCATCCTACACCTTTTGGTGTATATGTGGATATGCTGAACTACCAAGATCAAGCCGTCGGCCGAAGGAATCACTTCAGCACATCAAGTTCATCAGCGTCGTACTGTCTTCAAAGAGGAAGGGGACGAGACCATGGAGCGGGACTGCCAGTTCGGCTGCCTGAACTTCTCGTACAAGTCCGGAGTTGTCAGCCCTGTGACCGCATATCGCAACAAGTGGCCTTCGAATTGGCAACAACACTGGCTGTACCACAACGTGACCCCGCTTATCGCGGGGGAGCCGTACCCGCTGGCTACGAGGGTGATGCCTCCTCTTCATGATTCATACACGAAGAATCCAGCTTTTCCCGAAGGGGACGAGTTTGTTATGATGCTTTGCCGGTTTGCTCACAAATATAGCACCCATGACATCGTAGAGGAGTACCGTTGCATTGCAGTGTGCCCGCTGCTGGATGGGTGGGCGGTGGCCGACGATGCCTGGGCGGCTAGAATCGGTGGCATCCCCTGCCCTGATTAGACGAAGGTTTTGGCTTCACCTCAGCCTGTGAGTTTTCGCGCCCTTTGTTGACTCCCTGATTCGATGTATGGTTGGCATGTTGTCTGGGTTTACCTAACTGCCGCTTCTGTCTGTTTGTGCGTAGTGCTGAAAAAGAGAAAGGTGGAGGATCATGGCGACTTCATCCTTGGCCCCGTGTCGCCGAAGGAGTACAAGGACACGGTGGCAGAGCTGAACGGTTCTCGGACAAACCGTGTGTTCGATTTTTTCAAGGTTACCGCACCCGAGAGCATCGGCTTCGCTAAGCATTGCGAGGCGGCCGAGAGGAAAGCTGCCGCACTTACCACCGCTGGTGCTAATACTGCCGAGACCGTGACGTCTCCTTGCGCCAGCGGTGCGCCTTCGAAGAAGACCACGAAGAGAACTAATCCTGCCACTGCGGCGATGGCTGCTGCTGAGGGAAAGCCTAGAAGAAATGGGGCGCCCGGCCGACGAGCTCACCTTCGACAGCCAAGAAGACACGGTTCGTCGATCTTGATACCGGCGTTGTGGGGACCGTCATTGCCGTCGCGCTCTTGCGCGCTGTTGCACCTTCGGGAAGTGGTGGTGGAGAGACTGGCGGTCCATTGCTTGTGCAGTTGAGCCATAAGGAAAAGGACAATGACGATGATAGTGATGTACGGGTGGTATCCTCGGTTGGAGACGCCCCTCGTGACCGAAGCCCCCGACCTTCGGCCACGAAGCCCCTTGTGATGAAGGCAAATCCAGTTCGGCGTCCAGCGGTTTGTCAAGTTCATCAACGGAGTACTAGCCAATCTGCCTCTCCATCTGCCACGAGTGCCGAAAAGGACGATTCTGGTGCCGAGGTCGAGGAGGAAGATGAGCCCGAGAGCAACAACTACCGTGTCACACTGGAGGCACCCCAAGTTGCCGCTGCTCAGATTCAGATCCCGTCGAAGGCGAAGCTGATTGGTGGGAAACAGATTGGGACTGATGAGTGGTGGTCATGAGCGCAGGTTCTTGGAGGAGGATGGGTCCAGTTTTGCGATTCCTCATGAAGAGGAGTACTTCAACAGCTTTAGCTCCGAAGACCTGGTAACTACGTGCGGAGACCTGGCACTAAAAAGCTTTGTTGCTTCACGATGCCTTACTCGAAAACTGGAGCGACCACGTCTCTACAAACTGGGGTGACTGTTGACGGTGAAATTCTGTCAACCTAGCCATGAGTTTACCTTCGGTGTTAGCATGAGTTTTGTATCTTATCCATTGGTACTAACCCCCGTGGTATAACAAGTTCACTTGTGCATGTTGGTTTTGGAGTTTAGTGTTTATGCGGGGTTTTAGTGTTGAAAGCAAGACTTCCGGGATAAGTTCATTAAGCACCTCAAGACAAGACCTTGAAGCCCGGTACAAGTCAAGCAATGAAGTGAATACGACTCCAAGAAGCCCAAGGACCAAGCCCGAGAAGATGACAAACTCCGAGGACCTAGCCAGAAAAGTGCTGAATATTGCGAGACAAGGAGCTTCGTCCAATTCTGAGAGAAACCGACGACAAGGGCCCACATGCAGAAGGGGGGAGGATATAGAAGACTCGGGAAGCAACACCAGGCGAAGGAGGCCACGAACTGGGCCGAAGTAGGCCCAGGCTGGTCGGCCCAGGCCAGCCGGCCCAACCCATTTCGAGGCCCAGTCGGCCCCCCTTTGACCTAGATGCCTCTCGGGCTATTTATAGCCCCCTAACCGAGAGCCACGCAAAAAATCAATTCGTCATCCGCCGCCGAGGAGCAGAGAAGCTTGAGGGACACCATCTCGGAGATGAGGGTCATGCTAGTTGTCTAGGGTCTCCCTAGCTGACGTGGGAACCTTGCATGGAAGACCACGTCGGAGCTCCGGAGCAAGGATCAAGATCGAGGTAGGATCCTGGTGGTGATCTTGTTCATGTAATCATTCATGGTGAAGTTTTTATGGTGAATCCGATTTCTAGCGATCAAGTGCCTTCTCGATGATTTTGTTTTCTTCTTGGTTTTGCTTCTTCCCCAATCTATACTTAATATAGATTGCTTAGGGTGCTCTTGTAGCCGCGGTGGCTAGAGGTGCATACCGGACCAACCAAGTGATTTCAACTTGTTCTTATCGAACTCGCCCTAGACTACCTGCATGAATAGGAATACGTTGTGACAGAACGGGGGTTCCGAAAGGCGGGCGTTTTCGGATTCGGACCGGAGGCCATGATTTAAAGATGCTTTTAATGAGATTCGCTTTTCTATCTTCATCTATCTTGTTTAGAGCTACAACATAAGCATGATCTAGACTCTCTAGATCGGTTATCTCTTGCTTTCTCTTGCTACCTCTTTAGTAGATTAGATTAGATTCGTTTTCTTGATGATATCTTAGATTAGATGCAATTTGGTTCTTCATAAGATAGCTTCCCTTGCTTTACTAGATTGAATCCTTGCGTTGCACATTGTTCCACGGATTCGATACCTTGGGTTCACCACTCGAGGGAAGAAGGGTCCCTTGACTACGACGGGGGATTTGTCTGCTTGCAAATCCATATGAACTTTGATACGATAATCTACCGTCAACAAGCCCCTTTTTCTAGCGCCGTTGCCAGGGAACAAGCAATCAAGATCCAATCTAGTATCGCTTATTATTCAGTTTTTATTTTGATTTTCTTTTTGCATCTCTTAAGTTTGATCATCCTCAAAAGAAAAAAAATCAATCTAATCTAGTTTTGATTAACCCTAATTTTTCTTTTGTTAGGTTTTTGTTTTTGCTAACCCTAACCGGAGATGGTTGGCTACCTCTCCAAGAAACCCAAAACTTTTTGTGGATAATCCAGGAAAACTTTATAGGCAAAGAAGACGTGCAACACAAGCTAAAGGGTTGGAAACCCTAGATTCAAAAGCTGAAGTTGAAGGGCCGTCAGAATCTCCAAGGGAATCACCACCTCCAAGTCCAAAGGAAGATCAACCTCAACCGCCACCCATGGGAGAACAACCACAACTGGAGTACAAGATCGAGCTATGCACCCCGGACATCGTTGATCTACCTATCATAAACCTTCAAGACGCCGGAAGGCCGTTCAAGATCAAGGTCTCAACTATCCGCATGACGATTGCGAGAGCTTTGGAGCGTTTCAATGAATACATACGAGCCGGATTCCTTGAGTGGCATATCGGTTTACTTAAGAGGAGGATGGAGAAGATGGAGATAGAGAAAGAAGCTCAACACCTAAAGGCTGCCGAGGCAAGATCCACATGCAAGGAGTGTGAGGAGTACGACCATGTCCAAGGTAAACCCCGATTTAATGCAAGTTCGTCCATCCAAGATTTGGTTCCTCCTTGTACACAATTTAAGGACTTCATGGACGAGCAAGCTGAGATCAACAAGGACGCCGTCACTAAGTTCGAGGCTATAGAGAAAGTATTAGAGAATCTATATGGCAAGGTGACAGAGGTCGGAAGCTCTATCCGTGAAGTGTTCATCATGATGAATATTCTAGAGACGCAAGTGGGACAACTTGCCGGGCGCCCGAATGGTAGCAAAGGAGAATATCCGAGACAACCCCAAGGTCCCGAGACGGTGAAGGCTACTCAAACTCGTTCGGGAGAGATGGAGGATCGCGCTAGGAAACGATGAATATCACGACCGAAGCACCGGAGTTTGAGATGCCGAGCCACTACGTGAAGGAAGTTGTTGCATCCGTCAAGACCAAAGGACAAAGGTAGCCTGTGAAGACCAAAAATATGACTAAGCTGAAGAATAAGCCCATGCCCAAGATGGTGCGGAAGTGGGTACCCAAGATTGCAACGCCCGCAAAGAGCGTTGATCCGAAGTAATCAAGTGAAGAAGTCTAGCCATGGACTATAAACGAAGCGCTAGGCGGGAGGCAACCCATTTCGTCGAGTCAAGAATAAGCTACCGGGAGGACAACCCGATTCCAGGTTTTTCGAGTCTTTTCAAGTAATTTAGTTTTTAATTTTACTATGCAAGACATTAGACTTAGAATGATTGAATAATATTAGAGACATAATTCTTGGTTGAATATTTTGTTTTGATCATAAACCCTTTACATGAGCCATCCTATGTGTTTGTTTGCTTCTTTTCGAGAAACCAAAACCAAATAAATTCAGAACCTATCTCAACCATTCACCCTCTTTATGATGTTGTGGTTGACTTGTTTTTCATGCTAAAAACACACGAGTAGAGCCACGACTTGTAACTAGATGTTATTTAAATTTCAACACGTGGTAGGACTCGCGTGAACCTAGAAAACTTAACTTTTGGTTGATTTAAAAATCCATATCCTTGGTTTCGCTAAGATTACAATTTTTCTAAGCCTCATTTAATTTTATTTCATTCAAAATCTCTCCCATCTAACCAAAATTAGAACCTAAACCTATGCCCCCATGATCAAGCCAGGAAAAGCTTGCTCTCAACTAATGGAAGCAAACGATACCGGTAAGACCAAAATATAAGTAGTCGGAAATAATTTTCGACTTATATTTGTTTTTAATGCTTTAAAAACTCCTCTAAATTTATATTTTAAATCATTAATATCTCTGATTTTATTTTTTATTTTTGAAATTGGAGGAGTGCTTAGCATTAAAACATGCTTAGAGGGAGGCAATCTAGTTAACCTAACCATACATGCACCATGATACATCATGGGATGCCCCTCCAACATATTTTATCACACCACATGCAAAGTACAAGCATGGGGGGCAGCCAAGGCTTTGTTTTGCAGGAATATCATGGAGGCATGTGAGGTAAGGGGTATGGAATTGACTCGAAGCGAAAACATCAAGTGGAAGGAGCAATAATGCAGGCGAAGGAGTGGACGAGAACGTTTGGAAGGTGCACGCGGTCACGAAGCAACAAAGCAAGCATGAGTGCACTAGAGAAGAACCAAGAGGAGGAGAGAGGTAAGTCTCCCATCCAGCTCTTTGTTCGTGTGCTCTAGTTTGTAGTCCGGAACCACCTTAGACTTAGCCATCCACCTCGTTTGTTTCGTGCAACAAAACACATCCTAATTCCACTCAAGGTCCAAAATCCAAAATAATATTTGTGTACCTTGTTACCAGTTGAAAACCCCAGATATATATTTGTGGGGAGAGTGCTGCAATCATGGAAGAAGCCTACAAGCTTTTTCACCAAAGAAGAAGGGATCATCGTCGTCTAAGACATCATCGACAACCTCTTCGAGGAGGCGCTCGGTTTCCGAGTCTCCTCGGAGTATTGAGGAGGACACGGAACCACCGAGGAGGAACCACACTCTTCTCCTCGGTGGCATGAGGGCCACACGAAACTCATTTATGAGGTTCACCAGACCTCAAGGACATATGGAGGAGCCGCCCATCCAACCTCGCCACTCGACACGATCATCCACTCCACCTCCATACGCTCCACGGTATTCTGAGGGGTTTGTCATCATGAGTCATCATGACGGAGGAGGAGGAGAAGAAGCTCGCTTGCCTTGAGTAGAGGCTTGTAGCGAACGTCGACTTCGACGACCAAGCTCTCCACATATTGGGTTTTCATACGAGACACCGAGGTTGGGATGCAATTCTCTAACGGAGTGTCGGCAAACACCCACAAGGAATTCGCCTAGAAAATTCTCATGACCATGGCGCATATCCTTGATGAAGGAGTGCTGAGTCTCTCATTCCGTTTGGAGAGAGCCATTCGCACCAAGAGGCCATCCACAAACTAGAGAGAGAGCAGGGAGATCTCCGGAGGGAGATCAACCACCTCGGAGGAAGCATCCACAAGTGGAGAAGAAGGAAGACACCGTCGGAAGGGTAACCGTGATCAACGGTTCTATGTCTAGAACCTTGATGGGTTAATCTCCTTTCATCCATGGGTTGTAATCGATCTTGAGATGTAATCATACTTTGTTGGATTATCTATCTATCATCTTGTGTTGAACATACTTTTATGCTTAAGGTTAGCTACCATACCGTAACGGGAGTAGAGCTCCAATGCTTCCTTGGATCCATTCAATACGCTGTGACCATCATAGGTCTAGTCATGAGTACCTTCGCGTAGTGAGTACGAGAGGAGGGAAAGGGCGAAACCGTGGTCACAACCCCCGATAGATTAGATTGGTTTTCATGTTCGAAACGATTGTATGTTCTAGTATCGTAGACCCATGGGCGAGTGTCTCCACTTGATTGAACAAGCGGTTCCCTATGTATTAGGGAATAACTCGGTTTTCAAAAAGGGAGCCCCGTAACAAGTGTATGTGCATGAAGGCACATTGGAAGGTTTTTGGAGTGTGATCGCGGGAGGAGCCCATCAACAAAGAAATAGTATCCGAACCCCATCATCCAAGTATGTCACTTGTTGTGTAAAAGGATTTTGGGGAGAATGAGAGAGATAAAGATAACCAACACGGAGCTGAATTGGCTTTGCTCGACTTTGCCAAGAAGACAATCGACCCCACTCACCTTATGATCAACCGGTGGTGTTGTGAGCAACATCGGATTTGGGAGATATTGGTTCGGGGTGTTACCTCTCCATGTTGGCTATCTCTTTAAGACCGGGTATTACAAGGAACCCAAATCATCTCCTACCCGGGACTTCCCTAGGATTCGAGTATATGAAGAAAGGAAAATATATAAGTGAAGATGAGAGAGGAGGCTTCAAGGTGGCCAAGGTGAATTTGCCCCTTTCGGAAGGAAGGTTAAGACTTTTTCTTGAGGGGAAGAAAGATTGGTTAGAGGAAGGACTTCTTGTGCCGGCGAAGAAAAAATAAAAGAGAAGGATTGTAGGAGAAGGTTTTTCCACGGCCCAAGAAGGAGGTGCGCAACAAAATTATGTGCCACCATTTAGAGGAGCCCCGACACCGCCGAGTTACTACGGTGATGTACCAATGCAAGCATGGGGGAGTGGTGCAGCCATGCCCCCACCAAATTTTGCAGTACCCAACGTAGCCTTTGCGGAGCCATATGCACACCTTCCTCAACCACAACAAAATGTGGCCATCGTTGGGGGATACGCTGCGAGAAACATGAAAATTATTGCAGCCATCTGAACCAATGCAAACCAAATGGGTGAAGGAAATGCAAACCTCGCTTATGAGCTTTGACGCCTTCACTTAGCACCGTCGGACAATTCATAGGAGGAGCGGTGCAATCCTATTATGAGCAAGGGTGCAACAACTAAGACTATCAATATCAACCACCGGCGGAAGATTAGAGAGAGGAGGAGCTTTAGTTATCTTTCCTTTACCCATTTTCTTTAATTTTCAGCTTGTTTGCGCCTATGTATGCGTAGTATTTTCAGCTTTTACTTTAATTTTTAGTTTTTAATTTAGTTTTCAGCATCTGTGTTAGTTTTTATTTTCATCATGAATAATGTCACCACCTAGTTTTTACCTTTGGTAAAGTTACAAAGTTTGTGCCATGATGATATATGATTACAATTGCCGCTTTGTTTATCTTTGTAATTGTTTTATGCATGATTAAGCTAATGCTCTCTTAAAATACAAATCTGAATTTATCTAAATGCTAGCTTAATCTTTAGCGGAGGCTATGATAAAAATAAAGACCCATAGTGTTTTATGCGCTCTCAAGTTTTAGATGGATTAAAGATGATTTATTTTTGTTCTTAAATGTAAAGCTAACCTTGTCATAAATACCTCTTGCGTGTTGCTCTACCTATCTAGAGCCATATAAATATTTCAGTGCAAAAACTTAGTATACAAGGTTTATTTTTGGGTGAGATATGGTAGGCATTTATTTCTCTGGCCCGAGACTAAGAAGCTGGTCATTCCGTTTTTGCGTATCTATCTTATTGCTAGCCTTTTTATCCGTGCATTGTGTATCCCCACATCGGAGATTTCACAAACCTCGCCGGATATCCACCCTTAAAACCAAATATCATCTTTTGTGATTACTTTCTTGACCACAACCTATCATTGAGAATGGATCATCAATTCAAGGAAGATAGCAAGACAGTGCCACGATTGAAAATTTCAAGTATCTCTCCGAAGGAAAAGTATTTCCGGTACCTACCTTATTTCTATCACCTCTTTGCCCGAGGATGAGCAAACGTCTAAGCATGGGGGAGGAGGTAGGTACAATGCCATTTTAGAGTTCAAAGGGGAGCAAATAAAAAAATTTTGATGAGAAAGAAAAAGAAAAAAAGGTGAGAAAAATGAGAAAAGAAAAAAATACGAGTATGTATGATATAAAAATAAAATAAAGTGAACTCCCTAGTTCTCTAAAGTGCATTAGGAATTTTAAGGTTTAAAGATTTAAAAGATCCATACTCTTTTTCCAACCATGTGCAATCCGATAACGAGGACTTCCTTTGTGCCTCGGGATCACTCTTTGCCATTTGCACATGTCCACCCATCTCAAGTGTGTGTATTTTTCTTTCCCCTCCTTGACATAACATTATTTTCCAATGACCTTTTTGACGAGTCTCAGTAAGAGCATGAGAAGCTTGTCTTGTTTTGACAACATCTCATTTATAAAATCTTGGTAGGACTAAATTTTCCCAAAGAGCTCCATATAAAGCCTACCACATATATGAATGCTATGAGAGGGAAAGGAGTAGAATAAATAGGCTTGAGAGACAAGATGAGATGAGAGTTCATGAGCAAGATGCAAGGTGGTTTAAATTTGTGAACTTGGTTTAGGTCTTTTTCATCTTGTCCTTTATTTCAAAATTTCTGAGATCCATTTGAATTTTGGGAGCATGTTAATACTTGTGGGATGAGCTTAATTAAATATCTACCCTCCGTAGGGATGAAGGCTAGTACATTATGGAACTTTAACGAATTAAACTTTTGAGAGCATTATGTTTTCTCATGTATGATCAAGTGCAAGGTTTAAACAATGAAGGGCAACAATGATATCCATCGAAGGCTTACTCGAGGACGAGCAAGGTTTAAGCATGGGGGAGCTGTTGACGGTGAAATTCCGTCAACCTAGCCATGAGTTTACCTTCGGTGTTGGCATGAGTGTTGTATCTTATCCATTGGTACTAACCCCCGTGGTATAACAAGTTCACTTGTGCATGTCGGTTTTGGAGTTTAGTGTTTATGCAGAGTTTTAGTGTTGAAAGCAAGACTTCCGGGATAAGTTCATTAAGCACCTCAAGACAAAACCTTGAAGCCCGGTACAAGTCAAGCAATGAAGTGAACACGACTCCAAGAAGCCCAAGGACTAATCTCGAGAAGATGACAAACTCCGAGGATCTAGCCAGAAAAGTGCCGGATCTTGCGAGACAAGGAGCTTCGTCCAATTCGGAGAGAAACTGACGACAAGGGCCCACATGCAGAAGAGGGGAGGATATAGAAGACTCGGGAAGCAACACCGGGCGAAGGAGGCCACGAACTGGACCGAAGTGGGCCTAGGCCGGTCGGCCCAGGCTGGCTGGCCCAGCCCATTTCGAGGCCCAGTCGGCCCTCCCTTTGACCTAGATGCCTCTCGGGCTATTTATAGCCCCCTAACCAAGAGCCACGCAAAAAATCAATTCGTCATCCGCCGCCGAGTAGCAGAGAAGCTTGAGGGACACCATCTCGGAGATGAGGGTCATGCTAGTTGTCTAGGGTCTCCCTAGCTAATGTGGGAACCTTGCATGGAAGACCACGTCGGAGCTCCAGAGCAAGGATCAAGATCGAGGTAGGATCTCGGTGGTGATCTTGTTCATGTAATCATTCATGGTGAAGTTTTTATAGTGAATCCGATTTCTAGCGATCAAGTGCCTTCTCGATGATTTTGTTTTCTTCTTGGTTTTGCTTCTTCCCCAATCTATACTTAAGATAGATTGCTTAGGGTGCTCTTGTAGCCGCGGTGGCTAGAGGTGCATACCGGACTGACCAAGTGATTTCAACTTGTTCTTATCGAACTCGCCCTAGACTACCCGCATGAATAGGAATACGTTGTGACAGAACGGGGGTTTCGAAACGCGAGCGTTTTCGGATTCAGACCGGAGGCCAATATTTAAAGATGCTTTTAATGAGATTCGCTTTTCTATTTTCATCTATCTTGTTTGGAGCTACAACATAAGCATGATCTAGACTCTCTAGATCGGTTATCTCTTGCTTTCTCTTGCTACCTCTTTAGTAGATTAGATTAGATTCGTTTTCTTGATGATATCTTAGATTAGATGCAATTTGGTTCTTCATAAGATAGCTTTCCTTGCTTTACTAGATTGAATCCTTGCGTTGCACATTGTTCCACGGATTCGATACCTTGGGTTCACCACTCGAGGGAAGAAGGGTCCCTTGACTACAACGGGGGATTTGTCCGCTTGCAAATCCATATGAACTTTGATATGATAATCTACCGTCAACAGTGACCGAACTTGAAAAATTGCTGGCCACAGAGCAAGACCGAAGCAAGCAACTTGAGCAGGAGATGGAGGACAGTGCGAAAGCGTCAGACCGCTATTTAGTCACTCCGTGCTGATGTGGTGAGGCTGACCAGTACGAGGACTTGAGCGGCCAGCTCGTGACAAGGACACCAAACTGGCCGGTGTGAAAAGCAAAGCAAGCCATCTGAATGATGTATTGGCGAGGTACCGGACTTAGCATATACGAAGTGCGGAGGTGTTGCACGATGAGGTATTGGAACTACTAGTACAGTGCAACCTTGAAGCCCCCCAACTTTGTTTCCTCAGTGCACCGTCGAATCTTTTTACGAGTGGGTGAGTGCTTGCTTCGATTTAGTTGCAATGAACACCAAGATCTTCGGTGAACTTGGGGCTGCAGTCGGGGTTCGTACACTGGCATACTCAGTGTGCTCGTTGGTTCCCGTGGATCACCCTTCGTCGGAGAAGACTGTCAGCAAGAGTGACATCCGTCGTCTGACGAAGGATGACTACGGGTGGCCTAGCGATGCGGAGCTGGATGTGTCGAAGCTTCCTGTGCTTGCCAAGAACCTGGCTAATAATTTCATGAATACCTTCTGCGCCGAACGCGGGTCCCGTCTTACCCTTGATGAATCTATTCGTCTAAGTGCTCAGGTGCGACGAAGCAACTTGCATTTTTGTCTTGTCGTACCTATCCGCCTTCGGTTTGTGATGACGTGACTATATTCTTTTGTTGTCTTGCAGATATCACTTCGCCTCCAGGCACGGGTTGCGGTGTGCCTTCGGGCTCGCCATCCTGCTGGGGGGCTGCTCCAGCCTTCGTTCCTAGAGGAGGGCAACTGGATTGACGTGATCAGGATACCATTGATTGCTGCCGAGGGTGCTGCCGCCGAAGATGCGGCCGCCGAGGGCGTAGAAGGTAGAGGTGTTGAAGCGAGGCAAGGCGACGAAGTTGAACAAGGTGCTGAAGCTGAGCACGACGAACGGGTGGAGCGCGCCGTCCCTACGGAGGAGAATCGGGCAAGTGACGCGGAGTGCGTCGCGATGGTTGAGCATGTTGAACCTGCGACTGATGCCTCCCCCGATGCCGATGCCGCGAATACTGAAGGTGCCTCTCACGTGCTGTCGAGCAAGTGGATGAAGCTACACGCGGGTCCATGGGGGGCAATGCCGACGACGAGGTGCACGCGGCTGAACTTGAAGCAGCGCTCCTTGCCGCCAGCTCTCAGGAGCGCGAAGCTAACGCTGACGTGGAACCTGTCGAGACCACCCCCCTTCGGCCACTGCTGCCGAATCCGAGGTCTGAGGAGTTGAGATTTAAGTGAACTTATGTACTTTTGCCCTTGTGGTTGTACTCAAAACTAATGTAGGTTGCCTCTGCGCAGGTCCCTTCGGTGGTGCCTGCGTAGGGAACTGAAGGTGCGAGTGACCATCCTTGTCATAGAATTCATTTTTTGTTGCACCGAACGTGTGGACGAAGTTTAGCATCTGCCATCCTGGCGTGTCATATTCTGAGTTTATGTTGTACCACGCACAACGCTACCAGGTTCGGAATGAGTCTGCTAAATGATTTTTTGCGGAGTTTTCAAAGGATCCGGAGCGTCGTGACGCGATTCTTAAGGATCGCGCCGCTCGTCGAGCGGCGAAGCGTGGTTCGGTAGAGCCCTTCGTAGACGAAGGATTGGTTCCCAAGTCGGATCCTATTGAGGAGGGGATTATCGGGCCTCCTGAGTTTGTGTATTTGATTCCTGACGCTTTGCCAGAGGGCACTGCGATTGTAAAGACTGAGCAGTTGTAAGTGCTCGCACGCCTGATTGTGCCCCTGTCTTCGGCACAAGACTCATGCCTTTGGAGGAGTTACACCAGATGGCGCTGGGCATAATAGATGTGGCGGCGCTTCGGTTAATCGACGAAATCTGTGAAGCTGTGCTAAACGAGGACTAGCCCCTTTGGCGTATGTTTCGTGCTCCTTCGTCGCTGATGTCTTCCTGTAAATGAATGGCTTCGTGTCATATATATGCAAGCCGCGAAGACTTTGAGGTGCCTGCTTCGGAACTCCCTCCGGAAGTGTTCGCGGCTGATTAGAATGACACGACCCGAGATGGAGTGTGAAGTGTAAATGAAACCTATTGTACTGATTGATTGTATCTTGTTTATGTGGTAATAAATTGAAGATGGTGATTTCATTGTTGTTAATTTTGCTCTTATATTGTTTGTTCATTGTGCCCTTTGAGATGTTACCTCCTATTTCCCGTACTGGGTTGCATCGTGACCGACGCATCGTTGTTCCGCCTCGAGCGTTATTTATAACTTTGGCCGTAACGGGGCCGAGCGGTTTTCCCTCTCCGGCCATAACGGGACCGACGCACCGCTTCAAGTAGGCTTTCAACTTCGGCCATGCCGGGGCCATCACACCGCTTCAAGCGAACTTTTCACATTCGGCCATAGCGGTATCGACACACCACTTCAAGCGAGCTTTCCACTTCAGCCATGACGGGGCCATCACACCGCTTCAAGCGGAATTTTCACCTTCAGCCATATCGGGACTGACGCACCGCTTCAAGCAATCTTTTCAACTTCGGCCATGAGCCATCACACCGCTTTAAGTGGACTATTCACCTTCAACCATAGCGGGGTCGACGCGCCGCTTCAAGTGGGCTTTTTAGTTCCGGACTACGTGATAAGTGACAGGCATAGCTTGGGTACGTCTAATGCTACCTGAGGCTACGCCGTTACTTACCTCGAACGATACCCTTCGGAGACTATGCCCCCGGAAGTGTGTGGGGGAGCATAGCTTTGACAAAAACTGCGAAGACTCATTCGAGAGCGCCAAGCTTGGGGGAAAGACTGACTTATATTACATGTCAAAAGGTACACGGGTCCACCTCGTTAAAAACCTCACACTTCGTGGATCCAAGGAGAATCCGCGAAGCTTCCCCCGTGAGGAAAAGAGTACGTCCCCCTACTTATTGTTCATATATTACAAACTTCAAAAACGGAAATGAACAAAACAAATGTGAAGCGAAAAATGGTCACAGTTTCGTGCGGTTAGACGAAGTACTTCTGGAGCATGTCCACGTTCCACATGTATGGCTCGTCTTCGCCGCTCATTCTGCGCAACTTGAAAGCTGCTTCATTTGTCGTCCGGTTGCTATGAACGAGCCTTCCCACTTGCTGTGCATTTTTCCCTTTGACTTGCCCTTTGGGATCTTGCGTAGAACGAGGTCTCCTGACCGGATGAGCTTTGGTTGAATCTTCTTGTTCTTCCATCTTCGGGTTTCCTCCTGGTAGGTTAGCAGGTTGGCTCCGGCCTTTAGCCGTGCTTTCTGAAAGTTCTGGACCGAAGCCTTTAGTGCTTCGTCACTGGGAGGGGCGTCTCTCCAAGTTCCTAGGCACAACTCTTCGGGGAGCATGGCTTCCTCACCATAAAGTAGCTTGAAGGGTGAAAACTACTTAGTTCTGGAAGTTGTGGTGTTGTGAGACTAGATCACCCTCGGTAGCTCTTCGGCCTATTTGCTTTTTGGCAGCTCTGTGATGTTCTTTTTGATACCAGCAAAAATGACGCAGTTGGCTTGTTCTACTGCCCCATTGGATTGCGGATGATAGACCGAAGCAAAACACAATTTGGTGCCCAAGTAAGTGTAGAATTCCCTAAAGTCTGTGCTATCCAACTGCTTGCCATTGTCCACTCTGACTTCTTATGGCACTCCGAAGCGGCAGACAATGTTCTGCCAACAGAACTTCTGTATCGTCACCGAAGTGATGCTCAACAACAGTTTTGCCTCTACCCACTTGGAGAAGTATTCCACTGCCACTTGGAGTAGCGGACCAACGATATCTATTCCCCACCGAGCGAAGGGCCACACTAGGGGTATTAGTTGTATCTCGTTGGCGGCGAACTTGCTGTACAGAGCATGGCACTGGAATTCTGGGCAGTGGCACATGATGTCGTGGGCGTCGGCTACTGCCAAAGGCTACTAGAACCCCAGACGGAAAGCCTTCTGCACCAGAGCCCTCGTGCCAATGTGGTGTGAGCACATGCTGCTATGTATCTCATGGAGTAGTTGCTTGCCTTCAGTTACTGATATGCATTTGAGCAGTGGAGCACACACTCCCTTTCGGTACAAGTTGTCATCAATGATGTGATAGTTTCTTGCCCTGATGGCGACTCGTTTGTCGACCACACCATCTTCTGATTCATAGTAGCCCTTGACTGCTGCTACTATCGGGGCGCGCCAGTCTTTGCTGTGTATTTCGTTCACAAACTTTGGGGGTGCCTCTTCGTCAGCCGCAGATCTCACTATTGTTGTTTCGTAAAAGACATCTGGTGGCAGGGGATCTTGCGAGGCCGTTGCTTTGGCTATGGCGTCGGCTTCTTTATTGTACAGCCGAGGAAAACTTTTGACCTATATGCCGAGGAAGAATTTCTCCATGCTTCGTACTGCTTGCAGGTACTTCATCATGTCTGGTTTCTTGGCCTTGTAAGGTTTGCCAATGTGATCGGCTTCCAGCTTGGAGTCTGTCAGGATGACAAGTCTCCTTGCTCCAACTGCCCTGGCCTTCTGAAGAGCGAGCAACAACCCTGTTGTTGGTGCAGTTGTCGCAGTTCAGCCACAGTGCATACTGAAGCTTGATACTCGAGGGTGACTTGAGAACTGCCGCCGCTGCCGAACCCAGATGACAATATGCTCCGTCACATTGAACTTCCCATACCGGCTCCGAGATTATACGATCCCCCATCGTGGCCGAAGGTGTACAATCGGCCACAAAGTCAGCCAAGACCTGAGATTTGATTGCGCTATGGGAGATGAAGTTTATGATGTACTCCGCAAGTTCTGTGGCCCATTTGCCTATTCTTCCCGTTGATTCTTTATTTTCAAACATGTCCCAAAGGGGTATGCAGTGGGTACTGACACGTTGTGGCTCTGAAAATAGTGTCGAAGCTTCCTTTTGGCCATTACGACTGTGTATGCCATCTTCTCCATTTCTGAGTAAAGGAGCTTGGAGCTCCTTATGGCTTCGGAGACATAGTAGATGGGGAACTACTTCAAAGCGTCTGCCTCCATCCGTTCCTCTACCAGGACGACGCTGACTGCCGTGTCGGTTGCAGAGATGTACAACAATATGTCGGCCTTTGGGGACGGCTTGGACATGACCGCGACCTCCTCCAAGTAATTTCTCACATCTTCGAAGGCTTGCTGCTGCTCTGCACCCCATGGAAAGTTGTGTTCGCGCGAAACACCTTGAAAAGTGGTAAGCTTCACTCAGCTGCCCTGGAAATGAATCTGTTCAGTCATGCAATTCTGCCCGTGAGTCTTTGCACCTCCTTTCTGCTGCTTGGTGGTTGCATTCTGCGTAGTGCTTCGATTTTCTGAGGGTTGGCCTATATGCCTCGTTTTGATACCATGCAACCTAACAACTGTCCCTTGCAGATACCGAAGATGCACTTCTATGGGTTGAGCTTGAGCCCATTGCGCCTCCTGTTGTCGAAGGTTTCGGTCAGGTTCGCGATGTGGTCTGTCTCCTTCTCGCTCATGATGACTATGTCGTCCATGTAGGCGGAAGCATTGCGACCCATCTGATTACCGAGGATTAGCTTCATCATACGGTTGAAGGTAGACCCAACATTATGAAGGCCCTCTGGCATTCTGACGAAATAGAAGGCTCTGAAGGGTGGTTGTGAATCCTATTTTTGCCTCATCCTCCCTTCGCATTCACACCTAGTGATATCCGGAGAAGCAGTCAAGCAAGCTCAACATCTCGCAGCCGGCTGCCTGGTCGATAACAATGTCGATTCTTGGAAGCGGGTAGGGGTCCTTCGAGCACACTTTGTGGAGCTCTGTGAAGTTGATGCACATGCACATTTTGCCATTCTTCTTCCACACCATTATGACATTGGCCACCCACACACGGTACTGCACCTCCCTTATGATTCTTGCGTCAAGCAGTTTCTGCACTTCGGCTTCCGCGGATTTGACTCTATCGTCTGACATGGGCCTTTGTCGTTGCAGCTTCGGCTTCACCTTTGGATCGGTGTTGAGGGCATGCTCTATGATGGATCGATGGACCCCAGTTAAGTCTATTTTGGACCATCTAAAGACGTCCTGGTTGTGACGAAGGAATTATAGGAGTCTGTTTTCCTCCTTTTTGCTGACTTTGGTGCCTATCATGATTGTTCTGCTTGGTACATCTGCACACAAGTTAACTGTGCTGGTGTCGTCAACTGCTTTCATACGTTCAGTCTCAGCTTGTTTCATTGTCTGCCTCATCTGAGCTTCGGCCCTCTGCTCGGCCTCTGGCAAGATGTCATTGCCTTCGGTCTCATCAATAATGTGCACTTTCCTATTGAGCACTGAAGTGTTCCTTTTAGCTCTTTGAGCCTTTTCCTGACTGCCATACACCGAAATAAGCCCAGCCGCGGTTGGTATCTTCATTAGCAAATAGCCTTGGTGAATGACGGCTGCGAATTTGTTGATTGTGTTGCGCCCGAAGATGGCGCTGTATGGGTACACGAAGTCAATGACATCAAAGGTGATGACTTCAGTTCTCATAGTGGCATCTTGCCCGAAGGTCACGTTGACATCGCTTTTGCCAAGTGCCTCGATTCTCTTGTTGCCGAAGCCGTATAATGGGTTAACTACCTTTTGCAAGTCCTCTTTCTTAAAGCCCATGTCAGAGAAGCACTGCCAAGTTAAAATATCCGCTGAGTTGTCGTTAACCACCAGGACTCGACCAACATCATTGCCGAAGTAATACGTACTTCGTGTTCTTGCTAATGTTCGCCCTTATGACGAGGGGGTCATTGTGAGGGTAATGCCGCAACCTGATATCAGCAGTTGTGCAGGTTATTGGTATGTGGGACCATGGCAGGTGGAAGTATTTTCCCAAGCAGATGTGTGAGACGCTTCGGTAGTACTCTTTCCTCTAACGCTTCGTCGTGTGCACCGGTTCGTTGGAGCCCCCCAAAATTGCGTTGATGATGTTGACCATGCCCATCACCCCTG
Organism: Cenchrus americanus; assembly: GCA_947561735.1. Taxonomy (NCBI): domain Eukaryota; kingdom Viridiplantae; phylum Streptophyta; class Magnoliopsida; order Poales; family Poaceae; genus Cenchrus; species Cenchrus americanus. The sequence continues at coordinate 78,833,990 of OX387240.1, forward strand.
GGCCATTAGAATCAGGTGCTTCTTGCTTCGGCGGTGGTGGCAGCTGGTGTGGTGGCTGGCTGTATGCTACTTGAGGGTGAGCTGAGGGGTTCAGCCATGAAGGTACAAAGACCAAAGACGTTTGCGCATGCATAGTTTGTGGTGGGGGCGGGGGCAGCTGCGGTGCCGAGGGGGAGAACATCTGTGTTGACTAGAACGCCTGCATCGGTGCCGAAGGTTGGAAAGATTGGGGCGGGTGATACTGTCCCGTGTTCTGGTATTTCATGATGTGGTTTACAGCCAGCCCTGCTGCCTTTGCCTTCTCCTCAGCTTCCCACTCTATTTTCTTCTTGATTGCCGAAGGGCACTGGTGAGTGTGGTGGTACGCATTGGTCTTGTGGAGCCAACAGAAGTACCTGACACAGCCCCCTTGAGGTGGTGGAGGTGGCTGTGGGGGCTTCGGTCTCCTATTGTTCTTGTTCCCTCCCTTGTGTCCTCCATTGCCTTTGTTTTGGTTGGGGTCGGTGTGTGTAGACACGTTGTTGACTTGCCGGTATGACTGCTTCAGCGGGTGGTTCTGCCATCCTTTCGGAGCATCCCATTGACCCTGTTGCTTTTGTTTCTTGGCTGCATTGGCTCGGTCCAACCTTCGGCGATGACCTTTATCAGATTTGTAGTATTGTTGCATCACTTGGAATAACTCTTGGAGGGACTTGGGTTTGATTCCGTCGAGCACATGCTGGCAGTTGCCTACCCTCAGGCCCCCCACGATGGCATCAATGGTGCTGCTTTCGGAAACTCCAGGTGCCCGCGCTGTTAGCTTGACCACTCTGTGCATATACTACTGTAGTGACTCCTTGTCCCCTTGGATGCACATGTTGACGAGGTCGTTGGAATCCAGCTCCTCGACCTACATGCCCTTGAAGCTGGACAACAGCTTGTTGCGGAGCTGAAACCATGAAGTTATGTGACCCTTCGATATGATGGCATACCAGTACTAGATTTCGCCTTTCAGGGCCATCACGAGCGCTTTGGCCTTTATGGTGGCATCGCCACCATTGGATTCAACTGCAGCTTCATATTTCATGAGGAACTCTTTTGGATCGTAGTCTCCGTCGTACTGAGGCAGGGTGTTGGCATTGAAGCAACAAGGCCACGGTGCACTCTCGAGCTCGGCCGAGGGCGGGGACACTGGGACAATGTTGCAGAACGGGGCGTCGTCCAGCAAGATGTGTTCCGGCCTTTGTCCTTGCTCTTGTCAGTGTTCGATACTCTGGCCTTCGGATGCGTCTTTTTGCTGCCTCCATTGATCCAGTTGGGCTTGCATGGCCTATAGGGTGTGCCAGACGTGCTGCTGGGACACCGGCGCGGCCTGCGCGGCGGCTGCCGATGCTGGGGTGGCTAGCAGAGGAGCTGTGTGCTGTTGTGGCAACACACTTGCGATTTTCCCCTGTAGTAGAGCGAAGTAGCGCTCAGCCTACCTGATGTTGAAGTCGACGTCGCCAGCTGTTGCATGCGTCGATGCCACGCCCTGCTGCTGGTGTGACTGTGCTTGTGATGAAGATGGTCGAGCTTCCTACTCTTGCTAGGCCGCTACGACCTTACCGGTGATGAGGGCCCGTATCCTTCGTAGTGCTTCTATGTCTTGTGCCGAAGCCCCGAGCCCCTCGAGGCTAACCTCGAACACAACCGAAGCAGTGTGCTCGACCTCCGGGGCGCTTGCGTCGGTGTCGGATCACGCCGAAGGCTGAACCGCCGAGGCTGAAGGGTTGGCGACTTCCGGCGCTGGAGGTGGGGTCGGTGCCTAGGCCGTGGTGGCTTCGACCCCTGCTGAATGCGTTGTTGACGGTGTAAAACCGTGCTCAAGTTCACCGCATGCCTACGAGTGACTTGGTGCCTTTTCACCAAGGAGGGTCCTCCCTAGATTTGTCAATCCAATGATCGGAAGCAAACTCCTAAGACTATCCATCTAATCTAATGATCTAACCTATCATTAAGCTTTGATTGCATTAAAGTTAAACATACATGAAAGGATGTATGGATCACATCCACCTAGCCATAAAGGTGAGCATGCAAAAGGTAAGCCTAGCCTATCATCTTCTCATTGTCATTCCGGCCAAGGTGACAAACTAACCAAAAGCTCATACCACGATAAGGAGATATCCATTGCACGTTCGTTCGATGCTTTCCCTAAATCGTACTGTCACCTCTTTAATGTTAATTTCCCGCTCTTTAATGTTAATTTCCTGCGTAAAAAACAAACTCCAAAATTGACATGCAAGAGTGAACTTGATACCTCCGGGGGTTTGTACCATTAGAATATCAAATACGTGCAAATGTTGACGATAAACTCATAGCTAGGTGTACCAAAATCGACCGTCAACATACCCCCATGCTTAAACCTTGCTCGTCCTCGAGCAAGTCCAAGATCTTTGTTTACCTTGGAAATCAACATTGCCTTTCAATGTCTTTCCTGCACTTAGTTATACACAACAAGACATATTGCTCTCTCAAGTATTTAGCATTTAAGGTTCAAGTTTTGACCAGGTACTTCGTTATGGAAGATAGACTATCATTAAAGAACATGCCACAATAAAACAAATATAGTGCTCTCGAACTTAAGCAAACTTCTAACCTTTGCCTTATTGCATCGTGAAGAGTTTTCAAAAAGTTGCACATCTAACATAAATGAGGTTCTCTTGCAAAAGCTCATGGAAACACTCATCTCGTCAAGTCACTCAAGCCTACACTAGATTAATCTCAACCTATTCTACTCATATATGAAAGTGGGCTTATGGGGAGCTTGGTAGGTAAAAACAATCCTAGCAAACATCATACTTGAAATATTGTCAAACTAAGAGAGAGATCTATTGGACTTACTGAGACTAGTCAAAAATGTTATGGAAAATAAATGTTGGAAAGGGAGAGAGATGGAACACACGCATTTAGAAAGGTGGACATGTGCAAGTAGCAAATGGGTGACCCTGAGACACGAATGAAGTTCTCGTTATCGGATTGCACATGGTTGGAAAATGTTGAGTATGGACTTGTCTTCAAAGGTCTCTAAAATTTAAATGAAGCTAAAAAGAACTGCAGATCATTTTTATTTTTTCTCTTTTTTTCATTTCTTTTTTCTTTTTTTATTATATATTTTTTCTTTCTTCTTTTTTCTTTCTTTCCTTCATTTTTTCTTCTCTTTATTTTTTATTTTTTATTCATTTTTTATGCTCCTCCGAACTTTTAAGCAACATAGGACTTGCTATAGCAGTCCTCCCCCATGCTTAAATGATTGATCGTCCTCGAGCATAGAAGTGAGGGGACCGATGGTTGCTAAAGAAGTACAAAATCATTGTATTCCTCTATAAATCTTTTTGAAATCTTTAAGGCATCCTTCATGTCGAAACTCCGCATAACTTAGTTGCATTGATGAGTCCCTCCATATGTTATATGTCTTGAAATCTTGCCAGAAAATCTTCAGAAAATTCATCGAAAAATCATCCATACTCAATTTGGGTTGTGGTCAAGGAGGTAATCACAAAAGGATGTTTTGGGTTTAGGGTGGATGCCCAGCGAAGTTTGTGAAATTTCCAATGTAGAAACTCACAATGCATGGACAAGAATGGCTAGAATGAAAAAGATACGCAAAGGAATGACCAGCTTCTTAGTCTCGTACCACAGAAATCAATTCTAATCCAACTCATCAAGATATAAGTTTGCAAACTAAAGGTTATATCATTAAAGTACTTGTATGTGTATAGGCTTTGGTAGGTAGAGCCTTGCAAGAGATTCATGTCACACCCTGAAATTTCCAATTTCAGGATGTGAATATAGAAAATAATTAAATAACAATTTTCTCATAATTTTAAAACTTTTCCAACATTTATTTTCTTTACAGGGAATATAGTATAGGAAAAAAATCATTGTTTGATTTTCTAAATTAAATAAAAAGTTGTGAGTGTTGCATTCATGCCGCTGCATCTCAGTGCTTCTTGAGTGCAAAAGGTTTCAAAAATGCGTTTAGGTGTTGTCCAAATCCTTCCGAGAATTTTCCGGATTTTTCTGGAATTTATTCTCATTTTCCTTGAGCTATTTCTATTTATGAGAAGGCTCTAAAATATTTTTCATGAACTCCAAATACTTTATTTGGATTGTTCATGTCCCATTGAGCCTATGGGAATTTTCCTAGAAGTTTTGGAATTTTTTGAGTATTTTTCGTGCCTTTAAAACAATTCTAGATTTTCTGGAAATTGTTTTGCATTAAAAATAAATTCGAAAAATATATAAATCTTATCCATCCGTTCTGGGCCGAGCCCGAAGGCCCGACCCATCTCACCCCCTCTTTCAGCCCAGCTAGCTTTGCATGCCGCGCAACCCATCTTTGACGTGTGGCCCATAATTTCAGAAGTCCAGCAATGCACCCCAAACTCCTTTGGCTTGCCCGCGAGATGTTCTTCCGGCCCAGCTGCCCAGCCCGCCATGGCCCTGCGCCAGCCCACGCCTGGCCCATCTGAGACCGCACCCCCACCTTGTCCATGGCGGACACGACAGGAAGTCCGCCGGCCGCCCAGCGTCCGTGCCAGACACGCTTGCCCCCGTCCGCTCCCCTATTTAGCCTCGCGTGCCCGAGCTCCCGCGTGCCCTAACCTCGGCCCCGCTTTGCGCCGCCACCGGACCGAGGCCGAGCCGCGCGCCGCCGCGGTGCGCCGCCGCCGCCGCCGATTCGTCGCAACCGCCGCCTCCCAGAGCAAACCGATGCCACCAGAGGTTTCCTCGTGTCGAGCTGAACATGCTGTGCCGTTTTCCATCGCCAGAGATCCGCCGGAGCGCTGCCGCCCATGGAGCCCGAGCCGGCCGCCATGCCTGTCCGCCGCCGACCATCTCTCCGCCCTCCTCCGTCCAAGGTGAGCAGCCCCACGTGTTCCCCTCACTCTCCTCCCCGTTTTCCCCTTCTTACCAGAGCTCCCCGCCCTCCAGGTCACCGGCGCCGCCACCCACCAGCGCCGCCGCCCCCTGTTCGCGCCTATGTCTAGAGGTTGAAGAAGCTCTTGGCAGTTTTGCGGATTAAACCCTGGAGTATCCTATAGTCTTTATCCTTTCTTATGTGTCTTGCATCTTTCACAAATAAAACGCTAGATCTATTAGATGCTTGCAATTAGATCCAATCTAAGCCCTTTTTCAGATCTAACCCTGAACTTTATCAGTTTCGTGAGCACTATTGGATGTGTCTTGCAAATCTTCTCAACTAGCCCCTAAAGTCTATAGTTAATTACAGGTAGGTCCCTACAATCTTGTTTTGCCCATAGTTTCTTTGTTTTAGCTCCGTTTTATCCGTTCAAGTGGCGGTAGGTTCATAATAAAATAAAGCATGCATTAGTGGTGTGTTTTCCTTATGTTTGTTTTCTAAAAAAATAAATTTAATATTAATTTTGTTAATATTTATCAAACATGCTTTTCTAAATAAAAGCTATATAGGTCCATACACCGTTTTTTCATAATCGAATTTAATTTGATTAATGTTTATTTCACATGCTTTTGTAAATAAAATCTAATTAGATCTTTTACCCTATTTTCTATAAGTCAAATATTAATTTGCTTAATGATTAATTAACTTTTATAATTAAAAGTTGATTAGGCTTTTACATCGACTTTTATAATAAATGTTAACATGATTAATGTCAATTCCATAATGTTTTTAATAATAATAAGGTCCTATCGAATTACAAAGTTTCGTTTAGATTTTTCATATAGTTTAGTTTTTCTAAATAAAATGTTTAATTGGTTAATTCATATATGAATCTTTATAAATAAAACTTGACTAGTTCTTTACACCGGTTCTTGTAAATAAAGTTTAATTTTCTTTAATTCCAACATGAGATATTTTATTTATGGAATATCCTTACATATAATTTGTTAATTAAAATAAATCTAGCTCATAGCCTTATTCTCTTGTATGCAAAACGTTCGTTAGATGTTCTTTATCAAGCTCTATCTCAGCGTGATCTTTCAAGTCCTTGCTAGCAGCCTTGATAACTCGATCTAACGTGTTTGTCAGTGCCGAGCTAGGCCCCTTCCAGCAAAAAAAAATAGCTAGCCTCCTTGTAAAGGCAAGGTCCTACTCGACTTGGACTAAGCCCAATAATCCAATATCATGCTTAGCAACGCATGACCTATATAAACAACAAGCTACGACCTCCTGGTCTCTTTTTCTTACCTATATCGCTTTCGCCTTGTGCCCTAGCTCATTGGCAAGCCGCCGCCGCAATGCCGTGAAGCCATCTCCTCCATGGCTGCAGTGAAGTCCAGCTCCGGCGCCGTCGCAAGGACACGAGAAGGTCTTGTTGTTTCCATGTGCTGGCCGGCAAACTCAGCAGGGACACACCAGCAACATCGTCCTCTCTGTCGCTCGCCGTCGCCGAGTTGCTGCTCGAGGAACACGCGCGTCCAAGCTGCCCGATCAACAGCCATCGTCCCCAACGAGATTGGTCTCAAGCTCGTTCGTAATCGTTGTTCATCGATCACCAGAGAGTTCGCCGCTGCAAACCCCAGAGAAGTCTCAAGGAGTTCCAGGCCACGAGATCGACCTCAGTGCAGCCAGCGTGTTCCCATCACTCACCAGTTCACTGGAGCGCCGCGAGATCGAGAAGGCCAAGCCGGCATGTTCCACTGTCGTCTGTCGTCGCTGGTCCAAATTCTGGACAATGATCTGCACTCATCTATCCATATCCGTCTCTGTCCGTGGTGAGCTTGCCATAATGTAATTGGATCAATTTCCTTTCTTTTCCCTTTTAACGCTCACCCGCATCTCTCATGTGCTTTGCAGCGATTCCGCCGAGCGCCATCTATTCTTCTTTCCCTGGCAACCTAACGATGACTGCCAACAATGGCCGTGGTGTGTACATGTGTACGTCCTGTGTGCATGATGACTGCCAATGATGGTCGTAAGCGCTAGGGAGAAGCATGGCCACTACTAGCACCTCAACGCTGTCGTCGTTGTTACATACCATCTTGCCGAGCTTGTCGTCAACTCCACTGGCGTGCCTGGTGAGAACCTCAGCAAGAACTCGTCCGTCCCTCTCTCTCTGGTCATCACTGGTCAATGCAAACCAACAACGCCATGCATGTATCTATGTTTATGACCATGGCTGGCCATCGATTTCCTTTGCCGTATCATTTTATTGTTTAAGCACTTTGTGATTGAGCAATAGTTCATTCTTAAAATATACCTTGTCTACCAAACCGTGTAAGCCTATCACCAGAGACGTGCTTATTAGCTACCTATACATGTCCATCTCTGACTCTAATCCATGCATGCATATACGAGGAAAGACCTTCCTTACCTCAATGTCTAAATGTTTTACTATCCACAAGTGTCTCACCGATGTCATGTTTACATCAAGCTTGTTCTCATCATGTTAGAACCAATTTATTTATTCTTTTAATTTTCCTTTCGTGATTATTTTCTCATGGTGACATCATCCATACATCATGTTCTAATAGATATCCTTTCCATCATAAAACCCATATCTTATTCAATTAAATCCGGTTTTCAATAGTTCTTTCTCCGACGTGTTCATCTTAATGTATAAATGAATTAGTTTGGTGCTGCTGTTCAACACGTTTTACGATGACTAGTGTACTATTTTTAATTTAGATTGTTTGGTTGCTAGAATATGTGTGCTCCGGATGTTTTGCTTTGGATCATTGATGCGAGTAGTATGAACTTCGTTCGAGAGTATTGAAGAGCGCGAAGATGAAGATATTCTGAGCAACTATTCTTTGGTTAAAGACAAGTGTGTCCTTGTTCTTTTGTCCCAGTAACTTTATTAATCACTATTGCATATGCCTTGCATTAATTTGATGGGTTCCTACTAAGGATGACTAGTATTCCTTTTACCATTGCTTTGTGTATCCGGGTTATTTAATTAATCCTGATGGTAGATGATGCTTAATGTGCTCAACTGGGTTAGTAATAATCAACATGGTTACTTTTTTATGCTCTTTGTTCCTTTACGATAATTTTAATACAAGATCATTGTGCATTAATCAGAACATGGAGAACCACCCAAGAAAACAGTACAACCACAAGAACTAAATGGGCACTGGTCTTGGCCAAGTAATTAGGAACTTTAGCTTGGGGTGATCTTACCTGATAAGGACAAGGATCGGCGGTAGTGCGGAGTATGGACTCGCTCTAGCAGGGGGTTGGGTGAGTTCTTTATTCTATGGCGGGGTATCGACCTGCTAGGGTACTTTATACCTTGCAAACTGATCCGAACCTTGTGGGTCACAACTTGTTGGGGAACCTTTGTAAAGGCCTTGTAGCGTCCCTATGCAACCACACCTCGGTAGTGTGGTATGGTTCCTAGCTAGCATCGCATGGTTGGGTTCAAAGTTCTTCAGAGCTTTTACGCTGCTTGTGGTGAAAGTGTACAACCTCTGCAGAGTGTAAAACTAATCGATTAGCCGTGCTCACGGTTAAGAGCGGCCTGGACCCTCACATGATTAATTGAACCCTAAGATGGACTCAAATCATGGTTATGCTTGCCATATGCTTATGGCGTATCTTATCTATCTCTTTATGATAATTGTGAGATGGTATATACTTATACTTGCTAGTAAATAGTTGTTTAATAAAATTTGACCAACTAAAATGCTAAATGCTTAGAGCCCAGTCCACTATAAAGCCTTTGCATTCATATTTTCCCCACACTTGCTGAGTATGACTAGTGCTCACCCTTGCTATAAACAATGTTGCTCAGAAAGAGGAAGCTGCTTTGAAGTCGTTGTGAAGAAGTTGTGGAGTGCTAGGCGTACGCAACCCATAGTTGACTGCCTGTGAAGTTTGGTGCCTTCGTTTCCAGGATTTAGCGTAAAACTCTGATAATCTTCCTTTTTCTTACGTGATACTGTTTCTGTATTCACTTATATGTCACTATATGCATGAAACTTGATCCTGGCATGCATATAGTTATGCACTTGGTTTTCTTTGGAAAAACAGGTGTGACAATTCACAAACGTAGATAGCATAATGGTTTTAAATAAAACAAGTGCAAGGCATAGGTCTACGGTAAACTTAAATCAAAGAGCAACATAAAGTATATGGGTCTTAGAAATTAGTCATTTAACCTCCACAAATGAAAGAACCGGTATTTAATCAATTTAAGTTCCTTTTAATAGAGAGCAAAAAGTCATGTCATATAAAATATCATGCAAGTAAAACAAGGCGGCAACTTTCGTCATTTTCCATAAGCAAGACATACAAATGATATTATCATGGTAAGCTCAAAAGAGATGGTGATTCATTTATTGAAAAGTAAAAACTAACTAACCTAGGTTGTCCTCCTAGTAGCCATGTTATTGATCGAGAGATAAATACAAAGGTTGTGTATGGTTGAAAGCATATATGTACAAGCATTTAAAAGGAGATGAATAAAGATAAAGTTAAGGGCGAGTTACCGTCCTTTTCGATGCTCATAGTGAAGTGCAGCGTGGCCTCTCCCATGCTTAAGCATTGTGTTTAGCATGGAGAAAGAATGATGAGCATCTTGGTGAAGGTGATCCTTGTACTCCACGTGGCCTTTTTCCCTTTTCGTCCTTCTAATCCCCCCTCCCATGTTTAGCGTGTTGCTAAGTATGGAAGAACTTAAATTGCTTGTAATCCCTTATTGCCATGTGTTTCAGAATCGTCTTCACTTCCTTCCGTTTATTAACTCAGTTGTCCCTCAACATCTTTTTATCATCATCAAGGCATGGTTCCAATCCTTCGTCATATCGTCATCACCGACTTCAATGCCGTCCTTTGTCGCTGCCTCATCTTCCACAGTTTTATTTTTCCTCTAGAACAGAACATGTACTGAAATACCCCTCCAATTTGAAGTTCATGAAATTATCTTTCCAATGAGCCATCGTACGCATGAAACAGGTTCCAAACAAGAGAGTTGTGCCTATTTTACTCCGGCGATGCAATCTGTCCAAGGCTGATTTCAGATTGCACAGCGCTCATTGTTTTTGCCATATCTCCTTGTACGGGTCTTCAAAATTGATGATTCTTGATGTGTTGGAAAGAAGGTTTGAAGGATCTTATGAATATTAGCTTTTCTTCTATTGTACATCTCTGAACACGTGCTCAAATCTTGATGGAAACAACGACTTCTTTCTCAAGCCTTGTAGGTGACTAATGACCTTGATTGCAATCGATCAAGAACTCATGAGAACAATTTTTCATGCCTGCAAAAACAAATCAAATGCACATTCTACCCCCGGGTTATGGTCGGGAGTGGAAACAATTTCCAACAAACCAAATACACCTCTAAGATCCTAACTTGTGGAATAGCTCACCTAGTAAAAAGAAAAGAGAACCTAATGGGTGTACGTGCGTGTAGGTGAAAAAAAGTGCAAATAAAAGGAAGGGATATAAACAATTACAATGTTTGCACCAAGTTTTAAACACCATGTTTACAACTAGATTGCTTTATTTCTATATAACCATAAAGATATAACCAAGGTCAAAACACCATGTTCATTTCAAGGTTAACATTTTTTTATGTCGCAAGAAAGTTAAAGCGCATTGCAAGGCTTATAAACCAACCTATGCAACGTGAAAGCAAGGTTCATAAAACTGAATGATGGTGGTCTTCAATCATGTCTAAACACCACGTTTACACAAGATCGCAAAAGTAGATAAGCCTGATCAAAGCATTATCGTAAACATGAAAGCATCTATCATAAAGCTTCACGAAAGGACCTAGCTAACATAAGGTGGATGATGACAATGAGGTGAATGCAAAATGCAAATGCAAGGGGTTAGTAAAAAGGGTTAGCAATGTTTGAAAAAGGCTTTCGATGTTGTTCCTCAACGATGAGAGGTAGAGTCAAAAGTTTTAACAAAAGACCTTAAAACATGCTAACAAGGTTTTAAGGTAAGGCTTGTGGGTATCCTATATTTTTGGCTTAAGACAAGAATTTTGAAAAGATAAGTCGGGTGAAGAAATTCTATCTAAGGTTGTTTTGCAAAAGAAGAAAACCAAGGATTAGATTTTCGGATGAAAAACAAATCTATGGTTTTAGGATTACTAAAGGTATAAGGGGGTTTTTCCTAAGGGTTTAGGATGAGGCTAGTCAAAAATTTAATTAGAAAGGCATAGAGATAGACTTTGTCAACTTGACATAAGTTGATCCCCCTTTTTGTTGGCTTGGGTTATATGTGGTTTGATAGGAAGGTTTAGGCAAAGATGAGAGATTTTTTTTGTTTTTGACAAAAAAGGGTCTTAAATATGATATGCATCATGCAACAAAATGCAAGGGTGAAGATCAACGTTGAAAGAAGTGCAACATGATATTAATGAATAAAATGACATGACATGATAAGGTGGTGGTCTAAACCAAAAACAGAAATTAGCCTAAGTTAACTAGCCACAAGTTTAGAACCAAAAGGGATCATGCTTCATATTTCTCTCTAAAGACACAAATAAAAAGACTCTAAACACTAATAAGCACACAAAAAAGTGGTCTACAAGTTTCTCAAAGATCAAGTAGCAAAGTGCTCTCTCTCTCCCTTATATATATATATATATATATATATATATATATATATATATATATATATATTAAAGCATACAACATGTGGTTGTGATATTTATTAGAGTAATGGTACAATGTTACTTGAAGTTTTCAAATAAAGAAAACAATGTAGACTTGTCATAGTTTATATAGATATATAAAAAGATCGGGTTGCCTCCCGCAAAGCACTTCATTTAAAGTCATAGAGCTCGACTTTCTCATGTACCTTTTTATCGTCCTGAAGCCATGATTACTTGTGCGAGAATCCAAAGTAGCCATGCAGCTTGATGTTGACTTGTGAACTCGGTCGTGGTTCGCTTCCAACATCATCATGTGTTGAGTGGTGCCTCTTGTGTCTTCATTCATCCAAGCTCCAGATGGTTTTTTTAGTCCTTAGCTTCTGAATTTCATCATGTACATGTTGTGGAACCATTACCCCATCCTCTCTTTATTGACACCATGTTCATCTCCTCTATCTTGTCGTCATCACCTTGTTGCTGATCTTCTTCATGGATTTACCCCTGCATCCAGAACAGAACATATAACAAAATATAATCTATTGAAAAGTTTGTAAAATTACCTTTCCAATGGGTACTCATTCGCCTTAATCGGAGTCCGAATGAGGGAGCTATGGCTGTTTCACTTCAACATTGCTTGCTGTCCAGAATTTCAGCATGTGCAACCATCGGTGATTCGGCAATATCCGCTTGTAGGAACCTCCGATTGCCTTGCCGCTTGATTCGTTGGAACGTAGACTTCGTGGAGCTTTTGAAAATCCAAATATATCTAATTGTTTTCTGCTGAGGCTCATGCAAACATCGCGAACATCATTATCCTTTCGTCCATCGATCCGGAGATGTACATGTGGTCTTCATCTTGAAGTTTGTTAGGGCATCATGCCACGCATCCCTTGGCTTCAAAAATCACTACCATCGCTGCATGATATTGATGGTAATGGAATCCTTCTCTATCATGCTTGACATGGTCGTTTCCGAAACTTATAGCTTGAACAAACAATCATCCAAAAGACATTAGTCTAAAAACTTAATCGACACATAAGCATACCTTGTTCATCTTCATTTGCTTTGGGTGGGGGCTCAATAGCGGATGTTGGGCCACTAACCAAGGTTAGCACCTACCACTAAAGACCAAAACATGTGTAGCCATGAACTTGGTTGAGCGAGGTTGGACTTGTTGAAGTCTGAATGTTGAAAACTTTTCTCGATCGCTTTGTGTCTAGTTTTCCACCAACTTTCAAGGACACAAACAAGAAAGCAAGTGTATATGCAATGACAAAACTAGGGTTAGTTATGTCGGGGACCGCCCTAGGGGTCCCCTCAAACAATGGGGGAACCCCTACTTAAATTCCCGCATCAATATAAGCTAAGCCTAACCATGCAGAAACTAACCATGCAGGATACGGCCCATGCAAGCAGACTTCGGAGGCCCACCAAGGCGGCCCGCCTAGGAAGACCCCTCGAGCGGGCTCCCCCTCGCCCGAGGGCATGCTCCCTCCTCGAACGGGCTCCGCCCGTTCGAGGGGCAACTCCCTCCTCGAACGAGGTTCCGCCCCCGCTCGAGGGGCGACCCTTCCCTCGAGCGGTCCCGCCCGCCGAGGGCGCGCTCCCCTCGAGCGAGTCCCGCCTCGCTCGAGGGTCCGCTCCGCCCTCGGCCGGGGCCCGCCACGATCACGGCGCCCCGCACGCGTGCGCCGGCCCCGTACTTGGGTATTTAACGCCCGACGCCGCGGAGACCGCCGCCATCATGCGCCGGGGCTCACGCCCGGTGCCGCCGCACCAACTCCCCGGGGAAGGAGCCCATCCCCGCCACCGTGGGATGGACCGTGCGGTACGGCCGGGTGTCGTCCCGTGACGCCGTGCGCACGCCGCCGCACGGCTAACGCGCCCGACCCTCGAAAGGGGGCCGGGCGCACCCTCGATTCCACTTTCCCGTGACCTCGCAGGTTGGGTGAGGGGCGCTAGGCCGGTGGGTGGCCATCCCGGCCACCGTAACGCGCGCGGCCGCCGTACCCACGCGTGCGGGTGCACGCCCGACTCCGCAGCGCACGCCCGAACACCGCGCAAAGAACCACTCCGCCACCGCGAGCTCATTGGGAAGGAACGCCGTTCGCCCGCTCCCGTACCCCGTACCGGTCATCATCGCACCTCCCTCGAAGCCTATCAGAGAACGCCATCACCGTCTGCCGCCTCCTACCCTCGAACCGCCACTGTTCGGGCACGAAGTAGGCCATCATGGCCGGGCCGCAGCATAGATCACCCGGGCAGCCGCCCGCTCTACACCGTAGCACGACGTGCTCCCACACGTAGCTAGGTAGCGCGGCGTGCATGTAACTCGCCGCTCCCTTGGCCTATAAAAGGGAAGGCGAGCCCCCGGCCCGCGGGGGGACGGATCCGGAGGAACACGGCGCATTGTGCACTCACTCTCTTATTCTCCCACAACATCTTCGCCTACTCACCGGGGACTTGGGAGCCACGCTTCCTCTCCCGCCTTGCTTGTATTTGCCCCACTACAAGCACCCCCGGTGCCGAGCAATATAGTGCCACGAGCACACCACCGCCGGACGTACGGCCCCCTCGGCCGGAACCGGGATAAATCCTTGTGTCATTTGTTGCTTAGCATCGACCATTGAGGGATAGACCTAGGCGTTATCTACCGGTTAGTGTCGGGACCATATTCCGCACCGACGTTGGCGCCCACCGTGGGGCAAACGAGCGCCTAAGGTCATTTCGCTAACTCCCTCCATGGTGATTCGCACCGAGTACCGTAGCACCCGCTACAACATGGGTAGCTCGGACCCCCTTCCGGCCGGGTTCGAGATCCGCTTCGGGGACTTGAACTTCCGGGCCACGGGGAACGGCTATCTCATGCGCCTCACCAACCGTGAGGAGCTACGCGCGCGGCGGGGAGGCCGGGTCCGCTCGGTCTCCGCCGCACGCACGACGCCGGCGCGCGGCGCCGCGAGCACGGATGCCGCGGGACCGTCGACGCCGCGACGCCGTCGCCGCTCCGGGGCGCGCTCGCGTCGGGGCGCGGTCCGAGCGGCGGCAGGCCGAGCGCGCCGCCGCCCGGCCGCGGTGCGCCCACCGTCACGACGGCCGCCACCGCCCCGGCGGGACCGCGTGCGGTCTCGGGGACCGCGCGTCCCCATCGGGCCGCGTGGCGCCACTACGGCCTACAACGCCAACGTCAACACGACAATGCGCGGGGTTCCGCCTGGTCGGCACGTCTTCGTCGCCGGGGATCCCGGCACTTCGCCACGGACGAGTCGTCCCCGGGCTCCGTCGACACGATGCCGCCCGCCAACCGTCATGGGTACGCGGAGTGGGACTTCTCGGTGTGCCGGACCCGGCCGCGTTCGGGCGCTTCCTCGACGCCACGGACCATCGGTTCGGCCGCTCCGACGACTCCGACGACCGGGAGCTACGACCCCACGCGGGAATGCTGCGCCGTCATCACCAACGACCCGGCCAACGCCGCCGGTGCGGCGGGCGCCGGAGATGGGGAAGTCACGCCGGCCCCGGGGGGTTGCCACGCGCGCCCGGCCGCGGGACCGAGCGCTCCCGCCGGGGCCGACGTCGATGCGCAACCGGCCCAAGCTCGCGAGCTCGAGGCCAAGCCGGGCAGAGGAGTACGGACCGTGCGGCTACTCCGCGCCTCGATGGCGGGGAGAGGCCTCCGCGCGCGGCGAACGCGCGCGGGAGCTAGGGCCGACAAGTCCGAGACCGCCTCAACCCCGTCCCCAACGCCGACAACGCGGATACTCCGCCGCGGGCGAGCCAAAAGCTCATCGGCCGCCGCAACACCGCGCGCGCGCCATGCCGGCACCCTCGACCCCCGAGGCTCGAGACATGCACCGCGAGGTGCGGACCCTCCTTGAGCAAGCGGCCGTCCGGCCAGCCGAAAGCTCGGCCTCACGCATCCGCCAACAGGGGGACGCGCGGGGTGATGATCCGGCACCAGGGGGCGAACCCTCGGTGCATGCGGGTCGACCCGCCGACCGGAGGACGCACGCCGGCCAAGGAACGGCTCCTCGACACACGCAGGGCGCTGGATGGCGACGCCCGCAACGTCATCAACGCCGGGCGCACCGGCAAGGCGGACGCGCGAGCGGCCGAGGCTACCACCCTCGAAGGGGTGGGCGCTACGACGGCGGTGAGGATCGCTCCCCGACGCCGGAGCCCCCGGCACCCGTGTGTTCGCCCGGGGAGATCCGCACGGCGGCGTTCCCCGCCGCTTCCGTCAACCCTCGACGATCATCAAATACAACGGGGAGACGGACCCTCGTGTTTGGCTCAACGATTACCGCCTAGCCTCGTCGACCGGGCGGGGCCACCAACGACGAAGTGATCATCCGCAACTTGCCCCCGCATCCGGGCGATGCGGCCGGACATGGCTCGAGCACTTGCTCGCCGGCCCGCATCCACAACCGGGACGATCTAGTCCACACCTTCGTGGGCAACTTCCGGGGCACATACGTGCGCCACGGAAACTCTTGGGATCTACGCTCCCGCACGCGAGGCCGGGCGAGTCGCCGCGGGAATTCATACGGCGCTTCTCCAAGCGCCGCACGGAGCTCCCCGCCGTGGCGCAATCCGAGATCGTGCATGCGTTCCTCGAGGGCACCACGTGCGGGGACCTTGTGCGTGAGCCGGGACGCGGCCCGCCCACGGACTCGAACGAGCCGTTTGACATTGCCACCGCCCTTCGCCTCCGGAGAGGAGGCCGTGGGGGCAATCTTCGACGGCAAGAAGGGCAAGCGCTCCGAGGACACGCCCGCGGAGGGCGCCGGGTCCAAGGAGCCGCGCCGCAACGACAAGCGGGGCAAGAAGGGGGAAGAAGCCGCGCCGCGAGGCGCGCGAGCGGGGGCGCAACGGCGGCAACGCCGAGGCCCTCGCCGGTGACCCGCCCGACGGGGCCCTCGACCGGCTCCTCGAGGCCCGGGGGTGTTTGACGACATGATGAAGAAGCCATGCCCCTACCACAAGACCCCCGTGAATCACACTCTTGAGCAGTGCGACATGCTCAAGAAGTTCTATGGCCGTGCCGCCGCGAAGGAGGCAGAGGCCAAGAAGGATGGGGGCGACGGCGACGCAGGTGGCTTCCCTGCTGTTGAAAATGTGTTCCTCATTTTTGGGGGACCTACTGTCGACATGTCAACCCGGCGGCGCAAGAAGGAGCGGCACGAAGTCCTCGCCGCAGAGAGGGCGCCCCCGGCCTTTCTCAACTGGTCGAAGGATGCCATCACCTTTAGCCGGGATGATCACCCAAACCGCATCCCGAACCCGGCCGGTACCCCCCCGGTGGTCGATCCCATCATTGGGAACGCCCGGTTTTCGAAGGTTCTCGATGGACGGAGGCAGTAGCCTCAATATCCTCTTCGCGCATACATTGCGCCTAATGGGGATTGGGCTGGACCAGGCCGCGGCCCGGCACGAAGCCGTTTCACCGCATCGCGCCCGGAAAGGCTGTTCAACCCCTCGGGCATCGATCCGCCCGTCCGGTTTGGGACCCCCAAGAATTTCCGCAAGGAAACCCTCACATTCGAAGTGGTGGGATTCAAAGGGGCCTACCACGCCATCCTCGGGCGACCATGCTATGCCAAGTTCATGGCGGTCCCCAACTACACGTACTCGAAGATGAAGATGCCGGTCCAAACGGCGTCATCACCGTCGGGTCGTCGATCGAGCATGCATTCGATCGCGATGTCGAGTGCGTGGAGCATGCGGAAGCACTAGCGCCGGACGAAGCGGCGGTGAACACACCGGAGAAGATGGTCAACGGCGACCTCGGCTCCGCCACCAAGCACGTCGGCACGTTCGAGGCCGCCGAACAAACCAAAGGGGTCCCCCTCGACCCGTCGGCCCCCGAGGGCAAGGCTTTGAGGGTCGGCTCGACCCTCGATCCTAAATAGGAAGCGTGCTCGTCGACTTCCTCCGCGCCAACGCCGACGTTTTTGCGTGGAGCCCCTCGGACATGCCGGGCATCCCGAGGGAGGTCGCCGAGCACTCCCTTGATATCTCGCCTAACGCTCGCGGCTGTTCGGCCGGCCGGGCCGCGCCGCTTCGACGAGGAACGGCGACGGGCGATCGGAGTGGAGCCGCGGAAGCTCCTCGAGGCCGGATTCATCAAGGAAGTGTTCCACCCGACATGGTTAGCTAATCCCGTGCTTGTAAAAAAAAGAAAAATGGGAAGTGGAGGATGTGTATTGACTACACCAGCCTCAATAAAGCATGTCCAAAAGTTCCTTTTCCTTTGCCACGCATAGATCGGATCGTTGATTCCACCGCCGGGTGTGAACTACTCGTTTCCTTGATGCCTATTCGGGATATCATCAAATAAAAATGAAGGAGTCCGACCGGCTCGCGACTTCGTTCATCACACCGTTCGGGACGTTCGTTACGTCACGATGCCTTTTGGCCTCGAAACGCGGGCGCAACATATCGCCGCGCCGCATGCGGCACGTTTTTGGGGACCATATCGGGCGGACGGTCGAGGCTTACGTAGACGACATCGTCGTCAAAACCAGAAGGCGGACGACCCGGTCGGCGATCTTGGCATCGCATTTAGGCGCTCGTGGGCCAACGGGGTCAAGCTCAACCCCGAAAAAATGTGTCTTTGGAGTGCCGCGGGGCATGCTCCTAGGATACATCGTCTCCCGGCCGGGGAATCGAGGCCAACCCCCGAAAAGGTCGCGGCCCTCGAGCGAATGGGTCCATTCGGGACCTCAAAGGGGTGCGAAGGTGTTGGGGTGCCTTGCCGCCCGAGCCGCTTCGTCTCGAGGCTCGGTGAGAAGGGCCCGCCCCTCTCTACCGCTGCTCAAGAAGCACGAGCGCTTCTCTTGGACCGCCGAGGCCCGGGAAGCGCTCGACAAGCCGAAGGCATCTCGACGCACGCCCCAATCCTTACGCCGCCACGAGACCGGCGAACCCCTCCAACTCTACGTGGCCGCAACCACCCGGGTGGTCGGCGCCGTGATCGTCGTGGAGCGCACGGAGGAAGGGCATGCCCCGCCCGTGCGAGAGGCCGCCTATTACATCGGCGAAGTCCTGTCGGACACGAAGACGCGCTACCCCCGTGTCCGAGAAGGCGTTGTACGCGGTGGTCCTCGCGCGCGCAAGCTCCGCCACTACTTCGAGGCCCACCCGGCCACGGTGGTCTCTTCCTTCCCCGCTAGGAGAGATCATTCGCAACCCCGACGCGGCGGAGCGGAATTGCCAAGTGGTCCGTGGAGTTGATGGGCGAGGCGCTCGCCTATGCTCCGCGCAAGGCCATCAAATCGCAAATCTTAGCCGACTTCGTCGGCCGAGTGGACGGACACACACCGCCGCCGCCCCAAATTCAAGCGAGTCTTCGGACTCGTTCTTCGATGGCTCGGTGATGAAGACAGGGGCGGGCGCGGGCTCGCTCTTCGTGTCACCCCTCGGGGAGCACATGCGCTACGCAGGTGCGCCTCCACTTCCCCGCGTCTAACAATATGGCGGAATACGAGGCCCTCCTCTCGCGGCCTCAAAATCGCCATTGAGTTGGGCATCAAGCGCCTCGACGTGCGAGGGGATTCGCGCTCGTGATCGACCAAGTCATGAAGAACGCGAGCCGCCACGACGACAAGATGGAGGCCTACCGCAAGGCCGTGCGGGCCCTCGAAGACAAATTCTACGCGCATCGAGCTCAATCATGTACCCCGCCGAGACAACGAGGAGGCGGATGAACTTGCCAAGATCGCGTCCGGCGGATCACCGTTCCCCCGAACGTTTTCGCGCGCGACATCGCGCAGCCATCGGTCACCTTCGAGCCCCGCCCCTCGAGCGACGGCGGACCCTCGGGGGGCTCCCTCGAATCCAGCGGGTGCGGAACCCATGGAAGAGGACCCCTCGAACGAGGCGTACGTGCTCTCCCTTCTCGAGGGGTACGGCTCCCACGAGGCTGTCGCGATGGACATCGAGCCGGCTCCCGCCCAGGCGGACTGGCGGGAGAAGTACATCGCCTGGATTGCTCGAGGGGAGCTCTCCGCGGACCGGCCACGCCCGGGCGCATCGCCGGGGATGGCCAAGTCATTCACCCTCGTCGACGGCGAGCTGTACAAGCGCGCCGCGTCGGGCATCCTCCAGCGGTGTATACCCATTCCCGAGGGGCGCGAGCTCCTACGGGATATCCACGCGGGGATCTGCGGCCACCACGCCGCGCCACGCACCCTCGTTGGCAACGCGTTCCGCCAAGGCTTCTACTGGCCTACCGCAGTCGCGGATGCCAGCGAAGTAGTGCGCACCTGCGAGGGGTGCCAGTTCTACGCCCGCAAGACCAACTTGCCAGCTCACGCTCTGCAAACAATCCCCGTAACATGGCCGTTCGCTGTGTGGGGGTTGGACATCGTCGGGCCCCCGCGGAAGGCGCCGGGGGCTTCACCCACCGCCGGTTGCAATTGACAAGTTCTCCAAGTGGGTGGAGGTGCGCCCCATTACGAATCCGAGGGCCGAGCAGGCGGTCACGTTCTTCACGGACATCGTCTACCGCTTTGGAGTGCCAAACTCCATCATCACGTACAACGGGTCCCGGCTCACGGGCGGAAGTTCTTGGAGTTTCGCGACAAGTTCCACATCCGCGTGGATTGGGCACCGTGGCACACCCACGGACCAACGGCCAAGTAGAACGTGCCAACGGCATGATCCTACGGGGCCTCAAACCCGGAATTTTCGACCAGCTCAACAAATCGGCGAAATGGCTCCAAGAACTACCGGCGATCATGTGGAGCCTAAGGACCACCCCAAGCGAGCCACCGGGTTCACCCCGTTCTTCCTAGTCCATGGCGCGGAGGCCGTCCTCCCCACGGATGCGGAATACGGGTCACCCAAGGTTCGAGGCTACAACGAGGATGCTAACCGCCGAGCCCGCGAGGACTCGCCGGACCAGCTCGGATGAAGTACGCCTCGTGGCGTTGATGCACTCCGCAAGATATCAACGGTCCCTACGGCGCTACCAAGCGCGCAAGATACGTCGCGAGGGGATTTCAGCCGAGGGGGATTTGGTCCTAAGGCTACGCCAAGACAACCGAGGGCGCCACAAGCTATCGCCCCCATGGGAGGGACCCTACGTCGTGGTGAAGGTGCTCAAACCGGGCACGTACAAGCTTGCCAACGAGGACGGCGAAGAACTCACCAACGCTTGGAACATCCAACAGCTACGTCGCTTCTACCCTTAGCTAGGATTTTCAAGTATTTTCTGTTGTACAAACACACGGCCAACGCCCCAGTTGGTGTCACCTATGTAAATACTCCAAGTATAATAAAAGGGCAACTCGGCTTTCCCCTGAAACCCAAGTTACCCTCGGGGGCTACTGCGGGGGGCACCCCCCCCAAATGGTCCCATTTTTTCGCGCAAAAAACGTAATAACACGCGCTAAGTTTGTTTCCTACTTCAACCACGAGTCACGATTCGAATAGGGCGTAGGCGGCACAGCGGAAGGAGCGCACGAGCCGAGACGCCCTACGCCGCGCGGCTATGGCCCGTCTCTCTCGCCTCCAACCCAGCGGGCCCCTGCGAAAGGCGGACTCCCCTAACTAGAATCTACTCGGGGAAGAAGAAGAAGCAAAAAGCGCAATAAGCAAGCGATTTCATTTACAAACCGACCATGTTCACGAAACTACTTGTTTATTTACAAGAGGCCACGAGGCCGCAGTTCGATACACATAAACAAAAAACGGGCCTGGCGCCCGTGTGCTTTCGGGGCGGGTGGAGCGGCGGCATCGGCGGCGTCCGGGAAGAGGAATTCTTCGAAGGCCTCGGCGAGCGACTCGGCGACGTCGGCGGCAAGCGCGTCCGCACGCTCCATGGCCACCTCGTCCTCGACGCCCTCGGGCACGATGTAGCCTTCCGCTACCGCCTCGAGGTTGACCTCGTAGTGGGATCGCACCACTCCGAGGGCCTTCTCGCACGCCCGTGTGCAACGCCCGACGCACCCGCCCCGTGACGTGGCCGCCGAGGGCGCGTAGGCGGCCGGCCGGCCGAGCCGCCGGCACGGGCATCGCCTTCCTCGACGACGCGACGAGTCTCGAGGGCCGCGTCCCCGCGCCCTCCCGCGCCTCCTCGCTCGTAGGAGTTGTAAGAAGCTTGCAGGGCCTCGGCCGCCCGGCCAGGCGTGTCCCGGGCGTGCGCAAGCACGGAAGCGACAAGACGACAAGAAATCGAAAGGGGGAAACGAACCCTCTAAAGCAAGAACTAACAAGCGAGTCGACGGTAGCTTACCTTCGATTTGTCTCCTCCCCGCATCGAGGTCGCGGCGCGCGGACTCGCGCGCCGCCTCGAGGCTGCGGACGGTCTCGCCTTGCTCGACGAGGGCCATCTCTTGGGCGGCATTGCGATGCCGAGCGCCAACGCCTCATCCTCAACCTCGGAGAATGCGGCGTTCCGCTCCTCCGGGCCGACTTCTCCGCCGCCTCGCGAGCAACGCGCTCCCGCTCCGGGGCCGTCCGGGCGTCGCCAAGGGCGCCTCGCTCCTGCCGGAGCCGCCCCTCGCCCCTCGGCGGGCGATGCGCTCCCCGCCGGAGCTGCCCCTCGGCGGCGACGAGAGCCGCGGCCTTGACGTCGAGGGCGGCCTTCGGTGTCATCGGCCTCCTTGGCGCGCTCGCTCCGCGCCCGCGCGCCCGCTCCTCGGCCCGCGGCGGCCGCCGCGCCGCGCTCCTTCGAGCGACGTGCGGAGCTCCCGGGTCTCGGCGCGAGCGGTGGCCACCTCCGCCTCCCGGGTGGCGGCCGGCGTCCGCGTCTTGTCCGTGTCCTCGCGCGCGTTCCACGGCGCCTCGTCACGATCGACGAGGGCTGCCGGATCCGCCCGAGACTCGAGTCACGCGCCGCGTCCTGCCCTGAGCTCTCGGGGAGCACGTCGCACCACGCCATCGCCCGGTACACCGCCCGGTCCGGCATCCTGAGAGCATCCGCAAGCGCGTCGTAAGCGCTGCATCGCTCCCGGAGCTGGCGGACCTCGGCGTTCACCTGGTCGAACGCGCTATACTTTTCACGAGCGCGCGCTCGAGCTCCCGGCATCCACACATCGAATCTCGCAAGTGTCAAGGCTTGAATGCGCACGCGAAAACGAAACAAGGAAGGGAGACGAGCAACCGTGGCTCACCCGGAAGACGATCCAGGGCCGGCCGCTGTGGACCCCGGCGCTTCGTTCAACGCGCGGTTGAGCGTGGCGCCGTGGCTCGGGAGCTCGCCCCGAGCTCGGCTCCCTCCGGGCGTCGCAAACGCGGGGGATCCTCCACGCCCCCCCCCCCCGGGCGGGGCGGCGGCGTGGGAGGACGAGGCCTCGGCATCGTGCCCCCGGCCCCCCACTATCATGTGACCCTCGTGTCGCCTCACGAGGGCCCCCTCCCGGGGCTCGGGGGGAGAGTTCGTGGGCCGCCCGGCCCATCGGTTCCACGCAGCGGCGGGGAGTCATCCGGAGAGCTCCACCACCTCCGCCCGGGGACCGCCGGCAGCGGAGCCGCCCGCTCCGCCTCCGCCGGCGCCTCCACCCGCGCCCGCGCCGCCGCGGGCGCCCGTTGTGGCGCCGTTGCCGCCACCTCCGTCCGCGCCGCCACATCCGCGGGCGCTCCCGCGAGTTGCGCCCGCTCCGCCTCCTCCGCAACGGTGGCCGCCACCGCGGGCGGCACCTCCACCGTGGCCGCCGCCGCGCCCTCGCGCCTCCATGGTGGACCGGCGCGCCGCCGCCCCGGCGACCCCCCCGGCCGCGCCGCGGCGGCCGATCCGACGGCCGGGGCCTCGAGGCCCCGGCCCGGCCTTGCGCGCTCGTGCCCTCCGCCGCGCCCGTCCCCGGGCGCGACCCCCCTCGACGAACGCCGCCGGGGTGGGGATCGACGCGTCCGTCCTCGGCACCTTGGCCGGTGCAAGAGGAGGGACGGTTGGCACCGCCCGCGCAAACACAAACGGAGGATTAGAGCGTCTAATAACCAAAGCAAACTAAGGCCAAGCAAAGGAAGAACAGAGTTCCTTACCTCGCGGAGGAAAAGGCCCGCTTCCTTTTCCTCGAGGCCTCCGACGAGGCCGGCGCGGGGGCCGCGCCCGCCGCGGCACCTCCCCGACGGCGCCGCCGCACGCGCGGGCACGCCCGCCTCACGCGTGGGCGCGCCCGACGCCGCCACCACGCGCGCGCGGGGGCACGCTAGCCCCCGCGCGCGGGCGCGCCCACCGACGCGCCCCTCGACGAGGACGCCGCGCGCGCGGACGCGCTCCCGCCACGCGCGCGGGCACGCTTGGACGCGCGCGCGGGCACGTCCGCCGCGCGCGCCTCCGTGGCGCGCGCCGGCACCTCTCGCGGCGCGTGTCGCCCCCGACGACGACCGCCCGGCGGCGGACGCCGAGGCGCCCGCCCAGGGCAAAGCCACCCCTGACGCCGGCGCGAGATCCGGCGACGGGGGCGCGGGCTGCCACCTGTCTGAGGGGCCCTCCCCCTCAGACTCTTCCTCCTCGTCCTGGTCCGAGGACGAGGGCTCCTCGATGTCCGGGGAGGAGAGCCCCAGCTCCTCCCGCCGCCGGTACTCGCGGACCGCGCGTCACGCGCGCGCTTGGCGCCGCCTTGCATGTTCCCGCTCGCGCGCCGCCCGCTCCTGCTCGCCCCGCCGCGCCGCCCGCCGAGCGCACGGGAGTCGGGGGTGGGCGGAACGGACTTGGCGGCGTTGAATTGCACCGAGCCGCGCGCAAGAGTAACAATGGCGCGTCGGGAAATCAAAAAACAAGACCAAGGATGGAAGCGAAATCGGGGAACTCTACTCACCCGCCGGCCCGTGGGGAGCATCTCGATATCCCACGGGGTCCGACCCGCAGTGGCGGCGTCCCGGTGTCGACGGCACTCCGCGCCCGGGTGAGCGCGCACGGCCGCTCCGGCGGCGTCGGGAGCATCCGCGACCTCGCCGGGTCGACGGGGTTGGCCGCCTCCGTCATCTCGAAGATGCGAGAGGGGCCTCTCCATCAACGGCACGATTCGCGGTGATGAAGGAAGGCGAGGACGCCCATCGCATTGAGCCCTTCCCTCGCCAGCCGCTGCAAGGCGGCGAGGACGGACCCCTGGCGCGCCCGATGGTTGGCCGTGGGCAACCCGTAGCCCCAGCAGTCCGGCCTCTTCTTGAACACCCGACCGGTGTAGGGAGGGAGGCCGGGCTCGGCGTTGCGCAGATAAAACCATCCCCGCTCCCAGCCGGCGTTGTTCGTCGTCATGGTGCAGGGGATGTAGAACTCCTTGAGCTGCCCCCGCAGAGCGAGCGACATCCCGCCGGCGCGCACCGCGCGGCGGGTCCTCGGCTCCGACGTGGGCTGCGTGATGAGCTCCGCGCGGAAGAGGTGTACCCGCAGCTCCCGCTGATCGGGATCCCCCGGATACCCTTCGCGTACGCCCACAAATGTGGCCGCCTGCGAGATCGCATTGGGGGCAAAATTGTGCAGCTCCACCCCATAGTGGTAGCACAATGCCCGCATGAATGTGCTCGCCGGCGCGTTAAAGCCGCGCTCGTGGTAGCGGAGGAAGCTCACCACGTAACCCTCTGGCGGATTGGGCTCAAGGTGCGACGATGGCGGCACGATCCACTCCGCCGGCGCCCTTCTTCGTTGGCCGACACCGGTCGGCGGGCGACCGGCTCGCCCGGGGCGAGCCGGGTCACGGTCGACTTCTCCCATGCGTATGGCTCCGGGACCCTAATCGGAAGCCGAGGCGGCGCCATAAGGGAGGACGAACAGTGCGAGGGCGGAGGACAAGGAAGTGAGAAAAAAGCTCTAAGCGGCGAGAACCGCGCGGTGGCGAGAGCAAGAACGAAGGCGAAGGGACGGAGGACTGAAAACGGTGAGGAGCCAAGGTAAAAAACCACCGTCCCTTCCTCACCGCAGTTTTATAGGCAACCGGCGAGTTCTCGGAGCGCACGCCTCGCCAACAAGAATCGCTGCCAGAATCTTTCCATCGCGTCGACGGGCGGGCCCCACCACGACCGGCAGGCGACTCTAACACTTGCGGGCGGGTCATCATTACGGCGAGACCGGCGGCGACCGAGGCGAAACCGTCACGTCCGCCGGCCACGTCGCCCACTACGCGCGCGCGCGCGCGCCGCCTAAAAAGGCGCGCCCGCGGCGCAAAACCCGCGGCCACGCCCCGCGGGCACCAAATGCCCGGGCCCCTTGCCAAGCAAGGAGAGCCCTCGAGCGAGGCGAATCCTCGGCTCGAGACAAAGGTGACCCTCGATGGATGACAAGCGTGAGAAGGTCGCCGGGACCGCTCGGTGTAGAGCGGGCGACCGCGGGCACCCATGCCACGTGAAGCCCTCGAGCGGCATGACCCTCAACTCGAAACAAGGCGACCCTCGATGGGATATCGGCGTGAGAAGGTCGCCCGGACCTCGCTCGATGTAGAGCGAGCACCACCGCGGGCACCCATGCCACGTAGGACCCTCGAGCGGCATGACCCCCAACTCGAGACGATGTCAACCCCTGCGAAAGAAGGCACGCGCGTGAGAGGATCGCCCGGTCACGCTTGAAATAGAGCGACACCGAAAGCACTCATACCGCGCCACGCCGCCAACAAGCACCTCGAGGACCGGTACGCCCGGACCCCTCGACGGCCGCAAACGTGAAAAGACGGGGCTGTCCATGCACGGCCCCGCACGGCCTACCGATCGGGGGGGTTCGAAGCCCGACCCTCGACGGGTTCGAACGGGCGCCCCGCATCTCGCAGTTAGGGACGACGAGGGCACGCGCATTCGAGCCGTACCTCGAGCCCGTCGGCTCGAGGGTGCCCCACATGTCGTGTTCGAGAGCCGCCGAGGGCGCTAGCCGGGGGATCCCACCGAGGGAGAGCTTCCGCGCCCTCGGTCCCTAGCGAACGGGACCGAGCCCCACCTAGCAAACCCACGCAAGCGCTTCCATGGACGTGTCTCGGACCGCGCGGCCTACCCTTATCGAACGGGGCATGGACGTCCACTTGAACCACCCGCTAGCGCTCGATGAGGAATCCGCGATTCGCGACCCGCTCGATGGGAGTCGTGGAAACCTCACCCTCCGTCCCGCGGGGAGGGACGGCGAGGGCGCGTTGAAAAACAAGTCGTCGGGCTCGACCCGATCGCCTCGAACGGGCCAAGGCTCGGGGGCTTGACGCACGGCTACACCTCCTTGGAATTGCACCCGCCGGGAGACAAAGGACGGGGGAGCGTGCACCCCCGATGCCGCCGAAATACCGCCGATGCCGGTTGGCATATGTGCCACGCCTTTCGACCGAATTGCTCGCGGTTAAACCCCCGCAGAGAGCCCACACTCTGCGGGGCTTCGAGGGGCTGGGACCCGCGGGTCGCTAGCGCGGCCCCACGGAAAGCGTTCGCAAACAAGGAGGGAAGAACGTCCTATCGGTAGGTTCCGGCACTGCGGGAGCCTCAATGGCAAACCCGCAGATGCTCGGGGGCTACTGTCGGGGACCGCCCTAGGGGTCCCCTCAAACAATGGGGGAACCCCTACTTAAATTCCTGCATCAATATAAGCTAAGCCTAACCATGCAGGAAACTAACCATGCAGGATACGGCCCATGCAGCAGGACTTCGGAGGCCCACCAAGGCGGCCCGCCTAGGAAGACCCCTCGAGCAGGCTCCGCCTCGCCCGAGGGCATGCTCCTCCTCGAACGGGCTCCGCCCCGTTCGAGGGGCAACTCCCTCCTCGAACAGGTTCGCCGCCCCGCTCGAGGGGCGACCCTTCCCTCGAGTGGTCCCGCCTCGCTCGAGGGCGCGCTCCCCCCTCGAGCGAGTCCCGCCTCGCTCGAGGGTCCGCTCCGCCCTCGGCGGGGCCCGCCACGATCACGGGCGCCCCCGCACGCGTGCGCCGGCCCCGTACTTGGGCATTTAACGCCCCGACGCCGCGAGACGGCGCCATCATGCGCCCGGGCTCACGCCCCGTGCCGCCGCACCAACTCCCCGGGGAAGGAGCCCATCCCCGCCACCGTGGGATGGACCGTGCGGTACGGCCGGTGTCGTCCCGTGACGCCGTGCGCACGCCGCCGCACGGCTAACGCGCCCGACCCTCGAAAGGGGGCCGGGCGCACCCTCGATTCCACTTTCCCGTGACCTCGCGAGTTAGGTGAGGGGCGCTAGGCCGGTGGGTGGCCATCCCGGCCACCGTAACGGCGCGGCCGCCGTAGCCACGCGTGCGGGTGCACGCCCGACTCCGCAGCGCACGCCCGAACACCGCAAGCAACCACTCCGCCACCGCAGAGCTCATTGGGAAGGAACGCCGTTCTGCCCGCTCCTGTACCCCGTACCGGTCATCATCAGCACCTCCCTCGAAGCCTATCAGAGAACGCCATCACCGTCTGCCGCCTCCTACCCTCGAACCGCCACTGTTCGGGTACGAAGCAGGCCATCATGGCCGGATCGCAGCGTGGATCGTCCGGACGGCCGCCCGCTCTACACCGTAGCACGACGTGCTCCTACACGTAGCTAGGTAGCGCGGCGTGCATGTAACTCGCCGCCCCCTTGGCCTATAAAAGGGGAAGCGAGCCCCCGGCCGCGCGGGGGACGGATCCGAGGAACACGGCGCATTGTGCACTCACTCTCTTATTCTCCCACAACATCTTCGCCTACTCACCGGGGACTTGGGAGCCACGCTTCCTCTCCCGCCTTGCTTGTATTTGCCCCACTACAAGCACCCCGCTGCCGAGCAATATAGTGCCACGAGCACACCACCGCCGGACGTACGGCCCCCTCGGCCGGGAACCGGGGATAAATCCTTGTGTCATTTGTTGCTTAGCATCGACCATTGAGGGATAGACCTAGGCGTTATCTATCGGTTAGTGTCGGGACCATATTCCGCACCGACAAGTTAAAAGAAAGATAGATTGCCCTAGGGTTTGAGTTGCCGATCCCCGGCAACGGCGCCAGAAAAAGGGGCTTGTTGACGGTGTAAAACCGTGCTCAAGTTTGCCGCAAGCCTACGGGTGACTTGGTGCCTTTTTCACCAAGAAGGGTCCTCCTTAGATTTGTCAATCCAAGGATCGGAAGCAAACTCCTAAGGATATCCATCTAATCTAATGATCTAACCTATCATAAGCTTTGATTGCATTAAAATTAAACATACATGAAAGGATGCATGGATCACATCCACCTAGCCATAAAGGTGAACATCCAAAAGGTAAGCCTAGCCTATCGTCTTCTCGTTGCCGTTCCGGCCAAGGTGAGAAACTAACCAAAAGCTCATACCATGATAAGGAGATATCCATTGCACGTTCATTCGGTGCTTCACCTAAATCGTAATGTCACTACGTAAGGTAATCGACACCGAATGACTACTCGTAAGTCCGTGCACCACTTCGATGTATCCGCAAGACATAGATTAGATCTATTCCTACTAAGGTCACATGCTAGCTACACACATGAATGAGAGAAGGCATGCATCAAAGTAGATCAAAAGTAAAGAAAAGATTAGATTGATATCACCATCAAAAGTACATGTGCCTTGATGAATCCAAGGCATGGCTCCGGAACTCCACCATGGCTTCACCACGCAGGGCCAACCATGGCGGCTAGGGTCTAGCATAAGCCATCTCCTAGGCAACTTGAGGACTTACGGCGGCCGCCGGCTTCCTCCCGGTGCTTCTCCTCGTGTTGGCAGCTCTCTGATGAATGGATGGATCGATCACCCCTCCTTGGGCGCCCAAAGGGTTGTATTTATGCTCTTGGGGAGCCTTGGGGCGTGCTCCACCTTGTCTTGTACGAGATCTTCCTTGGGAGAGAAGGGAACTTGGTATCCATAAAATCAGTCTCGGCCAGATTTTCTTGATTCGTAGCCCTTCCTTACCGGCACCATATCTCTCATGTCCGGACTCTAAATAATGCAAATTCGGTGTCCAGATTGTGTGTCACGAAATTATCTCCAACTTTGGTATTCATTGGTTTCCTTAGAAACAAAGATAAGATCCCAAAATAGCCTCGGAAGATAATCTATCTGATTTCAGGCTAACTGCGCAGCAGGGATTTTGGGAGCCATATCTCCTAGCTACTTTATCCGAATTGGGCCTTCCACATGTCCAAATCGAAGGTATTGTCGAGGCCCACAACTTCGATAGTCAAACTTTTGCGATTAGAGGCCGTTTAAGTCTCCGAATCTGCACCGAAAGATCATGCTGTCCTGGGCTGCGAGAATATCACTCAGGCCGAGTTGATCTCATTGGTAAACATCCAAGTCCCTGGAGTTTTGCGTGTTGATACTTCGGTCCTTTGGTTGTTTGGAGTCTTGTTCACTTCGTGTCTTGACTTGTGACGGGCTTCATGATCTTCTCTTGAAGTGCTTGATGAACTTATCCCGAAAGTCTCTTCTTTAATGTTAATTTCCTGCGTAAACAACAAACTCCAAAATCAACATGCAAGAGTGAACTCGATACCTCTGGGGGGTTAGTACCATTAGTTAAAATATCAAATACGTGAAAATGTTGATGGTAAACTCATAGCTATGTGTACCAAAATCGACCATCAACACGCGTCCTTGCCATGCGGTCTTGGCTTCTTACACGAGGTGGGCGCCAAACAGTTGGTGGAAATCGGGCCCGAAGGTGGACTCCGACACAACATCCCCCCTGAAACGTGTTGCTCTCTTCCGAAGGGGACACGGCCGAAGGCCCCTTCCGAGATGAACGGAACTCGCTACTATAACCTCCCCTCTTGCTAAGCTATCTAACTCTACGCTACCACTAAATTACCTCTACTTCTACTTCTACCTTTGCTACTTCGCGCTTGGAAAGAACAAAACACTTAAACCGCAAGTGCTGAGACCGAACTGGAGCCTTTAGAGCTCTCTTCTCATTAATGCATGTCCATTCAGTTACAAGAGAACTCTATTTATAGGAGGCCCTCGGGGTGTTCAATCATCCCAATTACACCTTTTCCATTCCTGACAAACGCTTTACATGCTTTTCAAGGGTACAATGGTAACTCCTGGCTTTGTACGGTCCCCCAGCGTGTCTTCGCACGGTCGAGCCCCTTTACACGCGGCGCCTTTTATCTCTCCTTCGTACGACGCCCTTTACACGTCCAACGTGCTTACGTGTGGTGTGCCCCTCTAACGAGATTGGGGCCACCGCACAAGCCGTCCCTTCGGCGCCGAAGCGATTCACGACGCCGCCTCAGCCCTAGGAAGGCTCCGAAGCCTCCCATATGGCCCCTTCCCGTTCGGCGCCTGTGTCGGTGTTTTAGACTGGCAAACCTACCAAGGGGGTACCGAGGTAGTAGATTGTGCGGTGAGGATCATGATCGGGAGACCAAGAACTCGAAGGTGTGCACAAGGACATGAGATACAAGATTTATATAGGTTCGGGCTGCCAAGGTGGCGAACCCTACGTCCTGTTTGGGGGATCAAGTATGGCGCCCTGCGCTTGGTGTTGGGTTGTTCAGGTGCCCGGCTAGGTACCCGGTCGTCCTTTATATAGTCCAGGGGGCGGGTTCCTAGTCAGTTACAAGGCAGGAGTCCTAGTAGGATTACACGGTACAGGTCCTAGTAGGATTACAGGGGAATTCTAGTAGGAGTCCGTCTTCATCCTTCCTTGCATGGGTACCCGGGGAGTATGCCCGACAAGCCCCCGAGCACAATGTAGTCGAGTGTAGTAGTTCGAGTAGTCTTGAAGCCTTTGTGAGTAGTTCTTGAGTGTCCTCGAGTACTGCTTGGAGAAGTCTTCAATAGTACTTGAACTGTCGCGAGGCTGGAAGGTGGTCCAGCTCATCAGTCTTGAAGTCGAGATTATATGGAAGTGCGGTTGCAAAATCGCACTCCATATGGAGTAGACCCCGAGCCTTAGGTTGAGTTGCAGACTCTAGCTGAGGGTCAATCTTGATTCCGAATCTTCCATCTTGAAAAATTTGAATGATGGGTGTAGCATAGCAGCCCCCGAGCCTTGAAATGATTAGTTATATCCAAGGGTCTTCAGTGTTCGCGAAAGCCATCATCCGAGTACTCTTGCAGCGTGTAACCCCCGAGATAAGAGAGCCGTATGAGACACATCGAGTAGTTATTGGTGCGGAGCCCCCGAGCTTGAGAGCGAGCGAAGCATGCTGAAGTTATCCTCGAGTAGTATGTTGAGTGCAGCCCCCCGAGCTGGAGAGATTCCGAGTAGTAATTTTGCATTGAGCCGTGGAGCTTGAGAAGTAGCCGTGCCGTCAAAGCGGACTTTAGATGCGACCAAAGTCGACTTTAGATGCCGGCAGTGCGGACTTTAGAATGCGACTTAAAAACCGAAGTCGACTTTGTGCCGCGCGGAGCGGACTTTGAGATGCGACTTGAAAACCGAAGTCGACTTTAGTTGCCGCGCGAAGCGGACTTTGATATGCGACTTTGGAAGTCGACTTTAGATTGCCGTGTGAAACAGACTTTAGATGCGACTACAGTAGTCGACTTTGCGCCACACGGGGTGGATTTAAGATGAAAAAAATGAAAAGCACTTTCCGGAAAACCAAAGCGAATAAAAAATCAGAGAAAATGAATAGTTTTGCCACCGGAGTGGGCTTAAGATTGCGACCGAAGTCGGCTTGTGCCACCGGAGTGGGCTTGGGTGCGACCGTTAGCGTCTGCTTGTGCCACCGGAGTGGGCTTAAGTACCTGAGCCATGGATTTCAGACCCAAGGTACAGTTGCCGCCGGAGCGGGCTTGAAAGTGCGACCGAAGTCGACTTGTGTACTTGGGCCATGGATGTCAGACCCAAGGTATGGTTGCCACCATAGTGGACTTGAAGATGCGACCGGAGTCGACTTGCATAACTGGGCCATGGATTTCAGACCCAAGGTACGGAGCGTGAGTACTTAGGGTAATTGGACCCATGATACAGAGCGTGAAGACCACATGTAGCTAGGTTCCATCATCGCCAGGACCCGAGGGCCACTTACAGCTAGGTTCCATCAAAGCTTACACACGTAGTATGCCACCGAAGCAGGCGAAGATGCGACCGAGGTCGACTTTAAGTTGCCGCACGGAGCGGACTTTAGAATGCGACTTTAGAAGTCAACTTTAGATTCCGTGTGTAGCGGACTTTAGAAGTTGCCTCTGTTAACACGAAAATTTGGTAAGGAGTCTGACCAGTGGGTCCAGCTCGGTCTGGAGTCCGTCTCGTGAAAGGGAAGGATTTCTCAGATGTATTCGGCAAAGAAGTCTGCGGTCGGCTATCTGCTCCCGTTCGGCAAAGGAACAGTAGAGCTCATTTTGCGGGATTTGAACGATGACGTGGCTCAAGCAGGGAGGACGAATGGATGGATAGGCGATTGAGCTTAGAGATAAGTTAGGCAACGAATCCATTCGAGATTGAACTTGGCAGGGTATAAATATGAGCCCTGGATGTATGTAATGGAACACAATCATTCTTCAATACATACCGGCCTCGCGCCAAACCTTAGAGTCCTTTTGTCGTGTCGTCGAGTTCTTCGGAGGGTTCATCGATCCGTCGACCTCCGTGAGTACCGGCAACCTTGTATCATGTCTAGTATCATGCGGTGGATTTAGATCTGATGCAAGTAGTCTTGTTACCATGCTTCGTGTCATGCGGTAGATTCAAGCTTGGTTCAAGAGGGTTTCTTGTTAGGTCATGAGCCATGCGGTGGGCTAAGATCTAGCTTGAAGCTAGTTATCGGCTCTATTGGATTTTGGCAAGATCCAATAGATTCATTAAGTTACCCTGTGTTACTTTGAGTTTTTACTTTATGTTTAGATTCATGTAACACCTTTGCCCAATCTAGATGGGTTTGGATCGGCTCACTTCTTTTGTGATCCTTGTACGGGTAGATTTCATGTTTTTTTTAATATGTGGATCTTGTGCTCTCAAAAGCCGAAACCGACTCGATCTAGGTTGTTACATGTTGTGGGTTCAAGCTTGCCATTGTTGGTATAAATCTTGAAATAACCGAGTATCATGCGGTAGATGCAGGTTTTTGGGTTGCTTTAGAGCTAGTCATCCGGTGGATTAGATTTCGAGTCAACCTGATAGATTTATCCGCTTGGTAATGTTCGTTCCTTCTTCATGGACCCCGAATCGACTGTTCAGCTGTATTCGGTTATGTTTCTTCACGAGTAGAACACGTGCGTAATTCATGCTTTAAATAATGCGTGCTTTTAGCTTTCCATATTTAGATTGTATCATGCGGTGGATAGATCTATTTGTGGAAAGTGGTACGATTTCATACAAGTTGTATCATGCGGTGGATAGATTTGTTTCAGCATCGTACCCGACGGATTTCTAAGTACCTAGACATGCGGTAGACTAGTACTTTGGATCTATGCATGCTTGTTTATTACTTGCTTATGTTCGCGCTTTACTTTATTCATTTATTTAAAGTTGGTTATTACGGAGATCGGTCATAGTATCGTGAGTACGCACCTTTGACCAATCAAAGACCGGTTGCCGTCATGCTTACGTCATTCATTCGGCAGTGTTGTTTTTCCTTTTATAAGTTCCCGAATGGTTTCAATTCTTTGGCAAATAGCTTTTATATAGCTATGTGTCATCTTGCATGGCTTCTTAGCCGTAAATATGGAACTGCGGTACCACCGGCAAGTTCCAAGCTTTGGTATCTAACTCGCTTTATCTTTTGTTAATTTTCGGGAAAATTGATCGGCACGTCATCGTTACTCTTTGTGCGTGCGAAGCCGGCCTTGTTCGGCTTCTTTGTGTGTTTGCGCGCCGGGGTGCACTTTTTGCGTCAACACACTTTTTGGCACGCCCGGTGGGACCACGGCCGAATAGATCAAGATGCCCGAGATCGCGGACATCATGGACGTCGACCTTGAAGACCTATCTCCCGAGCACGGCGGCGGCAACTCCGGGAAGTCATGGACCGATTTCGGCAGAAATATCTGCGTCTTTCAAGAAAAATAGGAGTGGCGTCCCATACTTGAAGAACGAGATGCCCGGGGTGTTGCGCCGGGGAAAGCGATGCCACGAATCGGCGAGGAGAAAGAAGAGTGCATGCGGGTATTCCAGAATCCGCGGATTACATGTTGAGCAAGCACAACAAGGCTTTCCTCGGTGCGCTCCGGCGGATGATGGTGGCCGTCTTCGGCCCGGGCATGGAACAAGCATTTAGCAAGGCGCCCGTCCGGGGGCACGCGTGGAGCCGGGTGAATCAAGCTCTCGGCCGCCGCTTCGGAGCCGGCCCGTGCGGCCTCCTCCCCAAAGCGGCCGGAAGTCAAGCTTTCCGGCCTCCTCCGCAGCCGGGGCCGGGAAACGGCCGGTTCGGCCTCCCTTTGCGAGCCTCGGGGGAGAGCCAATCCGGCCACCACCACGGGCGGCACGAGTCAACTCCGTGCAACGGCCCGAACCCGTGCCACCCCACGTACGGAGATATGGCATTCGGCTCGCCGGGGCCCCGGTCGCTTCCGGTCGGAGGATCGCTCGGCGAACATTTGGTTGCAGAGAAACCTGTACGGCGGAGGCTATCACGAGGTGGGAAACTACGGGGCATTTGACGCCTTCCCGCACCCCGGGATACGCGCCGGTACCGCAAGCGCACAAGAGGACGACGCCCTGGCGCGGAAGATGGCCGAATTGATGCAAAATCAGTTCGGCCTCAAGCCAAAAATGCAGGGGCCCGCCTATAAGCCACCGTTCCGGAGTGGTACTATAATGTGCTCCTTCCGCCAAGGGTGAAGCCGCCAACGAAGTTCACGAAGTTTTCGGGCGGGGACGACACAAGCACGGTTGAGCACATCGCTCGTTACCTCATGCGGCTCGGGGAATGCTCAGCCGAGGAAGCATTCAGGGTCCGTTACTTCCCCGCGTCACTGACAGGTCCAGCATTCCAGTGGTTCTCGTCCACCCGCCCCCGAGTCAGTTAGCAGATGGAAGGACTTGGAGCGGAAATTTCACGCTCACTATTTCAGCGGCGGCTCGGAGAAGAAGCCGATTGACCTTGCTACCATGAAGCGAGGAGGCATAGCGAGACGCCGCTAGAATTTCTCAGGAGATTCAGGGAGGTTAAAGGCATGTGCTTCTCGCTTAACTTGCCAGATGACCAGTTGGCTGACATGGCCGTCGCCGGGATGCTGCCGGCCGTACGCAAGAAATTGTTCGGGATGGAGTTCGAGAACCTGGGTCAGCTATCATAGAAGCTGTCATTGATGAGCAACCAGGCGTACGACTTCAAGAAGGATGCCAAGTTTGGCAAGCAGCATGACGTTGCTGACATCTACAACCAGTTCTTAGACAAGGCTGACCTGGTCGAAGACTCCGATGACGAATTGGATGTAGCCGCGGCAGAGATCATGTGGGGGAAGGAGCCTTTGACAATGAATCGGCACTGGGTCAAGCAGACCAAGGGCACCTACGATTTTGATATCACAAAAGCTGACAAATTGTTTGAGCTCCTAGTAAAGGAAGGCCGAATCAAGCTGCCTGAGGGGCACTCCATGCTTCGGCCCGATGGAGTTAAAGGAAAACATTACTGTGGCTTCCACGACAGGGATTCACACTCCATCAATGATTGCAGGGTCTTCAGGATGAGGATCCAAAAAGCCATCCAGGAGGGTCATCTCAAGTTTGACAACAAAATGAAGCTGGATGGCCACCCCTTCCCTCAGAACATGGTGGGCTTTTCTGTCAACATGATAACGGCCAAGGAGAAGGGGAAAGTCAAGGTCTTGACCTCAGCCAGAGCTAGACAAGATGGGGCGGTAGACCCAGAACGCCAAGTGACTCTGGAACAGGTCCATGGTGAGGCTCCCCGCGTCCTCAAGAGTCACATAGAGGTCGGGGAGTCATCCAGAGCTAAGCCCAAGGTGACCACGCGCATCCTCCTGAACAAGTGGCAGCGCCAGATAGAGAAAGAGTGCTACCAGAAGCGCAGAGCTGAGGAGGAGAGGCGCAGAGCTGAGGAAGAAGCGCGCAGAAGGGACCAGGAGCAATACACGCGCGAGCAGGAGCGCGCGCACTGGGGATGTGCCTTCTTCAGGCATTGCTGGAATGAGGGTCTGAAGCTGCCCACGTTGAAGAAGCGTCCCGAATGCGGTGACGGGTATTTTGAGTACGGGGGCGGAGAGTGCCAATCGCCGATCCGTCCACGAGAGAATTGGAAGGATCCAACCTAATGGGGATCGGCGCCAAAAAATTGAAGTCATTGATCATCCTAGGAAGCGGCAAGCTGACCTCAGATGGGCTGATCAAGAGGAGGATGAAGATGACTACATCTGGCAGAAGGGGCAATGGTGCCCGCCCGGCCTGAGGAGAAGCCAGAAGAGACGGGTCCAGCGCTTGAGGAACCGCGAGTTGAGGCAGGCTGGAATCCAGACGAGGCAGGTGTGGCGCCCCAAAGATCAACCTGAAGGATCGAAGCGTTCGGCTCCCACATGCATGGTATACTTTCGCCGAACGAGTTCATGGCTCCGCTAACCGGGTTGTGCGGGGAGGAAGCGGCCCTAGATGATGAACGGGGCCGAGGGGATGATGGCACAACCGGTGCGGCCAGCGAGGCAATCTTCGACAAGCCGGCCAAGAATCGACATATGAGACCGGCGTACTTGAGAGGATACGTCAATGGCAAGCCATTGACAAAGATGTTCGTCGACGGTGGAGCGGCGATCAACGTAATGCCATACACCACCTTCGGGGAAGCTTGGCATGGGCCCGAGCGATCCGACACCTACAAGTATAATCCCGAATGACTTCGCCGGGAACCCTTCGATACCAAGGGATGCGCTCATGTGGATTTGATGATCGGATCCAAGACGCCGCTCACTACCTTCTTTGTCATCGAAGGCAAGGGGGCCTACGACCGCTGCTTGGGCGGGGCCCGGATTCATGCCAATCGTTGTGTCCCGTCCACCATGCATCAACGACTTATCCGAAGGGTGGACGATGAGATTGAGGTCGTCCGGGCGGATGACTCCGTGAGCGTGGCAAACATGGAACCGGCTTTACGGGAGTACCGGGGTATTGATTGCTTCTCGGGGAAAGAGCGGGGAGAAGGTCCTGTTGAGCTCGTCGGCGGTGATCAACGTACCGATTCAAGCGATCGGCTCTTATAGCAATTTTTAATGGAGAACCCCGTAGACGGCACGCGATGGCAAGGCGGGGCGGGGATTCATGTCGGCCGATAAATTAGAAGAGGTTGACATTGGAAACGGTGATAAGCCAAGGCCGACATTCATCGGCGCGAGGCTTGCGGCCGGACTTCGGGGGAGAATTAATTAAGCTTCTCAAGGAATACAAAGATTGCTTCGCACGGGATTATTCGGAGATGCCGGATTGGATCGTTCTATCGTCGAGCATCGGTTGCCAATCAAATCTCGGTTTCAAACCATACAAGCAACCTACCCGGAAGTTCTACAAGGATGAAGTATTGGCCGATGTGAAGAAGGAAATTGAAAGATTACTTGATGCAAACTTCGTTCGGCCATGCAGATATGCGGAGTGGATTTCTAACATCGTCCCTGTATACAAGAAGAATGGAAAAATGAGGGTCTGCATAGATTTCAGGGATCTGAACAGAGCTACTCCGATGGATGGTTACCCAATGCCTATTGCCGATTTGTTGATTGACGCCGCGGACGGGCACAAAGTCATCAGCTTCATGGATGGTAATGCGGGTTACACCCAAATCTTCATGGCGATAGAGGACATATCAAAGACGGCCTTTAGATGTCCCGGTCATATAGGCCTGTTTGAATGGATAGTCATGACGTTTGGGTTAAAGAATGTCGGTGCAACTTATCAACGGGCCATGAATTATATTTTTCACGAGTTGATTCGCAAAGTTGTGGAAATCTACATTGATGACGTAGTAATCAAGTCCCTGAGTCATGACACGCATTTGGAAGATGTGAAGAGGACCTTGGAGTGCACTCGGAAGCATGGTTTGAAGATGAATCCAAACAAGTGTGCTTTTGGGGTATCAGCTGGAGAATTCTTGGGGTTTTTGGTCCACGAAGGAGGAATTGAAGTTGGCAAAAAGAGCATGAAGGCCATTGATGAAGTTGTTCCTCCAACTAACCTCAAAGAGTTGCGATCCTTCGCTCGGCAAGATCAATTTCGTAAGAAGATTCATATCAAATTTACCGCAGAAGGTCTTGCCATTTTCTCCGCTGTTGAAATTAAAGAAAGATCAAAAGTTCACCTGGGGCGACGAACAACAAAAGGCTTTCGATGAGATCAAGCAGTACATGAAGGAGCCACCAGTGCTGGTTCCTCCTCACCTGGATAAGCCTTTCAAGTTGTACGTGGCGGCCGATACCCAAACCATTGGATCGGCCCTTATTCAAGAATTTGAAGGAAAGGAGCGGGTAGTGGCCTATCTTAGACGAAAATTACTTGATCCCGAAACCAGGTATTCGGCTGTAGAGAAGCTGTGTCTTTGCGTGTACTACTCGTGTACAAAATTTCGGCACTACCTATTGAATGCTGAATGCACCGTGTATTCCAAGTTTGACGTGATAAAACATATGTTATCTATGCCAATTTTGAACGGCAGGATTGGCAAGTGGATTTTGGCTTTATCAGAGTTCGAGTTAAAGTTCGAATCGGCAAAGGCCATCAAAGGTCAGATCATTGCCGATTTTATAACTAAACATCGCGATCCGTCAATTAATTTACTTGAAATTACCCCCTGGGCTTTGTTTTTTGATGGATCGTCGTGTGGTAAAGGTGGGAGAGTAGGGATCCTACTGATTTCGCCTAGAGGTGAGATGTTTGAATTTGCCATCCCTATACAACCCACCGTCATAAATAACCTGGCTGAGTACGAAGCATTGCTTCGAGGGCTTCAATATTTGAGAGAAGCCGGGGCTGTTTCAGTCGAAGTTTATGGAGATTCAGAGCTGGTGATCAAGCAATTGAACGGCCAATACGAATGCAAAAGTGATGCGCTGAGGAGTTACTACGAAGAATGCAGAGAGATCTTGAAGAGCTTCCCGTTGGTAACTCTACAGCATATTCCTAGGGAACATAACGAAGAAGCAAACGAAGTCGGCTCAAAGCACCTCTCGGTTACAAAGAGAGCCAAGAAGCGTTTCTTTGCGAAGTGTGTGCACCGGGGGACGGATCTTGCGAGAAGATGATTGGAGGAAAGAGATCGTTGACTACTTGAAGGATCCATTCCGCAAGGTCTCTAGGAAGCTCGGGTACAAGGCCATAAAGTTCGTTCTTCCGGGATGATAACTTATTCTATAAATCATTAGATGGGGTATTGCTACGATGCCTGGGTCCAGAAGAGGCCAAGAAAATGATGAGCGAAGTGCACGATGGGATATGTGGAGCACACCAGTCAGCTTACCGCATGAAATGGGTCATCAGACAAGCCGGATGCTTTTGGCCGACGATATTAGAGGATTGCTTTGAGTATTACAAGGGATGTCAAGATTGCCAGAGGTTTGGAAACATTCAAAGGGTCCCCGTGTCGGCATTAAATCCCATCATCAAGCCATGGCCATTCAGGGGCTGGGGGATAGACCTGATTGGCCAAATTAATCCACCATCTAGCAAGGGGCATAAGTTCGTGCTTTTGGCTACAGATTATTTTACCAAATGGGTTGAGGCGATCCCACTGAAAAAGGTGACATCAGAGAACATGGTTGAATTTGTCAAAGAGCACATCATCTATCGGTTTGGAATCCCTCAGACTATCACCACCGATCGGGGGCACAATTCGTGTCACTAGAGTTCGAGAGAGTTCGCCGAAAGCATGGGGATTAAATTGTTTAACTCCTCTCCTTATTATGCCCAAGCTAATGGTCAAGCGAGAGGCTTCTAACAAGATCATGATCAAGCTGATACAAAAGAAGATCGACCAGAAGCCAAGAAGGTGGCATTCGGTACTCAGTGAAGCACTGTGGGCTTACCGAATGGCCCCCCATGGAGCTACAAAAACTTCTCCTTATGAGTTGGTTTATGGGCACCACGCGGTTTTACCTTGGGAGATGCAATCGGATTCAAGGAGAGTGGTGTTACAGAAAGATTTGGGCTCCAAAGATTACAGTGGCCTAATGATGGATGAACTAGAGGATTTGCACATGATCCGTCTTAGAGCCCTGGAAAACATCGAGAAAAACAAGCTGCGGGTTGCCAAGTACTATAACAAGAAGGTAAAAGTAAGGCAATTTGCGAAGGCGATTTGGTTTGGAAAGCGCTATTGCCGATTGGAACTAAGTACGGTGAATTCGGCAAATGGTCCCCTAGCGGGAAGGACCTTTTCGTGTGGTCGGATGCGTCCCCGATAATGCATATATGTTGAAAACTTTGCTAGGAGAGGAATTTTCTGCTGCAATAAATGGAAGATATCTGAAGAAATATTATCCTAGCATCGAGGTCGATCGATGATTACACACATCCGACACGAAACGGCGGGCCTCAAGAACGAGGCCGCCTTCAGAACAAAAAATCCATAAACAAAAGAAATGGCCAGTGCCTAGATGCATTGCCCTTAGCACAAAAATCATATTACAACTACTTCTTGCAGGTTTACATCTAACAACCCTGATGGTCAGATCTACACGGAGGAGGGAAGCAGAAGGCGTGGAGGAAGAAGCGAAAGTATGATTCAATCTTTTCTTTGCTTCTTCTGCTGCTCCCTCTTCAGCTGTTCCAGGACCACCGTGACGACAACTTGGAACGCATGGGGGTGACCATGGTTCGCGGCCTCCATCAAGCTGTCCCAGGCCATCTTCAGGTTGTTGTACCTGTCAAAGACATCTAAAACAGAGGAAAACGATGTTAGGGGCAAGAAATCTGAATGCGGGCATGAAGTCAAGAAGAGGTCAGAAACATTTACCCCCTACTAGTGCCTCCAGAGCCATGCGACGCTCGCGTTCGGCTTGGCAACGGGCGGTGATGTCCCTGAGGCCGTGCTCCACGTGCCGAACGCGGCGGCGCAGTTGATGGCTGGTCCTCTGCTCAGGCGTGGCATCCTCTGCTTCGAGGGAGGAATCGTAGGAGATGTACTCAGGCACATCTTCAGTCCCGATGATTTCTTCAGGAAGCAAATCGAGGCTGAAAGAGGAAAAGAAGAAAACATGAAGCACGAATCATGTGGAGAACGAGGAACAAATCAAGAAAGAACTCACCTTCGAATCGTACGCTTCTTTGATGAGCTGCCCTCCTGGGGTTGCTTGCCCTTGTCCATGGCCTTGGGGTTTTCTCCTCTAGAGACAGGGGAAGAAATGAGAAATGATGGATGAGTGTGCGGGTGGATTTGCAGGGCATCTCAGCAGGCTCTTTTATTGACCGAAGGGGTGCATTAGGAGTGATGACTGGCCAGTACACACTGTTAGAATACCAAACGGCCGAGTTTTTCTCTCCAAGTACAAAGGGTTTTTGCTTGAACAGTGCTCATGGATTGCTGAATCAAGATCTTCTGTGGATTTTGCGCCAAGGGGCAATTATTCTAGCGCGTTCGGCTCAAGACAGTTCCCGGATGCATTCAAGGAAAATAAGAATCATGGATGCAAGTGCAGGGCGAATTCATGACAGCACAAATACAAAATTCAAAAGTTCTTATTTATTGCCGATGATCAAACATCCCTAATACAATCTAGTCGAAAGGCCTGTTCAATACAGATTGGGGATGAGTGATTTCGGCAATGGCGTCACCGTGGCCATCGAGGCGCTCCAGGATGAGCTCGATCTCGTCGATGTCCTCCGGTGCGCCGCCCCGGAAGCCGCACGGCCTGGTGGAGTGGTCGACGTCCGTATGCGTCGCCATGGCAGCCAGGCCCAAGGTGGTGCCCAGACGAACGCCATGGGTCGCCACCTCGTCGACGCGGTGCTCCACCGCGGCAAGGCGCTCCGCCGGCGTGTCGCCGCGGGCATTCACCTTATCGGCCACCGCTCCACCGCGGCGCCTTCAAGCGGTTGAGCTCGACATCGCGGGCCGCAAGAAAAAGGGAATTAGCATCAAAAGTCGGGTTGGATCAAGGATTCGGTTACGGAGCGGTACCGTCAATGGCTTCCGGCAGCCTATTTGCGCTGGTCCTCCCACTCAAGCTCGGCTATGCGCGCTTTCTTGGAGACGTCCTCCAGCTCGCGTCGGGCCATCTCCAGCTCCTCCCTGAAGTGGAGAGCGTCTTCTTCCCCGTAGGGCACGGGGGAGTGACCGTCGGACTCCGAGGAGTCGTCTGGAAGAGGTTGATTGGCCGGTGCGGGAGACGGATTCCACTGAATCAACCTGAAAAGGAGATGATCGTCAGAACAAGAAAAGATAAAAGCTGAAGCAAAGAAGAAGAATCGACGATCATTGCCTCCGGCGCGCGTTGGCGCTGCTCCCCTCTGCCTCGTCGGAGGCGCGGCGGCGGTTGAGGCTGCGCACCATGGTGGCTTGGGATGTGCACTGTTTGAAGAGAGGAAGAGCTGAGATTGGCAAAGATTCGAGAGCTAAAAGGCTTGGTGGAGAGCTAGGGGCACCTACGGTTGCATTTATAGGCCTGGCAAGATGAATCGTGGCTTCGAGTCGTGGCTTTGGATCGTGGCGCATATCCCAAGAAAATCGGAAGGTGGAAAGGTTTCCTTGGCTAGCCCGCCGGCGGGTTGCTTGGAGTTCTAGGCCGAGTCACATTCAGTTGATTGGCTCGGCTGAAAGAAGTTAAGGTGCTATTCGGGTGTTGGCATTTCCTTGCCGATTGGGTCGTTCAGCGTTTACACTTAGAGGTATGCAAGATAAAGGAAATTAAATGCAAGGATAAGTATTACAAGAACGATCAATTCGGCTATACATCAATGTGGGTATTCAAATGTTCAAATGTTTCGTGATCACACTACGAGCATTGGATGTTGCTTGATGGAAGCGGTCCAGCAGTTCCTGACAATCTTTTTGAGCACCAGACAAGTTGGTGAGTTCTGCATCGCATTGCTCTATCCTGGTGATAGCCGATTTTGCTTCCGCTTGGGTCTTTTCTATCAATCCCGGGAGCTCGGCTATTTTCTCTTTATCAGCCTCTATCTCAGCTGACAGGCTTCTCAGTTCTGCTTCTAGAGCAGCTTTCCTGGCAATTTTCAGATCACAAGAAGCCTGCAGGCTAGCCAATGTGTCTCTATGGCTTTTTGCTTGGGATTGTGCCCCGTTCATGGCGTGTTCAGCATCAGCTTTCTTCTTTTCGATAGCCGGGCGGGAGCGCAATTTCCTCAAAGCGTGCCTTATGGGCGCATAAAGGATGTCCAAGTCACAGATGGATACTAGAGAAGCTCCGACGTCTTCAGGAAGTTCTTGGCCGATGGATTCAAGCATCTCTTCAAAGTGATCAAGATCCTTGAACTGATCTTGTGCGTCCTTTTCTAGCCAGGCAGCAATTTCTCTGAGCTTTGATGACACCTCATCTGATAAAGGCTGGTGCGTTCCTTCCATTGCCTCGGCAACTGGGTTGCTCCCCGATGGCAGGCTTGATGATAACGGAGCCTGATCCTAAGAAGCAGTATTGCCGAGTTAAGGGTGCTAAACGTAAGAGTAGCAGAGTTAAGTGCAGATGAATACCTCATGGCTGATTTCTTGAACAGGGGCAATCACAGGTGAAGGAGGTGCTCCAGGTAGAGCTGAAGCTTCCAAGTTAGAAGGTGTTGATGCAGTTGCTGGTAATTCATGGGCTTCTGGTTGATGTTTAGTCGGGTCCACCTCTGTTGGGATTGGAGTCGCTGCGTGACCAACAGGTGATTGTGCCCTTGGAGGACTTGACGGCTCCGGTTGGATTGGGAGACTCATCTCTGGAGAATT
The DNA here is from genome assembly GCA_947561735.1 of Cenchrus americanus. Classification (NCBI taxonomy): domain Eukaryota; kingdom Viridiplantae; phylum Streptophyta; class Magnoliopsida; order Poales; family Poaceae; genus Cenchrus; species Cenchrus americanus. The sequence goes on from OX387240.1 coordinate 78,878,215, forward strand.
CATTGCTTCTGCAGAGGGTGATGAAGATGAGATCTCCACTGGGATAGGTAATTCAACCCTGGGTGGACTTGCTTGTTGAGCCACTGGGACATCAACCAGTTGTTCTTCCACTGTTTCTTCTGCGAGTGTCAAGTCACAAGGGTAAATGCCAGTGTTCATCCTTAAAAGAGGACAATAAAGGTCATACCTGTGGATGGGGCATTGGCGGTGTTCGACACTGAAGGTTGCTGAGCTCTGGTCTGAGAATGCACAAAGAGATAATTTATCAGGAACAGAGTAATCTTGGGGTCAAGAAGGTAAAGGATTTTACCTCAACAAGGATTTTCTTGATAGTTCTCCTCCTCTTGGCATTTGGAGGAGCAACCGGAGATAAACCTTGCCTCCCGTCGACGACAAGGCTAGAGAGGCCGGGGTCCGTTGTAGCAAACCTAGCCATTAACTGAGCCAGAGTTGTGGACTTGAATCCCAGTGTTGAGATTGGGCCTACAAGATTGTAGGTGATATTCCCGGCTCGAGGGGCGGGGTAACCGTGTTCTGTGGAATCAAAGGAATAAGGTCAGAATCATGATTGAAGGGAGAAATGTCTGATCCAAAGGTTCATTATGTTACCTCTGAAGTTGGCAGGAAATCAGGCATCAACTCTGCACAGAACACGTGTACAGGCTCACTGAAGATATGATCACAGAATTATTGCCACCAGGAGTTAAAGGTGGGATGAGCTATGGTTGTGGGCACGAAAGGCCAGGTGTAAATAGTAGGACTACACACATAATGGAAAACCCTGCTGCCGTGCATAAGCTCTTTGATTTCCTCTCTGGGCTTGAGGAATTCATGTAGGAACAACCTTGGGGGCATCTGGCCACATCCAAGTTGCCGGGCCATTGTATTAGGTTGATAATATTCATAAGTTCTTTGATTTTGCCTTCCTCCATTGAATTCAGCCGGAAGTATACATGGGCGGATTATGATGTTGAAGATCTCAAAGAATCTCCCATCTTGAAGACTGGGCTCAAAGGAGAATTCAACAGGGAAAGTCAAGGTGTCATTATCCAGATAGGGGAGCCAGAGAGGATTCGGGAAACCTTTGAAGAACAGCTCAAAAAGCTGGCTGATGTTCTGCTGAATGAGAACAGTTGAAGCCGCTTCTCCATAATTCTGGCATCCCCCGGTAGCATTGTTTTCTCCTTCAGGGTGATTGGATGAAGGGAAGAGCCTGGTGTTCAAATCCACACCAACAATCTGATGCAGGTGGAGCTGCAGCCATATCTGAACGAACCACCAGGGACCGTTGACACATGTTATCCTTTGGCTAGTGTACATCTGAGTAACAGTCTGGTGAAGCATATGATATACACTGCCCAGGAAGAATTTCCCAAGGGGAAGGCGGTTGCCACTAACCAAATGAGACGCCATTGCAATGTGGTTCAAGGTAGGCTCGTTGGCTTTGCCACAGAAGACAAATCTACACAGCCACATATTCAGAAATGCCCTGTATTCAACATCACCAAGGGGATTGTCTTTCATGTGCTTCAAGATGTAATTCTTGTATCCGTTCCCTGGCTTCACCCCTGTTTGCCGTGAGGAATTTTTGAAGTTCCAAGGCTGAACAGATCCTGTAATGTCAAGGCCGGTGATCATATATACATCGACCAGGGTTGGAGACATTGGGCCGTGACCAAACAGGAAAGCGTTGACGCCGTTTGACCAAAAGTGGCAGGCTGCTATCAGAAGGTCTTCATTTTTGGGGGTCTCGGCCAAGGATAACTCCAGGCATTGAGCAATGCGGAGGGCATCCCAGTTCTTGGTCAATCCACTTTTGTCTGCGAGAATCCTCCGGTACCAAGTTTTCCAGCCTGCAATTGGAGGTAAAGGCCAGTTCTTGAAGGCGTCTTGCCACTGATGAGGTGGGGACAGAGCCGCTTTGAAGGGGATCCTCTGAGATTCAGCCGCGATGAAATCTCGAGGATCAGAGCTCCCCACGGGACCAAGGTAATAAGATCTTGAATTGGCCTCGGTGCGAATCAAAAGCTCAGTTGAAGGCTCCTGAGGAAGGAGGAAATGAAATCTCAGGTAAAATTGAAAACCTAAATGCCGAATGAAACTTACGGGGGAAGGATTTACCTGAGCATCTTGGTTTTGAGCCGCCATTGAAGACTTGAGCTTAGGACAAGGAGATCTAGGGTTTGAATCTAGACGAAGATTCCGACGGATTGGAGAAGAGCAGGTGTTGACAGATTTGAGTTGCGCTATTCGTGGCTGGAGTCAATTGCGGAACAAAATTACTTTTATCCCGCAATTGAAGGGGCATATGTTAACACCAAAATTTGGTAAGGAGTCCGACCGGTGGGTCCGGCTCGGTCGCCAGAGTCCGTCTCGTGAAAGGGAAGGATTTCTCGGATGTATTCGGCAAAGAAGTACGCGGTCGGCTATCTCGCTCCCGTTCGGCAAAGGAACAAGAGAGCCGATTTTGCGGGATTTGAACGATGACGTGGCTCAAGCAGGGAGGACGAATGGATGGATAGGCGATTGAGCTTAGAGATAAGTTAGGCAACGAATCCATTCGAGATTGAACTTGGCAGGGTATAAATATGAGCCCTGGATGTATGTAATGGAACACAATCATTCTTCAATACATACCGGCCTCGCGCCAAACCCTAGAGTCCTTTTGTCGTGTCGTCGAGTTCTTCGAGAGGGTTCATCGATCCGTCGACCTCCGTGAGTACCGGCAACCTTGTATCATGTCTAGTATCATGCGGTGGATTTAGATCTGATGCAAGTAGTCTTGTTACCATGCTTCGTGTCATGCGGTAGATTCAAGCTTGGTTCAAGAGGGTTTCTTGTTAGGTCATGAGCCATGCGGTGGGCTAAGATCTAGCTTGAAGCTAGTTATCGGCTCTATTGGATTTTGGCAAGATCCAATAGATTCATTAAGTTACCCCGTGTTACTTTGAGTTTTTACTTTATGTTTAGATTCATGTAACACCTTTGCCCAATCTAGATGGGTTTGGATCGGCTCACTTCTTTTGTGATCCTTGTACGGGTAGATTTCATGTTTTTTTAATATGTGGATCTTGTGCTCTCAAAAGCCGAAACCGACTCGATCTAGGTTGTTACATGTTGTGGGTTCAAGCTTGCCATTGTTGGTATAAATCTTGAAAGAACCGAGTATCATGCGGTAGATGCAGGTTTTTGGGTTGCTTTAGAGCTAGTCATCCGGTGGATTAGATTTCGAGTCAACCTGATAGATTTATCCGCTTGGTAATGTTCGTTCCTTCTTCATGGACCCCGAATCGGCTGTTCAGCTGTATTCGGTTATGTTTCTTCACGAGTAGAACACGTGCGTAATTCATGCTTTAAATAATGCGTGCTTTTAGCTTTCCATATTTAGATTGTATCATGCGGTGGATAGATCTATTTGTGGAAAGTGGTACGATTTTATACAAGTTGTATCATGCGGTGGATAGATTTGTTTCGACATCGTACCCGACGGATTTCTAAGTACCTAGACATGCGGTAGACTAGTACTTTGGATCTATGCATGCTTGTTTATTACATGCTTATGTTCGCGCTTTACTTTATTCATTTATTTAAAGTTGGTTATTACGGAGATCGGTCATAATATCGTGAGTACGCACCTTTGACCAATCAAAGACCGGTTGCCGTCATGCTTACGTCATTTATTCGGCAGTGTTGTTTTTCCTTTTATAAGTTCCCGAATGGTTTCAATTCTTTGGCAAATAGCTTTTATATAGCTATGTGTCATCTTGCATGGCTTCTTAGCCTTAAATATGGAACTGTCTGGTACCACCCGGCAAGTTCCAAGATTTGGTATCTAACTGCTTTATCTTTTGTTAATTTTCAGGAAAAATTGACTGGCACGTCATCGTTACTCTTTGCGCATGCGAAGCCAGCTTGTTCGGCTTGCTGTGTGTTTGGCGTTGGGTGCACTTTTTGCGTCAACAGCCTCCTAGGGATAGCCCCCGAGTTGATGAAGTAGACTCGTTGTGACTTGATTGATATACCCCAAGAGTAGTCAGTAGAGTGTAGCTCCCGTGAAAACCCGCCGAGAAGCGTACACAAATGAGTAGTCGGCAAGTAGTCCTACATGATGAGGAGAACAAGCCAAAAATAGAAAACAATAATCATTTAAATAAATGACTTAGTCGTTGTCGCCAGGCGACCGTTGATGAAGCCGTGGCGGACGGCGATGGAGCCGCGACGGTTGTTGCTGAAGTTGACTAGTCAGAGTTGATTCCGACTAGTTGTTGGGGGCGTGACTGCCATTCTCGACTAGTTTGGAAAACTAGTCGAGACGAATGGCCGACGCGATGTGACCAAAAGACGACGTCGCGGTGGCGTGTGGTGTAGTTGATGTAGCGCCAATGTTGCCGCGAGACAAGTAGTCGCGATGCACGGCGAGGCTGAAGTAGAGCCAGTGTGGCCGCAAGATGAAGTCGCGGCACACAGAGTAGTCGACGACGAGCCATGTGACGAGCCGCCCGATGTGCCGAGGCACCCGGATGCGTGGCGTAGGCGAAGTAGTCGACGGCGAGTGGTGAGTCGAGCCGCGCGACGTGCCAAGGCACCCGGACGCGCGGCGTAGGTGAAGTAGTCGACGACAAGCCTGCGCGAGGCGAAGTAGTTGATGACGAGCGGCGCGGAGAAGCAACTGGACGTGCGGCGTAGTCGAAGTAGTCGACGACGAGCCGCGCAATGAGCTGCGCGACGTGCCGAGGCACCCGGACGCGCGGCGGAGGCGAAGTAGTCGACGATGAGCCACGCGACAAGCCATGTGATGTGCCGAAGCAACCGGATGCGCGATGGAGGCGAAGTACTCAACGACGAGCCGCGTGACGTGCCGAGGCACCCGGACGCGCGGTGGAGGCGAAGTAGTCGACGACGAGCCACGCGACGAGCCGCGTGACGTGCCAAAGCAACCGACCGCGCGGCGGAGGCAAAGTAGTCGACAACGACGACGACGAGCCTGCGCGAGGCGGAGTAGTCGACGACGAGCCGCGCGACATGCCGAGGCACCTGGACGCGCGGCGTAGTCTAAGGAGTCGACGACGAGCTACGTGATGAGCCGCACAACGTGCCGAGGCACCCGGACGCGCGGCGGAGGCGAAGTAGTCGGCGACGAGCCTGCGCGAGGCGAAGTAATCGACGACGAGCCTGTGCGAGGTGGAGTAGTCGACGACGAGCCTGTGCGAGGTGGAGTAGTCAACGACGAGCGGTGCGACGAACCGCGCGATGTGCCACGCGACGTGCCGAAGCAACCGGACATGCCTTCTCAACGAGCGGGGCCCATGGTCGATCCACACCTTCGGTGCCGAAGCCCCGCAATGCCGAACCAACCGCGGGCAAGCCAGCACCTGTGAACAGTACACATGCGATTCAAACCAAGTTAGCGTTCCTGCCAGATCTTTATTGCATATACCGAAGCCTCTTCATATGGGTGGTTCGAAATTGGCGATCCCAACTGACCGTGAGGAAACACTTCCAAAGGCCATGTTCCCCAACATCCAGCTTGGTTACGGACTCACTGGGTCACAGTCTCGGGGCTCCGCTGGCGGAGCAGGGCAGATTCTCGACGTCGAGCGCCCACTGGTGGAGAGAGGACCTTCAATCCCAGTTGGTAAGGGGTATAGGTCCCTCAAGTCCAACCGGGACTGATGATTAGAGACAAAGGGGGGTCCTTTAGTCCCGGTTGAAGGAACCGGGACTAAAGGGGGGCCTTTAGTCTCGGTTGGTAATACAAACCGCGACTAGGGGGCACACCAGCGTCAAAAAAGTCAAAAAAATTGAAAATCCCCGGGAGGCCCCCACACACGCGGAAGTCTGTTGGCGGTGTATTTTGGTACGCCAAACATATTCATTACACTTTGGTTTGGATTTGATTATGGAACTAACACACCACTAGGCACACTAATCATATAACAAGTTCATCTATGTGCATGCATTTGGAAGTGTTGTGTTTATGTAGAAAAACATGAACATAAAGGACGGATTCGCAACAAGTTCAAAGGAGAATTTATGGAGTCTTGTTTGTGTTCATGAGCTTGATGAAATCACTTCCAATGGTGGCAAGGACCGAAGTGCTACGTAGGAACACCCCCCGGGATTGAAGTGTAAAAGACCGAACTTCATGCACGAAGAACCTCCATCTTGAACGCGAGGATGACATCGTCAAAATCATGCAAGTGGAAGGGGCAAAGTGCATAATCACCTGAGGACCCACAGGAGCGAAGGGGCGACCGAATCGGGCCAAAATGGGCCCGGGCCGGTCGGCCCAGGCCGGCCGGCCCAGCCCACTTCTGGCGTCGGTTCGGCCGCCCTTTCCTTGCACCTGAAGGATCTTCAACCCTAAAACCCTGGAGGCGCCGCTATTCACAGGGGAGAGAGCCATTCGCACCAGGAGGCCATCCACAAGCTAGATAGAGGAGGGAGATCTCCGGAGGGAGATCGTCCACCTCGAAGGAAGCACCCACAAGTGGAGAAGAAGGAAGACACCATCGGAAGGGTGACCATGATCAGCGGTGCTATGCCTAGCACCTTGATGGGGTAATCTCCTTATTCATCCATGGGTTGTAATCGATCTTGAGATGTAATCATACTTTGTTGGATTATCTATCTATCTTCTTGTGTTGAATATACTTAAATGCTTAAGGTTAGCTACCATGCCGTAAAGGGAGTAGAGCTCCAATGCTTCCTTGGATCCATTCAATACGCCGTGTCCATCATAGGTCTAGTCACAAATACCTTCACGTAGTGACAGTACGAGAGGAGGGAAAGGGCGAAACCGTGGTCACAACCCCAGATAGATTAGATTGGTTTTCTTGTTTAAAGCGATTGCATGCTTAGTATTGTAGACCCATGGGCGAGTGTCTTTTATCTTGATTGCTTAATCATTCTCTCTAGTGTAGTTTAATTGTTCTCTAGTTTAATCATAGTTAGGGTTTGAGTAGCTAGAGTGTAAAGGTAGATCGAACTCTTGTAATCCCCTTGCTCCGCTGATTGACAAGAACCTTGGGAATCCCGTGGTGAAAAAGGTGTAGGTCCGTACGCTTGCGGATCGTAGAGGGATACGTTTTTTATCCGTCAACAAGCCCCTTTTTTTGGCGCCATTGCCGGGGAGCAAGCTAGTTTACATCGTTTGGTTCGCATCTAACTTAGTTTTATATTTAGTTTATCTTTTATTTGCTATATCTAACACATATTATCTAGAAAACCACTTGTTTTGTTTTTGTTTTTATCTTGTTGTCTAGATGGCATTCATCAATCAACCCGTGGAAGAACCGGAGAAATCACTAAGGGATTATGCTAGCCCTCGATGTGAAGACATAAAAGTACAAGAGTCGGATTCGAAGCTCGAAGCGACCAAGTATGAGATAAAACCCAAGATCATCGAGATGGTGGCGGCTGTCGGTGTTTTAGACCGGCAACCTACTAAGGGGAGTACCCGAAGTAGATGAATGTGGCCTCGCCGAGATCGGTAACTCGAAGGAAGAGACACGTGGCACACAATTTAGACAGGTTCGGGCCGCGAGGTGCGTAATACCCTACGTCCTGTATGCTGTGTAGCTCTGGATTGATTAGGTACGATTACAAGATGATGTAATTGTACGCCGTGAGATGAGATGTTCAGAGAGGGGTCCCTGCCTCGCCTTATATAGTCCGGGAGGCAGGGTTACAAGTCGGAATAGGGAGAGAGTACTAGTCGAGTACGTCTAGAAGTCTTCCATACAGTGCGGTACATGTACAGCTTCCTAACCGAGTACTTCTCCTCTGCAGTCCTTGTGCTTCACGCCATCAGGTGCCGTGCAGCGCAAGTCAGGTAGTCCCAGGGGCCCACCGAGTAGTCGGTCCTGGTACCCACCGAGGCAAGGGGGCCCTGGGGAGGTCCATACGACAAGCCCCCGAGTACTTTGTAGTCGAGAAGGATAGCTTCAAGTAGTCTTGACGGCCTTAACGAGTAGTCCTCAAGCGTCCCCGAGCACTACAAGTCAAAAGTCCTCAAGAGTAGTCGAAGCATCCCGAGGCTGGAATGTACTCCAGCTGATGTTTGAGCAATCCTGAAGTCTTCTCGAGTAGTCCCAAGCGTCCTCGAGCGCTGCCCTTGAAGGTCTTCAAAAATGCCCATATTGTCTTGAAGCCGAAGCTGGTATGGAAGTGCGATTGCAAAATCCCACTCCATATGGAGTAGCCCCTGAGCCTTAGGTTGAGTTACAGACTCTGGCTGAAGGTCCATCTGAAGTCTTGGCAAGAATATCCCGAAAAATCCGGAGAAAAAACCGAAGGACACGTGGCACGGAGCCCCCAAGCCTTGAGCCGATTACTTCCTCTCGAATTGAAGGGTCATCTTGTAGAATGTGTCCTGAGATGCTCCTGAGTCTTGTCGCTTCCCAGGTAGTCGAATAGAAGTAGCCGAGCCCCCGAGGTGAGGCACATCGACTAGTTGAATACGAAGAGTCACGCGCGGCCGCTGAGTCAGCCGAGCGCAGACTTATCCATCCGGCCGTTGGAGGTCCGTTTTGACTTATAAATAGAAACCAAAACCCTTAGGGTTTTTCACCCCACACTGTCGCAGCCATTCCAAACAGATCTTGGCGAGAAAACGCCGCCAGCGCACGCCACCGCCGCTGTAGATCTGAGTGCGCCGCCGCCTAGAGCCACCGGAGTAGCCCCCGAGCGAATGCGCGTGAAGACGCTGTGCACTTGGAGGATGAAGCCGTCGCCATCCAAGACCACGAAGACCACCGGTGGGAAGAAGAGGGGCCGTGACGAAGCCGCCGGATCTGCCGCAGGGACAACACCGCCGATGTCTCCACCGCGGCTAGATCCGAACCGCGAATGGAAGAAGTCGAAGGCGAAGACCGAAGACCTGCTAGCCCTCCTCAACAGCGGATTCATCCGGGAGAAGGAGGTGGACATGTGGAGGGCCGCCGCCGGGGATCCGTACCCGATGGAGAAGAATGAAGACGAGATCCCGATGTTCGCGCGATTCACGGAGCGCGGGCTCTCGCTCCCGGCGAGCAACTTCTTCAAGGGGCTCATGGGGTACTACGACATCGAGTACCTCAACCTCAACCCCAACGGCATTTTCCACACCGCCGTCTTTGTTCATTTCTGCGAAGCTTTTCTGGGGATCAAGCCCCATTGGATCTGTTCCGGAAGTTCTTCCGGTGAAGCCGCAACCAAGCGCCAAAGAACCCGCGGGTAGTCGGAGGAGCGGGAATCCGGATGCGGGAGGACGCCAACGAGCGTACCTCTCGTACAAGCTCATCGACTCCAACCAAGACTGGAAGGCCAAGTGGTTCTACATCACGAACCACCATCCGGGGTTGCCGAAGCCAAGCGGGAAGCAGCCCAAGCATCGCCTCGTGGTGGAACACGGAGCCGACGATGCGGGGAGGGGATCCAGCTCCCGGAGTTGTTGGCGCGGATCAAGGCGCTGAGAGAAGCCGGGCTGAGGGCCGAGCACGTGGCCTTCAGCTTCATGAAGTGCGGTGGTGCGGCCACCGATGGCTCGCGACACCTCGGGGTTCGAGTACACCGTCGACGACGACGACATTGTCGATAGGCTGGCGCGGATCTTCAAGGACATGTCGCCGTATACGGCGTGCCCCGTACCGGAGTATTCTGCCGCCCGCCCGCCAAAGGAGGTAAGTAGCCGTACCCAGTGTCGAGTACTCATTCCGTGTGAGTAGTCGTACTGATAGGTTGTGTCTTGCAGGATGACTTGAAGAAGTTCATCTCCGAGCTGCCGCCGCCCCCTCAGGAAGTCGAGATCCCAGAGGAGGGGAAGACCGTCGGTGTTTTAGACCGGCAACCTATTAAGGGGAGTACCCGAAGTAGATGAATGTGGCCTCGCCGAGATCCGTAACTCGAAGGAAGAGACATGTGGCACACAATTTAGACAAAGTTCGGGCCGCGAGGTGCGTAATACCCTACGTCCGTATGCCTGCGTAGCTACGGGATTGATAGGGTATGATTACAAGATGGTGTAATAGTACGTTGTGAGATGAGATTGGATGCTAGAGAAGGGTCCCCGCCTCGCCTTATATAGCCCGGGAGGCGGGGTTACGGGTCGGAGTAGGGAGAGAGTACTAGTCGAGTACGTCTAGGAGTCTTTCATACGGTGCGGGACATGTACGCCTTCCTAACCGAGTACTTCTCCTCCGTAATCCTTGTGCTCCATGTCATTAGGTGCTATGTAGCGCAAGCGGTAGTCCCGGGGGCCCACCGAGTAGTCGGTCCCGGTACCCACCGATGTTGTGGGCCCGGGGAGGTCCATACGACAAGCCCCCGAGTACTTAGTAGTCGAGAAGGATAGCTTCAAGCGGTCTTGACGGCCTTAACGAGTAGTCCTCAAGCGTCCCCGAGTACTACAAGTCAAAAGTCCTCAAGAGTAGTAGAAGCATCCCGAGGCCGGAATGTACTCCGACCGATATCCGAGCAATCTTGAAGTCTTCTAGAATAGTCCCAAGCGTCCTCGAGTGCGCCCTCGAAGGTCTTCAAAAAATGCCCGCGTTGTCTTGAAGCCGAAGGCGATATGGAAGTGCGATTGCAAAATTGTACTCCATATGGAGTATCCCCCGAGCCTTAGGTTGAGTCGTAGGCTCGAGCTGAGGGTCCATACGAAGTGCAAGAATATCCCGAAAAATCCGGAGTGAAAACCAAAGGACACGTGGCACGGAGCCCCCGAGCCTTGAGTCGAGTACTTCCTCTCGAATTGAAGGGTCATCTTGGAGAATGTGTCCTGAGACGCTCCTGAGTCTTGTCGCTTCCCAGGTAGTCGAGTAGAAGTAGCCGAGCCCCCGAGGTTAGGCACGTCGACTAGTAGAATGCGAAGAGTCACGCGCGGCCACCGAGTCGGTCGAGCACGGACTTATCCATCCGGCCGTTTGAGGGTCGTTTTGACTTATAAATAGAAGCCAAAACCCTTAGGGTTTTTCACCCATCGTTGTTGTAGCCATTTCGAATAGATCTTGGCCGAGTCTCCTCCGGCGCACACCACCGCCGCCGTAGATCCGAGCGCGCCCCCGCCCCGCAGCCGCCGAGTAGCCCCCGTGTGAATGCGCGTGAAGACGTCGTGCATTTGGAGAATGAAGCCCTCGCGGTCCAAGTCCGCGAAGACCGCCGGGAAGAAGAGGGGCCGTGACGAGGCCACCGGGGCCGCCGCCGGGAGCAAAGACCGCCAATGTCTCCACCGCGGCCGGATCCAAGCCGTGAGTGGAAAAAATCGAAGACGAAGACCGAAGATCCGCCGGCCCTCCTCAACGGCGGATTCATCCGTGAGAAGGAGGTGGATATGTGGAGAGCCGCCGCGCGGGGATCCGTACCCGATGGAGAAAGTCGAAGATGAGATCCCGATGTTCACGCGCTTCGCGGAGCACGGACTCGCGCTCCCGGCGAGCGACTTCTTCAAAGGCCTCCCGGGGTACTACGGCGTCAAGTACCTCAACCTCAACCCCAACGGTGTTTTCCATACCGCTCGTCTTCGTCCACTTCGTGAAGCGTTCCCGGGGATCAAGCCCCACCGGATTCGTTCGGAAGTTTTTCCGAGTGAAGCCGCGCCCAAGCGCCGGCAACCCGCGAGTAGTCGGTGGAGCGAGAATCCGGATGCGGGAGGACGCCGCCGAGCGCACACGTCGTACAAGCTCATCGACTCCAATCGGGGACCGGAAGGCGAAATGGTTCTACGTCACGAACCACCACCCCGGGTTGCTGAAGCCGAGCGGGAAGCAACCCAAACACCGCGCCTGGTGGAACACGGAGCCCACGATGCAGGAGGGGATCCAGCTCCCCGAACTGTTTGCGTGCATCAAGCTGTTGAGAGAAGCCGTGTTGAGGGCCGAGCATGTGGCCTTCAGCTTCATGAAGCGCAGGGTGCAGCCACTGATGGCTCGCGATACCCTGGGCTTCGAGTACACCGGCGACGACGACACGTCGCGGATGCCAGGAGATGAAGTCGACGACGACGACATCGTCGATAAGCTGACGCGCATCTTCAAGGACATGCCACCGTACACGGCGTGCCCTGTCCCAGAGTACTCCGCCCCGCGCCCGCCAAAGGAGGTAAGTAGCCGTAGCCTCAGTCGAGTACCCATCCCATATGAGTAGTAGCGCTGATGTCTTGTGTCTTGCAGGACGACTTGAAGAAGTTCATCTCCGAGCTGCAGCCGCTCCCTCAGGAAGCCGAGATCCCGGAGGAGGGAAAGACCAAGGCCAAGGAGTGGCGGGAAGTCGGCGAAGGAGATGACACCGTCATCATGGAGGACACGTCCGACGACGACGACAAGGAGACGCTGCAGGACCGCTTCCAGCTGCGGTCGAGGTTCAGCCGTCCTGGCCTACCTCATGTGCCACTCGTGCAAGATCCGCCGGCTAGCCTGGAGGCTAGTCTGGCTGCGCCGCCACGGAGGCCGTGCAACCCCGCCTGCAAGCGGGTGACGAAGAAGTTGAAGGTCTCTGAGACCACGCCCCAAGAGGTAAGACGTCTTGAGTAGTGTAGTCGAGTACTAGTCTCTCAAGTTCACTTGTTGACGACTGAGCTTCCTTGCTTGCAGGAGGTGCCGCCTATGGAGCCCGTTGATGAGGGCGACGAAGGTGAATGGGACACGGTGGGGGAACCCTCTGGGAGTCGTAGCCCAGCCCCCACTATTGAAGAGCTCTTGGCGCAGCTGGAGCGCCAGCCCCCTGCTCCTCAAGGGAGCACTGAGCCCGCAGCCGCTGCCGTTGAAGAAGTTGTGGCCGCAGGAGCGCAGGAGAGCGCTGCACCGGCTGCCGTCGCCGCGGAGGAGGCAGCGGTCGCGAGGCGCAAGAAGAGGCGCCCGCCGAGGCCGGGGGCCGGTAGACATTGCCGGCATCCTCGGCGCCCCGACCGTGACGATAGTCCGGTCAAGCTTGTAAGTGCTGCATCTTCCCGAGTAGTACTTGAGTAGTAGTCGAACTTCATTGACAACCAATTTCGTGTACTTCTGCAAGAAATCAACAGATATGTCCTGATGAACCCTCTACGGCGGTGGCGGAGGAAGGACCCGCGCCGCCCGCCGAGGAGTCTGCTCCCGCCTCTCAGGCGGTGCCCGAAGTGCCGGCTGCTGAGGCTACATTGCCTGAGGACAGCGTGGTCGAATGTATGTACTCTGTTGAAGCTGTAGTGCTCCTTGAAGAGTAGTCGTAGTCGCTGATACACTTGTCTTCTCCTTGACAGGTGCCGAGGCCGAAGGGAGCGACATCCTAGCGGTGGTGCCAATGCAGAGGTCGACACCAGAGGTGCCGGAGACTACCGGCGGAGCCCCCGAGCAGATGGAGGTAGCCGCCGAGGAGGCCGCCCTGGCGACTGGAGGAGAGGAGGTCATCACGCCACCAGAGCCTGCTCTGGAGGTGTTTGTCCGCTCCCCGGAGATACAAGACGCAGAGCCCATCCGCTCTGCTCCGATGACTGAAGCCGCCACAAGTAGTCGTGGCGGGGTGGAGCTGCTGGCCGACGACTTGGTGGACCCGGCGACGGTGGCCAGGCACCTGGAGGCGGTCCGCCAGGCTGAACAATGGATGAAGGTCAGTAGTTTTAACTCCTGAGTAGTCAATCCTCTGTTGTTGAGTACTCATTTTGACTTGTGTTGACTGTGCAGGACGTCATGGAGAGGTCCCGCGAGAAGTCTAGCATGCTGCAAGGCTTCGGCGACGCGGTGCTCCGGGCTGAGGCACTGGAAGATCAACTCTTGAAGTCGCGGAAGCACGCGGCCGCCATGCAGTCCAAGCTCGACGCCGCCTTTGCCAAATATCACAATGATATCCGGGAGATGCACGCAAAGAGTGACGACTTGGTGTGGAAGAACAAGACACTTCGCAACAAGAACAAAGGTACACCACTTGACTTGTTGGGTAGTTGTTGGAGGTCGAGAGGTAGTCTGACCCACTGCGCCTTGTTGTTTTGCAGAGCTTGAGACCCGGGTGGAGCAGTTGAGGACTTCAGAGACAGACATGAAGAACCTCTTCTACCGGGAGCAAGAGGCCTGCCAGGTACTCGAGCTTGACTATAAGGAGCTTGCCTTCAAGTGCTACAAGCACATGGAGCTTCGAATTGCTTCTGATTGTGACCTCGTCAACTGCTACAAATTGTTGCAGAAGTTGAACGAGGACTGCGAGGCACTGCGGGCCCAGCTGAAGGATCTTGAAGAAGCCGCGCTCCCGATTGCAAGACTCTTGGTGCCACATCCTGGTGGCCCCAAGATAGCCCCGCTCGTGGATCGACTGAAGGAAGCCTCCAGCCGACTGGCGGCGTACGTGAAGCATCTAGCGAAGTCGATCCCGACGCAGGTGCTGGCCTTCATGAAGTCCTACTTCCCGAAGGCGCCCATAGATGTAGTCGCTGGCGGGGTAGCCGCCAACTGTACAAATGAGCAGTATGCGGAACTGCTGGAGCAGATGGCGCCCATTGCGGAGCAAGTCGCCGAAAATCTTAACCTCCAGTAGTCCTGTAGTAGTTAGCTCATAGCAGTATATGTACAAGAACATTTGTAATGTAATTGTTCAAGTTTGAATGAAGAAAAGTTCCATCAATGAGTACTTGTAGTCGCGATCTTAGAGTGCGGGGTCCCATCGTGGAGTTGACGCGAGTAGTCGTACTCGGCGGTAGTCCCGTGATGGGGAGTAGACAGTAAAGAAGTTGATGAACGATCAAACTTTATTACCGAAGAAGTACACCTGGATGGCCAGGGCCGTAGTTACAGAGTAGTCGCCTGGACCCGGAGGCCGCTTACGGCTAAGTGGTGCTAGGGCGAGTAGCCGCTTACAGCAGTAGATCCGTAAGTAGTCGTGTAGGCTGGATCTTGGAGTACATGGTCTCTCAGTAGACCGCTGCTAGAGTCCTTTGTCGCTCGTTGCAGCCCAGGATCCGTAGGTAGCCGCGCGGGCTGGATCGTGGAGAGGAGTAGTTCGGAAACTGGTGCCTGGACCCGAAGGCCGCTTACGGCGAAGGAGTAGTCCGGAGACTGGAGCCAGGACCCGGAGGCCGCTTACGGCGAAGGGGTCTTGATGTAGTCGTATAGACTTGAGCCCCGGAGTAGTCGTGTAGACTAGGCGTAGAACCGACAGAGCTGGTCGACGTTCCACGAGTTGTTGACGTCTTCGCCTTCAAGTGTCTGGAGGTGGTAGGAGCCCGGCCCGGTCACCTTTGCAATTGTGAAGGGACCTTTCCAGGGGGAGCTGAGCTTGTGTAGTCCTTCCGTGTTCTGAATACGACGGAGGACGAGATCACTGACGTTGAAGGAGCGTTCCTTGACGTTGCGATCATGGTAGCGTCGGATACCCTCCAGGTACCTTGCTGATTGGACGAGGGCAGCGCAGCGAGCTTCTTCGAGGCTATCAATGTCAACTCGTCTGCTGTCTTCAGAGACGCCTTCGTCGTAGTGCTCCACTGCTGGTGAGTTCCATATGACATCCGCAGGGAGGATTGCTTCGGAGCCGTAGACAAGGAAGTAAGGGGATTGCCCCGTTGGCTTGGAGGGCTGAGTACGTAGCCCCCAGAGTGCGTTGGGTAGTTCCTTGATCCACTTGCCTCCTTTAGCGTTAGCAGCATCGTGTAGCCGCTTCTTGAGAGCGTCGAGCACCATCCCATTGACGCGCTCGACTTGTCCGTTGGACCGAGGGTGGGCAACTGAGACGTATCGGACGTCGATCCCGCTGTTCTCGCAGTACTCCCAGAACTGGTGGTTGTTGAAGTTGGAGCCCGGGTCTGTGATGATGCGGTGGGGTAGTCCGTAGCGATGTATGAGTTCATCCAGGAAGTCGAGTACTCTGTCATCCTTGGGGCATGTGACCGGCTTGACCTCGATCCACTTGGTGAACTTGTCGATGGCCACCAGTACTCTGTTGAAACCACCGGCGCAGTTGGCAGTGGCCCAATCATGTCGAGCCCCCAGCAAGCGAAGGGCCAGGTTGGCGGTATGGTGACTAGCTTGTAGGCTGGGACATGTTGCTGCTTGCCGAAGTATTGACATCCTTGGCACCTTCTGATGAGTTCTTCGGCGTCACCCGCAGCCGTGGGCCGCGGGAGAAAGCTCGCGGAAGGCCTTGCTGACCAGCGTGCGGGAAGACGCGTGGTTGCCGCAGACGCCCTTGTGGATCTCCTCCAAGATGTCCTTGCCTTCTTGCCGAGGGACGCACTTCATGAGTACTCCAGAAGATGCGCCCCGCTTGTAAAGCTTGTCTCCGACGAGGACGTAGGACTTGGCGCGGCGGATGAGCTGCTCGGCCAAGTTCTTGTCAGAGGGAACCTTCTGCTCGGTGAGGTAGTCGATGAAGGGTTGCCTCCAGTCCACGTCGATCATCATGACCTCCTGTCCAGCCGATGGGTGCACTGGGGCAGTGGTCGGTGGCACCGGCTCCGGGATGGATGGCGCGTGAAGCTCGTGAACGAATACGCCCGCTGGTACTTGAGCGCGGGTGGATCCAAGCTTCGACAGGACGTCCGCTGCAACGTTGTTGTCGCGGACGATGTGGTGGAACTCGAGACCGTAGAACTTGTTCTCGAGCTTGCGGACTTCTAGGCAGTAGGCGTCCATGTTCTCCTTGTTGCGGTCCCAGGACTTGTTGACTTGGTTGATGACCACTGCAGAGTCGCCGTAGACTAGTAGCCGCTTGATGCCCAGAGAAGCCGCGAGGCGGAGCCCATGTAGGAGAGCTTCGTACTCGGCTTCGTTGTTTGAGACCTTCCAGAAGATCTGCAGGACGTACTTGAGTTGTTCTCCCGTGGAGAGATCAGGAGTACCCCTGCACCTGTGCCCTCGAGGTTGAGTGAGCCGTCGAAGTACATCACCCAATGCTCCGGTCGCGCGGTTGGAGTAGGTAGTTGGTTCTCCCGCCACTCTGCCATGAAGTCGACTAGCGCCTGCGACTTGATGGCTGTGCGTGGCTTGAAATCGATGGTGAGAGCGCCGAGCTCGACTGCCCACTTGGAGATTCTTCCAGTAGCATCCTGGTTCCGCAGGATGTCACCGAGCGGATAGTCGGTGACGACGGAGATCGAGTACTCCTGGAAGTAGTGTCGTAGCTTCCGCGAGGTGATGAGTACTGCGTACAGGAGCTTCTGCACAGGCTGATAGTGTGCCTTAGACTCTGACAGGACCTTGCTGATGAAATAGACTGGGCGCTGGACTGGGTAAGCGTGGCCGTCTTCCTGCCTCTCGACGATGATGGCAGTACTGACCACATGAGTAGTCGCAGCGAGGTAGAGCAGTAGCTGCTCTCCTTTGCGAGGAGCTGTGAGGACCGGTGGCTTCGATAGGAAGTCCTTGAGCTGGGCAAGGGCTTGATCCGCCTCTGGAGTACAAACGAACTTCTCTTGGTGCTTGAGTAGTTTGAAGAAAGGGAGCCCCCGTTCTCCAAGCTTCGAGATGAATCTGTTCAGGGCCGCCATGCACCCGGTCAGCTTCTGGACGTCTTTGATGCACGTGGGAGCTTTCATGCTGGTGATGGCGGAGATCTTCTCGGGGTTGGCTTTGATGCCGCGCTGGCTGATGATGAAGCCGAGTAGTTTGCCCGAAGGTACGCCGAAGACGCACTTGTTCGGGTTGAGCTTCCAGCGGTACTCGCGCAGGGATGCGAAAGTCTCTTCAGGGTCGTCGATGAGGGGACTGGAGTTTTTGGTCTTGACGACCACGTCATCCACGTAGGCTTCGACGTTCTTGATGAGCTGCTTCTTGAAGCAGGCTTGGATAGCTCGTTGATAGGTGGCACCGGCGTTCTTCAGCCCGAAGGACATGGTCGTGTAGCAGTACGCGCCAAACGGGGTGATGAACGCGGTCTTCTCCTGGTTTTCTTTCTTGATCGCGATCTGGTGGTACCCGGAGTAGCAGTCGAAGAAGAAGAGCAGGTCGTAGCCCGCCATGGAGTCGATGACTTGATCAATCCGCGACAACCCGAAGGGGTCCTTGGGGCAGTGCTTGTTGAGGTCGGTGTAGTCGACGCACATCCTCCACTCGTTCGAGTTCTTCTTGTGGACGAGGACAGGGTTGGCAAGCCACTCAGGATGGAAGACTTCTCTGATGAAGCCAGCCGCGAGTAGTTTGGCGAGTTCCTTCTTGATGGCATCCCGTCTGTCATCGGCAAAGCGTCGGAGGTGTTGTCGTTTGGGCGTGGCCTTAGGATCGACGTTGAGGCAGTGCTCAATCGCCCTCCCCGGGCACTCTCGGCATGTCCGTCGGCTTCCACGCGAAGATGTCGCGGTTAGCCCGGAGGAAGCTGATGAGCGCGTCTTCCTATTTGGGGTCGAGGCCGGCCCCGATGGTGGTGGTCTTGCTAGCGTCGCCTGTCCCGAGGTCGATCGTCTTGACCAGGATCTCCTCAGCTGGCTGAGGCTTGTTGGAGTTGTCAGACTTCTCAGGGATGTCGAGTTCACTTGTAGCAAGTTTCTTCGACGTGACGTAGACCTCCATCATCGCGTTGGGTACTTGATTTGTAGAGGCGATCTCCACGGCTTCTGTATCGCAGTCGTGGGAGATCCTCAAGTCCCCTTGGAGAGAGAGTACACCCGCTGGGCTTGGCATCTTGAGTACCAAGTAGGTGTAGTGGGGCACCGCCATGAACTTGGCGATGGTCGGTCTGCCGAGGATGGCATGGTAGGAAGTCTCGAAGTCTGTGACCTCGAACTTGATGTACTCGGTACGGTAGTTGTCCCGAGATTCCCCAAAGGATCTGGCAGGACCACTGAGCCTAGTGGGATAGCCGCGTTACCGGGGACGATGCCGTAGAAGGGCGTGTTGCTCTTGGTGAGCATATGGGTGATGTCGAGCTTCATCTTCTTCAAGGTCTTGGTGAAAAGGACGTTGAGCCCGCTTCCACCGTCGATGAGGACCTTGTTGAGCTTGGAGCCCGCAACCACTGGCTTCAGGACGAGAGGGAACCGTCCTGGTTCGGAGAAGCTGGTCCATTGATCCGCGCGAGAGAAGGTAATGGGTACCTCCGACCACCTGAGAGGGGTCGGAACCGCTGGTTCAATGCTCATGACTTCTCGGCGGGTAGCCTTTTGCTCCCGCCTGCTGGGTAGTCCGCCGAAGAGGACGTTGACAGTCTTATCGGGTTCCTGGAAGTCGTTGTTGTCTCCGTTGTTCTTCTTCTTGCCCTTCTTGTCGTGAGGGTGCGGTGGCTCTGGCGTATCCTTGAGTGCATGCCTGAGTTGGTAGCACTGCTCAGTGGTGTGGTTACCGTTTGGATGCCATGAGCACTTCTCCTTCAGCAAGTCTTTGAAGCCGTCGGAGTTCTTCTTCGAGTTCTCCTTCGCAGGGCGCTGGATAGCCGCGACAGTGTTGTCTGGCTTGCGCTTGCGGTTGGGACCCGAGTAGTTGTTGTTGTTGCGACCGCCTTGGTTCCCTTTGTTGCCACTGCCGCCGGCCGTGTTCTGCTTGGTCTTGCCACGGATGGCGTCGTACTTGGCGTTGGCCTTGTCTTCTTCATCCGCCCAGGACGTAATCATGTCCTTGAGGTGGGGGATGGACCTAGGGCGACGACGTCTGAAGTCTTCGAAGGTGCGGCGGTGGTAGAGGCCGTCTTGGAAGAGGTCGATGACCTCCTTGTCGGTGACGTCGACTACGGTAGCGCGCTTGTCGAAGAAGCGGCGCATGTACTTGCGGAGGGTCTCACCTTGTTCCTACTTGACCATGGCCAGGTCCATGCGAGTACCCGATCGGCCCATGGCGCCCGCGAAGTTGCTGGTGAAGTGCTCCTTCAGCTGGTCCCACTTGTCGATCGAGTGCTTGTCCAGCGACTCGAGCCATGTGAGTGGAGCTTGGTCCAGGCAGAAGGGGAAGTAGAGGCACTTGGTGTCGTTGTTGCCGCCAGCGTTCTCGATGAAGAGGGCGTAGCACCTGAGCCACTGGATGGGGTCCTGCTTCACGTCGTACTTGGTGATCCCCAAAGGCTTGAACTTGTCGGGGAGGAGCAAGTTGCGAAGTCGAGGTGAGAAGGCGGGGAAGCCGTCGTTGTCGCCTGCGGTGGCTGACTTCTTCCGCCGCAGCTCCTCAATCTTCTGGCGGGCGTCATAGCCGCCGTGTGAGGCACCGCAGGCGTGGTCGTTCTCGTGGCCGCGGCCGCCGTGATCGCCGCCACCGCCGGCCTTCCCGTTGGCTCCATGGTTGGAGCTTCCGCCGTCGGCCGCCGCCGCCGTCAGGGTCGCGGCCGCCGCCGCCGGCAGGAGCTTGGTGAGGGACGACCTCACGGTTGCTGTTGCCACCTTGTGGAGGTCCGCCGACGTTTGAGCGAGTACGGTTGGGCGGAGCTGGGAGCTCAGCTCGAGTACGGTTGGGACCGTGGTTGGTGCTGCGACTTGTAGCTTCGTTGTCGCGGTGCCTGGCGGGAGGAGGCTGGTTGACCCTGTTGTCGACCCGCATGAAGTAGGCATCTTCGGCGAGCTTGGCGATGACCTCTCCAGCGCGTACGCCCTGAGCCTGACGTGCGATCGCTATGATCGACATGAGGCATTGCTCAGGGGTAGTGTGTACTCTGCTCTCGACCGCCTTGAGAGCTTCCGCGACATTGCGGATGGGGAGGTTATCCCGGAGACGCCGGCGCTGTTCGCTGCGCTTCCTATTGCGCTCACGTCGAGCATCTCTGTTGGCGGGGGTCTCGTATGCTGGTGCCTCGGCAAACAGCTCGTCGGAGGAGATGTCTTCAAGGTACTTGTCCTGAGCCGTTCCTGAAGGTCCTGGTGTGTCGCCGGCAGCCATGAAGACTTGGCGATCAGGGGTGCCAAGGCTGGACTCAGAGGCCGCCACCTCAGTTGGAGTGTTTGAGTCAGCCCGGGCAAGCGGTGTTCCCTCCTGGAACGGGAGCAAGTCGATGTAGGCGACGTAGCGTGAGTCCCCGCTTATCAGGTCAGCAGGCTTGCGGTCTGGCCAGTAGACGAATCTTCCGGTCGGTGTGGATGTTATAACCAGCCCAGAGGCCGGCCCTGACAAGGGGTGCTCAGTAGAGTTGCCATCGGACTCGGGATCCTCTGGGTCCGACCCGAAGTCGAACTCATATGCCGAATCCGAGTAGAACTCGGAGAGGGGGTTGGAGTCCGAAGCGTGGACGGGGGCGGTGTCGGAGTCCGAGTTGTACTCGGGTACGGGTTCCTTGCCGGCCCGGCGCGAAGAAGGAGCCCCCGTGCGGGCCCGGCTGAGGACGCGGGGACCACGCGCGGAGAGCTCACGGGGTGAGGGGACCGCCTGCGATGGCTGAGCAGCCGGCTCGCATGCGATGGCCCACGGAGACGTCGAGTTCGAGTTGGAAGCGGACTCGAGCTCGAAGTCAGCGTGATGGTCGAAGAGCGAAATTTCCCCCGAACTTGCCTCGCGAGTTCGCCTGTGACAACTTCTGGAAGCGTCACGAAGCCGGTCTCCGGGTTGGGCGGCATGGTGAGGCGGCGTTGGAAGGATCCCGCGCCGTCAGCAGTGCAGACCCAGGCGCCGAAGACGAAGGTGTCGCCGCGGTTGAAGGCGACGGTTGGCTTGATGTAGACAGGAGGCCGTCGAGTTCGCCATGTGATCTCGGGCGAGAGCCCCTACCTGGCGCGCCAGCTGTCGGTGTTTTAGACCGGCAACCTACTAAGGGGAGTACCCGAAGTAGATGAATGTGGCCTCGCCGAGATCGGTAACTCGAAGGAAGAGACACGTGGAACACAATTTAGACAGGTTCGGGCCGCGAGGTGCGTAATACCCTACGTCCTGTATGCTGTGTAGCTCTGGATTGATAGGGTACGATTACAAGATGGTGTAGTAGTATGCCGTGAGATGAGATTGGATGCTAGAGAAGGGTCCCTGCTTCGCCTTATATAGCCCGGGAGGCAGGGTTACAGGTCGGAGTAGGGAGAGAGTACTAGTCGAGTACGTCTAGGAGTCTTCCATACAGTGCGGGACATGTACAGCTTCCTAACCGAGTACTTCTCCTCCGTAATCCTTGTGCTCCACGTCATTAGGTGCCGTGTAGCGCAAGCCGGGTAGTCCCAGGGGCCCACCGAGTAGTCGGTCCTGGTACCCACCGATGTAGTGGGCCCAGGGAGGTCCATACGACAAAGACCAAGGCCAAGGAGCGGCGGGAGGTCGGTGAAGGAGACGACACCGTTGTCGTGGAGGACACGTCCGACGAGGACGACGATGAGGAGACGGCGCGGGGGCCCGCTCCCACCGCGGGCGAGGTTCAGCCGTCCTGGCCTACCTCATGTCCCTCTTGTCCAGGATAAGCCGGCTAGCACGGGAGGCTGAGTCCGGCCGCGCCGCCGCGGAAGCCGCGCAATGCGTCTCGCAAGCGCGTGTCGAAGAAGTTGAAGGTCACTGAGACCACGTCCCCAGAGGTAAGCCGTCTTGAGTAGTGTAGTCGAGTACTCGTGTCTCGAGTTCACTTGTTGATGAAGAAGTTTCTTTGTTTGCAGGAGTTGCCGCCTACGGAGCCCATTGATCAGGGCGACGAAGGCGAGTGGGGTACGGTGGGGGAAGCCGCTGGGAGTCGCAGCCCAGCCCCCACTGCCGAAGAGCTTTTGGCGCAGATGGAACACCAGCCCCCTGCTCCTCAGAAGAGCACAGAGCCCGCAGCTGCTACTGCGGAAGAAGTGGTGACTGAAGAAGCGCGGGAGAGCGTTGCGCCCGCTGCTGTTACTGCAGAAGAGGCAGCGGCCGCAGAGGCGCGAGAGGAGGCGCCCGCCGAGGCTGGGCTGGTGGACATCGCCAGCATCCTCGGCGCCCCGACCGTGACGGTGGTCCGGTCGAGCTTGTAAGTGTTGAATCTTCCCAAGTAGTACTTGTTGTGGTAGTCGTGCTTGACTGACAACTGGCTTGTGTACTTTGCAGGAAGTCGACGGATCTGTCCTAGGAGGGGGTTGAACCCTCTGCAGCAGTGGCGGAAGAAGAAGCTGCGCCACCCGCCGAAGAGTCCGCTCCCGCCCCTCAGGCGGAGCCCGAAGCGCGCCGCTACCGAGGCAATGCCGCCGAAGCCGGCCGTAGTCGAAGGTGAGTACTCTGTTGAGGCTGTAGTATCCCCGAAGAGTAGTCGTAGTCATCAGATAACACTGATGCGCTTGTCTTCTCTTTGACAGGCGCTGAGGCCGAAGGGAACGACATCCCATCGGCGGTGCCCATGGAGAACTTGACACCAGGAGCTCAGGAGGCTACTGGAGGAGCCCCCGAGCTGATGGAGGTGGCCGTCGGAGAGGCCGCCGCGACGACCGGGGAAGAGGAGGCCACCGCGCAGCCAGAACCTGCTCTGGAGGTGGTCGTTCGCTCCCCGGAGATCCAAGACGCGGAGCCCATCCGTTCTGCGCTGATGACCGAGGCCGCCACGAGTAGTCGCGGCGACGTCGAGCTCTTGGCAGACGATGGTTTCGGAGAACTCATATAGACACATAAGGCATTTCACGATGCTATGCAACACGGTGCGTCAAGAAGGAGTTCCCGATGAATGGTTCAAATGGAATCTCTTTCCCTACTCACTTGCCGGTGAAGCAAAAACATGGTACTCGTTTGCGTCCTTTGAAGTTGAAGGCAATTGGAACAAGTTGACAAAGAAGTTTTGCAAGAAGTTCTTTCCAATTAGCAAGGTTCAACATCTAAAGAGGCAAGTGATCACTTTCATGCAAGGAGAAGAGGAAGGGATAGACCAATCTTGGAATAGGTTTAATGAGTTGATCGAACAAGGACCAAGACTCGGCTTCTCCGGTGACGTACTCTTGCATACATTTTTCTTTTCCCTAACCCCTAGTTGCATGCAACACGTCCAAATGTGTGCAGGTGGGGATCTCATGGAGAAAACACTCACGGAAGCCGCCCAACTTCTACAAAAAATTAGTAAAGCGGCTGCCATGCGAAGAGATTGGGAAACAAGACTTGCGGAAGAGATGGAATATAATTCAAGGAAGAAGAAGTGTGCTGAATTTTCTAAAGAGGCAACCCCGGAAGTCACAAAAGAGGAGCCAATCCCGGAAAAGCTTGAAGAAGAACACATCAAGTCAAGAACTACCCCGAGCGTTGACTTCGCCGTATCAAATGAAACAAACAAGAGAAGCATGTCAAGCGCAAAGCCATTAAGGGAGTTCGAACCAATGGATTGGGTTCCAATCGATTACGGAGAAGTATTCGACAAGAGAAGACCGTTCCCTAATCAAAAGGGGCTGGCAAGAGCATTGGAAGTGGATTTTCCACCGGAAAAGAAAGCATAAGATTCATACGACCTTGAAATCACCGGTGAGATCTTTCAAAAACTCTTTGGAGATGATGAAGTGGATCCGGGACACATAGCCGAGGTGAAAAGGATCTTGGGGATCAAGCCTGAAGCATCGCCATATGCTCGCCTCGCTGAAGTTTACGCGATTGGATCCGAAGAAGAAGAGAAGATGGCACCACACTTGAGTTGTGAAATCAACAGAGTTCAATGCAAGGCTTTATGCGACATCGGAGCACAAGTAAGCGTCCTATCTTCTAAAATTTACAACAAAGTTCAAGACCACAGCCTAGACTTAGCTCCAACATCAAAGAAATTAATCATGGGAGATGGTAGAACTATTAGACCTCTAGGTATTGCTTGCAACATGAATGTAAAAATCCCTGGAAAATGTATACCAACTGATTTTTTTATTATTGATGCTTACCATAGTAATCATGATCATATAATCCTAGGTAGGCACTTTCTTAAGTTGGTTGATGTCGTGTTGGATGCCGGAAAAGGCAAAGTAACAATGAACCTTAATGGAAAAAAGTACACATATAACTTTATTCGCGTTTCTAAACACCTTACACCCTTTCCTCCCGAAGACGAAGTAGAGGAGGTAAATAGTCTTTGTTTTGTTGAAACCCTTAGAGACTCGCTGCAAAGAGCGATGGAAAATCAAATTAGTGATCAACAAGATGAAGAGCTAGAATAGAAGCAACAAAAGGCTTAGAACCATAAGATGGGAGCGTGGAGGAAGAAAAATTCGAGGACATAGGAGAGATTAAACCCGAGGGGCCACAAGTGCCCGAGGTAGACCTTAAACCTTTGCCCAAAGGATTAAAGTACGAATTTTTGGGCCTAGACAAGACTTATCCAGTCATCGTTAGCGACGAGTTGAGTCCCGAAAAAAATGAGAAGTTGCTGATTTTATTGAAAAAACATAGGAAGGTGATTGGGTATTTAATTAATGATCTCAAAGGTATTAGCCTAGCCTTTTGCACCCATCGTATACCAATGGAAGACCAATGTCAGCCTGTAGTGGACCACCAAAGGAGGCTAACTCATGCCATGCGAGAGGTAGTAAAGAAAGAGGTCATCAAGTTACTTGATGCCGGAATCATCTACCCAGTTCCGCATAGCGAATGGGTGAGCCCGGTACATTGTGTACCAAAGAAAGGAGGTTTGACCATGGTGAAGAATGAGAAGAATGAATCAATACCACAAAGAACCGTAACCGGATGGCGGATGTGTATCGATTATCGTAAGCTTAACAAAGAAACGAAGAAAGATCACTTCCCCCTATCGTTCATTGACGAGATGCTCGAGAGATTAGCAAACCACACTTATTTTTGCTTTCTCGATGGGTACTCGGGGTTCATGCAAATTCCCATTCACCTGGACGATCAACACAAAACAACGTTTACATGCCCTTATTGAACGTTTGCATACAGAAGGATGCCCTTCGGTCTATGCAACGCTCCGGCCTCTTTTCAACGTTGCATGATGGCTGTATTCTCGGAATTCATTGAAGAAATTGTTGAGGTGTTCATGGATGATTTTTCTGTTTATGGGAAGACGCTCATGGATTGCTTGGCAAACTTGGATAAGGTCCTCACAAGGTGTGCGGAGGTAGACTTGGCGTTGAATTGGGAAAAGTGCCACTTCATGGTTAAGCAATGAAGGACCGATTAGGCGACCAGAGAGGGGGGAGTGAATGGGAGCCGATAAAAATTCTTCTCGAGGGAGATTGAAACTCCGACAAGATGAACTACCTCGGTCGAACCCCCGAAATCACACGCTCCGCACTTCAACCTTCCGTTTGCCAAAACCAAGTAGCCACTGGAGGGCTACTGGTCCTAGGAACAAACTCTGCCAGCAACCACAACACACACGCAGCAACGACAGCGGAAACAACTCGAAAGCCGGCTAACCAGAGGGGGCAGTTAGACCGGGTATAGGGGGCGGTTAGACCGCCTCCACCCGGTAACCAAGAAATCCTCCGAAACGCCTCTTCCGAGCACCAAAACTCACCACGGTTTCACCAACGAGAGATCTCTCGGTCAAGGCCATGCTAGCTACCGGAAAATCTTGGCGAAAACCAAAACTTCACCCGGGGGCCTAGGGGCGGTTAGGCGCGGCTACCCGGGGCGGTCTAACCTCCCGTACCCCAGCAACGAACTCCAACCAAGAACACCTAGCAAACCGCACGAGAAAGACCCCAAATTTCACCCGGACGCTCCTCCGATCAAGGCGAACAAACTCACGAGAGGAAAATCCGGCGAAACAAAACTTCGACCCGGAAACACCCGTGGCGGTTAGACCACCCCCCCGTAGGCGGTTAGACCGCCCCTTCCGTAAAACGAACCCGCGGGTCAAACCTCAATTTCCTCGCGCCCGATCTCCCGAATCACTCCACGAATTGCAGCCAAACTTCGGGAATAGCCGGGTTACCTCCCGGGCAACCTCTACCTCAAAGGAATCGACCCGAAACGCTCACAATCAAGAGGAATCGAAGAAATCGCTTCTCTAGGTCAAGAACTCGCCCAACTCGAGAAACCACCAAATCGAGTCCGATTCAAAGGAGATTTGGGGGCAAAGTCACCAGCCAAAGAGGCACAAGAACCTCATACGTGACACCCACCAAAAACCCCAAAAAATCGTCCTCAAAACACCGCCAACAAAGAGCTCGGAAAATCAACACAAAAGAGAGGAGAAAACCACCACGATGAACAACGCCGAACCATCTATACATGCCATGAAAGGTTCGTACATGGTCTAGCTTGCCACCCAAACATCCATCCCTCTCTCTAGATCTCACATGAAGCTCTCAAGCTAGTCCTCTAAAAACCTAAGGAAAAATGGAGAACAAAAATGGAAAAACAAATGAGCTAGGGTTCAAGAGTTGGCTTCCATCCACCCATCTAATGAGTATATATGGAGACACCCAAAAGACTAAACTACCCTTCACTAATAACTAGGGATGCATGCCCCTCGAGGGCGAATTTGGAAGTCTTCATGTCTTCACCATCGGACGGATGCCCGGCGACCGCAACCTGCTTAGCCTCGACGCAAGCCTTGCGATCCCGACGCGTGTCCTCCGCTTCGAAGCTTCTCGGCACCGGCGGCAAGGGCGGTCAGACCGCCCCCCCTGGGCGGTTAGACCGGCCCGGGGAATCTGACCGGCCCCAGGAGGTCTGACCGACCCTCCTGGGCGGTTGAACCGGCCTGGGTGGCCGCACCTCCTCGTCGAGTCTTCAGCCTCGGTTTTGTGGCTCAACCGAGTAACCCAGTGGTTTTCTGGTGAACCACTGCAAACCTCGCGAACTCGGTGTAGCCTCCGCCAATCTCCACTCATGACTCGGCTCCCACGTAGTCCCGGCTCGACCTTGGTTTTGAGGCTCTACCAAGAAACCGTCCACGACTTCATCTTCTCGTTCATGCCACCATGCAGCCCGCACTTGACCCCGCCGGCCACCGGTCCCTCGAACGAAGCCTACTTGTCTTCTCCACACCCGGAGGCCTCACCGCAACGACCTTTCGCGCTTGTTCTTCACCTGCACCAACACGAGTCAAGCCGCAACCTGCACCTGCAATACTTAGCCAAGAATCAGTCCACACAATGTTGTCAATCACTCATCACACAAGGAAGCGACCATCCATCGGTCCTCGAACCACACATGGTCCTCAATCTCCCCCTTGATGAGTGCATTGACAACACACTCACATGAAGTAACACAAGAGAAAAAGAAAAGAAAAGAAACAAATAAAAAGAAGCCTCAACAAGCGATCGGAAGCCAAACAAAGGCGAAGAGCAAGATCACTTGAAGAAGACAAGTCTTGGACCCCTTAGGCAAGGGCAACGGCTCGACACATCCGAGACAAAACACGGCTCAAGCAAAGAGCGCAAACCACCGAAACAGAGCTCGAACACCACAAAAAGCTCCCCCTGCACAAATGCAAGCTCCCCCGAGCCAAAGCGCACTCCCCCGAACAAATGTAGCAATGCAACGCGGGAAAGCAACAAAGAGCAAAAACCTGCTCACACTGCCCAGGGCGGTTAGACCGCCGTACGAGGCGGTTAGACCGCCCGTGCTCGATCCGACCGCCCGGGGGCGGTTTGAAGGACCGATACGGCGAACCGGAGAGGAAGGGGAGTGAATGGGAGCCGATAAAAATTCTTCTCGAAGGAGATGAAAACTCCAACAAGACGAACGCGGCTTCCAACACACGTCTCCGACTCACTACCACGGTTGGTCAAGCCCACGTAGCCACCGGAGTGCCACCGGACCTAGGAACCAACACGCAACCTTCCGACCCGAGAAATGCGGCGGAAAAACCAAACCTCGAGTCTACAGACCCACACCGGTCGGACCGGTGAGCACCACCGGTCGGACCGGTCCCCGCCGGTGAAACCGAGCAACTTTCACTAAGTGGCTCTACACCGGCCGACCGGTGAGACACACCGGTCGGACCGATGGCGCACTCGAAAGCCCCCAAGGCACCAAACAAAGCCAACCGACCACCAAACGAACCCAAACTCGAAACAAGCAGCAACACGGGACAACAACGAACACACCAAGACGTTCACCCGAGCAAAATCCCACAAGAGCTTGCACCGGTCAGACCGGTCAAGAGCACCGGTCGACCGGTGTAGCACGGGCGACTCGGGATGAACAAGACCCGCGGGTCAACTCCCCCAAATCCAAATCTCGATCTCCCGAATCGCTCCACGGACTTGAACAAGACTTTGGGGATATCATGAACACCTCATGAGGAGTTCATAGCCAAATTTGATCCCACCAAAACTCGTCCAAAAAGGAGGAATCGAAGAAATCCCGCCGAAAGCACTTCCAACCCAAGAACTCAAGAAACCCCAAAATCGAGCACCTTTTCTCACGGATTTGGGAGGGGAATCCACGCCCAAAGAACCACGAAGGGTTCCCACAAATTTCCCCCATCAAATCACCAAGAGAAAAGCTTCGAAAACACCCCAAAGAAATCACCGAGAGAGGGCTCCGAAAATCACCACCAAGAACAACCGGGAAAACACATCCAAACCTTGAGGAACCACGCCGAATCATCTATACATGAAACAAAGGTTCGTACAAGGTCTAGCAAGCCGCCCGATCATCCATCCCTCTCTACAAGATCTCTCCGTGAAGCTCTCTTGCTAGTCCTAGAGAAAACCTAAGGAAAATAGGTGGAAAATAGGAAAACTAATGAGCTATGGTTCCAAGAGTTGGCTGCCATCCTCTCACCTCTTGGGTTATATAGGCGGCAACCGAATGTCTAAAATGCCCCTCTCTACTAACTAGGGATACAAGCCCCTCAAGGGCGGATTTGGAATTCTTGATGTCTTCACCATCGGACGGATGCCCGGCGACCGCACCCTGCGTAGCCTTGACGCAAGCCATGCGATCCCGACGCGTGTCCTCCGCTTCGAAGATTCCGGACTGCGTCGTCGCACACCGGTCAGACCGGTGCTCCTCACCGGTCGACCGGTCCCCACCCGATCGGACCGGTCAGACCCACCGGTCAGACCGGTCTGGTGTTGCTGCACCTCCGTCTTCGGTTCTCCGGTCTTGGCTTTGTGGATCAACCAAGGAACCCAGTGGTTTTCTGGTGAACCACCGGAAACCCCGCGAACTCGGTGTAGCCTCCGCCAATCTCCACTCATGACTTGGCTCCCACGTAGTCCCGGCTCGACCTTGGTTTTGAGGCTCAACCAAGAAACCGTCCACGACTTCATCTTCTTGTTCATGCCACCATGCGGCCCGCACTTGACCCCCGCCGGCCACCGGGTCCCTCGAACGAAGCCTACTTGTCTTCTCCACACCCGGAGGCCTCACCGGCAACGACCTTTCGCGCTTGTTCTTCACCCGCACCAACACGAGTCAAGCCGCAACCCGCACCTGCAATACTTAGCCAAGAATCAGTCCACACAACGTTGTCAATCACTCATCACACAAGGAAGCGACCATCCACCGGTCCTCGAACCACACATGGTCCTCAATCTCCCCCTTGATGAGTGCATTGACAACACCCACATGAAAGTAACAAGAGAGAAAAGAAAAAGAAAAGAAACGAACAAAAGAGACTCCAACAAGCGATCGAAAGCCAAACAAAGGCAAAGAGCAAGATCACTTGAAGAAGACAAGTCTCGGACCCCTTAGGCAAGGGCAACGGCTCGACACATCCGAGACAAAACAAAGCTCAAGCAAAGAGCGCAAACCACCAAAACAAAGCTCGAACACCACAAAGAGCTCCCCCTGCACACATGCAAGCTCCCCCTGAACCAATGCAACTCCCCCCGGACGAATGCAACTCCCCCGGACGAATGCATGCAAGACACCACTTGAAACAGACACGCAAAGACTTTCGGCTCACACCGGTCGGACCGGTCATCACCACCGGTCGGACCGGTGCCTAACATATGTACGGGACCAGCACTCACACCGGTCGGACCGGTGCTCATCACCGGTCGGACCGGTGCTCATCACCGGTCGACCGGTGTACAACAGAGCCCGTAAATGGCTCGAAACCACTCGAAAACCTTCCAAAAGCACCCATTAAGCCATTTCAAGCTCAAACTTCTCCCCCTTGTTGGCAATGCATGAATCAAGCCAAAAATGCAAAACTTTCAACCTAGAGCTTCTCAAATATACAAAATTCAACAAAGAATGCTACACATGTCCAAATGAGCAAGTTAGATACTCTACGACTTCGTATCGATCTCAACTACATGATCACCAAGTTTCACAACCATTGGACGAAGCTAAGAGAGATTTTGGCAATTTTGCGAAAAACTTGCCTCTCATGAGCAAAGTCCTAAACATGATCAAAGCATATCAAATGGCAAAGCCACACAAACTTCATGCTAGGACAGCCATTCTAATCATAAGACCACCACAAACACCCACAAGCACCTCATGTCATGTCAAAGCCACCGAGCCATGTGCCTACTTCTATTTATGAGACTTCTCATTGGTAGGCATCATGCAACGGTTTAGCACCCAAAGCAAATTAAATTCAGCACATATGACATGGGAGCATATTTTCCAAGCATTTTTCATTTCATTTTCAGATTTGTAAATGGTACATGAAATGTCTTTGCGACAAGAAGGAACTTATGCTCCTCCACAAGATAAATCAAGAGAGCTAAACATTCATGATGGCAAATGAGCCTTTGGCCCCATATGATCAATAAACTAGCGATCCAACCACAAATTAAGCATAGCAAGGCCACAAAAACATGTCGGGAGCATGTAAAGGCATTTACACATGAGAGAGCATACATGTGACATTTTTCAAAAGCATAGCTATCAACCATGGATTATTCATCAAGATCATCAAGAGCTAAGCCAAACTAACCATATCATACCAAACAAGCTCACAAAGACATATATCTCATTCCATGGTGAACAATGTATATGAGAGAAGCTTTTCCTAACCGATGCATATGATACAAAATGCATGCAATCTAAGATACAAGGATGCCTATACATCATGTTACATATGCCATGCCAAATGCAAGGAATGCACAAAGGAAAGCTATACATATGCTACAAACCGGCTCCTCGAGGGGAGGCAAAACGGGCTCGACACCACCGGCAAAAGAAAGCTCCCACACACCCAACTCAGGAAATCAAACACACACCAAGTTCCCCCCGCAAACGAGTGAATGTTGCTTGATCTAGGGGTTTGGTGAAAATATCGGCTAGTTGATGATGTGTGGGTACATGGATCAACGCTATCTTTCCTTTCTCAACGTTGTCTCTCAGGAAATGATACCTCACTTCTATGTGCTTGGTTTTAGAATGGAGCACTGGGTTCTTTGCAACGCTTATGGCACTGGTGCTATCACATTGAAGTGGGACATGGGTATACTCCTCACCAAAGTCACTCATGGTGTAGGTGATCCAAAGGAGCCGAGAGCAACAACTAGCGGCGGCAACATACTCGGCTTCGGTCGTGGATTGAGCAACACTCGACCGCTTATGAGAAGACCAAGACACCAACGAAGAACCCAAAAGCGGCAAGTCCCGAAGTGGACTTCCTATCCAACCGACACCCGGCAAAATCCGCGTCCGAAAAGCCATGAAGCGCCAAAGAAGAGGACGCGGAGTACCAAAGGCCGAAGTCGGGAGTGTGACGCAAGTACCGAAAATTCTCTTCACCGCTTGCCGATGCGAAGTTCTCGGAGACGCTTGAAAACGAGTGCACGGACACACCGAGAAGCGTATGTCCGCCTCGTCGCCGTCAAGTAGAGGAGTGACCCGATCATGCTCCGGTACTCCTTCTGGTCCACGTGTTCACCTTCCTCGTCCGCATCAAGAGCCGTAGTCGTACTCATCGGCGTCGTCATAGCCTTGGAGTCCTCCATCTTGAACTTTCTCACAATGTCCTTGGTGTACTTAGCCTGGTGCACAAATGTACCTTCCTTTGATTGCTTGATTTGTAGCCCGAGGAAGAACTGCAACTCGCCCATCATGCTCATCTCAAACTCCCTCGCTCATATCATCCGCAAACCTCGCAACAAGAGAGTTAGACGAGCCACCAAAGACAATATCATCCACGTACACCCGCACAATCGGGATATCTCCTCGCCCGCCTCGGCAAAAACAAGGTCGATCGACCTTCCCCATCTCAAAACCTCTCTCAAACAAGAACCCCCTCAACCTCGCCATACCAAGCTCTAGGCGCCGCTTCAACCCATACGAGCGCCTTCCTCAACTTGTACACCGGTGGGGGTACTTCTCGCTCTCAAACCCCGGAGGTCGCCTCACATACACTTCTTCCTCCAACACACCATTCGGAAAAGCACTCTTCACATCCATTTGGTGCAACTTGAACCCTTTAGCCACGAGAAAAGGCTAGAAGGATCCTAATCGCCTCCAAACGGGCTACGGGAGCAAAGGTCTCCTCGTAGTCGATCCCCTCCTTCCGATCGAACCCCCGAGCAACAAGTCTCGACTTTTTCCTCACAACCTCACCCTTCTCTCCCTCTTTGTTTTTCCACACCCACTTTGTACCAATCGGCTTACACCCGGGGGAGGGTCAACCAACTCCCACACTCGGTTCCTCTCAAAGTTCTCCAACTCCTCATGCATCGAGTTAACCCAATTGTGATCGAAAGTGCGTGTCCAATGTCTTTGGGCTCGAAAGAAGCAACAAACGCAGCATGAGCAAAATGGGAATTGTTCCGAACCCTCGACCGTGTAGTGCGTTCATTCATGTCGCCGATGATCCTCGAAGCCGGGTGATCCACTTGAACTCGCCGGGGAGGTTCTCGCCTCGAAGCTACCTCCCCCTCAACATCGCCTTCTCCTCGTTCTTGATTTGTCGTCGTAGGTGTAGCGAGAGGGTCCATCCATCATCGTAGTCGAAGTAGTGGGTACATTTTCAGCCGGGGCACCACACCGCCATCTTCATCATCACCATGTTCATGCTCCTCCTCCCGAAAGATCTCCTCGCCAAGCTCATCATCACCGCACACTCAAAGACAAGGCGACTACGTGGCTCTGTCTCGTCGAAGGTTACCTCGCAAGTCTCCACAATTTGGTTAGTTTCAAGATTGAGCACACGATATGCTCTAGAATGAGATGCATAACCAAAGAAAATGCCATCGACAGACCTAGCCTCAAACTTATCCAACTTCCCCGCCCTTCTTCGAATAAAACACTTGCAACCAAAGACATGGAAGTGACTCACCTTGGGTGTGCGACCATGCATCAACTCATAGCATGTCTTCTTCTTGTGCACTCGAGGTATATTCGTTCGACACATAGCATGCGGTATTCACCGCCTCGGCCCAATACCTCCACGGAGTCCTATGCTCATCAAGCATCGTCCGAGCCATCTCGCACAAGGTCCCGTTCTTCCTTTCCACAACACCATTCGGGGAGGCGTATACGGACTCGAAAACCGGTGCTCAAGACCCAAGTCATGACAAAAGGTTTCAAAACGAGAGTTCCCGAATTCCGAGCCATTATCACTACGGATAGCTCGTATGGCATCTCCGTGCCTCTCGTTCCTCAACCTCAAGACTAGATCTCGAACAAAACCAAACGTCTCCCCCTTATCCTCCGGAAAGAACACCCACGCATACCGAGAATAGTCATCCACCACAACAAGGACATACCACTTCCCACCCGCGGATCGCACACGAGCCGGGCCAACAAGATCCATATGGAGCGGCTCGCATGGACGCTCGGTCATCACATCGGTGAGAGGCGGGTGAGAAGAGGCCACCATCTTGGCATGCCTACACGGAGCACAAACCAACTCTTTCTCAAGCTTCAACCGTGGCAATCCTCGGACCAAATTGAGTTTACTCAAGCGAGACAGAAGGTCAAAGCTCAAGTGACCCAACTTCCTATGCCACCTCCACAACTCATTCGAAGAACCAGCCAAGAAGCAACGCTCAACACCCGAAGACTGAGAAAAATCAGCACGAAACACCTGACCCTCGGGAACGACCATACAAACAAGGTCCCCTCGAGAGTCCACAATCCGAGAACCACCAGGCCGAAACAACACCTCAAAACCCTCATCCAACAACTGAGACACAAAAAGCAAATTGTACCCCAGCGATTGAACAAGAGCAACACGCCTCAGAGTGATCTTGTCACTCACTTTTATCTCACCTTCTGAAAGCACACGCCCACGCCCATTGTCCCCAAAAGTAATGTACCTCTTCGTCACCACCGGGACGAGACTTGAGAACCACCCCCTGTCTCCGGTCATATGCCTCGAACAACCGGAGTCAATCAACCAAATGTTCTTCAAGTCTCCCACCTGAAAATCAAAAATAGGCACGTGAGCGAACAAACGACTCAGCACTGGGGTTAGTACCAAAAGAGGAAAACCAGTGCCGAGCCATTTGCTCGAAAGTGGGGTTAGCACCAACCAAAGCATCTCTCCTACCGAAACTACCTCCACGAACACCACCACGGTAACCACCCTGAGGGAACCACCCCTCTCTCGCCCGGAGGAGGACCAAAACCACGCAAGAAAGCCCGTGGAACGTCCTTCCTCTCCAACTCAACGCCACGACTCCTCCAATCCCCGTATTGAGCACGAGGAGGAGAACGCCTAGCAACCGACCACCCGCACTCTTTCCCGGCCCAACCACCGAACCACGACCACCGAAACAACCCTCGCACCCGTACGAGCTCGAAACCCGAACATCCGTCCGTCCGTGCCCGCGCACGGAGTCGACCGGTGCCCCACACCGGTCCGACCGGTGTGACCGGACAACAGCACCACCCGCGGCCTTCTTCTCTCCCCAAGCCCGAACTCGTCCTCACAATCGCCTTGCCCCCGGGCATCCGCATACGAGGCTCAAGTACACCATCGGAAGGGTGGTACTTGTCCTTGTTAGCCCACTCCTTCTTCATTCTCTCCTCTCGCTTCCTCTTGAAGCAAAACTCCTCCTTATGGCCATCTCTCCCACAATAGCCACAATGGAACCTCACAAGCTTAGGCTTTGGATGTGGTCGCTCACTTGGTTTCTCTCCACTCAAACCCTCCACCGGTTTCTCACCACTAGCCTTCTCACTCTCCTTCCCAAAGAACACTTTCCCCGAAGTGCTCACAAACTTGATAGGCTTTTGTAGGTCATTTGTGGGTGTAGGAAACACGGGTGGAGCCGGGGTTGTGTCTAGTCGGTTCCTTAGATGGTTAGGTTTTGGGGGGAAATCATTTTTGTGGTGGGTTTTTGGTGGCTCGGGGATATTCTCTCCACTTCCCTCACCAACCTTGTTTGCTCCAAGCCCCTCACCATCTTGCCTCTTAAAGGCCTCGATCATCATCCTCAAGCGAGGCTCGTGACCGGACAACCAACCCATCAACTTCCTCAAATCATCATTCTCATCCGCAAACGATCAACATAATGTGCAAGCTCCAAATTTTTCAATGCATGCATTTCACGGGTAGAGCAAGATGTAGGCATGGGTTCCTTCAATTTAGCCTCGAGCGAACTAGTGTAAGCATGCATCTCATCAATCTTAGCATGCAAAACGGGGCAAGAAGTGCAAGCACCTAGCAAAGCAGGTCTAGACTTAAGCTCGGCCACTTCAACCCTAAGCACATCTAGTTCCTCACACTTGGAGGCATGCTTCTCCTTGAACAAAGCAAGATCGGCAAGGAATATAGAGCAATCGGCACAATCATTCTCATCGAAACAACGGGGCTAGCCTTAAGCGAATCAATCTCAAGCTTGCTATCAAGCACTCGTGTCTCTAGCTCGCCCACTCTAGTCCTAGCATCCTCGAGTGAAGCCCTAAGCTCTTTCCTCATTTTCTTGGCCTCTCTAAGCATGTCATCACGGTTATCAAGCAAAGAGCCAAGCCTCTCATTCTCTGGCGTAAGAAGGGAAGTTCATCACGCACCTCGTCGTCGGACTCGAAGTCCGAGTCGCTCCGTGTGCTCTTCTTCTGCTTGGGAGCTCGGCGCCATGGTGCGAAGCCATCTCTCGCGAAGCGGCTCGGCCGCTCGGGTTCTTGGACGACTTCTTGCTCTTGCGGCGATCTCCCTCGTCTTCTTCGTTGCTCGAGCTCGAGGTGGAGTACGCGGAGCCGGAGTCGACGTCGCTCGCTCCAACCATCGCTCGGGCATTGCCTCGGCCCTCCTTCTTCCTCGACCGCCGCTCGTCCTTGTACTTGTTCTTGTGCTTGCTCTTGTGGTCGCGCCTCGAACGGTACTTGCCATCGTTCATCCTCGGCTTGTGCTTGTAGCCGTCCTTGCTCTCGGCCTTCTCGGGCGGTCGGCCGACGAAGTGTCCGGCTTGCCGCCTTCGGAAGCGGGTCCTCGTGTTCCTCCTCATGTTCACGCGGTTCTCGTGCGGCCTCTCGAACCGCCTCGTCAACGGCGCCGGCTCGTCCTCTCCAAGGTCATCAAACTCCTCATCTGGCATAGACATCAAAGAGGAAAAAGAGAACATCATGGTGGATGGGTTAGAGTTAGTCTTTCCTTTGGAACCACCAACGAGGGCAAGACTATGGGAGTCAGTCGGTCCCTCGAGCTTGGCAGTCATGCCCCTATCCACCTCGGCGGACTTGAGCTTCGAGAACGGCTCGTTCACCGTCGAGTATCATACCTCTCCGACTCAACTATGGCCTCGAACTTTCCGCCCCATATCGTACGATCCAAAGAGTGTAAGAGCTTGACCGCTCTATCATGATCATCGTACGGGAGCACGTCCACATTGGCCCTCATGTTGTTCACCACCACCGTGAACCTGCGAAACAAGGCATCGATGGACTCACCGGGGAGATGAGTGAAGTTCTCGTACTCTCTCCGTAGGTCGCATACAACCGTGCTCGAACACTCGGGCGTTCCCAACATGAGCCTCCTTCAACACCGCCCAAATCCTACAAGCCAAGTGCTCGGTGTGCACCCGATCGAACTCGGCCGACACAAAGCACGAAACAAGTAGTCGACCGCCTTATTGTTGGCGTCGAATCCGTCCCTCGACCCCGGAGCAAGGAAATCCATCGGTGGACATAGCCTTGTGTCCACCGTGACATCCCAAAGCGGTGACCCTTTCCGCGGAGAAACACACCCATCCGCTTGCTCCACATCCGGTAGTTCTTGCCATCGAAGTGTGGAGGACCCGAACCCCGTTCTCGGTACGCCATCCTTGGATCTTAGACCGGTTAGAGTCAACAAAGACCCGAACCGGCTCTGATACCACTTGAAGGACCGATACGGCGAACCAGAGAGGGGGGGGGAGTGAATGGGAGCCGATAAAAATTCTTCTCGAAGGAGATGAAAACTCCAACAAGACGAACGCGGCTTCCAACACAAGTCTCCGACTCACTACCACGGTTGGTCAAGCCCACGTAGCCACTGGAGTGCCACTGGACCTAGGAACCAACACGCAACCTTCCGACCCGAGAAATGCGGCGGAAAAACCAAACCTCGAGTCTACGGACCCACACGGTCGGACCGGTGAGCACCACCGGTCCGAGCCGGTCCCTCTGCTGGTGAAACCGAGCAACTTTCACTAAGTGGCTCTACACCGGTCGGACGGTGAGACACACCGGTCGGACCGATGGCGACTCGAAAGCCCCCAAGGCACCAAACGGAGCCAACCGACCACCAAACGGACCCAAACTCGAAACAGGCAACAACACGGGACAACAACGAACACACCAAGACGTTCACCCGAGCAAAATCCCACAAGAGCTTGCACCGGTCGACCGGTCAAGAGCACCGGTCGAGCCGGTGTAGCACGGGCGACTCGGGATGAACGAAGCACCCGCGGGTCAACTCCCCCAAATCCAAATCTCGATCTCCCGAATCGCTCCACGGACTTGAACAAGACTTTGGGGATATCATGAACACCTCATGAGGAGTTCATAGCCAAATTTGATCCCACCAAAACTCGTCCAAAAAGGAGGAATCGAAGAAATCCCGCCGAAAGCACTTCCAACCCAAGAACTCAAGAAACCCCAAAATCGAGCACCTTTTCTCACGGATTTGGGAGGGGAATCACGGCCCAAAGAACCACGAAGGGTTCCCACAAATTTCCCCCATCAAATCACCAAGAGAAAAGCCCCGAAAACACCCCAAAGAAATCACCGAGAGAGGGCTCCGAAAATCACCACCAAGAACAACGGGGAAAACACATCCAAACCTTGAGGAACCACGCCGAATCATCTATACATGAAACAAAGGTTCGTACAAGGTCTAGCAAGCCGCCCGATCATCCATCCCTCTCTACAAGATCTCTCCGTGAAGCTCTCTTGCTAGTCCTAGAGAAAACCTAAGGAAAATAGGTGGAAAATAGGAAAACTAATGAGCTAGGGTTCCAAGAGTTGGCTGCCATCCTCTCACCTCTTGGGTTATATAGGCGGCAACCGAATGTCTAAAATGCCCCTCTCTACTAACTAGGGATACAAGCCCCTCAAGGGCGGATTTGGAATTCTTGATGTCTTCACCATCGGACGGATGCCGGCGACCGCACCTGCGTAGCCTCGACGCAAGCCATGCGATCCCGACGCGTGTCCTCCGCTTCGAAGATTCCGGACCGCGTCGTCGCACACCGGTCGACCGGTGCTCCT
Organism: Cenchrus americanus; assembly: GCA_947561735.1. Classification (NCBI taxonomy): domain Eukaryota; kingdom Viridiplantae; phylum Streptophyta; class Magnoliopsida; order Poales; family Poaceae; genus Cenchrus; species Cenchrus americanus. The sequence continues at coordinate 78,917,463 of OX387240.1, forward strand.
CACCGGTCGGGACCGGTGCGGTGCCGCTTGCACCTCCGTCTTCGGTTCTCCGGTCTTGGCTTTGTGGATCAACCAAGGAACCCGGTGGTTTTACGGTGAACCACCGGAAACCCCGCGAACTCGGTGTAGCCTCCGCCAATCTCCACTCATGACTTGGCTCCCACGTAGTCCCGGCTCGACCTTGGTTTTGAGGCTCAACCAAGAAACCGTCCACGACTTCATCTTCTTGTTCATGCCACCATGCGGCCCGCACTTGACCCCCGCCGGCCACCGGGTCCCTCGAACGAAGCCTACTTGTCTTCTCCACACCCGGAGGCCTCACCAGACAACGACCTTTCGCGCTTGTTCTTCACCCGCACCAACACGAGTCAAGCCGCAACCCGCACTCGCAATACTTAGCCAAGAATCGGTCCACACAACGTTGTCAATCACTCATCACACAAGGAAGCGACCATCCACCGGTCCTTGAACCACACATGGTCCTCACGGTTAGACCGCCCCAAGAGACCGGCCCTGCACCAAACTGCTCAAAAATTGCCCGAAACAATTGGAACACCTTCCAAACACTCCCAGGTGCCCAAAACATGCACAAACATCTCCCCCTTGTTGACGATGCATGAATCAAGGCAAAATGCGGAACTTTACAACATATAGCTTCTCGAATATACAAAATTCATCACAAGGAGCTACACAAGTCCAAATGAGCAAGTTAGATACTCGACAGGTTCGTAATGACCTTAACTACGTGATCACCAAGTTTCACAACCATTGGACAAGGCTAAAAAGGATTTGAGTAATTTTGCGAAAAGTTACTCTCTCATAAGCAAAAACCTAAACATGAGCAAAACATATCAAAATGGCAAGGCCACTCCAACTTCATGCTAGGACAACCATTCTAATCATAAGACCATCATAAACACCCAAAAGCACCTCATGTCATGTCAAAGCCACCAAGCCATGTGCCTACTTCTATGTATGAGACTTCTCATTGGCAGGCATCATGCAACGGTTTAGCACCCAAAGCAAATTAAAATTAGCACATATGACATGGGAGCATATTTTCCAAGCATTTTTCATTTCATTTTCAGATTCATAATTGGTACATGAAATGCCTTTGCGACAAAAGGAACTTAGGCCCCTCCACAAGATGAAGCAAGAGGGCTAAACATTCATGATGGCAAATGAGCCTTTGGCCCCATATGATCAATAAACTAGCTATCCAACCACAAATTAAGCATAGCCAAGCCACTAAAACATGTCAAGATCATATATATGCAATTACACATGAGAGAGCATATATGTGACATTTTTCAAAACAATTAGCCATCAACCATGGATCATTCAACAAGATCATCAAGAGCTAAGCCAAACTACCCGTAGCATACCAAACAAGCTCACAAGAACATATATAGCAACCCATGGTGAACAATGTATATAGGAGAAGCTTTTCCTATCCAATGCATATGATACAAAATGCATGCAATCTAAGATACAAGGATGCCTATACATCATGTTACATATGCCATGCCAAATGCAAGAAATGCACAAAAGAAAGCTATACATATGCTACAAACCGCCGGCTCCTCGAGGGGAGGCAAAACGGGCTCGACACCACCGGCAAAAGAGAGCTCCCACACACCCAACTCAAGAAATCAAGCACACACCAAGTTCCCCCCGCAAACGAGTGAAAGTTGCTTGATCTAGGGGTTTGGTGAAAATATCGGCTAGTTGGTCATGTGTAGGTACATGGATCAAAGCTATCTTTCCTTTCTCTACGTTGTCTCTCAGCAAATGATACCTCACTTCTATGTGTTTGGTTTTGGAATGGAGCGCACGGGTTCTTTGCAACGATTATGGCAACGGTGCTATCACATTGAAGTGGGACATGGGTATACTCCTCACCAAAGTCACTCATGGTGTAGGTGATCCAAAGGAGCCGAGAGCAACAACTAGCGGCGGCAACATACTCGGCCTCGGTCGTGGATTGAGCAACACTCGGCCGCTTGCGGGAAGACCAAGACACCAACGAAGAACCCAAAAGCGGCAAGTCCCGAGAGGTGGACTTCCTATCCAACCGACACCGGCAAAATCCGCGTACGAAAAGCCATGAAGCGCCAAAGAAGAGGACGCGGAGTACCAAAGACCGAAGTCGGGAGTGTGACGCAAGTACCTGAAAATTCTCTTCACTACTTGCCGATGTGTAGTCCTCGGAGACGCTTGAAAACGAGCGCACAGACACACCGAGAACTGTATGTCCGGCCTCGTCGCCGTCAAGTAGAGGAGTGACCCGATCATGCTCCGGTACTCCTTCTGATCCACGTGTTCACCTTCCTCGTCCGCATCAAGAGCTGTAGTCGTACTCATCGGCGTCGTCATACCCTTGGAGTCCTCCATCTTGAACTTCCTCACAATGTCCTTGGTGTACTTAGCCTGGTGCACAAATGTTCCTTCCTTTGATTGCCTTATTTGTAGCCCGAGGAAGAGCGCAACTCACCCATCATGCTCACCTCAAACTCCCTGCTCATATCATCCGCAAACCCCGCAACAAGAGAGTTAGACGAGCCACCAAAGACAATATCATCCACGTAAACCGCACAATCGGGATATCTCGCCTGCCTCGGCAAAAACAAGGTCCGATCGACCTTCCCCATCTCAAAGCCTCTCTCAAACAAGAACCCCCTCAACCTCGCCATACCAAGCTCTAGGTGTCCGCTTCAACCCATACGGCGCCTTCCTCAACTTGTACACCCGGTGGGGGTACTTCTCACTCTCAAACCCCGGAGGTCGCCTCACATACACTTCTTCCTCCAACACTCCATTCGGAAAAGCACTCTTCACATCCATTTGGTGCAACTTGAACCCTTTAGCCACGAAAAAGGCTAGGATCCTAATCGCCTCCAAACGGGCTACGGGAGCAAAGGTCTCCCCGTAGTCAATCCCCTCCTTCGACGGCGAACCCTTGAGCAACAAGTCTCGACTTGTTCCTCACAACCTCACCCTTCTCTCCCTCTTTGTTTTTCCACACCCACTTTGTACCAATCGGCTTACACCCTGGGGGAGGGTCAACCAACTCCCACACCTGATTCCTCTCAAAGTTCTCCAACTCCTCATGCATCGAGTTAACCCAATTATGATCAGATAGTGCGTGTCCAATGTCTTTGGGCTCAAAAGAAGCAACAAACGCAGCATGAGCAAAGTGGGAATTGTTTCGAACCCTCGACCGTGTAGTGCGTTCATTCATGTCGCCAATGATCCTCGAAGCTGGGTGGTCCACTTGAACTCGTCGGGGAGGTTCTCGCCTCGAAGCTACCTCCCCCTCAACATCAGCTTCTCCTCGTTCTTGATTTGTCGTCGTGGGTGTAGCAGAGGGTCCATCCATCATCGTAGTCGAAGTAGTGGGTACATGTTCAGCCGGGGGCACCGCACCGCCACCTTCATCATCACCATGTTCATGCTCCTCCTCCTGAAAGATCTCCTCGCCAAGCTCATCATCACCTGCACACTCAAAGACAAGCTGACTACGTGGCTCTGTCTCGTCGAAGGTTACCTCACAAGTCTCCACGATTTGGTTAGTTTCAAGATTGAGCACAGATATGCTCTAGAATGAGATGCATAACCAAAGAAAATGCCATCGACAGACCTAGCCTCAAACTTATCCAACTTCCTGCCCTTCTTCAGAATGAAACACTTGCAACCAAATACATGGAAGTGACTCACCTTGGGTGTGCGACCATGCATCAACTCATAGCATGTCTTCTTCTTGTGCACTCTGAGGTATATCCTGTTCGACACATAGCACGCGGTATTCACCGCCTCAGCCCAATACCTCCTCGGAGTCCTATGCTCATCAAGCATCGTCCGAGCCATCTCGCACAAGGTCCTGTTCTTCCTTTCCACAACACCATTCTGGGGAGGCGTATACGGACTCGAAAACTAGTGCTCAAGACCCAAGTCATGGCAAAAGGTTTCAAAATGAGAGTTCCTGAATTCCGAGCCATTATCACTGCGGATAGCTCGTATGGCATCTCAGTGCCTCTCGTTCCTCAACCTCAAGACTAGATCTCGAACAAAACCAAACATCTCCCCCTTCTCCTCAAGAAAGAACACCCACGCATACCGAGAATAGTCGTCCACCACAACAAGGACATACCACTTCCCACCCGCGATCGCACACGAGTGTGGGCCAACAAGGTCCATATGGAGCAGCTCGCATGGACACTCAGTCATCACATCGGTGAGAGGCGGGTGAGAAGAGGCCACCATCTTGGCATGCCTACACGGAGCACAAACCAACTCTTTCTCAAGCCTCAACCGTGGCAATCCTCGGACCAAATTGAGTTTACTCAAGCGAGACAAAAGGTCAAAGCTCAAGTGACCCAACTTCCTATGCCACTTCCACAACTCACTCGAAGAACCGGCCAAGAAACAACGCTCCACACCCGAAGGCGAGAAAAATCAGCACGAAACACACGACCCTCGGGAACGACCATACGGACAAGGTCCCCTCAAGAGTCCCCAATCCAAGAACCACCGGCCGAAACAACACCTCAAAGCCCTCATCCAACAACCGGGACACGAGAAAGCAAATTGTACCCCGGCGATTGAACAAGAGCAACACGCCTCGAGTGATCTTGTCACTCACTTTTATCTCACCTTCTGAAAGCACACGCCCACGCCCATTGTCCCCAAAAGTGATGTACCTCTTCGTCACCACCGGGACGAGACTCGAGAACCACCCCCTGTCTCCGGTCATATGCCTCGAGCAACCGGAGTCAATCAACCAAATGTTCTTCAAGTCTCCCACCTGAAATTCAAAAACAAGCACGTGAGCGAACAAACGACTCAGCACTTGGGTTAGTACCAAAGGAGGAAAACCAGTGCTGAGCCATTTGCTCGTAAGTGGGGTTAGCACACATCGAGCCATCTTTCCTACCATAACCACCACCACGAACACCACCTCGGTAACCACTCCGAGGAAACCACCCCTCACTGCCTGGAGGAGGACCAAACCCACGGAAGACAACCCGTGGAACGTCCCTCCTCTCCTTCTCAAAGCTACGACTCCTCCCATCCCCGTAGTGAACTCGAGGGGGAGAATGCCTAGCAAACTGACCACCTCGTCTCTCCGGACAAACCACCGGCAACTCCACCTCCGGACACGAAACCTCTCGACTCACCACCTCGAAAGCCACTCCGCCCGAGTGCCGGGGGGGGGGGGGGGTTAAACCGCCCGGCCCGGGGCCGGTCTAACCGCCACCCTGCGGGGCCGGGCCGGTCGACCGCCTAGCCGGGCCGGCCCGACCGCCCCCTCCGAAGCGCTCCTCGGGCCGCGGGAACTCGCATCTCCCCATGCCGGAACACTTCTCACCACGGCCTTACCCCCGGGCGGTGGCATACGAGGCTTAGGTACACCATGGGAAGGGTTGTACCTATCCTTGTTCGCCCACTCCTTTGCCATCCTCTCTTCCCGCTTCCTCTTGAAGCAAAACTCATCCTTGTGACCCTCTTTCCCACAATGGCCACAACGGAACCTCACAAGCTTAGGTTTTGGATTGGATTGGGGCTGCTTGCTTGGTTTCTCTCCACTCAACTCCTCCACCGATTTCTCCTCACTTGCCTTCTCACTCACTTTCCCAAAGAACACTTTCCCAGAAGTGCTCACAAACTTGATAGGCCTACGGAGATCATTTGTGGGTGTAGGAAATATAGGTGGAGCTGGGGTTGTGTCTAGTCGGTTCCTAAGATGGTTGGGTTTTGGAGGGAAATCATTTTTGTGGTGGGTTTTTGGTGGCTCCGGGGATATTCTCTCCACTTACCTCACCAACCTTGTTTGCCCCAAGTCCCTCACCATCTTGCCTCTTAAAGGCCTCGATCATCATCCTCAGCGAGGCTCATGACCGGACAACCACCCCATCAACTTCCTCAAGTCATCATTCTCATCCCGCAAACGATCAACATAATGTGCAAGTTCGAAATTTTTCAATGCATGCATTTCACGGGTAGAGCATGATGTAGGCATGGGTTCCTTCAATTTAGCCTCAAGAGAACTAGTGTAAGCATGCATCTCATCAATCTTAGCATGCAAAACGGGGCAAGAAGTGCAAGCACCTAGCAAAGCGAGGTCTAGACTTAAGCTCGACCACTTCAACCCTAAGCACATCTAGTTCCTCACACTTGGAGGCATGCTTCTCCTTAAACAAAGCAAGATCAGCAAGGAATATGGAGCAATCAGCACAATCATTCTCATCCGAAACAACAGGGCTAGCCTTAAGCAAATCAATCTCAAGCTTGCTATCAAGCACCTGTGTCTCTAGCTCAGCTACTCTAGTTCTAGCATCCTCGAGTGAAGCCCTAAGCTCTTTCCTCATTTTCTTGGCCTCTCTAAGCATGTCATCACGGTTATCAAGCAAAGAGCCAAGCCTCTCATTCTCCCGGCGCAAGAAGGGAAGTTCATCACGCACCTCGTCGTCTAACTCGAGTCCGAGTCGCTCCGTGTGCTCTTCTTCTTGCGCCGGAGCTCGGCGCCATGGTGCGGAAGCCATCTCTCGCGAAGCGGCTCGGCCCGCTCGGGTTCTTGGACGACTTCTTGTTCTTGCGACGATCGCCTTCGTCTTCACCGTTGCTCGAGTTCAAGGTGGAGTACGCGGAGCCCGGAGTCGACGTCGCTCGCTCCGACCATCGCTCGGGCCTTGCCTTGGCTCTCCTTCTTCCACGATCGTCGCTCGTCCTTGTACTTGTTCTTTTGCTTGCTCTTGTAGTCGCGCCTCGAACGGTACTTGCCGTCCTTCCTCGGCTTGTGCTTGTAGCTGTCCTTGTTCTCGGCCTTCTCCGGGCAGTCGGCGACGAAGTGTCCCGGCTTGCCGCACTGGAAGTATGTCCTCGTGTTCCTCCTCATGTTCACGCGGTTCTCGTGCAGCCTCTCGAACCGCCTCGTCAACGGCGCCGGCTCATCCTCTCCAAGGTCATCAAACTCCTCATCCGGCATAAACATCAAAGAGGACAAAGAGAACATCCTGGTGGATGGGTTAGTGTTAGCCTTTCCTTTCGAGCCACCAACGAGGGCAAGACTATGGGAATCAGTCGGACCCTCGAGCTTGGCAGTCATGCCCCTATCCACCTCAGCCGACTTGAGCTTCGATAACAGCTCGTTCACCTTCAGAGTGTCATACTTCTCCGACTCGACAATGGCCTCGAACTTTCCACCCCAAATCGTACGATTCAAAGAGTGTAAGAGCTTGACAGCTCTATCATGATCATCGTACAGGAGCACGTTCACATTGTCCCTCATGTTGTTCACAACCACCGTGAACCTCTGAAACAAGGCATCGATGGACTCACCGGGGAGATGAGTGAAGTTCTCGTACTCTCTCCGTAAGTCGCATACATCCGTGCCCGAACACGGGCGTTACCAACATGAGCCTCCTTCAACACCGCCCAAATCCTACAAGCCAAGTGCTCGGTGTGCACCCGATCGAACTCAGGCTCACACAAAGCACGAAACAAGTAGTCGACCGCCTTATTGTTGGCGTCGAATCTGTCCCTCGACCCTGGAGCAAGGAAATCCATCGGCTGTACATATCATGTGTTCACCGTGACATCCCAAAGAAGCTGACCCTTTCCGCGGAGGAACGCACCCATCCGCTTGCTCCACATCTGGTAGTTCTTGCCATCGAAGTGTGGAGGACCCGAACCCCGTTCCTGGTACGCCATCCTTGGATCTTAGACTGGTTAGAGTCAACAAAGACCCGAACCGGCTCTGATACCACTTGAAGGACCGATTAGGCGACCGAGAGGGGGGGGGGAGTGAATGGGAGCCGATAAAAATTCTTCTCGAGGGAGATTGAAACTCCGACAAGATGAACTAGCTCGGTCGAACCCCCGAAATCACACGCTCCGCACTTCAACCTTCCGTTTGCCAAAACCAAGTAGCCACCGGAGTGCTACCGGTCCTAGGAACAAACTCTACCAAGCAACCACAACACACACGCGAGCAACGACGGCGGAAACAACTCGAAAGCCGGCTAACCGAGGGGGCGGTTAGACCGGGTATAGGGGGCGGTTAGACCGCCTCCACACGGTAACCAAGAAATCCTCCGAAACGCCTCTTCCGAGCACCAAAACTCACCACGGTTTCACCAATAGAGATCTCCGGTCAAGGCCATGCTAGCTACCGGAAAATCTTGGCGAAAACCAAAACTTCACCGAGGGACCTAGGGGCGGTTAGACCGGCTACGGGGCGGTCTAACCTCCCGTACCCAGCAACGAACTCCAACCAAGAACACCTAGCAAACCGCACGAGAAAGACCCCAAATTTCACCCGGACGCTCCCTCGATCAAGGCGAACAAACTCACAGAGGAAAATCCGGCGAAACAAAACTTCGACCTGGAAACACCCATGGTGGTTGGACCGCCCCCTGTAGGCGGTTAGACCGCCCCTTCCAGAAAACGAACCCGCGGGTCAAACCTCAATTTCCTCGCGCCCGATCTCCCGAATCACTCCACGAATTGCAGCCAAACTTCGGGAATAGCTGGGTTACCTCCTGGGCAACCTCTATCTCAAAGGAATCGACCCGAAACGCTCACAATCAAGAGGAATCGAAGAAATCGCTTCTCTAGGTCAAGAACTCGCCCAACTCGAGAAACCACCAAATCGAGTCCGATTCAAAGGAGATTTGGTGGCAAAGTCACCAGCCAAAGAGGCACAAGAACCTCATACGTGACACCCACCAAAAACCCCAAGAAATCGTCCTCAAAACACAGCCAACAAAGAGCTCGGAAAATCAACACAAAAGAGAGGAGAAAACCACCACGATGAACAACGCCGAACCATCTATACATGCCATGAAAGGTTCGTACATGGTCTAGCTTGCCACCCAAACATCCATCCCTCTCTCTAGATCTCACATGAAGCTCTCAAGCTAGTCCTCTAAAAACCTAAGGAAAAATGGAGAACAAAAATGGAAAAACAAATGAGCTGGGGTTCAAGAGTTGGCTGCCATCCACCCATCTAATGAGTATATATGGAGACACCCAAAAGACTAAACTACCCTTCACTAATAACTAGGGATACATGCCCCTCGAGGGCGAATTTGGAAGTCTTCATGTCTTCACCATCGGACGGATGCCCGGCGACCGCAACCTGCTTAGCCTCGACGCAAGCCTTGCGATCCCGACGCGTGTCCTCCGCTTCGAAGCTTCTCGGCGCCGGCGGCCAGGGCGGTCAGACCGCCCCCCCGGGCGGTTAGACCGGCCGGGGAATCCGACCGGCCCCGGGCGGTCGACCGCCCCTCCCGGGCGGTTGAACCGGCCTGGGTGGCCGCACCTCCTCGTCGAGTCTTCGGCCTTGGTTTTGTGGCTCAACTGAGTAACCTAGTGGTTTTATAGTGAACTAATGCAAATCCCGCGAACTCGGTGTAGCCTGCGCCAATCTCCACTCATGACTTGGCTCCCACGTAGTCCCGGCTCGACTATGGTTTTGAGGCTCTACCAAGAAACCGTCCATGACTTCATCTTCTTGTTCATGCCACCATGCGGCCCGCACTTGACCCCCGCCGGCCACCGGGTCCCTCGAACGAAGCCTACTTGTCTTCTCCACACACGGAGGCCTCACCGCAACGACCTTTCGCGCTTGTTCTTCACCTGCACCAACACGAGTCAAGCCGCAACCTGCACCTGCAATACTTAGCCAAGAATCAGTCCACACAACGTTGTCAATCACTCATCACACAAGGAAGCGACCATCCATCGGTCCTCGAACCACACATGGTCCTGAAGCAATGCATAGTGCTCGGACATGTTATATCCGAGAGAAGCATTGAAGTGGACAAGGCTAAGGTAGAGACGATTGAGCAACTCCCACCTCCGACGGATGTTAAGTCCTTGAGGAGCTTTCTATGTCATGCCGGATTTTATAGAAGATTTATTAAAGACTTCTCAAAGATCACTAAGCCTTTAACGCTTCTCCTTCAAAAGGATGTGGCTTTCGACTTTCATGAGAAGTGCCTAGCGGCATTCCGGACCTTGAAAAGTGCGTTGGTGAGTGCTCCCATTATTCAACCTCCGGATTGGAGCCAACCTTTCGAGATCACGTGAGACGCAAGTGACTACGCCGTAGGCGCGGTTTTGGGTCAAAGAAAGGAAGGCTGAGTTCATGCCGTTTACTACGCTAGCAAAACTCTTAATGGGGCACAATTAAACTATGACACTATGGAAAAGGAGTTGCTAGCGGTGGTATTCGCCTTCGAAAAATTCAGATCTTACATCGTGAACTCGAAGGTCATTGTCTACATCGATCACTCAGCCATCAAGTATCTCTTGGCTAAGAAGGAAGCTAAACCACGTTTGATTCGTTGGATTCTTCTTCTCCAAGAATTTGATGTTGAAATTCGTGATAAGAAGGGGGTGGAGAATGTTGTGGCGGATCATTTGTCTAGGATGAATCGTGGACAAGATGATAGAGAGCCCATAGAAGATAAGATGAGAGATGACCACCTCTATCGAGTGCTCGATAAAGACACTTGGATGATTGATATCATTCGAGCGATTCAGAAGATGCCTCTTGATCATCTAGATAAAAACTCTCAAAATAAGATAATCTCCGAAAGTAAGAAGTACTTTTGGGATGCACCATACCTCTTCAAACTTGGCAATGATGGAGTCATGAGAAGATGTGTGCCAAGAGAAGAGAGGCTAGAAATCTTGAGAAAGTGCCACTCGGCGGAGTACGGTGGGCACTATAGCCACTTTAGGACCCAAGCAAAAGTGTGGTCGAGCGGATTTCATTGGCCGGAGATGCATGAAGATACTAAAAGATACATTGCATCATGCCCCGAATGCCAAAGAACCGGAAACATCTCTCAAAGAAATTCTATGCCTTTGAAATACAATCTACAAATCGATTTATTCGATGTGTGGGGTATAGACTTCGTGGGGCCTTTCAAAAACTCACACGGATATGAGTATATTCTAGTCATGGTTGATTATGTATCCAAGTGGGTAGAGGCTATGCCATGTCGTAAAGCTACCACGGAGGAGTCCATTACTATGATCAAGAACGTGATTTTTCCTCGTTTCGGTACACCGAGAATCTTGATAAGCGATGGAGGAACTCACTTCACCGGGAAGAATTTCAAAAAGTGCTTGTCTAAATTGGGAATTGAACATAGGGTCTCTACGGCCTATCATCCACAAACCAACAGACAAGCAGAAACATCGAATAGGCAATTAAAAAGTATTCTCAACAAAACCATAGAGAAGGGAGGCAAAGATTGGTCAAAGAAATTAAACGGAGCTTTGTGGGCTTATCGAACGGCGTTCAAGACATCGATAGATATGACCCCTTATCAATTCGTCTATGGAAAAGCTTGCCACCTTCCGGTTGAGTTGGAACATAAAGTCTATTGGGCGATTAAAGAGATGAACCTTGATCTCGATGCCGCGGTGGTGAAACGAAGAAATCAAATAAGCGAGCTAGAGGAGATGAGGTTGAAAGCTTATGAAAATGCAAGCATATACAAAGAGAGAATCAAAATATGGTATGATAAAAGGTTAAAGAAAAAAGAATTTAAAGAAGGAGATAAGGTCCTCCTCTACAATTCGAGGTTTAGAACCTTCGGAAAGGGGAAATTGCAAAGCAAGTGGGACGGACCTTATGTTGTGCATTCGGTGCTCTCCAACGGAGCGGTAACCATTATGGATGTGAAAGGTGATCAATTTATGGTGAATGGTTAACGGCTTATGGTTTACTACGAACCCGACGTTGTGCCCCTTCACCATGTTGATGTCTTCACTATGGAAGAAGAGCCCAAACGTCCGGCCTAGGACGAAAAACAAGGCATGGATTTTTGTAAATAGTTTTTCCTTTAATTTTCTGGAGTTTCTCGTGAAGATTTACTGGGCCAACTTTTTCCCATGGGCTGAGAAAGCAAAAAAAGGGTGGTACACGGGAAACCGAACCGGACCGGCCCCCGGAACAGGGTGGGCCGGCCGGCCCCGGTCCCGCCGGCCCGGGGTGGGTCCCGGCGGCGGTTCGCCCCGGTTTTTGCTCGATTTGCTCCTTTTCGACTTCCTTCTTCGGTCAGAAAATTTTAAGGGAAGTTTGAATAAGGAAATTGAGGTTCCTAGGGTTTTCCTCTTCAGACTATTTATTTGGCCGAATTGGGAGCTTGGGAATCCATCCCATCAAGCATACTTTTGCACCCACGCAGCAGCCATGGCGTCCCAAGGAGCTTAGAGTTGAAGCAAGGCGCCAAGGAGCCATCAATGGAGGAGGTGAAGCGATGCGAGCTCAAGCTACCCGTCGAGATCAAGAGGACCGCCCGCATCTATTGCGGAGGGCGTGTCCCGGCCGGAGCTATCGCATCTCGCAACCCCATCGAAGAAGAGAAGGTCCCTACGCCTGTTCGAAGGTCGGCGTGCATCCGTGGTATGAAGCGGAAGGACTACAAGGAGGTGTCGCCCGAGCCTAAGTACAATAGGGATAGTGACTACTCCGACGATTGTAGCCCGATCTCGTGGGCGGCCGCCGGAAGAGATGATAACGATCTTTACATTTGGGAAGAGGTGCCCAAGGAGAAGACTCTCGAAGGCTCCAACGGCGGCGGCAACGACGACGACGGCAATGACAATGGTGATGGTGACGACGGCGGTGACAACGGCGGAGACCCTGGCGATGACGACCCTTTCAAAATGCATCCGATGTGTTGTGCGGCTTGCCGTCACTCCATCTCGGAGCTCTACGCAATGGTCGACGAATGTTTCCAGGCCATGGAAGCGATGAGGCAGCATATGGAGGATTTGGAGCGCGTGGTCGAAGACGACTACAAGTTCCTGAACCGCAACGTGCACAAACTTTTTGGCATGCTCGGGAACATGAGAGGCAAGTGGTGCAATAGTTGCGGAAAGTACCACTAGGTTTAGTTTTCCCCCTTAGGATGTTTTGTAAGATACGACGAGGACGTCGTATGATTTAAGCATGGGGGAGAGCTAGCTAGCTAGATTTTTAGCTTTTGAACTTCAAGTTTAGTTTGGTTCGGTTTAGTTTTCGAGAGAGTTTTAGAGTTTAAGAGTCATTAGTTTTTGAGTGTGTTTTTAAATTTTTGCAAGTTTGAAGTGTCTTAATTTAGTGTTGAGTCAAAGAAAATCAAATAAAAAGAGTCCTTTAAATTTTGTGTTTTGTGTGATGCTTATCTTTATTCACTTGTTTGTTTATCTTTAATTCTTAATATATGAACATAAGTGTGTGGCTTGAAAAACGTTTACCGTGGTGCTTAGTGGAATTGCTACTACTAAAAGTACTCATACCACACTTCGATCTTGAGCTTCACATGTTGGTCGTGCTATGTTCGATGCTAAAAGTTGGAGGATTTCACTTCTGAAAATTATCTAAAAAACCTTGTAATAAAGGTTAGCAAAACCTCTTTTTCCAAGTTGAGAGTAAGAAAAAAATCCTATACAAAGCCAATTTATTTTTTGCTCCACCATAAGTGTGATTAGCACGATGAGTTGGGCTAGGACCCTTCTCTCTTGGGAGTTTTAATTTCAAGCAATGATCATGTTCTTGTGCTTATCTTGTGTTGCTAGCCTCGTCATGTATTCGGTAACGTGACTTTCACATCAAAAGTCTCGTACATCGCCGAATTCCATACCCAACCCTATACAACTCTTTTGTACATTGCATTCCTTGAACACAACCTACTCTCAAAGTTTCGTCTCGTCTCTAGTTTATTTAAAATTTCAGATTGTATGCATGCAAGAAAGAGAGGAGTTGAGAGCTTTGAAAAGATGTCAAGAGAGGGAAAAATAAAGAGAAAAGTATGAGTATGGAAAAGAAAGAAAGGAAAAATAATAGAAAAGTAAAGAAAGATAAAAATATGAGAATGAAAGAATGAAAGAAAAAGAAGAGAAAGAGAAAAGAGGAGTGGCAAGTAAGATATGAGAGGGATGAATCAAGTGAAGGAAAAAAAATAAAGTGCAAGGAAGGATGTCACGTTGTTGAGAGACAAAATTTCACTCTTTTTCCAACCATGTGCAATCCGACAACGAGGACGTCATCGGTGCCTCGTATTCACAATTTTCTTTTGCCCTTGCACATGTCCACCATTCTAAATCTTCTCATCCTTGATATCCCTACATATGGTTTATTCTCATGATCATTAGCTTTGAAAGGTAAACAACCATTAGAGGAAGTTCTTAGTTTGACAATATTTGTGTTGATTGCACTAGCCCTACCTATAGCTCCACTTTACATGTTATATGAGAGACTTATGGGAGGTGAGAGTTTTATAAAACTGGTTTAGGATAGTTACCTCATATGAGTGACTTGAGAGAGCTTGGAGAAAGGTTTTCGTCTAACACTTGTTGCAGGAATTTTATTTTTGAAAAATCATAAAAACCCTCCGATGGAAGCAAAGAAGTAAGCATGGCTGCGATTGAAGGCTTCGAGTGAAGAGTTTGAGTTGTGGGGTAAATCTTGACGTGGTAAAAATTCTAAACGCCCATGTTTATGTATGATGATCATTACTTTATGTTTATGTATTAAAGATAAAAGATTGACTAACTTGTGAAGAAGGATTTAGCGGAACACGATTACAACGCCTTGGACGAAGTTCTTTTACGAGTACTTGCTCGAGGACGAGCAAGAGCTAAGCGTGGGGGAGATGTTGACGGTGTATTTTGGTACACCAAACATATTCATTACACTTTGGGTTGGTTTTGATTATGGAACTAATACGCCACTAGGCACACTAATCATATAACAAGTTCATCTATGTGCATGCATTTGGAAGTGTTGTGTTTATGTAGGAAAACATGAACATAAAGGACAGATTCGCAACAAGTTCAAAGGAGCATTTACGGAGTCTTGTTCGTGTTCATGAGCTTGATGAAATCACTTCCAATGGTGGCAAGGACCGAAGTGCTACGTAGGAACACCCCCGGGGATTGAAGCGTAAAAGACCGAACTTCATGCACGAAGAACCTCCATCTTGAACGCGAGGATGACATCGTCAAAATCATGCAAATGGAAGGGGCATAATCACCTGAGGACCCACGGGAGCGAAGGGGCGACCGAACCGGGCCGAAATGGGCCTGGTCCGGTCGGCCCAAGCCGGCCGGCCCAGCCCACTTCTGGCGTCAGTTCGGCCCCCCTTTCCTTGCACCCGAAGGATCTTCAACCCTAAAACCCTGGAGGCGCCGCCATTCGCAGGGGAGAGAGCCATTCGCACCAGGAGGCCATCCACAAGCTAGAGAGAGAGGAAGGAGATCTCCGGAGGGAGATTGTCCACCTCAAAGGAAGCGCCCACAAGTGGAGAAGAAGGAAAACACCGTCGGAAGGGTGACCATGATCAACGGTGCTATGCCTAGCACCTTATGGGGTAATCTCCTTATTCGTCCATGGGTTGTAATCGATCTTGAGATGTAATCATACTTTGTTGGATTATCTATCTATCATCTTGTGTTGAATATACTTAAATGCTTAAGGTTAGCTACCATGCCGTAAAGGGAGTAGAGCTCCAATGCTTCCTTGGATCCATTCAATACGCCGTGTCCATCATAGGTCTAGTCACGAATACCTTAGCATAGTGACAGTACGAGAGGAGGGAAAGGGCGAAACCGTGGTCACAACCCCCGATAGATTAGATTGGTTTTTTGTTTAAAGCGATTGCATGCTCTAGTATCGTAGACCCATGGGTGAGTGTCTTTTATCTTGATTGCTTAATCATTCTCTCTAGTGTAGTTTAGTTGTTTTCTAGTTTAATCATAGTTAGGGTTTGAGTAGCTAGAGTGTAAAGGTAGATCGAACGCTTGTAATCCCCTTGCTCCGCGGATTGACAAGAACCTTGGGAATCCCGTGGTGAAAAAGGTGTAGGTCCGTACGCTTGCGGATCGTAGAGGGATATGTTTTTTATCTGTCAACAAAGTCGCATGTCACAAGTCACACGATTTTCACGCGAAATATACGCGTGCGCGGTTGTGGGGATTCAAACTTGTGGGGATTCGCGCGTAGCTTCCTCACCATCTCACCTACACAGCACATCTGAGTGATTAGAGGATGCTATCCTCTTATAGTAACTCGTGGGAGACCCTTTAGTCCCAGTTGGTAACACGACCGATGACAAAAGACCCCCCTTTAGTCCCGGTTGATAACACGACCCGTGACAAAAGGGTCACCCCCTTTAGTCCCGGTTGATAACAATACCCGTGACAAAAGACCCACCTTTAGTCTCTGTTCATGTTACGAACACGAACCGAGACTAAATGAAGGACAGATTAGGCGACCAGAGAGGGGGGGAGTGAATGGGAGCCGATAAAAATTCTTCTTGAAGGAGATTGAAACTCCAACAAGATGAACTCGCTCGGTCGGACCCCCAAAATCACACGCTCCACACTTCTACCTTCCGTTTCCCAAAATCACGTAGCCACTGGAGTGCTACTAGTCCTAGGAACAAACACTACCAGCACTCAACTCCTACACGAATACGGTAGCGGAAACAACGCGGGAGCCGGCTGACAGGAGGGGGCGGTTAGACCGGGTATGGGGGGCGGTTAGACCGCCTCCACCTAGTGACCAAGAATTCCTCCAAAAAGCCTCTTCCGAGCACCAAAACACACCACGGTTTCACCAACAGAAATCTTTGGTCAAGGCCAAGCTAGCTACCAGGAAATCTTGGCGAGAACCAAAACTTCACCCAGGGGCCTAGGGGCGGTTAAATCGGCTACCAGGGGCGGTCTAACCTCCTGTACCCAGCAAAGAACTCCAAGCAAGAACTCCTAGCAAACAGCGAGAAAACGACCCAAAATTTCACCTGAACGCTCCTCTGATCAAGGCGAAAAACTCACAGAGGAAAATCTGGCAAAATCAAAACCTCGATCTGGAAGGCCCAGGGAAGTTAGACCGCCCCCCAGGCGGTTAGACCGCCCCTTCAGAAAACCAACCCGCGGGTCAAACCTCAACTTCCCATCACCCGATCTCCCGAATCACTCCACATATTACAGCAAAATTTCGGGAATATCTAGGTTGCCTCCTGGGCAACCTCTACCTCAAAGGAATCAACCCGAGTCGCTCACAATCAAGAGGAATCGAAGATTTCGGCTCTCTAGGGAACGAACTCAACCAACTCGACAAACCACCAAATCGAGTCCGATTCAAGGGAGATTTGGGGGCAAAGTCACTAGCCAAAGAGGCACAAGGTCCTCATACGTGACACCAACAAAATCCCTAAGAAATCGTCCTCAAAACTCCGCCAAGGAAATCACAACAAAGAGCTCCGAAAATCACCACAAAGAAGTACGGGAAAAGCACCACACAACCTTGAGGAACCACACCGAATCATCTATACATACCATGAAGGTTCATACAAGGTCTAGCTTGCCACCCGTACATCCATCCCTCTCTCAAGATCTCACATGAAGCTCTAAAGATAGTCCTAGGAAAAACTAGAGGAAAATGAGAACGAAAATGGAAAAACAAATGAGCTAGGGTTCCAAGAGTTTACTGCCATCCATCCCCTCAAGTGTTTATATGGAGGCACCGTTGTGGGGAAAGCCGTAGCTTTCGCACACGAACAATGAGAGAAGACAAAAAGCTCAAGGACCGAAACCAAAACTCGGAACAAGGGACAATCAAAAGCTCTTTACTCAACGAGTTGATTTCTCAAAAGTCGATCCCCTTTACAAGTGCCGGTCCGTCTCCTTTTATAGGGAGGCGAGCGGACTTTTTACATTCCGAGAACACCCTCGTGTAAAACGAATCAAAATAGAATGTGCTAGGCTATCTTCGGGCAATCTCCAATTAGGCCTCCACGTAATCGGCGCTTCATGATGTTATGCCGCGGATCGCGGCGCCTTTCCATTTGTCATCACGTGCGCCGTCGGGAAGGAAAATCCCCGGGCCTCTTGGAGATCCCCCCTTTCGCCTAGCGCTCATCGTCACTCGAAACAAAAACCACACTCAAGTTTGAACTTGTTAAATGTTAGGAGCGACGAAACCCCCCGTTCGAATCCCGTGCCGAGGCTCTTGTTGTGAACAACTTTCGCCCACGGGGTTTCGTCGCGGAACGGATTGACGGGTGCGACTATTCCGCCCCGTGCCGAATTGGATTTGTCTTGATGGCTTTGGCGGCTACGAAGGGTACTTTGCCAAAACGTAATGCCTAGAAGGTGGGAAATGCAATCTACTGCCTCAGAGGTTTCGCCGCCGGCATCCTTCGCATGGCTGTTCTCCACTCTTTGGGTATGCGAAGGCCCGATTCCGAATCCCCCCAACAGAAGCCCCTTGATGGCGAAGCGCTTGCCTTGAATGCAAACCTGAGCCAGCGAAACCTTGGGATCGAGAATCGAGGCAAAAGAAAACGTCTTCCCGGCGGCGATGCCCCCGGAGTCTTGCTTGAAATACCCAGACTGCCCTCGAACGGGTGTTTTTTACCGTTGAGTTTGAAATTTTCGACCGTTGAGTTTTTACCGCCTATAAATAGACGGGGACCGCAGCCGGTGCATCCCCGCCTGTTTTCTCCATCCTCATTTCTCCTCGTGACTTTTACTTGTTGTTTTCGCCTCCGCTCTCGGCAAGTCGTTGCTGCGGAAGCCCCAGTCCAATTTTCGAGGTTAATTTCGCTTTCGATTTCCACACTCGCTTTCATTCTTCACTTTCCAATACGGGACACTTGGGTCCATGTTACTGAAGGGACTTAGTTGTTTTCGTCAAGCGGTCTTGCGAAACCATGGAGGACGAAGGATCATCGTCAAACCGTGGGAAACAGATTGCGCCGGCGGTTGCGGAAGCTACCGCAAGCTCCTCTACCTCGACATCTAGCTCGGAGTCTGGTAAGATTTCTGGCTTGGATTGGTCTGCCAACTCTCGTGAGAGCGGCACTACCTCATCTTCTTCTAGTAGCGATGCAAGTAGTGATTCGGATGGGGGTTATGTCGAAATAATGCCTAGCGACACAGATGTTGAAAAACGAGTGCTTGAGGACGTGGAGGAGGGCGAGATAGGAGTGGAGGCTGATGCCGTTATGGAGGAGTCTGAAGGGAACCCGTCTGGGGCGAAGGCTCGCACATGTTATATTGGTCGGTCTTTGATGAGTCAAGCTGATTTGGATGCCCTGCGGTTGGAGGGATGTTTCGAGCCCGGGGTGTGTAGATTGCCTGGGAGTGAAACCACGCCCAAACCCCGGAAGAATGAGAGTGTGGTGTTCCGGGACTTTTTCACTGCGGGCCTTCGTTTGCCTGTATCGAAGAAGTTTGCCGATATTTTGGCGGCCTACGGGGTTCAAATTCATCAGTTGACGCCCAATTCTATCCCTCAAGTGCTAAAGTTTTTGTGGGCATGCCGAACCTTTGCTTTGGAGATAACGATGTTGAGACCTTCGTTCGACATTTCGAAATTCATTGGGCTAGAAAGCTAGTGAAGGTTGATGATGAAGACAAGGAAGCTCAATATGGCTCGTTGCACCTTTCAAACCCGTCGTTTAGCCAAGAATCGAGGCTCGGTGGAGTTGGCTCCGGCGTACAAGAACAAATGGGCTAATCGATGGACTTCGTACTGGTTTTATGCTCCCATCGAAGTGATTGGTCGAAACTCGAAGCAAGAAGAAGTGACGACTTATGATTTGGCTAGCCGCATGGTCGACCTTGAAGTTGTGCTGTCGCCAGAGTTGACGAAAGCTAGCCGGTCCTCAGCGAGTACGACGGCTTTCTATCAGGCTACGCATGTGATCACCACGCGCGATGCCCTGGAAGAGTTTGTAGGCGCCGATGTCCGGCCGTGCCGCCCCGATGGGGGTCATGGGCATTCAAGGTGCGGTGGTTGCCGGGCTCGATAATGACGTGCGAAGCCCCATTTTTAATGTCAAAAGGCCGGAAAATGCGACGGATGAAGAGATTGTTCTTTGAAGTAGAGAGAAAAGTCGTGCAGATGATAGGGAATTTTACCCATAAGGAATGGGAGTGTGCCCAGAGGATATTGAAACATCAGGGCCGAGTTAATCGAGTTTTTGACGAGATGGGAGTGACATATTCCCCTCGTCCGGTGCCTCCGACGGCCGGCAAGAAGATGCAGCCTCCGGGCAACGTTGGATCTGAGGTCGCCGATACCGGACGAAAAGTCAAGTTAAGCAAGACCAGCTCAGTTGTTGAAAGTACCGTGAAGAGCAATAAAGCCCAAGATATCTTGGCCAAGCGGAAGGCGGACGCTGCGAAAGCAACCCTGCCACCGCTTGCTGAAAAGTCTACAAAGTTGACGAAAGTTAGCGAGACCTTGGCCCGTCGCAAGGTTGAAGCGGCGAAAGTGGCTGCAGCCGAAAGGGAGAAGAAGAAAACGCAGGACCCCGTCGCCCCTGTGGAAACAGATAAAGGGCCGGTCCTGAAGAAAAGGCCACTAGACACTGCCGAGAAGGTGAAGCAGCTTGCGGTGAAAGAGAAGAAGACCGAAGATGCTGAGGCCTCCGCTAAGAGAGCGCGAGTTGATCCAGTTGCTGAGACTGACGATGATGTTGATATTATGCCTCCACCTCAGATTCAACCGTGCACTAAGTATCCTCCGAAGGGATCGGCGAAGGGATTGGTTGAGGGGCCTCCGCCGATGAGTCAAACTGATACAGAAGAGTTGGAAGCGCGGGAGGCTAGAGGTAGGCGTGTGGCTGAATTGATTCAGAAAGATATTGCCATGGCCGAAGCAGCCCCGAGAGGACGAATGGCCGGCCTTGTGGATGTAGTGGATGATTCAGAATCGCTTTGTTATATTGACGACGACACTACTCGATCAGAACGAGGACCAGATGTGCCAGTGTCGCAGCCCCAATGCAAAGCTGCGACGACTCTTGACGAGGGTTCGGTGCAAAAGCCGGAATGTGATTGATCCGGATGCTCCGGAGGTTGGAGCTTCGACGGCGCCGACGTCTCGCTCGCCTCCTACGGTGTCACAAGATGTTGGCCGGCGTTGACGAAGCCTATTGAGGCTGCCGCGTCGGGAAGATTAACGGCGTCCGAAAGTCTTCGCACGAGGATGCTGGTATGATGCGAACTTCCGAGCATTTTTCTTTCGTGTTTTTCCTTTTCATTGCGCATTCTTGTTTGTTTACGCTTTTTGCTTTGATTATTTTTGGCAGCGAACACTTTGGTCAACTTAAGCGTTAAAGACCGGGAGGAAGGAGTGTTCCAGATTGAGGTGGATCCCTCCGCATCAAGGCCGGGTCTCGCGAAGATGCTAGGGGAGCCAGGTGTGATGTTTTGCTTGCCGTTTTGCTTTTTGATTTTCGATTTTGCCCCTTCGTCGTGCTAACGATGTGGATTTTGTTACTGATCATCTCGCAGATTTTGAGCGTACCCTGGAGGGCCTCGGTCTTCGATGACCCGATGAAGATTGTACGCGCTTATCTTTCGAGGGGTATCCTTGCTCGCCAAAAGGGCTTCGAAAGGGCTACGTCGAAGCAAAAACCTCGGTTGATAGGCAAAAAGCATTGGAAGATGAAAACCGACGCCCGAGGGATGAGAATGAAAAGTTGAGACGCGATGCGGATGGTTGGGCGAGTCAGCGCGTCAAGCATCAAGAGGCCCTCGACGCCTTAAAAAGGGAGCTCGAGTTGAGCGTTAAGTGTTATGAAGAGTGTCGTCAGGAGTTAAAAGATATGGTGACGCAATACGACGCGCGGGAATGTCCGTTGACGGCCAACGCCAATCTTATTACGAGCCGAAGAACGTGAAAGCCGAGCTCGAAGACACTTTGGAGAAGAATGAAGCTTACGCCACCAATGGGGGGCATATCTAGCGACCGAGTATCGTCGAGCTCTAGAAAGCTTTGGTGCCGAAGCCCGGGACTTCAAAATTAGCGATAACATCTCAAGCTTCGTAGAGTGGCCGCACGGCGAATTGAAGCTTCTTCCCGATACCATGAGCAAGATTGGGGACTATGGCGCCGCTACCCGCTCCGAAATGTTGCTTGAGCCTTCTCGAGCAACGGGGTTGTACTCACTTCAAAACCTTTGGGAGTCGAGGCTTCGCGTTTCCTTCACCCGACGACGCTCCGGCCCCAAGCAAGACGGTTGATGCGATAAATAAGATCATCCTTCGGAACTTTTGGGCCAAAAGTGGGCGAGCGCATGCGCGGAAGAAGGCGGTGGACCGCTTGGCGAAGGTAAGTCGTTTTGGTTTATTTCGGCTTCGGTCGTTTTTGCTAACCAATTGCTTATGGTGGTTGTTAATGCTTTCTTCCTTCTCACGGCTCCATTTTGGGCGGGCGAAACAAGCTTTGGAACTTCGAGAGCATCGCGCGACGCACGGTCCCGAGGCTACTTTGGGGCCTTATGGACCGGCTAGAGATTGGCCGCCGAAGCCCGCCGACGATGCCCCCGAACGAGCGATCCCCGGAGCCCCGGTCCATGAAGTGCCTCAAGACGAAAGCGATCGGGTGGATCCCGTCACCGGAGAAGCGCGGCTCCCCTTCGGCTCCGAATCGATGGATTGATGCTTTGAACGGGAGATTGAAAATGGCGTGTTGGCCAAATTAAACATTTGAAGGATGAAATGTAAACTTGTATGCTTACCGTAATGTCGTGTTTGAAACTTTCGAATGTTTGGAGCTTAAGCTATCGTTGCTTTCGAGCTACGGGTTTCGAAAGAAAACGTCTTCCCCCCTTCGGAAGTAGGGATAGCTTAAGCTCGATTGCATTGCTTGGGATAGCTATGTTATCAAAGCTTAGAACTTTGTTGGTTCATTTAGATGTTTCATGATGTTGAGAGTTGAATTCTCTCGTTTGTTGCTTGCTGCTTTTTCTTTTTTGGTGAGAAACGAGTACGAAGCTAGCCTTCGACGCGACGCCTAGGCGTGGAACGTGTCGAAGGACTAGGAGCCGTTTTGGATTTGTCAAATTTTACAGCTTTTAAGCTGTTTTTTGACGGGACATTTGGTCGCTTCTTCTTTTTTGAGAGATAGTCGTTTTTTTAACGCGTGCCTTATCACTTGAATCGTGGATTCCGCACAAGTTAAGGGTTGTAACGTTTCGGCGACTAACTTGTTTCGATTCGAGATTGAATCGCTTTTAAACGTCCTACCGGACGGGGCCGACGAGAGGGCGGCTCTTAAAAAGTTGATTCTTGTGAATCGTTATAACCGCACCACTTGTGGGTGGGCTACCGATGAGTAGCACTTTGATGCTCTCGCTTTCGGAGAGGGCTATTTTGAAATAGCACTTTGATTCATCCTCTTTTGGGATGGGCTATATTAAGATAGCACTTTAAGCCATGCGAAAGAGATACAACAAAATTTTAGGGAGGAAGTATTTCATTCACTTTGGGAATAAAATTTTACATCAAGGTCGCCTCGTTAAAAACCTCACGCTCCCGAGTGGAGTCCTCCCTATGTGAGGAAAAGAGTACCCGCCTTGTTATTGAATTGTAAAATGCGAAAGTAAATGCGGAAAAAGCAAATCTAAGATGAATCCTCCGCACTTATAGTATCGTGCGAAAGGCTCCTACCGAAAGTAAACTACGGAAAAAACTTACACAAGTTGTCCACATTCCATGAGTAAGGCAACTCCACACCCCTTCGTCTTTGAGACGAAAGGCCCCATCACGAACCGAGCTGGAAACCACGTAGGGTCCTTCCCAAGCAAACTGGAATTTCCCTACAGCGTCGGCGTTCTTCTTTCTTTTTAGGACGAAGTCACCCACTTTAATGCTCTTGAGGGATACTTTCTTGTTCCTCCACTTCCGGTTTCCTCCGATACTTCAAGGCAGATTTTGGACCGCATCGAGTCCGTCGATTTCTACCAAGTCCTTGTCGGCCTCTTCGCTCTCGCGAGAGCTACCGACCAAAACTGCGGCGCTTTCGTTGGATAGTTCTTCGGGGCACATTGCTTCGGCCCCATACAACGATCCGAATGGGGTGAATTTGGTTGTTCTTGACTCGTAGTGTTGTGCGACCGGACGACTCGCGAGAGCTCATCCGCCCATTTTCCTTTCTTCGTTCAAAGAGGCATTTCTTGATGGCGAGAGAAAATTTGCCCATTAGCCCTTTCCACAGCGCCATTGGATTGGGGGTGGTACACAGATGCGAAGCATAGCTTTGTCCCAATTGAACGACAGTATTCCCTGAAATCTTGGCAATCGAATTGCTTTCCATTGTCGACAGTGAGCTCTTTGGGTACCCCAAACCTGCAAATGATTTGCTGCCAAAAGAATTTCCTGATAGTGGCTGAAGTGATGGTGGCGAGAGGCCTTGCTTCGATCCATTTTGTGAAGTATTCAACTGCTACCACTGCGAATTTGAAATTGCCCTGGGCAGTAGGGAGTGGGCCGACGATGTCCATTCCCCATCGCTGCAACGGCCAGGTTGGTGCAATGAGCTGCGATGGCGCGCCGGGCCTTCGCTGGTGCTTTGCTGCGAACTGGCATGCCTTGCAAGTTTTCACGATGTGCTCTGCATCTTTTATGGCCATTGGCCAATAAAAACCTTGCCTGAAGGCCTTTCCTGCCAATGCTCTCGCTGCGATGTGTGAGCCGCACATCCCCCCATGGATTTCTCTCATGAGCTCGATACCCTGGTCTTGAGAAATACATTTGAGCAGTGGTGCACATACACCTAGCTTGAACAGGACGTCGTCCTTAAGGACGTAACCCTTGGCTCGCGCCTGCATTCTTTTGAGGTCATGGGTTTCGACAGGTTCATAGTGTCCGCGAAGGAAAGCAATTATGGGTGCTCTCCAGTCCAAGCTTGCGATCGCATTGATTGTGCTGAGTGGTTGCTTGTCTGGCTTTGTGGATGGAGCAGCTAGAATTTCGAAAAACACATCTGAGGGCATCGCCTCCCCCCTTGCGGCTTTCTTGGCAAGCTCATCGGCTTCGCCGTTGTGTTTTCTGGGCAGGTGCTCGATGGTGAATCCCCGAAAATGCCTTTCCATCTTGCGTACCTCCGCTAGATATTTGATCAGTTCTGGCTCCTTGGCCTCACTTTCTTTTTCAACATGGTCTTTTATGACCTTGGCGTCGCACTTGACTAAAAAGTTGCTGGCCCCCAGAGCTTTTACTTTGCGAAGGCCTAGCAGCAAGGCTTCGTACTCAGTGGTGTTGTTAGTGCATCTGTCGGATGGGTCCTTGTAATCAAGCCGGGCAGCATATCTTAGCTTGATGCCTGCCGGAGAGGTGATTATAGCTGCAATGCCGGCGCCCTTGCGCCCCCAGGCTCCGTCACATCTGATTTCCCAGATTGGTACTAGCTCTTCGTCTGTATGGACATTGCTAGGCGAGGTCCAATCCACGATGAAGTCTGCTAGGACTTGGGATTTGATTGCTGATCTTTTTCCAAAGTCTATTGTGTATTCCGACAGTTCAGTTGCCCACTTGGCAATTCTGGATGAGGCCTCCTTGTTAATGAACAGATCGTTTAGAGGTTGATCTGTAAGCACTGTGACTTTGTGAGCCTCGAAGTAATGCCTGAGTTTTCTTGTGGTCATAACTACGGCATAGGCAATTTTCTCTAGCTCTGAATAGTGAAGTTTTGACCCAGCCAGGGCTTCGGAGACAAAATATACCGGTGATTGAAACTTGCTTTTTTCAGTCTCAACCTCTCGGACCAGAGCGGCGCTAACTGCGGCTTTTGAGGCGGCTACGTAAAGGAGTAGCGGCTCCGAGGGTGAAGGTGGTGATAAGATTGCCATTTTCTCCAAGTAATCCTTGAGCTCAGCGAAGGCCTTGCTTTGCTCGGGGCCCCATTCAATTGCACCCTTGCCTTTCAGCGCCTTGAAGAATGGAAGGCTTCGCTCTGCAGACCTTGAGATGAATCTGTTTAAGGCTGCTACTCGGCCGTTCAGTTTTTGGATGTCTTTCTTTGTTTTGGGTTCCTCCATTTCCCTGATTGCTTTGATCTTATCGGGATTGGCTTCGATTCTCTTAGCGGAGATGAGGCACCCTAGAATTTTTCCTTTTGTAACGCCAAACACACATTTGTCTGGGTTTAGTTTCAAGCCTGCCCTCCTCATGTTGGCGAAGGTTTCGGCCAGATCATTTATGTGGGCGGCTCTGTCGGAGCTTTTGACGATGAGGTCATCGACATAAGCTCGAATATTTTTGCCGATTTGGGGCTTGAATCTTTTGTTCGGTCATTCGGTGAATGTTGAGCCGGCATTTTTTAACCCCTGCGGCATACGGACGAAACGGAAGGTTCCGAAGGGTGTGATGAAACCGGTTTTCTCCTCGTCTTCTTTCGCCATCCAACATTGATGGTAACCGGAGAAACGATCTAGCGAGAGACATGATCGCGGCGTTGGCCGCGAGAATCTACCACTTGATCCATTCGAGGCAACGGATAGTTATCTTTTGGCGTTGCCTTGTTGAGATCGGTGAAATCGATGCACATGCGCCACTTGCCGTTCTTTTTCTTGGTCGGTACCGTGTTTGCCGGCCATTTGGGGTACATGACTTCGCGAATGACAGTGGCGTCAAGTAGCCTCTGGACCTCCGATTTGACGGCTACCACCTTGTCATCGGACATCTTTCTTAACTTCTGTTTGCGTGGCTTGACCGACGGGTCGATGTTCAATTTATGTTCGATGAAGCTTCGGTCGACGCCAGTGAGATCTTTGGCGGACCATGCGAAGACATCTTTGTTTTTCCGGAGAAAGAAAACCAGACTTGTTTCCTCATCGGCCCGAAAGGTCCGAGCCGATGACGACCGCCCGATCGAGGATCATTGCGTCCGGGAAGGACTCGCTTGGTCTCGCGATGCGGGCCGGATGTTGATTTTTTTCTTTGTACGCGCCTTCGGCCGCTTTTCGCGTCGTTGCGTTCGATTGCTTCGTCGAGGGCATGCACGTTTCGCCGCCCGGGGTGCGGCCTCTTTCTAGGTTTCGGCCATCATTTTGATGACCCCAAATTGTGATGACCCCTAGCGATGCCGGGATTTTGAGGCATAGGAACGCTTGGTGGATGACTGCTTCAAACTTGTTGAGGAACCCTCGGCCTAGAATACCGTTGTATGGATAGTACATTTCCACGACATCAAAGGATAAGTACTCAGTTCTGGCATTTTGGACTGTGCCGAAAGATACAGGGAGGACCACCTTGCCTACTGCGTGGATGACACGCCCCCCGAAGCCATATAGAGGTGTGTCTGGTGGTTGCAGCAAGTCTCTATTGAGCCCCATCTTGTCGAAGGCATCGGCAAAAATGATGTCTGCTGATGAACCATTGTCCACCAAAAGTTTTCCGAGAGTCCGGCTTGCAATGTTGGCTTCTATCACGAGAGCATCATTGTGAGGGAAACCTTGCGGCCTTACGTCTTCCTCCGAGAAGGTGATTGGGATGTGAGACCATCCGGTTTTTTCCACTCTACCTTCCACACAGATGTTTCGCACCTCGCGGAAGTAGTGTTTTCGTTCCTTCTTGGTTTCAAACTCCGGGGCGGAGCCCCCGAAATAGGCATTATGGTGCCAACGGATGGTAGAGGATCGTTTTGGCCCTCGAGCTTGGCTGGGAGCGGTGGAGCTGAAGGACCTTTGTATGGAGGGGGAGGGGGCGGAATAGGATGTTGCTCGATGGGCCTGCGCTCGATATTCTGAGCTTGGAAAGTTTGTGATTGCCAAGGCGGAGGCTGTGGGTAATTGTGTAGTGGTGGCTGGTATTGAGGTGGTTGGAATGGGTTTGCGAAGGGGTTTCTCCCAAAATTAGGATTTTGCCAAGCCGGAGCAGAATGGTTTACGGCACTCGCTCTTTCTTTCTCCTTCCTCTCCTC
The DNA here is from genome assembly GCA_947561735.1 of Cenchrus americanus. Classification (NCBI taxonomy): domain Eukaryota; kingdom Viridiplantae; phylum Streptophyta; class Magnoliopsida; order Poales; family Poaceae; genus Cenchrus; species Cenchrus americanus. The sequence continues at coordinate 78,945,187 of OX387240.1, forward strand.
CTCGAGGATAGCTTCGAACCTTTTCTTATCTGGGCAATAGTTTGAGCTGTGGTCATCGTTTTCCTTGTGGAAAATGCAGTACCATTTTCTTTTCTCGTTGTGGCCTCGGCCTCTGCCTCGGCCTCTACCCCTGCCTCCACCTCTTCCGCCCCTGCGGCCTCCCCCCTGGTTGGGATGAGGGGGACTGGGCGGGCTTGGGACCAGACTCTGTGGGTCAGCTTGAGGGCATGGATTCTCTTGGGTGTTTTCGCCCTCCAGGCCGAAAACGTTTCGAGGGTTATTATGAGAGGTGTTTCTGGGATTGGACCACTCCCTTTCGCTGGGTTGGTTGGCTTTCGCATTTTTTTCTCGCCGGGATTGTTCTTCCATGCACATTCGAAGTCATTGTCCGAGCGACAATACTTCTCGAATTCTTCATAGAGGCGCCGGATAGTTTTAGGCCTTTCGCGCATGAGGTGTGAGCGGAATTGACCGGCTCTCGGACCCACAATGGCGGCGTTAATGGCGACGGTGTCCAACACGTTTGGTGCTTGGGCTCTTAAGTGAACGAATCTTCGAAGTAGTTTTGAAGGGGTTCTTTGTCCTTCGTTTACGGGAGAAAAGGTCGCTCTCTCGTAAGTTACGGACGCCGGAAACCTTGGAAGTTTGAGAGGATTCGTCGCTTGAGATCATCCCATCCGTGAATCACGCCCGGGCTCGGGGAGAGAATACCACCGTGTCTTCTGCGTCATCGGCGGCGATGATGAAAGATTTTACTAGCACGGAGTCGTCACCGCCGGCTGAGAGGATGGCGGCTTCGTAGCTCATTAGGAATTGTCTTGGGTCGACCGGCCCGAGAATCTAGGCAATGGAACTGGTCTGTAGGTTTGAGGCCATGGGGTGATTTGGATCTCTTGAGACAAGGGGGATTTAGGGTCCCATGGTCTCGTGCGAATGGTGTGAATGTCTTGGTGCGAAGGACCGGACTCAAAATGGCTCGCGAAAGGGTTGCGGGTCGAATGTAGTGTGCGGAGGGGGCCGGGTGAAAAACTCATTGCGCTCGGCCGAAGTTGGGTTGATTAGGAATTGTGTATTCGGGTGAAGGTTGGGTGAAGCTTAAGGATTGTTTTGCTTTTAAAGCGCGCGAGTTCTTCCTTTAGGGTAGCTATTTCTCGCTTTTCTCGTTTTTGAATCTCGGCTTCGTGTTGAATTGCCAAGAGCCGTTTCTTGGTCCCGGCCAATTCCTCGGCCTCCTTGCGCGGTTTCGCCGGCCTCCGCCTCCTGCGTCGGGTCGGGATCCCGGGAGCGCCTCTCCTTGGGTGAGCATAGCGAGAGAGATTGAGCTCTTCGTCCGGGGAAGACGACGCTCCTTTGGTGGAATTAACGGTAGTTCTCTTCTTCCTTGTGGACATTCCGGGTTTGATACTCGAGCCAAACACCCACGGTGGGCGCCAATTGTTGTGGGGAAAGCCGTAGCTTTCGCACACGAACAATGAGAGAAGACAAAAAGCTCAAGGACCGAAACCAAAACTCGGAACAAGGGACAATCAAAAGCTCTTTACTCAACGAGTTGATTTCTCAAAAGTCGATCCCCTTTACAAGTGCCGGTCCGTCTCCTTTTATAGGGAGGCGAGCGGACTTTTTTACATTCCGAGAACACCCTCGTGTAAAACGAATCAAAATAGAATGTGCTAGGCTATCTTCGGGCAATCTCCAATTAGGCCTCCACGTAATCGGCGCTTCATGATGTTATGCCGCGGATCGCGGCGCCTTTCCGGTTGTCATCACGTGCGCCCGTCGGGAAGGAAAATCCCGGGCCTCTTGGAGATCCCCCCTTTCGCCTAGCGCTCATCGTCACACGAAACAAAAACCACACTCAAGTTTGAACTTGTTAAATGTTAGGAGCGACGAAACCCCCTGTTCGAATCCCAGGCCAAGGCTCTTGTTGTGAACAACTTTCGCCCCTGGGGTTTCGTCGCGGAACGGATTGACGGGTGCGACTATTCCGCCCTGTGCTGAATTGGATTTGTGCTGATGGCTTTGGCGGCTACGAAGGGTGCTTTGCCAAAACGCAATGCCTAAAAGGTGAAAAATGCAATCTACTGCCTCAGAGGTTTCGCCGCCGGCATCCTTCGCATGGCTGTTCTCCACTCTTTGGGTATGCGAAGGCCCGATTCCGAATCCCCCCAACGGGCACCCAAAAGACTAAACTACCCTTACTTAATAACTAGGGATACAAGCCCCTCAAGGGTGAATTTGGAAGTCTTCAGATTTTCTCCATCGGACGGATGCCCAGCGACCGCAACCTGCTTAGCCTCGACGCAAGCCTTGCGATCCCGACGTGTGTCCTCCGCTTCGAAGCTTCTCGGCAGCAGCGACCAGGGCGGTCAGACCGCCCCCCTCGGTGGTTAGATCGACTAGGCGGTCAGACCGCCCCTCCTGGGCGGTTAGACTGGCCACGCGGTCAGACCACCCCTCCTGGGTGGTTAGACCGGCCTGGGTGGCCACACCTCCTCGTCGAGTATTCGGTCTCAGTTTTGTGGCTCAACCGAGTAACCCAGTGGTTTTCTGGTGAACCACTGTAAACCCCACGAACTCGGTGTAGCCTTCGCCAATTTCCACTCATGACTAGGCTCCCACGTAGCCCCGGCTCGACCTTGATTTTGAGGCTCAACCAAGAAACCGTCCACGACTTCGTCCCGCTGTTCTTGCCACCATGCAGTCCGCACTTGACTCCGCTGGCTACCGGATCCCTCGAATCAAGCCTACTTGTCTTCTCCACACCTGGAGGACTCACCGGCGACGACCTTTCGCGCTTGTTCTTCACTTGCACCAACACCAGTCAAGCCGCAACCTGCACCTGCAATACTTAACCAAGAGTCAGTCCACACAATGTTGTCAATCACTCATCACACCAGGAAGCAACCATCCACCGGTCCTCGAACCACACATGGTCCTCAATCTCCCCCTTGATGAGTGCATTGACAACACACATGATTTCTAACCAAAGAGAAAAAGAAAAAGAATGAAACGAATAAAAAGAACCCTCAACAAGCGATCGAAAGCCAAAGAAAGACAAAGAGCAAGATCACTTGAAGAAGACAAGTCTCGGACCCCTTAGGCAAGGGCAACGACTCAACACATCCGAGACAAAACCATGCTATAGCAAAGAGCACAAACCATCAATCCAAAGCTCAAACAACACAAGGAGCTTCCCCTGCACATATGCAAGCTCCCCTTGAGCCAAAGCACACTCCCCCTGAACCAATGCAGGAATGCAACATGGGAATGCACCAAGGAGCAAACACCTGCTCACTTTGCCTGGGGCGGTTAGACCGGCTACCATTCATCTGACAGCCTTGGGGCGGTTAGACCGCCCCATGTGACCGGCCCTACACCAAACTTCTCAAAAATAACCTGAACCAATTGGAACACCTTCCAAATGCTCCTAGGTGCCCAAATCATGCACAAACTTCTCCCCCTTGTTGACAATGCATGAATCAAGGAAAAATGCGAAAAGTTTCAACATATAGCTTCTCAAATATACAAAATTCATCACAAGATGCTACACATGTCCAAATGAGCAAGTTAGATACTCTACAGGTTCGTAATGACCTCAACTACATGATCCCCAAGTTTCACAACCATTGGACAAGGCTAAAAAGGATTTGAGCAATTTTGCGAAAATTTACCCTCTATGAGCAAAGTCCTAGATATGAGCAAAACATGTCAAAATAGCAAAGCTACACAAACTTCATGCTAGGACAACCATTCTAATCATAAGACCATCATAAACACCCGCAAGCACCTCATGTCATGTCAAAGCCACTGAGCCATGTGTCTACTTCTATATATGAGACTTCTCATTGGTAAGCATCATGCAACGGTTTAGCACCCAAAGCAAATTTAATTAAGCATATATGACATGGGAGCATATTTTTCAAGCAATTTTTACATTTCATTTTCAGATTCTTATTTGGTACATGAAATGTCTTTGCGACAAAAAGGAACTTATGCCCCTCCACAAGATAAAGCAAGAGGGCTAAACATTCATTATGGCAAATGAGCCTTTGGCCCCATATGATCAAAATTAGCTATCCAACCACAAATAAAGCATAACCAAGCCACTAAAACATGTCAAGATCATATAAAGGCATTTACTCACAAGAGAGCATATATGTGACAATTTTCAAAAACATAGCCATCAACCATGGATTATAAATCAAGATCATCAAGAGCTAAGCCAAACTAACCATATCATACCAAAGTAGCTCACACGATCATATATAGCACATCATGGTGAACAATGTATATAGGAGAAGCTTTTCCTAAAACAATGCATATGATACAAAATGCATGCAACCTAAGATACAAAGACGCATATACATCATGTTACATATGCCATGCCAAATGCAAGAAATGCATAAAAGAAAGCTATACATATGCTACAAAGGAGCTCCCACACACCAACTTCAAGAAATCAAACAAACACCAAGCTCCCCCGCAAACAATTGAAAGTTGCTTGATCTAGGGGTTTGGTGAAAATATCGGCTAGTTGGTCATGTGTGGGTACATGGATCAAGGTTATCTTCCCTTTCTCTACATTGTCTCTCAAAAAATGATATCTCACTTCTATGTGCTTGGTTTTGGAATGGAGCACTGGGCACTGGGTTCTTTGCAACGCTTATGGCACTGGTGCTATCACATTGAAGTGGAACATGGTTATACTTCTCACCAAAGTCACTCATAGTGTATGTGATCCAAAGGAACTGAGAGCAACAACTAGCTACGACAACATACTCTGGCACGATAGTGGATTGAGCAACACTCGACTGTTTGCGGGAAGACCAAGACACCAAAGAAGATCCCAAAAACTGGCAAGTCCCAGAAGTGGACTTCCTATCCAACCGACACCCGGCAAAATCCGCGTCTGAAAAACCATGAAGCGCCAAAGAAGAAAACGCGGAGTACCAAAGGCCAAAGTCGAGAGTGTGACGCAAGTACCTGAAAATTCGCTTCACCACTTGCCGATGTGAAGTCCTCGGAGACGCTTGAAAACGAGCGCACAGACATACCGAGAACTGGATGTCTGGCCTCGTCGCTGTCAAGTAGAGGAGTGACCCGATCATGCTCCGGTAGTCCTTCTGGTCCATGTGTTCACCTTCCTCATCCGCATCAAGAGTTGTAGTCGTACTCATAGGCGTCTCCATGGCCTATGAGTACGACTACAACTTGAATTTCCTCATAATGTCCTTGGTGTACTTAGCTTGGTGCACAAATATTCCTTCCATTGATTGCTTGATTTGTAGCCCAAGGAAGAACTGCAACTCACCCATCATGCTCATCTCGAATTCCCTGCTCATATCCTCTGCAAACCTTGCATCAAGAGAGTGAGACGAGCCACCAAAGACAATATCATCCACGTACACCTGCACAATCAGGATATCTCTGCCCTGCCTGAGTAAGAACAAGGTCTGATCAACCTTTTCCATCTCAAACCCTCACTCAAACAGGAACCCTCTCAACCTACCATACCAAGCTCTAGGCGCCTGCTTCAACCCATACAGCGCCTTCCTCAACTTGTACACCCTGTGGGGTACTTCTCACTCTCAAACCCTGGTGGTTGCCTCACATACACTTCTTCCTCTAACACACCATTCAGAAAAGCACTCTTCACATCCATTTGGTGCAACTTGAACCCTTTAGCCACAGAAAAGGCTAGAAGGATCCTAATTGCCTCCAAACGGGCTACGGGAGCAAAGGTCTCCTCGTAGTCGATCCCCTCCTTCTGACTGAACCCTTCAGCAACAAGCCTTGACTTGTTTCTCACCACTTCACCTTTCTCTCCCTTTTTGTTCTTCCACACCCACTTTGTCTCAATCGGCTTACACCCTGGGGGAGGGTCAACCAATTCCCAAATCTGATTCCTCTCAAAGTTCTCCAACTCCTCATGCATCGAATTAACCCAATTATGATCAGATAGTGCGTGTCCAATGTCTTTGGGCTCAAAGGTGGCAACAAATGCAGCATGAGTGAAATGAGAATTGTTTTGAACCCTCGACCGTGTAGTACGTTCATTCATGTCGCTGATGATCCTCGAAGCTGGGTGATCCACTTGTACTCGCCGGGGAGGTTCTTGCCTTGATACTACCTCCCCCTCAACAGTAGCTTCTCCTCGATCTTAGTTTGTTGTCGTAGGTGTGGGAGAGGGGTCGTCCATCACCGTAGTCGAAGTAGTGTGTACATGTTCAGCCGCGGGCACCACACCGCCATCTTCATCATCTCCATGTTCATGCTCCTCCTCCTAAAAGATCTCCTCGCCAAGTTCATCATCACCTGCACACTCAAAGACAAGATAACTACGTGGCTGTGTCTCGTCGAAGGTTACCTCGCAAGTCTCCACGATTTGGTTAGTTTCAAGATTGAGCATACGATATGCTCTAGAGTGAGATGCATAACCAAAGAAAATACCATCGACCGACCTAGCCTCAAATTTATCCAACTTCTTCTGTTTCTTAAGAATGAAACACTTGCAACCAAAGACATGGAAGTGACTCACCTTGGGTGTGTGACTGTGCATCAACTCATAGAAGGTTTTCTTCTTATGCACTTTGAGGTAGATCCTGTTCGAAACATAGCATGCGGTATTCACCGCCTCAGCCCAGAATCTTCTCGGAGTCCTATGCTCATCAAGCATAGTCCGAGCCATCTCACACAAGGTTCTGTTTTTCCTTTCCACAACACCATTCTGGGGAGGCGTATACGGACTCGAAAACTGGTGTTCAAGACCCAAGTCATGCCAAAAGGTTTCAAAACGAGAGTTTCTGAATTCTAAACCATTGCCACTGCGGATTGCTCGTATGGCATCTCCGTGCCTCTCGCTCCTCAACCTCAAGACAAGATCTCGAACAAAACCAAACGTCTCCCCTTTCTCCTCAAGAAAGAACACCCACGCACACCAAGAGTAGTCGTCCACCACAACAAGGACGTACCACTTCCCACCCGCAGATCGCACACGAGCTGGGCTAATAAGGTTCATATGGAGCAGCTCGCATGGACGCTCAGTCATCACATCAGTGAGAGACGGGTGAGAAGAGGCTACCATCTTGGCATGCCTACAAGGCGCACAAACCAACTCTTTTTCAAGCTTCAACTGTGGCAATCCTCGGACCAAATTGAGTTTACTGAAGCGAGACAAAAGGTCAAAGCTCAAGTGACCCAACTTCCTATGCCACTTCCACAACTCACTCGAAGAACCAGCCAAGAAACAACGCTTAACACCAGAAGACTGAGAAAATCTGCTCGAAACACCTGACCCTCAGGAACGACCATACAGAAAAAATCCCCTCGAGAGTCCAAAATCCGAGAACCACCAGGCCGAAACAACACCTCAAAACCCTCATCCAACAGCTGGGACACAAAAAGCAAATTGTATCCAAGCGATTGAACAATAGCAACACACCTGAGAGTGATCTTGTTACTTACCTTAATCTCACCTTGTGACAGCACACGCCCTCGCCCATTGTCCCCAAAAGTGATGTACCTCTTCGTCACCACCGGGACGAGACTTGAGAACCACCCCTTGTCTCCGGTCATATGCCTCGAGCAACCAGAGTCAATCAACCAAATGTTCTTCAAGTCTCCCACCTGAAATTCAAAAACGAGCACGTGAGCGAACAAACGACTCAAAGATCGGGGTTAGTACCAAAAGAGTAAAACCAGTGTCGAGCCATTTGCTCAAAAGTGTGGTTAGCACAATCCAAAACATCTTTCCTACCAAAGCTATCTCCACGAACACCACCACGAAAACCACTACGAGGGAGCCATCCCTCTCTAACTGGAGGAGGACCAAAACCACGAAAGGGAAACCGTGGACCGTCCCTCCTCTCCATCTCAAAGCTACGACTCCTCCCATCCCTGTATTGAGCACAAGGGGGAGAATGCCTAGCAAACTGACCACCTGCAGACTCTCCAGACTAAATACCAGCACCACGACCTCCAGAACTGAAACCACTCGACTCACCACCTCCGGTAAGTTGCATACATACGAGCCTGAACCTGGCTACATGAGGTTCCTTCAACACCGACCAGATTCTACAAGCCAAGCTCTCTGTGTGCACCCGATCGAATTCAGGCTGACACAGAGCATGAAACAAGTAGTCGACGGTTTTGTTGTTGGCGTCGAACATGTCCCTTGATCCTGGAGCAAGGAAGTTCATCGGCTGGACATAACTTGTGTCCACCATGACATCCCAAAGGATCTGGCCCTTTCCGCGGAGGAACGCTGCCATCCGCTAACTCCACATCTGGTAGTTCTTCCCATCGAAGTGTGGAGGACCCGAACCCCATTCTTGGTATGCCATCTTTGGATCTTAGACTGGCTAGAGTCAATAAAGACCCGAACCAGCTCTTATACCAATTGAAGGACCGATTAGGCGACCAAAGAGGGGGGGAGTGAATGGGAGCCGATAAAAACTCTTCTCGAAGGAGATTGAAACTCCAACAAGATGAACTCGATCGGTCGGACCCCCAAAGTCACATGCTCCGCACTTCTACCTTCCGTTTGCCAAAACCACGTAGCCACTGGAGTGCTACTGGTCCTTGGAACAAACACTACCAGCACTCAACTCCTACACGATATACGGCAGCGGAAACAACTCGGGAGCCGGCTGACAGGAGGGGGCGGTCAGACCGGGTATGGGGGGCGGTTAGACCGCCTCCACCTGGTGACCAAGAATTCCTCCGAAAAGCCTCTTCTGAGCACCAAAACACACCACAGTTTCACCAATAGAAACCTCTAGTCAAGGCCAAGCTAGCTACCAGGAAATCTTAGCGAGAACCAAAACTTCACCCAGGGGCCTAGGGGCGGTTAGACCGGCTACCAAGGGCGGTCTAACCTTCTGTAACCAGCAAAGAACTCCAAGCAAGAACTCCTAGCAAACATCACGAAACGACCCAAAATTTCACCTGGACGCTCCTCTGATCAAGGCAAACAAACTCACAGAGGAAAATCTGGCAAAATCATAACCTTGACCTGGAAGGCCCAGGGCGGTTAGCCCCCCCAGGCGGTTAGACCGCCCCTTCCAGAAAACCAACCCGCGAGTCAAACCTCAACTTCCCATCACCGGATCTCCCGAATCACTCCACGGATTGCAGCGAAACTTTAGGAATAGTTGGGTTACCTCCTGGGCAACCTCTACCTCAAAGGAATCGACCCGAGTCGCTCACAATCAAGAGGAATCGAAGATTTCGACTCTCTAGGGCAAGAACTCAGCCAACTCGAAAAACCACCAAATCGAGTCCGATTCAAGGGAGATTTGGGGGCAAAGTCACCAGCCAAAGAGGCACAAGGTCCTCATACATGACACCCAAGAAAATCCCCAAGAAATCATCCTCAAAACTCCGCCAAGGAAATCACAACAAAGAGCTCCGAAAATCACCACAAAGAAGTACGGGAAAAGCACCACACAACCTTGAGGAACCACACCGAATCATCTATACATACCATGAAAGTTCATACAAGGTCTATCTTGCCACCCGTACATCCATCCCTCTCTCAAGATCTCACATGAAGCTCTAAAGATAGTCCTAGGAAAAACTAGAGGGCAATGAGAACGAAAATGGAAAAACAAATGAGCTAGGGTTCCAAGAGTTGACTGCCATCCATCCCCTCAAGTGTTTATATGGAGGCACCCAAAAGACTAAACTACCCTTACTTAATAACTAGGGATACAAGCCCCTCAAGGGTGAATTTGGAAGTCTTCAGATTTTCTCCATCGGACGGATGCCCAGCGACCGCAACCTGCTTAGCCTCGACGCAAGCCTTGCGATCCCGACGTGTGTCCTCCGCTTCGAAGCTTCTCGGCGGCAGCGACCAGGGCGGTCATACCGCCCCCCCCCCTCGGTGGTTAGATCGACTAGGCGGTCAGACCGCCCCTCCTGGGTGGTTAGACTGGCCACGCGGTCAGACCGCCCCTCCTGGGTGGTTAGACCGGCCTGGGTGGCCGCACCTTCTCGTCGAGTATTCGGTCTCGGTTTTGTGGCTCAACCGAGTAACCCAGTGGTTTTCTGGTGAACCACTGTAAACCCCACGAACTCGGTGTAGCCTCCGCCAATCGCCACTCATGACTCGGCTCCCACGTAGTCTCGCTCGACCTTGGTTTTCAGGCTCAACCAAGAAACCGTCCACGACTTCGTCCCGCTGTTCTTGCCACCATGCGGCCCGCACTTGACTCCGCTGGCCACCGGGTCCCTCGAACCAAGCCTACTTGTCTTCTCCACACCTGGAGGCCTCACCAGCGATGACCTTTTGCGCTTGTTCTTCACCTGCACCAACACCAGTCAAGCCGCAACCTCCACCTGCAATACTTAACCAAGAGTCAGTCCACACAACATTGTCAATCACTCATCACACCAGGAAGCGACCATCCACCGGTCCTCAAACCACACATGGTCCTCACTAAAGGGGGTGACCCTTTTGTCACGGTTTGTAACATGAACCTACACTAAAGGGGGCCTTTTTGTCACGGGTCGTGTTATCAACCGGGACTAAAGGGAGTGAGCACTCATGGCGTTAGTGGCCACGTCGATGAAACCCCTTTAGTCCCGGCTCCAAAGTTGAACCGAGACTAAAGGGGCGTACCAAAGCCTCTTTGTCTACCAGTGGCCCAATGCGCCACCTTCGGATCTCGCTTGCCGCCTCCTCCTGCTCATCCTCCGGCGCGCCGTATCGCCTCTCGCAGCCGCGATAGGTCGAGGAGCTGCGGTGGGAGCAGGAGGTCGTGCCGTCGCAGCTCGCGTCGCCGTAGTCACGAGAAGTCCGCGACGTCGTCTCCGACCTTGCCGGCGTCGCCTCCTACCTCGCCGCACGGCGTCTCGAACTCGAACTCGCTTGGCCGGATCTCGTCATGAGGTCTCGGCGTCGCCGGGGAGGGAGGGAGGGAGCAGAGGGAGGCGGCGGTGTGGAGCGAAGGAGGAATCACGCACATGTGCGCGTTTGGGGAGGAAGCGGTGTCCCCTAGGTTTGGGGAGGAAAGGGAGCTCATGGAAATTTACGGAGTTGTTTACGAGACACTACTGCGGGTGATTTTGGTTGTGATATCCCCGTATTAGGGGTAGAGGGTCATTTACCATGGGTGATTTTGATTGTGATATCACCGTATTAGGGGTAGAGGGTCGTTTAGAGAGCGTTGCTGCGGATAGCCTAACCTAGTTAATGCTAGGCGGCGGCGGTGCAGTGCTTGCCGCAGCTTTGCGGTCGCTGGGGGGCTATCTACTTCGGAGGACCATCCGCTCACGGACCTGTTCCTCCTTGCCAGGGACCGTTATCCAGGGGAGGCTCGGATCGGCGGCGGTGAGGAGGCGAGGAGCGAAGCAGATGCTCTACACGACGACTGTACGGCGCGATCTTTCGCGCTGAGGACGGGTTTTTGCTGCGGCGGGCGGGGCGGCTCCTCTTCTCTGCGACTGGGAGTTGGCTTGGGGTGGGCTTCGTTGGTTTCGAGGGTGGGCTTCTACGGCCGTTTGTTTTCAGCCCATGTGCATCCACATGATGGGTTGTTAGTTATTTCCATGGCACATCTCTTGCTCAGTTTCAGCTCTAATACCTGGCTCAAAGCTAATCCTATCCTACCTACTGTGTTAAGTCTCAGATAACTTTGAAGGCATGCCTAAATCGAATGTCCTTGTCCCCTTGAAGTCACAACTCCCAAAGGATACGATCTATAATCCATGTGCACATGTGTGGCGGCGTTCGCCTAGTTTCATTCACAAGAAAGCTGCAATCGTTGTCGTCATCATCATCGTCGTGGTGGTGGTGGTCGTCGTCATCGCTACCATAGTCATCGTCGCTGCTGCTCTCATCCTGTACATTGGGGGAAAGCACATGCAGTTCGGAATTAAAAAAAAGTGTTACAAGCTTAAATACAAGAAAAAAGTGAGCCTTCTCACATAATCAGATTTGGTAAACCGAAGAGTAAATGGTGAACGTATATCCAAGTGACCACCAATAAATACACTAGTATCATTGGGGTGCTGCATAAAAGGATTCCTCCTGTTTTTGCAACCATAGCAGAGACCACCACCTTCATAGAGAAATAATGCATCTGTCAAATTACTACTAAATATCTATCATGCACAAACAGATGTTAACAAGAACCAAGTAATTGAGGGTAAAGAAAATTGAATATATCCAATCAATAAAGACCTTAATTATCTTACCCCCTATGCATAATGTAGGTTAAGATATTACATATTCGTATCTATAAAACTTATATAGGTGAGACCCACTACAAGTCATGGTTGGATTTCTCTCAACATGCAAGCATTTCACGTCATCATCCACTATGTGTCATGTTACCATCCACTATACGCCATGTCATCATCCACCAAATCACATATTTATGTCTTCAATCGATTTTTTGTGGCTTATAGCATGTATATCACACCACAAAATTCTTGCTGATGATTTTAGAATGATTCACTCTCAACAAAATAACATGCTTTCATATATAATGACTTTACAAACGAATATTGCCATGTAATATCTTTGGTGTCACTACTTTCACATTTCACCTTAAAATTTTGTTTAAAAAATTCTCGCAGCAACGCGCGGGGTATCACCTAGTACAGAATGAGTTACCAAACCAGAACATAATTGAAAACAAACTGCCATAATAGTGCAATAGGAATTCCTGTGATTTCTACATTTAGTAAGAAGAAAAAGCTTAACATCTACACAGACAGATATAACACTAGCTGAGTAAGGAAATTGTATAAATGAAGTACATCCATGTGTATAAAGAACATAATCTACAAGGGTCATGAATGGTGCAAGGATTTGGACATACATAACGGTAAACAAACCAACCTCTGTTTAGTCACTATTGTAAAAAAACGTACACTCAAGGAGTCTCATGATTTGAACATACACTCAAGGGGTTTCAAGGGTATTTGATGTAAAAAGTATAACACCCAAACAATCACTACAGGAAACTGTGGCTTCGCCAACAGCTCAGTGCTTTCCCAACAGCCAAGACCTAAGCTGTTGGCAAAGAAAATCTTTCCCAACAGGAAAACTCGCGTCGGGAAAGAAATCTTCCCCAACAGCCCAAAATCCAAGGACCGATGGCAAAGATCGGTACGTTGGCGAAGGGGGTTCTTTCCCAACGGCGTTCCGTTGGGAAAGAAAAGCCGTTGGCGAAGCCCCGGCGCGGCCAAACGGCACCGACGCCGTCCGCTTCACCAATGGCTTCGCCGTTAGCCGTTGGGAAAGGGAGCAGACCCTTCGCCAACGGGGCTACCAAGCGTTGGCGAAGAGCCTTCTTTCCCAACAGCCTTGTAGGGGCTGTTGGCGAAGATTGCGGCTGTTGGCAAAGAATTTTCATTTTTTTCGAATTTTGAATTCAAACTTTTTTGGTAGCCTTGCTACATTGTTTACAAGCACATGGTTAAATGTGGGCCCATTTTGCAACATTTATCTATATTTCGTTAATTATTTTCGTTCACTTGAATTTTCCGGCATAATTCAAATTTGAACTGCATGTGCGTGAAATAATGAAACTTAGGCGTTTGAAAAATGATATTCATGTCGGGGAGTGTGTTTTGAGGCCGTGTCCGAAAGCTCACCCGAAATTTCGAAGTCCTTGTCCACGTAACACGACGGTCCACGCGTGGTACAACTGTTTTTTAATTATATAAAATCCAAACGAAGTCGAAAAATCACGAAACTTGTCGGGGTGTCTTGTTATCGCATGTGGAGGCTGCGATAAACATTTGAGAAAGTTTGGAGCAAGTTACCGCGTAGGATGCTCAAAACCTAGACATCTCCACATGTGCTCACAAGTGATCACATGGTAGAGGAGCACATGTGGAGATGTCTAGGTTTTGAGCATCCTACGTGGTAACTTGCTTCAAACTTTCTCAAATGTTTATCGCAGCCTCCACATGCGATAACAAGACACCCCGACAAGTTTCGTGATTTTTCGACTTCGTTTGGATTTTATATAATTAAAAAACAGTTGTACCACGCCTGGACCGTCGTGTTACGTGGACAAGGACTTCGAAATTTCGGGTGAGCTTTGGGACACGGCCTCGAAACACACTCCCCGACATGAATATCATTTTTCGAACGCCTACGTTTCATTATTTCACGCACATGCAATTCAAATTTGAATTATGCCGGAAAATTCAAGTGAACAAAAATAATTAATGAAATATAGTTAAATACCTCAAAACATCCCCAAGTTTTGAAGTTGAGATGTAGTTATAGTAGGAAGGACCCACAAAAAAGTTGAAAGGAAAAAAAACCAAAATGCAAAAATTCTTTCCCAACAGCCTTGTGATGCTGTTGGCAAAGTGTCTTCGCCAACAGCTTTAATACCGCAATTTGTTGGCGAAGTCCGGCGCGGTAAAAAAAAAAATAAAAGAGGCTTTGCCTTACCCTAAAAGCCCTCTCCATCCACACACACACGACACCCGCCCCCCCCCCCACACACACACGCGCCATCGGTCCCCGCCCCCCCCACCCCGCGCGCGCCGCGGCCCCGCCCCCCCCGCCGCGGGCGGATCCGCCCCGCCCGCCCCGCGCCGCGCCGCACCGCCGGCGCCGCGGCGCCCGCCCGCGCCCCCGCTCGGCGCCGCGGTGGGCCCGCCCCGCCGCACCGCCCCGCCCCGCCCGCCCCGCGCCGCCCCCGCCCCCCGCGCGCGGCGGCGCCACCCGCCGCGCCGCCCCGTGCCGTCCCGCCCCGCCCCTCCCCCCGCCGGCCTTGCCGCGCCGCCGCCCCGCGCCCCCGCCGGCGGATTCGACACTAACTACACTTCTGCAGAAGGTAATTCGATGAACTGATACTCCACCTTTCGCTGAATCCTGTCAGATTGGGTAGTAGGGAGGTAGCTAAGCTCTCCACTTGCAGGTGAGTCGCCAATCCTTCTTGCCACTGATGCCATGGAGGACAGGACGGACAACGTTGTCCCTGTTCTGAGGTACCTCCTTGACTGTGGCAGCGACCCACTGGTGCCTGATGACAAGGGGTACACGCCGCTGCACAATGCCGCGGAGCATGGTGCGTTCCTCATCCTGTGTCCCAGGAATTTCTTTGAAATGATATATAGGGGGCACTAATTTGCATACTAACTATCATTGCTCTGTGGAAGTGCTCTGGTTGTGTCTGATTTAAAGTTTCTGCATGCTATGTGTCTTTTGTGCCTCCAGGGCACCACAAGGCTGTAAGGGTGCTTCTATCCAAGGGTGTTCCTGTGGATCCTATCAACCGTCGTGGGACGCCCTTGCACTTGGCTGCAGCAAAGGACCATGACCAGGCTGTGAAGATCCTGCTGGAGCATGGTGCTGATGTAAGCTACAAGTATCACATTTGCCTCGTTGCATTTACAATTTGCCACATAGTAACACCTCAGATAGGAACCAGCTAATTATTTTGTCTGGCTTGATGAGTGATGAAATTTCTCTATTCTTTTTTGCTGAGGGAAATTTTTACTGTTTATAGCTTTCTTGCTGGACTGTATCACCACTTCCATGTTTATTGTTATAATGCAGTGTGGGAATTTACCAATCATGCTACCGGCGGCGGGCGTGGCGACCATTCAATGTGTGACGACAGGAGCTCTAGGCGCGCGGCGGCGAGAGCGGTGGGGACGGGGCACGGTGGCCCGAGCTGCGGGCACGGCGGCGCATCCCCCCCCCCCCCCGGCGGTGAAGGTGAGGATCTAGTCCTATTCTCCCTTGCGGATCTTTAATTTTAGGCACCTCTTTCTAATTTTTTGCACTAACTAGTTGCCTGGCTATGATGGAGATAATTTGGGTATTATTGTGGAACACAAGATGGTAATTACAACCTCTCGTTAAATATGTAAAATTGCAATGTGTATTACTGTGATAAAATGTTTTACAACGAGTTGTTGGATGTCTAGGCATTATTTCTCTATGAGGGTTTGATTTTAAATTAAGATGAAATGTCCGTACGGGATCATTACTAAATAAAATTTCCCGAACTCTTGTCCTTTATCATCTTATTGAACTGAAAGGTTAAAGTGCCATGGTCCACCAAGCACACAAACCATTTGTTAATAAGGTTTATAGGATGGAGTCGATGGCATATAAGTGGTTCCGAATTTTGAGCATGCTTTGAATTATCTCGTTTTTTTTTTAAAGCTACACATTCTCTACAATGAATGCTGCAAGATAATTCTCTACAAATAAGTTATCGCATGTTTGCTACTCACAAATGCTTCACAATGACCGCCTCACAAGTGCCACGGGAGCTTTGCTTAATTCATGCCCCGCCTATTGTCTTGCATTCGGTTATATCCGATTATTCACTCACAAAGCATATTGATCAATAAAGAAATACATTGAGGACCATGTGTGGTTCGAGGACCGGTGGATGGTCGCTTCCTTGTGTGATGAGTGATTGACAACGTTGTGTGGACCGATTCTTGGCTAAGTATTGCGGGTGCGAGGTTGCGGCTTGACTCGTGTTGGTGCGGGTGAAGAACAAGCGCGAAAGGTCGTCGCCGGTGAGGCCTCCGGGGTGTGGAGAAGACAAGTAGGCTTCGTTCGAGGGACCCGTGGCCAGCGGGGTCAAGTGCGGACCGCATGGTGGCATGAACAGCAAGATGAAGTCGTGGACGGTTTCTTGGTTGAGCCTCAAAACCAAGGTCGAGCCGGGACTACGTGGGAGCCAAGTCATGAGTGGAGATTGGCGGAGGCTACACCGAGTTCGCGGGGTTTCCGGTGGTTCACCGAGAAAACCACCGGGTTCCTTGGTTGATCCACAAAGCCAAGACCGGAGAACCGAAGACGGAGGTGCGAGAAGACACGGACGGCCCCGCCGGTGGGTCCGACCGGTCGGCCGGTGGGGACCGGTCTCGCCGGTGAGGAGCACCGGTCCCCGGCCCGTGTGCGACGACGCGGTCCGGAATCTTCGAAGCGGAGGACACGCGTCGGGATCGCATGGCTTGCGTCGAGGCTACGCGAGGTGCGGTTGCGGGCATCCGTCCGATGGTGAAGACATCAAGAATTCCAAATCCGCCCTTGAGGGGCTTGTATCCCTAGTTAGTAGAGAAGGGCATTTTAGACATTCGGTTGCCTCCATATAACCCAAGAGGTGAGAGGATGGCAGCCAACTCTTGGAACCCTAGCTCATTAGTTTTCCTATTTTCCACCTATTTTCTCTAGGTTTTCCTTAGGACTAGCAAGAGAGCTTCACGGAGAGATCTTGTAGAGAGGGATGGATGATCGGGCGGCTTGCTAAACCTTGTACGAACCTTTGTTTCATGTATAGATGATTCGGCGTGGTTCCTCAAGGTTTGGATGTGTTTTCCCCGGTTGTTCTTGGTGGTGATTTTCGGAGCCCTTTCTCGGTGATTTCTTTGGGTTGTTTTCGAGGCTTTTCTCTTGGGGATTTGATGGGGGAAATTTGTGGGAACCCTTTGTGGTTCTTTGGTCCGTGATTCCCCTCCCAAATCCGTGAGTAAAAGTGCTCGATTTTCGGGGTTTCTTGAGTTCTTGGGTTGGAGGTGCTTTCGGCGGGATTTCTTCGATTCCTCCTTTTTGGACGAGTTTTTGTGGGATTAAACTTGGCTATGAACTCCTCATGAGGTGTTCATGATATCCCCAAAGTCTTGTTCAAGTCCGTGGAGCGATTCGGGAGATCGAGATTTGGATTTGGGGGAGTTGACCCGCGGGTGCTTGTTCATCCCGAGTCGTCCTGTGCTACACCGGTCGACCGGTGCCCTTGACCGGTCCGACCGGTGCAAGCCCTTGTGGGATTTTGCTCGGGTGAACGTCTTGGTGTGTTCGTTGTTGTCCCGTGTTACTGCTTGTTTCGAGTTTGGGTCCGTTTGGTGGTATGTTGGCCTGTTTGGTGCCTTGGGGACTTTCGGTGCCATCGGTCCGACCGGTGTGTCTCACCGGTCCGGCCGGTGTAGAGCCACTTAGTGGAAGTTGCTCGGTTTCACCGGCGAGGGACCGGTCGGCCGGTGGTGCTCACCGGTCCGACCGGTGTGGGTCTCGTAGACTCGAGGTTTGGTTTTTCCGCTTGCGTTTCTCGGGTCGGAAGGTTGCGTGTTGGTTCCTAGGTCCGGTGGCACTCCGGTGGCTACGTGGGCTTGACCAACCTTGGTAGTGAGTCGGAGACGTGTGTTGGAAGCCGCGTTCGTCTTGTTGGAGTTTTCATCTCCTTCGAGAAGAATTTTTATCGGCTCCCATTCACTCCCCCCCCCCTCTCGGTTCGCCGTATCGGTCCTTCAAGTGGTATCGAGCCGGTTCGGGTCTTTATTGACTCTAACCGGTCTAAGATCCAAGGATGGCGTACCGAGAACGGGGGTTCGGGTCCTCCACACTTCGATGGCAAGAACTACCAGATGTGGAGCAAGCGGATGGGTGCGTTTCTCCGTGGAAAGGGTCAGATCCTTTGGGATGTCACGGTGGACACAAGCTATGTCCAGCCGGTTGATTTCCTCGCTCCAGGATCGAGGGACAGCTTCGACGCCAACAATAAGGCGGTCGACTACTTGTTTCGTGCTTTGTGTCAGCCTGAGTTCGATCGGGTGCACACCGAGCACTTGGCTTGTAGGATTTGGGCGGTGTTGAAGGAGGCTCATGTTGGGAACGCCCGGTGTTCGAGGCACGAATGTATGCGACTTACGGAGAGAGTACGAGAACTTCACTCATCTCCCGGTGAGTCCATTGATGCCTTGTTTCGGAGGTTCACGGTGGTGGTGAACAACATGAGGGCCAATGTGGACGTGCTCCCGTACGATGATCATGATAGAGCGGTCAAGCTCTTACACTCTTTGGATCGTACGATATGGGGCGGAAAGTTCGAGGCCATTGTGGAGTCGGAGAAGTATGACACTGCGACGGTGAACGAGTTGTTCTCGAAGCTCAAGTCGGCCGAGGTGGATAGGGGCATGACGACCAAGATCGAGGGCCCGACCGATTCCCATAGTCTTGCCCTCGTTGGTGGTTCAAATGGAAAGGCTAACACTAATCCATCCACCAGGATGTTCTCTTTTTCCTCTTTGATGTCTATGCCAGATGAGGAGTTTGATGACCTTGGAGAGGACGAGCTGGCGTTGCTGACGAGGCGGTTCGAGAGGCTGCACGAGAACCGGGTGAACAAGAGGAGGAACACGAGGACATGCTTCAAGTGTGGCAAGGCTGGACACTATTTCGCCGAGTGTCCGAAGGTGAACAACCACGACAAGCACAAGTTCATGGACAAGAGGAAGAAGTCCAAGAAGAAGGATCATGAACATGGGAAGAAGGCTCGGTCTCGAGAGAAGATGAAGAGATCGAGCGACATCGAGTCCGATTCGAGGACACGTCTTCAAGCTCGAGTGATGAAGACGAAGAGGATGAGAAGAAGAGGAGGAAGAAGAAGAACTTTGGCAAGTATCTCAACGGCCTTTGTGTGACGGGCCTAAGCCTCAAGGACGACTTCGCGGCATGGCTCGTAGTTCGAGCGACAAGAGAAGCCGAGAGGGACGCCTCGGACTTGGATTCCGAGGATGAGGTATGTGATGAGCTCTCCTCTTTGCGCAAGGAGAATGAGGAGTTGGTTGACTTGCTTGATAATCGCGATCACATGCTTAGAGAGGCTAAGAAGCTTAGGAAGGAGCTTAGATCTTCACTCGAGGATGCTAGGACTAGAGTGGCCGAGCTAGAGACACGGGTGCTTGATAGCAAGCTTGAGATTGATTCCCTTAAGGCTAGCCCCGTTGTTTCGGATGAGAACGATTGTGCCGATTGCTCGTTTTCTGGCCGACTTGGTCGATCTTAGGGAGAAGTATGCCTCCAAGTGTGAGGAACTAGATGTGCTTAGGGTTGAGTTGGGTGAGCTACAATCTAGACCCACTTTGCTTGGTGCTTGCACTTCTTGCCCTAGTTTGCATGAGAAAATTGCGAGCTCCGTTCTCGCATTGTTTCACTTGAGGCTGATTTGAAAGTGCCTATTCCTACTTCTTGCTCTACATGTGAGTTGCATGCTATGAAGAATTTGGATCTTGCAAAATGTGTTGGTCGCTTGCAAGATGAGAATGATAAGTTGCGTGAAGCACTGAGTTGGTTGTCGAGTCAAGAACCTCAGCTTGGTATGATGATTGCTAGCCGTAAGCGCTTTGACGGTTGGGCTTTGGGATTGGATAAGGTTGGTGAGGGCGGTGGTGAGAGAGAAAGGAAATTTGGGGATGTTTCGGTTCCACCACAACCCACACCCAAAGACAAGTTTGCATGCAAGCCAAACCAACCAAGAGAAAAACCGAGTGAGAAGGCAAGTGAAACGCCTAGTGAGAAACCAAGTGAGAAGCCTTGTGAAGAGCCTCATCCCAAGCCTAAGCCCGGATCGATCCGTTTCCATTCCGAGTTTTGTGGGAAGGATGGTCACAAGAGAGCGTTTTGCTTCAAGAGGAAGCGTGAGGAGAGAATGGCGAAGGAGTGGGCTAACAAGGACAAGTACCACCCTTTCGATGGTGTACTTGAGCCTCGTGTGCGGTGCCCGGGGCCAAGGCGAGTGTGAGGTCGGTTCGGGCTTGGGGAGAGCGGAAGGCCGTTGGAGGTGCCGCTTTGCCCGGGCTACACCGGTCGGACGGTGTGGAGCACGGTCGGACCGGTGCGAGCTGGACGAGCGGCGGTTTGGGTTTTGTGCTCGTACGGGTGCGAGGGTTGTTCCTGGAGGTCGTGGTTACGGTGGTTGGTCCGGAAAGTTTGCGGGAGGCCGGTTGCTAGGCATTCTCCCCCTCGAGCTCACTACGGGGATGGGAGGAGTCATGGCTTTGAGAAGGAGAGGAGGGATGGTCCACGAGCTTTCTTTCGTGGTTTTGGTCCTCCTCCGGGCGAGAGAGGATTGGTTCCCTCATGGTGGTTACCGTGGTGGTGTTCGTGGAGGTAGCTTTGGTAGGAAAGATGGTTTGGTTTTTGCTAACCCCACTTTCGAGCAGATGGCTAGGCACTGGTTTTACACATTTGGAACTAACCCCAGTGTTGAGTCGATTGCTCGCTCTCGCTCTTTGTTTTGAGTTGCAGGTGGACGACCCGGAGAACATTTGGTTGATATCGGGGGGTGGTTCTTCGGCTTCATATCCCGTAGTGATATGTAGGTGCATCACTTTCGGGAATGGTGGACAAGGATGAGTGAATTGTGAAGAAATGATAAAGGTAAGTGTATTTGTGACCTTCGAGTGTGTGGCCTTGGTCAAGCCACTTGGTTTCTTTTGCTCTTTGCCTTATCTCATGTGTGTAAGGTGAGCTTTGTATGCTCTTTGGCCTTAATGCATGAGTTTAGGGGGAGCTTGTGAGTTTGGTGCTCCTTTGCTCTTTTGCGGTGGTGTCGAGCCCTTTTTGCCTCCCCTCGAGGAGCCGGTGGTTTGTGAGCTTTGTGTGTGGGAGCTCCTTTGTAGCATATGTATAGCTTTCCTTTGTGCATTTCTTGCATTTGGCATGGCATATGTAACATGATGTATAGGCATCCTTGTATCTTAGATTGCATGCATTTTGTATCATATGCATTGGTTAGGAAAGCTTCTCTCATATACATTGTTCACCATGGAATGAGATATATGTCTTTGTGAGCTTGTTTGGTATGCTACGGTTAGTTTGGCTTAGCTCTTGATGATCTTGATGAATAATCCATGGTTGATAGCTATGCTTTTGAAAAATGTCACATGTATGCTCTCTCATGTGTAAATGCCTTTACATGCTCTTGACATGTCTTTGTGGCCTTGCTA
This sequence comes from Cenchrus americanus, assembly GCA_947561735.1. Taxonomy (NCBI): domain Eukaryota; kingdom Viridiplantae; phylum Streptophyta; class Magnoliopsida; order Poales; family Poaceae; genus Cenchrus; species Cenchrus americanus. The sequence goes on from OX387240.1 coordinate 78,966,910, forward strand.
TGCTTAATTTGTGGTTGGATGGCTAGTTTATTGATCATATGGGGCCAAAGGCTCATTTGCCATCAATGAATGTTTAGCCCTCTAGATTTATCTTGTGGAGGAGCATAAGTTCCTTTTTGTCGCAAAGACATTTCATGTACCATTTACAAATCTGAATATGAAATGAAAAATGCTTGGAAATATGCTCCCATGTCATATGTGCTGAATTTAATTCGCTTTGGGTGCTAAACCGTTGCATGATGCCTACCAATGAGAAGTCTCATAAATAGAAGTAGGCACATGGCTCGGTGGCTTTGACATGACATGAGGTGCTTGTGGGTGTTTGTGATGGTCTTATGGTTAGAATGGTTGTCCTAGCATGAAGTTTGTGTGGCTTTGCCATTTTGATATGCTTTGATCATGTTTAGGACTTTGCTCATGAGAGGCAAGTTTTTCGCAAAATTGCCAAAATCCTTCTTAGCTTCATCCAATGGTTGTGAAACTTGGTGATCATGTAGTTGAGATCGATACGAAGCCGTAGAGTATCTAACTTGCTCATTTGGACATGTGTAGCATTCTTTGTTGAATTTTGTCTATTTGAGAAGCTCTAGGTTGAAAGTTTTGCATTTTTGGCTTGATTCATGCATTGCCAACAAGGGGGAGAAGTTTGAGCTTGAAATGGCTTGGTGGATGCATTTAGAAGGTTTTCGAGTGGTTTCGAGCCATTTACGGGTTTCGTTGTACACCGGTCTGACCGGTGAAGAGCACCGGTCTGACCGGTGTGAGTGCTGGTCCTGTACATATGTTAGGCACCGGTCTGACCGGTGGTGATGACCGGTCTGACCGGTGTGAGCTGAAAGTGCTGCAGTCCTGTCTGTTTCATGTGGTTTCTTGCATGCATTCGTCCGGGGAGGAGTTGCATTGGTTCGGGGGGAGCTTGCATGTGTGCGGGGGGGAGCTCTTTGTGAGTTTTCGAGCTTTGTTTCGGTGGTTTGCGCTCTTTGCTTGAGTTTCGCTTTGTCTCGGATGTGTCGAGCCGTTGCCCTTGCCTAAGGGGTCCGAGACTTGTTTCCTTCAAGTGATCCTGCTCTTTGCCTTTGTTTGGCTTTCGATCGCTTGTTGGAATTTCTTTTTGTTCGTTTCTTTTCTTTTTCTTTTCTCTCTTGTTACTTTCGTGTGGGTGTTGTCAATGCACTCATCAAGGGGGAGATTGAGGACCATGTGTGGTTCGAGGACCGGTGGATGGTCGCTTCCTTGTGTGATGAGTGATTGACAACGTTGTGTGGACTGATTCTTGGCTAAGTATTGCGGGTGCGGGTTGCGGCTTGACTCGTGTTGGTGCGGGTGAAGAACAAGCGTGAAAGGTCGTCGCGGTGAGGCCTCCGGTGTGTGGAGAAGACAAGTAGGCTTCGTTCGAGGGACCCGGTGGCCGGCGGGGGTCAAGTGCGGACCGCATGGTGGCATGAACAACAAGATGAAGTCGTGGACGGTTTCTTGGTTGAGCCTCAAAACCAAGGTCGAGCCGGGACTACGTGGGAGCCAAGTCATGAGTGGAGATTGGCGGAGGCTACACCGAGTTCGCGGGGTTTCGGTGGTTCACCGAAAACCACCGGGTTCCTTGGTTGATCCACAAAGCCAAGACCGGAGAACCGAAGACGGAGGTGCGGCGGCACTGGACCGGTCCCCGACCGGTGGGTCGACCGGTCCGACCCGGTGGGGACCGGTCGGACCGGGTGAGGAGCACCGGCTCCGGCCGTGTGCGACGACGCGGTCCGGAATCTTCGAAGCGGAGGACACGCGTCGGGATCGCATGGCTTGCGTCGAGGCTACGCGAGGTGCGGTCGCCGGGCATCCGTCCGATGGTGAAGACATCAAGAATTCCAAATCCGCCCTTGAGGGGCTTGTATCCCTAGTTAGTAGAGAAGGGCATTTTAGACATTCGGTTGTCTCCATATAACCCAAGAGGTGAGAGGATGGCAGCCAACTCTTGGAACCCTAGCTCATTAGTTTTCCTATTTTCCACCTATTTTCTCTAGGTTTTCCTTAGGACTAGCAAGAGAGCTTCACGGAGAGATCTTGTAGAGAGGGATGGATGATCGGGCGGCTTGCTAAACCTTGTACGAACCTTTGTTTCATGTATAGATGATTCGGCGTGGTTCCTCAAGGTTTGGATGTGTTTTCCCCGGTTGTTCTTGGTGGTGATTTTCGGAGCCCTTTCTCGGTGATTTCTTTGGGTTGTTTTCGAGGCTTTTCTCTTGGGGATTTGATGGGGGAAATTTGTGGGAACCCTTTGTGGTTCTTTGGTCCGTGATTCCCCTCCCAAATCCGTGAGTAAAAGTGCTCGATTTTCGGGGTTTCTTGAGTTCTTGGGTTGGAGGTGCTTTCGGCGGGATTTCTTCGATTCCTCCTTTTTGGACGAGTTTTTGTGGGATTAAAACTTGGCTATGAACTCCTCATGAGGTGTTCATGATATCCCCAAAGTCTTGTTCAAGTCCGTGGAGCGATTCGGGAGATCGAGATTTGGATTTGGGGGAGTTGACCGCGGGTCGTTGTTCATCCCGAGTCGTCCGTGCTACACCGGTCCGACCGGTGCCCTTGACCGGTCCGACCGGTGCAAGCCCTTGTGGGATTTTGCTCGGGTGAACGTCTTGGTGTGTTCGTTGTTGTCTCGTGTTGCCGCTTGTTTCGAGTTTGGGTCCGTTTGGTGGTAGGTTGGCTTGTTTGGTGCCTTGGGGGCTTTCGGCCGCCATCGGTCCGACCGGTGTGTCTCACCGGTCCGACCGTGTAGAGCCACTTAGTGGAAGTTGCTCGGTTTCACCGGCGAGGGACCGGCTCCGACCGGTGGTGCTCACCGGTCGGCCGGTGTGGGTCCGTAGACTCGAGGTTTGGTTTTTCCGTTGCGTTTCTCGGGTCGGAAGGTTGCGTGTTGGTTCCTAGGTCCGGTGGCACTCCGGTGGCTACGTGGGCTTGACCAACCTTGGTAGTGAGTCGGAGACGTGTGTTGGAAGCCGCGTTCGTCTTGTTGGAGTTTTCATCTCCTTCGAGAAGAATTTTTATCGGCTCCCATTCACTCCCCCCTCTCCGGTTCGCCGTATCGGTCCTTCACTTTATCTACTTAGGATCAATATTTCAGATTACCAACTTATTGCCATTACCCATTACCATTTCAGTTTCCGATATGATAAAGATATTGAAGAATTTATATCCAGCTTACCCTTATCCCAAAAGGTAAGTCACCTCCTTCTGAAATGATCTCTTATTTCCTACACATAAGCAAATAGTTCCATCCCTCTCAACTTCAATAGCTGAATTTTTATCTGCACATCTATAAAAAAATCATCTTAAATCATGTGAGGAGTCTACTGCTAGCCCGCTTGATTCCAAACCTAATATTTTACACATACGAAAAGGTAGAAGGGACAAATATTTTGTCCCTAATATTTTACAAGCACAACTAGTGGTAGTAGGGACTTGTGAGAAATGAGATGTCTCAATATTGCTCTATTTACATTTCTAGCTCACTTAGGATTGTTTCTGTTCAGTTCCTGGTCCTTGATGACTTCTTATTGCTGAACTTTTAGTTCTCTTATAAGCAAAGTTCGATCAACCACTTTTGGATATGTAGAAAAAAATGTGTATGTAGGAGGAATTTTTAATGATTAGGTGAGTGACATATACCTATGGCCCTCAAGTTTATTATCCAAAGAATGAAACTTTTATTTGTGTAACTCTAGAAAATAAAAGGTTTAGGTTGCTTTAGCTACCTATTGATATATTCATGTAAAATATATTCATAAGTTGTAAATTACCCGATCCGGAATTAACTCTGCATATTCCATGTCAATTAACAGAGTTATTCCTAGCAAAGTTCCTTTTCTGCCTATGTTTTGCATCTGATGTGATGATTCATTGAGAATATTAAATCAACTCTACTAAGTGTTCAAGTTTCTCACATATTTTTTCTAGTAAAATGTAAATGTTGTATATGTAATGAGCCATCATGGTGATTCAACACTCTTATATGAAATGTTGCATTTTTCGATGACATGTATGTGTATATATTTCCTATGGTACATAGCCGAAATACATTTCAAATTGGTTGATATAGCCATATAGATATAGGTTGTTTGTCGTGGTGCCAAAAAAATTAATCTTCGAACCATTTCCCACAATTAAGCGTGTCTTTGCCGGACTATATAAATTGATGAATGCCACCGAGTCATTGAAACTAGCGACCAATGAAGATTTCATAACTTGCTATGGAGAAGGTGTTCAATGTGTTGATGTGCCGTTGTTTGAAATATATGTTATGTTAGGACTGCATCCGGATTGAGATATTGTGGTAAAATTAGGACCTTCATTTAGTCCATTTGCCTAATGTTCGAGTGCTAATGAAAAAGCACTTTAAGTGTTAAAAAGCTGAAACCATTTCACATCCGAAAATTAGGATTACTAGTCCTATATTAGCTTCCTTGGTTCGGACCGAGCACATACATTGTTTTCTTGAGATCCTTAGGATGGCAACTCGGTACTTTCTTGCCGCATTCCAAGAAAAATTCTTTACGAGTCATTAACGAACATGTCTCTTTTGTTCATAGTTGAATGCCGCCGCTTTGTAGATTGAGAACCTGGAGCATGAACTGGAGGAAACAAAAAGGAAGTGCGGTCGACTTGCCGCCGAGCTGTGTGTATGGAAGAATCGCGAAGCATCTCCCTAACGAGTGAAGGTTACTCACTTTGCCGGAGCATGAATCAGCAGCATTTTGCTGTGGCGTGAAGGCTTTTGACGCGTAGCACCCTGCAGTTTGGAGGCCGTATCCAGCAAGTACAGGGCTGATACTTCCCTGTACGAATGTGTGGCACGTGGCGCCCTCGTATTGGAGGTGGAGAGCCGCCTAAACGACCGTGCCGGGCCATGAATTTGCCGTCCTTTTTGCGTGCGGAAGCGTACACTCTATGCAGGACGACGCCAACGGCCAAGGCCAAACACTTTGGATATGCGGCTATGTTGCTACTACTAGTATATGGCTAGGAACCAGCTAGCTAGGTTTATTCTCCCTTATCCATAAATCCATATTCAAGAGGTGAAATAAAAACCCAGAGTGCTAGGTCTCTTGTGTGTAGAGTTCCTCGAGAAAAAGAAATAAAACTTCAATGAAGTTTGAGCCAAAAGCGATAAAGCTAGAATAAATTGAAGGGAAAGTTGTGCTTGCTTTGTGGGTGTATATATAATTGAACTGTTGAAATGCACATATATGCATGGTGAAAATTTCATATTCGATTATTACTTTTTTTGTTCATTAAAAAAAGGTAGGATGGTGCCGACGGCGTTAAATCTTCCCCGAGAGCTAGCACGATACTCGGGGAAGGCTTCATATGCTATATTGTTGATATATATGTGGTATTCTGGTTCATATACTGATGTGTGGATTTGATGTGTGAATTAAATGCTAGAAAAGAGCAAAAGAAAAGGGGGGAAAAAATTCCCAGCTTTGCCAACAGCACAGGGCCAAAGCTGTTGACAAAGCTGGGCTTTCCTCACGAGCCTTGCCAGCTTTGCCAACAGCTTTGGGCCAGGCTGTTGGCAAAGATGGGCTTCCCCTGAAGCACGCGCCCAGCTTTGCCAACAGCTTCGGCGCATGCTGTTGGCAAAGCTGCCGTTCCCTTTGCTAACAGTCGTCGCTTCCCTGTTGGCGAAGGTAACGGCATCCGAGCTGACGGCGTCCCCTCTTCGCCAACGGCACACATGGCCGTTGGCGAAGCTTTCCCAACGGGGCCCGTGTTCCGGTTGGCGAAGAGCTCTTTCCCATCACCTAAAATGCCAACGGTTCTTTCCCAACGAGAACTCGGAAACCCTATTGGGAAAGCCTTCGCCAACAGGGGTTGGAGTCTTCGCCAACAGCTTAGCGCCGTTGGCGAAGCACGCGTTTCCAGTTGTGAATAAGCATGTAGAAGCCAATTTATAAATAAAGTATCAATACCATCATTTTTTTCAATATTGATCACGCAGCAACAGCTGATCCCCCAGGCCTTTTGTCCTTGCGCATGTGACACTTCAGCAAAGAATAATTGTCTGCTAATGCCACCATCAGCATGTTGCTTTGTAGTGAAATTGAAATGATAAAACCATCTAGGATTCTCAAAAATCATTTGCTTCCTCACAAGATCTTCAAGCCAATGTGCATGATCCTAAAACAAGATGAGCAAAGCGATTGTCAGTGTGGAGAGAGAGAGAGAGAGAACGAAGGGAGGGAAAGAAAGCAGACCCCGAAAAGATTGTTGTCACCATTATACTGGTCCAGTAAAGCTTCAATCACCATTATACGGTACACAATACCACCCTATACCACCGGTTGAAAAGGACTCATATGTAGTATAAAAGGACATATACGTGAGGGTCCGACGGTTGAGATTAATTCCGTACCACCGGTTTTTTTTAACGTGGTACATGTGGTATTCACGGGTGGTATGGGTAGTACATGTGTATTATCGAAATATACAAAATAATGTTGATGTAATATATGAAATCAAGTCTTTTTATGTAACCTTGGCAGCGGAAATTTTTTCCAAACAATATATATCGAGCAAATTACCATTCTACCCATAGTAAAAATCTAGAAAAAACGATAATACCACTGTATTATCGTTGGGTGGTATTGTGTACCGTAAAAGGCCTCATATCGTTAACAAGGCATGGAATCCCTGCAGCGATCTAGTTCTCTGGAAAACTACAATAATCATTGTTGCATGCAATGGCCAAGCTCAAAGTTTTTTTTAAGTACCTTCCTCTATGACGCAGTTCATCAAGAAAGCACTTAATAGCATCATCAGCCTCATGTACGCTGTGAAACGGTCCACCCACATCTGGGTAACAAAAAAATCCCCTCCGGTCCATCCTGATGTAAAACGTCTGAAAGCAATTTGGAGGATTCCGCATCAAAATGGCTGGACGTGATGCGAAAGGGCATGTAGCCTAGTGGTTACAAGAGCCTCGGTAGCACCTCGAGTCTGGGTTCGACTCCTCGTGGGAGCGAATTTCTCGAGATTTAACAAAGCATTTGTGCTTTCGGTGGTAGGCGACGTTCCCGTCGATAGCGAGGCGTCTCGTGGTGACTTCGTCAATCTTGAGGATTTGCCGGCATAGTCTTCGAAGATGCTTCTAGGAGTAGGGTTTACGTACGTGTATTCATAGGGATGAGTGTACGTGCGTTTTATTGTGTAATTGAAAAAAATGGCTGGACGTGATTGCAGGGAGCTGCTGTAGTAGTGTGGCAATGAGCGTGGACTAGAAGTGATCGACACTTCTGATCTGCCATGACACTCGTCAGTTAACTTGATGAAAAACTCGTCCAAGTCATCCTGTTGAGATACTGTAGGTTTGGACTCTGTACCACCAACCAAAAACTTATCACGACTGGATGGGAAAGCACTAGATGATCCATTAAGTGTGTCATGTGGCGCTGTTTGCGGACCTGCAGTGATCGATTCTTCCTTTGATGATGCAACATCTGGATCTTGCAGAGCTTGTACAAATGCTAACTCAGCAGCAGCTTCTACAAACTCCTCACAGCAGGTGGTTAATCACTGGTAGAGAGTGAGGCTTTGGTTAGTCCCGGTTCAACTTTGGAGCCGGAACTAAAGGGGTTTCATCGAAGTGGCCTGAAATGGCTACTGTAGCCGGCCCCCCTTTAATCCCGGTTCGTATTACCAACCGTGACAAAAGGGGGCGCTCCCAACGGCTCCATCCGGCAATAATTGCCCCCGGTCTTTAGTCCCGGGTGGTGTTACGAGCCGAGACTAAAGGGTACCACTTTAGTCTTGGCTCGTAACACCATCCGAGACAAAAGCATTAGACCCAGCTGGTGTTACGTACCCCTTTAGTCTCGGTTCGTAACACCGGCCGGGACTAATGGCCGGCATCAATATAAGTGTCGTACCTCCTTCCTCCTGCCACCTGAGCCATTCACCATACTCACCCGCGAGCTCAAGCTACTCCCCTCCATGACGACTCGAGCCTAGGTTGGTGCTGCGGTTTTTTTTCTTCATTAGCTTGTGAAGATTTCTCTCCTGCAAGCTGTTGTCAAGGTTGGAATCTTCATCCTCCCTTCATTTGTTGTGATTAAATTTTGTTTTATGGTTTAGAGATGGAGAAAATAGAAATGTTAATTTGTAGCTAGGTAGGAGGGGCTTAAATTAAATTAATTAGAGAGATGAGATTTTGTATATACACGTGAAAATGTAGTTAGGATGGTACCATCACTGTTCCTTCATTCATTAAATTTGTACTAACAAGCATTCTCTTATTTTTCTTGTTTTCCATAATATTGAATTTTTCTTGTACATATATAGTTTATAAAATATATGCTCATAAAAGAAGACATACGAGAAAATGTACTATGTATTTCCATTCTTTCATTGTTTAGAAATTATTTTATTCTAGGTAGTCATGGGAGGAAATACAAGATTAAATTCTTTTGTGAAGTATGTTTTTTATTTTTATATAGAATAAATGTAAGCATTCTCGGTTAGCGTAGAGAAGACATGTTAACCTGCTTTTGAGGAGCTAGAGCTAGAGATCCCGGGAGGTGATGGGGAAAAGACACTTAAGGATGCGCTACACGGTATCATATTATGGCCAAAACGTTACATCGTCATAATCCCCGAGAATGATGGATCTCCGAGAGACCACCGGAGCCGGGGCCGTCATCGTCGCACACGCTCACGAGCCTCTACAATCGTCTCCGGGGCCATCATCGTCGCACTGCTCGTGAGCCTCTACAATTGTCTCCGGGGTCGTCATCGTCACTACCTGCTCGCTCACCTTCTCTACAAGAACCATACGACAATTCGAGTGAAGCGAGCTCCGGCGATCACGATGATGACATCCCTCGGCAACCATGGGCCACAGAGCCACAAAGCTCTCGAGCGCAATCTTTCGGTCGGTGCAACCACCAAAGAAAAAACGAAAATTGAAGGACCGATACGGCGAACCAGAGAGGGCGGGGAGTGAATGGGAGCCGATAAAAATTTTTCTCGAAGGAGATGGAGACTCCAACAAGAAGAACACGACTTCCAACACACGTCTCCGACTCACTACCCAAGTTGGCCAAGCCCACGCAGCCACTGAAGTGCTACTGGACCTAGGAACCAACAAACAACCTTCCGAGCCAAAATACACTAACAAGACACGGCGGAAACTTGCACGACTTGCTACCCGTGCCGCACCGGTCAAACCGATGGCCCGCACCGGTCGGAGCCGTTGACACCGATCGACCGGTGGACGGAGCCGGTCGGATCGGTGACACCCGGCCGACCGGTGGACAAAGCCGGTCGGACCGGTGGCTACGGCGAGCCGCACAACAAGTGTTCCGGAGAGCCTCGGTGACTTCTCTAGGCCCCGGAACAAAATATTCCCAAAACACAACCCGCACGGGAGGAAAACCCTACAAAAAACCTAGCAAAACAACTTCAAACGAGACCAAGAACGGACCGGAAAGATCACGACCCAAGGACACACGAGTCAAGCGAGTTCACCCGAGGCAAATCCCACAAGTGGCCTACACAAGTCGACCGGTCACGCGCACCGGTTAGACCGGTCAAGCCCGGGCGGCTCGGGATGAACGAAGCACTCGCGGGTCAACTCCCCCAAATCTAAACCTTGATCTCCCGAATCGCTCCATGGACTTGTGCAAAACTTTGGGGATAAATAGGAACACCTCATGAGGAGTCCATAGCCAAGTTTTTGTCCACCAAAACTTGCCAAATCAAGAGGAATCAAAGAAATCCCTCCAAGAACTCCTCTAACCCTAGAACACCGAAAAGCCCAAAATCGAGCCCCTTAACTCACGAATTTGGGAGGGAATCAAAGGCAAAAGAACCACGAAGGGTTCACACAAATTTCCCCCATCAAATCCTTAAGAGCAAGGTCCCGGAAACACAACAAGAAAACCACCAAGAGAGGGCTCCGAAAATCACCACCAAGAACAACCGGAACAAGACAACAAAGCATTGAGGAACCACGCCGAATCATCTATACATACCAAGGAGGTTCATACAAGGTCTAGCTTGCCGCCCGATCATCCAACCCTCTCACAAGATCTCACCATGAAGCTCTCAAGCTAGTCCCATGGAAATCCTAGGAAAATAGGAAAGCAAATGAACTAGGGTTCCAAGAGATGGCTACCATCCTCTCACCACTTGGGTTATATGGAGGCAAGCCGAAAGTCTATAATGCCCTTACTAAACTAGGGATACAAGCCCCTCAAGGGTGATTTTGGAAGTCTTCGATTTTCTCCATCGGACGGATGCCCGGCGACCGCAACCTGCTTAGCCTCGACACAAGCCTTGCGATCCCGACGCATGTCCTCCGCTTCAAAGATTCTGGACTGCGCCATCGCACACCGGTCAGACCAGTGCTCCTCACTGGTCAGACCCACCGGTCAGACCGGTCTGGAGCTGCTGCATCTCCGTCTTCGGTTCTTCGGTCTTGGCTTTGTGGATCAACCGAGGAACCCAGTGGTTTTCTGGTGAACCACTGGAAACCCTGCGAACTCAGTGTAGCCTCCGCCAATCGCCACTCATGACTCGGCTCCCACGTAGTTCCGGCTCGACCTTGATTTTGAGGCTCAACCAAGAAACCGTCCATGACTTCATCTTGCTGTTCATGCTACCATGCGGCCCGCACTTGACTCCGCTGGCCACCGGGTCCCTCGAGCGAAGCCTACTTGTCTTCTCCACACATGGAGGCCTCACCGGCGACGACCTTTCGCGCTCATTCTTCACCTGCACCAACAGCAGTCAAGCCGCAACATGCACCAACAGCAGTCAAGCCGCAACATGCACCTACAATACTTAGCCAAGAATCAGTCCACACAACGTTGTCAATCACTCATCACACAAGGAAGCGACCATCCACCAGTCCTCGAACCACACATGGTCCTCAAAAATGACCAGCAAAGAAAAAGCCTGAGTCAAAGAAGACAGATGAAGAAACAGACGCGACTGCAGATAAAGAAGTCAAGGAATGGTTTGCAAATTTGAGAGAAAAAAGAAAACAGGAAGAGCTGGAGGCCAAAAAAATGGAGGTCGTAAGGAGAGACTCAAGGCTTTCATAAACGAGAAGGAAGCAAAAAGGAGAAGGAAACCGCCGTTGAAAACGGACTATGAGCGTTCGGCGGACAAGTCTTATGCTAAGAAGAGACAACAAGGGTCGCTGAATAGTTATATCGAGCAAATACTTGCGTCAACATCGGGGACCGCCACAGACAAGAACAAGGAGATACCTGCGTCGATGTCAGAGACCGCCACAAACAAGAACAAGGAGGTACCTGCGTCGACGTCGGGGACCGCCACAAACATCAAGCAAATACCTGCATCAACGACCGATTAGACTAACTTATTTGCAGGCATCAGTGCAGAAGTGCAAAAAGCTATTGACATCATGTCTGAAGATGAACTGGTTCGGCTCATTAGCTTTTATGAACAAACAAAGATGCCTCTTGGTGGTATTCTCGGCCTTGAAGACCTACCAGCGGATAAAAATCAAGAATTTAGATGGCGCTTTGAGCTAGGACAACCTCTAGTGAAGCCATAATTGGTCAACAGGCTCCCAACTAAGATGCGCAGATTTCATGACTGGTACTTGAAGAAGTCAGCTGAGGGCCTGGAGATGTTTGGTATGATCGTGAGACCTGGAGATTTTGCCCTTCCAAACGAGAAGGTGGTCTGGCTCTGATTCATTGATATCTATGAAATTTACCATCTGGACGCCGTGAATACTGATCTTATGACGGTCTAGTGTCTGTAAGTAACATATTTTCATATGTTTATTAATAAATTTATTACATTTGTTGATCTACTAATTAACATTTGGCTTTCTTCTTGTGTAGCCTGCAACTTACTGAGATGGTTAGGAACGGTTATTCAAGAATTGTTTTCATGGACCCATCAAAAGTTAACGAGGATGAGATCCAGAACCAACGAAAAACAACAATCGAGACCATTTATAGGCACTTAGATAAGTTTCATTACAAGAACCTTATACTGCTGCCTTACAACTTCAAGTAAGTACGATTGTCATCTAATTATCATTGCTAATTCTGTTTAGTCAATTCTAATCTCCATGATGATGCATACAAATTCCACTGGATTCTACTCATAATCAGTATCGACAATAGCAACATCAATGTGTATGATTCATTGAGAAAAGATCCCTCGGAATACCAAGACCTTCAAGATGTATTCCACGAGTAATAAATCTATCTATGACATTTTCTTTAATGCCATATATATATTTAGCTTTTATACTAACATATTGTATCTTTTATATTTTGCCTCAGAGCTTGGACCATGTTCATTGCAAAGCACCGAGGAACATTTCAACCCAAAATTAGATGGTTCACTAATTTTCTGGTACGTATACAAATAACAACTTCAGATTGGGAATATTTAAAATGTATAACCTTAGAATTTCATATTCTGTTGTCCTCTCCACTTTAGTGTTTGAGACAAGAACAAGGAAATAATTTATGTGGGTACTACATTTGTGAGCATGTACACCATTACAGTGGCAACGAGGATGATGATAAATAAACCTACTAATCATACATCATTTTTATCTTTTTTTGTATATTTAATCACTTGGTGTATTATATCAAGCTATTTGTAAATTACAGAGGATTATAAAAAGGGACTCACTCATTGAGAAGGATCGTCTCTTGGCAATTCAAGAAGCTCTCATGGGATTCCTCATGGACGAGGTGGTTAATCCACAAGGAAAACATTATTATGACAACCATCCAATTGACCGACTCACCTCTGAGGAAAGCTAACTGAGACTAGAAATTTGAACTGAATGATATTTGATGTATATATACTACATGGGGTTTTGATGTATATATACTAGTTTAAGAAAATACTATTTATTTTCATGTGTATAAATTATTATGTGTATATACATTTATAAGTTTATATGTGTAGACATATAGGGTTTAATTTATATATATAAGTCTAATCTAACTGCGTTTATGGTATATATAGATAGGTATATACATATATACAAGTTCAAATACTTATACGTGCATATACGAGTTAAACAACAATTATAATATATGCTCAAATCGAAAACAGAAAAAAAGAGAAACGAGACCCTTTAGTCTCGGTTGGTAATACCAACCGAGACTAAAAGGGGTGGGCGCAGGTGCTGGAGTGCCCCCCTTTAGTCTCGGTTCGTAATACCACCCGGGACTAAGGGGGGCTTTTGTCTCTCATCATTAGTCCCGATTGGACTTGAGAGACCTATTCCCCTTACCAACCGGGACTAAAGGCCCTCTCCCTACCAGTGAATACTTCAGATGATGTGGAGTCAAGAATCACCTCCAAAGATGAAACACCCTTCTGTTCACGAGCTAGTGCAGACGCAGACTCACCAGGACCATCCACAAGCTTCACAGACCTGAAGGGGAAGGCACAGTGAGCCTATAGATTACAAATTCTCATCCAAGAACAATCAATTGAGTTATGACCAAGTATGAGTGTGACAGGTCAGAAATCTGTGAACTTCTAATATCATTTCAGTAGAAATCTACAATATTGCCTCCATTTAGGAATATTTCATCCAAGCAACCAACCTTCGAGGATCATTAGTCCTTCCACTATCAATCCCATTACCCTTACCCCAAGGAATTACCAAAACCTAGCATTAATAGGGATCGTCTATACCTCAGAAATAGGGCCTCCCCTCACACATTTTGCAAATTGTTGGCCACATCATACATACAAATATCTTCAAATAGAAGCAAGATTTTTATTCCAATTTGCAAATTGTTGGCAACATCATACATACAAATTTCTTCATAAAACAATTTCAAAGTGGACTAACCAACATTGTTTTCAGACTTGGGATTTTTAGCCTCTTCCATAAAAAAATCTTATGTCACTTACCCTACTTTGAAATTTTTTTGTGAGGAATGTTGTATGTAAGATGTAGCTAACAACATGGAAAATGTGACAGAATCACCCAAAATAATTCTGTATTACCGCTTAAGCCTGTCCACGTGGCCATTAAGCAATAATAAAGAATTATTCTGTCGCCTCTGTCGGGTCATGCCCGGTTAATCACTTACAACAGGATCGTTGATATGCGTAAAGCCCACACGAAGGAAGGACCAGAGTACAAGTTCAACATTACATAAAAGTTCACAAGGTTACATTATTACAAACCAGGTTTTCATACATAAAAGTAAAGGTGATTCAGAGTTTAAACAACGGAAATAAAACTAAACATGGGATACCATGGGAGGCCATCCATAGAGTATCACTCATCATCATCGTTCTCCCACTCAAGTTCCCAACCATCTGGAATAGAACCAGGCCAGATGGGATTACCTGAAAACAACAACAAAAGCAAGGCTGAGTATACTAATACTCAGCAAGATTTACCCGCCAAAAATAAAATAAAACTAGACATGCAAGGTTTTTTTTAGCTGGTGGGTTTGTTTTGCCAAAAGCGACTAAGAGTTGATCCTTATTTACAAATTTTAGCTCTAATGCTAGTATATTAACCATTCTAGGTAAGCACCTAAAATAATCAAGTAGTTGTGTGAAAAATATTAATTAAGCATCAAAATTAATCCATATGTTCCATAGTACAAGATGAGGTAGCCAGTGGTTAAACAGTCTCATGTTACAGCGAGAGACCAACGATCGATCGATTAAATCCTTGCAAGGCAAACCCAAACACACGGAAGAAGGTACACCCCAAGAAGCCAAATAAAATTGAATGCGGGGTATACCTCAACTAGGCAGTTCCCAGCGTCCCACAGTTTGGGATCAGACGCTATAAACTCTGGTACACGGTTATCTGGAGGGTCTATCACGACCAGTCCGGACTCACACACTATACCACGAGTAGCTAGCCCGGAGACGCAACCCAAGCGGGTAGCTAGAACGATCCCGCCCCGGTTCTGAAGGTACTAGGCTTACCGGTCCCATTCCCGACAAGTGTTTGGTACGTTCAAAAGCTTAACCAGCACATACTACTCGGTCGAGACCGATCCCATTGCTCTTAGCACATGAGAGAGTCCATTTAATCATATCTTATGATTCCAACATAAGAACCCTATATCTCGCGAGCAATGAGACATCACTCGACTTCTACCGTGTTCTTAAAGCATGGCATATATCGAGCTTATCATACTAGTAAAAGAGCATAGGAATCTAAGGACCATGCATCTAGGTTTTAAAACAACTCCTGAAACTTAAATGCACAAAGTAAAACATAAATATTAAAATGTAAAAGGGTATGAGCTTGTAATCCAAAAAGTTATATGTGACTCCGGTGCTTACCTTTCTCGGACTCAACAACAGCCTTGGGCTCTTCTGGATTTTGGTCCAGGTCTTGCTGCCCACTAACTTGGTTCAGCTCACCACTAGTGGATCCCTCCTCCTCCTGAGTAAGTGTGCACATCCCTTCGGGAAGATCTACATGTTTATTCACATGCATTAGTTAAGGTTAACCTTGATGGTGACTGTGTACATATTTGACCAAATTAAATTATTTAACTTCACTAAACAACAAGTAGGTGTGTTAAAAATTCAAAAACAGAAACATGACATGTTTTCACAATTTAACACCCTAATTGCCCTTTATTTATTTAATTAATTGAAACAAGCCTTACGACCATAAATCCATATTAAATAAAAAACACATAAAATGAGCCTAAGCTTTTACACACAACAACACATGCCTATTTTAAGCTCACAAACCAAAATCTAGCTTAAGATCATTTATAAATTAATATTTAAGAAAAAGACAAATTTCATCCTAGCTTAACTTAATTAAATCTTATAAAAAAGATTTACTAATATTTTTTATCTCAACTTTCTCCTACAATTTATACATGTCAAATCTAAGTCTTTGGCCAAGGCATGAGTGCAAATTCAAACTATTTTGAAATTTTGAATTTAAACTCCTACATAAGGTTAAATCCAAAATACATACCAAAACACATCCTAAAATCACATGCAACCTATCAACCTATCAGAGGTACTACTCACCAAGAAAAAGCCCTAGGGTGCATTGGTACTTAAAGGAAAGTTTACTAAAGGGGCTATAAAAAGCATCAAGCTTAATCTAGCATAAAGCTTACATAATTCATAACTAAAAATCTACACATCAAACTCATGCCAACTTTAGTCACAAATCTAGAAATGCCATAAAGAGCAACATATCCAAAATTCCAGTTCATAGCATGTGTATATTTTAAACTACACTAAAAACACATCGAACTGAGTTTGAATTTTTAATTCAAAAACTACGCAGAAAAACCCTATACATGCTTTCTAGAAAGGTAGAGTTTTTCACCAGGAAATCAACAAAATTGAATTTGCGTTTTTCTGATTTTTCTACAATTTTTTACGGATGTTTGAAGTTGCAGCTAAACACCCTAGAATACATTTACAGACAGACCCTCTAAAGAAGTTTTCAAAATTACAGATGCACCCTTCTTCACGGAAAACACCCCAAACAACCTGGAAGCTCTGCAATGTAGTCCCCGGGCGCACCGGCCGATGAGGAAGTCTGAAAGCTCGCCGCCGAGATGGACCGGGGAAGTGGTGGGGAGTGACGAGGCCTCACCTAGGGCTCGATTCTTGGGCTCCGGCGGTGTTGAGGTGGTCCAGAGGATGGCCGGTGGTAGTAGGGGTGGCCTACGGCCCAGCGGCGGCTCAATGCCTGTGACGTGTCGTGCAGGTGCACGAGATCGGAGCACGGGATGTCGTAGGGGTGAAGTAGGGGTGGAGGAACACGTGGGAGATCGGTCGACAGCCTGCTGTACAGACTCGGCGGCGGCGGCTTACAGCATCCGGCGGTGCTCTGTTTCGCCCGACAGTGCACAACAACGTGCAGCGAACCGAGGAGGGCCGTAGCCACCAGTGAGCCACCACCGAGACTTGAGCGCGAGACAGATCGTCGTCGTCGAGCGAGACGGACGAACGGCGGTCGGAATCGATCCTCTGCGAGGACAAAGACCACCGAAGAGATGAACTCTGTTCTAAATATTTTGCTTGGCTCCTTCCTAAGTTACCGGTCCTTTCCTTGTATAGCTGTTGAATCCAAAATGGGCCACAGGCTGGGCTGAGTTGGAACTAGGCCAGGCAGGCCGGCTATGTGTTACATATATTACCGCTCTTGCAAAACACAGCTTGTCCCCATGCTGTGGCCATTCTAATGCCTGAATCCCATGGTCGGTTCATCGACAAGATCACTAGGAATATCTTTTGGTAGACAACTTTGTTCCCTGGACTGAAGCTCCTTCCATCAGTTCTGATATTAACAATATTTGATACTACGAATGCCTTGGGTGATAGACAAACTTTGATTATCCCTTGTTTACATGAAGCAACAATATGGAACATAAACAGAGTTGTCGTACCCTCATCCAAGTGATTTAGAGCAGCATTCATGTTTCTGATTTCTAGTGACAAATTTAACTCGATCTTCTCCCTTTGTGTTGTTCCATACAAGAACTTCCTTTCAGACTTCACATCCAGTGACAGAAGGTGATAAGATCGGTGGAAAATAATTGTTCCACAGAGACAATCATCTACCTGCTTCCTGGACAAAGATATCTGACCATAAGCCATGTTAAATTGCATTGGTTCCTTACACTCACCGAAGAATTCAGCATGTTTGTTGACTGGCAAGACAGACATAATGTTGCCCACTTCTAGTGCACCTTTTGTTGATGGTTGGTAGGTATCCCACCTGAAAATCTTATTTGCTTTCTTGCCATCTATTCCTGATGCTAGCTGATTCAACAATCCATCATGCATAGCAAAGTCAGCCTGAGCCCTCTCTTTACCAGTCAAGTAAGTTGACTGCTGACTGAACTCAGTCAAGTCCTCTTGAACTAGCTGCTCTTGGGCAAGATGGCCACCCTTGTTTGATTTTCCCTGTCTCTATCTGGAGGTAATGATTTTTCTTCCTCCATTCTTTCAACTTGAGCTCTATTGCATTCCTGAGAAGAGTCAGCAAAGAAAGCAAGATGCTGCTGCCCATTGGCCAATATAGATGGCCAAACGGGCGGCCCGGCCCGGCCTGGCCCGGCCTGCTTAGGCCCGGCCAGCATAGGCCCGGCCTATTAATCGTGCCAGGCCGGGCCGCCCGGCAGGCCGACCTATCGGCCCAGGCCTGGCCTACATAGTTTTTATACAGGCCGGGCCGGCCCATCAACCCGCCAGGCTAAAGAGGCCGGGCGACCCATCAGCCCGCTCACAAAAATACCATCACACAAGACAGGGAACTCAAGTTAACTCTCCCAATTATCAAACTGTCAAACATATAAGGAATAGAAACATGGCAATTAGAATGGATCAAAAGACTTGACAGAGGAGATAAAAGATAAAATTAAGGAGCTGTTTTATTTATTGGCTGCCTCGTTAAAAACCTTCCTAGGTAAAACTCACACCTCGTGAGATAAAACCCTAGAAAGGAAAAGAGTACAGCCCAGCTCTAGAGTTCTTAAAGTCTTAGAATTACATGTCCTAATGTCCATAAGTCCATTACATAAATAGTGCAGTACTAAAACAAAAGCATAGACAGCCAGCACTCAGCAGCAATGCAGCATCTCCTTGGCTCCTTCAAGCTTCAACTCTGACCAGCAGTAGCAGCATCATCATCCAGGTACATGTTGTCAAAAGCCAACTCCAGCTCCTTGGTCTCCTTCTCGACATTATGCTGCAGATGACCATCAGCAAGCTCCCAGTCCTTCAAGCAAGACAGCACCTCCACCATCTCACTTGTCAACCGTCGTCGCCTCTCTTCAATCACCCTGCCAGCAAGACTAAAAGTAGACTCAGATGATATAGTGGAAGCAGGTACAGTTAGAACATTTCTAGCAAGTAGAGAAAGAATAGGGTAAGTTGGCTTATGCTCATGCCACCAATTGAGGAGGTTGAACTCCTCTTCGTACTGGACGACGCAATCACTGTCAAGGTACGAGGACAACTGCGAAAGAGCTGCGAGGAGATGTAAAAGAAGTACCGTCCTCCTTCCCGATTGAGAAGGACCGAACTAGAAGAGCTACCAATATCGAGATGCAAAGATTTTATTCCAAGCCATTTTTTCTTAACAGATAAAACACTTGCTGACTGTTGAGGTCGATGCAAGCGAGCATCACCAAACCTAGTGTCATACCTTTCAAAGACCTTTGTTAACTTACCACGCACCTCGGTTGGGAATGCGGAGTAATCGCACCGGTATAGTCGGATAACAATAGAAGAACATTATGCAAGCCCTTCATTTTAGCTCTAGGATCCAAAACAAAAGCAAAGGCATACAACATAGGTATTTTTCTCCGGTATTTTAAAAACTTATATTTCATAGGAACAACGACGAGGTCTAAGTAATTCATCATTCTCATATGCATTGAGATGCCCGGCAATTTCAAGTACATGATGCAACATTAGAGAAGATGTAGGATAATAAACACCAGATAAAGCAACAGTTGAGTCATAAAAGAGTTCAAGAAATTCCAATACTTTCTCAGCAATATACCAATGGTTATCAGTGAGCAGGGGCAAGCCATTACGAAAAGGATGATGAGTTTGGATGAATGTAGAAAAGGTACTACGATATGGAACAACATGCTTCAGCATGATATAAGTAGAGTTCCATCTAACATCCATGTCCAAACCAAACTTACGAGGACGCACACCATTGCATATGCAAAAGCCTTTGAATGCTGCAATGCGTTGGTTAGATGAATTCAAGAATGATATAGCAGTTCTAAAATCTTCAATGTAAGGCTTCAAACGTTTCATGCCAGATTTAACAATAAGATTTATAATATGGCAAGCACAACGTTGATGCATGAAAAGAGAACGCTCTTCTTTTACCTCATCTTCGGTTGTATCAGGTGGTAAAGCAGACAGTATGTAACCAGAAAAAACAGGAGACAATATATCCATGGCTGTAGAGTTAGAAGAAGCATTATCAAGAGTAATAGCAAAGATTTTATCGGTCAAACCATACTCCTCGACAACCATGGATATACGCTCCGCAATGGCAAGCACCCAGTATGTGATTCATCAATCAATCTCAGAGCTAGCAACCTTTTTTCTAACTCCCAATCAGCATTAACAAAGTGAGCAACCACACTAATATAATCCTCCTTAGCATTTCCAGACCATATATCAGAAGTAAGACAAACAGAGGAAACAGAAGACAGCAAGGTTTCTTTAAGCTTAGCACGACATTCATTGAAATGTTTCACAAAATCTCTGGTGGTAGTTTGCCTAGAGGATTTAGAGAACCTAGGATTATGAGCACGGGTTATGTATTCCTCAAAGGCATTAGATTCACCAAAACCCAAAGGCAGATCCATTTTAGCTATCAAGCGACCTTGTCTCGTCCCAATTAATGTTTCCCCTGCAAAAGCCTCCTCTCTGGCTCAATCCTTTGGTTGTTCTGTGGGCTCCTTCCCCTTTACATATCTTGGTCTCCCCCTGGGCTTGTCTAAGCCCCTAGTGAAAGATTATGCCCCCTTAATCTGCAGAATTGAGAGAAGGTTGTCGGCTTCTTCCCAGTTCCTCTCCTATGCTGGAAGGTTACAATTAGTCAACTCGGTCATTTCATCTCTCCCCACCTATTACATGTGTTCCCTGAAACTCCCCCTTACTGTCATTGAGATTATTGATAAACACAGGAAAAACTGTCTATGGAGAGGCAAGGACTTCAATAGTAAAAGGTATAATCTTGCTGCATGGGATCTGGTCAGGAAACCTAAAAGCAAAGGTGGGCTTGGAGTTGTCAATTTAAGCATTCAGAATGATGCTCTTCTCCTCAAGCAGCTGCATAAATTTTACAGTAAGGCTGATATTCAGTGGGTGGATCTCATCTGGCAGAAATACTACAACAACATTGTTCCCCATCTGACAAGAGAGAGGGGCTCCTTCTGGTGGAAGGACATCTTTCGGCTTAACACTCAATTAAGAGGTGTTGCCATTTGTAACCCAACCCGGGGGGACACTGTCAGTTTTTGGGAGGATATCAGCGATGGGGTCATCCATTCCGAGAAATTCCCTCATCTTCTGCACTTTGCTCGGGATCCTGCCATTTCTCTGTTTGCTCTGAGGTCGACTGATAACTTGCTGAATTGCTTCAGGATCCCCATGACCAGAGCTGCTTATAATGAGTTTCGGAGTTACGGACCTTTCTCAATCACCTCCCTCCCATCGCCCCTAGTTCCAAGGATTCTTGGCATCTTATTTGGGGGCAGCGTAGATTTCTGAGTAGCAGCTTCTATCAGTATCAGTTTAGGGACCTCAGGCCCAGTAAGGCAATTCTTGACATCTGGAAAACCAATTGCATCCCGAGGATCAAGTTTTTTGCTTGGCTGCTTCTCAATGATAGGTGAATACTAGGAATATTCGAGAAGAAGAAGGAAAGTGCTGGATGATGGATACAATTGTGTAATGTGTTGCAACAGTGAGGAAGAAACTGCTGCCCATCTCTTTTTCAGTTGCCCTGCTGCTGTTAACAGATGGTTCACTTTGGGTGTTGTGTGGGGGGAAAATCTAAGTGTTCACCAGAAGATCCTGCAAGCCAAATCTGATTTTGGGCTCCCTTTCTTCATGGAGGTCTTTATGATTGGTGCCTGGTGTATTTGGAAGCAGAGAAATGAAGTCATTTTTGACAGTAAGCCTCCGCACCTCACTGTCTGGAAGGCCAATTTCAAGGCACTGGTTCTAGATCATCTCTGCAGAATCAAGTCTAACCTTCATCCTCCAATCAAACTATGGCTTAGTGCTCTGTAGTTTGTTGCTGTGTTGCTGTGTTGCCCCCTCCCTTCTCTGCCTAGCCCCTGTAGTCTTTTCTGTTGTTTCTCTCTCTGCTTAGTCCCTTCTCGTTGCCTAATCTTTGGTTGGGCCGGTTGTAAGTCCCCTTTTCCCTTTTTCTTGTAACTTTGCCCCCTCTTTTAAATATATTTCTCCTGTTGTCGGGGGGTGTTGCCCCACGGCTTTCGCTCAAAAAAAAGCTCAATACGTGCAACAGACTCCTTGTACTCCCAATGATGGACAGAACCATCAGGGTTGTACTTCAAAACAGTTTGAGCCATACGATTGGTTTGGTGTTTCTTACCACAAACAAGAGCATGCCTTTTCAAATGACCAGTACCACTAGAAGATTTGCTAGAGTATTCATGACCACAGTATTTGCACTTAGCACCATACCTGACCTTCTTACCGTTCCTCATGGTGAACATCTCATCAAAATCTTGCCATACCTTAGAGGTGCTCTTCCTCTTCCTGCCGACAGAGATGCCGACGGTAGTGGGGGACGGGTCGTCCGGTGCGCCGGCAGCGGCACCAGCAGCATCACCGTCACCGTCACCGGAGAGGTCGATGACACCGGTGACAGCGCCGCCAACCCGCTGCCGACCAACATCCTCCTCTGACGCCCAAGGCGTATCAGAGGTCGGAGTCTCAGTTTCCATCTCCGACTCCGACGACCTCAGCGGCTCGAGTTCCTCAATGGCGCGTGCCACACACGCACGAGCACGACGGTATCTTCCTCGGCCAGTGACCTACGATGAGACAAACAAGAACACGTCAAATAGATTAGTAACCAGGTCGAGAAGAGAAGAGGAGAGTAGGAGATGAAGACAGAGAACGACGGGGAGGAGAGCTTGGAGGCGTCGCCGTACCCACGCTGCCGGAGCACCCGAGCGGCCAAGATCCAGCCTCCAGGGAAGGAGAGGAAGCCGGGGAGGACGGAGGAGGGAGGGCGAGGACGAGGAGAGACTGAGAGAGGAAGGAGGAGGAGCAAGGAAAGGGGTAGCCTCGTCGTCATTGTCGCGGAGGCCGGCGGAGATCGGAGAGGGAGTAGATCTAGGGTTGCAGTGTTGCGGCGGCGGCGGCGATGCAGGGGAGCCGGGGAGGGGATTAGGTTTAGGGTTGCGAGTGGGACTGGGAGGGAGTCTGGGGGCGGCCGGTCTGTTATATATCTCCCCATGAATGGCGGGCCTTAGACGGGCCGCCCCCTTAGGCAGGCCGGGCCGCGTGCCGCCCGCCAGCCATACTTCCGCCCAGTCCGCACCGCAACAACGGGCCGTGCCGGCCCGACCTGTAACAGTGTCGTGCCAGGCCGTGCTTGAGCTGGGCCAAAACAGGCCGGGCCTCGTGCCGCCCATTTAGCCCGACCCAGTTGGCCATCTATATTGGCCAATACATCATACTCATGTGCAACTTCACCACCCTGCAACTTCTGCAATAGCTCTCTGAGATTCACATCCCCACTACGTTCTAGAAGCAAAGCATGATCACATATAGGCAACTCATGTATAGGTTCCTCATCCCAAACCACATCTGGGAGAGATCTATCATCGAACAACTCTTGTGCTGAAGTATCCCACACCACTGAAGCTTACTCAGAACTCAAATCTGGCATGTCATCCCAAGTCACCTGTGGAATAGACTCTTCATGGAAAAATTTCTCTGAAACATCCCTATACCAAATCACCTCTGAGGGAGAATTTTTATCAAACATCTCATGTGCAAAACTAGATGACACTATAGGGGCATTGAACACTACCTGTTCTGCAACAATGTCCTTATGCAGCATAAGGTTGAACAGCTCGTGGGCAGTCACCTCAGGAATCAATGAAGCCAAAGAGGGGTGAGCATGACGAACCTCAGGTTCCATCCAGAACCGCTCTATCACCTCAAATCAGAGCTTGGAGGGATGGATGGGGTACGCTATGGAGCTGCAGATGCGGTGGTGGTGTTGGTTGTCGTGGGGAGCAGCAGGATGTTGTCGCGGGAAGGAGCAGGCGTCGCCGTCCTTCGTCACGCTCGTCTCACCGCCTTCCTGCCCGGGTCAACGCACACCGCATGGGAGCTGGTGTCGCGCCGCGGGAGGCTCGAGGTCGCCGCCGCCAGAGCTCGGGCCGCTCCATGGGAGGCTCGAGGCCGCCGCGGGAACGCTCGGGGCCGACGCCGCATAAGGAGCTCGGAGTCGTCGCCGCGAGGCGCTCGTGGTCGCCACCGCGGGTACACTCGAGTGAATGCGTGTCGCCACACTCGATTCGCGCGCGCCCACACTGGATCCGCGTGCGAGAAGGCCGGAGAAGGAGAAGGTCCTCCGTCGACGAGTAGGGCTCGTGGCGCCACCTTACTCGGTGGAGCATGGGGAGGAGGGGGAAACTGAGCGCCGCCCACAGCCGAGGAAGGTAAAGCTCTGATACCAATGTCACACCTGCCCCGTAGCCACCGGCGGTGATGAATGGGACGTGAGGTAGCTGGATGAAGCTCACCGGTAAAGGCTCCTGTGGTCGCCGACGAGGAACGCCGAGATGTGAGATCGTCGCCACCGAGGGGATGAGCAGGAAGGGGAATACCCCGATTCTGTTTCTGATTCTTCTTCGATGCCTCCCTCCTACGCCTCCCTCCTGTTGCTTCTGTTGCCTTGTATACAAGATAGCTTCAGCACTGGGTTGGGCTGGGCTTCCGTTATTGGGTTTCTTTCGGCCCATCTCCAGGTCATGACAGGGAAGGGCGAGCTCGTCGAGGGGCGGGATGGACAAGGGAACTCGCGTGGCGCCCTCTCTCCTCCCTTTTATCCCACGAGCTGGCATCGGGGCGAACCGCATGGCCGTGGCGCGGCTGGCGCAAGGCGCAGCCGGTGCGTGTCGCCCAAGCGACACGTATCGTGGATGAACGCGGTGTATACATGACCGGGTGATGGAGGGTCCATGGTCTCGAGATGGTCCACCACAGATAAACCCACGCAACCCTACACCAGAGCACAGGAGGTTCACCATGTGGCGGGCGCGACCAAATTCCCTGTGTGTGCTCTGGGCCTGCGACGGCGTCGGCGTCGTCCATTTTAATTCCAAGTGCCAGCCTTCAAACTTGCTAAACTCACAAAATGATAACTAAGTGAAAATCTCCAAAAATAGAAATTGTAGTGAAGCTATAGACCTACAACTTTCACAAAGGGCGACATATATTTTGATCAACAGATTTGTGGGAAAAACATGTTGAACTTTCAAGAAATCTCGGCCCTGGTTTACTGTGCGCAGAAACTTCAACTCAAATTTAAGCGGCTTTGCACTCAAAATTGGAACGTCCGCCAATTACAAAAAATTTGTTCCCAGAAATAAGGAACAACTTTTATATTGGCCGATTTTGAAGTTTTATAGTGAAATTTGGAGAACGTGCAAGAAAACCAAATCAGCCTTTTTGGATCTATAGGGGTTTGACCAAGAATTTGAACTTTGACCAAAGTCTTTTGTGCAAATGTGTGCAAGATCATGTCAAACATGTTTATGAGTCAATTAAACATGATTAACCACCCTAATTGAGGTATTTATCTTTAATAAACACCTGGGGTGTTACAGAAAATAGAATCGGTGAACCTTGGTTAACATTAGACATTAGTTGTTAATTGAGGAGATGTGAGTTTACGTATTTAAATTGAAGCCTCAAAATTGAAAGTAACGTTGTCGGTAGGCTGGAAAATCAAGTCCGAAAATTGTCATTCAATCCACTTTGGAATTAGTTTATGAAAAATTTTGTATGTAAGATATGGACAACAACATATAAAATGAAATCTATATATGAACCATAATTAATATTTGGCAACAGTTGTAATCAAGAAAAAGTGAATTTACACATTTGAAATGGAATCCTAAAATTGAAAGTAGTGTTGGTTTTTTTACCTCGATGCCAACATTCCTGAGAAGCCTAAAGGTCGACACCATAAGGTCCAGTGTCGAGATGAGTCGGGATCGAAACGGACGGGAATGGGCGGGAAAACACCTCTGCCGTTTCTGTTACCACATTTTATCACCGAAAATGGGACCGGTTCCGGAATAGCTGGTAACGGGAGCGGGATGAACGGGATTACGGAAACGGGCAGGATCGGTTAATTAAGTGGAAACTTATACTTTGATGTGTATGCATGTGACATTGTTGATTTCTGTTGCTTTGCTAGTTGCCAACTATGTTTTGGACCTCTGAGGACTCACTAGTGATCTTTCATGAAACACATGGCTAGCATGATCTTTAGTCCAAAAAAAGCTATAGGTACTAATACATATTAAGTCTATCTCATATTTATCTAATACGAGATAAAAACGGGTTTATCTCGTCTAAAACGGGATCCCACAAAAACAGGCGGGATATATAGACCCTCAATTGTTTCCCGTCCTGTCCAAATTTATTCGTAAATACGAAAACAGGTGGATCAAATGTGGAAAATGGGACATGACGATTCGGGATTCATCCCAACCGTTTTCAACCTAGAGATACGGGTCT
This sequence comes from Cenchrus americanus, assembly GCA_947561735.1. Taxonomy (NCBI): domain Eukaryota; kingdom Viridiplantae; phylum Streptophyta; class Magnoliopsida; order Poales; family Poaceae; genus Cenchrus; species Cenchrus americanus. Next base: position 78,993,208 of record OX387240.1, read on the forward strand.
AATTTATGAAATCTTTCTACGAGAAGTGTATTTGTGCAAAACTTTTCATAAAAGAGCTAAAAGATGAAAAAGTTGGCACAACCAACCTCAATGGTTGTCTACTCTAGCTCTACTGACGTGGCCAGCCGTTGCCTGTGAACTAGGACTCTAGGAGTACCTACGCCAGGCCACCGTGTGTGACTTCTACGATGCTACCCCACCCCACAGCCTTGCATAGCCGGCCACCGAAGCTAGAGAAGAAAAGGGTGGTGACAAATAAAAGTTGAAATGATTAAAAAATGTTAGGTAAACATTTTTTAAAAAATTAGGATTTAAACTTTTTCAAACTGCAAAAAAAAGTCTCCCCGCTCATTCGCTAAAATGCAAAAGCATTGATCTCCCGACATCGATGAAGAGAGCTTTGGTGGAGGGCATATTTGCTTTGTAGGTGCATATTAGAGTGTTTTATCTGCATGGTAGAGTTAAAAAAAGGTGCATATAATCATAGTGTAGCTTCGTCCACAATCCTTGATGCACTCGATGAAAAATTAAATTATAATCCTAGTGTAGCTTCGCCTACAATTGAAGTATAATCAAGCATAAACCTTGTGGTTGATACTTCAGATGATATAGTGTTAAGAATTATTAAGAGTAAAAGAAATGGAATGTAATGGAAAGAAGGCAAATGATTAGATTGTTTGATGAGGGGGTGGACCCTGAATATATACACAGGGAAAGGGTGTGTAGGCACCCCTTCGGGAGTGCCGCACCCCTTCGGGATGATCGTTCGGCAAGGCGGTTGTGACTTCCTAATTACATCACTAATGATTCCCTTAATTACATAGTTATGCTAATTGATCACTAATCATTATTTCATAACACTCCCCCTTGATCAATTTTTTCTTGGGATCTTGATGTAATTCTTCTTCAATCAACTTGAATATTGTCTTGTAAAACTCCTCCAAAAACCATATGGAAAAAATCTTGAGGAGAAACCAATCTGTGTGTATATGCCATTAAAACTCCTTTAAAACCCAGTGGGAAAATATAAGGAGAAAATGATATGGCATTATAGATTATTGTCTCATTGATGACTTATATGAGAAACCTTGAAAGGGGAAAACTCATAAATAAGTTTAGAGATTAATAATGTTATGATCTAAGGATCATGTTTGAATAACCTTCTCTAAAACCCAATGGGAAAAATATGAGAAGGGATTCTATATCTTCTTCTCAAAAACTCTTATAGAGAAAACAGAAGATATGACATAGAATATGTCTTGAAAACCACCCTTAAAACCTTAGTGAAAAAATTAGGTGATATGTGATATGTTCTTGTATTGATATTGTCTCATTAAAACCTTTTATGAGAAACCTTGTAAGGAAAACTCATATAGGAAAAAGAGTACAATATTCATAATCAGATGATTATGTATCGGTTTATATCAAAGGAATGCATCCCCCTGATTCTTGCAAATATTTGAGTTGTCTCATACCTATTCCAAAAACATATTTCTGGAATAATATTGTTGGTAAGGACTTTGTAAATAAATATATAAGATTATCACATGATTTGGTTTGCAAGATTTCTATCTCACCTTTCTTTTGTAATTGATGAGAATATCTCCTCTTGAACCTTGCAAAATTTAAAGTTGTCCCTCACCACTTACCACAGATACCATTCTACGATGTAGTGGTGGATAAGCACATTAGTGAGTGCCTTTTGCAAGATATTTGTTCTCTCATTTTGTAAAAATGAGGATAAACATTTTGATCAATACAAGATGCATTATCATTTATAAATAATGCTAGAGTTTAGATGGAATCACATTTTATCATACATTAATGTCAAGCATATGAATATGATGCTTCGGAATGATATATAAAAGTTTATGTTCTGGAGTCCATTATGATGACTACCATGAAAACTTTATTATTTGTATCGGTCTATGATCTGACAATATACATGGGGATCAGTTAGCCAGTATCTTCATATCCTACTTGGTCAAGTCTCAAAATATTAATCAAGACTTTTAGTACCATTTGATATCTATGGATATCATTTTTCACTCCCACCAGCATGGTGTTGTTGGAGTTGAATTATAGTAAGGTATCTACAACTGCAATATTAAGCATGTTGTAATTTGCATGATACACAAGCACTTTCTTGGTACTAAAATTTATCATCCCAGTGTCTAAATGGATATTGATCCATCTTTAGGGATTGAATGACCATGAGTATTTATGTCCAATATTATTTGAATATTGGTACACATTATCAATCTAATATTGATAAACTGATATATATGCACAAGTTGTAAACTTAAGCATAGTTTGGTTTTACCTAAATTTCCATCTCAAATTCCGTCATGAAATGATTGCTTGTTTGTTTATGTGTGTTAAAGATGATGATGGAAAATCCAAGTTGGATTTATTTATGAACACACATGCAACCATAGTGATTGGAGTAATCCTTCTGTGGAAGATACTCACTTAGTCAGTTGTACCACAATCAACTTGACTATTTCAAGTTATGGAGTGACTTGAATCTTGAATGATACACAATATAGGTTGTGATTTATATTTAGATATAGAATATGGAATAAGTCGAAGACTTGTATATCCAAATCTATGAAAGTCATTTGATCTGCTAATGATAAAGTATAGGAACATAATTTTCACATATATCACAAGGGTATGCTGCTCGGTCTCTGTGTGAAACCATTGCTACAATATCTCATTATATCACCACCTTTCTTTCATAAAGAATGCATTTGTGAGAAGATGGCATTACTGTGGTAAATACCTCTCACTAGTGAATGAGATAAATTCTCCATAATTGCCACCTTTTTATTTGACCCAATTTTGAGTGTTGATACACTCTGCCTAGGACTTTTGGTCTGGATCCAGTTTAAAGTGTATAGCTATTTTTAGGAGTATATGTCGACATTTTGTAGACTTTGTATGATTGATTCAATGGAACCAATATAGCATGTGAAATATTAATTCTTTAGAACTCTTATCTCATTTCCCAAGATGATAGAGCTAGGATGTTCCAATGATGACCCAGTGCCTAAATTTATGTGCACATGTACTCGACTTTTGAATGTTAACCATTCGTCGGTTTTGGATTTCCAATTATCCATAAAGTGTCTAACAACATGCATGATGTTGATTTGCGTTTACTATTTTAGAGAATATCTCCCCCTGTTTCCGCGGATGCTTATTAATAAGCTTCATCCCTAGTGACCATACTTCTCCCCCTCTTATTTTGATTTGGGAGTTGAGTGATCTTGTTAGATTTCCACTCTTTTCTAGTACAATAAATTGTAGGGATCGAATAAGATGACACTTTTGATAAGTAAATGCATTTGGCAGAATATTTGTAATATGCTACAAATATATAAGGTGTTCCGAACTGATAGTTCAAATATTCTTTTGTATGTAAATGAATGTGAGTATTGAATGTGATATGTGACATTCATTTGTATTCATGGCATTCTATATGTGGTATAAATATCCCCCTAATGCCTGGAATTATCCTCAAGGTGTGATCAACATACGGGCTTTTTGTGTAAATCCCCATAGAGACCTAAGGTATTATATGTATGACAGATAATACCTTTAATTTTATGTGGGTCCCTAATGCACATGATGTATGTTGTGAGGTGGTGATATCGGTATGTGCAAGACATAACTGACACGCAGATGAGAAATATTTGGTTGTGGCCAATCTTTCACGTACTAACTGCAACAGAGGGAGTCGTATGATTGCAGCTTGATGAATGTAAAATATGTGGTGTGTAAATCTACATATTACCAACTTGATGTTGATATATTGAATTCCATTTTGGTGGTCATACAAATAAGTTACCTCAATTCAATTAAGCCATAATTGATATGAAGTGATATAGTTCTCAAAACCAAATATTCCATATGAATCGATGTGATCCTGCGTCCAGGAAAAGTTTGCTCAAAGTTGAAAACTAGAACAATTAATTTGGTAATTTGCTATGCCTTATGATCAGTAAGGGACACAGATGGAACTATTCATAAATGACGTTATGAGCAATGATAGTGCTTAGATAATTCATAAATGGTTAAATATGCCAACTTATCTTGAATGCATTCAAGGATTTGTGTGGCTTATTGTTTAGAATTTTAAGGTAAGAGGGCCTTAAAATTAATTCTCAAGTGACACACGTGGTGCACAAAATCTGAGGATTTTGAGAATGTATGCTATGAACAATAGAATTGATAATAATTTTTCTTATCGTCCATGAGTTAGGATGACCAAGGCTATAATGCCAATTCTTGATATATTCAAGATTGAAAAATTATTAATATGCAACATGTCATACAGGATTTATGTAGGTACATATAACATATCCCAGATGATATGAAAGGAATTGAATGAATATTGAATTTTCTTGTCCATTTTACCAAGTTGAGTGTTGATTTTTCATCATTATCCTTGGTGATGGGTTTCAGTATGAAACCATATACAAATGGATGTCACAAAATTGAGGGTATTTGTAGAATACATGAGTCATCTATAATAAATAATTGAATATCCGTGAGGAGAGTAAATTTCTCATAATTGTGATAGTGGTGATCCACTAAATGGAATTCCTTTTCTTTCTGGGTGTATCCCGAGTACCATGTATGAAGTACATGATAGTGATGATGGACAATATACTATACATGTAGTATAATATTGAACTAATGATTATTCCATGAATTTATATGGAAACATGTGGAGGTCTAATTTATTAATTTATTGAAGTGCGCTTCAAATTGATCTCCTTGAATTCGCTTTCCTCAACTGGGGTGGAGGTTTTGTTTGAACCAAATCTTTTATTTGAAAATCATGTGTACATGAATGTACAACCACATTATAGACAATCTTGATGTTAGTCATTATGGTCACTTGATTTGAAAGAAAGTGACATTTTATAAATGAGATCCATTGTGTTGTAAATTCCATGAACTGAAAGTTCTATTCTTTGCTCTCCTAAGAGTTTAAAGAATAAAGGATCTTCCTCATTTGGTTATTTTGATTTGTAAAATCGGAATTGAGGAATTGTAGTAACGCACAAAGGTGCATGTGTGGTAATGTTAATAGTTGATTGGGTACTTGTATGTGGGTATAATGATGGTGGCTTGGATGCCATGAATATTGCAATGATTTCATTGATATCATGTACCCATATTGGATAGTAAATTCAATCCAATGCGAATTAAAAAATTTCCATTTTGGAAACATTAGTCATGTCCTACATGAGTTAATCATGTATTTAAATGAATTTACTCGATGAGTAAATTATATAGCATGAAATATATTGTAGTGCAAAATTATGTAAATCAAGTTGATACTTGACTAAATGGACTATTCTATAATTTTCTAGCAAAAGAAGTTTTGTTGCATATCCTTTTGGGCTCTATTCTTGTGAGAATAAATGATCGGATGATCATTGCCAAAATATACTCTCTTTATAACAGTATATAATCACCATAACATGTTGCACATTTTCTGCTATTTATTTAAGCCAAAATTGATGCTTAAAATTTTGTATTCAAGATGGATCTTGAATTATTTTATGTAAAATCTTGTATTTTCAAATTGTGATTTGAATTACAAGTAGTGTGAACCTCATCATTGATAGGCGATGAAATCGTTACTATCAAGTGTGACTCGATCATCATGTACTAGTGAGTTAATGCAATAAAAGGTAATCAACAGAATGGTGTAACCCTTGAAATGGTGGACGAGAAACTTGTTCTATAGATATAATTTGCATGGTTGCAATAAATACCTTAGACTCCACCCATATGTGTTACACAAGTAAGATTAATTAAGAGGTCATTTTGAGGAATAATCACCATATTTGTGTTATGATTATGCAAAACTAGTGAAGGCAAGATGATTCTTGCAACGAAAGTTAATTTACCGAGGTAAATTTTGTATTCTAAAATAAGCAAAATAATGAATGTAACATTATTCTTACAAAATTAAGGTAAAGGACATTTTAATTTGTGTAGGAATAATAATTGAATTGATAGTCATTTATATGAAATTTTGGATATACACTTTGAAAGTAATCATCATAAAGATGTAGACCTCACAATGATGAGCAAAAGCTGCCTAAAAGCGCGGATCTCAAAGCAAATAAGCTCTTAGAAAGAACTTATCTCAACCAGCGCGTAGGCAACATCACCTTGTGTTATTCCAAATTATATGTATCGACCTTAATTTTAATTTTGCTTGATATTCTACTTGATGTAGAAAATTGATTAATTAAACTATGCAAATAAAATAAATTGCATAAGAATTGTTCTAACACCTAGAAATGATCTGCAGATCATAAAAATGAATAATTACTGCGGTAATTAAAACATTTAAATGACATATGTGCGTATATCGGATGATACAAATAATAGTGTTCATCACAGCACAAATTACAAAACAATTAAGGGTCTAGATCATAAATATACAATATTAATGAGTCTGAATATGTAATAAATAGATAAAAGCCTGATGTCTAATTTAAAGTTTAGGGGGGTTTTCTGGAATCTTGAAAGTTGGAGGGGGTCCGAAGGACTTGTGAAATTTCAGGGGCCGTTCAGTCTTGTTGGCCTGTGGCTGTTTTGCGGCTTGTGGGCCGGCGTGGTGGCCTGGGCGCGGTCGTGTTTGGCCCAACTGGCAGCCCGGGTATAAAAGGGAGGAGGGGGGAAATCTTTAATAGACGAATCCTGGGTTCATTCCCCAGCACGTCAGCGTGCCATGTCACCTGCAAAATCTTGGCCGTCGGATCTCAATCGAACGGCTCTAAAGACACCCCAAGTCCCTTTCAATGGCACTGTTCATGTACTATTCAAAATGGAACCAGCTAAACGCACACGGTAAACGTACTCCTGCAAATCCTCGGCCGTTGAATCTCGATCCAACGGCTCGAGCCACTCCTCACGTCGCTATCTGCGCACTATACAAAATAAAAAGTACTACACGTCCGCAAGAAGAAAAAAAAGCTCTTTCCCTATACACAAAATTTGCAAACAAAACTAAAACTACTCTAAAATCTAATCCTGGGTTCATTCCCCGGCACGTCGGCCGCGCCACGTCACCTGCAAAATCTCGGCCGTCGGATCTCGATCGAACGGCTCTAAAGACACCCCAAGTCCCTTTCAATGGCACTGTACTCCTGCAAATCCTCGGCCGTTGAATCTCGATCCAACGGCTCGAGCCACTCCTCACGTCGCTATCTGCGCACTGTACAAAAATAAAAAGTATTACACGTCCGCAAGAAGAAAAAAAAAGCTCTTTCCCTATATACAAAATTTGCAAACAAAACTAAAACTACTCTAAAATCTACCCGAATATTTTCCCCCTCTACTTCATCATCCAAATTATAATGAAATTCCCACCTATGAACTCACGTCGCTATCTACGCACTGTACAAAATAAAAAATACTACACGTCCGCAAGAAGCAAAAAAAAGCTCTTTCCCTATATACAAAATTTGCAAACAAAACTAACACTACTCTAAAATCTACCTGAATATTTTTCCCCTCTACTTAATCATCCAAATTATAATGAAATTCCCACCTATGAAAAAAACAAGAATTTCCTCTACAAATCTCTACTTCATCAACCAAATTATAATGAAATTCCCACCTATCACAAAAAAATGATTTCTTCTACAAATATTTTATCCATACTACAATAATTTAAAAGGCTCCACATGATAAAGTTACAACATATTTTTTCCATACACATCGGGGTCGCACCTACTATCATCGCTACAATACACAGTACTCAAACCTCCAAATTATACACCATTTCCTTTAAAAAAACCAACACTTCATCGCAACAAAAACGCATAATCAAACTGTCTCAAAATGGTAAACACCCTTCCTAGTAAAAGATTAATCAACAATTGATCCAAGCTTGTACATAACTGGTCCCACCCTGAGAGTCCAAGCTTGGTCACCACAGAAGGCCACGTCACGCGCAGCCTATACGAATCCTGGGTCCAAGCTTGGTCACCATAGAAGGCCACGTCACGCGCAGCCCACATCCGTCAGATCGCGCGTATCAATGGTCTGGATCGGGTGAACAACGTCAACTTTGCAAAAGAACCCTTGGGTTTCACCGAAATCCCACCCACCGTCCTCCTCTGCGTCCGCCGCCTCGTCGCTCCTCGCCGATGGCTTCTGAGTGAGGACCTCCCTCGGCCTGCCTCCTGCCACACCGCACACCGCTCGTCGCCGAGGGCCCGCCGTGCTGCAGCTTCCGCCTCGCCGCCCACCTCACGGCCTCCCTTCCCTACTCGTGAGCCTCGCCCTCACCACTCCCGCTCAGCCGCCCTTCCCATGGTCAAAATCAAGCATGCGCCCGGGTACATGGTACCCTCTCCACGGTTCGCATCTTCTCGCGTTGATGCGGCCGCCCGCGCCCGGCAGCGGAGCTCGTTCTTCCCCGTCCTTCACGTGGCTATTCATGCGACGACGCCTTCTCCGGCGGCCGCAACCGGAGTCGCACAAGCAGTGTGTTTGTGTGTGACCATCGGTGCGACGCAGGAACGGTGGGCTGCACTCACTCCATGAACTCCATGGCGGTAGGTGTTGGGGAATTCAGGAAAACCCGTCACCCTCGAAATGTTGAGTTTAACAAAGTTCTCGAAACATGTTTTTCAGGGGCAGGGAATTCACGATTTTTGGAAGCCTGGAACTTGTGAAGCTTCGAATTCGCGAATGTGTGAAGTTCGGGGATCTTGATTCGGTGAAGAAATGGGATCACGAACATGCGGAAGCCCGGAGTCTCGAGCTGTCGATGGCCCGAACTTCGGAGGACGGTCGATTCGGGAATCTTTCGAGGGCTAAGTTCAGGAGTTGCGCGCGAGGACATGCGCAAACCAGCGAAGAAGCGAAGGCCAATTCGGGAATCTATTGAAGACCCAGTTCGGGAGTTTTACGCGAAGACATTCACGAACCGGGAGAGAAGCAAAGTCAAAGTTGTTGTCCCAAAAAGTCCGGGTTTAGAGTGTGAACTAGTGGCAGATTTGTAAATATGTTAGATGAAAAGACATTCTTGTATGCGTTCACACTAGGAATATTCTCTAAGCCCGATGATGTTTTCGGTATGTAAAAGTCCCTTCATCTCCCTATAAAAGGGGGCGCGAGGGACGTGTAAACGGATTCAGACTTTTTGGAACTTGTGCTACTTGCAGCGGGAATCACAGTCTCTCTGCGCTCTCACTCAGTGCTTGAACGTGTTTTGCTCTCTCTCTCTCGTGTTAGGGCTGTAATCCGAATTTTTCAGGTAACCCCCCAACATTGGCGCCCACCATGTTCCAGCCGAAAAGAAACTCACGATGCCACCTCAGAAGAAATCCAAGAAGAACGTTCCAGCACAGGCAAACCGAGACGATCGCCATCCTACCCAAGGGAATGAAACCTCGTTCGTTCCTGAATCTCCGAACACAACAGACCAAGAACGAAGAGAAAAGCTCGAAGCTCTCATGAAGGCAAGAGCAGAAAAGACAACTCACACCCAAGAACAACCTGCTGAACAGCAAGAGTTTGAGAATGTGGATGATGATGATGACACCATAGACAGAGAGCTAGCGATGGTTCAGCAAAAGATACGGCGGCTACGGAAAGACAAAGAAAAGTTCGCGGCTCGTTGCAAGTGAAGAGGAAAATCTCTCGAAAAGCTAGAGCAGCTGAACAAAGCAAAAGAGCAGATAGAAGCAATACGAAACAAATTGATGAAATGAAAGAACAAGAGAACAGTTCCCCGTGGCGGGAGTCACCGCATCGAACCCCGGGCCCGCAAGAGAATCCCCCGAAAGAAAACTTCTTCGCGGGAAATGGAGTCTCACACTTCGTGGATTTTGAATCGCCGCTGTCAATCGGGCTCCAAACAAAGACCTTGGCCGCCGAAGTTTAAGCCTTGTCTCTCTTCCCAAATACAACGGCTTCGGAAACTCCGGGCGGTTTCTCATGAGATACGAATCGGCCGTGAATTCGGCGGGGAGGGGATGATGTTGCATTGGCCAAATCCTTCATCATAGCTTGCGAAGGACCCGTACTGAATTGGTACTCACTGCTGCCTCCACACTCAGTCTACAACTCGGGTAGATCTCAAGACAAAGTTCATGCAAGCGTTTCAGATGTTCCACGACAGAACCCGAAGCCTCGCATTTGTATAATCGTAAGTAGAAGGACGAGAGAACCACTCGCGGAACTTCGTGAGAAGGTTCATGCAACAAAGGTCTCAAATCCCCGAAGCAGATGACAAAACAACGATCAACGCACTGATCAAGGGTCTCACCCCAGGACCTACAACGTCGCATCTCACAAGAAAGAAACCCAAGACAGTTGAGGAACTCTTTCACGAATTGGAGGAGTACATTTTGTCAGATGATGACCATCGCAGAAGAGTGGCCGAGCGGAACGAGGCAAGACAAGGCAACAGAGACATGACGTGGAGGGCACCACCCCAACATCCGCGAAATGTCAATAACGTCGGAAACTCGCAACCTGAACAGGGCAGCAGGCCAAGCACCAGGGGAGGATTCAACCCCAGAGGAAGGGGGATAGGCAGAGGAGTCCCAGCACTCACGAACCACAACCCGAAAGATCCTTACTTCTATTGCCAGTATCATGGAAGGGGCCACAGCACCGAAGGGTGCCCAGAAACAAAGAAGAACATGGCAAGAATTCAGCAAGAGAAAGCACTGATGAGCATCGCATCCTCAATGCCAGGCCAGTTTCGCCCGAACTTTTGGCAGCCTCAATTCACGAACCCACGACCAAGTTCTATCCCGGTTCAGCAATTCCAAGAACCACGATCAACGTGGCGGCCATCGCAACAGTTTTTTCCTCAGTCACAAGCGATCCAGGCAATCCAGCAACCGCAACCCATTCGGGAAATCCTGCCGCCACCGCCAGAAAGTTTGTCAAGGCCTCAGTCAAGTTCGGGACCCCAAAACTCCAAAGCCTTGCCATCGTTCAGAACCATCATGCCAATCACGGGCGGGTCAGCCATGGAATTCGAGACCAAGAAGCAAAGAAGCAATTACTTCAGGTCTGTGAATACTATCATCAATGACGGCCCAGCTGCACGGCCGGAGTGGGCAAAGGTGCCAATCACCTTCACGGAAGAAGATTTCAGGCTGAAATCCGCGATTCACAATGACGCCATGGTCATTGAAGTGAACATAGCTGGATGGGTTATAGGAAAAGTCCTAGTTGACAACGGGAGTTCGGCGGATATCCCGTTCTTGAAAACTTTCGAGAAGATGAATGCGAGCCGACACATGTTGGACCCACCGAGTACCGTTACGGGGGTTCGGAGGAAAGCCCATCAAGCCGGTGGGAAAAATATCACTCCCGGTTTCTTTCGGAGATCTTGAGAATGCCGTAACGGAGAGCCTCACTTTCGATGTAGTTGACATATACCACCCATACCTCGCGATTTTCGGCGAGAGGTTTCATGAGCAAGTTTGATGTTGTCATAAGACAACAATTCCTATGCATGAAGATGCCGCGCCCAAAGGGGTCATCACGGTGTTCGGCAATCGGCAAGAGGCCGGGAATATAGAAAAAGGCCACACGCCGGCCAAACAAATGTGTACCGCCTCGAAAGCAAGTCGATGAGAGGAAGGAAACCTACGAAGAACCTAAGCGGGACAAGGAAAAAATGAGATAACTGCAGAGGATGAAACAAAGAAAGTGTATCTGGATGACATGCCCGACAGAGCAGTCATAATAGAGGCAAACCTCAGCGCCGAAGAGGACAGGGAACTTATACGATTTCTGAACAGAAACAAGGATGTTTTCGCATGGTCAACTAAGGACCTGCAAGGTGTTGACAGGGATATCATCGAACATGCTCTGGAAACAGATGAAAAAATACCACCCAAGAAGCAAAAACTTCGGAAAATGTCTGAGGAAAAAGTCAAAGCAGTCGAAGCAGAAGTTCAGAGGTTGCAGGATGCCCAAGTAATCAGAGAACAGAAGTTCAGAGGTTGCAGGATGCCCAAGTAATCAGAGAAGTCAAGTACCCAGTCTGGCTAGCCAACACTGTGCCAGTCAAGAAAAAAAATGGAAAATGGAGAATGTGTGTGGACTTCACCGATTTGAACAAGGCATGCAAGAAGGACGATTTTCCCTTGGAAAGGGTAGACAAAATCGTGGATGATGCTCTCGCTCCTGGACATGTTCTCTGGGTATCATCAGATCAGGGTTCGCAAAGAGGACGAGGAGAAAACAAGTTTCATTACTCTCTTCGGAACATTTTGCTTCGTAAGAATGCCAGAGGGGCTGAAGAACGCGGGATGTACGTTTTCGAGAATGATAGCAATAGTACTGCACCAGCAGATTCGGAGAAACATCTTGGCATATGTGGATGACATAGTTGTCAAAAGTGTTCAGAGGAAAGACCATATCAGTGACCTGGCGGAAACATTTGCGAACATGAGGGCAGCAAATTTAAAGCTAAATCCGGAAAAATGTGTGTTCGGCATTCACAAGGGGAAAGTTCTTGGATGCCTAGTTTCAACGAAAGGCATAGAAGCAAATCCTGACAAAATTAAGGCTCTGGTGGAAATGCAAGATCCAGTCTCAGTGAAAGATGTTCAGAAGCTGACAGGGAGAGTAGCTGCCCTCAATAGATTCATTCCTAGAGCCGCAGAAAGAAGCTTACCGTTCTTCCAAGTCCTCAGAAGTACTAAGAATTTCCAGTGGTCTGAACCTCAAAAGCGGGCCTTTCGCGAACTGAAGGATTACTTGTCCACCATGACCAAACTTTGTCCTCCTGAACCAAAATCGCCACTTCGCCGTATGTGTCCGCATCAAATTCGGCGAGTAAGCGCCGTGCTAGTGCAGAAAAAGATGAAGAAGGAAAGCTCGGACAAATTCCCGTATACTTCACTTCGAAGCATTGTCCGGTTCCAAGATCTTCTATTCCGAGCTAGAAAAGATCGCATATGTTGTCATCATGGCAAAGCAAGGAAGCTAAGGCATTACTTTGAGGGTTACAGAATAAGAGTCATCACCAACCGACCGCCGAATGACTTGTTCGCAAATAGAGAGGCATCCACCCGAATCATCAAGTGGGGTGCCGAGCTTTCGAGTATGTGGTAGACTTCAAGAAAAGAAGTGCAATAAAATCGCAAGTTCCGCGGATTTTGTCGTGGACTGGACTTCACCCACTCAGAACCTCGAGGAAGATACACCCGAACCTTGGATAGTGCAGTGTGACGGGGCCTGGTGTTACAAGGGAGTTGGAATTTCGGCTGTTGTGACGTCCCCGACGGGCGCGGTCATAAGATACGCAGCGCGGCTCGTATTCGCGAACAATGAACATTCCACGAACAACACAACGGAGTACGAAGCTCTACTGTTAGCATTAAGAAAAATGAGAGCCTTGGGGCAGCAGACCTTCATAATCAGAACGGATTCGAAAGTGATCCAAGAACATATCGAGAAAGAAAGCGAGGCCAGGAATCCAGTCCTCATGAAATATCTCAAAAAATTCAGAGAAATGGAAAAACACTTCAAAGGGTATTCAGTCCAGCATATCCCAAGGGATGACAACAATGAGGCAGACAAACTAGCGAAAGCGGCAGCCAGAAATCAAGAGCTACCCCCGGATGTGTTCTTCGAAATCATCAGAGAGCCTTCCATCAAGGATTCGAGGGCCAAAATCGTGAATGTAGTGGAAATTCCAGACTGGAGAGCAGAAATCATGGCTTATCTGAGAGGACATTACGAACCACAAGATGAATTGGAGGAAAAAAGATTGAAGCAAAGAGCTCGGGGCTATACAGTAGTAAATGGAGAATTATACAAATCAGGAGTCACTGAGCCTTGGCTGCGCTGCATCACTTCCGAAAAAGGACGGGAACTTCTAAAGGAAATTCACAGCGGATTCTGTGGGGCACACATAGGCACCAGGGCTTTGGCCGGAAAGGCGATAAAGCAGGGATTCTATTGGCCCACCATAAACATTGATGCCAAGATGTTAGTTCGGCAATGTGAAGCATGCCAGAACACGGGAAATCAACAAAATCTGCCTTCAATGCCAGTTCACTTAATTCCACCAACTTGGCCTCTGCAAAGGTGGGGAATGGATCTAGTAGGCTCGTTGCCAACAGCTCAAGGCAACTGCCGATTCGCAGCTGTGGCAGTCGATTATTTCACGAAGTGGGTGGAGGCAAAACCGCTCGCGAATATCACAGCAACAACAGTTCAGAAATTCTTTTGGCTGAACTTAGTCTGCAGGTTCGAGGTTCCTAGAGAATTAATGGTTGACAATGGCAAACAGTTTGACTGCTACACCTTCAAAGAATACTGCAGAACCTTAGGCACACAGGCGAAATTTTCGTCAGTATATCACCCTCAGTCCAATGGTGCAGTTGAAAGAGCCAATGGCCTGATTTTTTCGGGAATCAAGAAATGTTTGTTCGATCAGAAAAAGGGAAAGTGGGTGGATGAACTTCCGAAGGTGATCTGGTCTCACAACACCACAGTATCAAGGGCAACAGGTTTCACGCCTTTTCGCCTACTTTTCGGGACTGAGACTATGACACCGGAGGAGATTAAGAATGAAAGCATGAGAGTCCTGAAAGGGAAAGAGATAGAAGAAATTGATAAGAAGGTGGAAAAGGACATGATCGAGCTGACAATCCTTGAAGCAGCGGAAAACATCGAGAAATACCAGAGAGAGACAAGGGCATGGAGAGACAAAAAGGTGGTCCGAAAGGACATAAAAACTGGTGATCTTGTCTTGAAAAGAAAGAAAAATTGGGAGAACCCAGGAAAACTTCATGAGTCATGGGAAGGGCCTTACATCGCCAGGGAAACAGATATGCCAGGGGCTTTTCGCCTGATGGAGCAGACTGGTGAAGAGTTGCCGTATTCGTGGAATGCTGACAGTCTAAAAAGGTATTATCCATGAAAACCCTAGTTGTAGCTAGACGTAGCATACAGTAGTTTTTCGATTATCGTAAGTATGTACTCTAGAAAACTAAAAAATACGAATCACGTGTCTATAAGTGATTTAGGGAGAAAAATTAGTTTCACTTTTTCTAGTCGCAATAGAATAAAAGGACCGTACTCTTTTCCTTGCAAAGGGGGCTCTAAATCAAGAGGCAAGGTTTTTAACGAGGCGGATCCTATGTAAATACTCTTTGTGATATATATATTAAAGAGTCTTGCCCCAAATCGCGTATTTCCAGAATTCCATCGTGAAAAAAGAAGAAAAGTTCGTGTGAAAGGCTTCGTGATAGCCAGAGTTCCATCGTGAAAAAAGAAGAAAAGTTCGTGTGAAAGACTTCATGATAGCCAGAGTTCCATCGTGAAAAAAGAAGAAAAGTTCGTGTGAAAGGCTTCGTGATAGCCAGAGTTCCATCGTGAAAAAAGAAGAAAGGTTCGTGTGAAAGGCTTCGTGATAGCCAGAATTCCATCCTGAAAAAAGAAGAAAAATCCGTGTGAAAGGCTTCGTGATAGCCAGAGTTCCATCGTGAAAAAAGAAAAAGCTTGTGAGAAAGGCTTCGTGATAGCCAGAGTTCCATCGTGAAAAAAGAAAAAGTTTGTGAGGAAGGCTCCGTGATAGCCTGAATTTCATCGTGAAAAAAAGAGGCCTGAGACAACAACAAGTTGTGGCCTAGAAAAATCCCATCCACGAGGGGATTCCCACCAAAAAGGCCTGAGACAACAACAAGTTGTGGCCTAGAAAAATCCCATCCACGAGGGGATTCCCACTAAAAAGGCCTGAGACAACAACAAGTTGTGGCCTAGAAAAATCCCATCCACGAAGGGATTCCCACCAAAAAGTTTGCATGATGATTTCGAGAAAGTGAATGCCTAAAGGGTTGCCTTCAGATTTTCACTTAGTGTAGATTGATGAAATTTTTTTTAAATATCATCATTGTAAGAAAAAGGCAAGGGGCTCGTTCAGAGAATTGTAGAAAACCTTGGTTGAAGCAACTGAGGGTTGCAGTATCAACCAAGGCAAGTCTGCCGGTCGGGCCAAGTCCACAAAATTCGAAAACAAATTTTGTCGACTTGCGCAATGACGGTTGAAGTTTTCAGAAACTAACGAAGATTTCTCCTAAAAATATGCTCGAAATCCGTGAATAGTAAGTGTCGCCAACCTGCCTTCAAGTTTTCATGCAAAACGGCAAGGTGGGGGAGGGTGACATTTTTTCAAAAAAAACGTATTTGTTGCCTTATTCGCATAAAAACTTCCGAATAGTTCGTCAATAATTACAGCAGTCATAGGTTTAAAATGAAAGTTCTACAACATGTCCTGGTTTACAAACGTTGTTTTCAGCCATATCGCTAGCATAGGCGAAGTCAAACGCGCCTGCTAAGGGGCTAAGGGGCTCCGTCTTCGGAATTTTAAAGGAGCGCGAAGTAGAGGATGCAGAACGTCTCTTCTTACGAAACAAGAAAAACGAAGAGAGATCAAAACAGCCCATAGAAAATTTAAGCGAGGCCTCAAGCCAAAAATCGGAAAAGTCTTGTTCGGGATGTGCTCGCTTGAACAGACGCCACGCTTCACCACTAACGAACATCCTATCCCGATGAATTCGTAGCAGCAACATGTCCTGCGCAGGCCCAGCTTGCAGGACCTGCGCAGGTTAAAGTATACAAAACATTTGTTCAGGGAAATTAAGTGAATCTACCCAAATATACAGGCAACCTTGAATACACCCAAGGTTCGGACATAGCATCTAGTTCGTAACATCCACCTTCGGAGAATCATCCTCGTGTTCGGGGGCTTGCTCGCCGTCGCTGCCTCCATCGCTACTGCTGCTGCTGCTGCCGCCTGAGCCCCCTTCGCCTGAGTTGCTCGAATCTTCGCCGGAAGTCGACACTTCGGGGGACGCAGCGATGTCCTCACGATTCTCCTCCGCGTTCAGCTGAGAAAGAAAGAAATATAAATGTGAAGGGAGTTCGAGAAACTGAAACATCGGTGAGGCACAAGTTACGAAATCAAACAAAAATTTACCTCGGCAAGTTTGGTGCGCGCAATGAGCTTAACGGTCTCCTTCCCACTGGACAACCGGAATTCCCTTGCGAACTTATTTTTGATAGCCTGAACATCGGCATTAGCTCGAAGTATCGCAGTGCTTGCGGCGCTAGCGAATTGGGAGATCTTCTCGCGAAACTTCTCCAAGTTGACGCAGTCATAGTCATGAAGAATCTTCAAAATACTCTCCACAGAGAAAGCAGCCGCGAAGTCGCTAGCGCCGGAGATCACCTCAGAGAGGGCCTTGAACTCAGCCTCCATCCAATCCATGAATTCGGGAATCTCAATGTTATCTGGGAGAGGAGCTGGACGAACGCCGAACTCATTCAAAGACTTCTTGTACTCCTCGTAAAGAAGTTTCAGCTTCTCCAGAGTTTCGGAAGTATTTTTCTTCGAAGCTACTTCCTGCTCTGCCAGCGCCTTCTCAAGATCCACGATTTTACGGTCCTTCGCGCTCAGGGACTTGGCGAGACTGGCATTGTTAGTACGAAGATCATCGGCGATTTTCATAGCCCGCTCGTGTTTCACCCGAAGATTTTCGATCAAGTTGATATCATCTTCGTGGGCCTTCTGAACCTTCTCCAGCTCCTTCTTAGATTGCTCAAGCGCTGCTTCTGCGATCTTCTTTTCATCGTGACTTATCTTCAAGGCCTCTGCCAACTCAGCCACCTTCTTCTCAAGTTCCAAGTTCGTGGATTGTGCGAGAGCAAAGCTGCGCTTCAGTTCCTTAGACTTCTGGGAAAGCTGCTTGTTCACCTTCTCTTGTTCAGCGAGCCGCTCTACGACAACTTTCCCGAGCATAGAATGTTTGAGTGCATAATCCTCCTGAAAGCGCGCTAGCTTCGAAGGAGAATAAGAGTGCAATAGATCCTTGAATTCTGAAAAATTCAGAAATAAAGTCTCAGATCAAAATTCAAGAATCGGAAAAGGCATGAAAAAGCAGTGAGAAGGAACGAACCTTGCTTACTGAAGCGCTGCATGGTGACTTCTTTAGCTGAACCGGAAGAAGATTTCCCCCGAGACGACGGGGTGGTTTCGGAGGTAGAGTGAGGCTCCTTCTCGGAGTCCTGAGCAGCTCCCTCGGGTCGTTCTGAGGCCTCCCCTCCTGTTTCATCAACAATTGCGGACGATTTCCACAGAGTTAAAAACTTGGACGTCTTGCTCCCAACGCCGGTTGTCTCGAAACCAACACGCAATAGCTTGCCGCGATGAGACGTACCAAAGCTTTTATTGAAAGCGGCTGTTGACGGTGAAAATCCGTCAACCTAGCCATGAGTTTACCTTCGGTGTTGGCATAACTTTTGTATCTTATTCATTGGTACTAACCCCCGTAGTATAACAAGTTCACTTGTGCATGTCGGTTTTGGAGTTATGTGTTTACGCAGGGTTTTAACGTTGAAAGCAAGACTTCCGGGATAAGTTCATTAAGCACCTCATGACAAGACCTTGAAGCCCGATACAAGTCAAGCAATGAAGTGAACATGACTCCAAGAGCCCAAGGACCAAGCCCGAGAAGACGATAAACTCCGAGGACCGAACCGGAAAAGTGCTCGAATCTTGCAAGACAAGGAGTTGAGTCCAATTCGGAGAGAAACCGACGTCAAGGGCCCACATGCAAAAGGGGAGAACATCTAGAAGACGTGGGAAGCAACACCGGCGAAGCAGCCGCGGGATGGGCCGAAGTGGGCCCGGGCCGGCCGGCCCGGCCCCAATTCGGGGCCCAATCGGCCTCTCCTTTGACCTAATTGCTTCTCAGGCTATAAATAGCCCCCTGACCGAGAGCCACGCAGAACCGAAGTCGTAATCCGCCGCCGAGGAGCAGAGAAGCTTGAGGGACACCATCACGGAGATGAGGGTCGTGCTAGTTGTCTAGGGTTTCCCTAGCCGACGTGGGAACCTTGCATGGAAGACCACGTCGGAGCTCCGGAGCGAGGATCAAGATCGAGGTAGGATCCCGGTGGTGATCTTGTTCATGTAATCATTCATGGTGAAGTTGTAAGTGAATCCGATTTCTAGCGATCAAGTGCCTTCTCGATGATTTTGTTTTCTTCTTGGTTTTGCTTCTTCTACGATCTAGTCTGCAGCTAGATTACTAAGGGTGCTCTTGTAGCCGCGGTGGCTAGAGGTGCATACCGGACCGGCCAAGTGATTTCAACTTGTTCTATCGAACTCGCCCTAAGCTCCCCGCATGAATAGGGATACGTTGTGACAGAACGGGGGTCTTGAAAGGCGGATGTTTTCGGAGTCGGATGGGAAGGCCACGATTTAAAGATGCTTTTAATGAGATTCGCTCTTCTATCTTCATCTATCTTGTTTGGAGCTACAACATAAGCATGATCTAGATTCTCTAGATTGGTTATCTCTTGCTTTCTCTTGCTACCTCTTTAGTAGATTAGATTAGATTCGTTTTCTTTATGAGTTAGTAGAGTAGATGCAATTTGTCTTCAATAGATAGCTTTACCTTGCTTTACTAGATTGAATCCTTGCGTTGCACATTGTTCCACGGATTCGATACCTTGGGTTCACCACTCGAGGGAAGAAGGGTCCCTTGACTACGACGGGAGACTTGTCCGCTTGCAAGTCATAAACGAACTTTGATACAACTATTAACCGTCAACAAGCCCCTTTTTCTGGCGCCGTTGCCGGGGAACAAGCAATCAAGATCCGATCTAGTATCGCTTATCTTTTCAGTTTTTCTTTTAATTTTCTTTTGCATCTCTTAAGTTTGATCATCCTCAAAAAGAAAAAAATCAATCTAATCTAGTTTTTTATTAACCCTAATTTTTCTTTTATTTTTAGATTTTTGTTTTATCACTAACCCTAACCGGAGATGGTTGGCTACCTCTCCAAGAAACCCAAACTTTTTTGTGGATGATCCAGGAAAACTTTACAGGCAAAGGTGACGTGCAACACAAGCTAAAGGATTGGAAACCCTAGGTCCAAAGTCGAAGGACCGTCAAAATCTCCAAGGGAATCACCACCTCCAAGTCCAAAGGAAGATCAACCTCAACCACCGGAGCGCTACACACCCCGGACATCGTTGATCTACCTATCATAAACCTTCAAGATGCCGGGAGGCCGTTCAAGATCAAGGTCTCAACTATCCGCATGACGATTGCGAGAGCTGAATGCATACGAGCCGGATTCCTTGAGTGGCATATCGGTTCACTTAAGAGGAGGATGGAGAAGATGGAGATGGAGAAAGAAGCTCAACACCTAAAGGCTGCCAAGGCAAGATCCACATGCGAAGTGTTCATCATGATGAAGATGCTAGAGACGAAAGTGGGACAACTTGTCGGGCGCCTGATGGGTAACAAAGAAGAATTTCGGAGACAACTCCAAGGTCCCAAGACGGCTAAGGCTACTCAAGCTCATTCGGGAGAGATGAAGGATCACACTAGAGACCATGAAGATCACGACCGAAGGACCAGAGTTCGAGATGCCGAGCCACAAGGAAGTTGTTGCATCCATCAAGACCAAAGGACAAAGCCAGCCTGTGAAGACCAAAAAAAAATGACTAAGCCAAAGTGGGTACCCAAGATTGCAACGCCCGCAAAGAGCGTTGATCCGGAGTAATCAAGTGAAGAAGTCTAGCCATGGACTATAAACGAAGCGCTAGGCGGGGAGGCAACCCGTTTCGTCGAGTCAAGAATAAGCTACCGGGAGGACAACCCGATTCCAGGTTTTTCGAGTCTTTTTAATAATTCAGTTTTGAATTTTACTACGCAAAACCTTAGACTTAGAATGGTTGAACAATATTAGAGACATAATTCTTGGTTGAATATTTTGCTTGATCATAAACCCTTTACATGAACCATCCTATGTGATTGTTTGCCTCTTCTTCGAGAAACCACAACCAAAAAAAATTTCAGAACCTAACTCAACCCTTCACCCTCATTATGGTGCTGTGTTTGACTTGTTTTTCATGCTAAAAACACTCGAGTAGAGCCACGACTTGTATCTAGATGATTATTTAAATTTCAGCATGTGGTAGGACTCGCGTGAACCTAGAAACTTGATTTTTGGTTGGTTTAAAAATCCATATCCTTGGTTTCTCTAAGATTAGAATTTTTCTAAGCCTCACTTATTTTTATTTCATTCAAAATCTCTCTCATCTAATCAAAATTAGGACCTAAACCTATGCCCCCATGATCAAGCCGGGAAAAGCTTGCTCTCAACTAATGAAGGCAAACTATACCGGTGAGACCGAAATCGACGTAGTCGAAAAATATTTTCGACTTACATTTGTTTTTAATGGGTTAAAAACTTCTCTAAATTTATGCTTGAGCTCTTGCATTGCTCTGAAAAATATTTTTAAATTTCGAAATAAGAGGAGTGCTTAGCCTTAAACACACTTAAAGGGAGGCAATCTAGTTAACCTAACCATGCATGCACCATGATACATCACGGGATGCCCCTCCAACATATTTAAACCACATGCAAAGTACAAGCATGGGGGGCAGCCAAGGCTTTGTTTTGTAGGAATATCATGGATGCATGTGAGGCAATGGAGTATGGAAGTGAATCAAGCGAAAACATCAAGTGGAAGGAGCAATAATGCAAGCGAAGGAGTGGACGGGAATGTTTGGAAGGTGTACGCGGTCACGAAGCAACATGCACTAGAGAAGAACCGAGCCGAGAGGAGGAGAGAGGTAAGTCTTTCATCCAACTCTTTGTTCATGTGCTCTAGTTTGTAGGCCGGAACCACCTTAGACTTAGCCATCCACCGCGTTTGTTTCGTGCAACAAATCACATCCTTAATCCACTCAAAGTCCAGACTCCAAAATAATATTTGTGTACCTTGTTACCGGGTGAAAACCCCGGATATATATTTGTGAGGGAGAGTGCTGCAATCATGGAACAAAACTACAAGCCTTGTCACCAAAGAAAAAGGGATCATCGTCGTCTAAGCCATCATCGACAACCTCTTCGAGGAGGCACTCGGTTTCCGGGTTTCCTCGGAGTGTGGAGGAGGACACGGCACCGCCGAGGAGGAATCGCACTTTTCTCCTTGGTGGCATGAGGGCCACACAAAACTCGTTTATTAGGTTTACCAAACTTCAATAACATATGGAGGAGCCGCCTGTCCAACCTCGCCACTTGACACGATCATCCGCTCCACCTCCATACGCTCCGCGGTATTCCGAGGGGTATGTCATCATGACGGAGGAGGAGGAGAAGAAGCTCGCTCACCTTAAGTAGAGGCTTGTAGCGAACGTCGACATCAACGACCAAGCTCTCCACATATTGGGTTTCACACGGGACACCGGTGCAATTCTCTAACGGAGTGTCGGCAAACACCCACAAGGAATTCGCCTAGGAATTTTTTATGACCATGGCGCATACCCTTGATGAAGGAGTGCTGAGTCTCTCATTCCGTTGGAGGGAGCCCACAAGTGGAGAAGAAGGAAGACACCGTCGGAAGGGTAACCTTGATCAATGATGCTATTTCTAGCACCTTGATGGGGTAATCTCCTTTCATCCATGGGTTGCAATCGGTCTTGAGATGTAATCGAACTTTGTTGGATTATCTATCTATCATCTTACACCGTGGCCATCATAGGTCTAGTCATGAATACCTTCGCGTAGTGAGAGTACGAGAGGAGGGAAAGGGCGAAACCGTGGTCACATCCCCCGATAGATTAGATTGGTTTTCATGTTCGAAACGATTGCATGTTCTAGTATCGTAGACCCATGGGTGAGTGTCTCCTATTTTCAAAAGGGAGCTCCGGAACAAGTATGTGCATGAAGGCACATGGGAAGGTTTTTGGAGTATGATCACGGGAAGAGACAATCAACGAAGAAATACTATCCGGAACCCCATCATCCAAGTGTGTCACCTTTGTGCAAGTGGATTTTTGGGAGAACAAGAGAGACAAAGATAACCAACACGGAGTTGAATTGGCTTTACTCGGCTTTGATTGCCAAGTGGCCAATAGACCCCACTCACCTATGATCAACCGGTGGTGTTGTTAAGCAACATCGAGTTCGGAAGATATTGGTTCGGGGTGTTGCCTCTCCATATTGGCTATCTCTTTAAAACCGGGTATAACAAGGAACCCAAATCATCTCCTACCCAGGACTTCCCTAGGAATATATGAAGAAAGGAAAATATAAGAGTGAAGATGAGAGAGGGGGTTTCCAAGTGGCCTAGGTGAATTTGCCCCTTCCGGATTGAAGATTAAGACTTTTCTTGAGGGGAAGAAGATCGGTTAGAGGAAGGACTTCTTGTGCCGGCGAAGAGAAAAAATAATAATAGAGAAGGATTAGGAGAAGGTTTTTCCACGACCCAAGAAGGAGGTGCACAACAAAATTATATCCCACCATTAGGAGGAACCCCGACGCCGCCGAGTTACTACGGTGATGTACCAATGCAAGCATGGGGGAGTGGTGCAGCCATACCCCCACCATTTTTGCGGTGCCCAACGTAGCCTTTGCGGAGCCCTATGCACACCTTCCTCAACCACAACAAAATGTAGCCACCATTGGAGGATACGCTGCAAGGAACATGCAAATTATTGCAGCCATCCTAACCAATGCAAACCAAATGGGTGAAGGAAATGCAAACGTCGCTTATGTGCTTTGACACCTTCACCTAGCACCGTCGGACAATTCATAGGAGTAGTGGTGCATTCCTATTACAAGTAAGGGTACAACAACCAAGACTATCAATATCAACCACCGGCGGAAGATTAGAGAGAGGAGGAGCTTTAGTTATCTTTCCTTTACCCCCTTTTCTTTAATTTTCAGCTTGTATGCGCCTATATTTGCGTAGTATTTTCAGCTTTGCTTTAATTTTCAGTTTTTAATTTAATTTTCAGCGTGTGTCTTAGTGTTTATTTCCATCATGAATAATGACGCTACCAAGTTTTTACCTTTGGTAAAGTTACAAAGTTTGCGCCATGATGATATATGATTATAATTGCCGCTTTGTTTATCTTTGTAATTGATTTATGCATGTTTAACCTAGTGCTCTCTTAAAAATACAAATCTGAAATTATCTAAATGCTAGCTTAATCTTCAGCGGAGGTTATGATTAAAATAAAGACCCATAGTGTTTTATGTGCTCTCAAGTTATGAATAGATTAAAGATGTCTTTTATGCTCAAAAATATTGCTAACCTTGTCACAAATATCACTTGTGTGTTGCTCAACCTATCCAAAGCCTTATATATATTTGAGTGCGTAAACTTTAGTGTACAAGATTTATTTTTGAGTGAGTTATTGCAGGCCATGATTTCTCTGGCCCGAGACTAAGAAGCTGGTCATTCCGTTTTTGCGTATCTATCTTTTTGCTAGCCTTTTTATCCGTGCATTGTGTATCCCCGCATCGGAGATCTCACAAACCTCGCCGGATATCCACCCTTAAACCAAATATCATCTTTTGTGTTTACCTCCTTGACCACAACCTATTGTTGAGAATGGATCATCAATTCAAGGAAGATCGCAAGACGGTGCCAACATTGAAGATTTCAAGTATCTCTCCAAGGAAGAATACCCCGGTACCTACCTTATTTTTCGCCTCTTTGCTCGAGGACGAGCAACGTCTAAGCATGGGGGAGGAGGTAGGTACGGTGCAGTTTTAGAGTTAAAAGGGGAATATTTTAAAAAAATGATGATGAAAAAGAAAAAAAGAATGATGAAAAAAAAATCCAGTGATAATCATGACTTTCAAGGTAAAGAAAAAAAAATATATAATGAAAGAAAGAAAGAAAGAAAGAAAGAAAGAAAGAAAAGAATGATAAATATGAGAAAGAAAAAAATATGAGTATGCGTAAAGTGAACTCCCCGGTTCTCTAAGAGTGCATTCAAGGCTTCAAGTTAAAAAGATCCATTCTCATCTTCCAACCATGTGCAATCCGATAACGAGGACTTCCTTTGTGCTTCGGGATCACTTTTTGCCATTTGCACATGTCCACTCATCTAAAAGTGTGTGTATTTTTCTCTTTCCCCTCCTTGATTTAACATTATTTTCCAATGACCTTTTTGACGAGTCTCGGTAAGACCATGAGAAGCTTGTCTTGTTTTGACAACACCTCATTTATAAAATCTTGTTAGGACTAAACTTTCCCAAAGCTCCATATAAAGCCTACCACACATATATGTTATGAGAGGGAAAGGAGTAGAATATATAGGCTTGAGAGACAAGTGAGATGAGAGTTCATGAGCAATATACAAGATGATTTAAATTTGTGAACTTGGTTTAGCTTTTCTTTATCTCGTTCTTTATTTCAAAAATTCTGAGGTCTATTTAAACTTTGTGAGCATGTTAATACTTGTGGGATAAGCTTAATAAGAATCTACCCTCCGTAGAGGTGAAGGCTAGTACATTATGGAACTTTAACGAATTAAACTTTTGAGAGCATTATGTTTTTTTTTTCATGTATGATCAAGTGCAAGGTTTAAACATTGATGGGCAACGATGATATCCATCGAAGGCTTACTCGAGGACGAGCAAGGTTTAAGCATGGGGGAGATGTTGACGGTGAAAATCCTTCAACCTAGCCATGAGTTTACCTTCGGTGTTGGCATAACTTTTGTATCTTATTCATTGGTACTAACCCCCGTGGTATAACAAGTTCACTTGTGCATGTCGGTTTTGGAGTTATGTGTTTACGCGGGGTTTTAACGTTGAAAGCAAGACTTCGGGATAAGTTCATTAAGCACCTCATGACAAGACCTTGAAGCCCGATACAAGTCAAGCAATGAAGTGAACATGACTCCAAGAGCCCAAGGACCAAGCCCGAGAAGACGATAAACTGCGAGGACTGAACCGGAAAAGTCGTCGAATCTTGCAAGACAAGGAGTTGAGTCCAATTCGGAGAGAAACCGACGTCAAGGGCCCACATGCAAAAGGGGAGAACATCTAGAAGACGTGGGAAGCAACACGGGCGAAGCGAGCCGCGGGATGGGCCGGGTGGGCCCGGGCGGGCCGGCCCGGCCGGCCCGGCCCCACCCCAATTCGGGGCCCAATCGTCCTCTCCTTTGACCTAATTGCTTCTCGGGCTATAAATAGCCCCCCGACCGAGAGCCACGCGAGAACCGAAAGTCGTAATCCGCCGCCGAGGAGCGAGAGAAGCTTGAGGGACACCATCACGGAGATGAGGGTCGTGCTAGTTGTCTAGGGTTTCCCTAGCCGACGTGGGAACCTTGCATGGAAGACCACGTCGGAGCTCGGAGCGAGGATCAAGATCGAGGTAGAATCCCGGTGGTGATCTTGTTCATGTAATCATTCATGGTGAAGTTGTAAGTGAATCCGATTTCTAGCGATCAAGTGCCTTCTCGATGATTTTGTTTTCTTCTTGGTTTTGCTTCTTCTACGATCTAGTCCGCGCCTAGATTACTAAGGGTGCTCTTGTAGCCGCGGTGGCTAGAGGTGCATACGGACCGGCCAAGTGATTTCAACTTGTTCTATCGAACTCGCCCTAAGCTCCCCGCATGAATAGGGATACGTTGTGACGAACGAGGGTCTTGAAAGGCGGATGTTTTCGGAGTCGGATGGGAAGGCCACGATTTAAAGATGCTTTTAATGAGATTCGCTCTTCTATCTTCATCTATCTTGTTTGGAGCTACAACATAAGCATGATCTAGATTCTCTAGATTGGTTATCTCTTGCTTTCTCTTGCTACCTCTTTAGTAGATTAGATTAGATTCGTTTTCTTTATGAGTTAGTAGAGTAGATGCAATTTGTCTTCAATAGATAGCTTTACCTTGCTTTACTAGATTGAATCCTTGCGTTGCACATTGTTCCACGGATTCGATACCTTGGG
Organism: Cenchrus americanus; assembly: GCA_947561735.1. Taxonomy (NCBI): domain Eukaryota; kingdom Viridiplantae; phylum Streptophyta; class Magnoliopsida; order Poales; family Poaceae; genus Cenchrus; species Cenchrus americanus. Next base: position 79,020,003 of record OX387240.1, read on the forward strand.
TTCACCACTCGAGGGAAGAAGGGTCCCTTGACTACGACGGGAGACTTGTCCGCTTGCAAGTCATAAACGAACTTTGATACAACTATTAACCGTCAACAGCGGCCAAAGAAGGAGAGGGAGCCTGATCTTCGGGAACAGTTTCACGAACTTCGACCAAGCGAGCATGTTCGGTAGGATTCTCCCCCCGTTGAATGGTGAGCTCAAATTCCTTGGTGAATTCGGAGGAGGCTTGGTCAGCAAGAGGGGCTTCAGCAGCAGGAGCTTCGGCAGCAGCGGGGGACTCAACGGGGGCAATAGCATCAGCAGCAACAATGGACTCATCAGCAGCAGCAGGTTCAGCCTCCTTGCGAACTTCGGGAGCAGCATCTGAAAAGGAATCAACATCTACGAATTCATTCTCAGTACCCGACGGATAGTTGTCTCGAAAGGTAAACAGAGGCCAGAAGCAAACACCTTTGAGGCTGTCTGCTTCCACGAAGGCGTCGTCGTCGAAGGAGGATGGAACTCGCCGAACACCGACGGAAGAAGCTTTCTTCACCGCCTTCTTCAACCTCTTGCGGCTCATCTGGGCAAGGCCCGAAGCAGCCTGGAGCTCTGCGTCCGAAGTTCGTTCAGAAGTCTTTCGCTTGCGTTTCGACGATTCCAGAGATTTTGTCCTGGAAGGCTTGACCCCCGAAGAAGTGCCCTCGCCGGCGGGGTGATGAGCCTCGCTTCGATGACCTTATTCGGGGAGCATTGATCGAGGCAGACGAGCAAGCGGCCACGGCAACGGCGGGAAGCTTCAACTTGGGACTCGGGCCTCGAGAGCGAAAAATTTGTCCCCACAAACTTCCGAAAAAACGCGGTTGATCCTCTTCTTATGCTTTACCAGGGCCTTGTATGCCTTATACTCATTCATGGTATATTCGCCTACCATGACGTTCACCCTCTTTTCCACTTCTTCCATGAAGGCCTCAGCGCTCTGGTCTTCGCGAAGTTTAATCCCGAACTTCGGGAAAGGCACCTTCGATCCGCGAGTTGACGTTGAAGTACAAAAGCTCAGTAGGGGACCAACCACTCGAAATAGGCCAGACCCGGGCAGCGACGAATTCTTCACTAATGTCTCGGCCGCCAAGTATAATGCTGGCCAGGTGAAATGCATTCTCACAACTTTTGATTCCCAAGGCCCGTTGGTTGAATTTGGCAACATTCACTGCGGCCAGAGGCGCAATCAGGCAGGACAATTTCGGCATATTGACCTTCAGATAAAACCAATGAAACCTCCAATCATCGGTGAGGTTAGACTTGCAACAGGGAGCAATCTGGATTCGGGTAATTCCTTTTCGGGTATTCTGACGTCGCGTGTTAAAAGTGCAACACGCATGCTGACTGTGATAGAACTGCCCGTCATCGCCCTTGACGACCTCAGGGATAATCACCAATTCGTAGAATCTAGCGAAGGCATCGACACTGGGACTGCAGCCGAAGGTCTTCAAAATCCAGATGAACTTCGACATTTCAAGGAAAGATGTCGGCGAAAGCTGGTGGATTTTCACTGAAAATGCATCAAGAATAGCCGGTAGGACTGGGTCACAGGGGAACCTCAGCCCACAGATAAAGAAATCCCGAAAGACAACAACTTCTCCGTCCCTAGGGGTAGGGACCTGCTCATCAAGCGGGGCTCGCCCAGTGCCCGGAGAGAAGAACCCGGCCTTCTCGTATTCCCGAATCGTGTTGGTCGTCACCTTCGACTCTCCGAAGACGAGTGAGGGTGGCAGCGGGCCGGAAGTCCTTGCTTTAACCAGGTCACTAACGCCGGCATTGACATCTCCGATGTCTTCGCCATTGTCAGATTGAACCTCCCCATCTTCGCGACTCCTGGAGCCACTGGGAGAACCAGAATCCTCGGCTGGTGCAGCATGCTCGGCACCTTCGACGACTGGGTCGAGCGGAAGACCAGCCGCAATGAGCTCTTCGGTAGTCATGGGTCTAGCTGTGCTTTTTACTCGAGCCACCTAACCAACAGATACGAACATACGAACTGTTAAGAATAACATTCAAGAATGAAGCTCACAAAATCGTGATACCACTGCACCAAAGTATAACAAGTAAGAATTGATAAGAAAGAAATAAAAGAATACCTTAGAGAAATGCAAAGAGAACCAGAAGTTCGCGAGCTTTTCAACAGAAGACCAGGTTCCGCGAACGCGACAGATTCACGAACCGCAAGAGAGTAGAAAGGCCGTAAAATTTTTTAACAGCGGCAGCCCGCTATTTATAGGGCCGGGGAGGGGTAGTTCCGCGAAACCCGCCTCGATCTAACCGTCCTTGGTTTCCCGGGTGATGCGTGTCCCCTCCGACGTTCCGAGGGTGACGTTTTTTACTAAATTTCCGAAGGATTCGTGGAATCGGATCGTCGGAGTCAACCCGCTTTCCGAGGGGCTAGTGTTGGGGAATTCGAGAAAACCCGTCACCCTCGAAACGTTGAGTTTAACAAAGTTCTCGAAACATATTTTTCAGTGGCAGGGAATTCACGATTTTCGGAAGCCTGGAACCTGTGAAGCTTCGAAGTCGCGAATGTATGAAGTTCGGGGATCTTGATTCGGTGAAGAAATGGGATCACGAACATGCGGAAGCCCGGAGTCTCGAGCTGTCGATGGCCCGAACTTCGGAGGACGGCCGATTCGAGAATCTTTTGAGGGCTAAGTTCGGGAGTTGCGCGCGAGGACATGCGCGAACCAGCGAAGAAGCGAAGGCCAATTCGGGAATCTATTGAAGACCCAGTTCGAGAGTTTCACGCGAAGACATTCACGAACTGGGAGAGAAGCAAAGTCAAAGTTGTTGTCCCAAAAAGTCCGGGTTTAGAGTGTGAACTAGTGACAGATTTGTAAATATGTTAGATGAAAAAGACATTCTTGTATGCGTTCACACTAGGAATATTCTCTAAGCCCGAGGGTGTTTTCGTTATGTAAAAGTCCCTTCATCTCCCTATAAAAGGGGGCGCGAGGGCACGTGTAAACGGATTCAGACTTTTTGGAACTTGTGCTACTTGCAGCGGGAATCACAGTCTCTCTGCGCTCTCACTCAGTGCTTGAACGTGTTTTGCTCTCTCTCTCTCTCTCGTGTTAGGGCTGTAATCCGAATTTTTCGGGTAACCCCCCAACAGTGGGCACCGACAGGAGGAAGGGAGGTCATGCGGTGAGCGCGGCGCCAACAGTAACCCTGTACCGGCGTGCATGGCTGCCGGCTCCCACCTGCTCCTGCCTGCGACACGGCGAGGATGAAGGGAAGCCGATGGCCACCAGCCCACCACTCCTGTCTCCCGAGCTCAACCGGGAAGGGCAGCCCAGCGCTAGAGAAGCACCAGCGAGCCCCCAGCGCAGCGAGGAGGAGGCTCATCCGCTTCACGCGGAGCACAGACCTCGTGGCATCTCGGGGTCGGCACTGAACAAGAAGAGGAAGGCGTCCGCCGTCCAGGCACGGAGCGAGCGACAACAGTAACTGTGCCTATGAGTTGCTTGACGAAATGCCTTTCCCATGGCAAGCTTCATACTGTGCTACGGCTCTCATATCACCCTCCTTTTCAGCAAACACTCTTTTCAGCAAACACTGATGTATCATCTGCACATCTCAATTCAGATTTGACCTTCACAATGTTAACTGACAATTGAGAAGTAGTAATGTTTATGGTTTGATAGAAAAATTTACAATCTTACAGTTACACTACTAGATCAAGGGTAGTATATAGCTGTCACATACGAAGCATTGAACTGTACTGCTACCCATACCATGTCGATTGCTAAATAACATTACTTCTGTCAAAACAGAAGTTGCTTGTACGTAGTCATAACTATAGCTATTATATTTAAATACTTATTCACTAGCATACCTTCTGATCTTGAACCTTGTGAAAAATGAGGAAAAAACCTCTTGCAATATTGGCTGCTTTTTGTGTTAATTAGTTTGTACACTTTATTTTGGTTCAGTAGCATAATCCACACCCCTTGTTGTAGCATTGGCTATTAAGTCTACTACAGAAAAATGATATTATTCTCATCTTCTTGCACCCAACATATGCATTTTTTAAAGGAAAACATATGCATTTTCATCAAGCAAAATCACTGTACTAAAATGTGGCTCGTATTCACAAGTCCATCACAACGTGATTAGCCGACATGAATCATATCAGAATGGAAACTTATATTAGCCTCGTCCACAACCCTGAGTACATGAATGTGACACATGTGCAAGTCTTTGAACTATTGAGGCTTAGTAGCTCATGAGGAAGAAAAGAATATGTTCTTTTTTTTTGGCAATGCTCTCTCCCTCTCCCTCTCCCTCTCCCTCTCCCTCTCCCTCTCCATCTCCATCCATCTCCGTCTCGCAAGTTGCTATCCAAAAACAAATAGCACACCTCGCAAGTTGCTATCAAAAAGAAATAGCACACCACAAAAGCTCAGTATCATGCCATCCGATTTCCATTGCTAAGGGTAACTTAAGATGAGACATAACACTTATTTATGCATGAGAGCTAAGTCTTACCCATGTACCTCCTATGCAGTAATGGTCTGCTTTAGAGCATCTCCAAGAGTTTGCCAAAATTTACTTGGCAAATCATGTGTTTTGCCAACTTCTAAAAAGCTATGCAAAGTAAAAAAAGAATTCATCTCCAACAGTTTGGCATAATTCACTTGCCAAATCCAGATCTAACTGACGTCACGAATCCTGAGAGAAACAAAATTATATATGTGTCCTTCCACCTCTTGAAAAACTTACATCAGGAATCCTTCTCTATTCTTTATTTCTTTTTCACCCTCCCACCTAGAGGGAAACAACGATGGCAACCACGATCCGTGTGTGCATATATGCGCGTGGGGAGGTGAGTTTTTCCAAGTTTCTATTTTTGCCAAGTTGGTTTGCCAAACTGTTGGAGGCCAATTTTTCTTGTTTTGCCAAAATTACATGGATGCCAAGTTGGTTTGCCAAACTGTTAGAGTTGCTCTTACTCCATGGTCAGTGCGGCAACGCCGCATCTGGGTTTCTAGTTAACCGTAATCCCCTTCCCTGGAACCGCCCGCTGCCGCCGCAGGCTGAAGGCGCGGCGTCGCCGCTGCCCGGTGCTGCCACCGGCGATGGTCGGAGGGCCGTAGATGCAAATCCACTTGCCTCTAGTGCTTGCCCACTTCTCCTTCTCCATGTTGCCCGCGGCCCCAAGGTCGCCCGCGTGCGCCGGTCGCCGGCCGTTGGCCAGTCATCGGATGTCGGAGGGGAGCCCCAGCGACGCAGGGCTCCACGTGCCCCAGCGGATGCCGGGGCACCGGTCGATGGACGCGAAGCGACTGAGGGGGCTTGATCCAATGGGAGTCATCGGGTTCGTCAAGGAAGATATGGACGGAGGTCTGCCTGTGGCGTTGAAGAACGGCGGTGCACCGCAATGAGCCGCTGGTGTCCCGAATACGAAGCTCGTGTGCGCCATCGTGGAGGGTCCGGCGAGGCCGGATGTGGTGTTGGCGGTGGTGAAGGTGTTGATGGCTGGATGGCTTGCCTGAGCACCGGAGCCGTCTTTGCCGACCCATGCCATCATCGTCCATGCAGGTGCGTTCGTGTCGGGGAAGACCCCAGATCCTTCAGCATTTGTTCCTCTGTGATGACAGCCGATTTTTTTACCTGTCATCGTTGGTGAAAAGCCTGACCTGAGGGCCAAAGCCGGCGATGTCGTCTGCCGCCATATTCACCGAAGGGGCGTCGATAAGCCTGAGAATGGATCAGGATCCAGCCCTAATCCCAATCCGATCCTAATTTGTTATTTGGCCGATCCAACTCTATCCAGCCCTCACCGGTTTGATTTAACTCAATCCAATCCAATCCGGAGTTTCACAACATCCTAATCCACTCCAATCCTATTTTGAGCCCAAGGGCTGTGTGCACTCTACGATCCAAGGGCCTTCACAAAGATGTGTTGCCTTCACATCTGAGGGACGACGTGAGGGAGTGTGGTGGGGCGAACGTAACGTGGCCCATATTAACTTTGCCAAATTGCTAACTGTTCCACATCCAGTTAAAACAAACAGAAAAAGGCAAATGCAACATCTTCAAAATAGCAACATGGGTAACTACATCTCTACAGGTTCAAGCACCAGCCGTTCGTTATTTGGTTGTTACAGATCACTACTATTCAGCTCGTAAAGGCTCAAGCTTACATGCTCCTAAGTCCTAACCAGCTTCTGCAACCCCATGGGCAGAGACGCAGAGTAGGCAATGGCCCCTGAACTGCAGGTAACTGGTTCGACGATGTCTCTGAGCTTGTTTAGAAGAGTAAAACTAGTCCTTCACAGAAGCTCAATATGCCTTCCCCTGAACTGCAGGTAACTGCAAAAATGAATGACAAAAGGAATCATTACATCAGACAGTGAGGGAATAGTTTTGTCATGGACTCTGCTAACTGAACGTCACGAAATCAGGATCATGATATTAAAGCTCAAACACAGATATTGGTTATGTCAATACATGTTTCACTAACAGCCATAAGATAGTCTCCGTATTCAATGGAGTTTTAGTACACATAGATTCCCACCCTCAACAATGCACATGTATCTTCGTATTTCGTCATTACACTTCCTTTGAAATAGAACAACACATTAAAGAAATGGTACAATGAGTAGCACCCAAATCCAAATGTGGATCAAACTCAAGCAATGTATACAAAGATACAATCAATGAAAGCGGAAGCTATCAAGGTTGCAACTTTAAAAGTGGCCTAAATTCAGTGGAGGGTAAATACTAAATACCAATGTGCTACCATACCCAGAGTCAAAAAGGTTTTGTAGCTCATTCAGGATGATGGAACTAGTAACATGCTTTGTAATTAATTATTGTCGGGGACCGCCCTAGGGGTCCCCTCAAACAATGGGGGAACCCTTACTTAAATTCTCGCATCAAAATAAGCTAAGCCTAACCATGCAGAAACTAACCACGCAGACATGGCCCATGCGGCGGGACTTCGGAGGCCCACCAAGACGGCTCGTGCGCAAGAACCCTCGAGCGAGGCTCCGCCTCGCCCCGAGGGCACGCTCCTCCTCGAACGGACTCCGCCCCGTTCGAGGGGCAACCCCCTCCTCGAACGGACTCCGCCCCGTTCGAGGGGCGACCCCTTCCCTCGAGCGGTCCCGCCCCGCTCGAGGGCTCGATCCCCCCTCGAGCGGGCCTCGCCTCGCTCGAGGGTCCGCTCCACCCTCGGCCGGGGCCCGCCACGCTCACGGGCGCCCCGCGCGCGTGCGCCTCCCCCGTACTTGGGCATTTAACGCCCGACGCCGCGGGACGGCGTCATCATGCGCCGGGGCTCACGCCCGTGCCGCCGCACCAACTCCCCGAGGAGGAGCCCATCCCCGCTACCGTGGGATGGGCGTGCGGTACGGCCGGTGTCGGTCCCGTGACACCGTGCGCCCCTCTTGTACGGCTAACGCGCCCGACCCTCGAAACGGGGCCGGGCGCACCCTCGACTCCACTTTCCCGTGACCCCGGAGTTGGGTGAGGGGCGCTAAGCCGGTGGGCGGCCATCCCGCCACCGCGCGGCGCGGCCACCGTACCCACGCGTGCGGGCGCACGCCCGACTCCGCGAGCGCACGCCCGAACACCGCAAAGAACCACTCCACCACCGCGAGCTCATTGGGAAGGAACGCCGTTCGCCCGCTCCCGTACCCCGTGCCGGCCATCATCGCACCTCCCTCGAAGCCTATCGGGGACGCCATCGCCATCTGCCGCCTCCTACCCTCGAACCGCCCTTGTTCGGGTACGAGGTAGGCCATCATGGCCGGATCGCAGCGAAGATCGACCGGACGGCCGCCCGCTCTACACCGTAGCACGACGTGCTCCCACACGTAGCTAGGTAGCGCGGCGTGCATGTAACTCGCCGCCCCCCTTGGCCTATAAAAGGGGGAGGCGAGCCCCCGGCCGCGGGGGGACGGGTCGGAGGAACACGGCGCACGGGTGCACTCACTCTCTTATTCTCCCACAACATCTCCGGCCACTCACCCGGGGACTTGGAAGCCACCATTCCTCTCCCGCCTTGCTTGTACTTGCCCCACTACAAGCACCCCGGTGCCGAGCAATATAGTGCCACGAGCACCCCCCCTGTCGGACGTACGGCCCCCTCGGCCGGAACCAGGATAAAATCTTGTGTCATTTGTTGCTTAGCATCGACCATTGAGGGATAGACCTAGGCGTTATCTGCTTGGTTAGTGTTGGGACCATATTCCGCACCGACAGTTGGCGCCCACCGTGGGGCAAACGAGCGCCTAAGGTCATTTCGCTAACTCCCTCCATGGTGATTCGCACTGAGTACCGTAGCACCCGCTACAACATGGGTAGCTCGGACCCTCTTCCGCCGGGTTCGAGATCCGCTTCGGGGACTTGAACTTCCAGGCCACGGGGAACGGCTATCTCATGCGCCTCACCAACCGCGAGGAGCTCCGCGCGCAGCGCGAGGCCGGGTCCGCTCCGGTCTCCGCCGCACGCACGACACCGGCGCGAGGGCACCGCGGGCACGGATGCGCGGGCCCGTCGACGCCGCGACGCCGTCGCCGCTCCGGCTACGCTCCCGCCGGGCGCGGTCCGGCGGCGGCAAGCCGAGCGCGCCGCCACCCAACGCGGTGCGCCCACCATCACAACGGCCGCCACGCGTCCCGGCGGGACCGCGTGCGGTCTCCGACCACGCATCCCCATCGGGCCGCGTGGCGCCACTACGGCCCACAACGCCAACGTCAACACGACAATGCGCGGGGTTCCGCCCGGTCGGCACGTCTTCGTCGCCGGGGATCCCGGCACTTCGGCCGACGGACGAGTCGTCCCCGGGCTCCGTCGACGCGATGCCACCCGCCAACCGACACGGGTACGCGGAGTGGGACTTCCCCGGCGTGCGGACCCGGTCGCGTTCGGGCGCTTCCTCGACGCCGCGGACCCTGCGGTTTGGGCGCTCCGACGACTCCGGCACCGGGAGCTACGACCCCACGCGGGAGTGCCGCGCCGTCATCACCAACGACCCGCAAACGCCGCCGGTGCGGCGGGGTGCGGAGACGGGGAAGTCACGCCCGCTCCGGGGGGATCGCCACGCGCCCGGCCGCGGGGCCGAGCGCTCTGCCGGGGCCGACGTCGACGCACGGCGGCCCAAGCTCGCGAGCTCGAGGCCAGGCCGGCGGAGGAGTACGGACGGTGCGGCTACTCCGCGCCTCGATGGTAGGGGAGGCCTCTCGCGCGCGGCGAACGCGCGCGGGAGCCGGGCCGACGGGTCCGTGACCGCCTCAACCCCGTCCCCAACATCGACAACGCGGATACGCCACCAAGGGCGAGCCAAAAGCTCATCGCCGCCGCGACGTTGCTACGCGCCATGCGGCACCCTCAACCCCCGAGGCTCGAGACATGCACCGCGAGGTGCGGACTCTCCTTGAGCAAGCGGCCGTCCGGCGGGCCGAGAGCTCGGCCCTCACGCATCCGCCAACAAGGGGGACGCACGAGGAGATGATCCGCACCGGAGGCGAACCCTCGGTGCACGTAGGTCAACCCTGCCGACCGGGGGGACGCACGCCGGCCAAGGAACGGCTCCTTGACACGCGCGGGCGGCCGGATGGCGATGCCCGCAACGTCATCAACGCCGGGCGCACCCGGCCAGCGCGGACGCGCGGGCGGCTAGGGGCTACCACCCTCGAAGGGGTGGGCGCTACGACGGCGGTGAGGATCGCTCCCCGACGCCGAGCCCCCGGCACCCGCGTGTTCGGCGGGAGATCCGCACGGCGGCGTTCCCCCGCCGCTTCCGTCAACCCTCGACGATCGTCAAATACAACGGGGAGACGGACCCTCATGTCCGGCTCAACGATTATCGCCCGGCACGTCGGTGGGCGGGGCCACCAACGACGAAGTAATCATCCGCAACTTGCCCCCGCATCCGGGCGACGCGGCCGGACATGGCTCGAGCACTTGCCCCGCCGGCCCGGATCCATAGCCGGGACGATCCGGTCCACACCTTCGTGGGCAACTTCCGGGGCACGTACGTGCGCCACGGGAACTCTCGGGATCCGCGCTCCGCACGCGCGAAGCCGGGCGAGTCGCCGCGGGACTTCATACGGCGCTTCTCCAAGCGGCCGCACGAGCTCCCCGGCGTGGCACAATCCGAGATCGTGCACGCGTTCCTCGAGGGCACCACGTGCGGGACCTTGTGCGCGAGCCGGGACGCGGCCCGCCCACGGACTCGAACGAGCCGTTCGACATTGCCACTAGCTTCGCCTCGGAGAGGAGGCCGTGGGGGCAATCTTCGACGGCAAGAAGGGCAAGCGCTCCGAGGACACGCCGCGGAGGGCGGCGGGTCCAAGGAGCCGCGCGCGCAACGACAAGCGGGGCAAGAAGGGGGGAAGAAGCCGCGCCGCGAGGCGCGCGAGCGAGGGCGCAACGGCGGCAACGCCGAGGCCCTCGCCGTTGACCCGGCCCCGACGGGGCCCTCGACCAGGCTCCTCGAGGCCGGGGGTGTTCGATGACATGATGAAGAAGCCATGCCCCTACCACAAGACCCCCGTAAACCACACTCTTGAGCAAGGTGCGACATGCTCAAGAAGTTCTATGGCCGTGCCGCCGCGAAGGAGGCGAAGCCAAGAAGGATGGGGGCGATGGCGACGCGGGTGGTTTCCCCCGCCGTCGAAAATGTCTTCCTCATCTTTGGGGGACCCTACCGTCGACATGTCGACCGGCGAGCAAGCAAGAAGGAGCGGCACGAAGTCCTCGCCGCGAGAGAGGGCACCTCCGGCCTTTCTCAGCGGGTCGAAGGATGCCATCACCTTTAGCGCGGGATGATCACCCAAATCGCATCCCGAACCGGGCCATTACCCACCGGTGGTCGATCCCATCATTGGCAACGCCGGTTTTCGAAGGTCCTTATGGACGGAGGCGGTAGCCTCAATATCCTCTTCGCGCATACATTGCGCCCGATGGGGATTGGGGGCTGGACCAGCTGCGGCCCAGCACGAAGCCGTTTCACGGCATCGCGCCCGGCAAGCAGGTTCAACCCCTCGGGCAGATCGATCTGCCCGTCTGGTTCGGGACCCCCAAGAATTTCCGCAAGGAAACCCTCACCTTCGAGGTGGTGGGATTCAAAGGGGCCTACCATGCCATCCTTGGGCGACCATGCTATGCCAAGTTCATGGCGGTCCCCAACTACACGTACCTGAAGATGAAGATGCCAGGTCCAAACGGCGTCATCACCGTCGGGTCATCGATCGAGCATGCATTCGAGCGCGATGTCGAGTGCGTAGAACATGCAGAGGCACTAGCGCCGGATGAAGCGCCGGTGAACACACTCGGAGAAGATGGTCAACGACGACCTCGCCTCCGCCGCCAAACACATCGGCACCTTCGAGGCCGCCGAGCAAACCAAAGGGGTCCCCCTCGACCCGACGGCCCCCGAGGGCAAGGTGTTGAGGGTCGGCTCGACCCTCGATCCTAAATAGGAAGAAGCGGTGCTCGTCGACTTCCTCCGCGCCAACGCCGACGTCTTCGCGTGGAGCCCCTCGGACATGCCGGGCATCCCGAGGGGAGGTCGCCGAGCACTCCCTTGATATCCCGCCTAACGCTCGCGGCTGTTCGGCGGCGGGCGCCGCGCCGCTTCGACGAGGAACGGCGACGGGCGATCGGAGCGGAGCCGCGGAAGCTCCTCGAGGCCGGATTCATCAAGGAAGTGTTCCACCCTACGTCGCTAGCTAATCCGTGCTTGTAAAAAAGAAAAATGGGAAGTGGAGGATGTGTATTGACTACACCGGTCTCAATAAAGCATGTCCAAAGGTTCCTTTTCCTTTGCCACGTATAGATCAAATCGTTGATTCAACAAGGGGGTGCGAACTACTCGTTTCCTTGATGCCTATTCGGGATATCATCAAATAAAAATGAAGGAGTCCGACCAGCTCGCGACTTCGTTCATCACACCGTTCGGGACGTTCGTTACGTCACGATGCCTTTTGGCCTCGAAACGCGGGCGCAACATATCGGCGCCGCATGCGGCACGTTTTTGGGGACCATATCGGGCGGACGGTCGAGGCTTACGTGGACGACATCGTCGTCAAGACCGAGAAGGCGGACGACCTGGTTGGCGATCTCGGCATCGCGTTCGACCGCTCGCGGGCCAACGGGGTCAAGCTCAACCCCCGAAAAATGTGTCTTCGGAGTGCCGCGGGGCATGCTCTTAGGATACATCGTCTCCCAGCGGGGAATCGAGGCCAACCCTGAAAAGGTCGCGGCCCTCGAGCGAATGGGTCCAATTCGGGACCTCAAAGGGGTGCAGAAGGTGTTGGGGTGCCTTGCCGCCTTGAGCCGCTTCGTCTCGAGGCTCGGTGAGAAGGGTCTGCCCCTCTACCGGCTGCTCAAGAAGCACGAACGCTTCTCTTGGACCGCCGAGGCCCAGGAAGCGCTCGACAAGCTGAAGGCGTCTCTGACACACACCCCAATCCTTACGCCGCCGCGAGACGGCAAACCCCTCCAACTCTACGTGGCCGCAACCACCCAGGTGGTCAGCGTCGTGATCGTTGTGGAGCGCACGGAGGAAGGGCATGCCTTGCCCGTGCAGAGGCCGGTCTACTACATCAGCGAAGTCTGTCGGACACAAAGACGCGCTACCCCCGGTGTCCGAGATGTCGTTGTATGCGGTAGTCCTCGCGCGGCGCAAGCTCCGCCACTACTTCGAGGCCCACCCGATTACGGTGGTCTCTTCCTTCCCGTTAGGAGAGATCATTCGCAACCCCGACGCGGCGAGCGGGGAAATTGCCAAGTGGTTCGTGGAGTTGATGGGCGAGACGCTCGCCTACGCTCCGCGCAAGGCCATCAAATCGCAAATCCTAGCCGATTTCGTCGGCCGAGTGGACGGACACGCACTGCCGCCCCCTCGGATTCAAGCGAGGCTTTGGACTGCGTTCTTCGACGGCTCGGTGATGAAGACGGGGAGCGGGCGCGGGCTCGCTCTTCGTGTCACCCCTCGGGGAGCACATGCGCTACGCGGGGCGTCTCCACTTCCCCGCGTCCAACAATATGGCGGAATACGAGGCCCTTCTCTCGCGGCCTCAAAATCGCCATTGAGTTGGGCATCAAGCGCCTCGACGTGCGAGGGGATTCGCGGCTCGTGATCGACCAAGTCATGAAGAACGCGAGCGCCACGACGACAAGATGGAGGCCTACCGTAAAGCCGTGCGGGCCCTCGAAGACAAGTTCTACGGCATCGAGCTTAATCACGTACCCCCGCCGATACAACGAGGAAGCGGATGAACTTGCCAAGATCGCGTCCGGCGGATCACCGTTCCCCCCGAACGTTTTCGCGCGCGACATCGCGCGCCCCTCGGTCACCTTCGAGCCTTACCCCTCGAGCGACGGCGGACCCTCGGGGGCTCCCTTGAACCCATCGGGTGCGGAACCCATGGAAGAGGACCCCTCGAACAAGGCGTACGTGCTCTCCCTTCTCGAGGGGTACGGCTCCCACGAGGGCGTCGCGATGGATATCGAGCCGGCTCCCGTCCGGGCGGATGGCGGGAGAAGTACATCGCCCGGATTGCTCGAGGGGAACTCCCCGCGGAGACCGGGCCACGGCCCGGGCGCATCGCCGGGATGGCCAAGTCATTCACCCTCGTCAACGGCGAGCCGTACAAGCGCGCGCGTCGGGGGCATCCTCCGGCGGTGTATACCCATTCCCGAGGGGCGCGAGCTCCTACGGGACATCCACGCGAGGGGATCCGTGGCCACCACGCCGCGCCGCGCACCCTCGTTGGCAACGCGTTCCGCCAAGGCTTCTGCGGCCTACCGCGGTCGCGGATGCCGCCGAAATAGTGCGCACCGCGAAGGGTGCCGTTCTACGCCCCGCAAGACCAATTTGCCCGCTCACGCCCTACAAACGATCCCCGTGACATGGCCGTTCGCCGTGTGGGGGTTGGATATCGTCGGGCCCCTGCGGAAGGCGCCCGGGGGCTTCACCCCACCGCTTGTCGCGATTGACAAATTCTCCAAGTGGGTGGAGGTGCGCCCCATCACGAATTTGAAGGCTGAGCAGGCGGTCACGTTCTTCACCGACATCGTCTACCGCTTTGGAGTGCCAAACTCCATCATCACGGACAACGGGTCCTAGTTCACGGGCGGAAGTTCTTGGAGTTCGCGACAAGTTCCACATCCGCGTGGATTGGGCAACGTGGCACACCCACGGACCAACGGCCGAGGTGGAGCGCGCCAACGGCATGATTCTACGGGGCCTCAAGCCCCGAATTTTCGACCGGCTCAACAAATGCGGCCGGAAATGGCTCCAAGAACTACCAGCAGTTGTGTGGAGCCTAAGGACCACCCCAAGCAGAGCCATCGGGTTCACACCGTTCTTCCTAGTTCATGGCGCGGAGGCCATCCTCCCCACAGATCTGGAATACGGGTCGCCCAAGGTTCGAGGCTACAACGAAGATGCTAACCAGCGAGCCCGCGAGGACTCACTGGACCAGCTAGACGAAGTACGCCTCGTGGCGTTGATGCACTCCGCGAGGTATCAACAGTCCCTACGACGCTACCAAGCACGCAAGATACGTCGGAGGGATTTCGGCCGAGGGGGGATTTGGTCCTAAGGCTACGCCAAGACAATCGAGGGCGCCACAAGCTATCGCCCCCATGGGAGGGACCCTACGTCGTGGTGAAGGTGCTCAAACCGGCACGTACAAGGCGGCCAACGAGGACGGCGAAGAACTCACCAACGCTTGGAACATCCAACGCCTACGTCGCTTCTACCCTTAGCTAGGATTTCCAAGTATTTTCGTTGTAAAAACGCACGGCCAACGCCCCGCTTGGTGTCACCTATGTAAATACTCCAAGTAGAATAAAAGGGCAACTCGGCTTTCCCCCGAAACCCAAGTTACCCTCGGGGGCCTCTTGCGGGGGGGCACCCCCCCCCCCCAAAATGGTCCCATTTTTCGCGCAAAAATAAAAAACGACTCACACGCGCTAAGTTTGTTTCCTACTTCAACCTCGAGCCATGATTCGAACAAGGCGCGGTGGCACGGCGGAAGGAGCGCGCGAGCCGAGACAGACCCCTACGCCGCGTGGCTATGGCCCGTCTCTCTCGCCTCCAACCCGGCGGGCCCCCGCGAAAAACGAACTCCCCTAACTAGAATCTACTCAGGAAGAAGGAGAAACAAAAAAGCGTAATAAGCAAACGATTTCACTTACAAGCAACTATCCATGATTCATGAGATGACTTGTTTATTTACAAGAGGCCACGAGGCCGAAGTTCGATACACATAAACAAAAAACGGGCCCGGCGCCCGGGTGCTTTCGGGCGATGGAGCGGCGGCATCGGCGGCGTCTGGGAAGAGAAATTCTTCGAAGGCCTCGGCAAGCGACCCGGCGGCGGCGTCGCAACAAGCGCGTCCGCGCGCTCCATGGCCACCTCGTCCTCGACGCCCTCGGGCACGATGTAGCCCTCCGCCACCGCCTCGAGGTTGACCTCGTAGTGGGATCGCACCACTCCGAGGGCCTTCTGCACGCCTAGATGCAACGCCCGGCGCATCCGCTCCGTGACATGGCCGCCGAGGGCGCGTAGGCGGCGGCCGGCCGAGCCGCCGGCCCGGGCCTCGCCTTCCTCGACGACGCGACAGTCGCGAGGGCCGCGTCCCGCGCCCTCCTGCGGCTCCCGCTCCGAGGAGTTGTAAGAAGCCTGCGGGGCCTCGGCCCGCCCGGCGAGCGTGTCCCGGGCGGTGCGCAAGCCGGAATCAACAAGACGACAAGAAATCGAAAGGGGAAGCGAACCCTCTAAAACAAAAAACCAACAAACGAGTCGAAAAGTCTCACCCTCGACTTGCTTCTTCTCCAAACCGAGGTCGCGGCGTGCGGACTCGAGCTCCGACTCGAGACGCTGGACGGCCTCGCCTTGCTCACGGAGGGCCAGCTCCTGGCTGGCATTGCTGATGCTGAGCGTGAGCGCTTCATCCTCAACCTTGGAGAATGCGGCGTTCCGCTCCTCCAGCGACTTCTCCGCCGTTTCGCGAGCAACGCGCTCCCTCTCCAGCGCCGTTCGGGCGTCGCCGAGGGCAGCCCGCTCTTGCTGGAGCCGCCCCTCAGCCCCCTGGCGGGCAACGCGCTCCTGCTGAAGCCGCTCCTCAGCGACGACGAGGGCCGCGGCCTTGGCATCGAGGGCGGCCTTCGGGTCATCGGCCTCCTTGGCGCGTTGCTCCGGCCCCGCGCGCCCGCTCCTCGGCTGGCGGCCGCCGCGCCCGCGCCCCCTCCGGCCGACGTGCGGAGCTCCCGGGTCTCGGCGCGAGCGGTGGCCACCTCCGCCTCCCGGTGGCGGCCGGCGTCCGCGTCTTGTCTAGGTCCTCACGCGCGTTCCACGGCGCCTCGTCGCGATCGACGAGGGCCGCGCGGATCCGCTCGAGGCTCGCGTGACGCGCGCGTGCCCCCGCCCGAGCTCTCGGGGAGCACGTCGCACCACGCCATCGCCCGGTACACCCGGCCCGGTGTCCGGGCGTCCCGAGAGCTTCCGCAAGCGCGTCGAAAGCGCCGCATCGCTCCCGGAGCCGGCGGGCCTCGGCGTTCACCCGGTCGAATGCGGCCGTACTTCTCATGGGCGCGGCGCTCGAGCTCCTGGCATCCACACATCGAGCCTCGTAAGCGCCAAGTCTTGAATGCAGCACGCGAAAACGAAAAAAGGAAGGGAGAAGAGCAACCGTGGCTCACCTGGAAGACGATCCAGGCCGGGCCGCCGTGGACCCGCAGCGCCTCGTTCAACGCGCGGTTGAGCGTGGCGCCGTGGCTCCGGAGCTCGCCCCAAAGCTCCTGCTCCCCCCTGGCGTCAGCAAACGCGGGGGGGATCCTCCACGGCCCCCCCCACCCGGGGGGGCGGCCGGCGTGGGAGGACGAGGCCCCAAAGACCGTGCCCTTGACCCCCCACCGTCGGGTGACCCTCGCGCCGCCTCACGAGGGCCCCCCTCCCGGGGCTCGGGGGAGGTCGTGGGCCGCCCGCCCACCGGTTCCACCCGGCGGCGGGGAGTCATCCGAGAGCTCCACCACCTCCGCCCGGAGACCGCCGGGCGGGAGGAGCCGCCTCGCTCCGCCTTCGCCGGCGCCTCCCCTCGCGCCTCCGCGGCCACGGGCGCCCGTCGTGGCGCCGCCGCCGCCACCTCCGTCCGTGCCGCCGCATCCGCGGCGCTCCCGCAAGGTTGCGCCCGCTCCGCCTCCTCCACAGGTGGCCGCCGCCGCGGCGGCACCTCCACCGTAGCCGCCGCCGCGGCCCGCGCCTCCGTGGCGACCGGCGCCGGCCGCCCCCCCGGCGACCTCCGGCCGCGCCGCGGCGGGCCGATCCGCCGGCCGGGGCCTCGAGGCCCCCGGCCGGGCCTTGCGAGCTCGTGCCCCGCCGCCGCGCTCGTCCCCGGCGCGACCCCCTCGACGAACGCCGCCGGGGTGGGGATCGACGCGTCCGTCCTCGGCACCTTGGCCGGTGCAAGAGGAGGAACGGTTGGCACCGCCCGCGCAAACACGAACGGAGGGTTAGAGCATCTAATAACCAAAGCAAACTAAAGCCAAGCAAAGGAAGAACAAGGTTCCTTACCTCGCGGAGGAAAAGGCCCGCTTCCTTTTCCTCGAGGCCTCCGACGAGGCCGGCGCGAGGGGCCGCGCCCGCCGCAGGTGCCCCCGACGGCGCCGCCGCACGCGCGGGCACGCCCGCCTCACGCGTGGGCGCGCCCGATGCCATACCCCCGATGACGCCACCGCGCGCGGGGGCACGCTCACCCCGCGCGCGGGCACGCCTCGCCGACGCGCCCTCGACGATGACGCCGCGCGCGCGCGACGCGCTCCGCCGCGCGCGCGGCACGCTTGACGCGCGCGCGCGCACGTCCGCCGCGCGCGCCTCCGTGGCGCGCGCCCGGCACCTCCGCGCGCGCGTGCCGCCCCCGACGATGATTGCCCCGGCGACGGGCGCGGTGCGCCCACCCCGGCAAAGCCGCCCCGACGCCGGCGCGGGTTACGGCGACGGGGGCGCGGGCGCCACTGTCCGAGGGGCCCCTCCCCCCTCGGACTCTTCCTCCTCGTCCTGTTCCGAGGACGAGGGCTCCTCGATGTCCGGGGAGGAGAGCCCCGGCTCCTCCCGCCGCCGTACTCCGCGGACCGTGCGTCGCGGCGCGCTTGGCGCCGCCTTGCGTGCTCCCTCTGCGCGCGCGCTCGCTCCCTGCCGCTCCCCGGCGCGCGCCGCCGGCCGAGCGCACGGGGAGTCGGGGGGTGGGTGGGAACGGACTTAGCGGCGTTGAACCGCACCGCCCGCGCGCGAGAGCGACAATGGCGCATCGGGAAACGGAAGCAAGAACAAGAACTAAAACGAATAAAAAACCACACTCACCAACGGGCCGACGGGGAGCATCTCGATATCCCACCGGGGTCCGACCCGCAGCGCCGGCGTCCGGGTGTCGACGGCGCTCCGCGCCGGGTGAGCGCGTACGGCCGCTCCGGCGGCGTCGGGAGCATCCGCGACCTCGCCGAGTCGACGGGGTTGGCCGCCTCCGTCATCTCGAAGATGCGAGAGGGGCCTCTCCATCAACGGCACGACCCGCGGTGGTGGAGGAAGGCGAGGACGCCCATCGCGTTGAGCCCCTCCTTCGCCGGCCCGCCGCGGGGCGGCAAGGACGGACCCCTCGGCGCGCCGGTGATTGGCCGTAGGCAACCCGTAGCCCCAGGAGTCCGGCCTCTTCTTGAACACCCGCCGGTGTAGGGAGGGAGGCCGGGCTCGGCGTTGCGCGGATAAAACCATCCCCGCTCCCCGGCCGGCGTTGTTCGTCGTCATGGTGCGGGGGATGTAGAAATCCTTGAGCCGCCCCCGCGAGCGAGCGACATCCCGCCGGCGCGCACCGCGCGCGCGGGTCCCTCGGCTCCGACGTGGGCTACGTGATGAGCTCCCCGCGGAAGAGGTGTACCCGAGCTCCCAATTGGGCGGGATCCCCCGGGTACCCTTCGCGAGACGCCCACGAATGTGGCCGCCGCGAGATCGCATTGCGGGCAAAATTGTGCGGCTCCACCCCATAGTGGTAGCACAATGCCCGCATGAATGTGCTCGCCGGCGCGTTGAAGCCGCGCTCGTGATAGCGGAGGAAGCTCACCACGTAACCCTCCCGGCGGATTGGGCTCGAGGTGCGTCGACGGCGGCACGATCCACTCCGCCGGCGCCCTTCTTCGTTGGCCGACGGTGGCCGGCGGCGACCGGCTCGCCCGGGCGAGCCGGGTCACGGTCGACCTCTCCCAGGCGTACGGCTCCAGGACCCTGATCGGAAGCTGAGGCGGCGCCATAAGGGGGGACGAACGAGTGCAAAGGCGGAGGACAAGGAAACGAGGAAAAAGCTCTAAGCAGCGAGCCCGCGCGACGGCAAGAGTGAGGCGAAGGCGAAGGGACGGAGGACTGAAAACGGTGAGGAGCCAAGGTAAAAAACCGCCGTCCCTTCCTCACCGCAGTTTTATAGGCAACGGGCGAGTTCTCCGGAGCGGACGCCCCGCCGCATTAACCGGCGCGGGGAATCTTTCCATCGCGTCGACGGGCGGGCCCCACCACGACCGCGGCGGCTCTAACACCTTGCGGGCGGGTCATCATTACGGCGAGGAACGGCCGCGACCGAGGCAAAACCGTCACATCCGCCCGCCGCGCCGCCCACTACGCGCGCGCGCGCGCCGCGAGCGCCAAAAAGGCGCGCCCGCGCCGCAAGACCGCGGCCACGACCGCAAGGCAATTAAATGTCCGGGGCCCCTTGCCAAGCAAGGAGAGCCCTCGAGCGAGGCGAATCCTCGGCTCGAGACAAAGGCGACCCTCGATGGGATGACGAGCGTGAGAAGGTCGCCGGGACTGCTCGGTGTAGAGCAGGCAGCCGCGGGCACCCATGCCACGTGAAGCCCTCGAGTGGCGTGACCCTCGGCTCGAAACGAGAGGCGACCCTCGACGGGATATCGCCGTGAGAAGGTCGTCGGGACCTGCTCGACGTAGAGCAGACCACCACGGGCACCCATGCCACGTAGGACCCTCGAGCGGCATGACCCCCAACTCGAGACGATGTCAACCCTCTAAAAGAAGGCACGCGCGTAAGAGGATCGCCCAGGTCACGCTTGAAATAGAGCGACACCGAAAGCACTCATACCGCGCCATGCCACCAACCAGCACCTCGAGGGTCGGCACGCCCAGACCCCTCGACGGCCGCAAACGCGAAAAGACGGGGCTGTCCATGCACGGCCCCGCACGGCCTTACTGATCAGAGGTTCGAAGCCTGACCCTCGACGGGTTCGAACAGCGCCCCGCATCACGAGTTAGGGACGACGAGGGCACGCGCATTCGAGCCGTTCCTCGAGCCCGTCGGCTCGAGGGTGCCCCACATGTCGTGTTCGAGAGCCGCCGAGGGCGGCCCTAGCCGGGGGGATCCCACCGAGGGAGAGCTTCCGCGCCCTCGGTCCCTAGCGAACGGGACCGAGCCCCACCTAGCAAACCCACGCAAGCGCTTCCATGGACGTGTCTCCGGACCGCGCGGCCTACCCTTATCGAACGGGGCATGGACGTCCACTTGAACCACCCGCTGAGCGCTCGATGAGGAATCCGCGATTCGCGACCCGCTCGATGGGAGTCGTGGAAACCTCACCCTCCGTCCCGCGGAGGGACGGCGAGGGCGCGATAAAAAACAAGTCGTCGGGCTCGACCCGATCGCCTCGAACAGGCCAAGGCTCGGGGGGCTTGACGCACGGCTACACCTCCTTGGAATTGCACCCGCCGGGAGACAAAGGACGAGGGGAGCGTGCACCCCCGATGCCGGCTGAAATACCGCCGATGCCGGTTGGCATATGTGCCACGCCTTTCGACCGAATTGCTCGCGGTTAACCCCTGCGGAGGAGAGCCCACACTCCCCGCAGGGCTTCGGGGCTAGACCCGCGGGTCCGCCGACGCGGCCCCACGGAAAGCGTTCGCAAACAAGGAGGGAAGAACGTCCTATCGGTAGGTTCCGGCATCCGCGGGAGCCTCAATGGCAAACCCGCGGATGCTCGGGGGCTACCGTCGGGGACCGCCCCTAGGGGTCCCCTCAAACAATGGGGGAACCCTTACTTAAATTCCCGCATCAAAATAAGCTAAGCCTAACCATGCGAGAAACTAACCACGCAGACATGGCCCATGCAGCGAGACTTCGGAGGCCCACCAAGACGGCTCGTCGTAAGAACCCTCGAGCGAGGCTCCGCCTCGCCCGAGGGCACGCTCCTCCTCGAACGGACTCCGCCCCGTTCGAGGGGCAACCCCCTCCTCGAACGGACTCCGCCCCGTTCGAGGGGCGACCCCTTCCCTCGAGCGGTCCCGCCCCGCTCGAGGGCTCGATCCCCCTCGAGCGGGCCTCGCCTCGCTCGAGGGTCCGCTCCACCCTCGGGGCCGGGGCCCGCCACGCTCACGGGCGCCCGCGCGCGTGCGCCGCCCCCGTACTCGGGCATTTAACGCCCCGACGCCGCAGACGGCGTCATCATGCGCCGGGGCTCACGCCCCGTGCCGCCGCACCAACTCCCCGAGGAGGAGCCCATCCCCGCTACCGTGGGATGGACCGTGCGGTACGGCCGGTGTCGGTCCCGTGACACCGTGCGCCCGCTACCGTACGGCTAACGCGCCCGACCCTCGAAAGGGGGCCGGGCGCACCCTCGACTCCACTTTCCCCCGACCCCGCGGGTTGGGTGAGGGGCGCTAAGCCGGTGGGCGGCCATCCCCGCCACTGTAACGGCGCGGCCACCGTACCCACGCGTGCGGGCGCACGCCTGACTCCGCAGGCGCACGCCCGAACACTGCAGCAACCACTCCACCACCGCAGAGCTCATTGGGAAGGAACGCCGTTCTGCCCGCTCCTGTACCCCGTACCAGCCATCATCAGCACCTCCCTCGAAGCCTATCAGGGGACGCCATCGCCATCTGCCGCCTCCTACCCTCGAACCGCCACTGTTCGGGTACGAGGTAGGCCATCATGGCCGGATCGCAGCGAAGATCGACCGGACGGCCGCCCGCTCTACACCGTAGCACGACGTGCTCCCACACGTAGCTAGGTAGCGCGGCGTGCATGTAACTCGCCGCCCCCTTGGCCTATAAAAGGGGAGGCGAGCCCCCAGCCGCGGGGGGGACGAATTCAGAGGAACACAGCGCACCGTGCACTCACTCTCTTATTCTCCCACAACATCTCCAGCCACTCACCCAGGGACTTGGAAGCCACCATTCCTCTCCCGCCTTGCTTGTACTTGCCCCACTACAAGCACCCCCGGTGCTGAGCAATATAGTGCCACGAGCACCCCCCCGCGGACGTACGGCCCCCTCGGCGGGAACCGGGATAAAATCTTGTGTCATTTGTTGCTTAGCATCGACCATTGAGGGATAGACCTAGGCGTTATCTCTTGGTTAGTGTCGGGACCATATTCCGCACCGACAATTATAACAGTTATATTAGCGTGGATATTTCGTCTTAAATGATGTGAAGGCCCTTCCCAAACAATTACTAGCAAATGCATATATTAATAAATATTAAGTACAAGTGTAGGAGCAATAAAACAAGATAGGTAGGGCACTAACCTGTCAATCAGCACCTTCTTCTTCATCTGATTGAAACATGCGTTGTCCAGTCATTGGTTCACCTGCAATGAACAAGACAAACATATTAAACCATTATTATAATGTAATAACCAGCTTTGCAAAATGTATATCAAATATGACATTTACCTTCATCTGCATCATTCAAGCCAAACAACCAATCTTTTGCACATACTAATGCCTCAAGAGTTTCTGGAGAGAGAGATGTTCGATTTTTGCCAAGTATCCTTCCAGCACAACTAAAAGCAGATTCTGAAGACACCGTGCTTACAGGAATTGACAAGAAGTCTCTGGCCATCAAAGACAAGATAGGATATGCATCTGCGTTCTTTTTCCACCATGCCGAACATTAAAGTTCTCTCCTCGCTCTCACAACTACTCTAGGATCATCCAAATAAATGTCCAGTTCAGTTCTTTCTGAGCGAGTCCTCGAGTTTTGTGATGAAAACTGCGCAAATGCAAGCTCCACACGCCGCTTGCCACGAAGTCCAGAAGAACTTGAGTCGCCCTGACTTAATACTTCCTCTTCATGTGAAATGAAGACAAGAGCAGCAACGTTCCTCACAATCCTCTCGTACTCTAGATAGTATTGCTTCAAATATTGTCTGAGCTCTCTCATCTTCTCTTCCGCTTCTACCCTTTCAACAGTCATGAAGTAGAACTTGACGAAGTCAGCTTTCATTGACGGATCCAAGACAGCAGCTATGAGAAGTACCATACTAGGTGCAGCCCAGTACTTCTCAAACTTGGTATACATAGCTTCAGCCATTGCATTGAGCAGCGAATTGGCATTCCATGTCTCATCAATCAATACATCTCGAATTGCCATCATCATCTTCACAAACATGTGAGCTGTTGGATGCCTATCTGCAGAAAATGCTTTTGTTGCATCGCTGAACTCGTTCTAGAAACTCATGAAGTGATGCGCCGTCCTCGCCAATCTAGTTCACCGGGACAATCTTGAAGTTGCTCTACCGCAAATCGTTCGTAGCCGCTTTGTACTTCGTAGCTTCATGCAACATATCACATGTAGCATTCCAACGGTGGGGAACATCTAGAACCGGCCAGGATTTGCCTTTGAGACCTAATGTCCGAACGATCGAGTTAAATGTTTGCAACCGTGAAGGTGTAGAGGTGGCAACCCTAACGATGTCCCTTATCCTTTTAATTGCATATGGAATGATTTGCAATCCCGCTTGAACCATTATATTGAGCACGTGGGCGGCACATCCGACATGTAGATGCTCACCCTTAAAGAACATCTGGGGACCTAGAGCGGCACACAAGTCTCTGATCGCTCTATTGTTCACACTTGCATTGTCCAGAGTCACTGAGAATACCCGATCAACTAGATCCCACTCCATCAAACAAGCAGTAATCCCATCTTGCACAGCAAATGAGTTATGGGGATAAGAGATCTGCTTAAATGCAATTATCTTCTTCTGGAGTTCAAACTCTTCATCGATGTAATGTGCTGTTACTCCAAGATAACCCAAGTTTTGGTTAGAAGACCACAAATCAGCTGTTAAACTAACATGAGACTTCAACTTTGTGATCTTATCTTGTAGTTGCAATTTCTCTTCTTCGTACAACATCATACAATCTGCACGAACTGTTTGTCGACCGACCGCATGGAATGAAGGTTGGCAATAGTTTATCATCTCTTTCCAAGCAGGATCATCTGCTTTTCGAAATGCAACCTCACCATGAAGAAAATACTTTGCAACAAGACCTCGAATACCACTGGATCAAACACTGAGTTATCTCTACCGGCGTGTTCTTCAAAGATGCTAGGAATCTATCCCTATCCTCTTGAGGGATGTGAGGGCAATAATATCCAATATGTCTGTTCAAATGAGTTGTTCCTTTCCCTGACACAGAAGATAATTGGAGCTTACGGTACTTGCAGACGACCTTCTCAATTCCATCAATGATTTCGAGTCAACAAAAGCCCAAACTTTTGCCCTCTTTTTTCCCCGAGCGACCGGATCGATTCGTGGACATAGCATCCTCAACCTCTCCGCGGTTGCCGATGAGACTCTCTCCATAATACCAGGTCACAACCTAAATATATAAGTTGATTACCGTGAGAGAAAGTCGGTCTAAGGATGGGAAATAATATTGGTGCCCCGCCATATTCAATTGGAAACCTAAAAGATTTGATGCATCCGGACTTATCGGACTATCGAGTGTTCAAATTAATAGTCCTATCCGTGCGGTGCGGTGCAACACTTAATAAATTAAAGCAAATGATATGATTTCAGCACTTGCTTGTCCGCAAAACCTCTAGAATTAGTAGCAAATTGCCAAGAGCAAGTGCATTGTGGTACCGCTAGCCTTAATAAATCATCTCCACCTCCAAGTAGAGCAAAAGGCAGCATGGGACAAGAATCGTTTTCTACCTTGAGTATAACTATATAGGAAATTAAAACGATCGGCGTGCCGTGCAGATGCAGATCAGGCGCTAGCTCTGGGTACTGGATAGAGATCAATGCAAGAGTCATAAAGCTAGCTAGGCAACGGACATAGCCTGTCTAAATTTCGTTATAATTTCAGGACAACGAAAAGCAATTGTGTGACACATCACAAATAGTATTACCTTTGGATGATATGAAGAGAGGGCCGCTCTTAAATACCTGCCCAGAAGATCATGGATGTCAGAAATATTGTACTGATAACCACAAATGCGGAAGAGCACTAGAACAGGAACACTGGAACAAAGTGTCACATATGCATAAACAAGACAACCTCAAAAAAAAATCATCACATTAACTACATATTCATTCCTCTACTACATCTGAACTTCAGTCATTTCCCCACCCAAAGGGAAAAAACCAAAATAAATCAGTATCCTCCGCCTGTGATAGCAATTCAGAGGTTGTTACCCAGTTTCAATCACAAATTCACATCTCTGCAGCGAAAAACGTCAATTCCCACAGCAATTTCAGTGGGAGCTTGTGTGACCCGATGCAAACCGTCCCCCAGGCCACCGAATAATACAGTAGCAGCTGCGGCCTGCGGCACCGAATAATACATCATTACTGATGATAGCCCGTCCTCACTACTGTTGGTTCGTCCTCACTACTGTTTGCTTGTGATCTTGATGCATGATTAGACCAAGCAAGCAAACCTATCTAACTTGGTAATCAAGGTTGTGTTCATATATAACAAACTTATTTTTTAAATCAGGATTTCGATGTGATGAAATGTGGCTAATAATCGCATAATGTTCCCATACATGCATTAACCGAAACTGATCCATTTTATGGATGAAATGGTAGCGCAGGAGTTTGTGTGAACTAACCAAAAGAAAAATAAACAAGGTAGCAAGGGAAATGTTTGAGTCAATACAGAGTTCTCCAGATTGATCAGGAGGCATATAAGTTGATCAAGGATCTATAAATGAACACAACACAAGTTTACTGCTATCAGCAAGAACTCCAGAAATATTCCTTTGGCTGGACCCCCCACATGCATGTGTGTCCACAGCAAACTACAGCCAAAACAAGTGCTTGCAACTAACTTTGTCATATCCTAGCTGACTACTTCCTGTTACCCCTTACTACCCGCAATCTTCTTTAATTGCTTATGCGCTAATAGAACAAGAACATCACTTCAGATCGAACAAGGATAATTGGATACTAGCAGTGCTCTCAGCGTCTTTGGTGGCGTCGGTCTCGGTCTCGGTCGCCGTTGCCTGCCTGCCTAGATCCACCAAGAAACAAGAACTCAAGTGAGATGGAGAGAAAAGGAGACAGTAGAAGAGGAGATGGTGGAAGATGGAGAAAAGAGGAGACGGCCTGGAGCCTCGCCTGCCTGGAGCCCGCCGACGCACGCCGCCTTGACGCCGCCGTCGCCGTCGACTGCGCCGCCTGGAGCCCGCCCGACGCGCGCTGCCTTGACGCCTCCGTCGCACCAGTACGGACCGTGCCCACCGCAACCGGATCTTGGCCTTCAAAGCTCGGGGCGGGGGCGACCGGATCTCAGCGGAGGAGGAGTTCGAAGTGGCACCAGGGCGGAGCGGCGATGGGCGCTGCGGCGGCGCGGCGGCCGTCGACACCCGTCTCCGCGACTCCGCCCCCTCCCGGTCGGTAGAGCCCTCGCGTATCCCTTTCACAGGGATATTGGCTCGATCCGTTCGGGATCCTCGGGCCGGATCCATGAGCGTTGAAACGAGCGTCGACTTGGCCCAATCCTTTTATGGGCCAATCCAATCCAACTCGACTGTCTTGTATACGCAGCCCATAGACGATCCGGGAAACTGGGCCCACGAGTTTGGAGCCCCTTTCGGCCCTTGGGCTTGCACGATCCATTCCCAGGCCTAGGCGTCGATAACCACCGTAGGCCTGAGAATGGATCAGGATCCGGCCCTAATCCCAATCCGATCCTAATTTGTTATTTGGCCGATCCAACTCTATCCAGCCCTCACCGGTTCGATTTAACTCAATCCAATCCAATCCGGAGTTTCACAACATCCTAATCCACTCCAATCCTATTTTGAGCCCAAGGGCTGTGTGCACTCTACGATCCAAGGGCCTTCACAAAGATGTGCTGCCTTCACATCTGAACTACCCGGTATCCATGGCCTGCAGCCTAGCTTTCAAGTTCATACCCAATTCAGCTGAATAATAACTGGCTTTTTACCACAGAAACAGAATAATATGCCCAACAACACAAAGATGTTTAAAGAGCCCAGAAAAAATGATCCACAGACCACAATATAATCAAAAGCTTTACCCGCAAAAAGGATATAATCAAGAGCCCCACACAATCTCATCCATACATCCAGTACAAGGACTGATCATCTAATCTACGAGTTCTACCTGAGAAACTCCAACAGCATTCTGACAGGTAACAGCGTGATGAATTTTTAGCCCTAGGATTGCTGCAAAACAAGACTACCAGTATTAATATACATGGGAAACACCTCTCCTGATATAGGTTTCTAACCACTGTAGAACTTCTTACAGTTACAGATCACAAGTGCCAAGGATACATCTTTCAGAGTTTCAGCATCACAAGCCATGGCACACCTGTAAGCATGATGTAAAGGGAAAATCAGAATCTGCAGATCTTACGCCAACATCTACAAGTGCCATACTGCCACAATATGAGAAAAATATGCCTACTTAGTACATCGGGATATTATATATAGACTGGAACAGGATAGAATAGCTTAAAGTAGAAGAGCTAGAAAACTGCAACTGTCAACTGGGGATATATAGGGGACATTGCTAGTATGGCTGTAAAGCAGATTTCCATATAGTAGATGCTAGATAACAGCCCACTAGAAATTAAAGCAGAACAACATACCACAATGACAACCACACACACAAGGATTGTCATTTGTCAAGCTGGCAGATTAAAAGATTGGATGATCACCATTTCTCGAAAAATATATATACTTGCATGTCTAAACAATACATAAAGAAAAAAAAAGACAGATTGGATGATCGTCTTAAATGATGTGAAGGCCCTTCCCAAACAATTACTAGCAAATGCATATATTAATAAATATTAAGTACAAGTGTAGAAGCAATATATTTAGTATTTCAATTCGGTGATAAAATCATTCTATTCAGGTACAACATACAACAGATAAGAGCACTTGCAGATCAAGAATATTATAGTACACTGAAGTGGTAATATGACCTCATCAAAAACAAACAAAATGCAATAAAACAAGATAGGTAGGGCACTAACCTGTCAATCAGCACCTTCTTCTTCATCTGATTGAAACATGTGTTGTCCAGTCATTGGTTCACCTGCAATGAACAAGACAAACATATTAAACCATTATTATAATGTAATAACCAGCTTTGCAAAATGTATATCAAATATGACATTTACCTTCATCTGCATCATTCAATCCAAACAACCAATCTTTTGCACATACTAATGCCTCAAGAGTTTCTGGAGAGAGAGATGTTCGATTTTTGCCAAGTATCCTTCCAAGACAACTAAAAGCAGCATTCTCGAAGACACCGTGCTTACAGGAATTGACAAGAAGTCTCTGGCCATCAAAGACAAGATAGGATATGCATCTGTGTTCTTTTTCCACCATGCCAGAACATTAAAGTTCTCTCCTGCTCTCACAACTACTCTAGGATCATCCAAATAAATGTCCAGTTCAGTTCTTTCTGAGCGAGTCCTCGAGTTTTGTGATGAAAACTACGCAAATGCAAGCTCCACACGCCACTTGCCACGAAGTCCAGAAGAACTCGAGTCGCCCTGACTTAATACTTCCTCTTCATGTGAAGTGAAGACAGGAGCAGCAACGTTCCTCACAATCTTCTCGTACTCTAGATAATATTGCTTCAAATATTGTCTGAGCTCTCTCATCTTCTCTTCCGCTTCTACCCTCTCAACAGTCATGAAGTAGAACTTGACGAAGTTAGCTTTCATTGATGGATCCAAGACAGAAGCTATGAGAAGTACCATACTAGGTGCAGCCCAGTACTTCTCAAACTTGGTATACATAGCTTCAGCCATTGCATTGAGCAGCGAATTGGCATTCCATGTCTCATCAATCAATACATCTCGAATTGCCATCATCATCTTCACAAACATGTGAGCTGTTGGATGCCTATCTGCAGAAAATGCTTTTGTTGCATCGCTGAACTGTTCTAGAAACTCATGAAGTGATGCAGCGTCCTGCCAATCTAGTTCACTGGGACAATCTTGAAGTTGCTCTACTGCAAATCTGTTCAGAGCTGCTTTGTACTTCAGAGATTCATGCAACATATCATATGTAGCATTCCAACGGTTGGTAACATCTAGAACCAGCCCAGATTTGCCTTTGAGACCTAATGTCTGAACGATCGAGTTAAATGTTTGCAACCGTGAAGGTGTAGAGGTGGCAACCCTAACGATGTCCCTTATCCTTTTAATTGCATATGGAATGATTTGCAATCCCGCTTGAACCATTATATTGAGCACGTGGGCAGCACATCTGACATGTAGATGCTCACCCTTAAAGAACATCTGGGGACCTAGAGCGGCACACAAGTCTCTGATCGCTCTATTGTTCACACTTGCATTGTCCAGAGTCACTGAGAATACCCGATCAACTAGATCCCACTCCATCAAACAAGCAGTAATCCCATCTTGCACAACAAATGAGTTATGGGGATAAGAGATCTGCTTAAATGCAATTATCTTCTTCTGGAGTTCAAACTCTTCATCGATGTAATGTGCTGTTACTCCAAGATAACCCAAGTTTTGGTTAGAAGACCACAAATCAGCTGTTAAACTAACATGAGACTTCAACTTTGTGATCTTATCTTGTAGTTGCAATTTCTCTTCTTCGTACAACATCATACAATCTGCACGAACTGTTTGTCGACCGACCGCATGGAATGAAGGTTGGCAATAGTTTATCATCTCTTTCCAACCAGGATCATCTGCTTTTCGAAATGCAACCTCACCATGAAGAAAATACTTTGCAACAAGACCTCTGAATACCACTGGATCAAACACTGAGTTATCTCTACCGGGCGTGTTCTTCAAAGACGCTAGGAATCTATCTCTGTCCTCTTGAGGGATGTGAGGGCAATAATATCCAATATGTCCGTTCAAATGAGTTGTTCCTTTCCCCGACACGGAAGATAATAGGAGCTTACAAGACTTGCAGACGGCCTTCTCAATTCCATCAATGATTTCGAGTCAACATAAGCCCAAACTTTTGCCCTCTTTTTTCCCCGAGCGACCGGATCGATCTCGTGGACATAGCATCCTCAACCTCTATCGCGGTTGCCGATGAGACTCTCTCCATAATACCAGGTCACAACCTAAATATATAAGTTGATTACTGTGAGAGAAAGTCAGTCTAAGGATGGGAAATAATATTGGTGCCCTGCCATATTCAATTGGAAACCTAAAAGATTTGATGCATCTGGACTTATCAGACTATCAGAGTGTTCAAATTAATAGTCCTATCTGTTCAAAAATTTACGTGGCCATAGTAATCTGTATGCTATACCAGAATCCATTGGGAAGCTCGGAAAGCTAAATACACTAGACCTCTCGCTTTGCAACAATCTACAAAAGCTGCCAGCTAGCGTATCTGCTGCAAATGATATGATTTCAGCACTTGCTTGTCCGCAAAACCTCTAGAATTAGTAGCAAATTGCCAAGAGCAGTGCATTGTGGCACTTCGTTTCCAGTTTGTATTCACAAATGGCTAGAATCGCTATTACTGAACTTTTCCACTGCATGAAAAACCTGCCAAAGTAAAGGACGATACCATTTACCAGTCATAGCACAAATGATGCAAGCAATTCAACCAAAAACAAAAGGGTAATATGTTCAACCTGATCAGATGCTTAACTGCTGGTATTAAGAACATAATAAAGGCTCACTTTATTGGACACACTATTCCCACATGTCACCCTCCCCTAAACAATTATCAAAGGTGACAGGATAGTTTCAACCAAAAACAAAAGGGTAATATTTTCAGGGGGGCTCGCGGTCTCCTGCTTGGCGCCCTTGATGCCGAGCAGCTCGTTGAAGATGGAGCCGTCCGCCGCCGCCGGCGCCTTCTCCGGGGCCTTGGGCTTCGCTGCGCAACCGAGGCCACGACACGCATCAGCAGCAGCAGAGGCAAGCCAAGAAAAAGCGAGTTGAAGAAGGGATCGAAGCAAACAACACGGCCATTCATTTCGACGATAGCGGCGCGCGCAGCAGTGCTCTCACCGTCTTTGGTGGCGTCGGTCTCGGTCTCGGTCGTCGTTGCCTGCCTGCCTGGATCCACCAAGAAACAAGAACTCAAGTGAGATGGAGAGAAAAGGAGACAGTAGAAGAGGAGATGGTGGAAGATGGAGAAAAGAGGAGACGACCTGGAGCCTCGCCTGCCTGGACCCCGCCAACGCATGCCGCCTTGACGTCGCCGTCGCCGTCGACTGCGCCGCCTGGAGCCCGCTCGACTCGCGCTGCCTTGACGCCTCCGTCGCACCATTACGGACCGTGCCCACCGCAACCGGATCTTGGCCTTCAAAGCTCGGGGCGGGGCAACCGGATCTTGGCCTTCTCAGCGGAGGAGGAGGAGATCGAAGTGGCACCAGGGCGGAGCGGTGATGGCGCTGTGGCGGCCGTCGACACCCGTCTCCGCCCCCTCCCGGTCGTCTAGAGCGGTAGAGCCCTCGCGTCTCCCGTCACGGGGATATTGGCTCGATCCGTTCGGGATCCTCGGGCCGGATCCACGAGCATTGAAACGTGCATCGACTTGGCCCAATCCTTTTATGGGCCAATCCAATCCAACTCGATCCTCTTGTATAAGCAGCCCATAGACGATCCGGGAAACTGGGCCCACGAGTTTGGAGCCCCTTTCGGCCCTTGGGCTTGCACGATCCATTCCCAGGCCTACCTGCACAGCCGGGCAAATCTTGTTGGGAATAAACCACGCCTGGAGTGTGTCCATGGCGTGGCGAGTCTGTGTCGTGTGTGTGGCGCGCGCGCGTCGTGTTCGTGTGTGTGTGCAGGCGTTCATGGTGCTTAGGTTGTTAGGTTCGTTCGAGTCATAGTCTAGGGTGTTCCTGGAGTCCAGTGCTCAGGTCTGCGCCATGGACAGCGTCTAGCCGGAACATCGGCGTGGCCACGTTCCAGGGCAGAACGGCGTAGGCGCGCGCATTTTACCCAGTCACAGGGCAGCTGGAGCTTGAGTTCGTGGTGCAGTGCGATTACGTGCACGGGTGTGGGCTCGTGTTCGGTCGCGTCGTGTCACACCTGATTCTCCGAAGAAAACCAGATGCATCTCATCTCTGCGTCAGGATCAAGTTTACACACATATGATAGACATCATGAGTGAAATATCAATAAACAGCAACAAAAAAACGTACAAGAGTTAAACCATTACATTATCTTTTAATTACACTCAGACGTTAGACTCGAAGGTCTTTACAACGAAGAACGATAACTATGAAGACGTAACTCCATCTTCATCTTCCACAGGCACATGGCTGGGGGCACGCAAGCCTCGGAACTCCTCGTAGTCGCTGAAGTACTCTTTTCCAGTGTTCTCCTCTGAACAGCGGATAAGCAAGGGTGAGCACTCTTATGGTTGGAGCTCAGCAAGTGGGGGAAGATGCAAGGCTATCAAGGACAGGCTAAGAGTTTGCTGCGGTTAGCATTTTAATGTTGGTCAACTTGTATTAGCAAGCACCTATTTACTAGATGTAAGTTTATACCAACCCACTTAAACATTTAGGAAAGCATCTCCTCTCAAAAACCACAAGAAACCACGATTTAATTCCATCTTTAAGTTTGATTATCATGTGAAGGTCCAGGCCGCTCTTGACCGTGAGCACGGCTGGTCGATCAGTTTTAACTCTGCAGAGGTTGTACACTTTCACCACAGCTCATGTTCCCCATGTTGCCCGGGTTGATCAGACCCTTAAACACTTCTGAGGTGAGTGGCTAGGGGTCCACTACGAAGCCTTTACAAAGATATGCAGAAGACCAACAACCCGCGACAAGCATAAAGCGGCGGAGCGAACCATAACCCTCCCTAGTGGTCGCACCTTAGCAAAGGTCGCTACCCCAAAAGAACCGGGCTATACCCCTTCAACTCCGGCCCCCTGTGCTCCTTTCGGATAAGGCTATCAGATAATTCCACACACCTAATTAATTGGCTAAGCCAGAGCCATATGGATTGTGGTTGCACTGTTTTCCTGGGTGGTTCTCCATGTTCCGATTATAACATATGATCTTGTTATTAACCATAAGCACACACATACATATATCACAAAAGTTATCATGATCAGCATTCATCATATTGCAAAAGAATCATTTTAACCATCCCAAGTTATAGCAAACTAAGCATTTCTACCCAAAACATTTATTTAAAAGGGTTGTCCAAGGTAATAGGGATAAAATCTAGTCATGTCCTTAAAAGGTAATTTGACATCAAGTTTATGCAATACAACATTTAAAAGTAAACTTAGTTATCATGCAATTTGTGTGGGACAAAATAGAATATGCAGGGGGAGAAGTCACTTGCCTTCCTTGCTTAAGCACTGGGGTTCTTCTTCAAACACTTGCTCTTGATCCGCTCCAACTGGTTGCTCACTTGAAACTGGCACGATATCTACGAGCACACAAGAAAGCACACAATAAACAAAACAACACACCAAGCATGAAAAGCTTAAAGAGAGAACAAGGGTTGGCTCTAGGAACACGAATACAAAAGCATTAGGAACTATCGGAAGCTTTGGATGATCACAAACAAGAGCTAGCTATGTGCTTGGTATATTTTAATTAAGTGAAATCGTGTGCATAGGTAATTTCAGAGAAATACCCTATTGACAATTAAGCAAGTTACTTTATATAAAAGACGGTATAAGCCTAGTCCAATTTTATTTATAAATATTTAAGTATGATTTGTGCAAATTAAACATTGAATCTAAAAGAAGCATGTAAAAGCATCTAGGCATTTATCTTTATATTTCGAGTTATTTTAATCAAATTACAACTTAAAAACACATTTATATTCATATTATTCAAATTTACAATTAATTAAGAAAACTCGAGATATACCTATATTGCTTTTATTTAGGAAGCAAATTGCATAAACATTACTCAATTTAAGTTTGATTATGAAAACCAAGGTATACATCTAATTAGCTTTTAATTGAAAGAATTATTCAAATAGTATTAACCATATTAACTTTCTTATGAAAACATGTGTTTAACTCTAATAAGATTTTAATTAGGAAAAGCATGTGTATAAGGATTTAATCATATTTAACATCTAAATAAATTATAAAACACAGAACATGTTCAACATTGGTCCTAATACGTAGTTTGAGTTGATATGAACCTTGTCGGTGCGGAATGTAGTCCCGACACTAACTAGTAATAAGCGCTGAGATCTATCCCTCGATGGTCGGTGCTAAGCAACTAGAGACACGGGATTTTATCCTGGTTCCGGCCGGGGCCATACGTCCAGCAGTGGTGTGCTCGAGGCACTATATTGCTTTGCACCGGGGTGCATGTAGTGGGGCGGCTACAAGCGAGGCGGGAGAGGAGGTGTGGCCTCCAAGTCCCAAGCGGAGTGATTGAGGCGATTGGCGATGTCGTGGGAGAAGGAGCGTGTGCGTGATGTGTTTTCAGATGTTCGTGTGTCATGTCCCTGCGGCGAGGGGGATCACCTTCCTTTTATAGACCAAGGAGAGGGCGATTTACAGGCATGCCATACTGTTTAGCTACAGGTGGGGGTATGGCATGCAGCACCGGGGAGTTGGCGGCCGTCCTGGCGGCTCTTGCTCCAGTCTTGTCGTCGTGGCGCGTCCCGTACTTGAACAGAGGCGGCTTCGAGGGTGAAGGCGCAATGGTTGGCTGTGGCGTCCTCAGGCGGCCTCGAAGAAGCCGTTGACGGCGATCCGTACGGGGTACAGTGGCAGGCGTGGCTGCATCCCGTCCCCGCGTGTGCTACAACGCTGGAGTTGTCGTAGCAGTGCCTGGCGTGGCGTTACAGGGGCGGGGATGGCGTTCCCACCGGCCTGAGGTCACGGCTTGATCCTGCAGATTCACGAGGGAAGGGTTCGAGGGTGCGGCAGGCCCCCCTTCGAGGGCGTAGCGCGCTAGCCGTACAGGAGTGGGCAGCACAGTGCCACGGAGCTGACACTGGCCATGTCGCACAGTCCCCCATAGTGGTGGGGTTGGGTTCCCCCTAGGGAGTTAGCGGAACAACGCCGGGGCGTGATTCCCAGGCGCATGATGGCGCGACTCTGCCATGTCAGAGCATTAAATGCCTGTACCCGCGTGCGGGAGCAGGTACACGCGTGAGGGAGCCTCGAGCCAGGCGGAGGTGAACCCTTGAGCGAGGCGGAACCCGCTCGAGGGGGGTGTGTACCCTCGAGCGAGGCGGAACCTGCTCGAGGGGGGCGTGTACCCTCGAGCGAGGCGGAACCTGCTCGAGAGGGCCCTTGACTGGGCCACCCCGGCGGGCCGCGGGGGCCACCGCGGCGTGGGCCGTGCCCGGTGCGTGCGTTCGGGTAAGGGGTGTGTTTTGTTTCAGTTTTTTGCAGGTTTTAAGCAGGATTCCCCCGTTTTCTTAGGGGACCCTCAGGGTTGTCCTCGACAGTAGCCCCCGAGCATCTGCGGGTGTGCCGGTCAGGCTCCCGCTGATGTTGAGGCCTACTGATAGGACGTTCTTCCCCCCTGGTTGCCAATGCCTTCCGTGGGGCCGCGTCAGCGGACCCGCGGGCTAGCCTCGGCCCCGCAGAGCGTGGGTGCTCCTGCAGGGGTTTTACCGCGGAATCTGGTCAGTGGGTGTGGTACGTGTTCCAACCGGCGTCGGTAATATTCCAGCCGGCTTCGGTGACGCACGCGCGACTGGCACTATTCGTGGCCGGTGCATCCGAGGAGGTGTAGCCATGCGTCAAGCCCCCGAGCCTGGGCCCGTTCGAGGCGATCGGGGCAAGCTCTTCGACTTGTTTTAGACGTGCCCTCGCCGTCCCTCCGCGGGACGGAGGGTGAGGTTTCTACAACCCCCATCGATCGGGTCGCGGATTGCGGATTCCTCATTGAGCTGTTAGCGGGTGGTTCGAGTGGACGCCCATGCCCTGTTCGATAAGGGTAGGCTGCGCGGTCCGGAGACTCGTCCATTAAAGCGCTTGCGTGGGTTTTCTAGGTGGGGCTCGGTCCCATTCGCTAGGGACCGAGGGCGCGGAAGCTCTCCCTCGGTGGGATCCCCCCGACTAGCTGCCCTCGCTGGCTCTCGAACACGACATGTGGGGCACCCTCGAGCCGGTGGGCTCAAGGAAAGGCTCGAATGCGCGTGCCCTCGTCGTCCCTAACTCTGGTGATCTGGGGCGCCTGTTCGAACCCATCGAGGGTCAGGCTTCGAACCCCTGATCAGTAGGGCTGTGCGGGGTAGCAGCTAAGTGCTCCCATCTTGCATCTGCAGGTCTCGAGGGTTCTTGGCTGTGCCAGCCCTCGAACCGCTGATCTGTAGTTCCGTAAATCGAGGGCACCTGTGGCGCCTGTTTATTTCAAACGGGCCTCGAGGCCACTGGTCGGTGTTCGCACCCTTCGAGGGTCGCATTTATTTGAGCCAGGGGCTCGGGCCGCTCGAGGGTCTCTCTTACTTGGTAAGGGACAGGGCCATTTAATGCCCGCAGTCGCGGCTTCAGTCTCGCGCCGCGGGCGCGCCTTTCGCGCCGCGGCCGCGCGCGTAGTGGGCGGAGTGGGCAGGCGGACGTGACCGCCTGCCGCGGCCCTCCGATTACCGCACCGTGATGATGGCATGTGTGCGGTTATGCTGCCGCCGTGGTCGTGGTGGGTCCCGCTTGCCAGTGAGTGAGCGCTTCACCTGCAGTTAATGCGCGCGGGACGTGCGCTCCGGAGGGCACGCCTCGCGGCCTATAAATCTGATAGGCGGGGAAGGGGCGGTTTTTACCTTTGCGCTTAGCATCCGCTGTTCTTTCCTCTTGCGCTCCAGCCCCCGAGCCGTTCTCGCCATCGCGCCTCTGCTCTTTGAGTTGTCCTTGCTTTCGGTTCCCCGCTCCCCAGCCCGTTCGAATGGCTCCCCAGCAGCCCCTCGTTATCATCGACCCGCCGGCGTGGGAGCGCTCGACGACGATGCCGCTAGCCCCGGGGCCGCCCGGGTGGCCGGCGGCCACCGGCGGCAAACGAGGAGGGGCGGCCGGCCGAGTGGATCGTGCCGTCGGAGAGGGAGCGAGTGCCCAATCCTCCGCACAGCTACGTCGTCAGCTTCGTACGCTTCCACGAGTGCGGCTTCACGGCGCCGGCGAGCCGCTTCCTTCGGGGCCTCTGCTACCACTACGGCGTGGAGCTTCAAAACTTCGCGCTGAACGCAATTTCGCAGGCGGCCACGTTCGTCAGTGTCTGGGAGGGCTTCCAGGGGATCCCGGTGAACTGGGATCTCTGGGTCCACCTCTTCCGCGCGGAGCTACACGCTGCCGACGTCGGAGCCGAGGACTCGCCGCACGGCGCGCGCCGGCGGCTTGGCGTTCGCGGTGCGGGGCGCGCGTAGTGAGGAGTACATCCCCTGCACGATGACCACCAACAACGCGGACTGGGAGCGGAGATGTTTCTACCTCCGCGACGTCGAGCCCGGCCTCCCCCCTACACCGGCAAGGTGCTACGGGAGAGGGCCCCCTCCTGGTACCACGGGGTGTCCCCCGCCCCAGCATCAGGCGCGGCTGGACTCGCTCACGGCCGCGTTGAAGAAGCTGGCGGATCGCGGGCTGACCGCGGGGTGCGTCTCGCCAACCTCCACCACCGGCGGGTCGTCCATTTGATGGAGAGGCCGCTTCGCATCTTCGAGATGACCGAGGCCGCAGACCCCGTCGCGATGACGAGATCGCGCTTGCTGCCAGATCCCTTCCCGCGGGCGTTTGCAGCCACCCGGGCGCGGCGCGCCATCGACACCAGGTCTGGGCGCTGCGATGACATGGCCTTGTGGGCGTTCGAGATGCTCCCCACCGGCCCACTGGTGAGCGGAGTTCTTGATTTTATTTACTGTTTAGCTGGTTTTTCGAGTTGTCGACGCATTTTAAGTCTTCACCTGACTCCTGCAGATGGTGAGCCTAAGCGCTGCGAAGTCCGACCCGCCCACGCCCCGGTCCCGCGCGCTCGCGCGCGCGGCGCAGGGCCGAGAGCGGGAGCGGGTGGCACGCATGAAGGAGCGTGAGACGCGGCACCGGGAGCGCCGCGAGCGGAGGAGCGAGGAGTTCCGGCTGCACGAGCAGCAAGGACTCTCCTCGCCAGGGACGGAGGAACACTCGTCATCGGACGAGGAAGAGGAAGAGGAGGAAGAAGTTAGGGTGCAGGTCCTCCCCGACAGGTGGGAGCCTGCACCCCCGTCACCGGAGCCAGCTCCGGTGGCAGGAGTAGCATCGCCTGGGCGGGCGCAGAGGCGCCCGCCACCAGGCGCCGGGCCGACAGAGGCGCGCGCGGGCCGCGGGGGTGCCGCGCGTGCGCGGGGGCCGCGCGTGGCAGAGATGGTTGGAGGCGTGACGGCGGCCGCGCCGGCCACGCCCGCAACGTCGGCGGGGACTTCGAGGAAGAGGAAGCGCGCCTTCTCCTCCTTGAGGTAAGGAATTGTCTTTCGAGGGGTCGCGTGTTCGTCAGGCGGGAACTTGACGGTTTGTTTCCGTGTCCACAGGGCGGCGCCAACCGTGCCTCCCCTCGCACCGGCCAAGGTGCTGAGGGAGGATGCGTCCATCCCAACCCGGCGGCGTTCGTCAAGGGAGCCGCGGGTGGGGGCGAGCACGGCGGCAACGGCGAGCGAGAGCTCGCGAGGCGCGGGCCGAGGCCTCGAGGCCGCGGCCGGTGACATCGCCCACCGGCCGCGGCCGGCGGTCGATGAGGGGCGGCGGGCGCCGGATGCGGCGGAAGCGCAAGCAAGCATTGGCCGCGGCGGAGGCGCGGCCGGGAGGCGGAGGCACGGCCGGCGGCGCGGTTGTAGTGGCATTGCCGTAGCGTCCGCCGTGGAGAGCCGTCCGGCGCCCGCGGCCGCCGAAACACGGCCGGGGTGGTGGCCGTGGCGCCGCCGCAGAGCCCGCGGCCACGGAGGCGCGGCCGGGAGGTGGCCGTGGAGGCGGCGACCGCGGCGAAGCAGCCAGGAGCCCGCCCCTCGCCGGCGCTTCCCGCCGACGGCGGTGGAGACTCCGGACGACGACGCCCCCAACGCCCGGTGGGGACCGGTGGGTGAACCCCGCCATGCCGCCCCCCGAGCCCCGTGCAGGGGCGCTCGTGAGACGGTGGGACGGCCACATGGTGGCCGGGGGCCGGGGGCACGACGCCGAGGCTTCCTCTTCCCGCGTCGGCCCCCTGCTTCGGGAGAGGAGCACGTCGACGAGCCACCCTCCCACTTTGCCGACGCCCAGGAGGAGTAGCAGCTGTGGCAGGGGCTCTGTGATCACGTCGCCTTGCTCAACCGAGCACTGAACGAGGCGCTGCAGATCCACGGCGGCCCAGCATGGCACGTTTTCCAGGTACGATGCAGTTGTTCGTTTCTTCGATTTCGTCGTTTCCGCACTTATTTCTCGTGGCGCGGCACTTACTAGTTTCGGTCTGTTGGTGGCAGGAGCTCAAGCGTCATGCCTGCGACAAGTACGGCACCTTTGACCAGATGAGTGCCGAGCTCCGCCAGCTCCGGGAGCAGCGTGACGCCCTCGACGCCCTCGCAGAGGCCCTGAGGACCCAAGACGGCTGGCTGTCGTACCGGGCGGAGGCCCTGCGCGACCAGCTCTTGGAGCACGAGGGGCAGGCCGCGGCGCGTCCCCCCACCATCGAACGGATTCGCACAGCCCTCATCGATTGGGATGAGGCGCTGCAGCAGGCAAGGGGGACTTGGAGAAGGTGCGCACCGTGGCATCTGTCTGGGAGGCGGAGGTGGGGACTGTCCGGGCCGATAACCCGGAGCTCCGCACGTGGCTTCAGGAGGCGCAGTCCCAGCAGAGCCGGGCCAAGAGAGGGCGCGCGAAGCCGAGCAGAAGGCCAAGGAGGGCGGCGAGCTAAAGGCCGCCCTCGCTACCAAAGTCGCTGCGGTTGCCACGGCGGAGGAGCAGCTCCGGCAAGAGCGCCCCGCCCGCCAGGAGGCCGAGGGCCAGCTCCAGCAGGAGCAGGCCGGCCTTGCTGACGCCCGGCGGCGCTTGAGCGGGAGTACGCTGCCCTCGAGAGGAAGAAGAAGTCGCTGGAGGAGCGGGATGCCGAGGTCTCGAGGCTCGATGGGGAGCTGATAGCCCTCAGCATCTCGAACGCGGATCAGCAACGGTCCCTCGAGGAGCAGGGCACCACGGTCGTCAACTTGCAACAGGCGGTCGAGGCCGAGCGCCGGGCTCTCGAGACGGAGAGGAAGCAGGTTGAAGGTGAGTCGCCACTTTGTTTTTTGTTTTGGTGATCTTCCCTTCGGGGGTCCGTTCCCTTTTCTGATTTCTTTTGTTCGCATCGTCCAGGCTTGCGCACCACGCTGGGGCATGTGACCAACCA
The DNA here is from genome assembly GCA_947561735.1 of Cenchrus americanus. Classification (NCBI taxonomy): domain Eukaryota; kingdom Viridiplantae; phylum Streptophyta; class Magnoliopsida; order Poales; family Poaceae; genus Cenchrus; species Cenchrus americanus. Next base: position 79,060,552 of record OX387240.1, read on the forward strand.
GGCCGAGACGCTGCAGGCCGCCTACAACTCCTCCGAGCAGGAGTTGGTGGAGCTGCACCCGCGCGACCCTCGAGGCCCGCTGTGCGATCGAGGAGGGCGAGGCACAGGCCGGGAGTTCGCTGGCCAGCCGCATGCGCGCCCTCGGGGGGCATGTCTCGAGGCGCATGCGCCGCGCGTTGCACCTTGGCGTCCAGAAGGCCCTCGGCGTGGTGCAGTCCCACTACGAGGTGAACTTCGAGGCTGTGGCGTCAGGCTACGTCGTCCCGGAGGGCGTCGAGGATGAAGTGGCAATAGAGCATGTGGACGCGCTAGCCGCTGATGCCGCCGAGGCGCTCACCGAGGCCTTCGAGGAGTTCCTGTTTCCAGACGCCACTGACGCTGATGCCCCTCAAGCCTGAAGATTGCTGGGCGCCAGGCCCTTTTTTATTTGAATGTTAGTATCTGGGCCATGTGGCCATGTAAATAAACAAACATTTTGTTTCAAACACTTGTGGAAGTGAATGGTGTTTGCGCTATTTTGTTTCTCCCTTTGCCTGAGCAAGTTCGAGTTGGGGAGTTCGATTTTCGCGAGCAGCCTGCTGGGCCGGAGGAGAGAGAGAAGGGCCATATCCTCGTGGAGGCGTAGGCTATCACTGGCTCGCGCGTCCTTTCCGCTAGGCCATCCGCGCCCAGTCTGAATTTTGCTCAGGGCTAAGGTCGAGCCATACTTAGCGCGCTCGTGGGTTTTTTTGCGAAAAAATGGGACCATTTTTTGGGGGGGGGATGCCCCCCGTAGTAGCCCCCGAGGCTGACTTGGTTTTCAGGGGAAAGCCGAGTTGCCCTTTAACTTTGTTGAATTGCTGCTATTTACATTTCCGTTGCCAACTGGGGTGTTGGGCACGTAATTTACAACAAAAGACTTGGAAATCCTAGCTAAGGGTAGAAGCGACGTAGCTGCTGGATGTTCCAAGCGTTGGTGAGTTTTTCGCCGTCCTCGTCGGCTAGCTTGTACGTGCCGGGCTTGAGCACCTTCACCACGACGTAGGGTCCCTCCCACGGAGGTGATAGCTTGTGGCGTTCTCGGTTGTCTTGGCGCAGCCTTAGGACCAAATCCCCTTCGCTGAAGTCCCGCCGGCGCACCTTCCGGGCTTGGTGGTGCCTTAGGGATTGTTGGTACCTTGCGGAGTGCATCAGGGCCACGAGGCGTGCTTCATCCAGTTGGTCCAGTAACTCCTCGCGGGCTCGCTGGTTGGTGTCTTCGTCATAGCCCCGCACTCTGGGTGACCCATATTCTAAGTCTGTGGGGAGGACGGCCTCCGCGCCATGGACTAGAAAGAACGGGGTGAACCCGGTGGCCCTGCTTGGGGTGGTCCTTAGGCTCCATACGACCGCATGCAGTTCCTGGAGCCATTTTCGACCGGACTTGTTCAGCTGGTCAAAAATCCTGGGCTTGAGGCCTTGTAGAATCATGCCGTTGGCACGCTCCACTTGGCCGTTGGTCTGTGGGTGTGCCACAGCTGCCCAGTCCACACGGATGTGGAACTTATCGCAGAACTCCAAGAACTTTCTGCTCGTGAATTGGGACCCATTGTCGGTGATGATGGAATTCGGCACTCCAAACCGATAAACGATGTCGGTGAAGAACGTCACCGCCTGTTCCACCCTGAGATTTGTAATGGGGCGCACCTCCACCCACTTGGAGAATTTGTCGATCACGACTAACAGGTGGGTGTAGCCTCGGGCGCCTTCCGCAAGGGCCCGACGATGTCCAGCCCCCACACACCGAAAGGCCATGTAATGGGGATGGTCTGCAAGACGTGCGCAGGGAGGTTGGATTTACGGGCGTAGAATTGGCACCCTTCGCACGTGCGTACGATCTCGCTGGCGTCAGCGACCGCAGTGGGCCAGTAGAAGCCTTGGCGGAACGCATTGCTTATGAGGGTGCGGGGCGCAGCGTGGTGGCCGCAGATGCCCGTGTGTATGTCTCGGAGGAGCTCGCACCCCTCGGGGATGGGTACACATCGCTGCAGGATACCGGAAGCGGCGCGCTTGTACATCTCGCCGTCGACGAGGGCGAAGGAATTGGCCATCCAGGCGATGCACCTGGCCTCGGACCGGTCCGAGGGGAGTTCCCCTCGGTCCATCCAGGCGATGTATTTGTCGCGCCAGTCCGCCCCGCTGGGGGCCGGCTCGACATCCATGGCTTCGGCCTCGCCGGCGCCGTACCCCTCGAGGAGGGAGAGCACGTACGCCTCGTTCGAGGGGTCCTCGTCCATGGGCTCTGCCCCTGCTAGATTCGAGGGAACCCCCGAGGGTTTCGCGTGGTTCGAGGGGTGCGGCTCGAGGGCGACGGACGGTTGAGCGACGTCCCAAGTGAAGACATCCGGGGGGACGGTGATCCGCCCCGATGCAATCTTGGCAAGCTCGTTCGCCTCTTCGTTGTACCGACGGGGCACGTGATTGAGCTCGATGTCGTAGAACTTGTCCTCGAGGGCCCGCACGGCTTTGCAGTATGCCTCCATCTTGTCGTCGTGGCAGCTCGCGTTCTTCATGACTTGGTCGATTACGAGCTGCGAATCCCCCCGCACGTCGAGGCATTTTACGCCTATCTCGATGGCGATCTTGAGGCCACAGAGCAGGGCCTCGTACTCCGCCATGTTGTTCGACGCAGGGAAGTGAAGGCGCACCGCATACCGCATGTGCTCCTCGAGGGGCGAGAGAAAGAGTAGGCCCACGCCCGCCCCTGTCTTCATCACCGAGCCGTCGAAATACAGAGTCCAGCACTCTGCCTGGATCTGTGGCGGTGGCAACTGCGTGTCCGTCCATTCGGCAACGAAATCTGCCAAGATCTGGGACTTGATGGCCTTGCGCGGGGCGTAGGCGAGCGTTTCGCCCATCAGCTCCACCGACCACTTGGCGATCCTGCCTGCTGCGTCCAGGTTGCGGATGATTCCCCCCAACAGAAAGGAGGAGACCACCGTGACGGGATGGGCCTTGAAGTAGTGGCGAAGTTTGCGCCGCGCGAGAACCACCGCGTAGAGCAGCTTCTGAACTTGTGGGTAGCGCGTCTTGGTGTCAGACAGGACTTCGCTGATGTAGTACACCGGCCGCTGAACCGGCAGAGTGTGTCCTTCCTCCGTGCGCTCTACCACGATCACGGCGCTGACCACCTGGGTAGTCGCAGCCACGTAGAGGTACAGAGGCTCGCCGTATTGCAGCGGTGTGAGGGTGGGGGCATGGGTGAGGGACGCCTTTAGCTTGTCAAGCGCCTCCTGGGCCTCAGCAGTCCAGGAGAAGCGCTCGTGTTTCTTGAGGAGCCGGTAGAGGGGTAAGCCTTTCTCGCCGAGCCGCGAGATGAAGTGGCTTAAGGCGGCGAGGCACCCCAGCACTCTTTGCACCCCTTTGAGGTCCCGAATCGGACCCATCCATTCGAGGGCTGCAACCTTTTCGGGGTTGGCCTCAATGCCTCACTGGGAGACTATGTATCGCAAAAGCATGCCTCGTGGCACGCCAAAGACACGTTTTTCGGGGTTCAATTTCACCCTGTTGGCCTGTAGGTAGTCGAACGTGACGCCGAGGTCGCTAACCAGGTCGTCCGCCTTCCTGGTTTTGACGACTATGTCGTCTACATACGCCTCAACGGTCCACCCGATGTGGTCCCCGAAGACGTGCTGCATACACCGTTGGTATGTTGCGCCTGCGTTTCGGAGGCCAAACGGCATTGTGACGTAACAGTACATCCCGAATGGCGTGATGAACGAAGTCGCGAACTGGTCGGACTCCTTCATTTTTATTTGGTGGTACCCGGAGTAGGCATCAAGGAAACAAAGTAGTTCACACCCTGCGGTCGAATCAACAATTTGATCGATGCGTGGCAAAGGAAAAGGAACTTTAGGACATGCTTTATTAAGACTAGTGTAGTCTACACACACCCGCCACTTCCCATTCTTTTTCTTTACTAGTACAGGATTGGCTAGCCACGTAGGGTGGAACACTTCCTTGATGAACCCAGCCTCGAGGAGCTTCCGCAGCTCCGCTCCGATCGCCCGCCGCCGCTCCTCGTCGAAGCGGCGGAGCCGTTGCTGCACGGCGCGGGAGTGAGGTAGGATATCAAGGGAGTGCTCGGCGACCTCCCTCGGGATGCCTGGCATGTCCGAGGGGCTCCACGCGAAGATGTCGGCGTTGGCGCGGAGAAAGTCGACGAGCACCACTTCCTATTTCGGGTCGAGGGTAGAACTGACCCTCGGCGCCTTGCCCTCGGGGGCAGCAGGGTCGACGGCTACTTCCTTGTCCGCTCCGCGGCCCCTCGAAGCCGCCAAAGATGCTTGGTGGTGGAGCCGAGGTCCTCGTTGACCATCTTCTCCATGTTGGCCACCGCCGCTTCGTCCCGGCGCCAAGGCCTCGCCGTGTTCCACGCATTCGACGTCGCAAGCCGAAGGCGTGCTCGATGGACGAGCCCACAAGGATGACGCCGTTGGGCCCCGCATCTTCATCTTGAGGTAGGTGTAGTTGGGGACCGCCATGAACTTGGCGTAGCGAGGCCGCCCGAGTATGGCGTGGTACGCGCCCTCGAACCCCACCACCTCAAAGGTGAGCGTCTCCCTTACGGTAGTTTCCTCGGCGTGACGAACCGGATCGGGCAGTCGATCCGCCCGAGGGGCCGGACGCGCTTGCCGGGCGCGACGCCATGGAACGGCATCGTGCTGGGCCGCAGCTGGTCCAACCCGATCCCCAGCAGGCGCAGCGTGTGCGCGTAGAGGATGTTGAGGCTGCTGCCTCCGTCCATTAGGACCTTCGAGAACCACGCGTTCCTGATGACCGGGTCGACCACCAGTAGGTACTGGCCTGGGTTGGGGATGCGGTTCGGGTGATCCTCGCGGCTGAAGGTGATGGCATCCTCCGACTAGTCGAGGAAGGAAGAAGGCGCCTTCTCCGCGGCGAGAACCTCGTGCCACTCCCGCTTGCGCTGGCGGCTCGACATGTCGACGGTCGGCCCCCCGAAGATGAGGAAGACGTTTTCCACGGCGGGGAAGCCGCCGGCGTCGCCATCACCCCCGTCCTACTTGGCCTCGTCGTCCTTGTTGATGCAAAATGTGCACCTAGCGCCAAGCACACAGCAAGCCGAACAAGCTGGCTTCACACGTGCAAAGAATCACAAGACGTGCCAGTCAATTTTCCTTGAAAATTAACAAAAGACAAAGTAGTTAAATACCAAAGCTTGGAACTTGCCGGGTGGTACCAGACAGTTCCATATTTACGGCTACAAAGCCAAATGGGATGACATATAGCTATAGAAAGCTATCTGTCAATAAACTGAAACCATTTGGGAGCTTTAAAAAGGAAAAGATAACACCGCCGAATGGATGACGCAAGCATGACGGCGATCGGTCTTTGTTTGGACAAAGGTGCACATGCGCAAGATCGCGACCGATCCCCATGGTAATCAATATTAAATAATAAATGAAGTAAAAGCACGAATGTAGATATGTAATAAACAAGCATACATAGGCCCAAAGCACTAGTCTACCGCATGTCTAGGCACTTAAGAACCCGTCGGGTACGACACCAAACAAATCTATCCACCGCATGATACAACTTGCGTGGAGATCGTACCACTTTCCACAAATAGATCTATCCACCGCATGATACAATCTAAATATGGAAAGCTAAAAGCATACATTATTCAAAGCATAAGTTACGCACGTGTTTTACTCATGAGAAACATAACCGAATGCGGCCGAACGTACCGATTCGGGGTCCATGGAGAAGGAACGAACATTACCAAGCAAGATAAATCTATCGATCGATTTGAAATCTAATCCACCGGATGACTAGCTCCAAAGCAACCCAAAAACCTGCATCTACCCCGTGATACTCAGTTCTTTCAAGATTTATACAAACGTTGGTGAGCTCGAACCCGCAACACGTAACAACCTAGATCGATTCGGTTTCGGCTATCAAGGAGCACGCGATCCACGCATTAAAATAGCCAAAGGATCAAACTTGACTCGCATAAGGATCACCAAAAGATATAAAGCCGATCCAAACCCATCTAGATTGGGCAAAAAGGTGTTACATGAATTTAAACATAAAGCGAAAACTCAAAGCAACACGGGGTAACTTAATGAATCTATTGGATCTTGCCAAAATCCAATAGAGTCGATAACTAGCTTCAAGCTAGATCTTAGCCCTGTCGCATGGCTCATGACCTAACAAGAAACCCTCTTGAACCAAGCTTGAATCTACCGCATGACACTAAGCATGGTAACAAGACTACTTGCATCAGATCTAAATCCACCGCATGATACTAGACATGATACAAGGTTGCCGGTACTCACGGAGGTCGACGGATCGATGAACCCTCTCGAAGAACTCGACGACATGACAAATGGACTCTAGGGTTTGGCGTAAAGCCGGTTTGTATTGAGAATGATTGCGTATCTATTACATACATTCAGGGTTCATATTTATACCCTGCCAAGCACAACCTCGAATGGATTTGATACCTAATTTATCTCTAAGCTTGATCGCTTATCCATCCATTCGTCCTCTCCGCTTGGGCCACGTCACCGCACAATCCCGCAAAATCAGCTCAACAGTTCTTTTGCCGAACGAAAGCAGATAGCCGACCGCGGATTTTCTGCCGAATGCATCTGAAGAAAACTTCCTTCCACCGGACGGATTCCTCACCGAGCTGGACCCACAAGTCAGACTCCTTACCAAATTTTGGTGTTAACAGTCCTTCGCGGCGGTGCGACCGTAGAACCGCTTGAGCATGTCACACTGCTCGAGGGTGTGGTTGGCCGGTGTCTTGTGGTAGGGACATGGCTTCTTCAGCATGTCGTCGAACACTCCCGGACCTCGAGGGGCCGGTCGAGGGCCCCGTCGAGCCGGGTCCACAGCAAGGGCCTCGGCGTCGTCGCTGTCACGTCCCTGCTCGCGCGCCTCGCGGCGCGGCTTCTTCCCCTTCTTGCCCCGCTTGTTCTTCTGGTGGAGCTCCTTGGACTTCCCGCCCTCCGCGGGCGTATCGTCCGTGCGCTTGCCCTTCTTGCCGTCGAAGATTGCTCCCACCGCCTCTTCGCCCGAGGAAAAGCTGGTGGCGATGTCGAACAACTCATTCGAGTCGACCGGCGGGCTGCGCCCCAACTCGCGCACGAGGTCCCGGCATGTGGTGCCCTCGAGGAAGGCGTGCACGATCTCGGATTGCGCCACGCTCGGGAGCTCCGTACAGCGCTTGGAGAAGCGCCGTATGAAGTCCCGGAGTGATTCGCCGGGCTTCTAAGTGCAAGAACACAAGTCCCAGGAGTTCCCAGGGCGCACGTACGTGCCCTAGAAATTTCCCACGAACATGCGGACCAGGTCGTCCCAGTTGTGGATCTGGCTGGCCGGCAGGTGCTCGAGCCACGTCCGTGCTGAATCGGCGAGGTGCAGGGGGAGGTTGCGGATGATGACCTTGTCGCTGGTGGCCCCGCCTAGCTGGCACGCTAGGCGGTAGTCGTTGAGCCACATGCGGGGATCCGTCTCCCCGTTGTATTTGACGATCGTCGTCGGCTGGCGGAAACGCTAGGGAAAGGCCGCCACGCGGATCTCCCAGCTGAACACACGGGTCCCCGGGGGTTCCGGCGTCGGCGAGCGGTCTTCTCCACTGTCGTAGCGTCCACCCCACCGAGGGTGGTAGCCCGCCGCTACCCGTGCCTCCGCGTTGCTCGTTCGTCGGGTGTTGATGATGTTACGGGCGCCGCGTCCTGGGCTTGCCCGCGCGTGTCGAGGAGCCGCTCCTTGGCCGGCGTGCGCCCCGAGTTGGCGGGGTGTTCTGTCGCTCTACCCGCGTGTACTGAGGGTTCGGGGCCTTGCGCGCCCCCATCGTCCCGCGCGTCCCCCTGGTGGCGGATGCGGGACGCCGAGCTCTCGGCCTGTTGGAGGGTCGCTTGCTCGATGAGCGCCTGCGCCTCGCGGTGCAGGTTCCGCGCCTCGGGTGTCGAAGGGGCGGTAATGGCCCGCAGCAGCATCGCGGCGGCAACGAGCTTTTGGTTCGCTCGTGGGGGCGTATCCGGGTTGTCAACGTTGAAGTCGGCATTGATGCGGTCGCGGGCTTGTCTGCCCAGCTCGCGCGCGCGTTCGCCATGCGTGGAGGCTTCCATTGCCATGGAGGCGCGAAGTAGCCGCACCGTGCGGTACTCTTCCACCAGCTTGGCCTCGAGCTCGCGCGCCTGGGCCAGCTGCGCGTTGATGTCGGTCCCCCTCGGCGGTGAGGAGGGAGGGGCGCTTGGCCCCGCGGCCAGGCGCGATGCAGTCCCCATAGCAGGGGGAATCTCTCCGTCGCCGGTGCTTGGCACGTCGACGACGTTTGCCGGGTCGTTGGCGATGACGACGCAGCACTCCCGCGTGGGGTCGTAGCTCCCAGCGCTGGAGTCGTCCGAGCAGCCGAACCAGTAGTCCGCGGCGTCGAGGAACAGCCTGAACATTACTAGGTCTGGCACACCGGACAAGTCCCACTCCGCGTACGCATGCGAGGTGGCGGGCGGCAGCGCGTCGACTGAGCCTAGGGACGACTCGTCACCGGCGGAGGCGCTAGGGTCCCTGGCAACCAGAACGTGGCGGCCAGGGGGAACCCTGCGCATCGTCGTGTTAATGCTGACGTTGGCGGTGTAGGCCGTCGCAGCGCCGCGCAGACCGATGGGGAAGCGTGGTCCGGAGACCGAGCGCTCTCCCGCGAGGGCGGCTGTAGTTGTGGTGGCGGGCGCATCGCGTTGCGCGGCGACACGTGCCGCATGTCGGCGCTCCGACCGCGCCCGACGCGAGCGCTAGCCGGAGCGGCGGTGGCGCCGATGGACCCGCGGCGTCCGTGTCGGCGGGTGTTGGCGTTGCGACGGCGCGAGCGGCGCCGACCGGGACGGACCCAGCTTGGCACCGCGCGCGGAGCTCCTCACGGTTAGTGAGGCGCATCAGGTAGCCGTTCCCCGTGGCCTGGAAGTTTAGGCCCCCGAACTGGATTTCAAACCCGGCGGGGTAGGGGTCCGAGCTGCCCATGGAGTAACGCTGACCGCGGTACTCGGTGCGAATCACCATCGAGAGAGTTGATGATGGGTGATCTTCAGCGCGCGTGCCCCACGGTGGGCGCCAACTGTCGGTGTGGAATGTAGTCCCGACACTAACTAGTGATAAGCGCTGAGATCTATCCCTCGATGGTCGGTGCTAAGCAACTAGAGACACGGGATTTTATCCTGGTTCCGACCGGGGCCGTACGTCCAGCAGTGGTGTGCTCGAGGCACTATATTGCTTTGCACCGGGGTGCCTGTAGTGGGGCGGCTACAAGCGAGGCGGGAGAGGAGGCGTGGCCTCCAAGTCCCAAGCGGAGTGATTGAGGCGATTGGCGATGTCGTGGGAGAAGGGGCGTGTGCGTGATGTGTTTTCGGATGTTCGTGTGTCATGTCCCTGCGGCGAGGGGGATCACCTTCCTTTTATAGACCAAGGAGAGGGCGATTTACAGGCATGCCGCACTGTTTAGCTACAAGTGGGGGTATGGCGTGCAGCGCCAGGGAGTTGGCGGCCGTCCTTGCGGCTCTTGCTCCAGTCTTGTCGTCGTGGCGCGTCCCGTACTTGAACAGAGGCGGCTTCGAGGGTGAAGCCGCAGTGGTTGGCTGTGGCGTCCTCAGGCGAGCTCGAAGAAGCCATTGACGGCGATCCGTATGGGGTACAGTGGCAGGCGTGGCGGCGTCCCGTCCCCGCGTGCGCTACAGTGCTGGAGTTGTCGTAGCAGTGCCTGGCGTGGCGCTACAGGGGCGGGGATGGCGTTCCCACCGGCCTGAGGTCACGGCTTGATCCTGCAGATTCACGAGGGAAGGGTTCGAGGGTGCGACCGGCCCCCCTTCGAGGGCGCGGCGCGCTAGCCATACAGGAGTGGGCAGCACAGTGCCACGAAGCTGACACTGGCCATGTCGCACAGTCCCCCATAGTGGCGGGGATGGGTACCTCCTAGGGAGTTGGCGGAACAGCGCCGGGGCGTGATTCCCAGGCGCATGATGGTGCGGCTCTGCCATGTCAGAGCATTAAATGCCCGTACCCGTGTGCGGGAGCAGGTACGCGCGTGAGGGAGCCTCGAGCGAGGCGGAGGTGAACCCTCGAGCGAGGCGGAACCCGCTCGAGGGTGGCATGTACCCTCGAGCGAGGCGGAACCTGCTCGAGGGGGGCATGTACCCTCGAGCGAGGCGGAACCCGCTCGAGGGGGGCGTGTACCCTCGAGTGAGGCGGAACCCGCTCGAGGGGGGCGTGTACCCTCGAGCGAGGCGGACCCTGCTCGAGGGGGCCCTTGACTGGGCCACCCCGGCGGGCCGCGGGGGCCACCGCGGCGTGGGCCGTGCTTGGTGCGTGCGTTCGGGTAAGGGGTGTGTTTTGTTTTAGTTTTTTGCAGGTTTTAAGCAGGATTCCCCCGGTTTCTTAGGGGACCCTCAGGGCTGTCCCCGACAAACCTAACGCAACTTGAAACGAAACGGAGCTAAAACACACAAGATACGGCTAAAACAAGGTTCTAAAACTGACGAGATTGAAAATACTGTTGCGTGGACACCAAGAACGCTTAAAACGGAGTTAGGACAGAAAAGATATTGCTAAAACAAGGTTCGGGGCTTTTCTGTGAAGAAACAGGACTTCCAGGGGCTTATCTGCGAGAAACCAGGGGCTAAAACATAATTTTACACATAACCAGAGGGGTTTATATACAAAGAGTGAAGAAAAGGGCCTCTGGTGGGAAAAACTAAAAAGCTCAGGGGCTTAAACAAAGAAAACATGACCTAACTGAAGAGATTCTTATAGGTGGAAGTGAAAGGACCTTGTGATGCCTAGAGGGGGGTGAATAGGATCACTTCAAATTTCTGAAACAAAAGCAGCGGATTAAAACTCCTGTCGGTACTACCGACGTGGTGTCGGTTCTACCGACGGGGTCGGTACTACCGGTACCAGGTCAGTACTACCGACATGCAGAAAAGACTTAAAGCGAAATTTGAATTCTGTGAGGTTTCTAGCAATTCTACCTGAATCAAAGTTTAAGTTTAGAGGCTAAGAACCACCTGCAACCACAGAGATGAGTTGGATAGCAACCAATTGATAGATCGGGCTAAAACAAGTTCTAGGGTTCGTTAGAAACAAAGAATTCAAGCAAGCAAAAGGAGACACAAGATTTAATCCGAAGTTCACACCCACAAAGGATGCTACGTCTCCGTTGAGGATCCCACAAAGGGAGGGCTATCACCAAGAGCCTCTTTTCCTCTTCCAACCCCCACAAAGGAAGATTGGTGCTCACTAAGAATTCTCCACCAAGGAGAGGGCAATACAAACGATCCCGGGTGCACCACACAAAGAGGGCACTCGCGGGCGACGCCTAACCGTCTAGAAGCAAGCTTCAAGAGTAACAAATGCAAATCAAAGCCCGAAGATGCTTCAAGTGCTCTTGAGAAGGAAAAGAACGATGGGTCTCTCAAAGCTTGGGCACACTTCACTAGAATTCACCTCTCTACTCAAACCCTAGCTCAAGGGAACCAAGGATTAGCTCTAGAGGAGAGGGGAGAGGTGGAGTGAATGCTCAAGGAAGTGTTTGTCTCGTGGTTGGTCAGCAATGAGTGAGGAGGGAGAAGGGGGCTTAAATACTAGGGGCTAAAAACTAGTCACATCGTGCGAATCGTGTAACCCGGTACTACCGACACGGCGTCGATACTACCAAGGGGGGGTTTTTTCAGAACCAAAATAGTACGGACATCGGTAGTACCGACACAGGGTCGGTAGTACCGACCCCCTGGCTAAAACTCACCAATGAAGCCATATCGGTATACCGGCCCTGCGCCGGTACTACCGAGGGGCGATCGCCGGTAGTACCGACGTGGCGTCGGTACAACCGACCCAGGCTGAGATTTTGGGAAAAGAGAAGCATTTGTGCACGTGCCAACTCTCAACTCTTCTCACTCACTTGGATTACCTTCTAGAGCACTTTTAGCATCTCTTGGCTATCGATTTGCATCCCCCTTTATAGTACGGTGTTTCCTATACTCAAATTCAAAAGTAAAAAGAAATAAAGCCTTGATTCGAGTTGAAAACAACGACTTGAAATTGGGGGCCTTCCTTTGATCAACTATATGGGTTTTATTCATTTAAGACCTGCACACATCTTGTCAAAGCATTAAATACTACAAATCGTGCTTGTCATTATCACCAAAATAATTAGGGGCCAAGATGCACTTTCAATCTCCCCCTTTTTGGTGATTGATGACAACCACAATTTTTTTATATAAAAGATGTGTGTATTTGACGAATTTGAAAATGAAACTCCCCCTAAATGTGTGCTTTGACTTTTATGAAGGCCTCAAATGCCCATCACACACTTAGAGGACTTTTCACTCTCAAATTGTATACACAAGTGCATGAGTGTGATATATAAACCGTGATGCATATGACATGATATACAAAACAATAAAGTGAGAGACAACAAGCATCACAAATAGATAAATAAGGTTCCTCACACCACAAGCACAATTTAGGTCTTACAACTTTAAACGAGTTCTAGGTTCTTCAACAATCATTACACCACACAAATACACAAATAGTCCATACATGTCCACAAACCTAAGGATAGATAGATAAATGAAGAAACGAGCCCACACACACATGAGTAAATTGTGAGCTCACTCCCCCTTTGGCATCAAGCGCCAAAAAGAGGAGGCCCTTCAATCATCATAGTCATGTGGAGAGTGGGCAGCCGGAGGAGAGTCGTCGTCGTCGGTCTCACCACCACCAAAGTCCTCATCGTCGATGTCGGCAAAAGGAGCTCCATACATCATGGAGGTGTCGCTGTAGATCTCCCAAGGGTTGTAGAAGTTTGGTGGAGGAGGAAAATCCATGGGCTCTCGGACGGGAGAGTGCTCAATGTTGTGTTGAGTGAGCAAAGACTTTTGACGCGTCTCCAACTTAAGGAGCTGCTCATCAACATGCTGCCTATGTGCACGGATTTCCTGTGCATTGTGCTTTCCCACATTGAAGCAAGCAAAAAGACTTTGAGAGAGAAAGTTGAAGATACTCTTTTTCTTGCCGGGGGGAATGGTGCCTATAGATGCGGATGGCCCACGAGAGGAGGAAGGTGGCTCATAGGTGGATGGGCCACTGGAGGAGGAGCCACCCGCGGTAGTGGGACGAGGAGGAGCATGCTTGCCCAACTTGAGAAGTCGCTCAATGTTGCCCTTGTTTGGCTTGTACCAAGAGTGAGTCTTGTCGGGGAGGATATCCACTCCCGCCACCTCACAAATCATCTTGAAGATCCAAGGGGCATATTGGCAACTCTTGTTGGCAGACACGGAACACACAATGATTTCTTCCCAAATGAAGTTGAAGATGCTAAAGTCCTCCTTCCCCGGTGCCATCCTCACAAGAATCTCTTTGGCTACATTGGAGATATTGGTGTTGTCACCGATCTTAGGAGTGAGAGTGTAACGGAAGAGTTGGTTCAACATCCTATAGACCGGTTTCATCCCATGTGTGGTACCAAACTCCACCTTGCCATACACGGAGTCATACATGAAAGCCATCTCACTGTCGAAAGGAAACTCTCCACCATGAAGCTTGGGACGAGCGAGATCCTCCTCACTGAAGCCAAGGATTTGAGCAAAACGCTCATATGAGATGGAGAGGGGCTTGCCTTGGAGGAGCCAATGAAAGGTTCGAGTCTCACGACGGATGTAGAGGTTGGCATAGAATTGGGCGACCACTTCTTCATTCCAATCATAATTGATTGCCATCACATTGGTCATCCCCTTGGCATGACATATATCAATCACATCATTGACGGCCGGAATGTCAAGTGACCTAAGGAGATCCCAATTGATTGATTTCATATCAATAGTCATGTGGTCCTTGCTGAGAATAACTGACTCATACCAATCGGCATTGAACTTGAGCCAAAAGCGTATGTCCGCGTCAAACTCCTTTTGCCAAAGAGCGGGGTCAGAATACCTTTCCTTGTACACATTGTGTGACCCCCTTGTGTAATCTACCATCCTGACAATCCCCATTTGAGTAGCCGGACGAGAAGGGATGGATGGCCGAAGGATGAAAGAGGAGAGGGTTTCCAAGGAGATGTCCTCATAATCATCATAGTGATCATCGGGTTGGTGAGCTTGCTTGGTACGGGCACGATGACCTTGTCCCTTGGACTGGCGAGGAGCAGCTGGTGGATTTGTGCGACCACGACCTCGAGGGGCTTGAGAGCTAGCTCCCCCTTTCCTCTTCCTTTGAGCGAGAGGAACGTCATCTTCATCAGAACCTTCGCGAACCACTTGCTTGCCGGCTCGACCCATCTGAAGGATTAGCAAAGAGTGCATAAGATGGGTGTAAGATTATGGAAAGAGATGGCTCAACAAGGGGAAAGGCTCAGTTTACAACCCCCATCGGTACTACCGGCACAGGGTCGGTACTACCGATGGGGGTCGGTTTTGGGTGGAAAAGTTTGAATCCGGATTATTTAGCCAACCAAAAGCTACGAAATCATAGATATGAGTTCTAGGATGGAAAAGATGATGATTCCCTAAAGCATTGCCTCTAGAAACAAATACATTGAGAGATCGATCGACGGAGATTTTGAATGAATACCTTGAGATGCTTCCCGCGCGAATCGGCGAACTTCCTGAGGACCAGGAGCATCCCAGTGGTCGATGGATGACCGCTCCTCAGTGATGAGTGATTGATAACGGGTGTTGGACTGACTCTTGGCTTAGTGCGCACGTGTAGGCTGCGGCCTGGTTCGTGTTGTTGCAGGTGAAGAACGGGCGCGAAAGGTCTTGAGCCTTGAGGTGCCTCCGGGAGATGGACAGACAAGTAGGCTCAGTTCGAGGGACCCGGTGGACAGCGGGACTGGGTGCGGGCCACATGGTGGCGATACAAGCAAGACGAAGTCATGGACAAGCAAGCCGGTGCACGGTGGCGGTCAAGTCAAGTGGTTTGGCGGGAGGCCGGACCGAGCACGCGGGGTTTGGTGGTTTGCCCACAAAACCATCGGAGGACGGTTTCTTGGTTTGGGCCTCAAAACCAAGTCCGAGGGCCCAACACGACGGAGACGGGATCCGGGCGTGTCGGGAAGCTTCGAAGTGGAGGACACGCGGCGGGATCGCATGGCTTGCGTCGGGAGGACGCGGGGTGCGGCAAAGGCGTGGCCGTCCGATGGCAAGACCCACAAACATTACCTAAATGCCCCTACGTGGGTTGTATCGTCAGTAGTTAAGTTAGGGGTAGTCGAGTCGTTTACCACTCCGGCGGGACCCGATATATAAGCCATGAGGGTGTGTGGATGGCTCTCTCTCTCCGCGACTTAGGGTTTCATTTCCCCCTCCCTTTTCTCATTTTCGTAGCTAATTTTTCTTCCATTTTCTCTAGGCTAGCATGAGAGCTTCATGAGAGATTTGTTGAGAGGGATGGATGCTAGGGTGGCATGCTAGACCTTGTGAATCTTTCCTGGTTTGTATAGAAGATTCGGAGTTGTGTTTTCCGTGGTCTTTTTGTGCTTGTTTTCGTGCCTTTGTTCTCGGTGCGATTCCGCAGATTTGAGTTGGTTTCTCCCCGGATTTTTTTGAGGGAAACATGGATGGATGTCTCGCGCATCTTTGTGATTGATCTTGTGCCCTCAAACGCCGGGAAACCACTTCGATTCGAGGATTTTCGTTCGGTGCTCTAGCTTTTGGTGGTGCTCAAAGGATTCGCGATTCCCGGTCTTTTAGGGAGTTAGGAGGCAAGATTTTTGGGCTATAGCATCCTTGTGTGACGCTTTTCAAGTCCCCAAACTCTTGTCTCCACAGCTTCAACCGTTTGGGAAATCCGATGATGATTTGGGGGAGTTGACCTTCAAGGTCGGGCGTTTTTCTTCTCTGCCCATGCCTCACGGACGGTCCGCGCCCTCCTGGCGGACGGTCCGCGCCGCATGAGTTCGTCCGCTGTTCTTCGTGTTCTTGCTCGCCTTTCGTTTTGATCCGTCGCGTTTTTGAGTTTTGGTTGGGCGGAGTTTCGGACGGTCCGCAGCAGCGGGCGGACAGTTCGCGGGTGCCTGGCGGATAGTCCGCGTGCTCCCCGCGGACGGTCCGTTTTCTCGGGTTGCTTCTGTTGGTTCTGTGTGATTTAACGGACGGTCCGCGGCGTAGGGCCGGACAGTCCGCAGTGTAGGCACAGACGGTCCGCGGCAGAAGGCCGGAAGTCCGCGAGGTCAGTGCGGACGGTCCGCCCCTCCTGGCTGGACGGTCCGCCAGAGCCTGTGAGCTTTGCTTCTTGGTTCAATTCCTTCCTTCCTTTCTCGTGCTTCCGCGTGTGCTTCAAGGAATCGTTCCTAAGGCTAGAGGTTGATCCATAACCTCGTTGTCTTGGCGATTGGTGTGTGATTCGATCCATCGCTTGTGTGTGGCCGGGATTTGACTAGGGCATAGGCTGGGTTCTTTGGAAAGAATTTTTACCGGCTCCTATTCACTCCCCCCCTCTCTAGTCGCCATCTGATCCTTCAATTTGTATCAGAGCTTGGTGCCGGATTCTTTGCGACTTTGACAAGTCTCGAATCTTAAGATGGCGTACGTTGAGCGGGGCGGTCCGCCGCACTTCGATGGCAAGGGTTACCACAAGTGGGCGGCCCGAATGATGATCTTTCTTCGTGGAAAGCTGTTGGATTTCATTGTGCTTGACAAGACCTATGCTATTCCGGTCAACATCCATACTCTTATGGTGACCGATGCCGGTGCTAAGGCCAAGTATGAGGCTAATGCAAAAGCCGTTGATCACTTGGTCCGAAGCTTGTGTGATCCAGAGTTTGAGCGTGTTCGCCATTTGAATCTTGCTTGGCAAATTTGGGAGAAGTTGTTGGTTGCTCACGGTGGTGATAACCATGTGAAGGATCACCTTTTTGTCTCTTACCGGATGAAATATGAGAACTTCACTTCCCGGTGAGGACATTGATGCGATGTTTCAGAGGTTCACCGCCATCGTGAACAACATGAAAGCTAATGTTGAGGATTTTCCTTACACCGAGCATGATCAGGCTTTGAAACTCTTGTATGTCTTGGACCCAAATGTTTGGGGTGCTAAGGTTGAGGCCATCATGGAGTCTGGGCAATATTTGACTATTGAGTTGGATGACCTCTTTTCTAAGCTCAAGTCGGCTGAGGTTGACAGGAAGTTGCAATCCAAGCATGAGGGCTCGACTGACCATAGTCTTGCTCTTGTGGGTGGATCAAAGGGCAAATCAAATCCTTCCTGTCGACAGATTTTCTTGTCTTCTCTTATGTCTATTCCAGATGAGGAGTTTGATGTGCTGGGCGAGGAGGAGCTGGCCTTGCTCTCAAGAAGGTTTGATCGACTACACGAGAGTCGGAGGAATGCAAGGAGGAGCTCAGGGACGTGCTACAAGTGTGGCAAGCGAGGCCACTTCATCGCCGAGTGCCCGGAAGTGGAGGAGAACAAGTACAAGGTGAACGAGTACAAGGCGCACCCGAGGCGTGAAGACAAGTACTCCTCCAAGGGCAAGCACTTCAACAAGTCCAAGAGCAAGGACAAGGACAAGAGGCGACCGAGCAAGAGCGGCTACAAGAAGAACAAGGCAAGAGCGATGGTGGCCGGTGTGAGCGACGTCGACTCAAGCTCAAGCGACGAGCAGTCAAGCTCAAGCAGCGAAGATGAAGACGCCGAGAGGCGCAAGGGCAAGAAGAGTGCAAGCCGGAACCTCAGTGGGTTGAGCTGTGTGGCGCTTGAAGGCTTTTGTGGGATGGCCCATAGCTCAAGCAGCAAGAAGAGCGAGAAGGAAGACAGCGACTCCGACTCAGAGGATGAGGTAAATCGTGACCCCGACTCTTTGCTTGCTAAGATCGCTAGGTCGAATGGCTTGATTGACAACCGTGATAGTGTGCTAAGAGATGCCAAAAAGATGAGGAAAGATCTTAGGGCTCAACTTGAGAATGCTAGTGAGAAAGTAGGAGAGTTAGAGTCCAAATTGCTTGAATTGAAACTTGAGAATGACTCTTTGAAACTTGCTCCTACTAGATGATGTTGAATGTCTTGAGTGTGATGCATGGTTGAATGAGATCAAGTTGCTTAATGAGAAGAATGCTTCTACTTTGGCTAAACTAGATGCTCTTAGGACTGAATATGATGAGCTTAAGGCTAGACCTACTTTGCTTGGTGCTTGTAAATCATGTCCTACTATGCATGCTAAGCTTGTTGATGCTCGTTCTACCATTAGTTATTTGGAAGCATCTTTGAAATCTCCTGTTGCGAATGCATGCTCTAGCTGTGATGAAGTTACTTTGCGCAATCTTGAACTTACTTCCCGTTTGGATGTCATCTATGAGGAGAATGACTATTTGAGGAAGGTGTTGGGTTGGTTGTCTGGGCGGGAACCTCAATTGAAAATCATGATTGAGGAGTTCAAGAGAGCGGATGGTCGTGGTTTGGGTTTTGAGAAGTTGGGTTAGAAAGTGGGAGAGAGCAGGTTGGGAGAGTGTGTATGAGAAGTGTGTTGAGTCTAACCCCGAGTTTGAGGTGATCGGAGACATCCAAGTCCCACTTCCAAAAGCACCCAAGAACTCTTTCACACCAAAGCCCAACCACCTTTGCAACAAGCTTGACACAACCCAAGATCCACCCAAATTCCCACCTAAGACAAATGACTTCAAGAAACCGGTGAGGTTTGTGAGTGAGAAGGGTGAGAAGCCTAGAGAGAAGACAGAGCCAAAATCAAAACCCATCCCCTTCAGGTGTGAGTATTGTGGCAAGGAGAGGCATCTTGCAGAGTTTTGCTACAAGAGGAAGAGGGATGAGAGGCTTGCTAGGGAGCAAGCAAACCAGGATAGGTATCGCCAGCCTCATGGTATTCCTGAGCCTAGAGTGCCACTTCCACGGGGTGTGGGAAGTGTGAGGAGTGTTGGCAGGTTCCCACAGAGAGGTGGTGGTGAGAGGTTTGCTAGGAGAGATGATGGTGTGCGTGCTGGTGAGAGATTTGGTTGGGCTCGTGGCGGTTTTGCTGGATGTCCCCCTACTTGTCCTCAATACGGTTTTAGGGGAGATGATCGCAGCTTTGGGTTCCAGAGGAACTACGGACCACGTTTTCGCCCTCATGGTGCTCGTACTCCTTCCATGGGACATGGGAAGCTTTGTGGCAAGGGAATGATGTTTGCTAACCCCTCCTTTGAGCAGATGGCTCGACACTGGTTCAACTTTCTTTGTGCTAACCCCAGTGTCGAGTCGTTAGCTCATTCTCGTTCTTATTTCTGACTACAGGCAGGAGGCTTGGAGGACATTTGGTTGATCGACTCCGGGTGTTCTCGACACATGACCGGAGATAAGAAGTGGTTCTCCAGCCTCACCCCAGTGAAGGAAAAGATGTACATCACTTTTGGGGACAATGGACGAGGAAGGGTGATTTACGAGGGTGTTGTGCATGTGAGTGACAAGGTAACGTTGAAGAGAGTGGCTCTTGTGAAGTCTTTGGGTTTCAATTTGCTTTCGGTTTCTCGTTGCTTGATGAGGGTTTTGAGGTGCGTTTCAAGTCCGGCGAGTCTCATTTGCTTGATTCTCGAGGTGATCTTGTCTGTATGATCATCCCCGAGGGTCAGATTTTCAGGGCTGATTTCTCTCGTTCTTTGGGTCATGTTCGCTGTTTGATGGCCCGTCCTTCTTCTGATTTGTGGAAATGCCATAGGCGGTTGGGACACTTGAGCTTTGATTTGGTTTCCCTCTTGAGTGGTCTTGACCTTGTCCGAGGATTGCCGAGGTTGAAGCCTGAGAAGGATTTGGTTTGTGCTCCGTGTAGGCATGGCAAGATGGTAGCCACTCCCCATCCACCCCTGACCGATGTCATGACCGAGCGTCCGTCAGAGTTGTTGCATATGGACCTTGTTGGGCCAGCTCGAGTTCGCTCGGTGGGTGGGAAGTGGTATGTCCTTGTTGTGGTGGACGATTACTCTCGCTATGCTTGGGTGTTTTTCTTGGAGGATAAGAGTGAGACATTTGGCTTTGTTCGAGATCTGATTGTGAGATTGAAAAACGAGAGGCATAGGAATGCTATTCGAGCTATCCGCGGTGATAATGGCTCGAGTTCAAGAACTCTCGTTTTGATGCCTTCTCGTCGTGATCTAGGTCTTGAACATCGGTATTCGACCCCTTATGTGCCCCCTCAAAATGGAGTCGTGGAAAGGAAAAATCGGACTCTTTGTGAGATGGCTAGGACGATGCTCGATGAGCACGGGACTCCTAGGAGGTATTGGGCCGAGGCGGTCAATACGGCTTGTCATGTCTCTAACGAGATTTTATTGTGAGCTTTCAAGAAGAAGACCGTTATGAGCTTATGCATGGTCGGGCACCTAAGGTGAGTCATTTCCGAGTCTTTGGCTACAAGTGCTTTATTCTTAAGAAGGGAAAACTCGACAAGTTTGAGGCTAGGTCTAGTGATGGTATTTTCTTTGGATATGCTAACCACTCTAGAGCCTATAGGGTGCTTAACCTTGAGACTAACAAAATCATGGAGACTTGCGAGGTAACCTTCGACGAGACAATGCCATGTACCTCTCTTGGCTTTGAATGTGCAGGTGACGAGGAGATGGCCTAGGACCTCTTTGAAGAGGAGAAGGACGAAGCTGGAGATGATGATGGAGAGAACCATGCGCCTAAAGCTGAGTGTGTACCCACTACTTTCCCTACGACCACTACAGAGCGTGGACCGTCTACTTCATGGACAACGACGGTGCGACAAGAGGACCAGGCAAGAGAAGCTGAAGTTGAGGGGGAGGTAGTCTCGAGGTGTGAGGCTCCCCTGCGGATTCAAGAAGTGCATCCCCTGTCGAAGATCATTGGGGACATCGACGAACGTACTACACGGTCAAGGTCCGGGAATTCCTCTCATTTTGCTCATCTTGCCTTTGTTGCCACCTTTGAGCCCAAGGACATTGGACATGCTTTATCCGATGCAAACCGGGTCAATTCTATGCATGAGGAGTTGGAAAACTTTGAGAGGAACCGGGGTGTGGGAGCTAGTTGAACCACCTCCAAATTGCCATCCCATAGGAACCAAGTGGGTTTGGAAGAACAAAGAGGGAGAGAATGGGATGGTTGTGAGGAACAAGTCTAGACTTGTTGCTCGGGGGTTTAGTCGGGAAGGAGGGGATCGACTATGAGGAGACCTTTGCTCCTGCGGCCCGTCTTGAGGCAATTCGGATCCTTCTAGCTTTTGCCGTGGCTAAAGGGTTTAAGTTGTTTCGGATGGATGTGAAGAGTGCCGTTCGAATGGGGTCATAGAGGAGGAGGTGTATGTGAAGCGACCACACACGGGTTTGAGAGCGAGTTGTACCCACACGGGGTGTACGGGTTGAAAAGGGCTCGTATGGGTTGAAACGGGCGCCCGTGCTTGGTATGGGAGATTGAGAGGTTTTCTGATGAGCAGAGGGTTTGTGATGGGTACCGTGGATAGGACCTTGTTTCACCTCAAGCATGGAAATGACTTGTTGATTGTTCAGATATACGTGGATGATATTGTCTTTGGTGGCTCGTCACATAACCTTGTTGCCAAGTTTGCAGATGAGATGAGTAGGGAGTTCGAGATGAGCATGATGGGCGAGTTGCAGTACTTTCTCGGGCTGCAGATCAAGCAAGTGAAGGATGGAACATTTGTGCACCAAACCAAGTACACAAAAGACATCTTTCGAAGAAGTTCCGGATGCAAGATGTGAAGCCGATGTCGACTCCCATGGGGAGTACGGCCACTTTGGATGCGGACGAGGACGGAGAACCGGTGGACCGGCGGGAGTACGGGAGCATGATCGGCTCCCTCCTCTACTTGACGGCGACGAGGCCGGACATACGGTTCGGCGTGTGTCCGTGCGCTCGTTTTCGGGCTTCGCCGAGGACATCACATCGACGAGCCGTCAAGAGGATTTTCGGTACCTACGATCCGCCCCCTCGGTCTTGGCCTTTGGTATTCTTCCTCCTCGACTCTTTCTCTTCATGGTTTTTCGATGCGGATTTTCTTTGGTTGTCGAGTCGAGAGGAAGTCTACTTCTGGTACTTGCCAGTTTCTTGGGTCTTCACTGGTTTCATGGTCCTCCCGCAAGCAGTCTAGTGTAGCTCAGTCTACCACCGAGGCAGAGTATGTTGCTGCCGCGAGTTGTTGTTCCCAGCTGTTGTGGATTTCATACACGTTGAGAGACTTTGGTGAGGAGTGCACCCAGATCCCACTTCTTTGTGATAGCACCAGTGCCATAAGCGTAGCCAAAAACCCAGTGCTTCACTCCAGAACTATGCTTCACTCCAGAACTAAACACATAGAAGTGAGGTATCATTTCTTGAGGGACAATGTGGAAAAAGGAACCATTGTGTTGAGTCATGTCCCTACCCAAGATCAGCTAGCCGACATCTTTACAAAGCCTCTCGACCAAGCTACATTTGTGCGCTTGCGGGGGGAACTTGGGGTTTGTTGCCCTTTCTAGTTGATTCTTGGGGGTTTTTCTTTTGTGTCATATGTATCATACCATGTTTATTTTGATGTATATACATGCTTTGCTTGATGTATAAACCATGGTAGGATAGCCATCTTGTCATATATCATGTTGCATTTGTATCATATTGCACTTTAGGATGATGAGCTTCTTTCATATGCCTTATTTGAGTCTCTTTGGCTATTTGTCAGATATTGGTCATATGTGTGGAGAAATGGTGATGTGAGGCTATGCTCTTGAAATATTTGAGATATATGTGTGGTGAGATAGCCCCTTTTGAAATAAATGCTAATCTTGATTAATTATTGGTGAAATGTGCTCCACTCATGTGTAGTAGTGTATCCATGTCACGTTTTGGTCTAAATGTGCTTTTCATGCTTAGATTGTGCTTGGATGCCTTTTTCTTGCATTTGGGCCAAAGGCCGAATATCATTGTGAATGTTTAGCCTATGTTGCATTCATGGGGGAGCATAAGCTTCTTTTTGCCGCAAAGGCACTTCATGTACCATGAAATGAATTAATCTTGAAAAGAAGTGTGTAATGCTTGACAAATGCTCCATCCATCATGTCTATGCTTAAAATGTCTTATCTTTCACATATGGGTGTAAAACATGTTGCATGATATTCACCAGTGGAGAAGTCTCCCCGAAGTGGACACATGGCCCATGAGCTTTGACATGACATGCTTTGCTTTATGGGTGTTTGCCATGATCTTTTGCTGAGAATTTGATATCCTTGTATGATCTTTGAATGGTATGCATGTTTGTGGCTCAAGTGTGACATGGATAGGCTTTTACATGTGAAGCGAGCCTTCTTTTGGTAAAATTGCTTAAATCTGAAATTTTTGCTTTGTCACATGCTTGTATTTTCATATATTCCTTGTGGCAATGCTTTGACTATGCTATGATTCATATGTGTGATCTTTGTCTCATTTCTAGCCTTTGACACTAGATTTGGCCTATTTGAGAAGATCACGTAGATGTTTATATGCTTTGCTTTGCATTTCTGCATTTTCACCTTGATTCATACATTGTCAACAAGGGGGAGAAGAGGTGAGCTTAATGAAAATTCAGAAGAGGTGAGCTAAATCTTGGAAGTTTGCATCCACATGTTCAGGGGGAGCTTTCTTGCTGTTTTCCGTGCGGAGTTTGTGCTTTTCTTGGCTTGTGACCTTTCTTTGCCTTTCTTTGGTTTTGGTCATGAGTTGAGCTTCTTTGTTATTGTTTCTTCTTCCTTTCTTTCTTTCTCTGATTTTCATTTCGCGTTGTGTGTTGTCAATGTACTCATCAAGGGGGAGATTGAGGACCAGGAGCGTCCCAGTGGTCGATGGATGACCGCTCCTCAGTGATGAGTGATTGATAACAGGTGTTGGACTGACTCTTGGCTTAGTGCGCAGGTGTAGGCTGCGGCCTGGTTCGTGTTGTTGCAGGTGAAGAACGGGCGCGAAAGGTCTTCAGCCTTGAGGTGCCTCCGGGAGATGGAGAGACAAGTAGGCTCGGTTCGAGGGACCGGTGGACGGCGGGATCGGGTGCGGGCCACATGGTGGCGACACAAGCAAGACGAAGTCATGGACAAGCAAGCGGTGCACGGTGGCGGTCAAGTCAAGTGGTTTGGCGGGAGGCGGACCGAGCAAGCGGGTTTTGGTGGTTTGCCCACAAAACCAGCGGAGGGCGGTTTCTTGGTTTGGGCCTCAAAACCAAGTCCGAGGGCCCAACACGACGGAGACGGGATCCGGGCGTGTCGGGAAGCTTCGAAGCGGAGGACACGCGGCGGGATCGCATGGCTTGCGTCGGGAGGACGCGGGGTGCGGCAAAGGCGTGGCCGTCCGATGGCAAGACCCACAAACATTACCTAAATGCCCCTAAGTGGGTTGTATCGCTAGTAGTTAAGTTAGGGGTAGTCGAGTCATTTACCACTCCGGCGGGACCCGATATATAAGCCATGAGGGTGTGTGGATGGCTCTCTCTCTCCGCGACTTAGGGTTTCATTTCCCCCTCCCTTTTCTCATTTTCGTAACTATTTTTTTCTTCCATTTTCTCTAGGCTAGCATGAGAGCTTCATGAGAGATTTGTTGAGAGGGATGGATGCTAGGGCGGCATGCTAGACCTTGTGAATCTTTCCTGGTTTGTATAGAAGATTCGGAGTTGTGTTTTTCGTGGTCTTTTTGTGCTTGTTTTCGTGCCTTTGTTCTCGGTGCGATTCCGCAGATTTGAGTTGGTTTCTCCCCGGATTTCTTTGAGGGAAACATGGATGGATGTCTCGTGCATCTTTGTGATTGATCTTGTGCCCTCAAACGCCGGGAAACCACTTCGATTCGAGGATTTTCGTTCGGTGCTCTAGCTTTTGGTGGTGCTCAAAGGATTCGCGATTCCCGGTCTTTTAGGGAGTTAGGAGGCAAGATTTTTCGGCTATAGTATCCTTGTGTGACGCTTTTCAAGTCCCCAAACTCTTGTCTCCACAGCTTCAACCGTTTGGGAAATCCGATGATGATTTGGGGGAGTTGACCTTCGAGGTCGGGCGTTTTTCTGCTCTGCCCGTGCCTCGCGGACGGTCCGCGCCCTCCTGGCGGACGGTCCGCGCCGCACGAGTTCGTCTGGTGTTCTTCGTGTTCTTGCTCGCCTTTCGTTTCGATCCGTCGCGGTTTTGAGTTTTGGTTGGACGGAGTTTCGGACGGTCCGCAGCAGCGGGCGGACGGTCCGCGGGTGCCTGGCGGACAGTCCGTGTGCTCCCCGCGGACGGTCCGTTTTCTCGGGTTGCTTCTATTGGTTCTGTGTGATTTAACGGACGGTTCGCGGCGTAGGGCCGGACAGTCCGCAGTGTAGGCACGGACGGTCCGCGGCAGAAGGCCGGACAGTCCGCGAGGTCAGTGCGGACGGTCCGCCCCTCCTTGCCGGACGGTCCGCCAGAGCCTGTGAGCTTTGCTTCTTGGTTCGATTCCTTCCTTCCTTTCTCGTGCTTCCGCGTGTGCTTAAAGGAATCGTTCCTAAGGCTAGAGGTTGATCCATAACCTCGTTGTCTTGGCGATTGGTGTGTGATTCGATCCATCGCTTGTGTGTGACCGGGATTTGACTAGGGCATAGGCCGGGTTCTTTGGAAAGAATTTTTATCGGCTCCTATTCACTCCCCCCCTCTCTAGTCGCCATCTGATCCTTCACTTCCGGCGAATCTAAAGAAGTGGACTAGAAACACTTTGCACGATCGGTTTTGGAGATCCCCTCAAGGATTTGAGAGGTGGAGGGGAGGAGGCGCGGCCAACGGTTGGAAAGAAAACTGAACCCTAGCCTTCAGGTCGCGGGGCTTAGATAGCCCAGCGGCTATTATCGGTAGTACCGACAGGGCGTCGGTACTACCGGCGGTCCCTAGAAAATGAGCCAGAGATGTCTTATCGGTATACCGCCCCTGGGTCGGTACTACCGGGGGTCCAGTAGTACCGACACGGCGTCGGTTCTACCGGGGAACGCCAGAAATTCCAACAGTGAACGCATATCGGTACTACCGACCTTGTGTCGGTTGTACCGGCAGTTTAACCAGTTTTTGAGATTGATTGAGATTCTAGATTGAGAGTTTTGATAGAGGGGATATGGACATGTAGAGACCCCATAGGAGTTGGTGACTAGTCACAAGCAATCAATCAAAGCTATAGTCACCACTCACTATGTAAAAATCCAAAGTTTTGTAAAACTCACACAAAGAAAGTTAAAATAAAACATTTTGCTTCCTATCTAGGCAACAAACAGGTTTATGTGCAAAAGATCAAGCCAAGTTACGAGAATCTAAGATGTTTAGCTCACTCCTCAAAGCACAAAACCTTTGCTCGTCTAGAGGCTTAGTGAAAATGTCGGCAAGTTGCTTTTCGGTGCAAACATGCCGTAAAGCAATGTCACCCTTAGCCTCATGATCCCGTAAGAAGTGATGTCTAATGTCTATGTGCTTTGTTCTAGAGTGTTAGATAGGATTGTTCGCTAGTTTGATAGCACTCTCGTTGTCATACAAGAGTTGAATCTTACTAAGCTTGCAACCATAATCACTCAACGTTTGCTTCATCCACAAGAGTTGTGCACAACAAGCACCGGCCGCCACATATTCGGCTTCGGCCGTGGATAAAGCAACCGAATTTTGCTTCTTTGAGCTTCATGACACCAAAGACCTACCAAGAAATTGGCAAGTCCCGGTAGTGCTCTTTTGATCTACTTTGCAACCGGCATAATCCGAATCGGAGTAGCCAAGTAGATCAAAAGTGGAACATTCGGGATACCACAAGCCTAGGTTAGGAGTATGAACTAAATATCTAAAGATCCTCTTAACAACCATTAGATGGCACTCCTTAGGATTGGCTTGAAATCTTGCACACATGCACACACTAAGCATTATATCGGGCCTAGATGCACAAAGGTAAAGGAGGGAGCCAATCATGGAACGGAATACCTTTTGGTCGACCGACTTCCCTTCTTCATTGAGATCAAGATGTCCATTTAATGCCATGGGAGTTTTGATGGGCTTGGAATCGGCCATGTCAAACCTCTTGAGCATATCCTTCACATACTTGATTTGACACAAGAAAGTCCCTTCCTTCATTTGCTTGATTTGAAATCCAAGAAAGAACTTCAATTCCCCCATCATAGACATCTCAAACCTCTTGGTCATTATCCTACTAAATTCTTCAAAAAATTTATCATTAGTAGACCCAAAAATGATATCATCAACATAAATTTGACAAACGAAAATATCCTTTCCGTTTCTTTGTATGAAAAGAGTAGAATCGGCTTTGCCTATCTCAAAGCCGTTCTTGATAAGAAAATCCTTAAGGCATTCATACCATGCTCTAGGAGCTTGCTTAAGCCCGTAGAGCGCCTTATGGAGCTTGTACACATGATTTGGAAATCTTGAGTCTTCAATGCCCGGTGGTTGATCCACATACACTTCTTCTTGGAGAGGCCCATTCAAGAAAGCACTCTTCACATCCATTTGATGAAGCTTGAAATCATGATGAGTAGCATAGGCCAAAAGAATACGTATTGACTCGAGCCTTGCTAACGGTGCATAAGTCTCTCCAAAGTCCAAGCCTTCAACTTGCGTGTAACCCTTGCCAGCAAGCCTTGCCTTGTTCTTCGTGACGACACCAAATTCGTCTTGCTTGTTCCTAAAAACCCATTTGGTGCCGATCACATTTTGCTTGGGTCTTGGTACCAACTCCCAAACTTCATTTCTCTTGAAGTTGTTCAATTCTTCCTCCATGGCAATAATCCAATCTGGATCCTCAAGAGCTTGTTCCACACTAAGAGGTTCCAAAGAGGAAACAAACGAGTAAAATGCACAAAAATTTGACAATCTAGATCGAGTTGTTACCCCTCTTTGAATACTCCCAAGAATGTTGCCAACGGGATGATCTCGTTGAACCATTTGATGTACCCTTGGGTGTGGTTCTTGAGATTGATGTTGGATAGGTCCATCATCATCATCTTCAGCTTGTGGTGTATCTCATCACTTAGTTCTCCCCCTTGATCAAAGCCCCGTCCATGATCGTCACCATGAACTTGACTCTCATCTTGATGGACTTGAGAACTAGGTGGTTCCACTCTTGTTGATGATGATGGATCATGAGTGCTTGTGTCATCCGGAATATGTGCTTGAATCTCCCGAGGCATTACTTCACTCGTCCCCATTCTAAGGATGGATATGCTTGGGGGCTCTTCATCATCTACAAGATTTTCACTAACTTGCTCTCGTTGAGAGCCGTTGGATTCATCAAATTTCACGTCTACCGTGGTCTCAACACAACCGGTGGTTTTGTTGAAAACACGATAGGCATGCTCGTTAGTTCCATAACCGGCCATTGCGAAGCCAGCCAGCCCAGCCTCCTCCGCAGAGCGTTGGGAGCCAAGTCGTTCAGCCTCCTCCACAAGGCGCTGGAGGTCAACCAGTCCAACCCCCTCTGCAGGCCGCAGGAGGGCAGCCAATCCAGCCACCTCCACAGGGCAACACAGGTCAACCGATGCAGCGGTCTGTTGACGGTGTATTTTGGTGCACCTAGCATGTTCATTACACTTTGCTTTGGATTTGATTATGGAGCTAACCCGCCACTAGGCACACTAATCATATAACAAGTTCATCTTTGTGCATGCATTTGGAAGTGTTGTGTTTATGTAGGAAAACATGGACATAAAGGACGGATTCGCAACAAGTTCAAAGGAGCATTTACGGAGTCTTGTTGGTGTTCATGAGCTTGACGAAATCACTTCCAATGGTGGCAAGAACCGAAGTGCTATGAGGAACACCCCCGGGGATTGAAGCGTAAAAGATCAAACTTCATGCGAAGAGAGCCTCCATATTGGACGCGAGGATAACAGCATCAAAATCATGCAAGTGGAGGGGGCAAAGTACATAAGTGCACGAGGACCCACAGAGCAAAAGGGGCGACCGAACCGGGCCGAATTGGGCCTGGGCCGGCCGGCCCAGGCCGGCCGGCCCAGCCAAGTTCCGGCACCGGTTCGGTCCCGTTTTCCTTGCCCTCGAAGAATCTTCAACCCTAAAAGCCCCGAGGCGCCGCCAACACCGAAGAGAGGAGTCATTCACACCAGAAGGCCATCCACAAGATAGAGAGAGAGGAGGAGGATCTCCGGCGCGAGATCAACCACCTCGAAGGAAGCACCCTCTCGTGGAGAAGAAGGAAGACACCGGCGGAAGGGAAACCATGATCAACGGTGCCATGATCAGTGTGACACCCTAAAATTCCATCACTAAAATCACTTATCAACTTAAAATAGTCTTAAGGATTTAAAGAAATTAAATTGCTATTTAAATTGAGCTCTAAAATATTAAATATAATTTAATGAACCTAGAGACAACAAGTGTTTGTGCATCATCAGTTGGCTTGCATGGTTTTTGGTTCCTTGTGAGGTTTCTAAAAAGTTTATAAAATTCTTGAGAAAAAGTTTGAAAGGTTTGTTTTGAATTTGAAATGAATATTGGTTTGAAAATGAAGTTCGAAAAAGAAAAAAAAAGAAATCAGCATCGGCCACCCTTTCAGCCCAGGCGGCCCAGGCGGCCCATCAACCCTCTCCGCGCCGGCCCACCTTACCCCTTCCCCCTTTTCTTTTTACCCGTGGCGCTGACGACCGGGGCCCGCCTGTCAGCCTCTCCCCCTCCCCCTTCCTTTCTTCTTCACCTCGCCCGCCCCCCGAGCCCGCGCGCCGTCGCGCGATTCTGCGCCGCGCCCCGCCGCTTCCCTTCCTTCCCTCCCTACCAAGCCGGCCAATTAAGGCAATTAACCTTCCCCGCGATCAATTGGAACCGTTACCCTTCCATAAGCACTGAGCCGTGATGGCCGCGGCCATCAATGGCAGGCTCCGCCGCTCGGGGTCCGCCCGTCTCCCCTCGCCTTCCTTCCTCTGGCCCTTTTTAAGCTCGCGCACGAACCCCTGCGCCTCCCTTTGCCTCTGCGACACGCTAACACACGCGCTCGAGCATCAATTTCCTCGCACCGCCGCCTCGGGTTCCCGCCGCCGCCGGTGAAGGATTGGACCTCCCGCCCGTCCTCTTTGATTTTTGGGATCTCCAGGAGCTTGACAAGCTCGTGCTATCGTAGGTTTTCGTCCCCGACGCCCGTGGCAGCCGCGCCCCGAGCTCACCAGAGCGCCGCCCGAGCCGCCGCCGTCGTCGAGCCCCTCTGCTGCCGCCCCTTCTCCGCCCGTGAGCCCGCCTACTTCCTCCGCACGCGGTGAGCAAAAACCCCCGCCCAATTCCCCTCTATTTTGTGCGCAGCATCGTCTCCTCGGGCTCGCCGGAGTAGCTGCGCCGCCCCCTTACGGTGCCGGCCGCCGGTGAGGCCCATGCCACCCCCCTGACCCCCTAGCCTTGCTCGCGTGCTCCCCAGCTACGCGTAGAGCCCACGCGCGCATGAAATGGCGCCCTGAGCAGCCGGATAGGGTGCGCCGGCGGGTTTCCGGTGAGGCGCCGCCGCGCGCGCTGCTGTCTGCGGCGACGTCGCCGCCGCATCTCGCACGCACGCGTCCGGGGCCCTTGGATGCGATGGACGGTGCGGGGGCGCGTACCCCTTCGCGTTTAAAGACCGGTCCACCGTGGGCTTGTGGACCGCGCCCACGGCTGGGTCCACGGCATCCTCAGCCGTTGGATTGAAGATCCATGGCTCAGCCGAGCCGATTTCGTTTAAGAGCCCCTGAACTTTTAAACTTTTGCAAGCCGGTCCTTCCACCTTTAAGAATCTTTACAGTTAGGTCCTGAATTTTATGTTTTAGCCCCTGGCCAGCCTAGTTTTCTTTAATAAAGATCCTTTTCATTCCTTTTTGCACTGAGACCCCTCTGTTTTATTTTGTAATTATGTTTTAGCCCTGATTTTATTTATAAACAGCCCTGTGAACTTAGTTTTCTTGCAGATAGGTCCTGTGATTTGTTTTAATCATATCTTTTTCATTTTAACTCCGTTTTTAGCGTTCTATATACCGAAATGATCGTCTCGACGAGTAGAATCTTTTAAACAGTAAATTTACCAGTTTTGTTACTGTTTGGTGTACTGTTTCATTTATTGTTTGTTGTTCATGTTTGACTCGTAGATATCGTGCCTATTTCGTCTGAGCTCCCTGTCGGAGGTGATCAGGAAGAGCCTGTCTTTGAGGAGGATTTCACCCAGCTTGTAGAGGAAGGCAAGTGGCTTTCCCCCTCTGCATTATCTTTTTGAACCTATGACACTACATGCTAAACAATGTTTACTATTCCTGTTGCTATGCATACACCTAATGGGCAAACACCTAGTTAAGGACTTGACTAGATACTTTACCACTTTACCTTGATCAACCCTGTTTAAACAAATGCTTGGGGTAGATAAATGCTTAGTTTGCTTTACATGAGTGTGGTTATGCTTTGTTTATGTTATACATCTCAGTTTTGCTTATATAATGTGCTTGTGCTTAAAACAAGATAACTTGATTTATAATCGGAACATGGAGAACCACCCAAGATAACAGTACAACCACAGTCCACATGGCTCTGGCTTAGCCAATTAATTAGGAGAGTGGGTTAGCTGATAGCTCTTTTCCGAGAGGGGCACAGGGGGCCGGAGTTGAAGGGGTATAGCCGGTTCTTTTGGGGTAGCGACCTTGGCTAAGGTGCGACCATTAGGGAGGGTTATGGTCCGCTCCGCCTTTATGCTTGTTGCGGGGCTGTTGGTTTCTCTTCTTTCCTTTGTAAAGGCTTCGTAGTGGACCCCTAGCCACTCACCTTGGAAGTGTTTAAGGGTCTAGCTAACCGGGCAAGATGGGGAACACAAGCGTGGGTAAAGTGTACAACCTGCGAGTGTAAAGGCGATCGATCAGTCGTGCTCACGGTCATGAGCGGCTTGGACCCTCACATGATTAATGAACTTGAAGATTAATGCAAATCATGGGTTTGTGGTTTGGTTTGAGGTTTCTCTTAAGGTTAAGTGGGTTGGTATACACTTACACCTAGTAATTAGGTGCTTGCTAATAAAACTTGACCAACTTATAAAATGCTTACCGCTGTGAACCATAGCCTATCCTTGATAGCCTTGCATTGTTTCCCCCACTTGCTGAGCACCAACCATAAGTGTGCTCACCCTTGCTTACCGTTGTTCAGAGGAGAACGTCGGAGGTGAGGACGAGTCTTGGAGTGACTACGAGGAGTTCTAGGGCATGCGGATCCCCCCGGTCATCATGCTCGTGGAAGTCAACGATGGAGGCGCTCGTCGTTTAGTTATCGTTGTGTTCGGACCTTCGAGTCCACCTCTCTGGATGTAATAATGGATATCGTACTGGTTTAACTCTTGAACGTTTTATTACAGCAATGGTATTACTCTCGTTTTGTCTATCATGTGTGTGCAAATTGATCCTGGCGCACATATGAGATGCATTCGGTTTTCCTTGTAAAATCGGTGTGACAATCAGCACCTTGATGGGGTAATCTTCTCATTCGTCCATGGGTTGTAATCGATCTTGAGATGTAATCGCACTTTGTTGGTTTATCTATCTATCATCTTGTGTTGAACGTACTTTAATGCTTAAGGTTAGCTACCATGCCGTAAAGGGAGTAGAGCTCTGATGCTTCCTTGGATCCATTCAATACGCCGTGTCCATCAAAGGTCTAGTCATGAATACCTTCGCGTAGTGACAGTACGAGAGGAGGGAAAGGGCGAAACCGTGGTCACAACCCCGATAGATTAGATTGGTTTTCATGTCTTTAAGCGATTGCATGCTCTAGTATCGTAGACCCATGGGCGAGTGTCTTCTACCTTGATCGTTTATCATTCTCTCTGGTGTAGTTTAGTTGTTCCCGGAGTGGTATTACAACGTGATCCTGCCGCCAAGAGTAAAACCTCCGACAGAATTTACGAAGTTTTCCGGGCAGGATGACACGAGCACGGTGGAGCACATTGCTCGCTACCTGATGCAGCTCGGAGAGTGCTCATCTCAGGAGGCGTTCCGGGTCAGGTACTTCCCCATGTCACTGACAGACGCAGCGTTCCAGTGGTTCTCATCTTTGCCTCCCCAGTCAGTTAGCACATGGAGGGAGCTGGAACGAAAATTCCACGCCCACTACTTCAGCGGCTCCACGGAAAAGAAGCTCATCGACCTCGCCACTCTGAAGCAGAGACACAGTGAGACGCCCTTGGAGTTCCTTAGGAGGTTCAGGGAAATCAAAGGCATGTGCTTTTCGTTAAATCTGCCAGATGATCAGTTGGCCGACATGGCCGTTGCAGGGATGCTGCAGGCCGTACGAGAAAAGTTGTTTGGTATGGAGTTCGATAACCTGGGTCAACTGTCCCAAAAGCTGTCGTTGATGAGCAACCAGGCCTACGGTTTTAAGAAAGACGCCAGGTTTGGCAAACAGCACGACGTAGCTGATATCTACAATCAGTTCCTGGAAAAGGCCGATCAAATGGAGGACTCTGATGATGACCAGGAGGTGGCGGCTGCTGAGATCATGTGGGGGAAGGAACCGTTGACCATGAATCAGCGCTGGGTTAAGCAGACCAAAGGCACCTACGACTTCGACGTCACTAAAGCTGATAAACTGTTTGAATTCCTGGTGAATGAAGGCCGAATCAAGTTGCCTGAAGGGCATTCCATGCTTCGGCCCGATGGAGTAAAGGAGAAACGTTACTGCGGCTTCCATGACAGGAATTCTCACTCCATCAACGACTGCAGGGTCTTCAGGATGAGGATCCAGAGGGCTATCCAGGAGGGTCATCTCAAGTTTGACAACAAGATGAAACTGGACGGCCACCCTTTTCCCCAGAACATGATAAGCTTTTCCGTCAACATGGTGACAGCCGAGGAGAAGGGCAAGGTCAAGGTCTTGACTTCAGCCAGGGCAAGCAAGATGGAGCAGTGGACCCAGGACGGCAAGTGACCTTGGAGCAGGTTCATAGAGAAGCCCCTCGCGTTCTCAGGAGCCATATCGAGATCGGGGAATCGTCCAGGGCCAAACCCAGGGTGACTACGTGCATCCTCCTCAACAAGTGGCAGCGCCAGCTGAAGAAAGAGCGCTACCAGAAATGAAAGCACGAGGAGGAGAAGCGCAGGGCCGAAGAAGAAGCGCGCAGGAGAGATTTGGAGCAGTATACGCGCGAGCAGGAGAGCGCACACTGGGGGTGCGCATTCTTCGAGCACTTCTTTGGAACGAGGGGTTGAAGCTTCCTACGCTGAGAAACTGCCCTGAGTGCAGCGATAGGTACTTTGAGTATAGGCAGGAAATTGCCAATCGCCGATCCGTCCATGAAAGGATTGGAAGGATACATCCCAGTGAGGATCAGCGTCAAAAAATTGAAATCATCGATCATCCCAGAAAGAGACAAGCTGATTTGAGATGGGCTGATCAGGAGGAAGACGAGGACGAGTACGTCTGGCAAAAGGGGCAATGGTGCCCGCCTGGTTTAAGAAAGAGTCAAAAAAGGAGGGTTTAGCGCTTGAGGAACCGCGAACTGAGGCAGGCAGGGATCCAGACGAGGCAGGTGTGGCGTCCGAATGATAAACCTGAAGGATCAAACCGTTCGGCGCCAGCATGTATGGTATATTTTCTGCCGAATGAATTTATGGCTCCTGCTAATCGGGTTGTGCAGGAAGAAACGTCCCTGGACGATGAACAGCTTGAGGGACTGATGGCGCAGCTGGTGCTAGCCAAGCAAGCTATCTTCGACAAACCGGACAAAAATCGACACATGAGGCCGCTATACTTGAAAGGATATGTCAATGGCAAGCCATTGACCAAGATGTTTGTCGACGGTGGAGCGGCAGTCAACGTAATGTCGTACACCACGTTCAGAAAACTTGGCATGGGCCCCGGCGACTTGACACCTACAATCATAATTCTGAACGATTTCGCCGGGAATCCTTCAGATACCAAGGGGTGCGCCCACGTGGATCTGATGATCGGGTCCAAAACACTGCTCACAACCTTCTTTGTCATCGAAGGTAAAGGAGCCTACAACCTACTGCTTGGACGGGAGCGGATTCACGCCAAGCCGTTGCGTCCCATCTACCATGCATCGGCGGCTCATCCAATGGGTAGATGACGATATTGAGGTGGTCCAAGCGAGATGACTCGTGAGCGTCGCAAATGTGGAACCGGCTTTACGGGAAAACCGGGGTATCGGCTTGTTTCTCGGGGAAAATGCGGGGAGTAGGTCTGTTGAGCCTGTCAGCAGCGATCAACAGCCGATTCAAGCAGTCGGCTCTTATAGTAATTTTTAATGGATAACCCCGTCGATGGTACTGACGGCAAGTTGGGGCAAGGATTTATGTCGACCGATAAATTAGAGGAAGTTGACATTGGAAACGGCGACAAACCAAGGCCGACATTCATTAGCGCAAACTTGCAACCAGACTTCAGGGAGGAATTGATCAAGTTACTTAAGGAATATAAATATTGCTTCGCTTGGGATTATTCGGAGATGCCTGGACTGGATCGTTCCATTGTTGAGCATCGGTTGCCAATCAAATCTGGTTTTAAACCATATAAGCAACCTCCCCGGAAAATCTACAAAGATGAAGTATTGGCCGATGTGAAGAAAGAAGTTGAAAGATTACTTGATGCAAACTTCGTTCGGCCATGCAGATATGCGAAGTGGATCTCTAATATTGTCCTTGTCTACAAGAAGAATGGAAATATGAGGGTCTGGATAGATTTCAGGGATTTAAACAAAGCTACCCCTATGGATGGTTACCCCATGCCTATTGCCGATTTATTGGTTGACGCCGCTGCTGGACACAAGGTTATTAGTTTCATGGATGGTAATGCGGGATACAACCAAATTTTTATGGCAATAGAGGATATATCAAAGACAGCCTTCAGATGTCCTGGTCATATAGGCCTTTTTGAATGGATAGTCATGACGTTTGGGTTGAAGAATGCCGGTGCGACTTATCAGCGAGCCATGAACTATATCTTTCACGAGTTGATCGGAAAAATTGTCGAAATTTACATTGATGACGTCGTGATTAAGTCTTTGAATCATGACACACATTTGGAAGACGTGAAGAAGACCTTGGAGTGTACCCGGAAGCATGGTTTGAAGATGAATCCAAACAAATGCGCTTTTGGGGTATCAGCTGGAGAATTCCTGGGATTCTTGGTACACGAAGTGGGAATTGAAGTTGGCAAGAAAAGCATGAAGGCTATTGATGAAGTTGTTCCCCCAACTAATCTCAAGGAGTTGCAATCACTGCTCGGCAAGACCAATTTTGTAAGGAGATTCATCTCAAATCTGTCACAAAAGGTTTTGCCATTTTCTCCATTGCTGAAGCTTAAGAAAGATCAGAAATTCACATGGGGCGACGAGCAACAAAAGGCTTTTGACGAGATCAAGCGGTACATGAAGGAACCACCAGTACTGGTCCCTCCGCAGTTGGATAAGCCTTTCAAGTTGTACGTCGCGGCCGATACCCAAACCATTGGATCGGCCCTTATTCAGGAGTTCGAAGGAAAGGAGCGGGTAGTAGCGTATCTTAGCCGAAAATCACTTGATCCTGAAACAAGGTATTCGGCTATAGAGAAACTGTGCCTATGTGTGTACTACTCGTGTACAAAATTTCGGCACTACTTGTTGAATGCCGAATGCGTTGTATACTCCAAGTTCGATGTAATAAGACATATGTTATCTATGCCAATTTTGAATGGCAGGATTGGCAAATGGATCTTGGCTTTATCGGAGTTTGAATTGAAGTTCGAATCGGCAAAGGCTATAAAAGGTCAGATCATTGCCGATTTTATAACTGAACATCGTGATCCATCAATTGATTTGCTTGAAATTACTCCTTGGGCTTTGTTTTTCGATGGATCATCATGTGGCAAAGGTGGAGGAGTAGGGATTTTATTAATTTCACCCAGAGGTGAGATGTTTGAATTCGCTATCCCTATCCAACCCACTGTTACAAACAATCAGGCTGAGTACGAGGCATTACTTCGGGGGCTTCAATATTTGAGAGAAGCCGGGGCTATTTCGGTTGAAGTTTATGGAGATTCAGAGTTGGTTATAAAGCAATTGAACGGCCAATACGAATGTAAAAGTGATGCGCTGAGGAGTTACTACGAAGAGTGTACGGAAATCTTGAAGAGTTTTCAGTTGGTAATTCTACAGCACATTCCTAGAGAACACAATGAAGAAGCAAACAGGTTGGCTCAAAGAGCTTCCGGTTATAAAGAAAATCAAGAAGCGTTTGCCGCAGAGATATGTGCGCTGGGGATGGATCTCGCAGAGGGTGATTGGAGAAAACAGGTCGTTGACTATTTGAAGGATCCATCCCGAAAGGTCTCTAGGAAGCTCAGGTACAAGGCCATAAAATTCGTTCTTCTGGATGATAATTTGTTTTACAAATCATTAGATGGGGTGTTGCTACGATGCCTGGGTCCAGAAGAAGCCAAAAGGATGATGAGTGAAGTGCATGATGGGATATGTGGAGCTCACCAATCGGCCTACCGTATGAAATGGGTTATCAGGCAAGCTGGATGTTATTGGCCGACGATATTGGAGGACTGCTTTGAATATTACAAGGGGTGTCAAGATTGTCAGAGGTTTGGAAATATTCAGATAGTTCCTGCATCAGCATTAAATCTCATTATCAAGCCATTGCCATTCAGGGGCTGGGGTATAGACCTGATTGGCCAGATTAATCCACCATCGAGCAAGGGGCATAAGTTTGTGCTTTTGGCGACAGACTACTTTACCAAATGGGTCAAGGCAATTCCACTGAAGAAGGTAACATCAGAAAACATGGTTGAGTTTGTCAAAGAACATGTTATCTATCGGTTTGGAATCCCTCAAACGATCACAACTGATCAAGGAGCCCAGTTCGTGTCCTTAGAATTCAGAGAGTTTGCCGAAAGCATGGGGATCAAGTTGTTCAATTCTTCTCCCTATTATGCCCAAGCTAATGGTCAGGCGGAGGCTTCTAACAAGATCATGATCAAGCTTATACAAAAGAAGATCGACCAGAAGCCAAGAAGGTGGCATTCGGTACTCAGCGAGGCTTTATGGGCTTACCGAATGGCCCCACATGGAGCAACAAAAACGTCCCCTTATGAACTGGTTTATGGGCACCATGCGGTTTTGCCTTGGGAGTTGCAATCAGATTCCAGGAGAGTGGTTTTGCAAAAGGATTTAAGCTCCAAGGATTACAGTGGCTCAATGATGGACGAACTAGAGGATTTGCACATGATACGTCTTAGAGCCCTGGAAAACATCGAAAAGAACAAACTGCGAGTTGCCAAATATTACAATAAGAAGGTAAAAGCCAGGCAATTTGCGGAAGGAGATTTGGTTTGGAAAGCGTTACTGCCGATTGGAACTAAATACAGTGAATTCGGCAAATGGTCTCCTAACTGGGAAGGACCCTTTCGAGTGGTCAGGTGTGTGCCCGGTAATGCCTACATGTTGAAAACTTTACTAGGAGAAGAATTTTCTGCTGCAATAAATGGAAGATATTTGAAGAAATATTATCCTAGTGTTGAAGTCGATCGTTGATCACAAGCATTGGGATTACATTCATCTGACACATGAAACAGCCGGCGTTCAAGAACGAAGCCGCCTTCAGAACAAGAATTCCTAAACAGAGGAAATGGCCAATACTTGGATGTATTTCCCTTAGCACAAAACTACATTACAAATGCTTCTTGCAGGATTACATCTATCTACCAGTTGCTCAGAATCACGAAGGGGTTGGAAGCAGAAGGCCTGGCGGAAGAAGCAAAAGTATGCCTTAATCCTCTTTTCTTTGCTTCTTCAGCTGCTCCCTCTTCAGTTGTTCCAGGACCACCGTGACAGCAACTTGGAAGCCGTGGGGGTGTCCATGGTTCGCTGCCTCCACCAAGCTGTCCCAAGCCGCTTTCAGGTTGTTGTACTTGTCAGAGACATCTAGGACAAAGAAACAGTGGTTAGGAACAGAGGTCCAGGTGCAAGTGTGGGATCAAGATGAAGATGAACAGGTTTACCTCCGATTAACGCCTCCAAGACCATGCGACGCTCGCGTTCGGCCTGGCAACGAGCAGTGATGTCCCTGAGGTCATGCTCCAGGTGCCGAACGCGGCGGCGCAGTTGATGGTTGATCCTCTGCTCGGGCGTGGCATCCTCTGCCTCGAGGGAGGAGTCAGAGGAGATGTACTCAGGCATGTCTTCGGTCCCGATGATTCCCTCAGGAAGCAGATCGAGGCTGAAAGAGGAAAAACAAAGAGGAGGTAAAACGCGAGATCACGCAAGGAAGCAAGAAGCAAGTTAAAGGAGAACTCACTCTCGAATCGTGCATTTCTTTGGAGCGCTGTCCTCCTTGGGCTGCTTGCCTTTGTCCATGGCTTTGGGGTTTTTTCCTTCTGAAGCAGGGGAGAAGATGAGAGGTGATGGACGAGTGTGCGAGTGGATTTGCAGGGCATCTTGGCAAGCTATTTTATTGACCAAGAGAGTGCATTGGGAGTGATGACTGGCTGGCGTACGTTACTAGAATACCAAGCGGCAGGGTTTTTCTCCCGAATGCGAAGGGTTTTCATTTGAACAGTGCTTATGGATTGCCGAATCAAGGATTTTCTGCGGGTATTACACCAAGGGACAGTTGTTTTCGCGTGTTCGGCTCAAGCGAGTTCCCGAATACGTTTAAAGAAAAACGAGCTTCACAGATGCAAACACAGAAAAAATCATCGCAGTACAAGCACAGGAATCAAAAGTTCTTTATTTATTGCCGATATCAAACATCCCTGACACAATCTAATCAAAGAGCCTGTTTAACACAGACTGGGGATGAGTGAGTTCGGCAATGGCGTCGCCGTGGCCGTCGAGATGCTCCAAGATGATCTCGATCTCATCGATGTCTTCTGGTGCGCCGCCCCAGAAGCCGTGCGGCCTGGTGGTGTAGTCGACATCAGTGTGCGTCGCCATGGCGGCCAGGCCCAAAGTGGTGCCCAAGCGGATGTCGTGGGTGGCCACTTCGTCCACGCGGTGTTCTACCGCGGCTAGGCGCTCCGCCGGCGTATCTCCGCGGGCGTTCACCTTGTCAGCCAGTTGCTCCACCAGCATTTTT
Organism: Cenchrus americanus; assembly: GCA_947561735.1. Taxonomy (NCBI): domain Eukaryota; kingdom Viridiplantae; phylum Streptophyta; class Magnoliopsida; order Poales; family Poaceae; genus Cenchrus; species Cenchrus americanus. Next base: position 79,100,555 of record OX387240.1, read on the forward strand.
AGCTGGTTGAGCTCAGCGTCACGGGCTGCAAAATGCAAGATAAAGGTGATTAGTATCAAAAGCCGGATTGGATTAAGGAGCGATTTCAGAGTCGTACCGTCGATGGTCGCCAGCAGCTGCTTGCGCTGGTCTTCCCACTCCAGTTCGGCTACGCCAGCCTTTTTGGAGACATCCTCCAGCTCGCGCTGGGCCACCTCCAGCTCCGCCTTGAAACGGAGGGCATCAAGTTCCCCGTAGGGCACGGGGGAGTAATGGTCTGACTCCGAGGAGTCGTCCGGCAGGGGCTGACCGGCCGGCGCAAAAGATGGATTCCATTGAATAAGCCTGAAACAGAGATGATCGTCAAAAACAAAAGGGAATCGAAGATGAATCGTAAAAGAAGAGTTGACGATTATTGCCTCCGACGCGCACTGGCGCGACTCCCCTCCGCCTCGTCAGCGGCGCGGCGTCTGTTGTTGCTGCTCGCCATGCTTCTGGGATTTGCGCTGGTTGGGAAAGGAAGACTTGAGGTTGGCGAAGATTTGAGGGCTAAGGGCTTGGTGAAGAACTGGGGGCACCTAAGGTTTTCATTTATAGGCCTGGCGAAATAGATCGTGGCCTCAGGTCGTGGCTTTAGATCGTGGCGCATATCCCAAGAAACTTGGAAGGTGGAGAGGTGTCCTTGACCAATCCGTCGTCGGGTCATTTGGAGTCCAAGGCTGAGTCGTATTTGTAGGGGACAGCCCTAGGGGTCCCCTTAAACAACGGGGAAATCCTCACTTAAAACCCGCAACAAGGCCAAAACACAACTTGCCTAACCCTGCAGGAAACGGCCCACACCACAAGGACCCCGACGGCCCATCAGGGCGGCCCTCTTAGAGATCCCCTCGAGCAGGCTCCGCCTCGCTCGAGGGAATGCGCGCCCCCTCGAGCGGGCTCCGTCCCGTTCGAGGGGCAGCACTTCCCTCGAACGGGCTCCGCCTCGCTCGAGGGCTCGCTCCCCCTCGAGCAGGTTCCGCCTCGCTCGAGGGTACGTCCCGCCCTCGACCGGGGTCCGCCACGCTCGAGGGTGCCCCTCACGCGTGCGCCGGCCCCGTACACGGGCATTTAACGCCCCGACACCGGCGGGATGGCGCCATCATGCGCCGGGGCTCGCGCCCGGTGCCGCCGCACCAACTCCCCAGGGAGGAGCCCATCCCCATCACTGTGGGGAGGGACTGTGCAGCGCGGCCGGTGTCAGTCCCGTGACACCGTGCGCCTGCTCCAGTACGGCTAACGCGCCGAGCCCTCGAAGGGGGGCCGGTTGCACCCTCGATTCACTTTCTTGTGACCCTACGAGGGTTAGGTGGAGGCGCTAGGCCGGTAGATCGCCATCCCTGCCACGTAACAGCATGGCCGCCGTCCCCGCGCGTGCAGGCGCACGCCGGCGCGCGCAGCAACAACCCCGACGCGTGAAGCGCGTCGGGAAGGGGACGCCGTTTTACCTACTCCTGTGCCCCGTACAGGCCAACGTCAGCACCTCCCTCGAGCCTGTCAGAGGACATCACCGCCATCCGCTGCTCTCCTACCCTCGAACCGCCACTGTTCGGGTACAAGATAGGCCATGATGACCAGATCGCTGCAAGGATCGCCTGGACGGCCGCCCACTCTACAGCGTAGTACGTCGTGCTTCCCCACGTAGCTAGATAGCGCGGCGCGCATGTAATCCGCCTCCCCCTTGATCTATAAAAGGGGGGGGGGGGCGAACCCCCGGCCCGCGGGGGACGGACAGACCCAGAAGCATACGAGACAGGAACACATCACACACCACGTATTCATTCCCCAATTCTCCCACAATATCTTCAGCCACTCCTCCAGGGACTTGGAAGCCAGGCTTCCTCTCCCTCCTTGCTTGTAGCCGCCCCACTACAGGCACCCCCGGTGCTAAGTAATATAGTGCCTCGAGCACGCCACTGTTGGACGTACGGCCCCCCGGCCGGAACCAGGATAAAACTCTGTGTCACTTGTTACTTAGCATCGACCATTGAGGGACGGACCTCGGCGCTTTCTACTGGTTAGTGTCGGGACCATATTCCGCACCGACAGTTGGCGCCCACCGTGGGGCAGTCGAGCGCCTAAGGTCATTTCATCAACTCCCTCCATGGTGATCCGCACTGAGTACCGTGGTACGCGCTACTGCATGGGTAGCTCGGACCCCCTCCCAGCCGGGTTCGAAGTTCGCTTCGGGGACCTGAACTTTCAGGCCACGGGGAACGGCTATCTCATGCGCCTCACCAGCCGTGAGGAGCTCCGCGCGCGGCGCCAGGCCAGGTCAGCTCTGGCCCCCACCGCACGCACCACCACGGCGCGAGCGCCCGCGGGCACGGATGCCGCGGGCCGTCGACGCCACGACATCGTCGTCACTTTGGACAGCGTTCGCGCCGGGCGCGGTCCGGCGGCGGCACGCCGAGCGCGCCGCCACTCGGCGCGGCGCGCCCGCCGTCACGACCGCCACCGCCCCGGCGGGGCCGGCGCACGGTCTCCGGACCACGCATCCCCATCGGGCTGCGTGGCGCTACGTCGTCCTACAACGCCAACGTCAACAGCGCGATGCGCAGGGTTCCGCCTGGCCGCCACATCTTCGTCGCCAGGGAACCCGGCGCCTCAGCAGGGGACGAGTCGTCCCTGGGTTCCATCGACGCGTTGCCACCCGCCAACCGCCACGGGTACGCGGAGTGGGACTTCTCCGGCGTGCCAGACCCAGTTGTATTCCGGCGTTTCCTAGACGCTACGGACTACTGGTTCGGCTGCTCCGACGACTCCAGCACCGGGAGCTACGACCCCGCGCGGGAGTGCTACGCCGTCATCACCAACGACCCGGCCAATGCCCGCGGCGCGGTGGGCGCGGAGACGGGGAGATCACCCCCGCCCCGAGGGGATCGCCACGCGCCGGCCGCGGGGCCAAGCGCTCTGTTGGGGGCGACGCCGACGCCCGGGCGGCCCAAGCCCGCGAGCTCGAGGCCAAGGCGGCGGAGGAATGCGGACGGTGCGGGCGCGCTCCGCGCCTCAATGGCGGGGGGAAGCCTCCGCGCGCGGCGAACGCGCACGGGGGCCGGGGGCCGACAAGTCCGCGACCGCATCAACACCGTCCCCAACGTCGACAACGCGGACGCGCCCCGCGGGGGCGAGCCAAAAACTCATCGCCGCCGCGGCGGCTGCGCGGGCCATGCCGGCACCCTCGACCCCCGAGGCTCGAGACCCGCACCGCGAGGTGCAAACTCTCATCGAGCAAGCGGCCGTCCGGCGGGCCGAGAGCTCGGCCTCGCGCATCCGCCAACGGGGGGACGCGCGGGACGACGAAGCCGCACCGGGAGGCGAACCCTCGGTGCACGCGGGGGGGCCGGCCGGGGGCGACCCGCCGACCAAGGACGCACGCCGGCCAAGGAGCGACTCCTTGACGCACGCAGGGGCGGCGGATGGCGACGCCCGCAACGTCATCAACGCTAGGCGCACGAGCGGGGGCGGACGCGCGAGCGACAAGGGGCTACCACCCTCGACGGGGTGGACGCTACGACAGAGGTGAGGACCGCTCCCCGACGCCGGAGCCCCCGCGGCACCGTGTGTTCAGCCGGGAGATCCGCGCGGCGGCGTTCCCCCAACGCTTCCGCCAACCCTCGACCATCGTGAAGTACAACGGGGAGACGGACCCCCGCGTGTGGCTTAACGACTACCGCTTGGCTTGTCAGCTGGGCGGGGCCACCAGCGACGAGGTCATCATCCGCAACTTGCCCCTGCATCTCGGCGACGCGGCCGGACATGGCTCGAGCACTTGCCCGCCGGCCAAATCCACAAGCCCCGGGACGATCCGGTCCGCACGTTTGTGGGCAACTTCCAGGGCACGTATGTGCGCCCTGGGAATTCGTGGGACCTGCGCTCCTGCACACGAAGCCGGCGAGTCGGCGCGGAACTTCATACGGCGCTTCTCCAAGCGGCGCACGGAGCTCCCCGGCGTGGCGCGGTCCGAGATCGTGCATGCCTTCCTCGAGGGCACCACGTGCGGGACCTCGTGCGGGAGGGCGGGACGCGGCCCGCCCGCGGACTCCAACGAGCGTTCGACATCGCCACCGGCTTCGCCTCGGGGGAGGAGGCCGTGGGGGGTGATCTTCGACGGCAAGAAGGGCAAGCGCTTGGAGGACGCGCCCGCGGAGGGCGGCAAGTCCAAGGAGCCCCACCGCAACGACAAGCGGGGCAAGAAGGGGGAAGAAGCCGCGCGCGAGGCGCCCGAGCGAGGGGCGCGGCGGCGGCAATGCCGAGGCCCTTGCTGTTGACCCGGCTCGACGAGGCCCTCGGCCGGCCCCTCGAGGCCGGGGGTGTTCGACGACATGCTGAAAAAGCCATGTCCTTACCACAAGACCCCAGTGAACCACACCCTTGAGCAGTGCGATATGCTCAAGAAATTCTATGGCCGTGCCGCCGCAAAGGGAGGCGAGGAGGCCAAGAAGGACGGAGGGCGACGGCGACGCGGGCGGCTTCCCCGCCGTCGAAAATGTGTTCCTCATCTTTGGGGGGCCAACCGTCGACATGTCGACCCGCCAGCGCAAGAAGGAGCGGCACGAGGTCCTCGCCGCGGAGAGGGTGCCTCCGTCCTTCCTCAATTGGTCGGAGGACGCCATCACCTTCGGCGGGAAGACCACCGAACCGCGTCCCCAACCGGGCCGGTGCCCGCCGGTGGTCGACCCCATCATAGGGAACGCCGGTTCTCGAAGGTCCTCATGGACGGAGGCGCATCCTCAACATCCTCTACGCGCATACGTTGCGCCTCATGGGGATCGGGTTGGACCGAGCGCGCGGCCCGGCACGAAGCCGTTCCACGGCATCGCGCCGGCAAGCGAGGTCCGGCCCCTCGGGCAGATCGACTGCCAGTTTGGTTTGGCACCCCGAAGAATTTCCGCAAGGAGATCCTCACCTTCGAGGTGGTGGGGTTCAAGGGGGCCTACCACGCAATACTTGGGCGACCTTGTTACGCCAAATTCATGGCGGTCCCCAATTATACCTACCTGAAGATGAAGATGTCGGGACCAAACGGCGTCATCACCGTCGGCTCATCCATCGAGCACGTGTTCGACCGCGATGTCGAGTGCGTGGAGCACGCGGAGGCACCGGCGCCGGACGAAGCGGCGGTGAACACGTTGGAGAAGATGGTTAACGAAGACCTCGACTCCGCCGCCAAGCACGCGGCACCTTCGAGCCCGCGGAGCGACCAAGGGGTCCCCCTCGACCCTTCGGCCCCGAGGGCAAGGCGTTGAGGGTCGGCTCCACCCTCGACCCCAAATAGGAAGTGGTGCTCGTCGACTTCCTCCGCGCCAACGCCAACATTTTTGCGTGGAGCCCCTCGGATATGCCGGGCATCCCGAGGGAAGTCGCCGAGCACTCCCTTGACATCTGCCAAACGCCCGCGCCGTGCGGACGGCGGGCCGCGCCGCTTCGACGAGGAGCGGCGACGGGCAATCGGAGCGGAGCTGCGGAAGCTTCTCGAGGCCGGATTCATCAAGGAGGTGTTCCACCCTACGTGGCTAGCAAACCCCGTGCTTGTAAAGAAAAAGAATGGGAAGTGGCGGATGTGTATAGACTACACTAGTCTTAATAAAGCATGTCCTAAAGTTCCTCTTCCCTTGCCACGCATTGATCAGATCGTTGATTCAACGGCTGGGTGTGAATTGCTTTGCTTCCTTGATGCTTACTCCGGATACCATCAAATAAAAATGAAGGAGTCCGACCAGCTCGCGACTTCGTTCATCACGCCGTTCGGGACGTTCTGCTACGTCACGATGCCGTTTGGCCTCAGAAATGCGGGCGCAACATATCAACGTTGTATGCAGCATGTTTTTGGGGATCACATTGGACGGACGGTCGAAGCATACGTAGACGACATCGTCGTAAAGACCAGGAAGGCGGACGACCTGGTTGGCGACCTTGGCGTCGCGTTCAACTGCCTACGAGCCAATGGGGTCAAGTTAAACCCCGAAAAATGTGTCTTTGGAGTGCCGCGAGGCATGCTCCTGGGATACATTGTCTCCCAGCGGGGAATCGAGGCCAACCCTGAAAAGGTCGCGGCCCTCGAACGAATGGGTCCGATGCGGGACCTCAAAGGGGTGCAGAAGGTGCTTGGGTGCCTCGTCGCCTTGAGCCGCTTTATCTCGCGGCTCGGTGAGAAGGGCCTGCCCCTCTACCGCCTGCTTAAGAAGCACGAGCGCTTCTCCTGGACCACCGAGGCCCAGTATGCACTCGACAAGCTGAAGGCGTCCTTAACGCACGCCCCGATCCTCACGCCGCCGCAAGATGGCGAACCCCTGCAGCTCTATGTGGCCGCGACCACCCAGGTGGTCAGCGCCGTGATCGTCGTGGAGCGCACGGAGGAAGGGCACGCCCTGCCTGTACAGCGGCCGGTCTACTACATCAGCGAGGTCCTGTCAGACACGAAGACGCGCTACCCCCAGGTCCAGAAGTTGTTGTACGCGGTAGTCCTTGCGCGGCGCAAGCTCCGCCACTACTTCGAGGCCCACCCCGTCACGGTGGTCTCCTCCTTCCCACTGGGAGAGATCATCCGCAACCCCGACGCCGCGGGAAGGATCGCCAAGTGGTCCGTAGAGCTGATGGGCGAGACGCTCGCCTACGCCCCGCGCAAGGCTGTCAAATCCCAAATCTTGGCAGATTTCGTCGCCGAGTGGACGGATATGCAGCTACCGCCGCCGCAAATCCAAGCGGAGTGCTGGACTCTGTTCTTTGACGGCTCGGTAATGAAAACTGGAGCGGGCGCGGGCCTGCTCTTCGTGTCACCCCTTGGGGAGCACATGCGCTACGCAGTGCGCCTCCACTTCCCCGCGTCCAACAATATGGCTGAATACGAGGCCCTCCTCAGCGGCCTCAAAATCGCCATTGAGCTAGGCATCAAGCGCCTCGACGTGCGGGGGGACTCTCAGCTCGTGATCGATCAGGTCATGAAGAACGCGAGCTGCCACGACGACAAGATGGAGGCCTACTGCAAGGCCGTGCGGGCCCTCGAGGACAAGTTCTATGGCATCGAGCTCAACCATGTGCCCCGCCGGTACAACGAGGAGGCAGATGAACTGGCCAAGATTGCGTCCGGGCGGATCACCGTTCCCCCGAACGTTTTCGCGCGCGACATCGCGCAACCCTCGGTCGTCTACGAGCCCTACCCCTCGAGTCACAATGGACCCTCGGGGGCTCCCTCGAATCCAGCGGGTACGGAACCCATGGACGAGGACCCCTCGAACGAGGCGTACGTGCTCTCCCTCCTCGAGGGGTACGGCTCCCACGAGGCCGACGTGATGAACATCGAGCCGGAGAGCCCAAGAGGACTGGCGCGAAAAATACATCGCCCGGATCGCTCGAGGGGAACTCCCCGCGGACCGGGCCGCGGCCAGGCGCATCGCCGGGATGGCCAAATCTTTTGCCCTCGTCGACGGCGGGCCGTACAAGCGCGCCGCCTCCGCATCCTACGGCGGTGCGTGCCCATTCCCGAGGGGCGCGAGCTCCTACGGGACATTCACGCGGGGATCTGTGGCCACCACGCCGCGCCCCGCACCCTCGTCGGCAACGCGTTCCGCCAGGGCTTTTACTGGCCTACCGCGGTCGCGGACGCCAGCGAGATCGTGCGCACCTGCGAAGGGTGCCAGTTCTACTCCCGCAAGTCCAACTTGCCCGCTCACGCCCTGCAGACCATCCCCGTAACGTGGCCGTTTGCCGTGTGGAGGCTGGACATCGTCGGGCCCCTGCGGAAGGCGCCCGGGGGCTTCACCCACTTGTTGGTTGCGATCGACAAGTTCTCCAAGTGGGTGGAGGTGCGCCCCATCACGAATCTAAGGGCAGAGCAGGCGGTAACCTTCTTCACCGACATCGTCTACCTCTTTGGAGTGCCAAACTCCATCATCACTGACAATGGGTCCCAATTCACGGGCCGGAAGTTCTTGGAGTTCTGCGACAAGTTCCACATCCGCGTGGATTGGGTAGCTGTGGCACACCCACAGACCAACGGCCAAGTAGAGCGTGCCAACGGCATGATCTTGCAAGGCCTAAAGCCCAGAATTTTCGACCGATTTGAACAAATGCGGGTGAAAATGGCTCCAAGAATTACCGGCGGTCGTGTGGAGCCTAAGGACCACCCCGAGCGAGCCACCGGGTTCACCCCGTTTTCCTAGTCCATGGCGCGGAGGCCGTCCTCCCCACGGACTTAGAATACGGATCGCCCAGGGTTCGAGGCTATGACGAGGATGCTAACCAGCGAGCCCGCGAGGACTCGCTGGACCAGCTGGACGAGGCACGCATCGTAGCCTTAATGCATTCCGCGAGGTATCAACAGTCCCTAAGACGCTACCAAGCACGCAAGATACGTCGACGGGACTTCAGTGAAGGGGATTTGGTCCTAAGGCTGCGCCAAGACAACCGAGGGCGCCATAAGCTATCGCCCCCATGGGAGGGACCCTACGTCGTGGTGAAGATACTCAAGCCCGGCACATACAAGCTGGCCAAAGAGGACGGTGAAGAACTCACCAACGCTTGGAACATCCAACAGCTACGTCGTTTCTACCCCTAGCTAGGATTTCCAAGTATTTTTGTTGTAAAAACCGTACGACCAACGCCCCAGTTGGTAAACAACTATGTAAATGCTTCAAGTCTAATAAAAAGGGCAACTCGGCTTTCCCCTGAAACCCAAGTTACCCTCGGGGGCTACTGCGGGGGGGCACCCCCCCCCAAAGTGGTCCCATTTTTCGCTCAAAAACAAAACAACTCACACGCGCTAAGTTTGTCTTCTACTTCAACTACGAGCAACGATTCGAACAGGGCGCGGGCGGCCCAGCGGGAGGAGCGTGCGAGCCAGAGATAGCCTACGCCGCGTGGATATGGCCCTTCTCTCTCGCCTCCAACCCAGCAGGCCCCCAGCGAAAATCGAACTCCCCTAAGTAAAATCTACTCAGGAAGAAGGAGAAACAAAAAAGCGCAATAAGCAAAAGACTTCTTTTCGCATCATCAAATGTTTACGATTGAGATAATGTGCTTATTTACAAGGGCCCCATGGCCAGAATACTGATGCACAAACAAAAAAAAATGGGCCTAGCGCCCAACTACTTTCAGGCGGGAGGTGCGGCAGCGTCAGCGGCATCCGGGAAGAGGAACTCCTCGAAGGCTTCGGCGAGCGACCCGGCGGCGTCGGCGGCGAGCGCATCCACACGCTCCATCGCCACCTCGTCCTCGACGCCCTCGGGAACGATGTAGCCCTCCGCCAGCGCCTCGAAGTTGACCTCGTAGTGGGACCGCACCACCCCGAGGGCCTACGGACGCCCGGATGCGGCGCACGGCGCATCCGCTCGGTGGACGTGACCGCCAAGGGCGCGCGGGGCGGGCGGCCGGCGAGCTGCCGGCCTGTGCTTCGCCCTCCTCCACGGCGCGGCAGGTCTCGAGGGCCGCACCACGCAGCTCCCGCAGCTCCTGCTCGGAGGAGTTGTAAGAAGCCTGCAGCGCCTCGGCCCGCTCAGCTGCATGCCCCAGAGCGGTACGCAAGCCTGGAGTCGCCAAGACAAAAGAGAAATCAGAAAAAGGGAATGCGAGTTCCCAAACGAAAAACCAACCAAACGAGAGTCAAGCGGCAGCTCACCTTCGACTTGCTTCCTCTCCGTCTCGAAGTCGCGGCGCACGGCCTCGACCATCAGCTCGAGGCGCTTGACGGTCTCACCTTGCTCCTGGAGGGCCAGCTCATTGTTTGCATTTGTAATGCTGAGCACGATGAGCTCGCCCTCAGTCTTGGAGAGCTTATCATCCCGCTCCGGCAATGACTTCTGCGCCACCTCGCGAGCGACGCGCTCCTGCTCCAACGCCGTCCGGGCGTCGATGAGGGCGGCTTCGCTCTCGCCGGGAGCCGCCCCTCGGCCCCTTGGCGGGCGGTGCGCTCTGCCGAAGCGCGCTCCTCGGCGACGGCGAGCGCCGCGACCTTGGCGTCGAGGGCGGCCTTCAAGTCATCGGCCTCCTTGGCCCGCTGCTCCCGGCCGCGCGCCCGCTCCTCGGCTGGCGGCGCCGCGCTTGCGCCCCCTCGGCGACGTGCGGAGCTCCCGGTTCTCGCCGCGGACGTTGGCCACCTCCGCCTCCCCGGTGGCGGCCGGCGTCCGCGTCTTCTCCAAGTCCGAGCGCGCCGCCACGAGCCTCATCACGATCGATGAGGGCGTGCGGACCCGCTCGAGGCTCGAGCGGCGCGGCGGGTCTGCCTCGAGCTCTCGGGGAGCTCGTCTCGCCACGCCATGGCCGGTACGCCGGCCCGGCCGTCCGGCGTCCTGAGGGCGTCAGCAAGCGCGTCGAAAGCGCTGCACCGCTCCTGGAGCTGGTGGACCTTGGCGATCACCCGGTCGAAGGCGTCGTACTTGTCGTGGGCGCGGCGCTCGAGCTCCTGGCACCCACAAAATCAAAACCCGTAAGCGCTACGGCACAAAGGCAGCGCACAAAAACGAAAGAAAGAAGAAAACGAACAACCACGACCTACCTGGAAGACGCGCCATGCAGGGCCGCCATGGACCCGCAGCGCCTCGTTCAGCGCGCGGTCGAGCGTGGCGCCATGGCTCCGAAGCTCGCCCCGGAGCTCTGCTCCCCCTGGCGTCAGCAAACGCAGGGGGATCGTCAGCAACCCCCTCCACCTGGGCGGAGCGGCCGACGCGGGAGGACGAGGCCTCGGCGCCGTGTCCTCGGTCCCCCACCACCATGTGACCCTCGTGCCGCCTCACGAGGTCCCCCTCCTGGGGCTCGGGGGAACGTGTGGGAAAGCTAGCCCACTGATCCCACCCGGGCGGCGGGGAGTCGTCTGAGACCTCCACCACCTCCGCCCGCAGGTCGCCGGCGGGCGCCGGCGCTTGTGCCGCCTCCACCGGCGCCTCCACTTGCGCCTCCGTGGCCGCGGGCGCCGGCACGGCGCCGCGGCCACCACCTCCGGCTACGCCCCGCAACCACGGGCGCCGCCAAGGGGTTGCACCCGCTCCGCCTCCCCCGCGGCTCGCGCCACGGGACGGCTCCTCCGTAGCGACGACCCCTCCGCGGGCGCGCCTCCGCCACGGCCGCCGTCGCGGCCCGCACCCCCACAATGGCCGGCACGCGGCCGCTCCTCGGCCGACCGCGGGCCGCGCCTCGGCGGGGCGGATGCGCGGTCGAGGGCCCTCGGGGCCCCGGCCCGCGCCTGCGAGCTCTCGCCCACCGCCGCCGTGCTTACCCCCCGCCCGCGGCGCCCTCGACGAGCGCCGCCGGGTGGGGATGGACGCGTCCGTCCTCAGCACCTTGGCCGGTGCGAGGGGAGGCACGGTTGGCACCACTCTGCGCAGGAACAAACGAAAAGTTAGAGTGCTTGATCATCAACAAATCAAACCAAGCAAAGGATCGAACCCCTTACCTCGAAGAGGAAAAGGCGCGCTTCCTTTTCCTCGAAGCCTCAGCGGACGAGGCCGGCGCGGCTGGCACGCCGCCGCCGCGCCTCCCCGGGCGGCGCCGCCGCGCGCGCGCGCGCGCCGCCCCGCGCGCGGGCACGCCCGACGCCGCGCCTCCCGAAGGCGCCGCTACGCGCGCGGGCACGCTCGCCCGGCGTGCGGGCACGCCCGTCGTCGCGCCTCCCCGACGACGCCGCCACGCGCGCGGGCACGCTCGCCCCGCGCGCGGGCACGCTTGACGCGCGCACGGGCGCGCGGCGCGCGCGCGCCCCCGCGGCACGCGTCGGCGCCTCCGCGCGCGCGCGCGCGCCCACGATGTCGACCGCCGGCGGCGGGCGCCGTTGCGCCCGCCCCGGGCGGAGGCCGCCCTCGCCGCTGGCACCGGCTCCGGCGACGGGGGCGAGGGCTCCCACCTATCAGAAGGGCCTCCCCCCTCAGCCTCTTCCTCTTCGTCCTCCTCCGAGGACGAGTACTCCTCGGACCCCGGGGAGGAGAGCCCCAGCTCTTCGCGCCGCCGGTACTTCGCGTTCCGCCGGTCGCGGTGCGCTTGATGTCGCCTCGCGCGCTCCCTCCTCGCGCACCGCTCGCTCCCTGCTCCCGCTGGCGCGCCGCCCGGCCGAGCGCGCGGGAGTCGGGGGTGGGCGGAACGGACTTTGAAGCGGTAAAGCTCACCAGCTGCAAACAGGAACATCAAGGACGCGTCAGGAGGCAGAAGCAACACCAAGAACTAAAACAAAATCAAGGATCAAACTCACCAACGGGCCGGTGGGGAGCATCTCGAGGTCCCATGGGGTCCGGTCCGGATGCATCGGCATCCGGGTGTCGACGGCGCTCCGCGCCCGGGTGAGCGCATATGGCCGCTCGAGGGGCGTCGGGAGCATCCGCGACCTCGCCAGATCGACGGGGTTGGCCGCCTCGTCATCTCGAAGATGCGGAGCGGCCTCTCCATCGGGGCATGACCCGCCGGTGATGGAGGAAGGCGAGGACGCCCATCGCGGTCGGCCCCGAGCCGCCGGGCTGCGGGGCGGCCGGGACCGAGTCCTCGCCGCCTCCGATGCCGAGGCGTGGACACCCCGTAGCCCCAAGAGCTGGGCTTCTCCTTGAACACCCGACCGGTGTAGGGTGGGGGAGGCCGAGCTCGGCGTTGCGCAAGTAGAACCATCCCCGCTCCCGGCCGGCGTTGTTCGTCGTCATGGTGCAGGGGATGTAGACGTTCTTGAATTGCCCCCGCAGGGCAAGCGACATCCCGCCGGCGCGCACCGCGCGGCGGGTCCTCGGCTCTGTCGTGGGCTGCGTGAAGAGCTCCGCGCGAAAAAGGTGTACCCAGAGCTCCCAATTGACTAGGATCCCCATGTACCCCTCGCAGACGCCCACAAACGTGGCCGCCTGCGAGATCGCGTTGGGCGCGAAGTTGTGTAACTCCACGCCGTAGTAGTGGCACAGCGCCCGCATGAAGCAGCTCGCCGGCGCGTTGAAGCCCCGCTCGTGGAAGCGCACAAAGCTCACTATATAGCCCTCCGGCGGGTTGGGCGCGCGGTCCCCCGCCGGCGGCACTATCCACTCCGCCGGGCGTCCATCTTCATTGGCCGCCAGCTGGCCGGCGGCGACCAGCTCGCCAAGGGCCAGCTGGGTCACCGACGACCTCTCCCAGGCGTACGGGTCCAGGATCGTGAGGGGCTGAGGCGGCGCCATGAGAAGAAAGGCAAAGGAAAGTGAGAGCGGAGGACGAAAAACGGAAGAAGAGCTCTAATGGCGACACCGCACGGTGGCAAGGGCGAGACGAAGAAGAAAGCACAGGGGGCGGAAATGGTGAGGCGTTAAGGTAAAAAACCGCCGTCTCCCCCTCCCCTCAGATTTATAAGCCGCGGGCGAGCCCTCCAGGGCAGATGTCCCGCGCGCATTAACTGCAGGGAATCTTTTCTTCACGCCGACGAACGGGCCCCACCACGACCGCAGCGGCCACATCACCGCAGACGGGCCATCATCACGGCGAAGACCTGCAGGGACCGAGGCGAGCGGTCACGTCCACCTGCCACGCCGCCACTACGCGCGCGCAGCCGCAACGCCTAAAAAGGCGCGCCCGCGTTGCAAAAACCGCAGCCTCGGCTGCGAGGCATTTAATGACCCGGTCCCTTGCCTAGCAAGGAGAACCCTCGAGCGGGGCGAACCCCCGGCTCGAGACAAAAACAGCCCTCGAAGGGACATCGGCGTGAGAAGGTCGCCCGGGGCCTGCTTGAAGTAAAGCAGGCACCGCGGGCACCCATGCCACGCAAAACCCTCGAGCGGCACGAGCCCTTGGCTCCAGACGATAACAGCCCTCGAAGGGACATCGGCGTGAGAAGGTCGCCGGGGCCCCGCTTGAAGGCGCAGGCACCGCGGGCACCCATGCCACGCAAAACCCTCGAGCGGCACGAGCCCTTGGCTCCCGGACGATGTCGGCCCTCGAAGGGACATCGGCGTGAGAAGGTCGCCCGGGGCCCGCTTGATGTAGAGCGGGCACCGCGGGCACCCATGCCACGCAAAACCCTCGAGCGGCACGAGCCCCTGGCTCGAGACAATATCAATTCTCTAAAAAGGGCACATGCGTGAGAAGGTCGCCCTGCTTGAAGTAAAGCAGGCACCGCAAGCGCCCATGCCGCGCCGTGCTAACAACCAGCGCCTCGAGGGCTGGCTCGCCCGGATCCCTCGACGGCCGCAAACGCAAAAGACGGGGCCGTCCAGGCGCGGCCCCGCACGGCCCTACTGATCAGAGGTTCGAAGCCTGACCCTCGACGGGTTCGAACGAGCGCCCCAGATCGCAGAGTCAGGGATGACGAGGGCACGCGCATTTGAGCCGTTCCTCGAGCCCGTCGGCTCGAGGGTGCCCCACATGTCGTGTTCGAGAGCCGGCGAGGGCGGCAACCAGGGGGATCCCACCGAGGGAGAGCTTCCGCACCCTCGGTCCCTATCGAACGGGACCGAGCCCCACCTAGCAAACCCACGCGAGCGCTTCCATGGACGTGTCTCCGGACCACGCAGCCTACCCTTATCGAACGGGGCATGGGCGCCCACTCGAACCACCCGCTAGCAGCTCGACGAGGAATCCGCAATTCGCGACCCGCTCGATGGGAGTTGCGGAAACCTCACCCTCCGTCCCGCGGAGGGACGGCGAGGGCGCGTTAAAAAACAAGTCATAAAGCTCTTCCCGATCGCCTCGAACGGGCCCAGGCTCGGGAGCTTGACGCACGGTTACACCTCCTTGAAATTGCACCCACCGGAGACAGTGCCAGCAGCGCGTGCGCCACCGAGGCCGGCTGAGATATCACCGATGCCGGTTGAGACATGTGCCGCGCCCTCTGACCAGTTCACGCAGGGAAACCCCTGCAGGAGCATCCACACTCCTGCAGGGCTTCGGGGGCTAGACCCGCGGGTCCGCTGACGCGGCCCCACGGAAAGCGTTCGCAGAACAAGGAGGGAAGAACGTCCTATCAGTAGGTTCCGGCACCGCGGGAGCCTCAATGGCAAACCCACGGATGCTCGGGGGCTGCGTCGGGGACAGCCCTAGGGGTCCCCTTAAACAACGGGGGAAATCCTCACTTAAAACCCGCAACAAGGCCAAAACACAACTTGCCTAACCTGCGCAGAAACGGCCCACGCCACAAGGACCCCGACGGCCCATCAGGGCGGCCCTCTTAGAGATCCCCTCGAGCAGGCTCCGCCTCGCTCGAGGGAATGCGCGCCCCCTCGGGCGGGCTCCGTCCCCGTTCGAGGGGCAGCACTTCCCTCGAACGGGCTCCGCCTCGCTCGAGGGCTCGCTCCCCCTCGAGCAGGTTCCGCCTCGCTCGAGGGTACGTCCCGCCCTCGACCGGGGTCCGCCACGCTCGAGGGTGCCCCTCACGCGTGCGCCGGCCCCCGTACACGGGCATTTAACGCCACGACACCGGCGGGGATGGCGCCATCATGCGCCGGGGCTCGCGCCCGGTGCCGCCGCACCAACTCCCCGGGGAGGAGCCCATCCCCATCACCGTGGGGAGGGACCGTGCGCGCGGCCGGTGTCGGTCCTGTGACGCCGTGCGCGCGCTCCAGTACGGCTGACGCGCCGAGCCCTCGAAGGGGGGCCGGTTGCACCCTCGATTCACTTTCTTGTGACCCTACAGGGTTAGGTGGAGGCGCTAGGCCGGTGGATCGCCATCCCTGCCACTGTAACAGCATGGCCGCCGTCCCCGCGCGTGCAGGCGCACGCCAGGCGCTGTAGCAACAACCCCAGCACTGTGAAGCGCGTCGGGAAGGGACGCCGTTTTACCTACTCCTGTGCCCCGTACAGGCCAACGTCAGCACCTCCCTCGAGCCTGTCAGAGGACATCACCGCCATCCGCTGCTCTCCTACCCTCGAACCGCCACTGTTCGGGTACAAGATAGGCCATGATGACCAGATCGCTGCAAGGATCGCCTGGACGGCCGCCCACTCTACAGCGTAGTACGTCGTGCTTCCCCACGTAGCTAGATAGCGCGGCGCGCATGTAATCCGCCTCCCCCTTGATCTATAAAAGGGGGGGCGAACCCCCAGCCGCGGGGGGACGGACAGACCCAGAAGCATACGAGACAGGAACACATCACACACCAAGTACTCATTCCCCAATTCTCCCACAATATCTTCAGCCACTCCTCCAGGGACTTGGAAGCCAGGCTTCCTCTCCCGCCTTGCTTGTAGCCGCCCCACTACAGGCACCCCCGGTGCTAAGTAATATAGTGCCTCGAGCACGCCACTGCTGGACGTACGGCCCCCCCCGGCCGGAACCAGGATAAAACTCTGTGTCACTTGTTACTTAGCATCGACCATTGAGGGACGGACCTCGGCGCTTTCTACTGGTTAGTGTCGGGACCATATTCCGCACCGACAGTATTCGGTTGACTGGCTCGGCTAAATGGGAGTTAAGGTGTCGTTCGGGTATGGCACTATTTGGCTACTGATTACCGAATGGATCGTTCAGCGTGGCAATCAAAGTCATGCAAGGAAAAGGAAAGTGAATTTACAAAAGGGAGAACGTTGCAGGAGCGATCAGTTTGGTTACACATCGATCAGTGCATCTAAATGTTTAAATACTTCGCAATTATGTTGGAAGCGTTCGATGTTGTTTGGTGAATGTTCTCCATCCGTTCTTGATAATCCTTCTGGGCGTCGGACAGGATGGTGAGTTCTGCATTACATTGATTCACCTCAGCTATGGCCGATGTTGCTTCCTCTTGGATCTTCTCTATCAGTCCAGGAAGTTCGGCTATCTTCTTGTCGTCAGCTTCTATTTCTGCTGATAAGCTTTTCAGCTCTGCCTCCAGTACGGCCTTTCTGGCAATTTTCAACTCACGAGCAGCTTGCAGATTGGCCAATATCTCTTTGTGACTCTCAGTTCGAGATTGCGCTCCCTTCACGGTTTGTTCATCTTTGGCTTTCTTCTGTTCGACAGCTGGACGGGAGGACACATTTCTCAGAGCTCGTCTTATGGCTACATAATGCACATCCAAACCAGAGATGGGCTCAAGGGAGGTCTTGATATCCTCAGAGAGTTCTTGGCTGATGGGTCTAAGCATGTCCTCGAAATAATCAAGATCTCTGATCTGATCTCGAGCTTCTCTTTGCAGCCAGGCAAAAATTTCCTTGAGTTTTCCTTGCACTTCCTCTGACAAGGCTTGAGGCCCTCCTTCCCTTGTCTCGGCAATTGGATTGTTCCCCATTGATGGGTTTGATGGTGACGGAGCCTGATCCTGAGAGAGTAATATTGCCGAGTCAGGAGTATTGGGAAATAAAAGATAACAAGATTAAGTGCAGATGTTTACCTCATGCCTAACTGCCTGAACTGGAAAAGGGTTTTGTTCAGTTTCAGAGGCGATTTCTGGAGCCACTGGTGAGGGGGGTGCTCGTGGCAAAGTTGAAGCTTCTGTGTGAGAGAGTGTTGATACAGTCTTTGGCAACTCTGAAGCTTCTGGCTGGAGAGGAAATGAATTCACCTCTGCTAAGGTTGGTGTTTCTGCCTGGCCAATGGGTGATTGAGCCCTTGAAGGACTTGAAGGCTCTGGTTGGACGGGGAAGTTCATCTCTGGCGAGGTTGGTGTTTCTGTCTGAGCAGGGGGTGATTGAGTCCCTGATGAAGATGAGATCTCTACTTGGACAGATGGCTCAGCCCTGAGTGAACTTGCATGTTGAGAGACAGGGACATCCACAAGTTGATCCATCATTGTTTCCTCTGCAAATGCCAAATTGAGGATGAATGCCAGTGTTGATCTTTGAGGAAGGAGTAATAAAGGTCATACCAGTGGATGGAGCATTGGCAAATTCTGAAGCTGAGAATTGATGAATTCTAGTCTGAAATCACACAAGACGAGATTTATCAGAAAAGAGTAATCCTGTGATCAAGAGAGAAGAAATTTTACCTCGATAAGGACTTTCTTGATGGCTCTTCTCCTCTTAGCATTTGGAGGTGCGATCAGAGACAGGCCTTGCCTCTTGTCAGCAGTAATACTGGACAAAGTTGGGTCTGTTGTAGCATACCTAGCCATCAGTTGATCCAGGGCTGATCTAAATCCCAATGCTGAGATTGGGCCTACTGCATTGTAAGCAATCTCCCTGGCTAGAGGGGCAGGCACTGTGTTCTATGGGTAAAAATCAAGATCATGGTTAGAGGAAGAAATGTCTGATTTGAGGAAAGGGATAATCATGTTACCTCTGAAGTTGGCCGAAAATCACACATCAGCTCTATGCAAAATAAGTGTACAGGCTCACTGAAAATATGATCATGGAATTCTTGCCACTAGGAGTTGAAGGTGGGGTGAGATATTGTTGTAGGTGTGAAGGGCCAGGTGTAAACAGTTGGACTGCATACATACTGAAAAACCCTGCTAGTTTGAGTGAGTTCTTTGATTTCCTCTCTGGGTTTGAGAAATTCATGCAGAAATAGCCTTGGGGGCATCTGGCCACACCCAAGTTGTCGGGCCATCATGTTGGGCTGGTAGTATTCATAAGTACTGTGGTTTAGCCTCCCTCCACTAAATTCAGCTGGTAGAATGCATGGATGGATGAGAATATTGAGGATTTCCAGAAATCTTCCATCTTGGCGTCCAGCTTCAAAGGAGAACTCGCAGGAGAGAGTTAAATTATCATTATCCAAATAAGGAAGCCAGAGAGGGTTTGGGAAGCCTTTGAAGAAGAGCTCAAAGAGTTGGCTGATATTCTGATTGATGGGAACAGTTGAAGCAGCTTCTCCGTAGGTCCGGCATCCTCTGGTAACCTGAGCTTCCCCTTCATGGTAGCTGGATGAAGGAAAAACCTGGGTGTTGAGGACAATACCAACAATTTGGTGCATGTACAGTTGCAGCCACATTTGTACAAACCACCAAGGGCCATTGACACACGCTATCTTCTGGCTGGTGTACATTTGGGTGACAGTTGGATGAAGCATGTGGTATACACTGCCCAGGAGGTATTTTCCAAGGGGAAGGCGCTTACCACTAGCCAATTGTGTAGCCATTGCAATATGATTCAGAGTAGGCTCATTGGCTTTACCACAGAAGATGAACCTGCACAGCCACATATTCAGGAATGCCCTATATTCAACTTCACCAAGGGAGCCATCTTTCATATGATTCTGGATATACTTTTTATATCCGCTCCCTGGTTTCACTCTTGTTTGTCTTGTGGAACCTTTGAAATCCCAGGGGTGAACAGATCCTGAAATGTCAAGGCCGGTAATCATGTATACATCGGCCAGAGTTGGGGACATTGGGCCATGACCAAAAAGGAAGGCGTTGACGCCATTTGACCAGAAGTGGCAAGCCGCTATCAAAAGGTCTTCGTTTTGGGGGGTCTCGGCCAAAGAAAGCTCCAAGCATTGAGCGATACGGAGGGTATCCCAGTTTTGGGTCCTGACACTTTTATCCGCAAGAATTCTTTTGTACCAATTCCTCCAGCCCGCAATTGGGGGCAAGGGCCAGTTCTTGAAAGCGTCCTGCCACAGGGGAGGCTTAGTTAAAGCCGCTTTGAAGGGGATCCTTTGGGATTCGGCTGCGATGAATTCGCGAGGATCAGAAACTCCCACGGGACCAAGGAAGTAGGACGTCGAATTGGCCTCAGTGCGAATCAAAAGCTCAGTGGAAAGCTCCTGAGGGAAGGCGGAGAAGAAATCTCAGGTAAAAATTGAAAGGTCAAGTGCCGAATAAAACTTATGGTGGAGGAATTTACCTGAGCAGCTTGATTTTGACCCACCATTGAGGATTTGAGCTCAGGAAAAGGTGATCTAGGGTTTGGATCTAGATGAAGATTCCGCCGGATTGCGAAGAGAGAGAATAGGTGTTGAACAGATTCAATTTTATGGCTGGAGTCAATTCTGGAATAAAATCACTTTTATCCCGTAATTGAAGGGGCATATGTTAACACCAAAATTTGGTAAGGTAAGGAATCTGACTTGTGGGTCCAACTCGGTGAGGAATCCGTCCGGCGGAAGGAAGATTTCTTCAGATGAATTCGGCAGAAGAGTCCGCGGTCGGCAATTTGCTACCGTTCGACAAGAAGATTGTTGCGCTGATTTTGTGGGATTGCGTGGTGACGTGGCCCGAGCGGAAGAGGTGAATGGATGGATAAGCAATCGCGCTTAGAGATAAATTAGGTATCAAATCCATTCGAGGTCATGCTTTGAAGGACCGATACGGCGAACCGAGAGGGGGGGGGGGGAGTGAATGGGAGCCGATAAAAATTCTTCTCGAAGGAGATGAAGACTCCAGCAAGACGAACGCGGCTTCCAACACACGTCTCCGACTCACTACCAAGGTTGGTCAAGCCCACGTAGCCACTGAAGTGCCACTGGACCTAGGAACCAACACGCAACCTTCCGACCCGAGAAACGCGGCGGAAAAACCAAACCTCGAGTCTACAGACCCACACCGGTCAGACCGGTGAGCACCACCGGTCGGACCGGTCCCCTGGCCGGTGAAACTGAGCAACTTTCACTAAGTGGCTCTACACCGGTCAGACCGGTGAGACACACCGGTCGGACCGATGGCGACTGAAAGCCCCCAAGGCACCAAACAAGGCCAACCGACCACCAAACGGACCCAAACTTGAAACGAAGCAACACGGGACAACAACGAACTCACCAAGACGTTCACCCGAGCAAAATCCCACAAGGGCTTGCACCGGTCGGACCGGCCAAGAGCACCGGTCGACCGGTGTGGCACGGGCGACTCGGGATGAACAAGCACCCGCGGGTCAACTCCCCCAAATCCAAATCTCGATCTCCCGAATCGCTCCACGGACTTGAACAAGACTTTGGGGATATCAAGAACACCTCATGAGGAGTTCATAGCCAAGTTTAATCCCACAAAAACTCGTCCAAAAAGGAGGAATCGAAGAAATCCCGCCGAGAGCACCTCCAACCCAAAAACTCAAGAAACCCCCAAAATCGAGCACCTTTACTCACGGATTTGGGAGGGGAATCACAGCCCAAAGAACCACGAAGGGTTCCCACAAATTTCCCCCATCAAATCCCCAAGAGAAAGGCCCCGAAAACAACCCAAAGAAATCACCGAGAGAGGGCTCCGAAAATCACCACCAAGAACAACCGGGGAAAACCCATCCAAACCTTGAGGAACCACGCCGAATCATCTATACATGAAACAAAGGTTCGTACAAGGTCTAGCAAGCCGCCCGATCATCCATCCCTCTCTACAAGATCTCTCCGTGAAGCTCTCTTGCTAGTCCTAAGGAAAACCTAGAGAAAATAGGTGGAAAATAGGAAAACTAATGAGCTAGGGTTCCAAGAGTTGGCTGCCATCCTCTCACCTCTTGGGTTATATAGGCGGCAACCGAATGTCTAAAATGCCCCTCTCTACTAACTAGGGATACAAGCCCCTCAAGGGCGGATTTGGAATTCTTGATGTCTTCACCATCGGACGGATGCCCGGCGACCGCACCCTGCGTAGCCTCGACGCAAGCCATGCGATCCCGACGCGTGTCCTCCGCTTCGAAGATTCCGGACTGCGTCGTCGCACACCGGTCAGACCGGTGCTCCTCACCGGTCAGACCGGTCCCCACCGGTCAGACCGGTCAGACCCACCGGTCAGACCGGTCTGGTGCTGCTGCACCTCCGTCTTCGGTCTTGGCTTTGTGGATCAACCAAGGAACCCAGTGGTTTTCTGGTGAACCACCGGAAACCCCGCGAACTCGGTGTAGCCTCCGCCAATCTCCACTCATGACTTGGCTCCCACGTAGTCCCGGCTCGACCTTGATTTTGAGGCTCAACCAAGAAACCGTCCACGACTTCATCTTGCTGTTCATGCCACCATGCGGCCCGCACTTGACCCCCGCCGGCCACCGGTCCCTCGAACAAAGCCTACTTGTCTTCTCCACACCCGGAGGCCTCACCGGCGACGACCTTTCGCACTTGTTCTTCACCTGCACCAACACCAGTCAAGCCGCAACCTGCACACCGCAATACTTAGCCAAGAATCAGTCCACACAACGTTGTCAATCACTCATCACACAAGGAAGCGACCATCCACCGGTCCTCGAACCACACATGGTCCTCAATCTCCCCCTTGATGAGTGCATTGACAACACCCACACGAAAGTAACAAGAGAGAAAAGAAAAAGAAAAGAAACGAACAAAAAGAAACTCCAACAAGCGATCGAAAGCCAAACAAAGGCAAAGAGCAAGATCACTTGAAGAAGACGAGTCTCGGACCCCTTAGGCAAGGGCAACGGCTCGACACATCCGAGACAAAGCAAGGCTCAAGCAAAGAGCACAAACCACCGAAACAAAACTCGAAAACTCACAAAGAGCTCCCCCTGCACACATGCAAGCTCCCCCGAACCAAAGCAACTCCCCCGGACGAATGCATGCAAAACAGTCGAAAACGGAGGGCAGGCTGCAAAGCAATTTCGGCTCACACCGGTCGGACCGGTCATCACCACCGGTCGGACCGGTGCCTAACATGTGTACGGGACCAGCACTCACACCGGTCGGACCGGTTCTCTTCACCGGTCGGACCGGTGTAAAACGAAACCCGTAAATGGCTCGAAACCACCTGAAAACCTTCTAAATGCATCCACTAAGCCATTTCAAGCTCAAACTTCTCCCCCTTGTTGGCAATGCATGAATCAAGCCAAAAATGCAAAACTTTCAACCTAGAGCTTCTCAAAGATACAAAATTCAACAAAGAATGCTACACACGTCCAAATGAGCAAGTTAGGTACTCTACGGCTTCGTATCGATCTCAACTACATGATCACCAAGTTTCACAACCATTGGACGAAGCTAAGATGGATTTTGGCAATTTTGCGAAAAACTTGCCTCTCACGAGCAAAGTCCTAAACATGATCAAAGCATATCAAAATGGCAAAGCCACACAAACTTCATGCTAGGACAGCTATTCTAACCATAAGACCATCACAAACACCCACAAGCACCTCATGTCATGTCAAAGCCACCGAGCCATGTGCCTACTTCTATGTATGAGACTTCTCATTGGTAGGCATCATGCAACGGTTTAGCACCCAAAGCAAATTAAATTCAGCACATATGACATGGGAGCACATTTCCAAGCATTTTTCATTTCATTTTCAGATTTGTAAATGGTACATGAAATGTCTTTGCGACAAAAAGGAACTTATGCTCCTCCATAAGATAAATCAAGAGGGCTAAACATTCATGATGGCAAATGAGCCTTTGGCCCCATATGATCAATAAACTAGCTATCCAACCACAATTTAAGCATAGCAAAGCCACAAAAACATGTCAAGAGCATGTAAAGGCATTTACACATGAGAGAGCATACATGTAACATTTTTCAAAAGTATAGCTATCAACCATGGATTATTCATCAAGATCATCAAGAGCTAAGCCAAACTAACCGAAGCATACCAAACAAGCTCACAAAGACATATATCTCATTCCATGGTGAACAATGTATATGAGAGAAGCTTTTCCTAACCAATGCATATGATACAAAATGCATGCAATCTAAGATACAAGGATGCCTATACATCATGATACATATGCCATGCCAAATGCAAGAAATGCACAAAGGAAAGCTATACATATGCTACAAACCGGCTCCTCGAGGGGAGGCAAAACGGGCTCGACACCACCGGCAAAAGAAAGCCCCCACACACCCAACTCAAGAAATCAAACACACACCAAGTTCCCCCCGCAAACGAGTGAAAGTTGCTTGATCTAGGGGTTTGGTGAAAATATCGGCTAGTTGGTCATGTGTGGGTACATGGATCAAAGCTATCTTTCCTTTCTCGACGTTGTCTCTCGTAAAATGATACCTCACTTCTATGTGCTTGGTTTTGGAATGGAGCACCGGGTTCTTTGCAACGCTTATGGCACCGGTGCTATCACACCGAAGTGGGACATGGGTATACTCCTCACCAAAGTCACTCATGGTGTAGGTGATCCAAAGGAGCCGAGAGCAACAACTAGCGGCGGCAACATACTCGGCCTCGGTCGTGGATTGAGCAACACTCGACCGCTTACGGGAAGACCAAGACACCAACGAAGAACCCAAAATCGGCAAGTCCCGGAAGTGGACTTCCTATCCAACCGACACCGGCAAAATCCGCGTCCGAAAAACCATGAAGCGCCAAAGAAGAGGACGCGGAGTACCAAAGGCCGAAGTCGGGAGTGTGACGCAAGTACCGAAAATTCTCTTCACCGCTTGCCGGTGCGAAGTCCTCGGAGACGCTTGAAAACGAGCGCACGGACACACCGAGAAGCGTATGTCCGGACTCGTCGCCGTCAAGTAGAGGAGTGACCCGATCATGCTCCGTACTCCTTCCGGTCCACATGTTCACCTTCCTCATCCGCATCAAGAGCCGTAGTCGTACTCATCGGCGTCGTCATAGCCTTGGAGTCCTCCATCTTGAACTTCCTCACAATGTCCTTGGTGTACTTAGCCCGGTGCACAACCTGTTCCTTCCTTTGATTGCTTGATTTGTAGCCCGAGGAAGAACGCGCAACTCACCCATCATGCTCATCTCGAACTCCCTGCTCATATCATCCGCAAACCTCGCAACAAGAGAGTTAGACGAGCCACCAAAGACAATATCATCCACGTACACCCGCACAATCGGGATATCTCCGCCCCCTCTCTCGCAAAAACAAGGTCCGATCGACCTTCCCCATCTCAAAACCTCTCTCAAACAAGAACCCCCTCAACCTCGCCATACCAAGCTCTAGGCGCCCGCTTCAACCCATACGGCGCCTTCCTCAACTTGTACACCCGGTGGGGGTACTTCTCACTCTCAAACCCCGAGGTTGTCTCACATACACTTCTTCCTCCAACACTCCATTCGAAAAGCACTCTTCACATCCATTTGGTGCAACTTGAACCCTTTAGCCACGGAAAAGGCTAGAAGGATCCTAATCGCCTCCAAACGGGCTACGGGAGCAAAGGTCTCCTCGTAGTCGATCCCCTCCTTCGATCGAACCCCCGAGCAACAAGTCTCGACTTGTTCCTCACAACCTCACCCTTCTCTCCCTCTTTGTTTTTCCACACCCACTTGGTACCAATCGGCTTACACCCCGGGGGAGGGTCAACCAACTCCCACACCGATTCCTCTCAAAGTTCTCCAACTCCTCATGCATCGAGTTAACCCAATTGTGATCGATAGTGCGTGTCCAATGTCTTTGGGCTCGAAAGAAGCAACAAATGCAGCATGAGCGAAATGGGAATTGTTTCGAACCCTCGACCGTGTAGTGCGTTCATTCATGTCGCCGATGATCCTCGAAGCCGGGTGATCCACTTGAACTCGCCGGGGAGGTTCTCGCCTCGAAGCTACCTCCCCCTCAACATCAGCTTCTCCTCGTTCTTGGTTTGTCGTCGTAGGTGTAGCAGAGGGTCCATCCATCATCGTCGTCGAAGTAGTGGGTACATGTTCGGCGGGGGCACCGCACCACCATCCTCATCATCACCATGTTCATGCTCCTCCTCCTGAAAGATCTCCTCGCCAAGCTCATCATCACCTGCACACTCAAAGACAAGCTGACTACGTGGCTCTGTCTCGTCGAAGGTTACCTCGCAAGTCTCCACGATTTGATTAGTTTCAAGATTGAGCACACGATATGCTCTAGAATGAGATGCATAACCAAAGAAAATGCCATCGACGGACCTAGCCTCAAACTTATCCAATTTCCGCCTTTCTTCGAATGAAACACTTGCAACCAAAGACATGGAAGTGACTCACCTTGGGTGTGCGGCCATGCATCAACTCATAGCATGTCTTCTTCTTGTGCACTCTGAGGTATATCCTGTTCGACACATAGCATGCGGTGTTCACCGCCTCGGCCCCAATACCTCCTCGGAGTCCTATGCTCATCAAGCATCGTCCGAGCCATCTCGCACAAGGTCCCGTTCTTTCTTTCCACAACACCATTCGGGGAGGCGTATACGGACTCGAAAAGCGGGTGCTCAAGACCCAAGTCATGACAAAAGGTTTCAAAACGAGAGTTCCCGAATTCCGAGCCATTATCACCGCGGATAGCTCGTATGGCATCTCCGTGCCTCTCGTTCCTCAACCTCAAGACTAGATCTCGAACAAAACAAAACGTCTCCCCCTTATCCTCCGTAAAGAACACCCACGCATACCGAGAATAGTCGTCCACCACAACAAGGACATACCACTTCCCACCCGCATCGCACACGAGCCGGGCCAACAAGGTCCATATGGAGCAGCTCGCATGGACGCTCAGTCATCACATCGGTGAGAGGCGGGTGAGAAGAGGCCACCATCTTGGCATGCCTACACGGAGCACAAACCAACTCTTTCTCAAGCCTCAACCGTGGCAATCCTCGGACCAAGTTGAGTTTACTCAAGCGTGACAAAAGGTCAAAGCTCAAGTGACCCAACTTCCTATGCCACTTCCACAAATCACTCGAAGAACCGGCCAAGAAACAACGCTCCACACCCGAAGACCGAGAAAAATCAGCACGAAACACCCGACCCTCGGGAACGACCATACGGACAAGATCCCCTCGAGAGTCCACAATC
This sequence comes from Cenchrus americanus, assembly GCA_947561735.1. Classification (NCBI taxonomy): domain Eukaryota; kingdom Viridiplantae; phylum Streptophyta; class Magnoliopsida; order Poales; family Poaceae; genus Cenchrus; species Cenchrus americanus. The sequence continues at coordinate 79,127,006 of OX387240.1, forward strand.
CGAGAACCACCGAGCCGAAACAACACCTCAAAACCCTCATCCAACAACCGGGACACGAAAGCAAATTGTACCCCGGCGATTGAACAAGAGCAACACGCCTCGAGTGATCTTGTCACTCACTTTTATCTCACCTTCGAAAGCACACGCCCACGCCCATTGTCCCCAAAGGTGATGTACCTCTTCGTCACCACCGGGACGAGACTTGAGAACCACCCCCTGTCTCCGGTCATATGCCTCGAACAACCGGAGTCAATCAACCAAATGTTCTTCAAGTCTCCCACACCGTACATCAAAAATAGGCACGTGAGCGAACAAACGACTCAAGATCGGGGTTAGAACCAAAGGAGGAAAACCAGTGCCGAGCCATTTGCTCGAAAGTGGGGTTAGCACCAACCAAAGCATCTCTCCTACCAAAGTTACCTCCACGAACACCACCACGGTAACCACCCTGAGGGAACCACCCCTCTCTGCCTGGAGGAGGACCAAAACCACGCAAGAAAGCCCGTGGCACGTCCTTCCTCTCCAACTCACCGCCACGACTCCTCCAATCCCCGTATTGAGCACGAGGTGGAGAACGCCTAGCAAGCCGACCCCCGCACCCTTTCCGGCCCAACCACCGAACCACGACCACCGAAACAACCCTCGCACCTCGCACGAGCTCGAAACCCGAACATCCGTCCGTCTGCAGCCCGCACCGGTCCGACGGGTGCCCCACACCGGTCCGACCGGGTGTGGTCCGGGCACGGCACCCCTGCAGCCCCCACTTCTCTCCCCAAGCCCGAACCGTCCGCACAATCGCCTTGCCCCCGGGCATCCGCATACGAGGCTCAAGTACACCATCGGAAGGGTGGTACTTGTCCTTGTTAGCCCACTCCTTCTCCATTCTCTCCTCTCGCTTCCTCTTGAAGCAAAACTCCTCCTTATGGCCATCTCTCCCACAATAGCCACAATGGAACCTCACAAGCTTAGGCTTTGGCTTGGGATGTGGTCGTTCACTCGGTTTCTCTCCACTCAAACCCTCCACCGGTTTCTCACCACTAGCCTTCTCACTCTCCTTCCCAAAGAACACTTTCCCCGAAGTGCTCACAAACTTGATAGGCTTTTGTAGGTCATTTGTGGGTGTAGGAAACACGGGTGGAGCCGGGGTTGTATCTAGTCGGTTCCTTAGATGGTTAGGTTTTGGTGGGAAATCATTCTTGTGGTGGGTTTTTGGTGGCTCAGGGATATTCTCTCCACTTCCCTCACCAACCTTGTTTGCTCCAAGCCCCTCACCATCTTGCCTCTTAAAGGCCTCGATCATCATCCTCAACCGAGGCTCGTGACCGGGACAACCAACCCATCAACTTCCTCAAATCATCATTCTCATCCCGCAAACGATCAACATAATGTGCAAGCTCCAAATTTTTCAATGCATGCATTTCACGGAGTAGAGCAAGATGTAGGCATGGGTTCCTTCAATTTAGCCTCGAGCGAACTAGTGTAGGCATGCATCTCATCAATTTTAGCATGCAAAACGGGGCAAGAAGTGCAAGCACCTAGCAAAGCGAGTCTAGACTTAAGCTCGGCCACTTCAACCCTAAGCACATCTAGTTCCTCACACTTGGAGGCATGCTTCTCCTTAAACAAAGCAAGATCAGCAAGGAATATGGAGCAATCAAGACAATCATTCTCATCGGAGACAACGGGGCTAGCCTTAAGCGAATCAATCTCAAGCTTGCTATCAAGCACCTCGTGTCTCTAGCTCGCCCACTCTAGTCCTAGCATCCTCGAGTGAAGCCCTAAGCTCTTTCCTCATTTTCTTGGCCTCTCTAAGCATGTCATCACGGTTATCAAGCAATGAGCCAAGCCTCTCATTCTCCTGGCGCAAGAAGGGAAGCTCATCACGCACCTCGTCGTCGGACTCGAGTCCGAGTCGCTCCGTGTGCTCTTCTTCGCTGCCGGAGCTCAACGCCATGGTGCGAAGCCGTCTCTCGCGAGCGGCTCGGCCCGCTCGGGTTCTTGGACGACCTCTTGTTCTTGCGGCGATCTCCCTCGTCGTCGCCGCCGCTCGAGCTCGAGGTGGAGTACGCGGAACCGGAGTCGACGTCGCTCGCTCCAACCATCGCTCGGGCCTTGCCTCGGCCCTCCTTCTTCCTCGATCGTCGCTCGTCCTTGTACTTGTTCTTGTGCTTGCTCTTGTGGTCGCGCCTCGAACGGTACTTGTCGTCGTTCTTCCTCGGCTTGTGCTTGTAGCCGTCCTTGTTCTCGGCCTTCTCCGGGCGGTCGGCGACGAAGTGTCCGGCTTGCCGCACCGGAAGCGGTGTCCTCGTGTTCCTCCTCATGTTCACGCGGTTCTCGTGCGGCCTCTCGAACCGCCTCGTCACCGGCGCCGGCTCGTCCTCTCCAAGGTCATCAAACTCCTCATCCGGCATAGACATCAAAGAGGAAAACGAGAACATCCGGTGGATGGGTTAGAGTTAGTCTTTCCTTTAGAACCACCAACGAGGGCAAGACTATGGGAATCGGTCGGTCCCTCGAGCTTGGCGATCATGCCCCTATCCACCTCGGCCGACTTGAGCTTCGAGAACGGCTCGTTCACCGTCAGAGTATCATATCGCTCCGACTCGACTATGGCCTCGAACTTTCCGCCCCATATCGTACGATCCAAAGAGTGTAAGAGCTTGACCGCTCTATCATGATCATCGTACGGGAGCACGTCCACATTGGCCCTCATGTTGTTCACCACCACCGTGAACCTGCGAAACAAGGCATCGATGGACTCACACGGGGAGATGAGTGAAGTTCTCGTACTCTCTCCGTAGGTCGCATACAACCGTGCCCGAACACGGGCGTTCCCAACATGAGCCTCCTTCAACACCGCCCAAATCCTACAAGCCAAGTGCTCGGTGTGCACCCGATCGAACTCGGCCGACACAAAGCACGAAACAAGTAGTCGACCGCCTTATTGTTGGCGTCGAAGCCGTCCCTCGATCTGGAGCGAGGAAATCAACCGCCGGGACATAGCCTCGTGTCCACCGTGACATCCCAAAGGATCCGACCCTTTCCGCGGAGAAACGCACCCATCCGCTTGCTCCACATCCGGTAGTTCTTGCCATCGAAGTGTGGAGGACCCGAACCCCGTTCCCGGTACGCCATCCTTGGATCTTAGAGCGGTTAGAGTCAATAAAGACCCGAACCGGCTCGATACCACTTGAAGGACCGATACGGCGAACCGCAGAGGGGGGGGGGAGTGAATGGGAGCCGATAAAAATTCTTCTCGAAGGAGATGAAGACTCCGGCAAGACGAACGCGGCTTCCAACACACGTCTCCGACTCACTACCAAGGTTGGTCAAGCCCACGTAGCCACCGAAGTGCCACTCGGACCTAGGAACCAACACGCAACCTTCCGACCCGAGAAACGCGGCGGAAAAACCAAACCTCGAGTCTACGGACCCACACGGTCGGACCGGTGAGCACCACCGGCCGACCGGTCCCCGCCGGTGAAACCGAGCAACTTTCACTAAGTGGCTCTACACCGGTCGGACCGGTGAGACACACCGGTCGGACCGATGGCGACACGAAAGCCCCCAAGGCACCAAACGAGCCAACCGACCACCAAACGGACCCAAACTTGAAACGAAGCAACACGGGACAACAACGAACTCACCAAGACGTTCACCCGAGCAAAATCCCACAAGGGCTTGCACCGGTCGGACCGGTCAAGAGCACCGGTCGACCGGTGTGGCTCGGGCGGCTCGGGATGAACAAGACCCGCGGGTCAACTCCCCCAAATCCAAATCTCGATCTCCCGAATCGCTCCACGGACTTGAACAAGACTTTGGGGATATCAAGAACACCTCATGAGGAGTTCATAGCCAAGTTTAATCCCACAAAAACTCGTCCAAAAAGGAGGAATCGAAGAAATCCCGCCGAGAGCACCTCCAACCCAAAAACTCAAGAAACCCCCAAAATCGAGCACCTTTACTCACGGATTTGGGAGGGGAATCACAGCCCAAAGAACCACGAAGGGTTCCCACAAATTTCCCCCATCAAATCCCCAAGAGAAAGGCCCCGAAAACAACCCAAAGAAATCACCGAGAGAGGGCTCCGAAAATCACCACCAAGAACAACCGGGGAAAACCCATCCAAACCTTGAGGAACCACGCCGAATCATCTATACATGAAACAAAGGTTCGTACAAGGTCTAGCAAGCCGCCCGATCATCCATCCCTCTCTACAAGATCTCTCCGTGAAGCTCTCTTGCTAGTCCTAAGGAAAACCTAGAGAAAATAGGTGGAAAATAGGAAAACTAATGAGCTAGGGTTCCAAGAGTTGGCTGCCATCCTCTCACCTCTTGGGTTATATAGGCGGCAACCGAATGTCTAAAATGCCCCTCTCTACTAACTAGGGATACAAGCCCCTCAAGGGCGGATTTGGAATTCTTGATGTCTTCACCATCGGACGGATGCCGGCGACCGCACCCTGCGTAGCCTCGACGCAAGCCATGCGATCCCGACGCGTGTCCTCCGCTTCGAAGATTCCGGACCGCGTCGTCGCACACCGGTCGACCGGTGCTCCTCACCGGTCGAGCCGGTCCCCACCGGTCGACCGGTCGGACCCACCGGTCGGGACCGGTCCGTGCCGCCGCACCTCCGTCTTCGGTCTTGGCTTTGTGGATCAACCAAGGAACCCGGTGGTTTTACGGTGAACCACCGAAACCCCGCGAACTCGGTGTAGCCTCCGCCAATCTCCACTCATGACTTGGCTCCCACGTAGTCCCGCTCGACCTTGATTTTGAGGCTCAACCAAGAAACCGTCCACGACTTCATCTTCTTGTTCATGCCACCATGCGGCCCGCACTTGACCCCCGCCGGCCACCGGGTCCCTCGAACAAAGCCTACTTGTCTTCTCCACACCCGGAGGCCTCACCGGCGACGACCTTTCGCACTTGTTCTTCACCCGCACCAACACGAGTCAAGCCGCAACCCGCACCCGCAATACTTAGCCAAGAATCGGTCCACACAACGTTGTCAATCACTCATCACACAAGGAAGCGACCATCCACCGGTCCTCGAACCACACATGGTCCTCATGCTTGGCAGGGTATAAATATGGACCCTGAATGTATGTAACAGAGATTCGAAAACATTCTCAATACAACCCGGCTTTACGCCAAACCCTTGAGTCCCTTGTCGTGTCGTCGAGTTCTTCGAGGGGGTTCATCGATCTGTCGACCTCCGTGAGTACCGGCAACCTTGTATCATGTCTAGTATCATGTGGTGGATTTAGATCTGATGCAAGTAGTCTTGTTACCATGCTTAGTGTCATGCGGTAGATTCAAGCTTGGTTCAAGAGGGTTTCTTGTTAGATCATGAGCCATGCGGTAGGCTAAGATCAAGCTTGAGGCTAGTTATCGGCTCTATTGGATTTTGGCAAGATTCAATAGATTCATTAAGTTACCCCGTGTTGCTTTGAGTTTTTACTTTATGTTTAAATTCATGTAACACCTTTTTGCCCAATCTAGATTGATTTGGACCGGCTTTATCCCCTTGGATGATCCTTATGTGATTCAAGCTCGTACCCATAGCTTTAATAGCACGTGGATCACATGTTCCTTAATAGCCGAAACCGAATCGATCTAGGTTGTTACGTGTTGCGGGTTCAAGCTTATCAGATCTTGTATAAATCTTGAAAGAGCTAGGCATCATGTGGTAGATGAGGTTTTTGGGTTGTTTTGGAGCTAGTCATCCGGTGGATTAGATTCCGACTCAATCTGATAGATTTATTTGCTTTGGTAATGTTTGTTCCTTCTTCATGGATCCCGATTCAATTTTGTTCGTTACCGTATTCGGTTATGCTTTCACGAGTAAAACGTGTTTATAAGTTATGCTTTAAATATTGTATGCTTTTAGCTTTCCATATTTAGATTGTATCATGCGGTGGATAGATCTATTTGTGGACGGTGGTTTGATTTCAAACAAGTTGTATCATGTGGTGGATAGATTTGTTTGATATCATGCTTGACGGGTTTTAAAGTACCTAGACATGCGGTAGACTAGTGCTTTGGACCTATGCATGCTTGTTTATTACATATTTATGACCATGCTTTACTTCATTTATTGTTTAATGTTATTTACCACGAGGATCAGTCATAGCCTTGCGCACGTGCATCTTTATCCAGATAAAGACCGATCTATCGTCATGCTTATATCATCCATTCGACTATGTTACTTTTTGTGCATTAAAGCTCCCGAACGGTTTCTAGTTTGCTGGCAGATAGCTCTCTATAGCTATATGTCATCTCGCTTGGCTTTCTGGCCGTAAATATGGAACTGTCTGGTACCACCCGGCAAGTTCCAAGCTTTGGAATTTAACTACTTTGTCTTTTGTTAATTTTCAGGAAAAATTGACTGGCAAGTCTTGTGATCTCTTCGTGTGTGAAGCCAGCTTTTTTCGGCTTGCTGTGTGCTTGGCGTGAGGTGCAGATTTTACGTCAACAGTTATAGCCCGATCTAATCCGCGCTGTCCACTGGCGATCGAGCGGCCAGGGTGGCCCGCAGGTAGTGCGCGGTGGCGGAAACAGCGGTGCCCGGCGGCGCCGGCGGCGAAGCTCGCCGGCGAAGGCTGAACTTGAGCTCCATGCCATTATTTGAAGCGCGAATAGGTCCTACGCGTAGCTGGGAGCAAAGCAAACCTAGCCAGAGGCTCAGGGGGGCAGTCCAGGCGACCTTGGCGGCGCACGTCGAGAGGGGCGGCGCGGACAACTCCGGTGTGCGGGGGTGCGGGTGCTACGGCTTAGGCGCAAGGGAAAACAAGAGGGAGCGGGTCCTCACCACACAAAGAAGCCTCAGGCGAAGATGATGGCGTCCACGAGGTGACGTAGAGGGAGATTGACGCCGGCGACTGGAGGTTGAAGACGACACCGGCGCTCCGAGCGCGGCTCGGTCGGCGACGTGAGGAGGCACCTTGGGACAAGGGATGGCTCGAGTGAGCGATGTATGCGAAGAAGAGAGAGAGAGTCAGGGGCACTTCACCGGCGAAAAGGAGCTTCAGCGGCCAACAATGGCCGGCGGCCGGAAATTCTTTGGGCGGCGGCGCGCGGTGGAGAGAGATGAGGAGCTCGGGAGAGGGAAAAGGCGGGGCAGTGGGTCTAACTCGGTTTTTAAAAGTCAAAGGAGGAGGGGAGAGGAAGCAATGGCCAGGGTATTGGCCATTAATGACTGAAGGGGCGCCGGCGGCCTATAGCCTTCAAGAGGGGGAGGGCGACTGATGGCGGAGGAGTAACCAAAAGAGAAGTAAAGGAGGGAAGGGGCGGCCGGTGTTCCACTGCGCCATAAAGAGGAGGATTGAAGGCGGGAGAGCGAAAGAGGCAGGGGAAACTGGCCGCCGCCGGCGGCTTTGATGCGAGGCAGAGGGGAAAAACGGCCGGAGGAAGAGGGTGAGCCCGACAGGTGGGGTCCACCTGTCAGTGAGAGGAGAGAGGAGGAAAAGCTGGTGGGCTGCTGGGCTGCGAAGCAGCTGGGTCGCTCGGGTGGAGATGGGCCGGGCGAGAGAGAGAGAGAGAGAGAGAGAGAGAGAGAGAGAGAGAGATGGTCGACGCTGGTTTGTTGGGCTGCGAAGCTCAACGGGCCAAGCTGAACGGGCCGGCGGCAAAGAAAAGAAAGGTGGGTGAGGGGGAAATGAAGCTGGGCCTGCTGCTGCGCTGGGCTGAAAGGAGAAACCGGGGTGGGCGAAAAGGGAAAGAAGAGAGAGAGAAGAGGGTTTTGGGGTTTTCTTTTCTTTTTCAAAACCTTTTTCTTTTTAAACCCTTTTCAAACTTAAACATTTTCAAAAAAAATTCAAAACTTTTCAAATCATTTTAAAACTTTTAAAACTTCACACTAACAAGCAAAAGCCACGCAATTCAAAATATGATGCACAAGTACTTTTTGCTTCTAAAATTATTCAAAAATGATATTTAAATATTTTAGAGCATAATTTAATTGATAATTTATTATTCCTTGGAAAGCAAAAACTAAAACATCATGTTGCTTACATTAATTTAAATGATGGAAATTAGGGTGTTACACGTCGCAAGCCAAGGCGGGACGACGTAGGTGCGGTCGCGTTTGGGTCCATAGCGAGCTCGAGTCCAGTGCGTTCGGCGGAAGCAGAGGAGACCAAGTCGTGTAGTTTGGCGGTAGCGGGAAGGGCGCCACTTGGCAAGCTGGGAGGATTGAGTCCCGGTCTCGCGCGAAGTCTGTTGCTCAAGGCGTGGAGGAGACCGATTCGCCAGGAAGCGTGCGTGCGTGCGTGCGCGGCGGATCCACCGGCGTAGTGGTGTGTGTGCTGGTGTGGCTAAAAATGGCGATGTAAACCCTCTATAAACGTTCGAGTCGAGTCCAATTGCATCAAGGGAGCACCAACATACAGGCCGTGTGGCGCCGGGGCGTTCCTCTGTAAAATCGTGTCCGTGCACTGTTCATCTTCTTCCTCTCGCCGGCGTGCGTGCGCGTGAGAGAGAGAGGGGTGTGAGGGCTCAACTCCAACAATTGGTACCAGAGCTAGGCAAGGGCGAGGCGAGGGCAATCCGCTGGTGTATGTTCTACAGCGGATCGGTGAGTCCACCTCGACAGCCGGCGAACAAGAAATGTGTGGTCCCGCAGCGGAGTGCAGCAGCGGCGACCATGGAGGGCGGCGATGAGAAGACTACTCCAGGCTCTCCGAAGAAGTCGTTCGACGTAGGGATGGATCCAAAACATCCGAATTATGTAATAGATTGATACTTTTAGATCACAATAAAATAAATTTAGTGCTAATTTTTTATGCATTATAACCAGCTAATTACCGGAAAAAATAAAAAAAATAGCTACAATTTTTTATGGATTATTTGCTTTCGATAGAGAAAAGGTGAAAAAACATCCGTTTCTGAATCTGAATAGATGTCCGAATTTCTTTTCATCATTTGATTAAAATATAGCACACATTTGGGGTTTATTTTCTATGAATCTTAACAAGCACAATGACAAGAATAAGAATATAAATTTTTGATGCAAAATATTATGCCTAATTTAGCTAAAATAAAAAAAGAACGGCTAAAAAATGATATCCGAATTGGTATCCGGATCCATCCCTAGTTCGGCGGCAAGGGCGGTGAAGACGCTGGGAGCAGCGGGAAGGGGGAGATCGTGCGCGTGGTTCACGATTTCAGCGGCAGACCGCCAAATTGGCCGATGCTCACCAAGACCAATTACAGGCAATGGTCTTTTGGTGATGAAGATCAAGATGGAGGCGCGTGATCTATGGGAAGCGATCGAGCCCGACGGCGTGTCGCTGAGGGTGGGTCGCATGGCCCTCGACGCGATCACGAGCGTCGTGCCGACGGAGATGGTGGCGTCACTGGCGGTGAAGGATTCCCCGCTGGAGGCGTGGAATGCGGTGAAAGAGTGGCGGATTGGGAGCAACCAGGTGCAACGGGCGGAGGCGCAGAGGCTGTTGAGGGAATTCGAGAACATGAAGTTCGACTTCGGTGAGGGCGTCGACGACTACACCACGCGGCTCCAGAACATTGTCGCCGGGCTTGAGATCGTGGGGGAGACGATCACGCCGCGGCGAGTGGTGAAGCTGTTGCACACCGTCCCCAAGTCGCTCCGGTAGGTGGCCATGGCGATCCAAGTGTCGACGAACCTCACCACGCTGACCTTGGAGGATGCGGGCGGGCGTCTGCGTGCGCCGCAGGATGCCGAGGCTGAAGATGGCGATGCTCCGACTCGAGGCACCGATGGCAAGCTGCTGCTCACGATGGAGCAGTGGAACGCGCGCCGGCGTGAACGTCGCAAGAAGGATCGCGAGGTGGAGCGCGCACGCGATGCTGGTGGGTGCAAGAAGAAGGGAGGCCGTGGTGGCGGCCGTGAAGACAGTGACGAGGATGACGACGACGGGCGAAGCAGCGTGCGTCTGGGCGCAAGCGGGAGTAGTCGGGGCACCGGAAAGGGCAGGTGCTTCAATTGTGGCGTTCGCGGCCATTTCTCCAGGGAGTGCCCCAAGCCACGAAAGAAGGCGACGATGTTCGGCGAGGTCGAGGAGGAGGTGGCGCTCCTGTAGGCCGGGGTCGTGGAGTCGTGGTTTAGGGGGAGAATGTTGGGAATAAACCACGCCTGGAGTGTGTCCATGGCGTGGCGATTGCGTGTGTGGCGCGCGCGCGTCGTGTTCGTGTGTGTGTGCAGGCGTTCATGGCGCTTAGGTTGTTAGGTTTGTTCGGGTCATAGTCTAGGGAGTTCCTGGAGTCCATTGGTTCGTGAGTTCGTGCTCAGGTCTACGCCATGGACAGAGTCTAGCTGGAGCGTTGGTGTGGCCACGTTCCAGGGCAGAACGGCGTAGGCGCGTGCGTTCTACCCAGTCAGGGCAGCTGGTGCTTGAGTTCGTGGTGCAGTGCGATTGCGTGCACGAGTGTGGGCTCGTGTTCGGGCGCGTCGCAAGCCAAGGCAGGACGACGCAGGTGCGGCCGCGTTTGGGTCCATGGCGAGCTCGAGTCCCGTGCGTTCAGCGGAAGCAGAGGAGACCAAGTCATGGAGTTTGGTGGCAGCGGGAAGAGCGCCACTTGGCAAGCTGGGAGGATTGAGTCCTGGTCTCGCGCGAAGTCTGTTGCTCAAGGCGTGGAGGAGACCAATTCGCCGGGAAGTGTGCGTGCTTGCGTGCGCGGCGGATCCGCCGGCGTAGTGGTGTGTGTCACACCTTGAAATTTCCAATTTCAAGATGTGAATAGAGAGAACAATTAAACAATGATTTTCTCATAATTTTAAAAAAATTTCAATATATATTTTCTTTACAGGAAATATAGTATAGGAAAATCCTTGTTTGATTTTCTGAATCAAATAAAAAGATGTGAGTGTTGCATTCATGTCAATGCATCTTGGTGCTTCTGGAGTGCAAAAGGTTTCAAAAGTGCGTTTAGGTGTTGTCCAAATCCTTCTGAGGATTTTCCGAACTTTTCTGGAAATTTTTCTCATTTTTCCATGAGCTTATTTTATTTATTAGAAGGCTCTAAAATCTTTTTATGGGCTCCAAATACTTTATTTGGATTGTTCGTGTCCCAATGTGTCTCTGGGAATTTTTTTCTCAATTTTTTGGAATTTTCCGAGTATTTTTGTGCTTTAAAACAATTACTAGATTTTTCTGGAATTGTTTTCTCATTAAAAATGAATTCGAAAAAAATAAAAAACAAAACCTATCGTACCGGGCCCAGCCCGAAGGCCCGACCCGCTCCAGCCCGCCAGGCCCGGCGAGGCCCATCCGACCTTCGGCCGGAAGCCGAGGCCGCCACGCCGGTTGCCGCCCCCGCCCGGGCGTGCACACCGGGGCTCCTCGGGGTCCGCGCCCCTATAAAGGGCGAGGACAAGCCGCCGTGCGCCGCGTGTCCCGGCCATCGCGCCGCCTTCCTCGCCGCGCGTCGCGCCGCCCTTGCGCCGCCGCCGGCCGTGCACCTTCGTTGCCGATTCGTCGTGGCCGCCGTCTTCCGGAGCAAATTGACCCCGTCGGGAGCTTCGACGAGCCGAGCCGCACCTCCTCAACCTCTTCCCGCGGCCGGAGGCGCACCGATGCGCCGTCCCTACCTGGAGGCCGAGCCGCCGGCCGCCAACACCGCCACCATCCTCCGTCGATTCCGGCCATCTCCGTCGATCTCCGCCCGTGGTGAGCACATCTTCGAGACCCTCTCGATCTCGTCTTCCTATTCCGCACCTCACCCGAGCCGCTAGGGCGCCGGAGCACCGGCGATTTGGCCGGACAGGCCGCCTCCCCCCCCCCCCCCTCGCTCCTGGCCAAAGGAGGAAGAAGACATGTCAGTTTTGCGAATAACCCCCTGTGGAATCTTGTAAACCCTAAGATCTATCTTGTGTCTTGGTCAATTTACAGAAAACCCCCTAGATCTTTTTAGATCTCAACTAGACCCAACCCGAGAGCTTTTGTAGATCTAACCCGAGCTTTATCAGTTTTGCGAGCACTGTTTCCTTTGTCTCGGAAATTTCCTCTGCTACCCCCTGAGATCTATAGTTAATCATGACTAGGTCCTCCAATCTTGTTTTATCCGTAATTTCTTTGTTCTAGCTCCGTTTTAATCCGTTCAAGTTGTGTTAGGTTCATAAAAATGTAAAGTACATGTTAGTAGTGAGTTTTCACCATGTTTGTTTTCTAAAAATTAATTTGATATTAATTTTGATTAATGCTTCATAAACATGTCTTTTCTAAATAAAATCTATATAGATCCATACACCGTTTTTCATAATCAAATTTAATTTGATTAATGTTTCTCTCACATGCTTTTGTAAATAAAATCTAATAAGATCTTTTACCCGGTTTTCCATAAGTCAAATACTAATTTGCTTAATGATTAATTAACTTTTATAATTAAAAGTTGATTAAGCTTTTACTCCAGCTTAATAAATAAATGTTAATTTTGATTAATACCAAGGTAATGTTGTTTTTAATAATAACATGATCCACTCACAAAGTTACATTTAGATTATTCATATAGTTTATCTTTTATAAATTAAATGTTTAATTGGTTTAATCAATATATGAATCTTTATAAATAAAAGTTGATTAGTTCTTTACTCCAGCCTTTTACAAATAAAATGTAATGTTGCATTAATTCCAACTTAGGGTATTTTCTTTATGAAATATCCCTTAGATACCTTTTGCTAATTAAAAATAAACCCGGCTCTCATGTATGCAAAACGTTCGTTAGATGTTCTTTATCAAGCTCTATCTCTATGATCTTTCCGGTCCTCGCTCAACCTTTCATAGCCATCTCTTTAAAGCTAACCAAGCCTTTCTTCCTCTAATCACACTTTGTGTTCTTTAGTGATCCATCTAATCGAGCCTATCCTTTAGTGCGTTCTTTTAAAGCTTCTCTTTTGATTGGTGCATTGTTCTTACTTGCTTGTTTGTTTGCCTTGTGTATGCTTGTTCCCGATGATTGATGCGCATAGAGTGAACGTTGTCCGAGGAGCTTGGAAGAGCTTGAAGTTGAAGACATTCTGAGCAACTACTCTTTGGTTAAAGGCAAGTGTGTCCTTGATCTTTTGTCCTAATAATCATTTAATTATTCACTGCATGTGCCTTGCATTAATTGGATGGGTCCCTACTAAGGATGACTAGTATTCTTTTTACCATTGACTTGTATAGTTGGGTTGTTTAATTAATTTGATGGTAGATTATGCTTAGCTTGCTCAACTGGGTTGGTAATAATCAACATGGTTTCTTTTACTCTATGTTCCAATGTTTTATCTTTTATGTTATATATCTTTGGTTGCTTAATACAAAACCATATGATTAATCGGAATATGGAGAATCACCCAATAAAACCGTGCAACCACAAGGCATATGGCTCTGCCTTTGTTGAATAATTAGTGACTCTAGTGTTGGGATGACCTTACCTGATAAGGGCAAGGGGGAGCGCCAGTGGGGTATATACTCACTCTAGTAGGAAGTTGGACTCTTCTAAGACACGGTACCTACTAGGGGACTTTATACTCTGCAACGACTCAGAACCTTCGCGGGTTATTTCACATTGGGGAATCTTTGTAAAGACCTCGTAGCATCCCTATACAATCACACCTCGGTAGTGTGGTATGATGCTTGGCCGGCATCGCATGGTTGGGTCCAAAACTCTTTGGAGTTTTTACGCAACTTGTGGTGAAAGTGTACAACCTCTGCAGAGTGTAAAACTAATCGATTAGTCGTGCTCACGGTCAAGAGTGGCCTGGACCCTCACATGATAATTGAACTTGAAGATGGACTTAAATCGTGCTCTCTGGTTATGCTTGCCATATTCTTATGGTGCATCTTACCTTATGCTTAATGTGGGTTGGTATAAACTTATACTTTGTTAGTAATCAAGTGCTAATAAAACTTGACCAACTAAAATGCTAAATGCTCATAGCCTAGTCCATTATAAAGCCCTTGCATTCATACTTTCCCCACACTTACTGAGTACGACAAGTGCTCACCCTTGCTATAAACAATGTTGCTCAGAAAGAGGATTCTACTCTGAAGTCGTTGTGAAGATGTTGCTGGTTCTAGGCGTACGCAACCCCCAGTCGACTGTCTGTGATGTTTAGATCCTTCGTTTCCAGGCTAAAGCATAAATCTCTGATAATCTCTCTTTTTCTTACGTGATATTGAACTGTTATTCACTTATATGTCTCTATATGCATGAAACACGATCCTGGCATGCATATAGGTTTGCACTTGCTTTTCTCTGGAAAAACAGGTGTGACATGTGTGTACTGGTGTGGCTACAAATGGCGATGTAAGAGCAACTCCAACAGTTTGGCAAATCAACTTGGCATCCATTTAATTTTGGCAAAATAAGAAAAATTGGCCCTCAACAGTTTGGCAAACCAACTTGGCAAAAATAGAAACTTGGCAAAACTCACCTCCCGGCACGCATCGCGCGCCGATCGTGGTTGACATCGTGGTTTCCCTCTAGGTGGGAGGGTGAAAAAAGAAATAAAGAATAGAGAAGGGTTCCTCGTGTAAATTTTCAAGAGGTGAAAGGACACAAACATAATTTTGTTTCTCTCATCATTCTGATGTAAATTAAATCTGGATTTGACAAGTGAATTATGTCAAACTGTTGGAGATGACCAATTTTTTTTACCCTCTGTAAACGTTCGAGTCGAGTCCAATTGCATCAAGGCAGCGCCAACATACAGGCCGTGTGGAGGCCGAGGCGTTCCTCTGCAAAATCGTGTCCGTGCACTGTTCATCTTCGTCCTCTCGCCGGCGTGTGTGCGCGTGAGAGAGAGAGGGGTGTGAGGGCTCAACTCCAACAAATCTGACGGCGCAGAGCGTCCCTGCCCGAGCCAGTTGCTCCTCGCCGGGGATCGTGATCAGGCTCTATGCAAGCCTTGTTCAATGTTCACACTCGATCGTGGCTCACCTTGCTTTACTCATAATGTGTGGCCAAACATTATGGAGCGGCAGCCCAGGGGGGAGGGCGTCCGTGCACGTGCCCGATCCGGTTACTCCTTGCCAACGTCGATGGGGAAGGGATCACGGCGATTCCACACCTTTGGTAAGTTTTGTTCGTAGTCTTGGCTCTATATACGCAAACTTGCTTTTCTGTTGGCTCACGTTGCTCCATCCATGTGGCGCAGAGGGACATTGTGGCCGAACATTATGGAGCTTCTGCTGCTCTAACTGCTGTCGCTGTAGGACTCGGAATTCTGCTTATTTCATATTTCATACAGATAAATCAGGTCTGAAGTTGTCTTCATATTTCATATTTACTGCTGTTTTCTTAGCTGTCAATCCTCACAAGTTCATTCTTTCTGCATGCTAAATAGTCTAAAATTCTTCCCTTGAGCTTTCCTTAATGTTATCCTTGAGCTTTCCTCCATGTTACATAGCCGTTACATGTCACTTGATCATTCTTGCTGCATGTTAAATAGTCTAAATATTTCTTTACTTTAAGCTTTCGTGCATGTTACATAGCCCTCAATCCTCACGTGTTCATATGTATAGACAAAGCCAAAACCGAGGAGGACGTGCAGGACCCAGCCATGAAGACGGATGCCTACCGTCGTTTTGACCGGGCGGCCAAAGAAGTGGAACATGAGAGGGTGTCTTACTACCAAAACTAGTAAGGATGCTGTGATTCAGGAATATATGGAGGATGACCAGGCCATGAAGACAAGGTTTGAGGAATGGATGAAACAGTTTGGCCGTAAATACAAACATGAGGAGGAGAAGGCGAGGCGGTTTAAGATACTATTGCCAGGTTTGCGGATGTGACCGCTGTTGTAGCTGCTGAATTAGACAGTGATCTCTGTATGGGCATTAATGGTTTTGCGGACCGGAGTGAGAAAGAACTTTCTGGCCTGTTATGCACTCAAACTTTGATGGATGGAGAGTACTGTTGGGAAAATGGCCTTCGGAAGTTTTTTCCACGTCCGGCCGGGTTGTCGGTTTCGGCTCACGCGCGGCTTCGGCTAAGCGGGGGAAGCTTTGCAGTGGTGACTTAACGGGAATGCTGATGCTGCTCAAGTTATGTGGGTTTTTGTGTGCAGGAACAGCCCAACCAAACAGTGCTGGCCTTCGGTGCCGAAAGCACGGATGGCTGACTTTCGGTGCCGAAGGTATGGAGGAGCCAGAAGCGCCACGGGTGCGCCTCGGCTCGGGAATGGAGGCGGCCTAGGCGAGTTGTCCCGAAAGGACCGACGCGACTAGGGCGAGGTCATGGGTTGCTTCGGCGCCGAAGGTGCGAGGCGCCGCGACACGTGGCTTATGCAAGCGTGTAAAGGGGGCACCGTACGAGGCAGAGACAAGGGGCGCCGCGTGTAAAGGTGTTTCAGCCGTACGAAGACATGCTGGAGGCCTGTACGACGCGGGAAGTTACTGTTATACCCTTGTAAAGTGTTTAAAGCCGTTTGTCAGGAACGGAAAAGGTGTAATTGAGGCAGATGACCTTGCCCAGGGGTCTCCTATAAATAGTGAACCCCTTGTAATAAAACGGATACAATGTAATGAAAAGAGAGCGCTGAAGGCTACTGCTAGTCTTTCGGTCTTCGGTTTGCTAAGTGTTTCCTTACTCCATTTCCTGGTCTGTTAAGTATTTCCTTATTTCCTTCCCTTGTCTTGAGTTAGTAGAGGTAGCTTCGTAGCAGTAATTGAAGGAAGAGAAACATTCAGGGGGCTGTTGTGTCGGCGTCTACCTTCAGGCCCGATTTCCACCAACAGTTTGGCACCCACCTTGTAGAAGAATCCAAGACCGCATGGCAAGGACGCGATCGGCAGGCGCCGAAGCCACCACGGCACAGGCGTCAACCCCTCCGCTGGCACCAGAACCCGTCAACCCTTCGGCTTCGTCCATCTAGCCTTCGGCGGGGACCGGCGCTGGGCCAAGCGCTCCGGAGGTCGAGCACACCGCCTCGGGGATGTTCGAGGTGAGCCTCGAGGGGCTGGGGGCTTCGGCGCAAGACATCGAGGCCCTCTGAAGGATCCGGGTTCTCATCGCGGGCAAGACCGTGGCGGCCCAGCAAGAGCAAGAGGCACCGCCGTCTTCGTCGCAAGCGCAGCCGTCCCAGCAGCAGGACGTGGCTGCACTACACGCCACCCCAGATACCATCGACTTCAACATCAGGCAAGCTGGGCGCTACCTCGCCCTGCTTCAGAGTCAGATCGCCGGCACATCCCCGCCGCAGCAAGCCATTCCTACGCCAACTGCTCCAGCACCGACGCCCGCTGCGCACGCTGCGCCAGCGGCTCAGCAGCATGCCTGGCACACCTGCAGGCCATGCAGGCTCAGCTCGACCAATGGAGGCAGCAAAAGGACGCATCCGAGGGGCAGAGCATCGGCCATCGCCAGGAGAGGGGGCAGGCACAGGAGCACTTCGCGCCCGAGGACGCACCACTTCGCAACGTCGTCCCGGTGTCCCCGCTCTCAGTCGAGCTCGAGAGCGCGCCGTGGCCCCGTCGCTTCAACGCCAACACCCTACCCCAGTACGACGGGGACTACGACCCCAAGGAGTTCCTCATGAAGTTCGAAGCGACAGTGGAGTCCAATGGAGGCGACGCCACAACGAAGGCAAAGGCTCTTGTGCTGGCCCTCAAGGGAGAGGTTCAGTATTGGTATGCAAACATACCGAAGGGGCACATAACATCCTGGTTTCAGCTGTGAAACAAATTGTTGTCCAGTTTCAAGGGCATGCAAGTCGAAGAGCTAGACTCCAATGACCTCGTCAACATGTGTGTCCAGGGAGACAGGGAGTCACTGCAAGAGTACATGCACAGGGTGGTGAAGCTGACGGCGCGTGCGCCCGGGGTGTCCGAAAGCAGCATCATCGACGCCATCGTCGGGGGCTTGAGGGTTGGAAACTTCCAGGATGTGCTTGACAGAATCAAGCCGAAGTCTCAGCAAGAGCTGTTTGAAGTAATGCAAGAATATTGCAAGTCCGATAAAGGTCGCCGCCGAAGGCTGGACAGAGCCAATGCAGCGAAGAAGCAAAAGCAGCAGGGGTAGTGGGACCAACCGAAGGGGTGGCACAACGACCCGCCGAAGCAAGCAAACCATCAGATCAACAACGTATCTGCACCCCCTGACCAGAGCTAGAATCGGAACAGTGGTGGGCACAAAGGCGGATACAAAAATGGCAAAGGGTCGAAGCCGCAGCAACAAAACCCGCCTCAGCGGGGCGGCGGTGAGAGGTTTTTCTGTTGGCTCCATGGGATCGACGCCCACCATCACACTCATCAATGCCCCTCGACGGTCAAAATGAAGTTGGAGTGGGAACCTGAGGAGAAGGCCAAGGCAGCGGGCATGGCTGTAAATCACGTCATGAAGTACCAGAACGCGGGGCAATTCAGGGCCCTGCCACCACCATATCACCACCAATCTTTCTAGTCTTCAGCACCCACGCATGTGTTCCACGCACCGCAGTCATACACACCTTCGGCGCCGCAGCTGCCGCCGCCTCCTCCCATGCACGCGCAGCAAGCATCGGTATTTGTGCCTTCGTGGCCGAACCCAGCCGCCCACCATCAAACGCATTACGCCCAGCCACCCCCACCACCTCCACCAAAGCAAGAGGCCCCTGACTCTAGCAGCTCGGGAATGATAGGCATGGTCAACATCAACAATGCAATCTCCAGCGGGTCCAATGAGCCGGTGCACGAGACAAAGAGGCAACGACAAGAGTATTACCAAAGCATGTCACACATTTGCTCCGGCAAGTACTTCCATTTGCCATGGTCCCACATCCCAATAACTTTCACGGTAGCTGACATTCGGCTGCAACACTACCCTCACAATGACCCTCTCGTCATAAGAGCAAACATTGGCAAGAACACAAAGTACTACTTCGGCAATGATGTGTGGAGAGTCCTGGTGGACAACGGCAGTTCAGCGGATATATTGACCTGGCAGTGCTTCTCCGGCATGGGCTTCAAAAAAGAAGACTTGAAGAAAGCAGAGCACCCGCTGTACGGCTTTTGCTACAAGAGGATCGAAGCCCTGGGCAAGATTGACATCAATGTGACCTTCGGCCAAGACGCCACAATGAGAACGGAGGTCATAACCTTCGATGTTGTTGACTTCGTGTACCCGTACAATGCCATCTTCGGTCGCAACACCATCAACAAGTTTGCAGTGGTCATCCACCAAGGGTACCTGCTGATGAAAATACCAACGGCAGCGGGGGTGATTTCGGTGTATGGCAGCCAGGAGGAGGCCCGAAGAGCCGAGCGCAACACTTCAGGGCATAACAGGCAGGTCCATGTCATCAACGAAGATGAGGGCAACGAAGCTGCGGCAGCTGAAGAGCAGAGGGCCGAGGCCCAAATGAGACAGTCCATGAAAGGGGCCGAAGCCGAGCGCATGAAAGCGGTCGATGTCACGAAGATAGTCCCTTTGTGCGCGGACGTGCCAAGCAGAACCATTATGGTAGGCATCGAAGTCAGCGCGGAGGACGAAGGCAAACTCTTGTAGTTCCTTCGTAATAACCAGGATGTGTTCGCATGGTCCAAGTCGGATTTGACGGGTGTCCACCGGTCGGTCATAGAGCATGCTTTGAACACCGACCCGAAGGTCAAACCGAAGCTGCAGAGGCAGCGGCCGATGTCGGGAGACAGGGTCAAGTCTGCGGAGGCCGAAGTGCAAAAGCTGCTCGACGCAAGAATCATAAGAGAAGTGCAGTACCACGTCTGGGTGGCCAATGTGGTGATGGTGCCGAAGAACAATGGGAACATGCGCATGTGTATTGACTCCACAGAACTCAACAAGGCATACCCGAAGGACCCTTACCCGCTGCCGAGGATTGATGTCATCATTGATCAGGCAGCTGGATGTGATATGCTGAGCCTCCTGGATTGCTTTTCTAGATACCACCAGGTGTGGATGCGAAGGGAGGACGAAGCTAAAACCGGGTTCACAACCCCCTTCGGCATTTTTTGCTTCGTCAGGATGCCAGAGGGCCTTCGTAATGCTAGATCAACCTTTAACCGCATGATGAAGCTGATTCTGGGCAAACAGCTGGGGCGCAACGCCTCGGCTTATGTCGATGACATCGTCATTATGAGCGAAAGAGAGAAAGATCACATTGCGGACCTAACCGAAACTTTCGACAACATGAGGCGGAATCGCCTCAAGCTTAATCCTGAGAAGTGCATCTTCAGCATTCAGAGAGGGCAACTGTTGGGGTGCATGGTCTACAAACGGGGCATACAGGCAAACCCCCAAAAGATCGAAGCACTACGAAGAATGCAGCCACCGAGTAGCAGAAAGGAGGTCCAAAGGCTCACAGGAAGAATAGCATCGCAAAATCGCTTCATCTCCAAGGCCGTTGAGCGAAGCCTACCCTTCTTCAAGGTGCTTCGCGCAAACTCAACTTTTCAGTTGAGGACCAGGAGCGTTCCAGTGGTCGATGGATGACCGCTCCTCAGTGATGAGTGATTGACAACGGGTGTTGGACTGACTCTTGGCTTAGTGCGCAGGTGTAGGCTGCGGCCTAGTTCGTGTTGTTGCAGGTGAAGAACGGGCGCGAAAGGTCTTCAGCCTTGAGGGGCCTCGGGAGATGGAGAGACAAGTAGGCTCGGTTCGAGGGACCCGGTGGACGGCGGGGCCCGGGTGCGGGTCACATGGTGGCGACACAAGCAAGACGAAGTCATGGACAAGCGAGCCGGTGCACGGTGGCGGTCAAGTCAAGTGGTTTGGCGGGAGGCGGAGCGAGCACTCGGAGTTTGGTGGTTTGCCCACAAAACCATCGGCGGACGGTTTCTTGGTTTGGGCCTCAAAACCAAGTCCGAGGGCCCAACACGACGGAGACGGGATCCGGGCGTGTCGGGAAGCTTCGAGGCGGAGGACACGCGGCGGGATCGCATGGCTTGCGTCGGGAGGACGCGGGGGTGCGGCAAAGGCGTGGCCATCCGATGGCAAGACCCACAAACATTACCTAAATGCCCCTACGTGGGTTGTATCACCAGTAGTTAAGTTAGGGGTAGTCGAGTCATTTATCACTCCGGCGGGACCTGATATATAATCCATGAGTGTGTGTGGATGGCTCTCTCTCTCGGCGACTTAGGGTTTCATTTCCTCCCTCCCATTTCTCATTTTTCGTAGCTATTTTTCCTTTCATTTTCTCTAGGCTAGCATGAGAGCTTCATGAGAGATTTGTTGAGAGGGATGGATGCTAGGGCGGCATGCTAGACCTTGTGAATCTTTCCTGGTTTGTATAGAAGATTCAGAGTTGTGTTTTTCGTGGTCTTTTTGGTGCTTGTTTTCGTGCCTTTGTTCCCGGTGCGATTCCGCGGATTTGAGTGGGTTTCTCCTCGGATTTCTTTGAGGAAAACATGGACAGATTTCTCGTGCATCTTTGTGATTGATCTTGTGCCCTCAAACGCCGGGAAACCACTTCGATTCAGAGTTTTTCGTTCGGTGCTCTAGCTTTTGGTGGTGCTCAAAGGATTCGCGATTCCCGGTGATTTAGGGAGTTAGGAGGCAAGATTTTTGTGCTATAGCATCCTTGTGTGACGCTTTTCAAGTCCCCAAACCCTTGTCTCCATAGCTTCAACGGTTTGGGAAATCCAATGATGATTTGGGGGAGTTGACTTTCGAGGTCGGGCTTTTTCTGCTCTGTCCGCACCTGGCGGACAGTCCGCGAGGTGCTGGCGGACGGTCCGCGCGGCTAGGGTTCGTCCCGTGTTCTTCGTGTTCTTTCTCACCTTTCGTTTCGATCCGTCGCAATTTTGGTTTTCGGTTGGACGGAGTTTCGGACGGTCCGCAGCAGAGGGCGGACGATCCGCTGGTGCCTGGCGGACAGTCCGCGTGCTCCCCGCGGACGGTCCGTGGTGCGGGTGCGTCGGCCGTTGGTTCGTGTGTCTTTAACGGACGGTCCGCGGGGAAGGCCGGACGGTCCGCGGTGTTGGCGCGGACGGTCCGCGGTAGCGGCCGGACGATCCGCGCGGCTCATCGCGGACGGTCCGCCTGTCCGGCCGGGACGGTCCGCCGTAGGTCGCGCGCTTTGCTTCTTTGGTTCGATTCCTCTCCTTCTTCTTTCGTGCTTCCGCGTGTGCTTCAAGGAATCGTTCCTAAGGCTAGAGGTTGATCCATAACCTCGTTGTCTTGGCGATTGGTGTGTGATTTGATGCATCGCTCGTGTGTGACCGGGATTTGTCTAGGGCATAGGCCGGGTTCTTTTGGAAGAATTTTTACCGGCTCCTATTCACTCCCCCCCTCTCTAGTCGCCATCTGATCCTTCAATTGGTATCAGAGCTTGGTGCCGGATTCTTTACGACTTTGGCAAGTCTCGAATCCTAAGATGGCGTACGTTGAGCGGGGTGGTCCGCCGCACTTCGATGGCAAGGGTTACCACAAGTGGGCGGCTCGTATGATGATCTTTCTTCGTGGAAAGCTGTTGGATTTCATTGTGCTTGACAAGACCTATGCTATTCCGGTTAACATCCATACTCTTATGGTGACCGATGCCGGTGCTAAGGCCAAGTATGAGGCTAATGCAAAAGCCGTTGATCACTTGGTCCGAAGCTTGTGTGATCCAGAGTTTGAGCGTGTTCGCCATTTGAATCTTGCTTGGCAAATGCGGGAGAAGTTGTTGGTTGCTCACGGTGGTGATAACCATGTGAAGGCTCGCCTCTTTGTCTCTTACGGATGCAATATGAGAATTTCACTCCACTTCCGGTGAGGACATTGATGCGATGTTTCAGAGGTTCACCGCCATCGTGAACAACATGAAAGCTAATGTTGAGGATTTTCCTTACACCGAGCATGATCAGGCTTTGAAGCTCTTGCATGTCTTGGACCCAAATGTTTGGGGTGCTAAGGTTGAGGCCATCAAGGAGTCTGGGCAATATTTGACTATGACCTCTTTTCTAAGCTCAAGTCGGCTGAGGTTGACAGGAAGTTGCAATCCAAGCATGAGGGCTCGACTGACCATAGTCTTGCTCTTGTGGGCGGATCAAAGGGCAAATCTAACCCTTCTTGTCGACAGTTTTCCTTGTCTTCTGTTATGTCCATTCCAGATGAGGAGTTTGATGTGCTGGGCGAGGAGGAGCTGGCCTTGCTCTCTAGGAGGTTTGATCGACTACACGAGAGTCGGAGGAATGCAAGGCGGAGCTCAGGGACGTGCTACAAGTGTGGCAAGCGAGGCCACTTCATCGCCGAGTGCCCGGAAGCGGAGGAGAACAAGTACAAGGTGAACGAGTACAAGGCGCACCCGAGGCGTGAAGACAAGTACTCCTCCAAGGGCAAGCACTTCAACAAGTCCAAGAGCAAGGACAAGGACAAGCGGCGACCGAGCAAGAGCGGCTACAAGAAGAACAAGGCAAGAGCGATGGTGGCCGGTGCGAGCGACGTCGACTCAAGCTCAAGCGACGAGCAGTCAAGCTCAAGCAGCGAAGATGAAGACGCCGGGAGGCGCAAGGGCAAGAAGAGTGCAAGCCGAAACCTCAGCGGATTGAGCTGTGTGGCGCTTGAGGGCTTTTGTGGCATGGCCCATAGCTCAAGCAGCAAGAAGAGCGAGAAGGAAGATAGCGACTCCGACTCGGAGGATGAGGCAAATCGTGACCCCAAATCTTTGCTTGCTGAGATTGCTAGGTTGAATGGCTTGATTGACAACCGTGATAGTGTGCTAAGAGATGCCAAAAAGATGAGGAAAGATCTTAGGGCTCAACTTGAGAATGCTAGTGAGAAAGTAGGAGAGTTAGAGTCGAAATTGCTTGAATTGAAACTTGAGAATGACTCTTTGAAACTTGCTCCTACTACTCCTGATGATGTTGAATGTCTTGAGTGTGATGCATGGTTGAATGAGATCAAGTTGCTTAATGAGAAGAATGCTTCCACTTTGGCTAAACTAGATGCGCTTAGGACTGAATATGATGAGCTTAAGGCTAGACCCACTTTGCTTGGTGCTTGTAAATCATGTCCTACTATGCATGCTAAGCTTGTTGATGCTCGGTCTACCATTAGTTCTTTGGAAGCATCTTTGAAATCTCCTGTTGTCAATGCATGCACTAGCTGTGATGAAGTTACTTTGCGCAATCTTGAACTCACTTCCCGTTTGGATGTCATCTATGAGGAGAATGACTATTTGAGGAAGGTGTTGGGTTGGTTGTCTGGGCAGGAACCTCAATTGAAAATCATGATTGAGGAGTTCAAGAGAGCTGATGGTCGTGGTTTGGGTTTTGAGAAGTTGGGTGAGAAAGTGGGAGAGAACAGTGGGGAGAGCGTGTATGAGAAGTGTGTTGAGTCTAACCCCGAGTTTGAGGTGATCGGAGACATCCAAGTCCCACTTCCAAAAGCACCCAAAAACTCTTTCACACCAAAGCCCAACCACCTTTGCAACAAGCTTGACACAACCCAAGATCCACCCAAATTCCCACCTAAGACAAATGACCTCAAGAAACCTGTGAAGTTTGTGAGTGAGAAGGGTGTGAAGCCTAATGAGAAGCCAGAGCCAAAACCAAAACCCATCCCCTTCAGGTGTGAGTATTGTGGCAAGGAGAGGCACCTTGCAGATTTTTGCTACAAGAGGAAGAGGGATGAGAGGCTTGCTAGGGAGCAAGCAAACCGGGAGACGGTATCGCCGGTCTCATGGTATTCCCGAGCCTAGAGTGCCACTTCCACGGGGTGTGGGAAGTGTGAGGAGTGTTGGCGAGGTTCCCACGGAGAGGTGGTGGTGAGAGGTTTGCTAGGAGAGATGATGGTGTGCGTCTTTGGTGAGAGGTTTGGTCGGGCTCGGGGTGGTTTTCTTCGGACGTCCCCCTACTCGTCCTCAATACGGGTTTAGGGGAGATGATCGCAGCTTTGGGTTCCAGAGGAACTACGGACCACGTTTTCCCCCTCGTGGTGCTCGTACTCCTCCCATGGGACATGGGAAGTTTGGTGGCAAGGGAATGATGTTTGCTAACCCCTCTTTTGAGCAGATGGCTCGACACTGGTTTAACTTTCTTTGTGCTAACCCCAGTGTCGAGTCGCTAGCTCACTCTCGTTCTTGTTTCTGACTACAGGCAGAAGGTTTGGAGGACATTTGGTTGATCGACTCCGGGTGCTCTCGACACATGACCGGAGATAAGAAGTGGTTCTCCAGCCTCACCCCAGTGAAGGAAAAGATGTACATCACATTTGGGGACAATGGACGAGGAAGGGTGATGTCTGAGGGTGTTGTGCATGTGAGTGACAAGGTAACGTTGAAGAGAGTTGCTCTTGTGAAGTCTTTGGGTTTCAATTTGCTTTCGGTTTCTCAGTTGCTTGATGAGGGTTTTGAGGTGCGTTTCAAGTGCGGCGAGTCTCGTTTGCTTGATTCTCGAGGTGATCTTGTACGTATGATCATCCCCGAGGGTCGGATTTTCGGGGGCGATTTCTCTCGTTCTTTGGGTCCTTGCTCAGTTGTTTGATGGCCGGTCCTTCTTCGATTTGTGGAAATGGCATAGGCGGTTGGGACACTTGAGCTTTGATTTGGTTTCCCGCTTGAGTGGTCTTGACCTTGTCCGAGGATTGCCGAGGTTGAAGCTTGAGAAGGATTTGGTTTGTGCTCCGTGTAGGCATGGCAAGATGGTAGCCACTCCCCATCCACCCCCGACCGATGTCATGAGCGAGCGTCCGACGAGCCGTTGCACATGGACCTTGTTGGGCCGGCTCGAGTTCGCTCGGTGGGTGGGAAGTGGTATGTCCTTGTTGTGGTGGACGATTACTCTCGCTATGCACGGGTGTTTTTCTTGGAGGATAAGAGTGAGACATTTGGTTTTGTCCGAGATCCGATCGTGAGGTTGAAAAATGAGAGGCATGGGAATGCTATTCGAGCTATCCGCGGGTGATAATGGCTGCGAGTTCAAGAACTCTCGTTTTGATGCCTTTTGTCGTGATCTAGGTCTTGAACATCAGTATTCGACCCCTTATGTGCCCCCTCAAAATGGAGTCGTGGAAAGGAAAAATCGGACTCTTTGTGAGATGGCTAGGACGATGCTCGATGAGCACAGGACTACTAGGAGGTTTTGGGCTGAGGCGGTCAATACGGCTTGTCATGTTTCCAACAGGATTTTATTGCGAGCTTTCAAGAAGAAGACCTATTATGAGCTTATGCATGGTCGGGCACCCAAGGTGAGTCATTTCCGAGTCTTTGGCTGCAAGTGCTTTATTCTCAAGAAGGGAAAACTCGACAAGTTTGAGGCTAGGTCTAGTGATGGTATTTTCTTTGGATATGCTAACCATTCTAGAGCCTATAGGGTGCTTAACCTTGAGACTAACAAAATCATGGAGACTTGCGAGGTAACCTTCGACGAGACAATGCCATGTACCTCTCTTGGCTTTGAATGTGCAGGTGAAGAGGAGATGGCCGAGGATCTCTTTGAGGAGGAGAAGGATGAAGGCCGGAGATGATGATGGAGAGAACCATGCGCCGGAAGGCCGAGTGTGTACCCACTACTTCCCCTACGACCACTACGGAGCGTGGACCGTCTACTTCATGGACAACGACGGTGCGACAAGAGGACCGGGCGAGAGAAGGCGAAGTTGAGGGGGAGGTAGTCTCGAGGCGTGAGGCTCCCGGCGGATTCAAGAAGTGCATCCTTGTCGAAGATCATTGGGAACATCGATGAACGCACTACACGGTCAAGGTCCGAGAATTCCTCTCATTTTGCTCATCGTTGCTTTTGTTGCCACTTTTGAGCCCAAGGACATTGGACATGCTTTATCGATGCAAACCGGGTCAATTCTATGCATGAGGAGTTGGAAAACTTTGAGAGGAACCGAGTGTGGGAGTTAGTTGAACCACCTCCAAATTGCCATCCCATAGGAACTAAGTGGGTTTGGAAGAACAAAGAGGGAGAGAATGGGATGGTTGTGAGGAACAAGTCCGGACTTGTTGCTCGGGGGTTTAGTCGAAGGAGGGGATCGACTATGAGGAGACCTTTGCTCCGTGGCCCGTCTTGAGGCAATTCGGATCCTTCTAGCCTTTGCCGTGGCTAAAGGGTTCAAGTTGTTTCGGATGGACGTGAAGAGTGCTTTTCCGGATGGGGTCATAGAGGAGGAGGTGTATGTGAAGCGACCACACGGGTTTGAGAGCGAGTTGTACCCACACGGGGTGTACGGGTTGAAAAGGGCTCGTATGGGTTGAAACGGGCGCCCGTGCTTGGTATGGGAGATTGAGAGGTTTTACGTTGAGCGAGAGGGTTTGTGATGGGTACCGTGGATAGGACATTGTTTCTCCTCAAGCATGGAAATGACTTGTTGATTGTTCGGATATACGTGGATGATATTGTCTTTGGTGGCTCGTCACATAACCTTGTTGCCAAGTTTGCGGATGAGATGAGCGGGGAGTTCGAGATGAGCATGATGGGCGAGTTGCGGTATTTTCTCGGGGCCGCGAGATCAAGCAAGTGAAGGATGGAACATTCGTGCACCAGACCAAGTACACGAAATACATGCTGAGGAAGTTCCAGATGCAAGATGTGAAGCCGATGTCGACTCCCATGGGGAGTACGGCCACTTTGGATGCGGATGAGGACAGAGAACCAGTGGACCAGCGGGAGTACAGGAGCATGATCGGCTCCCTCCTCTACTTGACGGCGACGAGGCCAGACATACAGTTCAGCGTGTGTCTGTGTGCTCGTTTTCAGGATTCGCCGAGGACATCACACCGACAGGCCGTCAAGAGGATTTTCAGGTACCTACAGTCTGCCCCTGGTCTTGGCCTTTGGTATTCGTCCTCCTCGACTCTTTCTCTTCATGGTTTTTCCGATGCGGATTTTGCTGGTTGTCGAGTCGAGAGGAAGTCTACTTCTAGTACTTGCCAGTTTCTTGGTTCTTCGTTGGTCTCATGGTCTTCCCGCAAGGGTCTAGTGTAGCTCGGTCTACCACCGAGGCGGAGTATGTTGCTTGCCGCAAGTTGTTGTTCCCAGTCGTTGTGGATTTCGTACACTTTGAGAGACTTTGGTGAGGAGTGCACCCAGATCCCACTTCTTTGTGATAGCACCAGTGCCATAAGCATAGCCAAAAACCCAGTGCTTCACTCCAGAACCAAACACATAGAAGTGAGGTATCATTTCTTGAGGGACAATGTGGAGAAAGGAACCATTGTGTTGAGCCATGTCCCTACCCAAGATCAGCTTGCAGACATTTTCACAAAGCCTCTCGACCAAGCTACATTAGTGTGCTTGCGGGGGGAACTTGGGGTTTGTTGCCCTTTCTAGTTGATCCTTGGGGGATTTTCTCTTGTACCATATGTATCATACCATGTTTTACTTTGGTGTATATACATGCTTTGCTTGATGTATAAACCATGGTAGGATAGCCATCTTGTCATATATCATGTTGCATTTGTATCATATTGCATTTTAGGATGATGAGCTTCTTTCATATGCCATATTTGAGTTTCTTTGGCTATTTGTGAGATTTTGGTCATATGTGTGGAGAAATGGTGATGTGAGGCTTTGCTCTTGAAATATTTGAGATATATGTGTAGTGAGATAGCCCTTTTTGAAGTAAATGCTAATCTTGACTAATTTTTGATGAAATATGCTCCACTCGTGTGTAGTTGTGTATCCATGTCACAGTTTGGTCTAAATGTGCTTTTCATGCTTAGATTGTGCTTGGATGCATTGTTCTTGCATTTGGGCCAAAGGCCGAATATCATTGTGAATGTTTAGCCTATGTTGCATTCATGGGGGAGCATAAGCTTCTTTTTGCCGCAAAGGCACTTCATGTACCATGAAATGATTTAATCTTGAAAAGAAGTGTATATTGCTTGAAAAATGCTCCATCCATCATGTCTATGCTTATAATGTCTTATCTTTCACATATGGGTGCAAAACATGTTGCATGATGTTCACCAGTGGAGAAGTCTCCCCGAAGTGGACACATGGCTCATGAGCTTTGACATGACATGCTTTGCTTTATGGGTGTTTGCCATGATCTTTTGCTGAGAATTTGATATCCTTATATGATCTTTGAGTGGTATGCATGTTTGTGGCTCAAGTGTGACATGGATAGGCTTTCACATGTGAAGCGAGCCTTCTTTTGGTAAAACTGCTTAAATCTGAAAATTTTGCTTTGTCACATGCTTGTATTTTCATATATTACTTGTGGCGATGCTTTGACTATGCTATGATTCATATGTGTGATCTTTGTCTCATTCTTAGCTTTTGACACTAGATTTGGCCTATTTGAGAAGCTCGTGCAGACGTTTATATGCTTTGTTTTGCATTTCTGCATTTTCACCTTGATTCATACATTGTCAACAAGGGGGAGAAGAGGTGAGCTTAATGAAAATTCAGAAAAGGTGAGCTGAAATTTGGAAGTTTGCATTTGCTCAGGGGGAGCTTTCTTGCTGTTTTCGGTGTGGATTTTGTGCTTTGCCTGGCTTGTGACGTTTCTTTGCCTTTCCTTGGATTTGGTCATAAGTTGAGCTTTTGTGTTTTTCTTTCTTCTTCCTTTCTTTCTTTCTCTGAATTTCATTTCGCGTTGTGTGTTGTCAATGCACTCATCAAGGGGGAGATTGAGGACCAGGAGCGTTCCAGTGGTCGATGGATGACCGCTCCTCAGTGATGAGTGATTGACAACGGGTGTTGGACTGACTCTTGGCTTAGTGCGCAGGTGTAGGCTGCGGCCTAGTTCGTGTTGTTGCAGGTGAAGAACGGGCGCGAAAGGTCTTCAGTCTTGAGGGGCCTCCGGGAGATGGAGAGACAAGTAGGCTCGGTTCGAGGGACCCGGTGGACGGCGGGGACCGGGTGCGGGTCACATGGTGGCGACACAAGCAAGACGAAGTCATGGACAAGCGAGCGGTGCACGGTGGCGGTCAAGTCAAGTGGTTTGGCGGGAGGCCGGACCGAGCACGCGGGGTTTGGTGGTTTGCCCACAAAACCATCGGCGGACGGTTTCTTGGTTTGGGCCTCAAAACCAAGTCCGAGGGCCCAACACGACGGAGACGAGGATCGGGCGTGTCGGGAAGCTTCGAGGCGGAGGACACGCGGCGGGATCGCATGGCTTGCGTCGGGAGGACGCGGGGTGCGGCAAAGGCGTGGCCGTCCGATGGAAATACCCACAAACATTACCTAAATGCCCCTACGTGGGTTGTATCGCCAGTAGTCAAGTTAGGGGTAGTCGAGTCATTTATCACTCCGGCGGGACCTGATATATAAGCCATGAGTGTGTGTGGATGGCTCTCTCTCTCGGCGACTTAGGGTTTCATTTCCTCCCTCCCATTTCTCATTTTTCGTAGCTATTTTTCCTTTCATTTTTCTCTAGGCTAGCATGAGAGCTTCATGAGAGATTTGTTGAGAGGGATGGATGCTAGGGCGGCATGCTAGACCTTGTGAATCTTTCCTGTTTTGTATAGAAGATTCGGAGTTGTGTTTTTCGTGGTCTTTTTGGTGCTTGTTTTTGTGCCTTTGTTCCCGGTGCGATTCCGCGGATTTGAGTGGGTTTCTCCCCGGATTTCTTTGAGGAAAACATGGATAGATGTCTCGTGCATCTTTGTGATTGATCTTGTGCCCTCAAACGCCGGGAAACCACTTCGATTCGGAGTTTTCGTTCGGTGCTTTAGCTTTTGGTGGTGCTCAAAGGATTCGCGATTCCCGGTGATTTAGGGAGTTAGGAGGCAAGATTTTTGGGCTACAGCATCCTTGTGTGACGCTTTTCAAGTCCCCAAACCCTTGTCTCCATAGCTTCAACCGTGTGGGAAATCCGATGATGATTTGGGGGAGTTGACTTTCGAGGTCGGGCTTTTTCTGCTCTGTCCGCACCTGGCGGACAGTCCGCGAGGTGCTGGCGGACGGTCCGCGCGGCTAGGGTTCGTCCCGTGTTCTTCGTGTTCTTGCTCAGCTTTCGTTTCGATCCGTCGCAATTTTGGTTTTCGGTTGGACGGAGTTTCGGACGGTCCGCAGCAGAGGGCGGACGATCCGCGGGTGCCTGGCGGACAGTCCGCGTGCTCCCCGCGGACGGTCCGTGGTGCGGGTGCGTCGCCGTTGGTTCCGTGTGTCTTTAACGGACGGTCCGCGGGGAAGGCCGGACGGTCCGCGGTGTTGGCGCGGACGGTCCGCGGTAGCGAGCCGGACGGTCCGCGCGGCTCATCGCGGACGGTCCGCCCTGTCTGGCCGGACGGTCCGCCAGAGGCTGCGCGCTTTGCTTCTTTGGTTCGATTCCTCTCCTTCTTCTTTCGTGCTTCCGCGTGTGCTTCAAGGAATCGTTCCTAAGGCTAGAGGTTGATCCATAACCTCGTTGTCTTGGCGATTGGTGTGTGATTCGATCCATCGCTCGTGTGTGACCGGGATTTGTCTAGGGCATAGGCCGGGTTCTTTTGGAAGAATTTTTACCGGCTCCTATTCACTCCCCCCCTCTCTAGTCGCCATCTGATCCTTCATCAGTGGGGCCCGGAGCAACAGCAAGCCTTCGACGACCTCAAGAAATATCTAGAAGACGCAGCAGTCATGACCAAACCATCGCCGAAGGCTGAGCTGCTGTTGTACATTACAGCAACCGACACAGCGGTCAGTGCAGTACTTGTGGAGGAACGAAAGAAAGCAAATGCTCTGAAGCAGTTTCCCATCTACTACGTATCTGAAGCTTTGAGCGGCTCGAAACTCTTCTACTCCGAAATGGAGAAGATGGCATACACTGTGGTGATGGCAAAAAGGAAGCTTCGGCATTATGTCCAGAGCCACAATGTATCAGTCCCCACAGCTTTCCCTCTTCGGGACATGTTTGAGAACAAGGAATCCACGGGGAGAATCGGCAAATGGGCCACAGAGTTGGCGGAGCATGTTATAAACTTCGTTGCTCGCAGTGCGATAAAGTCTCAGGTCCTCTGTTGACAGTTAATAGTTATATCAAAGTCCATTTGTGACTTGCAAGCGGACAAGTCTCCCGTCGTAGTCAAGGGACCCTTCTTCCCTCGAGTGGTGAACCCAAGGTATCGAATCCGTGGAACAAATGTGTGACGCAAAACTTAATCTAGTAAAGCCAAGTAACTTCAATCTTCGATAAAAGAAACCCTAATGCATCTAAGTAAAAGACACGAAACGAATCTAATCTACTAAAAACCGGAGAAAACAAAGTAAGATTGGGTAGATAAACCAATCTAGAGGGATCGGGGTAAGCCTTTTGTTGAAGTTCCAAGCAAGAGAAGAAGTAGCAAATCGAATCTTAATAGAAGCCTCTTTAAATCGTGGTTTCCCGTCCAAATCCGAAAACATCCGCCTTTCGAGACCCCCGTTCGTCACAACGTATCCCTATTCATGCGGGGAGCTTAGGGCGAGTCAAAAGACAAGTCGAGATTCTTTCGGAAGATCCGGCGTGTACCTCTAGCCACCGCGGCTACAAGAACACCCTATGTAATCTATCTCGAGAATAGAATTGAAATAAGCAAAGCCGATCGAAAAACGAAATCTTCGAGGAAACACTTGATCGCTAGGAAAAGATTCAACTTGATAATTCAACTATGACAATGATACATACACAAGATCACCACCGGGATCCTTCCTTGATCTTGCTTCTAGCTCCGGGAACTCCGACGTGGTCTTCCGTGCAAGGTTCCCACGTCGGCTAGGGGAACCCTAGTCAACTAGCTCGACCCTCTCCTCTCCGAGATGGTGTCCCTCTCTTCTCTGCTCCTCGGCGGCCGATGACGAGTTGGATGATGCGTGGCTCTCGGTCACGGGGTTATAAATAGCCCGATTGGCGGCTAGGGCAAAGGGGAGCCTTGCGGGCCCCGGACGAGGCCGGGCCGACCGGCCGGGCGGCCGGCCTGGGCCCATCCGAGGCCCGGCCCCGAGGCCTCCTTTGCTCTACGTCGGTTCCCTTGCTTCCGGATGTTTCCCCCTTCGCATGTAGGTCCATGTCGTCGGTTTCTCTCCGAATTGGACACAACTCCTTGTCTTGCAAGATTCGAGGCACTTTTCTCGGTCGGGTCCTCGGAGTTTGTCGTCTTCTCGGATCAAGTCCCCGGCTTCTTGGAGTTAAGTTTGCTTCATTGCATGACTTGTACGGGGCTTCAAGGTCTTGTCATGAGGTGCTTGATGAACTTATCCCGAAAGTCTTGCATTCAACACTAAAACCCTGCATAAACATTAAACTCCAAAACCGACATGCACACGTGAACTTGTTATACCACGGGGGTTAGTACCAATGGATAAGGTATAAAACTTATGCCAACACCGAAGGTAAACTCATGGCTAGGTTGACGGATTTTCACCGTCAACATCCTCGCTGATTTTGTGGCCGACTGGACGCCTTCGGCACCGAAGGGGAAAGCCATAGTCACGGAGCCAGTATGGGAGGTCCAATGCGACGGTGCATATTGCCATCTGGGGTCAGCGGCGGCGGCAGTCCTCAAGTCCCCTTTGGGCATCAAGCTTCGTTATGCCTTGCGGCTGAATTGTGACAACTGCACAAACAACATGGCTGAGTACGAAGGTTTGCTGCTTGCGCTTCGGAAGGCCAGGGCGGTGGGAGCAAGGAGACTTGTCATCTTGACAGACTCTGAACTCGTCGCCGGCCATATTGGGAAAACTTACAAGGCAAAGAAACCAGACATGATGAAGTATCTGCAGGTTGTTCGAAGCATGGAGAAAATTTTCATTGGCATCACAGTGCGAAGCTTCCCCAGGAACTATAACAAGGAAGCCGACGCTATTGCAAAGGCAACCGCTTTCCTTGAACCCCTGCCCCGGATGTGTTCTACGAGACAACAACCGTAAGATCTGCCGCTGACGAAGCAGCGCCCCCCAAGTTTGTGAACGCCATATAGAGTGAGGACTGGCGCGCCCCAATAGTAGCGGCGGTCAGGGGTTACTATGAGGCCAAAGATGGCGTCACCGATAAGAGAGTGGCCATCAGGGCAAGGAACTACCACATCATTGATGGCAACCTGTACCGAAAGGGGGTGTGCGCCCCATTGCTAAAATGCATATCCGTGACCGAAGGCAGGCAACTACTTCATGAGATCCACAGTGGCATGTGCTCACATCACCTCGGCACGAGGGCCTTAGTGCAGAAGGCTTTTCGCCAGGGTTTCTATTGGCCTTCGGCGGACGCAGATGCACACGACATTGTACGCCAGTGCCCAGAGTGTCAGCGCCATGTGCCTTACAGCAAGTTCGCATCGAATGAGATACAACTGATACCACCAGTATGGCCCTTCGCTCGATGGGGCATGGACATCGTCGGTCCGCTACCGACAGCACCAGGGAGTTACTCCCACGCTGTGGTGGCGGTGGAATACTTTTCCAAGTGGGTGGAAGCAAAGCCACTGCTGAGTATCACTTCGGTGACAATACAGAAGTTTTTTTGGCAGAACATCGTGTGCCGCTTCGGTGTCCCGCACGAAGTCACCGTGGACAATGGCAAGCAATTTGACAGTACCGACTTCAAGGAATTCTGTACTTACCTGGGCACCAAGCTGTGTTTCGCTTCGATCTACCACCCGCAGTCCAATGGGGCGGTAGAGCGGGCAAATGGAGTAATCTTCGCCGGTATAAAAAGAAACATCACCAATCTGCCAAAGAGCAAGTGGGCCGAAGAGCTACCGAGGGTGATCTGGTCTCACAACACCACCACGTCCAGGACTACTCAGTTTTCCCCCTTCAAGTTACTATACAGAGAAGAGGCCATGTTGCCCGAAGAGCTATGTCTGGGCACTTGGAGGGACACCCCTTCAAACAATGAAGACCTCAAAGCTTCGGTCCAGAACATTGAGGAGGTGTGCCTGCAAGTAGCAGCAAACCTGTCGTCTTACCAAGACGAAACCCGGAGGTGGAAAAACAAGAAGATCAGGCCGAATCTCATACGGTCAGGGGATCTGGTGCTGCGCAAGGTACCGAAGGGAAAGCTGAAAGGCAAGATGCACGGGAAGTGGGAAGGTCCGTTTATAGCGACTGTAATGTCGAACGAAGCAGCCTTCAAGTTGCGTCGGTTGACCGGCGAAGAAGAGCCTTACACTTGGAATGTGGACATGCTTCAGAAGTACTTCGTCTGAAGTCGCCACGAGCAGCTGTTATAGTTTGAGTCCTTAGTTCTTTTTCTTCTCTTCCGTTGTGTTCAGAAGTCTGTAATATATGTACATTAAGTAGGGGGGACGTACTCTTTTCCTCACGGGGGAGGCTTCGTGGTTCCCATCTGGACCCGCGAAGTGTGAGGTTTTTAACGAGGCGGACCCATGTAACCTGTTTCTGACATGTAATATAAGTCAGTTTTCCCCCAACCCTTCGTGCCCAAGATTTTTTCCTTTTCTTTCGAACATGCCTTCGCAGCGCTGACGAAGCTATGCCACCCCCGTGCAGGGGGGCATAGTCTTCGAGGTGGCCTTAGGTGGGGTAAGTGACAACTTGGACGCGAGCCGCATTGAGTGCGCACGAGCCAAGCCCGTCACTTATCGTCGTGACCGAAGGTGAAGTCCACTTGATGCGGCGTAAAGGCCCCGATTTGGCCTGAGTAAACGCACGCCAGGAGCGTTGCGTCGGTCCCGATTTGACCGAAGGTGAAGTCCGCTTGATGCGGCGTAAAGGCCCCGATTTGGCCTGAGTAAACGCACGCCAGGAGCGTTACGTCAGTCCTGATTTGACCGAAGGTGAAGTCCGCTTGATGCGGCGTAAAGGCCCCAATTTGGCTTGAGTAAACGCACGCCAGGAGCATTGCGTCGGTCTCGATTTGACCGAAGGTGAAGTCCTCTTGATGCGGCGTAAAGGCCCCGATTTGGTCTTCATGCAAATACGTCGCGTCGGTACCTTCGTGACCGAAGGTGAAGTCCGATTGATGTGGTACAAAGGCCGCGATTTGGCCTGAGTAAACGCACGCCGGGGGCGTTGCACCGATCCCGATACGACTGAAGTCTAAAGGCCCCGATTCGGTCTTCATGAAAATACGTCGGAGGTGATGCGATCGGTCCAGCCGCGACTGAAGGGAAAGTCCGATGGACGTGACGAAGAGGGCACGGCACAGCGGTGTTCCGTTTTTGATACGGCTAGGGGACAGATCTGTCCGAAAGAGACGCAAGGGTAATATCACCGTCGGAGGCAGTGTCACCTCTTCTAAAATTCACGGTGTCAACGCAGAACGCAAATACAGCGAAGGGAACAAATGGTGGTTGCAAACACCCTCGTTTTCCTCCTATCACATTTCGAATATACAGTGTATTGTGGTACAATAATCTATCACACTTCAACACAACAATACAATCACGATACATCTCTATACAAATCGGTTGGAGCCGCGCCGCCCCAACGTGCCGCGAACACTTCTGGGGGGAGTTCCGAAGTAAATCGCTTCAAGTCTTCACGGCAACTCATGGCGTGACGCAGAGCCACGACCAGTAAGCACCTCCGAGCGATCAATCTTCGTTAAGTACGTCTTCGCAGATCTCATCGACTAAACAAAGAAACGCCGTGTCTATGATGTCCAGTGCCATCTGCCGGAGCTCGCTGTCGGTGGGCATTCGTCTTGCGCCGAAGACGGGATCACAGTCAGTGTGCGGGCGATCACTCCGGCTCGGCCTTCGTAGCCACTAGACTGTCCGACGAGGTGTCAGGAATCAAATACACATATTCGAGCGGCCCGACGACCCCCTCCTCGATCGGCTCTGGTTTCGGAACGACCCCTTCGGGCACGAAGGGGTCCACTAAGTTTTGCCTAGCCGCCCTACGGGCGGCTCGTTCTCTAAGGATGGCCTCCCGGCGCGAAGGATCTCTCGAAAAATCCGCAAAGAAACGCTTAGCGGCCTCGTTGTGGAGACGGTAGCATTCCGCACGATACGATAAAAATTCCGATTACGACACGCCTGGGTGACGTATACTAAATTTCGTCCACACGTTTGGGGCAACAAAAAACAAGTTTAAGGGCAAGGGCGGGTCGCTCGCACGTTCGGCTCTCTGCACAGGCACCATCGAAGGAACCTGCGCAGAGATACCTTACATTAGTGTTTTTACACAATCACGGCTCCAGAAGGAAGCATTTTATCTGTTTACAAGGTCAAGCTTGATGCCCTTCAGACCTCAGCTTCTTCGGTGACGACCGGAGCCTCGGCTGGCGCGGCGACCGTGGCGGCTGCAGGCTCCGCAGGGTCTTCGTGCCCGGGAGAGCTGACGGCTAACAGTGCGGCCTCAAGCTCCGCGGCGTGCGCCGGTCTCTGCGAGGCATCGCCCCCGGCGTTCTCTTCGGTGTTGACGGCGGCCGCGGCGGCCTCGTCGGGCACGGGTGCAGCGTCGACTTCGGGGACAGAGGCGGCTCCGGGGGAGGCAGCCGCAGGGGGAACGGTCTCCTCGGCTGCCTCGGTGCGCTCGACTTCGTCTGAAGGTCCTGTTGCCTTGTTCACGCGCTCTTCGTCGATCGTCGGCCCCGTCGTCTCTTCGGCAGCGCGAGCACCATCGCCGGGAGCGTCGGTCACATTGCCCCCTCCCTTACAGCGGTTTCGGGATCTCCGGCAGTGATCAGGGGAACCCCGGGCATGGCGATCCAGTTGCCCTCCATCATGAACTGGGGTAAGGGAGGAGTGCCACTGAACCGAATTCGAAGGCGATCGTAAACGCGATCCTGCAGCCGAGGCCTTATCTGCGGAACACCGAGGGCAATATGTCAGCATGGGTGCGCGTCGACACCACAAGTAGAGTTTTAAAGCGAAAATAAAAGTGGCTTCGGCGAACCTGAGCACTTAGGCGAACTGATTCGTCTAATGTGAGGCGAAACCCGCGCTGGGCGAAGAAGGTGTTCATGAAGTTCTTGGCAAGGTTTTTGGCGAGCACGGGGAGCTGCGCAACG
Organism: Cenchrus americanus; assembly: GCA_947561735.1. Taxonomy (NCBI): domain Eukaryota; kingdom Viridiplantae; phylum Streptophyta; class Magnoliopsida; order Poales; family Poaceae; genus Cenchrus; species Cenchrus americanus. Next base: position 79,164,718 of record OX387240.1, read on the forward strand.
TCGAGCTTCGCATCGGTGGGCCACTCAAAGTTATCCTTCGACAGCCGCCGAAGATCGCCCTTGCTTATTGTCTTCTCTGAAGAGGGGCGATCCGCAGGAACCAGTGAGCACACGGAGTATGCCAGCGTACGAACCCCCACTACGGCCCCAAGCTCTCCGAAGATCTTCGTGTTCATGGCAACGAGGTCGAAGCAGGCATTCACCCATTCGTAAAATGCCTCGACGGTGCACTGGGGGAACGGGATAGGCGGCGCACCAAGATTGCACTGCCCCAGCAACTCCAAGATGTCGGTACGAAGGGTTTCCGCGCTCCGGATATGATCGGCTCGGTACCGTTCCAGCACGCCGCTCAGCTCGCTCGCCTCTTTCTGTGCTTCAGCCAATTTGGCCTCCTTGTCGATGAGCTGAGCATGCAAGTCCTCCTTGGCGTTGTTTAAGGCCTCCACGTCGAGGCGCAGTGCTTCAAGGGCAGCTTCGGAGGACTTCACTGCATCTTCTTTCGCCTGCAGCAGCTTCCGGTTCTACTCCTGCTCAGCAGCCAACCGCCCCTCCAGCTCTGCTACTCGATTTTGAAGTGAGGCATTCGCGGCAGTTGACAGCTCCTTCGCCTCTTTGCTTTCTTGTTCTAGCCTTTGGGCGAGGCACCGAGATGCGACGAAGGCTTTCAGGGACAGATCCCCGCATGCGGTAGTCAGTTCGGAGGAGCTAAGCTTCCCGAAGTATTCCTCCTCGTGGGGAATAGCGAAGCTCGATCCTGCCTCCTCCAGGAATTTACGCTCGTGTTCGCCGCTCGTCAGGCAAAGGAAGCGAATCTGTTTCCCTCCAATCAGCTTGGCTTCGGCGGGAACTTGAAGGCGGACAGCGGCGGCTCGGGGCTCCTCCGGTGTCACCCGATAGCTGCTGCTGACAGGTTCCTCTTCATTGTGTTCCTCCTCCGCAGCAGCAAAGTCGTCCTTTTCGGCAACTGTGGCCGAAGGGGAAGCGGACTGCTCGGTACCGTCATATGAGGAGCTGGACGAACTAGTGAAGGTGGAGCTGGACTTGCCTTCGTCTTGACGGGCTTCAAGGCCGAAGGCGGTGGGGCTGGGCCCGCGAGGGGCGTCACCAACAGAAGACACAATGCGCACATCACTATCATCATCACTGTCATTTTCTTTCGGACTGAGGGGCACGAGCAGCGGCCCGCCGGCCTCTCTACCGGGCCCGGCCGAAGGTGCGGCCGAGCGCAGCGGCACGGCAGCAATTACATCCTCAACGAGGCCGGTCTCGACGTCGACGACTCGGGTCCTCTTGGGCGATGGGGGAGAGTCCGCCGGTCGGCTGCCACGCTTCTTCCAGGCTCTCCCTTCGGCAGTGGCGGTAGCCGCAGCGGGGGTGCCCCTCTTGCCAGCCTTCTTCGGAGCAACGCGCGGCGAAGTCGCCGTCTCACCAGCGTCTGCTTCGGCGGACGCAAGCGCAGCAGCTTTCCTTTCGGCTGCTTCGCGGTGCTTGGCGAACCCGACGCGCTCAGGTGCATTAATCTTGAAAAACTCGAACACCCGGTTTGTTCGAGATCCATTAAGCTCCACGACGGTATCCTTGTATTCCTTCGGCGACACAGGGCCGAGGATAAAATCACCATGGGCCTCCACTTTCCTTTTCTTCAGCACTGCAAATCAGCATTTTCGAATAGTCAACACATGAAGTATCAGCAACACAAGAAGCAGATAAAAGACCACCGAAAGTCACAAAAGCACTTACAATCGGAGGTGAAGCCAAAAGCCTTCGTCCAGTCGGGGCACGGGATGCCGCCGATGTCATCCGCCCAGGCGTCGTCGGCCACAACCCAGCCGTCCACTAGTGGACACACCGGGATGCTGCAATACTCCTCCACGATATCGCGTGTGCTGTACTTGCGCGCGAACCGGCGAAGCATCATCACAAATTCGTCGCCTTCGGGGCAGGAGGGGTTTTTCGCGTAAGACTCGTGGAGGGGAGGCAGCTCCTTCGTGGCCAAGGGGTGAGACTCTCCGGGGGAGGGGGAGTTACCGTGTGGTAGAACCAGTGTTGTTGCCAGTCCGAAGGCCACTTGTTTCGGTAGGCAGTCACGGGGCTCACCACGCCAGACTTGTACGAAAAATTTAGACAGCCAAATTGGCAATCCTTCTCAACAGACTGGTCCCCCTCCTCTTCGAAGACCGTCCGCCACTGGTGATGGACTTGGTGCACCGAAGCAAACCCCTTAGCGGAAGGCTTGATCTTCGTGGTGCGACATATCCACATGTACACCGACAGACGAAGAATAGCGTTGGGCGTGAGCTGGTGCAGGTAGATGTCGAAGTACCGAAGGATGTCGACGACGGCGGGGTGGAGGAGAAACTGAAGCCCCGCGTACAGCAGATCGCGGAAGATGACGACCTCGTTATCACGTGGCCGCGGTACAGTTTCCCGGCCAGGGGCTCGGCCGGTCCCGACCATGTGGTTCTTCACGAGAGAGCCCACGTCAGTGCTGTCAATTTGGCTTCGGCCGAAGGTGTACGTCTTCGGGATCTCCTTCGCGACAGCATCGCGTCTTCTTTTTGGGGCCATGGATGCGGCCTAAATGCGAAGTAGAACGAAAGCAGTGGGGGCGGAGGAAATCTTACGACAGTGCCTTCGGAGCTTTCACGCGTCGTGGATGCAGATCGCGGCCGCGGTGTGGGGCAACCCAAGGGTCAGTCCCCTTTTTATAGTGCATCAGCGCCCGATAATCGCGCCGGTAATGAGCAAATTTACCTTTTTACCCCGACGACAACCTCTCACAACGGTAAAATTTCCAAAGGGCAGCACACGTCTTTTACTCGGATCTGCGTCAGCGTGGGCCGTCCGTGGGAGTTCCGAAGCCCGTTTTTCGCCCTGCGAAGAGTTGGTCATAAGTTCAGCCCATCTGGAGGACGGGACGGCCCTCACTGACGAGGGGCTACTGTTGGGGAAAATGGCCTTCGGAAGCTTTTTCCACGTCCGGCCGGGTTGTCGGTTTCGGCTCACGCGCGGCTTCGGCTAAGCGGGGGAAGCTTTGCAATGGTGACTTAACGGGAACGCTGATGCTGCTCAAGTTATGTGGGTTTTTGTGTGCAGGAACAGCCCAACCAAACAGTGCTGGCCTTCGGTGCCGAAAGCGCGGATGGCTGACTTTCGGCGCCGAAGGTATGGAGGAGCCAGAAGCGCCACGGGTGCGCCTCGACTTGGGAATGGAGGCGGCCTGGGCGAGTTGTCCAGAAAGGACCGACGCGACTAGGGCGAGGTCATGGGTTGCTTCAGCACCGAAGGTGCGAGGCGCCGCGACACGTGGCTTCTGCAAGCGTGTAAAGGGGGCACCGTACGAGGCAGAGACAAGGGGCGCCGCGTGTAAAGGTGTTTCGGCCGTACGAAGACACGCTGGAGGCCTGTACGACGCGGGGAGTTAATGTTATACCCTTGTAAAGTGTTTAAAGTCGTTTGTCAGGAACGGAAAAGGTGTAATTGAGGCAGATGATCTTGCCCAGGGGTCTCATATAAATAGTGAACCCCTTGTAATGAAACGGACACACTGTAATGAAAAGAGAGCGCCGAAGGCTACTGCTAGTCTTTCGGTCTTCGGTTTGCTAAGTGTTTCCTTACTCCATTTCCTGGTCTGTTAAGTATTTCCTTATTTCCTTCCCTTGTCTTGAGTTAGTAGAGGTAGCTTCGTAGCAGTAATCGAAGGAAGAGAAACACTCAGGGGGTTGTTGTGTCGGCGTCTACCTTCGGGCCCGACTTCCACCAACAAGTACCTTGGTGTTATGGCTATCAATGAGGCATCTGATAAGAAGGCCACGGTGCAGATATGTATGCATGCTTGTATTTGTATATATCTTGTTTTCTGATGTGTGCACTGAAGGGAGAAATGAAGGTACTATTGATCGTAATTTCTGTGTCTCAGCCCTTGAATCAGCAAATTAGTTGCTGAATTGCTCACTTGTGAAACAGCTAGTTCCTAGCTTGACCTTTGAACTCCGTGTTGTATCAACATGAATAAGAATGCACTTTTCAACTCTACTATCTGCACAATTGCATTTGGTTGGCACATATTCAGCTGTAATTTATGTGTTGTGAGGATTAGGTTCATGTATTGGTACATACGACTGCTCTGAATGTACAAGTAACTACAAAGTTGGGTGCAATAATCTGAACTTAATTTTTTTTAATGAACCTGTGTACCAGAGCACACCAAAACCTGTAGTCCAATATTTATGTACTTTCTAGTACTGCATACTAACTTGTTTTGTTGTACATTACAGAAGATGCAAAAGCAGGAATGTGAAGATTAATAATCCTCATCTAGTGATTAGTCACAAGCTGGTGCTAACTTTGAAACCATGGGCGAGCTAGCCCAAGCTTGAGAAGCCGAAGATGGAGATCATCCTGAAGCAATCTTGTGGAGCTAGACGTACGCCATCTGATTAGCTTTATGAGGAAATAAACCTGTGTAATCTTTTTTTTTGTGACCTCTCTCACCTTAGCAGCGGTGAACTCCTTTGTCTGGCATGGAGTTATGTTCTGTCGCCATTTATGTTTGCCTGATTTAGTCACAGAAAATCAGTGGATGATGATATGGATTACTAGACACAGTACAATTAGTGGATGATGATATGGATTACTAGACATAGTACAATCAGTGGATGATGATATGGATGATGATATGGATTACTAGACATAGTACAATTGGCTCAGTCTAGTGGGAAATGTCCTGACAGTGAATCTTAATGATCGCAAGGACTCCTTCATTTGGATGGCCAATAAGAAATTTTTGGTTAAAAATATGTACAATGACATAGTTTTGAGAGCAGAAACTCCGGTTAATTGTTGGGCATGGAAAGCCAAGATCCCTTTGAAGATTAAAATCTTCCTTTGGTATCTTAAAAATGGAGTTGTGTTAACTAAGGACAATTTGGTTAAAAGATGTTGGAAGGGGTGTACAAAATGTTGCTTTTGTACGGAGCAGGAAACAATTCAACACCTCTTTTTTTATTGTCCCATGGCTAGACTTATGTGGGGTTGTGTATGTTTTGCTTTTGGTGTTAGTAAACCGGTTGATGTGTAACACCTTTTTTTGTCCTTGGCTTAGAAGTTTTTCGAAAAAGCAAAGGAATCTTGTGTTGATCGGAATGACAACATTATGTTGGGCGTTGTGGATCAGCAGGAATGATTTAGTTTTTCATAAGTCACAATATAAATCTATTTTGCAGGTGATCTTTAGGGGGACATTCTGGATCAGGAGGTGGTCTGTCCTTTCTAAAGAAGAGGGGAGAACCATTTTGAAGGAAGGTTGTCGTGAGCTGGAGGCCGTCGCTTTGGACTTCTTTCATAAGTCTGGGTGGAACGCTCTTAAGCGTATTGAGAACTAGTGTTTGGGTTGCACATCAACCGGTTTATTTCCTCTTTAGCTATCTTGTTTGTTTGTTTGCTTGGTATGCCTCTTTAGCTATCTTGTTTGTTTGGTGAATCTGTGTGTTTTGGTTCAGCCTAGGTGCTGTCTTGACCGGTGTGTGAGTGTATGCTCGGGCAGCTTAAATGTTGCGTCTTGATGTATGATGGCTGCAGACAGTTTCTTGAACCGTTGAGGCCGGAACATAGTTCCTTTATCTTCCTTTATCTAAAAAAATGGATTACTAGACATATTACAATTAGTTATTGTTAGATGCATCTATATAAGTTATAGATTTATCTGCATCAAAGAAACTCCTGATCAATTTAATAGTAGATATATAACAATGCCTTGATTTATTATCCTCTTCGTTCATGTATTCCATTTCAAAGTATAAGTTGTTCTAGCTTTTTTCTAGATACATAGATATTATTATAATCTCTATTATTAAGTTTTGTGGTTTTTTAAAAGCTTTTTCATTATCATCAAGTAAAAAGCACCCATTGCAATCGTTCAGCAAACAAAGTTGCGAGAAGCTAGGAGTGTGCACTACTCAAACAACGGTTACATTCGAAGCAGAAGCATTTCTAGCGCACAAATGAGCAGCTCTATTAGCTGTCCGCCTCACATGACTAATCGAAAAGTAAGCGAACATTGATGCAAGGTCATGTATATCGTTGGCAACCAACCCATTTTGGGGAACTTTTTACGACCACATCTTGCACCAAAATGGGTCATTGTTTCCGGCATAGTGAGATTCAACCATGGTCTCGGTCTCCTTCACCAAAGCACGGTAGGCACTAGGCAGAACGTGTCACCGTGCTGTGTAGAGACCATGTCTTTCACCCTTCCAAGCCCAGAAATCTTCCCAGGGGAATGCGGCGGCGAACAGCCTGTGCATCCATGTGAAAAAAAATGTTGCAGTGCAAGATCATTCCAAGATCTACTGTCTGTATCAAGGAGCTCACTAAGTCCCCTTTTGTTCCCATAAGTCGATTTGTAAGTCACCCGAATTTAAGTCAGTGATGTTTGGTTATATGAAGTCACCCGGCTAGTAAGATAGAATAGGGCGGCTAGTATGACTTCAATTATTGCATAGTGGTAATTAATAAGCATTCAACTTTTCCCACTATACATCTTTTCCTCTCCACACACATTGTTGCACAACCACACCAATCTTCTTTAGTGCACCCAAAGTCAATTTCCTCGTCGACGATTACAGTCTAAGTGGATGTGTATAGTTCATAGAAATTATAAACTCATCCTCCCCTCTTTAGGCTTCATTCGTTTCCATGGGATTGGATTCCGACCAGAATGATAGATATAATAAGAAAATTACGATAGATATTGTAAGATATTTGGATTTATTTCGTGTCGGAGACTAATTTACTCATGATAGGTACACCAAAAGATCTGGATTGATTCCATACCTCTCGACTAATGAATTAAATCCGGGTGGAAATTTATCTTATCATGAGTAAATTAGTTCCCAACCCAAATAAATCTAGATCTCTTGTAGTACATATCATAATTTTTTTATATCTATCAATTCCAGCTGAAGTGCACTCCGATGGGAACGAATGAGACCTTAATATTTAATGGTATATTTGGCCCTATTTAGTTTGACTTCCACAGCCTATGAAAAAGCTTTTATCACCTATGTTTACATTTGCCTCCACTGATTAGTATTGCCTTATCATGAGCTTCCACCTCGCCTTGATCTTTGGTGTATTGCTGTTTTTTATTATGTTTTCTCTCAACCTTGCGTTCACTTGTTCCATCTTGGTATGTAGTGTATTTGCATTTGAGTAAATTACACGAGCGGTCCCTAAACTATTGAGCGGTTTTCATCTAGGTCCTCGTACTATGAAAATGCATTTTAGGGCCTCTAAACTATTGAAGTGGGTCATCTAGGTACAAAACCAGTCACATCACATCCACAAGCTGACATGGCACGCTGTCTTCGCAGCGACATGGAACCTGACAAGTGGGACCCACATGTCACCAATCCTCTCCTTTCTCTCTTTCTTCCTCAACGTGTCTCTCTTCATCTAGCGGCGCATCCAGTAGGGGCGGAGGAAGCTCCAGTGGCCGCGCGTCCAGCTGGGGGTGGGGGAGCTCCGACGGTGGCGGGGGTTGAGGTGGTCGCCGATGGCCGGGGAGGAAGCGGTAGGGGTGGAGGTGGCAGGGGGTGGCAGACATGCTCGTGTCGGACCCTCATCGGCGGAGGGTTGGTGCGCGAGCTCGAGCTCTAGGCGGCGGACAAGGAAAGGTCGCCCCGCTGGCACTGGCTGCGACGCGTGGAGCTCCGACCCCTTGCCGCGCTGCTAGGGAACCCGGCCACGCCACCCGAGGACCCGTCCTCCCGTCCTCATGCCTTGGCCGCGCCGCCTGGGGACCTCGCCTCCTCCCGGCTGCCTCCTCCACCCTAGCCGCCTCCTCCACCGTCCGCCTCCTCCACCCCCGCCACCGTTGGAGCTCCCCCACCCCAACTAGATGCGCAGCCGCCGAAGCTTCCCCGCCCCCTGCTGGATGCACCATCGGAGGAAAAGAGGTGGTGAGGAAGAAAGAGAGAAAAAGGAGAGGATGGTGGTCCCACATGTCAGCTTCCACATCGCTGCGAAGTCAGCAATCAGCATGTCGTGTCAGCTTATGGGTGTGAATGTGTGATGGGGCTGGTTTTGGACCTAGATGACTCACTTTAATAGTTTATGTATCTAAAATGCAATTTCATAGGACGGGGATCTGGATGAGAACCGTCCAATAGCTTAGGGACCGCCCGTGCAATTTACTCTTTGCATTTACGTCCATCGTGACATGCTTCACTTGCATCTCCCATTGTAATGCTCATGTCTTTTGCAACGTCTTGAACATTACAATAGGAATTGATCATACGTGCTCTCTTAGTTACAACAACATTTTTTCATATTCCGATCCAAATTTTAACTTAAATTAATTATATTTTGTATAGGCTTTTTATCTAGATATTACAGGGTACTGCATATCAGAGATTGCATCCCCAATATGCCCTTTCAAAATATATTATTAGCGCTGGTAGATTATTTACACCTTGCCCCATATCGAGATCATGGCGAGCATTCATTTGAATATGATGGTGGAACGTTAGCTTATTTAGGAATTAGGTCCATCTTTCATGGGATTTTTCATTGCAGTTCAAAGTCATTTAACCAATGACTCCTCTATATAAGTTCTCAAAAAATGACTATAATATGATCCATTAGCATAATTTTTTTTCATTTCCCCGCCATCCTCATGCCTTTTTGTTTCATCCATGATTTCATACTCCATGAAATAAATACAATTGTTCCCACTGCAAAAAGGGAAAAACATAAAACAAGCTGATAGACCCCCAAAAAAATTCCATTCTTCTCTCTTTCCCTCTCTCGTAAAGGATATGGCAGTAATCAGCGTTTAAGAGAGAAAGAACAGTTAATACATATGACTCATCACTTCATCAGCGGTATATAAAGTTACACCTCGAAAGGGATCAGCAACTATACAATGATAAATACAGGTATACTTAATGGGCCAAGTATTGTTATCTGCAAGCTCACTCACCCAAACACTGAACCTGCTTCTTTTGGCCTCGACATTTTTACAGCAATAATTTTAGACACTACATAGGGAGGTAACCTCAGATGCTAGTAGGATTCAAATAAACGAATTGCTATCAAGATTTTCAACTGCCACACCTCAAAACAAGAAAACTAAACTCTCAAGGAGAAGATGATGGTACAAGACCAAAATGCCTCCTGATTAGTCAGTCTGGTGCTCGAGTTTTACGCCTGCGAAAATTGGGTAAACCAAGGGAAGATGCACTTGGTTACCAGCATTGAGCGCAATGGGGCACCACCTCCTATGTGCACGAGAAATGTAACTTCATAGCGTGTGAGACCCAGCTTCATTTTGTTCTGTTATCACATTTTTATTCCCAATCTTCTCATCTCTGCTTGAAGAGTGGGGCTGGATGTCAATGTCCGATGTGCCAGCATCCTTATATCTTCTCGAGAGCAATCCCTCGAGATTCGAACAAGTTCCCATAAGGCACCTTCACTGATAATATCTCTTGAATTTACTTCTGCACAAGAGAGCAAATTCAAACTGTAAGCATATAATATTATGTGTGCAAACGTGAGAGGAAGGGAGAGAGTGATACCATGTTGTGCCAAATGGCAGAGCGCAAGTTCAATGTGGCGCCTAATTGGTGCGGCTTCGTTATTGGCATTTTTTACAATCCAAGGAAGTGCCCCATCATCAATTAATAATGATTTGCCCACCTTATTCCCTGGAAAAAAAGAAGGTATGCATGGAACAGAATTCAGGAATTGCCAGATAAGACGTACAGATAAAACTGGTCTCAACAAAAAAAAACACATCGAAGCACCTTATCAATCATTCTTCCCAATAACATGTATGTAAATATTCCTAACAAATATTTAGACATGAAGCATTTATACCTTGAATTTCACACAAAACATTTGAATTTCTAATATTGGAAAATGCAATAGATAATGTCAGAACACCATATCAAAGCATTGTAACATTAAAATTTCAGCTTTTGGTTATGCATAAATAATTTGATGGTATCAATCATTTCTCAGGCGATACAAAAACTGAAGATTTGCTCTTAAATGCAATGTGTGTTTCTGAAAGCTCCTATTTCTTGTGCTGCACTCATGTGCTATATAAATACATATAACCCTTAAGGATAATGAACACACAATATTAGCATAAATGATTACCTTGAGTGGCTGCTCTGGATTCACATTTTGCAAAATTTGCAATGCCACGTGCAACTTGTGCAAGAACATCAGGGTGCCCACACCTAACCATCCCAAGCAATGCTTTAATTCCACCTTCTCCCCTCAAACGAGTTTGCAGTTTGTCTGGTAAAAATTCAAAAGGTTACGTTAGGATATAACAGAGGCTCGAGCATAGAAACGCATTCCTACTTTTCATATTAAAAAAAATGTAGGCCTCGATTTTGTCTTTTAATAGAACCCATGAGGGAGTAACGAGTATATCTTAAATTTTATGATCATGTTCCTCACATAGCCTGATAGCCATCAGGCAAAAAAAGGAGGTTCGTCCAAAGTATCAGATTTCTGAGGAATGTCCTTCAGTGACACAAATTTCTTACTGGAGACCAAACTTTTGGATAACAAGCAGAAATTTAGAGTTTACCATTGCCACAAAGGTTAGCAATTGCTCCAGCAACCATTCTTAGAGTTTGTGGATCTTCTGCATCAGATGCTGTCATTGACAACAAGGTTACACCTCCTTGTGCCATGATAAGGTCCTGATTTGTCTCTGCGTATATAAATTTTAACAATAAGACCAATAATCTACCACTGAAAGAAGCTCATCATCAAAGCATCTGTGTCAAGAATTATAAACACTGCTGGCCTACTGACCATTCATTGCAAGATTAGCAATCGCTCCTGCTGCTACTCTGCGAATTGTCTCATCCTCAGAGCTCCTAAGTAACACAAGGAGGGAAGTAAGGCCACCTGCTTCTACAATCTTTTCCTGATTTGCCTCTGAAGTACACAAGGTTGAAGGTAGTTAATTGATGATTGTGAGATGAGCTTTAAAAACACAATGTTGCCAGCTTGTCAAGTAAAATCAAGTACTCCAGATATTGTAAGAGTCTTTGTGGGGCATTTGTGCAAACAGCACTACTCCAGCAGTATGCTTGCAAGTAAAACTTCTAATGTATAGTGCCAAAACTCTGTAGTCCACTAGAGCAATACAGAATATGAAGGATTAATGACACCCTGTTGATATGCTTTCAATCCAAAATAGTTATACATATGTAGCCATGTACACCCTAGCATATAAAATGCAAACTGCATACATTGAATGAAGCAGATAAGTGATACTTAAAAATTATGCAAATGGCCGGAAAACATGCTCAGGTAGCAACTCCATGAACAAACAAAGAAAAGAAAACAATCCCTATATCTAGATAGAAAGCATTATGAACATGCAGCACTCACCTTCAGCAGCCAGATTTGCAACAACTTTCACTGCATGAACACGGACATCAGGTTCCTCAGATTCGAGCAATGACAATATCTTTTGTAACCCAACTGAAAACAGAGTAAGGAAAACTTTAAGCACGTGTTTTGCTGTGATATCAGACATTTGAAATTTGCTGGACTTTAGCTTGAATCCAGTTTTTTAAATAAATTGATAAGTAAGGAGCAAATACCTTGTTCAAAGAGTTTGGCAATCGGTTGCTTAGGTCCATTGCTTTGCTCTCTGGGTTGTGAACCTCGAGCCTGAGACACCAATGAATCTAAACCGGGAAATATTTTTCCTGGACCATCTCCTTTATCAAGACTCCTCCTTGTCTGATACAACCAAATCAAATATAAGAAGAGAGAAGAGCACCGTTATGTTTAGGTTAGCAATCATAGTGCAAGCCAGCAATGCTATGCAGCAGCTACCCACAAAAAACTGGCAATAGCACTATGGCAGACGCCTACCTCATCAGCTTCCATACTCATCTGCAATAACTGACTTCTCAGAACACCAATTTCTTCTTCAAGTTTCTCTTTCTGGCTAGCTTCAGTATCTAGCATTTTCCGTAGTTTTACTACCTCAGCTGTAGCTGTAGCCTACAAGATTGAGGCAATAATTTTCTATCAGAACATTTTATCAATAATTTGCTATCAGTACATTGAAGCAATAATTTGACAGAAAAATAACAGGTTTTAGCCAAAAGCACCTCCAGCTTTTTCCAGTGTGACACTTGATTCTTGAGGTCACTGGCCTCGTCTTCAGCAGATTGGCGGAGCATTTTCTCATTCTGCAGTAAGTTTTGCACTTCCCCATCATCATTGGATGTGGACTCAGCCTCTTTAATCTGAAAAATGAAATGAGAGAAATTGCATTTGGGATTAACATAAAAATATGACTCCAAATTCCTTTCAAGGAATAATGGAAACAAAACAGCATGGCATTGATCAATTCATAAAGCTGAATTAGAACTTAGAAGTATACTTGTTTCTTGGGTGATTGTTGATGTATTTTCCATTTCTCCTCCAGTATTTTTATTGAGTCTAAGTATTCTTGATGATACTTCATTTTCTCATTCTGCATAAAAAATAAAAGATAAATATAGCTTCAATCAAACATGTTAGAAAGAAAGTTAATGATTTAGGAAGATTTAAACTAAAGAAATTCACTCCCTATCATAAAATTATCCAAACAATCTATGAGACTGACATAGAAAGCTTTGAGTGTTTGCATATTAATTTTAGAGAGCCAAACGTGACTTCAAAATAAACAAAAGGATACAAAAAAAGGTGCTTTTTCTTTGTGTTTTTACGAGTATGAACATGCTACCAGGGTTCGCAAAACCGGTGGGAACCGGTCCGGTTCGACCGGTTCCCGGTGGAACCGGTCCGGCCCGGTACACGAACCGGTCCGGTTCCCACCCCAAAACCGAGCCTATAAATTCACGAGCGCGGTAAACCAGCCGGTTTGACCGGTAAACCAGTCCGGTTTTTGCCTTCACGGGAACCGGTGTTCTGGCGGTATAGTTAACCCTGCATGCTACAGTTTGCCAAACTAAATACAAAACACATTTGCATCACAGAATTTACATTGCCGTGTGAACTACAAATTATAAAGAAATGTGGCACCAATATACAGGACAAAAGTGAAAGGGCCAATTAGACTATAAAGGTATGTAGAATATGAGACAGAAAGCAAACCTCTAACATGATTTTGCACTCTCTTTCAGCCTCAGCAATACGACATTGAGCTTCAGCTCTTATTCTTTCAACTTCATCATCAAAATATTTCCTCTGTCTTTCATTTTCAGCTATTAACTTATCCAATTCAATATCAAGTCTCCTGCATAAGCTTTTGTAATCGAACTCTTCCTTCAATTTCACCATGTTCTCAACTTTCATTGCCTAGACATGAAACAAAGCAAGCATTAATCACCCTCTTGCAATTATTTTTGCCAGTTCTGCGAAATCAGAGTTCAGAAATTGTCACTGCTGCATAACTTGAAGATGAAAGCCTAAACCATTAAATATATCTGCAGGCATACCCTTTGTCCAAACATTATTGTACTGGTAGTTTCCCCCCGATGTCTGGGAGATGGACCAATTGTCACAACCAATGATGTTCTTGCAGTACCTATGACATTTAATAGCAGGTTGACCTTGATCAGAACAAATAAATGTGACAAGCAACATTTTTATTAGGTGAAACTTTTTTTTATTTTTCATTGTTTCCCTAGCTATGCGAATGGCTCAACGTCATTTTTACTATTTTTACTGTATACAAATATACAATGCCTCAATAACTTGTGTCATTGTCAAATTTCAGGGAGACGTTCAAACAAAAGATATTTTACATCCTCTTTCCAAATACTCCCTCTGTCCCCAAATGACCGTCGCCGTTGGTTTATGTGCAACAAGTTTGACCGAATTTGTAGAAAATATGTATAACATTTTTATCTCTAAATAAATTTGTTAAAAAGTAGATTCAAATATCTATCTAATGACATTATTTTTGTACTACAAATATTAATATATTTGTATATATATTTAGTCAACGTTGTATCTCGAGAAGCGAAAATGACAATCATTTAGGGATGGAAGGAGTATGTTCTTAAAAGATTCTTCTTGCACAGCACTTCATTGTTTTTATATTAAAATATAGAGCACGCATGCAATGCTCATTTTGTTAACTTACATTGCAGGTCATTGCTCTCCTAGAATAAAAAGTAAGAAAAAAATAGAACAGTGCACTTCAGAACATATCATAACTAACTGGTTTCTAATGCCACTGTTCATTGTAAGATAGCCTACTGGTTCTCTTTGATACCACACATGCAATAAACATATAGTTACTTTGTCAAAGAAGTATAAAGAGCATAACAAATCTTACCTCCAAATGAATCTTTAAGCAATCTCGTAAGCTTAGAATCACGGACAGGTACATGAGGACTGTTTTCAGCAAGAGCATTGATGCATTTCCCTAAAGCACTTAAGGACAAGTTGATAGACTTCGCCTCTTCTAATGTATGACCCTCACTTCCTGCAAATAGTAACTCAATATTCAGAGTTACAAAATACAAGAGACCTATGAACATTACATGGACATGCAACTCAAGAGAGAACAAATGTAGCAATACAGCATATCATTAAGAAAAGAAGACTCGCCTGACTTGTCAATGCGCTCTGATCCAGCCAAGTCTACAACTACAAGCTTACTTTTCCTAATAACAGGCGGTCGTAAAGACCCCATCATGGACGATGAATGGCCATTTTGACCAGAAATGCTGACATCCATTTCAGTTCTACCTTTTACAGACCTTCTGACATTTACCTTCACAAAGGATATCACCATATCATTTACTAGAAATGATGTACTGTAAAGGCATATAAATAGGTAAGAGAACTCATGGAACATAAGAATACCATGAGGATCGCGTGACTTCGAGATGACTCGGTATTTAATTTCGTGTTTGCAGCAACGCGATGGGCCTCACCAATCCTTAGAAGGTCCACAAAGCTTTTCTGATCTCTAACTTCAACTACTGTGGCTCCAGGTAGTGAAACATCTCCAGTCCTTGGGTCTTCTACAATGGCTATATTGTCATTTACAGGATCAAGGAGGTCTTGTATCATTTCCATGTACAACTGTAACAACCATCCCAAAATGCATTGTTACGACAAAAAAGGATTCCAAAGATACTATATCAATAGACAAAACTGCAAAAGGCAAACCATCACAAACCTGTAGATATGATACTGACACAGAATCAGTCTCAGGTGTTATATCTGCTAGAATATCCTCCATTGCACGAACCATAATTCCCCTAGCAGCAGTATCTTCCTCACCAAGTCTTCCCAATGTAAAAGTCTTCCCAGTACCAGTCTGGCCATATGCCATAACCGTACCATTATATCCCTCCATAACACTCTATAAAACGCGGAGAACTCTACATTAGTACAGACATTGCTAAAGGAGTAACACGTAACAGTAATCGAACTAACAGAGGACAGAAAGATTACTCCGAAGTTATGAAAAGATTGAGTTTCACATACCTCCACAACCGGTTTTGCAACAACTTCATACACTCTCTTTTGTGAAGAAAACTCCGTGAGCAATTCATCAAATTCATATGTTTCGGACTCCCAATTGTTTTTACGAAGCTTTAACCTTTTGAGCTTCATAACAATTTTTTATCAAGTTAGAAAACAAAAATATGTTATCTTTTTTCTCTAGCACGCTAAAAAGAAAGCGAGCCATACCTCTGGCTGAAGTTCAACACAGTCACCGAAATCCGCATCTGCCGCCAACTCTTCTGCATTCCTAGGCCTAAGCCTTACAGCAACTCTTACTCTACTAGAAACTGCTAGGAGTTGGGAGGAATGAGATTCTTTAGTGGACCAAAAGTACAGGTAATCTAGATCAAATGAAAATTGCCAGAAAGAAAAAACAAGCCCAAAGAATGATCGTTCACCACTAGACATAATGCTAGCTGATAATTTAATTCTCCAATCTTTGGAAAGATAATGTTGCGCAATGCACAGAATGCAGTGAAGAATGATTGCAAGATGCAATTCAGTCACTTAAGGGCAAACAATGAGAGACAATTTGTATGCTAGGTGCACAATCAAAACAACAATCTAAGAAATGAGCCAGTTTAATCTGATCAATAAACAAATTACTAGGAATGCTCATATTGCACATAGTAAACAATATAGGCACAGCCCAATGCATATTGTAATCTACTAGCCGATATCATTACCACCAAGTAATTCTTCTGAGATATTAACTACGATGAAGCAATTTTCGATAGGGTACTTTTCCAGGCATTGCAGTAGAGATAACTACTTGCATTATGTAGAACAGGAACATCAAAATGCCACATGTAAGTTTGAGAAGCAAACTTTGAAGATTTTCCTAAACCAAAACCAAAATAGCAAGCAGTTTTCAGCATGCAGTTCACATTAGAACATTAGCAAATCGCTAAGACTGTAAAATTACACCGAGTAAAACTAAGAAAGTGTTACTGCTTCGGGTTGCATATGAACTTAGGACAATCTCTTACATAAGGACTGAATGTCTCCATGTAAATTGTAATCCTACACATATTAACATTCTCTACAGCTATTCATGAGATGCGAGCACAACCAGTAGCAAAACGCATTTATTTACCAACCAGCTCGCTTCATTATTCTCTACAGCTATGTTGATTTTTGCAGGGTATATTGTGATGGTCGGTGGTGGTTGGGTACTTGGTGCAAGGGGTCCATAATCATCATGACAATGCAACAAAAAAAGACGTGAAACACACCATCATATCAAAACCAAAGCCCTCCGGTGTCAACCAAACCGCGACTCCTATCTGACAACAAAATCAAGCAGTAGCTGAACAATGACACTTGCGTAACGAAACCCACCACGGCAGTTTCGAGATGGTGCAATTGCTCTGTAGATACGTTACACGCTTGCACCACGCAAGCAAATCGCTAAACTGCCAGCCCAAAATCTAGATGAAACAGCCAGGCCGATCGCAGTACGGCCAGCAAAAATGGTACTGTACTGGCGATCTGCAGCTACATTTGCGTGAAAGAGCAAAACCCCCAGCAAAATCGAGCGAGATTCAACAGCAGGGCGAAGCTAACAAAATGCAGATCAGTCTAGCTCAAAATCCCCAAACCCACCACACATCCCGCGGAATCAAATCCAAATCCGGATCCCGCCCCCGCACGATCGAAGCCGAGCCAGCAGCACCCACCTCCATCCGACGACGCGCGGCCGCCCGCCGCGGGGAGAGGTCCGGAGCTGGTCCGCCGGTACGCGCCGCCGCCAGCCGAGGAGAGGCGCTGCTTCCCCGCCGCCGTCTTGGGCGTCGCGCCGGCGCCCTGCCCCCCGGTCCAGCTTGGTGCTCATCCTGGGCCCCCCGTTCCTCAGCCCGCTGCTCGCCATTTAAGCGCCCGCCCGCCCGCCCGCTCTCTCCCACCACACCACGCCACACGGGGGGCTCGTGCGGTGGGAGGGAGATAAGAGAGAGTGTGTGCGAACGAGGGAGACGGCGAGATCACGATTCACGAGGGGGACGTGAGGGGGGGGAGGAGGGCACGGACGCCGAGGAATAAATGCGGGGAGAGGGGAGGAGGGCGCCGCCGGGCCCACCGACAGAGAGAGAGAGAGAGAGTTTGCGGGGGTGGCTGGCCGGCGAGCGAGTTGGTGTGGGTGGAGGGGGAGCGGAGGGGGTGAGGAGGACGAAGGCGAGGAGGGGAGGAGGAGGACTTGGGGAGAGCGCAGCCTTTAGCTGTGTCGTGTCGCGACTTGTGTCCCTGACTCGTCCGCCCCAGTCACTGCAAGGGGGCCAACAATCTTGTGGGTTCCGGGAGTCAGTGAGTGGGTAGCGCTGCCGTACGAGGCTGTTCCGTGCTGCCGCGGCATGTACCCGTGTGGTTGGGTGTGTGCGTGTAGGTGGGCCCGAGAAGTGGGGCCCGCTTTGCGGGGGGCATTTGAATTTGGTTGGCAAACGAAAACGTTTATATTTTGGGGGGTTGGGAGTGGGGAAAGAGAGGTGTCAAAAGCTGTGACGACTGTTGCTTCTCTATGCGTTTGGGCCCTTTCTCCGTGGGATTTGATCAGTTTTAATCCTACTCCTACCTGTGAAGTGTTTCATATTTCAATGGAGGGGAAATGGTTCGAAAAATCGGACAAGAATTTTGAGTGAAGTCACATCAACAATTTCTATGCTGACCTTGTTGAGAGACAGTGGCGCGATCACACCATTGTCGATGGTATATACGCCACACAGTCAAAGTGTGTGTAGCACACAAGTTAAATCCAGTTGGTGTCGCGTCTACATCGATCAGTTTCGTAGGGGGGGTTCGCAAGCAAGAAATTTATCTTCCTTTTCTCCTCAAAAAGGAAATCATTTTACGTTTTTCCTTCAGTTTCCTTTCGGAACGAACAGCTATGAATTTAACTGTTTTTTGAACGAACAGCCACGAGACCATTTCATATGATTCTGTCCTTTTCATGGTGTCATGAACTATCCCTGCGTCGAAATTTCCGAGAATTTGTAGGAGGTGGTCAGGTAGACAAGCTTGAGCTTGAACTTGATGAAAACCGCCCTTTGCTTGGCTTGCAATGTTTGCTTGAGCTGAGAGTGAGAGAGCTGCCGTCCGTACTAGCATCTCTACCTTTGCGTTGGTTGAACATACACCATCACGAGTCTAATTTTGGTCAAGTTTCTCTCAAGAAAGTGAGGATCTTGAGATAATGAAGTTGAACACAAGAGCACGTCCCTTTCAGCTTTGAGTTCGTCGGTCCCTTTAATTAAATCTCCAAACGATTTAAGCTTACCGTGCACATCATTTAAGTTTGCTATGATCATGTCAAGATCATGCATGCTTGTCTGAGTACTGATTAAACTGGGAAACCTAGGACTAGTAGGTCCTATAGTTTTTATGCACCTATATATGTGGTTAAGTTAACCTCCCTTGAAGGTAAAACAAAACTAGCTCTCTGTTTTTTTTCCTTTTCCTGAACAGCCAAGATGCAGTTCGCCAAGAGGGAAAAAGAAATGGGTTTAACCTTTGAGGCAATGCTTAGTGGACTGGTGGCGCTTCAGTACGTCCGGTGGTTGGGGTGACCTGAGCAGGATCTCAGCAAAGCAAAAGGGGGTAGAATGATCACCTGCTTTATTCTGCCTTTCTTGTGATGAACGAATTATCCCGAGTTCTTCTCTGCAACTTAAAGAGTGATTATTTTTTCGTAAAAGGCGTAGGCAGGCGTTCTTTACGCAATGATGGACTTGGTTTTTCTTCTGAAATTGCATATATGATGATGGCTGGCTGCACTGCCATTGTTTTTTGACAGCTTCCAGAGCTCCATCCGATATTCTTCAGATCAGAGGGTAACCTGCATGAAAACAAGAAGAAAGACAATGTTCTCTGGCTGGCTGCCTCACTTTCAATCAGAAAAACAAAACTTAAAGTATCGTGCCTGTACTTTTTCTTGGACGTGAAGGTCGGCGAATCAGCGGCGTAGGTTGTCTACATGTGCAGCGCGTGGATTGCTGGTGTCTCCTTGGATTCTTCCTGGCTCATTGCTCGATGGGTGCTGGTAGCAGCATGCTATTCAGCTAGGGTCGGAGCAACGAGCAAGATCGTCGCCAAAAAACAAAAGTTGCCTTGGATCCATCCGTTTGTGCTTCTGCTGAGAACTGGTGCTAAAGACCGTGTCTTGGACAAATTCCAGAAGACCAGACCTGTGCTCTGGCTCATGCATGCTGGGTGAGTTTAGCATCAATGCAACAGTGGCAACACAACATGGCAGGGTCAGCAGGTGAGGTGCTTATGTGCCTGATCGTGAAGAGGCTCTGGCGAGATCTCCTGGAATCCAAGAGGCAATGATCTCGCAGGGCAGGGAGGCACCAAACCACACACTTCGCCGCGCACGCACACGTGCACGGTCGGATCTGGAAAAAGGGGAGGAGCTCTATACGTCGCATGAAAAAAAATGTTAAAGAGATAAAGAAGGGAAAGGGTGTCCCATGAATCCATGATCAAGGTTGATCAGGATAAAGATAATATCAGTTGCGTGGGCGTGTACTTGAGAACATCACATGAGGAGAGATGAGGTAGAGGGACCAACGCCAGCGGCAACATCACGGCATAATCGCGTTCCAAAGTAAGATTAGATCAGGAGATAGAGAGAGGGATATATGGTCGTGTGAACTGTGATGAAGATACCGGCAGGTACATGACCTTTGGCACGTAAGCTGCTGCACAGAGAGACACAACAGCAACCGTGTCATGTCAGGCCCTCTGCACTCCCGGACACGGAGCTACGTCCGCCATGAGCATGACATTCCCTGTCTGGCTGCCTGCTTATCCCTTCATCATATGATGTCCAAACCTGTGGAGAGTAGTGGTAGTGACACCCCCTGAGACCCATAACCATCTCCAGTTCTCCATACTGCAGCTGCAAGCGAGATCTGATGAAAGGTGTTGGCTATCGGCAGGTGGGATCAGATCTATGCTCTGGTCCATAGCAACCCCGGTCTGGTCCACTTCACAACGCTAGCTGTCGAAGAGGGTCGTCTTTGGGGGGGGGGGGGGGGGGGGGGGGTTGGATGTTCGAAAGAAACCCCTCATATTTCAGTTCAGATTTGCAATTGAACATCAGCTCTCCGATCCTTACCGAAGTTTAAAGGAGACTCTGAATCTCAAGCTAGCTCTCGTCCTGAACCTGAATGGTGCAGAATTTTGCAGGCCCGCCCAGCAGCTGTGCCTCAACTGTTCCTCTGCTCGTGTGCTACGTGGCTGCTGCGACGGCTGCAGAAGTGCAGAGCAACAAGGCCATTTCTTGATTGGTTAAGCGCACGTCGTTTTCTGAACCCTTTGCGGCTTTGCCATGATGCAGCAGCATGCGCGACCTGAACTCGGCGAGCTGTTGAGGCGGCTGTGTGGGTTTGGGCAGCACGTTCCGCGGCGCGTGGCGTGTCGGGGCGGCGCGGAAGGCACGATGGCGACGGCGACGGATCGGTCCCGTCACTTTCTCTGGCCGGCGCCGGCGGATGGGCGGGCTGACGCTGCAGGCTTGGCGTCCAGCGAGGAGCGTGCACTGTGCAGACTGCTGAGGCGTGCATTATTTGGAGCTGCTAATCACTGTTCGTTCCATTGTCAATGTACTACGTACAATGAGTGTTGGTTATGCCATATCCATCTTTTAAGCATCTCGTCAGTTGAGACTTGAGAGATTGCAGGATGAATCAATCAAACGAAGCAGATACTTTGTGAGGTGTGGTAGTAGGGTCTTTGCTTTTACAAAATGCGGGCCTTCAAAAAAAAAATTGGAGGTGAAAATTAATTTTATTTTGAGTCACACACAGCACTAATTTCTTTGGGGATCCTATCTCCCTTCCGGAAGGTAGATAAGCATGCAAACTATAAAGCCCATTAGGTCTATTAACTACTCATCTTCTTCCTCCAAGACCACTCCCGCCACCTTGTCCTCCGCCCGGTCGGCGGCCACCCGCCGCCGCGCCGTCCCCCCCACCCTCCACCGCCGCCTCCCACCCCGCCCTTCCTAACCCGTACCTCCTTCTTCCCCGACGGCCGCCCACCCCCGCCACCTCCTCCACCAACCCCGTGCCGGCACCGCCCGCCCGCCATCCACCGCCATCATCCTCCTCCACCCTTCCCTAACCCGAATGAATCTCGTGCCCCCGCCGCCGGTCACCGGCCCCACCGACCATCCAACCCTCGCTCGGCGGGCGGCGCTCCCACGCCGCCTCGCCTCCGTCGTCGGTCGTCCGCCCTCCCCGACCCCCCCCCCCCCCTTCTAGGTCCGCGGGACAAGGACCCCAGACCCTCGAACCCCCGAACACGAACCCCCCACACCCTAATCCTAAGACCGTCGGCCCTCGACCACCACCCCCGGCGGCGGCGACCTCGCCGCAGACTGCTCCCCTCACCTCCCGCTCCGCCCTACCATTTCGCTGGCACGACGTGAGAGAAACGAGCGAGCCAACCAAGAGAGCAGGTGGGGAACAAGGAGATCGCAAACAACATAAGGTTGATTGAACCTTCCCACCTTCCCAATGATGGAGTATAGGATTTCCGAATTTCTTTCCAGGCAGGCAGGCCATAGTGGTGGCCTGGTGGGGGAGAAGAAACGGGCCTGCAAAGACCAACAAGAGAGCCCGCTCGCCGCTCCACCCGCCCGTTTCCCCACAATTTTACAGCCCAACAACCAGGCCCGCCGACGCGTCGAACCGAATCGACTGGACCCGACGAAGGCGACGACCCCCGACCAACCAACTCGTGTCCGCCACCGCGCCACTCCTCGCTGCCGAACCCTAGCCCCACCGCCGTCCAGCCCTCCGCCCGCCCGCGCCGCGGCCGTCGCATCCGCGCGGCCACCCGACTCCTTGCCCCACGTCGCCGCCTGCGTGGTCACCGGCGGCGCCATGGATGCTTCCAAGGTACGTCTTGTGCTTTGCATTGCCTCTCCTTCACTCGTGTCATAGTTGGATGGACCCAAATTTATCAGTCTAACCGGTTGCCGATCCCCACCATGCTAACCTTTTTTTTCTTACCCGAGAATGTCCATCATGCTGTCTTTGGTAGAGAATTTTGCGAGTCTCTCTTCATGTATGTGGCTCTTCATTCATAAATGGCCACTTGGTTTATATGTTCCAATAGCGTTAACTGAAAATTCACAAAAGTTCATCGTCCATTAATTGAAATACGTGACTGAGATTAGCAATCCTGCAGGATTTGAGCATAGATAACAGTCCATTTTTAGCGGTTGTGTGTGTGCCACTCTATGTTCTTCTTAGTTGTTGGACCTTACTGCTTAGTAATCTCTGATATGAACCGCCAAAATTCATTTGAACAGAATAAAAAGCTCAAGGATGTGGAGCTCAGTTTCCCTATTGTCTATGGAACCATTTCTTTCTGGCTTGGTAAAAAGGCGAGCGAGTAAGTACTTGCTTCTGGGAATAAGTTCTGTCATTTTCACATGATGCTTCAAAGCTGTTGTTTGTTTAAAATGTATGGTGTAGTTTCAGATCTTATATGTTTACCTGTAGTGAATGAGATCTAATGGCTTCATTTTTTAATCTTAGGTATAACTCTCACAAGTGGACTGTCTATGTCCGTTCGGCAAACAATGAGGACCTGAGTGTCATAGTTAAGCGCGTGGTGTTTCAACTTCACCCAAGTTTTCAAAACCCAACAAGGGTGGTAGAGCAGCCACCTTTTGAGTTGTCTGAATCTGGATGGGGAGAATTCGAAATAGCTATTACCCTTTATTTCCACAGCGATGTCTGTGAGAAGCGCTTGGATCTGTAAGTTGTACTTGTTTTTTTCTTCCAAAGTTGTTTTTTCCCTGCAAGTAGATAGTTAATCGTACAAGTGATGTAGGTTTCATCAGCTTAAGCTGTATCCAGAAGAAGAAGCTGGACCTCAGTCAACGAAAAAACCAGTTGTTGTGGAAACATACGATGAAATTGTCTTCCCTGAGCCCACAGAGGCCTTTTTCCAACGTGTCCAAAATCATCCAGCAGCCAATGTGCCCAGGCTCCCTCCTGGCATAACCTTGCCTCCCCCAGGTATGTTTCTTTATAACTTGTATTCCTTTTACCTCACAGTAGGAAATGCCAAAGTAGCACTATTAACTTCCAGTTATCTAGGCCCTATGGAAATTGTTCCATATGAAAAGAAGCGCGGTGACACTAAGGATCATGCTTTCAGCCAGTGGTTCTCGAATTTCTCTGAGGCAGATGAGCTTTTAAAACTAGCTGCGGCTCGGCAGCAGGTGAGGCTTGTAACTAGCTGCAACTGTCTTTATTTTCTGATGTGCATAAAAAATGGTAGGTGTACTGCTTGAATGCCCTCTTTACCTTCCATGCATCCACCAGGTAGACAGGCAAGCTTTAAAAGGTTTATGAAATTCTACTGTCTGTTTGGACTGTTTTCTCCTGTCCTATAAGTTCCAGTTGGCAATTGAACATCAGCTCTCCGATCCTTACCGAAGTTTAAAGGAGACTCTGAATCTCAAGCTAGCTCTCGTCCTGAACCTGAATGGTGCAGAATTTTGCAGGCCCGCCCAGCAGCTGTGCCTCAACTGTTCCTCTGCTCGTGTGCTACGTGGCTGCTGCGACGGCTGCAGAAGTGCAGAGCAACAAGGCCATTTCTTGATTGGTTAAGCGCACGTCGTTTTCTGAACCCTTTGCGGCTTTGCCATGATGCAGCAGCATGCGCGACCTGAACTCGGCGAGCTGTTGAGGCGGCTGTGTGGGTTTGGGCAGCACGTTCCGCGGCGCGTGGCGTGTCGGGGCGGCGCGGAAGGCACGATGGCGACGGCGACGGATCGGTCCCGTCACTTTCTCTGGCCGGCGCCGGCGGATGGGCGGGCCATGACGCTGCAGGCTTGGCGTCCAGCGAGGAGCGTGCACTGTGCAGACTGCTGAGGCGTGCATTATTTGGAGCTGCTAATCACTGTTCGTTCCATTGTCAATGTACTACGTACAATGAGTGTTGGTTATGCCATATCCATCTTTTAAGCATCTCGTCAGTTGAGACTTGAGAGATTGCAGGATGAATCAATCAAACGAAGCAGATACTTTGTGAGGTGTGGTAGTAGGGTCTTTGCTTTTACAAAATGCGGGCCTTCAAAAAAAAAATTGGAGGTGAAAATTAATTTTATTTTGAGTCACACACAACACTAATTTCTTTGGGGATCCTATCTCCCTTCCAGAAGGTAGATAAGCAATTAGGTCTATTAACTACTCATCTTCTTCCTCTAGCACCACCCCCGCCACCTTGTCCTCCGCCTTGGCCGGCGGCCACCCGCCGCCGCGCCGTCCCCCCACCCTCCACCGCCGCCTCCCACCCCGCCCTTCCTAACCCGTACCTCCTTCTTCCCCGACGGCCGCCCACCCCCGCCACCTCCTCCACCAACCCCCCCGGCCGGCACCGCCCGCCCGCCATCCACCGCCACCATCCTCCCCTCGCCCTTCCTAACCCAAATGAATCTCGTGCCCCCCGCCGCCGGTCACCGGCCCCACCGACCATCCAACCCTGCTCGGCCGGCGGCGCTCCCACGCCGCCTCGCCTCCGTCGTCGGTCGTCCGCCTCCCCGACCCCCCCCCCCCCCCTTCTAGGTCCGCCGGGACAAGGACCCCGGACCCTCGAACCCCCGAACACGAACCCCCCCACACCCTAATCCTAAGACCGTCGGCCCTCGACCACCACCCCCGGCCGGCGGCGACCTCGCCGCGTGACCGCTCCCCCTCACCTCCCGCTCCGCCCCTACCATCTCGCCGGCACGACGTGAGAGAAACGAGCGAGCCAACCAAGAGAGCAGGTGGGGAACAAGGAGATCGCAAACAACATAAGGTTGATTGAACCTTCCCACCTTCCCAATGATGGAGTATAGGATTTCCGAATTTCTTTCCAGGCAGGCAGGCCATAGTGGTGGCCTGGTGGGGGAGAAGAAACGGGCCTGCAAAGACCAACAAGAGAGCCCGCTCGCCGCTCCACCCGCCCGTTTCCCCACAATTTTACAGCCCAACAACCAGGCCCGCCGACGCGTCGAACCGAATCGACTGGACCCGACGAAGGCGACGACCCCCGACCAACCAACTCGTGTCCGCCACCGCGCCACTCCTCGCTGCCGAACCCTAGCCCCACCGCCGTCCAGCCCTCCGCCCGCCCGCGCCGCGGCCGTCGCATCCGCGCGGCCACCCGACTCCTTGCCCCACGTCGCCGCCTGCGTGGTCACCGGCGGCGCCATGGATGCTTCCAAGGTACGTCTTGTGCTTTGCATTGCCTCTCCTTCACTCGTGTCATAGTTGGATGGACCCAAATTTATCAGTCTAACCGGTTGCCGATCCCCACCATGCTAACCTTTTTTTTCTTACCCGAGAATGTCCATCATGCTGTCTTTGGTAGAGAATTTTGCGAGTCTCTCTTCATGTATGTGGCTCTTCATTCATAAATGGCCACTTGGTTTATATGTTCCAATAGCGTTAACTGAAAATTCACAAAAGTTCATCGTCCATTAATTGAAATACGTGACTGAGATTAGCAATCCTGCAGGATTTGAGCATAGATAACAGTCCATTTTTAGCGGTTGTGTGTGTGCCACTCTATGTTCTTCTTAGTTGTTGGACCTTACTGCTTAGTAATCTCTGATATGAACCGCCAAAATTCATTTGAACAGAATAAAAAGCTCAAGGATGTGGAGCTCAGTTTCCCTATTGTCTATGGAACCATTTCTTTCTGGCTTGGTAAAAAGGCGAGCGAGTAAGTACTTGCTTCTGGGAATAAGTTCTGTCATTTTCACATGATGCTTCAAAGCTGTTGTTTGTTTAAAATGTATGGTGTAGTTTCAGATCTTATATGTTTACCTGTAGTGAATGAGATCTAATGGCTTCATTTTTTAATCTTAGGTATAACTCTCACAAGTGGACTGTCTATGTCCGTTCGGCAAACAATGAGGACCTGAGTGTCATAGTTAAGCGCGTGGTGTTTCAACTTCACCCAAGTTTTCAAAACCCAACAAGGGTGGTAGAGCAGCCACCTTTTGAGTTGTCTGAATCTGGATGGGGAGAATTCGAAATAGCTATTACCCTTTATTTCCACAGCGATGTCTGTGAGAAGCGCTTGGATCTGTAAGTTGTACTTGTTTTTTTCTTCCAAAGTTGTTTTTTCCCTGCAAGTAGATAGTTAATCGTACAAGTGATGTAGGTTTCATCAGCTTAAGCTGTATCCAGAAGAAGAAGCTGGACCTCAGTCAACGAAAAAACCAGTTGTTGTGGAAACATACGATGAAATTGTCTTCCCTGAGCCCACAGAGGCCTTTTTCCAACGTGTCCAAAATCATCCAGCAGCCAATGTGCCCAGGCTCCCTCCTGGCATAACCTTGCCTCCCCCAGGTATGTTTCTTTATAACTTGTATTCCTTTTACCTCACAGTAGGAAATGCCAAAGTAGCACTATTAACTTCCAGTTATCTAGGCCCTATGGAAATTGTTCCATATGAAAAGAAGCGCGGTGACACTAAGGATCATGCTTTCAGCCAGTGGTTCTCGAATTTCTCTGAGGCAGATGAGCTTTTAAAACTAGCTGCGGCTCGGCAGCAGGTGAGGCTTGTAACTAGCTGCAACTGTCTTTATTTTCTGATGTGCATAAAAAATGGTAGGTGTACTGCTTGAATGCCCTCTTTACCTTCCATGCATCCACCAGGTAGACAGGCAAGCTTTAAAAGGTTTATGAAATTCTACTGTCTGTTTGGACTGTTTTCTCCTGTCCTATAAGTTCCAGTTGGCAATTGAACATCAGCTCTCCGATCCTTACCGAAGTTTAAAGGAGACTCTGAATCTCAAGCTAGCTCTCGTCCTGAACCTGAATGGTGCAGAATTTTGCAGGCCCGCCCAGCAGCTGTGCCTCAACTGTTCCTCTGCTCGTGTGCTACGTGGCTGCTGCGACGGCTGCAGAAGTGCAGAGCAACAAGGCCATTTCTTGATTGGTTAAGCGCACGTCGTTTTCTGAACCCTTTGCGGCTTTGCCATGATGCAGCAGCATGCGCGACCTGAACTCGGCGAGCTGTTGAGGCGGCTGTGTGGGTTTGGGCAGCACGTTCCGCGGCGCGTGGCGTGTCGGGGCGGCGCGGAAG
The DNA here is from genome assembly GCA_947561735.1 of Cenchrus americanus. NCBI lineage: Eukaryota > Viridiplantae > Streptophyta > Magnoliopsida > Poales > Poaceae > Cenchrus > Cenchrus americanus. The sequence continues at coordinate 79,192,336 of OX387240.1, forward strand.
GCACGATGGCGACGGCGACGGATCGGTCCCGTCACTTTCTCTGGCCGGCGCCGGCGGATGGGCGGGCCATGACGCTGCAGGCTTGGCGTCCAGCGAGGAGCGTGCACTGTGCAGACTGCTGAGGCGTGCATTATTTGGAGCTGCTAATCACTGTTCGTTCCATTGTCAATGTACTACGTACAATGAGTGTTGGTTATGCCATATCCATCTTTTAAGCATCTCGTCAGTTGAGACTTGAGAGATTGCAGGATGAATCAATCAAACGAAGCAGATACTTTGTGAGGTGTGGTAGTAGGGTCTTTGCTTTTACAAAATGCGGGCCTTCAAAAAAAAAATTGGAGGTGAAAATTAATTTTATTTTGAGTCACACACAACACTAATTTCTTTGGGGATCCTATCTCCCTTCCAGAAGGTAGATAAGCAATTAGGTCTATTAACTACTCATCTTCTTCCTCTAGCACCACCCCCGCCACCTTGTCCTCCGCCCCGGTCGGCGGCCACCCGCCGCCGCGCCGTCCCCCCCACCCTCCACCGCCGCCTCCCACCCCCGCCCTTCCTAACCCGTACCTCCTTCTTCCCCCGACGGCCGCCCACCCCCGCCACCTTCTCCACCAACCCTGGCCGGCCCGCCCGCCCGCCATCCACCGCCACCATCCTCCCCTCGCCCTTCCTAACCCAAATGAATCTCGTGCCCCCGCCGCCGGTCACCGCCCCACCGACCATCCAACCTCGCTCGGCGGGCGGCGCTCCCACGCCGCCTCGCCTCCGTCGTCGGTCGTCCGCCCTCCCCCCCCCCCCCCCCCCTTCTAGGTCCGCCGGACAAGGACCCCAGACCCTCGAACCCCCGAACACGAACCCCCCACACCCTAACCCTAAGACCGTCAGCCTCGACCACCACCCCGGCCGGCGGCGACCTCGCCGCAGACTGCTCCCCTCACCTCCCGCTCCGCCCTACCATTTCGCTGGCACGACGTGAGAGAAACGAGCGAGCCAACCAAGAGAGCAGGTGGGGAACAAGGAGATCGCAAACAACATAAGGTTGATTGAACCTTCCCACCTTCCCAATGATGGAGTATAGGATTTCCGAATTTCTTTCCAGGCAGGCAGGCCATAGTGGTGGCCTGGTGGGGGAGAAGAAACGGGCCTGCAAAGACCAACAAGAGAGCCCGCTCGCCGCTCCACCCGCCCGTTTCCCCACAATTTTACAGCCCAACAACCAGGCCCGCCGACGCACGAACCGAATCGACTGGACCCGACGAAGGCGACGACCCCCGACCAACCAACTCGCGTCCGCCACCGCGCCACTCCTCCTCGCTGCCGAACCCTAGCCCCACCGCCGTCCAGCCCTCCGCCCGCCCGCGCCGCGGCCGTCGCATCCGCGCGGCCACCCGACTCCTTGCCCCACGTCGCCGCCTGCGTGGTCACCGGCGGCGCCATGGATGCTTCCAAGGTACGTCTTGTGCTTTGCATTGCCTCTCCTTCACTCGTGTCATAGTTGGATGGACCCAAATTTATCAGTCTAACCGGTTGCCGATCCCCACCATGCTAACCTTTTTTTTCTTACCCGAGAATGTCCATCATGCTGTCTTTGGTAGAGAATTTTGCGAGTCTCTCTTCATGTATGTGGCTCTTCATTCATAAATGGCCACTTGGTTTATATGTTCCAATAGCGTTAACTGAAAATTCACAAAAGTTCATCGTCCATTAATTGAAATACGTGACTGAGATTAGCAATCCTGCAGGATTTGAGCATAGATAACAGTCCATTTTTAGCGGTTGTGTGTGTGCCACTCTATGTTCTTCTTAGTTGTTGGACCTTACTGCTTAGTAATCTCTGATATGAACCGCCAAAATTCATTTGAACAGAATAAAAAGCTCAAGGATGTGGAGCTCAGTTTCCCTATTGTCTATGGAACCATTTCTTTCTGGCTTGGTAAAAAGGCGAGCGAGTAAGTACTTGCTTCTGGGAATAAGTTCTGTCATTTTCACATGATGCTTCAAAGCTGTTGTTTGTTTAAAATGTATGGTGTAGTTTCAGATCTTATATGTTTACCTGTAGTGAATGAGATCTAATGGCTTCATTTTTTAATCTTAGGTATAACTCTCACAAGTGGACTGTCTATGTCCGTTCGGCAAACAATGAGGACCTGAGTGTCATAGTTAAGCGCGTGGTGTTTCAACTTCACCCAAGTTTTCAAAACCCAACAAGGGTGGTAGAGCAGCCACCTTTTGAGTTGTCTGAATCTGGATGGGGAGAATTCGAAATAGCTATTACCCTTTATTTCCACAGCGATGTCTGTGAGAAGCGCTTGGATCTGTAAGTTGTACTTGTTTTTTTCTTCCAAAGTTGTTTTTTCCCTGCAAGTAGATAGTTAATCGTACAAGTGATGTAGGTTTCATCAGCTTAAGCTGTATCCAGAAGAAGAAGCTGGACCTCAGTCAACGAAAAAACCAGTTGTTGTGGAAACATACGATGAAATTGTCTTCCCTGAGCCCACAGAGGCCTTTTTCCAACGTGTCCAAAATCATCCAGCAGCCAATGTGCCCAGGCTCCCTCCTGGCATAACCTTGCCTCCCCCAGGTATGTTTCTTTATAACTTGTATTCCTTTTACCTCACAGTAGGAAATGCCAAAGTAGCACTATTAACTTCCAGTTATCTAGGCCCTATGGAAATTGTTCCATATGAAAAGAAGCGCGGTGACACTAAGGATCATGCTTTCAGCCAGTGGTTCTCGAATTTCTCTGAGGCAGATGAGCTTTTAAAACTAGCTGCGGCTCGGCAGCAGGTGAGGCTTGTAACTAGCTGCAACTGTCTTTATTTTCTGATGTGCATAAAAAATGGTAGGTGTACTGCTTGAATGCCCTCTTTACCTTCCATGCATCCACCAGGTAGACAGGCAAGCTTTAAAAGGTTTATGAAATTCTACTGTCTGTTTGGACTGTTTTCTCCTGTCCTATAAGTTCCAGTTGGCAAACATGTACAGTACAGACTACTGAGTTGAGGGATCTAATTAAGCTTCCTCTCGTTATCTAGTTATCTGCTACTGCTTATTCCTTCTAATATCAGACTTTTGTGAGCAAACAAGAATTTAAATTTTCACATTGGTGGTCATTGCACAGTTAGTTTTCATTTCAGTTACTTTTTCTAGCTGTGCAAATTTGCCCAAAAAACTATATTGACTGTGTTGGGTTCGCGTGCACATAAACAATTAACTGGTGGGGAAAACAAACACCCAGTGATTTGACATTGTAATCCACCCTTTCCAGGTTCAGGCTCACATTGCCAAGCTGAGAAGGCAGTTAACCATGATGGAAGGAATGCCCCATCAACCAAAAGTTATTTCTGGTATGTGAAGTTGATATTTTATTTTCTTCTTTTTTTTTGGATTACGCCGACAGTTTGAGTGTTTGACTGATGATGAACTTCAATACATCTTCTAGGTTCAGGTCCTGGACAGCAGTTTGGGCACATATAATGTAGCATATGCTTCAATGTTGACGTGTACCTGGTTGTAAGGAAGATGTTGCCTGTTGTCAGTCGAACCTTGCAACAACTGCTTAGCATACGGGATGTGTTGTACTCTCAGTATCTCATGAGAGACCCGTCCTTACGCTTGCGACTGGACTAATCTGTTTGCTGTGTATATATTCTAGAGACTAGAGTTCTAATGGATGGTGCTCCCTAAAGAGAACATTGCTCGTGTCTCCTTTCTTATTTTGACTGGCCTTATGGTTCTTGTATCGTTTTGCTACACGATGATTGACATGCATTATCTACAACTTTGAAGGACTTTGCTATGGTTTTCCATATTTTTCTTTCTCAGTTCCTTTATGAAATGTTGGGTTCCTGATACAACTCTGGACCGGTATTCGGCCAGAGAAAACAGTAAAAACAAACGTATGCCTTGCCTTTTACCCTGATATATACTATCAAAACAAGGTGATTACACTACGCAACCAACTAGTAGGCATTAAGCAACCCATGAGAAAGGAGTTGGCTGGCAGCAATCAACCAATCAATGGTCAGCGTGATGGATCGTCGACGCGGCCAGCAAAGAATATCCAAAGCGTGTCGAGATTGGGCCAACTTCAGTCCTCAGCAGCAGTTCCAGAAGACCACCAGACACTACAACTTTACAGCCCAGCGCAACTCGTCATATTTTCCATCCTTTTGCTACATGGTGGTGATGTGTGTCGAGTGTCGACGACCTAATGTTTGCTCCTGATGATGATGGACGCTCAGTGTCACAGGGGCAGTCAACAAGCATAGCACACGATTCCTAGTCAACAAAGCCGACAACAACAACAAGCAGGTCCATTCACCATCTACCCGCTTCTGATCCTTTTTGACTTGCGTAAGTTTCTTCATGTAATCGTGCATGATGACATCTTCACATTGCTCAAATTTGCATTGCCTTGCTTGGGCAACGTAAATGCCGCGAAATTCTGCCGGGGCAAGTTTTTTATCTGAAGTTTTTGGTGTATCGATCGGCATGTTCCATATTTTCTGAACTCTGAAGCAGTGAAGCTATGGGTGGACTTCACTGTTCTCCAGTCTTGGACTGGCCTTAGGTGGTTTCACGAGAGTGGTAGTGCACTGTGCAAGACTATTTGCCTTGTCTGGGGATAGCAACTGCATATGGATGCCGTTCACTACTCTGGCGACTGTAAACTTTGAGCTGCCGACAGAATTTTGACATTTACCACCAACATTTACATTTCTTTTTGAAAAGTGAACGTTTACATTTCCTTTGCAACTGCTTCGATTGAAACTCCAGGCATTGCAAAAGGAGAAAGATCAATGGACATCACACTGACATTACCGTTTTACATTGGGACATTTGCAAATCTACGCGGAAACCGAGAAGATCAGTGGGGTCGCATCACAGATGCCAACCACCGGCCTATAAGCAAAGCCTAGGATGGGTCCCTTGTCGAGTTCGCTCGCTCGCCAAGTCGCCATGGATCAATCCGTGCATGGTCCTGGTCTTCCAGCCTGGTTTGCCTGCAAGGACAAGAGGAACCTTCACAAGATTTCCCCTTGTCCCAGAGCTGAGATGCAGGGCCTTCAACAATCATGTGACCAGTAGTGACTGACCTGACCGGCGAGCCTTTCCGCGAGTCACGTCTCGATGCTTGTTGCTTTCCCTTGCGCCATGGCTGCTGCTGGAAGCTAGCTAGGTGAGGACGAAACTGCCATGCATGATTAGTCGGGGAGATTAGTTGGCGGGAGCTTCATTAAACCAGTTCTTCGTGGATGATGATGACGACGATGATGGGGGCTGCGGCGGGTGGGAGGAATCGGAGTACGCCATGCGTGTACTTGCGAGCTCGCGACCGTCGCCGCCCGCGCGCACGAGGGGGCGGGCCGCGCGTGATTGCGCCCCTGCGACTCGCTGTCCGGGCGCTGTCTCGCCTCACCTGCAATGATTCCCACGTCAACGTCGGCGGCGAGCCACCCCGGCCGAGTTCGCCATGTGGAAGCTCAGACGTCGCCGTCGACGTGGGCATGCGCGCGCGTCGCCGCCGATCGGTCAGGCGGTGCCCAAGGACCCCCGGTCGCCAACGCAAACGGCAAGTGGTCAGTAAGTTCAGGGGTTCAAGCTCTGCTGCACCGGCTCGTTCAGAAATCTTCAGTTTGCGTGCACGCCTCTTCAGAGTTCAGTACTCAGCAGTTCACCGGACTCTGAACGGCTGCAGGCTCTGGACTCTGAACGGCTGCTCAAAGCGAGCAACACGGCCGGTGGGGCACTGGGAATTTGCAAAGATTTTACAGGAAAAAATCCTCAGCTCCAAACGACGATTTCGTGTCCCTGCAATCTGCAGCTAGCTTCGCTAGCTTCTTGCAGGGATTTTACCCGTGGGCCGGTTTGCTTTCAAGCATCTGCACAAGGTGTCGTTGTCCCAGTGGCCGGTGGCTGCCGCGTGCCCGTCTTTCTTTCCCGGCGGCGGCGACGGCGACGACTCCACCGCACTCGCTGTCGACCCCAGACACCAGCAGCATTCGACGGATCCGGCCTGATCTGTACGTCCCAACCAGCTTCAGCTCCTGCATACTCGTCACTGTAATCTGACAACCTGAATGTTCTAACCGCCGGCGATTCACCAAACCTGCTATGTGCTATCTGCTATACCCATCAGTGATCTGCAGGAGCACACTGATGAACTGCAGCTCTGAAGAACACGCATCCCTGGCATGCAAAATTGCAAATGCAACGATCGCAAGGACGCGGCTCCTGTTCGGCCAGCTTCGTCAGTTATTGGCGTGCCTGTCGACCTGTCTGTCTGCTTGCTTGTTACTATCGCCTGCATGCGTGCTGGTGTGCACCGTGCAGTGCTGAAGGATAGTGAGTGCTCTCGCAGCTTTGCTTTCGCAGGCGTGCGATCTTTCTGAAGATCTCCCGGGCACTGTTGGTCCTGATTTGAGCATGGCCGCTGCGACTGTGCCATGTACCCGCTGTCTCTCTCGGCACGCTCGCTCGCCATTGTTTGCTAACGCAGGCAGCCACTTGCGAGTTTGGTGGAGAAGCCATGGGAGGGAAAAGGCCAGGCAAATGCATCCAAGCTTTGGATCCCAGATGGGTTGGCTTCATTTTACCAGGTGGTAGCAGCATCAGCATCAGCATCATTGGAAAGTGAGCTGATTCCAAGCTCATCACTTTCATGATGATTTATGGGAATTAAAAAAATCGTAGAATGGGGAAATTTGTTAATGTGTACGTGAAGGATGGTGAGTGATGAGTGGGGCACCAATATAATTAGTGGATCGAGTTTATAAGTAACATTTTCATTGTTATTCTAGTATGGCCGGCGGCCATTTTGTTAGAAGTGCATGCATGCATGACAACATTGTGTTGGGTGTGCCCATACAAGCTTGTTCAGCAACTGAAAGACAGGCCGGCCGGCTCTCGTGAGTGCTGACTTGCTGTACCATCACTAACCACAGACCAAAAGTCACACACAAAAAGATTAATACATATCTGAGAAATATCCAGATATTAGTTAACCTGGTATTGAAAGTGTGTGCTGCCATGCATGCATGACATTTGTTGGGTGATGATCATTGTTGGACCATCCACACCTTATTGGTTAATTTTCAGGCCGGCTGAGAGTTCTACTGCTGTTCATGATAGTTTTTTTTACATGGATTTTTTTGCTGCGTTTTTTATGACGACTCTATTACTATGACTTGTATAGGCTCGTGAAATATGATATTACCGGATTGTCCCCAGTTGTTCCCATCCGACCTGTTTGGAACAGAGGAATAACTTCTCAGGGACTCTAAGGATTTATTTGGATCCTAGCTAGTCCTCCTTTTTCTTATAGGTCCCTGAAAAAAAGATATCTGTGTAGGTGATTGATGATCCGGGTCATGTGATAACACAGGACTAGTCTTCCTGATCATCAGCTAAATAATTAAAAAAAGACGCACACAAACAAGCTAGAGCTACTAGTGTGGTGCATAATTGAGGTGCTAAAATACCAAAAGCAACGGTTGGCATGAGCCCAAACGCTGTGCATTTTGGCTCAATTATACTCTGCTCGATGCCTTGTTTGCAAAATTCAACGGATGGTAGCAAAAGCGAGCTGTTCGCTCGGCTTATCAGCCACCACCAAGAAGATTTTCTCTCGAAGCAACCAAGTACCACCAAGAACTACCAGAACAATACCAAGAAGATTTTTTCTTCGTAACAAACCAAAGCGGTACCATCACCACCAACCAACCGAACAAGTTGTAAGCTCTCCGTCCATAGCTGTAGCTGCGGAGACTCAGCTCCTGCAAGTCATGCAAAGTGGGGGCATCCATCTTTGATGGCCCAATGCCGAGCTCAAAAGATGGCCACCCGTGTGAATTGCAGCTAGCGTAGCATCATATCCTGCTCCATCTGTCTGCCGCCTATCATGAGATGCAGCAACAACTGGATCAATGGAGCAACTAGTGATCGACGACTGCCACTGCAAGTGCGGTTCTTTAATTCTCATTATTTTTCTTTATCTGGCAAAAGATTGTACATTTGTTGCGATGTGCTTTGTGCTTGATCTGCCAAAATCAATGCTTGGGGAGGGCGAAATAAAGCAGATTCTCTGTGTGTTGTATATTCGTGGCTGAATAACATTCAGAAAACTGGGTACACTCGTATCCACTAACCGATGCAGATTTCATTGTGTGCTTCTGCATGTGATTTCCTTTTCGTTTTTGTTTTGATGTAACCCTTGGAAGATCTTTTAAAAAGAGGTTTTGACTTTTGACTATATACAGAATCAGCAGAGTCCCAAAAAAAAAACAGAGTAAACCTTGTGCCTGAAACATGTCAACAGCTTGGTTCCTTACTTCCTTAGCTCTAGGCAGGTATAAACTGAACCACACACGACACACCTCTCTATATGCAGAAACTTGCTGTATTGATGTCCCGTGCCACCGCATGGGCTAGCAACTTTAACATAATTATTCGTTTGATTTATCAACCACCAACCAGTCGAACAGGGGTAACATTACATAAATATATTATTAAAAATGTCATTAATTTTCATATATCCAGCATTTTATCTAACGGATTGCACCAATCAATCTGATTTAAGCTGGAGTGACTAGTAGAATATTTAAATAAAATGACTTAATATTGAAGATCTAGTACATTCTCCTTTTTTACATATCACAATTGCTTTATCACAAATCAAATATGTCCAACTTTGATCAGGTTTATAGATATAAATATTATTCTACCAATATATGCATTATCAAATCATACTCCATGGTGAATTTGATGATACAAATCTGGTATCATAGATGTTGTTATATTTTCAATAATCTCGGTCAAAGTTTGATATATATTGATTTAGGACAAAGCAAATGTGATAAAAAAAGTGAGTACCCAATGCGAAAGCTCGCACACATGGTGCGGTTCGGGGAAGTAAAATGTGATATGTAAAAAAACAGGGTGTATTAGAAGGAAAACACTTCACATTTTTGCCATCTGTACAATTCCAGTTTTGTACTATTCATTTAATATAAGTGAACAAACCCAAATAATTGAACAATGTGGTGTTATATGTTGTATGCAAAAATAATCATTTATATCAACTACACTTCTACAATTTCTTATGGATAGGAAAATGTTATCTGAAATATGGGAAATATACCTTCTATACTATGTAGGCACATATTTTGATATATTTAAACATAAGGTATATGGGCTAGAAATGTCATAATTATGTGACAATACCATTAAGCTTAATATATGGGTGTACATATACAGTATACCATTTCTTTTTATAAGTCACACATGCAGATGAAGATTCAAACTTACAAATTTAGCTGTTGCTTTTTTTAACGATCTAAATTTTATATGGTTGGATTCGTAATCAAATATACTCTGCAATGATCATAGGTTCATAATAAAAATAGCTATAATATAAGATAAATGAATTATTAAATTACTATTCAGAAGATCGTGCCAAGTCATGTAAATACCTTGTAAACATAGATGGAGGGAGTAAAAATGCTCTATTAATGTCTATCTTTCTCTTTGCTTCTTCGTAGACATCTCATCTCATTTTTTAGACAAATTATGCATAATAATACATACAATGAACCTCTTAAATCACCTCGATGTAAATGCGTATTGCTCACTACTTTTCCCAGATGCAAAAAATTATTATGTAAGTATGTAACCGCTGGTGCCCTATTAATATATTTAATTAAGTAAGAATCAATTGAATATGCAAAGTTGTTTGTACTAATATTGCCTGCTTCGTGAAAATTATGTAAAAATGTAAAAAGAGATGTCAGAATGAGTTGTATTTATACAAAGGCAATAAGATCTTATATTTCTAGCGGCTAGCGAATATATACTGCTACTCACATGTCATTAACTTAGAATAATCCTAAAATCAAGTTATCATCAATCTATAGTGTATTCTTTTCTTAGATAATGACTGTGTCAACTACTTTTCCATCACCTATGTTCGTCAAGCCCTATCAGATGTTTAGATCTAGACAGCCCACAGGGGGTTAATCCCGGTGGTTTAGTTGTTCGGTGAGGGAGAATCTAAGGTTAAGAACTCGAAGGTTGCGCACGAGCACACGTTCGGGCCTCCGGAGAGTAAAACCCTATGTCCAGTTGTTGGTGTAGATTGCTTGAAGGCTGTGTGATTGTACAAGGGGTCGACCTGCCCGCCTTATATTGGCCAGTGGACAAGGTCGGTTCCCAGATTCCTGGTCGGTTAGGACCAGGAGACCTACATCTAGTTCATTACAACACTTGCCATATTCGTCGATTTTCTTGGTCAGAATCCACCGAATGTCTTGTCTTGCACGTCAAGTCTTGCGGTCTCTCTGGATAAGGTCATCTGGAATCTTCTGGAAGGTCTTCAGGAGGTCGTGTGGGCCGTCAACTAGGTCGGTTGGGCCCATTGACAGGTTGGTGGGTCTTCTGGCAGTATAGACCCACTTGGCGGGGACGACCGTGAGCCTGGTCGGTGGGGACCCAGGGATACCCATGTCTCACAAGCCCTATCATCATAGGACATAAAAACTTGATATTTTGGTTAGTAAAATTAGTTTTATCTAGTAACCAGTGAAAATATGTTGGAATAGGCATGCATGGTTTCTCCTAATCTCAAACATAACAGTTTGCTACATTCTTCTCGATCGTTGCTATTTGTTGCACGCTGAGCGACAACGCGTCCTAGAGCATCATATGACTCCGTCCTATTGCTTGTGCCATGGATAGCACCCTCGCTTGCGGCCTGCGCTCTGTCCTTGCTTGATTGCTTGTGGTTTGCTCGGTCTGTGGCAGCCTTGTGGATGACTACGTACTATGAGTTGCGACTGCTTTCATGCTCATCCAAAGACCACTAAGGTTTAAGAAGATCGATTTTGTGCCATCTTGAGAGTCGGAGATTGCATATGAAGATTATAGGGGTGTGGACATCAAATTTATATGTTTTAATAATTGAACAGATGAATGATTTAGAGAGTTGATTTAGATTAATTTTATAAAACACAAATTTTAAGTAATTTTGACATAGATATAAGGGGTTATTTTAGTTAAGTATGCATAATGGCAAAGGTGGGTAATTTTATTCTCTTTTTAAGTGTCCAGCTAGGATTCTATGTGGCTTCATGTGGAGGATTCTTTAATTTTTCTTTTTCCTAAACTATCCACCTAGGATCCTAGGTGGCTTCACGTGGATGCCTTAAAAGGAGTCTCAAAGTAGCAATAGTGAGAACAAATGAATAATTTAGAGAGTTGATTTAGATTAATTTTATAAAACACAAATTTTAAGTAATTTTGACATAGATATAAGAGGTTATTTTAGTTAAGTATGCATAATGGTAAAGATGGGTAATTTTATTCCTGTTTAAGTGTCAACCTAGGATCCTGGGTGGCTTCATGTGGATGCTTCTTTAACTTTTCCATTTTCCTCCGTCCAGCTAGGATTCTAAGTGACTTCACTTGGATGCCTCAAAAGGAGCCTCAGACAGTAAGATATCTCATTGAAGGGAAGGGGAGACCAAAAATAGGAAAAAAAAAGTGATGACTCCACAAGTCCAAATGGACGAAAAAAGCCGACAGCTCAAACCAACTCCTATTTGGAACACACGACAACTCCATAAATCAAAATAAGGATAAAAAACTCTCAGCTCCTCTAGAGATTCAGGTCGAGGAATTCCCACGTTTGAGAGGACCTTGGATTTCCGACAAGCCGATGGATCTCCCGTATGGGCTTCCTCTATATCTCAAATCATCAGCCGCTGGCCCTGGCAACACACATGGCAATATGGCCGGCATCGATCGATCTGCATTGATATGATCTTGCCTGACCAGAAACCAGAAACGAGCGTGTGGCGGAGGATCGGAGGTGGAGACGACGACGGCACGCCGGCCCGCAACCGCAACAGTGGCCGTGGATACGTCTCCAGGGGGGCAAGCGGGATCCGGGGATCGTGGATCGCGATCGCCCGTGTCTGCCCCGCTGCGTGGCTACTAGCTGCATTGAAAACCGTGTCTCCGGCGAGCTAGTACTGGCGACCATGCATATGCATGTTGCCTGCTTTTGCTGGATGAGCAGCACTTTGAACGACGGTGGATGAACCGGGACTTGAGAGTTCTCAACCCGCATTATTTGCCCAAATGTCAACGCGCTTGCTTTGATTTCTGTTGTTTTTTGAAGTCTTCTCCACTACTAGGGTCCTACTAAAGCAACTAGTGTTGCGTTACACCTAGCTAGCTCGGAAAATGGTTGACCGTATGTGTGTACCATTTTTCTCCCCCTACTTTTTCCCTGATGGACTTTTTAATTATAATTTATATGCATTATTGCGCATGATGTAAAGTTGGATTACCGTTGGAATCAAACGTCCCAGGAGTGGATAAGATTTACCGTTGACCCGATAATAAGGAACCGGAATTAAATATTGGCCCCTTGTTTAGTTTGCTAAAGTTTCTAACGCTTTCTCCACTCTCTCCAGCACATCACATTAAATACGTCAAAAGACATATGTTCGGAGTATGAAATATAGGTAAGAAAATAACTAATTACACAGTTTTGATGTACTTCACGATACGAATCTTTTGAGTCTAGTTAGGCCATAGTAGGATAATATTTACCACAAACAAATGAAATGTGCTACAGTGCGCGAAACGTTGAAAAGACAAATTTTTCCACCATCGAAACAGACGAGTTCTGAATCGAAATGCTATTGTTATTTTGATACCAGTATGTTCAAAAATGAGGCGCAACCTTAACTTAGAAACCATGCAAACTTGCTATATATATGGAGAAAAGTGACTTTCGGATAAACTGGGTTCATCATAACTGAAAAAACAGAGAGAGGTGAAACTAAATATTTTTCGCGAACACGCCTTAGCTCGTATTTCATTAAGAAGAAAGCAGTTATAACCAATCCTTGGTATAGCCAAACAGACCTTGACCAACCAAGAGCACAAAGGAGAAAAAACAAAGAAACACTGAAAAAGATTACAACCCAACACACAAGAACATAAGAAACAACAACAAGAAGGGGGAGGGGGACACCCAACACTGCCACACTAAGGGCGACCTAAGGCTGAACCTGCAAAGAGGATACACCATCACCAAGGATGCCTGGAAGACTATGGCGAAGCATCCACCGTACAGCAAGAGCACGGCGGCCAAGCATCCGTCGGAATAGACAGGTGGCAAAGCATCCACCTAACAACCACAACCTGGACGGCAAAGCATCCGTCCAGAGCAAGCACATCGCAGCGGCAAAGCATCCGCCCGAGCCAAGTAACAGGTGGCAAAGCATCCACCTAAGTAGAACAACCCAGCGGCAAAGCATCCGCTGAACGAGAGCAACCAGCAAGGCGGCAAAGCATCCGCCAAAATGTAGCGACCCAAGCAACCAGGATGATGGTATGCAACAATAAACGTAGGCAGGTTCAGCAAGAGCATCTTCTTCCAAGGAGAGATCGTTGCCACCGCCGCCGCCAAGCCGGGACCCAACGACACCAAGAACCCCGCGCCGAAACAGAGCTTCCAAGACAACACCTCCAGGGAGGGGGCGACACCAACGGCGCCGTCGTTGTCCGACACATGGTCTAGGCTTTCGCCCGGAAAGCTTCAGCCGAGGTGGATGGAAGAGGAGGAATCAATGACGCCTTCAAGAAGGTGCGCGACGCCCTCAGGCGTCGTCGTCATCCTGCCACCAGCGGGCCAACGACTTTCGCTTGCAACCCCTCCACCATCACCCAAGGACGCCCGCCAGTAAGGCCGGGGACTGTTGGCCCGAAGACGAACCGGATGATGAGCGCGGGCGGAGGTGCCAGACGGCGCCCCCACGCAGCCGCCCCGGGGACGGCGACCCCGCAAGGTGGAACCACCAGGCAGGTGCACACCGGCGGGGGGAGAGCAGATCCGGCAGGAGGATATGTAGAACCGGCGAGGAGCACCGCGGATCTGCCCTCCGGCAGCCGGCGAGGAGCCCGTCAGCCACTGAAGGACGGCACAACTCCCCATGGCGAGCAGATCCAGCCCCCGGGCGGGTTGGCGGCGCGGGCACAGTGGTGCCTTCCGAGTCGCCCTTGGGGAGCGCTCGGGAGGAGGGGGGCAGGTGAAACTAAATATTGTAGTATTTTGTTATACATCCATGTGCCGTGACTCCTGAATGAAGTTTTTTTTCGAATTACACAAAACATCGGAGACACTCACAACGCACGCACACTCATCCCTATGAATACACACGCAAACCCTACCCCTAGGAGCATCTTCGAAGACTCCCACGGGGAGTCGAACCCAGGACCTGAGGTGCTACCGGGGCTCTTGTAACCACTAGGCTACGAGCCCTTTCGCGACTCCGAAGTTTAAACCTTAACTTCTCAAGGTTAATAACTCGATTGCAAAAGGATAAGATGAACCTAGCTTAATAAGATCTCATCATCAAGTGTAATGAGAGAGTGGGAGAAATTGTTCGGAGGTCCCCTAGCTAGGTAGGCAGTACGTACGATCGCGTACCCACCATCAGATCCGGCCGGTACACCATTGGATCTTGCTCATCTCACCATCCCCACCATGAATACCAACTTGACCTCCTCCGATCTCTTCCCCCCTCCTTCCTTCCTACCTGCACGCAGTACACACAACGTACGGTGAAAAACATGGAGACAGGTGGTGCAGGCCCCAGGGCCCGGCAAGCCCACGGGCGCCCTGGCCCACCCTGCCGTCCCCCCGCCCCCCGCTCCCCTCGTCGCCGTACGTACGCCTCCACCACCACCAACCGTGGCCGCCGATCGCTCCAACCCTGTAATTCTCTCTACCCCGTCGATCCATTCCATTCCTACCACTATATATACACCACCCCGCTCTCCCACTCGCCGTCGCCCACCACCACCACACCACCGGTCACCAGCTGAGTTCCAAGCCGATTATTGCTCAGCTGCTCTGCTCGCTCTGTCCGTCGCCCGGCTAGAGCTCGCGGACCGCTCGATTGAAGTATATATAGACACAATGGCGATCAAGAAGGGCGGCGCGGCGGCGTCGGGGCTGAAGCAGATCCTGCGGCGGTGCTCGAGCCTGGGTCGCCGTCAGCAGCAGCACAACGGGTCGTACGAGGAGGAGGAGGAGTACGAGGAGGCGGGGCTGCCGTCGGACGTTCCCCGCGGCCACTTCGCCGTGTACGTGGGCGAGCGGCGGCGCCGGTTCGTGGTGCCCATCGCGCTTCTGGACCGGCCCGAGTTCCGCTCCCTCCTGCGCCGCGCCGAGGAGGAGTTCGGGTTCGCCGGCGCCGGCGCCGGCGGCATCCTCGTGCTCCCCTGCGAGGAGGTCGCCTTCCGCTCCCTCACCTCCGCACTCGCCTGCGGCGGCGCCCGGTGAGCGCGCTAGCGCGAGTCTACGCACGCCAAACCCGCCGCCGACGCCTCATCCGACGGCCGGGGCGGTGCAGGCGCATGGCACTGCAATGTGCAAGCCTGTGCGTGTGGGGGGTGGCTATTCGTTCCATTATTCAAAGATTCATTGATTTGCTGGCTGGGCTTCAACTCGCCGGCGAAGTAATCAGTAATCACACGTACGTGTACGGTGAAGAAGATGGAGGTGTGTGTGTGTGTGTGTGTGTAAATATGGTGGATTAGAGAGGAGGACGCAGATGATGAAGATCACGCGGAGGAGTGGTGCATGCGCGGAGGATTACATTAGCGCGCGCGCCCGCCATTGGAGTGCTAGAAGCGTCGTCGATCGCGGAGGGAAGGAGATCGAAGACGATCGAGAGGGCTGGGCTGCTGCTTGCTGTGTGTGTGGCTTTGAATCTTTGGTCGGTCAAGTATTTGCTGGCCGCTGCTGCGTGTACGCTGTTTGTGATGCGTTCTGCTTCCTGGCCGGCCTAGATACGGGTTAGGCCAAGTGAAGGAACCATCATTACTTGTTTTTTTTTTCTGTACACGCAAAGATGCTGGCCGGCTAGGTATGTTGTAGCTGCCAGAGATCAGAGCTTGCATGCACACTGCAACGAGATCGATCAGAGATATTCAGATGTATGCACATGCATGTGTAGTGTTCCTGCTGTTCCTCTATTCTCTTGAATCATCTTGAATCCTGATCCAATTTTTCTTGCCAAGAAAAACTGAATGATTGGTGATGATGTGATGCCCCTTGTGTTTGGTTGCTGCGTGCATGTGTGAACTTTGCTTTGCTCCTACGACGGTCCTGCAGAATGCTACGTGCCTGCATGTGTGTGACAGTGAAAATCAGTGGCATGCAGCTTTCAGCAGGTCTCGATTGGGGCGGGTCGTCGTCGTGCGGCGCGAGCGGATATCGGAGAAGAACGTGGGAGGTGGTGGTTGCCTGGGTTGTTGCCTGCAGCTGCAGGCCGTTTTCGAACCGCGGCCGGCGCGGCTACCGTACGTCGTGTGTTCATCATACGGGACACGATCTAACGAGCATACGTTGCCTACATTGGGAGGTGGTGAATGCAGCTGCTGTGGTTGCCTACGTTGTCGATCGCAGACAGCACGCACGACGTCGCGCCTGTTCCTATATTTTTTTAATCGAAACATTGTTAATATACGCGGCGTGGCGGTGAAGTGAAGATCATATATCTTCAGGCAGTAGCGGTGAAGTGAAGATCTTCAGACAGGAGCACTTCGTCAACGAACGAAGATCAGCCTGTCCGAGATTATCTCAATCAATCATCAAATCGAAAAGGTTAAAGGGTGAAGAAAGGAGTAGGATCGCGAGAGGGGGAGACGACAGGGAAAGACGCGGGCGTTCACAGTGGTGCCCCCAGGCCGGTCACATGCATCTGATGCATGCATGGATCCACCACCCTCCGTTTCCATGTGGAGTCGCTTTTCACCACCAGCAAGGCCGAGCGCACAAAGCCTTTATTTCCCGGAGACGCGCGCGCCGCGCCGCACCGCACAGGTATCCGGCGCCACGCCAGCGCGGCGCGCGATCCAAAGGAACCGAGGGCGTTCCGAGCCGCGCGCGATCGCCGGGCAGGCAAGGATGGGCTGGGACTGGGACCCCGCGCACGCGCGGCCACTGGGTGTTGTGTTGTTGTTGCCAACCGCCGGCCGCGCGGGCGTACGGCACGGTCGGCCAGCCGATCCATCCGCGGCTAGCTGCACGCACCAGCACCATCCGGCGGCGCCCCGGCACCCGGACGTGCGGGTGCCGGGAGCGAGCGTGGCGAGGGCGCGCCCCAGGCGATCTCGGCCTGCTTGAGTGCTTGGGCAATTGGCACGGGTGCGGGTGCGGCAAGGGCGCGGGCATCCGTGTGGACGGGTCACGACGGGGCGCGCGCGGGCGCGGTTGATTTCTCTCTCGCCGGACGCCGAAACCCCGGGCCGGGCGAGGCGGCACCACCACCTGCGCAGAGCGCGACCCGACCATGACGCGCGCTGTCGCTCTCGAGAACGTCACCTGCGGCGCACCGCAAGGTGCATGGTAAGGTAATCAGGATCGCCCACGGTTTCGCATGTGGGCGAGCTCATGGACCATCTGCAGGGTCTGGGTCTGCTCAGTCCCTTGCCAATGGCCATGACCGTTTTTTCCCACTTGGTGCCTTGGTGGTGCCTGCCGTGGTCGTCGTACATATATATATCTTTTGCCAATCTGGCTGGAGTGCCTGGACGTACGATGTGGCATGTGTGTCATCTGCAGGCCGGCATCCTGGCTGCAAGGAGATCTACTGTAAAAAACGCAACGGTTTTCCGTGTTCTGCTGCAGTACGTGCTGACGCTCTCGTGACGATCCGTACCCGCGAGAACGGCGCCTCGCGTCGTACTGTACTACCGGTACGTAACCGATGCCGTTCCATTGAGCTCGATAGTCCAGGGCGTGGCTGCCCGCGCAGGGGGCGGTCTCTGCTGAACTGCATCATCATCTGCTGGTACGCGTCAATTCGATCTCGACGGTAAGATCATCCATCATCCATCCGATGATCAAACCACGGGGTTATTACCGTCCGTTGTCACAAGCCCGGGTTCTCGTTGGCACGCATGATGAGTTGATGACACCCGTCCCAGTGTCCATGGTGTAGCTCACGTCCTGCGCACCTGTGGTCGCGCCGCAGGATCGGAGCTCTGCTGCCTTGAGCTCACTATCACGTAAGGCTAATCGGTGAAGGTAACCTAGGAGATCAGATGCTGATGTCTGGTAATCAGAGAGAGGGCTGAAGGACTAGCTGCAGAGGACGAGACGACCGGCAGCGCCACCCCATTGGAATTGAATCCCATCCCATTCCGGCCAGGTAACGTGCCGTGCCCAGCCGTGGGGGCACGGGGCAGCCCATGTGCGGCCGCTGGTGGCCACGGACGCCCGGCCCGGCCGGACCACACCACCCCAACACCACCCAGAGGAGGAGCAACAGGGGATGTGGGTGGCAATAACTGACGCGGCCGGCCGGCCGGCATCCCAATTCCCAGGTCGCTCGATCGAGGTCGAGGCCAACCCCAACAAGGGCAGACGAGGCAGTTTGCGAGGGTGGCACCCAAGGGCACGCACCCGTCGTACGCCCCGGCCTGCACGGATGTACGTGCGCCCGCCCGGCCTCGGAGGAGTCAGTCTCTCTGGGATGGGTGGGACCCCATCCATGTGTGTGGGCTGTCGGCAACAGCGACCAGCCTCACTCATCTCATCTACTGGCGCCAATGCGCCATGGCACCACAGCCACACCACAGGGGGTGTAGGGCATTGGCACTACAAGTCATTTTGTTGGCGATGGCATAGTTTTAACGTAAGGCGACCTGATGAGTTCAGTAGCGGAGGCCATTCATCATAACTTCGTGCACAGGGCCCAGCCAGAGAAGGAGTTTCATTCATCGCGGGCAGCAACCGCGCCATGGAGCCAGTCGAGCTGACAGCAACCACCCCCTCCTTTGGGGTGGGGTTCTTGGCTAGAACATGGGGCCAATGATAAGCTGTTTGACAGATGGTGCATCGGGAGAGTGTGAAACAACGAGACATAAGTAGTTGACAGATGGTGATTGGGAGAGAGTTGTCAAACAACGAGAGGTGTCATGCGCCTCTTCGGCGGACGACCACAGACGACGACCTTCACCTTTTGCAACACTTCACCCCCCCCCCCCCCCCCCCCAAAAATGTGTTAGACGGGAACATGGTCTGCTAACTCATTTGGTTTGTACTACTTTGGACCCACAAAATTGCTTCCACAGGCATCACAGTCTGTTACATCGATCTTATCGACTCTACGTGCAAAGCATCCTCTACACAAATTTCAAAAAGACTCGACAGAACAATTCCCACACGTTTTGAGCACAATCCATCACAAGAAGAACCTTCTCCTGCTTGTATCCATGTCCGGCTGTAATTCAAGTCAAGCATTTTGTTAGAACGAGTGGAAATCAGATGTTAAATACTAAATAAGCAGCAGCAGCAGCATCAGTACCTTGTGAACCCATTCGTACTCCCCACTTTTCGTGTCAAAGGTCCCATGTTGCAAGGTGAGCAGCTTTAGGACAAAGCGAGGACCACATTCCTGTGCCATCAAAAACAGTTTGGTCTCAGGCCGAAAGACCAGTGGAGCAACAATAATGCAGAGTAGTGGATCTAAAGTGAATCCCATTAGCTGCTGCTGAGGATTCGAGATTGCATTTGCTATCATCAAACTGGCAGGATAGTGATATCGCAAAATCCAGTACGCAAGGCATCATAACATATAGTGGTGATTAATAAGTCTTTGAAAAAAGGACTGGCTAGCCTATAAACATGGCTCAAACCCATGTTGATGTTTTCAGAGTTTCTTTTTATAAGGTGTTTTCAGAGAAGTTAAGGGGAGAGATAAGGATCTCTGCGTATTGTTAATTCAACATATTCCCTTTTCTTTTAAGAAATGAAGCACAAAGTGATCATGCAACCAAGAACTGTAGTTGACACTTCGTGGTTGTCTGATTTTCTGATTCAAAACTGAAAAAAATTTCTTACAGCAAAACTCTTTGGTGGAGAGCTATTAGCTGTGTTACCTGAAGGCGACAAATCACTTGCTTCTCAGGTTTGCTTTTGCTTTCAGATGTCTTAGCTTTCTTGTCCTTCAAAGCAACCTTGCTTTCTTTTGTCTCAAAGATGTACCTAGTGTATGTTCCACAACAAAAAAATAAAATACTAGCTGTAACACATTAAAAGGTATTAAAAAAGAAATGCCATTCCATAAATCAGCTCGCACATGAGCTAAGGCAATGTCAGATTAGTGTTTGCTTTCATTAACCATTTTCATAATATTTATAGTAGTTGCTAGATGACTAGACATGACCCGGGAACCCAGGTGTACAACAGTAGTGTAGACATGCTGATAATTTTTTAACAAACAAAACTCCCGGTCAGGCTCATTCAGTTATTTGTAAATGCATTTTGATATGTGCACCTGTGATGACGGAAGAATATGTAGTCTCGCTGATTATGGAAGGTCACAACACGGCGCCCACGAAAATTGGGGTCTTGGGGGAAAAGGGCTTGTATCATTCTGAAAAATGGATCAGGAAAGAAACACATGTAAATAAAATAGAGAAAACCCCAGACGGTAGAATAATGGAAAGAGGCACCAGGCCACCTTTTCATTTAAAAAGGGATTTAAGTTCTGAAACCACCTTCCAACACGATGACCAAGGCGTGTGGTGAAATTGTTCAAGACTAGCTCTGGCTGATGACTGGTAGGGTTGCCATGGTTCTGTAATGTATGGAGAAGATGAAAAGGTTAACCAACATAACCAAAAATGACATCTAACAAGGGTCCTGTTACACAAATTATATAGGAAAGAGGTAATTTTGATGAACCAAATGCCATTTAAGAAGAGCATAATAACAAGGTGGTATGAATGAATATCCCCCCATAATAAACACGCTGATCTACATAACAAACAGATCAAGATATACAATGTGCTACTGAGATAAGTAGGCTAGCGAAATCCAGAGGCAACATTCATAAATATGTTCCTTCCGGCAAACAAATTCCAGCTTGACATTGATCTAGAAGGCATTGGTTATCAACCACGTCATCAGCGCTATTTCATAAAATGCTGTAAAGCATGGGAAATTAAAACAAGGACATGGCATGTCAGAAAGAGACATGGACCAGCCTATAGCAGACATGCCATATGGCACCGAACATAGCCATATGCATGTTTGATTTTTGGGCACAAAACTCATGCCTAATGCAAGCTAGGGACAACCTAGAGACAAGTAAGATGGGGTAATTGATTGCAGCTTGATTGGTGTTCATTTCCCTTTCACCTTTTTGTCTTCAAAGTTAACGATGTGATGATGGCAAAGTATACTGCTATCTGAACCACATGAATAGATAATTCAATATGATTCATCTGTGTGCGATGCCTGAACCACATGAATAAATAATTCAATATGATTCATGTGTGCCATGCATGATACTTGTTCGCTAATAAGCATGTAGCATTATTGACATCACCTTTATTACAAAATAATGAATAGACTTCAAAATAAAGGGTTTATATAGGATTTGTCTAGAAACAATTGTCTTCTTACGGTGTGTTATTACCGTGCCCTTTCTTGCAACAAAAACTGAAAAATTACAAGACTGTTATCCAAGTCTAAGGTCTTAATGATGAAACAAGGGAGGACATCTAGGTTCTTCTGTAGAATGCAGACCGTAATAAGTAATAACTTGTAATGGAATTTGAAAAAAGAATACACAAGTTTGTGGCCTTTGATAGGTGTTACCACAATGTTTAATGAAAAGCCAGGGGAAAACACACTTAATAGGTCACAGTTCACAACATAAACACTCAGAGGCTTTTCCGATTAAAATAGCAAACAAAGAGTTTTTTGGAATTTGCGATAGTACATAACAATTACGTACAGATCCTCTGAATGACCAAGTAGCATCACTTTGCCCTTGTCTGTGACAAGGGCAGCAAAATTCAGTCATTGTTCCTACATTTCTGTACTGAACAAAACTTTCATGAGCAGCCTGATCTGCTATTGTTTGTGATGAGTATAACATTTTTGAGCTTTTCAAGGGTTCATCACAAGCTCTGGTGACAGTTTTCATGGTAGAAAGTAGCTTAACTACTTAAGCTATTCAACACGTTATTTAAAAATTGAACACATGGGCACTCGCAATATCATCAAGTAGCTCAGTACCAAGCAAGACTCATTATGCTCAACATTTGACTAATGCCTTCACAAAAGGTATCAATTCAGCAAAAGTTGATGAAACGCAGGTGTTCAGTAAGTTGCTATGATCAAAACTACTTAAAACAAATTACAGATATGACAATAACAAATCAAAGAAAATAGAGCACCAAACAACAGATACCTTTATGTCCTTCCGTAGAACAAGTTTGGATAGTTTGAAATGTGCAGTGGGGCCATCAGGTAACCCCACGATAAGTAGGGCATCTAACATAAAAACCAATAAGATGTCAAAAGCAAGCTTAAGTTCAACAAATTTTAGGCCCGATATGATGAATTCATACCAGGTTCTCTTCGATTTGTGTGGACAACAATAAGTGAGGTGAAGTCCCTATTCTTTGCATATTCCACAATCTGAAAGAAATGTGTTTAAGTGCATGTGGAAAGGTGCCTCAATGAACCAATTAATAAAAAATTAACTCAGTAGATGGCATACTTTCTTGAGTTCATATGTTCCCCTTTTAACATAATGAGAATTCGGTATCACTTGCATTAACTCCTCAATAAAGGCAGGTCCCCTCTGGATATATGCAAGCAGAAAATATAGTGTTAAGTCGTGCAGCATTACAATTTTTTTTAAAATCATGACAAAATGAGAACCAGCAGGTAACATATGGAGTAGAAAGTTCAAGAAGCAGGGATAATAAGCACAGAAAACAAATACCCCTGAATTGAAGCGGCATGTGGTAATCAATACTTTTGGAATTATGTGCTGTTTTAGAACTGCATTGAATTCATCTGCATCATTTCCTGCAAACAGCTGCACACAGCAAAAAAAAATCCCTTAATTCACAAATCTAGAAACTGTAAAGTTGATATGGTCCAGCGATCAGCATGACTCTCAAGATTGAACATAAAACTTTAGATTGAGTAAACGACATGGCGATACAATAGAGTGATAGACTAACAGAGATTTCTAATACATATCAATTAGTATCAAAGTTAAGCTTGGCATCACTTGTGCATGGCCGAATGCTACTTACTTTCCAACTGATCTAAAAGGTTCTTTAGGGGAGCAGCCTCACAAAAGAATGAAATCTTAACCTCAACAATGCACAACACATTATTATTGGCCTCAACTATATAGCTGAGTTAAAACTATGAAAGCAACTATGGATGCTTAAAAAATTTCTTCAAATTTAATGAACCAACAGTTCGGTATTTGATTAATACACAAGAATTAAAAAAAGGAGTTAATCAAATATGATATTCGGTTGGCTCACAACAGTTCAACACGAACCTCCTGATCATCAGGCCGGCACACAGTCTCATCAGCCTCTCTGGTGTTTTCGATCGTCCGCGGCACCTGCCTCTCCGGCGGCTGCAGAACACCAAAGACAATCAGAACCAAACCAAAACTCGAAACTCTACAGGGGGCGTGGGGCAGTCCGAATAGAGCATCCTTGCCTGTTCCCCAAGCTCTTCTGCGCGGCGGATGGCCTGGCTGCGCTCGCGGGCGAGCTTGCGCTTCTCGGCCTTCTTCTCGCGCTTGAGCTTGGCGTGCAACTCGCTCCGCTTGTCCTTGTTCTTGATCTGCGATGGCAGTATCGCCGCCGCCTTATCCTTCTTCGGCCTTTTGTCCTTGCGCTCCCTCCTCTCCTCGCCCTCGCCGCCCTGAGGAGTCGCCCCGTCGGAGGAAGGCTGCTTCCGCTTCTTCTCCTTCGCCATCGCCGCCGGGAGGTTGCTGCAGTTAGTGCGGCGAGGGTTTAGGCGCCGGTGGCGGCGGCTAGGGTTAGGGGATAGCGAGGCGGGAGCGAGCGCTCTGAGCGGTTGGCTGGCTGCTCGACTCGTGGACCGGGAAGAGAGAGAACAGGTCGGTTGCGCTTTTGGGCTTGCCTAGTCCGTGAGAATGGGTTGGGAATTTTGGGCTGGAATACGTACTGGGCTTAGATTGAGAAATTTGCAAATGTGACAGTCTCAAAGATGGGTTCCGCTCATTTGTTATTATACAATTTGGCTTCGAAAAATGTCATCCTCAAAAGGTAGACACACCGCTACAATGCCTACTATAACAATAATACCCTCAACCTTCTCCTTCCTCTCCTCACCTTCACCCCGCTGCCGCTCCCAAATCACAAGCACCCGTCGCTGCCCGCCTCCCGCGGTGGAGCTGCCCACGGCACGCACGCGTGGGGAGGCCAAGCTCGCTTGCGGCGAACCGGCCCACGGCGGCGCACGCCCGTGACGGGCGCAGAGAGGGAGGAGGAGCGAGCGGGGGCCGTGGCGCGGGGCTCCCTTCGCGACTGTCGCGAGCAAGGAGCAGGGGTGGCGCACGGGGGAAGGAGGAACAGGGGTGGCGCGGCGGTCTGGCGGCGAGTGGCTGGAGGAGCAATGGCGGCGGCGGGTTGCTAGAGGTAGGAGAAGGGGAAGGGCAGTATGGTCAAAGAAGGCATAGTAGCGGTGTGACTCTATTTGACGATGGCAATTTTGCGAATCCCTTTTGCATAATGGCAAAGGAGCGAACCCAGGTTTGAGAGTGGCGGAATTGCAAATTTCTCGTTTACATTGGGGATCTCTCCTCATTACCCATTTCACATAGTTTGGTAAATTCCTCTAGAAAACAAAGTACGTATTTTTTTTAAAAAAAATGAAACTTCCAAATGTTTTCAAAATGGGGTTTGCATTAAGAGACCTTTTATGAAAATTTTGAATGTACAGAAATACACATCTCCATCTCCATAAGAATAAAGAATCACAGTAGGTTTGTCATGTAGAGATGCTCTCACATAAAACTTTGTGCACTACTAATAATAAATGTTTAAAAAACTTTTGTGTACTTCGAAGGAAATTGTTCGATTCGATTGTTTCTTATCTATTATTAATTAAAGAGTTTATTTGAAAGACTATTCAAAATTAAAAACGGGGTAAAAGATGAAGATATTGTTCAACCCAACAAGTCGACAACACACTATCCCCTTCGCCTCTCCCACTGCCACCCGCGCTCTCAACCGATCGAAGCTTTCCGGCCGCGATGTTCTCGTGCCGCCCGCTGGCGCCGCCACCCCTCCCGCGTGCCCTTACCTTCGTGCGGCTCCCGCCGTCGTCGCTGCGGCCGCCGCCTTCGTCGCTGCGCGTGGTGCGGTGCATGGCGAAGGAGCGGCGGGTGCGGATGGTGGCGAAGCAGATCCAGCGGGAGCTCGCCGACATGCTCACCCGCGACCCCATCCTGCAGCGCGCGGTCCTCCCCGAGGCAGCGCTCGGCGCCGACCGGTACCTCTCGTCGCTCACCACCATCGCCGACGTCGAGCTCTCCAACGACCTCCAGGTCAGGTCGCCCGCCGCTCACGCGCGCACAAATGGCGATCGGCTTGCGCAGGTGATGCTGAATTCCGGTGTGCGCAGGTGTGCAAGGTGTACGTGTCCGTGTTTGGAGATGAGAGGGGGAAGAAGGTTGCCATTGAGGGGCTCAAGGCCAAGACCAAGTATGTTAGGAGCCAGATAGGCAAGCGGATGAAGCTGCGCCTCACGCCAGAGATAAGGTTTATCGAGGATGAGTCCATGGAGCGCGGAAGCAGGGTAGGATACATATGTATCTATTTTTATTGGATTCGAGTATACCTATTTGACTATTTCTGCATGATGTGAATTCCGTTATTCATTCATGTTCATTACCTTAGAATACTTTACCATACTTTATTCGCTGCACATGTTACTTTGAACTCAGATGTGTGCCTTTGGTATATGACTGTTCTGTACTTTGTTTCCAAACGTGTGGTCATCACAACATGTGCTAAGGCAGCTAAGCAACCTGTATAAACACACATGTGTGTGCTTTCTTACGAAACATATCATATATTCGTCATTGTATTTGCCCCCTTACAATTTGATACAGGATATTAATTTGCTTCCTTTTGAACTTCAAAGAGTATATGCATTGCATTTTTTGTGAAAATTATAATCATCTTTATGCTTTATGGCCTTATGGGGGTATAAGAAACATAAGGCCTGCTAGAGGCAATTGGATATCAACACAAACAATTTGATAGGCTGCAGGAATGTACTGGAATAACATTGACTAATTATTTTTTGTTTATTTATAGATCCTTGCTATACTTGACAAACTAAAGGAGGAAAGGGAACAACAAGAAGGAAAAGACGGAGAGGAAGACGTAGAAGGTTCATATGTATCAGAAGAAGAAGATGGTGATTGGGATGCAGACGAGCCAGATGAGGAGGACATCATTTACGTAAAATAGCCCATCTCTTCCTAAGGACTTGGTCATCATTGATCCTATCTCAGAACACTGCAGGTGTGCTTATAGAAATTGAAGTTTTGTGATTATGAGGCCTTGCATTAGCTTAAAAACTATTATAATGCTTTCTGCTTTCAAGTTCCTAAACCCAGGTGGTTGCATGTTGTGTGATTAGCCCCCCTAAAGGGCTCAGTCCTAACATCCCTTAAGACAAAGACAAGGGAATGTGTCCCACCATGGAGTGTTTTTGTTCTTCTGTGTTTGTTTGATTGTCTGATGTCAAGTTCAAGCACTTACAATGCTTATTGTGTGTGGACTATTGTGTGTGCCATGTGGAAAAATTAGGTTGGAATAACTGTCGTATTTTT
Source organism: Cenchrus americanus (assembly GCA_947561735.1). Lineage (NCBI taxonomy): Eukaryota > Viridiplantae > Streptophyta > Magnoliopsida > Poales > Poaceae > Cenchrus > Cenchrus americanus. Next base: position 79,219,062 of record OX387240.1, read on the forward strand.
TTAAGTAAACAAACTTAACTGAGTCAGATGATAAATGGCCAAGGGAAACTGATATGATTCTAAAGGGAACTAATTTTATTTTGAAGAAAACATTTAGATCAACAAATGGCTCAAGGGTCAGATGAAAAGACATGATATGACATTAGAATTGCATATATTATTGAACTTTTGTTTGTTATTCGAAGTTGGGCTAAGTGGTTCAAGTTGTTTTAGTTGTTCAGCAAACAGAAAGTGTAGAAGAGATGCATCTTTTCTTTTTAACTTCATATTTTAACTTAGAAGACATGTATGAATAGTTGTTCAGCTCAACCACGTACTTCTTATCTGACCGTGTGGGATGTTGCCTGTAGTACAGGTGGTAGGTGGTTCTTTGTACTAGGCATGATACATAGTTATGCATCCTAGGCTATCATTTTGTCTTCTTAAACAAATTCTAATGCATAGTACCAGTAATGTTCTAAACGGTATAACTAAACTGTGCAGTTCTCTTTGGAGTTTAATCCAGTGCGGTTGATGACTCACTACTCACATGCTTATCGAAGGGCTCCAAGGTATCTCGGCACTTGAAGAGGTTTGCAGAGACATCTCCTTTGCCAATTGAAGCAGGTCATATCACACCCCTGCTGCCGATTAGAAGCTGGTCATATCCTTTCTTCATGGCTCGTCAACGCGGAGGATATTTTAAAGAGGAATTTGGAAGATATATAATCATTTTTCTGTCCACTAGATCATGATATCTGACCATCGGTGCAAGACAGTTTTGACTGATGTTCATTCCTGTGTTATGTTAACTAGCACTTGGTTAATGTGTACCTTTCCTAGTTTTTTCAAGAATGTCTGCCTAGTTATCTTGATGTGTTTCAGTTTCCATTTTCTTCTATGGTTTGGTACAGTTTTTACCTCTTTCTCATCATTATGTAATAAAGTAGCATCAGTTTAATGATAAAACAGCACTTTGCCATCTGAGCTAGTACAAAAGTTGATCTGGACAAAGTTACAAATGTACTCTCCAGCTGAGCTGCTTATGGGAATCAGTAGTCCTTCAGTTCCTAAGGTGCTTTGTACTTTAATTGAATTGATCTGCTGTTCTTGTACATTGTACAGCTAAGGTTATTCAGGTGACCATCACGAGAAGCATGACTTGCCTTTGTGCTTTAACTGAATTGATTTGCGGTTCTTGCACAACTATGGTTTTTCAGGTGACCATCACGAGAAGCATGACTTGCCTTTTCAGCTCTTAATTTCTTACACTGCAGCAATTCTATTTGGTTTTAACACAAGTGAATTTTCATTAGCTAGGAGAGCACTGTGAAAGCTGAAGAGCACTATGGCGATCCAATCTCCTGCATGTGCCTACTTAACTTGGACAGGCATTATGAATACTGAACATATTATTTTGCCATCGTGAAATTGCAATGGGTGCTAAGGGCTCATCTGGTTCAAGTAATCTGCTGGACACACATCTAAAGAGGATCAAGTCCTGATACAAGCTCAAGTAACTCAACTGATCTGGTAATTCTTTGAACACTTTTGTGAACTTTATATCAGCTTCTTGAACGTTTCTCCTTGTACATCAAGAGAGATTTCTTGATTGCATTTTTAAATAGAATATCTAGGGATGGGGGTTCATTAGGAGCTTCCTGCACTACCCTTGTTCTTTTTACCAACGATTGTGGTAGATGTCTGTTGCTCTGTTGATTCACTGAAATTCAAACACAAACTCTTTCCTAATCAACTTAGGTTTAAATTTTGTATGCCTTTCAAGTTTTAAAGCATATCAAATGTGTTTACCTGATGATATACGTTATTCACATGATAAAGAATATGAATTAGGCCTACTCATCTACCCAATTTGTTTCAGGAGGAAGTGACTACGGAAGCTAGTCGTTGAGTATCAGCTGTTGTCTTTGGATGAACAAAGTGCAGGCTGCAGATGATATTAAATGGTTTTCCACTACGAAATGTGCACCAAAACACTGCAGACTGCACTGTGCTAAAAAAAGAAAGCCAGAAAGGTTCTTAGAAAGATGGCAACCAACGGAAGTACTGATTACTGAATGTCCTACTGTTGGCCCTTGATCTGTTGACCTCATTTATGCAGACTACGAGCGTGAAGAAACTAATGAAGGTTGATAACCTCATGCTGAGTTGCTGACCTTTAGGGGGGGTGATTGGTTCCCTGCGTGCGGCAGAACCAGGCTGGCCGAACGCAGTGAGCTCTCGATTGGTTGCCTGGTCTGGGCATCCATCGGGCCAGGCTCCTTGCGTGCAAATACCACCCCGCGGCCAGGCTCCGGAGAAACGAGATAATCGAGCGTTTCTGCTGAGCCTGGCTCGCGCGGTGCTGGAGTGGGTCGTTTTGATAACGTGCTGAGGAGAAAAAGCTGCTGCAGCCGAGCTATACAGTCAAGCAAACAAAATCTCCACTGAACCTGGCTGGGTGAATACGTGAAGCAAACACATCACTGCTGCACCAAGCGAGCCTGGTCAGCACGGGCCTGCATGGCTGCTGCGAGCCAAGCTGTGGCGGGACGCGAACCAATCATGCCCTTAGAAGGACCATTCCTCTTGAGTTGATGTTGAAATCGGAGTTCCTACACTTCCAATGATGTTTATTCTGTCCATTGAGTTATCAGCTTTAGGGGGGGTTGCTGCTATTTTTAATCCTGCTATTTGGCTGCTCTGTGTTCCCATTAGTTCACATCTTCCCGTGGCTTTGTAACTAGAGATATTTTGAACAGGAGAAGGAAAGTAGATGATCTCTCTTGCCTGTTATGCTATGAAAATGAGTCTTTTTGCCACCTCTTTTGCTTGGTGATTAGAAACCTTTGGGATCATCTCTTGTGCTTTACATGCTCAGGTAGGAGCTAATTTGTGGCTGCTGGTGAATCAGCAATAAAAAATGAATTATTTAATTGTGTTTGTGCTGCCTCGCTTTGGTCCTTTTGGGAATATCAAAATGCAAGAATTTCAAATCAATGCATATAGTATACTCTATTCTGTCAATCAGTCACAACTAACACCTGTGCTTGACACTGGAACTGCAACTTGAATTTAGCTTGACAGGTGCTGATGTAAAGTTATGGAGAGGATGCAAATCAAAGACTGGCAAAATCTACAGTCTGAAACTCTGAATGCAAATTCTGCTACTCTCTCTCATTTTAACGGGAAAAAATGCAAGCCTGTTACACAAGAATTTCACTCATAAAACTGGAATTGCTATGCTCCTGGAGCTAAGAGCGCCAGTACATTTTTTCAGACTTTATAGAACAACATAAAAAAAACTCTAGTATACAGTGTTTTTGACGGCACTGCAGAGTTCCCTTGACAGCTGGAATCAAAAGAGTTTCCTTGACAGCTCGAACTCTCGGTGGTATATCTACACAACGAAGGCAAAGAAAAAACTTGATTGCATATGCTCAAAAGAATTTCCTTGACAGCTCCAACTGTCCGTGATATCTCCAACTCTCCATAACTGCTTCTTTGTATACGTTCATGGCTGTACTTTTACCATATGAGTCCCTGGAATAAAGATTAGAGTTGCTCATTCATCTCTGCCAACAAAATGTGTGGTGAGGAAGGTGTTAGTGGGGTCTGGAACTCTGGATGCACCGAATAACAGTCTGTAGACTGGCAATCTGGCATCACAGAAGTGGCAGCAATGCATGAAATGAAAGATGGAAAATTCTTACAAGCAGAACCATGAGCAGGTGTGAGGGTCCATTACTACCATGTACCATCTGCAAAATGTAACTGTGCAAAGAACATCCACAGATCAATGTGCCACATGTCATCTTTCCTTGACTCTCAAAACTGGAGGAGTATACCATCCTTTGCCTTCCTGTTATGCATGCATGCGTTCTGTTCTAATAAAGAATTCCGGCTCGGCTGTTCTAATAAAGAATTCCGGCTCGGCCCGGGAGTCTCGTAGATTCGGGCTCTTTCATCCTTTAGCTGGGTTTAGGAATGAATTCCCACTTGCTAATACCGAGTACTTAACCTCATCTGTGTAGTTCAGATCTCTGGAACAGCTTTCTGACTCTTAAAGCCCTGATGGCATTTGATGGTCCTTTCAATTGCTTCATATCATGCCAACTTGTATCAGCTTTCCTGTCGTAACTCCATATCAACTTTCCTGCCATCTTAGCGACACTGATATCTTTGATGCTTGAACCTTTTGAACTATTTGAAATTTTGCGAAATATGGAGTGGCAAACTTATGAGCAATAGCTCTCCTGAATTCCTTAAAATCAAATAAAAACCAACAAATTTTCAACTCCTAAAATATCAAATAACATGGAACCAGGGGAGTAATTAGTCAAATAATAACATTGTATAAGATTAATAATAACAGAGACAAAAGGAGACTAAAAAACTCAACTGATCTCCAAGGAATTAGCTAGTTGATAAAATTACAATGATATTGCTTTTTTAAGTGTCATTTCACAATATTTTTGGTACCAAATGACCGATCATCAAGTCTAGAAATGTAGCTTTTTCATGATTAAAATAACAATCAGACGATGTTCATTTACCTGAATGCAATCATGTTCAATGCCAAACCCTTTAAGCTGATTCAGGTACTGATAGCAGAAAACGAAAAATGAATTCTATAACCCAGTCTCCAGCTTAAGATTTCAAGTAAATCTTGAACACAATCGAATGTACACTGAAGATAAATTCACAAAAATCTTTTTCTTTGGTGCCCATAAATTGGGTTCAGCATAGCTCGCTTTCTTCTGTTCTTCCAAAACTCATCTTTCTTTTCCTTTCTAGGTTTTAAGCCAGACTTGCCTTTTATGATCCCCTGTATGGCACTCTTATCCTTTATATTCTTTCTTGCAGCCTTCACATCCAAAGTATTCAACAGCTTTCTGTATGATCTAGGATCAGGTACTTGCCCACTTCGAACCATCTGCTTGTGGTAATAGAACGCCCTAGAAAAGTCACGAACACGGGCATATGCGTATATCATTGTACAATATGTAATGGAGTCTGGTTTTAGTTCCAGAGTAGCCATCTCTTTCAGAAGTTGGGGTAATTTGTAATGCTGTCCGCCCCTTCCATAAGCATTCATCAAAATGTTATATGTCATGACAGTAGGCTTTAAACCCATCTTTCCAAATTCATATATAGCATCTCTTGCCTGAAGGTACAACCCATGTTTTGCTAAACAATCAAGTATCATGTGGAATATGACTCTTGTCGCGCCAATCTTCTCATCGATCATAGTTTTCCATGTCTCCATTAGCTTCTCTGTGTCACCAGCGCCCCTAAGAGTGTCAAGTAAAGCTGTATATGTTTCTAAGGTAGGTTTAAGTCCTTCTCTTTTCATATCTACATATATGCTATAAGCTTTTGCATGCAGTCCATTAACTGCATATGCACAAAGTAGTGCGGTGTATGAAGAAGATAGTGGTTTAATGCCATCTGTCTTCATCCTCAAGAAAGCATCTTCAGCCTCTTTACTCATTTTCTTCTGGCGCCCGTAGGCGCTTATGAGACAATTGTATGATTCAGCACTTGGTCTTATACTTAAATCTTGCATCTCCAGAAGTAACGATTCCACAACTTCTGGCTGCAATCTTCTACCATAAGCATCCATAAGGATATTATAAGTTGCTTTCGTTGGTTGTAAACCTTTTTCTTTCATCTCAACAAAGAGCCCCTCAGCTTCTTCAATTTGATTGGATTTGCAGTATGCCTTCATTAAGGTGTCATATATCCTTGTATCTGATGCAATTCCTCTCTTCTCCATTTCTGACTGGATGATTAAAGCTTCCTTTTTGAGTCCTTCATAACAAAAGATATTTATCAAAGCAACACCAACATCCAAGCTCCAGTTCACACCTTTTCTGTTCATCCGTTGCAAAAACTCCCATGCATCCTTGGCAGATGCCTTGGTCTTCATCATAATATTAAGCATCATTGAAGATGTCCTGTGATCAGGTTGGACATTGTTCTTTTCCATAAGCTCATAAATTTCCCAGGCACCATCATATCTGAAGAAAAGTATAAACATGCCCATCATATATTGAATACTAAATAACGAATATAAAGAAGAAATGCAGCACATTTTCTACCACTCCTATTCAAACCAGTCATTAAACAATGTTTCTGCGTGCAGTTTGCTGTCACCAATATATATTTCTCCACATATGTTGTTCAGATTCTATAAAGAAGGAAATAGTGAGATAATCAAATGAACTTCATACCCTGTTCATTGGTTAATAACACCAATCCGGACTTCATTATCATGTATTTCCAAGCAATCCAATAGGAACAACACCAGCAATTACTAATACATAATGCTTTAGAAATAATCAAGATTCCTTCTAAAAGAATGCCTTGATTAAATAATACACCAAAACACCTAAAGCATCGATCCTCAATAGAATTAACAAGCAATAGAAAGGCAGTTTTGGATCAATGGACACAGTGGAGCAAAATTGACCTTAGGACATTCTAGCATCAACACTGTTTCCTCTTACCCATGACACAAAAGAAAGAACAAGGTACCATTCTCAATTTCAAACTAAGCCTATTATTTGGTATGCCTTCACAGATGAAACTTCACTCATTTTATATTTGGAAGTTCATCTATTATGCATGTAAAACATTTCTGCTCAAATTTTCACGACTAAGTTTTTCTTCTCTCTTGAACTTTGAACTTGATAAACAAATCCATCCTCAAATTCCTAAACTTTTTGAAAACTTGAACACAAATTTCTACTTATAATCTCATTCACTTGATCTGATAATAGAAACCAATTAGAAAAGGAAAAAATATGCAGCTAAGTGTATAGATAGTCCTAGTTATTACCTATCAAAATTTATTTCCCAACATTCAACTGTACTGACTAGTTACTTTTCATGTGTAGCCCCACAAAATCTTCATCTAAGTGATTGTTTAAATCCACAACATGTGCTAATAAACCGTAAAATAATCATTTTTATAATGATATGAAATATGGACAATGTATAAAAATAGCACTATGAGTCCTTGACAGCAATCAAGATAGTGCTCACCTGTCACAGTAAGCAACAGCAGATATGGCGGCATTGTAAACAGCTGCCTCGCGGAACTCCCTCTCAGAAGGTAACATTGCCACAATCTCCAAGACCTCATCAGCCATCCGGCACCGCCCAAGTGCAACAATACCTGCCAACCATACCTGTTGTGACACGTGCACTGGCTGGTTCTTCAGCAACCACTGGAACAGGTGTGCACAGCCCAATTTCAGTTCCTCTTCAGACATCCTCCTCAATAATTCCACGCAAACCTCCTCGTTGAGGGCCTTGTGGCTGTAACTGTTCAAGAACTCGGCGAATGCTAGCTCCCCTGCTGCCGCCACCGAGCTCAGGCTCCTCGCGAAGACGAGGATTTCTTCCATGGCTGCTGTGGTAGTGCTGCAAGCGCCGGTCACCCCTTCTTGGCTTTGCAAGAAGGAGACCGGGTCCAACCACTCGCATCCTCCTCCATCGTCCTCTTCCTCCCCCTCCTCTTCTTGGTAGTGCGGCACCTCGCGCTGCTGCGCTTGGAAGGAGCTGACAGGCGGGTCCCACTCGCCCACCTCCTCATCCTCGTCGGATTCCCGGAGCTCTTCTTCGTCCTCCTCCGAGGCGTACAGGCCGTCCTCCCCATCTGTATCACCCTGGGCCCCATAGCGGAGGTGAGCTCGAAAGGGGCTGGCAGGTCCGCCCCAGCTTCCCACCGACTCCTCCCCGTCGTCGTCGTCGTCCTCGCCTTCGTTTCCTTGTTCTCCCAAGAATAGATCCGGAGGGTTGGAGGTCGGGTACCTTCGCCGCCGCGGGGCGTCGAATTGGGAATTGGAGTGACGGAAGCATTTGAAGGAAGGCGAGCGAGACTTGAGCGGGCAGATAAGGCGGAGGGTCCGGAGAGTCGGGGAGGTGAAGGAGAAGGAAGGCAGCTGCTGGGCCTGCAGCGCCATCTCCGGCGAGTGGCAAAGGACGGTGGGTGGTGGCAACGGCAACGGCAACGGCAACGGAAGGGGCGCGACGGCGCGGGCGCACCAACGGCTCCGCGATGATGGAGGAAAGCCCAGATAGAGTTTAGGACAGGGCCCAAACGCGGGGTCAATATATAAATTTACTATTCGAAACAGGGGCTTATAAGAAAGTATTCGGATCGCTATTATTACCCGCGATCCAATTTAGGGGTCTATTTGTAAATAATCGGATCGCGATTATTAACCGCGATGCAATTTAGGGAGGTATATGTAAATACTCGGATCGCGATTAATAGTCGCGATCCAAACCAGGGGGCTTTATGAAAATTATCAGGCGGGCGACATGGCGGCGGATGTCGCACTGCCGCCGGCGACGGCGACCTCTGCTTTCCGCGCTGCCAAGCATCCCGCACTCCACCTCCGTCAAATCGACCCACCCGCTGCCTCCGCCCCGGTAGGGAGACGAAGACGCTCAGCTGTCAGCTCCTCCTCGCGGATTCATGTCAGATTCTGGTGACTGCTGGTTGGAGCCGTGCGGCCAGTCAGCGCCGGCGGTGCGCCGGATTCCTGGCTTCGGCCTCCCGGTGAGCGCGTGGCAGGCGGCGGGTGCGGCCGCCTCCGGGGAAGGCGGTCAGCGCTCCGTTCGCTTGGCTTATCGACCACGCACCAACAAGATTTTCTCTCGTAACAAATCGACCACTCACCAACAAGATTTTCTCTCAGAACAAATCAGCCACCAGCAACCAGCCAACAGTACTTTTCTCTCAGAATAAATCAGCATCAGACATCAGCCACCAGCCAAACGAACATGACATACAGTTGAGACTTGTCGCAGTAAACATTTTTCTTTACTTAGGAAGAGGATTCTGGTGATCTAGTCTGCTGCCTGAGTGCCTGTGCCTGCTTATTTTGGACAGACATTCAGACCATTGAACACTATATTTGCCATCGAGAAAATTCAATAGCTGGTGAAGCAATCAGCTGAACACACTTCTGAAGAGGGTGACATGTTTGTTATTACTTAGAGTAAAATACACTGTAGGTCCATCAACTCTCAAATGTATTTCTGGGTCCATGAACTTGTTGAGTCATTCACCGCAGGTCCATAACTGTCCAGATATACTGGTGACAAGACATCATGACTTGGCTTAAGAAGCATCTTCTCACTGAGACATTTCAATTAGTAGGTTACAAATAGACGACACATATACTTAGACATTCCTTGGGTTGAATAACGGTAGCCTCCTCGCGTATGACAGGAGTAGGCTGCTGTCGTTTAGCTCCGGAAATATCAAGCACGTGTCACTCATAAGCTGCTCGATGAAATGCCTCAATCAGGATGTGCTTTTTCTAGCCAATTCATCATGTCATGTCATGTCACCGGTAGAAGTATATCTGGATAATTATGGACCTACGGTGAACAACTCAACAGGTTTATGACTTGAAAATGCATTTTCAAAGTTGATAGACCTAACTGACACCTTATTACAAGTTGATGGACCTCCATTGAATTTTACTATATTACTTATTAGCCCAAGTAAACTCAACCGAGCTGGTAATTCTCTCGGTATTGTGATTTGCTTAACATGTGAGCTTTTGCATCAGCTTCTTCAATGCATTTTCGTTTTTCATCAGAAGAGGGCGTTTTTTTTAAAAAAAAATATTTGCTATCTTGGGAGTAAGCCTGAAGGAGTCAATGAAGGTAGTAAAACTTTTTCCAGAAAATAAAGGATGTTTATATTGTGATGGGCCTGCTTCTAATGCAGGTGCAGAAGAGAAGGCAGCCTCAACAAACCATTGGCAAGGGGTTCGTCTTTCCTCGTTACTGAATTCGACAAATAGCAAGCCCTTTTTCTGCAGCTGCCGTAGCATTTTTCTGAATCAAATGTCTAGTAGTTAGCATCACAGTGCATGACATCATGACACATGAGCCAAACCAGAAACTAATAAATTTAAAATAGCTAAGGAAAAGGCGAGCATCAAGAAAGTACCCTCAAGAGTATTACTGTCATCATCAGATCTTAAACGGTGCAACTGCGCAAGAGAAAAATTAGGAAAGCTGGTACAAGCAGTCAGCATGATCTGAAGCAGTCGTCTTAACTGATTAAGAATGGAAGGACTACAAAATACAATCATCAGGGTCTAAACAATGGGAGAAAGCTGGCCCAGGTATCTGAACGACAGAGACAGAGAATTACAGCAGGCATGCATGGCAAAGGAGGAAGACGTGCTCCTCGTCGCTTGAGATCCAAGGAAAGGAAAGGAGGGAGCACGTACCGACTTTTTTAATTTTTAGCCCTTTTTCCGAAAGATTTTCACAAGTAGATCCTTTTTGGAAAGATTTCAAAAATGGACCCTTAGCTTGGCGCCGTGGATCATGGCACCGAGCTTACATGCCTCGGCGCCACAGATCATGTCGCCGAGGTCTTGGGCCTGAAAACAATATCGATTCATCGAAAGGACCTTGATGTCGCCTAGAGGGGGGTGAATAGGCGTGACGACCAAATTAAATTTTTTCCCCAAATCACTTGAGCCGACAGTGCTCCACCGGTCGACCGGTGGTGGTGACCGGTCGACCGGTCAAGCATCGGTCTTCACGCATGACACCGGTCGACCGGTGCACCTCACCCGGTCGACCGGTGTAGCACAGAGAACCTGCAAAAACAACTTCAAGCGCCTCTTGGCTTCTAGCACGAACCAAACTCAGGGTGTGGGTCTTGTAGATGATCACAAGCAGAGTAATGAGCCCTGCACACACGAGTAACACACCCAAGTAGATCGAAGCGGAAGCAAATGAAATATGCTAGAAAAACAACTTAGAGTGAGGAATCGCACGAGGAAGCAAGGATTTGTTTCCCGAAGTTCACCACCCACTGAGGAATGGCTACGTCTCCGTTGAGGAGCTTGTAAGGGACAATTCCCACAACAAGCCGGGTCTCTTTCAACCACTTTCCTCCTTTCCACTAAGGTGATCTTTTCCACGAAGAGGCAAGATCGCAGCCCCTCACAAACTTCCCGCCGCTCACCACAACCTTGGGAGCTAGCCGGCGACACCTAGCCGTCTAGGAGGCAAACCTCCAAGAGTAACAAACGCACCAAAGTTTGTAGACTCGAAACCAAAATGCTCAAGCTATGGAACCTCGCTCTTGTTAGCTCACAAAGTCACTCCTAGGCTCACTTTCTCAACCCAACACAAAGATGATGGCTTGAATCCACAAATCTCACAAAGAGATGGTTGGGGAGAGCCACTAAGGCTTAGAGCTAGTTAGAAATGGCTTGGGATCTCAAGAACAACACTAGAAGCAAGAACCCTCACTTGAAGAGGGCTTGGGGTATTTATACCCCTCAAAGAAGAAAACTAGCCGTTAGACCCCGGTGGCACCGGTCGGACGGTGCCCTACACCGTCGGACCGGTGTATGAAAAACTAGCCGTTGGGCTAGCGGCACCGGCCGACGGTGCCTCCGACCGGCCGGGAGCCCAGGTCGGGCCCCGAGTTGCCCCAAAACCTCTTTTAGAGAAACTAGCACTTCGCCATCAAGATGAAGTGACCCAGGTTAGGTTAGGAGGGTTAGTTAGCACACTCAAGGGCTAGATCTCACTTAGGTCAACTAAAGAGCACTTTGACTTGGTCAACTCGCTAAGTTGCATCCCTCTTGATAGTACGGCGTACCTATACTCAAGAAAAGAACAAAAGAGCTTCAAAGACTTCTTGAGCTTGAACAATCTTCAATTCTTGCCATACTTGATCAACAACCACTTGAGGGCTTTCAACCTAGCTTTTGACTTGAGCACATCCATACTTGAGCTAGTGACTTAGGATCTATCCATATAGCATGAGAATGCACACTTGGATCCATGGCCACTCCATGTTGCCAATCTTAACGAGTTGATGACTTGCAAAGCTTCCCTCGATTAAGGTTTGAATATGATACTTGAAGACCCCACGGATGCTAGACCTTCACCCTAGCAAAACACTTATGGCGGCTTAGCTACGGCCCCAAAGATTGCTTAGTCCCTCACCCTAGACATCTCGGTTGATCTCTTCATCACTTATCCAATCCACTTTGAGTTCCACTTTGCTTCACACGCAATTGACCTTCATTTGAAAGTCCCGCTTCAAATGCTTGATCTTGATTGACAACGGATATGCAAGCTTCCATTTTTTTGAACCATGAAATGTATACTCATCATCTTGTTCTCTTTTAATAAACTCATGAAGCCTTGCACCAAATACTTATCTTTGTAGATGTGAGCCGTAAATTACATCCATATTTAAAATACTTCAAAAGTAGCTCATGAATATATAATGAAAACCTGCTCACGATCTTAAACAAAAACATTAGTCCTTTAATCGCCTTGTCATTCAATTCACCAAAATCCACTTAGGGGCCTAGATGCACTTTCGGTTACCCTACTTTGAAATTCTTTTGTGAAGAAATTTGTATGTTTTCATGGTCAACAACATACACAAAATGTTTATTAAACATCATACTACATTTGGGATCCAAATTCTTTCAATGTATATATGAAAACTTTTTCAGAAAAGAATTTCAAAGTTGCATGCCTGTTAATGTTTTAAGGGTTCTCAGCACTTAGAATTTTTCAGCGCATGAGTAAATGCCGACAGCAATACTTTCAATTTTGGAATGTCATTTTAAATATGTAAACTCGCTTAGTTTTTATCCAGAAATGTTGTAAGATGTTAAACAAAGTTCATAGATTCCATTTTGCATGTTATTGGCCACATTTTACATACAAATTTCTTCACAAAAGAATTTCAAAGTAGTGTAACTGATATTGTTTTTAGGCCCAAGACCTCGGCGCCATGATCTGTGGCGCCGAGGCATGTAACCTCGGCGCCATGATCCACGGCGCCGAGCTCAGGGTCCATTTTTTGAAATCTTTCCAAAAAGAGTATACTTGTGAAAATCTTTCGAAAAAGGGCTAAAAACCAAAAAAAAAAAAGACGGGAGCACGTATGACTCTTTTCCCTTGTAGCATCTCGCAGATGATACCGACAGTTTTGAACTGCCAGGGAATGAAACTCTGCCGCGCATACAGTCAGAAACGCTGCCAGGGATCCTGAATTCTGAACCACGATGGTTGTCCGAACTCTGTTGAACAGCAGGCGTCAGCTTGCATTTGCATCTCAATCACCACCGACGTTAGAATAGATTGGTGGAGGTGGAGCTCTTGCTCGCTTTGCTTCTAGCATAGATGTCTTATTTAGACTTGTTGCACAATACTTTTCTTTCAGAATAAATCTGTCAAACAAATATGCACACTTTTCTCTCGTAACGAATCTGTCGTAAAAATCTGACAATGAGCCAATGACCCGCCGAACGGAGTCCGTGCCCAGGCTCCAGGGGAGGGTACTGCAGCTGCAAGCCTGCATTGCCCTTTTCACTTTTGTAGTTTTGTTACCTTCAGACTGGAGCAACCGGCGTTGCTTTGAACGTTTTGACATGGCATGTGCCTTGTTGGCAATGCTGCCATCAGAAGTTGGATCCTTCTTTCAAAAAGAAAAGAAGTTGGATCCTGCAACCGGCGTCCTGGACTGGACATGTGCAGGATCCCGTGCCCTGCCACCAATTTTTAACTGTCGGCGGATCTGATCTGATCGACCCTTCTCCATTCGTAGGATCTGTGTGCCCTGGGAAATCCATGGACGTGGTGGAGAATTCGTGGCAGGCAGTAGAAAAAAGAAAAGTATAGGGACGACTCCTACTACAAAGACTACTAAAAAATTCAACTGGCAGGAGTTGGTCAATTCATGGGGATGGTGGAAACGGAACGGAGGCCAAGTCCTCGAGCGTCGCTCCTGGCTGTGGCGCCGCCGGTCAAATGTAGCCAGCTTGCACGACGGTCCAGCCGTCCAGGCTTACTCCAGGTCCAAACACCCCAAAAGTGATCGATAACAGAAATGAGTGAAAGAAAAAAGCAATCATCCCCAAAACAGGAAATTATGCTTATCAACCAATGATCAGATATCTGACCTTTAACTCTTTTTGCAACAGCATTATTTCGCCTCGTTCGTTGGGCTTTATCACCACCAAACAAGATAAAGATTTTCTCTCGTAACAAAGCAAGCCCATCAAGAACTGTGACAAGAAGATTTTTCTCAAAGACAAACCAAAGACTAACCACTGAGCCACCACCAAACGAAGCGCGTACGTTTATTCTCTGAGATTGTACCTGCAAAATTATCTTTCAGTTTTCGACACTACTGGTACTAGCATAGCAGTACCAGTTCACCAAATTTCTCCTCCATCTCATTATTCATGCCGTCATATCTACATTATTTTTTAACTAAACACCTCAGTAACTTCAACATTTCAGTAATCACCATCCTTTCACCCATCATATTCACTCTCACAACACACAACTTAACGCACTATTCTCTCATCGCATCACCATCACTTTTTTCAAACTTTTCACTATTCATTCCCACACATTTCACCAAGTAAACATCCCGCGAACTGACGGTGACCTTAAAAAGGTGTGTTACACGTGTGGAGTTTTTTTTGGAACAAAGTGTGGAGTCGTCAAACCTTGTGAACTCTACTTCGAGAATAAATGCAGCCTCATCATCCATGTATGCGCGGCACATCAAATCAGATTGTTACTCCTCCGTTGCAAATTAATGAAATATTTACTTCAAAATTTACAAATGTAGTCAAATTTCAGTTATTATTTTTTTAAAAATATATTAATATTGCAAGCCACAACAAATGATATATTTTACATAATTTTTAGAAAAAACGAGCTGCCAAATTTGAGGCAAAAATCAAATGAATTATAATTTTGAACTAAGGAAGTATGATTCAAGAATGGATGTTAGACGGTCTTAAGCACAATTTTATTGTACAATTTTCTAGGATTGAGAATTAATAATAATTAAATAACTGTGTCATGGGAATGAATTTATTCTCTCATACGATGGAACTTCCTCTGTTAATTACCTTATCAAGTCGTCAATTTTACTTATTTAATGCTATTACACTGTCATAAACCTTCCCATTAAACTAGTGGTGGAATATAGTAGTCACCGATATTTTTTTCGCAAGTCGAAAAAAGAAATCATAGTGATTATCTTAGCACGATAATACTGATCGATTTTGTATATTTTTTGTTAATCCGGTCGATAAGCATACATGATACATCCATGAGCTAGTGGTGGATTACAGTCATCGATATTATGTTCATGTTCACAATTCAAAAGAAGAAAAGATTAATTAACCAATCAAATAATTCTATTTCCCGAACAGTGGACCCAGACCCCCGTCGTTCGGCTCTGCAGGCGGGCCCTACAAATACTCCCTGCCTCCCCTGCTTCTTCCCCCCAAATTTGCTTCCCATCGCTGCTCAGATCTGTGACCGCAGCAGCAGGCAAACCCACCCATCCCCCCTCCCAAATGGCGCATTCCAACGGCGAGGCCGCCACCGCCGCCGACGGCGAGGTCGCCCCGGTGCCGCGCCCTCTCGCGCCGCCGCGGAAGGTGGCGCTGATCACGGGCATCACGGGGCAGGACGGGAGCTACCTCACGGAGCTGCTCCTCTCCAAGGGGTACGAGGTGCACGGCCTCATCCGCCGCTCCTCCAACTTCAACACCCAGCGGCTGGACCACATCTACCACGACCCGCACGCCGTGCCGTCGACCCCGCGGCCCCCGATGCGCCTCCACTACGCCGACCTCTCCGACTCCTCCTCCCTCCGCCGCGCGCTCGACGCCATCTCCCCCGACGAGGTCTACAACCTCGCCGCCCAGTCCCACGTCGCCGTCTCCTTCGAGATCCCCGACTACACCGCCGACGTCACCGCCACGGGCGCGCTCCGCCTCCTCGAGGCCGTCCGCCTCGCGCGCAAGCCCATCCGCTACTACCAGGCCGGCTCCTCGGAGATGTTCGGCTCCACGCCGCCGCCGCAGAGCGAGGAAACGCCGTTCCACCCCCGCTCCCCCTACGCCGCCGCCAAGGTCGCCGCGCACTGGTACACCGTCAACTACCGTGAGGCCTACGGCCTATTTGCCTGCAACGGCGTGCTCTTCAACCACGAGTCCCCACGCCGCGGGGAGAACTTCGTCACGCGTAAGATCACGCGCGCCGTCGGCCGCATCAAGGTCGGCCTGCAGACCAAGGTCTTCCTCGGCAACCTCACCGCCGCCAGGGACTGGGGATTCGCTGGGGACTACGTCGAGGCAATGTGGCTCATGCTACAGCAGGATCAGCCCGGTGATTATGTGGTCGCCACCGAGGAGTCACACACTGTGGAGGAGTTCTTGCAGGCTTCCTTTGGGTATGCCGGGCTGAACTGGAAGGACCATGTGGTCATTGACAAGAAGTACTTCCGCCCTGCAGAAGTCGACAGCCTCAAGGGGGACTCGACCAAGGCGAGGAGGGAGCTCAAATGGAAGCCCAAGGTCGGGTTCCAGCAGCTTGTTGAGATGATGGTTGATCATGACATTGAGCTCGCCAGGAAGGAGAAGGTCTTGGTGGATGCTGGGTACCGCGATCCCAAGCAGCAGCCATAGAAACAGCACAAATGGCTTCTTGCTCTGTTGGAGCTTGAATTTGGGGATTGTTGCCCTGTAGCTCATACATTATGGTTCTCAAAGTAGAGGTTGACTGAAATTACTATTGCTACGTTTCTTGGATTAGAAATAAGGATGCTTGCAGTTTGATCCCACAGTACCTTCATTTACATTTTCTTTTGACTATGCTATGCGCATTAATCAAATGAATGAATGAATGAATCCACACAATTTTTGAAGAGGAACATACGTGTGCATACTTGATTTCTGCTGCTGGTTCTGGGAGCAAAATTTCATTTTGACAACTGGTGCTACAATTTGCATTGTTCTACTTCAGTGTTTAATTGAATTTTGGGTGTTTTGGTCTAAACTATTCATCAAGGATGAGCTCTAGCCTGCACGAAGGTGAATCTCCATTGATCTGGCCTGAGGTTCAATGGAACTGTTAAATCAAGCTCCTACTGTTGTCTTCTTGCTTGTCTGTATTACGGGAACCAGAGTATGTTTCCTGATCTGAAACCAATAAGAAATCAATAATGTATACTACTAGTTTTTTGATAAAGCCAAGAGAGTTCAGATATGGTCCTAGCACAACGGGCTTCATGATGCACCAAGTTTTGTATTACCTTTAGATTATTATTGAGCTGCATATCTACAAATAGTGGTGAAGAAGCATAATTTGTTTTCCCTGAAAGTATGATGTATAATGTACTGAACTGCAAATTCATTTCTTCAATAAAAGATAATGTTTTGATCATCCCACCAGACCCCAGGGTGTTTTGTGTTTTCAGTTATTTATGAAGGGATGATGCTATGGCCATGTTTGGATGGAGGTGTTAGTGTTAGTTTGTACACTAAAACTAACACTTTGGAGCCAAACACATGTGTTAGTTTGGTGTTAGTTCCAACTAACACCCCAAAAAACTAACACCTCCAAGAGGTGGTAATTGATGTTAGTTTGGTGGACTTCACCCCTTTTTTCTCTCCCTCTACTTTTCCAAATGATTGGAAAAGTTACTTTAGATGCAAACTAACACCTCCATCCAAACATCCAAGGTGTTAATTTTTTATGTGTTAATTTGGAGGTGTTAAAAACTACCACTAACACTAACATATACCATTCAAACATGGCCTATATACTGTTTGTCATTTTGCAACACTAGTGTTGCCTGGAATTTTTTTTTTTTGAGTTTGCCTATCAAAATATTTGTCTGCATAGTATTTCATGGCTGACAATTGTGTGGCATTTTTAGCACCATAGTTTCAGTCATTTTGCAACTGCGTCATCATGTGAGTTTATCTGAAATATTCTTTTGCGATGCAACTTGCAATTTTTTATTCAAGATGTTTCTTGAACTTTAGTTTTACAACATGAATCAATAGCCTGAGATCTGAGTTATATTAACTCAACGGAGGCCGTGCTAGGATATTTAATATTTGCATGCAGGTAAAAGTGTCACATCCATGTCTGGCCATGTTCTTTTCTTCTTGTACTACTGGATAATACGACAGTACGATGGTACAGGTACTGGATGTACCTCATCCTTAATTCAGCTTCTTGTCCAAAATGGACTGTCACCATGGTACCGTACACTTAACAATTTTCACGGGCCAGCATTTTTGTAGACTTCTTTTACATGATGATGATGTATACAGTATCTGGACGTTTCTGGTTGGTATTATTTTATTGTTATATTCTAATAAAAAATGAAACAACTATGTGCATCCCTGTTTTGCGTGCGGAGGCTAAACATCATCTCCACTATCAAATAATTATCTTACTACACGCATTGTTTAAAGGGAACACCACATCTAGTGCAAACAAATCTCTTGGTGCAACTGTGCATACTTCTAATATGTGTCACATGATGTTAATCTAAGGGGGCACATTGAGAAGTGAGAGGGGTAATTTGCAAAAGTATGATTAGTGGCGGGTGGTAAATCCGTCGCCCTCTTGGATCATCATGTATTCATGTGGTCCAGATTGAAAGTTTGCATGTTTGCATGAAGAGGTTGATTTGTACATGGTAGGTTGACTTGTTTAAATGAGATAGATAGCGTGTTCAGTGGCCGAGCTTGAGCAACTAATGGGGGCGCAACTATGCTAATTTGCTTAGAAAATGAATAAATTGTAGTTAACTTACTATTCATACAATGGAGATTTACTATTCTTATCGACTCTTCTAATATCGTAGTTGGATTGGAGAAGGGATGAATGATGGAGGTTCTCTAAGATGGGGACACTAGTGTCCAATTTTCCCATTCGAAAAAATGCTAGGATTGTATTATTTGCCAGACGGAGACAGTAGAATTTGATTAGTATCATTTTGTTACATTTTATAAAAAAACTTAGTAGTCAGAGTTTTGTTATGGGGACTGAGCAAATAACATTTAGATGTGAATGAGAAAAGTACGCGAGTAACTGTAGTTTCTCTTCAAGAATCAGTAGGGGACATTATACAGTAGTATTTTCTTACCCCTCGATTTTATTTTTGAGGGCATCTATAACAACTGTATAGGTGAGACCCACTGCACATCATGGATAGACTTCTCTCAACATGCGAGAGGTCCACGTCATCATCCACTAGAGCTTTTCTCAACGTGCAAACTGTCCACATCATCATCCACTAGAATCATGAATTTATGTCTTCTACCGATTTTCTGCGGCTAATAGTAATCATGCATGCATTGTGTTAGTCTTTGCGAGTACCATACTACAAATATCTAAGTAGTTCCCTTTCAATAAAACGAATTTTTTTCATCTACATTATTGTTTGAAAAAAATATTGCGGTGCAATCATTTTAGTGTTTGTACTTTCAAATTGCATCTTCAAATTTCATAGAAATTCCCGCAGCAACGCGCGGGGTATCACCTAGTTTTCTTCGAGAATCTTACCCCTCGATTTCAAATTCCCGTCTGCTCTGTTTTAACACATCTTGTAGCCCATCTTGTCATGTACAGCCCACTCGAGTATACTCCTTAGCCCATAAACAGCCCATTACACCGCTGCGGCAGGCCCATATGCTCATCATCACGCCCATCGACTGCCGTCACCCAAAAGAAAAGAAAAGAAAGGAAAAGAAAATCTCGTCGGAGCGGCGCAGTCGGCTGTAGTCGCAGGCGGCCGCCGGCAACGCACCCGGCCGTGAACCCTAGATGACGCCGGCGAACGGTGCAGCGGCGCCAGGAGTAATGGCAGAGGCAGGGCTGGCCCCCGAGGTGGAGTCCGAGGCCGACGCGTTCCAGCGCCAGGTCGACGACCTCGTCTCCAAGACCGACGTGGTAATCCCCCTTGCCCCGCCCCTATCCCGTCTCGCCTAGCGTCCAAGCGGAGATTTTTCCGCGGGGGAAGCGTCGTTTGTAATGTGCTTTCGGGTGAATTCGGGAGAATTCGTGAGTTTCTTTTACGCGGGAGAGGAATTGGGCGCATCAGTTCTCAGATTGGGGGTTGCTGCGATGTGTGCTGCAGCTGGAGAGGCGGGTGAACGAGGTGGTGGACTTCTACGATGTCAAGAAGCACGGCAGCGGCGGGCGTAAGGGCGGTAGGCATGGGCCACACCCGAGGGGGATGCCCGACCTAATGCGCCAGCTCGGCGTGATTATACGAGAGGTGATAGTTCTCGAATTGGTTATCTGCACCTTTTGTTTTTATATATCTCAAGTGCTTGTTGGTTTAGCTCTGTATTCTTGCATCATGAAGCAAGCTCTAGAAATCTAGTCGATTTAGAACTGTAAATGGAACGGCCTGAATGCCTGATAGATCAGACCATCCAAATGAAACATGTGAGCACCTAAGATTATTGTCATCGTGATGCCTGAACGTACTCAGCAAACTCTCTGTTAATAATAGATGTCCTGTAATTTAAGATTTGGGTTAGAAGTTGCCTTCTACTGTCTTTGGCTGAACTTGCAAATAACACTCTTGGTACATACTAATGGAGTTCTTCTAATTCCATCTCCGAGTTCTCAAGTAGTGATGGGGGTTATGCAATTGCAGCTTTTGGAAGTGGTGTGGGTAAGATCATATGGGCAACTAAATGACATCTTTTATTGAGGCATAAACACATCTTTGTTAATTGTTATTGACTGATTGTATTCAAGGTCAATTATGTGCATTAAGTTAATACCTAATATCTCTAGCTTATATATACTTTGGAAACATTTACGTTTTTCTATTCCATGGTCCTTTCAAACTTTTATTTAGTTATTATAGGAAAGAGTTCTAACATTTGATTAGTTTGCTGCACAAGAGTTCCCATTTCTCCCTTTGCAGTTTGCGCTCAATCTTGATTTTCATCTTTCCAGATCATTGCCAATAAAGATTCATGGCCATTTCGTGAGCCAGTGGATATCGTAAAACTGAACATCCATGATTATTACAAGGTAACGACTAAAGCTGCTAATGCATTTTTGTCCCTTATTGCTGTGTATTTAATTCCTAATGCGATAGTAATTTTGATTACAAGGGGATATTGTTGTAGGTCAGTAAAAATGTAAATAACTATTGTTGTTTTATGTCTTAAATGTAATTCTGGATATTCACCTGTGATAAAAAATTGTAAAGATGTATGTGGGCTCTGACCTTGATCCACTTTGGCTATCATTTATGTCTTATTGCAAGCACATGTATATAATACATGTCCCAAGCAAGTTGGGGTAGGCTACTGTATGAGATAACATGAGAAGTAAATATGAGATCTGATACACGTATCCATGGGTACATATCTATGTACATTTATATTTCACATGTATAGGGTACGTATCCGATATGGATATGCACTAGATATGGGGTCGATACGTATCCATGGACTATTGGGGAAGAAATAAATACGAGATAATTCGATATGTTAGCCAATACAGCCCAGCTCACTTGAGCCCATTCCTACTCTGGAGGGAGGGATAAAAGAGAGGAAAGGCATGAGAACCAGGCAAGGCCACCTGCCCTCGCTGCCATTGTCGCTGGCTTAGGCACCTGTGGCCACCACAGCTTTCTCTACCGGTCAACTGTAGAGCTTGATGCGGAAGGGTGGCGGCAGACGCAGTCTATAGATCTGGAAGGGAGGGGGGGGGGGGGTGGCGCTGGCACTTGATCTGCATACGAGTAGAGCTCGATCTGGAAGGAGGGTGGCACCAGTGCGGCGGTGCTTGATCTGGAAGATGCTAATCCAGATTGGGGTTTGTTTGAGGGTGGAGAGGGGAGGTGGTTGCTGTATAGGCTGTGGGGTTTATTGCGCTTTTCATAATCAGCGGGCTTGCTGGTAGCACATATTGTGGCCCATTAATGCTTGTATTTTTCTCTTATTCTCTATTATACATATTCTGTACTACACATGTTTGCATTTCCCTTATTATTTCTTTTTATATATGTTTTTTTGGGGAAATAGCAAATTCCCCGTACCTCTGCTACATATATATATAGCACCCTAGAAGCGAACAATTGTTGTGTGTTTTTTCTTCAGCAGTGGTATGTTTTTTCTGTTTTCAGAATTCCATCAATGGAATTAATATAGCAGTGTACATTCAGTTTTATGAGATATGAAATCATGTCTTCAACTTGTATTATCTGTTAAATGGTTGTATCACTTATTATTTCCCATTTATTGCTTAGTTGAACTTGTGGAATCCTTGAGACTTAGCATAAATGCCTCTATATTTACTTTCTCCTTTAGCAGCCCTGAGTTAGAACTGCTTCGTTGGTTTAAAGCCAATCAATCTTGTTAGGCACACTTAGTATTTATTTAATTATGTTTCCTGAAACTTATTAGTAATAATTTTCATGTGTTCGAGAAAAAAAGTAATAATTTTTATGTATTTAATTTCTCTTCTTCACAGATTATTACTAAACCTATGGACTTCTCTACTATTATAAAGAAAATGGAAGGGAAGGATGTTACAACATACAAAAATGCTCGAGAAATATGTGCTGATGTTAGATTGATTTTTGCCAATGCAATGAAGTACAATGATGAAAAAAATATTGTCCATTTGTTGGCTAAATCATTGCTCGAGAAATTTGAAGAGAAATGGCTCCAGTTGCTTCCTAAAGTTGAGAGCGAGGTAAGTTTTTTTTTATATATGTACATCTTTCTTTCTTTCCTTTTGTTTTGGTATATGGACATGTGTTGCCTAGCCTTTGATAAAAGCATGTGGGAACCTTTTGTCCGTTGTAATATATTTCTCTACACACGCTTGTAGGAAAAAAGACAGAAGGACGAGGAATCAAAGGGTGTTGTATCCACAAGTACTTCTCAAGAAGCAGCAATTGCAAAATTAGCGAAAGATACTGATGATGAGGTATCATGCTCCGACCCATCGCTCATGGTTAATATCAGTTCAATGATGCAGTTTTAGAAGCAATATGTTGATTCACCTTCATTGCCCCATTCACTATTAGATTTCATTATTTCAAGGATCTTGTTCTACTTGCCAATGGATATTGAGGACTTTCTCTTCTTTTGTCCACAGCTAAATCAAATCAATAAACAGCTGGAGCAACTCCGGAAAATGGTTGTCAACAGATGCAGGTTTATCTTATATTTCCCTATTTGCTTTGTGATTGCTTTGATTTTTTATGTTACAGTGCCATCACATACCTGCGTATCTGAATCTAAATCTGAATATTGATATCATAGGAAAATGACCACAGATGAGAAGAGGAAACTGGGTGCAGGTCTCTGCCACTTGTCCCCAGACGATCTTAACAAGGCACTAGAAATTGTTGCGCAAGACAACCCTAGCTTCCAAACTAAAGCAGAAGAGGTGGATCTTGATATGGATGCTCAGGTAATGTTCTATGTATTTCCCTAACATTCCTCTTTTTCCAGTTCAGTGACCATGGGGTGTAACTTTTATCGTGGATTAAAGTTATGGAATGAATACCATCATCTGCGTTTCAACTTGAGAGCTCCCTCATACCATTCTGGTTATTTCCTCTGGTCCGTTTTAACTGTGCTCCCTGTTGCAGAGTGAGACAACCCTATGGAGGCTGAAATTCTTTGTGCGGGAAGCGCTGGAACGACAGGCCAACGGTGCCTCTGGGAAGATGGATGAGAATGCCAAGAGAAAGAGGGAGATATGCAATGCCCTGGCCAAGACTGCTTCAAAACGAATCAAGAAGCAGCCGTAGGGATCCCGATCTTCCTTTTTGACTCGTGTGCTGCCTCTGATTGTTCACAATGTTTTTGAAGTAGGAGTAGCCGCTATAGCCTTGATAAACAACTTCTGCTTTCTTTTGTGTGTAGTCATCGTGTACATAGCCTGCTGATTTCTTCCTCTCGAGTGTCTGAACCCTACAAGCTACAACCAATATTGACTATACTGGCTATAATAAAGACGATAATGTGGGTACTTGGTGAAGACATTGTCTCCCCGTTACTCCCTGTAGAGCTTGTGGAAGGAATAGCTCCTCTGCAAAAAAAATTCGCAGGGCACATATTGACACGAGTGGTAGGAATTTCACAGGAAACAATTAAAGCTGGGGTGGATGTGTGACCCAGGTGTAATCTTTTCAGATTTCTTTTAGGAGTTCCAGTCAATTATATAATGCAAATAATTTGTCACAATAACTCATCGACGCCACAGAGCAAAGCTTCTACCGTGGTCTCGAAGGGGCATTCACCATCTGGAATTCTGGCTCACCAAGCAAGGGCATCTGAAATTTCATCAGAGAAAACGGTAACATCCAAAATACTAGTGCCCTAGATGGCAGGTTGTGGAGCTGATGGTACCTCTGCAGCACAGCCAGCACTTGCTCTGAAAGTCTGAATAATCATGTGTGAAGTGGATAATTCCTTTGAAGTATCAGTTATTATTTTCTGTGTTCTATGATGTGTAAGACAACCTAAGCCCGTGCCTTCTATGTATTAATACGAGGAACAGTGTGATGCGGACCTAAAATACAATTGATCAGTTAAACTTAACACGCTAGACTACATTGTTAACAATGTTTTTACATGGTCCATTAATTGTTCTGTTCTTTTTCACCCCTTTCAGAAATTGTTTATGTTAACTTCGTATATTTAGCTTACAAATACAATGTTTCTTCAAATCTAGACCGATGCATGAATATATTTTATAGACGTTGTAGTCACATGGCTTGCATATTATCCTATTCTCAATACTATCCCATAACAAATACAAAACAGTACCGGATCACGCTCTTCTTAATTTGCTCTTGCGAAAAATGTCAAAGTCATGCTCTTCTAACTTGAGTTGTATTGCTGACAGTGCATTCCTACTACATTGCTGGATTGAAGTTTTGGTCTCCGGCCTCTTATATAACCCCTTATTGTGCAAGCTTCTGTGTGTGTTTGTCTTCTTGCTCCAAGTCTACCATTGTACCATTCCATTGGTCTAAAGTGGAACTTGCACAAGAGTTGAGATATTAGAGGACACTGAAAATGTAAGCCACCCGTGCTAGTTGCTAGACTATTCCATTAGACCGTCTCCAGCAGTTTGGGCGATGTGCATCTGCAAATACCCTCTATGCAGCAGGGTGAGAGAAGAGAACGGTGGTGCAAACAGAGGAGCCCTCCAGCGGTTCGCACATCCCTTTGTGCATCCTCGTCCGACGGTTGGCTCCCGCGCGCACTGAGAGGGCTGCCACCGGCCAGGGGAGCCACCGTCGCGTCGTCCGGATCCCGCCACACCCGGCCTCCGTGCCGTCCGGGTCCCGCCGCAAAGCACGTCCGGGAGCCGCTCGCCGACGGCGGCGGCTACCGCGCAGCAAGGGCAAGGCGCGCCGTCGAGGACCTCCACGCCAAGATCCAAAGCAACGACAACAGGATTTGCGCCGCCGCCACATCTGGTCGGGGAAGCATTGTCGCCGCATCTGGTAGGAGAAGGAGGAGGAAGCGCTGGATCTGCGCCGCCGTTGGCCGGGGAAGGAGGAGGAGGAGCCGGATTTGCGCCGTTCGCCGTCGGGGAGGCCGCCTCCCGAAGGTCAACGCGCCACCGTGCGCCTCCGCCGTCGCGCCCGCCACGGAGCACGACACGGATCGAGGCCCCGGAGGCGCGTCCTTGAGGCCGCCACGCCTGGGCTGCTCCTCCGCTTGAGTTCGAGGCGGAGCACAAGGGCGACACAGCGTGGGTGGAGGGTCGGCGACGTGAGGAGGTGCCGGCGCCGCGAGCGGAGGAGATGGCGGCAAGCTCTGTCATGGGCTGTTGGAGAGAGGGCACTGGCGCAGGGGAGAGAGCGGAAGTCGCGCAGGCTGGGAGGGATGGATGCGGCCGGCGGATTGGGAGGGAGGAGGAAGAGAGAGAGTGGGAGGGGAAGAAGAAAAGGTGGCGGGGCCCGCGGCAGTTGGAATGCAGCGAGGGGGGAGAAACCCCAGGAATGCACACGCGAAAGGCTGGACTCTCATTTTGCAGAACCGGTTTCAACATCTGCTGGAGCCGCTACAGTATCATTTTGCTGCTCATTTTGCAGATGAAGACTCTGGTGCGGTAGCCGCTGGAGACGGTCTTAGATCACATTTCTGGGCTTTTCTAAATGCTCCATTGGATCCATTAGATTCATTAGAGGACAGTGGAAATGTTCTTGGCCAAGCATAAAGGCAGTAATAATCATCCTCATATCCTATACCTTCAAACTCTGTCATGATTTGAGAAAGTTTTTGTTTTGATCCTCCTTTTGTACTTTTAGAAATGTAACTAATAGGTCCCTCACTGCGATATCGATGCGTGAGATGTATAGCAAAGATGATATCGTGTACCAATTCTTCTTAGATAACCAGCTGCCAGAGTTGAAACATGAAATAATCATTAGGATATGTAAAAATTCTCGGCGACGGGCAAGCGACCTCCTTCTGGCACGATGCCTGGGTGGAGGCCGGGCACTTGGTGGATGTCCTCCCCACCCTCTACTCTCACTGCGTCGACCCAGACGCAACCATGGTGGAGATTGTCAGTGCCGGCGGCCTCACGCCCGACGCGCTCCAGCCTCGGCTCCACCGTCGCCAGGCACGAGCTGGCCCTCTTGGAACAAGCTCTCGGCGACGTCGTGCTCCTAGAACGGTCTGATGCTCGCCGTATGGCTTCCTCCTCGACGGCCGTCTGCTCCTCTGCCCTCTACGCCCTCCGCGGCACCGTTGGCGGGCCACCCATGTCGGAGATCAACTGGGACAGCTTCGCCCCCAAGAAGGTGAAGGTATTCTTCTGAACGTTTCGACATGGGTGCACACGCACGCGCACCGCCCTCCACTGCCATGGCATGATCAACACCCCAGACTGCCCCTGCTGTCCTGGGGTTGCCGAAGACATGGAGCACCTCTTCACCGCTTGTCCCCGGCTGCAGCCGTTCTGGGACCGCATCTTCCCCGGACACGCGCCCCCCGACATCCCCAAGGGCGTGGCGGAGGCCGTGTCTGGGCACCCCCCAGCAGGGCCACATCGCGGCAATGGCCGTCGCGTGGATCATCTGGAAGGCCAGGAACAGGAAGGTGTTCGACGACATCACCCTCTCGGCCGCCGCCATGATTGCCCTCCTCGCCGATCACCTGGGCCTGTGGGTGTGCCGGGCGAGACGACGAAAGGACACAACGCCTCTCACTGATTGGTGCTCCTCCTTACTCTCTCCGCCGCCGGCCGCCGCATAGCGCCCTGCTCTCCTCCTCAGGCTCTCGAGCCTCCCCTGTGAAGGACCGGTTTGGCGACCAGAGGGGAGAGTGAATGGGAGCAGATAAAAATTCTTCTTCAAAGAACTCGGCCTATGTCCCAATCGCAACTCCAAAAGTCACACACGAACACCAATCGCCAAGACTACGTAGTTATGGATCAACTACAATTCCTAGGAACGATTTCTTGAAACACACGCAGAAGCACTAGAGAAGAAGCAAAGGAACAGAACAACCTTGGCAAGAATCTGCGTACAGATCAGACTGTCTACCTGGTTGCCGCGGACTGTCCGCAAGAGAAGGGATGGACTGTCCGGAAGACAGGGCGCGGACGGTCCGCGGTACAAAAGTCGCGTCCAACCGAAAACACCGCTTCTGTCTAAACGGTCCGCCGAATGGTCTGCAACCCCTAGCGTACTGTCCGCTAGCCGCGGACTGTCCGCCAAGCACGCGCGGATGGTCTGAGAACGAACAGAGCAGAAACCCGTGAACTCGCAAGAACACCTCCCCAAAGTCGTCCCTGGATCTCCCAAACGGCTGAAGCTCTTGAGCCAAGATTTGGGGGACATGATATGCGTCACTGGGTGATGCTATGCCCCAAAACTCTTGGCCTCTAACTCCCTAGAACGTTGGGAATCGCGGATCACACGAACTCAACCAAGGACAAGGAACTCCGCCAAAAGACTATCGAATCGAGGTGGTTTCCCGGCGTTTGAGGGGTCAAGATCATCCACAAAGAGGCACAAGACACTCACCCATGATCCCCTCAAAGAAATCCGAAGAAAAACCCTCTCAAATCCGCAGAATCAACCGAAGAACGAAAACACCAAAGAGGCACCAAAAAGATTCACGGAAATCACAACTCCGAATCTTATATACAACCAAGAAAGATTTGTACAAGATCTAGCTTTCCTCCTCAACATCCATCCCTCTCTCAAGATCTCACCATGAAGCTCTCAAGCTAGTTCTATGGAAATTCTAAGGAAAATAGGAAGGGAAAATAGGAAAACCAAATGAGCTAGGGTTTCGAGAGATGGCTGCCATCCTCTCTCCTCTAAGTATATATGGAGACAACCGAAAGACTAAAATACCCCTAAAGCCTAAACTATGATACATGCCCCCCAAGGGCACTTTGGGAATATGTTTTTTAGCACCATCGGACGGATGCCCGGCGATCGCCCTTCGCGTAGCCTCGACGCAAGCCTTGTGATCCCGACATGTGTCCTCCGCTTCGAAGCTTCTCGCCGCGCCCGGATCCCGTCTCTGCCCGCCGAGCCTCCGGTCTTGGTTTTGTGGCTCAACCAAGTAACCCGGCCGATTTTGTGGTGAACCGCTGCAAACCCCGCGTGCAGACATCGGTTGTGAGCCGCTACCCTGCACCGGCTCCGATCGACGACTTCATCTTGCTTTTCTTGCCACCATGAGGCCCGCACTTGACCCCCCTGGCCACCAGGTCCCTCGAGTCAGGCATACTTGTCTCTCCACTCCTCGGAGGCCCCGCAAGGCATAGACCTTTCGCACCCACTCTTCACCTGCACCAACGCAAATCAAGCCGCAACCTGCACCTGCAATACTTAACCAAGTGTCAGTCCACATCACGTTGTCAATCACTCATCACAGCCAGGAGCGACCATCCACTGGTCCTCGGACGCTCCAGTCCTCAATCTCCTCCTTGATGAGTGCATTGATAACACACGCAAGTAACCAATTCAGAGAAAAGAGAAAAAGAAAAGAAACGAAAAAAACTCAAACAAGTGATCAAAAGCCAAACAAAAGCCATGAAAAGATCACTTGAGTGAGAAAAACATCTCGGTCCCCTAAGGCAAGGGCAACGGCTCGACACAACCGAGATAAAATACTCCTAAAATTGCTAACTCCTCAAGGTGAGGCAAAAGGGCTCGACACCATAAGCAATAGAGCACAACTAAAATTCAGGCGAAAAAGAGCTCCCAAATGCATGAATGCAAGCTCCCCTTGAACAAATGCATTTCTCCCAAAATTTTCTTCCCTTGATGCAAAACTCCCCCTGGAAATATGAATTGGGTACTTTCCTCCCCCTTGTTGGTAATGCATGAATCAAGTCTACAAATGCATGCATGTGCTTCTCAAATATACAAAGAGCACTACAACATGCTAAAATTGAGACATAGACAAGCAAGATAGCCACAATTTGAGCACAAACATCGCCAACAAGATAGAAAGGGACATACAAGCAAGTGACATAGCCATGAACAAAGTGAGGCATTTTCACAAAATTTTCCCTCTCATGAGCATAGGACCTAAACATGATCAAACTGAGCACAAACAACATATAACTCACAAACTTCATGCAATGTCACAAATTCTCATCACCAGATCATCACAAACACCTACAAGCTATCTCATGTCATGTCAAAGTCACTGAGCCATGTGTCCACTTCTAGATATGAGACTTCTCATTGGTGAACATCATGCAACGGTTTAGCACCCGAGATAAGGAATTTAAAGCATTTATGACATGGAAGCACATTTTTCAAGCATAGACATCTCACATACCATTTTCATGATTTACAAGTTAAGCATGGTACATAAAGTGCCTTTGCGGCAAAAAAGAAGCTTAGGCTTCTCCGCAAGGTAGCATGTAGGCTAAACATTCATGATGATAAATGGATCTTTGATCCCAAATGAAAAGAACATGGTTCCAAGCATTAATTAAGCAAGATATAGCCATAAGCACCCAATTTGAATATGAGAGGCATTCTACTCACAAGAGAGGATCATATAACATTTTTTAAAAAAGCCGTCCACAAGCATGTATATCCCAAAGCTACCAAGAGCATTGCTATACATCTCATGAGCATCACAAGCAA
Source organism: Cenchrus americanus (assembly GCA_947561735.1). NCBI lineage: Eukaryota > Viridiplantae > Streptophyta > Magnoliopsida > Poales > Poaceae > Cenchrus > Cenchrus americanus. The sequence continues at coordinate 79,249,027 of OX387240.1, forward strand.
AGTCATACCCTCATATCTAGCATATCATGGTGAGCAAAGCATATGAGAGAAGCCCATCTCTATGGTATATGATACAAATGCAGTCTATGATACACAGATGCAAACATGATATGATACATAATGAAAATGCAAGATGCATATGTACATAAACCCTCCCAACCAAAGCTCAAAAAGGAAAAACAACTCCAAGCTCTCCTCGCAAATGAGCAAATGTAGCTTGGTCCAAAGGCTTGGTTAGGATATCGGCAAGCTACTTTTCTGTAGGTACATGGATGAGATCTATGTTTCCCTTCTTAACATTGTCTCTCAGGAAGTGGTATCTCACTTCTATGTGTTTGGTTCTGGAGTGAAGCATGAGATTTTTGGCAACACTAATGGCACTTGTGCTGTCACACATGAGAGGTACATGGGAATACTCTTCACCAAAGTCACTCAGTGTGTATGTGATCCAACACAGCTGTGAGCAGCAACTAGCGGCAACAACATATTTGGCTTCTGTGGTAGACTGAGCTACACTAGACTGTTTACGAGAAGACCAAGAAACAAGTGAGGAACCCAAAAACTGGCAAGTACCCGGAGTCGATTTCCGATCGACTCGACACCCCTCAAAGTCGGCATCCGAAAAACCAAGAAGCGAAAGAGAAGAGGACGCCGAGTACCAAAGACCGAGCTCAGGAGTGTATCTGTAGCGAACATGGCCCCATTTGACATTTGTTCGAGTTGATTTTGGTGATTCATGCTAACACAAGCAATGAGACTAACCACATTGTCTAGCATGTCTTTGTAGGCATTCCTAGGTCCCATGGATGTTACCACATGTTAACATACCATGCCCAAGCTAACATGTCACACCACAAGTCAACATATCATGGACATGTTAGGTTACTTATAGCAAATTTGAGGACTTAGTATATATTTTGAGGCTATAAGTAATGGCATGTTAAGTATGTTAAGTTGAAGCAAAGATCCAAGTTGAAGACACGAAGAAAAAGAAGGAAGAAGACACCGTCGGATGAACTGGCGGTACCATCGGTGCATAGTGTCGGAGCACTTGGTACACTGCGCAACGACTAGAGTTAACTTGATACCATCGGATGAACCGACGGTCCCTTCCCTAGTTGCGTCGGATGAATTGGAGAAGAGAAGCCGTGAAGACAGCAGCGTCGGATGAACCGACGGTCCATTGGAGGGAACCATCAGTCTATCCGGTGGCCAAGTTTAAACAAGACAAAGACGCGCCAAGATCAACGCAGTAGCACCAGATGAACCGATGGGTCAGTAGCGGTTTATCCGACGGTCGCGTGAAAGCTAACAGAGACGATTTGGCCGCGGGGTCTTCAGCACCGGATGAACCGACGGTGCGTTGGAGCATAGCATCGGAGTAGTTCTGTCAGAGAACCTCAACGGCTAAGTGACGTGGGAGGGGCACCGGATGAGCTGACGCCTTGAAAAGGATAGCATCGGTTCATCCGACGCTTACTTTTTTCAGAGGTCGTTAGCCAACGGCTCTTTGGATGCCTTGGGCTATTTATACCCCCTCCACTCACCCATTTGAGGCGGCTGGATTGTGTGGAAGTGCAGAGGAGTTCAAGACACCTAGAAGATCATATTCAATCCATCAAAGTGCTTAATTGCTCATCCATAGACTTGCATATGCTTAGTGTATGTGGTTAGTGCTAGGCTTAGCTTAGAGCTGAGTGAGTGAAAGGTTGTGCCAACCTTGTGAGGTGATTCTTGAGTGAATAAAGGTGTACAAGGTTCGCCGGAAGCCTTGGGGCCTAATTGTCTCACCGGCAATTGTCATCGACCCTCGGCTTGGTGTGGAGCGGCGAGGACACTTTGTGCGGGGGACGTGGAGACCCCCTTCCTTAGTGGAGAAGCTCCTTAGTGGAGGCAGCATCAAGGTGACCAAGGGAGATTGGCAAGTGCCTAAGTGGCTAGCCTTTGTGGCGGGTCAAGTGGTGCTCTTGGGAGAGACTTAGTGACCGGGAAGCAATACTCTTGTGTGAGTGCTTCAACAACGTGGACTAGGGGTGGCTTAGTGCCTACCGATACCACGGGATAAATCGCGTGTCAATAGTTTGCTTCCTCTCATCCCCTTTACGTTCCTGCTCTTTGCTTGCCTTTACTTTCCTAGAGTAGTATCATGCTAGGATTGGTATAGGTTTCAAACCCTGTTTTGGGATGGGAGTTTCACACTAGAACAACCCTAGTTGCACATCTAGATAGTATGTTCTAGTTTACCTTTGTGTAAATTTATTGAAGCCATAGGTTAAGGTTTTTAGTTTGCCTAATTCACCCCCTCCCCGTCTTAGGCTACGAGCATCCGATTCCTTTCAAGTGGTATCAGAGCCGGGACTCACTTCCTTCACAAGGAAACGCCAATTCGATTGGTAAATTTTGAAAACCGGCTCATTGGAACGGTTAGGCTTCACCGCCTAGTGAGTTGCTCTATAGAGGAATGAAAGGGGTGGATACCTTAGGTTTGGCTCCACAATTCGATGGCACGGGCTATCCTCGGTGGAAGGTTCTCATGGAGGCCTATCTCCAAGCAAAGGACCTTGATGTTTGGAGAGTCACTGATGAGGGCATGAAAAATGGTACTAAAAAGGAAAAGCAACTCACTAGATGTAGGCGTTTTAATAGAGTTTTTAATTGTGAAAAATGCTTATGAGCTATGGAAAACCATCAAGGAGCAAAATGAGGGTTCAAAAGAAGTTGCTAATGAATGCTATGGTTGTCTCCTTGAGGAATTCAATAGCTTTAAGCAACTTGCAAATGAAAATGCCGAATCAATGTACTCACGCCTAAATGTGCTTGTCAATGAGATTAATGCTTTATGTGTGAAGAACATCACGGACTTGGACATCAACCGCAGGATCCTACAAAGTCTCCGGAAGCCCGATTATGACTTGGTGAAAGCTATCATCTATTAGAAGAAGCTCGAAGAATTGAAGCCATCTCATATCTTGAGCAGGATCATGGCACATGAGCTTCAAATCATGCCCAAGTCAAAGAAGGCACCTCAAGAACCATCCTCTCCAACTACAAGCCATGCTCTCTCAAGACAACAAGAGAAGATGTTGAGTAGGATGGCTACTCACGGAAGCTCAAGTGAAGACGATGGTGATGATGGTGATGATGAAGATTCCTCAAGTGATGAAGAGGTTGAATCCATGATGGCTGAGTACATGAAGAAGATTTTCAAGTATGTGAAGAAAGTCAACATGTACGGCTATAACGTCCACTTGAGAGAAGGGCGTCATCATCAACACATCAAGTTCACCAAAATCGAGCACAAGCCCAAGAAGAAGGTGGTTAAGGAGAGGAGACCAAGGCAAGAAGCAACTATCGCTGTCCGTGAGTGGACAAGTGGTGGAGAATCAAGTTCTTCTAGCTCAAGTGATGAATCAAGAAAGAACTTCACCACCCGCTTCATGCAAGGTCCTTCATCATCACTACACATGTGCCTTATAGCCAAAGGTATGGAAATCAATGTAAGTGATGACGAATCCGACACCACCTCTCTTGATGATCTTGTTGAGCTTGTCCATGAGCAAAAAGGAATGCTTAAGAAACAAGCTAATGAAATTAAAGAACTCAATGCTCTCAATGATCTTAGTGCAACCCTTGCTACAAATTATGAACATTTGTTGTGCAAATTCAAATTGCTTAGCAAGGAGTGTGATGAGCTAAAATCTAAGCTTGAGAGCAACGAGACTAAAACATGTAATTCCTTTGAGCTTGATGAATCATCTATCCCTTGTGCTATTCCTATCTCCAAGGTAGATGCTTCAACTTCTTGCATTGATTTAATTGATGAATCTTGCTCACCATCTTGCAATGAGAATGTTGTTGTAGAAACATGTGATTGTCTCATAGGCAAGAAAAATGATGAGCTCAAGCAAGAAGTGAAATGGCTTCGAGAGAGGTTGGCAAGCTTGACGGGCAAGGGCAAGAACGATGAGGAACAAGTGGACATCTCTCAAGACATGAAGAGCAAAGTCCAATTTTTTCAAGATAACCGTGATCCCATGGTGAAGAAGCTTGAGAAGGGTGCAACCGTGACTTGCTACAAGTGTCATGGAGAAGGGCACAAGTTCTACACATGCCCTCAATTTGTCAAGAAGATGGACAAGGGCGCAAAGAAGAAGTTGAACCCCACCATCAAGAGCTTCCTCGTCTACACCAAGCCCAACCACAAGAACAAGACCAAGAGCAACACCTATGTCATCAAGAAGAAGGCTAATGGCAAGGTAGTTGCACACAAGGTTGGGAAGATGAAGGAGGAGCGGGGTTGGAACCAACCCATTTGGGTGCCCAAGGAAGTCATCACCAACATGAGGGGGCCTCAAATGGTTTGGGTTCCAAAGGCTACTTGAAGGCCATGATCACGGGGACTTGGGAGGCTTGGCACAAAGAAGATGTGAATGTTCAAGCCTAAAAGCCAAGCTTGCAAGTTGGACATGTGTTGCCCAAGTTCTCCGGTTGAGGTAATGGAAACTATAACTCATTTCATATATCTTTGTAGCTCCATTGCCTTGTCTAGGTTTGCATTTGTTGCTATGCCTAGTTGTTTACATATGGTAGGTTGCTTGTGTCATGTGCTAACCCATGAACAATCTACATGGTTTGATTAGTGTGTAGGAAAGCTACACTTGTTCTTTAATGGTGCATGTTTTCATATATATATATATATAGGGTGATACTAAAATGCACCCAGGTGCATTCTGTATAGCAAATGCACAGACCCTGCGGTTGCAACTTCGTAGCTGAACCAATTGCAACTTGACGGACCAATTGCAACTCGACGCGAACCAATTGCAACTTGACGGACCAATTGCAACTCAACGCGAACCAATTGCAACTAGACCCAGCCGAGCTGCAACTAGGCGTGAACGAATTGCAACAAAGAGAGTAACCGATTGCAACTGTGACACTACACTAATTGCAACTCGACGGAAATAATTACAACGAATCTGACTCTGTTGCAATTGGACACAAACCAATTGCAAGTAGACTCCTAGTTGCAACCCGACGTGAACAAATTGCAACCAGAATGAGCCCCAGTTGCAACTGGACAAGACTTAGTTGCAACAAGGGTGGGTGCATTCTCTATACAGAATGCACCCAGGTGCACTATAGCAAAATAGTGTATATATATACACATAGCATCACGAGCAAGCTATAGGGTTATCTTCCCTTTTGTTGTCACAAACAATGTTCATACATTTGGTTGGTGATTCAAACACTAAATGCACACAATTAGGGGGAGCTCATCCTGTGGTTTGGTTATGGGACTAACATTGTTTCAAGCTTATCTTATGTAGTTCTTTAGCGACGCATTCCGATGCGGCACTTCATTCTAAGAGAATGCTATTTCACTCTCAATGTGATCTAACATCTCTAAAGGATGGAATATAGCAAAATGAGCTTCATGCTATTGAGTCATGTCCTTGCGAGCTTATGTCTTTATATAAGTTCAAAGGCAATGTACTCATACATTCCTAATCCTTGTGGTACCCCAAGTGTCTCCTATGCAAGCTTCTTTCAAGTGGTGTCACCTAGTGATATCATTTCCTAGTGGCTCATCTCAATGTGGTGCCAACAAGGTAAAGAGGATCAACCCCCGGAGGTATGCAATGATCAAAAGACTACAAGTGATATCTACAAGTGGTAATGTAACAAGAACCCATTTGTATTATCTCTTGTCCTTTAAGATACCTCTTTGCATGATATGCTCTAAGCTTCCTTGCCTTACAAGTTTGTAGTTGTGCTGAAACGACCCGGATTTCCGCGAACGGAATCCCGAATCTTAGCACCTCGGCGGTAGTCCCAGGAGGGCTACCACGTGCAATCCCTGTCTCAGCGATTCCAAAAATCCATACAGAAAGATAAAACAATAAAGTAGAGTACAACATTTATTTTATTACATTAATCAGAGTACATCTCTTCGGCACATGCCGGGTACAAGTCCATCAGGACTGAATCAAACATAAATAAAACGTCTAGCAGCGGCTCCATGAAAGCGCGGGAAACTCCATATCCGCAGCGGCTCAAGTGTAGGAAGAGCTCTAGTCCACCCAACCGTCGTTGTCGAAGTCGTAGTCCGGCTCTGCGTCAGAGTCACCAGGGTCTACCCGATAAGCGGGTAGGTCATGTCAGCTTCCCAACAAAGAGGCAAAAGCGGTGTATATACTACTATGCAGGAGATATCCCTAATCTGGCTGTAGAAGGCTTAAGCAAAGCAGCAGTGCAATGTACAAGGTAAGCAGAATATAGCGAGGAGGTCCACACCTCGGGGAAGCATCCGCTTCCGAGGTCCACACCTCAGGGGTCCACACCTCACTCAAGGAACACCACACCAAAGCACCGGACCTCAACCACGATCCAGAATCCATCTCTCATCTGCGATGTGGGGCCCACCGGCTCCTAACCCCACATCTCAACGGCCGAAGCCGGGCTCACACACTCGGGGGAGAGAAGAAGCACAAGAGAAGTGTAGCTAGTCAGGTGAGAGATCGAAAGACTGTCCATAACCAGTGGACACGGACTATAGCTATAGGTTTAACACTGCAGAGGTTGTACAAGCTGTACCCGCCCGAATAGGTCCGGAACCGGCCGTCACCGTGTCCGACCCTACCATACGGCCGAAGCCCAAGTAAGTGGATAGTACCCTTCTTCGCATCTCCGAGCACGGCCCGGCCTCGCGGCGGAGCTCATACTACCCGCGAGAGGTCCCTCGAAGGCCGTGGAACCCTTCCCCCGGCCTCGCCGGGGCAAAGTCTACTAAGGAGGGGAAAGACCACTCCCGACACGATCACACCGATCCTCTCCCGGGGAGGGGTGCTATCCACTACAAGTCTCACCCCCGCACCCCCGCCCAAAACAAGGCGGGCGGTGTGTACGAAAATAGTCATCCGAAACAAGGTCAACTGACGATCGGTCCTTAAGGGGCCGAGAGCGAGCACTCAACATCTCCATCCCACACGACACGACCCTTGGGTAAGAGGCCAGATCGCATCTTCCCTCGGCAGCCGTTCACAAGTATCCAGCGGCTCGCTCCCGCCAAAACACAGCAAGGGGGTACGCAACCCAGAACGCACGCTAGAATCACACCGAGATCCCCACATCTCAGCTCAAACCCAGAGCACCATCCATAATCAAACAACAAAGTATGGATAGTTGAAGTAAGGGACTAGCTAGGGGTCTGTAGCTAGTCCCGCAGGTAGAAGAACAAGGAAACAGGGTATAGCAAAGCATCAAGGCATGGCTATTAAACAGGTTATGCAATTCAACACTTCCATGCATTAAAGTAAAGCACTAGCAGCCACATAGCAACATAGGATCTATATGGTTGGGAGTGACATGACACCTTCGTTGCCGTTGAAGCAGTCGCTGTCCGGAGCAGTGTACTCGGGGTCCTCCACGTCCTCCTGGTCGAAGCTCGGGTCTGTGGCACGAGATTCGACGCGAAATAAGATAACGGTGCACATCTATGCATTAACTCCAAATAAGAATCAATTTAGAAGATCCAAATGAACCCAAACTACCCACAATCAGCAAGGTTTCGCAAATACGGATTTATAGAAATTAGTTTTGTATTTTTATGAGCTTCCTAGAATTTATTATGAATTTTTAAAGGTTAAATACATTTTACGGAATTTTTACACGGAAGAGAAATAGGTTTTTCGAAAAAACGTTGCGATGTCGCATGACGTCGGCCTCACGGTTTTATCGGGTTGCAAAAAGGCCGGAAGTGCTGGCCGGGCCGTGGGCGGCCCGAGAGGACTTGATCCCGCCGGATCGGATTTCGGCCTACCTTGGCCCGGGTGCTACGGACCGCTAGAGGTCGCGTATGAAGTCCGGTAAGCCACCTCCTAAATCCTAACCCGTCTTGCCGGGCCGGTGGCTGCTAGTAAAAAGGCGGGCTTAGGGCCCATAGCCGGCCGGCGGCCCGCTCGCACCTAAACCGGCACGTCCCACTCGCCCGGCGGGTGTTCGACGAAACGACACGGCGGCGCCGCGACCGCGCGGTGCGCGCCGGCGCTCGGCTCGGGTGCCTCACGCCCGGTTCATCACCCTGCGGGCTGAAACACACGGCTCGGCTCGACGCGGGGTGTGCACCGCCGTTCGGGTGCTCGCACCCGTGCTCCCGCGCGCGGCGGGCGGCGCGTCGTTCGGTGGCCGGACACGATGCGCGCCGCCGCCGCGCACCACGCGCGACGGCCCCCGTTCCCCCCACCTCGCACAAAGCCACGGGTCGATGCCCCGAACACCCACACACCCGGGCGCGTCCGGCTCGTTCGCCGGCGCGGCCGCCCCGGTAAGCCGGCGCGCGCGCGCGCGACACGGCGACGCTCACGTCCCCGCACAAGAGGCATGGCGCGATGGCCGGCACGCACACGCTCCCCGCACACACGACCACGACGCGACGGCCGGACCCAAACCTCTTTCCCCGCACGGCGACGGCGGCGCCCAAGAGCACAGGCGGCTCAGGAGTTTTCCCCCGTCGCGGTGCGGCAAACCTGCGGTGCGATGGCCAGTCACCAAGAAAGAATCCACGGCTCCGCGCCTCGACGTCGCGGTGCAACACAGGAAAGAGAGACCAAGGGGAAGAAGAGAGGAAGGGGCTGCGGTGCTCACGATGGGGCGTTGGTGGAGTCGTGGCCGGCTCGGTGAAGAGGCGTGCGATGGCGAGGTAGGTGTTCACGTCGGTGGTCGCTGCCTCGGCTCCTGCTCCGGTCCCCGGTCCGGTTCCCGCCTTTCCCTCTTCTGGCACGGCTCGGCGCTCCTTGGTGGTGAAGATGTTCCTGCCCCGGTCCGGTCCTTGGCTTCTCCCCCCGTCCCCGCGCGACGCGGCGGCGGCGTGCCCGCTCCCTTCGCACGCGGCGCGGCGCGGCGGTGGCGCGCCCGCCTTCTCCTTTACTCCGGCGAACACGACGAGCAGTGGATGTGGAAACCCAAGAGGGGGGTGGTTGGCCTTGTCTCCAGCCCACGCCGGCCTCCTCTCCTTTTGAATCCGCGCTGCGGGGCTCGAGGGGGAAAGTTCCTCAGTGCCCTTGGCACCGCCGCCGAGCGGGGCAGGTGGCGCGCCAAGGGCGCGGCCGGAACGCCTTGGATGCCCGCGGGCGGGGCAAAGATGTCCTTCACCTTTTCCCCGGCCGCCTCCCCGTCCCGCGCGCGCCGGCCCTTGGCGTGCGTGCCGGCCGGGCGGCCGGCCGCGCCCGTCCCGCGCGCCGGCCCGGGCCGGGCCGGCGGCGCGCTTGGGCGGCTCGGTTGGACCGGCGCGGGGGGTCAAGCGGAGAGGGGAGAAAAGGATAAGAGATGGGGGAAGAACGGTGAGCGCGCGGGCGGGGTCCACCCGTCGGTGACGAAAAGAGAAAGAGAGGACGGTGGCGCGGTCTAGTGGGCCGACAAGCGGCTTGGGTTGGGCGCCGCAAGGCGTGGGAAGGTAGGAAACGGCCCACATCACCCGCTTGGCCTTTTTCAAATTAAGGAAATAAGTTTGAACCAAGGTTTGAAATAGAGTTTGAATTTGTTTCCCTTTCAAATTCATACTTCACTCAATTAAACTCCAAATAAACCAAAGAAAAACCAACTCACATATTTTACCATATTTTTAACATATGTTTTATAACTAGGATAAATTAGTGGAGAATTTGGTGAGAGGCTAGCAATTTTGGCTCGAAAATTGATAGCACTCAAATGCAAGCAAAAAGTTTTAAATTTTCGCAAAATTTACACACCTAGATTCCTGGGTTGTTACATTCTCCCCCACCACCGAGAATCTCGTCCTCGAGATTTAGTCCTCGACCTCCTCCGTGAACAAGTGAGGGTACTCTTTCCTGAGATCAGCTTCCTTCTCCCATGTTGCCTCTCGCTCTGTATGGTTGCTCCACAACACTCTACAGAAAGGAATGGTAGTTCTCCTTGTTTCCTTGACAGCTCTGTCCAAGATTTTCTCAGGATATTCTGTATACTCAAGGTTGTCTTGCAGGTCAAGCAACTCCATGGGCACTTGCTTTGCCTCCACTGCCTTCTCGCTCTTCTTTAGCTGTGACACGTGAAACACTGGGTGAACTCCTGCCATAGTCTCAGGTAGTGCAAGCTGGTAGGCCAAACTTCCAATCCTACGGGTGATAGGGTACGGTCCCACGTACCTCGGTGCAAGCTTTCCCTTCACCAAGAACCTCTTAGTTCCTCGGAGCGGTGAGACTTTCAAGTACACCCTGTCGCCAACTGCAAAGGTCAACTCTCTCCTTCTCTTGTCGGCATAGCTCTTCGACGACTGCGAGCGATTTTCGGGTTCTCACGAACTTTCTCAACTTTCTCCTCTCGCTTCCTCAATGATTCTTGGTCCAAACGAGCTCGCTCTCCAACCTCGACCAAGCTAGCGGGGTCCCGCACTTTCGACCGTAGAGTGCCTCAAAGGGTGCCATCCGAGAGGCGGCTTGAAAGCCGTTGTTGTAAGAGAACTGCGCAAACGGCAAAGTGCTCTCCCAATCAGTACCATAGGTGAGTGCACAAGCTCGTAGCATGTCCTCCAGGACCTGGTTGACCCTCTCTGTTTGACCGTCGGTGCCGTGGGTGAAAAGCTGTGCTGTAGCTGAGTGTGGTGCCCATAAGCTTGTGGAAGCTGCGCAAAACTTGGAGACAAGCGTGGCCCTCGATCGGATACAATACTTCGGGTGCCCCGTGCGTGCGAGTATGTGCTCTACGTACGGTTACGCCAACTTCTCGGTTGCATACGGGTCTTCACGGCACAAAGTGAGCCACTTTGGTCGGCACGTCCACTATGACCCAACCGAGTCGTTTCCTTTTGGTGTTCTAGGGAGTCCCACCACAAAGTCCATGGAAATGTCCTCCCACTTCCACACCGGGATATCCAACGGCTTCAACAAGCCGGCGGGTTTACGATGTTCAATCTTTACTCTGCTACGAGGTGTCGCAACGAGGCCACGTAGTGTGCTATATCCTTCTTCATGTCCTTCCACCGGTACACCGATTTTCGGATCTCTCGTACATCTTGGTGCTGCCCGGTGAATCGAGTACCTCGAGTCGTGAGCTTCTCTCATGATGCGCTCCCGGAGTGCTCGTCTTGTGGTACACAGATCCGTTCTTTCAACCACACAGTGCCCTGTTCATCAACCCGGTAGTCCTCTGCTTTGCCCTGCTTCATTAGTTCTCGCAGCACTTTGATTTCTGCACACTCCTTCTGGGCTGTACGGATTCGCTCCTCCAGGTCATAGGTCACTTGCATCACGTTGACTTGGCCTTGGTCCACAATCTCGATGCTCAGCTTCTCTAGCTCTTCATGCAAAGCTGGTTGCTCCTCTTTTACCATGAGGTTGTTGCAGTAGGTTTTCCAGCTCAGTGCATCTGCCACGACGTTAGCTTTGCCTGGGTGGTAGTTGATCTCGACGTCGTAGTCCTTGATCAGCTCTAACCATCGTCTCTGCCTCATGTTCAACTCTGTCTGGGTAAAGAAGTACTTCAGGCTCTTGTGGTCGGAAAACAGTTCACACTTGTTCCCTATCAGGTAGTGTCTCCAGATTTTGAGCGCATGCACAACGGTACCGCCCGACTCCAAGTCGTGTGTCGGGTAGTTTTCCTCGTGTTTCTTCGGTCACCCGGAAGCATAAGCCACAACTTTCCCTTCCTGCATCAGCACACAACCAAGTCCTTGCTTTGAAGCGTCACAGTAGACCACAAAGTCTTTCTTGATATCTGGCAAGGTAAGCACTGGGGCTGTGGTGAGTCTCTTCTTCAGTTCCTGGAAACTCTTCTCACACGCTTCTGACCACTCGAACTTCGTGTTGTTCTTGAGCAACTCGGTCATTGGCTTGGCGATCTTGGAGAAGTTCTCAATGAACCTTCGGTAGTAACCTGCCAACCCAAGGAAGCTTCTGACATCTGTCACGTTTAACGGCTGCTCCCACTTGGTCACTGACTCAACCTTGGACGGATCCACGGCTATCCCTTCTGCTGACAACACGTGACCCAAGAACGCGACCTTCTCCATCCAGAACTCGCACTTGCTGAACTTAGCGTACAGTTTCTGCTGCCTCAGCCTCTCTAGCACGACTCTCAGGTGCTCCTCGTGCTCCTCAGTGGTCTCAGAGTAGATCAAGATATCATCGATGAACACCACTACAAACCTGTCCAACTCTTCCATGAAGACCTTGTTCATCAAGTTCATGAAGTAAGCTGGGGCGTTGGTCAGCCCGAAAGAAACCACCACGAACTCGTACAAGTTGTAACGTGTGGTGAAGGCTGTCTTGGGTATATCCTGCTCTCGGATCTTCATCCGGTGGTAGCGCGACCTCAAGTCGATCTTGGAGAAGAACCTTGCCTTTTTGAGCCTATCCAGCAGATCCTCGATTCTGGGTAGTGGGTACTTGTTTTTGATTGTCATCGAGTTGAGCGTGCGGTAGTCAATGCACATCCTCTTTGTGCCGTCTTTCTTCTCCACGAAGAGCACTGGTGAACCCCACGGTGAGGCACTCGGCCGAACAAACCCTTGCTCGAGCAACTTCTTGGTTGTTTCTTCAACTCGTCCGGCTCGTCGGACGACATCCTGTACGGACTTTTTGCAACGGGCCACGTCCACGGCATCGGCTCAATCACGAACTCCACGTCCGGTCGGGGGGGTAACTCCGTAAGCTCTTCGGGAAACACGTCCGGAAACTCACGGACCACCGGAATTTCTTCAACCTCTTTCCCACTCATGTTGCACATCATCGTAGCAACCGTCGGACTCGCGGCTCGATCCGCACTATAGTTCCACCGGGGTGTTCTAGGTTGTATCACTGCGGGGTTGCAAGAGACTATCCCGTTGTGCTTTGCCAACCAATCCATCCCTAGGATCACGTCTATCCCGGTAGACTCCAAAGCTGTCAAGTCCGCCGTGAACTGTAGCCCCCTCAAACACCATCCTCACTCCCCGCACTCTAACGTACTCCTCTTCTCTCCTAGCGGAGAGCTAGTCAAGATAGGCATTGGTCGAGGCTTAGTTGGTAAAGACCTTTCTTTAGCAAATTTGGTAGAAATATACGAAAACCGAGCTCCGGTATCGAACAAAACGGTTGCCAAAGCGAGTCAACAAGGAACTCACCAAGTGTGACGTCGGGTGCGGCGCCGCATCCTCGGCGGTGAGGTGGTTCGGACGGCCTCGAGTAGGCGGCGGGTGGCGGTCCCTGCTGTGTACGGGGTGGCTGTCCCTGCGGTGCTTTGGTGGCTTGGCTGGGGTGCGGAACCGAGAGCTGCGGCTGCGACTCCCCTGGTGGTGCCTGCTCGGGGACACTCAAACGACTTATGCCCAACCCTTGACGGCGGTTGAAGCAAGTCACCTTGGATGCGTCGGTGGCCGGCGCGGTGGTGGCCTCGATTTCCGAGTCCGTTATGACCTCCACTCCCGCACGGGTTGGCTCTGCTCTCGCGGGCGGGGACCGAGAGACGTGGTGCCTCTCGCCGTGACCGGTGGCCCACGAGTGTAACTTTTGTCCTCTCGCCTGCGAGGTGGTCCCGAGCGTCTGCACGGTCCGAGCGCTTGGACTTGCTTCCACGAACCTCCATGTACTCAAGCCTTGACCTCTCCACGATCGGTGCCTTGTCGATAATGGAGCGAAGTGTCGGCGGTCGTGCGCGGACAAGTGGTGTGCCATCCCCTTGTGCGGCCCCTTTCGAACCGTGAGACCTTCTTCTTCTCTCCGTGTCGGTGTCTTCGGCACGTACCTCATCGGCTCCCGGTAGCGGTTGGCGTACTCGCACGCGACATGTTTCCCATCTTGAGGTGCCGAACTCGTCGGCTTTCCTGTCCATCACCGCATCCGGAATGTGGTGACTCCCGAAGGCCTCCACGAACTCGTCCCACCCGATGTGCAACGGGTCCGGTGCGAGTCACGATAGTCGTCCCACCACGCACCGGCCGTGCCAACCGCGCGGTGCGCGGCCACGGTCACACACTCCTCCTCCGTAAGCTCGGTCGGCTCCGGCTTCTTCTCAATCTCACGTAGCCGGTTGTCCGCGTCCATCGGGTCGGCCCGAGTGGTCAAAGGTAGGCGGTCGCGGCTTGTTGAAGTTCTCAACCTTCTTCTGGAAACCCTCTGGAGCGTTGCGGTTCTGACCCCTGTGGTTGTTGTTGTTGTTGTTCTGAGCTAGCATCTGGGTGATCGTCTGCATCAGCTGAGTCTGCACTGCCATCACGTCGGCCAAGTTCGGGGGAGGTGGCGGTGGTGGCACCTTGTGTCCCTGAGCCTGGCCTGCTCCTCCCTCGGGCTGGGGTACCTGCTCGTGCTCGAGCTCCTGCTCCTGAGCTCCCTCGTCGTCGTGCGCGGCTCCTCGACCGCCAACTCGGCCTCCTCGGCCTCCGCGGCCGCCGTGCCCCCGCGAAGCCCGCCTCGTGGCGCGTGACCTCCACGGCGTCCACGGCCTCTCGCTCCTGCTGGGTTAGGGGCATCCTCCCCTCCGTCGTCCCCAGCGACCTCCTCGAATCGGGCCAAGAGTCGCCCGGACCTCCTTGCTCCCGACATCTGTTCCAGTTGCAAGAGTTAGTAGTGGTAGGGAGAATGTATCTATTAAGGTTATTAACTATAAAGGAGTAATCCTGCTCACAGTCACAGAATTTCAGACAGACAAAAAGAAGCATGAAATCCGAAGGAAACCATGAAGATCCATGTCACTCAATCAATGCCACCATACAAAAGGGGTGCACCTTGAGGTTTACTCCAACAACCTTCGGGGGTACACGGCAACACATCACGCTAACGCATGGTACATCATGGGGTAGCTGCTAAGGTCATGACAACATGAGCGACAGCATCACATCTAACTTATTACAACGACTCAGGATCTACAGCGAAGTCTCTACTCCCGTCACGGGGTACACTGAGGTGCCTTGGGGCTGGCGTCTGGTGGAACTGAGTAGAACGGCGGTGAGTGTGCCCCCGGGTATCCGGCACCCATGATCGCCGGTCCTCCGTAGTAGTCACAGGTATCCTGAAGAGCACGGTCCATCTCCGCTGTGTCCTGGGAACCTCTCGGGTACGGGCGTACTCGTGGTAGGAGCGTCGGCGAAAGCTCGAAAGTCTCTGTCCTCAGTCGGGGTCTCTTCTTGGGTGGTAGCTGTGCGGAGAGCGCCTCCAGCTCTGTCAGCCTCTGCTGGTCGGACCGCTCCCAAGCCGCGCGGGTCCTGGCTGCTCGGTCCCTCTCCTCGTAGACCAGTCCTCCAAGGTAACACAAGTGGTGGTAGTTGTGTCGACTCGCCTCCTGTAGATCCCATACCTTGACTTGATAGTCAGCGGCTGCAGCTCCGACCGACTCCAACTGATCTCTCGCCTCTGCCAGCCTCACCCTGTCCTCACGCGAGGCCTCCACCGAAGCTTGGGTGCAGCTCCCGCTCTGCCCTCAACCGCGCCTCCAGAGTAGCGATCCTCCGGCGTCCCTCTCGGTCTTTGGGGCCGCGGCCGCTGCCCGATCCAAGCTGTACTAGCTCTCCGTTCCTCACGTGCGACGCCTCCAACTCTTCAAGTATATCCTCTCTCTCCACCTCCAGGTCCCGAACCTGCCGCGAGCGGCGTCACACCTCCACCGAAGGTACGCGACCTCACCGTACGCCGGATACGGCGCACGGTCCCCGAGCCGGGATGCACCGTACGGCCGCGAGCATCACCTCGGTCCTCCTCCACCGAAGTCACCTCCGGTACGGGTGCCCGGTCGCTCGAGTCCCGGCGACCGGGTCGTAGATCTCTGTCGGAAGCACGGCCCCGAACGGAGTGTCCTTCGGCCCTCTCCCCGAGCCGGACACAAACCTTCTTGAGAGCCTCGCGTGCGCCGGCCCGGTGTGCCTCCGTGACCGAACTCTCGAAACAGTGCACCTCGACCTCCTCAAACTCTGGCACCCGTGGGTCTGCCGGCACCGTGACGGCCAGGTAAGAGGGGGTCCGCTCCAAGTGCCCCATGGCCCTCCCCTTGTAGGCGGCTCCGTCGGTCTCCACTCCGCCCGCCTCCAGGCACTCTCTCAGCAAGCGGCAGAAGCCTCCGTAGCTCTTGCCGTCCGACTCCAAAGGAACCCACGTACTCTCCGCCATCTGCACAACGTTGTTAGAGCGTAGTTAGTAAGGTAGTTAGTGAAAGTTAATCAAGGTAATGCATATATATAAGTATAGTTATATACATACGGAAGCCAAGGGGGTTTATATAAAGTTTCAAGGTTCGAAACGACTTCCTATGCTATCGACCATTCCCGGGGGCTCGTCCTACGGTCAAGCATGGCTGCGGTACCAAGCCGAAACGACCCGGATTTCCGCGAACGGAATCCCGAATCTTAGCACCTCGGCGGTAGTCCCAGGAGGGCTACCACGTGCAATCCCTGTCTCAGCGATTCCAAAAATCCATACAGAAAGATAAAACAATAAAGTAGAGTACAACATTTATTTTATTACATTAATCAGAGTACATCTCTTCGGCACATGCCGGGTACAAGTCCATCAGGACTGAATCAAACATAAATAAAACGTCTAGCAGCGGCTCCATGAAAGCGCGAGAAACTCCATATCCGCAGGCAGCTCAAGTGTAGGAAGAGCTCTAGTCCACCCAACCGTCGTTGTCGAAGTCGTAGTCCGGCTCTGCGTCAGAGTCACCAGGGTCTACCCGATAAGCGGGTAAGTCATGTCAGCTTCCCAACAAAGAGGCAAAAGCAGTGTATATACTACTATGCAGGAGATATCCCTAATCTAGCTGTAGAAGGCTTAAGCAAAGCAGCAGTGCAACGTACAAGGTAAGCAGAATATAGCGAGGAGGTCCACACCTCGGGGAAGCATCCGCTTCCGAGGTCCACACCTCAGGGGTCCACACCCCGCTCAAGGAACACCACACCAAAGCACCGGACCTCAACCACGATCCAGAACCCATCTCTCATCCGCGATGTGGGGCCCCGGCTCCTATCCCCACATCTCAACGGCCGAAGCCGGGCTCACACACTCGGGGGGAGAGAAGAAGCACAAGAGAAGTGTAGCTAGTCGGGTGAGAGATCGAAAGACTCGTCCATAACCGGTGGACACGGACTATAGCTATAGGTTTAACACTCGCGGAGGTTGTACAAGCGTACCCGCCCGAAAAGGTCCGAACCGGCCGTCACGGTGTCCGACCCTACCATACGGGCGAAGCCCAAGTAAGTGGATAGTACCCTTCGCATCTCCGAGCCCGGCCCGGCCTCCGCGACGAGAGCTCATACTACCCGCGAGAGGTCCCTCGAAGCTGTGGAACCCTTCCCCGGCCTCGCCAGGGCAAAGTCTACTAAGGAGGGAAAGACCACTCCCGACACGATCACACCGATCCTCCTGCAGGAGGGGTGCTATCCACTACAAGTCTCACCCCGCACCCCCGCCCAAAACAAGGCGGGCGGTCTGTACGAAAATAGTCATCCGAAACAAGGTCAACTGACGATCGGTCCTTAAGGGGCCGAGAGCGAGCACTCAACATCTCCATCCCACACGACACGACCCTTGGGTAAGAGGCCAGATCGCATCTTCCCTCGGCAGCCGTTCACAAGTATCCAGCGGCTCGCTCCCGCCAAAACACAGCAAGGGGGTACGCAACCCAGAACGCACGCTAGAATCACACCGAGATCCCCACATCTCAGCTCAAACCCAGAGCACCATCCATAATCAAACAACAAAGTATGGATAGTTGAAGTAAGGGACTAGCTAGGGGTCTGTAGCTAGTCCGCGGAGTAGAAGAACAAGGAAACAGGGTATAGCAAAGCATCAAGGCATGGCTATTAAACGGGTTATGCAATTCAACACTTCCATGCATTAAAGTAAAGCACTAGCAGCCACATAGCAACATAGGATCTATATGGTTGGGAGTGACATGACACCTTCGTTGCCGTTGAAGCAGTCGCTGTCCGGAGCAGTGTACTCGGGGTCCTCCACGTCCTCCTGGTCGAAGCTCGGGTCTGTGGCACGAGATTCGACGCGAAATAAGATAACGGTGCACATCTATGCATTAACTCCAAATAAGAATCAATTTAGAAGATCCAAATGAACCCAAACTACCCACAATCGGCAAGGTTTCGCAAATACGCATTTATAGAAATTAGTTTTGTATTTTTATGAGCTTCCTAGAATTTATTATGAATTTTTAAAGGTTAAATACATTTTCTGGAATTTTTACACAGAAGAGAAATAGGTTTTTCAGAAAAAACGTTGCTGACGTCAGCATGACGTCAGCCTCCTGGTTTTATCGGGTTGCAAAAAGGCCAGAATTGCTGCTGGGCCGTGGGCGGCCCAGAGGACTTGATCCCGCCCGGATCGGATTTCGGCCTACCTTGGCCCAGGTGCTACAGCCCGCTAGAGGTCGCGTATGAAGTCTGGTAAGCCACCTCCTAAATCCTAACCCGTGCTGGGCCGGTGGCCTGCTAGTAAAAAGCTGGGCTTAGGGCCCATAACTGGCCGGCGGCCCGCTTCTGCACCTAAACCAGCACGTCCCACTCGCCCAGCAGGTGTTCGACGAAACGACCCGGCGGCGACGCGGCAGCGCGGTGCGCCGCCGGCGCTCGGCTCGGGTGCCTCACGCCCCGGTTCATCACCCTCGGGTCGAAACACACGGCTCGGCTCGACCGGGGGGTGTGCCGCCGTTCGGGTGCTCGCACCCGTGCTCCGCGCGCGCGGCGGGCGGCGCGTCGTTCGGTGGCCGGACACGATGCCGCCGCCGCCGGCGCGCCACGCGCGACGGCCCCCGTTTCCCCCACCTCGCACAAAGCCACGGGTCGATGCCCGAACACCCACATGCCTAGCGCGTCCCGGCTCGTTCGCCGGCGCGGCCGCCGGGTAACCGGTGCGCGCCGCGCCGCGACACTGGCGGCGACGCTCACGTCCCTGCACAAGAGGCATGGCGCGATGGCCAGCACGCACACGCTCCTGCACACACGACCACGACGCGACGGCCGGACCCAAACCTCTTTCCCCGCACGGCGACGGCGGCGCCCAAGAGCACGAGCGGCTCGGGGAGTTTTCCCCCGTCGCGGTGCGACAGGCACCGCGCGCGATGGCCGGTCACCAAGCAAGAATCCACGGCTCCGCGCCTCGACGTCGCGGTGCAACACAGGAAAGAGAGACCAAGGGGAAGAAGAGAGGAAGGGGCTGCGGTGCTCACGATGGGGCGTTGGTGGAGTCGTGGCCGGCTCGGTGAAGAGGCGTGCGATGGCGAGGTAGGTGTTCACGTCGGTGGTCGCTGCCTCGGCTCCTGCTCCGGTCCCCGGTCCGGTTCCCGCCTTTCCCCCTTCTGGCACGGCTCGGCGATCCTTGGTGGTGAAGATGTTCTCCGCCCGGTCCGGTCCTTGGCTTCTCCCCCGTCCTGCGCGACGCGGCGGCGGCGTGCCTGCTCCCTTCTGCAACAGCGCGGCGCGGCGGTGGCGCGCCCGCCTTCTCCTTTACTCCGGCGAACACGACGAGCAGTGGATGTGGAAACCCCAAGAGGGGGGGTGGTTGGCCTTGTCTCCAGCCCACACCGGCCTCCTCTCCTTTTGAATCCGCGCTGCGGGGCTCGAGGGGGAAAGTTCCTCAGTGCCCTTGGCACCGCCGCCGAGCGGGGCAGGTGGCGTGCCAAGGCTGCAGCCCGGAACGCCTTGGATGCCCGCGGGCGGGGCAAAGATGTCCTTCACCTTTTCCCCGGCCGCCTCCCGTCCCGCGCGCGCGGCCCTTGGCGTGCGTGCCGGCCGGGGGCTGCCGGCCGCGCCCGTCCGCGCGGCGGCACCGGGCCGGGACCGGCGGCGCGCTTGGGCGGCTCGGTTGACCGGCGCAGGGGGTCAAGCGGAGAGGGGAGAAAAGGATAAGAGATGGGGGAAGAACGGTGACTGCCAGGCGGGGTCCACCCGTCGGTGACAGAAAGAGAAAGAGAGGACGGTGGCGCGGTCTAGTGGGCCGACAAGCGGCTTGGGTTGGGCCGCTGCAAGGCGTGGGAAGGTAGGAAACGGCCCACATCACCCGCTTGGCCTTTTTCAAATTAAGGAAATAAGTTTGAACCAAGGTTTGAAATAGAGTTTGAATTTGTTTCCCTTTCAAATTCATACTTCACTCAATTAAACTCCAAATAAACCAAAGAAAAACCAACTCACATATTTTACCATATTTTTAACATATGTTTTATAACTAGGTTAAATTAGTGGAGAATTTGGTGAGAGGCTAGCAATTTTGGCTCAAAAATTGATAGCACTCAAATGCAAGCAAAAAGTTTTAAATTTTCGCAAAATTTACACACCTAGATTCCTGGGTTGTTACATGTGCACTTTATTTTCACATTATCATTTTGTGCACACACTTAGGGGGAGCTTAATTTGAATCATGCTAGTCTCATGAGCTTGTGATCCACCTTAATTACTCACACATGTGGTATATTCATTGATATCACAGATATGGATCATGGTTCATGCGACTTTCTCCCTTGTATTTAAACATTTCTCTTTGAGCTATGTTTGCTAGGACTTGCTAAGTTTCCTTGGAGACATTTTGTTTTGGTATCTTTTTGGAGATTTTATTCCAAAGGGGGACAATGTGGGACCCAAAGCAAGATAGGGTTTCCAAAGTGAAAGAGGCAAGCTATGTGTGAACATAGGAAGAGAAGATCAAAAAGGGGGAAGTTTGATCTAGGGGGAGTTTGGATGATGGCAAGCATCCAAACAAGTGTAAGTGACTCTAATTTTGTCATTTTTGCAAATTTATGCTTGCTTTGCTTGTGTTGTCATAAATCACCAAAAAGGGGAGATTGTAGCGAACATGACCCCATTTGCCATTTGTTCAATTTGATTTTAGTGATTCATGCTAACACAAACAATGGGACTAACCACATTGTCTAGCATGTCTTTGTAGGCATTCCTATGCCCCATGGATGTTACCACATGTTAACATACCATGCCCAAGCTAACATGTCACACCACAAGTCAACATATCATGGACATGTTAGGTTACTTATAGCAAATTTGAGGACTTAGTATATATTTTGAGGCTATAAGTAATGGCATGTTAAGTATGTTAAGTTGAAGCAAAGATCCAAGTTGAAGACGCGAAGAAAACACTACGTGAAAAACTGGCTTTGGTAACGAGCGTAGATCGCCTTTGGTAACGAGCAATGCACCCGTTACCGATCAAGTGTTACAAATAAGCCAAGAAAGGTAACGGGCAGATGCCCGTTACTGATAAGACATATTCGTAACGGGTATTAAACAACGACCGTTACCAAAACAAGCCACCAGTCACGTGAAATGACTGTTTTTCTGGGCCCACAGGGAACTTTTGTAGCGGGCACCAAAGAAAAGCACGTTACATAAGCTCAATATTAGAGACGCCTGATGTGCACCTGTGTCTCCACTATCTTGACGAAATGAGACACGTCTATTTCACGTGTGTCTCAGCACAACTAGTATTCATAACGGGCATCAAACAACGACCGTTACCACAACTAGTCACTGGTCACGTGAAATGGCTGTTTCTCTGGGCCCACATGGAACTTTGGTAATGGGCATGGAACAGAACCCGTTACTGTTAAATTAACATTAGAGACACATTCTGTGAACCGGCATCTCTACTGTCTCGACGAAATGAGTCGCATCTGTTTCTACGCGCGTCTGCTTTCTCTCTATTAAAGGAGACGCTTTCTGTCAACCTGCGTCTCCTATATCTCGATGAACGGCCAGGTCCTGGGGCCCACCAGTCAGGACTGGTAACGGGATTTTATACTGCCCGTTACATTGTGGGCATTTTTGTAACGGGCTTTCCGAATGAAGCCCGTTACTTACTGATTAGTGTTTATAAGGAGCTTTAATTAACGCCCGTTACAGATACGGCGGCCATCCCTATAGTAACTCGCCCGGTTGCGGCGGCATCCGGAACCCGGCGAGGATTTGGCGGCCACCGTAGGCCGCATCCCGGAACCGGCCCGAGATATGGCAGCCACCACAACAAGGAGACATCACAAACACATTCTCACATCACAGATATTGGCAAAGCAAGATCACATTTATAGACAAGCTAGCTAGGATCACATCAAGTTTCAAATTACTCTCATCAGGGCTTGTTTGGATGGAGTCATGAGAAAATAGACTGAACCAGGTAGTATCTGACCCCAACCAAGCAAGCCAAGCAGGTTTCTCAGGCAACAACACCTGACTAAAGAAGACTGAATGAGTTTCAAGTTTCTGGTCACAATAAACTCACGGTGCACCACTGTAGAACTTGCCCTTTCGGTCGATGGTCTCCTTAAGAATGTACTCGCACAGCATCTCCCGGACACGCTTTACATCTTCTGTGGAAACATCTACAGGAGGTTTGAAATCCTGCAAAATACAATCATTTATGAGAATACAAGTAGAAATCATTTTCTAAAATTAGATGGATAATATGAGCAGAGACAAGGTTGAGCATTATTATCTACTTACAGCAGCCTTCTTGATGTCAGGTATGTCATCGAGTAGTCTTAACATATGGAATGCCACATGGAATCCACACAAAGAGGACCCCCGTGGCTGCTGAGCACACTGCATCGAGGTAACAAAATGACAAGTTAATGCAGTACCAAATAGGTAACAAGGGACCATAAAAAAACCCCAGTCTTACAGCGAGATTTGTTTTGTGCTTGAGTGTGGCTTTTGGCTTTTTTTCTTTCCTTTCGTCACTCTATCCTGTGCATCACCAAAGGCCCTGCATGATCAGCAATACCAATTAGAAACACTAAGAGATTGATTTTTTGTGAACAAAAAATACTGTACCAAAGGCCCTGCATGGTCAGCTATACCAATTAGAAACACTAAGAGATTGAATTTTTGTGAACAAAACCTACAATAAACTGACTAGTTCAAAATATTT
This sequence comes from Cenchrus americanus, assembly GCA_947561735.1. Taxonomy (NCBI): domain Eukaryota; kingdom Viridiplantae; phylum Streptophyta; class Magnoliopsida; order Poales; family Poaceae; genus Cenchrus; species Cenchrus americanus. The sequence goes on from OX387240.1 coordinate 79,271,889, forward strand.
TGGAGGTCTGGGAACTTTAGCGGGGGACGTTGTTTAGCAGAATCTAGATACCAAACCTCTTTGAACTTCATACAGATGATCACTGTTACCCAGTGGCTAGTGTAGTAGGCACCCACCACGTAGTAGTTGTTCATCATTGCATTTGAGATTGCTTTGCCAACTTGCTGAGAACGCTGAGAAATATTTGTTGAAATAAACAAATCTGGATCTAAAAACCCAACACTGATCTGCTTCTCCACTGCCTTGTCCATCATTTTCCTACAAAAAATCAAATTGTTAGCATGCATGAACTTTGCGGTCAAAATTAAAGAAATATCTTTTTAGGTTTTAAAGGACTTACAATGTCCACAACCTCATGAAGGTAACATCCAGAGAAGCCAGGATTATAAGGTTAAACACACTATTGAATTCAATGTTTAACATTAAAGCACCACAACCACCTTTAAAGTAGTTTTGATCCACCTTTGCTGGAAATGCAAGTTTATCCTTACTGTGTTCCATGACATAAGCATGCAACTTGGCACAATTTGGTCCAGCAGCCTTTACATTTGCTTCTGACAACATAGGTGCACTAGGCTTGTATTTTGGTCGTTCCTGTTCTGTCCCATTAACACAGTTAAGAATCTCATCTTTTGACAGAGGTTTCCTGGCCTGGTTCCCCTTCTGCAGTGGAGATTGCCTGGGCTCCTCCTGTTGTAGAGGCTGCTGTACTTGTTGCATCTGCTGCTTAGGGGGAGATTGCCTGCGCTCCTCCTCCCGCCGGGAGAGGCCGCCGTTTCGTCCGTTGCTTATCCTCATTTTGCGTACCGCCGCTTAGGCGTAGTTTGCCCGGGCTCCTCCCCGTTGTTGTCGACGCTCCCGCCGCCGGGAGAGGCCGCCGTTTCGTGTGTTGATTATCCTCAAGTTGCGAGCTGTCGCTAGGCGGAGTTTGCCCGGGCTCCTCCGTTGTTGTCGACGCTCTCGCTACGCGGTTTTGCCGATCCGTCGCCGCTCGCCGCCGTTGAGCCTTCTCTTGCCGACACCGAGCCGCAAAGCACCTCCATTTGATGTTGTTCCCCTGCTACCTGTTGTGGCTTCAGGGTTGGGATGTCTCGTCATGGATGATATAATGATCCTGTCCTTTGGCCACTGGATCCTTTGAACGAGAGCCGCAGCTAGGGTTGCTACGTCACCCCCATCAATTGGTACAGGCAGAGAGTATTGACTCGTATCGGCCCACACATAAGTAGGTTGCACCACAACATACCCATCCTGCACCGGTACTGAATGGCAAGCCTTTTGAGATGGAAAGACTTTCGCTAGTGCGAGCTCCACGGTGCCATCCAAAAGGCTGCACATGGTTGGCTTTGTAAGCTTATCTATTGTGTCCAGCATAGGTGACCGACTATCACTGTACACTTCATTCGCTTCGTCACCGTTGGCATTCCAATGATCTTGCTCTCTACCATCTTCCTCCCTGACAAGCGCATGTTCTTCCTCGCTGTTGTCGGTGTTTTAGACCGACAACCTACCAAGGGGAGTACCCGAGGTAGATGAATGTGGCCTCGCCGAGATCGGTAACTCGAAGGAAGAGACACGTGGCACACAATTTAGACAGGTTCGGGCCGCGAGGTGCGTAATACCCTACGTCCTGTATGCTGCGTAGCTCTAGATTGATTGGATGTGATTACAAGATGATGCGTAATCTGAGAGAGAAGGGTCCCTGCCTCGCCTTATATAGCCCGGGAGGCAGGGTTACAAGTCGGTTTAGGGAGAGAGTACTAGTCGTGTACGTCTAGGAGTCCTCTACACAGTACATGGTACGTATAGCTTCCTATCCGAGTACTTCTCCACCGTAGTCCTTGTGCCTCACGCCATCAGGTACCGTGCGGCACAAGTCGGGTAGTCCCAGGGGCCCATCGAGTAGTCGGTCCTCGTACCCACCGAGGTAGTGGGCCCAGGGAGGTCCATACGACAAGCCCCCGAGTACTTTGTAGTCGAGCAGGATAGCTTCGAGTAGTCTTGACGGCCTTGACGAGTAGTCCTCAAGCGTCCCCGAGCACTACAAGCCAAAAGTCCTCAAGAATATTTGAAGCATCCCAAGACTGGAAGGTACTCCTGCTGATATTTGAGTAATCCTGAAGTCTTCTCGAGTAGTCCCAAGCATCCTCGAGTGCTGCTCTTGAAGGTCTTCAAAAATACCCGTATTGTCTTGAAGCCGTCATTGATATGGAAGTGCGATTGCAAAATCGCACTCCATATGGAGTAACCCCCGAGCCTTAGGTTGAGTTGTAGACTCTGGCTGAAGGTCCATCTGAAGTTTTGGCAAGATTATCCCGCAAAATCCGGAGAAAAAACCGAAGGACACGTGGCACGGAGCCCCCGAGCCTTGAGTCGAGTACTTCCTCTCGAATTGAAGGGTCATATTGTATGTAGAATGTGTCCTGAGTTGCTCTTGAATCTTTTCACTACCCAGGGAATTGATTAGATGTAGCTGAGCCCCCGAGATGAGGCGCGTCGACTACTAGAAGTTGAAGGGTCAGGCGCTGCCGCTGAGTCAGCCGTATGGAGACTTATCCGTCCGGCCGTTGAGGAGCCGCCCGTTGACTTATAAATAGAAGTCGAAACCCTTAGGGGTTTTCACCCCACGCACTTGCAGCCATTCCGAGCAGATCGTGCCTAGAATCCACCGCCAGTGCGCACTGCCACCTCAGAGGAGATTGTAGATCCAAGCGCGTCGCCGCCGGAAGCCACCGCCATAGCCCCCGAGCGATTGCGAGTGAAAACTCGGTGCACTTGGAGAATGAAGCCTTCACCGTCCAAGAGCTTGAAGACTGCCGGCGGGAAGAAGAGATCCCGAGATCGCCGCCGGATCCGCCGCAGGGTCATCGCCGCCGGTGTCTCCGTCGCGCCCAAATCCCAACCAAGAGTGGAAGAAGTCGAAGGCGAAGACTGAGGATCTGCTTGCGCTGTTGAACAGTGGATTTCTTCGGGAGAAGGAAGTCGACATGTGGTGCGCCACCACGGGAGATCCGTACCCAATGGAGAAGAATCCAGATGAGATCCCCATGTTCACGAGGTTCGCGGAGCGCAGGTTGGCTCTCGAGCGAGCGATTTCTTCAAGGGGCTCTTGGAGTACTACGGGATCGAGTAGCTCAACCTCAACCCCAACGGTATCTTCCACACCTCAGTCTTCGTCCACTTTTGCGAAGCTTTCCTGGGGATCAAACCCCACTGGGTACTCTTCCGGAAGTTTTTCCGAGTGAAGCCCCAGCCTAGTGCCAACAACCCTCGAGTAGTTGGAGGAGCCGACATCTAGATGCGCGAGGACGCCGCGGAGCAGTACCTTGCGTACAAGCTGATCGACTCCAACCAAGATTGGAAGTCAAAGTGGTTCTACATCACCAACCACCACCCGGAGCTGCCGAAGCCCAGCGGGAAGCAGCCGAAGCACTGGCCCTGGTGGAACTCCGAGCCGACGATGCAGGAGGGTATCCTGCTACCCGAACTGCTGGCGAAGATCAAGGCTTTAAGAGAAGCCGGGCTGAGGGCCGAGCATGTGGCCTTCAGCTTCATGAAGAGGAGGGTGCAGCCACTGATGGCTCGTGACACCCTGGGCTACCAGTACACCGGTGGCGACGACACGTCACAGATGCCCGGTGATGAAATCGACGACGACGACATCGTCGACAGGCTAGGGAGAATCTTCAAGGACATGCTGGCGTACATGCCCTGCCCCGTGCCCGAGTACCTCGCCGCACGTCCAGCGAACGAGGTTAGTAGCCGTACTCACTGTCGAGTACTGATTATGTAGTAGTAGTCGTGCTCACCCAATGTGCTTCTTGCAGGATGACATAGTGAAGTTTTTCTTCGAGCCGGTGTCATCTCCTTGACTTGTCGAAATCCCAGATGAGGGGAAGGGCAAGGACAAGGAGCACCGCGAAGTTGGTGAAGGAGATGACACAGTAGTCGTCGAAGACACATCGGACGAGGATGACGAGGAGATGCTTCAAGAGCGGTTCCAGCTGTGGTCAAGATTCAGCCGCCCTGGACTGCCCAACGTCCTTCTCGTTCAGGATCCACCAACTAGCTTGGAGGCTAGTTTGCCTGCGCCGCCAAGGAAGCCGCGCAACGTGGCCCGCAAGCGCATGGCCAAGAAGCTCAAGGTCACGGAGACCACATCCCAAGAGGTAAGCTCCATGAGTAGTGTAGTCGAGTACTTGTTTCTCGATGTTGTGTATGCTGACGACTAAATTCCATTGCTTGCAGGAGATTCCACCTTTTGACCCCGTAGAACAAGGGGACGAAGGCGACTGGGATACGGTGGGAGAGCCGGCTGGAGCCAGCCACAGCCCAGCCCCCACTGTAGAAGAACTTGTGGCGCAACTGACGCGCCAGCCCCCAGTTGCTGAGGGTAGTACTGAACCAGCTGCGGCTGGTGCGGGTGAGCCAATGGCTACTGAGGCCCAAGAGGAGGCGCCTGCTGAGGCTGGACTGGTCGACATCGCCAGCATCCTCGGCGCTCCAACCGTGACAGTAGTCCGGTCGAGCTTGTAAGTGAAGATCTTTCCCGAGTAGTACATTTGGTTTGGTAGTCGTGCTTGGTTGACAACCAGTTGCGTACTCTGCAGGAAATCCACGGACTTGACCTGGGATGGGGATGAACCCAGCGCAGCAGTGGCTGAAGAGGAATCCGCGCCAGCCGCTGAGGAGTCTGCTCCCGCCCCTCAAGCAGAGTCCGAGGCGCCGGCCGTGGAGGCTACATTGCCAGAGGCCCGCATTGTAGAAGGTGAGTGCTCTGCACGCACGCAGTTATCCTCAAGGAGTAGTCGTAACCGCCAAGAGTGACTAATCCAGTTGTCTTCTCGTTGACAGGGGCCGAAGCCGAGGGAAGCACGATTCCCGAAGCGGTGCCCGTTGAAGGCTAGGCGCCAGAGACCCAAGGAGCCACCGGAGGAGCCTCCGAGCTGATGGAGGTAGCCAGCGGAGAAGCCCCCGCGATGGCCGGAGAAGAACGCGGCGATGTACTGCCAGAATCAACTCTGGAAGTAGTCGTCCATTTGCCGGAGATTCAGGATGCAGAGCCAATCCGCTCGGCGCCAATGTCTGGAGCCGCCACGAGTAGTCGAGGTGGGGTTGAGCTCCTGGCAGATGACCTTGTCGACCCGGCGGCGGTAGCACGTCACTTGGAAGCGATGCGCCAGGCCGAGCAATGGATGAAGGTAAGTTGTCGATGCCCTTGAGTAGTCAATCTGCCGTAGATGCTGAGCACCCAGGTGACAGCTGTTGTCTGCTGTAGGATGTCGTGGAGAGATCCCAACAGGAATTTGGCATGCTCCAGGGGTATGGCGATGCAGTGCTCCGGGCGGAGGCCTTGGAGGAACAACTCGTGAAGGCCCGGAAGCACTCCGCTATGCTCCAGTCGAAGCTGGACGGCGTCTTCGCCCAATATCACAATGAAGTCCAGGATATGCAGGCGAAGAGCGGAGCTGGTGCAGAAGAACAAGTCGCTCCGCAACAAGAATAAAGGTACGTGTTGTCTTGTCGAGTACCCATTGGAAGTACCTTGCAGTAGTCTGACCCGCCTTGATTGTTGATTGCAGAGCTTGAGACTCGTGTCGAGCAGCTGAGAGCTTCGGAAGTCGACATGAAGAACCTCTTCTACCGGGAGAAGGAGGCCTGTGAGGTACTTGAATATGACTATAAGCAGTTGGCTTACGAGTGCGATAAGCACATGGAGCTTCGAATTGCCTCGGATCGTGACCTTGTCAACTGCTACAAATCTTTGCAGAAGCTGAACGAGGACTGCGAGAAGCTGCGGGCCCAGCTGAAGGAACTCGAGGAAGCCGCACTTCCCATTGCGAGGCTACTGGTGCCTCATCCGGGCGGACTGAAGATAGCTCCCTTGGTGGACCGGCTGAGAGAAGCTCCCAGTCGTCTGGCGACGTACGTCAAGCACTTGGCGAAGTCGATCCCCAACCAGATCTTGGCATATATGAAGTTGTACTTCCCAAAGGCTCCAGTTGATGTAGTCGCCGGCGGACTAGCCGCCAACTGTACGGACGAGCAGTACGCGGAGCTCCTGGAGCAGATGGCGCCAATTGCTGAGCAGGTCGCCGAGAAGCTTAACCTCCAGTAGTCCTGTAGGGTTAGCTTGTAGCAATAGTTGTATAAACAGAGTTGTATTGAACATGTTTAAGTATGAAATGAGAAAAATTCTCGGAAATGAGTACTCGTTGTCGCAAGGTGTGTATGCGGAGTTCTCATTGTGGAGTTATCACGAGTAGTCGTACTCGCGAGTAGACCCGTTGAGGGAAAAAGCAGTAAATCAGTTGATAGATAATCAAACTTTATTACCGAAAGAAGTACACCTGGATGGCCAGAGCCGTTTTACAAGTGTAGTCGCCAGGACCAGGAGGCCGCCTACGGCTAAGTGGTGCTAGGGTGTGTAGCCGCTTACAGCAGTAGATCCGTTAGTAGCCGTATTGGCTGGATCTAGGAATACATGGTCTCTCAGTAAACCGCTGCTGGAGTCCTTTGTCACTCGGAGCAGCCCAAGATCCGTTAGTAGCCGTTAGCGCTAGATCTTGGAGTGGAGTAGTCCGGAGACTAGTGCCTGGACCCGGAGGCCGCTTACAGCGAAGGGGTCTTTGAGTACTCGTGTAGACTTGAGCCCCCAGGGTAGCCGGTAGACTAGGCGTAGAATCGACAGAGCTGGTCGATATTCCACGAGTTGTTAACATCTTCGCCTTCGAGTGTCTGGAGGCGATAGGAGCCCGGTCCGGTCACCTTAGCAACTGTGAAGGGACCTTCCCAGGGTGAGCTGAGCTTGTGTAGTCCTTCCGTGTTCTGAATGCGGCAGAGGACAAGATCACCAACGTTGAAGGAGCGTTCCTTGACATTGCGATCGTGGTAGCGTCGGATACCCTCAAGGTACCTTGCTGATTGGACGAGGGCGGCACAACGTGCTTCTTCGAGTCCATCAATGTCAACTCGTCTGCTGTCTTCAGATATGCCTTTGTCGTATTGCTCTACTGCTGGTGAGTCCCACATGACATCAGAGGGAGGATCGCTTCAGAGCCGTAGAGCAGGAAGTATGGCGATTGTCCCGTTGGCTTGGAGGGTTGAGTGCGTAGCCCTTGATCCACTTGCCTCCTTTGGTGTTGGCAGCATCGTGTAGCCACTTCTTGAGAGCGTCGAGCACCATCCCATTGGCGCGCTCGACTTGTCCATTGGCCCGAGGATGGGCAACTGAGACATATCGGACGTCGATCCCACTGTTCTTGCAGTACTCCCAGAACTGGTGGTTGTTGAAATTGGAGCCCAGGTCTGTGATGATGCGGTGGGGTAGTCCGTAGCGATGTACGAGTTCATCCAGGAAGTCGAGTACTCTGTCGGCCTTGGGGCATGTGACCGGCTTGACCTCGATCCACTTGGTGAACTTGTCGATGGCCACCAATACTCTGTTGAATCCACTTGGTGCAGTGGGGAGTGGCCCAATCATGTCGAGCCCCCAGCAGGCGAAAGGCCAGGTTGGCGGTATGGTGACTAGCTTGTAGGCTGGGATGTGTTGTTGCTTGGCGAAGTATTGGCACCCTTGGCACCTTCTGACGAGTTCTTCGGCATCACCCAGAGCTGTGGTCCAATAGAAAGCTCGTTGGAAGGCCTTGCTGACCAGCGTGCGAGAGGACGCGTGGTTGCCGCAGACGCCTTTGTGGATCTCCTCCAAGATGCCCTTGCCTTCTTCTCGGGGAACACACTTCATGAGTACTCCAGAAGATGCGCCCTGCCTGTAGAGCTTTTCTCCGACTAGGACATAGGACTTGGCGCGGCGGATGAGTTGCTCGGCCAAGTTCTTGTCCGAGGGAACCTTCTGCTCGCTGAGGTAGTTGATGAAGGGTTGCCTCCAGTCCACGTCGATCATCATGACCTCCTGGTCAGCCGGGGGATGCGCTGGATCTGTGGTCGGTGGCGCCGGCTCCGGGATGGATGGCACGTGAAGCTCGTGGACGAAGACGCCCGCTGCTACTTGAGCGCGAGTAGAACCAAGCTTCGACAGGATGTCCGCTGCAACGTTGTTGTCGCGGACGACGTGGTGGAACTCGAGACCGTAGAACTGGTTCTTGAGCTTGTGGACTTCTAGGCAGTAGGCGTCCATGTTCTCCTTGTCACGGTCCAGGACTTGTTGACTTGGTTGATGACCACTGCGGAGTCGTCGTAGACTAGTAGCCGCTTGATTCCCAGTGAAGCCGTGAGGTGGAGCCCGTGTAGCAGAGCTTCGTACTCGGCTTCATTGTTTGAGACCTTCCAAAAGATCTGCAGGACGTACTTGAGTTGTTCGCCCGTTGGAGAGATCAAGAGTACCCCTGCACCTGCGCCTTCGAGCTTGAGCGAGCCATCAAAGTACATCACCCAGTGCTTTGGGCGCTCGGTTGGAGTAGGTAGAGGATTCTCCCGCCACTCCGCCATGAAGTCGACTAGCGCCTGCGACTTGATGGCTGTGCGTGGCTTGAAGTCGATGTTGAGGGCGCCGAGTTCGACTGCCCACTTGGAGATTCTTCCAGTAGCATCTTGGTTCCACATGATATCGCCGAGCGGGTAGTCGGTGACGACGGAGATCGAGTACTCCTGGAAGTAGTGCCGTAGCTTCCGCGAGGTGATGAGCACTGCATACAGAAGCTTCTGTACTGGTTGATAGCGTGCCTTGGATTCTGACAGGACCTCGCCGACGAAGTAGACCGGGCGCTGGACTGGGTAGGCGTGGCTGTCTTCCTGCCGCTCAACAATGATGGCAGTACTGACCACGTGAGTAGTCGCAGCGAGGTAGAGCAGCAGCTGCTCGGCATTGCGAGGAGCCGTGAGGACTAGTGGCTTTGATAGGAAGTCCTTGAGCTGGGCAAGGGCTTGGTCTGCCTATGGAGTCCACACGAACTTCTCTTGATGTTTGAGTAGTTTGAAGAAGGGGAGCCCCTGTTCTCCAAGCTTCGAGATGAATCTGTTCAGAGCCACCATGCACCCGGTCACGTCTTTGATGCACGTGGGAGCTTTCATGCTGGTGATGGCGGAGATCTTCTCAGGATTGGCTTCGATGCCGCGGTGGCTGATGATGAAGCCGAGTAGTTTGCCCGACGGTACGCCGAAGACGCACTTGTTGAAGGATCAGATGGCGACTAGAGAGGGGGGGGGGAGTGAATAGGAGCCGGTAAAAATTCTTCCAAAAGAATCCGGCCTATACCCTAGACAAACCCCGGTAACACACAAGCGATGGATCAAATCACGCACCAATCGCCAAGACCACGAGGTTATGGATCAACCTCTAGCCTTAGGAACGATTCCTAGAAGCACACGCGGAAGCACTAGAAAGGGAAGGGAGGAATCGAATCAAGAAGCAAAGCGCACAGGCTCTGGCGGACCGTCCGCGCAAAAGGGGTGGACCGTCCGCACAGGCCTCACGGACCGTCCGACCTGAGGCCGCGGACCGTCCGCAACTGCACCGCGGACCGTCCGGCCCAACACCGCGGACCGTCCGTTAAAGCACACAGAACCTCCAGAAGCGACCCGAGAAAAACGGACCGTCCGCCAAGGCCGGGCGGACCGTCCGCCAAGGCCGGGCGGACCGTCCGCGCCACCCACGGACCGTCCGCTACTCGAGCGCGGACCGTCCGCAAACTGGCTGCAACCAAAACCAAAAACCAAACCGGATCGAAAGCAAAGACGCGCAAGAACACGACGAACACGCGACGAACTGGCCACCCGCGGACCGTCCGCGACCCCCCCCCGCGGACCGGCCCGCGCGCGCGCGACGAACAGCAAACCCACGACCCCGAAAGTCAACTCCCCCAAATCATCATCGGATTTCCCAAACGGTTGAAGCTATGGAGACAAGGGTTTGGGGACTTGAAAAGCGTCACACAAGGATGCTATAGCCCAAAAATCTTGCCTCCTAACTCCCTAAATCACCGGGAATCGCGAATCCTTTGAGCACCACCAAAAGCTAGAGCACCGAACGAAAACTCACGAATCGAAGTGGTTTCCGGCGTTTGAGGGCACAAGATCAAGCACAAAGATGCACAAGACATCTATCCATGTTTCCCTCAAAGAAATCCGGGGAGAAACCCACTCAAATCCACGGAATCACACCGGGAACAAAGGCACGAAAACAAGCACGAAAAGCCACGAAAAACAACCCCGAATCTTCTATACAAACCAGGAAAGATTCACAAGGTCTAGCATGCCGCCCTAGCATCCATCCCTCTCAACAAATCTCTCATGAAGCTCTCATGCTAGCCTAGAGAAAAATGGAAAGAAAAATGGCTACGAAAATGAGAAAGAGGAGGGAGGAAATGAAACCCTAAGTCGCGGAGCCAAAAAGCCATCCACACACACTCATGGCTTATATATCAGGTCCCGCCGGAGTGGTAAATGACTCGACTACCCCTAACTTAACTACTGGCGATACAACCCACGTAGGGGCATTTAGGTAATGTTTGTGGGTCTTGCCATCGGACGGCCACGCATTTGCCGCACCCCGCGTCCTCCCGACGCAAGCCATGCGATCTCGCCGCGTGTCCTCCGCCTCGAAGCTTCCCGACACGCCCGGATCCCGTTTCCGTCGTGTTGGGCCTTCGGACTTGGTTTTGAGGCCCAAACCAAGAAACCGTCTGCCGATGGTTTTGTGGGCAAACCACCAAACCCCGCGTGCCCGGTCCGGCCTCCCGCCAAACCACTTGACTCGACCGCCACCGTGCACCGCTCGTCTCGTCCATGACTTCGTCTTGCTCGTGTCGCCACCATGTGGCCCGCACCCGATCCCGCCGTCCACCGGGTCCCTCGAACCGAGCCTACTTGTCTCTCCATCTCCCGGAGGCCTCTCAAGGCTCAAGACCTTTCGCGCCCGTTCTTCACCTCGCAACAACACAAGGCGGGCCGCGGCCTACACCGCGCACTAAGCCAAGAGTCGGTCCAACACCCGTTGTCAATCACTCATCACCGAGGAGCGGTCATCCATCGACCTGGGACGCTCCCGGTCCTCAATCCCCCCCCTTGATGAGTGCATTGACAACACACAACGCGAAATGAAATTCAGAGAAAAAGAGAAAAGAAGAAGAAAGAAAAACAAGGAAGCTCAACTCATGACCAAAACCAAAGAAAGGCGAAGAAAGGTCACAAGCCAAGCAAAGCATAAACTCCACACCGAAAACAGCAAGAAAGCTCCCCCTGAACAAATGCAAGCTCCCCCTGAACATGTGGATGCAAACTTCCAAATTTCAGCTCACCTCTTCTGAATTTTCATTAAGCTCACCTCTTCTCCCCCTTGTTGACAATGTATGAATCAAGGTGAAAATGCAGAAATGCAAAACAAAGCATATAAACATCTACATGAGCTTCTCAAATAAGCCAAATCTAGTGTCAAAGGCTAAAAATGAGATAAAGATCACACACATGAATCATAGCATAGTCAAAGCATTGCCACAAGTAATATATGAAAATACAAGCATGTGACAAAGCAAAATTTTCAGATTTAAGCAGTTTTACCAAAAGAAGGCTCGCTTCACATGTAAAAGCCTATCCATGTCACACATGAGCCACAAACATGCATACCATTCAAAGATCATACAGGGATATCAAATTCTCAGCAAAAGATCATGGCAAACACCCATAAAGCAAAGCATGTCATGTCAAAGCTCATGGGCCATGTGTCCACTTCGGGGAGACTTCTCCACTGGTGAACATCATGCAACATGTTTAGCACCCATATGTGAAAGATAAGATATTTTAAACATAGACATGATGGATGGAGCATTTTTCAAGCATTATGCACTTCTTTTCAAGATTAATTCATTTCATGGTACATGAAGTGCCTTTGCGGCAAAAAGAAGCTTATGCTCCCCCATGAATGCAACATAGGCTAAACATTCACCATGATATTCGGCCTTTGGCCCAAATGCAAGAACAAGGCATCCAAGCACAATCTAAGCATGAAAAGCACATTTAGACCAAACTGTGACATGGATACACAACTACACACGAGTGGAGCATATTTCATCAAGATTTAGTCAAGTTTAGCATTTATTTCAAAAAGGGCTATCTCACCACACATATATCTCAAATATTCCAAGAGCGTAGCCTCACACCACCATTTCTCCACACATATGAGCAATATCTCACAAATAGCCAAAGAGACTCAAATATGGCATATGAAAGAAGCTCATCATCCTAAAATGCAATATGATACAAATGCAACATGATATATGACAAGATGGCTATCCTACCATGGTTTATACATCAAGCAAAGCATGTATATACATCAAAATAAACATGGTATGATACATATGATACAAAAAGGAAATCCCCCAAGAATCAACTAGAAAGGGCAACAAACCCCAAGTTCCCCCCGCAAGCGCACAAATGTAGCTTGGTCGAGAGGCTTTGTGAAAATGTCGGCTAGCTGATCTTGGGTAGGGACATGGCTCAAAACAATGGTTCCTTTCTCCACATTGTCCCTCAAGAAATGATACCTCACTTCTATATGTTTGGTTCTGGAGTGAAGCACTGGGTTTTTGGCTACGCTTATGGCACTGGTGCTATCACAAAGAAGTGGGATCTCGGGTGCACTCCTCACCAAAGTCTCTCAAAGTGTATGAAATCCACAACAGAAGTGGGAACAACAACTCGCGGCGAAGCAACATACTCTGCCTCCGTGGTAGACCGAGCTACACTAGACTCGCTTGCGGAAGACCATGAGACCAACGAAGACCCAAGAAACGCGGCAAGTACTAGAAGTAGACTTCCTCTCGACTCGACATCCGGCAAAATCCGCATCGGAAAAACCATGAAGAGACAGAGTCGAGGAGGAAGAATACCAAAGGCCAAGACCGGGGGCGGATCGTAGGTACCTGAAAATCCTCTTGACGGCCTGTCGATGTGATGTCCTCGGCGAAGCCTGAAAACGAGCGCACAGACACACGCTGAACTGTATGTCTAGCCTCATCGCCGTCAAGTAGAGGAGGGAACCGATCATGCTCCTGTACTCCCGCTGGTCCATTGGTTCTCCGTCCTCATCCGCATCCAAAGTAGCCGTACTCCCCATGGGAGTCGACATCGGCTTCACATCTTGCATCTGGAACTTCCTCAGCATGTCTTTTGTGTACTTGGTCTGGTGCACGAACGTTCCATCCTTCACTTGCTTGATCTGCAGTCCGAGAAAATACTGCAACTCGTCCATCATGCTCATCTCGAACTCCCTGCTCATCTCATCTGCAAACTTGGCAACAAGGTTATGTGACGAGCCACCAAAGACAATATCATCCACGTATATCTGAACAATCAACAAGTCATTTCCATGCTTGAGGAGAAACAAAGTCCTATCCACGGTACCCATCACAAACCCTCTACTCAATAGAAAACCTCTCAATCTCCCATACCAAGCACGGGGCGCCTGTTTCAACCCATACAGAGCCCTTTTCAACCTGTATACTTTGTGTGGGTACAGCTCGCTCTCAAACCCAGGTGGCTGCTTCACATACACCTCCTCCTCTATGACCCCATTCAGAAAAGCACTCTTCACGTCCATCTGAAACAACTTGAACCCTTTAGCCACGGCAAAGGCTAGAAGAATCCGAATCGCCTCAAGACGGGCCACAGGAGCAAAGGTCTCCTCATAGTCGATCCCCTCCTTCTGACTAAACCCCTGAGCAACAAGTCTGGACTTGTTCCTCACAACCATCCCATTCTCTCCCTCTTTGTTCTTCCAAACCCACTTGGTTCCTATGGGATGGCAATTTGGAGGTGGTTCAACTAACTCCCACACCTGGTTCCTCTCAAAATTTTCCAACTCCTCATGCATAGAATTGACCCAGTTTGCATCAGATAAAGCATGTCCAATGTCTTTGGGCTCAAAAGTAGCAACAAAAGTAGCATGAGCAAAATGAGAGGAATTCCTGGACCTCGACCGTGTAGTGCGTTCATCGATGTTCCCAATGATCTTCGACAGGGGATGCACTTCTTGAATCCGCCGGGGAGCCTCACGCATCGAGACTACCTCCCCCTCAACTTCAGCTTCTCTCGCCTGGTCCTCTTGTTGCACCGTCGTTGTCCATGAAGTAGACGGTCCATGCTCCAAAGTGGTGGTAGGGGAAGTAGTGGGTACACACTCAGCTTCAGGCGCATGGTTCTCCCCATCATCATCTCCAGCTTCGTCCTTCTCCTCTTCAAAGAGGTCCTCGGCCATCTCTTCATCACCTGCACATTCAAAGCCAAGAGAGGTACATGGCATTGTCTCGTCGAAGGTTACCTTGCAAGTCTCCATGATTTTGTTAGTCTCAAGGTTAAGCACCCTATAGGCTCTAGAGTGGTTAGCATATCCAAAGAAAATACCATCACTAGACCTAGCCTCGAACTTGTCGAGTTTTCCCTTCTTCAGAATAAAGCATTTGCAGCCAAAGACTCGGAAATGACTCACCTTGGGTGCTCGACCATGCATAAGCTCATAGCAGGCCTTCTTCTTGAAAGCTCGCAACAAAATCCTGTTGGAAACATGACAAGCCGTATTGACCGCCTCAGCCCAATACCTCCTAGGAGTCCTGTGCTCATCGAGCATCGTTCTAGCCATCTCACAAAGAGTCCGATTTTTCCTTTCCACGACTCCATTTTGAGGGGGCAAATAAGGGGTCGAATACTGATGTTCAAGACCTAGATCACGACAAAAAGCATCAAAACGAGAGTTCTTGAACTCAGAGCCATTATCACTGCGGATAGCTCGAATAGCATTCCCATGCCTCTCGTTTTTCAACCTTACGATCAGATCTCGAACAAAACCAAATGTCTCACTCTTATCCTCCAAGAAGAACACCCAGGCATAGCGAGAGTAATCGTCCACCACAACAAGGACATACCACTTCCCACCCACCGAGCGAACTCGAGCTGGCCCAACAAGGTCCATATGCAACGGCTCCGTCGGACGCTCGGTCATGACATCGGTCGGGGGTGGATGGGGAGTGGCTACCATCTTACCATGCCTACAAGGAGCACAAACCAAATCCTTCTCAAGCTTCAACTTCGGCAATCCTCGGACAAGGTCAAGACCACTCAAGCGGGAAACCAAATCAAAGCTCAAGTGTCCCAACCGCCTATGCCATTTCCACAAATCGGAAGAAGGACCGGCCATCAAACGGCGAAAGCGGGGACCCAAAGAACGAGAGAAATCGGCCACGAAAATCGACCCTCGGGGATGATCATACAGACAAGATCACCTCGAGAATCAAGCAAACGAGACTCACCAGACTTGAAACGCACCTCAAAACCCTCATCAAGCAACTGAGAAACCGAAAGCTAATTGAAACCCAAAGACTTCACAAGAGCCACTCTCTTCAACGTTACCTTGTCACTCACATGCACAACACCCTCTGACAACACCCTTCCTCGTCCATTGTCCCCAAATGTGATGTATTGCTTTTCCTTCAACCGGGGTGAGGCTGGAGAACCACTTCTTATCTCCGGTCATGTGTCGAGAACACCGGAGTCGATCAACCAAATGTTCTCCAAGCCTCCTGCCTGTAGTCGAAACAAGAACGAGAGTGAGCTAGCGACTCGACACTGGGGTTAGCACAAAGAAAGTTAAACCAGTGTCGAGCCATCTGCTCAAAAGAGGGGTTAGCAAACATCATTCCCTTGCCACCAAACTTCCCATGTCCCATGGGAGGAGTACGAGCACCACGAGGGGGAAAACGTGGTCCGTAGCTCCTCTGGAACCCAAAGCTGCGATCATCTCCCCTAAACCCGTACTGAGGACGAGTAGGAGGACGTCCAGCAAAACCACCACGAGCCCGACCAAACCTCTCACCAGCACGCACACCATCCTCTCTCCTGACAAACCTCTCACCACCACCTCTCTGTGGGAACCTGCCAACACTCCTCACACTTCCCACACCACGTGGGAGTGGCACTCTAGGCTCAGGAATACCATGAGACTGGCGATACCTGTCCTGGTTCGCTTGCTCCCTAGCAAGCCTCTCATCCCTCTTCCTCTTGTAGCAAAACTCTGCGAGATGCCTCTCCTTGCCACAATACTCACACCTGAAGGGGATGGGTTTTGGTTTTGGCTCTGGCTTCTCTCGAGGCTTCTCACCCTTCTCACCCACAAACTTCACCGGTTTCTAGAAATCATTTGTCTTAGGTGGGAATTTGGGTGGATCTTGGGTTGTGTCAAGCTTGTTGCAAAGGTGGTTAGGCTTTGGTGTGAAAGAGTTCTTGGGTGCTTTTGGAAGTGGGACTTGGATCTCTCCGATCACCTCAAACTCGGGGTTAGACTCAACACACTTCTCATACACACTCTCCCCCCTTGTTCTCTCCCACTTTCTCACCCAACTTCTCAAAACCCAAACCACGACCATCAGCTCTCTTGAACTCCTCAATCATGATTTTCAATTGAGGTTCCTGCCCAGACAACCAACCCAACACCTTCCTCAAATAGTCATTCTCCTCATAGATGACATCCGAACGGGAAGTAAGTTCAAGATTGCGCAAAGTGACTTCATCACAGCTAGTGCATGCATTGACAACAGGAGATTTCAAAGATGCTTCCAAAGAACTAATGGTAGAACGAGCATCAACAAGCTTAGCATGCATAGTAGGACATGATTTGCAAGCACCAAGCAAAGTAGGTCTAGCCTTAAGCTCATCATACTCAGTCCTAAGAGCATCTAGTTTAGCCAAAGTAGAAGCATTTTTCTCATTAAGCAGTCTGATCTCATTCAACCAAGCATCACACTCAACACATTCAACATCATCAGGAGTAGTAGGAGCAAGTTTCAAAGAGTCATTCTCAAGTTTCAATTCAAGCAATTTTGACTCTAACTCTCCTACTTTCTCGCTAGCATTCTCAAGCCGAGCCCTAAGATCTTTCCTCATCTTTTTGGCATCTCGACACACTATCACGATTGTCAAGCAAGCCATTCAACCTAGCAATCTCGGCAAGCAAAGAGTCGGGGTCACGGTTTACCTCATCCTCCGAGTCGGAGTCACTGTCTTCCTTCCCACTCTTCTTGTCGCTGCTTGAGCTATGGGCCATGCCACAAAAGCCCTCAAGCGCCACACGGCTCGGCCCGGCCGAGGTTCCGCTTGCACTCTTCTTGCCCTTGCGCCTCTCGGCGTCTTCATCTTCTCTCGCTTGAGCTTGACTGCTCGTCGCTTGAGCTTGAGTCGACATCGCTCGCACCGGCCACCATCGCTCTTGCCTTGTTCTTCTTGTAGCCGCTCTTGCTCGGTCGCCGCTTGTCCTTGTCCTTGCTCTTGGACTTGTTGAAGTGCTTACCCTTGGAGGAGTACTTGTCTTCACGCCTCGGGTGCGCCTTGTACTCGTTCACCTTGTACTTGTTCTCCTCCGCTTCCGGGCACTCGGCGATGAAGTGGCCACGCTTGCCACACTTGTAGCACATCCCTGAGCTCCGCCTTGCGTTCCTCCGACTCTCGTGTAGTCGTTCAAACCTTCTTGAGAGCAAGGCCAGCTCCTCCTCGCCCAGCACATCAAACTCCTCATCTGGAATGGACATGAGACAAGACAAGGAAAACTGTCGACAGGAAGGGTTAGATTTGCCCTTTGATCCGCCCACAAGAGCAAGACTATGGTCAGTCGAGCCCTCATGCTTGGATTGCAACTTCCTGTCAACCTCAGCCGACTTGAGCTTAGAAAAGAGGTCATCCAACTCAATAGTCAAGTAATGCCCAGACTCCTTGATGGCCTCAACCTTAGCACCCCAAACATTTGGGTCCAAGACATGCAAGAGCTTCAAAGCCTGATCATGCTCGGTGTACGGAAAATCCTCAACATTAGCTTTCATGTTGTTCACGATGGCGGTGAACCTCTGAAACATCGCATCAATGTCCTCACCGGGAAGTGGAGTGAAATTCTCATATTGCATCCGGTAAGAGACAAAGAGGCGAGCCTTCACATGGTTATCACCACCGTGAGCAACCAACAACTTCTCCCAAATTTGCCAAGCAAGATTTAAATGGTGAACACGCTCAAACTCTGGATCACACAAGCTCCGGACCAAGTGATCAATGGCTTTTGCAGTAGCCTCATACTTGGCCTTAGCACCGGCATCGGTCACCATAAGAGTATGGATGTTGACCGGAATAGCATAGGTCTTGTCAAGCACAATGAAATCCAACAGCTTCCCACGAAGAAAGATCATCATACGAGCCGCCCACTTGTGGTAACCCTTGCCATCGAAGTGCGGCGGACCGCCCCGCTCAACGTACGCCATCTTAGGATTCGAGACTTGTCAAAGTCGCAAAGAATCCGACACCAGGCTCTGATACCAATTGAAGGATCAGATGGCGACTAGAGAGGGGGGGAGTGAATAGGAGCCGGTAAAAATTCTTCCAAAAGAATCCGACCTATACCCTAGACAAACCCCGGTCACACACAAGCGATGGATCAAATCACGCACCAATCGCCAAGACCACGAGGTTATGGATCAACCTCTAGCCTTAGGAATGATTCCTAGAAGCACACGCGGAAGCACTAGAAAGGGAAGGGAGGAATCGAATCAAGAAGCAAAGCGCACAGGCTCTGGCGGACCGTCCGCGCAGGAGGGGCGGACCGTCCGCGCAGGCCTCGCGGATCGTCCGACCCGAGGCCGCGGACCGTCCGCAACTGCACCGCGGACCGTCCCGGCCCAACACCGCGGACCATCCGTTAAAGCACACAGAACCTCCGAAGCGACCCGAGAAAAACGGACCGTCCGCCAAGGCCGGGCGGACCGTCCGCGCCACCCACGGACCGTCCGCTACTCGAGCGCGGACCGTCCGCAACCGGCTGCAACCAAAACCAAAAACCAAACCGGATCGAAAGCAAAGACGCGCAAGAACACGACGAACACGCGACAACCGGCCACCCGCGGACCGTCCGCGACCCCCCCCGCGGACCGTCCCGCGCGCGCGGACGAAACAGCAAACCCACGACCCCGAAAGTCAACTCCCCCAAATCATCATCGGATTTCCCAAACGGTTGAAGCTATGGAGACAAGGGTTTAGGGACTTGAAAAGCGTCACACAAGGATGCTATAGCCCAAAAATCTTGCCTCCTAACTCCCTAAATCACCGGGAATCGCGAATCCTTTGAGCACCACCAAAAGCTAGAGCACCGAACGAAAACTCACGAATCGAAGTGGTTTCCGGCGTTTGAGGGCACAAGATCAAGCACAAAGATGCACAAGACATCTATCCATGTTTCCCTCAAAGAAATCCGGGGAGAAACCCACTCAAATCCACGGAATCACACCGGGAACAAAGGCACGAAAACAAGCACGAAAAGCCACGAAAAACAACCCCGAATCTTCTATACAAACCAGGAAAGATTCACAAGGTCTAGCATGCCGCCCTAGCATCCATCCCTTTCAACAAATCTCTCATGAAGCTCTCATGCTAGCCTAGAGAAAAATGGAAAGAAAAATGGCTACGAAAATGAGAAAGAGGAGGGAGGAAATGAAACCCTAAGTCGCGGAGCCAAAAAGCCATCCACACACACTCATGGCTTATATATCAGGTCCCGCCGGAGTGGTAAATGACTCAACTACCCCTAACTTAACTACTGGCGATACAACCCACGTAGGGGCATTTAGGTAATGTTTGTGGGTCTTGCCATCGGACGGCCACGCCTTTGCCGCACCCCGCGTCCTCCCGACGCAAGCCATGCGATCCCGCCGCGTGTCCTCCGCCTCGAAGCTTCCCGACATGCCCGGATCCCGTCTCCGTCGTGTTGGGCCTTCGGACTTGGTTTTGAGGCCCAAACCAAGAAACCGTCTGCCGATGGTTTTGTGGGCAAACCACCAAACCCCGCGTGCCCGGTCCGGCCTCCCGCCAAACCACTTGACTCGACCGCCACCGTGCACCGGCTCGTCTGTCCATGACTTCGTCTTGCTCGTGTCGCCACCATGTGGCTCGCACCCAGTCCCGCTGTCCACCGGGTCCCTCGAACCGAGCCTACTTGTCTCTCCATCTCCCGGAGGCCTCTCAAGGCTCAAGACCTTTCGCGCCCATTCTTCACCTGCAACAACACAAACTGGGCCACAGCCTACACCTGCGCACTAAGCCAAGAGTCAGTCCAACACCCGTTGTCAATCACTCATCACTGAGGAGCGGTCATCCATCGACCACTGGGACGCTCCTGGTCCTCACTTGTTCGGGTTGAGCTTCCAGCGGTACTCTCGCAGGGATGCGAAAGTCTCTTCAAGATCGACGATGAGCGTGTCGGAGTTTCTGGTCTTGACGACCACGTCACCCACATAAGCTTAGACGTTCTTGTTGAGTTGCCTTTTGAAACAGGCCTGGATAGCTCGTTGGTAGGTAGCGCCGGCGTTCTTCAACCCGAAGGACATGGTCGTGTAGCAGTACGCGCCAAACGGGGTGATGAACGCGGTCTTCTCCTGGTCTTCTTCCTTGATAGCGATCTGGTGGTACCCGGAATAGCAGTCGAGGAAGCAGAGCAGGTCGCAGCTTGCCGTGGAGTCGATGACTTGATCAATCCGCGGCAACCCAAAGGGGTCCTTGGGGCAGTGCTTGTTGAGGTCGGTGTAGTCGACACACATCCTCCACTCGTTCGAGTTCTCGCGGACGAGGACGGGGTTGGCGAGCCACTCAGGATGGAAGACTTCTCTAATGAAGCCAGCCGCGAGTAGTTTGGAGAGTTCCTTCTTGATGGCGTCCCGTCTGTCGTCGGCGAAGCGGCGGAGGTGTTGTCGCTTCGGGGTAGCTTTAGGGTCGACGTTGAGTGAATGCTCAATCAGCTCCCTAGGCACCCCTGGCATGTCCGCTGGTTTCCACACGAAGATGTCTCGGTTATCCCGGAGGAAGTTGATGAGCGCGTCTTCCTATTTCGGGTCGAGGCCCGCCCCGATGGTGGTGGTCTTGCTGCTGTCGCCTGTCCCGAGGTCAATTGTCTTGACTAGAACTTCCTCAGCTGGCTGAGGCTTGTTAGCTTTGTCCGACTTCTCTGGGATGTCGAGTTCACTTGGGGCAAGCTTCTTCGACACAGCGTAGATCTCCATCATTGTGTTGGGTACTTGATTCGTAGCTGCGAGTTCCACAGCTTCTGTGTCGCAGTCGAAGGATATCTTCAAGTCCCCTTGTAGTGAGAGTACATCCGCTGGACTTGGCATCTTGAGTACCAAGTAGGTGTAGTGGGGTACCGCCATGAACTTGGCGATAGCCGGTCTGCCGAGGATGGCATGGTAGGACGTCTCGAAGTCCGCGACTTCGAACTTGACGTACTCGGTACGGTAGTTGTCCCTTGTTTCCCTGAAGGTAACTGGCAGGACCACTGAGCCCAGTGGGATAGCCGCGTTCCCAGGGACGATGCCATAGAAAGGTGAGGTGCTCTTAGTGAGCATGTGGGTGATGTCGAGCTTCATCTTCTTCAAGGTCTTGGTGAAAAGGACGTTGAGCCCGCTTCCACCGTCGATGAGGACCTTGTTGAGTTTGGAGCCCGCGACCACTGGCTTCAGGACGAGTGGGAACCGTCCTGGTTCAGAGAAGCTTGTCCATTGATCCGCGCGGGAGAAGGTAATGGGTACCTCCGACCACCGGAGAGGGGTCGGGACCGCTGGTTCAATGCTCATGACTTCTCGACGGGTAGCTTTCTGAGCCCGTCGGTTGGGTAGTCCGCCGAAGAGGACGGTCACCGTCTTGTCGGGTTCCTGGAAGTCACCGTTGCCTTCGTCAGTCTTCTTCTTGCCTTTCTTGTCGTGAAGGTGTCGTGGCTCTGGAGTATCCTTGAGTGCTCACCGGAGTTGGTAGCACTGCTCGGTGGTGTGGTTGCTGTCCAGATGCCACGGGCACTTCTCTTTCAGCAAGTCTTTGAAGCCGCCGGAGGTCTTCTTCGAGTTGTCTTTCGCAGGGCGCTGGATAGCCGCGACAGTGTTGTCTGGCTTGCTCTTGCGATTGGGACCCGAGTAGTTGTTGCTGCGACCGCCTTGGTTCCCGTTGTTGTTGCTGCTACCGCCCGTGTTATGTTTGCTCTTGCCACGGATGGCGTCGTACTTGGCGTTAGCCTTGTCTTCTTCATCAGCCCAGGAGGTGATCATGTCCTTGGGGTGGGTGATGGAGCTCGGGTGGCGACGACCGAAGTCTTCGAAGGTGGGACGGTGGTAGAGACCGTCTTGGAAGAGGTCGATGACCTCCTTGTCAGAGACATCGACGCGTGGGCCAGTGTCATTGGCGACGATGGTTAGTGAACCCGGATCGCATTTGTTGGCAGTTGGGTCCGGGCGGGCAGGCAACAATTATCTTTTTTTATATTGGCTGTTGACGCTGACGCGTGGGCCTGTCACAATTTTTTTTGGAATGAAACTTGCTTCCCTGAATTATTAGAGCCCATAAAACAACACCTAAAAAATCATAAAAATACGAACAATTCGTATTTGGACATTCAATATTTGAATAAAATATCAACAGTCAAACTTGTGTGCCCAAAATTCATATATTTCCTTTTTACGCCCCATGGTAATGATATAATAATTCTAATAACATCAAATTTGCTCAAAAAAATCTACAAATTGACTTGGCAACATAATTTGGGTACCTAAACTTGTCTTCGAAATTTCAAGTGGTTTAGATGAAGGAATAATATACTTGTGTACAAATGTCTTCATCTCTCACATAGTTTCCTAGAATGTTTGCTTGAACATTGAAGTTTTCCACACTTTGCAACATGTTCAAACTCATATGCATTTGAAAACTTAACAAAACCTTGTGTTCACTTTAAGCTTACGAAATGTAAAGTTCCATCACTAATGGTTGTGTAAAACAAATATTATTTGTATGTTGTACTTACAAAGAACAAAATAAGGCATATAAACATCACTCAACAAACAGAATGTACACTAAACAATGAAATTAATGAATAGATGGTGATTTTAGAAAAAATTAGAAAAAATTATCAAATTTGGAATAATAACGACGAAAAAATACTTGTTACAACATTTGATTGCAGATTAAAAGGAGAAATGGGAATTGCTCTTCATTTGAATAGAACTGGGCCCCACAGTCATTAGTGACGCGGGGCTAATAACCCGCGTCGGATTTGCTGGTCTCCTAAAATTTTACACAGATAATTCGAGCATCATACAAAAGCTAATCTACTACTACTGATTTCCTATTCTCTGTGCGAACTTCACCATTTCGCAGCGTAGCCTACAGTCTTTGCTGCAAAACAGAGAAATTCCAAGCCATCCTTTTTCCGCGCCGTAGCCGCCGCCGGTGCCTGCACACTGATCGCCGCGCACCTGTGCCAGAGGCGGCAGCGGTTCACCCCAAATGCACCAAGTCGAGTAGTGGAGCGCACGCGTGGCCTTCTCGCGCAAAGGCAGACACCCCTCGTTGCTCAGCCATCTTGACGACGTCGTATTGCCGCCGCCTGCGACCCGCCTCATGTACCCCTTCGTGGTGTCGTCGGTGGCGGCACCGCTATTGTCTCTATAGAGCAAGATGGCGTATAGATAGGCCGCCGCATCGTGCCCACCCTCGGCGGCGCGCCGGAGATCATTGTATCCCCTGTGTTCGATGAAGAAGGCTTTGATTCCGGAGAGGAAACAAGCCTCCGGATTCCCGAGACCGGTCAGCATAGCATGGAATGCTTTGTAAATGGGGGGGGGGGGGTTCCACACCCAAGAAATCTCATCTCGTATCCCCTTTATCGACAAATGCCGGCCGACGTCGCCGTGGCCGCACACGCAGCGCATGGTCGAGCAAGTACCGCGTAGGCTGCGGAGGTCAGCCAAGGGCCTCTCCGAGGTCGCACCGACGCGCGCCGCAATCTCAATGTGGAGGTCCTGAGGGAGGCCCAGCAGCAGCGATGACAGCTGGTGCCGAGTACTTCTTCCCGGCATTCTATCCATCTCAGGCCGGGAATGGTGACGATGAGGAGTAGGCAGTTGCTATTTTTCGCGGGTAGGGATGAAGGGGCAGGGGATCTAATTGTTTTGGAAGGAGAAGATACATGAGATTTGTTTCCAAACACGGTTTAAGTATGCAATGGAGATGACATTTGGCTAATCCGCGTTATCATTTAATTCTCCATTAGAAACGATGTTTGGCTAATCCGCGTAGAGACGATGTTTCGTTACCCCGCGTATCATTTAATTCTACATTGGAATCACTACCTCTGCAGCTCTGCTCTCAGCCATTGACTAGCAACAGTTTCGCCATTGACCGTCTTGGGAACCTCTTCCCGTTTCCTGTGCTCTTGATCTTATCCCTTCCTCTCTTTTTTTGGAGATGATGACTACATTGGATGTTTGGATGGAGGTGTTAGTGTTAGTTTGTAGCAAACTAACACCAAAACTAACACTTTGGAGCCAAACACATGTGTTAATTTGGAGGTGTTAAAAACTACCACTAACAGTAACACTAACATCTACCACCCAAACACAGCCATTAGAGACGATGTTTGCTTACTCCGCGTATCATTTAATTCTACATTGGAATCACTATACCTCTGCAGCTCTGCTCTCAGCCATTGACTAGCAACAGTTTCCCGGCCGTCTTGATCGTCTTGGGAACCTTCCCGGCCATTCCTGTGCTCTTGATCTTACCCCTTCCTTGTTTTTTCTATAAAAAGGCACCGACGCCTTTTGGTCCTCCTCACTTCAAGTTGCTTCCTTCTTCTCTAGATCTAGATCTAGCTACTATATGGTTCCTTCTTCTGATAGGAGTACAATAAAGTGAGTCACTTGCTTCCTTCTTCTCTAGATCTAGATCTAGCTAGTATATAGTTCCTTCTTCTGATACAATAAAGCGAAGCACTTGCTTCCTTCTTCTCTAGATCTAGCTATGGCGCAAAGAATAGATCTTGTAGGGCGCAAGCTTTTGCTTTTCTCTCTTCTTCCTCCTTCTCGATCTCTCAGTTGCTAGAAGAATTCTTGTGATAGGGGGTGATTGGGTTACGCATCCCTCGAACACAGCTGCGAGAAGAATTCTTGTGACATACCCCTTGCTCGTAGCCGTGTCTGGGTAGGTAGCCAGAACCTCTTGGCATCAGGATGAACAATTTCATCCTGTGTCCAATGATCATTGTTTTCAGGATGTACAATCCTTCATCCTTTGTCCAATGATCATTATTTTTCCTATGCTTTCTCCCTCCACTTGCGGAATGCTCTTGCAAACCAAAAGTGCAAGTTAAGCTAGGAAGCTTAGTGGTCTTATTGCAAGCCAGGAATCAGTTCTCTGAGCCATCAAGAGAAATGGAGCTTGTTCAATGACCACGTGCAGCAAGATCGACGACCTGCGAGCAAGATCGATGTGTGTGTGGGATTTTGCATACCTCGTCATGAAGATATGGCCGCATTGTAACCTTGTTTTGATGTATCAATGATGACTGTAATCTGTGTGTGTGTGTGATTTTTCATATCACGTCATGAAGATACGACCGCATTATAACCTTGTTCTGATGTATCAATGATGCCTGTAATCTGTGTGTGTGTGATTTTGCATCTCAAGAGACATGCTTTTGTGATTATCTCTGTGCAGTACAATTTTTTGAATGATTTACCTACTCACTTTCAAAGCTTGTGATTATCTCAACAGTTTGGCAAATCAAATTGTTTCTCTCAGGATTCCAGATCTGGATTTGGCAAGTGAAATTATTCCAGATTGTTGGAGATGAACTCTTTTTTTACTTGGCATATCTTTTTAGAAGTTGGCAAAGCACAAGATTTGCCAAGTAAAATTTGGCAAACTCTTGGAGATGCTCTAATCCGTGTCTCTTTTGATGTAATATATTCGTGATTCAGCATATCTTCTTGCCCATAACAAAAGTGATGCTGGTTCGTTAGTCCTCGTCTCTTGCTCGTAACAAAGGCGACGCTGGTTCGTTAGTCCTCGTCTCTTGCCCGTAGCAATGACGACGCGGGTTCGTCAATCCTCGTCTCTTGCCCATTACTAAACTGAAGCAGAATATAAACAAAGTATATATATTATCTTTGGCAGAATATATTACAAGCAGGATTCAAATTCCACCACATCCCATATATTTCAAAAAGGATTGAAATTCCATCAATACATCGCGTCCTTTATATTACAAAACAGATTCCATTTCCACCAATAGACACATCCTCCGGCATTACAAAAAGGATTTAGCAGAAATCAGGCTTGCTTTTTCGTCCTTGATTTTTGTATATGGATTTTTTCACTATGGTCGCTTCGCAAGTACGGTGTTTTGTTAGTTCCAAATAGTTGGGGCTTGTATGAAGTGTCAAAGGATGGAATTTCGTCAAACTGGTTGTATTCGTCCTCCTCAACAACAACATTTTCAATCCCCACAATTCCTCCTCTGTCTCATTTGTTCACTGACGCCACGCTCCCGCTTCACTGAAATTGAGTGCTCTCAAACTTCAATTATTGGGCTCTCAAACTAGTAACGGGTGTCAAATGCTCATCGGTAACGGACTTTATAGCATGTTACCAATACAGAGTGATTAGTAACGGACTTAAGCAGCCAGTTACCGATAGGGCATTGATCAGTAACGGACTTTACAAGCCCGTTACCGATAGGTTTAACATTTGTAATAGGCTCTTTTAATATCCGTTACGAAGAATTTATGTAACAGGCGTTTAAGAAGCCCGTTACCAGAAGTCCACATTGGTAACGGGCGTTGTGGAGGCCAACCCCGGGGTCGTCCTGGCACGCTTATAGGTAACGGGCGCCAAACAACAAACGTTACAAATGTGGGTGGATGTAACGGGCGTTAAGGGCCCGTTACAAATGCTGCGTGACCTATTTGATGTTTTCACGTAGTGAAAAGAAGGAAGAAGACACCGTCGGATGAACTGACGGTACCATCGGTGCATAGCGTCGGAGCACTTGGTACACTGCGCAACGACTGGAGTTAACTTGATACTGTCGGATGAACCAACGGTCCCTTCCCTAGTTGCGTCGGATGAATTGGAGAAGAAAAGCCGCGAAGACAGCAGCGTCGGATGAACCGACGGTCCATTGGAGGGAACCATCGGTCTATCCGGTGGTCAAGTTTAAACAAGATAGAGACGCGCCAAGATCAATGCAGTAGCACCGGAGGAACCGATGGGTCAGCAACGGTTTATCTGACGGTCGCGTGAAAGCTAACAGAGACGATTTGACCGCGGGGTCTTCAGCACCGGATGAACCGACGGTGCGTTGGAGCATAGCATCGGAGTAGTTCTGTCAGAGAACCTCAATGGCTAAGTGACGTGGAGGGACACCGGATGAGCTGACGCCTTGAAAAGGATAGCATCGGTTCATCCGACGCTTACTTTTTCAGAGGTCGTTAGCCAACGGCTCTTTGGATGCCTTGGGCTTTTTATACCCCCTCCACTCACCCATTTGAGGCGGCTGGATTGTGTGGAAGTGCAGAGGAGCTCAAGACACCTAGAAGATCATATTCAATCCATCAAAGTGCTTAATTGCTCATCCATAGACTTGCATATGCTTAGTGTATGTGGTTAGTGCTAGGCTTAGCTTAGAGCTGAGTGAGTGCAAGGTTGTGCCAACCTTGTGAGGTGATTCTTGAGTGAATCAAGGTGTACAAGGTTCGCCGGAAGCCTTGGGGCTTAATTGGCTCACCGGCAATTGTCATCGACCCTCCGGCTTGGTGTTGAGTGGCGAGGACACTTTGTGTGGGGGACGTGGAGACCCCTTTCCTTAGTGGAGGCAGCATCAAGGTGACCAAGGGAGATTGGCAAGTGCCTAAGTGGCTAGCCTTTGTGGCGGGTCAAGTGGTGCTCTTGGGAGAGACTTGGTGACCGGGAAGCAATACTCTTGTGTGAGTGCTTCAACAACGTGGACTAGGGGTGGCTTAGTGCCTACCGATACCACGGGATAAATCGCGTGTCAAGAGTTTGCTTCCTCTCATCCCCTTTACGTTTCCGTATTTACTCTATTGCAATCTTTGCTTGCCTTTACTTTCCTAGAGTAGTATCTTGCTAGGATTGGCTATAGGTTGCAAACCCTGTTTTGGGATGGGAGTTTCACACTAGAACAACCCTAGTTGCACATCTAGATAGTATGTTCTACTTTACCTTTGTGTAAATTTAGTGAAGCCATAGGTTAATGTTTTTATTTTGCCTAATTCACCCCCTCCCCCTCTTAGGCTACGAGCATCTGATTCCTTTCAGTATCGAAGATACCTGAAGATCCGCTTGACGGCCTGCCGATGTGAAGTCCTCGGCAACACGTGAAACGAGCGCACAAACACAGAGAAAACTGGATGTCTGGCCTTCTCGCCGTCAAGTACAAGAGGGAGTCGATCATGCTCCTGTACTCCTTCTGGTCCATGGGCTCTTCATTCTTGTCCGCGTCGAGCGCTGTAGTCGTACTCATCGGTGTTGACAGGGGCTTCGAGTCGTCCATCTTGAACTTCTTGAGGATGTCCTTCATGTACTTGGCCTGATGCACAAAGGTTCCCTCCTTTGCCTGCTTGATCTGAAGCCCGAGAAAGAACTGCAATTCTCCGATCATAGACATCTTGAATTCTTTGCTCATATCCTCAGCAAACCTCGCAACCAAAGAGTGAGACGATCCACCAAAGAGAATATCATCCACGTATACCTGAACAATTAGGATATCATCACCCTGCCTGAGGAGAAAAAGAGTCTTGTCAACCTTGCCCATCTCAAACCCCTTGGTGAACTAGAACCCCCTCAAGCGGCCATACCAAGCTCAGGGAGCTTGTTTCAGCCCATACAACGCCTTTCTCAGCCTATACACCTTGTGGGGAAACTCAACACTTTCAAAGCCTGGTGGTTGCTTCACATAAACTTCCTCTTCTAAAAACCCATTCAAGAAGGCACTCTTCACATCCATTTGGTACAATTTGAACCATTTAGCCACAGAAAAGGCTAGAAGGATTCTAATTGTCTCCAAACGGGCTACATGAGCAAATGTCTCCTCATAGTCTATCCCCTCCTTCTGACTATAGCCCTGAGCAACCAACCTCAACTTGTTTCTCACCACCTCACCATTTTCTCCCTCTTTGTTTTCCACACCCATATTGTCCCAATAGGTTTGCAATTTTGTGGTGGCTCCACTAACTCCCACACTTGGTTTCTCTCAAAATTCTCTAACTCCTCATGCATGGCATTCACCCAATTAGGATCAGATAGGGCGTGTCTAATGTCTTTCGTGGAGGTAGCAACAAAAGCTGAATGAGCAAATTGAGAAGCATTTCTGGACCTCGACCGTGTTGTATGCTCATTGATGTCGCCGATGATTCTTGAGGGTGGATGATCAACTTGAACACGCCTCGGTGCCTCTCGCATAGAGACAACCTCCCCCTCAGCAACTGCTTCCACTTGATCTTGCTGGATCGTAGGCGGTGTAGGGGATGGACCGTTCTGCACCGTAGTCGTCGTAGTGGAAGTAGAGGGTACATGCCTGGCTGGAGCTTCACCATCATCACCATCATCCTCTCCAGCATCATCCTCCTCGTCCTCAAAGATCTTCTTGCCAACTTCATCATCACTTGCACACTCAAAGACAGACGAATTGCATGGTTGTGTCTCGTCGAAGGTCACCTCGCAAGTCTCCATGACTAGGTTAGTATCAAGGTTGAGCACACGAAATGCTCGAGAATGACTAGCATAACCCAAGAAAATCCCAACGGAGGACCTCGACTCAAAATTATCAAGCCTACCCATCTTGAGAATAATGCACCAACAACCAAAAGCCCTGAAATGGCTCACTCTAGGTGCTCGCCTCTGCATGAGGTCATAGCACGTCTTGTTCAAGAAGGCCCTCAGAAAAATATAATTCCTAACATGGCAAGCGGTATTCACCACTTCCACCCAATATCTTCTCGGAGTCCTATGCTTGTCGAGCATCGTCCGAGCCATCTCACAAAGGGAACGATTTTTCCTCTCAACTACACCATTCTGACAAGCCACATAAGGAGAAGAAAACTGATTTTCGAGACCTAAATCATGACAAAAGGTTTCGAAATGAGAGTTTTTAAATTCATTGCCATTGTCGCTATGAATAGCTCGAACAACATCTCCATGTCTATCGTTCTTCAACCTCAAGATCAGATCTCTCACAAAACCAAACGTCTCCCCCTTGTTAGCCAAAAAGAAGACCCAAGCATAGCGAGAATAGTCGTCCACAATCACAAGGACATACCATTTCCCACCCACCGAGCACACACGAGCTGGACCAACCAAGTCCATATGGAACAGCTCGCATGGCCTCTCTGTCCTAACGGATGTCAGAGGCGGATGAGAGGCGGCGACCATCTTACCATGCCTACACGGAGCACATACCAAATCTTTTTGGTATTTCAACTTTGGCAATCCTCGGACTAATCCTAGTCCACTCAAGTGTGACAACAAGTAAAAACTCAAGTGACCTAGTCTCCTATGCCATTTCCAAAGCTCCGCCGAAACACCAGCAACCAAGCAACAAGAAGAGCCAACACACTGAGAAAAACCGGCTCTGAAAATCTGACCCTCGGGGACGATCGTGCACATGAGATCGCCTCGAGAGTCCAAGACACGAGAACAACCCGTTTTGAAATGGACTTCAAAACCCTCATCAAGAAGCTGGGAAACAGAGAGAAGATTGTAACCCAAAGACTTGACAAGAGAAACACGCCGAAGAGTCACCGACTCACTCACCTTCACCGTGCCCACTGAAAGCACTCTACCTTTCCCATTATCCCCAAAAGTGATGTACTCTTTGGTAATCACCGGGCTGAGGCTAGAGAACCACCTTCGATCTCCGGTCATGTGTCGAGAGCAACCGGAGTCGATCAACCAAAAGCCCTCCATGCCTCCCACCTACAAAATAAAAAATGAGAGCGAGAGTGAGCAAAAGACTCAGCACTGGGGTTAGTACAAAACGAATCAAACTAGTGCCTCGCCATTTGCTCAAACGTGGGGTTAGCAAAATCCATCCTATCACTCCTAGGTGGAACACCCACACATCCCCTTGGAGGTCTACGCGCACCACGAAGGGGAGACCGTGGCCCGTAGCTCCTCTAGGACCTAAAACTGTGATCGTTCCCCCCATACTCGTATTGGCCACGAGAAAAGGAACGTCCAGCAAACTCACCACGCCCAAACCCAACATGCCTACCACCTTCTCTATGTGGTGGCTCACCTCGAGGCACAAACTCACGCCTCTCACGAGGGTAAATGGTACGCACCATACCCTCACTTCTCGGCACCAACCTAGGCTCAGACACACCACGAGAAGGGCGGTACCTGTCCTTGTTGGCTAACTCTCTAGACAACCTCTCCTCACGCTTCCTCCTGAAGCAAAACTCAGCAAGGTGCCCATCCCTCCCACAATGCTCACAATGGAAGGGTTTCGGTTTTGGCTTTGCGTTCTCTTTGGGCTCTGGTTTCTCCTCACTCGGTTTCTCTCCCTTCTTCCCAAAGAACTCATTCCCTAAGTCACTCTTGAACTTGATGGGTTTCTGGAAGTTGTCGGTTTGTGGAGGAAACACGGGTGTAGCTGGGGTTGTGTCTAGTCGGTTCCTAAGATGGTTCGAACAAAGGCAATTTTGTGGTGGGTTTTTGGTGGCTCTGGGATATCTCCAATCTTCCCCTCATTCTCACCACTTCTCTCACCAACCTTGTTTGCCCCAAGTGCTTTCCCATCCTGGCGCTTGTATGTCTCGATCATTATCCTCAACTGAGGCTCATGACCAGACAACCAACCCATCAACTTTCTCAACTCATCATTCTCATCCTGCAAACGATCAACATAGTGTGCAAGCTCCATGTTCTTCACAACATTTATTTCACAAGTAGAGCAAATTGTAGGAATAGGAGCTTTCAGCTGAGCCTCTAGAGATCTAGCATACACAAGCGAAACATCTAGCTTCTCATGCAAAATAGGACAAGAAGTGCAAGCACCAAGCAAGGAGGGTCTAGATTTCATCTCATATAGCTCAACCCTAAGCACATCTAGTTCCTCCACCTTGGAGGTATACTTCTCCTTAAGCACAATCAATTCACCAAGAAAAGTGGAACAATCAGTGCATTCAGGTTCATTGGTCAAAATAGGAGCAGACTTAAGAGAATCTATTTGATCCCTAGCATCATCAAGCAAAGATTCTAGCTCAATCACCTTCTCCTTAGCCTCTCCAAGCAAAGACCTATGCTCCCTCTTCTCCTTATTGGTCTTTCTAAGCACATCATCACGGTTTTCAAGCAAGTCATTCAACCTAGCATTCTCTGCTATCAAGAAGGATGGATCATTGTTTACCTCTTCCTCGGTGTTGGACCCGAGTCATCCTTGTTGCTCTTCTTGCTTGCGGAGCTGTGTGCCATGCCGCAAAAGCCTTGGGTGGCAATGCACAAGCTGTTGATGTTCTTGCTCGACCGCTTGCCCTTGTGCCGATTCTCTTCTTCATCACTTGAGCTCGATGAAGAGTAGCAGGAGCCTGAGTCGATGTCGCTCGCACCGGCCACCATCGCTCGCTCCTTCTTCTTGTGACCACCACTCTTCCTCGGCCTCCACTTGGACTTGTTCTTGCTCTTGTAGTCGTCCCTTGAGCAGTGCTTGTGGTTGGTCCTCGGACGGTGCTTGTGCTCTGGCTTGACCTCCATGGCTTTCGGGCACTCGGCGATGAAGTGCTCGTGCTTCCCGCACCGGTAGCACATGCCCGAGCTCTTCCGAGCGTTCTTCCGGTTCGTGTACATGCGCTCGAACCGCCTGCTCAACAACGCGAGGTCCTCCTCGCCCAGCACGTCGAACTCCTCATATGGCATGGACACAAGGAAAGACAAAGAAAAATGTCTCGAAGACATGTTAGCATTAGTCCTTGAACCAGATACGAGAGCCAGACTATGGGGATCAGTCGGGTTCTCGATCTTTGCACGCACCCCACTGTCCACCTCGGACGACTTGAGCTTGGAAAACAACTCGTCCACCGTGAGGGTCTCATACTTCTCTGACTCTAGGATGGCCTCGACCTTCCCACTCCACAAGGTACGATCCAGAGAATGCACGATCTTGACAGCCCTGTCATGGCCATCATATGGGAGCACGACCACATTAGCCCTCATGTTGTTCACGATCACCGTGAAACGCTGAAACATGGCATCTATGGACTTACCAGGGAGATGAGTGAAGTTCTCGTACTCTCTCCGGTAGGTCGCAAAGAGCCGAGCTTGAACTTGAGCATTCCCGGCATGAGCATTCTTCAACTGCTCCCAAATCCTGCACTCCAAATCCTCTGTCTGAACCCGTTCGAATTCGGATTGACATAGAGAACGGTACAGGTATTCGACCACCTTGTTGTTGGCATCGAACATGTCCCTCTCTCCTAGAGCAAGGGAGTTCAGCGGATGAACATAAGATGTGTTCACCGTGACATCCCACAGAATCTGACCCTTGCTGCGGAGGAAAGCGGCCATCTACCTTTGCCACATTTGGTAGTTCTTATGATCAAAGTGTGGAGGACCCGAACCCCGTTTCTAGTACACCATCTTTGGATCTTAGACTGGTTAGAATCACGAAGATCCATAACCAGCTCTAATACCAATTGAAGGACCGGTTTGGCGACCAGAGAGAGGGGAGTAAATGGGAGTCGATAAAAATTCTTCTTCAAAGAACTCAGCCTATGTCCCAATCTCAACTCCAAAAGTCACACACGAACACCAATCACCAAGACTACATAGTTATGGATCAACTACAAGTCCTAGGAACGATTCCTTGAAACACACGCGGAAGCACTAGAGAAGAAGCAAAGGAACTGAACAACCTTGGCAAGAATCTGCGTACAGATCGGACTGTCCGCTTGGCTACCGCGGACTGTCCGCTAGAGAAGGGGTGGACTATCTGGAAGATAGGGCGCAGACGGTCCGCAGTACAAAAGTCGCCTCCAACCCAAAATACCGCTTCTGTCTAAACGGTCCACCGAATGGTCCGCAACCCTTAGCGGATTGTCCGCCAGCCGCGGACTATCCGCCAAGCACGCCTGGACGGTTCGAGACCGAACAGAGCAAAAACCCACGAACTCGCAAGAACACCTCCCCAAAGTCATCCCCGGATCTCCCAAATGGCTGAAGCTCTTGAGCCAAGATTTGGGGGAGATGATATGCATCACTAGGTGATGCTATGCCCCAAAACTCTTGGCCTCTAACTCCCTAAACGTTGGGAATCGTGGATCACACGAACTCAACCAAGGGCAAGGAATTCCACCCAAAGACCATCAAATCGAGGTGGTTTCTCGGCGTTTGAGGGGTCAATATCATCCACAAAGAGGCACAAGGCACTCACCCATGATCCCCTCAAAGAAATCTGAAGAAAAACCCTCTCAAATCCGCGGAATCAACCGAAGAACGAAAACACCAAAGAGGCACCAAAAAGACTCACGGAAATCGCAACTCCGAATCTTCTATACAACCAAGAAAGATTTGTAAAAGGCCTAGCTTGCCTCTTCAACATCCATCCCTCTCTCAAGATCTCACCATGAAGCTCTCAAGCTAGTCCCATGGAAATTATAAGGCAAATAGGAAGGGAAAATAAGAAAAACCAAATGAGCTAGGGTTTCGAGAGATGGCTGCCATCCTCTCTCCTCTAAGTATATATGGAGACAAACGAAAGACTAAAATACCCCTAAAGCCTAAACTAGGATACACGCCCCCAAGGGCACTTTCGGAATATGTCTTTGTAACACCATCGGACGGATGCCTGGCGACCGCCCTTCGTGTAGCCTCGACGCAAGCCTAGTGATTCCGACGCGTGTCCTCCGCTTTGAAGCTTCTCGGCGTGCTCGGATCCCGTCTCCGCCCATCGAGCCTCCAGTCTTGGTTTTGTGGCTCAACCAAGTAACCCGGCCGGTTTTGTGGTGAACCACCGCAAACCCCGCGTGCAGACTTCGGTTGTGAGCCGCTACCCTGCACCGGCTCCGATCAACGACTTCGTCTTACTTTTCTTGCCACCATGCGGCCCGCACTTGACCTCGCTGGCCACCGGGTCCCTCGAGTTAGGCCTACTTGTCTCTCCACCCCTCGGAGGCCCCGCAAGGCATAGACCTTCCGCGGCCACTCTTCACCTACACCAACGCAAATCAAGCCGCAACCTGCACCTGCAATACTTAACCAAGTGTCAGTCCACGCCACGTTAACAATCACTCATCACAGCCAGGAGTCACCATCCACAGGTCCTCGGACGCTCCGGTCCTCACCCTGCTTCCTGCCTCTTATGTTGAACTTTGTAACTGTTGGGTTTTCGTTGGGAATGAAATATTTTGGGTGGGCCTCTGACCCCTGTTGCTTTCTAAAAAAATGTAAAAATAATTTCTTGAGCAGCTGGGCAAAAATTAACAGAAATTTTAAGGAAAGAATCATTGTTAATGTGATTAGATGACCTAAGGAAATAACTGTTGTGTCATTTTGTCAATGGTAGCCACACTACTCATAAATAGTTAGCAATGGATGGGAAAATAAGGAATGATAAGTAAGGAAAGAATCACCGCATGATTAGTTCGACGACATTCAAATGCAATCAGATGAACGCCATTTATATGCAAATCATGTTTTGAGTCTTTGACTATTTCCTTTTGAGTTCAGTGCCCTCAATCACACTAATAAATACTCCTTCTTTTTTACACTTTGTGTTCCCTATAAAACTCTATTCTCTTCACCCCATTCCCATATCCACGAGCCGCTAGCACCACCACAGCCTCCTCGCGCCTCCTCCTCGCATTGGCTCCCTGCGGGCGTCGACCCCTCCTCCCACCGGTCTCCTGCTCCCCGTCAGCCTCGTCTTCCCTGCCGGTTGGTGGCGAGCTCCCCGTCAAGGATCAAGAACGCAGGCGAGTGAGCTCCCTCACTGGGTAGCGACCGCACGGTCGGCCTCTGGGCGGGCTCCCCCACTGGATCTACGAACCCTCATCCCCACCTTGAAGGTGGCGGCGGTGACGTGCCGCCCTCCCCGGCCAATCTCCTTAAAAGTCGTCTTGAAGGTGGCGGCGGTGATGCAACACAGTGCGGAGACCAGCAGGGTGGATGGCCTACGAACGTCGGCTTCTTCCCTAATCCCCAGGTGAGAAGTCCTACTCTGTCGTCCCTTCCCTCTGGTAGCCACCACTCGCGAAGAGGACGAGGGTGATATGATGTGGAGCGTCTGTGGGGAGCTGATGATCGGGCAGTTCTCGACACAGGCAGTGGCACTTTCATTGGCAACACAACTCATCATGTTGGTGCTTGAGGCCACCTCCTACCTAGCCCTTACCTCCTCCAAGGTTTGAGCTCCTCCGCAGCCTGACGCCCCGACTCTCTCTATGGTACGCCGCCCTGCCTCAACCTCCTCCTCTATCACTTTCATTGCCGCTCACTGCCTGACAAAGAGTTAATCTAAATAAGGGTTAGAATTTAATCATTCTTTTCACAGGGCAATTGAGTAGGGTGTGGTTGGATTTAACATAGTGTGTGCTGGTTGTTTCATTTGTTTGTGCAATGTGTGCGGTTGGATCTAACACATACCAATCAAGTATCTTTATAAGTGGAAATATGCATTCAAGACATTCTATTTGATTAGGGTATTTGGAAACACACATCGTAGGGCATTCCTTTTGGTAGTCTCTCTTTTTTTGTTTTCTACGTGAGCACTGAAATCCGGCAATGAAGATGGTGAACTCTGGTCGAGTGGCGTCAGCTCTCCTTGGATCGCACGTACAATAAAGGAGCATGCATCCACCATTGTGGCAGGGGCTTCCTAGCATTGGCGGCGTGCACCTACAAACATATGCTCGTTGACCTCAGCACGGCGTGGCACTGGGTAAACAAGAAATGCTTGCGGAGTCTGTTTTTGGCTGGTGGGTGGGGTCATTTTTTTATACGGATCACATTATGTCGTAGTTAGTTCCATGTTTTGACCGTTAATGTCTCTCTTTGGGACACATTTTCGCTCGACATCTTGCACGTTATGTACAACGTGATATAGGAAGCCGTTGCAAATATTTTGTTTTTGTTGCATTTCCTGATTGATCCAATATTACTAAATTTGAGTAAGTCTAATGTTGTAGTTGTCTAATTTCGTCTTGCTAGGATGTAGCAATAATTTAGAGTTCTTTTCTTAAGAAGGTACATTGGAATATGTAAAATATGCATGTCTCCCTGAAGAGAAAGGTGCATATATAGATATGTGATAGAAATATTCAAATGTATGTTCTTATGTACACGTTGATGACAAATCTAAATTGTTTTTTTTCTAATCTTCTACAAGGATAATGGGATTATATGATCCTTGAATTTTATTGCTTAGCTGAGAAAGATTCAACCTCAAAACTAAAGTCAAAATAAGGTTCCAAAGCAATTGCATAGGAGGCTTAATTTTGTGTGTGTTGTGGGTTGTAGTCTTACATTGTGGCAGCAGAGAGGTTGGCTTGGACAGTCGGTCATGAGTCAGTGGGTTCATATTTCTTGTTTTAATCAGGGTAGTTAGCAAAATAATTTGGAGAGCTATTGTGCGGTGCATAACACTAACTTTTGTTTGTCGTGCAGTCCTTTCATTAGGTAGTACTACCCTTGAATTAATATAATGTGCATTTTCATCACATTTTAAACTCCAAATGACAGTTTCGTATCAATGTCAAGTACCTCCATGAAGGATGAATTGATGTTTTTACAATTAGATTCACTTTAATATCCTTTTTTTTCTACGTACATACTAATTAAACTTTTTATGTAATTCTTTTTATATCATGTGGGTGTCTCACGTGCATTCCACTAGTACCTGAAATTTCGTTAAAAAAGGTCAGGAAGCAGGTTATCTGAAAACGTATCAAAAATGTTTACAAGGTATCTGAATATGTCAGACCGAAAGTGAAACCGAGTGACGATAAGTGAAGCTGATGGTGCCTCCATGAATTTGATTTGCTTTGTAGTATCCCATAACCAGTACAAAACAGTACCATGGTCATGCTCTTCTAAACTTTTTGCAAAAATGTCATGCCATTTAACCCTGCTGTTCTGCTTCCTCTTGAATCATATTGCTGACAGTATATTCCTACTATACTTCTTATTTAACTGAAGTCTTCATCTCCTAATATAATCCCATATCGTGCAAGTTGAAAACATGAGTGTGCCCGCTACTCAAAACATGACTTGCACAATGAACATGAGTTGAGGACTTGAGATACTTGAGGATACTGAAAATGTGAGCCACACGTGCTATTTGCTTACTGTTGCATCGCTTGACTTTGTTTTTATCCCATCATAATAGGAGTTAAGTGCAGCATCGGTCTATGAACTTTTCATTGTGTGGCATTCCGGTCCGTATGTCATTACTATCCTTAAACTCTTTTCGGGTCTCTAATCCACCCCTTAACGGATCTCTAAACACAAGTCCCTCGTTCTCATCGACGGGGCATCTAAGTGTGGCAGCAGACGCGTGCGGCTGATGTCGTCCTCGCGGACGGTGCGCAGGAGGCGGCGGACGCTGTCCTCGCGGGGCGGCGGAAGGAGCTCCTCCAATGATACTGATTGATGGCAAAGTCAATCTGGTTCCCAGGGCTCCTTTGGCAGCACGGGGCCACTGGACCCAGAGTTAGGCAACCCCAGCATTATTTCCCTGTACATAGCAATCCTCTCCACCTCCAGCTGTTTGGGACACCAGGGATAGCAACAGTCCGGGATTTTTAAATAATCAATATATTATGCTATTCTAACAAGCTAAACAAAATAATAAAACATAATCTAACACTGCAAATTTTTTGAAAAACGTCTACAAAAATGAAAAATAGCCATTTAACAAGATCCTAACATATGTATAAAAGATCAACAGGCAAACATCAGTCACATATTACATCCAGTTCATGCAATTGACAAAAAAGTGACAAGCCTCCTTTGGTCGTTTTTTGAATCTCCTCCACCACATGGAATAAAATAAAAATAACAGGTGCTCTTCGCATGTTTCAAGCATCTACTTAATTAGCTACAAAACTCTACTCTTAACTTAATTATTGCCGCATAATAGCTAGTAAATAAGCCAAGGACCTTCCCTCCAACATTTTTCGCCTATTCATCTTCTTCAACAGTTTACTGTTCACAGATTCTGAAAAAAGGCCAGCATAAATAAATTAGCTTATCCAATGAACTTGTACGTCACAGGTATGCAAATATAAGGGTAACAAAGCATTCAGGTATGCAAGAACATAGCAGGGTCATAATAAATGAGATGTGGCGTACAGTTTTGGCACATAACACAACTACTTCATAAACATGTATGTCTAAATTAATAAACCAGATATCTAATGCATCATGCTACCTAAATTCAACATACAGAAAGCATAACAAACATGGTAAATGTCTTGTCATAGTATACAACAGCATGACTTATTTACTGACATGGTTCGCGAGCCAGACACGGTTTCAGTTTCAGGGAAACCATTCATTGCAGTGAAGTACAAACAAGTGTTTTTAGAATGCCTGATTCATGAAAAATGTGAAAAAGATCAAAGCTACCACCAGCTGCGCAGTGCTCCTAGTGTCATAATTTGTGATTTATAAGTCACAGTTATCAATTTCAGAAAAAAATTCAAGGCAACATAGTTTACTAGGTTTAATTTGTGATTTTTAAATCACACTTATCAATCACAGTTGCTGCTTATCTAGCAGCATAGTTGGTGTGTCAGATCTAGTATACTAATCTGCACAGAAGGCATTTCACATTATATACTCCATATCTAATTCAGCTGCAGGTCTGTTCAAATTATTTGAGCACCTGGATCTACCTATGCTCAATCAATAGAACAGTGTGCTCTGGATGTACCTGTGTCCTTAATTTTTTTCAGCAGAAAATCATATCTGATTTCCGATTTTTCCCCTAATTTTGAACATATGGAATAACCAAAATCACATACTCCCTTGAAACCAAGGTTCTGAGCAATGGCATAACTCACATGACGATTATTTTATATCAAAAAAACACTACTACATCCCCTGTGCTTTCCGCTGCTTGTTGTTATACTGTAGTTAAATAAATCTGAATTGACTATGTTGGCATCAAAGGCAGGGTGAAATGAAAGTTGGTTTGTCGGTGATTATGTAACTGTAATTTCTTTGAGTTGTCCAGGCAAACTCCTACTAGCTGTACATTGTACCATGGGGAATCAACAAGGCTGTCAACTATGTCAAGGAAACATATAAAAATCCTACAATGATCCTTGCTGAAAATGGTACTCAAAACATGAACTCATCATATTCAATTATCCACATAAGGAACAAGATACAAAGACGCTCTTCCCTCGAAGCGAGCAAGACTGCAAATGTACCTGGATTTTGGTGAGGCGCCTGCGAATGGTGCGGGTCTTCTTGGGACGGAGGTTGAGCGGGAGCAGCTTCTTCTTCTTGTACGCCTCATTTAGCGTTGCCTTTTGCTTATGCGAGATCACTGTACTGGCTGCAATTGGAAAAAACATGATGGAACAGCACACATTACCA
Source organism: Cenchrus americanus (assembly GCA_947561735.1). Classification (NCBI taxonomy): domain Eukaryota; kingdom Viridiplantae; phylum Streptophyta; class Magnoliopsida; order Poales; family Poaceae; genus Cenchrus; species Cenchrus americanus. The sequence continues at coordinate 79,312,296 of OX387240.1, forward strand.
ACCTGAGATAGTACTTGGGAGTTGGGACTACAACTAACAATGAAATGCAGTGTCAAAGAATAGTAGCCAAACAAGGATATAACATGCACTTCTTTCCCCCCTATTTTGACTACATGGCTAAAAATTCCCACTTTGGGACTTCCAGAATCGATATAGCTACAGAAAGAAGCAACAAACATTTGATAAACACAAGTGCTTTCTGAAATTAGAAGGGCATAAATTCAGCCACAAGCCTCCGGATCCATGAATCCAGCTGCTAAAAGATTGTGGGGGGCTAAACGAACTGAGCCCACACGAATCAATTCGGTTGTGGGGGGCTAATTGCACTGCCGGTCAGGGTCACCCACAAGACTCTCTTTCCATGGTAACCTGAAGATACTTTATGGTAACCTGACCTGACATGGCTGGCACTCACCTCCTACCCTGACCTACATGGTAGGCCACGACAGGAACAACGGGCCGGGAGATGACCCTTCCGAAACCACGGGCTTTCAATTTCTTGGCACAATGATGAAGCAGATGAGCCGGAGAGGAGAGGACGTCGCCGTCTTCCTGTTGGCACGCGCGGCGAGCTAGCAATCGAGCGAAACGGAGACGTCTGATCGCGACGCTACGCTGCGCATCGCCGGGCCACGACGACGACGGCCTGCTCTGCTGGTCCCGGGAACTGAGGCCGGAACCGTGTCCATCTCCGATCGGGAAGTTATTGCAAGGATAAGGACGCGACCGGCGGGAGGAGAAGAGAACGGGTGGCTGCTCGTTTCCAAATCTACCAACGAACATCAGTGCACGGACAGAACTCCGATTGGAAGCGCCAGATCTACCAACGAAACCGGAATGCAGGAAGGAATCCTCCACCCCAACCCCCCACCGCCGCGCGCCCCGGGTAAACTCGAAGCTAGAAGGACGCCAGGGACTCAACTCGAGGTGTCAGGAGAAGGAGGTCCTGCGAATCAAGCCCGCCCCCCACGCCGCTGGACTCCGTCTCTCCTCGTCGCGACGCTCGAGGGGATTAGATACGGGCGGAGGCCTCCGCTCCTCAGGCTCGCCGCCTCACGCGCGAGGGGGGGGGGGGGGGGGGGGGGATGCGTCGCCTGGACGACGACGAGGAGCAGCGACGAATCGAGTAGGGGAAAGTGGGGGGTAGCGGCGCCAGGACTCCAGAGGTGGGGAGGCGTCGCCCCAGGGAAAGGGGGGCCTAGGGTTGAGACGTCCCGAGTTGTGGGCTTCCAAATGGATGGGAAGATGCGGCCCGGGTAGAATTCAACGTGGGACGTCGGCCCAGGGAAAACGGGGGATCCTCTCGGGGATGAGGGTTCCCAAAGGGGCCCTGAAGCTGAAGCTGAGTTTGTAGATGCAAGTTGCAAGCACGAACACAGAATTGCTTGCCATCAAAGATGACTGGTTTAATGTTGATTCGGTTGCATTATGACTGCTGTACACTGATAGCGGACCCTCTCAACTGTACGGATAGCTGGAACTGCCTTCTCCTTCACATCTCCATGACGGGGGCTCATCGAACCGGAGACAGAAGCACAGTTCAGAGAAGAACAGTTAAGAGAAGAAAACATTGAGACAGAAGCACAGACTCATATAACTAGCAGTTTACAGGATATGACAACAATGAACAACAACTTGGAGAAGAGCTCACAGTAAACCGTGGGAGGTTGGCCTTCGCAAAACTAGTTTGGCGGGCGGTCGCTCCAAGCGACCGCGCCGCCCGTCCCGCGCCGGTTTTCCTTTTTTTATTTTTTTTAAATTTCTTCTTTCAACAATTTTTATTATATATAAGTTATGTGTACAACTCATCTTTATGGAAAAAGTTATGCACACAAATCGAAGTTTACAGAAAAATTATGCACACAAGTTGTTGTTAGCGAAAAAATATACACACAAGTTGTTGTTAGCGAAAAAATATACACACAAGTTATTCTTCAAGTAGTTATGCACACAAGTTGTACGCATAAATTTTGCTCGAATCAAACTTTATGCTTAAAAATTATCTGACAAAATTTATAAGTCGAAGTTATGCACCAAAGTTGTGTGCATAAGTTATGATATTCCAGAAATAGAAATTCATGGGAAGAAAAAACTTTCCAGAAAAGGAAAGTTGGGAGGGGGAGGAACCGGTCGCTGGGAAGGCTCCCAGCGACCGGTCGCTAACTAGCGGTGCCCGTTGGCCTTTGCGCCGCAATCGCGCTGCCATCACAAGCTGCAAGCGCGGAGGTCAACTGGCGCCCTTCGTGTCGCCCCTTTGCGCTCGCCTCTCACGCTCCATCGCTGGCCGTCGTGGGCAGGAAGACGCGCCACCGTGGAGAAGACGCGGGGTTCGCGGTTCGGAGACGTACGAGGAAAACAAGAAGGAAAAGGAACTAAATCAACAAAGGGATTCACACTTCTGGTCTGTGTTAATGGAAGTTAAGAAGTTGGTGTTGGATAGGGGTCGGTTCCAAGTGCAGGACGGCTCCCAAACTAGATTCTGGGAGGACCTATGGTTAGGAAAAGAACCTTTGAGCGTTAAGTATCCAACTTTATACAACCTTGTCAGAAAGAAGAATATGTCGGTGGCCCAAGTACTAGGTACGACCCCACTTAATGTCTCTTTCAGGAGGGCTTTAGTTGGAGTTAATTGGGACAATTGGCTATGCTTAGTGAGAAGTGTTCTTGAGGTGAACCTTAACAACCTCAGGGACTCCTTCCGATGGACAACTAGTAAGAAATTTTCAGTTAAGGATATGTATAACGACTTAGTCCTGAGACCGGGGACGCCGGTCAATTATTGGGCCTGGAAAGCAAAGATCCCGTTGAAGATTAAGATCTTTCTTTGGTATCTTAAAAATAGTGTGGTGTTAACCAAGGATAATTTAGTGAAAAGACAATGGAAGGGATGTACTAAATGTTGTTTTTGTGATGTGCCAGAATCTATCCAACATTTGTTCTTTGATTGTCCCATGGCCAAACTTATGTGGGGGATCGTTAGTTTCACCTTTGGGATTAAGAAACCGACAAATGTGGGGCATCTTTTTGTCCTTGGCTTAGAAGTTTTTCAAAAAAGCAAAGGTACCTTGTACTGGTTGGGGTGGCGGCTTTATGCTGGGCCCTATGGATTAGTAGGAACGATATTGTGTTTTATAAGTCAAACTCTAAATCTATTTTGCAGGTGATGTTTAGAGGAACTCACTGGATTAGGAGTTGGGCCATCCTCTCAAAGGAAGATGGGAGGATCATCTTGAAGGAAGGTTGTCGATGGTTGGAGAGTGTGGCGTTGGAGATCTTCCATAAGTCGGGGTGGAACACTATGCGGCGTATCGACATTTAGTTTGTGATGCTTGTGATCTCTTGTTTGCCATGGGCGTGCGTGTGATGACTTAACTGTTGCCTAGGTGGATTTTGTGTGGGTGCATGTCTTGTTTGGTGCGGCTTAGACGGAATTGTTGAGGCCGGAACTCAGTTCCGTTATCTAAAAAAAATCAACAAAGGGAAACTGAATCAACACCTAACGGGTGAGTGATGCGGTTCAGACATGTTAAGGGGTGTTAGAGACAAAAAAAAAGAATTTAAGGATAGTGATGACACACTTTAGAAGTTTATGGACCGAAATGATACACCATGAAAAGTTCACAGACCGGCAGTCCACTTTACTTTAGGATTTTTCAATGTACCTATGTGGTAGCCAAACTGGGAGTACCTCACAACACAAATGGTGTCACACTCAGGATTTGAACCCTGAGTGGGAGCCTCCAGCTAGTGATCTTTACCACTCCAACTGTGAGCCTCTTAAATGATGCACACTCAGGATCTTGATGTACTTGCTGAATGATGTAATCATATCTAGCAAAAACCTTTTGATAATGGAATAATATTAGTCGTGGCATTTTGCATCCTCTGGTTCATTTGGCAAAGAGTACAATATCGCAAAGTCTTCATATGATAAGTTGATAAATGTGCAAACATATATACGAGAGAAAACGGCAAGCACAAAGGCAATATAGATCATCCACGTACCATGAATATGAGGCACCCATTCTTGCGGAACATTTCCATAGCAATCACCTCCAAATCGTGGCATCGCTTCAGAAAGTCTCTGACACAGATTACTGACTCTACCACCTCCTCGGATAATTCGGCTGCCAGCATTGAAACATGAAATGGTCATTAGGTTACAGGCTAAAATAAAGTAAAATACTAATTTGTAATGACGACTTCGTTTCATTTTTTTTATGATGACACAGAGTAGGAGTACCACTTTGTTCTTCCATTCTTCAGTTGCATCTATGGGAGTATGTGACAGTCTACTGTAAGCCATGCTGTCAATATACTCTCCACCATATCTGAACCACCCATTACTAAGCCTAACTCGGCAGCCTTTTGTTACCAGTGTGTGAACTTTCCAAATCAAGTGGCTAAACTCAATCTCTTTTCGCGGTTAGTTTCTGGCCTGTGCTAATATAATTTGAATTTCATAAAAAGTTTTTAGTTTGGATCGAAGATTCAGGCAGTGCGATGCGGCCTTGCAGTTCACAATGACAGAGCCCCATGCACCACCAATCCTTGATGAAGAAATCAGTTTCCTGCACCTGATACAGTCACTCTCATTCACATCCCCGTGCAGCCACCCGCCTCCTCCGATGCAAACACCCTGCAACCACCGTCCGCCGGCTCCTCGAACATCCACCACCGTCGACATCTCCGTCCATTTGTGCAGTTCGACGTGGACGCGGTCCGTTGGAGCTCCGACGCCGGCGCTTCGCGACGCCCCGGAGTGCCTGCAGCTGCTCGGACCGGTCGCGTAATGCAATGCTGCAGGACGAAGATTAGGGGGTTATTCTTGGTGATTCCCACCGGAAGGGTGGCGGCCATGGCCGTCAGAGGACGAGCGGGGCGCCGAGAGCAGGGCCCGGCCAAAACCAGGGGTGTATCTGCAAATAACTCGGATCGCGATTAATAATCACGATCCAAATTAGGGGTCTAATTATAAATTACTGGGTTTATATCTAAATATTAGGATCGCAATTATTAATCGCGATCTAATCAGGGGTGTATGTGTAAACCTTTTGGGATATTTTCCCGCCGGCGAAGGCGGCGACAAAAGACAACCGCGGCGAGGCCACCGGCGACATCCGCTAGCCCCGCTGCCATGCGTGCTGCGCTCGCCCTCCTTCGATTCCACGCGCCGCCGCTCGCTGCCTGCCTCCGCGCGACGTCATGCTTCTACCGCTCGCCGGAGTACTACTCTGCTCGCCGGAGTACTACTCTGCTCGCTTCTCTCTCGCCTGTCTGCTTCTGGGATGACTCGGCAGCAGCATGCGCTTTTCGTTCTGGGGCTTCATCAGGGGCAGGCCGGCAGGGTACCATCAACCAGCCTTCCCAGAGTTTCCAATTCGTCAAGAAAAGTGGGAAACAGTACAAGACTCGCAGCCGAAGACGAACACGAAGAGAAAAGCTACACAAGAATTACACAACGGATTGAAATCCCATATTTTTCTCATTTTCAGAAAGGAAAACAAATCTAAATTACTACCTCAAGGTCAAGGATAACCCTAAAGTATTTCTCGTCTTTGAAATCAAGTGATCGGCTTCAATTATGGAGGAACGGTTTGTGAAGCGGATGGAGGTTTGATTGGTGCATATGGGCGGAGATGAAATTGAAGCTTAGTCTTCCTTTTCTTTTTGCTTATGCGTTTTTCTTTCTGTTTCTTGGTTTACCTTGGTATGAGGTTTAGAGTCTATGTACTCTGTTGTCGTGTTACCTTGGCCGTATATATATCCACTCGTGGACATAGAGGTTGGAATTTTTATTCCTTAATCTATAAAAACCCCTAAACTATATCGTTTGGTTCAGTTTACCCCTCAACATAATTTATCTTTTTTATTTCGCCATGCACAAGTCGACTTATAAGTTCAAAGTTTGCAAGGTGGTAGTAGACAATATAAGACATGCTAAAAAGATATATCATAAATTTTTCATCACTATTTTGATAGGTAGAATATTTAATAATGAAATTTATCGTTGAGATACAAAATTATATAAAAAATAATGATGAAAATTATAAAATATTTTTCTAATATAGATTATGTATCTACTACGATCTTGCAAAATCTCAAATTAAAATTTAACTTATGTGCGGAGAAAAAACATGATAAATTGCATAATGGGGTAAGTTGAACCAAGTAGCTAACTTTAGGGGTAAATTGAACTAAAACATAGTTTAGAGGATTATGTGAACTTTTTCTGTATTTGAGGGTAGTAATTTGATTTTTTTTTTCCTTTCAGAAATGTGCGCCCTGTTCATCTGGCTTATCAGCCATCAACCAGCTGTACTTTTTTCTCAGAGCAAACCAACCATCGGTCACTAGACAACAATACTTTTCTCTCAAAACAAATCAGCACCAGCCACCGGTCAAACAAACATGATCGTGATTTGCAATGAACAGTGATGCAAACATTATCCCTTTTCCTCCCCTGTTGTGAATCACAAACGGCTTCACAAGTCGTGAAACAAGTATCTTTTATTCGATTCATGTATTGTTAGTATGTGCTAGAACCTAGAGCCCCATAACCTTTATAAATATAAAAAATAGTGCCATTTTTATTCATGCAATCACGTTGTTTTTATTTTGTAGTCACGATAAGTGATGGCATAGCTCACAGCCAGCCCGTAAGTTCCACCATAAGAATCATAACTGCTATAGTGGTGGTTCACTGCAAATTCACCGCAAATTCTTCACCCTCTTCTTGCTTATTTTTGTCAAAAGTCATGCTCATCTTATTCGAGGGGCATGTTATGTCAGCTTATTGTTAATGTCGTCAGCTTATTGTTAATGAGTTTATACCGCTTAGGATATATACCTTTTTGTGCTGTTGATTAAGCTACTGAAGTTTGGCCACTGTGTACTTATATTACCACACATCATTGCATCTTTTTTGTAACTTTTGTCTTGCTTCAAAGTTCAATCAAAAGATGAGGTGCAAGTCTGTCCTCAGTCAACCATCTTAGCTGCTAGGTCTGGAGATGAACTTACACAATGTGTATAGGTTGAGATTTTAGAGGGCTTCATATAACTCTTCGGTCATTCATATTTTCTTTCCTCATACATCCATAGTAACATGATCATTCAGTCCGCCAAAGCCATAGACAGCTCTTATTCAGCTTGATGAGTGGAAAGTAAAGTGGAATTTTGTATTAGGCCCAACTTGTTTTAGCTAAACAAAATGTGCCGGCAAATGCTCAAAGGATATTCTCATTTAGTTATAATACAATTGCACCTAGTTCTTACTTTTGTTTTCTTCAAATGTGTACACGAGAGCCTCATCAGGCAAGCCAGCTAATCCATGAGTAAAATCCTTTAATTGATTTATTTTTTAGGTTTTTTACGGTACACAATACGACCTGTACGACCGGTTGAAAAAGGACTCGTATGTAATAGAAAAAGACCTATATGTAAGGATCTGACGGTTGAGATTAATTCTATACGACTGGTTTTTTTAGCTGTCGTACGGTAGTATTCAAAGGTCGTATGGGTAGTATAAGGGTATTATCGAAAATGTAAAACTGTATTGTTGTAATATAGGAAATGAAATATATGAAATGTGTTAGATAGTATAAGGGGCAGTGAAAATTTTTTCCAAATAATATATATTGATCAAATTACCATTTCACCCATAGAGAAAAACCGATAATACGACTGTATGACCGTTGGGTCGTATTGTGTACCGTAAAAAACTTTTTTTTACAGTGAGCGCCTGTCTATCAGACAACAGTTAGTATGGAGCAAAGCCTGGATACACAGTGTTACAAATAAGAACAATGGCATTGGCTGGTCCTGATAATTCTTTATGTATTGCTTCTCATGCTTATGGCAGTGTTGTGCAGAAAAAAATGTATTCATACGGGTGCTACTATATGCACAGAAGAGAAAGATCCGAGCTCAACTAGTACGGTCTCCTGCATTTCCTGAAGGAAGCAAAACTCTCACTTGAGAACAGTCACAACCATCAGTATCTGATATTCTGATGGGAGATGCTGTGTCTAACAGGAGTTTGGGTTAGTACACCGGCCCTTTCTTCTTCAGCTTTTTTCAAAAAGAAAATCCTTCTTCAGGGAACACTGGATGCAGAGTCATGAACGTTGCTAGGCAAGGCATCTACCTCCCTCGTCTCGACACCCAGAAGGCATCTCCTCGTCCGATTTGGACGCGTTCCGTTGCAGCAGCGAGGCCGTATCGCTGATGATTACAGCTAGCTGATGATCAGGTCTACCATTCGGCATCATACCTGCTGCACTGTTGGTTAATTAACCTGACATTTTGGGTCCCTAATTCACTGCAAATTCTTTCACACTCTTCTTGCTTCTTTTTCACGCTCTTGTTACTCAACAATCATTTTCAGCTACTACTTTCATGTTTTCTTGAAACAAATTCATTCCATGCATACAAGTCGAGACATCAGAGAATACTCAGTACGCATGCTCGTCGCTTGACTGATGTCTTCTTGTGTTTTCTTACCATGCCATGTAACTGGATTAGTTAGCCCACGAATTTAGGTTAGGACGACCCTGCGATATGTACTGGAGCTCGCCTTAGCATCATTGTTTTATTTATCTGATTCACATGAATGCACGAATGGTTATTCACATGAATGCACGAATGGTCATTGTTGACACCCAAAATTGGCAAAGGACAACTCGAGCCAAGCAGGCCGGTTAGACCGGGTCCCAGGGGCGGTCTGACCGGGTGCCTTGTGTAGCCGGTTTGGCACAAAGGGGCCAGGCGGTCTAACCGCCCCCGGGGGCGGGGGCGGTCTAACCGGGTCACCCCGATTTCGGGTAGAATTAGGAGTTTAGCTTGATTCCGAGTTGTAAAATGCTATTTGCAGGGCAAGACCTCCCACCCTATAAATATAAAGGGTTGTGGCCGATTGAAGGGGATCATCCAATCGTCATTATCAAGTTTTATCTTATTTTCTCCAAACCCTAGCTTTTCCAACCTCCTTTGCTCTCATCCTTCGTCTCCACGGCGGTTGAGGGAGTTCTGAGTGGCCTGCCGATCTCAGGACAACCCTAGGCGCACTGTTCCCGACGGGGTCCCTCCCGGAGCAGCGAATCTAGGTTTTCAGCGTCTCTCCTATCCAAGGCGGATAGACCGGCCCGTGCCAGGAGTTTCGGCGAGTGGATTTCCGATGACCGTGCGATCTAGCGCATTCGTGTGTTCGACCGGAAAAGCGTCAACACACTTTTGGCGACTACAGTGGGAGCTAGATCTGGTTTCACAACCGATCTTTTGATTTTTGCATGGGATCACAGTGCGACATCGAGAGAAAAACGTGATCATGGTGAACATCAAAGAACTCAGCGAAGAAGACCAGAGGAAGTACACGGAGCTGCAAGAGTACATTAAGCAGCAATTCCTCTCTGGTGCCAAGAAGGATCGTTCAGGCAAGGTGACACTCAATCAAGATTTCGAGTTGTCGGCGATCAAGCTAAACAAGGACAAGGTTGAGGTAATACCCACTGTAAGTCAAGCATCTCCTCCTGATCTAGTTACGCAATTAACTGTTATTACTGATAGATTTGAATGTGCGTTTAACGATCAGAGTAGCTTGGTTGCTAGTGTTGTTACTCGCCTTGAAAAAATAGAGGGTAAACATGTTATTAATATATCTAATGATGGTATCCCTCAAGTAGATTCACATGGGGTTCTGCATTCAACTACATCAGCAGCACAGGAGGCTTCACCTGAAGTTCCTCTATATGGTATGCCGATGGGATTTTATCCGGAGCAATCTCCATTGCCTAAGCCGACCCCGGTTAGACCGCCCCCCAGGCCGGTCTAACCACCCCGTCTGGCCAGATGGTCATGGCTCCGGATCAGCCGTTGCCTTTGTCGGTTGTGCCTAGTACATTGGTTCAGAGTCAAAATAATGCTTATGGTACTGTTTCACCAATGTATAGCACAGTAGCTCACACATCTCCACCTATCCCTAATGTTGCTCCATCTTATGGTGTGCCTAATGATGTGTTTACCGACTTGCATCGCATACAAAATCCTAATCCTAATCAACCCCATGTGAGTAACTTAAGAACAGCTGCAATGCAATCTCAGTTAGCTGCTAGGAGTGAATTGGCTCAATTTAAGGAAGAGATAGCTAACATGATGAAAAATAAACTCGGTGTCGATATGGGTAATACTAGATTGTATCAAAACCATATAGGGCCGATTTTGATTATGTGGCTTTTACCCCGGGTTGGCGTATGCCTGATTTTGTTAAATTTAGTGGTGATGATAACCGTACAAGCTGATACCTATAATTCTTTAAAAGTTCGCGTGTTTTCATTATTTTTGACTGGAACCGCTTTTGCTTGGTTTTCTTCGCTAGCTCCCAACTCTATTGATTCTTGGGATCAACTAGAGCAAAAGTTTCATGATCACTTCTTTAGTGGGAGCTACCAATTAAAACTGAAAGATTTAACATCGGTTCGACAAAATAAAGAGGAATCGGTTTCTGATTACCTCAAGCGCTTTAAAGAAGTTATAAACCGTTGTTTTAATTTGTCTCTTACTGATTCTGACCTTGCTGATCTTGCTGCTAGAGGTTTAAGACGTGCTATTAGAGATAGATTAGAAGGTATAGAATTTCATACGCTTGCTAATGTGCTTGTTAGAGGTATCGCACAAGAACTAAAATTGAATAAAGAAAAAGAACACTCTAAACCTCGTCGGTCTAATGTGCATGTCGTTGAATATGATTCTGATAGTTCAGATGACGAGAATGAGGTGTATGTTGCTGAATTTGTGTGGCCTTCAAAATCTAAAGCTTGTTCTTGTGCATCTCTTAAGCCGGCTACTAAAGGTCGGCAAGAAGAATTGAAATTTACTTTTGATGTTTCTAAATGTGATCGTATATTTGATGAATTACTTAAGCTTGGAAACATTAAAATTTCTCATACTATGCCTCCACTTGATGAAATTAAACGACGTGCATATTGTAAATTTCATAATTCTTATTCTCATGCCACTAATGATTGCAATGTGTTTTGTCGTCAGATACAATCGGCCATTAATGAAGGTCGTTTGATGCTTCATGAGATGCAAGTGGATAAGCAACATTTTCCCATCAACACTATGGAGTTGCAGTAGCCCAAGGTCTTGGTTCGGCCGCATCAAGCCGAAGCTACTAAGGGCAAGAATGTGATGGTCGGGGAAGCTAAGCCCGATTTGAGGGGAAAAGAGTTGACAAGAGAAGTGGCATATGAAAAGACCCTTGATGGCAAAGAAACTTTCAAGATTACTGTCAAAGCTTCTGGACATGGGGGGCAAGGATCATCCATGCCGTCTGGTCAACATACAACTGAGCTTGTCCTGGACAGGGCGGTTAGACCGGGGGTACAGGGCGGTCAGACCGCCCCTGCACATGGCCACCCAAAAATGCTTGTTCCGAAGAGGCATGAGATAGGAAACTGGAAGCTTAATATGGCAAAGAATCAGGGGAACATTCCAAAGCCAAAGGTCACGTTTGATATGCTATTTGACAAATATTCTAAACAAAAGGTTGTTACAAGTGATCGGCCGGTAAAAAAATGATGAGATCACCTCCACATCAAGAGAGACCAGCATCGTCTCCCAGGGCAGCCATCAAGTTCAGAGGTGAATCATCTCAGAGGCAAAACTTTACTCCGGATTGGGTTCCTTCGCTTCACCCTATCTATGATGATAATGAAGTAATGTGGGTGTCGTATCAACAATCTTTCCATCCTGGATGGGGAGAACCAAGGAGATCAGCGCTGGATCGAGTATCAAGACATACACAAGATCGCTGGGCTCCACGACAAACCGAGCAGGGTCATCTGGCTGACCCGGTTAGACCGCCCCCTACAGGCGGTCAGACCGCCCTACCCAGAAGAGAAGGATTTCCTCCGAAGAAGGTGTACAAGCCCAAGATCAGGGAGGAGGAAGTTCAAGAGATGGACATTGACCCCAGAAAGGACTACTAACCTTGATATTATTCAGATTGGGACAATGGACGTTCCCATTGAGGGAAGTGGCAAAAGATCAGTTGTGCCAAACAATCAGGTTGTGACACCAACTCAAAAGGGATCTGTTGCTAATAACCATGAGGCCAGCGGGAGCAAGTCTCGTCCAGAGTGCTTTTTACCAAGGTGGTGCCCTCCCGGTCTAACTCATACTCAAAGGATAAAGCTTCAGTGATTGAGGCTACGTGAGAAAAGGGAGAAGGAACCGGAGAAGCAAAGGGACGAGGATTTCAACAGCTACAGGCCTATGGTACCAAAGGGGAAGGAGTGGAGAGTCAAGACAGCAACTCAGACAGGGGCGGTCAAACCGCCAGAGGGGGTGGTTCAACCGCCTGGGGCGGTTAGACCGGGTGACCAGGCGGTTAGATCGGGGTCTCCAGAAACGCCGCCCGGTCTCGCTTCTTCAATCCCTATGGTTTGTGATGACAAGGTTTTATCTGTCCATACTCTAGAGGACGATGAACAACTTGTGGATTACAGTTCTTCTCTAGAGCGGATGAACCTTGAGATCAATGTGGTTCATTTGTTTGTTGATGGTTCGGTACCTACGGAGGAGGACTTAGCTCATCTTGATTTTGGGCCCAAGGATGCTATATTTCAGAAGCCCAAAGACACTAATAATCATCTGAAGGCTTTGTATATGAAGGGTCATATCAATGGGAAGCCTCTCTCTCGGATGCTAGTGGATGGAGGTGCGATTGTCAACTTGATGCCGTATTCTCTATTCAAGAAGCTTGGAGGTTCAGATGAGGAGCTGATCAAGACCAACATGACCGTCAGCGGGGTTGGAGGAGGCGAGCCAATGGGGGCTAAAGGCGTGATCTCCATGGAGCTCACTATTGGAAGCAAGACGCTCGCCACAGCTTTCTTCGTTGCTGAGACACAAGGTAACTTCAGTCTTATCCTTGGTCGTGATTGGATTCATGCAAATAAATGGGTTCCTTCTACTTTGCACCAAATGTTAATACAATGGGTAGATGATGAAGTAGAAGTAGTACATGGTGATAATCCTGCTTGTGTAGCTGTAGCCGATAGTCATTCTATATGTATACATGATGATGTAAAGTGTCTATCTGGTTTAGATTTATCTGATTATGAATTTGTAAGTTGTTCCAACAATGGTTTTATTCCTGTTGTCATAAAGCCGTTTGATAATCGGCTAAATCACTTTATGTGACTCAATGAGTTCAACAAAAGAGTGGTTGCAGCAGAGAATTGATCATTATCGGGCGCATAAGGCTGATACATGTGAAGCCATTGAGGATCTTGATGATTTGGGTAAGTTAGGACAAGGGTTTACGTCGGCTGATCCTCTTGAGGAGGTAGATATCGGTGATGGCACTGTACCTAGGCCGACATTTGTAAACAAGAATCTTGATCCTATGTTTAAGCTTGAATTAATAAAGATTTTGAAAGAGTATGTTGATTGCTTTGCTTGGAATTACAATGAGATGCCTGGTTTAAGTCGTGACTTGGTAGAACATAAATTACCTATTAAACCTGGTTTTAAGCCTTATAAACAACCTTGTAGGAATTTTAATCCTGATATTTATGACCGAGTGAAAGAAGAAATCAATCGGTTGCTTGATGCTAAGTTTGTTAGGTCTTGTCGATATGCTGATCGGATCTCTAATATTGTGCCTATTGAGAAAAAAGGAACAAAGAAACTTCATGTTTGCATTGATTTTAGAGATCTTAATAAAGCAACTCCTAAAGATGAATATCCTATGCCTATAGCCGTCTTTCTTGTTAATTCTTCATCTGGACATAGAGTGCTTAGCTTTCTTGATGGTAATGCTGGTTACAATCAAATCTTTATGGCCGAAGAGGACATTTCCAAAACAGCTTTCATATGTCCAAGTTTTGTGGGTTTGTTTGAGTGGGTGGTCATGACTTTTGGATTGAAAAATGCTGGTGCTACTTATCAAAGGGCTATGAACTTGATTTTTCATGACTTGTTTGGTATTATCGTAGAAGTCTATATCAATGATAATGTTGTTAAATCGGCTACTCTAAGCTCTCATTTAGCCGATTTAAGACTTGCATTTAAAAAGATGTGTCGGTATGGTTTAAAGATGAATCCACTCAAATGTGCTTTTGGAGTGTCGGCTGGCAAGTTTTTGGGTTTCATTGTGCATGAGAAAGGTATGGAGATTGATCCTAAAAAGATTGAGTCGATTAAGAAGGTTCAAGCTCCTACTTCTAAAAAAGAGTTACAAAGATTCTTGGGCAAGGTTAATTACTTAAGGCGATTCATTTGCAACTTATCTGGGAAGGTTGATGCTTTTATTCCTTTACTTCGGTTGAAAAGTGGAGATGAATTCACTTGGGGGGCAAAACAACAAGAGGCTTTTGATGAGATTAAGAGTTATTTGACTTCGCCACCTGTTATTCAAGCACCTACGAGTGGTGTTCCTTTCCGGCTTTATATTGCGGTGGAGCCAAGTGTGTTTGGAGCTGTTTTGACTCAAGTGACCGATGGCAAGGAGTATATTGTTGCTTATGAGAGTAGAAGATTGCTAGATGCCGAAACAAGGTACACCTTTATTGAAAAGCTTTGTTTATCTTTGTATTATGCTTGTACCAAGTTAAGGCATTACTTATTGTCCAGTACTTGTTATGTTGCATGCCAAACCGACATAATTAAATACATGTTGCAAAAACCTATTCTTAGTGGTAGAGTCGGCAAGTGGGCTTATGCTCTTGTTCAATATGATTTGCATTGTGAACCTATTGGATCAATGAAGGGTCAAATAGTAGCCGACTTTATTGTTCAACATAGGATTGATAAACAACTTGATATAGATGTCGGTTATGTAACTTTAACTTCATGGAAATTACATTTTGATGGATCGGCTTGTAGAAGGGGTTGTGGTGTTGGAATTATTATTATTATATCACCTAGTGGAGCTATTTTTGAAGCCCTTAGACGGTTGGATCATAAATGTACTAATAATCAAATTGAGTATGAAGCTCTCTTGTTTGGATTGCAAATATTACATGACATGGGAGTGAAACATGTAGAAGCTTATGATTATTCTTTACTGGTGGTACAGAAAGTATCCAATGTATGTCAATGTCTAAATGGTTCTTTAAATGCTTATCTTGATAAATGTTTAGACATTATATCTTGCATGGATGAATTTGTGATATATCATGTACCACGGGAGGAGAATCCGAAGGCTAACGCTCTGGCTCAGCAAGCATTTGGTTACAATGTTCATAAAAGAAATTTTCAAGAACGAAAACTGATGTTTGATGAAGCCGAAGGTTATGTTCTGGAAGCCCCGGTTCAACCGCCTCTACAGGCCGGTCAAACCAGGAACCACGGTCAGACCGCCCCCTCGGGTCGGTTAGACCGCCCCTCGAGGGGCAACCCTGCTTCGGCCGCTATTGCTTCCAAGATTGTTAAGGACAAAGTGGGAGATTGGAGAACACCTCTGGTTAAGTATTTGCAGGATCCTAAAAGTATGAGTGACAGAAAAGTCCGACGATGGGCGCTTAAGTTTATTCTAGATGGAGATGAGTTGTATCGTCGGACGGCGGATGATTTGCTTTTAAAGTGTTTAGGTCCTGATCAAGCAAGGCTAGATATGGCAGAGGTACATGAGGGAATTTGTGGTACTCATCAATCGGCTCCTAAGATGAAGTGGCTTCTTAGACGAGCTTGCTTTTATTGGCCTACTATGATAGTCGATTGCTTTAGGTACTACAAAGGATGTGAAGAGTGTCAAAAGCACGGAGATGTTCAGTTGGTGCCTGCTGCAATATTGCATCCAATTATCAAGCCTTGGCCATTTAGAGGTTGGGGATTGGATTTCATTGGCAAGATACATCCTCCGTCAACTAAAGGACATTGCTTTGTGGTTGTGGCGACTGATTATTTTACAAAGTGGATTGAAGCAATTCCTCTCAAGAACATGACACATAAGGAGGTAATTGGGTTTATTGCGGAGCATATTATACATGGATTTGGTATTCCGCAGACTTTAACTATGGATCAAGGTACTTCATTTGTGGCTAAAGAGGTGCGTGATTTTGTCAATTCCTATGGTATTAAGTTGCTCAATTCATCTCCATATTATGCTCAAGCTAATGGTCAAGCTGAGTCTAGTAATAAAACTCTAGTTAAGCTCATTAAGAAGAAGATAGAAGACAATCCTAAAAGATGGCATGAGGTATTATCTGAAGCTTTGTGGGCTCATCGCATCTCTAGACATGGGGCTACTAAAGTTACTCCTTTTGAGCTTGTGTATGGTCAAGAAGCCGTTTTACCCGTTGAGGTGAATCTGGGTGCTTATAGACTTGCAAAGCAAAATGATCTTAATGTTGATACATATTATGCTTTGATGATGGATAACATTGATGAAGTGACCGACAAGCGTTTGGAAGCCTTGGAAGAAATTGAGAAAGATCAAAAGCGAGTTGCTAGAGCTTATAATAAGAGGGTTAAAGCTAAGTCTTTTCAAGCAGGAGATTTGGTTTGGAAAACTATTTTGCCTATAGGATCTGAGAGCAATAAATTTGGTAAATGGTCTCCAAGTTGGGAAGGTCCATACAAGGTTGTGAGGGTTTGCTCTGGGAATTCCTATATGGTGGAATCACTACAAGGATAACAGCTACCTAGGGCACTCAATGGAAGATATCTGAAGAAGTTTTATCCAAGCGTGTGGCAAGATGCTTGAAGATTCATGGCCGGTTTCTATGAAACTCACCCTTAGCATAAAAAATGGCCACCAATAGCTTTGTCGTCCTTAGAATTATTTTTTAGCACGCAAGCTTTACTAAAAAACAGGGGGCATGTGTGTCAACCAAAATTGGCAAAGGCCGACTCGAGCCAGGCAGGCCGGTTAGACCGGGTTCCAGGGGCGGTCTGACCGGGTGCCCTGTAGCCGGTCTGGCACAAAGGGGCCAGGCGGTCTAACCACCCCCCGGGGGCGGTCTAACCGGGTCACCCCGATTTCGGGTAGAATTAGAAATTTAGCTTTATTCCGAGTTGTAAAATGCTATTTGCAGGGCAAGACCTCCCACCCTATAAAAATAAAGGGTCGTGGCCGATTGAAGGGGATCATCCAATCGTCATTATCAAGTTTTATCTTATTTTATCCAAACCCTAGCTTTTACAACCTCCTTTGGTATCCTCCTTCGTCTCCACGGC
Source organism: Cenchrus americanus (assembly GCA_947561735.1). NCBI lineage: Eukaryota > Viridiplantae > Streptophyta > Magnoliopsida > Poales > Poaceae > Cenchrus > Cenchrus americanus. The sequence goes on from OX387240.1 coordinate 79,329,483, forward strand.
GGTTGAGGGAGTTCTGAGTGGCCTGCTAATCTCAGGACAACCCTAGGCGCACTGTTCCCGACGGGGTCCCTCCCGGCGCAGCGAATCTAGGTTTTCGGCGTCTCTCCTATCCAAGGTGGTTAGACTGGCCCCCAGGCGGTTAGAACGGCCCGTGCTGGGAGTTTTGGCGAGTGGATTTCCGACGACCGTGCGATCTAGCGCATTCGTGTGTTCGACCGGAAAAAGCGTCAACATTTATAATCGATTTGGGTGCTTTATATTGCTTTGATGACTCTGAACTATGTGTGTGTGTGTTATTAAAAAAATTAACTACTATGTGTTCTGGCCAACCCAGTTGCTGGTCGCAGCCCACCAGGTGGGGCACGTGGTGGACAACACCTTGCTGCCGTGGGGCACGGAGGTCCACCCCTTGCCGGTGCCGCCGCTGGTCGTGGTGCTCTCGGTGAGGGGCAACATCATCTTGCTGCCGATCCTGCTGAAGATGAATCCTCGGAGGTCGTGGGGGACGACGATCAAGGCGAGCAGAAGAGGAAGCGAAGGACAAGGAGAAGCTGGAGTGCTCATTGTGTACAGAGGACCATTATACGTACCAATGCCCGCTACTCCGAGGTCCGAAACCATCTGTATCTTTCTATGGTGCTGCAGAGGATGGCATGGGTTTTTTTCCAAATGCAGGACGCTAGGAACAATCAAATTGTCTCTCCCGCTCAAGCTTCTTTTGCAGCTCTAATCACTTTGGAAACATGCAACGTCTCTGCCCAGTTGATCCGTTCGGAGTTAGCTCGGATTATACCTGTCCGCAGGGATTGGGAAGTTTAGGAATTTGGTACCAATTCTTTTACTGCCTCGTTCCCGAGTAAGGAAGAATTGAAACGTATGGTTGCGATCCATTCAATCACAACAAAGAATAAGGAGGGCACCATTATTTTTGATGAATTTGTTGATGATGTGCAGCCGATCAAGGTGTTGGAACAAGTCTGGGTGACTGTCACTAAAGTTCCTCATGCTCTTCGGTCTTTCTTTCGTTTGTGGGCAGTGGGGTCTATCATTGGGGACACTCAAAAGGTTGATATGGTACACCTACAAGCAACGGACCAGGTCAGATTACTTGTGGCGGTCTTTGAGGTCAAAAAAATTCCAAAGTTTGCTGATGTTTGTATTGGCTGCAACGTATATCGTATCTATTTTAATTCGGATGAAATAGCACACTGGGACGACTTCAATACAGAGGAGGATGATTTTTTGGGTGATGAAGGGGGTAATGGCAACGAGAAGGACCTTGGTGATGCAGACCAGCAGATGGGAGAGGCGGTTCCAGAGGATAATCCCTCTGCAGATAGTTCATTGCCATCATCAAAGCACCCACAGAACTTGAATCAGAAGCAAGCCTCCCTGTTATTGGAAGCTTTAGATTTGGCATGTGACAAACTATTGAATGAGATCAGTATCAAAGTCATGCTTGAGCCACATGATGGGGATTCCAAGAAAATTTATTCTCCCCTGACGGAGGAAGAGCTGGATTCTTATAATGCTCTTTTGGACTCTCCTGATAAAATCCTCCCTTCTTCAGTTTTTACTTCGCCATCGCTGGGGGCCCGATTGGTGATGTTTCATTTGATGCTAATGCTATGCAGCTTTGTGCGTACGTCGTCGCCGGAAGACAGCAAAGTGTAGGGGGCTCTACATCACCGATTGCCCCCACACTTCCGCTGCTCCCGGTCCTAGAGGACACCACTCCCACCATGGGGGGCTCTCCTCCGACTGGGGGTGCTACGCCATTTCCCTCAGTTGGGGGGAGGCACTTCCGTGGGTCCTCCTGCGGTCGGGAGTGCCTCGCCTGCTCCCTCGACCGGGGGATCCCCAGGGTTGCTCAGCAGGATGCTGGCATGCCGCCCTTGTCTTCTATCTGGGAGGTAAGCGAGGGGAGTCCTGCTTCGACCATAGATCCCCCGTCTGTACCTCCACGGACCGCGGTGGAGTCTACTACTTCTTCGTCGCTGCCCGTCACCAACACGTCTGCTGTTTCATCTCCTACCTCATCTACGACTACTTCGCCGAGGGTCGTGGGGGCTGCCACCTCTTCGTCTTTACCCTTGGTGGTCTCGCCTACGCCTACTACGACCACGACAGAGACCGTGGGGGCTGATATCCAGCAAGCCATCTCAGTGGGTCAGGGTGCCACCACCCTCATTGGGGACGGTCCAGTGCTGCTGGCAAGTGAAGCCGGGAAGGGGGAGTTGTTTGGTCCTAATGTTACTGCAAGTGCTGAGGCGGCAGTGGTATCCACAAAGCACTTACGTAGAAGCAAGAGAGCAGCAGCAGTGGCGGACATGCATACCCTACACAAAGTGGAGATGATGGCAGCTAAAAGGAACCTCGAATCTTCAGGTATTTCTTTTTCTAGCTTTTCAGATTCTCAAGTTATTTCAAACCTTGGTAGGTGTCACACCCGAATTTGAAGGCAAACTCGAATGCATGAATTACATGTGCGCCTGGATCAAGTTACACACACGTAATGACTCAGTGAATATCAGGTACAGTGCCAAAGCGTAAAAGAGAGTATTAAAACCATTACATGACCGAGAGTCTCAACAACGTAACATCAGAGCGAGCACTAGCAGCGGATCTTCAGAATGGAACTCCACAGGCAGCTGACTGGTGGCACGCACGCCTAGTACTCATCATAAATCTTCGAATCTGAGCAACAATCCGGGTTGTGTAGATGCAATAAATAAACAAGCGTGAGCACATGTCGTACTCAGCAAGGGAAGAATATCATAATAAACATGCAAGGCTGTATAAGTGGATGGCCAGGGGGTTTAAGCAGGTTAGCATTTTAGTTGATCAAATTTTATTAAGCAACTTACTTACTAGCAAATGTAAGTGTATACCATCCCACAATTAAAGTGTAACATCATAACCATGAACATAAAGTAAAGAATAATTTAAATTCATCTTCCGATAGATTAATCATGTGAGGGTCCAGGCCGCTCTTGACCGTGAGCACGGCTAATCGATTAGTTTTAAACACTCTGCAGAGGTTGTACATCTTTACCCACAAGTCGCGTAAAAACTCCGAAGAGCTTTAGACCCAACCACGCGATGCTGATCAGGCATCATACCACACTGCCGAGGTGTGATTGCATAGGGACGCTACGAGGCCTTTACAAAGATTCCCTAATGTGCAGCAACCCACTAGGTTTCAGGACGAAGCGGGGCATAAAGCTCCCTAGCGGGTACCGTGTCTTAGAAAAGCCCAACTCCCCACTAGAGCAGGTCTATAATCCGTCAACGCCTCCCCATTTGTCCCTTTCAGGTAAGATCACTACAACACCAAGGTCTCTAATTATTCAGCCAAGCCAGAGCCATATAGCCTTGTGGTTGTACTGTTGTCCTGGGTGGTTCTCCATGTTCCAATTAAACATATGGTCTTATAATTAACTTACCATCAAAGAACATAGAGCATAAACGGATATCATGTTGTATATTACCAACCCAGTTGAGCAACTAAGCAGCATCTACCATCAATATTAATTAATTAACCCAGTTACAAGGCAACAGTCAAAAGAATCTAAGCATAGTCCGTAATAGGAACCCGTCAAAATTAATGCAAGCAAGAAAGTAAATACAGTGATTAAATGCATGTTCATATAGGATAAAGCGGGTATGACCAAGTGTGACGCCCCAGGTTTTTAATTAACCTTAATAGCCGGTCAAATAGTCAACCGTGGTCAAACCTAGGACAACCTGGGCCCTCACCTCGGAAAACTCACTAACCCACCCTAGTGACCCTAAATGAATAGTAAACACACTTGTGGGGCCAACTCATGGTCAAAAGTTGGTTCAAACCCTTTGTCACTCTAGTGTCCACAGGTGTCTGCCGGAACTTTTGCCGCGTTCTCCAAAATTCACCTAAACACTTAAAATTCTACCTTTATGAAAGTTGTAGATCTTGATGAGGGACACAACTTTCATGTAGATTGGCATTTCAAATTTTGAGGGGAAAAACTTGAAAAATCCATTGCAAGCCAGGATTCACTGTTTGCCAAACCCTGCTGACATTCAAAGTTGGCATTCAAATATCTTTTGATCTGGGCAGAAAAACCCTATATAGCCTTTGTAGAAAATGTTGTTGGTATCTGGATCTACAACTTTGGTATTCATCACTTGGTCCAGTTCTTTTCAATTTTTTGGAGAAAAATCGGTTGGAAAAGGGCACCAGCAACACAATTGAGCCCAGAGCGCCACACGCGCGACATCGTGCGCGCCCGCGCGCCGCCGTTGCCGGCCGCCGCCGGCCTTGCTCCGGCGTCCACGCCCGCGCCGCCCGAGGCCACGCCGGCCGAGGCGTGCTCCATCCCGAGGTCCCGCGCCCCCGGCACACCCCGTCCCGAGGCGCCCGGCGTCGGCGCCGCCGCACGCGCGCGCACGCGCGCGGACCGGCGGTCCGTCGGCCGTGCCGCCGCCGTACGCGCGCGCCTCGAGCCGCCGTAGCACGGCGGGTATCTTCCCCGTCACCACTACGTCACCCTGGTCACGCGGAGCAGCATATATAAGTCCTCTTGTTCCCCCTCCGCGCGCCACCCGAGCCACCCGCCGCCATGGCCGCCGCCGCTCGGTGCTAGCCTCTCCCGCCCGTGCCCGTCGCCGGCCAGCCGCTCTAGTAGCTTCCTTAGGTTCGGGTGAAGCTCCAGCGCTCGCTTGTTTGCCCACATTTCGTCTCCCCGCTGCCCTTCCCCAAGCCGCCGCGGCCACCGCCGCCGGCCGCCGCGAGAAACCCCACGCCGGCCGCTTCTCCGCCCCCGGCGCCGCACACCTACGGCTCCTAGGTGAGCATGCGGTCGCGCCGGTCGCTTGCCGGCCGGCGGCGCGCCGGCTCGCCGGAATTGGCCGTGCCCGCGCCGCCCGGCCCGGCCAAGGGCCCGATTGCAAGGATTTAAATCTGTTTAGGGTGTTTCGTGTAAAAGTTAGGACCTGGTTGTTGTAAAACCTATCTAAGTTTTCTTGCAGATCAGTCCAGAGCCTTAGAAAATTCCTAGAAATTCGTAGAAAAATCCCAAACCAAATTTGTAGGGTTCAGGATGATAAATCCCACCTCTTTTGTTATATACTCATGGCTAGATTCTAAATAGTTTTAGCATGAAAAATACAAATGTGTTAAACCTAGATCTGTCATAACTTGAAATCCATAACTCCTATGTGGCCCAATTTTGGATATGTTGTGTGTTAGGATATAAATAGGTGCTGTGCCAAAACTTGCACAAAGTTATGCAGTAGATCTTGCTAAATAAATTCTTTTCCATTCTTGCAGAAACTGACTAAATGATTTTTCTTGTTAAATATATTTATGTTCTTGAGCTCAACTTGTGCACACTGTCTTGTAATGTCAAAATACACATCTTTTGAATTAATCATGATTTTTGGATTAACAGAAATAATTATTCTTGATTTATGCATGTTTTCCTTTGTAAATTAATGAACCAAGTTCAGTAAAGTTCCCAGATGTATATGCTGGTTCTTTAGACTTGTTTAGGACCAGAGAGCATGCACAAGAAAGTTTGGATCATTTTGAGGCTCATTTATTTTTGTATGCATTTACTTGGAATCACTAACTAGCCTTTGTTATTTCAATAATATTTAATTTTCTAGCATCCAACACTTACATGTGGGTCCAATGGACCAGGATAGGTGCTAATATGCATTTGAAACACTTCTTTAATTTTTGGTAATTTAATTGTTTAATAAAAAGCTTAAAAGCCCTTTTAATATTAAAGGGAAATTAAATAAAGAAAAACCCCTAATTAATTCTTTTTCCTTTTTGGAAAGTATTATTTAATATCACTAAAAAGCTAATTAAATATCATCACTGATAAGAAAGTAATTCATAAATACAAATTAATTACACCCTTGTTGGTGAAGATGAATAGGAATTAAAGCTTTCACATGAAATGACAAGTATAATAAAAACCTTTATCCAAATATTCAATAAAAGAATAACTCATGTACAACTAATAACCTTCCTAAAAGAAAAACACTTGCTAGATACTTGTTAACGTGAACATGACCAACCAAGAGTTGGATAAGACAACAAACTATCACATCACCTAAATCTTGCATTGCATTCCGTGTAGATCTTCCGGACGGAGATTACTCCCTTGTCCCGGAAACCGAGGAAGGAGGAGCGGAAGCGTCGGCGCAAAGACGTGGAAGTACTCGACACCGAGGGTGCCCAAGCTAACCTAGCTGACGAAGGCAAGCTCCGGCGCATCTAACCTAGTTTTAAAATTCTTTATTCAATTATCTATGAATGATTGTGCATTTACGTTCAGGAGTTGAATGAAACCCTAGATGCATGATCCATAAGTACCTTTGTCCCTACTAGCATGATAGGTCGATAGCTGCTAAGCTATAGGACCGTTACAAGTCGGGTGATGACCTCACTCGCGAGAATAGGTTCCTAGATAGGAATCACAATGTATCCTGAAATGGATTGCTCACGTGGTAAGAGCATGGGATCTGGGCTCCGGTCCAGTGGTTATGTGGGTTAAGTTTTTGAACGTACCAAACATTTGCCGGGAATGGGATCGGTAAGCCTAGTACCTTAATGAGGCGGCAAGGGATCCTATCGTTACTACTCTTGGGATTCGCTCTCACGGCTCGCCACCGGTGGTGTATGGTGACTCTGGGTATCTCGCGGGGTATGCCGGATAGCCTGCACCAAAGACTGTAAGATTCGATCCCGACCCGAGGATTTCTGAGGACGGCCTGGGAAAGTTGTCCTCGCGGGGACAGCCTACCGTGTGTTTGGGTCTACCTTGCAAGGTTTAAAACAATCGATTGTCGGCCTCTCACCGTTATCCGAGACTACTTACTCCACTAGTCATGTGATCCCTAATGATGGAAGTTGATGAATATTATGCTTGATTAATTGTATTGTACAACTTTGTTTGTACTAGTTGGCTAATGTAGTAAGGATCAAACCTACTATAACTTGTGCTAAAATCTTGAAAGTAAGGACCTACTCTTTGTTACTTTTTAGCAAAAGCAACCCAGTAGCCAAAAAGCCTTTCATGGTCTAGAATTGGTGAAGTAGATATCACCGACGGGTAAGACTTGCTGAGTATTAGTATACTCAGCCTTGCTATAATGTGATGATCCAGGTAATGCCTTCAGTGATGTGTGGCCCGGAAAGATCCCGCCCGGCTGGGAGCTGGAGTGGGTGGAGGACGACTGCTGAAAGCATCATGGATGGCCTCCCGTGGTGTCTTCACTTCCGTTAGTTTAATTCCGCTGCTTTCGAAAACTCTGAACTATCTCATCATGACAAAAACTATGGTTTGTAATAATTAAACCCTTCGGGGTACGAATTTGGATTTCAATGTTGTTGTATCTCTGGACTCGCCTTCGAGTGAGTTTTAATGCATATATTCGATCCTTGTGCTCTTCAAGTGATTTACCGGGCGGTAACCCGGCAACTAACGACAGGATGATACTTTATTATTGCTTAATGACCAAAGTGGATCGGTCTTAGGCGATAGTACGGTATTTTCCTGGGTGGGTTGTCACACCAAGGACACTTGCCTCTCACAAGATCCGGAATTGCTCAGAGTCTTCAAGTCTTCACCACAGAAAAATCTTCGGACTGCTCGTTCTCTACGCATCACACATTCACATGCAAGAGACAATACAATAAAATAAGAAAACAATTCACCAATCAATTCAAACAAGAACAAAAGCTTCACCAAACTGATCTACTCATTGAGACTAACAAATGGATATAAAGAACGCTAAAAACGGAGCTAAAACGCGTAATCTACGACCGAAACAAGATACAGGGGCTATTCTGCAGGAAAACTAAACTTCCAGGGACTAAACTGCGAGAATCTAAGGACTAAAACATAATTTCATAAAGAAACATAGGGGCTAAAACACTAAACTAGCAGCCAGGCACCTCGGGCACAAAACCTTAAAAACCTAGGGTTTGAACCGCAAGGAAAAGGACCTATCTGCGATAGTTTTCTTAAGGCGGAAGGGCCGGCCTGCAAAACTTAAAAAGGCTAGGGTCTCTTTTGCAAAAACGACTGGGTCACAGCTGCGTTGACCGGTACGCTGACCGATTGACTTGGTTTAGATTTGATCTGAGCCATCGGCTCCAGATCTGACGGTCGCGTCGCCCGGGGCGCGAAGGACGGCGCGCGGCGGCGGCGGTGCGCGGCGGCGACCGGCGTAGATCCGGCGAGCTCGCTTGGTTTTGATCTATGTTTCACGACCTGGCGTGTGGCTTGCACCAGGGTGAAGCGAGGGCCACGGCGATCTCGCCTAGGGTGGCGAGGATGACGGGTAAACATCGGAGACGGCGCGCGGCTCGGGGGAGCAGATGGCTCACGGCGGCGACCTCCGGTGAGCGCGCGCGGGGGATACACAGCACGAGGACTCCAATGCGCTACACCGGTGGCTTCCTCACCTTGCGACAGGGCAACGGGGCGGCTCCGTAACGACCGAAGAGCGGCGGTGCGGAAGATCGAAGGCAGCAGCGGCGCGCTAGGGTTGCGAGGCCGCGGCGGCGCGGTGTAGCTAGGGTTTGGAGAAAAAGAAAAGCGGAGCAGGCGAGGCAGCGGCTTTATAGGGACCGGAGACGGCCTCGGCAAGCGGGCCCATGGAAGGGAGGCGCGGGTGCGCGGGGGACGCGACGCGGCCGCAGCGCACGGTCGGGTTCGGCTTGGGGTCCGGCCGAAGGTCGGGGATGACCACTGGGCCCCACCTGTCGGCGGCTCAGGGCGGAGGAGAACACGGGCCACGCTGGAGAATTGGTACTGGGCCAACTTGGGCCGCAAGGTGGGCTGCGCGGCTAAGCAAGCAAGCTGGGCTGCTGAAAAAGGCGAGGTGGGCCGCGCGGAGGACCTGGGCCAGAAGGAGGAAGGAAAGAAAGGGAGGGAAAGAAAACCTTTGCTATTTTCTAAAGAGCTCACAAAAATTGAATTCAAACACAAATTTGAATTCAAACACATAAAAACAATGCAACAGCATGTGTGCAACAGTAAACTCCTATAGTTCATTAATTTAATTAAAATAATTAAATGCCTATAAAAATTAAATAAAACCTTAAAAATCCTTAAACAAGCATTTGTTGCTAAGCAAAATTTTATTAAAAGCCATAATTAAAATTTTGGGTGTTACAAATCCTACCCCCTTAAGATGAATCTCGTCCTCAAGATTCGGAAGGATCAACAAAAAGATCTGGATAGTCTTCCTTCAGTTCATCCTCTCTTTCCCAGGTTGCCTCATCCTCTGCATGATTACTCCACTGCACCTTGCACATCCTAATCACCCGATTCCTTGTGACACGTGCTAAAGTTTCCAAGATCCTGATGGGACATTCGGTGTAAGTGAGGTCCTCCTTGACAGTCAAACCGTCCATAGGTAGTGGCTCTTTATCATGAGGTTTGAGACCCCTTTTTAACTGAGAGATATGGAACACATCATGCACATCCGAGAGCTGATTTGGTAACTCCAACCTGTATGCTACTTCTCCCACTCTCTCTAAGATCTTGAAGGGTCCAATAAAGCGAGGTGACAACTTTCCCTTCACTTTAAACCTGCGCAAACCTCTGATCGGCGACACTTTTAGGTACACATAGTCACCTTCTTGGAGAACCACGTCTCTCCTCTTTCCGTCCGCATAACTTTTTTGTCTGGATTGAGCAGCCCTCAAGTTTTCTCTGATGATCTGAACTTGTCTTTCTGCTTCCTTAACGATATCAGTTCCAAACAACTGACTCTCTCCTGTTTAGCTCCAAGACAAAGGTGTTCTACACTTTCTCCCATACAATGCCTCGAAGGGTGCCATCTTGAGGCTAGCCTGGTAGCTGTTGTTGTAAGAAAACTCAGCGTAGGGCAAACTCTTATCCCAGCTACCTCCATGCTTAAGAGCACAAGCTCTCAACATGTCCTTCAGAATTTGGTTAGTCCTCTTAGTCTGTCCATCGGTCTGTGGGTGATAGGCTGAGCTGAAATTTAACTTCGTATCCAAGGATTCATGAAGCTTTTCCCAGAAACGTGACGTGAACTAAGTACCCCTGTCGGACACTATCTTCTTACGTACCCCATGCAAGCACACGATCTTGGACATGTACAACTCAGCTAGCTTTGCCCCTGTATAGGTGGTTCGCACTGGTATGAAGTGAGAAACCTTTGTTAAACGATCCACTATAACCCATATTGAATCATACCCATCACGAGTACGGGGCAACCCAACAATAAAATCCATGCCAATCTCTTCCCACTTCCACTCTGGCACCTTCAACGGCTGAAGCAATCCCGCTGGCTTTTGATGCTCAGCTTTAACTCTATGATAGGTGTTGCACAAGGCCACATGGGCGGCTACATCCCTCTTCATCCCATACCACCAATACCTCTGCTTGAGATCTTGATACATCTTGGTGCTACCTGGGTGAATGGAATAAGCTGAATCATGAGCCTCTCTTAAGATAGTCTTTCAAAGATCTCCCACATCAGGCACACAAATCCTGTTCCTAAGCCATATAGTCCCCTGATCATCCTCTGTGAAATCTGTGGCTTTACCCTTTTCCATAGTCTCTCTGATTTCTTTTATCTCTATATCTTCCAATTGTCCTTTGCGTATCTCCTGCTCCAAGACAGACTCTACCTCCAAGGTAACTCCTTCGGTTTGAGCAACCATCCCTAGATTGAGTTTCTCAAACTCCTTCATCAGCTCTTCAGGCAACTGGAATGTCAAAGCCATGTTGGCATGTCCCTTCTGACTCAACGCATCTGCAACCAAGTTTGCCTTCCCAGGATGATAGTGTATCTCCAGATCATAATCCTTGATCAGCTCTAACCAGCGACGTTGTCTCATATTCAAATCTTTCTGAGTGAAGATGTACTTTAAACTCTTATGATTTGTGTAAATCTGGCACTTGGTTCCCATAATGTAGTGTCTCCAAATCTTCAAAGCGTGAACCACTGCCGCTAACTCCAGATCATGTGTAGGATAATTTAGCTCATGCTTCTTCAACTGTTGAGATGCATAGGCTATAACATGACCTTCCTGCATGAGAACACAACCCAAACCTTGTCGGGACGCATCGCAATAGATATCAAAACTCTTTTGCAGGTCTGGCATCACTAGAATTGGAGCTGAAGTCAACCTCTTCTTCAATTCCTCAAAACTGGCTTGACAGGCATCAGTCCACTTGAACTCTTTATCCTTCTCTAGTAGTGATGTAAGAGGCTTTGCTACTTTAGACAACCCTTCAATGAACCGATGATAATACCCTGCAAGGCCAAGGAAACTCCTGATCTCCTTGACAGTCCGTGGCGGCTCCCACTTCAATACGCCACTGACCTTTGCTGGATCAACTGAAATACCACCATCTATGATGATATGCCCAAGGAAAGAGACTTCCTTCAACCAGAAATCACACTTGCTAAACTTGGCATACAACTGCTGCTCTCTCAGCTTCTGCAACACAAGCCTCAGATGTTCCTCATGCTCCTCCTCATTCTTAGAGTAAATCAAGATGTCATCAATGAACACCACAACAAACTTATCCAGGTAATCCATAAAAACTTTGTTCATTAGATACATGAAGTAGGCAGGTGCATTGGTCAGTCCAAAAGACATGACGGTGTACTCATAGAGTCCATACCTAATAGTGAACGCGGTCTTAGGGATATCTGATAATATGATCCTCATCTGATGATAACCTGAATGTAAATCAATCTTTGAGAACACCTTAGCACCTCTCATCTGATCAAACAAATCGTCAATACGGGGCAATGGATACTTATTCTTGATAGTAACATCGTTAAGCGATCGGTAATCCACACACATCCGCTGAGTACCATCCTTCTTTTCCATAAAGATAACTAGTGCTCCCCAAGGTGATGAACTAGGACGAATGAATCCCTTTTCCAATAGCTCCTTAATCTGCTTCTTAAGCTCAAGTAATTGATCACTAGACATTCTGTAGGGGCGCTTAGAGATAGGAGCAGTACCAGGTAAAAGATCGATAACAAACTCAACTTCCCGATCAGGCGACATACCTGGCAGCTCATCTGGGAACACATCTGGGTAATCACACACCACCTTAATGTCCTCTAAAGATTCACCATTCATCTGGTTTACTGAACACCCTTCTACTGATGGTAGCGCAGCTACAAATTCAATTTGTTTGCCGTCTAAACTGGTGAGGAGAACTGACTTTGTGGCATACCAGATTTCTCCTTTGAACTTACCCAACCATCCCATTCCAAGTACCACATCAATGCCGATAGAATCCAATACTATGGGGTCTGCTTGAAAATCCTTCCCCAAAATCTGAAGGTTAACCCCGTTACACCTGTATATTGCCTTCATGTCTCCTCTTGCTGAACTAACTAGCATGGGACGTGGCATGGTGCTCATGGGGATGTTAAGTTTAGCTGCGCGGTGAGAAGTAATGAAAGAATGAGTTGCCCCAGCATCAAACAAAACTGAAGCGAGGGCGGAGTTGACAAGGCACATGCCGAACACTACTCGGGGGTTCTCTTGAGCGGTCTCTGCACTCATGTGGTTCACTCTGCCACGTGCATAACTCTGTTTTCCCTTGCTGTCCTTCGAGATCTGGCTCTCATTCCTGTAAGTGCAATCAAGCTCTATGAGGGTTTTGGTGATGTTGACCACACAATTAAAGAGCTAATGAGCCTTTGAGTTTGTTGTGCAGCATAAAGTTATTATCACAAGTGCAAAAGATTAATTGGAGACCCCTCAACTTATTACAAAAAGGGATGCCTATGCTACTTGGAGGAGTTTATTTATTTTATCTTTTGAATTTGAGTATAGGACAATCCGTACTATCAAGAGGGATACTAATGGTGAGTTAGGGTGGTTTCAAGTGCTCATAATCCATCTTTCCTAAACCTTAATCCTCACCCCAAGGGAAGTAACTGCGGTACTGCTTTGCCTCGCCGATTCTTTGTTCGGAGGTTCCGAAGATTTTCTCGGAGGTTCCGACCGTACGGGCTACGATCTGCAGAGTTTTCAAAAGTCGGAAGTTCCGAGATTTTTCTCGGAGGTTCCGAACTTTGGAATATAGTCGTCTATCGTTCCGGATGCGGGGGTATTTATACCCCACAGTCCCCCAACGGTTATCTTCTTCCTCCCCTTGCGCAACGCCGTTTTCTCACCGTTTCTCTCACCTTGCATTCACTCCTAACCTACTCTCATCCAAATCCTTGCCTAGCATTGATTGAGAGTGGATTCTTGAAGTGAGTTAGTGAGACAATCCCTTCTCCCTTGGTACTTGAGCACTTGGAAGAACCCTAGCAAGCTTGGTGGATCTATTACTCTTGGAGCTTTGCTCCTAGACGGATAGAGGTTCTTGGAAGCTCTCCAAACCGATTTGTAGAAGCTCCAAGGTGTTTGTATTACCCCTTGTGATTCTAGTGGAAAGCCTCCACCTATTACCCAAAGTGATAGGTGTGAGAGAGGAGTTGACCTTTGTGGTCCGAGCCTTTTGTGGCATCCTCAACAACGTGGACGTAAGCAAGCCTTTGTGGCGAGCTGAACCACGGGATAAATCTTTGTCTCTTACGTGCTCTCTTTTACTTACTTGTTCATGCTTGTGCTTGACTAGATCTATTAGGGTTTGCTCCCGATCTACTTTGTGGTGCCCTTCTAGCTTGTACTTTGCTTAGAAATCTTCTTGCTAGGTCCTAAGTACCTCCTAGAATTTAGTAGATCTGGTTTTCATCAAGTTCCTAGCAGCTCTTGTTATTTATGCTCTGTTCTAACAGCTGTCGGAAGTTCTGAGTTTATTCTCGGAGGCTGCCTCGTTCGGAGGTTCCGAGAATAATCTCGGAGGTTCCGAGGTCTGACAGTGATTTTGCAGAAAAAGTTTAAATTCTGTGTGCAGGCCTATTCACCCCCCCTCTAGGCCATATTGCCTCGATCCTTTCAATTGGTATCAGAGCAGGTCATCCTCGTAAACACCTAACCGTGTGAGGGTATGGCAAGTGATGATGACAAGCACGAAGAAGAGCAGTTTGAAGACATACCAAGCGAGGCTGAAAGTGATGCCTCAGAAGTGGGAGATACATCAGCTCAAGAGAAGTTTGAAAAGCGTAAAAAGGCTGTGAAGGAAAGTTCAAAAGATGGAAGCAAGAAAAGCAAGAAAGAAGACAGCAAGCAGGAAAAGAAGAAGAAGAGAAAGAAGGAAGAAAAGAAAAGAAGAAAGAGAACACCTTCACCATCTCCATCACCATCCTCGTCATCATCATCGTCGTCCTCATCTAGTGAGAATGGAGATGATGATGATGAGTACTACGGCACAAGAATTCCCAAGCGAACAATCAAGCCATAGTCGAAGTCTAAAGCAAAGAACGACTACAAAAGCGTATCCTTTAACTATGATTCCTTGGATGTCAAATCCAAGGATGAAGTGACTATTCCCGTTGGCAAATTACCCCAATTCGATGGGACTAACTTTGCTAAATGGAAGCATATGATGAAAGCTTATTTAATTGGCTTAAGCTTGGAATTGTGGAATATTGTGTGTGTAGGTTTTGAAGATCCCAAAGATTTTAGGAACCTCACTCCAATTGACCGACGCAACATTAGAAGGAATGGTCAAGCTACAAGCATACTCCTTAGTGCCTTGAATGCCCAAGAGTATAACCGTGTTAGTGGACTTGAGATTGCCAAGGAGATTTGGGACATTCTCCACATTGCACATGAGGGTGTTGACAAGGTCAAGAAATCCAAGATCAACATATTGATGGCCGAGCTCAATAGATTTACTATCTTTGATGGAGAGGGGCCACAAGAGATGTTTGATAGGTTGATGGTTATTGTTTGAAAGATAAGAGGTCTAGGTGGTGATGAGCTAGATGACCACTTTGTTGTGAAGGTAATGTTGGAAGCTTTTGCACCAAGGAATCCTACTCTAGTCACCTTGATTAGAGAGAAGAAAAGGTTTGAGGAACTCTCTCCAAATGATGTTCTTGGAAGAATTCTCACACATGAGCTCATGGACAAGGAAATTCAACATAGAAGGAAGATTGGGGAGTTGGAGGCTAAGTTAAACAACTTGAAGGTTAAAGAGGTGGCTCTCCACTCTCACAAGTCAAGCAAACCCTCCTCCTCATCCAAGCACACCACTTCTTCCAAGCCTCTCAAGTCAAAGTCCAAAAGGGTGGAAGTAGAGAGCTCCACAAGTGATTCAAGCGAAGATGAAGATGAAGGTTCTCATGTTGAGATTGGGGACATGGCCTTGTTCATGAAGACCTACAAGAGAGGGTTGAAGAAGCAAGGGTACAAGTTTCCCAAGAGGAAGTTTCCCAACAAGAAAAAGAGAACTTGCTACAATTGTGGAAGTACCGAGCACTTTATTGCTGATTGTCCTAATGAGAAGAAAGAAAACGAAATGACAAGGGTAAAGGGAGCTACAAGAAAGATCAAAAACCACACTACAAGAGAAGACACTATGGTGGTGAAGCCCACATTGGTCATGAATGGAACTCCGGGGATGAAAGCTCTAGTGAAGAGGAAGGGAAGAAAGTTGCAACCGTGGCTATCAAGAAGCTTCCCTCCACCTTAAGATTGTTCAACAATTTGACCGATGATGAAGAGAGCACTTCCATTTATTGTCTCATGGCCAAGGGTGAAAAGGTAAAAACTGCCCCAAAACCCTTTCCTCAACCTAGTGATGAGTCGGAAATGGACTCTAGTGATGATACTAGTGATGAAGAAGCTAACCAACTTGTTCGTAAAATGGATGAGCAATCTAGGGATTTTATGGCTAAGCTAATAGTTGAGCTAGAGAAAAGCCAAGACACCATTATCTCCGATAGAAGTGAGATTGAGGCTTTGCGTTTGGAAATCAACCAAGCAAAGAGTGTCATAGCTACTCTCAAGGAGGACCTTACTGTCACTCAAGCTCAATGTAATTCTCTCAAGTTGAGGAATGAAGAGCTTGAGGAGCAATATAGCCTCCTTTGGAGTAGCACCTCACATCCCTCGAAGGTAAAAGGCAACTCTAGTGCTTCTACTAGCAAGGGCTGTGATAGATGTTATCATATTGATATTGAATCTTATGCCACTAACCTTGCTAACATGGAAGCTTTAAAGAAAGAAATTGCTAGGTTGAACTCAATCATAGCTAGAGGGTGCATGGGTGAAGAAAACAAAAGGCCAAGATTCACCAAGAGGAAAGTGTTAGAGAAGAGCAAGAATCCAGGCTTTGGATATATTGAAGGTGGCAAGACCAATGAAAGAAAAATCATCAAAGAAAAAGAATGCCTTGAATTCAAGAGTTCTAGATTTCTGTTCTCCCAGACCCCGGAGGTTCCGGAGTCTGGAAGCCCCGAGCAGCTCAGACAGTCCAACTCGGAGGTTCCGAGAAAATTCTCGGAAGTTCCGGGGACTGCAAAGACAGGACAAAGAAAAGGAGCAAAACTCAGAAGCAGCATGGTTCCAGGGCCTCTAACACTTGTATGCAGGTTGAAAATCATCCAATGGTGCCTAGAAGAAACTTGAGTCCCAACCAAAACAAAGCCCATGCATCTAGAGACATACCTCCTAGCTATGTGTTGAGACGCAACAATGTTGGTAAAGTTGTTGCCACGTATGTTGGAAATGAGTCCAACATATATGTGAAAAGATCACTATGGGTTCCGAAAGTTTTGGTTACTAACGTGGAAGGCCCCAAGTCAAATTGGGGACCTAAAAGAAGGAACTAAATTGTTTTGTAGGCATACTCCTCCGGTGGATCAAGTTGGGTGCTTGATAGCGGATGTACACATCATATGACCGGAGAAAAGAGTATGTTCTCATCCTATCTCCATTTGGAAGGACCAAGGGAAACCATTGCATATGGAGGGGATACTAAAGGAGAAGTCATCGGTGTAGGTGATATCCCTATATCTCAAAATTACTCAATTACAAATGTTCTTCATGTTGATCCGTTGGGTTACAATCTATTATCGGTTTCACAACTTAGTGAGATTGGTTTTGATTGCCACTTCACGGATAAGGATGTGTCCATCATAAAAAGGGAGGATTCCTCTATTGTCCTCACGGGTCACTTGAGGGGGAGGCTTTACCTAGTTGATCTCAACAAAAGTAAAGTTTCTCCCAAGACTTGTCTAGTGGCAAAATCTAGCATGGGTTGGCTTTGGCATCGCCGTCTAGCCCATGTTGGCATGAGGAACTTGGCCAAACTTTTGAAAGATGAACACATCCTTGGACTAACAAATGTACATTTTGAGAAATATAGGATTTGCAAAGCATGCCAAGCCGGAAAGCAAGTAGGAGCACCTCACCCACCAAATAGCATCCTCACTACTTCAAGCCCATTGGAGCTCATCCACATGGATCTATTTGGACCGGTGGCCTACATAAGTATTGGCGGTAACAAATATGGCTTGGTTATTGTTGATGATTATTCTCGCTTCACGTGGGTGTTCTTTGTGTTTGACAAAAGTGAAGTGCAAGGAAAGGTGAAGACCTTCATTAGAAGAGCACAAAGGGAATTCGGGCTACCAATCAAGAAAGTGAGAAGTGATAATGGCTCGGAGTTCCGAAACACCTATGTTGAAGAATTTCTTGATGAAGAGGGCATCAAGCATGAATTTTCAGCACCTTATACCCCTCAACAAAACGGGGTGGTTGAGAGGAAGAATAGAACTCTTATCGAGATGGCAAGAACCATGTTGGATGAGTACAAGACTCAAGACATCTTTTGGGCCGAAGCTATCAACACGGCTTGCCATGCAATCAACCGCCTCTATCTTCACAAGTTTCACAAGAAGACCTCCTATGAGCTTATTACCGGTAAAAAGCCCAAGGTGTCTTACTTTAGAGTATTTGGGTGCAAATGTTTCATTCTAAACAAGAGGCCCCGAACCTCTAAGTTTGCACCAAAGGTTGATGAAGGATTTCTTCTTGGTTATGGTCCAAATGAGCATGCTTATCGAGTCTTCAATCTAACCACCGGGAGGATTGAAGTCACGGTAGATTTGACCTTTGATGAATCTAATGGCTCTCAAGTGGAGCAAGTTGATTGGAATGTTGTAGGTAAAGAGAAGCCATCTTGTGAAGCAATCAAGCAATTGGCCATAGGTGATGTTAGACCAGTTGAGGCACAAGAGGAAGATGAAAACCAAGCACAAGCCTCAACACCACTCGAAGGGCCAGAAGCCACTGGTTCAGGAGCAGTGCAGACTTCGGAGGTTCCGAGAATTTCCTCGGAGGTTCCGGGAACTGACACTGGAATCCAACCTCCGAGAAATTCTTCGGAGGTTCCGGGGTCTGGAAGTTCAACACAACAAGACACCCTGAACCAGCAGACTGATCAGCAAGGGGATGTCCAAGCAAGTACATCTGAGCCCCAAGCTGATGAAGATGATGAAGATCAACCTCTACACCAACCTCTTGGACCATCACATCCTCGTGTACATCAAGTCATTCAACGGGATCATCCCGTTGACAATATTCTTGGGAGCATAAGGAGAGGGGTAACAACGCGATCTCGTCTTAAGAATTTTTATGCATTTTACTCGTTTGTTTCCTCTCTTGAACCAACCAAGGTAGAGCAAGCTCTCGAGGATCCGGATTGGGTGGTGGCTATGCAAGAGGAGTTGAACAACTTTGAAAGAAACCAAGTGTGGGAGTTGGTAGAGAGACCAAATACAAACATCATTGGCACCAAATGGGTCTTTCGGAACAAGCAAGATGAGTTTGGTGTTGTGACTAGGAACAAAGCAAGATTGGTTGCTCAAGGATACACCCAAGTTGAAGGGCTAGACTTTGGAGAAACATATGCACCGGTAGCAAGACTTGAAGCAATTCGGTTTCTACTAGCTTTCGCTGCCCATCATGACTTCAAGCTCTATCAAATGGATGTCAAGAGTGCATTTCTCAATGGACCACTCTCCGAAGAAGTATATGTTAAGCAACCACCGGGTTTTGAAGATCCCAAGCGTCCTAATCATGTCTACAAACTCCATAAGGCGCTCTATGGGCTAAAGCAAGCACCAAGAGCATGGTATGAATGCCTTAAGGATTTCTTGCTTAAGCAAGGCTTTGAGATAGGCAAAGCCGATGCTACTCTCTTTACTAGAAAACTTGATGGTCATATTTTTGTGTGCCAAATATATGTCGATGACATAATATTTGGTAGTACTAATGAAACTTTTTGTGAAGAGTTTAGTAGGGTGATGACAAAGAGGTTTGAAATGTCCATGATGGGTGAGCTCAAGTTCTTTCTTGGATTTCAAATCAAACAAGCTAAAGAAGGGACGTTCATATGTCAAACCAAGTATACAAGGGATATGTTAAAGAAGTTTGACATGGACAAGGCAAAGCCCATCAAGACTCCAATGCCTACCAATGGACACATGGACCTCAATGAAGAAGGGAAATCCGTGGATCAAAAGGTATATCGCTCCATGATCGGTTCTCTTCTTTACTTATGTGCATCTAGGCCGGATATTATGCTTAGTGTGTGCATGTGTGCTAGATTTCAAGCTAACCCGAAAGAGTGCCATCTCATGGCCGTAAAGAGAATCTTGAGATATCTAGTGCATACCCCTAACCTTGGCTTGTGGTATCCTAAGGGCTCCACTTTCGATCTACTTGGCTATTCGGATTCCGATTATGCCGGTTGTAAAGTAGATAGAAAGAGTACATCGGGGACTTGCCAATCCTTGGTAGGTCTCTAGTGTCTTGGAGTTCTAAAAAGCAAAACTCGGTAGCCCTTTCCACCGCCGAGGCCGAGTATGTTGCGGCCGGCGCATGTTGTGCTCAACTACTTTGGATGAAGCAAACCTTAAAAGATTACGGATGTCACTTTTCCCATATCCCACTTTTGTGTGACAATGAAAGTGCCATAAAGCTTGCAAACAACCCCGTAAGCCATTCTCGCACAAAACATATAGACATCCGTCATCACTTCTTGAGAGACCACGAAGCCAAAGGAGATATCGTTTTAAGCCATGTGAGCACCGACAAGCAACTAGCCGATATCTTCACTAAACCTCTCGATGAGTCAAGGTTTTGTAGTTTAAGGAATGAACTAAATATTCTTGATTCTCGTTGCGTGGTTTGATCTCTAGCATGCCATAATTGTTTGCTTTAATCTGTTAGTTTTCTCTGAAAATTTTGTTTGAAAAAAAAAATGTGTGTGAAAACTCTATCTTAAAGGCTTTTCAAAATCTATTTTCTTATCCCTAACTTATCTTAAGTGGCTATAGTTGTGTGTGTGATTGCTTGTTTTCTAGCCACTTGAGTCAAGGGTACCATGACCTAAGAATCTCAGTTGATAGAAAGTTCAAATCTCAAAAGGAGTAGAAGTTAACTCTCTGGAATTCAATTTTTCGGAAGCTCTGAGAAAATCTTTGGAGGCTCCGGGCCTCGGATGTTCTGAGAAAATCATCGGAAGCTCCAATCTTTACAGACTTAGCGCTCAGTCTCAACCGAAGGGAAGCTAAAGGGAATAAAGCATCTTCGAAGGATATTCCTTTACCTAGGGTAAACCAGGCGTTTCCCTTTCACCGCGGTCAACCCGCTCAGATCTACTTTCACCGCTCCCTCTTCTCTCTCCCGACGCGAAACCGCAACACTCCATCCCTCTCCACCGCCTCACCGCCGCCGCCTCCCTCGCCGCCGGTGACCGCACCTCTTGCGGGCTACCCGCGCGAAGCCGTGCCACCCTTCACGTTCGTGGGCCGCCGCTGGGGAGTGTCAAGGAAGAGGTCGCCTCGGATCCCGTACGGAGAAGAAGAAGAAGGCTTCAATCCGCACCATCTCCTGTCGATTCCCTGGCGTGAATAAGCCTTAAAGATCCTTGTCTTCCATCTCCTTGATCCAAATCAAGGTAATCAGAGGCATTACTCTAACCCTAACCATATTTCCTAGATCTACATGCTGTTAGGGCTCCAAATCTTGGAATTCGTTGAATGTTGCCTATCTATCCTTGCCCTGAATGCCTGTGTTGCAAGTAAAGCTAGGTTTAGTTGAAAGTTGAATCAAATGTGAGAATGCAGTAAGGTTGACAGGGGCTCGGAGGTTCCGAGAAAATTCTCGGAGGTTCCGAACCCTGTAACCCACTGTAAGCTGACCTTGATTCAAGGTTCCACTGAACTTCACTTCACCTGTAACATCCTTTCTCACTTGTCCTAGTTAAATTCAATCATGTTTGCTTTCTTGGTTAAAATTCAGTTGAAAGTTGAATCAACAGAACTGTCCTCTGTCAATACACTGACTTCGGAGGTTCTGAGAATTTTTCCGGAGGCTCCAACTCCTGGAGGTTCCGGAAACTTTCTCGGAGGTTCTGGTGTCTGTACTAACAAGTGACAATCCGTGATTCAAAATTCCACCGAAGAGTA
Organism: Cenchrus americanus; assembly: GCA_947561735.1. Taxonomy (NCBI): domain Eukaryota; kingdom Viridiplantae; phylum Streptophyta; class Magnoliopsida; order Poales; family Poaceae; genus Cenchrus; species Cenchrus americanus. Next base: position 79,350,870 of record OX387240.1, read on the forward strand.
ATCAATTGAACATCATGCTAATCTTGTTCCTCTATCCTTATCGTCCCGATCCCTCTCTTATCTGCTGCTCACATGTCTCTCTGACAGATGTCTGGCACTCCTGTGGACAAGACATACACCAAGAGGCAGAGGCCACCTTTTGAGACACCTGCTGATGAGAGGGCTTTCAAATTAGCAGCAAGAGCAACAGTAGGGGGCAGTGGCAGCAGAGGAAAGGCCACTCCTAGGAGGGGCAAAGGTGGCAGTTTGTCAGGAGGCAGAGGTTCTGGGTCTACTGCCCATGTGGATGATAATGGAGGGACTGAAGGCAAGACCATCCCTATAGAGCTGGAAGATGACATGCCCCTAGGAGAGATAGACTCAACCTATCTCAAGTACCACAAGGGGCTGCTCAAAAGGCATCCTCCAACCAAGTATGACAACTCTGTGTATATTGAGCACACTAACTATGATGGAGCAGGATTCTTGGTCAAGAAAGCCAGAGAGGAAAATCCCTATGTGAACCCCAAGATGGCAGCTATTGATTACAGATTTTGGTCTGTCTTCCACTTCAAGTTCTATGAAACTGTCCTTAACACCAAGATGAAGCTGATCAAGATGAAGTGGATAGACTTCACCCATCTGGAGGCAGCAGAGGAACCTGTCAAGGAGGAGGTGCTTGATTTGGTGGACAAGTATAAGATGAGGGACATCATGAGCTTCAAATATGATTGGAACATAGAGGTTTTAGCTCAGTTTCATGCTACATTCTTCCATGAAGACAACAAGGAGACCATCCACTGGATGACAGAAGGAGTGCATTACAAAATAGATTTCCTCACTTTTGCTAGGTTGTTTGGGTTCAGCAAGGAGGACAGGGAGGCTGATATTATTCATTTTGAGGCCCATATGAACCTTAATAAAATTGCTGCAACTTATGAGTATGAGGAGTTGGCTGATGGCTCTACCACAGCTCTGAAATCAGTGTATTATGTGCTCAACAATATGTTCAGGGAAACCATATACCCAAAAGGGGGCAGTGACTCAACTAGCCTTAGGAGGTTTGCACCAAATCTGCCGGCTAGGTTGTCTTTCGGAGCTAGGCCATTCTCTCGTGAGCGAGATTCATTTGGTATAACTTGGTAGAAGTGACAGAGAGTGGGAAGTGCAACCTGCCTTATGCTCCTTACCTTATGTACATGATAGAAATGGTTTCCGGGGTCAGCTACAAGAAAGATGTTGAGCATGCATCCTACCAAGTCAAGCAGTGGCAGCATCAGAAGAAGAAGCACATTGTGGAGGAGCACATCCTTAAGAAGGCCAGCACCAAGCCATCCCGATCTGGTCCAGCAGTAGGAGAAGAAGGACCCAGCAAGGCTCCCATGCCTGCTGGTCTGCACAAGCTGAGAGGGATGGTTAGGGACACCTGGAGGTACTGCAGATGGACTTCCCATCAGCTTTTTGAGCTCAGGGAAGACATGAACAGATTGCTAAAGCACCAGGGGCTGTCCTTCGATGCCATGCACCATCCTCCTCCTCTCTTTTCAGACTTCCCAGAGTACACTACCAGTGAGGATGAGGGTGAGAAGGAGCCTGCTACTCCCATGGATGAGGATACTCCTGCTGCCCACTTTGCTGCAGATGAAGAAGATGAAGAGCCACTTGGTGCTAAAATGGCCAGGCTGAGGAAAGAGGCTACTGGAAAGAAAGCAATGGGGTCCTCATCTGGTGCTAGACTCAGGAGGAAGGCCACTGCTGGAAGGCCTGTCAGAAGACCCATAGACCTGTCCTCATTTGGTTCTGACCTTGGTTCTGACAGCACTGTCCCTGAAGCAGAGGAAGAGGACTCTGACTTCAGTGATGAGGAGTGACTTCCCTAGGTTCTGTTCTCACTTCCTCTCTTCTTTTCTTTCCTTTTTGTTAAACTGTTGACAAAGGGGGAGAGATGAAGATTGAGAAGCATTTGAAGACCTGGAGCTCCTTCTGGTGGCCTGCTAACCACAGAAATTCTTTTGTTCTTTTGGTGAGATGAGAGTGCTAACTTCTCTCATAAACTCCTGTTGGTTAATTGGTGAACTGCAGTAAAGCTTTTAGCTTGCCTCTGTTGGCAAGCAGGTTCTGGTCATGGTTGAATGGGATTTGGAAAACTTTAAAACCTTGTGATGGATGTAATAGGGCTAGATGTGTTGAATGCTGTTATCTTTATCTAGCTGCTATTTTCTGGTCTTATCTGATTGATTTGCCTGTGTGTTATTGTTATCTGTTGGAGTATCTGTTGCAGACCTCGGAGGTTCTGAGAATTTTTCCGGAGGCTCCCACCCCTGGAGGTTCCGGAAACTTTCTCGGAGGTTCCGAACTCTGCTAACAGATAACTCTCTGAGTGTTTTCACATGGCATATGCATCACGTATTATCTGCTACACCTCTTTTGCACCCCTCGATGGCTTGAGTACAACTTTCTTGACACTTTTACTCACAATGTATGCAACTTAATTGTCGGTTAAGACATTTTTCCCTATTCAAAAGGTACATGCATACATTGAGGGGGAGACTTGTACTCAAATCATCAAAAGCTCAATCTTTCAAATTAAATTGTAAACTTTAATTGGGTTGTCAACATTTACCAAAAAGGGGGAGATTGTAAGTGCAATCAAGCTCTATGAGGGTTTTGGTGATGTTGACCACACAATTAAAGAGCTAATGAGCCTTTGAGTTTGTTGTGCAGCATAAAGTTATTATCACAAGTGCAAAAGATTAATTGGAGACCCCTCAACTTATTACAAAAAGGGATGCCTATGCTACTTGGAGGAGTTTATTTATTTTATCTTTTGAATTTGAGTATAGGACAATCCGTACTATCAAGAGGGATACTAATGGTGAGTTAGGGTGGTTTCAAGTGCTCATAATCCATCTTTCCTAAACCTTAATCCTCACCCCAAGGGAAGTAACCTGCAGCTGCTTTGCTTCTGCTGATTGCTGTTCGGAGGTTCCGAAGATTTTCTCGGAGGTTCCGACCGTACGGGCTACAGTCTGCAGAGTTTTCAAAAGTCGGAAGTTCCGAGATTTTTCTCGGAGGTTCCGAACTCTGGAATATAGCCGTTACTGTTCTGGATCTGGGGGTATTTATACCCCACAGTCCCCCAACGGTTATCTTCTTCCTCCCCTTGCGCAGAACGCTGTTCCTCACTGTTTCTCTCACCTTGCATTCACTCCTAACCTACTCTCATCCAAATCCTTGCCTAACATTGATTGAGAGTGGATTCTTGAAGTGAGTTAGTGAGCCAATCCCTTCTCCCTTGGTACTTGAGCACTTGGAAGAACCCTAGCAAGCTTGGTGGATCTATTACTCTTGGAGCTTTGCTCCTAGACGGATAGAGGTTCTTGGAAGCTCTCCAAACCGATTTGTGGAAGCTCCAAGGTGTTTGTATTACCCCTTGTGATTCTAGTGGAAAGCCTCCACCTATTACCCAAAGTGATAGGTGTGAGAGAGGAGTTGACCTTTGTGGTCCGAGCCTTTTGTGGCATCCTCAACAACGTGGACGTAAGCAAGCCTTTGTGGCGAGCTGAACCACGGGATAAATCTTTGTCTCTTACGTTCTCTCTTTTACTTACTTGTTCATGCTTGTGCTTGACTAGATCTATTAGGGTTTGCTCCCGATCTACTTTGTGGTGCCCTTCTAGCTTGTACTTTGCTTAGAAATCTTCTTGCTAGGTCCTAAGTACCTCCTAGAATTTAGTAGATCTGGTTTTCATCAAGTTCCTAGCAGCTCTTGTTATTTATGCTCTGTTCTAACAGCTGTCGGAAGTTCTGAGTTTATTCTCGGAGGCTGCCTCGTTCGGAGGTTCCGAGAATAATCTCGGAGGTTCCGAGGTCTGACAGTGATTTTGCAGAAAAAGTTTAAATTCTGTGTGCAGGCCTATTCACCCCCCCTCTAGGACATATTGCCTCGATCCTTTCAATTCCTCATTTGTTGGCTATGCTGACTCCGTGCTTGAGTGTTGGGGGCATTCCTCTTAGGGCAGGCATTTACATAATGCCCAACCTTTCCGCACTTAAAGCAGGCGGTACCACTAGGGGTGCTAGTATTCACTGGGGTGACAGCTGGTGCCATCTGACGATTCCGTAGAGAACGGGGTCGTGAAGTCTGCTGCACTGGACACTGAAACTGTTGTTGCCCAAAGTCTTCAATAGGGCCTCCAAACTGAAAGGGAGTCTCTTGAGGTGGATTAAAGCGAGGGCGAGTGTTACTTCCAGACTGTCCAGGGGTGGTGGCTTTCCTCTTTAGGTCTTCCAACTCCTTGCAAACATACTCTAAACCAATGGCCTTGTCTATCAACATCTGGAAGGATGGAAAGGTGTGAGATATGAGCTGGTACCGAAGTGGTTCGACTAACCCCTCCAAGAACAACTCTTGCCTCTTCACATCATCAACAACCTTCTCAGGAGCATAGCGAGACAACTCAACGAACTTATCCATGTACTCTATCACAGACATCTCTCCCTGCTTGAGTGCCAGGAACTCCTTCTTCTTTAACTTCATAAGGCTGGCAGGTATATGATAGCTCCTGAAGCTGCTGGTGAACTCCTGCCAAGTGATAGCACCAGGGGTGGCATGAGCACCAACGTAGGCATCCCACCAGGCTGACGCTGTCCCCTGAAGTCGACCTGAAGCATACAAGACCTTCTCTCTATCGTCGCACTGTGTGATAGTGAGCATCTTCTCCACTGCCTTCAGCCAATCGTCTGCCTCCAATGGATCAACTGCATGAGAAAACACTGGCGGGCAATGGCTCATGAACTGCTGGTGCTTGTCCTTATGTGGCTGGTTCTGATTTATCTGGGCCTGCATGCTTGCCATGTTGGTGGACATGTCCTGGAGAAGCTGCATCTGTGCCACCAGGAACTGCTGCATCGCCGGATCCATTTAACTTTGCTGTCGAGTGATACTAGAACGGCCACTCATCCTCTGATGTGGATTCAGACCTGGTGTTCACCATCTGAGTGTTAGGATCATGAGATTTAGATACTAGAGCAAAGAGATAACTCCGAAAGATGAAGCAACACGAACTTCCAGATTAAGACAGATTATGCTTGCCCCAATAAATCAAGTGCAACTATCATTATTTATATCCATAAATTATGAAATTTCTCCAGAACAGAGGGTATGAAATTATGAAACTAATCCAACTGGAATCAACTCAATCGGAGATCTAGAACTTCAGATACAAAATAAACAAGTCGACTGGGTCAGCAGAGTTTCCAGATTCTGGTAGCTCCAATGTTTTGTTCATAACTCCCAGGATATACCTTGGATGGTGCTGAATTTTTGATATGAAATCATATATGAACTTTGTGAACTAACCCAACTGGTTTCATGTCGTTTGGAATTCTGTAGCTTGAGATATAACCAAAACACTACTGCTATGTCAGAGAGCTGCGTGAACAGATTTTGTACCCACAAGATTTGTTGGAGAGAAAAAGATAGTTAGATAAAGGGAAGGATAGATTAAGCAAAGATTACTCAAGGTTGCGAGGATTGGGAAAGAATCACACCCCAACTAAGCAATCTAGCAACTAAACCCGATGTCATTGTGGTCATCACTCCACAACACACCGCACTCAAACAAAGATCCAAACCAAGCATTTATCACAAAATCAAACATTCAAACACACCTCTAAACTAAGCACACGTTAAGACGCTCGCATCTATCGATTTTACTAAGAAAGATCTTAAAGCTCCTATATCCTATTATGAAAGATCTTTGGGATGAACATGATGGGTCACTTGATTACTGGGAACGATCAGGAACACGAGTAGGGTAAGGACAAAGAAAGATTGGAGAAGAGTACAGCAGATGCTAAAGGTTCCTTAAGGCAAGATCAAGGAAGTTTAGAGTGAAAAAGGTTGATCAAGATAAGATAGAGAACAAGTAGATTATCAAGGATGAGGTTAAAAGCAAGGATAAGTATATTAAAATAGAATTAAAGCATAGCATGAAGTGGGAATGGCTTCTATGATATTATAATCCTTAAATTCGACCATTTTCCAACTAGGCTAACGTCCTACAGTCAACACGGCTCTGATACCACTTTGTCACACCCGAATTTGAAGGCAAACTCGAATGCATAAATTACATGTGCGCCAGGATCAAGTTACACACACGTAATGACTCAGTGAATATCAGATACAGTGCCAAAGCGTAAAAGAGAGTATTAAAACCATTACATGACCGAGAGTCTCAACAATGTAACATCAGAGCGAGCACTAGCAGCGGATCTTCAAGATGGAACTCCACAGGCAGCTGACTGGTGGCACGCACGCCTAGTACTCATCATAAATCTTCGAATCTGAGCAACAATCCGGGTTGTGTAGATGCAATAAATAAACAAGCGTGAGCACATGTCGTACTCAGCAAGGGAAGAATATCATAATAAATATGCAAGGCTGTATAAGTGGATGGCCAAGGGGTTTAAGCATGTTAGCATTTTAGTTGATCAAATTTTATTAAGCGACTTACTTACTAGCAAATGTAAGTGTATACCATCCCACAATTAAAGTGTAACTCATAACCATGAACATAAAGTAAAGAATAATTTAAATTCATCTTCCGATAGATTAATCATGTGAGGGTCCAGGCCGCTCTTGACCATGAGCACAGCTAGTCGATTAGTTTTAAACACTCTGCAGAGGTTGTACATTTTTACCCACAAGTCGCGTAAAAACTCCGAAGAGCTTTAGACCCAACCACGCGATGCTGATCAGGCATCATACCACACTACCAAGGTGTGATTGCATAGGGACGCTACGCGGCCTTTACAAAGATTCCCTAATGTGCAGCAACCCACTAGGTTTCAAGACGAAGCGGGGCATAAAGCTCCCTAGCGGGTACCGTGTCTTAGCAAAGCCCAACTCCCCGCTAGAGCAGGTCTATACTCCATCAACGCCTCCCCATTTGTCCCTTTCAGGTAAGATCACTACAACACCAAGGTCTCTAATTATTCAGCCAAGCCAGAGCCATATAGCCTTGTGGTTGTACTGTTGTCCTGGGTGGTTCTCCATGTTCCAATTAAACATATGGTCTTGTAATTAACTTACCATCCAAGAACATAGAGCATAAACGGATATCATGTTGTTTACCAACCCAGTTGAGCAACTAAGTAGCATTTACCAACAAGATTAATTAATTAACCCAGTTACAAGGCAACAGTCAAAAGAATCTAGGCATAGTCCTTAATAGGATCCCGTCAAAATTAATGCAAGCAATAAAGTAAATACAGTGATTAAATGCATGTTCATATAGGATAAAGCGGGTATGACCAAGGACACTTGCCTCTCACAAGATCCGGAATTGCTCAGAGTCTTCAAGTCTCCACCACAGAAAAATCTTCGGATTGCTCGTTCTCTACGCATCACACATTCACATGCAAGAGACAATACAATAAAATAAGAAAACAATTCACCAATCAATTCAAACAGGAACAAAAGCTTCAATAAACTGATCTACTCATCGTGACGAACAAATGGATATAAAGAACGCTAAAAACAGAGCTAAAACGCGTAATCTACGACCGAAACAAGATACAGGGGCTATTCTGCAGGAAAACTAAACTTCCAGGGACTAAACTGCGAGAATCTAAGGACTAAAACATAATTTTATAAAGAAACACAGGGGCTAAAACACTAAACTAGCAGCTAGGGACCTCGGGCACAAAACCTTAAGAACCTAGGGTTTGAACCGCAAGGAAAAGGACCTATCTGCGATACTTTTCATAAGGTGGAAGGGCCGGCCTGCAAAACTTAAAAAGGCTAGGGTCTCTTTTGCAAAAACGGCTGGGTCACAGCTGCGTTGACCGGTACGCTGACCGATTGACTTGGTTTAGATTTGATCTGAGCCATCGGCTCCAGATCTGACGGCCGCGTCGCCCGGGGCGCGAAGGACGGCGGTTCCGGCAGCGGTGCGCGGCGGCGACCGGCGTAGCTCCGGCAAGCTCACTTAGTTTCGATCTACGGTGCACGACCTGGCGTGCGGCTTGCACCAGGGTGAAGTGAGGGCCACGGCGATCTCGCCTAGGGTGGCGAGGACGGCGGGTAAACATCGGAGACGACGCGCGGCTCGGGGGAGCAGATGGCTCACGGCGGCGACCTCCGGTGAGCGCGCGCGGGCGATACACAGCACGAGGACTCTAATGCGCTACACTAGCGGCTTCCTCACCTTGCGACGGGGCTACGGGGCGGCTCCGTAACGACCGAAGAGCGGCGGTGCGGAAGATCGAAGGCGGCAGCGGCGCGCTAGGGTTGCGAGGCAGCGGCGGCGCGATGTAGCTAGGGTTTGGAGAAAAAGAAAAGCGGAGCAGGCGAGGCAGCGGATTTATAGGGACCAGAGGCGGCCTCGGCAAGAGGGCCCACGGAAGGGAGGCGCGGGTGCGCGGGGGACGCGACGCGGCCGCGGCGCACGGCCGGTTCGGCTTGGGGTCCGGCCGGAGGTCGGGGATGACCACCGGGCCCCACCTGTCGGCGGCTCAGGGCGGAGGAGAACACGGGCCGCGCTGGAGAATTGGTACTGGGCCAACTTGGGCCGCAAGGTGGGTTGCGCGGCTAAGCAAGCAAGCTGGGCTGCTGAAAAAGGCGAGGTGGGCCGCGCGGAGGACCTAGGCCAGAAGGAGGAAGGAAAGAAAGGCAGGGAAAGAAAACCTTTGCTATTTTCTAAAGAGCTCACAAAAATTGAATTCAAACACAAATTTGAATTCAAACACATAAAAACAATGCACCAGCATGTGTGCAACAGTAAACTCCTATAGTTCATTAATTTAATTAAAAATAATTAAATGCCTATAAAAATTAAATAAAACCTTAAAAATCCTTAAACAAGCATTTGTTGCTAAGCAAAATTTTATTAATAGCCATAATTAAAATTTTGGGTGTTACAGTAGGATAGGCATCAACCTAGGTTCCTTAGATGTAACTATTATTAGGAACTTAGAGGTTGATATGCTGGTGCTTAGTGCAAAACAAAATAATTTAATTGCTAAAAGCAGAACCGTGGATACTGATGATGAGCATGAGGAGAGACTTGAAGCCGTACTCAACCACGTCTGTGGCGATCTAAATGAGAATGTGCTGGATACGGAGAATGATCACATCATAGATCTATCTCTTGTCCGTCGCAAGAAAAAATCTAATAATGCCAAAAATCTGAAAAAGGCAAACTCCCCACGAAACCTAGAACCCCATCAAAAATTATTATAAAATGAAAGGGGTTTTCTGGAATAGTAGAGGTCTGGGAGACTTGGCTAAACATAGGTTCTTGGCGGAACTAGTGAAGGAGGAGCAAATAAATTTTATAGCTATCTTTGAAACTGGTAGAGACGTTTTTCCAGATCATGTTCTCAAAAATCTTTGTGCAGGACATAATTTCCTGTGTCATACTATGGCACCACATGGTAGATCAGGCGACCTGCTTCTAGGGGTTGACCTTAGTGTTTTTGACATTGGAGCCATTGATGAGGGGGATTTCTATGTGAAATTTACCCTTAGATATAAAGAAAATGGCTTCAAATTTGTGCTTTACTCGGTCTATGGACCAACACAATCGCAAAATAAAAGTGCCTTTCTCTTAGAATTGGCTAACACTTGCTCTAAGGAATCTCTTCCATATATCATAGGGGGGATTTTAATATTATGAGAAAGCCAGAGGATAAAAGCTCAGGGGTATTCGATCCCAAATGGCCTAATCTTTTTAATGTTGTCTTGAATCTCTTGATCTTAGAGAGATTGTTATGACAGGTCGCCAATATACCTGGGAAGGGCAGGGTGATCACCCTACTTTTGAGAAACTAGATAGAGTTCTAGTCAGTACAGAATGGGAAATCCAATTCCCTTAACTTCGGTCGAACCCAGAGATAGAAATATCTGTGACCACACTCCCCAGGTTATTAGCACTGGAGCCTCCACCCACCAAACTGGGGATCGACCTTTCAAATTTGAGAGGGTTTGGCTACTACGGGGTGGGTTTTATGATTTGGTTGCAACTATTTGGCAATCTGAAACAAAAGGCTCCAATCCCCTTGAACGTTGGCAATCTAAGATCCGTAGACTTAGACAACACTTAAGGGGATGGGCCAAGCACACAACAGGGTCCTACAGAAAGAAGCAAAAGTTGCTTTTATCTCTTTTAGATAATCTTGATAAGAAGGCTAAGAATGGCCAGTTGTCTGATCAAGATATCAACCTTAAGCACTATCTAAAGGAACGTCTAGTTTCACTGCTAAGGGAAGAGGAATTAAAATGGTACGAGAGAGCAAAAGTTAAAACCTTATTGGAAGGGGATGCTAACACTAGGTTCTTTCACCTAGTCGCGAATGGCAAACATCGTAAACAGCGTATCTTTAAACTTGAGAATGATCAAGGAGTTGTTGTTGGAGATGATTGCCTTAAGAGCCATATCACTAACTATTATAAAAACCTTTTTGGGTCTCCTGAGGCCTCTGGTACTTCCTTATCGAAAGATCAAAACCTTGATATTCCGCAGGTCTCACAAGAGGAAAATGACATCCTCACCGACCCTTTCACCGAATCTGAGGTGAGAGCTGCAGTCTTTCAAATGGAGCATAATAAAGATCTAGGCTTGGATGGATTTCCTGCTGAATTCTATCAGGTCTTTTGGGGGATATTAAAGATGATCTACTATCTCTCTTTGCTGACCTTCATAGAGAGGCTCTAGATCTTTTCAGTCTGAATTTTGGAATTATTACATTGATTCCTAAGACCCTGAACGCGACCGAAATCCAGCAATATAGACCGATTTGTGTCCTCAATGTTAGTTTCAAAATCTTCACTAAGGTGGGAACAAATAGACTTAACATTGTAGCCAAGAAGGTGGTGAGCCCGACACTGACTGTCTTTATGCCTGGTAGAAATATCATGGAGGGAGAAGTTATTCTACACGAGACTATCCATGAGCTTCATATTAAAAAAGGAATAGTGTCATTTTCAAAATTGATTTTGAAAAGGCGTATGACAAAGTTAAGTGGTCTTTCCTACAACAAACCTTACGTATGAAAGGCTTCTCCCCTAAATGGTGTCAGTGGGTTGAGAGTATGGTCATTGGTAGAAGTGTTGGGATTAATATAAATGATGAAGTAGGTCTCTACTTCCAACCAAACGAGGGCTCAGATAGGGGGATCCTATGTCACCGTCTTGTTTAACATTGTTGCAGATATGCTAGCTCTTCTTATTAATAGAGCGAAAGCCGATGGCCAAATAAGAGGATTCCTTCCTCATCTCATTGATGATGGTTTGTCAATTCTACAATATGAAAATGACACTATTATCTTTTAGACCATGAACCAGAACAAGCAAAGAATCTAAAACTTCTTTGCGCTTTCGAGCAATTGTCTGGGCTTAAGATTAATCTCCATAAGAGTGAGATCTTTTGATATGGTGCAGCCAAAGAGATGGAGGATTTTTATACTTCACTCTTTGGTTGTACTGCAGGGGAATACCCATTCAAATATTTAGGGATTCCAATGCACCATAAACAGCTCTTGAATTCTGAATGGAACAGGGTTAAGGAACGCTTTCGGTAGAAGCTATCCTGCCGGAAGGTAAAATACCTATCTTACGGGGGAAAACTTGTCCTTCTCAACTCTGTCTTAAGCAGCCCACCCATGTTTATGATGTCCTTTTTTGAAATACCGAAAGGGGTTCTCAAAAACCTTGATAATTTTAGATTAAGGTTTTTTTTTGGCAAGAATCTTCAGAAAAGCATAGGTACCGACTAGCCAAATGGGACATCTTATGCCATCCAAAAGATCAAGAGGGTCTAGGTATCCTTGTTTTGCAACTACAAAATAAATGACTTCTTGCCAAGCGGTTAGTAAATTTACTAAACACGAATGGGATATGGCAATCGTTGCTACGGAATAAATACCTAAGATCAAAATCCTTATCTCAGGTGACAGCACAACTTACTAACTCCCATTTTTGGAGAGGCCTCATGCATATTAAGGATGAGGTACTAGCTAAAGGTTCTTTCAACATCAAAGATGGGATGAATACAAGGTTTTGGGATGATACTTGGGTAGGAGATAAGCATCTTAAAGTTAAATATCCAAACTTATATAATATAGTGAGAGATCCTCACACAATTGTATCCAAAGTAATGGACACAAGCCCTCTCAATATCTCCTTCAGAAGGGCTTTGGTGGATAACAAACTTAGAGAATGGATTAATTTAGTAGCAAGAATCTCCCATGTTCAACTGGTGGAAGGGTCTCATCATTTTAAATGGAGCCTAACCAAATCTGGGTTATTTACTATACGGTCACTGTATCCCCATCTCATTGATACACAACCACCTTTTCGTCATGGGAAGATTTGGAAGATGAGAATTCCACTAAAGATATAAATTTTTTTTGGTTCCTACAAAGGAAGGTTGTTCTAACCAAAGATAATCTGGCAGAAAAAATTGGAAAGGAAGCCAACAATGTATTAGTTGCAATAGGAATGAGAGTATCCAACACATCTTTCGTGACTGTCCCTTTGCTAAAACAATTTGGAGAATCATCTATTTTGCTACTAATCTGAACCAACCTAGATCTATCAGCCATATGTTTGGTTCATGGTTGAGCAACCAAAATAAGAAGAGTACAGCCGCGTTGTGTTGGGCTATCTGGCGTTGCCGGAATGATGTCATTTTTAAGAAATTGAAAACTAACTCTATTATGCAGGTTATTTTTAGGGGAGCATATTGGCTACGCTCCTGGGCCCACCTACAGCGTGACGAGCAAACCAAGGACGCCCTCACTCTGATGAGCAAGAAGTTAGAAATTATTGCTTTAGAGATCTCAAATAGAGGGTGGAAGCACGTTTTTCGTTTGCTTTAGTCCTTTGTTATCCTTTAAAAACTTTGGTTTGCTTTTATCTCCTTCAAGACAGTTGTGTACTAATTGGCTGTGTACATCCCTCAATGTAGAGACTGGATTTTGTAATCCTTTATCTAAGAAAATGTGTTCTGGCCATACAAATCAAAGCTATGTTGGTTGCTTCAGATCACAATGAACGAGGCAGTTTAAGTAATGAAAATGATGTCTCTGAATCTGATGGGTATTAGTCTTGGCTTCACTTGAGAGTTGAGAGATGAGACTATGACTATGGATTTTTGGAAAATATGCATGCTAACTTCAGGTTACAATGAACAAGCAAATCCAGTGGTTTAGTAAGGCTGGTTCATTATTAGTCGAACACTACAGTACCAAACAAATCCACGGCAAATCGGATGCCTGGCCCTGCTCCTTTCTCGGCCTTCCCACATAGTTTTATAGGCTAGCACAGAGGATCCATAACAATCAAGGAGAGCTACATCTGTTTTTTGTTCTCTTGTTCGGAAGTCTGAACCTCTTCTTGCTCTGAAGTTTGACCTTTGTGTGGTTGCTACACATCTGAACCTGTAGAACCGTACAAGGGCACAGGCACCCTGCAGCCATAAGAGAGAACGAAGAGCAACGTAGTTTAAGAAATGAGATGATGCGTCTGATTTATATGATTTTTTTTGTCCGAAATGAGACTGACTCATGGAATTTAGGGACTAACATACCAAGATTAAACACAAGGCGATGTGCTAGATGGGGGACTGAGATTGTGATTCGGGGACTACGTTTTTTGTCAGTAACTCAGTGCAGTACACGGAATATTTCTCTACTGGATCTCAAAGTAGACTTATTTCATGGCTTCCATGTACATATATGAAGAACGACACATGCTAGTTTAATCTCCTGGTACACGATGGTCATACACTCATGCTAGTTTAATCTTCTGTTCATGAGTTTCACTCAAATTTATACTGTCCTATTGATTAACTGAAATTTTGGGATGTGCCTTTATATAGCCCCAAGCTGTTTCAGCATATATGTGTGTTTTGTTTTTAGTAGTTATTACTAACATCTGGATCCGGGGTTCTGGGCATGGGATGCAAATTCTGAGCATGTCCATTTTGATCTACTATTTCATTAGTCCAGTATGGATTGAGACTTTAGAGGAAACTGCACATGGATATTCTCAATCGTCATTTCCAAAATCTAGTGTAACTAGGATTTGCTCGCATGCCACGATAATTAGATTATTTCATCCCAATTGTCTGTACATCATCTGCAGTCGACTTCTCCGTCGCTTCCGACATGACTGTAGTTGCTTTGAATTGTTTTGAATTGTCTCTTGGTCTGAGCTCTGAAATTGCGTGGTTTGCTGCAGACTTGATGAATCTGCACTGTACTTTCAAGCAACAATCAAGAGCTTTATAGTTGCAATTCGCAAACATGAATTTTATAAAAGGTCAACAAAGAGCTGATAGTTGCAAACATGAAATTTATAAAAGGTTTTTTTAGCTTAGACCACACGACGCGCAATTCTGCTGCTTGTCACCCTCACTGCGTCGCGGCGCTCCGGGCCTTCGGCGGGTGGCGTTGGCCTTGGCCGTGCGTAGCTCTTCGGTTTTGAAGCGCATGTGTCGCCATCGTCGTGAGGCCGAAAAAAACCCAACCGATTTTGTTGGCGTGGTAAATTGGATGCTAGCGAGGGGGCCTAGGGGCTCTCGCAGTCTTGCCGGCGGTAATGCCCGGCAGGGCCCTCAACAACGTACCCTCTCTGGCTGCTTGTATTTGCTTTCTGTATGATGCTTGTATTTGCTTTCTTCATACAGAAATAGTAACATGACTAGGTGTATGACCGTGCGTTGCTACGGGTAAGTTTAAAAAAGAAAAGATGTATAATTTCAAAAACATAATAAGAAAAATAGATAAATTATTTAAGTCATAAACTTTAGTAGCAAATTGCATGGCAATGATGATGGAAAGAAAGTCCAATGTGCTAATACAATTTTTCTTTACAATCATCAAGACCGAGAATGCTATAACAACTCATGCTTTTCTAGTTGTGAGGCCAATGTAGCATCCAAGATAATCTCGTAGAACTTTAGGTATGTTGCTTGCATATTGGTTCCCCTTGAACGTAAGTAGGTGTATTAGAAAGCGCTTTCTCAGTTCATATGCATCCTGCACATACATTATACAGATAGTTATATAAAAAATAATTAGGGCTCATGTTTTGCCATGTAGAATACCCACCAGGCAAGTTAGTGCTTGTAACCTTTCACCATCCCATGCGCGCATGAAAAGTAGAACATACTATGCAGATAATTCATCATGTGGAAGAATAATTTGTTAGGTTTGTGCTATATAAAGAAGATCCTCATCAGTAAGAAAGTTACTTATCTATGTTTATTTGAACACCATTTAGAAATGTATGATCCCATAGATAAATATTCTCATTCCACTGGCCTTCAATATTCATGATAGTTCCAAAAATAGTGGAAGCACGTTGAATTTTGTTTAAATATTTTTGTATTGGCTGCTTACTGGACAAAGAATCTATAGAAATTGGGTCTAGTATATATACAACTTGGTCCTTTAGGTCTAGCACAAACAACATGAATGCTCCATTAATGTAATTTGAGCATGAAATAAGAATCTGCAATCAAACATAGGCATTAGAATAGGGGGGTAATATTCTCTAAAAGTATACAAAGGTAAGGATAATTACCGATATGCACTCTGAGACATTGTAGTTTCTCCAAGGCCAGCTAAGAACCAATTTTATTGACTATTTAGTATTGAACTTCACACGAAACTGACCGCCCCTTGTGAGTTGACAAGCATCCTAAAATAAAAGTTTATTAAAGCATATAAACATGATGACAAGACCCCTCATCCTTGTTAATAGGTACCCCTCCTCCTCTTCTTCATCCTCTTCATCAAATATCACGTCCTCATCTACATCTATTGCATCAAAATATTTTTTGTCAATGCGAGACCAATGTACTCAGTTCTTGACAAATATCAAACCTAATGATCTAAAACAAAGAAAATTACCATCCTGAATAATGACTGGTCGTTTCTAGGCTATTTCATCAACTTCATAACCCGGATCGGTTAATCCTTCTAAATAGAATGCGAGTGCAGTTGAGAGAGAATAAAGTTATATTAGACTTATCAAAAGGAGTAATTATCTAAAAACCAACAAAATTACCGTGATCGGTAATTAATGGTTGTGTTTGGGTGGGTATTGTCCACCTGAGGGCTAATGGTGTATTGGACTTATTGAAAATATTAAATATCAGTAATTAAAAACATAAAGAACCTACCATTGTCAATAACACCATTTTCAGCCATGGCAATTTCATCAGCTGAACCATTGTCTCTTCTTGCAATGACTGACTCAAATTTTTTATTTTGTCGGGTTGATAGAGTAATAGTGAATGTCTTTCTCCGGGTGTGACTTGATGTCTACGAGTTATGTGTGCAGGATGCATATCACGGGTTTCGACATTCGATATTTGGTCACTTGTTGACTCGATGTAAACAGGTGTTTTGTTGACCTCCGGAGTAGCCCAGTCATGGGTCAATATGGATCCACGAGGACCATATCTATCCACATTTGGGTTCTCCATGGCGATAGACTCTGGATTGAGAATGCTCTTCTGACTCCTTTTTGAAAGGGGTGGGTGCGTGCGTTTTGTTGAGCGGCGGATCGACTTGAAATTTGAACTCGTTGGTTTGATTGGTCCAGCAGCGACAGTGGCCGGATGGGGTGGGGCAGAGCCGCAGAGGCACGAACCCGCCCGCGGTTCTGTCGGCAGAACGTCGGGGGGGGGGGGGGCAAAACCACGTGGCGGAGACGTTGTCCTTACAATCTTTTTAGGGGTAGAAATTATTCAGTCCGCCACGCCATAGAGAACTCTTCTCCAGGTAGATGAATCAAACATAAAGTGAAAATTTACATTAGTCCAACCTGGTTTTAGCTGAAAAAATGTACGGGAAAGTGCTCCAAAGATATTCTCATTTAGTTCTAGTATAATAGCACGTATTTCTTAGTTTTTTGTTTTATTCAAATGTGTATACGAGAGCCTCTTGGTAAAGTTGGGTAGCATGGGGAGGCTAGTTAATCCATCAGTAAAGGTGACCTTCGGCTTTGTCGACCATCTTCTTTTTTTAGTACCACTCAGCTATATCTTAAGATAAAGGCAGGTTACATTTTTAAGCTATGCATAGAGATTTTTCTAACAGTGATTGTTGTCTATCAGACACCAGTTGGTATGGAGCAAAGCCTGAATATACAGTGTTATACTTATATATTATGAATAAGAACAATGGATGTAGTTTTATTATAATTACACAGTACAACGCAGACTCTCACAACACACACGCATACTTACCCCTATGAATACACGTACACACACTCTACCCCTACATATGAGCACCTCCGAAGGACTGAGCACCGGCAGATCTGAAGATTTCTGAAACATCGCTTACCACTTAACGCATAACGTCGGTAAATCCTGGAAAATCCTGGAAAAGGTGGTAGCACCATGATTTGAATCCTGGTGAGTAGCGTCCCACAGGACCGTGCTATCATTGGACTGCAAGCTAATTCTTTATGTATTCATACAGGTACGATTATATGTACGTGCAAGAAAGATCCGAGCTCATTAGTGCGGTCGTTGACAGCCTGTTCGCTTGCCTTATCAAACACTAGGCATCATTACTTTTCTCTCAGAACAAATCAGCCACCAGAAACCAGTCAATACTACTTTTCTCTCAAAACAAATCAGCATCAGCCACCAGCTGACCATCTAAACGAACACATGTTAATTGTCGTTTAAAACAGTCTCAACCATCAGTGTTAAATGTTTGTGGTAAATGTTTGTGGGGCTCGTCTAGATGAGTGGAAAGAGTGTAAAAAATATATTTTTTACTTAAACCGGTGTATGAATAGTGTTGAAATAGTACTGAAATGATATTAGGCTGAATAAGAACTTTTCACCCCTTCGAAGCACCATCTACAGGCGTTTGGGCTAGTGGAGTGGCCCTTTTTTTCTTCAAAGAACACTGGATGCTAAGTCCTGAACATTACCATGTCTCAACACCCGGAAAGGGGTGCTGTTATATGTCGCTCGAGTGCATGCATGTAAAAGAAAACAAAATGTTGACATCAGCCACATGCAACGTTGATTGAAACTAAAAAAAATCTATAAGTCACAAGCCCAACATCAAAATTAAATTCCGATCGCACTATTGGATTTCTGATAATAAAAACTTCGAAACAAGATCCCACTTTGACAAACTTTATTTTATTCGTCTTTTTTAATTACGGTTATATATTCTGTTATCGCTAGAACAAAACGAATGAAGTGCCAGAACAAACGAGAACAACTATCAGAACAAGTTTATATGTCATCTCAAACAACAAATGTGGTGTCTGAACAAATCAGAATAAGAATCAGACACATGTTATTATTATAGATCAAACAAGATATTACTAGTCAGAACAAGTTTGTATGTCATTTTGAACAAAAAAAAGTGTCAGAACAAATGAGAATAACTGTTAGAACAAATCCTATTATAATCGGAACAATTTTGTGTGTCATCTCGAATAAAAACATATGTATTGTCAGAACAAATCAGAACAAGTTGTTATTATAGCCCGAACAATATACTTATAGCCAGAACAACTTATTATTCTAGCGAGAACAAATTTACATCTCATCAAACAATAAAAATATTAATGGAGGGAAAATATTAAAAAATAAAGAATATAAAAATGAAAACAAAAACAAAAAATAAAGTAAAAAGTAAAAAAATGAGCAAATAAAAAGAAAAGAGAAATAAAAGTGAAATAAGAAATAGAATAAAAAAGAAGAATAAAAAGAAAGAAAAATGAAACAGAAAAAATAATGTTAGAAAGGAAATATAAATAAAAAGAAAAACAAGAAGAAAAAATAAAATAGAAAAAGAAAAACAGAAAAAGTGTTTATAAATAAAAAGGAAAAAGAAATAGGAAAGAAAAAGAAAAGGATAATAAAAACAAAGGAACAAAAAAGAAAGAAAAACACCCCCAACCCCAGCCGCGGCCCCCCACGCGCCCCCACCCCACGCAGCCACCACACCTTCAACGACAGGGCATGGATCCAAAACATTCGAATTGTGTAATAGATTAATACTTTTAGATCACAATAAAATAAATTTAGTGCTAATTGTTTATGCACTATAACCAGCTAATTCCTGGATAAAATAAAAAATAGCTACAATTTTTTATGGATTATTTGCTTTTAATAGAGAAAAATGTGAAAAAGCATTCATATCCGAATCCGAATAGATATCTGAATTTATTTTCATAATTTTATTAAAATATAGCACATATTTGGGGTTTATTTTGTATGAATCTTAACAAGCACAGTGCCAAGAACAAGAATATAAATTTTTGATACAAAATATTATGCCTAATTTAACTAAAATAAAAAAAAGAACAACTAAAAAATGATATCCGAATTGGTATCCGGATCCATCCCTATTCAGCGATAGAAAAAAATTCTGTCGTTGAAGCGATAGACAACATTCACCCCCGGAAGGCATCTCAGATTTGCCATCTCCCGTCGTGGCGCAACCGACTTGGACGTGTTCCGTCAGCGAGGGTGTATAATTAACCTGTTGCACTGTTAGTTAATTAGCCTGACATTTTTGGCAATCGGGGATGGCTTGGCTTGCAGCGGTTCGCGACGGGTTGGATCAGCGTGGCTGGACCTTCCTGGTGCGGGACATCGACGGATGCCGGCGCAGGCGACTTCCTTGTGATACTGGTTTGACAGTGACGACTTCGTGCGAGGAGTAGCGGTGAGAGGATATTGAATCGCGGTGGTGGTTTGGTGGTTTGATTCGGTTCTTTGGGGGTGGGGCTGCTTTGCTTGCTATCTCGACGACAATTTTGGAAATGAGACCGATGCAAGGAGCTTTGTGGCGGGCGTGGCGAGCCCCCTGCGCACGAGAGAGGGGGAGTCCAACGGCGGATGTGGCGAGGCCGCCGCGCGTTGAGGTCGCTCGGACTCGGTGTTTTCACTCCGTTGGATGGCTTTGCTTTGTTACATTAGCATTGAGGCGATGGGTCCTGCATGACTGTTGCCTTTTGATGTGGTGGTGCCTGCCCCTTTTGCTTCTCTATCGACTCTGGATCACGCTGGAGTTTTGATGACTACAAGGGTGCGGAATGTGTGTGGACCTGTGGTTTGTGCTTTCCTTCTCCAATGTCGTCGTCAGTTGAGGCTCGGTCGTGTTGATGTCTAAATCCGACCGGTCGGCGAGTGTGGTTGAGTTGTACCCGTGTTGATGCCCCAATCCAACCGGGCGAGTATAGTTGCGTTTCTTTCCTTTTGGTTTCCTACCTATGACCTCCCAGGGTCGTAGTCTTGTATTTTTTCCGCTATATCAATGAAACACACACTGTCTTATGCGGTTCGTTCAAAAAATAATTTCACAGTCTTCTTGCTTCTCTTTTGTGAAAATTCACACTCTTATTACTTGACAATCATGCACTTATACCTATTGTTTCACAGTTATACTGCCCACAATTTATTCGTACTGCTCTGTTAATAGGGGTCACCATCCACGGCCGCGCGCTCGCCAGCGGCTGCACCAGGCGCCCGAACGAGTCCCACAGAGGCTGCTGCGTGTCCGCGTACGACAGGTCGCCGGGGAGCAGGAGCATGTCGTAGTCGCCGCCGCCGATGTGCGACAGGGTCGACGCCGTCCACCCCGTCTGACCAAGGTCGCCTGCACGCATTACGAAGTGGTTGTTACAGAGTTGAAAATGCAACACGCATATGTCCGTCATGGATATGAACTGAAACGGAATTCGATTTGGAAGAGATGCGACGGACTACTGACCGATGACGACGAACTCGACGGGCAGGGTGGCCGGCGGAGTCCGGAGGCAGAACTCGTCGCCGGCCCTGCCGCACCGGTAGTAGTAGGTCGTGCGGGGCTCCAGCGGGCCGATGGTGACGTGGTGGATGGCGCCGGACCTGTAGAAGAAGTAGCGGTACGTGGTGTGGTTTCCCGTCGCCGACGCCGTGTACTTGCCCGGCGATGCCCCGTACTCCACCACGGACGGTGCGCTCCGGTCGTCGGTGACCCATGAGATACGCATGTTGTTCGCCCCCGCAACTGAGATGTGTACCTGATGGTGACAAGGACGTACGGTGACGGTGAGTAACTTGGCAGCAGCCAACCACCTCTTGAATTGTTGTTGTACAAGCAATGTAGTAATTGACAGGTAGTTAAGGAGCCAGAAAATAAAGTCATTCTTAACTTGATTCATAGGACAATTATTTTTTGTTGAAGATTGAAGAACAATGAGCAGCAAACAGGGATTAAGCGAGGCAGCAGAACAGTATCAGTTGGTATCCCCATTACCTCAAGTTCTGAAGCTCTGCCCTAGTGTTTGAAACGAGCAGTAGCGTGCGGATGAGAAATGTTTCCTTTGTGAGAAATCAAAAGGATTTTTTTGCAAGCATCAGAGAACAGTATTCTGAACTATGTTCTAGTCTTTGGAAACGAGACAAAATCTAAAGCTGCAGCATCAGTTTCAGTTGTTTTTTGGTTCACACAGGCTTGACCATCTGCAGAAATGTCTGACTAGTGGCTACTATAGTTTTCTCGTGAGAAATAAAAAGGATTTTTTAAGCATCAGAGAACTCTGAACAATCTGTCTGGCTGAATCGCCAGCCAAACCTACTGCCAGTGCCAGGTGAAACTGCAAACTCTGAAGAATGCCGAAATTCTTGCAAACTCTGCTGCAGCGCACACTGCAAATCAAAAAATCAAATGCAAATTCGAAGCACGCACGCACCTGCTGAGGATGGGACGCCGGCTTGTCGTGCGCCATCAGCACCAGCGGGCTCGGCGGCGGCCGGACGTACTCGCCGGCGTGGGCGCAGAGGAACATGAGCGACGTGAGGCCCTGCACGAGCATCCTCCACGAGTGCGCCATGGCCCCGACCAGCAGGTCGCCGCAGAAGGTGCCCGTGCAGCTCCGCCCGAGCGCGGCCCGGTCCACGTACCGGAGGCACGGCGCGTTCACCAGCGAGAAGGCGACCTTGGCGACGGCGAGGAGGCTTTTGGCGGGGGCGGCCACCGCGACGAGGTAGAGGACGCGGATCAGCGCGGCGGCCACGCGGGTTATCTTGCACACGAGCAGTAGCGTGTGGATGAGAAATGTTTCGTGCGGCTTACGCGTGTCGTCGCGACGGAGCGAGCTCGCCGCCGCCGTCGCCGTCGCCATCGCCACCGCCCAGCCTGGCGTGAAGGACGACGAGGCCACCTGGTAGCCACGTCAGATCAACACAATACTGAGGTTGATGAGGAAAGAAGACGACTTTAATTTGGGAATGGATCGATGAGAGGATATTCTGCGAGATGCGCCGTGCCGTGCGTGATAGGTGCAAGCTGCTTTATTTCGTATTGGTGATGTTATTTTGCAGGCGTATGCGCGTACCTGACATGCGCCGCGGGAAACGGCCGCTGCCGGAGGAGTTGCCGGAGATGAGGAAGAAGTTGTGTGTGGCGGCGGTTGCGGTGGGGTAGAAGGAAGGGGATAGGCAGGTTGAGGCCACCATCGCTGCAGAGCATGCGTTTCAGTTGACAGTTGGCTGGTAGTAGTTTTTTTTATAGAAATTTATCTGGCTCGCAGTAAACACTTGAGCAAAGATGGCTTTGCAATTGCAACGGAGTTTGGTAGGAGGCGCCCACGAAATTATTCCAATGTTAATTTTGTAATACGGATTCAATTTCTGAATAAAATGCCCAACGGTGGAGGGTGCCAAGCGACCCATTTTGAAATTTGACATTAAGCTTGCATCATTTTTTAAAAAAAAATTGATCCAACATTTCTTAATTTTTTCGTAAACATTCGCCGCTAGCCACACGCCCACACCTTCATCGACTCCGGCGGCACAACTGTGACAGCGGCACACGCATGCAGCAGAGGGAGGGGATGGGGCTAGGGTCTGGGTTGACCAACATTTTATATCCAATTTCAACATTTCCAATTAATAAGCTCAACATTTGTGATTATGATTGGACATATTTTATATTTACAGTCTCATTATTTTTCATGAAATTTCAACGTGACATGTTATATTTAACATTTAGTATCACTAGTGGTTTGGTTCATCATTTATATTGCTTGAACCCGACATATTATATTTGACTTTAACAATTTCCTTTCTTTGTCCAACATCTTTGTTAGTGGAACTTAACATTTTACATTTTCAGTTTCACCATTTTTAGTGAGTTTACCATTTTATATTATATTTTAAATCTGAATGTTTTCAATATGCGGTACCGTCCGTTTAGTTGGTGGGCGATGGTAGTCTTGGTTTGTTCGAGAGAAAAGTAATCTTTATTTGGTTGTTGGTGGTGGTTTGTTCGAGAGAAAGATCTATTGTTGATGGGCGATAAGCCGAGCGAACAAGCTGTTTGGTTCAACAGTTGTGATGATGTTGAACTTTTACTCAACATTTCAGTTTCATCATTTATATTACTAATGAAACTCAACGTCTATTTGATATTTCTCAGCATTTTCTGATGATGTTGAACTTTTACTTGTGCGTCAAGTTCTGTTTGTACTTGATCTGAACGAAGATTTGTACTTTTGCAATGTGGCTCTATCTATTGCTGCTTTGTTCTAATCGCTGTGGAAATTACGAGACAAGCATACACGCCAAATAAACGTGCTGCTTACGATGAACATTTGTTCGTCGTGTCCCTTCTCACTTTGTATATATGCTGGCTTCGTCCAGAACTAATTTTCACACACCACTACACCTACACTTACATCACCTGTCTTTGTAGAGTTTCTAGGTCGGCCATGCAGCAGTTGGGGTGGCTCCTCCTAGCTATCCCTCTCCTCCTCCCACCTCTCCTCCTCCTCAAGCTCAAGAAGCGTGGCGACGACGGCGATGTACTGAGGTTGCCGCCGCCGGGACCGTGGCAGCTGCCGGTCATCGGCAGCCTCCACCACCTCCTCCGCAGCCCGCTCGCCCACCGCGCCATCGCCGACATGGCGCGCCGGCTCGACGCGCCCATAATCTACCTCAAGCTCGGCGAGATCCCCGTCGTGGTCGCGTGTGTCCCCGGCCGGACGCCGCGCGCGAGGGGATGAAGACGCACGACATCAACTTCGCCACGCGCCCGTGGGGCCCCACCACCGAAGCCATCATGGCGGAGGGCGAGGGGCTCGTGGTCGCGCCGCGCGCTACGGCGCCCTGCACTGTGGCGGCAGCTCCGCAAGATCTGCGTGCTGGAGCTGCTCAGCGCCCGGCGCGTCCAGTCGTTCCGGCGCGTCCGGGAGGAGGAGGTCGGCCGACTCGTCGCCGCCGTAGCTGCTTCGTCGTCCCCGGCCGACGAGGCCGTCATCAACCTCAGCGAGCGGATCGCCACGCTCGTCGCGGACTCGGCGGTGCGCGCGCCATGATCGGCGACCGGTTCGAGCGGCGGGAGGAGTTCCTGGCGAACCTCGCCGAGGGGATAAAGATGTCAGCCAGTTTCAGCGTCCGCGACCTGTTCCCGTCGTCGAGGCTCGCGGGAATTGGTTGGTAGAACGACGCATTTGGTTCAGGCCAACCATCGGAAGCAGTTGGAGCTGATGGACAGCGCCATCCAGCAGCACCAGGAGCGGAGGGCTGCTGCCATGGCTTCGGCTGCAGCCTGCAGGCGGCAGCTCCTCCGAGCAGGAGGAGGATCTGGTGGACGTACGTGCTCCTGAGGTTGCAGAAGGAAGGTGGCCTCGAGGTGCCTCTCACCATGGGAACTATCAAGGAACTCATCCTTGTAAGTAAAAAAAATGTGCACATATATGTTTGTTTGCCTTCTTGCATTGAGCTGGCTATTCATGTTATGATCATCATATATGTATGTATAGGATCTTTTTGGTGCCGGGAGCGAGACATCCGCAAATACACTCCAATGGGCCATGGCAGAGCTAGTGAGAAACCCAAAACTGATGCAAAAGGCACAAGATGAGCTACGGAACAAACTTGAAGGGAAGCCCATTGTGACAGAAGATGACTTGGTTGGCCCCCTCAAGTACATAAAACTCGTCATCAAAGAGACTCTACGGGTACATCCGGTTGTACCCATGCTTCTCCCGAGAGAATGTCGAGAGTCCTGCAAGATCATGGGATACGACATACCCAAAGGGGAGTACTCCGGTGTTTGTGAATGTTTGGGCCATCAATAGGGATCCTAAATATTGGGATGATCGGCGAAGGATGTGCCCGGGTATGGCTTTGGCACAGGCCAGCATGGAGCTTGTGCTTGCAGCACTCCTGTATCACTTTGATTGGGAGCTCCCAAGCGGACTGGAGCCGAGCCAACTAGACATGACAGATCAGGAGATGGGAGTTACTGCACGAAGGAAGCATGATCTTTACCTGCACCCAGTTGTTCGTGTGCCCCGGCAAGCATGATCTTCACACTGGCAGCTTTAGACTTTCCCAAGCCAATATATATATGTACTACTTTTTTTTAGTGGCCATAACTAAAGCTTGATCAATAAAGACGATCTTGAGGATTCCAAATTTCGTGCAAATACAATCTTGTTTTTTACAATTTTCTACAATTTGGCAATACTACAGAGTATTGCCAAAATTCGTGCAAATACAAACTAACCACGTGAGCACTTACTACTGGCCTACTACAGCAGCTAACTAGTATAGGATGTGGGTCGATCCACAAGGTCCACTGGAGAACCGGTTTGCGCAAAATGATATAAATGGGTCGATTGGTGATCCACCATGACACATCTGGATAACTGGGTCGAGTCCAGTACGCTCCACAGGTGCTGAATTTTTTTTTATTTTTGAATCCTTTTTAAAGTAAAATTTTAAAAATAACTCACCCCAAACTATATTTGCAAGAAGTAGCCCTTTTGGTCGCGCCAAGCTCCGTGGCACGACTAATAGTTGAGTCACGCCACATGACGTGGCGTGACTAGTGTACACGGTGGCATTTGAAAAAGTCATAGCTGACAGCGAACCGTGGCGTGATCTGGCCAGGGATCGGTTCCCCAACTGGGAGATCCTGATATCGTTTAGCCATATTTCCTTCATCATTTAAATTAGCAAATAAGCTCCTAAATTTGTGAAATTTGAGGTGTATGATCTATAGAGTGTATACGTTCCATTTTGACTATTTGCACTCCAAACCATGGTGGATACAATGAGAAATCTATTTTTGAAATAGGCTAAGTGTAATTACATCGACACATCACATTTGCTAAGTCCCAAAAATGAGTCAACTAATCAACTTTGGATCTACTTTTTGCTAGATTTTACACTAAGACCTTGAACTTTTTTTTTGACTATAAGTGAATTTTGATGTTCATAGAGTATTTCGGGTAAGCTGTTTGTTAAGAAAAATAAAGAATTCATAAAATAAAGGAGGCTTAAAGTTGAAAAGTTGTGTTGTTTTACAAGTGTACAAAACAGCACAACTTTCCAACTTTAAGCCTCTTTTAAATTATGATTTCTTTGTTTTTTTTTGACAAACATCTTATCCAAAATACTCTGTGAATGTCAAACTTCGCTTATAGTCCAAAAATACCCAAGATATTAATGTAAAATTTATCAAAAAGTAGGTCCAAATTTGAATAGTTAGCTCATTTTTGGGACATAGCATATTTGATACGTTCGTCCAATTACACTTAGTCTGTTTCAAAAATAGATTTCTCATTGTATCCACCCTGGTTTGGAGTGCAAATAGTCAAAATGGAGCGTATACAATCTATAGATCGTACACCTCGAATTTCACAAATTAGGAGCTTATTTGCTAATTTAAATGATGAAGGAAATATGGCTAAAAGATAGCAGGAACTCCCAGTTGGGAAATATCGTTCGTGACTCACGCCACGCTGTGTGGCGCGACTAGATCTGCCATGTCAGCTATCACTTTTTCAAATGCTACCGTGTACACTAGTCGCGTCACGTCATATGACGTGACTCAACTACCAGTCGCGCCACGCAGCTTGACGCGACCAAAAGGGCTACTTCTTGCAAATATAGATTGGGGTGGGTTATTTTTAAAATTTTACTTTAAAAGGGGTTAAAAAATAAAAAAAAATTCACAGGTGCTACCATTCCCAACTATAATCGTGCGGTTGTTTCGCTAGCACTGCGTCACACCCACTGACTGACTGACTGATTCGACAGGTCATGACGTACGTATTGCACGGTCACTACAACAGGCCATATGGCCCACTGGGCCAGGAATTGCAGGCCCCGAATTCTACTGTGTGTCAGTCTCACGCTCGTCTACTCCTCCTCCGATCCGGAAGTTCGGACGGCGGTACGTGTAGTATAATTTAATCTCCACCTCAATTCAACCAACGGCGCCTCCCCAACCAGAGCCGCCGCCGCCGCCGCCCCCGCCCCTGTCCCCATGGAGCCGCCGCCGGCCGCCGACTGGTCCAAGCTGCCTGCCGATATGCTCATCTCTGTCCTGCGCTGCCTCGAATTCCCGGATCTCTTCAGCTCTGCCGCCGTCTGCACCTCGTGGCGCGCCACCGCCCGCGACCTCCGCCGCCGAGGTCGCATCTACACCCGCCCCCAAACACCCTGCCTCTTTTACATCTCACCCGCCGGCGCCGAGCTCTACAGCCTCGCCGCCGGCAGGTCCTACAGGCTGCCCGACCTACCGGGCCCGCCCGTCGCGGACCGTTACATCTGGGGCTCATCCTACGGTTGGCTTGTGACCGCCGACGCCCGCTCCGAGCTCCAGCTCCTCAACCCTGCCACCGGCGAGCAGCTCGCTCTCCCACCCGTCGCCACCATCGAGCACGTAACGCCTGTCCTCGACGACGCCGGCGAGCTGCGCAGGTACGACCTCTCCTTCTACGACTCCACACTTCCAAGGAAAGAAACCCAGTCGCCGCAGCCCTACGACGTAGGCGACCTCCGGGTTCTCTACCTCAAGGCGGTCTTGTCCTGTGACCCATCGACATCGCGGGGGGGTGATTGCATAGTCATGCTCATTCACCATCCAAAGAGGCAGCTCTCTTTCGCCAGAGTTGGGGGCCAGCAGTGGCATTGGATCACTTCGGTACCCTATTATGCAGAGTACTTTGACTGCATATATCACAACGATGCATTCTATGCGATGAGCATGCAAGGCGCAATCCATCGTTACACGATCGAAGGTTCTCGTGCCTCGTGTGATGTGATTTTTAAAGACACCTTGCCTTACATGGCATATAATGTGTACATTGCTCCGACATTGTCTGGCCATGTCTTGCAAATCTGGAGATTCACAAACGACCCGTCTCCGTCTGAAGGGGAGGTGATGCGTACATACAGTTTTCAAATCTACAAGCTAGACTTCGACAATCAATGCACTGTAGGTATAAATTCCCTGGGGGGTGATGCTCTGTTCCTAGGACACAACTACTCATGCTGCCTCTCGACAAGAGAGCACCCGAAGCTGCTCCCAAATCATGTTTATTTTACTGATGATGATGAGTACTGGTTACTCGACTACAAAAATATGCGCCGGGATGTTGGAATATATAATTTGGAGGATGGAACTTCTGCTGACGTCGTGACTCCCCAACCGTGGCTGAACTGGCCTAATCCAATATGGATTACACCAAGCTTTACAAAGATCAGCAAATAGTAGGTATGAATTTTTGCAAGCACATCACCTCTTCTTTCCTTTAGCAACTCTTTTTTATTTATTATTTTCATTCCAGTGTTGCTTCATTATTCTTCTCAGTATATGCCAACTAGCGAATGAGGAAGCATTTTTTGCTCACTTAACATCCAACTCAGGCATGGAACCTCACCTAACTATTATGAGATGTTACCAGACTCGTGCGAGTCAAAATGCAAAATATTTGATGTTTGGGAAATGAATAGGATCATTTGTGGTTATAGTAATTGGTGTTTTCCTCACTTTTTTAGCCTACAGTATATAAACTACCATGCGGAGGTTTAATTTTTAACTAGATTTTTGAAATTGTATTAAGACTTTTGCACAACTATATTCCTTCCCCTTTTTTTTTTCTTTATGCATTCCCTTTTCAATTTTAGCAGAATTATCATTGCACCACAGGGGAGATCTTTTCGCCTTTGGCCATTAATAAGACCGTTACAAGCAACCCCAAATTTTTGTTCTGGTCGTGAAGCTCAAAATCCAGCTTGCATATGAAGAGATACAAAGGCAACTGAGCTGCAGTGTTTTGTCTGGCTAAACGAACTTGGGAATTTAGTGCAGCAGGAGACCATGTGAGTGTATCAATGTATCGCATAACAACTTAAGTCATTTTGGGAGTTTGTGATATTTGTTAGTCTACAAGTTGTGTTTGTATTCCTTGCTTACGATTTGAGGTTCCAAATGGTGTACAAGCTGTCCTTGAGTGGATTGCAAAGAAGGTGGCACCATTGCGTGTCGCCACCGTGCATCATTACTAGTTTGGTTAAGACTCTAAAAATTTTTGGTGAAATTTCATGAAGTTTGGAATTTCGTCGATGAAGAATATCTGAAAATAAAACCCTCGTTGCATATTGCCATGTTATCCAAATGCATTAGTTGCAGACCGAACTAATGCAGACTGAACCGCGTTTAGACAGCTCGTTACCCAATGGACCATACCTTAGTTGAAGACCGAACTGCATTTAGATAGCTTGCAAGGTCGCCGGCAGCATCTGCTGTCCCGCCTGTCCGAGGGGTTGAGCACTATCAAGCTGACCGGAGAGTTTTTTTTTTACCCTGAAAATTAGGCAGGGGCACTGTTGCGTATCAATAAAAAAGGAACGTGAAGCTGAACCAACCAGCGCGGGGTAGAAAAGAGTAGAGAAGCACTAAAATACAACAAAACAAAGGGAAACTCAAAGAAACCTAAAGCACCTCTGGGATGCCACATTCTTCTTTTTCTTTTTCTTCTTCGTTTTCGTTTTTTTTTTTTGCAAGACTGCCACATTTTACTCTGTGTAGTGCCACTTCCTCCTTGATCCGCCCAAAGAACTTGCTGTGGATCCGTAAGTAGATAGAAGTCCAAAAGTGCCATTAAGTTCCAGACCACATCATCTCCATCAACTCCAATCGTCTTACCTGTGATTCTGTATGAAATGTTCTAGTAGCTATGTCTAACTTCAAGAATAAAGATGGTCTTTTGGCTTTGTGCAGCTCTCGGGTGAAGTTATTTATGTGTAGAAACACACTGTTTCCTTGAAACCAGGCCATCTAAGCAACTTGGCAACATTTTCGTCATCAGCTTTGATATTATTTTTTCAATGTTATCAATTAAACTTATTGCTATGAAGTCTGATGTGCATTTTGCTTCAGAATTTTTGGTTTCAGCACTGTTCCTTAAGTTGAATTGTGTAAGTAGTTTGTAGTTCGCTGTGTGCATCAGGTCTGACTTGATGATCTCCCAAGTGGTTTTGAAAAATCTTCCAATGAAACCATGGGGCCCTGTTGCTGTTTTGATCTTGACTCGCAAATTACATGTTGAATCTCTTCTTAGGTATCATTTGTATCTTGTTTTCATGCTTTCCTTATAATAGTTTTCACGGTAAAGCTCTTGTCGTCCTTTTGAAAAAAAAGGTAAACTCATCTTCCTGACACAGAGACACTCCAGATTTTGTGGAGGCAAATTTATTCAGTAACAGTTCAGAGTACATTCCCTCGGCTCTGAAGTGCCCAGCTTTTTATGAAACTGTGCCACACCCCTATCAATCTCTAAAGTCCGAATATATTGTTTCCCCTTTTCTCACATTAACACTCAGGAATGAAAGCTTTGAGTTAGCATCCCCAGCTCTTAGGAAAGTGTCGCGGGCTATTTCCTTTATTTCTGTACAGATTTCATTGCAAGGAATATGTTCTTGAGATCTTCATTAGGCCCAACTCAGCTGTGCTTAGTTCCATGTACTCTTGAACAACATTAAAAAAAATCTAAATTAATTGCTTTGCAGCTGACAAAACAGCTCGTTTGGCCCAATATGATCAGGCCTGATTCCAGATACTTTTGCAGTGTGCTGGAGCTTGTTGTGTAACCTCAAGAATGGATTATGCGCTGATTTGACTTACTCCAGGCCTCTGTCACATTCTCATGACAACCAATTAACTGATGCCAAACGGATTTCAAACTGAAATCATCTGTAAGGTCTAATTGGTACATGGAACTAACACAGAATTTACCAATTTAAGTCTCCCTGATTGTTTAGAAGTTTACCTTTCCATCCAGGTAGTTTGACTGGTACTTTATCTAGCAAAGGTTGAATTTCCACTCGCTTCAGTTTTCTGGTGCTAACAGGTAATCTCAAGTACTTGCCGGGGAAGATCTTGATTGCACAGGGTAAGTTTTGCAAGAGATCCTGGAGATTGATCTCATCACGTCTAATTGGTAAACTGAACTTTTACCAATGTTGGTCCTCAGACCAGAGGCCAAGCTAAACACAGCTAAAATTCCATTTACTGTATCTACCTCCTCCACTGGGTTTACAAACACAGCAGCAGCATGAGAGTCATCAGCATATAAACTCACTCTTATCTTTGCCGATCGATTCTGGATAGGCTTAAACACTACTACTGCTCAGCCAATTTCATCAGATGGCGAACCGGCTCCAAAGCTAGGATGACCGATGTTAAGCGTAGGTGAAAGAGGGTCACCTTGCCTCGATCCCTTGGAACGTTTGAATTTATACCCTTGTGTGCCATTTACTAGTGCTGATGTAGCTGTACTAAGTAGAATGGAAATCCTCAAATCCAGGCCCTCCACTTTGATCCAAAACTCATCCTCTGCATCACTTCCGTCAAATAGTTCCACCGTTGAGTGCCAAGCTTTTGCAATATCAAGCTTCAAAAATCTCTTGGCTCTGTAGAGTTCTTGGATCAAGTTTTGGGTGTATGTATGCTCTATTTTTCTTTAATAAAAGCACTCTGATTACTAGAGACGAAATCATCAAGATGCTAAGACAACCAATTAGCCAACAACTTTGATATAGTATGTTGCCACGCTGCTTGTTAATCTGATTGGCACAGTCTGAATTTTTCTTGGCTTCTGGTTTCTTAGCAATGAGAGCGATACGTGCAGTGTTCAGCAATTTAAAATGTTGGGAGTTCTTCTCGAAAATTTGTGCAGGTCCTTTCTTATTATCTCCCCACTTGGCTTAAAGAAACGGCCAATAAAACCATCTGGGCTGGGCCAGGTGCCTTTTGAGGCTGCATTTTCATCACCACTTCTTTTATTTCCTCGTCAAAGGTGGCAAGATTGTGCCGCGTTTGTGTATTAACACTGTGACAGTGTCGGCATCAGTTTCAAGGGACTGAATATTATTCTCGAGTCTTCGACCATTAGCTACTAGGAAAAAAGAGCTTTTGAGTTTGCATCTCCTGCGCGAAGCAATGTCAGGCTGTCAGCCTCAGTTCTTGCAGTGACAGTATTTCTTCTGAATTCAGGATCAGCCATAGAAATTCACATACTACTCCGTATACAGCTAGCATAGCTCCCACTCTGCTAGTTCCTTGTGCAAAGTTGTCCACAAATTCAGAGCCAAGTGTCTTTTCCACAATCTGATCATCCACAAAAATATAATTTTGTCTCTTACAGACACCACAGTACAAATTGTCCTTCACAACCTTCTTCCTTTCTGAATTATTCAGCCCTCTCTCACATTCCAGTTGAGAATGATGCATTTTTGTTCACTCACCGACCACTGATAAGCTCCAGGTATTTTCAAACGACCAGAAAAGCGCACGCGAACAGAACATCCCCATAAGGTATCACATAAAACAATACTAGACATTACTGGAAACTGAATCACAGAACGTAACAGATACATAGGGAGAGGGTAGCGCGCGCGCGCGCGCACACACACTCACTTGTAAAGCGCCTCATCAGGCCTCGGCCTCTACAGCAAGTGCAATCAGTCCTCCTTGTTCAGTCAAATATATATATATATATATATATATATATATGTATGTATGTATGTATGTATGTATGTATGTATGTATGTATGTATGTATGTATGTATGTATGTATGTATGTATGTATGTATGTATGTATGTATGTATGTATGTATGTATGTCCTGATGCCCTTGGCTGCTTGCTGCCTGGGCGGGTTCAGTGACATGGTCTCTGAAGTGAGTGGCGATGCCTCATGAACGATCAACCAGTGCACCGGGTTCAACGAGGCGCTACTCTTCTTCATCATTGAGTTGTGTAGCCTGATCCCCGCCATTATCACTTCTCCTAGATGTCTCCATTGAGTTTTCTCTCAGCATTAGCTGGGACCTGCTTCGGCTTGCGTTCCTTCTCTTTAACTCTGGCATCTTCTGCGCTGGTGGGAGTTTCTTGGTCCCTGGAGAAGTTGCTGCCAGGCGCCAGCGGCCAGCCCATCCAGCTCTGCCTCCTCCTCCTCCTCCTCCTCCTCCTCCTCCATCAACGTAACAAGGCGGAGAATCCACCGGCCGGATGGTCGAACAAACACCCTCAATCTCTACAAACTCCTTGCCCAACTAGCGTCATGCTCACTCTGAATGATTTCAGTTAACTAACGTCTCCGAAAGATCGAAATCCTAGCCGTCTGAACTGAAGATCCCTGTGCGTCAACGCAGTAGAACTTGGCAGTGCACATATTCATCTCTTGCAGCCGACGAGAGTGCCACTAACCACATTACCAGAGCATTTTTTGAGTTCATGACCACAAGACAAGCAAATCATTCATGCGGATTGTCTTGTTTTGGCACCATAGCATGCATGCGAGCAGAGCACAGCTTGTTTTGGGATCCACTACACTACACTTTCAATGAACAAACGGAATAGACTTATTCACAATGACAACGCTCCAGATCCAAATGCCTCCATTTTAAAATTCACTAGGGTAGCAGATTAGATTGACACACAAAGTTAGCTACCACTGCAGCGTATATACGCAGCTGCTAATTGACTAATTTAGATGAACTCAAGAGAGTATTCTAGTAAGTTATTAACATAGCACGATATGGATAGCTTTGAAGAAAAAACGCATATAATATGGACTGGCCTTTTGATATTACCAGCAAGTCGCTACAATGGCCCATTCTCAACAATCCATTAACCGTAGCAACTAAATCCATGGCAAAAACCAGACAATACTAATAGACACTTGGTTCCCAGAAGCCAAACTTTGGAAAAGAGATTTAGTTCCGTGGGAAACTCTGCCCTCCATCCACCTGAACAATTCTACATCCACCAACTCTACTCTCCATTCACCTGAACAACTCTACATCCACCACCCTGCAAATTACAAACGAGTGAGAATCAAAATCAGATACCAATCAAAGCGGCAACTCAAAGCTGTGTTGTACTAACCGTATGTCTTCACATGGACATACACATGGTGCTTCTCCTTCTCATCAGATGTCTCGAACAGGACACTGCACTTGTCATACTCACACTCAACTTTAGCCTTGGGATGCACCCTTTTGCAATGGGAGCCCATCTATTGAAACGAGATAGAAAAAACTTTAGTTTGTCAACAAAATAAGTTACAAATTTCAGTTGAAACAAATCAGTCGATGGAGCACAATTTGCAAATTACCTGCTTAGCCTTCATGAACCGTGGGCAATCCGCAGGTTTTTCCTTCATGCACAGTGCGCATGGGAGGTGCTCCTCAGGGCGATATGCATAAGCAATTGTGTAGTTTCTGTAAAAAAGAACATCCTGATCTGTCTCAGGGTGCAAAGCATTTGCCTGTTTCACCCTCTTCAAGGTCTGATCGATGGCCACTTCAATGGCCTGAGACTCCTTAGGCGGCATGATGTCTAGTTATAGAAATGTAGAAAATATACGTAAGTACTAGAGCATCCCCAACGGGAAAAATCCTGGTTCTTCTGTGGTGTCTGTTTTTTGGATACACATTGCATCTCATTTCAGCCAAACAAATGTTAAACTGGGATTACAGTATCATCTCAAGGCAAAAACAATGTCTAGCTTACAATGTGATAGGTGCAGAACAATATGGCATTCACAGTCCACGTACATACGAGAAGCATCAAACATGATAAGCAAACTGATGCTACCAGACATGCAACATTTACTGAATGGGAGCAAACAAATGGCCAGCAGTTTCTGAAACCTAGCCGTAGTTTCTGAAACATTTACTGAATGGGAGGAAACAAAGCGCAAGCAGTTTCTGAAACATTTACTGAATGGGAGCAAACAAACGGCAAGCAGTTTCCGAAACATTTACTGAATGGGGGCAAACAAGAAGGAAATGGCGCGTCAGAAGTTTGGCAGCAGGTAGTGCTGCGGCGTACCAGGGGAGGCGACCGGCGAGTTGTGGCGGCAAACCTAAAACCTAGCCGTGCGGGTGCGCGTGCCGGCGCGGGATCGGGATCGGGATCGGGATCGGGAGCGGGAGACGAGGGTGAAGCTCACCGACGCGGGCGATCGAAGGTCGGCGGCGGAGCTGCGGCGGCGGCGCTTCTCCTCCCTTCGACTTCGAGCAACGTCCCCTTTGCCCTCTGCTGGCCGTGGAGTGCCGAGTTGTGACTTGGTGAGGGGGAGCCGCCGGAAGATGATAAACAAGTGAATTTTTCCGACCCACCAAGGCCCATATAACTTTTTTCATATTTATTCCCAGCCTCCTTTTCTTTCCCACCAGCCCACCTCGCGACTACTAGTTAAAAAAATATTCTAATACTTTTAAAAAAAGGTTCCAACATTTTTTAGAAATGTTTCATCATCTTCAGAAATGTTGGGTTTCAACACGTTTTCGTCAACATTTTGCAAAATGTTCCAATATTTTTAGAAAATGTTAAGACAACATTTTTGGATTCCTTCTTCCTCAACATTTTCCAAAAATGTTCCAACATTTTCAAATATGTTGGGTTTTAACATATTTTTGTCACCATTTTTTAGAAATGTTGGAAAACTTTTTTCCCTTCTTCTCCACCGGCGGCGGCGGCGTGCGACACGGCGTGCGCGCGGGGCCGGCCGCGGCGGCGCGGCACGTGCACGGGCATGGGTCGCGGTGGTGCGCGGGGCTCGCGCGGGGCCGATCGGTGCGGGGTGCGGCGGGGCGGCGGAGGGAGGCGCGGAGCTAGGCGGTGTGGCGCAAGACATGCGCGGCACGGGCGTCGGCGCCGGGCGGGACCGGCCGCGGGCGCACAGGGTTAGCAGCGGCAGCGGCGCGCGCAAGGAAAGAGAGGAAGGATGTGGGGTAGAGTTTCGGTGGTTGGAATCCTACATATGTGGTGGCTTGCACGAATCTCAAAGCAAGTGGAAGTTCATTTGCTTCCTACCTTCTGGGAGATATAGGATTCCCGCTTGTGAGGTGTGAGCCGTGAGCGGGCCTCTTGATTTTTTATGGACCGCGCAGGTTAGGCTTCATTACGTGTGAAACTATAGCTAACTACTAGCCCGATAATAGCCCATGTAGCTCAATAACATTGAACTCTAGCCACCTTCTCCCACCTCTGCCCGCCGCCGCCCGTGCGGGAGCCGCGCCCCACCACGGTCAGCCCGCGCCCCTGCCGCCGTCGGCCTGAGGGAAGAAGGTGGAGGAAGATGTGAAAAAATGTTTGACTTTTTTTTCTAAAAAAATGTTGGGATATTTTTAGAAAAATGTTAATCAACATTTCACGAAAAATATTGGTGAAATAGTTTTGGAAAAGTGTTGGATCTAACATTTTCTCCGAACAAATGTTGGTGAAACTGTTTCCAAAAATTTTTGTTCAACTTTTTATGAAAAATGTTGGTTCAACATTTTGTTTGAAAATTGTTGTAATATTTTTTTAAATGTCCCAGTATTTTGTAATTAGTAGTCATGAGGCGGGATGGTGGAAAATAATAGCTAGCAAGTTAGATAGGCTTTGGTGAGCCGAAAGTTTCAACCCTCATCCACCTTCCACAAGACATATAGGAACCCTCTTTCACTATAGTAATAAATAAAGTAAATGTTGTCTTTGTTCAGATAAAAGAAAAACAAAAAAACATGAAGAGCTATACTCTACTTCGTGAAAAAACAAATAATTTTAGATTAATCCTAAGTAAAAAATTAATTTTAATTATGTTTATAAAATATAAAAAATGATGAATGAAAAAATTACTATTAGAATCACTATGAGATACATTTTCATAATATACATATTTGGTGCTAAAAACATAGATACTTTTCTTAGTAATTTGGTGAAAGTTAGGAAATTTTGACTTAAGACAAATTTAAAATAACTTGTTTTTATAGACGTAGGGAGTACATTTTAGTCTAGCCAATTTACAGTACCCAAGAAATACATTTTCCCTGTAGATAAAAAATCTATTTTATTTTCACCATCAAATTATAATTGGAGTCTGATTATAGACATTTTGTTACTGTTGATAAACTATCAATACCGGACAACTCACTCCTGTTCTCTTTCTTCTTGCTTCGTTTCTTCCTTCCAATAGGCAACAGCATATGGTCTCGCAAACTAAAGGTCTTTTTAAAACCCACACATATTCGTTTTACAAACAAAGAAGCAGTGCTAACTTTTTTTTTATACGTTTCATGTGCCTATCGTGTTGATCAAGCACCTAGTACGAGAATTTTCTTTATAATGTAAGCTAATAACCTTTTTCCAGTGGGTTTCACTCTTACTTGCTCCGTCGTGTAAAAAATGCAATTAACATGCAAATTTGTCTTGTAAAGGATGCAATTGTAGTTTGTGGGGCTTAATTTACCTGTGTTCAACTAATTCCTCTCTTATTATCTAAAAAAAACTAATTGCTCTCTCTTGCGGTCTTCTCTTTATTACTTCTGCGTGCATGAATGCAGAGTCTGGTTCTTCTCAAACCCACATGTGGTAAGCTTGAAACATGGACATTTTCAAAGAAAAGAAAGGCAAAACCTTGTGCAGGGACGATATAGATGGAGATGGATGTAAACGTAGCCGGTCCCAACGTGTCGTGTGCTCGCGTGCAGTGGCTCACCACCGCAAACGCGAGTGACATCACACAAGTCACCCATGGTAGTTAATGTTCGATTTTTGTACTATAACTTAAACATTTCTTTCTTCAGCCATCAATTTCAGAAAAAATTGTGTACATAAACAATTCAAGAGTATACATGTATTATAAAATATCCCTTATAGTGAATCTAAATAAAAGCTAAATTATAATGCTATATATCTAAGTATGGTTTTTTAAATGACCAATGGTAAAATAAAAATAGTTTTATTTATGATAAAGCTAAGAACAACAACTATTTATTGTGAAATACTAAACTGAACGCCATCCAACTCCGTGACCCCGCAACAAAAACACCGAGTCGCCCAGAGTTGACTTCCTTTGCCAGCACCTACTTTCCTGTGCCTGCACTCAACCGTCGACAGGCCCTATCTCTCCAACCTTAGCTTCCTTGTCCAAAACATAAACTAGTCATGCACGACGAATCACCCGGAGTTGACCAGCACACAGCATATCCTAAAGCCAGATTCCTACGTGTTTTGACAGGCAAACTGATGCATGATGGAGATAGAGATATATCTATAAGAAATCCAGAGTTGGATATTATCGCATCCATGGTCCTGCTCATTAATTTGTGACACCGATCGAGCTGCCTGCCTCGCCTATCTAGCCTCGTACGTGTTTCCATATAAATTAAACCCGGTGCCGCGACGACACCGGCCGGCCGGTTCCCCTCCATCAGCTCTCGTCTCCGCCACCACTCCCCATTTCAGCCCTGCATTCTCCTCCAAGCTGTTGTCGTCTACTAGACTGCTCGTTCACAGCTGCAGCCCTCGAGCGGCAGCTTGCGGCGGCCATGGGGGGAAGCAGCATGGCGCTGACGATGATGATGGCGCTCCTCGCCGCCTCCGCGCTGTCGTCGTCCCTGCTCCCGGCGTCGCTCGCCGTCACCTCGCCGTACGTGCGGCCGCCGCCGAGGGCACCGCTGTCGTCCCTGCTCCCCGACGCCGACGCCGACGCCGACGGCCAGACGCCGCAGCAGGTACGCGACGCTGCCCGGCCGGCCGGCCGGAGCCTACCATCCTGTGTTTTCAACATGTGTTTTGCAATTCCAGCAGGCTCAGGGCTCAAGCTAGCTATTCTCTGATTTCTGAAACACCCTGTTTTCTTTTTTTAAAATTCCTTTTGAGCAAACTGAAGCACCATGTCACAGCCAAATTTCCGCGCGCGTCACTCATATAGTCATAATATATACGCAAGTAGTTCTCGGCGATTTCTTTTGCATGGCGAATATAATGTGCAGTGGCGTGCGTTAGTGGTGACACGTCTATATATATCTGAATCTGAGATCAGCAGAGAAGGAACTGGACGTCTGGTGCAGAGATCGAAACAAAAAGAGTCCAACTAACAAGAAACAAAACAGAAAACCTTTGGTCTAATTAATCTGCCGCGTCATGTGCCACAGCGTGCAGTGGCGTCTCTGTTGCTGTTCAGTGTTGACGAATAGAACATGCTAGGGAAAGAAGTTCAGTATAGGAAGGAAGGAATTGCAGCTCAGGAATCGTGTTGGGTCACCTAATAGGACAGGAGTATAATTCTTTTCTTTTTTTTGAGAATAGGACAGGAGTATAATTGAGTATATATGCTGGATTCACACTGGAGCGCAAGAGCGACGATTTAATTTGGATTACCTAGTACCGACAATTTAATTTGTCATTTTTTAGTTCTTATTTGGGATTCTTGGTTTCTTGCTCTCCCATTCACCCCATCATATCCTTGTTTATTTTTATATATATATATATATATATATATATATATATATATATATATATATATATATATATATATATATATATATCGTTTCGCGCCATGTCGGCATGCATGAACGAAAAGCAACTTTCTTTCGGTTAGCGTTGCTGATGGTGCAATCATTCGCACACGTCTAGTGCTGCACTCACGGCAACCTCCCACCTACTCTTCATGTATCTATCAGGAGAATTGAACTTTGCCACACTGCTGGCACGAACTCTGTGCCCGCAAATTTCAGGTGCACATATCAATGGTCGGGCACGACAAGGTGAGGGTGGCATGGATCACCGACGACGACGCGCCGGCGATCGTCGAGTATGGCACGACGTCAGGCAATTACCGGCTCTCCGCCACCGGAAGCACGACGGCCTACTCCTTCGTCCTCTACCACTCCGGGAACATCCACGAAGCCGTCCTCGGCCCGCTGCAGCCCGGCACGACGTACTACTACCGCTGCAGCTCCAACCCGTCGCGCGAGTTCTCCTTCCGCACGCCGCCGGCCACCCTCCCCTTCAAGTTCGTCGTCGTCGGTAATGCACCTTAATTATCACGATCTGCTATTTCAATCATGGCGAGGCCTCCTTAAATCATATTGTCAATAATGGTTGCCAACTACGTACAAACAGTACGCGTGTCCTGATTGACATTGTCTGTGACGGCGGGCCGCGCAGGCGACTTTGGCCAGACCGGATGGACGGCATCCACGCTGAAGCACATCGCGGCCGCCGACTACGACATGCTCCTCCTCCCCGGCGACCTCTCGTACGCCGACTACATCCAGCCGCGGTGGGACTCGTACGGCCGCCTCGTGGAGCCGCTGGCGAGCGCGCGGCCGTGGATGACGACCGAGGGCAACCACGAGGTCGAGAAGCTGCCCCTGGTAGTGGAGCCCTTCAGGGCCTACAGCGCGCGGTGGCGCATGCCGTACGACGCCGGCGCCACGCCGTCGGGCGACAACCTCTACTACTCCTTCGACGTCGCCGGCGGCGCCGTGCACGTCATCATGCTGGGCTCCTACACCGCCCACGACGCCGGCAGCGCGCAGCACCGGTGGCTCCGGCGCGACCTGGCGGCGGTCGGCCGCGCGCGCGCGCGGCGGGGCGTCGTTCGTGGTGGCGCTGGTGCACGCGCCGTGGTACAACAGCAACAGGGCGCACCGCGGGGAGGGCGAAGGCATGCGCGGCGCCATGGAGGAGCTCCTGTACGGCGCGCGCGTGGACGCCGTGTTCGCGGGGCACGTCCACGCGTACGAGAGGTTCGCGCGGGTGTACGGCGGGAAGGAGGACCCCTGCGGGCCGGTGCACGTCACCATCGGCGACGGCGGGAACAGGGAGGGCCTGGCGAAGAAGTACGTGGACCCGCAGCCGGCGACCTCGGCGTTCCGGGAGGCGAGCTTCGGGCACGGGCGGCTGGAGGTGGTGAACGCCACGCACGCGCTGTGGACGTGGCACCGGAACGATAACGACGAGGCGGTGGTCGCGGACCAGGTGTGGATCACCAGCCTCGCCGCC
Organism: Cenchrus americanus; assembly: GCA_947561735.1. Lineage (NCBI taxonomy): Eukaryota > Viridiplantae > Streptophyta > Magnoliopsida > Poales > Poaceae > Cenchrus > Cenchrus americanus. Next base: position 79,391,977 of record OX387240.1, read on the forward strand.
AACCCAGCTTGCAACAGGAGGAGCAGGAACAATACGTGAGCAGGATACACTGTCGTCTTTACTGGCTTGAGTAGCAGCAATTATAAATTTTAAAAGTAGGAGCATATGCATTGCTGTGTTCTTCAGAGAAATATTCATAAATTGGTTACATTGTGCCATGTATCCATACTTTGATTGATTGTTGGGCACTTGGGCCCTGTGCTAAGATGCTAACGTACTCTTGGGCTTCCTCAATATGGAAAAATGGGCCTGGAGCCCAGCTTGACTGTTTGTTGTTTGGGGGTGGGCATCCAAGAATAAGCACAAGTACAGACTTGCTCGATGAGACATCTTGTGTCGCCCCAAAGATCAAGGTGGCCTTGACATTTTAAATTTACAGCTACAAAACAAATGTTTGTTGGCTAAGTGGATAGTTAACCTTTTGAACACTGATGGGACCTGACAATCTTTGCTGAGGAACAAGTATTTGAGAACCAAAACCCTGACACAGGTATCATCAAAACCAAATGACTCTCACTTTTGGAGAGGACTCATGCGTATTAAAGATGAGGTTCTCTCTAAAGGTTCTTTCGTTATTAAAGATGGAACTAACACGGGATTTTAGGATGATATGTTGATAGGTGATAAGCCGCTCAAGGTTACCGACCCGTCCTTATACCATATAACGCGGGATAGACATGTTACGGTTTCTAAGGTTATGTCCTCTTGACCCCTTAATATTTCATTCAGGCGATCGCTGGTGGATAATAACCTAAGCCACTGGCTTTACCTAGTAGCTCGGGTCTCTAATGTTGTACTGGTGAATAGTAAAGATTATTTTAAATGGCTGCTGACAAAAAGTGTTTTTTCACTATGCGGTCCATGTATCTAGATGGCATAGATACTCATCCACCTTTTCAGCATAGGAAGATATGGAAGTGGAAAGTACCTCTAAAGATCAAGATGTTTACGTGGTTTCTTCAGAAGGGAGTCGTTTTGACAAAAGATAACCTTGCGAAGAAAAACTGGAAAGGGAGCCAGCAATGTGTCTGCTGCAATATGAATGAAACCATACAACACCAGTTTCTGTATTGTCCTTCTGCAAAAATGATTTAGAGGTTTATTTTCTATCCTACAAATTTTACCCAGCCTACATCTACTAGTCATATGGTTGGTACGTGGCTTAGTAATCAACATAAGGACTTTAAGCCTCTGATTTGGGTTGGTGTCGCTGCCATTTGCTGGGCTATTTAGAAATGTCGGAATGATATTGTTTTAAAAAAATGAAGTTTAAGTCGATTTTGCAGGTTATCTTCAGGGGGGCTTACTGGTTACGCTTCTGGGCCCAGTTGCAGCGTAAAGAGCAGGCTAAGGATACCCTTATCGCTATGAGCAGGAAATTAGAAAGTCGTTGCTCTACAGATTGCCAATGGAGGACAGAACATTTTTTATCGTTTACCTTAGTCGGGGGCATGTTGCCCATTGCTGCTTGTTTTTTGTACAACTTTCGTGGAGCGTTCTTTTCAACTCTGTAATAATTGGTTGTGTACATCTTCGGATGTAGAGGCCGGATTTAATTATCCATTATCAAAAAAAGTGTGCGCGCGTGTTGTGAGCGTTTACGTTGTAATGTGTATATTTTTGGTGATGTCACTTTGTTTAAGGGAAAAGTACTGCAACAAATGTTGAGATAAATGTACCTTTAATTTTTCATTTTGAATATTGTCAAGGGACGATTTAACTATGGATGTTGTAGCCCGTAGCAACGCACGGGCAAGTTCCTAGTAGTTTTAAAAAAACGAAGTTTAACTCGATTTTGTAGGTTATCTTCAGGGTAGCTTACTGGTTACGCTTCTGGGCCTAGTTGTAGCGTAAAGAGCAGGCTAAGGATACCCTCATCGCTATGAGCAGTAAATTAGAAAGTCGTTGCTCTACATATAGCCAATGGAGAATGAAACATTTTTTATCGTTTACCTTAGTCGGGGACATGTTGCCCTTGTTGCTTGTTTTTTTACCACTTTCGTGGAGCGTTCTTTTCAACTCTGTAATAATTGGCTGTGTACATCTTCGGATGTAGAAGCCGGATTTAATTATCCATTATATAAAAAAAGTGTGCGCGCGTGTTGTGAGCGTCTACGTTGTAACATGTATTTTTTTTAAAAAAAATCTAACTATGAATGCAAATTTGTAAAAAAAGCTACAGATGCAACCGCTGTCTAAATGACAAATCAGGCATTCCAAGGGTTATTTTTTTTCTACTATTTAAAAGATCACGCAATCTGAAACGTAAGTTCCCATAACCAATGTGGCAATGTTTGTCCTGGATCCTTGACAATGCACTTTCCACCTCAATGTACTATTCATGGCATCAGAGTTTCTTTATTAGGTTTATAATAAATATGCTTCCAAAGACCCGTGGTAGTCACTGTTCTTTTTTTTAATGTTCACGCCTTCATAGAATGCTTGGATAGGCATAATCATTTGTAGCTGGAATGAGTGGTTTACTAGGACAATCACTTCTTAAATTATTCACTAGTATACTCCTACTAGTGTTTCCCACCAAAGAACGCACACCACTTAGGGCGTGTCCGATCGTATGAACTAGCACTAGCTCTAAGTTGATGAATTTTAAACGAGAAAAGAATGCAACAACTAGCTTTGAATATTGTGCAGTGAGGGAACAGTGTATTGGGAATTGAGCGAGCTTATCTCTTCTCTCCTAGTTAGTCTCTTGTCTTTTGCAATGTTTCATGATTAAAAAATTAATTTCACTAGCTCTAAGCTAAATTGTTGGAGACGCCCTTACATGGTTTCAATTCTCCCTTTTTCTCGTTCGGTCATTAGCAAATACTTTTATACTAGTTAAATCTGAGTAGTTTTGCTGTTCTCCAAACTGGAGTGGAGTATATTTTACCCAAGCAAATCTGGCTTTTCGAGCGCCTTTTTCACTTCTTCACGCAGCTTGTATTGGCAGTTTGGCACTCCATTTCCACTTTTGGAGCAGTCATCGCAGCAAACCAATCCGTTGCCTAACTAAACGAGCTACCCACCCACCCACGCACTGACACGTCGGCCCCGTCTCTATCTGGGTCCCGCACGCCAGTCACCGATCTCCCACACAACCGACCAGGATCACATCTTCCCAGCTGGTAGGGCCCACCACTCCGAAGCTTCCCCCCCACCTCATCTCCCCCTCGCCGCGTCGGCGGCTCCGACCGGTCTCCCCCACCCCACCACCACGCCCCTACTACTAATGGCAGCCGGATCACGGCGACACCACCGCCGGAGATGAAGCGCCGCCATCTCCCGCCGGTCCTCCTCCTCCTCCTCCTCCTCGCGCTCTCGCTCCTCTCCATCTCCTTCCGCCGCCACCTGCTCCTCCCCCGAGGCGGCGGCGCCCCGTCCCCGCACGCCGCCGACGCGCTCCTCCGCCGCCTCGCCGCCACCGACGTCGGCGGGGGACCGAGTCGTTGCCGAGGCCGCCGCGCTCTTGGCCAACGTCTCGGTGTCCTCCTTCCCCCGGCGTCGGCAACCGCCACCGCCTCCTCTACCTCCGCCTCCCTTACCGCGGCGGCGCGGCCGGCGGCGGCCGGCAACGCCACCTCCTCGCGTCCGCCCCGCGTCCCCTACGGCACGCTCCCCGGCCGACGAGTCCCTCCTCGCCTCCCTCCACGCCTCCCTCCGCTCCTTCCTCCTCCGTCGCCGCCGCCGGGGCGGCGACGATGTCGCCGCCGCCTCCGCCTCCGCGGGCGTCATGGGCGACCTCGCGGCCCGGCTCGGCCGCGCGCGCGCGCGCTCCCCCACCGCGCGGTCGTCGGGAACGGCGGCACCCTCCTCAACGCCCGGCCGGGCGCGCGGATCGACGCGCACGACCTCGTCATCCGCCTCAACAACGCCCGCGTCGCGGCGCTACGCCGCCGACGTCGGCGCCGGGCGCCAAGACCTCCCTCTCATTCGTCAACTCCAACGTCCTCCCCTCTCGCGCCGTCCGCTCCGCCGTCACCACCCCCGGTTGCTCCCGCCACCCCTACGGCCGCGCGGTTCCCATGGTCATGTACGTGCGCCGGCCCGGCGCACCTCCTCGACGCGCTCATCCGCAACGCCACCGCCACGCCGGCGTCACCGTTCCCGCCGCTAGTCACCGACGCGCGACCGGGACGCGCGCCGTGCGCGCGCATCGCCAAGTACTACTCCATGAGGCGGTTCGTGTCCACGACCGGGGAACCGGCGAGCAACCGGATGCGGAGCCACGACGAGAGGTACTTCCACTACTCCTCGGGGCTGCGGGCCGTGGTGATGGCCACGGGGGCGTGCGACGAGGTGAGCGCTGTTCGGGTTTGGCAAGGCGGCGGGGGCCAAGCACCATTACCACACCAACCCGAAGAAGGAGCTCGACACCGCACGACTACGAGGCCGAGTACCGGTTCTACCGCGACCTCCGGGCGCGGCGGGAGGCGGTCTTTGTTCCTCGATGAATCCCCGGGCTTCAAGGTGCCGCCGGTGAAGCTCTACTGGTGACCGGTGAGGTCAGCAACATGTAATAGGTAGCTGCTTGTGTAATGTGTTTGTCCTACAATTTTCATACCTCATTTGACAGATAGAGGTGTTTAGCCAGAGAGAAATGTGTAGATTACATCGATTCAAAGGGAAGGAGAGGCTGTCTAGATGTTTCAGATTGAAGGACCATGGGAGGAAGAGTGGGGAGATGTAGCTCAATTTTTTGTGTTGATCAAGAAGAATTGATCAAATTTGGTTGTAACAGTTCTTGTTCATGTATTTCGTACACCACAATTGTATACTTGATTGGACAGCAAGAAATTGTAAATTAAGCACAATGGAAATGTAATGAATTGGTGTTAACTTTCAGATTTGAAAATATGTATGAAAATAATTTGCTACAAGGAGGGGTTTTGTTTTTGCAATCCAAGGTGTGATGGTGAAATTGTACGGGCGCTTGTTTCTCTTGTGTGTTATTGTGCTTTTGTACGATTCTCAAACTTGTTTGGCTCAAAAAAAATCTCAAACTTGTTTGACATAGGTTATTGAGTTGCATGCACCAACCAGTTCAACCCAAAAGCTTAAGCTGATAGGGAAAGGTGGGCAATTCACTTATACTCCAACACTCCCCCTCACGTGCAGGCTCCCCCAGGCCGCGTACGTGAAATATTGGAGTGGACTGTAATTAGTTTAATTAACGCGCCCGCCAGGATTCGAACTCGAGACCTCTGACTCTGGTACCATATTGAGTTGCATGCACCAACCAGTTCAACCCAAAAGCTTAAGCTGATAGGGAAAGGTGGGCAATTCACTTATACTCCAACAGAGGTGCTTAGCCAGAGGAAAAGGCTGTAAACTAGGGGCAGTTCATAGGAATGAGATAGTTTGAGTATTTGAGATAGACGCATCTGTTTGGGAAATGTAGCGCAAGGTTTAAAGAGAGATGCAGCTCAATTTTGTGTTGATCTGATGGTTCAGATTGGTTATAATTGTTTAAATATTTGTTGTTTAGGCAGAGAGAAATGTGTAGTAGATTATGTCAGTTGGAAGGGAATGGGGTTGTCTGGATGTTTCAGACTGAGGACCATGTGAGGAAGAGGGAAAATGTAGCTCAATTTTGTGTTGATCAAAAAGAGAATGATCAAATTGGTCGTAACAGTTCTTGTTCATCACAATTGTACACTTGATTGGCTATCATAGAAAATGTAAACTTGATTGGCCATCAGCGAAAATGTAAATTAAGTGCAATGTGAAAGAATGGGGAGAACGATCGATGTTTCATTCATCAGGCGGACTCCGCATATATACAAGCTCGGGCACTGTTGTGCGTCCGGCAATACCGGATCGCCATGCACAGGCCAACGGAATTACAGAGAGAGACTTCAGAGCTACGCTATACACGCTATACATACTGAAGAAACGGTCATGCTGATCATGGCCTGAAGAATCGGTCAGTAGAGGGATCGTGGTTCGCTAACACCCCCCCTCAGTCATTGCGTGGAGCTTGTGGATGCAGAGACTGTCTCTGAATTCTTCAAACAAGGCTGTTGTTAGTCCTTTGGTCATGATATCTGCATATTGATACTGAGTAGGAACATGCAGAACGCGTAGTTGTCCCAAAGCTGTGCGTTCTCGGACAAAATGTATGTCGAGCTCCACATGCTTGGTCCGTTTGTGATGAACGGGGTTGTCGGAGAGGTAGACCGCACTTACGTTGTCACAGAAGATGATGCTCGCCTTGTTGACGTCGATGTGCAGCTCTTGAAGAAGATTTCGTAGCCAACAACATTCAGCAGCGGCATTGGCCACTCCCCTGTACTCAGCTTCTGCGGAGGATCGAGAGACGACGGCCTGTCTCTTGGACGACCATGACACCAGCGCATCACCAAGGAAGATACAGAATCCTGAAGTAGATCGCACGGTGTGTGGGCATCCCGCCCAGTCTGCGTCCGTGTACGCTGTGAGCGCGGTGGACGGCGAAGCTCGAAGAAGAACCCCGTGTTCGGTCGTGCCACGAACATACCGGAGTATACGCTTGATGATGTTCCAGTGAACGTCATGGGGATCGTGCATATGAAGACATGCTTGCTGAACGGCGTAGGCGATCTTCGGTCTTGTGATCGTCAAATATTGTAGAGCACCAGCGACGCTGCGGTAGAAGGTCTTGTCATGGAGTGGAACACCGTCTTTTGTGGACACCTTGCTCTTCGTGTCTACCGGCGTCGAGGCGAGCTTGCAGTTCAACATCCCTGCGCGGTCCAGAATGTCTTCAGCGTACTGCTGCTGATGAAGGAAGAAACCTTCTGTGGTGCGCCGAACTTGTATGCCGAGGAAATAGTGTAGAGGTCCCATGTCCTTCATGGCGAAAGCCCCGCACAAATCATGGATGATCCGACGAAGAAGCGTTGCCGACGAAGCCGTAAGAACAATGTCGTCGACGTAGAGAAGGAGCCAAGCGGTGTCTGTTCCTCGGCGCAGGACGAACAAAGAGGCGTCAGAGCCGGTGGTGACGAAACCAATGGAGTGGAGGTACGCCGCGAAACTTTGGTACCACGCTCGGGGAGCTTGACGCAGGCCGTAAAGAGACTTGTCGAGGAGGCACACGTAATCTGGGTGGTCGGCGTCGACGAATCCTGTCGGCTGCTGACAATAGACCGTCTCCTTGAGCGTTCCGTGTAGAAACGCGTTGCTGACGTCCAGCTGATGCACCGGCCACTGGTTGGATGCAGCAAGGGTGAGCACCGTGCGTATGGTGGCCGGCTTGACGACGGGAGAAAAGGTTTGATCGAAGTCGATGCCCGGGCGTTGTACGTCGCCGCGAAGAACCCACCGAACTTTACGCCGTTCCAGGGATCCGTCGGGACATAGCTTGTTCTTGAGGATCCATTTGCCGGAGAGAACACGGACGCCAGGCGGTCGCGGAACCAGGCGCCACGTTCTGTTCCGGAGCAAGGCGTTGTGTTCTTCTTGCATCGCGAGGCGCCAGTCGTCGTCGCGGAGCGCGGCGTGGATGGATGAGGGTACGTCTGGTGGGTCTGGCACGGTGGCGACATTTGCATATCGCGGGTTTGGCTTGTAAATGCCCGCACGAGCTCGTGTCACCATCGGGTGCTGCGGAGCGTGCGCCTGTCTGGACGCGAGGCGCGAAGTTGATGTCGTCGTTCCCGTCGGATCACCGTGCGCTGGCGACGAGGCCGGCGTCGCGGTGGTAGCGGACGTGGAAGGAGATGTTGTTGCATCTTGAGTCGAGTCGTCGTATGTTGGTGGAGATGGCGTCGTGTCGTACGTGGGCGACGTTGGTGTTGCGTCGCGCGCGGCTGGTGATGATGTTGGAGCTGCAGAAGCCGGGTCGCCGTGGCCGCGTGTAGATGTTGATGCGGCATGTGGCGGCGAAGGGGGTGATGTGCCGGAGATGGTAGGCGCCGTAGCTTGAGCATGGTGCGGTAGAAGTTCGAGCCGCGGTGGAACACGGCGTGGCGGGGTCGGTGGCACCAGAGGCAGCAGCTCGTCGGGCGGTGTTGTAGCCGGCACCGATGTTGCGGACGACCTGGACTGGAAGGGGAAAACAGTCTCGTTGAAATAAACATGGCGTGAGACAATGACGCGGTTAGTCTCCGGATCATAGCATCGATAGCCCTTGGTGTCCACGGGATAGCCCAAGAAGATGCACGCGACAGACCGTGGCGAAAGTTTGTTGACGGCCGTGGCTGTGAGGTTAGGATAGCATAAACACCCGAAAACGCGCAGATGATCGTAGGCGGGTTGCCGGCCGTAGAGCAGATGGTATGGCGTATCGTTGTTGTGTGGACGACATGGGCGGCGATTGAGAGTGTGTGTGGCCGTGGCGAGCGCCTCGGGCCAGAAGGTCATCGGGACGGCTGCATGAAACAAGAGAACACGAACACTGTCGTTTAGAGTGCGTAGAACGCGCTCTGCCCGGCCGTTCTGTTGCGACGTGTATGGACAGGTGAGTCGAAGGATGATGCCGTTGGAGGACAAGAAAGAACGCAACGCATGGTTATCAAATTCCCTCCCGTTATCTGTTTGGAGGCTGGCGATGGAAGAACTAAATTGAGTTCGAACGTATGCATGGAAGCAAATGATTGAGGGCAAAACCTCAGATTTATTTCGCAGCGGGAAGGTCCAAACAAAATGCGTGTGATCATCTAAAATGACAAGGTAGTATTTGTAACCAGAGTTACTGATCACCGGTGATGTCCATAAGTCACAATGGAGAAGCTCAAAGGCACGGCTAGCTATGTTATTGGAAGAAGCAAAAGGTAAATGTACATGCTTACCAATACGACATGCATGGCAAGAGTGATCGTCTATTCTGGAACAAGTAAAAGGAAAGGAGCGAAGCAAGGTGTTCAGGGAGCTTTCGCTGAGGTGGCCGAGGCGAGCGTGCCAGAGCTTGGATGACGATGAGACGGCAAGGCCATGGTGCTGAGTGGCGCCGTCGTGAAGAGGATATAAGTCCCCGGTGGAGTCACATCGGAGCAGAACCGTCCCCGTGCGAAGATCCTTGACAGAAAACCCAACGGCATCATGTAAAGTTGTTTAGGAAGCGTTGTTACCCCGTAGGGCCGCGGTGTACGTGTTTATATGAGGGCAGAAAGCCTCTGCCGTGGCTTACACGATTTGTAGATCCTAGTTAGTTTAGTTGAGCCAAACCTTAGAGATTACAACAACCTTTACAGATAGACTACAATGACTATATCTAAGGCTCAACGAACGATCCGGGATATCTACATTTACATGTTTAAAGTCTCATGGACTATATCTACTTATCACGCTAACATCCTCCCTCAATCTTAGCCGGGTGATGCGAGGTTAAGATTGCTCTTTAGTTCCTCCAATTTCCGAGCTGCTAGTGGCTTGGTAAAACCGTCTGCTACTTGATCTCCAGTACCAATGAGACGGACATGAAGAAGCTTTTGTGCTACACGTTCCCGAACGAAGTGATAGTCGATCTCAATGTGTTTTGTTCGAGCATGAAACACCGGATTCGGTTGTCAAGTAAGTGGCCCCAATGTTATCACACCATAACCTTGCGACTGAAGGAGATCGAATCCCAAGTTCTCGCGAAGTGATTGCACCCAAATAATTTCTGCGGTGGCATTTGCCATTGCTTTATATTCCGCTTCCGTGCTCGATCCGGAGACGTGCTTTGTTTACGAGCACTCCCGGAAATAAGGTTGCTTCCAAAGAAGATAGCAAAACCTCCGGTAGATCGCCCGTCATCAACACAACCTGCCCAATCCGCATCCGAGAAGCCACGCGACGAGAGTCGATCGAGACTTTGTTATTTTCGAGTCCCAAGCCGACAGTATACTTGACATATCTCAAGATTCGTTTAAGCGCCGTCCGATTGCACCGTAGTTGGCGCATGAAGAAAGCGACATACCTTGTTTACAGCAAAGGAGATGTCAGGTCTTGTGAGAGTTAAGTATTGTAGTGCTCCAACAATACTTCTAAACCGAGTTGAATCCCCTATGCTCAAAGGTGTTCCTTCAAAGGCAGAGAGCTTCTCTGTGGACGACATTGGTGTGTTGGCCGGTTTGCAATTTTGCATGCCTGTTCTTCTTAGCACATCATTGCTGTACTTGGCCTGAGACAACAATATTCCATCTCCTAATTTTGAAACTTCAATACCGAGGAAGTAGTGGAGTTCTCCCAAGTCCTTTAGAGCAAACTCAGACTGGAGAGCCTTTAGTAAACACTTAGTTCCTTCTGAAGAAGAGCTCGCCACTATGATATCATCCACATATATAAGAACAAATATAGTCAGATCACCTTTCCTAAAAAAGAAGAGAGAGGTGTCGCCCTTTGATGGTTTGAATCCCAGTTCTTGAAGCTTCATACTCAACCGATGGTACCATGCTCGAGGTGCCTGTTTCAAACCATAAAGGGCTTTATCAAGTTTGCAAAGATAATTTGGAAATTGTTTATCTTGATACCCAGGAGGTTGCTTCATATAAACTTCTTCCTCTAGAACGCCATGAAGAAACGCATTCCGTACATCCAACTGTCGCGAGACTCCAACCATTAGAGATAGCAATAGATAAAATCAATCGATGGTTGTGCCTTGACTACCGGACTAAAAGTGTCCTCATAATCAATCCCATACCTTTGCTTATATCCTTTCGCTACTAATCGTGCTTTATACCTGTCAATGGTGCCGTCAGCTTTTCGCTTGATCTTAAAGACCCATTTGCAGTCAATAACGTTCCTCCCTTTCGCCGGTGGTACAAGATGCGAAGTCTTATTTCTTTGTAGTGCTGAGAACTCATTATCCATGGCATGTCTCCAATTGTCATTATGCAAGGCTTCTTCAACATTATTGGGTTCACCATTCGCAGCAAGAAGGCCGTACCTCACTGTACCATCGGTGAACTGTTTTTCTTTGCGAATACCAGACTGGAGACGGGTTCTGGGACGAAGGGGAGCTTCAGCTTCTGGTGGAGGACCTGCTTGCGTCGGCTCAGGGGGCACAACATCGACGACCGCATCAGATCCGGCAGGGTCCTCCTCGATCGGCGCAGCTGCCGCACCGGATCCAGGTGAGTCGTGGGGCGCGAGCGCGAGCGTTGTTGAAGGTGCAGCCGCCATAGAAGATCCTGCCTCCCCGCGCTCGGCCGACACGACAGGGAGCCGTCGCAGGCGTGGCGATGGCGGGTTGGGTCTTTGGTGAGGCCGCGCCGGGAGCGTTGTCGGCCGCGGGAGGCGAGGCGGATCCGCCGCTCCTCGTGCGACGGATCGGCGGCGAAACCCGAGGAAGATACGCCGGGGAGGGAAAAAAACACACCCGCAACTCGTTTTCATCCAAATTTGTGGTATTTTCTTCCCGAAAACCGGAGGCATGATTAGTAGCATCATCGGGTAGGATATTAGACATATGGTCATGCGTTTGTACACCCCAAGGAGGTAAGAGATCGGATGGCAACAAAAGAAGTTCGGATCGAAAACGTGCACCGGCATTTGGATTTAAGCGAGTAAAGGGATAGATACTTTCATCAAACACAACATCACGTGATATGTACACGCGACCGACAGCAACGTCTAAGCACTTAAAGCCTTTATGAAGGTTGCTATATCCAAGAAACACGCCTTTGTTTCGATCGAAAAGCTAGCTTATGGGAATTATAAGGCCGTAAATTCGGCCAACAAGCGCACCCGAAGGTCCTGAGAGCATCATAATCAACTTGCATCTTATAAAGACGCTCAAGGGGAGTGGAATTATTAATGACCTTGCTAGGAGTCCTATTGATCAAATAGGTGGCAGTTAAGAAGGCTTGATCCCAATATTTCAAGGGCATGGATGAATGAGCAAGCAAGGAGAGACCAACCTCAACTACGTGTCTGTGTTTCCTTTCCGCGGCTCCATTCTGTTGATGGGCATGAGGACAAGAAACAAGATGAACAATGCCGAGTTTTGAGAAGAAGGAATTTAATTTTTCATACTCCCCTCCCCAATCGGATTGAAGAGCGAGGATTTTTCGATCAAATTGCCTTTCAACAAGGTTTTGGAAGTCATGAAAACACTGAAACACTTCGATTTGTGTTTAAGCGAGATATATCCAGGTGAATTTGCTATATTCGTCAATAAAACTCACATAATATTTATTTCGTCCAAAAGAATCACAGGCTGGCCCCCATACATCGGAAAAGATAAGTTCTAAAGGAAAACTAGACTGACTTGACGACTTTGGATATGGTAACTGATGGCTCCTGGCCATTTGACAGGAGCCACAAACCGAACCTACCCTAGACTCAGTGGAACAAGATAACTTGTTCTTATTAATGACTTGCTGAACTATATTAAAGGAAGGGTGCCCCAGACGATGATGCCACCTTTCCAAGGATGGATGAGCACCACTAGACGCACTGAGAGCCTGTTTATTCTTGAGGGCAGCAGCTGGCAGGGGGTATAGACCCCCTTTACACGGTCCTTCCAGAAGAGTTGTCTTCGACGTTTGATCCTTGATAAGAAAACGATTCGGGTGAAATTCAAAATAGGCATTGTTATCAGATGCTAGCTTGTGGACAGAGATGAGATTTTTTTGTGGTACTAGGAACATGCAAGACATTGTTAAGAAACAATTTTCGTTGGGGAGTGTGACAAACAACACGACCAATGTGTGTAATATCCATACCTGATCCGTTAGCCGTGTGAATCTGTTCACCTCCATTGTAGCGATCACGAATCATCATCTTGTCCAGCTCGCCTGTCACATGATCGGTGGCTCCTGTATCAGTGTACCAGTTGGAGTCCACCCCGTATCCGCCATGACTTGCTGTGTTCGCACTCTTCTCTTCAGGGGCGACGAAACTTTCGTCGAAGCGATACCAGCAATCCACCACGGAGTGCCCGTCCTTCTTGCAAAGCTGACACTTCACCTTGGGCTTGCTAGTGTTGAAGTTGCCGCGGCCTCGGCCATCGGCACCATTGCCACGACCGCGGCCACCACGGCCACGGTTTCCACGGCCGTTGCCACGACCACGAGACGCCATATTTGCTGACGAAGGCGATGACGACCCGTGAAGGAGATCCATGCGCTGCTCGAATGCATTCAGCTGAGTCGAGAGCTCAGAGACGGTGATTGGTTTGACGCGCGCGAGTACAGCGGAGACGACGGGGTTGAACTCATAGTCGATGCCGGTGCAGATATAGGAGACGAGCTCCTCGTCATCAATGGGTTTCCCTGCCGAAGCCATCTCGTCGGCGAGGGAACGCATCTTGCCGACATATTCGTCAACAGTCATGGATCCCTTCTTGGTGGTGGCGAGCGCGATGCGTGTATTCACCTTGCACGCCCTGGTTTGCGATGCGCCCATCTCCTCAAGCGACTTCCACGGGCCGCGCCGCGGTGGCGCAATTGGCGACCTGCTTCAGGACGTCCTTGGTGAGGGAGGCGACGACGTAGCCGAAGACTTGCCGGTCAAGCGCCGGCCAAGTTGCATACGCGGTTGGCTCTGGCTTGGCGTCGGGGGCCGGTGCGGTTGTGATCTCCTCGGTGGGAGCCGGCGAACTGCCATCGATGTAGCCGACGAGCCGTGCTCCTCGGATTGCAGGGAGCACCTGCAGCTTCCACAAGGCATAGTTGGACTTGGTGAGTTTTTCAGTCACAGGATGACCGAAGGTGGAAGGAAGCGCGGCGCCGGTGGAGCTCGACATGGCAGAAGCTTGGAGATTAGATGGATGTGTAGAGGATGGCTTTGATAGCATGTAAAGTTGTTTAGGAAGCGTTGTTACCCCGTAGGGCCGCGGTGTACGTGTTTATATGAGGGCAGAAAGCCTCTGCCGTGGCTTACACGATTTGTAGATCCTAGTTAGTTTAGTTGAGCCAAACCTTAGAGATTACAACAACCTTTACAGATAGACTACAACAGCTATATCTAAGGCTCAACAGAACAGTCCAGGATATCTACATTTACATGTTTAAAGTCTCATGGACTATATCTACTTATCACGCTAACACATCAAATTCGACAGTCACAGGATTATCACGAGTCAATGCACGAACTGAAACAAGGTTCTTAACTAATGAAGGACAGACGAGGACATTGCGCATGTGAATAGGAGCAGAGGCAGTAGGAATTGAAATAGAACCAGTGTGAGTAACAGGTAGAGATGCGCCATTGCCGACGATGACATGAGCGGAACCAGGAGGAACAGATTGAGAACAAGGTATACCAGGGTGGCCGGTCATGTGGGAAGAAGCACTAGTGTCGAGGAACCAATCGCCTGCGCCGGTGTACGCGTTGGTGGAGAACTGCTGGCCGTGGAGCGCGGTGTAGGGGTTTGGAGGGGCGCCGAAGGAGTAGTGCTGCGGCGCCTGCGCGATCATGGCCTGAGGTGGTGCAGATGGGCGTGGTGGGACGGAGCCGGCGGCTGGGCCACGCCAGTTGGGCGGCTGCACTTGCCAGGCCTGGAACATGCCAGTCCATTGGTTGGGCGCACCCCCTTTGTTGCGGCGGCGCGAGAGTCCGGGGATGGCCCGGAGTTGTAGCGCGGCTTGCCGTTGGTTTGTTTCCTTTTCTTTGAGCGATCCCCACCTTTGGTAGGTGAGAATCCCGACGGCGTGACCGGAGGCCTAAACGGCCGACGGGTGTGCCGAGGCGACGAGAGCGGCCGCCGAGGCACCCGAGCGGGGCACCGGTGGGAACACCGGCGGCCGTGCGGCGGCCGGAAGAGTGTTGGCGGCGGCCATCTTGTGGGAGCGGTCGAGGCGCGTTTCATCCTGCACAAGGTAGGAATGTACCCACAAAAAGGAAGGTAGAGGATTCATGGCGTTGATGACGCCGAGGGCATTAGTGAACTTGTCGCTGAGGCCGCGCAGCGCGTTGACGACGAGATCTTGGTCGGTGATGGGGTGGCCAACGTCGGTGAGGGTGTTGGCCAGACGCTTCAGCTTGTAGCAGTAATCGTGAACCGACAGATCACCCTGCTGCAGTGTGTGGAAATCCTGCAGGGCGTAGACGGCGCGCTGAGAAGCGTTGTTGAGGAAGAGCCCGCGCACGGCGTTCCAAGCGGAGAAGGCGGTGGCACGGCGGTGGAACACCATGTCGCGGATCGTCTTGGAGACGGTGAGGTAGATCCATGACACGATGCAGGATCTGCGTCCACTCGACATCGAGCAGACGCGCCTGTGCGTCGACGGATCCGTCGACGTGATCTAGAAGACCAAGCTTGCGAAAGGTGAGCTCAAACAGGGAACTCCAGGACGCGTAGTTGGAGTCGTGGAGGTCGAGGATCTCAGGGACATGGTGTTTGATGTTCAGTAGGGGAATTGAGGAGGCGGCGATGGGCAGGGCAGGAGCAGCGTGATGAAAAGGATTCAGATCATTTGTCGCTGCACCAGATGGTTCGGAGGAGGAAGAAGAGGTGGGACTGTGCGCCATCGCGAGGGGAGAAAGAAGAAAGGAGGCAGCGGAAAGTGAGGATCGAATTTAAGCTGATACCATGAAAGAATGGGGAGAACGATCGATGTTTCATTCATCAGGCGGACTCCGCATATATACAAGCTCGGGCACTGTTGTGCGTCCGGCAATACCGGATCGCCATGCACAGGCCAACGGAATTACAGAGAGAGACTTCAGAGCTACGCTATACACGCTATACATCCTGAAGAAACGGTCATGCTGATCATGGCCTGAAGAATCGGTCAGTAGAGGGATCGTGGTTCGCTAACACAATGGAAATGTAATGAATCCGGTGTCAACTTTCAGATTTGAAAATGTGTATGGAAAATATTTGCTACAAGGAGTTTTTTTTTCAAGGCAAGGTCCTGATGGTGGAGTCATCGGTCATTGTTTCTATGGTGTGTTGTCTTGTTATCGTGCTTTTGTACGGTTCTCAAACTTGATTGATGCGGGTGTTTAGACAGGGAAGAGGCTGTAAATTTTGAAAAAAACGAGTCATTTGAGAAAGATGTGTCGATTAGGAAATGCGGCTCAAGTTTTAAAGAGAAATGCAGCTCAATTTTTATGTTGATTAGATGGTTTAAATTGGTTATAGTTATAATTATTGAGTTATTTATCGTAAATTGTTACTCTTGATCGAAACAATCATTCGGATATGAAGACTTGAAACTGCAAATCGTGGTAAATGAAAAGGGGGTGGGGCTGGGCTTGATCATGGCACTGTTTGGATGGTAGGGGTAAATATTTACCCCGAGGAAAATGGTTTGCCCCTCCCATTTGCCCCTACTAATATTTGCCCTTTGGGGTGTTTGGATGGAGTGGTAAATGTGGATGTGGATGAGAGAGGGAGAGTGGGACCCACCACAAATTTACTCCAATTTGCTACTTTTAGGGGTAAATGGAATTAGGGGGCAAAACATTTGCCCCACATGTTTGACACCTTAGGGGTAAATTAGGGGTAAATTTGCCCCATTTACCCCATTTACCCCACCATCCAAACAGGTCCAAGGTTCTTGGTAGATGGCTACAACAAACCTGTTCCAGAGATCCCATAGAAGGATCATCCATATGATCCAGCACACGACTGACTCGGTTCTTTCTCGCGTGAAGTACCTATTTTCTGCTGAATCAGTGGTGTTTGATCGGCGATAAAAGTCAGATGCCTTCATGTATCTTGTTCATATTAAGTTGGGCCATTTTATAAAGTCTACCACCATTATGAAAATAAAGATGTATTTGTCACAACCTTTTTTGTAATTGGATGAGATTCGATTACTCGTGATTTTTTTATTTTGCCATAACAGCTGATGAATATAATCATTCCATCACAGTAACTGCACTTCGCTGCATATGTCATTGTAAACTTGACTGTTGTTTGCGTGACTCAAAATTATAAAAGGATGCATCGCTTCAGACGGAAGGTTGATCATTAGCCTATTCAGGTAACATTTGTAGACGAGATATAAAAGAATTTTTATAAGACAGGTTTGCAAAGCATTTTGTACAGGTGTACAGAGCAGCAAACTTCATTGGCTTCATTGCAGCCAAAGCCATTGTACAATAGTAGTTAGAAGAGAAGCTAGCTTTAGTTAGCACAAGTATAGGAAACAAATCCAATGGCTAATGGCAAGATGATATTCCACAAGGGTTGGAAAATTTGGGCAGTTAGTCTACAAATATGTTGACAAAACCAAATCAGTCATCTGATGACACTAATTTTTCCGACAGGTAGAGTAATAGGATGTCTTGTGCTGGTCTTCATTTGTACCATCCGGTAAGCAAGCCTGTTCGTTTGGCTGGTGGCTGATGGCTGATGGCTGGTGCTGATTTGTTCTGAGAGAAAAGTACTACTGGCTGATTGCTGGTGGCTGGTTTGTTCTGAGAGCACTACAAGAAACTATTTAATCTGTTATGTAACCATTCTGTCGCGGATTAAATAAAATTCGTCGCAAATTAGCATCCGCGACGATTTACATTTTCGTGGTGTAATGAGCGTCATTGATTAAATCTCTCGACGTTCTCTTAATAAACGTCGCGATCCGTGACGTATCTGAATCGTCACGGAGCAGCCCGAGGCCCATGCAGCCCAACCCATGGCTCACTATCCGTGACAAAATAAAATCGTCACGGATTGCTACACACATGGCAGCTGTGGCATCATACGTGGATGATGACGTGGCATTCTATGTGGGCGATGACATGACATCCTCTACATGGACGATGACATGACATCCTACGTGGACAATGACGTGGCATCCTACGTGGACGATGACGTGGCATCCTACGTGGACGATGACGTGGCATCCTACGTGGACGATGACGTGGCATCCTACGTGGACGATGACGTGGCATCCTACGTGGATGATGGCGTGGCATCCTATGTGGACAATGACGTGGCACCGTAGGTGGACGATGACATGGCAAAAATTTTAAGCCCAGCAGATACAAATTCTGGCCCACCACAGCCCATTTCAGAATTATATTCCAGCATAAAATTAGCAAAATTAGCCCATCTCCAGCCCTTTTTTCAGAGGGTACATTTTTCCAACACATTTACCAAAATTCAATGAACAGACCTTACATCATCAAATCAGATACAATCTCTGGGCAATAAAAAACCCAGCAAACACAATCAGATATTGAGGCAGATAACACATGCTTTCAGATGTCTACCATTCCTAAAACACTACACCTTCCTCTTTGTTATTCTGCCACTCTTTTCTCTCATTCCTTGCGAGTTCGTATACATCCTGAAATAAAGGAAACCGGAATCCAATTAGAAAAGACAATCAAATATAGGATAACTCAACTTTGAATTTTCTGGCAAGGTATATATAGGCAACTTAAAAGACAAGATAAACAAGGAAATTAGAGTAAACATTCTAGTCTGATGTGTAAGTACTTATATGATTTACATGGTAATATATATATATGTATATATATATATAATATATATATATATATTCTCATTACATTCACAGTAACAAGCGACAAAGACTGACCACACATAGACAATATCAAATAACAGGAAATGAAATGGAATGGAATACACAAGACAAAACTTCAGTAGAGAAGAAATGAAATGGAATACACAAGAAAAACTTCAATAGCTATACTTCAGTCTACAGGTCCAATTTTATTTTCAGCCTTTTCAGAGCAGAAGAGAATTACAGGTTTGTATGTGCATTTTCTACAGTACTTACAATGCATGACAATTCCGTGCAAAACCAATTCTACAGGCTTATAAGCGCATTTACACAAGCAAAAAACGGACTAGTGCAGAAAGGTAGATGCATTCAAAGTAGCAAACAGAATTCTAATCAGGGCAAATTAACTGCAATTCAGTAACCTTTGTGATTGGCTTGCGGTAAAAACAAAGAGACACAATTTGTATATGCAATCTTCAATTGTAGAACCACTTTCTTTAATCAACAATCATAGCATAAGCAACATAAGTACTATCACTATAGAGGCTGTGTATCAGAATTAAATTCAGTTGGTGAGACCTGAGGATATACAGCTAGATTTACTAGCACAAAAATTTCAGTACGAACTCTAAGAATCAATGGCGCATACATTAATCTCCATTAATTATTATGGTTTACACCTTTCTCTTTTCCTTATCATTTGGACTTTGGACACCAACATAATCTCCATTGCATACCTTTGGGCATTTATATGTTAGCAAAGATTTCAATGCAGAAGCACTTCTGATATGATGTTAAACCTACTAATATCATTTCACTGTGACAAATACAAAAATACTTTATGTATATTTGTGACTGACAACGTATTCTAGGACGTCTCTTCTGACAACAGGTATAGTAAAGCATCATGAGTTCAAAGCAAAAAATTCAACAGGACTATAAAAGTCCATTAGATTTATTGTCGTCACAAAAATAGTGTGTCGTATGGACCTCCCTGGGCCCACTACCTCGGTGTGTACCAGGACCGACTACTCGGTGGACCCCTGGGACTACCCGACTTGCGCTGCACGGTACCTGATGGCGTGAAGCACAAGGACTGCGGAGGAGAAGTACTCGGTTAGGAAGCTGTACATGTCCCGCACTGTATGGAAGACTCCTAGACGCACTCGACTAGTACTCTCTCCCTATTCCGACTTGTAAGGCGAGGCAGGGACCCTTCTCTCATCATCTCATCTCATGGCGTAAGATTGCACCATCTTGTAATCGTACCCAATCAACCCAGAGCTACGCAGCATACAGGACGTAGGGTATTACGCACCTCGCGGCCCGAACCTGTCTAAATTGTGTGCCACGTGTCTCATCCTTCGAGTTACCGATCTCGGAGAGGCCACATTCATCTACTTCGGGTACTCCCCTTAGTAGGTTGCCGGTCTAAAACACCGACAGCTGGCGCGCCAGGTAGGGGTTCTCGCCCGAGATCACATGGCGAACTCGACAGCTCCTGTCTACTTCAAGCCAACCGTCGCCTTCAACCACGGCGACACCTTCGTTTTCGGCGCTTGGGTCTGCACTGCTGACGGCGCGGGATCTTTCCAGCGCCGCCTCACCATGCCGCCCAACCCGGAGACCGGCTTCGTGACGCTTCCCGAAGTTGTCATGGGCGAACTCGCCGGCAAGTTCGACGAAATTTCACTCTTCAACCATCACGCCGACTTCGAGCTCGGGTCCGCTTCCAACTCGAACTCGACGTCCCCGTGGGCTATCGCATGCGAGCCGGCTGCTGAGCCATCACATGTGGTCCCCCCATCCCGCGAGCGCTCCACGCGTGGTCCCCGCAACCCCTGCAGGGCCCGCATGGGGGCTCCCTCTTCGCGCCGGGCTGGCAAGGAGCCTGTACCCGAGTACAACTCGGACTCCGACACCGCCCCCGGCCACGCTTCGGACTCCAACCCCGTCTCCGGGTTCTACTCGGATTCCGCATACGAGTTCGACTTCGGGTCGGACCTAGAGGATCCCGAGTCCGAGGACAACACTACTGAGCATCCCTTATCAGGGCCGGCCTCTGGCTGGTTATAACGTCCACACCTGCCGGAAGATTCGTCTACTGGCCAGACCGCAAGCCCGCGGACCTGATAAGTGGATACTCACGCTACGTCGCCTACCTCAACTCGCTCCCGTTCCAGGAGGGAACACCACTCGCCCGGGCCGACTCGTACACTCCAACTGAAGTGCCGAGCTCTGAGTCCAGCCTTGGCAACCCCGATCGCCAAGTCTTCATGGCTGCCGGCGACACCCCCGGACCCTCAGGGGCGGCTCAAGACAAGTACCTTGAGGACATCTCTGCAGACGAGTTGTCTGCCGATGCATCTGCAGACGAAACCGCAGCCAACAGGGACGCTCGACATGAGCGTAACAGGAAGCGCAACCAACGACGCTGACGTCTCAGAGACAACCTCCCCATCTGCAACCTTGCGGAAGCTCTTGAGGCGGTCGAGAGCAGAGTACACACTACCCCCGAGCAGTGCCTCATGTCGATCACAGCGATCACACGCCAGGCTCAGGGAATACGCACCGGAGAAGTCATCGCCAAGCTCGCTGAAGACGCCTACTTCATGCGGGTCGACAACAGGGTCAACCGAGCCTCCTCCCGCCGAGAACCGCGACAATGAAGCTACAAGTCGCGAGGCCGACCTCGCCGCAACCGTACTCGAGCCGAGCTCCCGGCTCGGCCCCAACCGTACTCGCGCGAACGCCGGCGGACCCTCACGGGGTGGCAACGACAAAGAACCGTGAGGTCGTCCCCCACGAGCGCTCCGACGGCGGCGGCCGTGACCCCGACGGCGGCGGCGGCGCGGTGGAAGCTCCAACCACGGAGCCAACGGGGAGGGCCGGCGGCGGCGGCAACCGCGGCGGTCGAGACCAAGCGAACGCCCACGCCTCGGTGCCTCACGGGGCGGCTACGACGCCCGCGAAGATTGAGGAGGCCGCGGCGGAAGAAGTCGGCCCACTGCGAGCGACAACGACGGCTTCCCCGCCTTATCACCTCGACTTCGCAACTTGCTCCTCCCCCGACAGGTTCAAGCCTTTGGGGATCACCAAGTACGACGCGAAGCAGACCCCATCCGGTGGCTCGGGTGCTACACCCTCTCCATCGAGAACGGCGGCGGCAACAACGACACCAAGTGCCTCTACTTCCCCTTACGCCCGGACCAAGCTCCACTCACATGGCTCGAGTCGCCGGACAAGCACTCGATCGACAAGTGGGACCAGCTGAAGGAGCAGTTTACCAGCAACTTCGCGGGCGCCATGGGCCGATCGGGTACTCGCATGGACCCGGCCATGGTCAAGCAGGAACAAGGCGAGACCCTCCGCAAGTGCATGCACTGCTTCTTCGACAAGCGCGCTATCGTAGTCGGCGTCACCGACAAGGAGGTCATCGACCTCTTCCAAGATGGCCTCTACCACCGCCGCACCTTTGAAGACTTCGGTCGTCGCCGCCCCAAGTCCACCCCCACCTCAAGGACATGATCACGTCCTGGGCGGATGAAGAAGACAAGGCCAATGCCAAGTACGACGCAATCCATGGCAAAAACAAGCAGAACACGGGCGGCGGCAGCGGCAACAACAGGAACCAAGGCGGTCGCAACAACAACTACTTGGGTCCCAACCGCAAGCGCAAGCCAGACAATACTGTCGCGGCTATCCAGCGCCCTGCGAAGGAGAACTCGAAAAAGAACTTCGGTGGCTTCAAAGACTTGCTGAAAGAGAAGTGCCCGTGGCATCTGGACGGCAACCACACTACCGAGCAGTGCTACCAACTCAGGCGAGCACTCAAGAGTACTCCAGAGCCACCGCACCCTCACGACAAGAAAGGCAAGAAAAATAATGACGGAGACAACGACGACTTCCAGGAACCCGACAAGACTGTCAACGTCCTCTTCGGCGGACTACCCAGCAGGCGGGAGTAAAAGGCTACTCGTCGTGAAGTCATGAGCATTGAACCAGCGGTCCCGACCCCTCTCCGGTGGTCGGAGGTACCCATTACCTTCTCCCGCACGGATCAATGGACCAGCTTCTCCGAACCAGGGCGGTTCCCTCTCGTCCTGAAGCCGGTGGTCGCGGGCTCCAAGCTCAACAAGGTCCTCATCGACGGTGGAAGCGGGCTCAACGTCCTTTTCACCAAGACCTTGAAGAAGATGAAGCTCGACATCACCCACATGCTCACCAAGAGCAACACGCCTTTCTACGGCATTGTCCCCGTAACACGGCTATCCCGCCGGGCTCGGTGGTTCCGCCGATTACCTTCGGGGAATCTCGGGACAACTATCGTACCGAGTACATCAAGTTCGAGGTCGCGGACTTCGAAACATCCTACCATGCCATCTTCGGCAGACCGGCCATCGCCAAGTTCATGGCGGTGCCCCACTACACCTACTTGGTACTCAAGATGCCGAGTCCAGCAGGTGTACTCTCTCTCCAAGGGGACTTGAAGATCTCGCACGACTGCGACACAGAAGCTGTGGAGATCGCGTCCACAAATCAAGTACCCAACGTGATGATGGAGGTCTACGCCGCGTCGAAGAAGCTTGCAACAAGTGAACTCGACATCCCTGAGAAGTCTGACAAAGGCAACAAGCCTCAGCTAGCTGAGGAGGTCCTGGTCAAGACGATCGACCTCGGGACAGGCGACACCAGCAAGACCACCACCATCGGGGCCGGCCTCGACCCCAAATAGGAAGACATGCTCATCAACTTCCTCCGGGCTAACCGCGACATCTTCGCGTGGAAGCCAGCGGACATGCCAGGAGTGCCCCGGGAGTTGATTGAGCACTGCCTCAACGTCGATCCTAAGGCTACCCGAAAGCGACAACACCTCCGCCGTTTCGCCGACGACAGACAGGATGCCATCAAGAAGGAACTCGCCAAACTACTCGCAGCTGGCTTCATCAGAGAAGTCTTCCACCCTCGTCCGCAAGAAGAACTCGAACGAGTGGAGGATGTGCGTCGACTACACCGACCTCAACAAACACTGCCCCAAGGACCCCTTCGGTTGCCGCGGATTGATCAAGTCATCGACTCCACGGCGGGCTGCGACCTGCTCTGCTTCCTCGACTGCTACTCCGGGTACCACCAGATCGCGATCAAGGAAGAAGACCAGGAGAAGATCGCGTTCATCACCCCGTTTGGCGCGTACTGCTACACGACCATGTCCTTCGGGTTGAAGAACGTCGACGCCACCTATCAACGAGCAATCCAGGCCTGCTTCAAGAGGCAACTCAACAAGAACGTTGAATCCTACGTGGATGACGTGGTCGTCAAGAACAGAAACTCCAGTACCCTCATCAACGATCTTGAAGAGACTTTCGCATCCTTGCGCGAGTACCGCTGGAAGCTCAACCCGAACAAGTGCGTCTTCGGCGTACCTTCGGGCAAACTACTCGGCTTCATCATCAGCCAACGCGGCATTGAAGCCAACCCCGAGAAGATCTCCGCCATCACTAGCATGAAAGCTCCCACATGCATCAAAGACGTCCAGAAGCTGACCGGGTGCATGGCGGCCTTGAACAGATTCATCTCGAAGCTTGGAGAACGGGGGCTCCCCTTCTTCAAACTACTCAAGCACCAAGAGAAGTTCGTGTGGAATCCAGAGGCGGACCAAGCCTTTGCTCAGCTCAAGGACTTCCTATCGAAGCCACCAGTCCTCACGGCTCCGCGTAAAGGCGAGCAGCTACTGCTCTACCTCACTGCGACTACTCACGTGGTCAGTACTGCCATCATCGTCGAGCGGCAGGAAGACGGCCACGCCTATCCGGTCCGGGGCGCCCGTCTACTTCGTCGGCGAGGTCTCGTCGAGTCCAAGGCACGCTATCAGCCTTGCGAGAAGCTTCGTACGCCATACTCATCACCTCGCGGAAGCTACGACACTACTTCCAGGAGTACTCGATCTCCGTCGTCACCGACTACCCGCTCGGCGACATCCTGCGGAACCAAGATGCTACTGGAAGAATCACCAAGTGGGCAGTCGAACTCGGTGCCCTCACCATCAACTTCAAGCCACGTACAACCATCAAATCGCAGGCGCTAGTCGACTTCATGGCTAAGTGGCGGGAGAATCAGCTACCCACTCCAACCGTGCGACTAGAGCATTGGGTGATGTACTTCGACAGCTCACTCAACCTCGAGGGCGCAGGTGCAGGGGTACTCCTGATCTCTCCAACGGTCGAACAACTCAAGTACGTCCTGCAGATCTTCTGGAAGGTCTCAAACAACAAAGCCGAGTACGAAGCTCTCCTACATGGGCTCCGCCTCGCGGCTTCACTGGGCATTAAGCGGCTACTAGTCTACGGCGACTCCGCAGGTGGTCATCAACCAAGTCAACAAGTCCCGGGACCGCAACAAGGAGAACATGGACGCCTCGCCTAGAAGTCCGCAAGCTCGAGAACAAGTTCTACGGTCTCGAGTTCCACCACATCGTCCGCGACAACAACGTTGCGGCGGACGTCCTGTCGAAGCTCGGCCCTACTCGCGCTCAGTGCCGGCCGTGTGTCTTCTTCCACGAGCTTCACGCGCCATCCATCCGGAGCCGGCGCCACCGACCACCGTCCCGGCCGCATCCGCCGGTGGCCGGCCAGAGGTCATGATGATCGACGCGGACCGGAGGCAACCCTTCATCGACTACCTCAGCGAGCAGAAGGTTCCCTCGGACAAAAACTTGGCTGAGCAGCTCATCCGCCGCGCCAAGTCCTACGTCCTCGTTGGAGATCCACAAGGGCGTCTGCGGCAACCACGCGTCTTCTCGCACGCTGGTCAGCAAGGCCTTCCGGCGAGCTTTCTACTGGCCCACAGCTCTGGGCGACGCTGAAGAACTCGTCAGAAGGTGCCAAGGATGCCAATACTTCGCCAAGTAGCAACACGTCCCAGCCTACAAGCTAGTCACCATACCGCCAACCTAGCCCTTCTCTTGCTGGGGCTCGACATGATTGGGCCACTGCCAACTACGCTAGGTGGATTCAACAGAGTATTGGTGGCCATCGACAAGTTCACCAAGTGGATCGAGGTCAAGCCGGTCACATGCCCCAAGGCTGACAGAGTACTCGACTTCCTGGATGAACTCGTGCATCGCTACGGACTACCCCACCGCATCATCACAGACTTGGGCTCCAACTTCAACAACCACCAGTTCTGGGAGTACTGCGAGAACAGCGGGATTGATGTCCGATATGTCTCTGTTGCCTATCCTTGGGCCAACAGACAAGTCGAGCGCGCCAACGGGATGGTGCTCGACGCTCTCAAGAAGCGGCTACACGATGCTGCTAACTCTAAAGGAGGCAAGTGGATCAAGGAACTACCCAATGCACTCTGGGGGCTACGTACTCAGCCTTCCAAGCCAACGGGGCAATCCCCCTACTTCCTGGTCTACGGCTCCGAAGCAATCCTCCCTGCTGATGTCATATGGAATTCACCGGCAGTGGAGCACTACGATGAAGGCGTCTCTGAAGACAGCAGGCGAGTTGACATCGATGGACTCGAAGAAGCTCGCTGCGTTGCCCTCGTCCAATCAGCAAGGTACCTAGAGGGTATCCGACGCTACCACGACCGCAACGTCAAGGAGCGCTCCTTCAACGTTGGCGATCTCGTCCTCCGTCGTATCCAGAACACGGAAGGACTACACAAGCTCAGCTCCCCCTGGGAAGGTCCCTTCACCGTGGCAAAGGTGACCGGGCCGGGCTCCTACCGCCTCCAGACACTTGAAGGCGAAGATGTCAACAACTCGTGGAACGTCGACCAGCTCTGTCGGTTCTACGCCTAAGTCTACACGACTACCCTGGGGGCTCAAGTCTACTCGACTACATCAAGACCCCTCCGCCGTAAGCGGCCCTCCGGTCCCCGGCTTCGGCCTCGGACTACTCCTTCGCTGTAAGCGGCCTACGGGTCCAGGCACTAGTCTCCGGACTACTCTTCTCCAGAATCCAGCCCATGCGGCTACCTACGGATCCTGGGCTGCGACGAGCGACAAAGGACTTTAGAAGCGGTCTACTGAGAGACCATGTACTCCTAAATCCAGCCTACACGGCTACTTACGGATCTACTACTGTAAGCGGCTACTCGCCCTAGCACCACTTAGCCGTAGGCGGCCCCCGGGTCCTGGCGACTACTCTGTAACTACGGCCCTGGCCATCCAGGTGTACTTCTTCAGTAATAAAGATTGATCGTTTATCAACTTCTTTACTGTCTACTTCCCTCAACGGGACTACTGCCGAGTACGACTACTCGCGACAACTCCACGATGGGACTCCGCACTCTGAGATCGCGACTACGAGTACTCATTGATGGAACTTCTCTTTAGTAATACTTAAACAATTTCATTACAATTGTTTTTGTACATCTACTGCTACGAGCTAACTATTACAGGACTACTAGAGGTTAAGCTTATCGGCGACTTGTTCCGCAATGGGCGCCATCTGCTCCAGCAGCTCCGCGTATTGCTCGTCGGTACAGTTGGCGGCTAGTCCGCCAGCGACTACATCCACGGGCGCCTTCGGGAAGTAGGACTTCTTGAAGGCTAGCACCTGGTTCGGGATCGACTTCGCCAAATGCTTCACGTAGGCCGCCAGCCGGCTGGGAGCTTCCTTCAGTCGATCCACCAGCGGTGCTATCTTGGGGCCGCCAGGGTGAGGCACCAGCAGCCTAGCAATGGGGAGCGCGGCTTCTTCAAGCTCCTTCAGCTGGGCCCGCAGCTTCTCGCAGTCCTCGTTCAGCTTCGCAACAATTTGTAGCGATTGACGAGGTCACGATCGGAGGCAATACGAAGCTCCATGTGCTTGTCGCACTCGTAGGCAAGCTCCTTATAATCTAACTCGAGTACCGGTGGGCCTCCCTGCTCCCCGGTAGAAGAGATTCTTCGATCCGTCTGCGAAGTCCTCAACTGCTCCACCCGGGTCTCAAGCTCTGCAAGACAACAAGG
The DNA here is from genome assembly GCA_947561735.1 of Cenchrus americanus. NCBI lineage: Eukaryota > Viridiplantae > Streptophyta > Magnoliopsida > Poales > Poaceae > Cenchrus > Cenchrus americanus. Next base: position 79,419,271 of record OX387240.1, read on the forward strand.
ACAAGCGGGTTAGACTACCTCTCGACCCCCAACAAGTACTCAACAAGACAAGTGGTGTACCTTTGTTCTTGTTGCGGAGCAACTTGTTCTTCCGCACCAAGTCGTCGCTCTTCGCCTGCATCTCCTGGATGTCGTTGTGGTATTTGGCGAAGGTGGTATCAAGCTTGGACTGCATAGCGGCCGCGTGCTTCCGGGACTTCACGAGCTGGTCCTCCAGCGCCTCAACCCGAAGCACCGTGTCGCCGAAGCCTTGAAGCATGCTGGACTTCTCGCGGGATCTCTCTACGACGTCCTGCACAGACAACATATGTCAGATGAGTACTCAACGTTAAAGGATTGACTACTCCAAGAGTTACGACTACTCACCTTCATCGACTGCTCGGCTTGGCGCACCGCCTCCAGATGTCGAGCCACCGTTGCCGGGTCGACCAAGTCGTCCGCCAACAACTCTACCCCGCCACGACTACTCGCGGCGGCTTCGGTCATCGGTGCAGAGGAGATGGGCTCCGCGTCTTGGATCTCCAGGGAGTGAACGACCACCTCCAGAGCAGGTTCTAGCTGAGCGGTGGCCTCCTCTCCCCTGGTCGTCGCGGCGGCCTCTCCGGCGGCCACCTCCATCAGCTCGGTTCTCTGGTGTCAAGTTCTCCACGGGCACCGCCGATGGGATGTCGTTCCCCTCGGCCTCAGCGCCTGTCAACAAGAAGACAAGCGCATCAGCGTTATCTGATGACTACGACTACTCTTCGGGGATACTACAGCCTCAGCAGAGTACTCACCTTCGATTGCGCTGGCTTCAGGCAACATAGCCTCAGCAGCCAGCGCGATGGGCTCCGCCTGAGGGGCGGGAGCGGACTCCTCAGCGGGCGACGCGACTTCTTTTTCCTCCACCGCTGCAGAGGGTTCATCCCCCTCCCAGGACAAATCCGTCGACTTCCTGCAGAGTACACCAACAAGTTGTCAGTCCAGTTCGACTACCTCATCAAGTAGTACTCGGGAAGATTCAACACTTACAAGCTTGACCGGACCACCATCACGGTCGGGGCGCCGAGGATACTGGCGATGTCCACCAGTCCAGCCTCGGCAGGCGCCTCCTCTTGCGCCTCTGCGGCCGCTGCCTCTTCTGCAGTAACACCGGTGGGTGCAGCGCTCTCCTGCGCTTCTGCGGCCACCACTTCTTCCGCAGCAGCAGCTGCGGGCTCCGTGCTCTCCTGAGGAGCAGGGGCTGGCGCTCCATCTGCGCCAAGAGTTCTTCAACAGTGGGGGCTGGGCTACGACTCCCAGTGGCTTCCCCCACCGTGTCCCACTCGCCTTCGTCGCCCTGATCAACGGGCTCCGTAGGCGGCAACTCCTGCAAGCAAGGAAACATCTTCATCAATAAGTGAACTCGAGACACTAGTACTCGACTACACTACTCAAGACGGCTTACCTCTGGGGACGTGGTCTCAGTGACCTTCAACTTCTTCGACACGCGCTTGCGGGATGCATTGAGCGGCTTCCGCGGCGGCGCGGCCAGACTAGCCTCTAGGCTAGCCGGTGGATCCTGAACAAGAGGAACGTGAGGCAAGTCAGGACGGCTGAACCTCGACCGCAGCTGGAAGCAGTCCTGCAGTGTCTCCTCGTCGTCGTCCTCATCGGACGTGTCCTCCACGACAACGGTGTCATCTCCTTTGCCGACCTCACGCCGCTCCTTGGCCTTGGTCTTCCCCTCCTCTGGGATCTCGACTTCCTGAGGGGGCGGCGGCGGCTCGGAGACAAACTTCTTCAAGTCGTCCTGCAAGACATAACCCATCAGTACAACAACTCACACGGAACGGGTACTCGACACTGGGTGCGACTACTTACCTCCTTTGGCGGGCGCGCAGCGGAGTACTCCGGGACTGGGCACGCCGTGTACGGCGGCATGTCCTTGAAGATCCGCGCCAGCCTATCGACAATGTCGTCGTCGTCGACTTCGTCTCCAGGCATCCGCGACGTGTCGTTGTTGCCGGTGTACTCGAACCCCAGGGTGTCGCAAGCCATCAGTGGCTGCACCCTGCGCTTCATGAAGCTGAAGGCCACGTGCTCGGCCATCAGCCCGGCTTCTCTTAGTGCCTTGATCCGCGCCAACAACTCCGGGAGCTGGATCCCCTCCTGCATCGTCGGCTCCGTATTCCACCACGGGCGATGCTTGGGCTGCTTCCTGCTCGGCTTCGGCAACCCCGGATGGTGGTTCGTGATGTAGAACCACTTGGCCTTCCAGTCTTGGTTGGAGTCGATGAGCTTGTACGAGAGGTACTGCTCGGCGGCGTCCTCCCGCATCTAGATTCCCGCTCCTCCGACTACCCGCGGGTTGCTGGCGCTTGGTTGCGGCTTCACCCGGAAGAACTTCCGGAACAAGATCCAATGGGGCTTGATCCCCAGAAAAGCTTCGCAGAAATGTACGAAGATGGCGGTGTGAAAAATACCGTTGGGGTTGAGGTTGAGGTACTCGATGCCATAGTACCCCATGAGCTCCTTGAAGAAGTTGCTCGCCGGGAGCGAGAGCCCGCGCTCCGCGAATCGCGCAAACATCGGGATCTCGTCTTCACTCTTCTCCATCGGGTACGGATCCCCGGCGACAGCCCTCCACATGTCCACTTCCTTCTCCCGGACGAATCCGCTGTTGAGGAGGGCTAGCAGGTCTTCGGTTTTCGCCTTCGACTTCTTCCATTCGCGGTTCGGATCTGGCCGCGGTGGAGACATCGGTGGCGCCCGCTCCCGCGGCGATCCGTGGCTTCGTCACGGCTCATCTTCTTCCCGCCGGCGGCTTTCGCGGTCTTGGACGGAGATGGCTTCATCCTCCAAGTGCACGGGGTCTTCACACGCATTCACTCGGGGGCTATCGCGGTGGCTCTCTCTGGCGGCGCGCTCGGATCTACACTTCACTCAGCGGAGGCGGCGCGCACCGGTGGTGATTTCTGGCCAAGATGTGTCTGGAATGGCTACAACTGCGTAGGGTGAAAAACCCTAAGGGATTTGGCTTCTATTTATAAGTCGACGCGGCCCTCCAATGGCCGGATGGATAAGTTTGCGCTCGGCTGACTCAGCGGCCGCGCGTGACTCTTCAACTTCAACTAGTCGACGCGCCTCACCTCGGGGGCTCAACTACTTCTACTCGATTACCTGGGAAGCGACAAGACTCAGGAGCATCTCAGGACACATTCTACAAGATGACCCTTCAATTCGAGAGGAAGTACTTGACTCAAGGCTCAGGGGCTCCGTGCCACGTGTCCTTCGGTTTTTCTCCGGATTTTTCGGGATATTCTTGCCAAAACTTTAAATGGACCCTCAGCCAGAGTTTAATTTACTACTCAACCTAAGGCTCGGGGGCTACTCCATATGGAGTGCGATTTTGCAATCACACTTCCATATCAGCTTCGGCTTTAATACAACACGAGCATTGTTGAAGACCTTCGAGGGCAGCTGTGACAACCCGCCCAGGAAAGTACCGTACTATCGCCTAAGACCGATCCAATTTGGTCATTAAGCAATAGTAAAGTATCTCCTGTCGTTGGTTGCCGGGTTAACGCCCGGTAAATCACTTGGACATCGAACAGAGGATCGACACATGCATTAAAACTCACGCGAAGGCGAGTCCAGAGTACAAGATGAATTAAACATTTTATTACAAACCATTGTTCATGACATGGAGTAAAGGTTCAGATTTCAAAAATACAGCGGAAATAATCTAAACTAGCGCAACGGTAAACATCACAAGAGGCCATCCGTGATGTCATCACTTGTTGTCACCCTTCTGATCAATCACACCTGCATCAACAGTTTTAAAGCAAGGCTGAGTATACTAATACTCAGCAAGACTTAACCGTCGGGTGATGACTACATCACCAACCTCTAGACATAAAAGGCTTTTGGCCGGTGGAGTTTCTTTTGATGAAACAACTACTAAGAGTAGATCCTTACTTTCACAATTTTAGCGCAAGTTCTAGTTGATTACCATTTCTAAATGTCCCAACTAATTCAATCAAGAATTGGACAAGCAATTAATTCATCCAACCATATTTCTCGAGTTCCATCATTATGGGATATCATGGCCAGTTGATTAAGCAGTCTCGGATAACGGTGAGAGGCCGACAATCGATTGATTTAAACCTTGCAAGGTACACCCAAACACACGGTAGGCTTGTCCCCGCGAGGACAACTTCCCGGTGCCGTCCCCATAAATCTTCGGGTTGGGATCGAATCTTACGGTCCCACGGTGCGAGCTATCCGCATACCCCGCGAGATACCGGAGTCACCATACACCACCCTTCCCGTAGCTAGCCGTAGGGAGATTTCTCAAGAGTAGTAACGGTAGGATCCCGTGCCGCCTCATTAAGGTACTAGGCTTACCGGTCCCATTCCCGGCATATGTTTAGTACGTTCAAAAGCTTAGCCCACATGCCCACTGGACCGGAGCCCAATCCCATGCTCTTACTACATGAGCAATCCATTTAAGGATATCTGATGATTCCTATCTAGGAACCTATTCTTGCGAGTGACGAACATCACTCGACTTCTATCGGTCCTATAGCATAGCAGCTATCGACCTAGCATACTAGTGATAGAGCATAGGTACCTAGGGATCATGCATTTAGGGTTTCAAATCAATTCCTGAAACGTAAATGCACAATCACAACAACCATAATTGCGTAATTTTAAAAGACGGGGTTAATGATCCGGGGCTTGCCTTCGCTGGCAAGGTTGGCCTTGGGCCCTTCTGGACTTGGGTCCAGGACTTGAGCTACGTTTACGCACGGCAGCTCTTTGTCGGCACTTTCGTCTCCTCCTTCCGGTACGAGCGTACGTCTACTGGCGGAAAGATCTACACAAAGATGCAAATGCAAGATTTATTCGACGGTTTATACTTTAATCACTCACAAACCATTTTGACAATCAAGGGGTGTATTTGTTGGGCACATTCACCTAGATAAGAATACATTCAGCATACTCTTCCATAAAGGAACAATATGCAACTCTTTATTAATTATTCTTTTTGATGGTGACTGTGTAGATATATATGTAAATAATTTAGTTTAAATTCACCAACAGTAGTGGGTAGGTATATTTAACCTTTTTAACATGATTTGCAATCATCCTCGAGTTAACATGGGTGGTTTGGTGGTTTCTCTTTTAGAAAGGTTATTGGTTGTACATGGGTAATTCTTCCATTGCACAATTGAATAAAGATTTCCCTGTACTTGTCATTTTATGTGAAGGCTTTAATCATTTTCCTTTCACAAGCAAAGATATAATTAATATTTTTATCCTTGAATTAATTCCTTATCAGCAACGAGAATTAATTATATTTTAATTAAATTGGACGATACTTTCAAAAAGGAAAAAGAATTAATTAAGGGCTTTTCTTTATTTAATTTCTCTTAAATAGAAAAAGGGCTTTTAAGCTTTTTATTAAGCAATTAAATTACCAAAAATTAAAGGAGTGTTTCTTAAGCCTACTAGCACCTATACTGGTCCATTGGACCCACATGTAAGTGTTGGATGTTAGGAAATTAAATATTATGGAAAATAACAAAGGTTATCTAGTGATTCAATTTAAATGCATATAAAAATAATTAAGCATCAAAATGACCCAAACTTTCTTGTGGATGCTCTCTGGCCATAAACAAGCCTAAAGAACCAGCATGTTTGCATGGAATCTCTACTGAACTTGGTTTATTAATTTACAAAGGAAAACATGCATAAATCAAGAATAATTATTTCTGTTAATACAAAATTCATGATTAATTCACAAGATGTGCATTTTGGTATTACAAGACAGTGTGCACAAGTTGGGTTCAAGAACATGAATATATTTAACAAGAAAAATCATTTATGCAGATCTGCCAGAAATAGAAAACATTTTTATAAAAAGATTTACATTATAAATTTGTGAATTTTTTGGCATAGGATCTAGTCATGACCTAACACACAACATATCCAAAAATTAGCTACAGAGGACTTATGGTTTTTGAGATATTGCAGATCTAGGGTTTTAACATTTGTATTTTTCATGCAAAAACTAAAAGGAATTAGCTCAGGACAGAATAACAAAAGTTGTAGTATATGTCACAACGGATCCAGAAAAATTGGCCTTGCATTTTTCTGAAATTTCTGTGATTTTCTACGCAATTTACAAGATCCAGCAAAATTGTGTAACTATTGGAGTTACCTTTTGCAAATAAGGCCCTGGAAAGAAACGGATGTTTGCAATGTGGCCCTCGGGCTGCCGGCCGGCGCGGGCTGCCGGAATCCGGCGAGGCTGGCGGCCTTGGCCGGGCGGGAGCGGGCCGGGGAGGGTCCTAGGGGGCCTAGGGTTCGGCTTTGGGGGCACCGGACGGGGTGGAGGTGGCCGGCGGCGAGGTGCTCGGCGGCGGTCGGAGGGGGAGCGGCCGCCACGGCCGCTGTTCGGGCGGGCGGCTCGATCGGCCGGGGGGGGGGGGGGTGTTGGCGCGTCGCGGGAGAAGCGAGGGGGCCGCCTTATAGGCTCTCCGACCCGGGCGAGAGGGGCAGGACGAGAGGGCAACGCGTACGGCGACGGGCGGCGCGTATGGCCGGCGTGCCCGGCCTCGGGGGGCGTAGCGCGGGCGGCGCGGGGCCCCGTGCGCCGGCGTGCGTGCCCGTCTTGGGAGGGAGCACGGCCTCGGGACGCGGCGTGGCCTCGGGTGACGCACCTCGGGGGCGCGGGTCGCGGTACGGCGCGGCGGGGACGCGGCGCGGGCGCGCGCGCGCGCGCGCGGCGTCGCGGCGCGGCGCGATGTCGCCGGAATGTATGCGGACTGTCCCTATTTCACCGCCTTTTTCTCCCAAAAATTGAATAAAAGTGCACAAAGCAATGAATAGGAATGTTGTAGATCTAACTACCCTCTACAACTTTCGTAAAGGCCGTCTAGTGTTTTTCTCAATGGATTTTGCAGGAACGTCGTGCCAACATTGAATGCCGGCCTGTTCTGGAAAACAGGGGGTACTTTCAGTCGATCAAGTTTTTCACCAATTTCCACCCAAAATTTGAAATGCCAATCTACATGAAAGTTGTGTCCCTCAACAGGATGGACAACTTTCATAAAGGTAGATTTTGAAGTGTTTAGGTGAATTTTGGGGAACGCGGCAAAAGTTCCGGACGACATTCGCTGACGTCAACGGTCAAGCGGGGTTTTACCGTGCCTTTGACCAAGGGTCCATTATGGGTGGGTGTAGGCTTGGTCAAGGGGTTCATTGGGGTTCATTGACGAGGTTTTCGGGTGATGACCCAGGTTGACCTAGGTTTGACCGCGATTTGACTAGTTTGACCCGGCTGATCTGGTTATTAGCGTTAATGACGGTACTTAAAAACCTGGGGCGTCACAGCAGCACTCGAGGACGCTTGGGACTACTCGAGAAGACTTCAAGATTGCTCAAACATCAGCTGGAGTACATTCCAACCTCGGGATGCTTCGACTACTCTTGAAGACTTTTGATTTGTAGTACTCGGGGACGCTTGAGGACTACTCGTTAAGGCTGTCAAGACTACTTGAAGCTATCCTTCTCGACTACAAAGTACTCGGGGGCTTGTCGTATGGACCTCCCTGGGCCCACTACCTCGGTGGGTACCAGGACCGACTACTCGGTGGGCCCCTGGGACTACCCGACTTGCGCTGCACGGTACCTGATGGCGTGAAGCACAAGGACTGTGGAGGAGAAGTACTAGGTTAGGAAGCTGTACATGTCCCGCACTGCATGGAAGACTCCTAGACGTACTCGACTAGTACTCTCTCCCTATTCCGACTTGTAACCCTGCCTCCCGGACTATATAAGGCGAGGCAGGGACCCTTTTCTCATCATCTCATCTCACGGCGTAAGATTGCACCATCTTGTAATCGTACCCAATCAACCCAGAGCTACGTAGCATACAGGACGTAGGGTATTACGCACCTCGCGGCCCGAACCTGTCTAAATTGTGTGCCACGTGTCTCATCCTTCGAGTTACCGATCTCAGCGAGGCCACATTCATCTACTTCGGGTACTCCCCTTAGTAGGTTGCCGGTCTAAAACACCGACATAGTGTGTACTCAAACAGATGTAGAAATATAACAATAACATATTCCAATTAGATACACACATAACTACTCCCTCCGTCCCAAATTACTTGTTGTTTCGGCTTTTCTAGATACATTGCTTTTGTTATGCACCAAGGTATATATGTATGTCTAGATACATAACAAAAGGAATGTATTTAGAAAAGCCAAAACAACAAATAATTTGGAACAGATGGAGTGTAAGACAATAACTTTATTAAAATTTACATTAAAGCAAGTTCTCATACCGTTCGGCTAGAACAGAATATTGAAACTGGCTGTCCAATGAATTTTTGAAATGCCTCCTGAAATAATCAAAAGAAAAAAAGATGGACTGTTAATAACATCTAACATCCAACATTCCAATCTCAAGCATCTATTACAAAACTAACAGTTTAGTAATACTGAAGTAATGAAGAAGACAAAATGGTTCTGGCAATAAGCATAGCGAAGCCTTGTTTTTATTATTAGCAGATTAGTAGCAGCACATTAAGAGAATAGTAAGCATAGACAAAATGCTTTTGAGGCCCAATGTAAAGAGAACATGGTAAGACAAAAACAACAACAGCACTAATCCTGTTGACAAAGTAATTCCATAATTTGCAACCTATTAACAAAGAGAGGACAACTACACCATGCTCATGAACCTAACTGCCACTGGCATTTAGTTGCAAAGTAAGCCTAGAGGAGATGGAGACTGGAAAACAAAAACTCTAGTTCCACATCACTTGTTTTTTTAATGCAAGTTGTACTAGTGAGCCGCCCAATTAATCGAATCCAGAGCACTCTTGTCACAATGAAACGAACAAGGAAAGTCAATTCTTATTATTCAAAGTCACCCATCAGATGGTCCATCAGTTGAAGGTATATTTGCTTTTAATGCACAACAGTTCCTATATAACCATGCCACAAGAAATCCATATCCATATCCTTGTAAGCATCCATAGCCTTTGTAATTAACTCTGAATCCAACCAAACTCCACTAAACAGTAACTATGAATAAGAGGGGGAAATGGTAAACACACTCCGAATGGTTAGTAAATCAAAATTCCAAAACATGGTTGCAGCCTACGGATGCCCAAAGAATACCGCATATTCTCTGCCTAAAATCTCTAAAAGCTAGGAAACACAGGACTGATGTCAATCTACACCTAATCAAGCAACACAAAACTAGAGAGTTTACTATAGAAGGAACGAACAGAAAAGTCAATCCTCCACTCTAAAAGGGATGAGGAAGACATTGCTCTCAATCCCTTTCTGCAACGCAGAAGCAAGGAGGGAGAATTCGCAGCTTACGCAGCTCTAATTGGTTTAACCGAAACTACTCCGACCTCTCCAATCAGAAACACCGAACAACTGGCATGACAGAAACAGGGGGCAGCGGAGGCAGCGAGGGGGCATCTCACCAGCAGGCGAGAAGAGTGACGCAGGTGTGGCCTGAGGGAACGCGAGTGCCACGTCCAGCGCTGGCAGCCCGACCTTGCCGCCGGCCCCGGCACCACCGCTACCTGCAGCAAAAGAAGCAGCAGCGAAAGGAACTGGTCAGACGCCGAGAGATAAAAACAACCCACCCCAGCCGATTCCCCCAATCGGATCCCGCCTTCGGGGAACTCGGTCCGCCACCCACCTCCCAAGCTTCCCATCACCGCGCCGAGCCGCGCTTCGAGGTCCCCCGCGAACTTCCCCTCGAGGATCCGATGAGCTCCCGATCAAGACGGAGCAGTAGGTGGACCATCTGGCGTCGGACCCGGCCTGCAGGCTGAGCTTCACCTGAGGTGCGGCCGCCCTCTCCTCACGCCACTGCAGCACCATCCCACACGCCCCTCACTGCCCAGCTCATCACGCATGATCGCTCGCACAGTGGATTTGTGTGAGGATAGGCTAGAGAGGGAGGGAGCGACAGAGAGGAGGAATGCTGGAGGGGCCTTCCGGCTGCGCCGGAGTGGAGGAGGGATCGAGGGTGGTGCGCCGCCAGGAGAGAAGCGGGTGGTGGTGGCGGCGAGAGGCAGAGGACGAGAGGAAGAGGCGGGCGACGCAGATCTGAGGAGGAGGCAGAGATGGGAGAGGCAGGCGGAGGAAAGGAGACTATACGAGGTAGGGTTTCACCAGGTCGACTTTTATCCACGCTGGGATTGAGATGCACGGTGCAGATCTGTTAGACCAGTGATGAACGACCAGAAGAAGTCGGGCTTTATCAGAAAAATGGCCCTTTCTAGATTTCACGGCCCATTTACTGTTTTCTTTTTACGCTTTCTTACTTTAACCATTGTAAAGGAATATATAAAAATAATTATATTATATACACCAACTCATTTTTTATATGCTATAAACTCTATATAAGTTGTCTTTGTAGAGTTTAAAGAGTTTTTGAATAGATTAAGTATTTTATATCATTTAAATGAATTTATGTGTTTATCAAAAATCAACAAATTTCTATCATATAAATGAATTTCTACGTGTTTATCAAAAGTAATTCTAAATTGATCTATATGTACCTCTAATAAGATTTTGTGAAAATTGGAGTATGCATTGTTCATAAACTTGATAGTTCATCACATTGTTTAATAGAACTCAACTTAAACTTCAATATTTGTACACACTCAAGTACTTTTTGTACAACATGTACACCTTAAATTTGGATGAAACCTCAACCTTAATATCCTACTAGTATTTGGAGATTTAGAATTCCAATTATCATGAAAAAAGTTGTTTTTCCATTTTTTTCTAAAACATAATTAGTACATCCTTGTGAAGTAACTTGAAAAAACTATTATCTTACACACCCTAAAACATTTCACATGTAAAATACAACATATAAGTTATCACCTAGGAGTTTCATAAATTTTCAAGTACATTTGATATTTTCTACGATTTAAATGAATTTCTGCATGTTCATCAAAAGTAATTCCAAGTTGACCTATATGTACTCTAATAAGATTCAAAAAAATTCAGAAAAAAACTATATTTGTGTGTCTATGGTCCATTCTAGGCCACATCTAGGAGATTGATGAAAACTTCAATTGACTTATAGGGAAAACTCGAAGTTATACTAGTAACCTTATAATCAATAATGATAAAAATACCTAAAACTTCTCCAAAAATTATGTAAATTGGCATAGTAGCATGTCTTTGGTCCAAAATCTTTCCATAAAAAATTCATATGGTTTTAATAAAGTGAGATTATAGATGTTCACAAATAGGACACAAGTCTCACATAATCTCCTACACAATTGAAAACAAACTTTGAGATTTGAACAACTAATAACGTGACCAAACTTGTATGCACCTCAATCTTTGACACCATCTCATGTTGACCATAACATTAGAGAATATTAAATTATATTAGTAATTATTATGAAGAAACATGTTTTCTATATTCTCTTTTTAGTTGGAAAAGATATGTTGTATGAAAAGCAATCAAGAAATAGTAATTAAGATACAAACAAATTTGGAGTTCATATGAGGAAGAAAAAACAGTTTACAAGTTTTATCTGAAGATTAAAAACATAAATTGCACTTGCTATGAACTGACATGAACAAGTGTGTTTTCTCTTTTTAATCTTTGACTAAAACCTGTAACTAGTTTTTCTGCCTCATACTAACTCCAAACTGGATGATTCTTTTTTCTAAAATTTTGTAAAATCAATCTATACCAAGATCTTTGACCCTCCTTATTTTTCTATTTTTTAATTTAATTTATCAATTTTTAATATCCATAATATGATTATTTTTTATTTACCTTCTTATTTTTTTGTTTTTTAATTTAACATATCAATTTTTCCTATTCATAATATGATTATTTTTTTCACATCCATGATATGATTATTTTTTATTTACCTTCTTATTTTTTGTTTTTTAATTTAACATATCAAATTTTCCTATTCATAATATGACTATTTTTTATTTACTGATCGCGACGTTTTTTAATTTAATTTATCAATTTTTCATATCCATAATATGATTATTTTTTGTTTACCATCTTATTTTTTTTGTTTTTTTTAATTTAGCATATCAATTTTTCCTATTCATAACATGATTATTTTTATTTACTGCTTGCGACGAATCTGCTCAAACGTCACAGTGTTGTGGGTCGGATTGCGACGAATTTAACAAATCGTAGTGATGTTTTGGGCTCAAATATCCATCAATGTACATTCGTGACGAAAAAAGGAATATGTCGTAGAATCGTGACGAATTTAACAAATCGTCGCAATGTTTTGGGCTTCAATGCACATCCGTGACGAAAAAAAGGAATACGTCATAGAATCGCGACGAATTAAAGAAATCATCGCAGTGTTTTAGGCTGCAATGCACATTCGTAACATTTTCTGAAAACGTCGCGGAGAATGCGTCACAGATTAAATAGTTTCTTGTAGTGGAGAAAAGTACTGCTAGCTGGTGGCTGATAAGCCGAACGTAGCCAGAAGCAGAATACGCAACATAGAGCCTGTCAGACATGAGGACAAGGGGTTAGGATCCTAAAATGAAACTGCATGAGAAATGTTCACAGCGCCATACATCATAATGCAAATATATGCCAATTGCATTTTATGGGGATTGCTTCAATAGAAGGGCATGGGCCGGTAAAAAGCCCAAATTTAATTAAAATTGTTTTGCGTCGATGCTTCCTAGTACTAACATAAGAAAGCTAATTCCATGATGCAACCTATGTCTCGGGCAAGGAACGAAGTGAAATGGCTGCAGGAAATAAAGCAATGAATCCAAGTGTAATCATATCAAGCACCTACTCAACTATCAATGGAGTCATAACAAAGGAATCTGATGAAAAGCATTTATCCTGACCTGTGGAACTGAACACAAGAAATTAACTTGAGGTAAAAAGAACAACAATAACGTCTCCCTGCAAACTCAAAAAAGTCATTGATCAGCTGCAGTTGTTACTTATAATAGTAGGTAAAGAAAACTGTATGTGAGTCTAGTCGATGCTGATGCTACAGATGTCAGCCTTGAAGAGAAATAACAGCTCCGACCAGACTTGGTCAAGAAGAAACTCTGGAAGTAATCATAGAAAAAGAGTTTGTCCCATCAGTACTCAGTAGTTCGGTTTCCTCAAAGAGAACCTCTACTTCCTGGGCCATGGGAAGAGGCTCAGAAACGAACTGATGCGCCGCCCTCCACCTGCGCTCGCCGCCGCCGCACGTCTCCTGCGCTCGTCGCCGCCGCTGCCAAGACGAGACGACCTCAGAGAAAAGTTAGGGGTCGGGGGCAAGAAAAACGCGAGGGGATCCGAGTGGAGTGCGCCTGGCGACTTCGGCCCATAAAAAAACCTTATGATACGGTCGATTTTCGTCACGGATCATCTAATTTTCGTCATAAAACAGCATCTATGACGAAATTTAATTTCGTCGTGGATTGAGCGTCGCAAATCACGTCTCGTGACGTATTAACGGTTTCGTCATGGATTGTCGTAATCCATGACGTTTTTAGACCGTCATAGATTGGTGTAAAGCCCAGTGAACCCAACCCAAAGCCCAAAATCTGTGACGGAAGTGATCGTCATGGATTGACTCTCCACGTCACTTGTAGAGATGAGTTGGCTACCACGTGGCGCTGACGTGGATACCGTGTGGCGCTGACGTGGCAGCCGCGTCGTGCTGACGTGGAAGCCACGTCGCGCTAATCTAGCCAAATTCAATACGAGCATACATAAATGATGACATCATCACATTTTCAGCCCATTAAGATGTACGGCCCATAACAAATATTGGCCCAATAATTTTAAAAGAATTTCAGCCCACTTCAAGATTACAATTTCAACCCATGGATCTCATTTACAAAATTAAACAGAACTAGCATCACATAAAAAAACTGTTCATCTTGTATTACAGCAAATATAAAGTCTTTCTTCCAACACTTCACATACAAGTTCTCATCCAGCAAGAGCTTTATCTCACTTCATGTTCTCCAATTTTGTTTTCTGAAATTAAAAGAACAAATGTAACATTAGTGATTATCAGAAGAGCTCCTGCTTTAACATAAATGCTAAAGTGATCTAATTATGGCCATGGATGGACGAACATGCATCAGATTTAACATCTATAGTATGTACATGGGGTGTTATAAACTGCACAAAATAACTAAATGTAATATATATTGTGCTAGACAAACAGTTCACTGCAGAACGAAATAGAGACCAAAGAGGATACAAGCTACTAATTACAGATATGCATCATGTGCAAAGAAAAATACTCAGAAAATTGAAGCAATCACAAGCCATTTGGATGCACACATACAACATATGCAATGAAAGCATCTCCACTTACAAAATCCATTAATATTAGTGGAATGGCCAGGTAGCACTCACTGGATGCAGCTCCAGGATTCAGATCCGCCATCAAGTACACATGCACATATCAAAAAAACATAAGATAAGAGTCCGTTAGAGATAGTAGATCAGCAGTGAACATATAAAAAATGAGTATTGTTCATTTCTTAAGATTTCCCCAATCACAAATGATATTGACTAAATTGATGCTTGAACCACTCTACTGCTGATACATCACAGTGCCCAGAAAAGCTCATCAGACCAATCTACTACTGATATTTGTTGAATTAACATATCTAAAATAAAGACATGAATGTAGAAAAGGCCAAAGACTAATATGGCAGCAAACAATTCCTCAATCTTGAGGCCAAATACTTGAACCACTATCCACAACTTGATAACACTAAATTGTAGACTATTACTGAATGATAAACTAGTCTAACTGCCAACGAAATCAACTTATTCCATACCACTATAATATCTGATACCACTGGAACTTCAGGACGTGACCCTTTAATTGCAACAGATTCCAAATAATCTGACCATCACTGCTTGCTTGAAATAAACACACTACATCATAGCACTGTAATTCTGGAAGTAACCTAATAATGATTGACAGTGATGTTCACAAGTCTAACGACCAAATGAGAAAAAAAGTGGGCTCAATGGTTAGGCGCAGGGTCATAAAAGAGTGCTTGTAGTGAGGACAAGGGGATGGAAGCGATGAACATGCTGGCGAGGCCCCTGCACAACTGCCAAAACAGGGAATGTTATCAAGCTCTATCGACTACCAGTAACTTACCTTGTCACAACTATCAAGGCTCGAACATGAAGCAATAGTGGCTGAGACTTGCAGAGCTTAACCGATGTGAGGTCGAGCAGGAAGCTGCTACTACAGAACGCCTGCACAAAAGATTGCAGATCAGTAAGGTGTGAGCATCCAAATCAGTACTGCAAATAATTAGTACTCCAAATAAGATGTGAGCATAAATAATCTTAGTAGTGCTATGAACTAAATCTAGAGGACAGTTATGAGTATATGACTCATAACAGTGGTTACCTGTTAGCAAAAATGCAAAATCGGCACACATTACAGGATAAAATACTGCCCCGAGCGGTTAGCATAGGATTTCTTGACAATGATTGAGGCACCAATTTCACCGCACATATAAAAGGGCCTCCGGTTACATTTGCAGTCACGAGTGTCTCACAATTCTCAGCCCTATGTTTTATTTTTACCAAAATTGAGAGCGAGTGATTTAGATTTACACTAGACCTGCCGTTGTGCATCAGGTAACCTAGCTGATTGAGGACGGAACAGTGTGTAGCTCAGCTATCAAATGTAACACCCTAAAATTCCATCACTAAATTAATATAAGCAACAAGGTGTTTTAGATTTAATTTTCTAAGGATTAATTAAATTATCAAAATAAATTTGGCCTTTAAAATATTTAAATATCATTTTAATAATTTAGAAGCAATAAGTGCTTGTGCATCATGATTTGAATGCATGAGTTTTGGCTGTGGTGTGGTTTTAAAAGTCTTAAAATATTTGTGAAAAAGTCCTTAAAAATAATTGTGAAAAAAATTGTGAAAATTTTGTGTAAAGGTTTGAATTTAAAATATGTTTGAAAAGTTGTTAAAAATGGTTTGTGACAAGCCTTTAAAATAGTTAGAGAAATTTGTGTTAAAATTTGAATTTGAAAACATGTAAAAGATTTGAATTTAAAAAGGTTTGAAATTGGTTTAAAAATGGGTTTGAAAAAGAAAACAAACAAACAAACAAACCTATCTAACCTTCCCCGCGAGCCCAACCCACCATCCCCGCCGCGGCCCAATCCTTCCGGCCCACACGGCCCAGAACCCCGCTTCCCTCCCTCTCTCACACGCGACCGCCGACAGGTGGGGCCCACCTGTCGGGGTCATCCCCAACCTCGCGCCGCCTCCCTTCTCCCCTGGCCGCGCAGCCACCGGTCAACCGCGCCGCCGCCGGCCGTTTCTCCATCTCCCACGCCTCCCCTCCGCCTTCAAGCCTCCATCAAGAGCTTTGAAGCCCGGCTTCACTCCCCCTCCTTTACTCTCTTCCGTTTCACCTCAATCAAGCGCCCCCTTAATTGCCTTGAAGCAACCGGCCGCCGCCATGGCCATTAATGGCCATTGTAGCCCTAGCCGTCGCCTCCCCTTCCTCCTCTGCCCTATAAAAGGTCCTCGAGTCCGCCTCTTCCCGCACCACCTCCCCGCCTCCTACTCGAACGCGCAGCAGCCCGAGCCGGAGCTCCACTGCCGCCGGAGCGCCGCCGCAAGAATCGCCGCCCCGATCTCCTCCTACTGCGCCCCTCCCTCCTCTTCAAGCCGCCGGTAAACTTCCCCGCCTCCTCCTCTTTCTCTCCATGCATTCGCCTTCAAAATTGGCGCACCAGAGCTCCCTTCCGGCCATCGTCGGCGAGCCGCCGCGCGCGCCGTCTGCCGGCGCCGCGCGCGCGCGCGCGCCGTCCGCTCCCCGCCGCCCTCGGCCGCGTGCGGCCGGGGCCGTCCGATCGGCGCGGACGGCCCGGATTAAAAGGGTTGTTACCCCTTTGATCCGGTTCACCGTGGGCCGGTGGACCGGGTCCACGGGCGTTGGTCCACGAGCCCGCGTCACCGCTTGCGTCGGCGGCGGCGCGGCCAGACCGGTCGTCGCCCGCCACGTGGCGCCACCGCAGCCCCTCAGCCAGCCGCCCTGGCAAGTTTGCAAATAAGCCCCCCCATTTCTGGAAATTACAAATATACCCTTCCACCTATATAAAAGCCTTTCAACTAAGTCCTTTCTTTCATGCTTAGGCCCCTGCAGTCCTTGGTTTCTCTATTCTAAAGCTCACCCTTGACCTTTTACATGTTAGACCTCCTAGTTTCACACATAATTATGTCTAGGTCCCTGGAATCTTGCAGAAAACCGCTTAAACTTCCAGATGTTTTACAATTTAGTCCCTGAACCTTGTTTCAACCATATCTTTTCCGTCCTAGCTCCGTTTTAAGCGTTCTTGGTGTCCATGCGACCGTCTTTTAAAGCTCGACAGTTCTAGAATCTTGTTTTCTCCATATCTTATGCGTTGTAGCTCCGATTCCACCGTTTCAAGTTGTGTTAGGATCATATCAACTCAAAGTACGCGTTAGGAGCAATGATGTACATGTTCTTTGTTTTATATTTTATTTAAATATTAAATATGATTAAATCCTATTACACACTTTTCTAATTAAAATCTAAATAGAAGTTTAACACGTGTTTTCATAAGAAAGTTAATATGATTAATATTAAATGAACATTTCTTTTAATTAAAAGTTAATTAGATGTATACCTCGGTTTTTATAATTAAACTTAATTTGATTAATGATTAAGCAATTTGCTTTCTACTAAAATGTACCATAGGATATATCCCGAGTTTTCTTAATTAAATATTAATTTGATTAAAATGAATATAAATGTGTTTTTAAATTATAATTTGATTGGAATAACTCGAAATATAAAGATAAACGCCTAGGTGCTTTTACATGCTTCTTTTAAAATTAAATGTTTAATTTGCTTAAATCATACTTGAATATTTATAAGTAAAATTGGAATAGGCTTACATCGTCTTTTAAATATAAATATAACTTGCTTAATTATAAATAGGATATTTCTCTGAAATAACCTATACACATGATTTTACTTAATTAAAAGATTCCAAACACGCAGCTAGCTCTTGTATGTGATCATCCAAATCTCCCGATAGTTCCGAGTGTTCCTTGTGTTCGCTTTCCTAGACCCAAACCCTGTTTTCCCTTTAAGCTTTTCATGCTTGGTGTATTGTTTTGTTTATTGAATGTATTCTTGTGTGCTCGTAGACATCGTGCCAATTTCAAGCGAGCAGCCAGTTGAAGTAGATCAGGAGCAAGTGTTTGAAGAAGAACCTTAGTGTTTAAGCAAGGAAGGCAAGTGGTCTTCTCCCCCTGCATGATTCTATTTTATCCTATGTAATTGCATGACAATTAAGTTTATATTTATTGACATTGCATTAAATTGATGGGAACACCCTTTTTAAGGACTTACCTAGACTTTTACCCACAATCCTTGGATCAACCCTGTTTAATAAATGTTTTTGGGTAGAATATGCTAGTTGCTCAACTTGGGTTGGATAAAAGTGATTTTTAAGATAAATGCTTATATGTTTTATGTCGATGATGCTTTTGGTAATACAAGATCATATGATTTAATCGGAACATGGAGAACCACCCAAGAAAACATGCGCAACCACAGTGTTACATGGCTCTGACCTTAGCCAATTAATTAGGTGTGCGATTGATCTGATGGCCCCTTTTCCGAAAGGAGCAGAGGGGGGTCCGGGTTGCAGGGGTATAGCCCGATCCTTTTGCGGTAGCAGCCTTTGCTAAGGTGCTGACCACTAGGGAGGGTTATGGTCCGCCCTGATGTGTAACTATGCGGGTCGTTAGTCTTTTGTATACCTTTTAAAGGCTTCGTAGCGTCCCTATGCAATCACACCTCGGAAGTGTGGTATGATGCCTGATCAGTATCGCATGGTTGGGTTCAAAGTTCTTTGGAACTTTTACGCGAGGTGTGGGTAAAGTGTGCAAACCTGCGAGTGTAAAGGCGATCGATCAGCCGTGCTCACGGTCATGAGCGGCTTGGACCCTCACATGATTAATAAACTTGAAGATGAGAATAAATCGTGGTTTGGTGAAGCTCGATGAGCTTTGGGTTGTTTTGCTTAAAAGTTTCTTAAGTGGGTTGGTATATACTTACATCTAGTAATTAGGCGTTCTTTAATTAAAAGTTTGACCAACATTAAAATGCTAATCGTTGCAAAACCATAGCCTATCCTTGGTAGCCTTGCATCTTCCCCCACTTGTTGAGTACCAACCATAAGTGTAATCAGTCTTGCTTACCGATGTTCAGAAGAGAACAATGGTGAAGAGTTCTACAACGACTTTGAGGAGTTTTGAGGCATGCGTCTCCCCCAGTCAAGTGCCTGTGGAAGCGGAAGACGAAGACTCGACGTGTAGTTATCGTTTTCCGATGTTAAAGACCTTTGTGTCTTTCGAATGAGTGTAGTAAGTTGTTAAACCCCTTGTTACGTTTTTACTGTCTATGATATTACACTCATTTCGTATATCATATGTGTGGAACTAGATCCTGACACACATATGAGATGCATCTGGTTTCCCTTCGGAAATTGGGTGTGACAGAGTGGTATCAGAGCAGTGACTGTAGGAACGTAGCCTTAAGTTAGAAATGGTCGAAAAGTAAGGATTCATGTTCTAGAAAGCCTGTCATTCTTCAAAATTGACTTATTTTACACATAAAATCTAATTTAATCTTTGACTTCTTGTTAAAACACATTGTTTTGTTTTGATCTATTCTGAGTTCGGTTCTTGTGCTGTCAGCTGAATCTTCACCACCGAGATCGTCTAATATAAGTTCTTAGTTTACCTATCCCTTATCAAACTTCGATAGAAACGTTTCTGTGAGGACAATCGTTGTGCTAATGTTTGTTGTTTGAACACATGATTGATTTGGATATTTGCTTGTGTGAGTTTTATTGTGGAGTGATGGCCACAAATGCAACAAGAAATAAATTGTTAGGTTAATAAATATAGTTTGGGTTCAAATCTGGGTTATCCTTATCTACCATACAAGTTGGTTCAAGGATGTTTGAAGATCAAAGTCTAGAAGCAACAACATCAACAACCAGAAATCTACAAGCATACACAGACATCAACATATGAAAGAAGTTTCTTTCACTCCTGTTGTTCTCCTCTTTACCACATTGTGATTACAATCACAACAAGAAAAGATGGATATGATATCAATAATTTTACCTTGCTCTTCAATCTGCTTCCAACCTCTTCTGAGCTTACCTTTATTACACAATCAGAAGGCGAGTCCCAAAGGAAATCATGAAGATAAAGATAACAAAAGAATCATCGACATTCCATCTACAACCTCAGCAATTGAATGCAATATGCTAGAGTATATGGCAACACAAACTCAGACTCTGCAAGCAATGACTCAAACCATGGTTAATATCCATCAGTATAGTATAGAGCAAGCATCAAATCTTAAGAATTCCAACCTTGTTTTGTGTGATAACCGTCAAATTTCATCTGTTCCACTGTCATTGGACAAAGAAAAGCTATCAGTCATGCAAGCTCAAGTCTTACAAAGACAGAAGCAAACCAGCACGTCACCCCCTCATAACACAGAGATAACCAAAGCTGGAGTTCCCGCCAGACTAGTAATGAAGCAAGTTTTAGAAGCATGGAATCATCAAAATAATAAGAGAAGTCATAGAGCACCAGAGTTGCGGACGAATGAACAATAGGAACATATGAAGACTGCAGGAGCATGTCAATGTTGTGAGCATTATGGTCGTTCATGTCTCCAAGAAGAAGCCAACCTAATGAGAGATGAGGCTAGACAATGTTATTATTTGGATATCAATAAGAAGATGAAGTTATGTACCCAATATCCAGTCCTAGAAGTAGTTGCTCAAGCTGTAGATAGTAATCAGATTATCAACCTTGAGGATTGGAGTATAACTTTCAATGAATTTCAGCCTGACGGAATCAAACAACTCAAGAAGCATGCAAGTGAAGAAAGCCAAGACAAAGGTATTAAGAGACTATGTTTCAAATGTGGTGAAGAAGGCCACTATGTTAATAATTGTTCAACAAAGTGTAAGAGGATTTTGTCTAATCATGATGGATTATATTGCCTCAAGCATGGAGAAAATGGATATCTTGCTAGTTGGTGTGCAAAAGAGGATGGTAATCAACCCCAGGATCGAAGTTTTAATACCCTTACTTCTAGTCAAACATGCAATCGCCAGGATACTAAAGCAAGAAAAGCATGTTTCTATTGTAACAAAGAGGGACATTTCATAAGTTAGTGCCCCAAGAAGCTTTTGGATCAAAAGAAAAAAAAAGATTTGAAGAGTGATTCCAAATAGTCAAAAATGGAGTTAATCCAGCTCTATTCAAATCACATTATCAAGACGACAAGGAAATTCTACCAAGGCAAGTCAATGAAGTTGAGCAAGGGAATGGACAGTCACAAGCAGAGTTAGGTTGAGTATTCCAGTGATGTTTATAAAGTGAGTTGTGAAGAATAAAGAATTATGTTTATGGAGCTTGTGTAAGACGAATTATATGGAAGCAAGATAAGCAGTGTTGGATGCTAAACACCCGAACTCTTGTTGCATGCTAGCCTTTGTGAATCTCGGAATGAGAATCTGTCTTAAATTGGAAGTTCAAATTGCTTCATCTTTTTGAGTTCATCTCTTCATGCATTAGTTCACTATTCCTGTATGAGATACCTATCTCTAACAATCAAATGGTAAGCATCAGGTCAGGAGAAGGTCAAGACATTCCACCTGTTGTTCGTGCTCATATTGCTAATCAGCAGAATCAAGCACCACCCCCACCCCTCAACCCAGCAATGGATCCAGTAACGCAACAGTTCCTTGTCACTCAGATGCAGCTAATCCAAAACCTGACTACCACTATTCAAAACATTCAAGCTCAGCAAAATCAGTCACCACCAGCAGCACCACCAGCACTAGTGGGCAAGCATAAGGAATGCATGAGTCACCGTCCTCCCACATACTCCTACTCAACCGATACATTGGATGTTGATGAATGGTTAAAGACTGTCACCAAGAAGTTGAAAATGACGCAATGTACTAATCGAGAGATGATCTTGTATACAACAGGATGTTTGGAAGAATTAACAGCTGAATGATGGAATGCGTACACTGTCGCACATGCTGTACCTAACACCACCACCTGGCAGGAGTTCAAGGATAGTTTTCACGTGCACCACATTCCCTCTGGTGTGATCAAGCTTAAGCAAAGAAAGTTCCTCACTCTAAAGCAAGGCAATATGTTAGTTAACGAGTATCTGGACAAGTTTACTCAGTTGTCTCGCTATGCATCAGATGAAGTTAATACTGACCCAAAGAGGCAAGAACACTTCCTGGATGGTCTGATAGGGCTACTCAACTATCAACTACAGAGTCACAGCTTCTCGGACTTCGCAACATTACTAAACAAAACATAGGTCTAGAGAATAAACTTGTGGAACTGGGTGAACAGAAGCGCAAGTTCCAAACACATGGGCAATCTAGCAACACACGTCCCCACTTCAACTCATCACAGGGTTCTCAATTTAGTTCTGGTGGATCAAGTGGAAATTATTTGCAAAATTCTCAGTTGCAGCGTGCAACCCAGCAGTTCCAACATTTCAGCCAACAAACACCACATGTTCCAAATCAATCATCGAGATCGCTTAGGTGCCCTAATGAGAAACGACTCTCAAGTTCACTCTAATGGTTGTTTCAATTGTGGAGAATTGGAATGATATACCAGCATCTGCCCAAATCGTAACATCTAGACTCCCCAGAAAGACAATGGTCAAAGGTTCGGACAACCAACATCTTAGATACACCATGGAAGTGCTAATTCTTAGATCAACAAGAGTCAACGGAATTACGTGCGTGGCAGAGTGAACCACGTGACAGCTGAACAAGCTCAAGACGCTCCTGGTTTTGTGTTGGGTACATTCTCTATCAACTCTGTGCCAGCAACAATTTTATTTGATTCTGGAGCATCGCATTCTTTCATTACTGAACAATTCGTGGCAAAGCATGATATACCTATGAGTTCTATGAAGACACATTTGCTGATTAGTTTCCCGAATGGTGAAATGAAGTACACTCATGTATGCCCACGAGTCAATCAAGATCAGGGGAATAGATTTTCAAGCTAATCTAGTAGTTCTTACATCTAGTAGACTAAATGTAATACTTGGAATGGATTGGTTAAGCGAAGGTGACGGAATAATTCTATGTGCCAATAAGTCAGTACTCATAACCAGCCCGCAAGGAGATAGAATTGATGTTGTCGCTACTGTCCCATCCAAAGAAGAAGGCAAAGTGAATCAAGATTAAGGAAAGTAGGTGAAGGAGCTATGCCTGTTGGAAGAACTCAGTGTACAAGATGGACTCAGAATAATACCCTTAGTTCTTTTCAATCTCTCCGAATCTCGGGACGAGATTCTTTTTAAGGGGGGTAAATTTGTAACACCCTAAAATTCCATCACTAAATTAATATAAGCAACAAGGTGTTTTAGATTTAATTTCTAAGGATTAATTAAATTATCAAATAAATTTGGCCTTTAAAATATTTAAATAACATTTTAATAATTTAGAAGAAATAAGTGCTTGTGCATCATGATTTGAATGCATGAGTTTTGGCTGTGGTGTGGTTTTAAAAGTCTTAAAATATTTGTGAAAAAGTCCTTAAAAATAATTGTGAAAAAATTGTGAAAATTTGTGTAAAGGTTTGAATTTAAAATATGTTTGAAAAGTTGTTAAAAATGGTTTGTGAAAAGCTTTTAAAATAGTTGGAGAAATTTGTGTTAAAATTTGAATTTGAAAACATGTAAAAGATTTGAATTTAAAAAGGTTTGAAATTGGTTTAAAAATGGGTTTGACAAAGAAAAGAAAAAAAACAAACAAACCTATCTAACCTTCCCCGCGAGCCCAACCCACCATCCCCGCCGCGGCCCAATCCTTCCGGCCCACACGGCCCAGAACCCCGCTTCCCTCCCTCTCTCACACGCGACCGCCGACAGGTGGGGCCCACCTGTCGGGGTCATCCCCAACCTCGCGCCGCCTCCCTTCTCCCCTGGCCGCGCAGCCACCGGTCAACCGCGCCGCCGCCGGCCGTTTCTCCATCTCCCACGCCTCCCCTCCGCCTTCAAGCCGCCATCAAGAGCTTTGAAGCCCGGCTTCACTCCCCCTCCTTTACTCTCTTCCGTTTCACCCCAATCAAGCACCCCCCTTAATTGCCTTGAAGCAACCGGCCGCCGCCATGGCCATTAATGGCCATTGTAGCCCTGGCCGTTGCCTCCCCTTCCTCCTCTGCCCTATAAAAGGTCCTCGAGTCCGCCTCTTCCCGCACCACCTCCCCGCCTCCTACTCGAACGCGCAGCAGCCCGAGCCGGAGCTCCACCGCCGCCGGAGCGCCGCCGCAAGAATCGGCGCCCCGATCTCCTCCTACGGCGCCCCTCCCTCCTCTTCAAGCCACCGGTAAACTTCCCCGCCTCCTCCTCTTTCTCTCCATGCATTCGCCTTCGAAATTGGCGCACTGGAGCTCCCTTCCGGCCATTACCGGCGAGCCGCCGCGCGGCCGTCTGCCGCCGCACCGCCGCGCGCCGTCTCGCTCCCCGCCGCCCTTGTCCGCGTGCGGCCGGGGCGTCCGATCGGCGCGGACGGCCCGGATTAAAAGGGTTGTTACCCCTTTGATCCGGTTCACCGTGGGCCGGTGGACCGGTCCACGAGCGCTCGTCCACGAGCCCGCTTCACCGCTTGCGTCGGCGGCGTCAGCCGACCAGTCGTCGCCCGCGACGTGGCACCACCGCAGCCCCTCAGCCAGCCGCCCTGGCAAGTTTGCAAATAAGCCCCCCATTTCTGGAAATTACAAATATACACTTCCACCTATATAAAAGCCTTTCAACTAAGTCCTTTCTTTTATGCTTAGGCCCCTGCAGTCCTTGGTTTCTCTATTCTAAAGCTCACCCTTGACCTTTTACATGTTAGACCTCCTAGTTTCACACATAATTATGTCTAGGTCCCTGGAATCTTGCAGAAAACCGCCTAAACTTCCAGATGTTTTACAATTTAGTCCCTGAACCTTGTTTCAACCATATCTTTTCTGTCCTAGCTCCGTTTTAAGCGTTCTTGGTGTCCATGCGACCGTCTTTTAAAGCCCGACAGTTCTAGAATCTTGTTTTCTCCATATCTTATGTGTTGTAGCTCCGATTCCACCGTTTCAAGTTGCGTTAGGATCATATCAACTCAAAGTACGCGTTAGGAGCAATGATGTACATGTTCTTTGTTTTATATTTTATTTAAATATTAAATATTATTAAATCCTATTACACATGCTTTTCTAATTAAAATCTAATTAGAAGTTTAACACGTGTTTTCATAAGAAAGTTAATATGATTAATATTAAATGAACATTTCTTTCAATTAAAAGTTAATTAGGTGTATACCTTGGTTTTTATAATTAAACTTAATTTGATTAATGATTAGGCAATTTGCTTTCTACTAAAATGTACCATAGGATATATCCCGAGTTTTCTTAATTAAATGTTAATTTGATTAAAATGAATATAAATGTGTTTTAAATTATAATTTGATTGGAATAACTCGAAATATAAAGATAAATGCCTAGATGCTTTTACATGCTTCTTTTAAAATTAAATGTTTAATTTGCTTAAATCATACTTGAATATTTATAAGTAAATTTGGAATAGGCTTACATCGTCTTTTAAATATAAATATAACTTGCTTAATTATAAATAGAATATTTCTCTGAAATAACCTATACACATGATTTTACTTAATTAAAAGATAGCAAACACGCAGCTAGCTCTTGTATGTGATCATCCAAATCTCCAGATAGTTCCGAGTGTTCCTTGTGTTCGCTTTCCTAGACCCAAACTCTGTTTTCCCTTTAAGCTTTTCATGCTTGGTGTATTGTTTTGTTTATTGAATGTATTCTTGTGTGCTCGTAGACATCGTGCCAATTTCAAGCGAGCAGCCAGTTGAAGTAGATCAGGAGCAAGTGTTTGAAGAAGAACCTTAGTGTTTAAGCAAGGAAGGCAAGGGGTCTTCTCCCCCTGCATTATTCTATTTTATCCTATGTAATTGCATGACAATTAAGTTTATATTTATTGAAATTGCATTAAATTGATGGGAACACCCTTTTTAAGGACTTACCTACACTTTTACCCACAATCCTTGGATCAACCCTGTTTAATAAATGTTTTTGGGTAGAATATGCTAGTTGCTCAACTTGGGTTGGATAAAAGTGGTTTTGAAGATAAATGCTTATATGTTTTATGTCGATGATGCTTTTGGTAATACAAGATCATATGATTTAATCGGAACATGGAGAACCACCCAAGAAAACATGCGCAACCACAGTGTTACATGGCTCTGACCTTAGCCAATTAATTAGGTGTGCGATTGATCTGATGGCCCCTTTTCCGAAAGGAGCAGAGGGGGATCCGGGTTGCAGGGGTATAGCCCGGTCCTTTTGGGGTAGCAGCCTTTGCTAAGGTGCTGACCACTAGGGAGGGTTATGGTCCGCCCTGATCTGTAACTATGCGGGTCGTTAGTCTTTTGTATACCTTTGTAAAGGCTTCGTAGCGTCCCTATGCAATCACACCTCGGAAGTGTGGTATGATGCCTGATCAGCATCGCATGGTTGGGTTCAAAGTTCTTTGGAACTTTTACGCGAGCTGTGGGTAAAGTGTGCAAACCTCTGCAGAGTGTAAAACTGATCGATCAGCCGTGCTCACGGTCATGAGCGGCTTGGACCCTCACATGATTAATAAACTTGAAGATGAGAATAAATTGTGGTTTGGTGAAGCTCGATGAGCTTTGGGTTGTTTTTCTTAAAAGTTTCTTAAGTGGGTTGGTATATACTTACATGTAGTAATTAGGCGTTCTTTAATTAAAAGTTTGACCAACATTAAAATGCTAGCCGCTGCAAAACCATAGCCTATCCTTGGTAGCCTTGCATCTTCCCCCACTTGTTGAGTACCAACCATAAGTGTACTCAGCCTTGCTTACCGCTGTTCAGAAGAGAACAATGGTGAAGAGTTCTACAGCGACTTTGAGGAGTTCTGAGGCTTGCGTCTCCCCCAGTCAAGTGCCTGTGAAAGCGGAAGACGAAGACTCGACGTGTAGTTATCGTTTTCCGATGTTAAAGACCTTTGTGTCTTCCGAATGAGTGTAGTAAGTTGTTAAACCCCTTGTTACGTTTTTACTGTCTATGATATTACACTCATTTCGTCTATCATATGTGTGGAACTAGATCCTGGCACACATATGAGATGCATCTAGTTTCCCTTCGAAAATAGGGTGTGACATCAAAATTGAAACCTGTGATGAACTCTGAATATCATAATGTTATTTTTCATATGGATACATGGCAAGAAAGTATTGGGTAGCTACTGCATAGATACGCTCTGTAGCACTGGAAACAAACGGTTGCTTAGTCTGGCCTGGCTGTTCTGTTTGGTCAACCACGTCGAAACATTTGCAAGCACGATTTGACACGAAAATTCTAACACCAAGACCCAGACTAAGTGCTCCCTGAATTTGTTCGTCTCCAGAAACACAGACCCCAAGACCAAGGATAAGAAGCAGCAGAAGGTTTCGTTTCCAACTCGAGAGAAGGGAGTGAGAAGCTGACCTACTTGGCAAACTCCGGAATGGGGTCCGGGCCTCCGCCACCGCCGCCGCCACCGGTGATCCGGCCGCGAGGAGGACGGCACCGCGGCGCCGTGCCGGATCCGGGTGCCATCGACTGGGGGTGCCACGGGGCTCCTCTGGGACGGGCGCGCCACCCTCACTGCTGCCTGAGTGAAGGAGGCAAACCAACTCGTGACGCGGGATCCAAGTGCTGCCGCTGAGCCATGGTGCGCATGGAGAAGATGCGGAAGAAGACGGTGGAGGCATAGTCGCGCAGCAAGTCGATGGGTGGGGAGGAGGAGGAGATGAGTGGGGAGGGGACGGATCAGTGGATCTGTCGCCTCAGCTGGGCGGAGCGCCAGTGGGTGCGGGAGAAGGTAGGTGGCGCCGGCCGCTCGATCTGAGGAGGGAGGAAGGTTGCAACTGCTCCATGCGCGGCGGATCTGAGGAGGGAGAGGCGAGGTGAAGAAGATGGAGAGGGAGCAGGCGGCTGGGGTGACGGGAGGAGGAGACTGAGGGGAGGGGGAGGCAGTGGATTAGGGTTCGGGGATCTTTTATACGAAGCAAATGCAATTTCACCCATCCGTTCTCTGATGAACGGCCTAAAAAGATAGGGCAGTTTGGGCCTAAACGGGCCTGTTACATTTCTCCCCTGCTTAACTTTTTCCTTTTTCTTTTTTCATTTCTTTGCAATAAGAAAATAATTACAATTTGAACTATGTGTGTCTCCAATAGGTTTGGAAAAATTTTACAAAAATCGTATTTAGACTTATATGGTCCATTCTAGACCACATCTAGGAGATTGACAAAAAAATCAATTGACTTGTAGGGAAAACTCGAACTTGTACTAGTCACTTTATTGTAAAATAATGATAATAATACTTAAATTTGTTCAAAACATTCTACAAATTGACATGAAACCATATTTTAAGCATATAATGCTGCTATAAAAATTCAGGTGATTTTAATAAAGTGAGATTATAGATGTTCACAAATAGTAACATCTCTCACATAGTTTCTTATAACTATACTCAAACTTTTCAATCCGAATACCTCATAACATTGTTGAAGTCGTATGCAGCTAAAATTTGGTCACGATCTTATTTTA
This sequence comes from Cenchrus americanus, assembly GCA_947561735.1. Lineage (NCBI taxonomy): Eukaryota > Viridiplantae > Streptophyta > Magnoliopsida > Poales > Poaceae > Cenchrus > Cenchrus americanus. The sequence goes on from OX387240.1 coordinate 79,448,038, forward strand.
GTCTTAGTGTGATAAAATATGAAGGTACACTACCACTTGTTATGCAAAAAAGTTTTTCTCTATTTTTTTAAACACCTAAATAACACACCCTTTCCAATAACTCAAAATTTAGTCATCTTAAATATCACCAATCCATTTTTCACATGTAGCAGACAACAAATAAGCTGTAATCTAGGAGTTTCAGAATTTTTAGAGTAGATTTTCTATTTTTTGTTATTTAATTGAATTTTTGCGTGCTTACCGAAAGTAATTCAAAGCTGACCTATGCGTACCTCCAATAAGACTGAAAAATTTCACAAAATTCATATTTAGTCTTCTATGTTCCATTCTAGGCCATATTTTTGAGATTGATGAGAAATGCAATTTGAGTTATAAGGAACATTCAAACTTTTATGTCAAAAGTACAACATAACAATCATAATAATATTTGAATTTGGTCAAAAAATTCTACAAATTGGCATAACAACAAACCTTAGATTTGTTTGATCAACTTAGGTTAGATTGTCTTTACCTTTAGATTAATACCCCTTTCAAAGGTTTCCCATCAACTAGATTAGTACTTGGTTAAGCGCTAGCAATCCCCTTGCTCCGCGGATTGATAAGAACCTAGGGAATCCCCGTGGTAAAAAAGGTGTAGGTTCGTACGCTTGCGGATCGTAGGTGGATATGAGTTTTATCCGTCAACACTAAGCCTCATTTAATTTTATTTCATTCAAAATCTCTCTCATTTAGCCAAAATTAGAACCTAAACCTATGCCCCCATGATCAAGCCGGGAAAAGTTCGCTCTCAACCAATGAAGGCAAACTATACCAGTGAGACTGATATATCAATGTAGTCGGAAAATATTTTCGACTTACATTTGTTTTTAATGGTTTAAAAACTTCTCTAAATTTATGCTTGAGCTTTTCCATAGCTCTGAAAATATTTTTAATTTTCGAAATTAGAGGAGTGTTTAGCCTTAAACATGCTTAGAGGGAGGCAATCTAGTTGAAGTTAATTATGCATGCACCATAACACATCATTGGATGCCCTTTCAACAACTTTCATCAAGACCACATGCAAAGGACAAGCATGGGTGGGAAGCAAGCATGACTTTGCAGGAAATTCATGGTGGCATGTGAAGCAAGTGGAGCAAGGGAGCTGGACGTGACTCAAAGCATGAAGCATCAAGTGTAAGGACCAATAATGCAAAAAAAGGAGTGGACGAGAGCATTTGGGCGGTGCAACTCATGGAGCACGCGGGCAAGAAATTCAAATTGATCACCTTTCACATCAATAATGGTTACCACTCCGTTGGAGAGCACCGAGTGAACAACATAAGGTCCGTTCCACGTGCTTTGCAATTTCCCCTTTCCGAAGGTTTTAAACCTCGAATTGTAGAGGTGGACCTTATCTCCTTCTTTAAACTCCTTCTTTTTCAACCTCTTATCGTACCACCTTTTAATTCTCTCTTTGTATATGTTTGCATTTTCATATGCTTTCAACCTCATCTCCTCTAGCTCGCTTATTTGAATTCTTCGTTTTATCACCGCGGCATCAAGATTAAGGTTCATCTCTTTGATCGCCCAATAGGCTTTATGTTCCAACTCAACCGGAAGGTGGCAAGCTTTTCCATAGATGAATTGATAAGGGGTCATACCTATCGGTGTCTTGAACGCCGTTCGATACGCCCACAAAGCTCCATCTAATTTCTTTGACCAATCTTTGCCTCCCTTCTCTACGGTTTTGTTGAGGATGCTTTTTAGTTGCCTATTCGATGTTTTCGCTTGTCCATTGGTTTGTGGGTGATAGGCCATAGAGACCCTATGTTCGATTCCAAACTTGGACAAGAACTTTTTGAAATTCTTCCTGGTGAAGTGAGTTCCTCCATCACTTATCAAGATTCTCGGTGTACCGAAACGAGGAAAAATCATGCTCTTGATCATGGCAATGGACTCCTCCGTGGAAGCTTTACGACATGGCATAGCCTCTACCCACTTGGATACATAATCAACCATGACTAGGATATGCTCATATCCATGTGAGTTTTTGAAAGGCCCCATGAAGTCTATCCCCCACACATCGAATATATCGATTTGTAGATTATATCTCAAGGGCATATAATTTCTTTGAGAGATGTTTCCGGTTCTTAGGCATTCGGGGCATGATGCAACATATCTTTTAGTATCTTCATGCATCTCCGGCCAATAGAATCCGCTAGACCACACTTTTGCTTGGGTTCTAAAATGGCTATAGTGTCCACCGTACTCCGCCGAGTGGCACTTTCTCAAAATTTCTAGCCTCTCTTCTCTTAGCACACATCTTCTCATGACCCCATCATTGCCAAGTTAGAAGAGGTATGGTACGGTGCATCCCAAAAGTATTTCTTACTTTTAGAGATTATCCTCCTTTGAGAGTTTCTATTTAGATGGTCAAGAGGCATCTTCCGAATCGCTCGAATGATATCAATCATCCAAGTGTCTTTATCGAGCACTCTATAGAGGTGGTCATCTCTCATCTTATCCTCTATGGGCTCTTTATCATCTTGTCCACGATTCATCCTAGACAAATGACCGGCCACAACATTCTCCACCCCCTTCTTATCACGAATTTCAACATCGAACTCTTGAAGAAGAAGGATCCAATGGATCAATCGTGGTTTAGCATCCTTCTTAGCCAAGAGATATACTTGATGGTCGCGTGATCGGTGTAAACAATGACCTTCGAGTTCACGATGTAAGATCTGAATTTTCGAAGGCGAATACCACCGCTAGCAACTCCTTTTCTGTAGTGGCATAGTTTAATTGTGCCTCATTAAGAGTTTTGCTAGCGTAGTAAACGGCGTGAACTCAGCCTTCCTTTCTTTGACCCAAAACCGCGCCTACGGCGTAGTCACTTGCGTCACACATGATCTTGAAAGGTTGGCTCCAATCCGGAGGTTGAATAATGGGAGCACTCACCAACGCACTTTTCAAGGTCCAGAATGCCACTAGGCACTTCTCATTGAAGTCAAAAGCCACATCCTTTTGAAGGAGATGCGTTAAAGGCTTAGTGATCTTTGAGAAGTCCTTAATAAATCTTCTATAAAATCCGGCATGGCCTAGAAAGCTCCTCAAGGACTTAACATCCACCGGAGGTTGGAGTTGCTCAACCGTCTCTACCTTAGCCTTGTCCACTTCAAAGCCTCTCTCGGATATAACATGTCCGAGCACTATGCCTTGCTTAACCATGAAGTGGCACTTTTCCCAATTTAACACCAAATCTACCTCCGCACACCTCGTGAGGACCTTATCCAAGTTTGCCAAGCAATCCATGAACATCTTCCCATAAACGGAAGAATCATCCATGAACACCTCGACAATTTCTTTGATGAATTCCGAGAATACGACCATCATGCAACGTTGAAAAGAGGCTGGAGCGTTGCATAGACCGAAGGGCATCCTTCTATATGCAAACGTTCCATAAGGGCATGTAAACGTTGTTTTGTGTTGATCATCTGGGTGAACGGGAATTTGCATGAACCCCGAGTACCCATTGAGAAAGAAAAAATAAGCGTGGTTCTCAAATCTCTCGAGCATCTCGTCAATGAACGGTAGGGGGAAGTGATCTTTCTTTGTTGCTTTGTTTAGCTTTCGATAATCGATACACATCCGCCACCTGGTCACGGTTCTTTGCGGTATCAACTCATTCTTCTCATTCTTCACCACGGTTAAACCTCCTTTCTTCAGTACACAATGTATCGGGCTCACCCATTCGCTATGCGGAACCGGGTAGATGATTCCGACATCAAGTAGCTTGATGACCTCCTTCTTCACTACCTCTCGCATGGCATGAGTTAGCCTCCTTTGGTGGTCCACTATGGGCTTACATTGGTCTTCCATTGGTATACGATGAGTGCAAAAGGCTGGGCTAAGACCTTTGAGATCATTAATCAAATATTCAATCACGTTCCTATGTTTTTTCAATAAAATCAGCAACTTCTCATTTTCTTCGGAACTCAACTCGTTGCTTACAATGACTGGATAAATCTTGTCTGGGCCCAAAAATTCATATTTTAATCCTTTGGGAAAAGGTTTAAGGTCTACCTCGGTCACTTGTGGCTCCTCGGGTTTAACTTCTCCTATGTCCTCGAATTTTTCTTCCTCCACGCTTCCATCTTGTGGTTCTAAGCCTTTTGTTGCTTCTTCTAGTTCTTCGTCTTGTTGATCATTAATTTGATTTTACATCGCTCTTTGCAGAGGTCTCTAAGGGTTTCAACAAAACAAAGACTATCTACCTCCTCTACTTCGTCTTCAAGAGGAAAGGGTGTAGGGTGTTTAGAAACGCGAAGAAAGTTATATGTGTACTTCTTTCCATTAAAGTTCATTGTTACTTTGCCTTTTCCGGCATCCAACACGGCATCAACCAACTTAATAAAGGGCCTACCTAGGATTATGTGATCATGATTACTATGGTAAGCATCAATAACAAAGAAATCAGTTGGTATACATTTTCAAGAGATTTTTACATTCATGTTGCAAGCAATACCTAGAGGTCTAATAGTTCTACCATCTCCCATGATTAATTTCGTTGATGTTGGAGCTAAGTCTAGGTTGTGGTCTTGAACTTTTTTGTAAATTTTAAAAGATAGGACACTTACTTGGGCTCCGATGTCGTATAAAGCTTTGCATTGAACTCCATTGATCTCGCAACTCAAGTGTGGTGTCGTCTTCTCTTCTTCTGATCCTATCGCGCAAACTTCGGCGAGGCGAGTGTATGGTGATGCTTCGGGCTTGATCCCCATGACTCTCTTCACCTCGGCTATGTGTTCCGGATCCACTTCATCATCTCCAAAGAGCTTTTGAAAGATCTCACCGGTGGTTTCAAGGTCGTATGAATCTTCCGCTTTCTTTTCCGGCGGGAAATCCACTTCCAATGCTCTTGCCATCCCCTTTTGATTAGGGAACGGTCTTCTCTTGTTGAATACTTCTCCGTAATCGATTGGAACCCAATCCATTGGTTCGAACTCCCTTAGTGGCTTCGCGCTTTACATGCTTCTCTTGTTTGTTTCATTTGATACGGCGAAGTCAACGCTCGGGATAGTTCTTGACTTGATGTGTTTTTTCTTCAAGCTTTTCCGGGATTGGCTCCTCTTTTGTGACTTCCAGGGTTGCCTCTTTAGAAAATTCAGCACACTTCTTCATCCTCGAGTTATGTTCCGGCTCTTCCGCAAGTCTTGTTTCCCAATCTCTTCATACGGTAGCCGCTTTACTATTTTTTTGTATAAGTCGAGCGGCTTCCGTGAGTGTTTTCTCCATGAGATCCCAACCTGCACATATTTGGACGTGTTGCATGCAACTAGGGGTTAGGGAAAAGAAAAATGTATGCAAGAGTACGTCACCGGAGAAGCCGAGTCTTGGTCCTTGTTCGATCAACTCATTAAACCTATTCCAAGCTTGGTTTATCCCTTCCTCTTCTCCTTGCGTGAAAGTGGTCACTTGCCTCCTTAGATGTTGAACCTTGCTAATTGGAAAGAACTTCTCGCAAAACTTTTTTGTCAACTTGTTCCAATTGCCTTCAACTTCAAAGGACCCAAACGAGTACCATGTCTTTGCTTCACCGGCAAGTGAGTAGGGAAAGAAATTCCATTTGAACCATTCATCAGGAACTCCTTCTTGACGCACTGTGTTGCATAGCGTCGTGAAATGCCTTATGTGTCTATATGGGTTCTTTGAAACCATCCCTTCAAACGGGTTTGCCGCCGCCATCTCGATGATCTTGGATTTAATCTCATACTTTGTCGCTTCTAGCTTCGAATCTGACTCTTGTACTTTATGTTTTCACATCGAGGACTAGCGTAATCCCTTAGTGATTTCTCTGGTTCTTCCATGGGTTGATTGACGAACGCCACCGAGACAACAAGGTAAAAACAAAAACAAAAACGAACAAAGTGGTTTTCTAGGTAATATGTGTTAGATGTTAGCAAACAAAAGATAAACTAAATATAAAACTAAGTTAGATGCAAACCAAACGATGTAAATTAGCTTGCTCCCCGGCAACGGCGCCAGAAAAAGGGGCTTGTTGACGGATAAAAGACGTATCCACCTACGATCCGCAAGCGTACGGACCTACACCTTTTTCACCATGGGATTTCCAAGGTTCTTGTAAATCCGCGGAGCAAGGGGATTACAAGCGTTTGATCTACCTCTACTCACTAACTAGTCAAACCCTAACTATGATTAAACTAGAAAACGGCTACACTACACTAGAGAGAATGATTAAGCTATCAAGATAGGAGACATTCGCCCATGGGTATACGATACTAGAACATGCAATCACTTTAAACATGAAAACCAATCTAATCTATCGGGGGTTGTGACCATGGTTTCACCCTCTACCTCCCCCCCGTACTGTCACTACGCGTAGGTATTCGTGACTAGACCTATGATGGACACGACGTATTGAATGGATCCAATGGAGCATTGGAGCTCTACTTCCCTTTACAGCATGGTAGCTAACCTTAAGCATTAAAGTATATTTAACACATGATGATAGATAGATGTTCCAACAAAGTACGATTACATCTCAAGATCGATTACAACCCATGGATGAATAAGGAGATTACCCCATCATGGTGCTAGACATAGCACCGTTGATCATGGTCACCCTTCCGACGGTGTCTTCCGCCTTCTCCACTTGTGGGTCCTTCCTTCGAGGTGGTCGATCTCCCTCCGGAGATCTCCCTCCTCTCTCTCTAGCTTGTGGATGGCCTCCTGGTGCGAATGGCTCTCCCCTCTACGAATGGTGGCGCCTCCAAGGCTTAAGGGTTGAAAATCCTTCGGGTGCAAGGAAGGGGGGCCGAACCGACCACCGGAGTGGGCCAGGCTGGCCGGCCTGGGCCGACCGGTCGGCCCAGGCCCACTTCGGCTCAGTTTGGTCGCCCCTTCGCTCCCGTGGGTCCTCATGCATTTATGTACTTTGCCCCTTCCACTTGCATGATTTTGACGATGTCATCCTCGCGTCCAAGATGGAGGTTCTCTTTGCATGAAGTCTGATCTTTTACACTTCAATCCCCGGGGGTGTTCCTATGTAGCACTTCGGTCCTTGCCACCATTGGAAGTGATTTCATCAAGCTCATGAACACGAACAAGACTCCGTAAATGCTCCTTTGAACTTGTTGTGAATCCATCCTTTATGTCCATGTTTTCCTACATAAACACAACACTTCCAAATGCATGCACATAGATGAACTTGTTATATGATTTGTGTGCCTAGTTGAGGTTTAGTTCCATAATCAAATCCAAAACAAAGTGTAATGAACATGTTTGGTGTACCAAAATACACCGTGAACACGCACGCTGAGCCTTCTCCCGCGATGGTGGCACGCAAGAGTCGCACCTGCCGGTACTCTTCCGCGAGCTTGGCCTCGAACTCGCGCGCTTGGGCCAGCTGCGCGTTGATGCTGACGCCTCTTGTCGATGAGGTGGGGGTGCACTTGGACCCGGGTTTTGGGGTGTGTCTCCGTCGCCTGCCCCCGTTCTGTTCACGCTGTCGGCATGTTCATCATTGACAACCACGAAACACTCGCGTGCAGGATCGTAGCTTCCAATGCTGGAGTCGTCGGAGCAACCGAACCAGTAGTCCGCGGTGTCGAGGAACCGTTGGAACATCACTAGGTCTGGTACACCGGAGAAGTCCCACATGGTATAACCGTGCGAGGTCACGGGCGATAGCTCGCTGGCCGAGCCGTGGTACGACTCGTTGTTGGTGATGGTGATGAGGTTCCGGACCGCCAGCAGGTGGTGGCCCGTAAGATCCTCATATGCGGCAATGTCAGTGCTGATAGATGACACATATGTTGTCATAGTGTTGCGCATCCCGTAGGGGAACTGCGGCCCCACGGCCTCGTGCTCCCCCGTGGGCGCTGTTGCTCCATCGATAGGCGCGCCACGGAGCGTGCGGCCCGACGCCGCTCCATACGGGCCTGGCGCGAACATTGACCTGAGCGCCGGCGGTGCTGAGGCATCGAGGTGCTCGCAGCAGCCGCCTGGGCGGGTGTAGGAGTGTCGGTAGCAGACATGGCGGGCATTGCGCCCGGCCCAGTCGACCACCACGGGTGGAGTTCGTCGCGGTTGGTGATGCGCATGAGGTAGCCATTCCCCATGGCCTGAAAGTTCAGGCTCCTGAACCGGATTTCGAACCTGGCTGGGAGGGGGTCTAAGCTGCCCATGGAGTACCTCTCGGACCTGTACTTGGTGCGGATCACCATCGAGACTGCTGGTGGGAAGCTTATCTCAACGTAGCTCCCCTACATGGTGCGCCAACTGTCGGTGCGGAAATTAGTCCCGACACTAACTAGTAAGAGTGCTCAGATCGGTCTCTCGATGGCTGGTGCTAAGCAATACTATGACACGGGGTTTATCCTGGTTCTGGCCATGGGCCGTACGTCTAGGGGTGCGCTCGTGGAGCTGTATTGCAACGTACCGTGGTGCTCGTAGAGGGGAGCTACAAGCGAGGCGGTAGAGGAGGGGGAGCCTCCAGGTCCCTGAGGGTTGATTGAGGCAAAGTGCCAATATCGTAGGTGAAGGCGGAAATGCGAGTGAGTTGCTATCTATCGCCCCCCTGTGGCCAGGGGACCGCCTCCTCATTTAAAGGCCAAGGGGAGGCGGTTTACAGTCCTGCCGCGCGGGTCTAAGTGCTACATGTGGCAGCATATGGTGCACAGTGTCGTGGAATTGACAGTTTTCCTGGTGAATCTTGCCTCTGTCGGGCATTGTGGTGGATCATGTGCCCGTCTAGGGGCGGCTTCGAGGGTTGTAACACTGGAGCTCTTGCTTGGTCGCCGTCTGTGTGCCGATTCGAGGGCTCGGTTGATAGAAGATCGGAGGCCGCATAGCGGCGGGAGTGGTGATGTCCCATCGACCCAGGTTCCCACAGTGCTGGGGTGACGCTGTAGTGCCTGGGATGGCGGCACAGTGGCGGGGATGGCCGCACAAGGCCGGAGGTGACTGGGGAGACCCTCCCCACCGGCCTTATGTCACGTCGTCGTCCCCCGAGGGGTGACGTAGAGGAGGTACGGGAGTGGGTGGCACAGTGTCATGGAATTACACCGGCCTTCCCGCACAGCGCCGGGGATGGCCGCACAGTGCGGGTTGGTCGAACAGCGACAGGATATGATTCCTAGGCGGTGTCAGAGGGCCGGCGTGGCGGGGATTCGCCCTTGACCTAGGCGCCCGTGACAGACCGAAGCATTTAATGCTCCGGTCGGGGGAGTAGGTGCGGCGTCGTGGGTCTAGAGAGGCCTTGAGTGAGGCGGAGACTCGCCCGGGGGTCCGGGTCCCTCGAGCGAGGCGGAGACTCGCCCGAGGGGACGTCAATCCCTCGATCGAGGCGGAGATTCACCCGAGGGGGTGTCAAGCCCTCGAGCGAAGTGGATATTCACCCAAGGGGGCGTCAAGCCCTTGAGCGAAGCAGAGATTCGACTGAGGGGGCGTCAAGCCCTCGAGCGAAGCGGAGGTTTCGTGGCACGGCGCCCGGCCCTCGAGCGAGACGGAGGTTCGTCCGAGCTAGGGGCGCCGGGGCCGGCCATTTGATGGGCCGCCGAGGCTATTTTGGGCCATGGGCCCCCCTCCGCCCTAGGCCGTGACCACGTGGGGTGTGGTTTGTGGTTGTAGGCTTGTGTTGACGGTTGATTGTCGTATCAAAGTTCATATGGATTTACAAGCGGACAAATCCCCTGTCGTAGTCAAGGGACCCTTCTTCCCTTAAGTGTGAGAACCCAATGTATCGAATCCGTGGAATAATGTGCAACGCAAGGATTCAATCTAGTAAAGCAAGGAAAGCTATCTTTTGAAGAACCAAGTTGCATCTAATCTAAGATATCAACAAGAGAACACATATAATCTAATCTACTAAAGAGGTAGCAAGAGAAAGCAAAGAGATAACCGATCTAGAGAGTCTAGATCATGCATATGTTGTAGCTCCAAACAAGATAGATGAAGATAGAAAAGCGAATCTCATTAAAAGCATCTTTAAACTGTGGCCTCCGGTCGGATTCCGAAGACGCCCGCCTTTTGGAGCCACCGTTCTGTCACAACGCACCCCTATTCGTGCGGGTTAGCCTAGGGCGAGTTCGAGGAGAACAAGTTGAAAACACTTGGTCGGTCCGGCATGCACCTCTAGCCACCGCGGCTACAAGAGCACCCTATGCAATCTATCTTAAGTATAGATTGGGGAAGAAGCAAAACCAAGGGAGAACAAAATAATCGAGAAGGCACTTGATCGCTATAAATCGGATTCGCTATAAAACTTCACCATGAATGATTACATGAACAAGATCACCACCAGGATCCTACCTCGATCTTGATCCTTGCTTCAGAGCTCCGATGTGGTCTTCCATGCAAGGTTCCCACATCGGCTAGGGAGACCCTAGACAACTAGCACGACCCTCCTCTCCAAGATGGTGTTCCTCAAGCTTCTCTGCTCCTCGGCGGCGGATGACGAAAGAATTGATGCGTGGCTCTCGGTCAGGGGGCTATAAATAGCCCGAGAGGCAGCTAGGTCAAAGGGGGCATGATTGGGCCCCGAAGTGGGCTGGGCCGGCTAGCCTGGGCCCACTTCGGCCCAGTCCGCGGCCTCCTTTGCCTGGTGTTGCTTCCCGAGTCTTCTAGAGTCTCCCCCCTTCTGCATGTGGGCCCTTGACGTCAGTTTCTCCGCGATTTAGATGAAACTTCTTGTCCCGCAAGATTCGGCATTTTCTGTCTGGGTCCTCGAAGTTTTCCATCTTCACAGGTTTGGTCCTTGGACTTCTTGGAGTCATGTTCACTTCATTGCTTGACTTGTACCGGGCTTCGAGGTCTTGTCACGAGGTGCTTAATGAACGTTCACTTCATTGCTTGACTTGTACCGGGCTTCGAGGTCTTGTCACGAGGTGCTTAATGAACTTTACCCGGAAGTCTTGCTTTCAATGCTAAAACCCTGCGTAAACACTAAAATCCAAAACCGACATGCACAAACGAACTTGTTATACCAAGGGGGTTAGTACCAATGGATAAGATATAAAACTCATGCCAACACCGAAGGTAAACTCATGGCTAGGTTGACGGAAATTCACCGTCAACAGCTTGTTCGTTTACTTTTTATTATTTTTAGAAATGGGTGTTTTCCCATTATTAGGGGACCCTTATTGGCTGTCCCCGACACTCTTGTAAAGGCTGACCTATGTTTTGATCAATGGTTTGAGCACAAAAAGCTGGCAAAGTTGAGGTTTTTCTCTGATTAATCAAGAAGCAAAAACTGGCGTTGATCACATTTTTGAACATCTTCCACTCAAAATCTCCAATGCCGCCAATTATGAAAATTGTGTCCATAAAAAAGACGAAAAACGTTTATATTGGCCGGTTTCAAAGTGTTTAAGTGACAATTGGAGAACGCGACAAAAGTTCTAGGGAAGACTCAAAGACATTAGGGGTTTAACTAGGGTTTGACCATAACTTTGACCAAGGTTGACCAAAAGTGTGTGTTGACTTGATTAAGCAAATTATTAGTGTTTGTTGGCTAGGTCTTCGAGGTGATGACCCCAGTTGACCAAGGTTTGACCAAAGTCAACGTTTTTGACTCGGTCGATTAGGTCATTAGCACTAATGATGCTAATTAAAAATCTGGGCCGTCACAACTTCCCTCCTCATAGAGGCCCCACTTTTCAGGTCCAGGACGACAAACTAAGGGGGGATTGATTTGGTCGCCGTTTCGCAGTGGAAATTGGCTCCCGGGCGGCCTCCACCCCAAACTTTTTTCACCAAAACTTCTACCCACCGGACCCACCTTACCCGTCGGGCCACGTCCCACATGTTAATGGCGTCCACGTACGTTTGAAGTGTGTGCATGTAATCACACAAGCTATTAGCATGCACAAATTTTCCCTTCCTTTTAATTAAAAGCTTCATTTAGTTTGCCATGTATTCACCAGCACCTATTGATTCCTTGCTTATCACACGCCATGGCGGGCTGTCATTACACACCTATTGTTTATTTTATTCATTCTTTTTCAATGAAAGAGAAATTGATTAGGGTGATTGATGGCATGACTAAAAAAATATTAAGAAACTCAAAAGGAAAGAGATATTGATGTGCAAAGTAAATGAAAATTGATTGGTGTGACTGATGACTCATCAAGGAAAGGAAAATAAGGAACTACATGATTAGATGAACTAAGGAAAGAATTGTTGTGTCATTTTGCCAATGGTACCCGCGCCATACATGAATAGTTAGCAAGAAAAGGGAAAACAAGGAAAGATCAAGTAAGGCAGACCCACCCCCGTCAAACATGACTGTTGTTTCCTTCTTCATTCTTTTTTTTCAAACGTCGGAGACAATCATGGCTGTTGGTTCCTTTATTCATTCTTTTTCAAGGCAAGATAAATTGATTTACGTGATTGATGGCATGACTAAAAAAGAAATACCATAGGAACTCAAAAGAAAAGATATATTGACGTATAAAATAAATGAAAATTGATTGCTGCGATTGATGACACATCAAGGAAAGGAAAAACATGGAAATAATCACTACAATGATTAGATATACTAAGGAAAGAATTGATGTGCCATTTTGTCAATTAAGGAAAGAATCACTGTGTGATGAGGTCAACAAAATTCAAATGCAATTAGATGGATGACATTTATATGTAAACGATGTTTTGAGTCCCTGAATATTTCCTTTTGAGTTCAATGCTCTAAATCACTCCAATCAATACTCCTTTTTTATACCCTGTGTTCTCTATAAAACTCAATTATCTCCACTTTTATTCCCTTATCCACGAGCCGCTAGCCCCCCTCCCCGGACAGTCTCCTTCAAAGTCGCCTTGAAGGTGGTGGCGGTGATGCAACATGGTGCGGAGACGACGCGGAGGCCAGCAGGGTCGATGGTCGATGAACGTAGGCTTCCCCAATCCCCAGTTGTGAATGATGAATTGATGCTTTTCATAATTAGATTTACTTTATCATACTTTTATTTTTGACATATACACTAATTAAACCTTTTCTTTAATTCTTTTTTATATCATGTGAGTGCCGCACTTGCCCTTCCACTAGTATAAGAAGCGCTCAAACAAATTAACAAGTTATTGATGTCAACAAGACTGTTTACAAATAATAATCATTCGAACGTACATATAACATACTTCTTCCGTTCCAAATTGTAAGTCATTTTGGTAAATCCAGATTCATAGATATGAGTATTTTTGGTCTATGATGTCAAAACACAGAATCACAAATCTATCAATTGGTATTCAAAGTTCTACATTAGATATAATATGAACATTTAGGTCAAATTTGTATTAGTACATTCAACTAATCATCCCGCCGGTCACTTTTATGTAGTCCCTTTGTTTCAAATTGTAAATCACTTTTTTACCGAAAGTTTGACCACTTGTTTCATTAAATAAATTTAAGAAAAATATCACTTTTTTGTTTTGCTTTATTACTATTTTTTAAAAAAATAACTTAAATTTCACTATATTTGCACCACAATTTGGAACAGATTGAGTAATTGTCCCGCCACTACTACAGAAAACATTCATAAGAGCCACCAGATTTTTCCAGGAGCTGGTGATTTTGCCGTCTGATCTAAGAAAAACGCGCGACACTGTAGCAGCTAAACCCGCACCTAGAAATCATTTTTGGGAGCGGGTGACCCCATCACCCGCACCTGGAAATGATTTTCAGGTGCAGGTGACGACATGACCCGCTCCTGAAAATATCGTGACCTGCACCTAAAAATGTCAACCCATCTTAGAAATGGATTTCTAGGTGCGGCTGATGACATCACCCGCTCCTAGAAATGGTCTCATGCCAAAAAATTCATAACTTCTTCATATAATCTCGGACGAAGACAAACTTTATATTAAAATTGTATAGCTCGATGAGACCTAAAACTTTGTGGTTGACAAGTTTTTCATCAGAGATTGTTTAATATTTCAAAATATCCATTTAAGTATTATGAGATTGTTAGAAAAACCAATATCTCTTATACGGTTTCACGAAACTATATGAGAGATGTATAAGATTTGTGAAGAATTTTACTACCACTATACCGGAAGACCAAATGACCAAAATAAAAGTTGTTCATCTTCAAAAATCATAAAACCTTGTAGTTAAACCATTTTGTATTTGAATTACTTTTGTCAAGCTAAAGTACGTCTGAATTTTTGAAATTTGGAATTTGGCATTTTTCAAACGACCTCAAATGGAAAAATTCACGACATGAAAGTTGTAGATTCTGAGAAGTTATGGAACTTTGTAGTTTACAACTTTTCTATTTGAAATCATATTGTCAATGGAAATCAAATTTGAATCTCTTAAATTTGAAATTCAAATTTTGTAAATGACCTCAAATGGGGAAACTCCAACATAAAGTTGTAGATCTCAGAAAGTTTTGAAACTTTTTAGTTGAGAAGTTTTGAATTTGAATCCGTTTAAAACTAAAAAACGATTTACACTCCGTGTGGTATAATATGAGCAGAATGAAAACTGGATATAGATGCATATGAGTGTGTAGTGCAGTGGTAGAGGAGGCTTCGCGCGAGGATGGAGGTTGTGGGTTCGAGTCCTGGCGACCGCGTAGCATCCACGTTGTTGGCTGGAAATCCATTTCCAATTGCAGGCATTTTACCCGCTTCTAAAAAATCCGCGCTCACACCTAAAAATGTGAATCCGCCCGCTTCTACAAATGTTTTCTGTAGTACTCCCTCCGTCCCGCAAAGAGTGTCCACTTTGAATTTTTTCAGTCAAACCATTTTATGTTTGACTAAGTTTATATAAAAATATATCAATACTTTTGATGTCTAACAAGTTTTATTAGATTCATTATGAAATATATTTTCAAACCATACCTATTTAATGTTATAAATATTCATATTCTTCATTATAAAATTAGTCAAACTTCAAATATTTTGACTGAAAAAAGTCAGTGGACACTCTTTGCGGGACGGAGGGAGTAGTGTCCATCAGTCTTGCATCGTTTCATACTTTCATTTCAGGAAATTATTAAACGCGCGCAAGACTCATATGCTTGATGAAAAAATTTAATTTGGTCCATATCCAGTTGACTAGTTCACAGAATATTCTCGTGGATTATTCGTACATGGTGCAGCGAGACCAAATTAAATACTACATTCCAAAACTAATTAATCTCTGGAATAGTGTCACCATTTCCGTCTAGGTGAGACTATCATGTACTACCCAGGGGTAATGAAGGCAGTCCGAAAGAATGAACCACGTGGATAATATTTCGTCTGAGTTGGCACTAGTAATAAGAACATTCCTTTTCGCGGTGTCTCGACAGCTACATATGCAGGACTCACTACAGCAGCCACCTCCTTCCCCGAGAGCCTCAAGCACTCGGGGAAGAGCCAAAAGCACTCGGGGAAGCCTTCCCTTCCGGGGATGCTCCTCACGGGGAAGGGCTCTTCCCCGAGTGCCAAAAATCGTACACTCGGGGAAGTCTTCCCCGAGTGCCACGGTAGCACTCGGGGAAGATTTAACACCGTCGGTGCCGTCCACTTTTTTTTTTACTCTTCCCGAGTGTTGCACTCGGGGAAGAAATTCGATTTTTTTTAAAAAAAACCCTCTTCCCCGAGTGCAACACTCGGGGAAGCCCCTTTTTTTTTAAAAAAAGAAAAATCTTCCCCGAGTGCCTTGGAGGCTGCACTCGGGGAAGCCCCTTTTTTAAAAAAAGAAAAAATCTTCCCCGAGTGCCTTGGAGGCTGCACTCGGGGAAGCCCCTTTTTTAAAAAAAGAAAAATGCCTCTTCCCCGAGTGCCACTGCCCAAACACTCGGGGAAGCGACCTCTAATTTTTTTTAAAAAAAATTACTTCAAAGACGTATATATGTATTTACATCACAAACCACAAATCAACAACAATATATCACAAATCACATTTATAAATCACAAGGTTCTCGTTAAGAAAATTTCAGGCAGTGATAATATACAGTACAACACCATACAAAGCCATTAGCAACTGGATTAGACAACCATCATCGTTGCTAATTATCACACAGTTCACATCACTATACACAACCAAATAATCAGATTACATAGGCAATTAGAAATGTCATGCACAAGTCATCATTCTATCATAACTATGTGTTCAAAAGACAACAACCAGTTCAAAGAGGTTTTTTCCAGTTAATAGTTCTGCAAATATACAGCCAATGCTCCATATATCTATAGCTGGTGTATACTGCAACAAATAACAATAATTTTCAACACTGCTCCAGATACGTCACAAACTATATAAGGTCATGGGACGAGAGAGTTAAATATGCAACATTTCCTACCTATGAACAAAGAACATGCTATAGGAACAGAAATAAAACCACCTTAGATTGCAGCAATCAAAGCAGAGATGAAAGCCACCTTATCGATGGTCCGAGTATAAAACTCGGCATAAACCATAAGAGTGAAATTTTAGTCCTAAGTTGCATGGATTTGTTTCTCTTTTTCGGGAAATATTTTAACCGAAAAGTAGTCACACAAGGTGTTTATGTTCCAACTTAAGTCGTGGGGAATTAATATGATTCTATGTTTTTCTCTATGATTGCTTAATCATTAGGTTCATCAAATTCAATGGGTTCGTCAAATTCAACTATTGTTTCAGCAAAATGGAGTTTTATCCGCAGCCACGTAATGAAATAAATAGGCACCATGAGCACGGCTTGACAAGTCCTTAGCATAATTACGGCAAACAATTTGATGTTTCATTTTAACAATCCATGATCCAAAGCAAGTCTAGTAGACTTAATCGAAGCGGAGCTTAGTTAAGGAGTACTTAATTCTACCACTTAAGCACAAAAAATTGCTAATCTCCCCTCTCATTGTCAAGCCAAGCTCTACCACCGGATTCGATAACTATAAATCATGCAAAGCAAGCTACTAGCCGACATCTAGGTAATGTGTTTTACCCGCAAGACATGGTCTCGTCCGCCGTCGTTCCCTTCACCGTTCGATACATCCGCGTCAAGTAACATCAAGAGCAAATAAGAAATTAAAGCAAAGTCGGGGAAGATTATATTTTTTTTACCGGTGGGAAACATTTGCGGGGGTACAAGTGCCCACCAAAGAGAAACTCGACTTCGCAATCGCGCTCGGGGTTTATCCTCGGCTTTCTTTGTCGTCAATAAAAAACGGAAAGTAAACTCGCTCGGACATGTAGGGAACACAGAGGAACTTGTGCCAAAAAAAATCGAATATAAAGCAAGCAACACCCGGTAGTAGGCATGTAATCCATAGCACATAACAGTATTTATGACTTTATTTAAAAAGAAAAAGAAAGCCAATGAAGATGGCACTTATAACATGTGACAAGACCCATTTAAAAACTATGACGGAAAATGAAAATGTTGATTTGGCAAAATAAACTAAAGGGCCTAAAAGCATTAAATGTAATGGCAGGTTAACTACAATATGTTATCCGATTTGAGCCCAAGTTTACTCCGGAATATACGATGCCAAAAGTTTCTTTCATTGCATAAAGAACAAATTCAGACCCTACAATTCATTGGACTACATCTATGCAAAATTAGTACATGTATTGCGGTTCAGCTTGTATGACTGGATATTAAGGACAAGCAAATCACCACACTTGATAGGATCATGAACAATTCCCTATAAGTCGTATCCCGGTAAAAACATGATAAGTCTTCACACTTCTAGTATACAATCATCAAGATTTGGTAGAAATACAAGTGTAGGAAACTCAGAATCGAACTAGTATTAAAGTAGAAAAAGACAATGTCAGTGATTTCGGTTAGAAATTGTTGTCCCAACTAAAATCTAACCAGAATAACGTAGAAGGACATCCGAACTATATGCTTGCAAGTGGTATAGCTTATGAAAGCATTTCTAAGCAGATCATGTCCATAGAAGAAATCAGAAAGAATGCGAGCTCTCTCGGATCGGGTTTGTTGTAGGAAGAGGATATAATATAATCAGCATAAACACGGGGCCATTTTCTTAGCCGTATATATATGGGTTCATTGCTTCAGCTCAGTAATACCTCAGTTGCACATTTCTTGTAACAACAGTTTAAAGATAGGTATCCTACAGTTGCAAACAGAGGGAACTAAAAGCAAGGGCACTTAGTACTCACGAAATTCAAACCATAGGGATGTGCACAGACATCTTCAGCAGTTAATAAAAGCTAAGCACGTCAAGGAACCAAATGAAAACTAATAATGCCAATGCCACTAATAACCATGGACTAATTTTCACCTTGTGTCTATGCTCGATCTCCTGCTTCTCCATGGCGTGCTCGGCTAGGACTAGGAGGTTGACGGCGGGGGCGGGGCGGATCCGCCGGCCCGGCCGCGCCGTAGAGGCCGGGGCGGGGCGGGGCGTCCGGCAGGGGGCGGGGGCGGGGCGGATCCGCCGCCCGGCCGCGCCGTAGGGGCCGGCGGCGGGGGCGGGGGGCGGGCGGATCCGCCGGCCCGGCCGCGCCGTAGGGGCCGGCGGCGGGGCGGGGGCGGGCCGGTGGCGGGATGAGGCGGCGGCGGTGTTGCGGGGGCGGTGGCGGCGTTGCGGGGGCCGAGGGAGAGGAGGGGGGAGCGTGGGTGCGGGGGGCGGCGGCGTGAGTGGTGGTGCGTGGGTGGGTGGGGGTGGGGGTGAGGATGGGTTAGGTTTAGTAACTGGGCCGGTGGGTAACTGGGCTGCAGGCTTTCCCGAGAGCCGTTCAACTAGCACTCGGGGAAGAGGTCTCTTCCCCGAGTGCCTCGTCCCTGGCACTCGGGGAAGGACCTCTTCCCCGAGTGTCACCAAAGGCACTCGGGGAAGTATTTTTTATTTTTTTTGTTTTTTGCCCCAATTTTTTTGTGAGGCCTTCAAACATAATTTAAAATTTCTTTCCCAAATTTGGCTTACTTTTGAATTTTTTTGTTATATTTCATTAGTTTTTTTCTTTTTCTCGAATTTTTAGACACACTTCGAATTTGAACTACAGGTACATGAAATCATATAATTTGGCGATTCAAAAAATGATATTCATGATATTTGGTGTATATTGAGGCCTTTTGCAACAACTCACATGAAATATCGAGCATCTTGTTGTCGTGACATTACTAACAACATACGGAAAAAGTGTTTCTAAATTACAAAAAATCGGACGAAGTCCGAAAATCACGAAACTTGTCGGGGAGTTGTGTTATCACATGTATAGGTTGTGTGCAAGACTAGAGAAGATTTCGAGCAAGTCTGCGACGTTTGATGCCTACAACTCACACATCTCCCGATGTGTTATCACATGGATCACGTGTGGAGATGTCTGGGTTTCAGGCATCACACATCGCAACTTGCTCGAAATCTTCTCAACTGTTGCACACAACCTCTACATGTGATAACACGATGTCCCGACAAGTTTCGTGTTTTTCGGACTTCGTCCGGATTTTCCGTAATTCGAAACACTTTTCCCGTATGTTGTTAGTCATGTCACGACAACAAGATGCTCGATATTTCATGTGAGTTGTTGCAAAAGGCCTCAATTTACACCAAATATCATGGATATCATTTTTTGAATCAACAAATTATATGATTTCGTGTACCTCTAGTTCAAATTTGAACTTTTCCTAAAAATCCAAGAAAAAGAAAAAACTAACGAAATATAACAAAAAACTTCAAAAGTAAGCCAAATTTGGGCAGAGGGTCTTAAATATTGTTTGAAGGCCTCACAAAAAAATTGGGGCAAAAAAAACAAAAAAAAATAAATATTTCCCCGAGTGCCAGTGACTAGGCACTCGGGGAAGAGGCCCTTCCCCGAGTGCCGGTGACTAGGCACTCGGGGAAATATATTTGTTTTTTTGTTTTTTTTTGCCTCAATTTTTTTGTGAGGCCTTCAAATATTATTTAAAACTCCTTGCCCAAATTTGGCTTACTTTTGAATTTTTTTGTTATATTTCGTTAGTTTTTTCTTTTTCTTGAATTTTTAGGCACACTTCAAATTTGAACTACAGGTACATGAAATCATATAATTTGGTGATTCAAAAAATGATTTTCATGATATTTGGTGTATATTGAGGCCTTATCCAACAACTCACATGAAATATCGAGCATCTTGTTGTCGTGACATTACTAACAACATACGGAAAAAGTGTTTCTAAATTACAAAAAATCCGGACGCAGTCCGAAAATCACGAAACTTGTCGGGGAGTTGTGTTATCACATGTATAGGTTGTGTGCGAGACTAGAGAAGATTTGGAGCAAGTCTGCGACGTTTGATGCCTACAACTCACACATCTCCCGATGTGTTATCACATGGATCACGTGTGGAGATGTCCGGGTTTCGGGCATCACACATCGCAACTTGCTCGAAATCTTCTCAACCGTTGCACACAACCTCTACATGTGATAACACGATGTCCCGACAAGTTTCGTGTTTTTCGGACTTCGTCCGGATTTTCTGTAATTCAGAAACACTTTTCCCGTATGTTGTTAGTCATGTCACGACAACAAGATGCTCGATATTTCATGTGAGTTGTTGCAAAAGGCCTCAATTTACACCAAATATCATGGATATCATTTTTTGAATCAACAAATTATATGATTTCGTGTACCTCTAGTTCAAATTTGAACTTTTCCTAAAAATTCAAGAAAAAGAAAAAACTAACGAAATATAACAAAAAACTTCAAAAGTAAGCCAAATTTGGGCAGAGGGTCTTAAATATTGTTTGAAGGCCTCACAAAAAAATTGGGGCAAAAAAACAAAAAAAATAAATATTTCCCCGAGTGCCAGTGACTAGGCACTCGGGGAAGAGGCCCTTCCCCGAGTGCCAAGGAAAAGGCACTCGGGGAAGAGGTCACCTTCCCCGAGTGCCAAAGAAAAGGCACTCGGGGAAGAGCTTTTCCAATTTTTTTAAACGGCTCCGTCTATTTACGCCGTCAAATGCAACTTTTCTTTTTCGTGTGCCCTTCTTCCCCGAGTGTTGCGCTCGGGGAAGATGGCCTTCCCCGAGTGCCTTTCTTCCCCGAGGGGAAGGCCATCTTCCCCGAGTGCAATTCTTCCCCGAGCGCAACACTCGGGGAAGATTGTCTTCCCCGAGTGCCCGATTTTTGGCACTCGGGGAAGCACGTGGCACTCGGGGAATATTGCTTCTCCCGTAGTGACTGCATGACCCTGTCACCTACACAGTACAATCCGAGAGATCAGACGAGAGGACGCACACCATCATCGATCATGGCGGAGCCTTCAGCAACTTCGGGGTGTTTGGTCAAGTCGGCTATTGCCGTCGTGCTGCTGTTAGCGGCGGTTGAAGGAGCTCGCGCGGTTGTTCACAAAACCATCCAGGTATGATTGTACCACGCGTGCTCCATGCTCACTACAAAGTACGAGTAGCTTGTTTGTGTCGTTGACTGCTCCTCGTCGGAGCGTGACGTGCCGACGAAATTAACTGTCGTACGTGTGCTAGCAGAGCGACGACGGCGACGTGATCGACTGCGTCGACGTGCACCACCAGCCGGCTCTCAAGGGCGCCTCGCCTACCGCCCGGAACCGAGCAATTCAGGTCAGTTTACTTTGATTTAATTAACCCATTTAAAAAGTTGCATTGCGTTGCGTTGTTAAAAAGGATCAATAAATCTTGTTAACAAATTATCCTAAGTTGTTGATGATTTGGCTGTGATGTGTGGTGATCTATCCCCTGGTCCCTGGTCATGGATCGTGCGCACTCTCGATCTGTGCACGTATGTAGGCGAAGCCCCCCGCCGCCGCGTCTGCATCAAAACTGCACGAGCATCATCACCAGACCTGGCGGAGACACGGGAGCTGCCCGGCAGGGACCGTCCCGATCAGGCGAGCCTCGGAACGCGCCGATCCGGTGATCGCCGAGCGGGTACTCCGGTCGTCACCGTTCGGGCGCCCTGGAATCAACAGATACAATCTCTCCTCCGTCGCCGCCACACAGTTCGGCCACGATGCAGGCAGCTTCAATCAATCCGCCATGGCCGCGCCGCCAGGGGGCCAAGTGGAGGTAATCAGCATCGGTCACTTCTGTATGCACCATATACATAGTACACTTCTGCAAACTGCATCTGCATGCATATGCGTATTGCAGGTGGCGGCTGCGTACGCGACGAACGGGCCGTACCTTGGGGCTCGGGCGGACGTGCCGTATTGGAAGGTTAACGTCCACCCTGACGAGTTCTCCATGAGCTACATTCTAGTTGGCTACACTCTGGACACGAACTACATGCCCGGCCGGGGGTCCAAACCGCCTGCAGATCTTACCAACCAGATTGCGGTCGGTCTTGTGGTAAACCCCCTTTTGACTGTTCTCTTTTCTCCACCGTTTTCAACACACACCGATTCTCATAATTTTATTTATTTAATTTAGACTAAATATATATCGCGTGTTTCCTTTAAAATAAATAGGTACCTACTTAGGAAGGTAATTGCAGTGGTTTTATTTATGAGATGCGCTGTTTTTGTATGTGCTTTTGGATGAGAAATCCTTGCTCGCTCTACCCTAATCATTGACTGGATATAGATTCATTTTGAGAAAGAGTCACTAAACATATGTGGGGTTTTCCACCGCAACTATAAAATTGAGAGAGAAAAAGCCTACAGTAATTAATAATTTGTGTTGATAAGTAGGCTGCCCAACTCATACATATGGTTCCCATTTAATCTTTTGTGTATGCTTGTTTTGATGTCACAGGCATGGCCTTCTCTATTTGGAGATTCCTTATCAAGATTGTTCGTGTACTACACTGTGAGTACAGTCTTTTAGTACAGTCTTTTTCATCACTACATACGTATTAGAAATGCGAGAGAAGATACATTTCATTGCATTTACCCATGTATGCATGCCCATCTTGTGTGTATATGGACGCAGACCGATGCCGGAGCACGGGTTAATTGCTTCAATCTGGACTGTGGAGGATTCCAACTCAAGGAAGGCAGCCCATTCGCGCTTGGAGCTGCATGTCCAATTCCGACTCGCAAGTTGGCGGTGAGAGACACGCTGTAACGCTCCGCATACACAGGGTAATAGCAGTTGTTGTCTCCCCATATCTCCAAGCAACACGTACTTGAACAAAGTTGGTGATTGAGAGAGAGAGAGAGAGAGCGGGGGGTTTTAACTAACTTGTTTGCATGGACGATATGCATGCACAGGAGCATTGAGAGAACTGGTGGATATCGGTGATGGACCAGGACATCGGGTACTACCCAGAGACCAAGTTCAACACGAGGTTCCCAGAGGCGCACTACGTGGAGATGGGTGGACGGGTGCTGGACTCCAGGCCAGGCGGCAAGCACACGACCACGCCGATGGGGAGCGGCATGCTGGCGTGCGGTGGATCACGCTTCGCCGCCACCATCATGGAGTACTTCGGCATCGCCACCGACGGCACCATCTTTGTCGACCAGGCGGACCGGACCATTACCACGACCTCTACCTGCTACACTGCTAGGCCCTTGGGGTTCTCCGGTGTAAGATCTGGGTACTACTTCTCCTACGGGGGCCCAGGAGGACCCTCGTGCGATCAACCTAGCTGATCACTAAGCTAGATGTAGTAGTATCAAGACACACATTTTTGTTGCTGCATGTTTAATCATTTGTTTAAGTCAGAACTAAACTGGCGGGCCCGTTATTTCAATAAGAAAAAATTTATGTTACAGTGCTTCAGCTTCTTTGTCAATCACACATTTTTCTGTATTTAGCTTCAAGTTTGCTGCCCTCAAGTTCGCGAATGTTTCTGCCAAATCACTGATATGGTCTCTCCTCTGAACACTTTTGACAACTATGTCATCCACGTATGCCAAAATGTTTCTTCGAATCTGCTGGTGCAGCACTATTGTTATCATTCTTGAAAACGTGCATCCTGCGTTCTTCAGCCCCTCTGGCATTCTTACGAAACAAAATGTTCCGAAAGGAGTGATGAAACTTGTCTTCTCTTCGTCCTCTTTGCGAACTCTGATGTGATGATACCCAGAGAACATGTCCAGGAGCGAAAGCATCTCACTGTTGGCTGCATCATCCACGATTTTGTCTACCCTTTCTAAGGGAAAATCGTCCTTCTTGCATGCCTTGTTCAAATCGGTGAAATCCACACACATTCTCCATTTGCCATTTTTCTTCTGGACTGGCACAGTGTTGGCTAACCAGACTAGGTACTTGACCTCTCTGATCACTTGGGCATCCTGCAACCTCTGAACTTCTGCTTCCACTGCCTTGACCTTTTCGTCAGACATTTTCCGAAGTTTTTGCTTCTTGGGTGGTATCTTGTCGTCCGTTTCGAGGGCATGTTCGATTATGTTGGTTTGCCAATCTGTTGGAGACTATTTTTTATTATTTTGCCAAATTTTGATGGATGCCAAGTTGATATGCCAAACTGTTGGAGTTGCTCTTAGGTGACACTGCTGGCGCGTGTGTCCGTCCCGGCCAAATTGAATGACAGCGACGTACGCGAGCTGCGAATGATCTCCGGTCGGCCACCATGTGATCTTGCCAGCGGCGCCATCAGTCCGTTACACGTGCAGAGCAAGAGCGACTCGCACAGGCCACGGTGGTGCACACGTAGAGAGAGCGACCATGGATTGGGCAGACCGGCCACAAACCCACAATGTGTCTGGGTATTGAACGCCCTGCCCAGATGCCAAACAGCGCGGCCCTCGATCGTATTTCTCGGGCAGCGCGTGATGTGGATGTAACGTGCGATTGGGCTTGTAGTCCAATGGTAGGACGGTCCAGTGGGACGCTACCCACCAGAGTTCAAATCCTAGTGCTCGCACCTTTTCCTGGATTTATTCCGGGATTTTCCGGCGTTATGCGTTAAGTGGTAAGTGACGTTCCCGTCGACGATGAGGCGCTAGTGGTGACTTCGAGAATCTCCAGATCTGCCGGTGCTCAGTCCTTCGGAGGTGCTCGTAGGGGTAAGGTTTGCGTACGTGTATTCATAAGGCGTGAGTGTGCGTGCGTGTTGTGAGCGTCTGCGTTGTACTGTGTGAATCTCAAAAAAAATGTGGATATAATGTGCGTGCACGGGCTAGAGGAGTAGAAGGGGAAAGGCGCTTTCGCTGAGTGTTTAATTTAGCTAAGTGGCTTGTAACGATTTGCTTAATTGCTGTCAAGTGGGCCCATGAGGTCAACGTCGGTGTGTGGCATGTAGGCCTGCATCTGTAACTAGGATAGACATGAACTCGTTCTTGTGAAACAAGCGAACTGGGAGTCGGGGCTCGTCCCCCTTCCCTGTCCTTCCTCGAATTCGATCCTTATCTGTGTCAGCTCACGTCACGACGATCGTCGGAGGCCTAAGGGGTGTTACAGTTGGTTTCAGATTCATTTTATCCTCGGCACGCTGCTATTGTTATCCCATAAATCCATCGATTGCTCTTGCAACACAGCGGTTTGGTGAAATCGAGTTTTGTGCTGCGAATCAACCATAGCTCTTGATTTCCTTGTAATTCCAGGCACGCAGAGCGATTTGCGGGGGATTTAGTACCGGAACGCTCGATTTCAGTATCGATCGACTCAGTGGTGGCACTCTTCGCTTTTCTTCCCGATCTGAATTCCGGTGGAGTTGGTGTGGAGTTCGTCGGATTTCTAGAGGCGAGTGGTTGGAGGGGTTAGGGTTGTGTACTGACGGTGCAGAATTGAACACTTCGGTTCCTGTTTGTGGGATTTGTGTAGGGCTGTTGTATCCCTTCGACTTGGATCGACTTGATTTGGCCTCATCTTTCTAGATCGAGGTATCCCTAAGCCAATTTACAGTTTGATCAGCTTGAGGTGCAGTCAACACGGCTCCCCCTAAGCCATCGGTGCAAACCCAGATTCTTCTAAGCAAAATGGAGGAACATGCTAAGTCAAATGCTGAAAGATGGGATTCAACATTGGAAAGTTTAGATCTCTTGTTTGCCAAGGTCGAAGAAATTGAGAGAAACCGGCACAAAGTTGAGATGAAAGTTGATATGTCCAACAAAGTGGTGGGGCGGATGATTAAGGATCAACAGTTGATGGCTAAACAACTGGAAGCTACAGACCAGGCCATAGCCAAACTGACTATAGATCACATGAAGTCCAGAGACGAAGCACCTTCCAGCCACACTGATTCAGACACTGCTGCTGATAATCCATCCACTAGCAAAATATCTGGAGTAGGAGGTTCACATAATCAGAAGAGGCCTCGTAATGGCTTTGGTGACAAAAGTACATACAAACGGACCTCAGAATAGAGGATTTATGCCTAAAATGAATTTTCCCAAATTCAGTGGTGAAAATCCAAGAATATGGAAGGACAAATGTGAAGACTACTTTACACTCCTGGAAGCACTGCATATGGAAGATAATGCTGAAACCTAGATGCATGTTTATAAGAATAAATATGGGTTAGGCTCTTGGAAGCATTTCATCAATGTAGTACAAGCCAAGTTTGGGGCTTATGATCATCAGCATGCTATTGATGACTTACTGGAATTGCAGTAGCCCAATCCAGTGGAGGAATATAATTTGAAGCTCTACAACTTTAACTTACAATGCACAACCAAGATATGGGTGATAAATATTTTGTATCTTAGTTCATCAGGGGACTTAAACCTGAAATCAGATATCATGTCCAAGGGTAGGTACCTGAAAACATGGAGAGAGCTGTTATGCTTGCCAAGATACAACAAACTATATAGGAGAAGACTAAAGTGAAGTTTGGGAAAAGCAAATACTTCTTATAGACAACTCCGAGATTATTGTCGTCTTAACAACCTGTGCTTCTGTTGCAAGGAAACATATGATCCCAATCATGCAGCCAAATGCAGTAAAAGGCCTAAAGCTCAAGTCAATGCACTAGTACTCAAGGATTTGGATATCCAACTCACTGATGAGGTCTTAGCACAGCTGGACATGGAAGATACATTGAATGCTGAGTTTGGCTCATTATATATTAATGCTATAGCTAGTACTGAAGATGGAGAAGCCCTGAGACTGAGAGCTTTGGTCAAAAACAAGGTGATGCTCATTTTAGTGGACAGTGCCTGTTCACACTCTTTTGTAAGCTCATCCTTCTTGACAGTTGTTGGTATTACACCAATACCTACCAAACCAAAATAGGTCAGGGTAGCCTATGGAGATATTTTGGTATCTGATAAGACGGTACCATAGATGGAGCGGTGGGTGCAGGGGTATCCTTTTTATATTGATATGAGAGTATTGGACATACAAGCCTATGATGCTATTATGAGCTTTGATTGGCTAAAAACTCATAGTCCCATAAATCACCACCGGGAGAAGAAAACTATGGACTTCTTGTATCAAGGAAAGAATATCACTCTACAAAGGATTCTACAAGGTGCAATGAAAGTGGAGGGATTACCTATGGATAAAATGGTGAAATGGTTGGCTAGGAAAGATAATTTCGCATTGGCTATTGTTGATGTTCAACCACATACTACTAAAGAAGTCCATGTCCACCTAGAATTGGATCGAGTGCTTAGGGCTGGGAATTCGGTCTATTCGGTTTAATTGGTTCGGTCTATTCAGTCATCAGAAATTTCAGGTTTTCAAAATTGTAGACCGAAGTTTTTAAAAAATTTCTTGGAACCAAACCCTAATAGACCAATTTTTTGGTTCGGTCTATTCAGTTCCCCGTATTACCCAAACAAATGTGTAGTCCAACAACAGAAACACCAATACAAGCAAATGTGCACACAATACACCATCGAGCAACAAAAACTCACATAACCAGAAAAAAAGTTAAGAAATGACTGCTTAACCAGACAAATAACTAAGTTCAGTTCACCAAGACACTAAAGACGAATTAAATTTTGTTGCTAAACACCATCTGCAGCTTTCACCCTTCATAGTCCAATCTCCAAGCATTCAGACTTGCAGTCGAATCCTAGATCAAAAAATCTAGATGTCAAAAGGAAATAAAGATCCATGCATCAATCTAGTGCTCGAGCCATCGTGAAGGGCAGCAGAAATCGGGAAGCGCCGTCGCTGTTGACTCAAAAATAGGACATCACCCTTGCGCGCGACAGATGTGACTCCCTGATCTGTAGCGTGGCACACCATCCAATCTGACCTGTTGATTGACAATGGAAAAATAATAAGAGATCGACTAGAGAACTAATGGATCTTCAGTAACACGTGTATCTGCCAATCGGTCGGTACAACGAAGCAAAATCGGCAGGCTAAGTGTAAGTACGTATAAAGGGATCGGCCAAGACAGCCGATCGTGGCGTCAGCACTCGAATAAGTCTAAGCCGACTGTGAGAATAGATGATATTCAAAACAGTAGAAGCCGACAGGATCTGGATGGAGCTGGATAAGTTGGTGATAAAAGCTAAAACTACAAGAATTGGTACGAAAACTTGCAGATCTAGCTAGTATCGATAAATTGTGAATAAAGAACTAGACGAAACCTCAGCAATGCACCCGGAGGTTAGAGTCTAGGATTATTCGGTAAAACGGTACTCACAAGCTTGCCGATGATCGATCGATGGAGCCCGACGAACTTGAATAACGGCATTGAGAAAAGATAAAAACACAATGGCGAAGTCACCGAAAAGTAGATGCTGTAAATTGTAAAGGGTTTGACTGGATGCAGTTTGTTTGATATTGGTGTGTACAAATTTTTCTATCACGCTGGGTCGCTATTTATGCCCCGACGACCTGCCAACTCCTAGCCAATCACGTCATTATTTACTTGCATCTAAACAAAACTAGGTTCGTGCCCGTGCGTTGCTACAGGCATACTAATTTGAACAAAAAATAGTCATTCAAAAAAATTATGCAAAAATGATGCTTATAAATAAGAAAATAAAAATATAATAAAAAAGATCATGGCCATATCAAGCATAATGGCCATTCCGGGAGAACTGATCATTAACATTGCGCCAGATCAAAAGCTTATTTTATTTAGAAATTGCAACACTGGAAAATCAATCTTATTCCATGCAAAGGCCATGTAATGTGATGAAAAGAGAACTACTATTAGTTTTTTATCTAGTGAAAAGAAATGGACTCTGTTTAATTGAAACAAAGTATCATGACATTTCCACCTCGAGTTAGTGAAAATATCAACACATAAGTCCATAAGAGAGCAGACTAACGAAAATATAACCTAAATTTATTCGATCGTGGAAAGATGCATGCACAACTGATGTAGGTTGAAGGAGGCTTAGGACTTTAAATCAATCAGTCAGTATTACTATTACCAACTTCATTCCACTTCTACCTGACCCTGATTCGCCTGCCAACCAAAGGCAACCAAATGAGAAATGATTTGGCGCCCTGCACCGAGGGTCAATAGAAAGCAAGAAACCATCCTCTCAACCATCTTACATTTGTATATACCAGAATCAATTCCATGTTTGTTTAGGAAATTCCCCACTTGATTCATATCTGCTCAAACTCAACTGCAAGTTCAACCTTTTCAATGCGAAGCTGATAGCACTATATGGAGTCCTCCAATTCCTTGGACAGTGATTCCTTGGACATCAGCGGAGTCAGGGTTCACTGGAAGAGCAGCAAGTTGCCATAGTCATAATCATGTCATCAGAGAATACGAAGTACAATACTTCAATTGCTGAAGAACCAGCGTGTATGTTTCTGTTCCTGGAACCAGTCAAAAGCATCACTATTGTGTAATATGTTGACCAAAGAATAAGAATTTGCAATTCAATATTCTCTCAAGATCTTTAAACAATACCAATAAGTTGTAATATCCTAGTATAATACTAAGCCGGCCAATTTCTATAAAGAATAGCAAGAACAAAAGAATGAAATAAGCACAAGATTGTGATGATCATACTCCCTCCGGTTTCCTATTAGAAGTCGTTTAGGACAGCGACACGGTCACCAAAGCACAACTTTAACTTCTATTTTCTATAAAAATATTTATTAGAAAGTTATATATGTATATTCTTATGAAAGTAATTTTCAAGACAAATCTATTTATATAATTTTCACATTTTCAAACTCAATGACTTAAAAGTTATTCATGATTTATATTCCCAATGTTTGACTCAAAACTTGTCCAAAATGACTTCTAATAGGAAACCGGAGGGAGTAAATCAGCATAAACAGTTTCATATGCAATTAAAAATGTAAAAATTAATAGAAAACTGGGCAGTCTTTTGAAAATTAAAATTTGTTTGTAAGATAAGAAGCAGTAACATTAAACCAGAATAGCATATCATAAGACAAAATTTTCACTACAATAGCACAGATCAAGGAGTCCTTCACATTATTAATGACAAGTAACTGGAATCACAAGATGCATCTATTAATGTTTTATGGGATGCTCGAACTCCACATGGATCAACAACAAAATAATAATCTGCATTATGTCACCCGTGCTCAATGATGCCAGCACATGGGATGCTCAAACATCTTGGAGACATGCCTCCTGCATAACAACCTTAGGTTGAATCAGGAACAAATAATAAAGACTACTAATCATAGCAACCTTGGGTCGAAGCAGGAACAAATAACAAAGACTACTAATCATAGCATCACCAAGAAAAATTTAGTAATCAACCTCTTATGTGATCAAGTTAAATAAGTTTGGTGAGAGTATGGTGAGGAGGAGGCTTATAGCTTAGCTCTTCTCCTCCTCCAAACATTTTTTTAGATAAAGGAACAAAAGTTCCGGCCTCAACAGTTCAGGAACTGCCTGCAGCCAAACAGATACAACTCACACACACAAACCGGCACATAGGCCGCACAGTTCACACCGACTCGACCATGCACCCTTACAATGCACAACAACAGTCAAAATATGCAGATTACATCACAAAGAAAAACTAGTTTCCAATACGCTTAAGAGCATTCCACCCAGACTTATGAAATATCTCTAAAGCCATAGCCTTTAAAGCACGACAACCATCCTTCAAAATAGCTCTCCCAACTTTTTTTAGAAAGGACAGACCAACTCCTGATCCAGAACGTCCCCCTAAATATCACCTGCAAAATAGAATTAAATTGTGATTTTTGAAATATCAAATCATTCCTACTGATCCACAAGGCCCGGCATATCGCTGCCAAACCGATCAGCACAAGGTTCCTTTGCTTACTCGAAAAACTTCTAAGCCAAGGACCAAAAAGATGCTCCACTCCCTCCGGTTTTTTAACCCCAAACATAAAACACGCACTTCCCCACGTAAGTCGAGCTATGGGACAATCGAAAAAGAGGTGTTGAATTGTTTCCTGCTCCGCACAAAAGCAGCATTTTGTACACCCCTTCCAACGTCTTTTAACTAAATTGTTCTTAGTTAACACAACCCCATTTCTAAGATACCACAGGAAGATTTTAATCTTCAAAGGGATCTTGGCTTTCCACGCCCAACACATGACCGGAGTTCCTTCTCTCAAAACTATGTCATTGTACATGTTGCTCACCGAAAAATTCTTATTGGCTATCCAAACGAAGGCATCCTTGCGATCAGTAAGATTCACCATCAGGACATTTCCCACTAGCTCGAGCCACTTGTTCCAACTCTCCCCCACTAATGCACGCCTAAAAGATACATTCAGTGGGGTAGTACTTAGTACTTTGGCAACCGACATATTTTTCTTTCTCACTATTTTGTAGAGACTTGGATATTTTACCATTAAAGGCTCTTTTCCTAACCACAGATCCTCCCAGAATCTAGTCTGGGAGCCATCTTGAACTCTAAACCTACCTCTCTACAGCACAAGATCTTTGACCTCCATTAGACATGCCCAGAAATGGGAGTCCCCCTTCTTTTTCGCCACCTGCGATAGCGATTTTCCTTTAAGGTATTTATTCTTGAGCCCTTGCTGCCACATTCCATCCTCATTGAGTAACTTGACAATCCATTTACTCAACAAGCATTTGTTCTGGGTATCCAAATCGATAATACCCATCCCCCCGACACTCTTTGGCTTATGAAGAATGCTCCACTTGGCCAGCCGATATTTCTTTTTGTATTCATCACACTGCCAGAAGAACCTGGACCTATAATAATCCAACTTCTCCAAAACACCTTTAGGTATTCTGAAGAAGGACATCATAAACATTGGTAAGCTTGACAATACCGAGTTAATAAGGACAAGCCTCCCTCCCGAAGATAACAGCTTACCCTTCCAACTACTAGGCTTTTTTTGAAATCTCTCTTCAACTGCCCTCTAGTCCCTATTGAAAAGTCTACTAGGACTCATAGGGATACCTAAGTATCTAAAAGGAAACTCACCCTCTTTGCATCCAAACAACCTCACATAATCCTCAACCCTCTCCTTTGTCTCCCCAAAACAGAATAATTCACTTTTATGGAAGTTGATCTTAAGACCAGATAACTTTTCAAAGGCACTCATTACTAATCTCAAGCCTCTAGCCTTCTCTAGATCATCATCCAAAAAAAGAATCATATCATCTACATATTGCAATATTGAGAGACCATCCTCCACTAAGTGAGGAACCAACCCATCAAAGAACCCCATGCCTTTTGACCTCTCAATCAACAGTGCCAACATATCTACAACTAAATTGAAAAGAATGGGAAACAAAGGATCGCCCTACCTTAAACCTTTCTTGGGTTGAAAGAAGTGACCCAAGTCGTCATTCACCTGCACACATACGCTTCCCTTTGAAACCACACTCTCCATCCATTGACACCACACATTTAGGAAACCCTTCATCCTAAGGACTTGCTGCAGGAAGTCCCAATTAACCTTATCATAGGCCTTCTCAATGTCTAGTTTGAGAATAAGGCCTTTCTGTTTCTTTCTTTTCAGCTCATGGATGGTTTCATGTAAAACTACGACCCCTTCCAAAATATATTTTCCAGGCAGGAAAGCCGACTGTGAAGGTTTGGTAACCCTACATGCTACCGACGTAAGTCTATTTGCCAAGACCTTTGTAAAGATCTTAAAGCTAACATTAAGAATACAGATGGGCCTATATTGCTGAATTCTCTTGACCTCCTTCTCTTTTGGAAGTAAGGTAATTTTTCCAAAATTGAGACAAAAAAGAGGTAGATTTCCTGTATGGAAGTCTCGGAACATGGCCATTAGGTCATCCTTTATGAGACTCGAAAACATCTGGTAGAATTCAGCCAGAAAACCATCAGGTCCCAGAGCCTTATTATGCTTCATTTGAAAAATGGCTTCTCGGATTTCCTTTTCAGAAAATTCAGCCACTAGCATCTCACTCTCTGTATTGGTGACTTGAGGAATATCCTCCACCAAAGACTCATTGAGTGATAATCTGCCAGCTTCTGAACTTCCAAAAAGATTCTTATAAAATTTAGTGATGTAACTCTTAATTTGTTCTTCCCCTTCAATAACTCCTTCATCTTGTTCAAGGCGGAAGATTCTAGTCTTCCTCCTTTTCCATTTGCCACCATATGGAAATACTTTGTATTATTATCCCCTTTTAAAATTTTAGTCGTCTTAGCTCTTTGAAACCATTTTATCTCTTCTTCCCTGAGCAATTGCGTAATTCTTTCATGAATACTTTGCTTTAAATCCCAATCATGCTGACTTAGCAGTTGGGACTCCGCTTTCTTATCTAGCTCCTCAGCCTTCCTCAACAATTCTTGCTTTTCTTTCTTATAAGCTCCATTCATATTCTTTGCCCACCCCCTCAAAAATTGTCTAATCTTGTTTTGCCACCTTTGCGTCGGGGTGCTGCCTCTGGTCTCTTTGCTCCAGACTTCAGAGACCATGTCAAAAAAGCCATCCTTCAGCAACCACCCCAGCTCAAACTTGAAGGGTGGTTGCTGCTTGGGCTTGGCGTTTTCTCCTGTACTTAGCAGGAGAGGAGTATGATATGAAATTTCCCTATTAAGGGCCTCCACTGTTGCCAGTGGGTAGTTTTGTTCCCATTCTGTACTAACCAATACTCTGTCCAGCCTCTCATATGTAGGTACCCTACGAGAGTTAGGCCATTGGAACTTACGACCAGACATCTCTATCTCTCTCAAATCGAGGCTATCAATGACCGCATTAAATAAGAAAGGCCATCTCACCTCAAATCTATCATTATTTTTTCACTGCTATTTCAAATGATATTAAAATCTCCCCTAATGCACAAAGGTAGCTTCTCATTATTGCACGCTTGCACTAACTCGGTAAGAAAAGATTCCTTGAATTCTGGTTGGGCCGCCCCATACACAGCCACCAAAACCCATTTAAAATCACTCTTCCTATCTCTCAAACTGAATTTCACAAAAAATCTCCATCAACAATGCTACCAACATCCAGCACATCTAGGTTCACCCCTAGCAGAATACCGCCTGATCTCCCATGAGGTGCAGTCCAATGCCACACGAAGTTCCTCCCTCCACTAAAATTATTCAGTGAAACTTGGGAAAAGTCCTTCTTACCTGTCTCCAAAAGAGCAATAAACGCTAAGTTCTGTTCTTTGGAGGTCTCCCTTAGAAATCTTGTTTTAGCCAAGTCACTAAGACCTCTGCTATTCTAAAATATTCCCCTCATTTGGCATCTTTTTTAGAAAATTTCACTATCCCTATCTTGCAAGTCTTACTCAAGCACGACTTAGCATGAGACTTTCCTTTACGGTTGTGATTATCAAGTTCACTGTTTAAAGGGAAACTTGATTCATCAAACACTTCCTCCATTAAATCACCACATAAACTTCTTAGAGCTTTTTTCTCCATGTTCACCCAACTCTCCTCCTCACTATCGTATTCTCCCCAATACTGTTCACACCCCAACTCACAAACTTCCCTTTCCGACTCAAGTTCCAACAAGTTATAAAGGTTAAGGTCTTTTTCTACACTAGAAACTCCTAGGTTGATCCCTATGTTATGCAAACAATCTAAAGCTAGGTCTTTATTTACTGAAAATAAAGATATGGAACAAGGATTACCTTCGTTGAACTCTAGGTTCTTCCTGGCAACCCTCTCCTCAGCCTTAGCCAAGACATGCTCATCCTTAGACCTCTGAAGTCTCGGACTAGCCCTGACCTGCACCTTGGTAGCCTCAAAAACAGCCGCGGCCTCTCTGATCTGATCCCCCACCTCCACCTCCATGTCCCCTCCATCTCCTAGCACCTCCTCCTGAAGCTGCCCCACATCCTCCTCACCCATCACTCTTCCCACCACCTCATCAAGAACTCGTTCAGCTGCAGGTTCGCTACCTCATTTGCCTCTCTTCAGTTTCTTCGACACCCTCTCCGGTCCCTCCTCCTCTCCACCCTGTCCATCCTGAAGAGAGCCCTCCCTACCTTCTCCCTCACGTCCTCTATGCCATTCAAACTCCACCTTCTCACCATTCTCATCAATACCCACCCTCTCCACCTCAAAATCCAACTCAAAATAGTGATCACTAATAACCACATCCAGTTGCTCTGGGATCAAGCTCGGATTAAGGACCGCCACAAGAATGCGTCCAAAATCGTTCTTCATAGTAGTCTCCATATCTACAATCTGAGTAGAGCCAATCATGGACCCAATAGCCCACAACTCCAGGAACTCATATAGCTCCTTCCTCAGACTGAACACCTTCACCCACACCTTAGGCAACAGAAAGCCTACCTCCTTCTCCTGCCACAGCTCAAACTTCATCCTAGCTCCCGCCGGCACCCCCTCTCCCTTAATGTCAGTGCCCCAAATGCAACCGCCCTCTGCAACTCCACCTTTGAAGGAAACTAAGCCACAAAGGAGTTGCCCTCATGAGCCTTTAGCTCCCAAGTCCACTTCCCCGAAAACAACCTCTCAAGCTGCCTCTTCACCTCCTCCAACTGAACTTGACCCCCCTCGACTGAAATGAGCGCCATCCTAGAATCCTTCTTTGCTCTAGGCAATGGAGGGAGCAGGATGTGATAGAACCCAAGACCATGCACCGCGTACCCAACAGCATGCGCCACCGGTCGTGGCATCTTCAAAATAGGATACTTGTAGTTGACATGATCATTGTGCTTATCACAAATCACACAGTCGATCTCCGCCTTACACGCAGCCGCGAAATGCCATTACTTGGTGCAACGAGAGCACTTCGTCCCTGCCGCACCACTAGTCAGACCATTACCCTCCACAGCCTCCTGCATCTCCACATCGCCCCCATTCGGATTCTTCTGTTGTTGTGTGACCACCATCTCCTCCTTTCGTTGCGCACTACGCGCCCGGAGCTCCCTGTTCAGCTCCGCATCAACATCACGGTGCCCCTGTACTCCCCTTGCTCCCTGACTTCTGCCTCCTCTGCCCTGCAAGCCAGAACCACCTCTGCCCCCACGACCACGAATCATCCCGCGGCCGCGGAAGCCTCCACCGCTGGAACCAAAACCATCCATCCTCCGACTGTCAAACTGCCCCTGATCACGTCCAACGAACTGCCCATATCCTCTAGCACTAGTTGGATGAGCAAGTGCGGTGAGAGCAGGGAGAGGGTGCGCGCCACCGGGAGAGGGTAGCGCCTGACATTGGCTCCGCGCGCCTGGGCTCTGGCGGGTGGCGCGAGATGTCGAACCAAGGTAAGTGAACCTATGTTTGCAGATTCGGATGGCGAGTACAGGGAGATGGCAACGGACACGGCGAGCGGGACGGAGGAGTCGGAGACATCGAGCGTCGGTTCTTGGTCGGTGCCGGTGGGGACGACTTCCTCGGGTTCGCGATTCTGGGCGCTCGCGGACGGTGCAAGCTCAGACAAAGAAGAGCCGGCGAGTCCCAGGAAAATTCGTTTGGACACCTTGACATCACAGCCGAACTTCGCGGCTCCGGATGAGATTGTGGAGTCTGGCTTGTCAGGGTCGCGTGCATCTGTGCCTTGTTGCTCGGCCGACGGGAAATTGCAGTCGTGTTCGTAGTCTAAGGCACCGCAGCGGCGTGCTCCGCCGGTCAAGCCATGGGTTGTTCCGTTGCCGCCGACGAGGTCCTCCCAGGACAGGTCCTTAGGGGACATGCGTGTGGTGGACTGGCGGAGGCGTTCGAGGAGGTCCGGTGCCAGGCTCTCTGAGTGGTTGGCTAGCGAATTCTTGGAGCTGCGCGGTTCAGAGTCGCCGGAGGTGGAGAGGATCGGGGTGCACCGGCGAGATCCGGTTTCCATTTTCAAAAACAGGGTTGTGGTGCCAGTTGGGCTTTCTGGGCCGATTTCTCGAGCTCTGATGGGCCGGGGTCGGAACAGAAGGATCTTTAGCGGCCTTGGATGTCTGGGATGGCTTTTCTGCCGGGGCCGGAGACGGACGGACTCCCGAACGTGTGATTAAACATAACCATATATGTCAATCTAACTTTTCAATTGATTATGCTACCAGAAGATATAGTTGCCAAGTAAAATATGTCATGCGGCTCCTTGTGAAGGTGTCACTCTGTCACCAGTTGATAGCCCTGCACTACCAACTACCAGTGAGACGATGGACATATATATAAGACTTCATCAAGCACAACACTACATCAATGCAATTAATTATGGTTTAAACAACTACCTTCCTGAACACTTACGCTAGCCATTTATATGCTGCTCCGAATGTTTACATTGCATTGGCGTATAAGTACCTAATTTGACTAACTACCAAATCAAAATTATTAGATTGTCAAAAGCATCAGGATCAATTTTCCATCCAAAGTGTTTCTTGAACAAGGAAAAATGATTCGATTTAGACTATAATGGTAAATATACACATCACACACTTTCCTAATTTAATAGATTAACTATACTGAAAATGCATTTGAAAACTTATAGTAAGGGAACCAAAATACTAAGATATGTTTGACATTGAATGATATATTTTGCTGGGCGCTGGCTAGCTTCTGAGGTCTTTCAGAATCAAGTTTTTTTTTGGGAACATTTTCAGAATCAAGTTGAGCTCTGTACTCTGTCACCATTTTGACTCATCTCACACAATTTAAGTAAGGACTTAGCTAATTTACAATCAGCTGTGATTTAGCTTATCTTACAGCCATACTATTTTTAGAAGGCAAACAAAAACACGGCTTGCACAACTTTCTTTTCCTGGACGGAAGACCAAAACGGCTTTCACAACATTCTTTTCCCGGACGGAAGACCACCAGAAGAGCTCTTTCAGGTTGCGTGGCTGTGCGCTGTGTTTATAGATCTGCTCAATTTTTTTAACATATCGCTCCATATGCATACAAAACTAAACCGAGGAAGCAATAATGCTGAAAAATATGAAAAAGCAAACTGGTCAAAAGGCTAAAGAGTGTGAAAAGAGTGTGGACTTGTATTTAGTGCCCAAAATCTTGTTGTACAAGGACATATAAATGGGAATATAAATTGGCAAGTTAGCAGATAACGTGTCTGTATACATAAGATCATGTCGATGTGCAGCTGCATAGGCATGAACAGTGCGTCGGCATCCATGGTGATGAAGTTAAGCTGGTACACCATACGTGTTGCGTCAGCAATGTCCACGACCGTCACCTTCCCAGCCTCCACCATCGCCCCTGCCCCTGCTATCCGCCTCTCCTTCACCACCTGGCCATCGACCCCTACCGCTCATCCTCCATTTCTCGTGCTTCCCGGTTGCTGACGCCACAATCATCAAGGCAGCCACCAGGAGCCAGATAGGCAAAATCTGCTTTCATGAACTACGATAAAATTAAAAAAATAAATCAATAGTGTATCACATAATAAGAAAAGCAAGCATGATAAAACGTAACACGATGAGGTGCCACACTAGGGGCCTTTTGGCAGGGCTTTTCCAAGTGCTTCTCCACCGGCTTTTATAGAAGCCCTGCCAAACACCTAACAAAAAACGGCTTCCAACCTGAAGCTATGGAGAAGTCATTTTGCAATTTGTACTACAGAGGTGAAGCCAAAAATAGTGGCTTCCCGCGGCTTCTTCCCCACATGTGACATGAAAAATACAGAGAAGCCACAACCACAGTCATTTTGCCAAACACTTTAGAAAATAGCTTTAGCTTCACCAAAGAAGTCATTTTACCATTGCAGCCACAGCCACACCTCTGCCAAAGGACCCCATAGTTTGCATATCCCTAATACTCAACAATCGTTCAATAAAAAAGGTGACAAAAAATTGCTTGGCACTTGCATTGTTTTGCTTGATTCATAACGAAAAATGCATGATGCGAGCTGCATAATTGCTTACGAAACTGTGCATCGACTAAACAACATGCATAATTTGAAATCAAAATATCAAACTCAAGTCTTGATTATTTCCACTAAACTCATAAACCATTCTTTGCTGATGCTTATATGCTTATCGATTGTAACTAAGTTAGAATGGACACATCAGATAATTGGACAAAAACATTTCATTAAGGGAAATGTTATATAAACATTCAAACATCCAACACATGCATCCATGTTTTCCATAAAACAAGCGCGAGGTAGGTACAGGGCGGTGCGGGTGAACAATCGATCTTGTTTTTACAAAAGGAAAACATCCACTAGTGTATGGAGGTAAGTGAATCCTACTCAACTCATCTTTGTGATGCTTTTGGTATATAGCTAATCAGAACTACTATTCAGCAGAGTTCATAATGAAATGTTCAGATATAAATGCGATGCATAATTAAACAAAGTTGGATCACTATTTAAAAATAACAACACATATACTTGATAAGCAAAGGCACACCTCATGTGTTTCTTACCTGTATGAACTAAAAATACAAAAATGACACAAGCTGTGGCTGGAAGCTGAATCACATAAATACCTTGCCGAGCTGCAGTTGTAGCATATCTGATAAAGCAAAGTTGACCTGGACAGAAACTAAAATACGCAAGCAGGTTCACTGAAAAGAGAAAAAGAGAAGTTCAAATGAGTGAAATAGTAGCAAGTGCAATTAATATTAGGAGTAAGATATCACCATGACTGATTACATTTAGTAACAGAAGTATAAAAAATTGCCTGAAGCAAGAACGTAGCAGAAAAATATTGCTAATTCAGAACCATATTATTGCCTACTAAAGTATACTGGTTTGCCTACCTCCGTAGCATATTTTTCCTAACGAATTATATTGTTTTACAGGTATAGTCCAATGTAAAAATTGGTAGTGATAGACAACTACATTGGTTAAATCGAAATGCTCAATTGCTGAGTTCATTGGTATAAATGACTTAGTACTCGATAGTTCGGGTAGATACTACCATTTGGGTGAGTGCCAGGGACAACAAACAGATGTGTTTAAGACTGTAACACTACAGTTGATTGCTTATAGCAATGAATAGTGCCAACCAAAACAAATTATTGGCTACTTCAGAATCATTTTTTAGGTGTGGAGGATATCAGCACAACTGTAATAAGAACATCTTTACAAGTACGTATTGTTTTTTAGTTTTTAAGTGATCCACTAATGAAGACAACTAATAAAAGGGACATCAAAACACTTAAACTGCTTCCTAGACAGTATTTAATAGCCTAATGAAGTATATAACTTTTCCTAATCTAGAACCATATTACAGCCTACAAAAGTATATTGTTTTTCTAAATTCATGAACATATTATTGCCTAATGAGTTGCATTATTTTCCCTAATTATAGTTATGATATTCATCAACAATCTATCAGCAGTGAGAGAAACAGAAGCAATACTTCTACCTGAAAGGGGAAACAACAATGGTTATCCCTCACTAGGGTTTCCCAGATGATGCTTTCCTCCGCATTCAAATATTCTAAGTACAACGATTTGCCTAAAACATATCAAACTCTAAAATCACACATACACATGAAAGTAAAACCTTAACTAGCACACTTAAGGGGCAAATGTTGAAGATCACTGGATTGTGAGTTGCTCACTCCTTGAATCCCTCGCCTTCTTTTCGCAGGCTCATGCTACACCATCTTTGTGATTCTTCCCGGGAGGAGAACTGTACCCGTCCAAGTGACATTACATCGAACACCATGGTGATGTTAGTCGAGCGGCTGCAACCTCAAGTATAACTCATGCGACATATACTCCTAAGGACGACCAATCGAAGATATGCACTGATATAGAGCAGCCACTGAAGAAGTATCACATGGGTTGGAATGGGGTGATGTAGGCAGCAACACAGAACTCAACGGCCCTGGACATGAAGGAATCCCTCGTGGTCTCCTACTGTCGTGCTGCTGCTAGCAGGAAGAAGAAGAACAGAGCACTACTAACCAACGATGAAGATCTACGTCGGGTCATCATGGACCGTGGCCGCGGCTAACAGGGAGTGGCCGCTAGAGCAGCGGAACCAAGAGGCAACACGACAAGAAGTAGCAAAAAAAAAGCACATGCTCTCATGGAGGCCAGGCAAGTGCAAAATCGAACACACCCGGCGGGAAGAGGATATCCTTTATGCTCCTCGTCGGTCCGTTGGGTCGGGGAAGGAGGCGCCACCGGGCCGCTCTTGGGAGCCGCTGTGACTAGGTCAACATAGCACCGCATGTCTCGATCCGCAAGAAAGAGGGCCACCTGCGCCAGCCAGCCGCCGGATCCAGTTGGGGGCAGATCTCCTCGCCGAGATTTGGCCGGATTTGGAGTGGTGCGCCGCGGAGCAACGGTGCTCGGGCGCACCGGAGAGAGGGAGAGGAGAGGAGGGGGTGCGGCGGCGGGGCGAGTGGATGAAAAAGGCCGTGAGGGGTATGAACCGGTGAGGGCATTATTTGAGGTGTGTCATTCGATCCTAGATAAACGGTGGATGAAGCCGATTGTATCCACCAACAATTTTACGGCTGTTGTTCCAAAGTCTTTACCAAAATTAAATTGGTGCGCCTACGAATTTCGAAATCGGGAATGAATGGTGCGCTTTCTTACCGTCGTAGTTGTAGGTGCGAGGCCACAACCCTTTGAGTTCCACTTCGCCATCGCGCTCGAGATCTGGCTTCTCTTTTGTTCCCAAAGGAAAAAAAAAGATCGGCTTCCCTTTCACGGCCACGTCACCAAGTTGCTGCCACAATGCTGACCAACAGCCATCATCTCTCAGATACTCCATCACTGCCTCACCGGGGATCTGTCGCCGCATTAGCTAGGAGCCCACTGCCTCCACACGACGCACGCTCCGGCATGCCCTCTCTTTTAGATGCGGAGTACACATCGGTGCCACACGTGTAAACATCAGACTCTTTGATATGAACACTAGAACAAGAGTTCACATGTGACATGTGTACCGAAGATTTTTTAGAAGATGTGTACGAGAACCATTTCTTGAACCATGCGCAAAGGCTAGACATAATTATTTAAAAAAAACAATTTCATGAAAATAGTGGTTCATAATTAATAATTAAAATTGCTTAGCTTTCTTTCTTTAATTTCTTATAAATGTTATGAGACAATATCCATATATATCTACTTATCTTTATATAATTTCGTTTGCAATTACTTATACACTTTTTATCTACAGTAATATTTTTATTCACTTTGCATCGCACCTCCATACATGTTTGACATTTTGTTTAATTGAATCCTTTCTCACCACTTCATACATACATGTCAACATGGATGACACCGATCACGAATCCAGATCACCTTGATGGAATGCAAAATTTTTAGGTGGTCTCCTGGCCCCTCGTTGGTTCCAATAAAAAAAATGCATGTAGATGGAGAGTCAGCACTTTCTATCTTAGGCCCCGTTTGGTTCCCATAAGTAGGGTGACTTATAAGTCTTATAAGTCACGCCACTTTAAGTCAGTCCTGTTTGGTTGCAGTGACTTATAAGTCAGTGGGCTCCACACAAGGTGGTAGAGGAAAAAGTGGAAATAAGTCACTTTAAGTAGGGGTGGAGCTACTTATGCAACTTATAAGTTGGAGCACTTTAAGTCATGGTTGTTTGGTTTCACAGTTGACTTATTTGACACTTTTTGCACTTTAAGTCACCCTACTTATGGGAACCAAACGGGGCCTTAGCATCGACATAAATTGGTAGTTAGAATCATATATTTGTGTACTTTAACTTTTTTTTAACTCTTTTTTGTTTCAATGGCGCATGTAGGACATGGCGAATTAGGTAGTAGAGTTTATGCATAGAGCCAATAAGAGCAACTCTAATAGACTAGCTAAAATGACTTGGCTAGCTAAATTTTGGAAAAAAATCTCAAAAACACTCTTCGAACAGACTAGCTATCTGCCCAACTAACTATCCTGACTAGCTAAATTCGTTGCCCCGCTAGCTATCTTTGGCTAGTGGCTGGTGACTCGCTATCTTGATTTTCATGAGTATGACATGTGAGACCCACTAGTTGTGGAGCATATAGAGAGTTCAGTTTAGAGAGGCTGTTAAATTTCAACAACTTTTTGTTAGCTATTTCATTTTACATACTAGCTAAATCAAGATTTTAACTAGTGATTTTTAAATAGACTCTTGGAGTTGCTCAGATAACTGAAACCTTGCAAGAGATTGAGCGCGTAATTGAGGCCTCGGTTCAAATTAAAGCCATAATACTCCTTCCATGCTTGGTGGCAGTGTAGCATGCGTGAGGATTCAGAATCGACACGACATGCATTTGATCCAAGACAGATCGGTTCCCTCATATTCATGCAATGGCACAAGACACATCAAACAAATAAGAACTTATTACTCCCTCCGTTCCAAAATATAAGCATTATTCGCTTTTCGTGGTGCACGTTTGATCATCCATCTTAGTCAACAAATTGATAAAAACATATTTATTTTGTTATGACATGTTTTATCATCATATATATTTTAAGTATATCATAATTATTTTTCGTATTTTTACAAATTTTTGAATAAGACGAATGGTCAAACGTGAACAATAAAATTTGTTA
This sequence comes from Cenchrus americanus, assembly GCA_947561735.1. Lineage (NCBI taxonomy): Eukaryota > Viridiplantae > Streptophyta > Magnoliopsida > Poales > Poaceae > Cenchrus > Cenchrus americanus. The sequence goes on from OX387240.1 coordinate 79,491,632, forward strand.
TAAAAGTTAACAAATGCTTATATTCTAGAACAGAGGTATTACATAAGATGAGCCGGGCAGCCACCAAATCTTGTGACAACTGCGAGCGCTTCACATCTATGAACAACACCCTATGTGTGGGCACGCCTCCTCGTGATCAAATCGATCCATTGGGGCAAGCCAAAATGCAGGCAATTGAATCCTCCTAAGTAGTCGAAGTACTCGCATAGATGCATACATGCATGCAGTACGCAAGGTACTACCTCCGATTCTTTTTAGATGACATTTCAGACGAGTAAAAACTAGTTGCAGGCTAAAACTTTGTGTCTGAAACGTCAAGTATAGGAGAACGGAGGTAGTAACCAACCTTCCTGCGTGTTATCCCTGCCATTGACCATAACTGCAGCACGCCGGCGCCAGGAGTGCACGTACTTAAGCCGTAGAATCGTAGATAGAGCCTCGCCATGTAGGCATGCAGCAACCCTTGAGCAGAGACGATAGCGGCTACGGTGCTAGTCGACTTTTTCGATCTCGAACTCGACAGCCGCCACCAGCCGGCAGCCACGCACGTGTAGATGCTTGATCTGTTCCTCATCTCATACTCCTTGCCTTTGGTAAGGAGAGGGGCTTTAGTCCGGTTGGTAAGAGGTATATGTCTCTAAAGTTCAACCGGGACTAATGCTCAGAGACAAAAGGCCTCCCCTTTTAGTATCGGGTGGTATTACGAACCGAGACTAAAGGCGGGCACGTCAGCACCTGTGCACCCACCCCCTTTAGTCTCGGGTGGTAATACCAACCGAGACTAAAGGGTCTCGTTTCTCTTTTTTCGATTTGAGTGTATATTCTGATTGTTGTCTAACCTGTATATGCACGTATATGTATTTGAACTTGTATATATATGTATATACCTGTCTATATATACCATATACGCAGTTAGACTTATATATAAAGTTTTTGAAGTTAGACTTATATATAAACTTACATAAACTTAGAAATATACACATCAAAATAGATAGTATTTATACATCAAAATATTGTTCACTTCAAATTTCTAGTCTCTATTGGATTTTTTGGATGCATCATAATGATGTTTTCCTGTTGGCATAACCACCTCCTCATGGATGAATCGCAAGAGACTTTCTTAAATCGCCGAAAGACGATCCTTCTGAATGACCTCGTCCTTAACCATATCCATCTGTAAAATGTGCAAATATGTTAATATATTACACCCAACAATTAAACGTAGAAGCCGATAGGAAATGATGTATCATTGATAGGTTTATTTAATTAACTTACATCATAATTTCCGGACTTTGCACTTGCCAAACATCGTATGTGCTCACAGACATGGTATCCACATAAATTATTTCTTTGTTCCTGTCTCAAACACTAATTGGATAGGAGAAAATGTTATGAAATATAAGTGTGATAAATTTAAATTTTCTCAAATCTGAAGTTGTTATTTGGATTACGTACCGGATAATCAGTATAGAATGTAATTGTTGGGTTAAATTCACCTTCTTTCTCGGTAATGAATTTTTGTCAAGCTTTGAGGAAAATTAATGAGAGATAATGTGTTAGTAAAAGCAATCTATGTATATATATAAATAAATAAATATTGCATTTAAAAGATTATCTTAGGTAGAATTATTACGCTTGAAACATATCTTGAAGGTTTTGGTAACTTGCAGGTTTTTTCTCAATGAATCCCACATCATGACACTACTATTGTCGACTTGAATGATCATAAGAATCCAGTGGAAACTATGCATACATGGTCATAATAGTCATACAAATTAGAACTAAATAGAATTAGCAAACACAATTAGATGGTAATTGCACATACTCACAGCTGTAAGGTAGTAGTATGAGATCCTTGTCATGAAACTTAGACAAGGTCCTATAGATTGTCGCGATTGTTGTGTCTGGTTGATGCTTGACCTCAGACTTGTTGACTTTTGATGGTCCATGAAACCAATACTGGCAATATTCTTTTTTGCATCTCATGATTTTGTAGGCTACCGAAAATGAAATACAAAGTTAATTAGTAAATCCACATACGTAATAATTTAATTAAGAAACATAAAAAAAGACGCCACTTCCATACACCAAGCGACGATAAGATTGGTATTCGGGGCGTCTTGATGGTAAACTTCATAAATATCTTTGAATTCCAGCCAGACCACCTTGTTGCCTTCAGTGGCAAAATCTTCGGGTGTAACAAGCATAGCTATGCTATGTACGCCTTTCAGTGATTGCCACATGTACCACTCATGAAATTTCTACATCTTAGGTGAGAGCTTAAGTACTAGTTCTAGCCTGATAAGAGGTTTTCCTAGCTGAAAGGGCTATCTATACTCGAAACTTGGATCCCGGGGTGGTTCTTCATGGCCAAGTGCAACACCTAAAGGCATCCTTGTTTCTTCCATGAAACCAAGAAGCTTCACTACTTCTTGTGTAGGCATTTCTACTACAGCTTGTTCATGTGCATTGAGGTCGGAGGGAACATAAGTCTGTTTGCTCATCGACGCATCTTCTTTAGACGATGTCAACGCCAGTATGGGCATCAATTTCATGTTGTTTTCACTCATTAGTTAGAAAAACCCAAGTTTTGACAGATCTACTTGTTTGCTCTTCTCTAGCTCCCTCTGTTGCTATTTTGTATTCAGATTGTTGAAAAATTCATGCACATGTTGGGCACCGATTGTTGTTTTTCCTTCTTCTTCTGTCGTCTCCCATGCTAGCTTCCTTTTGTTGATGGGCTCAACCATTTTCTTTATCGTTGGTGGTTTTGGTGGTTCCACTGGGTTGGAAGATTGTGCTATGACAGTTTTTTTGTCGTGTTTTCGTGGCTAGGTGGTATTTTCTACAGAGGTTTCTTCTGCGGTGGTTTTGCGGTTTTTTCTGATATGCTTTGGTGGTTGGGCGGTTTTTCTGATATGCTTTCGTGGCTGGGTGGTTTTTTCTGCGGTGCTGCGGTATTTTTTCTGCTTTTGATGGCGCTTGCTTTGCCGCCATTGGATTTTTCTGCTTTTTTGGAGGTGATTCGGGATTGATGTTAATATTATGGCTGGAGCTCGCACCTCGGAATTGAATAATGGTTCTTGTGTAGATGGTGAGCGAGGTGATATTGAAGGTCATGAGGACGACCTAGGAGATGATGATGGTCGCGATTGCAGGGGATGTGTAGGAGGGATTGATCGCTTCGTCCGGGGGATTATAATGTAACATTTGGGCCACAATATGATACCGTGAACCGCATCCTTGAGTGTCCTTTCCCCGTCACCTCCTCGTATGTCTAGCTCTAAATCTTCAAATTGTGGCTGACAAATCTCCTCCACAGAAACCGAGGCGTAGCCAGGTGGAATCAACATGTCGTGGCTAGTCTGTCCAGGAAAATGCGCAAAAGCACTTTCGTACGCCACCAGCATTGTGATGTTGCCGAATGGCTTGTGCAGCTCACATGGGGTGCACCGACAGAGAAAATCCATCAGATATTGTTGGTTGTCATCCACTGGAACTCCTTCGACTGCCCTCGGCTCTTCAAGGCCTTCTGTGCAAGCACCCAGTGCGACCTCTATGCAAGCACCTAGTGCAACCTCGGTAGAAGCACAACTTCTTTTCCGAGCAGAAGGGCTAATGACAAGATCCAGAGGTACTTCGGGTAGTGCTCCAGTTTGGGCTATTTGAGGTATCGTTACGGCCAATCGCTATTCAATCTCTACCTGCATCTTTTCTTCTTGTTCTTTTAGTCTTTGCTCCATCATTTGGCGCCAATGCTCCTCTTCGCGCTCTTTTCTTTTTTTCGGCTTTTATAGCTATCGAGGATTCCCTTGAAGGCATACTTCCACGACACCACCTCGTAGCCCCTGCAACGTCCTGGGTGTTCTGGATTCCCGAGTGCCATAGTGAGCTGATCCATTTCTCTGTCAACCTTCAATCTACCAGCTTTGACATCTTCTATTTTGTTCATTAACTCAAGTGAATTGAAGGTTACGATAGAAGGCACTTGAGTTAGTGAACAAAATAGAAGATGTCAAAGCTGGTGAATTGAAGGTTGGCAGAGAAATGGATGAGCTCACTATGCACTCAAGAATCCAGAACACCCAGGACGTTGCAGGGGCTACGGGGTGGTGCCGTGGTAGTATGCCTTCAAGGGAAACCTCGATAGCTATAGAAGCCGCAAAAGAAGAAAAGAGCGCAAAGAGGATCATTGGCGCCAAATGATGGAGCAAAGACTTAAAGAACAAGACGAAAAGATGCTGGTAGAGATTGAACGGCAACTGGCCGTAACGATATCTAAAATAGCCCAAGCGGAGCACCTCGAAGTACCTCTGGATCCCGTCATTAGCCCTTCCGCTCGGAAAAGCAGTTGTGCTTCTACCGAGGTGGCACCAGGTGCTTGCATAGAGGTCGCACCGGGTGCTTGCACAGAAGGACCTGAAGAGTCGAGGGCAATCGAAGGAGTTCCAGTGGATGACAACCAACAATACTCGGTGGATTTTCTCTGTCGGTGCACCCCATGTGAGCTGCACAAGCCGTTCGACAACATCACAATGCAGGTGGCGTACGGAAGTGCTTTTGCACATTTTCCTGGACAGACTAGCCACAGCATGTTGATTCGACCCGTCTACGCCTCGGTTTCTGTGGAGGAGATTTGTCAGCCACAATTTGAAGATTCAGAGCTAGACATCCCAGGAAGTGACGGGGAAAGGACACTCAAGGATGCGGTTCACGGTATCATATTGTGGCCCAAACGTTACATTATAATCTCCTAGACGGAGGGATCAATCCCTCTTACAGATCCCCCGCAGTCGCGACCATCATCATCTCCTAGGTCGTCCTCACGACCTTCAATATCACCTCGCTCACCGTCTACACAAGAACCATTATTCAATTCCGAAGGTGCGAGCTCCAGCCATGATATTGACATCAATCCCAAATCACCTCCAAAACAGCAGAAAAAACCAATGGCGGCAAAGTAAGCACCATCAAAAGCACAAAAAAACACCACAGCACCGCAGAAAAAACCGCCCAGCCATGAAAGCACATCAGAAAAACGCCCCAACCACCAAAGCATATCGAAAAAACCGCGAAACCACCGCAGAAGAAACAATCGCAAAAAAAACACCTAGCCACGAAAGCGCAACCGAAAAAACTGTCGGAGCACAATCTTCCAACCCAGTGCAACCACCAAAACCACCAACGATAAAGAAAATGGTTGAGCCCACCAGCAAAAGGAAGCTAGCATGGGAGACGACAGAAGAAGAAGGAAAACAACGATCGGTGCCGAACATGTGCATGAATTTTTCAGCAATCTGAATATAAAATAGCAACAGAGGGATCTAGAGAAGACCAAACAACTAGATCCATCAAAACTTGGGTTTTTCAAACTAATGAGTGAAAACAGCAAGAAATTGATGATGCCCATACTGGCGTCGACGTCGTCTAAAGAAGATGCGTTGATGAGGAAACAGACTTACGTTCCCTTCGGCCTCAATGCACAGGAACGAGCTATAGCAGAAATGCCTACACAAGAAGTAGTGAAGCTCCTTGGTTTCATGGAAGAAACAAGGATGCCTTTAGGTGTTGCACTTGGCCATGATGAACCACCCCGGGATCCAAGTTTCGAGTATAGATGGCCCTTTTAGCTACTTGTCAAGCCAGAACTAGTACTTAAGCTCTCACCTAAGATGTACAAATTTCATGAGTGGTACATGTGGCAATCACTGAAAGGCGTATATAACATAGCTATGTTTGCTGCACCCGAAGATTTTGCCACTGAAGGCAACAAGGTGGTCTGGCTGGATTCAAAGATATTTATGAAGTTTACCATCAAGACGCACTGAATACCGATCTTATCGTCGCTTGGTGTCTGTAAGTGGCATCTTTTTTATATTTATTAATTAAATTATTACATTTGTGGATTTACTAATTAAATTTGTATTTCCTTTTTGGTAGCATGCAAAAACGTGAGATGCAAAAAAAGAATATTGTCAGTATTGGTTTCATGGACCCATCAAAAGTCAACGAGTTTGAGGTCAAGCATCAACCAGACACAACAATCGCGACAATCTATAGGACCTTGTCTAGGTTTCATGATAATGATCTCATACTACTACCTTACAGCTGCGAGTATGTGCAATTGTCATCTAATTGTCTTTGCTAATTCTATTTAGTTCTAATTTGTATGACTATTATGACCATGTATGTACAGTTTCCACTAGATTCTTATGATCATTCAAGTCGACAATAGCAGCGTCATGGTGTGAGATTCATTGAGAAAAAACCCCGCAAGTTACCAAAACCTTCAAGATATGTTTCAAGTGTTATAATTCTACCTAAGACATTCTTTTAAATGCAATATTTATATATATATTTATTTATTTATATATATATATATTCTTTTACCCGCAAGTTACCAAAACCTTCAATATTTGTTTCAAGATATGCTTTTACTAACACATCATCTCTCATTAGTTTTCCTCAGAGCTTGGCAAAAATTCATTGTAGAGAAAGAAGATGAATTTAACTCAACAGTTACATTCTATACTGATTATCCGGTACGTAATCCAAATAACAACTTCAGATTTGAGAAAATTTAAATATATCACATATATATTTCATAACATTTTCTCCTATCCACTTTAGTGTTTGAGACAGGAACAAGGAAATAATTTATGTGGATACTATGTTTGTGAGCACATACGATGTTTTCCAAGTGCAAAGTCTGGAAATTATGATGTAAGTTAATTAAATAAACCTATTAATAATACATTATTTCCTAATATATTAACATATTTGCACATTGTACAGACGCTTATATATTTAATTGTTGGGTGTAATATATTAACATATTTGCACATTATACATATGGATATGGTTAAGGACGAGGTCATTCAGAAGGATCGTCTTTCGGTGATTCAAGAAAGTCTCTTGGGATTCATCCCTGAGGAGGTGGTTCAACCGAGACGGGGGGGGGGGGGGGGGGGCTTTTGTCTCGGAACTACTTTAGTCCCGGTTGGACTTGAGAGCCTATACTTCTCTCCAACCGGGACTAAAGGCCCTCTCCGTACCAGTGCTACTTCTTTTATTTACAATAATTTAGAGCCACACGTTATTATTTCCAAGTAGTCTCGTTCTTCTGTACTATGCGTGGATCGGAGGAAACAGGTTCGGTCACGGGTGGCTCGTCCGGACACGTACTCTAGGAACTGGTCCGTAGATGGCAGTGCCACTGCCTCTCCGATCTAAAAATCAAACACTACGAGCTTCACATCCTTAAAAAAACAAAAGAAGTAGAGACATATAGTGAACTGCAATGATGCTCCTTTGCAGTCATCGTCACGCTTAGCCGTATGTTGTTACTCAGAAAATACGTTGTGTTTACATGAACGCTAGTGGAAACGCACTATCCCATTCAGCAACATGGAGGTTGCATAAGCAATCACAGGACGGAAGGTACTTTTGATCAGTTTATTGTCTTCACAAGTCACATGGAGTTCATTCAGAGAACCAACGAAATCTTTAAGTTTGCAAATTCAAACTAATGGATTACAAGCACATTTGCGAAAGAGGAAGAAAGTGACGAGCCTAAGAAGGTTGCTGCTGCAGAGCCTGCTGCACGGCAGCCTTCTTCCAGTTCCAGGATCGACTTCTTCAGTCAGAACTCAGAAGACACCGGCGGCGAGCAGAGGCAGTGCAGCGGACAGCCACAGGTTCTGCTTGCCGCCGGTCGTCGCGCCGCCGTCGACGCCATTGCCCCCGATGTCGAGCGACGGCGGCTCGTTCTTGCCCATGGTGTCTGGCATGGGTGGTGGCAGTGCCACTCCGCGCCGGGCCGGGGCTGGGACCGGCCGATGCTCTGTGACCCCGCCGGGCACGGCTGGTGCTGGTGCTGATGCGGTGACGGCGATGCGGGCTGCCGCTCCGCGCTGGGCCGGCTCCGGGCCGGACCGCGCGTGAAGGCGCCGCCGCCACCAGCGGGCACCGGTGCGGCCTCGGGGCGCGTGGCCGCTGCCGGCGCCATCATGACGGCGACGGCGAACGGGCGGCGCATGCTTGCTGGCTGGGTGAGAATGGGGAGGGAGGACTGGAGGAGCAGTGGTGTGGGAGTGGGAGGAAGAAGAAAGAGTAGAGCAGAGCGAGAAAGTGTGTGCAGCCGTCGCAGCCAGCAGAACTGGTACCGCAGCGCGCTGGGCTGGCCGGGTAGCGGACATCGCCGTGGCCAGCAGGGAGGGCGCGGTGCTCGGCCGCGCCCGCGCGCTCCACGCAGTGCGCAGCTGGGCTCAGGGCACCTGGCTAGAGGAGCAGAGGCCACGGCTAGTTCCCGGCCCCGGGTTGGGCTTGGCGCAGGCGCGCGATGGCACGATGCATGTGTACATTGACCAACTTGAGACTGGTGGCGTGCTGATCGGGCGGGTACCGATCGCACCGGTGGGCTGGCCGGCCGGGTCGCGGACTGTGCCATGGCCAGGCAGGAGGCAGCAATGGCGGTGGTGGTGCGTCCCAGATCGACTAGCGTTCGTCATGGCGAGTTGCGACCCGACCTGTCAAAGTACAACAGAGATTGCAGCTGCAGCTGCAGGTTCGCAGCGCAGAGAGATACGGAGTACAGGAGTTGCAGCAGTAGCTGTGCAGCCTTTTTGGTTGAGAGATAGATGAGCAATGTGCTCAAAGCCACAAACCATCACCCTAGTTTATTTGTAACCAAAGCCTCAAACCATCACCATGCTCCTGATTCTTTTAATTTGTTTTCTTAAAAGAAAAAACAAACATCTTCAGCGAAAAATGCAAGAGATGGCTCAAATGGGCGTGGCCTTGTTTAGTTGGTTGAAAATTTTGTCTTTTCAACTGCTGGAACTTCTGTAGCACATTTCGTTTGTTTGTGGTAAATATTATTCTACCATAGCCTAACTAGGCTAAGATCGTGTCGCAAAGGACATCCAAACGGTGTAATTAGTTACTTTTTTACCTATATTTAATACTTCGAACATGTTTTTGACGTATTTAATGAGATGAACATGTTTTTTGACGTATTTAATGAGATGTGATGGAGAGAGTGGAGAAAATGTTAGAAATTTTAGCCAATTTTGCATTCTTTTTCCTCACCGCTAACACAAGAACCATCCTAGGCTCTCCCTTTGCGGGTTTCCCCATCACAGGTGTGCAGATTGAAATCATTGCATGTAGGGGTACATGCATCTTTTTAACTGTTTACCGATCTATGAACATATAATATTAAACTTGCATCCTTTTATGGACCGAATGCCGGAAAAAACAGCCTAATTATGAATAATCCAGATTTAATGTTGAGGAAAAGCATATTGACTAAAAAAAGATGCAATCACACCACACAAATGAACAAGCCACATATTAAGAAATTACTCACAGTTCTTGCGCAGTGAGTTGACGAACGCGTCGAAGAAGTAGTTGCAGATCCACCAAGCGGTCGCGTGTGACGCTGCCCAAAAACCTGATTACCGCCCGTGCGGGGAATGTTGCGGTAGTGGTTTCGGAGATCCCGTTTCCTCCAAGCCCGGTGCACGCCGGGGTCGAAGGTCGACGAAGCGCGGCGGCTAGCGGTCGAACGGCGAACGCGTGGGAGATGAAGTGTATGTCTACTCGTGTCCCGCCCACCAAGACGTCTCCGGACGTCTCCTGGTGTTTATAGGCTCCGCCAACGTTTCATATTCCTCTCATCAATCGGACCGATAAGCGCTCAATTGATTCAGCGAGAAAGCCGCCACCTTTATCAAGCGGAAACCGCCTATTTGATTACGATAAATCTGTCACCATTAAGCGATCGAAACCGAAACGTCATTGACACAAGGCACAAAAATTAAAATGCACTGTAACGACCGGTTGTACACGTACGCGTCGCGCTCGTCGCAAGTCACAAGTCACGCGATAATTTACTCGAAAATGCGCGGATCGCGCGTGCATGTATCAACAGTCTCCTTTTCTCTCACATGCATCTATTTTGCTATGATAGGAGACTCCCATATTTAAACAAGGCAACCTCTCCTTGTCTTGGCAATACGGGACTATTATTGTGCATGCTTTAGAATTTACTAAATGGGCCACATGGACCAAATTCCAACATTCCCCCACCAATTCTAAAGCGATTCTTTGTTCTAAACCACTTTTATATACCGAATTTCGGTACAAGTCCCGTACGGGTTGAACTTACACCTAGATCAACAAGATCCATCTTTTAGCGACTTGTGAATGGACTAAGCCTTGAATTCATAGCTTTTTCTATCGGATTTCTCTTGAAAATCTATCTAGTACTAGACTACCGAACGCCAAGTCTAAACGGAGCTTTAAAGGTCTTGCTCCCGAGATCTTCTCATGAGCTTTCTAGAAAGCACCCCACTCTCATAAACTGCGACCCAACGAGTTGAGCTCACATAGGTGTGTTCATTATAGGTATCCGTAGGACGATACCTTTTCTCTCGGTAGAAACTAGAACACATTAAGGTATTATAGCCAACCTTCCATACAGAAAAGAGTACATATTATGAACATGGGTAATTTAAATGAATTGTACTCCTTGTTACAACAGTAACTTTGTTTTTCTCATTTTCCAAATAAGGGATCTCCTTTCAGAGGAAGTGAGTTACCATTACTTTGCAACTAAATGGGTCTCAGTCCCATGTCCATACTTGCAACAGATATCGTCGTCCGTGCAAGCCCTTTTGTAAAAGGATCTGCTAGATTTTTCTCACTGCGAATATAATTCACAGCAATTACTCCGGAGTTTTTCAGCTTTCTAACAGATTTAAGCCTCCGCTTCACATGTCTCGAGGACTTCATGTTATCCTAAGTACTCATTATCTTGGCCAAGACTGTTTGATTATCACAATATGTAAGGATAGCAGGAACTGGTTTCTCAACCAGTGGCAAGTCCATGAGTAGTTCTCTCAACCACTCGGCTTCAACTGTAGCCGTGTCAAGTGCTATAAGCTCAGCTTCCATGGTTGATCGCGTAAAAATGGTCTGTTTACATGACCTCGATGAAATTGCAGCACCTCCTAATGTAAACACATAGCCACTCGTGGCTTTAATCTCATCTGCGTCAGAGATCCAATTTGCATCACTATATCCTTCTAGTACAGATGGATAACCAGTATAGTGAATTCCATATGCGATTGTTCCTACTAGATAACGTAGCACTCTCAATAGTGCTTCCCAGTGATCCTTCCCTGGATTGGAAGTAAATCGACTTAATTTGCTCACAGCAAAAGAGATGTCGGGACGTGTTGTTCCAGCAAGATACAAGAGGGAACCAATTATTTGTGAAAATCTCAATTGGTCCAACCCTTCGCCCTTATTTTTTCATAATTTTACACTCGCATCATAGGGTGTAGGGGCTACTTTGGCATTCTCAAAACCAAAGCGACACAACATTTTTTCCACATAATGAGATTGATTTAAAATAATCCCATTCTCATTTCTTGTCAACTTAATATTTAGGATAACATCTGCTTCTTTCAGATCCTTCATGTCAAAGCATGAGGACAATAATGATTTGACCTCGTCAATTACTGCAGTATTAGTCCCAAATATAAGTATGTCATCCACATACAGACATAAGATCACCGTTTGACCCCCACCATGACGATAATAAACACACTTATCTGCTTCGTTTGCAACAAAACCAACAGATGTTAAAGTCTGATCAAATTTCTTGTGCCATTGTTTGTGTGCTTGTTTCAGACCATACAAAGATTTTAGTAATCTACACACTTTACTCTCTTGACCCTTAACCACAAAACCATCAGGTTGCTCCATATAGATTTCTTCCACCAACTCTCCATTAAGAAAAGCTGTCTTTACATCCATCTGATGAATGTGCAGACCATAGGAATCAGCTAATGCTATGAGGAGCCTGATAGTGGTTAACACGGCCTGGTGAATATGTGTCAAAATAATCTTCACCTTCTTTCTGTGTAAATCCTTTGGCCACAAGCCTCGCTTTATATTTGTCAATCGTGCCATCTGGTCTCATCTTTTTCTTGAAAATCCATTTACATCCAATGGGTTTACACCCAGCTGGACGTTCAATAACTTCCCAAGTCTCATTTGTCATGATGGATTCCATCTCGCTTCAAACCGCCTCTTTCCAATACTCTGCATCCGAAGATGCATAAGCATCAACTGAGTCTTAGGCACGTCATCCACAAGGTATACAATAAAGTCATCTCCAAAGGATTTCTCGACCCTTTGTCTCTTACTCCTGCGTGGAGTGATGACTAAATTGTTGTCTTCCTCATCATCATCCTCTCGCAGAGGTATGTTCTCTACTTGTTCACAATGAGGAAAGTCTGGAACAACTACATCCACATTTTCTAAACTACCGCTAGTCTGTCTCATAGGAAAGATATTTTCAAAGAAAGTCGCATCCTTAGACTCCATTATAGTATCAACTATCATCTCTGGAGTTTCAGATTTAACTATAAAAAATCTATAGGCTGGACTATTCTGAGCATATCCTATAAAAATGCAATCGACTGTTTTTGGCCCAAGATTTCTCTTCTTTGGCTCGGAATATTGACTTTCGCCAAACATCCCCATGTTCTCGGAAAGTTGACATTGGGTTTTCTTCCCCTCCATGCCTCGTATGGAGTTATGTCACTTCTTTTCGTGATCACTCTGTTGAGCACGAAATTTCTTGTCGGGATTGCTTCCCCCCACCACATGTTAGGCATACGGCACTTTGTAGTAAGGCATTCACCAAATCTAAAAGCGTCCGATTTTTCCTCTCGGCTACACCATTTGATTGTGGTGAATATGGTGGTGTAAATTCATGGATGATCCCATGCTCGGAACGAGAAATTAGAAAAGTCGGTAGAGGTATACTCTCCTCCTCTATCATCTCTCGGTCTTTTAATATTTCTTTCTAATTGGTTCTCAACCTCTCGCCTTATAAATTTTAAAATAGTTGAGCGCTTCATCTTTAGTTTTCAACAAGTAGACTTGGCGATAACGTGTTGCATCATCAATAAAAGTAAGACAATATCTTTTTCCTCCTTTAGTCAAAACACCATTCATCTCACATAAATCGGTGTGAATTAAATCTAGAGGTGCCAAAACCTTCTCAAACTCTAATGCTTTGAAAGGTTTTCGAGGTTGTTTTGCTTGGACACAAGTTTGGCACTTAGAATTTTTGACTATGTCGCACTTAGGAATTAACTCGGATACGGACATTCTAGCAATTGTATCAAAACCAACATGACGGAATCTCGAATGCCACACATTAGCAAGATTTTTTGTTCGGAACATTATTAATATTCATCTCATAACAAGAATCAACGGTACTTAGGCGGAACAAGCCTCCGCTATCATAGCCTTTTCCTATAAAGGTCCCAAACCTGGACACAACTAATTTATTTGACTCGAAAACTAGCTTATAACCACTCCTACACGGGGAGAGACCCGCCCAACGGGTTCTTGTTTATGGCGGGCGCGTCTTGGACATTCTTCAATTGGAGGGTTTTCCCCGAAGTTAACTCCGGATCCACCGTACCAACACCAAGAACGAAGCACGCGATCCGTTCCCCATCGGACGCCGGAAGCCCCTGCCGCCCGATACGAAGAAAACAAAGAAATATCGGAACACACGTGAACATTTGCACCGTATCGACCCACCGGTCAATAGAATGAAATGCGAGAATAGACAACAAAAGGATTACCATACCCTTCGAAGTAGAGGCCTCGCCTATGGTCACATGAGTGAACTTTTGTCTAAGTTCGGTGGTCCTGTCCTTGCGGTCTTTAGAATCCTTGGCAAAGTGACCGGGATTACCGCACACGAAACGAGTAAGGTTCTTCATATCCTTCTTCTCTATTTTCTTCTTTTTGAAGCTAGTAGTTTTGTTCTCGCTTGAGACCCTTTTTCTTGTTAAATTGTTTGTTCTTTTGAACAACATTGGCCCTGCTCCGCACGTTCTTGGTCTGCACATCTTTTGCCCTTGCCTTCTCTTCGACATCGAGAGCTGCAATGAGATCCTCCATAGAAATCTCCTCTCTTTTGTGCTTTATAGCAGTAGCAAAATCACGCCACTCTGCGGGAAGTTTTGCAACTATCGCAGCCGCAACAATCTTTGGAGGCAAAGCACATCCCAAATGTGCAATATCGCCAACCAGAAGCTGGAGGTCATGTGCTTGAGTCACAATTGATTTAGCATTATCCATGCTGAAATCAAAGAACTTTTCACACACATACAACCAGCGACTAGCTTCGGCTTCCGCATATTTTTGCTCCAAAGCATCCCACACAGCGGTGGCCGACGTGTAATTCATATACACATCATAGAGTTGATGCGCCAGGATGGTGAGTAGACTGACCCAATGCGGTGTTATTCGCATTCTCAAACTGGGCTTCTGTTCCTCTGGAAGAGGAAACATCGGGTGTATCACCCACCATAATCCCAACGACATGAGCCAAAACTTGGCCCTTGTCTGCCATCTACGGAAGTTTTCACCTCCAAACCTCTCAGGTTTCATGGCATCAGATGCTTTTGCCATTGCTAGATCATAAAAATAGGCGTAATCAGGTTTTTGGATTGTTGGAAAAAACAGCCTAATTATGAATAATCCAGATTTAATGTTGAGGAAAAGCATATTGACTAAAAAAGATGCAATCACACAACACAAATGAACAAGCCACATATTAAGAAATTACTCACAGTTCTTGCGCAGTGAGTTGACGAACGCGTCGAAGAAGTAGTTGCAGATCCACCAAGCGGTCGCGTGTGACGCTGCCCAAAAACCTGATTACCGCCCCGTGTAGGAATGTTGCGGTAGTGGTTTCGGAGATCCCGCTTCCTCCAAGCCCGGTGCACGCCGAGGTCGAAGGTCGACGAAGCGCAGCAGCTAGCGGTCAGAACAGCGAACGCGTGGGAGATGAAGTGTATGTCTACTCTGTGTCCCAGCCACCAAGACGTCTCCAGACGTCTCCTGGTGTTTATAGGCTCCAGCCAACGTTTCATATTCCTCTCATCGATCAGACTGATAACTGCTCAATTGATTCAAGCAGAAACTGCCACCTTTATCAAGCAGGTTGAAACTGCCTATTTGATTGCAGTAAATCTGTCACCATTAAGCAGTCGAAACTGAAACATCATTGACACAACACAAAAATTAAAATGCACCTGTAACAGCTAGTTGTACACGTACGCGTCGCGCTCGTCGCAAGTCACAAGTCACGCGATAATTTACGCGAAAATGCGCGGGCTGCACGTGCATGTATCAACAGTCTCCTTTTCTCTCACATGCATCTATTTTGCTATGATAGGAGACTCCCATATTTAAACAAGGCAACCTCTCCTTGTCTTGGCAATACGGGACTATTATTGTGCATGCTTTAGAATTTACTAAATGGTCCGCATGGACCAAATTCCAACATTCCCCCACCAATTCTAAAGCGATTCTTTCGTTCTAAACCACTTTTATATACCAGAATTTCGGTACAAGTCCCGTACGGGTTGAACTTACACCTAGATCAACAAGATCCATCTTTTAGCAGCTTGTGAATGGACTAAGCCTTGAATTCATAGCTTTTTGCTATCAGATTTATCTTGAAAATCTATCTAGTACTAGACTACCAGAACGCCAAGTCTAAACGAAGCTTTAAAGGTCTTGCTCTCAGATCTTCTCATGAGCTTTCTAGAAAGCACCCCACTCTCATAAACTGCGACCCAACAGTTGAGCTCACATAGGTGTGTTCATTATAGGTATCCTGTAGGACGATACCTTTTCTCTCGGTAGACACTAGAACACATTAAGGTATTATAGCCAACCTTCCATACAGAAAAGAGTACATATTATGAACATGGGTAATTTAAATGAATTGTACTCCTTGTTACAACAGTAACTTTGTTTTTCTCATTTTCCAAATAAGGGATCTCCTTTCAGAGGAAGTGAGTTACCATTACTTAGAACTAAATGGGTCTCAGTCCCATGTCCATACTTGCAACAGATATCGTCGTCCGTGCAAGCCCTTTTGTAAAAGGATACGCTAGATTTTTCTCCTTTGCGAATATAATTCACGACAATTACTCCGGAGTTTTTCGGCTTTCTAACGATTTAAGCCTCCGCTTCACATGTCTCGAGGACTTCATGTTATCCTTAGTACTCATTATCTTGGCCAAGGCTTGTTTGATTATCACAATATGTAAGGATAGCGAGGAGCTCGGTTTCTCAACCGGTGGCAAGTCCATGAGTAGTTCTCTCAACCACTCGGCTTCAGCGCGTAGCCGTGTCAAGTGCTACAAGCTCGGCTTCCATGGTTGATCGCGTCAAAATGGTCCGTTTACATGACCTCCATGAAATTGCGGCACCTCCTAATGTAAACACATAGCCACTCGTGGCTTTAATCTCATCTGCGTCAGAGATCCAATTTGCATCACTATATCCTTCTAGTACAGATGGATAACCAGTATAGTGAATTCCATATGCGATTGTTCCTACTAGATAACGTAGCACTCTCACTAGTGCTTCCCAGTGATCCTTCCCTGGATTGGAAGTAAATCGACTTAATTTGCTCACAGCAAAAGAGATGTCGGGACGTGTTGCTCCAGCAAGATACAAGAGGGAACCAATTATTTGTGAAAATCTCAATTGGTCCAACCCTTCGCCCTTATTTTTTCTTAATTTTACACTCGCATCATAGGGTGTAGGGGCTACTTTGGCATTCTCAAAACCAAAGCGACACAACATTTTTTCCACATAATGAGATTGATTTAAAATAATCCCATTCTCATTTCTTGTCAACTTAATATTTAGGATAACATCCGCTTCTCCCCGGATCCTTCATGTCAAAGCATGAGGACAAGAATGATTTGACCTCGTCAATTCTTGCGGTATTAGTCCCAAATATAAGTATGTCATCCACATACAGACATAAGATCACCGTTTGACCCCCACCATGACGATAATAAACACACTTATCTCCTTCGTTTGCAACAAAACCAACAGATGTTAAAGTCTGATCAAATTTCTTGTGCCATTGTTTGGGTGCTTGTTTCAGACCATACAAAGATTTTAGTAATCTACACACTTTACTCTCTTGACCCTTAACCACAAAACCATCAGGTTGCTCCATATATATTTCTTCCTCCAACTCTCCATTAGGAAAAGCTGTCTTTACATCCATCGATGAATGTGCGGACCATAGGAAGCGACTAATGCTATGAGGAGCCCGATAGTGGTTAACACGGCCACGAGTGAATATGTGTCGAAATAATCTTCACCTTCTTTCTGTGTAAATCCTTTGGCCACAAGCCTCGCTTTATATTTGTCAATCGTGCCATCTGGTCTCATCTTTTTCTTGAAAATCCATTTACATCCAATGGGTTTACACCCAGCTGGACGTTCAATGACTTCCCAAGTCTCATTTGTCATTATGGATTCCATCTCGCTTCGAACCGCCTCTTTCCAAAACTCTGCATCCGAAGATGCATAAGCATCAGCTAGAGTCTTAGGCACGTCATCCACAAGGTATACAATAAAGTCATCTCCAAAGGATTTCTCGACCCTTTGTCTCTTACTCCTACGTGGAGTGATGACTAAATTGTTGTCTTCCTCATCATCATCCTCTCGCAGAGGTATGTTCTCTACTTGTTCACAATGAGGAAAGTCTGGAACAACTACATCCACATTTTCTAAACTACCGCTAGTATGTCTCATAGGAAAGATATTTTCAAAGAAAGTCGCATCCTTAGACTCCATTATAGTATCAATTATCATCTCTGGAGTTTCAGATTTAACTATAAAAAATCTATAGGCAGGACTATTCTGAGCATATCCTATAAAAATGCAATCGACTGTTTTTGGCCCAAGCTTTCTCTTCTTTGGCTCGGAATATTGACTTTCGCCAAACATCCCCATGTTCTCGGAAAGTTGACATTGGGTTTTCTTCCCCTCCATGCCTCGTATGGAGTTATGTCACTTCTTTTCGTGATCACTCTATTGAGCACGAAATTTATTGTCGGGATTGCTTCCCCCCACCACATGTTAGGCATACGGCACTTTGTAGTAAGGCATTCTCCAAATCTAAAAGCGTCCGATTTTTCCTCTCGGCTACACCATTTGATTGTGGTGAATATGGTGGTGTAAATTCATGGATGATCCCATGCTCGGAACGAGAAATTAGAAAAGTCGGTAGAGGTATACTCTCCTCCTCTATCATCTCTCGGTCTTTTAATATTTCTTTCTAATTGGTTCTCAACCTCTCGCCTTATAAATTTTAAAATAGTTGAGCGCTTCATCTTTAGTTTTCGGCAAGTAGACTTGGCGATAACGTGTTGCATCATCAATAAAAGTAAGACAATATCTTTTTCCTCCTTTAGTCAAAACACCATTCATCTCACATAAATGAGTGTGAATTAAATCTAGAGGTGCCAAAACCTTCTCAAACTCTAATGCTTTGAAAGGTTTTCGAGGTTGTTTTGCTTGCACACAAGTTTGGCACTTAGAATTTTTGACTATGTCGCACTTAGGAATTAACTTAGATCTGGACATTCTAGCAATTGTATCAAAACCAACATGACAGAATCTCGAATGCCACACATTAGCAAGATTTTTGTTCAGAACAGTATTTATATTCATCTCATAACAAGAATCAACAGTACTTAGGCGGAACAAGCCTCCGCTATCATAGCCTTTTCCTATAAAGGTCCCAAACCTGGACACAACTAATTTATTTGACTCGAAAACTAGCTTATAACCACTCCTACACGGGGAGAGACCCGCTCAACGGGTTCTTGTTTATGGCGGGCGCGTCGGACATTCTTCAATTGGAGGGTTTTCCCCGAAGTTAACTTCGGATCCACCGTACCAACACCAAGAACGAAGCACGCGATCCGTTCCCCATCGGACGCCGGAAGCCCCTGCCGCCCGATACGAAGAAAACAAAGAAATATCGAACACACGTGAACATTTGCACCGGTATCGACCCACCGGTCAATAGAATGAAATGCGAGAATAGACAACAAAAGGATTACCATACCCTTCGAAGTAGAGGCCTCGCCTATGGTCACATGAGTGAACTTTTGTCTAAGTTCGGTGGTCCTGTCCTTGCGGTCTTTACAATCCTTGGCAAAGTGACCAGGATTACCGCACACGAAACGAGTAAGGTTCTTCATATCCTTCTTCTCTGTTTTCTTCTTTTTGAAGCTAGTAGTTTTGTTCGCTTGAGACCCTTTTTCTTGTTAAATTGTTTGTTCTTTTGAACAACATTGGCCTTTGCTCCGCACGTTCTTGGTCCGCGCATCTTTTGCCCTTGCCTTCTCTTCGACATCGAGAGCTGCAATGAGATCCTCCATAGAAATCTCCTCTCTTTTGTGCTTTATAGAAGTAGCAAAATCACGCCACTCGCGGGAAGTTTTGCAACTATCGCAGCCACAACAAACTTTGGAGGCAAAGCACATCCCAAATGTGCAATATCGCCAACCGAAAGCTGGAGGTCATGTGCTTGAGTCACAATTGATTTAGCATTATCCATGCTGAAATCAAAGAACTTTTCACACACATACAACCGGCGACTAGCTTCGACTTCCGCATATTTTTGCTCCAAAGCATCCCACACGGCGGTGGCCGACGTGTAATTCATATACACATCATAGAGTTGATCCGCCGGGATGGTGAGTAGACAGCCCAATGCGGTGTTATTCGCATTCTCAACCGGGCTTCTGTTCCTCCGGAAGAGGAAACATCGGGTGTATCACCCACCATAATCCCAACGACATGAGCCAAAACTTGGCCCTTGTCCGCCATCTACGGAAGTTTTCACCTCCAAACCTCTCGGGTTTCATGGCATCGAGATGCTTTTGCCATTGCTAGATCATAAAAATAGGTGTAATCGAGTTTTTGGATTGTTGGAAAAAACAGCCTAATTATGAATAATCCGGATTTAATGTTGAGGAAAAGCATATTGACTAAAAAAGATGCAATCACACAACACAAATGAACAAGCCACATATTAAGAAATTACTCACGGTTCTTGCGCGGTGAGTTGACGAACGCGTCGAAGAAGTAGTTGCGGATCCACCAAGCGGTCGCGTGTGACGCTGCCCAAAAACCTGATTACCGCCCCGTGCAGGAATGTTGCGGTAGTGGTTTCGGAGATCCCGCTTCCTCCAAGCCCGGTGCACGCCGAGGTCGAAGGTCGACGAAGCACAGCAGCTAGCGGTCAGAACAGCGAACGCGTGGGAGATGAAGTGTATGTCTACTCTGTGTCCCAGCCACCAAGACGTCTCCAGACGTCTCCTGGTGTTTATAGGCTCCAGCCAACGTTTCATATTCCTCTCATCAATCAGACTGATAACTGCTCAATTGATTCAAGCAAAAACTGCCACCTTTATCAAGCAGGCTGAAACTGCCTATTTGATTGCCGTAAATCTGTCACCATTAAGCAGTCGAAACGGAAACGTCATTGACACAGCACAAAAATTAAAATGCACTTGTAACAGCCAGTTGTACACGTACGCGTCGCGCTAGTCGCAAGTCAGTCACGCGATAATTTACGCGAAAATGCGCGGGCTGCGCGTGCATGTATCAACAGTCTCGTTTTCCCTCACATGCATCTATTTTGCTATGATAGGAGACTCCCATATTTAAACAAGGCAACCTCTCCTTGTCTTGGCAATACGGGACTATTATTGTGCATGCTTTAGAATTTACTAAATGGGCCACATGGACCAAATTCCAACATTCCCCCACCAATTCTAAAGGAGTTGCTATTCTAAACCACTTTTATATACCAGAATTTCGGTACAAGTCCCGTACGGGTTGAACTTACACCTAGATCAACAAGATCCATCTTTTAGCAGCTTGTGAATGGACTAAGCCTTGAATTCATAGCTTTTTGCTATCAGATTTCTCTTGAAAATCTATCTAGTACTAGACTACCAGAACGCCAAGTCTAAACGGAGCTTTAAAGGTCTTGCTCCCAGATCTTCTCATGAGCTTTCTAGAAAGCACCCCACTCTCATGAACTGCGACCCAACAGTTGAGCTCACATAGGTGTTTTCATTATAGGTATCCTGTAGGACGATACCTTTTCTCTCGGTAGACACTAGAACACATTAAGGTATTATAGCCAACCTTCCATACAGAAAAGAGTACATATTATGAACAAGGGTAATTTAAATGAATTGTACTCCTTGTTACAAGAGTAACTTTGTTTTTCTCATTTTCCGAATAAGGGATCTCCTTTCAGAGGAAGTGAGTTACCATTACTTTGCAACTAAATGGGTCTCAGTCCCATGTCCATACTTGCAACAGATATCGCCGTCCGTGCAAGCCCTTTTGTAAAAGGATCTGCTAGATTTTTCTCCTTTGCGAATATAATTCACGAGCAATTACTCCGGAGTTTTTCAGCTTTCTAACGATTTAAGCCTCCGCTTCACATGTCTCGAGGACTTCATGTTATCCTTAGTACTCATTATCTTGGCCAAGACTGTTTGATTATCACAATATGTAAGGATAGCGAGGAACCGGTTTCTCAACCGGTGGCAAGTCCATGAGTAGTTCTCTCAACCACTCGGCTTCATCGTAGCCGTGTCAAGTGCTACAAGCTCGGCTTCCATGGTTGATCGCGTCAAAATGGTCTGTTTACATGACCTCCATGAAATTGCAGCACCTCCTAATGTAAACACATAGCCACTCGTGGCTTTAATCTCATCTGCGTCAGAGATCCAATTTGCATCACTATATCCTTCTAGTACAGATGGATAACCAGTATAGTGAATTCCATATGTGATTGTTCCTACTAGATAACGTAGCACTCTCACTAGTGCTTCCCAGTGATCCTTCCCTGGATTGGAAGTAAATCGACTTAATTTGCTCACAGAAAAAGAGATGTCAGGACGTGTTGCTCCAACAAGATACAAGAGGGAACCAATTATTTGTGAAAATCTCAATTGGTCCAACCCTTCGCCCTTATTTTTTCTTAATTTTACACTCGCATCATAGGGTGTAGGGGCTACTTTGGCATTCTCAAAACCAAAGCGACACAACATTTTTTCCACATAATGAGATTGATTTAAAATAATCCCATTCTCATTTCTTGTCAACTTAATATTTAGGATAACATCTGCTTCTCCCAGATCCTTCATGTCAAAGCATGAGGACAAGAATGATTTGACCTCGTCAATTACTGCAGTATTAGTCCCAAATATAAGTATGTCATCCACATACAGACATAAGATCACCGTTTGACCCCCACCATGACGATAATAAACACACTTATCTCCTTTGTTTGCATGAAAACCAACAGATGTTAAAGTCTGATCAAATTTCTTGTGCCATTGTTTGGGTGCTTGTTTCAGACCATACAAAGATTTTAGTAATCTACACACTTTAATCTCTTGACCTTAACCACAAAACCATCAGGTTGCTCCATATAGATTTCTTCCTCCAACCCTCCATTAAGAAAAGCTGTCTTTACATCCATCTAATGAATGTGCAGACCATAGGAAGCAGCTAATGCTATGAGGAGCCTGATAGTGGTTAACCTGGCCACAGGTGAATATGTGTCAAAATAATCTTCACCTTCTTTCTGTGTAAATCCTTTGGCCACAAGACTCGCTTTATATTTGTCAATCGTACCATCTGGTCTCATCTTTTTCTTGAAAATCCATTTACACCCAATGGGTTTACACCCAGCTGGACGTTCAATGACTTCCCAAGTCTCATTTGTCATGATGGATTCCATCTCGCTTCGAACCGCCTCTTTCCAATACTCTGCATCCGAAGATGCATAAGCATCAGCTAGAGTCTTAGGCACGTCATCCACAAGGTATACAATAAAGTCATCTCCAAAGGATTTCTCGACCCTTTGTCTCTTACTCCCGCGTGGAGTGATGACTAAATTGTTGTCTTCCTCATCATCATCCTCTCGCGAGAGGTATGTTCTCTACTTGTTCACAATGAGGAAAGTCTGGAACAACTACATCCACATTTTCTAAACTACCGCTAGTCTGTCTCATAGGAAAGATATTTTCAAAGAAAGTCGCATCCTTAGACTCCATTATAGTATCAACTATCATCTCTCGGAGTTTCGATTTAACTATAAAAAATCTATAGGCGGGACTATTCGAGCATATCCTATAAAAATGCAATCGGATCGTTTTTGGCCCAAGCTTTCTCTTCTTTGGCTACGGAATATTGACTTTCGCCAAACATCCCCATGTTCTCAGAAAGTTGACATTGGGTTTTCTTCCCCTCCATGCCTCGTATGGAGTTATGTCACTTCTTTTCGTGATCACTCTATTGAGCACGAAATTTACTGTCGAGATTGCTTCCCCCCACCACATGTTAGGCATACGGCACTTTGTAGTAAGGCATTCACCAAATCTAAAAGCGTCCGATTTTTCCTCTCGGCTACACCATTTGATTGTGGTGAATATGGTGGTGTAAATTCATGGATGATCCCATGCTCGGAACGAGAAATTAGAAAAGTCGGTAGAGGTATACTCTCCTCCTCTATCATCTCTCGTCTTTTAATATTTCTTTCTAATTGGTTCTCAACCTCTCGCCTTATAAATTTTAAAATAGTTGAGCGCTTCATCTTTAGTTTTCGGCAAGTAGACTTGGCGGTAACGTGTTGCATCATCAATAAAAGTAAGACAATATCTTTTTCCTCCTTTAGTCAAAACACCATTCATCTCACATAAATCGGTGTGAATTAAATCTACGAGTGCCAAAACCTTCTCAAACTCTAATGCTTTGAAAGGTTTTCGAGGTTGTTTTGCTTGCACACAAGTTTGGCACTTAGAATTTTTGACTATGTCGCACTTAGGAATTAACTCAGATCTGGACATTCTAGCAATTGTATCAAAACCAACATGACAGAATCTCGAATGCCACACATTAGCAAGATTTTTGTTCAGAACAGTATTAATATTCATCTCATAACAAGAATCAACAGTACTTAGGCGGAACAAGCCTCCGCTATCATAGCCTTTTCCTATAAAGGTCCCAAACCTGGACACAACTAATTTATTTGACTCGAAAACTAGCTTATAACCACTCCTACACAGGAGAGACCCGCCCAACAGGTTCTTGTTTATGGCAGGCGCGTACTGGACATTCTTCAATTGGAGGGTTTTCCCTGAAGTTAACTTCAGATCCACCGTACCAACACCAAGAACAGAAGCACGCGATCCGTTCCCCATCAGGACGCTGGAAGCCCCTGCTGCCTGATACGAAGAAAACAAAGAAATATCAGAACACACGTGAACATTTGCACCGAGTATCGACCCACCAGTCAATAGAATGAAATGCGGAATAGACAACAAAAGGATTACCATACCCTTCGAAGTAGAGGCCTCGCCTATGGTCACATGAGTGAACTTTTGTCTAAGTTCGGTGGTCCTGTCCTTGCGGTCTTTAGAATCCTAGGCAAAGTGACCAGGATTACCGCACACGAAACGGGTAAGGTTCTTCATATCCTTCTTCTCTCGTTTTCTTCTTTTTGAAGCTAGTAGTTTTGTTCTCGCTTGAGACCCTTTTTCTTGTTAAATTGTTTGTTCTTTTGAACAACATTGGCATCGCTCGCACGTTCTTGGTCCGCGCATCTTTTGCCCTTGCCTTCTCTTCGACATCGAGAGCTGCAATGAGATCCTCCATAGAAATCTCCTCTCTTTTGTGCTTTATAGAAGTAGCAAAATCACGCCACTCTGCAGAAGTTTTGCAACTATCGCGGCCGCAACAAACTTTGGAGGCAAAGCACATCCCAAATGTGCAATATCGCCAACCGTAAGTCGGAGGTCATGTGCTTGAGTCGCAATTGATTTAGCATTATCCATGCTGAAATCAAAGAACTTTTCACACACATACAACCAGCGACTAGCTTCGGCTTCCGCATATTTTTGCTCCAAAGCATCCCACACAGCAGTGGCCGACGTGTAATTCATATACACATCATAGAGTTGATCTGCCAAGATGGTGAGTAGATAGCCCAATGCGGTGTTATTCGCATTCTCAAACTGGGCTTCCTGTTCCTCTGGAAGAGGAAACATCGGGTGTATCACCCACCATAATCCCAACGACATGAGCCAAAATTTGGCCCTTGTCTGCCATCTACGGAAGTTTTCACCTCCAAACCTCTCAGGTTTCATGGCATCAGATGCTTTTGCCATTGCTAGATCATAAAAATAGGCGTAATCAGGTTTTTGGATTGTTGGAAAAAACAGCCTAATTATGAATAATCCGGATTTAATGTTGAGGAAAAGCATATTGACTAAAAAAGATGCAATCACACAACACAAATGAACAAGCCACATATTAAGAAATTACTCACGGTTCTTGCGCGGTGAGTTGACGAACGCGTCGAAGAAGTAGTTGCGGATCCACCAAGCGGTCGCGTGTGACGCCGCCCAAAAACCCGATTACCGCCCCGTGCGGGGAATGTTGCGGTAGTGGTTTCGGAGATCCCGCTTCCTCCAAGCCCGGTGCACGCCGAGGTCGAAGGTCGACGAAGCGCGGCGGCCTAGCGGTCGAACGGCGAACGCGTGGGAGATGAAGTGTATGTCTACACTGTGTCCCAGCCACCAAGACGTCTCCAGACGTCTCCGGTGTTTATAGGCTCCAGCCAACGTTTCATATTCCTCTCATCAATCAGACTGATAACTGCTCAATTGATTCAAGCGAACCGCCACCTTTATCAAGCAGGCTGAAACTGCCTATTTGATTGCAGTAAATCTGTCACCATTAAGCAGTCGAAACTGAAACGTCATTGACACAGCACAAAAATTAAAATGCACTTGTAACAGCTAGTTGTAGTGGTTTCGGAGATTCCGCTTCCTCCAAGCCCGGTGCACGCCGAGGTCGAAGGTCGACGAAGCGCAGCAGCTAGCGGTCAGAACAGCGAACGCGTGGGAGATGAAGTGTATGTCTACTCTGTGTCCCAGCCACCAAGACGTCTCCAGACGTCTCCTGGTGTTTATAGGCTCCAGCCAACGTTTCATATTCCTCTCATCAATCGACCGATAATGGCTCAATTGATTCAGCGAACTGCCACCTTTATCAAGCAGGCTGAAACTGCCTATTTGATTGCAGTAAATCTGTCACCATTAAGCAGTCGAAACTGAAACGTCATTGACACAGCACAAAAATTAAAATGCACCTGTAACAGCCAGTTGTACACGTACGTGTCGCGCTCGTCGCAAGTCAGTCACGCGATAATTTACGCGAAAATGCGCGGGCTGCGCGTGCATGTATCAACAGTCTCCTTTTCTCTCACATGCATCTATTTTGCTATGATAGGAGACTCCCATATTTAAACAAGGCAACCTCTCCTTGTCTTGGCAATACGGGACTATTATTGTGCATGCTTTAGAATTTACTAAATGGGCCACATGGACCAAATTCCAACACGGAAAGAGTAAATCACAGATTATTCCCTTGTTATTTTTTTTCCATCTCACCTCTTGTCATCGTTTGGATCTCATTTTTCTTGAAGCAAACCCTAATCCTAATCTTGGAAGCCAGCATCGTGGCATTGTGGAACGAATTACAGTGGCAGATAGTGGCAATGCATCAGAGGGCGTGTAGGAGCATAGGCATCGACGTCAACGTGAGCAGCGCGAGACAGAGTGGTGGAGCTAGCTGTGGAGTGAGAGCGAGGTCAATGGAGGGGGCAGAGGCACTGCACGTTGTTGCCAACCCAAGAAACCATGCATAGATGTATGTACTAGCTAGGGCTAGGCCTTACTACTACTAGAGCTGCCAGCGCGGGAGTCCGATCTGCTCCTCCAACACCCTCTCCGAACCTTTAATTTGCTGCTGCAGCAGCAAGCTACATGCCTATATGGCCGGGCAGTGGGCATCGAGTGTGCCCAAGCGTCCTCCTGCTAATGCAATGGGAGCAGTTGACGTGCGGCATCAGTAAATTGCATTACACCAAACAATTATTTATTAATTATATACATGCATGCTCATCGTGGTGTACAGTGTCAGTGTACTTGTTAAACTGTTGGGCAGCATCAGGGTCATAAATATGTGGGCAACGCAGCCTGCCCGAAACAAAACTCAGCTACTTCACGTGATTTGAGCGGTCTGGGGAGTCTTCCGCCGCGTAACGGTGGTAGCACAATCCATTTGTTGGCCACGCCCGTTTTATAGAAGCCTTATTATTAATTCCGGCCTCTGCAGCTAGTCCATATCTGTTGCATTATTGATGCATATCAGTTCATCGATCATGTGCCGCCCGGGGGAATCTGCACAAATATAGACGAGACGACAATGATGGATTGGCAGAGTGCACTTGTACACAGGTCATGATCTCCTGCCTAGCTCGAGCTCGCATCGCATGCATTGACCGATCGAGGCACAGACTGCTGTATATCGTGTGTGCCATGGAAAAAGCAAGCTCGCAACAGAGACCACAGGCCACAATTCGGTGGAAGGTGCACTGTGGAAGGAATGCATTGCATGTGCAGTGGGTGGCGTGCAGCAACCAAATACTACTACTAGTATTGTGGAGGTTGCAAAACGCTAGCTACAGAGCGCGCCCCCCTATCGTTATCGTAGAGCTAGAGCGCCTGAGATGCGAGACCGATCGGGCGGATCGATCGGCCCGAATCCCCTCTCCATTCTCCATTGCTGCTAGTGCTCCACTGCTCCTGGCCATCGAGCATCGAGCTTGCATATGGGGGCGGCACATGCCGATGCCAGTTACTCCTGGCAGTCCGGCACTGTCATGACTACTATTATTAACCGCCCGGCCCGGTGACGCGGATCGACCGCTGATAGGATCGGATGATCATAGATACAACAGGGCCACAGCCTAGTACTCCGCCAGCTACTGCTCTCCTTCATGGCAAGCACCCTCCAGATGGAACTCGGTATGATGGCCCTGCCTGCTTACATACAGTGAAAAGGCCGGCCATCTGCGGCGTCAGTGCAGGTAACATTTTTGTTCCTCACTGATCAGCATACAGTACTGGGATCGGGATCGGGATCTGGATCGGGATCGTCTCTTGTGTTTACATTCATCAGACATTGGGTAAATGGAGTAAACTAACAAGCTAGCAAGCAATAATTCTAGCACTGGGTTAGTTATTAGTGCTTGAGAGTTGAGATGAGAAAGAGCCCAGGTGCTGAGAGAGCATCGAATTGGCCATCAGGTGCGCGTGCTGGCTCCGGCTACACCAGGCCACCACCGGCCCGTGGAGCAACATATGCAAACTGCGACCAGCATCAATAACGTGACAAGCTCGAACGCCTACAGATTCAGATTCAGACAGCGCACAATCTATATTTCAAAGAACAGAAAATAAGATTCAGAAAATTAACAAGATGGACCCATCCATTGGAGATATGATGATCATGATCATCTCGATCGGCAAGACGCGTTGGCGCAAAAATTGCCATTTCGAGGCATAGGGGGCGATGATAGCTGGTGGCTGGAACTAACATTGCTGATGAGACCCGGGTCCAGTGCAAGCAAATACCATATGAGCAAGTTCATGGTCCCATAAATTACATAAACTGTGTGCCATGCATGGCCACCGCCATAGGCCTCTCCGAGACTCTAATAAATTCACCGGTGATTTGTATAGAGACACTCGATCAAAAGTCAAAACGTCTAAAACCCTAATCCTAACACAACAGAAATGCGTGCTTCGCCAACAACACTAAGTTGTTGGCGAAGACTCCAACCCTGTTGGCGAAGGCTTTCCCAACAGGGTTTCCGAGTTCCTGTTGGGAAAGAACCGTTGGCGTTTTAAGTGATGGGAAAGAGCTCTTCGCCAACAGGAACGCGGGCCCTGTTGGGAAAGCTTCGCCAACAGCCATGTGTACCGTTGGCGAAAGGGGGACGCCGTTACCTTCGCCAACAGGGAAGCGACGGCAGTTGGCAAAGTCTGGTTGGCAAAGGGAACGGCAGCTTTGCCAACAGCTTTGGCCCAGACTGTTGGCAAAGCTGGGCTTTCCCCAGAAGCGCGTGTCGGCTTTGCCAACAGCTTTGGCCCATGCTGTTGGCAAAGCTGGGAATTTTTCCCCCTTTTCTTTTGCTCTTTTCTAGCATTTAATCACTACACCACAACCCTGGAACAACGGTAGATAGACCGTCGTTATAAGCCGTTGTAGCAATGGAGAGTCTGTTGGCTCGAAATTAGTTGAGAACTAATTTCAAGTCCGCACATTATATATATATATATATATATATATATATATATATATATATATATATATATATATATATATATATATATATATATATATATATATATATATATATATATATATATATATATATAATCCACATTCATTTATGACAAAGCCCAGTGTTACATATAGGTTATCACATTAGCCATACAAATATAGAGCATCCATGAATACAAGTTCAAACTGTCAATTCACATGAGACTAAATAGTAACTTTCGTAGATGAACATAGCTTAATCTCTATATTTGGTGGCTAATTCCTATCAATAGAATTGGTACTTCTAGCAAGTCAACTAATTCAACCGAGTGATTCTAAACTAAGAAACAAAATGTATGAATCTAACAGCAGGTAGTATCATGATCTATCAATTTAGCTCATAAGTAATAACTAGAAGCACCCATCACTTCCTGAAAAATAAAAATACCACGTAATCAGTAAATTGAAGACAAGGTACATATATGAGAAAATGTAAAGAAAGAAGATCAGATAGCAGCAAAGTGAGAAGTTACCATGACTTTTTGAAGTTCAGCTTACGAAGCCAAAATCAACCTTGAATTATTTCCTGAAAATAGATTCAAGAGCAAAGTATGAAATATATGTACCATGCTGCTCTGCAAATGTTGGTTCAGCTTCTCCCAGCAGTATAGCAGGCAGAAATGTTGTGAATAAAATATATATATTAGTAGGTGAAAATTAAAATCACATGATAGAATTACTAACAGTTGTGTACTCTATAGAGGGAAGGAAAATATGATTTAGTCCAAAGAAAGACCTGAGATCAGGCAAAGCGTCCTCATCATCCCATATATAAGGTATTTACATGGTTTGTAATTATAATTTTGTGCTACTACTTGATTGATCTGCAAATAATACAAGTTTGGAGGCTATTATGTGCAACACTATTTTAGACTTGGCATATTGTGTAGGATTACAACAGTGCATAATTTCATTATTGATTATAGGCATGTAGAAAACAGATTTCATAACATTCTACTTGATGTTCTCACTTCCATTAGCATATGTGGTCAAACTATTTTAGAAAATCCTTAAGAAATTTTCTTGACCTTACTTATAATTTTGCAAATACACTCAGTTAGGATCAAGCGTTACTTTCCTTAACTTGACCAATCTATTGGTTAAATATCGTAGATCATCTAAGTCATATACAGAAATCTAAACTTTGCACCCATCAGTCTTTACGGATTTCGGAGTATAATAAAACTAACAAACAATAACAGAAAGCATAATCAGCTGGTAAGGGAGAATTGCCAAGGGAAGAATAGTCATTCAATGTATTCTTTTTTCTCTAGATTCAATCTCCGTTGTACAGATCAGACATGGCCACTCTTTGAAGAAATCTTCTCAATCAATCCAACCTTGCAAAAAAAACCTACATTCTAAGTGATGACAACTCATTAGCTTTATTTTGTAAAAAGGGATGGGTGCCTAAAAAATCTTCTCAAGAACCCTAACCGCGATTACCTGTTCAGCACCTCCAATCTTTCAGCTCTCTAAAGAAATAAATGAATCCAGCAGATTGAACAACTCCAGCACATTGAACAATGGATGGTTAAATAACAAGGTGACATTACCAGATAAGGCTTGCAGCTCCCCTCAGGCTGTCTGCACTCGTCATACTCCAAATTCATCCCCTAAAAGGAATATTCCTGCCTGGTCGTCGAGATTTTACAGTCCGGTACCAATTTTCCTGCACCCGTCATCCTCTAAATTTCGTACTCCATACCAACTACCACTGGTGGGACCCATGTGTCATCCTCATCCATTTATTTACCCCTATCGGCGCTCTCCTTCCATATCCAATCTCTCTCCCGTCTCCCCCACCTACTCGCATGCGCAGAGCCAGCGACCAAGGCGCGCCGACCGTAGCCGCGGCGGAGCTCCAACGCCTTGGGGTCGATGCGGCGAGGTGGACGTGGAGCGGCGATGGAGGCAGGCGGCGAGGTGGAGGTGGAGCAGGGGCGCCGCACCAGTGAGAAGCTCGGGCGCTCGGTGCCTCCCCTTCTCCCGGCGGCGAGGTGGAGCTTGGTAGCGGCGGACCCCACCCCTCCTTGCGCCCCTCGTCCCGTACGCCGACGCCCCTCCTTGTCCCGCCGCTGCACCAGCTCCTGGTTCCCTCCACCGCATCCATAGCCGGCGGTGCGGGGCCATGGCCGAGCGTGTGCGCCGCCATCCCCTCCTTCCCCCACGGCGCCGGCGCCGTTCTCCCCTCTAGCCGCGCTGCTCCCTCCGCTCCCTCTGCCTGCTGCGGGATCTTTGGGGGCCTCCTCTGCTCCTTCGCGTCCGGTCCCCTGCCGAGCTGGAGCAGAACAGGAGCACGTGGCCGGGGTCAACGAGCTGGAGGCCCTCCATGGCGGCGCGGAGGCGCGGATCCGTCTTCTGGCGCGCACGGAGGTTGGGACGGTGGGCCTGCTGCAACGTGGCGTGTGGCGTTCTTCCCCTACCTCCCCCACGAATAGCGCTCACACGGACGAACTGGACGATGGCGTTCGTCCTGCAGTACGCTGGTGCGGGCAAAAAAAACGCTACCCACGTGCTGCAGGACGCGTTCAGTTCGGCGTGCAGTACCCGGTGCAGATAGCCTCAACCGAAACTTGCAGCTCCACTGCTCTAGAGCGTGATCGACTTCGGTTGTTGGAAATTAAAATACAACATCACCTACTCTCTACGGTGGAGTAGAGAGTAGATCGAGTAGAGTACTGGAGTTGTCCCCATTAATTCATCTGCCCTTCAATTTACTACACCACCCGGCCTGGTCAAAATAAAGGTAAGAACTACCACAGAACAATTCAAAAAAAACACTTTTACGGTTTTACCCCCTCATCCTCCACTCCAGTCCTCGTCTTCCGTACTACTAGTACTAGTCCCGGTGCGTCCTCAAGCTCGACACTGCGTCACTGCCTTTGCACTCCCCACTCGCGCGCGCCCACCTCTCTTGCAACTTGCCGGTGCTTCTAGCCTCGGTCCGCCGCATCCGGTCCGCGCGCCTCCTGCGACCATGGACGGCGGTCGGATCGCACGAGCACGGGCCGTCCGCGGGCTGTTCGGGACCATGGCGGCGTCGCTTGGAGCCCTGTGGTACATCCCGGCGGACTTGCCGCCGCCTCCGCTTCCGCGCGCTTCGTCATCGTTCGTGCTGCCGAGCCGCTGCGTCCCGACCTTGTGCCACGGCCAGATGATGCTTCTCCTGCGCTACCACCTCTTCGTCACCATCTTCACGTGCGTCTTCCTCACCGTGAAGACCGAAGCCCTCATGCTGTCCGCGGGCGACGACGACCCTTAGTCACCGCGTTCCCGGGTCGACGGGGGCGAGGAACGGGAACGTGGTACGCGGGACGAAGGTTTTCAAACCTCCTCGGAACGGTGAGTACACAGAGGAAGGACGTTCCAAATCAATTTGGATCGTGATCCAAGATATTTCGGAACGATGTTCCCGGAACGTCACGAGGGAACGAGGAACGCGAACCCAGTTTATATGGATCGATACTAATTAAAATGATACTCTTTGACAATACAACAATATACTCAAATGAAAATAACATATTCAAGTGATACTTCAAATGCAAAGTAACCAAATATTATAGAATGGCGCCATTAAAATGTGCATTCAGCAATCAGCAGTTCAATAACATACTCAAATGAAAATAACATACTCAAATGAAAATAACATACTCAAACAATACTTCAAATGAAAATTAGCTAAATATTATAGAATGTGGCCATTAGAATGTGCATTCAGCTAAACACAATCACAATGCCACATATTGAGTTCTTCAGTTCTTAGATTAGATGGTTGAATTGCTGGGATCTATGTCCCACTTAGAATGAGGCCCTTTTTTGTAACTCTCGGTGACTCTTGACAGAAGGCGCAAATTGGAGTGAATGTAGACAAGCTTATCTGCATTCTTAGCATTCAATTTGTTCTTGCCTTCTCACTGCCAGGACCTTTGTATCCCTTTGG
Organism: Cenchrus americanus; assembly: GCA_947561735.1. Lineage (NCBI taxonomy): Eukaryota > Viridiplantae > Streptophyta > Magnoliopsida > Poales > Poaceae > Cenchrus > Cenchrus americanus. Next base: position 79,524,771 of record OX387240.1, read on the forward strand.
AGCATTATTTATAGCAGTAACCATCTCAGAATAATAGGGGCTTCTTAATACATTGAAAGAGATGCCGTTAGCTGCAAGGAACTTCATTATTTTCAGATCAACAGCATCCCTTTCTGCTGCACCAAAGGATTGTACTATTGGTGGTATCATCCCTCTCTGCTGCACAGCATCCCTTTCTGCTGCACCAAAGGATTGTACTATTGGTGGTATCATCCCTCTCTGCTGCACTGATTTTGTAGATCGCTCGGCTTGTTTAACCTATTAACACCAACAAAAAATGCATCTCTGAGGTCTGAAACCTTATAAGTCTGAAACTTGTACAGACAAAAATATGCAGAGATCTTTTTTTTGGAACATGCACTGAAACTACAGGAACTATACAATCAACTCCAAAATGTATTAAACATTAATTTTACAGTTTATATACCTTGTATTATATTATGGCTACTTGCATTGACACTAGAGGGAATAAAATGTAGAAACGTTGCAACCAACAATATAGCCGCACAGTCAGATTATCAAGGTCAAGAGGTACTAATTTCAGTACATGTTCCAAATCAGTGCAGACCATTTTTTTCTGAAAAAATGAATCTCTGAATCTAACAAAATCAGTGCACAAAAAATTATTTACCTTATCCCTCAATTCTCTGGTCTTGGCTGCATCATTTTGAAGAACTGAACAGCGCGTAATTTGTGCTTTCTTGCCCGGTTGAGGACCAAGAAGATGAACACGAATCCTTGTCAAGCTACTTTTCCAAGCCTTCTTGCAATGGTTGCATCTCCAGCTCTTTGATCCACCGTCATTCTTTCCTTTTTCTCCAGGAAGCATAGTAATTTCAGCAAATAGAGGATTGATCTTACCACCTGCTTGAGCTTGACAGGGCTGTTCTTCTTCTTCCTCTTCATCCTCAAGTTCAATGACCTCTTCCTCACCGGCATCGGCACCGGCACTAGCACTGGCGTCCACCATGTCTTCACCAGCTTCATCATCCTCAGCCTCGGACCGCCTGCGCTTCCTAGACCCCGAACCGAACGCCATTACAGTGCAAGAGCAGAGAAGTTTCAGACTTCCAGTGAGCAGAGGCGCAGAGAAAAGAGCACGAGGAAGAGGCCGAGAGGAACGAGTGAGCAGATGAATGGACTCACCAAATAAAGCACCGGGGCTGGGCCTTCGAGCTTCTCGATGCCGATTAATGGGGGAGACGGACCGTTTGCGCGCTTCGCATCCCTCGCCGCACGATTCTTCCCGATGCAGCACCTATTTTGACCTTCCGTCCCGGATTCAGATTGGTCGAGGTCCGCCAGCAGCGCGGTCGAGTTCCCGCTGCGACACGGTCGCGCTCCTGCGCCGGCGCGGTCGAGATCCGCCGGAGTCGTGGACGAGCGGCGAGGGACGAGTTCCGCCGTCGTTCCTGCCGGTCGACCCGGCGCGACCCCGTTCCTCGATTTGGGACGACGATCCGGGAACGCGGAGCGCCGCATCGTCCCGCGTTCCCGGTGACTAAGCGACGACCGCCCAAGCCCGGCGGCGTGAAGGCGACGTCGACGACATCGCTACGCGCCATGCTCTTCACGGACATCGCCGCCTCCGTGGTCGGTGCCGCGCTCTCGGCCGCGACGCCGGTGACGCCACTCGGAGGTCAAGCTAGGTGTCCTCCTGGCGTGTATGTCCACGGCATTCCGGGGCGCCATCTACGGCGCCCTCGTCCTGTTTGTGGGGGCTGTGCGCTACCCCTGCGTCGGCCTAGTCAAGGTCGCTATCTTTGCTTGTAGAGAGGCTTCTCATCAAGTTCCAGGAACCACTGCCTCCAAATGCAGTCGTGGCAGCAGATGATGATCTCCTCTCTAATTGAGGAAATGTGTTTTAGAAATTTCAATAACAGTGATGTTGTCGGGTGGGAAAATGTAGGAGGATGGAATGGATGGTGTGGACAAGTGTGATGTGGAATCATTGTTAGATAAACATATAATTATAACAGATGTGTATGCGTATGAGATAAAGATATTAGCTAGTAGTTGTTGTAATCCTAACTACATATCTGGAAATATCTTTATATCATGCATGTACTTGTAATCCAAGAAAGGGGATCTTCCTTGCCTATATAACACGAAACCGCCGGCCCAGGAAGGTGCTAAGGCGTTCCACCCAAATCTTCCTCTCCTCTGAATTTTACATGGTATCAGAGCCAAACTTCTCAACAAAATTCCGTTCATCCCATTCGCCATGTCTTCATCCAACGCCGCCGCTTTCTTTGCCTCCATGAATCCATTGGTGGGCATTGTCATCACCGACAAATTCTCCAAGAATAATCATGCCGCATGGAAGGCACAAGTCCTTGCCGCCGTTAGAGGTGCGAGGCTGACGGGCCATCTCATTGGAGATGCAGCCGCTCCACCCACCGAGATCGATCAGAAGGTGGGGGACAAGGTGCAAAAGGTCCCCAATCCGGAGTACGACGACTGGTACGCCACCGATCAGCAAGTCCTTGGATTCATCCTTGGATCGCTGACCAAGGAGGTCCTTCCCCAAGTATCTGCAAAGGAGACTGCCGCAGAATTATGGGAGGCCCTTGAAGTCATCTACGCGTCCAAGACGAGGGCGCACGCTGTCAACACTCGCGTTGCACTTGCCACTGCTCAAAAAGGTAATCAATCTATTACCGAGTATGTTGGCAAGATGCGATCGCTTGCAGATGAGATGGCGGCTGCTGGGAGGAAACTTGACGACGCCGAGCTCGTCGAATACATCCTCACCGGCCTCGACTACGACTACAACCCCATCATCTCGGCGTTGGGGGCTTGGATCGAGCCTGTCTCGGTCGACGAACTCTATGCGCAGCTTCTCGCGTTTGAGACGCGAATGGAGCTCTTCTCTGGTGGAGGAAATCACTTCGGTTCATCCGCCAATGTGGACAACCGTGGTGGACGTGGTGGCGGTCGTGGCAGAAACAATAACCACGGTGACCGTGGTGGTTTTTGTCGCGGCAATGGTGGGCGCGGCAACGGCAACACCACCACCAACCAGAACCAGTCGCGCCAAGGTGGGCGCGGCAACAGCAACCCTCCACGACGTGGCGGCAACACGGGATCTGCATCACGACCTCAATGCCAGGTTTGATTGAAAACCGGGCATACTGCTGATCGCTGCTGGCACAAGTTTGAAGAGGACTTCGTACCTGAAGAGCGTCACGCTGTGAATACTGCAACAAACTCCTACACCTACGACACTAATTGGTACACCGACACCGGTGCTACTGATCATATCACTAGAGAGTTTGAGAAGCTAGCAGTTCGTGACAGGTACAACGGTAGCGAGAAGATCCACACTGCCAATGGCGCAGGTATGCAGATTAGTCATATTGGTCACTCTACTATTCATACCCCGAGTAGATCTCTCAATTTGAAAAACATCCTTCATGTCCCTTCTTCAAAAAAGAATCTCCTTTCAGTTCATCGTTTAGCCTCAGATAATAATGTATTTTTGGAATTTCACCCTGATTTCTTTTGTATCAAGGATCAAGAAACGAAGAACATTCTGCTTAGAGGGCCTTGTCGAAGAGGTCTCTATCCTCTCACATCCACACCATCCGTGAAGCAAGCCTTTGGAGTCAATAAGCCGTCCCTTGATCGATGGCATAGTCGCTTAGGTCACCCTGCAATGCCTATTGTTGAGAGGGTGATTAAAAATTTTAATCTTCCTTTTAGTCATGAGTCCATTAAACATTCAATTTGTGATGCTTGCCAACGAGCTAAGAGTCGTCAGTTGCCATATGCCAAATCTGATAGTGTCTCGAATCAGCCATTAGAACTTGTGTTTTCTGATGTGTGGGGTCCAGCACCTAATTCTGTTGGAAGATTCAAATATTATGTTAGTTTTGTGGATGATTTTAGCAAGTTTACTTGGATTTATCTTCTGAAATTTAAATCTGAAGTTTTTCAGAAATTTCATGAATTCCAGTCCCTTGTTGAGTGTTTGTTTGATCGAAAAATCCTTGCTATGCAAACAGATTGGGGAGGTGAGTATGAAAAACTCAACTCGTTTTTCAGAAAAGATTGGTATTTCTCATCATGTGTCCTATCCTCATGCGCATCAGCAAAATGGCTCAGCTGAGCGTAAGCATCGATACATTGTTGAAGTAGGCCTATCCCTTTTAGCACATGCCAGCATGCCTCTAAAATTTTGGGATGAAGCTTTTCTTACTGCTACTTATCTCATTAATCGCACTCCTAGTCGCCTCCTTGATTATCATACACCATTAGAGCGCCTGTTCTGGACAAAGCCAGAGTATTTATCTCTTAGAGCCTTTGGTTGTGCTTGTTGGCCTAATATTCGTCCATACAACAACAAAAAACTTGAATTTTGGTCTAAGGAGTGTGTGTTCCTTGGCTATAGCAATTTGCACAAAGGTTTTAAGTGCCTTGATGTTAAAACTGGAAGAGTTTATATATCTTGGGATGTTGTCTTCGACGAAAATGTTTTTCCTTTCACAAAACTTCATCCTAATGCTGGTTCTCGGTTAGCTATAGAAATTCTCCTTCTTCCTAAACATCTATCCAATCCTACCGGGGGTGAGTTAGTAGATGATCATGTGGATAACACTAATAACCAAGAAGATGTGCAGATTCTGCAGGATCTGGATGCCACAGACGATCTCGGCGCAATTCCCCGCGCTGATCTCCCTGCGGCGCCGCCGCGATCTTTCCCGGGATCCGCGCGCAATCCATCTGCAGCGGCGGTCCCTGGGGAATCTTCTCAGCGCCAAGCGACCGGCAACACGCGGCCGTCCCGAGTGCCAGCTTCGGCCCCGCTCCTGTCATCTGGTGACACGCGGCCTTCTCGGGCGTCGCCGTCGGACGCAGGGGGGTACGAGGTTACCGCCCCGACAACGACCTCTCCTGTGCAGGAACATGCGTCTAGTTCAGCTGCGCAGGATGCATCCGGTGTGATTTCTCATCTGTGCCTGCTGCTGTGGCTTCTCATACATCAGTATCGTCATCGCCATCGCCAGCAGATGCTTCATCTCCTCCGACTGATGCACGACCACGTACACGACTTCAGGCTGGCATACGGAAACCAAAGGTATATACAGATGGTACTATTCATTATGGTTGATATACCTCGACTGGTGAACCAAGTAATTTAGATTAGGCATTGCGGGATAAAAAATGACATGATGCAATGGATATAGAATATGAAGCTTTAATAAAAAATAAAACATGGCATCTGGTTCCTCCTCAGAAAGGTAGAAATGTCATAGACTGTAGATGGGTTTGGAAAGTCAAAAAAAGGCAGATGGTAGCTTGGACAAATATAAAGCTCGTTTAGTAGCAAAAGGGTTTAAACAAAGGTATGGTGTAGATTATGAAGATACCTTTAGCCCTGTGGTGAAAATGGCTACTATTCGCATTATACTAACTGTAGCTAGCTAGAGGATGGACTTTGAGGCAGCTAGATATTCAAAATGCCTTTCTGCATGGTGATTTAGAAGAAGAAGTTTATATGAAGCAGCCACCAAGTTATGAAGATAAAAATTTGCCAGGATATGTTTGTAAGCTCGATAAAGCGCTATATGGTCTTAAACAGGCTCCAAGGGCGTGGTACGCACGCTTGAGTTCCAAGCTTATGAGTCTCGGATTCAAACCTTCCAAAGCAGATACATCGTTGTTCTATTTTAACAAGGGAGATCTAACTATATTTGTCTTGATTTATGTTGATGATATTATAGTAGCCAGTTCAAGTAAGGAGGCAACTACAGTCCTGTTGCGTAGCTTGGGACAAGAGTTCGCTTTGAAGGACTTGGGAGAGTTGCACTATTTTCTTGGAATTGAGGTAACCAAGTTGAGAGATGGTATTTTCCTTACACAAGATAAATATGCTTCTGATTTATTGAAGAAGATGAATATGGTTGATTGTAAACCAGTCAGTTCGCCTTTGTCAACTAGTGAAAAATTGTCTATTCATGAGGGTACACCTTTGGGAGAAAAAGATGCAACACAATATATAAGTGTAGCAGGTGCTCTTCAGTATTTGACACTCACGAGACCAGATATAGCCTTTTCAGTGAATAAAGTGTGTCAGTTTCTTCATGCACCAACTACAACACATTGGGCTGTTGTAAAACGTATAATAAGATATTTGAAGCTGGATACCAGGATTGGGCTTAAGATCAGCAAATCTCGGTCAATGTTAGTCAGTGCTTTCTCTGATTTAGACTAGGCTGGTTCTCTTGATGACAGAAGATCTACAGGAGGTTTTGCTGTGTTCTTGGGATCAAACTTAATCTCCTGGAGTGCACGGAAACAAGCAACAGTTTCCAGGTCGAGTACAGAGGTTGAATACAAGGCAATAGCAAATGCTACAGCAGAAGTAATGTGGATTCAAACATTGATGAAAGAGATAGGAATCTCTTGTCCTCCTATGGCACGGTTGTGGTGTGATAATATTGGGGCTAAATATCTTTCTGCTAACCCAGTGTTTCATGCCAGGACTAAACATATATAAGTGGATTATCATTTTGTGAGAGAAAGAGTTGCTAATAAACTTTTGCAGATCGAGTATATTCCAATAGGAGATCAAGTGGCTGATGGTTTCACCAAAGCATTGACGGTTAGACAATTGGAGAACTTCAAGAACAATCTTAACCTTACACGGTTATGATTGAGGGGGTGTGTTAGATAGACATGTAATTGTAACAGATGTGTATGCGTATGAGATAAAGATATTAGCTAGTAGTTGTTGTTGGTTGTTGTAATCCTAACTAGATAGCTGGAAATATCTTTATCTCATGCATCTACTTGTAATCCAAGCAAGGGGATCTTCCTTGCCTATATAACACGAAACCGCAGGCCCAGGAAGGTGCTAAGGCGTTCCACCCAGATCTTCCTCTCCTCTGAATTTTACAATCATCACATCTTGTATTGTTTAGGGTGGTCGTGGCATATCACTGCATCTTTGATGCACATATGCTATCATCAACTAGGTCATAGAAAATTGACCTGCTATGGTGTAATCTTTGTGATCAATGAATGAAAGCAGTTGTGTTATCCTAAATTAGTATGTGCGGGGTCTTAATGCAGTGGCACGGTTGTTCAGGTTCGCCATGGTCACTGACAGCATAATCAATGAAGCCCCTGGAGCCCCAATTTGCAGGTGCTTATATATGCCACACGCTACCAGCACAAGGTATCTGTGGGGGAGTATCCAGCCTGTTCAATACAGCAGTACATCATGCAATACATTTCAGTTGGCACATAAGTACATGCAACAATCAAAGATATGGCAAATGGCAATACTTTCAGTTTAACATGGTTATACGGACCACAGCAAAATCAGGACAAACATGAATTTGTGTCAGAACTTACCTCCAGTGGAGCTACTATGCTGCCACAATGGACTGTAATGGGTGATTTCAATCTTGTTTACCGAACAACACAGAAGAGCAATGGCAGAATCAATTTCAGGTTGATGAACCGGTTTCTAGCAGTGCTCAATTCCCTGGAACTTAGGGAGCTCCATCTGCATGCATGGCGCCGTTTCACTTGGTCCAATGGCACTGACACACCGACCTTCAGTAGAATAGATCACCAGAACTGCTACCTACAAGCACTTTCATCATCCATGTCAGATCACAGTCCTCTCCTATTGTCATACTAGTACATGCCTTCACATCAACAGAAGGGGCCTTTCAGATTTGAATCCTACTAGGCACAGCTACCAAACTTCCTTGACATTGTACAAAAAATCTTGGGAGAGACCTCTGCATTCATCTGACATGAGCGGCAGACTACACATTAATCACACACAAACCCATACCGAACTCTGACGAGTCATGACGACAAAGCAGCAAAATTGCTACAACATTGGCCCTGTTTGGACACATGGGTTAGAGTTGGTTTTAGCTAGTTAGAGCTCAACTAGACACAAAGTATCCAAACATGAGGGCTAGATTGAGCCAGTTTGGATCTAACCCACCCCAAAAAACTATCACATCCAAGAGGTGCTTATTGGGGCTATCATGTTGGGTCCACCAAAAAATGACTTTCCTCTCTCTCTCCACCCACACCTAATGATTGGAAAAGTACATTTAATGTCATTCTAACTCTTCCATCCAAACACCTTTAGAGCTAGAGTTAGTTTAGGGCAAGAGCTAGAGTTAGAAACTAACTCTAACACTAACCCTGCTGGAGTATCCAAACAGGGTCATTACATGGTACTGTTTGGTGAACATACAACACACAATAGTGCATTGAACTCGGATCAGCTGCAATTACAAAATCATAACCTGAACCACCTGGATGCTCATTTCTCAAAAGAAAAAATTCACAAAGCAGAACCATGGAAAAAAGCTCCTGGCCCGCATGGTTACACGGGATTATTTTACAAGTTAGCATGGCCGATCATTAAGCAGGACTTGATGCAAGCTTTGCAACAACTATACAATCTGAAAGCAGATAGGTGGTCACTCTTAAATTCGGCAAATGTGGTGATGATTGCCAAGAAGCAGGAAGCCAGCAAGGCTGTTGATTCTAGACGGGGCTTAATGCACATTGTGGCAAAGATTTTGGCAAAAAAAAATTAGCCAACAGATTAGCTCCTTATTTACAACAATTGCCTCAACTAGTCAAAGTGCTTTGATTAAGGAAGAAGAAGCCTTCAAGACAACTATCAGTACATACAAGGGGCAATCAATCACTTTCATCGATCCAAAACAGCAATGTGCTTCCTCAAACTCGATATAGCTAAAGTGTTTGATAGTGTAAGATGGGACTACCTGTTTGAAGTGATGCAAATATTGGGATTTGGACAAAAGACGGAGGGACCTGATATGTGTACTATGAGCAAATGTAAGAAATCGGATGCTCGTTAGCCTAAGAGGGGGAGGGAGTGAATTAGGCAACTTAAAACCTTAACCTATGGCTTCACTAATTTTACACAAAGATAAACTAGAACATACTATCTATATGTGCAACTAGGGTTGTTCTAGTGTGAAACTCTCATCCCAAAACAAGGTTTGCAACCTATAGCCAAACCTAGCATGATACTACTCTAGGAAAGTAAAGGCAAGCAAAGATTGCAATAGAGTAAATGCGGAAACGTAATAAAGGGGATGAGAGGAAGCAAACCCTTGACACGCGATTTATCCCGTGGTATCGGTAGGCACTAAGCCACCCCTAGTCCACGTTGTTGAAGCACTCACACAAGAGTATTGCTTCCCGGTCACCAAGTCTCTCCCAAGAGCACCACTTGACTCGCCACAAAGGCTAGCCACTTAGGCACTTGCCAAGCTCCCTTGGTCACCTTGATGCCGCCTCCACTAAGGAGCTTCTCCCCCAAGGAAGGGGGTCTCCACGTCCCCCGCACAAAGTGTCCTCGCCGCTCCACACCAAGCCGGAGGGTCGATGACGATTACCGGTGAGCCACTTAGGCCCTAAGGATTCCGGCGAACCTTGTACAACTTGATTCACTCAAGTATCACCTCACAAGGTTGCCACAACCTTGCACTCACTCAGCTCTAAGCTAAGCCTAGCACTAAGCGCATACACAAAGCATATGCAAGTCTAAGGATGAGCAATTAAGCACTTGGATGGATTGGATATGATCTTCTAGGTGTCTTGAACTCCTCTGCATTTCCACACAATCCAGCAACCTCAAATGGGTGAGTGGAGGGGGTATAAATAGCCCAAGACATCAAACTAGCCGTTGGCTAACAACCACTGAAAAAGATAGCATCGGATGAACTGATGCTTACTTTTTCCAGGCATCGGTTCATCCGATGCCCCTCCCACGTCACATAGCCGTTGAGATTCTCTGACACAACTGCTCCGACGCTATGCACCGATGGTAGCATCAGATCATCCGGTGCTGAAGACCCCACGACCAAGTCGCCCCTGTTAGCTTTCACACGACCGTCGGATAGACCGACGCTTCACCTTGTCCAAGGCGTCGGATCATCCGGTGCTAAAGGCTTCGTCTTGGCGCGTCTCTGTCTTGATTCAAACTAAGCGTCGGATAGACCGACGGTGTCCTCACTCAGACCGTCGGATCATCCTCACTCAGACCGTCGGATCAACTCGTCCGACGCATCTACAAAATGGACCAGTGTACCAACTCGTCCGACGATAGCGCCGACGCTTGCTATTTGGGTACCGTCGGTTCATCTGACGGTGTCTTTTTCCTTCTTTTTTCTTCGCATATTCAACTTGGATCTTTGCTTCAACTTGACATACTTAACATACTTAACATGCCATTACTTATAGCCCAAATATATACTAAGTCCTAAAATTTGCTGTAAGTAACCTAACATGTCCATGGTATGTTAACTTGTGGTATGACATGTTAGCTTGGGCATGGTATGTGTGACGCCCCAGGTTTTTAATTAGCGTCATTAGCGCTAATGGCCGAATCAGCCGAGTCAAACCGGCCGACAGCGGTCAAACCTAGGTCAACCTGGGTCATCACCTCGATAACCTCGCCGATGAGCCCTATTGAAGCCATTGACCAAGTCTACACACACCCGTGGTCAACCCTTGGTCAAAGGCACGGTCAAACACCCCTTAACCTTTGACGTCAGCGAATGTCGTCCGGAACTTTTGCCACGTTCTCCAAAATTCACCTAAACACTTCAAAATCTACCTTTTTGAAAGTTGTCCATCTTGTTGACGGACACAACTTTTGTGTAGATTGTCATTTCAAATTTTAAGCGAAAAAGGGTGAAAAACTTGATCGACTAACAGCACCTCCTGTTTACCGGAACCTGGCGGCATTCAAAGTTGGCACGACATTCCTGCAAAATCCATTGAGAAAAACACCCTAGAGCCTTTTTAGAAATAATAGAGGGTGACTAGATCTGCAACTTTCATGTTCACCGCTTGGTCAAGTTCTATTAAAAAATTTGGAGAAAATTTAATTCGAACAGGGTCTCAGGAACACTGTTCAGCGGCCGACGCCCGTCGCGACGTCGCCCGTGCCGAGCCGCAGTGCACCGCGCCGTACGCGCCGTAAAACCCGTCCCGCGCCCCCAAGCGCTCGGTCCCGAGGCGCGCACCCACCGAGGCCCGCGCGCGCGCCGAGGCACCTCGGGGCCGGCACCGCCCGTGCCGCGTCGGCACCGCGTCGTGAGCGGCCGCCGCGCCGCCCGGCGGCAAGCGCGCTCCCGCGGGTAGGGGCCGCGCTAGGCGGGCCGTCGCGCTTCCCCGGGGCGGGTGGCCGGCTATAAAAGGGAGGGGCCGCTAGCCAACCTCGCCGCACGAGCCTTTCCCCCACCGCGCCGAGCCCGCCGGCGCTAGCCGTGCCCGCCGCCGCTGGGCGCCGCTGCACACCCCGCTGTCGGCCACCTCTACTCCCAAATCCAACCCAAATCGGTCCATAGCCTCCCTTAGACCCTCCCCTCGCCCTTCCCCGGCCGTGCCGGCGACGAGCTCGCCGGAATTTGCTCAGCCCGCGCCGTCCGGCCGTCCCAGGGGCCACATTGCAAAGCAACATTTCTTTCCGAGGGCCTGACTGCAAAAGGGTAACTCAAATAGTAAAGTGACTTTCTTGATTTTTGTAAATTCCGTACAAAATCGTAGAAAAATTGGAAAAATGCAAAACCAATTTTGTTGGATTGTTCGTGAAATATTCCACAAGTTTTGTTCTTCTTGCCTGAGCTAGTTCCTGTTAGTTTTTGCATGAAAAATACAAATGTGAAAACCCTAGATCTGCAATATCTCAAAATCTATAAGTCCTCTGGGCCCAATTTTTGGATATGTTGTGTACTAGGTCATAGCTAGCTCTTATGCCAAAAATTGCATAAAGTTATGATGTAAATCTTTTTATAAAAATGTTTTTCATTTCTGCCAGATCTGAATAAATGATTTTTCTAGCTAAAAATTATTAGGTTTTTGCAACCAACTTTCGCACACTGTCTTTTAATTCCAAAACACACCTCTGGTGAATTAATCACAATTTTATAATTACCATGAATAGTTACTCTTGAATTATGCTTGATTTTCTTTGAAAATGCATAACTCAAGTTTCATAATAGTTCTAGGTGTATGTGCTGCACCACTAGGCTAGTTATGAACCATATAGCATGTGCGAGAAAGTTTGGATCATTTTGTTGAGTATTTATTTTTGTATGCATTTGATTTGAATCACTAGCTAGTCTTTGTTATTTTCTATAATATTTAATTTCCTAGCTTTCAACACTTACATGTGGGTCCGATGGACCAGTATAGGTGCTAATATGCTTAAGAAACACTTCTTTGAATTTTTGGTAATTTATTGCTTAATAAAGCTTAAAAGCCCCCTTTTTATATTAAAGAGAAATTAAATAAAGGAAAGACTCTTTTTAATTCCTTTTCCTTTTTTGGAAAGTATTACCCAATTTAATTAAAGGATAATTAAATATCCTTGCTGGTAAGAAATTAATTCATGAATAAACATATTGTTCATACTCTTGCTTGTGAAAGGAAAAGGACTACACATTCACATGAAATAACAAGTACAAAGAAACATTTATTCAAATGTGCAATAAAACAATAAATCACATATGACCAATAACCTTCCTAAAAGAGATGTACTATCTAGATGCTTGTTAAGGTGAATATGACCAACAAGAGTTGGGCAAGACAACAAACTATCACATCACCTGAACTTGCATTGCATTCCGTGTAGATCTTCCAGACGGAGATTACTCCCTTGTCCCGGAAACCGAGGAAGGAGGAGCGGAAGCTTCGCTGCAGTACGTGGAAGTGGTCGACGACACCGAGGGTGCCCAGGCTAACCTAGCTGACGAAGGCAAGCTCCGGTGCATCTAACCTAGCTTTTAAATTCTTTATTAAATTATCTATGGATGCTTGTGCATTTAAGTTCAGGAGTTGAATGAAACCCTAGATGCATGATCCCTAGGTACCTTTGTCCTTACTAGTATAATAGGTCGATAGCTGCTAAGCTATAGGACCGTTACAAGTCGAGTGATGACCTCACTCGCGAGAATAGGTTCCTAGATAGGAATCACAATATATCCTTAATTGGATTGCTCATGTGGTAAGAGCATGGGATTCGGGCTCCGGTCTAGTGGTTATGTGGGTTAAGTGTTTGAACGTACTAAGCACATGTCGGGTATGGGACCGGTAAGACTAGTACCTTAATGAGACGGCTAGGGATGGAACTGTCACTACTCTTGGGGTCTGTCTCACGGCTAGCTAACGGTGGTGTATGGTGATTCCGGGTATCTTGCGGGGTATTCCGGATAGCCTGCACCAAAGACTGTGGCCTTTCATCCCGACCCGAGGATTTTTGGAAATGGCCTAGGAAAGTTGTCCTTGAGGGGGGTAGCCTACCGTGTGTTTAGATCTCCCTTGCAAGGTTTAAATCAATCGATTGTCGGCCTCTCACCGTTATCTGAGACTACTTACTCCACTAGCCATGAGATCCCTAATGATGGAAGTTTATGAATATTATGTTTGAATAATTGTATTGTACAACTTTGTCTGTACTAGTTGGCTAATGTAGTAAAGATTAAACCTACTAGAACTTGTGCTAAAATCTTGAAGGTCAGGACCTACTCTTTGTTACTTTTCAGCAAAAGCAACCCAGTAGCCAAAAAGCCTTTCATGGTCTAGATTTGGTGAAGTAGTCATCACCGACGGGTAAGACTTGCTGAGTATTAGTATACTCAGCCTTGCTATAATATGTTGATCCGGGTGATGCTTTCGATGATGTGTGGCCCGGAGAGATCCCGCCCGGCTGGGAGCTGGAGTGGGTGGAGGACGACTACTAAGAGCATCATGGATGGCCTCCCGTGGTGTTTCCGCTTCCCGTTCGTTTAAATTCCGCTGTTTTCAAAACTCTGAACTCTTTCGTTATGGCAAAAACCTTGGTTTGTAATAATTGAACCCCTCGGGGTACGAATTTGGATATTAATGATGATGTATCTCTGGACTCGCCTTCGAGTGAGTTTTAATGCATATATTAGATCCTTGTTGCTATTCAAGTGATTTACCGGGCGTTAACCCGACAACTAATGATAGGATGATACTTTATTATCACTTAATGGCCAAAGTGGATTGGTTTAGGCGATAGTACGATATTTTCCTGGGCGGGTTGTCACAGTTGGCATCAGGGCAATTATATGCACTAGAGATTAATTAATAAACTTAATCACTGGTTTTTAAATAAAATATGCCAAGATTGTATGATTTTTCAAAATACGTTGGTCCGCTAAGGATAAACTAGACCGAGAGGCCCTAGAGGGAATTTTTGGGTTCTTTCAGGTGGCTTAATTAACCTATGGTTTATTTTGCTAACTTCCAGCACATTATGTTATGTCAGACTTACTTTCTTGCACAACCAAACTAGAGGAGCCACGTGTTTTATACGTGTGCTGTTCCGCATCACGGGAATTGCGAGGGTTGATGGAGTGATAAATTCCACGGATCCCATCTTCGCGTCTGTTTATGAGTTATGTGTCACCACGTGTTTCATACGTGTGCATTCCGCATGTCGCTCATGCGAGGCAAGGGTACACTCCATTCAAACGGAGGGTGTCTGAGGTTGGACGCTGTCCATGCAGTAGCTTAACACATGGATGCCGTTTCTATAGTGAACGGTACTGTATGTGGACGCTTTCGTGACGTGCTGGCACGAAAGGTTCGTTTTCTGCAGGTACATAACAGCGCTTCGTTAGTCGTTAAGCGAGTACCATATAGCTTTCGACTAGATATTATAGGGAGAGATGAATGAAAGCCTTGCCACCGGCACTAACTTCGAGTTTTGGCTTGATTGCCATGTGAGGTCGGATAGGACGTCTTGCATGCATATTAAAAATCGAAACAACGGACCGAAAACTAAATCTCCATATGCTCTCTAAGGAAGATTTCGCTAGTGTGTGCATTTTATAAACTAGAGTACTCCTCATACTTAGCTGTCATGCTGCCGGAATTTTGAAAAAGCTTGATTCACCTTGTTGAACCTTGTGCTAGATTTAATTAAGCCAGTTGTTTGAAAACAGTTGCTCCTTAGCTAGCCTAGCTTGTAGCCGCAAGTTCCGATCTTGTTTTTTTGGTTTGGTTTACACCTTCCTAGGCACATCTAGATCTTGTACCCATCCACCTTGTTTTCCGTATTTGAGCTCAACCTTGAAAATTTAATATGTGTTAAAGAACTTTTGTATTAACCGGGAAACTTGGGAAAGATTTTGAGGGTTCTGGATTTTTGGTTATGAATTTTTGTTCACAACTGCCAGAACTTCATGTCATTATGTATGTGAGCTCGCTTCGAGTTCTAGCATGCAACTGTACCTTTGTGCACATGACTACCCAATATTACCCAACATGAGAAAAGAGAACTTTTGCCATTCTACCAGGCCGTAGGAATGTCTTGATCTTAGAATTCAATCTTCAATCGTGATTCTCCTATCATCATGTCATTTCCGTCGACTTGTATTTTCCCTTCAACCCCTTGTCCTCAGACATGTTGAAGCACTAGGATATTCTTCGTATTGGTATCCTTGTCCTGGTTACTTCGAACATGCAATCATGAGCTTATTCCCCGTGGTCTTGCTCACAACCTTTTGAAAAATAAATAAATAATTATGTCTCTTCTTAAGCATGCATTTGCATAGCATGTGCATTGGGAACCTTGGGTGAACTAACATGCATACGCTTGGAGTGTTTTCAACATCTCCCACTCTATCCTTTGTGTTTGGTGAAGTTTCATCCCATAACTAAAGGTGTCGTGACGGAACCTAGGGCGTCATGTGCGCTGCAGCCACATGATTGCCACTAGGGGCGCACTAGGTATCTTGGTTGTGAGAATGCGACTCGCCACGCACACCCCTTCTCAACCTGTGATTGTCTTCTCAATCACTAACTCGTTTGGTGGGTAACCGAGTCATGCTAACATGCATCATAAGCACCATACTACCGAGCATATGCATCGTGTCTTCATAAACATGCGCATCACATCGCTTTTTGAATAGCATTGCACGTGGTGGCAAGGCAATGCCACCTAAGGTTACAACCTAAATAACGTGTGAGCAAGATCGTTCGAAAGGGCCTATACCAAGTTATCTCTCCATACTTTATGCTTGCATCCGCAAGTAAACTCCGTGCAAAAGCTTTCCATTATTTGTCGCCTTTGATTACTCTTATGGGCTAATCTTGGACCGATGGTGGTTATACTCTTTGACCAATAATCCCATCGTGTTTGCTCCCTCGGAGTAATTTCAGAAAATCTTAGAGGACCACTTCCCTGTTTCCCTATCTTGTCCTTGGAATTTCGAATCTCGGGACGAGATTCTTCTTAAGGGGGTAGGCTGTGACGCCCCAGGTTTTTAATTAGCGTCATTAGTGCTAATGGCCGAATCAGCCGAGTCAAACCGGCCGACAGCGGTCAAACCTAGGTCAACCTGGGTCATCACCTCGAAAACCTCGCCGATGAACCCTATTGAACCCCATGACCAAGTCTACACACACCCGTGGTCAACCCTTGGTCAAAGGCACGGTCAAACACCCCTTAACCTTTGACGTCGGCGAATGTCGTCCGGAACTTTTGCCGCATTCTCCAAAATTCACCTAAACACTTCAAAATCAACCTTTTTGAAAGTTGTCCATCTTGTTGAAGGACCGAACTTTCGTGTAGAATGGCATTTCAAATTTTGAGCGGAAAAGGGTGAAAAACTTGATCGACTGACAACACCTCCTATTTACCGGAACCTGGTGGCATTCAAAGTTGGCACGACGTTCCTGCAAAATCCGTTGAGAAAAACACCCTAGAGCCTTTTTAGAAGTTGTAGAGGATGACTAGATCTGCAACTTTCATGTTCACAGCTTGGTCAAGTTCTATTCAAAAATTTGGAGAAAATTTATTCGAACAGGGTCTCAGGAACATTGTTCAGCGGCCGACGCCCGTCGCGACGTCGCCCGTGCCGAGCCGCACTGCACCGCGCCGTATGCGCCGTACAACCCGTCCGGCGCCTCCACGCGCTCGGTCCCGAGGCGCGCACCCACCGAGGCCCCGCGCACCGAGGCACCTCGGGGGCCAACACCGCCCGTGCCGCGTCGGCACCGCGCCGTGAGCCGGCCGCCGCGCCGCCGGCGGGCGGGCGCCTCCCGAGGGGCGGGGGGCCGCGCTAGGCGGCCGTCGCGCTTCCCCGGGCGGGTGGCCGGCTATAAAAGGGAGGGGCCGCCAGCCAACCTTGTCGCATGAGCCATTCCCCCACCGCGCCGAGCCCGCCGGCGCCGGCCGTGCCCGCCGCCGCCGGGCGCCGCCGCACACCCCCGCCGTCGGCCACCTCTACTCCCAAATCCAACCCAAATCGGTCTGTAGCCTCCCATGGACCCTTCCCCCGCCCTTCCCCGGCCGTGCCGGCGACGAGCTCGCCGGAATTTGCCCAGCCCGCGCCGTCCGGCCGTCCCAGGGGCGACATTGCAAAGCAACATTTCTTTCCGAGGGCCTGACTGCAAAAGGTAACTCAAATAGTAAAGTGACTTTCCTGATTTTTGTAAATTCCGTACAATATCGCAGAAAAATCGGAAAAATGCAAAACCAATTTTGTTGGATTGTTCGTGAAATATTCCACAAGTTTTTTTATTCTTGCCTGAGCTAGTTCCTGTTAGTTTTTGCATGAAAAATACAAATGTGAAAACCCTAGATCTGCAATATCTCAAAATCTATAAATCCTCTGGGTCCAATTTTTGGATATGTTGTGTGTTAGGTCATGACTAGGTCCTATGCCAAAAATTGCATAAACTTATGGTGTAAATCAGTTTATAAAAAAGTTTTTCATTTCTGCCAAATCTGCATAAATCATTTTTCTAGCTAAAAATAATTAGGTTTTTGCAACCAACTTTCGCACACTCTCTTTTA
Source organism: Cenchrus americanus (assembly GCA_947561735.1). Lineage (NCBI taxonomy): Eukaryota > Viridiplantae > Streptophyta > Magnoliopsida > Poales > Poaceae > Cenchrus > Cenchrus americanus. The sequence goes on from OX387240.1 coordinate 79,542,622, forward strand.
ATTCCAAAACACACCTCTGGTGAATTAACAAAAATTTTATAATTACCAAATATATTTATTCTTGAATTATGATTGATTTTCTTTGAAAATGCATAACTCAAGTTTCATAATAGTTCTAGGTGTATGTGCTGCACCACTAGGCTAGTTTTGAACCATATAGCATGTGTGAGAAAGTTTGGATCATTTTGTTGAGTATTTATTTTTGTATGCATTTGATTTGAATCACTAGCTAGTCTTTGTTATTTTCTATAATATTTAATTTCCTAGCTTTCAGCACTTACATGTGGGTCCCAGGGACCAGTATAGGTGCTAATATGCTTAAGAAACACTTCTTTGAGTTATTGGTAATTTATTGCTTAATAAAAGCTTAAAAGCCCCCTTTTTATATTAAAGAGACATTAAATAAAAGAAAGCCGCGTTTTAATTCTTTTTCCTTTTTTGGAAAGTATTACCCAATTTAATTAAACGATAATTAAATATCGTTGCTGGTAAGAAATTAATTCATGAATAAACATATTGTTCATACTCTTGATTGTGAAAGGAAAAGGACTACACATTCACATGAAATAACAAGTACAAAGAAACATTTATTCAAATGTGCAATAAAACAATAAATCACATATGACCAATAACCTTCCTAAAAGAGATGTACTATCTAGATGCTTGTTAAGGTGAATATGACCAACAAGAGTTGGGCAAGACAACAAACTATCACATCACCTGAACTTGCATTGCATTCCATGTAGATCTTCCAGACGGAGATTACTCCCTTGTCCCGGAAACCGAGGAAGGAGGAGCGGAAGCTTCGCTGCAGTACGTGGAAGTGCTCGACGACACCGAGGGTGCCCAGGCTAACCTAGCTGACGAAGGCAAGCTTCGGTGCATCTAACCTAGCTTTTAAATTCGTTATTCAATTAGCTATGGATGCTTGTGCATTTAAGTTCATGAGTTGAGTGAAACCCTAGATGCATGATCCCTAGGTACCTTTGTCCTTACTAGTATAATAGGTTGTAGCTGCTAAGCTATAGGACCGTTACAAGTCGAGTGATGACCTCACTCGCGAGAATAGGTTCCTAGATAGGGATCACAATATATCCTTAATTGGATTGCTCATGTGGTAAGAGCATGGGATTCGGGCTCCGGTCCAGTGGTTATGTGGGTTAAGTGTTTGAACGTACTAAGCACATGTCGGGTATGGGACCGGTAAGCCTAGTACCTTAATGAGACAGCTAGGGATGGAACTGTCACTACTCTTGGGGTCTGTCTCACGGCTAGCTACCGGTGGTGTATGGTGATTCCGGGTATCTTGCGGGGTATTCGGATAGCCTGCACCAAAGACTGTGGCCTTTCATCCCGACCCGAGGATTTTTGGAAACGGCCTGGGAAAGTTGTCCTTGCGGGGGTAGCCTACCGTGTGTTCAGATCTCCCTTGCAAGGTTTAAATCAATAGATTGTCGGCCTCTCACCGTTATCTGAGACTACTTACTCCACTAGTCATGAGATCCTTAATGATGGAAGTTTATGAATATTATGTTTGAATAATTGTATTGTACAACTTTGTCTGTACTAGTTGGCTAATGTAGTAAAGATTAAACCTACTAGAACTTGTGCTAAAATCTTGAAGGTGAGGACCTACTCTTTGTTACTTTTCAGCAAAAGCAACCCAATAGCCAAAAAGGCTTTCATGGTCTAGATTTGGTGAAGTAGTTATCACCGACGGGTAAGACTTGCTGAGTATTAGTATACTCAGCCTTGATATAATATGTTGATCCAAGTAATGCTTTCGGTGATGTGTGGCCCGGAGAGATCCTGCCCGGCTGGGAGCTGGAGTGGGTGGAGGACGACTACTGAGAGCATCATGGATGGCCTCCCGTGGTGTTTCCGCTTCCCGTTCGTTTAAATTCCGTTGTTTTCAAAACTCTAAACTCTTTTGTTATGGCAAAAAACTTGGTTTGTAATAATTAAACCCCTCGGGGTACGAATTTGGATATTAATGATGATGTATCTCTGGACTCGCCTTCGAGTGAGTTTTAATGCATATATTCGATCCTTGTTGCTATTCAAGTGATTTACTGGGCGTTAACCCGGCAACTAACGACAGGATGATACTTTATTATCGCTTAATGACCAAAGTGGATTGGTTTAGGCGATAGTACGGTATTTTCCTGGGCGGGTTGTCACAGTATGTAAACATGTGGTAACATCAATGGGACCTAGGAATGCCTACAAAGACATGCTAGACAATGTGGTTAGTCCCATTACTTGTGTTAGCATGAATCACCAAAATCAACTCGAACAAATGGCAAATGGGGCCATGTTCGCTACAATCTCCCCCTTTTTGGTGATTTATGACAACACAAGCAAAGCAAGCATAAATTTGCAAAACTTGACAAAATTGGAGCCACTTACACTTGCTTGGATGCTTACCATCATCCAAACTCCCCCTAGATCAACCTTCCCCCCTTTTGATCTTCTTTTCCTATGTTCACATTCTCCCCCTTTGGTCTCATATCCTTGAAACCACTAGCTTGCTTTGGTCTCACATTCTCCCCCTTTGGAATAAAATCTCCAAAAAGTCCAAAACAAAAGGGCTCCAAGGAAACTAGCCAGTCCTAGCAAACATAGCTCAAAGAGAAATGTTAAATACAAGGGAGAAAGCAGCATGAACCATGATCCATATGTATCATATCAATGAAGATACCACATGTAAGAATGACTAAGGTGGATCACAAGCTCATGAGACTCATGATACAAACTAAGCTCCCCCTAAGTGTGTGCACAAAAAGATAGTGTGAAGACAAGTGCACAACTACAAACTTGTAAGACAAGGAAGCTTAGAGCATATCATGCAAGGAGATAGCTTAAAGAACAAGAGATAAGACAAATGGGTTCTTGTTACATTACCACTTGTAGATATCACTTGTAGTCTTTTGATCATTGCATACCTCCGGGGGTTGATCCTCTTCACCTTGTTAGCACCACATTGAGATGAGCCACTTGGAAATGATATCACTAGGTGACACCACTTGAAAGAAGCTTGCATAGAAGACACTTGGGGTACCACAAGGATTAGGAATCTATGAGTGCATTGCTTTTGAACTTATATAAAGACACAAGCTCGCAAGGACATGACTCAATAGCATGAAGCTCATATTACTATATTCACTCTTTTAGAGATGTTAGATCACATTGAGAGTGAAATAGCATTCTCTTAGAATGAAGCACCGCACGGGAACGCGTCACCAAGGGACTACATAAGATAAGCTTGAAACAATATTAGTCCCATAACCAAACCATAGGATGAGCTCCCCCTAAATGTGTGCATTTAGTGTTTGAATCACCAACCAAATGTATGCACATTGTTTATGACAACAAAAGGGAAGCTAACCCTATAGCTTGCTTATGATGCAAAAAGATATATGTGAAAACACGCACTATGAAAGAACAAGTGTAGATTTCCTACACACTAATCAAACCATGTAAGTTGCTTATGGGTTAGCATATGACACAAGAAACCTACCATATGTAAATATTGCAACAAATGCAACCTAAACAAGGCAATGGAGCTACAATGATGCATGAGATAAGTTCTAGTTTCCATTACCTCAACCGGGGATCTTGGGCAACACATGTCCAATTTGCAAGCTTGGCTTATAGACTTGAATCTTCTAACCTTGATTGTGCCAAGCCTCCCAAGTCCCTGCTCTCAAGGCCTTCAAGTGGCCTTCGGAACCCAAACCATTTGAGGCCCCTTCATGTTGATGATGACTTCCTTAGGCACCCAAATGGGTTGGTTCCAACCCCGCTCCTTCTTCATCTTCCCAACCTTGTGTGCAACCACCTTGCCATTAGCCTTCTTCTTGATGACGTAGGTGTTGCTCTTGGTCTTGTTCTTGCGGTTGGCCTTGGTGTAGATGAGGGAGCTCTTGATGGTGGGGTTCAACTTCTTCTTTGCGCCCTTGTCCATCTTCTTGACAAATTGAGGGCATTTGTAGAACTTGTGCCCTTCTCCATGACACTTGTAGCAAGTCACGGTTGCACCCTTCTCAAGCTTCTTCACCATGGGATCATGGTTATCTTGAGAAGGTTGGACTTTGCTCTTCATGTCTTGAGAGATGTCCACTTGTTCTTCATCGTTCTTGCCCTTGCCCATCAAGCTTGCCAACCTCTCTCGGAGCCATTTCACTTCTTGCTTAAGCTCATCATTCTTCTTGCCTATAAGGGAATCACATGTTTCTACAACAACATTCTCATTGCAAGATGGTGAGCATGATTCCTCAATTAAATCAATGCAAGAAGTTGAAGCATCTACCTTGGAGATAGGAATTGCACAAGGGATAGATGATTCATCAAGCTCAAAGGAATTACTTGTTTTAGTCTTGTTGCTCTCAAGCTTAGATTTTAGCTCATCACACTCCTTGCTAAGCAATTTGAATTTGCACAACAATTGTTCATAATTTGTAGCAAGGGTTGCACTAAGATCATTGAGAGCATTGAGTTCCTTGATTTCATTAGCTTGTTTCTTAAGCATTCCTTTTTGCTCGTGGACTAGCTCAACAAGATCATCGAGAGAGGTGGTGTCGAACTTGTCATCACTTACATTGCTCTCCATACCTTTGGCCATAAGGCACATGTGTAGTGATGATGAAGGACCTTGCATGAAGCGAGTGGTGAAGTTCTTTCTTGATTCATCACTTGTGCTACAAGAACTTGATTCTCCACCACTTGTCCACTCACGGACGGCGATAGTTGCTTCTTGCCTTGGTCTCCTCTCCTTGACCACCTTCTTCTTGGGCTTGTGCTCGATCTTGGTGAACTTGATGTGTTGATGATGACACCCTTCTCTCAAGTGGACGTTGTAGCCGTACATGTTGACTTTCTTCACATAGTTGAAGATCTTCTTCACGTACTCGGCCACCATGGATTCAACCTCTTCATCACTTGAGGAATCTTCATCGTCACCATCATCACCATCATCCTCGCTTGAGCTTCCGTGAGTAGCCATCCTACTCAACATCTTCTCTTGTTGTCTTGAGAGAGCATGGCTTGTAGTTGGAGAGGATGGTTCTTGGGGCTTTTCTTGGGGCGCCTTCTTTGACTTGGGCATGAGTTGAAGCTCATGTGCCATGATCTTGCTCAAGATATGAGATGGCTTCAAATCTTCGAGCTTCTTCTCGTAGATGATTGCCGTCACCAAGTCATAATCGGGCTTCCGGAGACTTTGAAGGATCTTGCGGTTGATGTTCAAGTCCACGATGTCCTTCACACCTAAAGCATTGATCTCATTGACAAGCACATTTAGGCGTGAGTACATAGATTCGGCATTTCCATTTGCAAGTTGCTTAAAGCTATTGAATTCCTCAAGGAGACAACCGTAGCGTTCATTAGCAACTTCTTTTGAACCCTCTTTTTGCTCCTTGATGGTTTTCCATAGCTCATGAGCATTTTGACAAGTAAAAACTCTATTGAAAACGCCTACATCTAGTGAGGACAAAATGATACTTTTAGCAATCACATCAAATTGATTTTCCTTCTTAGTACCATTTTTCATGCCCTCATCGGTGACTCTCCAAACATCAAGGTCCTTTGCTTGGAGATAGGCCTCCATGAGAACCTTCCACCAAGGATAGCCCGTGCCATCGAAATGTGGAGCCAAACCTAAGGTATCCACCCCTTTCATTCCTTTATAGAGAAACTCACTAGGCGGTGAAGCCTAACCGTTCCAGTGAGCCGGTTTTCATAATTTACCAATCGAATTGGTGTATCCTTCTGAAGGAAGTGAGTCCCGGCTCTGATACCACTTGTAAGGAATCGGAGGGGGAGGGGGTGAATTAGGAAACTTAAAACCTTAACCTATGGCTTCACTAATTTCACACAAAGATAAACTAGAACATACTATCTATATGTGCAACTAGGGTTGTTCTAGTGTGAAACTCCCATCCCAAAACAAGGTTTGCAACCTATAGTCAATCCTAGCATGATACTACTCTAGGAAAGTAAAGGCAAGCAAAGATTGCAATAGAGTAAATGCGGAAACGTAAAGGGGATGAGAGGAAGCAAACCCTTGACACGCGATTTATCCCGTGGTATCGGTAGGCACTAAGCCACCCCTAGTCCACGTTGTTGAAGCACTCACACAAGAGTATTGCTTCCCGGTCACCAAGTCTCTCCCAAGAGCACCACTTGACTCGCCACAAAGGCTAGCCACTTAGGCACTTGCCAAGCTCCCTTGGTCACCTTGATTCCGCCTCCACTAAGGAGCTTCTCCACCAAAGAAGGGGGTCTCCACGTCCCCCGCACAAAGTGTCCTCGCTGCTCCACACCAAGCCGGAGGGTCGATGACGATTACCGGTGATCCACTTAGGCCCCAAGGCTTCCGGCAAACCTTGTACAACTTGATTCACTGAAGAACCACGTCACAAGGTTGCCACAACCATGCACTCACTCAGCTCTAAGCTAAGCCTAGCACTAAGTGCATACACAAAGCATATGCAAGTCTAAGGATGAGAAATTAAGTACTTGGATGGATTGGATATGATCTTCTAGGTGTCTTGAACTCCTCTGCACTTCGACACAATCCAGCAACCTCAAATGGGTGAGTGGAGGGGGTATAAATAGCCCAAGGCATCAAACTAGCCATTGGCTATCAGCCACTGAAAAAGATAGCGTCGGATGAACCGATGCTTACTTTTTCCAAGCGTCGGTTCATCCGATGCCCCTCCCACGTCACATAGCTGTTGAGATTCTCTGACACAACTGCTCCGACGCTATGCACCGACGGTAGCATCGGATCATCCGGTGCTGAAGACCCCGCGACCAAGTCGCCTCTGTTAGCTTTCACGCGACCGTCGGATAGACCGACGCTTCACCTTGTCCAAGGCGTCGGATCATCCGGTGTTGAAGGCTTCGTCTTGGCACGTCTCCGTCTTGATTCAAACTGAGCGTCGGATAGACCGACGGTGTCCTCACTGAGACCGTCGGATCATCCGGTGCTACTGTCTTCGCTGCTTTTCCTCTGCAACTCGTTCGACGCATCTACAAAGTGGACCGTCGGTTCATCCGATGGTGCCTAGGGTTTCAACCAGTGTACCAACTCGTCCGACGATTGCACCGACGCTTGCTATTTGGGTACCGTCGGTTCATCCGATGGTGGCTTTTTCCTTCTTTCTTCGCATCTTCAACTTGGATCTTTGCTTCAACTTAACATACTTAACATGCCATTACTTATAGCCTCCAAATATATACTAAGTCCTCAAATTTGCTGTAAGTAACCTAACATGTCCATGGTATGTTAACTTGTGGTATGACATGTTAGCTTGGGCATGGTATGTTAACATGTGGTAACATCCATGGGACCTAGGAATGCCTACAAAGACATGCTAGACAATGTGGTTAGTCCCATTACTTGTGTTAGCATAAATCACCAAAATCAACTCGAACAAATGGCAAATGGGGCCATGTTCGCTACAGCAAACACCACATCAAGGATCATGCTAAATGGGATACGAGGAAGGCCTCTCCAGCACATACGTGGCCTCAGGTAGGGTGATTGTCACACCCTGAAATTTCCAATTTCAGGATGTGAATAGAGAGAATAATTAATTACAATTATCTCAAAATTTTAAAATTTTTCCAACATTTATTTTCTTTACAGGGAATATACTATAGGAAAAATCCTTTGATTGATTTTCTAAATTCAATAAAAAGTTATGTGTGTTGCATTCATGCCGATGCATCTAGTGGTTCTTGAGTGCAAAAGGTTTCAAAAATGCGTTCAGGAGTTGTCCAAACCTTCCTAGAATTTTCCGGATTTTTCTGGGAATAATTCTCATTTTCTTTGAGCTATTTCTATTTATTAGAAGGCTCTAAAATCTTTTTCTTGAGCTCCCAAATACTTGATTTGGATTGTTCGAGTTCCAATCTATCTCTGGGAATTCCTCTAGAATTTTTGGAATTTTTTAGAATATTCTTCGTGGCTTTTAGGAATGATCTAGCTATTTCTAGATCATTTCTTTCACGAATATATTCTCTGAAGATAAAAAAGAAGCCTTTTTCCTTTTCCCTTTTTCATTTCCTCATTTTCGGCCCGTGGCTGCTTTCGGCCCAATAGACGAAGTCTGGCGGCCACCCCTCATTTCTTCCGCCAGGCCGCCGCGACCCCCTCAACTTCCGCAGCCCAGCCAGCCCGGTCCACCAGCCTGCCGTGGCCCTACGCTTGGCCCATCTGAGCCCGGCCTCCATGCCGGCCGTAGGCGGGGCCGGCACGCCGCCGCCACCTTGGCGTGCGCGCCCCCGACGGTGCCTCCCCGCACGCCCCCATATAAAAGAAGCCGCCTCCCCGCGCGCCGCCCTAGCTCCCTCGCCCGCGCGCGCGCCGCCTCCGCGCGCGCCGCCGCCCTGCGCACACGAGCCGCCCGCGCCGCCGCCGCCTGGGAGCCGACCCCGAACTGTCGCGGTTGACTCGAGATTCCGGCCGGCCCCGTCGTTCTCCGCCCAAGGTGAGCACTCCATCTTGGTCCCCTCATTCTCCTCTTCCTTTTTCCCTAGGCGCCCGAGCTCCTATAGCCGCTCCAGTCGCCGGTGCCCTAGGCCACCAGAGCCGCCGGCGGGATGCCCTCCCTATCCTCTATCCCTGACCGGTTTGGATAGAGGAAGAAGAAAGGAATTTTTGCACATGACCCCCTGAGTTCCCCGGAATCTACTAGATCCAATTGTGTGTCTTAGATCTTTTGCAGCTAAACTCCTAGATCTATTAGATGTTTGCAACCAGATCTAACCAAAGCACTTTTACAGATCTAACCCCGAGTTTTATCCTTTTCACGAGCACTGTTTACTGTGTCTCGGGAATCTTTTCAGCTACTCCCTGAAATCTATAGTTAATCGCGAATAGGTCCTTATCATCTTGTGTTGCTCCTAGATTCTTCGTTTTAATTCCGTTTTATCCGTTCAAGTTGTGTTAGGTTCATAATAATGTAAAGCACGCGTTAGTGGTGTGTTTTCACCATGTTTTGTTTTCTGAAAATAAAATTAATATTAATTTTGATTAATGTCTAGTTATACACATCTTTTATAAATAAAAGCAATATATATCTATACCCGTTTTTCATAATCAAATTTAATTTGATTAATGATTACTTTACAGGCTTTTATAAATAAAATTTAATTAGATCTTTTACTCGATTTTTCCGTAAGTCAAATATTAATTGGCTTAATGATTAATTAACTTTTATAAATAAAAGTTGATTATGCTTTTACTCCGGCTTTATAAATAAATGTTAATTTTGATTAATAGCAATGTAATGATGCTTTCAATAATAACATGATCTACCACAAAGCTTCATTTAGATTATTCATATTAAATTTGAATAATTCTTATATGAATCTTTATAAATAAAACTTGATTAGTTCTTTACTCCGGTCTTTTACAAATAAAAAGTAATGTTGCATTAATTCCAACTTAGGGTGTTTTCTTTATGAAATATCCCTACATACGTTTTGTTAATTAAAATAAATCTAGCTCATAGCCTCGTTCTCTTATATGAGTAAATCAATCGTTAGACGTTCTTTACCTCAGTGTCTCTTTTGATCAAGGCTACCTGAAGTTCTAAATCTTTTCGGTGTTAACACAATCTCACACCATATGCGTCTAATCAGACCTTTCCCTTCTAAGCACGGTATGTGTGCTTTGGTGATCCTAGTAGATATCTTAGAGTTTCTGTTCTGCATTTCTTTATCAAGAAATCCTATCACGATTATTTCATGTTTCTCTTAGAACCTCGTTCATCAATATCTAGTTCATGTCTATCCTATCTCAGTTAGGTTGTCGCTTCATGAATCAGCTGTGTTCTTGTGCCTAATCCGTCGTAGCTACCTTTCCTTAGATCTTAACATGTTGTCTGTTTATCCTGTCAGATTAGATCACCCTTGGTTAGTGTGTCAGTTGTTCATCCGAGTTCTCTTTGTAGACTAGTTCTTCCAAACCCTAGCCTAAGGTTTGTGTGTGCGTTATAGTTCGCTTCTACCATTCTTGTTCGTTCCACCTTAACTTGTACGCTAGCATGTGTATCACCTGTTACTTTTGTTTTAACATTAAAGATGCATGTTAATCTTGACTAATTATTATTCCAATGCTTTTATAAATAAAAAGTGATTAAGTTCTAATCCAGTTTTCTTTAATCATGATGTAATTGGTTAATCCCTATTCATAACTAGTTTTTCTAAATAAAAGATGTTAGGGTTAAACATCGGTTTTCATAATAAAGTTAATATGCCTAATGACATCATAAATGCCTTTTCAATATTAAATATGTTTAGTTGAACACGTGACATAAAGTTACTCGTCTAGATATCTTATACTTGCTTTATCTTTCTAAAATAATTGTTAATTTGACATAACTTCTACTCGAATGTTATAAATAAAACATGATTAGGTTTATCGTGATTTCTTTAATTAAATGTAACTTGTTTAATGGTAACATAGAGTATTTCTCTGAAATATTCTTTCACATGATTTCTTAATTAAAATATGTCAAGCACGTAGTCTCTTGTTGATGGATAATAATCTTTCGATAGTTTCGAGCTTAGTTCTGTTTTAGCGTTTCTTGCGCTTGCGTAACCATAGAATCGAGCCTATCCTTTAGTGCGTTCTTTTAAAGCTTTGATTTGATTGATGTATTGTTCTTAGTTGTGCTCGTGCGTTTGCTTTGCATGTTTGTGCCCGATGATTGATGCGATTAGAGTGAACGTTGTCCGAGAATCAAGAGCTTTGGAAGAGTATGAAGATGAAGTGTTCTGAGCAACTACTCTTTGGTTAAAGGCAAGTGTGTACTTGAACTTTTGTCCCAATAACTTTATAAATCACTTTGCATTGTTTTGCATTAATTTTGATGGGTGCCTATTAAGGATGACTAGCCTCTTTTGACCATTATCTTGAACCCGGTTTTAATTAATTTTGATGGTAGATAATTGCTTAGTGTGCTCAAATGGGTTGGTAATAATCAACATGGTTATCATTTTATGCTCTATGTTTCAATGTGATACGTGATGTTCAATATATATAAGATCATTGTGCATTATTTGGAACATGGAGAACCACCCAGAAAAACAGTACAACCACAAGAACTATTGGGCAATGGTCTTGGCTGAATAATTAGGAACTTTAGCTTGGGGTGATCTTACCCGATAAGGACAAGGGATCGGCGGTACTGCAGGGTATGGACTCGGTCTAGCAGGGGGTTGGGTGAGTTATTATTTTTATGGTGGGGTATCAACCTGCTAGGGTACTTTATACCTTGCTAACTGATCTGGACCTTGTGGGTCACTACTTGTTGGAGAACCTTTGTAAAGGCCATGTAGCGTCCCTATGCAACCACACCTCGGTAGTGTGGTATGGTGCTTGGCCGGCATCGCATGGTTGGGTTCAAAGTTCTTCGGAGCTTTTACGCTGCTTGTGGTGAAAGTGTACAACCTCTGCAGAGTGTAAAACTAATCGATTAGCCGTGCTCACGGTCATGAGCGATCTGGACCCTCACATGATAATTTAACTTGAAGATGGACTTAAATTGTGATATGTGTTATGGTTATGCTTGCCATGTGCTCATGGCGTATCTCTTATCTTTATGCTTAATTGAGGGTTGGTATAAACTTATACTTTTATTAGTAATCAGGTGCTAATAAAATTTGACCAACTAAAATGTTGAATGCTTGGAGCCAATCCACTATAAAGCCTTTGCATTCATTCTTCCTCCACACGTGCTGAGTACGACAAGTGCTCACCCTTGCTATAAACAATGTTGCTCAGAAGGAGGAAGCTACTCTGAAGTCTTGTGAAGGTGTTATTGGTGCTAGGCGTACGCAACCCCCAGTCGACTGCTTGTGAAGTTTGGTGCCTTCGTTTCCAGGATTAAGTGTAAACTCTGATAATCTCCCTTTTTCTTACGTGATATTGTTTCTGTTATTCACTTATGTCACTATATGTATGAAAACAGATCCTGGCATACATATAGTTATGCACTTGGTTTTCTTTGGTAAAACAAGTGTGACAGTGATCCACTTTCACCAATGCTATTTATCCTAGTAATGGATCCCTTGCAGTTGCAGCGCCTGCTGGACAATGCAACTGAGCATGGGTTGATTAATCCAATTGGTGTTGATCCCATTAAATTAAGAACAAGCCTATACGCTAACGATGTGTCACTCTTCGTTAGGCCAACAACAAATGATGTGTCGAACCTACAGTGTGTACTACAGGCTTTGGGGGCAGCTACTGGGATAAACATAAACTTGCAAAAATCTGAATTCTACTGGATCCAAACACTAGCAACAAACACCATAGGGGTGACTGAAATGTTCCAAGGGAAAATTGATGTATTTCCGACCAATTATTTAGGATTGACGCACCAGGCGAGTGGACGAGCAGGTGTTGGTAGACAAGATTAGAGCATGATTGCCAAATTAGAAGGGAAGATTGCTAAATAGAGCTGGTAGGCTAGTGTTGGTAAACTCAGTGCTAACATCCATTCCAGTATACTCGGCATACAAAATTCAGTTTGGTGGATCAGTTATGGATAATCTGTGGACTGTCATCTGGAAGGCCAAGGTGGAGCAAAAGTGTAGATTTTAATTTGGTTGATGCTCCAAATCAGACTACCAACATCTGACTGTATCATCAAGTGATGAGGTCAAGCAGATCCTCTATGCAAACTCTGTCACACCACGGTGGAATCAACACTACACTTGTTTGCAAATGGCACTTATGTGGCAGGTATTTGGCACTTATGTGGAAAAAATTGTAAGACGCGCTTTTCATTAATAGAAGAGAGTTTTGCAAGACACAACCTTAGGAGAACCCCTGAGAAGCAGAAAACAAGAAAGACAAACCGAACAAGAAGGAAAGAAAGAGGGTCACCACACCACCCCCACAGTAAAAACAAACTACAACAACATACGCCTGTAGGGTACGAAAAATACCAAGGAGACACGCACGTCACCGCTATCCTAACAACTTGGAGATAGCGGAGGTCGAAAGAAGCGGTCTTGCAAGACGGTGCCTTCAAGAAGGAAGCGACGACGATGCCACCATCACCCATCCGTACACACATGGATAGGACAAGTCTTCACCTGGCAGACCAAGAGGATTTGGAGGCCGCGACAACGCCCCTAGCAGGGGTTACGCAAGAGAGTAGCACTAGTGTGTGCTAGGCCAAGCTTTCGCCAAAGACCTCCAAAGCCAAAACCTCACAGGACACCGCCGAAACCGGATGAGAGGCAAAGCGATGGAATTGTAGGATTATAGGAGAAGGATCGTCTATGTCCCAAGAAGGAGGTGCACAACAAAATTATGTGCCACCATTTGGAGGAATTCCAGCGCCGCCAAGTTACTACGGTGGTGTACCAATGCAAGTATGGGGGAGTGGTGCAACCATACCCCCACCAAATTTTGCGGTGCCCAACATAGCCTTTGCGGAGCCATATGCACACCTTCCTCAACCACAACAAAATGTGGCCATCATTGGAGGATACACTGTGAGGAACATGCAAATTATTGCAGCCATCCTAAACAATGCAAACCAAATGGGTGAAGGTAATACAAACATCGCTTATGAACTTTGACACCTTCACTTAGCACCGTCATACAATTAGGAGAAGCGGTGCAATCCTATTATGAGTACGGGTACAACAACCAAGACTATAAATATCAACCACTGGCCGAAAATTAGAGAGAGGAGGAGCTTTAGTTATCTTTCGTCTACCCCCTTTCTGTAATTTTCAGCTTGTATGCGCCTATTTATGCGTAGTGTTTTCAGTTTAAATTTCAGCATGTGTGTTAGTGTTTATTTTCATCATGAATAAAGTCACCACTAAGTTTTTACCATTAGTAAAGTTACAAAGTTTGTGCCATGATGATATATGATTATAATTGCCACTTTGTTTATCTTTGTAATTGTTTTATGCATGATTAAGCTAATGCTCTCTTAAAATACAAATCTGAAATTATCTAAATGCTATCTTAATGTTTAGCGGAGGTTATGATAAAAATAAAGACCCATAGTGTTTTATGTGCTCTCAAGTTTTAGATGGATTAAAGATGATTTATTTTTGTTCTTAAAAGTAATGCTAACCTTGTCATAAATACCACCTGCGTGTTGCTCTACCTATCCAGAGCCATATAAATATTTGAGTGCAAAAACATAGTATACAAGGTTTATTTTTGGGTGAGTTATTTCAGTCCTTGATTTCTCTGGCCCGAGACTAAGAAGCTGGTCATTCCGTTTCTGCGTATCTATCTTTTTGCTAGCCTTTCTATCCGTGCATTGTGTATCCCCACATCGGAGATCTCACAAACCTCGCCGGATATCCACCCTTAAAACCAAATATCATGTTTTGTGATTATCTCCTTGACCACAACCTATCGTTGAGAATGGATCGTCAATTCAAGGAAGATCGCAAGATGGTTCCAACATTGAAGATTTCAAGTATCTCTCCAAAGGAAAAGTATTTCCAGTACCTACCTTATCTCTATCACCTTTTTGCTCGAGGACGAGCAAACGTCTAAGCATGGGGGAGGAGGTAGGTACAATGCAATTTTAGAGTTCAAGGGGAGCAAATAAAAAAATTTGATGAGAAAGAAAAAGAAAAAAAGAAATAAAGAAAAATACATGCATGAGAAAAAAGGAGAAGAAAAAAAATATGAGTATGTATGATATAAAAATAAAATAAAGTGAACTCCCCGGTTCTCTAAAGTGCATTAGGAATTTCAAGGACTCGAGATCAAAGGATACAAAGATGGCAACGGGTGTAAACCCGCTGGGTTTAATATGCCCAAACCCATGCCCACTGACATGAAACCTGCCCGTTAAAAAAACCACGACCCGTCGCGGGTACAAATTTTTGCCCAAACCCATGCCCGTCGGGTCTCGGGCGACCCACGGGTCACCCGTGCCCGACAACAATAGAAACCATGCGAGACAGGCAAGAGCAAAAATAGCAAGCAAGCAGCAAAAACATCAGACGTCCAGGCAAATAAACAAGCGATGCACATCGGTACATCACTTACATGCTAAGATGCATGATGCACACCACGTCATGATGCACAGCATTGATGAAAAATAGTAGAAAAATAGCTACGGTGAGTCGCGGCGGGTGAGAGGGCGAGCAAGAGTGCAAGACAGAGAGGCAGGTGGGCTGGCGATGCGTCTCGAGAGGCAGGCGGACGGGAACGGGGCCAGTCGAGCACTCGTGCGCTGTCGCGCGAAGCGGCCACGGCGTTCGGTGAAGGCGAAGGGGCTTGGACGCTCGGTCGCTTGATCTAGATGCGCCACTGCCGCGGCTTCTGAATCGGTGGGGGTGGGAATGAGTAGGTTTAGGGCTTGGGTGTATACAACAAGTATTAATATGACACTAAATGGGCTGGGCTGTTCGGGATTTTAGAGCTGGCATATGAGTTTAGGAGGACTGCTATTGTATGTTGGACCGGGTTAAAAAAACCCATGGGTTTGCGGGTTTGGGTACCCTCGTCCCAGACCCACACCCGCAAACCCGCTGGGTTAAGATTTTTACCCATCATTAGACCCATAGGTTTAGAAATTGATCCACATGTGAACCCTAATAGAGCAAAAACCCACCGGGTTTCGGGTTTCGGGTACCCATTGCCATCTCTACTCCTTGACCACAACCTATCGTTGAGAATGTATCGTCAATTCATGGAAGATCGCAAGATGGTGCCAACATTGAAGATTTCAAGTATCTCTCCAAAGGAAAAGTATTTCCAATACCTACCTTATCTCTATCACCTCTTTGCTCGAGGACGAGCAAACATCTAAGCATGTTAGAGGAGGTAGGTACAATGCAATTTTAGAGTTCAAGGGGAGCAAATAAAAAAAATTTGATGAGAAAGAAAAAGAAAAAATGAGAAAAAAAGAAATAAAGAAAAATACATGTATGAGAAAAAAGAAGAAAAAATAAAGTGAGCTCCCCGGTTCTCTAAAGTGCATTAGGAATTTCAAGGACTCAAGATCAAAGGATCCAAACTCTTTTTTCAACCATGTGCAATCCGATAATGAGGACTTCCTTTGTGCCTCGGGATCACTCTTTGCCATTTGCACATGTCCACCTATCTCAAGTGTGTGTACTTTTCTCTTTCCCCTCCTTGATATAACATTATTTTCCAATGACCTTTTTGACGAGTCTCTGTAAGACCATGAAAAGCTTGTCTTGTTTTGACAACATCTCATTTATAATATCTTGGTAGGACTAAACTTTCCCAAAGAGGTCCATGTAAAGCTTACCACATATATGAATGTTATGAGAGGGAAAGGAGTAGAAAAAATAGGCCTGAGAAACAAGATGAGATGAGAGTTCATGAGCAAGATGCGAGGCGGTTTAAATTTGTGAACTTGGTTTAGCTCTTTTTTTCATCTTGTTCTTTATTTCAAAATTTTTGAGATCCATTTGAATTTTGGGAGCATGTTAATACTTGTGGGACAAGCTTAACTAATAATCTACCCTCCGTTAGGATGAAGGCTAGTACATTATGGAACTTTAACGAACTAAACTTTTGAGAGAATTATGTTTTCTCATGTATGATCAAGTACAAGGTTTAAACAATGAGGGGCAACGATGATATCCATCGAAGGCTTACTCGGGGACGAGCAAGGTTTAAGCATGGGGGAGCTGTTGACGGTGAAATTCCGTCAACCTAGCCATGAGTTTACCTTCGGTGTTGGCATGACTTTTGTATCTTATTCATTGGTACTAAGCCCCGTGGTATAACAAGTTCACTTGTGCATGTCGGTTTTGGAGTTTAGTGTTTATGCAGGGTTTTAGCGTTGAAAGCAAGACTTCCGAGATAAGTTCATTAAGCACCTCATGACAAGACCTTGAAGCCCGGTACAAGTCAAGCAATGAAGTGAACATGACTCCAAGAACCCTAAGGACCAAGCCCGATAAGATGACAAACTCCGAGGACCTAGCTAGAAAAGTGTCGAATCTTGCGAGACAAGGAGCTTCGTCCAATTCGAAAAGAAACTGACGACAAGGGCCCACATGCAGAAGGGGGAGGATATAGAAGACTCGGTAAGCAACACCGGGCGAAGGAGGCCACGAACTGGGACGAAGTGGGCCCAGGCCGGTCGGCCCAGGCTGGCCGGCCCAGCCCATTTCGAGGCCCAGTCGCCCCCCTTTAACCTAGATGCATATCGGGCTATTTATAGCCCCTTGACCGAGAGCCACGCATCAATCAATTTGTCATCCGCTGCCGAGGAGCAGAGAAGCTTGAGGGACACCATCTCGGAGATGAGGGTCGTGCTAGTTGTCTAGGGTCTCCCTAGCCAACGTGGGAACCTTGCATGGAAGACCACGTCGGAGCTCCGAAGCAAGGATCAAGATCGAGGTAGGATCCCGGTGGGGATCTTGTTCATGTAATCATTCATGGTGAAGTTTTTATAGTGAATCCGATTTCTAGAGATTAACTGCCTTCTCGATGATTTTGTTTTCTTCTTGGTTTTGCTTCTTCCCCAATCTATACTTAAGATAGATTGCTTACGGTGCTCTTGTAGCCGCGGTGGCTAGAAGTGCATACCGGACCGACCAAGTGATTTCAACTTGTTCTTATCGAACTCGCCCTAGACTACCCGCATGAATAGGAATACGTTGTGACAGAACAGGGGTTCCGAAAGGCGGGCGTTTTCAGAATCGGACCGGAGGCCACGATTTAAAGATGCTTGTAATGAGATTCGCTTTTCTATCTTCATCTATCTTGTTTGGAGCTACAACATATGCATGATCTAGACTCTCTAGATCGGTTATCTCTTGCTTTCTCTTGCTACCTCTTTAGTAGATTAGATTAGATTCATTTTCTTGATGATATCTTAGATTAGATGCAACTTGGTTCTTCAATAGCTAGTTTTCCTTGCTTTACTAGATTGAATCCTTGTGTTGCACATTGTTCCACAGATTCGATACCTTGGGTTCACCACTCTAGGGAAGAAGGGTCCCGTGACTACGACAGGAGACTTGTCCGCTTGCAAGTCTAAACGAACTTTGATACAACTATTAACCGTCAACACCTCCTTAGATGTTGAACCTTGCTAATTGGAAAGAACTTTTCGCAAAACATTTTTGTCAACTTGTTCCAATTGCCTTCAACTTCAAAGGACGCAAACGAGTACCATCTCTTTGCTTCACCGGCAAGTGAGTAGGGAAAGAGATTCCATATGTACCATTCATCAGGAACTCCTTCTTGACGCACTGTGTTGCATAGAATCGTGAAATGCCTTATTTGTCTATATGGGTTCTCTGAAACCATCCCTTCAAATGGGTTTGCGCATCATGATTCGAATGCATGGATTTCTGTTTGATTGAAGTTTGAAAGTTTGAAAAACGAATTTGAAAAGAATTTAAAAGAAAAAGGAAAGCCTTCCCCCTCTCCTCTCTTCTTTCTTCACAACCGGCCCAACCCTTCTTTTAGCCCGCGAAGCTCCCAGGCCAGCGGCCTTTCTCCGTGCACGCGCTTGCGGCCCGCAGCGGCCCAGCTCGCTTCCACCACCGGCCCAGGACCGCGCCTCCCTTTTACTTTTGCACCAGGGGCTGACAGGTGGGGCTCCGCGGTCAGGAGCTCCTTCCACCTCCAGCCGCGGGATGGCCGCACCCCTCTTCAAGCCGCCGGCCGTTACCGGCCGGGTCCGTCGCTTCCCCGCCATCAAACCCCCTTAATCGAGTGCAGTGATGCCCCTCCTTCACCCCCCTTAAAACGGTCGTTACCCCCCTTTAACCCCCACTCCCCTCTTCACTCTCCTTCAAGGCCGGCCATTAATGGCCATGGCCGCTGGGGAACCGCCTCCCGGAGCCACCCGAGCCTATTTAAGCAACCCCAGGGCTCCAACGCATTCCCCCTTCGCTCAATTCCAAGCTCACACGCCTCCCCTTGCCATAGCCGCTTTCGCCACCGAGTTGGAGCGCCGGCCGCCGCACCATTGCCGCTGCCCGAGCTCCTCCGTCGTCGGTGAAGCTCCTCAACTCCTTCCTTTCACTTCCTCTTCGTGTTTGTGAACTCACACGTGCATCAATTGGAAACCTCAGCGTCCCTAGCGCCCAATTCGCTCGTCGCTGTCGCCACCCATCGGAGCCGGTCGCCGGTGTTGATCTCCGCCGCCGCCGCCTCTTTCATTGATTCTTCGCCCACCGAAGCTCCTACCCGCTGTAAGGATCTTTTCCCCACCCTCCTTTTCGCTTAAACCGAGCCGTAGGGCACGCCGCCACACACCGATCGCCGGCGAACCGCCCCCTTGCGGTGCTAGCCACCACGGCCGCCGGAGCCGCCTTCCTAGCCACCTGAGAAGCCCACCACGGCGCCGGTCTACGACCGCGCCCGCCACCCGATCAGAGATCGACGGCGCAGATCGCGCCCAGCCCGGTCCATGCAGTGGCCGCCGGCTGTTTTGTGGAAAACCCCCTGAATTCTTTAATATCTTGTCCGAACCCTTCCACCTTTAAAAGATCCTCGCATATAGGTCCTGTTTTTATTGTTGTAGCCCCTGTTTTATTAGAAAATCCTACCCGAGGTCCAGAGCACTCTATTAATGATTTAAACCTTCTCTTTTTAAGTATAATTACGTTTTAGCCCCTGTTTTCTTGCTGTTAGGCCCGTGTAAAGTCTAGTTTATCACAGATTAGTCCTTATACCTTGTTTTTAGCATATCTTCTACGTTATAGCTCCGTTTTTAGCGTTCTAGATCTTTTACCCTGATCCTTGGCCTAGCCCCTTTTAAATAAAGTTTTGGGTAGAAATCGCTAGTTGCTCAACATGGGTTCGATAAATGGGTCTTTTATGGAAATGAGATATGTTTAATAGTTAATGTTTTGGGTAATGCAAGAACACTTGATTTAATCGGAACATGGAGAACCACACAAGAAAACATGCGCAACCACAGTGTTACATGGCTCTGACCTTAGCCGAATAATTAGGTGTGTGATCGTACTAGTGGCCCTTTTCCGAAAGGAGCAGAGGGGGATTCGGGTTGCAGGGGTATAGCCCGGTCATTTTGGGGTAGTAGCCTTTGCTAAGGTACTGACCACTAGGGAGGGTTATGGTCCGCCCTGATCTGTAACTATGCGGGTCGTTAGTCTTTTTCATACCTTTGTAAAGGCTTCGTAGCGTCCCTATGCAATCACACCTCGGAAGTGTGGTATGGTGCTTGGCCTGCATCGCATGGTTGGGTTTAAAGTTCTTCGGAGCTTTTACGCGAACTGTGGGTAAAGTGTGCAAACCTCTGCAGAGTGTAAGACTGATTGATCAGCCATGCTCACAGTCATGAGCGGCTTGGACCCTCACATGATTAATAAACTTAAAGACGATTTAAATCGTGGTTGGTGAAGCTCAATGAGCTTGGGATGTTTTGTATTTAAGTTTTTCTTAAGTGGGATGGTACGAACTTACACATAGTAATTAGGTGTTCTTTAATTAAAACTTGACCAACACTAAAATGCTAATCACTGCAAAACCTTAGCCTATCCTTGATAGCCTTGCATTTTCCCCCACTTGCTGAGCTCCAACCATAAGAGTGCTCAGCCTTGCTTATCGCTGTTCAGAGGAAAATTTTGGAGGAGAATACTACGACGACTACAATGAGATCTGAGGCTTGCGGACCCCCAGTCAAGTGCCTGTGGGAGTGGAAGACGAGGACTCGACGAGTAGTTATCGTTTTCCGTTGTTAGAGACCTTCGAGTCTCCCGCATGAGTGTAATAAGTGGTTAAACTCTGAAATACATTTGAATACTGTTTATGATATTTCACTCATTTTCGTCTATCATATGTGTGTGAACTGATCCTGGCGCACATATGAGATGCACTTGGTTCCTCTTCGGAAATCAGGTGTGACAGAGTGGTATCAGAGCAGTGTTGACTATAGGAACGCAGCCTTAGTTAGAAATGGACGAAAATTAAGGATTCATGTTCTAGATCATTCTATCATCTTTCAAAACCACTTTATTTTCACATAAAAATCTAATTTGTTCTTGTTCTTTTTTTTGAAAATTGCACCATTTTGATTTCTTCTATGCTGAGTTCATTTTCTCTTAACAGATAGCCAGGACTCGTCAGACTGCCCGCAAGAGCACCGGTGGTTGCCTTCCTTCGGGGCAGTTGGCTCCTCGCTACCCAGCAGTCCAGGTGGAGGCACAGCTGGAGGAGATGCAGCAGGAGATTGGAGACTACCCGGTACAGTTGCAGCCGGAGGCAATGGAGCAAGGATATCAGGCGGTGCAGCACCAGGAAAATTTTGAGGAAGATCCAGAGGAGATCGTGTTTGAGGATGATGAGGCAGAGGAACATCCACAGCTGTATGATGGAGTTTTTCTGGAGGTTGATGCAGATGGAGACATAGTAATCCCACCAAAGATTGAAGCTGTGCCAGAACCAGATGTGGTAGAGGAAGAAGAGCTTGAACAAGATGCTGCAGGTAATGATCCGGATGAATCCGGAGATGATTCTAGTAGTAGTGAAGATAGTTCCAGTGAGGAAGAAGATGAAAATGAGGATGAAGGTGAAGAAGAAGAAGATGTGGACATAGAAGGACTGGAGGATGACAACAGCGCTGTAGGCAATGGAGAGGACAACAATAATAATCAGAATGGTGGCAACGACAATAACAATGAGAATGGAGACGAGCAAGGTGATGAGCATAGGTATCACAGAGCTGAGTATCATGAGCACACCTATGTTGGCCCGGACAGTCCGTTTTGTGAGCTATTGGAGGAACTGTTGCAGGAAATAGAGCATGCGGTGAGACCTTTGTACATCACCAGGCACTATGTAGAGCCTGGAATGAGGGATTACTACACTACAGAGGTCCACGTCAGGGTTATCACGGCACAGACGGGTAGATGGAGGACCCGTACAATCCACCCCAGCACAGCACATTTTGCTTCAGAAGCTGCTGCTATCAACGATGCCGCTAGAAGAGCACTATGGTCTATCAGCAACACATTCCGTGATCACATAGAAGGCACAAACTTCCGATTTGTTCCCAGCAGAGTCAGTGGTACAAAAACACTGTGGTACCCATGGGGGACTTCAGAGAAAGCCGTGTTGATATACTAGCTAGAGTGACTGCAGCTCTTAACACAGATTTGGAGGGAGCAACAGCAGAGTTGGACAGGACACATCGGGAGCTACAGAATGCACAAGCAAGAATAGCTCAGCTAGAAGCCCAGCTGGCAAGACAACAACCACCCGAGGAAGCAGAAGCATCTTGTCCTTCCCGTTCGCCTCCGCGCAAAAGACTTCGATACGGCACTCCAGCAGCGACCACTAGTCTTCAGTGGAATAGGAACTAGGATATCCACCCTCTTTTGTTTTTTTTCGGTAGACGTTCCTGCGAGGACGAACGATTGTAATAAGTTGTTGATTGAACCATGTTTGATTTGGATATTTGTGTGAGTGAGATGTATTGTGGAGTGATGGCCACAAATGCAACAAGAGAAATCTCGTTAAGTTAATGGTTAGTTGGAGTTCAATTCTAAGTTGTCTTCTACCTTACTTATCATACCAAATCAATCATACAAAATCTGTTCGCGTAGTTCCTTGACAGCACAACAATGTTTTAATCATAACTCAAGCTACAGAATTCCGATTGACCTAAATCCAGTTGGGTTGGTTCACAAATTTAGTGGATCAACCTCTGTCCAAAATTTAGCACTAAAGGATTAATATACAGAGAGTTATAAACAGAACAATGGGGCAAGTAGAATCTGTAAAACTATGCCAACACAGCTGCGGTGTTCGAATTTTATCTCAAGTTGTGGATCTCCAAATGAGATAAAACCAGTGGGGTTAGTTTCATAACTATGTTTTACACGGCCTGGCAAAAGTTCATAATTTTTGGGAAAGGACACTATGAGATACAACTGTTTTACCGAGATCAACCGAATCTGTCACAGAAAAGAAATCATGCTGATTCCTTAATTCAAATTTACTTCTTTATACATCAGTTCGATATTCTTATATGAAATATCTTTCTCTAACAATCAGATGGTAAACACCAGGTCAGGAGGAGGACAGGACGTTCCACCAGTTGTTCGGGCACATATAGCCAACCAGCAAAACCCGGTGCCACCTCCCCCACTAAATCCCGCCATGGATCCCGCTACCCAGCAATTCTTCGCTGCCCAGATGCAGCTGATTCAGAACCTCACCGCCGCAGTACAGAACCTACAAGCCTAGCAAAATCAGCCACAGGCACCACCACCACCACCACCACCTGCTCCGAGAGACAAGCATAAGGAGTTCATGAGCCACCACCCTCCCACCTACTCCCACTCAATCGATCCGCTAGATGCTGACGATTGGTTGAAAACCGTTACCAAAAAGTTGGAGAGAGCTCAGTGTAATGACCGTGAAATGGTCCTTTATGCTTCTGTACGCTTGGAAGGGCTAGCATCGGATTGGTGGGATGCTTATACAGCCGCTCATCCTGCGCCCAACACCATTACATGGCAACAGTTTAGAGATGCTTTCCGCGCACACCACATCCCTGATGGGGTACTGAAGCTGAAGCAGAGAGAGCTCCTTGCTCTGAAACAGGGCAATATGTCTGTGAATGAATACCTCGACAAATTTACTCAGTTGTCTCGCTACGCTCCAAACGAGGTCAACACAGACCCGAAAAGGCAAGAACGCTTCCTGGATGGGTTGATAGGACCACTGAATTATCAGCTCCAGAGCCATACCTTTCCAGATTTTGCCACTCTGTTAAACAAGGCAATTGGCTTAGAGAACAAACGCAGAGAGCTCGGGGAGCAGAAGCGTAAGTTTCAATCCCAGGGACAGTCCAGCAGCCATACCCGTCCACGCTACAGCTACCAACAGAATATACCATTCCGCTCAGGAGGACATGGTGGAAAGCACCCACAGAACATGCAGCTGCAGCGTTCTTTCTAGCAGCCCCAACGATTCAACCCGCAAACTCCTCGCACTCCAAACTTCTAGCAGAACCGCCCAGCTCTTACACAGGGTGCACCGGCAAGGAACACCACTCCTGTGCCACCTAATGGATGCTTCAAGTGTGGCGAGTTGGGACATTATGCTAATAACTGTCCTAAACGTGGAATGCAGACTCCCCAGAGGAGTAATGTTCAGAAAGTTGGATAGTCATCAACTCCAGCGCGTCCCGGAAATGCAGGTACTCCAGGCAACAAAGCACAACAGAACTATGTGCGCAGCAAGGTGCACAACATGACTGTGGAGCAGGCGCAAAGATGCTTCTGGGGTTGTGCTTGGTACGTTTCCTATCGACTCGCACTGCTCCTAGGTACTATTTGATTCGGGAGCAACACATTCATTTATTACCGATCAGTTCGTAGCAAAGCATAATATGCCTGTGAGTTCAATGAAGAAACCGTTGCTTGTTAGCTCACCGGGCGGTGATATGAAAGCCAGTCATCTGTGCCCACAAGTAAACCTTAAAATTAAGGGGGTAGACTTTCCATCCAATCTGGTAGTCCTAAAATCTTGGGGCATAGATGTGATCTTAGGGATGGTCTGGTTAAGAAAGTATGATGAGGTTATCCAGTGTCGGGAGAAGTCAGTTCACTTGACTAGTCCACAAGGGGACAGAATAGAATTTATTGCAACACCGTCACCTACTGGAAAGGAGAGAGTGAATTCAATGAAAGGAAAAGTTCTGGAGGACATTGAAGTGGTGAATGAGTACCCGGATGTGTTTCCTGATGACCTACCAGGTATGCCACCTGACCGAGACATTGCATTCAGTATTGAACTCTTACCTGGTACTGCTCCTATATCTAAAAGACCGTATAGAATGGATGTTAAGGATTTGGCAGAATTAAAGAAACAAATAGAGGAATTGTTAAGTAAAGGGTTTATCCATCCTAGTTCATCACCATGAGGATCCCCCACACTCTTCGTAGATAAAAAGGATGGATCTAGGAGGATGTGTGTAGACTATCGATCTCTCGATGAGGTCACTATCAAAAATAAATATCCTTTACCCCGGATCGAGGACCTGTTCGATCAGATGAGAGGAGCGAAAGTTTTCTCTAAGATAGACCTGCGATCTGGCTACCATCAGTTGAAGATTCGTATGGAGGATATTCCTAAAACAGCTTTCACATCAAGATATGGACTATATGAGTTTACAGTGATGTCATTTGGATTGACCAACGCTCCAGCTTACTTTATGTATCTGATGAACAAGGTTTTCATGGAATATCTTGATAGGTTTGTGGTAGTATTTATAGATGACATCCTAGTATTTTCTCAGAATGAAGTGGAACATGAGGGGCACTTGAGATTGGTATTGCAGAAACTTCGAGAACATCAGTTATATGCCAAATTCAGCAAGTGTGATTTTTGGTTGAAGGAGGTCTCTTTTCTTGGGCACATTATCACTGACGGAGGAATTGCTGTGGACCCGAGTAAAGTTCAGGACGTGCTGAATTGGAATCCACCTAAAAATGTACCAGAGATCAGGAGTTTTCTTGGTTTAGCAGGCTACTACTGACGGTTCATAGAGGGATTCTCGAGGATTGTAAAACCCCTCATGTCTTTGTTGGAGAAGGGAAAGGAGTTTAAGTGGGATGATAGGTGCCAAACTAGCTATGAAGAATTGAAGAAGAAACTGACCACCGCCCCAGTACTGATAATGCCTGATATACACAAAGGATTTGATGTGTATTGTGATGCATCAAGACAAGGTCTAGGATGTGTTCTGATGCAGGAAGGAAAAGTGGTAGCATATGCTTCTAGGCAACTAAGGAAGCATGAAGAAAACTACCCTACTCATGATCTAGAGTTAGCAACTATAGTGCACACACTGAAGATTTGAAGACACTATATGATTGGAAATAAGTGTCAGATATTCACGGACCACAAAAGCCTAAAGTACATCTTCACTCAAAGAGATCTCAATCTCAGGCAGCGTAGATGGTTAGAGCTGATTAAGGACTACGATTTGGATATACAGTATCATCCAGGAAAGGCCAATGTGGTGGCAGATGCTTTGAGTCGTAAGAGTCAAGCAAACATGTTAGTAGCTCGATTAATGCCCCAGGAACTGTGTTGGGAAATGGCTTGACTCAATCTAGGGATAGCTACACAGAGTGAAAGTATGACCTTAGAGATTGAGTCAACTCTTGAACAAGAGATTAGAAAAGGGCAAATGGATGACGAAAAGATTAAGGGATATAAGAAGTTGATTGAACTAGGCAAAGTTCCGGAATTCAGAGAAGATGAACAGAGAACTATTTGGTTTGAGAACAGGATCTGTGTACCGGAAATCAAACATCTTCGTGAGTCTATATTGAAAGAAGCACACGATTCAGCACTCTCTATACATCCAGGAAGTACCAAAATGTACCAAGATTTAAAACAGAAATATTGGTGGTACGGTATGAAGAAAGATGTTGCAGCTCATGTGGCACTGTGTGATGTATGTCAAAGAGTAAAAGCGGAGCATCAATGACCAGCAGGGTTATTGCAACCATTGCAAGTACCTGAGTGTAAGTGGGAAGAGATTGGTATGGATTTTATAGTGGGATTACCACGTACACGTGATGGATACGATTCGATATGGGTAATAGTGGACAGATTAACCAAAGTTGCACATTTCATACCAGTAAAGACCACCTACTCAGGAACAAAGTTAGCAGAACTATACATATCAAAGATAGTATGTCTGCATGGGGTTCCAAAGAAGATAGTTTCAGACCGGGGCACTCGGTTCATGTCTCGATTCGGCGAAACTACATGAGTCTATGGATACAAAATTAAATTTCAGCTCAAGATATCATCCACGGACGGATGGTCGACCGAAAGGACAAATCAAATCTTAGAGGATATGTTAAGGGCATGTGCATTAAAACATGGTGGAAGTTGGGATAAAAGTTTGCCATACGCGGAGTTTGCATACAACAATAGTTATCAGAGTAGTCTCAAGATGGCACCGTTTGAAGCACTGTATGGAAGGAAGTGCAGGACACCATTGTTCTGGAACCAGACAGGGGAGAGTCAACCCTTTGGTCTAGAGATAATAAAGGTAGCTGAAAGACAAGTTGAGATAATTCGAGAAAATCTCAAGATTGCTCAATCTAGGCAAAAGAGTTATGCAGACCCTAAGAGAAGAGAAGTGGTATTTGAAGTCAGAGACTATGCATATCTTAGAGTGTCACCTATCCGAGGTCTTCGAAGGTTTAATATCAGAGGGAAGTTATCACCTCGCTTTATCAGACCTTTTCAAGTCATGGAAAGACGGGGCGAAGTAGCTTATCGGTTGGAGTTACCTGAATGCTTGGCTGGTGTTCATGATGTGTTCCATGTGTCGCAATTGAAAAAGTGTTCAAGTGAGGTCAGAGTAGAGCATCTACCATTGGAAGAACTTGAGGTAAAGGATGATCTAACATACAAGGAACACCCAGTCAAGATCTTGGATACCTCAGAAAGGGCTACCCGCAACAAGGTCATTAGGATGTGCAATGTGCAATGGAGTCACCATTCAGAGGATGAGGCTACTTGGGAAAGAGAGGACGAGCTTAAGGAAGAATTCCCTCAGTTGTTCTCTAATCTTCCTGAATCTCGGGACGAGATTCTCTTTAAGGGGGTAGGATTTGTAACACCCTAAAATTCCATCACTAAATTCACTTAGCAACAAGTGGCTAAATTTTATTTCTTTAAGGACATAAATAGATTATCAAACAAATTGACTTTTAAATATTTAAACATCACTAAAATAATTTAGAAATAATAAGTGTTTGTGCATCATGATTCGAATGCATGGATTTCTGTTTGATTGAAGTTTGAAAGTTTGAAAAACGAATTTGAAAAGAATTTAAAAGAAAAAGGAAAGCCTTCCCCCTCTCCTCTCTTCTTTCTTCACAACCGGCCCAACCCTTCTTTTAGCCCGCGAAGCTCCCAGGCCAGCGGCCTTTCCCCGTGCACGCGCTTGCGGCCCGCAGCGGCCCAGCTCGCTTCCACCGCCGGCCCAGTACCGCGCCTCCCTTTTTCTTTTGCGCCAGGGGCTGACAGGTGGGGCCCCGCGGTCAGGAGCTCCTTCCACCTCCAGCCGTGGGATGGCCGCACCCCTCTTCAAGCCGCCGGCCGTTACCGGCCGGGTCCATCGCTTCCCCTCCATCAAACCCCCTTAATCGAGTGCAATGATGCCCCTCCTTCATTCCCCCCCTTAAAACGACCGTTACCCCCCTTTAACCCCCCTCCCCTCTTCACTCTCCTTCAAGGCCGGCCATTAATGGCCATGGCCGCCGGGGAACCGCCTCCCGGAGCCACCCGAGCCTATTTAAGCAACCCCAGGGCTCCTCCACATTCCTCCTTCGCTCAATTCCAAGCTCACACACCTCCTCGTGCCCTAGCCGCTTTCGCCACCGAGTTGGAGCGCCGGCCGCCGCACCATTGCCGCCGCCCGAGCTCCTCCGTCGTCGGTGAAGCTCCTCAACTCCTTCCTTTCACTTCCTCTTCGTGTTTGTGAACTCACACATGCATCAATTGGAAACCGCAGGGTCCCTAGCGCCCAATTCGCTCGTCGCCGTCGCCACCCATCGGAGCCGGCCGCCGGCGTTGATCTCCGCCGTCGCAGCCTCTTTCATCGATTCTTCGCCCACCGAAGCTCCTACGCGCTGTAAGGATCTTTTCCCCGCCCTCCTTTTCACTTAAACCGAGCCGTAGGGCACGCCACCACACACCGATCGCCGGCGAACCGCCCCCTTGCGGTGCTAGCCACCACGGCCGCCGGAGCCACCTTCCTAGCCACCTGAGAAGCCTACCCGTCGCCCCAGCTTCGCGTAGAGCCATTTCCCGTCCAAAACCGTGGCCCCTAGCTCCTATTAGCGATCGCCGGCGAACCTCCGGTGAGGTTCGGCCGGCGCCACCGCGGGCCGCCCCCGGCGCCGCCGTCGGGCGCGCGCATGCAACCGCACTCGTAGATCGCGGCCGAGCGGCCCAGATTAAAAGGGATGAAACCCCCCTGCCTTGGTCCACCGTGGACCAGTGGACTTGGTCCACGGCGCCGGTCTACGACCGCGCCCGCCGCCCGATCAGAGATCGACGGCGCAGATCGCGCCCAGCCCGGTCCATGCAGTGGCCGCCGGCTGTTTTGTGGAAAACCCCCTGAATTCTTTAATATCTTGTCCGAACCCTTCCACCTTTAAAAGATCCTTGCATATAGGTCCTGTTTTTATTGTTTTAGCCCCTGGTTTATTAGAAAATCCTACCCGAGGTCCAGAGCACTCTTTTAATGATTTAAACCTTCAGTTTTTATGTATAATTACGTTTTAGCCCCTGTTTTCTTGCTTTTAGGCCCCTGTAAAGTCTAGTTTATCGCAGATTTGTCCTTATACCTTGTTTTTAGCATATCTTCTCCGTTATAGCTCCGTTTTTAGTGTTCTAGCAGTCCTTGCGATCGTCTCAGCGAGCCCGTCGCTTTAGTAGCATGTTTTCAGTCTTTAGGGTTGATTGGTGATCTGTTTTATTTATTGTATGCTTTATGTGTGAATCGTAGATATCGTGCCTGTTTCAACTGAGCCACCTCTCGGGGACGATCAGGAGCAGTTGTTTGAGGAGGAGGAAGATTTTGCTGTAGCTGAAGAAGGCAAGTGGTCTTCTCCCCCTGCATGTTCCATTTTTGTCCTATATAACTGCATTATAGTTAAAGTTTACTTTCATGATATCATTGCATTAATTTGACGGGAATACCTTTTAAGGACTTACCTAGATCTTTTACCCTGATCCTTGGCCTAGCCCCTTTTAAATAAAGTTTTGGGTAGAAATCGCTGGTTGCTCAACATGGGTTGGATAAATGGGTCTTTTATGGAAATGATCTATGTTTAATAGTTAATGTTTTGGGTAATGCAAGAACACTTGATTAAATCGGAACATGGAGAACCACCCAAGAAAACATGCGCAACCACAGTGTTACATGGCTCTGACCTTAGCCGAATAATTAGGTGTGTGATCGTACTAGTGGCCCTTTTCCGAAAGGAGCAGAGGGGGATCTGGGTTGCAGGGATATAGCCCGGTCCTTTTGGGGTAGTAGCCTTTGCTAAGGTACTGACCACTAGGGAGGATTATGGTCCGCCCTGATCTGTAACTATGCGGGTCGTTAGTCTTTTGCATACCTTTGTAAAGGCTTCGTAGCGTCCCTATGCAATCACACCTCGGAAGTGTGGTATGGTGCTTGGCCAGCATCGCATGGTTGGGTTTAAAGTTCTTCGGAGCTTTTACGCGAACTGTGGGTAAAGTGTGCAAACCTCTGCATAGTGTAAAACTGATCAATCAGCTGTGCTCACGGTCATGAGCGGCTTGGACCCTCACATGATTAATAAACTTAAAGACGATTTAAATCGTGGTTGGTGAAGCTCGATGAGCTTGGGATGTTTTGTATTTAAGTTTTTCATAAGTGAGATGGTACGAACTTACACATAGTAATTAGGTGTTCTTTAATTAAAACTTGACCAACATTAAAATGCTAACCGCCGCAAAACCTTAGCCTATCCTTGATAGCCTTGCATTTTCCCCCACTTGCTGAGCTCCAACCATAAGAGTGCTCAGCCTTGCTTATCGCTGTTCAGAGGAAAATTTTGGAGGAGAATACTACGACGACTACGATGAGATCTGAGGCTTGCGGACCCCAGTCAAGTGCCTGTGGGAGTGGAAGACGAGGACTTGACGAGTAGTTATCGTTTTCCGTTGTTAGAGACCTTCGAGTCTCCCGCATGAGTGTAATAAGTGGTTAAACTCTGAAATATGTTTGAATACTGTTTATGATATTTCACTCATTTTCGTCTATCATATGTGTGTGAACTGATCCTGGCGCACATATGAGATGCACTTGGTTCCTCTTCGGAAATCAGGTGTGACAAAACGGCTACACTACACTAGAGAGTTATTATTAAGCTATCAAGATAGGAGACACTCACCCATGGGTATACGATACTAGAACATGCAATCGCTTTAAACATGAAAACCAATCTAATCTATCGGGGTTGTGACCATGGTTTCGCCCTTTCCCTCCCCCCGTACTGTCACTACGCGGAGGTATTCGTGACTAGACCTATGATGGACATGGCGTATTGAATGGATCCAAGGGAGCATTGGAGCTCTACTTCCCTTTACAGCATGGTTCTGTAAAACCCCGGATTTTCATAGAAAACCCGAATCCCTGTACCATCGCGATAGTCCCTGGATCAGTGGCTATCGCGTACAGAACGTCTCACAGAATGATACACAAAGTCATACATCGCATCACATAAAGGTAATAGTACATTAATTTATTACATGTCCATTATGGAGTACATCATTACAAGCCTCTTGGCTGAATCAGAGTGAAAATTCTACGCAACGGTAGCTATCTTCTCAGAAGGGTCTCCATCTTTATTCTTCCCGCCACAGGCAACTCGAGCGAAGCGACGCATCCCTCAGTCGTACCCTCCGTCGGCGTTGCAGTCGAAGTCGGACTCGTACCCTGCACACCCAAAGTCTATCCCCAAGGAGTGGGATAGGTCCACGTCACCAACCGTATGCAGCTTTAAGTGGCCTAAATT
Organism: Cenchrus americanus; assembly: GCA_947561735.1. Lineage (NCBI taxonomy): Eukaryota > Viridiplantae > Streptophyta > Magnoliopsida > Poales > Poaceae > Cenchrus > Cenchrus americanus. Next base: position 79,574,185 of record OX387240.1, read on the forward strand.
CTAAAGGGAAAAGAGAGTAGACAAGGAAACGGTACGGGGTTTCCTATGCAGCAACGAACAGAGTATAAACAAGGATTCTCCATCAATATCCCAAAACCCAAGTCTCTCAACATAACCGGATCCAGCGGTTACCCAGAAGACCCGTCACCAACTCCTACTCCCGTCTAGGGGCGATGCGAGAACTTCCTCTCCTCGCATCTCAATGATTACAACCGGATCGACGAGGTAGATGGAGCCTCTCTCCTCTAGCCGGCGGTAACCACGGCTCACCACACTCTCATCTATAGGGGGGAGGTAGAAATCCCAAAACATGAGGATCAAGTACGTCTTCTAGGAAGTGTCCATAACCGAGGACGCGGCTATAGCTATAGATCGAACAACTGCGCGAGCGTGTGCACACCGTACCCATCCCGGATGGTACCCCGCCGGTGTACGGCCGACCGAGCCCATCCTACCGGCGAACTCTCGGTAGTTACGTACCCACCCCGCATCCGGCCCTCAAAGCGGTCCTCTCGCGCAGGGAAGACAAAGCACGGAAGCGTGAAATGCTCCCGTGTGGCCACACGGGAGACGCTCCGAGAGGGTGGTCTCACCTCCACCGCTCTCCCACGGATACCCTCTATCCTTCCTAGGCGGTATGGTTCCGCACTTGCCGAGCTCAACTCGGCCCTATCCCCCACTCTCGGCGGGGTGGTGTGTACGATGTCCTATAAACAAGTTGATCCACTCGATTTCAGACGGGGCGAGCTCATGTCCTCCAAGCGCACGAAAAACCCCAACACCTAGGCTCCGAAAACCGTAACAGGAGGGATGCACTGAGGAGTGCACCCCTATCCCCGATCCCAGATCGGTTGTTTCGAGCTCACCCCCGCCAAAGTACCCAAAAACGCCTTCTCCTGCCGGTTTTTACCCCACACACGCCAAGAACCACTACTCCCATCCCAACACATGCATCGCGAAGCTCGGCGCACAAACACGCCCACACAAACATATATAGTAGTAGTAGGACAATCAAGGACAGGGTAAATAAAGAGGCAGTGCAAGGTTCATCCACATGCATACATAAATTAAAGCGCTAGCAATACTACTCAGCAATGCCTAATGGGTAGTTCAGAATCGGTCGGGCGTGAACCTGGGGTCGGGTAGTCCTCCGCGGCGAAGTCGTCGGCGTAGTCGTACTCCTGACTCAGCTCTCCGGCTCCTCCTGCTCCTAGTAGCGCGAAAAAGAAAATAAACAGCGGTCCTATTGCAACTTAAATCCAAATAAGAGCAATTAAGATCCAAGACGGGAACAAACACTATCCCAACCCGTGGTTTGAGTTTTTAGAGATTTTCTGGAAAAGGTTTCGTAATTTTCGGAGATAAAACGGATTTTCTAGGATTTTTAGAAGGAAAAAGGATTTTTACGGAATTTTTAAATAACAGAAAACCCCCCCTTTTGACCGGCCGCACGGGATCCCCGGATCCCAGCTGCGGCCGGGGTTTCCCGTGGCCCGCGGTGCGGCTCGGCCCGCACCGGCCGGCCGCGCCCGATCCGGCGGCGGCGGTGCGGCGGGTCGCGGTGTGGTCCGCGGTGTGCCCCGGGTTCGAGCGGCGGGCCGCACCCGATCCCGGGGGATCTCTCGCGGCCACGTGCGCGTGTGGGCGCTCGTGTGCATGGGTTCTAGGGGTTATCCCCCCCCGCGTGCGTGGTGTGCTCGACGAAATGCCCGAGACGGCGGCGGCGCGGCGGCGGCTTGCCGGCGGCGAGGTGCGCTCGGGCCGGGCCCACATGCGACCGTAGTGAGGGTGAGGCGCAGCGTGGCTTGGTCTACCCCTTACCCGTGCGCGGTCTTGGCCAAGGATGAGCAGCGACGTGGAGAGACGGGGAGCGGCGGCGACGGCGTGGGCGGCGGCGCGGCGAGGGTCGCCGGCGACGGCGCCAAATCGTAGTCCAGGTGCCCAAATTTGGTCGTGACGGATCCTACGGGCGCGGGTCGCGTTAGGGCGGGGTTTTCCCCCCTTGGGTTGCACGGAACGGCCCTTGCCCTCCACGGCGAGCTCGGGCCGGCGGCGGCGCACGATGCGGGCACGGCTCCGGCCCGAGGTGGCTGCGCGCGCGTGCGCACGGTGGCCGATGCGTCGAGGCGGTCGAGGTGCGGGCTCGTGTGGGTGGAACGTGTTCGTGCGCGTGTAGAACGGAACCGAGCGAGGGCGGCGCGCGCGCGCTGCGGAGCTCGACGGCGGCGCGACGCGCGTCGGTCGCGCGAGGACGGTGCGGTACGGAAAGAAAAGGAAACGGCGGCGAGAGCGCGAGCTTGCGGCGACGGCGGCGGTGGCACCCCGCAGAGACAAGCCTCCCGGCCGGCACGATGGCGGCATCACCCGGCGGCGGCGGCGCGGCGGCAAGGTCGGCATGGCGTGCGCAAGGGGCCGCGGCTCGAAGGCCGGGTCAACCACGAGAGGGCGAGGGGGTTTGCCTCACCTTGGTGGCCACGGGCCGACGTGCGGGCGGCGGTGAAGAATGGTGGTGCGAGAGACGAGGATGGAGGGGCGGCGGTAGAGGTGGCGGCGCGGTACGGCGGCGCGGGCGAGGCAGGAAGCGAGGGGCGTCGCGGTCCTTGGCTTCGCGGCGTCCTCGGGCTCCCTCGAGTGGGCCTCCGGCTCCGCGCGGTCGACGGCGAGCCGGCGGCGGCCTCCGGGTCTCCTCCTCTCCTCCTCCTCCTCCTTCTCCTCCCGGCGGGCAGAGGCGGTGTGGAGCGGGTGAACTCCCCCGCGGCGGCTAGGGTTGCGGCTACTCCGTGGCGCGGCGGCGGCCCTCTTATAGTGCATGGCGGGACGCGGGACGCGTGGACGGCGCGGATCGCTCCGGCGGGCGCGGACGGGCGGCGGGCGAGCGGGGGCGGCGCGATGCCCGGCGACGTCGCAAAGTGAAAGGGGAAAGCAAAAGCGAGGGGGTGACGGGGGAAGACCGGCCGACGCGGGGGCGACGTCACCCGGGCCCCACCCGTCGGCGTCCCGGGCGGTTGCGGTAGGTGGGAGGCGGGCCGGCGGTAGCTGGGCCGCGGTGGGCTGAGAGGGGAAAGGGACGAGGGTGGCGCGGCGTGCTGGCAATGAGAGAAGAGGGAGGCTCTGCAGACTTCGTGAATTTGGGCTCGCGGCCCAGAAGCAAAACTCCTCTCTCCTTTTCTATTCCCTTTCAAACTCCTCTCCTATTTAGATTCAAATTTGATTGCGGTTTCAAATTTGAACATTACCCAAATAAATTCCAAATAAAACCAAAAGAACTCCAAGTTTCTCACACTAACATTTTCTTATATTTCCTAGGGATTTCATTTCGCTCAAAATAAATCTAGGAATTAAGGGAGAGGAAAAGAAGGCATCCTTAAGTAAGTTGTTAATCACCCATATAATTCATCAAAAGTTTTAAGACCACAATTTTATTAATGAACATCCCTCAACAAAATTGAGGGATGTTACAGACTCCCCCCCTCACAAGAATCTCGTCCCCGAGATTAAGAAGTTACCTCCGCTTCGAAGAGATGAGGGTATTTCTCCCTCAATGCTGACTCCTTCTCCCACGTGGCTTCGCGCTCGGAGTGGTTACTCCAGAGCACCTTGCAGAAGCGCGTGGTGGTGTTCCTGGTCGACTTCTCCGCCCAGTCCAGGATCCGAACCGGGTACTCCAAGTACTCCAGGGTTTCCTGGACGTCGAGCGCCTGAGCAGGCACTCTCTTCTCGACGACCACACACTTCCGAAGTTGGGAAACATGGAACACCGGGTGAACCCCCGCAAGCTCCGGAGGTAGCTCGAGTTTGTAAGCTACCCTCCCGACCTTGCTCACAATAGGGTAGGGCCCAACGTATCTAGGGGACAGCTTCCCCCTGATGTGGAACCTCTTCGTGCCTCGGAGGGGTGACACCTTCAGGTAGACGTGATCCCCTACCTCGAACGAGACGTCCTTCCGCTTGGCGTCGGCATAGCTCTTCCGCTCGCTTCCGAGCTATCTTCAGGTTCTCTCGTACCTTGGCGACATTTTCCTCGGCCTCAACAATAGTGGCGGGACCGAAAAGGTTCGCTCCCCCACCTCGGACCACATCAACGGTGTCCGACACTTCCTGCCATACAGAGCTTCGAACGGAGCCATCTTCAAGCTGGCCTGGTAGCCGTTGTTGTAAGAGAACTCGGCATATGACAGGCTCTTTTCCCAATCCGATCCATAGGTCAACACACAAGCTCTCAGCAAGTCTTCCAGTACCTGATTTACCCTCTCTGTCTGTCCGTCAGTCTGTGGGTGGAACGCTGTGCTGTAATTCAGCTGGGTGCCCATAGAAGCGTGTAAGCTCTTCCAGAACTGAGCGGTGAACTGGGGCCCTCGGTCTGACACAATGCTCCTCGGAGCCCCATGAAGCTTCAGGATGTTGTCTACATACAGTTCCGCAAGTCGGCTTACGCGGTAGTCCGTCCCAAGCGGTAAGAAATGTGCTACCTTGGTCAGCCGATCAACAATCACCCATATGGAGTCATGCCCTTTCTGCGTGCGCGGCAACCCCACAATGAAGTCCATACTGATATCATCCCACTTCCACGTGGGTATCTCGAGCGGTTGCAGCAGCCCGGCAGGCCTCTGGTGTTCGGCCTTCACTCGCTGACACGTGTCACATCGAGCGACGTATTCAAAGAATGTCTTACCTCATCTTTTCCCACCAAAACCGTGCCTTCGGTGTCTTTGTACATCTTGGTACAACCGGGGTGGACCGAGTACCGAGAGTCGTGGGCCTCTTTAAGGATCGAGTCCCGAATCTCCTTGTTCGAGGCACGCGGATGCGGTCCTTCGACCACGGTGTACCCTGTTCGTCGAGACGATAGTCAGCCGTTTTGCCACCCTCCATCAGGCGTTTTACCTCTTGGATCTCTGGACACTCCTTCTGAGCTTGGCGGATCTGGTCTTCGAGTGTGTACTTTACCCGCAACTGGTTCAACTGCCCCTCCTCCACAATTTCTAGGCTCAGCTTTTCCAGCTCTTCATGCAAGGCTGGTTGTTCCTCCCGCACCATCAGGTTGTTGCAGTAGTGCTTGCGGCTCAGAGCGTCGGCTACGACGTTTGCCTTACCAGGGTGGTAGTGGATGCTCAGGTCGTAGTCCTTGATCAGCTCTAGCCACCTCCTTTGCCTCAGGTTCAACTCCGACTGGGTGAAGATATACTTCAGACTCTTGTGATCCGTGTAGATGTCGCACTTGTTCCCCATCAGATAGTGCCTCCATATCTTCAACGCATGAATGACAGCGGCCAGCTCGAGGTCGTGTGTAGGGTAGTTTTCCTCGTGCTTCCTTAGTCGTCGTGGAAGCGTATGCCACTACCTTGCCTCCTTGCATCAACACGCAGCCAAGTCCTTGCCTCGACGCGTCACAGTACACCACGAAATCCTTGCTCGCGTCGGGCAGGGTCGGGACCGGGGGTAGTGGTGAGGTGAGTTTTGAGCTCCCCGGAAACTGGCTTCACACTTGTCCGACCACACATACGGCGTGTTGCTCTTCAACAGCTCTGTCATGGGCTTGGCGATCTTGGAGAAGTTCTCGATAAACCGGCGGTAGTACCCGGCCAAACCGAGAAAAGCGCGGATCTCTCGTCACGGACTTCGGTGACTGCCACTTCGATACGGCCTCAATCTTGCTCGGGTCTACGAGCAACTCCTTTAGCCGACAACACATGACCCGTAAACGCGACTTCCTCCATCCGGAACTCACACTTGCCGAACTTGGCGTACAACCGATGCGCGTCCGAGCTTCCCCGACGATCCTCGGTGCTCCTCGTGCTCTTCGCCGTTCGGGAGTAGACCAAGATATCGTCAATGAAGACGACGACACACTTGTCCAACTCATCCATGAAGACCTTGTTCATCATGTTCATGAAGTATGCCGGGGCATTGGTCGTGCCAAACGACACGACCGTGTACTCATACCGTCCATACGGGTTACGAATGCCGTCTTGTGGACGTCCTCCGGCGGATCTTCATCTAGTGGTAACCTCGACCGGAGATCAATCTTCTTCAAGTACTTGGCTTGCCTCAACCGATCCATCAAATCATCAATCCTCGGCGCAGCGGGTACTTGTTCTTGATGGTCACCGCGTTCGTGGCGCGGTAGTCGACGTACGTACGTTGTGTCCCATCCTTCTTCGGTACGAATAATGCCGGTGACCCCCGTGGTGAGGCACTCGGCCGAATGAACCCTTTCTCGAGTAGCGAGTCTAGCTCGCCTTCAACGGCTTCGGCTCAACCTCTCGCCATACGGTACGGACTGCGGGCTATCGGCGCCGTTCCCGCACCAAGTTTATCACGAACTCCACGTCACGATCGGGGAGGCAACCCGTGCAACTCCTCCGGAAACACATCCTCGTACTCACGGACATCGGCACGTCGATATGGCCTTCGTGTGAAGGCGTATACGGCCGGTATGTCTCGAGACTTCATTGGCTCGAAGGTCACCCTTGTCCCGTCGGGGTGCGGTAGTGTCACCGGCCTTGGTGAAGTGGAGATGACCCCTTTGTGGGCAAGTGATCCAATCCATTCCCGCATCACGTCGATACCATGGGATGGCGGCACGGAAGATCTCCATAGAACGTGTGGCCTTGGATGACCACTTCCACTCCTTTGCACACGAGGTGCATCGGATATCCCCGAGCGGAGAGCTCGTGATGATGGGCATCGTTCGGGTGGTTGTAGGGAGGGAAAGTTTACTCACGAACCGAGAGGTGATATAAGACCCGGTTGCACCGGTGTCAAAGAGAACCAGAGCAGAAGTACCACAAACCAAAAACTTACCGATCACGACGTCGGGGGCATCGGCAGCCTCCTCCTCAGTGAGGTGGTTCAGCCTCCCACGGCCGGCGGCCGGGCGGTGCGGCTCGAGGAGGTCGGCCTCTGGAGAGGGGTGCCCGCGCGGGGGTAGCAGCAGCCTTCTTGTCGGGGCACTCGAAGGACTTGTGGCCCGGCTTGCCACACGCGAAGCAGGTGACGGTGAAGCCTCCTGCGGCAGGTCGCGCGGTGCTCGGTGGAGCACGGGTGTAGCCTCCAGTCTGCTGGGGATAGCCGGGGTTCCTCCCTCCGGGGAACGGGCTACGTCCACTACCTCCGAAGCCACGCCCGATGCTAGTTGTACCCGGGCGGTAGCTCCCCCCTCGGCATGTTGCTCGTCCGCTTCTCGGCTTATGGAAGGATCGGTCAGGCTGATCACGATCTCCCATCCTCTTCTTGCCCCTCATGCGTTCTTCGTGGCCCCTCCTCTCATCCTCGACCGCGATGGCGCGGTTGACGAGATGGCGTAGGGACTTGTGCTCACTTGCCTTCAGCGCCTGGCGAAGGCCGTGGTGAAGGCCTCGCGGGAACCGGAGAATCGCTTCTTCGGTCGGTGTTGGTGTCGTCGGGGGCGTACCGCATCATCTTCATGAAGTGACGCTCGTACTCCTCGACCCTCATCGCACCCCGAGTCATGGTGCGGAACTCCCGCGCCTTCCGGGACCGGCGGCTCGTCGGGGAAGGTGCGCTCGCGGAACGCCTCGCGGAACTCCGGCCGGGTGATGAATGCCGGGTTCGGGTGGGTGGCGGTGTAGTTGTCCCACCATGCCTTGGCGAGACCCCTCCACCGGTGTGCGGCGATAGCGACACACTCCTCGTCGGAGCGAGACGGTGAGGTCGAGCTTGGTCTCGATCACCCTCGCCCGTCGTCGGCCTCGAGTGGGTCATCCGAGTAGCCGAAGGTGGGGGCCTTCGGGCGCATGAACCTCTCGATCTTCCGCGTGAGGTCCTCGTCCTGCGGAGCGACGCGGTTCCCACCGTTGCCACGATGCTCCATGGCCTCCGCCATCCCTCGCATCGGCCGAGTCTGGAGCGCCATCACTTCCACCAAGTTAGGTGGGGGTGGTGGTGGTTGTTCCGGCTCAGGCTGGCCTTGCGCGGCTGCTCCTTGCTCAACCTCGGCCTCGGGTTCTCGGGCGGCGGTGGCGGTGCCCCCGTCACCTCGAGCCCTAGCCCCCAAGGCTCCTCCACGCAGGGGTGGACAGCCACGGTCACGGCTGCGTCCACGCCCCGCCCGGGCTTCTTCCCTCGCCAGCCTTCCTCCTCGAGGCGAGCTATCAACCGGTTGGAGCGGCAGATCGACATCCTTCTGAAAACATAAGGGAAAAGAAAGGTGTTTACGCACGTCACTCACCAACTCACACATGAGTCTTAAGCATTCAAGAAAATAGTTCTAATTATAACCTACACTCAAGCAGAAGAAGCATTAAGACACAAATAACACCATTAAGATTCAAGCACACATCAAACATGATTATTACACTTGCTCCCCTGAGGCTGACTCAGACCTTGGGGTAGCAGCAACAAGTCAACGATCTAATACATCGGTATAATCTCAAAAGGGTAGTGTCTACATGGTGTGGCATGACTCTCTTCATGCACCGGAACATGCTCGCGGCTGCATGGAACATCTCATGGAAACTACTAGCATAGAACACTACTCTAGGTCATGCCTCCTCGCTCGCCCGCTCTACTCCGTGCGTGCCCGCCGGTACGTGACGGGGTAGCGGTCCTCCGTGGGGTAGTCCGGCGGAAAGATCCGGACACCAAGGCGTGAGCCTCTCGAACCTCCTCGGTCTCGACGGGGGTTCGGCGGACGGGCCATCGGGCACGGGTGGAGCTTGAGGCGTGACCGGTGCGGCCTCGAAGGTCTCGGTGCGAATCTCACGGCCGGGACTCGGGGGGCGGCTCTCCGTTGAGCTCGAAGAGCTCGTCCACGCGAAGTGAGTCGGCGTCCTCCCAAGTCCTCCTCGGTCTCTCGGCCTTGTCCCTCGGGTAGACGGCCGTGCGCGTGAGCCACGCGATGTTGGCGACGTTGTCCGCTCGGCTCTTCTCCGGCCTTCTCCACCTTGAGCCGCTCACACCCAAGCGAGGGTGAGCGCGCACCGTGAGCGGAGTCGTCCTTGCGCTCGAGCTTGTCCTTCACCCCGTTCGACTCGCGGTCAGCCTGCGTAGGTCCTCCTTGGCGTGCAGCATCTCCTCCCTGGTGTCCACCCTCTCCCTCTCGGACTCCCGGCGGAGGACGCGTGGTCGTGCGGTCGAGGCTCAACTCGAGCTGGCGAACACGGTGGCGTAGAGCGGTGTTCTCCCTCTCCAGCTCGACGCAGCGGGGCTGGTACTGGAGCGCGTCGATGGTGGCGTCCCTGACCTGGCCGTAGAGGGTACGTGACTCGTCCTCCAGTCGGCGCGCGTACTTGTCGAGGTCGACCAAGTAGCTGGCGGTCTCCACCAGGGTCTTGTCGGTCTCGCGGAAGGGAGCAGCGTCGACGTCGTCCTGGATCCCCTCGTACGAAGGAACTCCGTCCACGAGCGGTGCGAGGCGCCAGTAGTCCCGGGGTAGCAGCCGAAGAGTCCCGGTCTCGAAGGAGGCGCGGTACTGTGCAAGTAGGCAACCCAGGGCCTGGCGGCAGGCGACGTCGAGCGCGGTCGCGACGGTGAGAGCAGCGCTGTAGCAGACCTCTCCCTTAAACCCGGGGAGATTCGGGTGAGGGAGCACAGCGACCGTGCAGAGCACCATCCGCCCAGTCACGGCGGGGACGTACTCGGCGTGGTACGTGACGTAGGTCGGAGGGACTCCAAGCCTGAGAAGGGCCCTCTCCATCCAGTGGCAGATCGCCCCGCACGTCTCGGGGGTGATCTCCGCGACCTGGTGCTCCATCTCCTGTGAAACGCAAGAAATTTCTGTCAGCGCAGGTGAGTAAGAAATTTTCAAAGAGGGAACGAGTTTTATAATATAGCTCAAGGGTATAACTATAAAGATAGAGCGTATAGAGTCCTATTTCTATCGACCATTCCTAGGGATACGTGCTACGGTCAAGCATGGCTCTGGTACCACCTGTAACGACCCGCCTCCCCGAGGCCGGGCCCGCCTACTCCTGACAGCTCTCTAGGACCCCAAGAATATCCCCACAGACCAACACATGTCTTTCCTGCGCACTTTGTCCTCACTCATGCGCACCCGAGAAGGACTTCCCGGTCGGTCACCCATCGCTCCAAGCCAAGCACGCTTAACTTTGGAGTTTTTAGTGATGGGCTTCCGGAAAAGAAGTTGCAACTTGTTGATATGAGTATCCTTATCAATCCTATTAAGCCTTGGGCCGGGATGTCACAGCCAGAACCAGGATAAACCCCGTTTCATAGTATTGCTTAGCACCGGCCATCGAGAGACCGATCTGAGCGCTCTTACTAGTTAGGTGTCCGGACTATTTTCCGCACCGACAGTTGGCGCACCAGGTAGGGGAGCTGCGTTGAGATAAGCTTCCCACCAGCAGTCTCAATGGTGATCCGCATCGAGTACAGGTCCCAGAGGTACTCCATGGGCAGCTTAGACCCCCTCCCAGCCGGGTTCGAAATACGGTTCAGGAGACTGAACTTTCAGGCCATGGGGAACGACTACCTCATGCGCATCACCAACCACGACGAACTCCACCCGTGGTGGTCTATTGGGCCGGGCCCAATGCCCGCCACGTCTGCTACCGACACTCCGGCACCCGCCCAGGCGGCCGCGAGCACCTCGACGCCTCGGCACCGCCGCGCTCGGGTCAGCATTCGCGCCAGGCCCGTATGGAGCGGCGTCAGGCCGCACGCTCCGCGAAGCACATATCGATGGAGCAACAGCACCCACGGGGAGCACGCGGCCGTGGGGCCGCAGTTCCCCTACGGGATGCGCAACACTACGACAACATATGCGTCATCTGTCAGCACTGACGTGGCCGCATATGAGGATCTTCCGGGCCACCACCTGCTGGTGGTCAGGAACCTCATCACCATCACCAACGACGAGTCGTACCACGGCTCGGCCAGCGAGCTACCGCCCGCGACCTCACACGAATATACCGTGTGGGACTTCTCCGGCGTACCGGACCTAGTGATGTTCCAACGGTTCCTCGACGCCGCGGACTACTGGTTCGGTTGCTCTGATGACTCCAACATTGGAAGCTACGATCCTACACGCGAGTGTTTCGTGGTTGTCGATGATGAACATGCCGACAGCGTGAATAGAACGGGGGCAGGCGACGGAGACGCACCCCAAAACCCGGGGCCAAGCGCGCCCCCACCTCACCGATGAGAGGCGTCGGCATCAACGCGCAGCTGGACCAAGCGCGCGAGTTCGAGGCCAAGCTCGCGGAAGAGTACAGGCAGGTGCGACTCTTGCATGCCACCATCGCGGGAAAAGCCTCAATGCGCGTGTTGACGGTGTATTTTGGTACACCAAATATGTTCATTACACTTTGGTTTGGATTTGATTATGGAACTAACCCGCCACTAGGCACACTAATCATATAACAAGTTCATCTATGTGCATGCATTTGGAAGTGTTGTGTTTATGTAAGAAAACATGGACATAAAGGATGGATTCACAACAAGTTCAAAGGAGCATTTACGGAGTCTTGTTCTTGTTCATGAGCTTGATGAAATCACTTCCAATGGTGGCAAGGACCCAAGTGCTACGTAGGTACACCACCGGGGATTGAAGCGTAAAAGATCGGACTTCATGCAAAGAGAACCTCCATCTTGGACGGGAGGAAGAAATCGTCAAAATCATGCAAGTGGAAGGGGCAAAGTGCATAAATGCATGAGGACCCACGGGAGCGAAGGGGCGACCGAACTGGGCCGAAGTGGGCCTGGGCCGACCGGTTGTCCCAGGCCGGCCAGCCTGGCCCACTCAGGGGGGTCGGTTCGGCCCCCATTTCCTTGCACCCGAAGGATTTTCAACCCTGAAGTCCTGGAGGCGCCACCATTCGCTGAGGGGAGAGCCATTCACACGAGGAGGCCATCCACAAGCTAGAGAGAGAGGAGGGAGATCTCCGGAGGGAGATCGACCACCTCGAAGGAAGGACCCACAAGTGGAGAAGACGGAAGACACTGTCAGAAGGGTGACCATGATCAATGGTGCTATGTCTAGCACCATGATGGGGTAATCTCCTTATTCGTCCATGGGTTGTAATCGATCTTGAGATATAATCATACTTTGTTGGAACATCTATCTATCATCATGTGTTAAATATACTTTAATGCTTAAGGTTAGCTACTGTAACGACCCGCCTCCCCGAGGCCGGGCCCGCCTACTCCTGGCAGCTCTCTAGGACCCCAAGAATATCCCCACAGACTAACACATGTCTTTCCTGCGCACTTTGTCCTCACTCATGCGTACCTGGGAAGGACTTCCGGTCGGTCACCCATTTCTCCAGGTCAAGCACGCTTAACTTTGGATTTTTTGGTGATGGGCTTCCAAAAAAAAGTTACAACTTATTGGTATGAGTATCTTTATCAATCCTATTAAGCCTTGGGCCGGGATGTCACATACACCCCCCCTCGAGAAGATCGACGTCCTCGTCGATCAACCCCAAGCCGGAACGTCCTCTCTTGGCCACGTCCGTGGGTCCAGTGCCAGCGCATGTGCCATGCTGTGTGACCACTCAGGGCCCACACCAGCCATGCACACCATGCCCGCGCAACTGCGACCACACGTGCCCGTGAAACCGCGAGAGTCGGCTCTGATACCAATTGTAACGACCTGCCTCCCCGAGGCCGGGCCCGCCTACTCTTGGCAGCTCTCTAGGACCCCAAGAATATCCCCACAGACCAACACATGTCTTTCCTGCGCACTTTGTCCTCACTCATGCGCACCCGGGAAGGACTTCCCGGTCGGTCACCCATTGCTCCAAGCCAAGCACGCTTAACTTTGGAGTTTTTAGTGATGGGCTTCCGGAAAAGAAGTTGCAACTTGTTGATATGAGTATCCTTATCAATCCTATTAAGCCTTGGGCCGGGATGTCACACTGGCCGTGGGCCGTACGTCTAGGGGTGCGCTCGTGGCGCTGTATTGCAAGGCACCATGGTGCTCGTAGTGGGGAACTACAAGCGAGGCGGGAGAAGAGGGGGAGCCTCCAGGTCCCTGAGGGTTGATTGAGGAAAAGTGCCAATATCGTAGGTGAAGGCGGAAATGCGAGTGAGTTGCTATCTATCGTCCCCCTGCGGCCAGGGGACCGCCTCCTCCTTTTAAAGGCCAAGGGGAGGCGATTTACAGTCGTGCCGCGCGGGTCTAAGTGCTACATGTGGCAGCATATGGTGCACAACGTCGTGGAATTGACAGTTTTCCTGGTGAATCTTGCCTCCGTCGGGCGTCATGGAGGATCATGTGCCCGTCCAGGGGCGGCTTCGAGGGTAGTAGCACTGGAGCTCTTGCTTGGTCGCCGTCTGTGTGCCGATTCGAGGGCTCGGCTGACGGAAGATGGGAGGCCGCACAACGGCGGGCGTGGCGATGTCCCGTCGACGAAGGTTCCCACAGTGCTGGGGGTGACGTTGTAGTGCCTGGGATGGTGGCATAGTGGCGGGGGTGGCCGCACAAGGCCGGAGGTGACTGGGGAGACCCTCCCCACCGGCCTTATGTCACGGCGTCGTCCCCCGAGGGGGGTGACGTGGAGGAGGTACGAGAGTGGGTGGCACAGTGTGATGGAATGACACCGGCCTTCCCGCACAGCGCCGGGAATGGCCGCACAGTGCAGGTTGGTCGAACAGCGCCGGGATATGATTCCTAGGCGGTGTCAGAGGGCCAGCGTGGCAGGGATTCGCCCTTGACCTAGGCGCCCGTGACAGACTGAAGCATTTAATGCTCCGGTCGGGGGAGTAGGTATGTCGTCGTGGGTCTAGAGAGGCCTCGAGTGAGGCGGAGACTTGCTCGGGGGTCCGGGTCCCTCGAGCGAGGCGGAGACTCGCCCGAGGGGATGTCAATCCCTTGATCGAGGTGGAGATTCACCCGAGGGGGCATCAAGCCCTCGAGCGAAGTGGATATTCACCCGAGGGGGTGTCAAGCCCTCGAGCGAAGCGGAGATTCGCCTGAGGGGGTGTCAAGCCCTCGAGCGAAGCAGAGGTTTCGTGGCGCGGCGCCTGGCCCTCGAGCGAGACGGAGTTCGACCGAGCTAGGGGCGCTGGGGCCGGCCATTTGATGGGCCGCCGAGGCTTTTTTGGGCCATGGGCCCCCCTCCGCCCTGGGCCGTGACCACGTGGGGTGTGGTTTGTGGTTGTAGGCTTGTGTTGACGGTTGATTGTCGTATCAAAGTTCATATGGATTTGCAGGCGGACAAATCCCCTGTCGTAGTCAAGGGACCCTTCTTCTCTTATGTGTGAGAACCCAAGGTATCGAATCCGTGGAACAATGTGCAATGCAAGGATTCAATCTTGTAAAGCAAGGAAAGCTACCTTTTGAAGAACCAAGTTGCATCTAATCTAAGATAACAACAAGACAACACATATAATCTAATCTACTAAAGAGGTAGCAAGAGAAAGCAAAGAGATAACCGATCTAGAGAGTCTAGATCATGCATATGTTGTAGCTCCAAACAAGATAGATGAAGATAGAAAAGCGAATCTCATTAAAAGCATCTTTAAACTGTGGCCTCCGGTCTGATTCCGAAGACACCCGCCTTTTGGAGCCACCGTTCTGTCACAACGCACCCCTATTCGTGCGGGTTAGCCTAGGGCGAGTTCGAGGAGAACAAGTTGGAAACACTTGGTCGGTACGACATGCACCTCTAGCCACCGTGGCTACAAGAGCACGCTATGCAATCTATCTTAAGTATAGATTGGGGAAGAAGCAAAACCAAGAGAGAACAAAATCATCGAGAAGGCACTTGATCACTAGAAATCGGATTCACTATAAAACTTCACCATGAATGATTACATGAAAAAGATCACCACCGGGATCCTACCTCGGTCTTGATCCTTGCTTCGGAGCTCCGATGTGGTCTTCCATGCAAGGTTCCCACATCGGCTAGGGAGACCCTAGACAACTAGCACGACCCTCCTCTCCGAGATGGTGTCCCTCAAGCTTCTCTGCTCCTCGGCGGCAGATGACGAAAGAATTGATGCGTGGCTCTTGGTCAGGGGGCTATAAATAGCCCGAGAGGCGGCTATGTCAAAGGGGGGCATGATTGGGCCCCGAAGTGGGCTGGGCCGGCTGGCCTGGGCCCACTTCGGCCCAGTCCGCGGCCTCCTTTGCCCGGTGTTGCTTCCCGAGTCTTCTAGAGTCACCCCCTTTCTGCATGTGGGCCCTTGACATCAGTTTCTCCATGATTTAGATGAAGCTCTCTGTCCCGCAAGATTCGACATTTTCTGTCTGGGTCCTCGGAGTTTTCCATCTTCACGGGTTTGGTCCTTGGGCTTCTTGGAGTCATGTTCACTTCATTGCTTGACTTGTACCGGGCTTCGAGGTCTTGTCACGAGGTGCTTAATGAACTTTACCCGGAAGTCTTGCTTTCAATGCTAAAACCCTGCGTAAACACTAAACTCCAAAACCGACATGCACAAACGAACTTGTTATACCAAGGGGGTTAGTACCAATGGATAAGATATAAAACTCATGCCAACACCGAAGGTAAACTCATGGCTAGATTGACGGAAATTCACCGTCAACAACTTGTTCATTTACTTTTTATTATTTTTAGAAATGGGTGTTTTCCCCGTTATTAGTGGACCCTTATGGCTGTCCCCGACACTCTTGTAAAGGCTGACCTATGTTTTGATCAATGGTTTGAGCACAAAAAGCTGGCAAAGTTGAGGTTTTTCTCGGATTAATCAAGAAGCGATTAATCAAGAAGCAAAAACTGGCGTTGATCACATTTTTGAACATCTTCCACTCAAAATATCCAATGCCGCCAATTATGAAAATTGTGTCCATAAAAAAGACTAATAACGTTTATATTGGCCGGTTTCAAAGTGTTTAAGTGACAATTGGAGAACGCGACAAAAGTTCTAGGGAAGACTCATAGACATTAGGGGTTTAACTAGGGTTTGACCATGACTTTGACCAAGGTTGACCAAAAGTGCGTGTTGACTCGATTAAGCAAATTATTAGTGTTTGTTGGCTAGGTCTTCGAGGTGATGACTCCAGTTGACCATGGTTTGACCAAAGTCAACGTTTTTGACTCGGTCGATTAGGTCATTAGCACTAATGATGCTAATTAAAAATCTGGGCCGTCACAACTTCCCTCCTCATAGAGGCCCCACTTTTCAGGTCCAGGACGACAAACCAAGGGGGGATTGATTTGGTCGCCATTTCTCAGTGGAAATTGGCTTCCGGGCGGCCTCTACCCCAAACTTTTTTCACCCAAACTTCTACCCACCGGACCCACCTTACCCGTCGGGCCACGTCCCACATGTTAATGGCGTCCACGTATGTTTGAAGTGTGTGCATGTAATCACACAAGCTATTAGAATGCACAAATTTCCCCTTCCTTTTAATTAAAGGCTTCATTTAGTTTGCCATGTATTCACGAGCACCTATTGATTCCTTGCTTATCACACGCCATGGCGGGCTGTCATTACACACCTATTGTTTATTTTATTCATTCTTTTTCAATGAAAGAGAAATTAATTAGGGTGATTGATGGCATGACTCAAAAAGAAATATTAAGAAACTCAAAAGGAAAGAGATATTGATGTGCAAAGTAAATGAAAATTGATTGGTGTGATTGATGACTCATCAAGGAAAGGAAAATAAGGAAAGAATCACTACATGATTAGATGAACTAAGGAAAGAATTGTTGTGTCATTTTGCCAATGGTAGCCTCTCCATACATGAATAGTTAGCAAGAAAAGGGAAAACAAGGAAAGATCAAGTAAGGCAGATCCACCCCCGTTAAACATAACTGTTGTTTCCTTTCTTCATTCTTTTTTTTCAAACGTCGGAGACAACCATGGCTGTTTTTCCTTTATTCATTCTTTTTTAAGGCAAGAGAAATTGATTTACGTGATTGATGGCATGACTAAAAAAATATCATAGGAACTCAAAAGAAAAGATATATTGACGTATAAAATAAATGAAAATTGATTGCTGCGACTGATGACACATCAAGGAAAGGAAAAACATGGAAATAATCACTACAATGATTAGATGTACTAAGGAAAGAATTGATGTGCCATTTTGTCAATTAAGGAAAGAATCATTGCGTGATGAGGTCAACAAAATTCAAATGCAATTAGATGGATTACATTTATATGTAAATGATGTTTTGAGTCCCTGAATATTTCCTTTTGAATTCAATGCTCTAAATCACGCCAATCAATACTCCTTTTTTTATACCCTGTGTTCTCTATAAAACTCAATTATCTCCACTTTTATTCCCTTATCCACGAGACGCTAGCGCCACCACCACCTCCCCGCAGGCATCGACTCCTCCCACCGGTCTCCTTCTCCCTATTGGCCTTGTTTTCCCTGCTGGCTGCTGACGAGCTCCCCCATTGAGGATCGAGCACGCGGGCAGGTGAGCTCCCAATCGGGGTGTAGAAGCGCGGTCGGCCTCGGGGCGGGCTCACCTGCTGGATCTGCGTACCCTCATCCCTACCTTGAAGGTGGCGGTGGTGACGCGCTGCCCTCCCCGGACAGTCTCGTTCAAAGTTGCCTTGAAGGTGGTGGTGGTGATGCAACATGGTGCGGAGACGACGCGGAGGCCAGCATGGTCGATGGTCGATGAACGTAGGCTTCCCCAATCCCCAGTTGTGAATGATGAATTGATGCTTTTCATAATTAGATTTACTTTATTATACTTTTATTTTCGACATATATACTAATTAAACCTTTTCTTTAATTCTTTTTTATATCATGTGAGTGCCGCACTTGCCCTTCCACTAGTATAAGAAGTGCTCAAACAAATTAACAAGTTATTGATGTCAGCAAGACCGTTTACAAATAATAATCATTCGAACGTACATATAACATACTTTTTCCGTTCCAAATTCTAAGTCGTTTTGGTAAATATAGATTCATAGATATGAGTATTTTTGGTCTATGATGTCAAAACACAGAATCACAAATCTACCAATTGGTATTCAAAGTTCTACATTAGATATAATATGAACATTTAGGTCAAATTTGTATTAGTACATTCAACTAATCATCCCGCCGGTCACTTTTATGTAGTCCCTTTGTTTCAAATTGTAAATCATTTTTTTACCGAATGTTTGACCACTTGTTTCATTAAATAAATTTGAGAAAAATATCACATTTTTTGTTTTGCTTTATTACTAATTTTTTTAAAAAAATAACTTAAATTTCACTATATTTGCACCACAATTTGGAACAGATGGAATAATTGTCCCGCCACTACTACAGAAAACATTCATAAGAGCCACCAGATTTTTCCAGGAGCCGGTGATTTTGCCGTATAATCTAAGAAAAACGCGACTATAGCAGCTAAACCCGCACCTAGAAATCATTTTTGGGAGCGGGTGACCCCATCACCCGCACCTGGAAATGATTTTCAGGTGCAGGTGACGCCATGACCCGCTCCTGAAAATATCCTCACCTGCACCTAAAAATGTCAACCCCTCTTAGAAATGGATTTCTAGGTGCGGTTGATGACATCACCCGCTCCTAGAAATGGTCTCATGCCAAAAAAATTATAACTTCTTCATATAATCTCGGACGAAGACAAACTTTATATTAAAATTGTATAGCTCGATGAGACCTAAAATTTTGTGGTTTGACAAGTTTTTCATCAGAGATTGTTTAATATTTCAAAATATCCATTTAAGTATTATGAGATTGTTAGAAAAACCAATATCTCTTATACAGTTTCACAAACTATATGAGAGATGTATAAGATTTGTGAAGAATTTTACTACCACTATACCGGATCACCAAATGACCAAAATAAAAGTTGTTCATCTTCAAAAATCATAAAACCTTGTAGTTAAACCATTTTGTATTTGAATTACTTTTTTCAAGCTAAAGTACGTCTGAATTTTTGAAATTTGGAATTTGGCATTTTTCAAACGACCTCAAATGGACAAACTCTCGACATGAAAGTTGTAGATTCTGAGAAGTTATGGAACTTTGTAGTTTACAAATTTTCTATTTGAAATCATATTGTCAATGGAATTAAAATTTGAATCTCTTAAATTTGAAATTCAAATTTCGTAAACGACCTCAAATGGGAAAACTCCAACATAAAGTTGTAGATCTTAGAAAGTTATGAAACTTTTTAGTTGAGAAGTTTTGAATTTGAATCTGTTTAAAACTAAAAAACGATTTACACTCCGTGTGGTATAATATGAGCAGAATGAAACTGAATATATATGCATAAGAGTGTGTAGTGCAGTGGTAGAGGAGGCTTCGCGCGAGGCTGGAGGTCGTGGGTTCGAGTCCTGGCGACCGCGTAGCATCCACGTTGTTGGTTGGAAATCCATTTCCAATTGCACGCATTTTACCCGCTTCTAAAAAATCCGTGCTCACACCTAAAAAAGTGAATCCGCCCGCTTCTACCAATGTTTTCTGTAGTACTCCCTCCGTCCCGCAAAGAGTGTCCACTTTGACTTTTTTCAGTCAAAATATTTGAAGTTTGACTAATTTTATAATCCATCAGTCTTGCATCATTTCATACTTTCATTTCAGGAAATTATTAAACGCGCGCAAGACTCATATGCTTGATGAAAAAATTTAATTTGGTCCATATCCAGTTGACTAGTTCACAGAATATTCTCGTGGATTATTCGTACATGGTGCAGCGAGACCAAATTAAATACTACATTCCAAAACTAATTAATCTCTGGAATAGTGTCACCATTTCCGTCTAGGTGAGACTATCATGTACTACCCAGGGGTAATGAAGGCAGTCCGAAAGAATGAACCACGTGGATAATATTTCGTCTGAGTTGGCACTAGTAAGAACATTCCTTTTCGCGGTGTCTCGACAGCTACATATACAGGCCTGCATGACCCTGTCACCTACACAGTACAATCCGAGAGATCAGACGAGAGGACGCACACCATCATCGATCATGGCGGAGCCTTCAGCAACTTCGGGGTGTTTGGTCAAGTCGGCTATTGCCGTCGTGCTGCTGTTAGCGGCGGTTGAAGGAGCTCGCGCGGTTGTTCACAAAACCATCCAGGTATGATTGTACCACGCGTGCTCCATGCTCACTACAAAGTACTAGTAGCTTATTTGTGTCGTTGACTGCTCCTCGTCGGAGCGTGACGTGCCGACGAAATTAACTGCCGTACGTGTGCTAGCAGAGCGACGACGGCGACGTGATCGACTGCGTCGACGTGCACCACCAGCCGGCTCTCAAGGGCGCCTCGCCTACCGCCCGGAACCGAGCAATTCAGGTCAGTTTACTTTGATTTAATTAACCCATTTAAAAAGTTGCATTGCGTTGCGTTGTTAAAAAGGATCAATAAATCTTGTTAACAAATTATCCTAAGTTGTTGATGATTTGGCTGTGATGTGTGGTGATCTATCCCCTGGTCATGGATCGCGCGCACTCTCGATCTGTGCACGTATGTAGGCGAAGCCCCCCGCCGCCGCGTCTGCATCAAAACTGCACGAGCATCATCACCAGACCTGGCGGAGACACGGGAGCTGCCCGGCAGGGACCGTCCCGATCAGGCGAGCCTCGGAACGCGCCGATCCGGTAATCGCCGAGCGGGTACTCCGGTCGTCACCGTTCGGGCGCCCTGGAATCAACAGATACAATCTCTCCTCCGTCGCCGCCACACAGTTCGGCCACGATGCAGGCAGCTTCAATCAATCCGCCATGGCCGCGCCGCCAGGGGGCCAAGTGGAGGTAATCAGCATCGGTCTCTTCTGTATGCACCATATACATAGTACACTTCTGTAAACTGCATCTGCATGCATATGCGTATTGCAGGTGGCGGCTGCGTACGCGACGAACGGGCCGTACCTTGGGGCTCGGGCGGACGTGCCGTACTGGAAGGTTAACGTCCACCCTGACGAGTTCTCCATGAGCTACATTCTAGTTGGCTATACTCTGGACACGAACTACATGCCCGGCCGGGGGTCCAAACCGCCTGCAGATCTTACCAACCAGATTGCGGTTGGTCTTGTGGTAAACCCCCTTTTGACTGTTCTCTTTTCTCCACCGTTTTCAACACACACCGATTCTCATAATTTTATTTATTTAATTTAGACTAAATATATATCGCGTGTTTCCTTTAAAATAAATAGGTACCTACTTAGGAAGGTAATTGCAGTGGTTTTATTTATGAGATGCGCTGTTTTTGTCTGTGCTTTTGGATGAGAAATCCTTGCTCACTCTACCCTAATCATTGACTGGATATAGATTCATTTTGAGAAAGAGTCACTAAACATATGTGGGGTTTTCCACCGCAATTATAAAATTGTGAGAGAAAAAGCCTACAGTAATTAATAATTTGTGTTGATAAGTAGGCTGCCCAACTCATACATATGGTTCCCATTTAATCTTTTGTGTATGCTTGTTTTGATGTCACAGGCATGGCCTTCTCTATTTGGAGATTCCTTATCAAGATTGTTCGTGTACTACACTGTGAGTACAGTCTTTTAGTAGTCCTTTTCATCACTACATACGTATTAGAAATGCGAGAGAAGATACATTTCATTGCTTTTACCCATGTATGCATGCCCGTCTTGTGTGTATAGACCGATGCCGGAGCACGGGTTAATTGCTTCAATCTGGACTGTGGAGGATTCCAACTCAAGGAAGGCAGCCCATTCGCGCTTGGAGCTGCATGGTCCAATTCCGACTCGCAAGTTGGCGGTGAGAGACACGCTGTAACGCTCCGCATACACAGGGTAATAGCAGTTGTTGTCTCCCCATATCTCCAAGCAACACGTACTTGAACAATGTTGGTGATTGAGAGAGAGAGAGAGAGCGGGGGGTTTTAACTAACTTGTTTGCTTGGACGATATGCATGCACAGGAGCATGACGGAGAGAACTGGTGGATATCGGTGATGGACCAGGACATCGGGTACTACCCAGAGACCAAGTTCAACACGAGGTTCCCAGAGGCGCACTACGTGGAGATGGGTGGACGGGTGCTGGACTCCAGGCCAGGCGGCAAGCACACGACCACGCCGATGGGGAGCGGCATGCTGGCGTGCGGTGGATCACGCTTCGCCGCCACCATCATGGAGTACTTCGGCATTGCCACCGACGGCACCATCTTTGCCGACCAGGCGGACCGGACCATTACCACGACCTCTACCTGCTACACTGCTAGGCCCTTGGGGTTCTCCGGTGTAAGATCTGGGTACTACTTCTCCTACGGGGGCCCAGGAGGACCCTTGTGCGATCAACCTAGCTGATCACTAAGCTAGATGTAGTAGTATCAAGACACACATTTTTGTTGCTGCATGTTTAATCATTTGTTTAAGTCAGAACTAAACTGGCGGGCCCGTTATTTCAATAAGAAAAAAATTATGTTACAGTGCTTCAGCTTCTTTGTCAATCACAAAAGCTCGATCTAGCATTTGTTGGCACTACTACATATTAGGTGACACTGCTGGCGCGTGTGTCCGTCCCGGCCAAATTGAATGACAGCGACGTACGCGAGCTGCGAATGATCGCCGGTCGGCCACCGTGTGATCTTGCCGGTCGGCTCGTAGGGGTAGGGTTTGTGTACGTGTATTCATAAGGGGTGAGTGTGCGTGCGTGTTGTGAGCGTCTGCGTTGTACTGTGTGAATCTCAAAAAAAATGTGGATATAATGTGCGTGCACGGGCTAGAGGCGTAGAAGGGGAAAGGCGCTTTCGCTGAGAGTTTAATTTAGCTAAGTGTCTTGTAACGATTTGCTTAATTGCTGTCAAGTGGGCCCATGAGGTCAACGTCGGTGTGTGGCATGTAGGCCTGCATCTGTAACTAGGATAGACATGAACTCGTTCTTGTGAAACAAGCGAACTGGGAGTCGGGGCTCGTCGCCCTTTCCTGTCCTTCCTCGAATTCGATCCTTATCTGTGTCAGCTCACGTCACGACGATCGTCGGAGGCCTAAGGGGTGTTACAGTTGGTTTCAGATTCATTTTATCCTCGGCACGCTGCTATTGTTATCCCATAAATCCATCAATTGCTCTTGCAACACAGCGGTTTGGTGAAATCGAGTTTTGTGTTGCGAATCAGCCATAGCTCTTGATTTCCTTGTAATTCCAGGCACGCAGAGCGATTTGCAGGGGATTTAGTACCAGAACGCTCGATTTCACTACAGATCAACTCAGTGGTGGTACTCTTCGCTTTTCTTCCCGATCTGAATTCTGGTGGAGTTGGTGTGGAGTTCGTCGGATTTCTAGAGGCGAGTGGTTGGAGGGGTTAGGGTTGTGTACTGACGGTGCAGAATTGAACACTTCGGTTCCTGTTCGTGGGATTTGTGTAGGGCTGTTGTATCCCTTCGGCTTGGATCGACTTGATTTGGCCTCATCTTTCTAGATCGAGGTATCCCTAAGCCAAATTACAGTTTGATCAGCTTGAGATGCAGTCAACACGGCTCCCCCTAAGCCATCGGTGCAAACCCAGATTCTTCTAAGCAAAATGGAGGAACATGCTAAGTCAAATGCTGAAAGATGGGATTCAACATTGGAAAGTTTAGATCTCTTGTTTGCCAAGGTCGAAGAAATTGAGAGAAACCGGCACAAAGTTGAGATGAAAGTTGATATGTCCAACAAAGTGGTGGGGCGGATGATTAAGGATCAACAGTTGATGGCTAAACAACTGGAAGCTACAGACCAGGCCATAGCCAAACTGACTATAGATCACATGAAGTCCAGAGACGAAGCACCTTCCAGCCACACCGATTCGTACAACTCGCGTCGATAATCCATCCACTAGCAAAATATCTGGAGTAGGAGGTTCACATAATCAGAAGAGGCCTCATAATGGCTTTGGTGACAAGAGTACATACAAACGGACCTCAGAATAGAGGATTTATGCCTAAAATGAATTTTCCCAAATTCAGTGGTAAAAATCCAAGAATATGGAAGGACAAATGTGAAGACTACTTTACACTCCTGGAAGCACTGCGTATTGAAGATAATGCTGAAACCTAGATGCATGTTTATAAGCATAAATATGGGTTAGGCTCTTGGAAGCATTTCATCAATGTAGTACAAGCCAAGTTTGGGGCTTATGATCATCAGCATGATGACTTACTGGAATTGCAGTAGCTCAATCCAGTGGAGGAATATGTGACAGAATTTGAAGCTCTACAACTTTAACTTACAATGCACAACCAAGATATGTGTGATAAATATTTTGTATCTTAGTTCATCAGGGGACTTAAACCTGAAATCAGATATCATGTCCAAGGGTAGGTACTTGAAATCATGTAGAGAGCTGTTATGCTTGCCAAGATACAACAAACTATATAGGAGAAGACTAAAGTGAAGTTTGTGAAAAGCAAATGCTTCTTATAGACAACTCCGAGATTATTGTCGTCTTAACAACCTGTGCTTCTGTTGCAAGGAAACATATGATCCCAATCATGCAGCCAAATGCAGTAAAAGGCCTAAAGCTCAAGTCAATGCACTAGTACTCAATGATTTGGATATCCACCTCACTGATGAGGTCTTAGCACAGCTGGACATGGAAGATACATTGAATGCTGAGTTTGGCTCATTATATATTAATGCTATAGCTAGTACTGAAGATGGAGAACCCCTGAGACTGAGAGCTTTGGTCAAAAACAAGGTGATGCTCATTTTAGTGGACAATGCCTGTTCACACTCTTTTGTAAGCTCATCCTTCTTGACAGTTGTGGGTATTACACCAATACCTACCAAACCAAAACAGGTCAGGGTAGTCTATGGAGATATCTTAGTATCTGATAAGATGGTACCATAGATGGAGCGGTGGGTGCAGGGGCATCCTTTTTATACTGATATGAGAGTATTGGACATACAAGCCTATGAAGCTATTATAGGCTTTGATTGGCTAAAAACTCATAGTCCCATAAATCACCACTGGGAGAACAAAACTACGGAGTTCTTGTATCAAGGAAAGAATATCACTCTACAAAGGATTCTACAAGGTGCAATGAAAGTGGAGGGATTACCTATGGATAAAATGGTGAAATGGTTGGCTAGGAAAGATATTTTCGCATTGGCTATTGTTGATGTTCAACCACATACTACTGAAGAAGTCCATGTCCACCTAGAATTGGATCAAATGCTTAGGGCTGGGAATTCGGTCTATTCGGTTCAATTGGTTCGGTCTATTCAGTCATCAGAAATTTCGGGTTTTCAAAATTGTAGACCGATGTTTTTAAAAAGTTTCTTGGAACCGAACCCTAATAGACCAATTTTTTGGTTTGGTCTATTCAGTTGCCCATATTACCCAAACAAATGTGTAGTCCAATAACAGAAGCACCGATACAAGCAAATGTGCACACAACACACCATCAAGCAACAGAAACTCATGTAACCAAAAAAATAAGTTAAGAACTTGGCCCAAGTTCAATGACTGCTTAACCAGACAAATAACTAAGTTCAGTTCACCAAGACACTAAAGACGAATTAAATTTTGTTGCTAAACACCATCTGCAGCTTTCGCCCTTCATAGTACAATCTCCAAGCATTCAGACTTGCAGTCGAATCCTAGATCAAAAAACCTAGATGTAAAAAGAAAATAAAGATCCATGCATCAATCTAAATAATTTCTTGCCCGGTGGAGGATGAGGACTTACCTTGCAGGAGTCCTCAGTGCTCGAGCCGTCGTGAAGGGCAGCAGAAATCGTGAAGTGTCGTCGTTGTTGACTCAAAAATAGGACGTCACCCTTGCGCGCGACACATGTGACTCCCTGATCTGTAGCGTGGTGCACCATCCAATCTGACCTGTTGATTGACAATGGAAAAATAATAAAAGATCGGCTAGAGAACTAATGGATCTTCAGTAACACGTGTATCTGCCAATCGGTCGGTACAACGAAGCAGAATCGGCAGGCTCGAAAGCAGCTGAAGTGTAAGTATGTATAAAGGGATCGACCAAGACAGCCGATCGTGACGTCAGCACTCGAATAAGTCTAAGCCGACTGTGAGAATAGATGATGTTCAAAACAGTAGAAGCCGACAGGATCTAGATGGAGCTGGATAAGTAGGTAATAAAACCTAAAACTACAAGAATTGGTACGAAAACTTGCAGATCTAGCTAGTATCGATAAATTGTGAATAAAGAACTAGACGAAACCTCAGCGATGCACCCGGAGGTTAAAGTCTAGGATTATTCGGTAAAATGGTACTCACAAGCTTGCCGGTGATCGATCGATGCAGCCTGACGAACTTGAATAACGGTGTTGAGAAAAGATAAAAAACACAATGGCGAAGTCACCGAAAAGTAGATGCTGTAAATTGTAAAGGGTTTGGTTGGATGCGGTTTGTTTGATATTGGTGTGTACAGATTTTTCTATCACGCAGGGTCGCTATTTATGCCCCGAGGACCTGCCAACTCCAAGCCGATTACGTCATTATTTACTTGCATCTAAACAAAACTAGGTTTGTGCCCGTGCGTTGCTACGGGCATACTAATTTGAACAAAAAATAGTCATTCAAAAACATTATGCAAGAAAATGATGCTTGTAAATAAGAAAATAAAAATATAATGAAAAAGATCATGGCCATATCAAGCATAATGGCCATTCCAGGAGAACTCATCATTAACATTGTGCCAGATCAAAAGCTAATTTTATTTAGAAATTGCAACACTGGAAAATCAATCTTATTCGATGCAAAGGCCATGTAATGTGATGAAAAGAGAACTACTATTAGTTTTTTTATCTAGTGAAAAGAAATGGACTCTGTTTAATTGAAACAAAGTATCATGACATTTCCACCTCGAGTTAGTGAAAATATCAACACATAAGTCCATAAGAGAGCAGACTAACGAAAATATAACCTAAATTTATTCGATCGTGGAAAGATGCATGCACAACTGATGTAGGTTGAAGGATGCTTAGGACTTTAAATCAATCAGTCAGTATTACTATTACCAACTTCATTATACTTCTACCTGACCCTGATTCGCCTGCCAACCAAAGGCAACCAAATGAGAAATGATTTGGCGCCCTGCACCGAGGGTCAATACAAAGCAAGAAACCATCCTCTCAACCATCTTACATTTGTATATACCAGAATCAATTCCATGTTTGTTTTGGAAATTCCCCAATTGAATCATATCTGCTCAAACTGAACTGCAAGTTCGACCTTTTCAATGCGAAGCTGATAGCACTATATGGAGTCCTCCAATTCCTTGGACATCAGCGGAGTCAGGGTTCACTGGAAGAGCAGCAAGTTGCCATAGTCATAATGATGTCATAAGAGAATACGAAGTACAATACTTCGATTGCTCAAGAACCAGCGTGTATGTTTCTGTTCCTGGAACCAGTCAAAAGCATCACTATTGTGTAATATGTTGACCAAAGAAAAAGAATTTGCAATCCAATATTCTCTCAAGATCTTAAAAAATACCAATAAGTTGTAATATCCTAGTATAATACTAAGCCGGCCAATTTCTATAAAGAATAGCAAGAACAAAAGAATGAAATAAGCACAAGATTGTGATGATCATAAATCAGCATAAACAGTTTCATATGCAATTAAAAATGTAAAAATTAATAGAAAACTGGGCAGTCTTTTGAAAATTAAAATTTGTTTGTAAGATAAGAAGCAGTAACCAGTAAACCAGAATAGCATATCATAAGACAAAATTTTCACTACAATAGCACAGATCAAGGAGTCCTTCACATTATCAATGACAAGTAACTGGAATCACAAGATGCATCTATTAATGTTTTATGGGATGCTCGAACTCCACATGGATCAACAACAAAATAATAATCTGCATTATGTCACCCGTGCTCAATGATGCCAGCACATGGGATGCTCAAACATCTTGGAGACATGCCTCCTCCATAACAACCTTAGGTTGAATCAGGAACAAATAATAAAGACTACTAATCATAGCAACCTTGGGTCGAATCAGGAACAAATAACAAAGACTACTAATCATAGCATCACCAAGAAAAATTTAGTAATCAACCTCTTATGTGATCAAGTTA
Source organism: Cenchrus americanus (assembly GCA_947561735.1). NCBI lineage: Eukaryota > Viridiplantae > Streptophyta > Magnoliopsida > Poales > Poaceae > Cenchrus > Cenchrus americanus. Next base: position 79,602,058 of record OX387240.1, read on the forward strand.
AATAAGTTTGGTGAGAATATGGTGAGGAGGAGGCTTATAGCTTAGCTCTTCTCCTCCTCCAAACATTTTTTTAGATAGAGGAACAAAAGTTTTGGCCTCAACAGTTCAGGAACTGCCTGCAGCCAAATATATACAACTCACACACACAAACCGGCACATAGGCCGCACAGTTCACACCGACTCGACCATGCACCCTTACAATGCACGACAACAGTCAAAATATGCAGATTACATCACAAAGAAAAACTAGTTTCCAATACGCTTAAGAGCATTCCACCCAGACTTATGAAATATCTCTAAAGCCATAGCCTCTAAAGCATGACAACCATCCTTCAAAATAGCTCTCCCACCTTCTTTGGAAAGGACAGAACAACTCCTGATCCAGAACGTCCCCCTAAATATCACTTGCAAAATAGACTTAAATTGTGATTTTTGAAATATCAAATCATTCCTACTGATCCACAAGGCCCGGCACATCGCTGCCAAACCGATCAGCACAAGGTTCCTTTGCTTACTCGAAAAACTTCTAAGCCAAGGACCAAAAAGATGCTCCACTCCCTCCGGTTTTTTAACCCCAAACGTAAAACACACACTTCCCCACGTAAGTCGAGCTATGGGACAATCGAAAAAGAGGTGTTGAATTGTTTCCTGCTCTGCACAAAAGCAGCATTTTGTACACTCCTTCCAACGTCTTTTAACTAAATTGTCCTTAGTTAACACAACCCCATTTCTAAGATACCACAAGAAGATTTTAATCTTCAAAGGGATCTTGGCTTTCCACGCCCAACACATGGCCGGAGTTCCTTCTCTCAAAACTATGTCATTGTACATGTTCCTCACCGAAAAATTCTTATTGGCTATCCAAATGAAGGCATCCTTGCAATCATTAAGATTCACCATCAGGACATTTCCCACTAGCTCGAGCCACTTGTTCCAACTCTCCCCGACTAATGCATGCCTAAAAGATACATTCAGTGGGGTAGTACTTAGTACTTTGGCAACCGACATATTTTTCTTTCTCACTATTTTGTAGAGACTTGGATATTTTACCATTAAAGGCTCTTTTCCTAACCACAGATCCTCCCAAAATCTAGTCTGGGAGCCATCTTAAACTCTAAACCTACCTCTCTGCAGCACAAGATCTTTGACCTCCATTAGACCTGCCCAGAAATGGGAGTCCCCCTTCTTTTTCGCTACCTGCGATAGCGATTTTCCTTTAAGGCATTTATTCTTGAGCCCTTGCTGCCACATTCCATCCTCATTGAGTAACTTGACAATCCATTTACTCAACAAGCATTTGTTCTGGGTATCCAAATTGATAATACCCATCCCCCGACACTCTTTGGCTTATGCAGAATGCTCCACTTGGCCAGCCGATATTTCTTTTTGTGTTCATCACACTGCGAGAAGAACCTGGACCTATAATAATCCAACTTCTCCAAAACACCTTTAGGTATTCTGAAGAAGGACATCATAAACATTGGTAAGCTTGACAATACCGAGTTAATAAGGATAAGCCTCCCTCCCGAAGATAACAGCTTACCCTTCCAACTACTAGGCCTTTTTTGAAATCTCTCTTCAACTGCCCTCTAGTCCCTATTGAAAAGTCTACTAGGACTCATAGGGATACCTAAGTATCTAAAAGGAAACTCACCCTCCTTGCGTCCAAACAACCTCACATAATCCTCAACCCTCTCCTTTGTTTCCCCAAAGCAGAATAATTCACTTTTATGGAAGTTGATCTTAAAACCAGATAACTTTTCAAAGGCACTCATTACTAATCTCAAGCCTCTAGCCTTCTCTAGATCATCATCCAAAAAAAGAATCATATCATCTGCATATTGCAATGTTGAGAGACCATCCTCCACTAAGTGAGGAACCAACCCATCAAAGAACCCCATGCCTTTTGACCTCTCAATCAACACTGCCAACATATCTGCAACTAAATTGAAAAGAATGGAAAACAAAGGATCGCCCTGCCTTAAACCTTTCTTGGTTTGAAAGAAGTGACCCAAGTCGTCATTCACCTGCACACATACGCTTCCCTTTGAAACCACACTCTCCATCCATTGACACCACACATTCGGGAAACCCTTCATACTAAGGACATGCTGCAGGAAGTCCCAATTAACCTTATCATAGGCCTTCTCAAAGTCTTGTTTGAGAATAAGGCCTTTCTGTTTTTTCTTTTCAGCTCATGGATGGTTTCATGTAAAACTACCACCCCTTCCAAAATATATCTTCCAGGTAGGAAAGCCGACTGCGAAGGTTTGGTAACCCTACATGCTACCGACGTAAGTCTATTTGCCAAGACCTTTGTAAAGATCTTAAAGCTAACATTAAGCATACAGATGGGCCTATATTGCTGAATTCTCTTGACCTCCTTCTCCTTTGGAAGTAAGGTAATTTTTCCAAAATTGAGACAAAAAAGAGGTAGATTTCCTGTATGGAAGTCTTGGAACATGGCCATTAGGTCGTCCTTCATGAGACTCCAAAACATCTGGTAGAATTCAGCCAGAAAACCATCAGGTCCCCGAGCCTTATTATGCTTCATTTGAAAAATGGCTTCTCGGATTTCCTTTTCAGAAAATCCAGCCACTAGCATCTCACTCTCCGAATTGGTGACTTGAGGAATATCCTCCACCAAAGACTCATTGAGTGATAATCTGCCAGCTTCTGAACTTCCAAAAAGATTCTTATAAAATTTAGTGATGTAACTCTTAATTTGTTCCTCCCCTTCAATAACTCCTTCATCTTGTTCAAGGCGGAAGATTCTAGTCTTCCTCCTTTTCCATTTGCCACCATATGGAAATACTTCGTATTATTATCCCCTTTTAAAATTTTAGTCGTCTTAGCTCTTTGAAACCATTTTATCTCTTCTTCCCTGAGCAATTGCGTAATTCTTTCATGAATCCTTTGCTTTAAGTCCCAATCATGCTGACTTAGCAGTTGGGACTCCGCTTTCTTATCTAGCTCCTCAGCCTTCCTCAACAATTCTTGCTTTTCTTTCTTATAAGCTCCATTCATATTCTTTGCCCACCCCCTCAAAAAATGTCTCAATCTTCTAATCTTGTTTTGCCACCTTTGCATCGGGGTGCTGCCTCTGGTCTCTTTGCTCCAGACTTCAGAGACCATGTCAAAAAAGCCATCCTTCAGCAACCACCCCAGCTCAAACTTGAAGGGGGTTGCTTCTTGGGCTTGGCGTTTTCCCCTGTACTTAGCAAGAGAGGAGTATGATCTGAAATTTCCCTATTAAGGGCCTCCACTATTGCCAGTGGGTAGTTTTGTTCCCATTCTGTACTAACCAACACTCAGTCCAGCCTCTCATATGTAGGTACCCTACAAGAGTTAGCCCATGTGAACTTACGACCAAACATCTCTATCTCTCTCAAATCCAGGCTATCAATGACCACATTAAATAAGAAAGGCCATCTCCCCTCAAATCTATCATTATTTTTTTCACTGCTATTTCGAATGATATTAAAATCTCCCCCAATGCACAAAGGTAGCTTCTCATTATTGCACGCTTGCACTAACTTAGTAAGAAAAGATTCCTTGAATTCTGGTTGGGCCACCCCATACACAGCCACCAAAACCCATTTAAAATCACTCTTCCTATCTGTCAAACTGAATTTCACAAAAAAATCTCCATCATCAATGCTACCAACATTCAGTACATCTAGGTTCACCCCTAGCAAAATACCGCCTGATCTCCCATGAGGTGCAATCCAATGCCACACGAAGTTCCTCCCTCCACTAAAATTATTCAGTGAAACTTGGGAAAAGTCCTTCTTACCTGTCTCCAAAAGAGCAATAAACGCTAAGTTCTGTTCTTTGGAGGTCTTTCTTAGAAATCTTGTTTTAGCCAAGTCACTAAGACCTCTGCTATTCCAAAATATTCCCCTCATTTGGCACCTTTTTTAGAAAATTTCACCATCCTTATCTTGCAAGTCTTACTCAAGCACGACTTAGCATGAGACTTGCCTTTACGGTTGTGATTATCAAGTTCGTTGTTTAAAGGGAAACTTGATTCATCAAACACTTCCTCCATTAAATCACCACATAAACTTCTTAGAGCTTTTTTCTCCATGTTCACCCAACTCTCCTCCTCACTGTCGTATTCTCCCCAATCCTGTTCACACCCCCAACTCACAAACTTCCCTTTCCGACTCAAGTTCCAACAAGTTATAAAGGTTAAGGTCTTTTTCTACACTAGAAACTCCTAGGTTGATCCCTATGTTATGCAAACAATCTAGAGCTAGGTCTTTATTTACTGAAAATAAAGATGTTGAACAAGGATTACCTTCGTTGAACTCTAGGTTCTTCCTGGCAACCCTCTCCTCAGCCTTAGCCAAGACATGCTCATTCTTAGACCTCTGAAGTCTCCGACTAGCCGTGACCTGCACCTTGGTAGCCTTAAAAATAGCCGCGGCCTCCCTGGTCTGATCCCCTACCTCCACCTCCATGCCCCTCCATCTCCTAGCACCTCCTCCTGAAGCTGCCCCACATCCTCCTCACCCATCACTCTTCCCACCACCTCATCAAGAACTCGTTCAGCTGCAGGTTTGCTATCTCATTTGCCTTTGCCCTCAGAAAATCCTTAAACTCCTTCTTAGACATGTTCTGAACCTGTTCCTTCCAAGACAAAGCATCATCCACAACACCCTGGGTGTCCTTAGCCACCCCCTCAACCCTAGTGCCATCCACACCTCTCTTCAGTTTCTTGGACACCCTCTCCGGCCCCTTCTTCTCTCCACCCAGTCCATCCTCAAGAGAGCCCACCCTACCTTCTCCCTCACGTCCTCTATGCCATTCAAACTCCACCTCCTCACCATTCTCATCAATACCCACCCTCTCCACCTCAAAATCCAACTCAAAATAGTGATCACCAATAACCACATCCAGTTGCTCTGGGATCAAGCTCGGATTAAGGACTGCCACAAGAATGTGTCCAAAATCGCTCTTCCTAGTAGTCTCCATATGTACAATCTAAGTAGAGCCAATCATAGACCCAATAGCACACAACTCCAGGAACTCATATAGCTCCTTCCTCAGAGCGAACACCCTCACCCACACCTTAGGCAACAGAAAGCCTACCTCCTTCTCCTGCCACAGCTCAAACTTCATCCTAGCTCCCACCGGCACCCCCTCACCCTTAATGTCAGTGCCCCCCAAATGCAATCGCCCTCTGCAACTCCACCTTTGAAGGAAACTTAGCCACAAAGGAGTTGCCCTCATGAGCCTTTAGCTCCCAAGTCCACTTCCCCGGAAACAACCTCTCAAGCTGCCTCTTCACCTCCTCCAACTGAACTTGACCCCCCTCGACTGAAATGAGCGCCATCCTAGAATCCTTCTTTGCTCTAGGCAATGGAGGGTGCGGGATGTGATAGAACCCAAGACCATGCACTGCGTACCCAAAAGCATGCGCCACTGGCCGTGGCATCTTCAAAATAGGATACTTGTAGTTGACATGATCATTGTGCTTATCACAAATCACACAGTCGATCTCCGCCTTACATGCAGCCACGAAATGCCCTTGCTTGGTGCAACGAGAGCACTTCGTCCCTGCCGCAACACCAGTCAGAACATCACCCTCCACAGCCTCCTGCATCTCCACATCGCCCCCATTCGGATTCTGCTGCTGTGTGACCACCATCTCCTCCTCCCGTTGCGCACTACGCGCCCGAAGCTCCCTGTTCAGCTCTGCATCAGCATCACGGTGCCCCTGCACTCCCCTTGCTCCCTGACTTCTGCCTCCTCTGCCCTGCAAGCCAGAACCACCTCTTCCCCCACGACCACGAATCATCCCGCGGCCGCGGAAGCCTCCACCGCTGGAACCAAAACCATCCATCCTCCGACCGTCGAACTACCCCTGATCACGTCCAACGAACTGCCCATATCCTCTAGCACTAGTTGGATGAGCGAGCGGGGTGAGAGCAGGGAGAGGGTGCGCGCCACCGGGAGAGGGCAGCGCCTGACGCTGGCTCCGCACGCCTGGGCTCCGGCGGGTGGCGCGAGATGTCGAACCAAGGTAAGTGAACCTGTGTTTCCAGATTCGGATGGCGAGTATGGGGAGATGGCGACAGACACGGCGAGCGGGATGGAGGAGTCGGAGACATCGAGCGTCGGTTCTTGGTCGGTGCCAGTGGGGACGGCTTCCTCGGGTTCGCGATTCTGGGCACTCGTGGACGACGCAAGCTCAGACAAATAAGAGCCGGTGAGTCCCAAGAAAATTCGTTTGGACACCTTGACGTCACAGCCGAACTTCGCGGCTCCGGATGAGATTGCGGAGTCTGGCTTGTCAGGGTCGCGTGCATCTGTGCCTTGTTGCTCGGCCGACGGGAAATTGTAGTCGTGTTCGCGGTCTAAGGCACCGCAGCGGCGTGCTCCGCCAATCAAGCCATGGGTTGGTCCGTTGCCGCCGGCGAGGTCCTCGCAGGACAGGTCCTTAGGGGACATGCGTGTGGTGGACCGGTGGAGGGGTTCAAGGAGGTCCGGTGCCAGGCTCTCTGAGTGGTTGGCTAGCGAATCCTTGGAGCTGCGCGGTTCGGAGTCGCCGGAGGTGGAGAGGATCGGGGTGCGCCGGCGAGATCTGGTTTCCATTTTCAAAAACAGGGTTGTGGTGCCAGTTGGGCTTTCTGGGCCGATTTCTCGAGCTCTGATGGGCCGGGGTCGGAACAGAAGGACCTTTAGCGGCCTTGGATGTCTGGGATGGCTTTTCTGCCGGGGCCAGAGACGGATGGACTCTCGAACGTGTGATTAAACATAACCATATATGCCAATCTAACTTTTCAATTGATTATGCTACCATAGTTGCCAAGTAAAATATGTCATGCGGCTCCTTGTCAAGGTGTCACTCTGTCACCAGTTGATAGCCCTGCACTACCAACTACCAGTGAGATGATGGACATATATATAAGACTTCATCAAGCACAACACTACATCAAGGCAATTAATTATGGTTTAAACAACTACCTTCCTGAACACTTACGCTAGCCATCTATATGCTGCTCCGAATATTTACATTGCATTGGCGTATAAGTACCTAATTTGACCAACTACCAAATCAAAATTATTAGATTGTCAAATGCATCAGGATCAATTTTCCATCCAAATTGTTTCTTGAACAAGAAAAAATGATTCGATTCCCATTCTCTGCTAGACTATAATGGTAAATATACACATCACACACTTTCCTAATTTAATAGATTAACTATACTGAAAATGCATTTGAAAACTTATAGTAAGGGAACCAAAATACTAAGATATGTTTGACCTTGAATGATATATTCTGCTGGGCGCTGGCTAGCTTCTGAGGTCTTTCAGAATCAAGTTGAGCTCTATACTCTATCACCATTTTGACTTTGTCAGCATCATCTCACACAATTTAAGTAAGGACTTAGCTAATTTACAATCAGCTGTGGTTTAGCTTATCTTACAGCAGTACTATTTTTAGAAGGCAAACAAAAACACGGCTTGCACAACTTCCTTTTCCTAGACGGAAGACCAACACGGCTTTCACAACTTTCTTTTCCCGGACGGAAGACCACCACAAGAGCTCTTTCAGGTTGCGTGGCTGTGCGCTGTGTTTATAGATCCGCTCAATTTTTTTAACATATTGCTCCATATGCATACAAAACTAAACTCAGGAAGCAATAATGTTGAAAAATATGAAAAAGCAAACTGGTCAAAAGGCTAAAGAGTGTGAAAGAGTGTGGACTTGTATTTAGTGCCCAAAAGCTTGTTGTACAAGGACATATAAATGGGAATATAAATTGGCAAGTTAACAGATAACGTGTCTGTATACATAAGATCATGTCGATGTGCAGCTGCACAGGCATGAACAGTGTGTCGGCATCTATGGTGATGAAGTTCAGCCGGTACACCATACGTGCTGCATCAGCAATGTCCACGACCGTCACCTTCCCAGCCTCCACCATCGCCCCTGTCCCTGCCATCTGCCTCTCCTTCACCACCTGGCCATCGACCCTTACCGCTCATCCTCCATCTCTCGTGCTTTCCTCCACATTCAAATATTCTAAGTACAACGATTTGCCTAAAACATATCAAACTCTAAAATCACACATACACATGAAAGTAAAACCTTAACTAGCACACTTAAGGGGAAAATGTTGAAGATCACTGGATTGTGAGTTGCTCACTCCTTGAATCCCTCGCCTTCTTTTCGCAGGCTCATGCTACACCATCTTTGTGATTCTTCCCGGGAGGAGAACTGTACCCATCCAAGTGACATTACATCGAACACCATGGTGATGTTAGTCGAGCGGCTGCAACCTCAAGTATTACTCATGCGACATATACTCCTAAGGACGACCAATCGAAGATATGCACTAATATAGAGCAGCCACTGAGGAAGTATCACATGGGTTGGAATGGGGTGATCTAGGCAGCAACACAGAACTCAATGGCCCTGGACATGAAGGAATCCCTCGTGATCTCCTACTGTCGTGCTGCTGCTAGCAGGAAGAAGAAGAAGAGAGCACTACTAACCAACGATGAAGATCTACGTCGGGTCATCATGGACCGTGGCCGCGGCTAACAGGGAGTGGCCGCTAGAGCAGCGGAACCAAGAGGCAACACGACAAGAAGTAGCAAAAAAAAGCACATGCTCTCATGGAGGCCAGGCAAGTGCAAAATCGAACACACCTGCAGCAGGAAGAGGATATCCTTTATGCTCCTCGTCAGTCCGTTGGGTCAAGGAAGGAGCTGCCTCCCGGGCCGCTCTTGGGAGCCGCTGCGACTAGGTCAACATAGCACCGCATGTCTCGATCCGCAAGAAAGAGGGCCACCTGCGCCAGCCAGCCGCCGGATCCAGTTGGGGGCAGATCTCCTCGCCGAGATTTGGCCGGATTTGGAGTGGTGCGCCGCGGAGCAACGGTGCTCGGGCGCACCGGAGAGAGGAGAGGAGGCAGGGGTGCGGCGGGCTGAGTGGATGAAAAAGGCCGTGAGGGGTATGAACCGGTGAGGGCATTATTTGAGGTGTGTCATTCGATCCTAGATAAACGGTGGATGAAGCCGATTGTATCCACCAACAATTTTACAGCCTGTTGTTCCAAAGTCTTTACCAAAATTAAATTGGTGCTGCCTACGAATTTCAGAAATCAGAATGAATGGTGCGCTTTCTTACCGTCGTAGCTGTAGGTGCAGAGGCCACAACCCTTTGAGTTCCACTTCTGCCATCGCGCTCGAGATCTGGCTTCTCTTTTGTTCCCAAAGGAAAAAAAAGATCGGCTTCCCTTTCACGGCCACGTCACCAAGTTGCTGCCACAATGCTGACCAACAGCCATCATCTCTCAGATACTCCATCACTGCCTCACCGGGGATCTGTCGCCGCATTAGCTAGGAGCCCACTGCCTCCACACGACGCACGCTCCGGCATGCCCTCTCTTTTAGATGCGGAGTACACATCGGTGCCACACGTGTAAACATCAGACTCTTTGATATGAACACTAGAACAAGAGTTCACATGTGACATGTGTACCGAAGATTTTTTAGAAGATGTGTACGAGAACCATTTACTGAACCATGCGCAAAGGCTAGACATAATTATTTAAAAAAAACAATTTCATGAAAATAGTGGTTCATAATTAATAATTAAAATTGCTTAGCTTTCTTTCTTTAATTTCTTATAAATGTTATGAGACAATATCCATATATATCTACTTATCTTTATATAATTTCGTTTGCAATTACTTATACACTTTTTATCTACAGTAATATTTTTATTCACTTTGCATCGCACCTCCATACATGTTTGACATTTTGTTTAATTGAATCCTTTCTCACCACTTCATACATACATGTCAACATGGATGACACCGATCACGAATCCAGATCACCTTGATGGAATGCAAAATTTTTAGGTGGTCTCCTGGCCCCTCGTTGGTTCCAATAAAAAAAATGCATGTAGATGGAGAGTCAGCACTTTCTATCTTAGCATCGACATAAATTGGTAGTTAGAATCATATATTTGTGTACTTTAACTTTTTTTTAACTCTTTTTTGTTTCAATGGCGCATGTAGGACATGGCGAATTAGGTAGTAGAGTTTATGCATAGAGCCAATAAGAGCAACTCTAATAGACTAGCTAAAATGACTTGGCTAGCTAAATTTTGGAAAAAAATCTCAAAAACACTCTTCGAACAGACTAGCTATCTGCCCAACTAACTATCCTGACTAGCTAAATTCGTTGCCCCGCTAGCTATCTTTGGCTAGTGGCTGGTGACTCGCTATCTTGATTTTCATGAGTATGACATGTGAGACCCACTAGTTGTGGAGCATATAGAGAGTTCAGTTTAGAGAGGCTGTTAAATTTCAACAACTTTTTGTTAGCTATTTCATTTTACATACTAGCTAAATCAAGATTTTAACTAGTGATTTTTAAATAGACTCTTGGAGTTGCTCAGATAACTGAAACCTTGCAAGAGATTGAGCGCGTAATTGAGGCCTCGGTTCAAATTAAAGCCATAATACTCCTTCCATGCTTGGTGGCAGTGTAGCATGCGTGAGGATTCAGAATCGACACGACATGCATTTGATCCAAGACAGATCGGTTCCCTCATATTCATGCAATGGCACAAGACACATCAAACAAATAAGAACTTATTACTCCCTCCGTTCCAAAATATAAGCATTATTCGCTTTTCGTGGTGCACGTTTGATCATCCATCTTAGTCAACAAATTGATAAAAACATATTTATTTTGTTATGACATGTTTTATCATCATATATATTTTAAGTATATCATAATTATTTTTCGTATTTTTACAAATTTTTGAATAAGACGAATGGTCAAACGTGAACAATAAAATTTGTTATAAAAGTTAACAAATGCTTATATTCTAGAACAGAGGTATTACATAAGATGAGCCGGGCAGCCACCAAATCTTGTGACAACTGCGAGCGCTTCACATCTATGAACAACACCCTATGTGTGGGCACGCCTCCTCGTGATCAAATCGATCCATTGGGGCAAGCCAAAATGCAGGCAATTGAATCCTCCTAAGTAGTCGAAGTACTCGCATAGATGCATACATGCATGCAGTACGCAAGGTACTACCTCCGATTCTTTTTAGATGACATTTCAGACGAGTAAAAACTAGTTGCAGGCTAAAACTTTGTGTGTGAAACGTCAAGTATAGGAGAACGGAGGTAGTAACCAACCTTCCTGCGTGTTATCCCTGCCATTGACCATAACTGCAGCACGCCGGCGCCAGGAGTGCACGTACTTAAGCCGTAGAATCGTAGATAGAGCCTCGCCATGTAGGCATGCAGCAACCCTTGAGCAGAGACGATAGCGGCTACGGTGCTAGTCGACTTTTTCGATCTCGAACTCGACAGCCGCCACCAGCCGGCAGCCACGCACGTGTAGATGCTTGATCTGTTCCTCATCTCATACTCCTTGCACTGGTAAGGAGAGGGGCTTTAGTCCCGGTTGGTAAGAGGTATATGTCTCTAAAGTTCAACCGGGACTAATGCTCAGAGACAAAAGGCCTCCCCTTTTAGTATCGGGTGGTATTACGAACCGAGACTAAAGGCGGGCACGTCAGCACCTGTGCACCCACCCCCTTTAGTCTCGGGTGGTAATACCAACCGAGACTAAAGGGTCTCGTTTCTCTTTTTTTCGATTTGAGTGTATATTCTGATTGTTGTCTAACCTGTATATGCACGTATATGTATTTGAACTTGTATATATATGTATATACCTGTCTATATATACCATATACACAGTTAGACTTATATATAAAGTTTTTGAAGTTAGACTTATATATAAACTTACATAAACTTAGAAATATACACATCAAAATAGATAGTATTTATACATCAAAATATTGTTCACTTCAAATTTCTAGTCTCTATTGGATTTTTTGGATGCATCATAATGATGTTTTCGTGTTGGCATAACCACCTCCTCATGGATGAATCGCAAGAGACTTTCTTGAATCGCCGAAAGACAATCCTTCGGAATGACCTCGTCCTTAACCATATCCATCTGTAAAATGTGCAAATATGTTAATATATTACACCCAACAATTAAATATAGAAGCAGTTAGGAAATGATGTATCATTGATAGGTTTATTTAATTAACTTACATCATAATTTCCAGACTTTGTACTTGCCAAACATCGTATGTGCTCACAGACATGGTATCCACATAAATTATTTCTTTGTTCCTGTCTCAAACACTAATTGGATAGGAAAAAATGTTATGAAATATAAGTGAGATAAATTTAAATTTTCTCAAATCTAAAGTTGTTATTTGGATTATGTACCGGATAATCAGTATAGAATGTAATTGTTGGGTTAAATTCACCTTCTTTCTCTGCAATGAATTTTTGCAAAGCTTTGAGGAAAATTAATGAGAGATAATGTGTTAGTAAAAGCAATCTATGTATATATATAAATAAATAAATATTGCATTTAAAAGATTGTCTTAGGTAGAATTATTACGCTTGAAACATATCTTGAAGGTTTTGGTAACTTGCAGGTTTTTTCTCAATGAATCCCACATCATGACACTACTATTGTCGACTTGAATGATCATAAGAATCCAGTGGAAACTATACATACATGGTCATAATAGTCATACAAATTAGAACTAAATAGAATTAGCAAACACAATTAGATGGTAATTTCACATACTCACAGCTGTAAGGTAGTAGTATGAGATCCTTGTCATGAAACTTAGACAAGGTCCTATAGATTGCCGCGATTGTTGTGTCTGGTTGATGCTTGACCTCAAACTTGTTGACTTTTGATGGTTGAAGGGAAAGCTGCTCTTTTACTACAGGAATACAAGAATAGAATGGGAATTTCTTTACAGCCGAATATGCTCTTTGATTTGTCTCAACTAGTTTCCATTACTCAAGATCTGGACAGTCTAGTGGCACCTTTTCTGCCACAAGAGATTGATAATATCATCAAAATGGTTCCCATTGACAAAGCTCCAGGGCCAGATGATTTTAATGGTTTATTTCTAAAGAAGTGTTGGGGGATCATCAAAAAGGACTTTTACATTCTCTGCCGGGATTTCTTTGACTGCAATATTAATTTAGACTGCTTGAATGAATCCTTCATTACTCTTGTGCCAAAGAAGAATAATCCTGAATCTGTAAATGACTTTCGGCCTATTTCCCTCCTTAACGATAGTATCAAATTGATCACTAAGATTCTTGCGAGAGAGGCTACGGTCGTAATCTTAAGTTTGATCCATGCTAATCAATATGGTTTCATAAAATCAAGATCCATTCAGGACTGCATTGCTTGGTGCTTTGAATATATTCATCAGTGTCAACAAAGCAAGAGGGAGATTGTCATTCTAAAGCTTGATTTTGCAAAAGCTTTTGATACTGTTGAACACAATGCCATTCTTAGCATGATGGAGGCTTTAGGTTTTCCTGCAAAATGGTTGTCATGGATTAAAGCTATTCTCTCTTCTGGCACTTCTTCAATTCTGCTCAATGGTACCCCTGGAAGGAAATTTAAATGTAAAAGGGGAGTTAGACAGGGTGATCCTCTCTCCCCCCTGTTATTTGTTACGTCGCCGAGTTACTTCAGTACGTTATCAATGATGCACTACGAAACAATCACTTGTCTTTGCCAATCCCTCATGTCGCCAATGACTTCCCAGTTGTGCAATATGCAGATGATACTATCTTGATCCTGCCAGCTGATAGAGCACAACTGCTTCATCTTAAGGGCCTCCTTCAAATTTTTGCTGATTCCACAGGCTTGAGAGTCAATTTCCACAAGTCTTCTATGGTCCCCCTGAATGTGTCTGAAACTAAGATACAAGACCTAGCTGCAGCTTTTGGTTGTCAAATTGCCAGCATGCCTTTTACATATTTGGGTCTCCCAATGGGTACAACCAAACCTCGAATGGAAGATCTCACTCCACTAATGGATAGAGTTGAGAGGAGACTGAATGCTTGTTCGATATTTCTTTCATACACTGGTAGGCTTGAGATGATCAACACAGTCCTTACTTCAATGGTGACCTATGCCATGTGCTCCATCAAGCTGCCTGTGGGAGTAATTGATAATATAGATAGAATGAGAAAGCAATGTTTGTGGAGAGGTAATCATCCAGATAAGAAGGGGGGTAACTTGGCTGCTTGGTCTATGGTTCAGAGGCCAAAATCCAAGGGAGGACTGGGTATCATTAATCTGAGATTACAAAATGAGGCTTTGCTTCTCAAGCACCTCAACAAGTTTTACAATCATATGGATATCCCTTGGGTTCATTTAATCTGGAATAAATATTATCTTGGGAAAGTTCCTCATGCTTCCTCGGAGATTGGTTCCTTTTGGTGGAAAGATGTTTTGCGCCTAAATATCCTCTTCAGAGGGATTGCCTTTTGTGTTTTGGGAAATGGTACTACGGTCACTTTTTGGGAAGATCTGTGGTGTGGTCAAGTTTTGTCTCATAAGTTTCCAAGACTTTTTTCTTTTTCCAGGAATACTGCCATCTCTGTCCAAGAATTTGCGCAAGCTGATGATCTAGACACACTGTTTGCCTTGCCTCTATCGATTGAAGCTCATGAGGAATTGCTACAGCCTTGATGTGTTGTTGCTTTCGTGGAACTAAATCCAGTTGAACATGATTCTTGGTCTTTCGCTTGGGGAAACCAAAATTACACCTCTAGAAGGTATTATCGAATGGTGTTTGAGAACTTTCAGTCTTCTCGGATCTTCACGCTCATCTGGCAGTCCAAGTGTATAAACAGGCTCAAATTCTTCATATGGTTAGTCCTGGTGGATCGTTTAAATACAAGGACTATGCTTTTACGGAGGAACTATAATGTGCAACCCAATGCTTGTTGCGTCTTATGTACTGCTAATGAGGAGGAAGACATTGATCATCTTTTCTTTTCCTGTGTCTTTGCTCTCGGTTGTTGGGCAAAACTTGGCATCAGCTGGAACATGAACCTACCGATTGATGCAAGGGTTCTTGAAGCTTTTCGGATGTCTACCCTAGAGTTCTTCATGGAGGCCTTCGTCATAGCAAGTTGGGAGATCTGGAATCTCAGAAATGCTGTCATCTTTGATAATGGTTTAGCCTCTGTTAGCACTTGGGTTAGGAAGTTTAAAGCTCAGGGTTTTCTTCACATCGTGAGAGTGAAGAGTGATAGGCAGGCTGCTTTTATTTCGTTTTTGGAGAGTATCTCATAATGTAATGGTAGCCTCCCTCCTCCCTCTCTTTTCCCTCTGGTTCCTGCTTGTACATATACTCCTTTGGTTTAATTAAGTTTTTCTAAGCTGTGGGGAACTCCCCCACAGTATTTTCCTCAAAAAAAATATTCTTTTTTGCATCTCATGATTTTGTACGCTACCAAAAATGAAATACAAAGTTAATTAGTAAATCCACATATGTAATAATTTAATTAAGAAACATAAAAAAAGACGCCACTTCCAGACACCAAGCGACGATAAGATCGGTATTCAGGGCGTCTTGATGGTAAACTTCATAAATATCTTTGAATTCCAGCCAGACCACCTTGTTGTTTTCAGTGGCAAAATCTTCGGGTGTAGCAAGCATAGCTATGCTATGTACGCCTTTCAGTGATTGCCACATGTACCACTCATGAAATTTCTACATCTTATGTGAGAGCTTAAGTACTAGTTCTAGCCTGATAAGAGGTTTTCCAAGCTAAAAGGGCTATCTATACTCGAAACTTGGATCCTTGGGTGGTTCTTCATGGCCGAGTACAACACCTAAAGGCATCCTTGTTTCTTCCATGAAACCAAGGAACTTCACTACTTCTTGTGTAGGCATTTCTACTACAGCTTGTTCCTGTGCATTGAGGCCGGAGGGAACGTAAGTCTGTTTGCTCATCGACGCATCTTCTTTAGACGATGTCGACGCCAGTATGGGCATCAATTTCTTGATGTTTTCACTCATTAGTTAGAAAAACCCAAGTTTTGACAGATCTACTTGTTTGCTCTTCTCTAGCTCCCTCCGTTGCTGTTTTGTATTCAGATTGTTGAAAAATTTATGCGCATGTTGGGCACCGATTGTTGTTTTTCCTTCTTCTTCTGTCGTCTCCCATGCTAGCTTCCTTTTGTTGATGGCCTCAACCATTTTCTTTATCGTTGGTGGTTTCGGTGGTTGCACTGGGTTGGAAGATTGTGCTACGACGATTTTTTTGGTTGTTCTTTCGTGGCTAGGTGGTTTTTTCTGCAGTGGTTTCTTCTGCGGTGGTTTTGCGGTTTTTGCTGATATGCTTTGGTGGTTGGGCGGTTTTTCTGATATGCTTTCGTGGCTGGGTGGTTTTTTCTGCGGTGTTGCGATGTTTTTTCTGCTTTCGATGGCGCTTGCTTTGCCGCCATTGGTTTTTTCTGCTTTTTTTGAGGTGATTCGGGATTGATGTCAATATTATGGCTGGAGCTCGCACCTCCGGAATTGAATAATAGTTCTTGTGTAGACAGTGAGCGAGGTGATATTGAAGGTCATGAGGGACGACCTAGGAGATGATGATGGTCGTGACTGCAGGGGATCTGTAGGAGGGATTGATCCCTTCGTCCGGGGGATTATAATGTAACGTTTGGGCCACAATATGATACCGTGAACCGCATCCTTGAGTGTCCTTTCCCCGTCACCTCCTCGGATGTCTAGCTCTAAATCTTCAAATTGTGGCTGACAAATCTCCTCCACAAAAACCGAGGCGTAGCCGGGTGGAATCAACATGTCGTGGCTAGTCTGTCCAGGAAAATGCGCAAAAGCACTTTCGTACGCCACTTGCATTGTGATGTTGCCGTATGGCTTGTGCAGCTCACATGGGGTGCACCAACAGAGAAAATCCATCAGATATTTGGTTGTCATCCACTGGAACTCCTTCGACTACCCTCGGCTCTTCAAGGCCTTCTGTGCAAGCACCCAGTGCGACCTCTATGCAAGCACCTGGTGCAACCTCGGTAGAAGCACAACTGCTTTTCCGAGCGGAAGGGCTAATGACAAGATCCAGAGGTACTTTGGGCAGTGCTCCAGTTTGGGCTATTTGAGGTATCGTTACGGCCAATCGCCGTTCAATCGCTACCTGCATCATTTCTTCTTGTTCTTTTAGTCTTTGCTCCATCATTTGGCGCCAATGCTCCTCTTTGCGCTCTTTTCTTCTTTTGTGGCTTTTATAGCTATCGAGGTTTCCCTTGAAGGCATACTTCCACGGCACCACCTCGTAGCCCCTGCAACGTCCTGGGTGTTCTGGATTCCCGAGTGCCATAGTGAGCTCATCCATTTCTCTGTCAACCTTCAATCTACCAGCTTTGACATCTTCTATTTTGTTCATTAACTCAAGTGCCTTCTCTCGTAATGTGGGCGGGAATTCAAGGGTACCATCATCCGGGTTCAATCTGCCTCCATGCGCATATTACCAATTCTTCGATCTTTCGGGCCAGTGAAAACGTGGGCGGGAATTGGGATGAATATCCGAAGATAAAAGATCACTGGAAGTCCTTTGTTGAATACAAGAAAAGTGAAACTTTTGCCCAAAAAAGTGCCCAAGCGAAGAACAGAGATAGTAAGAAACGGGAGTACAACCATCGTCTTGGTCAAGGTGGTTACGCAGTAGCAATTCTGTTGACGGTGAATTTCCGTCAACCTAGAGTACGTGTTATACATTGGTTTCTATTATGATTTGCAACTAACCCGCCACTAGGCATACTAATGATGTAACAAGTTCACACTTGCATGTCGATTTTGGAGTTCATTGTTTACGCAGGAAATCTACGCTAAAGAGAAGGCTTTCGGGATAAGTTCATCAAGCACTTCAAGAGAAGATCATGAAGCCCGTCACAAGTCAAGACACGCGATGAACATGACTCCAAATGACCCGAGGACCGAAGCGTCAACATGCAAGTCTTCAGGGACTCAACCAGAAAACAGCGAAGCTTGCATGGCAAGGATTCAAGCCTAAACCGTGAAGGAAACGGCGTCAAAGGCCCACATGCAAGTGCACACAAATAATGGATCACGCGAGAAGCAACCGGGGAGCAAACTGGAGCCGAACCGAGCCTGGGCCGGCCGGCCTGGGCCGATCGGCCCAGCCCACTCTGGGCCCGGTTCGCGCTCCCTTTTGCCCTAAGTGCTTGTCTATAAATTGTCTCTACCTCCAGCGGCCGCCACATCCATCCATTCATAGGAACTCGGCGAAACCTAGGAGAGAGCGACGACGGCAACGAGAGTCCTCGAAGTCGTCTAGGAGATGGCCTAGGCCTACCCTAGCCGCCATGGCCGCCTTGCACGGTTGAGCCATGGCGGAGTTCCGAAGCTAGTTGAGGTCATCAATGGTATGTACTTGGTGGAGATGATCTAAACGCATTTATTATGTACGTAAAGTACTTCATGTCATCCGATCTTTTAGCGACTCGATTCCTCCCTCGATGATTTTGTTTTCTTCTTGGTTATGCTTCTTCCCCAATCTAGTCTATAGCTAGATTGCTTAGGGTGCTCTTGTAGCCGCGGTGGCTAGAGGTGCATACCGGACCGACCAAGTGATTTCAACTTGTTCTTCGAACTCGCCCTAGACTACCCGCATGAATAGGAATACGTTGTGACAGAATGGGGGTTCCGAAAGGCGGGCGTTTTCGGAATCGGACTGGAGGATAGTAGTTTAAAGATGGCTTTGGATGAGATGCATGTCCCGCTTGCTCTTTTGGCTGGAACTACAACTAGAAGATGATAGGCATTAGTTTCCCTTGTTTGCTCTTTACCTTGTATACGTTCACGGATGCGATCAACCTTATGCTATAACTCATACATCTTTAAGGTTTATCTTGTTATGCAATCAATGCTTCATGTTAGGCTAGATCAATAGGTTATATGGAGAATCCTAGTAGTTTACTTCCGATCCTTGGATTGACAAATCTAGGGAGAACCCTCCTTGGTGAAAAAGGCACCAAGTCACCCGTAGGCTTGCGGTGAACTTGAGCACGGTTTTGAACCGTCAAGAAGCCCCTTTTTCTGGCGCCGTTGCCAGGGATCGGCAACTCGAACCCTAGGGCGATCTATCTATCTCTTTGACTAACCCTAATTTTTATTATTGCATATATGCTTGCTTTCTTGTTTGTGTCCTTGAAAGTAGGTGAAAAGCTAGACACAAGACGTTCACGTCCACTCCGACAAGATGATGACTACATCAAGATTCACTCTTTAGTGGTAGGTGCTAACTTTTGTTAGCGTCCCATCATCCGCTATTGAGTCCACACCCTACACGAGTGATGTTGAACAAGGTATGCCAATGTGTCAATTAAAGTTTTAAGACAAATGTTTTGTGGAGGTTTGTTTGTCCAAGCAATAGGTGTTGGAAGCAATCACGTTGTGAGAGAAGCACCCGTCACTTTGGCTAAAGCAAAATCAAGAATACACACCATTGCCATCATGCTACCCGCTAGTCCATCAATGGTGACGACTTAAAGCCAAAGGAGACGCGATGTAACACCCCGAAGACCACAAGATCAAGGTCGTCAACTTCGGATCAATTCACAAGTTTCTGTTCGCATCAATATCTGCACAACCTCTAGGTAGAACAACAGGATATCTTTAGATATTTATAAGCCCCATGAAGTTACGCTTCCAATGAATCAAGAATCAAGTCAATCGGAGGTTCCTACAAGCGGGTATGGCCGAATTACCGAAGGTTGCGCGTTCTGAAATTTCTGGACAGCATGCAAGAGCGGAAACAAAACGGCCATAACTCCCTCATTTCGGCTCCGATTAAGATGAATGAGTACCCGTTGCAAAGGTAATTTTATAAAGTTTTCAATGGAACAATATTTTTGTATATGTTCTGTTATGTACACAGGGGAAAATCCACGAAAAAGAGGCAGCAGCACACGATGAGAACAAGATAGTGGAGATGAGGACGACGACAACGAAGAGAAGCTTGGGCAACGCTTCCATTAGACCACACGAGATGAAATTCAGAAGTTTGGAACAAAACAAAGACCCCAAGAGCATTGGCAAAAGAAGGAACAAGTTGGCAACATCCGACGCTAGGAGATGTTAGAAAAAAATCACCATGGATTACACACAAATGATGGCATCCAATGGTGTGGATACTCTGAGCTCTCACACGAAGGATCATGGAGTTACATGAAGATATTTGAGACATGTGTGAAGTCCCACAAATGAATAAAAAGAGTGAGTCCACTCAAGGCAACCTTGATGATGTGTGGCACGAACGAAGGAATTGCGAAAAGACGATACAAGCCACCGATCATTGAAGATTGTTTGCTTTCAACTCCGAGAGACCACTCACGATGAAAAGCTCGAAGGCCAAGGTACAAATTAATCTCTCAAGACACTTTTGGAGCTGATAATAGTCCTTTGATATTTCTATGATTCATATCCATTAGTGAGGTTGATTCAATTCTATGCGTTGTTCTTATGATGATCATGATAGGCTACAATTTCTTGAGAGTGATAAAGAGGCTTTGTTGTGCTTAAAATTTGTTACATGCCTAATGAACCTTTTCCTAGTGAGAGCTTAGTGTTGAGCAAGAAAACTTATGCTATAATTAATCACAACTTACTTTGTCATAAATTGTGGTTATGGAAGCGTTTGTTTGCAATATGATTTGTAAATCTTGGACTTGCTTTGTGCTCGGTCAAGCTAGTGACCTTAAAAGAGCAAATTGTGGGAGAAATCCCAAGTTTCACTAACCATGCAGGGCATTATACATAAATTAAGAGGAGATAATCATACCCAAAGGAATTGCAAACCCGTGCATCACCATCACCGAACCTCACAAACGAACGTCGCTGTTTTCATCAATTTTGAGGACCTGGTCAGACATGTTCAAGGAAGAATCAGAAGCTCCATCAAGTGCCGGTTCCAACGCATCCAAGATCGATGAATTTGAAGACCCGTACAAGGAGATATGACAAAAACATTGAGCGCTGCGCAGTCTGAAATCAGCTTTAGATAGATTGCAGCACCGGAGTAGAACGGGCATAACTCACTCGATCGGAGTCCGTTGGGGGTGAATAAATACTTGATGGAAAGACAATTTCATGTACCACGCATGGAAGCTATTGTTCTCTACATGGTCTGATCTGGACAGAGAGGAAAATTTGTGAAAGAAGAGGCAGCGATAAAGTGTGAAGGAAAAGGTGATGATGATGATGCAAGAAGACGATTGGGCAAGCCTCTCATTGAGCATAAGTGATCGTGTCAAGCATGGAGAGTCGATCAAGGCTGCATGAACACCTTCAAATCTTGCATGAAGGATCATGGCTCCGCAACAATAAGAAGGCATGTGAGAAAGTCGAGCTCTATGACTTTAAATGAAGCACTTTGCGGGAGGCAACCCGGTATATGTATGTATATATATATACATATATATAAGTAACATTGTACCATTGCTCTAGTAAAAACCACAACACCATGTTGTATGAACTAATTGCTATTGAGGGAGCGCTTTGTTATTTGATCTCAAAAACCTTGTAGACCTTTTTGTGTGCCTATTAGAGTTTGGAGTCTTTTTCTTTTGTGTCTTTTTAGAGAGATATATGAAGTTGGAACCATACTTTTGCTTTAGACAACCTCCATATCATGTCCATGTTATGTTGCATTGCATGTTTGATTTGATCTAACTTTTTTGTCCAACCAACCTAAGCCTTCCCATAGCCCCCACCAAAAACCATAGCCAATAGAGGTAGGATTGATTTTGTTGACTGTTTGCCATTCGGATTGAACAAGTCTATCTCTTTCCTCTCTTTTAACTAAAAACTTTGACTAGCCTCCCCATAAAATCCCTAGGAAAACCTTTCACACCTTTTGACATCCTAAAACCATAGGTTTGTAGAAAGACCCTAGCACTACCTTAGTTAGAATTTCTATACTTGACTTCCTCTCTTCAAAATCCTCGTTTGAGCCAAAAATATAGGATACCCAAAACCTACCCTTAAACCTTGTTAGTTCGTTTGATTGATTCTTTTCGATGGGTTACTTCCTATAGACCACATCAAAAGTGTTTTTAAAACCTTGCTAACGTTTGCTTGTGCTATCATCTTGCATTTTCATTTTGCATCCATCTCTTTGTCATCATCCACTTTATGTTAGCTTGGGATCTTGTGAAGCTTTATGATGAATGCTTTCGTACCTATGTTAATGCTTCATATGACGATATGGGCATTTTCCTTTTTGTAATCTTGTGTAAACATGGTGTTTAGACATGATTGGAGACCACTATCATTTAGTCTTATATCCTGAGCTATCATGATGCATTAGTTGGTTTATAAACTTAGCAATGTGCCATACTTTTCTTGCACTATAAAGAATTATTGATCTTGGGATGAACATGGTGTTTTGACCTTGGTTAATAAATCTCTATGGGAATAGAAAGTTTGGCAACCACTTTGTAAGCATGGAGCTTAGAATTTGGTGTAAACATTGTTTTGTTTTTATACCATCCTTTCATTTGCATACACACTTGCACTCACGTACACCCATTAGTATTTTCGCTAGATTAATTATGCCACGAGTGAAAATCGTAGGGATGTCATGGTTTGTTGGCATAGGGTGAGTATTCCCGACCGTCACCTCGGGGGTACTTTGTGCATTATAGTTATTTTGCAGGCATGGTGAATCACTCCCATGAGTTCGTGATAAAAGCTGAAATCAAGATCATCAACACCTCCAAAACCCCAAAAGGAGCACTGCTGTTTTCATCAAGATTAAACACATGTTCAGAGATGTACAAAAGGGAAAAATTGGATATTCAAGTGCTCCAATAAGTCTACTTTCCAATGCATCAAGAATCAATATTTTAGGAGACCTATGCAAGAAGTTACAACCAAATCTTTGGGCGTCACACATTCTGAAATCAGCCTGGGACAGCTTGCACCACCAAAGTAAAAAGGGCGTAACTCTCTTGTTCGGAGTCCGATCGGGATGAATGACCACTCATTGGAAAGATAATTTCAAGAACTTTGCAATGGAGCTATTATTAAGTGCATACTCAGTTCTGGATTTAGAAAACTCTTGGAAGATGAACCAGCGGTAAGGGACAACATGGAAGGAGGAGAAGATGAGATGAGAAACATTTGGGAGCAAGGCTCGTGGCAAAGGGTGGACATTGAAGGATGAACAAAGGCAACAATGTGATGTTGATCTCCATGCATGGCAGTGGGACTTCAAGAATTTTAAGATGGTTCATCGTCTTCCATGCCTAGCAACATGCTAAGCATGGGGGAAGACTTGGTGGACGAAAGAAGACCGCATGGACTTCAAGGATCACGATTGCTACGAATGCCGATCTTCCTTCTTCCATGCTAGGCACAATGCTTCAGCATGGGGGAGGGTGCGCTACATCACAAACATCAAAGGACGGTAACAATTCCTCAACCCTCTCTTTGTCCTTGTCTTTTTAAATGCTTGTATATATGTATATGCCTTCAACAACCTTAGATGCAACTTTTGTATGTCTCTCTCGTTAAATAACATGGCCTCTAGGAGTACAACCTAGTTTTAGTTTTTGTTTATTGTCATCACCTTGTGCTCACCACGATGAAATAATTTTGGCTTGATCTTGCTCGTTGATATATGATGATCGTTGCCACTTTGTTTAAACTTTGTGCTTATTTATGCATGATTAAGCTATTGCTCTCTAATACCAATCTGAAATTAATTAAATGCTAGCTTAATCTTTTGTGGAGGTCATGATAAAAATAAAGACCCATGGTTTCTTTTATGCTCTCAACTTTGGATGGGTCGAAGAACATATTACTTTTTGCTTAAAAGTCATGCTAACCTTGTCATTAATACCTCTTGCATTTTGCTCTACCTATCCAAAGCCTTATATATTGAGTGCAACCATAGATTACAAGAGTTATTGTTGGGTGAATTGATTCAATGCTCGATTCTTTGGCTCGTGACTAAGAAGCTGGTCATTCCGTTTTTTGCGTAACTTATCTTTTGCTAGCCTATTCTATCCGTGCATTGTGAGCTCCCACATCGGAAGCTTTGCAAATCTCGCCGGATATCCACCCTTTAAACCAACATCATCTTTTGTGTTAACCTCCTTGACCTACCTACCTATCACTTGAGTATGGAGAAGACACGTCACAAGAAGGTGCTTCAAAGGGAAGATTCAAGTTCCCTCTCATCAAGACATCCGGTACCTACCTTAACACCACTTCCTCTTTGCTCGGGGACGAGCAAACGTCTAAGCATGGGGGAGGAGGTAGGTACTATGCAAATTAGAGTTCTAGGGGAGATAAAAGACGAAAGATGGAGATATGCATGACGAGGCTAGCAACAAAAGAAATTAAAAAATGAATAAGATAAGAGGACGAAACAAAAAAAATCAAAGTACCTCACATGTCAAAAAGAAAAAAGAAGGAAAAAAGGAGGAAAATAAGAAAAAGAAAAAGGAAAAAATAGAGTAATAATAATCTCCTCCTGTTCTCTAGTTGCTTAAGGATTTTCCAAGGACTTCAAGATCAAGACCCATACTTATTTTTTCCAACCATGTGCAATCCGATAACGAGGACTTCGTTGGGGCATCGGGATCATTCTTTGCCATTTGCACATGTCCACCTATCTAAAAGTGTGAGTTCTTTCTCTTCCCCCTTCTTGTGAACATTATTTTTCCAATGACCTTTTTGACGAGTCATGATAAGTCCATAAGAAGCTTGCCTTGTTTTGATAATAGTCTCAACTTTAGCATCTTGGTAGGATAAAAAATTCCCTATGAGCTCCAAATAAAACCCTTCCACCTACAAACATTAGAGGGAAAGGATATAGATCATGTAGGCTTGAGAGTGTTGTGAGATGAGAGAGTTCATGAGCAAGATGCAAGAAGGTTTAAATTTTTGTACTTGGTTTAGCTCTTTTATTCACCTCGTTCTTCACTTCAAAAGTTTCTAAGACCTATTCGAATTTTATGGAGCATGATTTATTACTTGTGGAAAGAGCTTAAATTATATCTACCCTCCATAGAGATGAAAGCTAGTTACATCATGGAACTTTAACAAATATAAACTTGGAGAGCATTATGCTTTCTCATGTGTGATCAAGTGCAGGGTATGAACAATGAAAGGCAATGCTGATATCCATTGAAAACTTACTCGAGGATGAGCAAGGTTTAAGCATGGGGGAGATGTTGACGGTGAATTTCCGTCAACCTAGAGTACTTGTTATACATTGGTTTCGATTATGATTTGCAACTAACCCGCCACTAGGCATACTAATGATGTAACAAGCTCACACTTGCATGTCGATTTTGGAGTTCATTGTTTACGCAGGAAATCTACGCTAAAGAGAAGACTTTCGGGATAAGTTCATCAAGCACTTCAAGAGAAGATCATGAAGCCCGTCACAAGTCAAGACACGCGATGAACATGACTCCAAATGACCCGAGGACCGAAGCGTCAATGTGCAAGTCTTCAGGGACTCAACCAGAAAACAGCGAAGCTTGCATGGCAAGGATTCAAGCCTAAACCGTGAAGGAAACGACGTCAAAGGCCCACATGCAAGTGCACACAAATAAGGGATCACGCGAGAAGCAACCGGGGAGCAAACCGGGGCCAAACCGGGCCAAAATGGGCCTGAGCCGGCCGGCCTGGGCCGACCGGCCCAGCCCACTCCGGGCCCGGTTCGCGCTCCCTTTTGCCCTAGGTGCTTGTCTATAAATTGTCTCTACCTCCGCCGGCTGCCACATCCATCCATCCACAGGAACTCGGCGAAACCTAGGAGAGAGCGACGACGGCCACCGCGAGTCCTCGAAGTCGTCTAGGAGATGGCCTAAGCCTACCCTAGCCGCGATGGCCGCCTTGCACGGTTGAGCCATGGCGGAGTTCCGAAGCTAGTTGAGGTCATCAATGGTATGTACTCGGTGGAGATGATCTAAACGCATTTATTATGTGAGTAAAGTATTTCATGTCATCCGATCTTTTAGCGACTCAATTCCTCCCTCGATGATTTTGTTTTCTTCTTGGTTATGCTTCTTCCCCAATCTAGTCTATAGCTAGATTGCTTAGGGTGCTCTTGTAGCCGCGGTGGCTAGAGGTGCATACCGGACCGACCAAGTGATTTCAACTTGTTCTTCGAACTCACCCTAGACTACCCGCATGAATAGGAATACGTTGTGACAGAATGGGGGTTCCGAAAGGCGGGCGTTTTCGGAATCGGACCGGAGGATAGTAGTTTAAAGATGGCTTTGGATGAGATGCATGTTGCGCTTGCTCTTTTGGCTGGAACTACGACTAGAAGATGATAGGAATTAGTTTCCCTTGTTTGCTCTTTACCTTGTATACGTTCATGGATGCGATCAACCTTATGCTATAACTCATACATCTTAAAGGTTTATCTTGTTATGCAATCAATGCTTCATGTTAGGCTAGATCAATAGGTTAGATGGAGAATCCTAGGAGTTTGCTTCCGATCCTTGGATTGACAAATCTAGGGAGAACCCTCCTTGGTGAAAAAGGCACCAAGTCACCCGTAGGCTTGCGGTGAACTTGAGCACGGTTTTGAACCGTCAACAAATTCCCAAGTGGCGGAAGATGGAACAAGACCTTATCACCAAAGTTATCATATCAGCAGTCTTTCACTGGCCCGAAAGATCGAAGAATTTGTATTATGCGCATGGAGGCAGATTGAACCCGGATGATGGTACCCTTGAATTCCCGCCCACGTTATGATAGAAGGCACTTGAGTTAATGAACAAAATAGAAGATGTCAAAGCTGGTGAATTGAAGGTTGACAGAGAAATGGATGAGCTCACTATGCACTCAGGAATCCAGAACACCCAGGACGTTGAAGGGGCTACAGGGTGGTGTCGTTGTAGTATGCCTTCAAGGGAAACCTTGATAGCTATAGAAGCCGCAAAAGAAGAAAAGAGCACGAAGAGGATCATTGGCGCCAAATGACGGAGCAAAGACTTAAAGAACAAGACGAAAAGATCCAGGTAGAGATTGAACGGCAACTGGCCGTACCGATATCTAAAATAACCCAAACTGGAGCACTGCATGAAGTACCTCTGGATCCCGTCATTAGCCCTTCCGCTCGGAAAAGCAGTTGTGCTTCTACCAAGGTTGCACCAGGTGCTTGCATAGAGGTCGCGCCGGGTGCTTGCACAGAAGGCCCTGAAGAGCCGCGGGCAATCGAAGGAGTTCCAGTGGATGACAACCAACAATACCCGGTGGATTTTCTCTGTCGGTGCACCCCATGTGAGCTGCACAAGCCATTCGTCAACATCACAATGCAGATGGCGTACGGAAGTGCTTTTGCACATTTTCCTGGACAGACTAGCCACAGCATGTTGATTCCACCCGTCTACGCCTCAGTTTTTGTGGAGGAGATTTGTCAGCCACAATTTAAAGATTCAGAGCTAGACATCCCAGGAAGTGACGGGGAAAGGACACTCAAGGATGAGGTTCACGGTATCATATTGTGGCCCAAACGTTACATTATAATCTCCTAGATGGAGGGATCAATCCCTCTTACAGATCCCCGTAGTCGCGACCATCATCATCTCCTAGGTCGTCCTCACGACCTTCAATATCACCTCGCTCACCGTCTACACAAGAACCATTATTCAATTCTGGAGGTGCGAGCTCCAGCCATGATATTGACATCAATCCCAAATCACCTCCAAAACAGCAGAAAAAGCCAATGGCGGCAAAGCAAGCGCCATAAAAAGCACAAAAAAACACCACAGCACCGCGGAAAAAACCGCCCAGCCATGAAAGCACATCAGAAAAACTGCCCAACCACCAAAGCATATCAGAAAAAACCGCGAAACCACCGCAGAAGAAATGACCGCAAAAAACCACCTAGCCACAAAAGCACAACCGAAAAAACAGTCGGAGCACAATCTTCCAACCCAGTGCAACCACCAAAACCACCAACGATAAAGAAAATGGTTGAGCCCACCAGCAAAAGGAAGCTAGCATGGGAGACGACAGAAGACGAAGGAAAAACAGCGATCGGTGCCCAACATGTGCATGAATTTTTCAGCAATCTGAATGTAAAATAGCAACGGAGGGAGCTAGAGAAGACCAAACAACTAGATCCGTCAAAACTTGGGTTTTTCAAACTAATGAGTGAAAACAACAAGAAATTGATGATGCCCATACTAGCGTCGACGTCGTCTAAAGATGGTGCATTGATGAGGAAACAGACTTGCGTTCCCTTCGGCTTCAATGCACAGGAACGAGCTGTAGCAGAAATGCCTACACAAGAAGTAGTGAAGCTCCTTGGTTTCATGGAAGAAACAAAGATACCTTTAGGTATTGCACTTGGCCATGAAGAACCACACCGGGATCCAAGTTTCGAGTATAGATGGCCCTTTTAGCTACTTGTCAAGCCAGAACTAGTACTTCAACTCTCACCTAAGATGTACAAATTTCATGAGTGGTACATGTGGCAATCACTGAAAGGCATACATAACATAGCTATGTTTGTTGCGCCGAAGATTTTGCCACTGAAGGCAACAAGGTGGTCTGGCTGGATTTCAAAGATATTTATGAAGTTTACCATCAAGACGCACTGAATACCGATCTTATCGTCACTTGGTGTCTGTAAGTGGCGTTTTTTTATATTTATTAATTAAATTATTACATATGTGGATTTACTAATTAAATTTGTATTTCCTTTTTGGTAGCATGCAAAAACGTGAGATGCAAAAAAAGAATATTGTCAGTATTGGTTTCATGGACCCATCAAAAGTCAACGAGTTTGAGGTCAAGCATCAACCAGACAAAACAATCGCGACAATCTATAGGACCTCGTCTAGGTTTCATGATAAGGATCTCATACTACTACCTTACAGCTGCGAGTATGTGCAATTGTCATCTAATTGTCTTTGCTAATTCTATTTAGTTCTAATTTGTATGACTATTATGACCATGTATGTACAGTTTCCACTAGATTCTTATGATCATTCAAGTCGACAATAGCAGCGTCATGGTGTGGGATTCATTGAGAAAAAACCCCGCAAGTTACCAAAACCTTCCAGATATGTTTCAAGTGTAATAATTCTACCTAAGACATTCTTTTAAATGCAATATTTATTAATATATATATATTCTTTTACCCGCAAGTTACCAAAACCTTTAATTTGTTTCAAGATATGCTTTTACTAACACATTATCTCTCATTAGTTTTCCTCAGAGCTTGGCAAAAATTCATTGTAGAGAAAGAAGATGAATTTAACTCAACAATTACATTCTATACTGATTATCCGGTACGTAATCCAAATAACAACTTCAGATTTGAGAAAATTTAAATATATCACATATATATATATTCCATAACATTTTCTCCTATCCACTTTAGTATTTGAGACAGGAACAAGGAAATAATTTATGTGGATACTATGTTTGTGAGCACATACGATGTTTGGCAAGTGCAAAGTCTGGAAATTATGATGTAAGTTAATTAAATAAACCTATTAATAATACATTATTTCCTAATATATTAACATATTTGCACATTGTACATATGCTTCTATATTTAATTGTTAGGTGTAATATATTAACATATTTGCACATTATACAGATGGATATGGTTAAGGACGAGGTCATTCAGAAGGATCGTCTTTCGGTGATTCAAGAAAGTCTCTTGGGATTCATCACTGAGGAGGTGGTTCAACCGAGGCTAGGGGGCTTTTGTCTCGGAACTTTAGTCCCGGTTGGACTTGAGACATATGGGGGCGGCACGTGCCGATGGCAGTTACTCCTGGCAGTCCGGCACTGTCATGACTACTATTATTAACCGCCCGGCCCGGTGACGCGGATCGACCGCTGATAGGATCGGATGATCATAGATACAACAGGGCCACAGCCTAGTACTCCGCCAGCTACTGCTCTCCTTCATGGCAAGCACCCTCCAGATGGAACTCGGTATGATGGCCCTGCCTGCTTACATACAGTGAAAAGGCCGGCCATCTGCGGCGTCAGTGCAGGTAACATTTTTGTTCCTCACTGATCAGCATACAGTACTGGGATCGGGATCGGGATCTGGATCGGGATCGTCTCTTGTGTTTACATTCATCAGACATTGGGTAAATGGAGTAAACTAACAAGCTAGCAAGCAATAATTCTAGCACTGGGTTAGTTATTAGTGCTTGAGAGTTGAGATGAGAAAGAGCCCAGGTGCTGAGAGAGCATCGAATTGGCCATCAGTGGCATCATGCCGTGCTGCGTGCTGGCTCCGGCTACACCAGGCCACCACCGGCCCGTGGAGCAACATATGCAAACTGCGACCAGCATCAATAACGTGACAAGCTCGAACGCCTACAGATTCAGATTCAGACAGCGCACAATCTATATTTCAAAGAACAGAAAATAAGATTCAGAAAATTAACAAGATGGACCCATCCATTGGAGATATGATGATCATGATCATCTCGATCGGCAAGACGCGTTGGCGCAAAAATTGCCATTTCGAGGCATAGGGGGCGATGATAGCTGGTGGCGGGAACTAACATTGCTGATGAGCAAGTTCATGGTCCCATAAATTACATAAACTGTGTGCCATGCATGGCTACCGCCATATATAGGCCTCTCCGATACTCTAATAAATTCACCGGTGATTTGTATAGAGACACTCGATCAAAAGTCAAAACGTCTAAAACCCTAATCCTAACCGTCAAACCATATATCTTCAACACCTTGCAACTTGCATAGAGAGGGTAAGCCATCGGTTTCTGAACTTTGCGCATGCAATTTCCTTACGCGTAAGTTTAGTTGCCCCATTATCTCTGCCTTAATCCATCCAGCACGTTGGCACACGATCGTACGGCAAAAGTCAAATAAATTGTCCATCTCTGCCTTCATACATCCAGCGAGCAAGCTAACCATGTGCCTGCAGGCATTCCGTTTCGGGCGATGAGATGAGATGGGCTCAATGATCACTATAGATTTTCAAACGGGCCGCTCGGTCCTAACTCGATTTGTCCCGACCCGACACGGTCCGATACTATTTGACCTGATGGACTCTTCATGCAGGTTCGGGCCAGGCGTGTGTGCTGAACTTGCAGCCCAAGCACAACCCTAACGCCTCCTTTTCATGTCGGACCGACCTATCCCCTGCCCTACCATGCCGTCAAGCGGCGGCGACGGCTGGGGTTGCCGTTGGCGCAAACTGATCTCGGGAGCGGCGACTTGGAAAGAGGGATGTAGATCTCGGCAGAGCCGGCCAACACGTACGTAGATCCTTGTGGGGCGACGACCTAGAAAGAGGGAGGGAGATCCCAGCGATATGGCAGCGCAACTAGTCAAGGTGCTCCAAGGTGGCGACGGTCACGCAGCTCGCGGCCACATCCATGGGTGTGGCCGGCGACGCAACTCACGGTCGGCACCTAGAAGGAGGGAGAGAGGGCGGCGTGCGTGGCTCCGCCTTGCGCCCAGCGGGCGGACTTGATGATGAGGAAGGGGGTGGAGAAGTAAGAGGGTGGAGAGGACTTAGGGTTTCTTTTTTATTTGTATATGGATGGACGGATGTGCAGGCCGGGCCGCCATCGAGTCGATCAAAGTCGGACCGTGTCTTGGGGCGACACTATGGGACGAGATGGCGGCCCAGACACTATCTCCTTAGCGGGCCAGTCCACCCTTAAACACTATTGATCATGTCTGGGTCGAGCTAGGGCCGTGCCTCTCGGGGCTCAAGCTGTTCATTTTCCTGGCCCATTTGAAATTCTATATGATCACCACTCGTTATAGACCTTAGGCCGTAGAGACTAGAGTCCTCGGACTACCCTTTCCAAAGCCAGCACTGCCACTGCAGCACTGCTTACGCGGAACAGTCGAACAGACAAGACAATTGCAGGCTTGCAGCTCCCCTCAACCGAAACTTGCAGCTCCACTGCTCTAGAGCGTGATCGACTTCGGTTGTTGGAAATTAAAATACAACATCACCTACTCTCTACGGTGGAGTAGAGAGTAGATCGAGTAGAGTACTGGAGTTGTCCCCATTAATTCATCTGCCCTTCAATTTACTACACCACCCGGCCTGGTCAAAATAAAGGTAAAAACTACCACGGAACAATTCAAAAAACGCACTTTTACGGTTTTACCCCCTCATCCTCCACTCCAGTCCTCGTCTTCCCTACTACTAGTACTAGTCCCGGTGCGTCCTCAAGCTCGACACTGCGTCACGGCCTTTGCAATCCACTGCACGCGCCCACCTCTCTTGCAACTTGCAAGTGCTGCTTATAGTTGGCCATTTGGAACGAGCACGATGGGCCGGCACGAGCACGGTCCGAAAAAGCACGACACGAGAACGGCACGACACGATGTCGATAGTGCCAGTGCCAGGTACGATACGACGTAGTGCCAGTGCCTGGGCCGCCATTGTGGCCCGTAGTGCCGGCACGGGCACGACACGATTAACCTGCTGGCACGATGAAAACCCGTTAAATTGGCCTGCTAAAGGCCCCATCTCCTACATCTGGTATATAAACTCTTCCAAACCCTAAATCCCTAATCACCCCCGCCTCCAACTCCAACACACGAAGCCGCCGCCCCCACCCTTCTCCTCAGGACTCCCGCGGGCCGCGCCGCCCCACCCGTCTCCCGTCGGGGCTCCGGCGGCGGCGAGCCGCACCGCGGCACGAGGGGCGCTACCCTCTCGCATCTCGGCTGCGGGCCGCGCGCGAGCTCCCCCGCCACCGACATGGGGACGCGGCTGGTGGCCGCGCCGTCCTTCGTGTTCTTGTTAACACCAAAATTTGGTAAGGAATATGACATGTGGTCCGATTCGAAAGAGAGTCCGTGCGGTGGAAGGAAAGATATTTTCGAGAGATTTTTGGCGAAGGATCCGCGGTCGGCTATCCGCTCCCGGTTCGGCAAAGGAACGAGAGAGGGCGATTTTGCGGGATTGGACGGTGACGTGGCTCAATCGGAGGAAGCGAATGGATAGATAGGTGATCGAGTTTAGTTAGGCAATGAATCCATTCGCAATTGTAATCGGCGGGGTATAAATACGATCCCTGGATGTATGTAAAAAACACGTTCATTCCTCAATACACACCGGCCTTACGCCAAACCCTAGAGTCCTTGTCGTGTCGTCGAGTTCTTCGAGAGGACCAATCGATCCGTCGACCTCCGTGAGTACCGGCAACCTTGTATCATGTCTAGTATCATGCGGTAGATTTAGATCGATGCAAGTAGTCTTGTTACCATGCTTCGTGTCACGCGGTAGACTCAAGCTTGGTTCAAGAGGGTTTCTTGTTAGATCATGAGCCATGCGGTAGGCTAAGATCCGGCTTGAAGCCAGTTATCGGCTCTATTGGATTTTGGCAAGATCCAATAGATTCATTAAGTTACCCCGTGTTATCATGAGTTTTGCTTTATGTTTTAATTCATGTAACGCACCTTTGCCCAATCTAGATGGGTTTGGATCGGTTGTATTTCTTCTAAGGTCCTTGTACGAGCGAGGTTTCGTGTTTTGATGTGTGGATCTCGTGCTCTCCGATAGCCGAAACCGAATCGATCTAGGTTGTTACGTGTTGCGGGTTCAAGCTTGCTTTGTTAGTATGAATCTTGAAAGAACCGGGTATCATGCGGTAGATGCGGGTTTTTGGGTTGCTTTGGAGCTAGTCATCCGGTGGATTAGATTTCCAATTCGGCTGACGGGTTTATTAACGTGGTAATGTTTGTTCCTTCGCATGGACCCCGGATCGGTTGTTCGGCCGTATTCGGTTATATCTTCACGAGTAGATCACGCGCGTTACTTATGTTTTAAAAGACGTGTGCTTTTAGCTTTCCATGTTTAGATTATATCATGCGGTGGATAGATCTATTTGTGGAAAGTGGTGCGTTTTTCATGCAAGTTGTATCATGCGGTGGATAGGTTTGCTTGATATCGTGCCCGACGGATCTTAAAGTAATTAGACATGCGGTAGACTAATGCTTTGGATTTATGCATGCTTATTTTAATACATGATCATGCCCGTGCTTTACTTCATTTGTTTAATGTTAATCTTCATGAAGATCGGTCCTAACTTTGCACATGCATCCATGTTTATCCAAAGACCGTTCGTTATCATGCTTACGTCACCCATTCGGCAATGTTCTTTTTCCCGTACGGTTACCCGAATGGTCATGGTTCTTTGACGAGATAGCTTTGCGTAGCTATATGTCATCTTGCTTGGCTCTTTAGCCGTAAATATGGAACTGTCTGGTACTACCCGGCAAGTTCCAAGCTTTGGTATTTAACTGTCTTATCTTTTGTTAATTTTCGGGAAAAAATTGGCGGCACGTCACTCTCTCTCTGCGCGTGCGAAGCCGGCTTGACTTTTCGCTTCTTTGTGTGATTGGCGCGCGAGTGCATTTTTTGCGTCAACACACCTTTTGGCACGCCCGGTGGGACCAAGGCGGCCGAATTGGTTCGGGATGCCGAGATCACGGACCTCCTGGATGTCAACATCGAAGAGCTTTCTCCAGAGCAGCATCAGCAGCTCCTAGACGCCGTGAATCAGTTTCAGCAAAAGTGTCTCATGTCATTTAAGAAGAATCGAAGTGGTGTACCGTATCTAAAGAGTGGCACCGCCCGGCAGTCTTTGTTGCCTTGGGGAGAGACCGACGCCACAACCCAACAAGAAAAGGAGGAATGCGCGCGGATCTTCCAGGAGTCGGTAGACAACATGCTCACCAAGCACAACCAAGCTTTCCTCGGGTCGCTCCAGCAGATGATGGTGGCCCTCTTTGGCCGGGCGCGGGGCGGGCGTTCGGAAAGGCATACGCCGGAAAGAGCACCGTGGGCCGGGTGAATCAAGCTCTCGGCCGCCGCTACGTAGCCGGGTGCGGCGGCCTCCTCCTCGAGCTCCGGGAGCCAAACGTTCCAACCCCCCCTCCACGGGCGGCGGGGGGCGGCCAATTCGGCCTCCGTTGCAAGCTTCGGGAGGTCGGCCAATCTCGCCGCCACCACGGAGAGCACGGGTCGGCCGTGCAACGGCCGATCCGTACCAGCCTACGTACGGAGACCTAGCGTTCGGCTCACCTGGGGCCCCACTTGACCCCAGTCGAAGAATAGCTCCGTCGACCAACTGGCTCCAGAAGAATTTGTACGGCGGTGGTTATCATGAAGTGGGAAATTACGGGGCGTTCGACGCCTTCCCGCACCCAGGATACGCGCCAGCTGCAGGCGCGCAAGAAGATGACGCCCTAGCGCGCAAGATGGCCGAATTGATGCAGAATCAGTTCGGCCTCAAGCCAAAGATGCAGGGCCCCACTTATAGGCCGCCATTCCCAGAGTGGTACTATAACGTGCTCCTGCCGCCGAGGGTGAAGGCGCCGACGGAATTCACGAAGTTCTCTGGGCAGGACGAGACAAGCACGGTCGAGCACATCGCCCGTTACCTCATGCAGCTTGGGGAATGCTCGGCCGAGGAGGCGTTCGAGTTCGCTACGTCCCCGCTTCACCGACGGGCCCGGCTTTTCGGTGGTTCTCATCCCCTGCCGCCGAATCGGTGGCCGGATGGAAGGATTTGGGGCGTAAATTCCACGCTCATTACTTCGGCGGCGATTACGAGAAGAAGTTGATTGATCTCGCCACCACGAAGCAAAGGCACGGCGAAACACCGTTGGAGTTCCTTAGAAGATTCGGGGAAGTCAAGGGCATGTGCTTCTCGGCCGAACTTGCCGGACGATCGGTGGGCGATATGGCCGTCGTCGGGATGTTGCCGGCCGTGCGCGAGAAGCTATTTGGGATGGAGTTCGAGAACACTGGGCCATTTGTCACAAAAGTTATCCACGATGAGCAATCGGGCATATGGCCTCAAGAAGGACCCCAAGTTTGGCAAGCAGCACGACGTCGCTGACATCTACAATCAATTCTTGGACAAAGCCGATCCGTTCGAGGATTCGACGACGAATTGGAGATAGGCGCAGCGAGAAATCTGTGGGGTAAAGAGCCTCTAACAATGAATCAGCGTTGGGTCAGGCAGACCAAAGGGACTTACGACTTCGACATCACAAAAGCCGATAAGTTGTTCGAGCTCTTGGTAAAAGAAGGCCGAATTAAGTTGCACGAGGGGCATTCTATGCTTCGGCTCGATGAAGTTAAAGCGAAGCGTTCTTGCGGCTTCCATGATAGGGACTCGCACTCCATCAACGGCTGCGGGGGTCTTCGGGATGAGGATCCGGAAGGCTATCCGGGAAGGACACCTCAAGTTCGATAACAAGATGAAGCTGGATGGCCGCCCCTTTCCTCAAAACATGCTCGGCTTTTCCCGTCAACGCGATAACGGCCGAAGAGAAAGGGAAGGTCAAGGTCCTAACCTCGGCCCGGGTCCAAACAAGCCGGATCGGTGGACCCGGAGCGCCGAGGTGATCCGGAGCAAGTGCGAGGCGACGCCCCCCGCGTTCTCAAAAGCCACATCGAGATTGGGGAATCGTCCGAGGCCTAAACCCAAGGTGACGTCACGCATTCTCCTTAATAAATGGCGGCGCCGAGATGGAGAAGGAGCGCTACCGAAGCGTCGTCACGAGGAGGAGCGGCGCGGGGTCGAAGATGAAGCGCGCGAAGGGACCGAGAGCGAGACACGCGCGAGCGGGGAGCGCGCCCCGCGGGGGGTGCGCCTTCTTCGTGCACGCTGCCGGAACGAGGGCCTAAAGCCGCCCACACCGAAGAAGCGTCCCGAGTGCGGCGACGGATATGTTGAGTACGGGCGGAGAAGGCGCAATCGCCGATCCGTCCACGAGAGACTTGGAAGGATCCACCCAAATGGGGATCGGCGGCAAAAAATTGAGGTTATAGATCACCCCGGGGAAGCGCCAAGCTGATCTCGGGTGGGGCCGATCGGGGAAGAAGACGAGGATGGCTACGTGCGGCGAAGGGGCGTGGTGCCCACCCGGTCTACGCAAGAGCCAGAAGAGGCGGGTCCAACGCTTGAGGAACCGCGAGATGAAACAAGCCGGGATCCAGACGAGGCAGAAGTGGCGCCCCAAGGATCGGCCGGAAGGATCGAAGCGTTCGGCCCCTACATGCATGGTATACCTCCTGCCGAACGAGTTCATGGCTCCCGCTAACCGGGTTATGCGGGGAGGAAGTTTCCTTCGACGACAAGCACGCCGAGGGAGATGATGGCGCAACTAGTGCTCGCCAAGCAGGCCGTCTTCGACAAGCCGGCCAAGAATCGCCATATGAGGCCACCGTACTTGAGGGGGTACGTCAATGGCAAACCATTGACCAAGATGTTCGTCGACGGTGGAGCGGCGGTCAACGTGATGCCATACACCACCTTCGGGAAGCTTGGCATGGGTCCAAGTGGTCGACACCGACAAGCATCATCACGAACGACTTCGCGGGAACCCCTCGGACACCAAAGGATGCGCTCACGTGGACTTGATGATCGGGTCCAAGACGCTGCTCACCACCTTCTTCGTCATCGAAGGGAAGGGAGCCTACGCCTGCTTTCGCTTGGGCGGGGCCCGGATCCACGCCAACTCGCTGCGTCCCATCCACTATGCATCAACGGTCGATCCAATGGGTGGACGATGAGATCGAGGTCGTCCGGGCGGACGACTCCGTAAGCGTGGCTAACATGGAACCGGCCTTACGGGAGTACCAAGGCATCGATTGCTTCTCGGGGAAGGAGCGGGGAGAAGGTCTGTTGAACCGGTCGGCGGTGACCAACGGCCGATTCAAGCAGTCGGCTCTTACAGTAATTTTTAATGGAGAACCCCGTGGATGGCACTGATGGCAAGTTAGGACGAGGATTTATGTCGGCCGATAAGCTGGAAGAAGTTGACATTGGGAGCGGTGATAAACCAAGGCCGACGTTCATCAGTGCAAATTTACAACCAGACTTCAGGGGAAACTTAATTGAGCTTCTCAGAGAATTTAAAGATTGCTTCGCCCGGGATTACTCGGAGATGCACGGATTTGGATCGATCCATCGTCGAGCACCGGTTGCCAATCAAGCCTGGTTTCAAGCCATATAAGCAACCGCCCGGAAAATCTACAAGGATGAAGTATTGGCCGATGTGAAGAAAGAAATCGAGAGATTACTTGACGCAAACTTCGTTCGGCCATGCAGATATGCGGAGTGGATTTCCAACATCGTCCCTGTGTATAAGAAGAATGGAAAAATGAGAGTTTGCATAGACTTCAGGGACCTGAACAAAGCTACTCCCATGGACGGATACCCGATGCCTATTGCCGATTTGTTAATTGACGCCGCTGCTGGACACAAGGTAATCGGTTTCATGGATGGCAACGCAGGATACAATCAGATTTTCATGGCAATAGAAGACATCTCGAAGACGGCCTTTAGATGTCCTGGACATATAGGCCTATTTGAATGGATAGTCATGACATTCGGGTTGAAAAACGCCGGCGCAACCTATCAACGGGCCATGAACTACATTTTTCATGAGTTAATCGGCAAAGCGTGGAAATCTACATCGATGACGTGGTGATCAAGTCCGTAAGTCATGACGCCCATCTAGAAGATGTGAAGAGGACCTTAGAATGCACCGGAAGCATGGTCTAAAGATGAATCCAAACAAGTGTGCATTTGGGGTGTCGGTGGAGAGTTCTTGGGGTTCTTGGTCCACGAAGGGGGGATCGAGGTTGGCAAGAAGAGCATGAAAGCCATTGATGAAGTCGTTCCTCCAACCAACCTCAAGGAGTTGCAATCAGCGCTCGGCAAGATCAACTTCGTGAGAAGGTTCATCTCAAATTTATCACGAGAAGGTGTTGCCATTCTCTCCGTTCTTTGAAGCTAAAGAAGGATCGAGAAATTCACATGGGGCGACGAACAACAAAAGGCTTTCGAGGAAATCAAGCAATACATGAAGGAGCCGCCGGTCTTTGGTTCCTCCTCGGTCGAACAAGCCTTTCAAGTTGTACGTGGCGGCCGATACCCAAACTATTGGATCGGCCCTTATTCAAGAATTCGAAGGCAAGGAGCGGGTAGTAGCTTATCTTAGCCGGAAATTACTTGATCCCGAAACCGAGGTATTCGGCTATAGAGAGATTGTGTCTTTGCATATACTACTCGTGTACAAAGTTTCGGCACTACTTGTTGAATGCCGAATGCACCGTATACTCGAAGTTTGATGTGATAAAACATATGTTATCTATGCAAATTTTGAATGGTCGGGTTGGCAAATGGATTTTGGCTCTATCAGAATTCGAGTTGAAGTTCGAATCGGCAAAAGCCATCAAAGGTCAGGTCATTGCCGATTTTATAACTGAACACCGTGACCCTTCAATTGATCTGCTTGAAATTACCCCGTGGGCTTTATTCTTTGACGGGTCATCATGTGGCAAAGGTGGGGGAGTAGGGATCCTGCTAATTTCGCCCAGAGGTGAGATGTTTGAATTCGCCATTCCTATACAACCCACTGTCACAAACAACCGAGTGTCGAATACGAAGCACTACTTCGAGGGCTTCGGTATTTGAGAGAAGGCTGGGGCCGTCTCAGTTGAGATCTATGGAGATTCAGAATTGGTAATCAAGCAATTGAACGGCCAATACGAGTGCAGGAGCGAAGCGCTGAGGAGTTACTACGAAGAGTGCAGGGAGATCTTGAAGAGCTTCCCATTAGTAACCTTACAGCACATTCCTAGAGAGCATAACGAAGAAGCAAACAGGCTAGCTCAGAGCGCCTCTGGTTACAAGGAGAGTCAAGAAGCATTTGCGGAGAGGTGTGTGCACTAGGGGCGGATCTTGCGAGAAGATGATTGGAGGAAAGAAATCGTTGATTACCCGAAAGATCCATCCCGAAAAGTCTCCAGGAAACTCAGGTACAAGGCAATCAAGTTCGTTCTTCTGGATGATAATTTATTCTATAAATCATTAGACGGGGTATTGCTACGGTGCCTGGGTCCAGAAGAGGCCAAGAGCATGATGAGCGAGGTGCATGATGGGATATGTGGAGCGCACCAATCGGCCTATCGGATGAAATGGGTCATTAGACAAGCCGGATGCTTTTGGCCGACGATATTAGAGGATTGCTTTGAGTATTACAAGGGATGTCAAGACTGCCAGAGGTTCGGGAATATTCAAAGAGTCCCCGCATCGGCATTGAAT
Organism: Cenchrus americanus; assembly: GCA_947561735.1. Classification (NCBI taxonomy): domain Eukaryota; kingdom Viridiplantae; phylum Streptophyta; class Magnoliopsida; order Poales; family Poaceae; genus Cenchrus; species Cenchrus americanus. Next base: position 79,642,069 of record OX387240.1, read on the forward strand.
CCCATCATCAAGCCATGGCCATTTAGGGGCGGGGCATAGACACGATTGGCCAAATTAATCCGCCGTCCGACAAGGGGCATAAGTTCGTGCTTTTGGCTACGGATTACTTCACCAAATGGGTCGAGGCGATCCCACCGAAGAAAGTGACGTCGAGAAAACATGATCGAGTTTGTCAAAGAACACATCATCTATCGATTTGGGATCCCTCGGACGATTACCACCGACCGGGGGGCACAATTCGTGTCATTGGAGTTCGGAGATTTTGCCGAAAGCATGGGAATCAAACTGTTTAATTCTTCTCCATACTATGCCCAAGCTAATGGTCAAGCGAGAGGCTTCTAACAAGATCATGATCAAGCTTATACGGAAGAAGATCGACCGAGAGCCGAGGAGATGGCATTCGGTACTCGGTGAAGCGCCGTGGGCTTACGGATGGCCCCCCATGGAGCTACAAAAACTTCTCCTTACGAGTTAGTTTACGGGCATCATGCGATCTGCCTTGGGAAATGCAATCGGACTCGAGGAGAGTAGTGCTTTGCAAAACGAGTTGAGCTCCAAGGATTACAATGGCACGATGATGGATGAGTTAGAAGATTTGCATATGATCCGTCTCGGGGCCCCGGAGAACATCGAGAAAAACAAGTTGCGGGTCGCTAAATATTATAACAAGAAAGTAAAAGTAAGGCAATTTGCGAAGGCGACCTGGTGTGGAAAGCGCTATTGCCGATTGGAACTAAATACGGTGAATTCGGCAAATGGTCCCCTAGCGGGAGGGGCCTTTTCGTGTGGTCGGATGCGTTCTGGTAATGCATACATATTGAAAACTTTGCTAGGAGAGGAATTTTCCGCTGCAATAAATGGAAGATATGCGAAGAAGTATTATCCTAGCATTGAAATCGATCGATGATTATACACATCGACACGAAACGGCCGGCGCTCAAGGATGAGGCCGCCTTTAGAACAAAACCCATGAACAAGAGAGAATGGCCGATTACTCGATGCATTGCCCTTAGCTCAATACTACATTACAAGCTGTTTCTTACGGGATTACATATAGCGGCCACGATAGTCGGGTCCCCTAAAGGGTGGGAAGCGAGAAGGCGTGGAGAAAGAAGCGAAAGTATGATTCAATCTTTTCTTTGCTTCTTCGGGCGTCTGCTCCCTCTTCGGTTGTTCCGGGACCACCGTGACGGCGACTTGGAACGCACGAGGATGACCATGATTGGCGGCCTCTACCAAGCTATCCCGGGCCGCCTTCGGGTTGCTTTGTACTGTCGAGAGACATACTGGAGCAAAAGAATCAAGGTTAGGGGCAAGAAATCCGAATGCAAACATGAAGGGGTCGAAGCGTTTACCCCCTACTAGTGCTTCCAGCACCATGCGACGCTCGCGCTCGGCTTGGCAACGGACGGACATGTCCCTGAGGCCACGCTCCAGGTGCCGGGCACGGCGGCGCGGTGCTGATGAATGGCCCTTTGCTCAGGCGTGGCATCCTCCGCTTCAGGAGAAGAATCGGAGGAGATGTACTCAGGAACATCTTCGGTCCCGATGATCTCTTCGGGAAGCAAATCAAGGCTGAAAGGGGCAAAAGGAAAACATGAAGCGCAAGATCAAGCAGGAGGACAAGGAGCAGATCAAGAAAGAACTCACTTCCGAATCGTACGCTTCCTTGATGAGCCGCTCCCCTGAGGTTGTTTACCCTTGTCCATGGCGTTGGGGTTTTTTCTTCCCGGCGGCGAGAGGAAGAGACGAGAAGTGATGGAGGAGTGTGCGAGTGGATTTGCGAGCACCCCACGGGCTATTTTATTGACCAAGGAGGCGCATTGGGAGTGATGATGCGCCGTACGCCTTTGTTGGAATACCAAGCGGCGGGGATTTCCACCGAGGTGCGAGGGTTTTCCTCTTGAACGGTGTTCACGGATTGCCGAATTGGGATCCTCTCGTGGATTTTACGCCAAGGGGTATTTGTTCTTACGCGTTCGGCTAAGGATAGTTCCGGATGCATTCAAAGAAGAAGTCACGGATGCAAAATGCAAAGAGAAGTCATCGCGAACAGGTGCGAGAATTCAAAAGTTCTTCATCTAATTGCCGATATTTACGCATCCCTAGTACAATCTAGTCGAAGAGCCTATTCAACACGGATTGGGGATGGGTAATTTCGGCAATGGCGTCGCCGTGGCCGTCAAGGCGCTCCCGGGATGAGCTCGATCTCGTCGATGTCCTCCCGGCGCGCCGCCACAGGAAGCCACGCGGCCTGGTGGAATAGTCGACGTCCGTATGCGTCGCCATCGCAGCCAGGCCCAAGGTGGTGCCCAAACGAACGCCATGGACGGCCACCTCGTCGATGCGGCGCTCCACCGCGGCCAGGCGCTCTGCCGGCGTGTCGCCGTGGGCATTCACCTTCTCGGCCAGTTGCTCTACCAGCGCCTTTAGCTGGTTGAGCTCGGCATCACGGGCTGCAAAAGACAAACAAGAAAGGGTTAGCATCAAAGGCCGGGCTGAATCAAGAATCAATCCCAGAGCCATACCGTCGATGGCCTCCAGCAGCTGTTTCCGCTGGTCCTCCCATTCTAGTTCGGCCACGCCCGCTTTTTTGGAGACGTCCTCCAGCTCGAGACGGGACGCCTCTAGCTCCTCCTTGAAGCGAATAGCATCTGCTTCCCCGTACGGTACCGGGGAGTGGCCATCGGACTCGAAGAGTCGTCGGGGAGGGGCCGATTGGCCGGCGCGCGAGGCGGATTCCAGCGAATCAACTTCGAAAAAGGGAGATGATTGTCAAGGCAAAAGAAGATCAAGAGGAGGATCGAAGAGGAGAAATTGATGATCATCACCGCCGCGCGCGCATTAGCGCCGCTCCCCTCGGCCTCGTCGGAGGCGCGGCGGCGGTTGAGGGCGGCGCACCATTGCGGTTTGGGGATGTGCCTTGTTTACAAGAAGACCAAAGATTGGCAAAGATTCGAGAGCTAGGAGGCCCGGTGGAGAGCTAGGGGCACCTATGTTAACATTTATAGGCACGGGCGGGATGAATCGTGGCTTCGAGTCGTGGTGTGGATCGTGGCGCACGTCCCAATAAAATCGGAAGGTGGAAAGATTTCCTTGACCGGCGGGCCCGCTGCGGGTCGTTTGGAGTTCCAAGCCGGACCGTGCGCGAGGTTGATTGGTTCGGCTAAGGGAACTCAAGGTGTCGTTCGGGAGTTAGCGTTTCACTACCGAATGGGTCGTTCGACATTACATCTCAAAGTACGCAAAGGAAAGGAAACAAATCGCAAAGGAAATATTACAAGAACGACCGGTCCGGGTATACATCAATAAGGACATTCAAGCATTAAGGAGTTTTGCGAGTGCGTGACGAACATTAGATACTATCAAGTGGGAATTATCCGGGATCTCCTGGTAGTCCTTTTGGGCACCGAGATAAGTCGGTGAGCTCGCATCGCATTGCTTTACTGCGGTAACGACCGATTCTACCTCCGCTTGGGTCTTTGCTATCAATCCAGGAAGATCGGCTATTTTCTTCTGGTCAATCTCCATCTCCGCTGACAGGCTTCTCAATTCTGCCTCTAGAGCGGCCTTCCTGGCGACTTTCAAATCGTAAGAAGCTTGCAGGTCGGCCAAGGCATCTTTATGGCTTTACGCTTGGGATTGTGCCCCGTTCATGGCACGTTCGGCGTCGGTTTTCTTCTTTTCAATGGCGGACGGGAGCGCAATTTCCTCCAAGTGCGCCTCAAGGGAACATAAAAGGGCTCCAAGTCGTAGACGGATGATAGAGAAACTACGATGTCCTCGGGGAGTTCTTGACTAATGGGTTCAAACATCTCTTCAAAATGATGAAGATCATTGAGCCGATCCGAACATCTTTTTCTAGCCAAGCTGCAATTTCTTTAAGTTTGGGCAACACTTCATCTGGCAGCGGCGGTTTACCTCTTTCATCACCTCGGCAGTTGATGGGCCCTCTGATGGCAAGCTCGATGACGGCGGGGCATGACCCTGAAAAGTAACATTGCCGAGGTAAGAATGTTAACATCAAAGTACCGAAATTGAGCGCGGAATTGGGTACCTCATGAATGGTTTCTTGAGCGGGGGCGATCGCAGACGGAAGAAGTGCCCCGGGTAGAGCCGAAACTCCCAAGTCAGGGGGTGCTGATGCGGCCATCAGCGACTCGTGAGTTTCTGGCTGATGAAGAATCGGTGCCTCCTCTGTTGGGTTGGTCGTTGTCGCTTGACCGATAGGCGATGGCATCGGGGGGAATTTGGTGGCTCCGGTTGAGTTGGGAGATTCATCTCTCGGAGAGTGTATTGCTTCGCGGAAAGGTGATGAAGATGAGATCTCCACGGGATGGGTAACTCGACCCTGGATGGACTCGCTTTGTTGAACCACCGGAACATCTACAAGCTGTTCTTCCATAGCTTCTTACGCAAGTGTCCAATTAAAAGAGTAAGTGCCGGTGCTCATCCTTGAGAAAGGACGGATAAAGGTCATACCGGTGGATGGAGCATCGGCGAGTCTTTGGTTCCGAAGAATGTTGGGCTGCGGTCCGAAAATACACAATGATATGATCCATCAAGAACAGAGTGACCCGGTAATCAAGAAGGTAAAGGGGTTTACCTCAATCGGCACTTTCTTGATAGTTCTCCTCCTTTTAGCACTTGGAGGAGCAATCGGATGCGGGACCTTGCCTCCTGTCGACGAGCAAGGCTAGAAAGGCCGGGGTCGGTGGTAGCATACCCGGCCATTAGTTGATGCGGGGTTGTGGATTTAAACCCCGATCTTTGAAATTGGGCCTTCGGCATTATAAGTAATTACCCTAGCTCGAGGGGCAGGTACTGTGTTCTGTGGACAGAAAATGAAGGTCAGGACCATAAATAGAGAGGAAGGTCTAATCTAAGGGCTCATTGTATTTACCTATGAAGTTGGCAGAAAGTCAGATATCAACTCTGCACAGAACACATGAACAGGTTCACTAAAGATATGGTCATGAAATTCTTGCCACCAGGAGCTGAAGGTAGGGTGAACTATGGTTGTGGGCACAAAAGGACATGTGTAGACAGTGGGACTGCACACATAGTTGAAAACTCTGCTGCGCATCAGTTCTTTGATTTCCTCCCTGGGTTTGAGGAATTCATGCAGAAACAATCTTGGGGGCATCCGACCACATCCAAGTTGCCTGGCCATTACATTAGGGTGGTAGTACTCATAAGTACGACATTCCGCCTCCCTCCATTGAACTCGGCTGGTAATATGCATGGGCGGATTATGATGTTAAAGATTTCCAAGAATCCCCTATCTTGATGGCCGGGCTCGAAGGAGAATTCGACGGGGAAGGTCGAGTGTCATTGCCTAGATAAGGAAGCCAAAGAGGATTGGAGAAGCCTTTGAAGAACAACTCGAAGAGCCGGGTGATGTCTGTTGGACGATAACGATTGAAGGCGCTTCTCCATAGTTTTGGCACCCTCACGGTAACTTGAGGCTCTCCTTCGGGGGGATTGGACCAAGGGAAGAACACGGAGTTCAAGTCGACGCTTACAATCGATGCATGTGGAGCTGCGGCCATATTTGAACGAACCACCAAGGGCCATTGACGCATGCTATCCTGCGGGTCGGTGTACATTTGGGTAACGGTCCGATGAAGCATATGGTATACACCGCCCAAGAGGAATTTTCCCGGAGGAAGGCGATTGCCACTAGCCGGATGGATCGCCATTGCGATATGATTCAAAGTGGGTTCGTTGGCCTTGCCACGAGAAGACGAATCCGCATAACCACATGTTCGTAAAGGCTCGTATTCAACTTCGCCAAGGGGATTATCTCTCATGTGCTTCGAAATATAATTCTTGTAGCCATTCCCTGGCTTTACCCCTGTCTGGCGTGAGGAATTTTTGAAGTTCCAAGGTTGGACAGACCCGGTGATGTCAAGGCCGGTGATCATGTACACGTCGGCCAAGGTTGGAGACATTGGGCCATGCCCAAAAAGGAAGGCGTTGACGCCATTTGACCAGAAGTGGCATGCGGCTATCAGAAGATCTTCATTCTTGGGTGTCTCAGCTACGGATAACTCCAGACATTGAGCAATGCGGAGGGCATCCAGATTGGTCAATCCACTCTTATCCGCAAGAATCCTCCGATACCAAGTCTTCCAGCCTGCAATTGGGGGCAAAGGCCAGTTCTTGAACGCATCTTGCCACTGGGGAGGTGGAGATAAAGCTACCTTGAAAGGGATTCTGCGAGATTCGGCGGCAACAAAATCTCGAGGGTCGGGATTCCCTTCGGGACCAAGGTAATAAGGCTGCGAATTGGCCTCAATAGGAAGCGAGAAGAGCGATAGAAGGTTCTGGAGGAGAGCGGAAGAGGAAAATCTCGGGTAAAATTGAAAACCTAATGCCGAACAAAGGTTTGGAGGGGTGAATTTACTCCGAGCAGCTTGGTTACGAGTTGCCATTGGAGATTCGAGCTCGGAACGAAGGGGATCTAGGGTTGGATCTGAACGAAGAATCCGGCGGATTGCGAAGAACAGGTGTTGACAGGTTTGCCTCAAGGATTCGTGGCTAGAGTCAATTGTGGAACAAAATTACTTTTATCCCACAATTGAAGGGGCATGTGTTAACACCAAAATTTGGTAAGGAATATGACATGTGGGTCCGATTCGAAAGAGAGTCCGTCTGGTGGAAGGAAAGATATTTTCAGAAGATTTTCGGCAGAAGGATCCGCGGTCGGCTATCCGCTCCCGGTTCGGCAAAGGAACGAGAGAGCTGATTTTGCGGGATTGGACGGTGACGTGGCTCAATCGGAGGAAGCGAATGGATAGATAGGTGATCGAGTTTAGTTAGGCAATGAATCCATTCGCAATTGTAATCAGCAGGGTATAAATACGATCCCTGGATGTATGTAAAAAACACGTTCATTCCTCAATACACACCGGCCTTACGCCAAACCCTAGAGTCCTTGTCGTGTCGTCGAGTTCTTCGAGAGGACCAATCGATCCGTCGACCTCCGTGAGTACCGGCAACCTTGTATCATGTCTAGTATCATGCGGTAGATTTAGATCTGATGCAAGTAGTCTTGTTACCATGCTTCGTGTCACGCGGTAGACTCAAGCTTGGTTCGAGAGGGTTTCTTGTTAGATCATGAGCCATGCGGTAGGCTAAGATACGGCTTGAAGCTAGTTATCGGCTCTATTGGATTTTGGCAAGATCCAATAGATTCATTAAGTTACCCCGTGTTATCATGAGTTTTGCTTTATGTTTTAATTCATGTAACGCACCTTTGCCCAATCTAGATGGGTTTGGATCGAAGTTGTATTTCTTCTAAGGTCCTTGTACGAGCGAGGTTTCGTGTTTTGATGTGTGGATCTCGTGCTCTCCGATAGCCGAAACCGAATCGATCTATGTTGTTACGTGTTGCGGGTTCAAGCTTGCTTTGTTAGTATGAATCTTGAAAGAACCGGGTATCATGCGGTAGATGCGAGGTTTTTGGGTTGCTTTGGAGCTAGTCATCCGGTGGATTAGATTTCCAATTCGGCTCGACGGGTTTATTAACGTGGTAATGTTTGTTCCTTCTCCATGGACCCCGGATCGGTTGTTCGGCCGTATTCGGTTATATCTTCACGAGTAGATCACGCGCGTTATTTATGTTTTAAAAGATGCGTGCTTCTAGCTTTCCATATTTAGATTATATCATGCGGTGGATAGATCTATTTGTGGAAGGTGGTGCGTTTTTCATGCAAGTTGTATCATGCGGTGGATAGATTTGCTTGATAGCGTGCCCGACGGATCTTAAAGTAATTAGACATGCGGTAGACTAATGCTTTGGATCTATGCATGCTTATTTTAATACATGATCATGTCCGTGCTTTACTTCATTTGTTTAATGTTAATCTTCATGAAGATCGGTCGTAGCTTTGCACATGCATCCATGTTTATCCAAAGACCGTTCGTTATCATGCTTACGTCACCCATTCGGCAATGTTCTTTTTCCCTGTGCGGTTATCCGAATGGTCGTGGTTCTTTGACAGATAGCTTTGCGTAGCTATATGCCATCTTGCTTGGCTCTTTAGCCGTAAATACGGAACTGTCTGGTACTCACCGGCAAGTTCCAAGCTTTGGTATTTAACTATCTTATCTTTTGTTAATTTTCAGGAAAAATTGACTGGCACGTCACTCTCTCTCTGCGCGTGCGAAGCCAGCTTTTCGGCTTGCTTGTGTGACTGGCGGCGAGTGCATTTTTTGCGTCAACGGTTGCCCCTTTCACTACCGGAATCTAGGATTGTGCCGAGAGCAAGCTCCTCTCGGCACAGGCCCGAATACTCTCGGCACAGCCTGTGCCGAGAGGGAACTCTCGGCACAGCCCACTCGGCACCGCTGGGCCGGCACAGGGCTCTTTGCCGAGAGCCACCTCAGATGCTCTCAGCACATGTGTGCTGTGAGGCCACTTGGCTCTCGGCAGATGAAGTTTTTCCAAATAAAAAAAATCTCAGCATTCACGCGGGCCCACCGGCCAGCACCGCCGCCCCCACCGATCGGTCGCCTCCGCCACCCCAGCACCGCCACCGTCACCACCCCAAGCGTGCCGCCCACACCACCACAGCACAACCGCCGCCGCCGCGCGCACCACCACCACCACTGCCGCGCCCACACCGTCGACGCCACCACTGCCATGCGCACACCGCCGCTGCCGAGCACACACCACCATCACCTCCTCCGCCACCACGCGCACACCACCACCGTCTCTGCCCAAAACAGAGAGAGAGAGCAGGGGGAGAAAAGGGAGAAGGTCCCGTCGCCGCACCTGGAAGAGGGAGAAGGTCGCAGTCACGCCGGGGAGGAGCCACCAGATCCGGCCTCGACCGCTGGGAAGGTCGCGCCGTGGGGGAGCCACCAGACTCGCCGTGGGGGAGCCGCCGTCGGGCCTCGAGCTTCTCCCATGGCGAGGGAGACGAGGAGTGCGGTGGCTGCCGGATCCACCGGCACCACGCCTCGCCCCGCCGCTGCTCCTCGCCATGAGGTGAGGGGCGAGCGAGAGGGGGGGGGAGGAGGGGGCGCGCGGGCCGCCACCGGCGAGCGAGAGAGAGAGAGAGAGAGAGAGAGAGAGAGAGAGAGAGAGAGAGAGAGAGAGAGAGAGAGAGAGAGAGAGAGAGAGAGAGAGAGAGAGAGAGGGAGGCGGCAGTGGTATGAGGGAGGCGGTGAGGGTGGTGTTTTATAGTTAGGGTTGCCAGCAGCCAGAGTGGGCCGGCCGAAACTGGGCTAAGTGGGCCGGCGGGGATGTTGGGTTGTCTGTGCCGAGAGCCACGTCAGCCTAGCTCTCGGCAAAGAGCCTTGTGCCGAGAGCAAAGCTATGGGCAAAGACAATTTTAATCAAACATAAATATTAAAATAGCAAATAGATGGTAAAATTTCCCAAAATTCAACATGTCACTAGTTATGATGTATATGACTTATAAAAAAGTTTTTGTGGTCAACCTCAAATTTGAATTTTTTTCGACACCAAACCTAGTGACGTTAGTTCAAAATCTCAGAAACTTCCTCAGAGATGTTCCGGTTTCGAAACAGTGTACGTGTCCGGGTGTTCAAAATATTCTCAATTTTTCACAACCTCCTCATATGATATCACGAGTACTTGGCAAATTTCGTGATTAGCAAACTTCATTCGAATTTTATATAATTTTAAAACCTTTCTACCTCACGGTTTTCATCACGATCATAGAACCAAATGCCAGAAATATAGCTTCATTTCATGTACATGGTCTTAGAGATGTCTCCTGGACATGAATATCAAATTTTCACCAATTTTACTATATAATTTCATGCACTTGCAGTTCATATCGGACGTATGCGAAAAAATACCTAGAAGAAGTAAAATTGTTAAATATAGCAAACAAAGTTAAAATTGTGGCAAATTTGAGCATAAGTCTTGTATAAGTGTATGTTGAGGATAGAAACAAATTGGAGATAAAAAAGTGATTTTTTAAAATTTCTTTGCCGAGAGCCAGCCGTTTAGCTCACGGCAAAGAAATCTGTGCCGAGTGTTTTTTCTTTGCCTAGAGTTTTTTTTGTTTGCTCTCCGCAAAGAAGCCTCTTTGCCTAGAGTTTTTTCTTTGCTGGGAGTATTTTATTTTACTCGGCAAAGCCTTCTTTGCCGAGAGTTTTCTATTTCGCTCTCGGCACAGAATCGAACTCTAGGCAAAGCCCGCGATTCCGGTAGTGTTTCCGCCCCGGTCGCCATCCAACCTCGGCGCCGCCGCTCCGTCCGCCGTCTCCCTCCGCTTGCCTCCACGTCGGCCTCCTCCGCAGCGCCGGTCGCCGGTTCCCTCCTCCTTGACTCTACACAGGCTCCCTCCACCACACTCCTCCGTTGTAGCCATGGGCCGACGCTGCCATGGCGGGCCGTCGTGCATGTGAGCACGACACGGCACGACATGGCACGGAAAAGGTAGCATAGGGTCGTGCCAGTGCGCGAGTTGGGCACGATGGCCCAAGGTGGCACGGCACGACAGGCCGTCGGGCCGCATAGGGCCGGGCTCGACCGTGCCCGTGCCCGTGCCGGCCGGGCGGCCCGTTTGGCCACCTATAGTGCCGCTAGCCTCGCTCCGCTACATCCGGTGCGCGCGCCTCCTACGACCATGGCCGGCGGTCGGATCGCACGGGCACGGGCCGTCCGCGGGGCTGTTCCGGACCATGGCGGCGCGCTTGGAGTCCTATGGTACATCCCGGCGGACTCGCCGCCGCCTCCGCCTCCGCGCGCTTCGTCGTCGTTCGTGCTGCCGAGCCGCTGCGTCCCGACCTTGTGCCACGGCCAGATGATGCTTCTCCTGTGCAACCACCTCTTCGTCACCATCTTCACGTGCGTCTTCCTCACCGTGAAGACCGAAGCCCTCATGCTGTCTGTTGGGGGGATTCGGAATCAAGCCTTGCGTATACCGAAAATAAAAGAGTGTCTTTCGTTGCCCAAGTTCCTGTGCGAAAGACCCAGCAGCGAAACCCCAGGAGCCCTTGAATCCTTTTTATCTTTCAGAACTCGTTTTTCGGCTCATACCCTTCATCGCCAGTAGAGCCATCAAATGAGCTTAGGATAACCCAGGGCGTTAAGGTTTCGATCAGGTCAATTGTTCTTCTCCCGCGACGAAACCCCAGTAGTGAATCTTGCCCATCCAGGCAATCTCGGCCTGGGATTCGCTCGGTGGGTTTCGTCGTCTCTAACATCTAACATTTTCAAGTTTGAATACGATTCTATGTTTCAGGTGACGAAAGGTACCAGGCGAAATGGAAGTCTCGAAAAGATTGAAGGTCTTTTCCCGACAGGCGCACGTGATGACAACAAGAAAGGCGCCGCGATTTGCGGCATGACATCATGAAGCGTCAATTACGTGGAGACCTAATTGGAGATTTCCTAGAAGTAGCCTAGCACATTCTGTTTCGATTCGTTTTACACGAGGGTATTCTCGGAATGTAAAAAGTCTGTCCGCCTCCCTATAAATGGAGACGGATTGGCACTTGTAAAGGGGATCGCTTTTGAGAAATCTACTGTTGATAAAAGAGCCTTTTGGCTGTCCCTTGTCCTTTGTTTTGGTTTTGGTTCTTGAGCTTTTGTTTTCCTTCATTGTTTGTGTCCGGTAGCTTCGGCTATCGCCACAACAATTGGCACCCGCCGTTTGTGTTTGGCTCAAGTATCAAACCCAGAATGTCTACAAGGAAGAAGAGAAGAACTACTGCCAACTCTACCAAAGGGGTGTCGTCATCCATGGACGAAGAGTCGAACCTTTCTACCCTGCTCACTTAGGGGGGAGCGCTCCCAGAATCTGACCCAGCGCACGAGGCGGAGCTGACCAAATTGCGCAAAGAGGATGAAGAATTGGCCAGAAGCAAGAAGAGGCTCCTGGCAATACAGCACAAAGCTGAGATCCAAAAACAAAAAGCCGAAATTGCTAGCTTGAAGGAAGAACTGCACGCTCTAAAAGCAAAGCAATCCTTAAGCTTCAACCAACCCTCACCCGAATACACTGTTCCCAACCAGTCTAACTTCAATGAGCCCACTGAATTTTTCACCCAGCCCCCTCCACACACCACCTTCAGTCGCAACCCCTTCGTGAGCCCTTTCGAGTCAGGCCCTTCGCACCAGGATGTTCATACTATTCGCACGAGACCTTGGGACCCCAAATCCCCCTTGTCTCAGAAGATTCAGATCACTCCATGGACACAAACGTACAGGCCAGTCCCACTACCCAGATTCTCGGGCCAATCTGACCCAAGGCAATTCCTGATGAGCTATGAAGCCGCCATTTTTCGGCTGGCGGTGATGACTCTGTATTGGTGAAATCTTTCATCATTGTTGCTGATGACGCGGCAGCATAGTGGTATCCTCTGTTAAGCCCAGGTGTAATTCACGGATGGGATGATCTCAAGCAGCGGATCCTCTCAAACTTCCAAGGTTTCCAACGTCCAGAACTCACAGAGAGAGACCTCTTCTCGTGTAAACAGAAGGACAAGGAGCCTCTCCAAAACTATTTCAGGAGATTCGTGCATCCCAGAGCCCAAGCGCCAAATGTCTTGGACGCCGTCGCCATTAACGCTGCAATCATGGGTATGAGAGCCGGCCAGTTTCGCTCGCACCTCATGCGCGAAAGGCCCAAAACTATCCAGCGCCTATACGAAGAGTTCGAGAAGTATTGTCGCTCAGACAATGACTTCAGGATGTGTATGGAAGAGCAATCCCAGCAGAAAAAGTCTGCGAAAGCTAATCAACCCAACGACAGGGAATGGCACAACCCCAGAAATGCCTCGCACGCCAATCCTCGGGGCGTTTTCGGTCTGGACGGCGAAAACACCCAGGAAAACCCCAACCCGCAGGCTGACTCACAGAGCCTGGTCCTTAGCCTGCCTAGTCCCCCTCACTCCAATCAAGGGGGAGGCTGTAGGGGCGGAAGAGGCGGAGGCAGGGGCAGGGGTCGAGGCAGGGGCCGAGGCCACAATGAGAAAAGAAAGTGGTATTGTATTTTCCACAAGGAAAACGATGACCATAGCTCAAATTATTGTCCAGACAAGAAGAGATTTGAAGCATTCTTGAGGAGGAAAGAAAGGAAAAGGAGAGAGAGCAAATGCCGTAAATCACTCTGCTCCGGTGTGGTAAAACTCTAGCTTTGGGAGAAACTCTTTCGCAAACCCTTTCCAGCCACCTCAATTCCTACCACCACCTTCCAATTATCCCCAGCCTCCGCATTGTCATTCGCAAACTTTCCAAGCACAAAACATTGAGCGCAGGCCCGTCAAGCAACACCCCATTGCCCCTCCACCTCCTCCTTACAAAGGCCCCTCAGCTCCGTCATTGCCAGCCAAGCTCGAGGGCCAGAGCGATCCCCTGCCGTCCGTCGGAACCATAATGCCTATTTTAGGGTCTGCGTTGGAATTTGAAACCAAGAAGGAACGGAAGCATTACTTTCGCGAGGTGCGAAACATCTGTGTGGAGGGGAGAGTCGAGAAAACAAGATGGTCTCATATCCCAATCACCTTCTCAGAAGAGGACGTGAGGTTGCAAGGCTTCCCTCACAACGACGCTCTAGTGATAGAAGCGAATATAGCAAGTTGGACTCTAGGGAAGCTCTTGGTGGACAACGGTTCATCAGCTGACATCATCTTTGCCGATGCCTTTGACAAGATGGGGCTCAACAAAGATCTGCTACAGCTGCCAGACACACCTTTGTATGGCTTCAGAGGGCGCGTCATCCATGCGCTGGGCAAAGTTGTTCTCCCTGTATCTTTCGGCACAGTCCAAAATGCCAGAACTGAGTATCTATCCTTTGACGTTGTGGAGATGTATTATCCCTACAATGGCATCCTGGGCAGAGGATTCCTCAACAAGTTTGAGGTAGTTATTCACCAGGCGTATCTCTGCATCAAAATCTCGGCGACGCTAGGGGTCATCACAATCTGGGGTCATCAAAACAATGGTCGCAACCTAGAAAGAGGCCGCACCTTGGGTCAGCGAAACGTGCATGACCTCGACGAAGTAGTCAAGAGCAATGAGGTGGAAAAGCAGCCGAAGGCAGACAGAGAGAAAATCAACATGCAGCCGGACTGCGAAACCAAACGGGTCTTATTAGATGCAATGGTCCTGGATCAGACCGTCGTCATCGGCTCTGACCTTTCGGCTGACGAGGAAGCAAACTTAGTTCAATTCCTCCAGAAAAACAAATATGTGTTCGCCTGGTCTGCCAAGGATCTCACAGGCGTTGATCGAAGCTTCATCGAGCATAAGTTGAACATCGATCCTTCGGTCAAGCCGCGAAAGCAGAAGTTAAGAAAGATGTCTGATGACAAGGTGGTAGCTGTCAAGTCAGAGGTTCAAAGGCTACTTGACGCCACCGCCATCCGTGAGGTCATGTACCCCAAATGGCTGGCCAACACGGTGCCTGTCAAGAAAAAGAATGGCAAATGGCGAATGTGTATCGATTTCACCGATCTCAACAAGGCCACACCAAAAGACAATTACCCATTGCCACGAATGGATCAGGTTGTGGACTCTGCGGCAACGCCGCGATCATGTCTCTGTTGGATTGCTTCTCTAGATATCACCAGTGTTGGATGGCGAAGGAGGATGAGGAAAAAACCAGTTTCATCACACCCTTTGGAACCTTCTGCTTCGTCCGAATGCCAGAAGGTTTGAAAAATGCCGGCTCAACATTCACCAGAATGACTGGGACAGTGTTTAAGCCACAGATCGGCAAGAACATCCAGGTCTATGTCGACGACCTCATCGTCAAGAGTTCCAGCCGGGCCAGCCACGTAAGCGATTTGGCTGAAACTTTCGCCAACATGAGGCGGGCCTGTTTGAAATTGAACCCAGAGAAGTGTGTGTTCGGGGTCACGAAAGGAAAAATTCTGGGATGCCTCATCTCCGCCAAAAGAATCGAAGCCAACCCAGACAAGATAAGAGCAATCAGGGAAATGGAGGAACCCAAGACGAAGAAGGACATTTAGAAACTGAATGGTCGGGTGGCAGCCTTAAACAAATTCATTTCAAGATCTGCTGAGCGAAGCCTCCCATTCTTCAAGGCACTGAAGGGCAAGGTCGCGATTGAATGGGGCCCTGAGCAAAGCAAGGCCTTCGCCGAGCTCAAGGATTACATCGAGAAAATGGCAATACTGTCCCCACCCTCGCCTTCGGAGCCACTTCTCCTATACGTGGCCGCCTCAAAAGCTGCGGTCAGCGCTGCTCTGGTCTAAGAGGTCGAAACTGAAAAAGGGAAGCTTCAATGCCCAGTCTACTTCGTCTCCGAAGCCCTGGCAGGCTCAAAACTACTCTACTCAGAGCTGGAGAAAATCACCTACGCAGTGATCATGGCCACGCGAAAGCTCAGGAATTATTTTGAGGCACACAAAGTCACCGTGCTCACAGACCAACCCTTAAATGATATGTTCATCAATAAGGAGGCTTCGTCTAGAATCGCCAAGTGGGCAACTGAGTTATCCGAGCATACAATAGATTTTGGAAAGAGGTCGGCAATCAAGTCCCAAGTACTAGCGGACTTCATCGTAGATTGGACTTCGCCAAGAAGTGTTACCGCCGACGAAGAGCTGGTGCCAGTTTGGGAGATTAGATGTGACGGAGCCTGGGGCGCAAAGGTGCTGGCATCGTAGCCATCATTACCTCTCCGACGAGTATCAAGCTAAGATACGCCGCAAGGCTAGATTACAAAGACCCATCGGACAGGTGCACCAACAATACCACCGAGTACGAAGCCTTACTGCTGGGCCTCCGCAAGGTGAGAGCCTTGGGGGCCAGCAACTTCCTAGTGAAGTGCGACGCCAAGGTCATCAAAGACCATGTGGAGAAAGAAAGTGAGGCCAGGGAGCCGGAGCTAGTCAAGTACCTTGCGGAGGTGCGCAAAATGGAAAGGCACTTTCGGGGATTCACTATCGAGCATTTTCCTAGAAAGAACAACAGCGAAGCTCACGAGCTCGCAAAGAAAGCTGCAAGGGGGGAGGCGATGCCTCCAGACATATTCATTGAAATCCTGACTGCCCCGTCCACAAGACCAAACAAGCAGCCGCTCAGCACAGTCAACACAATTGCTAGTTTGGACTGGAGAGCTCCCATAATCGCTTTCCTCCGCGGACATTACGAGCCAGTCGAAACCCATGACCTCAAAAGAATGCAAGCGCGGGAAAAGGTTACATCCTCAAGGACGACGTCCTGTTCAAGCTGGGAGTATGTGCACCATTACTCAAATGCATCTCTCAGGATCAAGGCATTGAACTCATGAGGGAAATTCATGGAGGAATGTGCGGTTCGCACATAGCAGTGAGAGCTCTGGCCGGAAAAGCTTTCAGGCAGGGTTTCTATTGGCCAATGGCGATAAAGGATGTGGAGCACATCGTCAAATCTTGTAAAGCTTGCCAATTCGCAGCGAAGCATCAGCGAAGGCCCGGCGCGCCATCGCAGCTTATCACGCCTACCTGGCCGCTGCAGCGCTGGGGAATGGATATCGTTGGGCCGCTTCCCACAGCCCAAGGCAACTTCAAGTTCGCAGTGGTCGCAGTCGAATACTTCACCAAGTGGATTGAGGCGAGACCTCTCGCTACCATCACCTCAACAACCATCAGAAAATTCTTCTGGCAGCAAATCATATGTAGATTTGGAGTGCCCAAAGAGCTCACCGTTGACAACGGGAAGCAATTCGACTGCTAGGATTTCTGGGAGTATTGTCGATCAATTGGAACGAAGCTTTGCTTCGCGTCTGTATACCACCCTTAGTTCAATGGCGCAGTAGAAATAGCCAATGGGCAAATCTTCTCAGCCATAAAGAAATGTCTTTTCAAGCAGAAGAAAGGAAAATGGGCGGACGAGCTATCGAGAGTTATATGGTCGCATAACACCACTGAATCGAGAACCACGAAATTCACCCCATTCAGGCTGTTGTACGGGGCTGAAGCAATGTGCCCTGAGGAGCTTGCCAACGAAAGCGCTAGAGTTTTGGCTGGAAGCTCTCGCGAGAACGAAGAAGCTGACAAGGACCTCGTGGAAATTGACAGGCTTGACGCAGTCCAGAATCTGTTGAAGTATCAAGAAGAAACCAGAAGGTGGAGGAACAAGAAAGTATCCCTCAAAGACATTAAGGTGGGAGATTTCGTCCTAAAAAGAAAGAAGAATGCCGACGCCGTAGGCAAGTTCCAATTTGCATGGGAAGGACCATACGTGGTCTCAAGCTCTGTTCGAGATGGGGCCTTTCGTCTCAAAGATGAGGCAGGCGAGGAGTAGCCACATTCGTGTAATGTGGACAACTTGTGTAAATTTTTCCCGTAGTTCGTTTCAGTAGGAGTCCTTCGCACGGAACTATAAGCGCGGAGGATTCACCTAGTTTTACATTTTCTAGTCTTTACTTTCACGCATTTTAAATTCAATAACAAGGCGGGTACTCTTTTCCTCACATAGGAAGGACTCCACTCTGGAACGTGAGGTTTTTAACGAGGCAGCCTTGATGTAAAATTTATTTCCCAACGAATGGAATATTTCCTCCCTAAAGATTTGTTGTGTTTCTTCCGCATAATTTAAAGTGCTATCTTAAGGTAGCCCATCCCAAAGGAGGATGAAATAAAGTGCTATTTTCGAATAGCCCTCTCCGAAAGCGAGAGAATTAAAGTGCTACCCATGGGTAGCCCACCCACAAGTGGTGCAATCGAGATGATTCACAAGAATCAATCCTTTAAAGAGCTGCTTTCTCAGCAGCCCGTCCAAGAAGGACGAACGAAAGCGATTCAGCCTCGAATCGAGGAACCCCAAGCAAAGGCATTGCAATCGCTACGTTTTGTAAAGACGCTGTCGCAAGCGACACTTAACGCCACAAAGGCGAACATTTTCTAAGCCAAAAAAGAACATGTGTTGTCAAAAAATAGCTCAAAAGCTGTAAAATTTGACAAGGGCAGACAGCCTCTAGTCCTGCAATGCATTTCACGCCTAGGCGTCGCATCGCAGGCTAGTTTCGCTTCTAACGAAAAACCGCAAGGGAAAAGCGAATAAATTCACCACGCCGCGTCGCACAAAGTTTACTAGGCCGGCAAAATCGAAGCCGCACCAACTCATCGGTTATAAGTAAAACGAACAAACTAAAGTCTTTCCCCGCTTCCGAAGGGGGGGAAGACGTTTTCTTTCGAAAACAAAAGGTCGAAAGCGGCGAAAATTTAGTTCGAAACAACCAAAAGTCTTGATGCGGTAAAGAGTTTTGGCCATCATATTCAGCACCATGCTTTCGCATCCAGCTTGTCGAACGCGACACACACAAATTCATATTACAACTGTCAAAAGTTTAAGTGGCTAACATGCCAATTCAGTTTTAGCCTAGAACTACTTGGCCGGATTAGAAGCAGGGTCCCGGGGCAATCCTTCGTGACGAAGGGGAGCCAAAGCTTCACCAGTCACAGGATCCACCAGGCCGCCTTTGACCCTACGTGCTTCGCGGACAGGGGCTCCAGGGACTCCTTGATCAACGGCGTCGTCGCTTGTCTTCGGCGGCCAATCTCTAAGGGGTCCATACGGCCCTAGAGTTGCGTCGGGACCATGTGTCGCGCGATGCTCACGAAGCTCCAAAGACTGTTTCGCCTGCCCAAAATAGAACTATGAGAAGGAAGAAAGCATTAAGCATCAGTGCAAATGATTGCTCAACAAAAAATGATCGAAGTCAAAGCAAACCGAAAAGGCTTACCTTTGCCAACCGGTCCACGACTTTCTTTCGAGCGTGGGCTCGTCCACTTTTAGCCCAAAAGTTGTGGAGAATAATCTTATTGATTAGCTCCACCGTCTTGCTTGGGGCTGGCACCTCGTCGGGTGAAGGGAATACGAAGCCTCGACTCCCGAAAGCTTTGAAATGGTCGCAACCTTGTCGCTCGGGAAGATAACGCAACATCTCCGAACAAGTCGCCGCCCCATAATCCCCAATCTTACTCATGGTGTCTGGCAGGAGTTTCAATTCACTATGCAACCACTCCACGAAGATTGAGATATTGTTGGTAATTTTGAAGTCCTGGGCTTCGGCTCCAAAACTTTCCAAAGCCCGACGATACTCTTTCGCCAGATATGCCCCCCATTGATGGCAATATGCTTCGTTCTTTTCGAGAGTATCCTCAAGCTTGCCCTTCACCTTCTTCAATTCCGCGATAAGGTTGGCGTTAGCCTCCAAAAGGATGTTCTGTGCATCGTTCTGGGTAACCGTGTCTATTAATTCCTTACGGCACTCTTCGTAGCATTTTAAGCTCAACTCAAGCTCTTTCTTCAAAGCATTCATGGCTTCCTGTTGCTTAGCACGCTGGTCCGCCTGTAGACGAGACTCTTGTTTCAACTTCTCATTTTCTTCTCTCAGGCGCTTGTTCTCATCTTCTAAAAATTTTTGTTTATCAAGAGAGGTTCTGGCCTCCGCAGCCTCCCTCTCGAAGCCTTTCTGACAAGCGACAATGCCCCTCAAAAGATAAGCGCGCACAATCTTCATCAAATCATCAGCGCTTAAATCTTCCAAGGTGCACTCAAAATCTGCAAAAAGTTAGCAATCATGTTATTCGCCCATACCCCTTCGTACAGCCAACATAACGAAGGCACTAAGTCGAAACACTATAAATGAAGCGATAGGCACTGTTTCATACCAGGTTCTCCCAGCACATATGCGAGGCTTGCCCTTGATGCGGAGGGGTTTGCTTCGACTTGAGGAGTTTTCTTTTCCTGGTCCTTGGCGCTCAAGGTGACTAGAGTCTTGGCCACTAAAATTAGCACGAAAACGAAAAGCATAAGTAAATGTAATGCATGGTTTATAGGAAGGACACGAAAAACCATCTCTGAGTAAAAACGTCATACCGGCGTCTTCAAGCTGAAGAACATTGGGTGTCGTCGTCGGCTCTGGTGCGATGCCATCAGCAGCTCTCGCCACAGCCGGGTCAAGATCATCTGACACCCGCGGCGGCGAACGAGATGCGTGCGCCGCGGACTCCCCAACTTCCGGAGCATCCAGGTCGATTGGATCCAAGGCCTTCGCACCCGAACCTTCGCCCAGATTCACAGCAACAACCACCGAATCGCCTTGGGGCTGCGGAAGGGGAGCATCTGAACTCTTCACCACTAGAGCAGCGTCGTCGTCAATATAGCACAAATCCTCAGATTCATCCACGACATCCACAAGGCCGGCCACACGCTCCTTCGGGGCTGCGTCGGACATAGCAATTTCCTTCTGAATCAACTCTGCCACGCGCTTGCCCCTGGCCTCGCGTGCCTCTAACTCCTCAGGATCAGCTAGGCCCGCCGGCGACGGCTCCTCCATCAATTTCTGCGCTGGCCCCTTCGGAGGATAATTAGTGCAAGGCTGGATTTGAGGCGTCGGCATGATATCAACGTACTCATTAGTCTCCGCGACTGGGTCAGCCCGCGCCTTTTTCCCAGAGGGCTCGTCCTCGTCAGGCCCTTTTCCTTGATCGTGACTTGTATCCCCCTCTCCACTGCTTCCGAAGGCCTCTTCTTCGAAGCCAGTTTCTTATCTGCATCACCAGCAAGGGAGGGGTCGTGAGTTTTCTTCTCTCTCTCTCGGCCGCGGCCACCTTCGCTGCCTCAGCTTTGCGACGAGCCAACGTCTCATTAACTTTCGATAACTTCGTAGATTTTTCTGCATGCGGAGGCAAGGTAGCTTTAGCAGCATCTGCCTTTCGCTTGGCCAAGATATCTTGGGCTTTGGTGTTTCTCACAGCGCTGTCCACAATTGCAGTAGTCTTGCCTGACTTGGTTTTTCGAGAGGTCTCGGCGGGCTCAGATCCAATGTTTCCCGGCGGCTGCATCTTCTTGCTGGCTGTCGGGGGCACCGGTCGAGGGGAATATGTGACACCCATTTCGTCAAAAACACGGTTGACACGACCCTGATCTTTTAGAATCCTTTGGGCACATTCCCACTCCTTGTGGGTAAAGTTTCCAATCATCTGGACAACTGTCTTTTCCACTTCCGCCACGACCTCATCATCGGTCATGTCTGCGGGTCACTTGACATTGAATATGGGGCTTCGCACGTTCCGATCCAGCCCTGGCAGCCATTGCATTTTAAATGCCCACGATCCCCATCGGGGCTGACACGGCCAGATGTCGGTAGCCACGAATTCCTCAAGGGCGTCCCGCATTGTGATCACGCAAGTCGCCTGGTAAAATGCAGTTGTGCTCGCCGATGACCGGCTGGCCTTCGTCAGCTCCGGCGACAGCTCGACTTCCAAATCAACCATGCGGCTTGCTAGGTCGAACGTTGTCACTTCTTCTTGATTCGAATTTCGCCCTACCGCTGTGATGGGAGCATAAAACCAGTAGGAGGTCCACCGGTTAGACCATTTGTTCTTGTACGTTGGGGCTAGTTCCACCGGAGCTTGTTTCTTGCCAGGGTGACGCGTCTGAAAGGTGCAACAGCCATACTTAGCCTCTTTTTTTTCATCGTCAACAGTTATAAGTTTCCTTGCCCAGTGAATCTCAAAATGGCGAACGAAAGTATCCACGTCATTGTCACCTGCAAAAGTGCGACAGGCCCACAGAAATTTCAGCACTTGCGGAATGGAATTAGGCGTCAGCTGGTGGATCTGAACATTATAAGCCGCCAAGATATCCGCAAACTTCTTGGACACTGGCAGCTGAAGCCCAGCGGTAAAGAAATCCCGAAAGACCACACTCTCATTTTTTCGGGGCTTCGGCGTGGTTTCCTTCCCAGGTAATTGACAGGTCCCGGGCTCAAAGCAGCCTTCCAACCGAAGCGCATCCAAATCTGCCTGGGTCATTAAAGACCGACCAATATAACAAGTCCGGGCTTTCGCTAAGCCAGCTTTTTCCCCGGACCCTTCAGCAGCTTCTTCAACAGCTGCATCAGCATCCTCTCCAATCTCGCCCTCTTCCACGTCGGCGTCACGTTTTCCAGCATCTGTGTCGCTCAGCATTATTTCGACATAACTCTCACCCCCTGAACTGCTATTTTCATCGCTACTAGAGGTGTACGAAGTACTGCCACTCTTGCGAGAGCTGGCAGACCAATCCAGGCCAATGATCTTACCAGACTCCGAGCTAGACGACGAGGTGGAAGATGTTGCGTTGACCTCCGTAGCTTCCGGCGACATCTCCTGCTTCCCACGATTCGATGATGACCCTTCGTCCTCCATGATTATATCAGGGCGCCTGTCGCGAGCCGTATAAATTCGTTAGAAAGCCGGACTCGAACAAGTAACACCGACGACTAAAGAATGAAAACATACACTCAAGCCACAAAGTAAACTAACCTCTTGAGTCGACCAAGGCTTCCGCTGGGGCGACCAAGGCGCAAAGGCAAGATGAGCAGGCGAAAAATCAAAAGAGAGAAGTGAGAATGAAAGTGACGGTGGGCTCGCATCGGCGTCAGCCCCATCTATTTATAGGGGGTAAAACCCAACGGTCGAAAAATTTTGAACCTAACGGTAAAACGCAGCGCCTCAAGGGCATTTCAGGTATTTCAAGCGGGGCCCTTGGGAACCGACGCCTGGGGAGACGTTTTCTTGTGCCTCGATTCTCGACCCCGGGTTTCGCTGGCTCAGGTTCGCGCTAAGGCAAATGCTTCGCCATCGAGGGGCTTCTGTTGGGGGGATTCAGAATCAAGCCTTTCGTATACCTAAAATAAAAGAGTGTCTTTCGTTGCCCAAGATCCTGTGCGAAAGACCCAGCAGCGAAACCCCAGGAGCCCTTGAATCCTTTTTGTCTTTCAGAACTCGTTTTTCGGCTCATACCCTTCGTCGCCAGCAGAGCCATCAAATGAGCTCAGGATAACTCAGGGCGTTAAGGTTTCGATCAGGTCAATTGTTCTTCTCCCGCGACGAAACCCCAGTAGTGAATCTTGCCCATCCAGGCAATCTCGGCCTGGGATTCGCTTGGTGGGTTTCGTCGTCTCTAACACCTAACGTTTTCAACTTTGAATGCGATTCTATATTTCAGGTGACGAAAGGTACCAGGCGAAAGGGAAATCTCCAAAAGATTGAAGGTCTTCTCCCGACAGGCGCACGTGATGACAACAAAAAAGGCGCCGCGATTTGCGGCGTGACATCATGAAGCGTCGATTACGTGGAGACCTAATTGGAGATTTCCCAGAAGTAGCCTAGCACATTCTGTTTCGATCCGTTTTACACGAGGGTATTCTCGGAATGTAAAAAGTCCGTCCGCCTCCCTATAAAAGGAGACGAATCGGCACTTGTAAAGGGGATCGTCTTTTGAGAAATCTACTGTTGAGAAAAGAGCCTTTTAGCTGTCCCTTATCCTGTGTTTTGGTTTTGGTTCTTGAGCTTTTGTTTTCCTTCATTGTTTGTGTCCGGTAGCTTCGGTTATCGCCACAACACTGTCCACGGGCGACGACGACCTGCCCAAGCCCGGCGGCGTGAAGGCGACGTCGACGACACTGCTGCGTGCCATGCTCTTCCAACATCGCCGCCTCCGTGGTCGGTGCCGCGCTCTCGGCCGCGGCGCTGGTGACGCTCCTGGAGGTCAAGCTAGGTGTCCTCCTGGCGTGTATGTCCACAGCATTCCAGGGCGCCATCTACAACGCCATCGTCCAGTTTGTGGGGGCTGTCTGCTACCCCTGCGTCGGCCTAGTCAAGGTCGCCATGCTGCTGTGAAGAGGCTTCTCATGAAGTTCCAGGAACCACTGCCTCCAAATGCAGTCGTGGCAGCGGATGATGATCTCCTCTCTAATTGAGGAAATGTGTTTTAGAAATTTCAATAACAGTGATGTTGTCGGGTGGGAAAATGTAGGAGGATGGAATGGATGGTGTGGACAAGTGTGATGTGGAATCATCACATCTTGTATTGTTTAGGGTGGTCGTGGCATATCACTGCATCTTTGATGCACATCTGCTATCGTCAGCTAGGTCATAGAAAATGGACCTGCTATGGTGTAATCTTTGTGATCAATGAATGAAAGCAGTTGTGTTATCCTAAATTAGTATGTGCGGGGTCTTAATGCAGTGGCACGGTTGTTCGGGTTCGCCATGGTAACTGACAGCATAATCAATGAAACCCCTGGAGCCCCAATTTGCAGGTGCTTATATATGCCACACGCTACCAGCACAAGGTATCTGTGGGGGAGTAACCAGCCTGTTCAATACAGCAGTACATCATGCAATACATTTCAGTTGGCACATAAGTACATGCAACAATCAAAGATATGGCAAATAGCAATACTTTCAGTTTAACATGGTTATACGGACCACAGCAACATCAGGACAAACATGAATTTGTGTCAGAACTTACCTCCAGTGGAGCTACTATGCTGCCACAAGGACTGTAATGGGTGATTTCAATCTTATTTACCGAACAACACAGAAGAGCAATTGCAGAATCAATTTCAGGTTGATGAACCGGTTTCTAGCAGTGCTCAATTCCCTGGAACTTAGGGAGCTCCATCTGCATGCATGGCGCCGTTTCACTTGGTCCAATGGCACTGACACACCGACCTTCAGTAGAATAGATCACCAGAACTGCTACCTACAAGCACTTTCATCATCCATGTCAGATCACAGTCCTCTCCCATTGTCATACTTGTACATGCCTTCACACCAACAGAAGGGGCCTTTCAGATTTGAATCCTACTGGCACAGCTACCATACTTCCTTGACCTTGTACAAAAAATCTTGGGAGAGACCTCTGCATTCACCTGACATGATCGGCAGACTACACATTAAGCTGTCTCGGTTGGCAAAGGCACTGAAGCAGTGGGGCAAGCTACAAATTATGCCACTGAAGCTGAAGGTTGACACTGCAACTGAGATTGTACGTCTGCTAAATCAAGCGCAGGAGCAAAGAGGCCTGACCAATGCAGAGCTTGAACTGAGGAAGACAAAGCTTGAACTGGGGTTCACTGCACTCCGGAGAATAAAAATCAGACAGCGATCGAGGCTCACTTGGATGGATGCAAACACTCGCTACTCCACGTGCATGCCAACGGCCGCCGTCGCAAGAATTTCATAGCATCCTTGCAATCCACACAAACCCATACCGAACTCTGATGAGTCATGACGACAAAGCAGCAGAATTGCTACAACATTGGCCCTGTTTGGATACTCCAACAGGGTTAGAGTTAGAGCTAGTTTCTAACTCTAGCTCTAGCCCTAAACTAACTCTAGCTCTAGAGGTGTTTGGATGAAAGGGTTAGAATGGCATTAAATGTACTTTTTCAATCATTAGGTGTGGATGGAGGGAGAGAGAAAAGTCACTTTTTGGTGGACCCAACATGAACTAGCCCCAATAAGCACCTCTTGGGTGGGATAGTTTTTTAGGTGTGGGTTAGATGCAAACTAGCTCAATCTAGCCCTCATGTTTGGATACTTTGTGGCTAGTTGAGCTCCAACTAGCCAAAACTAACTAACTCCAACAAGGCCAATGGTCCCTGTTTGGATCCATGGGCTAGAGTTAGTTTTGGCTAGTTGGAGCTCAACTAGCCACAAAGTATCCAAACATGAGGGCTAGATTGAGCTAGTTTGCATCTAACCCATCCAAAAAACTATCACATCCAAGAGGTGCTTATTGGGGGCTATCATGTTGGGTCCACCAAAAAATGACTTTCCTCTCTCCCTCCACCCACACCTAATGATTGTAAAAGTACATTTAATGCCATTCTAACTCTTCCATCTAAACACCTTTAGAGCCAGAGTTAGTTTAGGGCAAGAGTTGGAGTTAGAAACTAACTCTAACTCTAACCCGGAGTATCCAAACAGGGTCATTACATGGTACTGTTTGGTGAACATACAGCACACAATAGTGCATTGAACTCGGATCAGATGCAATTACAAAACCATAACCTGAACCACCTGGATCGGATGCTCATTTCTCAAAAGAAAAAAATCACAAAGCAGAACCATGGAAAAAAGCTCCTGGCCCGCATGGTTACACGGGATTATTTTACAAGTTAGCATGGCCGATCATTAAGCAGGACTTGATACAAGCTTTGCAACAACTATACAATCTGAGAGCAGAGAGGTGGTCACTCTTAAATTCAGCAAATGTGGTGATGATTGCCAAGAAGCAGGAAGCCAGCAAGGCTGTTGATTCTAGACGGGGCTTAATGCACAGTGTGGCAAAGATTTTGGCAAAAAAAATTAGCCAACAGATTAGCTCCTTATTTACAACAATTGCCTCAACTAGTCAAAGTACTTTGATTAAGGGAGAAGAAGCCTTCTAGACAACTATCAGTACATACAAGGGGCACTCAATCACTTTCATTGATCCAAAACAGCAATGTGCTTCCTCAAACTCGATATAGCTAAAGCGTTTGATAGTGTAAGATGGGACAACCTGTTTAAAGGGATGCAAATATTGGGATTTGGACAAAAGACTGAGGGACCTGATATGTGTACTATGAGCAAATGTAAGGAATCGGATGCTCGTTAGCCTAAGAGGGGGAGGGGGTGAATTAGGCAACTTAAAACCTTATTAACCTATGGCTTCACTAATTTTACACAAAGATAAACTAGAACATACTATCTATATGTGCAACTAAGGTTGTTCTAGTGTGAAACTCCCATCCCAAAACAAGGTTTGCAACCTATAGCCAATCCTAGCATGATACTACTCTAGGAAAGTAAAGGCAAGCAAAGATTGCAATAGAGTAAATGCGGAAACGTAAAGGGGATGAGAGGAAGCAAACTCTTGACACGCGATTTATCCCGTGGTATCGGTAGGTACTAAGCCACCCCTAGTCCATGTTGTTGAAGCACTCACACAAGAGTATTGCTTCCCGGTCACCAAGTCTCTCCCAAGAGCACCACTTGACTCGCCACAAAGGCTAGCCACTTAGGCACTTGCCAAGCTCCCTTGGTCACTTTGATGTCGCCTCCACTAAAGAGCTTCTTCACCAAGGAAGGGGTTCTCCACGTCCCCCGCACAAAGTGTCCTCGCCGCTCCACACCAAGTCGGAGGGTCGATGACGATTACCGGTGAGCCACTTAGGCCCCAAGGCTTCCGACGAACCTTGTACAACTTGATTCACTCAAGAATCACCTCACAAGGTTGGCACAACCTTGAACTCACTCAACTCTAAGCTAAGCCTAGCACTAAGCACATACACAAAGCATATGCAAGTCTAAGGATGAGCAATTAAGCACTTGGATGGATTGGATATGATCTTCTAGATCTTCTAGGTGTCTTGAACTCCTCTGGACTTCCACACAATCCAGCAACCTCAAATGGGTGAGTGGAGGGGGTATAAATAGCCCAAGGCATCAAACTAGCCGTTGGCTAACCGCCACTGAAAAAGATAGTGTCGGATGAACCGATGCTTACTTTTGCCAGTCGTCGGTTCATCCGATGCCCCTCCCACGTCACATAGCGTTGAGATTCTCTGACACAACTGCTCCGACGCTATGCACCGACGGTAGCATCGGATCATCCGGTGCTGAAGACCCCGCGACCAAGTCGCCTCTGTTAGCTTTCACGCGACCGTCGGATAGACCGACGCTTTACCTTGTCCAAGGCGTCTCATCCGGTGCTGCAGGCTTCGTCTTGGTGCGTCTCTCTCTTGATTCAAACTGAGTGTCGGATAGACCGACGGTGTCCTCACTCAGACCGTCGGATCATCTGGTGCTACTATCTTCGCTGCTTTTCCTCTGTAACTCGTTCGACGCATCTACAAAGTGGACCGTCGGTTCATCCGACGGTGCCTAGGGTTTCAACCAGTGTACCAACTTGTCACACCCTGAAATTTCCAATTTCAGGATGTGAATAGAAAGAATAGTTAAATAACGATTTTACCATAATTTTAAAATTTTTCCAACATTTATTTTTCTTTGCAGGGAATATAATATAGGAAAAATCCTTTGTTTGATTTTCCGAATTAAAACAAAGTTGAGAGTGTTGCATTCATGCCGATGCATCTAGTGGTTCTTGAGTGCAAAAAGGTTTCAAAAATGCGTTTAGGAGCTGTCCAAAATCTTCCGAGAATTTTCCGGTTTTTTCTAGGATTTATTTTCATTTTCCTTGAGCTATTTCTATTTATTAGAAGGCTCTAAAATATTTTTCATGAGCTCCAAATGTTTTATTTGGATTGTTCATGTCATAATCTATCTCTAGGAATTTTCCTGGAATTTTTGTGATTTTTGGTGTATTTTTCGTGGCTTTAAACAATTTCTAGGTTTTTCTGGAATTGTTTTCGCATTAAAAATAAATTCGAAAAAAAAGAAAAATCTATCCTACTGGAACGGGCCGAGCCCGAAGGCCCAACCCGCTCCGGCCTGCCCGCGCCCGCGTCGGCCCGGCCCGCCGGGCCCGCCAAGGCCCATCGGCCGATGGCAGCCATGGCCGCCGCCGCCACCGGTCCACCGGCACGGGCGTGCGCGCCGGGGTCCCCGCGCCCCTTAAAAGGGGGAAGCCGAGCCTCGCGCCGCGCCCTAGACCCGCGCCGCCGCCCTGCGCTGTTGCCTCGCGCCGCCTTGCTGGAGCTCAACTGAGCCGCGAGTTCCACGTTGACCTGCAGATTCCGGCTGGCTCTGTCGACCTCCAACCCCGGTGAGCACGTCCTCGAACTCCCCTTGACCTTCTCTCCTTGTTCCCGCGCTTAGTTGAGCTTCTCGTCGCCCGGAGCGCTGGCGCCATTGGCCACCAGGGCCGCTGGCGGAAGGCCCTCCCTGTTCTGTTTCGAATCCAGCGAAGAAGATGACGGATTTGCGAACCCCCCCCCCCCCCCGAAGAATTCCATAACCCTTAGATCCAAATCTTGTGTCCTGCTCCTTTTCCAGAGAACCCCCTAGGAAGATCCCACCTTTCGCACATAAATCCAACCAAGCACTTTTTCAGGTCTAACCCTGAGTTTTATCAGTTTCACGAGCACTGTTTACTGTGTCTCGGGTTTCTTTTCAGCTACTCCCTAAAATCTATAGTTAATCGCGAACAGGTGCTTTTCATCTTGTTTTCCCTATATCTTTTAGGTTTTAGCTCCGTTTTAATCCGTTCAAGTTGCGTTAGATTCATAATAATGTAAAGCACACGTTAGTGGTGTGTTTTCACCATGTTTTGTTTCTGAAAATAAAATTAATATTAATTTTGATTAATGTCTAGTTATACATGCCTTTTATAAATAAAAGTAATATAGATCTATACATCGTTTTTCATGTGCAAATTTAATTTGATTAATGTTCCTATCACATTTTTTTGTACATAAAACTTAATTAGATCTTTATCTCGGTTTTCGTAAACCAAATTTTAATTTGTTTAATAGTTAATTAATCTTTTCTAATTAAAATTTGATTAGGCTTTTACATCGCCTTTATAATAAATATTAATTTGATTAATGCCAATGCCCTAATGTTTTTAATAATAATATGATCTGCTCGAATTACAAAGTTTCGTTTAGATTGTTCATATAGTTTAGTTTTTCTAAATTAAATGTTTAATCGGTTTAATTATTATATGAATCTTTAATAATAAAACCTGACTAGTTCTTTACACCGGTTTCGTAAATACAGTTTAATATTGCATTAATGTCAACATAGGGTATTTTATTTCTGAAATATCCTTTATATTTGTTTTGTTAATTAAAATGAACCTAGCTCATAGCCTTGTTCTCTTATATATGCAAAACGTTCGTTAGACGTTCTTTTCTCAGCTCAATCTAAGTGTGATCTTTCCGGTCCCTGCTCAATCTTCCACAACCATCTCTTTAAAGCTAACCAAGCCTTTCTTCCTCTAAGGACGGTTTGTGTGCTTTAGTGATCCATCTAATCAAGCCTATCCTTTAGTGAGTTCTTTTAAAGCTTTCTTTTGATTTGTGCTTTGTTCTTAGTATGCTTGTTTGTTTGCTTTGTGTATGCTTGTGCCTGATGATTGCTGCGAGTAGAGTGAACGTTGTTCGAGAAGCTTTGAAGAGCAAGAGGTTGAAGATATTCTGAGCAACGACATTACTTTGGTTAAAGGCAAGTGTGTCCTTGATCTTTTGTCCTAAGAATTATATTTAATCACTCATTGCATTGCTTAGCATTAATATTGATGGGTTCCTATTAAGGATTACCTAGTCTTTATGATCATTCCTTGTTAACCTGGGTTTACATTTATATTGGGTAGCTATGCTTAGTTGCTATACCTGGGTTATGGCGGTTTTAATGAACAATAATGGTGAATCATGTTATACCTTTATGTTATATCTTTGGATGCTTAATACAAGATCATATGTTTAATCGGAACATGGAGCGACCACCCAGGACAACAGTGCAACCACAAGGACTATATGGCTCTGGTTTTGGCCGAGTAATTAGGGAAGTCTTTGTGTGGTTATTACTCGCATAGTAGGTTGGGGACGGAGGAATGCTTTTATGGCTACTTCTATTCCGGAGTGGTCTTGGAACGGAAGTACTCTATGGCTGCCTATTTGTAATAGAAGTGTGGTACGAAAGATAGCCTCTATGACATACTACTATGGACTAATACGCACGGGAGGACTCTTTGTAAAGGCCTCGTAGAGTCCCTATGCAATCACACCTCGGTAGTGTGGTATGGTGCCTTGCAAACACCGCATGGTTGGGTCCAAAACTCTTCAGAGTTTTTACGTGACTTGTGGGTAAAGATGTACAACCTCTGCAGAGTGTAAAACTAATCGATTAGCCGTGCTCACGGTCAAGAGCGGCCTGGACCCTCACATGATAACTAAACTTGAAGATGGACTTAAATCGTTCTCTCTGGTTATGCTTGCCATATGCTTATGGCGTATCTTATCTATCTCTTTATGTTAATTGTGGGTTGGTATATACTTATACTTTATTAGTAATCAGGTGCTAATAAAATTTGACCAACTAAAATTGCTTAAATGCTTAGAGCCCAGTCCACCATAAAGCCTTTGCATTCGTATCTTTTCCACACTTGTTGAGTACGACAAGTGCTCACCCTTGCTATAAACAATGTTGCTCAGAAGGAGGAAGTTGCTTTGAAGTCTTGTGAAGATGTAGCTGGTGCTAGGCGTACGCAACCCCCAGTTGATTGCCTGTGAAGTTTGGAGCCTTCGTTTCCATGATAAAGCGTAAATCTCTGATAATCTTTCTTTTTCTTACATGATACTGTTTCTGTATACACTTATTTGTCACTATATGCATGAAACTTGATCCTGGCATGCATATAGGTTTGCATTTGGTTTTCTTCGGAAAATCGGGTGTGACACAACTCGTCCAACGATTGCACCGACACTTGCTATTTGGGTACCGTCGGTTCATCCGACGGTGTCTTTTTCCTTGTTTTTCTTCGCATCTTCAACTTGGATCTTTGCTTCAACTTAACATACTTAACATGCCATTACTTATAGCCTCCAAATATATACTAAGTCCTCAAATTTGCTGTAAGTAACCTAACATGTCCATGGTATGTTAACTTGTGGTATGATATGTTAGCTTGGGCATGGTATGTTAACATGTGGTAACATCCATGGGACCTAGGAATGCCTGCAAAGACATGCTAGACAATGTGGTTAGCCCCATTACTTGTGTTAGCATGAGTCACCAAAATCAACTCGAACAAATGGCAAATGGGTCCATGTTCGCTACAACAAACACCACATCAAGGATCATGCTAAATGGGATACGAGGAAGGCCTCTCCAGCACATACGTGGCCTCAGGCAGGGTGATCCACTTTCACCAATGCTATTTATCCTAGCAATGGATCCCTTGCAGTTGCAGCGCCTGCTGGACAATGCAACTGAGCATGGGTTGATTAATCCAATTGGTGTTGATCCCATTAAATTAAGAACAAGCCTATACGCTAACGATGTGGCACTCTTCGTTAGGCCAACAACAAATGATGTGTCGAACCTACAGCCTATACTACAGGCTTTGGGGGCAGCTACTGCGATAAACATAAACTTGCAAAAATCTGAATTCTACATGATCCAAACACTAGCAACAAACACCATAGGGGTGACTGAAATGTTCCAAGGGAAAATTGATGTATTTCCGACCAATTATTTGGGATTGCCTCTTCATATTGGACACACCAGGCGAGTGGACGAGCAGGTGTTGGTAGACAAGATTAGAGCATGATTGCCAAATCAGAAGGGAAGATTGCTAAATAGAGCTGGTAGGCTAGTGTTGGTAAACTCGGTGCTAACATCCATTCCAGTATACTCGGCATACAAAATTCAGTTTGGTGGATCAGTTATGGATAATCTATGGACTGTCATCTGGAAGGCCAAGGTGGAGAAAAAGTGCAGATTTTAATTTGGTTGATGCTCCAAATCAGACTACCAACATTTGACCGTATCATCAAGTGATGAGGTCAAGCGGATCCTCTATGCAAACTCTGTCACAACACGGTGGAATCAACACTACACTTGTTTGCAAATGGCACTTATGTGGCAGGTATTTGGCACTTATGTGGAAAAAATTGTAAGACGTGCTTTTCATTAATAGAAGAGAGTTTTGCAAGACACAACCTTAGGAGAACCCCTGAGAAGCAGAAAACAAGAAAGACAAACCGAACAAGAAGGAAAGAAAGAGGGTCACCACACCACCCCCACAGTAAAAACAAACTACAACAACATACGCCTGTAGGGTAGGAAAAATACCAAGGAGACACGCACGTCACCGCTATCCTAACAACTTGGAGATAGCGGAGGTCGAAAGAAGCGGTCTTGCAAGACGGTGCCTTCAAGAAGGAAGCGACGATGATGCCACCATCACCCACCCGTCCACACATGGATAGGCCGAGTCTTCACCTGGCAGACCAAGAGGATTTGGAGGCCACGACAACGCCCCTAGCAGGGGTTACGCAAGAGAGCAGCACTAGTGCGTGCTAGGCCAAGCTTTCGCCAAAGACCTCTAAAGCCAAAACCTCACAGGACATCGCCGAAACCGGATGAGAGGCAAAGCGATGGAATTGCAGCAGGAATCCATGGAGACGACAACAAAGAATAGTTGCAGGAACATGAGAAGAGACGACCTCGGGGAGCAGTACGGAAGAGGGAGCCAATCAGGAGTGAATCGCCCAAGGCCTCTCGTGGGCCTGACTCCAGTGAGGATGACGCTGAGACCTGACGGGAGGCCGTGAACCCAGGAACGCCACCGGTGGGCGCCGTGGGGTCCAGGGAGAAGAGATGCAATTGGGGTTGAGTTCATCGTCTGGACACCTGCCTCAGCCGCAGCTGCCGCGGTCGCCGAGGAGGGGGCATCGCGGCCAACCGCGGGGAGGAGTGGTGTCGAGGTACCGTGACTCCACAACAGTAGCCGCCCCGTGCTAGATCCGCGAGAAGGAGGGCCGAATCAGCATCGGGGGAGCGAAGCAGCTGCCTAAAGTGGAGGTAGAAGGAACCCCAACTCTTGGGAGGACCAGCGAAGAGGAGGAGATCAACAACGACGAGGGAGACGGATGGGGAGAGGGCTCCTCCCACTCTGTGCCGCTCCCGATCTGGAGCCGACGAAACACGTGCACCCGGTGGACGCCCTAGCTAGGCAAAGACGGAGAGCTCCCAGACCCGCACGAGGCTGCCAGAGACAGGGCGGGACACGACACCCACCACGGCGTCGACAACACTGAGCGCAAGTGTTGACGGATAAAAGACGTATCAACCTACGATCCACAAGCGTACGGACCTACACCTTTTTCACCACGGGATTCCCAAGGTTCTTGTCAATCCGGGGAGCAAGGGGATTACAAGCGTTTGATCTACCTCTACTCACTAACTACTCAAACCCTAACTATGATTAAACTAGAACACGATCACACTACACTAGAGAGAATGATTAAGCTATCAAGATAAAAGACACTCACCCATGGGTCTACGATACTTGAACATGCAACCGCTTAAAGACATGAAAACCAATCTAATCTATTCAGGGTTGTGACCAGGGTTTTGCCCTTCCCTTCCCCGTACTATCACTACGCGGAGGTATTTGTGACTAGACCTATGATGGACACGTCGTATTGAATGGATCCAAGGGAGCATTGGAGCTCTCCTTCCCTTTACGACATGGTAGCTAACCTTAAGCATTAAAGTATGTTGAACACATGATATAGATAGATATTCCAACAAAGTATGAGTACATCTCAAGATCGATTACAACCCATGGACAAATGAGAAGACTACCCCATCAAGGTGCTAGACATAGCACCGTTGATCATGGTGACGCATCCGACGGTGTCTTCCTTCTTCTCCACTAGTGGGTGCTTCCTTCGATTGATCCTCCTCCGGAGATCTCCCTCCTCTCTCTCTAGCTTGTGGATGGCCTCCTGGTGCAAATGGCTCTCCCCTCTGTGAATGGTGGCGCCTCCAGGACTTTAGGGTTGAAAATCATTCGGGTGCAAGGACGGGGGGGGGCAAACCGACCCCCAGAATGGGCCAGGCCGGCCGGCCTGGGCCGACCGGCCCAGGCCCACTTCGGCTTGGTTCGGTCGCCCCTTCACTCCCGTGGGTCCTCATGCATTTATGCTCTTTGCCCCCTCCACTTGCACTATTTTGACGATGTCATCCTTGTGTCCAAGATGGAGGTTCTCTTTGCATTGCATGAAGTCCGGTCTTTTACGCTTCAATTCCCGGGGGTGTTCCTACGTAGCACTTCGGTCCTTGCCACTATTGGAAGTGATTTCATCAAGCTCATAAACACGAACAAGACTTTGTAAATGCTCCTTTGAACTTGTTGTGAATCCGTCCTTTATGTCCATGTTTTCCTACATAAACACAACACTTCCAAATGCATGCACATAGATGAACTTGTTATATGATTAGTGTGCCTAGTGGCGGGTTAGTTCTATAATCAAATCCAAACCAAAGTGTAATGAACATGTTTGGTGTACCAAAATACACCGTCAACATCTCCCCCACGCTTAGATCTTGCTCGTCCTCGAGCAAGTACTTGTAAAAGAACTTTGTCCAAGGCGTTGTAATCATGTTCAGCTAAATCTTTCTTAACAAGTTAGTCAATATTTTATCTTTAATACATAAACATAAAGTAATGATCATCATACATAAACATGGGTGTTTAGAATCTTTACCACGTCAAGATTTACCCCACAACTCAAACTCTTCACTCGAAGTCTTCAATTTCAGCTATGCCTGCTTCTTTGCTTCCATTGGAGGGTTTTTTATGATTTTCAAAAATAAAATTCCTGCAACAAGTGTTAGACAAAAACCTTTCTCCAAGCTCTCTCAAGTCACTCATATGAGGTGGCTATCCTAAACATGTTTTATAAAACTCTCACCTCCCATAAATGTCTCATATAACATGTAAAGTGAAGCTATAGGTATGGCTAGCACAATCAACGCAAATATTGTCAAACTAAGAACTTCCTCTAATGGTTGTTTACCTTTAAAAGCCAATGATCACGAGAATTAATCCATATGTGGGGATATCAAGGATGAGAAGATATAGAATGGTGGACATGTTCAAGGGCAAAAGAAAATATGACTACGAGGCACCGATGACGTCCTCGTTGTTGGATTGCACATGGTTGGAAAAAGAGTGAAAGTTTCGTCTGTCAACAATGTGACATCCTTCCTTGCACTCTATTGTTATTTTCTTTTACTTGATTTATCCCTCTCATATCTTTCTTGCCACTCCTCTTTTCCCTTTCTCTTCTTTTTCTTGTTCATTATCTCGTACACATATTTTCTTTACTTTTCTATTTTTTCTTTCTTTATTTTCCATACACATACTTTTTTCTTAACTTTTCCCTCTCTTGACATCTTTATCACTCTTTTCAAAGCTCTCAACTCCTCTCTTTCTTGCATAATACAATCTGAAATTTTAAATAAACCATGCTAGAGATGAGATGAAACCTTGAGAGTAGGCTGTGTTCAAGGAATGCGATGTACAAAAGAGATGTATAGAGTTGGGTATGGTATTCGGTGATGTACGGGACTTCCTATGTGAAAGTCACATTACCGAATGCATGACGAGGCTAGCAACAAAAGATAAGCACAAGGACATGATCATTGCTCGAAATTAAAACTCCCAAGAGAGAAGGATCCTAGCCCAATTCATCGTGCTAATCGCACTTATGGTGGAGCGAAAAATAAATTTGGCTTTGTATAGGATTTTTTTCTTACTCTCAACTTGGAAAAAGAGGTTTCACTAACCTTTATTACAAGGGTTTTTAGATAATTTTCAGAATTGAATTCCTCCAACTTTTAGCATTGAACATAGCACAACCAAAGTGTAAAGCTCAAGATTGAAGTGTGGTATGGGTACTTTTAGAGGTAGCAATTCCACTAAGCACCACGATAAACGTTCTTCAAACCACACACTTATGTTCATATATCAAAAACTAAAGATCAACGAACGAGTAAATCAAGATAAGCATCACACAAGACACAAAATTTAAAGGACTCTTTTTATTTGATTTTCTTTGATGCAAACACTAAATTAAGACACTTGCAAAAATTTAAAAGCACACTCAAAAACTAAAGACTCTTAAACTCTCTCGAAAACTAAACTCTCTCGAAGATAAACCGAACCAATCTAAACTTGAAGCTAAAGGCTAGCTATCTAGCTCCCCCTCACGCTAAAATCATACGACGAACTCGTCGTATCTTACAAAAATCCTAAGGGGGAAAACTAAACCTAGTGGTACTTCCCGCAACTATTGCACCACTTGCCCTTCATGTTCCCAACCATGCCAAAAAGTTTCCGCACGTTGCGATTTAGGAACTTGTAGTCGTCTTTTACCACGCGCTTCAAATCCTCCATACGTTGCCTCATCGCCTCCATGGACTGGAAACATTCGTCGACCGATGCGTAGAGCTCCGAGATGGAGTGACGACAAGACGCACAACACATTGGATGCATCCCGAAAGGGTCGTCATCGCCAGGGTCTCCGCTGTCGTCACCGCCGTCGTCGCCATTATCATCGTCGCCATTGCCACCGCCGTTGGGGCCTTAGGGAGTCTTCTCCTTGGGCACCTATTCTAAAATGTACAAATCATTATCATCTCTTCCGACGGCCGCCCACGAGCTCAAGTTACGATTGTCGGAATAGTCACTGTCCCCATAGTCCTTAGGCTCGGGAGACACCTCCTTGTAGTCCTTCCGCTTCATGCCTAGGATGCGCGCCGACCTTCGAACGGGAGTAGGGACGTTCTCCTTTTTGACGGGGTTGCGAGATGCGACAGCTCCGGTCGGGGCACGCCCTCCGCAATGGATGCAGGCAGTCCTCTTGATCTCGACGGGTAGCTTGAGCTCGCATCGCTTCGCCTCCTCCTTCGATGGCTCCTTGGCTCCTTGTTTCGACTCTACGCTCCTTGGGGACACCATGGCTGTTGCGTGGGTGCAAAAGATTGCAACATGGTATGGATTCCCGAGCTCCCAATTCGGCCAAATAAATAGTCTGAAAAGGAAAATCCTAGAAACCTCATTTTCCTTATTCAAACTTCCCTTAAAATTTTTTGACCGAAGAAGGAAGTCGAAAATGAGCATTCCGGGGAAAAACCGGGGCGAACCGCCACCGGGACCCACTGGGCCGGTCGGACCGGGCTGGCCGGCCCACCCTGTTTCGGGGGCCGGTCCGGTCCAGTTTCCCATGTACCGCCCTTTTTCTCTTTCTTAGCCCATGAAAAAAAAGTTGGCCACGTAAATCTTCACGGGAAATTCCAGAAAAATAAGAGAAAAACTATTTACAAAAATTCATACCTTGTTTTTCATCCTAGGCTGAACGTTCAGGCTATTTTTCCCTTGTGAAGACATCAATATGGTGAAGGGGCACAACGTTGGGTTCGTAGTAAACCTTAAGTCGTTGACCATTCACCATGAATTGATCACCTTTCACATCCATAATGGTTACCGCTCCGTTGGAGAGAATCGAATGAACAACATAAGGTCCGTCTCACTTGCTTTGCAATTTTCCCTTTCCGAAGGTTTTAAACCTCGAATTGTAGAGGAGGACCTTATCTCCTTTAAACTCTTTCTTCTTCAACCTTTTGTCATACCACCTTTTTATTCTCTCCTTGTATATGCTTGCATTCTCGTATGCTTTCAACCTCATCTCCTCTAGCTCGCTTATTTGAATTCTTCGCTTCACCACCGCGGCATCAAGATCAAGGTTCATCTCTTTAATCGCCCAATAGGCTTTATGTTCCAACTTAACTGGAAGGTGGCAAGCTTTTCCATAAACGAATTGATAAGGGGTCATACCTATCGGTGTCTTGAGCGTCGTTCGATACGCCCACAAAGCTCCGTTTAATTTCTTCGACCAATCTTTGCCTCCCTTCTCTATAGTTTTGTTGAGGATGCTTTTTAATTGGCTAGTCGACGTTTCTGCTTGTCCGTTGGTTTGTGGGTGATAGGCCGTAGAGACTCTATGTTCATTTCCCAACTTGGACAAGCACTTCTTGAAATTCTTCCCGGTGAAGTGAGTTCCACCATCGCTTATCAAGATTCTCGGTGTACCGAAATGAGGAA
Source organism: Cenchrus americanus (assembly GCA_947561735.1). NCBI lineage: Eukaryota > Viridiplantae > Streptophyta > Magnoliopsida > Poales > Poaceae > Cenchrus > Cenchrus americanus. The sequence goes on from OX387240.1 coordinate 79,680,425, forward strand.
AAATCATGCTCTTGATCATGGCAATGGACACCTCCGTGGAAGCTTTACGACATGGCATAACCTCTACCCACTTGGATACATAATCAACCATGACTAGGATATGCTCATATCCATGTGAGTTTTTGAAAGGCCCCATAAAGTCTATTCCCCATACATCGAATAAATCGATTTGTAAATTATATCTCAAGGGCATAGAATTTCTTTGAGAGATGTTTCCGGTTCTTTGGCATTCAGGGCATGATGCAACATATCTTTTAGTATCTTCATGCATCTCTGGCCAATAGAATCTGCTAGACCATACTTTTGCTTGGCTCCGAAAAGGGATATAGTGTCCACCGTACTCTGCCGAGTGGCACTTTCTCAAGATTTCTAGCCTCTCTTCTCTTGGCACACATCTTCTCATGACTCCATCATTGCCAAGTTTGAAGAGGTAAGATGCGTCCCAAAAGTATTTTCGACTTTCGGAGATTATCCCCCTTTGAGAGTTTCTATCTAAATGGTCAAGAGGTGAGGACCAGGAGCGTCCCGGTGGTCGATGGATGACCACTCCTCAGTGATGAGTGATTGACAACGGGTGTTGGACTGACTCTTGGCTCATTGCGCAGGTGTAGGCTGCGGCCTAGTTCGTGTTGTTGCAGGTGAAGAACGGGCGCGAAAGGTCTTCAGCCTTGAGGGGCCTCCGGGAGATGGAGAGACAAGTAGGCTCGATTCGAGGGACCCAGTGGACGGCGAGACTAGGTGCGGGCCACATGGTGGCGAGACGAGTAAGACGAAGTCGTGGACGATCGAGCCGGTGCGCGGTGGCGGTCGAGTCAAGAGGCTTGGCGGGAGGCCGGGCCGAGCATGCGGGGTTTGGTGGTTTGCCCACAAAACCATCGGAGGATGGTTTCTTGCTTTGGGCCTCAAAACCAAGTTCGAAGGCCCAACACAACAGAGATGGGATCCGGGCGTGTCGGGAAGCTTCGAAGCAGAGGACACGCGGCGGGATCGCATGGCTTGTGTTGGGAGGACGCGGGGTGCGGCGAAGGCGTGGCCGTCCGATGGCAAGACCCACAAACATTACATAAATGCCCCTGCGTGGGTTGTATCGCCAGTAGTTGAGTTAGGGGTAGTCGAGTCATTTACCACACCGGCGGGACCCGATATATAAGCCATGAGTGTGAGTGGATGGCTCCCTCTCTCCGCGACTTAGGGTTTCATTTCCCCCTCCTATTCCCCTTTTTCCCGAGACATTTTCTTCTCCATTTCTTGTCTAGGCTAGCTTGAGAGCTTCATGAGAGATTTGTTGAGAGGGATGGATGCTAGGGCGGCAAGCTAGACCTTGTGAATCTTTCCTGGTTTGTATAGAAGATTCGGCGTTGTGTTTCCCATGGTCTTTTTCGTGCTTGTTTTAGGTGCCTTTGTTCTTGGTGTGATTCCGTGGATTTGAGTGGGTTTCTCCCCAGATTTCTTTGAGGGAAACATGGATGGATGTCTTGTGCATCTTTCTGATTGATTTTGTGCCCTCAAACGCTGGGAAACCACTTCGATTCAAGGATTTTTGGTCGGAGCTCTAGTTTTTGGTGGTGTTCAAAGGATCCGCGATTCCCGGTGATTTAGGGAGTTAGGAGGCAAAATTTTTGGGGTATAGCATCCTTGGTTGACGCATATCATGTCCCCAAACTCTTGTCTCAACAGCTTCTACCGTTTGGGAGATCCGGTGATGAGTTGGGGGAGTTGACCTTCGGGGTCGAGCAGTTTTTGCCTCTGTCCGTGAGGCGCGGACGGTCCGCGAGCTTGTGGCGGACGGTCCGCGGCTAGGGTTGTTCTTCGTGTGTTCGTCGTGTTCTTGCTCGTCTTCATTTTCAATCCGTTTTGTTTTCGAGTTTTGGTTGGACGAGGTTTCAGACAGTCCGCGGGCAGGCGGACAGTCCGCGACCACCCCGCGGATAGTCCGTTTTTCCAGGGGTCGCTACTGGAGGTTTTGTTGGCTTTTTCGGACAGGCCGTGGCTCAGGCCGGACAGTGCGCCATATGCATGCGGACAGTCCACCGGATTTGGCCGGACAGTCCGCGTGGCCTGTGCGGACAGTCCGCCCCTCCTAGCCGGACAGTTCGCCAGTGCGTGGCTGCTTTGCTCTTTGTTTTGTTTCCTTCCTCCTTTCTTTCGTGCTTCCGTGTGTGCTTCAAGGAATCGTTCCTAAGACTTTAGGTTGATCCGTAACCTTGTTGTCTTGGCGATTGGTGTGTGATTCGATCCATCGCTCGTGTGTGACCGGGATTTGTTTAGGGTATAGGCCGGGTTCTTTGAGAAGAATTTTTACCGGCTCCTATTCACTCCCCCCCCCTCTCTAGTCGCCATCCGATCCTTCAATTGGTATCAGAGCTTGGTGTTAGATTCGTTGTGATCCTAAGATGGCGTATGTTGAGCGGGGCAGTCTGCCGCACTTCGATGGGAAGGGTTACCACAAGTGGGCGGCTCGAATGATGATCTTTCTTCGTGGCAAGTTGTTGGATTTCATTGTGCTTGACAAGACTTATGCTATTCCGGCGGAGATCCACACTCTTATGGTGACCGATGCCGGTGCTAAGGCCAAGTATGAGGCAAATGCAAAAGTCGTTGATCACTTGGTCCGAAGCTTGTGTGATCCTGAGTTTGAGCGTGTTCGCCATTTGAATCTTGCCTGGCAAATTTGGGAGAAGTTGTTGGTTGCTCACGGTGGTGATAACCATGTGAAGGATCGCCTCTTTGTTTCTTACCAGATGCAATATGAGAACTTTACTCAACTTCCCGGTGAGAACATTGATGCAATGTTTCAGAGGTTCACCGCCATCGTGAACAACATGAAGGCCAATGTTGAGGATTTCCCTTACATCGAGCATGATCAAGCTTTGAAGCTTTTACATATCTTGGACCAAAATGTTTGGGGTGCCAAGGTTGAGGCCATCAAGGAGTCCGGGCAATACTTGACTATTGAGTTGGTTGATCTCTTTTCTAAGCTCAAGTCCACTGAGGTTGACAGGAAGTTGCAATCCAAGCATGAGGGCTCGACTAATCATAGTCTTGCTCTTGTGGGTAAATCAAAGGGCAAAACCAACACTAACCCTTCTTGTCGACAGTTTTCCTTGTCTTCTCTCATGTCTATTCCAGATGATGAGTTCGATGTGCTGAGCGAGGAGGAACTGGCCTTACTCTCAAGGAGGTTTGATCGACTACATGAGAACCGGAGGAATGCAAGGCGGAGCTCGGGGACATGCTACAAGTGTGGCAAGCATGGACACTTCATCGCCGAATGCCTGGAAGTGGAGGAGAACAAGTACAAGATGAGCAAGTACAAGGTGCACCCGAGGCGTGAAGACAAGTACTCCTCCAAAGGCAGGCACTACAGCAAGTCCAAGAGCAAGGACAAGGACAAGCGGCGATCGAGCAAGGGCGGCCACAAGAAGAACAAGGCAAGAGCCATGGTGGCCGGTGCAAGCGACGTCGACTCAAGCTCAAGCAACGTGCATTCAAGCTCAAGCAGTGAGGATGAAGATGTCGGGAGGCGCAAGAGTAAGAAGAATGCAAGCCGGAACCTCAGTGGTTTGAGCTGTGTGGCACTTGGAGGCTTTTGTGGCATGGCCCATAGCTCAAGCAGCAAGAAGGACGAGAAGGAAGACACCGACTCGAACTCAGAGGATGAGGTAAACCATGACCCCGACGCTTTGCTTGCTGAGATCACTAGGTTGAATGGCTTGATTGACAACCGTGATAGTGTGTTGAGGGATGCTAAGAAGATGAGGAAAGATCTTAGGGCTCAACTTGAGAATGCTAGTGAGAAAGTAGGAGAATTAGAGTCTAAATTGCTTGAATTGAAACTTGAAAATGACTCTTTGAAACTTACTCCTACCATTTCTGATGATGTTGAATGTCCTGAATGTGATGCTGGGTTGAATGAAATCAAATTGCTTAATGAGAAGAATGCTTCTACTTTGGCTAAACTAGATGCTCTTAGGACTGAGTATGATGAGCTTAAGGCTAGACCCACTTTGCTTGGTGCTTGTAAATCATGTCCTACTATGCATGCTAAGCTTGTTGATGCTTGTTCTACCATTAGCACTTTGGAAGCTTCTTTGAAATCTCCTGTTGTCAATGCATGCACTAGTTGTGATGAAGTTACTTTGCACAATCTTGAACTTACTTCTCGTTTGGATGTCATCTATGAGGAGAATGATTATTTGAGAAAGGTGTTGGGTTGGTTGTCTGGGCAGGAACCTCAATTGAAAATCATGATTGAGGAGTTCAAGAGAGCGGATGGTCGTGGTTTGGGTTTTGAGAAGTTGGGTGAGAAAGTGGGAGAAAACAGTGGGGAGAGTATGTATGAGAAGTGTGTTGAGTCTAACCCCGAGTTTGAGGTGATCGGAGACATACAAGTTCCACTTCCAAAAGCACCCAAGAACTCTTTCACTCCAAAGCCCAACCACCTTTGCAACAAGCTTGACACAACCCAAGATCCACCCAAATTCCCACCTAAAACAAATGACTTCCAGAAACCGGTGAAGTTTGTGAGTGAGAAGGGTGTGAAGCCTAGAGAGAAGCCAGAGTCAAAACCAAAACCCATCCCCTTCAGGTGTGAGTATTGTGGCAAGGAGAGGCATCTAGCAGAGTTTTGCTACAAAAGGAAGAGGGATGAGAGGCTTGATAGGGAGCAAGCAAACCAGGACAGGTATCACCAGTCTCATGGTATTCCTGAGCCTAGAGTGCCACTTTCACGGGGTGTGGGAAGTGTGAGGAATGTTGGTAGAGTTGGAGCTCAGGGTGGTAGGTTCCCACAGAGAGGTGGTGGTGAGAGGTTTGATAGGAGAGATGATGGTGTGCGTGCTGGTGAGAGGTTTGGTCAGGCTCGTGGTGGTTTTGCTGGACGTCCCCCTACTCGTCCTCATTACGAGTTCAGGGGAGATGATCACAGCTTTGGGTTCCAGAGGAACTACGGACCACATTTCCCCCCTTGTGGTGCTCGTACTCCTTCCATGGGACATGGGAAATTTGGTGGCAAGGGAATGATGTTTGCTAACCCCTCTTTTGAGCAGATGGCTCGACACTGGTTCAACTTTCTTTGTGCTAACCCCAGTGTCGAGTCGTTGGCTCATTCCCGTTCTTGTTTCTGACTACAGGCAGGAGGCTTGGAGAACATTTGGTTGATCGACTCCGGATGTTCTCGACACATGACCGGAGATAAGAAGTGGTTCTCCATCCTCACCCTAGTGAAGGAAAAGATGTACATCACGTTTGGAGACAATGGACGAGGAAGGGTGATTTCTGAGGGTGTAGTGCATGTGAGTGACAAGGTAACATTGAAGAGGGTTGCTCTTGTGAAGTCTTTGGGATTTAATTTGCTTTCGGTTTCTCAGTTTCTTGATGAGGGCTTTGAGGTGCGTTTCAAGTCTGGTGAGTCTCGTTTGTTGGATTCTCGAGGTGATCTTCTATGTATGATCATCCCCGAGGGTCAGATTTTCAGGGCTGATTTCTCTCATTCTTTGGGTCCTGCTCGTTGTTTGATGGCTGGTCCTTCTTGTGATTTGTGGAAATGGCATAGGCGGTTGGGTCACTTGAGCTTTGATTTGGTTTCCCGCTTGAGTGGTCTTGACCTTGTCCGAGGATTGCCGAAGTTGAAGTTTGAGAAGGATTTGGTCTATGCTCCGTGTAGGCATGGCAAGAAGGTAGCCACTCCCCATCCACCCCTGACCATTGTCATGACCGAGCGTCCGACAGAGCTGTTGCATATGGACCTTGTTGGGCCAGCTCGAGTTCGCTCGGTGGGTGGGAAGTGGTATGTCCTTGTTGTGGTGGACGATTACTCTCGCTATGCCTGGGTGTTTTTCTTGGAGGACAAAAGTGAGACATTTGGTTCTGTTCGAGATCTGATCGTGAGGTTGAAAAACGAGCGGCATAGGAATGCCATTCGAGCTATCCGCGGTGATAATGGCTCAGAGTTCAAGAACTCTCGTTTTGATGCCTTCTGTCGTGATCTAGGTCTTGAGCATCAGTATTCGACCCCTTTTATGCCCCCTCAAAATGGAGTCATGGAAAGGAAAAATCGGACCCTTTGTGAGATGGCTTGGACGATGCTCGATGAGCACAGGACTCCTGGGAGGTATTGGGCTGAGGCGGTCAATACTGCCTGTCATGTCTCCAACAGGATTTTATTGCGAGCTTTAAAGAGGAAGACATGTTATGAGCTTATGCATGGTCGGGCACCCAAGGTGAGTCATTTTCGAGTCTTTGGCTGCAAGTGCTTTATTCTTAAGAAGGTAAAACTCGACAAGTTTGAGGCTAGGTCTAGTGATGGAATTTTCTTTGGATATGCTAACCATTCTAGAGCCTATAGAGTGCTTAATCTTGAGACTAACAAAATCATAGAGACTTGCGAGGTAACTTTCGACGAGACAATGCCATGTACCTCTCTTGGCTTTGAGTGTGCAGGTGATGAGGAGATGGCTGAGGATCTCTTTGAAGAGGAGAAGGACGGAGCTGGAGATGATGATGCAGAGAACCATGCGCCTGAAGCTGAGTGTGTACCCACTACTTCCCCTACGACCACTACGGAGGGTGGACCGTCTACTTCATGGACAATGACGGTGCGACAAGAGGACCGGGCGAGAGAAGCTGAAGTTGAGGGGGAGGTAGTCTCGAGGCATGAGGCTCCCCGGCGGATTCAAGAAGTGCATCCCCTATCGAAGATCATTGGGGACATCGACGAACGTACCACGCAGTCAAGGTCCAGAAATTCCTCTCATTTCGCTCATGCTGCATTTGTTGCCACCTTTGAGCCTAAGGACATTGGACACGCTTTATCTGATGCAAACTGGGTCAATTCTATGCATGAGGAGTTGGAAATTTTTGAGAGGAACCAGGTGTGGGAGTTAGTTGAACCACCTCCAAATTGCCATCCTATAGGAACCAAGTGGGTTTGGAAGAACAAAGAGGGTGAGAATGGGATGGTTGTGAGGAACAAGTCTAGACTTGTTGCTCAGGGATATAGTCAAAAGGAGGGGATTGACTATGAGGAGACCTTTGCTCTTGTGGCCCGTCTTGAGGCAATTCGAATCCTTCTAGCCTTTGTCGTGGCTAAAGGGTTCAAGTTGTATTAGATGGATGTGAAGAGTGTTTTACTGAATGGGGTCATAGAGGAGGAGGTGTATGTGAAGAAACCTCCGGGGTTCGAGAGTGAGAAGTACCCACACAGGGTGTACAGGTTGAAAAGGGCTCTGTATGGGTTGAAACAGGCGCCCAGGGCTTGGTATGGGAGATTGAGAGGTTTTCTGTTGAGCAGAGGGTTCGTGATGGGTACCTTGGATAAAACCTTGTTTCTCCTCAAGCATGGAAATGACTTGTTGGTTGTGCAGATATACGGGGATGATATTTTATTTGGTGGCTCGTCACATAACCTTGTTGCCAAGTTTGCAGATGAGATGAGCAGGGAATTCGAGATGAGCATGATAGGCGAGCTGCAGTACTTTCTCGGGTTGCAGATCAAGCAAGTGAAGGACAGAACATTCGTGCATCAGACCAAGTACACGAAAGACATGCTGAGGAAGTTCCAGATGCAAGAGGTAAAGCCTATGTCGACACCCATGGGGAGTACGACTACTTTGGACGCGGACGAGGACGGAGAACCAGTGGACCAGCGAGAGTACCGGAGCATGATCGGCTCCCTCCTCTACTTGACGGCGACGAGGCCAGACATACAGTTCAGTGTGTGTCTATGCGCTTGTTTTCAGGCCTCGCCGAGGACATCACATCGACAGGCCGTCAAGAGGATCTTCAGGTACCTACAGTCTGCCCCTGGTCTTGGCCTTTGGTATTCATCCACCTCCACTCCTTCACTTCATGGTTTTTCTGATGTGGATTTTGCTGGTTGCCGAGTCGAGAGGAAGTCTACTTCTGGTTGTTGCCAGTTTCTTGGGTCTTCATTGGTTTCATGGTCTTCCCGCAAGCAGTCTAGTGTAGCTCAGTCCACCACCGAGGCAGAGTATGTTGCAGCCGCGAGTTGTTGTTCCCAGCTGTTGTGGATTTCATACACTTTGAGCGACTTTGGTGAGGAGTGCACCCAGATCCCACTTCTTTGTGATAGCACCAGTGCCATAAGAGTAGCGAAAAACCCAGTACTTCATTCCAGAACCAAACACATAGAAGTGAGGTACCATTTCTTGAGAGACAATGTGGAGAAAGGGACCATTGTGTTGAGTCATGTCCCTACCCAAGATCAGCTTGCAGACATCTTTACAAATCCTCTCGACCAAGCTACATTTGTGCGCTTGCGGGGGGAGCTTGGGGTTTCTTGCCCTTTCTAGTTGATTCTTGGGAGATTTACTTTTGTACCATATGTATCATACCATGTTTCCTTTGATGTATATACATGCTTTGCTTGATGTGTAAACCATGGTAGGATAGCCATCTTGTTATATATCATGTTGCATTTGTATCATATTGCATTTTAGGATGATGAGCTTCTTCCATATGCCTTATCTGAGTTTCTTTGGCTACTTGTGAGATATTGGTCATGTGTGTGGAGAAATGGCTATATGAGGCTATGCTCTTGGAATATTTGAGATATATGTGTTGTGAGATAGCCTTTTTGAATCAAATGCTAATCTTGACTAAATTTGATGAAATGTGCTCCAAGTAGTGTATCCATGTCACTTTTTGGTCTAAATGTGCCTTTCATGCTTAGATTGTGCTTGGATGTCTTCTTCTTGCATTTGGGCCAAAGGCCGATATCATTGTGAATGTTTAGCCTATGTTGCATTCATGGAGGAGCATAAGCTTCTTTTTGCCGCAAAGGCACTTCATGTACCATGAAATGAATTAATCTTGAAAAGAAGTGTGTATGCTTGAAAAATGCTCCATCCATCATGTTTATTCTTAAAATGTCTTATCCTTCACACATGGGTGCAAAACATGTTGCATGATGTTCACCAGTGGAGAAGTCTCCCCGAAGTGGACACATGGCTCATGAGCTTTAACATGACATGCTTTGCTTTATGGGTGTTTGCAATGATCTTTTGTCAAGAATTTGATATCCTTGTATGATCTATGGATGATATGCATGTTTTTCGCTAGAATATGACATGGATAGGCCTTTAATTTTGAAGTGAGCCATCTTTTGATAAAACTACTCAAATCTGAAAATTTGCTTTGTCACATGCCTATATTTCCATATATTACTTGTGGCAATGCTTTGACTATGTTATGATCCATTTGTGTGCTCTTTGTCTCACTTCTAGCCTTTGACACTAGATTTGGCCTATTTGAGAAGCTCATGTAGATGTATATATGCTTTGTCTTACATTCCTGCATTTTCACCTTGATTCATACATTGTCAACAAGGGGGAGAAGAGGTGAGCGTAATGAAAAATTCAGAAAACTGCATCTAAAATTTGGAACTTTGCATTCACATGTTCAGGGGGAGCTTGCATTTGTTCAGGGTGAGTTTTCTTGCGGTTTTCAGTGTGGAGTTTGTGCTTTGCTCGGCTTGTGACCTTTCTTTGCCTTTCTTTGGTTTTGGTCATGAGTTGAGTTTCCTTGTTTTTTCTTTCTTCTTACTTTCTTTCTCTGAATTTCATTTCGCGTTGTGTGTTGTCAATGCACTCATCAAGGGGGAGATTGAGGACCAGGAGCGTCCCGGTGGTCGATAGATGACCGCTCCTCAGTGATGAGTGATTAACAACGGGTGTTGGACTGACTCTTGGCTCAGTGTGCAGGTGTAGGCTGCGGCCTAGTTCATGTTGTTGCAGGTGAAGAACGGGCGTGAAAGGTCTTCAGCCTTGAGGGGCCACCGCGAGATGGAGAGACAAGTAGGCTCGGTTCGAGGGACCCGGTGGACGGCGGGACTAGGTGCGGGCCACATGGTGGCGAGATGAGCAAGACGAAGTCGTGGACGATCGAGCCGGTGCGCGGTGGCGGTCGAGTCAAGAGGCTTGGCGGGAGGCCGGGCCGAGCACGCGGGGTTTGGTGGTTTGCCCACAAAACCATCGAAGGACGGTTTCTTGGTTTGGGCCTCAAAACCAAGTCCGAAGGCCCAAAACGACGGAGACGGGATCCGGGCGTGTCGGGAAGCTTCGAAGCGGAGGACACGCGGCGGTATCGCATGGCTTGCGTTGGGAGGACGCGGGGTGCGGCGAAGGTGTGGCCGTCCGATGGCAAGACCCACAAACATTACATAAATGCCCCTGCATGGGTTGTATCGCCAGTAGTTGAGTTAGGGGTAGTCGAGTCATTTACCACACCGGCGGGACCCGATATATTAGCCATGAGTGTGAGTGGATGGCTCCCTCTCTCCGCGACTTAGGGTTTCATTTCCCCCCTCCCATTTCCCTTTTTACCGAGACATTTTCTTCTCCATTTCTTGTCTAGGCTAGCTTGAGAGCTTCATGAGAGATTTGTTGAGAGGGATGGATGCTAGGGCGGCAAGCTAGACCTTGTGAATCTTTCCTGGTTTGTATAGAAGATTCGGCGTTGTGTTTCCCGTGGTCTTTTTCGTGCTTGTTTTTGGTGCCTTTGTTCTTGGTGTGATTCCGCGGATTTGAGTGGGTTTCTCCCCGGATTTCTTTGAGGGAAACATGTATGGATGTCTTGTGCATCTTTGTGATTGATCTTGTGCCCTTAAACGCTGGGAAACCACTTCGATTCAAGGATTTTTGGTCGGAGCTCTAGTTTTTGGTGGTGTTCAAAGGATCCGCGATTCCCGGTGATTTAGGGAGTTAGGAGGCAAAATTTTTGGGGTATAGCATCCTTGGTTGACGCATATCATGTCCCCAAACTCTTGTCTCAACAGCTTCTACCGTTTGGGAGATCCGGTGATGAGTTGGGGGAGTTGACCTTCGGGGTCGAGCAGTTTTTGCCTCTGTCCGTGAGGCGCGGACGGTCCGCGAGCTTGTGGCAGACGGTCCGAGGCTAGGGTTGTTCTTCGTGTGTTCATCGTGTTCTTGCTCGTCTTCGTTTTCGATCCATTTTGTTTTCGAGTTTTGGTTGGACGAGGTTTCGGACAGTCCGCAGCAGAGGCGCGGACAGTCCGCGGGCAGGCGGACAGTCCGCGACCACCCCGCGGACAGTCCGTTTTTCAGGGGTCACTACTGGAGGTTTTGTTGGCTTTTTCGGACAGTCCGCGGCTCAGGCCGGACAGTCCGCCATACGCGTGCGGACAGTCCGCCGGATTTGGCCGGACAGTCCGCGTGGCCCGTGTGGACAGTCCGCCCCTCCTAGCCGGACAGTCCGCCAGTGCCTGGCTGCTTTGCTCTTTGGTTCATTTCCTCCCTCCTTTCTTTCGTGCTTCCGCGTGTGCTTCAAGGAATCGTTCCTAAGACTTGAGGTTGATCCATAACCTTTTTGTCTTGGCGATTGGTGTGTGATTCGATCCATCGCTCGTGTGTGACCGGGATTTGTCTAGGGTATAGGCCAGGTTCTTTGAGAAGAATTTTTACCGGCTCCTATTCACTCCCCCCTCTAGTCGCCATCCGATCCTTCCAGAGGCATCTTCTGAATTGCTCGAATGATATCGATCATCCAAGTGTCTTTATCAAGCACTCGATAGAGGTGGTCATCTCTCATCTTGTCTTCTATGGGCTCTTTACCATCTTGTCCACGATTCATCCTAGACAAATGATCGGCCACGACATTCTCCACCCCCTTTTTATCACGAATTTCAACATCGAACTCTTGGAGAAGAAGGATCCGACGGATCAATCGTGGTTTAGCATCCTTCTTAGCCAAGAGATACTTGATGGCCGCGTGATCGGTGTAAACAATGACCTTCGAGTTCACGATGTAAGATCTGAATTTTTCGAAGGTGAATACCACCGCTAGCAACTCCTTTTCCGTAGTGGCATAATTTAATTGTGCCTCATTAAGAGTTTTGCTAGCGTAGTAAACGGCATGAACTCGGCCTTCCTTTCTTTGACCCAAAACCGCGCCTACGGCGTAGTCACTTGCATCACACATGATCTCGAAAGATTGGCTCCAATCCGGAGGTTGAATAATGGGAGCACTCACCAACACACTTTTCAAGGTCCGGAATGCCGCTAGACACTTCTCATCAAAGTCAAAAGCCACATCCTTTTGAAGGAGATGCGTTAAAGGCTTAGTGATCTTTGAGAAGTCCTTAATAAATCTTCTATAAAATCTGGCATGGCCTAGAAAGCTCCTCAAGGACTTAACATTCGTCAGAGGTGGGAGTTGCTCAACCGTCTCTACCTTAGCCTTGTCCACTTCAATGCCTCTCTCGGATATAGCATGTCCGAGCACTATGCCTTGCTTAACCATGAAGTGGCACTTTCCCAATTTAACACCAAGTCTACCTCCGCACACCTCGTGAGGACCTTATCCAAGTTTTCCAAGCAATCCATGAACGTCTTCCCATAAATGGAAAAATCATCCATGAACACCTCGACAATTTCTTTGATGAATTTCGAGAATACGACCATCATGCAATGTTGAAAAGAGGCCGAAGCGTTGCATAGACCGAAGGGCATCCTTCTATATGCAAACGTTCCATAAGGGCATGTAAACGTTGTTTTGTGTTGATCATCCGGGTGAATGGGAATTTGCATGAACCTCGAGTACCCATCGAGAAAGCAAAAATAAGCGTGGTTCGCTAATCTCTCGAGCATCTCGTCAATGAACGGTAGGGGGAAGTGATCTTTCTTTATTTCTTTGTTTAGCTTTCGATAATCGATACACATCCGCCACCTGGTCACGGTTCTTTGTGGTATCAACTCATTCTTCTCATTCTTCACCACGGTTAAACCTCCTTTCTTCAATACACAATGTACCGGGCTCACCCATTCGCTATGCGGAACCGGGTAGATGATTCCGGCATCAAGTAGCTTGATGACCTCCTTCTTCACTACCTCTCGCATGGCATGAGTTAGCCTCCTTTGGTGGTCCACTATGGGCTTACATTGGTCTTCCATTGGTATACGATGAGTGCAAAAGGCTGGGCTAAGACCTTTGAGATCATTAATCGAATATCCAATCACCTTCCTATGTTTTTTCAATAAAATCAGCAACTTCTCATTTTCTTCGGAACTCAACTCATTGCTCACAATGACTAGATAAATCTTATCTGGGCCCAAAAATTCATATTTTAATCCTTTGGGAAAAGGTTTAAGGTCTACCTCGGGCACTTGTGGCTCCTCGGGTTTAACTTCTCCTATGTCCTCGAATTTTTCTTCCTCCACGCTTCCATCTTGTGGTTCTAAGCCTTTTGTTGCTTCTTCTAGTTCTTCGTCTTGTTGATCATTAATTTGATTTTCCATCGCTCTTTGCAGCAGGTCTCTAAGGGTTTCAACAAAACAAAGACTATCTACCTCCTCTACTTCGTCTTCGAGAGGAAATGGTGTAGGGTGTTTAGAAACGCGAAGAAAGTTATATGTGTACTTCTTTCCATTAAGGTTCATTGTTACTTTGCCTTTTCCGGCATCCAACACGGCATCAACCAACTTAAGAAAGGGCCTGCCTAGGATTATGCGATCATGATCACTATGGTAAGCATCAATAACAAAGAAATCGGTTGGTATACATTTTCCAGAGATTTTTACATTCATGTTGCAAGCAATACCTGGAGGTCTAATAGTTCTACCATCTCCCATGATTAATTTCATTGATGTTGGAGCTAAGTCTAGGTTGTGGTCTTAAACTTTATCGTAAATTTTAGAAGATAGGACACTTACTTGGGCTCCGATGTCGCACAAAGCTTTGCATTGAACTCCGTTGATCTCGCAACTCAAGTGTGATGCCATCTTTTCTTCTTCGGATCCTATCGCCTAAACTTCGGCGAGGCGAGCTTATGGCAATGCTTCGGGCTTGATCCCCATGATTCTTTTCACGTCGGCTATGTGTTTCGGATCCACTTCATCATCTCCAAAGAGCTTTTGAAAGATTTCACCGGTGGTTTCAAGGTTGTATGAATCTTCCACTTTCTTTTCCGGTGTGAAATCCACTTCTAGTGCTCTTGCCGCCCCCTTTTGGTTAGGGAACGATCTTCTCTTGTGGAATACTTCTCTGTAATCGATTAGAACTCAATCCATGTGCTTGAACTCCCTTAATGGCTTCGCGCTTGACATGCTTATCTTGTTTGTTTCATTTGATACGGCGAAGTCAACGCCCGGGGTAGTTCTTGACTTGATGTGTTCTTCTTCAAGCTTTTCCGGGATTGGCTCCTCTTTTGTGACTTCCGGGGTTGCCTCTTTAGAAAATTCAGCACACTTCTTCAACCTTGAATTGTGTTCCGGCTCTCCCGCAAATCTTGTTTCCCAATCTCTTCGCATGGCCGCCGCTTTACTAATTTTTTTGTAGAAGTTGAGTGGCTTCCGTGAGTGTTTTCTCCATGAGATCTCCACCTGCACACATTTGGACATGTTGCATGCAACTAGGGGTTAGGGAAAAGAAAAATGTATGCAAGAGTACGTCACCGGAGAAGCTGAGTCTTGGTCCTTGTTCGATCAACTCATTAAACCTACTCCAAGCTTGGTCTATCCCTTCCTCTTCTCCTTGCTTGAAAGTGATCACTTGTCTCCTCAGATGTTGAACTTTGCTAATTGGAAAGAACTTCTCGCAAAACTTCTTTGTCAACTTGTTCCAATTGCCTTCAACTTCAAAGGACGCAAACGAATACCATGTCTTTGCTCCACCGGCAAGTGAGTAGGGAAAGAGGTTCCATTTGAACCATTCATCGGGAACTCCTTGACGCACCATGTTGCATAGCGTCGTGAAATGCCTTATGTGTCTATATGGGTTCTCCATAACCATCCCTTCAAACGGGTTTGCCGCCGCCATCTCGATGATCTTGGATTTGATTTCATACTTGGTCGCTTCGAGCTTCGAATCCGACTCTTGTACTTTTATATCTTCACATCGAGGACTGGCGTAATCTCTTAGTGATTTCTCCGGTTCTTCCACGGGTTGATTGACGAACGCCATCTAGACAACAAGATAAAAACAAAAACAAACAAAGTGGTTTTCTAGGTAATATGTGTTAGATATTAGCAAATAAAAGATAAACTAAATATAAAACAAAGTTATATGCAAACCAAATAATGTAAACTAGCTTGCTCCCCGGCAACGGCGCCAGAAAAATGGGCTTGTTGACGGATAAAGGACGTATCCACCTACGATCCGCAAGCGTACGGACCTACACCTTTTTCACCACGGGATTGCCAAGGTTCTTGTCAATCCGCGGAGCAAGGGGATTACAAGCGTTTGATCTACCTCTACTCACTAACTACTCAAACCCTAACTATGATTAAACTAGAACACGATCACACTATACTAGAGAGAATGATTAAGCTATCAAGATAAAAGACACTCGCCCATGGGTCTACGATACTTGAACATGCAACCGCTTAAAAACATGAAAACCAATCTAATCTATCCGGGGTTGTGACCACGGTTTTGCCCTTTCCCTCCCCCGTACTGTCACTACGCGAGGGTATTCGTGACTAGACCTATGACGGACACGGCGTATTGAATGGATCCAAGGGAGCATTGGAGCTCTACTTCCCTTTACGGCATGGTAGCTACCTTAAGCATTAAAGTATGTTCAACACATGATGATAGATAGATATTCCAACAAAGTACGATTACATCTCAAGATCGATTACAACCCATGGACAAATGAGAGGATTACCCCATCAAGGTGCTAGACATAGCACCGTTGATCATGGTGACGCTTCGGACGACGTCTTCCTTCTTCTCTACTTGTGGGTGCTTCCTTCGAGATGGTCGATCCTCCTCCGGAGATCTCATTCCTCTCTCTCTAGCTTGTGGATGGCCTCCTGGTGCGAATGGCTCTCCCCTCTGCGAATGGCGGCACCTCCAGGACTTTAGGGTTGAAAATCCTTCGGGTGCAAGGAAGGGGGGGCCGAACCGACCCCCGGAGTGGGCCAGGCCGGCCGGCCTGGGCCGGCCGGCTTGGGCCGACCGGCCCGAGCCCACTTCGGCCCGGTTCGGTCGTCCCTTCGCTCCCGTGGGTCCTCATGCATTTATGCACTTTGCCCCCTCCACTTGCACTATTTTGACGATGTCATCCTCGCGTCCAAGATAAAGGTTCTCTTTGCATGAAGTCCGGTCTTTTACGCTTCAATCCCCAGGGGTGCTCCTATGTAGCACTTCGGTCCTTGCCACCATTGGAAGTGATTTCATAAAGCTCATGAACACGAACAAGACTTCGTAAATGCTCCTTTGAACTTGTTGTGAATCCGTCCTTTATGTCCATGTTTTCCTACATAAACACAACACATCCAAATGCATGCACATAGATGAACTTGTTATATGATTAGTGTGCCTAGTGGCGGGTTAGTTCCATAATCAAATCCAAACCAAAGTGTAATGAACATGTTTGGTGTACCAAAATACACCGTCAACAGCAAGACATGGAGTACAAGGGTCTATCATGGACCAGCTGGCTGGCATAGTCAAGACGGATGTCCTCACATATAATGGAACTACTACTAGTAGTACATTAGTGCAGTAAATTTTGGTGCTTTTGTGGGCTGTAATTTTTCTCTTTTCTTCATTTGTAAATACCTTTCTTTGCTTCGTACTATAATGAAAAGGTAGAGCACCTACCAATTTTGCTCAAAAGAACTAAGGATTAGATCTAGGAATTAATAATTTCTTTCTAGGGGGATTTGATGACAGATTAGATGGTGTTTTTGAACTGAAGTTGGAGGGTTTTTAAGTTGATGATGATATGGATATGGGCTCAAAATTGCTAAGTATATGTATGTTCTACTTCTGAACTTCTAATAGAAGTACTTAATTTCCTACTAGTGTTTACCTCTGAATTTATTGAAGCAGATGATGTATTTGCTTGCAAGGCTGAAGTTAATAAAGGGGAAAAGTTGTTTACCGTTGAATCTTTGGCGTGGTTTCTCGACTAAAATAAATCATATTCATCATTATTCTTATGCATGGTTAAAAATGCTGAGTCCACAGAGTTTACATACTTAAGCAATAGTTAAGCTCTTCTTGTTGGAACATCAATTGCTATGATATGCGAATGTGCAAGAATAAACAGCTTGAGCAAGTAACGCATTCTTGTTCCATTTTTGTTGAAAAGCTTCCGATGAAGTATTTTAGAAGTATTTTGGCACTCTCAACCACCATTTCAAACAGTGATAGAGACGGTACATTTTCAAAAAAACATTTTTTAAAACTCGAATGAAGATAAACTGCATATATCTTGATGAGATCTACAACTTTGTAGTTCAAAATGTGTCTATTTGAATTCATTTTGGTGCTCAAATGATTGACATAATGTTTAAATTTAAAATTCAAATTTTAGATCTGGATCGATTATTTGAACCTTAATATGATTTTAAATGAAAAAAATCTTTGACTACAAAGTTGTAGATCTCAACGAGGGCTACAATTTTCAAGTGGCTCACCAGCAATCGTCATCGACCCTCCGACTTGGTGTGGAGCGGCGAGGACACTTTGTGCGGGGGACGTGGAGACACCCTTCCTTGATGGAGAAGCTCCTTAGTGGAGGCGGCAACAAGGTGACCAAGGGAGCTTGGCAAGTGCTTAAGTGGCTAGCTTTTGTGGCGAGTCAAGTGGTGCTCTTGGGAGAGACTTGGTGACCGGGAAGCAATACTCTTGTGTGAGTGCTTCAACAACGTGGACTAGGGGTGGCTTAGTGCCTACCGATACCAGGGGATAAATCGCGTGTCAAGAGTTTGCTTCCTCTCATCCCCTTTACGTTTCCGCATTTACTCTATTGCAATCTTTGCTTGCCTCTACTTTCCTAGAGTAGTATCATGCTAGGATTGGCTATAGGTTGCAAACTTTCTTTCGGGATGGGAGTTTCACACTAGAACAACCCTAGTTGCACATCTAGATAGTATGCTAGTTTACCTTTGTGCAAAAATAATGAAACCATATGTTAAGGTTTTAAGTTGCCTAATTCACCCACTCCCCTTCTTAGGCTAACGGGCATCCGATCCCTTACAATGGTGGAGTAAGAATGACATGTGGGCTCCACTTATTATGGAGAGTTCAGTTCCAAGAGGTTGTTGGATCATCATATAGAATTTTGAAGTGTTCTATTTTTACAAAGGGCTAAAACTCCAAAATTAACTAGTAAAAATAAAGAGGCTATTGGAGTTGCTCTTAATTCTCTATTTTTGATAAATTTTGAGAGAGGCCATTGTTTTCACAATATCGTTAAAAATATTTTTAAAAATCAATCTGCCACGCTGCTGCTGCTTGCTTCTTTTATCTCGTGGGTCTGTAGTATTAGTTAAGATGGGCCTTCGGCCCACTCTACTAAGGTCCAGCATGGCTGTTGTTTCTCAACCTTGAGAGGCAACCAATGCAAAAACGATTTCCAAAACAAACGAGCAGGTATCTAGGGAGGTTTGGAGTCTAAACTCCAGTCCTGAGCCCCACAGCTATACTAAATGAATACCTAATCTGTAGCTCACTGAAGAAAGGGGAGCAATTATGGTTTTGTCTGAAGCCATAGAACCCATGTGTCTATACAATGCCTTGTGTATAAGAAGTTTTTTTTAGAACAGTGTATAAGAAGGTTGGATTAAGCTTGAGCAGCTAAAAAGGTTTGGGAAAAAACATGGAAAGCAGAAAGACTAGAAAACGTATAGCGAGCATTAACTATTCTGGTCGTTAGGTTTGCAATATTGCATCTATGCTCGAACCAGAGTGAGCTTTAGTATTTTTTCAACTGATTAATCTACGATTAGCCAACGATTTTTCTATTAGCGAGCATAAGGACTCATTTTAAAATATTTTTTTGTTGCATAGGAATATATAACAAGTTTTGGTTTTGCAGGCTTTTTCCCCCAATCCATCTACACGTTTTTGTTGTATACAAACTTTTGCTTCAAGTTTTGTTCCAGTGTCTGTTTTAGCGAGTACTATTATGCACAGCTTCGTGCCTTCAATCTGCTTGAAAGAAGGAATCCGCCGGTATGCCAAACGCTCTAATTTCTATTTAGGGCGGCAAACACACTATCGATCGATCCTAACGAATTCCATGCTGCCCAATTCATTGACGCCAAACGTACTAGGATAGATTGGGAGAGAAAAAATACGACGGTTAATGCACTGGTAAATGAATTGCACGCAAATACACGCTGATGACTTCATGATTGAAGAGATAAACGAAGCAAGGGGCAAATCAAAGAGGAAAGCCTAGCAAAGCCGTGGCCAGCATGCTACACGGCGAGTCCACGAGTTCCAAGACATCTCAGACAAGGGCGAGCAGGGCGAGCATAGTTGTGAAGGGGAGGAGCCGCAGGCCTCTCCCTAGATGACGGCAGAAGCGAGCAGAGCCGCTGCGGCGCAGAGCCACAGGCGCGCGGCCCTGCTTGCCAGGCGCTGCGCCGCCGTCGTCGTGGTCCTGGTCGATGATGCCGAGCGTCGGCGGCTCCGTCTTCCCCATGCAACCTGGCACGGGAGGTGGCAGTGCCGCTCCGTGCCGGGATGGGGCTGGGGTCGGGGACGGCGGACGCGCGGCAGCTCCGCCGGAAGCAGCGGGCACCGCGGCGCCGTCGACGCCATCGCCGCCGATGTGGAGCGTCGGCGGCTCCGTCTTGCCCATGCTGCCGGCACGGGAGGTGGCGGTGCCGCTCCGCGCCGGCCGGCGCCGGGGCCGGACCGCGCGCGAACGCGCCGCCACCGGCGGCGGACATCGGACCGGCCTCGGGACGGTTGGCCGCCGGAACCATCGACGCCGCGGCGACGCCGACGTGGAGCACCGACGGGTGCACCTTCCCCATGGCCGGACCACGCGCGATCCCGCGGGACGCACCGGCAAGACCGGCACCGGTGCGGCCTCGGAACGCGCGGCCGTGCCGGGTGCGGCCGCTGGCGGCTCGTGGCGCGTGGCCGGCCGGCGACGCGGGTGCCATCAGCAGCGCGGCGATGGCAACGGCGACGGCAAGCGCCAGAGGGCAACGCATGGTGGTGTCAGAGGGGATGGAGAGGAAGATGTGACTGGAAGCACAACAGGGAAGAAGAGGAGTTAACATTTTTCTGTAGAAACCGGGGGTTGTATACTTGTATTCATATATGGTTGTGACAGTTTACATCCCAAATCTTACAAAGACAGCCTTGAAACAAATTGAAATTACACCCAGGTCCTTGCAAGAACTACCGGGTCGTGCTCGTCACTGGCGATCGGAGCAATGTTCTGCAGCTTGAAGTTGATCCCCTTACCGATGGAACACTAGAGTTTTTGTTGGCCGAGAATAGTATGTCGAATCCATTGGTATACCTTAACACCGCTGAACGTCTAGGCCGTTGAGGATGGTCGTCTGTCATCACCTCGTCGGAAGAAATAGAGACATGGTGCCTCAAGATTTGTCGAGACCCCGTCTCACTAGACAAAGGCACACCTAGGAGAGGAAGCAAACCACCAGAAAAGGTGGGATTGAAACAAACCTCCAGCTTCCAGCAACAGCCATGTCATTGTTTCAAGTCCGGCAACGCGATTGACTTTGTGAGCACAACCGGCGAAGAGAATATCACAAGAGATTGAACCGATGCATAAGAAAAAACTGAAAACACAACATCTGTGTTGAATTCCCCGCATGAAACACCGTCGTCGAGCATCACATGCCCATCAACCATCACCAAAGACCATCTACCACCGTCATAGACAACACCAGAAAGATCATGGAGGGAGCAAAACCGACCTGATTTCTCAAGTAGGTAAAAGACAAAACTCACAGAACCATCTTCGAGGAAGGCTTCGGTGTCGTTGCCGTAACTGGAACCACTTGGAGGGACAAAAGAACCGGGCAACTACACAGAGCCGCCGGGAGCAGGGGCATGATGCCGCCATTGCTTGCAAAGATGGGGAAATCGACGAAGATGTCGGAGAAAGCTGTGCCGATACTCGATCCGGTTTCACCACATCCACGACGTCGTCGCACGCAAAAGCCACAACAGGACAGGTAGACGGAACCACGCGCGCATCACTAGCATGGTCAAACCTAACCCTAGAATACCTAAACTTAGGAAGAGAAGGGTATATACATTAGACAATGAGTTAGAGGATCCCCTCATCCTCCATTGCTGGCGAAGACGCTGAAGGATAAGGGGATCCGACGAAGACGACACCGGAATTGCAAATTGCCCTCGAGTCGCCTTGATCTATTGTAGTGCTAGGGAAAGAATGAAGAGTCTCGAATACCCATGGGAAGAGGAGTTAACTTGGGAGCAAATTGTCTACAGAGTTCATGCCCTTGCCACCTCTCTATACAACCCTTAGAGCAACTCCAACAGCCTAGCTATCTCAATTTGGTTTGGTAAAAGAAAACGAAAAACCTAGCAGAAATCAGCATCCAACAGACTCGGTATCTTAGTCCGCGCAATATTCAACCCGCAATCTGTCATTCCTCACTAGCCATATTTACCAAGACCAACCCACTTGCAATTGCCTCCTCCCCGCGCGTGTGCTCCCTTCCGGCTCCCCCACACTTGTGTTCTCTCTTTGCAGCAGAAAGGGGAGGATGCGGACGACAGAGGGCTTGACACCCCTGTCGGTGACGGCGAGGGGCAGGACGTGGACGGCAGTGGGCTCAACTTCTGGGGTAGCGCGCAACGAGGGGGGGGGGACTCGCACGGTGCGGCCAGTGAGCACCGGTTGGTCTTGTGGCCATGGCCCGACCCCACCAGCAGGGAGGGAAAGCAAGAGGGTTACGATAGGGCTAGGTGAAAAAACAAAGATTCCAAATGAGAGGTCCCACATGTCAGGTATATAAAAAGTCTGATTTGGCTGGTCTGTTGGAGTGTACCAAAATATAGAGAGAAAAAGTTAGCTAAATGGATAGCTAAATGAGAATACATAGAGCGGGATTTGACTAAGTTGTTAAAGTTGTTCTTATACACTGCAGCCATTTTTTTTAAAGAAAGCGCAGCCTGGCTGGGTCAGCGATTCTCGAGCTGGGTTTCGACACACGACGCGTCATGATATTTGCCCGGCACGAGCACGAGACGCGTCGTTGCCTGCAGCATCGTCGGTACCCATTTCGTTCGCACCGCAACGCGCTGCCTGCACATGCTTCGCCAGCTCAAGTGCGGAGCGGATCGCCGGTCGACGTTTGCCATTTGCGGCGGCATGTGTGTCGTTGCCATGCCTCGTCCCGTGGTCCGGCCGGTCGCTGTGCGGTGGCGGATTGGCGCGGTAGCTAGCTGCATCCTGCCGCGAGGGAGGCGCACGGGACACGGGCTGGCGCGCGGCCACCCAAAGGCCACACAGTCCACGCGGCGCGCGCGGGCACGGCACATATGAGCTCGCGTTCCGTTCCATGTACATTGCACGACGCGACGGACACGGACAATCTCGAGTAAGTAGGAGTACTCGCTGGCTACCAATGCAAGATCGCCTCTATCCCACAAGGCCATTGATCCAACGATCCGTCCAAGAATTGCAAGCTTTTTAGAGGTCAACGACACCGTCGTCGTCCTCTGCAATAATGTGGGTAGTTCTCCAACCCTTTTGCATGCTACTGCTGATCATCATTCGCGTGGCAGGCAACAAGCTGGAGCTGAGAGGTGTACTCCTACAGTAGATGGGAAGGCTTGCAGACTTGCAGCAGAGAGCGGCATGCACGCAGGAGTTGGGCAACCAGGACTCTACTAGGAGTAGGAGGTAGCCTGCTAGTTGGATGGGCCTGTGCAAAAAGATCAGGGAGGGCAGAGAGCTTGATGAGGCAACCTAGTGAGTTCTCGATCGATATCCTCCACTCGAGTTGTTGCCTCCGGCGGCCTCCCTAGCTACTGCCTACTAGAGGCAGATCAATGGCCGAGCTGGTAATATGACGAGGCAACACCTCCCCCACATGCCCCCTGTGCCAGACCATACCATCCGGAGTGGGGGTGCTCCGATTCCGGCGGCGAGAGGGAAAGCATGATTCCGGCCGCAAGAGCGCGCGTCCCCGCGGGTGCATGATCCATGACTTGAGTAGTGGATAGCTTCTTCCATCGACTGCATACACGTACACCTCTTTGTGTTTCTCTTCACTGTGGGTACGTTGCCATGATCTTATGGGCCGGGGATTTATTCTCGAATCAGATCAAATGTTTACTCGCCATCATGTACGTACTCGATGATGATGGCACGAGGCCGGAGGTGACGCTCCAGGACACGACCCGGTTCGTGACGGCACTGAAGCGCCAGCTCCATCGCAGATTCGCAGACCAGCGTGGGTGGTACGAGGAGGTCTTTGCCGTCATGCGCTAGTTCAGAGCCCCAACCAAGTACTAGAGGAGTTGGCATGCCCCACTTCGATCCCCAACTGCCGGCGGGCGCACCATGCAGATGCAGCGAGGAGCGAGATCACGGCAGCACCGCGTGGCCGGGCACGTCCGATCCGGCCAGTGGACGCGATCCGCGCCCGGCACACAGTGCCGGCCGGGGTGTGCCGGGGCCCGGCGGCTGCCCGCGATGACGTACGTCACGCCGGACGCCACCAACTTTTTGTCCTGCTCCCGCCGCCGCCCGGGCGCGCGCGACAGCGAGTCAGCGACACGCACACGGTCAAGGAGCTAGCCGAGGATTCGATCGTGCACCGCCCGGCGCGCGAATGCCTCGATCCACGTAGACGTACACGGACGGACGGACGGACGGACGGACCACACCTCGATCGATCCCCTCGTCTCACCGCGCCCGCCGGCCGGGCTCTGCACGCGTTGGGTTGTCTAGCGAATTGGGACGCGCAAGGCAAATTAACCTACTATACTGTGTGGTTCAGGTTCGCCGCCCTAGCTCGTACTGCATGCATGCCGTGTGGTCGAAGCTCAAGACTGGCTGCTGCGCGCGTCTCGTCGGTGCAAGACCGGCGGGTTTTGCATTGATCCCGTGCCGTGTGTCCTACAAGTAGTTGATGCTGCAAAAGGGAAACGCGTCTCGGTGGACGAAAGGAGCTACGTACGCATACTAGTTGGAGGCGACGCGTGAACAAAGGCCCGACTTGGCCGACCACGCACAATCAAACACTAAGCCCGCGGGCCGCAGAGCTACGCGCTCCGGCATGGGCCCCACCTTCCCATGGAATTTTTCAACACTAAGAAGTCCTGATTTAATCGTTCTCTTTCCCATTGTATGATCATTTTGGGCTCACACACAGCATAGGTGGTGAATCCCTTTGTAGTTGTAGCACATGGCCCCAATAGTCTTTTGTCATGTTGGGAGTGAACGGCCAAGATTTTGCAGTGATAGAAGAAAGCTCTAGGGCCAGATTTAATTCGAATGAGAAAGCTTGCTCAGTCCATTTTCTTGCTTTCAATAAACGGGCATGCATTTTTCTTACTTGTAGCATGGCTACATGTACTTGATGCAAACGCGCGCGTCTCGGTGGACGAAAGGAGCTGCCATGCATACTAGTTGGTGGGATGCGTGAGCGGCGAGATGATCCATCTCCCCAATAAACAAAAAATTATCGAGAGCAAGGTATATAATCTCTATCTCTTCTTGTTATGATGTTATCAGTTGTTCTCTTGTTTAATTCCCATCATCATCTAAAAAGTGTTCTTGTAAGATCAAACCGGATCGCGCTTCCTGTTAGACCCCCACACACACGTCGAGTTTTTACGTTAATTAGCATTCCTTGACGGAATGCGCCGTGAACAACTGGGCCGTATTCCCCGACTAGCTCCGGCAGACTGGCACGGGACCAGCCCATGTATGAATGGCACGACCTTCCCGCGTCTTACAATCCGAATTTTTGAACACAAACAAGTCCTGGTTAATAATCGTTTAAAATGGAACGTGTACGAGCACGATACACCTAAACAAAATTTAGGTTCCAAACTGTTTTGTCTTCTTGTGAAGGCCAGATCGATTAAACTTGGATGAGGAAGCTTGCTCAGTCCCATTGTTTGGCCCAAAGACGAGCATGCCAACAGTTTAAAGGTGAGAAGCACGCTCGGGCCAATCGATCTCTCGGTCAGAAGGTGGCCGGCGCTGGCGATCCACACACACCCGACTATATATGTCTAACTGGACCACCTACCACATTAGGGTTAACATAACCGTGAACCGACTGGTTCCCGTGAAGAAAAAAAAAACGGTCTGGTTTACCGCCGGTTCACCGAGCTTGCGAGTTTGTAGGCACGGTTTGAGGATGGGAATCGGGCCGGTTTAGGTACCGGGCCGGACCGGTACCACCGGGAACTGGCCGAACCGCCCCAGCTCCCACCGGTTTTGTTAACCCTGACCACGACACTACACGAACACATCTAAACACAACACGAATAGGCACGAGAGATTAGCTAGTTTTGTCATCGCGTTCCAACGCGTCATGTCGGCTTTTTGGCCCACACACGACATACATCCACTTAGCCATGTTGTGCCAGCTGCCAGCCCGGTGGCATGGTTAGCCCGGTGTGCTAGTGTCGGCCCAGGCACTAGCAGCAAGAGAAGGGCAATCCGAATCAAAGTGAGGAGCTATTCAAATCAACGTACAAAGATCAAGAAAGTAATCACAAAGAATCAATAAAGTTTATGAATCCATCACATACACACAAATCAAATTCATAACTTGAAAATCATGAAAAAAAATCTACATCTGGTGCCCCATCGACAACGACAACAACGACAACCGGCTTGCCTCCTAGCTGCACTCCATAGCGGCGGCGCTTGGCGACCTCGTGGCCACACCCACGACGAGATGGAGGGACGAAGAGACGAAGGAGGTAGGGAGGCGGTGTGGAGGAGCGTGACGGCGGCAACCAATGGCGATGGCTAGCAGGCGGCTGTAGGATTGAGACTACTCCCTCTGTCCCAAAAAGAATGTCATTCTACGAATTTTAGGACAGATTATCAAGGAGGTCAAATGACCTCGATCGCCCCTATTTATTTGCCATATTAGGTGCTTGATTGTTGCATGCATATATGCACATGCACACATGCCAAATTAAGTAAAACATTATTCTTTTTGGGACAAATTTTGAATCCAAAATGTCATTCTTTTTGGGACGAAGGGAGTAGTAGGGATTAGGGTTTTGCTAGGTATATATGTAGGAGCATGTGGCTGGGCCGACATAATTCTGGTAGACCGAAATTTCATATGGGTTGCCTTTGTGTTTATATGGACCGCCCCTTTTTGTGTCATGTTCGTGCTGACAATGTGTGCCAAGATCGCGACCAAGATACGACCTGACCGTGGTGTCGTACCGGCACGGATACTATAACATCGTGTTAGTGTCGTTGTTGACAGTGCAAAACCGTGCTCAAGTTCACCGCAAGCCTACAGGTGACTTGGTGCCTTTTTCACCAAGGAGGGTCCTCCCTAGATTAGTCAATCTAAGGATCGGAAGCAAACCACTAAGTTTCTCTATCTAACCTACCGGTCTAACCCTATGTGAAGCATTGATTACACAAAGGTAACATACAAACACGAAGGGATGTATGGATCACATTCACCTAGCCATAAAGGTAAGCAAACCAAAGGTAAACCTAGCCTATCGTCTTCTTGTTGCCGTTCCGGCTAAGGTGATAAACCAATCTAAACCTATACTATGATAAGGATTACACTCGATATGGATTAACCCGATATGGAGTGGTCCGATGCACGTTCACTCGCCGCTTTCTCCTTCACCGTACTGTCACTATGCAAGGATATTCAACACCGAGCGATAAACCTCGGTCCGTGCACTACTACGGTGTATCCGCAAGACAAGACTAACCATCGTGATTCGATCTAATCCTACTAAAGGCATATGGTAGCTACACATATGAATAAGCACAACACGTAGTAGATCAAAGTAAAGACAAGAATAGATTTATATCACCATCGAATGTTGAAGGTACAAACGACTTGACGAATTCAAGTTGCGGCTCCGGAACTCCACCATGGCTTCACCATGCAAGGCCAACCATGGTGGCTAGGGCATGGCCTAAGACATCTCCTAGGCAACTCGAGGACTTGCGGCGGCCGTCGGCTTCCTCCCGGTGCTTCTCCCTCGTCTCGGCGGCTCTCTAATGAATGGATGGATGTGGCGGCCGGCGGAGGCAGAGGCAATAAATAGACAAGCACCTAGGGCAAAAGGGGGCGCGCGAACCGGCACGAAAACAGGCTGGGCCGGCCGGCCTAGGCCGACCGGCCTGGGCCCTTTTCGGCCCGGTTCGGCCCCGGTTCGCTCCCCGGCGCTTCTTGGTCAATTGTTGACTTGCTCCCTTATGCATGTGGGCCCTTGACGTTGTCTTCTCCACGGTTTAGACAGAGCTCCTTGTCGCGCAAGCTTCAACATCTTCGTCCGGGGTCCCTGGAGTTTTCCGGCTTCATGCTTCGGTCCCTGGGCCCATTGGAGTCATGTTCATGATGTGTCTTGACTTGTGTCGGGCTTCATGATCGTCTCTTGAAGTGCTTGATGAACTTATCCCGAAAGTCTCCCTTTAACATCTAGTTTCCTACGTAAACAACAAACTCCAAAATCGACATGCGAGAGTGAACTTGATACCTCCGGGGGGTTAGTACCATTGGTTAGAATATCAAATACGTGCAAATGTTGACGGTAAACTTATGGCTAGATGTACCAAAATCGACCGTCAACATACCCCCATGCTTAAACCTTGCTCGTCCTCGAGCAAGTCCAAGATCTTAACTTATGCGTTGCCGTTCAATGTCTTCCCTACATTTAGTTACAACAAGACATATTGCTCTCTCAAGTATTTAGCATTTAAGGTTCAAGTTTTGACCGGCTACTTCATTATGGAAGATAGACTATCATTAAAGAACATGCCACAATAAAACAAATATAGTTCTCTCGAACTTAAGCAAACTTCAAACCTTTACCTTGTTGCATCGTGAAGAGTTTTCAAAAAGTTGCACATCTAACATAGGTGATGTTCTCTTGCAAAAGCTCATGGAAACACTCATCTCGTCAAGCCACTCAAGCCTACACTAGATTATTCTCAACCTATTCTACTCATATATGGAAGTGGGAAGCTTATATGGAGCTTGGTAGGTAAAACAATCCTAGCAAAACATTATACTTGAAATGTTGTCAAACTAAGAGAGAGATCTATTGGAATTACCCAGACTAGTAAAAAAGGCCATGGAAAATAAATGTTGGAAAGAGAAAGAGATGGAACACACGCATTTAGAAAGGTGGACATGTGCAAGTGGCAAATGGGTGATCCCGAGACACGAATGAAGTTCTTGTTATCGGATTGCACATGTTTGGAAAAAATTGAGTATGGACTTGTCTTCAAAGCTCCCTAAGATTTAAATGAAGCTAAAAAGAACTGAGGAACATTTTTATTTTTCTCTTTTTTTGTTTTTTTGTTTTCTTATTTTTTTCTTTCTTCTTCATTTTTTTCTTTATTTCCTTAATTTTTTCTTATCTTTATTTTTTTTATTCTTCATTTTTTATGCTCCTTCGAACTTTTAAGCAACATAGTACTGCTATAGCAGTCCTCCCCCATGCTTGAATGATTGCTCGTCCTCAGCATAGAAGTGAGGGGACCTATGGCTGCTAAAGAAGTACAAAATCCTTGTATTCCTTTATAAATCTTTTGAAATCTTCAAGGGAATTCTTCATGTCGAAACTTGCATAATATTGATGAGTCCCTCCATGTGTTATATGTCTTGAAATCTTCCCAGAAAATCTTCAGAAAATTTGTTGAAAGATCCTCCATACTCAATTTGGGTTGTGGACAAGGAGGTAATCACAAAAAGGATGTTTTGGGTTTAGGGTGGATGCCTAGCGAAGTTTGTGAAATTTCCAATATGGAAACTCACAATGCATAGACAAGAATGGCTAGAACGAAAACGATATGCAAAGGAATGACCAGCTTCTTAGTCTCGTACCACAGAAATCAATCCTAATCCAACTCATGAAGATATAAGTTTGCAAACTAAAGGTTATATCAAAAGTACTTGTATGTGTAAAGGCTTTGGTAGGTAGAGCATTGTAAGAGATTCACAAATGTAGATAGCATAATGATTTTAAATAAAACAAGTGCAAGGCATAGGTCTTCGGTAAACTTAAATCAAAGAGCAACATAAAGTATGTGGGTCTAAAGATTAATCATTTAACCTCCACAAATGAAAGAGCCGATATTTAAGCAATTTAAGTTCCTTTTAATACAAAGCAAAAAGTCATGTCATATACAACATCATGCAAGTAAAACAAGGCGGCAACTTTCATCATTTTTCCATAAGCAAGGCATACAAATGATATCATCGTGGTAAGCTCAAAAGAGATGGTGATTCATTTATTGAAAAATAAAAACTAACTAACCTAGGTTGTCCTCCTAGTAGCTATGTTATTGATCGAGAGATAAATACAAAGGTTGTCTATGGTTGAAAGCATATATATGTGCAAGCATTTAAAAGTCGATGAACAAAGATAAAGTTAAGGTAGAGTTACCGCCCTTTTCGATGCTCGTAATGAAGTGCAGCGATGCCTCCCCCATGCTTAAGCAATTTTCTTAGCATGGAAAAAGAATGATGAACATCTTGTGGTTAAGGTGATCCTTGAACTCTATGTGGCCTTTTCCCTCTCGTCCTTCAAATCCTCCCCCATGCTTAGCATGTTGCTAAGCGTGGAAGAACTTGAATTGCTCGTAATCCCCTATTGCCATGTGTTTGAGAATCATATTCACTTCCTTGCCTTTGTCAACTCAGTTGTACCTCAACTTCTTCTTATCATCATCAAGCCATGGTTCCAATCCTTCGTCATATCGTCATCATCGACTTCAATCCCGTCCTTGTCGCTGCCTCATCTTCCACAGTTTTTCTATTTCCTCCAGAACAGAACATGTACTGAAACACCCCTCCAAGTTGAAGTTCATGAAATTATCTTTCCAACGAGCCATCGTACATATGAAACGGGTTCCGAACAAGAGAGTTGTGCCTATTTTACTCAGGCGATGCAATCTGTCCAAGGCTGATTTCAGACTGCGCAACGCTCAATGTTTTTGCCATATCTCCTTGTACGGGTCTTCAAAATTGATGATTCTTGATGAGTTGGAAAAAAGGTTTGAAGGAGCTTCTGAATATTAAGTTTTCTTCCATTGTACATCTCCGAACATGTACTCAAATCTTGATGGAAACAGCGACTTCCCTCTCAAGCCTTGTAGATGACTAACGATCTTGATTGCAATTGGTCAAGAACTCATGGGAACACTTCGTCATGCCTGCAAAACAAATCAAATGCACATTCTACCCCCGGGGTGATGGTCGGGAGTAGAAACAATTGCCAACAAACCAAATGCATCCGTAAGACCTTAACTTGTGGCATAGCTTACCTAGTAAAAAGAAATGAGAACCTAATGAGTGTACGTGCATGTGGGTGAAGATGCAAATGAAAGGAAGGGATATAAACAATGACAATGTTTGCACCAAGTTCTAAACACCATGTTTACAACTAGATTGCTTTATTTCTGTATAACCATAAAGACTTAACCAAGATCAAAACACCATGTTCATTTCAAGGTTAATAATTCTTTATGCCGCAAGAAAGTTAAAGCGCATTGCAAAGCTTATAAACCAACCTATGCAACGTGAAAAGCAAGGTTCATAAAACTGAATGATGGTGGTCTCCAATCATGTCTAAACACCATGTTTACACAAGATTGCAAAAGAAAATACCCACGTGAAGCATTATCATGGAAATAAAACATTCATCAAAAAGTTTCGCAAAGAAACCAAGCTATCCTATGCACGATAGAACAAAGGGGTTGATGCAAAATGCAAATGCAAAAAGGGGTTTATTAAAAAGGGCTAGCAATGTTTGAAAAGGCTTTCGATGTTGTTCCTTATTGATGACATGAGAGGTAGAGTCTTGTCAAACATTTTATCAAAAGACCTTAAAACATGCTAACAAGGTTTTAAGTTAAGGCTTATGGGCATCCTATATTTTTGGCTTAAGATAAGAATTTTGAAAAGATAAGTTGGGTGAAGAAATTCTATCTAAGGTGGTTTTGAAAAAGAAGAAAAAGAAACAAGGGTTAGATTTTTAAATGAAAAACAAACCTATGGTTTTAGGATTACTAAAGGTATGAGGGGTTTTCCCTAAGGGTTTAGGACAAGGCTAGTCAAAATTTTAACTAGAAAGGGATAGAGATAGACTTGGTCGGATTGGCATAAGTCGATTCCTCCCTTTGTTGGCCTATGTTCTAGGTGTGGTTTGATAGGAAGGTTTAGGCAAAGATGTATTTTTTTCTTATAAGGGTTATAAAAGATGAGATGCAACATGCAACATAATGCAAAGGTGGAGAACAAAGTGGAATGAAGTGCAACATGATTATGAATGAACAAAATGATACGACATGATATGGTGTTGATCTAAACCAAAATCAAAAGTTAGCCTAAGTTAACTAGCCACAAGTTTAGAATCAAAGGGATCACGCTTCATATTTCCCTCTAAAAGACACAAATAAAAAAACTCTAAACACTAATAAGCATAAAAAAAAGTGGCCTACAAGTTTTCCAAATTTCAAGTAGCAAAGTGCTCACTCAAAATCTATTTAAAGCATGCAACATGTGGTTGTGACATTTATTAGAGCATTGGTACGATGTTACTTGAAGTTTTCAAATAAAGAACACAATTAGACTTGTCATAGTTTATATAGATATATAAAAAGATCGGGTTGCCTCCCGCAAAGCGCTTCATTTAAAGTCATAGAGCTCGACTTTCTCACGTACCTTTTTATTGTCGTGAAGCCATGGTTACTTGTGTGAGAATCCAAAGTAGCCATGCAACTTGATGTTGCCTTTAGGAAATCCGTCGTGGTTCGCTTCCAACATCATCATGTGTTGAGTGGTGCCTCTTGTGTCTTCATTCATCCATGCTTCAGAGGATTTGTTTTAGTCCTTAGCTTCTGAATTTTATCATATATGTGTTGTGGAACAGTTGCCCCATCTTCTATTTATTATCATTGTGTCCATCTCCTCTATCTTGTCGTCATCGCCTTGTTGCTGCCTCTTCTTCGTGGATTTACCCCTGCATCCAGAACAGAACATATACCAAAATATGGTTCTATTGAAAAATTTATAAAATTACCTTTCCAACAGGTACTTATTCGTCTTAATCGGAGTCCGGATGAGGGAGCTATGGCTGTTTCACTTCAGCACTGCTTGCTGTCCAGAATTTCAGCACGTGCAACCTTGGGTGATTCGGCCATATCCGCTTGTAGGATCTTCCGATTGCCTTGCCGCTTGATTCGTTGGAACGTAGACTTCATGGAGCTTCTGAAAATCCAAATATATCTAATTGTTTTCTGCCGAGACTCATGCAAACATCGCGATGACATCGTTATCCTTTCGTCCATCGATCCGGAGATGTACGTGTGGTCTTCATCTTGAAGTCTTTTAGGGCACCATGCCACGCATCCTTTGGCTTCAAAAATCATAACCATCACTGCATGAGCATGATGGCTATGGAATCCTTCTCCGTCGTGCTTGACATGGTCGTTTCCGACACCTATAGCTTGAACACACAAACCTCCAAAAGAAATTAGTCTTAAAAACTTAATTGACACATGTAGGCATACCTTGTTCATCTTTGTTTGGTTTGGGTGGGGGCTCAATAGCAGATGTTGGGCCACTAACCAAGGTTAGCACCTACCGCTAAAGAGCAGAACATTTGTGGCCATCAACTTGGTTGAGCGAGGTTGGACTTGTTGAAGTCCAAATGTTGAAAACTTTTCTCGATCGCTTTGTGTCTAGTTTTCCACCTACTTTCAAGGACACAACCAAGAAAGCAAGCGTATATGCAGTGATAAAATTAGGGTTAGTTAAAAGAAAGATAGATCTCCCTAGGGTTCGAGTTGCCGATCCCCGGCAACGGCGCTAGAAAAAGGGGGCTTGTTGACGGTGCAAAACCGTGCTCAAGTTCACCGCAAGCCTACGAGTGACTTGGTGCCTTTTTCACCAAGGAGGGTCCTCCCTAGATTTGTCAATCCAAGGATCGGAAGCAAACCACTAAGGTTCTCTATCTAACCTACCGGTCTAACCCTATGTGAAGCATTGATTGCATAAAGGTAACATACAAACATGAAGGGATGTATGGATCACATCCACCTAGCCATAAAGGTAAGCAAACCAAAGGTAAACCTAGCCTATTGTCTTCTTGTTGCCATTCCGGCCAAGGTGATAAACCAATCTAAACCTATACTATGATAAGGATTACACTCTATATGGAGTAAACCGATATGGAGTGGTCCGATGCACGTTCACTCGCCGCTTTCTCCTCCACTGTACTGTCACTACGCAAGGATATTCAACACCGAGCGATAAGCCTCGGTCTGTGCACTACTATGGTGTATCCGCAAGACAAGACTAATCACCATGATTCGATCTAATCCTACTAAAGGCATATGGTAGCTACACATATGAATGAGCACAACTCGTAGTAGATCAAAGTAAAGACAATAATAGATTTATATCACCATCGAATGTTAAAGGTACAAACGACTTGACGAATTCAAGTTGTGGCTCTGGAACTCCACCATGGCTTCACCACACAGGACCAACCATTGCGGCTAGGGCATGGCCTAAGCCATCTCCTAGGCAACTCGAGGACTTGCGGCGGCGGTCGGCTTCCTCCCGGTGCTTCTTCTTCGTCTCGGCGACTCTCTGATGAATGGATGGATGTGGCGGCTGATGGAGGCAGAGGCAATAAATAGACAAGCACCTAGGGCAAAAGGGGGGCGCGAACCGACACGAAAACAGGCTGGGCCGGCCGGCCTGGGCGGACCGGCCTGGGCCCTTTTCGGCCCGGTTTGGCACCGGTTCGCTCCCCGACGCTTCTTGGTCAATTGTTGACTTGCTCCCTTATGCATGTGGGCCCTTGACGTCGTCTTCTCCACGGTTTAAACAGAGCTCCTTGTCGCGCAAGTTTCAGCATCTTCTGTCCAGGTCCCTGGAGTTTTCCGGCTTCATGCTTCGGTCCCTGGGCCCTTTGGAGTCATGTTCATGATGTGTCTTGACTTGTGTCGGGCTTCATGATCGTCTCTTGAAGTGCTTGATGAACTTATCCCGAAAGTCTCCCTTTAAGCTCTAGTTTCTTACGTAAACAACAAACTCCAAAATCGACATGCGAGAGTGAACTTGATACCTCCGGGGGGTTAGTACCATTGGTTAGAATATCAAATACGTGCAAATGTTGATGGTAAACTTATGGCTAGGTGTACCAAAATCGACCGTCAACAGTCGTGCATCGTGCCGCTCGTCGTGTCTGGCCCACCTAGACATATGTACACCCGACCACAACCTCCATTTCTAGCTCTTGCCTTGCACACGACGATAAGTGTGTTGGCCGACCGCCCACGTCCATACGACACAAAGAAAAAAGGACAAAAGAAGTTTATCGATAGCGTCAAAAGTTTCTAAGCAAACAGAGATGTAAAGTACTTGAAGAATCTTGAAGCTTACTCTTTCTTGTTTTCTATTTCTATTCTTAATTTAAGATTTAGAGTCTAAGAACTCTTGTAACCTTTGGCTATATATATCCACATGTGGATATAAAGGCTGGATATCTTTCCATTATTAAAAAAAGAAAGTTAGACGTTGGTTGATCCAATTCGGGTCCAACGATTATCAAGTTGGGCCCTCTCTCCACTCGTCGAGGACCATCGTCTCCACGACACTGTCACGGATTGTAGGTAAGGATGCAAGTGGGTACCCAATGGGTCAACCAGTGACGTACCCAGATTACCCATCAATACTTTTGTGGTTTTCGGGTTACACTAACCCAGAACGACGTTTACTTGTGGGTCAAACAAAAACACTAGATGGCACCAGGGTACGGCGGCCGCACCTGACCTTCCCGTGCGTCGGTGCCAACCCGTGCTCACAACATCGAAGACGACTACAGCAGCAGCGCTCCACCTGCATGTCCGCGGCGGCCTGACGGCCGCGCCTGTTGACGGTGAATTTCCGTCAACCTAGAGTAATTTTTATGCATTGGTTTCGTTTATGATTTTCAACTAACCCGCCACTAGGCACACTAATGATATAACAAGTTCAACATCGTATGTGCATTTGGAAGTATTGTGTTTTTGCAGGAAAATAGGGACAAAAGAGATGGAGTCACAACAAGTTCAAAGGAGCAAATGAGGAGTTCCGTTCGTGTTCGAGTGCAAGGAGAAATCACTTACAAAGGGTGGCAAGGACTAAGGTGGTACGATGGATCATCCCCGAGGACTAAGACGTAAAGTTCGGACTTCATACGAGAAGACCCCCTATCTTGATCGCGGGGATGACGACCTCAAAATGACACAAATCAAGGGGGAGAAGTCCAAAATGCCAAGATGAGCCGCGGGGAGGAAGATGGGCCTGAACCGGCCCATAAAGGGCCTAGGCCGACCGGCCCGTTCGGACCGACCCAGGGGGTTTCTGGCCCGGTTCGGCCCGCCCTTTGATCTAGCTCCGTCTCGGTCTATTTGTAGCTCCCTCGTCCAACGACCGCCACATCCAATCATTCTACCGACCTCTATTCACCGGAAACTCACCGCCACAAGATGAGGGATGAGATTAGATGAGTTCATCGGAAGGATCAACGTCGGCGGAGGGAAGGAAGCAAGGACTCCAAGCCGCTGGCCTAGGGGTGTTCCCAAGCTTCATCGCCGCCATCTTCATTGACGATGTTCTCCAGATTCTCCATCACCCCTATGTGCTTCAATCCTTGTAAGATGATGGGGTAATGTCTCCATTCATCCCTAGGGTTAGATGGATACATGCTATGTGATCACTACTTGATTCCTGGTTTCAATCTATTGCTTTCATGTTGATGATGCTTTGACGATTAAGGTTAGCTACCGTGTTTTCGGGCGTATGATATCCGCTACTCCCATAGATTGCATCAACATACCGTATCCATCATAGGTCTAGTCACGATTACCTCTGCGTAGTGATAGTACGGGGGGAGGGAAAGGGCGAAACTGTGGTGACAACACCTGGTAGATTGGTTTACCACTCTCGTGTAGTAATTGCATATCCATGATATCCTATATCCTAGGGAGGGAACGCTTATCTTTCTTAATCTCTCTCTTGTACCAACCTTAGCCATCTAGCTTAATCTTAGGCTAATATAGATTAGATTGCTTTTACTTTAAGTTTTATCCTCTCTTTAAAGGTTCCCCTAGTCAACTAGATTAGTGCTTGGTTAAGCACTAGCAATCCCCTTGCTCCGTGGATTGACAAACCTTGGTATCTCCCGTAGGTGAAGAAGGACATAGGTGACTTGTACGCTTGCGAGTCCAATCGAAACATTAAATGAGTTTTTACCATCAATAAGCCCCTTTTTCTGGCGCTGTTGCCGGGGAGCAAGCCAATTTGATCTAGAAATTTGTTACCTATTTCTATTTGTAAAAATAACAAAGATAAAACCTTTGCTCTGATGGTTAGAATCCCTCTATTTATTCCTTTGTTTGTTAATGATGTTAGTGAAGCAATCCATCGGTCCGTTTAAAGCCCCTGCCTTTCTGTTTAATCTTATATTAGTTTTGTTGATTACTAACATCTAACCCTCGTGTTCTAGAAAAAATTCTTTTTTGTTTTTCTTTCTATTTTATTGTTCCTAGATGGATTTGTTCACCTCACCATTGGAAGATGAAGAGATGTCACTAAGGGATCTAGCAATGCCGTCAATGGAGGACATTGAGATGAAAAAATCAGATTTGGTGCTTGCTACAAGCCACTATGAAGTGAAGCCTAGAATCATCAAGTTAGTGGCGACAAACCCATTTAGAGGATTGGAGGATGACAATCCATATAGACACATCAAGGAATTCACGTTGTTATGCAACACGGTGCAACAAGAAGGAGTTCCGGCCGCTTGGTTCAAGTGGAATCATTTTTCGTTCTCTCTCGAAGATGAAGCGCGAAGATGGTACACACTTGCGTCCGTTGAAGCAAAAGGAATTTGGGATCAGCTAGTGAAGAAGTTTCTATTGAAGTTCTTTCCCATAAGCAAGGTCCAAGACTTAAGGAGGCAAGTGCTCACTTTCAAGCAAGGAGAGGATGAATGAATTGATGAAGCATGGGACCATTTTAATGAACTACTTGAGCAAGGCCCGAACTTGGGATTTTCCAGTGACTTGATGTTGCATACCTTTTATTTTTCACTAACCCCTAACTCATCTTGTTTTGTAAGCATGTGTGCAGGCGGTGATATAATGGATAAAATAATTAATGAAGCCGCACAAATCTTACAAAGGATAAGCAATGGACAAAGAGCACAACGAGATTGGCAAAGACATTGTCGGGAGGAGCAAAACGACAAAAGCAAACCCAAGGTGCTTGCTGAAATTTCTGAAAAAGATGAACCGGAGGTCAAGAAAGATGAACCGATCGTATGAGAAATTGAAGATCCACTTCCCAAGGTAAGTGAAGTCATTTCAGATTTTAAAAATATTGAAACTAACATGAATGTAGGCCGAAGTATGGGGAATGCTAGACCATTGGTGGAGTTCAATCAATCCAGTTGGATTCAAGTTGATTTTGCCCCACTAATCAACTACCGAAGGAAGGAGGAACACCGACACGTCGCCAAGAGAGTTGAAGACATTTTTGATCAAGAGATGAGTGGAGAGTCGATCCAAAAGATATTTGAAGAAGAAAGAGAAGAAGATGATGAAGGATGCATCGATCAATTTGACAACTCAAAGATTTGCAATGAAGGAAGAGAAGAGTACAACCGTGATGAGCCTAGTGACCCGAAGGATAAATGGGAGAAAATAGGACTCAAGCTAGAAGATGAATGGGAAGGAGTTAACTTAGAGCAAGTACTCCAAGAAGGCCCCTCCCCACAAGGTGATAGCTTGTGTGCTATTGAAGCATAAACACTAGCAAATCAAGATATGGAAGTGCTCAATGATGAAGAAAAGAGTGAATCAACGAAGAGCGATCTTGATGACATGTGGTACACGGGAGATAAAGAAAGCAACACTTTGAAGATGAAGATTTGGTTGATAATGAAGACTTCAAAGAAGAGATGAATGTGTACATAATTGATGGATGGAGGGGATGCAAAAAGGTAACAAAGAGACACCTTCACTCGTTGATATTGGTTCGCCTTCAACACCGCTAGATGAACCAAATATCACTTTTGTTGAAAAAGCTCTAAGGCCAAGGTACGTGCTGAAATCTCAAGATATTATTGGTATTGATGTTGATAAATTCAAATACTCATGCTCAACCAATTAAATTCTATGCCTTGTTCCAATAATGGTCATGTTGATAGGCTAGATTTTCTTGAGAATGAAAAAGAGGAAACATTTATGTTTGAACCAATTAATCTCACACCTATAGAACCTTTGCCTAATGATGAGCTAAGTGCTATGCATGAAACATATGCTTCTTTTGTTTATACCTTGACTTGTTGCTACAATTCGCATGTGGTGTTAATTATGGACGCGTATGTTTACAATAAGTTTTGTAAATCTCGATCATGTTTTGCGCTTGGTCAAGCTAATGACCTGTCACACCTGATTTTCCAAAGAAAACCAAATGCATCTCATATGTGTGCTAGGATCAAGTTTACACACATATGATAGACGTCATGAGTGAAATATCAATAAACAGCAATAAAAACGTACAAGAGTTAAACCATTACATTATCTCTTTATTACACTCAGACGTTATTACAAGCCTCAGAACTCCTCGTAGTCGCTGAAGTACTCTTCTCCAATGTTCTCCTCTGAACAGTGGATAAACAAGGGTGAGCACTCTTATGGTTGGAGCTCAGCAAGTGGGGGAAGATGCAAGGCTATCAAGAATAGGCTAAGAGTTTTGCTGCGGTTAGCATTTTAATGTTGGTCAAATTTTATTAGCAAGCACCTAATTACTATATGTAAGTTTATACCAACCCACTTAAGCATTTAGGAAAGCATCTCCTCTAAAAAACCCACAAGAAAACCACGATTTAATTTCATCTTTATGTTTGATTATCATGTGAGGGTCCAGGCCGCTCTTGACCGTGAGCACTGCTGATCGATAAGTTTTACACTCTGCAGAGGTTGTACACTTTCACCACAGCTCGCGTAAAAGCTCCGAAGAACTTTGAACCCAACCACGCATGTGTTGATCAGACACAATACCACACTTCCGAGGTGTGATTGGATAGGGACGCTACGAAGCCTTTACAAAGATATGCAAAAGACCAACAACCCACGACAGTTACAGCTCAGGGTGGACCATAACCCTCCCTAGTGGTCAGCACCTTAGCAAAGGCTGCTACCCCAAAAGAACCGGGCTATACCCCTGTAACCCTGAGCCCCCTGTGTTCCTTTCGGATAAGGCTGTCAGATAATTCCACATACCTAATTAATTGGCTAAGCCAGAGCCATATGGACTGTGGTTGCACTATTTTCCTGGGTGGTTCTCCATGTTCCGATTAAACCATATGATCTTGTTATTAACCATAAGCACACACATACATGTATATATCACCAAAGTTATCATGATCAACATTCAACATATTGCATAAGATTCATTTTAAACCATCCCAAGTTATATATATAGCAACTAAGCATTTCTACCCAAAACATTTATTTAAAAGGGTTGTCCAAGGTAAAGGGAATAAAATTCTAGTCATGTCCTTAAATAGGTGATTTTCCCATCAAATTTATGCAATACAACATTTAAATGTAAACTTAGTTATCATGCAAGTTGTGTGGGACAAAAATAGAATATGCAGGGGGAGAAGACCACTTGCCTTCCTTGCTTAAACACTGGGGTTCTTCTTCTTCAAACTCTTGCTCTTGATCCGCTCCAACTAACTGCTCACTTGAAACTGGCACGATGTTTACGAGCACACAAGAAAGCATACAATAAACAAAACAACACACCAAGCATGAAAAGCTTAAAGAGAGAACAAGGGTTGGCTTAGGAACGCAAACACAAAAGCAC
Organism: Cenchrus americanus; assembly: GCA_947561735.1. Classification (NCBI taxonomy): domain Eukaryota; kingdom Viridiplantae; phylum Streptophyta; class Magnoliopsida; order Poales; family Poaceae; genus Cenchrus; species Cenchrus americanus. The sequence goes on from OX387240.1 coordinate 79,720,273, forward strand.
TAGGAACTATCGGGAGCTTTGTATGATAACAAACAAGAGCTAGCTATGTGCTCGGTATATTTTAATTAAATAAAGTCATGTGTATAGGTTATTTCAAAGAAATACCCTATTTATAATTAAGCAAGTTATATTTGTATTTAAAAGACGATGTAAGCCTTCTTCAATTTTATTTATATTCAAGTATGATTTATGCAAATTAAACATTTAATTTTAAAAGAAGCATGTAAAAGCATCTAGGCGCTTATTTTTATATTTCGAGTTATCCTAATCAAATTACAATTTAAAAACACATTTATATTCATATTGATCAAATTAACAATTTAATTAAGAAAACTCGAAATAAACCTATATTGCATTTATATAGGAAGTAAATTGCATAAACATTACTCAATTTAAGATTGATTATGAAAACCAAGGTACACATCTAATTAGCTTTTAATTATAAGAAATATTTAACTAGTATTAATCATATTAACTTTCTTATGAAACATGTGTTGAACTCTAGCTAGATTTTAATTAGAAAAGCATGCATAATAAGATTTAATCATATTTAACATATAAATAAATTATAAAACAAAAGACATGTTCAACATTGGCACTAACACGCAGTTTGAGTTGATATGAACCTAACGCAACTTGAAACGGTGGAAACGGAGCTAAAACGCACAAGATACAGCCAACACAAGGTTCTAAAGCTGACGGGCTTGAAAAGATGGTCGTGTGGACACCAAAAACGCTTAAAACGGATAAAAGACGAAAAAGATATTGCTAAAACAAGGTTCATGGGCTTTTCTGTGAAGAAACAAGACTTCCAGGGGTTTGTCTGCAAGAAACCAGGGGCTAAAACATAATTACACATATAAACCAAAGGTTTATAGTGTAAAAGACCAAAGATGGACTTCAGGTGGAAAAACTAGAAAGCTTAGGGGCTTAAACGAAGAAAACAGGACCTGGTTGTAAGGGTTTTATAAGGTGGGAGGGCACATCTGTGATATTAAGGAGTGCAGGGGTGTTTTTGCAAAACTACGGGGAGCTAGCCGTGGTTGACCGGTATAGGATTGTTTGACCTGGGGCTGGGGACGATCTGCGTCGTTGATTGAGGATCGGACGACTGGCGCGACCGTGGACCAGCGGTGGACCGCGCTTGTGGACTTGGTCCATTGGTCCATGGTGGACCGGTTACACACCCAAAAGGGTACGCGATCTAGGACTTCCATCCACGGATCGACGGCTCTGGGGCGCTGGAAGGTTTTGGTCGCCGGTGGTGAGGAGGAAACAGAGCAGCGGCGGCGCGGTCTGCCGGAGTATCACTGGAGTTTGGCATTCTCGCGCTACGAAGCATGGATTTGAGTACGGTTTGAACCTACGGCTTGCTAGAGAGGTGGCGAACACATCCACAACGCTTGTGTGGGGACTCGGGCGACGGAGAGGGCACTACAGCGACCGTGGCGGACAGCATAAGCAAGGCACGCGGCCGGCGGCCTTATGCGCGGCGGGAGTCACCCGGGAGTATAAGAGGGGCATACTCACCTTGTTGTGAAGCTCCGGCGAAGAGCACGACATCGGCGAAGCGGCGGTGAGAGAGATCGGGCACGGCGGCCGGATCTTGAAGACGACGGCGGTGCTCCTGGTGCGGCGCTCCGGGAAGAAGGAATGGGGAGGTCCTGGCATGGCGAGCATACACGGATGAGGAACGAAAAAGAGAAGAAGGAAGTAGAGGGGCAGGGCACTTCACTGACGGCAAGAAGCTTCGGCGGCCGGCAATGACGGCGGCCAGTACCTCAAGGGGCGACGGCGCGCGCGAGGATTGGGAGAGGTGCGGCTGAGGCGAAAAGGGTGGGGTTGGGCTCGGTCGCGACTTTTATAGGGCAGGGAAAGGAAAAGGGAAGCGGCGACTGGGCCAATTGGCCATCAATGGCAGGGAAAGCGCCGCCGCCGGCGGCGGTTTCAACTCGAAACCAAGGAAAAGGGGTAACGGAAGGGGAGGATTAAGGCAGAGGGGTGGCGCCGGGCTTCACTGCTCCTTGAATGCTAGAATGAAGGAGGGAGGGAGGCGGGAAGACCGGGAAACGGCCAACGGCCATCACGGCATTGCGGTGATGAGAACAGAAGAGGGGGCGTGCGGTGGGGGACGGAGTTGACATGCGGGGCCCGCTTGGCAGCCACTGTGAGAGAGGAAAGGGAAAAGTGGGCCGGTGGCGGTGAATTGGGCCACGAGAGAGTAGATGGGCCGACTGAAAGAAACGGGCCGGCGCAGGAAAAAGAAGAAAAAACAAGAGAGAGGTGGACCTCGGGCCGAAAGAGAGAGGGGAGAGGGAGTGAAGGGGTTTGGGGTTTGTTTTTTCTTGTTTTTTTTCAAACCTTTATCAAACCTTTTCAAACTTAAACATTTTCAAAATTCTTTTCAAAACTTTTCAAATCATTTTAAAGCTTTTAAAACTTCACACCATCACACATAAACACCATGCAAGCAAAACATGATGCACAAGCACTTGTTGCCTCTCAAATTATTCAAAATGATGTTTAAATATTTTAGAGCCATATTTATTTGATAATTTATTATTCCTTAGAAAACAAAAACTAAAACACCATGTTGCTTACGTTAATTTAGTGATGGAATTTTAGGGTGTTACATGACCTTAAAGATACACATGTTGGGAAAGGCCCGATTTTCACTAACCATGTAGATAAAGTTCGAATAACGAAAAGAGAAGTCATGCCTAGAGAGTTGCAAGATAAATCATCAACCTATCCAAATCCCTCGATGGATGCTGCTGTCTTCATCAATTTGAGAGCTTGTTCAGAGGTGTAAAAATGATGAAAATGAGATACTCAGAAGCTCCATAAAGTTGTCATTCCAACGCATCAAGAACCAACGAATTTGAAGACCCGTCCAAGAACTTATGGAGAAAACATTGAGCATTGCGCGTTCTGAAATTTCAGGACAAATTTCCTCACCGAAGTAAAACGGATGTAACTCTCTTGTTCGGGGTCCGATTTGAGCAAATAAAGACTCGTTGGAAAGGATATTTTGTGCACTATGTAATGGAGTAGAGATTGGGTATAATTTCTATTCTGGACATTAAAGAAAAATTTATGGAGTGAAGGCAGCACCGAAGGGTTATAAAGAAGGAGATAGCGATGAAGCGAAAGGATGCCTTAGGCAAGTCTTCTATAAGTGATCAATCACAACATGGGAAGTAAATTAAAGTTGCATTGGTACCTTTCTTCTTGCATGAGGGACCATGGCTATGCGACGAGAAGAAGGTATGTGAGAAAGTCGAGCTCTATGACTTTAAATGAAGCGTTTTTCGGGAGGCAACCCGTTTCTTTATGTTTTTATTCCTTTCTTAGAGAGAATAAAGAACGGAACCTTCTTACAATGATCAACTTGTGGTTATTAATCTAAGTTAGTTTTCTTTTTAGAACCACCATCATGTTCATGCTCATATTTATTTATTTGCATGCATTGCATTTTATTATCAACGTGATGTTGCTTTGCGTATACATGTTTTGCACATAGTAGGCTTTGTTTTTTATACTTAATGTTATATGATTCAGTTCCCATGTTAATGCTTCATAGGGCCCTATGAGTATTTTCCTTTTGTGATCTTGTGTAAACGTGGTGTTTAAACATGATTGCGGACCATCATCGTTAAGTTCGATAAATCTTGCTAGCTTTTCTTATGTTTTCATGTTGCATTGGTTAGTTTATAAGCTTTGCAATGCACTTCATTTTTCCTGTGCTATAAGAGTTATTGATCTAGGGATAGATATGGTGTTTTAACCCTAGATTTATCAACCTTTATGACTATGGAGAAATTCGGCAACCTAGTTGTAAACATGGTGTTTATAACTAGGTGAAAACATTGTCTTTGTTTATATGCTTTCCTATCATGTGCATACACGCTTTGCACCACATACACGCATACACGTTTTAAGAATCTTAGGAGACATTGTTGGATTGTCAGCAATTCTATCTACTCCCAACCATCACCTTGGGGGTAGAATGTGCATTTAAAATGTCTTGCAGACAAGATAAAGACTCTCACTGGAAATTGAAGGATGGCTAAGATAAAAATGTTTTGTCCTCTTCTTCCATGCCTAGCAAAATGATAAGCATGGAGGAGACCCTGAATGTTCAACACAGAAGTGCAACATGATGCTCTAGAAGATAGAATGATCAAGATCATTAACATCACCGCATCAATGCGCAAGAAGCCACTGATCTTATCAAAATTCTGCATGGTCTCAAAGGGAAAACACTGAATATTTTTGGATATTTAGAAGCTCCATGAAGTTAGAATTTCAACAAATCAAGAATCAACACAATCAGAGGTTCCTACAAGCGGTTATGCCCGAATCACCGAGTGCAACACGTTCTGAAATCAGTTTTGGACAGCACACAGTGCTGAAGTAAAACAGACATAGCTCCCTTGTTTGAACTCCGTTTTCAATGAATGACCACACGTTGGAAAGGTAATTTCATAAAATTTTCAATAGAGCTATATTTTGATATATGTTCTGTTCTGTACAGAGGGGAACTCTATGAAAAAGAGACAGCAAGGAGATGACGAGAACAAGAAAGAGGAGATGGTGATGACAACATTGAAGAGAAGAGCGACCAATGACTCCATTAAGCATACCAGATCAAATTCAGAAGTTTAGGAGCATTGAAAATCAAGACAAAAGCAAAAGCCACATAGATACATGGAGATATTGGAAGAAGGCAACAAAGAACTACAAAGGATAATAACATCTCCATGGATCTTCTCTTCTCCGAACATGAATGCTTGTAAGTATGCCTTCAACCTTAGGTGCAACATTTTGTTTTTATCTTCCAACAATAACATGGCTACTAGGAGGACAACCTAGGTTTATTTTCACTTTTAATAGATAGGCATGACCATGTGTTCGCCTCGATGTTCTATATTGCCTATGCTTACGGAAAGATGATGAAAGTTGCCACTTTGTTTTACCTACATGAAGTTATACATGTCTTGGCTAATTGCTCTCTATAATATGATCTGAAATTAATTTAAATACTGGTTCTTTTATTTGTGGAGGTGAAATGACTATGCTCTAGACCCACATACATATCTTTGCTCTTTGATTTAAGTTTATGGATAGCCAGATAACTTGTTGTTTTTATGAAAACTTTTATGCTATCTACATATTTGTGATGCTCTTGCAAAGTTCTACCTACCAAAGCAATATACATATATGTTCTATGATAACAAAACCTGTAGATTGCAAACATATGTTTTGATGAGTTGGATTAGGATTGAGTTCTATGGTTCGAGACTAAGACGCTGGTCATTCCTTTGTGTAACTTTTCATGCTAGCCTTTTGTCCATGCATTATGGGTTTTCACATCGAAAATTTCACAAACTTCGCTGGGCATCCACTCTAAACCAAAAACATCTTTTTGTGATCACCTCTTTGTCCACAACCCAATTTGAGTATGGAGTAAAATTCTCGATAGAGATTCAAATATTCCGCAGGATTATGGAATTTATACTTACTTTAGCAGTCATTTCCCCTCTTTTTTATGCTCGAGGACAAGCATCGTCCAAGCATGGGGGAGGAGTCATTACATCATCTCTGACAAATGCTATGTAAGTATTATGTTGCAAAAGTTCTGAGGAGCAAAAGAAAAAAAATGAAAAATGAAAAAAATATTATGATGAAAAGAAATGAAAAGTAAGAAAAAAGGAAGAAGAAAGAAAAAAAGAAAGAGAAAAAATGAGAAGGAAATAAATAAAAGTAAGAAAAATAATAAAGATGCTCCTCGGTTCTTTTTGCTTCATAAGTTCTCAAGTGCCTTGATGACAAATCCATACTCAAACCTTCCAACCATGTGCAATCCGATAACGAGGACTTCACTCGTGCCTCCGGATCATCCATTTGCCACTTGCACATGGCCACCTTTCTAAATGTGTGTGTTCCATCTCTCTCTCTTTCCAACATTTATTTTCCATGGCCTTTTTGACGAGTCTCGGTAATTCCAATAGATCCGTCTCTTAATTTGACAATATTTTGGATGTATGTTTTGAAGGATTGTTTATAACCTTCCAAGCTCCACATAAGCCTTCCACTATCACATATGAGTAGAATAGGTTGAAAATAATCTAGAATAGGCTTGAGTGACTTGATGAGATGAGTGTTTCCATGAGCTTTTGCAAGGGATTTTCACTTATGTTGGATATGCATCTTTTTGAAAAATCTTCCATGGAACAAGGTAATGGTTTGAATTTCACTTAAGTTTGACCATCATGTTTATTAAATGTGGCTTGTTCTTTATTGTTAGTCTATCTTCCATAATGAAAAAGAAGTCGGTCACAACTTGAACTTTAAAAATAAATTCTTAAGAGAGAGCAGTTTGCCTTGTCATGAATGACTAAGTGCAGGGACAACATTGGAAGGCAATGCTGATTTCCCTTTTAAGCGAGGATTACTTACTCGAGGACGAGCAAGGTTTAAGCATGGGGGAGATGTTGACGGTGAATTTCCGTCAACCTAGAGTACTTCTTATGCATTGGTTTCCATCACCCCTATGTGCTTCAATCCTTGTAAGATGATGGGGTAATGTCTCAGTTCATCCCTAGGGTTAGATGGATACATGCTATGTGATCGCTACTTGATTCGTGGTTTGAATCTATTGCTTTCATGTTGATGATGCTTTGACGATTAAGGTCAGCTACCGTGTTCTTCGGGCATATGATATCTGCTACTCCCATAGATTTCATCAACATACCGTGTCCATCATAGGTCTAGTCATGATTACCTCCGCGTAGTGACAGTACGGGGGGAAGGAAAGGGCGAAACCGTGGTCACAACCCCCGGTAGATTGGTTTACCGCTCTCGTGTAGTAGTTGCATGTCCATGATATCCTAGATCCTAGGGAGGGAACGCTTATCTTTCTTAATCGCTCTCTTGTACCAACCTTTGCCATCTAGCTTAAGCTTAGACTAACATAGATTAGATTGCTTTTACTTTAAGTTTTATCCTCTCTTTAAAGGTTCCCCTAATCAACTAGATTAGTGCTTGGTTAAGCGCTAGCAATCACCTTGCTCTGTGGATTGACAAACCTTGGGATCTCCCGTAGTTGAAGAAGGGCATAAGTGACTTGTACGCTTGTGAGTCCAATCGAAATGCTAAACGAGTTTTTACCATCAACAACACCCTTGCCACCCATTTGCGGCACGCTCCACGGCGACGACGACCTCCAAGCCAGCGTGCTCGGCATTGGCGAACTCCTGGTGGCCCGGGGGCTGGTAGCAGCACTGTCTCCCTCTCCGCTTGTGCTGCGAGCTCACCATGCCCCGGCGTGTCCGTCTCTGGTAGTTGGGTGCTGGACAACATGAGCGGAGGACGAGATGTGGCGAACAAGACTGCGTCACGGCACCCGAGCAGTCCGCACCGCGAAGGACCGCAACAGGATTGCCATGGCCCCATGCACGCCTTCCTCTCCTCCTTGCTCAGTGATAACGCCTTGGTGCGCCCCCCCGTCAAATAGGCTGGCGGGAATGTATATGGAGCCAAGCTCTTCCCCAGCGAAGGACGACAAACGCACCGCTGCCACCACATGTCGGGGGCCCGCGGTCGGAACAGCGCCGCCCGCGGAGGCGCCGCTAGCCGGAACGCTATCACGGCCAGACACGACGCCAGCGTTGAGGAGGCCCTTGGGGAGGAGTACCTACGTAGAAATATTTCTTAATCGAGATTTGTACACATCACCAGCATGTCGATTTCATATAAGAATAACTATCACTACTACCAGATTAGATTTTTTTAAATTACACAGTACAACGTAGACACTCACAACACGCACGCACACTCACTGTTGGGAAACTTGGTAAAACCTTATCACCCTCGAAACGTCGGATTGGTGAAATTCACAGAATAGGTTCGCGAAATAGCTGCGGGGGAGAGGTGCAGATTTATGAAAAAGGATGAGGAAGAGAGCTCTGTCGAGTTTTGGATGTTTCGCAGATTTGTTGTATTAAAGTAGAAGCAATGGCCGAATAAGGCCCATGTATTCGAAATGTAAAAGACATTTATGTACGTATTCACACTAGGAATATTCTATGGATCTGAGGGTATTTTCGGGATGTGAAAAGTCCCTTCGTCTCCATATAAAAGGGGGCGTGAGGGCACGTGTAAAAGGGGACACAACTTTTGAGGCGAGAGCAGTCTTTGGGATATTCTTTGTCTCCTCTTCTGTGAATTGCATTCCTGACTTGAACGTTCGCTTATTTCGTATTTCTGTACTCGTGTGTCCGGGATCCCCTCCGAATTTTCGGACTCCCCCCAACATTGGCACCCACCGCGTTTCAGCTAAAAGATAACTCACGATGCCACCACAGAAGAGGTCGAAGAAGAACACTCCCTCTGAGACAAATCAAGAAGACCACCACCGAGACGAAGACAACAAGATCTCTCACATTCCTGAACCTTCAAACATCACAGATCAAGAACGAAGAGCAAAACTTGAGGCCCTTCAAAGGGAAAGAGCCGAGAAAACAACACACATCTTAGAACAACTTCTAGAACAACAAACTCAAGAAAACCATGATGATGATGATGATGATGATGATGATGATGAGGCTATAGACAAAGAACTAAAAATAGTTCAGCAGAAAATACAGCAGCTGCAGAAAGAAAAAGAAAAATTTGCGAGCCAGCTGCAAGCAAAAAGAAAGGCCTCTAAAAAGCTAGAGAAGCTCAATCAGGTAAAAGAGCAAATAGAAGCAATACAAAGAGAGATAGATGAAATGAAAGAACAAGAAAACAGTTCACTTTGGCAAGAATCACCACTCCAAAACTCTGGACCAAATAGAAGAACCCCGAAAGAAATTTTTTCGCGGGAAATGGAATCTCACAATTCGTGGATCCTGAATCACCATTATCCATAGGGCTACAAACTGCACCGTGGCCACCGAAGTTCAAACCAGTTTCTCTCCCGAAGTACAATGGCTTCGGAAACTCCAGACAATTTATCATGAGATATGAATCAGCCATGAATTCGGCAGGAGGAGATGATGTTGCACTAGCCAAATCTTTCATCATTGCTTGTGCCTGTTCTGAACTGGTATTCTTTGCTACAACCACACTCAGTATGCAGCTGGGTCGACCTCAAAACAAAATTCATGCAAGCATTTCAGATGTTCCATGACACAACAGCTGAGTCATCAGATCTGTATAACTGCAAGCAAAAAAAATAGAGAGCCATTACGGAACTTCGTGAGAAGATTCATGCAGTAGAGATCCCAGATTCCTGAGGCGGATGACAAAACAATGATTAAGGCACTGATCAAGGGTCTGACTCCAGGAGCAACAGCTTTGCACTTGACGCGAAAGAAACCAAAGACAATTGATGAACTTTTTCATGAACTTGAAAAATATATCTTTTCTGATGATGATCATCGCAGAAGAGTGGCTGAACGAAATGAAGTGTGACAAGGCAACAGAGAAATGACTTGGAGACCTCAATTCCAGAATTCGCGAAACATCAACAACGTGGAAAATCCTCAGCCTAACCAGAACAATAGACCAAGCACAAGAGGGATTTGCAACCAGGGAAGGGGAAGAGGAAGAGGAGCACCGAAACTCACGAACCACGATCCAAGAGATCCGTACATCTACTGCCAGTATCACGGAAGAGGACATAAGACTGAAGGGTGCCCAGAAACCAAAAAGAACATCGACAGGATTTAGCAAGAGAAAGCAATGTTGAGCATCGCCTCATCAATGCCGAACCAACTTCGCCCGAACTTCTGGCAGCCACATTTCATGAATTCTCAGCCAAATCCAGTCGCAATGCAACAATTTCAGCAACAACAACCATCCTGGCAACCTTTTTAACAGTTCTACCCTCAGCCGCAGGCAATTCAGTCAATCCAACAGCCACAGCCAATCCTAGAAATATTGCCACCACCACCTGATAGTTTGTCGAGGCCAGAGTCAAGTTCAAGAACTCAGAATTCGAAAGCTTTGCCATCTTTCGGAACAATCATGCCAATCACAGGAGGGTCTGCCATGGAATTTGAAACCAAGAAGCAAAGAAATAATTACTTCAGATCTGTGAACACCATCATCAATGACGGTCCAACTGCGCGACCAGAATGGGCTAAGGTGCCAATCACTTTCACCGAAGAGGATTTCAGATTGAAATCCACGAACCATAATGATGCCATGATCATTGAAGTGAATATAGCCGGATGGGTCATCGGAAAGATCTTGGTTGACAATGGAAGCTCGATAGACATCTTATTCTTGAAAACTTTTGAGAAATGAACCTCAGCCAACACATGTTGCATCCACCAGAGTATCCGTTGCAGGGTTTCGGAGGAAAGCCAATCAAACTAGTGGGAAAAGTATCTCTTCCTGTATCTTTCGGAGATCTTGACAATGCCAGAACGTAAACTTTCACTTTTGACGTAGTCGACATTTATCACCCATATCTCGCGATTTTCAGCAGGGGCTTCATGAACAAATTTGATGCAGTCATAAGACAACAGTTCTTGTATATGAAGATACCTGCACCCAAGGGGGTAATCACAGTGTTTGGCGAGCAGCAAGAGGCTCGAAACATAGAAAAGGGCCACACCCCAGGTCAGACCAACATCTATCAGCTAAAGTCAACTGAAGAAAGAAAAGAACCTTACGAAGAGGCCAAGCGAGACAAAGAAAAAATCGAGATAGCAGCTGACGGTGAAACCAAGAAAGTGTACTCGGACGACATGCCTGATAGATCAGTCACAATTAGGGCTTACCTCAACCCCGAAGGAGAGGAAAAGTGTAAAACCCCGGATTTTCATAGAAAACCCGAATCCCTGTACCATCGCGATAGTCCCTGGATCAGTGGCTATCGCGTACAGAACGTCTCACAGATAGATACACAAAGTCATACATCGCATCACATAAAGATAATAGTACATGAATTTATTACAAGTCCATTATGGAGTACATCATTACAAGCCTCTTGGCTGAATTAGAGTGAAAATTGTACGCAACGGTAGCTATCTTCTCAGAAGGGTCTCCATCTTTATTCTTCCCGCCACAGGCAAACTTGAGCGAAGCGACGTATCCCTCAGTCGTACCAACCGTCGGTGTTGCAGTCGAACTCGGACTCGTATCCTGCACACCCAAAGTCTATCCCCAAGAAGTGGGATAGGTCCACGTCACCAACTGTATGTAGCTTTCAGTGGCCTAACATCTAAAGGGGAAAAGAGAGTAGACAAGGAAGCGGCTTTGGTTTCCTAAGCAGCAGCAGCAGAGTATAATCAAGGTTTTTCCATCAACAACCCAAATCCCAAGTCTCTCCACACAGCTCGGAATCACCTGGTTACCCAGGGGAACCCGTCTCCACCTCCTACTCCTGGCTAGGGTCGATGCGAGGACTTTCTCTCCTCGCACCTCAATGATTGCAACCGGATCGACGAGGTAGATGGAGCCTCTCTCCTCTAGCCGGCTGCAACCACGGCTCACCACACACTCTCTTAAAGGGGGAAGGTAGAAATCCCAAAACATGAGGATCAAGTAAGTCTTCTAGGTAGTGTCCATGACCGAGGACGCGGCTATAGCTATAGATCGAACAACTCTGCAGAGCGTGTACACCTGTACCCATCCCGGAATGGTACCCGGCCGGTGTACGGCCGACCGAGCCCATCCTACCGGCGAACTCTCGGTAGTTACGGTCCCATCCTGCATCCGGCCCTCAAAGTTGCCCCCCCTCGGAAGGGACTACACCGGAACTGTGAAATGCTCCCGTGTGGCCACACGGGAGTCGCTCTGAGAGGGTGGTCTCACCTCCACCGCTCCCCCACTGATACCCCGCTATCCATCCTAAGCAGGTATGGTTCCGCACTTGCCGAGCTCAACACGGCCCTATCCCCACTCTCGGCGGGGTGGTGTGTACGATGTCCTAAAAACAAGTTGATCCACTCGGTTTCAGACCGGGGCGAGCTCATGTCCTCCAATCGCACGTAAAACCCCAACACCTAGGCTCCGAAAACCGTAACAGGAGGAATGCACTGAGGAGTGCACCCCTATCCCCGATCCCAGATCGGTTGTTTCGAGCTCACCCCCGCCAAAGTACCCAAAACGCCTTCTCCTGCCGGTTTTTGCCCCACACACGCCAAGAACCACTATTCCCATCCCAACACATGCATCGCGAAGCTCGGCGCATATACACGCTCACATAAACATATATATAGTAGTAGTAGGACAATCAAAGACGGGGGTAAACAAAGGGGCGGTGCAAGGTTCATCAACATGCATACATTAAAGTAAAGCACTAGCAATACTACTTAGCAATGCCTAATGGGTATTTCGAGAATCGGTCGGGCGTGAACTTGGGGTCGGGTAGTCCTCCGCGGCGAAGTCGTCGGCGTAGTCGTACTCGGCTCGGCTCTCCGGCTCCCTGCTCGCTCCTAATAGCGCGAAAAAGAAAATAAATAGCGGTCCTAAAGCAACTTAAATCCAAATAAGAGCATTGAAGAACCAAAAGAGAGCAACCACCAACCCAACCCGGAGTTTGAGATTTTAGAAATTTTCTGGAAGAGGCTTCGCAATTTTCGGAGTTAAAATGGATTTACTATGGTTTTTCAAAGAGAAAATGCATTTTCTGGAATTAAAATTCGTTAACCCTTATAAAACGGCTCAGCCACACCGGATCCCCAGACCCGGATCCGATGCGGTCAGCCCTCCCGCGGCCCGCGTGTGGCCGGCCCGCCATTGGTGGCCGCAGGCGATCCCGAGGGAAACCGTGCGGCCTGGCGCGGTGTGGGCTGGCGTGTGGCCGAGCTGAGGATGGCCGAGCCGCAGCGGATCCCGGCGGATCTACTGTGGCCACGCCCACATGTGGTCACCGGTACACAACCCCAAACAGCGAAACCAATCGTGCCCCCAAGTGTTCGATGAAATGCGCAGGAGAGGGAGACGGCGACGCGGGAGGACCTCACCGGCGGCGAGTCCCACGGCGCCTGGGCGACTGGCCAACACGGGAAACTACAAGTGACTCCCCAGGCTGCTGGCTCGGAAGGGGGCGCAAGATCGGGGTGGCGACCGTCGCGCGAGGCCATCACCCGGCGCGGGCGCGCGCGGCGTCTGCGTGGCGGCGGTGGCGGTGAACTATCTCGTGCGGGGGCGCGGGAGCACGTGAGCAACGTCGCGCGCGGGGGAGCGCGCGCCGGTTACTACCACGGCGGAGCGAGGTTTGGCCGCGACGGAGGCGTCGCGGCGGGGTTCACGGCGGGAGCCGGCTCGGCGCCATGGGCGGCGGTGAGCACGGCGCCCGCGGTCGGTTCACGAAGGTGCGCGTGGGTTCACGGCGGTGGCAGGGCGCGCTCAGGGCGGCCAAGGACATGGTGCTTATTTCCCTCCCCCCCTCGCGACAGCACACGAGGCTCCCGGCCATAGCGAGGTCGCGGCGGTGTGAACCGGTCTAACGCGGCGGCGGTGTCCTACGTGAGAGGAAAGGGGCCAAGGCTCAACCTGGCACCCGGGATCGACACGTGCGCGTGCTGGGGTGCACGGTGGCGCGGGGCGTCGGGTCTGCGAGGCGACGCACGCGAATGCAAGCGCGAACGCGAACGCGAACACGAACGCTAACGCGAACGTGACCGGCTCGGAGCGCACGGCAGACAACGACGACACGGGAAGGCCAGGCCAAGAGAGCGGCGTGCGTCGACAAAGGCAGCGGCACCTGCAACGTAATGTCCCAGCCTGGCACGAAGGCCGACATCACCAGCGGCGGCGCGGGGCAACAGCGCGTTCCACCTCGGCTCGAAGGCCGGGGCATCCACATGGGGAGGGAAGCGGTTGTCCTCACCTCGGTGGCCACGGGCCGAAGTGCAGGCGTTGGTGTAGTGTGGTGGTGCGGCTCGCCGGCGAGGAGGAAGAAGAAGCGGGAGGCGGCGCATCGTCGGGGAAGAAGAAGAAGTAGAGGCAGTAGGCGTTCACGGCGGGTCCGGCTCCTCCCACGGGCGGCTCCGGTCTTCGCAGCGTACAGCTCTCCCGTGGGCGGCTCCTCTCCACCTCCTTCACCTCCTTCCCTCCTTCTCCTCCGGCGGAACGGTGTGGGCGGTCAGGGGCGACTCCCCTGGTGTGGCTAGGGTTGGGAGCTCTGCCGGGGGCTCGGCGGCGGCTTTAAATAAGGCGGCGCAGCACGGGACACGCGGACGGCCTGGATGCGCGGGGGAGCGCGGGGCACGCCGCGACGGCGAGGCCCGTGGCCGGTGCGCCGCTTTTGCTTTGGGCGTCGGCCAAAGCGACGAGGTAGGGGATGACGCGGCGACGTCATCGCGGGGCGCGGTGACTCGGTGAGCGGGGGGCCGCTTGCCGGCGGCCGGGCGGCGCGTGCGCGGTAGGTGGCGATGGCGGGGTTGGCCGTTGGGCCGTAGGCGGGGCGGAAGCGGGGGCTAGGCTGGATTGGAGGTTGGCGGCCTGCTAGGTACAGTTTCGTTTGCCAATAACCTTAAGGCTATTAAGTGGATTCAAATTTGAATTTGAATCTACCCCAAATAAAATCCAAATAAAATTCAAATAAAGAACCAAATTTTCACACTAGCAGGTTATAAGTCCTAAAAGTATCGTGGAAGTCAAAATTAAATCTAGGAATTTTGGGGAAGAAAGCAGGAAGACACTCTTATTCGAATTACGAGCACTCAACTTCAATTCAAGTTTTTGAAATTCACCATTTTGAACTCAAGTCAAAACTAAGGATGTTGCAGAACTCCCCCCCTCACAAGAATCTCGTCCCTGAGATTAGGAAGTTACCTCCGTTTCGAAGAGATGAGGGTATTTCTCCATCAACACTGACTCCTTCTCCCACGTAGCTTCGCGCTCGGAGTGATTACTCCATAGCACCTTGCAGAAGCGCGTGGTGGTGTTCCTGGTCGACTTCTCCGCCCAGTCCAGGATCCGAACCGGGTACTCCAAGTACTCTAGGGTTTCCTGGACGTCGAGTGCCTGAGCGGGCACTCTCTTTTCGACAGCCACACACTTCCGAAGTTGGGATACATGGAACACCGGATGCACTCCGGTAAGCTCCGGAGGTAGCTCGAGTCGGTAAGCCACCTTCCCGACCCTACTCACAATAGGGTAGGGACCAACGTACCTAGGGGACAGCTTTCCCCTAATGTGGAACCTCTTCGTACCTCGGAGGGGTGACACCTTCAAGTAGACGTGATCTCCCACTTCAAACGAGACATCTCTTCGTTTCGGGTCGGCGTAGCTCTTCTGCCTGCTCTGAGCTATCTTCAGGTTATCCCTGACCTTGGCGACATTTTCTTCGGCCTCAACAATGGTGGCGGGACCGAAAAAGGTCCTTTCCCCCACCTCGGACCACATCAACGGTGTCCGACACCTTCTGCCGTACAGGGCTTCGAAAGGAGCCATCTTCAAGCTAGCCTGGTAGCCGTTGTTGTATGAGAACTCGGCATAGGATAGACTCTTTTCCCAATCGGACCCGTAGGTCAACACGAAGCTCTCGGTAAATCTTCTAGGACTTGATTCACTCTCTCCGTCCGACCGTCGATCCGGGGGTGGAAGGCGTGCCGTAGTTCAGCTTGGTGCCCATGGAAGCGTGCAAACTCTTCCCGGGGCGGGGCGATGAAGCGAGGCCCTCTGTCTGACACAATGCTCCTCAGAGCCCCATGAAGCTTTAGGATATTGTCCACATACAGTTCTGCAAGTCGGCTGACGCGGTAGTCTGTCCTAACGGGTAAGAAGTGTGCTACCTTGGTTAATCGGTCAACTATCACCCAAATAGAGTCATTTCCTTTCTGCGTGCGCGGCAACCCCACAATGAAATCCATACTGATGTCGTCCCATTTCCACGTGGGTATCTCGAGTGGTTGTAGCAGTCCGGCAGGCCTCTGGTGTTCGGCCTTCACTCGCTGACACGTGTCGCATCGAGCAACGTACTCTGCGATATCTTCCCTCATCTTTTCCCACCAGAACCGTACCTTCAAGTCTTTGTACATCTTGGTACAGCCAGGGTGGATCGAGTATCGAGAATCGTGGGCCTCTTTAAGGACCGAGTCCCGAATTTCCTTGTTCTGAGGTACGCAGATGCGGTCCTTCAGCCACAGTGTACCCTGTTCATCGAGGCAATAGTCAGCTGCTTTGCCATTCTCCATCAGGCGTTTTACCTCTTGAATCTCTGGGCACTCCTTCTGAGCTTGGCGGATTTGGTCTTCGAGTGTGTATTTCACCCGTAACTGGTTCAGCTGCCCCTCTTCTACTATCTCCAAACTCAGCTTCTCCAGCTCTTCATGCAAGGCTGGTTGTTCCTCTCGCACCACCAGGTTGTTGCAGTAGTGCTTGCGGCTCAAAGCGTCGGCTATGACGTTTGCCTTACCAGGGTGGTAGTGAATGTTCAGGTCGTAGTCCTTGATCAGCTCTAGCCATCTCTTTTGCCTCAGGTTCAATTCAGACTGGGTGAAGATATACTTCAGACTCTTGTGATCAGTATAAATGTCGCACTTGTTCCCCATCAGATAGTGCTTCCATATCTCCAAGGCATGAATGACAGCGGCTAGCTCGAGGTCGTGCGTAGGGTAGTTCTCCTCATGCTTACTTAGCGGTCGTGAGGCGTAGGCCACTACCTTGCCTCCTTGCATCAACACGCAGCCGAGTCCTTGTCTCGACGCGTCACAGTACACCACGAAGTCCTTGCTCGCATCGGGCAGGGTCGGGGACCGGCGTAGTGGTGAGACGAGTCTTGAGCTCCTGGAAGCTGGCTTCACACTTGTCCGACCACACATACGGCGTGTTGCTCTTCAACAGTTCTGTCATGGGCTTGGCGATCTTCGAGAAGTTCTCGATAAACTGGCGGTAGTATCCTGCCAAACCAAAAAAACTGCGGATCTCTGTCACGGACTTCGGTGACTGCCACTTAGACACCGCCTCAATCTTGCTCGGATCTACGGCAACTCCTTTAGCCGACAACACATGACCCAGAAACGCGACTTCCTCCATCCAGAACTCACACTTGCTGAACTTGGCGTACAACTGGTGCTGTCTGAGCTTCCCCAACACGATCCTCAGGTGTTCCTCGTGCTCTTCTGCCGTCTGGGAGTAGACCAGTATATCGTCGATGAAGACGACGACACACTTGTCCAGCTCAGCCATGAAGACCTTGTTCATCATGTTCATGAAGTATGCCGGGGCATTGGTCAGGCCAAACGACATGACTGTGTACTCGTACTGCCCATACCTGGTTACGAACGCTGTCTTATGGATGTCCTCGGGGCGAATCTTCATCTGGTGATAACCTGACCGGAGATCAATCTTGCTGAAGTACTTGGCTTGCCTTAGCTGATCCATCAAATCATCAATTCTGGGCAGTGGGTACTTGTTCTTGATGTTACTGCGTTCAGGGCGCGGTAGTCGACGCACAGACGTTGAGTTCCATCTTTCTTCGGAATGAATAATGCCGGTGAACCCCAGGGTGAAGCACTTGGCCGAATGAACCCTTTCTCGAGTAGTGAGTCTAGCTCTGCCTTCAACAGTTTCAGCTCAACCTCTGCCATACGGTACGGACTCTGGGCTATCGGCGCCATTCCCGGCACCAAGTTAATCACGAACTCCACATCACGATCAGGAGGCAACCCGGGCAACTCCTCTGGGAACACATCCTCATACTCACAGACTATCGGTACGTCCGATATGGCCTTCGTGTGAAGACTATACACTGCCGGTATGTCTCGAGACTTCATCGGCTCGAAGGTAACCCTCGTCCCGTCGGGGTGCACTAGAGTCACCAGTCTCGGCGAAGTGGAGATGACACCTTTGTGGGTAGTGATCCAATCCATTCCCAGTATCACGTCGATACCATGGGAAGGCAGCATGGTAAGATCCCCATAGAATGTGTGACCTTGGATGACCACTTCCACTTTTTTGCATAGCAGGGTGCATCGGATATCCCCGAGCGGAGAGCTCGTGATAATGGGCATCGATCGGGTGGTTGTAGGGAGGGAAAGTTTATTTACGAACCGAGAGGTGATATACGACTCGGTGGCACCGGTGTCGAAAAGAACCAGAGCAGAGGTATCACAAACCAAAAACTTACCGATCACGACGTCGGGGGCATCGACAGCCTCCTCCTCAGTGAGGTGGTTCAGCCTCCCGCGGCCGGCGGCCGGGGGCGGCGCGGCCTGAGGAGGCCGGCCTCCTGGAGCAGGTGCCCTCGCGGGGGTGGCAGCAGCCTTCTTGTCGGGGCAGTCGTAGGACTTGTGGCCTGGCTTGCCACACGCGAAGCAGGTGACGGTGAAGCCTCCTGCGGTGGGTCTCGCGGTGCTCGGTGGGGCACGAGTGTAGCCTCCAGTCTGCTGGGGGTAGCCGGGGTTCCTCCCTCCGGGGAACGGGCTACGTCCACTTCCTCCGAAACTACGCCCAGGCTGGTTGTGCCCCGGGCGGTAGCTCCCCCTCAGCATGCTGCCCTGTCCGCTCCGCAGCTTCTGGAAGGATCGGTCAGGCTGGTCCCGATCTCCCATCCTCTTCTTGCCCCTCATGCGTTCCTCGTGGCCCCTCCTCTCGTCCTCGACCGCGATGGCGCGGTTGACGAGATGGCGTAGGGACTTGTGCTCACTTGCCTTCAGCGCCTGGCGAAGGCCATGGTGGAGGCCTCGCAGGAACCAGAACTGCTTCTTCTGGTCGGTGTTGGTGTCGTCGGGGGCGTACCGCATCATCTTCATGAAGTGACGCTCGTACTCCTCGACCCTCATC
Organism: Cenchrus americanus; assembly: GCA_947561735.1. Classification (NCBI taxonomy): domain Eukaryota; kingdom Viridiplantae; phylum Streptophyta; class Magnoliopsida; order Poales; family Poaceae; genus Cenchrus; species Cenchrus americanus. Next base: position 79,739,011 of record OX387240.1, read on the forward strand.
GCACCCTGAGTCATGGTGCGGAACTCCTGCGCCTTCTGGACCAGCAGCTCATCGGGAAGGTACTGCTCGCGGAACGCCTCGCAGAACTCCAGTCAGGTGATGAAAGCTGGGTTCGGGTGGGTGGCAGTGTAGTTGTCCCACCATGCCTTGGCAGGACCCTCCAGCTAGTGCGCGGCGATCGCGACGCACTCCTCGTCGGAGCAGACGATGAGGTCGAGCTTGGTCTCGATCACCCTCAGCCAGTCGTCAGCCTCGAGCGGGTCATCCGAGTAGCTGAAGGTGGGGGCCTTCAGGCGGATGAACCTCTTGATCTTCCTCGTGAGGTCCTCGTCCTGCGGAGCGACGCGGTTTCCACCGTTGCCACGGTGCTCCATGGCTTCCGCCATCCTCTGCATCAGCTGAGTCTGGAGCGCCATCACTTCCACCAAGTTAGGTGGGGGTGGTGGTGGCTGATCCGGCTCAGGCTGGCCTTGCTCGGCCGCTCCTTGCTCAACCTCGGCCTCAAGGTCCTCGGGCGGCGGTGGCGATCCCCCGTTACCTCGGGCCCTAGCTCCCAAAGCTCCTCCACGCAGGGGTGGGCGTCCACGGCCACGCCCGCGTCCACACCCCTGCTGGGTTTCTTCCTCAGCGGCTGGCTCCTCGAGACGGGCTATCAGCCGGTTGGAGCGGCGGATCGACATCTTTCTGAAAACATAAGGAAAAGGGAAAAGTGTACACACGTCACTCACCAACTCACACATGAGTCTTTAGCAATCAAGAAATTAGTTCTAAGTATAACCTACACTCAAGTGGAAGAAGCATGAAGACACAAATAACACCATTAAGATCCAAGCACACATCAAACATGAATAATACACTTGCTCCCCTGAGGCTGACTCAGACCTTGGGGTAGCAGCAACAAGTCAACGATCTAACACATCGGTACAAACTTAAAAGGGTAGTGTCTACATGATGTGGCATGACTCTCTTCATGCACCGGAACATGCTCGCGGCTGCATGGAACAACTCAAGGAAACTACTAGTACACTACTAGGTCATGCCCCTCGCTCATCCCACTACTCAGTGCGTGCCCTCTGGTACGTGACGGGGTAGCGGTCCTCGGTGGGGTAGTCCGGCGGAAAGATCCGGGACACCAAGGCGTGAGCCTCTCGAACCTCCTCCGTCTCGACGGGGGTCGGCAGACGGGCCATCGGGCACAGGTGAAGCTTGAGGCGCGACTAGTGTAGCTCGAAGGTCTCGGTGCGGATCTCACGCTGAGATTCGGGGGTAGCTCTCCGTTGAGCTCGAAGAGCTCATCCACGCGAAGCGAGTCGGCGTCCTCCCAAGTCCTCCTCAGTCTCTCGGCCTTGTCTCTCAGGTAGACAGCCGTTCGTGTGAGCCACGCGATGTTGGCGACGTTGTCCGCTCGGCTCTTCTCCAGCTTCTCTACCTTGAGCCGCTCACACCTGAGCAGGTGAGCGCGTACCGTGAGCAGGTCGTCCTTGCGCTCGAGCTTGTCCTTCAGCCTGTTCGGACTCGCTGTCAGCCTGCGGAGGTCCTCCTTGGCATGCAGCATCTCCTCCCGGGTGTCCACCCTCTCCCTCTCAGACTGCAGCAGAACAGTGGTCGCGCGGTCGAGGCTCAGCTCGAGCTGGCGAACACGGTGGCGTAGAGCGGTGTTCTCTCTCTCCAGCTCGGCACAGCGGGGCTGGTACTGGAGGGCGTCGATGGTTGCGTCCCTGACCTGGCCGTAGAGGGTACGTGACTCGTCCTCTAGTCGGCGTGCGTACTTGTCGAGGTCGACCAAGTAGCTGGTGGTCTCCACCAGGATCTCGTCGGACTCGCGGAAGGGAGCAGCGTCGACGTCATCCTGGATCCCCTCGTACGAAGGAACTCCGTCCACGAGCGGTGCGAGGCGCCAGTAGTCCCGGGATAGCAGTCGAAGAGTCCCGGTCTCGAAGGAGGCGCGGTACTGTGCGAGAAGGCAGCCCAGGGCCGGCGGCGGGGGCGACGTCCGGCGCGGTCGCGACGGTGAGTGCGGCGGCGCGCGGACCTCTCCCTTGAACCCGGGGAGACTCGGGTGAGGGAGCACAGCGACCGTGCAGAGCACCATCCGCCCAGTCACGGTGGGTACGTACTCGGCGCGGTACGTGACGTAGGTCGGCGGGACTCCAAGCCTGAGAAGGGCCCTCTCCATCAAGTGGCAGATCGCCCCGCACGTCTCGGGGGTGATCTCCGCGACCTGGTGCTCCATCTCCTGTGAAACGCAAGAAATTTCTGTCAGCGTAGGTGAGTAAGAAGTTTTCAAAGAAGGAACGAGTTTTATAACATAGCTCAAGGGTATAACTATAAAGGTAGAGCGTATAGAGTCCTATCTCTATCGACCTTTCCTAGGGATACGTGCTACGGTCAAGCATGGCTCTGGTACCACCTGTAAAACCCCGGATTTTCATAGAAAACCCGAATCCCTGTACCATCGCGATAGTCCCTGGATCAGTGGCTATCGCGTACAGAACGTCTCACAGATAGATACACAAAGTCATACATCGCATCACATAAAGATAATAGTACATGAATTTATTACAAGTCCATTATGGAGTACATCATTACAAGCCTCTTGGCTGAATCAGAGTGAAAATTCTATGCAACGGTAGCTATCTTCTCAGAAGGGTCTCCATCGTTATTCTTCCCGCCACAGGCAAACTTGAGCGAAGCGACGTATCCCTCAGTCGTACCAACCGTCGGCGTTGCAGTCGAACTCGGACTCATACCCTGCACACCCAAAGTCTATCCCCAAGGAGTGGGATAGGTCCACGTCACCAACTGTATGCAGCTTTCAGTGGCCTAACATCTAAAGGGGAAAGAGAGTAGACAAGGAAGCGGCTTTGGTTTCCTAAGCAGCAGCAGCAGAGTATAATCAAGGTTTCTCCATCAACAACCCAAATCCCAAGTCTCTCCACACAGCTCGGAATCACCTGGTTACCCAGGGGAACCCGTCTCCACCTCCTACTCCTGGCTAGGGTCGATGCGAGGACTTCCTCTCCTCGCACCTCAATGATTGCAACCGGATCGACGAGGTAGATGGAGCCTCTCTCCTCTAGCCGGCTGCAACCACGGCTCACCACACACTCTCCTATAGGGGGAAGGTAGAAATCCCAAAACATGAGGATCAAGTAAGTCTTCTAGGCAGTGTCCATGACCGAGGACGCGGCTATAGCTATCGTGTACACCTGTACCCATCCCGAAATGGTACCCGGCCGGTGTACGGCCGACCGAGCCCATCCTACCGGCGAACTCTCGGTAGTTACGGTCCCATCATGCATCCGGCCCTCAAAGTTGCCCCCCCCTCGGAAGGGACTACACCGGAACTGTGAAATGCTCCCGTGTGGCCACACGGGAGTCGCTCTGAGAGGGTGGTCTCACCTCCACCGCTCCCCCACTGATACCCCGCTATCCATCCTAAGCAGGTATGGTTCCGCACTTGCCGAGCTCAACACGGCCCTATCCCCACTCTCGGCGGGGTGGTGTGTACGATGTCCTAAAAACAAGTTGATCCACTCGGTTTCAGACCGGGGCGAGCTCATGTCCTCCAATCGCACGTAAAACCCCAACACCTAGGCTCCGAAAACCGTAACAGGAGGAATGCACTGAGGAGTGCACCCCTATCCCCGATCCCAGATCGGTTGTTTCGAGCTCACCCCCGCCAAAGTACCCAAAACGCCTTCTCCTGCCGGTTTTTGCCCCACACACGCCAAGAACCACTATTCCCATCCCAACACATGCATCGCGAAGCTCGGCGCATATACACGCTCACATAAACATATATATAGTAGTAGTAGGACAATCAAAGACAGGGTAAACAAAGGGGCAGTGCAAGGTTCATCAACATGCATACATTAAAGTAAAGCACTAGCAATACTACTTAGCAATGCCTAATGGGTATTTCAGAATCAGTCGGGCGTGAACTTGGGGTCGGGTAGTCCTCCGCGGCGAAGTCGTCGGCGTAGTCGTACTCCTGGCTCAGCTCTCCGGCTCCTGCTGCTCCTAATAGCGCGAAAAAGAAAATAAATAGCGGTCCTAAAGCAACTTAAATCCAAATAAGAGCATTGAAGAACCAAAAGAGAGCAACCACCAACCCAACCCGGAGTTTGAGATTTTAGAAATCTTCTGGAAGAGGTTTCGCAATTTTTGGAGTTAAAATGGATTTACTATGGTTTTTCAAAGAGAAAATGCATTTTCTGGAATTAAAATTCGTTAACCCTTATAAAACGGCTCAGCCACACCGGATCGCGTGAGCGACGGCGCGCGCGGGGGAGCGCGCGCCCGGTTACTACCACAGCGGAGCGAGGTTTGGCCGCGACGGAGGCGTCGCGGCGGGGTTCACGGCGGAGCCGGCTCGGCGCCATGGGCGGAGGCGAGCACGGCGCCCGCGGTCGGTTCACGAAGGTGCGCGTGGGTTCACGGCGGTGGCAGGGCGCGCTCAGGGCGGCCAAGGACATGGTGCTTATTTCCTTCCCCTCCGCGACAGCACACGAGGCTCCCGGCCATGGCGAGGCCGCGGCGGTGCGAACCGGTCTAACGCGGCGGCGGCGTCCTACGTGAGAGGAAAGGGGCCAAGGCTCAACCTGGCACCCGGGATCGACACGTGCGCGTGCTGGGGTGCACGGTGGCGCGGGGCGTCGGGTCGGCGAGGCGACGCGCGCGAATGCAAGCGCGAACGCGAATGCGAACACGAACGCGAACGCGAACGCAACCGGCTCGGAGCGCACGGCGGACAATGACGACACGGGAAGGCCAGGCCAAGAGAGCGGCGCGCGTCGACGAAGGCAGCGACACCTGCAACATAATGTCCCAGCCTGGCACGAAGGCCGGCATCACCAGCGGTGGCGCGGCGGCGCGGGGCAACAGCGCGTTCCACCTCGGCTCGAAGGCCGGGGCATCCACATGGGGAGGGAAGCGGTTGTCCTCACCTCGGTGGCCACGGGCCGGGGGTGCGGCGTTGGTGTAGTGTGGTGGTGCGGCTCGCCGGCGAGGAGGAAGAAGAAGCAGGTGGCAGCGCGTCGTCGGGGAAGAAGAAGAAGTAGAGGCAGTAGGCGTTCACGGCGGGTCCGGCTCCTCCCACGGCGGCTCCGGTCTTCGCGGCGTACAGCTCTCCCGCGGGCGGCTCCTCTCCACCTCCTTCACCTCCTTCCCTCCTTCTCCTCCGGCGGAACGGTGTGGGCGGTCAGGGGCGACTCCCCTGGTGCGGCTAGGGTTGGGAGCTCTGCCGGGGGCTCGGCGACGGCTTTAAATAAGGCGGCGTGGCACGGGACACGCGGACGGCTCGGATGCGCGGGGGAGCGCGGGGCACGCCGCGACGGCGAGGCCCGCGGCCGTGCGCCGCTTTTGCTTTGGGCGTCGGCCAAAGCGGCGGGCGGGGGGATGACGCGGTGATATCATCGCGGGGCCGGGTGACGCGGTGAGCGGGGCCCGCTTGCCAGCGGCCCGGGCGGCGCGCACGCGGTAGGTGGCGATGGCAGGGTTAGCTGTTGGGCCGTAGCTAGGCCGGAAGCGGGGCTAGGCTGGATTGGAGGTTGGCGGCCTGCTAGGTACAGTAACGTTTGCCAATAACCTTAAGGCTATTAAGTGGATTCAAATTTGAATTCAAATTTGAATCTACCCCAAATAAAATCCAAATAAAATTCAAATAAAGAACCAAATTTTCACACTAGCAGGTTATAAGTCCTAAAAGTATCGTGGAAGTCAAAATTAAATCTAGGAATTTTGGGGAAGAAAGCAGGAAGACACTCTTATTCGAATTACGAGCACTCAACTTTAATTCAAGTTTTTGAAATTCACCATTTTGAACTCAAGTCAAAACTAAGGATGTTACAAAAAGCTCATACAATTCTTGAACAAGAATAAGGATGTTTCCGCATGGTCAGCCAAAGATTTGCAAGGTGTTGACAGAGAAATCATTGAACATACCCTGGAAACAGATGAAAAATATTTCCAAAAAAGCAAAAACTTCGGAAGATGTCCGAAGAAAAAGTAAAAGCAGTTGGAGCTGAAGTTCAAAGGCTGCAAGACGTGAAAGTGATCAGAGAAGTGAAATATCCAGTATGGCTGGCCAACACTGTACCAGTGAAGAAGAAAAATGGAAAATGGAGAATGTGTGTAGATTTCACGAATTTAAACAAGGCATGCAAGAAGGATGATTTTCCCTTAGAGAGGGTAGATAAAATCGTAGATGATGCAGCCAACAGTGAGTTGCTCTCACTTCTGGACATGTTCTTAGGGTATCATCAAATAAGAGTACACAAAGAAGATGAAGAGAAGACAAGCTTCATCACACCATTCGGGACATTTTGTTTCGTGAGAATGCTAGAGGGGTTGAAAAATGCAGGATGCACATTCGAGAATGATAGAAATAGTCCTTCATCCCCAACTTCGGAGAAACATCCTGGCATTGTGTATGACATAGTTGTCAAAAGCATCCAAAGAAGAGATCATATCAGCGTTTTGGCAGAAACATTCGCGAATTTAAGAGCAGCGAACCTAAGATTGAATCCTGAAAAGTGTGTCTTCAGCTTTCACAAAGGAAAAGTTCTCAGATGCCTAGTCTCAACAAAGGGCATAGAGGCGAATCCCGACAAAATTAGAGCACTAACAGAAATGCAAGACCCAGTTTCCATGAAGAATGTGCAAAAACTGATGGGGAGAGTGGCCGCGCTCAACAGGTTCATTCCTAGGGCTGCAGAAAGAAGTCTGCCATTCTTTCAAGTTCTTAGAAGTACTAAGAACTTTCAGTGGTCCGAATCTCAGAAGCAAGCTTTCCAAGAACTAAAAGATTACTTGTCAAACATGACCAAGCTGTGCCCTCCTGAGCCAAGATCACCACTTTTGCTATATGTGTCTGCATCAAATTTGGCACTGAGCGCTGTATTAGTGCAAGAAAAGGAAGGAGGAAAACTCAAGCAGATCCCAATGTATTTTGCTTCATAAGAACTCTCTGGCTCAATTTTTTTTATTCTGAGCTATGGAAAATAGCATATGCAGTAATCATGGCTGCGAGAAAGTTGAGAGACTACTTCGAGGGTCACAGAATAAGAGTTATGAAAAATCAACCATTGAAAGATTTGTTCGCAAATAGAGAGGCATCTACCCGAATCATCAAATGGGGCGCTGAACTCTCAGAATACATTATAGTCTTCGAGAGAAGAAGCGCGATAAAATTGTGTAACACCCTAAATTCCACTGCTTGAGTATTAACTAAAATTTGCTTAGCAACAATGCGTTCTCGCTTAAGGAATATAAGGAGATTGTGTTTTTATAGGCATTTAATCATTTTTCTTAATTAATTAATGAAATATAGGGATTGCCTGTTGCATTCATGCCGGTGCATTGTTTTTGGGTGTTTGGATTCAAATCTTGATTTGAATTCAAATTGTTTGTTTGCTTTAAAAAGGAAATAGAATTAGAAAGAAAAGAGAAGACAACCCCCTTAGCCTTCCTCCCTTTCCAGCCCTGTCCGCCGCAGCAGCCCACCTTCCTCTTCTGCGCTCAGCCTAGTTCGCGAAGTCCGCTCGCGCCCCCTCAGCTTTCCCCGCCGACCGCATCACCTCCCTCCTCACCGCAGCAGCCTAGCCCAGCTAGCGCAAGCGGCCCAGCCGTCCGTTTCCCGCTTCCGGCCCGTTGCGGCCCGCGCTCGCGCCGCGGCCGCCCGGCCGTCTTTGACGAGTGAGGGCCACCCGTCATCCCCCACCTCCCGGCCGTTTTCGACTCGGGCTCGTCCCCGAGTCCGCCTGCCGTGTGCCTGGTGGTCGGCCCCCCCGCGCCAGGTGACCCCTCCCCCTGCCCGGCCTATTTAAGGCAGCCCCGCGCAGCGCCGCGCCGCCTTACCCGCGCTTGCAACCCTAGCCACCCGAGCCTACGGAGCTGCCGCCGCCTCCTAACCCTAGCTGCGCCTCCGCCGGCCGCCGTCGTCAATCCGTCCTGTTCGCCGTCGGGAAGGTCGTCGGAAGCACCGCAAGGAAGTAAGGGACTCATCCGTGTTATTTGTTCGCGTCCGTGTGCACCACATCACCGGCTCGGCCTCGCCGGACCTCCGCCGCCGCGCCTCCTCGCCGCCCGCCGCGTCGAGCCGTCCCCATCGCCCCGGGAGCCCACCGTCGTGTTCGCCGGGCCGCTCGTTCGTCGTCTGGTGCGGTCCCGCATCGGTTGGTGCACCCCGGCGCCTTTTTCTCCGCGTGCCGCCACTCACCGTCGCGCCGCCGCCGCGTCTCCTCACCGCCGCCGGCCATGCGCCGCCCCCGTCGCTCGCATTTGACCAGGGCTGCCAGATCTCAGATCAACGGCCCAGATTAGATTGAACCCCCCGGTCAAACCAACCTTACCGGTCAACCCTAACCCGCGCCCACTTTAGATCTCAGCCGCCCGATCTGGATCCTACGGATCAGATCCATTCCTATAGATTTACCCCCGCGTTTTGTTTAAGAAACCCTGAGTTTTTCCAAAATTGCAACCCGGTCCTTCCACCTTAGGAAATATTTACGATTAGGTCCTGTTTTCTTCAGTTTAGCCCCGAGACTTAATTTTTATTTACAGATTAGCCCTAAAACTTGTTTTAGCCATAACTTAGTCGTTTTAGCTCCGTTTTTAGCGTTCTTTATGTCCCCGTGATCGTCTCGACGAGTAGAATAGTTTTCTGTTGTTTTTACTTCTGTTTGAGATTATTGGTGTACTTTTTCTTATTTGTTTCCATTGTATGCTTGTATGTGAATGTGTGGAGCGTAGAGTACGAGCAGTTCGGGGACTTCACTGCTGTTGAAGATTACCAAGACCATGAGCAGTTTCTGGTGCTGGTAGAAGGCAAGTCCTTGCTGCATTCCCGTTAATACTATTACAACATGCATTTTAATTACACTGTTGTTTATTATTGCTATGCATTAAATTGATGGGTCCTATTGCTAAGGTTCGACTAGCTTTGTTATCCTATGCCTTGATCAACCTGGGTTTACTTTATGTTGGGTAGCACATGCTAGCGCTTTACGTGGTTTCGGGTGGTTTAATGAACACTTGTTAATATGGATTTATTTATGCTATCATTCATGTAATGCAAGAACAATTTATGCTTGTTAATCAGAACATGGAGCGACCACCTAGGAAAACAGTACTACCACAAGACATATGGCTCTATCTTGGCTTAATAATTAGTGAACTAGGTGCTAGGTATGCTTTACCTGATAAGGGTTGGGGGTTGCCGGTAGTTGGTGTATAGCCCGGCCCTCAGACTGATCTGCTCTATGGTAGCTTCACAGCTGAGAGAGGTTTATGCATTGCGCTGTCGAGTAACCTAGCGGGCAGCCTACATCTGGGGATCTTTGTAACGGCCTCGTAGTGTCCCTATGCAATCACACCTCGGTAGTGTGGTATGATGCCTAGCTAGCATCGCATGGTTGGGTCTAAAACTCTTTTGGGTTTTTACGCGACTTGTGGGTAAAGATGTACAACCTCTGCAGAGTGTAAAACTGACTAGTTAGCCGTGCCCACGGTCAAAGGCGGCTTGGACCCTCACATGATTAATCTTATGGAAGATGGAACTTTTAAACTTGTGCATTACATTCTATGGATCTGTTGCATTCTATTATCTGGGTTTGGTATATACTTTTACTTGCTAGTAACAGTTGCTTAATAAAACTTGACCAATTAAAATGCTGACTTTCTTATGAACCATCAACTTCCACCATAAAGCCTTGCATGTTGTTATAGAACTTTTCCCTTGTTGAGTACGACATGTGCTCATGCTGGTTGTTCCTTTATTTGCATCTACACTACCCGATTGCTACTCTGATGGACGCTTTGAGGATTTCCATGAAGAGTTCGATGAGTTTTAGGCATTCGTTCTCCAGTCAGCTGCCTGTGGAGGACTTCTGTGTGTGTTTCTTTTCCGCTGTTAGCTACTAGAACGTTTGTTTAGTTGAGACATTCGGTCATGTAATAAATGTTTAATACTCTATTTACGCTTTACACTGTGTTTTGCTATTCACTGCGTCGATGCATGTGTGTAACTTGATCCTGGCGCACATGTATTCTTGCATTCGGATTTGCCTTTAAATCCGGGTGTGACAAATCGCAAGTCCTGGCAGATTTTGTCATAGACTAGACTTCTCCAACACAAAATCTTGACGAAGAAATACCTACATCTTGGATAGTGCAGTGTGATGGCGCTTGGTGTCACAAGGGAGTTGGAATTTCAGCAGTCATAACATCTCCAGCAGGAGTTGTGATAAGATATGCAGCTCGACTCATATTCGCGGATAACGAGCACTCCACGAACAATACAACGGAATATGAAGCTTTACTTCTAGCATTAAGGAAGATGAAAGTTTTGGGTCAGCAAACCTTCATAATTAAGACGGACTCAAAAGTTATTCAGGAACATATTGAAAAAGAAAGTGAAGCAAGAAATCCAGTTTTGATGAAATACCTTGAAAAAGTCAGAGAAATGGAGAGACATTTCAAAGGTTATTCAATGCAACACATTCCAAGAGATGACAACAACGAAGCAGACAAACTAGCGAAAGCGGCAGCCAGAAATCAAGAAATGCCTCTTGATGTGTTCTTCGAAATCATCAAAGAACCATCCATCAAGGAATCAAGGCCGAAAATCGTAAATGTTGTGGAAACTCCCGATTGGAGAGCAAAAATCTTGGCTTATCTGAGAGGTCACTATGAACCGCAAAATGAATTGCAGGAAAAGAGATTGAAGCAAAGGGCAAGGGGCTATGCAGTGGTAAATGGGGAACTGTACAAATCGGGAGTCACTGAGCCGTGGCTAAGGTGCATAACTTCCGAAAAAGGCATCGAACTTCTCAAAGAAATTCATAGTGGATTTTGCGGTGCACACATAGGCACAAGAGCCCTGGCAGGAAAGGCAATAAAACAAGGATTCTACTGGCCCACCATAAACATTGATGCGAAAACACTGGTTCGGCAATGTGAAGCATGTCAGAAAATGACGAATCAACAAAACTTACCTTCCATGCCAGTCCATCTAATTCCACCATCATGGCCTCTGCAAAGGTGGGGAATGGATCTAGTTGGACCACTACCAACAGCTCAAGGAAATTGCAGATTCACAGCTGTCGCTGTGGACTATTTAACGAAATGGGTGGAAGCAAAACCACTCGCGAACATCAAGGCATCAACAATTCAGAAGTTCTTCTGGCAAAACATAATCTGCGGATTTGGAGTTCCAAGAGAACTGACTGTTGACAATGGGAAACAATTCGACTGTTACACTTTCAAAGAATATTGCAAGTCCTTGGGCACTCATGCGAAATTCTCATCAGTGTATCATCTGCAGTCTAACAAAGCAGTTGAAAGGACAAATGGAATAATATTCTCAGGAATCAAGAAGTGCTTATGTGATCAGAAGAAGGGCAAATGGTTTGATAAATTGCCAAGAGTAATCTGGTCACACAACACCACTATGTCAAGAGCAACAGGTTTCACACCTTTTCGCTTACTCTTTGGCACCAAAGCAATGACACCAGAGGAAATCAAGAATGAAAGCATGAGAGTGCTGAAAGCAAAAGAAATTAAAGAAGCTGACCAAAAAGTATAGAAAGACATGATTGAGTTAACGATTCTTGAAGCTGCTGAGAACATCGAAAAGTACCAAAAGGAAACTAAGGCATGGAAAGACAAGAAAGTGGTTAGAAAAGACATCAAAACCGGCGATTTGGTCTTGAAGAAAGAAGAACTGGGAGAACCTTGGGAAGCTTCATGAATCTTGGGAAGGGCCATACATAGCAAAAGAAACAGACATGCCAGGGGCTTTTCATTTGCTAGAGCAGACTAGCGAAGAGTTACCATATTCATGGAATGCTGACAGCCTGAAAAGGTACCACCCTTGAGAATTCCAGAGTTAGGTAGATTTGCTTTAGAGTATTTTCTTTTTTCGCAAGTTTTCATTCTAGAAAAGCAAAATCCGAGTCACAAACTTATAAGTGATTTCGGGAACAAAAACATTTGCTTTCTTTCCGCAATTTCATTAGAATAAGAAGGACCGTACTCTTTTCCTTGCAAAGGAGGCTCTAAATCAATAGGCAAGGTTTTTAACGAGGCGGATCCTATGTAAATACTCTTTGTGACATATATGAAAAGGGTCTTCCCCCAAAATCGTGCATTTTGTGGATTCCATTGTGTCAAAGAAAAATTCTTGAAAAGGCTCCGTGATAGCCGAAGGTTCCATCGTATGAAAGGGATATTCGTGAAAAGGCTTCGTGATAGCCGAGATTCCATTGTGTCAAAGAAAAATTCATGAAAAGGCTCTGTGATAGCCGAGATTCCATTGTGTCAAATAAAAATTCATGAAAAGGCTCCGTGATTGCCGATATTCCATTGTGTCAAAGAAAAATTCGTGAAAAGGCTCTGTGATAGTCAAGATTCCATTGTGTCAAAGAAAAATTCGTGAAAAGGCTCCATGATAGCCGAAGGTTCCATCGTATGAAAGGGATATTTGTGAAAAGGCTCTGTGATAGCCAAGATTCAATCGTGTAAAAGTTCATGTGAAAGGCTTTGTGATAGCCAGGATTCTATCGAAAAGTTCGTGCGGAAGGCTTCGTGATAGCCAGGATTCTATCGAAAAGTTCGTGTGAAAGGCTTTGTAATAGCCATAATTCCATCGTGAAAGAAAATTTGTGAAAGACTATTTGATAGCCGAAATTCCATAATGAAAGAGGAGGACTTTGTGAAAGGGCTTCATGATAGCCGAAGGCTCCGTGAAAGCCTAAAATCCCACCATCAAAGGGATTCCCACCAAAAAGGTCTGAGACAACAAGTTGTGGCCTAAATCCCACCGTGAAAGGGATTCCCACCAAAAAGACCTGAGATTACAACAAGTTGTGGCCTAAATCCCACTGTAAAGGGATTCCCACCGAAAAGGCTTGAGACAACAACAAGTTGTGGCCTAAATCCCACCGTCAAAGGGATTCCAACTGAAAAGGCCTAAGACAACAACAAGTTGGGGCCTAAATCCCATCGTTCAAGGGATTCCCACCAAAAGGCCCAAGACAACAATAAGTTGTGGACTAGTTCCCACCACGAAGGGATGTTTTTCAAAAAGTTTCAAAAATAAATAAAAATTATGACTAGTCAAAATGTATATGTTCTTGTTTAAGAGTTTTTTTGTGAAGTTCGCGAATTACATTTACGATGATTATTTTCCCTTGAAGAGGCAAGGGGCTCGAGTAAAGATTCGTAAACAATCATGGTTGAAGAAACTGAGGGTTGCGATATCAACGAGGGCAAGTGTGCTAAGTGAGTTAAGTCCACAAAATTCGTGAAACAAATTTTGTCGACTACCATAACGTTACTTGAGATTTAAAAACTCCCGAAAAATTCACAGATCTTTCAATAAAAAAATTGTTAAAAGAGAACTTTAACTTCCTCGACATACCGCTGAATTTTCATGCAAAACGGTAAGGTGGGGAAGGGTGACGTTTTTTCTCAAGAAAATGTCTTTATTGCCTTAGTTGCATAAAAATTCCGATAAAGTATTATTACTATTACATCAAGAAATCCACAATCTCTAGAATGAAAGTTCAACAACATGTCCGGGATCGTAGCTATTATTCTCTGCAACATCACTGGCGTAAGCGAAGTCAAGTACAGAGGTGATTGGGATAAGGGGCTCTGTCTTCAAAATCCTCGAAGAGCTTGAATCAGTAATAGTAGGACTGTCGTGTTCGCGAAGAAGGAAGAACGAAGAAAGATCGAAGCAGCTTATTGAAAACTTAAGTGATATTTCAAGCCAAAAGTCAGAAAAATCTCGTTCAGGTGAGTTTCTTTAAACAATCGCCATGCTTCGCCACTGACAATCACATTCCGACAATGAATTCGCAAAGGCAACACATCCTGTGCAGGCCCAACTTGCAGGACCTGTGCAGGTTAAAGTTTACGGAGCAAATTGTTCAGATATCACAACCCCATGAATTTACATATTTATACAAATCGCCAGAAAGGGCAAATGTTTCGGCAATATCAGCCGGTAATGTCAACCTTCGGAGAATCTTCTTCACGTTCAGAGTTTTCTTCAGCGTCGCTGCCGCCGCTGCTGCTGTCATCATCATTTTCGCCAGAACCTTCCCCGTATGTGTCTGTGGCTTCATCATCCTCATCTTCGAAAGAAGACTCTGGCGATGCAATGCTCTTTCCTCGCTTCTCCTCTTCGATTAACTAAACAAAGCAAAGGAAGAAGTATAAGAAAAACCAAACGGCAAAGTTCCGTGAATTTGCAAAAATCAACAATGTTTTCTAGAGATCAACCTGGTCAAGCTTAGTGCGAGCGATGTTCTTGACAACTTCCCTTTTGCTAGTAAGCTTAGCGCGAGCCAGAATTCTCTCACAAATTTAACCTTGATAGCTAGTACGTCTTCATTGGGGCGAAGTCTCGAGGTGCTCGAAGCGTCGGGAAATTGCGGAAGTTTATCGCGAAACTTCACAAGATCGCCACAGCCAAAATCGTGAAGTAGCTTCAGAATACATTCAACTAAGAAGGCCGCAGCAAAATCACTAGCACCAGAAATGACTCCAGGTAGTGCTTTGAACTCAGTATCAATCCAGTCCATAAAATCAGAAATTCCTATGTCAGTAGGAAGTGGAGCAGGACGAACACTGAAATTCTTCAAAGCTTTTTCGTACTCTATAAACAAAAGCTTCAGCTTGTAGATTTCAAAAATATTCTTCCTAGCACTCTCTCTCTGTTCATCCAATGCTTTATGAAGATCTTAAATTTTCTGTTCCTTGCTACTCAGTGTCTTCGCAAGATCAGCATTGTTAGTCCCAAGATCTTCAGCAACCTTTGAGGACTTGTCGTGATCTTTACGAAGATTTTCAATCAAATTCAGATCACCATCGTGAGTTTTCTGAAGTTTCTCGAGATCTTTTTTAGACCATTCAAGAGCTTCTTAAGCGATCTTCTTGCCATCTTGGAATTGCTTAAGGGCCTCATCTAACTCAGCCACCTTCTTCTCCAAGTCAAGATTCGCAGTTTCGGCCAGATCAAAGTTACGCTTCAGCTTCTTAGAATGTTGAGACAACTTTTCATTGGCCTTTTCCTGCTCAATCAAGCGTTCTGAAGCAATCCTTCCAAGCATAGAGGCTTTCAGAGCATAATCTTTCTGGTAGTTCGCGATCTTAGAGGCTGGATACGATCGAAGAAGATCCTCAAATTCTGAAAAAATCGTGAGACAAAGCCATAAGAGAAAAATCATGAAATTCAAAACTAAAGGCCTAACAAAAGTAACGAACCTTTTTTACTAAGATCTTTAATGGTAACCTTCTTCCCCGAACTCGCAGAGGGCTTGTCAAGAGAAACAAAAGTTTTCTTCAAGGAAGTGGAATGCCCCTTTCCGGAATCACGAGCAGCTACTCCGAGCGAGTGAAGTGTTTTTCTGAAGCTCCTTCTCCTGTTTCATTAATAAGTGTAGGCAATTTCCAAAGTGTTAAAATCCTGGATGTGCCACCTCCGATACTAGCTACCTTATAACCAACACTTAGAAGTTCACCACGGTATGACGTACCAAAGCTTTTGTTGAAGGCAACTACAGAGGGAGAAGGATCTTGGCCTTCAGGGACATCTTCACGAGTCTCGAGCAAAGGAACATCTTGAACAGAGTTTTCACCCTTGTGAACGGTCAACTCAAGTTCCTTCGTGAATTCAGGAGATGCCTCTTCCTGATGATGGGCGGGTTGAGGAATGGTACTCTCAACAGCAACAGCAGATATTCCAGCTTCTTGGGTAGCTTCGCCAGCAACATTTGAAAAAAGCCAATATCCATGAACTCATTTTCGAACCGGAGTGCAGTGTTCATGAAAATTGAATCTTAAGAAAGGCCAAGAGGAAAATCCTTTCTGGCTAGGTTCAACTAAGATGTCGTCATTGAAAGCAAAAGGAACCCATCGAGCTTCAGCAGCAATAACCTTCTTGATAGCTTTTTTAGCCTTCTTTCGACTCATCTGAGCGAGGCTGGAAGCTGCCTGAAGCTCAACGTCCGAAACATGTTCGGAGGGTTTGCATTTTTGCTTCGAAGATTCGAGAGACTTGGTCTTCGCAGGTTGAACACTGGAAGATGTTATCTCATCGATAATTATCTTGCTACTCTTCGAGGATCTTCTTCTCAAAGCTTTCAAAGGCGCTACTGAGCAGCTGGCCATAGCAATGGCAGGCATCTTCAAATTGCAGCCTGGGCGTCGAGAACGAAAGGATTTGTCTCCACAGATTTCAAAGAACACCCGATTTATCCTTTTCTTGTGTTTCACCAAATTCTTATATGACTTGTATTCGTTCATGGTGTATTCGCCGATCATGGCATTTACTGTGTTCTCAACTTCAGTCATGAAGTCGTCGGCTCTCTGGTCCTCCCTTAGCTGAAGTCCAAATCTCGGAAAAGGAACCTACTGTGCTGCCCAATTAACATTGAAGTTCACGATTTCTGTAGGAGCCCGACCATAAGAAATCGGCTAGATTTGAGTAGCAGTGAATTCCTCAATGATGTCGCGACCACCGACAATCGTGCTAGCAAGGTGAAATGAACTCTCACAATTCCTGATTCCAGCAGCTCGATGGTTGTATGAAGCGGTGCTAATAGCAGATAATGCTTCAATGGGCGAGGAGAAAGGGTGAGATGGTCCTTCATAACCAGGAACTGCAGACATATCCACTTTCACGTAAAACCAGTACGCGCTCCAGTCTTTCGCGAAATTTGTCTTGCAGCAGGGTGCGATCTGAATTCGAGTAAGCCCTTTTTGTGTATTTTGCCGGCAAGTGTTGAAAGTGCTGCAAGTATAGTGGGCTTCGTAGTATTGGCCGTCGCTAAGCTTGATAATATCAGGCACAATAACCAACTCGAACAATCGGGCAAAAACAATCAGCTCCGAAGTTACACCCGAAAGTCCTCATGATCAGAAGAACTTAGATACTTCCAGAAAAGAGTTCGGTGAGAGCTGATGAATCTTCACAAAAAACTTTTCTAAGATCGCAGGCAGAAGGGGATCGCAGGGGAATCTCAACCCGCAAGTGAAGAAGTCACGAAACACAACAACTTCGTCGGCTTCGAGGGTAGGAACTTGTTCATCCAGGGGAGCGCGGCCGCTACCTGCGGGAAAGAACCCTGCTGCTTCATACTCTCTAATCAAGTTGGCTGTGACTCTGGATTCCCTGAAAACAAAAGATGGGGGGAGATCTTTGGATCGCTTCGACGAGACAAGATCTCTCAGATCAGCATCGACATTCTCGATATCTTCTCCTTCTGATCTTATCTCCCCATCTTCACGGTTCTCAGATCCGCTGACTCCAGGAAATGTGTTGTCTTCTACAGGTTTAGCAACTTCGGGTTAGTGAGCTTCTTGCTCAACAGGCGGAATGCCAGCAGCTGCCAACTCCTCGGTCATAATGGGTCTGGCAGTACTTTTAACACGGGCCACCTAATCAACAATAATACGAAAACAAGAGCTAAGACAATTTTATTTGGCGTATTTAAAAACGCCAAACGAAATTCATGAATTCGAGTGTTCTAAGATAGAAAAGCAAAACTGGGAAAGAATGAATAATACCTTCGAAAGTTGAGAGATTCTTGAAGTTACGAGCCTTTGTCGCGAAAAACCTTGGTACGTGGATGACGGTGAAAAAAAGTCATGGCCGAATAAGGCCCATGTATTCGAAATGTCAATTTTTTTCAGGATGTACAAATATCGCGGAAGTCTGGAATCAGGAAATAGCGGGAGTCTGGAATCAGGAACTCGCGGGAGTCTGGAATCAGGAACTCGTGGAAGTCTAGAATCAGGGAGTCGCGGGGAATGCGAAGTCACGGGTGACGAAGCTCTGGAATCACGGACTTGCGAAATCGTGTGGTCAGATCCCCGAAATTCGGGAGTCATGAATAAAAGTTCGGAGATCAGAAAGAAGCCAATGAAGGACCGATTCGGGCGACCAGATAGGGGGGAGTGAATGGGAGCCGATAAAAATTCTTCCCTTTGGCTGAATTCGGCCTATACCCCAATCGCAACTCCACGAACCCACACACACAAACAAGATCCCAAACAGGGCTCAAACAACCTCAAACGAACCACCAAGAAGCCTAGGGACAAGAAACGGAAGCAAACAAACAAGAACCGAAGCACAAGCTCTGAACTGCAATAGCCTGTGCGGACTGTCCGTGTGGGACCTGTTAACACCAAAATTTGGTAAGGAGTCTGACTTGTGGGTCCGGTTCGATAAAGAGTCCGTCTGGTGGAAGGAAGGATCTTTTCAGAGATATTCGGCAAAGAGATCTGCGGTCGGCTATCTGCTCCAGTTCGGCAAAGGAACAGTAGAGCTGATTTTGCGGGATTGAATGATGACGTGGCTCAATCAGGGAGAACGAATGGATGGATAGGCGATCGAGCTTAGAGATAAGTTAGGTAACGAATCCATTCGAAGTTGTACTTGATAGGGTATAAATATGACCCCTGAATGTATGTAAAAAAGAGACAATCATTCTTCAATACACACCGGCCTTACGCCAAACCTTAGAGTCCTTTTGTCATGTCGTCGAGTTCTTCGAGAGGGCCAATCGATCCGTCGACCTCCGTGAGTACCGGCAACCTTGTATCATGTCTAGTATCATGCGGTGGATTTAGATCTGATGCAAGTAGTCTTGTTACCATGCTTCGTGTCATGCGGTAGATTCAAGCTTGGTTCAAGAGGGTTTCTTGTTAGGTCATGAGCCATGCGGTGGGCTAAGATCTAGCTTGAAGCTAGTTATCGGCTCTATTGGATTCTGGCAAGATCCGATAGATTCATTAAGTTACCCTGTGTTACTTCGAGTTTTTACTTTACGTTTAGATTCATGTAACACTTTTGCCCAATCTAGATGGGTTTGGATCGGCTCGCTCCTTTTGTGATCCCTGTATGGGTAGATTTCATATTTTAACACGTGGATCTTGTGCCTCCCGATAGCCAAAACCGAATCGATCTAGGTTGTTACGTGTTGTGGGTTCAAGCTTGCCATTGTTGGTATAAATCTTGAAAGAACCGGGTATCATGCGGTAGATGCAGGTTTTTGGGTTGCTTTAGAGCTAGTCATCCGGTGGATTGGATTTCGAATCAACCTGATAGATTTCTCCGCGTGGTAATGTTCGTTCCTTCTTCATGGACCCCGAATCGGCTGTTCAGTCGTATTCGGTTATGTTTCTCCACGAGTAAAACACGTGCGCAATTCATGCTTTAAATAATGCGTGCTTTTAGCTTTCCATGTTTAGATTGTATCATGCGGTGGATAGATCTATTTGTGGAAAGTGGTACGATTTCATGCAAGTTGTATCATGCGGTGGATAGATTTGTTTTGGCATCGTACCTGACGGATCTCTAAGTACCTAGACATGCGGTAGACTAGTGCTTTGGATCTATGCATGCTTGTTTATTACATGCTTACGTTCGCGCTTTACTTCATTCATTTATTTAACATTGTTATTATGGGATCGGTCATGTATCGTGTTTATGCATTGTTGACCAAACAAAGATCGATTGCCATCATGCTTACGTCATCCATTCGGCAGTATCGTTTTTCCTTTCGTAAGTTCCCGAGTGGTTTCAATTCTTTGGCAAATAGCTTTCATATAGCTATGTGTCATCTCGTATGGCTTCTTAGCCGTAAATATGGAACTGTCTGGTACCACCCGACAAGTTCCAAGCTTTGGTATTTAACTTCTTTAACTTTTGTTAATTTTCAGGAAAAATTGGTCGGCACGTCATCTCTACTCTTTGCGCGTGCGAAGCTTGACTTGTTCGGCTTCTTTGTGTGTTTGGCGCTAGGTGCACTTTTCGCGTCAACACACTTTTTGGCACGCCGGTGGGACCAACGACCGAATAGATCAAGATGCCCGAGATCGCGGACATCATGGACGTCAACCTGGAAGACCTATCTCCAGAGCAGCGGCAGCAACTCTAGGACGCCATGGACCATTTTTAGCAGAAATGTCTGCTGTCTTTCAAGAAAAATAGGAGTGGCGTCCCATACTTGAAGAACGAGATGCCCAGGGTGTTGCTGCCAGGGGAGAGCGATACTACGGTCCAACAGGAGAAAGAGGAGTGCATGCAGGTGTTCCAAGAATCCGTAGATTACATGTTGAGCAAGCACAACAAGGCTTTCCTCGGTGCGCTCCAGCGGATGATGGTGGCCGTCTTCGGCCCCGGCATGGAACAAGCATTTAGCAAAGCGCCCGTCCGGGGAGGCACGCGTGGACCCGGGCGAATCAAGCTCTCGGCCGCCAATTCGGAGCCCGCCGGTGCGGCCTCCTCCCCAAAGCGGCCGGAAGTCAAGCTTTCCGGCCTCCTCCACGAGCCGGCGGGAAACGGCCGTTCGGCCTCCCTTTGCGGGCCTCGGGACGGCGAATCCGGCCACCACCGCGGGCGGCACGAGTCAGCTCGTGCAACGCGGCCGAATCCGTACCAGCCCACGTACGGAGACTTAGCATTCGGCTCGCCCGGCGCCCCGTTCACTTCTGGTCAGAGGATCGCTCCGGCGAGCAATTGGTTGCAGAGAAACCTGTACGGCGGAGGCTACCACGTGGTGGGAAACTATGGGGCATTTGACGCTTTCCCACATCCAGGATACGCGCCAGCTGCAGGCGCGCAAGAGAATGACGCCCTGGCGCGGAAGATGGCCGAATTGATGCAAAATCAGTTCGGCCTCAACCCAAAAATGCAAGGACCCGCCTATAAGCCGCCGTTCCCAGAATGGTACTACAATGTGCTCTTGCCGCCAAGGGTGAAGCTGCCAACGGAGTTCACGAAGTTTTCGGGGCAAGACGACACGAGCACGGTCGAGCACATCGCTCGTTACCTCATGCAGCTCGGGGAGTGCTCAGCTGAGGAGACGTTCAGGGTCCGCTACTTCCCCGCATCACTGACAGGTCCAGCGTTCCAGTGGTTCTCGTCCCTGCCCCCTGAATCAGTGGCCAGATGGAAGGACCTGGAGCGGAAATTTCACGCTCACTATTTCAGCGGCAGCTCGGAGAAGAAGCTGATTGACCTTGCTACCATGAAGCAGAGGCATAGCGAGACGCCGCTGGAGTTTCTCAGGAGATTCAGGGAGGTCAAAGGCATGTGCTTCTCGCTTAACTTGCCAGATGACCAGTTGGCTGATATGGCTGTCGCCGGGATGCTACCGGCCGTACGAGAGAAGTTGTTCGGGATGGAGTTCGAGAACCTGGGCCAGCTGTCACAGAAGCTATCACTGATGAGCAACCAGGCGTATGGCTTCAAGAAGGATGCCAAGTTCGGCAAGCAGCACGATGTTGCTGACATCTACAACCAGTTCTTAGACAAGGCTGACCTGATCGAAGACTCCGATGACGAACTGGATGTAGCCGCGGCAGAGATCTTGTGGCGTAAAGAGCCTTTGACAATGAATCAGCGCTGGGTCAAGCAGACCAAGGGCACTTACGATTTTGACATCACAAAGGCTGATAAATTGTTCGAGCTCTTAGTGAAGGAAGGCCGAATCAAGCTGCCCGAGGGGCATTCCATGCTTCGGCCCGATGGAGTTAAAGCAAAACGTTACTGCGGCTTCCACGACAGGGATTCACACTCCATCAATGATTGCAGGGTCTTCAGGATGAAGATCCAGAAGGCTATCCAGGAGGGTCACCTTAAGTTCGACAACAAAATGAAGCTGGATGGCCACCCCTTCCCTCAGAACATGGTGGGCTTTTACGTTAACGTGATAGCTGCCGAGGAGAAGGGAAAAGTCAAGGTCTTGACCTTAGCCAGGTCTAGACAAGGTGGAGCAGTGGACCCAGAGCGCCAAGTGACTCTGGAACAGGTGCAAGGTGAAGCCCCCCGCATTCTTAAGAGTCACATCAAAATTGGGGAGTCATCCAGAGCCAAGCCCAGGGTGACATCGTGCATCCTCCTCAACAAATGGCAGCGCCAGATGGAGAAAGAGCGCTACCAGAAGCGGCGTTACGAGGAGGAGCAACGCAGAGCCGAAGAAGAAGCACACAGAAGGGACCAAGAGCAGTACACGCGCGAGCAGGAGCGCGCACACTGGGGATGTGCCTTCTTCAGGCATTGCTGGAATGAGGGTTTGAAGCTACCCACGTTGAAGAACTGTCCTGAATGCAGTGACAGGTATTTTGAGTACAGGCAGGAGACTGTCAATCGCTGATCCGTCCACGAGAGAATTGGAAGGATCCAACCTAATGGGGATCGGCGCCAAAAAATTGAAGTCATTGATCATCCTAGGAAGCAGCATGCTGACCTCAGGTGGGCTGATCATGAGGAGGATGAAGATGACTACGTCTGGCAGAAGGGGCAATGGTGCCCGCCCGGCCTGAGGAGAAGCCAGAAGAGACGGGTCCAGCGCTTGAGGAACCGCAAGTTGAGGCGGGCCGGAATCCGGACGCGTCAAGTGTGGCGCCCCAAAGATCAACTTTGAAGGATCGAAGCGTTCGGCTCCAACATGCATGGTATACTTTCCGCCGAACGAATTCATGGCTCCTGCTAACCGGGTTGTGCGGGGAGGAAGCGGCCCTAGATGATGAGCGAGGCCGAGGGGATGCGGCACAATTGGTGGCGGCCAAGCGAGGCAATCTTCGACAAGCCGGCCAAGAATCGACATATGAGGCCGCTGTACTTAAGAGGATACGTCAATGGCAAGCCATTGACAAAGATGTTTGTCGATGGTGGAGCGGCAGTCAACGTAATGCCGTACACCACCTTCAGGAAGCTTGGCATGGGCCCGAGCGATTTGACACCCACGAGTATAATCCTCAACGACTTCGCTGGGAACCCTTCAGATACCAAGGGGTGTGCTCACGTGGACTTGATGATCGGATCCAAGACGCTGCTCACCACCTTCTTTGTCATCGAAGGCAAGGGGGCCTACAGCCTGCTGCTCGGGCGGGACTGGATCCATGCCAACTGTTGCGTCCCGTCCACCATGCATCAACAGCTTATCCAGTGGGTGGACGATGAGATTGAGGTCGTCCAGGCAGACGACTCCGTGAGCGTGGCGAACATGGAACCCGGCTTTGCGGGAGTACCAAGGTATTGATTGCTTCTCAGGCAAAGACTGGGGGGAAGGTCCTGTTGAACCTGTCAGCAGTGATCAACAGCCGATTCAAGCAGTCGGCTCTTATAGCAATTTTTAATGGAGAACCCCGTAGATGGCACTGATGGCAAGTTAGGGCGAGGGTTCATGTCGGCTGATAAATTGGAAGAGGTTGACATTGGAAACGGTGATAAGCCAAGGCCGACGTTCATCAGTGCAAACTTGCAGCCAGACTTCAGGAGGGAGTTAATTAAGCTTCTCAAAGAATACAAGGATTGCTTCGCCTGGGATTATTCGGAGATGCCTGGATTGGATCGTTCCATCGTCGAGCATCGGTTGCCAATCAAGCCTGGTTTCAAACCATATAAGCAACCGCCCCGGAAAATCTACAAGGATGAGGTATTGGCCGATGTGAAGAATGAAGTTGAAAGATTACTTGACGCAAACTTCGTTCGGCCATGCAGATATGCGGAGTGGATTTCTAGCATCGTCCCTGTATACAAGAAGAATGGAAAAATGAGGGTTTGCATAGATTTCATGGACCTAAACAGAGCTACTCCGATGGATGGATACCCGATGCCTATTGCCGATTTGTTGATTGACGCCGCCGCTGGACACAAGGTGATCAGCTTCATGGATGGCAATGCGGGATACAATCAGATCTTCATGGCAATAGAAGACATTTCAAAGACGACCTTTAGATGTCCTGGTCATATAGGCCTATTCGAATGGATCGTCATGACATTTTGATTGAAAAATGCTGGTGCAACCTATCAACGAGCCATGAATTACATTTTTCATGAGTTGATCGGCAAGATTGTGGAGATCTACATTGATGATGTGGTAATCAAGTCCCTAAGTCATGACACCCATTTGGAAGATGTGAAGAGGACCTTGGAGTGCACCCGGAAACACGGTTTGAAGATGAATCCAAACAAGTGCGCTTTTGGGGTATCAGCTGGAGAATTCTTGGGGTTTTTGGTCCACGAAGGAGGAATTGAAGTTGGCAAGAAGAGCATGAAGGCCATTGATGAAGTTGTTCCTCCAACTAACCTCAAGGAGTTGCAATCACTGCTCGGCAAAATCAACTTCGTGAGAAGATTCATTTCAAATTTATCACAGAAGGTGTTGCCATTCTCTCCATTGCTGAAGCTGAAGAAAGATCAGAAGTTCACGTGGGGCGACGAACAACAAAAGGCTTTTGATGAGATCAAGCAGTACATGAAGGAGCCACCGGTGTTGGTTCCTCCTCAGCTAGACAAGCCTTTCAAGTTGTACGTGGCGGCCGATACCCAAACCATTGGATCGGCCCTTATTCAAGAATTCGAAGGGAAGGAGCGGGTAGTAGCATATCTTAGCCGAAAATTACTTGATCCTGAAACCAGGTATTCGGCTGTAGAGAAACTGTGTCTTTGCGTGTACTACTCGTGTACAAAGTTTCGGCACTACCTGTTGAATGCCGAATGCACTGTGTATTCCAAGTTCGATGTGATAAAACATATGTTATCTATGCCAATTTTGAACGGTAGGATTGGCAAGTGGATTTCAGCTTTATCAGAGTTCGAGCTGAAGTTTGAATCGGCGAAAGCCATCAAAGGTCAGATCATTGCCGATTTTATAACTGAACATCGTGATCCGTCAATTGATTTGCTTGAGATCACCCCTTGGGCGTTATTTTTTGATGGATCGTCATGTGGTAAAGGTGGGGGGTAGGGATCCTACTGATTTCTCCTAGAGGTGAGATGTTTGAATTTGCCATCCCTATTCAGCCCACTGTCACAAATAATCAGGCTGAATACGAGGCATTACTTCGAGGGCTTCAATACTTGAGAGAAGATGGGGCCGTTTCAGTTGAAGTTTACGGAGATTCAGAGCTAGTAATCAAGCAACTGAACAACCAATATGAATGCAAAAGTGAAGCGCTGAGGAGTTACTACGAAGAATGCAGGGAAATCTTGAAGAGCTTCCCATCGGTGACTCTACAGCACATTCCTAGAGAACATAACGAAGAAGCAAACAGGCTGGCTCAGAGCGCCTCTGGTTACAAAGAGAGTCAAGAAGCGTTTCTTTGCGGAGGTGTGTGCACTAGGGGCGGATCTTGCAGAAGATGATTGGAGGAAAGAGATCGTTGATTACTTGAAGGATCCATCCCGTAAAGTCTCTAGGAAGCTCAGGTACAAAGCCATAAAGTTCGTTCTTCTGGATGATAATTTATTCTATAAATCATTGGATGGGGTATTACTACGATGCCTGAGTCCAGAAGAAGCCAAGAACATGATGAGCGAAGTGCACGATGGGATATGCGGAGCACACCAATCGGCCTACCGTATGAAGTGGGTTATTAGACAAGGCCGGATGCTTTTGGCCGACGATATTAGAGGACTGCTTTGAGTATTACAAGGGATGTCAGGATTGCCAAAGGTTTGGGAATGTTCAAAGGGTCCCTGCATCAGCATTGAATCCCATCATCAAGCCATGGCCATTCAGGGGTTGGGGTATCGACTTGATTGGCCAAATTAATCCACCATCTAGCAAAGGGCATAAGTTCGTGCTTTTGGCTACAGATTATTTCACTAAATGGGTTGAGGCGATTCCACTGAAGAAGGTGACGTCAGAAAACATGATTGAATTCGTCAAGGAGCACATCATCTACCGATTTGGAATCCCTCAGACAATTACCACTGATCAAGGGGCACAATTCGTGTCACTGGAGTTCAGAGAATTTGCCGAAAGCATGGGGATCAAATTGTTTAATTCCTCTCCCTATTATGCCCAGGCTAATGGTCAAGCAGAGGCTTCTAATAAGATCATGATCAAGTTGATACAAAAGAAGATCGACCAGAAGCCAAGAAGGTGGCATTCGGTACTCAGTGAGGCACTGTGGGCTTACCAAATGGCCCCCCATGGAGCTACAAAGACTTCTCCTTACGAGTTGGTTTACGGGCATCACGCGATTTTGCCTTGGGAGATGCAATCAGATTCAAGGAGAGTGGTGCTGCAAAAGGACTTGAGCTCCAAAGATTACAGTGGCGTAATGATGGACGAGCTGGAGGATTTACATATGATCCGTCTCAGGGCCCTGGAAAACATCGAGAAAAACAAACTGCGGGTTGCCAAGTACTACAACAAGAAGGTAAAAGTAAGGCAATTCGCAGAAGGCGATCTAGTTTGGAAAGCGCTATTGCCGATTGGAACTAAATACAGTGAATTCGGCAAATGGTCCCCTAGCGGGAAGGACCTTTCCATGTGGTCAGATGCGTCCCTGGTAATGCATACATATTGAAAACTTTGCTAGGAGAAGAATTTTCCGCTGCAATAAATGGAAGATATCTGAAGAAATATTATCCTAGCATTGAGATTGATCGATGATTACACACATCTGACACAGAGATAGCCGGCGCTCAAGAATGAGGCCGCCTTCAGAACAAAAAATCCATAAGCAAAAGACATGGCCAGTGCCTAGATGCATTGCCCTTAGCACAAAAATCATATTACAACTGCTTCTTGCAGGTTTACATCTAACAACCCTGATGGTCAGATCTTCAAGGGGGTGGGAAGCAGAAGGCGTGGAGGAAGAAGCGAAAGTATGGTTCAATCTTTTCTTTGCTTCTTCTGCTGCTCCCTCTTCAGCTGTTCCAGGATGACCGTGACGGCAGCTTGGAACGCATGGGGGTGACCATGGTTCGTGGCCTCCATCAAGCTGTCCCAGGCCATCTTCAGGTTGTTGTACCTGTCAGAGACATCTAAAGCGGAGGAATCGATGTTAGGGGCAAGAAATCCGAATATAGGCATGAAGTCAAGAACAGGTTAGAGGCATTTACCCCCTACTAGTGCCTCCAGGGCCATGCGGCGCTCGCGTTCGGCTTGGCAACGGGCGGTGATGTCCCTGAGGCCGTGCTCCAAATGCCGAACGCGGCGGTGCAGTTGATGGTTGGCCCTCTGTTTAGGCGTGGCCTCCTCTGCCTCGAGGGAGGAATCGGAGGAGATGTACTCCGGCACATCTTCGGTCCCGATGATTTCTTCAGGGAGCAAATCAAGACTGGAAGAGGAAAAGAGGAGAACATGAAGCGCGAGATCATGTGGAGAACGAGGATTAGATCAAGGAAAAACTCACCTTCGAATCGTGCGCTTCTTTGATGAGCTACTCTCCCGGGGTTGCTTGCCCTTGTCCATGGCTTTGGGGTTTTCTCCGGCGAGGACGAGGGGGAGAGATGAGAAATGATGGATGAGTGCGCGAGTGGATTTGCAGGGCATCCCGGCAGGCTATTTTATTGACCGAAGGGGTGCATTGGGAGTGATGACCAGCCAGTACGCACTGTTTGAATACCAAACGGCAGGGTTTTCTCCCAGGTGCGAAAGGTTTTTGCTTGAACAGTGTTTATGGATTGCCGAATCGGGATCTTCTGTGGATTTTGCGCCAAGGGGCAGTTGTTCTCGCGCGTTCGGCTCAAGATGGTTCGCGGATGAATTCAAAGAAAACAAGATTCACGGATGCAAAATGTAAAGGGAGTCATCACAAAACAAGCACGGAATTCAAAAGTTCTTCATTTATTGCCGATATTTACACATCCCTAATACAATCTAGTCGAAGAGCCTATTCAACACAGATTGGGGATGAGTAATTTCGGCAATGGCGTCGCCATGGCCATCAAGGCGCTCCAGGTTGAGCTCGATCTCCTCAATGTCCTCTGGCGCGCTGCCCTGGAAGCCGCGCGGCCTAGTGGAGTAGTCGACGTCCGTGTGCGTCGCCATGGCAGCCAGGCCCAAGGTGGTGCCCAGGCGAACGCCATGGGTGGCCACCTCGTCGACACGGTGCTCCACCGCGGCAAGACGCTCCGTCGGCGTATCACCGCGGGCGTTCACCTTCTCGGCCAGCTGCTCTACCAGCGCCTTTAGCTGGTTGAGCTCAGCATCGCAGGCTGCAAGGAGCAAGAAGAAAAAGATTAGCATCAAAAGCCGGGTTGGATCAAGAACCGCTTTCGGAGCCGTACCATCGATGGCTTCCAATAGCTGTTTGCGCTGGTCCTCCCATTCCAGCTCGGCTATGCCCGGCTTCTTGGAGACGTCCTCTAGCTCGTGCCGGGACGCCTCCAGCTCCTCCTTGAAGCGGAGGGCATCGACCTCCCCGTACGGCATGGGGGAGTGGCCGTCGGACTCCGAGGAGTCG
This sequence comes from Cenchrus americanus, assembly GCA_947561735.1. Taxonomy (NCBI): domain Eukaryota; kingdom Viridiplantae; phylum Streptophyta; class Magnoliopsida; order Poales; family Poaceae; genus Cenchrus; species Cenchrus americanus. The sequence continues at coordinate 79,767,238 of OX387240.1, forward strand.
TCCGGAAGGGGTTGATTGGCTGGCGCAGGAGACGGATTCCACTGAATCAATCTGAGAAAGGGGATGATCGTCAAAACAAGAAGAAGATCAAAAGTTGAATCAAAGAAGAGGAAATCGACGATCATTGCCTCAGATGCGCGTTGGCGCTGCTCCCCTCCGCCTCATCGGAAGCGCGGCGGCGGTTGAGGTGGCGCACCATGGTGGTTTGGGATGTGCACTGTTTGGAAAGAGAAAGGACTGAGATTGGCAAAGATTCGAGAGCTAGAAGGCCTGGTGGAGAGCTAGGGGCACCTACGGTTGCATTTATAGGCCTGGCAAGATGAATCGTGGCTTCGAGTCATGGCTTTGGATCGTGGCGCATATCCCAAGTAAATCGGAAGGTGGAAAGGTTTCGTTGGCCAGCCCACCGACGGGTCGCTTGGAGTTCTAGGCTGAGCCGCATTCAGTTGATTGGTTCGGCTAAGGAGAATCAAAGTGCCATTCGGGAGTTAGCGTTTCTTTGCCGAATGGGTCGTTCAACATTATATTTGAGGGTACGCAGAAGAAAAGAAACAAATTACAAGAAAATATCACAAGAACGGCCAATTCGGTTATACATCGGTGGGGGCATTCAAATGTTCAGATGTTTCTCAATCACACCACGAGCATTGGATGTTGCCTGACGGAAATTGTCCAACAGTTCTTGGCAATCTTTTTGGGCGCTGGACAAGGTGGTGAGTTCTGTATCGCATTGTTCCATCCTGGCTATAGCCGATCTTGCTTCCTCTTGGGTCTTTTCTATCAATCCAGGAAGCTCGGCTATTTTCTTTTTATCAGCCTCTATCTCGACCTCGACGGGTTTCTCGGCTCCGCTTCTAGAGCAAAGCTTTCCCGGCAATTTTCGGATCACAAGAAGCCTGCAGATCAGACAATGTGTTTCTGTGGCTCTCTGTCTGGGATTGCGCCCCGTTCATGGCTTGTTCAAAGATCGATCTCTTCTTTTCGATAGCCGGACGGGAGCGCAGTTTCCTCAAAGCATGTCTTATGGGCGCGTAAAGGACGTCCAGGCCACAGATGGATACAAGAGGAGCGCTGATATCCTCGGGAAGTTCTTGGCTGATGGATTCAAGCATCTCCTCGAAGTGGTCAAGATCCTTGAACTGATCTTGTGCATCTCTTTCCAGCCAGGCAACAATTTCTCGAAGCTTTGCTGGCACCTCATCTGACAGAGGCTGGTACATCCCTTCCATCGCCTCGGCAACTGGATTGGTCCCCGACAGCAGGCTTGATGATGATGGAGCCTGATCCTAAGAAGCCGTATTGCCGAGTTAGAGGTGCTAAAAGTAAAAATAGCAGAGTTGAGTGCAAATGATTACCTCGTGGCCGATTTCTTGAGCAGGGGTAATCGCAGGTGAAGGAGGTGCTCCAGGAAGAGCCGAAGCTTCCAAGCCGGAAGGTGTTGATGCAGCTGCTGGTAGTTCATGGGCTTCTGGCTGATGATAAGTCAGATCCACCTCTGTTGGGGTTGGAGTCGCTGCGTGACCAACAGGTGATTTTGCCCTTGGAGGACTTGATGGCTCCGGCTGGATTGGGAGATTCATCTCTGGAGAATTCATTGCTTCTGCAGAGGGTGATGAAGATGAGATCTCCACTGGGATAGGTAATTCAACCCTGGATGGACTTGCTTGTTGAGCCACTGGGACATCAACCAGTTGTTCTTCCACTGTTTCTTCTGCAAATGTCAAGTCACAAGGGTAAATGCCAGTGTTCATCCTTAAAAGAGGACAATAAAGGTCATACCTGTGGATGGGGCATTGGCAGGTTCTGACACGGAAGGTTGCTCGAGCTCTGGTCTGAGAATGCATAAAGAGATAATTTATCGAGAACGAGTAATCTTGGGGTCAAGAAGGTAAAGGATTTTACCTCAACAAGGATTTTCTTGATAGTTCTCCTCCTCTTGGCATTTGGAGGAGCAACCAGAGATAAACCTTGCCTCCTGTCGGCCAGCAAGGCTAGAGAGGCCGGGATCTCGTTGTAGCAAACCTGGCCATTAACTGAGCCATAGTTGTTGACTTGAATCCCAGTGCCGAGATTGGACCTACGAGATTGTAGGTGATATTCCCGGCTCGAGGGGCGTGCAGCGTGTTCGTGGAATCAAAAGAATGAGATCAGAATCATGATTGAGAGGAGAAATGTCTGATCCAAAGGTTCGTTATGTTACCTCTGAAGTTGGCAGGAAGTCAGGCATCAACTCTGCACAGAACACGTGTACAGGCTCACTGAAGATGTGATCGTGGAATTCTTGCCACCAGGAATTGAAGGTGGGATGAGCTATGATTGTGGGCACGAAAGGACATGTGTAGATAATGGGACTATACACATAATGGAAGATCCTGCTGCACTGCATACTCTCTTTGATTTCCTCTCTGGGCTTGAGGAATTCATGCAGGAACAATCTTGGGGGCATCTGACCACACCCAATCTGTCTGGCCATTACATTGGGCTGATAATATTCATAAGTGCTAGAATTCAGCCTTCCTCCGTTGAATTCGGCCGGCAGTATACATGGGCGGATTATGATGTTGAAAATTTCCAAGAATCTCCCATCTTGACGACCAGGCTCAAAGGAGAATTCAACAGGGAAAATCAATGTATCATTATCCAGATAGGGGAGCCAGAGAGGGTTCTGGAAACCTTTGAAGAATAGTTCAAAAAGCTGGCTGATGTCTTGCTGAATAAGAACAGTTGAAGCCGCTTCTCCGTAATTCTGGCATCCCCTGGTAGCATTGTTTTCTCCTTCAGGGTGATTGGATGAGGGGAAAAGCCTGGTGTTCAAATCAACACCAACAATTTGATGCAGGTGGAGCTGCAGCCATATCTGAACGAACCACCAAGGGCCGTTGACACATGCTATCCTTTGGCTAGTGTACATCTGAGTAACAGTTTGGTGAAGCATATGGTATACACTGCCGAGGAAGAATTTCCCAAGGGGAAGGCGGTTGCCACTAGCCAAATGAGACGCCATTGCAATATGGTTCAAGGTAGGCTCGTTGGCTTTGCCACAGAAGACAAATCTGCACAGCCACATATTCGGGAATGCTCGTATTCAACATCACCAAGGGGATTGTCTTTCATGTGCTTCAAGATGTAATTCTTATATCCGTTCCCCGGCTTTACCCCCGTCCGGCGTGAAGAACCTTTGAAGTTCCGGGGTGGACGGATCCGTGATGTCAAGGCCGGTGATCATATATACATCGGCCAAGGTTGGAGACATTGGGCCATGGCCAAAAAGGAAGGCGTTGGCGCCGTTTGACCGAAGTGGCAGTCGCTATCGGGGAGGTCTTCGTTCTTGGGGGGTCTCGGCCACGGATAACTCCAAGCACCGGGCGATACGGAGGGTATCCGGGTTGGTCGCTCCGCTCTTGTCCGCGAGAATCCTCCGTACCAAGTTTTCCAGCCTCGCAATTGGAGGTAAAGGCCGTTCTTGAAGGCGTCTTGCCACCGAGGCGGTGGAGACGGAGAGCCGCTTTAAAAGGGATTCTCTCGATATTCGACCGCGATGAAATCTCGAGGGTCGGAGTTCCCCACAGGACCAAGATAATAGGATCTCGAATTGGCCTCAGTGCGAATCAAAAGCTCAGTGGAAGGCTCCTGGAGGAAGAGCGGAAAAGGAAATCTCAGGTAAAATTGAAAACCTAAATGCCGAACAAGGCTTACGGGGGATGAATTTACCTGAGCGTCTTGGTTCTGAGCTGCCATTGGAGATTTGAGCTCAGAACGAGGGGATCTAGGGTTTGGATCTGGATGAAGATTCCGGCGAATTGCGAAGAGCAGGTGTTGACAGATTTGATTTGAAGTATTCGTGGCTGGAGTCAATTGTGGAACAAAATTACTTTTATCCCACAATTGAAGGGGCATGTGTTAACACCAAAATTTTGGTAAGGAGTCTGACTTGTGGGTCCGGTTCGATAAAGAGTCCGTCTGGTGGAAGGAAGGATCTTTTCAGAGATATTCGGCAAAGAGATCTGCGGTCGGCTATCTGCTCCAGTTCGGCAAAGGAACAGTAGAGCTGATTTTGCGGGATTGAATGATGACGTGGCTCAATCAGGGAGAACGAATGGATGGATAGGCGATCGAGCTTAGAGATAAGTTAGGTAATGAATCCATTCGAAGTTGTACTTGACAGGGTATAAATATGACCCCTGAATGTATGTAAAAAAGAGACAATCATTCTTCAATACACACCGGCCTTACGCCAAACCCTAGAGTCCTTTTGTTGTGTCGTCGAGTTCTTCGAGAGGGCCAATCGATCCGTCGACCTCCGTGAGTACCGGCAACCTTGTATCATGTCTAGTATCATGCGGTGGATTTAGATCTGATGCAAGTAGTCTTGTTACCATGCTTCGTGTCATGCGGTAGATTCAAGCTTGGTTCAAGAGGGTTTCTTGTTAGGTCATGAGCCATGCGGTGGGCTAAGATCTAGCTTGAAGCTAGTTATCGGCTCTATTGGATTCTGGCAAGATCCGATAGATTCATTAAGTTACCCTGTGTTACTTCGAGTTTTTACTTTACATTTAGATTCATGTAACACTTTTGCCCAATCTAGATGGGTTTGGATCGGCTCGCTCCTTTTGTGATCCCTGTATGGGTAGATTTCATGTTTTAACACGTGGATCTTGTGCCTCCCGATAGCCGAAACCGAATCGATCTAGGTTGTTACGTGTTGTGGGTTCAAGCTTGCCATTGTTGGTATAAATCTCTAAATAACCGGGTATCATGCGGTAGATGCAGGTTTTTGGGTTGCTTTAGAGCTAGTCATCCGGTGGATTAGATTTCGAATCAACCTGATAGATTTATCCGCGTGGTAATGTTCGTTCCTTCTTCATGGACCCCGAATCGGCTGCTCAGTCGTATTCGGTTATGTTTCTCCACGAGTAAAACACGTGCGCAATTCATGCTTTAAATAATGCGTGCTTTTAGCTTTCCATGTTTAGATTGTATCATGCGGTGGATAGATCTATTTGTGGAAAGTGGTACGATTTCATGCAAGTTGTATCATGCGGTGGATAGATTTGTTTTGGCATCGTACCTGACGGATCTCTAAGTACCTAGACATGCGGTAGACTAGTGCTTTGGATCTATGCATGCTTGTTTATTACATGCTTACGTTCGCGCTTTACTTCATTCATTTATTTAACATTGTTATTATGGGATCGGTCATGTATCGTGTTTATGCATTGTTGACCAAACAAAGATTGATTGCCATCATGCTTACGTCATCCATTCGGCAGTATCGTTTTTCCTTTCGTAAGTTCCCGAGTGGTTTCAATTCTTTGGCAAATAGCTTTCATATAGCTATGTGTCATCTCGTATGGCTTCTTAGCCGTAAATATGGAACTGTCTGGTACCACCCGACAAGTTCCAAGCTTTGGTATTTAACTTCTTTATCTTTTGTTAATTTTCAGGAAAAATTGACTAGCACATCATCTCTACTCTTTGCGCGTGCGAAGCCAGCTTGTTCGGCTTGCTGTGTGTTTGGCGCTAGGTGCACTTTTCGCGTCAACAGGACCGGCGGACCATCCGCGAAGGGGTCGCGGACAGTCCGGCCACCACACGCGGACTGTCCGAAAAAGCACTCCGAACCAACAGAGCCGCACCCCGAAAAATCGGACTGTCCGTGATTGAACCGCGGACTGTCCACACGGAAAATCTTCTCGCAGACTGTCTGTGGGTCTCTCGCGGACCGTCCGCAAACCACGTGCAAAACGGAAATAAAAATCTAATCGATCGAACGAAGAACTCGTGAAGAACTCGATGAACTCGCGAAGAACAACCCTAGCCGCGGACCGTCCTCGCGGACCGTCCGCCCCTCACCCAGAAACAAAAGCGCGAGCTCCGCGAAAACAACTCCAACTTCCAATCGATGGATCTCCTAAACCGTTGGAAGGATTGACCCCAAATTTTGGGTAGATGAGAAGCGTCACTATGTGAAGCTATGACCAAAATCTTGGAACCCTAAACCAATCCAATCAACCGGAATCACAAATCTCGTGCACTCAAAGCACAAACCCGAGTTCATCCAATCCTCACCAAATCGAGCCCGACTCCCGGCGTTTGAGGGGTCAAGATCATCACCAAAGGTGCGCAAGACATCCATCCATGATCCCCTCAAAGAAATCCGGAGCCAAACGACCTAGAAACGATGAATCGAGCCAAGCACGAAAATAGCACAAAAAGAGCTCCGAAAAAGCAATAAAAGAAACTCGGTAATAGAAAGGTTGGCACAAGATTTAGAGGATGAATTCACTATGAATATCTTGTCCAATCAATTACAAGCCACTCCTAGAATCCAAATTTAAGATGGCAAAAAGCTCCAATCAAAGAGCCACACTCTCCTCTCTCCCACTCTCCCAAAGCACTCCAAAATGAAAGAGTACCACCACCTACTGGCCCAAGAGATGGCTGAAAATTCAGCCCCCTCCTCCTATATATAGGCCCTCCGGAAAAGACCGAAGTGCCCCTACACTAGGAGTACAACACAAGCCCTCACAGGGGCATTTTAGTCAACACATGAAGTTCACCATCGGACGGCCGCGCATCCATCAGGCCTTCACGTCCTCCCGACGCAAGCACCTAGATCATGCCAAGTGTCGCCCGCCTCGAAGCTTCCCGACGCACCCGGATATCATCTCCGACACCCAAACTGAGAAACCCTCCTCCGATGGTTTTGTGGCCAAACCACCAAGACCCGCGTACACGGCCCGGCCTCACCACGCCAAGCGTCGAGCCCGCCAAGCCTTTCACCTCCGGCGCCCGGACGGTCTACTCAGTCTTGCCTCGTTCCTTGACTTGGCCACCACCGATGCACTGGCTCCATGTCCACGACTTCGTCTTGCTCTTCTTGCACCATGCGGCTTGCACTTGATCCCGTCGGCCACCGGGTCCCTCGAACCAAGCCTACTTGTCTCTCCACTCCTCGGAGGCCCCGCAAGGCTAAGACCTTTCACGCCTGTTCTTCACCTGCACAAACGCAAACCAAGTCGCAACCAACACCTACAATACTAGGCCAAGAGTCAGTCCACACAACGTTGTCAACCACTCCTCACGAGTGCATTGACAACACACCACATAAACAATAAGGTAATTACTCAAAATAAAACACACACAACACAACTCAACACTACACACACAAAGCTTCAAACCTTCCGGTTAATCACTCATCACACACGGACCAAGGTACTTCTCAACATGGTTCCTCAGCCAAGTCAAAGATGTTATCACAAGAAGTCCGGGTTCAACGTGTGAACTAGTGGCAGACTTGTAAATGTATGAAATCAGCCCTGCAAATCACGAGATGTAAAAGACATTTGTGTACGTATTCACACTAGGAATATTCTCTAGATCTGAGGGTATTTTCGGGATGTGAAAAGTCCCTTCGTCTCTATTGACGGTTAATAGTTGTATCAAAGTTCGTTTAGACTTGCAAGCGGACAAGTCTCCCGTCGTAGTCAAGGGACCCTTCTTCCCTCGAGTGGTAAACCCAAGGTATCGAATCCGTGGAACAATGTTCAACACAAGGATTCAATCTAGTAAAGCAAGGAAAGCTATCTAATGAAGAACCAAATTGCATCTAATCTACTAACTCATAAAGGAAACACATCTAATCTAATCTACTAAAGAGGTAGCAAGAGAAAGCAAGAGATAACCAATCTAGAGAGTCTAGATCATGCTTGTGCTGTAGCTCCAAACAAGATAGATGAAGATATAAAAGCGAATCTCATTAAAAGCATCTTTAAACCGTGGCCTCTGGTCCGATTCCGAAAACGCCCGCCTTTCGGAACCCCCGTTCTGTCACAACGTATTCTTATTAATGCGGGTAGTCTAGGTCGAGTTCAATAAGAACAAGTTGAAATCACTTGGTCGGTCCGGTATGCACCTCTAGCCACCGCGGCTACAAGAGCACCCTAAGCAATCTATCTTAAGTATAGATTGGGGAAAAAGCAAAACCAAGAAGAAAACAAAATCATCGAGAAGGCACTTGATCGCTAGAAATCGGATTCACTTAAAGACTTCACCATGAATGATTACATGAACAAGATCACCACCGGGATCCTACCTCGATCTTGATCCTTGCTCCGGAGCTCCGACGTGGTCTTCCATGCAAGGTTCCCACATCGGCTAGGGAGATCCTAGACAACTAGCATGACCCTCATCTCCGAGATGGTGTCCCTCAAGCTTTTCTACTCCTCGGCGGCAGATGACGAATTGATTGATACGTGGCTCTTGGTCATGGGGCTATAAATAGCCCGAGATGCATCTAGGTCAAAGAGGAGGCCGACTGGGACCCGAAACAGGCTGGGCCGACCAGCCTGGGCCCATCTCGGCCCAGTCAGTGGCCTCCTTCGCCCGGTGTTGCTTCCCGGGTCTTCTAGATCCTCTCCCCTTTTGCATGTGGGCCCTTGTCGCCAGTTTCTCTCCGAATTGGACGAAGCTCCTTGTCTTGCAAGATTCAGCACTTTTCTGGCTAGGTCCTCAGAGTTTGTCATCTTCTCGGGCTTGGTCCTTGGGCTCTTGGAGTCATGTTCACTTCATTGCTTGACTTGTACCGGGCTTCAAGGTCTTGTCATGAGTTGCTTAATGAACTTATCCCGGAAGTCTTGCTTTCAACGCTAAAACCCTGCATAAACACTAAACTCCAAAACCGACATGCACAAGTGAACTGGTTATACCATGGGGGTTAGTACCAATGGATAAGATACAAAAGTCATGCCAACACCGAAGGTAAACTCATGGCTAGGTTGACGGATTTTCACCGTCAACAGCTCCCCCATGCTTAAACCTTGCTCGTCCTTGAGTAAGCCTTTGATGGATATCATCGTTGCCCTTCATTGTTTAAACCTTGCACTTGATCATGCATGATAAAACATAATGCTCTCAAAAGTTTAGTTTGTTAAAGTTCCACAATGTACTAGACTTTATCCCTATGGAGGATGCTCCCAAAATTTAAATGGATCTCAGAAATTTTGAAATAATGAACAAGATGAAAAAGAGCTAAACCAAGTTCACAAACCACCTTGCATCTTGCTCATGAACTCTCATCTCAACTTGTCTCTCAAGCCTATTTGTTCTACTCCTTTCCCTCTCATAACACATATATATGTGGTAGGCTTTATATGGAGCTTTTTGGGAAAGTTTAGTCCTACCAAGATATTATAAACGAGATGTTGTCAAAACAAGACAAGCTTCTCATGGTCTTACCGAGACTCGTCAAAAAGGTCATTGGAAAATAATGTTAAATCAAGGAGGGGAAAGAGAAAAATACACACACTTGAGATAGGTGGACATGTGTAAATGGCAAAGAGTGATCCCGAGGCACAAAGGAAGTCCTCGTTATCAGATTACACATGGTTGGAAAATGAGTATGGATCTTTTAATCTTGAAACCTTGAAATTCCTAATGCACTTTAGAGAACCGGGGAGTTCATTTTATTTTTTTTATATCATACATACTTATATTTTTTTCTTTTCTCCTCTTTTTCTAATACTCATATTTTTGTTCTTTCTTTATTTTTCTTATTTTTTCTCTTCATTTTTTTTATTTGCTCCCCTTGAACTCTAAAATTGCATTGTACCTACCTCCTCCCCCATGCTTAGACGTTTCTCATCCTCGGGCAAAGAGGATATAGAGATAAGGTAGGTGCTGGAAATACTTTTCCTTTGGAGAGATACTTGAAATCTTCAATGTTGGCACCATCTTGCGATCTTCCTTGAATTGATGATCCATACTCAATGATAAGTTGTGGTCAAGGAGGTAAACACAAAAGATGATATTTGGTTTTTAGGATGGATATCCGGCGAGGTTTGTGAGATCTCCGATGTGGGGATACACAATGCACGGATAAAAAGACTAGCAATAAGAGAGATACGCAAAAACGGAATGACCAGCTTCTTAGTCTCAAGCCAGAGAAATCAAGGCCTGAAATAACTCACCCAAAAATAAACCTTGTATGCTAAGTTTTTGCACTCAAATTTTTATATGGCTCTGGATAGGTAGAGCAACATGCAAGTGGTATTTATGACAAGGTTAGCATTACTATAAAGAACAAAAATAAATCATCTTTGATCCATCTAAAACTTGAGAGAACATAAAACACTATGGGTCTTTATTTTTATCATAACCTCCGCTAAAGATTAAGCTAGCATTTAGATAAATTCAGATTTTTATTTTAAGAGAGCACTAGCTTAAATATGCATAAAACAATTACAAAGATAAACAAAGCGGCAATTATAATCATATATCATCATGGCATAAATTTCATAACTTTACCAAAGGTAAAAACTTGGTGGTGACATTATTAATGATGAAAATAAAAACTAACACCCGTGCTGAAAATTAAAGAAAAAAAGGGTAAAGGAAAGAACTAAAGCTCCTCCTCTCTCTAATCTTCCGCCGGTGGTTGATATTGATGGTCTTGGTTGTTGTACCCTTTATCATAATAGGATTGTGCCGCTACTCCTATGAATTGTCCGACGGTGCTGGGTGAAGGTGTCAAAGCTCATAAGCGATGTTTGCATTTCCTTCACCCATTTGGTTTGCATTGGTTTGGATGGCTGCAATAATTTGCATGTTTCTTGCAGCGTATCCTCCAATGATGGCCACATTGTTGTGGTTGAGAAAGATGTGCATATGGCTCCGCAAAGGCTACATTGGGCACCGCAAAATTTGATGGGGGCATGGCTGCACCACTCCCCCATGCTTGCATTGGTACACAACCGTAACAACTCGGCGGCGCCAGAATTCCTACAAATGGTGGCACATAATTTTGTTGTGCACCTCCTTCTTGGGCCATAGAAGATCCTTCTCCTATAATCCTTCTCTTTTATTTTTCTTCGCCGGCACAAGAAGTCCTTCCTCTAACCAATCTTCTTTCCCCTCAAGAAAAAGACTTAATCTTCCATCCGATAGGGGCAAATTTACTTTGGCCACTTTGAAGCCTCCTCTCTCATCTTCACTTATATATTTTCCTTTCTTCAAATCCTAGGGAAGTCCCGGGTAGGAGATGATTCGGGTTCCTTGCAATACCCGATCTTAAAGAGATAGCCAACATGGAGAGATAACCCCCCGAACTAATTTCTCCCGAATCTGATGTCGCTCACAACACCACCGGTTGATCATAAGGTGAGTGGGGTTGATTGGCTTCTTGGCAAGCCGAGTAAAGCCAATTCAACTCCGTGTTGGTTATCTTTGTCTCTCTGATTCTCCCCAAAATCCTTTTGCACATCCATGAGCGAAACTCTTAGATGATGGGGTTCCGGATAAAATTTCTTTGTGGCTATGCTTCTCCCGTGATCATGCTCCAAAAACCTGCCCATGTGCCTCCATGCACATCCACTTGTTCCGGGGCTACCTTTTTGAAAACCGAGTTATTCCCTAATACATAGGGAGCCGCTTGTTCAATCAAGATAGGAGACACTCGCCCATGGATCTACGATACTAGAGCATGCAATCGTTTTGAATGAAAACCAATCTAATCTATCGGGGGTCGTGACCATGGTTTTGCCCTTTCCCTCCTCTCGTACTCACTATGCAAAGGTATTCATGACTAGACCTATGATGGACACGACGTGTTGAATGGATCCAAGGAAGCATTGGAACCCTTATGTCGGGGACCGCCCTAGGGGTCCCCTCAAATAATGGGGGAACCCTCACTTAAATTCCTGCATCAAAATGAACTAAGCCTAACCATGCAGAGAACTAACCATGCAGGACGTGGCCCATGCAGCAGGACTTCGGAGGCCCACCAAGACAGCTCGCCTATGAGACCCCTCGAGCAGGCTCCGCCTCGCCCGAGGGTACGCTCCTCCTCGAACGGGCTCCGCCCCGCTCGAGGGGCAACCCCCTCCTCGAACGGGTTCCGCCCCGTTCGAGGGGCGACCCTTCCCTCGAGCGGTCCCGCCCCGCTCGAGGGCTCGCTCCCCCTCGAGCGGGCCTCGCCTCGCTCGAGGGTTCGCTCCACCCTCGGCTGGGGCCCGCCACGCTCACGGGCGCCCCGCACGCGTGCGCCGGCCCCGTACTTGGGCATTTAACGCCCCGACGCCGCAGACGGCGCCATCATGCGCCCGGGGCTCACGCCCGGTGCCGCCGCACCAACTCCCCGGGGAGGAGCCCATCCCCGCCACCGTGGGGTGGACCGTGCGATACGGCCGGCGTCGGTCCCATGACACCGCGCGCACGCCACCGTACGGCTAACGCGCTCGACCCTCGAAAGGGGGCCGGCGCACCCTCGACTCCACTTTCCCCGTGACCCCGCAGTTAGGTGAGGGACGCTAGGCCGGTGGGTGGCCATCCCGGCCACTGTAACGGCGCGGCCGCCGTACCCACGCGCGCGGGCACACGCCTGACTCCGCAGCGCACGCCCGAACACCGGCAAAGAACCACTCCACCACCGCAGAGCTCATTGGGAAGGAACGCCGTTCTGCCCGCTCCTGTGCCCCGTACCGGCCATCATCGGCCGCCCCCCTCGAAGCCTATCAGGGGACGCCATCGCCATCTGCCGCCTCCTACTCTCGAACCGCCACTGTTCGGGTACAAGGTAGGCCATCATGGCCGGATCGCGGCGAAGATCGACCGGACGGTCGCCCGCTCTACACCATAGCACGACGTGCTCCCGCACGCAGCCTAGGTAACGCGGCGTGCATGTAACTCGCCGCTCCCTTGGCCTATAAAAGGGAAGGCGAGCCCCCAGCCGCGGGGGACGAATCCGGAGGAACACAGCGCACTGTGCACTCACTCTCTTATTCTCCCACAACATCTTCGCCTACTCACCGGGGACTTGGGAGCCACGCTCCCTCTCCCGCCTTGCTTGTATTTGCCCCACTATAAGCACCCCCGTGCCGAGCAATATAGTGCCACGAGCACACCACCGTTGGACGTACGGCCCCCTCGGCCGGAACCAGGATAAATCCTTGTGTCATTTGTTGCTTAGCATCGACCATTGAGGGATAGACCTAGGCGTTATCTACTGGTTAGTGTCGGGACCATATTCCGCACCGACAGCTGGCGCCCACCGTGGGGCTCACGAGCGCCTAAGGTCATTTCGCTAACTCCCTCCATGGTGATTCGCACTGAGTACCGTAGCACCCGCTACAACATGGGTAGCTCGGACCCCCTTCCGGCCGGGTTCGAGATCCGCTTCGGGGACTTGAACTTCCAGGCCACGGGGAATGGCTATCTCATGCGCCTCACCAACCGTGAGGAGCTACGCGCGCGGCGGGAGGCCGTGTCCGCTCCGGTCTCCGCCGCACGCACGACACCGCGCAGCGCCGGCAGGCACGGATGCCGCAGCCCGTCGACGCCGCGACGCCGTCGCCGCTCCGGGCCGCGCTCGCGTCGGGGCGCGGTCCGAGCGGCGGCAGGCCGAGCGCGCGCGCCGCCCGGCCGCGGTGCGCCCACCGTCACGACGGCCGCCACCGCCCCGGCCGGGACCGCGCGCGGTCTCCGACCACGCGTCCCCATCGGGCCGCGTGGCGCCACCGCGGCCTACAACGCCAACGTCAACACGACAATGCGCGAGGTTCCGCCCGGTCGGCACGTCTTCGTCGCCGGGGATCCCGGCACTTCGGCCAGCGGGACGAGTCGTCCCCGGGCTCCGTCGACACGATGCCACCCGCCAACCGTCATGGGTACGCGGAGTGGGACTTCTCCGGTGTGCCGGACCCGGGGCCGCGTTCGGGCGCTTCCTCGACGCCACGGACTACCGGTTCGGCCGCTCCGACGACTCAAAGATCGGGAGCTACGACCCCACGCGGGAATGCTACGCCGTCATCACCAACGACCCGGCCAACGCCGCCGGTGCGGCGGGCGCGGAGATGGGGAAGTCACGCCGCCCCGGGGGGTTGCCACGCGCCCGGCCGCGGGGCCAAGCGCTCCCGCCGGGGCCGACGTCGACGCGCACCGGCCCAAGCTCGCGAGCTCGAGGCCAAGCCGGCGGAGGAGTACCGGACTGTGCGGCTACTCCGCGCCTCGATGGCAGGGGAGGCCTCCGCGCGCGGCGAACGCGCGCGGGAGCTAGGCCGACAAGTCCGCGACCGCCTCAACCCCGTCCCCAACGTCGACAACGCGGATACTCCACCGCGAGCGAGCCAAAAGCTCATCGCCGCCGCGACACTGCTGCGCGCCATGCCGGCACCCTCGACCCCCGAGGCTCGAGACATGCACCGCGAGGTGCAGACCCTCCTTGAGCAAGCGGCCGTCCAGCAAGCCGAAAGCTCGGCCTCACGCATCCGCCAACAGGGGGACGCGCGGGGTGATGATCCGGCACCAGGGGGCGAACCCTCGGTGCATGTGGGTCGACCTGCTGACCAGGGACGCACGCCGGCCAAGGAACGGCTCCTCGACACACGCAGGCGCCGGATGGCGACGCCCGCAACGTCATCAACGCCGGGCGCACCGGCAAGGCGGACGCGCGAGCGGCCGGGGGCTACCACCCTCGAAGGGGTGGACGCTACGACAGCCGGCGAGGATCGCTCCCCGACACCGCAGCCCCCGGCACCCGTGTGTTTAGCCGGGAGATCCGCACGGCAGCCTTTCCCCCGCCGCTTCCGCCAACCCTCGACGATCGTCAAATACAACGGGGAGACGGACCCTCGTGTTTGGCTCAACGATTACCGCCCGGCTCGTCGGCCGGGCGGGGCCACCAACGACGAAGTGATCATCCGCAACTTGCCCCCCGCATCCGGGCGACGCGGCCCGACATGGCTCGAGCACTTGCCCGCCGCCCGCATCCATAACCGGGACGATCTAGTCCACACTTTCGTGGGCAACTTCCGGGCACATACGTGCGCCCGGGAACTCCCGGGATCCGCGCTCCCGCACGCGAAGCCGGGCGAGTCGCCGCGGGACTTCATACGGCGCTTCTCCAAGCGCCGCACGAGCTCCCCGCCGTGGCACGGTCGAGAGATCGTGCACGCGTTCCTCGAGGGCACCACGTGCCGGGACCTTGTGCGCGAGCCGGGACGCAGCCCCGCCCACGGACTCGAACGAGCCGTTCGACATTGCCACCCGCCCTTCGCCTCCGGAGAGGAGGCCGTGGGGGCAATCTTCGACGGCAAGAAGGGCAAGCGCACCGAGGACACGCCCGCGGAGGGCAGCGGGTCCAAGGAGCCGCGCCGCAACGACAAGCGGGGCAAGAAGGGGAAGAAGCCGCGCCGCGAGGCGCGCGAGCGGGGGCGCAACGGCGGCAACGCCGAGGCCCTCGCTGTTGACCCGGCCCGACGAGGCCCTCGACCGGCTCCTCGAGGCCCGGGGGTGTTCGACGACATGATGAAGAAGCCATGCCCCTACCACAAGACCCCCGTGAATCACACTCTTGAGCAGTGCGACATGCTCAAGAAGTTCTATGGCCGTGCCGCCGCGAAGGAGGCAGAGGCCAAGAAGGATGGGGGCGACGGCGACGCAGCTGGCTTCCCTGCTGTCGAAAATGTGTTCCTCATTTTTGGGGGACCTACTGTCGACATGTCGACCCGGCAGCGCAAGAAGGAGCGGCACGAAGTCCTCGCCGCAGAAAGGGCGCCTCCGGCCTTTCTCAACTGGTCGAAGGATGCCATCACCTTTAGCCGGGATGATCACCCAAACCGCATCCCGAACCCGGCCAGGTACCCCTCGGTGGTCGATCCCATCATTGGGAACGCCCGGTTTTCGAAGGTCCTTATGGACGGAGGCGTAGCCTCAATATCCTCTTCGCGCATACATTGCGCCTAATGGGGATTGGGCCGGACCAGCTGCGGCCCGGAAGACGAAGCCGTTTCACGGCATCGCGCCCGGAAAGCGGAGTTCAACCCCTCGGGCGCATCGATCCGCCCGTCCGGTTCGGGACCCCCAAGAATTTCCGCAAGGAAACCCTCACCTTCGAGGTGGTGGGATTCAAAGGGGCCTACCATGCCATCCTTGGGCGACCATGCTATGCCAAGTTCATGGCGGTTCCCAACTACACGTACTCGAAGATGAAGATGCCGGGTCCAAACGGCGTCATCACCGTCGGGTCGTCGATCGAGCATGCATTCGATCGCGATGTCGAGTGCGTGGAACATGCGGAGGCGCTAGCGCCGGATGAAGCGCCGGTAAACACACCGGAGAAGATGGTCAATGACGACCTCGGCTCCGCCACCAAGCACGTCGGCACGTTCGAGGCCGCCGAGCAAACCAAAGGGGCCCCACTCGACCCATCGGCCCCCGAGGGCAAAGCATTGAGGGTCGCACGACCCTCGATCCTAAATAGGAAGCAAGTGCTCGTCGACTTCCTCCGCGCCAACGCCGACGTTTTCGCGTGGAGCCCCTCGGACATGCCGGGCATCCCGAGGGAGGTCGCCGAGCACTCCCTTGATATCTCGCCTAACGCTCGCGCTCGTTCGGCGGCCGGCCGCGCCGCTTCGACGAGGAACGGCGACGGGCGATCGGAGTGGAGCCGCGGAAGCTCCTCGAGGCCGGATTCATCAAGGAAGTGTTCCACCCGACATGGTTAGCTAATCCCGTGCTTGTAAAAAAGAAAAATGGGAAGTGGAGGATGTGTATTGACTACACCAGTCTCAATAAAGCATGTCCAAAAGTTCCTTTTCCTTTGCCACGCATAGATCAGATCGTTGATTCCACCGCCGGGTGTGAACTACTCGTTTCCTTGATGCCTATTCGGGATATCATCAAATAAAAATGAAGGAGTTCGACCAGCTCGCGACTTCGTTCATCACACCGTTCGGGACGTTCGTTACGTCACGATGCCTTTTGGCCTCGAAACGCGGGCGCAACATATCGGCGCCGCATGAGCACGTTTTTGGGGACCATATCGGGCGGACGGTCGAGGCTTACGTAGACGACATCGTCGTCAAAACCAGGAAAGCGGACGACCGGTCGGCGATCTTGGCATCGCATTCGGTTGCTCGCGGGCCAATGGGGTCAAGCTCAACCCCGAAAAATGTGTCTTTGGAGTGCCGCGGGGCATGCTCCTAGGATACATCGTCTCCCGCCGGGGAATCGAGGCCAACCCCGAAAAGGTCGCGGCCCTCGAGCGAATGGGTCCAATTCGGGACCTCAAAGGGGTGCGAAGGTGTTGGGGTGCCTTGCCGCCCCGAGCCGCTTCGTCTCGAGGCTCGGTGAGAAGGGCCTCGCCCTCTACCGCCGCTCAAGAAGCACGAGCGCTTCTCTTGGACCGCCGAGGCCCGGGGAAGCGCTCGACAAGCCGAAGGCATCTCTGACGCACGCCCCAATCCTTACGCCGCCACGAGACGGCGAGCCCCTCCAACTCTACGTGGCCGCAACCACCCGGGTGGTCGGCCGCCGTGATCGTTGTGGAGCGCACGGAGGAAGGACATGCCTTGCCCGTGCAGAGGCCGGTCTACTACATCAGCGAAGTCCTATCGGACACGAAGACGCGCTACCCCCGTGTCCGAAGCCGTTGTATGCGGTAGTCCTCGCGCGGCGCAAGCTCCGCCACTACTTCGAGGCCCACCCAGCTACGGTGGTCTCTTCCTTCCCGTTAGGAGAGATCATTCGCAACCCCGACGCGGCAGGCAGAATTGCCAAGTGGTCCGTGGAGTTGATGGGCGAGACGCTCGCCTACGCCCCGCGCAAGGCCATCAAATCGCAAATCCTAGCCGATTTCGTCGCCGAATGGACGGACACGCACCGCCGCCCCCTCGCATTCGCGCGAGTGCCGGACTCGTTCTTCGACGGCTCGGTGATGAAGACAAGAGCGGGCGCGGGCCTGCTTTCGTGTCACCCCTCGGGGAGCACATGCGCTACGCAAGGCGTCTCCACTTCCCCGCGTCTAACAATATGGCGGAATACGAGGCCCTCCTCTCGCGGCCTCAAAATCGCCATTGAGTTGGGCATCAAGCGCCTCGATGTGCGAGGGGATTCGCAGCTCGTGATCGACCAAGTCATGAAGAACGCGAGCTGCCACGACGACAAGATGGAGGCCTACCGTAAATCCGTGCGAGCCCTCGAGGACAAATTTTACGGCATCGAGCTTAATCATGTACCCCGCCGGTACAACGAGGAAGCGACGAGCCGGCAAAGATAGCGTCCGGCGGATCACCGTTCCCCCCGAACGTTTTCGCGCGCGACATCGCGCGGCCCTCGGTAACCTTCGAGCCCCACCCCTCGAGCGACGGCGGACCCTCGGGGGCTCCCTCGAATCCGGGGCCGGGTGCGGACCCCATGGAAGAGGACCCCTCGAACGAGGCGTACGTACTTTCCCTTCTCGAGGGGTACGGCTCCCACGAGGCCGTCGCAATGGACATCGAGCCGGCTCCCCGTCCGGGCGGACCGGGCGGGAGAAGTACATCGCCCGGATTGCTCGAGGGGAGCTCCCCGCGACCGGGCCACGCCCGGGCGCATCGCCGGGATGGCCAAGTCATTCACCCTCGTCGACGGCGAGCCGTACAAGCGCGCCGCGTCGGGCATCCTCCACCGGTGTATACCCATTCCCGAGGGGCGCGAGCTCCTACGGGACATCCACGCGGGGATCTGTGGCCACCACGCCGCGCCGCGCACCCTCGTCGGCAACGCGTTCCGCCAAGGCTTCTATTGGCCTACCGCGGTCGCGGACGCCAACGAAATCGTGCGCACTTGCGAAGGGTGCCAGTTCTACGCCCGCAAGACCAACTTGCCAGCTCAAGCTCTGCAAACGATCCCCGTAACATGGCCGTTCGCCGTGTGGGGATTAGACATCGTCGGGCCCCCGCGGAAGGCGCCGGGGGCTTCACCCACCGCTCGTCGCGATCGACAAGTTCTCCAAGTGGGTGGAGGTGCGCCCCATTACGAATTTGAGGGCCGAGCAGCAAATACGTTCTTCACCGACATCGTCTACCGCTTTGGAGTGCCAAACTCCATCATCACGTACAACGGGTCCCGGTTCACGGGCCGGAAGTTCTTGGAGTTCTCGCGACAAGTTCCACATCCGAGTGGATTGGGCACCGTGGCGCACCCACGTACTAACGGCCAAGTGGAACGTGCCAACGGCATGATCCTACGGGGCCTCAAACCCGGAATTTTCGACCAACTCAACAAATCGGCCGAAAATGGCTCCAAGAACTCGCCGGCAGTCGTGTGGAGCCTAAGGACTACCCCAAGCGTAGCCACGGGTTCACCCCGTTTTTCCTAGTCCATGGCGCGGAGGCCATCCTCCCCACGGATCCGGAATACGGGTCGCCCAAGGTTCGGGGCTACAACGAGGATGCTAACCGGCCGAGCCCGCGAGGACTCACCGGACCCGCCTAGACGAAGTACGCCTTGTGGCGTTGATGCACTCCGCAAGATATCAACGGCCCCTACGACGCTACCAAGCGCGCAAGATACGTCGGCGAGGATTTCGCCGAGGGGGATTTGGTCCTAAGGCTACGCCAAGACAACCGAGGGCGCCACAAGCTATCGCCCCCATGGGAGGGACCCTACGTCGTGGTGAAGGTGCTCAAACCGGGCACGTACAAGCTTGCCAACGAGGACGGCGAAGAACTCACCAACGCTTGGAACATCCAACAGCCTACGTCGCTTCTACCCTTAGCTAGGATTCCCAAGTATTTTCCGTTGTAAAAACGCACGGCCAACGCCCCGCTTGGTGTCACCTATGTAAATACTCCGAATCTAATAAAAGGGCAACTCGGCTTTCCCCTGAAACCCAAGTTACCCTCGGGGGCTACTCGCGGGGGGGCACCCCCCCCCCCAAATGGTCCCATTTTTTCGCGCAAAAAACGTAATAACACGCGCTAAGTTTGTTTCCTACTTCAACCACGAGCCACGATTCGAATAGGGCGTAGGTGGCACGGCGGAAGGAGCGCGCGAGCCGAGACGCCCTACGCCGCGTGGCTATGGCCCGTCTCTCTCGCCTCCAACCCGGCGGGCCCCCGCGAAAGGCGGACTCCCCTAACTAGAATCTACTCGGGAAGAAGAAGAAGCAAAAAGCGCAATAAGCAAGCGATTTCATTTACAAACTGACCATGTTCACGAAACGACTTGTTTATTTACAAGAGGCCACGAGGCCGCAGTTCGATACACATAAACCAAAAACGGGCCTAGTGCCCAGGTGCTTTCAGGCGGGTGGAGCGGCGGCATCGGGCCGGCGTCCGGAAGAGGAATTCTTCGAAGGCCTCGGCGAGCGACTCGGCGGCGTCAGCAGCAAGCGCGTCCGCACGCTCCATGGCCACCTCGTCCTCGACGCCCTCGGGCACGATGTAGCCTTCCGCTACCGCCTCGAGGTTGACCTCGTAGTGGGATCGCACCACTCCGAGAGCCTTCTGCACGCCCAGGTGCAACGCCCGACGCACCCGCCCCGTGACGTGGCCGCCGAGGGCGCGTAGGCGGCTGGCCAGCGAGCTGCCGGCCTGGGCATCGCCTTCCTCGACGACGTGACAGGTCTCGAGGGCCGCGTCCCGCGGCCCTCCCGGCAGCTCCTGCTCAGAGGAGTTGTAGGAGGCCTGCAGGGCCTCGGCCCGCCCAACAGCGTGCCCCAAAGCTGTGCGCAGGCCTGGAAGCGACAAGACGACAAGAAATCAGAAAGGGGGAAACGAACCCTCTGAAGCAAGAACTAACAAGCAGGGTCAGACAGTAGCTTACCCTCGACTTGCCTCTTCTCCAGATCGAGGTCGCGGCGCGCGGACTCGAGCGCCAGCTCGAGATGCTGGACGGTCTCGCCTTGCTCGACGAGGGCCATCTCTTGGGCGGCATTGCTGATGCTGAGCGCCAACGCCTCATCTTCAACTTCGGAGAATGCGGCGTTCCGCTCCTCCAGCGACTTCTCCGCTGTCTCGCGCGCGACGCGCTCCCGCTCCGGCGGCCGCCGTCCCGGCGTCGCCAAGGGCAGCCTCGCTCCCCGCCGGAGCCGCCCCTCGGCCCCCGGCGGGCGATGCGCTCCTCGCCGGAGCCGCCCCTCGCCGGCGACGAGAGCCGCGCCTTGACGTCGAGGGCGGCCTTCGGGTCATCGGCCTCCTTGGCGCGCTCGCTCCGGCCCGCGCGCCCGCTCCTCGCCCCGGCGCCGCCGCGCCCGCGCTCCCTCGAGCGACGTGCGGAGCTCCCGGCCTCGGCGCGAGCGGTGGCCACCTCCGCCTCCCGGTGGCGGCCAACGTCCGCGTCTTGTCCGTGTCCTCGCGCGCGCGTTCCACGCGTGCCTCGTCGCGATCGACGAGGGCCGCGCGGATCCGCTCGAGGCTCGCGTGACGTGCCGTGCCCCCGTCCCGAGCTCTCGGGGAGCACGTCGCACCACGCCATCGCCCGCAGACCCGGCCCACCGTCTCGGCGTCCCCGAGAGCTTCCGCAAGCGCGTCGAAAGCGCCGCATCGCTCCCCGGAGCCGGCGGGCCTCGGCGTTCACTCGGTCGAACGCGCCGTACTTCTCGTGGGCGCGGCGCTCGAGCTCCCGGCATCCACACATCGAGCCTCATAAGCGCCAAGTCTTGAATACGGCGCGCGAAAGCGAAAAGGGAAAGAAGAAGAGCAACCGTGGCTCACCCGGAAGACGATCCGAGCCGAGCCGCCGTGGACTCGCGCCGCCTCGTTCAACGCGCGGTTGAGCGTGGCGCCGTGGCTCCGAAGCTCGCCCCAGAGCTCCTGCTCCCTCTGGGCGTCAGCAAACGCCGGGGGGTCCTCCACGGCCCCCCCCACCTGGGCGGGGCGGCCGGCGTGGGAGGACGAGGCCTCGGCGTCGTGCCCTCGGCCCCCCATTATCACGTGACCCTCGTGCCGCCTCACGAGGGCCCCCTCCGGGGCTCGGGGGAGTTCACGGGCCGGGCCCGGCCCACCGGTTCCACCCAGGCGGCGGGGAGTCATCCGAGAGCTCCACCACCTCCGCCGGGGGACCGCCGGCGGGCGGAGCCGCCCGCTCCGCCCCGCCGGCGCCCCCCCCGCGCCTCCGCGGCCGCGGCGCCCGTTGTGGCGCCGTTGCCGCCACCTCCGTCCGTGCCGCCGCATCCGCGGGCGCTCCCGCGGTAGCGCCCGCTCCGCCTCCTCCGCGGTGGCCGCCACCGCGGGCGGCACCTCCACCGTAGCCGCCGCCGCGGCCGCGCCTCCGTGGCGACCGGCGCCGGCCGCCCCCCGGCGACCTCCCGGCCGCGCCGCGGCGGGCCGATCCACCGGCCGGGGCCTCGAAGCCCCGGCGGGCCTTGCGCGCTCGTGCCCGCCGCCGCGCGCCGTCCCTCGGGCGCGACCCCCTCGACGAACGCCGCCGGGTGGGGATCGACGCGTCCGTCCTCAGCACCTTGGCCGGTGCAAGAGGAGGGACGGTTGGCACCGCCCTGCGCAAACACGAACGGAGGATTAGAGCGTCTAATAACCAGCAAACTAAGGCCAAGCAAAGAAAGAACAGGTTCCTTACCTCGCGGAGGAAAAGGCCCGCTTCCTTTTCCTCGAGGCCTCCGACGAGGCCGGCGCGGGGGGCCGCGCCGCCGCGGCGCCTCCCGACGGCGCCGCCGCACGCGCGGGCACGCCCGCCTCACGCATGGGCGCGCCCGATGCCGCCACCACGCGCGGGGGCACGCTAGCCCCGCGCGCGGGCGCGCCCACCGACGCGCCCCTCGACGAGGACGCCGCGCGCGCGGATGCGCTCCCCGCCACGCGTGGGCACGCTTGACGCACGCGCGAGCACGTCCGCCGCGCGCGCCTCCGTGGCGCGCGCCGGCACCTCCGCGGCGCGTGCCGCCCCCGACGATGACCGCCCGGCGGCGGACGCCGACGCGCCCGCCCCGAGCAAAGCCACCCCCGACGCCGCGCGAGATCCGGCGACGGGGGTGCGGGCTGCCACCGTCCGAGGGGCCCTCCCCCTCGACTCTTCCTCCTCGTCCCGGTCCGAGGACGAGGGCTCCTCGATGTCGGGGAGGAGAGCCCCGGCTCCTCCCGCCGCCGTACTCCGCGGACCGTGCGTCGCGGCGCGCTTGGCGCCGCCTTGCGTGCTCCCTCCCGCGCGCCGCCCGCTCCCCGCCGCTCCCGCCGCGCCGCCCGGCCGAGCGCACGGGGAGTCGGGGGTGGGTGGAACGGACTTGGCGGCGTTGAACCGCACCGCCGCGCGCGAGAACAACGGTGGCACATCGGGGAAACGGAATCAAGAACAAGGATTAAAACAGAATCAAAAAACCACACTCACCAACGGGCCGATGGGGAGCATCTCGATGTCCCACGGGGTCCGACCCGCGGTGGCGGCGTCCCGGTGTCGACGGCGCTCCGCGCCGGGTGAGCGCGTACGGCCGCTCCGGCGGCGTCGGGAGCATCCGCGACCTCGCCACGTCGACGGGGTTGGCCGCCTCCGTCATCTCGAAGATGCGAGCGGCCTCTCCATCAACGGCACGATTCGCCGGTGATGAAGGAAGGCGAGGACGCCCATCGCGTTGAGCCCTTCCCTCGCCGGCCCGCCGCAAGGCGGCGAGGACGGACCCCCGGCGCGCCCGATGGTTGGCCGTGGGCAACCCGTAGCCCCGGCGAGTCCGGCCTCTTCTTGAACACCCGGCCCGGTGTAGGGAGGAAGGCCGGGCTCGGCGTTGCGCGGATAAAACCATCCCCGCTCCCGGCCGGCGTTGTTCGTCGTCATGGTGCGGGGGATGTAGAACTCCTTGAGCCGCCCCCGCAGGCGAGCGACATCCCGCCGGCGCGCACCGCGCGGCGGGTCCTCGGCTCCGACGTGGGCCGCGTGATGAGCTCCCCCGCGGAAGAGGTGTACCCGCAGCTCCCGCTGATCGGGATCCCCGAGTACCCTTCGCGGACGCCCACAAATGTGGCCGCCGCGAGATCGCGTTGGGGGCAAAGTTGTGCGGCTCCACCCCATAGTGGTAGCACAATGCCCGCATGAATGTGCTCGCCGGCGCGTTGAAGCCGCGCTCGTGGTAGCGGAGGAAGCTCACCACGTAACCCTCGGCGGATTGGGCTCAAGGTGCGACGATGGCGGCACGATCCACTCCGCCGGGCGCCCTTCTTCGTTGGCCGAGACGGCCGGCGGCGGCGACCGGCTCGCCCGTGGCGAGCCGGGTCACGGCCGACCTCTCCCATGCGTACGGCTCCGGGACCCTAATCGGAAGCCGAGGCGGCGCCATGAGGGGGGGGGCGAACGAGTGCGAGGGCGGAGGACAAGGAGACAAGGAAGAAGCTCTAAACAGCCGAGCCCGCGCGACGGCAAGAGCGAGGCGAAGGCGAAGGGACGGAGGACTGAAAACGGTGAGGAGCCAAGGTAGAAAACCGCCGCCCCTTCCTCACCGCGGTTTATAGGCGACGGGCGAGTTCTCCGAGCGCACGCCCCGCCAACATTAACTGCAGGAATCTTTCCATCGCGTCGACGGGCGGGCCCCCACCACGACCGGCGGCGGCTCTAACACCGCGGGCGGGTCATCATTACGGCAAGACCGGCGACGACCGAGGCGAAACCGTCACGTCCGCCGGCCATGACGCCCACTACGCGCGCGCGCGGCCGCGGCGCCTAAAAAGGCGCGCCCGCGCTGCAAAACCCGCGGCCACGCCCGCAAGGCAATTAAATGCCCGGGCCCCTTGCCAAGCAAGGAGAGCCCTCGAGCGAGGCGAATCCTCGGCTCGAGACAAGGGTGACCCTCGATGGGATGACAGCGTGAGAAGGTCGCCCGGAACCTGCTCGGTGTAGAGCAGGCAGCCGCGGGCACCCATGCCACGTAGGACCCTCGAGCGGCATGACCCCCAACTCGAAACAAGGCGACCCTCGATGGGATATCAGCGTGAGAAGGTCGCCGGGACCTCGCTCGATGTAGAGCAGACCACCGCGGGCACCCATGCCACGTAGGACCCTCGAGCGGCATGACCCCCAACTCGAGACGATGTCAACCCCCTAAAGAAGGCACGCGCGTAAGAGGATCGCCCAGGTCACGCTTGAAATAGAGCGACACCGAAAGCACTCATACCGCGTCATGCCACCAACCGGCACCTCGAGGGTCGGCACGCCCAGACCCCTCGACGGCCGCAAACGCGAAAAAGACGGGGCTGGCCAAGGCACGGCCCCGCACGGCCTTACCGATCGAGGTTCGAAGCCCGACCCTCGACGGGTTCGAACGGGCGCCCCGCATCACGAGTTAGGGACGACGAGGGCACGCGCATTCGAGCCGTTCCTCGAGCCCGTCGGCTCGAGGGTGCCCCACATGTCGTGTTCGAGAGCCGGCCGAGGGCGGCCTAGTCGGGGGATCCCACCGAGGGAGAGCTTCCGCGCCCTCGGTCCCTAGCGAACGGGACCGAGCCCCACCTAGCAAACCCACGCAAGCGCTTCCATGGACGTGTCTCCGGACCGCGCAGGCCTACCCTTATCGAACGGGGCATGGACGTCCACTTGAACCACCCGCTAGCGGCTCGAAGAGGAATCCGCGATTCGCGACCCGCTCGATGGGAGTCGTGGAAACCTCACCTCCCGACCCGCGGAGGGACGGCGAGGGCGCGATAAATAACAAGTCGTCGAGCTCGACCCGATCGCCTCGAACGAGGCCAAGGCTCGGGGGCTTGACGCACGGCTACACCTCCTTGGAATTGCACCCGCCGGGAGACAAGGACAGGGGAGCGTGCACCCCCGATGCCGCCGAAACACCGCCGATGCCGGTTGGCATATGTGCCACGCCTTTCGACCGAATTGCTCGCGGTTAACCCCCTGCGAGAGAGCCCACACCCCCGCAGGCTTCGGGGCTAGACCCGCGGGTCCGCTAGCGCGGCCCCCACGGAAAGCGTTCGCAAACAAGGAGGGAAGAACGTCCTATCGGTAGGTTCCGGCATCCGCGGGAGCCTCAATGGCAAACCCGCGGATGCTCGGGGGCTGCGTCGGGGACCGCCCTAGGGGTCCCCTCAAATAATGGGGGAACCCTCACTTAAATTCCCGCATCAAAATGAACTAAGCCTAACCATGCGAGAGAACTAACCATGCGGGACGTGGCCCATGCAGGCGAGACTTCGGAGGCCCACCAAGACAGCTCGCCTATGAGACCCCTCGAGCGAGGCTCCGCCCGCCCGAGGGTACGCTCCTCCTCGAACGGGCTCCGCCCCGCTCGAGGGGCAACCCCCTCCTCGAACGGGTTCCGCCCCGTTTGAGGGGCGACCCTTCCCTCGAGCGGTCCCGCCCCGCTCGAGGGCTCGCTCCCCCTCGAGCGGGCCTCGCCTCGCTCGAGGGTTCGCTCCACCCTCGGGCCGGGGCCCGCCACGCTCACGGGCGCCCCGCACGCGTGCGCGGGCCCCGTACTTGGGCATTTAACGCCCCGACGCCGCGGAGACGGCGCCATCATGCGCCGGGGCTCACGCCCGGTGCCGCCGCACCAACTCCCCGGGGAGGAGCCCATCCCCGCCACCGTGGGGTGGACCGTGCGGTACGGCCGGCGTCGGTCCCATGACACCGCGCGCACGCCACCGTACGGCTAACGCGCTCGACCCTCGAAAGGGGGCGGGCGCACCCTCGACTCCACTTTCCCGTGACCCCGCAGTTAGGTGAGGGACGCTAGGCCGGTGGGTGGCCATCCCGGCCACCGTAACGACGCGGCCGTCGTACCCACGCGCGCGGGCACATGCCCGACTCCGCGGGCGCACGCCCGAACACCGCAGCAACCACTCCACCACCGCGAGCTCATTGGGAAGGAACGCCGTTCTGCCCGCTCCTGTGCCCCGTACCGGCCATCATCAGCACCCCCCTCGAAGCCTATCAGGGGACGCCATCGCCATCTGCCGCCTCCTACCCTCGAACCGCCACTGTTCGGGTACAAGGTAGGCCATCATGGCCGGATCGCGGCGAAGATCGACCGGACGGTCGCCCGCTCTACACCATAGCACGACGTGCTCCCGCACGCAGCTAGGTAGCGCGGCGTGCATGTAACTCGCCGCTCCCTTGGCCTATAAAAGGGAAGGCGAGCCCCCAGCCGCGGGGGACGAATCCGGAGGAACACAGCGCACTGTGCACTCACTCTCTTATTCTCCCACAACATCTTCAGCTACTCACCAGGGACTTGGGAGCCACGCTCCCTCTCCCGCCTTGCTTGTATTTGCCCCACTACAAGCACCCCCGGTGCTGAGCAATATAGTGCCACGAGCACACCACTGCTGGACGTACGGCCCCCTCGGCCGGAACCAGGATAAATCCTTGTGTCATTTGTTGCTTAGCATCGACCATTGAGGGATAGACCTAGGCATTATCTACGGTTAGTGTCGGGACCATATTCCGCACCGACACCTTACTCCCTTTACGACATGGTAGCTAACCTTAAGCATTAAAGTATATTCAACACAAGATGATGGATAGATAATCCAACAAAGCATGATTACATCTCAAGATCGATTGCAACCCATGGATGAAAGGAGATTACCCCATCAAGGTGCTAGATAGCACCATTGATCATGGTTACCCTTCCGACTGTGTCTTCCTTCTTCTCCACTTGTGGGTGGCCTCCTGGTGCGAATGGCTCCCTCCAAACAGAATGAGAGATTCAGCACTCCTTCATCAAGGATATGCGCCATGGTCATGAGAATTTCCTAGGCAAATTCCTTGTGGGTGTTTGCCGACACTCCGTTAGAGAATTGCACCCAATCTCAGTGTCCCGTATGAAAACCCAATATGTGGAGAGCTTGGTCGTTGAAGTCGACGTTCGCTACAAGCCTCCACTCAAGGCGAGCGAGCTTATTCTCCTCCTCCTTCATCATGATGACAAACCCCTCGAAATACCGCGGAGCGTATGGAGGTGGAGCGGATGATCATGTCGAGTGGAGAGGTCGGACGGGCAGCTCCTCCATATGTCGTTGTGGTCTGGTGAACCTCATAAATGAGTTTCGTGTGGCCCTCATGCCACTGAGGAGAAGAGTGTCGTTCCTCCTCGGCGGTGCCGTGTCCTCCTCAATACTCTGAGAAGACTCGGAAACCGAGCGCCTCCTCGAAGAGGTTGTCGATGATGGCTTAGACGACGATGATCCCTTCTTCTTTAGTGAAAAAGCTTGTAGGTTTCTTCCATGATTGTAGCACTCTCCCTCACAAATATATATCCGGGGTTTTCAACCGGTAAGAAGGTACACAAATATTATTTTGGAGTCTGGACTTTGAGTGGATTAAGGATGTATTTTGTTGCATGAAACAAATGAGGTGGATGACTAAGTCTAAGGTGGTTCCGGACTACAAACTAGAGCACACGAACAAAGAGTTGGATGGGAGACTTACCTCTCTCCTCCTCTTGGCTCGGTTCTTCTCTAGCGCACTCATTTTGCTTCGTGACCAGGTGCACCTTCCAAACATTCTCGTCCACTCCTTCGCTTGCATTATTATTCCTTCCACTTGATGTTTTCGCTTTGACTCACTTCCATACTCCCTTGCCTCACATGCCTCCATGATATTCCTACAAAACAAAGCCTTGGCTACCCCCCCCCCATGCTTGTCCTTGCATGTGGTTTGATAGATGTTAAAGGGGCATCCCATGATGTATCATGGTGCATGTATGGTTAGGTTAACTAGATTGCCTCCCTCTAAGCATGCTTTAATTCTAAGTACTCTTCTAATTTTGAAAATAAAAAAAAATCAGAGATATTAATGAGTTAAAATGTAAATTTAGAGGTGTTTTTAAAGCATTAAAAACAAATGTAAGTCGAAAATATTTTCCGACTACTTTTATGTTGGTCTCACCGGTATCGTTTGCCTTCATTAGTTGAGAGTAAACTTTTCCCGGCTTGATCATGGGGGCATAGGTTTAGGTTCTAAGTTTGATTAGATGAAAGAGATTTTGAATGAAATAAAATTAAATGAGGCTTAGAAAAAATCTAACTCTAGAGAAACCAAGGATAAGGATTTTTAAACCAACCAAAAGTCAAATTTCTAGGTTCACGCGAGTCCTACCACGTGCTGAAATTTAAATAGCATTTAGATACAAGCCGTGGCTCTACTCGTGTGTTTTTAGCATGTAAAACAAGTCAACCATAACATCATGAAGAGGATGAAAGGTTGAGATAGGTTCTGAAATTTTTTTGGTTGTGGTTTCTTGAAAAGAAGCAAACAAACATGTAGGATGGTTCATGTAAAGGGTTTATGATCAAAACAAAATATTCAAGCAAGAATTATGTCTCTAATATTGTTCAACCACTCTAAGTCTAATGTCTTGTGTAGTAAAATTCAAAACTGAATTACTTGAAAAGACTCGAAAAACCTGGAATCAAGTTGTCCTCCCGGTAGCTTATTCTTGACTCGACGAAACGGGTTGCCTCCCTGTCACACCCTGAAATTTCCAATTTCAGGATGTGAATAGGAAGAAAAATTTAAACAACGATTTAGTCTAAATTTTAAAATTTTGCCCAGCTTTTATTTCTCCTTACAGGAAATATAGTATAGGAAAAATCCTTTGATTGATTTTCTAAATTAAATAAATAGTTGTGAGTGTGTTGCATTCATGCCGTTGCATTGTTTTTGGGTGTTTGGATTCAAGTCTTGTTTTGAATTCAAATTTTGTTTGTTTGTTCTAGGAGGAAATAGGAATTGGAAAAAAAAAGAAAAGAGCAAACCTTTCCCTTTCCTTCCTTTTGGCCCAGCCGCTGTTCCAACCCATCTCCGCAGCCCACCTTCCTTTTTCTTCTGCGTGCGCAGCCCGTTAACGTTTTTGGCCCAGCAGCGGCCCACCGCTAACCCGCTCCGCCTCCCCCCGCTCTCTGTCGCTGGCACGCGGGCCCCGCCCGTCATCCCTACCGGTGCGCCGCGCCGCACCGGACTCGGGTCCGTGCCGAGCCGGCCGCGCCTCCCCCCGGCCGCGTTGCAGCCCCGCGCCCGCGCCAGGCTTGGCCCGCACGCCGATGCGTGGCTCCCTTGGCCTATTTAAAGGTCACCGCCGCCACACTTTGCCCTATTCGTGAAACCCTAAGCCGCCGCCTTCACGAACCCTAGTGCGCCGCCGTCCCACGCCGCCGCTGTCTTCCGGCCGTCGTGGGTAGCTTCGGGCGAATCGCGAGGAGGTGAGGACTAGGACCCTGCTGCTTGTTTGCGCGCTTGTGCTCGATGTCGTCGGGTTGGCCTCGCCGAACCGCCGCCGCCGCGCCTCTCCGTCGTGCGCCCTTTGAGGTCCACGTCGCCGCCCCTGGAGCTCGCCGTAGTCTTCACCGTGCGCTTGTCGTCGTCCTGGTAGAACCCCCGTGTCGAGTGGTGCACTCCAGCGCCGTTTCTCTGTTGCGCCGCCGCTCGCCGTCCGCCCTCGCCGCGACCCGCGCCGCCGCCGGCCACGCGCCGCCGCCAGCTGCCTGCGCAGGACCTGAGCCGCCCGATGGACATCCTGCGGCCCAGATCGAATTTACCCCGGGTCAATACCGGTCAAACATTCCCCCGCGGCTGCATTAGATCTCACCCGCCGGATCTCGATCCTACGGATCAGATTCATCCCCCTCTCTTGAACCGCGCGCTTTTGCGCATAAAACCCTGAGTTTCTTCAGATTTACAACCCGGTCCTCCCACCTTAAGAAACCTTAACGAATAGGTCCTGTTTTCTTCAGTTTAGCCCGAAAACCTAAAATTCTTTACAGATTAGTCCTAAAATTTGTTTTAGCCATAACTTCGTCGTTTTAGCTCCGTTTTTAGCGTTCTTTATATCCACGCGATCGTCTCGACGTGTAGAACGACTTTTTGCCCCTCTTTAGTTATGTTAGTATTGTTTGGTGATTGTTTCTTATTTTCTTCCATTGTATGCTTCTATGTGAATGATGTGGTGCGTAGAAGACGGTTCGTTCGTGGAATACGCCGGAGTTGAAGATTTCCAAGACCTTGAGCAGCAGCACACGTTGGTAGAAGGCAAGTCCTTGCTGCATTCCCGTTGATCCTATTACAACATGCATTTTAATTACACCGTTATTTATTATTGCTTTGCATTAAATCGATGGGTCCTACTATTAAGGTTTGACTAGTTTTGTTTATCCTGTGCCTTGATCAACCTGGGTTTATGTTTATGTTGGGTAGACCGTGCTTAGTTGCTCAACTTGGGTTTATGGTGGTTTTGATGAACAACAATGTTAATCTTGCTTTACTTATGTTGTTCCTTTCATTAAACAAGATCACCTGTGTTAATCGGAACATGGAGAACCACCCAGGAAAACAGTGCTACCACAAGACATATGGCTCTGTCTTGGCTTATTAATTAGTGAACTAGGTGTTAGGTATGCTTTACCTGATAAGGGTTGGGGGTTGCCGGTAGTTGGTGTATAACCCGGCCCTCAGACTGATCTGCTCTATGGTAGCTTCGCAGCTGAGAGAGGTTCATGCATTGCGCTGTCAAGTAACCTAGCGAGCAGCCTGCATCTGGGGATCTTTGTAATGGCCTCGTAGCGTCCCTATGCAATCACACCTCGGCAGTGTGGTATGATGCCTGATCAGCATCGCGTGGTTGGGTTTAAAGCTCTTCGGAGTTTTTACGCGACTTGTGGGTAAAGATGTACGACCTCTGCAGAGTGTAAAACTAACTAGTTAGCCGTGCCCACGGTCGCGGGCGGCCTGGACCCTCACATGATTAAACTATGGAAGATGGACTAAACTGGTTGCATTTACTTTCGTTCATGATGTTGATGCTTATGTTAATCTTTGGGTTGGTATAAACTTACATTTGCTAGTAATTTAGCTTGCTTAATAAAATTTGACCAACTAAAATGCTGATCTGCTATGCAACCACAAGCTTCCACCATAAAGCCTTTGCATGTTGTTATAGATCTTTTCCCTTGTTGAGTACGACATGTGCTCATGCTTGTTCTTTTATATGCATCTACACAACCCGGTTCTTGCTCGGACGGACGCTTTGAAGACTTTCCCGGAGAGTTCGGTGGTTTCTAGGTGAGCGTGCCACCGGCTACCGCCCGTGGAGACGTCCTTTACCGCTGCTAGTACTCGCTTATGTTACGATTTTGAGACATTCGGTCATGTAATAAAGTTTTAATACTCTCTTTACGCTTTTACACTGTGTTTTGGTATACACTGAGTCAATGCATGTGTGAAACTTGATCCTGGCGCACATGTATTCTTGCATTCGGGTTTGTCCTTAAATCCGGGTGTGACAAAGTGGTATCAGAGCAGTGTTGACTGTAGGACGTTAGCCTAGTTAGAAACTGGTCGAACTTAAGGATTATAACCATCTAGTAGCCATGCTTACTCCGTGCTATGCTTTAATTCCATTCTTAATATACCTATCCTTGATTTTACCCCCATCCTTGGTATTCTACTTGCTATCTATCTTATCTTGGTCAATCTTTTCATTCTATGTTACCTTGTTCTTGCTTTAGGAAATCTTTAGCATCTATTCTATGCTCTCTAACCTTTCCCTATCTTTACCCTACCCGTGTTCGCAGTGTTCTCAGTTATCTAATGACCCTATCGTGTTCAAGCTGAAGACCTTCCTTAGGATCTAGGTTCTTTAGGCTTTATCCTTGTGAAATCGCTAGTCACGGTCGACGATTAGGTGTGCTTAGTTTAGTGGTGTGTTTGAATGCTTGATCTTGTGTTAATGCTTGATTTGGGTCTTTGATTGAGTGCAGTGTGTTGTGGGTTCATAACCACAATGACATTGGTTTAGTATAAGTTTGCTTAGTTGGGGTTAATCTTTGTCTCAACCATCCTTTCATCTTACACATTCCTAATCCTTTATTAAATCTTTACTCATCTATTTTGGAATCCAATCTTGCTGCAAATCTGTTCTCGTCAACTTTTGACACAGCAGTAGTGGTTTGTTTATATCTCGAGCTACAGAGCTCCGATTGATGCAAAACCAGTTGGGTTAGTTCACAAATTTCATAACACATTTTCTATCAAAAATTCAGCCCCATCCAATACATATCCTGGGAGCTATGCACGAAACATGGGAGTGGTCAGAATCTGTAAAACTCTGTTGACACATTGACTTCATTATTATATATCTTGGGCTATAGACCTCTGTTTGAGGCAAATCTAGTTGGAGAAGTTCAGAAATTTTGTGGGTGTTTGTATGTCCAAAATTCAGCAATTTTGATCACATACTCAGAGAGGGATGCCCGAAACTTTGGAGCTACGTGAATCTGTTAACACTGCTGATATACCCTACTTGTCTATTTTATATCTGAAGTTATAGAGCTCCGATCGAGGTGATTCCAGTTGGACTAGTTCCGTAATTCCATTATGTTTTACTGTTCAAAAGCTCATAATTTTTGGTTATCCACGTTGAGAGTTATACCTGAATGTTTGGAGTCGACAGAATCTGTCTTAAACTGGAAGTCTGCGCTGCTTAATCTTTTGAGCTTTTCTCTTTGTGCAATCATCTAAGTCAATGTTCCTAACACTCAGATGGTGAACACCAGGTCCGGGTCAGGTGTTGATCAACCTCCAGTGACACGCCAAGGACGAGGCAGCAGCTCAGGCAGTGCACAGCAACCACCAATGGATCCGGCCATGCAACAGTTCTTCCAGAATCAGCTACAACTCTTGGAGAACCTGACCAACACTGTGGCCAACATGCAGGCCCAAGCCAACAACCCACCTCAGCCACCGCCACAGCAGCCGGCGCCCATGAACAAGCACAGGGAGTTTATGAGCCATCGCCCGCCAGTTTTCACTCATGCTGCTGATCCGCTTGATGCTGATGATTGGTTGAAGACCGTGAGCAAGATGCTCACCACAGCTCAGTGCGATGATAGGGAGAAGGTCCTATTTGCTGCAGGACGACTCCAGGGTTCAGCAGGAGCATGGTGGGATGCCTACACTACCGCCCATGCTACACCAAATGCCATCACCTGGCAGGAGTTCACTGAGAGCTTCAGGAACCACCACATTCCTGCAGGGTTGATGAGGCTGAAGAAGAAGGAGTTCATCTCTCTCCAACAGGGGGGGAATGTCAGTGATAGAGTATCGGGACAGGTTCATCGAGTTGTCTCGCTATGCACCAGAGGAGGTGGCAAATGACCCAAAGAAGCAGGAGCGCTTCATGGAGGGATTGGCGGGACCGCTTCGGTATCAGCTGACATCTCACACTTTTCCGTCTTTCCAGCACCTGTTAGACAAGGCCATCACCCTGGAGGCCATGCGCATAGAATTGGGAAATCTGAAGAGGAAGGCCACTACTTCTGTGCAGTTTGGGAGCAGCACTCGTCCCCGTTTCATTCCACCGCAGGGAACAACACCCCATGTAGGAGGTTCAGGCGGTAACTCTGGGCAGAATCAATTTCAGCGGAACAATCAACCTTTCAAGCACCCCATTCAAGAGTTGCAGCATTCCCCTCCACAGACTCCACGCCCCAATGACCAGCACGCTAGTCAGAACACCCCAGCAGGAACCCCAGTGAGACCCAGTGCACCAAGTACTCCTGTTGGTAATGCATGCTTTAAGTGTGGAGAGACTGGTCACTATGCTAACAACTGTCCTCAAAGGAGCGTCCCGAATACCCCAGTGCAGAATTAGCAGATGAGGAATGGAAACCAGACTCCGCAAAGCTCTAAGGGACAGCAGAGCTCCGCTCGTGGTAGATTGAACCACATAAATGCAACGACCGTGTTGGGTATGTTCTCTATCAACATTGTTCTCACATCAGTTCTACCATATCGTTCTCGAAATCTTTCTTTATCCTTCCGAATCTCGAGGACGAGATTCCTTTTAAGGGGGGTAGATTTGTCACACCCTGAAATTTCCAATTTCAGGATGTGAATAGGAAGAAAAATTTAAACAACGATTTAGTCTAAATTTTAAAATTTTGCCCAGCTTTTATTTCTCCTTACAAAAAATATAGAATAGGAAAAATCCTTTGATTGATTTTCTAAATTAAATAAATAGTTGTGAGTGTGTTGCATTCATGCCATTGCATTGTTTTTGGGTGTTTGGATTCAAGTCTTGTTTTGAATTCAAATTTTGTTTGTTTGTTTCAGGAGGAAATAGGAATTGGAAAAAAAAAGAAAAGAGCAAACCTTTCCCTTTCCTTCCTTTTGGCCCAGCCGCTGTTCCAACCCATCTCCGCAGCCCACCTTCCTTTTTCTTCTGCGTGCGCAGCCCGTTAACGTTTTTGGCCCAGCAGCGGCCCACCGCTAACCCGCTCCGCCTCCCCACGCTCTCTGTCGGCGGCATGCGGGCCCCGCCCGTCATCCCTACCGGCGTGCGCCGCGCCGCACCGGACTCGGGTCCGTGCCGAGCCGGCCGCGCCTCCCCCGGCCGCGTTGCAGCCCCCGCGCCCGCGCCAGGCTTGGCCCGCACGCCGATGCGTGGCTCCCTTGGCCTATTTAAAGGTCACCGCCGCCACACCTTGCCCCTATTCGTGAAACTCTAAGCCGCCGCCTTCACGAACCCTAGTGCCTCCGCCGTCCAACGCCGCCACTGTCTTCCGGCCGTCGTGGGTAGCTTCGGGCGAATCGCGAGGAGGTGAGGACTAAGGCCCTGCTGCTTGTTTGCACGCTTGTGCTCGATGTCGTCGGGTTGGCCTCGCCGGACCGCCGCCGCCGCGCCTCTCCGTCGTGCGCCCTTTGAGGTCCACGTCGCCGCCCCTGGAGCTCGCCGTAGTCTTCACCGTGCGCTTGTCGTCGTCCTGGTGGAACCCCCGTGTCGAGTGGTGCACTCCGGCCGCCGTTTCTCCGTTGCGCCGCCGCCGCCGTCCGCCCCCGCCGCGACCCGCGCCGCCGCCGGCCACGCGCCGCCGCCCACCGCCGCGCGCAGACCCGAGCCGCCCGATGGACATCCCGCGGCCCCGATCGAATTTACCCCGGTCAATACCGGCCAAACATTCCCCCGCGGCCGCATTAGATCTCACCCGCCGGATCTCGATCCTACGGATCGATTCATCCCCCTCTCTTGAACCGCGCGCTTTTGCGCATAAAACCCTGAGTTTCTTCAGATTTACAACCCGGTCCTCCCACCTTAAGAAACCTTAACGAATAGGTCCTGTTTTCTTCAGTTTAGCCCGAAAACCTAAAATTCTTTACAGATTAGTCCTAAAATTTGTTTTAGCCATAACTTCGTCGTTTTAGCTCCGTTTTTAGCGTTCTTTATATCCACGCGATCGTCTCGACGAGTAGAACGACTTTTTGCCCCTGTTTAGTTATGTTAGTATTGTTTGGTGATTGTTTCTTATTTTCTTCCATTGTATGCTTCTATGTGAATGATGTGGTGCGTAGAAGACGGTTCGTTCGTGGAATACGCCGGAGTTGAAGATTTCCAAGACCTTGAGCAGCAGCACACGTTGGTAGAAGGCAAGTCCTTGCTGCATTCCCGTTGATCCTATTACAACATGCATTTTAATTACACCGTTATTTATTATTGCTTTGCATTAAATCGATGGGTCCTACTATTAAGGTTTGACTAGTTTTGTTTATCCTGTGCCTTGATCAACCTGGGTTTATGTTTATGTTGGGTAGACCATGCTTAGTTGCTCAACTTGGGTTTATGGTGGTTTTGATGAACAACAATGTTAATCTTGTTTTACTTATGTTGTTCCTTTCATTAAACAAGATCACCTGTGTTAATCGGAACATGGAGAACCACCCAGGAAAACAAGGGCTACCACAAGACATATGACTCTGTCTTGGCTTATTAATTAGTGAACTAGGTGTTAGGTATGCTTTACCTGATAAGGGTTGGGGGTTGCCGGTAGTTGGTGTATAACCCGCCCTCGACCGATCTGCTCTATGGTAGCTTCGCAGCTGAGAGAGGTTTATGCATTGCGCTGTCAAGTAACCTAGCGAGCAGCCTGCATCTGGGGATCTTTGTAACGGCCTCGTAGCGTCCCTATGCAATCACACCTCGGCAGTGTGGTATGATGCCTGATCAGCATCGCGCGGTTGGGTTTAAAGCTCTTCGGAGTTTTTACGTGACTTGTGGGTAAAGATGTACGACCTCTGCAGAGTGTAAAACTAACTAGTTAGCCGTGCCCACTGTCGCGGGCGGCCTGGACCCTCACGTGATTAAACTATGGAAGATGGACTAAACTGGTTGCATTTACTTTCGTTCATGATGTTGATGCTTATGTTAATCTTTGGGTTGGTATAAACTTACATTTGCTAGTAATTTAGCTTGCTTAACAAAATTTGACCAACTAAAATGCTGATCTGCTATGCAACCACAAGCTTCCACCATAAAGCCTTTGCATGTTGTTATAGATCTTTTCCCTTGTTGAGTACGACATGTGCTCATGCGTGTTCTTTTATATGCATCTACACAACCCGGTTGCTGCTCAGACGGACGCTTTGAAGACTTTCCTGGAGAGTTCGGTGGTTTCTAGGCGAGTGTGCCACCGTCGGTCCCGTGGAGACGTCCTTTACCGCCGCTAGTACTCGCTTATGTTACGATTTTGAGACATTCGGTCATGTAATAAAGTTTTAATACTCTCTTTACGCTTTTACACTGTGTTTTGGTATACACTGAGTCAATGCATGTGTGAAACTTGATCCTGGCGCACATGTATTCTTGCATTCGGGTTTGTCCTTAAATCCGGGTGTGACACTCCCGCCTAGCGCTTCATTTATAGTCCATTGCTAGACTTCTTCACTCGATTACTTCGGATCAACGCTCTTTGCGGGCGTTGCAATCTTGGGTACCCACTTCCGCACCATCTTGGGCACGGGCTTATTCTTGGGTACCCACTTTCTGATAGGTAGATCAACGATGTCGGTTTAGGTTGATCTTCCTTTGGACTTGGAGGTGGTGATTCCCTTGGAGATTCCGACGGTCCTTCAACTTCGATTTTTGAATCTAGGGTTTCCAACCCTTTAGCTTGTGTTGCACGTCTCCTTTGCCTGTAAAGTTTTCCTAGATCATCCACAAAAGAAAGTTTGGGTTTTTTGGAGAGGTAGCCAACCATCTCCGGTTAGGGTTAGTAATAAAACAAAAATCTAAAAAAAGAAAAATTAGGGTTAATCAAAACTAGATTAGATTGATTTTTTTTTCTTTTGAGGATGATCAACCATAAGAGATGCGAAAGAAAATCAAAAGAAAACTGAAAAAATAAGCGATACTAGATCGGATCTTGATTGCTGGTCCCCGGCAACAGCGCCAGAAAAAGGGACTTGTTGACGGTTAATAGTTGTATCAAAGTTCGTTTAGACTTGCAAGCGGACAAGTCTCCCGTTGTAGTCAAGGGACCCTTCTTCCCTCGAGTGGTGAACCCAAGGTATCGAATCCGTGGAACAATGTGCAAAGCAAGGATTCAATCTAGTAAAGCAAGGAAAGCTATCTAATGAAGAACCAAAATGCATCTAATCTACTAACTCATAAAGGAAACACATCTAATCTAATCTACTAAAGATGTAGCAAGAGAAATCAAGAGATAACCGATCTAGAGAGTCTAGATCATGCTTATGTTGTAGCTCCAAACAAAATAGATGAAGATAGAAAAGCGAATCTCAATAAAAGCATCTTTAAACTGTGGCCTCCGGTCCGATTCCGAAAATGCCCGCCTTTCGGAACCCCCGTTCTGTCACAACGTATTCCTATTCATGCGGGTAGTCTAGGGCGAGTTCAATAAGAACAAGTTGAAATCACTTGGTCGGTCCGGTATGCACCTCTAGCCACCGCGGCTACAAGAGCACCCTAAGCAATCTATCTTAAGTATAGATTGGGAAAAAAAATTATCGAGAAGGCACTTGATCGCTAGAAATCGGATTCACTTAAAGACTTCACCATGAATGATTACATGAACAAGATCACCACCGGGATCCTACCTCGATCTTGATCCTTGCTCCGGAGCTCCGACGTGGTCTTCCATGCAAGGTTCCCACGTCGGCTAGGGAGATCCTAGACAACTAGCACGACCCTCATCTCCGAGATGATGTCCCTCAAGCTTCTCTGCTCCTCGGCGGCAGATGACGAATTGATTGATAAGTGGCTCTCGGTCAGGGGGCTATAAATAGCCCGAGATGCATTTAGGTCAAAGGGGAGGTCGACTGGGCCCCGAAACAGGCTAGGCCGGCCGGCCTGGGCCGACCGGCCTGGACCCATCTCGGCCCAGTCTGTGGCCTCCTTCGCCCGGTGTTGCTTCCCGAGTCTTTTAGATCCTCTCCCCTTTTGCATGTGGGCCCTTGTCGTCAGTTTCTCTCCGAATTGGACGAAGCTCCTTGTCTTGCAAGATTCAACACTTTTCTGGCTAGGTCCTCGGAGTTTGTCATCTTCTCGGGCTTGGTCCTTGGGCTCTTGGAGTCATGTTCACTTCATTGCTTGACTTGTACCGGGCTTCAAGGTCTTGTCATAAGGTGCTTAATGAACTTATCCCGGAAGTCTTGCTTTCAACGCTAAAACCCTGCATAAACACTAAACTCCAAAACCGACATGCACAAGTGAACTTGTTATACCACGGGGGTTAGTACCAATGGATAAGATACAAAAGTCATGCCAACATCGAAGGTAAACTCATGGCTAGGTTGACGGATTTTCACCGTCAACAGTCTCCCTATAAAAAGGGGGCGTGAGGGCACGTGTAAAAGGGGACACAATTTTTGAGGCGAGAGCAGTCTTTGGGAGATTCTTTATGTCCTCTTTCTTGAATTGCATTCCTGTCTTGAACGTTCGCTTATTTTGTATTTCTGTACTCCTGTGTTCGGGGATCCCTCCAAATTTTCGAACTCCCCCCAACACTCACCCCTATGAATACATGTACGCAAACCCTACCCCTATGAGCACCTCCGAAGGACTGAGCACCAGCAGATCTGCAGATTCCCGAAGTCACCATTGGTTGTCTCGTCGTCAACGGGAACGCTGCTTACCACTTAACGCATAACACCAATAAATTCTGGAAAATTCAGGAAAAGGTGCGAGCACCAGGATTTGAACCCTAGTGGGTAGCGTCCCACTAGACCGTCCTACCATTTGACTATAATCACATTCGCAACCGGATCGGATTATGCATGCATGTGCCGTTTCTTGTACAGTTGTAAGTAACACACACCATTGCAACTTTGATTTTTCTACTAAAATGCGATACCATCCATCCATATGACCATATCTCCTAGTAGTACAGTAAGCCCTATATGCGCAGGCAGACCAATTGAAACCTAAACTTCATCAGCTAGCTAATTGACGAAGCAGCTAACTCCAATCATTGAGAAAAAGCTAGATTTCCACTCTTTCCAATTTTTTTTTTAAAAAAGATTCCCGCGAGAAAAAGGCCCCGTGTCTTCCGGAGCCCATGTTTGTCGAGATAATCGGGGGCGACCCACCAAAACCAAAATTAGATGTGCCCGTATTTCCACCCGCTCTTGTTTTGCTCACGGGCCATCCCGTATTTCGTCTCGCCGCTCTTGGGAGTTGGGACACATCAACTCTCTCTCTCTCTGGAAGCTACTTTATAGATTATTATATTATATAGTATAGTGATTATAACCCTTTTCAATAATAAGTCTCAGGTGCGAATGAATTTATAGTTCAATGGTAGGACGGTTGTTGGGGAATTCAGGAAAACCCATCACCCTCGAAACGTTGACCTTAACAAAGTTCTCGAGGCATGTTTCTCAGGAGCAGGGAATTCGCGATTCTCGGAAGCATGGATTCCGTCAAGTCTCGAATTCGCGAATGTGCAGAGTTCGGGAATCTTGATTCGGCGAGGAGGTGGAGTCACGAACATGCGAGAGCCCGAAATCTCGACTATTGATAGTCCGAACTTCGGAGAACTGCTGGCTCGGGAATCTGATGAAGACTCTGTTCGGGACTCAGGCGCATGGACATGTGAAGGACCGATAAGGCGACCGAGAGAGGGGGAGTGAATGGGAGCCGATAAAAATTCTTCTCGAGGGAGATTGAAACTCCGACAAGACGAACTAGCTCGGTCGAACCCCCGAAATCACACGCTCCGCACTTCTACCTCCCGTTTGCCAAAACCACGTAGCCACCGGAGTGCTACCGGTCCTAGGAACAAACTCTACCAAAGCAACCACAACACACACGCAGCACCGACAAGCCGGAAACAACTCGAAAGCCGGCTAACCGGAGGGGGCGGTTAGAACGGGTATAGGGGGCGGTTAGACCGCCTCCACCCGGCAACCAAGAAATCCTCCGAAACGCCTCTTCCGAGCACCAAAACACACCACGGTTTCACCAACAAGTGATCTCTCGGTCAAGGCCATGCTAGCTACCCGAAAATCTTGGCGAAAACCAAAACTTCACCCAAGGGCCTAGGGGCGGTTAGACCGGCTACCCGGGGCGGTCTAACCTCCCGTACCCAAAGAACGAACCCCGACCAAGAACACCTAGCAAACTACACTAAAACGAGCCAAGATTTCACCGTAACGCTCCTCCGATCAAGGTGAACAAACTCACAGAGAAAGGTCCAAGCAAAATCAAACTTTCTTCGGAAAGGCCTAGGGCGGTTAAACCCGGTGCCGGGGGCGGTTAGACCTCCCTCCCCCGAGCACAAAGATCCGAGTGAAAACCCAAGCAAACGGACTCGAAACGCTCCAAGATTTCAACCATACAATCCCTCGGTCAAGGCCAACATGCTACCGAAGATCTCGGCCAAAATCAAAACTTTCTCCCGGACGAGCCCGGGGGCGGTTAGACCGCCCCTCCTACGCGGTTAGACCGCCCTCCCCGTACGAACGGGAAAAAGGGGAACCGCGGGTCAACCCTCAACTTTGCATCACCCGATCTCCCGATTCACCCAACGGATTGCAGCGAAACTTTGGGGATGCCCGGGTCACCTCATGGACGACCTCTCCCTCAAAGGAATTGCACCGAAACGCTCTCAATCATGGGGAATCGCAAATCTCGTGACCAAACCTCAAGAACTCGAGATCCAACGAAAACCACCAAATCGAGTCCGATTCAAAGAAGATTTGGGGGCAAAGTCACCAGCCAAAGAGGCACAAAAACCTCATACGTGACACCCACCAAAAACCCCAAGAAATCGTCCTCAAAACACCGCCAACAAAGAGCTCCGAAAATCAACACAAAAGAGACGGGAAAACCACCGTGATGAACAACGCCGAACCATCTATACATGCCATGAAAGGTTCGTACATGGTCTAGCTTGCCACCCAAACATCCATCCCTCTCTCTAGATCTCACATGAAGCTCTCAAGCTAGTCCTCTAAAAACCTAAGGAAAAATGGAGAACGAAAATGGAAAAACAAATGAGCTAGGGTTCCAAGGGTTGGCTGCCATCCACCCCTCTAATGAGTATATATGGAGGCACCCAAAAGACTAAAACGCCCTTCACTAATAACTAGGGATACATGCCCCTCAAGGGCGGATTTGGAATTCTTGATGTCTTCACCATCGGACGGATGCCCGGCGACCGCACCCTGCGTAGCCTCGACGCAAGCCTTGCGATCCCGATGCGTGTCCTCCGCTTCGAAGCTTCTCGGCGCCGGCGGCCAGGGCGGTCGACCGCCCCCCGGGCGGTTAGACCGGCCCGGTGGATCCGACCGCCCCGGGCGGTCCGACCGCCCCTCTGGGCGGTTAGGACCGGCCCGATGGATCCGACCGGCCCCAGGCGGTCTGACCGCCCCTCCCGGGCGGTTGAACCGGCCCGGGTGGCCGCACCTCCTCGTCGAGTCTTCGGCCTCGGTTTTGTGGCTCAACCGAGTAACCCGGTGGGTTTTCCGGTGAACCACCGCAAACCCCGCGAACTCGGTGTAGCCTCCGCCAATCTCCACTCATGACTCGGCTCCCACGTAGTCCCGGCTCGACCTTGGTTTTGAGGCTCTACCAAGAAACCGTCCACGACTTCATCTTGCTGTTCATGCCACCATGCGGCCCGCACTTGACCCCCGCCGGCCACCGGTCCCTCGAATGAAGCCTACTTGTCTTCTCCACACCGGAGGCCTCACCGCAACGACCTTTCGCGCTTGTTCTTCACCCGCACCAACACGAGTCAAGCCGCAACCGCACCCGCAATACTTAGCCAAGAATCGGTCCACACAACGTTGTCAATCACTCATCACACAAGGAAGCGACCATCCACCGGTCCTCGAACCACACATGGTCCTCAACATGCACGAACCGGCCGGGAAGCAAGGGCCACTTCGGGAATCTGTTGAAGACCTAGTTCGGGAGTTTCGTGCGAAGACATTCACGAACCAGGGGAGAAGCAAAGTTAAAGTTGTAGTCCCAAAAAGTCCGGGTTTAGAGTGTGAACTAGTGGCAGATTTGTAGATATGTTGGATAAAAAAAGACAATCATGTATGCGTTCACACTAGGAATATTCTCTGAGGCTAGGGGTGTTATCGGTATGTAAAAGTCCCTTCATCTCCCTATAAAAGGGGCGCAAGGGCACGTGTAAACGGATTCAAACTTTTTTGGAACATGTGCTACTTGCAGAGAGAATCACAGTCTCTTTGCGCTCTAACTTTGTACCTGAACGTGTTGAGAACTCTTACTCGTGTTAGAGTAGTTATCCGAATTTTTCGGGTACCCCCCAACATTTGCGCCCACCGTGTTTCAGCCGAAAAGAAACTCACGATGCCACCTCAGAAGAAGTCCAAGAAGACTGTTCCAGCACAGGCTAACCGAGACGATCGCCATCTCACTCAAGGGAATGAAACCTCGTTTGTTCCTGAATCCTCGAACACAACAGACCAAGAACGAAGAGAAAAGCTCGAGGCCCTCATGAAGGCAAGAGCAGAAAAGGCAGCTCACATCCAAGAACAGCCCGCTGAGCAGCAGGAGTTCGAAAATGTCAATGATGATGATGATGATATAGACAGAGAGCTAGCCATGGTTCAGCAAAAGATACAGCAGCTGCAGAAAGACAAGGAAAAATTCGCAGCTCAGTTACAAGCAAAGAGGAAAATCTCCGCAAAACTAGAGCAGCTGAACAAAGCAAAAGAGCAGATAGAAGCGATGCAAAAAGAAACTGATGAAATGAAAGAACAAGAGAACAGTTCCATGTGGCAGGAGTCACCACGTCAGAACCCTGCACCAGCCAGAGAATCCCCGAAAGAAAACTTCTTCGCGGGAAACGGAGTCTCACACTTCGTGGATTCTGAATCGCCGCTGTCAATAGGGCTGCAAACAGCACCTTGGCCACCGAACTTCAAGCCTGTCTATCTTCCCAAGTACAACGGTTTCAGAAACTCCAGGCAGTTTCTCATGAGATACGAGTCAGCTGTGAACTCGGCAGGAGGAGATGATGTCGCGCTGGCCAAATCCTTCATCATAGCTTGCGAAGGACCAGTACTGAATTGGTACTCACTGCTGCCACCACACTCGATCTACAACTGGGTAGATCTCAAAACAAAGTTCATGCAAGCGTTTCAGATGTTCCATGACACAACAGCCGAAGCCTCAGATCTGTACAACTGCAAGCAGAAGGACAGAGAACCACTGCGGAACTTCGTGAGAAGGTTCATGCAACAGAGGTCTCAGATTCCCGACGCTGATGACAAGACAACGATCAAAGCACTGATCAAAGGTCTCACCCCAGGGCCAACGGCTTCTCACCTCACAAGAAAGAAGCCCGAGACAGTTGAAGAACTATTTCGAGAATTGGAAGATTACATTCTGTCTGATGATGACCACCACAAGAGAGTAGCCGAACGAAACGAGGCAAGACAGGGCAGCAG
Source organism: Cenchrus americanus (assembly GCA_947561735.1). Taxonomy (NCBI): domain Eukaryota; kingdom Viridiplantae; phylum Streptophyta; class Magnoliopsida; order Poales; family Poaceae; genus Cenchrus; species Cenchrus americanus. The sequence goes on from OX387240.1 coordinate 79,811,662, forward strand.
AGGTATGACCTGGCGGGCACCACCCCAGCATCCACGAAACGTAAACAGTGTTGGAAACTCTCAGCCACAACAAGACAGCAGGCCAAGTGCCAGGGGAGGATTCAGTCCCAGAGGAAGGGGGAGAGGAAGAGGAACCCCAGAACTCCCGAACCACAACCCAAGAGATCCCCACTTCTACTGCCAGTATCATGGAAGAGGCCACAACACCGAAGGGTGCCCAGAGACAAAGAAGAACATGGCAAGAATCCAACAAGAGAAAGCACTGATGAGCATTGCATCATCGATGCCAAGCCAGTTTCGGCCGAACTTCTGGCAACTGCAGTTCCCGAATCCGCAGTCAAGCTCTGTACCAGTTCAGCAATTTCCACAACCACAATCAGCATGGCAGCCATCGCAGCAATTCTTCCCTCAGTCGCAAGCGATACAGTCAATCCAAAGAACCACGGCCCATTCGGGAAATCTTGCCACCGCCTCCAGAAAGCTCATCAAGGCCTCAGTCAAGTTCGGGACCTCAGAACTCCAAATCATTGCCATCGTTCGGGACTATCATGCCAATCACAGGCGGATCTGCTATGGAATTCGAAACAAAGAAGCAGCGAAGCAATTACTTCAGATCTGTGAATACCATCATCAATGATGGCCCAGCTGCCCGCCCGGAGTGGGAGAAGGTGCCAATCACCTTTACAGAAGAAGATTTCAGGTTGAAATCCGCGATTCACAATGACGCCATGGTGATCGAAGTCAATATTGCTGGGTGGGTCATAGGGAAAATCCTGGTGGACAACGGGAGTTCGGCGGACATCCTGTTCCTGAAAACATTCGAGAAAATGAATCTGAGCCAGCACATGTTGGATCCACCAGAGTACCCATTGCAGGGGTTCGGAGGAAAGCCCATCAAGCCGGTGGGAAAAATATCACTCCCAGTTTCTTTCGGAGATCTTGAGAATGCCAGAACGGAGAACCTCACTTTTGATGTAGTTGACATATATCACCCGTACCTCGCGATCTTCGGCAGAGGTTTCATGAATAAGTTTGATGCTGTCATAAGGCAACAGTTCCTATGCATGAAGATGCCCGCACCCAAAGGGGTCATCACGGTGTTCGGCAATCAGCAGGAAGCCAGGGACATAGAAAAGGGCCACACGCCCGGCCAAACAAATGTGTACCAGCTGAAAGCAGCTGATGAGAGGAAGGAAACCTATGAAGAGCCTAAGAGGGATAAAGAGAAAAATGAGATAGCTGCAGAAGATGAAACAAAGAAAGTGTATTTGGATGACATGCCCGACAGAGCAGTCATAATAGGGGCGAACCTCAGCGCTGAAGAGGACGGTGAACTCATACGATTCCTGAATAGAAACAAGGATGTTTTCGCATGGTCAGCTAAGGACTTGCAAGGTGTTGACAGGGATATAATCGAACATGCCCTGGAAACAGATGACAAGATACCACCCAAGAAACAGAAACTTCGGAAAATGTCCGAGGAAAAAGTCAAAGCAGTGGAAGCAGAAGTTCAGAGATTGCAGGACGCCCAAGTAATCAGAGAAGTCAAGTACCCAGTCTGGCTAGCCAACACTGTGCCAGTTCAGAAGAAAAATGGAAAATGGAGAATGTGCGTCGACTTCACCGATTTGAACAAGGCATGCAAGAAGGACGATTTCCCCTTGGAAAGGGTAGACAAAATCGTGGATGATGCAGCCAACAGTGAGATGCTTTCGCTCCTGGACATGTTCTCTGGGTATCATCAGATCAGAGTTCGCAAAGAGGACGAAGAGAAGACAAGTTTCATCACTCCTTTCGGAACATTTTGTTTCGTAAGAATGCCGAGGGGTCAAGAATGCGGGATGCACGTTTTCGAGAATGATAGCAATAGTGCTGCACCAGCAGATTCGGAGAAACATTTTGGCATATGTGGATGACATAGTTGTCAAAAGTGTTCAGAGGAGAGACCATATCAGTGATTTGGCAGAAACATTCGCGAACATGAGGGCAGCAAACTTAAAGCTAAATCCGGAAAAATGCGTGTTCGGCATTCACAAGGGGAAAGTTCTTGGATGCTTAGTTTCAACGAAAGGCATTGAGGCAAACCCTGACAAGATAAAGGCTCTGATGGAAATGCAAGAGCCAATCTCAGTGAAAGATGTTCAGAAGTTGACAGGGAGAGTGGCTGCCCTCAACAGATTCATTCCCAGAGCCGCAGAGAGAAGTTTACCATTCTTCCAAGTTCTCAGAAGTGCCAAGAAATTCCAGTGGTCTGAACCTCAGAAGCAGGCCTTTCGCGAACTGAAGGACTACTTGTCCAACATGACCAAGCTCTGTCCTCCCGAGCCAAAATCGCCGCTTTTGCTGTATGTGTCTGCATCAAATTCGGCAGTAAGTGCAGTGTTGGTATAGGAAAAAGAAGAAGAAGGAAAGCTCAGGCAAACTCCTGTATACTTCGCCTCTGAAGCATTGTCTGGTTCCAAGGTTTTCTATTCTGAATTGGAGAAGATCGCGTATGCGGTCGTTATGGCAGCAAGAAAGCTAAGACATTACTTCGAGGGTCACAGAATAAGAGTTATCACCAACCAGCCGTTAAGTGACTTGTTCGCGAATAGGGAGGCATCCACCCGAATCATCAAGTGGGGTGCTGAACTTTCCGAGTATGTGGTAGACTTCGAGAGAAGAAGTGCAATAAAATCGCAAGTTCTGGCAGATTTTGTCGTGGACTGGACCTCACCCACTCAAAATCTCGAGGAAAATATACCCGAACCTTGGATAGTGCAGTGTGATGGAGCATGGTGTTACAAGGGGGTTGGAATTTCGGCTGTTGTAACGTCCCCGACAGGCGTGGTCATAAGATACGCAGCGCGGCTCGTATTCGCGAACAATGAACATTCCACGAACAACACAACAGAGTATGAAGCACTACTGCTGGCGTTAAGGAAGACGAAAGCTTTGGGGCAGCAGACCTTCATAATCAGAACGGATTCGAAAGTGATCCAAGAGCATATCAAGAAGGAAAGCGAGGCCAGGAATCCAGTTCTCATGAAATATCTCGAAAAAGTCAGAGAAATGGAAAAACACTTCAGAGGGTATTCAGTCCAGCACATCCCAAGAGATGATAACAATGAGGCGACAACCGGCAAAGGCAAAGCGGCCCGTAAACCAAGAGCTACCACGGACGTGTTCTTCGAAATCATCAGAGAGCCTTCCATCAAAGATTCGAGGGCCCAAATCGTGAATATGGTGGAAATCCCAGACTGGAGAGCAGAAATCATGGCCTATCTGAGGGGACATTACGAACCACAAGATGAATTGGAGGAAAAAAGATTGAAGCAAAGGGCTCGGGGCTATACAGTAGTAAATGGAGAACTATACAAATCAGGAGTCACTGAGCCCTGGCTGCGCTGCATCACCTCCGAAAAAGGTCGCGAACTTCTGAAAGAAATTCACAGCGGATTTTGTGGGGCACACATAGGCACCAGGGCTTTGGCTGGCAAGGCGATAAAGCAGGGATTCTATTGGCCCACCATAAACATCGACGCCAAAATGTTAGTTCGGCAATGTGAAGCATGCCAGAAGAAGACAGAAATCGGCGAGAATCTACCTTCGATGCCGGTTCATCTAATTCCTCCAACTTGGCCTCTACGAGAGGTGGGGAATGGACCTGGTAGGCCCGTTGCCAGCAGCTCAAGGCAACTGCCGATTCGCGGCTGTGGCAGTCGATTATTTCACGAAGTGGGTAGAGGCAAAACCACTCGCGAATATCACAGCAGCAACAGTTCAGAAATTCTTTTGGCAGAACATAGTCTGCAGGTTCGGAGTTCCTAGGGAACTGACGGTTGACAATGGCAAACAGTTTGACTGCTACACCTTCAAAGAATACTGCAGAACCTTAGGCACACAGGCGAAGTTTTCATCAGTATATCATCCACAGTCCAATGGTGCAGTTGAAAGAGCCAACGGCCTGATCTTTTCGGGAATCAAGAAATGTTTGTTCGATCAGAAAAAGGGGAAGTGGGTCGATGAACTTCCGAAGGTGATCTGGTCTCACAACACCACAGTCTCAAGGGCAACAGGTTTCACGCCTTTTCGCCTGCTTTTCGGGACTGAGGCTATGACACTAGAGGAGATCAGAAATGAAAGCATGAGAGTCCTGAAGGGAAAAGAGATAGAAGAAATTGATAAGAAGGTGGAAAAAGACATGATAGAGCTGACAATCCTTGAAGCAGCAGAAAACATTGAGAAATATCAGAGAGAAACAAGGGCATGGAGGGACAAAAAGGTGGTCCGAAAGGACATTAAAACTGGTGATCTTGTCTTGAAAAGAAAGAAAAATTGGGAGAACCCAGGAAAACTTCATGTCATGGGAAGGGCCTTACATCGCCGGGGAAACAAATATGCCAGGGGCTTTTCGCCTGATGGAGAAGACTGGCGAAGAGTTGCCGTATTCGTGGAATGCCGACAGCCTAAAAAGGTATTATCCATGAAAACCCCAGTTGTAGATAGATGTAGCGGGTAGCAGTTTTTCTATTTTCGTAAGTTTGCACTTTAGGAAGATAAAAACTCGCATCACGTGTCTATAAGTGATTTCGGAGCAAAAACTAGTTTTATTTCTTATAGTCGTACTAGAATAAGAAGGACCGTACTCTTTTCCTTGCAAAGGGGGCTCTAAATCAAGAGGCAAGGTTTTTAACGAGGCGGATCCTATGTAAATACTCTTTCTGATATATATATATATATATGAAAAGAGTCTTCCCCCAAATTGCGTGTTTCGTGTATCGAGTCTAAGTTCGTGAGAAAGGCTCCGTGATAGCTGAAATTCGATCGTGAAAAAAGAAAAAAGTTCGTGAGAAAGGCTCCGTGATAGCCGGAATTCCATCGTGAAAAAAGAAAAAAGTTCGTGAGAAAGGCTCCGTGATAGCCGAAATTCCATCGTGAAAAAAGAAAAAAGTTCGTGAGAAAGGCTTCCTGATAGCCGAAGTCCCATCGTAAAAAAGAGAAAGTTTGTGAGAAAGGCTGTGCGACTGCCAGAGTTCAATCAATGAAAAAGAGGCCTGAGACAACAACAAGTTGTGGCCTAGAAAAATCCCATCCATCGAGGGATTCCCACCGAAAAGGCCTGAGACAACAACAAGTTGTGGCCTAGAAAAATCCCATCCATTGAGGGATTCCCACCGAAAAGGCCTGAGACAACAACAAGTTGTGGCCTAGAAAAATCCCATCCACGAGGGGATTTCCACCAGAAAGTTCGCATGATGATTTCGAGAAAATGAATGTCTAAGGGTTTGCCTGTGTATTCTCACTCAGTACAGATTGTTGAAAATTTTTTCAGGCATCATCATTGTAAGAAAAGGGCAAGGGGCTCCATCAGACGTTCGCAGAAAAATCTTGGTTGAAGCAACTGAAGGTTGCAATTTCAACCGAGGCAAGACTGCCGATCGGGGCAAGTCCACAAAATTCGAAAAACAAATTTTGTCGACTTGCAAAACGATGGTCGAAATTTTCAAAAATTGATGAAGATTTCTCCTAAAAGATGCCCTCGAAATCTTGGAATAGTAAGATTCGCGAACCTGCCTTCGAGTTTTCATGCAAAACGGCAAGGTGGGGGAGGGTGACGTTTTTTCAAGAAAAAAACGTATTCATTGCCTTATTCGCATAAAAACTCCCGAATAGTTCCTCGATAATTACAATAATCAGTGCAAAATTTAGAATGAAAGTTCTACAACATGTCCTGGTTTACAAGTGTTGTTTTCAACCATATCACTGGCGTAGGCGAAGTCAAATGTGTCGGCTAAGGGGCTAAGGGGCTCCATCTTGGGAACCTTCGAGGGCGGCGGAGTAGACGACGCGGAACGAATCTTCTTACGAAGTAAGAAAAACGAGGAGAGATCAAAACAACCTATAGAAAACTTAAGCGAGGCCTCAAGCCAAAAATCGGAAAAATCTTGTTCGGGATGCGCCCGCTTGAATAGACGCCACGCTTCACCACTAACAAACATTCTATCCCGATGAATTCGTAGTGGCAGCACGTCCTGCGCAGGCCCAGCTTGCAGGACCTGCGCAGGTTAAAATATACAAAACATCTGTTCAGAAAAGTTTGATGAATCTACACGAATGTACAACCAATCTCCAGTTCACCCAAAAGTTCGAACAAAGTGTTCATTTCGTAACATCCACCTTCGGCGAATCCTCCTCCCGTTCGGGGACCTGTTCGCCGTCGTCGCCGTCATCGCTACTGCTGCTGCTGCTGCTGTCGCTCTCGCCACCTGAGCCGTTTTCGCTAGACTCGCTTGAACCTTCGCCGGAGGTCGATCTTTCGAGAGACGCGGCGGTGCCCTCTCGGTTCTCCTTTTCCCTCAGCTGAGAAAGGAAGCAAAAAGTGAGAAAGGTTTAAGAAACTGGAACATCTGCGACAAACATAAATCACGAAATCGAGCAAAAGAAACTACCTCAGCAAGCTGTTGACGGTGAAAATCCGTCAACATAGCCATGAGTTTACCTTCGGTGTTGGCATGAGTTTTATACCTTATCCATTGGTACTAGCCCCCGTGGTATAACAAGTTCACGTGTGCATGTCGGTTTTGGAGTTTAATGTTTATGCAGGGTTTTAGTGTTGAATGCAAGACTTTCGGGATAAGTTCATCAAGCACCTCATGACAAGACCTTGAAGCCCCGTACAAGTCATGCAATGAAGCAAACTTAACTCCAAGAAGACGACAGACTCCAGGGACCTGACTAGAAAAGTGCTGAATCTTGCAAGACAAGGAGTTGAGTCCAATTCGGAGAGAAACCGACGACATGGACCTACATGCAGAAGGGGGAAACATCCAGGAAGCAAGGGAACCGACGTGGAGCGAAGGAGCCCTCGGGCTGGGCCTAAATGGGCCCAGGCCGGCCGGCCCAGTCCGGTCGGCCCAGGCCCATCCAGGGCCCAAATGCCCCCTCCTTTGCCCTAGCCGCCAATCGGGCTATTTATAGTCCCCTGACCGAGAGCCTTGCGGAGAAGAATTCGTGATCGGCCGCCGAGGAGCAGAGAAGAGAGGGACACCATCTCGGAGAGGAGAGGGTCGAGCTAGTTGACTAGGGTTCCCCTAGCCGACGTGGGAACCTTGCACGGAAGACCACGTCGGAGTTCCCGGAGCTAGAAGCAAGATCAAGGAAGGATCCCGGTGGTGATCTTGTGTATGTATCATTGTTATAGTTGAATTATCAAGTTGAATCTTTTCCTAGCGATCAAGTGTTTCCTCGAAGATTTCGTTTTTCGATCGGCTTTGCTTATTCCAATTCTATTCTCGAGATAGATTACATAGGGTGTTCTTGTAGCCGCGGTGGCTAGAGGTACACGCCGGATCTTCCGAAAGAATCTCGACTTGTCTTTTGACTCGCCCTAAACTCCCCACATGAATAGGGATACGTTGTGACAGAATGGGGGTCTCGAAAGGCGGATGTTTTCGGATTTGGACGGGAAACCACGATTTAAAGAGGCTTCTATTAAGATTCGATTTGCTACTTCTTCTCTTGCTTGGAACTTCAACAAAAGGCTTACCCAGATCCCTCTAGATCGGTTTATCTACCCAATCTTACTTTGTTTTCTCCGGTCTTTAGTAGATTAGATTTGTTTCATGTCTTTTACTAGATGCATTAGGGTTTCTTTTATCGAAGATTGAAGTTACATGGCTTTGTTAGATTAAGTTTTGCGTCACACATTTGTTCCACGGATTCGATACCTTGGGTTCACCACTCGAGGGAAGAAGGGTCCCTTGACTACGACGGGAGACTTGTACGCTTGCGAGTCACAAACGAACTTTGATATAATTATTAACCGTCAACAAGCCCCTTTTTCTGGCGCCGTTGCCGGGGAACAAGTGATCAAGATTTGATTTTTTATTGCCTTTTTGTAATTTTCAGTTTTCTCTTTGTTTTTATTTTTGCATCTACTAAATTTTGATCATCCTCAAAATACATCTAATCTAGTTTGTCTAACCCTAGTTTTTATATATTTGTTTTTACTTTCTAGTTTTTTTGCATACTTTGTTTATTGCTAACCCTAACAGGAGATGGACGGCTACCTCTCCAACAAACCCAATAATTTTGTGGATGATCCGATAAAAACTTTACGAGCTAAGGAGACGCGAAGCACATCAAGCTAAAAAGTTGGATTTTGTAGATTCGGAGTCGGAAGACAAAGGATCGCAGAATCTCCGAAGAATTCACCACCTCAAAGTCCTCGGGAGAATCGACTTCCACCGATGGGTGACCAACCACCGCAAGAACGCAAGATTGGGGAGCTATGCACCCCAGACATCATCGACCTACCAATCTTGAACCTTGAGGAGATCGGAAGACCGTTCGAGATCAAGACCTCAACAATCCGCATGGTGCAACATTCACCCTTCACCGGTAAAGAGGATCCGAACCTTCACCTCCAATCATTCATTCAACTATGTCAGACTTTCAACATGGATGGGGTGACTCAAGATCAAATGAGGGCAAGGCTTTTTCCGTTCTCACTTCTCGGGAAGGCTTTGCAATGGTTCCACTCTCAACCGGCGGAGACGGTGCAAAATTGGAACACGTTGATGAAGGCTTTCATGAAGGAATACTACTCACCGGGTAAAACTCAAAGCTTGCGTAATAAGATTGCCACCTTTGTTCAATATCCTACAGAAACTATCTCGGAGGCATTCGAGCGCTTCAACGAGTACACCCGGGCGGTTCCACATCACAAGTTCCCGAAAGAAGACCTCGTGCAAAAGTTCTATCAAGGACTCACCATGGCGTCAAGGACGATCATCGATGCATCGACGGGAGGATCCATCATCGAACTTACACCGACGGAAGCTTTCACTCTATTCAAGAAGGTCGAGGATAATGACACGTGGGCGTCGTCCGGGCGCCTACATCCGGTTCAACCCACGGGGAACGTCAAAGGAGTCTTGCAAGTGGAGAAGGAGAACATACTTGAAGGCAAGATCGACTCGCTCATGAGGAGGTTGGAGAAGATGGAAATGGAAAAGAAAGATGCTCAAGACTTGAAGGCCGCCGAAGCAAGGTCCACATGTGAAGAATGTGGAGAGTATGGCCATGTCCGCAAAGATTGTCCGGAGGAAGCCAAAGTGCTCGACTACATGAGGAAGGGAGAATTGCCGAACTTCCGCTACGGGCAAGGTAGGCCTCAATTTAATGCAAGCTCATCTATTCCTAACGTGGTTCCGCTTCGTATACAATTGAAGGAGTTCATGGATGAGCAAGCTAAGATCAACAAGGACACCGTCACCAAGTTCAAGACCATAGACAAGGTGTTGGAGAACATCGATAGCAAAGTGACGGAGGTCGGAAGTTCCAATCATCAAGTGCTCAACATGATGAAGATGCTCGAGACGCAAGTTGGACAACTTGCGGGGCGCCTCACTAATGATGAAGGGAAGCTTCCGAGACAACCCAAATGTCCCGAATCGGCGAAGGCCATTCAAACATGTTCGGGGAAGGAGACCGAAGATCCGGAACGTTCCGCGGGAGCAAGGAAGCTTAAATCATCCACCGAGGTGGAAGCAGCTGCTAAAGAGAAGGTTACGGGGATCGTCACCGAGGAACCCGAATTCGAGATGCCGGAGGAAGACACGAGGATACCGCAACTCAAGCCACGCTACTTCCGAGGTAAACTTGACAACCACTTTGAGAAGTTTGTGGAAGTTGTGCCTAGACTTAGCATCAACATGCCATTACTAGATGCCCTACAAGTACCTACATATTCTCGTTACTTTAAAGACGTACTTGCAAATAAATATGAGATAGCAACACTCAGGGTAGATCATGTCAAGATGTCCGAGGAGTGTAGTGCAGCTATTGCTAATGGGCTAGAGAAGCAAAAAAGACCCGGGTGCCCTACAATTCCATGTTCAGTTGGTTCTTTCAACTTCGAGAAGGCGTTATGCGACCTTGGAGCTAGTGTAAGCGTCATGCCGAGGGATGTGTTCGAGAAGCTACGCCTACCAATGGAGCCTACGGGAATATGTTTGGAGTTGGGAGACAACTCCATTCGCTATCCCTTAGGCATTGCTGAAGATGTACCCGTGAAGATTGGACACCACTTCGTCCCCGTCGACTTCGTTGTGCTCGAGATGGGAGCGAGGGAGAAGCCGCCGCTCATCCTAGGGAGGCCGTTCCTCAAGACCGTGGGAGCTACTATTGATGTTGGCAAGGGGGAGATCATGTTCGATATCAACGGAGAAAGGAGTTCCTTCAAGTTCCGTCCAAGGATTGAGGCATGCAACATGATTGGAGTGAAGGGAGAACCAAAACAAACGAAGGGGCTGAAAAAGAAGAAGGAGCCGAAAAAATGAACGTAAAGAAAATCAAAGAAGGTGTTGCATCCGTCAAGACAAAGGAAGAGAAGCCGCCTGTGAAGACCAAAAAAATGACTAAGCCAACTAAGCCGGAAGACAAGCCCGCGCCCAAGATGGTGCGGAAGTGGGTACCCAAGATTGCAACGCCCGCAAAGAGCGTTGATCCGGAGTAATCAAGTGAAGAAGTCTAGCTATAGACTATAAACGAAGCGCTAGGCGGGAGGCAACCCGTTTCGTCGAGTCAAGAATAAGCTACCGGGAGTACAACCCGATTCCAGGTTTTTCAAGTATTTTTAATAATTTAGTTTTTGAGTTTTATTACGCAAAGACATTAGACTTAGAAGTGGTTGAACAATATTAGAGACATAATTCTTGATTGAATGTTTGCTTTATCATAAACCCTTTGCATGAACCCTCCTATGTGCTTGTTTGTTCTTTTCTTTTCTTTTCGAGAAATCCCAACCAAATAATTTCAGAACCTAACTCAACCTTTCACCCTCATTATGGTGCTGAGGTTGACTTATTTTTCATGCTAAAACCACACGAGTAGAGCCACGATTTATATTTAAGTGTTAATAAAATTCAGCACGTGGTAGGACTCGCGTGAACCTAGAAATCAAAACTTTTGGTTGGTTTTAAAAATCTTTATCCTTGGTTTCTCTAGGATTAGAATTTTTCTAAGCCTATTCTAATTTTGTTTTATTCAAAATCTTTCTTATTTAGCCAAAATTAGAACCTAAACCTATGCCCCCATGATCAAGCCGGGAAATGTTTGCTCTCAACCGATGAAGGCAAACTATACCGGTGAGACCGAAATCGACGTAGTCGAAAAATATTTTCGACTTACATTTGTTTTTAGTGGGTTAAAAACTTCTCTAAAATTATGTTTGAGCTCTTGCATGGCTCTGAAAAATATTTTAAATTTCGAATTAGGGGAGTGCTTAACCTTAAACACACCTAAATGGAGGCAATCTAGTTTGAATTAATCATGCATGCACCATTGGATTCCCTTTTATCAACTTTCACCAATTCCACATGCAAAGGACAAGCATGGTGGGCAGCAAGCATCAACTTTGCAGGAATTTCATGGTGGCATGTGAAGCAAGTGGAGCTAGGGAGCATGGATATGACCCAAAGCATGAAGCATCAAGTGGAAGGACCAATAATGCAAGAAAAGGAGTGGACGAGAGCGTTTGGGCGGTGCAACTCGTGGAGCACGCGGGCGGGAAAGTTGCGAGAGGCGAAATGATCGTGCCTGGAAGAAAGATGCGGCGGGGAGGAGCCGGGGAGGACCCCGGGCCGGCCGGCCTCACCTACATAAGGAGCCCCCCGGCTCCCGTTTTCTCGCAAGCAAGCTTCCCTCTCCTTCCTTTGTTTGTGTGTTCAAGTTTGTGTGCTCAAAACCTCCGTAGACATAGCCAACCTTCCCAAGCTTGATAGCTCAAGAAAAAATCCACATCCTTAATCCACTCAAAGTCCACATCCGAAGCAAAGAGTTTAAGTGCCTAGTTACCGGTTGCAACCCGGAGTTTTAGTTGAAGAAAAGAGTGCAGCAACCATGTGGAAGAAGACCACAAGTCTCTTCTCCAAGAAGAAGAGTTCATCATCGTCCAAGCCATCATCAACCACGTCTTCGAGGAGGCACTCGGTTTCCGAGTCTCCCCGGAGCATGGAGACGGATACGGCACCACCGAGGAGGAACGATGCTCTCCTCCTTGGTGGTATGAGGGCTGCAAGAAGCACTTCCATGAGGTTTACCGAACCTCATGGGCACACGGAGGAGCAGCCCGCGCCACCACGACGTTCGACTCGCTCAACCGCGCCACCTCCTTACACCCCGACATACTCTTCGTACGGCTTCATCATCTTGTCGGCGGAGGAGGAGGAGAGGCTCTCTAATCTTGAGAAGAGGCTTGTGCCCAACGTCGAGTTCGACGACCAAGCACTCTACACCTTGGGTTTTGGCACCGACATATACTATATGTTGGGGCACCTTGGATGGGTGCAGTTCTCCAACGGAGTATCGGTGGACACCCATTTGGGGTTCACCTTGGAAATTTTGATGACTATTGCACCCATCATTGATGATGATGGGGTGCAAAGCTTGTCATTCCGTTTGGAGGGAGTCCAACAAGTGGTTCCCTACGAGCACGTGAGGGAGCTGCTTGGATTCCACAAGGGAGCTCCGGAGAAAGTTGACGTGCCACCCGCATGTTGGCGGGATTTTGGAATATGATCTCCGGAGAAGCCCATCAACAACGCAATTGCATCCGCAACCCCATTATCCGGATATTTCACTCTTGGATGTGCAAGAGGGTATTGGGGAGGATGAAGGAGACAAAGGTGACCGACACGGAGTTGAATTGGCTATACTCGGCTTTAATTGCCAGGCAGCCAATAGACCCCTCTTACCTCATGATCAACCGTTGGTGTTGTGAAGCAACATCGGGGGCGAGTAATATTGGTTCGGGGTGCTACCTCTCCATGTTGGCCTTCTCCTTGCGGCCGGGGATCGCAAGAAACCCCGACCACCTTTTGCGTGGTACCTCTCTCGGCATTGAGTATTTGCGGCAAGGCAAATACATTAGTGGAGATGAGAGAGGAGGTTATCGGTTGGCCATAGTGAACCTACCCCTTCCAAATGAGAGGCTTAGGCTTTTCACCGAAGGGAGGGAAGATTGGTTGGAAGAGGGACTCCTTGTCCCTGCAAGGAAGAACAAAAGAGGAAGAATCGTAGAGGAGGGAACATCCTTCGCACAAGCAAGTGGAGCACAACCCAATGTGCAACCATTCGGCGGGATCCCTCCTCCGCCAAGTTACTACGGAGGGCCACAAGAGCAAGCATGGGGGGGTGGTGCACCGGTACCCCCACCAAATTATGTTGTGCCCAACGCTAACTTCGCGGAGTCCTACGCTCATCATCCCCAACCACAACAAAGCATGGCCATAATTGGAGGGTATGCTGCAAGAAATGCTCAAAACATCGCAGCCATCCAAGCTAATGCAACTCAACTTGGTGAAGGAAACGCAAATATTGCCTTTTGAGCTCGGACGCCTTCACCTCGTGGAGCCAAATCAATTCGTCGGAGGGAATGTCCAATCGTATTATGAGCAAGGGTATTATTATCAAGATCATCAACATCAACCACCGGCGGAGGACTAGAAGATTTAGGAACTTTAGTTTTCTTTTCTTTTCTTTTTCTCTCGTAATTTTCAGCTTTTGCTTATGTGTGTTTGCGTAGTATTTTCTGTTTTTATTTAAATTTCAGCAAGCATGTTTGTTTATTTTCAGTATGTATTTCAACTTGATGTCATCATTAATAAAGACACCACCTTGATTATATCATTGGAAAAGTTACAAAATTCGTGCCATGATGATATATGATTATAATTGCAGCTTTGTTCATCTTTGTAATTGATTTATGCATGTTTAAGCTAGTGCTCTCTTAAAAATACAAATCTGAATTTATTTAAATGCTAGCTTAATTTTCAGCGGAGGTTATGATTAAAATAAAGACCCATAGTGTTTTATGTGCTCTCAAGTTATAAATAGATTAAAATGTCTTTTATACTCAAAAATATCGCTAACCTTGTCACAAATATCACTTGTGTGTTGCTCAACCTATCCAAAGCCTAATATATATTTGAGTGCATAAACCTTAGTGTACAAGATTTATTTTTGAGTGAGTTATTGCAGGCCATGATTTCTGTGGCCCGAGACTAAGAAGCTGGTCATTCCGTTTTTGCGTATCTATCTTTTTGCTAGCCCCGCATCGGAGATCTCACAAACTTCGCCGGATATCCACCCTTAAACCAAATATTATTTTTTGTGATTACCTCCTTGACCACAACTTATTGTTGAGAATGGATCATCAATTCAAGGAAGATCGCAAGACGGTGCCAACATTGAAGATTTCAAGTATCTCTCCAAGGAAGAATACCCCGGTACCTACCTTATTTTTCTCCTCTTTGCTCGAGGACGAGCAACGTCTAAGCATGGGGGAGGAGGTAGGTACGGTGCAGTTTTAGAGTTCAAAAAGGGAGTATTTAAAAATATATATATATATATATATATATATATATATATATATATATATATATATATATATATATATATATATATATATATATATATATAATGATGAAAGAAAAAAATTCGGCGATATGCGTGACTTCCAAGGTGAAGGTCTCACAAGAAGAAAAAAAATATATATGAATGAAAGAAAGAAAGAAAGAAAGAAAGAAAAGAATGAGAAATATGAGAAAGAGAAAAAAATATGTGCGTAAAGTGAACTCCCCGGTTCTCTAAAAGTGCATTCAAGGCTTCAAGTTAAAAAGATCCATTCTCATTTTCCAACCATGTGCAATCCGATAACGAGGACTTCCTTTGTGCCTCGGGATCACTCTTTGCCATTTGCACATGTCCACTCATCTAAAAGTGTGTGTATTTTTCTCTTTCCCCTCCTTGATTTAACATTATTTTCCAATGACCTTTTTGACGAGTCTCGGTAAGACCATGAGAAGCTTGTCTTGTTTTGACAACACCTCATTTATAAAATCTTGTTAGGACTAAACTTTCCCAAAGCTCCATATAAAGCCTATCACACATATATATGAGAGGGAAAGAAGTAGAATATATAGGCTTGAGAGACAAGTGAGATGAGAGTTCATGAGCAACATACAAGATGATTTAAATTTGTGAACTTGGTTTAGCTTTTCTTTATCTCGTTCTTTATTTCAAAAATTCTGAGATCTATTTTAACTTTGTGAGCATGTTAATACTCGTGGGATAAGCTTAATAAGAATCTACCCTCCGTAGAGATGAAGGCTAGTACATTATGGAACTTTAATGAATTAAAATTTTGAGAGCATTAGGTTTTCTCATGTGGGATCAAATGCAAAGTTTAAACATTGTTTGGCAATGATGATATCCATCGAAGGCTTACTCGAGGACGAGCAAGGTTTAAGCATGGGGAGATGTTGACGGTGAAAATCCGTCAACCTAGCCATGAGTTTACCTTCGGTGTTGGCATGAGTTTTATACCTTATCCATTGGTACTAACCCCCGTGGTATAACAAGTTCACGTGTGCATGTCGGTTTTGGAGTTTAATGTTTATGCAGGGTTTTAGTGTTGAATGCAAGACTTTCGGGATAAGTTCATCAAGCACCTCATGACAAGACCTTGAAGCCCCGTACAAGTCATGCAATGAAGCAAACTTAACTCCAAGAAGCCGGGGACTTGATCCGAGAAGACGACGGACTCCGGGACCCGACTAGAAAAGTGCTGAATCTTGCAAGACAAGGAGTTGAGTCCAATTCGGAGAGAAACCGACGACATGGACCTACCGCGAAGGGGGAAACATCCGGGAAGCAAGGGAACCGACGTGGAGCGAAGGAGCCCTCGGGGCCGGGCCTAAATGGGCCCAGGCCGGCCGGCCCAGTCCGGTCGGCCCGGGCCCATCCAGGGCCCAAATGCCCCCTCCTTTGCCCTAGCCGCCAATCGGGCTATTTATAGTCCCCTGACCGAGAGCCTCGCAGAGAAGAATTCGTGATCAGCCGCCGAGGAGCAGAGAAGAGAGGGACACCATCTCGGAGAGGAGAGGGTCGAGCTAGTTGACTAGGGTTCCCCTAGCCGACGTGGGAACCTTGCACGGAAGACCACGTCGGAGTTCCAGGAGCTAGAAGCAAGATCAAGGAAGGATCCCGGTGGTGATCTTGTGTATGTATCATTGTTATAGTTGAATTATCAAGTTGAATCTTTTCCTAGCGATCAAGTGTTTCCTCGAAGATTTCGTTTTTCGATCGGCTTTGCTTATTCCAATTCTATTCTTGAGATAGATTACATAGGGTGTTCTTGTAGCCGCGGTGGCTAGAGGTACACGCCGGATCTTCCGAAAGAATCTCGACTTGTCTTTTGACTCGCCCTAAACTCCCCGCATGAATAGGGATACGTTGTGACAGAACGGGGGTCTCGAAAGGCGGATGTTTTCGGATTTGGACGAGAAACCACGATTTAAAGAGACTTCTATTAAGGTTCGATTTGCTACTTCTTCTCTTGCTTGGAACTTCAACAAAAGGCTTACCCCGATTCCTCTAGATCGGTTTATCTACCCAATCTTACTTTGTTTTCTCCGGTCTTTAGTAGATTAGATTTGTTTCATGTCTTTTACTATATGCATTAGGGTTTCTTTTATCGAAGATTGAAGTTACATGGCTTGATTAGATTAAGTTTTGCGTCACACATTTGTTCCACGGATTCGATACCTTGGGTTCACCACTCGAGGGAAGAAGGGTCCCTTGACTACGACGGGAGACTTGTACGCTTGCGAGTCACAAACGAACTTTGATACAATTATTAACCGTCAACACAAGCTTTGCCTGCGCAATGCTCTTAACGATATCCTCCCCGCCAACCAGCCAGAACTCCTTCGCGAACTTCGTCTTGATAGCTTGAATGTCGGAGTTCGCTCGAAGTATAGCGTCGCTAGTAACGCTGGGGAACCGAGAGATATTCGCGCGAAACTTCGCCAAATCCACACAGTCATAATCGTGAAGGATCTTCAGGATACTCTACACAGAGAAAGCAACAGCAAATTTGCTGGCGCCAGAGATCACCTCGGTAAGGGCCTTGAACTCATCCTCCAGCCAATTCATGAAATCGGGAATATCAATGTCATTCGGGAGAGGGGCTGGACGAACACCGTACTCGTTCAAAGACTTCTGGTACTCCGCATAGAGCAGTTTCAGCTTTGCTAGAGTTTCCGAAGTGTTCTTCTTCGAGGCTTCACCTTGTTCTGTCAGCGCCTTCTCAAGATCCACGATTTTGCGATCCTTTGTGCTCAATGACTTGGCGAGGCTGGCGTTATTGATGCGAAGATCTTCGGCGATTTTTGTAGCTCGCTCTTGCTTTTGCCGAAGCTTTTCAATCACGCTCAGATCATCTTCATGACATTTTTGAACTTTCTCAAGCTCCTTCTTGGATTCCTCGAGCGCGGCCTCTGTGACTTTCTTTTCATCATGACTCCTTTTCAAAGCCTCCGCCAGCTCAGCCACCTTCCTCTCGAGTTCCAGATTCGTGCCTTGCGCGAGGGTGAAGTTGCGCTCTAGTTCTTTGGACTTCTGAGAAAGTTCTTCATTAATCTTCTCCTGTTTAGAAAGCCGCTCTATGGCAACCTTCCCAAGCATTGAGTACTTGAGGGTATAGTCTTCGTGGAAGCGTGCAAGCTTTGAAGGAGAGTACGAATGCAACAGATTCTTGAACTCTGAGAAGTTCAGGAGTAAGTCTTCGACCAAGCTTCAACAACTGGGAAACGTATGAAAGGGACAGTGAGAAGGAACGAACCTTGCTTAGAAAAGTGCTGCATGGTGACTTGTTTAGTCAAAGCAGAAGAAGCTTTCTCGCGAGATGAAAGAGTAGTTTCGGAAACAGAGTGAGGCCCTTTCTCGGAATCCCGAGCACCTTCTTCGGGTCGCTCCGAGGCCTCCTCTCCTGTTTCATCAACAATTGCGGATGATTTCCACAGAGTTAAAAACTTGGACGTCTTGCTTCCAACGCCAATTGTCTCGAAACCAACACGCAATAGCTTGCCGCGATGAGACGTACCAAAACTCTTGTTAAAAGCGGCCAAGGAAGGAGAAGGAGCCTGATCTTCGGGGACAATCTCCCGAACTTCAACCAAAGGGACATGTTCGGTAGGGTTGTCTTCCCTTTGAATAGTGCGCTCAAGGGCCCGGGCGAATTCGGAGGAGGCTTGGTCAGCAGCAGGGGATGTCTCCTTTTGAGCTTCGGGAGCAGCATCTGAAAAGGATTCAATATCCACGAATTCACTCTCGGAACCAGCTGGACCATTGTCTCGAAAGTTAAACAGTGGCCAGAGAAAAACACCTTTAAGGCTATCTGTCTCCGCGAAGGTGTCGTCGTCGAAGGCGGAAGGGACTCGCCGAACGCCGGTGGAGGAAACTTTCTTCACTGCCTTCTTTGGTTTCTTGCGGCTCATCTGGGCAAGCCCTGAAGCAGCCTGGAGTTCAACATCCGAAGTTCGAGGCTCGGAGGTCTTGCGCTTCCGCTTCGACGATTCCAGCGATCTAGTCCTCGAAGGCTTGACTCCCGAAGAGGCCCCCTCACCAGCAGGCGACGAGCCTCGCTTCGACGATCTTATTCGGGGAGCGTTGATTGGGGCGGCCGAGCAGCTGGCCACGGCGACGGCGGGAAGTTTCAACTTGGGACCAGGGCCTCGAGAACTGAAAAATTTATCACCGCAAACTTCCGAAAAGACGCGGTTGATCTTCTTCTTGTGCTTCACCAGGGCCTTATATGCCTTGTAGTCGTTCATGGTATATTCGCCTACCATGACGTTCACTCTCTTCTCCACTTCGTCCATGAAGTCCTTGGCGCTCTGGCCTTCGCGAAGCTTTATCCCGAACTTCGGGAAAGGCACCTTCTGATCTGCCCAGTTGACATTATAGTGCACGAGCTCAGGAGGGGACCACCCGTACGAAATAGGCCAAATCCGCGCGGCGACGAATTCTTCGATGATATCACGACCGCCGAGTATTGTACTGGCCAAGTGAAAAGCATTTTCACAGTTTCTGATTCCCACGGCCCGTTGGTTGTAATTCCCGACATTCACCGCGGCAAGAGGCGCGATCGGGCATGACAGCTTCGGCATTTCGACCTTCAGGTAAAACCAATAAGACTTCCAATCATCCGTAAGGTTGGACTTGCAGCAAGGAGCGATCTGGATTCGGGTGATTCCTTGTCGAGTATTCTGACGTCGCGTGTTGAAGGTGCAGCACGCGTGCTGACTATGGTAGAATTGCCCATCGTCACCCTTGACAACTTCGGGAATGATCACCAGTTCGTAGAATCTGGTGAAAGCGTCGATGATAGGACTGCAGCCGAAGGTCTTCAAAATCCATATAAACTTCAACACTTCAAGGAAGGATGTCGGAGTAAGCTGGTGGATCTTCACCGAAAATGCGTCGAGAATAGCCGGCAGGATGGGGTCGCAAGGAAACCTCAGGCTGCAGATGAAGAAGTCCCGAAATACCACAATCTCTCCCTCCTTCGGAGTTGGAATCACCTCATCAAGCGGGGCACGCCCAGCGCCAGGGGAGAAAAATCCAGCCCTCTCGTACTCACGAATCGTGTTGCTTGTGACCTTCGACTCTCCGAAAGCGAGTGAGGGTGTCAGCGGGCCGGAGGTCCTTAACATGATCAGGTCGTCGACGCCGGCATCCACATCTCCGACGTTTTCGCTGTCGTCAGATTGAACTTCCCCATCTTCGCGACTCCTGGAGCTGCTAGGGGAGCCGACATCTTCGGTAGGCGCAGCATGTTCGACACCTTCGACAGCTGGGTCAATTGGAAGACCAGCAGCGATGAGCTCTTCGGTAGTCATGGGCCTAGCTGTGCTTTTAACGTGAGCCACCTAACCAACAGTTACGAACATACAGACAGCTAAGAGTAATGTTCGAGAATAACACTCACGAAATCGCGACATCGCTACACCGAAGTTTAACAAGTAACAAATTGACAAGAGAAAGATGAAGGAATACCTTAGAGAAGCGCAAACAACACCTAGGGACTCGCCGGCTTTTCGGCAGAAGACCAGAGTCCGCGAAAAAGAGAAACGCACGAACTGTGGAAAAAGCTGGAAGGCTGTAAAATTTTTTCAACAGCGGCAACCCGCTATTTATAGGGCCGGGGAGGGGTAGTTCCGCGAAACACGCCTCGATTTAACCGTCCTTGGTTCCCCGGGCGACGCATGTCCCCTCCGACGTTCCGAGGGTGACGTTCTTTACTAAATTTCCGAAGGATTTGTGGAATCGGATCGTCGGAGTCAACCCGCTTCCCCGAGGGGCTAGTGTTGGGGAATTCAAGAAAACCCGTCACCCTCGAAACGTTGACCTTAACGAAGTTCTCGAGGCATGTTTTTCAGGCGCAGGGAATTCGCGATTCTCGGAAGCCTGGAACCCGTCAAGTCTCGAATTCGCGAATGTGCAGAGTTCGGAATCTTGATTCGGCGAGGAGGTGGAGTCACGAACATGCGAGAGCCCGGAATCTCGACTGTTGATAGTCCGAACTTCGGAGAACTGCTGGCTCAGGAATCTGATGAAGACTCTGTTCGGGACTCAGGCGCATGGACATGCACGAACCGGCCGGGAAGCAAGGGCCACTTCGGGAATCTGTTGAAGACCTAGTTCGGGAGTTTCGTGCGAAGACATTCACGAACCAGGGGAGAAGCAAAGTCAAAGTTGTAGTCCCAAAAAGTCCGGGTTTAGAGTGTGAACTAGTGGCAGATTTGTAGATATGTTGGATAAAAAAGACAATCATGTATGCGTTCACACTAGGAATATTCTTGGAGGCTAGGGGTGTTATCGGTATGTAAAAGTCCCTTCATCTCCCTATAAAAGGGGGCGCAAGGGCACGTGTAAACGGATTCAGACTTTTTTGGAACTTGTGCTACTTGCAGAGAGAATCACAGTCTCTTTGCGCTCTAACTTTGTACCTGAACGTGTTGAGAACTCTTACTCGTGTTAGGGTAGTTATCCGAATTTTTCGGGTACCCCCCAACAACGGTCCAGTGGGATACTACCCATCAGAGTTCAAATTTTGATGTGCTCAGTCCTTCAGAGGTGCTCATAGGGGTAGGGCGCTATTTGCATACGTGTACTCGTATTGGCGAGTATGCGTGCGTGTTGTGAGCGTCATACTTTGTATTTGTAAAAAACAATAAGTCCCAGGTCCCTGAAAAACAAACAATAACTCCCGTTTACGCAGAGCGTTTGACACATGAATTGACTTGTTGAACTACTTGAGCCTAACATAATTAGTGGCTTCGTTCACTAACCATAGGTTATTTCAGCCTCGACATACAGAATAACTTCACACTACAGTGCGTCATTTTGTGCAAAATATATACGTGAAGCTGAAGCCAATATTTGCCCTACCGAAAGAGCATATATACGCTCCGTGTTGTTCCATTTTCAACGCTAGTATACCTTGCTCAACAGGAATGGCTTAACCTTTTTTTTTGGAATGACTCAGATTTTTGAGAGCTTGATTGAAATAGGGACGAAGTGGGTACATGCCCAAAAGTATTGTGGGTTCATGAGTTATGGTGGCATGTCACTCTAGTTTATAGTCCCTCCCAAATCATTTACAAAAATGTTGACGATTTTACTGGTCAACACACACGAACCCTAAATCGCATAACAATCAGAAATCTGAACTTGCCAAGCCTCTGTCCCGACCGGTCTAACCGGCCAGGGGCACCGGTCTGACCGGTGCGCGCAGGGACGCGGTGAAAACCTAAGATCGCCAACTCGGGAGGGACCCCGTAGTAGATGACGCGCCTAGGGTTGCTCCGAGGTCGGCAAGACCACTCAGAACGTCCTTGATCGATGTTGAGACAAACAAGGAAAGCACAAGGGTTGGAAAAGCTATGGTTAGAAGGTAAAAATTGTAGAAAGTAAATGATAGATTGGGTGATAGCATTCAACCGGCTGTGGCCCTTTATATTTACTAGAACATTTGGCGTGCGTTGCGCGCCCTATCCTGAAGAAAACAGTGACCAAGACATTTAACATCTATATAAAGTGTATAAAAGTAAGAAACAAATGCACTCCAAAATCTCTTAACATGACAAACTCCAGTTCATAAAATAACTTAGTTAAGTCCCTTTAAACACCAAGGTTATGTCGATTACACAGTTTGCATACATCATACTGTTCGACAAAACATATGAACAGGCCAAGCAGCGAGCAATAGGCTATAAAAGGCCTTACACTACATGCTTTAGTTTGTCAGAAATCCTTCCTTAACAACCACCTGTTTTGAATCTCATTGAGGTATAAATTGTGAGAAATAAAGAACAAAAGAAAACATCTTTTCATGCCTACATTCTTGCTTCAGTGAACAACTTCTATCTTCCTTACTTCCACAACAAAAGTCGCCACCACCAAAGGTGAAAAGTATATCCATATTAATGAGACCTGCATTGGTGGTGCAATATTAACAGGTAAAAAATTACAAATGCAGTTAACTGGAACAGGAATTGGATATCCTCCTTTCCTATGATGGCCAGCTAATATGTTCTTTAGTCCATTGGATAAACTTCAGGTTAATTCTGTCACTATTTATGTATCTGCAAAAGGCTACATTTTGGGGTTTTTTTAGAAATATGCAACTCAACATGAAGTAGGTAGCCATAGTTTTTTTATCATAATGAACACACATTTGAAATAATAAAAACAATGATTTAAGCTCAACAAAGTCTACAAGAAGCCATCCCATGGAAAATGCAAAAGAAAGATGGATTGTCAATCTTGGAAAATAACCATTTTGCAATACACAGTTACCAAAAGCAAAATGCTTAATGGAAATGTGTTGCCAGAATCAATTTCAGCACCTCCTTCACTTACAATGCAAGATACTTCCCATCCAAGCTAACGAAGCTTGAAACTGCTATGCAGAAAACCGTGATTTACAATTGACCTACAGTAGCTTTGAACAGAATCTCTCTACCTGAACCGAGGTTACTTGTGATTTTATCTAGATTATGATGTTACCTCTCCACAATACAATAGAAATCGAGAATGGAGGTGTCTTTAATACAATTGCTTACACAAATCAGTTCCAACTACCTCCACCCTAGTACTTAACATTGAACCATCTGATATGAAAATCTAAGAAAACACAAGACTCTAAGAGAAAAGGAACTTCAGATATTAAAAGTGAGTGCAAATACTCACAGAAAGATCTAAAATCAGGCAAAGGACCAGGGATCTAAAAACAATGCAGGCAAGCTTGCCGGATAAAAAGTTC
Organism: Cenchrus americanus; assembly: GCA_947561735.1. Taxonomy (NCBI): domain Eukaryota; kingdom Viridiplantae; phylum Streptophyta; class Magnoliopsida; order Poales; family Poaceae; genus Cenchrus; species Cenchrus americanus. The sequence continues at coordinate 79,834,820 of OX387240.1, forward strand.
CAACTTCCTGTATCGCACATGATCAACAAGTGCATAAATAACGTATGAATTTTTACCCGCATAACACATTCGGTGGTCCTATATGCATTTTGTCAAACACATGGTGAGCAATTAAATGCAAACAAAAAGGTAACAAACCATTACTGCCATTACCAAATCGCAGGTCACCAATGCCATAACTGACAACTCGCCCCAACAAGAACAGTAAACAAAAACGAATCATAGATTAAGCACAACATAGCAAACCTGATGTAGTAGATAAGAAATCAAATTCAACGAAGGATTGGAGCTCAGGTAAGCTTGTGGGTGTGACGGAGGCGCTCATGACCTCGTGCTGGCACTCTCCCCACGCCGCCGCTCGTCCTCGCGTCGTCGTTGATTTAACTGACACCAGGGAAGGAGATAGGGGCACCTGAGGAGCTGACATCTTCCTCTGACTCCTCCCTTGTCACTTTGTCAGGCAAAAGGCAAAGGCAAAGCTTAGACAGGGAGGTGGGAGCCCAGCCACTTGCTCATGGAAGCCCCTCGTCAGCGTGCATATCAGGAAGACCTCGCCGACCACCACGACGCCCTCTCCCTTCGGCACGCCGACGCTACCTTCCTTTGATTGGCCTACCATCACCATCTTACCTTGTGGATCTATCGCCTTTCCTTACCCTCTCGCTCAGGATCTGAGTCAGAGAGAGAAAGGAGGAAGGAGAAGAAAGATGAGAACAGGATGGGAGAGAGAAAAGGGTAAAGAGAGAGGGTACAGGAGAACCACTCACATGCCTGCACCATCGAAGCCTGTCGTCGACGAGCAGATCCGACGTGCCGGCCCTTGCTCACCACTAAGCTTACCTTGAGCTCTGCGTCGCACCTTCCCTTTGCGTCGCTCACCGCTGGGGGCCAACTTGACCCTGCGAAGGCCACCTCCAGGGTCTCCTGCGTGCCTTCTATCCTCCTCCCATGTCGAGGCCCTTGATCTTTGGTGGCAGTGTCGTCGCTCCCAGTCCACACTGCAACCCGCGCTTGATCCACATCTGGAGGGAGGAGGGGAGGGGAGGTGGTGGCGGAGGGCCAGAGAATAGGGAGGGAAGGGGAGACGGCGGCTGGCGGAGAGGGGTGCTGGAGAGAGAAACATATATAGAGAGAGAGAGAGCTAAGGAAGTGCGAGAGAAGGGGGGAGCGAGCGTGGGCGGCGTGAGGGGAGATAGCGGAGGGCTAGGGTTCATGCCGGCGAGGTGGGTTGCTCTGCGTTGAGGGATGGAGAGGACGGCGGCGGGGAGGAGGAGAGTAAGCGATAGGGGGAGGGGTGTGAGGTTATGGTTTGAGCACGGAGCTGGGGTTGGGGTTTTAGTCGGGGATGGGGTGGTGGGAGGTGGCGTTCACAAAATGGCTAGGGGTGCGTTGGTAAAACGACAATGTTCGCTTCTTCGTGTAGAAATAAATTTTAGTTAAAGGGCTTTTGTGCAAAATATACAAACACATGCACTGTGCAATTTGGACGTGGTGGACCGATTCGCGATTCACAGCAAACCGGGGGGGGTGTTTTCGCAAAATGGTCAAACTCACCCCTGCTCTCCACGTACGCCCAAAAATGCAGAGAGGAGAGGAAAGGGGGTGAGCTTTTAAGAATTCTGATAGAGTGGGGGAGGTCTTGCCCCGCAAGGAAACCCTTTACAAGTCGAAATTCGTTAGGATTCATCAATTCTACTTAGACTCGGGCTCCACCGGTCAGACCGGTCAAGCCCTCCGGTCAGACGGGTGTAGCTGTTGCCGGATCGGCGGTCAGACCGCCCAGGGACACCGGTCTAACCGGTGGCGTCAGCCTAATCGGCTTTGTGCCAATTTTAGGTGCGAACAGAAAAGATGCCACTCCAATTCACCTCATCATTTTTTTGTTCGATTCAATGACTTAAAATATTTATAGCTTACATCCCTAGTTGAGATTCCCTTAATAACGAAATTGCTGTCTACTGGGTGATAACTTCTTGTTTTCTCACCGAGATTGACGGTTGGAATAGTCCAAGATTTATGTGGCTGGCGGCTTCTTTGGTTGTAGGGCCGTTTTATTTTCTATTGCTTATTTTGGCTCATTCGATGGCCGTTGGTATTTCTTAACGTCACCACTAGTTGCGCACCTAGCGTGAGTGTAAGATCCACCGGGTATACTGACAGGTGCGAACGAGTCCGCAAACGCACAAATATACTGATGTAGCACTTAACCTAAGGAGTATTCCAAAGGGTATTGAATCCAAGGAACGACATGCACTACCTTCTATCCTAGCATAATGGTTCAAGGACACCAAACCCTGCTATGGTAGGGGAATGATGAGGAGCTTCCTATGGGTATTGATTCTAAAGGAGGAGCAGACTCATCCTAAATACTCGCTTCGGCTACCAGTTCCATCCTGGCTATAACAGGTCGGTTCTGGCCAAAAGCTCTACACCACATCCGAACATGAGGGAGTACAAAGGGTCCAATGACTGTCACTACCGCGGCCTACCCCTATTAATCCGTGGGATATGGAGCAAATGAAGGAAAAGGGGAAAACCGGCAGCGAAACGCGGGCAAACCAGGCGCGATCCGCGGCACAGCCTCGACGTGCGGCAATGCGAGGTCGCCGCGTGTCCCGGCCGGGCCGGCTCGTGCGCGTCTACGCGCCCGCGGGGTCACGATCGCGTGAGCGGTCCGGCCACTCTGCTGCCGCCACGTCGCCCTGCACCCCCGTGCGCGCCCGAGTGCGCCCGCTCTGCGGGGTGGGCCAGCCAGTGGTGTGCCACTACGTGGCACTCCTGAGGCGGTTGCATGGTACTGTAGCACGCTGGCGTCATCACTACGTCACCTTTTTTCTTGTGCATACGAACTCCGATTTATGCAAATAATATATCCATTTCGATCATCTCGACGAGCCCGTTGCAATGGTGGAGTCCAAGCTGGCATTTGACACTGTTTCCAATGGCGCCCTATATAGGTCTTTGGTTCTCTTGCTTTGTGAATACATCATTTAGTGTGTAATTCAGTACCTCCTGCAACAAACGCTAGAAACACCAACACTTGTGGAAATTGTCAGTGTAAACCCCTATTCTAGTGTTGATGATAACTTTTCATTTATCTTATGCAGGAATTGATGGGCTAAAAGTGGTACTTAGCAGCCGTCAACAACTCCCCCCACACTTGACCTTTGCTCATCTCGAGTAAAGGGAGAACAAATTAAGTGGGACATGGTATCCAAAGGTATGAAGTAAGAATAAGAGATATTCCAAACCACCCCTTGTACTTGTGAACTTTGTGGATTGTCTATCATGCCATCTTGGGTAGTTGAGGAATGGAACGGTCATGAATCAAATCACCTATGTTCATCATGTCAAGTAACTTAGGGTTTTGCAATAATTTTGAAAACAAACCTTGCATAGCTCCTCATTTGATTCTCTCAGATCGTTCAGTGTGTACATGTCCTCACCAAGGCATTATATTGCCTTTATTCATCCTACTTCTAATGATAGTTTATGTGGAGCTCTAGGTAGGGTGCGAATGATAAGGCATGCTTGCATTCATGTATTGCAAAGTCAAGGACCGGATCTAAGAAGAAAAGCAATTCGTACAATCAGATCAAGATGTGCATGTATGAATGTGGTGGATATTGTAATGTGGCCACTAGCCCTAGAATGGGTGCTGGTTATTGCCCTATTTGATGAATGAGATGAATGAATCCATTGCATGAATCTCTCTCTCATATTTATATGAAAAGTCTGACGAGAACATGGCTATCCTCTTTTTAGTGTACCTTCATGTGCCCACATTTTTTCTCTTTTCTTTCCTCCTTTTTTTATAACCACAGGGACCTACATGTGCCCCCATTTTTGTTAGATAGCCATGCCTCTTTAACAAAATACTTGAGTAGAGAGAAATCAATGCATATGATGGAGCATTTACGTAAGTGAGTAGATTAATGATACAATGCTAACTTCCAGAGTAGAAGCATAGCAAGGGGGAAATGGTGGTGTGGACATAAATCTTGATCATGAAAACATGAAAAGAATTCTCATAAGGGTCACAAAGTTTGACAAAGCTCAATGTAATAACAAGCAACAAATGAGTGCAGGCTTTTCAACTAAAAACATCATATGGCTTTGGTAGGACTATGACATATCAAAGAGGAGCTTTGCAAAGGGTTTTTAAGGTTTTTCAAATAAAATTCCCAAGCACTTAAGCAATTAGAGAGAAGATCATATCATCAAACCATATCACAAACACAACCCACTTAGATGAGAATGAGTTCTCTAATGACATTTTTCATAAGCATCAAGATAATGAGTAAGAAATAAAACATATGCAAGCCAATCACAGGAGTCATGTTGAGCAAGTAGAGCACCATTGTTTGAGTTTGATTCACTGGATAAGAATTGAAGATCATTCAAACTCATAGGTAGAGAGAGTGAGATGAAGGGTGCACATACCATCACTCCTGAAGGATATGGGGAACAAGGAATACTAGTGGTGAATTGGCTGACCCGTGGGGTAGCCAGCTCATTCTAGTTTACCTTGCCCTTGTCATGAAGGCGTAGTCGATGTCGTGCAACCCTTGTGTGGGAGTTCTCAAGTGGATATGTCGATGATGAGATCGAGAGGACTCCCCCACACTTGTTCTTGTACCTGGTGTTTGTTGACGCTCCTTAGCCTCACCACTAAGATGGTACAAAAGGCAACGGTGACAGAAATGCTTGTTGGCGCCTACAAGCATCACCGCTGGGTTCACACCTCTAGTAATGGGACCATGGGACGTTGGGGGTAAAACACACGATCACAGAAAGGTCCGCAAGCACACAGATTACCGTTGTAGCACTTCACCTGGTGGTATTCGGGTTGTCGATTTATATTTTCCCAAGGGAGGCACGATGACTAAGATGATCGAGTAAATGGTGGAGAAAGACCTGTCGGGGACAGCCCTAGGGGTCCCCTTAAACAACGGGGAAACCCTCACTTAAATCCCAGTACCGAAACACGTTAAGCCTAACCATGCAGGTGACTAACCATGCAGGACACGGCCCACGCCGCGGGACTCCGACGGCCCACCGAGACGGCCCTCTTAGAAGTCCCCTCGAGCAGGCCCCGCCTCGCTCGAGGGCGCACTCCCCCTCGAGCGGGCTCCGCCCCGTTCGAGGAGCAACTCCCCCCTCGAGTGGTCCCGCCCCGCTCGAGGGCTCACTCCCCCTCGAGTGAGTCTCGTCTCGCTCGAGGGTCCGTCCCGCCCTCGGCCGGGGCCCGCCACGCTCACGGGCGCCCCGCACGCGTGCGCCGGCCCCGTACACGGGCATTTAACGCCCCGACACGGGCGGGACGGCGCCATCATGCGCCCGGGGTTCGCGCCCCGTGCCGCCGCACCAACTCCCCGAGGGAGGCGCCCATCCCCACCACTGTGGGAAGGGACTGTGCGGTACGGCCGGTGTCAGTCCCGTGACACCGCACGCCCACTACAGTACGGCTAACGCGCCCGACCCTCGAAGGGGGGCCGGGCGCACCCTCGATTTCACTTTCTTGTGACCCTACAGGGTTAGGTGCAGGCGCTAGGCCGGTGGACCTCCATCCCGGCCACTGCGACGGCGTGGCCGCCGTACCCACGCGTGCAGGCGCACGCCAGGCGCTGTAGCAACCACTCCACTACCGTGAAGCGCATTGGGAAGGAACGCCGTTCGCCTGCTCCCCGTACCCCCGTACCAGCCATCATCAACGCCTCCCTCGAAGCCTATCGGAGAACGCCACCACCATCTGCTGCCTTCCTACCCTCGAACCACCACTGTTCGGGTACGAAGTAGGCCATCATGGCCAGATCGCGGCGGGGGTCATCCGGACGGCCGCCCACTCTACAGCGTAGCACGACATGCACCCCCACGTAGCTGGATAGCGCGGCGTGCATGTAACTCGCCGCCCCCTTGGCCTATAAAAGGGGAGGCGAGCCCCCGCACCGCGGGGGACGACGAACAGAAACACGGGAACACTTCACAGACCACGCACTCAAACTCGTTCTCCCACCATATCTTCAGCCACACCTCCAGGGACTTGGAAGCCACACTTCCTCTCCCGCCTTGCTTGTATTTGCCCCACTACAAGCACCCCCGGTGCTAAGTAATATAGTGCCCCGAGCACGCCTCTGCTGGACGTACGGCCTCCTCGGCCGGAACCAGGATAAAACCTCTGTGTCACTTGTTACTTAGCATCGACCATTGAGGGATAGACCTAGGCGCTATCTACTGGTTAGTGTCGGGACCATATTCCGCACCGACAGTTGGCGCCCACCGTGGGGCAAACGAGCGCCTAAGGTCATTTCGCCAACTCCCTCCATGGCGATTCGCACCGAGTATCGTGCTACACGCTACCGCATGGGTAGCTCGGACCCCCTCCCGGCCGGGTTCGAAATCCGCTTTGGGGACCTGAACTTTCAGGCCACGGGGAACGGCTATCTCATGCGCCTCACGAACCGTGAGGAGCTCCGCGCGCAGCGCCAGGCTAGGTCAGCATTGACCCCCGCCGCGCGCACCACCACGGCGCAGGCGCCCGCAGGCACGGATGCCGCGGGCCGTCGGCGCCGCGACGCCACCATCGCTGCGGGCGGCGCTTGCGCCGGGGCGCGATCCGAGCGGCGGTAGGCCGAGCGTACCGCCGCCCGGCCGCGGTGTGCCGACCACAACGACCGCCACCGCCCCGGCGGGGCGGCGCGCGGTCTCGGACCGCGCGTCCCCATTGGGCTGAGTGGCGCCACGACGGCCCACAACGCCAACGTGAACACGACGATGCGCAGGGTTCCGCCCGGCCGCCACGTCTTCGTCGCCAGGGACCCCGCACCTCGGCAGCCAGATGAGTCATCCCTGGGCTCCGTCGACACGATGCCACCCGCCAACCGCCACGGTTACGCGGAGTGGGACTTCTCCGGCGTACCCGACCCAGTTGCGTTCCGACGTTTCCTCGACGCCGCGGACCACCGGTTCGGGCCGCTCCGACGACTCCAAAGACCGGGAGCTACGACCCCACGCGGGAGTGTTGCGCCGTCATCACCAACGACCCGACCAACGCCGCCGGCGCGGTGGGCGCCGGGAGACAGGGGAGGTCACACCTGCCCCAGGGATCGCCGCGCGCCTGGCCGCGGGGCCAAGCGCTCCTGTTGGGGCCGACGTCGACGCACAGCTGGCCCAAGCCCGCGAGCTCGAGGCCAAGCTGGCGGAAGAGTACCGAACGGTGCGGTTGCTCCGCGCCTCGGTGGCGGGGAGGCTTCTGCGCGTGGCGAACGCGCGCGGGAGCTGGGCCGGCAGGTCCGCGACCGCATCAACACCACCCCCAATGTCGGAAACGCGGACGTACCCCCACGGGCGAGCCAGAAGCTCGTCGCTGCCGCAACACTGTTGCGCGCCATGCCAGCACCCTCGACCCCCGAGGCTCGAGACCTGCACCGCGAGGTGCAAACCCTCATCGAGCAAGCGGCCGTCCAACAGGCCGAGAGCTCGGCCTCACGCATCCGCCAACAAGGGGACGCGCAGGGCGATGAGGCGGCACCGGGAGGCGAACCCTCGGTGCACGTGGGTCAACCCGCCGACCAAGGACGCACGCCGGTCAAGGAACGACTCCTTGACGCACGCAGGGCGCTGGATGGCGACGCCCGCAACGTCATCAACGCCAGGCGCACGAGCAGGGCGGACGCACAAGCGGCCAGGGGCTACCACCCTCGAAGGGGTGGACGCTACGACAGCGGTGAGGACCGCTCCCCGACGCCGGAACCCCCGGGCACCCGCGTGTTCAGCCGGGAGATCCGCGCGGCAGCGTTCCCCCAACGCTTCCGCCAACCCTCGACGATCGTCAAGTACAACGGGGAGACAGACCCCCGCGTGTGGCTTAACGACTACCGCTTGGCTTGCCAGCTGGGCGGAGCCACAAACGACGAGGTCATCATCCGCAACTTGCCCCTGCATCTGGGCGACGCGGCCCGGACATGGCTCGAGCACTTGCCCGCCAGCCAGATCCATAACTGGGACGACCTAGTCCACACGTTCGTGGGCAACTTCCAGGGCACATACGTGCGCCCCGGAAACTCATGGGACCTTCGCTCCTGCACGCAGAAGCCCGGCGAGTCGCTGCGGGACTTCATACTGCGCTTCTCCAAGCGCTGCACGGAGCTCCCCAGCGTGGCACAGTCCGAGATCGTGCACGCGTTCCTCGAGGGCACCACGTGCCGGGACCTCGTGCGCGAACTGGGACGCAGCCCACCTGCGGACTCAAACGAGCTATTCGACATCGCCACCAGCTTCGCCTCCGGAGAGGAGGCCGTGGGGGCGATCTTCGACGGCAAAAAAGGCAAGCGCCCTGAGGACGTGCCCGCGGAGGGCAGCAAGTCAAAGGGGCCGCACCGCAACGACAAGCGGGGCAATAAGGGGAAGAAGCCGCGCCGCGAGGCGCGCGAGCAAGGACGCGACGGCGGCAACGCCGAGGCCCTCGCTGTCGACCCGGCTCGACGGGGCCCTCGACCGGCCCCTCGAGGCCCGGGAGTGTTCGATGACATGCTGAAGAAGCCATGTCCCTACCACAAGACCCCAGTACAACACACCCTTGAGCAGTGCGACATGCTCAAGAAGTTCTATGGTCGCGCCTCCGCGAAGGAGGCAGAGGCCAAGAAAGACGGGGGCGAGGGCGACGCCGGCGGCTTCCCCGCCGTCGAAAATGTGTTCCTCATCTTTGGGGGACCGACCGTCGACATGTCGACCCGGCAGCGCAAGAAGGAGCGACACGAAGTCCTCGCCGCGGAGAGGGCGCCTCCGGCCTTTCTCAATTGGTCGGAGGACGTCATCACCTTTAGCCGGGAAGACCACCCGAATCACATCCCTAACCCGGGCCAGTACCGATTGGTGGTCGATCCCATCATTGGGAACGCCTGGTTCTCAAAGGTCCTTATGGACGGGGGCAGTAGCCTCAACATCCTCTTCGCGCATACATTGCGCCTCATGGGGATCGAGTTGGACCAGCTGCGGCCCAGCACGAAGCCATTTCATGGCATCGCGCCCGGCAAGCAGGTCCAGCCCCTCGGGCAGATCGATCTGCCAGTCTGGTTTGGCACCCCAAAGAATTTCCGCAAGGAAACCCTCACCTTCGAGGTGGTGGGGTTCAAGGGGGCCTACCACGCAATACTTGGGCGACCCTGCTATGCCAAATTCATGGCGGTCCCCAACTACACTTACCTGAAGATGAAGATGCCGGGTCCAAACGGCGTCATCACCGTCGGGTCATCCATCGAGCACGCATTCGACCGCGACGTCGAGTGCGTGGAACATGCAAAGGCACTGGCGCTGGATGAAGCGCTGGTAAACACGCTGGAGAAGATGGTCAACGAGGACCTCAACTCCGCCGCCAAGCACGCAGGCAGCTTCGAGGCTGCGGAGCAAACCAAGGGGGTCCCCCTCGACCCTTCGGCCCCCGAGGGCAAGGCGTTGAGGGTCAGCTCCACCCTCGACCCCAAATAGGAAGTAGTGCTCGTCGACTTCCTCCGCGCCAACGCCGACATCTTCGCGTGGAGCCCCTCGGACATGCCAGGCATCCCGAGGGAAGTCGCCGAGCACTCCCTTGACATCCTGCCAAACGCCCGCGCCGTGCAGCAGCGGCTGCGCCGCTTCGACGAGGAGCGGCGACGGGCAATCGGAGCGGAGCTGCGGAAGCTTCTCGAGGCCGGATTCATCAAGGAAGTGTTCCACCCTACGTGGCTAGCAAACCCCGTGCTTGTAAAGAAAAAGAATGGGAAGTGGCGGATGTGCATAGACTACACTAGTCTCAATAAAGCATGTCCTAAAGTTCCTTTTCCTTTGCCACGCATTGATCAGATTATTGACTCAACAGCTGGGTGTGAATTACTTTGCTTCCTTGATGCTTATTCCGGATATCACCAGATTAAGATGAAAGAGTCCGACCAGCTCGCGACCTCGTTCATCACACCGTTCGGGACGTTCTGCTACGTCACGATGCCGTTTGGCCTCAGAAACGCGGGTGCAACATACCAACGTTGCATGCAGCACGTTTTTGGGGATCACATCGGGCGGACGGTCGAAGCGTACGTGGACGACATCGTCGTAAAGACCAGGAAGGCGGACGACCTGGTTAGCGACCTTGGCGTCGCGTTCAACTGCCTACGGGCCAACGGGGTCAAGCTAAACCCCGAAAAGTGTGTCTTTGGAGTGCCGCGAGGCATGCTCTTAGGATACATCGTCTCCCAGCGGGGGATCGAGGCCAACCCTGAAAAGGTCGCGGCCCTCGAACGGATGGGTCCGATCCGGGACATCAAAGGGGTGCAGAAGGTGTTGGGGTGCCTTGCCGCCTTGAGCCGTTTCATCTCGCGGCTCGGTGAGAAGGGCCTGCCCCTCTACCGCTTACTCAAGAAGCACGAGCGTTTCTCCTGGACCACCGAGGCCCAAGATGCGCTTGACAAGCTAAAGGCGTCACTGACGCACGCCCCGATCCTCACGCCGCCGCGGGACGGCGAGCCCCTGCAGCTCTACGTGGCCGCGACCACCCAGGTGGTGAGCGCCGTGATCGTTGTAGAGCGCACGGAGGAAGGACATGCCTTGCCGGTGCAGCGGCCAGTCTACTACATCAGCGAGGTCCTCTCAGACACGAAGACGCGCTACCCCCAGGTCCAGAAGTTGCTATACGCGGTAGTCCTTGCGCGGCGCAAGCTCCGCCACTACTTCGAGGCCCACCCCGTCACGGTGGTTTCCTCCTTCCCGCTAGGAGAAATCATTCGCAACCCTGACGCCGCAGGCAGGATTGCCAAGTGGTCCGTGGAGTTGATGGGCGAGACGCTCGCCTACGCCCCGCGCAAGGCCATCAAGTCGCAAATCCTGGCTGATTTCGTCGCTGAGTGGACGGACACGCAGCTGCCGCCCCCACAAATCCAAGCAGAGTGCTGGACCCTGTTCTTCGACGGCTCAGTGATGAAAGCGGGAGCAGGCGCGGGCCTGCTCTTCGTGTCGCCCCTCGGGGAACACATGCGCTACGCAGTACGCCTCCACTTCCCCGCGTCCAACAACATGGCTGAATACGAGGCCCTTCTCTGCGGCCTCAAGATCGCCATTGAGTTGGGCGTCAAGCGCCTCGACGTGCGGGGGGACTCGCAACTCGTGATCGATCAAGTCATGAAGAATGCGAGCTGCCACGACGACAAGATGGAGGCCTACTGCAAAGCTGTGCGGGCCCTCGAAGACAAGTTCTACGGCATCGAGCTTAACCATGTACCCCGCCAGTACAATGAGGAAGCGGACGAGCTGGCGAAGATTGCGTCCGGGCGGATCACCGTCCCCCCGAACGTTTTCGCGCGCGACATCGCGCAACCCTCGGTCGTTTTCGAGCCCCACCCCTCGAACCACAACGAACGCTCGGGGGCTCCCTCGAACCCAGCGGGTGCGGAGCCCATGGATGAGGACCCCTCGAACGAGGCGTACGTGCTCTCCCTTCTCGAGGGGTACGGCTCCCACGAGGCCGACGCAATGGACATCGAGCCGGCCCCCGCCCAGACGGACTGGCGGGAGAAGTACATCGCCTGGATCGCTCGAGGGGAACTCCCCGCGGACCGGGCCGCGGCCAGGCGCATCGCCAGGATGGCCAAGTCGTTCACCCTCGTCGACGGCGAGCTGTACAAGCGCGCCGCCTCCGGCATCCTACAACGGTGCGTGCCCATTCCCGAGGGGCGCGAGCTCCTACGGGACATCCATGCGGGGATCTGTGGCCACCACGCCGCGCCCCGCACCCTCGTCGGCAACGCGTTCCGCCAGGGCTTCTACTGGCCCACTGCGGTCGCAGACGCCAGCGAGATCGTACGCACCTGCGAAGGGTGCCAGTTCTATGCCCGCAAGACCAACCTGCCCGCCCATGCCCTACAAACCATCCCCGTAACGTGGCCGTTCGCCGTGTGGGGGCTGGACATCGTCGGGCCCCTGCGGAAGGCGCCCGGGGGCTTCACCCACCTGCTAGTCGCGATCGACAAATTCTCCAAGTGGGTAGAGGTGCGCCCCATCACGAATTTAAGGGCTGAGCAGGCGGTCACGTTCTTCACCGACATCGTCTACCGCTTTGGAGTGCCAAACTCCATCATCACGTACAACGGGTCCCGGTTCACGGGCCGGAAGTTCTTGGAGTTCTCGTGATAAGTTCCACATCCGCGTGGATTGGGCGGCCGTGGCACACCCACGTACCAACGGCCAAGTGGAGCGTGCCAACTGCATGATCCTACAGGGCCTCAAGCCCCGAATTTTCGACCAGCTCAACAAATCTGGGCGAAAATGGCTCCAAGAACTACCAGCGGTCGTGTGGAGCCTAAGGACCACCCCAAGCAGAGCCACGGGTTCACCCCGTTCTTCCTAGTACATGGCGCGGAGGCCGTCCTCCCCACGGACTTAGAATACGGGTCGCCCAAGGTTTGAGGCTACGACGAGGATGCCAACCAGCGAGCCCGCGAGGACTCGCTGGGCCAGCTGGACGAGGCACGCCTCGTAGCCTTAATGCATTCCACGAGGTATCAACAGTCCCTAAGACGCTACCAAGCGCGCAAGATACGTCGACGGGATTTCAGCGAGGGGGATCTGGTCCTAAGGCTGCGCCAAGATAACCGAGGGCGCCACAAGCTATCGCCCCCATGGGAGGGACCCTACGTCGTGGTGAAGGTACTCAAGCCGGGCACATACAAGCTGGCCAACGAGGACGGTGAAGAGCTCACCAACGCTTGGAACATCCAACAGCTACGTCGCTTCTACCCTTAGCTAGGATTTTCCAAGTACTTTCTGTTGTAAAATCACATGGCCAACGCCCCAGTTGGTGTCAACTATGTAAACACTCCAAGTCTAATAAAAGGATAACTCGGCTTTCCCCTGAAACCCAAGTTACCCTCGGGGGCTACTGCGGGGGGCATCCCCCCCCCCCAAAATGGTCCCATTTTTCGCGCAAAAATAAAAACAACTAACACGCGCTAAGTTTGTTTCATACTTCAACCTCGAGCCACGATTCGAACAGGGCGCAGGCGGCACAGCGGAAGGAGCGTGCGAGCCAGAGATAGCCTACGCCGCGTGGCTATGGCCCTTCTCTCTCGCCCCCAACCCAGCGGGCCCCCTGCGAAACTCGAACTCCCCTAACTAGAACCTACTCAGGAAGAAGGAGAAACAAAAAGCGCGATAAGCAAACAACTTCATTTACAGCAACCGCTTATGTTCATGAAACAACTTGTTTGTTTACAAAAGGCCACGAGGCCAGAATTCTGATACACATAAACAAAAAACGGGCCTAGCGCCCAACTGCTTTCAGGCGGGAGGAGCAGCAGCGTCAGCGGCGTCCGGGAAGAGGAACTCCTCGAAGGCCTCGGCGAGCGACTCGGCGGCATCGGCAGCGAGCGCGTCCATACGCTCCATGGCCACCTCGTCCTCGACACCCTCGGGAACGATGTACCCCTCCGCCAGCGCCTCGAAGTTAACCTCGTAGTGGGATCGCACCACTCCGAGGGCCTTCTGGACACCCAGCTGCAACGCCCGGCACATCCGCTCCGTGACGTGGCCGCCAAGGGCGCGCAGGCGGCTGGCCAGCCGAGCCGCCGGCCCGGGCCTCGCCCTCCTCGACGACGTGGCAGTCTCGAGGGCCGCATCGCGCAACTCCCGCAACCCCCGGCTCGGAGGAGTTGTAGGAAGCCCGGCCGCCTCGGCCCGCTCGCCCGCGTGCCCCAACGCGGTGCGCAAGCCCGGAATCGACAAGACAAGAAGAAATCGAGAAAAAGAGGATGCGAGTTCCCAAACGAAAAACCAACAAGCAAGAGTCAAACGATGGCTCACCTTCGACTTGCTTCCTCTCCATCTCGAAGTCCCGCGCACGGCCTCGACCGACGGCTCGAGGCGCCGGACGGTTTCGCCCGCTCGCGGAGGGCCGGCTCCGGTTGGTGTTGCGATGCCGAGCGCGAGCGCCTCGTCCTCGACCTTGGAGAATGCGGTGTTCCGCTCCTCCGGCCGACTTCCGCGTCACCTCGTGGGCGGCGCGCTCCCGCTCCGGGCCGCACGGGCGTCAACGAGGGCGGCTCGCCCCTCGCCGCGGCCCGCTCCTCGGCCCCTTGGCGGGCGGCGCTCTCTTGCGAGAGCCGCTCCTCGCCGACGACGAGGGCCGCGGCCCTTGGCGTCGAGGGCAACCTTCGGTGTCGTCGGCCTCCTTGGCGCGCCGCTCCGGCCCGCGCGCCCGCTCCTCGCCCCGGCGCCGTAGCGCCCGCGCCCCTCGAGCGATGTGCGGAGCTCCCGAGTTTCGGCGCGAGCGGTGGCCACCTCCGCCTCCCGGTTGGCGGCCGCCGTCCGCGTCTTCTCCAAGTCCGCGCGCGCATTCCACGCGCGCCTCGTCACGGTCGACGAGGGCCGCACGGACCCGCTCGAGGCTCGAACGCCGCGGGGCGTCCTGTCCTGAGCTCTCCGGGAGCTCGTCGCACCACGCCATCGCCCGGTACGCCAGCCAGTTGTCCGGCGTCCTAAGAGCGTCGGCAAGCGCGTCGAAGGCACTGCACCGCTCCCGGAGCTGGTGAACCTCGGCGTTCACCCGGTCGAAGGCGTCGTACTTGTCGTGGGCACGACGCTCGAGCTCCTGGCAATCACAGAATCGAAGCCCGTAAGCGCCAAGACTTGAATGCAGCGTACGAAAACGAAAGGGGAAAAGGACGAGCGACCATGGCTCACCTGGAAGACGAGCCAGGCCGGGCCGCCATGGACCCGCGCCGCCCTCGTTCAGCGCGCGGTTGAGCGTGGCGCCGTGGCTCCGGAGCTCGTCCCAGAGATCTTGCTCCCCCCTGGCGTCGGCGAACGCAGGGGGATCCTCGACGACCCCCTCCACTTGGGCGGGGCGGCCGGCGTGGGAGGACGAGGCCTCGGCACCATTCCCTCAGCCCCCCACCACCATGTGACCCTCGTGCCGCCTCACGAGGGCCCCCTCCTGGGGCTCGGGGGAGTTCGTGGGCCAGCTGGCCCACTGATTCCACCCGGGCGGCGGAGAGTCGTCCGAGACCTCCACCAACTCCGCCTGAAGATCGCCGGCGGGCGCAGTCGCTCGCGCCGCCCTCCGCCGGCGCCTCCACCCCGCGCCTTCGTGGCCACGGGCGCCGTCGTGGCGCCGTGGCCGCCGCCACCTCCGGCCGTACCACCGCATCCACGGGCGCCCCCGCAGGCCGCGCCCGCTCCACCTCCACCACGGCCGCCGCCGCCGCGCCCGTGTCTCCCGCAGCCACCGCGCCGGCCGCCCCCGGCGGCCTGCCGGCCGCGCCGCGGCGGGCGGACTCGCCGGCCGGGGCCTCGAGGCCCCGCCCGGGCTTTGCGAGCCCGTGCCCGCCGCCATGCTTATCCCCGGGCGCGACCCCCTCGACGAGCGCCGCCGGGTGGGGATCGACGCGTCCGTCCTCAGCACCTTGGCTGGTGCAAGAGGGGGAATGGTTGGCACCACCCTACATAGGCACGAACGGAGGGTCAGATCACCTGATCACCAACGAACCAAACCAAGCGAAAAAAGACGAGCTCCTTACCTCGAAGAGGAAAAGGCCCGTTTCCTTTTCCTCGAGGCCTCTGCGGACGAGGCCGGGCAGACCGCCGCGCCGCCGTAGCGCCTCCCGACGGCGCCGCCGCATGCGCGAGCACGCCCGCCCCCGTGCGCGGGCGCGACCGACGCCGCACCTCCCGAGGCGCCGCGCGCGCGCGGGGGCACGCTCGCCCCGCGTGCGGACGCGCCGGCCGTCGCGCCCCCCGACGATGGTGCCGCGCGTGCGGGCACGCTCGCCCCGCGCGCGCAGCACGCTTGACGCGCGCACGGCGCGCGCGCCGCCGCGCGCGCCTCCGTGGCGCACGCCGGCACCTCCGCGCGCGCGCGCCGCTCCCGATGTCGATTGCCCGGCGGCGGACGCCGTGCGCCCGCCCCAGGTGAAGCCGCCCTTGTCGCCGGCGCTGGTTCTGGCGACGGGGGTGCAGGCTGCCACCTGTCTGAGGGGACCTCCCCCTCAGCCTCTTCCTCTTCGTCCTCCTCCGAGGACGAGCACCATTCAGTCCCCGGGGAGGAGAGCCCCAGCTCTTCACGCCGCTGGTACTCCGCGGACCGCCGGTCGCGACGCGCTTGACGTCGCCTCGCGCGCTCCTTCTTGTGCGCCGCCTCCTCTCGCCGCCGGCCGCCGCGCCGCCCGGCCCAGCGCGCGGGAGTCGGGGGTGGGCGGAACGGACTTGGCGATGTTGAACTCCACCAGCTGCACGCAGGAGCGGTAATGGCACATCAGAAAACGAAAGCAAGGCCAGGAACTAAAACGAAAACAAAAGCCAGACTCACCAGCGGACCGAGGGGGAGCATCTCGAGGTCCCACGGGGTCCGGCCCTCAGATATCGGCGGCGTCCGGGTGTCGACGGCGCTCCGCGCCCGGGTGAGCGCATACGGCCGCTCAAGGGGCGTCGGGAGCATCCGCGACCTCGCCGTGTCGACGGGGTTGGCCGCCTCCGTCATCTCGAAGATGCAGAGCGGCTTCTCCATCGAGGCACGACCCGCCGATGGTGGAGGAAGGCGAGGACGCCCATCGCGTTCGGCCCCGTGCTTCCTCGGTCGGCCGCCGGCGCGCCCAAAGACCGACTCCCCGCCGCGCCCGATGCCGGGGCGTGGACACCCCGTAGCCCCCAGGAGGCGGTGCCTCTCCTTGAACACCCGGCCGGTGTAGGGGGGAAGGCCGGGCTCGGCGTTGCGCAGATAAAACCATCCCCGCTCCCAGCCGGCGTTGTTCGTCGTCATGGTGCAGGGGATGTAGACGTCCTTGAATTGCCCCCGCAGGGCAAGCGACATCCCGCCGGCGCGCATCGCGCGGCGGGTCCTTGGCTCCGTCGTGGGCTGCGTGATGAGCTCCGCGCGGAAAAGGTGTACCCAGAGCTCCCAATTGACTGGGATCCCTAGGTACCCTTCGCAGACGCCCACGAATGTGGCCGCCTGCGAGATCGCGTTGGGGGCGAAGTTGTGCAGCTCCACCCCGTAGTAGTAGCACATCGCCCGCATGAAGGTGCTCGCCGGCGCGGTGAAGCCTCGCTCATGGTAACGGATGAAACTCACCACGTAGCCCTCCGGCGGGTTGGGCTCGCGGTCCCGCGGCCGGCGGCACGATCCACTCCGCCGGACGTCCGTCTTCGTTGGCCGCCAGCTGGCCGGCGGCGACCAGCTCGCCAAGGGCCAACGGCGTCACCGTCGACCTCTCCCAGGCATACGGCTCCAAGATCCTAAGGGGAGGCTGAGGCGGCGCCATTGAGAAGGCAAAGGAAAGCGAGAGCGGAGGACAAGGAACGGAAGAAAAAGCTCTAACAGCGACGCCGCGCGGTGGCAAGAGCAAGACGAAGGCGAAGGGGCGGGAGACTGAAAACGGTGAGACACTAAGGTAAAAAACCGCCGTCCCCTCCTCCCCGCAGTTTTATAGGCCAACGGGCGAGCTCTCCGGAGCGGACGCCCCGCTAGCATTAACTGCAGGGAATCTTTCCATCGCGTCGACGGGTGGGCCCCACCACGACCGCAGCAGCGGCCACAACACTCGGGGCGGGCCATCATTACGGCAAAGACCGGCGGCCGACCGAGGCGAAGCCGTCACGTCCGCCCGCCACGCCGCCCACTACGCGCGTGCGCGCGTCGCCAGCCGCCGCAAAAAGGCGCGCCCGCGCTGCAAAACCGCGGCCACGACCGCGAGGCACTTAAATGCCCGGGTCCCTTGCCAAGCAAGGAGAACCCTCGAGCGGGGCGAACCCCGGCTCGAAACAAAAGCGACCCTCGATGGGATGTCAGCGTGAGAAGGTCGCCCGGGACCTGCTCGATGTAGAGCAGGCAACCGCGGGCACCCATGCCGCGTAAAACCCTCGAGCGGCATGGGCCCTCGGCTCCAGACAAAAGCGACCCTCGATGGGATACCAGCGTGAGAAGGTCGCCTGGGACCTGCTCGATGTAGAGCAGGCAACCGCGGGCACCCATGCCACGTAAAACCCTCGAGCGGCACGAGTCCTTGGCTCAAGATGACGTCAACCCTCGATGGGATATCGACGTGAGAAGGTCGCCCGGGACCTGCTCGATGTAGAGCAGGCAACCGCGGGCACCCATGCCATGCAAAACCCTCGAGCGGAGCGAGCCCCCGGCTCGAGACAATGTCAACCCTCTACGAGAAGGCACACGCGTGAGAAGGGTCGCCCAGGGCCTGCTTGAAGTAAAACGGGCACCGCAAGCACCCATGCCGCGCTGTACTAGCAACCAGCACCTCGAGGGCTGGCTCGCCCAGACCCCTCGACGGCCGCAAACGCGAAAAGACGGGGCTGTCCAGGCACGGCCCCGCACGGCCCTACTGATCAGAGGTTCGAAGCCTGACCCTCGAAGGGTTCGAACAGGCGCCACAGATCGCAGAGTTAGGGACGACGAGGGCACGCGCATTCGAGCCGTTCCTCGAGCCCGTCAGCTCGAGGGTGCCCCACATGTCGTGTTCGAGAGCCGCAAGGGCGGCTAGCGGGGGGATCCCACCGAGGGAGAGCTTCCGCGCCCTCGGTCCCTAGCGAACGGGACCGAGCCCCACCTAGCAAACCCATGCAAGCGCTTCCATGGACGTGTCTCTGGACCGCGCAGCCTACCCTTATCGAACGGGGCATGGGCGTCCACTTGAACCACCCGCTACCAGCTCGAAGAGGAATCGGCAATTCGCGACCCGCTCGATGGGAGTTGCAGAAACCTCACCCTCCGTCTCGCGGAGGGACGGCGAGGGCGCGTTAAAAAAAAACAAGTCGTCAGGCTCTACCCGATCGCCTCGAACGGGCCAAGGCTCGGGGGCTTGACGCAGGGAACACCTCCTTGAAACCGCACCCGCCCGAGACAAGGTGTCGGCGGTGCGTGCACCCCCCGAAGCCGGCTGAAATACCGCCGATGCCGGTTGGCATATGTGCCACGTCTCTCCTCGACCGAATTCTCGCGGTTAACCCCCGGGGAGAACCCACACCCCCGCGGGGCCTCGGGGCTAGACCCGCGGGCCCGCCGACGCGGCCCCACGGAAAGCGTTCGCAAACAAGGAGGGAAGAACTTCCTATCGGTAGGTTCCGGCATCCGCGGGAGCCTCAACGGCAAACCCGCAGATGCTCGGGGGCTACTGTCGGGGACAGCCCTAGGGGTCCCCTTAAACAACGGGGGAAACCCTCACTTAAATCCCGTACCGAAACACGTTAAGCCTAACCATGCAGGTGACTAACCATGCAGGACACGGCCCACGCCGCGGGACTCCGACGGCCCACCGAGACGGCCCTCTTAGAAGTCCCCTCGAGCAGGCCCCGCCTCGCTCAAGGGCGCACTCCCCCCTCGAGCGGGCTCCGCCCCGTTCGAGGAGCAACTCCCCCCTTGAGTGGTCCCGCCCGTTCGAGGGCTCACTCCCCCTCGAGCGAGTCTCGTCTCGCTCGAGGGTCCGTCCCGCCCTCGGCCGGGGGCCCGCCACGCTCACGGGCGCCCCGCACGCGTGCGCCGGCCCCGTACACGGGCATTTAACGCCCGACACGGGCGGGACGGCGCCATCATGCGCCGGGGTTCGCGCCCGGTGCCGCCGCACCAACTCCCTAGGGAGGCGCCCATCCCCACCACCGTGGGAAGGGACCGTGCGGTACGGCCGGTGTCGGCCCCGTGACACCACGCGCCCACTATAGTACGGCTAACGCGCCCGACCCTCGAAGGGGGGGGGCCGGCGCACCCTCGATTTCACTTTCGTGTGACCCTACGGGGGTTAGGTGCGTGCGCTAGGCCGGTGGACCGCCATCCCGGCCACCGCGACGGCGTGGCCGCCGTACCCACGCGTGCGGCGCACGCCGTGCGCCGTAGCAACCACTCCACTACCGTGAAGCGCATTGGGAAGGAACGCCGTTCGCCCGCTCCCGTACCCCGTACCGGCCCATCATCGGCGCCTCCCTCGAAGCCTATCGGAGAACGCCACCACCATCTGCCGCCTTCCTACCCTCGAACCACCACTGTTCGGGTACGAAGTAGGCCATCATGGCCAGATCGCTGCGGGGGTCATCCGGACGGCCGCCCACTCTACAGCGTAGCACGACATGCACCCCCACGTAGCTGGATAGCGCGGCGTGCATGTAACTCGCCGCCCCCTTGGCCTATAAAAGGGGAGGCGAGCCCCCAGCCGCGGGGGGACGACGAACAGAAACACGGGAACACTTCACAGACCACGCACTCAAACTCGTTCTCCCACCATATCTTTAGCCACACCTCCAGGGACTTGGAAGCCACACTTCCTCTCCCGCCTTGCTTGTATTTGCCCCACTACAAGCACCCCCGGTCACGCCTCTGCTGGACGTACGGCCTCCTCGGCCGGAACCAGGATAAAACCTCTGTGTCACTTGTTACTTAGCATCGACCATTGAGGGATAGACCTAGGCGCTATCTACTGGTTAGTGTCGGGACCATATTCCGCACCGACAAGACCAAGGCTTGGTAAAGAGATATAGCGGGGGATAACGAATAAAGATATTCAGGGATAACTTGACACACGCTAGGACATCTAGATAAAAGACTAGAGAGGATAGCAAGCTGGGAGGACAACAAGACGAGAAAGGATCCTAACACAATCTATCTATTCTTGTCAACTCTAGGCAAAGGGCTAAAGCAAAGGATAACCAAGGTAAGCTAATTCATCAAGCTCTTCTAGTGTTGCAGGGGCATGCCAAGCCGCACCCTCTGACTGGGATGAGAAGGGAGGATGACGACACGCTGAATCCTACCGGCCCGAACTGACGTGGTGGACTACAGAACCCGTCCGGAGCTGTCACCTCCTTAGGGTACCACAACTATTCCGTTGCACGGGACACCAATCTAGGACTAAGGTAAGCTCTGAGCACCGAGCTCACAACGAACCTAAGAACCTTTCCCCGGGTACCATGAAGGAAGGTCTCTCTGTCCGGTGAAACACCAGAGCTCAAGCGAAGAACGAGCACAACACTATAAGGTTCAAGAGAGCTATGCTAACCAATACTAAACTAACTTTTGTCTAAACCAAGAATAAATCTTCTAGAGCAAAGTAAAAGCTGAATGTAATTGACTCGAAAAGTAAGATAGAAAGATAACTTGAATTGTACTTGAGTCTAAACAAAGAAAGGATACAAGAGCAATACCGGAACTCTGAAGAAGACTCCTCTGGAACCCCGAGACTTGCTCGACTCAACTCTAACTCCCAAGCTACACTAATCCTACTCTAAGTGAACTAAAGAGTGGAAATGAGATGCTCCTGCGTGGTGTGTGTGATCCAGCGGGTGTGCGGCTCCTTTTATAGGTAAGTGAGGTTGGTTGAGGGCGTGAGCCCATTTTAATAGGTGCGGCCGACCCTATGATCCACCGCCTCTTGAATTGGATGCTCCTGATCCTTGCTCCTGAGGCGGTTGAGGGTCGGTTCCTTGTGTCGGTTTTGGTCAGTATGGCGGCTGGGAGGTGCGGCCGACCCACCTCTAAGCTGTGGGATGAACCGCCTTCGCTTGGTGACGCTCAGGATGCTCTTGGAATGATGGTTGTGGTGATTGGTCGTCCGGAGAGGTGGAACCATTGATCCAAGTGATCATAACTTCATCCATTCGATCAAACCGACATTTCATTAGTAAATCTCGTTCATCCAAGTTGTGCACACGGGGAAGGAAGTGTTCGGGACCGAGGACGTGGCACGGGCAGGGCCGGCCGCACCTGCTGGGTCGGCCGTGCCTGGCTCGTGTGGCACGTTGGCCCCATTTGTCCCCTAAATGTGTACTTGCCCATAAAAATTGCAACACAACTCATGGAACTTTATTAGTATCAAAAATGTGCATGAAACTTGTTGTATACTCCTCTCGAACCCGAGGTTTTGACGGTCGTACTTTTGTTGTAAGGACCGTCAACAAACTCCCCCAAGCTAAATATTTGCTCGTCCTCTAGCAAAGCCTAGACTTGGCCTCGGTGGATCAGGGGTTGCAAGATGTTATCACTCGGCAAGTACCTGCGCACAAACTCCATGCTCTTCTTGCAAATTTGAAAAGGTTGGTACGAGAGAAACTTAGCCTTACTTTACCTGTGGGGCTTTTAGCTTTCCACCTTGCCTTCAGAGGTTGAAAAGTAGAATAAATTTTGACTTTGCATCTCTCACTCTCCTCCTTTTCTGGATCATATCTCGAAGTTTTTTTTGAAAAGATTGCAAAGAAACAAAAAGGTTCCTCGTATGGTTCCCTCGATCGCTCAAGTGGTATTTGTGACCTCACCAAAGGCTTTAAATGAGCCTCAACTTCCTACTTCTATGGCTTGTATGTGGAGCTTTGGGTAAGATAAGTATGAGGCTCACTTGTGCCACATGATGTTGTTGAGCCAAAGACCGGATCCAAGAAGAAACTAGTCATGCAACTTTATCGAGATGTGCAAGTGTGTGGAATATTTTTGTGTTTTTCTAAACACTCCTTGCTTTGAGATTCTCCTCTTGTTTTTATTTTGGAGCGGGGTCATGCTCTCTTTTTCTTTTTTCTTATGCTCTTTGATTGGTGCACAATTTTTTTCCTATGCTTCTTGAGCATATATTTTTTCTATGACCCTCTCTCTTTTTGCATGAATACAAGAAGAGAAATCTCTTTGAACTTTGGAGTATTTATTTTTGGTAGATGGATGGCATGTTTTGCCTAACTCCCGATGTAGGAGTTAGCATGTATATGTGGGTGTACGTGATCTCGATCATGGAAGCATGAAAAGATTCTACCAAGGGTCACAACAATTTGACAAAACTCAATGGGTCACAAGCAAGCATATGTAGAAGGTTTTGAGCATTGATATCGACATATGGCTTTGCTAGGTAATATGACCATCGAGGAACTTGCTTTGTTTTATTTTCAAAAAGAAATCAACCGAGAATTTCACCATACTTTGAGATATAGCAGATTAGCATTGTCGCACCATATCATACTAGTCAACAACCTAGAATTGGTCATAAGCATTTGCTTCCCACAAAGTTTTATTTCAGGCTCTTGTTCTCAAAATATACCAACAAATTCAAAAAGGCATAGAGCACAAAGATATGCACTAGATTCTTCCAAAGGTTTAACTTAGCAACCATTCATCATTTCCAAAGTGAGGGTATAGACAAGATTTCAAGCACATGGTTGAAGCAAACATTTCTTTTATTCTAAAGAGATAAACAAGATGTAAAAGAGTAGTTTGGATGGACATACCTTCCTTGATTGAACAATGGGGTCTCTCCCAAGCTAAATTTTGGCTCCCTTGTTGGCCTGTCTTTATTTTGGTGATGGGACGAGCACCTTGATGCTTGTAGTGGTTGTCTTGATGGATTTGTGAAAAATCATAGGTACGACCGTATCACTTGGTACGAACGGCCCTACTAAATTTTTCCTAGGCACTCGTGTTCCCTCATGTAAACATCCTGCACAACAATTTTGTCGAGGGGAGGTACGGCCGTACCACTAGGTTCGGCCATATCACCAAAAATATCCAAAACTGCTCTTCTATGTCTTGTTTACTTACCAAATGCATTGATGAAAACAAATTTGAAATGTAAACATGATTGATGCACGAAATAAAATGATTGAAAGGTAGATATGAGATAATTACCGGTTTACCTCTCGGTGAGGGCTCGTCGTTTAGAGTTCGTGAGCGGGACTCCTCCAGTTGCTCAATTAATCTTAGGCTCGTCCGGTCCCGGAGTGGAGGACTCGAATGATGCTCTCCTTACTCGCCACACCTTCTTTGTTCTCTTCGGTGGTGATGAAGTCGGTGAGGCTTTAGCGGGGGTATTTTTGATTTCCATCTTCTTGTCCCCCTTAGCTTTGTTGATTGACCTCGACTTCTTGGGTTGGTGGCACCCATTGGATACTTTGTCTTATTCCCAATGTTTCCTCATTGTTGTAATGAGGCTATCCACCTTGGGCTTGGTCGGGGCTGCCTTTTCTTTCTTATGTTGGGGCCGTGGCTCCCTACACCTTATAGCTTCCTCATCTTGCATGAGGCATTGCTCTTCATTTGCTTGGAATTTGAATGTCATGTTCCTTCACCCTATGCAGAATCAGATCTTCCCGGCTCCGACATCAATCCTTGCATTGACATCTCTTAGGAATGGTCGCCCGAGAATGAGCGGAATTTCTTCTTGTGTGTCGAGGACCACGAAATTCGCAAAGACATACGAGCCTCTGACATTCACCAAGAGACTTTCTACTATGCCTTCTGGATATTTGATCGATGAATCGACAAGTTGGATTGTCATCGTTGTCAGAGAGATAGCCGGATATCCTAACTCTTCAAACATGGCTTTGCGCATGAGGTTGACACTCGCTCCAAGGTCACAAAGAGCATTCTTGATCTCTTGATAGTAGATTGTGCATGTGATGCCCGGATATCCATTGTCTTTCTTGTGCAAGATGGGTGATTCATCCCATGGGTCTTGGATTTGATGTATAAGATTCCCTACATGGTTAGGTGCATATGTCCTCCTAATGGCTTACCCCATCTGGTGGATATGGCACTAACATGCTCTCGGGTAGGCTTGGGTTGCCCCAGGATTCCACCCGACTCGAAAAAGGCAAAGAAGCAGCAAGCTGAGCTAATTGAGTTTCGATCATTTTATTAAAGCTAAGCTGATTCTTCATGGCAGAGGTAAAAGATTCTATGGTGGAATTAAGGTTTTCAAGAACTTTCTCATTGGTGGCTAGCTTCTTGTTTAAAGTTTCATTAATTCTAGCTTGGCTGAAGACAAGATCTTTAATGGAAGCCTGATTATTGAAAGAGTTAGAATATTTACCTCCATTTTGATTGTAGAACGAGAAGTTGGGCCTCGAGTTCCACCCTTGATTATTGTAGTTGTTGTTGCGGAACCCGTTGTTGTTGCCATTGTTGATGAAGCTGGCTTCTTCCCTTGTTTCGAGGCAATCATTACTCGAATGACCCACATTACCGCACACCTCGCACGTCATGTGTGCATCCATGATCTTGGCGGTTTCCATGTTGGTCAATGCCTCCAATTTCTTCATGAGGAGGTCTATCTTAGCGGCAATCATGTCGATTCCATCGACTTGGTGTACACCGCGGGTACGGGGTTGGAGATGATCTCCATCCCAACCTTGATTTGCCACCATCTTCTCAATTAATTCCTTAGTGGCTGGTACTTGTAGCGAGAAGGAAGCTCCTCCAGCAGCTGCATCTAGGTGCTCACGGGCTGTACGCTTGAGCCCATTATAGAAGATCTGAATTAAGAACCACCCTTGCATGCCATGGTGTGGGCACGCGGTGATGTACTCCTCGAAGCGTTCGCATGCTTTCGGGATACTCTATCATTCTGCTGCTAGAAACCCGAAATTCTTACGTGGAGGGCATTGGTTTTGCCCATCGGGAAGAACTTTGCGAGAAATGCCTTTGAACACTTATCCCATGTGTTTATGGCTTCTTGCTCCGCATAAAACCATTGCTTCACCTTCCCGAGCAATGAGAACGGGAATAGGCGAAGACGGATGGCATCATCCGTAACTCCACGGATAGTGAAAGTCCTACACACCTCCAAAAAGTGCTGGAGATGTGCATTGGCATCTTCATTTGGCTTGCCGGAGAACGGATTTGCTTGCACCATGTTGATCAATGCCAGCTTAAGTTCGAAGTTTCTGTCTCCCACCGTTGTGGTTGGTCCGGTTGGGACATTGGTGTTGGATGGAGTGGAAAACTCGCGGATCGTCCTCTCGGCCATTGGTGTTGACGAGGTGCTGTCTACGGGATCGACGATGTTTGTCTCTTGAGTCAAGAGAAACTTCTGAGGGATGATGACATGGGGTCGCACTCTCCTCACAAGTGACTCCGGATTGTCGTTAAAGTTGGACGGTAAGTCGAAACCGGTCATGCACTACTCTGCATACACGAGAGTAGAGCAAGGGTAAACCCGCTTAAAATAACAGTTCACCGAACCGTGATGATTCTACCACTGTGTCTAAACGATATCTTATGCCTATTGCCTCCCTGGCAACACCACCAGAAATGCTTGTTGACGTTCCTCAGCCTCACCACTAAGATGGTACAAATGGCAACGGTGACAGAAATGCTTGTTGGCTCATACAAGTGTCACTGCCGCGTTCACACCTCTAGTAATGGGACCAGGGGACGTCGGGGGTAAAACACACGATCACAGAAAGGTTCGCAAGTGTATGGATTACCGTTGTAGCACTTCACCCGGCGGTATTCGATTTGTCGATTTATATTTTCCCAAGGGAGGCACGACGGCTAAGATGATCGAGTAAACAGTGGAGAAAGACCAAGGTTTGGTAAAGAGCTATAGTGGGGGATAACGAATAAAGATATTCAGGGACAACTTGACACACGCTAGGAGATCTAGATAAAAGACTAGAGAGGATAGCGAGCTGGGTGGACAACAAGACAAGAAAGGATCCTAACACAATTTATCTATTCTTGTCAACTCTAAGCAAAAGGCTAAAGCAAAGGATAACCGAGGTAAGCTAACTCAACAAGCTCTTCTAGTGTTGCAGGGGCATGCAAAGCCGCACCCTCAGACTGTGATGAGAAGGGAGGATGACGACGCGTTGAATCCTACCGGCCCGAACTAACGTGGTGGACTACAAAGCCCGTCCGGAGCTGTCACCTCTTTAGGGTACCACAACTATTCCGTTGTGCGGGACACTAATCTAAGACTAAGGTAACCTCTGAGCACCGAGCTCACAACAAACCTAAGAACCTTTCCCCGGGTACCACGAAAGAAGGTCTCTCCCTCCGGTGAAACACCGAAGGTCAAGCGAAGAACGACCACAACACTATATAGTTCAAGAGAGCTATGCTAACCAAGACTAAACTAACTTTAGTCTAAACCAAGAATAAAGCTTCTAGAGCAAAGTAAAAGCTGAATGTACTTGGCTCAAAAAGTAAGATAAAAAAGATAACTTGAATTGTACTTGAGTCTAAACAAAGAAAGGATATAAGAGCAATACCAGAACTCTGAAGAAGACTCCTCCAGAACCCCGAGACTTGCTCGACTCGACTCTAACTCCCAAGCTACACTAATCCTACTCTAAGTGAACTAAAGAGTGGAAATGCAATGCTCTTGCGCGGTGTGTGTGATCCAGCGGGTGTGAGGCTCCTTTTATAGGTAAGTGAGGTCGGTTGAGGGCGTGGGCCCATTATCATAGGTGTGACCGGATGGGGAGGTGCGGCCGACCCTATGATCCACTGCCTCTTGACTTGGACGCTCCTGATCTTTGCTCCTGAGACGGTTGAGGGTCGGTTCCTTGCGTCGGTTTTGGTCGGTATGACGGTTGAAAGGTGCGGCCGGCTGACCTCTAAGCTGTGGGATTAACCGCCCTCACTTGGTGACGCTCAGGATGCTCTTGGAATGACGGTTGTGGTGGTTGATTGGCCAGAGAGGTGGACCCATTGATCCAAGTGATCACAACTTCATCCATTCGATCAAACCGACATTTCTTTGGTAAATCTCATTCATCCAAGTTGTGCATACTGGGAAGGAAGTGTTCGGGACCGAGGACGTGGCACGGGGCAGGGCCGGCCGCACCTGCAGGGCCGGCCGTGCCTAACTCGTGTGGCACAACTCTATTTCTCCCCTAAATGTGTACCTACCCATAAAAATTGCAACACAACTCATGGAACTTTATTAGTATCCAAAATGTGCACGAAACTTGTTGTATACTCCTCTCAAACCCGAGGTTTTGACAGTCGGATCTTTGTTGTAAGGACTGTCAACAATGTTGTTCTTCAAGCAAAAGTGGGAACAAAAGATGGACTCTACTGGTTCGAGAACCATAGAGCCTTTATTTGAAAGCAAATATTTTTGTTTTTTTTCTCGTCACCATGTCATTTGCTCGAACAAGGTTAGATCAATATTGCACTCCATAAACAAAAGGGGAATATACTTACCTTGGACACTTGAGAGGTCACAGGTTCCTCCTTTGCATGTTGTGCAACATGAGTCTGACACCTTAACTTACCTTCCCAACTGTATATAGCTCAATGACTTACCCATTTGGATTTGACAGTTCCCTGCAAGGGTTAGTCCACATATATGCAACCAAGATCTTGTGAGAGCATAACTCTAAGGTTCATCAATCAAAACTCGACACCATGTCTTGTTTTTATTGAAGAAGACAGTTTTAACCTAAGCACCATGCTTAATTTAAAATAGCCTATGAATGTGTGTCGACATAAACACTCAAACCAGAGTATACAAACAAAGATAAAGGAAGCATGCAAGCGTGATCAAGCTATTTTCAAAAGGGCATAAGCATGAGCATATGACGGTGAACATGGAGCAACCTCCTGGAAGGGCTTTGTTTAAGGTCAAAAGGAGGACTTACCTAGCTAGTTGGGCAAGATGCAAGAGCTTACATCATCTCCAAACCAGGATAAGATTTCGCATGAGTAGAAACTTTACTCAGGATGCTCACATACCTCCCCCACACTTGAAGTTTGCATTGCTAAGCAACAAAACTCAAGTGTGTGGAGATCAAACTTCCCTTGTAAACGTTCCCTCACCAAATTCTTACCACAATGTTGTAGTTAATGTAGCTCACATGTTCTTAGGCATCACCTATCCACCGTTCTTTTCAATCTTCACCTGAAAGGTTAGTGACCAAAATACCCAAAGGACAACTTTATCTTAAAAACATGTTCTTGATTTTATTTGAAAAGGGAAAATAAATCCTAAGCTAATCTAGGGCTATCTCCTGGTAGTGCTTGCAGCTATCATTGGTGGTGTCATTCCCGTCTCACTACCAATCTTGGATGTATCAGTGAAGCTTAGCTGCAAGGTTAGTGCCACAATGCACAAATGAAATCTGATATGCTTATGGTAAACATATGCATCCACAATCAACCTTCGGAATAGTTTGGAATAGAGGACCAGAAGGTGGTTGTAGCCCTCATGTGTGCTCAGTGCACTAGGCATGGCTGACTCTAGAGAGGAATTATGCGAGCATGGTCCATAAAATATATCAAGGATGAATCTACCATGCTCGTCAATGGAACCCTTTCCTATGAATTCCAGAGTCGTCGGTATCTCAAAACATTCCATGGCCCATGAGTTCTCTATCTCAAGAGATTTATCACGAAAGCTCAATATCATCTCTCGATCATGATCGAAAGCAACATCATACAGGTCAGTGGGAAGAGGCTCAAACTCAATTGAGAGGGATGATGATCGTTCGCCTTCACGGAGGTGAAGAGAATCCCTCGAGTCGTTCCCTTGAGGACTAGAGAAGTCTACAACCACAATGAGAACAGGCTCGGATGATGCGAACAAATATACATGCATCATCTTCTCGAGCAGGTCTTGCTTGGAAAGAGGCTTCGCCAGCAGTGGCGGAAGTGGATTTCCTAAGCTTATGATCTAAGCTCCCTCAAGACATATAGAAGAATTTTTTCACCAGGGAGCCTAGGAGGAGATCAAGATCTAGGACATCAAAGATGTGAATGTCTAAGCTAATCTCAATCCCGTCTATGATGAGCGGCATGACCCTTGCTGTGACAGAACCACCCAAATTAATTCTGTATTATCGCATAAACCATTCCTCTTGGTCATTACGTGATAACACAGAGTTAACCTGTTGTTTCTGCCGGGTCAATCCCGGTCAATCACGAGTAACCCAGATCACAACATTCATACACAAAACTCACACGAAGGCGAGTCCAGAGATTACATTATCACAAATTATATTACATCGATTCCCTTAAGGGTTATTTTATTACAAACCGAGTTCATTGCATAAAAGTAAGTAGTTCAGAGTTTTATTACACACAATGGAAATAAAATACTACGCGTCATAGGTAACATCCAAGAAGGCCATCCGAGATGTCACTAAGCACTGTCCTCCTCCCACTCGATCTCCCAATCGAGTGGGAACGATCTAGGGCACGGAAACCTATCATTCACATTACTTGAAAACATAAACAATAGCAAGGTTGAGTATACTAATACTCAACAAGGCTTATCCGACGGTGATATTATTCACCAAACTCCTAGACAAGATAGGCTTTATGGCTAGTGGTTTATTTTGCTGAAAAGCAACAAAGAGTAGGTCCTTACTTTCAAATTTTAGCTCACAATTCTAGTTGTTTAATCATTACTAGATTGGAAGCTACTGCAAGCAAAGTTGATCAATACAATTAAGTAATATCCAAATTAATTCTCAAGTTCATCATAAAGGGAAATGAACTATATGGTTAAGCAGTCTCAGATAAAGGTGAGAGGCTGACGATCGATCGATTATTAACCTTGCAAGATGGACCTAAACACACGGGAGATGCACACCCCAAAATGACAAAGAAATCAAGGGGGTGGGGCATACACCAACCAGGCAGTTCCCAACATTCCTCGGTTCAGGAGCAAAGCCCAGAGTCTTGATACAAGGTGGGAAGGTCACGGACTCCGCCACCCAACCAAGCACATGTACAGCGTGGCCTAGAACACGGGGGCCCTCCCCAAGAGTAGTGGTCCAAGCTCCCTAGCCGATTCCCGAAGGTACTAAGCTTATCGGTCTCATTCCCGATGAATGTTTAGTACGTTCAAAAGCTTAGTGACACCCACTGACCGGAGCCGATCCCAAGCTCTTACCACATGAACATATCATATTAAATGTCAGGAATCCACTATAAGAACCTATAGCTCGCGAGTGCAGGATTCCACTAGACTTTTACCGGGTCTGTAGAGCGTGGCAACTATCGTCCTATCATACTAGTAAGAGAGCATGGGAACCTAGGATTATGCAACTAGGGTTTCAATTCAACTCCTGAATGTAAATGCACAAGCATCCATATATATAGTTGCATAAGTTAGAAAATGGAAAAAATGCTTCGATGCTTTCCTTCACTAGCACAGTCAGTGGTGAAATCCTCCGAACTTTGGTCTGGGCCTTGTTGCACTTCCACTGCGTTCACTTCTGCGTTAGCAAGGTCCTCGTCAGCTTCCGGCACTAGTTCGTAGTTTCCGTCCGGGAGCTCTACATGATATGCATATGCATGAGATTGGTGTTCTCAAAATAAGATACATTCATTTCTGAAATTAGTGACAACGCTAGGGTGTTTTGATGGCCCACAATGACCATGAGGGTTAACACATTCAGTATACACTTCCGAAATTATCAATGAGTTGAAGCTTATTAAATTTCTTTCCTCGATAGTGACTGTGTACATATTTATTACCATTAAATTAACTCTACTTCACTAAGGACACGCTGCTGCCTCGGGATTCAATTTAGTGAAATTCAATCATTTAAACTTGCATTGCATGAAAGTAATGGTGAGTTTTCCATTTATTCCATTTGTTGAGTGTGAATTACTTCCGAAAGTTTATTTCAATGAATACAAACATAAACTGAACAAAATACACCTCAGCCCTGAACTTGATACAGGGAGCAAGCCACTGCCCAAAAACCATGTTATAGCATCAACTAAAATTAGCTTGGACAATCACACAAAACTATGCCTAACATATGAAGAATAAATCACACATAAATAAATGTACATTCTTATGAACTAAACTTCACATAGGGCTAAAATACAACATAACAACAAGAGATATGCACTTACTCAGCAAACAAACTTAAAGGAGCTATACTCATGAATAAAACCCTAATAAACCATGGAAATTTATTTGGCTAAGCAAAACATGTCAAAAACATGCATACTGTTTAACAGGGGTACATAAACATGAAACAGAGCTGTGGCCAAAAGATTAACATTAATTGACCAACAGATTAATTTATAAAATTCAAAACATAGACTCTAGCATACATGAAAAACAATTCATAAGTAAAGCTACACATGATAACTAAGTGCCATCTTTCTACCAGAGCTAATACAAGTCAAAAGTAGCAACATATCCAAAATTCACTTGCATATCATTTATAGAATTTGAATTATTTCAAATCTAGCAAAACTTATCAATTTGAAATAGTGTAAAAACTACTCAAAAATTTGAAAATTCCCTTTGTATAAAAGTTGCTCCTGGTCATGATGAGCACAACAAAATTAAGTTTGCATTTTTAGCATTTTTGTGTGATTTATGGTGGCTTTTACAAGATCACAGGATTCAAACCTAGATCTAAAAATCCCTTTTACAAAACAGCCCCTGCAGTCTCATAGCTAGGCCTGTCGGGGACGACCATAGGGGTCCCCTAAAAAACTGGGGGAAACTCCATTTTCTTTCGCAAATAAAGAAACACAAACGACCCCACAGCCATAAAACACGCCCGAGACGATCACAGCCCAGCGGTAGGGGACCACGGACCTGGCGGCCCCAACGACCCACCATAACAGTCAGCCTCAGCCCCCCCTTGGGCGAAACTGCCTTTCGCTCGAGGGATACAACACCACACTAATAGAACTCTGCCTCGCTCGAGGGCTGGACGCCCCCTCGGGCGAGACTCCGCCTCGCTCGAGGGCTGGATGCCCCCTCGGGCGAGACTCCGCCTCACTCGAGGCTCTCATGGGCTCGCCGCTCCCCACCTGCTTCCCCGACCGAAGCATTTAATGTTCTGACACATGCAGGCGCCCAAGTGGAAGACGAATCCGCGCCACACCGCCCCTCTGATAAGCTTGGGAATCATATCTCGACGTTGTTCGACCAACCCTTCCAGTGAGGCCATCCCCACCACTGTACGACACTTTGCGGTAAGGCCAGTGTTAACTCCGTGACACTGTGGTACCCACACTTGTACGACTCACGCACCGCACCCTCTAAAGAGGATGGCGGAACCCTCAAAAAGGGGATGGACGCCCGACTCGCGCCCACCCAGGACGACGCCGTGACGTCGGACCAGTGAGGCGCGTCCCCTCCGTCACCATCATCCCTTTGCAGCCATCCCCGCTACCACGACACCATCCCGGGCACTGCAGTGCCATCCCCGACGCTGTGGGAGTATGGGACGACAAGACGCTGCCACACCTGCTGTTGTGCACCTTATGGCCTCCCGTCAACCGCACCTTCAAGTCAGCATACAGATGACGACCAGGGAAGAAGCTCCCACACCGCCACCCTTGAAGCCGCTCCTGGATGGATACAGAGCACACCACGACGCTTCGCCAGAATCAAGATTCGCCAGGACGGCCATCAGCTCTACAACACTGTGCACCATGCCACTACACGTAATTAGAACAATGTGGCACGATTGTAAGCTGCCTCCCCTTGGCCTATAAAAGGAGGAGGCAGTCCCTCGGCCATAGGGGGACAATGGCGAACACACTTACATGCTCACCGCCTTCACCATGATATTGGCACTTTGCCTTAATCGAACCTCAGGGACCTGGAGGTCTCTCCTCTTCTCCCGCCTCGCTTGTAGCTCCCCTCTGCAAGCATCGTGGTGCAACGCAATACAGAGCCTCGAGCACACCCCTGTTGGATGTACGGCCCCGACCGGAACCAGGATAAACCTCGTGTCACCTAGTTGCTTAGCACCGGCCATCGAGAGATAGATCTCAGCGCTCGTACTAGTTAGTGTCGGGACTACTTTCCGCACCAACAGTTGGCGCGCCAGGTAGGGGGCAGTGCGCTGAAGATCAGCTTTCCACCAGCCCTCTCGATGGTGATCCGCACCGAGCATAGGTCCCAGAGGGACTCCATGGGCAGCTTGGACCCCTTCGCAGCCGGATTCAAAATCCGATTCGGGAGCTTGAACTTCCAGGCCACGAGGAACGGCTACCTCATGCGCATCACTAACCGTGACGAGCTCCACCCGTGGCGGTCAACCGGGCCGGGACCGGTTCCCGCCCACACCCTGCCGCCGATGCCCTAGTGCCCGCACCAGCGGACGAC
The DNA here is from genome assembly GCA_947561735.1 of Cenchrus americanus. Lineage (NCBI taxonomy): Eukaryota > Viridiplantae > Streptophyta > Magnoliopsida > Poales > Poaceae > Cenchrus > Cenchrus americanus. Next base: position 79,868,632 of record OX387240.1, read on the forward strand.
GCGGGCCCTTCGGCACCTCGACGCCGGCGGCGCTCCAGCCAACGTTCGCGCCAGGCGCTGATGGAACGACGCCGGGCTGTGCACGCTGCGGCACAACGCGACGCACCTGCCAGTGGCACGACGGTGATGCCCACGGGGGAGGGCGAGGCTTCCGGGCCACGATTCCCCCACGGGATGCGCAATGCCACAGCAGCTTACAATTCGTCCGCTAGCACCGACGTGGCAGCGTATGAGGATCTCCCGGGCCACCACCTGCTAGCGGTCTGAAACCTCATCGCCACCACCAACGACGAATTGTACCACGGCTCCGCCAGTGAGCTTCCCCTGCGACCTCGCACAGGCACACAGAGAGGGACTTCTCGGGTGTACCGGACCCGGTGATGTTCTAGCGGTTCCTCGACACCGCGGACTACTGTTTCGGCTACTCCGACACCTCCAGCGCCGGTAGCTACGATCCCACGCGGGAGTGCTTCATGGTCGCCATCGGCGACGCGGTGGACGACACAAGCGCTACGGGGGCCGACGAGGGGGAAAATCCCCGGGACCCAGGGACGAGCGTGCCCCAGAACCCAGGGCCGAACGTGCCCCCCACCTCGCTGGTGGGAGGCACAGACATCGACGCGCAGCTGGCTCAAGCGTGCGAGCTGGAGGCAAAGCTCGCTGAGGAATACCGTGTGGTACGACTACTGCACGCCACCATCACTGGAGAAACCTCCGCACGCGGCGAACGCGTGCGTGAGCTGGGTAAACAGGCCCGCGAGCGCATCAACACCAACTTCAACGTCGACGACCCGAACACGCCACCACACGCGAGCCAGAGGCTAATTGCGGCTGCAACGCTGCTCTGGGCCATGCCCGCACCTTCAACGCCAGAGGCACGAAACCTACACCGCGAGGCGTAGGCACTCATCGAGCAGGCGGCCGTGCAATAGGCTGAAAGCTCAGCATCCCGCATTCGCCAGCAGGATAGCGCGTGGGACAACGACGGCGTGCAAGGCCCGGAAGCGTTTGTTCATGCAGGCAGCACAGCGGGGCAGCCGGCCAACCAGGGTCGAACAACGGTCAGGGAGCGAATCCTTGATTTGCGCGGACAGGCCCAGGACGACGATGCCCGCAACATCATCAACGCTCGCCGAGCGGGCAACACGGACACATGGGCAGTGGTGGCATACCACCCGCGGCGGGGCGAGCGCTACGACAGTCGCGAGGATCGCTCGCCGACGCCGGAGCCCCTGGGAACCCGCGTGTTCAGCTGGGAGATCCGCACGGCAAGCTTCCCTCAACGCTTCCACCAGCCCACGTCGATCGAGAAGTACACGGGGGAGACGGACCCTCGGGTGTGGCTCGACGATTACCGCCTGGCATGCCAGCGGGGCGCCACCACCACCGACGAGGTCATCATCCTCAACCCACTGCTGCATCTTGCGGACTTGGCGTGGACGTGGCTCGAGCACCTGCCAGCCAGTCAGATCCACAACTGGGATGACTTGGTTCACACTTTCGTGGGGAACTTCTAGGGCACATACGTGTGCCTCGGGAACTCCTAGGACCTGCAGGCGTGCACCCAGAAGCCCCGCTAGTCGCTCCGGGACTTCATACGGCACTTCTCCAAGCGCTGTACTGAGCTCCGGACTGTGGCCAGTCTGAGATCGTGCATGCCTTCCTTGAGGGCACGACCTGCTGGGACCTTGTGCGCGAGCTTGGGCAGAGCCCGTCGGTCCACTCCGACAAGCTGTTCGACATCGCCACTAGCTTTGCTTCCGGCGAGGAGGTGGTGGGAGCCATCTTCAACGGCAAGAAGGGCAAGCGCGTGGACGATGCGCCCGCGGAGGGCAGCAAGTCCAAGGAGCCCCAGCAGAAACACAAGCGGCGCAAAAAGGGCAAGAATCCGCGCCGCGAGCCGCGCGCGTAGGGATGCGACGACAATGGGGATGAGGCCCTCGCAGTTGACCCGGCTCGAAAGGGCCCTCGAGCGGCCCCGCGAGGCCCCGGCGTGTTCGACGACATGCTGAAGAAGTTGTGCCCGTACCACAAGACACCGGTCAACCACACCCTCGAGCAGTGCGACATGCTCAAGAAGTACTACAGCCGCGCTGCCGCGAAGGATGCCGAGGCTAAAAAGTACGGTGGTGACGGAGACGCCGGTGGCTTCCCGACGGTGGAAAACGTCTTCCTCATCTTTAGGGGACCAACTGTGGTCATGTCCAACAGCCAGCGCAAGCGGGAGCGGCACGACGTCCTCGCTGCGGAGAAGGCTCCCCCTCCTTCCTTAACTGGTCGGGGGACGCCATCACATTCAGCCGCGAGGATCACCCGAATCGCACCCCCAATCCAGGCTAGTACCCGCTGGTCGTCGACACGGTCATCGGCAATGCACGGTTCTCCAAGGTGCTGATGGGCGGAGGCAGCAGCCTCAACATCCTCTACGCGCACACCCTGTGGCTGATGGGGATCAGGTTGGACCAGCTGCAGCCAGCACGACGCCGTTCCATGGCGTCGCACCGGGCAAGCGCATCCAGCCCCTCGGGCAAATTGACTTGCCAGTTTGGTTCGGCACGCTGACCAATTTCCATAAGGAAACGCTCACCTTCGAGGTGGTGGGGTTCAGGGGTTCTTATCACACCATCCTTGGGCGGCCATGTTACACCAAGTTCATGGCGGTCCCAAACTACACGTACCTCAAGATGAAGATGCCGGGGCCAAACGGCGTCATCACCGTGGGCTCGTCGATCGAGCACGCATTCGATTGCGACGTCGAGTGTGTAGAGCACGCCGAGGCGTTAGCGCTGGATGAAGCGCTCGTCACAAGCATGGAGAAGTTGGTCGACGAGGACCTCAACTCCACCGCCAAGCATGCCGGTAGCTTTGAGGCTGCCGAGCAGACCAAGGAGGTGCCCCTCGACCCTGCTGCCCCCGAGGGCAAGGCATTGAGGGTCAGTTCTACCCTCGACCCGAAATAGGAAGTGGTGCTCGTCGACTTTCTCCATGCCAACGCTGACATCTTCGTGTGGAGCCCCTCGGATATGCCAGGCATCCCGAGGGAGGTCGCCGAGCACTTCCTTGATATCCTATCTCACTCCCGAGCCATGCAACAATGGCTGCGGCGCTTTGATGAAGAGCAATACCGGGCGATCGGAGTGGAGCTGCGGAAGCTCCTCGAGGCTGGATTCATCAAGGAAGTTTTCACCCTACGTGGCTAGCTAATCGTGTACTAGTTAAGAAAAAGAATGGGAAGTGGCGGATGTGTGTAGATTACACTAGTTTGAATAAAGCATGTCCCAAAGTTCCTTTTCCTTTGCCATGAATCGATCAAATTGTTGACTCAACTGCAGGGTGTGAGCTTTTGTGTTTCCTTGATGCCTATTCTGGGTACCACCAAATAAAGATGAAAGAGTCCGACCAGCTCACGACTTCCTTCATCATGCCGTTTGGGATGTTCTGCTATGTAACGATGCCATTTGGCCTCCGAAATGCGGGCGCTACATACCAGCGGTGCATGCAGCACATCTTCGGAGACCGCATCGGGCTGACCGTTGAGGCTTACGTAGACGACATAGTCATAAAGACCAGAAAGGAGGACGACCTGGTTAGCGACCTGCGCATTGCGTTAGATTGCCTGCGGGCCAACGGGGTGAGGCTAAACCCCGAGAAGTGCATCTTCGGAGTGCCTCGAGGCATGTTGCTGGGCTACATCGTTTCCCAGTGGGGCATCGAGCCCAACCCTGAGAAGGTTGCGGCCCTCGATCGAATGGGCCCTATTCGAGACCTCAAGGGGGTCCAGAAGGTGTTGGGGTGCCTTGCCTCTTTGAGCCGCTTCATCTCGCTGCTCGATGAGAAGGGATTGCCCCTCTACCGACTCCTGAAGAAGCACGAGCGCTTCTCCTAGACCGTCGAGTCCCAAGAGGTGCTGGAAAAACTTAAGGCAACGCTTGACCACGCGCTGATCCGAACGCCGCCCCAGGGCGGCGAGCCTCTGTACCTCTATGTCGCCGCGACCACCCAGGTGGTCAGCGCCGTCATCGTTGTGGAACGTACGGAGGAGGGGCACGCCCTACCAGTCCAGAGGCCCGTCTACTACATCAGTGAGGTGTTGTCCGAGACCAAGGCACGGTACCCACAGGTCCAGAAGCTGCTCTACGCGGTGGTGCTCGCGCGGCGCAAGCTCTAGCACTACTTCGAGGCCCACCCGGTTACGGTGGTCTCCTCGTTCCCATTGGGGGGAGATCATCCGTAACCCGGACGCGGCGGGCAGGATCGCCAAGTGGTCTGTGGAACTCATGGGCGAGACGCTGCCCTACGTGCCACGCAAGGCAATTATGTCCCAGATCCTGGTGGATTCCGTTGCCGAGTGGACGGACATACAACTGCCGCCGCTGCAAATCCCGGCAGAATGCTGGACCCTCTACTTCGACGGGTCAGTGATGAAAACAGGGGCGGGCGCGAGCCTGCTGTTCATCTCACCCCTCGGGGAACACATGAGGTACGCGGTACACCTACATTTCCCCATGTTGAACAACATGGCGGAGTACGAGGCCCTTCTTTGCGTCCTCCGAATCGCCATCGAGACAGGCATCAAACGCCTCGACGCCAGGGGGTCTCGCAACTCGTGATTGACCAAGTCATGAAGAATGTGAGTTGTCATGACGACAGGAGGGAGGCCTACTGCAACGCCGTATGAGCCCTCGAGGACAAGTTATACGACATCAAGCTCAATCACGTTCCCCGCGGGTACAACGAGGAGGCGGACAAACTAGCCAAAACTGCGTAGGGGCAAATCACCGTTCCCCCGAACGTTTCTACGCGGGACGTTGCGAAACCATCCGTCAACCTCGAACCAACACCCTCGAGTCAGGAGGAACCCTCGGGGGCTCCCTCGAATACAGCGGGCACGGAGCCTATGGATGAGGACCCCTCGAACGAGGCGTTTGTGCTCTCCTTGCTCGAGGGTTATGGAGCGGATGAAGGCGAGGCCATGGACACAGAGCCAGCCCCCCGCGCGGAGGACTGGCGGACCAAGTACCTCGCCTGGATGGATCGAGGGGAGCTTCTGTCGTATGGACCTCCCTGTGCCCACTACCTCGGTGGGTACCAGGACCGACTACTCGGTGGGCCCCTGGGAGACGTGGAGCACAAGGACTACACAGGAGTAGTACTCGGTTAGGGAGCTGTACATGTTCCGCACTGTATAGAGGACTCCTAGACGTACTCGACTAGTACTCTCTCCCTACTCCGACTTGTAACCCTGCCTCCCGGACTATATAAGGCGAGGCAGGGACCGATCTCTAGGATCACCTCATCTCATCCAACCTCATACATCTCACGGTGCACTATTGCACAATCTTGTAATCGTGCCCAATCAATCCAGAGCTACGCAGCATACAGGACGTAGGGTATTACGCACCTCGCGGCCCGAACCTGTCTAAATTGTGTGCCACGTGTCTCTTCCTTCGAGTTACCGATCTCGGCGAGTCACATTCATCTACTTCGGGTACTCCCCTTAGTAGGTTGCCGGTCTAAAACACCGACAGCTGGCGCGCCACGTAGGGGCTCTCACCCGAAATCACATGGCGAACTCGACGGCACCCGTCCACTTCAAGCCAATCGTCGCATTCAACCGCGGCGACACCTTCGTGTTCGGCGCCTGGGTCTGCACCGCAGACGGCGCGGGTTCCTTCCAGCGCCGCCTCACCATGCCGCCCAACCCGAAGACTGGCTTCATGACGCTCCCTGAAGCCGTCACAGGCGAACTCGCCGGCAAATTCGGCGAAATTTCGCTCTTCAACCACCACGCTGACTTCGAGCTCGAGTCCGCTTCCAACTCGAACTCGACGTCTCCATGGGCCATCGCATGCGAGCCGGCCGCTCAGCCATCGCAAGTGGCCTCCTCACCCCGTGAGCGCTTCGCGCGTGGCCCCCGCATCCTCGGCCGGGCCCGCACGGGGGCTCCTACTTCTCGCCGGGCCGGCAAGGAGCTCGTACCCGAGTGTAACTCGGACTCCGACGCCTCCCGCGATCGCGCTTCAGAGGTCTACGCTGCGTCGAAGAAGCTTGCCACAAGCGAACTCGACATCCCAGAAAAGTCTGACAGCGCGAACAAGCCTCAGCCACCTGAGGAGGTACTCGTCAAGGCAATCGACCTTGGAACAGGCGATCCCAGCAAGACCACCACCATCGGGGCAGGCCTCGACCCCAAATAGGAAGACGCGCTCATCAGCTTCCTTCGGGCTAACCGCGACATCTTCGCGTGGAAGCCAGCGGACATGCCAGGAGTGCCCAGGGAGCTGATCGAGCACTGCCTCAACGTCAATCCTAAGGCCACCCTCAAGCGACAACACCTCCGACGCTTTGCCGACGACAAACGGGATGCCATCAAGAAGGAACTCACCAAGCTACTCGCGGCTGGCTTCATCAGAGAAGTCTTCCATCCTGAGTGGCTCGCCAACCCTGTCCTCGTCCGCAAGAAGAACTCGAACGAGTGGAGGATGTGCGTCGACTACACTGACCTCAACAAGCACGCGCCCCCGAGGACCCCTTCGGGTTTCGCGGATTGATCAAGTCATCGACTCCACGGCGGGCTGCGACCTGCTCTGCTTCCTCGACTGCTACTCCGGGTACCACCAGATCGCGATCAAGGAAGAAGACCAGGAGAAGACCGCGTTCATCACCCCGTTTGGCGCGTACTGCTACACGACCATGTCCTTCGGGTTAAAGAACGCCGGCGCTACCTACCAGCGAGCTATCCAGGCCTGCTTCAAGAGGCAGCTCAACAAGAACGTTGAGGCCTATGTGGATGACGTGGTCGTCAAGACTAGAAACTCCAGTACCCTCATCGACGATCTTAAAGAGACTTTCGCATCACTGCGCGAGTACCGCTGGAAGCTCAACCCGAACAAGTGCGTCTTTGGCGTACCTTCGGGCAAACTACTCGGCTTCATCATCAGCCAGCGCGGCATCGAAGCCAACCCCGAGAAGATCTCCGCCATCACCAGCATGCAAGCTCCCACGAGCATCAAAGACGTCCAGAAGCTGACAGGATGCATGGCGGCACTGAACAGATTTATCTCGAAGCTTGGAGAGCGGAGCCTACCCTTCTTCAAACTACTTAAGCACCAAGAGAAGTTCGTGTGGACTCCAGAGGCAGATCAAGCCCTTGCCCAACTCAAGGACTTCCTGTCAAAGCCCCCGGTCCTCACGGCTCCCCGCAAAGGCGAGCAGCTACTGCTCTACCTCGCTGCGACTACCCACGTGGTCAGTACTGCCATCATCGTTGAGCGGCAGGAAGACGGCCATGCCTACCCAGTCCTGCGCCTAGTCTACTTCATCAGCGAGGTCCTATCTGAGTCAAAGGCACGATATCAGCCTGTGCAGAAGCTACTGTACGCAGTACTCATCACCTCGCGGAAGCTACGACACTACTTCCAGCAGTACTCGATCTCCGTCGTCACCGACTACCCGCTCGGCGACATCTTGCGGAACCAAGATGCTACTGGAAGAATCTCCAAATGGGCAGTCGAGCTCGGCGCCCTCACCATCGACTTCAAGCCACACACAGCCATCAAGTCGCAGGCACTAGTCGACTTCATGGACAAGTGGCGGGAGAACCAGCTACCTACTCCCATCGTGCGACCAGAGCATTGGGTGATGTACTTTGACGGCTCACTCAACCTCGAGGGCGCAGGGGCAGGGGTACTCCTAATTTCTCCAACGGGCGAACAACTCAAGTACGTCCTGCAGATTTTCTGGAAGGTCTCAAACAACGAAGCCGAGTACAAAGCTCTCCTACATGGGCTCTGCCTCGCGGCTTCATTGGGCATCAAGCGGCTACTAGTCTACGGCGACTCCGCAGTGGTCATCAACCAAGTCAACAAGTCCTGGGACCGCAACAAGGAGAACATGGACGCCATCGCCTAGAAGTCCGCAAGCTCGAGAACAAGTTCTATGGTCTCGAGTTCCATCACATCGTCCGCGACAACAATGTTGCAGCGGACGTCCTCTCGAAGCTTGGATCTACCCGCGCTCAAGTACCAGCGGGCGTCTTCGTTCACGAGCTTCACGCGCCATCCATCCCGGAGCCGGCGCCACCGACCACTGTCCCAGCCATTCCACCGGCCGGACAGGAGGTCATGATGATCGACGTGGACTGGAGGCAACCCTTCATCGACTACCTCAGCGAGCAGAAGGTCCCCTCCGACAAGAACTCGGCCGAGCAGCTTGTCCGCCGCGCCAAGTCCTACGTCCTCGTCGGAGACAAGCTTTACAAGCGGGGCGCATCCTCCGGAGTACTCATGAAGTGTGTTCCCCGTGAGGAAGGCAAGGACATCTTGGAGGAGATCCACAAGGGAGTCTGCGGCAACCATGCGTCCTCACGCACGCTGGTCAGCAAAGCCTTCCGGCGAGCTTTCTACTGGCCCACAGCTTTGGGTGATGCCGAAGAACTCGTCAGAAGGTGCCAAGGATGTCAGTACTTTGCCAAGCAGCAAAACGTCCCAGCCTACAAACTAGTCACCATACCGCCAACCTGGCCCTTTGCCTGCTGGGGGCTCGACATGATTGGGCCACTGCCAACTGTGCCCGGTGGTTTCAACAGCATCGGTGGCCATCGACAAGTTCACCAAGTGGATCGAGGTCAAGCCGGTCACATGCCCCAAGGCCGACGAGTACTCGACTTCCTGGATGAACTCGTACACCGCTACGGACTACCCCACCGCATCATCACAGACCTGGGCTCCAACTTCAACAACCACCAGTTCTGGGAGTACTGCGAGAACAGCGGGATCGACGTCCGATACGTCTCAGTTGCCCATCCACGGGCCAACGGACAAGTCGAGCGTGCCAATGGGATGGTGCTCGACGCTCTCAAGAAGCGGCTGCACGACGCTGCCAACTCCAAAGGGGGCAAGTGGATCAAGGAACTACCCAACGCACTCTAGGGGCTACGGACTCAGCCATCCAAGCCAACGGGGCAATCCCCCTACTTCCTGGTCTACGGCTCCGAAGCAATCCTCCCTGCCGACGTCATATGGAACTCGCCAGCAGTGGAGCACTACGACGAAGGCGTCTCAGAAGACAGCAGACGAGTTGAAATCGATAGCCTCGAAGAAGCTCGCTGCACTGCCTTCGTCCAATCAGCAAGGTACCTGGAGGGTATCTGATGCTACCATGATCGCAACGTTAAGGAACGCTCCTTCAACATTGGAGATCTTGTCCTCCGCCGTATCCAGAATACGGAAGGACTTCACAAGCTCAGCTCCCCCTGGGAAGGGCCCTTCACCGTTGCAAAGGTGACTGGGTCGGGCTCTTACCGCCTCCAAACACTTGAAGGCGAAGACATCAACAACTCGTGGAACGTCGACCAACTCTGTCGATTCTACGCCTAGTCTACACGACTACTCTGGGGTTCAAGTCTACACGACTACATCAACACCCCCTCCGCCGTAAGCGGCATCCGGTCCCGGCTCCGTCTCCGGACTACTCCTCTCCAGATCCGGCCCCCGCGCGGCTACCTACGGATCCCGGGCCGCCACGAGCGTCAAGGACTCTAGCAGCGGTCTACCAAGAGACCACACTCCAAGATCGCCACCGCATGCCTACCTACGGATCTACGATCCGGCCTACACGGCTACTTACGGATCAACCGCTATAAGCGGCTACCCGCTCCGCCGCTACTCGGCTGTAAGCGGCCCTCCGGTCCAAGCGACTACTCGTAACTACGGCCCCGGCCATCCGGTGTACTTCTTCGCAATAAAGTTTGATCATTCATCAACTTCTTTACTGCCTACTCCCTACAATGGGACCACTACTGCCGAGTATGACTACTCGCATCCACTCCACGATGGGGCTCCGCACTCTGAGATCGCGGCTACGAGTACTCATTGCTGGAAAATTTCTTTCATTGATACTTAAGCAATTTATTACAATTGTTTTTTGTACAACCCTGGCTACTAGCTATCTATTACAAGGCTACTGGAGATTAAACTTCTCAGCTACTTGCTCCGTGATGGGAGCCATCTGCTCCAGCAGCTCTGCATACTGCTCATCAGTGCAGTTGGCGGCTACCCCACGGGCGACTACCTCCACTGGGGTCTTCGGGAAGTACGACTTCATGAAGGCCAAGACCTGCCTTAAGATCGACCTCGCCATGTGTTTCACGTAGGCCACCAGCCGACTTGGAGCTTCCTTGAGGCGATCCACCAGTGGAGCAATCTTGGGGCCGCCCGGGTGCGGCACCAGGAGTCTTGCGATCGGCAGTGCGGCTTCTTCGAGCTCCTTCAGTTGGGCCCGCAATGCCTCGCAGTCTTCATTCAACTTCTGCAAGGATTTGTAGCAGTTGACGAGATTGCGGTCAGATGCAATCCAGAGCTCCATGTGCTTCTCGCACTCGAAGGCAAGCTCTTTGTAGTCGAGCTCGAGTACCTGGCGGGCTTCTTGCTCCCGGTAGAAGAGATTCTTCATGCTCGTCTCCGAGGACTTTAGCTGCTCCACCCGGTCCTCAAGCTCTGCAAACACAGCAACAATGCATCGAGTCAGACTACTTCTCGACCTCCAACAAGTACCCGACAAGTTCAGCGGCGTACCTTTGTTCTTGTTGTGGAGGCTCTTATTTTTACGCACCAAGTCGTCGCCCTTCGCCTGCAACTCCAGGACATCGTTGTGGTATTTGGCGAAGGTGGCGTCGAGCTTCGACTGCATGGCAGCCGCGTGCTTCCGCAACTTCACAAGCTGCTCCTCCAGCGCTTCGGCTCAGAGCACCGTGTCACCATAGCCTTGCAGCATGTTGGACTTCTCGCGAGACCTCTCCGCGACGTCCTGCAAAGACAACTCAAGTCACACGAGTACTCAACGACAGAGGATTGACTACTCAGAAGCTGCGGCTACTTACCTTCATCCACTGCTCGGCCTAGCGGATCGCCTCCAGGTGCTTTGCCACCGTCGCAGGCTTGACAAGATCATCTGCGAGCAGCTCTATCCCGCCGCGAGTACTCGCGGTGGCCTCCGTCATCGGCGCAGAGCGGATGGGCTCTGTGTAACATCCCAGAAATTTGAATGATTTACCATGTGTGAATTTTCGCAAAAATTTAAAACTTTTTGTTTGGACTTGTGTGCTGTCAAATTTTATCCCAATTTGCTAGCCTCCCATCTCAAACTCCGTATAAAATTAAAACATATAAAAATTATTTTTAAATTATGGTATAAATGTGTGTTGGAATTTTCTTGGTTTTTATTTCGGAGTTTTCAATTGGTGTGAGGTTTGAATTCGAAAGAGATTCGAATTCAAACTTTGTATGAAAATACTTTGGATAAAACCGAATCTAAATAAAAGACTAACCTATCTAAACCACCCAACCTAACCAAGTCTAACAGAGGCCCTACTTCTTTCCCCGAGCAACTTTGCTCCCTCGGCCCAAAACCCCCATCGAGCCCGGCCGCACCCCCCTTTTTTATTTCCTCTTTCCTTCACTTACCAGCGGGTCCCACTCGTCAGCAGGGGGCTAATCCTCTTTCTCTTCCCTGTGGCCGTGAGCGCTCCCTGCATCGAACAGACCGGCGGCGCATCCCCGCTCCGCATCGCGCCCTGCCGCCAGATGCGCGCCGCGTGGCCATGGGCACGGATGCTGAAGATCATCGCCGTCCGTGGCCTCGCCCAACCCTAGCCTGCCCCTATAAATTTGGCCGCCCCTTTTGCCCTTGCCCTGTCCGCCGCCGCCAGAACCCCATTTCCTCCCACCGCGGTGGCGGAGAGGGGAAGGAAGGGAGGTGGCCGACCGGGACGCCCCGCACGCGTGGCGCCGACGACTTCCCCCGGGCGCCGCCGCCGCTCGTCCCCCCGCCGCCTCCGCTCAAGAGCAGGAGCGGAGGATGGGCAGGGGAGCCAAGGGTGGCCGCCGCCCGTGCGTCGGGGAGGCGAGCCGCCGTCCCCGTTGCGGCAAGGAGTAACCGAGGCCGCGCCGCCCCCTCGTCTCGTGCCACGCCCGCCGTCGCCGCCAACTAGAGCCGACGCCGAACACCGCGCCGAGCCGAGCCGCATGACGACGAGCTACGCCACGCCGAGGAGGGACTGCGTTCAACACCGACGTCCCGAACCTTGACGTGCCAACCCGCCGGCTTCGCCTCGCCACTGCTTCGATCCCTCCCTGCGCAGCACTGAGAAGGAACGCCGAGCCCCCACGACCCCGATATCTCCCTGCCTTGCCTTGAACATCGACACGCCCCATGGTGAGCCCTCAGCCATCTATCTTCTTCGCCCTCTAGGTGTTCGTTGAAATGCCGGAACAAATCAAAGACCCACCTAGCCGCCCCCTTATCTATCTTGTCTTCCCGTGTTGGCCGGCCATCGAGCCGTGGCAAATGGATGCCCCGTTTTCCGTGGAACACAAGTGCCCAAAGTTGTCTTGCACGCGGCCGCACTTTTGCATGCACACAACTGCTCGGTGAAATGCCCGGAGCACAAGTTGATGCCGTTGCCGCCCTTGTTCCGTCTCTCGAAGCCGGCCTTCGTGCCGTGTTCGTCACCCGCAGGGGTCCGAACCGGTGGCATGATCGTTGCCATGCCGCGCCTCCTTGATCGGGCGCCCGCACACAAGGTGTTCGACGGAATGTGCCGCTGCTCACCACCGCGCCCTTGTCATGCTCGATGTTTTGCTCGAAGGGTGAGACTTGCACACATCGAACCTCGTTTTCCCTTCCTTTCGTTTCTTCGTCGTCCAATCCTTTCCTACCCAAACTAACATCCCGTTTGCCGGTATGAAACCATCGGCGTCGAGGAGAAGAGTCGAAGGAAGCCGGAAGCCGCCCACACCGAGGACGCCGTGACCACCGATCCACGACGCCGTCGGCGGGAACGTCTACGCCAAGGGAACCGCGGGCTTGCGGCCGAGGACAAGCCGCCGCCCCTCTTTCTTCCCCAACACGACATCCGTCCACCTCGCCCACAACGTGTTCGACGGAATGACATGAGTGTCAACGAGCCGGTGGTGAGCCATCCGACCAAGCCAACTCCTTCTAACCCTCCGATGCATGCCCGTGTCGCCAACCTTCGTGTTGCGCCCGCTCCCCGTGAACATTAGTGACTTGGGTGCATTTTCGCAACCTCACCGTGGCATGCCCTCCACGTGTTCGGTGTTGTGCACAAATGATTGCAGCACACGTTTCTTCCTCTTTCTTGCACCGCCCTTGTCCGGCCTTCGCGCCGCCGTTTTCCCCGCAGATCCCGTCTGCGTTCCGCCGTCGTGCACCCCGGCACGCGTCGGCGAGCCGCGGCCACTACCTCACCTGAACCCGTTCCGCCGCTCTCTGCTACGCACCACCACTCACGCCGGCACTGTGACCGGGCTGTCGACGTTGAGCTCGCACGTGCCGTCAATCCGTGGCTCGACCTCCCCGCCGTGATGTTCTCTCCCTGCAGGTGCCCGCGCGAGCCCACGGCCGGCCCAAATCCCGACGCCGGCAGCCCTTGCCGCGCCACCGCCCCCGTCCGGCGTTTTGCCGAGCACTTTGGGCGGGACCCCCCTTTTCCTCTCGATCCCGAGTGATGCCACACCCGGAGCACATGCGCGCGAGGATCACTAGAGACACAAAGGATCCCGCGGTCGCCGAGACGAGCGAACCCCGCACGAGTTCGGGGAGCGGATCCGGACTTCATCATAACCACTGGGCACTTGTTTGGGCTATGACCCAACGAGCCCATCTTGGTCTAAAGACAAACCAAGCCGAAGCAAACGTAGTCCGAGGACTTTTTCGGACTTTGGAGCCTTGGGCCAAGGCCGGGTCGGCCCATTGGGCCACTAACCCCTTTGGACCCAATTTCGGCCCCCCCATCTGTAACGATGACGTCATGATGATGTCATGCGGATGCTAACCCTATTATCAAACTAGAAATCCTTTTCTCTTTTATAAATAATTCTGGAAATTAATTTATAAAACCTTTTATCTTTGGAAATTCATAACTAATTATCCGGAGCTCCGAAAATTATGAAACCACTTGCGTTGGTTTCATAATTTTGAGACGCTCACTGCTACCCTATCCTTACCCGCTCTTTCCCTTGAGCCGAGCCCCTTTTCGCCCCGCGTTCTAAAAGTAGAAGTCGTGGCCGCTGCCCACCACTGTGCTAATGTGGGTCTGAGACGCCGGAGCCCCGCAACTAACCATTGGCGTATCGCGGTCAGGAATCCTACCCCTTTATCTCATCGTCGACCTTCTCTACACCTTTGCCTTCCCTCTTTGCTGCTTCGCGCATATCTGCTCTTGCTCTGCGTGGCTTCATGCTGTGAAGCGTGTATCGAGCCATGTGCTTGAAACCAGGATGTCGCACGTGATGGGCGGCCGTGTCGTGAGCAGAGGCCTCTGCTTCACGCTCGGCAACCCCGAGCCACAACCTAGCTGCCTAGCCATGGTCGTTGCTGCTTCACTTGTACCTGCCGCGTGGCGCCCTTAAGCTTGCCCTGTCACTTTGCCCCCAATATCGGTCACAAGTGATCCTTTCATCTCCTCCGAGTGGTAGCCACATCTCTTGGCATGATAATGCCTTTTCTACTACCTTTGCCTTGTTTCGCTATCATCCACCTTTGCGCTATCGCTTCAACCATCTGTGAGAGAGTGCCATGTAAGAGCTTGATCTCAGCCTCTCCGCTTTCCTGCTTGCGGGCTTGGCTACCTAAGATCTTAGCGCGTAAGACCCGTAAGCTAACTCGTGATCTTACCCTGTTTACTAGTATATAAAACTAGTTGCTTAAACTACTTTTGTTTTAAAACCAATTGCTTTATATTCATTAATTAAACCAAGTCTTGCTTGCATTTACTGCGGAGTTTATTTGGATCTTCTAAATTGGTTCTTAATGATGTTTTTGCATTAGATGAATGCTCGTTATTTATTTCCACGTCGCATCTCGTGTAGGCTTGTGTTCTTGTTGAAGACCCGAGCTGCGACGTCTGAGGAGACGCGACTACCCCGACTTTGCCCAAGAGGATGCTCAACCTCTACTACTCTACGACGACTACCGCGCAGGTGTCATGTCACTCCCAACCATGTAGAACCCTGCATGCTATTAGTTGCTAGTGCTATATTTATGTTACTTGATTTGATGGATTGCATAGCCATTTGATTAGCCTTGCCTTGTTATTTGATATATTCTGACTCCTTGCTTTACCTACCTCGGGGCTAGCTACAGACCCCTAGCTAGTCCCATATACCAACTATCCATACTTTTGTTGCTTGATTATGGATGGTATTCGGGCTTGGATCGAGATGTGGGAGATCTCGGTGTGTTCTAGCGTGAGATCTGGGTGTATTTCCCCTTGACATGTTTCTGGCGGGAGCGAGCCGTTTGGTTACTTGAGAACGCCTACCTCGGGGAGATGCGATCTGGCCTCTCGCCCGAGCGGTGTGTCGGACGGGATGGAGATGGTGAGTGCTCGCTCTCGGCCCTTAAGGACCGATCGTCAGTTGACCTTGCTTCAGTGGACTTTTACCGTACAAACCGCCCGCCTTGTATTGGGCGGGGGTGCGGGGTGAGACTCGTAGTGGATAGCATCCCTCCTGTAGGCGGATCGGTGTGATCGTGTCGGGAGACGGCTTTCCTCCTTAGAAGACTTCGCCCGGCGAGGCCGGGAAGGGTTCCACGCCTTCGAGGGACCTCTCGGCCGGCGCATGAGCTCTACGGCGGAGGCCGCGCCGTACTCGGAGACGCGAGGAGGGTACTATCCACATACTTGGACTCCGGCCGTATGGTAGGGTTTGGGACGGCGGCCACCGTTTCCGGCTCTACTCGGGCGGGTACGGTTGTACAACCTCGCGAGTGTTAAACCTATAGCTATAGTCCGTGTCCACTGGATATGGACAGATCCTCCGATCTCTCACCGGCTAGACTCTTTTCTTGTGCTTCTTCTCTCCCCTGAGTGTGTGAGCCCGGCCTGTGGCCGTTGAGATGTGGGGATAGGAGCGAGTGTGGGCCCCACATCGCAAATGAGAGTTGGGAGCTGGATCGTGGTTGTGATTCAGTGCTTTGGTGTGGACAACCTTGTTGAGGGGTGCGGACCCCGGAGGTGTGGACCTCAGAGGTGTGGACCTCGAGGGTGTGGACCTCCCGGAGGTGTGGACCTCGCTGCTTATTCTGCATACCTTGATTGTTGCTACCGCGTTGTTGCATGCATAACTTTCTACAGCCCAATATAGGTTTTATCCATGCATACTAGATTCAACCACCGCTTTTGCTCTTTGTTGGGAAGCTGACATGACCTACCCGCTTATCGGGTAGATGCTGGCATTTCAGACTCGGTGACCGTCTACGACTGCAACTTCTGTGACGAAGGTGCGAAGACTAGAGCTGGCCCTATGCTCGAGTTTGCCTGTGGAGCTGGAGACGCTTCGCTTCGATAGATCCGCTGCGTAGGTGTTTTACCTTTCTTGATTCAGTCCTGTTGGACTTGTACTCGGCTCGTGCCGAAGAGTTGTACTCTGATGTTGTATTAATATTATGTAATTCTTCTTTTATTCCTGTGTTGTATGGATTTGTACCACTTGAGACAGGGATTGCACGTGATAGCCTCTTCCCGGGACTATCACGAGGAGCAGAGAGTCGGGTTTCCGTTCGCGGAAATTCGGGTCGTTTCAGGTGGTATCAGAGCCGTACTTGACCGTAGGACGAGCCCTAGCAACGGCCGATAGATTAGGACAGTCTAAATATCCTTGATTGAGTGTATACTCCTTGACTCTTATATAAATCCCTTGAAATTCGCTATTACCCCCTTGAACTCTCACTAACTAACTCACTAACAACCCCTCTACACGATTGGTGACCTAAGGAGAACAACTGATGTCACATGCTTGCAACTCTGAGGAACGACGTCTGATACAAGGGAAAGACAACTACGACAGTGACAACTATGAAGATGGAGTATGGGGACGAGATGAAGCCGAATCTACGGGACTCAATTGGATTATCCCCGCCGACTCATCGTTGTCATGTTACGTCAACCCGGTTGTCCCTACTTTGGAACTAAATCCACCGGGGAATGATTAGATTGCCCCGTGATACATGAAGTCCGCATACGGATGAATCTACAACGACAGGGCTCGCACCCTTCCACCTTTTGCTCGGAACGAGCTTGGATAACCCAAGATGCCCAACTCCGAGGACAATGAGGAGTTAAGACTTTAAGTTTTAGTGTGCCAACCTACATAAATTGGATGCACTATATGGAACTAGCACACATAAGCTTGGATGCAGGAGTCGAAGATTCCTGATGTGCCTGAAGCTCGGCAGTTGGATGAAGACCCAAAGGCTCGAAACTATACGGATAGCCGAGTCACAAAGGATTAAGATATCAAAATGAGTTGTGGCTACATGAGGCGACCAATGGATTGAACGGTCAAGTTAGCACCAACTTACAAGCGAGCATCACATACTCGGAATAACAGCTGGATAATTGACCCTATGGACTTTTCCCTCGGTAAGCAATATGAAACTTGGATGCTCGCTAGGGTCGACAATTGGAATAAGATGAATGAATGTGGAACAAGGGGCATGGATACAACAATGAATATAGAGTACCCCCTTTTCTTCAAAGGACAAAGCCATGAGAGCCAAAGCATGAAGAAGAGTTCCACCAACTTACTTCGGGAAGATCGGTGCCGAAACACCGGTTGGCATGCGTTCTTTTAAGTGCTATATAGCTAACATTAGGAAAAGTCCCACAAGTGCCCACGATATACTAGTATGCTTACGTTGGTGTAACCTCGAAGGTCTTAGAAGTCAGCCTCGAGGTACACATTTGTTTTGGTGCTTTGCATGAGTGATTGGATCTTCTCGGTCTTATGGTTGTTTTGCTTCTTCATGATTGTGTGAAATTGTATTGAGTGCTTATGCTTGCTAGATCTTTAGATGACTTCTTTAGAGACCTTAGCTCCCCATCTTACAAGATCAAGCTAACATAGCGAAGATCGACGTGCTCAAGCCAACTTAACAAGGACAAACTTCGAAGACATGAGGGATTTCTTGCAACCTCGGCCAAGCAGCACCGATACTTTGGATGAGATAACCTAAGAACATTGTACTCAAGCTCGTAAACCAAAAAAAGAGTACCTCAAGAATTCGTAACTTTCGAAGCTCGGAAGTGCATGTACCACTATGGAAGCATATATTGGTTAAGATCAATTGAGTACCCCAAAGATGTCAGCGATGCATTTTGGATGATTTCAGTAGGAACTCAATTATCAGATAAAGATGAAGTACTCCATATGGAACAACAATCAATACGAGAAATTTTATTCGAGTACCTTAGCTTCCGTGAGGTACCTTACAAAGGACCCGCTTTGGAATTTGCTAATAGAATACGAGTTTGCCCCTAAGGTTCTTCGCACTAAACACTAATAGAACCATGTGGAGACTTGAAGGAACATGATAACCTCATACCTTGGTAAAGGATTCATCGATGAGAGCGATTAACACAAAGAAGACAACCCCGGACAATGGGGAGTGGTTATAAGCACATCGAACTCTCCACGGATGGACAATCACACATGCTTATGGAATTGCGCCCCGACCATGTAATCGGAAGTAATGAATCCTTGCATAAGGAATCATCCCTAAGTAGACAAGTACCTCGACCTAGAAAGTATTGTGGGGGTTTTGGATTTGATTTGGACGACTAAACTCAAAGGATATAAGGTTTGCACTACACGAGCAATCATCCTAGAGTCATTTTTATTGGATTAATCCCATTTACGCCCCTAAGTAGTTGCTTTGGAACTACTATGTAAGCAATAAACAGCTGTGCACCACAAGTCGTGCTTCTGTAATAGGAAGCCCGGAGAGTATGTAAAGGGATTACGAGGTTGACTTTTGGAGTAAGCTATGGAGTTCAGTCGAACCCACCTTTGGAATAAGCAATTAATAAAGACGCTCCGCCGGACACCGTATATTGAACTAATGGAAAAGAGAATAACTCCGACAACTACCGGACGTAAGATATTCGTTCGACCTCGCAATTGGGACCTACCACCCTGTTGGAAAATAGGTAATAAGAGGTTGTGAGCAAAAGTGAGGAAAATTGCTCACCTAAACGGGTGACATTATTTGGAATTGTTGAATAAGCAAGGCAAAGCCATAAAGACATGCATATTTCCAGGGTACCTAAAGGTGAGAATACCATCATGAGGAATAACTAAAAGGAATGGTAAAGGATCAAGATTTACATTAAGGCTGCACAAGTGAACCGATCCCTCCGCCAGGTTATGTTAACTACAGACGTTCTGAGGAATTAATGATGCTTTGATGATATTCCGAGAGTCTTATGGATGCCACCGACAGAGGGCATATAATACCACTCAAGCATTGGAGGCCCCCGTCGGGAAACCATATATGTTGAGACTAAGTACCCGTGGAACCTTGGAACAAACGCGTCGTCAAGTCATCAACATCGGGAAACCGAACTTAAAGCGGAAACGAGAAGGCATATTGAAGTGAAGACCCTCACCACACTGGTATAAGCTCAATCTCGAGGACGAGATTCTCGTGAGGGGGGTAGAATGTAACATCCCAGAAATTTGAATGATTTACCATGTGTGAATTTTCGCAAAAATTTAAAACTTTTTGTTTGGACTTGTGTGCTGTCAAATTTTATCCCAATTTGCTAGCCTCCCATCTCAAACTCCGTATAAAATTAAAACATATAAAAATTATTTTTAAATTATGGTATAAATGTGAGTTGGAATTTTCTTGGTTTTTATTTCGGAGTTTTCAATTGGTGTGAGGTTTGAATTCGAAAGAGATTCGAATTCAAACTTTGTATGAAAATACTTTGGATAAAACCGAATCTAAATAAAAGACTAACCTATCTAAACCAGCCCAGCTAACCAAGTCTAACAGAGGCCCTACTTCTTTCCCCGGAGCAACTTTGCTCCCTCGGCCCAACATCCCATCAGGCCCAGCCGGCACCCCCTTTTTTATTTCCTCTTTCCTTCACTTACCAGCGGGTCCCACTCGTCAGCAGGGGGCTAATCCTCTTTCTCTTCCCTGTGGCCGTGAGCGCTCCCTGCATCGAACAGACCGGCGGCGCATCCCCGCTCCGCATCGCGCCCTGCCGCCAGATGCGCGCCGCGTGGCCATGGGCACGGATGCCGAAGATCATCGCCGTCCGTGGCCTCGCCCAACCCTAGCCTGCCCCTATAAATTCGGCCGCCCCTTTGCCCTTGCCCTGTCCGCCGCCGCCAGGAACCCCATTTCCTTCCACCGCAGTGGCAGAGGGGAAGGAAGGGAGGTGGCCGACCGGGACAGCCAGCACTCGTGGCGCCGACGACTTCCCTGGGCGCCGCTGCTGCTTTGTCCCCTGCCGCCTCCGCTCAAGAGCAGAGCAGGATGGGCAGGAGCCAAGGGTGGCCGCCGGCCCGTGCGTCGGGGAGGCGAGCCGCCGTCCCCGTTGCGGCAAGGAGGAACCGAGGCCGCGCCGCCCCCTCGTCTCGTGCCACGCCCGCCGTCGCCGCCAACTGGAGCCGACGCCGGAACACCGCGCCGAGCCGGAGCCGCATGACGACGAGCTACGCCACGCCGAGGAGGGACTGCGTTCAACACCGACGTCCCGAACCTTGACGTGCCAACCCGCCGGCTTCGCCTCGCCACTGCTTCGATCCCTCCCTGCGCAGCACTGAGAAGGAACGCCGAGCCCCCACGACCCCGATATCTCCCTGCCTTGCCTTGAACATCGACACGCCCCATGGTGAGCCCTCAGCCATCTATCTTCTTCGCCCTCTAGGTGTTCGTTGAAATGATGGAACAAATCAAAGACCCACCTAGCTGCCCTCTTATCTATCTTGTCTGCCTGTGTTGGCCGGCCATCGAGCCGTGGCAAATGGATGCCTTGTTTTCCGTGGAACACAAGTGCCCAAAGTTGTCTTGCACGCGGCTGCACTTTTGCATGCACACAATCTGTTCGGTGAAATGCCTGGAGCACAAGTTGATGCTGTTGCTGCCCTTGTTCTGTCTCTGAAGCCGGCCTTCGTGCCGTGTTCGTCACCTGCAGGGTCCGAACCGGTGGCATGACTGTTGCCAAGCTGCGCCTCCTTGATCAGGCGCCTGCACACAAGGTGTTCGACAGAATGTGCCGGCTGCTCACCACCGCGCCCTTGTCATGCTCGATGTTTTGCCTGAAGGGTGAGACTTGCACACATCAGAACCTCGTTTTCCCTTCCTTTCGTTTGCTGCTGTCCAATCCTTTCCTACCCAAACTAACATCCTGTTTGCCGGTATGAAACCATCGGCGTCGAGGAGAAGAGTCGAAGGAAGCCGGAAGCCGCCCACACCGAGGACGCCGTGACCACCGATCCACGACGCCGTCGGCGGGAACGTCTACGCCAAGGGAACCGCGGGCTTGCAGCGAGGACAAGCTGCTGCCCCTCTTTCTTCCCCAACACGACATCCGTCCACCTCGCCCACAACGTGTTCGACAGAATGACATGAGTGTCAACGAGCCCGGTGGTGAGCCATCCGACCAAGCCAACTCCTTCTAACCCTCCGATGCGTGCCTGTGTCGCCAACCTTCGTGTTGCGCCTGCTCCCTGTGAACATTAGTGACTTGGGTGCATTTTCAGTAACCTCACCGTGGCATGCCCTCCACGTGTTCGGTGTTGTGCACAAATGAGTGCAGCACACGTTTCTTCCTCTTTCTTGCACCGGCCCTTGTCCGGCCTTCGCGCCGCTGTTTTCCTGCAGGATCCCGTCTCTGTTCCGCCGTCGTGCACCCCAGCACGCGTCGGCAGGCCGCAGGCCACTACCTCACCTGAACCCGTTCCGCCGCTCTCTGCTACGCACCACCACTCACGCCGGCACTGTGACCGGGCTGTCGACGTTGAGCTCGCACGTGCCGTCAATCTGTGGCTCAGCCTCCTCGCTGTGATGTTCTCTCCCTGCAGGTGCCCGCGCAGCCACGACAGCCAAATCCCGACGCCGGCAGGCCCTTGCCGCGCCACCGCCCCTGTCTGGCGTTTTGCCGAGCACTTTGGGCGGGACCCCCCCTTTTCCTCTGATCCTGAGTGATGCCACACCCCGGAGCACATGCGCGCAGGATCACTAGAGACACAAAGGATCCCGCGGTCGCCAGGACGAGCGAACCCCAGACGAGTTCAGGGAGCGGATCCGGACTTCATCATAACCACCAGGCACTTGTTTGGGCTATGACCCAACAGAGCCCATCTTGGTCTAAAGACTAACCAGGCCGAAGCAAACGTAGTCTGAGGACTTTTTCCGGACTTTGGAGCCTTGGACCAAGCTGGGTCGGCCCATTGGGCCACTAACCCCTTTGGACCCAATTTCGGCCCCCCCATCTGTAACGATGACGTCATGATGATGTCATGCGGATGCTAACCCTATTATCAAACTAGAAATCCTTTTCTCTTTTATAAATAATTCTGGAAATTAATTTATAAAACCTTTTATCTTTGGAAATTCATAACTAATTATCCGGAGCTCCGAAAATTATGAAACCACTTGCGTTGGTTTCATAATTTTGAGACGCTCACTGCTACCCTATCCTTACCCGCTCTTTCCCTTGAGCCGAGCCCCTTTTCGCCCCGCGTTCTAAAAGTAGAAGTCGTGGCCGCTGCCCACCACTGTGCTAATGTGGGTCTGAGACGCCGGAGCCCCGCAACTAACCATTGGCGTACCGCGGTCGGGGAATCCTACCCCTTTATCTCATCGTCAACCTTCTCTACACCTTTGCCTTCCCTCTTTGCTGCTTCGCGCATATCTGCTCTTGCTCTGCGTGGCTTCATGCTGTGAAGCGTGTATCGAGCCATGTGCTTGAAACCAGGATGTCGCACGTGATGGGCGGCCGTGTCGTGAGCAGAGGCCTCTGCTTCACGCTCGGCAACCCCGAGCCACAACCTAGCTGCCTAGCCATGGTCGTTGCTGCTTCACTTGTACCTGCCGCGTGGCGCCCTTAAGCTTGCCCTGTCACTTTGCCCCCAATATCGGTCACAAGTGATCCTTTCATCTCCTCCGAGTGGTAGCCACATCTCTTGGCATGATAATGCCTTTTCTACTACCTTTGCCTTGTTTCGCTATCATCCACCTTTGCGCTATCGCTTCAACCATCTGTGAGAGAGTGCCATGTAAGAGCTTGATCTCAGCCTCTCCGCTTTCCTGCTTGCAGGCTTGGCTACCTAAGATCTTAGCCGTAAGACCCGTAAGCTAACTCGTGATCTTACCCTGTTTACTAGTATATAAAACTAGTTGCTTAAACTACTTTTGTTTTAAAACCAATTGCTTTATATTCATTAATTAAACCAAGTGCTGCTTGCATTTACTCTGGAGTTTATTTGGATCTTCTAAATTGGTTCTTAATGATGTTTTTGCATTAGATGAATGCTCGTTATTTATTTCCACGTCGCATCTCGTGTAGGCTTGTGTTCTTGTTGAAGACCCGAGCTGCGACGTCTGAGGAGACGCGACTACCCCGACTTTGCCCAAGAGGATGCTCAACCTCTACTACTCTACGACGACTACCGCGCAGGTGTCATGTCACTCCCAACCATGTAGAACCCATGCATGCTATTAGTTGCTAGTGCTATATTTATGTTACTTGATTTGATGGATTGCATAGCCATTTGATTAGCCTTGCCTTGTTATTTGATATATTCTGACTCCTTGCTTTACCTACCTCGGGGCTAGCTACAGACCCCTAGCTAGTCCCATATACCAACTATCCATACTTTTGTTGCTTGATTATGGATGGTATTCTGGGCTTGGACTGAGATGTGGGAGATCTCGGTGTGTTCTAGCGTGAGATCTGGGTGTATTTCCCCTTGACATGTTTCTGGCGGGAGCGAGCCGTTTGGTTACTTGAGAACGCCTACCTCGGGGAGATGCGATCTGGCCTCTCGCCCGAGCGGTGTGTCGGACGGGATGGAGATGGTGAGTGCTCGCTCTCGGCCCTTAAGGACCGATCGTCAGTTGACCTTGCTTCAGTGGACTTTTACCGTACAAACCGCCCGCCTTGTATTGGGCGGGGGTGCGGGGTGAGACTCGTAGTGGATAGCATCCCTCCTGTAGGCGGATCGGTGTGATCGTGTCGGGAGACGGCTTTCCTCCTTAGAAGACTTCGCCCCGGCGAGGCCGGGGAAGGGTTCCACAGCTTCGAGGGACCTCTCGCTGGCAGTATGAGCTCTACAGCGGAGGCTGCGCCAGACTCGGAGACGCAGGAGGGTACTATCCACTTACTTGGACTCCAGCCGTATGGTAGGGTTTGGGACGGCGGCCACCGTTTCCGGCTCTACTCGGGCGGGTACAGTTGTACAACCTCTGCAGAGTGTTAAACCTATAGCTATAGTCCGTGTCCACTGGATATGGACAGTCCTCTGATCTCTCACCTGGCTAGACTCTTTTCTTGTGCTTCTTCTCTCCCCCGAGTGTGTGAGCCCGGCCTGTGGCCGTTGAGATGTGGGGATAGGAGCAGGTGGGCCCCACATCGCAGATGAGAGTTGGGAGCTGGATCGTGGTTGTGATTCAGTGCTTTGGTGTGGACATCCTTGTTGAGGGGTGCGGACCCCGGAGGTGTGGACCTCAGAGGTGTGGACCTCGAGGGTGTGGACCTCCCGGAGGTGTGGACCTCGCTGCTTATTCTGCATACCTTGATTGTTGCTACCGCGATGCCGCATGCATAACTTTCTACGACCCCAATATAGGTTTTATCCATGCATACTAGATTCAACCACCGCTTTTGCTCTTTGTTGGGAAGCTGACATGACCTACCCGCTTATCGGGTAGATGCTGGCATTTCAGACTCGGTGACCGTCTACGACTGCAACTTCTGTGACGAAGGTGCGAAGACTAGAGCTGGCCCTATGCTCGAGTTTGCCTGTGGAGCTGGAGACGCTTCGCTTCGATAGATCCGCTGCGTAGGTGTTTTACCTTTCTTGATTCAGTCCTGTTGGACTTGTACTCGGCTCGTGCCGAAGAGTTGTACTCTGATGTTGTATTAATATTATGTAATTCTTCTTTTATTCCTGTGTTGTATGGATTTGTACCACTTGAGACAGGGATTGCACGTGATAGCCTCTTCCTGGGACTATCACAGAGGAGCAGAGAGTCGGGTTTCCGTTTGCGGAAATTCGGGTCGTTTCACTCTGCGTCCTGGATCTCCGGGGAGCGGATAGCCACCTCCAGAGCAACCTCTGGCGACGTGGTGACGCCCTCTCTACCGGCCACCACGGCGGCCTCCTCGACGACCTCCTCCACGGGCTCGGGGGCTCTTCCCGCAGCCTCCGGGCCCCTGGTGTCGACTTCTGCATCGGCACCCCGGCAGGGATGTCGCTGCCTTCAGCTTCAGCACCTGTCAAAGAGAAAACAAGTGCATCAGCGACTACGACTACTCCTCGAGGAGCTCCATAGCTTCAGAAGAGTACGCACCTTCGACTATGCTGGCCTCCGGCAACGACGCTTCGGCAGCCGGCAGCTCGGGTACCGCCTGGGTAGCGGGAGCGGACTCCTCGGCGGGCGGCGCGACTTCTTCCGCCACCGCTGAAGAGGGTTCATCCCCCTCCCAGGACAGATCAGTGGATTTCCTGCAGAAGCACACACAATTGGTCGTCAGTCAACCTCGACTACTACAACAAGTACTACTCGCGAAGATGCAGTACTTACACGTTCGACCGGACTATTGTCACGGCCGGGGCGCCAAGGATGATGGCAATATCGACCAGTCCACCCTCGGCGGGCGCCTCCTCCTGCGCCCCTGCGGCTACCGCCTCCTCCGTAGCAACGGCGGCCGGTGCAGTGCCCTCTTGCGCTCCTGAAGCCACCACCTCTTCAACGGCGGCGGCTACGAGCTCCGTGCTCCCCTGTGGAGCAGGGGGCTGGCGCTCCAGCTGCGCCAAGGGCTCCTCGACAGTGGGGGCTGGACTACGACTTCCAGCTGGCTCCCCCACTGTGTCCCACACGCTTTCGTCGCCCTCTTCGATGGGCTCCATTGGCGGCACCTCCTGCATACAAGGCAGACTACTCATCAGCAAGGGTACTCGTGCGACGGGTACTCGACAACTCTAGTCAAGGCATCTTACCTCCCGAGGCGTGGTCTCCGAGACCTTAAGCTTCTTCTTCACCCGCTTCCTGGCGGGGTTGCGCGGCCTCCGTGGCAGCGCAGCCAGGCTAGTCTCCAGGCTAGTCGGGGGATCTTGCACTAGAGGAACATGAGGCAAGCCCGGGCGGCTAAACCTCGACCGCAGCTGGAAGCGGTCCTGCAACGTCTCGTCATCGTCATCGTCGTCGTCGTCGGTGGTATCCTCCACAACGACGGTATCATCGCCTTCACCGACTTCTCGCCGCACCTTCGCCTTCCCTTCCTTCGGGATCTCGATTCCGCTCGGAGGTGGCTGCGGCTCGGAGATGAACTTCTTCAAGTCCTCCTGCAAGACACGAAGACGTCAGCAAGTCTACAACAAGTAATAACTACTCGACTAAGGGAGTACGACTACTCACCTCCTTTGGCGGGCGCGCGGCGGAGTACTCTTGGACAGGGCACGCCGGCATATCTTTGAAGATCCGCGACAACCTCTCGATGATGTCGCTGTCGTCCAGCTCGCCTCCGGGCATCCGCGACGTGTCGTTGTCGCCGGTGTACTCGAAGCCTAAGGTGTCTCGAGCCATCAACGGCTGCACCCTCCGCTTCATGAAACTGAAGGCCACGTGCTCGGCCCTCAGTTCCGCCTCCCTCAGCACCTTGATGCGTGCCAGCAGCTCGGGAAGTTGGATTCCCTTTTGCATGGTGGGCTCCGTGTTCCACCACTCGCGGTGCCTGGGCTGCCGTCCGCTCGGCTTCGGCAGGCCGGGGTGATGGTTCGTGATATAGAACCATCTTGTCTTCCAATGAGTGTTGGAGTCAACAAGCTTGTACGCCAGATACTGCTCCGCGGTGTCTTCTCTCAACTGGATGCCGGCTCCTCCGACTACCCTTGGCGTGGTGGCACTTGGTTGCGGCTTGACGCGGAAGAACTTCCGGAATAGTACCCAATGTGGCTTGATCCCAAGGAAGGCTTCGCAGAAATGCACGAAGACTGTGGTGTGGAAGACGCCGTTGGGATTCAGATTCAGGTACTCGATCCCGTAGTACCCGAGCAGCCCTTTGAAGAAATCGTTAGCTGGGAGCGCAAGCCCGCGCTCCACGAACCGCGCGAACATGGGGATCTCGTCTTCGGCCTTTTCCATTGGATACGGATCTCCAGCAGCGGCCCTCCACATGTCGACTTCCTTCTCCCGGATGAACCCGCTATTCAGGAGGGCCAACAGATCTTCTGTCTTCACCTTGGATTTCTTCCACTCACGGCTCGGATCGGCCCGCGGTGGAGACATGGGCGGCGCTGCTTCGGTGGCAGCCGCGGCGGCCTCTTCGCGGCCCCTCTTCTTCCCGGCGTCCTTCGACGTCTTGGATGGTGACGGCTTCATCCTCCAAGTGCAGGGCGTCTTCACGCGCATCCGCTCGGGGGCTACCCTAAAAGCTTTGGGTGGCAGCGCACTTGAATCTACTACGGCGGCAGCAAGCACTGGGAGTGGATATACTTCAGATGGAATCGAAATGACTGCAGCTCGGATGGGTGAAAAACCCTAAGGGTTTTGGCTTCTATTTATAAGTCAAACCTGCTCCGCAACGGCCGGCTGGATAAGTCCACGCGCGGCTGACTCAGCGGCTGAGCGTGACGCTTCACATTCTACTTGTCGACGCGCCTCACCTCGGGGGCTCGGCTACTTCTACTCGACTACCTGGGAAGCGGCTAGTCTCAAGAGCATCACAGGACACATTCTTCAAGATGACCCTTCAATTCGAGAGGAAGTACTCGACTCAAGGCTCGGGGGCTCCGTGCCACGTGTCCTTCGGTTTTTTCTCCGGATTTTTTGGGATCTTCTTGAAAAGACTTCAGATGGACCCTGGGTCAGAGCCTACGTCTCAACCTAAGGCTCGGGGGCTACTCCATATGGAGTGCGATTTTGCAATCGCACCTCCATATCGGCTCCGGCTTCAAGACAAGACAGGAAGTTTTTGAAGTCCTTCGAAGGCAGTGCTCGAGGACGCTTGGGA
Source organism: Cenchrus americanus (assembly GCA_947561735.1). NCBI lineage: Eukaryota > Viridiplantae > Streptophyta > Magnoliopsida > Poales > Poaceae > Cenchrus > Cenchrus americanus. The sequence goes on from OX387240.1 coordinate 79,896,689, forward strand.
CTACTCGAGAAGACTTCAAGATTGCTCAAACGTTAGCTGGAGTACATTCCAGCCTCGGGATGCTTCTACTACTCTTGAGGACTTTTGACTTGTAGCACTCGGGGACGCTTGGGGACTACTCGTTAAGGCCATCAAGACTACTTGAAGCTAGCCTTCTCGACTACAAAGTACTCGGGGGCTTGTCGTATGGACCTCCCTGGGCCCACTACCTCGGTGGGTACCAGGACCGACTACTCGGTGGGCCCCTGGGACTACCCGGCTTGCGCTACACGGCACCTGAAGACGTGGAGCACAAGGACTACACGGGGAGTAGTACTCGGTTAGGGGAGCCGTACATGTTCCGCATCGTATAGAGGACTCCTAGACGTACTCGACTAGTACTCTCTCCCTACTCCGACTTGTAACCCCGCCTCCCGGACTATATAAGGCGAGGCGAGGGGACCGATCTCTAGGATCACCTCACCTCATCCAACCTCATACATCTCACGGTGCACTATTGCACAATCTTGTAATCGTGCCCAATCAATCCGAGCTACGCAAAGCATACGGGACGTAGGGTATTACGCACCTCGCGGCCCGAACATGTCTAAATTGTGTGCCACGTGTCTCTTCCTTCGAGTTACCGATCTCGGCGAGTCACATTCATCTACTTCGGGTACTCCCCTTAGTAGGTTGCCGGTCTAAAACACCGACAGCTTCCCTCGGATCGGTCCGAGGCCAGGCGCATCGCCAGGATGGCCAAATCGTTCACCCTCATCAACGGCGAGCTGTACAAGCGTGCCGCGTCACGCATCTTGCAGCGGTGCATACCTATCGCTCAGGGGCGTGAGCTCCTCCGAGACATCCACACGGGCGTGTGTGGCCACCACGCGGCGCCACGCACCCTCGTGGGCAACGCGTTCCGCCAGGGCTTCTACTGGCCCACCGCGGTCGCCAACGCCAACGAGGTTGTGCGCACCTGCGAAGGGTGCCAATTCTACACCCGCAAGACCAATCTCCAAGCGCACACCCTCCAGACGATTCCCATCACATGGCCTTTTGCCGTGTGGGGGCTGGACATTGTCAGGCCCCTGCGAAAGGCGCCCGGGGGCTACACCCATCTGCTGGTTACTATATACAAGTTTTCTAAATGGGTTGAGGTGCTCCCAATCACATACCTCTGGGCAGAAGAAGCCGTATCGTTTTTTACTGACATCATCCACCGGTTCAGGGTGCCCAACTATATCATCACCGACAACAGGTCCTAGTTCACCGGCAGGAAGTTCCTGGAGTTCTGCGACAAGCACCACATCCTCGTTGATTGGGCGGCTGTCACACATCCACAGACCAATGGTCAAGTGGAGCAGGCCAATGGCATGATCTTACAAGGCCTCAAGCCCAGGATTTTTGACAGGCTGAACAAGTCTGGCCGAAAATGACTCCAAGAGCTGCCGGCGGTCGTATGGAGCATCAGAACCACCCCTAGCAGGGCCACGAGATTCACCCCATTCTATCTGGTCTATAGCGCAGAGGTTTTTCTCCCCCACGGACTTGGAGTACGAGTCGCCCAAGGTAAAGAGTTATGACGAGGGCTGAAGGGTCGATACGACGAACCAGAGAGGCGGGGGGAGTGAATGGGAGCCGATAAAAATTCTTCTCGAAGGAGATGGGGACTCCAACAAGACGAACACGGCTTCCAACACACGTCTCCGACTCACTACCCAAGTTGGCCAAGCCCACACAGCCACTGGAGTGCTACTGGACCATGGAACCAACAAGCAACCCCCGAGCCAAAACACACCAACACGCACAGCGGAAACTTGCACGACTTGCTGCCTGTGTTGCACTGGTCAGACCGATGGCCTGCGCCGGTCAGACCGGTGGACAGAGCCGGTCAGGCCAGTGGCTACAGCAGGCACACAACAAGTGTTCCAGAGAGCCTCAATGACTTCTCTAGACCCTGGAACAAAAACACTCCCAAAACACAACCTGCACGGAAGGAAAACCTGTTAACACCAAAAATTGGTACAAGAAGGAGGCTGATTTGTGGGCCTAACTTGGTAACAAATCCCGTTCAGTAGGAGAAGATTTCTTCAAAGGACTCGGCAGAGATGCCTGCGGTCGGCAGTTTGTTTCCGTTCGGCAAAGGGACTGTTTGCGCTGGATTTGCAGGATCGCGTGGTGACGTGGCCCGAACGAAAGGAGGGGATGAATGGATGGATAAGCATTCGCACTTGGGCATTAAATTAGGTATCAAATATTGTGCTCGTAGTCCACCAAGAGTCATGTTAGGGTAGGGTATAAATATGAACCCTGGATGTATGTAATTGTAATCGAACATTGTCATAATAAACCGGCTTTACGCCAAATTCTTGAGTCCTTTAGTCGTGTCGTCAAGTTCTTTGAGAGGGTTCATCGATCCGTCGACCTCCGTAAGTACCGGCAACCTTGTATCATGTCTAGTATCATGCGGTGGATTTAGATCGTGATGCAAGTAGTCTTGTTACCATGCTTAGTATCATGCGGTAGATTTAAGCTTGGTTCAAAAGGGTTTCTTGTTAGACCACGAGCCATGCGGTGGGCTAAGATCTAGCTTGGAGCTAGTTATCGGCTCTATTAGATTTGGCAAGATCTAATAGATTCATTAAGTTACCACGTGTTGCTTTAAGTTTTACTTTATGTTTAAATTCATGTAACACTCTTTTGCCCAATTTAGATTGGTTTGGATCAGCTTTACCTTGTTTGGTGATCCCTACAGTACACGTTCATATCTTTGGCTCAACACGGCACGTGGATCACGTGTTCTCTGATAGCCGAAACCGAATCAATCTAAGTTGTCACGTGTTGTGGGTTCAAGCTTGTTAATCTTGTGTAAATCTTGACAGAACCGGGTGTCATGCGGTAGATGCAGGTTTTTGGGTTGTGTTAGAGCTAATCATCCGGTGGATTAGATCTCGATTTCAACCTGATAGATTTATCATCTTTGGCAATGTTTGTTCCTTCTCCACGGATCCCGATTCGGCTGTACAGCTGTATTCGGTTATGCTTCCATGAGTAAAACGTGCTTATAAGTTATGTTTTAAATAATGCATGCTTTTAGCTTTCCATATTTAGATTGTATCATGCGGTGGATAGATCTTTTTGTGGTTGGTGGTGTGATTTCAAACAAGTTGTATCATGCGGTGGATTAACTTGTTTGGTTTCGTGCTTGATGGGTTTTAAAGTACCTAGACATGCGGTAGACTAGTGCTTTGGGCCTATGCATGCTTGTTCATTACATATTTGTAATCATGCTTTTTACTTTATTTATTTATACTATTATTTATCCTCGAGGATCAGTCATGATCTTGTGCACGAGCAACGTTATTTAAACAAAGATCAATCTTTTGTCATGTTCATGTCATCCATTTGGCTATTTTCTGTTTATGTTCTAAAAGTTCCCGAAATGATCTTTAACTTGTTGATATATAGCTTCTCATAGCTATATGTCATCTTACATGGCTTTTAGCCGCAAATATGGAATTGTCTGGTACCACCCGACAAGTTCCAAGCTTTGGTATTTAATTGCTTTATCTTTTGTTAATTTCAGGAAAACTGACTAGCACGCTTTTGGAATCTGCTCGTGTGTTAAGGCAGCTTTGTTCGTCTTGCTGTGTGTTTGGCGCAGGGTGCGGATTTTGCGTCAACACACTTTTTGGCACGCCCGGTGGGACCTCTAGTTGTATCAAGATGCCTGAAATTGGCGACGTCATGGACGTCACCATTGATGACTTGTCTCCAGAACAACAAGCGCAGCTAAAAGACGCCATTGACCAATTCCAGCAGAAGTGCCTGATGTCGTTCAGCAAGAACAGAAGTGGTGTCCCATACCTTAAGTCCAACATGCCCAGGGTTCTGTTGCCGGGGGAACCTGATACCACATCTTTTCAAGCGAAACAAGAGGCTCTGAATGCTTTTCGGGAGGCCATAGAAACTACAATGGGCAAGCATCATACTGCTTTGCTGCAAATGTTCAAGCAGATGATGATCGACGTATTTGGTCCAGGCATGGAGAGGATGCTTGGTCGAGTATCCCCTTATTCATCTTCATCAGAGGTTTGAGAGACTAGTTCTGCTCAGCCACCTCGAGAAACAGGAGCTCAGCCACCACTGCAAAGCCAGCCCATCCAGCCTCCTCCACAAAGCGCGGGAAGTCAGCCGATCCAACCTCCTCTACGAAGCATGGGGAGTCAGCCAGTCCAGCCGCCTCTACAAAACAATAGAGGTCAACCCGTTCAACAGCCGAACCCGTATTAGCCTACATATGGAGACCTGGCATTCGGTTCGTCTGGGATGCCGCCTAATTCCACTTACAAGATAGCTCCGGCCAGTAACAGGTTGCAGAATAATATGTATGGTGGGGGATATCATGAGGTCATGAATTATGGCGCTATCGACGCTCTCCCAAATCCTGGGTATGGTCCAGCTGCAGGGATGCAAGATGATGATATTCTGGTACAGAAAATGGCCGATCTGATGCAAAATCAATTCGGCCTTAAACCTAAAATGCAAGGACCAGCTTATACGCCTCCATTCCCAGAGTGGTACTACAGGGTGATCTTACCGCCAAGGGTAAAGCCTCATACGGAATTCACAAAGTTCCTTGGGCAAGATGATACAAGCACTGTAGAGCATATTGCCCGATATTTAATGCAGCTTGGTGAAGCTTCAGCTGATGAGGCATTCAGGGTTAGATATTTCCCTCTGTCATTAACAAACTCAGCATTTCAATGGTTTACTTCTTGGCCTCCTCAGTCAATCGGCACATGGAAGGATCTGGAGCAAAAGTTCCATGCCCACTACTTTAGTGGTAGCACTGAGAAGAAGCTGATTGATCTGGCTACCTTAAAATAGAGGCACAATGAAACGCCTCTGGAATTCCTCAGAAGATTTAGAGAGGTCAAGGGCATGTGCTTCTCTTTGACTTTGCCAGATGACCAATTGGCTGACATGGCCGTTGCAGGGATGTTGCCGGCTATTCGGGAGAAGCTGTTTGGCATGGAATTTGACGATTTGGGTCAGTTGTCCCAGAAGCTGTCATTGATGAGCAATCAAGCTTATGGGTTCAAGAAGGATTCTAGATTTGCTAAGCACCATGACATAGCTGATATCTATAACCAGTTTCTCGAGAAGGCTGATCAAGTTGAGGAATTTGATGATGACGAGGAAGTGGCCGCTACTGAAATTATGTGGGGCAAGGAGCCTTTGACTGTGAACTAGTGGTGGATAAAGCAAACCAAGGGCACGTATGACTTTGATGTCACCAAAGCTGACAAACTCTTTGAGTTCTTAGTGAAGGAAGGCCGAATCAAGTTGCCTGAAGGGCATTCTATGCTTCGGCCCGATGGAGTTAAGGAGAAACGTTATTGTGGTTTTCATGACAGAAACTCTCACTCCATTAATGATTGCAGGGTCTTCAGGATGAGGATCCAAAAGGCTATCCAAGAAGGGCATTTGAAATTTGATAACAAGATGAAGCTGGATGGTCACCCTTTCCCTCAAAACATGGTTGGCTTTTCTGTCAACATGGTAACTGCCGAAGAAAAGGGGAAAGTGAAGGTCCTGACTTCGGCTAGAGCAAAACAGGATGGATCAGTGGATCCTACACGACAAGTGACGGTGGAGCAACTCCACAGAGAAGCTCCCCGCATCCTCAAGAGCCAAGTTGAAGTTGGGGAATCATCCAGGTCCAAGCCCAGGGTTACCACCCGCATTCTCCTTAACAAATGGCAGCGTCAGCAAGAAAAGGAACGCTACTAGAAGCAAAAATATGAAGAGGAGAGGCGCAGGTCTGAAGAAGAGGCGCGCAGAAGAGAACTAGAAGAGCACGCGCGGGAACAGGAACGTGCACATTGGGGGTGCGCATTCTTTAGACACTGCTGGAACGAAGGCTTGAAGCTCCCCACATTGAGAAATTGCCCTGAGTGCAGTGACAAATATTCTGAATACAGGCAGGAAACTGTGAATCGCCGATCTGTCCATGAAAGAATTGGAAGGATGCATCCTAATGACGGTCGGCGTCTAAAAATAAACGAGGTCGTTGATCACCCAAGGAAAAGACAAGCTGACCAAAGGTGGTTTGATCAAGAAGAAGAGGAGTGCGCGTACATCTGGCAAGAAGGACAGTGGTGTCCGCCTAGCTTGAGGAAAAGCCAAAAGAGAAGGGTTCAACGCTTGAGGAACCGAGAATTGAAGCACGCGGGAATCCAGAAAAAGCAAGTGTGGCGCCCAAAACACAAGCCTGAAGGACCGGGTCGTTCGGCTCCAGCATGCATGGTATATTTTCTGTCGAATGAGTTCATGGCTCCCGCTAACCAAGTTATGCAGGAGGAAGCATCTCCAGATGTCAATGAGGATGAGCAGCTTGGGGGATTTATGGCGCAACTGGTGTTGGCTAAGCAGGCTACCTTCGACAAACCGGCCAGGAATCGATACATGAGGCCGTTGTACTTGAAAGGATATGTCAATGGCAAGCCATTGACCAAAATGTTTGTTGATGGTGGAGCTGCAGTCAACGTGATGCCATACACCACATTCAGGAAGCTTGGCATGGGCCCTGGAGACTTAACGCCGACAAACATCATTCTGAATGATTTTGCTGGAAATCCTCCAGATACCAAGGGATGCGTGCATGTGGATCTGATGATTGGGTCCAAGACTTTGCTCACGACCTTCTTTGTCATTGAAGGCAAAGGAGATTACAGCTTGCTGCTTGGACGGGATTGGATCCATGCCAACTGCTGCATCCCATCTACCATGCATCAACAGCTTGTTTAGTGGGTAGATGATGACATTGAAGTGGTCCAAGCAGATGATTCAGTGAGCGTGGCAAACGTCGAACCATCTTTCTGGGAATATCAAGGCATCGATTGCTTCTCAGGAAAAGACTGGGGTGAAGGTCCTGTTGAACCAGTCAGCAGTGATCAACTTCCGATTCAAGCAGCCGGCTCTTATAGTAATTTTTAAATGGATAATCCAGTTGATGGAATTGATGGAAAGTTAGGACGTGGATTCATGTCGGCTGATAAATTAGAAGAAATTGATATTGGAGTCCAATCATTAAGTCCATGTGCACGCAGCCCTTAGTATCTGAAGGAACGTGGACTTCAGATAAAAGTCTTGAAAGAACTGAGTATCATGCGGTAGATGCAGGTTTTTGGGTTGTTTTAGAGCTAATCATCCGGTGAATTAGATTTCGATTCAATCTGATAGGTTTATCATCTTTGGCAATGTTTGTTCCTTCTCCACGGATCCCTATTCGACTGTACAGCTGTATTCGGTTATGCTCCCATGAGTAAAACGTGCTCATAAGTTTGTTTTAAATAATGCTTGCTTTTAGCCTTCCATATTTAGATTGTATCATGCGGTGGATTGATCTTTTTGTGGTTGGTGGTGTGATTTCAAACAAGTTGTATCATGCGGTGGATAAACTTGCTTGTTATCATGCTTGATTGGTTTGTAAGTACCTAGACATGCGGTAGACTAGTGCTTTTGACCTATGTATGCTTGTTTATTTCATATTTATGATCATGCTTTACTTTATTTATTTTATTTGTTGTTTATCATCAAAAATCGGTCATGATCATGCACGAGCAACGTTATTTAAACAAAGACCGATCTTTTGTCATGCTTATGTCATCCATTTGGCTATATCCTGTTTTATGTTTTAAAGCTCCCGAATGATGTGTAAACTGCTGGCAGATAGCTTGTTGTAGCTATATGTCATTTTAATTGGCTTTCTAGCTGTAAATACGGAACTGTCTGGTACCACCCGGCAAGTTCCATGTTTTATCTAACTATTGTCATCCTTTTTCGTTTCGGGGAAAATTGACCGGCACGCTTTCGGATCGGGCACGTGATTTAAGCCGCCTTCTTTCGGCTTGCCGTGTGCTTGGCGTGAGGTGCGTAAATGCCTGATGTCATTTGGCAAGAACAGAAGTGGCATACCGTACCTTAAAACTGAGATGCCAAGGGTTCTGTTACCAGGGGAACCTGATACCACAGCTGCTCAAGAGAAACAGGAGGTCTTGCAAGCTTTTCGAGAAACTATGGACACCGTGATGGCTAAACATCATACTGCTTTCCTGAATATGTTTAAGCAGATGATGGTTGGAGTATTTGGCCCAGGCATGGAGAGGATGCTTAATCGAGTATCCCCTCACACATCTTCTGCAGAGGTTGGAGAGACTAGTTCTGCTCAACCAGCTCGAGATGCAGGTGCTCAACCGCCACTGCAAGGCCAACCGATCCAGCCACCTCCACAAAGCATTGGGAGTCAGCCGGTCCAACCGCCTCTACAAAACAATGGAGGTCAACCAGTTCAACAATCGAACCTGTATCATGTGATGCCCAATAGGCCTACATATGGGGACCTGGTGTTCGGTTCATCTGGAATGCCACCTTATTCTACTTACAAGATAGCCCCGTCCAATAACAGGCTGCAGAAAAATATGTATGGTGGGGGATATTCAGAAGTTATGGATTATGGCGCTATTGATGCTTTCCCAAATCTTGGGTATGGTACAGCTGCGGGAATGCAAGATGATGATATCCTGGTGCAGAAAATGGCCGATGTTTTGCAAAATCAATTCGGCCTCCTTACCCAGAGTGGTACCACTGGGTGATCTTTCCGCCAAGGGTGAAGCCTCCTACAGAGTTCACAAAGTTCTCTTTACAAGATGATACAAGCACTATAGAGCACATTGCCCGATACTTAATGCAGCTTGGGGAAGCTTCAGCTGATGAGGCATTCAGGGTCAGATATTTTCCTTTATCGTTGACAGGCCCGGCATTTACATGGTTTACTTCTTTGCCTCCTCAATCAGTCAACACCTAGAAAGACTTGGAACAGAAGTTCCATGCTCATTACTTCAGTGGCAGTACCGAGAAGAAGCTAATTGATCTGGCTACCTTGAAACAGAGACACAATGAAACGCCCATGGAATTTCTCAGGAGATTCAGAGAGGTCAAGGGCATGTGCTTCTCTTTGACTTTGCCAGATGATCAATTGGCTGACATGGCTGTTGCGGGAATGGTACCAGCTATTCGAGAGAAGCTGTTTGGCATGGAGTTTGACAATTTGGATCAGCTGTCCCAGAGGTTGTCGTTAATGAGTAATCAAGCTTACGGATTCAAGTGAGATTCCAGGTTCGCCAAGCACCAAGACATAGCTGATATCTACAACCAGTTCCTCGAAAAAGCTGATCAGGTGGAGGAATTTGATGATGACGAGGAAGTTGCCGCAGCTGAGATCATGTGGGGCAAAGAGCCATTAACTGTGAACCAGCGATGGATAAAGCAGGACAAGGGCACGTATGACTTGGACGCGATTAAGGCTGACAAGCTCTTTGAGTTCCTGGTGAAGGAAGGCCGAATCAAGTTGACTGAGGGGCATTCTATGCTCCGGCCCGATGGAGTTAAAGAGAAACGTTACTGTGGATTTCATGATAGAAACTCTCACTCCATTAATGATTGCAGGGTTTTCAGAATGAGGATCCAAAAGGCTACCCAGGAGGGTCACTTGAAATTCGATAACAAGATGAAGCTGGATGGCCACCCTTTCCCTCAGAACATGGTTGGCTTTTCTGTTAATATGGTAACTGCTGAGGAAAAGGGGAAAGTGAGGGTCTTGACTTCAGCTAGAGCAAAACAGGATGGATCAGTTGATCATACACGTCAAGTGACAGTGGAGCAAGTCCACAAAGAGGCCCCTCGCATCCTGAAAAGCCAGATTGAAGTTGGGGAATCATGCAGGACCAAGCCCAGGGTAACTACACGCATTCTCCTTAACAAGTGGCAGCATCAACAGGAAAAGGAACGCTACCAGTAGCAAAAATACGAAGAGGAGAAGCGGAGGTTTGAAGAAGAAACGCGCAGAAGAGAACTGGAAGAGCGTGCACGAGAATAGGAGCGTGCACATTGGGGATGCGCATTCTTCAGGCATTGCTGGAATGAGGGTTTGAAACTCCCCACATTGAAGAATTGTCTTGAATGCAGTAATAAGTACACTGAATATAGGCAGGAAACTGTCAATCGCCGATCTGTCCATGAGAGAATTGGAAGGATATACCACAATGACGGTCGGCGCCTAAAAATAAATGAAGGCAATGATCACCCGAGGAAAAGACAAGCTGATCAAAAGTGGTTTGATCAAGAAGAAGAGGAGCGTGAGTACATCTGGCAAGAAGGACAGTGGTGCCCGCCTGGCTTGAGGAGAAGCCAAAAGAGAAGGGTTCAACGCTTGAGGAACCGAGAATTGAAGCAGGCGGGGATCCAGAAAAAGCAAGTGTGGCGCCCAAAACACAAGCCTGAAGGACCGGGTCGTTCGGCACCAGCATGCATGGTATATTTTCTGTCGAATGAGTTCATGGCTCCCGCTAACCAAGTTGTGCAGGAGGAAGCATCTCCAGATGTCAATGAGGATGAGCATCTTGGGGGATTTATGGCGCAACTGGTGTTGGCTAAGCAGGCTAGCTTCGACAAACCGGCCAGGAATCGACACATGAGGCCATTGTACTTGAAAGGATATGTCAATGGCAAGCCATTGACCAAAATGTTTGTTGATGGTGGAGCTGCAGTCAACGTGATGCCATACACCAGATTCAGGAAGCTTGGCATGGGCCCTGGAGACTTAATGCCGACAAGCACCATTCTGAATGATTTTGCTGGAAATCCTTCAGATACCAAGGGTTGCGTGCACGTGGATCTGATGATTGGGTCCAAGACTTTGCTCACGACCTTCTTTATCATTGAAGGCAAAGGAGCTTACAGCTTGCTGCTTGGACGAGACTGGATCCATGCAAACTGCTGCATCCCATCTACCATGCATCAACAGCTTGTCCAGTGGGTAGATGATGACATTGAAGTGGTCCTAGCAGATGATTCAGTGAGCATAGCAAACGTCGAACCAGCTTTCTGGGAGTATCAAGGCATTGATTGCTTCTCAGGAAAGGATTAGGGTGAAGGTCCTGTTGAACCAGTCAGCAGTGATCAACAGCCGATTCAAGCAGTCGGCTCTTATAGCAATTTTTAAATGGATAATCCAGTTGATGGAACTGATGGAAAGTTAGGGCGTGGATTCATGACGGCTGATAAATTAGAAGAAATCGACATTGGAGATGGTGATAAGCCAAGGCCGACATTTATCAGTGCTAACTTGGAGTCAGGATTCAGAGAGGAGTTAATCAAGCTGTTAAAAGAATACAAAGATTGCTTCGCTTGGGATTACTCGGAGATGCCTTGTTTGGATCGTTCTATTGTTGAGCATTGGTTGCCCATCAAGCCTGGTTTTAAACCATATAAGCAGCCTCTCTGAAAAATCTACAAGGATGAAGTATTGGCCGACGTGAAAAAGGAAATTGAAAGATTACTCAATACAAACTTCATTCGGCCATGCAGATATGCAGAGTGGATTTCTAACATCGTCCCTTTCTACAAGAAAAATGGGAAGATGAGGGTCTGCATAGATTTCAGGGATTTGAATAGAGCCACTCATATGGATGGATACCCGATGCCTGTTGCTGATTTATTGGTTGACGCTGCTGCTGGACATAAAGTTATCAGTTTTATGGATGGTAATGCAGGGTACAATCAAATATTTATGGCAATAGAAGACATATCGAAGACAACCTTTAGATGTCCTGGTCATATAGGCCTATTTGAGTGGATTGTCATGACATTTGGGTTGAAAAATGCCGGTGCAACTTATCAACGAGCCATGAATTATATCTTTCACGAGTTGATCGGCAAAATTGTTGAAATTTATATTGATGATGTCGTGATCAAGTCTTTGAATCATGACTCACACTTGAAGGATGTAGAGAAAACTCTGGAGTGCACCCGAAAGCATGGATTGAAGATGAATCCGAACAAGTGTGCCTTTGGAGTGTCAGCTGGAGAATTCTTGGGATTTCTGGTACACGAAGGAGGGATTGAAGTTGGCAAGAAAAGCATGAAAGCTATCGACAAAGTTGTTCCTCCAACCAATCTCAAGGAGTTGCAGTCACTGCTTGGCAAGATCAATTCCGTGAGGAGATTCATTTCAAATTTGTCGCAAATGGTCTTGCCTTTTTCTCCGTTGTTGAAGCTCAAGACGGACCAAAAGTTTATATGGGGTGACGAACAACAAAAGACTTTTGATGAGATCAAGCGATATATGAAGGAACCACCAGTGTTGGTGCCTCCGCAGTTGAGCCTTTTAAGTTGTACGTGGCGGCCGATACCCAAACCATTGGATCAGCCCTTATTGAAGGACCGATACGGCGAACTAGAAAGGGGGAGTGAATGGGAGCCGATAAAAATTCTTCTCAAAGGAGATGGAAACTCCAACAAGATGAATACGACTTCCAACACACGTCTCCGACTCACTACCCAAGTTGGCCAAGCCCACGTAGCCACTGGAGTGCCACTGGACCTAGGAACCAACACACAACCTTCCGACCCGAGAACGCAGCGGAACACCAAACCTCGAGTCTACAGACCCACACCGGTCAGACCGGTGAGCATCACCGGTCAGATCGGTCCCTGCTGGTGAAACTGAGCAACTTTCACTAAGTGGCTCTACACCGGTCAGACCGATCACAGCCAGAAAGCCCCTAAGGCACCAAACAGGCCAACCGACCACCAAACTGACCCAAACTCGAAACAACAGCAACACGGGACAACAGCAAACACACCAAGACGTTCACCTGAGCAAAATCCCACCGAGGGTTGCACCGGTCAGACCGGTCAAGAACACCGGTCAGACCGGTGTAGCCTGGGCAACTCGGGATGAACAACACGCGCGGGTCAACTTCCCCAAATCCAAACCTCGATCTCCCGAATCGCTCCACGGACGTGAACAAGACTTTGGAGATATTAGGAACACCTCATAAGGAGTCCATAGCCAAGTTTAATCCCACCAAAACTCGTCCAAAAAGAAGGAATCAAGGAAATCCCGCCAAGAGCACTTCCAACCCAAGAACTCAAGAAACCCCAAAATCGAGCACCTTTACTCACGGATTTGGGAGGGGAATCACAGCCCAAAGAACCACGAAGGGTTCCCACAAATTTCCCCCATCAAATCCCCAAGAGAAAAGTCCCGAAAACAACCCAAAGAAATCACCAAGAGAGGGCTCCGAAAATCACCACAAAGAACAACCGGGGAAAACACATCCAAACCTTGAGGAACCACGCCGAATCATCTATACATGAAACAAAGGTTCATACAAGGTCTAGCAAGCCGCCCGATCATCCATCCCTCTCAACAAGATCTCTCCATGAAGCTCTCTTGCTAGTCCTATGGAAAACCTAAGGAAAATAGGAAGGAAAATGGGAAAACAAATGAGCTAGGGTTCCAAGAGTTGGCTGCCATCCTCTCACCTCTTGGGTTATATGGAGGCAACCGAAAGTCTAAAATGCCCTTTCCTAATAACTAGGGATACAAGCCCCTCAAGGGCGGATTTGGAAGTCTTCATGTCTTTTCCATCGGACGGATGCCCGGCGACCGCACCCTGCGTAGCCTCGACGCAAGCCATGCGATCTCGACGCGTGTCCTCCACTTCGAAGTCTCCGGACTGCGTCGTCGCACACCGGTCAGACCGGTGCTCCTCACCGGTCAGACCGGGACCCACCGGTCAGACCGGTCTGGCACTGCTGCAGCACCGTCTTCGGTTCTTTGGTCTTGGCTTTGTGGATCAACCAACGAACCCAGTGGTTTTCTGGTGAACCACCCGAAACCCCGCGAACTCGGTGTAGCCTCCGCCAATCTCCACTCATGACTCGGCTCCCACATAGTCCCGGCACGACCTTGGTTTTGAGGCTCAACCAAGAAACCGTCCACAACTTCATCTTGCTGTTCATGCCACCATGCGGCCCGCACTTGACCCCGCTGGCCACCGGGTCCCTCGAACGAAGCCTACTTGTCTTCTCCACACCTGGAGGCCTCAACGGCGACGACCTTTCACGCTTGTTCTTCACATGCACCAACACCAGTCAAGCCGCAACCTGCACCTGCAATACTTAGCCAAGAATCCGTCCACACAACGTTGTCAATCACTCATCACACAAGGAAGCGACCATCCACCGGTCCTCGAACCACACATGGTCCTCAATCTCCCCCTTGATGAGTGCATTGACAACACCCACACGAAAGTAACAAGAGAGAAAAGAAAAAGAAAATAAACGAACAAAAAGAAACTCCAACAAGCGATCGAAAGCCAAACAAAGGCAAAGAGCAAGATCACTTGAAGAAGACAAGTCTCGGACCCCTTAGGCAAGGGCAACGGCTCGACACATCCGAGACAAAACAAGGCTCAAGTAAAGAGCGCAAACCACCGAAACAAAGCTCGAACAACCACAAAGAGCTCCCCCTGCACACATGCAAGCTCCCCCTGAACCAATGCACCTCCCCCTGGACGAATGCATGCAAACCACTCGAAAACGGGGCAGCTGCAAAGAATCTCAGCTCACACCGGTCAGACCGGTCATCACCACCGGTCAGACTGGTGCCTAACATGTGCACAAGACCAGCACTCACACCGGTCAAACCGGTGCTCACCACCGGTCAGACCGGTGGACAACAGAGCCCAGAAATGGCTCGAAACCACCTGAAAACCTTCTAAATGCGTCCATTAAGCCATTTCAAGCTCAAACTTCTCCCCCTTGTTGGCAATGCATGAATCAAGCCGAAAATGCAAAACTTTCAACCTAGAGCTTCTCAAATAGACAAAATTCAACATAGGATGCTACACATGTCCAAATGAGCAAGTTAGATAATCTACAGCTTCGTATCGACATCAACTACAAGATCACCAAGTTGCACAACCATTGGACGAAGCTAAGATGGATTTGGGCAATTTTGCGAAAAACTTGCCTCTCATGAGCAAAGTCCTAAACATGATCAAAGCATATCAAAATGGCAAAGCCACACAAACTTCATGCTAGGACAGCCATTCTAATCATAAGACCATCACAAACACCCACAAGCACCTCATGTCATGTCAAAGCCACCGAGCCATGTGCCTACTTCTATGCATGAGACTTCTCATTGGTAGGCATCATGCAATGGTTTAGCACCCAAAGCAAATTAAATACAGCACATATGACATGGGAGCATATTTTCCAAGCATTTTTCATTTCATTTTCAGATTGATAAATGGTACATGAAATGTCTTTGTGACAAAAAGGAACTTATGCTCCTCCACAAGATAAAGCAAGAGGGCTAAACATTCATGATGGCAAATGAGCCTTTGGCCACATATGATCAATAAACTAGCTATCCAACCACAAATTAAGCATAGCCAAGCCACTAAAACATGTCAAGATCATATAAAGGCATTTACACATGAGAGAGCATACATGTGACATTTTCAAAAACATAGCTATCAACCATGGATTATTCATCAAGATCGTCAAGAGCTAAGCCAAACTAACCATAGCATACCAAACAAGCTCACAAAGGCATATATCTCATTCCATGGTGAACAATGTATATGAGAGAAGCTTTTCCTACAAAATGCATACAAACTAAGATACAAGGATGCCTATACATCATGTTACATATGCCATGCCAAATGCAAGAAATGCACAAAGGAAAGCTATACATATGCTACAAACAGAGCTCCCTCACACCCAACTCAAGAAATCAAACACACACCAAGTTCCCCCCGCAAACGAGTGAAAGTTGCTTGATCTAGGGGTTTGGTGAAAATATCGGCTAGTTGGTCATGTGTGGGTACATGGATCAAAGCTATCTTTCCTTTCTCTACGTTGTCTCTCAGGAAATGATACCTCACTTCTATGTGCTTGGTTTTGGAATGGAGCACTGGGTTCTTTGCAACGCTTATGGCACTGGTGCTATCACATTGAAGTGGGACATGGGTATACTCCTCACCAAAATCACTCATGCTGTATGAAATCCAAAGGAGCTGAGAGCAACAACTAGCAGCGGCAACATACTCGGCCTCGATAGTGGATTGAGCAACACTCGATTGTTTGCGGGAAGACCAAGACACCAAAGAAGAACACAAAAACTGGCAAGTCCCAGAAGTGGACTTCCTATCCAACCGACACCCGGCAAAATCCGTGCCTGAAAAACCATGAAGCGCCAAAGAAGAGGACGCGGAGTACCACAGGCCAAAGTCGGGAGTGTGACGCAAGTACCTGAAAATTCGCTTCACCGCTTGTCGATGCGAAGTCCTCGGAGACGCTTGAAAACGAGCGCACAGACACACCGAGAACTGGATGTCCGGCCTCGTCGCCGTCAAGTAGAGGAGTGACCCGATCATGCTCCGGTACTCCTTCTGGTCCACGTGTTCACCTTCCTCGTCCGCATCAAGAGCTGTAGTCGTACTCATCGACGTCGTCATAGTCTTGGAGTCCTCCATCTTGAATTTCCGCACAATGTCCTTGGTGTACTTAGACTGGTGCACAAATGTTCCTTCCTTTGATTGTTTGATTTGTAGCCCGAGGAAGAACTGCAACTCGCCCATCATGCTCATCTCAAGTTCCCTGCTCATATCATCTGCAAACCTTGCAACAAGAGAGTTAGACGAGCCACCAAAGACAATATCATCCACGTACACCTGCACAATCAGGATATCTCTCGCCCGCCTCAAGCAAAAACAAGGTCCGATCGACCTTCCCCATCTCAAAACCTCTCTCAAACAAGAACCCCCTCAACCTGCCATACCAAGCTCTAGGCGCCTGCTTCAGCCCATACAGCGCCTTCCTCAACTTGTACACCCGGTGGGGGTACTTCTCACTCTCAAACCCCGGAGGCTGCCTCACATACACTTCTTCCTCCAACACACCATTCAAAAAAGCACTCTTCACATCCATTTGCTGCAACTTGAACCCTTTAGCCACAGAAAAGGCTAGAAGGATCCTAATCGTCTCCAAACGGGCTACGGGAGCAAAGGTCTCCTCGTAGTCGATTCCCTCCTTCTGACTGAACCCTTGAGCAACAAGTCTCGACTTGTTCCTCACAACCTCACCCTTCTCTCCCTCTTTGTTTTTCCACACCCACTTTGTACCAATCGTCTTACACCCTGGGGGAGGGTCAACCAACTCCCACACCTGATTCCTCTCAAAGTTCTCCAACTTCTCATGCATCGAATTGACCCAATTGTGATCAGATAGTGCGTGTCCAATGTCTTTGGGCTCAAAAGAAGCAACAAACGCAGCATGAGCAAAGTGAGAATTGTTCCGAACCCTCGACCGTGTAGTGCGTTCATCCATGTCGCCGATGATCCTCGAAGCTGGGTGATCCACCTGAACTCGCCGGGGAGGTTCTCGCCTCGAAGCTACCTCCCCCTCAACATCAGCTTCTCCTCGTTCTTGATTTGTCGTCGTAGGTGTAGTAGAGGGTCCATCCATCACCGTAGTCGAAGTAGTGGGTACATGTTCAGCCAGGGGCACCACACCGCCATCTTCATCCTCTCCATGTTCATGCTCCTCCTCCTGAAAGATCTCCTCACCAAGCTCATCATCACCTGCACACTCAAAGACAAGCTGACTACGTGGCTCTGTCTCGTCGAAGGTTACCTCGCAAGTCTCCATGATTTCGTTAGTTTCAAGATTGAGCACACGATATGCCCTAGAATGAGATGCATAACCAAAGAAAATGCCATCGACAGACCTAGCCTCAAACTTATCTAACTTCCTGCCTTTCCTCAGAATGAAACACTTGCAACCAAAGACATGGAAGTGACTCACCTTGGGTGTGCGACCATGCATCAACTCATAGCATGTCTTCTTCTTGTGCACTCTGAGGTATATCCTATTCGACACATAGCACGCGGTATTCACCGCCTCAGCCCAATACCTCCTCGGAGTCCTATGCTCAACAAGCATCATCCGAGCCATCTCGCACAAGGTCATGTTCTTCCTTTCCACAACACCATTCTGGGGAGGCGTATACGGACTCGAAAACTGGTGCTCAAGACCCAAGTCATGGCAAAAGGTTTCGAAACGAGAGTTTCTGAATTCCGAGCCATTATCACTGCGGATAGCTCGTATGGCATCTCCGTGCCTCTCGTTTCTCAACTTCAAGACTAGATCTCGAACAAAACCAAACGTCTCCCCCTTATCCTCGAGAAAGAACACCCACGCATACCGAGAATAGTCGTCAACCACAACAAGGACATACCACTTCCCACCCGCAGATCGCACACGAGCTGGGCCAACAAGGTCCATATGGAGCAGCTCGCATTGACGCTCAGTCATCACATCGGTGAGAGGCGGGTGAGAAGAGGCTACCATCTTGGCGTGCCTACACGGCGCACAAACCAACTCTTTCTCAAGCCTCAACCGTGGCAATCCTCGGACCAAATTAAGTTTACTCAAGCACGACAAAAGGTCAAAGCTCAAGTTACCCAACTTTCTATGCCACTTCCACAACTCACTCGAAGAACCAGCCAAGAAACAACGCTCCACACCCGAAGACTGAGAAAAAATCAGCACGAAACACCTGACCCTCGGGAACGACCATACAGACAAGGTCCCCTCGAGAGTCCAAAATCCGAGAACCACCTAGCCGAAACAACACCTCAAAACCCTCATCCAATAACTGGGACACAGAAAGCAAATTGTACCCCAGCGATTGAACAAGAGCAACACGCCTGAGAGTGATCTTGTCACCTTCATCTCACCTTCCGAAAGCACACGCTCATGCCCATTGTCCCCAAAGGTGATGTACCTCTTTGTCACCATCGGGGCGAGACTTGAGAACCACCCCCTGTCTCCGGTCATATGCCTCGAGCAACCGGAGTCAATCAACCAAATGTTCTTCAAGTCTCACACCTGAAATTAAAAAACGAGCACGTGAGCGAACAAATGACTCAGCACTGGGGTTAGTACCAAAAGAGTAAAACCAGTGCTATCGTATGGACCTCCCTGGGCCCACTACCTCGGTGGGTACCAGGACCGACTACTCGGTGGGCCCCTGGGACTACCCGGCTTGCGCTACATGGCATCTGATGGCGTGGAGCACAAGGACTACAAAGGAGTAGTAATCGGTTAGGGAGCTGTACATGTTCCGCACTGTATGGAGGACTCCTAGACGTACTCGACTAGTACTCTCTCCCTACTCCGACTTGTAACCCAGCCTCCCGGGCTATATAAGGCGAGGTAGGGACCTTTCTCTAGCACCTCAACACAACTCACGGCGTACTATTACACATCCTGTAATCGTACCCTATCAATCCAGAGCTACGCAGCATACAGGACGTAGGGTATTACGCACCACGCGGCCCGAACTTGTCTAAATTGTGTGCCACGTGTCTCTTCCTTCGAGTTACCGATCTCGGCGAGGCCACATTCATCTACTTCGGGTACCCCCCTTAGTAGGTTGCCGGTCTAAAACACCGACAGCTGGCGCGCCAGGTAGGGGCTCTCGCCCGAGATCACATGGCGAACTCGACGGCTCCCGTCTAGTTCAAGCCAACCGTCGCCTTCAACCTCGGCGACACCTTCGTGTTTGGCACCTGGGTCTGCACTGCTGACGGCGCGGGCTCCTTCCAGCGCCGCCTAACCATGCCGCCCAACCCGAAGACCGGCTTCGTGACGCTTCCTGAAGTTGTCACAGGCGAACTCGCCGGCAAGTTCGGCGAAATTTCGCTCTTCAACCACCACGCTGACTTCGAGCTCGAGTCCGCTTCCAACTCAAACTCGACGTCTCCATGGGCCATCGCTTGCGAGACGGCTGCTCAGCCCTCGCAGGCGGTCCCCTCACCTCGTGAGCGCTCCGCGCGTGGCCCCCGCATCCTCAGCCGGGCCCGCACGGAGGCTCCCTCTTCGCGCCGGGCCGGCAAGGAGCCCGTACCCGAGTACAACTCGGCCTCCGACACCGCCCCCACCCACGCTTCGGACTCCAACCCCCTCTTCGAGTTCTACTCGGATCCCGCTTACGAGTTCGACTTCGGGTCGGACCCAGAGGATCCCGAGTCCGATAACAACTCCACTGAGCACCCCTTATCAGGGCCGGCCTCTGGGCTGGTTATATCTTCAACAACGGTCGGCAGGTTCGTCTACTGGCCAGACCGCAAGCCCGTTGACCTGATAAGCGGGGACTCACGCTACGTCGCCTACATCGACTCGCTCCCGTTCCAGGAGGGAACACCACTGGCCCAGGCTGACTCGAACACACCAACTGAGGTGGCGCCTTCTGAGTCCAGCCTTGGCACCCCTGATCGCCAAGTCTTCATGGCTACCAGCGACACACCAGGACCCTCAGGGACAGCTCCAGACAAGTACCTTGAGGACATCTCCTCCGACGAGCTGTCTGCCGATGCTCCGGTAGACGAGACCCCCGCCAACAGAGACGCTCGACGCGAGCGAAACAGGAAGCGCAATGAACGGCGCCGACGTCTACAGGACAACCTCCCCATCCGCAACCTCGCGGAAGCTCTCGAGGCGGTCGAGAGCAGAGTACACACTACCCCTGAGCAATGCCTCATGTCGATCACAGCGATCGCACGTGAGGCTCCGGGCATACGCGCTGGAGAAGTCATCGCCAAGCTCGCGGAAGACGCCTACTTCATGCGGGTCGACAACAGAGTCAACCAACCTCCTCCTACCAAGCACCGCGACAACGAAGCTACAAGTCGCAGTGCCAACGACGGTCCCAACCGTAGATGAGCTGAGCTCCCAACTCAGCCCAACCGTACTCGCTCCCACGCCGGCGGACCTCCACAAGATGGCAACAGCAACCGCGAGGTTGTCCCCCACCGTGCTCCGGCCGGTGGCGGCGGCCACGACCCCGACGGCCGGCGGCGGCGGCGACGGCGAAAGCTCCAACCATGGAGCCAACGAGAGGGCCGGCGGCGGCGGCGGCCGCGGCGGCCGCGGTCACGCGAACAGCCACGCCTCTGGCGCCTCACAGGGCGGCTACGACGCCCGCCAGAAGATTGAGGAGCTGCGGCGGAAGAAGTCGACCACCGCAGGTGACAACGACGGCTTCCCCGCCTTCTCACCTCGACTTGGCAACTTACTCCTCCCCGACAAGTTCAAACCTTTGGGGATCACCAAGTACGATGCGAAGCAGGACCCCATTCAGTGGCTCAGGTGCTACGCCCTCTCCATCGAGAACGCTGGCGGCAACAACGACACCAAGTGCCTCTACTTCCCCTTCTGCCTGGACAAAGCTCCACTCACATGGCTCGAGTCGCTGGACAAGCACTCGATCGACAAGTGGGACTAGCTGAAGGAGCAGTTCACCAGCAACTTCGCGGGCGCCATGGGCCGATCGGGTACTCGCATGGACCTGGCCATGGTCAAGCAGGAACAAGGCGAGACCCTCCGCAAGTACATGCGCCGCTTCTTCGACAAGCGCGCTACCGTCATCGACGTCACCGACAAGGATGTCATCGACCTCTTCCAAGACGGCCTCTACCATCGCCGCACCTTCGAGGACTTCGGTCGTCGCCGCCCCCGGTCCATCCCCCACCTAAAGGACATGATTACGTCCTGGGCGGATGAAGAAGACAAGGCGAACGCCAAGTATGACGCCATCCGTGGCAAGACCAAGCAGAACGTGGGCGGCGACAGCGGCAGCAACACGAAACAAGGCGGTCGCAACAACAACAACAACTACTACTACTACTACTCGGGTCCCAACCGCAAGCTCAAGCCAGACAACACTGTCGCGGCTATCTAGCGCCCTGCAAAGGAGAACCCAAAGAGGAACTCCGGAAGCTTCAAAGACTTGCTGAAGGAGAAGTGCCCGTGGCATCCAAACGGCAATCACAACACCGAGCAGTGCTACCAACTCAGGCATGGACTCAAGGATACGCCGGAGCCACCGCACCCTCACGACAGAAAGGGCAAGAAGAAGGACGGCGACAACAACGACTTCCAGGAAGCCGACAAGACTTTCAACGTTCTCTTCGGCGGACTGCCCAGCAGGCGGGAGCAGAAGGCTACCCGTCGAGAAGTCATGAGCATTGAACCAGCGGTTCCGACCCCTCTCAGGTGGTCGGAGGTACCCATCACCTTCTCCCGCGCGGATCAATGGACCAGCTTCTCCGAACCAGGACGGTTCCCTCTCGTCCTGAAGCTAGTGGTCGCGGGCTCCAAACTCAACAAGGTCCTCATCGACGGTGGAAGCGGGCTCAACGTCCTTTTCACCAAGACCCTGAAGAAAATGAAGCTCGACATCACCCACATGCTCACCAAGAGCAACACGCCGTTCTACGGCGTCGTCCCCGGTAACGCGGCTATTCCACTAGGCTCAGTGGTCCGCCGCCGTTACCTTCGGGGGAATCTCGGGACAACTACCGTACCGAGTACGTCAAGTTCGAGGTCGCGGACTTCGAGACTTCCTACCATGCCATCCTCGACAGACCGGCCATCGCCAAGTTCATGGCGGTGCCCCACTACACCTACTTGGTACTCAAGATGCCAAGCCCAGCGGATGTACTCTCTCTCCAAGGGGACTTGAGGATCTCCCACGACTGCGACACAGAAGCCGTGGAGATCGCTTCCACAAATCAAGTACCCAACGCGATGATGGAGGTCTACGCTGCGTCGAAGAAGCTTGCTACAAGTGAACTCGACATCCCAGAGAAGTCTGACAGTGCCAACAAGCCTCAGCCACCTGAGGAGGTTCTCGTCAAGACGATCGACCTCGGAACAGGCGATCCCAGCAAGACCACCACCATTGAGGCCGGCCTCGACCCTAAATAGGAAGACGCGCTCATCAGCTTCCTCCAGGCTAACCGCGACATCTTCGCGTGGAAGCCAGCAGACATGCCAGGAGTGCCCAGGGAGCCGATTGAGCACGCGCCTCCAACGTCGATCCTAAGGCCACCCCCAAGCGACAACACCTCCGACGCTTCGCAGACGACAGACGGGACGCCATCAAGAAGGAACTCGCCAAACTACTCGCGGCTGGCTTCATCAGAGAAGTCTTCCATCCTGAGGGGCTCGCCAACCCTGTCCTCGTCCGCAAGAAGAACTCGAACGAGTGGAGGATGTGCGTCGACTACACCAACCTCAACAAGCACTGCCCCAAGGACCCCTTCGTGTTGCCGCGGATTGACCAAGTCATCGACTCCACGGCGGGCTGCGACCGCTCGCTTCCTCGATCGCTACTCCGGGTACCACCAGATCGCAATCAAGGAAGAAGACCAGGAGAAGACCGCGTTCATCACCCCGTTTGGTGCGTACTGCTACACGACCATGTCCTTCGGGCCGAAGAACGCCGGCGCAACGTATCAACGAGCTATCCAAGCCTGCTTCAAGAAGCAGCTCAACAAGAACGTTGAGGCCTACGTGGACGACGTGGTCGTCAAGACCAGAAACTCCAGTACCCTCATCGATGACCTTGAAGAGACTTTGGCATCCCTGCGCGAGTACCGCTGGAAGCTCAACCCGAACAAGTGCGTCTTCGGCGTACCTTCGGGCAAACTACTCGGCTTCATCATCAGCCAACCCCGAGAAGATCTCTGCCATCACCAGCATAAAAGCCCCCACGAGCATCAAAGACGTCCAGAAGCTGACCGGGTGCATGGCGGCACTGAACAGATTTATCTCGAAGCTTGGAGAACGGGGCCTACCCTTCTTCAAACTACTCAAGCACCAAGAGAAGTTCTTGTGGACTCCAGAGGCGGATCAAGCCCTTGCCCAACTCAAGGACTTCCTATCAAAGCCACCGGTCCTCACGGCTCCTCGCAAAGGCGAGCAACTACTGCTCTACCTCGCTGCGACTACTCACGTGGTCAGTACTGCCATCATCGTCGAGCGGCAGGAAGACGGCCACGCCTACCCAGTCCAGTGCCCAGTCTACTTCGTCAGCGAGGTCCTATCTGAGTCCAAGGCACGCTATCAGCCTATGCAGAAGCTCCTGTACGCAGTACTCATCACCTCGCGGAAGCTACGACACTACTTCCAGGAGTACTCAATCTCCGTCGTCACCGACTACCCGCTCGGCGACTGTTGACGGTGAAAATCCGTCAACCTAGCCATGAGTTTACCTTCGGTGTTGGCATGAGTTTTATACCTTATCCATTGGTACTAACCCCCGTGGTATAACAAGTTCACGTGTGCATGTCGGTTTTGGAGTT
Source organism: Cenchrus americanus (assembly GCA_947561735.1). Taxonomy (NCBI): domain Eukaryota; kingdom Viridiplantae; phylum Streptophyta; class Magnoliopsida; order Poales; family Poaceae; genus Cenchrus; species Cenchrus americanus. The sequence goes on from OX387240.1 coordinate 79,920,748, forward strand.
TAATGTTTATGCAGGGTTTTAGTGTTGAATGCAAGACTTTCGGGATAAGTTCATCAAGCACCTCATGACAAGACCTTGAAGCCCTGAACAAGTCATGCAATGAAGCAAACTTAACTCCAAGGAGCCGGGGACTTGATCCGAGAAGACGACAGACTCCAGGGACCTGACCGGAAAAGTGCGTCGAATCTTGCAAGACAAGGAGTTGAGTCCAATTCGGAGAGAAACCGACGACATGGACCTACATGCGAAGGGGGAAACATCCAGGAAGCAAGGGGAACCGACGTGGGGCAAAGGAGCCCACGGGCCGGGCCTAAATGGGCCCGGGCCGGCCGCCCGGGTCCGGTCGGCCCGGGCCCATTTTGGGCCCAAACTCGCTCTCCTTTGCCCTAGCCGCCAATCGGGCTATTTATAGTCCCCCGACCGAGAGCCACGCGAGAGAGGATTTCGTCTTCGGCCGCCGAGAAGCGAGAGAAGAGAGGGACACCATCTCGGAGAGGAGAGGGTCGAGCTAGTTGACTAGGGTTCCCCTAGCCGACGTGGGAACCTTGCACGGAAGACCACGTCGGAGTTCCGGAGCTAGAAGCAAGATCAAGGAAGGATCCCGGTGGTGATCTTGTGTATGTATCATTGTTATAGTTGAATTATCAAGTTGAATCTTTTCCCAGCGATCAAGTGTTTCCTCGAAGATTTCGTTTTTCGATCGGCTTTGCTTATTCCAATTCTATTCGTACGATAGATTACATAGGGTGTTCTTGTAGCCGCGGTGGCTAGAGGTACACGCCGGATCTTCCGAAAGAATCTCGACTTGTCTTTTGACTCGCCCTAAGCTCCCCGCATGAATAGGGATACGTTGTGACAGAACGGGGGTCTCGAAAGGCGGATGTTTTCGGATTTGGACGGGAAACCACGATTTAAAGAGGCTTTTATTAAGATTCGATTTGCTACTTCTTCTCTTGCTTGGAACTTCAACAAAAGGCTTACCCCGATCCCTCTAGATCGGTTTATCTACCCAATCTTACTTTGTTTTCTCCGGTTTTTAGTAGATTAGATCTGTTTTGTGTCTTTTACTTAGATGCATTAGGTTCTTTATCGAATATTGGAGTTACTTGGCTTTAATAGATTAAGTCTTGCGTCACACATTTGTTCCACGGATTCGATACCTTGGGTTCACCACTCGAGGGAAGAAGGGTCCCTTGACTACGACGGGAGACTTGTACGCTTGCGAGTCACGAACGAACTTTGATACAATTATTAACCGTCAACAAGCCCCTTTTTCTGGCGCCGTTGCCGGGGAACAAGTGATCAAGATTTGATTTTTTATTGCTTTTTTTTGTAATTTTCAGTATTCTTTTTGTTTTTATTTTTGCATCTACTAAATTTTGATCATCCTCAAAATACATCTAATCTAGTTTGTCTAACTCTAGTCTTTATAGATTTGTTTTGTTTTCTAGTTTTTTGCATACTTTGTTTATTGCTAACCCTAACAGGAGATGGACGGCTACCTCTCCAACAAACCCAATAATTTTGTGGATGATCCAGAAAAACTTTACAGGCTAAGGAAACGCGAAGCACATCAAGCTAAAAAGCTGGATTTTGTAGATTCGGAGTCGGAAGACAAAGGATCGCGAGGAATCTCCGAAGAATTCACCACCTCAAAGTCCGCGGGAGAATCGACTTCCACCAATGGGTGACCAACCACGGAAGAACGCAAGATTGGGGAGCTATGCACCCCGGACATCATCGACCTACCAATCTTGAACCTCGAGGAGATCGGAAGACCGTTCGAGATCAAGACCTCAACAATCCGCATGGTGCAACATTCACCCTTCACCGGCAAAGAGGATCCGAACCTTCACCTCCAAGCATTCATTCAACTATGTCAGACTTTCAACATGGATGGGGTGACTCAAGATCAAATGAGGGCAAGGCTTTTTCCGTTTTCACTACTCGGGAAGGCTTTGCAATGGTTCCACTCTCAACCGGCGGAGACGGTGCAAAATTGGAACACGTTGATGAAGGCTTTCATGAAGGAATACTACTCACCGGGTAAAACTCAAAGCTTGCGTAATAAGATTGCCACCTTTGTTCAATATCCTACGAAACTATCTCGGAGGCATTCGAGCGCTTCAACGAGTACACCGGGCGGTTCCACATCACAAGTTCCCGAAAGAAGACCTCGTGCAAAAGTTCTATCAAGGACTCACCATGGCGTCAAGAACGATCATCGGTGCATCGGCGGGAGGATCTATCATCGAGCTTACACCGACGGAAGCTTTCACGCTATTCAAGAAGGTCGCGGATAATGACACGTGGGCGTCATCCGGCGCCTACATCCGGCTCAACCCATGGGGAACGTCAAAGGAGTCTTGCAAGTGGAGAAGGAAGACATACTTGAGGGCAAGATCGACTCGCTCATGAGGAGGTTGGAGAAGATGGAGATGGAAAAGAAAGAGGCTCAAGACTTGAAGGCCGCCGAAGCAAGGTCCACATGCGAAGAATGTGGAGAGTATGGCCATGTCCGCAAAGATTGTCCGGAGGAAGCCAAAGTGCTCGACTACATGAGGAAGGGAGAATTGCCGAACTTCCGCTATGGGCAAGGTAGGCCTCAATTTAATGCAAGCTCATCTATTCCTAACGCGGTTCCGCTTCGGATACAATTGAAGGAGTTCATGGATGAGCAAGCTAAGATCAACAAGGACACCGTCACCAAGTTCAAGACCATAGACAAGGTGTTGGAGAACATCGATAGCAAAGTGACGGAGGTCGGAAGTTCCAATCATCAAGTGCTCAACATGATGAAGATGCTCGAGACGCAAGTTGGACAACTTGCGGGGCGCCTCACTAATGATGAAGGGAAGCTTCCGGGACAACCCAAATGTCCCGAATCGGCGAAGGCCATTCAAACACGTTCGGGGAAGGAGACCGAAGATCCGGAACGTTCCGCGGGAGCAAGGAAGCTTAAACCATCCACCGAGGTGGAAAGAGCTGCTAAAAAGAAGGTTACGGGGATCGTCACCAAGGAACCTGAATTCGAGATGCCGGAGGATGACACGAGGATACCGCAACTCAAGCCACGCTACTTCCGAGGTAAACTTGACAACCACTTTGAGAAGTTTGTGGAAGTTGTGCGTAGACTTAGCATCAACATGCCATTACTAGATGCCCTACAAGTACCTACATATTCTCGTTACTTTAAAGACATACTTGCAAATAAATATGAGATAGCAACACTCGGGGTAGATCATGTCAAGATGTCCGAGGAGTGTAGTGCAGCTATTGCTTATTGGCTAGAGAAGCAAAAAGACCCCGGGTGCCCTACAATTCCATGTTCAGTTGGTTCTTTCAACTTCGAGAAGGCGTTATGCGACCTTGGAGCTAGTGTGAGTGTCATGCCGAGGGATGTGTTCGAGAAGCTACGCCTACCGATGGAGCCTACGGGAATATGTTTGGAGTTGGGAGACAACTCCATTCGCTATCCCTTGGGCATTGCCGAAGATGTACCCGTGAAGATTGGACACCACTTCATCCCCGTCGACTTCGTTGTGCTCGAGATGGGAGAGAGGGAGAAGCCGCCGCTCATCCTAGGGAGGCCGTTCCTCAAGACCGTGGGAGCTACTATTGATGTTGGCAAGGGGGAGATCATGTTCGATATCAACGGAGAAAGGAGTTCCTTCAAGTTCCGTCCAAGGATTGAGGCATGCAACATGATTGGAGTGAAGGGAGAACCAAAACAAACGGAGGGGCTGAAAAAGAAGAAGGAGCCGAAAAAAATGAACGTAACGAAAATCAAAGAAGGTGTTGCATCCGTCAAGACAAAGGAAGAGAAGCCGCCGTGAAGACCAAAAAAATGACTAAGCCAACTAAGCCGGAAGTCAAGCCCGCGCCCAAGATGGTGCGGAAGTGGGTACCCAAGATTGCAACGCCCGCAAAGAGCGTTGATCCGGAGTAATCAAGTGAAGAAGTCTAGCTATAGACTATAAACGAAGCGCTAGGCGGGGAGGCAACCCGTTTCGTCGAGTCAAGAATAAGCTACCGGGAGGACAACCCGATTCCGGGTTTTTCGAGTATTTTTAATAATTTAGTTTTTGAGTTTTATTACGCAAAGACATTAGACTTAGAAGTGGTTGAACAATATTAGAGACATAATTCTTGATTGAATGTTTGCTTTATCATAAACCCTTTGCATGAACCCTCCTATGTGCTTGTTTGATTCTTTTCTTTTCGAGAAACCCTCAACCAAATAATTTCAGAACCTTAACTCAACCTTTCACCCTCATTATGGTGCTGAGGTTGACTTATTTTTCATGCTAAAACCACACGAGTAGAGCCACGATTTATGTTTAAGTGTTAATAAAATTCAGCACGTGGTAGGACTCGCGTGAACCTAGAAATCAAAGCTTTTGGTTGGTTTTAAAAAATCTTTATCCTTGGTTTCTCTAGGATTAGAATTTTTCTAAGACTATTCTAATTTTGTTCTGTTCAAAATCTTTCTTATTTAGCCAAAATTAGAACCTAAACCTATGCCCCCATGATCAAGCCGGGAAATGTTTGCTCTCAACCGATGAAAGCAAACTATACCGGTGAGACCGAAATCGACGTAGTCGAAAAATATTTTCGACTTACATTTGTTTTTAATGGTTTAAAAACTTCTCTAAAATTATGCTTGAGCTCTTGCATGGCTCTGAAAAATATTTTAAATTTTGAATTAGAGGAGTGCTTAACCTTAAACACACCTAAATGGAGGCAATCTAGTTTGAATTAATCATGCATGCACCATTGGATTCCCTTTTATCAACTTTCACCAATTCCACATGCAAAGGACAAGCATGGTGGGCAGCAAGCATCAACTTTGCAGGATTTTCATGGTGGCATGTGAAGCAAGTGGAGCTAGGGAGCATGGACATGACCCAAAGCATGGAGCATCAAGTGGGAGGACCAATAATTCAAGAAAAGGAGTGGACGAGAGCGTTTGGGCGGTGCAACTCGTGGAGCACGCGGGCGGGAAAGTTGCGAGAGGCGAAATGATCGTGGCCGGGAGAAAGACGCGGCGGGGAGGAGCCGGGGAGGCCCCCGGGCCGGCCGGCCTGGGCTGGCCGGCCTCACCTACTTAAGGAGCCCCCCGGCTCCCGTTTTCTGCAGGCAAGCTTCCCTCTCCTTCCCTTGTTTGTGTGTTCAAGTTTGTGTGCTCAGAACCCCCGTAGACTTAGCCAACCATCCCAAGCTTGATAGCTCAAGAAAAAATCCACATCCTTAATCCACTCAAAGTCCACATCCGAAGCAAAGAGTTTAAGTGCCTAGTTTACCGGTTGCAACCCGGAATTTTAGTTGAAGAAAGAGTGCAGCAACCATGTGGAAGAAGACCACAAGTCTCTTCTCCAAGAAGAAGAGTTCGTCGTCGTCCAAGCCGTCATCAACCACGTCTTCGAGGAGGCACTCGGTTTCCGAGTCTCCCCGGAGCATGGAGACGGACACGGCACCACCGAGGAGGAACGACGCTCTCCTCCTTGGTGGTATGAGGGCTGCGAGAAGCACTTCCATGAGGTTCACCGAACCTCGTGGGCACACGGAGGAGCAGCCCGCGCCACCACGACGATCGACTCGCTCAACCGCACCACCTCCTTACACCCCACACACTCTTCGTACGGCTTCATCATCTTGTCGGCGGAGGAGGAGGAGAGGCTCGCCAATCTTGAGAAGAGGCTTGTGCCGAACGTCGAGTTCGACGACCAAGCACTCTACACCTTGGGTTTTTGCACCGACATATACTATATGTTGGGGCATCTCGGATGGGTGCAGTTCTCCAACGGAATATCGGTGGACACCCATTTGGGTTACGCCTTGGAAATTTTGATGACTATTGCACCCATCGTTGATTATGATGGGGTGCAAGGCTTGTCATTCCGTTTGGAGGGAATCGAACAAGTGGTTCCCTACGAGCACGTTAGGGAGCTGCTTGGATTCCACAAGGGAGCTCCGGAGAAAGTTGACGTGCCACCCGCATGTTGGCGGGATTTTGGAACATGATCTCCGGAGAAGCCCATCAACAACGCAATTGCATCCGCAACCCCATTATCCGGATATTTCACTCTTGGATGTGCAAGAGGGTATTGGGGAGGATGAAGGAAACAAAGGTGACCGACACGGAGTTAAATTGGCTATACTCGGCTTTAATTGCCAGGCAGCCAATAGACCCCTCTTACCTCATGATCAACCGTTGGTGTTGTGAAGCAACATCGGGGGCGGGTAATATTGGTTCGGGGTGTTACCTCTCCATGTTGGCCTTTTCCTTGCGGCCGGGGATCGCAAGAAACCCCGCTCACCTTTTGCGTGGTACCTCTCTCGGTTTTGAGTATTTGCGGCAAGGCAAATACATTAGTGGAGATGAGAGAGGAGGTTATCGGTTGGCCATAGTGAACCTACCCCTTCCGAATGAGAGGCTTAGGCTTTTCACCGAAGGAAGGGAAGATTGGTTGGAAGAGGGACTACTTGTCCCCGCAAGGAAGAACAAAAGAGGAAGAATCGTAGAGGAGGGAACATCCTCCGCACAAGCGAGTGGAGCACAACCCAATGTGCAACCATTCGGCGGGGTCCCTCCTCCGCCAAGTTATTACGGAGGGTCACAAGGACAAGCATGGGGGGGTGGTGCACCGGTACCCCCACAAAATTATGTTGTGCCCAACGCTAACTTCGCAGTCCTACGCTCATCATCCCCAACCACAACAAAGCATGGCCATTATTGGAGGGTATGCTGCAAGAAATGCTCAAAACATCGCAACCATCCAAGCTAACGCAGCTCAACTCGGTGAAGGCAACGCAAATATTGCCTTTGAACTTGGACGCCTTCACCTTGTGGAGCCAAATCAATTCGTCGGAGGAAGCGTCCAATCGTATTATGAGCAAGGGTATTATTATCAAGATTATCAACATCAACCACCGGCGGAGGACTAGAAGATTTAGGAACTTTAGTTTTCTTTTCTTTTCTTTTTCTCTGTAATTTTCAGCTTTTGCTTATGTGTGTTTGCGTAGTATTTTCTGTTTTTATTTAAATTTCAGCAAGCATGTTTGTTTATTTTCAGTTTGTATTTCAACTTGATGTCACCATTAATAAAGACACCACCTTGATTATATCATTGGAAAAGTTACAAAATTCGTGCCATGATGATATATGATTAAAATTGCAGCTTTGTTCATCTTTGTAATTGATTTATGCATGTTTAAACTAGTGCTCTCTTAAAAATACAGATCTGAATTTATTTTAAATGCTAGCTTAATTTTCAGCGGAGGTTATGATTAAAATAAAGACCCATAGTGTTTTATGTGCTCTCAAGTTATGAATAGATTAAAGATGTCTTTTATGCTCAAAAATATTGCTAACCTTGTCACAAATATCACTTGTGTGTTGCTCAACCTATCCAAAGCCTTATATATATTTGAGTGCATGAACCTTAGTGTACAAGATTTATTTTTGAGTGAGTTATTGCAGGCCATGATTTCTCTGGCCCGAGACTAAGAAGCTGGTCATTCCATTTTTACGTATCTATCTTTTTGCTAGCCTTTTATCCGTGCATTGTGTATCCCCGCATCGGTGATCTCACAAACTTCGCCGGATATCCACCCTTAAACCAAATATCATCTTTTGTGATTACCTCCTTGACCACAACCTATTGTTGAGAATGGATCATCAATTCAAGGAAGATCGCAAGACGGTGCCAACATTGAAGATTTCAAGTATCTCTCCAAGGAAAAATATCTCCGGTACCTACCTTATTTATCGCCTCTTTGCTCGAGGACGAGCAACGTCTAAGCATGGGGAAGGAGGTAGGTACGATGCAATTTTTAGAGTTCAAAGGGGAGCAATTTAAAAAAAAAGAAGTTCAAAAGAGGAGCAAGCAAATAAAAAAAAAATCAAAACTTCGTTGTGAAAGTCATGGACTGAATATATGACAAGAAAAAAATGAATGAATGAAAGAAAGAAAAGAATGAGAAATATGAGAAAGAGAAAAAATATATGTGCGTAAAGTGAACTCCCTGATTCTCTAAGAGTGCATTCAAGGCTTCAAGTTAAAAAGATCCATTCTCATTTTCCAACCATGTGCAATCCGATAACGAGGACTTCCTTTGTGCCTCGGGATCACTCTTTGCCATTTGCACATGTCCACTCATCTAAAAGTGTGTGTATTTCTCTCTTTCCCCTCCTTGATTTAACATTATTTTCCAATGACCTTTTTGACGAGTCTCGGTAAGACCATGAGAAGCTTGTCTTGTTTTGACAACACCTCATTTATAAAATCTTGTTAGGACTAAACTTTCCCAAAGCTCCATATAAAGCCTACCACATATATATGAGAGGGAAAGGAGTAGAATGTATAGGCTTGAGAGACAAGTGAGATGAGAGTTCATGAGCAATATACAAGATGATTTAAATTTGTGAATTTGGTTTAGCTTTTCTTATTCTCGTTCTTTATTTCAAAAATTCTGAGATCTATTTAAAACTTTGTGAGCATGTTAATACTTGTGGGATAAGCTTAATAAGAATCTACCCTCCGTAGAGATGAAGGCTAGTACATTATGGAACTTTAATGAATTAAAATTTTGAGAGCATTATGTTTTCTCATGTGTAATCAAGTGCAAAGTTTAAACATTGTTTAGCAATGATGATATCCATCGAAGGCTTACTCGAGGACGAGCAAGGTTTAAGCATGGGGGAGATGTTGACGGTGAAAATCCGTCAACCTAGCCATGAGTTTACCTTCGGTGTTGGCATGAGTTTTATACCTTATCCATTGGTACTAACCCCCGTGGTATAACAAGTTCACGTGTGCATGTCGGTTTTGGAGTTTAATGTTTATGTAGGGTTTTAGTGTTGAATGCAAGACTTTCGGGATAAGTTCATCAAGCACTTCATGACAAGACCTTGAAGCCCCGAACAAGTCATGCAATGAAGCAAACTTAACTCCAAGGAGCCGGAGACTTGATCCGAGAAGACGACGGACTCCGGGGACACGACCGGAAAAGTGCTCGAATCTTGCAAGACAAGGAGTTGAGTCCAATTCGGAGAGAAACCGACGACATGGACCTACATGCGAAGGGGGAAACATCCGGGAAGCAAGGGAACCGACGTGGGGCAAAGGAGCCCACGGGGCCGGGCCTAAATGGGCCCGGGCCGCCGGCCCGTCCGGTCGGCCCGGCCCGGCCCATTTTGGGCCCAAACTCGCTCTCATTTGCCCTAGCCGCCAATCGGGCTATTTATAGTCCCCCGACCGAGAGCCACGCGGGAGAGGATTTCGTCTTCGGCCGCCGAGAAGCGAGAGAAGAGAGGGATACCATCTCGGAGAGGAGAGGGTCGAGCTAGTTGACTAGGGTTCCCCTAGCCGACGTGGGAACCTTGCACGGAAGACCACGTCGGAGTTCCGGAGCTAGAAGCAAGATCAAGGAAGGATCCCGGTGGTGATCTTGTGTATGTATCATTGTTATAGTTGAATTATCAAGTTGAATCTTTTCCCAGCGATCAAGTGTTTCCTCGAAGATTTCGTTTTTCGATCGGCTTTGCTTATTCCAATTCTATTCGTACGATAGATTACATAGGGTGTTCTTGTAGCCGCGGTGGCTAGAGGTACACACGGATCTTCCGAAAGAATCTCGACTTGTCTTTTGACTCGCCCTAAGCTCCCCGCATGAATAGGGATACGTTGTGACAGAACGGGGGTCTCGAAAGGCGGATGTTTTCGGATTTGGACGGGAAACCACGATTTAAAGAGGCTTTTATTAAGATTCGATTTGCTACTTCTTCTCTTGCTTGGAACTTCAACAAAAGGCTTACCCCGATCCCTCTAGATCGGTTTATCTACCCAATCTTACTTTGTTTTCTCCGGTTTTTAGTAGATTAGATCTGTTTTGTGTCTTTTACTTAGATGCATTAGGTTCTTTATCGAATATTGGAGTTACTTGGCTTTAATAGATTAAGTCTTGCGTCACACATTTGTTCCACGGATTCGATACCTTGGGTTCACCACTCGAGGGAAGAAGGGTCCCTTGACTACGACGGGAGACTTGTACGCTTGTGAGTCACGAACGAACTTTGATACAATTATTAACCGTCAACAGCGACATCCTGCGGAACCAAGATGCTACTGGAAGAATTTCCAAGTGGGCAGTCGAGCTCGGCGCCCTCACCATCGACTTCAAGCCACGCACAACCATCAAGTCGCAGGCTCTAGTCGACTTCATGGCAGAGTGGTGGGAGAACTAGCTACCTACTCCAACCGTGCGGCCAGAGCATTGGGTGATGTACTTCGACGGCTCACTCAACCTCGAGGGCGCAGGTGCAGGGGTACTGCTGATCTCCCCAACGGGCGAACAACTCAAGTACGTCCTGCAGATCTTCTGGAAGGTCTCAAACAACGAAGCCGAGTACGAAGCTCTCCTACATGGGCTCCGCCTCGCGGCTTCACTGGGCATCAAGCGGCTACTAGTCTACGGCGACTCCGCAGTGGTCATCAACCAAGTCAACAAGTCCTGGGACCGCAACAAGGAGAACATGGACGCCTACTGCCTAGAAGTCTGCAAGCTCGAGAACAAGTTCTACGGTCTCGAGTTCCACCACATCGTCCGCGACAACAACGTTGCAGCGGACGTCCTCTCGAAGCTTGGATCTACCCGCGCTCAAGTACCAGCGGGTGTCTTCGTTCACGAGCTTCACGCGCCATCCATCCCGGAGCCGGCGCCAGCGACCACTGTCCCAGCCAACCCACCGGCCGGACAGGAGGTCATGATGATCGACGTGGACTGGAGGCAACCCTTCATCGACTACCTCAGCGAGCAGAAGGTTCCCTCAGACAAGAACTCGGCCGAGCAGCTCGTCCGCCGCGCCAAGTCCTACGTCCTCGTCGGAGACAAGCTTTACAAGCGGGGCGCATCCTCTGGAGTACTCATGAAGTGCGTCCCTCGGCAAGAAGGCAAGGACATCTTGGAGGAGATCCACAAGGGCGTCTGCGGCAACCATGCGTCCTCCCGCACGCTGGTCAGCAAGGCCTTCTAACGAGCTTTCTACTGGCCCACTGCCCTGGGCAACGCCGAAGAACTCGTCAGATGGTGCCAAGGATGCCAGTACTTCGCCAAGCAGCAACACGTCCTGGCCTACAAGCTAGTCACCATACCGCCAACCTGGCCCTTTGCCTGCTGGGGGCTCGACATGATTGGGCCACTGCCAACCCGCGCCGGTGGTTTCAACGAGTATTGGTGGCCATCGACAAGTTCACCAAGTGGATCGAGGTCAAGCCGGTCACATGCCCCAAGGCTGACAGAGTACTCGACTTCCTGGATGAACTCGTGCATCGCTACGGACTACCCCACCGCATCATCACAGACCTGGGCTCCAACTTCAACAACCACCAGTTCTGGGAGTACTGCGAGAACAGCGGGATCAACGTCCGATATGTCTCAGTTGCCCACCCTCGGACCAACGGATAAGTCGAGCGCGCCAATGGGATGGTGCTCGACGCTCTCAAGAAGCGGCTACACGATGCTGCTAACTCCAAAGGGGGCAAGTGGATCAAGGAACTACCCAACGCACTTTGGGGGCTACGGACTCAGCCATTCAAGCCAACGGGGCAATCCCCTTACTTCCTGGTCTACGGCTCCGAAGCAATCCTCCCTGCCGACGTCATATGGAACTCGCCAGCAGTGGACCACTACGACGAAGGCGTCTCTGAAGACAGCAGACGAGTTGACATCGACAGCCTCGAAGAAGCTCGCTGCGCTACCCTCGTCCAATTAGCAAGGTACCTGGAGGGTATCCGACGCTACCACGATCGCAACGTCAAGGAACGCTCCTTCAACATTGGTGATCTCGTCCTCCGTCACATCCAGAACACGGAAGGACTACACAAGCTCAGCTCCCCCTGGGAAGGTCCCTTCACCATGGCAAAGGTGACTGGGCCGGGCTCCTACCGCCTCCAGACACTTGAAGGCGAAGACATCAACAACTCGTGGAACGTCGACCAGCTCTGTCGATTCTACGCCTAGTCTACACGACTACTCCAGGGTTCAAGTCTACACGACTACATCAACACCCCTCTCGCCGTAAGCGGCCTCCGGGTCCTGGCCCCAGTCTCCGGACTACTCCTCTCCAGGATCCAGCCCGCGCGGCTACCTACGGATCCTGGGTTGCGACGAGCGACAAAGGACTCTAGCAGCGGTCTACTAAGAGACCATGTACTCTAAGATCCAGCCTACATGGCTATTTACGGATCTACTACTGTAAGCGGCTACTCGCCCTAGCATCACTTAGCTGTAAGCGGCCTCCGGGTCCAGGCGACTACTCTGTAACTACGGCCCTGGCCATCCAGGCGTACTTCTTCAGTAATAAAGTTTGATCGTTCATCAACTTCTTTACTGTCTACTTTCCTCAACGGGACTACCGCCGAGTACAACTACTCGTGACAACTCCATGATGGGACTCCGCACTCTAAGATCGCGACTACGAGTACTCATTGCTGGAATTTTCCTTTCATTAATACTTAAGCAATTCCATTACAATTGTTTTTATACAACTTTGGCTACTAGCTAACTATTACAGGGCTACTGGAGATTGAGCTTATCAGCTACTTGCTCCGCGATGGGAGCCATCTCGCTCCCGGCAGCCTCCGCGTCGCTCATCGGTGCAGTTGGCGGCTACCCCGCCAGTGACTACTTCCACCGGGGCCTTCGGGAAGTTGGACTTCATGAAGACCAAGACCTGCTTCAGGATCGACCTCGCCATGTGCTTCACATAAGCCGCCAGCCGGCTGGGGGCTTCCCTGAGGCGATCCACGAGCGGAGCGATCTTGGGGCCGCCCGGATGAGGAACCAAGAGCCTCGCGATCGGCAGCGCGGCTTCTTCAAGATCCTTCAGCTGGGCCCGCAGCGCCTCGCAATCTTCATTCAACTTCTGCAATGATTTGTAGCAGTTGACGAGATCGCGGTCAGATGCAATCCGAAGCTCCATGTGCTTCTCGCACTCGAAGGCAAGTTCTTTGTAGTCGAGCTCGAGTACCTGGTAGGCTTCCTGCTCCCGGTAGAAGAGGTTCTTCATACTCGTCTCCAAGGACTTCAACTGCTCCACTTGACCCTCAAGCTCTGCAAATACAACAAAGCGCAGCGGGTCAGACAACCTCTCGACCTCCAGCAACTACCCAACAAGTCCAGCGGCGTACCCTTGTTTTTGTTGCGGAGGCCCTTGTTCTTCCGCACCAAGTCATCGCCCTTCGTCTGCAACTCTTGGATGTCATTGTGATACTTGGCAAAAGCGGTGTCGAGCTTGGACTGCATGGCGGTCGCGTGCTTCCGCGACTTCACAAGCTGATCTTCCAGCGCCTCAGCCCGGAGCACCGCGTCACCAAAGCCCTGCAGCATGCTGGACTTCTCGCGGGACCTCTCCACGACGTCCTGCACAGGCAACACAAGTCAAGCGAGTACTCAACAACAGAGGATTGACTACTTAGAAGTTAAGACTACTTACCTTCATCCACTGCTCAGCCTGGCAGACCGCCTCCAGGTGCCTGGCCACCGTTGCCGGGTCGACCAGATCGTCCGCGAGCAGTTCTACTCCGCCACGACTACTCGCGGCGGCCTCCGTCATCGGCGCAGAGCGGATGGGCTCTGCGTCCTAGATCTCTGGGGAGCGGATAACCACCTCCAGAGCAACCTCTGGTGGCACGGTGGCCTCCTCTCCTCCGTTCGCCGCGGCGGCTTCCTCGGCGACCTCTTCCATCTGCTCGGGGGCTCCCTCAGCATCCTCCGGCGCTTGTGGTGTCGACTTCTGCATAGGCACCCCCGCAGGGATGTCACTCCCTTCGGCCTCGGCACCTGTCAAAGAGAAGACAAGTGTATCAGTGACTACGAGTACTCCTCGAGGAGCTCTACAGCTTCAGAAGAGTACTTACCTTCGACCACGCTGGCCTCAGGCAACGACGCCTCAGTAGCCGGCGCTTCAGGCATACCCTGGGGAGCAGGAGCGGACTCCTCGGCGGGCGGCGCGACTTCTTCCGCCACCGCCGTAGAGGGTTCATTCCCCTCCCAGGATAGATCTGTTGATTTCCTGCAGAAGCACACACAATTGGTCGTCAGTCAACCTCGACTACTACAACAAGTACTACTCGGGAAGATGTTGTACTTACAAGCTTGACCGGACTATCGTCACGGTCGGAGCACCGAGGATGCTGGCAATATCTACCAGTCCACCCTCGGCGGGCATTTCTTCATGCACCTCGGCGGCCACTGCCTCCTCTGTAGTGACGGTAGCCGGTGCAGCGTCCTCCTGCACTCCTGTGTCCACCACCTCTTCAACGGCGGCGGTTGCGGGCTTCGTGCTCCCCTGAGGAGCAGGGGGCTGGCGCTCCAACTGCGCCAAGAGCTCTTCAACAGTGGGGGCTGGGCTACGACTCCCAGCGGGCTCCCCCACTGTGTCCCACTCGCCTTCGTCGCCCTCATCAACGGGCTCCGTTGGCGGCACCTCCTGCATACAAGGGGGCTCAGTCATTAGCAAGTCAACTCGAACGACTACTACTTGACTACTCTAGTCAAGACAACTTACCTCTTGAGGCGTGGTCTCTGAGACCTTCACCCTCTTCACCACCCGCTTGCAGGCGGGGTTGCGCGGCTTCCGTGGCGGCGCAGCCAGACTAGCCTCCAGGCTAGCCGGCGGGTCTTGCACAAGAGGTACATGAGGCAAGCCTGGGTGGCTAAACCTCGACCGCAGCTGGAAGCGGTCCTGCAGCGTCTCCTCCTTGTCGTCGTCGTCGTCGTCGGAGCTGTCCTCCATGATGACGGTGTCATCGCCTTCGCCGACTTCTCGCCGCTCCTTGGCTTTGGCTTTCCCTTCCTTTGGGATCTCGATTACCTGAGGGGGCGGCTGCGGCTCGGAGACGAACATTTTCAAGTCATCCTGCAAGGCACAAGACATCAGCGCGACTACTCACAAGCAAGGATTACTCGACTAGGGGGTATGACTACTTACCTCTTTTGGCGGGCGCGCGGCGGAGTACTCCTGGACGAGGCACGTCGTGTACGGCGGCATGTCCTTGAAGATCCGCGTCAGCCTCTCGATGATGTCGTCGTCGTCCATGTTGCCTCCGGGCATCCGCGACGTGTCGTCGTCGCCGGTGTACTCGAAGCCCAAGGTGTCGCGAGCCATCAGCGGCTGCACACTCCGCTTCATGAAACTGAAGGCCACGTGCTCGGTCCTCAGTCCAACTTCTCTGAGCACCTTGATGCGTGCCAGCAGCTCGGGGAGCTGGATCCCCTCCTGCATTGTGGGCTCCGTGTTCCACCAGTTGCGGTGCCTGGGCTGCCTCCCACTCGGCTTCGGCAGGCCGGGGTGGTGGTTCGTGATGTAGAACCACCTCACTTTCCAATCGGCGTTGGAGTCAATGAGCTTGTACGCCAGAAACTGCTCAGCGGCGTCTTCTCTCATCTGGATGCCAGCTCCTCCGACTACTCACGGATTGCTGGCGCTTGGCTGCGGCTTCACTCGGAAGAATTTCCGAAAGAGGATATAGTGCGGCTTGATCCCAATGAATGCTTCACAAAAATGGACGAAGACCGCGGTATGGAAAATGCCGTTAGGGTTCAGATTGAGGTACTCAACTCCGTAGTACCTGAGGAGGCCCTTGAAGAAATCACTAGCTGGAAGCGCGAGTCCGCGCTCCACGAAATGCGCGAACATTGGGATCTCGTCTTCAGCCTTCTCCATTGGGTATGGATCTCTGGCGGCGGCCCTCCACAGATCCACCTCCTTCTCCCGGATAAATCCGCTGTTGAGAAGGGACAACAGATCCTCGGTCTTCACCTTTGACTTTTTCCACTCGCGGCTTGGATCTGCCCGTGGTGGAGACATCGGCGGCATCGCCCCCGCAGCGCTTGCGGCGGCCTCTTCGCGGCCCCTCTTCTTCCCGGCGACCTTCGCAGACTTGGACGGTGAAGGCTTCATTCTCCAAGTACAGGGCGTATTCACGCGCATCCGCTCGGGGTCTACTCTGGAAGCTCTGGGTGGCGGCGCACTTGGATCTACTGCGGCGGCGGCATGCGCTGGAAGTGGATCTACTTCAGAACGATTCAAAATGGCTACAGCAGCGATGGGTGAAAAACCCTAAGGGTTTTGGCTTCTATTTATAAGTCAAACCGGCCCTCCAATGGCTAGATCAATAAGTCCGCGCTCGGCTGACTCAGCGGCCGCACGTGACCCTTCGTATTCTACTAGTCGACGCGCCTCACCTCGGGCGCTCGGCTACTTCTACTCGACTACCTGGGAAGCGACAAGACTCAGGAGCATCTCAGGACACATTATTCAAGATGACCCTTCAATTCGAGAGGAAGTACTCGACTCAAGGCTCGGGGGCTTCGTGCCACGTGTCCTTCGGTTTTTCTCTCCGAATTTTTCGGGATTTTCTTGCCAAGACTTCAGATGGACCCTCAGCCAGAGCCTGCGGCTCAACCTAAGGCTCGGGGGCTACTCCATATGGAGTGCGATTTTGCAATCGCACCTCCATATCAGCTCCGGTTTCAAGACAAGACGGGCATTTTTTGAAGACCTTCGAAGGCAGCACTCGAGGACGCTTGGGACTACTCGAGAAGACTTCAAGATTGCTCAAACATCGACCGGAGTACATTCCGGCCTCGGGATGCTTTGACTACTCTTGAGGACTTTTGACTTGTAGTACTCGAGGACGCTTGAGGACTACTCGTTAAGGCCGTCAAGACTACTTGAAGCTATCCTTCTCGACTACAAAGTACTCGGGGGCTTGTCGTATGGACCTCCCTGGGCCCACTACCTCGGTGGGTACCAGGACCGACTACTCGGTGGGCTCCTGGGACTACCCGGCTTGCGCTACATGGCATCTGATGGCGTGGAGCACAAGGACTACAAAGGAGTAGTACTCGGTTAGGGAGCTGTACATGTTCCGCACTGTATGGAGGACTCCTAGACGTACTTGACTAGTACTCTCTCCCTACTCCGCCTTGTAACCCTGCCTCCCGGGCTATATAAGGCGAGGCAGGGACCTTTCTCTAGCACCTCAACACAACTCACGGCATACTATTACACATCCGGTAATCATACCCTATCAATCCAGAGCTACGCAGCGTACAGGACGTAGGGTATTACGCAACACGCGGCCCGAACCTATCTAAATTGTGTGCCACGTGTCTCTTCCTTCGAGTTACCGATCTCGGCGAGGCCACATTCATCTACTTCGGGTACTCCCCTTAGTAGGTTGCCGGTCTAAAACACCGACAAGTGCCGAGCCATTTGCTCGAAAGTGGGGTTAGCACCAACCAAAGCATCTCTCCTACCAAAGCTACCTCCTCGAACACCACCACGGTAACCACCCTGAGGGAACCACCCCTCTCTGCCTGGAGGAGGACCAAAACCACGAAAGAGAACCCGTGGACCGTCCCTCCTCTCCTTCTCAAAGCTACGACTCCTCCCATCCCCGTAGTGAACTCAAGGGGGAGAACGCCTAGCAACCTGACCACCTGCAAACTCTCTAGCCCAACCACCAGAACCACGACCTCCAGAAACAACCCTCGCACCGTACGAGCACGAAACCCAACCGCCGCCCGTCCGTGCCCGCACCCGGGTCCGACCGGAGCCCCACACCGGTCTGACCGGTGTGACCTGGGCAGCAGCACCTCCAACAGCCTTCCGCTCTCCCCAAGCTCGAACTGTCCTCACATTTGCCTTGCCCCTGGGCATTTGCACACGAGGCTCAAGTACACCATCGGAAGGGTGGTACTTGTCCTTGTTAGCCCACTCCTTTGCCATTCTCTCCTCTCGCTTCCTCTTGAAGCAAAACTCATCCTTATGGCCATCTCTCCCACAATAGCCACAATGGAACCTCACAAGCTTAGGCTTAGGCTTGGGATGTGGCTGCTCACTAGGTTTCTCTCCACTCAACTCCTCCACCGGTTTCCCCTCACTAGCCTTCTCACTTTCTTTCCCAAAGAACACTTTCCCCGAAGTGCTCACAAACTTGATAGGCTTTTGTAGATCATTTGTGGGTGTAGGAAACACGGGTGGAGCTGGGGTTGTGTCTAGTCGGTTCCTAAGATGGTTAGGTTTTGGGGGGAAATCATTTTTGTGGTGGGTTTTTGGTGGCTCGGGGATATTCTCTCCACTTCCCTCACCAACTTTGTTTGCCCCAAGTCCCTCACCATCCTCGCCTCTTAAATGCCCTCGATCATCATCCTCAACTGAGGCTCATGACCGGACAACCAACCCATCAACTTCCTCAAGTCATCATTCTCATCCTGCAAACGATCAACATAATGTGCAAGTTCCAAATTTTTCAAAGCATGCATTTCACAGGTAGAGCATGATGTAGGCATGGGTTCCTTCAATTTAGCCTCAAGTGAACTAGTGTAAGCATGCATCTCATCAATCTTAGCATGCAAAACAAGGCAAGAAGTGCAAGCACCTAGCAAAGCAGGTCTAGACTTAAGCTCAGCCACTTCAACCCTAAGCACATCTAGTTCCTCACACTTGGAGGCATGCTTCTCCTTAAACAAATCAAGATCAGCAAGAAATATGAAGCAATCAACACAATCAACCTCATCTGAAACCACAGGGCTAGCCTTAAGGGAATCAATCTCAAGCTTGCTATCAAGCACCTGTGTCTCTAGCTCAGCCACTCTAGTCCTAGCATCCTCAAGTGAAGCCCTAAGCTCTTTTCTCATTTTCTTGGCCTCTCTAAGCATGTCATCACGGTTATCAAGCAAAGAGCCAAGTATCTCATTCTCCTGGCGCCAAGAAGGGAAGTTCATCACGCACCTCGTCGTCGGAATCAGAGTCTGAGTCGCTCTGTGTGCTCTTCTTGCTGCCGGAGCTCAGCGCCATGGTGCAGAAGCCATCTCTCGCGAAGCAGCTCAGCCCGCTCAGGTTCTTGGACGACTTCTTGTTCTTGCGACGATCACCTTTGTCTTCACTGCTGCTCGTGCTCGAGGTGGAGTACGCGGAACTGGAGTCGACGTCGCTCGCTCCAACCATCGCTCGGGCCTTGCCTCGGCTCTCCTTCTTCCTCGATCATCGCTCGTCCTTGTACTTGTTCTTGTGCTTGCTCTTGTGGTCGCGCCTCGACCGGTACTTGCCATCGTTCCTCGGCTTGTGCTTGTAGTCGTCCTTGTTCTCGAGCTTCTCCAGGCAGTCGGCGACGAAGTGTCCTGGCTTGCCGCACTGAAAGCATGTCCTCGTGTTCCTCCTCATGTTCACTCGGTTCTCGTGCAGCCTCTCGAACTGCCTCGTCAAGAGCGCCAGCTCGTCCTCTCCAAGCTCGTCGAACTCCTCATTTGGCATAGACATCAAAGAGGAAAAAGAGGACATCCTGGTGGATGGGTTAGTGTTAGCCTTTCCTTTCGAACCACCAACGAGGGCAAGACTATGGGAATCAGTCGGTCTCTCGAGCTTGGCAGTCATGCCCCTATCCACCTCAGTCGACTTGAGCTTCGAGAACAGCTCGTTCACCGTCAGAGTGTCATACTTCTCCGACTCCACAATGGCCTCGAACTTTCCGCCCCAAATCGTACGATCCAAAGAGCGTAAGAGCTTGATCGCTCTATCATGATCATCGTATGGGAGCACGTCCACATTGGCCCTCATGTTGTTCACAACCACCGTGAACCTCTGAAACAAGGCATCTATGGACTCACCGGGGAGATGAGTGAAGTTCTCGTACTCTCTCCGGTAGGTCGCATACATCCGTGCCTCGAACCCCGGGCATTCCCAACATGAGCCTCCCCGCAACACCGCCCAAATCCTACAAGCCAAGTGCTCGGTGTGCACCCGATCGATCTCGGCCGACACAAAGCACGAAACAAGTAGTCGACCGCCTTATTGTTGGCGTCGAATCCGTCCCTCGATCCCGGAGCGAGGAAGTCCATCGGCCGGACATAACTCCGTGTCCACCGTGACATCCCAAAGAATTCGACCCTTTCCGCGGAGGAACGCACCCATCCGCTTACTCCACATCCGGTAGTTCCCCGCCATCGAAGTGTGGAGGACCCAAACCCCATTCCCCGGTACACCATCCTTGGATCTTAGACTGGTTAGAGTCAATAAAGACCCGAACCGGCTCTGATACCACTTGAAGGACCGATACGGCGAACCAGAGAGGGGGGGAGTGAATGGGAGCCGATAAAAATTCTTCTCGAAGGAGATGGAAACTCCAACAAGATGAATACGGCTTCCAACACACGTCTCTGACTCACTACCCAAGTTGGCCAAGCCCACGTAGCCACTGGAGTGCCACTGGACCTAGGAACCAACACACAACCTTTCGACCCGAGAACGCAGCGGAACACCAAACCTCGAGTCTACAGACCCATACCGGTCAGACCGGTGAGCACCACCGGTCAGACCGGTCCCTGCTGGTGAAACTGAGCAACTTTCACTAAGTGGCTCTACACCCGGCCGACCGGTGAGACACACCGGTCGGACCGATCACGGCTGTACCGAAAGCCCCTAAGCACCAAACAGGCCAACCGACCACCAAACTGACCCAAACTCGAAACAGCAGCAACACGGGACAACAGCGAACACACCAAGACGTTCACCCGAGCAAAATCCCACTGAGGGTTGCACCATTCAGACCGGTCAAGAGCACCGGTCAGACCGGTGTAGCCTGGGCAACTCGGGATGAACAACACCCGCGGGTCAACTCCCCCAAATCCAAACCTCGATCTCCCGAATCGCTCCACGGACTTGAACAAGACTTTGGAGATATTAGGAACACCTCATAAGGAGTCCATAGCCAAGTTTAATCCCGCCAAAACTCGTCCAAAAAGGAGGAATCAAGGAAATCCCGCCAAGAGCACTTCCAACCCAAGAACTCAAGAAACCCCAAAATCGAGCACCTTTACTCACGGATTTGGGAGGGGAATCACAGCCCAAAGAACCACGAAGGGTTCCCACAAATTTCCCCCATCAAATCCCCAAGAGAAAAGTCCCGAAAACAACCCAAACAAATCACCAAGAGAGGGCTCCGAAAATCACCACCAAGAACAACCGGGGAAAACACATCCAAACCTTGAGGAACCACGCCGAATCATCTATACATGAAACAAAGGTTCATACAAGGTCTAGCAAGCCGCCCGATCATCCATCCCTCTCAACAAGATCTCTCCATGAAGCTCTCTTGCTAGTCCTATGGAAAACCTAAGGAAAATAGGAAGGAAAATGGGAAAACAAATGAGCTAGGGTTCCAAGAGTTGGCTGCCATCCTCTCACCTCTTGGGTTATATGGAGGCAACCGAAAGTCTAAAATGCCCTTTCCTAATATCTAGGGATACAAGCCCCTCAAGGGCGGATTTGGAAGTCTTCATGCCTTCTCCATCGGACGGATGCCCGGCGACCGCACCCTGCGTAGCCTCGACGCAAGCCATGCGATCTCGACGTGTGTCCTCCGCTTCGAAGTCTCCGGACTGCATCGTCGCACACCGGTCAGACCGGTGCTCCTCACCGGTCAGACCGGGACCCACCGGTCAGACCAATCTGGCACTGCTGCAGCACCGTCTTCGGTTCTTCGGTCTTGACTTTGTGGATCAACCAAGGAACCCAGTGGTTTTCTGGTGAACCACCGGAAACCCCGCGAACTCGGTGTAGCCTCCGCCAATCTCCACTCATGACTCGGCTCCCACGTAGTCCCGGCTCGACCTTGGTTTTGAGGCTCAACCAAGAAACCGTCCACGACTTCATCTTGCTATTCATGCCACCATGCGGCCCGCACTTGACCCCCGCCGGCCACCGGGTCCCTCGAACGAAGCCTACTTGTCTTCTCCACACCTGGAGGCCTCACCGGCGATGACCTTTCACGCTTGTTCTTCACCTGCACCAACACCAGTCAAGCCGCAACCTGCACCTGCAATACTTAGCCAAGAATCAGTCCACACAACGTTGTCAATCACTCATCACACAAGGAAGCGACCATCCACCGGTCCTCGAAGCACACATGGTCCTCACTTATACAAGAATTTGAAGGAAAGAAGCGGGTAGTAGCGTACCTTAGCCGAAAATTACTTGATCCTGAAACCAGGTATTCGGCTGCGGAGAAACTGTGCTTGTGTGTTTACTACTCGTGTACAAAGTTTCGGCACTACTTGTTGAATGCCGAATGCGTTGCATACTCCAAGTTTAATGTAATAAAACATATGTTATCTATGCCAATTTTGAATGGAAGGATTGGCAAGTGGATTTTGGCCTTGTCTGAGTTTGAGCTGAAGTTCAAATCAGCAAAAGCTATAAAAGGTCAGATTATTGCCGATTTTATTACTGAGCATCGTGATCCATCAACTCATTTGCTTGAAATTACTCCTTGGGCTCTGTTCTTTGATGGATCCTCATGTGGTAAAGGAGGAGGAGTAGGGATTTTATTAATTTCACCCAGGGGTAAGATGTTTGAGTTTGCTATCCCTATTCAGCCTATTGTCACAAATAATCAAGCTGAGTACGAGGTGTTACTTAGAGGGCTTCAATACCTGAGAGAAGCTGGGGCTGTTTCAGTTGAAATTTATGGAGATTCAGAGCTGGTTATAAAACAAGTGAACGGCCAATATGAATGTAAAAGTGATGCCCTGAGGAATTATTACGAAGAATGCAGGGAAATCTTAAAGAGTTTTCGGTTAGTAATTCTGCAGCATGTTCCTAGGGAACACAATGAGGAGGCAAACAGGTTGGCTCAAAGTGCTTCAGGTTATAGAGAGAATCAAGAAGCGTTTGCCATGGAGGTATGTGCTTTCAGGAGTAATCTTGCAGGGGATGACTGGAGAAAGGAGATTGTTGATTATTTGGAAAATCCATCCCGAAAGGTTTCTAGGAAGCTCAGGTATAAAGCTATAAAATTTGTTCTTCTGGATGGACACTTATTTTATAAATCATTAGATGGGGTGTTGCTGCAATGCTTGGGTCCAGAAGAAGCAAAGAAAATGATGAGCGAGGTGCATGATGGGCTGTTTGGAGCGCATCAATCAGCCTATCGTGTGAAATGGGTTATCAGGCACACTGGATATTATTGGCCAACGATATTAGAAGATTGCTCTGAATATTACAAAGGTTGTCAAGATTGTCAGAGGTTTGGGAACATCCAGAGAGTTACAGCATCAGCCTTGAACCCTATTATCAAGCCATGGCCATTCAGAGGATGGGGTATAGATTTGATTGGCCAGATAAATCCACCATCTAGCAATGGGCATAAATTTTTGCTTTTGGCAACTGATTACTTCACCAAATGGGTTGAGGCAATTCCACTGAAGAAAGTAACATCAGAAAACATGATTGAGTTTGTTAAAGAACACATCATTTACAGGTTTGGAATTCCTCAAACAATTACAACTAATCAAGGAGCTCAGTTTGTATCTTTGGAGTTCAGGGAGTTTGCCGACAGCATGGGAATCAAATTGTTTAATTCTTCGCCTTATTATGCTCAAGCTAATGGTCAAGCAGAGGCTTCTAATAAGATCATGATCAAGCTTATACAAAAGAAGATTGATCATAAGCCAAGGAGGTGGCATTCGGTACTCAATGAGGCTTTATGGGCTTACCGAATGGCTCCTCATGGAGCTACAAAAACTTCTCCTTATGAATTAGTTTATGGGCATCACGCTGTTTTGCCCTGGGAACTGCAATCGGATTCAAGGAGAGTGGTTTTGCAAAAGGATTTGAGCTCCAAAGACTACAGTGGCTTAATGATGGACGAGTTGGAAGATTTGCATATGATTCGTCTTAGAGCCCTGGAAAACATTGAAAGGAACAAGATGCGAGTTGCTAAGTATTACAACAAGAAAGTGAAGGTTAAGCAATTCGCAGAAGGAGATTTAGTTTGGAAGGCGTTATTGCCGATCGGGACTAAGTACAGTGCGTTCGGCAAATGGTCCCCGAATTGGGAAGGTCCTTTTCGGGTAATCTGGTGTGTGCCTGGTAATGCTTACATATTGAAAACTTTACTAGGAGAAGAATTTTCCGCTGCAATAAATGGAAGATATTTAAAGAAATATTATCCTAGTATTGAAGTTGATCGTTGATCACAAGCGCCAGGACTACAAGCATTAGATTCAGAAGGATAGCCGGCATTCAAGAGAGAAGCCGCCTTTAGAACAAAAATCCTGAACAGGGAAATGGACAATACTAAGATGTATTGCCCTTAGCACGAAAATACATAACATTACACATGTTTCTTGCAGGCTTTTATTTGACAATCCAGCTGCTCAAGATTACAAGGGGGTGGGAAGCAGAAGGCCTGGCGAAAGAAGCGAAAGTATGCTTCATTTCTTTTTCTTGTCTTGCTTGTTCAGCTCCTCCCTCTTCAACTGTTTCAGGACCACCGTGACGGCAACCTGGAAGCTTCGGGGGTGGCCATGACTTGCAGCTTCCATTAGGCAGTCCCAGGCGGCCTTCAGGTTACTGTACCTATCGGAGACATCTAGGGGAGAAGAGCAGTTGTTAGAAAACGAAAGTCTGAGCCTAAACATGAAATCAAGTAAAGATGGAAGTTTTACCCCCTACTAACGCCTCCAAGCTCATGCGGCGTTCGCGTTCGGCATGGCAGCGGGCGGTGATGTCTCGCAGATCGTGCTCCAGATGCCGAATGCGGCGGCGCAACTGGTGATTGATCCTCTGTTCCGGCGTAGCGTCCTCTTCTTCAAGGGGGGGGGGGTAAGAGGAGATGTACTCGGGCGTTTCTTCAGTCCCAAGGATTTCTTCAGGAAGCATATCAAGGCTAGAGAGAACATGAAGGGGTAAACATGAGATTTCAAATAAGAGCAAGAAGCAGATTAAAAGAAAACTCACTCTTGAATGGTACGCTTCTTTGGTGGGATATTGTCCTCCTTGATGGGTTGCTTTCCCTTGTCCGCCATGGCTTTGAGGTTTTCTCCTCTGAGCAGGGGGAGAAGATTTGAAGTGATGGAAGAGTATGCGAGTGGATTTGCAGGGTACCCAGGGGGCTATTTTATTGACTGTAAGAGCGCATTGGGAGTGATGACTGGTTGGCGTACGTTATTGGAATACCAAGCGGCATGGTTTTCCTCCCGAATGCGAAGGGTTTTCATTGAACAGTGTTTATGGTTCCCGAACTGAGGATTTTTCTGCGGATTTTGCGCCAAGGGGCAGTTGCTTTCGCGTATTCGGCTCAAGTAAAGTTCCCGAATACATTTGAGAAAAGTAAAGTTCGCAGTTGCAAGCAGGAGGGGATCATCACAATACAAGCATGGAAGTTAAAATTCTTTATTTGTTGTCGAAGATCAATTATCCCTAGTACAATCTAATCGAAAAGCGTTCGGCAATGGCATCGCCATGACCATCGAGGCACTCCAAGATGACTTCGATCTCGTCGATGTCTTCTGGTGCGCCGCCCTGGTAGCCTCGCGATTGGATGGAGTAGTCGACGCCGGTATGCGTCGCCATGGCGGCCAAGCCCAAGGTGGTGCCGAGGCGGATGCCGAGGACAGCCACCTCGTCCACGTGGTCTTCTACCGCGGCGAGGCGCTCCGCCGGCGTGTCTCCGGGAGCGTTCACCTTGTAAGCCAACTGCTTCACCAGCATATCAGCTGGTCAAGCTCAGCGTCGCAGGCTGCAAAGTGCAAGGCAATGATGGTTAGTATCAAAGTCGAATTGGATTGGAGGTTAATCTAAGGAATATACTGTCGATGGTTGCCAGAAACTGTTTGCGCTGGTCCTCCCACTCGAGTTCGGCAATGCAGGCTTTCTTGTAGATTTCTCCCAGCTCGCGCCAGGATTCGTCACGCTCCGCCTTGAAGCGAAGGGCGTCGCGCTCGTCGTAGG
This sequence comes from Cenchrus americanus, assembly GCA_947561735.1. NCBI lineage: Eukaryota > Viridiplantae > Streptophyta > Magnoliopsida > Poales > Poaceae > Cenchrus > Cenchrus americanus. The sequence goes on from OX387240.1 coordinate 79,946,552, forward strand.
GCACCGGGGAGTAGTTATACGACTCCGAGGAGTCGTCCGGCAGGGCCGGGTTCGTGGCCGGCGCAGGGGTCGGGTTCCATTGGATGAGCCTGAAACAAAGCAAATCGTCAGGAACAGGAGGAAATCTGGAAAGAATCATGAGAGAAGTTGACGATCACTGCCTCCGACGCGCGCTGGCGCGGCTTCCTTCTGCCTCGTCGGTGGAGGGGCGCCTGTTGCTGCTACCCACCATTGGTTTTTGGAGCTGTACTGTTGGTGGAAGAAGTAGGCTTGGGTTGGCAAAGGTTTGAAGGCTAAAGGCTTGGTGAAAGGCCAGGGGCACCTAAGGTTTTATTTATAGGGATGGTGAAGAGATCGTGGCCCTGTATCGTGGTGCATATCCCGAGAAACTTGGAAAGTGGAGAGGTTTCCTTAACCGAATCACCGTCGAGTCGTTTGGAATTCAAGCTGAGTCATATTCGGTTGACTGGCTCGGCTATGTTGCGGTCAGAGTGCTGTTCGGGTATGGCACTGTTTGGCTGCAGTTACTGAATGAATCGTCTAGAAAACTGCAAACAAGGTAATATAGAGAAAGGGAAATAAAATTTATGAAAGGCAAGGTTACAAGGACGAGTGATTCAGTTGTACATTGCTTAGTACAATCAAATGTTCAAGTACTTTGCAATTACACTAGAGGCATTTGATATTATCTGATGGATATTCTCCAGTTGTTCCTGGTAATCTCTTTGAGTATTTGACAGGACGGGGAGTTGTGCCTCGAGCTGGTTTGCTTCAGTTATGGCCGCTGATGCTTCCTCTTGGGTTTTCTCTATTAATCCAGGGAGCTCAGCTATCTTTTCCTCGTCAGCTTCAATTTCAGCTGACAAATTCCTCAGCTCAGTTTCGAGTGTAGCTTTTCTGGCAATTTTCAATTCAAGAGCAGATTGCAATTTGGCCAGCATTTCCTTGTTGTTCTCAATCTGGGCCTGAGAACCTTTTACAGCTTGTTCAGCTCTGGCTTTCTTTTGCTCAAGAACCGGTCGGGAGGATTGGCTTTTCAAGGCTCGCCTTATTGCCACATAGTGATTGTCCAGATCTGAGATAGGCCCCAAGGAAGCTTTGATGTCTTCAGAGAGCTCTTGATCGATGGATTCAAGCATTTCCTCGAAGTGATCAACATCTCTGATTTGATCTCCGGCATCTTTTTGCAGCCAGGAAAAGATTTCTCTGAGCCTTGCATGGTTTTCCTCCGACAGAACCTGATTTGGAGTTTCCCCATCCCCTGTTTCGGCAGTTGGATCATTCACTATAACTGAAGAGCTTGGTGGTGGTGAAGTTTGATCCTGAGAGAGAAGGATTGCCGAATTAGGAATGGTTTATTAAAAGGAGGTAACAGAATTGGGAGCGTGCGCTTACCTCATGCCTGATTCCCTGAATTGGGGTAGGGACTTGTTCAAGTTCAGGGGGAATTTCTTGGGCGACCAGTGGAAGAGACGTCTGAGGAGTTCTTGGCAAAGCTGAAGTTTCTACTTGAGGGGAAGCTGGTGCAGTCCCTGGTAAATTTGAGGCTTCTGGCTGAGATGAAGGTGGATTCATCCCTGTTGAGACTGGAATTTCTGCTTGGCCAGGGGGAGATTGAACCTTGGGGAGTTTGAAGCTTCTGGTTGGATTAATGAGTTCATTTCTGGTGAAGCTGGAACTTCTGCTTGAGGAGGGGGTGATTGGATCCCTGGTGAAGTTAAGATCTCTACTCAAGCAGGAGATGGTTGAGCCCTTGGTGGACTTGGAGAGGGAGTTTCCATGGGTTGATTCACCAATGTTTCTTCTGCAGATATTAAATAAAGAGTAAATGCTAGTGTGAGTGATGATCTTTGAAGAGAAAGAAGCAATAAAGGTCATACCAACAGATGGAGCATTGGCAGATTCTGAAGCTGATGGTTGCTGAGTTCTAGTCTGGAATTGCACAAGATATGATATGTCAGATCAAGAATAGTCTTGTGTTCAAAAAAGAAAAGATGTTACCTCAGTGGGTATTTTTTTGGTGGTTCTTTTCTTCTTGGCAGCTGGGGGTGCAACCAAGGGTAGAGCTTTTCTCTTATCAGAGGTTGAGCTGATAAGAGTAGGGTCCATTGTAGCATATATGGCCATCAGCTGAGCCAGAGTTGTGGATTTGAATCCCAAGGCAGAAATTGGGCCTACTATATTATAAGCAATTGTCCTGGCTCGAGGGGCAGGCACTGTATTCTGCAAGAGGTGATCAAAATCATGATTAGTAGTGAAAGGGGTGCCTGGTCAAAGAAAAGATAAGTGTGTTACCTCTGAAATTGGCTGAAAGTCAAGCATTAGCTCAAGACAGAATGAGTGCATTGGCTCACTGAAGATGTGGACATGGAATTCTTGCCACCAGGAGATGAAGAGAGGGTGAGCTATTGTTGTTGGTGTGAAGAGCCAGGTATAAAGAGTTCGACTGCATTGATATTCAAAGACCCTTCTGGCTTGAATGCTCTCTGTGATTTCCTCCCTGGGTTTGAGGAATTCATGAAGAAATAGCCTTGGAGGCATTTGGCCACATCCTAGTTGTCGGGCCGTTATATTTGGCTGATAATACTCGTAGGTGCTGTGATTTAACCTTCCCCCGCAAAATTCTGCTGGCAAGGCGCATGGATGGATAAAGATATTGAAGATTTCTATAGATCTTGCATCATGGCATCCAGTTTCGAAGGAGAATTCAAAGGGGAGGGTCAAATTATCATTGTGCAGATAAGGGATCCAAAGGGGATCAGCGAAACCTCTGAAGAAGAGCTCAAAAAGCTGACTGACATTCTGGTCAATAGATATGGTTGAAGCAGCTTCTCCACGGGTTTGGCATCCTCTGGTAATCTGAGCTTATCCTTCTTTATGGCTGGATGAAAGGAAATGCCGATTGTTAAGATTGCTGTTAACAATCTGGTGCATGTATAGTTGCAGCCACATCTGCACGAACCACCAAGGGCCATTGACACATGATATCTTCTGGCCAGTGTGCATTTGGGAAATAGTCTGATGGAGCATATGATACACACTCCCTAGGAGATATTTTCCAAGAGGGATGCGATGACCAATGGCTAGATCTGTAGCCATGGCAATGTGATTCAAAGTTGGCTCATTGGCTTTACCGCAGAAGATGAATCTACACAGCCACATGTTCAGGAATGCCTTGTATTCAACTTCACCCAGAGGGCCGTCTTTCATGTGATTCTGGATATATGACTTGTATCCACTTCCTATCTTCACTCCTTTTTGCCTTGTGGAGCCTTTGTATTGGAAGGGATACATGGGTCCTGAGATATCAAGGCCAGTCATCATGTATACATCGGCCAAAGTAGGAGACATTGGGCCGTGACCAAAGAGAAAAGCATTGACACCATTTGACCAGAAATGGCAGGCTGCTATCAAGAGATTTTCATTCTTGGGGGTTTCGGCAAGAGATAACTCCAAGCACTGGGCAATGCGGAGGCTGTCCCAATTGCTGGTTTTGGCGCTGTTATCTGCAAGTATTCTCTTGTACCAATTTCTCCAGCCTGCGATTGGGGGCAAAGGCCAGTTCTTGAAAGCATCTTGCCACAGAGGGGGCCCCGATAAAGCCGCTTTGAAAGGGATTTTCTTGGATTCAGCTTCAATGAACTCGCGGGGATCAGAAGTTCCCACAGGTCCGAGGAAATATGATGTTGAGTTGGCCTCGGTGCGAATCAAAAGCACGGTGGAAAGCTCCTATCAAGAAAAGACGGAAAAAGAAATTTGAGGTAGGAGTCGAAAAGAATAATGCCGAATGAACCTTAAGGGGATGAAATTTACCCGAGCAGCTTGATTTTGATCCGCCATTGAAGATTTGAGCTTGGGGAAAAGATGACTTAGGGTTTGGATCTGGACGAAGACTCCGGTGGATTGCAGGGGGAGAGAATAAGTGTTGAACAGATTTGATTTGAAGACGTTGGCAGTCAATTTCGGAATAAAATCACTTTTATCCCGTAATAGAAGGGGCATATGTTAACACCAAAAATTGGTACAGGAAGGAGGCTGATTTGTGGGCCTAACATGGTAACAAATCCCGTTCAGTAGAAGAAGATTTCTTCAAAGGTTTCGACAGAGATGCCTGTGGTCGGCAGTTTGTTTCCGTTCGGCAAAGGGACTATTTGCGCTGGATTTGCGGGATCGCGTGGTGACGTGGCTCGAACGGAAGGAGGGGACGAATGGATGGATAAGCATTTGCACTTGGGCATTAAATTAGGTATCAAATATTGTTCTTGTAGTCCACCAGGAGTCATGTTAGGGCAGGGTATAAATATGAACCCTAGATGTATGTAATTGTAATCGAACATTCTCATAACAAACCGACTTTACGCCAAATTCTCGAGTCCTTTAGTCGTGTCATCGAGTTCTTCGAGAGGGTTCATCGATCCGTCGACCTCTGTAAGTACCGGCAACCTTTTATCATGTCTAGTATCATGCGGTGGATTTAGATTGTGATGCAAGTAGTCTTGTTACCATGCTTAGTATCATGCGGTAGATTTAAGCTTGGTTCAAGAGGGTTTCTTGTTAGATCACGAGCCATGTGGTGGGCTAAGATCTAGCTTGGAGCTAGTTATCGGCTCTATTAGATTTGGCAAGATCTAATAGATTCATTAAGTTACCACGTGTTGCTTTGAGTTTTACTTTATGTTTAAATTCATGTAACACTCTTTTGCCCAATTTAGATTGGTTTGGATCGGCTTTACCTTGTTTGGTGATCCCTACGGTACATGTTCATATCTTTGGCTCAATACGGCACGTGGATCACGTGTTCTCTGATAGCCGAAACCAAATCAGTCTATGTTGTCGCGTGTTGTGGGTTCAAGCTTGTTAATCTTGTGTAAATCTTGACAGAACCGGGTGTCATGCGGTAGATGCAGGTTTTTGGGTTGTGTTAGAGCTAATCATCCGGTGGATTAGATCTCGATTTCAACCTGATAGATTTATCATCTTTGGCAATGTTTGTTCCTTCTCCACGGATCCCGATTCGGCTGTACAACTGTATTCGGTTATGCTTCCATGAGTAAAACGTGCTTATAAGTTATGTTTTAAATAATGCATGCTTTTAGCTTTCCATATTTAGATTGTATCATGCGGTGGATAGATCTTTTTATGGTTGGTGGTGTGATTTCAAACAAGTTGTATCATGCGGTGGATTAACTTGTTCGGTTTCCCGCTTGACGGGTTTTAAAGTACCTAGACATGCGGTAGACTAGTGCTTTGGGCCTATGCATGCTTGTTCATTACATATTTGTAATTATGCTTTTACTTTATTTATTTATACTGTTATTTATCCTCGAGGATCGGTCATGATCTTGTGCACGAGCAGCGTTATTTAAACAAAGATCGATCTTTTGTCAATCTCACGTCATCCATTCGGCTATTTTCTGTTTATGTTCTAAAAGTTCTCGAAATGATCTTTAACTTGTTGACAGATAGCTTCTCATAGCTATATGTCATCTTACATGGCTTTTAGCCGCAAATATGGAACTGTCTGGTACCACCCGGTAAGTTCCAAGATTTGGTATTTAATTGCTTTATCTTTTGTTAATTTCAGGAAAATTGACTAGCACGCTTTTGGAATCTGCTCGTGTGTTAAGCCAGCTTTGTTCGACTTGCTGTGTGCTTGGCGCAGGGTGCGGATTTTGCGTCAACAAAATCCTACACAAAGCCTAGCAAAACACCTCCAAACAGACCAAGAACTGACCAGCAGCATCACGACCCAAAGACACACGAGTCAAGTAGTTCACCCGAGGCAAATCCCACAAGTGGCTTACACCGATCAGACCGGTCACGCACACCGGTCAGACCGGTCAAGCCTGGGCAGCTCGGGATGAACAGCACCCGAGGGTCAACTCCGCCAAATCCAAACCTTGATCTCCCGAATCGCTCCACGGACTTGTGCAAGACTTTGAGCGTAGTAGGAACACCTCATGAGGAGTCCATAGTTAAGTCTTTGTCCACCAAAACTTGCCAAATCAAGAGGAATCGAAGAAATCACGCCAAGAACTCCTCTAACCCTAGAACACCGAAAACCCCAAAATTGAGCCCCTTAACTCACGAATTTGGGAGGGTAATCAAAGGCAAAAGAACCACGAAGGGTTCACACGAATTTCCCCCATCAAATCCCCAAGAGCAAGGTCCCGAAAACACACCGAGAAAACCACCAAGAGAGGGCTCTGAAAATCACCACCAAGAACAATCGAGAACAACACAACAAAGCCTTGAGGTACCACACCAAATCATCTATACATACCAAGGAGGTTCATACAAGGTCTAGCTTGCCGCCCGATCATCCAACCGTCTCACAAGATCTCACCATGAAGCTCTCAAGCTAGTCCTATAGAAATCCTAAGAAAATAGGAAGAGAAAATAGGAAAGCAAATGAACTACGGTACCAAGAGATGGCTGCCATCCTCTCACCACTTGGGTTATATGGAGGCAAGCCAAAAGTCTAAAATGCCATTACTTAATAACTAGGGATACAAGCCCCTCAAGGGCGGTTTTGGAAGTCATCAGATTTTCTCCATTAGACGGATGCCAGGCGACCGCACCCTGCTTAGCCTCTACGCAAGCCATGCGATCCCGACGCATGTCCTCCACTTCGAAGTCTCCGGACTGCGTCATCGCACACCGGTCAGACCGGTGCTCCTCACCGATCGGACCGGCTGGAGCTGTTGCAGCACCGTCTTCGGTTCTTCGGTCTTGGCTTTGTGGATCAACCAAGGAACCCACTGGTTTTCTGGTGAACCACTGGAAACCCCACGAACTCAGTGTAGCCTACGCCAATTGCCACTCATGACTCGGCTCCCACATAGTCCCGGCTCTACCTTGGTTTTAAGGCTCAACCAAAAAATTGTCCATGACTTCATCTTGTTGTTCATGCCACCATGTGGCCTGCACTTGACCCCACTGGCCACCGGGTCCCTCGAACGAAGCCTACTTGTCTTCTCCACACCCGGAGACCTCACCGGTGACGACCTTTCGCGCTTGTTCTTCACCTGCACCAACACCAGTCAAGCTGCAACCTGCACCTGCAATACTTAGCCAAGAATCAGTACACACAACATTGTCAATCACTCATCACACAAGGAAGCGACCATCCACCGGTCCTCGAACCACACATGGTCCTCAATCTGCCCCTTGATGAGTGCATTGACAACACCAACATAAAGTAACATGAAAGATAAGAAAAAGAAAAGAAGTGAATAAAAAGAAACTCCAACAAGTGATCGAAAGCCAAAGAAAAGCAAAGAGCAAGATCACTTGAAGAAGACAAGTCTCAGACCCCTTAGGCAAGGGCAACGGCTCAACACATCCGAGACAAAACTATGCTCAAGCAAAGAGCGCAAACCACCAAACCAAAGCTCGAAAAACCACAAAGAGCTTCCCCTGCACACATGCAAGCTCCCACTGAACCAATGTGTTGACGGATAAAAGACGTATCCACCTACGATCCGCAAGCGTACGGACCTACACCTTTTTCACCACAGGATTCCTAAGGTTCTTGTCAATCCGCGGAGCAAGGGGATTACAAGCATTTGACCTACCTCCACTCACTAACTACTCAAACCCTAAACGACAAAACTACACTAGAGAGAACAATTAAGCTATCAAGATAAAAGACACTCGCCCATGGGTCTACGATCCTAGAACATGCAATCGCTTTAAACATGAAAACCAATCTAATTTATCAGGGGTTGTGACACAGTTTCACCCTTTCCCTCCCCTCATATTGTCACTACGCGGAGGTAATCGTGACTAGACCTATGATGGACACGGCATATTGAATGGATACAAGGGAGCATTGGAGCTCTAGTCCCTTTACGGTATGGTAGCTAACCTTAAGCAATAAAGTATATTCAACACATGATGATAGATAGATGTTCCAACAAAGTACGATTACATCTTAAGATCGATTACAACCCTTGGACGAATAGGGAAATTACCCCATCAAGGTAATAGACATATTACCGTTGATCATGGCCACCCTTCCGACGGTGTCTTCCTTCTTCTCCACTTGTGGGTGCATCCTTCGAGGTGGTTGATCCCCCTCCGGAGATCTCCCTCCTCTCTCTCTAGCTTGTGGATGGCCTCCTGGTACGAATGGCTCTCTCCTTTGCGAATGGTGGTGTCTCCAGAGCTTTAGGATTGAAGATCCTTCGGGTGCAAGGAAAAGGGGGCCGAACCGACCCCCGGAGTGGGCTAGGCCGGCCGGCCTGGGCCGACCGGCCCAAGCCCATTTCGGCCCGGTTCGGTCGCCTCTTCGCTCCCGTGGATCCTCAGGTGATTATGCACTTTGCCCCTTCCACTTGCATAATTTTGACAATGTCATCCTCGCGTCCAAGATGGAGGTTCTCCGCGCATGAAGTTCGGTCTTTTACACTTCAATCCCCAGGGGTGTTCCTACGTAGCACTTCGGTCCTTGCCACCATTGGAAGTGATTTCATCAAGCTCATGAACATGAATAAGACTCCGTAAATGCTCCTTTGAACTTGTTGTGAATCCGTCCTTTATGTCCATGTTTTCCTACATAAACACAACACTTCCAAATGCATGCACATAGATGAACTTGTTATATGATTAGTGTGCCTAGTGGCGGGTTAGTTCCATAAACAATTCCAAAACAAAGTTTAATGAACATGTTTGGTGTACCAAAATACACCGTCAACATCTCCCCCACGCTTAGCTCTTGCTCATCCTCGAGCAAGTACTCGTAAAAGAACTTCGTCCAAAGTGTTGTAATCGTGTACCGCTAATCCTTATTCACAAGTTAGTCAATCTTTTGTCTTTAATACATAAGCATAAAGTAATGATCATCATACATAAACATGGGCGTTTAGAATTTTTACCACGTCAAGATTTACCCCACAACTCAAACTCTTCACTCGAGGGTCTTTATGATTTTTCAAAAATACAATTCCTGCAACAAGTGTTAGACAAAAACCTTTCTCCAAGCTCTCTAAATTCACTCATATGAGGTCACTATCCTAAACCAGTTTTATAAAACTCTCACCTCCCATAAATCTCTCATATGACATGTAAAGTGGAGCTATAGGTATGGCTAGCACAATCAACACAAGTATTGTCAAACTAAGAACTTCCTCTAATGGTTGTTTACCTTTCAAAGCCAATGATCATGAGAATAAACCATATGTGGGGATATCAAGGGTGAGAAGATTTAGAATGGTGGACATGTGCAAGGGCAAAAGAAAATATGACTACGAGGCACCGATGACGTCCTCGTTGTCGGATTGCACATGGTTGGAAAAAGAGTGCAAGTTTCATCTCTCAACAACGTGACATCCTTCCTTGCACTTTATTTTTCTTTCAGTTGATTCATCCCTCTCATATGTTTCTTTCCATTCCTCTTCTCTCTTTTTATTCTTCTTCTTCCTTTCATTCTCTCATACACATATATTTATATTTTCCTTACTTTTGTATTTTTCTTTCTTTCTTTTCCATACACATACTTTTCTCTTTATTTTTTACCTCTCTTCACATCTTTTTCTCTCTTTTCAAAGCTCTCAACTCCTCTCTTTCATGCATGCACACAATCTGAAATTTCAAATAAACCACGCTAGAGATGAGACAAAACTTTGAGAGTAGGTTGTGTTCAAGGAATGTGATGTACAAAACAGATGTATAGGTCCAGGTATGGAATTTGGCGATGTACGGGACTTTCGATGTGAAAGTCACGTTACCGAATGCATGACGAGGCTAGCAACAAAAGATAAGCACAAGAACATGATCAATGCTCGAAATTAAAACTCCCAAGAGAGAAGGATCCTAGCCCAACTCATCGTGCTAATCACACTTATGGTGGAGCAAAAAATAAATTTGGCTTTGTATAGGATTTTTTTCTTACTCTCAACTTGGAAAAAGAGGTTTTGCTAACCTTTATCACAAGGGTTTTTAGATAATTTTCAGAACTGATTTCCTCCAACTTTTAGCATCGAACATAGCACAACCAAAATAAAAAGCTCAAGATCAAAGCACGGTATGGGTACTTTTAGAAGTAGCAATTCCACTAAGCACCACAATAAATATTTTTCAAACCACACACTTATGTCCATATATCAAAAACTAAAGACGAACAAACGAGTGAATGAAGATAAGCATCACACAAGACACAAAATTTAAAGGACTCTTTTTATTTGATTTTCTTTGACGCAACACTAAATTAAGACACTTCAAACTTGCAAAAATTTAAAAACACACTCAAAAAACTAAAGACTCTTAAACTCTAAAACTCTCTCGAAAACTAAACCGAACAAATCTAAACATGAAGCTCAAAAGCTAAAGGCTAGCTAGCTAGCTCTCTCCCACGCTAAAATCATACGACGTCCTCGTCGTATCTTACAAAAATCCTAAGGGGAAAACTAAACCTAGTGGTACTTTCCGCAACTATTGCACCATTTGCCCCTCATGTTCCTGACCATGCCAAAAAGTTTGTGCACGTTGCAATTCAGGAACTTGTAGTCGTCTTCGACCACGCGTTCCAAATCCTCTGTACGTTGCCTCATCGCCTCAATGGCCTGGAAACATTCGTCGACCGATGTGTAGAGCTCCGAGATGGAGTGACGGCAAGCCGCACAACACATCGGATGCATCCCGAAAGGGTCGTCATCGCCAGGGTCTCCATCGTCGTCGCTGCCGTCATCGCCATCACCGTTGTCGTCGCCACCATCGTCGTTGCCCCCGCCGTTGGGGCCTTCGGGAGTCTTCTCCTTGGGCACCTCTTCCCAAATGTACAAATCATTATCGTCTCTTCCGGCGGCCGCCCACGAGCTTGGGCTATGATCGTCAGAGTAGTCGCTATCCCCATAGTCCGACACCTCCTTGTAGTCCTTCTGCTTCATGCCACAGATGTGCGCCGACCTTCAAACGGGAGTAGGGACCTTCTCCTCTTTGATGGGGTTGCGAGAAGTGATAGCTCCGGTCGGGACACGCCCTCCGCAACGGATGCGGGCTGTCCTCTTGATCTCGACGGGTAGATTGAGCTCGCATCGCTTTGCCTCCTCCATAGATGGCTCCTCGGTGCCTTGCTTAAACTCTACGCTCCTCGGGGACACCATGGCTGCTGCGTGGGTGCAAAAGAATGCTAGATGGGATGGATTCCTGAGCTCCCAATTCGGCCAAATAAATAGTCCGAAAAGGAAAACTGTAAGAACCACATTTTCCTTATTCAAACTTCCCTTAAAAATTTCTAACCGAAGAAGGAAGTCGAAAAGGAGCATTTCGGGGAAAAACCGGGGCGAACCGCCGCCGGGGCCCCACTGGGCCGGTCGGACAGGGCCGGCCGACCCACCCTGTTCCGGGGGGCGGTCCGGTCCGGTTTCCCATGTACCACCCTTTTTCGCTTTCTTAGACCTCGGGGAAAAGTTGGCCCAGTAAATCTTCGCGAGAAACTCCAAAAAATTAAAATAAAAACTATTTACAAAAATCCATGCCTTGTTTTTCATCCTAGGCTGGACGTTCGGGCTCTTCTTCCATGGTGAAGACATCAATGTGGTGAAGGGGCACAACGTCGGGTTCGTAGTAAACCTTAAGTCGTTGACCATTCACCATGAATTGATCACCTTTCACATCCATAATGGTTACCACTCCGTTGGAGAGCACCGAATGCACAACATAAGGTCCATCCCACTTGCTTTGCAATTTCCCCTTTCCAAAGGTTTTGAACCTCAAATTGTAGAGGAGGACCTTATCTCCTTCTTTAAACTCTTTCTTCTTCAACCTTTTGTCATACCACCTTTTAATTCTCTCCTTGTATATTCTTGCATTCTCGTATGCTTTCAACCTCATCTCCTCTAGCTCGCTTATTTGAATTCTCCGTTTCACCACCGCGGCATCGAGATCAAGGTTCATCTCTTTGATCGCCCAATAGGCTTTATGTTCCAACTCGACCGGGACGTGGCAAGATTTTCCAAAGACGAATTGATAAGGTGTCATACCTATCGGTGTATTGAACGCCGTTTGATGTTCCCACAAAGCCCCGTCTAATTTCTTTGACCAATCCTTGCCTTCTTTCTCTATGGTTTTGTTGAGAATGCTTTTTAATTGCCTATTCGACGTTTCCGCTTGTCCGTTGGTTTGTGGATGATAGGCCGTAGGGACCCTATGTTCAATTCCGAACTTGGACAAGCACCTTTTGAAATTTTTTCCGGTGAAGTGAGTTCCTCCATCGCTAATCAAGATTCTCGGTGTACCGAAACGAAGAAAAATCATGTTCTTGATCATAGCAATAGACTCCTCCTTGGAAGCTTTACGACATGGCATGGCCTCTACCCACTTGAATATATAATCAACCATGACTAGAATATGCTCATATCCGTGTGAGTTTTTGAAAGGCCCCATGAAGTCTGTACCCCACACATCGAATAAATCGATTTGTAGATTGTAGTTCAAAGGCATAGAATTTCTCTGAGAGATGTTTTTGGTTCTTTGGCATTCGGGGCATGATGCAACATATCTTTTAGTATCTTCATGCATCTTCGGCCCATAGAATCCGCTAGACCACACTTTTGCTTGGGTCCTAAAATGGCTATAGTGTCCACCGTACTCCGCCGAGTGGCACTTTCTCAAAGTTTCTAGCCTCTCTTCTCTTGGCACACATCTTCTCATGACTCCATCATTGCCAAGTTTGAAGAGGTACGGTGAATCCCAAAAGTATTTCTTAAGTTTGAAGAGGTACGGTGAATCCCAAAAGTATTTCTTACTTTCGGAGATTATCCTCCTTTGAGAGTTTCTATCTAGATGGTCAAGAGGCATCTTCCGAATTGCTCAAATGATATCAATCATCCAAGTGTCTTTATCAAGCACTCGATAGAGGTGGTCATCTCTCATCTTGTCTTCTATGGGCTCTTTATCATCTTGTCCACGATTCATCCTAGACAAATGATCAGCCACAACATTCTCCACCCCCTTCTTATCACGAATTTTGGCATCAAATTCTTGGAGAAGAAGGATCCAATGGATCAAACGTGGTTTAGCATCCTTCTTAGCCAAGAGATACTTGATGGCTGTGTAATCGGTGTAAACAATGACCTTCGAGTTCACGATGTAAGATCTGAATTTTTCGAAGGCGAATACCACCGCTAGCAACTCCTTTTCCGTAGTGGCATAGTTTAATTGTGCCTCATTAAGAGTTTTGCTAGCGTAGTAAACGGCGTGAACTCGGCCTTCCTTTCTTTGACCCAAAACTGCGCCTACGGCGTAGTCACTTGCATCACACATGATCTCGAAAGGTTGGCTCCAATCCGGAGGTTGAATAATGGGAGCACTCACCAACGCACTTTTCAAGGTCCGAAATGCCACTAGGCACTTCTCATCAAAGTCAAAAGCCACATCCTTTTGAAGGAGATGCGTTAAAGGCTTAGTGATCATTGAGAAGTCCTTAATAAAACTTCTATAAAATCCGGCATGACCTAGAAAGGTCCTCAAGGATTTAACTTCCGTCAGAGGTGGGAGTTGCTCAACCGTGTCTACCTTAGCCTTGTCCACTTCAATGCCACTCTCGGATATAACATGTCCGAGCACTATGCCTTGCTTAACCATGAAGTGGCACTTTTCCCAATTTAACACCAAGTCTACCTCCGCACACCTCGTGAGGATCTTATCCAAGTTTGCCAAGCAATCCACGAACGTCTTCCCATAAACAGAAAAATCATCCATGAACACCTCGACAAGTTCTTCGATGAATTCTGAGAATACGACCATCATGCAACATTGAAAAGAGGCCGGAGCGTTGCATAGACCGAAGAGCATCCTTCTATATGCAAACGTTCCATAAGGGCACTGAACGCTGTTTTGTGTTGATCATCCGGGTGAATAGGAATTTGCATGAACCCCGAGTACCCATCGAGAAAGCAAAAATAAGCGTGGTTCGCTAATCTCTCGATCATCTCGTCAATGAACGGTAGGGGAAGTGATCTTTTTTTCGTTGCTTTGTTAAGCTTATGATAATCGATACACATCCGCCACCCGATCACGGTTCTTTGCGGTATCAATTTGTCCTTCTCATTCTTCACCACAGTCAAACCTCCTTTCTTTGGTACACAATGTACCGGGCTCACCCACTCGCTATGCGTAACCGGGTAGATGATTCCGGCATCAAGTAACTTGATGACCTCTTTCTTTACTACCTCTCGCATGGCATGAGTTAGCCTCCTTTGGTGGTCCACGACGGGCTTACATTGGTCTTCCATTGGTATATGATGAGTGCAAAAGGCTGGGCTAAGGCCTTTGAGATCATTAATCGAATATCCAATCACCTTCCTTTCAATAAAATCAGCAACTTCTCATTTTCTTCGGGACTCAACTCGTCGCTCACAATGACTGGATAAGTCTTGTCTGGGCCCAGAAATTCATACTTTAATCCTTTGGGCAAAGGTTTAAGGTCTACCTCGGGCACTTGTGGCTCCTCAGGTTTAATCTCTCCTATGTCCTCGAATTTTTTTCCTCCACGCTTCCATCTTGTGGTTCTAAGCCTTTTGTTGCTTCTTCTAGCTCTTCATCTTGTTGATCATTAATTTGATTTTCTATCGCTCTTTGCAGCAGGTCTCTAAGGGTTTCAACAAAACAAAGACTTTCTACCTCCTCTACTTCATCTTCGGGAGGAAAGGGTGTAGAGTGTTTAGAAACGCGAAGAAAGTTATATGTGTACTTCTTTCCATTAAGGTTCATTGTTACTTTGCCTTTTCCTGCATCCAACACGGCATCAACCAACTTAAGAAAGAGCCTACATAGGATTATGTGATCATGATTACTATGGTAAGAATCAATAACAAAGAAATCAGTTGGTATACTTTTTCCAGAAATTTTTACATTCATGTTGCAAGCAATACCTAGAGGTCTATAGTTCTACCATCTCCCATGATTAGTTTCGTTGATGTTGGAGCTAAGTCTAGGTTGTGGTCTTGAACTTTATCGTAAATTTTAGAAGATAGGACACTTACTTGGGCTCTGATGTCGCATAAAGCTTTGCATTGAACTCCGTTGATCTCGCAACTCAAGTGTGGTGCCATCTTCTCTTCTTCTTCGGATCCTATCACGTAAACTTCAGCAAGGCGAGCATATGGCGATGCTTCGGGCTTGATCCCCATGATTCTCTTCACCTCGGCTATGTGTTCCGGATCCACTTCATCATCTCCAAAGAGCTTTTGAAAGATCCCACCGGTGGTTTCATGGTCGTATGAATCTTCCGCTTTCCTTTCCGGTGAGAAATCCACTTCCAATGCTCTTGCCATCCCCTTTTGACTAGGGAACGGTCTTCTCTTATCGAATACTTCTCCATAATCGATTGGAACCCGATCTATTGGTTTGAACTCCCTTAGTGGCTTCGCGCTTGACATGCTTCTCTTGTTTGTTTCATTTGATACAGCGAAGTCAACGCTCAGGGTAGTTCTTGACTTGATGTGGTCTTCTTCAAGCTTTTCCAGGATTGGCTCCTCTTTTGTGACTTCCGGGGTTGCCTCTTTAGAAATTTCAGCACACTTTTTCATCCTCGAGTTATGTTCCAGCTCTTCCGCAAGTCTTGTTTCCCAATCTCTTCGCATGGCAGCCGCTTTACTAATTTTTTGTAGAAGTTGAGCAGCTTCCGTGAGTGTTTTCTCCATGAGATCCCCACTTGCACACATTTGGACGTGTTGCATGCAACTAGGGGTTAGGAAAAAGAAAAATGTATGCAAGAGTACGTCACCGGAGAAGCCGAGTCTTGGTCCTTGTTCGATGAACTCATTAAACCAATTCCAAGCTTGGTCTTTCCCTTCCTCTTCTCCTTGCGTGAAAGTGATCACTTGCCTCCTTAGATGTTGAACCTTGCTAATTGGAAAGAACTTCTCGCAAAACTTCTTTATGTCAACTTGTTCCAATTGCCTTCAACTTCAAAGGACGCAAACGAGTACCATGTCTTCGCTTCACCGGCAAGTGAGTAGGGAAAGAGATTCCATTTGAACCATTCGTGGGGAACTCCTTGACGCACCGTGTTGCATAGCGTCGTGAAATGCCTTATGTGTCTATATGGGTTCTCCATAAACATCCCTTCAAACAGGTTTGCCGCCATCATCTTGATGATCTTGGATTTGATTTCATACTTGGTCGCTTCGAGCTTCGAATCCGACTCTTGTACTCTTATGTCTTCACATTGAGGGCTAGCGTAATCCCTTAGTGATTTCTCCGGTTCTTCCACGGGTTGATTGACGAACGCCATCTAGACAACAAGATAAAAAACAAAAACAAACAAAGTGGTTTTCTAAGCAATATGTGTTAGATATAGCAAATAAAAGATAAACTAAATATAAAACTAAGTTAAATGCAAACCAAACGATGCAAACTAGCTTGCTCCCCACAACGGCGCCAAAAAAAGGACTTGTTGACGGATAAAAGACGTATCCACCTACGATCCGCAAGCGTACGGACCTACACCTTTTTCGCCACGGAATTCCCAAGGTTCTTGTCAATCCGCGGAGCAACGGGATTACAAGTGTTTGATCTACCTCCACTCACTAACTACTCAAACCCTAACTATGACTAAACTAGAAAACGACTAAACTACACTAGAGAACGATTAAGCTATGAAGATAAAAGACACTCGCCCATGGGTCTACGATCCTAGAACATGCAATCGCTTTAAACATGAAAACCAATCTAATCTATTGGGGGTTGTTCCATGGTTTCGCCCTTTCCCTCCCCTTGTACTGTCACTACGCGGAGGTAATCGTGACTAGACCTATGATGGACATGGCGTATTGAATGGATCCAAGGGAGCATTGGAGCTCTACTCCCTTTACAGCATGGTAGCTAACCTTAAGCAATAAAGTATATTCAACACATGATGATAGATAGATGTTCCAACAAAGTACGATTACATCTTAAGATCGATTACAACCCTTGGACGAATAGGGAGATTACCCCATCAAGGTGGTAGACATAGCACCGTTGATCATGGTCACCCTTCCGACGGTGTCTTCCTTCTTCTCCACTTGTGGGTGCATCCTTCGAGGTGGTCGATCCCCCTCCGGAGATCTCCCTCCTCTCTCTCTCTCTCTCTAGCTTGTGGATGGCCTCCTGGTACGAATGGCTCTCTCCTTTGCGAATGGTGGCGCCTCTAGGGCTTTAGGGTTGAAGATCTTTTGGGTGCAAGGAAAAGGGGGCCGAACCGACCCCCGGAGTGGGCTGGGCCGACCGGCCTGGGCCGACCGGCCCAGGCCCATTTCAGCCCGGTTCGGTCGCCTCTTCGCTCCCGTGGATCCTCAGGTGATTATGCACTTTGCCCCTTCCACTTGCATAATTTTGAAAATGTCATCCTCGCGTCCAAGATGGAGGTTCTCTGCACATGAAGTTCGGTCTTTTACAATTCAATCCCCAGGGGTGTTCCTTTGTAGCACTTCGGTCCTTGCCACCATTGGAAGTGATTTCATCAAGCTCATGAACACGAACAAGACTCTGTAAATGCTCCTTTGAACTTGTTGTGAATCTGTCCTTTATGTCCATTTTTCCTACATAAACACAACACTTCCAAATGCATGCACATAGATGAACTTGTTATATGATTAGTGTGACTAGTGGCGGGTTAGTTCCATAAACAAATCCAAACCAAAGTGTAATGAACATGTTTGGTGTAGCAAAGTACACCATCAACATAATGCAACTCCCTCTGGACGAATGCATGCAGACACCACTTGAAACAGGATAGCTGCAATAGCTCAACCCTGACCGGTCAGACCGGTCAACACCACTGGTCAGACCGGTGTGCAACATGTGAACAGGACCAGCACTCTGACCGGTCAGACCGGTGACCTCGACCGGTGCACACCAGAGCCCAGAAATGGCTCGAAACTGCCTGAAAATCTTCTAAATGCATCTAGCAAGCCATTTGAAGCTCAAACTTCTCCCCCTGGTTGGCAATGCATGAATCAAAACAAAAATGCAAAACTTTTAACCTAGAGCTTCTCAAATAGACAAAATTCAACATAGGATACTACACATGGACAAATGAGCAAGTTAGATACTCTGTAGCTTCATATTGACATCAACTACATGATCACCAAGTTTCACAACCATTGGACGAAGCTAAGATGGTTTTGAGCAATTTTGCGAAAAAAATCCCTCTCATGAGCAAAGACCTAACATGAGCAAAACATGTCAAAATGGCAAAGCCACACAAACTTCATACTAGGACAACCATTCTAATCATAAGACCATCATAAACACCCGCAAGCACCTCATGTCATGTCAAAGCCACCGAGCCATGTGCCTACTTCTATGTAAGAGACTTCTCATTGATAGGCATCATGCAACGGTTTAGCACCCAAAGCAAATTAAATTTAGCACTTATGACATGGGAGCACATTTTTCATGCATTTTACATTTCATTTTCAGATTCATACTTGGTACATGAAATGTCTTTGCGACAAAAAGGAATGTATGCCCCTCCACAAGATAAAGCATGAGGGCTAAGCATTCATGATGGCAAATGAGCCTTTGGCCCCATATGATCAATAAACTAGCTATCCAACCACAAATTAAGCATAACCAAGCTACTAAAACATGTCAAGATCATATAAAGGCATTTACACATGAGAGAGCATATATGTGACATTTTTCAAAAACATAGCCATCAACCATGGATATAAACCAAGATTATCAAGAGCTAAGCCAAACTAACCATAACATACCAAACAAGCTCACAAAGACATAAATATCATCCCATGGTGAACAATGTATATAGGAGAAGCTTTTCCTAACCAATGCATATGATACAAAATGCATGCAATCTAAGATACAAGGATACCTATACATCATGTTACATATGCCATGCCAAATGCAAGAAATGCACAAAGGAAACTATACATATGCTACAAAGGAGCTCCCACACACCCAACTCAAGAAATCAAACACACACCAAGCTCCCCCCGCAAACAAGTGAAAGTTGCATGATCTAGGGGTTTGGTGAAAATATCGGCTAGTTGGTTATGTGTGGGTACATGGATCAAAGCTATCTTTCCTTTCTCTACGTTGTCTCTCAGAAAATGATACCTCACTTCTATGTGCTTGGTTTTGGAATGGAGCATTGGGTTCTTTGCAACGCTTATGGCACTGGTGCTGTCACATTGATGTGGGACATGGGTATACTCCTCACCAAAGTCACTCATGGTGTATGCGATCCAAAGGAGCTGAGAGAAACAACTAGCTGCGGCAATGTACTCTGCCTCTGTAGTGGATTGAGCAACACTCGACTGTTTGTGGGAAGACTAAGACACCAAAGAAGATCCCAAAAACTGGCAAGTCCCAGAAGTGGACTTCCTATCCAACCGACACCCAGCAAAATCCGCATTCGAAAAACCATGAAGAGCCAACGAGAAGGACGTGGAGTACCAAAGGCCGAAGTCGGGAGTGTGACGCAAGTACCTGAAAATTCGCTTCACCGCTTGCCGATGCGAAGTCCTCGGAGACGCTTGAAAATGAGCGCACAGACATACCGAGAACTAGATGTCCGGCCTCGTCACCGTCAAGTTGAGGAGTGACCCGATCATGCTTCGGTACTCCTTCTGGTCCACGTGTTCACCTTCCTCATCCGCATCAAGAGCTATAGTCGTACTCGTCGGCGTCGTCATAGCCTTGGAGTCCTCCATCTTGAACTTCCACACAATGTCCTCGGTGTACTTAGCTTGGTGCACAAATGTTCCTTTCTTTGATTGCTTGATTTGTAGCCCGAGGAAGAACTGCAACTCAGCCATCATGCTCATCTCAAATTCCCTGCTCATATCATCTGCAAACCTTGCAACAAGAAAGTTAGACAAGCCACCAAAGACTATCATCCATGTACACATGCACAATCAGGATATCTCTGCCCTGACTGAGTAAAAACAAGGTCTGATCGACCTTTCCCATCTCAAAACCTCTCTCAAACAAGAACCCCCTCAACCTACCATACCAAGCTCTAGGCACCTGCTTCAACCCATACAACGCCTTCCTCAACTTGTACATCCGGTGGGGGTACTTCTCACTCTCAAACCCCGGTGGTTGCCTCACATACACTTCTTCCTCCAACACACCATTCAAGAAGGCACTCTTCACATCCATTTGGTGCAACTTGAACCCTTTAGCCACGGAAAAGGCTAGAAGGATCCTAATCGCCTCCAAACGGGCTACGGGAGCAAAGGTCTCCTCGTAGTCAATCCCCTCCTTCTGACTCAAACCCTGAGCAACAAGCCTTGACTTGTTTCTCACCACTTCACCTTTCTCTCCCTCTTTGTTCTTCCACACCCACTTTGTACCAATCGGCTTACACCCTGGGGGAGGGTCAACCAATTCCCAAACCTGATTTCTCTCAAAGTTCTCCAACTCCTCATGCATCGAATTAACCCAATTATGATCATATAGTGCATGTCCAATGTCTTTGGGCTCAAAGGTGGCAACAAATGCAGCATGAGCAAAATGAGAATTGTTCCGAACCCTCGACCGTGTAGTATGTTCATTCCTGTCGCCGATGATCCTTGAAGCTGGGTGATCCACTTGTTATCGCCGGAGAGGTTCTCTCCTTGATGCTACCTCCCCCTCAATAGCAGCTTCTCCTCGATCTTGACTTGTCGTTGTAGGTGTAGGAGTGGGGCCGTCCACCACTGTAGTCGAAGTAGTAGGTACATGTTCAGCTGGGGGCACCACACCACCATCTTCATCATCTTCAAGTTCATGCTCCTCCTCCTGAAAGATCTCCTCGCCAAGCTCATCATCACCTGCATACTCAAAGACAAGCTGACTACGTGGTTGTGCCTCGTTGAAGGTTACCTCGCAAGTCTCCACGATTTGGTTAGTTTCAAGATTGAGCACATGATATGCTCTAGAATGAGATGCATAACCAAAGAAAATACCATCGACCGACCTAGCCTCAAACTTGTCCAACTTCTTCCCTTTCTTCAGAATAAAGCACTTGCAACCAAAGACATGGAAGTGACTTACCTTGGGTGTGCGACCGTGCATCAACTCGTAGTAGGTTTTTCTTCTTATACACTCTGAGGTAGATCCTGTTCGACAGATAGCACGCGGTATTCACCGCCTCAGCCCAGAACCTTCTCGGAGTCCTATGCTCATCAAGCATCGTCTGAGCCATCTCACACAAGGTCCTGTTCTTCCTTTCCACAACACCATTCTAAGGAGGTGTATACGGACTCAAAAACTGGTGTTCAAGACCCAATTCATGGCAAAAGGTTTCAAAACAAGAGTTTCTGAATTCTGAGGCATTGTCACTGCGGATTACTTGTATGGCATCTCCGTGCCTCTCGTTCTTCAACCTCAAGACAAGATCTCGAACCAAACCAAACGTCTCCCCTTTCTCCTCAAGAAAGAACACCCACACATACCTAGAGTAGTCATCCACCACAACAAGGACGTACCACTTCCCACCCGCAGATCGCACACGAGCTGGGCCGACAAGATCCATATGGAGCAGCTCGCATGGACGCTCAGTCATCACATCGGTGAAAGGCGAGTGAGAAGAGGCTACCATATTAGCATGCCTACATGGCGCACAAACCAACTCTTTCTCAAGCCTCAACCGTGGCAATCCTCGAACCAAATTGAGTTTACTCAAGTGAGACAAAAGGTCAAAGCTCAAGTGACCCAACTTCCTATGCCACTTCCACAACTCACTCGAAGACCCAGCCAAGAAACAATGCTCAACACCAGAAGACTGAGAAAAATCAGCTCGAAACACCTGACCCTGGGGAACGACCATACAGACAAGGTCCCCTTGAGAGTCCAAAATCCAAGAACCACCAGGCCGAAACAACACATCAAAACCCTCATCCAACAGCTGGGACACAGAAAGCAAATTGTATCCAAGCGATTGAACAAGAGCAACACGCCTGAGAGTGATCTTGTCACCTTAATCTCACCTTCCGAAAGCACACGCTCATGCCCATTGTCCCCAAAGGTGATGTACCTCTTTGTCACCATCGGGACAAGACTTGAGAACCACCCCTTGTCTCCGGTCATATGCCTTGAGCAACTGGAGTCAATCAACCAAATGTTCTTCAAGTCTCCCACTTGAAATTCAAAAACGAGCACGTGAGCGAACAAATGACTCAGCACTAGGGTTAGTACCAAAAGAGTAAAACCAGTTCCGAGCCATTTGCTCAAAAGTGGGGTTAGCACAACCCAAACCATATTTCCTACCAAAGTTACCTCCACGAACACCACCACAGTAACCACCACGAGGGAACCAACCCTCTCTACCTGGTGGAGGACCAAAACCACGAAAGGAAAATCATGGACCATCCCTCCTCTCCATCTCAAAGCCACGGATCGTCCCATCCCCGTATTGAGCACAAGGGGAGAACGCCTAGCAAACTGACCTCATGCAAACTCTCCAGCCCAACCACCAGAACCACGACCTCCAGAAGCAAAACTTGCACCTGTACGAGCACGAAACCCGAACTGCTGCCTGTTCAGGCCTGCACCGGTCTGACCGGTGCCCGCTACCGGTCTGACCAGTGTAGCCCGGCCAGCAGCACCTCCAACAGCCTTTCGCTCTCCCCAAGCCGGAACTGTCCTCACACTCGCCTTGGCCCTGGGAATCTGCACACGAGGCTCAAGTACACCATTGGAAAGGTGGTACTTGTCCTTGTTAGCCTACTCCTTCGCCATTCTCTCCTCTCGCTTCCTCTTGAAGCAAAACTCATCCTTATGGCCATCTCTCCCATAAAAGCCACAATGGAACATCACAAGCTTAGGCTTAGGCTTGGGTTTGGGCTGCTCACTTGGTTTCTCTCCACTCGGCTTCTCCTCCGGTTTCTCCTCACTAGCCTTCTCATTCTCTTTCCCAAAGAACACTTTCCCCGAAGTTCTTACAAACTTGATAGGCTTTTGGAAATCATTTGTTTGTGGAGGAAACACGGGTGGAGCTGGGGTTGTGTCTAGTCGGTTCCTAAGATGGTTAGGTTTAGGATGGAAATCATTTGTGTGGTGTGTTTTTGTTGGCTCGGAGATATTCTCTCCACTTCCATCACCAACCTTGTTTGCCCCAAGTCCCTCACCATCCTGCCTCTTGTATGTCTCAATCATTATCCTCAACTGAGGCTCATGACCAGACAACCAACCCATCAACTTTCTCAACTCATCATTCTCATCCTGCAAACGATCAACATAATGTAGCAAGTTCCAGATTTTTCAAAGCATGCAATTCATAGTGTAAGCATGCATCTCATCTATTTTACCATGAAAGACAGGGCAAGAAGTGCAAGCACCTAGCAAAGCAGGTCTAGACTTAAGCTCAGCCACTTCAACCCTAAGCACATCTAGTTCCTCACACTTGGAGGCATGCTTTTCCTTAAACAAGGCAACATCAGCTAGAAAGATAGGACAATCAGCACATTCAACTTCATCAGAAACAATAGGTGAAGCTTTCAGAGAATCAATTTCAAGCTTAGCATCCAAACTCTGTGTTTCTAGCTCAGCCACTCTAGTCCTAGCATCCTCGAGTGAAGCCCTAAGCTCTTTCCTCATTTTCTTAGCCTCTCTAAGCATGTCATCACGATTATCAAGCAACAAGCCAAGGCGTTGTTGACGGTCGATTTTGATACACCTAGCTATGAGTTTACCGTCAACATTTGCACATATTTGATATTCTAACCAATGGTACTAACCCCCCGAAGGTATCAAGTTCACTCTCGCATGTCGATTTTGGAGTTTGTTGTTTACATAGGAAACTAGCGCTTAAAGGGAGACTTTCGAGATAAGTTCATCAAGCTCTTCAAGAGACAATCATGAAGCCCGACACAAGTCAAGACACATCACGAACATGACTCCAAAGGGCCCAGGGACCGAAGCATGAAGTCGTAAAACTCCAGGGACCTGGACAGAAGATGCTGAAGCTTGCGCGACAAGGAGCTCTTTCTAAACCGTGGAGAAGACAACGTCGAGGGCCCACATGCATAAGGGAGTAAGTCAACAATTGACCAAGTAGCGTCGGGGAGCGAACCGGGGCCGAACCGGGCCGAAAAGGGCCCAGGCCAGCTGGCCCAGCCCGTTTTTGTGCCGTTTCGCGACCCCCTTTGACCTACATGCTCCTCTATATATTGCCTCTGCCTCCGTCGGCCGCCACATCGATCCATTCATCAGAGAGCTCCCGAGACGAAGGAGAAGCACCGGAGGAAGCCGACGGCCGCCACAAGTCCTCGAGTTGCCTAGGAGATGGCTTAGGCCATGCCCTAGCCGCCATGGTTGGCCTTGCGTGGTGAAGCCATGGTGGAGTTCCGGAGCCGCGACTTGAATTCGTCAAGTTGTTTGTACCTTCAACATTCGATGGTGATATAAATCTATTCTTGTCTTTACTTTGATCTACTACGTGTTGTGCTTATTCATATGTGTAGCTACCATATGCCTTTAGTAAGATTAGATCGAATCATGGTGATTAGTCTTGTCTTGCGGATACACCATAGTAGTGCACGGACCGATGTTTATCGCTCGGTGTTGAATATCCTTGTGTAGTGATAGTACGGTGGAGGAGAAAGCGGCGAGTGAACGTGTATCGGACCACTCCATATCGGGTTACTCCATATCGAGTGTAATCCTTATCATAGTATAGGTTTAGATTTGTTTATCACCTTGGCCGGAACGACAACAAGAAGACGATAAGCTAGGTTTACCTTTGGTTTGCTTACTTTTATGGCTAGGTGGATGTGATCCATACATCCCTTCGTGTTTGTATGTTACCTTTATGCAATCAATGCTTCACATAGGGTTAGACCGGTAGGTTAGATAGAGAACCTTAGTGGTTTGCTTCCGATCCTTGGATTGACAAATCCAATGAGGACCCTCCTTGGTGAAAAAGGCACCAAGTCACCCGTAGGCTTGCGGTGAACTTGAGCACGGTTTTGCACCGTCAACAAGCCCCTTTTTCTGGTGCCGTTGCCGGGGAACAAGTGATCAATATTAGATCTTTTATTGCTTCTGTGTAATTTTTAGTTTTCTTTTAGTTTTTCTTTTTACGTCTACTAAATTTTGATCATCCTCAAAATCGATCTAATTTAGTTTGTCTAACCCTAGTTTTCTTGGATTTGTTTTTACTTTTGTGTTTTTGCATATTCTGTTTATCGCTAACGCTAACAGGAGATGGATGGCTACCTCTCTAACAAACCCGATAATTTTCTGGATGATCCAGAAAAACTTTACAGGCTAAGGAGATGCGAAGCACCTCAAGCTAAAAAGCTGGATTTCGTAGATTCAAAGTCGGAAGATGAAGGATCGAAGGAATCTCCGAAGAATTCACCACCTCAAAGTCCTCGGGAGAATCGACTTCCACCGATGGGTGAACAACTGCCGCAAGAACGCAAGATTGGGGAGCTATGCACCCCGGTCATCGTCGACCTACCAATCTTGAACCTCGCGGAGATCGGAAGGCCGTTCGAGATCAAGACCTCAACAATCTGCATGGTGCAACATTCACCCTTCACTGGTAAAGAGGATTTGAACCTTCACCTCCAAGCGTTCATTCAACTATGTCAGACTTTCAACATGGATGGGGTGACTCAAGACCAAATGAGGGCAAGGCTTTTTCCGTTCTCGCCACTCGGGAAAGCTTTGAAATGGTTCCACTCTCAATTGGTGGAGACGGTGCAAGATTGGAATGCTTTGATGAGGGCCTTCATAAAGGAATACTACTCACCGGGTAAAACTCAAAGCTTGCATAATAAGATTGCCACCTTTGCTCAATATCCTACGGAGACTATCTCGGAGGCATTCAAGTGCTTCAATGAGTACACTCGGGTGGTTCCACATCACAAGTTCCCGAAGGAGGACCTCGTGCAAAAGTTCTACCAAGGACTCACCATGGCGTCAAGGATGATCATCGATGCATCGGCGGGAGGATCTATCATCGAGCATACACCGACTCAAGCTTTCACTCTATTCAAGAAGGTCGTGGACAATGATACGTGGGTGTCATCCGTACGCTTACTTCCGGTTCAACCCACGGAGAACATCAAGGGAGTCCTGCAAGTGGAGAAGGAAGATATACTTGAAGGCAAGATCGATTCACTCATGAGGAGGTTGGAGAAGATGGAGATAGAAAAGAAAGAGGCTCGAGACTTGAAGGCTGCCGAAGCAAGATCCACATGTGAAGAGTGCGGAGAATATGGCCATGTCCACAAGGATTGTCTGGAGGAAGCCAATGTGCTTGACTACATGAGGAAGGAAGATTTGTCGAACTTTCGCTACGGCAAGGTAGACCTCAATTTAATGCAAGCTCATCCATTCCAAATTCGGTTCCACTTCGTATACAATTGAAGGACTTCATGGACGAGAAAGCTAAGATCAACAAGGACATCGTCACCAAGTTCAAGGCCATAGACAAGGTGTTGGAGAACATCGATAGCAAGGTGACGGAGGTCGGTAGCTCCAACCATCAAGTGCTCCACATGATGAAGATGCTCGAGACGCAAGTGGGATAACTTGTCGGGCGCCTCACTAATAATGAAGGGAAGCTTCCGGGACAACCTAAAGGTCCTGAATCGGCGAAGGCTATTCAAACACGTTCGGGAAAGGAGACCGAAGATCCGGAACGTTCTGCGGGAGCAAGGAAGCCTAAACCATCCACCGAGGCAGAGGAATTTTCTATGGAGGAAGTTACGGAGATCGTCACCGAAGAGCCCGAGTTTGAGATGCCGGGAGAAGACACGAAGATACTGCAACTCAAGCCACGCTACTTCCGAGGTAAACTAAACAATCACTTTGAGAAGTTTGTGGAGGTTGTGCGTAGACTTAGCATCAACATGCCATTATTGGATGCCCTTCAAGTTCCTACATATTCTCGTTACTTCAAAGACATACTTGCAAATAAATATGAGATAGCAACACTCAGGGTAGATCATGTCAAGATGTCCGAGCAATGTAGTGTCGCTATTGCAAATGGACTAAAGAAGCAAAAGGACCCCGGATGCCCGACAATTCCATGTTTCGTTGGTTTGTTCAAGTTCAAGAAGGCATTATGTGACCTTGGAGCAAGTGTGAGCGTCATACCAAGGGATGTGTTCGAGAAGCTATGCCTACCATTGGAGCCTACAGGTATGTTCTTGGAGTTGGGTGATAACTCCATTCGCTATCCCTTGGGCATCGCCGAAGATGTGCCCGTGAAGGTCGGACACCACTTCATCCCCGTTGACTTCGTGGTACTCGAGATGGGAGAGAGGGAGAAGCCACCACTCATCCTTGGGAGGCCTTTCCTCAAGACTGTGGGAGCTACTATTGATGTTGGCAAGGGGGAGATCATGTTCGACATCAACGGAGAGAGGAGTTCCTTCAAGTTTCGACCACGTCTTGAGGTATGCAATATGATTGAAGTTAAAAATGTTCCACCTCATCGTTGTGCTGTTAAGGAAGAACCAAGGGAGAAAGAAGGGCTGAAGAAGGACGTGAAGAAAATCAAGGAAGATGTTGCATCCGTCAAGACAAAGGAACAAAAGCCGCCTGTGAAGACCAAAAAGATGACTAAGCCGGAGGATAAGCCCGTGCCCAAGATGGTGCGGAAGTGGGTACCCAAGATTGCAACGCCCGCAAAGAGTGTTGATCCGAAGTAATCAAGTGAAGAAGTCTAGCCATGGACTATAAATGAAGCGCTAGGCGGGAGGCAACCCGTTTCGTCGAGTCAAGAATAAGCTACCGGGAGGACAACCCGATTCGAGGTTTTTCGAGTCTTTTTAAATAATTCAGTTTTGAATTTTACTACGCAAAGACATTAGACTTAGAAGTGGTTGAACAATATTAGAGACATAATTCTTGGTTGAATATTTTGTTTGGATCATAAACCCTGCACATGAACCCTCCTATGTGTTTGTTTGCTTCTTTTTGAGAAACCACAACTAAATAAATTCAGAACATAACTCAACCATTCATCCTCTTTATGATGTTGTGGTTGACTTGTTTTTCATGCTAAAAACACACGAGTAGAGCCACGACTTGTACCTAGATATTATTTAATTTTCAGCACGTGGTAGGACTCGCGTGAACCTAGAAACTAAACTTTTGTTTGGTTTAAAAATCTATATCCTTGGTTTCTCTAAGATTAGAATTTTTCTAAGCCTAATTTAATTTTATGTACAATATTTATTTTTGAGTGAGTTATTGCAGGCCATGATTTCTCTGGCCCAAGACTAAGAAGCTGGTCATTCTGTTTTTGCGTATCTATCTTATTGCTAGCCTCTTATCCGTGCATTGTGTATCCCCGCATCGGAGATCTCACAAACCTCGCCGGATATCCACCCTTAAAACCAAAAATCATCTTTTGTAATTACCTCCTTGACCACAACCTATCGTTGAGAATGGATCATCAATTCAAGGAAGATTGCAAGACGGTGCCACGGTTGAAGATTTCAAGTATCTCTCCAAAGGAAAAGTATTCCCGGTACCTACGTTATCTCTATCACCTCTTTGCCCGAGGACGAGCAAACGTCTAAGCATGGGGGAGGAGGTAGGTACAATGTAATTTTAGAGTTCAAAGGGGAGCAAATAAAAAAAATTGATGAGAAAGAAAAAGAGAAAAAAATGAGAAAGAGAAAGAAAGAAAAAGAAATAAAGAAATACATATATATATATAAGAAAAAGAAAAAAATGTGAATGTGTAAAAATAAAATAAAGTGAACTCCCCGGTTCTTTAAAGTGCATTAGGAATTTTAAGGTTTCAAGATTAAAAAATCCGTACTCATTTTCCAACCATGTGCAATCCGATAACGAGGACTTCCTTTGTGCCTCGGGACCACTCTTGCCATTTGCACATGTCCACCTATCTCAAGTGTGTGTATTTTTCTCTTCCCCTCCTTGATATAACACCATTTTCCAATGATCTTTTTGACGAGTCTCGGTAAGATCATGAGAAGCTTGTCTTGTTTTGACAACATCTCATTTATAATATCTTGGTAGGACTAAACTTTCCCAAAAAGCTCCATAGAAAGCCTACCACTTATATATATGTTATGAGAGGAAAAGGAGTAGAATAAATAGGCTTGAGAGACAAGATGAGATGAGAGTTCATGAGCAAGATGCAAGATGATTTAAATTTGTGAACTTGGTTTAGCTCTTTTTCTTGTTCTTTATTTCAAAATTTCTGAGATCTATTTTGAACTTTGGGAGCATGCTAATACTTGTGGGATAAGATTAAGTAATAATCTACCCTCCATAGGGATGAAGGCTAGTACATTATGAAACTTTAAATGAACTAAATTTTCAAGAGCATTATGTTTTCTTATGTATGATCAAGTGCAAGGTTTAAACAATGAAGGGCAACGATGATATCCATCGAAGGCCTACTCGAGGACGAGCAAGGTTTAAGCATGGGGGAGATGTTGACGGTGAAATTCCGTCAACCTAGCCATGAGTTTACCTTCGGTGTTGGCATGAGTTTTATATCTTATCCATTGGTACTAACCCCCTTGGTTTAACAAGTTCGTTCGTGCATGTCAGTTTTGGAGTTTAGTGTTTATGCAGGGTTTTAGTGTTGAAAGCAAGACTTCT
The DNA here is from genome assembly GCA_947561735.1 of Cenchrus americanus. Classification (NCBI taxonomy): domain Eukaryota; kingdom Viridiplantae; phylum Streptophyta; class Magnoliopsida; order Poales; family Poaceae; genus Cenchrus; species Cenchrus americanus. The sequence continues at coordinate 79,976,087 of OX387240.1, forward strand.
GGGATAAGTTCATCAAGCACCTTGTGACAAGACCTTGAAGCCCCCTATAAGTCATGCAATGAAGCAAACTTGACTCCAAGAAGCCCAGGGACCAAACCCGAGAAGATGACAAACTCCGAGGACCTAGCCAGAAAAGTGCTGAATCTTGGGGACAAGGAGCTTCATCCAACTCAAAGAGAAACTAACGACAAGGGCCCACATGCTGAAGGGGAAGGATCTAGAAGACTCGGGAACCAACGCCGGGCGAAGGAGGCGGCTGACTGGGCTGAAATGGGCCCAGGCCGGTCAGCCCAGGTCGGCCGACCTGGCCCATTCCGGGGCCCAGTCACCCCCCCTTTGACCTAGCCGCCATTCGGGATATTTATAGCCCCGATGCCAAGAGCCACACATCAATTCATTCGTCATCGACCGCCGAGGAGCAGAGAAGGGAGGGACACCATCTCGGAGAGGAGAGGGTCGAGCTATTTGACTAGGGCCTCCCTAGACGATGTGGGAACCTTGCAAGGAAGACCACGTCGGAGTTCCCGGAGCTAGAAGCAAGATCGAGGTAGAATCCCAGTGGTGATCTTGATTCATGTATCATGTACCAAGTTGATTTATCATGTTGAATCCGATTTCTAGCGATCAAGTGTTTCTCCGACGTCTTTGATTTTGATCGGTTTTTCTTATCTAAGATCTATTCTCGAGATAGATCACATAGGGTGTTCTTGTAGCCGTGGTGGCTAGAGGTTCATGCCTGACCTTACGAAAGACTTCGACTTGTCCTTGGACTCGCCCTAGACTAACCCGCATGAATAGGAGTGCGTTGTGACAGAATGGTGGCTCAAAAAGGCGGGCATTTTCGGAGTCGAACGGGAAAACCGTGGATTAAAGAGGCTTCTAATGAGATTGAACTTGCTACTTCTTCTTTTGCTTGGAACTTCAACAAAAGGCTTGATCCGATCTCTCTAGATTGGTTTATCTATCCCCCTCTATCTTTTGCTACCTTCGGTCTATAGTAGATTAGATTCGTTTTGATGTTCTTTAAGATTAGATGCATAGGTTTCACCTCTTGAAGATCTAAGTTTCTCGGCTTTACTAGATCAACTCTTGCATCACGCATTGTTCCACGGATTCGATACCTTGGGTTCACCACTCGAGGAAAGAAGGATCCCTTGACTACGATGGGAGACTTGTCCGCTTGCAAGTCTACTTGAAGTTTAATACGATTATACACCGCCAACAGTATATCCAAGTCATAATCCTTGATTAACTCTAACCATCTGCGTTGTCTGAGATTGAGATCTCTTTGAGTGAAGATATACTTCAAGATTTTGTGATCTGTGAATATCTGACACTTATTACCAATCATATAATGCCTCCAAATCTTCAGCGCGTGCACAATGGCTGCTAACTCTAGATCACGAGTAGGATAGTTCTGTTCATGTTTCCTTAACAACCTAGAAGCATAAGCTACCACTTTTCCTTCTTGCATCAAGACACAACCAAGGCCTTGTCGCGATGCATCACAGTACACATCAAACCCTTTATGAATATCTAGCATAATCAGCACTAGGGCTGTAGTCAGTTTCTTCTTCAATTCCTCAAAGCGAGCTTGACATTTGTCATCCCATTTGAAATCTTTTCCTTTTTCCAACAAAGATGTGAGAGGTTTCACAATCTTCAAGAAGCCCTCAATAAACCAACGGTAATAACCTGCCAATCCAGGAAAACTCCTGATCTCTGGTACATTCTTAGGTGGATTCCAGTTTAACACATCCTGAACCTTCCTCGGATCCATTGCAATTCCTCCGTCAGTGATGATGTGCCCAAGGAAAGAGACTTCTTTCAACCAAAAATCGCACTTACTGAACTTGGAATATAACTAATGTTCTCGAAGCTTCTGCAATACCAACCTCAAGTGTTCCTCATGCTCTTCCTCATTCCGAGAAAACACCAAGATGTCATCGATGAACACCACCACAAACTTGTCAAGGTACTCCATGAAAACCTTGTTCATTAGGTACATGAAGTAGGATGGAGTGTTAGTCAATCCAAAGGACATCACTGTGAACTCGTATAGACCATATCTAGATGTGAAAGTTGTCTTGGGAATGTCCTCCAGTTGAATCTTCAACTGATGGTAACCAGATCGTAGATCTATCTTAGAGAAAACTTTCGCTCCTCTCATCTGATCGAACAGATCCTCGATCCGGGGTAAAGGATATTTATTTTTGATGGTGACCTCATTGAGAGATTCATAATCTACACACATCCTCCTAGATCCATCCTTTTATCTACGAAGAGTGTGGGGGCTCCCCATGGTGATGAACAAGGACGGATAAACCCTTTACTTAACAACTCTTCTATTTGTTTCTTTAGTTCGGCCAGATCCTTAACATCCATTCTATACGGTCTTTTAGATATAGGAGCGGTGCCAGGTAAGAGTTCGATACGGAATTCAATATCTCGATCAGGTGGCATACCTGGTAAGTCATCGGGAAATACATCTGGGTACTCATTCACCACTTTAATATCTTCTAGAACTTTCCCTTCATTGAATTCACCATCTCCTTTCCAGTAGGTGACGAGGTGGCCACAAAATCAATTATGCCCCCTTGCGGGCTAGTTAAGTGAACTGACTTCTCTCAACACTGTATGACCCCATCATACTTTCTTAACCAATCCATCACTAGGATCACATCTATGCCCCACGATTTTAAGATCACTAGATTGGATGGAAAGTCTACCCCCATGATTTTAAGATTTACTTGTGGGCATAAATGATTGGCTTTCATATCACTATCCGGGGAACTAACAAGCAATGGTTTCTTCATTGGATTCACAGGCATATTATCCTTTGCTACGAACTGATCAGTTACAAATGAATGTGAAGATCCTGAATCAAATAGTACTGTGGTAGGTACAAAGTTGATAGGGAATGTACCGAGCACAACTCCAGAAGTGTCCTGAGCCTACTCCACTGTCATATTGTTCACCTTGCCGCGCACATAGTTCTGCTGAGCTTTGTTGCCTGAAGTGCTTGAATTTCCAGGACGAGCTTGAGACGACGGCTGTCCAGTTTTCTGAACATTGCCCCTATGGGGAGTTTGCATCCCACACTTAGGACAATTGTTAGCATAGTGCCCCAATTCTCCGTATTTGAAACACCCGTTAGGCTGAACTGGAGTTGTGTTCCTCATAGGTGTGCCTGAAGTATGAACTGGGCGGTTTTGCTGGAAGTTTGGTGCAGGGAGTTTGTGGGTTAAAGCGTTGGGGCTGCTGGAATAAGCACTGCAACTGCAGGTTTTGAGGATATCTTCCACTCTGTCCTCCAGAGCAGAACTGAGGGTTTTGTGGGGAGCTGTAGCAAGGATGGGTATTGCTGCTGGATTGTCCCTGAGACTGGAACTTACTCTTTTGCTCACCGAGCTCTCTGCACTTGTTCTCTAAGCCAATAGCTTTGTTTAGCAGTGTAGCAAAGTCTAGAAAAGTGTGACTCTGAAGCTGATAATTAAGTGACCTTATCAGACCATCCAGGAAGCGTTCCTACCTCTTCGGATCAGTATTAACCTCATCAGGGGCATAGCGAGACAGCTGAGTGAATTTATCCAAGTATTCGTTCACAGACATATTGCCCTGTTTCAGAGCAAGAAACTCCCTCTGTTTCAGCTTCAATACCTCAGCAGGGATATGATGTGCACGGAAACTATCCCTGAACTCCTGCCAGGTAATAGTGTTGGGTGCAACATGAGCAGCAGTATACGCATCGCACCAGTTAGATGCTAGACCTTCTAGATGTCCTGAAGCATACAAGACCATTTCACGGTCGTTGCATTGAGCCCTTTCCAGTTTTTTTGGTAATAGTCTTCAACCAATCATCAACATCTAGAGGATCGGTTGAATGGGAGTAGGTAGGAGGGTGATGACTCATAAACTCCTTGTGTTTGTCCCTTGGTTCTGGTGGTGCTGCTGGCGGTGGCTGTGGCTAATTCTGCTAGGCTTGGAAATTCTGCACTACGGCAGTGAGGTTTTGAATCAGCTGCATTTGGGCAGAAAAGAATTGATGTGTAGTAGGATCCATTGCAAAATTGGATGGGGGAGGTGACACTGGGTTTTGCTGGTTAGCAATATGTGCTCGGATGATAGGTGGAACGTCTTGTCCTCCTCCTGACCTAGTGTTTACCATCTGATCGTTAGAGAAAGGCATTTCAGTAGGCATGCAGAAGGTTCGGGTCGACCCGTTCGTGAAGCTGCTCCACTCCTCAAATCAGACTGTGGTTCCATACGGACCGACCCGAGAAGAAAATGAAGTGACATGGTCATGACCCTGTTGACCTACCGTGCCCCCCCCCCGGGGGGCAAACCTTCCACGGCGGCATTGTTCTCAGCTGCATCGCACTCCTCTCGTCCTTGGCTCCTCTTCGGCCTCAGATCGAGGTCGTCGTCGCCGCCGCTGATGGTGCCAGAAGATACCTCTCCGGCCTCACAGATTGGCTCCATGGCCGGACCCTCCTCGGCATTCATCGCCTTTGACTTATTCATCCCCAACCACATCATCTCACCACCACGTTGAGCACAATCGAAGCTTCAATCCCACATCTCACACAATCACACCCTGCATCATAATCTATGTTGAGACATCTGCGGTCTGCGCAAATCAGCTTCCTATTACACTTTGCCATTTCTTGATTTTCCCGTTCATCGTCCATGGAGGAAGTAATCTGCAACCTGATGCTTCAATTCGTGCTGTACTTGTCTTCCTCCTCTCCCTGATGCTTGCCGCCGCCGCCTCCCTCCTTGCGGCCGTACTGGTGGAGGTACTCCTCGGCCTCCTCAAGGTACCCATGGACGGGCATGCAGCTTGCCCTCAAGCTTGCCATAATGGGAAGTGGCGTGGAGCAGGTTGGCCGCCACCCCAGTGATTCGGTCCTTGTCCACCTTCTCCAGGCTGTGGCCTAGGAGGGCAAGCTTGGCCGCCTCCGCTATTAGCGTCCCTGCTGCCCATGCCGGAGTCCTCGTCACTGCGTAACGAGGCCATCTGCGAGATGTGAGTCTAGAGAGAGAGGAACGAAGAACAGGGGTTCACGCTGTGTGAGTGCGCGATGTGACGAGCCGAAGGTGCCTGTGTCCCGATGTCCTTGAAGCAAAATGAACCATGCGCATGTGCGGTTCGACCCTCGGTGCACCACGGATCGGTAAAGTTGTTTTGACAAGAGGAGCGGTTTGATCTGTGGACCTCATTTTTCTTTGACGGGCCCGAGGGGTAGCAAGAGGGGCACTCCGAACCGCACCCTTTGCAGGCATACATTTCAGACAAGAATATTGAACTGATGCATATAGAGGTAAACTTGAAAAGAGAAATCAGCATGATTCTATTTCTGTGACAGATTCTGTTAATCTTGGTAAAACAGTTGTAACTCTTAGTGCCCTATCCCAAAATTTATGAAAATTTACCAGGCTGTTAAGGACAAAATTATAAAACTAACACCACTGGAATCACCTCAATTGGAGGTCTATAACTTGAGATATAATTCAAACATTGCAGCTGCGTCAGTAGGATTTTACAGATTCTGTTAGCCCCAATGTTTTATTCATAACTCTATGTATATTAACTCTATGGTGCTGAATTTTTGACATAAATTGATCCACAAAATTTTTGAACCAACCCAACAGGATTTAGATCAATCGGAGTTCTGTAGCTTGAGATATGATTAAAACATTACTGCTCTGTCAGAGAGCTGCGCGAACAGATTTTGTGTAAACAATTTGGTATGATTGATAAGGTGAAAGACAACTTGGATTTAAACCCCAACTAAATCATTAACTTAACAAAATTTTCTTGTTGAATTGGTATCCATCACTCCACAATACAACTCACTCAAAAAAAATCCAAATCAAGCAAGGTTCAAGCAACAACTTATTACATCGTTTGTACTCGCAGGAACGTCTATCGAAAACATGTAAAAGGGTAGGTAACCTAGACTCCTAGCCTAACAAAGACGAGTGGTCGCTCCTGGAGTGCCATAACGGAGCCTCTTGCGTGGGGGTGACCTGGAAAGACAAGATGCTTCTGCTTCCTCATGTGGCTGTTGACCTGCAAATTGAGCTTCCAACTGTGCTATTCTTGCATGTGCATTTTGAAGCTCTCGGTGGGTCATATCCAACTCTACTGTTGCACCATACAGATCTGTGTTGAGTGCTGCAGTCAACCTAGCAAGAATGTCCACATGGCTGTCCCGGAAGTCTCCCATGGGTACCACAGTGTCTTCAATACCACTGACTCTGCTGGGAATAAAATGGAAGGCTGTGCCATGTATACGATCACGGAAAGTGTTGCTGACAAACCATAGTGCCCTTCTAGCAGCGTCATTGGGCAGCCTCTTAAGTGAAGTGTGCAGTACTAGAATGTATCGTGCGAGTCCTCCATCTACCAGCTTGTCCCGTGGTCACTCGGACATGAACCTCAGTAGTATAATAGTCCCTCATACCAGGCTCCACATAATGCCTGGTGATGTACAGAGGCCTCACTGTGTGCTCTATGTCCTGTAGTAGCTCCTCTAAAAACTCACAGAACAGACCATCTGGACCAATATAAGTGTGCTCATGGTATTCTGCTCTGCGGTACCTGTGCTCATCGCCCTGTTCATCCTCATTCTCATTGCCATTGTTGTTGCCATCATCCTAGTTGTCATTGTTGTTTCCGTTGTTAGCCACCACACTATTATCGTCCTCCATTCCTTCAATATCAACGTCTTCATCCTCCTCATCATCATCTCCATTCCCATCCTCTTCTTCACTAGAGCTATCCTCACTACTACTAGAATCATCCCCAAAGTCATCTGGATCATTGCCTGCAGCATCCGGCACAGGCACATCCTCATTAGCAGCATCTGGTTCTGGCGCCTCCTCAACTGCTGGTGGAATCACGATATCCCCATCTGCATCCATCTCCAAAAGAGCTCTATCAAACAACTGTGGCTGCTCCTCTGGCTCATCATCCTCAAAGATCACCTCTTTCGGATCTTCTTCTATGTCCTCCTGAGGTTGTACCTCCTGGTGCTCCTCCACTATCATCTTTGGCTGCACCTGCACTGGATAATCCTCGACCTCCTGCTGCACCTCCTCTGACTGCTCCACCACCTTTGGCGGGTGACGGGGAGCCAACTGCCCGTAAGGAAAACGTCCTCTGGTACTCTTGCGGGCGGTCTGGTGTGTCCTGGCCATCTGATAAGAGAAAACTGAACTCAGTTTAGAATAAATCAAAATGATGCAGTTTTCAACAAAGAACAAATTAGATTTTTATGCGTAAATAAAGCAATTTTGAAAGATGATGTGACAGTCTAGAACATGAATCCTTAACTTTCGACCATTTCTAACTAAGGTTGTGTTTCTACGGTCAACACTACTCTGATACCACTCTGTCACACCTGATTTCCGAAGAGAAACCAAGTGCATCTCATATGTGCGTCAGGATCAAGTTACACACATACAATAGACAAAAGAGTTTAATATCATTAATAGTATTCAAAAGCGTATCATAGAGTTTAACCACTTATTACACTCAGGCATGAGACACGAAGGTCTCTAACAACGGAAAATGATAACTACTCGAAGAGTCTTCGTCTTCCGCTCCCACAGGCACTTGACTGGGGGACCGCGAGCCTAAAAACTCCTCATAGTCGTCGAAGTACTTGTCACCATTGTTCTCTTCTGAACAGCGGTAAGCAAGGTTGAGTACACGTATGGTTGGTACTCAACAAGTGGGGGAAGATGCAAGGCTATCAAGGGTAGGTTAAGGTTTTGCAGCAGTTACCATTTTAATGTTGGTCAAGTTTTAATTAAAGAACACCAATTTCCATGGGGGCGGACGACCGGCAGTCGGCGAGCGGCGGTGCTACACGCTGCTCGAGAAAAACAGAAAGGAGGTGGGGGAAAACTTGCTCACCACACTGAGAAGAGCTGGCGGGGGTGTTGGGCGATGGGGAGGCGGCGGTGAGAGAGATCGTCGCCGGCGGACTGAGGTGGACGACGACGGCGGCGGTGCTCGAATGGGAGAAAAGAGACCCTGTGAACCAAAATCGATGCACGAATAAGCTTCGGGAGTGAAGTAGAAACAAGATGAGAGGGTCAAGGATGCTTCACCGAAGGCTCGGGCGGCGGAAATGGCGCGGCGGCTGGAGCATCAATCGGTGGCAGTGCACGTGCAAAGGAGAGGGGCGTGGGAGCTCGGTTGTAGGCAAAGGGAGTGCGGCAGGTGCCCTGACCGTGCTTATATAGGCCCGGGAGGGGAGGGAGAGCGGCACCCCGGCGGCCATGGCCATCAATGACCTGCGGCCTTGATTGCAATCAAGAGGGGGGAGGGATTAAGAGGGGAAAACTGTCAATTGATGGGTGGAGAGTGAAGGTCGGCTTCACTACCGCTTGATGGGGGCATTTGAAGGCGGGGAAGCGCGAGAGACCCGCCGGTAACGGCCGGCGACCATCAAGGGCGCGGCTGACCCGCGGCTGGAGGTAGGGGGTGACCCTGACAGCCGGGCCCCACCTGTCAGCGTCTGAGAGAAAAAGAAAAGGGAGAAGGGAGTAGCTGGTCGGCTGGCTGCTTTGGTGGGTCGCGCATTGCACTCGTTGGGCCGCAGCGCGAGAAAGGGAGAAGGAGAGGCTGGCAGCCTGATTTGCTTTGCGGACTAAGAAGGTTAGGTGGGCCGCGAAAAGAAGAAAGGCCGGCAGGGCCGAAAGGAGAAATGGAAAGGGGGAAAAGGATTTGGGGTTTTTTTAAATTCTTTTCAAACACTCTTTCAAACTTTGCAATCAAACAATAAAACCATGCATTCGAATCATGATGCACAAGCACTTATTATTTGTAACATTATTGAAATGATGTTTAAATATTTTTTTAAGGCCAATTTTATTTGATAATTTAATTGTGTCCTTAGAAAAATTAAATCTACTTACTTGTTGCTTATATTAATTTAGTGATGGAATTGTTAGGGTATTACAGATCCATGTTGTGCCGGATGAATTCGTGGGAGAGCAGTTGAGGTCGGTTCTCTCGGACATGTCGGTGGATGTGGTGAGCCCTCTTTGACACTTAGTATTCAGCAATGATGCCATGATACAGAAATGTCACATGAGGGTTTAGTTCATTCTAAGCTTCCAAAATAAATATCTTTTACAAACCCATGATATGCAATGTCACAGAGCTAGGTCTTGTCATTTGGGCTACGTTATTGTTGTTATGAATTACTAAGCTTTAGGATACAGAAAATTCTTTAGGATTACTGTACTACATAACTTCGATGCAACAATAAAGGTTCCTTTTCTTATTCCTTGACCAATTTTTTGTAGGATTTTTGGACGCGGATCTTAAAACAAACCAATGGGAGCAAATTCTCGCCAAGGGCTGTCCAAGTGCACGTTTAGGACACAGGATGGTTAGTGTTTTTGTTTTCAAATCATCTATTCATGTTGTAGTTCCGATTCTCCTATATTTTCTGCATTATTAGTATGGATGGACGGATATATTCCCGCTGTGCTAGAGGTTTTAGGAGACATGAGTATGTGGTGCCAGCTCAAGAAAATGCTTGGTAGTTATTTGCTGTTTTCAATTTATTAGAAAAGCTCAGTACTTGCATTGAGAAGTAGCAAGCTTTATCATTCAACTTATGGAATCCCTTTACATTTGGCCTGATAACTACCAAGCGTTGTCAAATCTTTCTGTTGCTCAATATCATCTTCCAATTTTAAGAGGACAAATATTTATGTGTATTTCTTTCCCATGCCCCTTATTATACTTTATGAATTATCATTTAGCCCATTTGTTATTTCATTTATTTACAGGTTCTTTACAAGCACAAGATTGTGCTATTTGGTGGTTTTTATGAACAGGGTGAGGGTTTCGTAGGGATTTTTCAGAACCTCATCAATGTTTAAGATCTTATTAAGCCAAGGTCTGATTAAACCATTGCCTGCAGCAGCTGATTGATTTGTTTATGTAGTGGTTGGCTAGATCCAAATAATAGAGGTGATGCCCTGAAAAGTTCTTATTTGGTGGTTTTTACAAGCACAAGATTGTGCTATTTGGTGGTTTTTATGAACAGGGTGAGGGTTTGGTAGGGATTTTTCAGAACCTCATCAATATTTAATATCTTATTAAGCCAAGGTCTGATTAAACCATTACCTGCAGCAGCTGATTGATTTGTTTATGTAGTGGTTGGCTAGATCCAAATAATAGAGGTGATGTCGCTGAAAAGTTTTTTAAAGCCATCAGTTTTTATAATCATTTTAATCTAGAGCACAATCGATGGAGGCTGGTGCCCAGATTGTCTAAATTCACGTGTTGCATCAAATTCTTTTGAGTGGTTAAAATTGACCATTTAGTCATTTTTCTTTGTATACATAGTACTGCTATAGTACTATATTGTACTAGAAGTGCATAACTCACACTTTGTGGTCTCCAGCTGAAATATGATTGCAGCAGTTCAGAGTATCATCAGTTTGTCAGAGGCATTTCAGTGCATGCAATACCCGTACTTGAGAAGATTATCTCTGGCACTCAAGGACATTTTCAATGGAATAAAGATGCCAATGCCATTTGGCAGGCTTTTGGAGGTGACACATTAACCAACTTTGCTATCCAAGGTGAGATTGAGTGATAACTGGGTGCAGGTAATAAGCCTTTTAAATTTTTTGTACCCTGTATTCTGCCTGATCTGCATATACAATTATGTTCTTACCTAACATCTTTGGAACCACATTGCCTTGTATGACCACATTTGTTTTTTCCAGATAAATTCTGATGATCAATCTGCTCTTTCTTACTAATTCAGATGCAGTTATTTGTTAGTGAGCAACCCAAATAGTTGCCAAATTTAGTGCATAGTCCCTTTTGTCCTGCTTTACCTGAAATAGAGGGTTTTGTTCATATGAAACTTTTATTATTCCATTGTAATTATGCTTCCAGGCCCTTGCGAAGAGGGAATGAAGGATCTTGTTCGTAGAGAAGTTCTGTTGGTGGATCAAAAGCTCAAAAGCTCCTAGCATAACAAGTTCTGCATGGAAGGGGCTTCACTTTTGTTTTTTTTTGTATGCTCCATGAAACCGGTAATCAACATGAATCATGAAAGTTTTTGATGAACAATACTTATTGAGATTTTTAGCTTGCTTAAATCTGTAATGGCTTTCAAGTGTAATTTTTTCCATTGATCCACCTAATTAAAATTCAGTGCTTGATTTACATTCTAGGTGATTGGGACAACACATCAACCATTTTAACTGAAGATGTGAGCCAAATTAGGTGACTGTATTGATCAGCCCAAGCTGTGCCACCTGGTGGTAAGGAGAAATTTGCAAATATTCCGTCCATGTTCTCTCTTTTTTAAACACTGATCTTGGTTTGCAGTCAATGAGGACAAAACTTGATCCATACGATGTTGAGGAAGCAAAAGAATATGCACACCGGGAACTTCTAAATGAGAAACCTGGTCTCCGCAGCGAAGGGGACAAAAAAAAAGGAAAGGATTTGGAGGTGCTATTTTCAAGGGCCTCACGAAGATCAATCCTAATTGAAGCTTCATGGACCTTTTTAACTGCGCTAAAGAACGAGGTGAGGTGATTCTTCCGCTTAGCACTAAACACGGGTGACCATAGGGTCGTGCTGCTGCACTTATCATGGGCAACGCTTGAAAAGACTTCGCAAACGTGGTCTCTCTTGACTTGCAGCCCTCTCAATTAAGTCTGATAGCAATAGGTAGTTGCAATTGTTGTTGATGTTGGTGCAGTTTGATTATGGAAAGAAACTTTTATAGAATTTAAGCAGCAAGTATTTCAGTTAATTTCCAGTTTTTTAGAATTACCAAATAGTGTATTCTGCAGATTACTAGATAGTAAATCAAGAACCGTTGAAACCAATGATCTTGTTTTTGACGAGCAAGCCAAGTATCCAATTAACTTTACTTGTGTGCTTGTAGAAATCCTTGCTGTTATAATGATCTATTAATTTGATAATGCTCTTAACTTTTTTCCCAGGGTATACAGATCATTTCATCTCAAAATAGCAGGAATTTCATTGTGGTTAAAAGAAGCTATCTATTGCATTGATGCAGCAGATGCAAGAGATGAATTGTTTAATGATCTTGTTCTGTAGCGAACATGGCCTCATATGCCATTAGTTCGAGTTTGATTTTGGTGATTCATGACAACATGATCATTGGGACTAACCATATTATTTTAGCATGTCTTTGTAGACACTTCTAGGTCCCAAGGATGCAAGAAAACCACATCCAAAATGAGAAAAACAAGGGTCAAAACCGAGAAAGAAAAGGAACAGAAAAGACACCGTCGGATGAACCGACGGTATCAATTTAGCAAGCGTTGGTGCAATCGTCGGACGAGTTGGTACACAGGGTGAAACCCTAGGTACCGTCAGATGAACCGATGGTCCAACTTTTAGTAGCGTCGGACGAGTTGCAGAGGAAGAGCAGCGAAGACAGTAGCACCGTATGATCCGACGGTCTGAGTGGGGACACCGTCGGTCTATCCGACGCTCAGTTTGAATCGAGATAGAGACGCGCCAAGATAAAGTCTTCAGCATCGGATGATCTGATGCCTTGGTCCAAATGAAGTGTCGGTCTATTCGACGGTCGCGTGGAATCTAACAGAGGCGACTTGGACGCGGGGTCTTCAGCACCGGATGATCCGACGGACCGTCGGTGCATAGCATCGGAGCAGTTGTGTCAGAGAAGTCATGTGCGGTGGAGGCAACGGCTAGTAGCACCGGATGAACCGATGCCCGAAAAAAGATAGTGTCGGATCATCCGACGATACTACTTTCAGCAGCTTTTAGCCAACGGCTAGTTTGATGCCTTGGGCTATTTATACCTCCTCCACCCGCCCATTTGAGGTTGCGGGATTGTGTGGAAGTGCAGAGGAGTTCAAGACACATTGAAGATCATATCCAATTCATCCAAGTGCCTAATTGCTCATCCTTAGACTTGCATATGCTTTGTGTATGTGCTTAGTGCTAGGCTTAGCTTAGAGCTGAGTAAGTGCAAGGTTGTGCCAACCTTGTGAGGTGATTCTTGATTGAATCAAGTTGTACAAGGTTCGCCGGAAGCCTTGGGGCCTAAGTGGCTATACGGCAATCGTCATCGACCCTCCAGCTTGGTGTGGAGCGGCGAGGACACTTTGTGCGGGGGACATGGAGACCCCCTTCCTTGGTGGAGAAGCTCCTTAGTGGAGGCGGCATCAAGGTGACCAAGGGAGCTTGGCGAGTGCCTAAGTGGCGAGCCTTTGTGGCGAGTCAAGTGGTGCTCTTGGGAGAGACTTGGTGACCGGAAGCAATACTCTTGTGTGAGTGCTTCAACGTCGACTAGAGGTGGCTTAGTGCCTACCGATACCACGGGATAAATCGCGTGTCAAGAGTTTGCTTCCTCTCATCCCCTTTACGTTTCTGCATTTACTCTATTGCAATCTTTGCTTGCCTCTACTTTCCTAGAGTAGTATCATGCTAGGATTGGCTATAGGTTGCAAACCTTCTTTTGGGATGGGAGTTTCACACTAGAACAACCCTAGTTGCACATCTAGATAGTATGTTGTAGTTTACTTTTGTGTAAAATTAGTGAAGCCATAGGTTAAGGTTTTAAGTTGCCTAATTCACCCCCTCCCCCTCTTAGGCTAGCGATCATCCGATTCCTTATCAGAGTCGGGACTCGCTTCCTTCACAAGGAAACACCAATTCGGTTGGTAAATTGTGAAAACCGGCTCATTGGAACGGTTAGGCTTCACCGCCTAGTGAGTTGCTCTATAGAGGAATGAAAGGGGTGGATACCTTAGGTTTGGCTCCACATTTCGATGGCACGGGCTATCCTCGGTGGAAGGTTCTCATGGAGGCCTATCTCCAAGCAAAGGACCTTGATGTTTGGAGAGTCACCGATGAGGGCATGAGAAATGGTACTAAGAAGGAAAAGCAATTTGATGTGATTGCTAAGAGTATCATTTTGTCCTCACTAGATGTAGGCGTTTTCAATAGAGTTTTTAATTGTGAAAATGCTCATGAGATATGGAAAACCATCAAGGAGCAAAATGAGGGTTCAAAAGAAGTTGCTAATGAACACTATTGTCTCCTTGAGGAATTCAATAGCTTTAAGCAACTTGCAAATGAAAATGTCGAATCTATGTACTCACGCCTAAATGTGCTTGTCAATGAGATCAATGTTTTAGGTGTGAAGGACATCACAGACTTGAACATCAACCGCAAGATCCTTCAAAGTCTCCGGAAGCCCGATTATGACTTGGTGAAGGCAATCATACGAGAAGAAGCTCGAAGAGTTGAAGCCATATCATATCTTGAGCAAGATCATGGCACATGAGCTTCAACTCATGCCCAAGTCAAAGAAGGCGCTCCAAGAAAAGCCCCAAGAAGATGTTGAGTAGGATGGCTACTCATGGAAGCTCAAGCGAGGATGATGGTGATGATGGTGACGATGGAGATTCCTCAAGTGATGAAGAGGTTGAATCCATGGTGGCCGAGTACGTGAAGAAGATATTCAAGTATGTGAAGAAAGTCAACATGTACGGCTACAACGTCCACTTGAGAGAAGGACGTCATCATCAACACATCAAGTTCACCAAGATCGAGGACTAGCCCAAGAAGAAGGTGGTCAAGGAGAGGAGACCAAGTCAAAAAGCAACTATCGCCGTCCGTGAGTGGACAAGTGGTGGAGAATCAAGTTCTTCTAGCTCAAGTGATGAATCAAGAAAGAACTTCACCACCCGCTTCATGCAAGGTCCTTCATCATCACTACACATGTGCCTTATGGCCAAAGGTATGGAAAGCAATGTAAGTAATGATGAATCCGACACCACCTCTCTTGATGATCTTGTTGAGCTAGTCCATGAGCAAAAAGGAATTCTAGAGAAACAAGCTAATGAAATTAAAGAACTGAACGCTCTCAATGATCTTAGTTCAACCCTTGCTACAAATTATGAACATTTTTTGTGCAAATTCAAATTGCTTAGCAAGGAGTGTGATGAGCTAAAATCTAAGCTTGAGAGCAATGAGACTAAAACAAGTAATTCCTTTGAGCTTGATGAATCATCTATCCCTTGTGCCATTCCTATCTCCAAGTGAGATTCTTCAACTTCTTGCATTGATTTAATTGATGAATCTTGCTCACCATCTTGCAATGAGAATGTTGTTGTAGAAACATGTGATTGTCTCATAGGCAAGAAAAATGATGAGCTCAAGCAAGAATTGAAATGGCTCCGAGAGAGGTTGGCAAGCTTGATGGGCAAGGGCAAGAACGATGAAGAACAAGTGGACATCTCTCAAGACATGAAGAGCAAAGTCCAACCTTCTCAAGATAATCGTGATTCCATGGTGAAGAAGCTTGAGAAGGGTGCAACCGTGACTTGCTACAAGTGTTATGGAAAAGGGCACAAGTTCTACACATGCCCTCAATTTGTCAAGAAGATGGACAAGGACGCAAAGAAGAAGTTGAAGCCCACTATCAAGATCTCCCACATCTACACCAAGCCAAACCGCAAGAACAAGACCAAGAGCAACACCTACATCCTCAAGAAGAAGGCTAATGGCAAGGTGGTTGCACACAAGGTTAGGAAGATGAAGGAAGAGCGGGGTTGGAACCAACCCATTTGGGTGTCCAAGGAAGTCATCATCAACATGAAGGGGCCTCAAATGGTTTGGGTTTCAAAGGCCACTTAAAGGCCTTCAGAACGGGGACTTGGGAGACTTGGCACGAAGAAGATGTGAGGATTCAAGCCTAGAAGCCAAGCTTGCAAGTTGGACATATGTTGCCCAAGTTCCCCAGTTGAGGTAATGGAAACTAGAACCTATCTCATGTATTAGTAGCTCCATTGCCTTGTTTAGGTTGCATTTGTTGCAATGTTTACATATGGTAGGTTGCTTGTGTCATGTGCTAACCCATGAGCAACCTTCATGGTTTGATTAGTGTGTAGGAAAGCTACACTTGTTCTTTCATGGTGCGCTTTCATATATATCTCTTTGCATCATGAGCAAGCTATAGGGTTAGCTTCCATTTTGTTGTCATAAACAATGTGCATACATTTGGTTGGTGATTCAAACACTAAATGCACAAATTTATGGGGAGCTCATCCTATGGTTTGGTTATGGGACTAATATTGTTTCAAGCTTATCTTAAGTAGTCCCTTGTCGACGCGTTCTGGTGTGGTGCTTCATTCTAATAGAATGCCATTTCACTCTCAATGTGATCTAATATCTCTGAAAGAGTGAATATAGCAATATGAGCTTCATGCTATTGAGTCATTTCCTTGATAACTTATGTCTCTATATAAGTTCAAAGGCAATGCACTCATACATTCCTAATCCTTGTGGCACCCCAAGTGTCTTCTATGCAAGCTTCTTTCAAGTGGTGTCACCTAGTGGCTCATCTCAATGTGGTGCCAACAAGGTAGAGAGGATCATCCCCCGGAGGTATGCAATGATCAAAAGACTACAAGTGATATCTACAAGTGGTAATGTAACAAGAACCCATTTGTCTTATCTCTTGTCCTTTAAGCTACCTCCTTGCATGATATGCCCTAAGCTTCCTTGTCTTACAAGTTTGTAGTTGTGCACTTGTTTTTCACACTATCATTTTGTGCACACACTTAGGGGGGATTATTTGTATCATGCTAGTCTCATGAGCTTGTGATCCAACTTAGTCATTCTCACATGTGGTATCTTCATTGATATCATACATATGGATCATGGTTCATGTGGCTTTCTCCCTTGTATTTAACTTTTTTCCTTGAGCTATGTTTGCTAGGACTTGCTAGTTTCCTTGGAGCCCTTTTGTTTTGGACTTTTTGGGGATTTTATTCCAAAGGGGGAGAATGTGAGACCAAAGCAAGCTAGTAGTTTAAGCAAGCTAGTGGTTTCAAGGATATGAGACCAAAGGGGGAGAATGTGAACATAGGATCAAAAAGGGGGGAGTTTGATCTAGGGGGAGTTTGGATGATGGTAAGCATCCAAGCAAGTGTAAGTGGTTCTAATTCTGTCAATTTTTGCAATTTTATGCTTGCTTTGGTTGTGTTGTCATAAATCACCAAAAAGGGGGAGATTGTAGCGAACATGGCCTCATATGCCATTAGTTCGAGTTTGATTTTGGTGATTCATGACAACATGATCATTGGGACTAACCATATTGTTTTAGCATGTCTTTGTAGGCACTTCTAGGTCCCAAGAATGCAAGAAAACCACATGCCAAGATGAGAAAAACAAGGGTCAAAACTGACCAAGAAAAGGAAAAGAAAAGACACCGTCGGATGAACCGACGGTATCAATTTAGCAAGCGTCGGTGCAATCGTTGAACGAGTTGGTACACAGGGTGAAACTCTAGGTACCATCGGATGAACCGACGGTCCAATTTTTAGTAGCGTCGGACGAGTTGCAGAGGAAGAGCAGCGAAGACAGTAGCACCAGATGATCCGACGGTCTGAGTGGGGACACCATCGGTCTATCCGACGCTCAGTTTGAATCAAGACAGAGACGCGCCAAGACAAAGTCTTCAGCACCGGATGATTCGACGCCTTGGTCCAGATGAAGTGTTGGTCTATTCGACGGTCGCGTGGAAGCTAACAGAGGCGACTTGGACGCGGGGTCTTCAGCATCGGATGATCCGACGGACCGTCGGTGCATAGCGTCGGAGCAGTTGTGTCAGAGAAGTCATGTGCAGTGGAGGCAACGGCTAGTAGCACCGGATGAACTGATGCCCGAAAAAAGATAGCGTCGGATCATCCGACGATACTACTTTCAGCAGCTTTTAGCCAACGGCTAGTTTGATGCCTTGGGCTATTTATACCTCCTCCACCCGCCCATTTGAGGTTGCGGGATTGTGTGGAAGTGCAGAGGAGTTCAAGACACATTGAAGATCATATCCAATTCATCCAAGTGCCTAATTGCTCATCCTTAGACTTGCATATGCTTTGTGTATGTGCTTAGTGCTAGGCTTAGCTTAGAGCTGAGTAAGTGCAAGGTTGTACCAACCTTGTGAGGTGATTCTTGATTGAATCAAGTTGTACAAGGTTCGCCGGAAGCCTTGGGGCCTAAGTGGCTATACGGCAATCGTCATCGACCCTCCAGCTTGGTGTGGAGCGGCGAGGACACTTTGTGCGGGGGACGTGGAGACCCCCTTCCTTGGTGGAGAAGCTCCTTAGTGGAGGCGGCATCAAGGTGACCAAGGGAGCTTGGCGAGTGCCTAAGTGGCGAGCCTTTGTGGCGAGTAAGTGGTGCTCTTGGGAGAGACTTGATGACCGGAAGCAATACTCTTGTGTGAGTGCTTCAACATGGACTAGGGGTGGCTTAGTGCCTACCGATACCACGGGATAAATCGCGTGTCAAGAGTTTGCTTCCTCTAATCCCCTTTACGTTTCTGCATTTACTCTATTGCAATCTTTGCTTGCCTTATTTTCCTAGAGTAGTATCATGCTAGGATTGGCTATAGGTTGCAAACCTTGTTTTGGGATGGGAGTTCCACACCAAAACAACCCTTGTTGCACGTCTAGACAGTATGTTCTAGTTTACTTTTGTTTAAAATTAGTGAAGCCATAGGTTAAGGTTTTAAGTTCCCTAATTCCCCCCTCCCCCTCTTAGGCTAGCGAGCATCCGATTTCTTACATGTTCCCTGCCCTTTCCAGGTAAACGGGGCAATGCTCTATGCTTCCATCACTTGCCTGTGTTTTACACTACATATCAATCTGATTCCTATGGCCTACTATATTTTCTGAACCTGTTCTGGTCATTTCTGGACATGTATCCATCCATAGTAATATAAAGCCACACATTATCATCACAAAAATAGTTTTATGTTTATATTATATACCTGTGCCGGTTGGCAAAAGCCCCTTTTCCAGGGCCTTACTTTATCTCACACAGTTCCAAGGGCCATACCTTGAACATTAAGCTGATCTTTTTTAAGTTACATCTTCAGGCGGTCTGTATTGCTACTGGATTTTGCATTTCTTTTCTTTAACATTTCTTGTATAGTGCTGACATATGGATGTTTGATTTCAGCAACCTGATGAATCTGTGCAGTCTACATTGAAAAGGTCAGAGGATATGGTAATTTTTTTCCCCTTCATGATAAGTGTGAAGTATGGCCTCTTGAATAGTGTTCTCTACAATATTTGTTGACTTTGCTATGTATCTTGTTTACTCAGACTGATAATCATTTTCTGAAGGAAACCGGACCATCAAACCATCAAAAGGTTTCTGAACAGGAATTGTTACCTGATAGTGATGTGAGTATGTATGAATATGCAATGTGCTAAATGCTAACTATATGTGCTTCTGCTTCGTTTCCTGATTTGTTCTGTCTTATGTAGGTATACTTTGATGTTAGCATGTATATCTGCAGCATAACTTTACTATTTTAGAAATTTGACTTCTTTCTCACCATCACAGTCTATTACAGCTCTCTTGTATTCTTGGATTCGATGGTGCTTGTAAAGGAAAATCCCGGCAAATCAGGTGCTGGAGTTATAATTCGGAGGTTAGATGGGTCAGTGGTATGGAGACCAACCCTTGGCTGATGTGTTTTATTAACTTTATTTATCATGCCTATCTGGTTATTGTGCCACCCTCTTCTACTGCAGATTGCTCTACTGTGTGAGGGTTACAACCAACAATGCTGCTGAATACCGTGCATTGATCCTGGGGCTAGATTATACTGCCAAGAAGGGATTCAAGCATATTCGTGCTCAAGGTGACTCTAAGCTTGTCTGTAAACTATTCTATCTCTTGCTTGCTATATAATCTCATACCGTCGAGGCATTGATGTGTTTTGTCTTATTCCATTTGTCTCAAAATGAAATTGCAGCATTTGTATGAGTTGAGATTTTAGAGGAAACCGAAATTGGATGCTTCCAATACAAAGTATACTGCATCTATTGCATTTGTTTTTTTGGCCGTGGTAGTTGCATTCGTCTTAGTTGCTTTCAGTTTGTTTTTTAAAATGTAACTTGTGTGTCTAGCAAAAATGACACATTGCATCCTCTTTTAACCATCGGTGAAAGGTTGTAGGTCACAATGGATTTAGATCATGCTTAGCTGCAGCAACAGCCTGGGAAAAAATAAAAAATAGGAAATATACAAATTTAGTTTTGAACAATGCAGAACAGCACTCCATTCTTGTTTTGCTGTCTAGTCTCTGGCCATGTCAACCAGTTTTGTTTTCTGAAGTCCGAACCTTTTTCTCCTCTTGTATTTTCCAAGCTGAAGTTAGATTTTGGGCTGTTTCTTCCAATGCCCACAACGGATTTCTCCCCATCCATTCCTGTGCATACCGGACGGCGTTCGTCGTGCTGTGGTCGGAGTCAGAGCACACGTCGTGCTGTTGCTGCACGTGAGGCACCAAACGCGGGCGCGCCTGGCGTTCCAGGAACGGAGCCGCCGGGGCGGTGCGGTCGGTGAGCTGAGATGTCTGGCGCCGACGCCGGCGAAGGGAGCGGCGTCGCGGCGCTCCGGCGGTGCCGTTGACCACGACATTTCGGTATTTGGGTATTTCATTTACCGTCTAGCTCTCACACCCCGAAATTTTCAATTTCGGGATGTGAATAGAAAGAATAATTAAATAACGATTTATCATAATTTTAAAATTTTTCAAACATTTATTTTTCTTTACGGGGAATATAGTATAGGAGAAATCCTTTGATTGATTTTCTAAATTAAATAAAAAGTTATGTGTGTTGCATTCATGCCGATGCACCTAGTGGTTCTTGAGTGCAAAAAGGTTTCAAAAATGCGTGTAGGAGCTGTCCAAACTCTCCGAGAATTTTCCGGATTTTTCTGGGATTTATTCTCCTTTTCCTTGAGCTATTTCTATTTATTAGAAGGCTCTAAAATCTTTTTCATGAGCACCAAATGCTTTATTTGGATTGTTCATGTCTTAATCTACCTCTAGGAATTTTTCTGGAATTTTTGGGATTTTTCTGGGTATTTTCCGTGCCTTTAAACATTTTCTGTGATTTTCCTGAATTTATTTTGCACTCGGAAATAATTTCGGAAAAAAAAAACAAAACCTATCCTATCTTCGGGCCGAGCCCGAAGGCCCGACCCAGACCGCGCCGGCCCGGCCATCGGCCCGCGCGGGGCCCATCCCCGGGCCCGCCGCGAGGCGCAACGGGCCATGGCGCCGCCGCCCGCCGCCGGGTGCGCCCGCGCCGCCATGCGCGCCCATAAAAGGCCGAGCCGCGCGCGCGCGTGCCCTACCCCCGCCCTCGCGCGTGCCCCGGCTCCGCCGCCCGCGCCCGTGCCCCGCCGCGCGCCGCCGCCGGACCGAGCCGCGTTGCGCGCGCGCCGCCGCTGCGCCGCCGCCGCCGCCGATCCGCCGCCCCCGTCGCCCGCCGGCCAAGCCGAGGTCGCCATGAGCTTCACGAGGTCGAGCCGAGCGCGGCCGCCCGCTTCCCGTCGCCGGAGATCTGCCGAGCACCTCAACCCGCGCAAGGACCAAGCCGGTGAGCTTGCCGACCGCCGCCGCCGGTAGCGGCCGCCCCTCCTCGCCCCCGCCGACGGTGAGGACCTCTTCGCGACCACCTCGATGCCCTCCTTCGATTCCGCGCCCGGCCGAACCCCCGGCGCTCCAACCGCCGGCGCCGCCGACGGCCGACCCCCTCCCCGTCCGCCGTCCATTGCGGTGCCGCAGGTAGGGGATGGACCGGTAGTTTTGCACATAGGCCCCCGAAGGATCCCGTAACCGTAAATCTAAATCGTGTGTCCGGTAAATCTTGCGAAGGCCCCCCGAAAAGATTAGATACCCTAGATTCCATCCACCCCGGAACCTTTGCAAGTAAGTCCTCGCGTTTTTCATACAAAATTATGTATATACCCCTGGTTTGTCGCGGTGAAGCCCCCGGAGGTTTCTAATCTTTCACCACTAGGTCCATATCTTTAAAAGTCCATGTCTTTCTCGTTTTAGCTCCGTTTTAATTCGTTCAAGTTGAGTTAGGTCCATAATAATGTAAAGCACGTGATAGTGGAGTGTTTTCACCATGTTTTGTTTTCTAAAAAAATAAAATTAATATTAATTTTGATTAATGCCTATTTACACATCCCTTTTATAAATAAAAGCAATATAGGTCTATATATCGTTTTTTATAAGCAAATTTAATTGGATTAATGTTCCTATCACCTGTTTTTATACATAAAAGTTAATTAGATCTTTATCTCGGTTTTCGTAAACCAAATGTTAATTTGTTTAATCGTAATTAACCTTTTATAACTAAAATTTGATTAGGCTTTTACATCGGCTTTTATAATAAATATTAATTTGATTAATGCCAACACCATAATATTTTCATTAATAATATGATCTACTCGAATTACAAAGTTTCGTTTAGATTGTTCATATAGTTTAGTTTTTTCTAAATTAAATGTTTAATCGGTTTAATCAATATATGAATCCTTATTAATAAAACTTGACTAGTTCTTTACACCGATTTCGTAAATAAAGTTTAATATTGCATTAAAGTCAACAAAGGGTATTTTATTTCTGAAATATCCTTTATATTTGTTTTGTTAATTAAAATTGACCTAGCTCATAGCCTTGTTCTCTCATATGTCCAAAACGTTTGTTTTACGTTCTTTTCTCACTCAATCTAAGTGTGATCTTTTCGGTCCTTGCTCAATCTTCCGCAACCATCTCTTTAAAGCTAACCAAGCCTTTCCCTTCCAAGCACACTTTGTGTTCTTTAGTGATCCATCTAATCGAGCCTATCCTTTAGTGCATTCTTTTAAAGTTTTCTTTTGATTGGTGCTTTGTTCTTAGTATGCTTGTTTGTCCGCTTTGTATGTTTGTGCCCGATGATTGATGCGCTTAGAGTGAACGCCGTTTGAGAAGCTTTGAAGAGCAAGAGGTTGAAGATATTCGAGCAACGACATTACTTTGGTTAAAGGCAAGTGTGTCCTTGATCTTTGTCCCAATAACCATGATTAATCACTCGCATTGCTTTGCATTAATATTGATGGGTCCTATTAAGGATTACCTAGTCTTTATGATCATTCCTTGTTAACCTGGGTTTACATTTATGTTGGGTAGCTATGCTTAGTTGCTATACCCGGGTTATGGTGGTTTTAATGAACAATAATGATGAATCATGCTATACCTTTATGTTATATCTTTGTTTGCTTAATACAAGACCATATGCTTAATCGGAACATGGAGAACCACCCAGAAAACCGTACAACCACAAGGCACATGGCTCGCCTTGGCCGAATAACTAGAGACTTTAGTGTTGTAGCAACCTTACCTGAAAGGGACAAATGGGGAGGCGTTGACGGAGTATAGACTCGCTCTAGTAGGGAGTTGGGCTTTGCTAAGACACGGTACCTACTAGGGGACTTTATGCCCCGCTTCGTCCTGAAACCTACTGGGTTGTTGCACATTGGAGGATCTTCGTAAAGGCCTCGTAGCGTCCCTATGCAATCACACCTCGGTAGTGTGGTATGATGCTTGGCCGCATCGCATGGTTGGGTTTAAAGTTCTTCGGGACTTTTACGCGACTTGTGGGTAAAGATGTACAACCTCTCGCAGTGTAAAACTAACTAGTTAGCCGTGCTCACGGTCAAGAGCGGCCTGGACCCTCACATGATAAGTGAACTTAAAGATGAACTTAAATCGTGCTCTCTGGTTATGCTTGCCATGTGCTTATGGCGTATCTTTTATCTTATGCTTAATGTGGGTTGGTATAAACTTATACTTTATTAGTAATCAGGTGCTAATAAAATTTGACCAACTAAAATGCTAAATGCTTGAGCCAATCCACTATAATTCCTTTGCATTCATATCTTTCTCCACACTTGCTGAGTACGACAAGTGCTCACCCTTGCTATAAACATTGTTGCTCGTAAAGAGGATGCTACTCGAAGTCTTGTGAAGATGTTGCTGGAGCTAGGCGTACGCAACCCCCGCCGATTGCCCGTGATGTTTGGAGCCTTCGTTTCCGGGATAAAGCGTAAATCTCTCGATAATCTCCGTTTTTCTTTCGTGATACCGTTTCGTATTCACTTATATGTCACTATATGCATGAAACTTGATCCCGGCATGCATATAGGCTTGCACTCGGTTTTCTTCGGAAAGTCGGGTGTGACAGAGTGGTATCGTAGCCGTATCGACTGTAGGACGTAAGCCTAGCTAGTATTGGCCGTTTCCCAATGCCTCTTTTGTTCTACAATCCATTCTTATCTTATCCTTGTCCTCTCTGATGAATTATCTCACATCTTAACCATATTCTTATCCCCATACCATGAATTCTTGTATATTTATCTTCACTCTCCTTGAACATCTCTTCGACCTCGCCCTGTCCATTCTCTCGGGCAATAACACCCCCTTGATTTCTTGGTAGAACTCGTTACCCTTAACATTCTATCTATTCGCGCAGCTCTCGACACATCAGCGCTGTTTCAATTTTATCTCGAGCTACAGAACTCTGATTGACATGAAATCAGTTGGGTTAGTTCCTAAATTTCATAAGTGAATTTCTAAAAAAAATTCAGCCCTATCCAGTACATGTTCCAGGAGCTATGCCCGAAACATTGGAGCTAGCAGAAACTGTAAACTCTGCTGACCTAGTTACCTTCAATACTCTATATATCGGGCTATAGACATCCGATTGAGGTAAATCCAATTGGAGTGGTTCAGGAATTTCATCAGCTTCGTTCTGTCCAAAATTCAGCAGTATTCGTTTTGTATCCAAGGAGATACCTACGAATTAGTGGAGCATTCAGAATCTGCCAACATTGCTGACATAGCCATCTTGTTTAATTCATATCTCGAGTTCTGAACCTCCGATTGAGGTGATTCCAGTTGGGTTGAACTCATAATTTCGTACTCCTTGATCTGGGAAAAATCCATTATTTATGGATATCCTTGCTGGGAGATATATCTGATCTATTAGGAGGATACCCCCGACCTATTTAACAACGTGTAGTGACGTTCCCTTTAGCTATGCCTTGATTGGTGGAATTCAGTGTTTGCTTGATGATGCTTGGTTTTATGACATTGCTTGTGTTGGTTCTTTGTGGTGAGTGTTGGTGTATTGTGGGTCTTCCACCTACGATGACATCGTTGCCTAGTTGGGTTTTCCTTTTTGTACCTCTCACATCCTTGCTATCTCTCTCTGTTCTAATGAAGGACATCATAAGAAGGAATTGAAGACAATACCAAAGTCAACAAGCAAATGCTACCGTCACCATAGTTAGGTAAAGTGAGCAAGATGAAGAAAAGAAGGCCTCACTCTACTTTCCTTCCCACCTTGAGCCTGCTCCTATCCCACCAAACTCACTCTGATGAAGACCCCAATGAATAAGGCAAGATGAGGAATAACGATTTCACACTCATCGACAAAAGAGGATGGCCGCCTACCTACTTTGGGAGCAACGCCTTTGTTTATCTCCCTCCTCCTTGCTTCTTCTTTCTTCGAATCTCGGGACGAGATTCCGTTTAAGGGGGGTAGATTTGTCACACCCTGAAATTTTCAATTTCAGGATGTGAATAGAAAGAATAATTAAATAACGATTTATCATAATTTTAAAATTTTTCAAACATTTATTTTTCTTTACAGGGAATATAGTATAGGAGAAATCCTTTGATTGATTTTCTAAATTAAATAAAAAGTTATGTGTGTTGCATTCATGCCGATGCACCTAGTGGTTCTTGAGTGCAAAAAGGTTTCAAAAATGCGTGTAGGAGTCGTCCAAACTCTCCCGAGAATTTTCCGGATTTTTCTGGGATTTATTCTCCTTTTCCTTGAGCTATTTCTATTTATTAGAAGGCTCTAAAATCTTTTTCATGAGCACCAAATGCTTTATTTGGATTGTTCATGTCTTAATCTACCTCTAGGAATTTTTCTGGAATTTTTGGGATTTTTCTGGGTATTTTCCGTGCCTTTAAACATTTTCTGTGATTTTCCTGAATTTATTTTGCACTCGGAAATAATTTCGGAAAAAAAAAACAAAACCTATCCTATCTTACTGGGCCGAGCCCGAAGGCCCGACCCAGGACCGCGCCGGCCCAGCCATCGGCCCGCGCGGGGCCCATCCGGGGCCCGGCCGCGGGCGACGAGCCATGGCGCCGCCGCCCGCCGGGTGGCGCCCGCGCCGCCATGCGCGCCCATAAAAGGCCGAGCGCGCGCGCGTGCCCTACCCCCGCCCTCGCGCGTGCCCCGGCTCCGCCGCCCGCGCCCGTGCCCCGCCGCCGCGCCGCCGCCGGACCGAGCCGCGTTGCGCGCCGGCCGGCCGGTGCGCCGCCGCCGCCGCCGATCCGCCGCCCCCGTCGCCCGCCGGCCAAGCCGAGGTCGCCATGAGCTTCACGAGGTCGAGCCGAGCGCGGCCGCCCGCTTCCCGTCGCCGGGAGATCCGCCGGGAGCACCTCAACCCGCGCAAGGACCAAGCCGGTGAGCTTGCCGACCGCCGCCGGCCGGTAGCGGCCGCCCCTCCTCGCCCCCGCCGACGGTGAGGACCTCTTCGCGACCACCTCGATGCCCTCCTTCGATTCCGCGCCCGGCCGAACCCCCGGCGCTCCAACCGCCGGCGCCGCCGACGGCCAGCCCTCCCTGTCCGCCGTCCATTGCAGGCCAGAGGTAGGGGATGGACTGGTAGTTTTGCACATAGGCCCCTGAAGGATCCTGTAACCGTAAATCTAAATCTGTGTGTCTGGTAAATCTTGCAGAAGGCCCCCTGAAAAGATTAGATACCCTAGATTCCATCCACCCTGGAACCTTTGCAAGTAAGTCCTCAGTTTTTCATACAAAATTATGTATATACCCCCGGTTTGTCGCGGTGAAGCCCCCGGAGGTTTCTAATCTTTCACCACTAGGTCCATATCTTTAAAAGTCCATGTCTTTCTCGTTTTAGCTCCGTTTTAATTCGTTCAAGTTGAGTTAGGTCCATAATAATGTAAAGCACGTGATAGTGGAGTGTTTTCACCATGTTTTGTTTTCTAAAAAAATAAAATTAATATTAATTTTGATTAATGCCTATTTACACATCCCTTTTATAAATAAAAGCAATATAGGTCTATATATCGTTTTTTATAAGCAAATTTAATTGGATTAATGTTTCTATCAATTGTTTTTATACATAAAAGTTAATTAGATCTTTATCTCGGTTTTCGTAAACCAAATGTTAATTTGTTTAATCGTAATTAACCTTTTATAACTAAAATTTGATTAGGCTTTTACATCGGCTTTTATAATAAATATTAATTTGATTAATGCCAACACCATAATATTTTCATTAATAATATGATCTACTCGAATTACAAAGTTTCGTTTAGATTGTTCATATAGTTTAGTTTTTTCTAAATTAAATGTTTAATCGGTTTAATCAATATATGAATCCTTATTAATAAAACTTGACTAGTTCTTTACACCGATTTCGTAAATAAAGTTTAATATTGCATTAAAGTCAACAAAGGGTATTTTATTTCTGAAATATCCTTTATATTTGTTTTGTTAATTAAAATTGACCTAGCTCATAGCCTTGTTCTCTCATATGTCCAAAACGTTTGTTAGACGTTCTTTTCTCACTCAATCTAAGTGTGATCTTTTCGGTCCTTGCTCAATCTTCCGCAACCATCTCTTTAAAGCTAACCAAGCCTTTCCCTTCCAAGCACACTTTGTGTTCTTTAGTGATCCATCTAATCGAGCCTATCCTTTAGTGCATTCTTTTAAAGTTTTCTTTTGATTGGTGCTTTGTTCTTAGTATGCTTGTTTGTCTGCTTTGTATGTTTGTGCCCGATGATTGATGCGCTTAGAGTGAACGCCGTTTGAGAAGCTTTGAAGAGCAAGAGGTTGAAGATATTCTGAGCAACGACATTACTTTGGTTAAAGGCAAGTGTGTCCTTGATCTTTGTCCCAATAACCATGATTAATCACTCGCATTGCTTTGCATTAATATTGATGGGTCCTATTAAGGATTACCTAGTCTTTATGATCATTCCTTGTTAACCACGGGTTTACATTTATGTTGGGTAGCTATGCTTAGTTGCTATACCTGGGTTATGGTGGTTTTAATGAACAATAATGATGAATCATGCTATACCTTTATGTTATATCTTTGTTTGCTTAATACAAGACCATATGCTTAATCGGAACATGGAGAACCACCCAGGAAAACCGTACAACCACAAGGCACATGGCTCGCCTTGGCCGAATAACTAGAGACTTTAGTGTTGTAGCAACCTTACCTGAAAGGGACAAATGGGGAGGCGTTGACGGAGTATAGACTCGCTCTAGTAGGGAGTTGGGCTTTGCTAAGACACGGTACCTACTAGGGGACTTTATGCCCCGCTTCGTCCTGAAACCTAGTGGGTTGTTGCACATTGGAGGATCTTCGTAAAGGCCTCGTAGCGTCCCTATGCAATCACACCTCGGTAGTGTGGTATGATGCTTGGCCGGCATCGCATGGTTGGGTTTAAAGTTCTTCGGGACTTTTACGCGACTTGTGGGTAAAGATGTACAACCTCTGCGAGTGTAAAACTAACTAGTTAGCCGTGCTCACGGTCAAGAGCGGCCTCGGACCCTCACATGATAAGTGAACTTAAAGATGAACTTAAATCGTGCTCTCTGGTTATGCTTGCCATGTGCTTATGGCGTATCTTTTATCTTATGCTTAATGTGGGTTGGTATAAACTTATACTTTATTAGTAATCGGTGCTAATAAAACTTGACCAACTAAAATGCTAAATGCTTGAGCCAGTCCACTATAAAGCCTTTGCATTCATTCTTTTCCCCACACTTGCTGAGTACGACAAGTGCTCACCCTTGCTATAAATATTGTTGCTCAGAAAGAGGATGCTACTCTGAAGTCTTGTGAAGATGTTGCTGGCGCTAGGCGTACGCAACCCCCAGTCGACTTCCTGTGATGTTTGGAGCCTTCGTTTCCAGGATTAAGCGTAAATCTCTGATAATCTCCGTTTTTCTTTCGTGATATCGTTTCGTATTCACTTATATGTCACTATATGCATGAAACTTGATCCTGGCATGCATATAGGCTTGCACTCGGTTTTCTTCGGAAAATCGGGTGTGACAGAGTGGTATCAGAGCTGTATCGACTGTAGGACGTAAGCCTAGCTAGTATTGGCCGTTTCCCAATGCCTCTTTTGTTCTACAATCCATTCTTATCTTATCCTTGTCCTCTCTGATGAATTATCTCACATCTTAACCATATTCTTATCCCCATACCATGAATTCTTGTATATTTATCTTCACTCTCCTTGAACATCTCTTCGACCTCGCCTGTCCATTCTCTCAGGCAATAACACCCCCTTGATTTCTTGGTAGAACTGTTACCCTTAACATTCTATCTATTCGCGCAGCTCTCTGACACATCAGCGCTGTTTCAATTTTATCTCGAGCTACAGAACTCTGATTGACATGAAATCAGTTGGGTTAGTTCCTAAATTTCATAAGTGAATTTCTATAAAAAAATTCAGCCCTATCCAGTACATGTTCCAGGAGCTATGCCCGAAACATTGGAGCTAGCAGAAACTGTAAACTCTGCTGACCTAGTTACCTTCAATACTCTATATATCGGGCTATAGACATCCGATTGAGGTAAATCCAATTGGAGTGGTTCAGGAATTTCATCAGCTTCGTTCTGTCCAAAATTCAGCAGTATTCGTTTTGTATCCAAGGAGATACCTACGAATTAGTGGAGCATTCAGAATCTGCCAACATTGCTGACATAGCCATCTTGTTTAATTCATATCTCGAGTTCTGAACCTCCGATTGAGGTGATTCCAGTTGGGTTGAACTCATAATTTCGTACTCCTTGATCTGGGAAAAATCCATTATTTATGGATATCCTTGCTGGGAGATATATCTGATCTATTAGGAGGATACCCCCTGACCTATTTAACAACGTGTAGTGACGTTCCCTTTAGCTATGCCTTGATTGGTGGAATTTAGTGTTTGCTTGATGATGCTTGGTTTTATGACATTGCTTGTGTTGGTTCTTTGTGGTGAGTGTTGGTGTATTGTGGGTCTTCCACCTACGATGACATCAGTTGCCTAGTTGGGTTTTCCTTTTTGTACCTCTCACATCCTTGCTATCTCTCTCTGTTCTAATGAAGGACATCATAAGAAGGAATTGAAGACAATACCAAAGTCAACAAGCAAATGCTACTGTCACCATAGTTAGGTAAAGTGAGCAAGATGAAGAAAAGAAGGCCTCACTCTACTTTCCTTCCCACCTTGAGCCTCGCTCCTATCCCACCAAACTCACTCGATGAAGACCCCAATGAATAAGGCAAGATGAGGAATAACGATTTCACACTCATCGACAAAAGAGGATGGCCGCCTACCTACTTTGGGAGCAACGCCTTTGTTTATCTCCCTCCTCCTTGCTTCTTCTTTCTTCGAATCTCGGGACGAGATTCCGTTTAAGGGGGGTAGATTTGTCACACCCTGAAATTTTCAATTTCAGGATGTGAATAGAAAGAATAATTAAATAACGATTTATCATAATTTTAAAATTTTTCAAACATTTATTTTTCTTTACAGGGAATATAGTATAGGAGAAATCCTTTGATTGATTTTCTAAATTAAATAAAAAGTTATGTGTGTTGCATTCATGCCGATGCACCTAGTGGTTCTTGAGTGCAAAAAGGTTTCAAAAATGCGTGTAGGAGCTGTCCAAACTCTCCCGAGAATTTTCCGGATTTTTCTGGGATTTATTCTCCTTTTCCTTGAGCTATTTCTATTTATTAGAAGGCTCTAAAATCTTTTTCATGAGCACCAAATGCTTTATTTGGATTGTTCATGTCTTAATCTACCTCTAGGAATTTTTCTGGAATTTTTGGGATTTTTTCGGGTATTTTCCGTGCCTTTAAACATTTTTCGTGATTTTCCGAATTTATTTTGCACTCGGAAATAATTTCGGAAAAAAAAAACAAAACCTATCCTATCTTCTCGGGCCGAGCCCGAAGGCCCGACCCGAGACCGCGCCGGCCCGGCCATCGGCCGCGCGGGGCCCATCCGGGCCCGGCCGCGAGCAGCAGGCCATGGCGCCGCCGCCCCGCCGGGTGCGCCCGCGCCGCCATGCGCGCCCATAAAAGGCCGAGCCGCGCGCGCGTGCCCTACCCCCCGCCCTCGCGCGTGCCCGGCTCCGCCGCCCGCGCCCGTGCCCCCGCGCGCGCGCCGCCGCCGGACCGAGCCGCGTTGCGCGCCGCCGCCGGTGCGCGCGCCGCCGCCGCCGATCCGCCGCCCCGTCGCCCGCCGGCCAAGCCGAGGTCGCCATGAGCTTCACGAGGTCGAGCCGAGCGCGCCGCCCGCTTCCCGTCGCCGGGAGATCTCCGCCGGAGCACCTCAACCCGCGCAAGGACCAAGCCGGTGAGCTTGCCGACCGCCGCCGGCCGGTAGCGGCCGCCCCTCCTCGCCCCCGCCGACGGTGAGGACCTCTTCGCGACCACCTCGATGCCCTCCTTCGATTCCGCGCCCTGGCCGAACCCCTGGCGCTCCAACTGCCGGCGCCGCCGACGGCCAGCCCTCCCTGTCCGCCGTCCATTGCAGGCCAGAGGTAGGGGATGGACTGGTAGTTTTGCACATAGGCCCCTGAAGGATCCTGTAACCGTAAATCTAAATCTGTGTGTCTGGTAAATCTTGCAGAAGGCCCCCTGAAAAGATTAGATACCCTAGATTCCATCCACCCTGGAACCTTTGCAAGTAAGTCCTCAGTTTTTCATACAAAATTATGTATATACCCCTGGTTTGTCGCAGTGAAGCCCCCGGAGGTTTCTAATCTTTCACCACTAGGTCCATATCTTTAAAAGTCCATGTCTTTCTCGTTTTTAGCTCCGTTTTAATTCGTTCAAGTTGAGTTAGGTCCATAATAATGTAAAGCACGTGATAGTGGAGTGTTTTCACCATGTTTTGTTTTCTAAAAAAATAAAATTAATATTAATTTTGATTAATGCCTATTTACACATCCCTTTTATAAATAAAAGCAATATAGGTCTATATATCGTTTTTTATAAGCAAATTTAATTGGATTAATGTTCCTATCACCTGTTTTTATACATAAAAGTTAATTAGATCTTTATCTCGGTTTTCGTAAACCAAATGTTAATTTGTTTAATCGTAATTAACCTTTTATAACTAAAATTTGATTAGGCTTTTACATCGGCTTTTATAATAAATATTAATTTGATTAATGCCAACACCATAATATTTTCATTAATAATATGATCTACTCGAATTACAAAGTTTCGTTTAGATTGTTCATATAGTTTAGTTTTTTCTAAATTAAATGTTTAATCGGTTTAATCAATATATGAATCCTTATTAATAAAACTTGACTAGTTCTTTACACCGATTTCGTAAATAAAGTTTAATATTGCATTAAAGTCAACAAAGGGTATTTTATTTCTGAAATATCCTTTATATTTGTTTTGTTAATTAAAATTGACCTAGCTCATAGCCTTGTTCTCTCATATGTCCAAAACGTTTGTTAGACGTTCTTTTCTCGACTCAATCTAAGTGTGATCTTTTCGGTCCTTGCTCAATCTTCCGCAACCATCTCTTTAAAGCTAACCAAGCCTTTCCCTTCCAAGCACACTTTGTGTTCTTTAGTGATCCATCTAATCGAGCCTATCCTTTAGTGCATTCTTTTAAAGTTTTCTTTTGATTGGTGCTTTGTTCTTAGTATGCTTGTTTGTCCGCTTTGTATGTTTGTGCCCGATGATTGATGCGCTTAGAGTGAACGCCGTTTGAGAAGCTTTGAAGAGCAAGAGGTTGAAGATATTCGAGCAACGACATTACTTTGGTTAAAGGCAAGTGTGTCCTTGATCTTTGTCCCAATAACCATGATTAATCACTCGCATTGCTTTGCATTAATATTGATGGGTCCTATTAAGGATTACCTAGTCTTTATGATCATTCCTTGTTAACCCGGGTTTACATTTATGTTGGGTAGCTATGCTTAGTTGCTATACCTGGGTTATGGTGGTTTTAATGAACAATAATGATGAATCATGCTATACCTTTATGTTATATCTTTGTTTGCTTAATACAAGACCATATGCTTAATCGGAACATGGAGAACCACCCAGGAAAACCGTACAACCACAAGGCACATGGCTCTGCCTTGGCTGAATAACTAGAGACTTTAGTGTTGTAGCAACCTTACCTGAAAGGGACAAATGGGGAGGCGTTGACGGAGTATAGACTCGCTCTAGTAGGGAGTTGGGCTTTGCTAAGACACGGTACCTACTAGGGGACTTTATGCCCCGCTTCGTCCTGAAACCTAGTGGGTTGTTGCACATTGGAGGATCTTCGTAAAGGCCTCGTAGCGTCCCTATGCAATCACACCTCGGTAGTGTGGTATGATGCTTGGCCGGCATCGCATGGTTGGGTTTAAAGTTCTTCGGGACTTTTACGCGACTTGTGGGTAAAGATGTACAACCTCTGCAGAGTGTAAAACTAACTAGTTAGCCGTGCTCACGGTCAAGAGCGGCCTGGACCCTCACATGATAAGTGAACTTAAAGATGAACTTAAATCGTGCTCTCTGGTTATGCTTGCCATGTGCTTATGGCGTATCTCTTATCTTATGCTTAATGTGGGTTGGTATAAACTTATACTTTATTAGTAATCGAGGTGCTAATAAAATTTGACCAACTAAAATGCTAAATGCTTGAGCCAATCCACTATAAAGCCTTTGCATTCATTCTTTCCCCACACTTGCGAGTACGACAAGTGCTCACCCTTGCTATAAACATTGTTGCTCGAAAGAGGATGCTACTCGAAGTCTTGTGAAGATGTTGCGGAGCTAGGCGTACGCAACCCCCGCCGATTGCTCGTGATGTTTGGAGCCTTCGTTTCCGGGATAAAGCGTAAATCTCTCGATAATCTCCGTTTTTCTTTCGTGATCCGTTTCGTATTCACTTATATGTCACTATATGCATGAAACTTGATCCCGGCATGCATATAGGCTTGCACTCGGTTTTCTTCGGAAAGTCGGGTGTGACAAGCTCGGAGCCATCCGATCCGTCGCCCGTGATCGGGATCGATCCCAGGAGATGTCGTGGATGTTGGATATAAATTTTGTAGAGACAAGTGAGTAGTGAATTGTAAAATTTCATCGATCTCATTGTTCCATTTATAAGGAGATTACATAATCAGTTACAAGGTCATAAGAATGAGACTTGATAACACCATATAGTGGCACTTTATATCACCCTCTAATGGTTGCTATTAGGAGCTGCCATTAGATGGGTTTAAGATCATAAATCTCTTGTGTGCTGCCCCTTGGTGTGCTGCCTCATTATGCTTCATTAAGGAGATCAATTGTAATTCTTTTGTAACAGTGGAAACGCTTGGATGCCTCCTTTCCGAGAACGCCGCGCTGCTCCGTCTCCACCGGCCTGACGGCCTCGCCGTCGCGCTTTGGTGCAGGGTGATCTCGCCGCCGTCGAGGACAGGACATGGCCCCAATGTCTTCTGGTTCCTTGTCCGTCCACAACCGCAGGGTCCTGACTCTTGGCCCGTTTCAGCGGCAAGCCGGCAACGCCGGCGCGCCGCGCACACGCCGCGGTTGCTGGTCGGGAGCGACACTGCCGCGCGCCTCCGGGCGAAAGAAGCTGCGACGCCGTGGTGTCGGTGTTGCCGCATCGATCGCGAAGGCTGCGCGCCTGCGCTCCTCTCTTCGTCGCTTGCCTCCCCTCCAAGAGTCCCAGTGGCGCGCGGCGCGGCGCGGCGCTGGCCACCCGACGTCATGGCCAGGGGGTGGACGGTATTTCATCACCGTCCACCCTTGGCTACCTGAGAGCTGTCCGATCAAAGTCCCACGGTCAAGATTAAGCACTAGGTACCCATTTAAAGCACTCTGATGCCGCCGCGCCTGGTTCTCCGCCGCCCTCCGGCGAGCTCCTGAGTTCTGCGTATGCACAACTGCACAA
This sequence comes from Cenchrus americanus, assembly GCA_947561735.1. Lineage (NCBI taxonomy): Eukaryota > Viridiplantae > Streptophyta > Magnoliopsida > Poales > Poaceae > Cenchrus > Cenchrus americanus. The sequence continues at coordinate 80,010,998 of OX387240.1, forward strand.
GTGAACATGATAGCGCATTAGCACGATGAAAGAAACGCTTCTCATTTCCCCGTCCATGGCCGGTCCGACGCTTTGTTCGCTGCCGTGGCGGGATCGCGCCAAAGAACTGGACATGTGATTCGGGAGGGAACCTCTCTCTATCGCTTGATGCAAGAGCGCTTGTAATTGCCTTTGACATGCATGGTGCACTGCTGGTTTGTGTGTTTCTGACTTGCAGATTATGACTATGGATTTTGGAAAAATATCCATGCTAACTTCAGATTTGACACGGCAAATTTGATGCCTGGCCCAGCTCGTTTCTCAGCCCCCTCTCATGATCGGTACGTATGCTCATGCATGATGGACAGGTTCAGAACGCATAATGAGTTAATGACACACATAGTTTCAGAACCTTGCAACATAGTTTCAGAACCTTGCACAGAGGATTCATAACGATCAAAGGACAGCTACATCTGTTTTGTGTTCTCTCTTGTTCCGAAGTCTAAACCTCTTCTTGCTAAGTTTGACCTTTGCGTGGTCGTTAAACATCTGAACCTGTACAGGCATAAGAGAGGACGAAGAGCAAGCCAGTCCAAGAAAAGAGATGATGCCTCTGATGAGTTCTAGTTTTATGAAATTTTGTCCGAAAATGAGACTATGACTTATGGAATTTAGGACTAGCTTGACACAAGGCGATGTGCTAGATGGGAGCAGATAGATAACTATGAACTTTGATTTAGGAACTCTACTTCTTTTTGTCAGTAACTCAGTTCAGGAAACGAAATAAATAAATTTCCACAACTGCTGGATCTCAAATCTCAAGCTAGGCTTATGCTATGCCTCCCATGTAAGATACGAAGAACAATACAGCGATGATCAGAGTTGCAAATAAGGAAATTGTACCAAAATAGACCAACTGTACTTTGTAAGCCAACTAACGTTTCCTTAATCTAAAAAAATCTACCTTCTGGTCGATGGCATTGCTTATAGCATGCTCAAGTCACCCTCTTCTTATGTTGCTTTGGAGAAAGTCATTCTCTTGTTACTCGATGGTCATGCACTCATGCTAGTCAATCTTTTGTTCATGAGTTTCACTCAAATCATATTGTTCTATTCATTAACTGAAATTTCGGCATGTGCCTTATATAACCCCATGCTGTTGCAGCATTAATGAGTGTTTTGTCTTGCTGGTTACTACCATCAGGACATGAGATGCAAATTCTGACCGTGTCCATTTTGAGCTACTATTCCATTAGTCTAAATAGAAATTTACACTAGTATGGGTTGAGACTTTAGAGGAAACTAAACATACATGTTCCCAATTATCATTCTCTTTGTGTGGTGTAACTAGGATTTGTTCACATGGCACAATAATCAAAGAATTGCATCCACAATTGGTGTTGTGTCGAGAAACGTCAACGCCTCCGCCTACGACGTTGTTCAGTGCTGAAATCTGAGCTTTCTTTTGTTCTGAGCTCTGTAATTTGTATGGTTGTTGCAGAGTTGATGAATCAAGAGCAGTTAGTTTAGGCAACCATGAATGTCATGAAAGGTTTTTAGTTTGCAGCAAAGATAGTGTGCACCCTTTAGATCCCTTTGACAGATCACCATCGAGCCAGAAAGCACTTTTCATGCCGCGGATGCAGTGGTTGACGTCACCGTGCAGCAGCCCGCGGGCCTCGGCCGCCATCGAATTCTCTACAGTCATCCCGTGCAGTAAGCGTTTCCGTCGAACCTAGCCATGCCGCCGCTGCACTACGCGCCGCGAGCAGGGCCCGACCAAAACCAGGGGTCTCGTTGTAAAATGTAGGGCATCACGCAGACACGCACAGCAAAAACATGATGACAAGTGACATGCTCGTTTTTTTGGTACACATTCGCCATTTTGTTCATCGTCCCTGTGCACTCTGCTATTCTTCATCCTCAGATGCAACCACCGTGTTATGTCCCTAGCATTCCAGATCACGAATAGCAGTGTATTGCATGTAAATGGATACAAGTTTGGGGTACAAAATGGGAAGAATCAGAGGTTTAGACAGGGAATAGCAAGGGAATCAAGGTAGAAGAGCAAGAACAGCTAGGGTTCTAGGAGAGGTTCCAGGACAGGGGAACGGAGGAATACGAAGATGTTCTGTTCTGTTGTTCGTTGCCCTGTTCCTGCGTTCCTTTGCTCTTTTATCTGTCACCGGTTGCTCCATGTCTCCTAGCCGGCCCACTGGGCTATTGGGCGGCCCAGTCCATGACATTCCCCACTGTTTGAAATGCGGCTTGCCCTCAAGCCGCTGTTGGACGCCGCCTGGATCCCATAGCTTTGCTTGAGAACTATCTCTGTCTTCTGCGTGGGTCATTCCACTGAAGCTTCCTGTGTTGTATGCTTTCCCTCCACGAGTTTCTATTTCATCAAGAACACATGTATCTTCTGTCCTGGATGCTTTGCTTGAGTTGCTCATAGCTAAATCTTTGCAATCTTCAACTGACAGATTGTTTATCAGAAGGTCAAGGAGCTCTGAGCACCTTATAGCTTCAAATATCAAACTGTAGATGCCTTCTTTCAAGTCTTTTGTACACGTGCAGACGACAAGAGCAACCCAGGCATGTAGACCAGCAGAGAAAGCAAAATTCCATTTTTTCAAGTAGCCTTGAACAACACCAAACAACTGTAATATGGCTGCCCTATCAATGGAACTGAGATAAGACTCCAACCAATATGTCTGGTGTCGAGCATAACCATGATGATGTCGAACCACTGCTAGAAGTTGAGACAAATGAATACAAGCAAAATCAGAGCTCTCCCAGATTGCATTAGCACCCCTTCCATAGCTTCCAGTAACCAATGTAAGATAAAGCTCTTGTTCCCATGACTTAGCAGATGCATCCATGCCATCATGTAAAGAATTCCATGTGATAGCCATTGCAGAAAACCGCTCCAGAATAATGCAAAAATTTGCTCCCAACCACCATAGCAGATTCAATGAATTTCTCACAAACCAGCGAACACCCAGTAGCTGTATCAGTAACCCAAGAGAAATGTGAATGCCTGCACATAACTTCAAAGGATTCTGATGCTTCCAAGCAAGATCATGGATACCAACACCCCATAAACCTGCAATCCCAATGTCTGATATCCAACAGAAATTTTTCACAGTCAGTACTCTTGGCATAATTTTCATGTTGGTAGAAAGCCCTCCATTCAGCAGCACAACTTTCCAGACAAGTTCAACTGTACAAATAGACAGCTTAACTGGAAACAAAGAGAACACATGTGTCTCCCAGATGTGCAGTCCAATGTCAATAAGCAAAGTAAACAACTGACTCAAGAATTTGAATTTGTCTGACAGTTGGACCTTCTCAGTGAGCACCTCGACCACATCTAGAGTGTCAACAGCCAAATCATCCACAGCCTCCAACAGCAGCACAAAGTCCAGTCTGATCTGAGCTGAACTGATCACAGTGACATAAAGGAATGATAACAATATTGACACCATCACTTTGTCCTTGTCGAGCCACAAAAGAATTTTACAGAGTTCACTTATTCCACCATTTAGCTTCTTCATTTTGTCCTTACTGACTGAACCACAAATTGCCATGGACATCAATTTACTCAACCACACAGGTGGTGGCCATGGTAGCTTCTGTAGGCCACAGTAAGCTGTGCAGCACCTTCACATGGAATTCCATTGATAAAATCACTGAGTGAACTACCATCTTCTGGACAGACCATTGGCCATGGAGGTTTTAGTGGTATGCAATCTTGCTTAACCTTCAAAATAGTAAGTGGAGGCCATGGTGGAAGGACCACAACTGAGTAACTAAGCATACCCTGCAGCTGACTGATCTCACTATTGTACTTCCAATTAATTGTGCCATGTAAGCTGATAGCTATAAGTGGAGACCATGGTTGCTGTGACAACACCAAATCCAAAAAACTATTGAGAGAAGGCAACAACCCCACTGAAAACTGATCCATTTTAATCCCTAGTACCCTCTGAACATCATACACAATGGTGGCCAAATGTGGAAGCACTTCATCAGCTGAATCTGCAGAGAGGAGGTTGATGTTATACCTTGCGGGCATGGTGATGAGGGCACCCTCCTCTGTGTCCAGAACAGATGGGGACAACAATGGTATGCTCAAGCCTCAAGGTCGAGGTCGGTGTCAACAAGGGTGAGTCGACGAAGACGACGCCGGTCGTCAGGGCTGCAGCAGATGTAGGCGTACCTGTGGATGATGACGGTGCCTCGCGTGGCTCCTGGCGCGGGCGGACGCGACCGCGGCACAGACGGACGCGGCCCTAGCATAGGCGGGCGCGACCTCGCCGTAGGCAGACGAGGCCCCGATGCGGACACGCCTGTCTCGCATGGACAGACATGAACACACCTCGCACTGCTCTCGACGCGGGTGGGCGTGGCTCGGGCGGGGCCCTCACGCAGGAGGACGCGGCCACGGCGCAGCCGGACGCGACCACGGCGTGGGCGGACAAAGCCCCGATGCGGACGCACAGCTCCCGGAGTGGGTGAACTCAACGAGTCGGTGGAGGTGGTCGATGGAGGTGATGCGGCAGGTGCACTCGATGGTCATGCAGTGGTGATGTGAGCCCCGGACGCAGTCCCGGCGCACTCAGTCCCAACCCATGCGCGCACCAGCAGGCACAGTCGAGCGCGAGTGGCCCACCTTGCCGATGCGGCAACTTCGGACACCCAGTGCAGCTGCTGGCGATGCTGAGGAAGCAACCGCAGCCACCAGAAGGCGAGCGTGCTGGTGGAGACCCTCCGTCGAGCACTTGGTGGGCACCGCTGGTGGAAGCTCTGGGTTCACTACAAGAACATCGATGGCGACAGCCAGTGTTGGATAGGAGGTCGGTGCAGCTCCAAGTGGCGGCGGCGATGACTCGAGCCTCCGACATGGCTCAGGTGCGCACGACTTGGGAACATCAGCATCCTGGAAGAGCCCCCACTTGATCTCCATGTGACAGCACCCATCGTAGATGTTCCGGCTCTGCAGTTTGATGCTTTGATTGGAACAACACATGAGCCTCAATGCAATCCAAAGTCTTGCAGACATACACATCCTCCACCAATCCGAATCGGTCAAAAACTTGGTGAAAGACAGATTCGGTGATGGGGTACCATGCCTTGTCGATGGTAATATGAAGCGCACGGCTAGGTGGCCTCCAGTCGCCGAACTCGCTCTTCTGTATTTCATCGAACACCTGGTGGGCGCCATGGGAGAGGTTGGGCAGTTTGCCGGAATTGGCCACCAAAGTAGGCGAGGACGCGCGGTCGCTGGGGGCATGGAGATTCCTGACCTCGGCCATGGTAGGATTCGATTTGTGCAAGAAATTTTTGGAGGAGAAAAATTGGGAAGGCTCTGATACCAATTGTTATGCCCCTAGCATTCCAGATGACGAATAGCAGTGTATTGCAGGTAAATTGATACAAGTTTGGGGTACAAACTGGGAAGAATCAGAGGTTTAGACAGGGAATAGCAAGGGAATCAAGGTAGAGGAGCAAGAACAGCTAGGTTCTAGGTTGGGCTGGACGAAAAACTCAAAGCTCGCAAACTCGCTCGAACTCGCTCGTTAGTAGCTCGGCTCGGCTCGTTAGAATTTTTAAACGAGCTGAGCTTAGGTTTTAGCTCGGTCGTATAACGAGCCAGCTCGAGCTGGCTCGCGAGCCGCTTGCGAGCCAAAACGAGCCAACCTTAATTAATAACCCAACAAAATACATTGTCGCCTCCTTGGCTCACGACCACAACCCACGGCCCGCAAAGGAACCAGAAGTCCACAATGTTGATGGTGACATTGAGTTTGTGGAGTATCCAACCTGTATGGTGGGAAGCGTAAGTGTGGATCGGATATTACTACGAGCACTCTTTGTATAGTAAAAATATTTTTTTGCACTTCACTAAAATAATTTACTATTTGTGTACAAGATACAAGTTTACCTCTTACAAGGGAAGGCCGAAAGGGAGACATGAAGTGAAGTGTTGCAGCATGGAGAGTGTTTTAATTTGCTCTTAGATGAACTAAAATAATGATTTTTTTAGCATGCATCGCATGGAATTTTGCAATTGAGTGAACTTAATGTTGATGATTGATTTAATGCTCAAATTGATTATATTTTTATATGTACTTTGTTTTTTTTATTTTTGTTGTTGGAACTTATATAATATAGACTAAGTTACAGTATATTTCAAGATGTGATGATTTGGTCAAATTTTAAACGAGCTAGCTCACAAGCTAACGAGTTGGCTCGAGCTTTTAAACGAGCCGAGCCGAGCTAGGCTTTCAGCTCGGTATCTTAACGAGCCGGCTCGATATCCACCCCTAGTTCTAGGAGAGGTTCCAGGACAGGGGAACGGAGGAAGACGAAGATGTTCTGTTCTGTTGTTCGTTGCCCTGTTCCTGCGTTCCTTTACTCTTTTATCTGCCACCGGTTGCTCCATGTCTCCTAGCCGGCCCACTGGGCTATTGGGCGGCCCAGTCCATGACACACCGCCGGCAACCACCGTCCGCTGGCTCATCGAGAGACCACAATCGACTTCTCTCCGGTCATACCTGTGCAGGCGGCGTGCGTCGCGTGCGGCTCAGAGTCCATGGAGACGTCGTGGTTGCTGCCCGCCTGGAGCGGCGCCGCTGGCCGTCGTCGCGTCTCGTCTCTCGTGGGAAAGAAGCTGCACTGCGACGCATGCTGCGTGCGGTGCTGCCGCGTCGTTCGAAGGCCGCTTCCCACTTCCCTCTCGTCGCTGCGTTTGGCGGCGCGGTGTTCCGACAGCGGCTTTGGCCGCGGCGCCATGGCCAAAGGCCAGAGGGTGGACGGTATTTCATTTGCCAGTCCACCCCCTGGGTACCTAACAACCGTCCAATCAACATCCCGCGGTTAGATTAAGCACTAAAGACCCATTCAAAGCGCTTGATGTCCCTTCCGCAATAGCCGAGCGCTCCCCTCCCGCCACGTCGCTTCACCTCCATCGGCCAGGCTTGTCATCGACGTCGAGGGGGACCGATCCACCAGGCTTCGACATGCGTGTTGCGCTGCTGGCAGTGGGCAGCCTCTGTTTGGCATGGTTCTGACTTGCAATCAGCAATGATGCCTGATTTAGTGTTTGCACAAAAAGGCCCGAGTTCTGGTTAAAATTCTTGAAAACAATCTTTGTTTCTGAAGGCTTGGGAGTTGGGACTAATTACCTGACAGTAGCATCTCAAAAATAAACGGTGGTCTGTTACTTCAACTGATACCTGTCAGTTGAGATTTCTTCACACTCTTCTTACTTTGCTTTTGTGAAGAAAGTCATGCTCTTGTTACAGGATAGTCATGCTAGTTAACCCTTTTCGTTCATGAGTTGTTTCACTCAAATGTATATTGCCCTATTGATGAATTGAAATTTTGATTCGGCCTTATATAACCCCATACTGTTGCAGCATTTATGTGCATTTTATCTTACAACTTACTAGTTACAACCATATGGACATGAGATGCAGTTCTGAACTTCTGACCCACGTCTAACGTTCGTAGCTACTATTTCATTATTCTAAATAGAAAATTACACCATGAGTGTGGATTGAGACTTTAGATGAAACTGAACATGGATGTTGTCAATAACCAATTCTTCAATGCAGTGTCACTAGGATTTGTTTGTGTGCCACAATAACAAGATTATTGTGTCCGCAATTGAGGACCAGCAACTTGATGGAGCTTATGAAAATTAAAACAACATGGTGTGGAGTTGACAAGTCTCGAATTGAAGCTTCATTCCTTTTTCCCTCATGGTTTTCATACTGTTGTATTTTGTCAATTTTCACTATGTTGTAAACAAATGTTATAGAAACTTAGGGATAAGCCTAATAGTAGAAAAAAAATAATAGAAACATTTCAGGCATGTTTAGCTCTTTTCTCACTTTTTTTCCTTAGATCAGTTTATCTCTTTTTCTTGAGATGATAGACTGTCGCATCTTGGTAATTAGGCTTATTTATCGTACATTTTTTGAACAATGTGTTCATGGACAAAACAAAGTTTCAGACTGCAAAATATTAATATCCAAGCACAATTGTCCAAAGTGTTGCGGCTGGATACAGATTAGCTTTATTGATGAATCTCCTAACCAAATCCTAACCAATCAGCAGATAGATTATCTGATTCTCCCTCCCACAGAAGGCTCTGAATCTCAACAATCTAATCTCTGCTTGCCTAACAGATCTCCCTAGCTCGGCTTATATGCTGCCGGCACCTAACAACTTCTCCTAAACAGCAGCTAATGCTAATCTTATCCAACTAACCCTCCTCTAATTATGGTCGGTAGGCTCCTGCTTCTTGCGCCTGCTGTAGACACGCCTCACAAAGGTGTCCACAACACTTCCACCCTCCCCAGAAAACAGCTCGTCCTCGAGCTGGAACTCCGGGTGAGCCTCCTTGAACTCGTCGAGCTTCTCCCATGTGGCATCAGCTGCAGAACGCCCTTCCTACTGGACCAGCAGCTCCCAGGAGCCGCGGTTGAGTCGTGCCTTGATGATCTTGGCCGGGACGGGAAGAACACGACCGTGGCGAATGGTAGGCAACGGAACCACCTCAGCTGGAGGGTCGCCGATGTACTTCTTGAGGAACACCACATGGAAGACACAGTGAATGCGGGCGCGTGGTGGCAGAGCGAGACGATAGGCGACGTCTCCCACCCTGTCCAGCACCTGGTAGGGACCGTAGAAGTGAGGCGCCAGCTTGCCGGCGGCCTTGTTGGTGATGGCTGCTGCCAGGCGCTGGTGGAGACGCGACCACACCCAGTCTCCCACAGCGAACTCAGCGAACCGGTGGCTGCTATCGTACTTGGTCTTCATCAGTTCCTGGGCGTGAAGGAGGCGATCTTTGATCTCCTCCAGGAACGCGTCTCGGTCTAGCAGCTGCCTGTCGAGCGCATGAACACGTGCGGACCCAGCCTGATGGGGAAGTAAGGCTGGTGGATCACGCCCGTACACCACCCTGAACGGCGTTGTCTGCAAGGCTGTCTGGTAGGACGTATTGTAGCAATATTCCGTCCATGGAAGCCAATGTAGCCCATGGAAGCCAATGTAGCCAGCTCCTAGGACGGTCTCCTGCCAAGCAGCGAAGATATACACCCAAAATCCAGTTGGTTACCTCGGATTGGCCGTCAGTCTAGGGATGGAAGGCCGTGTTGAGCCTCAATGTGATGCCAGCGAGCGAGAAGAGTTCTACCCAGAACGTGCTTGTGAAGACAGGATCGTGATCACTCACAATAGAGCAAGGCATGCCGTGGAGCTTGACGATGTTGTCGAAGAAGGTGCGGGCGACGGAGACGGCAGTGTATGGGTGACCAAGGGTGATGAAGTGGGCGTACTTCGAGAACCGGTCAACGACAGTGAGGACCACCGATTTCCCACCAACGCGCGGGAAGCCTTCCACAAAATCCATGGCGATGTCGGCCCAGACTGAACTGGGCACCTCGAGTGGGTGGAGCAGGCCAGCCAGGTGAAGATGCTCCGTCTTGTGGCGTTGGCAGACGACACAGCCCTTGATGTACTCCCGGATGAGGCGGGCAGCGTGGGGGCGGAAGAAGGAAGCTCGGAGACGCTGCAATGTCTTCTGGACACCCTAATGGCCGGCACCGTGCGCAATGGCCAAGAGCTTAGGCCAAAGTGCGGAGGTGGACGGAACGAAGATGCGGCCGTCATGGAGTACGAATTCGTCGACGACGGACCATGCTGCAGACGTTGTGCAGTTGGCGATGTCCTCCTTTGCCTGAATGATGTCAAGCAGTGTCTCTGCCTCGTGGCGGAACTCCTCGTAGACGTCGAATGCCGGTGAAGACAGGCTGTGTGCGGCCCCGGTGTCCTCGTCGCGCTGTGACCGGGCATCTGCCACGGTGTTGTTCTTGCTTGGGTTGAATTCCATAGTGAAATCATATCCAAATAGCTTGCTTACCCACGTGTGCTGGGGAATGGTGGATAGCCGCTGATCGAGCAGGAACTTGAGGGAGTAGTGGTCGGTCCGGACGACAAACGGCAGCGCCCACAGGTATGGTCGCCAGTGGCGCACGCTTGAGCAAGCTTGATCAGCTCGCGCTCGTACGCCGCCAACTTGGCGTGTTGGGGCACCACCAGCCGGCTGTAGAACGCGATTGGCCCGGCATCCTGATGTAGCACGGCGCCGAAGCCGCTGCCGGAGGCGTCGCAGTTGACGATGAAGGGAGCGGTGAAGTCAGGGAGCTGCAGGGTTGGTCCGGTCGTTGGGGCACGCTTCAGGGCCGAGAATGCCTCATCCGCAGCCGGCGTCCACATGAATGCCTCCCACTTCAGCAGCTGGGTAAGAGGTCGTGCTACCGTGCTGTAGTCCTGGATAAATTTCCGGTAGTAACCGGTGAGGCCGAGGAAGCCGCGAAGCGCGCGCACTGTCGTCGGTGTCGGCCAAGACTGCATGACATCAATCTTCGTCGGGTCCATGGAGACGCCGGAGCTGTCGATGATGTGGCCGAGGTATGCAACCTCTTGAGCGCCAAAGGAGCACTTGCTCTGCTTGAGGGAGAGGTGATGGGTGCGCAACTGCTGGAACACCGCCCGAACATGCTGGAGGTGCTCTGTCCAGGAAGGGCTGTAGATGAGGATGTCGTCGAAGAACACCAAGACGAAGCGGAGGAGGAAGGAGCGGAGCACGTCGTTCATCATTGCCTGAAATGTGGATGGCGCGTTGGTGAGCCCGAACGCCATGACCAGGAACTCAAAGTGTCCATGGTGGGTGCGGAATGCCGTCTTGCCGATGTCGTCCGGGTGCATAGGCACCTGGTGGTACCCGCTGCGCAGGTCGAGCTTGGTGAAGTAGTGGGCACCGTGGAGTTCGTCAAGGAGCTCGTCGACGATGGGTATCGGGAATCTATCCTTCACTGTCTGGGTGTTGAGGGCGCGATAGTCGATGCAAAAACGCCAAGTGTCGTCCTTCTTCTTGACGAGGAGCACTGGTGAAGAGAATGGTGAGGTGCTGGGGTGAAGGATGCCCTGCTGCAGCATCTCCTCGCACTGCCGCTCGATTTCGTCCTTTGCACATCTGCGGGTAGCGGTAGGGGCGGACGGCCACAGGCGCTGCACCAGGTAGCAGATGAATGCGATGGTCTGCCTGCCGTGGAAGTGGAAGTCCCTGAGGAGCCGCAAAGAGGTCCGCGTACTCCACCAACAGGAGCTGCAGCAGGTTGTCAGGGGCGGCGGCGCGGACGGCTGCGTCACGGGGGGCGTCGAGGCCGAACCAGAGGATGCGGTGGTCGTCTCGCCAGAACAACATGGACAACCACTCAAAGTCCCATAGGATGGGCCCTAGGGCGCGTAGCCACTGGCACCCTAAGACGAGTTCGTAGCCGCCCAGAGGCAGGACGTAGAGGTCGACGTGGAACTGCTCGTTGGTGATGCGGAGCGGGACGGCGGCGCAGAGGCCGGCGCAGGCGACGCGGTCGCCGTTAGCAACACCAATGGTCACGCTCGGGCGAGGCGAGGGGGGCAAGCCTAGCTGGCACGCCGTGGCGTCCATGACGAAGCAGTGAGTGGAACTCGAACCCACCAAGGCGCGGACGGGTGTGCCAGCGAGATCGCCAAGGTGCATCGTCATGGGCAAGGAGATGCTAGTGATGGCATTGAGAGAGACGCATGGTGTGTCGTCAGGGTCAGAGGTGTCGTCCACCGGCGCGTCGTCGGGGACGTCGAGCAGGTAGATCCCCTTCATGGAGCACTCGCGGACGTGCTCCTTGGAGTATTTGGTCGGGCAGTTGTAGCACAGCCCGGCATCGCGGGATTGCGCCATCTCTTCGACCGAGAGCCTGGTAAAGCTCATGCCTAGAGGTGGGCGCGGCCGTTGCGGCGCGCCTAGCGTGGACGCTGGTTCGGCTGTCGGGGTGGGCACGGGGGTTATCGGAGCGGGTGTTGAGGAGGAGGAACGCGGCGTCGGAAGAGTAGAGGTGCGACCGCTGGCCGGGACCGGGTCTGACGACACGATGCAGCGCTCGTACGCACGGGACAATCCCATGGCATCCTCCAATGTCACCGGTCGCTGGAGTTCAATGTCGATGCACAGAGGGTCACCGAGCCCGGCGGTGTAGATGGCGATTTGTTGTTGGTCAGTCACGCCATCGCAGCGGGCGCAACTTGAGGAATTGGTCTTGGTACTCTACAACAGATCCGGTGCGCTGGATCTTGAAGAGCTTGCCGAGCAGGTTGGAGCGCGTCGGCGGGCCGAAGCGGCGAGACACCAGGTCGACGAATCGGTCCCAGGTGGGAACGCCCTGGTTGCGCTCCAACCGAAAGTACCATTGTTGGGCGTCACCGTCGAGGTAGAAGGCGACGTACCAGACCTTTTCCTCCTCCAGGGTGCGCGTCGCCCAGAAGAACTGGTCGCAGCGGTGAAGCCATGCGAGGGGATCGGCGATGCTATCGTACTTGGGGAAACGCAGCTTGTGGGAGGCTGTGGGGGCTGGGCCGCCCGGGGTATCAACATGGACGCCTTTGCCTCTGGCGGAAGACGAGGAGCCGTCGCCCACAACATCCGATTGGACCTTGTTGACGGCGATGTGAAGCCCGCCTTGATGGTGGAGACGTCGGTCGCCAAGGTGGTGACGTTGGTGGAGAGGGTGGTGACGTTGGTGGAGAGGGCGGTGATGAGCTGCTTCAACTCATCGAGAGTGGTGGAGTTGCCCATGGCTGAGGGCGGCGGAGGGGTGGCTGGTGGGATTTGGCAGACGGGGAAGTTGCGGCGGGGCTGGTGGAGTGTGGCAGCGTCAACAAGGAGTAGACAGCGACACGTGGTGGTGGGTAGCTCAGGTGGGGGTGGAAAATCGCGGCGGCGCAGATTGCTGCAGCGGTGGCGCGAGAACAGGGGAGGGCGGGCGGGCTGGTGTGCGGCGCAGGGGAAGCCAAGGCTCTGAATACCAAATGTTGCGGTTGGATACAGATTAGCTTTATTGATGAATCTCCTAACCAAATCCTAACCAATCAACAGATAGATTCTCTAATTCTCCCTCCCACAGGAGGCTCTGAATCTCAACAATCTAATCTCTGCTTGCCTAACAGATCTCCCTAGCTCGGCTTATATGCTGCCGGCACCTAACAACTTCTCCTAAACAGCAGCTAATGCTAATCTTATCCAACTAACCCTCCTCTAATTCTGGCCGGCAGGCCCCTGCTTCTTGCGCCTGCTGTAGACACACCCCACAAAGGCGTCCACAACAAAAGGGTAAAGGCTTTGTTTCGACTTTTGATCACGTGTGTTCAGTGCTGAATTGAAGAGCATAGGACGTAGTTGGAAACTTGGAACTTCATTTGATGGTTTATTTCAAAAACTTCATTTGATGGTCGATGGCATGTCTGCAGTTGCTTTTGTGTTCTGTCTTGTTCTGAACACTGAACTGTCCCTTGGTCTGAAACGGTGAAACCTGAGCTTTCTATCACTCTCAACTCTGAAATTTGTGTTGTTACTACATATTTGTCAAACCTGAACTAGACAGCTGCACGTGACATTGTGAGAGATGAGAACCAAGGGCACGTGAGTTAAGCAAACAAATGATGTATGTGATGAATGCTAGTTGTTAGATTGATCTCCTCCTCAGTGGGCCCAACGACCCATTGGGCCCTTAATCTCGCGCCCTGATCGGGGGCGCCCAACCCTAAATGGTTGGCAGCCCCCTGTCACACCGCGCTATATAAAGAGGGTGGGGGCCGCAAGTTCGCGTCACGAGGTTCGACGCTAGTCACACTCCCCACCTACATCCCTAGTCCGATCTACAGGGAGCGCAACCAGTGACGGGAAGCTCCGCCGTCACCGGCATTGTGTCGACCGTCGCTGCCCTAGCTCAAATCTGCACTCCGCGTCGCTGCCTAAGCGCAGATCTCCTACATGGCTAGCGGTTCCAGCATCCCCCTGCCGGAGATGGTAACTCACCCTCTCCCATTTCTATGTACATACATGCATCACACTTGTATACATACACAGTCAAAGTTCCGTACCCGACTAGATATGCATTTAGATGATTCCCGTAATCTATCAATGGTACCAGAGCCATGCTAGTGTGTAGATCTAGTCTCGGGTAGGAGAAAAGGAGAGGGAACTCGATCTCGAATCGAAAAGGCAAATGAAAAGTCGAAACCCTAACCCTAGATCTAAAAATACAAAGGACACCGGGAAGGGGACCTACCGCTGGCCCCTCTACCTCACCGTAACCACCGCCGCCGTCTCCGCCTTGGGCGCGCACCGCGCGGACAGACAGGCGAGCCGGGAGCTCGTTTGGCCTCCACCGCTGCGCGGTTTGGGCCAAAGGGCACCGTCGCGCATCCGCTTGACGGCGCGATCTCCCTCGTGGGCAACGCGCTCTCCGGCGAGAGGACCCGCGGCGGCGCCGCCACCTTATTCTCCATGCCTCCATGGGCGGTACAGCTCTCTGGTCCTCATGTTTTGTGTCTAGGGAAGAGGGGGAGGGAGAGAATAGAGGAGGAAGGGACGCCGGCGGCCTCGGGCCGGCGGCGCTCGACCTCGCCGTCGGCCGGCGAACGGCCGGCCGCGGGGGCGCGCCACCCGCTGTCGTCGGTTTACTGAGAGAGAAGCGGGGGAGGAGAAAAGAAGGTGCTAGGGTTTTCCAGGGGGTCAGCGACCGGCGGGTCTTTGATTCCAGCGAATCCCGCGGATGGCCGTCGGATCGTCACCAGCATGGATGGACGGTCGCGATCGGCCGACGGCTAGCTGGGCTGGCTTTTGGCCCAGGCGGGTGAGGCGCGCGGGCCGCTTCGGCGGCCGCCGTCGGTTGCTGGGCCGAGAGCCCAGGCGGGCGCGTGGAGACGGCCGCAGGCCGGATTTCACGTCGGTCCGCCATGAACAGTGACTTTTTTGAATTGTTTTAATGTTTTTTCAGAAGCAATTTTGCTGATTTTGTATGGTTTTGATATCTATTCAAATTTCAACCAATGGGATAATTTGCTTAGAGAAAAAAGTGGATCTAACAGTAATATTGCTCTTGAATAGAAAGTTTTTTCATGAATTTATTCATGTTTTCCGCTGCGAATTGTTTAAAGTAATACTTGCTTTTGAATTTAATTGGAACCAACGGGAAAAGTAAATTTAAAGAGCATGTTAAAGTATTATTTTCTGGTAATTATGGTGCTGTTATTTACTGACCAACGTTGTTAATAACACTATCATGATTAAATGGATGTTTTTGTGCATTTATTTCTATTTTTTGCCCAACGGTGATATAGATTTAATTGCATAAACAGTTGTATATTTTAATTTTGACCAACGTTGGATTAATGCTTGCAATTGTTGTTATGGATCTTACTTATTGTGGTTTTCAGGAGGGTACAACTTGATGAGTTCCATCAACAAAGTCCCGATCCTCAATGCTGAAAATCACAAGGAATGGATCAGGAAGGTGGATCTGGCTTTTGTATGTGCTGAGCTTGATTGGGTGTTGAAGGAGCCACAGCCGGTTTAGCCACAGAAGCCGGTGAGAGATGAAAAAGATGATGATGATGCATGGGCAAAGAAAGAGAGGGATTATGCTCCCTTAGAGTTGTCATGGTCCATTTCTAACAAGAAGTGGACCACGACAAACAAAAAGTGCATGGCTTTCATAGAGAACACAATTGAGCCCTCACTCTTGAGCTTGATTGAAGGTTGTACCTCTGCTACAGAGTTACTTGACAAGATAAAGAGTCAGTTTACTGGCTCTTCAAAGACATATGCCACCATGATGCTAAGACAGTTGGTGAATGAAAAGTATACTGGTAATGGAAAAGGTGTGAGAGAGCACATCCTCAAGATGAGCATCCAGGAATCTAAGCTAAAGCCATTGGATGAGGAACTTCTAAGGTCCTTGTTCACTTGGTTATGGCTTCCCTGCCAAAGGAGTTTGACACTTTTGTTACCAACTACAACATACATCCAGAGCAGTGGGATATGGAAAAGACTATAGCCATGCTTGTCCAGGAAGAGGAAAGGATAAAGTCTCAGAGTGGTGGTTCTTTGAATTTTGCAAAGAAAAAGAACTTCCATCCAGGTGCTTCTTCTTCAAAGCCACATGGTAAAGGTAACATGCAGCATCAGCATCAGAAGAGTGTTCTTCCAGTGGACAAGGATCAGTGTCAATACTGCAAGAAAAAGGGGCATTTCAAGAAAGAATCTCCTGAATGGTTGAAGTCATTCATGGCTTCTAAAGGGATTCAGTTCGACCCGAACCATGGAAAGAAGAGAAAGTTCCATTGAAGTTGCAAATGGAGTCCAAGCCGATGTTGAAGCTGTTGGCGATGTCTCTTTGGAGCTAGTTGATGGTTTTATACTTTTGCTTAGAGATGTTTTTTATGTTCCTTCGTTAAATAGAAACTTGATTAGTATTTCACGTTTGGACGAAGATGGTTTTGAATGTCATTTTGGACATGACCAGTGTGCCATTTAGTGTAATAATGCTTGTGTTGGTACTGCTTACCTTCATGATGAGCTTTATCTATTATCCTTGCATGAAAAATTTAATTTCGTGTGTGATGTGAATGTTCACGTTGCAAATGATTCCGAGTCAGAGAATGTACAAAAGAAAAGAAAGAGATCTCATGATATGTCGTCGAAATTATGGCACTATCGTTTAGGCCATATTTCGAGGGGGAGAATAGAGAGACTCGTTAAAAATGAAATTCTTCCACCATTAGAGTTCTCTGACTTAGAGCAATATGTAGATTGCGTTAAAGGAAAGTATGTAATGCAAATTCAAAAAGGTGCAAAACGAAGCACAGGAACTCTAGAGATAATTCACACTGATATTTGTGGACTGTTTCCTGTGAAAAGTATGGATAGATATGACTGGTTCATAACATTCACAGATGATTAATCCCGTTATGGCTATATTTATCCAATTAAAGAAAGATCGGAAGCATTGGATAAATTTAAGATATTCAAAGCTGAAGTTGAAAATCAACTTGATAAAAGAATTAAAATAGTAAGATCTGACCGTGGGGGGAGTACTATGGTCGTCACACCCCATTTGGCCAAGTTCCTGCACCTTTTGCAAAGTTCCTACAGGAAAATGGCATTGTAGCCCAATATTCAATGCCGGGCGAGCCTCAGCAAAATGGAGTAGCTGAAAGGCGTAACCGTACACTTATGGATATGGTGCGCAACATGATGAGTTACTCCACCTTGCCATTGAGTTTGTGGATGGAGGTGTTAAAAACCGCTATTCACATTCTCAATAGAGTACCAAGCAAGTGGTGCCCAGAACACCATACAAGCTGTGGATGGGAAGCGTGCCCTCTCTACACCATTTGCGTGTGTGGGGGAGCCCGGCTGAGGCCAAAGTGTTTAACCCAAGCATTGCAAAGTTAGATTCCAAAACAGTTAGTTGTTTCTTCTTTGGGTATCCTGAAAAGTCAAAAGGGTTTCGTTTCTACTGTCCAGACAGATATACAAAGTTTGTAGAAACGAGGCATGTTGTCTTCCTAGAAGATGAAATGATCAGGGGGAGTACGGTAGTTCAGAAAATTGATCTTGAGGAGAAGAGGGTGTGTGCACCCAATCCGATGATTCAGGAGCCATATTTGTCACTGCCTGTTGTACCTTCACCGACAGCCCCTGAGGTTGTGGTGCAAGCACCTGTTGCAACTCCGCCTGTGGCAATAATGAGTGAAGATCCGGAACCTGTCCTTCAGGATCTGATCGAATCCACTATTGCACATGAGGATGAGACGTAACAGCCACCTGTTGATGATGTGCCAACAGATGTTGAGGCACATAATGTGCTGACAGAAGGGGGCCCTTGTAGGTCTCAAAGAGTTAAAAGAACAGCTATTCCTGATGATTATAAAGTTTATAATACAGAAATAGCTCATATGGAGGGTGATCCCGTTTCATATGAAGAGGCCATGAGAAGTGCTCACTCATCGAAATGATTGGAGGCCATGGAGAATGAGATGAAATCGATGAGTTCCAATGATGTATGGGACTTGGTAGAAATTCCTAAAGGAGCCAAAATAGTAGGCTGTAAATGGGTCTACAAGATTAAACGTGACTCTGGAGGGAATATAGAAAAGTATAAGGCACGACTTGTGGCAAAAGGCTATACACAGATCGAAGGAGTAGATTACAATGAGACATTTTCTCCAGTCTCATGTAAAGATTCCTTCCGAATAATTATGGCTTTAGTGGCACATTTTGACTTAGAGTTACATCAGATGGATGTAAAGACGACATTTCTAAATGGTGATTTGGAAGAAAACGTTCACATGAAACAACCAAAAGGTTTTGTTGTAAACGGAAAAGAACATATGGGATGTTGCCTAAAGAAATCCATTTATGGATTAAAGCAAGCATCCAGACAGTGGAATCTAAAATTTGATGATGCAATTAAAAGATTTGGGTTTGAACCGAATATAGAGGACAACTGCATTTATGCAAAGTTTAAAAATGGGAAATATGTTTTCCTAATCTTGTATGTTGATGATATTTTGCTTGATAGCAATGGTGTGAGTCTACTACAAGAAACAAAGAAGTTTTTGTCCTCAAATTTCGATATGAAAGATCTTGGTGAAGCCTCATATGTTTTGGGCATAGAAATTCATCGAGATAGAAAGAATGAGGTTTTAGGATTATCACAAAAGGCATATTTGGAAAAGATTCTAAAGAAGTACAATATGCACACGAGTAAAGGAACACCTGCTCAGTAGGGCGATAGTTTTGGAAATTTCCAATGTCCCAAGAATCAATATGAGCTCGATCAAATGAAAGCGGTACCATATGCTTCAGCTGTTGGAAGCTTACTATAACACCCCAGATTTCTGAGGTATAGTAACCATCTTAGTTTATGGAGCTAAGCTTGTTCGCTAACATGGTTACATGGTCAAACCCCCCCAATCTTGGGTCAAACCCCTAAAAACCCAAGTGTTACCCTAGAACCCTGGACCTCCTTGCAGTAATCTAGCGCATTCTCAAAATTTTTCATAAGTACTTCAAAATCGACCAATGTAAAAGTTGTTCGTTATCTCCGGGAACACATTTCATCCAATTAGAGGCATTTGAAATTTGAAGTGCAAAAGGTCCAAAAACCCAGTCAAAGTTCACAACACCCTGTTGACCGAGTCGTGAAAATCCTGAAGTTTGAGTTGATTTTCCGGCTAAACCACGAAGAATTACATAGGTCGCCCCTTGGGAAAGTTGTAGAAGGATACGTGTTCTACAACTTTTGAATTTGGAGATTTTCAAGTTTGGTTCAAAAATTTTGAGTTTGGACCGGTCAAACAGTTGTACACCAAAATGAAAACAGGGCTTGGCGCCCTGGGCGCACACCCGCACTGAGCCGACGCCAGGCGCGTCGCGCGCGCGCTGACCGTGCACCGCGGGCCTCGTCCCAGCATCTGTCAGATGGTGAGATCTGGACAGCCCACGGGGGTGTTAATCCCTGTGGTTTAGTTGTTCGACGGGGAGATCGGGAGCTAAGAACGCGATGGTTATGCTAGCGTAGCACACGGAAATTAGACAAGACACAAGGACAAGGCGATTTTATAATGGTTCGGGCCTCCGGAGAGTAAAACCCTACGTCCCATCCTTCGGTTTGTATTGCTGACGTTGCGAGATTACATGGCGACCTGTCGATGGTCTGCTAGTTGCATGTGTTGGCCTGTCCCCGGGAGGACGCCCTTGCCCGCCTTATATTGGGCGACGGACAAGGTCGGTGGACCGGAGTCCAGGTCGGTTACAATAGGGAAACCTATCTCTAGTCTGTTTACATCATGGAAGGCTTTATCCGAGCTGCCTTAACTCGTCTGGACTGTCTTGTCATCTACGCCAAGCTGTCTTCTTGTCTTCGGAATATTCTGGAAGGTCTCCAGGAGGTCGTGTGGGCTGCCAACGAGGTCGGTTAAGCCCACTAATAGGTTGGTGGGTCTTCTAGTAGGCCGGAGCTGGACCCACTTGTCGGGGACGGCCGTGAGCCTGGTCGGTGGGGACCCAGGGGTACCCATGTCTCACAAGCCCCCGAGCGAGGTGTATGCACAGCGACCTTAGAGAGCTCATGACGAAGTCGTAGAGCTATCGACAGGTCGAATAGCATGCATGTCGGTCCAAAAAAGAAAGAGAAACAAATCAGTCTCAGCAGCCGACCTGTTTGTAGTCTTGCCGAACGAAGAGAGGTCGAGTGACAACCTATAGGAAACAGGCTTCCAATAGATCGAAACGACGATGAAAAATTCAGAGGGCATCGAAGATGCACTCATGAGTAGTATCCGAGCATCATGGCGGGCAGGATGGCCGGCATGATGATCCAAAAAGAAGAAGAGAAGAAAAATTAAGTCAAGTAACGACGTGATGAGAAACAGATTTCCCAACAGGTCGGTACGACGAGGAAAACAATAGGGCGTCGAAGACGCACTCGTAGAGTAGTCCCCGAGCATTGAAGTAGGCAGCATGGCTGGTTTGATGCTCCAAAAAGAGAAGAAAACCGAGTCATGGTCTTGATCGAACGAAGTGTAGAGACACCTAGATCTCCCAGCATGGTTGCAAGGAGTCTGTCAGGGCCGACCTCAGGGAGGCCTTGTAGGCGTGCCGACCTCAAAGAGATCTCAAATCAACAATGCCCAGTATCCGAGGATACCCAGTAGGATCTTGAGAGGTACGTCGAATGAAGAGGTCTTCTATAGTCTTCGAAATCAACGATGCCATGAGCTGGTAAAACAATATCGATCTTGATCGTATGGAGTGTAGAGTCACCCAGATATCCTGCATTGCTGCAAGAGTCTGGCAGAGCCACTCGAGGCATGCTGACCTCAGGAAGGTCTCAAATCGAAAGCGCCCAAGCACCCATAAGTACTTGGCAGGGCCATCAGGCGCCCACCCCACAGGGTGGCCTTCATTCCCGACGTAAAATCCAGGGTGTCCAGAGTAGGCTGGCAGGGCTACGATAGCACACCGACCTCGGAAGTTCACGCATCCGGGGCGCCCAACTAGGTTGGCAGGGCCATAGTCATACCAAGATATTGCAAGACCTAGGTATTAAGGCACGCCGACCTCAAGGAGGTCGTTTTGGTGTCCAAACGACCAACATAGTTGCTGGCCACCCGGCGGAGCCGTGATACTAAGGTATTGGCGACCTTAGCAATAAGCACACCGACCACAGAGGCCCAACGAAAGTTGTAGATCTCCTCGAATGCTTCTGATCTCCATGGCATTGTTAGATCTCCAAGCGCCTAGAAGGATCTGGTAGAGCAGCGAGGCACGCCTACCTCAGAAGGTTTTCAATCGAACCTACGACCATTCTGCTTAGGAAACAGAAATATAGGCTAATTGGAATAGGTCCGTTTACGTGCAGAGCCATAGCGGGTGTACCAGGACGCAGAGCCTAGAGGGTGCAAATAAAGGACATCAGGTTGTACAGGAAGGTCGTGAAGTTGTCGTCGAAGGGGGGGGGCTAAGTTACGCGCGGAGCCCTCTGACATGGGGTTAGTTTTTGTCGTGTAGTGTAGACTGCAGGCCACGGGTCAAGAGTGGTCGGAGATGCTCTTGCCACCCAGAAAACAACAACTTCGTCTAGTGTTGGAGCTCATCTGGCCATAACCGAGTCTTGGCTCTCGCTATAAATAGCACTATGAGGCTGAGGGCAAGCACCGAGCATTACTGAGCTATGAAGCCGCAGAGTAGAGTACCGGCCATTCCATGAGCATGCGACCGTCCACCAGAACGTAGGATGCAAAATTGTAGAAGCTTGGAGCCAAAAGGACGAAGTCGCTGAGGAGATCTTCCGAACCGGCAAAGGCGACGACGAAGCCGTAGGGATGTTCGCCGACCTGAAGATGACGACGATGGAGCCACCGGAGGAAGGTCTAACGACCTGACGAAGACGACGACGGAAACGTGACGAGGTCTAGTGACCTGATGAAGACGACGACGAAGCCGGAGGGAGGTCGAGCAACCTGACGAGGATGACGGATCGAAGAGCTGGTCCTGTAAAATAAAATAAATACCAGGTCGAAGCATCAATCTGTCAAATATAAATATGATGAAAACTTAGCCTGAGCTATGATATGTAGATGTTGATTGTTGAATAATGTTAGCCGAAGCTGAACATTCTTGTGCTATGTCTTATTTATTAAAAAGGACATTCCACTCATCGTGCTAAACACGCATTATGCGGACTCGAAAGCTCTGAAGCTGCAAAGTGTTTCACCCCTTTACAATGCTCAGCAGGGAGGCTTAGATGTAGCCGACGCACGGGGAGGGGCCTAAGACTCAGGTTTTGCAACCACACAACATCGAATACTCACAACGAGAGTCAAGCAGTTAAAGGAAGAACACACATAGGAAAAGTTGGACCCCACAGGTCTGGTGACCCTTAGATTGGCAAGGCCAAGCCCCCGAGCATGTCGAGGGGGAGGGGAACATAGCACAAGATAAAAAATTGGAACCCTCAGGTCTGGCGACCTATGTGTTGGCAAGGCCAAGCCCCCAATCATGTCGAGAGGGAGGGGTCGGAAGAGCAGATTACATGTAGAGGCAGGTCTACGAAATAAATTGAAGCCATAAAAATATTTAATTGAAAATAATACTTAGCTTGCGCGTGTAGTCGTGGAGGTCGTCGTGGCCGAGGTTAGAACCTGATCTTGTCGAGGTAGCCGGGGGCACAACCTGGAGTCGTATCGACCCGTCGAGGTAGCTGAGGAGATCGAGAGTGTTGTGCGCATTGACGCAACAGGTCACCGGAGCGAGCTGGGGTTGTCGAAGCCAGGCGCACACGAAGACGTGTTGGCTCGGCGAGGGTCAGCTGGTACGCCTCCTCCACATGCAGGTCATCACGAAATTGCATGCATTACGTTAGGAAAAGTAGCTCCTATCTTGTAGATTGTTTTTTTTGCGTTGACCACATGCAAGCAGTACGGACACGGAGTCGGTCTGCGTACGCACACTCAGGGCCTGCCGCCTGATCTTGAATTTAGCATGTCCACTCCATGGGTTGCACGCAGCAGCACACGGCGGACATAAAAAAAAATTCTGGTGCGTCGTCCGTAGAACGAAGACGTCGACCTCGCGATTGGATCGGAGGGTAGCAGCGAGCAGGTTGTTACGGAGAAATCCTTCATGTCGTCACCGTAGATCATCGACGACTGCATGAAGAGCTCGCGATCACCCCTACCTGGCGCGCCAACTGTCAGATGGTGAGATCTGGACAGCCCACGGGGGTGTTAATACCTGTGGTTTAGTTGTTCGACGGGGAGATCGGGAGCTAAGAACACGATGGTTATGCTAGCGTAGCACACGGAAATTAGACGAGACACAAGGACAAGGCAATTTTATACTGGTTCGGGCCTCCGGAGAGTAAAACCCTACGTCCAGTTCTTCGGTTTGTATTGCCGACGTTGCGGGATTACATGGCGACCTGTCGATGGTCTGCTGGTTGCATGTGTTGGCCTGTCCCCGGGAGGACGCCCTTGCCCGCCTTATATTGGGCGACGGACAAGGTCGGTGGACCGGAGTCCAGGTCGGTTACAATAGGGAAACCTATCTCTAGTCTGTTTACATCATGGAAGGCTTTATCCGAGCTGCCTTAACTCGTCTGGACTGTCTTGTCTTCTACGCCAAGCTGTCTTCTTGTCTTCGGAATATTCTGGAACGTCTTCAGAAGGTCGTGTGGGCTGCCAACGAGGTCGGTTGGGCCCACTAACAGGTCGGCGGGTCTTCTAGTAGGCCGGACCTACTTGTCGGGGACGGCCGTGAGCCTGGTCGGTGGGGACCCAGGGTACCCATGTCTCACAGCGTTCGTGCCCGCCGGCGGCGCGCCGGCCGCCCGCTCCCACCTCATCCGTGGCCGCGCCTCGCCCTTATCCCCTCCGCCAAATCCGTCGACACGCGCCGCCGCAGTGCCCCGGTCTGCGGTTGACACGCGCGGTCGTCGCCGTCCGTCCTCCCGTGTGGCCCAAGCCAACGTCTTGACCACAAAGGATCACTTCTCCCCACCTATAAGTGAGACACGGCCACGGCGCGGTGCCGCGCCCGCCGACCGACACGCTAGGCTGCCGCCGTCCGCCATGGGAGCACCGCCGCCGAGCACCCTCTCCAAGGCAGTCTCGTGCCCGCCTGAGCTCACATACATCACCTCGAGACCTTGCTGAAGCTCTACAGGCCACGCATTGACGAGCATCGTCGCCCAACTCGCCGAAACCGAGCCCCCTTGTGGACGTCGTGCCCGTGCGCCGCCGCACGAGCTTGCCGGCACCGTTCCCTACCCCAACTCCGGCCCCAATCCGGACCTCGGTGAACCCCCTACCTACCTCGCACCTCTCCCCACCCTAGCTCGCCGCCAGTTAGCCGGATTCCGGTCACCCTGCCACCGGCCGTGCTGCCCCTGCCCCTGCACCTGCCCCCTTTGGACGACATTGCAGAGCATTAGAAACCTGCAAGCGCCTGGATGCAAAACCCGAGGACCTATATGTAAATAACTCAATCTTCAACCCTAGATCTAAAATGCAGTAACTTGTAAATTGTGCCAAAAATCACAGAAAAATCATAAAAATGCAAACTCAATTTTGTTGTGATCCTTATGACCAAGAGCAACTTTTCTACAAAGGAAGTTTTCAAACTTATGTGTAGTTCTTAAAATATTCTAAAATCATCAAATTGCTCAGATTTGAAATAATTCAAATTCTGTAAATGATCTGCAAGTGAATTTTGGATATGTTGCTATTCTTGCCATGTCTGATCCTGTGTGCAAAAATGGCACATAGATGTATTGTATAGTTTTAGTTATGAATTAATTTTGATCTGTGTATTGCTCCTATTTTTGATTTTTTATATAAATTAATCTGTTGATCAAATGGAGCCAATATTTTTGCTGCATCCCTGTGTAATGGTTATGCACCCCTGATAAAAAGTATATCAATTTTAGACATGTGTAGCTTAGTCAAATAATTTTCCATGGTTTATCGTGCATAATTAGAGCTAAATTCATGTGTGTAGGCATGTTGTTTTGTTTTGCTGTATAAATTGGATATATATGCTACATGAGCTTCCTTGTTGCTGTAGCAAGAGCTTTCAGCTAAGGATCTTGTAGGTATCCTTTTGGATCGTTTATTTATGCATATCTAGTGTTAATTTTATATAATCTTCACATGAGATGTTATGGGCTTTATGAGTGAAATTTTGTGCAACAGTGTAATTTTATACCTTGTGCATGTTTGGACCCTCTTATGGTCAGTTTATGTGTATGTCTTTTGGAATAAAAAAATTCTTGAAATAAATCAAGGTCAATTAAATGGATAAAAGGAAAACTAAGATCATTTTTGTGCAACTCAAATTTTAAATACATGAACCTCACCAAGACACACCATGAACAACACCCTTTGCCTTGGTGAAGTAAAATAATTTGATTATCTTGTACATGTACATAGTCACCATCGAATGATAAATAAAAATCACCCGCACACACATTTATCTAATAGAGGAAGAGTATGTTGAATATCATATCTAGGTGAATGTGGTCACCCTTAAACCCCACATTTATCTCTAAGTTTCAAAAGTGAAATCTCGTTTGAATTGGACAAATAAATCTTATGCATACACATCTCGTGTAGATTTTTTTGTCAGTGGCTACGAGTGTTGGTGGAAATCGGGCCCGAAGGTGGACGTTGACACAACACCCCCCTGAAAGTCCCTCCTCCTCCGAAGGGGGGAAGTGGCCGAAGCCCCTCCCTCGGAGAAACTGGCTGTCGATGCTACCCCTGCTAAGCCCGCTACTACTTCTTACTAGATACTTCTACTCCGCTACTTCTATTACGAAAAAGAGATGAAACACTTAAGGAAACCGAAAGCCAAGAAACTAGCCAGAGCCTTGGGAGCTCTCTTCTCATTAATGTGTGTCCGTTCCATTCCAAGGGGGTCACTATTTATAGGAGGCCCCTGGGCATGATCATCTGCCTCAATTACACCTTTTTCGTTCCTGACAAACGGCTTTAAACACTTTACAAGGGCATAACAGTAACTCCTCGCGTCGTACAGGCCGCCAGCGTGTCTTCGCACGGCCAAGCCACCTTTACACGCGGCACCTCCTGTCTCTGCTTCGTACGGCGCTCCTTTACACGTCTGCTGCGGCCACGTATTACGGAGCCCTCTCGACGGAGCTGAGACCAACGTTCGCGTCGCGCCATCGGCACCGAACCGGCCCACGACCCCGCTTCGGTCGCATCAGGCTTCCGGGACGTCCCGTCCAGACCACCTTCGCCCCTAAGCCGGGGCGCACCCGACGTGTGGCGTTTCTGGCCCTTTCACGCCTTCGGCGCCGAAGGTCATCCATCCGAACCTCCGTCACCGAAGACCAGCGCCGTTCGGGCGAGCTGTTCCTGCACAACAAAACTCGCATAACTCGAGCAGCATCAGCGTTTTCGTTAAATCATCATTGCATACTCCCTTCGTGAATCCGAAACCGCACGTGGGCCGAAACCAACAACCTGGCCGGACGTGGCAAAATGCTTCCGAAGACCATTTTCCCCAACAGTAGGGTCCCAACAGTAGCCCCTCGTTAGTGAGGGCCGTCCTACCCTCTAGATGGGTCGAACTTACGACCGACTCCTTACAGGGCGAAAAACGGGCTTCGGAACTCCCACGGACGGCCCAGGCTGACGCTCACCCGGGTAAAAGACGCGTTCTGCCCTTTGGAAGTTTTACCGTTGTGAGAGGCGATCATCAGGGTAAAAAGGTAAATTGCATGCTGCGCGCGGGATTAACGGGTGCCAACGCACTATAAAAGGGGACTGACTCTTGGGCTACCCCACCCCCTGCTGTGATCTACAGCCGCGAAGCTTGAAAACTCCGAAGGCTCCGCCGTAAGATTTCCTTCGCCCCCCTGTTTTTCTTCTACTTCGCATTTAGATCGCATCCATGGCCCCAAAGCGAAGGCGCGACGCTGTTGCAAAGGAAATCCCGAAGACTTGCACCTTCGGCCGAAGCCAGATCGACGGAACCAATGTGGGCTCCCTTCAGAAGAACCGCATGGTTGGGACCTCTCGAGCCCCAGGCCGGGAGACCGTACCGCAGCCTCACGACAATGAGGTCGTCATCTTCCGGGATCTCCTGTTTGCGGGGCTTCGGTTCCCCCTTCACCCCGCCGTCGTCAATATCCTCCGATACTTCGACATATACCTACACCTGCTCACCCCCAATGCTATTCTTCGGTTGTCGGTGTACATGTGGATATGCCGCACCACGAAGATCAAGCCCTCCGCCGAGGGGTTTGCTGTGGCGCATCAAGTCCACCACCAGCGCTGGACAGTCTTCGAAGAAGAAGAAGGTCAATCTGTCGAGAAGGACTACCAATTTGGCTGTTTGAATTTCTCCTACAAGTCCGGCGTGGTGAGCCCCATGACCGCCTATCGCAACAAGTGGCCTTCGGACTGGCAACAACATTGGCTCTACCACACTGTGACTCCACCCGCCCCCGGGGAATCTCACCCACTGGCTACGAAGGAGCTGCCTCCCCTTCATGAGTCATATGCGAAGAACCCCTCCTGCCCCGAAGGCGACGAGTTTGTGATGATGCTTCGCTGATTCGCGCGTAAGTACAGCACGCGTGACATCGTGGAGGAGTATCGCAGCATTCCGGTGTGCCCGCTGGTGGACGGTTGGGTTGTGGCCGACGACGCCTGGGCGGCCGACATCGGCGGGATCTCGTGCCCTGACTGGACGAAGGCGTTCGGATTCACCTCCGCCTGTGAGTGCCTCTGTGCTTTTCGGTGTCGTACTCCCCGTTTTCCATATATCCGAAACTTCATGTGTTGACTACTCACACCTTGCGGCTTGCAGTGTTGAAGAAGAGGAAAGTGGAAGACCACGGCGATTTCATCCTCGGCCCCGTGTCGTCGAAGGAGTACAAGGAGACCGTCACCGAGCTCAACGGGTCTAGAACAAACCGAGTGTTTGAGTTTTTCAAGATTGTCGCGCCAGAGCACATTGGCTTCGCCAAGCACCGCGAGGCAACCGAAAGGAAAGCTGTGGCTCTTGCCGCTGTCGACGCGGAAGCTGGCGAAACCGCAACTTCACCGTGCACCGCTCCGATGAGGAAAACCGGCAGGAGAAACACTCCCGCCACTGCCGCCGCCGAAGGAAAAGCGCAGAAGAAACGTGGTGGCTGGCCAGCGGGCTCACCCCCGGTGGCCAAAAGAACCCAAGTTGTGGACGTCGAGAATGGCGTCATCAAGGACGTGATTGTTGTCGTGCCGCTGCGCTCGGCCGCGCCTTCGGTCGGAGCCGATGAGGAAACCGGCGGGCCACTACTCGTGCCCCTGAGCCCAAAGGAGAAAGATAGCGACGGTGATAGTGACGTCCGCATCGTATCTTCCGTCGGTGAAGCCCCTCGTGGCCGCAGCCCCGCTGCCTTCGGCGCCGAAGCCCCACGCGACGAAGGCAAAACCAGCTCTGCCTCCACCAGCGCATCCGGCTCATCGTCTGAGAGCACCGAGCAATCTGCCTCCCCCTCGGCCACAGGCGTTGAAAAAGATGCCCTTTCCACTGATGCGGAAGAAGACGAAGAAGAAGAGGAAGAACCTGACAGCAGCAATTATCGCGTGACGGCGGAGGAGCCCCAAGCCGCCGCTATTCGCCTTCAAGTTCCCGCTGAAGCCAAGCTAATTGGTGGAAAACAGATCCGCTTCCTAGGCCTGACGAGCGGCGGCCACGAACGTAAATTTCTGGAAGAGGCAGGATCGAGCTTCGCGATTCCCCACAAAGAGGAATACTTCGGGAAACTCAGCTCCGCCGACTTGACCACTTCTTGCGGGGATCTGTCCCTCAAGGCCTTCATTGCGTCCCGGTGCCTCGCCCGAAGGTTAGAGCAGGAGAGTAAAAGGGCGATGGAGCTATCCGTTGCCGCAACTACCTCGCTGCAGAGCCGGGTGACGGAACTGGAGGGGCGGTTGGCCGCTGAGCAGGAGCGCAACCGACAGTTGCTGCAAGCAAAAGAGGATGAGGCGAAACTTTCCCAAACTGCCTTGGAAGCGCTGCGCCTTGACGTGGAAAACCTTGTCAGCACCAAATTGGACGTTCAGCTCCGCGACAGGGACGCCAAGTTGGCCGAAGGACAGAAGGAGGCGAGCCAACTGAGCGATGTGCTGGAGCGGTATCGTGCAGAGCATATACGAAGTGCAGAGACTCTTCACTCGGAGGTCTTGGAGTTGCTGGGGCAGTGCAATCTTGATGCGCCGCCGACCTCGTTCCCCCGGTGCACCGTCGGGGCGTTCTACGAGTGGGTGAGCGCCTGCTTCGACCTCATCACCATGAACACGAAGATCTTCGGAGAGCTCGGAGCCGCGGTGGGGGTTCGCACGCTGGCCTATTCTGTATGCTCTCCGACTCTTGCGGATCGCCCCTCATCGGAGAAGACAGTCAGCAAGAGTGACCTTCAGTGGTTGACGAAGGACAACTTCGAATGGCCCACCGATGTGCAACTTGACGTGGCGCAACTCCCCGTGCTCGCCAAGAACCTCGCCAAGAACTTCATGAACACCTTCTTCGCTGAGCGCGGGTCCCGTCTCACTCTAGACGAATCAGTTCGCCTGAGTGCTCAGGTTCGCCGAAGTAACCTTTATTTTTGCTCTAATACTCCTCATTTGGTGTCGACTCATGACGATGCAATCATGTTTTCTTTGGTGCCTTGCAGATAGGGCCTCGGTTACAAGCGCGTGTTCTCGCGCGCCTGCGATCGCGACACGGTGGCGTGCTTCCCCAGCCCCCGTTCATGAGGGAGGGCGACTGGATCGCCATGCCCGGGGTTTCCCTGATCGCCGCCGGAAGCCCCGAGGCCGCCGTAGGTGTGGAGGGCGGCGGGGCCAGCGCGCCTGGTGACGACGCCCCCGCTACCAAAGAGGAAACAAGGCCGGAGTCCGACAACGTGTGCGTCGACAGGGCAGCGGAGCCTTCGGACGAAGCGAAGCGCGCCGAGGCAGCCGTGGAAACCGTTGTGCCTGCCCTCACCTCCCTCGGAGCTGCCGCCGTTCCCTAAGAGGACGCCGCCCCCGCACCAGATGAGGTCGTGTCCACCACCGCCAGCGCCGAAGAAAACGGTGGAGGTGATGCCTCGGAGATGGCGCACGTCGCAGAGCTCGAAGCTACGCTACTCGCCGCCAGCTCTCCTGGGCACGAGGCCCCCCCCCCCCCCCGGAGCCCGCGGCCGTCGAGCCAGTCGAGACTCCAGTCGTCACCACCGAAGCCGAGGTCTGAGGGGCACCGGGCCTAGTTTTGTAAACAGATGATACGTTTTCTTTTGGTGCTGTGGTTGTATTAAACACTAATATAAGGTGTCTCTGCGCAGGTCCCCTCGGTGGTGCCTGCGTAGAGAGCCGAAGGTGCGAGCGACCCGCCCTTGCCCTTGAACTCTTTTTTTATTGCCCCGAACGTGTGGACCAAATTTAGCATCCGCCACCCAGGCGTGTCGTATTCGGAATTCCTGTTGTATCATGCGAAACGCTACCATCTCCGCAACGAGGCCGCTAAGCGCTTCTTTGTGGAGTTTTCGAAGGACCCTCATGCCGAGAGGCCATCTTAGAGAGCGAACCGCCCGTCGGGCGGCCAAGTGAAACTTAATAGACCCCTTCGTAA
The DNA here is from genome assembly GCA_947561735.1 of Cenchrus americanus. Taxonomy (NCBI): domain Eukaryota; kingdom Viridiplantae; phylum Streptophyta; class Magnoliopsida; order Poales; family Poaceae; genus Cenchrus; species Cenchrus americanus. The sequence continues at coordinate 80,041,560 of OX387240.1, forward strand.
CCGAAGGGGTCGTTCCGAAACCAGAGCCGGTCAAGGAGGGTGTCATCGGGCCACCCGAATACGTATATTTAATTCCTGATGCTTCGTTGGGTGGTCCTGTGGTTACGAAGACCAAGCCAGTGTGAGCGCCCGCGCACTGACTATGATCCTGTCTTCGGCGCAGGACGGATGCCCACTGACGGCGAGCTTCGGCAGATGGCTCTGGACACAATAGACATAGCGTTTCTTCGTTTGATCGACGAGATCTGCGAAGACGTGCTTAACGAGGATTGATCACTTGGGAGTATCAACCCGTCGTGGCTTCTCGTCGCGCCAAGTGATGCTGTGAAGACTTGAGGTGACCTACTTCAGAACTCCCCCCCAGAAGTGTGTTGGGGGGATTCGGAATCAAGCCTTTCGTACACCAAAAATAAAAGAGTATCTTTACCTGCCCAAGTCTCTATGCGAAAGGCCCAGTAGCGAAACCCCAGGAGCCATTGATTCCTTTTCCATCTTTCAGAATTCGTCTTTCGACCAGTACCCTTCGTCGCCAACAGAGCTGCCAAACGAGCTCAGAATAACCCAGGGCGTTAGGGTCTCGGTCAGGCTGACTGATTTCTTCCGCGACGAAACCCCAGGAGCGAATCTTATGCACCCAGGTAGTCTCGGCCTGGGATTCCCTCGGGGGCTCTCGTCATTCCTAACAGCTAATGACTTCAAGTTTGGATGTGATTCCCTGTTTCAGGTGACGAAAGGTGCCAGGCGAAAGGGGAATCTCCAAAAGATCGAAGGTTTTCTCCCGATAGGCGCACGTGATGAGAGCAAGAAAGGCGCCGCGATTTGCGGCGTGACGTCATGAAGCGCCGATTACATGGAGACCTAATTGGAGATTACCCGGAAATAGCCTAGTACATTCTGTTTTGATCCGTTTTACACAAGGGTGTTCTCATAATGTAAAAAGTCTGTCTGCCTCCCTATAAAAGGAGACGAACGACACTTGTAAAGGGGATCGACTTTTGAGAAATCAACTGTTGAGAAAAGAGCTTTTGGCTGTCCTTTGTTCTGTGCTTTGGTTTTGGTTCTTGAGCTTTAGTTTTCCCTCATTATTTGTGTGTGATAGCTTCGGCTATCCCCACAACAAAGTGTTCGCGGCATGCTGGGGCGACGCGACCCCAACCGATTTGTATAGTGTGTGCAGATGAAGAAACATGTTGTAATTGGATTGCTGTGTTAAATTGTAACATTGGATTGTTGTACCGAAAAACGTTATATATTCGAAGTACGATAATAATAAAAAAACGAAGGTGACTGTAACCATCACTTGTCACTTCTGTTCCTACACTTGCATTTTGTGTCGTTGCCTCTCGACTCGGCCTCTGACGACCGAACCTGCTAGCGAAAGACAAGTGTTTTGCCTTCGGATGTGTTAGCTCAGATTTTTGCCGAAAGGTAGCGTTGCTTCGGGCCAGGACAGTACCCCCGCGTCGCTTCGGACGGATCTGTCCTTCGGCCATGTCAAAGCGAAACACCGCATCAAGCGCGCCCCCACTTAGGCCATGTCGGGGCCTTCGCATCGCGTCTAGCGGACTTTGCCTCCGGTCATGACTGGACCGACGCACCGCCCCAGGAGTGCTTTCACTTAGGCCATACCGGGGCCTTTACGCCGCGTCAAGCGGACTTTATCTTTGGTCATATTAGGACCGTCGCACCACCGTAGGCGTGCTTTCACTCGGGCCAAATCGGGGCCATAGCACCACGTCAAGCGTACTTTATCTTCGGTCATATCGGGACCGACGCACCGCCCCAGGCGTGCTTTCACTCAGGCCAAATCGGGGCCATTACGCCGCGTCAAGCGGACTTTATCTTCGGTCATATCGGGACCGACGCACCGCCCCAGGCGTGCTTTCACTCAGGCCAAATCGGGGCCATTACGCCGTGTCAAGCGGACTTTATCTTCGCTCATATCGGGACCGACGCACCGCCCCAGACGTGCTTTCACTCAGGCCAAATCGGGGCCATTACGCCGCGTCAAGCGGACTTTATCTTTGGTCATATCGGGACCGACGCACCGCCCCAGGCGTGCTTTCACTCAGGCCAAATCGGGGCCATTACGCCGCGTCAAGCGGACTTTATCTTCGGTCATATCGGGACTGATGCACCGCCCCAGGCGTGCTTTCACTCAAGCCAAATCGGGGCCATTACGCCGCGTCAAGCGGACTTTATCTTCAGTCATATCGGGACCGACGCACCGCCCCAGGCGTGCTTTCACTCAGGCCAAATCGGAGCCATTACGCCGCGTCAAGCGGACTTTATCTTCGGTTACGACGATAAGTGACAGGTGCGGCCCGTGCGCACTCAATGCAGCCCGTGCCCACGCCGTCACTTACCCCGCCGAAGGCCACCTCGAAGACTATGCCCCCTATGGAAAATGTGGGGGTAGCATAGCTTCGTCGGAGCTGTGAAAGCGTACTCAAAAAAGAAAAACCTTGGACGCGAAGTGCTGGGGGAGAGCTGACTTATATTACACGTCAGAAAACAAAGTGCATGGGTCCGCCTCGTTACAAACCTCACACTTCGCGGGTCCAGAGGGGAACCGCGAAGCCTCCCCCGTGAGAAAAAGAGTACATCCCCCACTTAATACATATATTACAAACTTCTGAACACAACGAAAAAAGACTATGAAACGAAAAGAACAACAGCTGTCGCTCACGGTGACCTCAGACGAAGTACTTCTGGAGCATGTCCACATTCCACGTGTAGGGCTCTTCTTCGTCGGTCAATCAACGCAACTTGAAAGCTGCTTCGTTTGATGTTGCAGTTGCTATAAATGGGCCTTCTCACTTCCCGTGCATCCTGCCCTTCAGCCTTCCCTTCGGTATCTTGCGTAGCTCTAGGTCCCCCGACCGTATGAGCTTCAGTCTGATCTTTTTGTTTTTCCACCTCCTGGTTTCTTCCTGGTAGGATGACAAGTTCGTTGCTTCTTGTAAGCGCACCTCCTCGATGTTCTGGACCAAAGCCTTGAGGTCTTCGTCACTGGAAGGGATGTCCCTCCAGGTTCTCAAACACAGTTCTTCAGGCAACATGGCCTCCTCGCCATATAGTAACTTGAACGGCGAAAACTGCGTGGTTCTAGACGTTGTGGTGTTGTGTGACCAAATCACTCTTGGCAGCTCTTCGGCCCACTTGCTTTTGGGCAGGTCGGTGATGTTCCTTTTTATACCGACGAAGATTACCCCATTTGCCCGTTCCACCGCCCCATTGGACTGCAAGTGGGAGACCGAAGCGAAGCATAACTTGGTGCCCAGGTAGGTACAGAAGTCCTTGAAGTCGGTGCTGTCAAACTACTTGCCATTGTCCACGGTGACTTCGTGTGGCACGCCGAGGCGGCACACGATGTTCTGCCAGAAAAAATTATGTATTGTTGCTGAAGTAATGCTCAACAGTGGCTTTGCTTCTACCCATTTGGAAAAATACTCTACTGCCAACACGACGTGGGTGTAATTTCGGGTGCTGTTGGTAGCGGACCGACGATGTCAATGCCCCATCGGGCGAAAGGCCACACTGGTGGTATCAATTGTACCTCATTTGATGTGAACTTGCTGTAAGGCGCATGGCGCTGACACTCTGGGCACAGGCGCACAATGTCGTGTGCATCTGCAACCGCCGAAGGCCAGTAGAAGCCCTGACGAAAAGCCTTCTGCACTAAGGCTCTCGTGCCGAGGTGATGTGAACACATGCCACTGTGGATCTCGTGGAGTAGTTTCTTACCCTTGGTAAGTGATATGCACTTTAACAATGGGGCGCACACCCCCTTTCGGTACAAGTTACCGTCAATGATGTGGTAATTTCTCGCCCTGATGGCCACTCTCTTATCGACAACGCCATCTTCGGCCTCATAGGGTGTGTTTGATATGAGCCAAAAGCAGGCGGCCGAGCCCGTGGGATGCAAGAGCCGCTGTTTGATTTCCCTTGCACTGTTCCCTAGCCTGGTCACGAGGAAGCAAAATTCATTCTCTCTCTTGGCTCGTGCCCCACGCTCCTCCATCTCGTTTTTTCTGAGCCTGGCTCGTGCGAGCTCACGCGAGCGATTCTGGCTGGGGAAAGAACTGGGATTGTGGTTGGACCTGGCTGCAGGATGCAAATCAAACACAGAAAGAGCTAGAACAGGCTCTAGTGCCGCAACAAAATCAAACAAACTGCCTTGTACACTTCTAGCCAGGTCATGGCTGGTCTGGGCTTGGCTCACCAGCCATTCCTTGCAGAGCTCACAAATCAAACACGCCCATAATAGCCCCTAACCGCCGCTACTATTGGGGTGTGCCAGTCTTCACTCTGTATGGCGTTCACAAACTTGGGGGCGTTGCTTCGTCAGCAGCAGATCTTATAGTTGTTGTTTCGTAGAACACATCCGGGGCAAGGGTTCGAGCAAAGCAGTTGCTTTTGCTATGGCATCGACTTCCTTGTTATAGTGCCTGGGAAAACTTCATACTGTAATGCCAATGAAAAACTTCTCCATGCTTCGTACAACTTGCAGATACTTCATCATGTCTGGCTTCTTTGCCTTGTAAGTTTTCCCAATGTGGTAGACTGTGACGCCGCAGGTTTTTAATTACCGTCATTAACGCTAATGACCGGATCAGCCGAGTCAAACCAGCCAAACACCGGTCAAACCTAGGTCAACCTAGGTCATCACCTTGAAAACCTCGCCAATGAACCCCACTGAACCCCTTGATAGTCTACGCACACCCGTGGTCAACCCTTGGTCAAAGACACGGTCAAAACCGGCTTAACCGTTGACGTCAGCGAATGTCGTCCGGAACTTTTGCTGCGTTCTCCAAAATTCACCTAAACACTTCAAAATATACCTTCATGAAAGTTGTCCATCTTGTTGAGGGACACAACTTTTGTGTAAATTGACATTTCAAATTTTGAGCAGAAAAGGGTGAAAAACTTGGTCAACCGCTAGTACCTCCTGTTTCCCAAAACAGGCCGGCATTCAAAGTTGGCACGACGTTCCTGCAAAATCCGTTGAGAAAAACACTAGACGACCTTTACAAAAGTTGTAGAGGGCAGTGAGATCTACAACTTTCCTATTCATCACTTTGTGCACTTCTATTCAAGATTTTTGAGAAAAACTGGGTCAAACAGGGGCAGTCCGCAATGTCGGCGCCTGAACGCGAGCACGCGCGCGCGCGCGTCGCCCGCGCACCGCGCCGCACCGTCACGCACCGGCGCCGCCGCCTCGGCATCCGGACCCGCCGGCGCGCCTTCCCGAGGGCGCCTCGCACCTTCCCCGGGCCTCCCGCGTCCCAAAGCGCCTCGAAGTCCTCCCCGCCCGCGCCGCACCCTACCAACCGGTCCATCCGCGGCTTCCGTCCCGATGCGCGCCTACCGAGGTCGTGGCCGTACTACGGCGAGCCCCGTGACGTCGCGTGCGCTCCGGAACGCGAGGTGACCCCCTTACCCAAGGCCGCCGTGCCCCCCTTGCGCGAGGACGCCACGCCAACCCTCCCCCGTCGCACCCGAGCCGCGCCGGCGCCCTGGGGGCCAGCCGCGGCGAGCCCCGATTGCGAGTCGATCCCCAAGCCAATTAGCCCCTTCTCCGCCTTCTCTAGCCCCTAAGGAAGCTACCGAGCCTCTCCACTTTTTCTCACCGGCCCGGACCTCGCCGCAATGGAGACCCCAGCGGCTGCCGCCGCGGTGCGCCGCCGACGGCCACCACCGCCGCCTCTCCGCCCAATCCAACCCCCAAATCGGGCCTAGGGCACCCCTAGCCCCTCCTCACGCGCTTCCCTGGCCAAGCCCGGCGGCAAGCTCGCCGGAATCGAGCAGGCCGCGCCGGCCGGCCGCCCAGGGGCCACATTGCGAAGTCAAATTTCTTTCCAAGGGCCTCACTGCAAAAGGGTATCTCCAATAGTGTTGCAGTTTCCTGATTCTTGTAAATTGTGTATAAAATCATAGACAAATCGGAAAAATGCAAAACCAATTTTGTTGGGTTCATGGTGAAATATTCTACAACTTTTGTTATTTTGGCCTGAGCTAATTCCTGTTAATTTTTGCATGAAAAATACAAATGTGAAAATCTAGATCTGCAATATCTCAAAATCTATAAATCCTCTGTAGCTAATTTTTGGATATGTTGTGTGCCTTGTCATGACTAGCTCCTATGCCAAACATTGCACAAAGTTATGATGTAAATCTTTTTATAAAAATGTTTTTCCATTTCTGCCAGATCTGCATAAATGGTTTGTCTAGCTAAAAATATTTATGTTTTTGTGCTCAACTTGTGCACACTGTCTTCTTATGTCAAAATACACATCTTGTGAATTAATCATGATTTTTGGTGTAACAGAAATAATTATTCTTGATTTATGCATGTTTTCTTTTGAAAATTAATGAACTAAGATCAGTAGAGTTCCTAGGTGTATATGCTAGTTCTTTAGGCTTGTTTAGGACCAGAGAGCATGCATGAGAGAGTTTGGATCATTTTGATGCTTATTTATGTTTGTATGCATTTAAAATGGAATCACTAGCTAGCCTTTGTTATTTTCAATAGTATTTAATTTTCTAGCATCCAACACTTACATGTGGGTCCAATGGACCAGTATAGGTGCTAATATGCATATGGAACACTTATTTAATTTTTGGTAATTTAATTTCTTAATAAAAAGCTTAAAAGCCCTTTTAATATTAAAGAGGAGTTAAATAAAAGAAAACCCCCTAATTAATTCTTTTTCATTTTTGAAAATATTATCTAATTTAATTAAAAGATAATTAATTTTCATTGCTGATAAGAAATTAATTCATGAATAAAAATATTAATTATACCTTTGCTTGTGAAAGTAAAAGGACCACCCATTCACATAAAATGACAAGTACACTAAGAATCTTGGTTCAAATGTGCAATAAAAGAATAACCCATGTACAACTAATAACCTTCCTAAAAGAGAAACGCTCGCTAGATGCTTGTTAAGGTGAATATGACCAACCAAGAGTTGGATAAGACAACAAACTATCACATCACCTAAATCTTGCATTGCATTCCGTGTAGATCTTCCGGACGGAGATTACTCCCTTGTCCCGGAAACCGAGGAAGGAGGAGCGGAAGCTTCGCTGCAGTACGTGGAAGTGCTCGACACCGAGGGTGCCCAGGCTAACCTAGCTGACGAAGGCAAGCTCCGGTGCATCTAACCCAGTTTTCAAATTCTTTATTCAATTATCTATGGATGATTGTGCATTTACGTTCAGGAGTTGAATGAAACCCTAGATGCATGATCCATAGGTACCTTTGTCCTTACTAGTATGATAAGTCGATAGCTGCTAAGCTATTGGACCGTTACAAGTCGGGTGATGACCTCACTCGCGAGAATAGGTTCCTAGATAGGAATCACAATATATCCTAAATGGATTGCTCACGTGGTAAGAGCATGGGATCTGGGCTCCGGTCCAGTGGTTATGTGGGTTAAGTTTTTGAACGTGCTAAGCACATGTCGGGTATGGGACCGGTAAGCCTAGTACCTTAATGAGGCGGCGAGGGATCCTACCATTACTACTCTTGGGATTCGCTCTCACGGCTAGCTACCGGTGGTGTATGGTGACTCCGGGTATCTCGCGGGGTATGCCGGATAGCCTGCACCAAAGACTGTAAGATTCGGTCCCAACCCGAGGATTTTTGGAAACGTCCTGGGAAAGTTGTCCTTTCGGGGGGCAGCCCACCGTGTGTTTGGGTTTAGCTTGCAAGGATTAAATCAATCGATTGTCGGCCTCTCACCGTTATTCGAGACTACTTACTCCACTAGTCATGAGATCCCTAATGATGGAAGTTGATGAAGATGATGCTTGATTAATTGTGTTGTACAACTTTATTTGTACTAGTTGGCTAATGTAGTAAAGATTAAACCTACTAGAACTTGTGCTAAAATCTTGAAAGTAAGGACCTACTCTTTGTTACTTTTAGCAAAGGCAACCCATTAGCCAAAAAGCCTTTCATGGTCTAGAATTGGTAAAGTAGTTATCACCGATGGGTAAGTCTTGCTGAGTATTAGTATACTCAGCCTTGCTATAATGTGTTGATCCAGGTAATGCCTTCAATGATGTGTGGCCCAGAGAGATCCCGCCCGGCTGGGAGCTGGAGTGGGTGGAGGACGACTACTGAAAGCATCATGGATGGCCTCCCGTGGTGTCTTCGCTTCCGTTAGTTTATTTCCGCTGCTTTCGAAAACTCTGAACTATTTCGTTATGGCAAAAACTATGGTTTGTAATAATTAAACCCTTCGGGGTACGAATTTGGATATTAATGTTGTTGTATCTCTGGACTCGCCTTCGAGTGAGTTTTAATGCATATATTCGATCCTTGTTGCTTTTCAAGTGATTTACCGGGCGTTAACCTGGCAACTAACGACAGGATGATACTTTATTATTGCTTAATGACCACAGTGGATCGGTCTTAGGCGATAGTACGGTATTTTCCTGAGCGGGTTATCACACGGGCTACGAGTTCGGAGTCCGTCAAGATGACGAGCCTCCTTGCTCCCACCGCCCTAGCCTTCCGAAGCACGAGCAGTAAACCCTCATATTCTGCCATGTTATTTGTGCAGTTGTCACAATTCAACCGCAACGCGTAACGAAGCTTGATGCCAGAGGGGGACTTGAGGACTGCCGCTGCCGCTGAACCCAGATGACAATATGCGCCGTCGCACTGAACCTCCCACACTGGCTCCGAGACTATGGGTTCCCCCTTCGGGGCCGAAGGCGTCCAATCAGCAACAAAATCGGCGAGGACGTGAGACTTTATTGCACTGCGAGCAACAAAGTTTATGACATGCTCCGCCAGCTCAGTGGCCCACTTGCCCATTATCCCCGTGGACTCCTTGTTCTCAAACATGTCTCGAAGAGGGAAAGCTGTGGGGACCGATATATTGTGGCTCTGAAAATAATGCCGAAGCTTCCTCTTTGCCATCACAACTGCATATGCCATCTTCTCCATCTCGGAGTAGAAAAGTTTTGAGCCGCTCAAAGCTTCGGAGACGTAATAGATGGGGAACTGCTTCAAGGCGTCTGCTTCCATTCGCTCTTCTACTAGCACTGCACTGACTGTTGTGTCGGTTGCTGCGATGTACAGTAACAGCTCGGCCTTCGGTGACGGTTTGGTCATGACAGCTGCCTCTTCTAGATATTTTTTGAGATCCTCGAAGGTCTTGCTGTTGCTCCGCGCCCCACTGAAAAACTGAGTTCGCACAAAGAACCTTGAAGAAAGGTAGGCTTCGCTCAGCTGCCTTGGAGATGAACCGGTTCAGCAATGCTATTCTGCCCGTGAGCCTTTGGACCTCCTTTCTGTTACTTGGTGGCTGCATCCTTCGTAATGCTTCGATCTTCTGAGGGTTTTCCAGTATGCCCCGTTTCGAGACCATGCACCCTAACAACTGCCCTTTTCGAACGCCGAAGATGCACTTCTCTGGATTAAGCTTGAGGCCGTTCCGCCTCATGTTGTCAAAGGTTTCGGTCAGGTCCGCAATGTGATCTTTCTCCTTCTCGCTCATAATGACGATGTCGTCGACATAAGCCGAGGCGTTGCGCCCCAGCTGGCTACCCAGAATCAGCTTCATCATGCGATTGAAAGTTGGCCCAGCGTTACGAAGGCCTTCTGGCATTCTAACGAAACAAAAAATGCCGAAGGGGGTTGTGAACCTGGTCTTAGCCTCGTCCTCCCTTCGCATCCACACCTGGTGGTATTCGGAGAAACAATCCAAGAGACTCAGCATCTCACATCCAGCTGCCTGATCGATGATAATGTCGATCCTTGGCAGCGGGTAAGGGTCCTTCGGACACGCTTTGTTGTGTTCTGTGAAATCGATGCACATGCGCATGTTCCCATTGTTCTTCAGCACCATCACCACATTGGCCACCCACACAGGGTATTGCACTTCTCTTATGATTCTTGCATCAAGCAGCTTCTGCACTTCGGCCTCCGCAAACTTGACCCTGTCGCCTGACATTGGCCGCTGCCTTTGCAGCTTCGGTTTGACCATCGGGTCGGTGTTCAAAGCATGCTCTATAACCGAGCGGTGGACCCCCGTCAAGTCCGACTTGGACCATGTGAACACATCTTGGTTATGACGAAGGAACTACAGGAGTTTGTCTTCCTCCTCCACGCTGACTTCGGTACCTATCATGACGGTCCTGCTTGGCACATCAGCACACAAGGGGACTGTCCTCGTGTCATCGACTGCTTTCATGCGCTCGGCTTCGGCCCCTTTCATGGACTGCCTCATTTGGGCCTCGTCCCTCTGCTCTTCTTCTGCTACGGCTTTGCTGCCCTCATCTTCATTGATAACGTGCACCTGCCTGTTATGCACTGACGTGTTCCGCTCGGCCCTTCGAGCCTCCTTTTGGCTGCCATACACCGAAATCACCCCCGCCGCGGTTGGTATCTTCATCAGCAGGTACCCTTGGTGGATGACTGCCACGAACTTGTTGATGGTGTTACGACCGAAGATGGCATTGTACGGGTACACGAAGTCAACAACATCAAAGGTTATGAATTCTGTCCTCATGGTGGCATCTTGACCAAAGGTCAAATTGACGTCAATCTTACCCAGGGCCTCAATTCTCTTGTTGCCGAAGCTGTACAGCGGGTGCTCCGCTTTCTGCAAGTCTTCTTTTTTGAAACCCATGACAGAGAAACACTGCCAGGTCAATATATTCGTTGAACTGCCATTGTCCACCAGGACTCTTCCCACATCGTTACCGAAGTAGTACTTTGTGTTCTTGCCAATGTTTGCTCTTATGACGAGCGGGTCATTATGGGGATAGTGTTGCAGCCGAATGTCAGCGGTCGTGAAAGTTATTGGGATGTGGGACCAAGGAAAATGAAAATATTTTCCGGAGCAAATGTGCGATACACTTCGGTAATATTCCTGCCGCTGACGCTTCGTCTCGTGCACTGGCTCATTGGAGCCGCCCGATATTGCATTGATGATGTTGACCATACCCATCATCCCCGGGCTGCTAGAATCAGGTGCCTCTTGCTTTGGTGGAGGTGGTGGTGGTGGCTGGGCGTAATGCGTTTGATGGTGGATGGGTGGGTTCGGCCACGAAGGCACAAATACCGACGGTTGCTGCGTGTGCATGGGTGGGGGCGGCGGCAGCTGCGGCACCGAAGGAGTGTATATCTGCGCTGGGTGGAACACCTGCGCGGGAACCGAAGGCTGGAAAGACTGGTGGTGATATGGTGGCGGCAGAGCCCTGAACTGTCCCGTGTTCTGGCACTTCATGACGTGATTCACAGCCAGGCCCGCTGCCTTCGCCTTCTCCTCAGCTTCCCACTCCAACTTCTTTTTGATCGCCGAAGGGCATTGATGGGTATGGTGGTGAGCGTCGATCCCATGGAGCCAACAGAAAAACCTTTCGCCCCCCCCCCCCCGGCGCTGTGGAGGATGTGGTTGCTGTGGCTTCAGCCCTTTGTCGTTTTTGTGTCCTCCTTTGTGCCCACCGCCATTCCGATTCTGGTTTTGGTCGGGGGGCGCAGATACATTGTTGACCTGACGGGGTGCCTGCTTCGGCGGGTGAGCTTGCCATCCCTTCGGCTGGTCCCACTGACCCTGTTGCTTCTGCTTCTTGGCTGCGTTGGCTCGGTCCAGCCATCGGCGGCGGCCTTTATCAGACTTGCAGTATTCTTGCATTACCTCAAACAGTTCCTGCAGGGACTTTGGCTTGATTCTGTTAAGCACATCTTGGCAATTTTCGACCCTCAAACCTCCAACAATGGTGTCAATAGTGCTGCTTTCGGACACCCCAGGCGCACGCACTGTCAGCTTCACCACCCTTTGCATATACTCCTGCAGCGACTCCCTATCTCCCTGGATGCACATGTTGACGAGGTCATTAGAATCTAGCTCTTCGACTTGCATGCCCTTGAAACTGGACAACAGCTTGTTGCGCAGCTGAAACCAGGAGGTTATGTGCCCCTTCGGTATGTTTGCATACCAATACTGAACCCCTCCTTTGAGGGCCAGCACGAGTGCCTTTTCCTTCATCATGGCATCACCACCGTTGGACTCCACCGCCGCTTTGAATTTCATGAGGAACTCTTTGGGGTCGTAGTCCCCGTCGTACTGGGGTAGGGTGTTGGCGTTGAAGCGACGAGGCCATGGCGCGCTTTCGAGCTCGACTAAAAGCGGGGATACCGGGACGATGTTGTGGAATAGTGCGTCATCCGGTACGAAGTGCTCCAGCGGCTGCCCACGCTCCTGTCGGTGGCCGATGCTTTGCCCTTCGGACGCGTCCTTCTGCTACCTCCACTGATCCAGCTGAGCCTGCATGGCCTGCAAGGTGTGCCAGACGTGCTTCTGAGACGCTGGCGCGGCTTGCGCGGCTGCTACTGGTGCTGGAGCGACCGGCATAGGGATGGCCTGCTGCGGCAACGTCTTGCCGGCGATCTGACTCTGAATCAAAGTGAGATAGCGCTCCGCTTGCCTGATGTTGAATTCAACGGCTTCTGGAGCGGCGTGCATCGGCGTTGCGTCGTGCTGCTGGGACGGCTGCGCCTGAGACGAAGACGTCCGCATCTCCTGCTCTTGCTGGGCCGTGACAGTCTTGCCCGTGACGAGAGCCCGAATCCTTCGGAGCGCCTTGATGTCTTGCGCCGAAGCCCCCAGCCCCTCGAGGCCGACCTCGAACACCCCCGAAGCAGTGTGCTCGACCTCCAGAACGCTCGGCCCGGCACCGGCTCCCACCGAAGGCTGGACGGTCGAAGCCGAAAGGCTGGCGGGCTCCGGTGCTAGCGGTGGGGTCGACGCCTGAGCTGTGGTAGCTTCGGCACCTGCTAATCACGTCCTCGCCATGTGGTCCTGGATTCTTCCACGAGGTGGGCGCCAAACTGTTGGTGGAAATCAGGCCCGAAGGTGGACGCCGACACAACACCCCTTGAAAGTCCCTCCTCCTCCGAAGGGGAGAAGTGGCCGAAGCCCCTCCCTCGGAGAAACTGGCTGTCGATGCTACCCCTGCTAAGCCCGCTACTACTTCTTACTAGATACTTCTACCCCGCTACTTCTATTACGAAAAAGAGACGAAACACTTAAGGAAATCGAAAGCCAAGAAACTAGCCAGAGCCTTCAAAGCTCTCTTCTCATTAATGTGTGTACGTTCCATTACAAGGGGGTCACTATTTATAGGAGGCCCCTGGGCATGATCATCTGCCTCAATTACACCTTTTCTGTTCCTGACAAACGGCTTTAAACACTTTACAAGGGCATAACAGTAACTCCCCGCGTCGTACAGGCCGCCAGTGTGTCTTTGCACAACCAAGCCACCTTTATACGCGGCGCCTCCTATCTCTGCTTCGTACGGTGCTCCTTTACATGTCTGCTGCGGCCACGTATTACGGAGCCCTCTCGGCGGAGCCGAGACCAACGTTCGCGTCGCGCCATCGGCACCGAACCGGCCCACGACCCCACTTCGGTCGCATCAGGCTTCCGGGACGTCCGTTCAGACCGCCTTCGCCCCTGAGCTGGGGTGCACCCGACGCGTGGCGTTTCTGGCCCTTTCACGCCTTCGGCGCCGAAGGTCATCCATCCGAACCTTCATCACCGAAGACCAGCACCGTTCAGGCGAGTTGTTCCTGCACAACAAAACTCGCATAACACGAGCAGCATCAGCGTTTTCGTTAAATAATCATTGCATACTCCCTTCGTGAATCCGAAACCGCATGTGGGCCGAAACCAACAACCTGGCCGGACGTGGCAAAACGCTTTCGAAGACCATTTGCCCCAACAACGAGATCGTCCCGGAACAAGACGAAGGATCGTTCGAGGGACAAGTGGACGTCGTGGAGTACGACAAGACCCAAACCAAAGTTTGGAAGGGCCCAAGGCCTAGTTAGAACTGGCATTTGTTTGAAAGGCAAGCATCAGAGCATAATCCTATGATTTTAACTTCCTACAACTATATATGTTATGTTTGTGCATTTAAGTTTCAGGAGTTGATTTGAAACCATAGGTGCACGACCCTAGGTTCCTATGTTCTTATACTAGCATGATAGGTCGTTAGTGTCCATGCTTTAAGGACCCGGTAAAAGTCGAGTGAAATCCTTCACTCGCGAGCTATAGGTTCTTATGTTGGAATCATAAGATTTAAAATGACATGCTCATGTGGTAAGAGCTTGGGATCGGCTCCGGTCAATAGATGTCACTGGTTAAGCTTTTGAACGTACTAAACATTTGCCAGGAATGGGGACTGGTAAGCCTAGTACCTTCTGGATACGGCTAGGGAACTTAGTCCACTAATCTTGGGAAGAGTCCCCCTACTGCAGTAAAGGTGATGCATGAGTGAGAGTGGGCGGTGAGGTCGTAGCCACCTCACCTTGTACCAAAGACTATGGAATTTGGTCCTGAACCGAGGATAGCTGGAAACGGCCTGGTTGTTGCACACTCCACCCCTTGGTTTTAGTTGTCATTTTTGGGGTGTGCATCTCCCGTGTGTTTAGGTCCACCTTGCAAGATTATTAATCGATCGATCGTCGGCCTCTCACCGTCATCCGAGACTGCTTACCCATACAACCTATTTCCCTGTATGATGGAATTGAGAATGAATATGGATGCCTGACTAATTGTTTGCACAACTTATGTTTGTTGTAGATGCTTACTTAGTAATGATTAATCAACTAGAATTTGAGCTAAAATCTTGAAAGTAAGGACATATTCTTTGTTGCTTTTCAGCAAAATAATCCACTAGCCAAAAGCTTTGCATGTCTAGAGAATGGTGATTTTCCATCACCTGTCGGTTAAGTCTTGCTAAGTATTAGTATACTCAGCCTTGCTTGTGTTGTTGTTGTTTTTCAGGTGCAGTTTGGGATGGGAAGATGACGATGTTTGTTGGCATTATGGATGGCCTGAGGACCAGGAGCGTCCCGGTGGTCGATGGATGACCGCTCCGCAGTGATGAATGATTGACAACGGGTGTTGGACTGACTCTTGGCTCAGTGCGCAGGTGTAGGTTGCGGCCTAGTTCGTGTTGTTGCAGGTGAAGAACGAGCGCGAAAGGTCTTCAGCCTTGAGGGGCCTCCGGGAGATGGAGAGACAAGTAGGCTCGGTTCGAGGGACCCAGTGGACGGCGAAACTAGGTGCGGGCCACATGGTGGCGAGACGAGCAAGACGAAGTCATGAATGATCGAGCCGATGCACGGTGGCGGGAGGCCGGGCCGAGCACGCGGGGTTTGGTGGTTTGCCCACAAAACCATTGGAGGACGGTTTCTTGGTTTGGGCCTCAAAACCAAGTCCGAAGACCCAACACGACGGAGACGGGATCCGGGCGTGTCGGGAAGCTTCGAAGCGGAGGACACACGATGGGATCGCATGGCTCGCGTCGGGAGGACGCGGGGTGCGGCGAAGGCGTGGCCGTCCGATGGCAAGACCCACAAACATTACATAAATGCCCCTGCGTGGGTAGTATCACCAGTAGTTGAGTTAGGGGTAGTCGAGTCATTTCCCACACCGGCGGGACCCGATATATAAGCCATGAGTGTGTGTGGATGGCTTACTCTCTCGGCGACTTAGGGTTTCATTTCCCCCCTCCTCTTTCTCTTTTTCCTGGACTATTTTCTTCTCCATTTTCTCTAGGCTAGCATGAGAGCTTCATGAGAGATTTGTTGAGAGGGATGGATGCTAGGGCGGCATGCTAGACCTTGTGAATCTTTCTTGGTTTGTATAGAAGATTCGGCGTTGTGATTTTCGTGGTCTTTTTCGTGCTTGTTTTTGGTGCCTTTGTTCTTGGTGTGATTCCGCGGATTTGATGGGTTTCTCCCCGGATTTCTTTGAGGGAAACATGGATGGATGTCTAGTGCATCTTTGTGATTGATCTTGTGCCCTCAAACGCCGGGAAACCACTTCGATTCAAGGATTTTCGTTTCGGTGCTCTAGCTTTTGGTGGTGTTCAAAGGATCCGCGATTCCCGATGATTTAGGGAGTTAGGAGACGAAATTTTGGGGTATAGCATCCTTGGTTGACGCTTTTCATGTCCCCAAACTCTTGTCTCAACAGCTTCTACCGTTTGAGAGATCCGGTGATGGATTGTGAGTGTTGAATTTCGGGGTCGAGCAGTTTTCAGTTTTGTTCGTGCCTGGCGGACGGTCCGCGAGGGCCTGGCGGACGGTCCGTGCGCACAGTGTTCTTCGCGTGTTCGTCGTGTTCTTGCGCACCTTTGCTTTCGATCCGGTCTTGCTTTAGGTTTTCGTTGCAGTCGGTTCGCAGACGGTCCGAGCTTCAGTAGCGGACGGTCCGGGACCCGCGCGGACGGTCCGCCTGGTCTTCGCGGACGGTCCGTTTTTCTCGGGTCGGTTCTGGTGGTTCTGTTGTCTTGAACGGACAGTCCGTGGCCCCCGGCCGGACGGTCCGCGTGTCCCTTGTGGACTGTCCGCGGCACCTGGCCGGACTATCCGCGCGGCCTTTGCGGACAGTCCGCCCTGCCTGGCCGGACAGTCCGCTCGAGGCTGACAACTTGGTTCTTTGATTCGATTCCTTCCCCCCTTCTTTCGTGCTTCCGCGTGTGCTTCAAGGAATCGTTCCTAAGAGTTAAGGTTGATCCATAACCTTGTTGTCTTGGCTGTTGGTGTGTGATTCGATCCATCGCTTGTGTGTGACCAGGAATTGTCTAGGGTATAGGCCGGGTTCTTTGAGAAGAATTTTTACTGTCTCCTATTCACCCCCCCCCCCTCTAGTCGCCATCCAATCCTTCAATTGGTATCAGAGCTTGGTGCCGGATTCTTTGTGACTTTGACAAGTCTCGAATCCTAAGATGGCGTACGTTGAGCGGGGCGGTCCGCCGCACTTCGATTGCAAGGGTTGCCACAAGTGGGCGGCTCGTATGATGATCTTTCTTCGTGGCAAGTTGCTGGATTTCATTGTGCTTGACAAGACCTATGCTATTCCGGTCAACATCCATACTCTTATGGTGACCGATGCCGGTGCTAAGGCCAAGTATGAGGCAAATGCAAAAGCCGTTGATCACTTGGTCAGGAGCTTGTGTGATCCTGAGTTTGAGCGTGTTCGCCATTTGAATCTTGCTTGGCAAATTTGGGAGAAGTTGTTGGTTGCTCACGGTGGTGATAACCATGTGAAGGCTCGCCTCTTTGTCTCTTACCGGATGCAATATGAGAACTTCGGTCAACTTCCCGGTGAGGACATTGATGCGATGTTTCGAGAGGTTCACCGCCATCGTGAACAACATGAAGGCTAATGTTGAGGATTTCCCTTACACTGAGCATGATCAAGCTTTGAAGCTCTTGCATGTCTTGGACCCAAATGTTTGGGGTGCTAAGGTTGAGGCCATCAAGGAGTCTGGGCAATATTTGACCATTGAGTTGGATGACCTCTTTTCTAAGCTCAAGTCGGCTGAGGTTGACAGGAAGTTGCAATCCAAGCATGAGGGCTCGACTGATCATAGTCTTGCTCTTGTGGGCGGATCAAAGGGCAAAGCCAACACTAACCCTTCCTGTCAATAGTTTTCCTTGTCTTCTCTTATGTCTATTCCAGATGAGGAGTTTGATGTGCTGGGCGAGGAGGAGCTGGCCTTGCTCTCAAGGAGGTTTGATCGACTACATGAGAGCCGGAGGAATGCAAGGCGGAGCTCGGGGACATGCTACAAGTGTGGCAAGCGTGGACACTTCATCGCCGAGTGCCCGGAAGCGGAGGAGAACAAGTACAAGATGAGCGAGTACAAGGCGCACCCGAGGCGTGAAGACAAGTACTCCTCCAAGGGCAAGCACTTCAGCAAGTCCAAGAGCAAGGACAAGGACAAGCGGTGACCGAGCAAGGGCGGCTACAAGAAGGACAAGGCAAGAGCCATGGTGGCCGGTGCAAGCGACATCGACTCAAGCTCAAGCGACGTGCAGTCAAGCTCAAGCAGTGAAGATGAAGACGCCGGGAGGCGCAAGGGCAAGAAGAGTGCAAGCCGGAACCACAGTGGATTGAGCTGTGTGGCGCTTGAGGGCGTTTGTGGCATGGCCCATAGCTCAAGTAGCAAGAAGAGCGAGAAGGAAGACAGCGACTCCGACTCGGAGGATGAGGTAAATCGTGACCCCAACTCTTTGCTTGCTGATATCACTAGGTTGAATGGCTTGATTGACAACTGTGATAGTGTGTTGAGAGATGCTAAGAAGATGAGGAAAGATCTTAGGGCTCAACTTGAGAATGCTAGTGAGAAAGTAGGAGAGTTAGAGTCTAAATTGCTTGAATTGAAACTTGAGAATGACTCTTTGAAACTTGCTCCTACTACTCCTGATGATGTTGAGTGTCTTGAGTGTGATGCATGGTTGAATGAGATCAAGTTGCTTAATGAGAAGAATGCTTCCACTTTGGCTAAACTAGATGCTCTTAGGACTGAGTATGATGAGCTTAAGGCTAGACCCACTTTGCTTGGTGCTTGTAAATCATGTCCTACTATGCATGCTAAGCTTGTTGATGCTCGTTCTACTATTAGCACTTTGGAAGCTTCTTTGAAATCTCCTGTTGTCAATGCATGCACTAGCTGTGATGAAGTTACTTTGCGCAATCTTGAACTTACTTCCCATTTGGATGTCATTTATGAGGAGAATGATTACTTGAGGAAGGTGTTGGGTTGGTTGTACGGGGCGGGGAACCTCAATTGAAAATCATGATTGAGGAGTTCAAGAGAGCTGATGGTCGTGGTTTGGGTTTTGAGAAGTTGGGTGAGAAAGTGGGAGAGAACAAGTGGGGAGAGTGTGTATGAGAAGTGTGTTGAGTCTAACCCCGAGTTTGAGGTGATCGGAGATATCCAAGTCCCACTTCCAAAAGCACCCAAGAACTCTTTCACACCAAAGCCCAACCACCTTTGCAACAAGCTTGACACAACCCAAGATCCACCCAAATTCCCACCTAAGACAAATGACTTCCAGAAATCGGTGAAGTTTGTGAGTGAGAAGGGTGAGAAGCCTAGAGAGAAGTCAGAGCCAAAACCAAAACCCATCCCCTTCAGGTGTGAGTATTGTGGCAAGGAGAGGCATCTAGCAGAGTTTTGCTACAAGAGAAAGAGGGATGAGAGGCTTGCTAGGGAGAAAGAAAACCAGGAAAGGTATCGCCAGTCTCATGGTATTCCTGAGCCTAGAGTTCCACTTCCACGGGGTGTGGGAAGTGTGAAGAGTGTTGGTAGAGTTGGAGCTCAGGGTGGTAGGTTCCCAAAGAGAGGTGGTGGTGAGAGGTTTGTTAGGAGAGATGATGGTGTGCGTGCTGGTGAGAGGTTTGGTCGGGCTCGTGGTGGTTTTGCTGGACGTCCCCCTACTCGTCCTCAATACGGGTTTAGGGGAGATGATCGCAGCTTTGGGTTCCAGAGGAACTACGGACCACGTTTTCCCCCTCGTGGTGCTCGTACTCCTTCCATGGGACATGGGAAGTTTGGTGGCAAGGGAATGATGTTTGCTAACCCCTCTTTTGAGCAGATGGCTCGACACTGGTTTAACTTTCTTTGTGCTAACCCCAATGTCGAGTCGCTAGCTCATTCTCGTTCTTGTTTCTGACTACAGGAGGCTTGGAGAACATTTGGTTGATCGACTCTGGATGTTCCCGACACATGACCGGAGATAAGAAGTGGTTCTCCAGCCTCACCCCAGTGAAGGATAAGATGTACATCACATTTGGGGACAATGGGCGAGGAAGGGTGATTTCTGAGGGTGTTGTGCATGTGAGTGACAAGGTAACGTTGAAGAGGGTTGCTCTTGTGAAGTCTTTGGGTTTCAATTTGCTTTCGGTTTCTCAGTTGCTTGATGAAGGTTTTGAGGTGCGTTTCAAGTCTGGTGAGTCTCGTTTGCTGGATTCTCGAGGTGATCTTGTCTGTATGATCATCCCCGAGGGTCAGATTTTCAGGGCTGATTTCTCTCGTTCTTTGGGTCCTGCTCGCTGTTTGATGGCCGGTCCTTCTTCTGATTTGTGGAAATGGCATAGGCGGTTGGGTCACTTGAGCTTTGATTTGGTTTCCCGCTTGAGTGGTCTTGACCTTGTCCGAGGATTGCCGAGGTTGAAGTTTGAGAAGGATTTGGTTTGTGCTCCGTGTAGGCATGGCAAGATGGTAGCCACTCCCCATCCACCCCTGACCGATGTCATGACCGAGCGTCCGACAGAGCTGTTGCATATGGATCTTGTTGGGCCAGCTCGAGTTCGCTCGGTGGGTGGGAAGTGGTATGTCCTTGTTGTGGTGGACAATTACTCTCGCTATGCCTGGGTGTTTTTCTTGGAAGACAAGAGTGAGACATTTGGCTTTGTTCGAGATCTGATCGTGAGGTTGAAAAACGAGAGGCATGGGAATGCCATTCGAGCTATCCGCAGTGATAATGGCTCAGAGTTCAAGAACTCTCGTTTTAATGCCTTCTGTCGTGATCTAGGTCTTGAACATCAGTATTCGACCCCTTATGTGCCCCCTCAAAATGGAGTTGTGGAAAGGAAAAATCGGACTCTTTGTGAGATGGCTAGGACGATGCTCGATGAGCACAGGACTCCTAGGAGGTATTGGGCTGAGGCGGTCAATACGGCTTGTCATGTTTCCAACAGGATTTTATTGCGAGCTTTCAAGAAGAAGACCTGTTATGAGCTTATGCATGGTCGGGCACCCAAGGTGAGTCATTTCTGAGTTTTTGGCTGCAAGTGCTTTATTCTTAAGAAGGGCAAACTCGACAAGTTTGAGGCTAGGCCTAGTGATGGGATTTTCTTTGGATATGCTAATCATTCTAGAGCCTATAGGGTGCTTAACCTTGAGACTAACAAAATCATGGAGACTTGCGAGGTAACCTTCGACGAGACAATGCCATGTACCTCTCTTGGCTTTGAATGTGTAGGTGATGAGGAGATGGCCGAGGACCTCTTTAAAGAGGAGAAGGATGAAGCTGGAGATGATGATGGAGAGAACCATGCGCCTGAAGCTGAGTGCGTACCCACTACTTCCCCTACGACCACTACGGAGGGTGGACCGTCTACTTCATGGACAACGACGGTGCGACAAGAGGACCAGGCGAGAGAAGCTGAAGTTGAGGGGGAGGTAGTCTCGAGGCGTGAGGCTCCCCGGCGGATTCAAGAAGTGCATCCCCTTTCGAGGATCATTGGGGACATCGACGAACATACTACACGGTCAAGGTTTAGGAATTCCTCTCATTTCGCTCATGCTGCATTTGTTGCCACCTTTGAGCCCAAGGACATTGGACACACTTTATCTGATGCAAACTGGGTCTATGCATGAGGAGTTGGAAAATTTTGAGAGGAACCAAGTGTGGGAGTTAGTTGAACCACCTCCAAATTGCCATCCTATAGGAACCAAATGGGTTTGGAAGAACAAAGAGGGTGAGAATGGGATGGTTGTGAGGAACAAGTCCAGACTTGTTGCTCAGGGATATAGTCAGAAGGAGGGGATCGACTATGAGGAGACCTTTGCTCCTGTGGCCCGTCTTGAGGCAATTCGAATCCTTCTAGCCTTTGCTGTGGCTAAAGGGTTCAAGTTGTTTCAAATGGATGTGAAGAGTGCTTTTCTGAATGGGGTCATAGAGGAGGAGGTGTATGTGAAGCAGCCACCGGGTTCGAGAGTGAGAAGTATCCACACAGGGTGTACAGATTGAAAAGGACTCTGTATGGGTTGAAACAGGCGCCCCGGGCTTGTATGGGAAATTGAGAGGTTTTCTGGTGAGCAGAGGGTTTGTGATGGGTACCGTGGATAGAACCTTGTTTCTCCTCAAGCATGGAAATGACTTGTTGATTATGCAGATATACATGGATGATATTGTCTTTGGTGGCTCGTCACATAACCTTGTTGCCAAGTTTGCAGATGAGATGAGCAGGGAATTCGAGATGAGCATGATGGGCGAGTTGCAGTACTTTCTCGGGTTGCAGATCAAGCAAGTGAAGGACGGGACATTTGTACATCAGACCAAGTACACAAAAGACATGCTGAGGAAGTTCCAGATGCAAGATGTGAAGCCTATGTCGACACCCATGGGGAGTACGGCTACTTTGGATGCGGACGAGGACGGAGAACCAGTGGACCAGCGGGAGTACAGGAGCATGATCGGCTCCCTCCTCTACTTGACGACGACGAGGCCAGACATACAGTTCAGTGTGTGTCTGTGCGCTCGTTTTCAGGCTTCGCCGAGGACATCACATCGACAGGCCGTCAAGAGGATTTTCGGTACCTACGATCCGCCTCCGGTCTTGGCCTTTGGTATTCTTCCTCCTCGACTCTTTCTCTTCATGGTTTTTTCGATGCGGATTTTGCTTGGTTGTCGAGTCGAGAGGAAGTCTACTTCGGTTCTTGTCGGTTTCTTGGGTCCTCGTTGGTTTCGTGGTCTTCCCGCAAGCGATCTAGTGTAGCTCGGTCTACCACCGAGGCAGAGTATGTTGCGGCCGCGAGTTGTTGTTCCCATTGTTGTGGATTTCATACACTTTGAGAGACTTTGGTGAGGAGTGCACCCGGATCCCACTTCTTTGTGATAGCACCGGTGCCATAAGCGTAGCGAAAAACCCAGTGCTTCATTCCGTAACCAAACACATAGAAGTGAGTACCATTTCTTGAGAGACAATGTGGAGAAAGGGACTATTGTGTTGAGCCATGTCCCTACCCAAGATCAGCTTGCAGACATTTTCACAAAGCCTCTCGACCAAGCTACATTTGTGCACTTGCGGGGGAACTTGGGGTTTGTTGTCCTTTCTAGTTGATTCTTGGGGGATTTACTTTTGTACCATATGTATCATACCATGTTTACTTTGATGTACATACATGTTTTGCTTGATGTATAAACCATGGTAGGATAGCCATCTTATTATATATCATGTTGCATTTGTATCATATTGCATTTTAGGATGATGAGCTTCTTTTATATGCCCTATTTGAGTCTCTTTGGCTATTTGTGAGATATTGGTCATATGTGTGGAGAAATGGCTATGTGAGGCTATGCTCTTGGAATATTTGAGATATATATGTTGTGAGATAGCCCTTTTTGTGTCAAATGCTAATCTTGACTAAATTTGATGAAATGTGCTCCACTCATGTGTAGTAGTGTATCCATGTCACGTTTTGGTCTAAATATGCTTTTTATGCTTAGATTGTGCTTGGATATCTTTTTCTTGCATTTGGGCCAAAGGCCGAATATCATTGTTAATGTTTAGCCTATGTTGCATTCATGGAGGAGCATAAGCTTCTTTTTGCCGCAAAGGCACTTCATGTACCATGAAATGAATCAATCTTGAAAAGAAGTGTGTATGCTTGAAAAATGCTCCATCCATCATGTTTATGCTTAAAATGTTTTATCTTTCACACATGGGTGCAAAACATGTTGCATGATGTTCACCAGTGGAGAAGTCTCCCCGAAGTGGACACATGGCTCATGAGCTTTAACATGACATGCTTTGCTTTATGGGTGTTTGCAATGATCTTTTGATTGAGAATTTGATATCCTGGTATGATCTCTGGATGATGTGCATGTTTTTGGCTCGAATATGACATGGATAAGCTTTTACATTTGAAGTGAGCCATCTTTTGATATAATTATTCAAATCTGAAAATTTGCTTTGTCACATGCCTATATTTTCATATATTACTTGTGGCAATGCTTTGACTATGTTATGATCCATATATGTGCTCTTTGTTTCATTTCTAGCCTTTGACACTAGATTAGGCCTATTTGAGAAGCTCATGTAGATGTTTATATGCTTTGTTTTACATTCCTGCATTTTCACCTTGATTCATACATTGTCAACAAGGGGGGAAGAGGTGAGATTAATGCCAATTCAGAAGAGGTGAGCTAAAATTTGGAAGTTTGCATCCACATGTTCAGGGGGAGCTTGCATTTGTTCAGGGGGAGCTTTCTTGCTGTTTTCAGTGTGGAGTTTGTGCTTTGCTCGGCTTGTGACCTTTCTTTGCCTTTCTTTGGTTTTGGTCATGAGTTGCGCTTCTTTGTTTTTCTTTCTTCTTTCTTCCTTTCTCTGAATTTCATTTCGCGTTGTGTGTTGTCAATGCACTCATCAAGGGGGAGATTGAGGACCAGGAGCGTCCCGGTGGTCGATGGATGACCGCTCCTCAGTGATGAATGATTGACAACGGGTATTGGACTGACTCTTGGCTCAGTGTGCAGGTGTAGGCTGCGGCCTAGTTCGTGTTGTTGCAGGTGAAGAACGGGCGCGAAAGGTCTTTATCCTTGAGGGGCCTCCGGGAGATGGAGAGACAAGTAGGCTCGGTTCGAGGGACCCGGTGGACGGCGGGACTAGGTGCGGGCCACATGGTGGCGAGACGAGCAAGACGAAGTCATGAATGATCGAGCTGGTGCACGGTGGCGGGAGGCCGGGCCGAGCACGTGGGGTTTGGTGGTTTGCCCACAAAACCATCGGAGGACGGTTTCTTGGTTTGGGCCTCAAAACCAAGTCCGAAGACCCAACACGACGGAGACGGGATCCGGGCGTGTCGGGAAGCTTCGAAGCGGAGGACACGCGGCGGGATCGCATGGCTTGCGTCGGGAGGACGCGGGGTGCGGCGAAGGCGTGGCCGTCCGATGGTAAGACCCACAAACATTACATAAATGCCCCTGCGTGGGTTGTATCGCCAGTAGTTGAGTTAGGGGTAGTCGAGTCATTTCCCACACCGGCGGGACCCGATATATAAGCCATGAGTGTGTGTGGATGGCTCACTCTCTCGGCAACTTAGGGTTTCATTTCCCCCCTCCTCTTTCTCTTTTTCCTGGACTATTTTCTTCTCCATTTTCTCTAGGCTAGCATGAGAGCTTCATGAGAGATTTGTTGAGAGGGATGGATGCTAGGGCGGCATGCTAGACCTTGTGAATCTTTCCTGGTTTGTATAGAAGATTCGGCGTTGTGATTTTCGTGGTCTTTTTCGTGCTTGTTTTTGGTGCCTTTGTTCTTGGTGTGATTCCGCGGATTTGAGTGGGTTTCTCCCTGGATTTCTTTGAGGGAAACATGGATGGATGTCTAGTGCATCTTGTGATTGATCTTGTACCCCCAAACGCCGGGAAACCACTTCGATTCAAGGATTTTCGTTTCGGTGCTCTAGCTTTTGGTGGTGTTCAAAGGATCCGCGATTCCTGATGATTTAGGGAGTTAGGAGACGAAATTTTTGGGGTATAGCATCCTTGGTTGACGCTTTTCATGTCCCCAAACTCTTGTCTCAATAGCTTCTACCGTTTGAGAGATCCGTTGATGGATTGCGAGTGTTGACTTTCGGGGTCGAGCAGTTTTCAGTTTTGTTCGTGCCTGGCGGACGGTCCGCGAGGGCCTGGCGGACGGTCCGCGCGCACAGTGTTCTTCGCGTGTTCGTCGTGTTCTTGCGCGCCTTTGCTTTCGATCCGGTCTTGCTTTAGGTTTTCGTTGCAGTCGGTTCGCGGACGGTCCGAGCTTCAGTAGCGGACGGTCCGGGACCCGCGCGGACGGTCCGTTTTTCTCGGGTCGGTTCTGGTGGTTCTGTTGTCTTTAACGGACGGTCCGTGGCCCCCGGCCGGACGGTCCACGTGTCCCTTGCGGACTGTCCGCGGCACCTGGCCGGACTGTCCGCGCGGCCTTTGCGGACAGTCCGCCCGAGGCTGACAATTTGGTTCTTTGATTCGATTCCTTCCCCCCTTCTTTCGTGCTTCCGCGTGTGCTTCAAGGAATCGTTCCTAAGACTTAAGGTTGATTCATAACCTTGTTGTCTTGGCGGTTGGTGTGTGATTCGATCCATCGCTTGTGTGTGACCAGGAATTGTCTAGGGTATAGGCCGGGTTCTTTGAGAAGAATTTATACCAGCTCCTATTTACTCCCCCCCCCCTCTCTAGTCGCCATCCAATCCTTCATGGCCTCCTATAATGCTACCTTTTATCATTTAGTTTTATTTCCATTGTATTTACAAACTCTAGACAATTTACTTTTATGCAAAAAGACTCGGTTTGTAATTAAATAACCTTTATGAGAATTAATGTAATAAATTGTGACTTGTTTATCTCTGGACTCGCCTTCGTGTGAGTTTTGATGTATGGTTGTCGATCCTTCGTTATAAGTGATTTACCGGGCTTGACCCGACAGAGACGACAAGTTAACTCGGTGTTATTGCGTAATGACCAAAAGGAGTGGTTTTATGCGATAATATGGAGTTAATTTGGGTGGTTCTGTCACACTTACAGTATGCACAAGTGTGCACTCGTCCTGACTTAGCGTTTATCACTGGAGTACTCGATATATATCAAGATAATCCAGGCATAGAGCACTAGAAGATGGTAAAGAAAGCACTGTGTTATGTGCAAGGCACAAAGCATTATATGCTAACATACAGAAGCTCTGACTGCCTAGAGATAAAAGGGTATTCAGATGCAGACTATGCGGGAGATAGAGATGATAGAAAATCCACGTCTGATTATATATTCACTCTCGCAGGGGAGCTATTTCGTGGAGAAGCTCCAAACAAAAGTTAGTTGCATCATCCACGATGCATGCGGAGTTTATAGCATGTCATGATACTATTGGACATGTGATATGGTTAAAGAAATTTGTACCCGACTTGAGAGTGGTAGATTGTATTAATAAACCACTAAAGATGTACTGCGACAATCAGCCAGCAGTATACTATGCTCACAACAACAAGTCGAGTAATACTTCCAAACCTATTGAAGTAAAGTTTTATGTTGTGAAGGATAGAATCCGGGATAAAATCATAAGTCTCGAGCATATAGGGACAAAGGATATGGTTGCGGATTCGCTCACAAAAGGCTTACCACCCAATGTGTTCAAGGAACACTTAGCCGGCATGGGTTTAAGGGAAAGCCTATAACTCCTGGATTATGAAGTGGCCCAAAGGAAACAGAATTTATTCCAAAATAGAAAAGTATGTTGTGGTTGTTTGAGTCTATCGGCAATTGAGCCGTGACGATGAAGCATGCCCTATGTACCAATTTGTGATGGAACGAGTAAAGTGGAAAGGTTAAAGTTAAAAGTATGTGATGAGATCAAGGGGGAGAATGTTAGATTGATCTCCTCCTCAGTGGGCCCAGCGGCCCATTGGGCCCTTAATCTCGCGCCCTGATCGGGGGCGCCCAACCCTAAATGGTTGGCGGGCCCCTATCACACTGTGTTATATAAAGAGGGTGGGAGCCGCAGACTCGCGTCACGAGGTTCGCCGCCAGCCACACTCCCCACCTACATCCTTAGTCCGATCTACAGGGAGCGCAGCCAGTGACGGGAAGCTCCTCCGCCACCGCCACTGTGTCGATCATCGCTGCCCTAGCGCAGATCTGCACTCCGCGTCACTGCCTAAGCGCAGATCTCCTACATGGCTAGCGGTTCCGGCAGCGTGCCTGCCGGAGATGGTAACTCACCCTCTCTCATTTCTCTGTACATACATGCATCACACTTGTATACATACACAGTCATAGTTCCGTACCCGACTAGATATGCACCTAGATGATCCCCGTAATCTATCACTAGTTTTACAAAACTTGTGGCTTAAAATGAGATGATTAATTAATGAACATCATATATGTGGTAGACCTAAATATAGATAAAATAATGGCAGCAAGGACGTTAAGATTTGATTCTGGGACTTCTTATTCGCTTTGGAATCAGTAATTCAGAAAGCATACTTACAGCAAATAGTTTCAGAGCCTGGCACATAGGATTCATAATGATCAAAGGACAAGTACATTTGTTTTGTGTTCTCTCTTGTTCAGAAGTCTGAACCTCTTCTTGCTCTGAAGTTTGACCTTTGTGTGGTTGCTACACATATGAACTTGTACAGGGCACCCTGCAGCCATAAGAGATAACGAAGAGCAAGGAAGTTCAACAAAAGAGATGATGCCTTAGATGAGCTCTAGTTTTATGAATTTTTGTCCAAAAATGCGACTACGACTTGTGAAATTTAGGGACTAACATACCAACCTTAAATACAAGACGATGTGCTAGGTGGGAGCAGGTAACAATGACCTTTGATTTAGGAACTCCACTTTCTTTTTGGTCAGTAACTCAGTGCATTACATTGAATAAACTTTCTCTGCTAGATGCAAAGAAGTGAAGAACGATACAGCGAGATAAATCAGAGTTGCAAATGAAGTTGTACAAAAATGGACCAACTGTACTTTGTGAGCCAACTATATACCTTATGGTGGATGGCATTGCTCATAACATGCTTACTTTGCTTTGCTTTAAAGAAAGTCATTCTCTTCTTACATGATCGTCATGCACTCATGCTAGAGTTCCACTCAAATTCATATCGTCCTATAGATTAACTGAAATTTTGGGATGTGCCTTATATAACTGTTGGGGAATTCAGGAAAACCCGTCACCCTCGAAACGTTGAGTTTAATGAAGTTCTCAAAGCATGTTTTTCAGGAGCAGGGAATTCGCGATTCTCGGAAGTCTGGGACCTGCGGAGTCTCGAATTCGCGAATGTGCAGAGTTCGGGGATCTTGATTCGGTGAAGAGGCGGAGTCATGAACACGCGGAAGCCCGGAACCTCAACTGTTGATGGTCCGAACTTCGGAGATTTGCTGATTCGGGAATCTAGTGAAGACTCTGTTCGGGACTCAGGAGCAAGGACATGCACGAACCTGCAGGGAAGCAAGAGCCACTTCGGGAATTTCGGGCGAAGACATTCACGAATCACGGAAGAAGCAAAGTTAAAGTTGTAGTCCCAGAAAGTCCGGGTTTAAAGTGTGAACTAGTGGCAGACTTGTAAATGTGTAAGGGGAGAAATGACATTCTTGTATGTGTTCACATTAGGAATATTCTCCGAGCCCGAGGGTGTTATCGGAATGTAAAAGTCCCTTCGTCTCCCTATAAAAGGGGGCGCGAGGGCACGTGTAAACGGATTCATACTTTTTTGGGACTTGTGCTACTTGCAGAGAGCTTCACTGACTCCTTGCGCCCTAATTTTGTACTTGAGCGTGTTGAAAACTCCACTCGTGTTTGGGTAGTTATCCGAATTTTTCGGGTATCCCCCCAACATTGGCGCCCACCGTGTTCCAGCCGAAAAAACAACTCACGATGCCACCTCAGAAGAAGTCAAAGAAGACTGCTCCAGTGCAGGCCGACCAGGAAGATCGCCACCTCACACAGGGAACGAAAACTCGTTTGTTCCTGAATCCTCGAACGTAACAGACCAGCAGCGAAGAGAGAAACTCGAAGCCCTCATGAAGGCAAGAGCAGAAAAAACAGCTCACATCCAAGAACAACCTGCTGAACAGCGAGAGCACGAGAATGTTGATGCTGATGACGATTCCATAGACAGAGAGCTAGCCATGGTAAACCAAAAGATACAACAGCTGCAGAAAGACAAAGAAAAGTTCGCGGCTCAGTTGCAGGCGAAGAGGAAAATCTCTGATAAACTAGAACAGCTGAACAAAGCAAAGGAACAGATACAAGCAATACAGAGAGAAATCGATGAAATGAAAGAGCAAGAGAACAACTCCCTATGGCAAGAAACACCGCAGCGAACCCCCGCACTCGCAAGAGAATCCCCGAAGGAAAACTTCTTCGTGGGAAACGGAATCTCACACTTCGTGGATTCCGAATCACCATCGTCGATAGGGCCGCAAACAAGCACCTTGGCCGCCGAAGTTCAAGCCCGTCTCTCTTCCCAAGTACAACGGTTTCGGAAACTCCTGCAATTTCTCATGAGATACGAGTCGGTCGTGAACTCGGCGAGAGGAGATGATGTTGCACTTGCCAAATCCTTCATCATAGCTTGCGAAGGACCGTATTGAATTGGTACTCACCGTCGCTTCTCCACATTCGATCTACAAACTCGGGTAGATCTCAAAACAAAGTTCATGCAAGCGTTTCAGATGTTCCACGATACAACAGCCGAAGCCTCAGATCTGTATAACTGCAAGCAGAAGGACAGGGAACCACTGCGAAACTTCGTGAGAAGATTCATGCAACAGAGGTCTCAGATCCCCGACGCTGATGACAAGACAACGATCAAGGCATTGATCAAGGGTCTCACCCCAGGGCCAACAGCCTCTCATCTCACAAGAAAAAAGCCTGAGACAGTTGAAGAACTATTTCGGGAATTGGAGGATTACATTCTGTCTGATGATGACCACCGCAAGAGAGTAGCCGAACGGAACGAGGCAAAACAGGTGGCGGAGAGATATGACCCGGCGGGCACCACCCCAAAGATCCACGAAATGTAAACAATGTCGAAATCCTCAGCAACAACAAGAAAGCAGGCCAAGTGCCATGGGAGGATTCAGTCACAGAGGAAGGGGGAGAGGAAGAGGAACCCCAAGTCTCCCGAACTACAACCCAAGAGATCCCCACTTCTACTGCCAATATCACGGAAGAGGCCACAGCACCGAAGGGTGCCCTGAGACAAAAAAGAACATGGCACGGATACAACAAGAGAAGGCACTGATGAGCATCACATCCTCGATGCCAACCCAGTTTCGGCCGAACTTCTGGCCGCCGCAGTTCGCGAATTCGCAGCCAAGCTCTGTACCAATTCAGCAATTTCCGCAATCGCAATCAACATGGCAGCCTTCACAAAGCAATTCTTCCCTCGGCCGCAAGCAATACGGTCAATCCAAGAGCCACAACCCATTCGGGAAATCTTGCCACCGCCTCCAGAAGGCTCATCAAGGCCTCAGTCAAGTTCGGGACCTCAGAACTCCAAAGCATTGCCATCGTTCGGGACTATCATGCCAATCACAGGTGGATCTGCCATGGAGTTTGAAACAAAGAAGCAGCGAAGCAACTACTTCAGATCTGTGAATACCATCATCAATGATGGTCCAGCCGCCCGCCCGGAGTGGGCGAAAGTGCCAATCACCTTTACAGAAGAAGATTTCAGACTGAAATCCGCGATCCACAATGATGCCATGGTGATTGAAGTCAACATCGCTGGATGGGTCATAGGAAAAATCTTGGTGGACAACGGCAGTTCGGCGGACATCTTATTCCTGAAAACATTCGAGAAAATGAATCTGAGTCAGCACATGTTGGACCCACCAGAGTACCCATTGCAGGGGTTCGGCGGGAAGCCCATCAAGCCGGTTGGAAAAATATCACTCCCAGTTTCTTTCGGAGATCTTGAGAATGCCAGAACTGAGAACCTCACCTTTGATGTAGTTGATATATATCACCCGTATCTTGCGATCTTCGGCAGGGGTTTCATGAACAAGTTCGATGCTGTCATAAGGCAACAGTTCCTTTGCATGAAGATGCCTGCGCCCAAAGGGGTTATCACAGTATTTGGCAATCAACAAGAGGCCAGAAACATAGAAAAGGGCCACACGTCTGGTCAAACGAATGTATATTAGCTGAAAGCAGCTATAGAGAGAAAACAAATCTATGAAGAACCGAAGCGGGACAAAGAGAAAAATAATATAGCCGCAGAAGATGAAACAAAGAGAGTGTACCTGGACGACATGCCCGACAGAGCAGTCATAATAGGGGCGAACCTTAGCGCCGAAGAGGATGATGAACTCATACGATTCCTGAACAGAAACAGGGATGTTTTTGCATGGTCAGCCAAAGATTTGCAAGGTGTTGACAGAGACATAATCGAGCATGTCCTCGAAACAGATGACAAGATACCACCCAAGAAGCAAAAACTTCGGAAAATGTCTGACGAAAAGGTCAAGGCAGTGGAAGCAGAAGTTCAGAGATTACAGGATGCCCAAGTGATCAGAGAAGTCAAGTACCCAGTTTGGTTGGCCAACACTGTGCCAGTCAAGAAGAAAAATGGCAAATGGAGAATGTGTATTGACTTCACCGATTTGAACAAGGCGTGTAAGAAGGACGATTTTCCCTTGGAAAGGGTAGACAAAATCGTGGATGATGCAGCCAACAGTGAGATGCTTTCGCTCCTGGACATGTTCTCTGGGTACCATCAAATCAGAGTTCGCAAGGAGGACGAAGAGAAGACAAGCTTCATCACTCCTTTCGGGACATTTTGTTTCGTAAGAATGCCAGAGGGGTTGAAGAATGCGGGGTGCACGTTTTCAAGAATGATAGCAATAGTGCTGCACCAGCAGATTCGGAGAAATATCTTGGCATATGTGGATGACATAGTCGTCAAAAGTATTCAGAGAAAAGACCATATCAGTGATTTGGCAGAAACGTTCGCGAACTTGAGGACAACAAACTTGAAACTGAACCCAGAAAAATGTGTGTTCGGGATTCACAAGGGGAAAGTTCTCGGATGCCTAGTTTCAACGAAGGGCATTGAGGCAAACCCTGACAAGATAAAGGCTTTGATGGAAATGCAAGAGCCGGCCTCAGTGAAAGATGTTCAGAAGTTGACAGGGAGAGTGGCTGCCCTTAACAGATTCATTCCCAAAGCTGCAGAAAGAAGTCTGCCATTCTTCCAAGTTCTCAGAAGTGCCAAGAAATTCCAGGTGGTCCGAACCTCGAAGCGGGGCTTTTCGTGAACCGAAGGACTACTTGTCCAAGCATGACCAAGCTCGTCCTCCCGAGCCAAAATCGCCGCTTCGCCGTATGTGTCCGCATCAAGTTCGGCGGCAAGAAGCGCATCCGGTCCGGGTACGGAAAAGGAAGAAGAAGGAAAGCTGAGGCAAATCCCTGTATATTTCGCCTCCGAGGCATTGTCTGGTTCCAAGGTTTTCTATTCCGAACTGGAGAAGATCGCGTATGCGGTCATCATGGCAGCAAGAAAGCTAAGGCACTACTTCGAGGGCCACAGAATAAGAGTTATCACCAACCAACCGTTAAGTGACCTGTTCGCAAACAGGGAGGCATCTACCCGAATCATCAAGTGGGGTGCTGAACTCTCCGAGTATGTGGTGGATTTCGAAAGAAGAAGTGCAATAAAATCGCAAGTCCCGCGCGATTTCGTCGTGGACCGGACCTCACCTACTCGGAACGGAGGAAAACATGCCCGAACCTTGGGTAGTGCAGTGTGATGGAGCATGGTGTTACAAGGGGGTTGGAATTTCGGCTGTTGTAACATCACCGACGGGCGTGGTCATAAGATATGCAGCACGGCTCATATTCGCGAACAATGAATACTCCACGAACAATACAACGGAGTACGAAGCTCTACTGCTGGCACTGAGAAAAATGAAAGCCCTGGGGCAGCAGACCTTCATAATCAGAACGGATTCGAAAGTAATCCAGGAACACATCGAAAAGGAAAGCGAGGCCAGGAATCCAGTTCTCATGAAGTATCTTGAAAAAGTTAGAGAAATGGAAAGACACTTCAGAGGATATTCAGTTCAGCACATCCCAAGGGATGATAACAATGAGGCGGATAAGCTCGCGAAGGCAGCAGCCAGAAATCAAGAGCTACCACCAGATGTGTTCTTTGAAATCATCAGAGAACCTTCCATCAAGGATTCAAGAACTCAAATCGTGAATATGGTGGAAATCCCCGACTGGAGAGCAGAAATAATGGCCTACCTAAGGGGACATTACGAACCGCAAGATGAACTGGAAGAGAAAAGGTTGAGGCAAAGGGCTCGGGGCTATACAGTGGTGAATGGAGAATTGTACAAATCAGGAGTCACTGAGCCTTGGCTACGCTGCATCACCTCCGAAAAAGGTCGTGAACTCCTAAAGGAAATTCACAGTGGATTTTGTGGGGCACACATAGGCACCAGGGCTTTGGCTGGCAAAGCGATAAAACAAGGGTTCTATTGGCCAACCATTAACATCGACGCCAAGATGTTAGTTCGGCAATGTGAAGCATGCCAGAAGACGGCAAATCGGCGAGAACCGCCTTCAATGCCGGTTCATTTAATTCCTCCAACTCCGGCCTCTGCAGAGATGGGGCATGGACCTAGTAGGCCCGTTGCCAACGGCTCAGGGTAATTGCCGATTTGCGGCTGTGGCGGTCGACTATTTCACGAAGTGGGTAGAAGCAAAACCACTCGCGAACATCACAAAGAAAGCAAAAGTTCGAAATTCTTTTGGCGTAACATAGTCCGCAGTTTGGAGTTCCTAGAGAACCGACGGTTGATAACGGCAAACGGTTTGATCGCTACACCTTCAAAGAGTATTGCGTAACCCTAGGCACACGAGCGAAATTTTCGTCGGTCTATCATCCACAGGTCAATGGAGCAGCTTGAAAGAGCCAATGGCCCGATTTTTTCGGGAATCAAGAAATGCTTATTTGATCGAAAAAAGGGAAAGTGGGTGGACGAACTTCCAAAGGTGATCTGGTCTCACAATACCACAGTTTCAAGGGCAACAGGTTTCACACCTTTTCGCCTACTCTTCGGGACTGAGGCTATGACACCAGAGGAGATAAAGAATGAAAGCATGAGAGTCTTGAAAGGAAAAGAGATAGAGGAAATTGACAGGAAGGTGGAGAAAGACATGATAGAGCTGACAATCCTCGAAGCAGCAGAAAACATTGAGAAATACCAGAGAGAGACAAGAGCGTGGAGAGACAAAAAGGTGGTCCGGAAGGACATCAAGACCGGTGATCTTGTCTTGAAAAGAAAGAAAAATTGGGAGAACCCAGGAAAGCTTCATGAGTCATGGGAAGGGCCTTACATAGCTAAGGAAACAAATATGCCAGGGGCTTTTCGCCTGATGGAGCAAACTGGCGAAGAGTTGCCGTATTCGTGGAACGCCGACAGCCTAAAGAGGTATTATCCATGAAGATCTTAGTTGTACATAAGTGTAGTAGATAACAGTTTTTCAATTTTCGTAAGTTTACACTGTAGAAAAATAAAAGCCCAAGTCACGTGTCTATAAGTGACTTCGGAAAAAATTAGTTTTACGTCTTAATCGTAGTTCTAGAATAAGGAGGACCGTACTCTTTTCCTTGCAAAGGGGGCTCTAAATCAAGAGGCAAGGTTTTTAATGAGGCGGATCCTGTGTAAATACTTTTTCCAATATATATATGAAAAGAGTCTTCCCCCAAAGTGCATGTTTCGTATTTCCTGATAGCCGAAATTCCATCGTGAAAAAAGAAGTGGTTCGTGAAAAAGGCTTCCTGATAGCCGAAATTCCATCGTGAGAAAAGAAGTGGTTCGTGAAAGAGGCTTCCTGATAGCCGAAATTCCATCGTGAGAAAAGAAGTGGTTCGTGAAAAAGGCTTCCTGATAGCCGAAATTCCATCGTGAAAAAAGAAGTGGTTCGTGAAAGAGGCTTCCTGATAGCCGAAATTCCATCGTGAAAAAAGAAGTGGTTCGTGAAAGAGGCTTCCTGATAGCCGAAATTCCATCGTGAAAAAAGAAAAATGTCATGAGAAAAGGCTTCCTGATAGCCGAAATCCCATCCATCGAGGGATTCCCACTGAAAAGGCCTGAGACAACAACAAGTTGTGGCCTAGAAAAATCCCATCCATCGAGGGATTCCCATCGAAAAGGCCTGAGACAACAACAAGTTGTGGCCCAGAAAAATCCCATCCACGAGGGGATTCCCATCAGAAAATTCGCATGATGATTTCGAGAAAATGAATGTCTAAGGATTCGCCTGTGTATTCTCACTTGGTATAGATTGTTAAAAATTTTTCAGGTACCATCGTTGTAAGAAAAGGGCAAGGGGCTCCATCAGACGATCGCAGAAAAACCTTGGTTGAAGCAACCGAGGGTTGCTGTATCAACCGAGGCAAGTCTGCCAGTCCGGTCAAGTCCACAAATTTCGGAACAAATTTTATCGACTTGCGCATTAGCAATCGAGGTTCGCAAAAACTAAGGAAGACTACTCTTAGAAAGATATGCTATAAATTCGAGAATAGTAAAGTTCGTGAACCCGCAATCTAGTTTTCATGCGAAACGGCAAGCTGGGGGAGGGTGACGTTTTTTCAAAGAAAAAATATATTCATTGCCTTATTCGCATAAAAACTCCCGAATAGTTCCTCAAAAATTACAACAATCAGTGCGAAACTTAGAATGAAAGTTCTATTACATGTCCTGGTTTACAAATGTTGTTGTCAGCCACATCGCTAGCATAGGCGAAGTCAGATGAACCGGCTAAGGGGCTAAGGGGCTCCGTCTTCGGAGTTCTCGTGGATCGCGAAGTAGAGGATGCAGAACGGCCCTTTTTACGAAGCAAGAAAAACGAAGTGAGATCAAAACAACCCATAGAAAATTTAAGCGAGGCCTCAAGCCAAAAATCGGAAAAATCTTGCTCAGGATGTGCTTGTTTGAATAGACGCCAGGCTTCGCCACTAACAAACATTCTATCTCGATGAATTCGTAGTGGTAGAACGTCCTGCGCAGCCCGCCTTGCGGGACTC
This sequence comes from Cenchrus americanus, assembly GCA_947561735.1. Classification (NCBI taxonomy): domain Eukaryota; kingdom Viridiplantae; phylum Streptophyta; class Magnoliopsida; order Poales; family Poaceae; genus Cenchrus; species Cenchrus americanus. The sequence goes on from OX387240.1 coordinate 80,077,704, forward strand.
GCGCAGTTAAAATATACAAAACATCTGTTCAGAAAAGTTTGATGAATCTACACGAATGTACAGCCGATCACCAATCCACACAAAAGTTCGAACATGTCGTTTAATTCATAACATCCACCTTCGGTGACTCTTCTTCTGGTTCGGGGACTTGTCCACGGTCGTTGCCACCGTCACTGCTGCTGCTGCTGCTGCTGTTGCCTGAGCCGTCCTCGCCGGATCCTCCCGAACTCTCCCCAGAAGTCGATACTTCGGGAGACGCGGCGACGCGCTCTCGCTCCTCCTTTTCTCTCAGCTGAGAAAGGAAGAGAAGAGTAAGGAAATCTTAAGAAGCTGGAACAAATACGACGAACATAAGTTACGAAATCGACCAAAGAATTACCTCGTCAAGCTTTGCCCGCGCAACAGTCTTAGCCATATCCGCCCCGCCAACCATCCAGAATTCCTTCGCGAACTTTAGCTTTATAGCAATAATGTCAGGGTTGTCTTGAAGTATAGTATCGCTGGTAACGCCTGGGAACTGAGAAAGGTTCGCGCGAAACCTTGCCAAGTCAACACAGTCGTAATCGTGAAGGACCTTCAGAATGCTTTCCACGAGAAAAGATACGGCAAAGTTGCCGCACCGCAGATGACTTCGGGGAGAGCCTTGAATTCTTCCTCGAGCCAGTCCATGAAATCGGAGATATCAATGTCATCTGGAAGAGGAGCTGGACGAACACCGTACTCGTTCAGGGACTTCTGGTACTCGCATAAAGCGTTTCGCCTTCCCCAAAATTTCCGAGATGTTCTTCTTCGAAGATTCACCTTGCTCTACCGCCTTCTCAAGATCCACGATCTTCCGATCCTTTGAGCTTAGTGACTTAGCGAGGCTGGCGTTGTTGATGCGGAGATCTTCAGCAATCTTTGCAGCACGCTCTTGTTGTTGCCGAAGTTTCTCGATCATACTCAGGTCATCTTCGTGAGATTTCCGAACCTTCTCCAGTTCTTTCTTGGAATCCTCGAGCGCGGCTTCGACGACCTTCTTCTCGTCCTGACTCCTTTTCAAAGCCTCGGCCCGGCTCGTATACCTTCTTCTCCGGCTCTAAGTTCGTGGATTCGGCCGAGACCAAAGTTGCGTTCCAGCCTCCTTGGACTTCGGAGAAAGTTCTTCATTAATCTTCTCCTGCTTAGAAAGTCGCTCTATGGCAACCTTCCCAAGCATAGAGTACTTGAGAGTATAGTCTTCATGGAAGCGCGCAAGTTTCGAAGGAGAATAGGAATGCAACAGATCCTTGAATTCTGAAAAATTCAAGAATAAATCAAAGGTGAAGATTCTACAATCAAGAATCACACAAGGGGGCAGTGAGAATCAACGAACCTTGCTTGCTGAAGTGCTGCATAGTGACTTGTTTAGTCGAACCCGAAGAGGCCTTCCCCTGAGGTGAAGGGGTAGTTTCGGAGATAGACAGAGGCCTTTTTTCGGAGCCTTGAGCGGCTTCTTCAAAGTTGTTCCGACGCACCTTCTCCCGTTTCATCAACAATTGTGGACGATTTCCATAGAGTTAAAAACTTGGACGTCTTGCCCCCGACGCCAATTGTCTCGAAACCAACACGCAACAGTTTGCCGCGATGAGACGTACCAAAGCTTTTGTTAAAGGCAGCCAAGGAAGGAGAAGGCGCTTGGTCTTCGGGGACGACCTCCCGAACTTCGACCAATGGAATATTTTCGGAGGAATGGCCATCCCTTTGAATGGTCCGCTCAAGATCACGGGCAAAATCGGAGGAGACTTGATCAGCGGCAGTGACATCAGCAGCAGGAGTTTCGGCAGCAGCGGGGGACTCGGTGTGAGCAAAGAACTTCAAGAAGAATACCGACTTCTCGGCGAAGAAGCGGGGGATGCCTTTTGTTGGACTTCGGGAGCAACATCTGAAAAGGAATCGATGTCGACGAACTCATTTTCGGAACCAGCAGGACAAATGTCTCGAAAGTTAAATAATGGCCAGAGGAAAACACCTTTGGGACTATCTGCCTTCGTGAGGATGTCGTCGTCGAAGGCGGACGGGACCCGCCGAACTCCGGAGGAAGAAACCTTCTTCGCAGCCTTCTTCAATTTTTTGCGGCTCATCTGGGCAAGCCCTGAAGCGGCTTGGAGTTCAGCTTCTGAGGTTTGAAGTTCGGAGGTACTTCGCTTGCGCTTCGACGACTCAAGCGATCTGGTCCTCGAAGGTTTCACTCCCGAAGACGTCCCCTCGGTGACAGGTGACGAGTTTCGCTTCGGCAACCTGATTCGAGGAGCGTTGATGGGGGCAGCTGAGCAGCTGGCCACGGCGACGGCAGGAAGTTTAAGTTTGGGACCGGGACCTCGAGAGCTGAAAAATTTGTCACCACAGATCTCCGAAAAGACGCGGTTGATCTTCTTCTTGTGCTTCACCAGGGCCTTATATGCTTTGTATTCGTTCATGGTATATTCGCCTACCATGACGTTGACCCTTCTCTCGACTTCGTCCATGAAGTCCTTGGCGCTCTGGACCTCGCGGAGTTTAATCCCGAACTTCGGGAAAGGAACCTGCCGATCTGCCCAGTTGACATTGTAGTACACGAGTTCGGCAGGGGCCCAACCGTTCGAGATAGGCCAGATGCGCGCAGCAACAATTCTTCGATAACATCACGACCGCCGAGTATTGTGCTGGCCAGATGAAAAGCACTCTCGCAATTCCGGATTCCCAGGGCCCGCTGGTTGTACTTCCCTACGTTCACAGCGGCGAGGGGCGTGATCGGGCAGGAAAGCTTCGGCATATTGACTTTCAAGTAAAACCAGTAAGACTTCCAATCATCGGAAAGGTTGGACTTGCAGCAAGGAGAAATCTGGATTCGGGTAATCCCCTGTCGGGTGTTTTGGCGTCGCGTATTGAAGGTACAGCATGCATGCTGGCTGTGGTAGAACTGCCCATCTTCACCTTTAACAACTTCTGGAATAATCACCAGTTCGTAAAATCTGGTGAAGGCATCGATGATAGGGCCGCAGCCGAAGGTCTTCAGAATCCAGATAAACTTCGAGACTTCGAGAAATGACGTCGGGGTAAGCTGGTGAATCTTTACTGAGAATGCATCGAGAATTTCTGGCAGGATTGGGTCACAAGGGAACCGTAGCCCGCAGATGAAGAAGTCTCGAAAGACAACAACTTCCCCGGCCTTGGGAGTAGGAGTCAATTCGTCAAGCGGGGCACGCCCAGCGCCAGGAGAGAAGAATCCGGCCTTCTCGTACTCGCGAATAATATTGCTTGTGACCTTCGACTCTCCGAAGGCAAGCGAGGGCGGCAGTGGGCCAGAGGTCCTCAACATAACGAGATCATCGACACCGGCATCAACATCTCCGACGTCTTCGCCGCCGTCGGACCCAACCTCCCCGTCTCCGCGACTTCGAGAACCGCTGGGTGAACCTACATCTTCGGATGGTGCACCACGATCCGCACCCTCGCCAGCTGGGTCAAGTGGGAGACCGGCAAACAATCAGCTCTTCAGTAGTCATGGGTCTAGCGGTGTTTTTAACGCGAGCCACCTAACAAACGCGAACGTTCAGACAGTTTAGACAGATATTCGAAAATAAAGCTAGGAAAACCGTGACGTTGCTACGCCAAAGTTTAACGAACTAACGAAATAACAAAGCAAACATAATAGAATACCTTAGAAGAGCGCGAACAAGGCCTGGAGTTCGTAAGATTTCCTAGCGGAAGAAGCTGGTCTCGCGAAGGAAGAAAAAAGTGGGAATCGTGAAAGGCGCGAGAGCAGTAAAAAATTTTTAACAACGCCACCCCGCTATTTATAGGGCTGGGGAGGGGTAGTTTCGCGAAGTGTGCCTCGATTTAACCGCCTTTGGCTCCCCGGGCGACGCGTGTCCCCTCCGACGTTCCGAGGGTGACGTTTTTTACTAAATTTCCGAAAAGTTCGTGGAATCGGATCGTCGGAGTCAACCCGCTTCCCCGAGGGGCTAGTGTTGGGGAATTCAGGAAAACCCGTCACCCTCGAAACGTTGAGTTTAATGAAGTTCTCAAAGCATGTTTTTCAGGAGCAGGGAATTCGCGATTTTCGGAAGTCTGGGACCTGCGGAGTCTCGAATTCGCGGATGTGCAGAGTTCGGGGATCTTGATTCGGTGAAGAGGCGGAGTCATGAACACGCGGAAGCCCGGAACCTCAACTGTGGATGGTCCGAACTTCGGAGATTTGCTGATTCGGGAATCTAGTGAAGACTCTGTTCGGGACTCAGGAGCAAGGACATGCGCGAACCTGCAGGGAAGCAAGAGCCACTTCGGGAATTTCGGGCGAAGACATTCACGAATCACGGAAGAAGCAAAGTCAAAGTTGTAGTCCCAGAAAGTCCGGGTTTAAAGTGTGAACTAGTGGCAGACTTGTAAATGTGTAAGGGGAGAAAAGACATTCTTGTATGTGTTCACATTAGGAATATTCTCCGAGCCCGAGGGTGTTATCGGAATGTAAAAGTCCCTTCGTCTCCCTATAAAAGGGGGCGCGAGGGCACGTGTAAACGGATTCATACTTTTTTGGGACTTGTGCTACTTGCAGAGAGCTTCACTGACTCCTTGCGCCCTAATTTTGTACTTGAGCGTGTTGAAAACTCCACTCGTGTTTGGGTAGTTATCCGAATTTTTCGGGTATCCCCCAACATTAACCCCATGCTGCTGCTGCATTTATGTGTTTTGTCTTAGTAGTCAGTAGTTACTACCATATGGACATATGATGAAAATTCTGGCAATGTCCATTTCTACTATTTCATTAGTGTAAATACAAACTTACACCGTGAGTATGGGTTGAGAAATTGAGACTTTAGAGCAAACTGAAAATGGATGTTGTCAATCATCATCTCCAAGTATAATTAGGATGTGCTCCCATGGCACAATAAACATCCACAATCAGTTTGTGTTGGGTGTTCTTCAGTGTCCCTTGGTCAAACACCTGAGCTTTCTTTTGTCTATGAAATTTGTATGGTTGTTGGATTGCTGCAGAGTTCATGAACCTGCACTAGATGCTTCATGCGAGAATCAAGAGCTGTTATTTTACGCAATCATGAATGTCGCAAATGGTATTGAGTTTACACCAAAGATTAAGATAATGTACAGCCCTGTAGATCGCATTGCCAGAGCACCGTCCTGCCTGATTCAGAAATCACTTTTCATGCAGCGGATGCAGTCATTCACACCGCCTCGTCCCATGCAGCCACTATCCGCCGGCTGTACCACCATTCGCTTCTCTCCGGCCATCTCTCAGTGAAGTACGAACCTTGGACGCGTTCATGCCATGCTGTTGCTGGCGCGCCTCCCGAAGCACCGCCGAGCGAGAACCTACTGTTGTGCATATTCCTCTTGCTGCCTCCCATCACTGCGCCGCGGCGCTCCGGCCTTCGGCGGGTGGCCATGCCATGCCTAGGCCACTGGCGTAGCTTAGAGCCGTCCGATCCGTATTGATGGTACTATATACCCGTGAGTTCTAGAATCCAGCATCACACCTGATGTAATTGCTCCAACTGAAATTGGTTCCAAGTCTGCTGAGATTTCTTCACGCACTTTGAACTTTACTATTATATTGTGGGGAAAAAGACATGCACTTTTTATTTGATCTACATGCTAATTTACCCTACTGTTCATGTGTTATCTCACGATTTAGTGTGTGTTCTGTAGTACTTGTTGCTTTGATCAAGACATGGGATGCAACTCCACCCCAAAGCAACTTGCGTTACCATTTCATTTGGCTTCAAAACAAACTTACACCATGAGTTCGAGTTGAGATTCTAGATGGAACTGAAATTGTATGCTGCTAGTGTGCCTTTTTTGCATTGCCACTTAGCCATTTTTGGTTACAGGTTTGGTCCTCCAATAGTGTGGGAGTGCACATATCGAGTACATTTGTGTTTGGATAAGCAAGCTGCATTTGAGGGTGTTTTTACACCAAACATAGAGTCTCTTTTTTCTACGTAGACACACATGTCATTTATGGAGGGAACAAGTTCCAATGCATGAACACAGCAAGAACACTGCTAGTAAGCTCTGACGCTTTGTAAGCTCTTTTTGATTAATTTGTTAATCGAATCAGTCTTGTGTCTGCATTGCAACAATCAATTTGAGTCCTGAATTTAGTATGGGCTAAATTCCCGTTAGCATAGTATGCATGCTTCGCAGCTATGGTAGTCAAGCTCCTCTGGCAAATTCCCAACCCACCAATAATTCGTTCTCCCAAAGAAAACCCAACAAGGCCCTGCATCGTCACATCAGGATTCTATCTAATTCGCGTGAACGCGCCGACACATCGTCGAGATGGGGAGATCTCAAAATAGGATTGATTCGACCGAGCGACGAGGACATCCGGAGGATACATTCCGAGGTTTCCACCAGTACAAGAGCCTGTCAGCATCAGCCATCACCAGCTCGATGGTTTGGCTGAGGGTGACATATGGGACCAGTGCATGGGGCTAGTTGGGATAGAGAAGAGATATGAAGGATGATGAATGCGGGATTAGTTTTTTTTAATGGGAAGATAAATTGGACTCCAAGTGAGAGGTCAAAAAAGGGCCCTTTTCATACATTAAAAAAACAGTTTCTGAGCATGGTCATACATTAAAAAATTGCTAACTTTTATCACACATGGTACTAGTTCAAGATCAGCACGAGGTCTGCTAAATAAGAACGAAGATCTATATTTTTCACAAATGAACAACCAAATTTACAACACACTACTCGTGTCTGTTCAGTAAGCTTGGACCATAAACTCAGGTTACAAATGGGGGTAACACACAAAACTTCTGTAATCACGAACTCAATGAACGTACTATGAGCAACTCTTGATCTGTGAGCAAACTGAAGAATGGATGACTGAGGTCATCATGGTCCACGTATGAGATATTCCTAAAACTCTTTTCTGGTAAATCATGCACCTGTCTTGTGTTTACATTGCAACAATCCATTCGAGTCATTGATCTAGTATGAGCTAAATTTCCCTTAAAATGGGCCATCCTTTCTTTGCAATCTCATTAATCTTGGAGCTGATTCTCTTTTGGGTATTTGCAGGGCAGAGCTCAGCAGCATATGCATTAAGCTTTGCAGCTAGTGTTGATGTCAGGAGCTCCTCCTCTGGCAAATTCCCAATCAATTGCAAGAGGAGTGGCTTGCGCTTCAGTTCAAATTTCTAACATAGAAATTCAGCTCACATAAATACAAACTGATAATTGAAGAATTATAATCTACTGTATCTGGATGCTCAAATAAAGGGAAGTATAGAGGAATTGCTACCTGATGTTCTGGTTCAGCAGGATGAAACACACCCAATGGTTGGATCTGTGTGGTAATAACGCTTCTGCGATCCTTAGCTTGTTCTTTTTCTTTGCTGAGAGCAGCCAATCTGGCCTCTACTGTTCCATTAGTGAAGATGATAGATCTGCAAAAATACCAGTGACTCCACAATTAGTGGTAGTGCCTTTTGGACCTATCCAGTCACAAAACAGCCATAATAATGTTCATTCACGATTCATAAAAATCATTTGCTTCTTAAAATACTAGTGCCATGACACACCATAACACAAACAGGTGCTTGTCAACACAATCAATTATCAATTATAGGATACCATGATTTAAACGAAAATTGTGGTTTTAATCTAATAGAAGCATCATACAATTACTGTAACTAAAATTCACCTAACATGAACTAGGAACAGCCGCACAGGATGTTTGTCAATCAAATTTATTATCAGTTTCACAATAACATAACTAAAAGAAAAAATGATAGCTCTTACAACACCGAAGCAACCTTTATATGGAATGGGCACAGGACACCAAGCAAAGATGACCATAAGCGAAGGTCCATGACAAGTTATGCAAAAAAAAAGTACCATTTTTGCCAGAAAGAGATGATAACTCAATTACCTATACTGGTTCCCAACATCTGGCCCTTGCCCAAACACCTCCCGAGGATCATGACTTGCCCAGAACACATCCAAAAGCTGTCTGTAGTGAATCAGCCGGGGATCATACTCAACCTACATGATTCAAGAGCTGAAACCTGTCATCATCAATCATCATTTGCTCAGAAAACACTTCAGTGCCTAGTACTTCCAAACGTAAAAATGCAAACAACTAAATTAATTAAAAAAACGAAGCAGGCTCAAGCATGCCAACACGCGAGATAAAACAAGCCTCAATTTCTTCAAGTACACGGCTGCACTGCACATGAACTGAGCGAACCATTTCGATGCATACTAGAATGGGTGGGGGTTGCACCTTGACGCACTCGGCGTGGTCGGCGAGGTTGCGGTACTCTGGGTTGGCCTTGGAGCCGCCGGCATAACCAACGGAGGTGCGGATCACGCCGGGAAGGCAGCCAAACGCCGCCTCCGACCTCCAGAAGCTACCCAGAGCGAACACCGCCGTGGCCGTCGCTCCCCCGCGCGGCAGCGGCGCTCCACGGACGGCGCCGCCGCGGGCCGGGAGGCGCGCGCCTGAGGCCCCCGCTACGAGGAGGACGAGCGCCCCTATTACAGCCGCGACGCCAGCGGCGGCGGAGGGGGCGGCCATGGTGTCGGCCGGAGATCGGGATCGGGGAGGAGCGTGACCAACCGGCGGGTGGGCGTGGTGATTGCTCGTCGGTCGGTGTGGGACTATTCGAAGGGGAAGGAGATTGGTGTTGGTGGGCTGGTGGGCCGAAAAAGTAATTCAAGCCGGGAACGTTTCCTTCACCTTTCCGGGTACAATCCTACAACTAAAAAGAAGGAAATGTTATCGTCGTCGAACCGCCCCGCTCCACAAGTCCCTGCATCCCGCCGCCTCGTACAGGGGCGTGCGGAAGCGGCCGTGGGGCCGGTTCGCGGCGGAGATCCGGGACCCGGCGAAGCGGGCGCGCGTCCGGCTCGGCACCTTCGACTCCGCCGAGGCCGCCGCGCGGCCTACGACGCCGCCGTGCGGGCCCCGCGCGGGCCCCTCGCCGGACCAACTTCCCCTCCTCCTCCGCCGACGCCGCCTCGCACCTCCCGCCGGCGGGGCACCACCCCCGCCCCCGCGCCGCCGGACGCCGCCTCGTCCCGTACTCGCCGGCGCCGGCCGCGCCGCCCACGTGCGCCTCGGCTCCACCGTCGAGTCCTCCGCCGGGCCACGCGGGCGGCGCGGCGGCGGGTCCTCCTCCACCTAGAAGAAGAAGAAGAAGCAGGCCGGCGGCAGCAGGCGGTTGGTGAAGCCGCGGAAGGCGGCGCGCGTCCGAGGACGACCGCCACACCGCCGCCGCGCGCCTCGTCGGCCTCCGTCGTGGACGACGGCGACGGCGACGCCTCCACGGTCCGTTCGCGCGCGCCGCTCGGGCTCGACCTCAACCTCCCGGCGCCGGTGGACGACGACCAGGAGGGGCTACAACTACTCTGCACGGAGCTGCGGCTCTGAGCGATAGGTAGGGTAGGATCCACCACCAGCAGAAACAAGAGAGAGAAAAAACACAGAGAGAAGGCGATTTTGGTTTCTTCTTCTTCTTTCCTTGACGAGATTCTGATTGACTTGTTATTAGTTGTGCTCGAGATCATTAGAACCTGTGCCACTATTCTGAACCCAACCAAACACAATTGGATTCCTTCTTATCAGCATGGCTGATGTTCTTAATAAGTTATCTTGTTAATCTCTTTTTATAAAAAAAATCAGCTTTGTAGAATACCAAGAGTGACCTACTCCTACTAAGCATATGGTTACTTTCATTGTTCTTATTATTAATTATGAATTTAAAAAATTAAAATATGTATTTGCGATGGAAGAAATGCTTAAGTGCATGGGAAGATACAATCATTTGTGTCTAATACCCGTCGTAACGCACGGGCACTTTGCTAGTTTAGGGTAAAAATCCTTCATACTAAGTGTCCGGGAACGGGGACTGGAACATGGCTATCAAGCACAGCACACACAGCTTGGTCATCTCTAAATTTTGGGAGCACATCCAGGTTTGCCCGCCTCCTTGAGCGCAAGCAGATCCATCATCTTGCAGCAGGTGTCCGGCAAGCACCAGCCTCCTTCCACTGCATCATCGCCGGCCTCCGGACCTGAAGTTCTGAGTCCAAGGAAAGCTCTGCCCCCAGCGACATTTCCGAACCTGAAGAATCACCAGGTTCCTGATCAGCTGACATCGGTAGAAGTTCTGGGCGTGCAGTCGTGCACCCAGGCTCTTCGATTGGTGATGCTTTGCTTTGAGGGATTCCAGGTGCCGGGTGGGACAACAACACCCTCCAGTTCTTGAACCTCATGCAGTATTTACAATTGCAAGCACCATCTAAGGCAGGCACTTGATAAGTTGATATACCCTATCACCAATTAAACACTCACCTTGCACAAAGTATTTGTTCATGCATAATAGTGTGATGTTGTCGCATTATGTGCCCCAGCACGTGCGTTGAAGAACCAGCAACAGAACAAACATACCCATATGCCATTGCTATTATTGTGGAATACTGGCGTGTCAAATCGCCTTCTTCCCCTGAACACCAAGGATGGTGCTCCGGAACTCTTTGGTGCATGTTTGAGACTTGCAAGTTCTCCTCACCTGATAAAGATTGCCATTTTCTGAAGTCATTGTCAGTACTGAGTTCACTGCTACCACAGGGATCTGCAGGAAAGCTTTTTGACCTTTGGGCGTCTCCGAACTTGTTTCGACAACTGGGGGTCTGAGAATGAAAGATTGCCAGATTGTAGACATGGTATGATGGTGTTCTAACTACTAAAGCACCTTAGCATCTGAATACTCCAAAGCAACTTATTTCCAAGGACTTCACAGCAAAGATGAGTCTGAGATTTAAATCCATGGATAAGGCTGAAGAAAAGTTTATTGGAGGACAATCAGACAACCTGCAGGAGAGCACCAGTGTTAAACAATAAATCAAGAACCAATACCCTTATATGCCACTGTGATAAACTCTAATCCCTGACTGCCACTATACTCTTGTACGATAATTGTACTGTTAATCTGAATCAAAATAGTAAAAAAATCATGCACCAAACTAGTGCGAGAAGTGCAAAAACTACAATCTAAACAATCGAAATTCTGGAATGGGAAAAGGTAAAATTTAATTTGTTAGCAGTGAAACTTAAGTTAGGAAGAACCATAACCTGAGATTGGCAAAGTTAACAAGGCAAATGTGATTGTGATCCATAACCGAGGAGTCAAGATTCCTGCAAATTGGCATTATCACTTAGTGACAGAACAGCCACTTTGGGGCCACAAGTGTAACACCATGGCATGAACACCAAACATACTCTAGAAGGTTGGATTGAATGATGGAGGTTACTTTGTTTGACTGAATCCTCGCAATTCAAATGAAAATACTTTTGTAACTACTTAGCTACTACCTCCACATCAACAAGCATACTGTCAGTGGGAACAGTTAGTACAACCCTCATCATGTGATGGATATCCTGCACCAGACAGTTGATCAACTCAGATTCACTATGGGACTTATCACGTGATACAAACACATGAACCTTATTTGCCACCTCAATCCAACTGCATCCTGGTTGTTTCTTAAGTCCTCGGTTGTTCATCTCTGACCTAATTTGTGCTGCTTCTTTCCACTTACCAGCAGAAGCATAGATGTTAGACAGGAGAGTATAGGTGCCAGCGTTATCAGGTTCTGCTTCTAGAAGACTTCTAGCAGCCAAATTGCCAATGCTCACATTCCCATGTGCATTACACCCACCTAGAAGGGCACTCCAGACAGAACCTGATGCAGGCTTAATCTTAAGATAGTGAATTAACCTTTTAGCATCATCAAGCCGTCCTGCTCGACTACAAAGATCAATCAAACTAGTATAATGTTCATCACGCACTGTAACTGACCTGTCTTTAACCATGGATTCAAAGATCTTAAGCCCTTCATCAACCAAACCAGAGTGGCTACATGCTGAGAGCAACACCACATAGGTAACATCATTAGGCTTATATCCATTTTCTTGCATCATGTCATACAACCGTATAGCTTCTAAGGCAACACCATGATGCGCATATGCTGCAATAATTCCATTCCACGAGATCAAGTCCTTCTCCCTGGAAAGATCAAACAACTTTGTTGCCAATCCAATTTCACCACACTTGGAATATACATTCATCAGGGCAGACTCGACAAAAGTATCAAACTGAAATGCTGTTTTGCATATCATTTGATGCACCTGCTGCCCTTCACAAAGTGCCGCAAGATTGCTGCATGCATCCAGAGCACCCAAAAATGTCACTTTATTTGGTGTGACACCTTCTGTAAGCATACCATTAAATAACCCCAGTGCCAATTCACTCTGCATGCCTTGCAAATAACCTTTCATCATGGTGGTCCAAGTGACAACATTCCTTTCAGGCGCCTTATCAAAGAGCTCACGTGCCCTCTTCAGATCTTTATTCTGGATGAAGCCATTAATCATAATGTTCCAAGAAGCAGTATCCCTCCTGGCCATCTTCATGAACAAATCCAGCGCTTCATCAATCCTGTGGTTACTTATGTACCCAGAGATCATGGCATTCCAAGAAACTACATTCCTGTTTGGCATTACATCGAACAACCCTTGAGCCTCATCGACATTACCGTACCGCGCAATGCCGGTAACCATAGTCGTATAAGCCATCACATCCCTACCTGGCATTCTCTGAAACAGGCTGCGCGCTTCATCCACTCTCCCTGCCCGCACCAGTGCAGCCAGCAGAATGTTCCATGAGCCAGCATCCCTCACCGGCATGCGGTCGAACAGCGTGCAGGCATCTTCCACCCGGCCAGCCGCAACGTACGCCTCCATCATCGTGTTCCACGAGACGACGTTCCGCTCCGGCATCCGCTCGAACAGCGCCTCGGCCTCCTCGACGCGGCGGGCGCGCGCATACCCGGAGAGGAGCGCCGTCCAGGTGACCACGTTCCGGCGCGCGTCGGGGCGGTCGAACAGCGCCCGCGCGTCCCGGAGCATCCCCAGCCGCGCGTACGCCGACACCATCGCCGTCCACGCCACCACGTCCCGGTCGGGCGTTCGCTCGAACAGCCTGCGCGCGTCCCACACGCGCCCCTCCGTGGCCAGCTCCGCGATGCAGCGGCTCGAGTCCTCCACGTGGTCGAGCTCCACGGTAGCCGCGGAGGCGCTCGCGCCGCCGTAAAAGGCGTGGGCGGCTAGCCGGAGCGGCGGCGAGGAGCGGAGCCGCCGCCGCAGCGCCGCCGAAGCTACCATACTTTTCTGCGTGGGCGAAGTGACACTGGCAGTTTGCAAGCCGTCAGCCCGTCACATCCGTTACCTTCTTTTCCGTCAAAGCTTTAGATCTGACCGTACATACAGCAGCCAACGGTTAGGATACCCACCAGAGGCCGACGCGGCGGCTACCGAGGCGTTCGTTGCTCTGTACGGCAAAAATGCTAGGCTATCTAAACTCACGGACGGAAGCGCACCCAAAACCTTCCCGAAAGGCCAAGGCAGTCGTCAAATCGAATCGAAATCGAAGCCAGCGAGGCGGCGGCGCAGAGGGGGATTGGCGGAGGGCCCACGCGTCAGAGACTGAGCAGGGGACTTCTCCGGCGGGGCTGGGGCGATGGCCATGGCGTCCTCCTCCTCCGGCGGCGGCGGCGGCGCCGACGGCGCCGACCCGATGGCGCTCGTGCAGGGGTACACGCCCGAGGAGCTCGCCATCGCGGGGGAGTTCCTCACCACATGGCTCCCTTTCCTCTCCGCGGGCCTCTGCACCTCCTGCGTCTCGTCGCTCCGCAGTCGCGTCGACTCCCTGCTCCCGCGAGGTAACCGCCGGCCGGTGTGCTACGGCTTCTTTGTGGCCGTACACTTGTGCTGCTAGTGCTAGGGTTTTCTTGGTTGGTTAGTTCTTGTGCCTGACGCCCAACCAACCCCGCGCAGACGAGGAATCGCCGCCGACGCCCACGCTCCGGATCGATCAGATTGAGCCGTCGGGGTGGGACTCGGATCCCGCGCCTCAGCAGCATCCGCCTGTCGAGCCCACCGGATGGGACTCGGATCCGCCCCCGCCGCCGGCGGCGCAGCAGCCAGCGCGGGCGCCGGCGCCGGCGGAAAAGCCGAGGATGTCGTGGGCGGACATGGCCCAGGAGGACGAGCTCGCCGCGGCTGCGGAGGACGCGGCGGCCACAGTGGCCGACGACGGGGAGGAGGGGGGCGAGGTTGGGAGGCCCAAGGTGCAGCTTACGAGGGAGCAGCGGGAGCAGAGGAGGCTCAAGAATGTGGTGCGGAAGAAGGATTACATCTGCCTGGAGAGAGTTAATGGCCGCATCGTCAACATCCTTGCAGGCCTGGAGCTTCATTCTGGTGTGTTCAGCTCAGCTGAGCAGAAGCGCATTGTTGAATGTGTGTATGACCTCCAGGAAAGAGGCAGGCGTGGGGAGCTCGGAGGTGAGTCTCACTCATTGATTCTTACATTTGCCCATGATGTTCTTTGCCCCAGAAATTGCAGGTTGATGTCATTAGATTTTTCATAATGACTAGTCATTGGAGAAATGTTTGGATAAAGTGGCTCATAGCTAGTGACAATTCAATTCAAAACTGCACAGTTATATGTTACCATATGAGGTCAACTCTGGACTGCTAGAACTATGCCCCTCAAGTATGACTATTATCGAAAAGCCTAGCTGATAGTAATGTAGAACATCATTTCTCTCATCAAATGCCACCTATATATTAGTTTTATTGCACACATAGCATGGTTTTGAGGTGTTGTGGCGTCTGTTGCCCTTGGACCGCTAGGTGAGCAGGTTTAATTAGTACCTTCTGCATGTCCTATCATCCTGTGGCATTGGGGATACACCTGGACATGAGTCTACTACACCAGTGTTTACCTGTTTCTATAAACTATAAGCCTTAGCATTCTAGCATTTCTAATTCAACATCAGCCCTGTTTGTTTCCACCCAAAATTTATTATCTAGATTATAATATATAAGCTTGGGGAGTGTGCTTATGGGATTATGATAATCTGGGGGTGTAGATTATAATCTATAGTGTTTTCCTAGGCGGGCATGTTTGTTGTCCACACATTTATGTGCCTGCAGATCAATTGTATTTATTCACATCAGCAGTTGCATGCAATAATGCAAACAAACATTGACACTTTACTGTATTTCTTCCAGCCCTGGATCCAATTCTTAACAGGACTGCAGTATGTTAGTAGTGGAGTGGGCTCAGATGAATCCTTGCACTTTGCCCTTCATATTGCAGAAAAAAAAAGAGATCTTTTGTTGAAATCTTACAGAATTTCTTATGTAGAATGGAATATTCACAGTCATCCTATCTTGCTTCTTTTATTGTGGGCTGATTGCACATGCCATATTTTATTGTAACTGATTCTATAGATCGCCAAAGCCTTTTTAACAATAAAATATTGTGCAAACTTAAGCCTTTATATTACCACAGTGCTAGACTGTGTATAATACCATAAGGTCGAGATGACCTTCAGTTTCTCCTTTGTGGGGCGGGATGGTCTCTTAATTGAATTGATAATTTTTATCAAATGATTGCTATTTCAATTTAATTAACATTTTTGGTGAAAGCACAATTCGAAAGTAAATAAATTATGCAATTTTAGGACTGTTATACTTCCGTATCTCAAACTGTATAATAATATTAGTGTATTATGCTTTTTTGCAAAATAGTATTGTTGTAGATGTATCAAACTGTTAAGTTGCAGTTGTTTGTTTGCCATATTTAGCTTTCTATTTTGTGTGTCTGAATCCCTATGTTTCCTTATGCCAGATCGCACATACACTGAACCCCAAAAATGGATGCGTGGTAAAGGCCGCGTAACAATCCAGTTTGGATGCTGTTACAATTATGCTACGGTACTTTCCTCTGTGAATTCCATCATCTTGTCAATTACATGTAACATTGTTGGACCTCATCTGTAATCTAAACGAAATTTTCATGGCAGGACAAGAATGGAAATCCACCTGGCATAATACGAACCATTGTTTCTGATCCAATGCCTGATCTCTTTAAGACTATGATCAAGAGGCTGGTGCGATGGCAAGTTCTGCCAACAACTTGTGTACCGGACAGCTGCATCGTAAATATATATGAACCTGCCGATTGCATCCCACCTCACATTGATAGTCATGATTTTGTTCGGCCATTTTGTACTGTTTCTTTTCTTAGTGAATGCAACATTCTTTTTGGATCCAACCTGAGAAGTTCTGCGCCTGGAGAATTCACTGGTTCGGTTGCAATCCCTCTTCCTGTCGGGTACATATCTTGCCATGTTCTTTTCTTCTGCTAATTGATTTCTTATTATGGCAATTGCACTTAGTTATTGTTATGTACTATTTGGATAGCTTGAAAGTTGATTTTATTCCTTGTCATTCGAAGGTTGTGAATATGTATGATTTTGAACTGTTTAGTAGCGCATTTGATTTCTGTAAATGACTTCTAGCTGCATGGTACAGTTTTTCCTGCTAATGTTTATTTTCTAATTTTTAGTTTTTGCATATCTAGTTTTTGTTGCAGATTGGATCTATTTTTAACAGTTCATTTTTGTGTACCTTGTTTCCATTTGAATTACCAGAGTCAGTTATATCTTTAGTTTTACATTATTTGCAAAGGAGTGACAGTTCAAAAAAACTATATATAAAGAACAAGGTCATCAGTTAACTGTGCGGTTCGTCTTACTTAAATATGAACATTCGCAGGTCTGTGCTTGTTCTGAATGGCAATGGTGCTGATGTAGCCAAGCATTGTGTTCCAGCAGTCCCGACCAAAAGGTTCCTCTCATCTATTGTATTTTTTTTAGAATTTATTGAACTGTTTCACATTCAAAATATGATGCATTACTTTCTTATAAACACAGGATATCCATCACCTTCAGAAAAATGGACCCATCGAAGCGTCCATTCAATTTTAAAGATGATCCAGAACTGCTTAACCTTACACCTCTAGGGACAGGTGTGCAAGAAGCTGGCAGATCATCGGATGAAGGCAAGGGCAAGCTACCTGACATCCAAATAACAAACCTGAGCAAAGTATCCAGAGGCAAGAAGTCTAAAGGAAGAACATCTGCTGGGAACATTGGAAGTGGCATTCTTGGAGAGCAACCTCCTGGGCATGAGCAAGCCCCTGCAGTGGAAGTTCTGTCACTGCAAAGTCTTCATGGCCAGCGTCCTGTCTCTGCCTCAAGTTCTGAGAGAGAGAGTTACTCTGGTAGTAGATCAAGGGAACGGAGATATCAATCTAATGCTTTTGGCATGCAACCTCGGGTAGATGATATCAGGGAGTGGCCACACCGGTTGGCACAAGATAGGCGGCATGGCAATGGTGTGAGTTCCAGTGAAGATGGTGCGGAATCTGGGGAAAGGAGACCAAGTGTGGAGCATAGGCAGATCTCGTTGATAAACAGAACAATAAACGATGACATGGATTCCCTCTCAATCTCAAGCCGTGAGTCCGGCGACCAGCCTCGTGCCAGCGTGCGGACCTTGTATAACAAGCCAAGGAGGACCCGAGTAATCCTGGATGATTGAGCCATGCTAATTCCTGCTGGCGAACAAAATGTGTTTTTCTTGTGGAAAGAAGCCCTGGACATCTGAAAGGGTATCTAATCTTGTATATTTCATTGGGTGCTATGAAAGCACCAAAGAGATAGCGTAGAGCCTCTCGTGGTAGACGTGTATTGAATGGAGTAGGATTCTAGGAACCAGGGTTTGTTGCACGATAATCAGAGTCCTGTTTTGTAGATAGAGAATATTTTTTGGATGTTGTAATTTTTGGCTGGTGCATTGTTGATTGATGACTGCTCAATAATTTGATCGAAAATCCTAGCTGTGTTTTTTTCTTTTGAACTGAAATCCTAGCTGTGTTTTTGGTGATGGTTGCAGGTTGTAAACCCTAGACGAGTCCGATTGTTCATCAGAGATTCAGTTGGAGCCGAGTTTGGAGTCCGAGTTCTGGTCCGCTTCGGCAATTCGAGGCCGGTACGCCCCGTATGATATCCCGTGCCGCCGCCACCATAAAACCAGGACGCGGCCACAATCCACGGCCACGATCCCACGAAACCAACTTGACGACCCGGAGCTCAGACGATCCGGAACCGCCGAGCCAGAAGACGAGACGATGCCCTCCCGCGACGGCGGCCCTGCCGTCATGCACCCCCATCACCCGCCGCCGCCGCCACCGTGCAGCTTCGTGCACGTCGCGCCCGAGTACCACCACATCCCCGCCACCATGCTGCACTACGCCCAGCAGCCCGCGCACCTGGTGTTCCTGACCGACGCCAAGTCCGAGGTGCGCGACGTGTGGGCCTGGAACCTCGAGCACGAGCTCAGCGCCATCGCGGCGGTGCTGCCCTACTACCCCTGCGTGACCGTGGACACGGAGTTCCCCGGCGCCGTGCACGACGACCCGGCCACGCCGCGCTACCTCCGCGGCCCGCGCGAGAGCTACGCGCTCGTGAAGCGCAACGTCGACGACCTCAAGCTGCTCCAGGTCGGCGTCGCGCTGTCGGGCGCCGCCGGCCGCTTCCCCGTCGCGTGGCAGTTCAACATCCGGGGCTTCGACCCCGCGCTGGACCCACACGCGCCGGCCTCCGTCGCCATGCTCCTCGCCCAGGGCATGGACCTCGCCGCGCTGCGCGAGTTCGGCATCCGCCCCGCCGACTTCGCCGACGGCTTCTACCGCTGCGGCCTCGTCGGCTCCGGCCACCTCACCTGGGCCGCGTTCGCCGGCGCCTACGACTTCGCCTACCTCGCCAAGGCGCTCATCGGAGGCTACCCGCTGCCGGAGACGCTCGACGGGTTCCACGCCCTGGTGCAGCAGCTCTTCGGGCCCCAGGTGCTCGACGTCAAGCACCTCGCCAGGTGCTGCCGCGTCCGAGGCGGCCTGGAGCAGGTGGCGGCGGCGTTCGGCGTCGAGCGCGCCGCCGGCCGCGCGCACTGCGCCGGCTCCGACAGCTTGCTCACCGCCGACGTGCTCCTGGCGATGCTCGATCGCTTCTTCAGGAACAGCAGCGTGCTCTCGCACGCCGGCACTATCGTAGACCTGGCCTAGCCTGTAGTTGTTGCGTTAATCTTATCAGTGTAGTTTGTACTGCAGGCGTGCGGTGTCCAGCTGCTAATTTGTACAAATTACAGACATTAGGAGTTAGAAGACTTTGGCCAAAGACTTAATAATGGACGTGCTGCGTTAATCTTTCTTTGCTCTGCATTTTGATTGTCTGCTTTTACATGATCGACTAATCTGAACCAAGTAACTGAATGATTCAGTAAATAGGCACAGCTGGACGACCTGAACAATTTTTACAAGTAATGAGTACTGACAGACAGTATTCCCTCGAGCATTACAGAAACATCAGTGATCAGTCTGCATTACAAACCAGCCAGCATAACATGCACCTGATCCTCGAGTGTCTATTATGCACGAGAAAAAAAAAATTACAGCAGAAGTATTAATGAAACCTGATAGATTTCCTTTTCAGCAAAGCCAATACAGAGCTAGTTTTTGCAGACATGAAAATGGAACATATTGGGTTCTACTTTCTATGAAATTTGCCAACTGCTAAATAAGAAAAAGAGTACAATTTTTCTCAGTGCTACAGAAGGTTTTCCATATTCATCGTAAAGAAACAGTGATTGCAAACTCTTTTTGACGAGCTTATAATCTATTTAAGCACACTGGCATTGTAGCATTACCAGCTGCAGTGTGCAAACAATTTCACAACACCACATAATCCTTTAACATACATGCAGTTATCCACATATACATCTTCCAATTTTGGACATCAACAAGTATGCCAGAAAAAGTAGGAGTACCTATCTACTATAAGCAAAACATAGGTTGTTCAATGCATGCTTCTTCTGGAATTAAGCAATTGATAAGAGTAAGGTACCCAATTGAATTTGCACATGTCAGGTCTTTAACCCCATCTTCAAAAAATCAAAACTTCATGTTCCATATAGAACCCACTGAAAACAAGTCATAGTACGGACGGGATTGTCAGGGAGAAACATAATCTAATTATGTTTGAACTTTTGCAAACTACATGGAGTACAGTATTTTCTTAATAAAATCAATCATGAACATCTGGATATGAGGAGAGTTTTCCCCCTTAAAAAGGTTCTTTTATTGTTTCCAAGCTTTAACAGATCAAAGGTTCTAGTTGGCTAGCACTAGATAAAAAGTGAAACCTCTGTAGATCTCTCAATTACGCAAAAGACCAAGGTCCCCAAAATACACTATAGGCTAATCTGACACAAAAATAATAGCTTCAGATAGACAAACAGAAGATAACACAAATAAATAACTGAAAGAGACCCCTTTACTTTCCTTTTCTGTTCAGAAAACTTACCCATCATTGAACTACTTTGCAGTCCCCCAACTCAGCAACCAATCCTACCTCATATGCTTCCCACCTAACAGCAGCCTATATTACATTACATGATAACAAGAGTTGAACAATTGTAGTACTCCTTTTACTTTATTTTAAGTTGCTATCTGAACAAACAACAGAATCAATCTAATCCATGTCATCTATTCGGTATGCTCATTTCTCAAAGTCAAATCCCCTGAACAATCAGAAGGTACATTCATACCTCAGATCAAGAAGAAAACAAATAATCCATCCATTCAATTTCAACCCCGTGCCGGCTTTTGCAAAACCGCTGAGAGATACATTGTCGTCTTTGTGCTCCCCGTGCCGGTCTTCTCTCCTGTTATCCACTTCAGCTTCTTGTAACCAAACCTGCCAATGAGCCTCACAACCACCTTCCTCCGCTCCTCGCTGTGGCACATGTAGCTGTCAATCCAGAGCAGCCCACCAACGCGCAGCACCCTGTCGACATCGAACATGAAGAATTCCAGCGCCTCCTCCGTCACCGCCTGCCCCAGGGCCGGTGCCCCGCCTTCGTCCAACGCGGTGGTCCCGACGTGCACGAGGTCGAACACTCCGTCGTAGAAGGGGAACCGGTGCGCCGGCGAGAGCAGCAGCGGGAACAGGCCCCTCGCAGCCACGAACTCGTTCATGGGCTTCCCGGCGTAGTCGAGCACCGTGGTGACAACAGTCACCCCGCGCTCCCTCATCCGGGCGGCGAAGTTGGCTGCGCCGCCGGCGACGTCGAAGCCGATCCGGATCTTAGTGGAGGCGGTGGCGCCGAGCCGCAGGACGTCGTCGATGAGGAAGTCGTGGTCGTGGCGCGGCTTCACCCAGCGGCGGCTGTCGACGCCCATGTTAGAGGAAGGGAGCGGTGCGCGGGGGCCCCGGGTGAGGCACCGGCGGCGGGGCAGCGGCTCGCAGCCCTTGGAGAGGAGGCGGTGCGGGAGGGTGGCGTTGCGCGGGCAGACCCCGCGCGGCTCGTACGAGGCGAAGGCCGACAGGAGCGCGAGCGTGGACGGGGAGCGGAAGCAGGCATGCGCTACGGAGGCCGGCATGTGGGTGAGCCCCGTGCGCGCGTCGCGGCCGAGCGGGAGCGCGTGCGGGGAGAGGAAGAGGAGCAGCTCCGGGGGCAGGGCGGCGCCGTCCGCCGCCGAGCGGTGCGGGACGAGGTGGGTGGCGTCGATCTCCCGCGCGATGGCGGCCACCTGCGCGGAGATGGCGGAGGCGGAGAGGTTGGCGGTGGTGGCGGTGGAGGGAAGGGGGTGGGCGCGCGGGGAGAGGAAGGCGATGAGCGCGAGGAGGTTGGTGGAGAGGAGGGAGAAGAGGACGAGGAGGTTGAGCAGCGCGGGGGAGCAGAGGCACGCCAGGCCGCGCCGCCCGCCCCGCCGGGAGGACGCCACGTTCAGGGTCACCGCCCCCATGGCGCCGCGGCGCCCAACGCAGCGCCGCGCGGGACGGGGGGCGGTCAGGGAGGCAAAACGCCACCGGATTCGGCCGCGCGGGAGCAGAGGGAGTGCCCCGGACTTTGCCGGCGCGGCGGGCGGGCTGGGATCTCGGCCTCGGGGTCGGGAGCCGAGGGGGTTTGGGTTCGCCGCGTGCGCGCCGCCGGCGGCGTTGTTTTTTTTTTTTTTTTTTTTGCTCGGGGAGTGGAGAGGAGAGCTGGAGTGGAGGGCTGGAGCAGGGAGTGTGCGAGCTGGAGATTGCGACAGTGAATGTGGTGTGAAAAGGCTTGTCGGGTTCTTGGATTGCGAGGTTGCGGTCCGTAATCCCGTGTGCAACATCCGGTTTAGCAGAACGGTTAGTTTAATCAGCTGTTTCGTACGGCCGTACTTGCTGTCAAGAAAGAGCTTATGATTCCTGAGTATGTAGATTCTATATTCGTAGGGCTTGGAATGTGAAGAGAAACTATCGCATCCTAATTGACTAATTGTAGAGGTTGTAAAACACAATTCACTACATGTTGTTTTCTAACATATAAAGTTAAAAGAAATGGATGGACTAGTATGTAAGGTCCAAATGTTCGTTCAAAAAAAATATGTAAGGTCCAAATTGGGTAAGATTGGATTTTTGTAGATTTAACTTGATTCTACTGTTAATTAAGCAACGCTTTGTGGAATATATGCACAAATTGGGGATTGTCATCCAACATGGGACATGGGCTTCTCTTCGTGTGTAAATGGACACATTTGATGACAATCACTGGTGTGTGTTGAAGACATGCAATGCACTGAATTGGTTAGCTTTCTATTTTCTTGCAGGCCACCTTGACCAACCTTCGGCGCAAAGTATCGTCGGTTTCCTAGCCTCACTTGCTGTGAATTGGGCTTCCTAAGGTGTTTGGCGTTTATATGTAAAGATGGTGTTGTTGGCAGCGGCAAGTAAGGTCGTTGTGTGGTTCGTCTCGTCAATGCATCCTCAGCTTTCACCTCGTGGAGCTTGAATTGGCTTGGTCTGTGCCTTTCTACTTTCTTACTTGTTTTATCCGATATGGTGGATTTGTGCTGTGATTTGTAATCCTTTGACTCCTTTTTTTCTTTTTCGTTAAACTATGTATCCGATCACCATCTTCGGCAACAAGGATATATACCTGATCTGGTAATATCACTTTGAAGAAATGAAAATGTTTAGGCGAGCTTTCTTAGCCCCGGCTGACTATTAAAAAAAAAAGACAATCCCCTGCGCACTTGCATATTCTAGCAGATAGAATGTGGAAAAAAAAGAGACACGATGAATCATGAATCAATATACAACGGGAATCTTTGGATTGATGCACTAAATATTAACTCCATTTAATGTTTAGCTTAAATGGTTAGCATCTTGTTCGTTTGGCTTATCTATCCATTGTCACAAGAGATTTTCTCTCAAAACAAACTACCACCAAAGAACCCCCTCGGCGGTATTTTTCTCGGAACCAATCAAGACTACCACCGTGCCCAAATGAATAGGATGTAGCTCTCTTGTTGGGGCTAGGAATTTTGAGAAGGAGCTAAAATACATTAGTCCCTCAAGTTTAGTCTCCTTGGTGGAGA
Organism: Cenchrus americanus; assembly: GCA_947561735.1. Classification (NCBI taxonomy): domain Eukaryota; kingdom Viridiplantae; phylum Streptophyta; class Magnoliopsida; order Poales; family Poaceae; genus Cenchrus; species Cenchrus americanus. The sequence continues at coordinate 80,101,066 of OX387240.1, forward strand.
TCCAAGGGCTAATTTGGAGATGACAGTGGGAAGCTAATGTTTAGCCCCACACGAATGGACTTGTAGTCCAATGGTAAGACGGTACAGTTGGACGCTATCCATCATGGTTCAAAATCCTGCTACTCGCACATTTTTCTAGATTTTTCAAGATTTACCAGCGTTATGTGTTAAGTGGTAAGCGATGTTTCCATCGACGACGAGGCACTAATGATGACTTCGGGAATCTCCGGATCTACTGATGCTCAGTCCTTCGGAGATAGCTCATAAGGATAATATTTGCGTACATGTAATTATAGAGGTGAGTGTGTGTTGTGAGCGTCTACGTTGTACTGTGTAATTATAAAAAAAAGTTTAGCCCCATGATCCAAACAGGGTCTATATCCCCCATAATCTTTACGAACCGTGCGGATGCATATGTAAATGAGTTTTAAGCAATGTTTATCCTAATATCTGTTTTTTAACATAACTGTTTATCCAAATCTTTGAGAGGCCGGAGAGCAGAACAAACAAGTTTGTGCAGATGGGGAGAAGGAAAAGCACAAACGAGCCGTCACGCTTTCACCGACCCAGGATTTATCGTCACTACTGTGGGACAAACTGATCGCCGCCGGTGCCCGCCCGTGTGTTTCACTTTCACCCAATGAGTCGACCATTGGCCGAGCGGTAGCGTTCACGTGACCAACTGAGCAGTGGACCACCATGCTCTAATTTTTTTAAACACACCACCTCCATTCATTAAACAGTGTGAGAGTTACAAACGCCTTCTAGCGGATCAAGAAATTACACGCCCTTCCTAGCGAACTATATGTAGAGCTCTTCGCCAGTTGATCTGCATCAACATTTGCATCTCTCCCTTCGTGTACTAGCTCAACTTCCACAAATGTTGACAAGGTAAACATGATCTCCTCGATCACGTTCCCACATGATCCCAAGCTCATGCTCCTAACTGCAGTGATGCAGTCACTTACCATTCTAAATCGTTGTAGTCCCAGATCACTTGCCAAAGCAAGTCCTTCCCTGCAAGCCAAGACCTCCAAGGTTTCAGGGTCTAAGATCCTTTCCAGCACTATCGCCGAGGCTCCTAAGAAGCTCCCCGCCGAGTTATGGGCGACAACCACAGCTGAGGCAACCTTCAAATTCTTTGATATTGATGCATCCACATTAATCTTCATCATCCCCTCCGGAGGTGTCGACCACCGAGGTTTGGGTTCCCCATCACCAGCGCAACCTTGCCCTTTGGTTGTTCCGACTGCATTGATGCAAGTTCTTCTATGTAACGATATTTGGTTGATAATGGGCTTTGATAGATCTCCTCGTGAATAGCTTTCCTCCTCGCATGCCAAATTGCCCAAAAATATCACCACCACACGAGTGCGCTGTGAATGCGAGAGAGTGTTTAGCATTTCCGCCAGCCAACTCTTCACATCTGAAGTTCTGAAGCAGCTCGAGCATCTCTTTTCCTTCTAGTGCCCCGACACATCTAGCCATGTTGCACTCCAGTAAAGAGTGCTTCCATGAATCTTCGGAACCACACAATGTGCACGCACTTGCCTCGCCCATGTGTCTATGATGGCGCACATCAGCCGTCGGCAAAGAATGACGAGCCAACCTCTATAAGAAATTTCGGACCTTCGATAGAACTTTGACACTCCAAAAATCAGTCCACTCTTTCTCCTCAGATTTATAGTTTGATTTACTGGCTGAGTTCTCTATCAAGCCTCTTTTTTTCTTGTTATCTATTAACATTCGGTAAGCTGATCTATCTGAGAAAATCCCTTTTCTCTTGTAGTGTCATGCCCAGCAATCCTCATGTCTTCGAGTGCACAACGGAATGCTGTAAATTACCTCCATATCCATTGGGACAAAATATCTCTGGAGAAGCTGCAAGTGCCACTAACCGTTAGACACCAAGGTCTGATTGATGTCGGTGGGGCTACGCTGGGCCTAATCTCGCGCGCGCACGCTTTTCCTACCATAAAGTCCGGCCCAACAACCCGGAAGCCGAAGCCCACTCAAACCGCACCATAATACCCAGGCCCAACCCAATCGCCGCCCACCGGCGGTGCCCGAACCCTCCTGCCGAGCCCCTCCCGGCGGGACGCCGCGCCACGCACCCCCCCCCCCCCCCCCCCCCCCGCCAACCAGCCATGGAGCCTGCGGCGATGGACCGCATCGCCACCCGCCTCTCCGCCGTCGAGGGCCTCTATTTCCCCTCCTCCTTCCTCTCCTCATCCTCCCCCTCCGACCCCTCCTCCGCCGCCGCTGCTGCCCCGCCTCCCTCCCCACCGCGTCGCCAGGCGGAGCTCCGCGCGCTCCTGGCCCGCGACGTGCCGCTCTTCCTGGAGCGGTACGGCGCCGCGCTCTCGTCCGACGAGCTCGCTGCCTTCGACGCGCTCAGCCCGGACTACGAGGTCGATTGGCATCTTCGCCGCCTCCGCGCCGCCGCGGCGGGGGCGCCCCCGCCCGCGTCGCGGGTGCGGAACCGGCGCCGCGCGTATCTCGACCGCCTCGTCCGCGAGGGGGACTACTTCTCCGAGGAGGCCATGCGGGAGCGGGAGCCCTACCTGCACCACGAGTACCTCGGGAGGTTCCAGGACCCGCTCGGTAGGGCCATGGCGCGGCCCGGGGAGAGGTGGTCCGAGACTCTGATGCGTAGGGCGGAGGAGGCGGTCATCGTCGAGAAGATCCGCGGGGAGCAGATTAGGAGAGGGGTTGATCCCAGCCAGTGGGTCGGTGGTGGCCCTCAGGAGGCGATGGAGGAGCAGGAAGAAGAGGAGGAAGAGGAAGAGGAAGAGGAGGACGAGGAGCAGAGCATGAAGGAAACGGAGACAGAGGCCGTGGAGTCAAATGTGACTGAGGTTTGCATCATGCAGATCATGCTATTTTCTTAATTTTCTACTTGATTGTTTCTGTTCTATTAATGCTGCAAATTGTTTGTAGTTGGTTCAGTAGTAGGGGGATGCTTGTGTATATTAATTCAAAGTTGATAGTTGGTTCAGTAGTAGGGGGATGCTTGTGTATATTAATTCAAAGTTGATTTTTTTTTGAAATGATGTAAAGCTGTTACTGATATGCTTCATCTAGGGAGATAACTAGTAGTCTTGCTTTGAAACTTATGTTATGTGAATTCAGACACTAGTTATAGTTTGCAAATTTGGGCCACATGGAGTACCAAGATTGGGAACATTATCTAATTTATAATTATTTAAAGAAGCTTTGGATGCACCCAGGTTGATGATAAGTCGCGGCTAATTTTTTCCCATACCAGTTTTAGATTGAAGACTTTAGCTTTTAGCCATAAGTTATGTGTGGTAATGATGATCGTTGTTTCAATGGTCAATAGTATTGTTTTGACAGCTGAATTTTCTCTAAATAGAATCATCATGTATCTGAGAGCTGGCTGTACTACTCTACTAGATGCCCATCATACTAAGTTGATCTGAATTTTCCGTAAACACAATCCATAATGTATCTGAGTGTGGTTGTAGTAGATAGATGCACACTGTACTCTCTGTTTCATTTCATGTGACGGAGCCATAAAGGAGGAAGTCTATAATCTTTCCCCCCTGTTTTGAAGCTTTGTATGACAACGTAACTGCTAAACTGATAGTTGCTCAACTCTTCTTCTACATGGCAAAAGTGTTTTGTGTGAAACTTAAATTACTAGTTTTTTCGGTGGAAGATCTTACACAGATTCTTGTGTTAACCTCCGGTTTTACTTGAGGTCCAGCTTCTGCCTCTGAATTCCTTGTGCACTGAACTCTGTGTTAACTTTACTTAGTTTTGTGCAATGGTGTTGTCCTCTCTGGCTTGAAGGAAACATGCATAATGAATCAATCATATAATATTTCTTGCCTATGGAAAACATAGCCTGAGGCCACAGGTTCAGGTTCAGTTTCGTGTTTTTTTTTTTTTTGCCTAGTATGCATGTTCATATAACATGCTGATAAGTGTGTAAAGAAACTGTCCTGCTCATGTAGAGACTTGATAATGCAGTTTTGTTTTTCAAAAAATAATAATAATGCAGTTCATAACTTGACCTCTGACGTCTGTCATCCTCGATTTCTTATTTGACCTACATAGAAATCAGGAGTGCCTCTGAATTTTAGTTACCTTGTGTGATTCTTCCTTTTTTTAATGGATTGCCCTTGCAGGAAATGAATTTCTTCCTTGACATATTTGCAGGTTGTTGCCAATGGGTCTGCCCCCATGGAGTCCAGCAATGTGGGTGGTCCTGCTGCAGGGACTTTCAACCAAGTGTTGTCTTCTGAAGAAATGCAGGATCAGCTGGAACAATTCACATATGTGATGCAACAAAAGTTCCTGACCGGTGAAGACACTGAGCATATGGACTATTCTCAGATTGATAATGATGAGATGCTGGATGACCATTGGTCCAGGGAAGCCAACTACGACGCAGAGGAGAAGTATTTCGAAGAAGATTAGCTAGCGACATGAATGCTATTGCTTTCAGTGAAGCAATGCAGCAACATCTACACTCTTAGTTTGTACATATGTGTATTGTCTGAAGGTGCTCTGCCGTGCAATAGTTAAATCTGTTAACCTATTTCTGATCAGAGCCAGTTTAGTTTCATGCCGACATGGAACAATTTTGTTATTTCCATTTCTTATAAAGATAGCTTATGTTAGTTGTTTAATCTTGGCATTGGAGTATGAAGGTGTTGATCTTCATTTTGTGAAGGTGGAATGCTGTCTAAACGGACATGCAAAAAAAAAGCATCAGTTTCTGTGCTATTCCTGAAACTAGTGTCCATCGTACAATGCCAAATTTGAAAAAAAAAACATGTGTTAATAAGCTTAGAAAGTTATGTATTCGTGTTAAGTTGAGATGCAATTAGTTTTTAACCGTGTGTTTAGTTGCGGGATCAATGGGTTGGGTTGGATCCAACCCTCATTTTGGGGATGGAGCCGACCCATCCATTGTTTAGTTGCACTTACACCTTTGAATTTGGGGACAGAGTCAACCTATCACATGTTTGGTTGAAGTAATTGGAAATATAGATTGGATGGTGAGGTAACAATGTTACTCGTTGAAGTTTTTGCATCAGGACCCCTAAACTATTTAGAAATAAGTTAAGCAACTTATATTAATTTTTGCCCCTTATTCTACCTCTCGTCGTGAACAATACGGGCGAGCTCCGCCGCTGGCCTGGGCGGGAGGCGCAAGGACAAGGTGGCGGTGGCCTTGCTCCCATGGGCGGTGGTGGCGGTCTTGCTCCATCTGTGGTTCGCTCTGGTTTTTTCACCGGCGCGAAGTTGGCTCTGTCAGCTCCGACGGTGCTCCCACAGAGAAAAAGGAGGTTCGCTATGTTCGCCAATTTTCGGGGGATGGGGTGAACCCGCATTTAGAGGGAATATACCGTATCTGGGTCCGCTCCAACCCTCTCAACCTCCATCCAACACAACCAAAAAATGGGTGGAAGCCATCCGGGTTGGCCCCAACCCTCCAACCAAACACACGGTAAAAGATTTGGTTTGGCAAATCGTAGTCGATCTCCTCACTCGTTGTTTTCCAATGGGTCGTATTAGCAGAGAAAATGGCCCCAGAAGGCCGTGTGGAATACATCGTGTTTAGATGGCGATGCAACAAAGTTCACCCAAGGGAATCTTGCATGCATGGAGTACTAAATGAAGTCTGTTTGCAAAACCTTTTCACATATGAGTGCAACTCTGCGCGACGAATCTACTGTATTGGTTGCATTTGAGATATATTAATCACAATAGCGCCTGTGGAATCATGTTATAGTTATAGATGGGTGGCCCAAGATGGAAGATCAAACCAGCAATGAGTTTCTCGATCTGGTGGAAGGGAGAATTTGTTAAACATAGTTGATGAGGCACCCTTAAAAAAAAGTTGATGAGGTATGTTATGTTGTCCTAGATTCAGAGGAAACATTTGATGTTCTTCGAAGACAGTTGGAATGTCATTAAATTCTGCTTATTCCATATAATAGTATTCTCTATTTCAATTATCTTTCCAATTTGTTTTTGTTCCTCATGCGGTCAATGTTAGGTTTCCTGTGTGGGCCTTGTGTGATCATTGATGCACTCAACACATACCGATTCCTTAATCTTTATTAGTCTTCATTTTGTTGTAATAAAACTTTACTGGTCCTTCATCAAACTATCTAGATAGGTTGCATGCTGTATTGTGAAGCAACAATTTGTGAGCAAGGAATGCCTCTTGTTATCACATAACTTGCTATGCTTCCCATCACTTGTTATGCTCTCGGTTAATCTGAAGGTGATCTCTTTCCATAAACATTTGCTTTAAACATTCAAGCACTGGAACTACACAAACATCTAATATTGATGTTCAAAATTTACAATAAATTCCTCAGCTCTTTGGCTTGGAGCATAATCTAAACCTTAAACAGTTGATCTCTGTCATGAATTGTATATGACTAGCGAAGTGCCCGTGCGTTGCCACGGGCATTGGACACTAAATGATTGTATCTTCCCATGCACTTAAATTAAACGAAGCATTTCTTCCATCGTAAATGCATATTTTAATTTTCAAAATTCATAATTAATAATAAGAACAATGAAAGTAACCATATGTTCTGTAGATAGGTTAGGTATTGTGCTACAGTGATAAGCATGTTACCTTTCCGCAAAAGAATAATCCACTATTTGCAATGACTTACATATTTTAATCTTCGAAATTCATAATAATTAACAATAAGAATAATGACAGTAAATGTATGCACAAAGATACTATGTTTTGATCGTACAAGATATGTAAATGCATGTAAAAAATCCAACTAAAATACTAAATTAAAATGCGATTCTTTGTTTTTTCTGTAAATGGAACAAAATAAACGCTCGATGTGAATACCAGTGCCCTTTGCTTTTTCAGAGCCGGTCAGCCGCTGAAGGTCACTATTGAGAACCATGTGTGGTTCGAGGACCTGTGGATGGTCACTTCTTGGTGTGATGAGTGATTGACAACGTTGTGTGGACTGATTCTTGGCTAAGTATTGCAGGTGCAGGTTGCAGCTTGACTAGCGTTGGTGCAGGTGAAGAACAAGCGCGAAAGGTCGTTGCTGGTGAGGCCTCCAGGTGTGGAGAAGACAAGTAGGCTTCGTTCGAAGGACCCAGTGGCCAGTGGAGTCAAGTGCGGGCCGCATAGTGGCAAGAATGAAGTCATGGATGATTTCTTGGTTGAGCCTCAAAACCAAGGTCGAGCCGGGACTACGTGGGAGCCGAGTCATGAGTGGCGATTGGTGGAGGCTACACCGAGTTCACGGGGTTTCCAGTGGTTCACCAGAAAACTACTGGGTTCCTTGGTTGATCCACAAAGCCAAGACTGAAAAACCGAAGACGGAGGTGCAGCAGCATCGGACCGGTCTGACCGGTGGGTACCGGTCTGACCGGTGTGCGACGACACAGTCCGGAGACTTCGAAGCGGAGGACACGCGTTGGGATCGCAAGGCTTGCGTCGAGGCTAAGCAAGTTTGCGGTCGCTGGGCATCCATCTGATGGAGCGATGGCAAAGACTTCCGAATTCGCCCTTGAGGGGCATGTATCCCTAATTAGCTAGTAAGGGTGTTTTAGACTTCCGGTTGCCTCCATATAACCCAAGTGGTGAGAGGATGGCAGCCATCTCTTGGAACCCTAGCTCATTTTGTTTTGCTATTTTCCTCTTCCTTTTCCCTTGAAATTTCTAGGACTAGCTTGAGAGCTTCATGGTGAGATCTTGTGAGAGGGTAGGATGATCGGGCGGAAGCTAGACCTTGTATGAACCTTCATGGTATGTATAGATGATTCGGTGTGGTTCCTCAAGGCTTGTTTGAGTTCTTCTCGGTTTTCTTTTTTGGTGTTTTCCGGAGCCTTTTCTTAGCGATTTTCTTGGAGAGATTTCGAGGCCGCTTTCTTGGGGATTTATTGGGGGATGTATGCATGAACCCTTCGTGGTTCTTTTCCCTTTGATTCCCCTTCCAAATCCATGAGAAAAAGGGGCTCGATTTTGGGGTTTTTATTGTCTTAGGGTTTGTGGTGTTCTTGGTGGAAATCCTTCGATTCCTCTTGATTCAACGAGTTTTGGTGGACCATAACTTGTCTATGGAGTGCCCATGAGGTGTTCCTACTATCCCCAAAGTCTTGTTCGAATCCGTGGAGCGAATTGGGAGATCGGGAGTTGGATTTGGAGGACTTGACTCGCGGGTGCTATTCATCCCGAGCTGCCCAGGCGTGACCGGTCTGACCAGTGCAAGAGACCGGTCTAACCGGTGTGAGACTTTTGTGGGATTTGCCTCGGGTGAGTTGCTTGTTTTGCGTGTCTTTGGGTTGTGCTGTTGCTGGTCAGTTCTTGGGTTGTTTGGAGTTGTTTTGCTAGGTTTTGTGTAGGGTTCTTCTTTCGTGCAGGTTGTGTTGTAGGGGTGTCATTGAGGCTCTCTGAAACATTTGTTGTGCGTCTGCTGTAGCCACTGGCCTGACCGTATTTGTCCTCCGGTCTGACCGGTGTCATCGGTTTGACCGGCGCAGGTCATCGGTCTGACCGGCGTAGCACATGCAGCAAGCCGTGCAAGTTTCCGCTGTGTGTGTTGGTGAGTTTTGGGTCGGAAGGTTGTTTGTTGGTTCCTAGGATCAGTAGCACTCCAGTGGCTACGTGGTCTTGACCAACTTGGGTAGTTGAGACGGAGACGTGTGTTGGAAGCTATGTTCATCTTGCTGGAGCCTCTATCTCCTTCGAGAAGAATTTTTATCGGCTCCCATTCACTCCCTCCCTCTCTGGTTTGCCGTTTTGGTCCTTCAAGTGGTATCAGAGCCGGTTACGGGTCTTGATTGACTCTAACTAGTCTAAGATCCAAGGATGGCGTACTAGGAACGGGGTTCGGGTCCTCCACACTTCGATGGCAAAAACTACCAGATGTGGAGTAAGCGGATGGCGGTGTTCCTCCGCGGAAAGGGTCAGATCCTTTGGGATGTCACGGTGGACACAGGCTATGTCCAACCGATGAACTTCCTTGGTCCAGGATCGAGGGACATGTTCAACGCCAACAACAAGGCGGTCGACTACTTGTTTCGTGCTCTGTGTCAACTTGAATTTGATCGGGTGCACACGGAGAGCTTGGCTTGTAGAATCTGGTCGGTGTTGAAGGAAGCTCATGTTGGAAACACCCAGGTTCAGGATCGGATGTATGCGACTTATCGGAGAGAGTACGAGAATTTCACTCATCTCCCCAGTGAGTCCATCGATGCCTTGTTTCAGAGGTTTACGGTTGTGGTGAACAACATGAGGGCCAATGTGGACGTGCTCTCGTACAATGATCATGATAGAGCCGTCAAGCTCTTACACTCGTTGGATTGTACGGTTTGGGGTGGAAAGTTCGAGGCCACTGTAGAATTGGATAAGTATGACACTCTAATCGTGAACGAGCTATTCTCGAAGCTCAAGTCAGCTGAGGTGGATCAGGGCATGACCGCCAAGATTGAGGGCCCGACTGACTCTCATAGTCTCACCCTCATCGGTGGCTCAAAAGGAAAATCTATCGCTAACCCATCCACCAGGATGTTCTCCTTGTCCTCTTTGATGTCTTTGCCAGATGAGGAGTTCGACGTGCTCAGAGAGGATGAGCTGGCATTGCTGACCAGGCGGTTCGAGAGGATGCACGAGAACCGGGTGAACTCGAGGAAGAACACAAGGACATGCTTCTAGTGCGGTAAGCCGGGACACTTCATCGCCGACTGCCCCGAGAAGGTCGAGAACAAGGACAGCTACAAGCACAAGTCGAATACGGATGGCAAGTACCGATCAAGGCACGACCACAAGCACAAGCACAAGAGCAAGCACAAGGACGAGCGACGATCGAGGAAGAAGGAGAGTCGAGGCAAGACCCGAGTGATGGTTGGAGCGAGCGACGTCGACTCCAATTCCGTGTACTCCACCCCGAGCTCGAGCAGCAGTGAAGATGAAGGTGATCAGCGCAAGGGTAGGAAGTCATCCAAGAACCTGAGCGGGCTGAGCTGCTTCGCTAGAGACGACTTCTGCAGCATGGCGCTTAGCTCCGGCAGCAAGAAGAGCAACCAGAGCAACTCGGACTTCGACTCCGATGACAAGGTACGTGATGAACTTCCCTTCTTGCGTCAGGAGGATGAACAACTTGGCTTGTTGCTTGATAATTGTGATGACATGCTTAGAGAGGCTAAGAATATGAGGAAAGAGCTTAGGGCTTTGCTTGAGGATGCTAGGACTAGAGTGGCTGAGTTAGAAACACAGAACTTGGATGTTAAACTTGAAATTGACTCGCTTATGGCTTCACCTGTTGTTTCTGATGAAGTTGAATGTGCTGATTGTCCTATTTTCCTAGCTGATCTTGCTTTCTTTAAGGAAAAGCATGCCTCCAAGTGTGAGGAACTAGATGTGCTTAGGGTTGAAGTGGCTGAGCTTAAGTCTAGACCTGCTTTGCTAGGTGCTTGCACTTCTTTCCCTGTTTTGCATGGAAAAATTGATGAGATGCATGCTTACATTGTTTCTCTTGAGGCTAAGCTGAAAGAACCAATTCCTACTTCTTTCTCTACCTGTGAATTACCTGCTTTGAAGAATCTGGAACTTGCACATTATGTTGATCGTTTGAAGGATGAGAATGATGAGTTGAGAAAGTTAATGGGTTGGTTGTCAGGTCATGAGCCTCAATTGAGGATAATGATCGAGACATATAAGCGCTAGGATGGTGAGGGGCTTGGGGCAAACAAGGTTGGTGAGGGAAGTGGTGAGAATTATATCCCAGAGCCACCAAAAACCCACCACAAAAATGCTTTTGTCCCTAAACCGAACCATCTTAGAAACCGAGTAGACACAACCCTAGCTCCACCCGTGTTTCCTCCACAAACCGATGATTTCCAAAGGCCTATCAAGTTCATGAGCACTTTGGGGAATGTGTTCTTTGGGAAAGAGAGTGCGAAGCCAAGTGAGGAGAAACCGGTTGAGAAGCCGAGTGGAGAGAAACCAAATGAACAATCCCAACCCAAGCCTAAACCCAAGCTCGTGCAGTTTCATTGTGACTATTGTGGGAGAGATGGTCACAAGGGTGAGTTTTGCTTCAAGAGGAAGCGTGAGGAGAGAATGGCGAAGGAATGGGCTAACAAGGACAAGTACCACCCTTCCAATGGTGTACTTGAGCCTCGTGTGCAGATGCCCAGGGCCAAGGCAAGTGTGAGGACAATTTTGGCTTGGGGAGAGCGAAAGGCTGCAGGAGGTGTTGCTGACCGAGCCACACTAGTCAATCGGGTGCGGTGTCCGGCGTACAAGAGGCTGGTTTTCGTGCCCGTGATAAGTCTCGGTTTGGTTCAGGAGGTCGTGGTTCTGGTGGTTGGTCTGGAGAGTTTGCAGGTGGTTAGTTTGCTAGGCGTTCTCCCCCTCTGCTCAATACGGGGATGGGAGGAGTCGTAGCTTTGAGATGGAGAGGAGGAATGGTCCACAGTCTTCCTTTCGTGGTTTTGGTCCTCCTCCAGTTAGAGAGGGTTGGTTCCCTCATAGTGGTTACCATGGTGGTGTTCGTGGAGGTAGCTTTGGTAGAAGAGATGTTTTGGATTGTGCTAACCCCACTTTGGAGCAAATGGCTCGGCACTGGTTTTACTCTTATACATTGGTTTTGATTATGATTTGCAACTAACCCGCCACTAGGCACACTAATGATATAACAAGTTCACTCTTGCATGTCGATTTTGGAGTTTATTGTTTACGCGGGAAATCTATGCTAAAGAGGAGACTTTCGAGATAAGTTCACCAAGCACTTTGGAATAAGATCATGAAGCCCGACAAGAGTCAAGACACGCGATGAACATGACTCCAAATGACCCGAGGACCGAAGCATTAATGTGCAAGTCTTCAGGGACTCAAACAGAAAACAACGAAGCTTGGATAGCAAGGATTCAAGCCTTAACCGTGAAGGAAACGACGTCAAAGGCCCACATGCAAGTGCACACAAATAAGGAATCACGCGAGAAGCAACCGGGGAGGAAACCGGGGCCGAACCGGCCAAAACAGCTCGGGCCGACCGGCCTAGGCCGGCCGGCCCAGCCCACTCCGGGCCCGGTTCAGCGCCCCCTTTGCCCTAGGTGTTCGTCTATTTTGCCTCTTCCTCCGTCCTCCGCCACATCGAACAAATCATCCTACCGACGCCATTCACCAGAAAACCGCCGCCGTAAGATGAGGGAGAGAGTTGGATGAGCTCGTTGCAAGGATCAACGCCGGCGGAGGGAAGGAAGCAAGAGGAGGACTCCAAGCCGCTGGCCTAGGGGTGTTCCCAAGCTTCATCGCTGCCATCTTCATCGACGACGTTCTCCAGAGTCTTCATCACCCCTATGTGCTTCAATCCTTGTAAGATGATGGAGTAATGTCTCCATTCATCCCTAGGGTTAGATGGATACATGTTATGTGATCGCTACATGAACACTATGCCTTTCGATGCTTAATGGTCTATGTCTATGCGAGTGCTTTATTCACATATGTATGTACAACATGTGTTCTTAGTAGGGTTTTTGGTAATCGTGGTGATTAGGTTAACCCTATGGATGCTTAGGTATAGATGCGGTTATACGTGAAAGTTTTTTATTACCTTGCATAGTGACAGTACGGTGGAGGGAAAAGGCTTAGCGGCCGCATAACCGCCATGAAGCTAGTGTAGGCAACACCCTTTTCATGTAGTAGATGCATGTTCATGCGATCCTAAACCCTAGGGAGGGAACACTTATCTATCTTAATCTCTCTCTTGTGTCCACCCTTTGCCATCTAGTTTCACCTTAGACTTCTTAGACTAACATATGTTAGATTGTCTTTACCTTTAGATTAATACCCCTTTCAAAGGTTTCCCATCAACTAGATTAGTACTTGGTTAAGTGCTAGCTATCCCCTTGCTCCGTGGATTGACAAGAACCTTGGGGGTCACCACATGGTGAAAAAGGTGTAGGTCCGTATGCTTGCGGATCGAAGGTTGTTACATGTTTCTACCGTCAACAGACGGTGAATACCGCGTGCTATGTTTCGAACAGGATCTACATCAGAGTGCATAAGAAGAAAACCTGTTACGAGTTGATGCACGGTCGCACACCCAAGGTGAGTCACTTCCATGTCTTTGGTTGCAGGTGCTTTATCTTTAAGAAAGGGAAGAAGTTGGATAACTTTGAGGCTAGGTCGGTCGATGGTATTTTCTTTGGTTATGCATCTCACTCTAGAGCATATCGTGTGCTCAACCTTGAAACTAACCAAATCGTGGAGACTTGCGAGGTAACCTTCGACGAGACACAACCACGTAGTCAGCTTGTCTTTGAGTGTGCAGGTGATGATGAACTTGGCGAGGAGATCTTTCAGGAGGAGGAGCATGTACATGGAGATGATGAAGATAGCGGTGTGGTGCCTGCGGCTGAGCATGTACCTACTACTTCGACTACGGTGGTGGACGGTCCTTCTTCCACACCTACGACGGCAAACCAAGATCAAGGAGAATCTACCGTTGAGGGGGAGGTAGCATCAAGGCGAGAACCTCCCCGGCGAGTACAAGTGGATCACCCAGCTTCAAAGATCATCGGTGACATGAATGAACGTACTACACGGTCGAGGGTTCAGAACAATTCTCATTTCGCTCATGCTGCTTTTGTTGCCACATTTGAGCCCAAAGACATTGGACACTCACTATCTGATCATAATTGGGTTAACTCAATGCATGAGGAGTTGGAGAACTTGAGAGGGATCAAGTTTGGGAATTTGGTTGACCCTCCCCCAGGGTGTAAGCCGATTGGGACAAAATGGGTGTGGTCTTAACAAAGAGGGAGAGAAAGGTGAAGTGGTGAGAAACAAGTCAAGGCTGGTTGCTTAGGGGTTCGGTCAGAAAGAGGGGATCGACTACGAGGAGACCTTTGCTCCCGTAGCTCGTTTGGAGGCGATTAGGATCCTTCTAGCCTTTTCTGTGGCTAAAGGGTTCAAGTTGCACCAAATGGATGTGAAGAGTGCCTTCTTGAATGGTGTGTTGGAGGAAGAAGTATATGTGAGGCATCCATCAGGGTTTGAGAGTGAGAAGTACCCCCACCGGGTGTACAAGTTGAGGAAGGCGTTGTATGGGTTGAAGCAGGCGCCTAGAGCTTGGTACGGTAGATTGAGGGGGTTCCTGTTTGAGAGAGGGTTTTAGATGGGGAAGGTCGATCAGACCTTGTTTCTTCTCAGGCAGGGCAAAGATGTCCTGATTGTGCAGGTGTACGTGGATGATATTGTCTTTGGTGGCTTGTTTAACTCTCTTGTTGCAAGGTTTGCAGAGGATATGAGCAGGGATATGAGATGACATTATGGGTGAGTTACAGTTCTTCCTCGGGCTACAAATCAAGCAATCAAAGGAAGGAACATTTGTGCACCAAGCTAAGTACACCAAGGACATTGTGAGGAAGTTCAAGATGGAGGATTCCAAGGCCATGGCGATGCATACGAGTACAACTACAACTCTTGATGTGGATGAGGAAGGTGAACACGTGGACCAGAAGGAGTACCGAAGCATGATCAGGTCACTCCTCTACTTGACGGCGACGAGGCAGGACATCCAGTTCTCGGTATGTCTGTGCGCTCATTTCAAGCGTCTCCAAGGACTTCGCATCGGTAAGCGGTCAAGCGCATATTCAGGTACTTGCGTCACACTCCCGACTTCGGCCTTTGGTACTACGCGTCTTCTTCTTCGGCGCTTTATGGTTTTTCAGACATGGATTTTACCGGGTGTCAGTTGGATAGGAAGTCCACTTCTGGGACTCCTCTACTTGACGGCGACGAGGCAGGACATCCAGTTCTCGGTATGTCTGTGCGCTCATTTCAAGCGTCTCCAAGGACTTCGCATCGGTAAGCGGTCAAGCGCATATTCAGGTACTTGCGTCACACTCCCGACTTCGGCCTTTGGTACTACGCGTCTTCTTCTTCGGCGCTTTATGGTTTTTCAGACATGGATTTTACCGGGTGTCAGTTGGATAGGAAGTCCACTTCTGGGACTTGCTAATTCTTGGGAACTTTTTTGGTGTCTTGGTCTTGCCGCAAACAGTCGAGTGTTGCTCAATCCACTACCGAGGTAGAGTACGTTGCCGCAGCTAGTTGTTGCTCTCAGCTCCTTTGGATCACATACACCATGAGTGACTTTGGTGAGGAGTATACCCATGTTCCACTTCAATGTGACAGCACCAGTGCCATAAGTGTTGCAAAGAACCCAGTGCTTCATTCCAAAACCAAGCACATAGAAGTGAGGTATCATTTTCTGAGAGACAACGTAGAGAAAGGGAAGATAGCTTTGATCCATGTACCCACACATGACCAACTACTCGATATTTTCACCAAACTATACCTGAGCATTTTGAGCCCGGCCCGACCCGGCCCGCAGGCCCGGTCCAGGCTCGGCCCGCGCCAGGCCCGCCCACGAACCTTACTGGACGAATGTGGGCAGAGATCTTGAAGCCCGCGAAATTTTTTTGGCCCGAGCCCAGCCCGAAATGCTGTTTTTAGTTGTTTTACACTATAAAATACACGAGCGACCCGCCCAAGCCCGGGCCCGGCCCGAGCCCGGCCCGAAAATTGAGGCCCGATGCGACCAGTGGGATGGTCATGGGCCAGATTTTTTCGGCCCGAAATAACATAATTTTTTCAGCCCGGCCCGAACCCGGCTCGGCCCGAAAAATGCTCAGGTCTACACCAAACCCCTAGATCAAGCAAGTTTCACTCGTTTGCGGGGGGAGCTTGGTGTGTGTTTAATTTCTTGAGTTGGGTGTGTGGGAGCTCCTTTGTAGCATATGTATAGCTTTCCTTTGTGCATTTCTTGCATTTGGCATGGCATATGTAACATGATGTATAGGCATCCTTGTATCTTAGATTGCATGCATTTTGTATCATATGCATTGGATAGGAAAAGCTTCTCCTATATACATTGTTCACCATGGAATGATATTTATGTCTTTGTGAGCTTGTTTGGTATGATATGGTTAGTTTGGCTTAGCTCTTGATAATCTTGGTTTATATCCATGGTTGATGGTTATGTCTTTGAAAAATGTCATGTGTATGCTCTATTGTGAGTAAATGCCTTTATATGATATTGACATATTTTAGTGGCTTGACTATGCTCAATTTGTGGTTGGATAGCTTATTTTGATCATATGGGGCCAAAGGCTCATTTGTCATCATGAATGTTTAGCCCCCATGCTTTATTTTGTGGAGGGGCATAAGTTCCTTTTTGTCGCAAAGACATTTCATGTACCAAATATAAATCTGAAAATGAAATGTAAATTGCCTGGAAAATGTGCTCCCATGTCAGATGTGCTAAATTTAATTTGCTTTGGGTGCTAATCGTTGCATGATGCCTACTAATGAGAAGTCTCATATATAGAAGTAGGCACATGGCTCGGTGGCTTTGACATGACATGATGTTCTTGTGGGTGTTTGTGATGGTCTTATGGTTAAAATGGTTGTTCTAGCATGAAGTTTGTGTGGTTTTGCCATTTTGACATGTTTTGCTCATGTTTAGGACTTTGCTCATGAGAGGGTAAATTTTCGCAAAATTGCTCAATTCTATCTTAGCTTCGTCCAATGGTTGTGAAACTTGGTGATCATGAAGTTGATGTCATTACGAAGCTATAGAGTATCTAACTTGCTTATTTGGACATGTGTAACATCCTATGTTGAATTTTGTCTATTTGAGAAGCTCTACGTTGCATTTTTTGCATTTTTGGCTTGATTCATGCATTGTCAACAAGGGGGAGAAGTTTGAGCTTGTTTTGGGCTACAGAATGTATTTAGAAGGTTTTCAGGTGGTTTCGAGCCATTTCAGGGCTCTGGTGTGCACTGGTCTGAACGGTTGAGGTCACTGGTCTGACCGGTCAGAGTGCTGGCCCTGTTCACATGTTGCGCACCGCCCTGACCGGTGGTGTAGACCGGTATGACCCGTCAGAGCTGAGCTGATGCAGCTGCTCTGTTTTCATCAAGTGGTTTGCATGCATTCGTCCAGGGGGAGTTGCATTGGTTCAGGGGAGCTTGCATGTGTGCAGGGGGAGCTCTTTGTGGTTTTCGAGCTTTGGTTTGGTGGTTTGCGCTCTTTGCTTGAGCATAGTTTTGTCTCGGATGTGTCGAGCCGTTGCCCTTGCCTAAGGGGTCCGAGACTTGTCTTCTTCAAGTAATCTTTCTCTCCGCCTTTCCTTGGCTTTCGATCGCTTGTTGGAGTTTCTTTTTATTCGTTCCTTTCCTTTTTCTTTTCTCTCAGGTTACTATATGTGTGTGTTGTCAATGCACTCATCAAGGGGGGGTTGAGGACCATGTGTGGTTCGAGGACCGGTGGATGGTCGCTTCCTGGTGTGATGAGTGATTGACAATGTTGTGTGGACTGATTCTTGGCTAAGTATTATAGGTCCAGGTTGCAGCTTGACTAGCGTTGGTGCAGGTGAAGAACAAGCGCGAAAGGTCAGTGCGGATGAGGCCTCCAGGTGTGGATAAGACAGGTAGGCTTCGTTCGAGGGACCCGGTGGCCAGTGGAGTAAAGTGCGAGCCGCATGGTGGCAAGAACGGTAAGATGAAGTCATGGATGATTTCTTGGTTGAGCCTCAAAACAAAGGTCGAGCCGGGACTACGTGGGAGCCGAGTCATGAGTGGCGATTAGCGGAGGCTACACCGAGTTCACAAGGTTTCTAGTGGTTCACCAAAAACCACTGGGTTCCTTGGTTGATCCACAAAGCCAAGACCGAAGAACCGAGGACGGAGGTGCAGCAGCATCAGACCGGTTTAATCGGTGAGGAGCACCGGTTTGACCGGTGTGCGACGACGCAGTCCGGAGACTTCAAAGCGTAGGACACATGTTGGGATCGCAAGGCTTGTGTCGAGGTGTAACGCCCGCGTTTTTAGCTCCTAATAAATCACCAAATAAATCACGCGTGTTTTCAAAACTGTCCAGCTGAACTCATTTGCCCCCCTTCGGAACCCTAGTCACCGTCTCCCTCTCTCACCCTCGGCGCGCGTGCCGCGAATCCCGCCGGCACCGCCCGCACCCGGCCGTCGCCCACCGCATGCCGCCCCCGCCGCCGCCGTCGGCCACCACGCCGGGAATCCCGGGCTTGCCGCGGTCCCGCCGGCCAGCCTGCCTCGCCATCACTGCCGTCCCGAAAATTTCGCCAAAGACCCGAAAACTCGGAAAATCCCACCGGAATCTTTTCTCCCAATTCTTCATAAAATCTCTCGACTTAAATCACCTATTAAATCACCGGTGAAAAATATCCTCAAATCTCCTTCACCGCTTGAGCTTAATTCTTTTTCATAAAACATTTATCCTTCCTTGAATTCTTTTAGTCTTTCCAAAATAATGTCAACAATTTCTCTTTAACCTTTATTATCTCTCAAGACCAGTAATTTGCTAATCTTTTCCTCACGTGCACTTGAATGCACAAACTTGCTACCAAACCTTGGTCACCTTCTAGCTTGAGCACGCATAGCACCAACACTCTAATCAAGCACCATCAGGCTACTAATCTTCTCCCTCACGTGTGCATGCAACCCTCCATCCATCCTGCACAAGCGAGAGCACACATCCACATACGTACACAGCATGCAAGCACACATACACCAGACGTACAGAAGCAAGCCTCGCCTGCAAGACTCATCGCCCTGCAACCTTCAGTATGCGTACAGAGCAAAGCACAACACACAGCAAAATCAGCTCGACACCGCGTCCAAGCGCCGCACGCCCGTCCACCTCCCTGCTCGGCACGCCGCGCTGGCCCACGACTTGACCGCACCCTGCGTCCCTGCCGCTTGACGACACGACCACCATTAACTTCGCCTGCTCGACGGGTCATCTCCACCGCCGCGCACGCCGCACCTCACCACCGGCGCCGCCGCCGTCGAGCCGTCACCTTGGCTGCACAGCACCACCGTGTCGCGACGCCGCGGACCACCATAGCCCCGCCGCCGCCCGCCACGTCCCGTCGAACAGCGCCGCCATTTACTCCCCGCCGCCCTCGCCCGCCCGAGCCATCACCTCCGAGCGCCACCACGGCCACAAGCCGCCGCCCGCAACACGCCGCCGCTGCCCAGCTCGCGTTCCACCGCGTGACGCCGCTGCTCGACGAGTCGCGTCCAACAGCAAGGTCACAGCGGTGCATTCACTCCGCCGCAGACGCACCGGCCGAACCACCATTGAGGGCACACGAGCTCCGCGTGCGCACCTCCCGGTTGAGGAACCGCCTTTCCGCGGCTATAAAAGGACCGGTGACTCGCCTACCCCGTCTCGCACCTCCACAGCAGCCTCCCTCTTCCTCCCTTGCCCTCCACTGCCGCCGCCATTGCCGCCTCTACTTTAGCTCGCCACCGCTCATCGATCTCCCTCTCCGAGCTGCCCCCGCCCAAGGTGAGCCCGGATGGGCATCCCCATCCACTCCTCTCTCTCCCCATACCCTTGGATTTGGAAACGGTGACCGGAATCGCCCTACAGCAATACTCCAGTAAGCTGCGGTCGGCTCCTATGGCGGACCGGAGGCGACGAGCACGACGTGCTCTGTCTTCCCTTTTGTCTGTTCGGTTCTGTGTGAGCATATAGCTGGCACATGGGCCTAGCTGTGCACGCACAGCCCAAAATCAAAAGGGCTTGGGTATCCACGTACGAAAGCACAAGCAACCAGAAAACCTCATCCATATAATTTAATCATTTCTGAATTCAATGAGCGCCCAATGCCATATCTTCCCCATCCAAATTTCGATTCACTTGATTCTTTTTCCCAAATTCCTTTAAAATCATATTCTAACTATTCCAACTATTTTCCTCCCTCTTTAACTTATCATTGTATGACGGTTCTAGCTCTTAATCCCGAACTTTGCCACATCTTTTTTCGGGATTAATCCCGCCAAGCCATAATATTTACTCCCTCACTACGTATTTATTTATTTATTTCCTCGAGCTCACCGGTAAATTTTGTGTGCTTGTATTGATTGATTGCTTGTGTGTGCGCTATAGCCGACGAAGCAAACGAAGGAAGGTACCCCGAGCCGGAGATCGAAGCCGACTACGCGCGAGCAGAGCCCGAAGCCCCGAACGCCGAGCCGCACTCCCCGAAGACTTCGAAGACGGCAAGTCCAATCCCATCCTTTGATGCATGCTTCTGTCCTAGTTTTATAAATATAACCTATACCCGTTTTATAAATTGCATATTGTTTTACTGCAAAAACATGGTAGGATAGCCACCCTTGATTGCTATGATTGAACCATGTTTTGGCCTAAATGAGTGCTTTAAAAATGTGTGAGTGCTTTAAAAATGTGTGAGTGCTTTAAAAACAGAAATGGGATATGTTTGGAAAATGAGTAAAGAACTGGGTAGACGGGATGGACGTGTGTGTCAGGAGTATGGGTGAGCTCGTACCCGTGTGGTTGAGCGTGTTGGGAGTTGTCCATCTTGTCGGTTAAGGACCGGGTTGCGTGACATCTCACCTGACCCAAATCATCGTACAACCACTCGACCGTTGTATGTGGCAACGGCTTAGCATAAATCCCACTAGTTAATCTACTTGCCATCAGGAGTGCGGGTGAGCAGCGGGAGATCAAGGTGTAGGGGTACGATCTGTGTGGGGTACGCCCTGGTTATGTGAGATAACCCCTTGATTGCTTCTGTGGTGGCTCGTAGGGTTAGCTGAGGTGGGTAATGGCTTTGATAGGATCCGCGCCGACACTAAGGTGTTCGTGTGGTGGTACCCTACTTGTGGGTAAAGATGTACAACCTCTGCAGAGTGTCAAACCTATTCGAATAGCCGTGTCCACGGTATTGGACGAGTCACGGTGTGGTCACAAAAACTAGTGTTTGGGATGGGATGTTTTCTGGCGTGAGTTGTTTTCCGGTGAAGTGTGTGGCTGTGTGCCTGGGCTACGACGGACGGGAAGTCCGGTGGTTCCACAGTGGTTTTCCTAAAACAGTTGAGTTACTTGGGTTATGAAAATGATTTGCGAAAACCTTTTGCAACGAACCCCTGCATGAGTAAGTTTGCAAAATGAACCTTAACCTGTTCCTTGCTATATATATCATGTGCATGATCTGCTTATAAGCCCCTCCGTGGGTGGGGTTGGATTTGCTGAGTACGTATGTGCTCACCCTTGTTTTACTAACTATTTTTCAGAGGAGGATCCCGATTACATCCCCGAAGACGTTGAGTAGGTCGTGCCCTACACCCAACCGTGCTCGTGTACCCTGGGGCCCTACCGAAAGCTTCCATGGTGTGGTACTGCGAGGAGGCTATGGAAGCCTTTGCTATTGTAGTGTGGTCGTTAGCGTTTGTGTTGTTCCTTGTAGCGTTGGCACTACCGTGCCCTTTGTGTCGCCGTGATGTAAAAGACTGATTCCACCTGTTGTAATAAATGTGCTACCAGCCTCCTGGGACTGGTATTTGTGTCACATTTAGTCACCTCTGATGAGGGGACGCTTCAGGTGGTATCAGAGCCGTAGGTTGGCCGTAGGACATGACCCCTAGGATACGAGACCTCCTCTAGCCTTATCTAACCTTTTCTTTGCTAAGCTCACCTTTTTCCAAATCCTTACCTTGATTCTTGCCTGTTTCCAGATGGCTAACCCCGGATGGAACGGAGGGAATCGCCCCGTCCCACCGGCCTCCCTAACCTGTTACTACTCAGCCTAGAGCGCGTCGGAGTAAGGGATCCGCCAGAGTTCGTCTACCGGGAGTACGAACGCTACGGCACCCCTCGATGTAAGCTGCTGATCTTTGTGGGAAGAAGCACACTTTATTCCGACATAGAACCATGGTTCGTCTCCGCCACTGGTTTTCGCTTTGCCGACACCTACCCCAAGGCTGCTCGGAAGGCCCTGCGACAGCTACGAGTGGTTTATAGACAGCACCTCCGAAGGACTCCAATGGGATTCTTTCCACCCTCCGGAGGAAGAGTACGCTCGTGGATTGATCACATGAGAGGACTGGAACGAGAGGAAGAAGACTTAGAAGAAGCAGTTTCCCACCTATCCATATACCTCAGAGGCCTAGACCACCTTTATCAAGAGCAAGCCCAAAGAACCGAAGCGAACAGATTGACAGAGCGGAAAGAGCGGAGCAAGGGGATAGAACCGGAGAGGTTAAAAACAACCATAGCAGAAGTTGAACGACACAACATGGAGCAAGACTACCTCAGGGAAAAAGAACGTTCGGAGATGTTTCACAAACAGCTATGGGATGAGCTCCACAGGGAACGCAGAAGGCGAAGGGGAGAAGCCGACTTGGATGAAGAAGAACCCGAAGAAACTCACTGGGACAAAGGGGCCCAGACTGAAGATGAGATACTGGAGCAAGATCTTCCACTGAAGAAGCGTCGTATCCAGCTAGAGGAAGAATCACCATGAGACTAGGGTGTTTAGGCTAGAAACCGAGTCCTAGCAATAATAAGTGTACCCTGAAGGATGTACCCCAACCTTGCTACTAAATAAAGTTATCCATCTCTTGTACCCCATCACAACCTGTTCAACTCTACCTTTGTTTTCAGATGGCGGAAGATGGATGGACCCAAGGCGTGTGCCAGGAGGAGCCTGGTTTTGCTCGCCTGCTCATCAACTCCCTAGAGCGCCTCGGTATCACTGAGCGCCCTAGGTACTACAGCAGAGAGTACGAGCAACTCGGCACTCTTCACTGTAGAGTGGTCCTCTCCGTCGCTAGAAGCAACCGCCACACCAACATCGAGCCGTGGCGCGTGACCGCCACAGGGTTTCGACTCGAGACACCTATCCTTTGGCCCTCAGAAAAGCCCTCCGTTACCTGTGTCGGATCTACGAAGAACACCTCGTCCCCACACCAATGAGGTACTTTCCCCCCGCCGTCAGAACCCCAGTTTGGCAGGCCCGCATGAGAAACCTGGAACGACGCCGCCACCAAGAAGACCTGCTGTACCACGTAGTCGCCTACCTTGTCTCCCCCGGACAAGCTCTTTGATGACCGAGCCGGGCACTTGAGGGAACAAATCAGTCGGGCCGAGCAAGCTGAAGTCACAGTGAGGATGCACCCAGTCCGAGTGGCTCAAGCTGAAGCAAGGACCGCGGCCGCCATAAGCAGTGAAGCCGTTGCCCAGGAAAGCCTCAGGAGAATCCAGGACCAACACATGCAAGAATGGACCAACGGTGGAACATCTGTTCCCGCCATTGGAGAAGCTCAAGTCCTGCTGGGAACACCCCTAGTAGGATGGGGAGGAACTATAGAAGTCCCACCAGCACCACCGACAGTCACCGAACCCCCAGCAGCGACCGCTGAAGCCGCAACACAGCCTCAGGAAAATGGAGACCCCGAAGGCGGAAACGATGACGAGTTGCTCATTCCGCTGGAAGAACACTCGACCCCAGAAGACAGCTCCCCTCGCGAGTAGTGTGCCCCAAGACCCAGGGAATGAAGCCGTACTGGTCCAAGTCACGCCCTTAGTCCTTAGTCGTGTAGTGTGTCCGCGCAGTCGGGATGTATCCTCCTCGCTGGTTTGTAATAAAAACTTATTTGTGCTTGCTTGTTTGCTATGTGCTTGTTGAGTGCTTACCGGCAGGAGTAGACCCTGCCTTTTCAAAAAGAAATCCGATTTAATTCACTTCAACATCACATAAAACTAGATCTCTTAGAAAACCCGCTTCTTTACAGATGGTTTCCAGGCGCCCTGTCAGGACCCACCGATCGGACGCTGAAGGATCGCAAGCCGATCGGAGGGAGCGTCTCCACGACCAGGAAGTTAACCAAAATGAAGATGGAGGAGAGAACGTGGTCCTGCCACCGCCACCCCCTCCCGTTGACTTGGCACAAGTCTTGGCCAACCAGACTGTCCTGATGGAGGCCATTTTCAACGCTGTCAACCGCCCAAGACCCCGAGTTTTGAGCATGAATGAGAAGCTGATCGAGTTCCTCAGGACTAAGCCGCCCACCTTTAGCGGGTCGGTGAATCCTTTGGATGCTGACGATTGGCTGAGAGCCATCCTGAGGGAATTAGAGCCCTTCAACTACGAGGACCACGACAAGGTTCTCTGGCGCTCACCGGCCTCACCGGGACAGCCCCTAGCTCGGTGGGAAAATTACCGTGCCGCGCCCAAGGATCCCTCCGCCATCACATGGGATGAATTCGTGGAGGAGTTCCGTCGCTACCACATCCCGGAGGCCACACTGAAGCGGAAGGCAGACGAGTTCCGCGAACTCTGCCAAGGCAACATGTCTGTGGAGGAGTACACGTACCAGTTCATAGAGCTGGCACACTATGCCCCCGAGGAGGTGGATAAAGACTCCAAAACGCAAGAGATGTTCAAGAAGGGGCTGACTTCGGAACTGAGGACACTGCTGACTCCTCAGATTTACCCGGACTTTAACACCCTCATGAACATGGCAATACTCACGGAGAGAGCAAGGGCCGAGGAAAAGAAGGAAAACAAGCGCAAGTTCATGGAACACAAGGCCAAGCGACAAGAGCGGTCCCGGAGGCCGAGAAACTTTGGACACCCCATGTCCGGGTTCCAAGCTCCTATGCGATACGAACCCAATCCCAAGCCACGAGCTCGCAAGCCCCCGAGCCCGGTTCAAGCCCTCCTACAACCGCAGTGCCATGAAGCCCCCACGAACAACACCGGCCCGGATCACTACCAACAACAACAACGGCTCCCGAGTGTGTTTCAACTGCCGAGAAACCGGGCACTTCATCGCCAACTGCCCGTATGCTAAAAAGCCAACCACCACCACCTACTCCAACTCGGTGAACGGGCCAAGGCCGCTTGTGTCAGGAGCCAACCGCATGCCGGTGCGCAGCAACAATAACTTCGGCAACAACAACATCAACCAGCAGATAAGGCAGCCCCAGCAGTCGTATGGACGCGCCCGGGTCAATCACACCAATGCGCAAGAGGCACAGGAAGCACAAGGCGTAGTACTCGGTGAGTTCCTGGTCAGCTCAGTCTTGGCTACCATACTATTCGATTTGGGAGCATCACACTCATTCATATCCTCAAGCTTTGTGGAAAAGCATAGCATACCCACAGTACTACTAAAGGCACCCCTAATAACTCGAACACCCGGAGGTGACATTAAGTGTCAACTGGGATGCCCCCGGGTAAGGATTATTTTAAGTGGGGTAGAGTTCCTAGCAGACCTAGTGGTACTGAAATCCAAAGGGATAGATGTGATCCTTGGGATGGATCGGTTAAGCCGCACCATGGCCTCATAAGTTGCGCCGATAAAGTAGTGCACCCGACCAACCCGGACGGGATACAAGTGACCGCCACACCCGAGGACACGGAGCCAGATATAATGGTTTTCAACATAGAAGCCAAGTCCATAGAGGACGTCCCAGTAGTACGAGAATACCCAGATGTGTTCCCCGAAGAACTCCCTGGAATGCCACCAGACAGGGATATAGAGTTCGTAATTGACCTTATCCCTGGAACCTCTCCCATAGCCAAGAGGCCCTATAGGATGGCAGCCCCTGAATTGGCAGAATTGAAGAAGCAGTTAGCAGAACTCCAGCGAAGTGGGTTCATCAGACCAAGCTCATCACCATGGGGAGCCCCAGTGCTTTTCGTGGAAAAGAAGGATAAGAGCATGAGGATGTGTGTGGACTATCGCTCGCTGAACGAGGTCACTATTAAGAATAAGTACCCTCTTCCCAGAATAGATGACCTATTTGACCAACTGAAGGGAGCCAAGTATTTCTCGAAGGTGGATCTAAGATCAGGGTACACCAGCTCAAGATTAGGGAAAGTGACATCCCCAAGACCGCCTTTGTCACTCGCTACGGGCAATATGAATTCACGGTGATGTCCTTTGGACTAACCAATGCACCAGCCTACTTCATGAACCTCATGAATAAGGTGTTCATGGAAGAGCTGGACAAGTTTGTCGTAGTCTTCATTGACGACATACTTGTTTACTCCAAGAGCGTGGAGGAGCATGAACAACATCTTCGAGTAGTGCTTCGGGAAAATTGAGGGCACGAAGCTATACGCCAAGTTCAGCAAGTGTGAATTTTGGTTGGAGAAAATATCCTTCCTTGGGCACATTCGACCGCGGAAGGAGTAGTGTGGACCCGGGAAAGTTGAGACGATCTCCAAGCGCGGCAACCGACCAACGTGAGCGAGATCAGGAGTTTCCTAGGTTTAGCAGGGTACTACCGGAGATTTATCGAGGGATTCTCCAAGATCGCCCGGCCCATGACAGAGCTGCTCAAGAAAGAAAAGAAGTTTAACTGGACCGAGGCCTGCGAAAGAAGTTTCCAAGAGTTGAAGAAGAGGTTGACCACAGCCCCAGTGCTGACCCTGCCAGACATTCAACGGGACTTTGTCGTGTATTGCGATGCCTCGACAAGGGCTGGGATGTGTTCTCATGCAAGATGGGAAGGTAGTGGCATATGCCTCCCGTCAGCTCAAACCCCATGAACAGAATTATCCCACCCATGATCTGGAGTTTGCAGCCGTAGTGCATGCCCTGAAGATCTGGAGACACTACCTGATCGGGAACAAGTGTGAAATCTACACAGACCACAAGAGTCTAAAGTACCTCTTCACCCGGCCCCGACCCGAACCTAAGACGAGAGAAGATGGCTAGAGCTAGTCAAGGACTATAACCTAGAGATTCACTACCACCCGGGGAAGGCCAATGTGGTAGCAGATGCCCTAAGCCGGAAAACCTACGAGAAGGCAGCACCCAAGAGTGCCCAGTTGCAAGAGGAGATGGCACGGCTCAACGTACACATCGTTCCCCAAGGATACGTCCGCCAGCTGAGTGTTCAGCCTACCCTAGAGGAAAAGATCCGGAAGGCCCAAGAGACCGATGAAAATCTGATGAAGATTCGCAAGCATACCGGAGAGAACAAGGCCCCTGACTTCAGGGTAGATGACCAAGGCACCCTGTGGTACAAAAACAGGATATGCGTGCCCGAAGGTGGAGATTTTCGACAGACCATCATGGATGAGGCACACAACTCAGCATACTCCATTCACCCGGGATCCACCAAGATGTACATGGACTTAAAACAGAAGTATTGGTGGAATGGGATGAAAGCAGACATTGCACGGTTCGTCGCCCACTGTGACACTTGTCAGAGGATCAAAGCCGAACATCAGAAGCCCGTAGGACTGTTGCAACCTTTACCAATCCCGGTATGGAAGTGGGACGAGATAGGTATGGACTTCGTAGTAGGGTTGCCAAGGACTCAGAAGGGACATGACTCCATTTGGGTGATCGTGGACCGACTCACTAAAGTCGCTCACTTTCTACCCGTACGGACCACTTACGGTGGAGAGAAGTTGGCAAAACTCTACATACAAAATATAGTAAAGCTGCATGGAGTGCCTAGCAGAATAGTCTCAGATAGAGGGACCCAGTTCACCTCTAGATTCTGGAAAAGCCTGCACAAAGCCATGGGCACCAAGCTAGACTTCAGCTCAGCGTACCACCCACAGACAGACGGACAGACCGAAAGGGTGAATCAAATTTTGGAAGATATGTTGAGAGCATGCGTCCTCACCTATGGCAAAGATTGGGAGCAGAGCCTGCCATATGCAGAATTTTCCTACAACAACGGCTACCAAGCAAGTCTGGGAATGTCGCCATTCGAAGCACTATACGGGAGAAAATGTAGGACACCCCTGATGTGGTCAGAAGTAGGAGAGCGTGCCCTGGTTGGGCCCGCACTTATAAAGGAAGCCGAAGAGCGAGTCGCCGATATCCGAGAAAAGCTGAGAGCCGCCCAGTCCCGACAGAAGAGCTACGCAGACAAGAAAAGGTGTGAAGCGAGCTTCAATACAGGAGACTACGTCTACCTCAAGGTTTCGCTCATCCGGGGGACTCGAAGATTTCAAATACACGGGAAGTTGGCCCCTCGGTACATCGGACCGTATAAAGTACTAAAGAGGGTCGGAGCAGTAGCATACCGGTTGGAGCTACCCGAAGACATGTCAGATATACACCCAGTGTTTCATATCTCCCAGCTACGCCGGTGTTTGAAGGTTCTTGAAGAAAAGCGAGTACCGGTAGAAACCATCGATCTACAGCCAGACCTTAGGTACCAGGAGGTGCCCGTCAAGATTTTGGACACAGTGGTCAAGCGGACGAGAACATCAGAAGTACGGGTGTGCAGAGTCCAATGGAGCAGACACGGAGTGGAAGAAGCCACGTGGGAACGAGAGGACGCGTTGAAGGAGTTTCCCCACCTGTTCGAAACTTAGCCGAATCTCGAGGGCGAGATTCATTTTAAGTGGGGTAGGTTTGTAACGCCCGCGTTTTTAGCTCCTAATAAATCACCAAATAAATCACGCGTGTTTTCAAAACTGTCCAGCTGAGCTCATTTGCCCCCCTTCGGAACCCTAGTCACCGTCTCCCTCTCTCACCCTCGGCGCGCGTGCAGCGAATCCCGCCGGCACCGCCCGCACCCGGCTGTCGCCCACCGCATGCCGCCCGGCGGCGCCGCTGTCGGCCACCACGCCGGGAATCCCGGGCTTGCCGCGGTCCCGCCGGCCAGCCTGCCTCGCCATCACTGCCGTCCCGAAAATTTCGCCAGCACCCGAAAAACTGGAAAATCCCACCGGAATCTTTTCTCCCAATTCTTCATAAAATCTCTCGACTTAAATCACCTATTAAATCACCGGTGAAAAATATCCTCAAATCTCCTTCACCGCTTGAGCTTAATTCTTTTTCATAAAACATTTATCCTTCCTTGAATTCTTTTAGTCTTTCCAAAATAATGTCAACAATTTCTCTTTAACCTTTATTATCTCTCAAGACCAGTAATTTGCTAATCTTTTCCTCACGTGCACTTGAATGCACAAACTTGCTACCAAACCTTGGTCACCTTCTAGCTTGAGCACGCATAGCACCAACACTCTAATCAAGCACCATCAGGCTACTAATCTTCTCCCTCACGTGTGCATGCAACCCTCCATCCATCCTGCACAAGCGAGAGCACACATCCACATACGTACACAGCATGCAAGCACACATACACCAGACGTACAGAAGCAAGCCTCGCCTGCAAGACTCATCGCCCTGCAACCTAGTATGCGTACAGAGCAAAGCACAACACACAGCAAAATCA
The DNA here is from genome assembly GCA_947561735.1 of Cenchrus americanus. Classification (NCBI taxonomy): domain Eukaryota; kingdom Viridiplantae; phylum Streptophyta; class Magnoliopsida; order Poales; family Poaceae; genus Cenchrus; species Cenchrus americanus. The sequence continues at coordinate 80,130,114 of OX387240.1, forward strand.
GCTGGACACCGCGTCCAAGCGCCGCACGCCCGTCCACCTCCCTGCTCGGCACGCCGCGCTGGCCCACGACTTGACCGCACCCTGCGTCCCTGCCGCTTGACGACACGACCACCATTAACTTCGCCTGCTCGACGGGTCATCTCCACTGCCGCGCACGCCGCACCTCACCACCGGCGCCGCCGCCGTCGAGCCGTCACCTTGGCTGCACAGCACCACCGTGTCGCGACGCCGTAGACCACCATAGCCCCGCCGCTGCCCGCCACGTCCCGTCGAACAGCGCCGCCATTTACTCCCCGCCGCCTCGCCTGCCTGAGCCATCACCTCCGAGCGCCACCACGGCCACAAGCCGCCGCCCCGCAACACGCCGCCGCTGCCCGGCTCGCGTTCCACCGCGTGACGCCGCTACTCGACGAGTCGCGTCCAACAGCAAGGTCACAGCGGTGCATTCACTCCGCCGCAGACGCACCGGCCGAACCGCCATTGAGGGCACACGAGCTCCGCGTGCGCACCTCCCGGTTGAGGAACCGCCTTTCCGCGGCTATAAAAGGACCGGTGACTCGCCTACCCCGTCTCGCACCTCCACAGCAGCCTCCCTCTTCCTCCCTTGCCCTCCACCGCCGCCGCCATTGCCGCCTCTACTTTAGCTCGCCACCGCTCATCGATCTCCCTCTCCGAGCTGCCCCTGCCCAAGGTGAGCCCGGGATGGGCATCCCCATCCACTCCTCTCTCTCCCCATACCCTTGGATTTGGAAACGGTGACCGGAATCGCCCTACAGCAATACTCCAGTAAGCTGCGGTCGGCTCCTATGGCGGACCGGAGGCGACGAGCACGACGTGCTCTGTCTTCCCTTTTGTCTGTTCGGTTCTGTGTGAGCATATAGCTGGCACATGGGCCTAGCTGTGCACGCACAGCCCAAAATCAAAAGGGCTTGGGTATCCACGTACGAAAGCACAAGCAACCGTAAAACCTCATCCATATAATTTAATCATTTCTGAATTCAATGAGCGCCCAATGCCATATCTTCCCCATCCAAATTTCGATTCACTTGATTCTTTTTCCCAAATTCCTTTAAAATCATATTCTAACTATTCCAACTATTTTCCTCCCTCTTTAACTTATCATTGTATGACGGTTCTAGCTCTTAATCTCGAACTTTGCCACATCTTTTTTCGGGATTAATCCCGCCAAGCCATAATATTTACTCCCTCACTACGTATTTATTTATTTATTTCCTCGAGCTCAGCCGGTAAATTTTGTGTGCTTGTATTGATTGATTGCTTGTGTGTGCGCTATAGCCGACGAAGCAAACGAAGGAAGGTACCCCGAGCCGGAGATCGAAGCCGACTACTGCGAGCAGGAGCCCGAAGCCCCGAACGCCGAGCCGGCACTCCCCGAAGACTTCGAAGACGGCAAGTCCAATCCCATCCTTTGATGCATGCTTCTGTCCTAGTTTTATAAATATAACCTATACCCGTTTTATAAATTGCATATTGTTTTACTGCAAAAACATGGTAGGATTGCCACCCTTGATTGCTATGATTGAACCATGTTTTGGCCTAAATGAGTGCTTTAAAAATGTGTGAGTGCTTTCAAAATGTGTGAGTGCTTTAAAAACGGAAATGGGATATGTTTGGAAAATGAGTAAAGAACTGGGTAGACGGGATGGACGTGTGTGTCAGGAGTATGGGTGAGCTCGTACCCGTGTGGTTGAGCGTGTTGGGAGTTGTCCATCTTGTCGGTTAAGGACCGGGTTGCGTGACATCTCACCTGACCCAAATCATCGTACAACCACTCGACCGTTGTATGTGGCAACGGCTTAGCATAAATCCCACTAGTTAATCTACTTGCCATCAGGAGTGCGGGTGAGCAGCGGGAGATCAAGGTGTAGGGGTACGATCTGTGTGGGGTACGCCCTGGTTATGTGAGATAACCCCTTGATTGCTTCTGTGGTGGCTCGTAGGGTTAGCTGAGGTGGGTAATGGCTTTGATAGGATCCGCGCCGACACTAAGGTGTTCGTGTGGTGGTACCCTACTTGTGGGTAAAGATGTACAACCTCTGCAGAGTGTCAAACCTATTCGAATAGCCGTGTCCACGGTATTGGACGAGTCACGGTGTGGTCACAAAAACTAGTGTTTGGGATGGGATGTTTTCTGGCGTGAGTTGTTTTCCGGTGAAGTGTGTGGCTGTGTGCCTGGGCTACGACGGACGGGAAGTCCGGTGGTTCCCACGGTGGTTTTCCTAAAACGGTTGAGTTACTTGGGTTATGAAAATGATTTGCGAAAACCTTTTGCAACGAACCCCCGCATGAGTAAGTTTGCAAAATGAACCTTAACCTGTTCCTTGCTATATATATCATGTGCATGATCTGCTTATAAGCCCCTCCGTGGGTGGGGTTGGATTTGCTGAGTACGTATGTGCTCACCCTTGTTTTACTAACTATTTTTCAGAGGAGGATCCCGATTACATCCCCGAAGACGTTGAGTAGGTCGTGCCCTACACCCAACCGTGCCTGTGTACCCAGGGCCCTACCGAAAGCTTCCATGGTGTGGTACTCTGAGGAGGCTATGGAAGCCTTTGCTATTGTAGTGTGGTCGTTAGCGTTTGTGTTGTTCCTTGTAGCGTTGGCACTACCGTGCCCTTTGTGTCGCCGTGATGTAAAAGACTGATTCCACCTGTTGTAATAAATGTGCTACCAGCCTCCTGGGACTGGTATTTGTGTCACATTTAGTCACCTCTGATGAGGGGACGCTTCACGAGGCTAAGCAAGTTTGCGGTCGCTGGGCATCCATCCGATGGAGCGATGACAAAGACTTCCGAATTCGCCCTCGAGGGGTATGTATCCCTAATTAGCTTGTAAGGGTATTTTAGACTTTCAGTTGCCTCCATATAACCCAAGTGGTGAGAGGATGGCAACCATCTTTTGGAACCCTAGCTCATTTTGTTTTGTTATTTTCCTCTTCCTTTTCCCTTGGAATTTCTAGGACTAGCTTGAGAGCTTCATGGTGAGATCTTGTGAGAGGGTAGGATGATCGGGCGAAAGCTAGACCTTGTATGAACCTTCATGGAATGTATAGATGATTCGGTGTGGTTCCTCAAGGCTTGTTTGAGTTCTTCCCGGTTTTCTTTTTTGGTGTTTCTCGAAGCCGTTTCTTGGCGATTTTCTTGGAGAGATTTTGAGGCCACTTTCTTATGGATTTATTGGGGGATGTATGCATGAACCCTTCGTGGTTCTTTTCCCTTTGATTCGCGTGATAACCCGCCCAGGAAAATACCGTACTATCGCCTAAGAGCGATCCACTTTGGTCATTAAGCAATAGTAAAGTATCATCCTGTCGTTAGTTGCCGGGTTAATGCCCGGTAAATCACTTGAAAAGCAACAGGGATCGAATATATGCATTAAAACTCGCTCGAAGGCAAGTCCAGAGATACAACAACATTAATATCCGAATTCGTACTTGAAGGGTTTAATTATTACAAACCATAGTTTTTGCCATGATGAAATAGTTCAGAGTTTTTGAAAAGTAGCGGAATTAAACTAACGGAAGCGAAGACACCACGGGAGGCCATCCATGATGCTTTCAGTAGTCGTCCTCCACCCACTCCAGCTCCCAGCCGGGCGGGATCTCTCCGGGCCACACATCACTGAAGGCATTACCTGGATCAACATATTATAGCAAGGCTGAGTATACTAATACTCAGCAAGTCTTACCCGTCCGTGATAACTACATCACCAAATCTAGACCATGAAAGGTTTTTTTGGCTACTGGGTTGCTTTTGCTAAAAAGTAACAAAGAGTAGGTCCTTACTTTCAAGATTTTAGCACAAGTTCTAGTAGTTTAATCTTTACTACATTAGCCAACTAGTACAAACAAAGTTGTGCAATACCATTAATCAAGCATAAAATTCATCAACTTCCATCATTAGGGATCTCATGACTAGTGGAGTAAGTAGTCTCGGATAACAGTGAGAGGCCGACAATCGATTGATTTAAACCTTGCAAGGTAAACCCAAACACACGGTAGGCTGCCCACAAAGGGACAAATTTCCCAGGCCGTTTCCAGAAATCCTTGGGTCGGGATCGAATCTTACAGTCTTTGGTGCAGGCTATCTGGCATGTCCCACCCAGTACACCCAGAGTCACCATACACCACCGGTGGCGAGCCATGAGAGCGAATCCCAAGAGTAGTAACGGTAGGATCCCTCGCCGCCTCATTAAGGTACTAGGCTTACCGGTCCCATACCCGACATGTGCTTAGTACGTTCAAAAGCTTAACCCACATAACCACTGGACCGGAGCCCAGATCCCATGCTCTTACCACGTGAGCAATCCATTTAAGGATACATTGTGATTCCTATCTAGGAACCTATTCTCGCGAGTGAGGTCGTCACTCGACTTGTAACGGTCCTATAACTTAGCAGCTATCGACCTATCATACTAGTAAGGACAAAGGTACCTAGGGATCATGCATCTAGGGTTTCATTCAACTCTTGAACGTAAATGCACAATCATCCATAGATAATTGAATAAAGAATTTGAAAACTGGGTTAGATGCACCGGAGCTTGCCTTCGTCAGCTAGGTTAGCCTGGGCACCCTCGGTGTCGAGCACTTCCACGTACTGCAGCGAAGCTTCCACTCCTCCTTCCTCGGTTTCCGGGACAAGGGAGTAATCTTCGTCTGGAAGATCTACACGGAATGCAATGCAAGTTTAGGTGATGTGATAGTTTGTTGTCTTATCCAACTCTTGTTGGTCATATTCACCTTAACAAGCATCTAGATAGTGTTTCTCTTTTAGGAAGGTTATTAGTTGTACATGGGTTACTCTTTTATTGCACATTTGAATAAAGGTTTTTATTATACTTGTTATTTCATGTGAAGGCTTTAATCCTTTTTCCTTTCACAAGCAAAGGTATAAATAATATCTTTATCCATGAATTAATGTCTTATCAGCAATGATAATTAATTATCTTTTAATTGCATTAAATAATACCTTCAAAAAGGAAAAAGAATTAATTAGGGTTTTTTCTTTATTTAACTTCTCTTTAATATTAAAATGGCTTTTAAGCTTTTTATTAAGCAATTAAATTACCAAAAATTAAAGAAGTGTTTCTTAAGCATATTAACACCTATCCTGGTCCATTGGACCCACATGTAAGTGTTGGATGCGAGGAAATTAAATACTATTGAAAAATAACAAGGGCTAGCTAGTGATTCAAATTAAATGCATACAAAAATAATTAAGCACCAAACTGATCCCAACTTTCTCATGCATTCTCTGTGGTCCTAAACAAGCCTAAAGAACCAGCATATTCACCTAGGAACTTTACTGATCTTGGTTCATTAATTTACAAGGAAAAACATGCATAAATCAAGAATAATTATTTCTGGTAAGCCAAAAATCATGATTAATTCGCAAGATGTGTATTTTAGTATTACAAGACAGTGTGCACAAGTTGAGCTCAAAAACATAAATACAATTAGCAAGAAAAATCATCTAGGCAGTTTCTGCAGGAATGGAAAACAATTTATTTAACAAGATATACTGCATAACTTTGTGCAACTTTTGGCACAGCATCTAGTCATGACCTAACCTACAACATATCCAAAATTGGGATATATAGGAGTTATGGATTTAAAGTTATACTAGATCTAGGTTTTTTACCTTTGTATTTTTCAAGCTAAAATTATTTAGAATCCAGCCCTGTGCAAGTAACAAAAGTGGTGGGATTTTTCTTCCTGAACCCCACAAAATTGGTTTGGTATTTTTCTGTTTTTTCTATGAATTTCTAGGAATTTTCTAAGGCACTGGACTAAACTGCAAAGAAACTTAGGGTTCTTAACAACTATGCCCTGGACTTTTACGCGAAACACCCTAGACAAAACTCGTTGCTTGCAATTGGGTCTCTGGCCGGGGAGGTCGGCGCAGCTACGGCCAAATCCGGCGAACCGGCGGCGATCCCGGCCGGGCAAGTAGCCAGGCTGGACCACACGCTCACCTAGGAGTGGTAGGGGACCGGAGTGGAGGCGGAGAGATGGCCGGCGACGAGGTTCAGCAGTGGCCGACAGCGGTGGCCGCGGCGGCTCGGGGAATTCCGGCGAGGGGGCGAAATGGGTGGCAACAAATGAACGTGTGAGCTTCACTAGAGCCTAGGGGAGGTAACCGGACGGCTGGACGGCGGCGAGCATGGGCGGCGAGCTCTAGCACTGGGCGGCGGCGGCAATGGCGACGGGCGGCTCGGGGCGGCGCGCGGAGAGAGGCAAGGGCCTTAAATAGGCCGGGGAGGCGCATCGCGGTGACGATGGCATGACGGCGGAGATACCGCCGTACCACGGCGGCTCGGGCGACGCGCGTACGGCGACGCGGCTCGAGGCGCCTCGGGGGCGGGGGACGTTGGGGCGCGGGCGACCTCGGGGGGGGCGTGCCTCGGGCGGCGCTAGGCCTCGGGCCGCGCGGGCGCGGACGCCGGGCGGCGCCGGCGGCGGCCGGCGACGGGCGGCGCGCGGGCGCACGACGTCGCGGCGCACTGGCGTTCTGTCGGTTTTGTGTTGCTGGGGCTGTTTTGGAAATTGCAAAACTCCAAATTTTTGTACAGAAGTCGACCAAGTGATGAATACCAAAGTGGTAGATCTAGCTACCCTTAACATTTTCTACAAAGGCTATTTAGGGTTTTTCTGCACCAATTCGAAGTTATTTGAATGCCAAAAGTGAATGTCAGCCTGTCTTTGACAACAGTGAAAACTGCCTTGCAACTCAATTTCCAAGCTTTTCCCCTCAAAATTTGAAATGCCAATCTACATGAAAGTTGTGTCCCTCATCAAGATGGACAACTTTCATAAAGGTAGAGTTTTAAGTGTTTTGGTGAAATTTGGAGAACGCGGCAAAAGTTCTGGCAGACACCTGTGGACACTAGGGTGGCAAGGGGTTTGACCAAACCTTTGACCATGGGTTGACCCCACAAGTGTGTTTACTAGTCAAATAGGGTCACTAGGGTGGGTTAGTGAGTTTTTCAAGGTGAGGGCCCAGGTAGACCGTGGTTTGACCACTGTTGACCATTTGACCGGCTATTACGGCTAATTAAAAACCTGGGGCGTCACAATTCCCCTTCCAAATCCGTGAGAAAAGAGGCTCGATTTTGGGGTTTTCGTTGTCTCAGGGTTTGTGGTGTTCTTGGCGGAAATCCTTTGATTCCTCTTGATTCAACAAGTTTTCGTGGACCATAACTTGGCTATGGAGTGCCCATGAGGTGTTCCTACTATCCCCAAAGTCTTGTTCGAATCCGTGGAGCGAATCGGGAGATCGGGAGTTGGATTTGGAGGAGTGGACCCGCTGGTGCTGTTCATCCCGAGCTGCCCAGGCGTGATCGGTCTGACCGGTGCAAGAGACCAGTCTGACAGGTGTGAGACTTTTGTGGGATTTTCCTCCAGTGAGTTGCTTGTTCCGCATGTCTTTGGGTTGTGTTGTTGCTGGTCAGTTCTTGGTCTGTTTGGAGTTGTTTTGCTAGGTTTTGTGTAGGGTTCTTCTTCCGTGCAGGTTGTGTTTTGGGGGTGTTTTTGTTCCAGGGCCTAGAGAAGTCATTGAGGCTCTCTGGAACATTTGTTGTGTGGTTGTTGTAGCCACCGGCCTGACCGACTCTGTCCACCGATCTGACCGGTTGTTGACGGTCGATTTTGGTACACCTTGCTATAAGTTTACCGTCAACATTTGCACGTATTTGATATTCTAACCAATGGTACTAACCCCCCCGGAGGTATCAAGTTCACTCTTGCACGTCTATTTTGGAGTTTGTTGTTTACACAGGAAATTGACGTTAAAGTGGAGACTTTCGGGATAAGTTCATCAAGCACTTCAAGAGAAGATCATGAAGCCCGACACAAGTCAAGACACATCATGAACATAACTCCAAAGGGCCCAGGGACCGAAGAATGAAGCCGGAAAACTCCAGGGACCTGGACAGAAGATGCTGAAAAGGTTGCGCGACAAGGAGCTCTGTCTAAACCGTGGAGAAGACGACGTCAAGGGTCCACATGCGTAAGGGAGCAAGTCAACAATTGACCGAGAAGCATCGGGGAGCGAGACGGGGCCGAACCGGGCCAAAATGGGCCTGGGCCGGTTGGCCCAGGATGGCCGGCCCAGCCTGCTTCGGGCCCGGTTCGCAACCCCCTTTTGCCCTAGGTGCTTATCTATTTATTGCCTCTGCCTCTGCCGACCGCCACATCCATCCATTCATCAGAGAGTCGCCGAGACGAAGGTGAAGCACCGGGAGGAAGCCGACGACCGCCGCAAGTCCTCGAGTTGCCTAGGAGATGGCTTAGGCCATGCCTAGCTGCCATGGTTGGCCCCGCGTGGTAAAGCCATGGTGGAGTTCTGGAGTCGCGACTTGAATTCGTCACGTCGTTTGTACCTTCAACATCCGGTGATGTAACCATATCTTGTCATACTTTGATCTACTGCGAGTTATGCTTATTCATATGTGTAGCTACCATATGCCTTTAGTAGGACTAGATCGAATCATGGTGATTAGTCTTGTCTTGCGGATACACCGTAGTAGTGCACGGACCTAGGTTGTTGCTCGGTGATGAATATCCTTGCGTAGTGACAGTACGGTGGAGGAGAAAGCGGCGAGTGAACGTGTATCGGACCACTCCATATCGGGTTACTCCATATCGAGTGTAATCCTTGTCATAGTATAGGATTAGATTGGTTTATCACCTTGGCCGGAACGGCAACAAGAAGACGATGGGCTAGGGTTACCTTTTGATGCTTACCTTTATGGCTTGGTGGATGTGATCCATACATCCCTTCGTGTTTGTATGATTACCTTTATGCAATCAATGCTTCACATAGGGTTAGACCGATAGGTTAGATAGAGAACCTTAGTGGTTTGCTTCCGATCCTTGGATTGACAAATCTAGGGAGGACCCTCCTTGGTGAAAAAGGCACCAAGTCACCCGTATTGCGGTGAACTTGAGCACGATTTTACACCGTCAACACCGCGCAGGCCATCGGTCTGACCGGTGTAGCACAGGCAGCAAGCCATGCAAGTTTCCGCTGTGTGTGTTGGTGAGTTTTGGGTCGGAAGGTTGTTTGTTGGTTTCTAGGATCAGTAGCACTCCAGTGGCTACGTGGTTTTGACCAACTTGGGTAGTTGAGTCGGAGACGTGTGTTGGAAGTTGTGTTCATCTTGTTGGAGCCTCTATTTCCTTCGAGAAGAATTTTTATCGGCTCCCATTCACTCTCCCTCTGGTGCGCCGTTTCGGTCCTTCAATTATTAGCCTCGGTGAGCGTTGAACACTGAGTAGAGACTACAGAAAGAGCACCCTGGTGTGGCTGGGGTATGAGCCTGGATTGGATTTGACCAGAAGCCTCATCAACCAAGCAACCCACGAGATCTTGTCTGATATTAATATGCTAACAGTTGATTCGATCTGCTTATTCTCTGAATTGCTGCTTCCATTTGAAGCAGCTGAACTTCTAGTTTGGATCTTGCTATCTACAGGAGACTGAATCAGCAGAGTCTGGTTATTGCCTGCAGTTCCACTGCTATGAGATGCAGTTCCATGACCATCCATGGCCGCTGCACCTGCACTCATGGTCTGATTAATGAATGGAACAACAGTTCCATTGCCTAAAGCTGCACTTCCGCTTCCTAACTGGTGCGTTGAGCCGACAACATTCCTTGCACTGGCTTTCACCCCGCTACCATCTCCGGCATCCACAGAACTCGCGTTCGCGTTGGAGCCGTTGATCAGAACAGGTTGGCCTCCCTTCGCCGTTGCGCCATCTTGGGCTGAACCGCCGCTCGGAAGTCCAAGTCCAGGCCCACCACCCTTCGCCTCGGCAGTGACAGTTCCGGTGGAATGTTTGGGTTCCAGCGCTCGCCGTCCCCACTGGATATGTGAGAGTGCGCCATTCGTGGGCCGAGGCAGTGGCGCGTAAAGATTGGGGAGGCATCCATGCATAGACAGAACAATAAACCAATACACCGTACGTAGATACATAACACTAATCACGAAATCAAACAATAAAATACGCAGTACAAATTGCATAATAGAAATTAAGAGACGGATAATTAAAAAATGCAAAGTGCAAAAACAAGATGTTTGGCCCAACCGGTCCATCCTATCCTCTCACAGTCTCACCTCTTCATCTCACCGTCCGCTCAACATTGACCTTCATCCATCCGTAAGCCAGGCCAACCCTAGGAGACCACTACCCCAAAGAAATCTTAGGGTGCGTTTGGCATGGCTCGTGACTGTGGCAACTCCAGCTGTGGCTGTGCTGAGCTGAATCCATTTTAGGAAAATGTTCGGCAAAACAGTTTCTCCAACCTGTGTCACATGATTAGAGGGTGAAATACCCATAGTGCCCTTCACTTTTCTTTTTTATTTTCCTTAATTTTTTCCACCTATGTTTTCATTTCATTTATTTTTTATTTTACTTTTCCTATTTTTCTCTTTTATTTCCATCTTTCCCTTCGTATCTCCACCGCAAGCCCTTGTGGCCTTAGGGCAGTCCGGAAAGTTTCTATATCAATATCCAATGAAGAAAAAATTAATTATAGACTCCACATCTCCAATGCATAGTTTCCTATAGCAGTTTCTATATTTAATAAGCATCATCATCTATTAAAAATTGGTATGATCAGCTGTGGCAAGACTCATGTAGTCATGTTAGTCACACAGCCCCTCTACCTCACGTTTCTCCCTCCTGGCGTCAGGCGCTCCTTGCCAAGATGTTGGCTCTCCTCATGCTGCTGGCCAAGAACAGAGAAAACACTCTTCTTCCCTCTTCCAAATCCCATATCCAAATCCAGCAATCAGGCTATGCATGTCACACCACAACGTTCTTCTTCTCGAGAGCTTTTCATTCTCATATGCGGCTCTCCTTGGCGTGGAATATTGGAGGAGATCGAAGAAGGTAGCCAAAGGCCAAAGCCATCCATGGCCGCCTCGGCTTTTTTCACGCCACTAGTGTTACCAAGCATGGCTAGCTTTGTCTGCTCGTGCAAATACCAACTTGGCCATCGCTGCTAGGTCTGGCTTCTCCTAATCTTTACTTCGGAGTGGCCTTCCTCTTCAACCTAATGTATCCAGACGGCAAGAGCGAGCGTCGGAGCAAATTGTGAGGTGGCGGCATTGGACCAACACAATGGAAATTGGCGAGCCAGCGGCGGGAGTGAGCAAACGACGAGCCATGACCGAGGTCGCGGCTGCTCGACGGCGGTGGTGGCAAGTCCTCCCCTGCGTCAGCCCCCAAGGTCACCTCCCACATCCCCTCTGTTCTTGCGCAGAGGAAGGTCAGCGGCAAGTCCTCCCCTGCGTCAGCCCCCAAGGTCACCTCCCACATCCCCTCTGTTCTTGCACAGAGGAAGGTCATCCTCGTCGATCTCCCTCTCCAAGCTGCCCCTGCCCAAGGTGAGCCTAGATCGAGTTTCCCCATCCACTCCTCTCCCCCATGCTCTCGGATTGGAAAACGGTGGTCGGGTCGACGCAGGCCTCGGACAGCGCGTCACAGAGGAGAGGGAGGAGGTAGACTGTGGACGAGGTGGTGCTGCGCCGTCTCCCGGGGACCAGAGGGAGGACGACGGATTAGGGGGTGAACGACACCACCGAAAATAATAGATTGGTACAGATTGTAAAGCTACTTTTAACTTATGCATGCATTTTTGCTGGTCCGCAGTAAAGAAGAGATGCGGCCATCATCTGTTGACCTGGCTGGACGTTTTGGAGTTGACAGATGTATCATGTACGGCTGGATGCATGACGTGGAATTTTTTTATGTTTTTTTAATTATTTTGCAAAATTATACGACTGTTTGAAAATTTATCAGATTTGATCACTAACCATCGTGGGTCACGACGGTTGAAGGTCCAATCACCGTAGCCAGGGCCGGTCCTGAGGGGGGGGGGCGAGAGGAGCGCCCGCCCCAGGCCCCCAAATCAAGGAGGCCCCTTCCCAAGTATCTACAAACAGTGCAGTATACAAAATATACTAGCACAAGTATACATCATTGTAAGTTTGTCTAGAGACATAAGTCCTCTGTGATCTTATTTTTGGTAGAGATTGAATACAACGATCAGAAGTTCATGATTGAGGTAGTAAATGTAATGACCAAGCAGTAATCTAGGTGAGAATTTTTATATCAATCCTTAAAAAAAATTTATATCGCCCTGGGCCCCCAAAACCACAGGACTGGCACTGACCGTAGCCCATGGCGGTTGGGCCAACGTCCTGGCCCATGGCGTTTGCAGACGGTGGTTGCAGGAGCCGCACAACGTCAGGCAGCGGCCATGCAACCACCATGGGTCACAGTGGTTGTTTGTTTTAATATTTAGCAGAGAAAACACACACATTTGCAATGGCATGTACGGCGCTAGTACAACCCTTACAAAGTGCCGTGAGGCACACATCCTGGAGTGGGTGCACTGTGAGAAAGCAGGCCACTCTCCCCCGCCGACCCCGGAGAACACGAGCAGTGACAATGACGGCGACGTGGGTTGGTCCGACTTGGAAGAGGAGGAGGAAGAGGAGGAGGAAGTGCCTTTGGCCTCGGAGGCTAGGGAAAAGAGGGTATTGTTGAACCCACGCCATCGGCGGCACGGGCTCGTGCCGCACCCGCCTCCGCAGCGGGCATGACGTCGGTTGGTGAGGGTGCCCCAGGGGGTGCGTCCACGCGGGGGGTGCGCCACTCCCGCAGGCCTCGAAGAAACGCAAGCGTCAGGTGGTCGGACGCATTTTCCATGATTGTGTTTGAGCGAGGCTCTAGTGTTTTCTCCCTTCTTCGTACTGGCGACCTACCCACGCCTGCCTTGGTGCTGACCAAGGCGCTGAGGGCAGGTGCACGCGACATGGCCCGCACGATGCGACCCCGCTTAGTGAGGGTGCCACGAAATGTGGCGGCGACGGTGGCATCCTCTCAGACGGTGGTAGAGCGGGGCGCCGCGTGGGAGGAGGAGCGAGCCCGTGCGGCTAGATCTGGGACGAGGATGGTTTGAGGGATGAAACCTCTCACCCTCGAACAGGCGGTGCGAGGGAGGTTTCGTCCGTGGCGGATGCAGACCGTACCCAGGATGCGGTTCTAGCGATGACGACGATGTGTGGGTGGATGTGACGCTCAGGTCCGCACCTGGGGCATCGCGGGCATCCCGTGGGGGCCCGCGGGGAGCCGGTGCGTCTTCCTCGCGCTAGCCCGACGACGACGGTTTTCTTGGTGATTGGTGTACCGGGCTTGAACGACCCGAGGTCCTGTGGGAGACGGTGAACCGTGCGGTGGCGGAGTCCAATGACTGGCGGGAGTTCTTCCGGGTCGGGGCCCAAGTGCAGGGCCTGCTTCGCCAAGCCTCGGATCTTCACTCCAACAAGGCGGCACCACTCTTCCGGGTATATGTATTCGTTCTGCTACCTCTTGCTCTTCTTTCCACCCCCGCTTGTGTCATGTCTGAGTCTCTCTGCCATTCTTCCCTTGGCAGCGGTTGCAGGACGATGTTGGGGAACAGCTCACCTACATTGCCAACCTGCACACCAAGCTAGACGAGGTGTTTTAGGAGAATGAGCACCTGTGCTCGATGATGAATTGCCTCCGCGATGCCCTGTACGAGGCGCGGGCGAGCGTCAGCTAGAACGAGGATGCCCTGCATCGTGTGCAATAGGAGCGTGATACCCACCACGCTGCAGTGGAGCGGAAGGCCAAGGAGGCCGAGCAGCTCAGCACTGCGCTGTAGGGCAAGGAGGAGGAGCTTCAGCAGGAGCGCGCAACACTTGTTGAGGTGAGGTCTCAGCTCGTTCTGAGGGACACCGCCTTGCCGAGGCACAGGCTCATGCTGAACGTGGGCACATGGCGCTGGAGGACGCGCAGGCGCGCCTTGCGCAGGCTGAGCAAAGGGCTCAAGAGGTTGAGGGGCTCACCTCCGCCTTCAAGGAGAAGAGTGACGCGGTGGTGGCGGTGGAGGGCCAGGTTCAGGAGGAGCGCACCGCTCGCGAGGGAGCGCAGACTCAACTCGCGCTGAGAGACGCGGCCCTTGCGGAGGCGCAAACTCAACTCGAGCGGGAGCGCAAAGCACTCGAGGTGGTGTACGCCCAGCTTTCCCAGGCCACTCAAAAGATCCATGAGGCTGAATATGCGGGCGCTGCCATCGAAGAGACGTGGTCCCAGCTCCAGCTTGCGCATGAGGAGCTCAAAGGGGAGAGGTCCCAGCTTCAGCAGCATGATGCTTCGATCCTTCAGCTGCAATGAGATGCTGACGCCACGCAAGCCGCGCTCGAGACCAAGAGGATGTGGGCCGAGGGTAAGTTGCGTTCCCCAGCTGCTTTGGTATTCTATTGAGTCTTTTCGAGGCTTAACATTTGTCTTCGCACTGCAGAGCTGCAGGGGGTTCAACTGGTCCTTCAGAAGAGATGTGGGCTCTCCAGGTGGCTTATGATGAGGCCCAAGGTGAGCTCAAGACCCTGGAGATGACCGCTCTTGAGGTGTGCCAGGAGCTGAGGGGGCTGAGGGTCAGTCCTCAAGTAGCTTAGTGGCGAGCCACCTATGGTCCCTTGGCGGTTGGGTCGTCGAGCGCCTTCAAGGCGCCCTTCATCTCGGTGTTCAGAAGACTTTGGGGCTGACCTCGACTCATTACATTCTCGACCTCGGCCTGTTGCGGGACGGATATGTTCTCCCCGAAGGGGTTGAGTGAGGTGAAGCCGAGCTTGAAGTTGTTAGGGCGATTGATGCCTCCATGGCGGAGCCTGTCGCGGTCCTCGCCGATATGTTCGAGGTGGACCCCTTCCCTGAGGTGGCTGAAGGTGAAGCTGCCGCCGCTCCAAGCCCCCGCGTTCCCTGAGGACTCGGGCCTCGAGGCCCGTTAGCATTTTGTTAGATCTTTTGACCAAGTGCCGGTTATTGTACAAATAATATATCATGTTATGCACAAGTTTTATTTGTAAATTTCGTTTCGTATGTTATCGTGCTCTCCTCGCGCCTTTGGGAGAATTTCGACCAAGGAATTCATGTTCACGAGCCAACTTAGTCGTAGAGTAGCGAGGGGGATGCTTGTCCTCTCGGAGGCGTAGGTGGTCCCGCGGCTCGGCCGGCCCTAGACTTAGTTAGTTCGCGCTCGGTCTCTGTTCTCCTAAACGCTCAAGGCGTAGCACTCTAACATTTTTTGAAAGAAAAGAACGTATTTTTGCGAGAAGTGTTGGGACACTTCGGGGGGGACCCCCGTCGTAGCCCCCGAGGGGGACTTGGTTTGTGTCGAAGCCCTGCCTGAGGGTAAAACCGAATCACCCTTTTATTTAATTTCAAATGCGAAACGTACAAGGGAAGCTTGGAAATTTATGGGTAGAAGCGACGTAGCTATTGTATATCCCAAGTGTTGGTGAGGACTTCGCCCTTCTCGTTTGCAAGCTTGCACATGTCGGGCTTGAGCACTTCGACGACGACGTAGGGTCCTTTCCATGGCGGTGACAATTTGTGTCGGCCCCGGTTGTCTTGTCGTAACCTCAGCACCAGGTCGCCTTCGCTGAAGTCCCGACGTCAATTTTTTTGGGCTTGGTACGACCAGAGTGACTGCTGATATATCACTGAGTGCAACGTCACCATCTCATGGGCCTCGTCCGCCTGGTCCAGCGAGTCTTCGCGAGCTCGCTGGTTTTGGCCTTCCTGATAGACCTTGAGCCTAGGGGACCCGTACTCCAAGTCCGTGAGGAGGATGGCCTTCGCGCCGTAGATGAGGAAGAACAGCGTGAACCCCGTGGCTCTGCTCGGGGTAGTCCTGAGGCTCCAAATGACCAACGACAGCTCTTGGACCCATTTTCGGCCAACCTTGTTCAGTTTGCTGAAGATCCTGGGCTTAAGGCCTTGTAGAATCATGCCATTGGTATGCTCAACTTGGCTATTGGTCTGTGGGTGCGCGACGACTGCCCAGTCCATGTGGATGTGGTAGTTGTCGCAGAACTCCAGGAACTTCTTGCCGGTGAATTGGGTGTCGTTGTCAGTGATGATGGAGTTTGGCACCCCGAACCTATGGACGATGTTTGTGAAGAAAAGCATAGCCTGCTTGGATCTAAGGTTGGTGATGGGGCGTGCCTCAATCCAACAAGTGCGTGAAGCCCTCGGGCGCCTTCCGCAGGGGCCCGACAAGGTCCATCCCCCACACGGCAAACGACCATGTATTAGGGATGGTTTGGAGGGTGTGATCTAGGAGATGCATCTTGCGGGCGTAGAACTGGCACCCTTCGCAGGTGCACACAACCTCCCTGGCATCGGCAACCGCCGTGGGCCAGTAAAAGCCTTGGCGGAACACATTGTCCATGAGGGTACAAGATGTCGCGTGGTGTCCGCATACCCCTACCTGGCGCGCCAACTGTCGGTGTTAGGATTAGTCCTGACACTAAGTAGTAAGATACGTTGTGATCAGCCTCTCGATGGTTGGTGCTAAGCAATACGGAGACACTGGTTTATCCTGGTTCCAGCCACGGGGTCGTACGTCCAGCAGATGGCGTGTGCACGCTGTATTGCGTTGCACCATGGGTGCCTATATAAGGGGCTACAATCAAGGCGGGAGAGGAGGAAAAGCCTCCAAGTCCTTGCTAGATGATTGAGGCAAAGTGCCAATATCAGGGGAGGTGTGTGTGTGAGTGAATGTGAGTGAAAAAGCAATGCCCGCGGCTGGGCGACCACCTCCTCCTTTTATAGGCCAAGGGGAGGTGGCTTACATGCCACATGGTGTTTTCCACAGTACTGTTATATTGGCTGAAAGTGCATCTTGTTCCCTAATTGTTTTGGTGATAATGACAAACACAATTTGTGGTATTTAATGTTTGATCAAGATGTGTGCGTGAATTAGGTGAATAAAAATCATGGTTTTGACCAAAGGAAGGCCCCCAACTCCAATTCGATGTTTTCATCTCGAATCAAGGCTTAATTCTATTTTTGATTTCAAATTTGAGTACAGGAAACACCATACTGTAAAGGGGGATGCGAATTGATAGCCAAGAGATGCTAAAAGTGCTCTAGAAGATGATCCAAGTGAGTGAGACGAGTTTAGAGTCAACACGTACACGTTTTCTTTTCTTTTCTGAAAATCCCAGCTTTTGTCGGTAGTACCGACGTTGGGTCGGTACTTCCGATAAGCCTTCACTGGTGAGTTTTTGCCAGGGGCTCGGTAGTACCGACCCGGGGTCGGAACTACTGATAAGCCTTCACTATTGGGTTTCTGGGAAACCCCTCGGTACATGTCGGGAGTACCCAGGGGGTACCCAAGGTAGTTTATTGTGCGGTGAGGATCGTGATCGGGAGACTGAGAACTCGAAGGTGTGCGCAAGGACACTGGACACAAGATTTATACAGGTTCGGGTTGCCAAGGTGGCGTACCCTACATCCTGTTTGGGGA
The DNA here is from genome assembly GCA_947561735.1 of Cenchrus americanus. NCBI lineage: Eukaryota > Viridiplantae > Streptophyta > Magnoliopsida > Poales > Poaceae > Cenchrus > Cenchrus americanus. The sequence goes on from OX387240.1 coordinate 80,147,487, forward strand.
TCAAGTATGGCGCCCTGCACTTGGTGTTGGGTTGAGATCAGGTGCCCGACTAGGTACCCGACCCTCCTTTATATAGTCCAGGGGGCGGGTTCCTAGTCGGTTACAACGCAGGAGTCCTAGTAGGATTACACGGTACAAGTCCTAGTAGGATTACAGGGGAATTTTAGTAGGAGTCCGTCTTCATCCTTCCTTGCATGGGTACCTGGGGAGTATGCCCGACAAGCCCCCGAGCACATTGTAGTCGAGTGTAGTAGTTCGAGTAGTCTTAAAGCCTCTGCGAGTAGTTCTTGAGCATCCTCGAGTACTCCTTGGAGAAGTCTTCAATAGTACTTGAACGGCCACGAGGCTGGAAGGTGGTCCAACTCATCTTCTTGAAGTCGAGATTATATGAAAGTGCGGTTGCAAAATCACACTCCATATGGAGTAGCCCCCGAGCCTTAGTTTGAGGTGCAGACTCTAGCTGAGGGTCAATCTTGATTCTGAATCTTCCATCTTGAAAAAATTGAATGATGGGTGTAGCATAGCAGCCCCTGAGCCTTGAAATGATTAGGTAATCAATCCAACGGTCTTCAGTATCCATGAAAGCCATCATCCAAGCACTCTTGCACTGTGTAGCCCTCGAGATACATATGAGCCACGTCGAGTAGTTGTTGGTACGGAGCCTCCGAGCTTGAGAGCAAGCGAAGTCTACTGGAGTCATCCTCGAGTACTGATTTGAGTGCAGCCCCTGAGCTGGAGAAATTCCGAGTAGTAATTTAGCATCGAGCCGTGTAGCTTGAAAAGTAGCCATGCCGTCAGAGCGGGCTTTAGATGCGACCAAAGTCGACTTTTAATGCCGGCAGAGCGGACTTTAGAATGCGACTTAAAAACCGGAGTCGACTTTGTGCCGTGCGGAGCGGACTTTGAGATGCGACTTAAAAACCGAAGTCGACTTTAGTTGCTGCGCGAAGCGGACTTTGATATGCGACTTTGGAAGTCGACTTTAGATTGCTGTGTGAAACGGATTTTAGATGCGACTACATTAGTCGACTTTGCACCACACGGGGTGGACTTAAGATGCAAAAAACGAAAAGCACTTTCCGGAAAGCTAAAGCGAAAGAAAAATAAGAGAAAACGAATAGTTTTGCCACCGGAGTGGGCTTAAAATTGCGACTGTTGAAGTCGACTTGTGCCATGGGAGTGGGCTTGGGTGCGACCGTTAGCGTCGACTTGTGCCACCGGAGTGGGCTTGAGTACCTGAGCCATGAATTTCAGACCCAAGATACGGTTGCCGCCGAAGTGGGCTTGAAGGTGCGACCGAAGTCGACTTGTGTACCTGAGCCATGGATTTCAGACCCAAGGTATGGAGCATGAGTACTTAGGTACTTGGACCCATGGTACAGAGCGTGAAGACCACGTGCAGCTAGGTTCCATCGTTGCCAGGACCCGAGGGCCACTTACATCTATGTTCCATCGAAGCTTACACACGTAGTATGCCACCGAAGAAGGCAAAGATGCGACCGGAGTCGACTTTAAGTTGCCGCACGGAGCGGACTTTAGAATGCGACTTTAGAAGTCGACTTTAGATTGTCGCGCGTAGCGGACTTTGGAAGCTGCCTCCTTGGGATAGCCCCCGAGTTGATGAAGTAGGCTCGTGGTGACTTGATTGATATACCCCAAGAGTAGTCAGCAAAGTGTAGCTTCCGTGAAAACCCGCCGAGAAGCGTACACAAATGAGTAGTCGGCAAGTAGTCCTACATGATGAGGAGAACAAGCCAAGAAAAGAAAACAGTAATCATTTAAATAAATGGCTTAGCTGTAGTTGCCTGGGCAGACTGTTGATGAAGCCATGGTGGTTGACAATGGAGCTGCGACGGGTTGTTGCTGAAGTTGACTAGTCAGAGTAGGTTCCGACTAGTTGTTGCAGGCGTGACTGCCGTTCTCGACTAGTTTGGAAAACTAGTCAAGATGAGTGGTCGACGCGATGCGACTGGAGGACGATGTCATGGCGGCACGTGGGGTACTCGAAGTACAGCCGGTGTTGCCGCGAGACAAGTAGTCGCGACGCACGGCATGGCTGAAGTGGAGCTAGTGTGGCTGCAAGACGAAATCGCGGTGGCCGCGCACGGAGTAGTTGAGCCGCGAGACGGAGCAACCACGCGCACGGCGAGAGCTAGTGCGACTGACCGAACAGAAGTCGAGCAGTGAGACGATGCATGATCGACGACGAGCCGTGCGAGGAGCCGAGGCACCCGGACGCACGGCGTAGGCGAAGGTCGACGATGAGCCGTGCGACGAGCCGAGGCACCTAATCGCATGACGTAGGTGAAGTAGTCGACGACGAGCCGCGCGACGTGCCGAGGCACCCGGACGCGCGGTGTAGGCGAAGTAGTCGATGACGAGCCGGGCGAGGCAAAGTAGTCGACGACGAGCCGCGCGACATGCCGAGGCACCCGGACGCGCAGCGTAGGCGAAGTAGTCGACGATGAGCCGTGCGACATGCCGAGGCACCCTGTGACGCCCCAGGTTTTTAACCGGGTGAATTAACCCTAATGAGCAGGTCAACTGCATTGACTTTGGTCAAATGACGGTCAACCTGAGCCATCACCTCGAAAACATCACGGACAATCCCTAATGACATCCCTTGGTCAACCCATGGTCAAGGTTTGGTCAAAACCCTAGTCAAACCCCTTGAACACCCCTTTGCCCTCCAGTGTCAGGCGGAACTTTTGCCGCGTTCTCCAAATTTCACCTAAACACTTCAAAATCTCCCAATGTAAAAGTTGTGTGTTTTGACGAGGGACACAACTTTCATGTTGAGTGGCATTTGAAATTTGGAGTGGAAATGTGTGGAAAACTCAAGTCAACGCCCTGAGTTACTATTCACAGGCGCCCAGAAAGCAGCCAACTTGGCATGCGATTTGTGAACAGTTGGTCGAGAAAAACCCTATACGGCCTTTGTAGAAGTTGTAGAGGGTTGATTGATCTACAACTTTCCTATTTATCACTTGGACCACTTTAGTTGAAAATTTTGGAGAATTTCAAGTATAAACAGGGCTAAACTGAACGGTTTTGGCGCCGGACCGCCGTACACGCACGGCGAGGCCGGCCCGCGTCCAGAGGTCCGTGCGCTGCGCTCCTTGGTCCCTGTGCGCGGTGTCGGTGGGTCCTACGCCGAGCCACATGGTGCGTGCGCGCCGGCCACGCAGCGCCGCCCGAGCGCCGCCATTGGTCCGTCGGCCGCCGCACGTCGTCCCCGGTCCCTGCCCATGCTGTGCGAGCCCATGCCGAGCCGCAGCTCTGACCGGTCCGTCGCGCACTGCCTCCACCTATGCCGGCTATAAAAACCGCCTCTAGCCCCGGCTCGCGCGAGACACCGATCCCCGCCGCGGCCACCATTGCCCCCGCCGGCGAGTGCCTGTTGCCATCCGAGCACGCCTAAAGCTTCTTCCCACACCCAGAGAGCTTGCACACCCGCGTGTTGCCTTGGCCGTACCACCTGCTCGCCGGTATACGATTTCCAGTGGTCGCCGCTGAGCAGCCGCCGGCGAGTTCCGCTTCCCACTCGCTCCCCGGCCAACCAACCCTTCCAGGACCTCCACTAGGTCGCAGGGAAGCTAACCGTGCCATGCATTGTGCAGCCCCATCCCTATCTTCACCGGAGTACGACCAGCCGCGGCCGCCGTCTCCGGTCTCCACCACGCCTGCTCGTCGGAGCAACCCCTACCCTCCAATCTGTGGCCAATCAACCCTAGGTGAGGGGAATCGCACGCCTGGGTCTCTTGTTTGCCAGCACTGGGCCCACATCGCCGGCGGCGAGCCGTCCCCGCCGCCGAGGGCACCTCGGTGAGGGCTTTTTGTACCCGAGGGCCTAGGTGTTAATAGCAAGGGCAGTTTTGTGAAGATTCAAAACTTCTAGGGGGTGGGGTGAAAGAAGATTCTTCACCCTGTGTTGCGTTTTAGCTGCAGCTTTGAAAAATTGTATAAAATCATAGAAAAATCCAAAAAATGCAAAATCAATTTTGTTGTGCTCTGTGTAACCAGAACTACAGTTTTCTCCAAACATGTATATACTTTTGAGTTACAGTTTTTGCTTGAAACATTGAAATGTAAAATACCTAGATCTGTGATTCTGCAAAATCCACACATGATCTTGAGCTGGATTTTGGATATGTTGTGAGCACTAGTATGTGTAGGTCCTGTGACAAAAATTGTACAAAATTACTGAAGGAATTTTTTATATAAATTATCTTGTATTATTGCCAAATCTGCCTAGATGATTTTTGCAGCTTAAAATATAATTATTTTTGAGCCCAACTTCTGTCTATCATCTTGCAATGTTGAAATGCACATCTGGTGAATTTATCATGATTTTATCACTGTTATAAATATTTATTTCTGATTTATGCTTGTTTTTAATCATAAATGTGTAGATCAAGATCTACAAAGGCTATAGATGTGTTTGTTGGTTTCCTAGACTTATTTTTGACCATAGAAACAGTGAGTGCAAGTTTGTATCCAGAAGTGTTATATTTATTTTTATATGCATTTATCTTGTTTTTGGTGAATAGAAATGCCATAATTGATATATTTATTTTTATGGCTTAAGCAAGTGTGCATGTGTGATCAGTGGTTGGTCTTAGACTTATTGAGATCAGAGAGCACCACTCTTGGTGTTTTATGAATTGTTTTGTTGAATAAAAGTGAAAGAACCTTGGTAGGTTTAATATTGAAATTGATTGGAAAATCACAAATGTCATCAAAGGTTTATGTGTTGGTGTGGTAAAACTTGCTAACTAGTTTATAACCGACCCCTTGCTGTTTTGTGAGAATTAAATTAATTTATCTGTTTATATATGTACACAATCACTAATAAAAGTCTAGATAATAAAGCAACACATATTGTTCCTTTATAGTAAGAGTATGCTAAATGTATTATTATCTAGGTGAATGTGGTCAACCATGCACCCCGTGGTTGTCATAAGTTGTTTTGAAATTAATTAAATCAAGTTGTCACTTAAGTTTTGCATTGCATCCTCCATGTAGAAGTTCCCGACGGTAGCTACACGCTCGTGCCAGTGGACGTGAACGAGGGAGCTGGAGGAGACGTGCACTACGTCACTATAGAGCAAGACCCGGGCCAAAGTCCGGAAGTTTGTCTAACTGCTTGTGCCAATGAAGGCAAGCCCCGGTTCATCATTACGCCATGATTTTATGCGTACTCATTTCGAGTTCCGGCATATCTTGCACCTTGTGCTAATGGCTGCCCTAAATTTCACCTAATTGAGGATCAAACTTACCCCTTTTACTCATTCAAATCTTGTGGAAAGTTTGAAACCTTTAGTAGTGGTCTGTGTATGCATCGTTCTTTATAGCCGTGAGAATTTATCTTTGTGCACGTGTTCGCATCTGGCTCTGACATTTGTCACTTATTCCAGATGTCTGCCTCCGGATCCACGACCGTTGATGCACAGGTGTGGACTCACTTGAACTGCCTCGAGGAGGGTGGTTTTCCTGCACTTTTGTGGGACACCCTAAAGGACTTTGGGTACCCCACGTATCCAGAGTACTCTGCACATGAGCTCATGAGCACAGGCCAACTGCTTCATTGGGAAGTGAAGGCGAAGATCCCCAGGTGCCTGGCACATCCTACTTGGGAAGAGTGGGAGGTGAAGGCACAAGCGTTGAACTTGGCTGACACCGTGCAAAAGGCTGCTTTGGAAGCACTCACAACTTTTTGTGAGAAGCATGCTGATTTGGTAGTTAGCACTACAACCAAGGTGATTCCTTTACCTAAGAAACATTCCGGACATGGGATCGAGCGCGAAGCTTTTCTCTCCACTCAGGACGATCACCATAGTCCTGAACTTGTCACCGCAGTCTGTTTCTCTAAAGCTATGTACGACACCTATCAAGTGATGGTTGGAGAAAGCATGTTCTATCGACACCAAGTTTATAGACTACAAGTTAATGGTGCAGAACCTATCACCCAAGAGTTGAAGGAAGCTCGAGCAACGATAGCCCGTCTTAAGGAGAGAAGACGCAAGGATAAAACAAAAATACAAGAACTGAGTGAAGTCATTCATGAGCAGAATTTCTTGTTGCAGCATAATGATCAATATATGCTTGACCTAGAGAATCAATTAGAAGCTGTAGCAGCTCCACCTCCGGAACCCGAAGAGGAAGAAGATCCTGAGGAGATCCAAGGAGAATCTGGAGTGGAGACTGGACCTGCTTCACCTTAAGTGAACCTAGGCTAGAGTGTTCTCTAGTTGATGTTGGTTATGCTTCCAATAAAATAATGTGTTGTAGGAGTGTTGTTGCAGAATGGATCTTGTAATGACGTTGGTTGTGATCAACTTTGGACCATGGGTTGAATATCAACTTATGTTAGGTGTTGTAGAGATCATGCTCACCAAATTTTATCATGTTTGCATATACGTACTGAGGGTTATGGTAATTTTTGTGCACCTCGGCCTTCTGTGAAAACAGCTAGGCAGAACCTCGGTGACGGAATTTTTCGGGCATGATAACGTTGGAAGTTGACTCGAAGTGGAATACCAACAATGCAGCTTGTGAAATCCTACATCCACTGACCAAAAAAGAAAATTTTTCGGCATATAAGCGAGGATTTATAAATTTTATGCTTATGACCGCCGTGTTGTCCGATTCCGAAAGTTGCCATGAATGAGTTTTCGTCATGCATATTCTACTTGTTAATTTATGTGAGCAAGCTTATGAGTATGTGTTTAATGAGAACTCAACTTTTCAGATGGTCGGATCGACACGTAGCACCCCCAACGGTTTTGACGCGTCGGGTAGTGGTGATCTACCACTGCCACCGCCCATGACGCCGGTGGAGACTTTCATGGCCACCCAAACCGAAGTGTTGCGCCAGATTTTAGAGACGCAACAGCAAATCGCCCAACAGATGCAGTAGAGACCTCCAATGGGAGCTAATCATGATGGACCGCAGATGGTTACCACCTACTCCCAGTTTATCGGGATGAAGCCCCCAACTTTCACTAAAGCAGAAGAGCCCCTTGATGCTGACGCATGGGTTAGGGCCATTGAGGCCAAATTCTCTGCATTTGTCCTACCTTGTTCTGAGGAGCACAAGGCTAGCTTTGCGGCCTTGCAACTTCGTGGAGAAGCTTTAATGTGGTGGGAGCACTTTAAGACCATGCAACCTGCCGGACATGAAATCACTTGGACTGAATTCAAGAAAGCTTTCAAGGACCACCACATCCCAAAAGGACTCATGGTTAGAAAGATGAAAGAGTTGCTTGCTCTTAAGCAAGGTGATGACACCGTGTACCAATATGCACAGAAGTTTAACAGCCTTTGCCAGTATGGAGAACATCACATGGACACCGATGCCAAAAAGATGGAACGTTTCCGTGATGGTCTTAGGAGTGAATTGTATGAAAGACAAAACCTATTAGAGCCAAACAGCTATCATGAGTTGGTGGATAAAGCTATCTCTCAAGAGGATTCCATGATGAAGGTACAGAAAGAGAAGAAGAGACAGAACGACTTTGCTTCAGGAGATGGACGGAGCAAGAAATTTTGTTTCGTCAAGAAGAATGCGCATGGTTCTTCCCAATCATCCGCATCAGGCCATTGGAGAATGACTCCGTCCCAGCATAAGCCTTCGGGAAATTTTTAGTACCGTCAGGCCCAGCCACAAGTCTCCAAGCCAAAGGAACTTCCACCCCGCATTTGCTACAACTGTAGGCAACCAGGGCATTATGCCAATGAGTGCCCAAACCCTAGGAAGATCAAGGCCGAGCAGCAGACTCAGAACCCCGGAGTAGCTAAGGGCAATCGTGACAAGAAGTCTATGATTCAAGTGAAGCAAGGCCAACTTAACTTCACGGGTAACTTTTCTACCCGAGAGCATTCCTTCTTACTGTGAACTTTTGATGATGGAACCTTATCCATCCTCACATTATAGTTGCTTTTAAGAACTAAACGCAGGACTCTTAGTGAACAAATGTAATGACACATTTGTTTACTAGCCTTCCCTTTCTTCATAAAAATCTCTTGGTAATCCCTTTCTCAACTTGGTCTTTCCGCCTAATCTCAAGGCCCTCTTAGATTCACCCCAATCAACCGGCTAAGTTGAAGGAGTAGGATCAGAGTTTTTCTCGAGAAATCCCGGTCAGATCTTTAGACCGTTGGACCCCATTCGTTTCAGTGCCATGATGGTACGACGCTGTAGCGTCTCCCTGCCATATCTTTTCCCGCAACCACGATCACGTCGTCGAGACCTCACGGGCCGACCATTATCGAGCCCCGTGTGGCAACCGCCGGATCGTTCCTCTAGTCCCTACCTCAGTCGGTTGGGATGACCGTTGCGTTCCGTTGAGCTATAAAAAGGGAAACCCTTCCGCGGTGTGCCATTGCCAAGTCTCGCCTGCTTCGAGCTCAACAGTGACGCCGCTCTTGTTTTTCCCCTCCGGCTAGTTTTGGCCAACCCGCCGCTAGCCCATCTCTGCCGTTGCCCCACCCACTCGCCGAGCAAGTTGTTTAGCCGTCTTCGTCGACAACCTCCAGAAGAAGACCGAGAGAAGAACCCCGGCCTGCATCGTCGACCATGGCTCAATTCGTGGAGATGTTCGAGTCCCTCCGCTGGACGCTTGCAGCGATGTACCTCTGCATCGTCGGTGGAGTTTGCCTTCTTTTAGTAATCCATGTACACATCCATCGCCCGCTCCCTCATGAACTGTGACAACCCGCCCAGGAAAATACCGTACTATCGCCTAAGACCGATCCACTTTGGTCACTAAGCAATAGTAAAGTATCATCATGTCGTTAGTTGCCGGGTTAACGCCCGGTGAATCACTTGAACATCGAACAAAGGATCGACACATGCATTAAAACTCACGCGAAGGCGAGTCCAGAGTACAACATGAATTAAACCTTTTATTACAAACCATTGTTCCGGACATGAAGTAAAGGTTCAGATTTCGAAAATACAGCGGAAATAATTTAAACTAGCGCAACGGTAAACATCACAGGAGGCCATCCGTGATGTCATCACTCGCCCCCTTCCACCCATTCCAGCTCCCAACCGGGTGGAATCTCACCAGGCCAAACAACACCTGCAACAATATTTTAAAGCAAGGCTGAGTATACTAATACTCAGCAAGACTTAACCGTCGGGTGATAACTACATCACCGAACTCTAGACATGAAAGGGTTTTGGCCGGTGGAGTTTCTTTTGCTGAACAGCTACTAGGAGTAGATCCTTACTTTCAATCTTTTAGCACAAGTTCTGGTTGGTTATCATTTCTAAGTGTGCCAACTAATTCAATCAAGAATTGTACAAGCAATTAATTCATACAATAATATTCACCAAGTTCCATCATTATGGAATATCATGGCCAGTTGATTAAGCAGTCTCAGATAACGGTGAGAGGCCGACAATTGATTGATTTAAACCTTGCAAGGTAGACCTAAACACACAGAGCGGTGCACCAACAGAGCTGACACCGACCAGGCGGATCCCAAAAATCCTCGGGTTGGGAGCGAATCTTACAGTCCCGGGTACAAGGCTATCTGGAATGTCCCACCCAGTACACCCAGCCTCACACATGTACCCACCTCCCGGTTGCAAAGCGGTAGGTGATTACTCAAGAGTAGTAATAGTAAGTTCCCGCACCGTCTCATTAAGGTACTAGGCTTACCGGTCCCATACCCGGCAAATGTTTAGTACGTTCAAAAGCTTAGCCCACGAAAGCCACTGGACCGGAGCCCAAATCCCATGCTCTTACCACATGAGCAATCCATTTAAGGAGATCTTATGATTCCTATCTAGGAACCTATTCTCGCGAGTGACGGACATCACTCGACTTCTATCGGGTCCTATAGCATAGCAGCTATCGACCTAGCATACTAGTGATAGAGCATAGGTACCTAGGGATCATGCATCTAGGGTTTCCATTCAACTCCTGAAACGTAAATGCACACTCATAGCAAACATAATTGCATAATTTTAAAAGGCGGGGTTAATGATCCGGGGCTTGCCTTCGATGGCAAGGTTGGCCTTGGGCCCTTCTGGACTTGGGTCCAGGTCTTGAGCTACGTACACGTGCTGCAGCTCTTCGTCGGCACCTTCGTCTCCTCCTTCCGGCACGAGCGTACGTCTACTGGCGGAAAGATCTACACGAAGATGCAAATGCAAGATTTACTCGACGATTTTTAATTTAATTAGCCACAACCATAAATGAAAATCAAGGGATGTATTAGTTGGACACATTCACCTAGATAAGAATACATTTAGCATACTCTTCCAAAAAGGAACAAATTGCAATTCTTTATTAGATATTCTTTTTGATGGTGACTGTGTACATATATATATGTAAATAATTTAATTTAAATTCACAAACAGTAGTGGGTAGGTGCATTTAGATTTTTAAAACGATTTACAACCACACACAAGTTAGCAAGGGTGGTTTGGTGATTTTTCCCATTAAATGACTATTAAGCCTTTAATCGCTTCCATAGCTTTTATTCCTGAAATTAATTAAGAAAATTCAGTGGAAGGGTGTGTCACACTCTAAACACCTATAACAAGCCACTGGACACACATGCGAGCTTTGGATAGCCATAAATTAATTATTTTTGAAAAAGACAAAAGCTAGCTAGAAGGACGAGATAAATGCACACAATAATAATTACTCAATAAAATGATCCTAACTTTCTCACACATGTTATATGGTCCAAAACTAGCCTAGTAGTGCAGCACATACACCTAGAACTATTATAAAACCTGAGTTATGAAATTTTAAAAAAAATCAAGCATAATTCAAGAATAAATATTTCTGGTAATTATAAAATTGTGATTAATTTACCAGAGGTGTGATTTGGAATTAAAAGACAGTGTGCAAAAGCTGGTTGCAAGAACTTAATTATTTTTAGCTAGAACAATCATTTATGCAGATCTGGAAGAAATGGAAAAACATTTTTATAAAATGATTTACATCATAACTTTGTGCAATATTTGGCATAGGAGCTAGTCATGACCTAACACACAACATATCCACAAATTAGCTACAGAGGATTTATGGTTCTTGAGATATTGCAGATCTAGGTTTTTTACATTTGTATTTTTCATGCAAAAACTATCAGGAATTAGCTCTGGCAAGAATAACAAAAGTTGTAGGATAATTCACCATGAATCCAACAAAATTGGTTTTGCATTTTTCTGATTTTTCTAAGATTTTCTACACAATTTACAAGTTTCAGCCAAAGCACTAGTACTATTGGAGTTAACCTTTTGCATGGAGGCCCTCGGAAAGATTCTGGGTTTTGCAATGTAGTCCTGGGGCGGCTGGCCGGCGCGGTGGAGTAAAATTCTGGCGAGGTTCGCCGGGGTTTGGCAGGGGAGAGGCTAGGGAGGGGTCTATGGGCCACTAGGGTCCTATTTGGGCACTGGGTTGGTGGGGAGAGGTGGCCGGTGAGCGGCGCACCGGCCGTCAGGGAGGGGCGGCCGTGGTGGCTGCTGTTCCCGGCTCGGGGCGGCTCGGGGCAAGGAGAAACGGGCCGGTGAGCTGCGGTTAGGGCGGAGGAAGGTGGAGGAGACCTTTGGGGACTCACGGCCGACCGGGAAAATGGAACTCGCCGCGGCCGCTCGGGGGGGGGGGGGGGGGGGGGGGGGCACGGCGGCGGCTCGGTTCGGCGGGGAGGCGGGCGTGCGCCACGGCCGGGGGCGTGGCTCCCTTTTTAAGGCGACCGCGCACCCCCTAGGGACCGGCGGACGGGCGGAGGACGCGCCCGGGGGCGCGCGCGGCCGGACGACGGGGAACGGACCACCGGTCCTTTGCGTGCGCGTACGGTGGTTCGGTGTGCGAGGCGTTCCCGGCGTCCAAGGTCTCGAGAGGCGTGTAGCAGCCTTGGGAAGGCGCGGCCTGCCTCGGGAACACGCGGCGGCGGCCCGGACGCCGAGGCGGCGGCGGCCCGCGGCGGGGCACGCGCGCGGCGCGCTGGCCGGCGCGACGTCGCGGCGCGGCCTCGCTCTGGCGCTGCACGTTTCAGACTGAGCCACTTCAAGCACGATTTTCTCCCAAAACTTGAACACAAGTGCACAAAACAATGAATAGGAAAGTTGTAGATCTAACTACCCTCTACAACTTTTGTAAAGCACGTCTAGTGTTTTTCTCAACGGATTTTGCAGGAACGTCGTGCCAACTTTGAATGCCGGCATGTTCTGCTAAACAGGAGGTACTATCAGTCGATCAAGTTTTTCACCAATTTCCACCCAAAATTTGAAATGCCAATCTGCATGAAAGTTGTGTCCCTCAACAAGATGGACAACTTTCATAAAGGTAGATTTTGAAGTGTTTAGGTGAATTTTGGAGAACGCGGCAAAAGTTCCGGACGGCATTCGCTGACGTCAACGGTTAAGCCGGTTTTGACCGTGTCTTCGGTCAAGGGTCCATTACGGGTGTGTGTAGGCTTGGTCAAGGGGTTCATCAGGATTCATTGGCGAGGTTTTCGGGGTGATGACCCAGGTTGACCTAGGTTTGACCGGTGTTTGACCGGTTTGACTCGGCTGATCCGGTCATTAGCGTTAATGACGGTAATTAAAAACCTGGGGCGTCACATGAACTGCGTTGAGGCAGCGAGGAGAGCACCATGTATCTTTTGCCCTATCTGAATTCTCGCTATCGAAAAATATAAGCGAGTATGTCTTCCATCTTGTAACCCTTATCTTGTTAGACAGTGTTGCTCTAATCTTGTTGTCGAATCTCGGGACGAGATTCTGTTTAAGGGGGGGGGCTGTGACGCCCCAGGTTTTCAGCCGGGTGAATTAACCCTAATGAGCAGGTCAACTGCATTGACTTTGGTCAAACGACGGTCAAGCCGGGCCATCACCTCGAAAACATCACCGACAATCCCTAATGACACCCCTTGGTCAACCCATGGTCAAGGTTTGGTCAAAACCCTAGTCAAACCCCTTGAACACCCCTTTGCCCTCCAGTGTCAGTCGGAACTTTTGCCGCGTTCTCCAAATTTCACCTAAACACTTCAAAATCTCCCAATGTAAAAGTTGTGTATTTTGACGAGGGACACAACTTTCATGTTGAGTGGCATTTGAAATTTGGAGTGGAAATGTGTGGATAACTCAAGTCAACGCCCTGAGTTACTATTCACAAGCGCCCAGAAAACAACCAACTTGGCATGCGATTTGTGAACAGTTGGCCGAGAAAAACCCTATACGGCCTTTGTAGAAGTTGTAGAGGGTTGATTGATCTACAACTTTCCTATTTATCACTTGGACCACTTTAGTTGAAAAATTTGGAGAAATTCGCGTTTAAACAGGGCTAAACCGAACGGTTTTGGCGCCGGACCGCGCGCTAGCGCCGCGCGCGCGCGACGTCGCGCCGGTCCGGCCACGACGGCCCCGCCGCCGTACGCCGCCGTACATGCATGCCGAGGTCGGCCCGCGTCCATAGGTCCGTGCGCGGCGCTCCTTGGTCCCTATGCGCGGTGTCGGTGGGTCCTACGCCGAGCCACGTGGTGCGTGCGCGCCGGCCACGCCGCGCCGCCCGAGCGCCGCCATTGGCCCGCCGGTCGCCGCACGTCGTCCCCGGTCCCCGCCCATGCCGTGCGAGCCCATGCCGAGCCGCGGCTCTGACCGGTCCGTCGCGCACCGCCTCCACCTATGACGGCTATAAAAGTCGCCTCTCACCCCGGCTCGTGCGAGACACCGAGCCCCACCGCGGCCACCATTGCCGCCGCCGGCGAGCACCTTGCTCCGCTCGTGCCCGTTGCCATCCGAGCACGCCTAAAGCTTCTTCCCACACCCAGAGAGCTTGCACACCCGCGTGTTGCCTTAGCCGTACCACCTGCTCGCCGGAATACGATTTCCAGTGGTCGCCGCCGAGCAGCCGCCGGCGAGTTCCGCTTCCCACTCGCTCCCCAGGCCAACCAACCCTTCCAGGACCTCCACTAGGTCGCAGGGAAGCTAACTGTGCCACCCGTTGTGCAGCCCCATCCCTATCTTCGCCGGAGTCCGAGCAGCCGCGGCCACCGTCGCCGATCTCCGCCGCGCCTGCTTGTCGGACAACCCCCACCCTCCAATCTGTGGCCAATCAACCCTAGGTGAGGGGAATCGCACGCCTGGGTCGCTTGTTTGCCAGCACCGGGCCCACATCGCCGGCGGCGAGCCGTCCCCGCCGCCGAGGGCACCTCGGTGAGGGCTTTTTGTACCCGAGGGCCTAGGTGTTAATAGCAAGGGCGGTTTTGTGAAGATTCAAAACTTCTAGGGGGTGGGGTGAAAGAAGATTCTTCACCCTGTGTTGCGTTTTAGCTGCAGCTTTGAAAAATTGTATAAAATCGTAGAAAAATCCAAAAAATGCAAAATCAATTTTGTTGTGCTCTGTGTAACCAGAACTACAATTTTCTCCAAACATGTATATACTTTTGAGCTATAGTTTTTGATTGAAACATTGAAATGTAAAATACCAAGATCTGTGATTCTACAAAATCCACACATGATCTTGAGCTGGATTTTGGATATGTTGTGAGCACTAGTATGTGTAGGTCCTGTGCCAAAAATTGTACAAAGTTACTGAAGGAATCTATTTATATAAATTATCTTGTATTATTGCCAAATCTGCCTAGATGATTTTTGCAGCTTAAAATATAATTATTTTTGAGCCCAACTTCTGGCTATCATCTTGTAATGTTAAAATACACATATTTCGAATTTATCATGATTTTATCACTGTTATAAATATTTATTTCTTATTTATGCTTGTTTTTAATCATAAATTTGTAGATCAAGATCTACAAAGGCTATAGATGTGTTTGTTGGTTTCCTAGACTTGTTTTTGACCATAGAAACAGTGAGGGCAAGTTTGTATCCAGAAGTGTTATATTTATTTTTATATGCATTTATCTTGTTTTTGGTGAATAGAAATGCCATAATTGATATATTTATTTTTATGGCTTAAGCAAGTGTGCATGTGTGATCAGTGGTTGGTCTTAGACTTATTGAGATCAGGGAGTACCACTCTTGGTGTTTTATGAATTGTTTTGTTGAATAAAAGTGAAAGAACCTTGGTAGGTTTAATATTGAAATTGATTGGAAAATCACAAATGTCACCAAAGGTTTATGTGTTGGTGTGGTAAAACTTGCTAACTAGTTTATAACCAAGCCCTTGCTGTTTTGTGAGAATTAAATTTATTTATTTGTTTATATATGTACACAGTCACTAATAAAAGTCTAGATAATAAAGCAACACATATTGATCCTTTATAGGAACAGTATGCTGAATGTATTATTATCTAGGTGAATGTGGTCAACCATGCACCCCGTGGTTGTCATAAGTTGTTTTGAAATTAATTTAATCAAATTGTCACTTAAGTCTTGCATTGCATCCTCCATGTAGAAGTTCCCGACGGTAGCTACACGCTCGTGCCAGTGGACGTGAACGAGGGAGCTGGAGGAGACGTGCACTACGTCACCATAGAGCAAGACCCGGGCCAAAGTCCCGAAGTTTGTCTAACTGCTTGTGCCAACGAAGGCAAGCCCCGGTTCATCATTAACCCATGCTTTATTTAAATTTATGCAACTACCCTTGATATTCTATGTGCATTTACGTTCAGGAATTGAATGAAACCCTAGTTGCATGATCCCTAGGTGCCTATATTCCTTTACTAGTATGCTAGGTCGTTAGATGCTATGCTTTAAGGACCAGGTAAAAGTCGAGTGATGTTCGTCACTCGCGAGAATAGGATTTCCTTTTGGAGTCACCCCTTTTATAAATGGATTGCTCATGTGGTAAGAGCATGGGATTTGGGCTCCGGTCCAGTGGCTTCGTGGGCTAAGCTTTTGAACGTACTAAGCACTTGTCGGGAATGGGACCGGTAAGCCTAGTACCTTAATGAGACGGCACAGGATTTTACTACTACTACTACTACTACTACTACTACTACTACTACTACTACTACTACTACTACTACTACTACTACTACTACTACTACTACTACTACTACTACTACTACTACTACTACTACTACTACTACTACTACTACTACTACTACTCTCGACTCGTCTCCTGCCCGGCTTGCAACCGGGAGGAGGGTACTTGTGTGAGGCTGGGTGTACTAGGTGGGGCATGCCAGATAGCCTTGTACCCGGAACTGTAGGCTATCATCCCAACCCGAGGACTTTTGGGAATCGTTTGGTCGGTGTCGGCTCTGTTGGGGCACCGCTCGGTGTGTTTAGGTTTACCTTGCAAGGGTTTATGAATCAATCGACTGTCGGCCTCTCACTGTTATCTGAGACTGCTTAATCAACTGGTCATAATATCCCTTAATGATGGAACTACGTGAAATCTTCTGCGTGAATTAATTGTATTGTACAATTCTTGATTGTATTAGTTGCTCATGGTAGTAATGGTAACTTCTACTAGAACATGAGCTAAAATATTGAAAGTAAGGATTCACTACTTAGCATCTTTTTGGCAAACAAACCCACAAGCCAAAATCCTTGAATGATTAGAGGTAAAGTCTTTCTTTTAGATGGGTAAGTCTTGCTGAGTATTAGTATACTCAACCTTGCTATAATTGTTGCTTTCAGGTGAAGTTGTTTGGCCTGGTGAGATTCTGTCACACCCTGAAATTTCCAATTTCAGGATGTGAATAGAGAGAATAATTAAATAACAATTTTCTCATAATTTTAAAATTTTTCCAACATTTATTTTTCTTTACAGGAAAATATAGTATAGGAAAAATCCTTTGTTTGATTTTCTAAATTAAATAAAAGTTGAGAGTGTTGCATTCATGCCGATGCATCTAGTGGTTCTTGAGTGCAAAAAGGTTTCAAAGATGCGTTTAGGAGCTGTCCAAACTCTCCCGAGAATTTTCCGGATTTTTCTGGAATTTATTCTCATTTTCCTTGAGCAATTTCTATTTATTAGAAGGCCCTAAAATCTTTTTCATGAGCCCCAAATGCTTCCTTTGGATTGTTCATGTACACATCTATCTCTAGGAATTTTCCTGGAATTTTTGTGATTTTCTGAGTATTTTTAGTGCTTTAAACGAATTACTGGAGTTTCTCTGGAATTCTTGTGCACTGCAAATATATTTCAGAAAATTAAAAAAAAACCTATCCTATCTATCTGGGCCGAGCCCGAAGGCCCGACCCAGCCTCCCTCCGCCCGCCGCCGCCCGGCCGCGGCCCACGCGCGGCCGTCGTGGCCTATCGGCCATGGCCGGGGCACCGGCCGGCCAGCCGCCGCCCGCGGCGCCCGCGCCCGCCCCATAAAAGGGCGAGCCGCCCCCCGCGCGCCCGCCCTAGCGCCCCCGCCGCCCGCGCCGCTCTCGCCGCCGCCCCGCGCGCCGCCGCGCGCGCCTACGGCGCGCCGCCGCGGGAACCGTCCGGAAGACCGCCGGCCGCCCCTTCATGGATCCCGGCCGCCTACGCGTCTCCCTGTCGCAGGTGAGCAACTCTACCAGATCCCCTTCGCCTCCTCTCTCCGTTCCATGCCTCGGCCCAGCCGGAGACCGTCCAGGGCGCCAGCGACCCCAACGTCCGGAGCGCATGCCTCCCGCCGGTCAAAGGCCAGAGGTAGGGGATGAAGTTGTGGTTGTTTTGCGTCTAGGCCCCCTGTCCTTTTCAGTAATTCCTTGTTTTTTGTGTCTTTGCAAATCTGCAGGAAACCCCCTATAGATATTAGATTCCTTAAGATCCAATCCATCCTGAGTTTTTTTGCAGATCTAACCCCCAGATTAGATCCATTCGCGAGCACTGTTTGATGTGTCTCGGGAATTTTCTTTGCTAACCCTTGAAATCTACGGTTAATCGCGACTAGGTCCCTGTAATCTTGTTTTGCTCACCAAATCTTCGTTTTTGCTCCGATTTAATCCGTTCAAGTTGCGTTAGGTTCATAATAATGTAAAGCACGCGTTAGCAGTGTGTTTTCACCATGTTTTATTTCTGAAAATAAAATTAATATTAATTTTGATTAGTGACTAGATATACATGTCTTTTCCAAATAAAAGCTATATAGATCTATATATCGTTTTTCATAATCAAATTTAATTTGATTAATGATTACTTTACATGCTTTTATGAATAAAATCTAATTAGATCTTTTACTCGGTTTTCCATAAGTCAAATATTAATTTTCTTAATGATTAATTAACTTTTATAATTAAAAGTTGATTAGGCTTTTACTCCGACTTTATAAATAAATGTTAATCTTGATTAATACCAATTTAATACTGTTTTTGATAATAATATGATGAACTCGAATTACAAAGTTTCGTTTAGATTGTTCATATAGTTTAGTTTTTCTAAATTAAATGTTTAATCGGTTTAATTCATATATGAATCTTTATTAATAAAACTTGACTAGTTCTTTACACCGGTTTCATAAATAAAGTTTAATATTGCATTAATGTCAACATAGGGTATTTTATTTCTGAAATATCCTTTATAATTGTTTTGTTAATTAAAATGAACCTAGCTCATAGCCTTGTTCTCTCATACATGCAAAACGTTCGTTAGACGTTCTTTTCTCAGCTCAATCTAAGTGTGATCTTTCTGATCCTTGCTCAATCTTCCACAACCATCTCTTTAAAGCAAACCAAGCCTTTCTTCCTCTAAGCACGGTTTGTGTGCTTTAGTGATCCATCTAATCAAGCCTATCCTTTAGTGCGTTCTTTTAAAGCTTTCTTTTGATTGGTGCTTTGTTCTTAGTATGCTTGTTTGTTTGCTTTGTGTATGTTTGTGCCCGATGATTGATGCGCTTAGAGTGAACGCCGTTCGAGAAGTTTGGAAGAGCTTGAAGTTGAAGATATTCTGAGCAACGACATTACTTTGGTTAAAGTCAAGTGTGTCCTTGATCTTTTGTCCTAAGAACTATATTTAATCACTCATTGCATATGCTTGCATTAATATGATGTGACCCATGTTTAAGGTTTGACTAGTGTTATTTATCCTGTGCCTTGATCAAACAGGTTTATCTTTATATTGGGTAGCTATGCTTAGTTGCTATACCTGGGTTATGGTGGTTTTAATGAACAACAATGATGAACTTGCTATACCTTTTATGCTATATCTTTGGATGCTTAATACAAGACCATATGTTTAATCAGAACATGGAGAACCACCCAGGACAACAGTGCAACCACAAGGACTATATGGCTCTGGTCTTGGCCGATTAATTAGAGAAGTCTTTGTGTGGTTATTACTCGCATAGCAGGTTGGGGACGGAGGAATGCTTTTATGGCTCTTCTATTCCGGAGTGGTGATGGAACGGAAGACTCTATGGCTTACCATCCGTAATAGAAGTGTGGTACGAAAGATAGCCTCTATGAATACTACTATGGACTAATACGCACGAGAGGACTCTTTGTAAAGGCCTCGTAGCGTCCCTATGCAGCCACACCTCGGTAGTGTGGTATTGTGCCTACTTTTGCACAACGTGGTTGGGTGCAAAACTCTTCGGAGTTTTTACGCGACTTGTGGGTAAAGATGTACAACCTCTGCAGAGTGTAAAACTAATCGATTAGCCGTGCTCACGGTCAAGAGCGGCCTGGACCCTCACATGATAATCAAACTTGAAGATGGACTTAAATCGTGTTCTCTGGTTATGCTTGTCATGTGCTTATGGCGTATTTCTTACCTCATGCTTAATGTGGGTTGGTATAAACTTATACTTTATTAGTAATCAGGTGCTAATAAAATTTGACCAACTAAAATTTCTTAAATGCTTATAGCCCAGTCCACTATAAAGCCTTTGCATTCATATCTTTTTCCACACTTGCTGAGTATGACAAGTGCTCACCCTTGCTATAAACATTGTTGCTCAGAAAGAGGATGCTACTTTGAAGTCTTGTGAAGATGTTGCTGGTGCTAGGCGTACGCAACCCCCAGTCGACTGCCTGTGATGTTTGGAGCCTTCGTTTCCAGGATTAAGCGTAAATCTCTGATAATCTTTCTTTTTCTTACGTGATACTGTTTCTGTATTCACTTATATGTCACTATATGCATGAAACTTGATCCTGGCATGCATATAGTTATGCACTTGGTTTTCTACGGAAAGTCGGGTGTGACAGATTCCACCCGGCTGGGAGCTGGAATGGGTAGATGACGACGCCGAGTAATGGCATCACGGATGACCTCCAGTGATGTCATATCGTATCGCTATTAGTACTTTCGCTGTTTTAATATAACTCTGAACCATTTATTTTTATGTCAAGAACTATGTTTGTAATAATGGACCCTACGAGGAATTTGGTATTATTTTGTAAGGCACTCTGGACTCTCCTTCGTGGGAGTTTAATGCATATGTTCGATCCTCTCTATTTTCAAGTGATTTACCGGGTGTAAACCCGGCAACACTCAACGGGATGATTCTTTATTATCGCTTAATGACACTCAACAGGAGTCCTAGCAGGATTACATGGTACAAGTCCAAGTAGGATTACAGGGGAATTCTAGTAGGAGTTAAAACCCTAAACTCTAAACCCTAGGAGTCCGTCTTCATCCTTCCTTGCATGGGTACCCGGGGAGTATGCCCGACACCGAGGTAAGTCGTTTCTGCACAGTAACGGCTAATTTTTCAGCCTTAGTATGAAATCCCCCCTTCTCCCTCCTCACTCATGGCTGACTAACCACAGAACAAACACTCACTTGAGCATTCACTCCACTTCTCCCCTCTCCTCTAGAGCCAAGATTTGATTCCTTTTAGTTAGGGCTTGAGTAGAGAAGTGATTCCTAGTGAGAATTAGAGAAGCTTTGAGAGTCCCTTTCGATTCTCCCCATCTCAAGAGCACTTGAAGCATCTCCAGGTCATTGATTCGTGCTTGTTACTCTTGAAGCTTGCTTCTAGACGGTTAGGCGTCGCCCGTTGTGTGCCCTCTTGGTGTGGTGCACCCGAGATCATTTGTATTACCCTCTCCTTGGTGGAGAATTCTTAGTGAGCACCAATCTTCCTTTGTGGGGTTGGAAGAGGAAAAGAGGCTCTTGGTGATAGCCCTCCCTTTGTGGGATCCTCAACGGATACGTAGCATCCTTTGTGGGTGTGAACTTCTGATTAAACCATTGTGTCTCTTTTGCTTGCTTGAATTCTTTGTCTTTCACTAACCCTAGAACTTGTTTTAGCTCAATCTATTAATTGGTTGTGTTCCAACTCATATCTTTGGTTGCAGGTGGTTCTTAGCTTCTAAACTAAGTCTTTGATTCAAATAGAATTGCTAGAATTGTTGTAAATTTCAAATTTCGTTTTAGTCTTCTCTGCCTTGTCGGTAGTACCGACCTGGTACCGGAACAGGGTGTCTCCATGCCCTTTCGAGGGGCTAAGCGTAGAGGAAGGGCGGGAGCAGGTGGCACAGTGCTTTGGAGTGACGTCGACCTCTCCGCATAGCGAGCGTGCAGTGCTTGTATAGTGCCCGGGATGGCTGCACAACGACGGCCTGGATGCACAGTGCCGGGGTCGGATTCCCGGGTGGCGTGAGGGGATCGGTGTGGCGAGGATTCGCTTTTTGACCACAGCACATGCGGCATGACGGGGCAATTAATGCCCGTGTCGGGAGGAGTAGATGAGGGTCCATGGGTCGGGGGAAAGCCTCGAGTGAGGCGGAGATCCGCTGGAGGGCGCTGGCCTCTCGAGCGAGGCGGAAATCCACTCGAGAGGTGTTGAACCCTCGAGCGAGGCGGAGATCCGCCTGAGGGGCGTCCGACCATCGAGCGAGGTGGAGGTTGGCTCGAGGGCGGTTGGTGCCCTTGTTTGATGGGCCATGGGGGGCTGCTAGGCCGTAGCAGGCCGTGGGCTTCGTTTGTGTGTTAAGCCGTGGTTGATTTGTGAGATGCGTTCGCGATTTGCGTTTTAAGAGGGTGGTTTTCCCCTTGATTAGGGGACCTCTTATGGCTGTTCCTAACACTATGCTTCATAGTTTAGTGAAGCAGAATACATATATCTAGGAACATTGAATGGTTCGTCATATGGGTTGTTTATTGTCAGGATATTTTTATGTTATGATTTTAAAACAACCAGTATAAATGGTATTAGTATCGTGGGTACTATATGGACCCTTGAACATGTTTTACACGAAAAAAGGACCAGCATGATTTGGTGGCATCATAGGAGACGCCCATTTTGGTGAACAAACTGAATAGTAGTTGGTAAAAAGAAGTTACACAAATGGCCATATCATAGAGTCTCCTAAAACTTCTCTTACACAAATGAGATTTTTTCAATGGATGGATATGCAGACTAGACATCGGCCCTACGCATTGTAACCAGTAGAAGCAGAAAAGATATGTAAGTTATGATGTTGAAAAAAAAGCAGCAAGATGACTATTGTAACATAACTGAAAATGTTGTATTGAATGCATATGTAAACTAGACATTACGTTCCGACATTAGAAGTGGAAAGCACTAGAATATATGTAAGTCAAATTTTATATGTTGAAACATAAAAGTAGCACATGACAATTTGGTAAAATAAACAAAACTATGGATGCATATATAAACTTGACATCAGAAGACATTTGAAAATGTAGCACATGACATCTAATCCACAATACATGACATATAAACCACACCAGAAGACAGAAGATTTGCCATGATGTGAGCAGCAAGGGGGAAAAGTCTTATAAGGGCAGCTCCAGCGTGTGAACCTAGAGGGTGCCGGAGGAGAGAGGAAAGGAGAAACAGGGGTGCGATACACTAGAGGGCAGGTGCTAGCTTAGGGAAATCCTAGCACCGAAGCTCAACTTAGCTTCACGTTCCAGCTATTGAAAATTATTTCTTCTTCCGACGTTTGGTACTGACCATTTAATGTGCGCTCTTTTCAGCCCAACAACATGGCAGAGAAGTAGTGTTTTTTTTATTAAATAATGGACCCCCCCCCTAACGCTAAACAGCCTGTTCGCTTGGCTTATCAGCCACCAGCCAGCAGTACTTTTCTCTCAGAACAAATCAGCCACCAGCAACCAGCCAACAGTACTTTTCTCTCAGCACAAATCAGCACCAGCCACCAACCACCAGCCAAACGAACAGGCTGAAAGTTGCCCTAAGGATCTTATAAGCAAGAAACATAAGGTGAGTTTGGTATAATTGCATATCAAAATTATAACATTCCAGAAAGATTGTTATAAAGACAGGTTGTTATATAAAACTCAATGACCACACTTGCCACTACCAGGAATGCAACATAAAACAAAATATGGTGTAATAGTACATACTAACAATAAGCACAAATAGCTTGCCCACAAAGACTGGCAGGAGTTAGCAACAACGACATCATCAACAAGAATGAGTCGCGGGCAAATCAACAAGAATGAGTCGCAGGTAAATCACCATTCGAGTTGGCAACGAGGCAACAACAACCATCATCAGCAAGAATCGGAGTCACAGGCAATCATGATGGGAGCTGGTGGCTGATGGCTGGTGCTGGTTTGTTCTGAGAGAAAAGTACTGTTGGCTGGTTGCTGGTGGCTGATTTGTTCTGAGAGAAAAGTACTGCTGGCCGGTGGCTGACAAGCTGAACGAACAGGCTGCGTATCCAAACCTACACATCTCACAGCACATAGCACTATGCAGATGTTCATGTACGGATGAGGCAGTGTTCAAGATCCAGTGGCTGCTTACTAAGTCACGAATAACATCCATCCAAGCTTGCTAATTATGTAACAAGTCAAGGATTCCAATCACATAATTTGTTACTTAGGGGGGATTTCCTCCTCGCAAAAGGGGATCTCCTCGCCAAAGGAGATTTCCTCAACAAATAACTAAGCAGCCTCAGCAATAGCAAAATCCACCGCAGCAGACTCAGCCATAGCACTATCCAGCGCAGCTTGCTAGCCCCCTGGATGTGATGGTGATGTCAACGCTCCAGTTTTTCTGCTGCTTGCTCCAGTTTCTCTGCTGCTTGGTCTGAGAGCTGTGCCATGAGTGGTTATGACACAACGTGCACCGAGTCCGCCTCTGGATAGCTTCAACATGCCAAGGCCAACTCCAATTGTGTAAGGGTTCAGCGGTTGCTCCTTGATTCACCCTCATCAGCAAGCTCCGTACACCTAGGGACCTCAAACAAATAATCCCTTTTGCCGTGTACCCGGTCCCACTTCCTTGTCTGAAAAACAAGATTTCACAGTTAAAAAATAACTGATAATTGGCTCTACATTCTCCTTCGATACTTCATGAAATATACTAGGGCAAAATACATGACCAAATCACATAGACGTCCCAGAAAAAACATATAATCACAGCCCCAATGCCAAAAGAGGAAAAAAGGCTAGCACAAAGAAAAACAAGATGAGTCAAATTGCACCATTCTACCTCCTGATTGCATTGAATTTTAAACTCTAACATGAACCCCTCTATTTTTATGCTTAGTTATTTTGTCAGCTACTTGAAATTTCTCCATTTTCCCTGCTGCTTGGTGGGAGAAGAATAGACATAGTACTCCCTCCATCTCATGAAAATACAATCCTAGCATTTGTAAAAAATCCCACAAAGTTTGCAATTCAGATGACTAGCTACCTGCCTATTTAAATGGTTAGATTTGATTTGCATGCCAAAATTTACTGAATGTGGCCACCACTAATCTGTCCAAAGAAAACTACAATGGCGCTCTTCATTGGACAGACCTGTTAGCTCTGTTTGCTACCTAAATATTTCAAAGTGCTTTGCTTGTTTATTATGTGTGTGCTATTGTAGTAAACTTGCCTGCTCTACCATTTTTAGACTGGGCTTCTATTTTGACTTTTAAGAGTTTATAAC
Source organism: Cenchrus americanus (assembly GCA_947561735.1). Taxonomy (NCBI): domain Eukaryota; kingdom Viridiplantae; phylum Streptophyta; class Magnoliopsida; order Poales; family Poaceae; genus Cenchrus; species Cenchrus americanus. The sequence goes on from OX387240.1 coordinate 80,172,221, forward strand.
CACTACTGCGGGTACCATTGCAAACAGCTAATCAAACATTGGATTGCTTTCTCTACCACCATAACATATTTTTTGTGTTTATTGAAAAGCAACATTTTGTAAATGCTGTAAAAGAACTCATTCAAATTGATGAAATTCTTCTTACTACATCAGTAAGCTGAAAGAATGGTACTAGGAACTGCTTGTTGTTGGAGATGGCCGGGAACACCCGTTCCCGCAGCAAGCACCTCGCCTCGCTCGCTCTAGCGCTCACACACACAGGGAAACCGAGGAGGAAGACGATGAACAGTAGATGAACGGCGACGAACGCCGCGGAGCCACTGCTCCTGTATCTTGGCCTACTCACAAGCAAAATGGAAACCGGCGGCAGTACAATAGAGAGCACAGGGGCTACTTATGGGCCGGGGAGCTCGCCTCCACGCGCGGCCATCGCGCACGACGTGCTGGACCCGCTCAGCCATATCCTCGAGCCGTTGCTCGATCCAAACATGGCGGCTTCCTTGCAAGACCGGCGCCCACGCACACCACTCGCCCAACAACACCACCACGACGCGTCCTAGGTCACACGGCTGCAGCAGAGCACGCCTCCGCTTTCACCGGCGCCCGGACTCAGACCGCGTCGCGTTCGTCCGGCCGGCGCACACACACGCCATGCTCTGCCAAACTGCGACTCAAACACATGTTCACGAGCGCATGCTCACGAACCACCTAGCCTACGACTCGAACTCACACATGCACACCTGGAACTCGCCACGGCGTGCTTATTTCTAGAGTTTTAGGGCTCCGCCCCAGTCTTACTTAAAGAAGACAAAAGAGTTTACAACGCCAATGCATTACAGAAAGGGAAGCTTTCGAAGCTTAGCCCGGGAAGATGAAACAACTCAAAGAAAAACACATTAAGCCAACCCACTAGGCTATTACAGCAGGAAGCAAATAACCTTGGGTGTGGAATAATTTCATTTTCACCACAAGGGATCTTGTACACAGAATCTACCATGCAGGTACGCAGGTTGAGGCTGAGCACGTAGATTCCTCCGAATACGGGCAGCTCGTCGCCCGAAGTATCAAACTCAAAGTCATTGATCGAAAGGTAGATGATGTGAGGCTCGTGTGTGCTAATGACAGGGAAGCTTGGCCATATAGGCCGCAGGCCGCAGCCGATTGAGCATTATATTCCCTTGTAGACCGGATCGTCCCAGAGGTCTCGGATGCGGTAGTTGAACACCACATCCTGCGTGTCCCACTTCCAGTTGGTCGGGCTCAGCCGCTCAGGGGTCGTCTGAGAGTCCAGGTTCTGATCATGAGGTCGGCGTTGGGGCGCTCCTGGTTGCACATGTCCATGGAGACCAATTTCAAGGTCTGGCGGTCGACGCAGCACATGGAGCGGTACTTGTCTGGCTGCACCGAGCACTGCCTCGTCGTGCCAGTGCCAGTACATTCCTGAGGCAACGGGATAAAGTGAAACTGGCCGCTATGAATGTGATTGTAGACCAGGATCCCTGTGAGGCCTTGTTCGGTTGTACCATTCCCGGTCGGGATCGCGACCCAACCCACGGGGGTACCCCGGCCTAGGTTCAGATACCGGCCCAGAAAAAAATGTTGCGTTCGTTTCACCCTGGCCCGTGTTGGTTCCCGGTCCAAAACTCCCCCGATCCTCCCACCCCGGCCGGTAACAAAAACTCCTCGTCGCTGGCGTGGGAGGGAACCAGGAACACACCCCGCGCGAGGGCGGAGCAACGCAAGGCGGCGGCGGCATCGAAAAAAACGCGAGGCGGAGAGGGTGGCGGCGACGCATCTCTAGTGGTGGCGGTGCATCTCTGGCGAAGAGGGTGGTGGCGGCGCATCTCCGGCCGGCGGCAGTAGATCGGGTGAAGCAGCAGGAGGGCCCCTCCCGACAACCCTATGTCGGCGACGGCGACACACGGCAGGTCGGAGGCGATGGTGGCGCAGGGCAGGTCGGCGGCAACGGTGACGCACGGTAGGTCGGCGGTGAGTGAATCCTTGCCCTTCTCCTCTTTTCTGCGTTTCCTTCTAGGGTTTTGCTTCACATGCCTGAATCTAGGTTTAGGAATTCTTGATTCATGGTCGATTAGTTTGGTATAGTGCTGATGACTGCAGAGCACCATGTGGTCTTGTTTTTTTGCAATAACAGACCTTGTGTTTCATCGCTACATTCAGACAATTAAGTCAAGGTCACTAGCTTATCTGCCATGGCACTATATATATGGCTGGATTGCTTCAGGATAGTTCTCTTAAGTTCACTGCAGCTCTTTGTAACTGGGAGGCTAAGCACACATTTGGTTTTAGTGAGATGCCCAAAGAAAAGAAATGACTGATGCCAGTTTTGGTATGAAAAGTTCAGTTGCGAACCTGGTAACCTGCTGCAGTATTTCTTGACGATTTTGCAGCCTGTAGTGATGTGCAGCTTGTTGACTCGTGTACCCATACACATGTTAGTGGTTGTTATTTAGTAACTCATTCTTAGTGGCTTTTATTGAGTAACTCAATTCACTTGAGGAAGTAGCAGTCCGGCACTAGACGTTGTACTGTATACTGCACAACCAATAGCTAATCTTTCTCTGGACTGTGAAATCGATTTAGCTGATAGCTTGCATATATGATATATCTACTGGTGAGTGGCAATGTTGAAATTTTCGTTAGATATTGTTGGCACTTGGATTAGCACATCATGTTTATACTCATTTGCTATAAATATGTGCAGACCTCTCCATCAGAGGTTACTCAGTTGCTCTTTATTATTTTTCAGTATGGAGTGATAAAAGAGTTCAAAATCACATTTTTAAGTTGACGAATAAGCATGCTGCATGCTAGAACGGTGCTGCAATTTGTCATGTAGATTTGCAGGTAGTTACCATAATCTGCCAAGAAAAAGTAATGTAACTTGCAGGATACATGTTCATGTCCAGATCTTTCCTGCACTTTTCAATTTCATTGACACTATGCTAGTTAGATATGGCAATCTCATGTTCATGATGCGGGGACGCATGGAATGGGTGCCAGGTTCATAATACAAGATGTTTGGAAGCATAGAAAAAGAACCAGAGTCACATTTTTTTAGAGAAAGAAACAGAGTGATGGCATTGGCTGATGAGTTAGGTTCGGAAAGTTCAGAGAGCTACTGGTGTACATGTATGCAGAGAAATAAATCACTTTACTTCATTGTTCTATCATTACATATGGTTATATCCTACAAGTTAACCAACTGTTCATGATCCTACTTGAAAGAATGGCAGTTGAAATACATAGGTCCTGCTACATCTAGATTTTTGTAAAATGATATAAATGAATGAACTAGATTAGTTTTGGCCATTATTTATATCCTAGTTTTGTATCACCAGCAGCTTCTTGTCATATGCAACTCTTGTTCATCTAACATATGTGCCCTGTGCTGTTTACAGTCACTACTTATAATTTTTTTCTAATGAAAGTCCAACCACCTCACTGAAAGTATCTTCAATTCATAAGTTCTGATTGACACCTACTTGTTATCTCTTGTTCGTTTGTGAGGCGGCGGCACATGCGGAGAAGACCTGCAAGGCCTCACCGAAAGTATCTTCAATTCATAAGCTCTGATTATGATTGCTTTGCAATCTCAGCCTCAAATTGTTGTGCAATAGATTGTGCCTTGTGAGATATGGTATTTGTTTCTTGAGAATGTTGCTCTTGCTCTACTGTCCGTCTTGTTTCTTGTTGGAGGTTGTACTTCTGTGAAAAGTACGTTTAGTTTTGTTGAAGGGGCATCACTTCGGTTTGATTTTCCTTTCTACTGTTATATAGCACAAGAAAGTGGAACATTAGAAAAGCACTTTGGTAAGTGACTAATATTCAAATTTCATTTCCTAAGAACAATATATTCCTGCTGGTGTAATTGCTACTGTAGCTCTTTGGGCTCTTCCAGTTTAGTATTCCAGGTATGTTCTGAGTACATTCTAAAATTAACTTATATGTGAGTGATCTCTATCAGAAAATTTGATTCTCAATGAGTGGAAAAGGTGGGCAGAAGTCAGATTTAAATAGACCAGCATCAGTTTTCGCCTTTGGCATTTGACATGTGCAATGCTAAATTTCACTTCTGCTTGCATGTTCACCACATATATATGTTCATATGGAGATTCAGCAAACACTAAATACTGACTTGAATATATTTCTTTGATTTCGCAAACACTGCTAAATACCTTATCAGTAATCGACCCTTGTGATGCATTGTATCATATATGGAAGCACATGGTGGACTTTTAAAGAAACACAGTTGTTGTTGCATGCCTTCCGCTATGTTTCTATTGCCTCCCCAGAACTAATCCCTGCCAGCCGAATAGTGCAAAGGGATTAAAGATAGGAGAGGATTAAACCCCCAAAGGGAATAAGTGAGAGCAAAGGGATCCACTTATTCCCTGCTTGTATTGAACCCCTTTTGGGATTACTCCCCGGCCAGCCGAACAAGGCCTGAGGAGGTCAACCCAGCAGATGGAGCTGAAGGAAACGGCGAACGCCATGTCCGCACGGAAGGCCGTGGTCGTGGTGGTGTCTAGTTTGTCGTCCGCAACAGCACCGGCAGGAGGAGCAGAAACAGGGATAGGGAGCAGCACCTCCCTCTCTATCCACCGGCCGGACGAGGACGACTCCCCAGATGAAGAGGGTGGCCTTGTTTGTGGGGAGGGTCCTCCGGTCCGGACGTCTCTGCGGAGGAGGAGCTCGGCAAGGATGTAGTTGCCCTCTTTGCCACAGAAAAGGAAGACGACCCCGGCGGGCCCTATGCCGCAGTGGGACGTCCTCAAGTCGTAGAAGAGCGGCGGGACGATGGCGGCTGAGTTAGCCCATGCATTGTAGACGAGGTAGAAGCCATCTTTGTAGACCCAGGGACGGTAGTTGCCGACGTAGAGGACGAGGAAGCAGCGGTGGCAGCTGGAGATGAAGGCGGAGGAGGGGTCGTGGTCGCCGCGATAGCCAGGCGGCCACGAGATTTTGAGGGATAGGCGTGTGACGCTGGGAGGGTCGGCGACGGGATCACAAAGACATGGATCGACGCCGCACAAGAGAGGCGATGGTAGATGGAGCCATCGACTTGCGGGAGTAATGGCTCCTTGCATTGCGCGCGGCGCAGGGGTGGGTGGTGACCTTGCGCTCGATCAGGATGTCGAACGCCTCCTCCTCGAGCTTGGCATGGCGGGCCCACACCTGTTCCTTGGCCGTGTACTGCCATTCACGTAGCTCGTCGTCGCTGAGGTCCGGCGGGACGGCCCTGATGAGGGCGGAGTTCATGCTCTCACGCAGTGGCAGACCTCCCAACTCTTTGATGACCTCATCTAATTCATCGACGAAGACCACGCTGCGGTCCACCAGCACCATGGGCGGCGGTGGCGGCATCGGTATGCACGGTGGGGTGGGGTGGGGGGAAAGGAAGAGGAGATCGATTTTGTTTTCCTAGATCTAGGTCAGCGGCTGGGCAAGAAAGTAGAGGGGATCGGATAAGAGACAAAGGGGGGAGGGGGCAAGCAGAGGATAGATAGACAAGAACTTTATATATATAAATCATTTTGCAAAATTATACAATCGTTTGAAATTTATCAGATTTGATCACCAACCGCCGCGCAGCGGCAGGTAGCGACCACTGCCGTGGGCTACGACGAGTTTTTTAATATTTAGCAGAGAAAACACACACATTTGCAATGGCATATACGACGTTAGTACAACCCCCTAACAAAGTGCCTTACGAACTGATAACATGCCTTAGGGAATTTAGAAATTTTATCACAACATTCCTAATTAATCTAGTTGTACGAGAACTGCCCGGAGAGCATAGAGCCGCCGGAGTGTTGCGACGGCATGTAGTAGTACCCAGGTGGGGGTGGAGGTGGTGAAGGTGAAGGGGACCAATCTTTCGGAGGGGGGGTTGTTCTCTTGTGGCATTCACAAGTGCAGGTCAAACATTTGCAGCATCGGTCATCTCCTGCGCTAGACGATGGATCTGGAGAAGCCAGTGCCTCCGACAGCTCCCGCTTCAGGTTGTAGATGACGGCGTCCTCGAGGTAGTCGATGTACTGTTGATCAATAGCTGGTGGATCCACCCATTGCGAGAAACTGCAGTTCTCTGCTTGGGTGTAGTACTGCAAAAGCCAAGAAAAAGTTAGCAAACCAAAAAAACATGATGAACAAATTTGTGGACATTTCTTACCCATGCACGTGGGCAGTGCCAGAAGTGACGACCGAAGTTATTACACCCCTGGTACACTTGCATCACGCAGAACTCAGTGTGTGAACACCTAGGCCACAACACTGTTTGTTACGGTGCGTAGCTTCTAACATCACGCATCGATCTGAAGTTACTCTTGCCTTTCAGTGGGAAATTGGCTTTGAAATCTTCTGATTGCTGATGACACAATACATGACCGAAATCGTGTTCATCCCCACTCCACGAAGCCATTGACTAATGTTGTGAGAAGAAGGCAATGGAGTGAATGTTGCTACATATAGGCAGAAGAAGGAGGTCGGCTGGGTGGTGAGCCCTTCGATCCGTGAGAAGGGAAATGAAGCAGTGACTTGGGGAAAACAGACCCTAGAACTAGGGCACTGTCGATTTGTGGGCCAGTCGATCCGTGGGAGGGGAACACGTCATGTGACTCAGAGGAAACACAACGACTATGCATATGATAGTCACTGTAACGAAACATACGTAACGGATAAAACACACTCTAATGCAATTCGATTAAAATCATTAAGGATACAAACCAAAGACCCTAGTTGATGATGTCATGAAATCTGGAATTATTTGATACAGTCCGACTAATACTATAAGTCTACTGAGTACAACGGTGGTATTTCTCCTTCCTAATGGCATATGGCCTAGCTTCCTTAGCCCGGCGAGCCCTCTCCCTCTTCCTCTCTCTATCAGCTTCACGGGCCTGAGCCGCTTCACGTTCTCTCATCTCCTGACGATGGCACATTTCCTTCTGCTCCTCCTTTTTCTTCTTTCTCTTTTCCCACTCAACCATGCAGAACCACCTCTCTGTTGCATCACGGGCTTCTCCCTCGATGTACCTCTTGTCGAAGTCCGACTGCTCGGTATCTAACCACTACATGAAATCACAAAAAGGAGGTGGAGTCTTTTTGAAAGGCATGTTAGCAAATAATAAACCACAAATGACAAATGGATAATTGAGAAATGTAGTAAGTCCTTACTTTGCCTCAAAGGTTGCGGTCGAATGGCTGGATCAGGTCGTGCGCATAGTTAGCGCACATCAAGAACCTCATCCCATAGGCGTACCACAAAACCTTGCACCTAACAAGCTTGCAATTGTCACCACAGAAGCATATAGCAGTGACGATCCCCTGTGGCACCTCGACGTTGTCCTTCCTCTTCGTGAGGAACTCCAAGTCCAACTCAAGACCTGAGAAGGCCATTGCAAACCTGAAAAACAAGATTAGAACAAGAGTAAAATGCACCGTAAGTCCATTAATGTCACACCCTGAAATTTCCCAATTTCAGAATGTGAATAGAAAGAATAATTAAACAACAATTTTCTCATAATCTTAAAAGTTTTCCAACATTTAATTTTCTTTACAAAAAATATAGTATAGAAAAAATCTTTGTTTGATTTTCTGAATTAAATATATTGGTTCGTGTGAGTGTTGCATTCATGCTGGTGCATCTTGGTGTTTTTTCATGCAAAAGGCTTTTAAAATACGTTTAGGTGCTGATCAAATCCTCCAGAGAATTTTCCGACTTTTTTTGGAATTCATTCTCACTTTTCTCGAGCTATTTCTATTTATTGGAATGCTCTAAAATCTTTTTCTTGATCTCTAAATATTTTATTTGGGTTCCTCACATCCCAAATCTTCTCTAGTGATTTTCCTGAATTTTTCTGAGCTTTCGGAGAATTTTTCGTGATTTAACTATGATTTCAGGATTTCCTGGAATTATTTTTAATCCAAAATTAATTTCCGAAATTAGAAAAAAAGGAAAATAAACCGGACTCAATCTTGGCCAATAAATAGATCCTGATGATCTCCTCGGCATCGTCCTTCCAACGCCGCCAACCTCGTTCCGTTTCGATAACCCTAGCTCCCACAAACCCTCGCCGAACTTTTGCATCTACTAAATTCCGGCGAACTTCCGGCGAGCTTTTCCGGTGAAACCGTGCACTTCCGGTGCAAATGGACACCACCCTTGAGTTTCCCTCGACGAGCTCAATGTCGTGGTGTGGTGGATTGCTCGATTCCGATGTCGGCTGCGTCATCTTCCCCAACTCCAGCAACTCCTCCGCAACTCCGGCGAGCTCTTCCGTCGTCGTTGTTCATCTTTGGCTGAAGGCCGCCGTCCGCCGCCGCCGCTAGCCTAGATTCGGCCGCCTCCTTCTTCCCCGTCGCCAGCCTAGATTCGGCCGCCTCCTTCGTCCCCGCCGCCGGTGAACACTCCTACAAGATCCCCTCGACCTCCTCTTTCCGTTCAGTCTCGGCCGAACCCCTAGCCGCCTATAGCCACGGCGACGACGACGCTAGGAGCTCCCGTCCGCTCTCTGTACTCTTGCGTTCGTGCCTGACCCAAGGTAGAAGAAGATAAGGTCGTTTTGCAATTAGGTCCCTATACCTTCCTCTAATCTATAGGGTTGTTTATGCGTCTTGGTAAATCTACAGATAACCCCCTAAAAAATCTCACTTTTCACACATAAATCCCACCCAAGCCATTTTGTAGATCTAACCCTGATCTTAGATCTATTCGCGAGCACTATTCAATGTGTCTTGCAGATTTCCTCTGCAACTCCCTGAAATCTACGAATAATCACAACTAGGTCCTTTTGATCTTGTTTTATGCATAGTTTCTTTGTTTTAGCTCCGTTTTAATTCATTTAAGTTGCGTTAGGTTCATAATAATGTAAAGTACACGTTAGTAGTGAGTTTTCATCATGTTTTGTTTTCTGAAAATAAATTTGATATTAATTTTGATTAATGCTTAGTTAATCATGTCTTTTCTAAAGAAAAGCTATATAGTGCTACACAACGTTTTTCATATTCAATATTAATTTGATTAATGATTATCTCACGTGCTTTGTAAATAAAAGCTAATTAGTTCCACATCTCGGTTTTCTGTTAATCTTGCATAATGTTTAACATTTAATTAACTTTTCTAATTAAAAGTTTACTAGGCTTGTACACCGTCTTCTATAATAAATGTTAACTGGACTAATGTCAACATGTATGTGCTTTGTAAATAAAGTTTGTTTAGCACAACACGTCACATGCTTTAATTCGATTAGTTGTTCTAATATTTCTAAAGTAATGTTTAATTGGCATAATTGATACATGAACAATTATAAATAAATTTGACTAGGTTCTTTACACTAGTTTCTTCAAATAAAGTTTAATTTGAGCTAATGCCAACATAGGGTATTTTATTTCAGAAATATCCTTTACATTTGTTTTGTTATTAATTAAAATGGACCTAAGCTTGTAGTCTTTCATGTTCATATATGCAAATCGTTCGTTAGACGTTGTCTGTCAGCTATCTTTTTTTCCTAGCTAGTAAATCCTTTTCCTAGTTGCCTCTCGGTGAATCAGCTATGCTCTTGTGTCTGGTCTTTCACAACTATCTTTCTTTAGAGCCAATCTTGTTATCTTTTCTCTATCAACATCAGTTCAGCTTACCTTTGTTTAGTGTTCTCCCTTCATCCTAGTTCTCTTTGTAGTCTGGTTCTCCTAACCCTCGCTTAAGGTTTCTTGTGCGCTTGATAGTTCGTTGCTATCGTTCTAGTTCGTTTCACCATAACTTGTGCGTTAGCATGTGTATCACCTGTTACTTGTTTCAACACTAAGGTTGCATGTTAATCTTGACTAATATTTATTCCAATACCTTTTCCAAATAAAAGTGATTAGATTCTATCCCGGTTTTCATAAGTTCAGGTGTAATTGGTTAATTTCCATTTATAACTAGCTTTTCTAAATAAAAGATACTTAGTGTTGTACATCAGTTTTTATAATAAAGTTAATGTGCTTAATGATATTAAATGCCTTTTCAATATTAATATGTTTAGTTGAACACGCAATATAAAGTTATTCGATTAGATTTTTTCACATGCTTTATCTTTTAATGTTAATTGTTAATTGAATATAATTTGTACTTAAATATCTACTCATAAATATGATTATGTTTATCGTGTTTTCTTAACTAAACATAACCTGCTTTGTAATATTCTTCCACATTATTTTCTAATTAAAACATATGAAGCACGTAGTCTCTTGTTGTTTGATAATAACCTTTCGATAGCTTCAACCTTAGTTTTGTCTTCAACGTTCTTTCGTCGTTGCGTAACCATAGAATCGAGCCTATCCTTTAGTCCGCTCTTTTAAAGCTTTTCTTTTGATTGGTGCATTGTTCTTAGTTATACTTGTTGCTTTGTATATTGTGCCTGATGTTTGCTTTGAGTAGAAGAAGGATCGCTGTTCGTTTGCTTTGAAGATGAAGAGTTTCAAGAAAGCAAGAGATGAAGAAAGAGCAGTAAGAGTAGCTTTTCGTTGGAGAAAGGCAACTGTCCCTAACCACCCTCCACCTATGCTTATTTATAATAATACTTTTGCATTAATCAGAACATGGAACGACCACCCAGGACAACCGTACTACCACAAGACATATGGCTCTGTCTTCGCCAATTAATTAGAAACTTTAGTATTGTGTTATGCTTTACCTGAAAGAGGTTGGGGCTGACGGGAAATGGTGTATAGATCTGCTCTGGCGGGGAGTTGGGCTTTGCTAAGACACGGTACCCGCTAGGGAGCTTTATGCGCTGCACTGATCAGGTAACCTAGCGAGCAGCCCGTGCTAGGGAATCTTTGTAAAGGCCTCGTAGCGTCCCTATGCAATCACACCTCGGTAGTGTGGTATGGTGCCTATCTAGCACCGGATGGTTGGGTCTAAAGTTCTTTCGTACTTTTACGCGACTTGTGGGTAAAGATGTACAACCTCTGCAGAGTGCAAAACTAATCGATTAGCCGTGCTCACGGTCACGAGCGGCCTGGACCCTCGCATGATCAATGAACTTAAAGATGGACTTTAATTTGTTCCTGGTTAGTTCTTGTGGCCTTGCTGAGTACCAACCATAAGTGTACTCATCCTTGTTTACTGTTGCTCAGAAGCAAAAGGTGTGAAGCTGTTGAAGATGGTGTTGATGCTAGGCGTACGCAGCCCCAGTCGATTGCTTGTGGAGTTGGTGCCTCCGTTTCCAGGATTGAGCTGTATAACTCTGATAGATTTGTAAGTTTGTTTATGTTATTTTACGTGATATTGTCACTGTTATTCACTTTTGTCTACTGTATGTATGAAACTTGATCCTGGCATACATATAGGTATGCACTTGGTTTGTTTTTCTAAAACCAGGTGTGACAATTAACTTGTTTGTCATCTAGTTCCATCAACTCTGAAACTGCATTTTTGGGTCATCAACTTTTTAAGTGGTTCACTGTAGGTCCATAACCCTTCATTTAAGTTTGAAATTTATGTATAACCCCTTGTGCATATTTTTTCTCACAAGTGAGTCCTTGGGCACTATAAGCCCCCCTGCCCCCAAGGCACGAGTTCTCAATGAGCTCAGTAAGCGACGAACGGGCAGGTGGGACCAGACTAGTAGGGCCTGGGCACGCGGCCTTGCAACGTGGACGCGAAATTCATCTACGGCAGGTGTGATGCCCATGCGCATGCACGACATTGGGTTGGGCCACACGCGGGGTCGAGCTCTGGGAGGTCTGCGAGCATGCGTCAGGCTGCTGATAGCTAGCGTTGGCGTCGGGCAACGGGTGCTGCCGGCGTGACCTCCCAGTCGTCGTCGAACATCATCCGGTGCCGCCACTCCTTGTAGCGCGCAAGACCGCCCGCACCGCCGGCGGCGGCCGCACATGTCAGTTCCCGCACAGCAGGTTGCTGAGGCGTGAGCTGATGCCAGCAATGCGTCCTGTGTCCGCGATAGCACCGCCGACCTTGCCTGACGACGGTCGGGACGTGCATGTTGTTCGTCCAATGGTAGGCGCTCCGCACGACGCAACCCATGGCGACGAGCAGCGCACACACCTCGAAGAGCGGGCATACCAAGAAGCAAGCGGATTGAACAAAATTGATTACGCATATTTGCTCCTGTTAAATCAAAATAATAAAAAAAACTAGGATTACAATACAAGAAACAACGGCTTAAACAAGAACTAGGTGCGGCAGCCACGGCTGTCTGCCCACACTGGCCACGACGGCGCCACCCTGTCTTGCTAAGCTGGCGCCGTCCGCTCCGGCAGGGCAGCATCCACGCCACCATCTGCTCGTGCCCGGCCGCCATCTACCCCTATGGGGCCGTTCTTGCTGCTGGCACCTCGACAGCCTGACGCAGACGGTGTGCGCCGCCGCCGAGCGCGGGTCGCAGGCGCATCGATGGGCACACCGTCTAGTGCGAGGCCGAGCGGTGGCTGCCGGTGCGGTGCATGAAGGCGATGCACGGGCATGGAACTGGAAGTACGCACAGGTTCTCGGCGGCGCTCGCCACATCGAACGGGCTCACCGTTCACCGCCGCCAAGATCATGTCTGCCGCTCAGAGTGGAGGGGGATTGGGAGAAGGACTCACTTGTGAGAAAACAAAGATGCACGGGGGGTTATACATAAATTTCAAACTCAAATGAAGGGGTATGGACCTACGGTGAATCACTTAAAAAGTTGATGGACCCAAAAATGCAGTTTCAGAGTTGATGGACCTAGATGACACTTGCTTACAAGTTAATGGATTTACGGTGCATTTTACTCTTAGAACAATCATAGGCAAAATAATAAAAATGAATCCGCATAATAATTACGACGACACGAAATAGAAGTTCAATTACTACAATACGATACCATGCATAAGTTCGTACAAGAAATAACCGTTCAAATAATACATATTCCGAAATTAAATGTCATAACATTACAAGCAAGTAAGATCATATGAATCCTGTGTTGGTCCTACGCCCACGTCCACGTCCGGATGGGGTTGGGATGGTCCTGAAGTTGCTGATGAGCCCACACTGACCGACATGCCGCTGTGGGCCACGACGGCTGCACAACCCTACCGCCGTGGCCCACGACGGTTAAGCCTGCCGCCGTAGCGCACGACGAATAGGCCTCAACCGCCGCGGGCCACGACGGTTGGCCTTCACACCCGTGGGGGCCCACGAGCGTTGGCCCAACTGCCATGGGCTACGGCGGTTGGACCTGCAACCGCTGTGGCCCACAGTGGCCGACGTGGCGCACGTCGATTGGTGGTCAAATCTGATAAATTTTCAAACGTCGTATAATATTGCAAAATGATTAAAAATATAAAAAAATTTCATGACGTGTGGAAGGATGGATTCCTTGGCACAAATGACATTAGAGGAGAGCCTTCAGACTGTCTCCAGCAGGTTGTGCATCACGTGCCGCATCTTCAAAATGGAGAAAGAACAACTACTGTAGGGGATCCAGCAGATGTTGCATCACCTGCTGCAAAATGCAGTCCCTCCTCCTCCATTATGCATTCCTGGGACTTCTCTCTCTTCAATGCAAAGCTTCCCACCCGTCGAACAACGGCATCACTCTCGCGCCATGCCAAGGAAGTACACAATTTTAATTGAGGTGCTTAGGGACTGAGTTTAGCTTCCGAAGCACTCCTGGTAAGTTTTGAATGCACAATTTTGTATATCCCATATTTTGCATAATTTTTTTCCGAAATCACATAAATGACAGTTAAAATAAATTAGGAATAATTGGATCATACCATTGAAAGACTCAAAAGTTATATATTTACCATTGACCCCACATGTCATTGACTCACTGAACCCCATATGCCATTGACTTAGCAACGGTATATATCTAACTTTGGGATCTTTTAATGGTAAGATCCAAATTTCCCAATAAATTAATATTGACAAAACAAATATCCAAAATATTTTCTCTCGTGAAAACAAAATAAATTCATGTTTACAAAACAATATGGTTCTTCATGAGAATATGTCTACGCAGATTCATCAAAATGTAACTTCCTAACAACATCATGCGTTGTAGCAGCTTGATCAACTCCAATTAAGAGACTTGTGTACCCTCCTGTTATGTATGAAGTAGTCATTGCAGAAGGGATTGCAAATAAATTGAACTCAGACATTGTGACATTCATGATTGAAGATGCCCCAACATTAAAATCTTGTGTACAGTACAAGAATGTGTTTATAAATCATGCTTGTAATAGAATAAATTGTGAAAATATGGGATATGAGGTTTTGTGCATTCAGAACTTAACATGAGTGCTTTGGAAGTTAAACTCAGTCTCTAAGCACCTCAATTAAATCTTCAAGATTGATGACTAGAGGTTACTATTGACAATATGAAAATTCGAAGAATAGTAATGTCTGAAACAACATCAGTTAGCTGTTTTTAAATTCTATTTCTGAGCAACTTTGCATCAAAACTTTGGTTCCACAATAGCAAAATGAGATCTATGAACATTGGTGAACATGTGTTGTCATTTTCCGATATAGATGTTTAGATTTAAGCAATTTTAATCGAATCTTAAAGTTCACACTTTGTCACTATGTCAATGTGTCCCAGGCCGAGCCGAGCAGCAAATCAGGAGCCTAATGCGAGGTTCGAGCGAGCCGAGAGTGTCCTCCGTCCAATCGCGGGCGCCGAGCTGCAGCGGCTCCCTCCCCCCGAATGGAGTCTGCGCGGGACCCACGCGGATGCTTGCCCAATCACGGACGCACCACGAGGGGGTGCAGGGCGCTCGCGGTGCGCGCAGCACCCACCCAATTTTTTTTCCATTGTTTTGCCGTTGGAAGGAAACGACTGGTTTCTCCGCTTGCCCAGGTTGCGTCGTCGCACCTCCGCCTACGCCGTGCTCACTGTCCGCCTTCATGTGGCGCCGAGGCCGCCCCCGTCCTCCGTCCGCCGGTCCCCTAGCAGCTGCACTCCCTCACCAGCCTCCGTGCGAGCTCGCCAGAGGCATGTGCGCGAGCTCACCCACACGCGTTGCGCCCGCTCGACCACCGGCACTCCGGCAGCCGCGCGAGCACGCTCGCCTGCCTAGCCCGTGCCGCGCCGGCCCGACGGTCAGCACGCGCGCGAGGGCGCTCGCCTACCCCGCCGTGCGAGCTCATCCGCACATACCGCGCCCGCCCGACGGCCGGCAGCTACGCGCACACTCGCCTACCCAACCTTGCCTCGCCCGCCGCGGATTGGAGCTCTCTCCCAACGCTCTCTCCATTAATCCCGTCATCAACTCATCTTGCTGTGTGAGAAGAGTTCATCTGGAAGCTGCTCCTCCACCCATGCTCCTCCTCCGCCCATGCCACACTCGTCGCCCGCCCCTTGCCTCACCGGCGAGCAGAAGCCTTTTCGCGTCTCACGTGATGTGCTAGTTATGGTTGTTGACGAAGAAGAAGCAGTAATCGGGAAGAGAAAGCGGAGAAAAATAAAGAACATTTATTACGGAAGAAATCAGTAACATAGGAGGTAAATTTCCATGTATAGTTTCTTGCTGACATAATTCTCTATGGTAGAACCATGTGCGAAGTCCAACAGAGCCACGTCATCAAAATTCATCTATAGACCTACCTCTCCCCAACCGTTGGTATCTTTACCTAATATAAATGTCGCTTGTCTCTCTCCTTTGTTGTCACACCCTGTCACCTTGAAATTTCCAATTTCAGAACGTGAATAGAGAGAATAACAAAATAATAATTTTCTCATAATTTAAAAACTTTTCCAACATTTATTTTTCTTTGCAGGGAATATAGTATAGGGAAAACCTTTGTTTGTTTTTCAGAAATTAAATAAATGACTCAGCGAGTGTTGCATTCATGCCGATACATCTTGGTGCTTCTTGAGTGCAAAAGGTTTCAAAAATGCGTTTAGGAGGTGTCCTAACTCTCTTGAGAATTTTCCGGATTTTTCTGGAATTTATTCTCATTTTCCTTAAGCTATATCTATTTATTTGAAGACTCTATAATCTTTTTTCATGAGCTCCAAATACTTTATTTGGATTGTGAATGTTCCAATGAGCCTCTGCGAATTTTCCTAGAATTTTGGGGATTTTCAGAATATTTTCCGTGACTTTAATAAATTATCTATCTATTTCTAGATTATTCCTTTTCACAAAAATGTTTTCTGAAAATGAAAAGGAATTTCCTTTTTTTCCTTTCTTTTTTCGGCCCACAGTTGCTTTCGGCCCAGTACTCCGAAGTCCTCTGCCGCCCCCTCAACTCTTTCGCTCGGTCCGCTAGTGCTCCGAAGGCCGCAACCCATCAACCCAGCTCAGGCCCGACCCGCACCCACCGGCCCAGCCGACGGCCCGTACGGGCCCATTTGAGCCCGACCTTCGCCGCGGAGGCCGAGGCCGCCATGGCGCCGCCGCCGCCGCTCTTGGCGTGCGCGCCCGAGACTCCTTGGGGTCCGCGCTCCTATTTAGATGCGTGCCCGAGCTCCCCGCGCACCCGAGCCGCCCGCGTGCGCGTGCGCCTCGCCCCGCCACCGGCGCCCGTGCCGCGGCGCGCGCGCCGGCCAATGCGCCGCCACCGCCGCCTTCGTCGCGGATGCCGCCTCCCGGTGCCGGCCCGACGCCACCGGCGGCTCGGCCGACGTCGAGTCGTGCCTCCTCGGCCGCTTCCCATCGTCGGAGAAGCACCAGAGCATGCCGCCCCGTGCGCCGCCTGAGCTACAGCCGGCCAACCTCCGCTCGCTGCCGGCCAAGATTCCGGCCGCATCCCTTCACCTCCAACCGCGGTGAGCAGTTCCCCGCAACCCTCTCGAGCTCCTCTTCCTATTCCGCATCGCGCCCGAACTCCTAGGTCGCCCGAGCGCCGGCGATTTGGCCAGATCGGCCGCCCCCCCCCCCCCCCCCTTTTTTGCTCCTGGCCAGAGAAAGAAGAGGGTCCTGGCAGTTTTGCGTTTAGGCCCCTGAAGGATCATGTAATCATTATATATCTTTTCTTGTGTCTTGCAAGTCTTGCAGAAAACCCTCCAGATATATTAGATCTCTGCAATCAAGCCCAATCCGACACCTTTTATAGATCTAACCCTGATCGTAGATCTATTTGAGAGCACTATTCAATGTGTCTTACAGTTTTCCTCTGCTACCCCCTGAGATCTATAGTTAATCACATCTGGGTCCCTAGATCTTTAAAAGTCCATATCTTTCTTGTTTTAATACGTTCAAATTGCATTAGGTCCATAATAATGCAAAGTACACGCTAGAAGTGAGTTTTCTGAAAATAAATTTAATATTAACTTTGATTAATGTCTGGTTAAATGTGCTTTTATAAATAAAAGTAATATAGATCTATACGTCGTTTTTCATAATCAAATTAAATTTGCTTAATGTTTCTCTCACATGCTTTTGTAAATAAAATCTAATGAGATCTTTTACCCGGTTTTCCATAAGTCAAATATTAATTGCTTAATGAATAATTAACTTTTATAATTAAAAGTTGATTAGGCTTTTACTCCGGCTTTATAAATAAATGTTAATTTGATTAATGCCAATGTCATAATATTTTTTATGATAATATGGTCTACTCAAATTAAAAAGTTTCGTTTAGATTGTTCATATAGTTTACTTTTCTAAAAGTAAAGGTTTAAT
The DNA here is from genome assembly GCA_947561735.1 of Cenchrus americanus. Classification (NCBI taxonomy): domain Eukaryota; kingdom Viridiplantae; phylum Streptophyta; class Magnoliopsida; order Poales; family Poaceae; genus Cenchrus; species Cenchrus americanus. Next base: position 80,189,849 of record OX387240.1, read on the forward strand.
TGGTAAAATCTATATATGAATCTTTGTAAATAAAACTTGACTAATTCTTTGCACCGGGTTTGTAAATAAAGTTTAGTTTGCTTTAATTCAACATGGGGTATTTTATTTATGAAATATCCTTGAATATTTTTTTAAATCTACCTCATAGCCTTGTTTTCTTATTTATGCAAATCGTTCGTTAAACGTTCTCTTTTGTGTTTCTAGCCTTGTGTAAGCTTTAGATCTTTCTAAATTTAGTTCTAGTTCAGATCAAGTTGTTTCCTACATCTAGCTGAGCTTTGCCCTTCTAAGCACGATTTGTGTGCTTTGGTGATCCAAGTAGATATCTTAGAGTTTCTGTTCTGCATTTCTTTATCAAGTAATCCTGCCATGATTATTTCATGTTTTTCTTAGAATCTCGATCATCAATACCTAGTTCATGTCTATCCTATCTCAGTTAGGTTGTCTCTTTATGAATCAGCTGTGTTCTTGTACCTAATCTATCGTAGCTATCTTTCTATAGAGTTTACCCTGTTATCTGTTTCTCCTGTCAGATCAGATCTCCTTTGGTTGGTGTGTTAGTCGTTCAGCCTAGTTCTCGTTGTAGACTAGTTCTCCTAACCCTCGCTTAAGGTTTCTTGTGCACGTGATAGTTCGTTACTATCGTTCTAGTTCATTTCACCATAACTTGTGCGTTAGCATGTGTATCACGTGTTACTTTTGTTTTAACATCAAAGTTGCATGTTGATCTTGACTAATACTTATTCCATTGGTTTCTAAATAAAAGTGAATAGGTTCAATCCCGGCTTTCTTTAATCATGATGGAACTTGGTTAATTTCTATTTATAATTAGCTTTATTTAAATAAAAGATGCTTAGTGTTAGACACCGGTTTTCATAATAAAGTTAATATGCTTAATGATATTATAAATGTCTTTTCAATATTAATATGTTTAGTTGAACACGCAATATAAAGTTGTTCGATTAGATTCCTTCACATGCTTTATATTTTAATGATTAACTGTTAAGTTGATATAACTTGTACTTAAATATCTGCTACTAAACTATGATTAGGTTTATCGTGTTTTCTTAATTAAATATAACTTGCTTTGAAATATTCTTGCTACATGATTTTCTAATTAAAACACATGAAGCACATAGTCTGTTGTCGTCTGATAATAATCTTTCGATAGCTTCGACCTTAGTTTTGTTTTTAACGTTCTTTCGTTGTTGCGTAACCATAAAATTGATACTAACCTTTAGTGCGCTCTTTTAAAGCTTTTCTTTTGATTGGTGCATTGTTCTTAGTTATACTTGTTGCTTTGTATGCTTGTGCCAATGCTTGATGCGAGTAGAACGAGTGTGGTTCGAGAGCTTGGAAGAGTGTGAAGTTGAAGATTCTGAGCAACAACTACTTTGGTTAAAGGCAAGTGTGTCCTTGCTCTTGTCCCATTAACTTTATTAATCACTATTGCATATGCCTTGCATTAATTTTGATGGGTTCCTATTAAGGATGACTAGCCTCATTTGACCATTATCTTGAACCTGATTCTTAATTAATATTGATGGTAGATATTGCTTAGTGTGCTCAACTGGGTTGGTAATAATCAACATGGTTATCTATTTATGCTCTATGTTCCTTTATGATAATTTTAATACAAGATCATTGTGCATTAATCGGAACATGGAGAACCACCCAGGAAAACAGTACAACCACAAGAACTAAACAGGCACTGGTCTTGGCTGGATAATTAGGAACTTTAGCTTGGGGTGATCTTACTTGGTAAGGACAAGGGATCGGCGGTACTGCGGGGTATGGACTCGCTCTAGCAGGGGGTTGGGTGAGTTCTTTATTCTATGATGGGGTATCGACTTGCTAGGGGACTTTATACCTTGCTAACTGATCCGGACCTTGTGGGTCACAACTTGTTGGAGAACCTTTGTAAAGGCCTCGTAGCGTCCCTATGCAACCACACCTCGGTAGTGTGGTATGGTGCTTGGCCGGCATCGCATGGTTGGGTTCAAAGTTCTTCGGAGCTTTTACGCTGCTTGTGGTGAAAGTGTACAACCTCTGCAGAGTGTAAAACTAATCGATTAGCCGTGCTCACGGTCAAGAGCGGTCTGGACCCTCACATGATGAAGCGTCCCCTCATCAGAGGTGACTAAATGTGACACAAATACCAGTCCCAGGAGGCTGGTAACACATTTATTACAACAGGTGGATCAGTCTTTTACATCACGGTGACACAGAGGGCACGGAAGTGCCAACGCTACAAGGAACAACACAAACGCTAACGACCACACTACGATAGCAAAGGCTTCCAAAGCCTCTTTAGAGTACCTCACCATGGAAGCTCTCTGTGGAGGCCCTGGGTACACAGGCACGGTTGGGTGTAGGGCAGCGACCTACTCGACGTCTTCGGGAACGAAATCGGGATCCTCCTCTGAAAAACACTTAGTTAAACAAGGGTGAGTACATACGTACTCAACAAGTCCAACCCCACCCACGGAGGGGCTTATAAGCAGATCATGCTCATGATATATATGTAACAAGGAAACATGTTAAGGTTTATTTGCAAACACACTCACTCATGCAGGGGTTCATTTTCGAAAAGGTTTTCGCAAACCAATTTTATAACCAAAGTGACTCAGCTGTTTTCGGAAAACCACGGTGGAACTACCGGACTCCCCGTCCGCAGTAGCCCAGGCACACAGCCACACACTTCACCCGGAAAACAACTCACACCAGAAAACATCCCAAACCCAAACACTAGTTTTTGTGACCACACCGTGACTCGTCCAATACCGTGGACACGGCTATTCGAATAGGTTTGACACTCTGCAGAGGTTGTACATCTTTACCCACAGTAGGGTACCACCACACGAACACCTTAGTGTCGGTGCAGATCCTATCAAAGCCATTACCCACCTTAGCTAGCACTACGAGCCACCACGGAAGCAACCAAGGGGTTATCCCACATAACCAGGGCGTACCTCACACAGAGCGTACCCCTACTCCTTGGTCTCCCGCCGCTCACCCGCACACCAGATGGCAAGTAGATTAACTAGTGGGGTTTATGCTAAGCCGTTGCCACATACAACGGTCGAGTGGTTGTACGATGATTTGGGTCAGGTGAGATGTCACGCAACCCGGTCCTTAATTGACAAGATGGACAACTCCCAACATGCTCAACCACACAGGTACGAGCTCACCCATACTCCTGACACACACGTCCATCCCGTCTACCCAGTTCTTTACTCATTTTCCAAACATATCCCGTTTCCATTTTTAAAGCACTCACACATCTTGAAAGCACTCACACATTTTTAAAGCACTCATTGGGGCCAAAACAAGGTTCAATCATAGCAATCAAGGGTGGCCATCCTACCATGTTTTTGCAGTAAAACAATATGCAATTTATAAAATGGGTATAGGGTTGTGTTTATAAAACTAGGACCAAAGCATGCATCAAAGGATGAGATTGAACTTGCTGTCTTCGAAGTCTTCGGGGAGTTCCGGCTCGACGTTCGGGACCTCGGGCTCCTGCTCGCAGTACTCGGCTCCAAACTCCGGCTCGGGGTACCTTCCTTCGTTTACTTCGTTGGCTATAGCGCACACACACAGGCAAGCATGCAATCAATATAAGCACACACAATTTCTCCGGCTGAGCTCGAGGAAGGTAATTAAATAAAATAGGGAGATAAATATTATGTAGGGGGTTTTGGGTGACGGAAGGGTGGCGGTATACCCTGTACGGGTGTGAGGAAGTTTGGGCGCGATTTGGATTAAAATCTTGCATGAAATGGCGGGTTAAAGGAGGTGTTTAGGGTTAATTAGGGGCCTGTTAGTATTTTATTTTAAAAGAAAAGGACCTAATTGTAATATTTAAACCTAGCGGGGTTTAATTATAATAGTCTAGGGGTTTAATTGTAAAGGGGCAGGGTTACTTGGGTGGAAAAGGTTAAGAGTTGGGGTCTAATTTGAAAGAAAGAGAGAGAGAGGAAAAAGAGGGGGGTTCGGGTAGGAAAAAGAAAAAGGACAGGGGCTTTTGGGCAAAACGCCCCTTTCTTCCTCCCCCAATCCAGAACAGGGGAGGGCCGACCGGCCGGCCGGCATGGGGCTCGCCGGCGGTCCTTCCGGCCTTGGCGGTAGCCCAGGAGAGGGGGAAAAGGGAGAAGGTCGAGGGGATCCCACCCCCGCGCTCACCTCGAGCTCTGGTGGACCATGGATGGCCCTCTGTGGCGGCGCGGTGGTTGAGAGATGCGGCGGCAGTGGACTGCGGCGGTGGAGGTTGGGCGGCGCGGTGGGTGCAGAGCAGCTTGCTTGGCGAGGTGTGGGCAGTCGAGGGGGGTGGCGCCGGCCTTTTATAGGCCCTGAAGGTCGGTTCCGGGGAGAAAAATCTTCCCGGCGACCTTGGTGGCGATTCCGGCAAGGTGGGCCGCGGCGGCCGGCGAGGTCAACCGTGGTGCTATAGGATGTGATTGGTCGGTCAGTGACGCGGTGGTGGCAGGCGGCGGTCGCGGCGACGTTGTTCGGTGGATGCGATGGTTCGGCGGGCGGTCGTCGCTTGTCAGGGCGGTGTGGCTCGGCCGGGCTCCCGCCGGTGGCGCGAGGCCGGGCGGGCGTGCGGCGCCGGCGACCCGGTCGGCCGGGCACGTGCCCGCGGAGACGTGTGGGGGAGGGTGCGTTGCGGCGGCCGGTAGCCGGCGCGGCCAGGAGGGAGCGGCGCGAGGGGGCGTTGGGCGCCAGTCGCGGCTGGATGAAGGAGGGAGAAGGAAGGGAAAGAAAGAAAGGAAAGGAAGAAAGAAAAGGAGAAAAGAAAAAGAGAAGAGAAAAGGAAAGAAGGAAAAAGAAGAAATAGAAAGGGAAGGAAAATAGGAAAATGAAAGGGAATAGGAAATAAATGGGAAACAGTTTAGGAAAATTAGGAGAATTCTTCGGAAAAATTAGGGGAAAGGATTTTTGCGGGTTTTCCGGTTCTTTGGCGTCGGCGGAATTTTCGGGACGGCGGTGATGGCGAGGCGGACCGGCGGCGGGACCGCGGCGTGCGCGGGATTCCCGCGCGGTGGCCGACCGCGGCGGCGGGGGCGGCACGCGTGGGTGATGGCCCGAGTGCGGGCGGTGCCGGCGGGATTCGCAGCACGCGCGCCGAGGGTGAGAGAGGGAGAAAGTGACCGGGGTTTCGAATGAGATCAGCGGGAAAGTTTTGAAAACACGCGTGATTTATTAGGTGATTTATTAGGAGCTAAAAACGCGGGCGTTACACATGATAATTGAACTTGAAGATGTACTTAAATTGTGCTCTTTGATTATGCTTGCCATGTGCTTATGGCGTATCTCTTACCTTATGCTTAATTTGGATTGGTATAAACTTATACCTTATTAGTAATCAGGTGCTAATAAAATTGGACCAACTAAAATGCTAAATGCCTAGAGCCCAGTCCACTATAAAGCTTTTGCATTCATTCTTTCCCCACACTTGCTGAGTACAACAAGTGCTCACCCTTGCTATAAACAATTTTGCTCAGAGAGAGGAAGTTGCTGCATGAAGATGACGTGAAGATGTTGTGGAGTTCTGGGCGTACGCAACCCCCAGTCGAATGCTTGTGGAGTTTGGTGCCTTCGTTTTCAGGATTTAAGCGTAAATCTCTGATAATCTCCCTTTTTCTTATGTGATATTGTTTCTGTTATTCACTTATATGTCACTATATGTATGTAAATAGATCCTGGCATACATATAGTTATGCACTTGGTTTTCTTTGGAAAAACAGGTGTGACACTTGTCTCTTTCTTCCCTAATAAATGTGCACGGGAGGATGGAGGGGAGGAGCAGACCCGCAAGACTCCAGCCAGGTCTTCCCAATGATGATTTTGCTAGGTCTTGCGGCCTCGATTCGCGTAAGGAGGCCAAGTTTTGAGGAAGAAACCAGATTTTGTGTTTTTCTCCTCTTTTTTCATTAAGGGTGCCTTTGGTTTGGGCTTTTAGCTGCTTTTGATTTTGGCAAAAGCCAAAAGCCAACCAAAGGGGTTGGCTGCCATCCAAAACTAAAGCCAAAAGCAGCTTTTGCCTAGTACAAATTTGAAAGCAGCCTGGACCCTGGTTTTAGTGGCTTTTGGGTCACAAAATTACCCACCACGCCACTGGTTATGGAGAAAAACGGTTCGTTGTTTTATTTCCTTCCCGATCCATCGCGTAGCGCCGCTCCCATCTGTTCGCCGTCTGTTGCGGCTGCTCCCGTCCGGCGTCCGGTGCCGACCGAGCCCTCCGCCGCGAGCCCTCCATCCGACGTCGCGCGCCCCTTCCCCATTCCTCGAGCTCCGCGGCGCGGGGGGGGGGGGGGGGGGGGGGGTTGAGCTCCTTCGTCGTGAGGGGAGCGGAGCTCCGCCGGGCGCGGGCGAGGTCCTCCGTGGGCGTGCGGGGGGTGAGCTCCTCCGTCACGAGCGGATCTCTCACGTGCGGCGCCCGGGCGGAGCTCCGCACGCGCGACCGGTGGTGGAGCTCCTCACGCACTCGGGCGGCACTCGTCGGCCACGGCCCCGAGGCGGAGCTCCAACCGCCACGCCTCCTGGCGGCGAGATCCGGTTGGCACGCCTAGGCTGGCGCGCCCACGTCCATCGAGCTCTAGTGCCCCGCCCAGACCGGTGCACCCTTGTCCGGCAAGCTTCAGAAGTCGTGCCCCCGTCCACCGTCTCCTGGCTGCACGAACTGCGGCGGCCCGCGCCCGTCCACCGTCCCCCTGACCGGTGAGCTCCGGCAGCCGCTCCCCTGGTCGGTGAGATCCGACCACCACGCCCCCGTCCGGCGCCCTCCTGGCTGCCGCGCCCCAGCCGGCGAGGTTCGGCCGTCAGGTCCCTTGTTAGAGAGGATGAGGAGGTGAGACGTGTCGGGGACAGCCCTGAGGGTCCCCTAAAACAACTGGGGAAACCCTGCTTAAAACCTGCAAAAGACCAAAGCTAAACGCATCTCACTTAAGCGCACACAAGGGGCGCGGCCCGCGCTGCGGTGGTCCCCGCGGCCACCAAAGCGGCCCACTCAAAGGTCCCCTCGAGCAGGCTCCGTCTCGCTCGAGGGTGCACGCCTCCCTCGAGCGGGTTCCGTCTCGCTCGAGGGTTCACAGCCCCCTCGAGCGGACTCCGCCTCGCTCGAGGCTCCCTCACGCGCATGCCCGTTCCCGCACGCAGGTACGGGCATTTAATGCTCTGACACGGCGGGGTGGCGCCATCATGCGCCTGAGAATCACGCCCCGGCCCTGTCGCACCAACTCCCTAGGGGGAACCCATCCCCGCCACTGTGGGGGACTGTGCGGCGTGGCCGGCGTCAGCCCCGTGACAACATGCCGCCTACTCCCGTACGGCTAACGCGCCGCGCCCTCGAAGGGGGGCCGGGCACACCCTCGAACTGCTTTCTCGTGAACTTGCAGGGTTAGGTCGTGACGCTAGGCCGGCGGGACGCCATCCCTGCCACTGTTGGGTGCAGGCGGTCGCCCCCGTGCGTACAACACCACGCCGGGTACTGTTATAACAACTCCGGCACTGTGAGGCACGCGGGGACGGGACGCCGCCACGCCTGCCACTGCACCCCGTACGGATCGACGTCAGCAACCCCCTCGAGCCCGCCTGAGGACGCCACGGCCAACCATTGCGCCCCTACCCTCGAAGCTACCACTGTTCGGGTACGAGATACGCCATGATGACCAGATCGCGGCAAGGACCGTCAGGGCGGCCGCCTACTCTGCGGTGTTGCACACCATACTTCCCCATGTAGCTGAATAGTGCGGCATGATTGTAATTCGCCCTCTCCTTGGCCTATAAAAGGAAGGTGAACTCCCCCGTCGTAGGGGACAAGGGACAACAGACAACATACGACACGACACAACACACACATCCCCCAATTCTCCCACAACATCTGAACTCATTCCGTTCACTTCACCAGGGACTTGGAGGCCACGCCTCCTCTCCCGCTTTGCTTGTAGCCGCCCCACTACAGGCACCCCGGTGCTGAGCAATATAGTGCCCCGAGCACACCACTGCTGGACGTACGGCCCCCGGCCGGAACCAGGATAAACCTCGTATTTTTAGTTGCTTAGCATCGACAATTGAGGGATAGACCTTGGCGCTTATTACTGGTTAGTGTCGGGACCACATTCCGCACCGACAAGACGCGAGAGAGGAAGAGTGAAGGAAGGTAGAAGAAGACGTCGTTGTGTCTATGACGCGTGGGGTCCACGTGTAAGTGAGACGTGTTTTTCTAAAAGCCGCAACAGTTGGTCTTTTGCTTTCCCACAGCTACTTTCTCACAGCTGCTTTTCCACAGCTCACAGCCCACAGCGGCTTTTGCAAAAGCCACAGCCCAACTAAACACACCCTAACTATGCTGTCATGTCACCAATTTGCTGATGTGTCACCTCATTTATTAATGATGGACTTCATCATACCAATTTGCTGATGTGTCACCTCATTTATTAATGATGGACTTTATCATACGCAGACCTGGTATTGGATTGGGTATAATCCATATCCAATTGGATTTTTTCAGTTGGATTTCACTGGATTTGGATCTAAATGGATCATGGACATCCATATGCTTAAACAACAGGATATCCAAATCGTGTTGGACTTCAGATAGAAACCACGTCTCCTTAGTCCTTCCCGTCTTCTTCCTCAATCCACCGCCAAGCTTCCTCCCCGTCTTGTCCCACGTCGCCCTTCCCGCCAGCAGCTCCACGGTGCGCCCGCCCTGAGGAACCACGAACGACACCACCATCCACACCATCCTCGTCGTGTCCACCAGTTGCCGCGCGCGCACATGGGCCGCAGCTCCAACGCCGATGACGAGGACGATGTCCTCCTTCGCGAGCTCCAGGTGCTCGCTGCTCTCATCCGTGCTCGCGTCTCGCGCCGTCGCTCTCCGGCAGCTCCGTCTGCATCGCCGTCAACATGTGCTTCGAGATCGTGTAGCACGCCGCCGGCAGCCACGGCAGTGAGATCCTCTAGCGGACGGCACAACACTGCATGCACGACATCCTGCAGTTCGTGTTCGCGCGGCTGCCGGACATCTACAACGACTCCGTGTGCGTCGCGGCGGCCGGTGCATCATGCGCCATTGGCAAGCACGCCAAGCTCCTACAGATCGTCCACAGTAGCGCATGCTATGTATAGGAGCGTGTATGTATAGAACAGGTGGTTGTGTACAGCAAGGTGTGTGTAGCAAGTTGTACACGCGGTGTTGGATATATTGGACATGAATGGATGGCGGCTACTTCAAGTAGTATTGGATAGGATGAGAAGCTCATTTTAGTTGGATGTCAATTGGATTCCGTCCATTGGATTTTGGATTCCAGTCCGTTCCCAGGTATATCATACCGGGACTATTGGGACTGGCCTAACACGTCGGCCCGGAGCCAGACGTCATCGATTCTTTTTGTTAAAAAAATTGGAGGTCATCCCATAGACGCGGCGTGGAAGACCACACGCTACTTGCTACGTCAGCGACTCAGCGGCGCGGTTGTCCACCGCGCCGGTGCGCCGCGGCCGGCCAAGGCGACGCCTCGCACGGAACGCGCCAAGACCTTGCTCTTTGCCGGCTTTGCCCCGCAGGACGCGCGCACACAACCAACCCGTGGCCGCCACGTAACCACCGACCCCACGGGCTTGCCCCACCGCTAAGAATCCTCCTCCCTCGTGTTCGAATCCGCTCGCCCTCCTCCTCCTTCCCCTCCGCCGCCCACACCCTGCCTCGCCTTCTCTCCCCCGGCCTGCGCCAAACGAGACGCACGCCTCCCGCACCAGCATCCCCTATTTAACCTACGGGTCGCCGCCCTCCCTCGCCTCCCGCCGAAGCCGCCGGGGCCACGCATTGCCCGCTCCCCTCCTCCTCCTTCCCAGCTTTCGCCTGCCAGCCGATCGAGACGCGCCCGACGCCACCAACCACCGCCCACCGTCCCCGGCTACCTATTTACCGCCCGCGACCGCACGCCTTCGCTTCGCCCCGCACCCCTTCCGTGCCAGTCCCCGACGCCGGGGGCTCCACGCGGCAGCCGCATCGGCGCGCGCGCGCGGGCGGTCGAGCGGTAACGGCACGCGCGTCATGGCGCGCCGCGGCGGCCTCGTCCGCCTGCTCGTGACGCTGGTCCTCCTCCTTCTGGCCATGCTCCTGGCCGCTGCAGCCGCCGTCGCCGATGAGTTCACGGCGGCGCCGGCGGAGGCCGGAGTGGAGCATGCGCCAGCCACGCCTGCGCACAGCGCGTTCGAGGAGGCGCCGGCAACGGCTTCCGAGGCGGAACAGCCACAGCAGCAGCCGCAGCAGCACCTCCTGCCTCGCCCTCTCGTCATCGAGCTCCCGTCCGAGGCGGCGGCGCGCGCGGGCGAGGGGCAGGAAGAGGCGCCGGCGGACGCCGTCGCGGCGTCGCTGGAGGTGGAGGTCCAGGTAGACCTGATCGCGACCGCGCCGGCGCAGGACGCGTCCGAGGACGCGGCGGCGGCGGACGCGCAGCAGCAGAGCCACCAGCACCTCCTGACGCGCCCGCTCGTCTTCGAGCCGCAGCCGGACGACGTGCCGGCGGACGTGCGGTGCGCGAGCTGGCGGCTCGCGGCGGAGGCCAACAACCTCGCGCCGTGGAAGGCGGTGCCGGCGGGGTGCGCCGCGCACGTCCGGGACTACGTCGCGGGCGCCGCCTACCGCTCCGACCTCAACCTCGTCGCGCGGGAGTCCGCCGCCTACGCACGCGCCGCGCCGCTCCGGGGCGACGGCCGCGACGCGTGGGTGTTCGACATCGACGAGACGCTGCCCTCCAACCTCCCCTACTACGCCGAGCACGGGTATGGGTGAGTCAGTCCTCTCGCCTCACGCGACTGCCATTGCCATCATCGAGGTGAAAGAGCAGAAATTTAGGCGGCACGGAATCCCGTTTTGTTAGGCAAAGAAATCCATTGCGGCGCATGGAATCCAAAATGGCAAAACTTTAGGCAGGACAGAGCAAAAATCCCGATTGGTATTGCAACTCACCCAAAATGGCAAAACTTTAGGCAGGACAGAGCAAAAATTAGGCATGAACTGCTGCTGATTCGTGCAATGTTGTCTCACATGGTGCTCTTGATTCCGAAATGCAGGCTTGAATTGTTCGACCACCAGAAGTTCGACAGGTGGGTGGAGAGGGGCGAGGCGCTGGCCATCCCCTCCAGCTTGAAGCTGTACAATGAGGTTCGCGAGCTGGGGTTCAAGACCTTCCTGCTCACGGGCAGAAACGAGTGGCACCTGGACGTCACAGCGGAGAACCTCAGGAAGCAGGGGTTCCATGATTGGGACAAACTCATACTCAGGTATAAATCGCAGATCACTTCAGTCGGCTGCTACATTTTGGTTGAATGCTGGAATTGAATTCTTCTAAGCTCAGTCAAATATGTCTGCCTGCACCCTTTGTATGAGTGTATGACCCACTGTTCTTTATCGTTCATTGTTCATGCTGAAACTCTGAATTCTTTCCCAATCTCCAGGGCTGTAGATGACCGCATGAAAACTGCAACAGTCTACAAATCAGAAAAGAGGAAGGCGATGGAAGAAGAGGGGTATAGGATCCTAGGCAACTCCGGTGATCAATGGAGCGATCTGCTGGGATGGTCCATGAGTGCTCGCTCCTTCAAGCTCCCCAATCCAATGTACTATATCCCATGACAGAAACTGAAATACAGGGCGGGTGATGCAGTGTTTATTTGATGCATTGTGCACCCAGGCTCAATTGAACATAATGCTGACTGATGGAAACCGAGAATAATCTGGCAATGGAATTTAAACTGTACAAAAGCTTCACTAACTCCATGTAGTATACATTACCTAAGTCTGAATGAGTGAATGTAATGGTTTACTTAACTCTAAATGTAATGGTTGAAACGTGAAGAGTTAATCTATGAGTAATTGAGGGTTCAAGGATATGGCTTATACTAAGGGTAGTAATTGAGGGTTCAAGGATATCGCTTATACTGAGGGTTCTCAGAAATTATGCAGCTGCCACAAAGGGAGTTTAATGTTCCTGATGCAAACTCAACTTAGCTTCAGCAATGTTGTAAGCAATCAGCATGCATGCTGCACTGAGTGAATTTTCGGTGCTTGCAATACGTAATGTTCAGGTCATCTTTTTTTATAAATTCACATGGCTGTCGCATTTTCAATAGTAAGACAGTAACGGTAACTTGCATCAAATGGCCATACATCATAGAAACACTTCAATCAGGTCTAGCTGACGTGCTGCACGAAGTCTCTAAGCAAAACTGCCCAGCACCAGAAAGCGCTTTTCAGATTTCAAGGGTCACATTTGTTCGGACGGCACCCTCACAAAATGGATGGACGAAGGCATTAACGATATTGATAGGCTATGGGGGCTCATTGACAGCTTGTATCGGCATCGCCTTACATGACCACTAGGCATATCACAAGATCAGCCACCATCCAGCAGTACTTTTCTCTCCGAACAAACCAACCACCACCAACCAGCCAGTTGTACTCTTCACTCAGAACAGACCAGCACCAGCAATCAGCCACCAGCCAAACGAACAGATATCCCCATCACAGTAACACATCTAACCATTTAACTAAAATAACAGCGGTCTGGTACTAACCACACCTCAGAATGGCGATCAATGTCAAACAGAAACTCACTAAGGTGCGACAATATGACAACAATGAGAAAAAAGTAAAATACTTTCGTGCGGCAGCAGAAATTGTTTCAAATTCTTTAGTTCAAATCTTGGACAAGTCACAGTAGGAAATCACAAAGGAAGGTGAGTGGCTGGAGGGCAAGTTCACTGCACCATGGGATCAGGGTTCCCAGCAGCAAGAATATCAAGCAATGAGTTATGAGGCTCCAGCTCTTCATGCCACAGCGGAAGCTGATCACCAGGGTAGAAGTTCCTCTTGACACCATCTGCGTTTATCTGCAACATGACCAAATCAGTTAGTTTAGAGCTCAGGAAAAGGAAAATCAGTGTAAAATACATGTGCCCACCAAACACAGAACACTAGCAAGACCCCTAAAAAAACTGAGAAGGGGAAAAACAAAACGCTACTGTAAAGGGAAAATTCAGTTAGTTATAATGCATTCTTACAAATCGTTTTTTTTCTTTTTTTGGAAGGCTCAAAACAACATGAAAACAGAGCTTACAGAGAGAATTGATTTAAGTGAATCAAGTAAGAAAAGTGTAAAAGGATGCATCACTTAAGATGAGGCTTTCCAATTCATTTCATGAAAAGCTACATGCATACATAAATTTTGCATGATTTTCATAGAGAATACAATGCACCATGCAAGAAGGTGAATGATCAAACAGTTACAATTTTCAATTACAGTTCATTAAGTTGCACTATTGAAAGATATCACAAGGCCCATTGTTCAACATACAAGTGCCAAAATTAACATGACAGGAAAATACATGACATCAACAAATTAAGGTATCTCCAATGTTTCAGCATTCCTCAAGGAGGGAACTACACTACAATATGTGAAGAAAAAAGGAGAACTTACCGTAACTGTGCGAACAACTCCCCCACTAGCCCCATCACGGGCCATGGCAAGTGAAACTACTTTTACCACGAACTTCTGTGAATATGGACAAAAGAAACAGCTTAGGAAAACAGGTTTATTTTGGTATATAATCCACTTTCAACATTTAATATATTTTTTATATTATTACATTTTATACTGGAGATGGAGAGTATCTCAATAGTGCTCAGGATAAGAATTAAGAAGGAACTTTGGTGATATACCTGTGCCTCTTCCTCGCTCATCCCTTCTTTCCATTCATGGTCCATAAGTGCATAAAGGTAGCTGGAACCTGAACCTGAAAGTCGGAAATGATTGTCAGAAATGGTACCTGATGTGCCAAGACAAGTTGGGTAGGAGAATCGCAAAAATCACAAGATAGCAACTAGAGTTAATGGTAAACAGGTACATGTACACCAAGGAGAATTAGAAAAATAATATGGATCATATGCTTCAGCAGGCAAGCTTTTTCATCATGCAATGCTCAAGTCATTAGCTCACACAAGGTATGCCACATGAAAGAGAATACTGGAAGTTACATTGAGATCCTAACTTGGAAAAAAGATAACAATGTCACCCTATGTGTGAAAATATACCTCCAATAGCAAATGGTTGCCTCAGAATCGTTCCACCAAGAGGGACCGAAAAAATCTGTCCTCCCTCGTATTTGTCCCATCCTCCAATAATCATGCCAGCTTGCAACATGTTCTGGACATTAAAAAGAAATATTCAATTTTGTAATTTAACAAGAGTTTAACATCAAATCTGAAGTAAAGACCATTTTAACATACCTTGTTCTGGTAGGCTAGCAACCTAATCAAGTTGGCTGCAACTTTAACTGTAGCTGGCTGCCCCGCCTGGATTCTGCACAGGGAGTCTAACTTTAGCAGCAGCTACCTTGCATGCCAAATATTTCAAGTAACTGTATACCAGTATTTATCAAAGATTTAGTTTATTGATTTCCCCAATGAGAATACTAAACTTTGTTAGGATTGTATGAAGAACCAACTTACGTGTGTTGGTGAAGGAAATAACGTACATAGTCCGAGATGACTTGTGTATCAGCAGCCTGTGAGATTATAAAAACAGAAAGAAGTTTACATGTGACATGAAGAACTTGCAGAAAGGAATGTCCATCTCTGACGTGAACATATCTAGTGTTACAAGCCGGATATATGTTACACGATAACATCCATTGCATGAAATTATAACAAAAATATGGATGGATAGATGACGCAGTCATCTATGTCCATGTAAAATTTGAGCATGAACAAAAGTTTGTGCAAAGAGGAAAACAAAAAAGAAATCAGCACTTGAATAGTTACGGGTAATTGTTCATCTGTGATCTGCAACCCGCAACTATCAAAGTGTTCATTCCTCTTTTTTGTTTCTCCTTGCACAAGTACATACACATAGGTGATTGCGTCACCTATCCATCAATATTTTTGCTGTCATTTTTTATGCAACGATTTAGGTGTTATCGTGTTTGGTAACATTAAAAGGCCGGTAACACCGGATAACCATGCTTAGCAAAGGAGGAATTCCTTGCTACTAATAAGAAAATAAAGACAGGGCAACATGAAAACAGCGACATGAGTGAATACTAGCTTGGATATTGTTTAACTGGTTCAGACCAACAGTGAAATGTAAGTCACTGTCTAAATTAGGTGCCTTCAACAATGTGCATTATTAACTTGTCAAAAGCACAAACTTAGCAGGAAGTTTCTACTGAAACACCATAATAAAACAATAACATTAGAAAAACAACAAAGAAAAGGCTTTCGTATTCAAAAATAGATGGACACTTACAGATCCAGAGCGGCAGACATACACATTATCTGTCAGCTGGGTGATTTTGTCAGAAGCACGGTTGGCCACATACATTCCTACAAATTAGAACAGCAAAGAAATATTAAAATTTAGCACAAAAACAAGAATACAACAACCTTATATCAAATTTATTATTTGGTGGAAGCAGGAGCAAAAGCATTTTCTGGACTACTTTGGCCGACACTACATGAACTTTAAGGAGGCATGTTTTTTCAGTAAGAAGACATAAGTCACAAGTATACATGGTTCACAAAGCACCAACGATATCCTTGAAACCGAAGGCTGATGGCAAAAAAAAACCATTAATTGTATACTAAACAAGAGTTGGACTACTCTAACAGTTTAACTCTTAATCTCGCAAGCAACTAACAGTAAAACCAAAAGGCCATCACAGCCGCCAACATCGCCAGCTACCCCTCAATTCCCAACGATCCAAGCGAAAACCTAGACCAACCCCATCCCCCGCGCCAAATCAACCCTCGCTCGCCCGCGGTGGGATCTCCCGCAGCATATGCAGATAGGGAGGGGCCGGAGGCCGTACCGGTGCTGGTCCTGGAGTCGGCGCCGAGGATGACGCCGCCCTCGTAGCAGACCCCGATGATGGTGGTCCCCATCCGGTGCTCCCCGGTGGTAGGGGCCTCGCCGGCGGCGGCGGCGGAGGAGGAGCCCGGGTGCGCGGCGGCCATGGCGGGCGCGGCGAGATCAGCAGCGTGCAGCCTAGTCGGATCAGGTGAGGAGGCGGAGCGGAGCGGAGCGAGTTGGTCTGCTTCGGCTTCGATTCAGCAGCGGACGTGAGAAGAGTTGTATCGTTCGGCTTGGCCTCCCTCGCAAGAAAGAAAAGAGGAGACGGGGGGAGGAGGAGAGCATGATGGGCTCGCCATTGAATTACAATTTGGGCTGCAGCCTGCTAGTGTGTTCTCGTTAATTGGGCCGGCCCATAATGAACACTGGATGTTATTGGCTAATTCTTGAAAATCGCGTGATTAGGAAAACTGTAATTTTGATGGGAAACAAAATGATAGCCAGAACAAAAGATGTATTCACATAGCAATGGGCAATGCACCTTGTACCTGGAACAATAAGAGCGAATTGACTTGTAGTACAATGGTAAGACAGTTTAGTGAGATGCTACCCACTAGTGGTTCAAATCTTGGTGCTCGCACATTTTTTCTGAGCCACTCATGATTTACCGGTGTTATGCGCTAAGTGGTAAGCGGCTTTCCTGTCGACAAACAAGGCGTCAATGGTGACTTTAAGAATCTCTAGATCTGCAGGGTGCTCAGTCGTTCGGAGATACTCATCGGGGTATGGTTCGAATACATGTGTTGATAAGGGTGGCTGTGCGTGCGTATTGTAAGTGTCTGCGTTGTTCTGTATAATTTTTTTAAAAAAACTGGAACAATAAGAACGCTATTTTGCTGTCTGTCATCATACATCATTCAGACAGACACTACTCAGTTATTACAAAAGAAAAACAAAATCATGAAATTCAAGATTAGAAAAAACAAAAGTCATCATCCATTGACACATTCTAGATCAACAATTGTAGATGCCAGATGCGGAGACCTTGCAAGATCAACCATCTCGGCTCTGATTTCTTCCTACCAATTTCCTGCTCAACTTCACCTTCATTAGGATCATCCTGTAACTGAATTTCTCGCATATGGAGTCGACGAACTTGAAGTAAACCTTTCCCACCACCTTGCTGAATATAAGTGTCCACCATACAGCTGCGAATCCTAGTCCGAAACCGAGGCCTGAAAATACATATAGCAAGGCATCATGGGTATCTGCGTCTTCTTCACCATCAGCTGGATTTCCCTTCGGTTCAGAGCAGCTCTTGGGAACAAGAGGGCTGCAGAGATAGTTGTTGCCTGCATATATGTATGGATCTTGATCAACAAGGGTTTGAAGCTGAGAACCTGTTGGTATCTTCCCGGAAAGATTGTTGTATGACATGTTGAGGTGGCCAAGCAGGTGCAACGATGCAATGCTCTGAGGAATCACACCAGAAAGCTGGTTCCACGAGAGATCAAGGGACTCCAATGATCTCATACGGCCAATATTTTCTGGGATATGCCCACTGAGGCGATTTCTTGATAGATTCAGATTCTTGAGTTCTACAAGAGCTCCGATTTCGGCAGGAATTTCTCCTGTTAGTTCATTGTCAGAAAGGTCAATGCTCGTCATCAGGTAAAGGTTCTGAGCATAAATCCTTTCTCCCCCTTTGGTTGTAATATATAGACTCTCATTATAATATGCAGTACCAGAATAACCAGAGCTAGAAGTTGTCACTGGTAAAATAGGTTCTGAATAATTTGAAGCCATTCCAGTGAAGTTTCCAAAGTTTCCAATACTTCGCGGGAGAGGCCCTGAAAGCTTGTTATTGGCAAGATCCAACACTCGAAGACCTTGGAGTTGTGACAATCCAGCAGGAATATTCCCAGAGAACTGATTCGATCGCAGCCGAAGGATTACAAGTAGTTGCAGATTATCTCCTATCCATGCAGGTATAGAACCCTCGAAATCATTTTCTCCAAGATCAAGTAAATGCAAACGGGCACAAGATCTTAAAGAGGTGGGAAACACCCCAGAGAACCTGTTCTTGTTTAAATGCAAGGAAAGAAGTGAAGTAAGAGAGCCAATGCTCAGTGGTATTTCTCCATCAAGGTTGTTGTACGAGAAGTCCAGCCTAAATAGTCTTGTGTTCTGCTTCCAGCAATCAGGGAGTTTACCTGATAAGTTGTTGTTTGACAGGTATATTAATGACAATTGTGTCATGTTGCAGAAATACACAGGTATGCTTCCATTCAGATGATTATTTGACAAGAAAGCAAAGCGCAAGTCATTCCCTAAAATATGGGGCAATGGTCCTGAGAAAGAATTGTTGGAGAGGTCCAGGACGTCAATACTTCTTGGCATATCAGGAATCTGACCTTCTAACTGGTTCGAATCCAGCCTCAAGAAACGAAGTGACTTCATATGCACTACAGAGGCTGGCAGCTTGCCTTTGAGGAGGTTGTTGGAGAGATCCAAGCTAGAGAGAGACATCAACGAAGTCCCAATCCAATCGGGCAATGAGCCTATAGTTCTCGTGTTGTGCAAATCTATAGTCTGCATTCTGGTCTGTGTCCGGAGCCACCTTGGGAACTGAGATTCTAGTGGGCAAGAATGTAGTTTGAGTTCACGCAGCTGAAAGGGTGGCATCCAGTTTGCATCCACAGAAATTCGTAAGGGATTAGAGGACATAACAAGGCTAGATAGCTTGGATAGATTGGCTAGGTGTTCTTCAGATAATATGCCTTGGAAGAAATTGTGAGAAATGTCTAGATCATCTAAACGTACAAGATGACTAATATTAGAAGGTACATGACCAGTCAATGAATTATAGCTGAGGTCAATTGACATGAGGCTGCTGAAGGACCCCAGCCAACTAGACAGATTTCCATATAGATTATTAGAGCCAAAGTCGATCAAAATTAGTTTCTTCATGCAGACCGCCATGGCCTTCCCCAATTTGTCAATATCACCACCAAGATTGTTATCGAACAAAGATAGGATCCGCAAGTTGCACAATCGACCTAGTGATTCTGGAATTGCACCTTCCAAACTGTTCATGTACAAAAGGAGGTCTGCGAGGGCAGTTAAATTACCCACAGCTTTAGGAATCGGCCCATGAAGTCCACAATAGGCCAAGTTAATCTCTGAAACAGTTTGTATACTAGTTAACCAATATGGAAAGGTAGAATTGAACTCGTTTCCTGACAAATCAATTCTATCTAGAACTGTGAAGTTGGACTGGGATAGAGAATTAAGGTTTGTGGGTGGAAGACTGGAATCATCCAAACGAAGCTCCTGAAGGGATGCAAGCATGTTTAATGACTCCAGCCAGTCTGTAGCAGCGGAAAGGTTCCACCAATACATGCCAAGGTAAGACAGTGAAGAAAGCCGAGAGAGCCAGAAAAGATTATCAACAGAGCTCCTGGAAGTAAAATTGTAATTAGGAACACTAATGTCAAGGTAAGTTAGCTCTGACAAGTTTCCCAGCTGAGGAGGGATTTTTCCGCCGAAGTTAGCACCATGTAAGTCAAGATGCCTCAGGTTCTTTAAAGATCCTATGAATTCAGGAATACTTCCACCACCAAAATCATTCCGACTAAGATCAAGGTACATCAGATGAGTTAAATGAACCAGTGATGGACTGATATCACCTGTAAGAGAATACTCCCGGCTGAAATTAGGATTTTGGAGGTCGAGCTTGATAATGTGTCCAGTCTTGTTGCTACATGTTACACCATACCAGCTGCAACAATTTAGACCCCTCCATGATGACAGTAAACCTTGAGGGTCTTTAAGGGTGGCCTTCAAGTCGAATAGCACATTCCTTTCTTTTCCTATACACCTGCTTGCTGCTGAAGTTTTGGTGGATACTAGCAGAAGGAACAACAATGGGAGCAGTGAAAGGCGCATGATGCTCTTCATGTTCGTAGTTTTGCCACTTGTCGGGTGGTTTATATGAGACAGGGAATGGGGAAGACTGCAACATTAGCAAGAAAAGATGGTCAACAATAGCCAGCTCTATTTCAAATTAGTAGTTAACCATACTTTGTGGATGTATTTTAAATTGAGGCCTAGTGTAGGCAAGATAAGATTCATTTTTGGAGGAGATAAGAGACCTGAGAAAAGTCTGTCCTATAAAGTATTTCATGTTTGAAGTGCCTCACAGTTCCTCACCTTTGCACATTATGGCCGAGTGGAATCTATAATCTTTTTCTTGGAGAGGGAGAATGAAACACTGACAGATCACACTATCAGAGGGTACAAAGTCAGCAATGATAAACTGATAAAAGCACTGGAATGATTCCTTGCAATTGAATAGTAAAAACTTTTCAAGTCCGTGATCCTCTGTTTAATCTAATCTCATCATGTAACATTCTTTATGGGCGTGTTTCATTCTAATCAACTGAGTATATTATCATGTAAAGAATTCTAATGCATAGAACAGTCACTAGACGATGCTGGCGACATCAAAGATTTTGTCAGATAATAGTAGATGCCTAGATGGAACGAACCCAAGCCATCTTTTTCTACACTATATTCTGATCGAACCGTTCGCAATCTATAATTCTGTACACATGGAGACAAAATTTTGGTCTACGGCTTATCTGCTGCCACCCCAATCCCGGACAAATCGTCAAGAGAATGATGCATCGACGCACACGCACACACTGCAACAGAAACGAGAATCGGCAAGGATTTTGATTTGTGGACCTGAAACAACGGAGGCTCGGCGCGGCATCTCTATCCGCGGGTCCGCGCGGGCTCTTCCGCCAACTTCCGCGCCTGCCTGCGCTGCCAGGGCCCCGACATAGGCGGAGTGGAGGGTTTGGCTTATCCACAGCCGCCAATGAGTCTACTTGTCGAAGCTACCTCTGGCGGCCGCCTTTTGGAACCGGGCCATGAAATGGATGCTACGCAGACGCGCATTTGTATCTCCAGTCCCATGGCCGCCATCGGGAGGGGCTCGCCGGAGCTCCACCTGCTTCCGCCGCGACGACACGGGGGGAAGGTGAAGAGAGACTGAAGAGGAGGACCATACAAAACCATTATTTTCAAAATAGCCCCTGCGATCCATTAATTTTCAAATTAGTTCATTGGATCTCGCGATCCGATATTTTACAAATTTACATTGTTTATATAACTGTATCCGGCACTGGTGGGATCCGCATCTCCAAAATGAGTAAAATCGGACACGGTTAGTGCCTCCAGCAGCTGCTAGATCTCTTTTCCCATTTTACTGTTACAGCCTCCTTCACTTTCATTCTTGGGTTTCTCTCTTCACCTAGCATCATAGAGTAGAACCGTCGTCTCCCCCCGTGCCCGCGGCTCCGCCCCGTTGCCTCCACCCCGCTGCTCTGCCCGTCTCGTCGGCCGCTAGCGGCCTTCCTCCTCCCGCCTCCACCACCCTCGCAGGATCTGCTTCCCCACCTCGGTCGCCGGAACCGCTCCCTACCTCTCCAGGGCGGCGTGCCGACCAGGCCATCGACGCGGGGAGCGCAAGGACCAGCACCAGCGCCCCACCTCCTGCCGCGATGCGACGCCGGATCTGAAGGTAGTGGCGATGACCCCTCCACTTCCTTCCCCACCGACCTTGAAAGGATCGAGGCAATATGGCCTAGAGGGGGTGAATAGGCCTGCACACAGAATTTAAACTTTTTTGCGGGAAAACATCGTCGGACTCGGAACCTCGAGATTATTCTCGGAACCTCCGAACGAGGCAGACCTCCGAGAATAAACTCGGAACTTCGGGAAGCTGTTAAGCATATAGGACTTGAGCTGCAAATAACTTGATGAAAAACAGATCTACCAAATTCTAGTAGGTACTTAGGACCTAGCAAGAAGATTTCTAAGCAAAGAACAAGCTAGGAAGGTACCACAATATAGATCGGAGACAAACCCTAATAGATCTAATCAAGAACAAGCATGAACAAGAAAGTAAACTGGAGCACACATGAGACAAAGATTTATCTCGTGGTTCAGCTCGCCACAAAGGCTTGCTTACGTCCACGTTGTTGAGGAAGCCACAAAAGCTAGGGACCACAAAGGTCAACTCCTCTCTCACACCTATCACTTTGGGTAATAGGTGGAGGCTTTCCACTAGAATCACAAAGGGTAATACAAACACCTTGGAGCTTCCACAAATCGGGTAGCTTCCAAGAACCTCTATCCGTCTAGGAGCAAGGCTCCAAAAGTAATAGATCCACCAAGCTTGCTAGGGCTTTTCCAAGTGCTCAAGTTCAAGAGAGAGAGATTTGCTCACAAACTCACTTCAAGAATCCACTCTCAATCAATGCTAGGCAAGGATTTGGAAGAGAGTAGGTTAGGAGTGAATGCAAGGTGACAGAAATGAGTTAGAACGGCGTTCTGTTCAGGGGCAGAGAGAGAATAGCCGTTGGGGGACCAAGGGGTATAAATACCCCCATATCCAGAACAGTAACTGCTATATTCCAGAGTTTGGAACCTCCGAGAAAAATCTCGGAACTTCCGACCTTTGAAATCTCTGCTAACTGTAGCCCGTACGGTCGGAACCTCTGAGAAAAAACTCGGAACCTCCGAACAACAAACGACGAGGGCAAAACGACGGCGAGATCTCTTCCCTTTGGGTGAGGGTTAGGGTTTAAGAAAGATAGACTATGAGCACTTGAAACCACCCTAACTCACCATTAGTATCCCTTTTGATAGTACGGATTGTCCTATACTCAAATTCAAAAGATAAAATAAATAAACTTCTCCAAAGAGCATAGGTATCCTTCTTCGTGCAGTTGAGTGGTCTCCATTCTTTGTTTTGCACCTATAAAATAACTTTATGCTGCACAATAGTCTCAAAAGCTCATTAGCTCTTTAATTGTGTGGTCAACATCACCAAAACCCTCATAGAGCTTGATTGCACTTACAATCTCCCCTTTTTGGGTAAATGTTGACAACCCAATTAAAGTTTACAATTTAATTTAAAAGATTGAGCTTTTGATGTTTTGAGTACAAGTCTCCCCCTCAATGTATGCATGTACCTTTTGAATAGGGTAATATGTCTCAACTGACATTTAATTTGCATACATTGTGAGTAAAGTGACAAGATAATTATACTCAAACCATCGAGGGGTGCAAAAGAAGTGTAATAGATAATACGTGATGCATATGACATGTGAAAACAATCAGAGAGTTATCTGTTAGCAGAGTTCGGAACCTCCGAGAAAGTTTCCGGAACCTCCAGGAGTTGGAGCCTCCGGAAAAATTCTCAGAACCTCCGAGGTCTGCAACAGATACTCCAACAAACAACCATACACAGGCAATGCAACAATATGACCAGAAATAGCAGCTAGATAAAGATAAAAGCATCCAACACATCTAGCCCTATTACATCCATCACACTAGTGTTTTAAAGTTTTCACATCCCACATTTTGACCATGACCAGACCATGCTTGCCAACAGAGGCAAGCTTAAAGCTTTACAGCAGTTCACCAACATTAACCACCAGGAGTTTATGAGAGAATAGTTAGCACTCTCATCTCACCAAAAGAACAAAAGAATTTTTGTTAGCCACCAGCCCCACCAGAAGCTCCAGGTCTTCAGATCACCATCTCAATCTTCATATTTCTCCCCCTTTGTCAACAGTTTAACAAAAAGGAAAGATAAGAAGAGAGGAAGTTAGAGCAGGACCTAGGGAATTACTCTTCATCACTTGAGTCAGAGGCATCCTCCTCGGCCCTCGGGGACGGTCTTTGTCGGATCCAAAGTCAGAGCCAGATCCAGAGGATATGTCCACGGAGCCTTCGACGGGTCTTCCCGGCGGTGACCTTCCTTCTTACCCTACCACCAGATGAAGAGCCCATTGCCCTCTTACCAGCAGCTTCCTTCCTGAGTCTGGCCATCTTGTCACTGAGTGGCTCAACATCTTCTTCTTCTTCTTCAGATTGAGCAGCAGGCACATCTTCAGCCATAGGACTGACAGGGTCCTTCTCACCTTCATCCTCACTAGTGGTATTGTGACAACCCGCCCAGGAAAATACCGTACTATCGCCTAAGACCGATCCACTTTGGTCACTAAGCAATAGTAAAGTATCATCCTGTCGTTAGTTGTCGGGTTAACGCCCAGTAAATCACTTGGACATCGAACAGAGGATCGACACATGCATTAAAACTCACGCGAAGGCGAGTCCAGAGTACAACATGAGTTAAACATTTTATTACAAACCATTGTTCCTGACATGGAGTAAAGATTCAGAGTTCGAAAACAGCGGAAATAAATTGAACTAGCGCAACGGTAAACATCACAGGAGGCCATCCGTGATGTCATCACTTGTCGTCACCCTTCCGGTCAACAACACCTGCAACAACAGTTTTAAAGCAAGGCTGAGTATACTAATACTCAGCAAGACTTAACCGTCGGGTGATAACTACATCACCAAACTCTAGACATGAAAGACTTTTGGTTGGTGGAGTTTCTTTTGCTGAACAGATACTAGGAGTAGATCCTTACTTTCAATCTTTTAGCACAAATTCTAGTTGATTACCGTTTCTAAATGTGCCATCTAATTCAATCAAGAATTGGACAAACAATTAACTCATACAACAATATTCACCAGTTCCATCATTATGGGATATTATGGCCAGTTGATTAAGCAGTCTCGGATAACGGTGAGAGGCCGACAATCGATTGATTTAAACCTTGCAAGGTAAACCTAAACACACGGTAGGCTGCCCCCGCAAGGACAACTTTCCCATGCAGTTCCCAAAAGTCCTCGGGTTGGGAGCAGAGCCTACAGTCCTGGGTACAAGGTTAGCTGGTATACCCCGCAAAGTACCCAGTATCACACATGCACCCCCCTTCCCGGTAGCTAGCCGGTAAGATGATTAGTCAAGAGTAGTAGGGAAAAGTTCCCGCGTCGTCTCATTAAGGTACTAGGCTTACCGGTCCCATTCCCGGCAAATGTTTAGTATGTTCAAAAGCTTAGCCCACGAAAGCCACTGGACCGGAGCCCAAATCCCATGCTCTTACCACATGAGCAATCCATTTATAAAGATCTTATGATTCCAACATAAGAACCTAGTCTCGCGAGTGACGAACATCACTCGACTTCTATCGGGTCCTATAGAATAGCCGCTATCGACCTAGCATACTAGTGATAGAGCATAAGTACCTAGGGATCATGCATCTAGGGTTTCAAATCAACTCCTGAAACGTAAATGCACAATCGTAGCAAACATAATTGCATAATTTTAAAGGACGGGGTTAATGATCCGGGGCTTGCCTTCGCTGGCAAGGTTGGCCTTGGGCCCTTCTGGACTTGGGTCCAGGTCTTGAGCTACGTCCACGTACGACAGCTCTTCGTCGGCACCTTCGTTCCCTCCTTCCGGCACGAACGTTCGTCTATCGTCGGAAAGATCTACACGAAGATGCAAATGCAAGATTTATTTGACGATTTTTAATTTAGTTAACCACAAACCATAAATGACAACCAAGGGGTGTATTAGTTGGACACATTCACCTAGATAAGAAATACATTTAGCATACTCTTCCAAAAAGGAACAATTTGCAATTCTTTATTAGATATTCTTTTTGATAGTGACTGTGTACATATATATGCAAATAGTTTAATTCAACTTCACAAACAGTAGTGGGTGGGTATATTTAGCCTTTTGAAAAAGATTTACAACCACACACAAAGTTACTAAGTATGGGTTGGTGAATTTTCCCATTTAATGACTATTAAGCCTTTAAATGCTTCCATAGTTTTTATTCATGAAATTTATTAATAAAATTCATTGGGAGGATGTGTTACACACTAAACACCTATAACAAGCCACTGGACACACATGCGTGCTTTGGATAGCTAGAAATTAATTATTTTTGAAAAAGACAAAAGCTAGCTAGATGGACAAGGTAAATGCACACAAAAATAAATACTCAACAAAATGATCTAAACTTTCTCGCACATGTTATATGGTTCAAAACTAGCCTATGAGTGCAGCATATACATCTAGAACTATTATGAAACTTGAGTTGTGCAATTTTAAAGTAAAACAAGCATAATTCAAGAATAAATATTTATGGTAATTTTAAAATTGTGATTAATTCACCAGAGGTGTGTTTTGGAATATGAAGACAGTGTGCAAAAGTTGGTTTCAAAAACCTAATTATTTTTAGCTAGAAAAATCATTTATGTAGATCCTGCAGAAATGGAAAAACATTTTTATATAAAGATTTACAACATAACTTTGTGCAATTTTTGGCACAGGATCTAGTCATGACCTAACACACAACATATCCAAAATTTAGCTACATAGGATTTATGGTTTTTGAGATATTGCAGATCTAGGTTTTTCACATTTGTATTTTTCATGTACAAACTATTAGGAACTAGCTCAGGCAAGAATAACAAAAGTTGTGGGATTTTTCACCACAGATCCAACAAAGTTGGTATTGCATTTTTCTGAATTACCTACGATTTTCTACGCAATTTACAAGAATCAGCGAAAACACTTTACTATTTCAGTTACACTTTTGCAGCAGGGACCCTGGAAGTTTTAGATTCTTACACAGATGCCCTTACTTTGCGGTTCAGCCCTCAGAAGAGTTCTCTCTTCGCAATGTAGCCCTTGGGGGCCGGCCGGCGCGGCTCCGGCGAAATTCCGACCGGGGGGCGGCGGCGGGGGCGGTCGGGGACCACGCGGAGAGGGCTAAGGAACGCTATGGACCGATTTGGGTTGGATTTGGGAGTGGAGGTGGCCGGCGGCGGGGCGTGCGGCGGCGCCCGGCGGCGGCGGCCGTTGCGGGCCAAACTCCCGGCGTGGGATGCGGCGAGGTGGTGCGGCTAGGGAGGGTGGTAGCTCGAGTGGGTACTAGAGAAGGTCTTGAGCGTGTTGTTCGGCGGTGAGAGTGACGGGAACGGGCGTTCTACGGCGGCGGCGGGCCGGTGCGGGGGGGGGGGGGGGGCTCGTGCGGCGAGGTTGGGTGGCGGCCCCCTTCTTATAGCCGGCCCGTGCGCCGGCTCGCGTCCCGGCGGTCCGAAGGCGGCGCCTCGGGAACACGCGCGCCAAGCGATGGCGGACGGACGGGCGGTCCGTGCGTGGAACGCGCGTCCGGCGAGTGGGGTTGTGCCGCGTGATGCGCGAGGACTTCAAGGGCGCCCTCGGGGGTGCGCGGCACCTTGGGGAGGCGCGCGACCGGAGGCCGAGGACGGCGGGCGGCCGGCGCGCGGCGCACGCGGCGACGTCGCGGCGCGGCCCGGTCCCAGCGCTAGTAGCTTTGGACTAGACTACTTCGAGCGCGTTTTCCCCTAAAATTGAATACAAGTGCACAAAACGATGAATAGGAAAGTTGTAGATCTAGCTACCCCCTACAACTTTCACAAAGGCCGTACGGTGTTTTTCTCAACGGATTTTGCAGGAACGCCTTGCCAACTTTGAATGCCGCTCTGCTTTAGCAAACCAGAGGTACTGTCAGTCGACCAAGTTTTCACCAATTTCCACTCAAAATTTGAAATGCCAATCTACATGAAAGTTGTGTCCCTCAACAAGATTGACAACTTTCATAAAGGTAGGTTTTGAAGTGTTTAGGTGAAAGTTGGAGAACGCGGCAAAAGTTCGGGACGACATTCGCTGACGTCAATTCTTAAGCGGGGTTTGACCGTGTCTTTGACCAAGGGTTGGCCACGGGTGTGTGTAGACTTGGTCAAGGGGTCTAATAGGGTTCATTGGCGAAGTTTTCGGGGTGATGACCCAGGTTGACCTAGGTTTGACCAGCGTCGGCCGGTTTGACTCGGCTGATCCGGTCATTAGTTTTAATGACGTTAATTAAAAACCTGGGGCGTCACAGCCTACCCCCCTTAAGAAGAATCTCGTCCCGAGATTCGAAATTACAAGAGGATGTGGGGAAGAAGTTCATGCATAGAGGTGTTACCCAAGAAAATCAGTTGGCTTTGCCCCACTTGACAGCTTGGCTTGTTACTGTGGTTGTCATTAGCGGATCCGGGGTTCCGCTTCTGTTGCTGAGGCTTCTGCTGTCTGGGGTTCGGGCACTCTTTTGCATAATGCCCGGGTTGTCTACAATTGTAGCACAAATGGGGTAGAAGGTCTCCGGGCTTGTAAATTTGTTGCTGGCCTTTCTTGATAAGGCGGAGCTTCTTCTTCTTCCTTTTCTATCTTAACCTCGCGGCTCGCGAGCGCGTTGCACCAACAGGGAGTTGAGTGGCCTTGCTAGTGTCGCATCTTCGTTTGCTCTCACACGGACGAGTCTCCTTACAGGTAATTTCCCACTCACTTACATCTATCTCAGATAATACTCGCTTGTTGCCTCGATTTGCCCTCTCTTCTTC
The DNA here is from genome assembly GCA_947561735.1 of Cenchrus americanus. Taxonomy (NCBI): domain Eukaryota; kingdom Viridiplantae; phylum Streptophyta; class Magnoliopsida; order Poales; family Poaceae; genus Cenchrus; species Cenchrus americanus. The sequence continues at coordinate 80,218,066 of OX387240.1, forward strand.
TCTAAGATCCATTGGTAGTCGAGAAGGTGGTAGTATTGAGTCGGAGGCCTGGGGTTGGTCTTGATTAACATACTCCTCCAACAGATTAAACAAATGGTCTTGTTCGACCATAGAGGCAGATAGAGACTGAGAGAGACTGTCAGTCAAACTATTTTGAGATGGTTCCCCGTAACGTCCTTAGATGACATTGTACACCATCTGGTTCAACATGGAATTCTGCCCTTCCAACAGCTGAGTTGCGCCGACAATGGCGTTTATGTCACTCTGGGTAGGTACTTTGCTGTTGTGCCTGCAGGATCTGGCACAACATGTCGGTACGCACTGCCACGAAAGCTTCAGTCAGCGTCGTGGGTGGTGGTAGCGTTAGATTACCGCTACCCGATGCACAAAAACCATTGGGGTTATTCCGCGCTGGTCTGAACATCTGAAAATTAGATCCCTAATTAGTACATGTTCAGAATCTCGCCCAGAAACTCATACTTCGAACATACTCTACGAGACTTGTTCACGGTAAGTAATGCAAATCGGACATCAAAATAGCCACAATATCGAATCGATAAAGCTTTGTTTACACATCCCGTGGTCGGGAATGCAGATGGAACAAAAGGTACAAGGTGCGCTCCCTTACTACCTTATCGCCGTTCATGAGGAAGCGGGCGATGAATGTGCACATGCACAGCTAATAGTAGACATAATCCGCCTACGATACAGAGATACATCCCTATCAACGTCCAGCGAAACGACTCGAGCTCTTCCGAAGACGGAGTCATGGGTGGTAGCTTTGGCTTGAGTTCTTCTTCCGGCCTACTCTGAGCTTCTTCTCGACGTCGGGGACGAAGACGGAGGACAGCTTGCTCGGCGAGTGTCGGTGCGGAATGTGGTCCCGACACTAACCAGTAATAAGCGCCGTGGTCTATCCCTCAATGGTCGATGCTAAGCAACAAGAGACACGGAGTTTTATCCTGGTTCCGGCCGGTGGGCCGTACGTCCAGCAGTGGCGTGCCCAAGGCACTATATTACTTAGCACCGGGGGTGCTTGTAGTGGGGCTGCTACAAGCAAGGCGGGAGAGGAAGCCTGGCTTCCAAGTCCCTGGTGTGGTGGCTGAAGGTGTTGTGGGAGAATTGGAGAGCAAGTGCGTGGCGCAGCCCGTCTCCTGCTGTGTTGTGTCTGTGTCCCCCGCGGCAGGGAGGGTTCATCCCCCTTTTATAGATCAAGGAGGGAGTGAATCACATGCGTGCCGTGCTATTTAGCTACGTGAAGGGGCGTGGCGTGCATGCTGTAGAGTGGGCGGCCGTCCGGACGATCCTTGCAGCGATCCGGCCATCATGGCCTATCTTGTACCCGAACATTGGCGGCTTCGAGGGTAGAAGGGCGGCGGATGGCTGTGGCGTCTTCTGATAGGCTCGAGGGAGCTGCTGACGTTGGCCCGTACGGAGTACAGGAGTAGGTAAAACGGCGTCCCGTTCCAATACGTTCCACGGTCTTTGGAGTCGTTGCTACGGTGCACGGCATGCGCCCGCACGCGCGCGGGGCGGCGGCCATGCGTAGCGATGGCGGGGATGGCGTCCCCCCGGCCTAGCGCCTCCACCCTAACCCCCGTAAGGTCACAAGAAAGCAAATAGAGGGTGCGGCCGGCCCCCCTTCGAGGGCTCGGCGCGTTAGCCGTCTTGGAGCGAGGTGCACGGCGTCACGGGAGCGGCACCGGCCTGGCGCACGGTGCCTCCCCACGGTGATGGGGATGGGCTCCCTCTGGGGAGTTGGTGCGGCGGCACGGGGCGCGAGCCCGGGCGCATGATGGCGTTGTCCCGCCGGTGTCGGGCGTTAAATGCCCGCGTACGGGGGCGGGCGCACGCGTGCGGGCGCCCTCGAGCGAGGCGGACCCCGGTCGAGGGCGGGGGCGGACCCTCGAGCGAGGCGGAACCTGCTCGAGGGGGAGCGGGCCCTCGAGCAAGGTGGAGCCCGCTCGAGGGAAGCGTACCCCCTCGAACGGGACGGAGCCCGCCCGAGGGAGGCGCGCATCCTCGAGCGAGGCGAAGCCTGCTCGAGGGGATCTTCAAGAGGGCCGCCTTGGTGGGTCGTTGAGGTCCATGCGGCCTGGGCCGTATCCTGCATGGTTAGGCAAAGTGTGTTTGGCTTTGTTGCGGGTTTTAAGTGGGGATTTCCCGGTTGTTAAAGGGGACCCCTAGGGGCTGTCCCCGACGGTAGCCCCCGAGCATCCGTGGGATTGCCATTGAGGCTCCCGCGGATCTTGGAACCTGCGATAGGACGTTCTTCCCTTCTTGTCTTGCGAACGCTTTCCGTGGGGCCGCGTCAGCGGACCCGCGGGTCTAGCCCCCGAAGCCCTGCAGGAGCGTGAATGCTCCTGTAGGGGTTAACCGCGAGAGCTGGTCAGAGGGCGTGGTACATGTCTCAACCGGCGTCGGCAATATCTCAGCCGGCTTCGGTGACGCACGCGCTGCTGGCGCTGTCTCCGGCGGGTGCAATTCAAGGAGGTGTAGCCGTGCGTCAAGCCCCCGAGCCTGGGCCCGTTCGAGGCGATCGGGTAGAGCTTTACGACTTGTTTCTTAACGCGCCCTCGCCGTCCCTCCGCGGGACGGAGGGTGAGGTTTCCGCAACCCCCATCGGTCGGGTCGCGAATTGCGGATTCCTCGTCGGCCGTTAGTGGGTGGTTCGAGTGGACGCCCATGCCCCGTTCGATAAGGGTAGGCTGCGTGGTCCAGAGACACGTCCATTGAAGCGCTTGCGTGGGTTTGCTAGGTGGGGCTCGGTCCTGTTCGATAGGGACCGAGGGCGCGGAAGCTCTCCCTCGGTGGGATCCCCCGGCTAGGCGCCCTCGGCGGCTCTCGAACACGACATATGGGGCACCCTCGGCCGGCGGGCTCGAGGAACGGCTCGAATGCGCGTGCCTTCGTCGTCCACGACTGCGCAATGCGGGGCGCCTGTTCGAACCCGTCGAGGGTCGGGATTCGAACCTCGATCGGTAGGGCCGTGCGGGGGCGGCGCCTGGGCGGCCCCGTCTTTGCGTTTGCGGCCGTCGAGGGGTCCGGGCGAGCCAGCCCTCGAGGCGCTAGTAAGCAACACAGCGTGGCATGGGTGCTTGTGGTACCTGCTTTGTTTCAAGCGGGCCTCGGGGCGACCTTCTCACGCCTGTGCCCCTTTAGAGGGTTGATATTGTCTTGAGCCAGGGGCTCGCGCCACTCGAGGGTCCTACGTGGCATGGGTGCTCGCGATGCCCGCTTTGTTTCAAACGGGCCTCGAGGCGACCTTCTCACGCCTGTACCCATCAGAGGGCTGACATTGTCTAGAGCCAGGGGCTCCCACCGCTCGAGGGTCCTACGTGGCATGGGTGCTCGCGATGCCCGCTTTGTTCCAAGCGGGCCTCGAGACGACCTTCTCACGCCTGTACCCATCAGAGGGCTGACATTGTCTAGAGCCAGGGGCTCGCACCGCTCGAGGGTCCTACGTGGCATGGGTGCTCGCGATGCCCGCTTTGTTCCAAGCGGGCCTCGAGGCGACCTTCTCACGCCTGTACCCTTTCGAGGGTTGAATTTATCCCGAGCCAGGAGTCCGTGCCGCTCGAGGGTTCTCCTTGCTTTGCAAGGGACCGGGCCATTAAATGCTCCACAGTAGAGGCTGCGGTTTCACATCGCGGGCGCGCTTTTTTAGGCGTCGCGGCCGCGCGCGCGTAGTGGGCGGCGTGGGCAGGCGGACGTGACCGCCTGCCACGGCCCCTGCTAGTCTTCACCGTGATGATGGCCCGTTCGCGGTGATGTGGCCGCTGCGGTCGTGGTGGGGCCCGCTCGCCAGCGAGAAGAGAAGATTCCCTGCAGTTAATGCGCGCGGGACATCCGCCCCGGAGAGCTCGCCCGCGGCTTATAAATCTGAGGGGAAGGGGAAGCGGCGGTTTTTTACCTTAGCGCTCCGCCATTTTAGCCCCCTGTGCTTTCTTCTCCGCTTTGCCTTCGCCACCGTGCGGCTTCGCCATTAGAGCTCTTCTTCCTCTTCTTGTCCTTTGTTCTTCGCATCCCTTGTCCTTCCTCATGGCGCCGCCTCCACCCCTCACGATCCTTGACCCGTACGCCTGGGAGTGGTCGACGGTGACCCAACTGGCCCTTGGCGAGCTGGTCACCGCCGGCCAGTTGGCGGCAAACGAGGATGGCCACTCGGCAGAGTGGATAGTGCCGCCGGCGGGGGACCGCGCGCCCAACTCGCCGGAAGGCTACGTGGTGAGCTTTGTCCGCTTCCACGAGCGAGGCTTCAACGCGCCGGCGAGCCGCTTCATGCGAGCGTTGTGCCACTACTACGGCGTGGAGTTGCACAACTTCGCGCCCAACGAGATTTCGCAGGCGGCCACGTTCGTGGGTGTCTGCGAGGGGTATCTGGGGATCCCAGTCAACTGGGAGCTCTGGGTACACCTCTTCCGCGCGGAGCTCTTCACGCAGCCCACGACGGAGCCGAGGACCCGCCTCGCGGTGCGCGCCGGCGGGATGTCACTCGCCCTGCGGGGGCAGTTCAATGACGACTACATCCCTTGCACCATGACGACGAACAACGCCGGCTGGGAGCGGGGATGGTTCTACCTGCGCAACGCCGAGCCCGGCCTCCCCCCTACACCGGTCGGGTGTTTAAGGAGAAGCCCAGCTCCTGGGGCTACGGGGTGTCCACGGCCCAGCATCGGAGGCGGCAGGACTCGGTCCTGGCCGCCCTGAGGAGCCTGACGGCGCAAGGGCTGACCGCGGCGGGCGTCCTCACCTTCCTCCATCACCGGCGGGTCGTGCCTGCGATGGAGAGGCCGCTCTGCATCTACGAGATGACGAGAGGAGGCGGACCCCGTCGCGGCGGCGAGGTCGCGGATGCTCCCGACCCCCCTTGGACGGCTGTATGCGCTCACCCGGGCGCGGAACGCCGTCGACACCCGGATGCTGGCGCGCCCGGACCGAACCCCGTGGGACCTCGAGATGCTCCCCACCGGCCCGCTGGTGAGTATGATTCTTGATTCCGTTTTAGTTCTTGGCGTTGCCTCTGCCCCCTGACGCGTCTTTGACGTTCCTGCATGCAGCTGGTGAACTTCACCGCCGCGAAGTCCGTTCCGCCCACCCCCCAGACTCCCGCGCTCTCGGTCGGGCGGCGCGGCAGAACGGGGAGCGAGGAGCGGGCGGCGCGCAAGAGGGAGCGCGCGAGGCGGCACCGCGAGCGCCGCGAGCCACGGAGCGCGGAGTGCGGCGGCGCGAGGAGGCGGGGCTTTCCTCCCCGGGGACCGAGGAATACTCGTTCTCGGAGGAGGACGAAGAGGAAAAGGGCGGGGGGAGGGCCCCTCGATGGGTGGGAGCACTGCGCCCCCGTCGCCGGAGCCGGCTCCCGGCGGCAAGGGCGGCATCGCCCGGGGGGGCGGGCGCGGCGGCGTCCCGCCGCCGGCCGATCAACAACGGGGGACGGCGCGCGCGCGTGGGGGTGCCGGCACGCTGCGCGCGCGCGCGGCGGCGTCGGGGGGCGCGGCGGCGGCGCGCGCGGCCGCGCCGGCCTCATCCGCCGAGGCTTCGAGGGAAAAGGAAGCGCGCCTTTTCCTCTTCGAGGTAAGGGGCTAGCTTTTACGCTTGATTTGGTTTTTTGACAATCGGGCATTCCAATTTTACGATTGTGCTTGTGCTTCGGGTGGTGCCAAGCGTGCCTCCCCCTCGCACCGGCCAAGGTGGCGAGGGCGACGCGTCCATCCCCACCCGGCGGCGCTCGTCGAGGGCGTCGCGGGCGGGGGGCAAGCACGGCGGCGGCGGGCGAGAGCTCGCAAAGCCGGCCGAGGCCCCGAGGCCTCGGCGGGTGGATCGGCCCGCCATGGCGCGGCCGGCCGGTTGCCGAGGAGCGGGCGGCGCCGGCCGTGGTGGGGGCGCGGCCCACGGCCGGCGGCCGTGGCGGAGGCGCGCCCGCGGAGGGCGCCGCGGCGGAGGCGCGGTCGTGGCGCCGGCCGCGGAGGAGGCGGAGCGGGTGCGGCTCGCGGTGGCGCCCATGGTCGCGGAGGCACGGCGGAGGCGGTGGCCGCGGCGCCGCGCCGGGCGCCCGCGGCTACGGAGGCGCAAGTGGAGGCGTCGGCGGAGGCGGCGGCGGGGGCGGGCGAGGACCATGTGTGGTTCGAGGACCGGTGGATGGTCGCTTCCTTGTGTGATGAGTGATTGACAACGTTGTGTGGAGTGATTCTTGGCTAAGTATTGCGGGTGCGAGGTTGCGGCTTGACTCGTGTTGGTGCGGGTGAAGAACAAGCGCGAAAGGTCGTCGCCGGTGAGGCCTCCGGGTGTGGAGAAGACAAGTAGGCTTCGTTCGAGGGACCGGTGGCCGGCGGGGGTCAAGTGCGGACCGCATGGTGGCATGAACGACAAGATGAAGTCGTGGACGGTTTCTTGGTTGAGCCTCAAAACCAAGGTCGGCCGGGACTACGTGGGGAGCCAAGTCATGAGTGGAGATTGGCGGAGGCTACACCGAGTTCGCGGGGTTTCCGGTGGTTCACCGAGAAAACCACTCGGGTTCCTTGGTTGATCCACAAAGCCAAGACCGGAGAACCGAAGACGGTCTTTGCGGCGGCCCGGACCGGTCCCGGCCGGTGGGTCGGCCGGTCGGCCGGTGGGGACCGGTCGACTGTGAGGAGCACCGGTCGACCGGTGTGCGGCGACGCGGTCCGGAATCTTCGAAGCGGAGGACACGCGTCGGGATCGCATGGCTTGCGTCGAGGCTACGCAGGGTGCGGTCGCCGGGCATCCGTCCGATGGTGAAGACATCAAGAATTCCAAATCTGCCCTTGAGGGGCTTGTATCCCTAGTTAGTAGAGAAGGGTATTTTGGACATTCGGTTGCCTCCATATAACCCAAGAAGTGAGAGGATGGCAGCCAACTCTTCGAACCCTAGCTCATTAGTTTTCCTTTTTTCCACCTATTTTCCTTAGGTTTTCTTTAGGACTAGCAAGAGAGCTTCACGGTGAGATTTTGTTGAGAGGGATGGATGATCGGGCGGCTTGCTAGACCTTGTACGAACCTTTGTTTCATGTATAGATGATTCGGCGTGGTTCCTCAAGGTTTGGATGTGTTTTCCCCGGTTGTTCTTGGTGGTGATTTTCGGAGCCCTCTCTTCGTGATTTCTTTGGGTTGTTTTCGGGGCCTTTCTCTTGGGGATTTGATGGGGGAAATTTGTGGGAACCCTTCGTGGTTCTTTGGGCGTGATTCCCCTCCCAAATCCGTGAGTAAAAGTGCTCGATTTTGGGGTTTCTTGAGTTCTTGGGTTGGAAGTGCTTTCGGCGGGATTTCTTCGATTCCTCCTTTTTGGACGAGTTTTGGTGGGATTAAACTTGGCTATGGACTCCTCATGAGGTGCTCCTAATATCCCCAAAGTCTTGTTCAAGTCCGTGGAGCGATTCGAGAGATCGAGATTTGGATTTGGGGGAGTTGACCCGCGGGTCTTTGTTCATCCCGAGGCGCCGAGCTACACCGGTCCGGCGGTGCTGCTCCGACCGGTCCGACCGGTGCGAGCCCTTGTGGGTTTTTGCTCGGGTGAACGTCTTGGTGTGTTCGTTGTTGTCCCGTGTTGCTTTGTTTCGAGTTTGGGTCCGTTTGGTGGTCGGTTGGCTTTGTTTGGTGCCTTGGGGGCTTTCGGTGCCATCGGTCTGACCGGTGTGTCTCACCGGTCGACCGGTGTAGAGCCACTTAGTGAAAGTTGCTCAGTTTCACCAGCAGGGACCGGTCTGACCGGTGGTGCTCACCGGTCTGACCGGTGTGGGTCTGTAGACTCGGGGTTTGTTTTTCCGCTGCGTTCTCGAGTCGGAAGGCTGTGTGTGTTGGTTCCTAGGTCCAGTGGCACTCCAGTGGCTACGTGGGCTTGGCCAACTTGGGTAGTGAGTCGGAGACGTGTGTTGGAAGCCGTGTTCGTCTTGTTGGAGTTTTCATCTCCTTCGAGAAGAATTTTTATCGGCTCCCATTCACTCCCCCCCTCTCTGGTTCGCCGTATCGGTCCTTCAAGTGGTATCGAGCCGGTTCGGGTCTTTGTTGACTCTAACCGGTCTAAGATCCAAGGATGGCGTACCGGGAACGGGGTTCGGGTCCTCCACACTTCGATGGCAAGAACTACCGGATGTGGAGCAAGCGGATGGGTGCGTTCCTCCGTGGAAAGGGTCGGATTTGCTTTGGGATGTCACGGTGGACACGGGCTATGTCCGGCCGATGGATTTCCTTGCTCCGGGGGTCGAGGGGACGGATTCGACGCCAACAATAAGGCGGTCGACTACTTGTTTCGTGCTTTGTGTCGGCCGAGTTCGATCGGGTGCACACCGAGCACTTGGCTTGTAGGATTTGGGCGGTGTTGAAGGAGGCTCATGTTGGGAACGCCCGGGTTCGGGCACGGTTGTATGCGACCTACGGGAGAGAGTACGAGAACTTCACTCATCTCCCCGGTGAGTCCATCGATGCCTTGTTTCGAGGTTCACGGTGGTGGTGAACAACATGGGGGCCAATGTGGACGTGCTCCCGTACGATGATCATGATAGAGCCGTCAAGCTCTTACACTCTTTGGATCGTACAATATGGGGCGGAAAGTTCGAGGCCATAGTCGAGTCGGAGAGGTATGATACTGCGACGGTGAACGAGGCTGTTCTCGAAGCTCAAGTCGGGCCGAGGTGGATAGGGGCATGAGCGCCAAGCTCGAGGGACCGGCCGATTCCCATAGTCTTGCCCTCGTTGGTGGTTCCAAAGGAAAGACTAACTTTAACCCATCCACCGGGATGTTCTCGTTTTCCTCTCGATGTCTATGCCGGATGAGGAGTTTGATGACCTTGGAGAGGACGAGGCGGCGCCGTTGACGAGGCGGTTCGAGAGGCCGCACGAGAACCGCGTGAACATGAGGAGGAACACGAGGACTTGCTTCCGGTGCGGCAAGCGGGACACTTCGTCGCCGGACCGCCGGAGAAGGCCGAGAACAAGGACAGCTACAAGCACAAGCCGAGGATGAACGATGGCAAGTACCGTTCGAGGCGCGACCACAAGAGCAAGCACAAGAACAAGTACAAGGACGAGCGACGATCAAGGAAGAAGGAGGGCCGAGGCAAGGCCCGAGCGATGGTTGGAGCGAGCGACGTCGACTCCAGTTCCGCGTACTCCACCTCGAGCTCGAGTAGTAGTGAAGACGAGGGAGATCGCCGCAAGAACAAGAAGTCGTCCAAGAACCTGAGCGGGATGAGCTGCTTCGCGAGAGATGGCTTCTGCACCATGGCGTTGAGCTCCGGCAGCAAGAAGAGCACACAGAAGCGACTCGGACTGCGAGTCCGACGACGAGGTGCGTGATGAGCTTCCCTTCTTGCGCCGGGAGAATGAGAGGCTTGGCTCTTTGCTTGATAACCGTGATGACATGCTTAGAGAGGCCAAGAAAATGAGGAAAGAGCTTAGGGCTTCACTCGAGGATGATAGGACTAGAGTGGGTGAGCTAGAGACACGGGTGCTTGATAGCAAGCTTGAGATTGATTCGCTTAAGGCTAGCCCTGTTGTTTCGATGAGAATGATTGTCTTGATTGCTCCATATTCCTTGCTTGATCTTGCTCTGTTTAAGGAGAAGCATGCCTCCAAGTGTGAGGAACTAGATGTGCTTAGGGTTGAGGTGGCTGAGCTTAAGTCTAGACCTGCTTTGCTAGGTGCTTGCACTTCTTGCCCTGTTTTGCATGCTAAGATTGATGAGATGCATGCTTACACTAGTTCGCTCGAGGCTAAATTGAAGGAACCCATGCCTACATCTTGCTCTACCTGTGAAATGCATGCATTGAAAAATTTGGAGCTTGCACATTATGTTGACCGTTTGCAGGATGAGAATGATGATTTGAGGAAGTTGATGGGTTGGTTGTCCGGTCACGAGCCTCAATTGAGGATGATGATCGAGGCCTTTAAGAGGCAAGATGGTGAGGGGCTTGGAGCAAACAAGGTTGGTGAGGGAAGTGGAGAGAATATCCCGGAGCCACCAAAAACCCACCACAAAAATGATTTCCCACCAAAACCTAACCATCTAAGGAACCGACTAGACACAACCCCGGCTCCACCGTGTTTCCTACACCCACAAATGATCTACAAAAGCCTATCAAGTTTGTGAGCACTTCGGGGAAAGTGTTCTTTGGGAAGGAGAGTGAGAAGGCTAGTAGTGAGAAGCTTAGGTGGAGGGTTTGAGTGGAGAGAAACCGAGTGAGCGACCACATCCCAAGCCAAAGCCTAAGCTTGTGAGGTTCCATTGTGGCTATTGTGGGAGAGATGGCCATAAGGAGGAGTTTTGCTTCAAGAGGAAGCGAGAGGAGAGAATGGAGAAGGAGTGGGCTAACAAGGACAAGTACCACCCTTCCAATGGTGTACTTGAGCCTCGTATGCAGATGCCCAGGGGCAAGGCGATTGTGAGGACAGTTCGGGCTTGGGGAGAGAAGAAGGCTGCAGGTGGTGTTGCTGCCCAGGTCACACCGGTCGGACGGTGTGGAGCACCGGTCGGACCGGTGCGGGCACAGACGGACGGAGCCTGTTCGGGTTTCGAGCTCGTACGGAGTGCGAGGGTTGTTTACGGTGGTCGTGGTTACGGTGGTTGGGGCTGGAAAGGGTGCAGGTGGTCAGTTCGCTAGGCGTTCTCCTCCTCGTGCTCAATACGGGGATTGGAGGAGTCGTGGCGTTGAGTTGGAGAGGAAGGACGTTCCACGGGCTTTCTTGCGTGGTTTTGGTCCTCCTCCGGGCGAGAGAGGGGTGGTTCCCTCGGGGTGGTTACCATGGTGGTGTTCGTGGAGGTAGTTTTGGTAGGAGAGATGCTTTGGTTGGTGCTAACCCCACTTTCGAGCAAATGGCTCGGCCTTGGTTTTCCTCTTTTGGTACTAACCCCGGTCTTTGAGTCGTTTGTTCGCTCACGTGCCTATTTTTGATTTTCAGGTGGGAGACTTGAAGAACATTTGGTTGATTGACTCCGGTTGCTCGAGGCATATGACCGGAGACAGGGGGTGGTTCTCAAGTCTCGTCCCGGTGGTGACGAAGAGGTACATCACCTTTGGGGACAATGGGCGTGGGCGTGTGCTTTCAGAAGGTGAGATAAAAGTGAGTGACAAGATCACTCTGAGGCGTGTTGCTCTTGTTCAATCGCTGGGGTACAATTTGCTTTCTGTGTCCCAGTTGTTGGATGAGGGTTTTGAGGTGTTGTTTCGGCCCGGTGGTTCTCGGATTGTGGACTCTCGAGGGGACCTTGTTTGTATGGTCGTTCCCGAGGGTCAGGTGTTTCGTGCTGATTTTTCTCAGTCGTCGGGTGTGGAGCGTTGTTTCTTGGCTGGTTCTTCGAGTGAGTTGTGGAAGTGGCATAGGAAGTTGGGTCACTTGAGCTTTGACCTTTTGTCTCGCTTGAGTAAACTCAATTTGGTCCGAGGATTGCCACGTTTGAGGCTTGAGAAGGAGTTGGTTTGTGCGCCGTGTAGGCATGCCAAGATGGTAGCCTCTTCTCACCCGCCTCTCACCGATGTGATGACTGAGCGTCCATGCGAGCTGCTCCATATGGACCTTGTTGGCCCAGCTCGTGTGCGATCTGCGGGTGGGAAGTGGTATGTCCTTGTTGTGGTGGACGACTATTCTCGGTATGCTTGGGTATTCTTTCTCGAGGATAAGGGGGAGACGTTTGGTTTTGTTCGAGATCTAGTCTTGAGGTTGAGGAATGAGAGGCACGGAGATGCCATACGAGCTATCCGCGGTGATAATGGCTCGGAATTCGGGAACTCTCGTTTTGAAACCTTTTGTCATGACTTGGGTCTTGAGCACCGGTTTTCAAGTCCGTATACGCCTCCCCGGAATGGTGTTGTGGAAAGGAAGAACGGGACCTTGTGCGAGATGGCTCGGACGATGCTTGATGAGCATAGGACTCGAGGAGGTATTGGGGGCGAGGCGGTGAATACCGCGTGCTATGTGTCGAACGGGGATATACCTCGAGTGCACAAGAAGAAGACATGCTATGAGTTGATGCATGGTCGCACACCCAAGGTGAGTCACTTCCATGTCTTTGGTTGCAAGTGTTTCATTCGAAGAAAGGCGAGGAAGTTGGATAAGTTTGAGGCTAGGTCTGTCGATGGCATTTTCTTTGGTTATGCATCTCATTCTAGAGCATATCGTGTGCTCAATCTTGAAACTAACCAAATCGTGGAGACTTGCGAGGTAACCTTCGAAGAGACGAGCCATGTAGTCGGCTTGTCTTTGAGTGTGCGGGTGATGATGAGCTTGGCGAGGAGATCTTTCGGGGAGGAGGAGCATGAACAAGGTGATGATGAAGATGGCGGTGCGGTGCCCCCGGCTGAACATGTACCCACTACTTCGACTACGATGATGGATGGACCCTCTGCTACACCTACGACGACAAATCAAGAACGAGGAGAAGCTGATGTTGAGGGGGAGGTAGCTTCGAGGAGAGAACCTCCCCGACGAGTTCAAGTGGATCACCCAGCTTCGAGGATCATCGGCGACATGAATGAACGCACTACACGGTCGAGGGTTCGAAACAATTCCCATTTTGCTCATGCTGCATTTGTTGCTTCTTTCGAGCCTAAAGACATTGGACACGCACTATCTGATCACAATTGGGTTAACTCGATGCATGAGGAGTTGGAGAACTTTGAGAGGAATCAGGTGTGGGAGTTGGTTGACCCTCCCCCAGGGTGTAAGCCGATTGGTACAAAGTGGGTGTGGAAAAACAAAGAGGGAGAGAAGGGTGAGGTTGTGAGGAACAAGTCGAGACTTGTTGCCCAGGGGTTCAGTCAGAAGGAGGGGATCGACTACGAGGAGACCTTTGCTCCCGTAGCCCGTTTGGAGGCGATTAGGATCCTTCTAGCTTTTTTTCGTGGCTAAAGGGTTCAAGTTGCACCAAATGGATGTGAAGAGTGCTTTTCGAATGGAGTGTTGGAGGAAGAAGTGTATGTGAGACGACCTCCGGGGTTTGAGAGTGAGAAGTACCCCCACCGGGTGTACAAGTTGAGGAAGGCGCTTGTATGGGTTGAAGCAGGCGCCTAGAGCTTGGTATGGCAGGTTGAGGGGGTTCTTGTTTGAGAGAGGTTTTGAGATGGGAAAGGTCGATCAGACCTTGTTTTTGCTTTGAGGCGGGCGAGAGATATCCTGATTGTGCAGGTGTACGTGGATGATATTGTCTTTGGTGGCTCGTCTAACTCTCTTGTTGCAAGGTTTGCAGATGATATGAGCAGGGAGTTCGAGATGAGCATGATGGGTGAGTTGCAGTTCTTCCTTGGGCTACAAATCAAGCAATCAAAGGAAGGAACATTTGTGCACCGGAGCTAAGTACACCAAGGACATTGTGAGAAAGTTCAAGATGGAGGACTCCAAGGCTATGACGACGCCGATGAGTACGACTACGGCTCTTGATGCGGACGAGGAAGGTGAACACGTGGACCAGAAGGAGTACCGAAGCATGATCGGGTCACTCCTCTACTTGACGGCGACGAGGCCGGACATACAGTTCTCAGTGTGTCTGTGCGCTCGTTTTCAAGCGTCTCCGAGGACTTCGCATCGGCAAGCGGTGAAGAGAATTTTCGGGTACTTGCGTCACACTCCCGACTTCGGCCTTTGGTACTCCGCGTCCTCTTCTTTGGCGCTTCATGGCTTTTCAGACGCGGATTTTTCCGGGTGTCGGTTGGATAGGAAGTCCACTTACGGGACTTGCCGGTTTTGGGTTCTTCGTTGGTGTCTTGGTCTTCTCGTAAGCGGTCGAGTGTTGCTCAATCCACGGCCGAAGCCGAGTATGTTGCCGCTGCTAGTTGTTGCTCTCAGCTCCTTTGGATCACCTACAGCATGAGTGACTTTGGTGAGGAGTATACCCATGTCCCACTTCAATGTGATAGCACCAGTGCCATAAGCGTTGCAAAGAACCCAGTGCTCCATTCCAAAACCAAACACATAGAAGTGAGGTATCATTTTCTGAGAGACAACGTAGAGAAAGGGAAGATAGCTTTGATCCATGTACCCACACATGACCAACTAGCCGATATTTTCACCAAACCCCTAGATCACGCAACTTTCACTCGTTTGCGGGGGGAACTTGGTGTGTGTTTGATTTCTTGAGTTGGGTGTGTGGGAGCTCTCTTTTGCCGGTGGTGTCGAGCCCGTTTTGCCTCCCCTCGAGGAGCCGGTTTGTAGCATTTGTATAGCTTTCCTTTGTGCATTTCTTGCATTTGTCATAGCATATGTAACATGATGTATAGGCATCCTTGTCTCTTAGATTGCATGCATTTTGTATCATATGCATTGGTTAGGAAAAGCTTCTCTCATATACATTGTTCACCATGGAATGAGATATATGTCTTTGTGAGCTTGTTTGGTATGATATGGTTAGTTTGGCTTAGCTCTTGATGATCTTGATGAATAATCCATGGTTGATAGCTATGCTTTTGAAAAATGTCACATGTATGCTCTCTCATGTGTAAATGCCCTTACATGCTCTTGACATGTTTTTGTGGCCTTGCTATGCTTAATTTTTGGTTGGATAGCTAGTTTGTTGATCATATGGGGCCAAAGGCTCATTTGCCATCATGAATGTTTAGCCCTCTTGATTTATCCTGTGGAGGAGCATAAGTTCCTTTTTGTCGCAAAGACATTTCATGTACCATTTACAAATCTGAAAATGAAATGAAAAATGCTTGGAAAATATGCTCCCATGTCATACGTGCTGAATTTAATTTGCTTTGGGTGCTAAACCGTTGCATGATGCCTACCAATGAGAAGTCTCATACATAGAAGTAGGCACATGGCTCGGTGGCTTTGACATGACATGAGGTGCTTGTGGGTGTTTGTGATGGTCTTATGATTAGAATGGCTGTCCTAGCATGAAGTTTGTGTGGCTTTGCCATTTTGATATGTTTTGATCATGTTTAGGACTTTGCTCATGAGAGGCAAGTTTTTCGCAAAATTGCCAAAATCTATCTTAGCTTCGTCCAATGGTTGTGAAACTTGGTGATCATGTAGTTGAGATCGATACGAAGCCGTAGAGTCCCTAACTTGCTCATTTGGACATGTGTAGCATTCTTTGTTGAATTTTGTCTATTTGAGAAGCTCTAGGTTGAAAGTTTTGCATTTTTGGCTTGATTCATGCATTGCCAACAAGGGGGAGAAGTTTGAGCTTGAAATGGCTTGTTGGACGCGTTTAGAAGGTTTTCAGGTGGTTTCGAGCCATTTACGGGCTCTGTTGTACACCGGTCCGACCGGTGATGAGCACCGGTCCGACCGGTGTGAGTCTTGGTCCTGTACATATGTTGGGCACCGGTCGACCGGTGGTGATGACCGGTTCGACCGGTGTGAGGTGAAGTTGCTTGCGGCTGCCTGTTTCATGTGGTTTCTTGCATGCATTCGTCCAGGGGGAGTTGCATTGGTTCAGGGGGAGTTTGCATGTGTGCAGGGGGAGTTCTTTGAGAATTTTCGAGCTTTGTTTCGGTGGTTTGTGCTCTTTGCTTGAGCTTTGCTTTGTCTCGGATGTGTCGAGCCGTTGCCCTTGCCTAAGGGGTCCGAGACTTGCCTTCTTCAAGTGATCTTGCTCTTTGCCTTTGTTTGGCTTTCGATCGCTTGTTGGAGTTTCTTTTTGTTCGTTTCTTTTCTTTTTCTTTTCTCTCTTGTTATTTTCGTGTGGGTGTTGTCAATGCACTCATCAAGGGGGAGATTGAGGACCATGTGTGGTTCGAGGACCGGTGGATGGTCGCTTCCTTGTGTGATGAGTGATTGACAACGTTGTGTGGACTGATTCTTGGCTAAGTATTGCGGGTGCGAGGTTGCGGCTTGACTCGTGTTGGTGCGGGTGAAGAACAAGCGCGAAAGGTCGTCGCCGGTGAGGCCTCCGGGTGTGGAGAAGACAAGTAGGCTTCGTTCGAGGGACCCGGTGGCCGGCGGGGGTCAAGTGCGGACCGCATGGTGGCATGAACGGCAAGATGAAGTCGTGGACGGTTTCTTGGTTGAGCCTCAAAACCAAGGTCGAGCCGGGACTACGTGGGAGCCAAGTCATGAGTGGAGATTGGCGGAGGCTACACCGAGTTCGCGGGGTTTCCGGTGGTTCACCGAGAAAACCACCGGGTTCCTTGGTTGATCCACAAAGCCAAGATCGGAGAACCGAAGACGGTCTTTGCGGCGGCACCACGGACCGGTCCGACCGGTGGGTCGGCCGGTCGGCCCGGTGGGGACCGGTCGACTGTGAGGAGCACCGGTCGGCCGGTGTGCGACGACGCGGTCCGGAATCTTCGAAGCGGAGGACACGCGTCGGGATCGCATGGCTTGCGTCGAGGCTACGCAGGGTGCGGTCGCCGGGCATCCGTCCGATGGTGAAGACATCAAGAATTCCAAATCCGCCCTTGAGGGGCTTGTATCCCTAGTTAGTAGAGAAGGGTATTTTGGACATTCGGTTGCCTCCATATAACCCAAGAGGTGAGAGGATGGCAGCCAACTCTTCGAACCCTAGCTCATTAGTTTTCCTTTTTTCCACCTATTTTCCTTAGGTTTTCTTTAGGACTAGCAAGAGAGCTTCACGGTGAGATTTTGTTGAGAGGGATGGATGATCGGGCGGCTTGCTAGACCTTGTACGAACCTTTGTTTCATGTATAGATGATTCGGCGTGGTTCCTCAAGGTTTGGATGTGTTTTCCCCGGTTGTTCTTGGTGGTGATTTTCGGAGCCCTCTCTTCGTGATTTCTTTGGGTTGTTTTCGGGGCCTTTCTCTTGGGGATTTGATGGGGGAAATTTGTGGGAACCCTTCGTGGTTCTTTGGGCTATGATTCCCCTCCCAAATCCGTGAGTAAAAGTGCTCGATTTTGGGGTTTCTTGAGTTCTTGGGTTGGAAGTGCTTTCGGCGGGATTTCTTCGATTCCTCCTTTTTGGACGAGTTTTGGTGGGATTAAACTTGGCTATGGACTCCTCATGAGGTGCTCCTAATATCCCCAAAGTCTTGTTCAAGTCCGTGGAGCGATTCGAGAGATCGAGATTTGGATTTGGGGGAGTTGACCCGCGGGTCTTGTTCATCCCGAGCCGCCCGAGCTACACCGGTCGACCGGTGCTCTCGACCGGTCGACCGGTGCGAGCCCTTGTGGGTTTTTGCTCGGGTGAACGTCTTGGTGTGTTCGTTGTTGTCCCGTGTTGCTTCTTGTTTCGAGTTTGGGTCCGTTTGGTGGTCGGTTGGCTTTGTTTGGTGCCTTGGGGGCTTTCGGTGCCATCGGTCCGACCGGTGTGTCTCACCGGTGCGACCGGTGTAGAGCCACTTAGTGAAAGTTGCTCGGTTTCACCGGCGGGGACCGGTCGACCGGTGGTGCTCACCGGTCGGCCGGTGTGGGTCCGTAGACTCGGGGTTTGTTTTTCCGCTGCGTTCTCGAGTCGGACGGGTGTGTGTGTTGGTTCCTAGGTCCGGTGGCACTCCAGTGGCTACGTGGGCTTGGCCAACTTGGGTAGTGAGTCGGAGACGTGTGTTGGAAGCCGTGTTCGTCTTGTTGGAGTTTTCATCTCCTTCGAGAAGAATTTTTATCGGCTCCCATTCACTCCCCCCCCTCTCTGGTTCGCCGTATCGGTCCTTCACCGGCGCCTGCTGGCGGCTCCCGGGCGGAGGTAGTGGAGGTCCAGGACGATGACTCCCCGCCGCCCGGGTGGGACCAGTGGGCGAGCTTCCCCACACGTTCCCCCGAGCCCCAGGAGGGGGCCCTCGTGAGGCGGCACGAGGGTCACATGGTGGCGGGGGACCGAGGACACGGTGCCGAGGCCTCGTCCTCCCGCGCCGGCCACTCCGCCCGGGTAGAGGGGGCCGGCGGCGATCCCCCTGCGTTCGCCGCCGCCGGGGGGAGCGGGGAGCTGCGGGGAGAGCTCGGAGCCACGGCGCTACGCTTGACCGCGCGCTGAACGAGGCGCTGAGGGTACATGGCGGCCCCGCATGGCGCGTCTTCCAGGTAGGGCGTTGTTGCTCGTTTTCTTCTTTCTCTCGTTTTTGACCGCTGCTTCTGTGTCGTGGCGCTTACGGGTTTTGATTTGTGGGTGCCAGGAGCTCGAGCGCCGCACCCACGACAAGTACGACGCCTTCGATCGGGTGAACGCCGAGCTCCACCAACTCCGGGAGCGATGCGGCGCTTTCGATGCGCTCGCTGACGCCCTCAGGACTCCGGACGGCTGGTTGGCGTGCGGGCCGTGGCTGGCGCGACGAACTCCCCGAGAGCTCGGCGGGGACCGGCGCGCCGCTCTAGCCACGAGCGGGTGCGCGCGAGGCCTCATCGACCGTGATGAGGCGGCCGGCGGGCGCGCTCGGACACGGAGAAGATGCGCACGGCGGCGACCAATTGGGAGGCGGAGGTGGCCGGCGTCCGTAGCGAGAAGCCGGGGGGGCTCCGCTCGTCGCTCGAGGGGGCGCGGGCGCGGCGGCGCCGGCCGGGGAGCGGGCGCGCGGGCGGGAGCGGGCCGGGCCAAGGAGGCGCGACGACTTGAGGGCCGCCTTCGACGCCAAGGTCGCGGCGCTCGCCGTCGGCCGAGGAGCAGCTCTGCGCAGAGCGCGCCGCCGCCAAGGGGGCCGAGGGGGCGGCTCCGGCGGGGAGCAAGCCGCCCTCGCCGATGCCGGTCGGCGCCGGGAGCGAGAGCGCGTCGCTCGCGAGGCGGCGCGAGGGGGCCGGAGGAGCGGAACACCGCGCTCTCCAAGGCCGAGGGCGAGGTGACTATGCTCGGCATTACAAACGCAAATCGGGGAGGCGGCCCTCCGGGGAGCAAGGTGAGACCGTCAAGCGCCTCGGGCGGCGGTCGAGGGCCGAGCGCCGGACCTCGAGGCGGAGAGGAAGCAAGTTGAAGGTGAGCTGCTTGCTTGACTCTGTTTGGTTGGTTTTATGTTTGGGAATTCGCATTCCTTTTTTCGATTTCTTTCTTGTCTTGGTGGCTCCGGGCTTGCGCGCCGCGCCTGGGACACGCGGTTGAGCGGGCGAGGCGGCGGCGGACCTCCTACGACTCCTCCCGGCGGGGAGTTGCGGGAGGCTGCGCGATACGGCCCTCGAGACCTGCCAGGCTGTGGAGGAGGGTGAAGCGCAGGCCGGAAGCTCGCTGGCCAGCCGCCTGCGCGCCCTTGGCGGCCACGTCACCGAGCGGATGCGCCGGGCGCTGCGTCTTGGCGTCCAGAAGGCCCTCGGAGTGGTACGATCCCACTACGAGGTCAACTTCGAGGCGCTGGCGGAGGGCTACATCGTTCCCGAGGGTGTCGAGGACGAGGTGGCGATGGAGTGCGTGGACGCACTCGCAGCTGACGCCGCTGGGTCGCTCGCAGAAGCCTTCGAGGAGTTCCTCTTCCCGGACGCTGTTGACGCCGCCGCTCCTCCTGCCTGAAGACAGCTGGGCGCTTGGCCCGTTTTTATTTGTGTATCAGTATTCTGGCCGCACGGCCTTTGTAAATAAACAAGTTATCTTAATCGTAAACTTTTGTTGATATGAAATGAAGTCTTTTGTTTACTGCGCTTTTTGTTTCTCCTTCTTCCTGAGTAGATTCTAGTTAGGGGAGTTCGATTTTCGCGGGGGGCCTGCTGGGTTGGAGGCGAGAGAGAAGGGCCGTATCCTCGCGGCGTAGGCTATCTCTGACTCGCGCGCTCCTTCCGTTAGGCTGCCTGCACCCTGTTTGAATCGTTGCTCGAGGCCGGAGTAGAAAACAAACATAGCGCGTGTGAGTTATTTTATTTTTGTGCGAAAATGGGACCATTTTGGGGGGGGTGCCCCCCGCAGTAGCCCCTGAGGGTAACTTGGGTTTCAGAGGAAAGCCGAGTTGCCCTTTTCATTAGACTTAAGGCGTTTACATAGTTGTCACCAACTGGGGCGTTGGTCATATAATTTTTACAACAAAAAAATACTTGGAAATCCTAGCTAGGGGTAGAAGCGACGTAGCTGTTGGATGTTCCAAGCGTTGGTGAGCTCTTCACCGTCCTCGTTGGCCAGCTTGTACGTGCCGGGCTTGAGTACCTTCACCACGACGTAGGGTCCCTCCCATGGGGGCGATAGCTTGTGGCGCCCTCGGTTGTCTTGGCGTAGCCTTAGGACCAAGTCCCCTTCACTGAAGTCCTGTCGACGTATCTTGCGTGCCTGGTAGCGCCTTAGGGACTGTTGATACCTTGCGGAATGCATCAAGGCCACGAGGCGTGCCTCGTCCAGCTGATCCAGCGAGTCCTCGCGGGCTCGCTGGTTGGCATCCTCGTCATAGCCTCGAACCCTGGGCGATCCGTATTCTAAGTCCGTGGGGAGGACGGCCTCCGCGCCATGGACTAGGAAAAACGGGGTGAACCCAGTGGCTCTGCTCGGGGTGGTACTTAGGCTCCATACGACTGCTGGTAACTCTTGGAGCCATTTTCGCCCAGATTTGTTTAGCCGGTCGAAAATTCTAGGCTTAAAGCCTTGTAGAATCATGCCGTTGGCACGCTCTACTTGGTCGTTGGTCTGTAGGTGTGCCACAGCTACCCAATCCACACGGATGTGGAACTTGTCGCAGAACTCCAAGAACTTCCTGTCCGTGAACTGAGACCCATTGTCGGTGATGATGGAGTTTGGCACTCCAAAGCGGTAGACGATGTCGGTGAAGAATGTTACCGCCTGCTCTGCCCTGAGGTTGGTGATGGGGCGCACCTCCACCCACTTGGAGAACTTGTCGATCGCGACCAACAAGTGGGTGAATCCCCCGGGCGCCTTCCGCAGGGGCCCGACGATGTCCAGCCCCCACACGGCAAATGGCCACATTTCGGGGATGGTCTGCAGGGCATGGGCGGGCAGGTTGGATTTGCGGGCGTAGAACTGGCACCCTTCGCAAGTGCGTACGATCTCGCTGGCGTCCGCGACCGCGGTAGGCCAGTAAAAGCCCTGGCGGAACGCGTTGCCGACGTGGGTGCGGGGCGCGGCGTGATGACCGCAGATCCCCGCGTGGATGTCCCGCAGGAGTTCGCGCCCTTCACGGATGGGCACGCACCGCTGCAGGATGCCAGAGGCGGCGCGCTTGTACAGCTCGCCGTCAACGAGGGCAAAGGACTTGGCCATCTGGCGATGCGCCTGGCCGCGGCCCGGTCGCGGGGAGTTCCCCTCGAGCCATCCGGGCGATGTATTTGTCACGCCAGTCCGCTTTGACAGGAGCCGGCTCGATGTCCATCACGTCGGCCTCGTGGGAGCCATACCCCTCGAGGAGGGAGAGCACGTACGCCTCGTTCGAGGGGTCCTCGTCCATGGGTTCCGCACCCACTGGATTCGAGGGAGCCCCCGAGGGTTCGTCGTGACTCGAGGGGTGGGGCTCGAAGACGACCGAGGGCTGAGCGATGTTGCGCGCGAAAACGTTCGGGGGGACGGTGATCCGCCCGGACGCAATCTTGGCCAGCTTGTCCGCCTCCTCGTTGTACCGGCGGGGCACATGGTTGAGCTTGATGCCGTAGAACTTGTCCTCGAGGGCTCGCACGGCTTTGCAGTAGGCCTCCATCTTGTCGTCATGGCAGCTCGCGTTCTTCATGACTTGATCGATTACGAGCTGCGAGTCCCCCCGCATGTCGAGGCGCTTGACGCCTAACTCAATGGCGATTTTGAGGCCACAGAGGAGGGCCTCGTATTCAGCCATATTGTTAGATGCGGGGAAGTGGAGGCGCACTGTGTACCGCATGTGTTCCCCGAGGGGTGACACGAAAAGCAGGCCCGCGCCCGCCCCTGTTTTCATCACCGAGCCGTCGAAGAAAAGAGTCCAGCACTCTGCTTGGATCTGCGGCGGCGGCAGCGAGTATCCGTCCATTCAGTGACGAAATCTGCCAAGATTTGGGATTTGACGGCCTTGCGCGGGGCGTAGGCAAGCGTCTCGCCCATCAGCTCCACGGACCACTTGGCGATCCTGCCCGCAGCGTCGGGATTGCGGATGATCTCCCCCAGCGGGAAGGAGGAGACCACCGTGACGGGGTGGGCCTCGAAATAGTGGAGGAGCTTGCGCCACGCAAGGACTACCGCATACAGCAGCTTCTGGACCTGAGGGTAGCGTGTCTTGGTGTCTGACAGGACCTCGCTGATGTAATAGACCGGCCGCTGTACAGGTAAGGCGTGCCCTTCCTCCGTGCGCTCCACGACGATCACGGCGCTGACCACCTGGGTGGTCGCGGCGACGTAGAGCTGTAAGGGCTCGCCGTCCTGCGGTGGCGTGAGGACTGGGGCGTGCACTAAGGATGCCTTCATCTTGTCGAGCACGTCCTGGGCCTCGGTGGTCCAGGAGAAGCGCTCGTGCTTCTTGAGGAGGCGATAGAGGGGCAGGCCCTTCTCGCCGAGCCTCGAGATGAAGCGGCTCAGGGCGGCAAGGCACCCCAGCACCTTTTGCACCCCTTTGAGGTCCCGGATCGGATTCATTCGTTCGAGGGCCGCAACCTTTTTAGGGTTGGCCTCGATTCCCCGTTGGGAGACAATGTATCCCAGGAGCATGCCTCGCGGCACTCCAAAGACACACTTTTCGGGGTTTAACTTGACCCCATTGGTCCGTAGGCAGCCGAACGCGATGCTAAGGTCGCCAACCAGGTCGTCCGCCTTCCTGGTCTTCACGACGATGTCGTCCACGTACGCCTCGACCGTCCGTCCGATGTGATCTCCGAAAACGTGCTGCATGCAGCGCTGGTATGTCGCACCTGCGTTTCGGAGGCCAAACGGCATCGTGACGTAACAGAACATCCCGAATGGCGTGATGAACGAAGTCGCGAGCTGGTCGGACTCCTTCATCTTTATTTGATGATATCCGGAGTAGGCATCAAGGAAGCAGAGCAGTTCACACCCAGCCGTTGAGTCAACGATTTGATCAATTCGTGGAAAAGGAAAAGGAACTTTAGGACATGCTTTATTAAGACTAGTGTAGTCAATACACATCCGCCACTTCCCGTTCTTTTTCTTTACAAGCACAGGGTTGGCTAGCCACGTTGGGTGGAACACCTCCTTGATGAATCCGGCCTCGAGAAGCTTCCGCAGCTCCGCTCCGATTGCCCGTCGCCGCTCCTCGTCGAAGCGGCGGAGCCGTTGCTGCACGGCGCGGGCGTGAGGGCGGGGATGTCAAGGGAGTGCTCGGCGACTTCCCTCGGGATGCACGGCATATCCGAGGGGCTCCCACGCGAAGATGTCGGCGTTGGCGCGGAGGAAGTCGACGAGCACTACTTCCTATTTGGGATCGAGGGTGGAGCCGACCCTCAACGCCTTGCCCTCGGGGGCGGAAGGATCGAGGGGGGACCTCCTTGGTACGCTCCGCGGCCTCGAAGGTGCCGGTGTGCTTGGCAGTGGAGTCGAGGTCGTCGTTGACCATCTTCTCCAAAGTGGTCACCAGCGCTTCATCCAGCGCCAGTGCTTCTGCGTGCTCCACGCACTCGACGTCGCAGTCGAATGCATGCTCGATGGACGAGCCAACGGTGATGACGCCGTTCGGTCCTGGCATCTTCATCTTCAAATAGGTATAGTTGGGGACCGCCATGAATTTGGCGTAACAGGGTCGCCCAAGTATAGCGTGGTAGGCTCCCTTGAACCCCACCACCTCGAAGGTGAGGATCTCCTTGCGGAAATTCTTTGCGGTGCCAAACCAAGGCGGCGGTCGATGCCCGAGGGGCCTGGACACCTTGCCGGTGCAATTCCATGGAATGGCTTCGTGCTTGGGCCGCGGCACTGGGTCCCGGCCCGATCCCCATCAAGCGCGGCGTATGCGCGTAGAGGATGTTGAGGGCTGCGCCTCCGTCCATCAAGACCTTCGAGAACCGCGCGTTCCCGATGATGGGGTAGACCACCGGCGGGGTGCGGCCGGGTTGGGGACGCGGTTCGGATGGTCCTCCCGGTGAAGGTGATGGCGTCCTCCGACCAATTGAGGAAGGAGGGAGGCGCCTTCTCCGCGGCGAGGACCTCGTGCCGCTCCCGTCTTGGCGGCGGGTCGACATGTCGACGGTGGGCCCCCCGAAGATGAGGAACACGTTCTCCACGGCGGGGAAGCCGCCGGCGTCGCCATCTCCTCCGTCTTTCTTGGCATCCGCCTCCTTCGTGGCGGCGCGACCATAGAACTTCTTGAGCATGTCGCACTGCTCAAGGGTGTGGTTTACTGGGGTCTTGTGATAAGGACATGGCTTCTTCATCATGTCGTCAAACACCCCCGGACCTCGAGGGGCCGGTCGAGGGCCCCGTCGAGCCGGGTCAACAGCGAGGGCCTTGGCATTACCGCCATCACGCCCCTGCTCGCGCACCTCGCGGCGCGGCTTCTTTCCCTTCTTGCCCCGCTTGTCGTTGCGGTGGGGCTCCTTGGACTTGCTGCCCTCCGCGGGCACGTCCTCCGAGCGCTTGCCCTCCTTGCCGTCAAAGATCGCCCCCACGGCCTCCTCTCCTGAGGCGAAGCTGGTGGCGATGTCGAACAGCTCGTTGGAGTCCGCGGGCGGGCTGCGTCCCAGCTCTCGCACGAGGTCCCGGCACATGGTGCCTTCGAGGAAGGCGTGCACGATTTCTGATTGCGCCACGCTGGGGAGCTCTGTACAGCGCTTGGAGAAGCACCGTATGAAGTCCCGCAGCGATTCGCCGGGGCACGGGTGTAGGAGCGCGAGGTCCCAGGAATTTCCAGGGCGCACGTACGTGCCCTGGAAGTTGCCCATGAACGTGCGGACCAGATCATCCCAATTGTGGATTTGGCTGGCGGGCAAGTGCTCGAGCCATGTCCGGGCCGCATCGCCGAGGTGCAGGGGCAAGTTGCGGATGATGACCTCATCGCTGGTGGCCCCGCCCAGCTGGCAAGCCAAGCGGTAGTCGTTGAGCCACACGCGGGGATCCGTCTCCCTGTTGTATTTGACGATGGTCGAGGGTTGACGAAAGCGCTGGGGGAAGGCTGCCGCGCGGATCTCCCGGCTGAACACACGGGTCCCTGGGGGCTCCGGCGTTGGGGAGCGGTCCTCGCCGCTGTTGTAGCGTCCGCCCCGTCGAGGGTGGTAGCCCACCGCTGCTCGGGCATCCGCCTTGCTCGTGCGCCTGGCGTTGATGACGTTGCGGGCGTCACCATCCAGCGCTCTGCGCGTGTCGAGGAGCCGTTCCTTGGCCGCTGCGCGTCCCGAGTTGGCGGGGCGTCCCGCAGCTTCGTCCGAGTGGACCGAGGGTTCACCCCCTTGTGCGGCCCCGTCACCCCGCGCATCCCCTTGCTGGCGGATGCGTGAGGGGCGAGCTTTCGGCCCGCCGGACGGCCGCCTGCTCGATGAGGGCCTGCACCTCGCGCTGCAGGTTCCGCGCCTCAGGGGTCGAGGATGCTGGCATAGCCCGCAGCAGCGTTGCGGCAGCGACGAGCTTCTGACTTGCCCGTGGAGGCACGTCAGGGTCGTCGGCGTTGATGCGGTCGCGGGCACCTGCCCAGCTCCCGCACGCGTTCGCCGCGAGCGGAGGCTTCTCCTGCCATCGAGGCGCGGAGCAGCCGCACCGTGCGGTACTCCTCTGCCAGCTTAGCCTCGAGCTCGCGGGCTTGGGCCAGTTGCGCGTCGGTGTTGGCTCGAGCAGGGGTGCTTGGTCCCGCGGCTTGGTGTGGAGCGATCCCTGGGGCAGGCGTGATCTCCCCGTCGCCGGCGCCCACTGCTCCGGTGGCGTTTGCTGGGTCGTTGGCGACGACGAAGCAGCATTCCCGCGCGGGATCGTAACTCCCGATCTTTGGAGTCATCGGAGCGGCCCGAACCGGTAGTCCGTAGCGTCAAGGAAACGCCTAAACATGGGCGGGTCCGGCACGCGGGGAGAAGTCCCCATTCCGCGTACCCGTGGCGGTTGGCGGGCGGCAACGAGTTGAGGGGAACCTAGGGACGACTCGTCACCCGGCCGAGGCGCCGGGATCACGGCGACGAAGACGTGACGGCCGGGCGGAACCCCGCGCATCGTGGTGTTGACGTTTGCGTTGTAGGCCGACGTGGCACCACACGGCCCAATGGGGATGCGCGGTCGGAGACCGTGCGGCGTCCCGCCGGGATGGTGGTGATCGTGGCGGCGGGCGCCGTCTCGAGTGGCGGCGCGCTCGGCTGCCGTCGCTCGGACCGCGCACGGCGCGAGCGCGGCCCCGGAGCGGTGGCGACGTCGTGGCGTCGACGGGCCCACGACATCCGTGCTGCGGGCGTCCGCGCCGTGGTGGTGCGTGCGGCGGGGACCGGGGCGGACCCGGCCCGGCGTCGCGCGCGGAGCTCCTCACGGTTGGTGAGGCGCATGAGGTAGCCGTTCCCCGTGGCACGAAAGTTCGGGCCCCCGAACCGGATTTCGAACCCGGCGGGGAGGGGGGTCCGAGCGCCCATGCGGTAGCGTGTACCACGGTACTCGGTGCGGATCACCATGGAGGGAGTTGACGGATTGACCTTAGGCGCTCGGATCGCCCCACGGTGGGCGCCAGCGCGTCGGTGCGGAATGTGGTCCCGACACTAACCGGTAATAAGCGCCGTGGTCTATCCCTCAATGGTCGATGCTAAGCAACAAGAGACACGAGTTTTATCCTGGTTCCGGCCGGTGGGCCGTACGTCCCGGCGGTGGCGTGCCCAAGGCACTATATTACTTAGCACGGGGTGCTTGTAGTGGGGGCGCTACAAGCAAGGCGGGAGAGGAAGCCTGGCTTCCAAGTCCCTGGTGTGGTGGCTGAAGGTGTTGTGGGAGAATTGGAGAGCAAGTGCGTGGCGCAGCCCGTCTCCTGCTGTGTTGTGTCTGTGTCCCCCGCGGCAGGGAGGGTTCGCCCCCCTTTTATAGATCAAGGAGGGAGCGAATCACATGCGTGCCGCGCTATTTATCTACGTGAAGGGGCGTGGCGTGCATGCTGTAGAGTGGGCGGCCGTCCGGACGATCCTTGCAGCGATCCGGCCATCATGGCCTATCTTGTACCCGAACAGTGGCGGCTTCGAGGGTAGAAGGGCGGCGGATGGCTGTGGCGTCTTCTGATAGGCTCGAGGGAGGCTGGCGACGTTGGCCGTACGGAGTACAGGAGTAGGTAAAACGGCGTCCCGTTCCAATACGTTCCACAGTGCTGGAATCGTTGCTACAGCGCCTGGCATGCGCCCACACGCGCCGGGGCGGCAGCCATACCGTAACAGTAGCAGGGATGGCGTCCCACCGGCCTAGCGCCTCCACCTAACCCTGTAAGGTCACAAGAAAGCAAATCGAGGGTGCAGCCGGCCCCCCTTCGAGGGCTCGGCACGTTAGCCGTACTGGAGCAGGTGCACGGCGTCACGGGACTAGCACCGGCCCTGCTGCACAGTCCCTCCCCATAGTGATGGGGATGGGCTCCCTCCTGGGGAGTTGGTGCGGCAGCACCGGGGCGCGAGCCCGGGCGCATGATGGCGGCTGTCCCGCCGGTGTCAGGGCGTTAAATGCCCTGCGTACGGGGGCGGGCGCACGCGTGCGGGGCGCCCTCGAGCGAGGCGGACCCCGGTCGAGGGCGGGGCGGACCCTCGAGCGAGGCGGAAACTGCTCGAGGGGGAGCGGGCCCTCGAGCGAGGCGGAGCCCGCTCGAGGGAAGCGTACCCCCTCGAACGGGACGGAGCTCGCCCGAGGGAGGCGCGCATCCTCGAGTGGGGCGAAGCCTGCTCGAGGGGATCTTCAAAAGGGCCGCCTTGGTGGGTCGTTGAGGTCCCTGCGGCCTGGGCCGTATCCTGCATGGTTAGGCAAAGTGTGTTTGGCTTTGTTGCGGGTTTTAAGTGGGGATTTCCCGGTTGTTAAAGGGGACCCCTAGGGCTGTCCCCGACAGCGAGGAACGGAATAGACGGGAGAGATGGGCTAGTGGCAATGTGGCCAAGGCTAGCTGGAGGAAGAACAAGAGCGGTGATGATGTCGAGCTGAGGCGGTTCTGGGCAAGGGGTTCCCTTTTATGGTCGCTGCGGCGCTGCAACGGTCATTTAACCATCCGGCTATTTGGTGTAGACAACACGGAGCTCAACAAGGTCAGCCCGTGAGGTCTCAGCGTCGTGAGCACGGTTGCGGAAAAAGATGGCGGAGTGACGTTACGGCGTCGTACGGTCGGAACACTGACGATGGTAAGGTTCAACGGCCTAAAGAATTGACCGTGATGGGGAGAAGACGAGAAAAGCTCAGTGCACTTCGCTTTACGCTCGCGATAGCAACAAAGAGAATCTTAGCAAAAGCTTCGATCGATCCTGGGTGTACTTCCTTGCTCGATTCTGAAGATTTGCAGGCTATGAATCACGGATCGAGGCGATAAAGCGATGGATTACTTCTCCACATTGACTTTTCGAGAACCTTGATTGCTCGAGAAAAACTCCTACTTCTACTGCTTCCACTTGGCTAGCAGGAAGGAAGTAGCTTACTCCAAGGTCGTCGAGCTTTGCGGCAAGAGACCAAGTCGACAGAGATTTCCAGAAGACCATTACGAAGAAAAGGAAGGCTAATAGAAGAGTTCCATAATTTCTCGTACGAAAGATAACTTCACACGAAAACTTCAGAACAATATTGCTCACACCTTACCTAACTTTGTGAATCTGAGGTGTCGACATCGTATTATTTTTAAAGTGCAATAATTTTAAAAGTTGATGTGATGCACATGCTTGTGAAGACACTATGCACATGCTTGTGCGCCATGGTACTCATGATGCACGTTAGAATGACTTGGTTACTCATATGATGAGTTAGTGATTGCAAGGGCAATCAAGGCAGAGAGGGGATCTGAGGGGCGAGTCGCTCTCTCACAGCCAAGATACCTATCGCGCTCCTAGTGGCAGTCGGGTGGCTGCTGTCGGGCATACACCGCGGGTACTGCAAGGAAGGAAGCAGACAAACTCCTACTAGAATTCCCCTGTACTCCTACTAGGACTCGCTCTGTGTAATCCTACTAGGACTCCTGCCTTGTAACCGACTAGGAACCCGCCCCCTGGACTATATAAAGGAGGGCTGGGTACCTAGGAGGACATCCCAATCCCTCCGGGGAACAACACCAAGCGCAGGGCGCAATACTACTCCAAACAGGACGTAGGGTAGCTACTCCGGCTACCTGAACCTGTATAAATCTTATGTCTTGTGTCCTCGCGCGTACCTTCGGGTTCCAGATCATGGCGATCCTCACCTTCTACCTTGCTGCGGGTACCTCCCATGGAGGTCGAGAGGTTTAAACACCGACAGCTGGCGCCCACCGTGGGGCCATCGATGTGATCATTGGGCGAATTAGAAGGACCTCATCTGCAAAATTAATCTATGCGGCCATCGGCATCACCAGCGACGGACAAGCACTCTGTTCCGAAGTCGCGTACTATGAGTTCAAGTCAAAGATCAACAATTCGCGTCACGATCAAGACTGCGACGCCAAGTCGAAGTCAGAGTCCGCCTACGAATCGATTTCTGTCTGAGGCAACGCGCCGTTCGAGCAAAACCGAGGCGGAGAAAACGATTGCTCTTAACCTCACATCTAGTCCAAGTTCGATACAGAGCACACTCTGTTTTCCGAAGTCCATGTCAGATTGGAGATGGCGTGTCACATCACAGCCTAGCAGCAATCAATTTCCTACTCGAGTGCTAATCAAAATTTCTACTCATCAGCAGCCTGTACGCGGATCGAAGATTACTGCTCCGACAACTTTGGTTCAACGTTGTTATCTGAGTGCCATCAACAAATTCGGATCAGCAAAAATATTGAGGCCAAATCGACACAAAACATCAAGTGTTGCTATTTTTTCCTGGGACCAATGATTCGATTGGCTGCCAATTCCAATAGCATCACGTGCTCAGCAATTCAACTAACTGAATTGTGCTAAGCACACCAACAAGGGCTACCAGGAAGTTTCAAGGATCTTGGCTTGACTCACACAAGACGTTCACACAGATGCAACCATGTCTACTTCGGGCTGCATCAACTCTACCTCAACCACGTCGTCCATTGCGACTCTGAGCGCTGCCGCTTGAGTTGTTGCCTGGCCGCACAGGCTCTACGTCAGCCTTGCCATGTGCCGCGACTACTTACCTCGACTAGTCTCAACCAGAAAACTAGTCGAGGACGGCTCCGGCCGCACAGGCTCTACGTCAACCTCGTTGTGCGCCGCGAGTACTCGTCTCCCGACCACAGCGGCTCTACATCGACTACGCCATACGCCGCCACGACATCGTCTTCTGGGCGTATGACTACCTCGACTACTTACCTCGACTAGTCTCAACCAGAAAACTAGTCGAGGGTGGCTCCCGCGACATCAACAACTAGTCGGATCCACCTCCAACTAGTCGACTTCAGCTCCAACCGTCGCGGCTCCATCACCGACCGCCACGGCTTCGTCGACACTCGTCCACGAATCAAGCTAAGTCACTTATTTCAATAATTATTTTTTCTTTGGCTTGCTCTCCACATACAGGAACCAACGCCAAAGACTACTTCGTGTACGCCTCTCAACGGCTACCCGCCCGGCGCGAGCTACACCGTGCCGGTTATTCCCACGGGGATCGTTGGAGTGGTCGTCACGGAGCTTGGTACACCAAATTAGGAGGCTCTTTCCACGACGTTTCGTGTGCGAGTCTTTGGAGGTGCACAACGGCTACACCCCGAGGAGGCACTGCGCAATCCTGCTCTCGGCCATGCGGAACAACGAGCAATCGCGCTCTCTCTTGTCGCCATGTCGACTACTTTCGTCTACCTCTTAATGGTCTCGCTACAGTAGCACACGCCTTGATCCGCGCAAAGCCTCGGCTCTCCTGTCATGCCTCCACACCCCCAGCGGCTATGGCTAAACAGCGACCACAGAGACCAGGCGCTTAAACCAGCTCTCCTGTCATGCCTCCACACCCCCAGCGGCTATGGCTAAACAGCGACCAAAGGGACTGGGTGCTAAACCGCATCAGGCTAACTACTCGACTCCTTACGACCACAACAAGAGCATGACACATGACATTTACATTTATATTCATATTTGTATGTCATTTGTAGATTCAATTTCTACAAAAATGCTACATAATGTACGCATCTCTACTTTCAGGTCAAGCTTCGGCGACGACTTCCAGTACGCTCCGCGTACCTCCACCAGCGCGGCTAGTTCCCAAACTCGGGGGCTACACACCAAATTACTACTCGATCACAACTCGAGTAGTCTCCGCTAGCTCTCTAGCTCGGGGGCTCAGCACCAACAACTACTCGACGTGGCTCCTACGACTCTCCTGGCGACGAGCTCGGGGGCTAAACGCTACAAGACGGAAGCAGAATCAAGATTGACCCTCAGCCAGAGTCTACAACTCAACCTAAGGCTCGGGGGCTACTCCATATGGAGTGCGATTTTGCAATCGCACTTACATATAATCTCGACTTCAAGACTGATGAGCTGGACCACCTTCCAGCCTCGCGGCAGTTCAAATACTATTGAAGACTTCTCCAAGCAGTACTCGAGGACGCTCAAGAA
This sequence comes from Cenchrus americanus, assembly GCA_947561735.1. Lineage (NCBI taxonomy): Eukaryota > Viridiplantae > Streptophyta > Magnoliopsida > Poales > Poaceae > Cenchrus > Cenchrus americanus. Next base: position 80,249,405 of record OX387240.1, read on the forward strand.
CTACTCGAAGAGGCTTCAAGACTACTCGAACTACTATTCTCGACTCCAACGTGCTCGGGGGCTTGTCGGGCACACACCCCGGGTACTGCAAGGAAGGAAGCAGACAGACTCCTACTAGAATTCCCCTGTACTCCTACTAGGACTCGCTCTGTGTAATCCTACTAGGACTCCTGCCTTGTAACCGACTAGGAACCCACCCCCTGGACTATATAAAGGAGGGTCGGGTACCTAGGAGGACATCCCAATCCCTCCGGGGAACAACACCAAGCGCAGGGCGCAATACTACTCCAAACAGGACGTAGGGTAGCTACTCCGGCTACCGAACTTTCCGTATAAATCTTGTGTCTTGTGTCCTCGCGCGTACCTTCGGGTTCCAGATCATGGCGATCCTCACCTTCTACCTTGCTGCGGGTACCTCCCATGGAGGTCGAGAGGTTTAAACACCGACAGCTGTAGCACACACGATACCTTAGGTTCCGTCGCGGCACCTTTGGCTACGGGGTAACAACATCACCAATCAAGAGAGGTAGAGTAGGGGCACGGAGTTTTCATGCGAATGCATGTTAGTATACCCAACTTCCCGAATGCATATGCTAAGTAGTACATGCTCAAAGGAAACATTTGTTTTAATTCACAAGATTGTGAGCAAGACCAAAGGAATAAGTTCAGGACTGAGGATTCGATTGGATCTTTGATTGGCACGAAATTTTCGAACCACCGAACTTTATTGATCACCATTAGCATAAATAATGCCTTACGAACATTACTGCTGAAAGAGATATCTAATCTAGGCATTACATCGATGATGGTTTTCAGAAGTACCAAACAACGTTTGAAATTACAATGCAGACTAGCTGCAACAACAAGGTTCGTAGTTCAACTGATCGCAATAGTTAACCAAACGCGGTTAAATGCACACTAGGGTTCGTTACAAACACCACACTCTTACGACTCAGAATTTTATTTCCCACATACCAACTTCCTAAGGTGGGGCCTTCCACTCTAAGGAACTATGGTGACTCGGGTCCAGACTCAATTCCAGATTCTCCTTGGATGTCCTCCGCATCTTCTTCTCCTGCTGGTCTAGGAATGACAGATTCTGGAGGTGGAGCTGCTACAGCTTCTAATTGATTTTCTAGTTCAAGCATATACTGGTCGTTATGCTGCAACAAGAAATTCTGCTCATGTATGATCTCACTCAACTCTTGTATCTTGGCATTGTCCTTGCGTCTTTCCTTCTTAAGAGTAGCGACCATTGCTCGGGCTTCCTTCAACGCTTGAGCGGTACACTCCATTTCTTTAACTCGGTACCTATAGATTTGGTGTCTATAGAATACACTTTCTCCCACCATCCGTCGGTAGGTGTCGTACATGGCTTCTGAAAAGCGGATTGAGGTGACAAGATCAGGACTATAGTGAGAGTTGCTCTGAGCTGGAAGAATAGTTTCCCGTTCACCACCAGGTACAATGTGTCGCTCAGGTACCAGAATTACTTTGGCTGCAGAGTTGTCTATCTCGGCAGGGTGCTTTCCACAGAAAGTTGTGAGTGCTCGAGAGCAGCCTTCTGCACCGTGTCGGACAAGTTTCGCCCTTGTGCCTTACACTCGCACTCTTCCCAAGCAGGATTGGTCGGGCACACTGAAATCTTCACCTTGACTTCACAACGAAGGAGCTGGCCTGTGGTCATGACCTCACGTGTCGAGTACTCTGGGTAAGTGGTGTACCCAAAGTCCTTCAAGGTGTCCCACAAAAGTGCAGAAAATCCACCCTCCTCGAGGTAGTTCACGAGAGTCCACGATTCCTCATCAGCCGACGTAGAGCCAGCGTTGTCCATCTGGACATAACGACAAAAGCGAGAATTAGTCGGGTGCGAGTGTACAAGGGTAGCTCGATCCACGAATAAGGGTAGTGTCAAGGTACGGAGTAACCATGCATACCAAAACTCCAACGTATGCTGAACTCGAAGAGCAGGCATATCCAACGATACAAGTTCTGGTAAGCGGAACCCGATCTTCCTAACTCACACCAGAGTCTAACACTTCTCAAATCTGGGTAGTAACTTAGCAAGGTTATGAGACTCAAGCTGGGTGTGCAAGGTTGAGCTAGAAGATTAGGAAAGGTGCTATCTAACCGAGATTTCAATGGTTCTAGGAAGATAGCGGACAAGGGTTGACTAACTGAGAATAACTTGCGGTAGACCAGAGTTATGATCGTGAACTTCAGCGAGTAAAACTAGATTAGATCGGAGCAACCTAGGTAGTGGTCACCCAGAAAAAAGATTCTTAGACGAGGATAGCAATCTAAGGAACAACCCTAATAATTTTAGGCACAACAACACATCTACACTTGAGGGCTAGACAGGGTAAAACACACAATCACTATTTTACCTTAGCGAGCAGGAAAACAGATATGAGTCCAATTTAGGTTTTTCCATGACTTTTAGCATGATGTAAGACGTCCTATTCGTCCTCACAATGGCATTCAAGCCAAAACTCGAAGTTAGCGCCGGTGGCATGGCGTATACACGTATCTCCCTATAATAACTAGTCGAGTACTAGTTGATGCTTACTTAGCGACTTACGAAACGAGGTTAGTGTACCTGCAGAAGATCACAGAACACAACAAACCTTTCATGCCAGCACTCATGAAAGTGTTCCCATACATTACCGTTCACTATAGAAACGACATCCATGCGTTAAGCCGCTACATGGACAGCGTCCAACTTCGGACACTCTCCGTTTGAATGGAGTGTATCCTTGCCTCGCATATTCGACATGCGGAATGCTCACGTATAAAACACGTGGCGACAACACAACTCATAACTAGACGCGAAGATGGGATCCGTGGAATGGATCACTCCATCAACCCTCGCAATTCCCGTGATGCGGTACAACACACGTATAAAACACGTGGCTCATCTAGTTTGGTTGTGCAAGAAAGTCAGTCTGACATAAAGTAATGTGCTGGGAGTTAGCAAAATAAACCATAGGTTAATTAAGCCACCTGAAAGAACCCAAAATTCCCTCTAGGGCCTCTCGGTCTAGTTTATCCCCAACAGACCAACGTGCTTTGGAAATCAGACAATCTTGGCAAATTTTATTCAAAAATCATGTGATTAAGATTGTTAATTAAGCTCTGGTGCATGCAATCACTCTGATACCAGCTGTGACAACCCGCCCAGGAAAATACCGTACTATCGCCTAAGACCGATCCACTTTGGTCACTAAGCAATAGTAAAGTATCATCCTGTCGTTAGTTGCTGGGTTAACGCCCGGAAAATCACTTGGACATCGAACAGAGGATCGACACATGCATTAAAACTCATGCGAAGGTGAGTACAGAGTACAACATAAGTTAAACATTTTATTACAAACCATTGTTCCTGACATGGAGTAAAGATTCAGAGTTCGAAAACAGCGGAAATAAATTGAACTAGCGCAACGGTAAACATCACAGGAGGCCATCCGTGATGTCATCACTTGTCGTCACCCTTCCGGTCAACAACACCTGCAACAACAGTTTTAAAGCAAGGCTGAGTATACTAATACTCAGCAAGACTTAACCGTCGGGTGATAACTACATCACCAAACTCTAGACATGAAAGACTTTTGGTTGGTGGAGTTTCTTTTGCTGAACAGATACTAGGAGTAGATCCTTACTTTCAATCTTTTAGAACAAATTCTAGTTGATTACCATTTCTAAATGTGCCATCTAATTCAATCAAGAATTGGACAAGCAATTAACTCATACAACAATATTCACCAGTTCCATCATTATGGGATATCATGGCCAGTTGATTAAGCAGTCTCGGATAACGGTGAGAGGCCGACAATCGATTGATTTAAACCTTGCAAGGTAAACCTAAACACACGGTAGGCTGCCCCCGCAAGGACAACTTTCCCAGGCAGTTCCCAAAAGTCCTCGGGTTGGGAGCAGAGCCTACAGTCCTGGGTACAAGGTTAGCTGGTATACCCCGCAAAGTACCCAGTCTCACACATGCACCCCCTTCCCGGTAGCTAGCCGGTAAGGTGATTACTCAAGAGTAGTAGGGAAAAGTTCCCGCGCCGTCTCATTAAGGTACTAGGCTTACCGGTCCCATTCCCGGCAAATGTTTAGTACGTTCAAAAGCTTAGCCCACGAAAGCCACTGGACCGGAGCCCAAATCCCATGCTCTTACCACATGAGCAATCCATTTATAAAGATCTTATGATTCCAACATAAGAACCTAGTCTCGCGAGTGACGAACATCACTCGACTTCTATCGGGTCCTATAGCATAGCCGCTATCGACCTAGCATACTAGTGATAGAGCATAGGTACCTAGGGATCATGCATCTAGGGTTTCAAATCAACTCCTGAAACGTAAATGCACAATCGTAGCAAACATAATTGCATAATTTTAAAGGACGGGGTTAATGATCCGGGGCTTGCCTTCGCTGGCAAGGTTGGCCTTGGGCCCTTCTGGACTTGGGTCCAGGTCTTGAGCTACGTCCACGTACGGCAGCTCTTCGTCGACACCTTCGTTCCCTCCTTCCGGCACGAACGTTCGTCTATCGCCGGAAAGATCCACACGAAGATGCAAATGCAAGATTTATTCGACGGTTTTTAATTTAATTAACCACAAACCATAAATGACAACCAAGGGGTATATTAGTTGGACACATTCACCTAGATAAGAAATACATTTAGCATACTCTTCCAAAAAGGAACAATTTGCAATTCTTTATTAGATATTCTTTTTGATAGTGACTGTGTACATATATATGCAAATAATTTAATTCAACTTCACAAACAGTAGTGGGTGGGTATATTTAGCCTTTTGAAAAAGATTTACAACCACACACAAAGTTACTAAGGGTGGGTTGGTGAATTTTTCCCATTTAATGACTATTAAGCCTTTAAATGCTTCCATAGTTTTTATTCATGAAATTTATTAATAAAATTCATTGGGATGGTGTGTTACACACTAAACACCTATAACAAGCCACTGGACACACATGCGTGCTTTCGATAGCTAGAAATTAATTATTTTTGAAAAAGACAAAAGCTAGCTAGATGGACAAGGTAAATGCACACAAAAATAAATACTCAACAAAATGATCTAAACTTTCTCACACATTTTATATGGTTCAAAACTAGCCTAGGAGTGCAGCATATACACCTAGAACTATTATGAAACTTGAGTTGTGCAATTTTAAAGTAAAACAAGCATAATTCAAGAATAAATATTTATGTTAATTTTAAAATTGATTAATTCACCAGAGGTGTGTTTTGGAATACAAAGACAGTGTGCAAAAGTTGGTTGCGAAAACCTAATTATTTGTAGCTAGAAAAATCATTTATGTAGATCCTGCAGAAATGGAAAAACATTTTTATATAAAGATTTACAACATAACTTTGTGCAATGTTTGGTTCAGGATCTAGTCATGACCTAACACACAACATATCCAAAATTTAGCTACATAGGATTTATGGTTTTTGAGATATTGCAGATCTAGGTTTTTCACATTTGTATTTTTCGTGTACAAACTATTAGGAACTTGCTCAGGAAAGAATAAAAGAAGTTGTGGGATTTTTCACCACGAATCCAACAAAATTGGTCTTGCATTTTTCTGAATTCCCTACGATTTTCTACGCAATTTACAAGAATCAGTGAAAACACTTTACTATTTCAGTTACACTTTTGCAGCAGGGACCCTGGAAGTTTTAGATTCTTACACAGATGCCCTTACTTTGCGGTTCAGCCCTCAGAAGAGTTCTCTCTTCATAATGTAGCCCTTGGGGGCCGGTCGGCGCGGCTCCGGCGAAATTCCGACCGGGGCGGCGGCGGGGCGGTCGGGGACCACGCGGGGAGGGCTAAGGAACGCTATGGACCGATTTGGGTTGGATTTGGGAGTGGAGGTGGCCGGCGGCGGGGGCGTGCGGCGGCGCCCGGCGGCGGCGGCCGTGGCGGGCCAAACTCCGGCGTGGGATGCGGCGAGGTGGTGCGGCTAGGGAGGGTGGTAGCTCGAGTGGGTACTAGAGAAGGTCTTGAGCGTGTTGTTTGGCGGTGAGAGTGACCGGGAACAGGCGTTCTACAGTGGCGACGGGCCGGTGCGGGGGGGGGGGGGGGGCTCGTGCGGCGAGGTTGGCTGGCGGCCCCCTTCTTATAGCCGGCCCGTGCGCTAGCTCGCATCCAGCGGTCCGAAGGCGACACCTCGGGAATGCGCGCGCCAAGCGGCGGTGGACGGACGGGCGGTCCGTCGTGGAACGCGCGTCCGGCGAGTGGGGTGGCGCCGCGCGACGAGCGGGGGACTTCAAGGGCGCCCTCGGGGTGCGCGACACCTTGGGGAGGCGCGCGACCGGAGGCCGAGGACGGCGGGCGGCCGGCTTGCGTGGCGCGCGCGGCGACGTCGCGGCGCGGCCCAGTCCCAGCGCTAGTAGCTTTGTACTAGACTTCTTCGAGCGCGTTTTCCCCTAAAAATTGAATACAAGTGCACAAAATGATGAATAGGAAAGTTGTAGATCTAGCTACCCCCTACAACTTTCACAAAGGTCGTACGGTGTTTTTCTCAACGGATTTTGCAGGAACGCCTTGCCAACTTTGAATGCCGCTCTGCTTCAGCAAACCGGAGGTACTGTCAGTCGACCTAGTTTTTCACCAATTTCCACGCAAAATTTGAAATGCCAATCTACATGAAAGTTGTGTCCCTCAACAAGATGAACAACTTTCATAAAGGTAGATTTTGAAGTGTTTAGGTGAAAGTTGGAGAACGCGGCAAAAGTTCCGGACGACATTCGCTGACGTCAATTCTTAAGCGGGGTTTGACCGTGTCTTTGACCAAGGGTTGGCCACGAGTGTGTGTAGACTTGGTCAAGGGGTCTAATAGGGTTCATTAGCGAAGTTTTCAGGGTGATGACCCAGGTTGACCTAGGTTTGACCAGCGTCGGCCGGTTTGACTCGGTTGATCCGGTCATTAGTGTTAATGATGTTAATTAAAAACCTGGGGCGTCACAGGTATACTCTGGAAAATAAGGGAAAATGGGTGGAGGATGGAGCATGGCATTGAAAGACAGCCCCTGGTGCTTCAGCAGCCTGTTCATGTCCTCCCTGAGCTCAAACAACTGAGTTGCTGTCCAGTTGCAGAACCTCCAGGTGTCCCTCACCATGCCCCTTAGCTTATGCAGTCCAGTGGGCATGGGTGCCTTGCTGGGTCCTTCTTCTGTCTTGTGCTGCTTGGAACTGGCCCTCTTCAAGATGTGCTCTTCAACCACCTGTTGCTTCTTCTGGTGCTGCCACTGCTTGACTTGATAGGATGCATGCTCTACATCTTTCTTGAAGCTGATTCCTAAGACCATCTCAATCATATACATGATGTAGGGAGCATAAGGCAGGTTGCACTTGTCACTTTCAGTCACTTTCACCAAGTTAAACCAAATGAATCTACTGACTGAAAAGGGCTGGGCTCCTGGCAGCAACCTAGCTAACAGATTTGGTGCAAATCTTCTGAGGCTGGTTGAGTCACTTCCCCCTTTAGGGTAGATGGTTTCTCTGAACATGTTGTTGAGCACATAATATACAGACTTCAAGGCCGTGGTGGAGCCATCTGCCAGCTCATCATACTCATAGGCAGCAGCAATCTTGTTGTGGTTCATGTGAGTCTCAAAGTGTATAACATCAGTCTCTCTGTCATCCTTGCTGAATCCAAACAGCCTAGCAAAGGTGATGCAGTCTATCTTGTAGTGCACTCCTTCAGTCATCCAGTGAATGGTCTCTTTGCTGTCCTCATGGAAGAAAGTAGCATGAAACTGAGCCAGGACTTCAATGTTCCATTCATACTTGAAGCTCATTATATCTCTCATCTTGTACTTGTCCACCAGCTCAAGCACATCCTCCTTCACTGGTTCCTCTGCTGCCTCCAGATGGGTAAAATCGATCCATTTCATCTTGATCAACTTCATCTTAGTGTTCAGGACTTTCTCATAGAACTTGAAGTGAAACACAGACCAAAACCTATAATCTATTGCTGCCATCTTGGGGTTCACATATGGGTTCTCTTCTCTGGCCTTTTGACTAGGTAACCTGCCCCATCATAGTTGGTGTGCTCAATGTAAACTGAATTATCATACTTGGTAGGAGGGTGTCTTTTGAGCAGCACCTTGTGATACTTTAAGTATGTGGAGTCAATCTCCCCAAGCAGCATGTCATCTTCAAGCTAAATGGGGATGGTCTTCCCTTCTGTACCCCCATTATCCTCTACATGAGCTGCAGAGCCTGATCCTCTACCTCCTGACAAGCTGCCCCCTTTTCCTCTTCTGGGGGTTGCTTTCCCCCTGCTTCCACTGCCAGTCCCAGCTTCCCTTGCTGCAATCTTAAAAGCCCTTTCACCGGCGGGGAGTCTCAAAGGGTTGCCTGCGCCTCTTGGCGTAGGTTTTATCACCAGGAGTTCCAGACATCTGCCAGGAAGAATCATAGGTAGCAGATAAGGATTGGATCAAGATAGATAAAGACTGAGGATCACAGATAGACATGAAGTTCAATTGATTAAGTTTTAGTGGAATTTTGAATCACAGACTGTCACTTGTTAGTACAGACTTCGGAACCTCCAAGGATTTTCTCGGAATTTCCGAAGTCTGGGTACTGACAGAGGACAGTTTGTTGATTCAACTTTCAACTGAATTTTAACCAAAGGAAGCAAACACGATGAGATTTAACTAAGACAGATATGAGATAAGGTGTTGCAAGTGAAATAAAAACTCAGTGGAACTTTGAATCAAGGTCAGCCTACAGTAGGTTACAGAGTTCGGAACCTCCGAGAATTTTCTCGGAACCTCCGAGACTCTTTGAACCTTACTGCATTCTGAACCTTGATTCAACTTTCAACTGAATCTTAATCTACACAGGCATCACAACATCAAGAGTATGCACAGGAAGACAATTCACGACCACAAGACTTAGAACCCTAGGATTAGATGAATCTAGGAATTAGGGTTAGGGTTTTTATCTCGGTTTACCTTGAAAGGGAAGAAGATGATTGAAGTCGACGATCTTGAGTTGCATTTACGCTAGGGGACGTAGCCCAGAGGCCCCCTCCAGATCAGAGATCTGGTGGCGCTGAAGAGGAGTAACTCGCCGGAATAAATCCAACGGTGCAATGTTGTTCCTCTTCTGCTTCTCAGACATCGATGAGAAAGAGGAGTGACAGCGCAGATCAAGGCTTCCTTCTTCTTCTCCGCACTAGATCCGAGCGGATCTAGGTCAACTCCGCGAGCAGTTTCCTCCTTCCTCTTCAACTGCGGCCCACCGATGACGAGGGATGCCCGGCCTCGAACGTGTGACACACGAGGAGCACGGTCACCAGCGACGAGGGAAGCGGCGGAGGTGGCGCGGTGGTGGAGAAAGGGAGTGCGATGCGATCACCGTCGGGAGAGAGAGGGAGAGAGAGAGGGGCGCGGTGAAAGTAAATATGGGAAGTTGACCGCGCGGTGAAAGGGGATCGATGGATTAACCCTAGGTGAAAGAATATTCCCCGAAAGATGCTGGATTCTCTTTAACTGCTCTTCGGTCGAGACTGAACGCTGAGACTGTAAAGATTGGAAGTTCCGATGATTTTCTCAGAGCTTCCGAGGCTCGGAGCCTCCAAAGATTTCCTCGAAGCTTCCGAAACTTGAATTCCAGAGACAGTTAACTTTCACTCCTTTTGAGATTTTGAACCTTTTAACAACTAAGATCCTTAGGTCATGGTACCCTTGACTCAAGTGGCTAGAAAAACAAGCAATCACACATTCAACTATAGCCACTTAAGACAAGTTAGGGATATGAAAGTATATTTTGAAAGACTTTTTAAGATAAGGTTTTCACAAACAGTTTTTCAAACAAATTTTCAGAGAATATCAACAGTTTGAAGCAAACAAACATGGCATGCTAGAGATCAAACCACGCAACGAGAATCAAGAATATTTAGTTCATTCCTTAAACTACAAAACCTTGACTCATCGAGAGGTTTAGTGAAGATATCAGCTAGTTGTTTGTCGGTGCTCACATGACTTAAAACGATATCTCCTTTGGCTTCGTGGTCTCTCAAGAAGTGATGACGAATGTCTATATGTTTTATGCGAGAATGACTTACGGGGTTGTTTGCAAGCTTTATGGCACTTTCATTGTCACACAAAAGTGGGATATGGGAAAAGTGATATCCGTAATCCTTTAAGGTTTGCTTCATCCAAAGTAGTTGAGCACAACATGCGCCGGCTGCAACATACTCGGCCTCGGCGGTGGAAAGGGCTACTGAGTTTTGCTTTTTAGAACTCCAAGCACTAGGGACCTACCAAGGAATTGACATGTCCCCGATGTACTCTTTCTATCTACCTTGCAACCGGCATAATCGGAATCCGAATAGCCAAGTAGATCGAAAGTGGAGCCCTTAGGATACCACAAGCCAAGGTTAGGGGTATGCACTAGATATCTCAAGATTCTCTTTACGGCCATGAGATGGCACTCTTTCGGATTAGCTTGAAATCTAGCACACATGCACACACTAAGCATAATATCCGGCCTAGATGCACATAAGTAAAGAAGAGAGCCGATCATGGAGCGATATACCTTTTGGTCCACGGATTTCCCTTCTTCATTGAGGTCCATGTGTCCATTACTGGGCATTGGAGTCTTGATGGGCTTTGCCTTGTCCATATCAAACTTCTTTAGCATATCCCTTATATACTTGGTTTGACATATGAACGTCCCTTCTTTTGCTTGTTTGATTTGAAATCCGAGAAAGAACTTGAGCTCACCCATCATGGACATTTCAAACCTCTTTGTCATTACCCTACTAAACTCTTCACAAAAAGTTTCATTAGTACTACCAAATATTATGTCATCGACATATATTTGGCACACAAAGATATGACCATCAACTTTTCTAGTAAAGAGAGTAGCATCGGCTTTGCCTATCTCAAAGCCTTGCTTGAGCAAGAAATCCTTAAGGCATTCATACCATGCTCTTGGTGCTTGCTTTAGCCCATAGAGCACCTTATGGAGTTTGTAGACATGATTAGGACGCTTGGGATCTTCAAAACCTGGTGGTTGCTTAACATATACTTCTTCGGAGAGCAGCTTTTGCACTTCGGCCTCCGCAGACTTGACCCTGTCTCCTGACATCGGCCGCTGCCTCTGCAGCTTTGGCTTGACCTTCGGGTCAGTGTTCAGAGCATGTTCTATGACCAACCGGTGGACACCCGTCAGATCTGACTTGGACCATGCGAACACATCGTAGTTATTGCGAAGGAACTGCAAGAGTTTTCCTTCGTCCCCCGTGCTGACTTCAGCGCCTATCATGACGGTTCTGCTTGGAACGTCCGCGCACAGAGGGAATGTCTTCGTGACGTCGACCGCCTTCATGCGCTCGGCTTCGGCCCCTTTCATGGACTGTCTCATTTGCGCCTCTGCCCTCTGTTCTTCAGCTTCCGCAGTTTCATTGCCCTCATCTTCGTTGATGACGTGGACCTGCCTGTTATGCACTGACGTGTTGCGCTCGGCTCTTCGGGCCTCCTCCTGGCTGCCATACACCGAAATCACCCCGGCTGTCGTTGGTATTTTCATCAGCAGGTATCCTTGATGGATAACCGCTGCAAACTTGTTGATGGTGTTGCGACCGAAGATGGCATTGTACGGGTACACGAAGTCAACAACATCGAAAGTTATAACCTCCGTTCTCATAGTGGCATCTTGACCAAAGGTCACATTGATGTCAATCTTGCCCAGAGCTTCGATCCTCTTGTTGCTGAAGCCGTACAACGGGTGCTCTGCTTTCTTCAAGTCTTCTTTTTTGAATCCCATGCCAGAGAAGCACTGCCAGGTCAAAATGTCCGCTGAACTGCCGTTGTCCACCAGGACTCTCCCCACGTCATTGCCGAAGTAGTACTTCATGTTCTTGCCAATGTTTGCTCTTATGACGAGAGGATCATTATGAGGGTAGTGTTGCAGCCGAATGTCAGCCGCTGTGAAAGTTATTGGGATGTGGGACCATGGCAGATGAAAGTACTTGCCGGAGCAAATGTGCGACACGCTTCGGTAGTAGTCTTGCCGTTGCCTCTTCGTCTCGTGCACCGGCTCGTTGGACCCGCCAGAGATTGCATTGATGATGTTGACCATGCCCATCATCCCTGAGCTGCTAGAGTCAGGGGCTTCTTGCTTTGGTGGAGGTGGTGGGGGTGGCTGGGCGTAGTGTGTTTGGTGGTGGGCGGCTGGGTTTGGCCACGAAGGCACAAATACCGACGATTGTTGCGTGTGCATGGGAGGGGGCGGCGGCAGCTGCGGCGCCGAAGATGTGTAATACTGCGGTGGGTGGAAAGCATGCGCGGGTGCCGACGACTGGAAGGATTGGTGATGATATGGTGGAGGCAGGGCCCTAAATTGGCCCCCATTTTGGTACTTCATAACGTGGTTCACAGCCATGCCCGCTGCCTTCGCCTTCTCCTCAGCTTCCCACTCCAACTTCATCTTGACCGCCGAGGGGCACTGGTGCGTGTGATGTTGGGCATCGATCCCGTGGAGCCAACAGAAAAACCACTCACCGCCGCTTCGCTGAGGCGGGTTTTGCTGCTGCTGCTTCGGTCCTCTGCCATTCTTTTATCCGCCCTTGTGCCCACCGCCGCTCCAGTTCTAGTTCTGGTCAGGGGGTGCAGATACGTTGTTGATCTGACGATTTGCTTGCTTCGGTGGGTGATTTTGCCACCCCTTCGGTTGGTCCCACTGCCCTTGTTGCTTTTGCTTCTTTGCCGCATTAGCCCTGTCAAGCCTTCGGCGGCGGCCTTTGTCGGACTTGCAATATTCTTGCATGACTTCGAAGAGTTCTTGCAGAGACTTCGGCTTGACTCTATCAAGCACATCCTGGCAGTTTCCAACCCTCAGCCCCCCAATGTTGGCGTCAATGATGCTGCTTTCGGTCACCCTGGGCGCGCGCGCTGTCAGCTTGACAACCCTATGCATGTACTCTTGCAGTGACTCTCTGTCCCCCTAGACACACATGTTGACAAGGTCATTGGAGTCTAACCCTTTGACCCGCATGCCCTTGAAGCTGGACAACAACTTGTTTCGCAGCTGGAACCAAGATGTTATGTGCCTCTTCGGTATGTTTGCATACCAATACTGGACCTCTCCCTTGAGTGCTAGCATGAGAGCCTTTGCCTTCGTTGTGGCATCGCCTCCGTTGGACTCCACTGCCGCTTCGAACTTCATCAGGAACTCCTTGGGATCGTAGTCGCCGTCGTACTGGGGCAGAGTGTTGGCGTTGAAGCGACGGGGCCACGGCGCGCTCTCGAGCTCGACTGAGAGCGGGGACACCGGGACGACATTGCGAAATGGTGTGTCATCGGGTGCGAAGTGCTCCTGTGCCTGCCCCTGTCCTGGCGGTGGCCGATGCTTTGCCCTTCGGATGCGTCCTTCTGCTGCCTCCATTGATCCAGCTGAGCCTGCATGGCTTGCAGGGTGTGCCAGGCATGATGCTGGGCCGCCGGCGCAGCATGCGCGGCAGGCGTCGGTGTTGGGGCAGGTGGCGTAGGAATGGCTTGCTGCGGCGGCGACGTGCCAGCGATCTGGCTTTGCAGCAGAGCGAGGTATCGCTCAGCTTGCCTGATGTTGAAGTCGATGGAGTCAAGAGCGGTGTGCGGTGGAACCACGTCCTGCAGCTGGGATGGCTGCGCTTGCGACGAAGACGGACGTGTCTCTTGCTCTTGCTGGGTCGGTACAGTCTTGCCCGCGATGAGAGCCCGGATCCTTCGGAGGGCCTCGATGTCTTGCGCCGAAGCCCCCAGCCCCTCGAGGCTGACCTCGAACATCCCCGAGGCGGTGTGCTCGACCTCCGGAGCGCTTGGCCCGGCACCGGTTCCCGCCGAAGGCTGGATGGCCGAAGCCGACGGGTTGGCGGGTTCCGGTGCTAGCGGAGGGGTTGACGCCTGAGCTGTGGTGGCTTCGGCGCCTGCCGATCGGGTCCTCGCCATGCGGTCTTGGAATCTTCCACGAGGTGGGCGCCAAACTGTTTGTGGGAATCGGGCCCGAAGGTGGACGCCGACACAACAGCCCCCTGAACGTTACCCTTCCTCCACTGTCGTCCCGAGGCTACTTCTACTATTCTAGACGAGGAAAGAAAACGAGGAAATACTTAACAGAACAGGAAATGCAACGAGGAAACACTTAGCAGACCAAAGACCGAAAGACTAGCAGTAGCCTTCGGTGCTCTCTTCTCATTACGGTGTGTCCGTTTCATTACAAGGGGTTCACTATTTATAGGAGACCCCTGGGCATGATCATTTGTCTCAATTACACCTTTTCCGTTCCTGACAAACGGCTTTAAACACTTTACAAGGGTATAACAGTAACTCCCCGAGTCGTACAGGCCTCCAGCGTGTCTTCGTACGGCCGAAACGCCTTTACATGCGGTGCCCCTTGTCTCTGCCTCGTACGGTGCCCCCTTTACACGTTCGCAACAGCCACATGTCGCAGCACACCGCACCTTCAGCACCGAGACAGCCCAAGGTCTCGCCCTGGTCGCATCGTGCCTTTGAGGACGTCTCGCCCGGGCCACCTCCAGCCCCTGGGCCGAGGTGTCCTTGACGCGCGGCGCTTCAGGCTCCTCCAAGCCTTCGGCGCCGAAGCACAGCCGTCCATGCCTTCGGCACCGAAGGCCATCACCGCTCAGATGGGCTGCTCCTGCACAACAGAACTCACATAACTCGAGTAGCATTAGCGTTTTCGTTAAACCAGCGCTGCAAGGACTCCCTCGTGTAGCCGAAGCTGCGCGTGAGCCGAAACCGTCATCCCGGCCGGACGTGGACAAAGCTTCCGAAGTCCCTTTTCTCCAACAAGTGGTCCATTGAGAAATGCACTCTTGACATCCATTTGATAGAGCTTGAAGTCATGATGGGCAGCGAAAGCTAGTAGAAACCGAATTGCTTCAAGTCTTGCTACCGGTGCATATGTTTCTCCAAAGTCTAGTCCTTCAACTTGAGTGTACCCTTGAGCAACCAATCTTGCTTTGTTCCTAGTCACAATACCAAACTTATCTTGCTTGTTTCGAAAGACCCATTTAGTACCAATGATGTTGGTATTTGGCCTCTCCACCAACTCCCACACTTGATTTCTTTCAAAGTTGTTCAACTCCTCTTGCATAGCCACCACCCAATCCGGATCCTCAAGAGCTTGCTCTACCTTGGTTGGTTCAAGAGAGGAAACAAATGAGTAAAATGCGCAAAAATTCTTAAGACGAGATCGTGTTGTTACCCCTCTCCTTATGCTCCCAAGGATATTGTCAACGGGATGATCCCGTTGTATGACTTGATGTACACGAGGATGTGATGGTCCAAGAGGTTGGTGTAAAGGTTGGTCTTCATTATCTTCATCATCTTGGGGCTCAGATGTGCTTGCTTGAACATCCCCTTGCTGATCAATTTGCTGGTTCAGGGTGTCTTGTGGTGTTGGACTTCTAGACCCCGGAACCTCCAAAGAATTTCTCAGAGGTTGAGTTTCAGTGCCAGTTCCCGGAACCTCCGAGGAATTTCTCGGAACCTCCGAAGTCTGTACAGCTCCTATACCAGTGACTTCTGGCCCTTCGAGTGGTGTTGAAGCTTGTACTTGGTTCTCATCTTCCTCTTGTGCTTCAACTGGTCTAACATCACCTATGGCCATTTGCTTGATTGCTTCACAAGATGGCTTCTCATTACCTACAACATTTAAGTCAACTTGCTCCACTTGAGAGCCATTAGATTCATCAAAGGTCAAATCTACCGTGACTTCAATCCTTCCGGTGGTTAGATTGAAGACCTGATAAGCATGCTCATTTGGACCATAACCAAGAAGAAATCCTTCGTCAACCTTTGGTGCAAACTTAGAAGTTCGAGGCCTCTTGTTTAGAATGAAACATTTGCACCCAAACACTCTAAAGTAGGACACCTTGGGCTTTTTATCGGTGATTAGCTCATAGGAGGTCTTCTTGTGAAACTTGTGAAGATAGAGGCAGTTGATGGCATGGCAAGCCGTGTTAATAGCTTCGGCCCAAAAGATATCTTGAGTCTTGTACTCGTCCAACATGATTCTTGCCATCTGAATAAGAGTTCTATTCTTCCTCTCAACCACCCCATTTTGTTGAGGGGTATAAGGTGCTGAAAATTCATGCTTGATGCCCTCTTCATCAAGAAACTCTTCAACATAGGTGTTTCGAAACTCCGAGCCATTGAAACTTCTTACTTTCTTGATTGGTAGCCCGAACTCCCTTTGTGCTCTTCTTATGAAGGTCTTCACCTTTCCTTGTACTTCACTCTTGTCAAACACAAAGAACACTGTTGACGGTTCAAAACCGTGCTCAAGTTCACCGCAAGCCTACGGGTGACTTGGTGCCTTTTTCACCAAGGAGGGTCCTCCCTAGATTTGTCAATCCAAGGATCGGAAGCAAACTCCTAGGATTCTCCATCTAACCTATTGATCTAGCCTAACATGAAGCATTGATTGCATAAGAAGATAAACCTTAATGATGTATGAATTATAGCATAAGGTTGATCACATCCATGAACGTAGACAAAGTAAAGAGCAAGCGAGGAAAACTAAGGCCTATCATCTTCTAGTCATAGTTCCAGCCAAAAGAGCAAGCGCGACATGCATCTCATCCAAAGCCATCTTTAAACTACTATCCTCCGGTCCGATTCCGAAAACGCCCGCCTTTCGGAACCCCCGTTCTGTCACAATGTATTCCTATTCATGCGGGTAGTCTAGGGCGAGTTCGATAGAACAAGTTAAAATCATGCAAACTAGCTATAGACTAGATTGGGGAAGAAGCATAACCAAGAAGAAAACAAAATCGAGGAATCGAGTCGCTAAAAGATCGGATGACATAAAGTACTTTACTCACATAATAAATGCGTTTAGATCATCTCCACCGAGTACATACCATTGATGACCTCAACTAGCTTCGGAACTCCGCCATGGCTCAACCGTGCAAGGTGGCCATGGCGGCTAGGTTAGGCCTAGGCCATCTCCTAGACGACTTCGAGGACTCGCGGCGGCCGTCGTCGCTCTCTCCTAGGTTTCGCCGAGTTCCTGTGGATGGATGGATGTGGCGGCCGGCGGAGGCAGAGACAATTTATAGACAATCACCTAGGGCAAAAAGGGGGCGTGAACCGGGCCCGGAGTGGGCTGGACCGGCCGGCCCAGGCCCATTTCGGCCCGGTTTGCTCCCCGGTTGCTTCTCGCGTGATTCCTTATTTGTGTGCACTTGCATGTGGGCCTTTGACATCGTTTCCTTCACGGTTAGGCTTGAATCCTTCCCATGCAAGCTTCGCTGTTTTCTGGTTGAGTCCCTGAAGACTTGCACGTTGACGCTTCGGTCCTCGGGTCATTTGGAGTCATGCTCATCGCGTGTCTTGACTTGTGACGGGCTTCATGATCTTTTTTTGAAGTGCTTGGTGAACTTATCCCGAAAGTCTCCTCTTTAACGTTAATTTCCTGCGTAAACAACAAACTCCAAAATCGACATGCAAGTGTGAACTTGTTACATCATTAGTATGCTTAGTGGCGGGTTAGTTGCAAATCATAATCGAAACCAATGTATAACAAGTACTCTAGGTTGACGGAAATTCACCGTCAACATCTCCCCCATGCTTAAACCTTGCTCATCCTCGAGTAAGTTTTCAATGGATATCAGCATTGCCTTTCATTGTTCATACCCTGCACTTGATCACACATGATAAAGCATAATGCTCTCCAAGTTTATATTTGTTAAAGTTCCATAATGTAACTAGCTTTCATCTCTATGGAGGGTAGATATAATTTAAGCTCTTTCCACAAGTAATCAATCATGCTCCACAAAATTCGAATAGGTCTTAGAAACTTTTGAAGTGAAGAACAAGGTGAATAAAAGAGCTAAACCAAGTACAAAAATTTAAACCTTCTTGCTTCTTGCTCATGAACTCTCTCATCTCACAACACTCTCAAGCCTACTTGATCTATTTCCTTCCCCTCTCATGATTAGGTGGAAGGGTTTTGTTTGGAGCTCATAGGAAAGTTTTTATCCTACCAAGATGCTAAAGTTGAGACTATTATCAAAAGAAGGCAAGCTTCTCATGGACTTATCATGACTCGTCAAAAAGGTCATTGGAAAAATAATGTTCACAAGAAGGGGGAAGAGAAAAAACTCACACTTTTAGATAGGTGGACATGTGCAAATGGCGAAGAATGATCCCGAGGCCCCAACGAAGTCCTCGTTATCAGATTGCACATGGTTGGAAAAATGAGTATGGGTCTTGATCTTGAAGTCCTTGGAAAATCCTTTAGCAACTAGAGAACCAGGGGAGATTATTATTACTCTATTTTTTCCTTTTCCTTTTCTTATTTTCCTCCTTTTTTCCTTTTTTTTCTTTTTGACATGTGAGGTACTTTGAATTTTTTTTGTTTTGTCCTCTTATCTTATTCATTTTTTTATTTCTTTTGTTGCTAGCCTCGTCATGCATATCTCCATCTTTCGTCTTTTATCTCCCCTAGAACTCTAATTTGCATAGTACCTACCTCCTCCCCCATGCTTAGACGTTTGCTCGTCCCCGAGGAAAGAGGAAGTGGTGTTAAGGTAGGTACAGGATGTCTTGATGAGAGGGAACTTGAATCTTCCCTTTGAAGCACCTTCTTGTGACGTGTCATCTCCATACTCAAGTGATAGGTAGGTGGGTCAAGGAGGTTAACACAAAAGATGATGTTGGTTTAAAGGGTGGATATCCGGCGAGATTTGCAAAGCTTCTGATGTGGGAGCTCACAATGCACAGATAGAATAGGCTAGCAAAAGATAAGTTACGCAAAACACGGAATGACCAGCTTCTTAGTCACGAGCCAAAGAATCGAGCCTTGAATCAATTCACCCAACAATAACTCTTGTAATCTATGGTTGCACTCAATATATAAGGCTTTGGATGGGTAGAGCAAAATGCAAGAGGTATTAATGACAAGGTTAGCATGACTTTTAGCAAAAAGTAATATGTTCTTCGACCCATCCAAAGTTGAGAGCATAAAAGAAACCATGGGTCTTTATTTTTATCATGACCTCCACAAAAGATTAAGCTAGTATTTAATTAATTTCAGATTTGTATTAGAGAGAGCAATAGCTTAATCATACATAAACAAGCATAAAGTTTAAACAAAGTGGCAACGGTCATCATATATCAACAAGCAAGATCAAGCCAAAATTATTTCATCATGGTGAGCACAAGGTGATGATAATAAACAAAAATAAAACTAGGTTGTACTCCTAGAAGCCATGTTATTTAACGAGAGACATACAAAAGTTGCATCTAAGGTTGTTGAAGGCATATACCTATATACAAGCACTTAGAAAGACAAGGACAAAGAGGGGGTTGAGGAATTGTTACCGTCCTTTGATGCTTGTGATGTAGCGTGCCCTCCCCCATGCTTAAGCATTGTGCCTAGCATGGAAGAAGGAAGATCGGCATCCGTAGCAATCGTGATCCTTGAACTCCATGCGGTCTTCTTTCGTCCACCAAGTCTTCCCCCATGCTTAGCATGTTGCTAGGCACGGTGAGGACCAGGAGCGTCCCGGTGGTCGATGGATGACCGCTCCTCAGTGATGAGTGATTGACAACGGGTGTTGGACTGACTCTTGGCTCAGTGCGCAGGTATAGGCTGCGCCCTAGTTCGTGTTGTTGCAGGTGAAGAACGGGCGCGAAAGGTCTTCAGCCTTGAGGGGCCTCCGGGAGATGGAGAGACAAGTAGGCTCTGTTCGAGGGACCCGGTGGACGGCGGGACTAGGTGCGGGCCACATGGTGGCGAGACGAGCAAGACAAAGTCATGGACGATCGAGCCGGTGCATGGTGGCGGTCGAGTCAAGAGGCTTGGCGGGAGGCCGGGCCGAGCACGCGGGGTTTGGTGGTTTGCCCACAAAACCATCGGAGGACGGTTTCTTGGTTTGGGCCTCAAAACCAAGTCCGAAGAACCAACACGACGGAGACGGGATCTGGGCGTGTCGGGAAGCTTCGAAGCGGAGGACACGCGGTGGAATCGCATGGCTTGCGTCGGGAGGACGGGGGGTGCGGCGAAGGCGTGGCCGTCCAATGGCAAGACCCACAAACATTACATAAATGCCCATGCGTGGGTTGTATCGCCAGTAGTTGAGCTAGGGGTAGTCGAGTCATTTCCCACACCGGCGGGACCCGATATATAAGCCATGAGTGTGTGTGGATGGCGCTTGCCCTCCGCGACTTAGGGTTTCATTTTCGTCCCTTCCATTTCTCTTTTTCCTGGACTATTTTCTTCTCCATTTTCTCTAGGCTAGCATGAGAGCTTCATGAGAGATTTGTTGAGAGGGATGGATGCTAGGGCGGCATGCTAGACCTTGTGCATCTTTCCTGGTTTGTATAGAAGATTCGACGTTGTGGTTTTCGTGGTCTTTTTCGTGCTTGTTTTTGGTGCCTTTGTTCTTGGTGTGATTCCGCGGATTTGAGTGGGTTTCTCCCCGGATTTCTTTGAGGGAAACATGGATGGATGTCTTGTGCATCTTTGGGATTGATCTTGTGCCCTCAAACGCCGGGAAACCACTTCGATTCAAGGATTCTCGTTCGGAGCTCTAGTTTTTGGTGGTGTTCAAAGGATCCGCGATTCCCGATGATTTAGGAAGTTAGGAGGCGAAATTTTTGGGGTATAGCATCCTTGGTTGACGCTTTCATGTCCCCAAACTCTTGTCTCAACAGCTTCTACCGTTTGGGAGATCCGGTGATGGATTGGGAGAGTTGACCCTCGGGGTTGAGCAGTTTTCTGCTCTGTTCGTGCGGCGTGGACGGTCCGCGAGGCGGTGGTGGACGGTCCGCGGGCTGCGTGTTCTTCGCGTGTTCGTCGTGTTCTTGCGCGCCTTTGCTTTCGATCCGGCTTTGTTTTAGGTTTTCGTTGCAGCCGGTTCGCAGACGGTCCGAGCTTTAGTAGCGGACGGTCCGGAACCCGCGCGGACGGTCCGCCCGGTCTTCGCGGACGGTCCGTTTTTCTCGGGTCGGTTCTGTTGGTTCTGTTGTCTTTAACGGACGGTCCGTGACTCCTGGCCGGACGGTCCGCGTGTCCCTTGCGGACTGTTCGCGGCACCTGGCCGGACTGTCCGCGCGGCCTTTGCGGACAGTCCGCCCCGCCTGGCCGGACAGTCCGCCCGAGGCAGACAGCTTGGTTCTTTGATTCGATTCCTTCCTTCTTCTTTCGTGCTTTCGCGTGTGCTTCAAGGGATCATTCCTAAGACTTGAGGTTGATCCATAACCTTGTTGTCTTGGCGGTTGTGTGTGATTCGATCCATCGCTCGTGTGTGATCGGGATTTGTCTAGGGTATAGGCCGGGTTCTTTGGAAAGAATTTTTACTGGCTCTTATTCAATCCTCCCCTCTCTAGTCGCCATCCGATCCTTCAATTGGTATCAGAGCTTGGTGCCGGATTCTTTGTGACTTTGACAAGTCTTGAATCTTAAGATGGCGTACGTTGAGCGGGGCTGTCCGCCGCACTTCGATGGGAAGGGTTACCACAAGTGGGCGGCTCGTATGATGATCTTTCTTCGTGACAAGTTGTTGGATTTCATTGTGCTTGACAAGACCTATGCTATTCTGGCCAACATCCATTGACCGATGCCGGTGCTAAGGCCAAGTATGAGGCAAATGCAAAAGCCGTTGATCACTTGGTCCGAAGCTTGTGTGATCCGGAGTTTGAGCGTGTTCGCCATTTGAATCTTGCTTGGCAAATTTGGGAGAAGTTGTTGGTTGCTCACGGTGGTGATAACCATGTGAAGGCTCGCCTCTTTGTTTCTTACCGGATGCAATATGAGAACTTTACTCAACTTCCCGGTGAGGACATTGATGCGATGTTTCAGAGGTTCACCGCCATCGTGAACAACATGAAAGCCAATGTTGAGGATTTCCCTTACACTGAGCATGATCAAGCTTTGAAGCTCTTGCATATCTTAGACCCAAATGTTTGGGGTGCCAAGGTTGAGGCCATCAAGGAGTCCGGGCAATACTTGACAATTGAGTTGGATGACCTCTTTTCTAAGCTCAAGTCGGCTGAGTTTGACAGGAAGTTGCAATCCAAGCATGAGGGCTCGACTGATCATAGTCTTGCTCTTGTGGGAGGATCAAAGGGCAAAGCTAACCCTTCCTGTCGACAGTTTTCCTTGTCTTCTCTTATGTCTATTCCAGATGAGGAGTTTGATGTGCTGGGCGAGGAGGAGCTGGCCTTTCTCTCAAGGAGGTTTGATCGACTACATGAGAGCCGGAGGAATGCAAGGCAGAGCTCGGGAACATGCTACAAGTGTGGCAAGCATGGACACTTCATCGCCGAGTGCCCGGAAGTGGAGGAGAACAAGTACAAGATGAGCGAGTACAAGGCGCACCCGAGGCGTGAAGACAAGTACTCCTCCAAGGGCAAGCACTTCAGCAAGTCCAAGATCAAGGACAAGGACAAGCGGCGACCGAGCAAGGGCGGCTACAAGAAGGACAAGGCAAGAGCCATGGTGGCCGGTGCAAGCGACATCGACTCAAGCTCAAGCGACACGCAGTCAAGCTCAAGCAGTGAAGATGAAGATGCCGGGAGGCGCAAGGGCAAGAAGAGTGCAAGCCGGAACCTTAGTGGATTGAGCTGTGTGGCGCTTGAAGGTTTTTGTGGCATGGCCCATAGCTCAAGAAGCAAGAAGATCGAGAAGGAAGACAGCGACTCCGACTCGGAGGATGAGGTAAATCGTGACCCCGACTCTTTGCTTGCTGAGATCACTAGGTTGAATGGCTTGATTGACAACCGTGATAGTGTGTTGAGAGATGCTAAGAAGATGAGAAAAGATCTTAGGCTCAACTTGAGAATGCTAGTGAGAAAGTAGGAGAGTTAGAGTCTAAGTTGCTTGAATTGAAACTTGAGAATGACTCTTTGAAACTTGCTCCTACTATTTCTGATGATGTTGAGTGCTCTGAGTGTGATGCATGGTTGAATGAGATCAAGTTGCTTAATGAGAAGAATGCTTCTACTTTGGCTAAACTAGATGCTCTTAGGACTGGGTATGATGAGCTTAAGGCTAGACCCACTTTGCTTGGTGCTTGTAAATCATGTCCTACTATGCATGCTAAGCTTGTTGATGCGCGTTCTACCATTAGCACTTTGGAAGCTTCTTTGAAATCTCCTGTTGTCAATGCATGCACTAGCTGTGATGAAGTTACTTTGCGCAATCTTCAACTTACTTCCCGTTTGGATGTCATCTATGAGGAGAATGATTATTTGAGGAAAGTGTTGGGTTGGTTGTCTGGGCAGGAACCTCAATTGAAAATCATGATTGAGGAGTTCAAGAGAGCGGATGGTCGTGGTTTGGGTTTTGAGAAGTTGGGTGAGAAAGTGGGAGAAAACAGTGGGGAGAGTGTGTATGAGAAGTGTGTTGAGTCTAACCCCGAGTTTGAGGTGATCGGAGACATCCAAGTCCCACTTCCAAAAGCACCCAAGAACTCTTTCACACCAAAGCCCAACCACCTTTGCAACAAGCTTGACACAACCCAAGATCCACCCAAATTTCCACCTAAAACAAATGACTTCTAGAAACCCGTGAAGTTTGTGAGTGAGAAGGGTGAGAAGCCTAGAGAGAAGCCAGAGCCAAAACCAAAACTCATCCCCTTCAGGTGTGAGTATTGTGTCAAGGAGAGACATCTTGCAGAGTTCTGCTACAAGAGGAAGAGGGATGGGAGGCTTGCCAGGGAGCAAGCAAACCAGGACAGGTATCGCCAGTCTCATGGTATTTCTGAGCCTAGAGTGCCACTTCCACGGGGTGTGGGAAGTGTGAGGAGTGTTGGTAGAATTGGAGCTCAGGGTGGTAGGTTCCCATAGAGAGGTGGTGGTGAGAGGTTTGATAGGAGAGATGATGGTGTGCGTGCTGGTGAGAGGTTTGGTTGGGCTCGTGGTGGTTTTGCTGGACGTCCCCCTACTCGTCCTCAATACGGGTTTAGGGGAGATGATCGCAGCTTTGGGTTCCAGAGGAACTACGGACCATGTTTTCCTCCTCGTGGTGCTCGTACTCCTTCCATGGGACATGGGAAGTTTGGTGGCAAGGGAATGATGTTTGCTAACCCCTCTTTTGAGCAGATGGCTCGACACTGGTTCAACTTTCTGTGTGCTAACCCCAGTGTCGAGTCGTTAGCTCATTCTCGTTCTTGTTTCTACTACGGGCGAGGAGGCTTGGAGAACATTTGGTTGATCGACACCGGATGTTCCCGACACATGACCGGAGATAAGAAGTGGTTCTCCAGCCTCACCCCAGTGAAGGAAAAGATGTACATCACTTTTGGGGACAATGGACGAGGAAGGGTGATTTCAGAGGGTGTGGTGCATTTGAGTGACAAGGTAACGTTGAAGAGGGTTGCTCTTGTGAAGTCTTTGGGTTTCAATTTGCTTTCGATTTCTTAGTTGCTTGATGAGGGCTTTGAGGTGCGTTTCAAGTCTGGTGAGTCTCGTTTGCTGGATTCTCGAGGTGATCTTGTTTGTATGATCATCCCCGAGGGTCAGATTTTCAGGGCTGATTTCTCTCGTTATTTGGGTCTTGCTCACTGTTTGATGGCCGGTCCTTCTTCTGATTTGTGGAAATGGCATAGGCGGTTGGGTCACTTGAGCTTTGATTTGGTTTCCCGCTTGAGTGGTCTTGACCTTGTCCAAGGATTGCTGAAGTTGAAGTTTGAGAAGGATTTGGTTTGTGCTCCGTGTAGGCATGGCAAGATGGTAGGCACTCCCCATCCACACCTAACCGATGTTGTGACACCCTAAAATTCCATCACTAAAATCACTTAGCAACTTAAAATAGTCTTAAGGATTTAAAGAAATTAAATTGCTATTTAAATTGAGCTCTAAAATATTAAATATAATTTAATAAACTTAGAGACAACAAGTGTTTGTGCATCATCAGTTGGCTTGCATGGTTTTTGGTTGCTTGTGAGGTTTCTAAAAAGTTTATAAAATTCTTGAGAAAAAGTTTGAAAGGTTTGATTTGAATTTGAAATGAATTTTGGTTTGAAAATGAAGTTTGAAAAAGAAAAAGAAAAAGAAAAAAAAAGAAAACCAGCGCCGGCTCCCTTTCAGCCCAGATGGCCCAAGCGGTCCATCCAGCCTCTCGCGCCGGCCCACTCCTCTCCTCTTCTCTTTTTCTTTTTCTCCCACAGCGCTGACGACCGGGGCCCGCCCGTCGGCCCTCTCCCCCTCCCTTTCCTTTCTTCTTCCTCCCGCTGCCCACCCGAGCCCGCGCCGCCGCGCGATCCCCGCCGCGCCCGGCCGCCTCCCCACCTTCCTTTCCTCTCCCTACGGTCAATTAAGGCAATTAACCTTCCCCGTGATCAATTGGGACCGTTACATTCCATCCTTTAACCCTAGCCGTGATGGCCGCGGCCATCAATGGCAAGCCGCCGGCCGTCCCGTCCCCTACCCGCCTCGCCTTCCTCCCTTTGCTCCTATTTAAGCTCGCGCACGAACCCCTGCGCCTCCCTTTGCCTCTGCGACACGCTAGCACACGCGCTCGAGCACCAATTTCCCCGCACCGCCGCCTCGGGTTCCCGCCGCCGCCGTCGATCCGTCGCCGCCGGTGAAGGATTGGACCCCCGCCCGTTCTCTTTGATTTTTGGGATCGCCAGGAGCTTAACAAGCTCGTGCTGTCGCAGGTTTTCGTCCCCGACGCCCGTGGCAGCCGCGCCCCGAGCTCACCGGAGCGCCGCCCGAGCCGCCGCCGTCATTGAGCCCCTTCACTGCCGCCTCCTCTCCGCCCGTGAGCCCGCCGCCTTCCTCTGTGCGCGGTGAGCAAAAATCCCCACCCAATTTCCCTCTGTTTCGCGCATAGCCCCGTCTCCCCGGGCTCGCCGGAGTAGCCGCACCGCCCCGTTACGGTGCCGGCCGCCGTGAATGCCCGCGCCACCTCCCTGACCCCCTAGCCTTGCTCGCGTGCTCCCCAGCTACGCGTAGAGCACACGCGCGCGCGAAATGGCGCCCTGAGCAGCCAGATAGGGTGCGCCGGCGGGCTTCCGGCGAGGGCCGCCGCGTTGCCTGTCTCCGGCGACGTCGCCGCCTCATCCCGCGTGCACACGTCCAGGGCCCTTGGATCTGCGATGGACGGCCCAGATCAGATACCCTTTCGTTTAAAAGGGACGGTCCACCGTGGACCCGTGCGCCGGGCGCACGGCGCGGTCCACGGTGCACGCGTGCACCTGTGGCCGTTGGATCTGAGATCCACGGCGCTGAGATGGCTATTTTGTTTAAGAGAGATCTTTTAAACTTTTGCAAGCCGGTCCTTCCACCTTTAAGAATCTTTACGGTTAGGTCCTGGTTTTTACGATCTAGCCCCTGTCTACCCTGGTTAATAGTGTTAGGGGTCCTTTTCTTAAGAAATAACACTTAAGCCCTCTAGTTTTTATATAAAATTATGTTTTAGCCCCTGGTTTTATTTATAAACAGCCCTGTAAACTTAGTTTTCTTGCAGATAGGTCCCTGCAAGCTGTTTTAATCATATCCTTTTCATTTTAACTCCGTTTTTAGCGTTCTATATACCGAAATGATCGTCTCGACGAGTAGAATCTTTTAAACAGTAAATTTACCAGTTTTGTTACTGTTTGGTGTACTGTTTTGTTTATTGTTTGTTGTTCATGTTTGACTCGTAGATATCGTGCCTATTTCGTCTGAGCTCCCTGTCGGAGGTGATCAGGAAGAGCCAGTCTTCGAGGAGGATTTCACCCAGCTTGTAGAGGAAGGTAAGTGGCTTTCCCCCTCCGCATTATCTTTTTGAACCTATGTCACTGCATGCTAAACAAAGTTTACTATTCATGTTGCTATGCATAAACCTGATGGGCAAACACCTAGCTAAGGACTTGACTAGATGCTTTACCACTTTACCTTGATCAACCCTGTTTAAACAAATGCTTGGGGTAGATAAATGCTTAGTTTGCTATACATGAGTTTGGTTATGCTTTGGTTATGTTATACATCTCAGTTTTGCTTATATAATGTGCTTGTGCTTAAAACAGGATAATTTGTTTTATAATCGGAACATGGAGAACCACCCAAGATAACAGTACAACCACAGTCCACATGGCTCTGGCTTAGCCAATTAATTAGGAGAGTGGGTTAGCTGATAGCTCTTTTCCGAGAGGGGCACAAGGGGCCGGAGTTGAAGGGGTATAGCCCGGTTCTTTTGGGGTAGCAGCCTTGGCTAAGGTGCTGACCATTAGGGAGGGTTATGGTCCGCTCCGCCGGTCATAATCGTTGCGGGCTGTTGGTTTCTCTTCTTTCCTTTGTAAAGGCTTCGTAGTGGACCCCTAGCCACTCACCTTGGAAGTGTTTAAGGGTCTAGCTAACCCAGGCAAAATGGGGAACACGAACTGTGGGTAAAGTGTACAACCTCTGCAGAGTGTAAAACTGATCGATCAGCCGTGCTCACGGTCATGAGCGGCTTGGACCCTCACATGATTAATAAACTTGAAGATTAATGCAAATCATGGGTTTGTGGTTTGGTTTGAGGTTTCTCTTAAGGTTAAGTGGGTTGGTATACACTTACACCTAGTAATTAGGTGCTTGCTAATAAAACTTGACCAACTTATAAAATGCTTACCGTCGTGAA
This sequence comes from Cenchrus americanus, assembly GCA_947561735.1. Lineage (NCBI taxonomy): Eukaryota > Viridiplantae > Streptophyta > Magnoliopsida > Poales > Poaceae > Cenchrus > Cenchrus americanus. The sequence continues at coordinate 80,277,014 of OX387240.1, forward strand.
CCATAGCCTATCCTTGATAGCCTTGCATTGTTTCCCCCACTTGCCGAGCACCAACCATAAGTGTGCTCACCCTTGCTTACCGCCGCTCGAGAGGAGAACGTCGGAGGCGAGGACGAGTACCGGAGTGACTACGAGGAGTTCTAAGGCATGTGGATCCCCCAATCATCATGCCTGTGGAAGTCAATGATGGAGCTGCTCGTCGTTTAGTTATCGTTGTGTTCGGACCTTCGAGTCCACCTCTCTGGATGTAATAATGGATATGATATTGGTTTAACTCTTGTACGTTTTATTACAGCAATGGTATTACTCTCGTTTTGTCTATCATGTGTGTGTAAAATGATCCTGGCGCACATATGAGATGCATTCGGTTTTCCTTGTAAAATCGGGTGTGACAAAGTGGTATCAGAGCCAGGTTGACTATAGGTCGCAGCCTTAGTTAGAAATGGACGAAATTAAGGATTCATGTTCTAGAAAGCCTTATCATACTTCAAATCATCTTATTTACGCATTAAAAATCTAATTTAATTTTGTTTAACATTTTGAACTATCATTTTGATTTATTCTGTACTCCGAGATCGGTTTTGCTTTGACGGATGGCCGTAACCTACATGACCCCTCGCAAGAGCACCGGTGGGTGCTTTCCTTCCGGACACGGCGGCCCCTCGCCATCGTCTTGAGGATGTTGAGGAGGAACCGGAGGAGTTCCGGCCCGGAGGTTGAGATGGAGGAGGAGCCGGATGAGCCATTGGAACACCACACCGTACGATGGCACCGTGCCGGGAGGCGTACGCCGATGGGGACATTGTGATCCCACCGGCGCCTGTAGCCAATGAGGAAGCACCCCCTGCACATGTTGATCCAGTGCCTGATGGTGAAGGAGGTGACCTGGATGACTCCAGTGATGACAGTGTGGGTGAGGATGATGGTGACAATGCTGTTCGCAACCCAGAGGAAGATGAGGATGAAAACCCCCGCTATCATGGAGCAGAATACCACAAACATTCTACTGAAGCTGAGAATGGACAGTTCTGCATTCTTCTGTGGGATGATCTGAGGTACCTGGGATATACCATAAGGCCTCTCTATGTGACTAAGCACTTCAGTGAGCCAGGAATGAGAGACTACTACACCTGCAGAGTCTACATCAGGAAGCCTCTGAATGATACAGAAGGATGGAGGTATCGCTCATCTCACCATAGCACAGCTCAGTTCTCCACGGATGATGCTGCGGTGAATGATGGAGCAAGGAGGGCGCTCTGGTCGATCTGCAATGCAAATCGGGTGCAGTTGTTCCAATCGGAGTACCGCCATGTGCCTCGTCGTGCAAGTGGCACAGAAGTGACTGTGGTGCCAGCAGGAGGCAATGATCACATCGATGTCTTGGCACGTGTGACTGCTGCTCTGAACACAGACCTGGAGGGGGCAACTATGGAGATAAACAAGTATCATGAAGAGTTGCAGGCTGCTCAGGCGAAGATAGAACGTCTGGAAGCACAGTTGGCAGGACAGCGACTTCCTCAGGAAGTTATGCCATATCAAACCACAGCTTCCCCTCCATGCAAGAGGCTCCGTTACGGCACTGATGAAGCTACTACTCGTCTTGGCTAGGATCCTAGGATACTCGCCCTTATAAATTACCTTTTCGTTAGATCGTTCCTGCGTGAACGTAATTGCTTGTAATAATGAATGCTGTTTGCAAAACATGTTTGAGTTGGATCTTTGCTTGATTGTGAATTGTATGGTGGAGTGATGGCCACTATGCAATCTGAATTGTTAAGTTAATTAAAGAATGGTTTGGGTTTTATCGGTTGTCATTGCTTAATCTCTTATGCAAGTTTGATTGGATCAAATCTGTTTTCGCAGTCATATGACATACCAGTAATGTTTTACTTATAACTCAAGCTACAGAACTCCAAATGACATGAAACCAGTTGGGTTAGTTCACAAATTTAGAGGATGAATTTTTGTCAAAAATTCAATGGTATACAATACATATTCTGGGAGTTATGCACGAAGTAATGAACAAGTCAGAATCTGTAAATCTCTGCTGATATAGCTGTACTGTTTGAATTTTATCTCGAGTTATAGATGTCCAAATGAGGTGATTCCAGTTGTGATGGTTCCATAATTTTATACATCATAATCTGGTAAAAATTCGTGGTCATTGGATAATTATACAGAAAGTTATACATAATTCTTTGAGGTCAACAGAATCTGTCCTAGCTGAAGAACATGCTGTTATTTTATTTTGAGTTATCCTCTTATGCATTGATTCAAGTACAACTATCTGAGATATGATTTTTCTAACGGTCAGATGGTAAACACCAGGTCCGTAGGAGGTCAAGACGTGCCGCCTGTGATCCGGGCACATATCGCAAATCAGCAAAACCCAACACCACCCCCACCGATCAACCAAGCAATGGACCCAAACATGCAGCAGTTTACGGCAGCGCGGTATGCAACGGTCGATTCGAACCTTACCAACACGGTGCAGCGGATGCAAGCTCAACGAGAACCAGCCACCACGACCGATCCCTCCGCCACCCCCGCCACCAAGGGACAGGCACAAGGAGTTCATGAGCCACCATCCCCCTACGTTTTCCCACTCGTCTGATCCACTGGATGCTGACGACTGGCTGAAAACTATCACCAAGAAGCTGGAGATCGTGCAATGCACTGACAGGGAGATGGTCCTGTATGCTGCTGCAAGACTTGTGGGACAGGCCGCAGATTGGTGGGATGCGTACTCAACTGCTCATCCCAACAGGCAAAACATCACTTGGCAGGAGTTCCGTGACAACTTCCGTACTTACCACATTCCTTCAGGGGTTCTCAAGCTTAAGCAGAGTGAGTTCTTGTCACTGAGGCAAGGCAATATGTCAGTGACTGAGTATCTGGACAAGTTCACTCACTTGTCACGCTATGCACCTGATGAAGTCAACACTGATCCAAAGAGGCAGGAAAGGTTCCTGGATGGCTTGATTGGTCCTTTAAACTATCAACTGCAGAGTCACATCTTCCCAGACTTTCAAACGCTGGTGAACAAAGCTATTGGGCTGGAAAGCAAGAGAAAGGAGATGGGTGAACAGAAACGCAAGTTTCAATCTCATGGGCAGTTCTCAGCAGAGCCTGACTCCATATCGTCCTGGTGGTCAAGCTGGGAGGTACCCACAGAACATGCAGCTGCAGCGCTCGTTTCAGCCACAGCGCTTCAATCCTCAGACACCCAGAGCTCCTACCCCTCAGCTGAGTCGTCCTAGCAATAACTCTGGGGCACCTGTCAGAAACACTAATCCTGTTCAGCCTGGTGGATGCTTCAAGTGTGGAGAGCTGGGGCATTATGCTAACAATTGTCCCAAGAGGGTGATGCAAACTCCGCAGAGAGACAATGGAAACGGGGATCGGGCAGCCATCTTTGCGAGCTCGTACTCCACGGACACCCGGAAGAAGAGAGGCCAGCAGAGTCATGTGCGTGGCCGAGTTAATCATGTATCAGTGGAGCAAGCTCAGAATGATGCCGGCGTGGTATTGGGTACGTTTTTCGTCAACTCGTACCGCTACCGTATTATTTGATTCGGGAGCATCACATTCATTCATAACCGATCAATTTGTGGCAAAATATAACTTATCTATGAGCACAATGAAGAACCCACGATAGTTAGCACTCCTGGGGGAGAAATGAAAACTGGTCATATATGCCCACAAGTAAAGATTAATATCATGGGGGTAGACTTTCTTGCTAATCTGGTAGTTCTAAAGTCATGGGGAATAGATGTCATTCTTGGTATGGATTGGTTAAGAAGTTGTGATGGAGTCATTCAGTGTCGGAAGAGGTCAGTACTGTTAACCAGTCCTCAAGGGGAGAGAGTAGAATATGTGAGTGCACCCTCATCCAGCAAAGGAGTTGTGAACTCTGTTGAAGGCAAGGCCTTGGAGGATATAAGGATAGTGAATGAATTCCCTGATGTGTTTCCAGAGGATTTGCCAGGTATGCCACCTGATCGTGACATTGAATTTAGTATTGAACTTATACCTGGTACTGCTCCCATATCTAAAAGGCCATACAGAATGGATGTTAAAGATCTAGCTGAATTAAAGAAACAAATCGAAGAACTACTTAGTAAAGGGTTTATCCATCCTAGTTCATCACCATGGGGAGCCCCCACACTCTTCGTTGATAAAAAGGATGGATCTAGGAGGTTGTGTATAGACTATCGATCACTTAATGAGGTTACTATCAAGAATAAATACCCTTTACCTCGGATTGAGGATTTGTTTGATCATATGAGAGGAGCTAAGGCCTTCTCTAAGATAGATCTTAGATCAGGTTATCACCAGTTAAAAATCCGAGTGGAGGACATACCAAAGACAACATTCATATCTAGATACGGGTTGTATGAGTTCACCGTGATGTCCTTTGGCTCGATCAATGCACCAAAGATACTTTATGTATTTGATGAACAAGGTATTCATGGAGTATCTGGATAAGTTCGTTGTGGTATTCATTGATGACATATTGGTATTCTCTCGGAGTGAGGAAGAACATGAGGAACATCTGAGGCTTGTGTTACAGAAGCTACGGGAACATCAGCTGTATGCCAAGTTCAGCAAGTGTGCTTTCTGGTTGAAGGAGGTCTCTTTTCTCGGACACATCATCACAGATGGAGGCATAGCAGTCGATCCAAGCAAGGTTCGGGATGTATTGAACTGGAGTCCGCCTAAGAATGTGCCAGAGATCAGAAGCTTCCTTGGACTTGCAGGATACTATCGGAGGTTCATTGAAGGATTTTCTAAGATAGTGAAGCCACTTACCACTCTGCTCGAGAAAGGAAGAGAATTCAAGTGGGATGAGAAGTGTCAGGCTAGCTTTGAGGAATTGAAGAAGAGGCCGACCACAAGACTCCGTGTTGATCATGCCGGCACATACACAAAGGGTTCGATGTATACTGTGATGCCTCTCGGCAAGGTTTGGGATGTGTGTTAATGCAAGAAGGAAAGGTAGTAGCTTATGCTTCAAGACAGTTGAGAAAACATGAGCAGAACTATCCTACCCATGATCTTGAGTTAGCAGCGGTTGTTCACACATTGAAGATTTGGAGACATTACATGATTGGGAACAAGTGCAAGATCTTTACTGACCATAAGAGTCTGAAGTATATCATTACTCAGAAGGATTTGAATTTGAGGCAAAGAAGATGGTTAGAGTTAATCAAAGATTATGATTTGGATATCCAGTACCATCCAGGAAAGGCAAATGTTGTGGCAGATGCTTTGCGTCGGAAGGGACGGGACTAGCATGCCGATAGGACACACCGTTACCTCGGGAGCTATGTTGGGAGATGGCACGGCCTTAACTTGGGAATGGTTGCTTCAAGTGAGACTTTGACATTAGAAATTGAGTCGACACTTGAGCAGATATCGGGAAAGGACGGTTGATCGATAACAAGATTGCGAGAATACGGGAAGTTGATTAAGTTAGGCAAAGTTCCGGAATTCAGAGAAGATGAGCAAGGAACAGTGTGGTTTAAGAACAGAATCTGTGTACCTGAGATCAAGGAGTTGAGAGAAGCTATATTGAAGGAAGCACATGATTCAGCTTACTCTATACACCCTGGAAGTACCAAGATGTATCATAACTTGAAGTAGAGATACTGGTGGTATGGGATGAAGAAAGATGTAGCAGCTCATGTAGCTTTGTGTGATGTGTGTCAAAGAGTGAAGGCTGAGTATCAAAGGCCAGCAGGATTGCTTCAGCCTCTGAAGGTACCTGAGTGGAAATGGGAAGAAATCGGTATGGATTTCATAGTAGGATTACCTCGTACTCGTGATGGGTATGACTCTATTTGGGTTATTGTGGATAGATTAACCAAGGTAGCGCACTTTATCCCAGTGAAGACGACCTATACAGGAGTGAAGCTAGCTGAGTTGTATAATTCAAGGATAGTGTGTTTACACGGGGTACCGAAGAAGATAGTGTCAGATCGAGGCACACAGTTCACTTCACGGTTTTGGCAGAAGCTGCATGAATCGATGGATACGAAGTTAAACTTCAACTCAGCATACCATCCCCAGATAGATGGGCAGACGGAGAGAACAAATCAGATACTCGAGGATATGTTGAGAGCTTGTGCGTTAAAGAACAGTGGCAGTTGGGATAAGAGTTTGCCTTATGCAGAGTTTGCTTATAACAACAGCTATCAGTCCAGCATCAAAATGGCACCTTTTGAGGCTCTGTATGGAAGGAAGTGTAGAACACCGTTGTTTTGGAACCAGACTGGTGAAAGACAACTCTTTGGGCTAGATAGCATACGAGAAGCAGAAAAGCAAGTTGAAATCATAAGGGAGAATCTTAAAGCAGCACAGTCACGACAGAAGAGTTATGTTGATCCTCGGCGAAGAGAGGTGATTTTGAAAGTTGGTGATTATGCATACCTCAGAGTGTCACCCATTCGGGGATTACGAAGGTTTAATGTCAGAGGGAAGTTATCACCTCGATTCATCGGACCTTTCAAAATTTTGGAATGGAAAGGAGAAGTAGCATACCAGTTAGAGTTGCCAGCACAGTTATCGGGAGTTCATGATGTGTTTCATGTATCACAACTGAAGAAATGTACAAGTGAGATTAGGATAGAACCGGTACAGTTAGAGGATATTCAAATGGAGAATGACCTGACATACAAAGAATACCCTGTTAAGATCTTGGATGTATCAGAAAGAGTTACCAGGAGTAAGATCATCAGAATGTGTAAAGTACAGTGGAGTCATCATACTGAGGAAGAGGCAACTTGGGAAAGAGAGGATGAACTCAAGGAAGACTTTCCTCAGCTGTTCTCTAAGTCTTCTGAATCTCGGGATGAGATTCTCTTTAAGGGGGTAGGATTTGTGACACCCTAAAATTCCATCACTAAAATCACTTAGCAACTTAAAATAGTCTTAAGGATTTAAAGAAATTAAATTGCTATTTAAATTGAGCTCTAAAATATTAAATATAATTTAATAAACTTAGAGACAACAAGTGTTTGTGCATCATCAGTTGGCTTGCATGGTTTTTGGTTGCTTGTGAGGTTTCTAAAAAGTTTATAAAATTCTTGAGAAAAAGTTTGAAAGGTTTGATTTGAATTTGAAATGAATTTTGGTTTGAAAATGAAGTTTGAAAAAGAAAAAGAAAAAGAAAAAAAAGAAAACCAGCGCCGGCTCCCTTTCAGCCCAGATGGCCCAAGCGGCCCATCCAGCCTCTCGCGCCGGCCCACTCCTCTCCTCTTCTCTTTTTCTTTTTCTCCCGCAGCGCTGACGACCGGGGCCCGCCTGTCAGCCTCTCCCCCTCCCTTTCCTTTCTTCTTCCTCCCGCTGCCCACCCAAGCCCGCGCCGCCGCGCGATCCCCGCCGTGCCTGGCCGCCTCCCCACCTTCCTTTCCTCTCCCTGCGGTCAATTAAGGCAATTAACCTTCCCCGTGATCAATTAGGACCGTTACATTCCATCCTTTAACCCTAGCCGTGATGGCCGCGGCCATCAATGGCAAGCCGCCGGCCGTCCCGTCCCCTACCCGCCTCGCCTTCCTCCCTTTGCTCCTATTTAAGCTCGCACACGAACCCCTGCGCCTCCCTTTGCCTCTGCGACACGCTAGCACACGCACTCGAGCACCAATTTCCCCGCACCGCCGCCTCGGGTTCCCGCCGCCGCCGTCGATCCGTCGCCGCCGGTGAAGGATTGGACCCCCGCCCGTTCTCTTTGATTTTTGGGATCGCCAGGAGCTTAACAAGCTCGTGCTGTCGTAGGTCTTCGTCCCCGACGCCCGTGGCGGCCGCGCCCGAGCTCAGCGGAGCGCCGCCCGAGGCGCCGCCATCATCGAGCCCCTTCGCTGCCACCTCCTCTCCGCCCGTGAGCCCGCCGTCTTCCTCTGTGCGCGGTGAGCAAAAATCCCCACCCAATTTCCCTCTGTTTCGCGCATAGCACCGTCTCCCCGGGCTCGCCGGAGTAGCCGCGCCGCCCCCTTATGGTGCCGGCCGCCGTGGATGCCCGCGCCACCTCCCTGACCCCCTAGCCTTGCTCGCGTGCTCCCCAGCTACGCGTAGAGCCCACGCGCGCGCGAAATGGCGCCCCGAGCGCCCGGATAGGGTGCGCCGACGAGGTTTCCGGCGAGGCGCCGCCGCGCGCTCGTCTCCGGCGACGTCGCCGCCGCGTCCCGCGTGCACACGTCCAGGGCCCTTGGATCTGCGATGGACGGCCCAGATCAGATACCCTTTCGTTTAAAAGGGACGGTCCACCGTGGACACGTGCGCCGGGCGCACGGCACGGTCCACGGTGCACGAGTGCACCCGTGGCCGTTGGATCTGAGATCCACGGTGCTGAGATGGCTATTTTGTTTAAGAGCCCCTGATCTTTTAAACTTTTGCAAGCCGGTTCTTCGACCTTTAAGAATCTTTACGGTTAGGTCCTGGTTTTTACGATCTAGCCCCTGTCTACCCTGGTTAATAGTGTTAGGGGTCCTTTTCTTAAGAAATAACACTTAAGCCCTCTAGTTTTTATATAAAATTATGTTTTAGCCCCTGGTTTTATTTATAAACAGCCCTGTAAACTTAGTTTTCTTGCAGATAGGTCCCTGCAAGCTGTTTTAATCATATCTTTTTCATTTTAACTCCGTTTTTAGCGTTCTATATACCGAAATGATCGTCTCGACGAGTAGAATCTTTTAAACAGTAAATTTACCAGTTTTGTTACTGTTTGGTGTACTGTTTTATTTATTGTTTGTTGTTCATGTTTGACTCGTAGATATCGTGCCTATTTCGTCTGAGCTCCCTGTCGGAGGTGATCAGGAAGAGCCTGTCTTCGAGGAGGATTTCACCCAGCTTGTAGAGGAAGGCAAGTGGCTTCCCCCCTCTGCATTATCTTTTTGAACCTATGTCACTGCATGCTAAACAAAGTTTACTATTCATGTTGCTATGCATAAACCTGATGGGCAAACACCTAGCTAAGGACTTGACTAGATGCTTTACCACTTTACCTTGATCAACCCTGTTTAAACAAATGCTTGGGGTAGATAAATGCTTAGTTTCCTCTACATGAGTTTGGTTATGCTTTGGTTATGTTATACATCTCAGTTTTGCTTATATAATGTGCTTGTGCTTAAAACAAGATAATTTGTTTTATAATCGGAACATGGAGAACCACCCAAGATAACAAGACAACCACGATCCACATGGCTCCGGCTTAGCCAATTAATTAGGAGAGTGGGTTAGCTGATAGCTCTTTTTCGAGAGGGGCACAGGGGGCCGGAGTTGAAGGGGTATAGCCCGGTCCTTTTGGGGTAGCAGCCTTGGCTAAGGTGTTGACCATTAGGGAGGGTTATGGTCCGCTCCGCTGTTGTAACTGTTGCAGGCTATTGGTTTCTCTTCTTTCCTTTGTAAAAGCTTCGTAGTGGACCCCTAGCCACTCACCTTGGAAGTGTTTAAGGGTCTAGCTAACCCGGGCAAGATGGGGAACACGAGCTGTGGGTAAAGTGTACAACCTCTGCAGAGTGTAAAACTGATCGATCAGCCGTGCTCACGGTCATGAGCGGCTTGGACCCTCACATGATTAATAAACTTGAAGATTAATGCAAATCATGGGTTTGTGGTTTGGTTTGAGGTTTCTCTTAAGGTTAAGTGGGTTGGTATACACTTACACCTAGTAATTAGGTGCTTGCTAATAAAACTTGACCAACTTATAAAATGCTTACCGCGTGAACCATAGCCTATCTTTGATAGCCTTGCATTGTTTCCCCCACTTGCTGAGCACCAACCATAAGTGTGCTCACCCTTGCTTACCGTTGTTCGCAGGAGAACGTCGGAGGCGAGGACGAGTACCGGAGTGACTACGAGGAGTTCTAAGGCATGCGGATCCCCCGTCATCATGCCCGTGGAAGTCAATGATGGAGCTGCTCGTCGTTTAGTTATCGTTGTGTTCGGACCTTCGAGTCCACCTCTCTGGATGTAATAATGGATATCGTACTGGTTTAACTCTTGAACGTTTTATTACAGCAATGGTATTACTCTCGTTTTGTCTATCATGTGTGTGTAAATTGATCCTGGCGCACATATGAGATGCATTCGGTTTTCCTTGTAAAATCGGGTGTGACAGATGTCATGACCGAGCGCCCGACAGAGCTGTTGCATATGGACCTTGTTGGGCCAGCCCGAGTTCGCTTGGTGGGTGGGAAGTGGTATGTCCTTGTTGTGGTGGATGATTACTCTCGCTATGCCTGGGTGTTTTTCTTGGAAGACAAGAGTGAGACATTTGGCTTTGTTCGAGATCTGATCGTGAGGTTGAAAAACGAGAGGCATGGGAATGCCATTCGAGCTATCCGCAGTTATAATGGCTCAGAGTTCAAGAACTCTCGTTTTGATGCCTTCTGTCGTGATCTAGGTCTTGAACATCAGTATTCGACCCCTTATGTGCCCCTCAAAATGGAGTTGTGGAAAGGAAAAATCGGACTCTTTGTGAGATGGCTAGGACGATGCTCGATGAGCACAGGACTCCTAGGAGGTATTGGGCTGAGGCGGTCAATACGGCTTGTCATGTCTCTAACAGGATTTCATTGCGAGCTTTCAAGAGGAAGACCTGTTATGAGCTTATGCATGGTCGGGTACCCAAGGTGAGTCACTTTCGAGTCTTTGGCTGCAAATGCTTTATTCTTAAGAAGGGAAAACTCGACAAGTTTGAGGCTAGGTCTAGTGATGGAATTTTCTTTGGATATGTTAATCATTCTAGAGCCTATAGGGTGCTTAACCTTGAGACTAACAAAATCATGGAGACTTGCGAGGTAACCTTCGACGAGACAATGCCATGTACCTCTCTTGGCTTTGAGTGTGCAGGTGATGAAGAGATGGCCGAGGACCTCTTTGAAGAGGAGAAGGACGAAGCTGGAGATGATGATGGAGAGAACCATGCGCCTGAAGCTGAGTGTGTACCCACTACTTCCCCTACGACCACTACGGAGGGTGGACCGTCTACTTCATGGACAACGACGGTGCGACAAGAGGACCAGGCGAGAGAAGCTGCAGTTGACGGGGAGGTAGTCTCGAGGCGTGAGGCTCCCCAGCGGATTCAAGAAGTGCATCCCCTATCGAAGATCATTGGGGACATCAACGAACGTACTACACGGTCAAGGTCTAGAAATTCCTCTCATTTCGCTCATGCTGCATTTGTTGCCTCCTTTGAGCCCAAGGACATTGGACACGCTTTATCTGATGCAAACTGGGTCAATTCTATGCATGAGGAGTTGGAAAATTTTGAGAGGAACCAGGTGTGGGAGTTAGTTGAACCACCTCCAAATTGCCATCCTATAGGAACCAAATGGGTTTGGAAGAACAAAGAGGGTGAGAATGGGATGGTTGTGAGGAACAAGTCCAGACTTGTTGCTCAGGGTTATAGTCAGAAGGAGGGGATCGACTATGAGGAGACCTTTGCTCCTGTGGCCCGTCTTGAGGCAATTCGAATCCTTCTAGCCTTTGTCGTGGCTAAAGGGTTCAAGTTGCTTCAAATGGACGTGAATAGTGCTTTTCTGAATGGGGTCATAGAGGAGGAGGTGTATGTGAAGCAGCCACCGGGGTTCGAGAGTGAGAAGTATCCACACAGGGTGTACAGGTTAAAAAGGGCTCTGTATGGGTTGAAACAGGCGCCCCGGGCTTGGTATGGGAGATTGAGAGGTTTTCTGGTGAGCAGAGGGTTTGTGATGGGTACCGTGGATAGGACCTTGTTTCTCCTCAAGCATGGGAATGACTTGTTGATTGTGCAGATATACGTGGATGATATTGTCTTTGGTGGCTCGTCACATAACCTTGTTGCCAAGTTTGCAGATGAGATGAGCAGGGAATTCGAGATGAGCATGATGGGTGAGTTGCAGTACTTCCTCGGGTTGCAGATCAAGCAAGTGAAGGACGGAACATTTGTTCATCAGACCAAGTACACGAAAGACATGCTGAGGAAGTTCTAGATGCAAGATGTGAAGCCTATGTCGACACCCATGGGGAGTACGGCTACTTTGGATGCGGACGAGGACGGAGAACCAGTGGACCAGCGGGAGTACCGGAGCATGATCGGCTCCCTCCTCTACCTGACGGCGACGAGGCCAGACATACAGTTCAGTGTGTGTCTGTGCGCTCATTTTCAGGCTTCGCCGAGGACATCACATCGACGGGCCGTCAAGAGGATTTTCGGTACCTGCGGACCGCCCCCGGTCTTGGCCTTTGGTATTCGTCCTCCTCGACTCTTTCTCTTCATGGTTTTTCCGATGCGGATTTTGCCGGTTGTCGAGTCGAGAGGAAGTCTACTTCGGTTCTTGTCGTGTTCTTGGGTCCTCGTTGGTTTCGTGGTCTTCCCGCAAGCAGTCTAGTGTAGCTCAGTCTACCACCGAGGCGGAGTATGTTGCAGTCGCGAGTTGTTGTTCCCAGCTGTTGTGGAATTCATACACTTTGAGAGACTTTGGTGAGGAGTGCACCTAGATCCCACTTCTTTGTGATAGCACCAGTGCCATAAGCGTAGCGAAAAACCCAGTGCTTCACTCCAGAACCAAACACATAGAAGTGAGATATCATTTCTTGAGAGACAATGTGGAGAAAGGGACCATTGTGTTGAGCCATGTCCCTACCCAAGATCAGCTTGCAGACATTTTCACAAAGCCTCTCTGTTAACAACAAAATTTGGTAAGGAGTTTGACTTGTGGGTCCAGCTCGATGAGGAGTCCGTCTGGCGGAAGGAAGGTTTCTTCAGATGTATTCGGCAGAAAAATCCGCGGTCGGCTATCTGCTTCCGTTCGGCAAGAGAACAGTTGTGCTGACTTTGCGGGATTGCACGGTGACGTGGCTCAAGCAGGAAGGACGAATGGATGGATAAGCGATCAAGCTTAGAGATAAATTAGGTATCGAATCCATTCGAGGTTGTGCTTGGCAGAGTATAAATATGAGCCCTGAATGTATGTAACAGATAGACGTAATCATTCTCAATACAAACCGGCCTTACGCCAAACCCTAGAGTCCATTTGTCGTGTCGTCGAGTTCTTCGAGAGGGTTCATCGATCCGTCGACCTCCGTGAGTACCGGCAACCTTGTATCATATCTAGTATCATGCGGTGGATTTAGATCTGATGCAAGTAGTCTTGTTACCATGCTTAGTGTCATGCTGTAGATTCAAGCTTGGTTCAAGAAGGTTTCTTGTTAGGTCATGAGCCATGCGGTAGGCTAAGATCTAGCTTGAGGCTAGTTATCGGCTCTATTGGATTTTGGCAAGGTTCAATAGATTCATTAAGTTACCCCGTGTTGCTTTGAGTTTTTGCTTTACGTTTAAATTCATGCAACACCTTTTTGCCCAATCTAGATGGGTTTGGATCGGCTTTATCCTTTTGGGTGATCCTTATGCGAGTCAAGTTCGTGTCTTTGGCTAATTCAACACATGGATCACGCGCTCCTTGATAGCCGAAACCGAATCGATCTAGGTTGTTACGTGTTGCGGGTTCAAGCTTGCTAACGTTTGTATAAATCTTGAAAGAACCGGGTATCATGCGGTAGATGCAGGTTTTTGGGTTGCTTTGGAGCTAGTCATCCGGTGGATTAGATTTCAAATCAATCTGATAGATTTGTCTTGCTTGGTAATGTTCGTTCCTTCTTCATGGACCCCGAATCGGCTGTTCAGACGCATTCGGTTATGTTTCTCATGAGTAAAACACGTACGTAATTCATGCTTTAAATAATGTAAGCTTTTAGCTTTCCATATTTAGATCGTATCATGCGGTGGATAGATCTATTTGTGGAAAGTGGTACGATCCCCACGCAAGTTGTATCATGAGGTGGATAGATTTGTTTGGCGTCGTACCCGACGGGTTTTAAAGTACCTAGACATGCGGTAGACTAGTGCTTTGGATCTATGCATGCTTGTTTATTACATGCTTATGCTCGCGCTTTACTTTATTTATTTATTTAACGTTGATCACCACGGGGATCGGTCACGGTCTTGCGCACGTGCATTTTTGTCCAAACAAAGACCGATCGTCGTCATGCTTACGTCATCCATTCGGCTATGTTACTTTTTCCTTTCTAATGCTCCCGAATGGTTTCAGTTTATTAGCAGATAGCTTTCTATAGCTATGTGTCATCCCATCTGGCTTTGTAGCCGTAAATATGGAACTGTCTGGTACCACCCGGCAAGTTCCAAGCTTTGGTATTTAACTAATTTGTCTTTTGTTAATTTTCAGGGAAAATTGACTGGCACGTCTCGTGATTCTCTACACGTGTGAAGCCAGCTTGTTCGGCTTGCTGTGTGCCTGGCGCTAGGTGCACATTTTGCGTCAACACACTTTTTGGCACGCCCAGTGGGACAACAGCCGAAAATCAAGATGCCTGACATCGCGGATATCATGGATGTCAACATTGAAGACCTCTCTCCTGAACAACAAGCGCAGCCTCCGAGGACGCCATGGACCAATTCCAAGCAGAAGTGTCTGTTGTCCTTCAAGAAGAACAGGAGTGGCGTCCCGTACCTGAAAAATGAGATGCCCAGGGTATTGTTGCCAGGGGAAAGCGACGCCACGACCCAGCAGGAGAGGGAGGAATGCATGCAAGCGTTCCGAGATACTGCGGACCAGGTCTTGAGCAGGCACCACAGAGCTTTCCTTGGTGCGTTCAAACAAATGATGGTGGTTGTCTTCGGTCCAAGCATGGAGCAGGCATTCAGCAAGGCACCCATTCAAGGAGGCACCGTGGAGTTGGGCGAATCCAGTTCTCAGCCGTCATTGCATAGCCAGCCAGCCCAGCCTCCTCCTCAGAGCGCTGGGAGCCAAGCTTTCCAGCCTCCTCCACAAGGTGCTGGGGGGTCGCCCGCTCTCGGCCCCCACCGCAGCCCCGGGAGGGCGACCGATCCGGCCACCACTACGAGGCAGCACGGGTCAACCCGTGCAACGGCCCGAACCCGTACCAGCCCACGTACGGGGGAATTAGCGTTCGGCTCGCCTGGGGCCCCGCTTGCTTCCGGCCACAGGATTGCTCCAGGCAAGCAAGCGCGCGAGAGGAATCTATACGGCGGAGGCTACCACGAGGTGGGGAATTACGGAGCCATCGACGCTCTCCCGAATCCGGGTTACGGACCAGCTGCAGGCACGCAGGAGGACGACATCCTGGCGCAGAAGATGGCCAATTTGATGCAGAATCAATTCGGCCTCAAACCGAAAATGCAAGGACCTACATACACGCCGCCGTTCCCGGAGTGGTACTACAACGTGATCCTTCCGCCAAGGGTAAAACCTCTGACGAAATTCACAAAGTTTTCCGGGTAGGACGACACGAGCACGGTGGAGCACATTGCTCGCTACCTGATGCGCCTTGGAGAGTGCTCACCGAAGAAGCGTTCGCAGTCGATACTTCCCCGCGTCCCCGACTGGCGCGGCGTTCCAATGGTTTTCGTCTTTACCCCCCGCAACCGCCGGCACATGGAAGGAGCTGGAACGGAAATTTCACGCCCACTATTTCAGCGGCAGCTCAGAAAAGAAGTTAATTGACCTCGCTACCCTGAAGCAGAGGCACAGTGAGACGCCCTTGGAATTCCTCAGGAGGTTCAGGGAAGTTAAGGGCATGTGCTTTTCGCTCAACCTGCCAGATGACCAGTTGGCCGACATGGCCGTTGCCGGGATGCTGCCGGCCATGCGTGAGAAGCTGTTTGGCATGGAGTTCGATAACTTGGGCCAATTGTCCCAAAAGCTGTCACTAATGAGCAACCAAGCATACGATTTCAAGAAGGATGCCGTGTTCGGCAAACAAGACGACGTGGCGGATATCTACAACCGGTCCTCGGACAAGGCCGACCTGATGGAAGATTCTGATGATGAACAGGACGTGGCTGCGGCCGAAATCATGTGGGGAAAAGAGCCATTGACTATGAATCAGCGCTGGGTAAAACAGACCAAAGGCACCTACGATTTCGACGTCACAAAAGCTGACAAGCTGTTTGAGCTCCTGGTGAAGGAAGGCCGAATCAGATTGCCTGAAGGGCATTCCATGCTTCGGCCCAATGGAGTAAAGGAGAAACGTTATTGTGGCTTCCACGACAGGAACTCGCACTCCATTAACGACCGGCAGGGTCTTCGTGATGAGGATCCGTAAAGCCATCCAGGAGGGACACCTCAAATTTGATAACAAGATGAAGCTGGATGGTCACCCCTTCCCTCAGAACATGGTGGGTTTTTCCGTCAACATGGTGACAACTGAGGAGAAGGGCAAGGTCAAAGTCTTGACCTCGCCCGGGGCAAGGCAGATGGAGCAAAGGGGACCCGAGCGTCAAGTAACTTTGGAGCAGGTGCATGGTGAAGCCCCCCGCGTTATCAAGAGCCACGTCGAAATCGGGGAATCATCCAGAGCCAAGCCCAAGGTGACCACGCGTATCCTCCTCAATAAGTGGCAGTGCCAGTTGGAAAAATAGCGCTACCAGAAGCGAAAATACGAGGAGGAGAGGCACAGGGCCAAAGAGGAAGCACGCAGAAGAGATCTGGAGCAATACACGCGCGAGCAAGAGCGCGCGCACTGGGGATGTGCGTTCTTCAGGCACTGTTGGAACGAAGGTTTGAAGCTGCCCACGCTGAAGAACTGCCCTGAGTGCAGTGATAGGTATTTCGAGTACAGGCAGGAGACTGCCAATCTCCGATCCGTCCATGAGAGAATTCGAAGGATACATCCTAGCGAGGATCGGCGCCAAAAAATTGAAATCATTGATCATCCCAGAAAAAGGCAAGCTGATTTAAGGTGGGCTGATCAAGAGGAAGACGAGGATGAGTACATCTGGCAAAAGGGGCAATGGTGCCCGCCTGGCCTGAGAAAAAGTCAGAAGAGACGGGTTCAACGCTTGAGGAACCGTGAACTGAGGCAGGCTGGGATCCAGACAAGGCAGGTGTGGCGTCCAAAGGATCAACCTGAAGGGTCAAAGCGTTCGGCTCCAACATGCATGGTATATTTTCTGCCGAATGAATTTATGGCTCCTGCTAATCAGGTTGTGCAAGAAGAGGCGTCCCTGGACGATGAGCAGATCGAGGGGATGATGGCGCAGCTGGTGCTAGCCAAGCAAGCCGTCTTCGACAAACCGGCCAAAAATCGACACATGAGGCCGCTCTACTTGAAGGGATATGTCAATGGCAAGCCATTAACCAAGATGTTTGTCGACGGTGGAGCGGCGGTCAATGTAATGCCGTACACCACCTTCAGGAAACTTGGCATGGGCCCTAGCAATCTGACGCCTACAAGCATAATACTGAATGACTTCGCCGGAAATCCTTCAGACACCAAGGGATGCGCTCACGTGGATCTGATGATCGGGTCCAAGACGCTGCTCACGACCTTCTTTGTTATCGAAGGTAAAGGAGCCTACGCCCCCATCGCTTGGACGGACCGGATTCATGCCAATTGCTGTGTCCCATCCACCATGCATCAGCAGCTCATCCAATGGGTGGATGATGATATTGAGGTGGTCCAGGTAGATGACTCCGTGAGCGTTGCAAACATGGAACCAGCTTTCTGGGAGTATCAAGGCATTGATCGTTTCTCGGGAAAGAGCGGGGAGAAGGTCCCGTTGAACTCCGTCGGCGAGCGATCAACAAACCGATTCAAGCGATCGGCTCTTATAGCAATTTTTAATGGAGAACCCCGTCGATGGTACTGATGGCAAGTTGGGGCGAGGATTCATGTCGGCTGATAAATTAGAAGAAGTTGACATTGGAAGCAGTGACAAGCCAAGGCCGACGTTCATCAGCGCAAACTTGCAATCGGACTTCAGGGAGGAATTAATCAAGCTACTCAAGGAATATAAGGATTGCTTCACCTGGGATTATTTGGAGATGCCTGGACTGGATCGTTCCATCGTTGAGCATCGGTTGCCAATCAAATCTGGTTTCAAACCATACAAGCAACCACCCCGGAAAATCTACAAGGATGAGGTATTGGCCGATGTGAAGAAAGAAGTTGAAAGATTGCTCGATGCAAACTTCTTTCGGCCATGCAGATATGCGGAGTGGATTTCTAACATTGTCCCTGTTTACAAGAAGAATGGAAAGATGAGGGTCTGCATAGATTTCAGGGATTTGAACAGAGCTACTCCGATGGATGGTTACCCCATGCCTGTTGCCGATTTGTTGGTTGACGCCGCCGCCGGGCACAAAGTTATCGGTTTCATGGATGGCAATGCGGGATACAACCAAATTTTTATGGCAATAGAAGATATATCAAAGACGGCCTTCAGATGTCCTGGTCATATAGGCCTGTTTGAATGGATAGTCATGACATTTGGGTTGAAGAATGCCGGTGCAACTTATCAGCGAGCCATGAATTACATCTTTCACGAGTTGATCGGCGAAGTTGTTGAAATTTACATTGATGATGTCGTGATCAAGTCCCTAAGTCATGACACGCATTTGGAAGATGTGAAAAGGACCTTGGAGTGCACCCGAAAGCATGGTTTAAAGATGAATCCAAACAAATGCGCTTTTGGGGTATCAGCTGGAGAATTCTTGGAATTTTTGGTCCACGAAGGGGGGATTGAAGTTGTCAAGAAGAGCATGAAGGCCTTTGATGAAGTTGTCCCTCCAACTAATCTCAAGGAGTTACAATCGCTGCTCGGCAAAATTAATTTTGTAAGGAGATTCATTTCAAATCGTTACGAAGGTTTTGCCGTTCTCTCCATTGCTGAAGCTAAAGAAAGATCAGAAATTCACATGGGGCGACGAACAACAAAAGGCTTTTGATGAGATCAAGCAATACATGAAGGAGCCACCAGCGCTGGTCCCTCCTCAGCTGGATAAGACTTTCAAGTTGTACGTGGCGGCCGATACCCAAACCATTGGATCGGCCCTTATTCAAGAATTCGAAGGAAAGGAGCGGGTAGTAGCATATCTTAGCCGAAAATTACTTGATCCTGAGACCAGGTATTCGGCTGCAGAGAAGTTGTGCCTGTGCGTATACTACTCGTGTACAAAGTTTCGGCACTACTTGTTGAATGCCGAATGCACTGTATATTCCAAGTTTGATGTAATAAAACATATGTTATCTATGCCAATTTTGAATGGCAGGATTGGCAAATGGATCTTGGCTTTATCAGAGTTTGAGTTAAAGTTCGAATCGGCAAAAGCTATTAAGGGACAGATCATTGCCGATTTTATAACTGAACATCGCGATCCGTCAATTGATTTGCTTGAAATTACTCCTTGGGCTTTATTTTTTGATGGATCATCATGTGGTAAAGGTGGGGGAGTAGGGATTCTACTAATTTCGCCTAGAGGCGAGATGTTTGAATTTGCCATCCCTATACAGCCCACTGTTACAAACAATCAGGCTGAGTACGAGGCATTGCTTCGGGGGCTTCAGTATTTGAGAGAAGCCGGGGCCGTTTCCGTTGAGGTTTATGGAGATTCAGAGTTGGTAATCAAGCAATTGAACGGTCAATACGAATGCAAAAGCGAAGCACTGAGGAGTTACTACGAAGAGTGCAGGGAGATCTTGAAGAGCTTTCCATTGGTAACTCTACAGCATATTCCTAGGGAACATAACAAAGAAGCGAGCAGGCTGGCTCAGAGCGCCTCTGGTTACAAAGAGAGTCAAGAAGCGTTTGCTGCAGACATATGTGCACTGGGAACGGATCTTGCAGAGGATGATTGGAGAAAAGAGATCGTTGACTATTTGAAAGATCCATCCCGAAAGGTCTCTAGGAAGCTCAGGTACAAGGCCATAAAATTCGTTCTTCTGGATGACAATTTGTTTTACAAATCATTAGATGGGGTATTGTTACGATGCCTTGGTCCAGAAGAAGCCAAGAAGATGATGAGTGAAGTGCATGATGGGATATGTGGAGCACACCAATCGGCCTACCGCATGAAATGGGTTATCAGGCAAGCTGGGTGCTTTTGGCCGACAATATTGGAGGATTGCTTTGAGTATTACAAGGGATGTCAAGATTGCTAGAGGTTTGGAAATATTCAAAGGGTCCCCGCGTCAGCATTAAATCCCATTATCAAGCCATGGCCATTCAGGGGCTGGGGTATAGACTTGATTGGCCAGATTAATCCACCATCTAGCAAGGGGCATAAGTTTGTGCTTTTGGCTACAGACTATTTTACTAAATGGGTTGAGGCTATCCCACTGAAGAAGGTGACGTCGGAAAACATGGTTGAATTTGTCAAGGAGCACATCATCTATCGGTTTGGAATCCCTCAGACAATCACAACTGATCAAGGGGCCCAATTCGTGTCCCTGGAGTTCAGAGAGTTTGCCGAAAACATAGGAATCAAATTGTTTAATTCTTTTCCCTATTATGCCCAAGCTAATGGTCAGGCAGAGGCTTCTAATAAGATCATGATCAAGCTGATACAAAATAAGATCGACCAGAAGCCAAGAAGATGGCATTCGGTACTCAGTGAGGCACTGTGGGCTTACCGAATGGCCCCTCATGGAGCTACAAAGACGTCTCCTTATGAATTGGTTTATGGACACCACGCGATTCTACCTTGGGAAATACAATCAGATTCCAGGAGAGTCGTGTTACAGAAAGATTTAAGCTCCAAAGATTACAGTGGCCTAATGATAGATGAGTTAGAGGATTTACACATGATCCGTCTCGGTGGCCCCGGAAAACATCGAGAAGAACAAGCCGGCGGGTTGCCAAGTATTATAACAAGAAGGTAAAGGTCAGGCAATTTGCAGAAGGGGATTTGGTTTGGAAAGCGCTATTGCCGATTGGAACCAAATACAACGAATTCGGCAAATGGTCCCCTAACTGGGAAGGGCCCTTTCGCGTGGTCAGATGCGTCCCTGGTAATGTATACATATTGAAAACTTTACTAGGAGAAGAGTTTTCCGCTGCAATAAATGGGAGATATTTGAAGAAATATTATCCTAGTATTGAAATCGATCGGTGATCACCAGTAGTGGGATTACATGCATCTGACACAGGAAATAGCCGGCGCTCAAGAACGAGGACGCCTTCAGAACAAAAATTCAAAAACAGAAGGAACGGCCAGTGCCTAAATGCATTGCCCTTAGCACAAAACTACATTACAACTTCCTCTTGTAGGTTTACATCCAACAACCTTGGTGATCAGGACTTCAAGGGGGTGGGAAGCAGAAGGCCTGGAGGAAGAAGCGAAAGTATGACCGAGGACCATGTGTGGTTCGAGGACCGGTGGATGGTCGCTTCCTTGTGTGATGAGTGATTGACAACGTTGTGTGGACCGATTCTTGGCTAAGTATTGCGGGTGCAGGGTTGCGGCTTGACTCGTGTTGGTGCGGGTGAAGAACAAGCGCGAAAGGTCGTTGCTTGGTGAGGCCTCCGTGTGTGGAGAAGACAAGTAGGCTTCGTTCGAGGGACCCGGTGGCCGGCGGGGTCAAGTGCGGGCCGCATGGTGGCATGAACAAGAAGATGAAGTCGTGGACGGTTTCTTGGTAGAGCCTCAAAACCAAGGTCGAGCCGGGACTACGTGGGAGCCGAGTCATGAGTGGAGATTGGCGGAGGCTACACCGAGTTCGCGGGGTTTGCGGTGGTTCACCGTAAAACCACCGGGGTTACTCGGCTGAGCCACAAAACCGAGGCCGAAGACTCGACGAGGAGGTGCGGCCACCCGGGCCGGTTCAACCGCCCGGGGAGGGGCGGCCGACCGCCCGGGGCCGGTCGGATCCACCGGGCCGGCCTAACCGCCTGTGGGGGGGCGGTCCGACCGCCCGGCCGCCGGCGCCGAGAAGCTTCGAAGCGGAGGACACGCGTCGGGATCGCAAGGCGTGCGTCGAGGCTACGCAGGTGCGGTCGCCGGGCATCCGTCCGATGGTGAAGGCATCAAGAATTCCAAATCCGCCCTTGAGGGGCTTGTATCCCTAGTTAGTAGAGAGGGGCATTTTAGACATTCGGTTGCCGCCTATATAACCCAAGAGGTGAGAGGATGGCAGCCAACTCTTGGAACCCTAGCTCATTTCGTTTTTCCATTTTCGTTCTCTATTTTCCCTAGGTTTTTAGAAGGCTAGTTTGAGAGCTTCATGTGAGATCTAGAGAGAGGGATGGATGTTTGGGTGGCAAACTAGACCTTGTACGAACCATTCATGGCATGTATAGAAGGTTCGGCGTGGTTCTTGATGGTGGTTTTCCCGTCTCTTTGATGTTGATTTTCGGAGCTCTTTTTGGCGGTGTTTTGAGAACGATTTCTTGGGTTTTTGGTGGGTGTCACGTATGAGGTTCTTGTGCCTCTTTGGCTGGTGACTTTGCCCCCAAATCCCCTTTGAATCGGACTCGATTTGGTGGTTTTTCGAGTTGGGCGAGTTCTTGACCTAGAGAAGCGATTTCTTCGATTCCTCTTGATTGTGAGCGTTTCGGTCGATTCCTTTGAGGTAGAGGTTGCCCAGAGGTAACCCGGCTATCCCCGAAGTTTGGCTGCAATCCGTGGAGTGATTCGGGAGATTGAGCGCAAGGAAGTTGAGGTTTGACCCGCGGGTTCCTCGTTTCGGGAAGGGGCGGTCTAACCGCCCGCAGGGGCGGTCTAACCGCCCGGGTGTTTCCGGTCAAAGTTTTGTTTCGCCGGATTTTCCTCTCGTGAGTTCATTCGCCTTGATCGGAGGAGTGTCCGGGGTGAAATTTGGGGTCGTTCTCGTGCGGTTGCTAGGTGTTCTTGGTTGGAGTTCGTTCTTGGGTACAGGAGGTTAGACCGCCCCTGGTAGCCGGCCTAACCGCCCCCTATACCTCGGTCTAACCGCCCCCTCTCGGTTGGGGCCGGCTTTCGAGTTGTTTCCGCCGTCGGTGCCGCGTGTGTGTTGTGGTTGCCGGTAGAGTTTGTTCCTAGGACCGTAGCACTCCGGTGGCTACGTGGTTTTGGCAAACGGGAGGTAGAAGTGCGGAGCGTGTGATTTCGGGGGTTCGACCGAGCTAGTTCGTCTTGTCGGAGTTCCAATCTCCCTCGAGAAGAATTTTTATCGGCTCCCATTCACTCCCCCCCCTCTCGGTCGCCTTATCGGTCCTTCAAGTGGTATCGAGCCGGTTCGGGTCTTTGTTGACTCTAACCCGCCTAAGATCCAAGGATGGCATACCAGAACGGGGTTCGGGTCCTCCACACTTCGATGGAAAGAACTACCGGATGTGGAGCAAGCGGATGGGTGCGTTCCTCCGCGGAAAGGGTCGACTCGTGGGATGTCACGGGGGACACAGGATATGTCCACCGATGGATTTCCTTGCTCCGGGGTCGAGGGACGCATTCGACGCCAACAATAAGGCGGTCGACTACTTGTTTCGTGCTTTGTGTCGACCGAGTTCGATCGGGTGCACACCGAGCACTTGGCTTGTAGGATTTGGGCGGTGTTGAAGGAGGCTCATGTTGGGAACGCCCGGTGTTCGAGCACGGTTGTATGCGACCTACCGGAGAGAGTACGAGAACTTCACTCATCTCCCCGGTGAGTCCATCGATGCCTTGTTCCGCAGGTTCACGGTGGTGGTGAACAACATGAGGGCCAATGTGGACGTGCTCCCGTACGATGATCATGATAGAGCGGTCAAGCTCTTACACTCTTTGGATCGTACGATATGGGGCGGAAAGTTCGAGGCCATAGTCGAGTCGGAGAGGTACGACACTCGACGGTGAACGAGCCGTTCTCGAAGCTCAAGTCGGCCGAGGTGGATAGGGGCATGACCGCCAAGCTCGAGGGACCGACCGACTCCCATAGTCTTGCCCTCGTTGGTGGTTCCAAAGGAAAGACTAACTCTAACCCATCCACCAGGATGTTCTCGTTTTTCTCTTTAATGACTATGCCGGATGAGGAGTTTGATGACCTTGGAGAGGACGAGCCGGCGCCGTTGACGAGGCGGTTCGAGAGGCCGCACGAGAACCGCGTGAACATGAGGAGGAACACGAGGACTCGCTTCAAAGTGCGGCAAGCCCGGACACTTCGTCGCCGACCGCCCGCAGAAGGCCGAGAACAAGGACAGCCTACAAGCACAAGCCGAGGAAGAACGACGACAAGTACCGTTCGAGGCGCGACCACAAGAGCAAGCACAAGAACAAGTACAAGGACGAGCGACGATCGAGGAAGAAGGAGGGCCGAGGCAAGGCCCGAGCGATGGTGGGAGCGAGCGACGTCGACTCCGGGTCCGCGTACTCCACCTCGAGCTCGAGCAAAGCAGCCGATGACGAGGGAGATCGCCGCAAGAACAAGAGGTCGTCCAAGAACCCGAGCGGGCCGAGCCGCCGCGAGAGACGGCTTCGTACCATGGCGCCGAGCTCCGGCAGAAGAAGAAGAGTACACGGAGCGACTCGGACTCCGAGTCCGACGACGAGGTGCGTGATGAACTTCCCTTCTTGCGCCGGGAGAATGAGAGGCTTGGCTCTTTGCTTGATAACCGTGATGACATGCTTAGAGAGGCCAAGAAAATGAGGAAAGAGCTTAGGGCTTCACTCGAGGATGCTAGGTGCTTGCACTTCTTGCCCCGTTTTGCATGCTAAGATTGATGAGTTGCATGCTTACACTAGTTCGCTAGAGGCTAAATTGAAGGAACCCATGCCTACATCCTCGCTCTACTTGTGAAATGCATGCATTGAAAAATTTGGAGCTTGCACATTATGTTGATCGCTTGCAGGATGAGAATGATGACTTGAGGAAGTTGATGGGTTGGTTGTCCGGTCATGAGCCTCGCTGAGGATGATGATCGAGGCCTTTAAGAGGCAAGATGGTGAGGGTCTTGGGGCAAACAAGGTTGGTGAAGGAAGTGGAGAGAATATCCGGAGCCACCAAAAACCTACCACAAAAATGATTTCCCTCCAAAACCCAACCATCTTAGGAACCGATTAGACACAACCCCAGCTCCACCTATATTTCCTACACCCACAAATGATCTCCAAAAGCCCATCAAGTTTGTGAGCACTTCGGGGAAAGTGTTCTTTGGGAAAGTGAAAGAGAAGGCAAGTGAGGAGAAATCGGTGGAAGAGTTGAGTGGAGAGAAACCAAGCGAGCAGCCCCAATCCAAGCCAAAACCTAAGCTTGTGAGGTTCCGTTGTGGCCATTGTGGGAAAGAGGGTCACAAGGATGAGTTTTGCTTCAAGAGGAAGCGGGAAGAGAGGATGGCAAAGGAGTGGGCGAACAAGGATAGGTACAATCCTTCCCATGGTGTACCTAAGCCTCGTATGCCTCTGCCCAGGGGTAAGGCTGTGGTGAGAAGTATTCCGGCATGGGGAGATGCGAGTTCCCGCAGCCGAGGAGCTGTTCTGGAGGGGGCGGTCAGACCGGCCTGGCTAGGCGGTCAGACCGGCCCAGCCCAGAGGGGGGCGGTTAGACCGGCCTGGCTAGGCGGTTTAACCGGCCCCCCAGAATTCTGGGCGGAGTCGTTTTCGAGGTGGTGAGTCGAGAGGTTTCAGATCTGGAGGTGGAGTTGCTGGTGGTTGGACTGGAGAGACAGCAGGTGGTCAGTTTGCTAGGCATTCTCCCCCTCGAGGTCACTACGGGGATGGGAGGAGTTGTAGCTTTGAGAAGGAGAGGAGGGACGTTCCACGGGTTGTCTTCCGTGGTTTTGGTCCTCCTCCAGGCAGTGAGGGGTGGTTGCCTCGGAGTGGTTACCGAGGTGGTGTTCGTGGAGGTAGTTTTGGTAGGAGAGATGCTTTGTTTGGTGCTAACCCCACTTTCGAGCAAATGGCTCGGCACTGGTTTTCCTCTTTTGGTACTAACCCCGCTTTGCCGAGTCGTTTGTTCGCTCACGTGCTTGTTTTTGAATTTCAGGTGGGAGACTTGAAGAACATTTGGTTGATTGACTCCGGTTGCTCGAGACATATGACCGGAGACAGGGGGTGGTTCTCAAGTCTCGTTCCGGTGGTGACGAAGAGGTACATCACCTTTGGGGACAATGGGCGTGGGCGTGTGCTTTCAGAAGGTGAGATAAAAGTGAGTGACAAGATCACTCTGAGGCGTGTTGCTCTTGTTCAATCGCTGGGGTACAATTTGCTTTCTGTGTCTCAGCTGTTGGATGAGGGTTTTGAGGTGTTGTTTCGGCCAGGTGGTTCTCGGATTGTGGACTCTCGAGGGGACCTTGTTTGTATGGTCGTTCCCGAGGGTCAGGTGTTTCGTGCTGATTTTTCTCAGTCTTCAGGTGTTGAGCGTTGTTTCTTGGCTGGTTCTTCGAGTGAGTTGTGGAAGTGGCATAGGAAGTTGGGTCACTTGAGCTTTGACCTTCTGTCTCGCTTGAGTAAACTCAATTTGGTCCGAGGATTGCCACGTTTAAGGCTTGAGAAAGAGTTGGTTTGTGCTCCGTGTAGGCATGCCAAGATGGTGGCCTCTTCTCACCCGCCTCTCACCGATGTGATGACCGAGTGTCCATGCGAGCCGCTCCATATGGACCTTGTTGGCCCGGCTCGTGTGCGATCCGCGGGTGGGAAGTGGTATGTCCTTGTTGTGGTGGACGACTTTTCTCGGTATGCGTGGGTGTTCTTTCTTGAGGAGAAGGGGGAGACGTTTGGTTTTGTTCGAGATCTAGTCTTGAGGTTGAGGAACGAGAGGCACGGAGATGCCATACGAGCTATCCGTAGTGATAATGGCTCGGAATTCAGGAACTCTCGTTTTGAAGCCTTTTGTCATGACTTGGGTCTTGAGCACCGCTTTTCGAGTCCGTATACGCCTCCCCGTAATGGTGTTGTGGAAAGGAAGAACAGGACCTTGTGCGAGATGGCTCGGACGATGCTTGATGAGCATAGGACTCCGAGGAGGTATTGGGCCGAGGCGGTGAATACCGCATGCTATGTGTCGAACGAGATATACCTCGAGTGCACAAGAAGAAGACATGCTATGAGTTGATGCATGGCCGCACACCCAAGGTGAGTCACTTCCATGTCTTTGGTTGCAAGTGTTTCATTCGAAGAAAGGCGAGGAAGTTGGATAAGTTTGAGGCTAGGTCCGTCGATGGCATTTTCTTTGGTTATGCATCTCATTCTAGAGCATATCGTGTGCTCAATCTTGAAACTAACCAAATCGTGGAGACTTGCGAGGTAACCTTCGACGAGACAGAGCCACGTAGTCGCCTTGTCTTTGAGTGTGCAGGTGATGATGAGCTTGGCGAGGAGATCTTTCGGAGAGGAGGAGCATGAACATGGAGATGATGAGGATGGAGGTGCGGTGCCCCCGCCGAACATGTACCCACTACTTCGACTACGATGATGGATGGACCTTCGCTACACCTACGACGACAAATCAAGAACGAGGAGAAGCTGATGTTGAGGGGGAGGTAGCTTCAAGGCGAGAACCTCCCCGGCGAGTTCAAGTGGATCACCCAGCTTCGAGGATCATCGGCGATATGAGTGAACGCACTACACGGTCGAGGGTTCGAAACAATTCCCATTTCGCTCATGCTGCGTTTGTTGCTTCTTTTGAGCCCAAAGACATTGGACACGCACTATCTGATCACAATTGGGTTAACTCGATGCATGAGGAGTTGGAGAACTTTGAGAGGAATCGGTGTGGGAGTTGGTTGACCCTCCCCCGGGGTGTAAGCCGATTGGTACAAAGTGGGTGTGGAAAAACAAAGAGGGAGAGAAGGGTGAGGTTGTAAGGAACAAGTCGAGACTTGTTGCTCAAGGGTTCGGGCCGAAGGGAGGGGATCGACTACGAGGAGACCTTTGCTCCCGTAGCCCGTTTGGAGGCGATTAGGATCCTTCTAGCCTTTTCGTGGCTAAAGGGTTCAAGTTGCACCAAATGGATGTGAAGAGTGCTTTCCGAATGGTGTGGCTGGAGGAAGAAGTGTATGTGAGACGACCTCTCCGGGGTTTGAGAGTGAGAAGTACCCCCACCGGTGTACAAGTTGAGGAAGGCGCCGTATGGGTTGAAGCGAGCGCCTAGAGCTTGGTATGGCAAGGTTGAGGGGGTTCTTGTTTGAGAGAGGTTTTGAGATGGGGAAGGTCGATCGACCTTGTTTTTGCAGAGGCAGGGCGGAGATATCCCGATTGTGCGGGTGTACGTGGATGATATTGTCTTTGGTGGCTCGTCTAACTCTCTTGTTGCGAGGTTTGCGGATGATATGAGCAGGGAGTTCGAGATGAGCATGATGGGTGAGTTGCGGTTCTTCCTCGGGCTACAAATCAAGCAATCAAAGGAAGGAACATTTGTGCACCGGTGCTAAGTACACCAAGGACATTGTGAGGAAGTTCAAGATGGAGGACTCCAAGGCCATGATGACGCCGATGAGTACGACTACGGCTCTTGATGCGGACGAGGAAGGTGAACACGTGGACCAGAAGGAGTACCGGAGCATGATCGGGTCACTCCTCTACTTGACGGCGACGAGGCCGGACATACGCTTCTCAGTGTGTCTGTGCGCTCGTTTTCAAGCGTCTCCGAGGACTTCGCATCGGCAAGCGGTGAAGAGAATTTTCAGGTACTTGCGTCACACTCCCGACTTCGGCCTTTGGTACTCCGCGTCCTCCTCTTTGGCGCTTCATGGTTTTTCATACGCGGATTTTGCCGGGTGTCGGTTGGATAGGAAGTCCACTTCTGGGACTTGCCAGTTTTTGGGTTCTTCGTTGGTGTCTTGGTCTTCCCGTAAGGGGCCGAGTGTTGCTCAATCCACGACCGAAGCCGAGTATGTTGCCGCCGCTAGTTGTTGCTCTCGGCTCCTTTGGATCACCTACACCATGAGTGACTTTGGTGAGGAGTATACCCATGTCCCACTTCAATGTGATAGCACCGGTGCCATAAGCGTTGCAAAGAACCCGGTGCTCCATTCCAAAACCAAACACATAGAAGTGAGGTATCATTTCCCGAGAGACAACGTAGAGAAAGGGAAGATAGCTTTGATCCATGTACCCACACATGACCAACTAGCCGATATTTTCACCAAACCCCTAGATCAAGCAACTTTCACTCGTTTGCGGGGGGAACTTGGTGTGTGTTTAATTTCTTGAGTTGGGTGTGTGGGGGGCTTTCCTTTGCCGGTGGTGTCGAGCCCGTTTTGCCTCCCCTCGAGGAGCCGGTTTGTAGCATATGTATAGCTTTCCTTTGTGCATTTCTTGCATTTGGCATGGCATATGTAACATGATGTATAGGCATCCTTGTATCTTAGATTGCATGCATTTTGTATCATATGCATTGGATAGGAAAAGCTTCTCCTATATACATTGTTTACCATGGGTTGCTATATATGTTCTTGTGAGCTTGTTTGGTATGCTATGGTTAGTTTGGCTTAGCTCTTGATGATCTTGTTGAATGATCCATGGTTGATGGCTAATTTTTGAAAAAATGTCATATACATGCTCTCTCATGTGTAAATGCCTATATATGATCTTGACATGTTTTAGTGGCTTTGCTATGCTTACTTTGTGGTTGGATAGCTAGTTTATTGATCATATGGAGCCAAAGGCTCGCTTGCCATCATGAATGTTTAGCCCTCTTGCTTAATCTTGTGGAGGGGCATAAGTTCCTTTTTGTCGCAAAGACATTTCATGTACCTTTTACAAATCTGAAAATGAAATGAAAAATGCTTGGAAAATATGTTCCCATGTCATATGTGCTGAAATTAATTTGCTTTGGGTGCTAAACCGTTGCATGATGCCTACCAATGAGAAGTCTCATACATAGAAGTAGGCACATGGCTCGGTGGCTTTGACATGACATGAGGTGCTTTTGGGTGTTTATGATGGTCTTGTGATTAGAATGGTTGTCCTAGCATGAAGTTTGAGTGGCTTTGCCATTTTGATATGTTTTGCTCATGTTTAGGTATTTGCTTGTGAGGGAGTAACTTTTCGCAAAATTACTAAAATCCTTTTTAGCCTTGTCCAATGGTTGTGAAACTTGGTGATCACGTAGTTAAGGTCCTTACGAACTCCGTCGAGTATCTAACTTGCTCATTTGGACTTGTGTAGCTCCTTGTGATGAATTTTGTATATTCGAGAAGCTATATGTTGCAAGTTTTCGCATTTTGCCTTGATTCATGCATTGTCAACAAGGGGGAGAAGTTTGTGCATGTTTTGGGCACCCGGGAGTGTTTGGAAGGTGTTCCAATTGTTTCGGGCGCTTTTGAGCAGTTTGGTGCGGGGCCGGTCTCTTTGGGCGGTCTAACCGCCCCCCCGTGCGGTCAAGTCGGGCAGAGGCGGTCTAACCGCCCGGGCGGCGGTCTAACCGCCCGGGCAGTGTGAGCAGGTTTTTGCTCTTTGTTGCATTCCCGAGTTGCATTGATGCATGTGTTCGGGGGGGAGCATGCTTTTGTGCAGGGGGAGCTCTTTGTGGTGTTCGAGTTTTGCTTTGGTGGTTTGCGCTCTTTGCTTGAGCTGCGTTTCGTCTCGGATGTGTCGAGCCGTTGCCCTTGCCTAAGGGGTCCGAGACTTGTCTTCTTCAAGTGATCTTGCTCTTTGCCTTTCTTTGGCTTTCGATCGCTTGTTGGGGTTTCCTTTTATTTTGTTTCTTTTCTTTTCCTCTTCTCTTATGTTACTTCATGTGAGTGTGTTGTCAATGCACTCATCAAGGGGGAGATTGAGGACCATGTGTGGTTCGAGGACCGGTGGATGGTCGCTTCCTTGTGTGATGAGTGATTGACAACGTTGTGTGGACTGATTCTTGGCTAAGTATTGCGGGTGCGGGTTGCGGCTTGACTCGTGTTGGTGCGGGTGAAGAACAAGCGCGAAAGGTCGTTGCCGGTGAGGCCTCCGTGTGTGGAGAAGACAAGTAGGCTTCGTTCGAGGGACCCGGTGGCCGCCGGGGTCAAGTGCGGGCCGCATGGTGGCATGAACAAGAAGATGAAGTCGTGGACGGTTTCTTGGTAGAGCCTCAAAACCAAGGTCGAGCCGGGACTACGTGGGAGCCGAGTCATGAGTGGAGATTGGCGGAGGCTACACCGAGTTCGCGGGGTTTGCGGTGGTTCACCGTAAAACCACCGGGTTACTCGGTTGAGCCACAAAACCGAGGCCGAAGACTCGACGAGGAGGTGCGGCCACCCGGGCCGGTTCAACCGCCCGAGAGGGGCGGTCGACCGCCCGGGGCCGGTCGGATCCACCGGGCCGGTCTAACCGCCCGGGGGGGGGGCGGTCTGACCGCCCTGGCCGCCGGCGCCGAGAAGCTTCGAAGCGGAGGACACGCGTCGGGATCGCAAGGCGTGCGTCGAGGCTACGCGGGGTGCGGTCGCCGGCATCCGTCCGATGGTGAAGACATCAAGAATTCCAAATCCGCCCTTGAGGGGCTTGTATCCCTAGTTAGTAGAGAGGGGCATTTTAGACATTCGGTTGCCGCCTATATAACCCAAGAGGTGAGAGGATGGCAGCCAACTCTTGGAACCCTAGCTCATTTCGTTTTTCCATTTTCGTTCTCTATTTTCCCTAGGTTTTTAGAAGGCTAGTTTGAGAGCTTCATGTGAGATCTAGAGAGAGGGATGGATGTTTGGGTGGCAAACTAGACCTTGTACGAACCATTCATGGCATGTATAGAAGGTTCGGCGTGGTTCTTGATGGTGGTTTTCCCGTCTCTTTGATGTTGATTTTCGGAGCTCTTTTTGGCGGTGTTTTGAGAACGATTTCTTGGGTTTTTGGTGGGTGTCACGTATGAGGTTCTTGTGCCTCTTTGGCTGGTGACTTTGCCCCCAAATCCCCTTTGAATCGGACTCGATTTGGTGGTTTTTCGAGTTGGGCGAGTTCTTGACCTAGAGAAGCGATTTCTTCGATTCCTCTTGATTGTGAGCGTTTCGGGTCGATTCCTTTGAGGTAGAGGTTGCCCAGGAGGTAACCCGCCTATCCCCGAAGTTTGGCCGCAATCCGTGGAGTGATTCGGGAGATTGAGCGCAAGGAAGTTGAGGTTTGACCCGCGGGTTCTCGTTCGGAAGGGGCGGTCTAACCGCTGCGCAGGGGGCGGTCTAACCGCCCGGGTGTTTCCGGTCAAAGTTTTGTTTCGCCGGATTTTCCTCTCGTGAGTTCGTTCGCCTTGATCGAGGAGTGTCCGGGGTGAAATTTGGGGTCGTTCTCGTGCGTTTGCTAGGTGTTCTTGGTTGGAGTTCGTTGCCGGGTACGGGAGGTTAGACCGCCCCGGTAGCCGGTCTAACCGCCCCCTATACCCGGCCTAACCGCCCCCTCCGGTTAGCCGGCTTTCGAGTTGTTTCCGCGTCGGTCTGCCGCGTGTGTGTTGTGGTTGCTGGTAGAGTTTGTTCCTAGGACCGGTAGCACTCCGGTGGCTACGTGGTTTTGGCAAACGGGAGGTAGAAGTGCGGAGCGTGTGATTTCGGGGGTTCGACCGAGCTAGTTCGTCTTGTCGGAGTTCCAATCTCCCTCGAGAAGAATTTTTATCGGCTCCCATTCACTCCCCCCCCTCTCTCGGTCGCCTTATCGGTCCTTCAATGACTCAATCTTTTCTTTGCTTCTTCGGCTGCTCCCTCTTCAATTGCTCCAGGACCACCGTGACGGCAACTTGGAATGCACTGGGGTGACCATGATTTGCGGCCTCCACCAAGCTGTCCCAAGCCGCTTTCAGGTTGTTGTACCTGTCAGAGACATCTGACACAGAGGAGTGGGTGTTAGGGGAAAGAAATCCAGATGTGAGCGCGAAGTCAAGAAGGGGTCAGAAACATTCACCTCCCACTAATGCCTCCAAAGCCATACGACGCTCGCGTTCGGCCTGGCAGCAAGCGGTGATGTCCCTGAGGTCATGCTCCAGGTGCCGAACGCGGCGGCGCAATTGATGGCTGGTCCTCTGTTCAGGCGTGGCGCCCTCTGCTTCGAGGGAGGAATCGGAGGAGATGTACTCAGGCATGTCTTCGGTCCTGATGATTTCTTCAGGAAGCAAATCAAGGCTGAAAGAAGAAAGGAGGAGAGGAGGTAAAGCGCAAGATCATATGGGAAACGAGGAGTAAATCAAGGGAAAACTCACTCTCGAATCGTGTGTTTCTTCGGAGTGCTACTCTCCTGGGGTTGCTTGCCTTTGTCCATGGCCTTGGGGTTTTTTCCTCTGAGGACAGGGGAGGAAATGAAAAGTGATGGATGAGTGTGCGAGTGGATTTGCAGGGCATCTCAGCTGGCTATTTTATTGACCGAGGGGGTGCATTGGGAGTGATGACTGGCCGGCGTGCACTATTGGAATACCAAACGGCAGGGTTTTCTTCCCGGATGCGAAGGGTTTTCGCTTGAACGGTGCTTACGGATTGCCGATTCAGGGATCTTCTGTGGATTTTGCACCAAGGGGCATCTGTTCTCGCTTGTTCGGCTCAAGACAGTTCCCGAATACGTTTAAAAAAAATAAGATTCACGGATGCAAACATGAAGAAAATCATCGCAGTGCAAGCACGAAATTCAAAAGTTCTTTGTTCATTGCCGATATTCAAACATCCCTAATACAATCTAGTCAAAGAGCCTATTCAACACAGATTGGGGATGAGTGAGTTCGGCAATGGCGTCGCCGTGGCCATCGAGGTGCTCCAAGATGAGCTCGATCTCCTCGATGTCTTCTGGCGCACCGCCCCGGAAGCCACGCGGCCTGGTGGAGTAGTCGACGTCGGTGTACATCGCCATGGCGGCCAGGCCCAAAGTGGTGCCCAAGCGGACGCCATGGGTGGCCACTTCATCCACGCGGTGCTCCACCGCAGCAAGGCGCTCCGCCGGCGTGTCTCCGCGGGTGTTCACCTTATCGGCCAATTGCTCCACCAGCATCTTTAGCTGGTTGAGCTCGGCATCACGGGCTGCAAAGTGCAAGAAAAGGGGGTGATTAGCATCAAAAGCCGGATTGGATCAAAGAGCGGTGTCGGGGCCGTACCGTCGATGGTCTCCGACGGCCCGCTTGCGCTGGTCTTCCCACTCCAACTCGGCTATGCCAGCCTTCTTGGAGACATCCTCCAGCTCTCGCTGGGCCACCTCGAGCTCCGCCTTGAAGCGGAGAGCGTCGAGTTCCCCGTAGGGCACAGGGGAGTGGCCATCGGACTCCGAGGAGTCGTCCGGTAGGGGCTGACCGGCCGGAGCGGGGGATGGATTCCATTGAATCAACCTGAAAAGAGGGCGATCGTCAAAAGGAGATCAAAGATGAATCAGAGAAGAGGAATTGACGATCATTGCCTCCGGCGCGCACTGGCGCGGCTCCCCTCCGCCTCATCAGAGGCGCGGCGTCGGTTGAGGCTGCGCACCATGCTTCTCTGGGATGTGCACTGTTTGGGAAAGAAGAAGAAGACTTGAGATTGGCAAAGATTCGAGAGCTAAAGGCTTGGTGGAGAGCTAGGGGCACCTACAGTTTCATTTATAGGCCTGGCAAGACAGATCGTGGCCTCAAGTCGTGGCTCTAGATCGTGGCGCATATCCCAAGAAAATCGGAAGGTGGAAAGGTTTCCTTGACCAGTCCGCCAATGGGTCGTTTAGAGTTCTAGGCTGAGTCATATTCGGTTGACTGGCTCGGCTGAGAGGAGTCAAAGTGCCATTCGGGTATTGGTATTTCTTTGCTGAATGGGTCGTTCAGCAGTGCATTTAAGAATGAGCAGAAGAAAAGGGAAGTAAAATTGCAAGAACAAATGTTACAAGAGCGACCAATTCGGTTACACATCGATTGAAGCGTCTAGATGTTCAAATATCTCGCAATTACACTACGGACATTCGATGTTGCTTGGCGAAAACTTTCCATCCGCTCTTGATAATCTTTCTGGGCGCTGGACAGGGTGGTAAGTTCTGCATCACATTGTTTCACCTTAGCTATAGCCGATATTGCTTCCTCTTGGGTCTTCTCTATCAATCCAGGGAGCTCGGCTATTTTCTTGTCATCGGCCTCTATTTCAGCGGACAGGCTTCTCGCCCGCCTCCAAAGCGGCTTTTCCGGCGATCTTCAATTCGCGAGAAGATTGCAGATTGGCCAATGTATCTTTGTGGCTCTCGGTCTGAGATTGTGCCCCTTTCACGGCTTGTTCAAAGATCGGCCCTCTTCTTTTCAACAGCTGAGCGGGAGGACACCTTTCTCAAAGCCTGTCTTATGGGCACATAATGAATTTCCAGACCGGAGATAGATGTAAGAGAGGCACTGATGTCCTCAGGGAGTTCTTGGCTGATGGGTTCGAGCATTTCTTCAAAGTGATCAAGATCTTTGAACTGATCTCGCGCATCTCTTTGCAGCCAGGCAAAAATCTCCTTGAGCTTTTCTAGCACTTCCTCTGACAGAGTT
Organism: Cenchrus americanus; assembly: GCA_947561735.1. Taxonomy (NCBI): domain Eukaryota; kingdom Viridiplantae; phylum Streptophyta; class Magnoliopsida; order Poales; family Poaceae; genus Cenchrus; species Cenchrus americanus. Next base: position 80,312,120 of record OX387240.1, read on the forward strand.
TCCCTTGCCTCGGCAACTGGATTGTTCCCCATTGATGGACTTGGTGATGATGGGGCCTGATCCTAAGAAAGAAATATTGCCGAGTCAGGAGTGTTTGAAGTAAAAGGTAGCAGGGTTAAGTGCAAATAAGTACCTCATGTCTGATTTCCTGAATTGGAGCAGGATTTTGTTCAGGGGCGGCCACTGGTAAAGGAGGTGTTCCAGGCAAAGCTGAAGCTTCTGTGTGAGAGGGCGCTGATGCGTTTCTGGCAACTCGTGAGCTTCGGTCGAAGAGGAGATGGGTTCACCTCCTCGGGGTTGATGTTTCGCCTCGACCGGTGGGTGATTGAGCCCTTGGAGGACTTGATGGCTCGGTTGGATTGGGAAACTCATCTCCGGCGAGTTTGGTGCTTCGTCCGGACGAGGGGGTGATTGAGTCCCTGATGAAGATGAGATTTCCACTTGGACGGTGGCTCAACCCTGGGTGGACTTGCTTGTTGAGACACTGGGACGTCCACAAGTTGATCCTCCATTGTTTCTTCTGCAGATGCCAAATTAGGAATGAATGCCAGTGCTCATCCTCAAGAAAAAGACAGTAAAGGTCATACCAGTGGATGGAGCATTGGCAGGTTCTGAAGCTGAAGATTGCTGGGTTCTAGTCTGAAAATGCACAAGATATGATTTATCAGAAATAGAGTAATCCTGTGATCAAGAAAGGAAGAAATTTTACCTCAACAAGGACTTTCTTGATAGTTCTTCTCCTCTTGGCACTTGGAGGAGCAATCAGAGACAAGCCTTGCCTCCTGTCAGCAGTAAGGCTGGATAGAGTAGGGTCTGTGGTGGCATACCTAGCCATTAACTGGGCCAGGGTTGGTGATTTGAATCCCAATGCTGAGATTGGGCCTACTGCATTGTAGGCAATATCCCTGGCCAGAGGGGCAGGCATTGTGTTCTGAGGGCAAAAGAAATAAAATCAGAATCATGATTGGAAGAGGAAATGTCTGATTTAAGGGTTAATCATATTACCTCTGAAGTTGGCTGGAAATCAGGCATCAACTCTGTACAGAACAAGTGTACAGGCTCACTGAAGATGTGATCATGGAATTCTTGCCACCAAGAGTTGAAGGTGGGGTGAGCTATTGTTGTGGGTGTGAAAGGCCAGGTGCAAACAGAAGGACTGCACACATACTGAAAGACTCTACTAGTTTGAGTAAGTTCTTTGATTTCCTCTCTGGGCTTGAGGAATTCATGCAGAAACAGTCTTGGGGGCATCTGGCCACATCCAAGTTGCCGAGCCATTATGTTGGGCTGATAATATTCATAAGTGCTATAGTTCGACCTTCCTCCACCGAATTCGGCGGCAGAATGCATGGGCGGATAATGATATTGAGGATCTCCGAGAATCTTCCATCTTGGCGTTCGGTTTCAAAGGAGAACTCACAAGGGAGAGTCAAATTGTCATTATCCAAATAAGGGAGCCAGAGAGGATTTTGGAAACCTTTGAAGAAGAGCTCGAAGAGCTGGCTGACATTCTGCTTGATGAGGACAGTTGAAGCAGCTTCTCCATAAGTCTGGCATCCTCTGGTGGCTTGGGGTTCCCCTTCATGATGATTGGATGAAGGGAAGAGCCGGGTGTTCAAATCAACACCAACAATCTGATGCATGTGCAGCTGCAGCCACATTTGAACAAACCACCAGGGACCGTTGACACATGCTATCCTCTGGCTAGTGTACATCTGGGTGACAGTTTGATGAAGCATATGATACACACTGCCCAGGAGATATTTCCCAAGAGGGAAGCGATTGCCGTTGACTAGGTGTGAAGCCATTGCAATATGATTCAGGGTAGGCTCATTGGCTTTACCACAGAAGATGAACCTGCATAGCCACATGTTCAGAAACGCCCTGTATTCAACTTCACCAAGGGGGCCATCCTTCATATGGTTCAGGATATAGTTTTTGTATCCGCTCCCTGGTTTCACCCCTGTTTGTCTTGAGGAACCTTTGAAATCCCAGGGGTGAACAGTTCCTGTAATGTCAAGGCCGGTGATCATATACACATCGGCCAGAGTTGGGGACATTGGGCCGTGACCAAAGAGGAAGGCGTTGACGCCATTTGACCAGAAGTGGCAAGCCGCTATCAAGAGGTCTTCATTCTTGGGGGTCTCGGCCAAAGATAACTCCAAGCATTGAGCAATGCGAAGGGTATCCCAATTCTAGGTCCGGGCACTCTTGTCTGCGAGAATCCTCTGGTACCAATTTTTCCAGCCTGCGATTGGGGGCAAGGGTCAGTTCTTGAAAGCATCCTGTCACTGAGGAGGTGTGGTTAGAGCCGCTTTGAAGGGGATCTAGGGTTTGGATCTAGACAAAGATTCCGGCGGATCGCGAAGAGAGAGAATAGGTGTTGAACAGATTCGATTTGAAGACGTTGATGGCTGGAGTCAATTCCAGAATAAAATCACTTTTATCCCGCAATTGAAGGGGCATGTGTTAACACCAAAATTTGGTAAGGAGTCTGACTTGTGGGTCCAACTCGATGAGGAGTCCGTCTGGCGGAAGGAAGGTTTCTTCAGATGTATTCGGCAGAAAAATCCGCGGTCGGCTATCTACTTCCGTTCGGCAAGAGAACAGTTGTGCTGACTTTGCGGGATTGCACGGTGACGTGGCTCAAGCAGGAAGGACGAATGGATGGATAAGCGATCAAGCTTAGAGATAAATTAGGTATCGAATCCATTCGAGGTTGTGCTTGCGAGTATAAATATGAGCCCCGAATGTATGTAACGGATAGACGTAATCATTCTCAATACAAACCGGCCTTACGCCAAACCCTAGAGTCCATTTGTCGTGTCGTCGAGTTCTTCGAGAGGGTTCATCGATCCGTCGACCTCCGTGAGTACCGCAACCTTGTATCATATCTAGTATCATGCGGTGGATTTAGATCTGATGCAAGTAGTCTTGTTACCATGCTTAGTGTCATGCGGTAGATTCAAGCTTGGTTCAAGAAGGTTTCTTGTTAGGTCATGAGCCATGCGGTAGGCTAAGATCTAGCTTGAGGCTAGTTATCGGCTCTATTGGATTTTGGCAAGGTTCAATAGATTCATTAAGTTACCCCGTGTTGCTTTGAGTTTTTGCTTTATGTTTAAATTCATGCAACACCTTTTTGCCCAATCTAGATGGGTTTGGATCGGCTTTATCCTTTTGGGTGATCCTTATGCGAGTCAAGTTCGTGTCTTTGGCTAATTCAACACATGGATCACGCGCTCCTTGATAGCCGAAACCGAATCAATCTAGGTTGTTACGTGTTGCGGGTTCAAGCTTGCTAACGTTTGTATAAATCTTGAAAGAACCGGGTATCACGCGGTAGATGCAGGTTTTTGGGTTGCTTTGGAGCTAGTCATCCAGTGGATTAGATTTCAAATCAATCTGATAGATTTGTCTTGCTTGGTAATGTTCGTTCCTTCTTCATGGACCCCGAATCGGCTGTTCAGCCGCATTCGGTTATGTTTCTCATGAGTAAAACACGTGTGTAATTCATGCTTTAAATAATGTATGCTTTTAGCTTTCCATATTTAGATCGTATCATGCGGTGGATAGATCTATTTGTGGAAAGTGGTACGATCCCCACGCAAGTTGTATCATGCGGTGGATAGATTTGTTTGGTGTCGTACCCGACGGGTTTTAAAGTACCTAGACATGCAGTAGACTAGTGCTTTGGATCTATGCATGCTTGTTTATTACATGTTTATGCTCGCGCTTTACTTTATTTATTTATTTAACGTTGATCACCACGGGGATCGGTCACGGTCTTGCGCGCGTGCATTTTTGTCCAAACAAAGACCGATCGTCGTCATGCTTACGTCATCCATTCGGCTATGTTACTTTTTCCTTTCTAATGCTCCCGAATGGTTTCAGTTTATTGGCAGATAGCTTTCTATAGCTATGTGTCATCCCATCTGGCTTTGTAGCCATAAATATGGAACTGTCTGGTACCACCCGGCAAGTTCCAATCTTTGGTATTTAACTACTTTGTCTTTTGTTAATTTTCAGGGAAAATTGACTGGCACGTCTCGTGATTCTCTGCACGTGTGAAGCCAGCTTGTTCGGCTTGCTGTGTGCTTGGCGCTAGGTGCACATTTTGCGTCAACACTCTCGACCAAGCTACATTTGTGCGCTTGCGGGGGGGACTTGGGGTTTGTTGCCCTTTCTAGTTGATTCTTGGGGTTTTTTCCTTTTGTACCATATGTATCATACCATGTTTACTTTGATGTATATACATGCTTTGCTTGTTGTATAAACCATGGTAGGATAGCCATCTTGTTATATATCATGTTGCATTTGTATCATATTGCATTTTTAGGATGATGAGCTTCTTTCATATGCCTTATTCGAGTCTCTTTGGCTACTTGTGAGATATTGGTCATGTGTGTGGAGAAATGGCTATGTGAGGCTATGCTCTTGGAATATTTGAGATATATGTGTTGTGAGATAGCCCTTTTTGAATCAAATGCTAATCTTGACTAAATTTGATGAAATGTGGTCCAATCATGTGTAGTAGTGTATCCATGTCACGTTTTGGTCTAAATGTGTTTTCTATGCTTAGATTGTGCTTGGATGTCTTTTTCTTGCATTTGGGCCAAAGGCCGAATATCATTGTGAATGTTTAGCCTATGTTGCATTCATGGGGGAGCATAAGCTTCTTTTTGCCGCAAAGGCACTTCATGTACCATGCAATGAATTGATCTTGAAAAGAAGTGTGTATGCTTGAAAAATGCTCCATCCATCATGTTTATGCTTAAAATGTTTTATCTTTCACACATGGGTGCAAAACATGTTGCATTATGTTCACCAGTGGAGAAGTCTCCCCAAAGTGGACACATGGCTCATGAGCTTTAACATGACATGCTTTGCTTTATGGGTGTTTGCAATGATCTTTTGCCGAGAATTGGATATCCTTGTATGATCTCTGGATGATATGCATATTTTTGGCTTGAATATGACATGGATAGGCTTTTACAATTGAAGTGAGCCATCTTTTGATAAAACTGCTCAAATCTGAAAATTTGCTTTGTCACATGCCTATATTTTCATCTATTACTTGTGGCAATGCTTTGACTATGTTATGATCCATATATGTGCTCTTTGTCTCATTTCTAGCCTTTGACACTAAATTTGGCCTATTTGAGAAGCTCATGTAGATGTTTATATGCTTTGTTTTACATTCCTGCATTTTCACCTTGATTCATACATTGTCAACAAGGGGGAGAAGAGGTGAGCTTAATGCAAATTCAGAAGAGGTGAGCTAAAATTTTGAAGTTATTGCATCCACTTGTTCAGGGGGAGCTTTCTTGCTGTTTTCAGTGTGGAGCTTGTGCTTTGCTCGGCTTGTGACCTTTCTTTGCCTTTTCTTGGTTTTAGTCATGAGTTGAGCTTCTTTGCTTTTCTTTCTTCTTACTTTCTTTCTCTGAATTTCATTTCGCGTTGTGTGTTGTCAATGCACTCATCAAGGGGGAGATTGAGGACCAGGAGCGTCCCGGTGGTCGATGGATGTCCGCTCCTCAGTGATGAGTGATTGACAACGGGTGTTGGACTGACTCTTGGCTCAGTGCGCACGTGTAGGCTGCGGCCTAGTTCGTGGTGTTGCAGGTGAAGAACGGGCGAGAAAGGTCTTCATCCTTGAGGGGCCTCCGGGAGATGGAGAGACAAGTAGGCTCGGTTCGGCGGGACTAGGTGCGGGCCACATGGTGGCGAGACGAGCAAGGCGAAGTCATGGACGATCGAGCCGGTGCATGGTGGCGGTCGAGTCAAGAGGCTTGGCAGGAGGCCGGGCCGAGCACGTGGGGTTTGATGGTTTGCCCACAAAACCATCGGAGGACGGTTTCTTGGTTTGGGCCTCAAAACCAAGTCCGAAGAACCAACACGACGGAGACGGGATCCGGGCGTGTCGGGAAGCTTCGAAGCGGAGGACACGCGGCAGGATCGCATGGCTTGCGTCAGGAGGATGCGGGGTGTGGCGAAGACGTGGCCGTCCGATGGCAAGACCCACAAACATTACATAAATGCCCCTGCGTGGGTTGTATCGCCAGTAGTTGAGCTAGGGGTAGTCGAGTCATTTCCCACACCGGCGGGACCCGATATATAAGCCATGAGTGTGTGTGGATGGCGCTTGCCCTCCGCGACTTAGGGTTTCATTTTCCTCCCTTCCATTCCTCTTTTTCCTGTACTATTTTCTTCTCCATTTTCTCTAGGCTAGCATGAGAGCTTCATGAGAGATTTGTTGAGAGGGATGGATGCTAGGGCGGCATGCTAGACCTTGTGAATCTTTCCTGGTTTGTATAGAAGATTCGGCGTTGTGATTTTCGTGGTCTTTTTCGTGCTTGTTTTTGGTGCCTTTGTTCTTGGTGTGATTCCGCAGATTTGAGTGGGTTTCTCCCCGGATTTCTTTGAGGAAAACATGGATGGATGTCTTGTGCATCTTTGGGATTGATCTTGTGCCCTCAAACGCCGGGAAACCACTTCGATTCAAGGATTCTCGTTCGGAGCTCTAGTTTTTGGTGGTGTTCAAAGGATCCGCGATTCCCGATGATTTAGGAAGTTAGGAGGCGAAATTTTTAGGGGTATAGCATCCTTGGTTGACGCTTTTCATGTCCCCAAACTCTTGTCTCAACATCTTCTACCGTTTGGGAGATCCGGTGATGGATTGGGAGAGTTGACCCTCGGGGTCGAGCAGTTTTCTACTCTGTTCGTGTGGCGAGGACGGTCCGCGAGGCGGTGGCGGACGGTCCGCGGGCGGCGTGTTCTTCGCGTGTTCGTCGTGTTCTTGCGCGCCTTTGCTTTCAATCCGGCTTTGTTTTAGGTTTTCGTTGCAGCCGGTTCGCAGACGGTCCGAGCTTCAGTAGCGGACGGTCCGGAACCCGCGCGGACGGTCCGCCCGGTCTTCGCGAACGGTCCGTTTTTCTCGGGTCGGTTCTGGTGGTTCTGTTGTCTTTAACAGACGGTCCGTGGCTCCTGGCCGGACGGTCCGCGTGTCCCTTGCGGACTGTCCGCGGCACTGGCCGGACCGTCCGCGCGGCCTTGCGGACGGTCCGCCTCCGCCCCGTCGGCGGACAGCTCCGCCCAAGGCGAAGGCGACTTGGTTCTTTGTTTCGATTCCTTCCTTCTTCTTTCGTGCATCCACGTGTGCTTCAAGGGATCGTTCCTAAGACTTGAGGTTGATCCATAACCTTGTTGTCTTGGCGGTTGGTGTGTGATTCGATCCATCGCTCGTGTGTGATCGGGATTTGTCTAGGGTATAGGCCGGGTTCTTTGGAAAGAATTTTTATCGGCTCCTATTCACTCCCCCCTCTCTAGTCGCCATTGAAAGTGCATCTTGGCCCCTAATTGTTTTGGTGATAATGACAAGCACGGTTTGTGGTATTTAATGCTTTGTCAAGATGTGTGCAGGTCTTAAATGAATAAAACTCATATGGTTGATCAAAGGAAGCCCCCCAATTTCTAGTCGTTGCTTTCAACTCAAATCAAGGCTTTATTTCATTTTACTTTTGAATTTGAGTATAGGAAACACTGTACTATAAAGGGGGATGCAAATCTATAGCCAAGAGATGCTAAAAGTGCTCTAGAAGGTAATCCAAGTGAGTGAGAAGAGTTGAGAGTTGGCACGTGCACAAATGTTGTTCTTTTCCCAAATTTTCAGCCTGGGTCGGTTGTACCGACGCCATGTCGGTACTACCGGCGCTCACCCCTCGGTAGTACCGGCGCAGGGCCGGTATACCGATATGGCTTCACTGGCGAGTTTTAGCCAGGGGGTCGGTACTACCGACCCTGTGTCGGTACTACCGATGGTCGTACTATTTTGGTTCTGAAAAAACCCCCCTCGGTAGTACCAACGCCATGTCGGTAGTACCGGGGTTACACGATTCTGCACAGTTACGGCTAGTTTTTGGCCCTAGGTATTTAAGCCCCCTTCTCCCTCCTTACTCATTGCTGACCAACCACGAGACAAACACTTCCTTGAGCATTCACTCCACCTCTCCCCTCTCCTCTAGAGCTAATCCTTGATTCCCTTGAGCTAGGGTTTGAGTAGAGAGGTGAATTCTAGCAAAGTTTGCCCAAGCTTTGAGAGCCCCATCGTCCTTCTCCTTCTCAAGAGCACTTGAAGCATCTCTGGGCTTTTGGTTTGCATTTGTTACTCTTGAAGCTTGCTTCTAGACGGTTAGGCGTCGCACGCGAGTGCCCTCTTTGTGTGGTGCATCCGGGATCGTTTGTATTGCCCTCTCCTTGGTGGAGAATTCTTAGTGAGCACCAATCTTCCTTTGTGGGGGTTGGAAGAGGAAAAGAGGCTCTTGGTGATAGCCCTCCCTTTGTGGGATCCTCAACGGAGACGTAGCATCCTTTGTGGGTGTGAACTTCGGATTAAATCTTGTGTCTCCTTTTGCTTGCTTGAATTCTTTGTTTCTAACGAACCCTAGAACTTGTTTTAGCCCGACCTATCAATTGGTTGCTATCCTACTCATTTCTGTGGTTGCAGGTGGTTCTTAGCCTCTAAACTAAGACTTTGATTCAAGTAGAATTGCTAGAAACCCTGCAGAATTCAAATTTCATTTTAAGTCACTCGCCTGTCGGTAGTACCGACCCGGTACCGTAGTACTGACCCCGTCGGTAGAACTGGCACCACGTCGGTAGTACCGACAGGAGGTTTAACCGCTGCTTTTGTTTCAGAAATTTGAAGTGATCCTATTCACCCCGCCTCTAGGCATCACAAGGTCCTTTCAATTGGTATCAGAGCCTAATCCCTTGATTTAGGCTTAACCGCTAAGGGATCAAGATGTCGGGGATTGGAAGCAACCCAACCGCCGAAGAAATTGCCGCAGAAGAAGCTCAAGAGAGAGAGCTCAAGGCAGCTCAAGTCGGCGACCTCGTCGGCAGGGCCCCAAGTCGTACACCATCCAACGTTGATAGATCCGACGACTCATCATCGGATTCCGACTCCGACTCGGATTCCAACTCAAGCGATGAGGATGTCAAGGACGATGATCATGCGGCAAAGAAGGCGGCAAAGAAGAGAAGAAAGGCCAAGAAGAAGAAGAAGGCCAAGAAGATGGCAAAGAAGCTCCTCAAGAAGATGACCAAGAAGGAGCAAGCCAAGTACTCTCACTCCGGCTTCTACGAAGTGCCCCACAACTACGAGCAAATCCTGGGCAACAACTCTAACGACAAATTTTATTCCGTGCATTTGGGAAAGCCTCCTCATTTCGATGGGAAGGACTATCCCAAATGGGCTTATGATATGCAAATGCACCTTTACGGGCTTCACCCTTTCTCTGTGGAAGATTGTGGTTGTAGGTGTGACAATTCTCGCCGAAGGAGAAGCCCTCACGATTGAACATGAGCAAGACCTTCACCGCAATGTGCAAGCCACAAGAGTCTTCACGGGATCCTTGTGTGCACAAGAGTTCAACAAGGTGTGCAACATCCAAATTGCCAAGGTAATTTGGGATACACTCAAGGAAGCACATGAGGGAACCGAGCATGTGAGACAAGGGAAGATGGACCTAATCAACGGAGAACTTGAGCTTTTCTTCATGAAGGATGGAGAGACCGTACAAGAAATGTATGATAGGCTCATGGTACTTGTCTCGGACATTAGAGCTCTCGGAAGTAGAGATTGGGATGACTCAAAGGTCACAAAGAAGTTGCTAAGAGCTTTTGCCCCCAAGGACAAGAACTTGACACAAATGATAAGAAGAGACCCAAGATATCCAACGATGACTCCCACTCAACTTCTTGGAGAAATATTGCATCAAGAACTTGTTGACCAAGATGTGGAGAAGTCTCTAACCTTGAAGATGGGCGAGAGTCTAGCTCTCAAAGCTAGCTCTAGTGAAGTAGTTGAAGAGAAGCCCAAGCCCTCCAAGAGCAAAAAGGAGGACACTAGCGATGAAGAAAGCACGGATGAAGAAACCGCCTTTGCTATAAGGAAATACAAGAAATTCTTGAAGTCAAGAAACTCAAGAAAAGGTGGAGATGATAGAAGGAAGAAGTCACAAAGGAAGTGTTATGAGTGTGGAGAGTATGGACACTTCATTGCCGAGTGCCCCAAGAACAAGAACAAGAATGAGGAAGAAAAGAGGTTCAAGGAGAGGAGCAAGGAGTACAAGAACAAGTACCAAGGGCGTGCACACGTGGGTCAACAATGGGACTCAAGTGATGAAGATGAAGAACCAAAGAAGCAAGGGATGGCAACAATTGCCATGGCACAAGGCTCATCTTCACCACGCCTCTTCAACGACCTCTCCGATGATGAAGACCACTCTCATTTTTTGCCTTATGGCAAGGGGGAGCAAGGTACAAGAGTCTTCCGTCTCATCCTCTCCAACATCATCTTCATCCACTTCTAGTAGTGACATAGAAAACATAGATGAGGAAAAGGAAATAGAGAACAACATGATAAAGAAATTTGGTAAAAATGGCCACAAGGAAATTAAAAGGCTGTTGGACAAACTAGAGAAAAAGAAAGAGATTCTTCATGAGCAAGAAGACTTGCTTATCTTTGAAAAGGAAAGAAACCTTGCTCTAGAAAAATCTCTTGCCGAAGAGAAGGCTAAGGTTGAAAAGTTGACCATGGACTTGTCCTTGATCGATGATTCTAATAAGAGGATGTCAAAGGATTACACCTTGGCAAATGAATCTTTAGCTTCCCTAAAGGCTACTCATAGTGAGCTTCAATCAAGCTTCTCATGCTTGACGGAGAAGTACAAGTCTCTTGAAGCTAACTTTAGTAGTCTCTGGGAAAGCACCAAAGACACTCCATCGGCAAGATTGGACTCTAGTGCCTCCACTAGCAAAACTTGCTCTTCTTGCTCTAACATTGATATGAATGCTATCAAGACTAACCATGCAAGGCTTGAAGAGAAAATTAAGAGCAAGGACAAGGAAATTGCCCGATTGAACATGTTGTTTACACAAGGCAACACTAGTGCCAAGTCCATACCCAAGGTAGTGGACAAGCAAGGACTTGGACACCGCAAGAACAATAAGGAAAATGGTAGAGTGACGGTGAAAGGGCATGAGATCCCCTTATGGAACAAGGGAGGCTACCTCAACACGATAATGGATATTGCCCATGGAGTCACCACATCTACCACAACCAAGGAAGATCCAAAGATAGTGCAAACCACAAAGGGAATTGGTGGGAGTAACACCCCACCTAAGGCATCAAAGAATGTGGTTGAGCACAAATCCACACCCAACTATACTTGTGATTACATTGTAACCTTGGACCATAATGGTAAAATGGTCGTCAAGTATGTTGGGGCCTATGCCATGAAGGCCATGAGAAAGAGTGTGTGGGTTCCAAAAGTTTATGCATCTAACCTCCAAGGACCCAAATCCTTTTGGGTACCTAAACCAAGAGCTTAAACTTTTTTTGTAGGCCTACTCCTTCGGTGGAAGCGCATGGTTGATTGATAGTGGTGCCACTAATCACATGACCGGAGATGAAGGCTTGTTTGCATCCCTTGACCCTTATGACAACCCTACAGAAACTATCATCTATGGAGACAATGGTCAAGGGGATGTCATTGGTTTAGGTAAAATTGCTATCTCAACAACAAATTCAATTGAAGATGTTTATCATGTGCAAGGGTTGGGATACAACTTGTTGTCGGTTTCACAACTTTGTGAGAAAGGCTACAATTGTCTCTTTACTCATGAGGGTGTGACCGTCTCTAGAAGGGAGGATTCCTCTATTGTCTTTGCAGGTCATTTACGGGGAAAACTTTACTATGTGGATTTCACAAAAGTAAAGGTGGATCCTAATGCTTGCTTAGTGGAAAAATCCGACTTGGGTTGGCTATGGCATCGCCGACTAGCCCATGTTGGCATGAGGAACTTGGCCAAACTTCAAAAGGACGAGCACATCCTAGGACTAACAAATGTTGTCTTTGAGAAAGATAGGTTGTGTAGCGCATGTCAAGCCGGGAAGCAAGTTGGAGCTCATCATCCCGCCAAGAACATTCTATCCTCATCAAGACCATTGAAGCTACTACACATGGATTTATTTGGACCAATTGCCTACATAAGCATCGGTGGTAACAAATATGGTTTAGTAATTGTTGATGACTTTTCCCGTTTCACTTGGGTATTCTTTTTGCAAGATAAAAGTGAGGCGAAGGGAATTGTGAAGAAGTTCATTAGAAGAGTTCAAAATGAGTTTGCGCTCAAGGTCAAGAACATAAGAAGTGACAACGGCTCGGAGTTTAGGAACACACAAGTTGAAGAGTTCCTAGATGAAGAAGGCATCAAGCATGAACTCTCCGCTCCATATACACCTCAACAAAATGGCATCGTTGAGAGGAAGAACCGTACATTGATAGAAGCGGCAAGGAAAATGCTTGATGAGTACAAGACTCCGGACTCATTTTGGGCGGAAGCCATCAACACCGCATGCCATGCCGCCAACCGACTCTACCTCCACAAGTACTTGAACAAGACTCCCTACGAAATCATCACCGGTAAGAAGCCTAGTGTGCATTACTTTAGGGTTTTTGGGTGTAAGTGTTTCATACTTAACAAGAAACCCAAAGCCTCAAAGTTTGCATCCAAGGTTGATGAAGGTTTTCTACTTGGTTATGGAACTAACGAGCATGCCTATCGTGTTTTCAACAAAACCACCGGTTGTGTTGAGACCACGGTAGACGTGAAATTTGATGAATCCAATGGCTCTCAACGAGAGCAAGTTAGTGAAAACCTTGTAGATGATGAAGAACCCCCAAGCATATCCATCTTTAGAATGGGGACCGGTGAAGTAATGCCTCGGGAGATTCAAGCACAAACTCCGGATGACACAAGCACTCAAGATCCATCATCATCAACAAGAGTGGAACCACCTAGTTCTCAAGTCCATCAAGATGAGAGTCAAGTTCATGGTGATGATCATGGACGGGGCTTTGATCAAGGGGGAGAACTAAGTGATGAAGCTTAAGAAGATACACCACAAGTTGAAGATGATGATGATGATGGACCTATCCAATGTCAATCTCAAGAACCACACCCAAGGGTACATCAAATGGTTCAACGAGATCATCCCGTTGACAACATTCTTGGGAGTATTCAAAGAGGGGTAACAACTCGATCTAGATTGTCAATTTTTGTGCATTTTACTCGTTTGTTTCCTCTTTGGAACCTCTTAGTGTGGAACAAGCTCTTGAGGATCCGGATTGGATTATTGCCATGGAGGAAGAATTGAACAACTTCAAGAGAAATGAAGTTTGGGAGTTGGTACCAAGACCCAAGCAAAATGTGATCGGCACCAAATGGGTTTTTAGGAACAAGCAAGATGAATTTGGTGTCATCACGAAGAACAAGGCAAGGCTTGTTGGCAAGGGTTACACACAAGTTGAAGGCTTGGACTTTGGAGAGACTTATGCTCCAGTAGCAAGGCTTGAGTCAATTCGCATTCTTTTAGCCTATGCTACCCACCATGATTTCAAGCTTCATCAAATGGATGTGAAGAGTGCATTCTTGAATGGACCTCTACAAGAAGAAGTGTATGTGGATCAACCACCGGGCTTTGAAGACTCAAGATTTCCAAATCATGTGTACAAGCTCCATAAGGCGCTCTACGGGCTTAAGCAAGCTCCTAGAGCATGGTATGAATACCATAAGGATTTTCTTCTCAAGAACGGCTTTGAGATAGGCAAAGCCGATTCTACTCTCTTCATACAAAGAAACGGAAAAGATATTTTCATTTGTCAAATTTATGTCGACGATATCATCTTTGGGTCTACTAATGATAAATTTTGTGAAGAATTTAGTAGGATCATGACCAAGAGGTTTGAGATGTCTATGATGGGAGAATTGAAGTTCTTTCTTGGATTTCAAATCAAGCAAATGAAGGAAGGAACTTTCTTGTGTCAAACACAGTATGTGAAGGATATGCTTAAGAGGTTTGACATGGCCGATTCCAAGCCCATCAAAACTCCCATGGCATTAAATGGACATCTTGATCTCAATGAAGAAGGAAGTCGGTCGACCAAAAAGTATTCCGTTCCATGATTGGATCCCTCCTTTACCTTTGTGCATCTAGGCCCGATATAATGCTTAGTGTGTGCATGTGTGCAAGATTTCAAGCCAATCCTAAAGAGTGCCATCTAATGGCTGTTAAGAGGATCTTTAGATATTTAGTTCATACTCCTAACCTAGTCTTGTGGTATCCCAAAGGTTCCACTTTTGATCTACTTGGCTACTCCGATTTGGATTATGCCGGTTGCAAAGTAGATCGAAAGAGCACTACCGGGACTTGCCAATTTCTTGGTAGGTCTTTGGTGTCATGGAGCTCAAAGAAGCAAAATTCGGTTGCTTTATCCACGGCCGAAGCCGAATATGTGGCGGCCGGTGCTTGTTGTGCACAACTCTTGTGGATGAAGCAAACGTTGAGTGATTATGGTTGCAAGTTTAGTAAGATTCCACTCTTGTGTGACAATGAGAGTGCTATCAAACTAGCGAACAATCCTGTCCAACACTCTAGAACAAAGCACATAGACATTAGACACCACTTCTTACGGGATCATGAGGCTAAGGGTGACATTGCTTTACGACATGTTTGCACCGAAAAGCAACTTGCCGACATTTTCACTAAGCCTCTAGACGAGCAAAGGTTTTGTGCTTTGAGGAGTGAGCTAAACATCTTAGATTCTCGTAACTTGGCTTGATCTTTTGCACATAAACCTGTTTGTTGCCTAGATAGGAAGCAAAATGTTTTATTTTAACTTTCCTTGTGTGTGTCTTACAAAACTTTGGATCTTTACATAGTGAGTGGTGACTATAGCTTTGATTGATTGTTTGTGACTAGTCACCAACTCCTATGGGGTCTCTACATGTCCATATTCCCCTCTACAAAAAATCTCCATCTAGAACCTCAATCAATCTCAAAAACTAGTTAAACTGTCGGTACAGCCGACACAAGGTCGGTAGTACCGATATGAGCCCACCGTTGGAATTTCTGGAGCTTCACGGTAGAACCGACGCCGTGTCGGTACTACAGGACCCCCCGGTAGAACCGACCCGGGGTCGGTATACCGATATGACATCTCTGTCTCAATTTCTAGGGACCGCCGGTAGTACCGACACCCTGTCGGTACTACCGATAATCGCCGCTGGGTTATATAAGCCCCGCGCCCTGAGGCTAGGGTTTCAGTTCTTCTTTCAACCGTTGGCCGCGCCCCCTCTCTCTCCCACTGCTCAACCCTTGAGGGGTCTCAAAAACCAACCGTGCAAAGTGTTTCTAGTCCACTTCTTTAGATTCTCCACCCTCCGGAACATCCGATCCTCGCCGGAAGTTCGTCGATTCGCGCGGGAAGCATCTCAAGGTATACATTCAAAATCTCCGTCGATCGATCTCTAAATGTAGTTGTTTCTAGAGGCAATGCTTTAGGGAATCATCATCTTTTCAATCCTAGAACCCGTATCTATGATTTCGTAGCTTTTGGTTGGCTAAATCTTCCGGATTCAAATCTTTTCACCCAAAATCGACCCCCATCGGTAGTACCGACCCTGTGTCGGTAGTACCGATGGGGGGCTGTCAACTGAGCCCCTCCCTTAATTTGAGGCATCCCTTTCCATAAATCTTCACCCATCTTATGCACTCTGTTCTAATGCTCCAGATGGGTCGTGCCGGCAAGCAAGTGGTTCGCGAAGGATCCGATGAAGATGACGTTCCTCTCGCTCAAAGGAAGAGGAAAGGGGGAGCTAGCTCTCAAGCCCCTCGCGGTCGTGGTCGTACCAATCCACCAGCTGCTCCTCGCCAATCCAAGGGACAAGGTCATCGTGCCCGTTCCAAGCAAGCTCACCAGCCCGATGATCACTACGATGATTATGAGGATATCTCTTTGGAAACCCTCTCCTCCTTCATCCTTCGGCCATCCATCCCTCCTCGTCCCACTACCGTGGGTGGCTCCTCCTCCGGTGGCCCATCCTTCTATGAGCCACCCTCCTCTCGTGGGCCATCCGCATCTAGAGGCACCATTCCCCCCGGCAAGAAAAAGAGTATCTTTAACTTTCTCTCTCAAGGTCTTTTTGCTTGCTTCAATGTGGGAAAGCACAATGCACAGGAGATTCATGCACATAGGCAGCATATTGATGAGCAACTCCTTAAGTTGGAGACGCGTCAAAAGGCTTTGCTCGCTCAACACAACATCGAGCACTCTCCCGTCCGCGAGCCCATGGATTTTCCTCCTCCACCAACCTTCTACAACCCTTGGGAGATCTATGGCGACACCTCCATGATGTATGGAGCTCCTCCGGCCGACATCGACGATGAGGACTTTGGTGGTGGTGAGACCGACGACGACGACGACTCTCCTCCGGCTGCCCACTCTCCACATGACTATGATGATTGAAGGGCCTCCTCTTTTTGGCGCTTGATGCCAAAGGGGGAGTGAGCTCACAATTTACTCATGTGTGGTGTGGGCTTGTATCTCCATCTATCTATCTATCCTTTAGTTGTGGACATATATGGACTACTTGTGTATTTGTGTGGTGTAATGCTTGGTGAAGAACCTAGAACTCGTTTAAATTTGTAAGACCTAAATTGTGCTTGTGGTGTGAGGAACCTTGTTTATCTATTTGTGATGCTTGTTGTTTCTCATTTTATTGTTTTGTATATCATGTCATATGCATCACGGTTTATATATCACACTCATGCACTTGTGTATACAATTTGAGAGTGAAAAGTCTTCTAAGTGTGTGATAGGCATTTGAGGCCTTCATAAAAGACAAAGCACACATTTAGGGGGAGTTTCATTTTCAAATTTGTCCAATACACACATCTTTTATAAAAACAAATTGTGGTTGTCATCAATCACCAAAAAGGGGGAGATTGAAAGTGCATCTTGGCCCCTAATTGTTTTGGTGATAATGACAAGAACGATTTGTGGTATTTAATGCTTTGCAAGATGTGTGCAGGTCTTAAATGAATAAAACTCATATGGTTGATCAAAGGAAGGCCCCCAATTTCAAGTCGTTGCTTTCAACTCAAATCAAGGCTTTATTTCATTTTACTTTTGAATTTGAGTATAGGAAACACCGTACTATAAAGGGGGATGCAAATCTATAGCCAAGAGATGCTAAAAGTGCTCTAGAAGGTAATCCAAGTGAGAGAGAAGAGTTGAGAGTTGGCACGTGCACAAAATGCTTTTCTTTTCCCAAATTCTCAGCCTGGGTCGGTTGTACCGACGCCATGTCGGTACTACCGGCGCTCACCCCTCGGTAGTACCGGCGCAGGGCCGGTATACCGATATGGCTTCACTGGCGAGTTTTAGCCAGGGGGTCGGTACTACCGACCCTGTGTCGGTACTACCGATGGCCGTACTGTTTTGGTTCTGAAACCCCCCCCCCTCGGTAGTACCGACGCCGTGTCGGTAGTACCGGGGTTACACGATTCTGCACAGTAACGACTAGTTTTTGGCCCTGGGTATTTAAGCCCCCTTCTCCCTCCTCACTCATTGCTGACCAACCACGAGACAAACACTTCCTTGAGCATTCACTCCACCTCTCCCCTCTCCTCTAGAGCTAATCCTTGATTCCCTTGAGCTAGGGTTTGAGTAGAGAGGTGAATTCTAGTGAAGTGTGCCCAAGCTTTGAGAGCCCCATCGTTAGCGATGCAAGTGGGTCGGCAATGGGTCAACCGATGCCTGACCCAAATGACCCATTAAATAATTTTTGGGTTTTGGGTTGACCCAATGTATGACCCACAGATTGCAGTGGGTTACCCAATACCCGAGCCTGGAACGAGGAGCCCGTGGTGTTTCACGGCCACGTCGCCAGTTCCATGAGGAAGCGGTACGGTCAGACAGGTTTCTGTGCAAGCTCTTCTGTTAGCATAAATCTTGATGCACTTCAACTCAAACTCTAAAGAGCAATAGGTGAATTCAAGTAAATTACACAGAGCATGTTAGCATAAAGGAACTAAGGCCTTTTTACAGACACAAGCGCAATGGCAACAACGCCTTTGAGTATGTGAAATGTGTTCTAGCAACAAAGCATAACCAGGTCATGTTCATGGATGTCTGCTCTAGGATATATATGCCTTAACAGACGCCGGCAAGCGTTCGACCACTCGTCCATTAGCCACTTGATTTTGACAAAAGCGTAAGACGCCAAGTCGTCGATTTCTTCCTCGCATTGTTCATAGACAATGAAGACAATGAACAAGGATGCCAATACTGCATACGAAGAAGAGATTCAGATGATAAACTTGTTCTGAGACGGTAAATGAGCAGTTGAGCACAAATTAGTGGCAAAATATAATCCCTTACCAAGACCCATCAGAACTCTGAATTGAAAGTTCAACAATAGCTTGGTGCTGTACAAAAATGCAAATACCTGCAATATAGCGAAAAAACCATATATCATATATAACATAGGAACTTTTTTCCACAATTGTATCACTCCTATAACAAAATAGCTATGTTTTCTCTGTCATGTATTATTCATTTGCAGTGACTTTCTTCGATAAAGCCTATCATTTTGTTGTGGAAAACTTGTCACTATTTTATGGATCCTTCTAAACACCATTAGTCAAGAAGGATTATTTAGACAGGCTGAGTTATGAACAGATTGAGATATAGAACTAATGATTCCTTCTAATAATGCACTTGCTGTGTAGACAAGTCTCCTGTATACACAAGTCTGTTAATGAACCACTATTCTATGACAGGACCATCAGGCTTAATCTGTTAATGCACTTACTGTGTGCACATCTAATTTGCTTGGACAGCTAAAAAAATTATTCCTCAATTGCTACCTAGCATTATTTATCAACTATATATACACATGATACCTGTTATGCCCATGAAGTAAGATCAGATTCATATGTTGTCTCATCACTGGTAAGGTCCGAATTTGTCAAAACTTTGTAAGACTGTAACAGCAAGAGAATTAATTAAGATTCAGACATGATGAGTGGCAATACTTCTAAGAGATATTCAGACCAGAATACTGACCGGTGGTGCTACCACTTGAAGAATCAGCAGATCTGGAGAGGGAACCCGCATCCAGTCCTGAAGGCAAATCAGTGCTTCAACAGTATCAGTGCTTAGCCTGCTCCGAAAATCACTAACAACTCGCTGACCAGTGCTAAATGCTGACTCAGATGGTACAGTTGTTGCTGATATTGCCAACACATCACAAGCCATTCGAGAAAGGACTGGATATGTTGTAGAGTTCGATTTCCACCATCCCAATATATCAAACTCTTCAACTCTAGGGATTGTATCTTCAGCCAAGTATGCACTAAGCTCATTAGAAGATTGAATGTGCAGCACAACACTTCTATGTTGGTCCCAGTCATCAAATGTATCATCCCTCTCAACATTAACTTCACCTGAGCCATTCATTTCATGTCCCAAATCAGCACCTGAGCGATTCATTTGAGAAGAATACTCGTTGAAAAGCTTCTTAAGTGTGCTCATTATTATATCTAACTTTGGTATTGCAGATGAGCCAAAGAATTTTTTTCATACGGAAATCCACATAAGAGTACTTGAACCTTGGATCAAGAATAATCGGGATGGAGAAAGATAAATATGTAATCTCCCAGTACTGCATAAATTTCTTCTCCATCTCCTTTGCCATAGATGCAATATCTTGATCTCCATTGTAAGATTCCTTTTCAATGGCTAATTTGATCTTCCAAAGTTGCTGAAAGTAATGATGGGCTGTAGGATACAAATACCCAGATAAGCGGTTGGTAGCATCGCGAAATACTTTCAAGCAAACACAAACAGCCCTTGATCTTTCCCATTCCATTGTTGAGGGTGCGGTAACAAAATTCTGATCCCGTTTTCCTAACTCATCAAAAACCTTCCTAAATGGATATGCAGAATCAAGCATAAGATAGGTCGAGTTCCATCTTGTACAAATATCAAGGGTGGGCTGTTTTTCAGTTGATACCCCTATCTGTTTGGCTAGTTCCTCAAATTTTTCCTTTCTAGCTTGAGAACTTTTCACATATTTCACACTTTCTCTAATATTATGCACTATGCCACTGATTTTTCTCAATCCATATTGAACTACCAAATTAATGACATGTGCACCACATCTAATGTGAAAAAGTCTTCCTTTACATGGCAGAACTTCTTGAATAAAAGATTCTCTCTCAACAAATCCATCATTGAATTGTTAACTTTGGCATTGTCTAAAGTTATACTAAAAAGTTTGTCCTCAATATTCCATTCTTGAATGCATTTTAATATAACATTAAACATAGACTGTGCATTGTGTGGTGATTCCATCATCACGAATTTGATAATCCGTTTTTCAAGTTTCCAATCACGTGAGATCCAATGACAAGTGACACATAAATACCCTAAGGTTTGATTTGAGGTCCACATGTCAACAGTTAATGACACCCTTGAAATGGAATTTGCAAATATCTCCTTTAGTTCAAACTTTGC
Source organism: Cenchrus americanus (assembly GCA_947561735.1). Lineage (NCBI taxonomy): Eukaryota > Viridiplantae > Streptophyta > Magnoliopsida > Poales > Poaceae > Cenchrus > Cenchrus americanus. Next base: position 80,332,549 of record OX387240.1, read on the forward strand.
ATCTTCAAAGATCCTCATACAATCCAACTTAATTGTGGTCCTTGACCCCAGTTTGAATAATGGGTTCAAACTAGCAACAAACTCTATAAAACCATCATATTCAACTATAGAGAATGGCAGCTCATGCAAGACAATCATACGAACCAAAGATTTGCGAGCAAAATCTGAATCATAAATCCAATTGTCCAGCACATCATTGTTACTAGAAGTTGAACCAGCACACATTTTGTCAACTAACTCAGTGATTCTAGACTTCATTTTGCATCGTTCCAAATGTTTCTTCAGATGGCTAGTTCCTATGTTTTGCCTTCCACTTAGATACTCATGACAATGTATACATTTTGCTTTAACGATCTCACCATTTATAAAGATAGGTTCAAATTCCTTCCAGTAAACAGACCTCAATTGCCTAGATTTACTACCTGCTCTAGAGCCTACATAATTAAAGTCAAAATTAATACTTCTATAAATATGACCTCTTGTACATAATAAGTTGCAAAAGTAATACTATCATCAACAATAGAAATTGTCACTCACCATTTGAATTTTGAGTTGTCGTGCTTCTAATAGGGGACCTTAGTCTTGGAGAGATTTGAATACGATTGATTATCCTAAGACTGGGAGAACCAACTACACACCTTGCTTGCCTCGACCGATCAAATCTTGATCCAACTGTTGAATCTCTTGTTCTATTGGTGGTTCTAGAGTTGATCGACTGTGGCATTATGACCTGCACTACTGGAGTTCTTTGTGAAGGAGAACCAGCAGATAACTGTTCATCATACTCTGGAGGAGTACGCATGGGAGAACCAGCCATAGTGTTAAAAACCTACAAAAAAATGACAGACTTAGCTTATCACATGGATTAGACAGAATGGTAGGGAACACTTTCAAAAAGCTTGTGCTGCCGACAATCTAATTTTGTCATATATTGAACTGAAAAGCTGGACTGTCTTGCTACTGCTAAACCAAATCAAACAATAGCTTCGTGATAAACTGACTAGGATCAAATCAAATTGTGCTGAAAATAAAACATGATTCCTCAATCCTTACTAACTGCAGAGTTGAACTACCCTGTCAGTGGCGGACCCAGAAAAAATTTTAGGTAGGGCGGCTTATGACGACAGACATGCCATATTTATCTCAATATCAAAACGGTAAAAATGACCCAAGTAAAAATGATAGTATGTTCTCTTCAGTTGAAGAACAACACACTAAGTACAGACAACAATATCAGAAGTCCGTAACCTACGAATAATATCACATACTAACTGGGAATTTTCATCAAGCCTCATTAAGTTTACACGACTCAGATGGAAGTTCGAACATCACAACAATTGCAGCATCCTCAAGCTGCAGTTAGGAATTGGAATAGCCTACCAGCCCCTGAGCATCTTGCTGATCGTACTAATAACAAGACGAGTATCAGCTACAAAGCCCCTGAGCTAGAACAGAATATTTCCAATAAAGCAATCTATACCTTAGGCTCAATCAAAGGGATGGCCGAGCGAGCCCACAAGAGAGAAATCACTTGAGAACATCCACGCTATATTCAATCCAAGTAATTTCTGAACCTTTGATTCAATCCTAGTAATTTCTGAGGTAGTAAACCTAAGATCTGCACTACCGTATCAGACAAAATCACCTAGCCCCCAGCAAAACCACAAAGCAACTCGCCGCAACCGTGAAACACCGGGAGTTCGCAACCCCCCAAAAAAATCAAACTTTTTTTGCTAGGAAACGTTAAATAAAACAAGATCTGAACGAGAATTAACAAATCCCTCGGACAATATGGGGAACCTGGAAAGCAAATCAAGTCACCACCACGGAGCAAATTCAAGTAATACAGAAAACAAAAACACGCAGCAAACAAAACGACAAGAAGAAGGAAAAAAAGTAGAATCGAGGGCTCGCAGAAGTGGAGAGACGAATATGCAGAAGACGACGAACAAACAGTCGCGGCAAGCTACCGCATCCCTACCTTGCCATATTGGTAGATCCGCCACTTCCCTGTGCAAAAATCAAAGGGAGAAGAGAACAAGTCTGGATCTGCAAATCAACAACTGAGATCGCCAAAAAAAAGCTTGTATGGGATCTGTTGACGGTGAAAATCCGTCAACCTAGCCATGAGTTTACCTTCGGTGTTGGCATGAGTTTTATACCTTATCCATTGGTACTAACCCCCGTGGTATAACAAGTTCACGTGTGCATGTCGGTTTTGGAGTTTAATGTTTATGCAGGGTTTTAGTGTTGAATGCAAGACTTTCGGGATAAGTTCATCAAGCACCTCATGACAAGACCTTGAAGCCCCGTACAAGTCATGCAACGAAGCAAACTTAACTCCAAGAAGCCGGGGACTTGATCCGAGAAGACGACGGACTCCGAGGACCCGACTCGAAAAAGTGCGCGAATCTTGCAAGACAAGGAGTTGTGTCCAATTCGGAGAGAAACCGACGACATGGACCTACATGCAGAAGGGGGAAACATCCGAGAAGCAAGGGAACCGACGTAGAGCAAAGGAGGCCTCGGGGCCGGGCTCGGATGGGCCAAGGCCGGCCGGCCGCGCCGGCCGGTCGGCCCGGCCGTCCGGGGCCCGCAAGGCTCCCCTTTGCCCTAGCCACCAATCGAGCTATTTATAGCCCCCTGACCGAGAGCCACGCATCATACAATTCGTCATCGGCCGCCGAGGAGCAGAGAAGAGAGGGACACCATCTCGGAGAGGAGAGGGTCGAGCTAGTTGACTAGGGTTCCCCTAGCCGACGTGGGAACCTTGCACGGAAGACCACGTCGGAGTTCCCGAGCTAGAAGCAAGATCAAGGAAGGATCCCGGTGGTGATCTTGTGTATGTATCATTGTTATAGTTGAATTATCAAGTTGAATCTTTTCCTAGCGATCAAGTGTTTCCTCGAAGATTTTGTTTTTCGATCGGCTTTGCTTATTCCAATTCTATTCTCGAGATAGATTACATAGGGTGTTCTTGTAGCCGCGGTGGCTAGAGGTACACGCCGGATCTTCCGAAAGAATCTCGACTTGTCTTTTGACTCGCCCTAAGTTCCCCGCATGAGTAGGGATACATTGTGACAGAACGGGGGTTCCGAAAGGCGGATGTTTTCGGATTTGGACGGGAAACCACGATTTAAAGACGCTTCTTATAAGATTCGATTTGCTACTTCTTCTCTTGCTTGGAACTTCAACAAAAGGCTTACCCCGATCCCTCTAGATCGGTTTATCTACCCAATCTTACTTTGTTTTCTCCGGTCTTTAGTAGATTAGATTCGTTTCGTGTGTTTTACTTAGATGCATTAGGGTTTCTTTTATCGAAGATTGGAGTTACTTGGCTTTATTAGATTAAGTTTTGCGTCACACATTTGTTCCACGGATTCGATACCTTGGGTTCACCACTCGAGGGAAGAAGGGTCTCTTGACTACGACGGGAGACTTGTCCGCTTGCAAGTCACAAACGAACTTTGATACAACTATTAACCGTCAACAAGCCTCTTTTTCTGGCGCCGTTGCCGGGGAACAAGTGATCAAGATTTGATTTTTTATTGTCTTTTTGTAATTTTCAGTTTTCTTTTTGTTTTTCTTTTTGCATCTACTAAATTTTGATCATCCTCAAAATACATCTAATATAGTTTGTCTAACCCTAGTTTTTATAGATTTGTTTTTACTTTCTAGTTTTTGCATACTTTGTTTATTGCTAAACCTAACAGGAGATGGGCGGCTACCTCTCCAACAAACCCGATAATTTTGTGGATGATCCAGAACAACTTTACAGGCTAAGGAGACGCGAAGCACATCAAGCTAAAAAGCTGGATTTTGTAGATTCGGAGTCGGAAGACAAAGGATCGCAGGAATCTCCGAAGAATTCACCACCTCAAAGTTCTTAGGAGAATCGACTTCCACTGATGGGTGACCAACCACCGCAAGAACGCAAGATTGGGGAGCTATGCACCCCAGACATCATCGACCTACCAATGTTGAACCTTGAGGAGATCGGAAGACCGTTCGAGATCAAGACCTCAACAATCCGCATGGTGCAACATTCACCCTTCACCGGTAAAGAGGATCCGAACCTTCACCTCCAAGCATTCATTCAACTATGTCAGACTTTCAACATGGATGGGGTGACTCAAGACCAAATGAGGGCAAGGCTTTTTCCGTTTTCACTACTCGGGAAGGCTTTGCAATGGTTCCACTCTCAACCGGCGGAGACGGTGCAAAATTGGAACACGTTGATGAAGGCTTTCATGAAGGAATACTACTCACCGGGTAAAACTCAAAGCTTGCGTAATAAGATTGCCACCTTTGTTCAATATCCTACAGAAACTATCTCGGAGGCATTCGAGCGCTTCAACGAGTACACCCGGGCGGTTCCACATCACAAGTTCCCGAAGGAAGACCTCGTGCAAAAGTTCTATCAAGGACTCACCATGGCGTCAAGGACGATCATCGATGCATCGGCGGGAGGATCCATCATCGAACTTACACCGACAGAAGCTTTCACGTTATTCAAGAAGGTCGCAGATAATGACACATGGGCGTCGTCCGGGCGCCTACATCCGGTTCAACCCACGGGGAACGTCAAAGGAGTCTTGCAAGTGGAGAAGGAGAACATACTTGAAGGCAAGATCGACTCACTCATGAGGAGGTTGGAGAAGATTGAGATGGAAAAGAAAGAGGCTCAAGACTTGAAGGCCGCCGAAGCAAGGTCCACATGCGAAGAATGTGGAGAGTATGACCATGTCCGCAAAGATTGTCCGGAGGAAGCCAAAGTGCTCGACTACATGAGGAAGGGAGAATTGCCGAACTTCCGCTACGGGCAAGGTAGGCCTCAATTTAATGCAAGCTCATATATTCCTAATGCGGTTCCGCTTCGTATACAATTGAAGGAGGTCATGGATGAGCAAGCTAAGATCAACAAGGACATCATCACCAAGTTCAAGACCATAGACAAGGTGTTGGAGAACATCGATAGCAAAGTGACGGAGGTCGGAAGTTCCAATCATCAAGTGCTCAACATGATGAAGATGCTCGAAACGCAAGTTGGACAACTTGCGGGGTGCCTCACTAATGATGAAGGGAAGCTTCCGGGACAACCCAAAAGTCCCGAATCGGCGAAGGCCATTCAAACACGTTCGGGGAAGGAACCCGAAGATCCGGAACGTTCCGCGGGAGCAAGGAAGCTTAAACCATCCACCGAGGTGGAAGGAGTTGCTAAAGAGAAGGTTACGAGGATCGTCACCGAGGAACCCGAATTTGAGATGCCGGAGGAAGACACGAGGATACCGCAACTCAAGCCACGCTACTTCCGAGGTAAACTTGACAACCACTTTGAGAAGTTTGTGGAAGTTGTGCGTAGACTTAGCATCAACATGCCATTACTAGATGCCCTACAAGTACCTACATATTCTCGTTACTTTAAAGACATACTTGCAAATAAATATGAGATAGCAACACTCGGGGTAGATCATGTCAAGATGTCCGAGGAGTGTAGTGCCGCTATTGCTAATGGGCTAGAGAAGCAAAAGGACCCCGGGTGCCCCACAATTCCATGTTCGGTTGGTTCTTTCAACTTCGAGAAGGCGTTATGCGACCTTGGAGCTAGTGTGAGCGTCATGCCGAGGGATGTGTTCGAGAATCTACGCCTACCAATGGATCCTACGGGTATATGTTTGGAGTTGGGAGACAACTCCATTCGTTATCCCTTGGGCATTGCTGAAGATGTACCCGTGAAGGTCGGACACCACTTCATCCCCGTCGACTTCGTTGTGCTCGAGATGGGAGAGAGGGAGAAGCCGCCGCTCATCCTAGGGAGGCCTTTCCTCAAGACCGTGGGAGCTACTATTGATGTTGGCAAGGGGGAGATCATGTTCGATATCAACGAAGAAAGGAGTTCCTTCAAGTTCCGTCCAAGAATCGAGGCATGCAACATGATTGGAGTGAAGGGAGAACCAAAACAAACGGAGGGGCTGAAAAAGAAGAAGGAGCCGGAAAAAATGAACGTAAAGAAAATCAAAGAAGGTGTTGCATCCGTCAAGACAAAGGAAGAGAAGCCGCCTGTGAAGACCAAAAAAATGACTAAGCCGGAAGACAAGCCCGTGCCCAAGATGGTGCGGAAGTGGGTACCCAAGATTGCAACGCCCGCAAAGAGCGTTGATCCGGAGTAATCAAGTGAAGAAGTCTAGCTATAGACTATAAACGAAGCGCTAGGCGGGAGGCAACCCGTTTCGTCGAGTCAAGAATAAGCTACCAGGAGGACAACCCGATTCCAGGTTTTTCGAGTATTTTTAATAATTTAGTTTTTGAGTTTTATTACGCAAATACATTAGACTTAGAAGTGGTTGAACAATATTAGAGACATAATTCTTGATTGAATGTTTTGCTTTATCATAAACCCTTTGCATGAACCCTCATATGTGCTTGTTTGTTCTTTTCTTTTCGAGAAACCTCAACCAAATAATTTCAGAACCTAACTCAACCTCTCACCCTCATTATGGTGCTGAGGTTGACTTATTTTTCATGCTAAAACCACACGAGTAGAGCCACGATTTATATTTAGGTGTTAATAAAATTCAGCACGTGGTAGAACTCGCGTGAACCTAGAAATCAAAACTTTTGGTTGGTTTAAAAATCTATATCCTTGGTTTCTCTAGGATTAGAATTTTTCTAAGCCTATTCTAATTTTGTTTTATTCAAAATCTTTCTTATTTATTGTTGACGGTTAATAGTTGTATCAAAGTTCGTTTGTGACTTGCAAGCGGACAAGTCTCCCGTCGTAGTCAAGGGACCCTTCTTCCCTCGAGTGGTGAACCCAAGGTATCGAATCCGTGGAACAATGTGCAACGCAAGGATTTAATCTAGTAAAGCAAGGTAAAGCTATCTATTGAAGAACTAAGTTGCATCTAATCTACTAACTCATAAAGAAAACGAATCTAATCTAATCTACTAAAGAGGTAGCAAGAGAAAGCAAGAGATAACCAATCTAGAGAATCTAGATCATGCTTATGTTGTAGCTCCAAACAAGATAGATGAAGATAGAAAAGCGAATCTCATTAAAAGCATCTTTAAATCGAGGCCTTCCCATCCGACTCCGAAAACATCCGCCTTTCGAGACCCACGTTCTGTCACAACGTATCCCTATTCATGCGGGGAGCTTAGGGCGAGTTCTATAGAACAAGTTGAAATCACTTGGCCGGTCCGGTATGCACCTCTAGCCACCGCGGCTACAAGAGCACCCTATGTAATCTATCTTAAGTATAGATCGTAGAAGAAGCAAAACCAAGAAGAAAACAAAATCATCGAGAAGGCACTTGATCGCTAGAAATCGAATTCACTTACAACTTCACCATGAATGATTACATGAACAAGATCACCACGGGGCCCTCCCTCGATCTTGATCCTCGCTCCGAGCTCCGACGTGGTCTTCCATGCAAGGTTCCCACGTCGGCCGGGGAAACCCTAGACAACTAGCACGACCCTCATCTTCAAGTTGGTGTCCCTCAAGCTTCTCTCGCTCCTCGGCGGCGGAATACGACTTCCGTTCGCGTGGCTCTCGGTCGGGGGGCTATTTATAGCCCGAGAAGCAATTAGGTCAAAGGAGAGGCCGATTGGGCCCCGAATTGGGCTGGGCCGGCCGGCTGGGCCCAGTCGGCCCATCCCGCGGCTCGCTTCGCCCGGTGTTGCTTCCCACGTCTTCTAGATGTTCTCCCCTTTTGCATGTGGGCCCTTGACATCGGTTTCTCTCCGAATTTGACTCAACTCCTTGTCTTGCAAGATTCAAGACTTTTCTCGGTTCGGTCCTCGGAGTTCATCATCTTCTCGGGCTTGGTCCTTGGGCTCTTGGAGTCATGTTCACTTCATTGCTTGACTTGTATCGGGCTTCAAGGTCTTGTCATGAGGTGCTTAATGAACTTATCCCGAAGTCTTGCTTTCAACGTTAAAACCCCGCGTAAACACATAACTCCAAAACCGACATGCACAAGTGAACTTGTTATACCACGGGGGTTAGTACCAATGAATAAGATACAAAAGTTATGCCAACACCGAAGGTAAACTCATGGCTAGGTTGACGGATTTTCACCGTCAACATCTCCCCCATGCTTAAACCTTGCTCGTCCTCGAGTAAGCCTTCGATGGATATCATTGTTGCCAAACAATGTTTAAACCTTGCACTTGATCATACATGAAAAAAAAACATAATGCTCTCAAAAGTTTAATTCGTTAAAGTTCCATAATGTACTAGCCTTCACCTCTACGGAGGGTAGATTCTTATTAAGCTTATCCCACAAGTATTAACATGCTCACAAAGTTTAAATAGACCTCAGAATTTTTGAAATAAAGAACGAGATAAAGAAAAGCTAAACCAAGTTCACAAATTTAAATCATCTTGTATATTGCTCATAAACTCTCATCTCACTTGTCTCTCAAGCCTATATATTCTACTCCTTTCCCTCTTATAACATATATGTGTGGTAGGCTTTATATGGAGCTTTGGGAAAGTTTAGTCCTAACAAGATTTTATAAATGAGGTGTTGTCAAAACAAGACAAGCTTCTCATGGTCTTACCGAGACTCGTCAAAAAGGTCATTGGAAAATAATGTTAAATCAAGGAGGGGAAAGAGAAAAATACACACACTTTTAGATGAGTGGACATGTGCAAATGGCAAAGAGTGATCCCGAGGCACAAAGGAGGTCCTCGTTATCGGATTGCACATGGTTGGAAAATGAGAATGGATCTTTTTAACTTGAAGCCTTGAATGCACTTTTAGAGAGCTTAGGGAATTTACTTTACGCACATTTTTTTCTTTCTCATATTTCTCATTCTTTTCTTTCTTTCATTCATTCATTTTTTTCCTCGTCATACATTCAGCCCATGACTTCCACAATGAAGTTTTGATTTTTTATACCTTGAAAGTCATGAGTATCGCTGGATTTTTTTTTCTTTCATCATTTTTTTAAAATATTCCCCTTTGAACTCTAAAACTGCACCGTACCTACCTCCTCCCCCATGCTTAGACGTTGCTCGTCCTCGAGCAAAGAGGCGAAAAATAAGGTAGGTACCGGAATATTTTTCCTAGGAGAGATACTTGAAATCTTCAACGTTGGCACCGTCTTGCGATCTTCCTTGAATTGATGATCCATTCTCAACGATAGGTTGTGGTCAAGGAGGTAATCACAAAAAAATGATATTTTGGTTTAAGGGTGGATATCCGGCGAAGTTTGTGAGATCTCCGATGCGGGGATACACAATGCACGGATAAGAGGCTAGCAAAAAGATAGATACGCAAAAACGGAATGACCAGCTTCTTAGTCTCGGGCCGCAGAAATCATGGCCTGCAATAACGCACTCAAAAATAAATCTTGTACACTAAGGTTTATGCACTCAAATATATATAAGGCTTTGGATAGGTTGAGCAACACACAAGCGATATTTGTGACAAGGTTAGCGATATTTTTGAGCATAAAAGACATCTTTAATCTATTCATAACTTGAGAGCACATAAAACACTATGGGTCTTTATTTTAATCATAACCTCCGCTGAAGATTAAGCTAGCATTTAAATAAATTCAGATTTGTATTTTTAAGAGAGCACTAGTTCAAACATGCATAAATCAATTACAAGGATAAACAAAGCGGCAATTATAACCATATATCATCATGGCACAAACTTTGTAACTTTACCAAAGGTAAAAACTTGGTGGTGACATTATTCATGATGAAAATAAAAACTAAGATACATGCTGAAAAAAATTAAACTAACACACTTTCTGAAATTTAAATAAAAAACTGAAAACACTACGCATACATAGGCGCAAACAAGCTGAAAATTAAAGAAAAGGGGGTAAAGGAAAGATAACTAAAGCTCCTCCTCTCTCTAATCTTCCGCCGGTGGTTGATATTGATAGTCTTGGTTGTTGTACCCTTACTTGTAATAGGAATGCACCACTACTCCTATGAATTGTCGACGGTGCTAGGTGAAGGTGTCCAAGCACATAAGCTATGTTTGCATTTCCTTCACCCATTTGGTTTGCATTGGTTTGGATGGCTGCAATAAATTGCATGTTCCTTGCAGCGTATCCTCCAATGGTGGCCACATTTTGTTGTGGTTGAGGAAGGTGTGCATATGGCTCCGCAAAGGCTACGTTGGGCACCGCAAAAATGGTGGGGGTATGGCTGCACCACTCCCCCATGCTTGCATTGGTACACCACCGTAGTAACTCGGCGGCGCCGGGGTTCCTCCCAATGGTGGGACATAATTTTGTTGTGCACCTTATTCTTGGGCCATAGAAGATCCTTCTCCTATAATTTTTTTTCTTTTATTATTTTTTTCTTCGCCGGCACAAGAAGTCCTTCCTCTAACCGATCTTCTTCCCCTCAAGAAAAGTCTTAATCTTCAAATCCGGAAGGGGCAAATTCGCCTAGGCCACTTGTAAGCCTCCTCTCTCATCTTCACTCTTATATTTTCCTTTCTTCATATATTCCTAGGGAAGTCCCGTGTAGGAGATGATTTGGGTTCCTTGTAATACCCGGTTTTAAAGAGATAGCCAATATGGAGAGGTAACACCCCGAACCAATATCTTCCGAACTCGATGTTGCAACAACACCACCGGTTGATCATAGGTGAGTGGGGTCTATTGGCCACTTGGCAATCAAAGCCGAGTAAAGCCAATTCAACTTTGTGTTGGTTATCTTTGTCTCTCTTGTTCTCCCAAAAACCCACTTGCACAAAAGTGACACACCTGGATAATGGGTTCCGGATAGTATTTTTTTCGTTGATGGTCTCTTCCCGTGATCATACTCCAAAAGCCTTCCCATGTGCCTTCATGCACATACTTGTTCTGGAGCTCCCTTTTGAAAGTAGGAGACACTCGCCCATGGGTCTACGATACTAGACATGCAATCATTTCGAACATGAAAACCAATCTGATATATCGGGGATTGTGTTGAATGGATCCAAGGAAGCATTGGAGCCCTACTCCCTTTACGGCATGTTTGCTAGCCTTAAGCATTAAAGTATTTTCAGCACAAGATGATAGATAGATAATCCAACAAAGTGTGATTACATCTCAAGATCGACTGCAACCCATGAATGAAAGGAGATTACCCCATCAAGGTGCTAGAAATAGCATCACTGATCAAGGTTACCCTTCCGACGGTGTCTTCCTTCTTCTCCACTTGTGGGCTCCCTCCAACGGAATGAGAGACTCAGCACTCCTTCATCAAGGGTATACGCCATGGTCATGAAAATTTCCTAGGCGAATTTCTTGTGGGTGTTTGCCGACACTCCGCTAGAGAATTGCACCGGTGTCCCGTTTGAAACCCAATATGTGGAGAGCTTGGTCGTCGATGTCGACGTTTGCTACAAGCCTCTACTTAAGGCGAGCGAGCTTCTTCTCCTCCTCCGTCATGATGACATACCCCTCGGAATACCGCGGAGCATATGGAGGTGGAGCGGATGATCGTGTCAAGTGGTGAGGTTGGACGGGCGGCTCCTCCATATGTTATTGAAGTTTGGTAAACCTAATAAACGAGTTTTGTGTGGCCCTCATGCCACCAAGGAGAAGAGTGTGGTTCCCCCTCGGTGGTGCTGTGTCCTCCTCCATACTCCAAGGAAACTCGGAAACCGAGTGCCTCCTCGAAGAGGTTGTCGATGATGGCTTAGACGACGATGATCCCTTCTTCTTCGGTGAAAAGGCTTGTAGTTTTCTTCCATGATTGCAGCACTCTCCCTCACAAATAAATATCCGGGGTTTTCACCCGGTAACAAGGTACACAAATATTATTTTGGAGTCTGGACTTTAAGTGGATTAAGGATGTGATTTGTTGCACGAAACAAACGCGGTGGATGGCTAAGTCTAAGGTGATTCCGGCCTACAAACTAGAGCACATGAACAAAGAGTTGGATGAAAGACTTACCTCTCTCCTCCTCTTAGCTCGGTTCTTCTCTAGTGCATTCATGTTGCTTCGTGATCGTGTACACCTTCCAAACGTTCCCGTCCACTCCTTCGCTTGCACTATTGCTCCCTCCACTTGATGTTTTCGCTTTGACTCACTTCCATACTCCCTTGCCTCACATGCATCCATGATATTCCTACAAAACAAAGCCTTGGCTGCCCCCCCCCATGCTTGTACTTTGCATGTGGTTAAATATGTTGGAGGGGCATCCCGTGATGTATCATGGTGCATGCATGGTTAGGTTAACTAGATTGCCTCCCTTTAAGTGTGTTTAAGGCTAAGCACTCCTCTAATTTCGAAATTTAAAAATATTTTTCAGAGCCATGCAAGAGCTCGAACATAATTTTAGAGAAGTTTTTAAACCATTAAAAACAAATGCAAGTCGAAAATATTTTTTTATTACGTCGATTTCGGTCTCACCGGTATAGTTTGCCTTCATTAGTTGAGAGCAAGCTTTTCCCGGCTTGATCATGGGGGCATAGGTTTAGGTCCTAATTTTGATTAGATGAGAGAGATTTTGAATGGAATAAAATTAAGTGAGGCTTAGAAAAATTCTAATCTTAGAGAAACCAAGGATATGGATTTTTAAACCAACCAAAAATCAAGATTCTAGGTTCACGCGAGTCCTACCACGTGCTGAAATTTAAATAACATCTAGATACAAGTCGTGGCTCTACTCGAGTGTTTTTAGCATGAAAAACAAGTCAACCACAACACCATAATGAGGGTGAAGGGTTGAGTTAGGTTCTGAATTTTTTTGGTTTTGGTTATGGTTTCTCGAAAAAGAAGCAAACAATCACATAGGATGGTTCATGTAAAGGGTTTATGATCAAGCAAAATATTCAACCAAGAATTATGTCTCTAATATTGATCAACCACTCTAAGTCTAAGGTTTTGCGTAGTAAAATTCAAAACTGAATTAAATTTAAAAAGACTTGAAAAACCTGGAATCGGGTTGTCCTCCCGGTAGCTTATTCTTGACTCGACGAAACGGGTTGCCTCCCGCCTAGCGCTTCGTTTATAGTCCATGGCTAGACTTCTTCACTTGATTACTTCGGATCAACGCTCTTTGTGGGCGTTGCAATCTTGGGTACCCACTTTGGCTTAGTCAATTTTTTTTGTGGTCTTCACATGCTGGCTTTGTCCTTTGGTCTTGACGGATGCAACATCTTCCTTGTGGCTCGGCATCTCGAACTCCGGTCCTTCGGTCGTGATCTTCATGGTCTCTAGTGTGATCCTTCATCTCTCCCGAATGAGCTTGAGTAGCCTTCGCCGTCTTGGGACCTTGGAGTTGTCTCGGATATTCTTCTTTGTTGCCCATCGGGCGCCCGGCAAGTTGTCCCACTTGCGTCTAGCATCTTTATCACGATGAACACTTCACGCTCCTTGCATGTGGATCTTGCCTTGGCAGCCTTTAGGTGTTGAGCTTCTTTCTCCATCTCCATCTTCTCCATCCTCCTCTTAAGTAAACCGATATGCCACTCAAGGAATCCAGCTCGTATGCATTCAGCCCTCGCAATCGTCATGCGGATAGTTGAGACTTTGATCTTGAACGGCCTCCCGGCGTCTTGACTTGGAGGTGGTGATTCCCTTGGAGATTTTGATGGTCCTTCGAGCTTGTGTTGCACGTCACCTTTGCCTGTAAAGTTTTCCTGGATCATCCACAAAAAAGTTTTGGGTTTCTTGGAGAGGTAGCCAACCATCTCCGGTTAGGGTTAGTAACAAAAATCTAAAAAGAAAGAAAAATTAGGGTTAGACAAGAACTAGATTAGATTGATTTTTTTTCTTTTTGAGGATGATCAAACATAAGAGATGCAAAAGAAAATCAAAAGAAAAACTGAAAGATAAGCGATACTAGATCGGATCTTGATTGCTTGTTCCCCGGCAACGGCGCCAGAAAAAGGGGCTTGTTGACGGTTAATAGTTGTATCAAAGTTCGTTTGTGACTTGCAAGCGGACAAGTCTCCCGTCGTAGTCAAGGGACCCTTCTTCCCTCGAGTGGTGAACCCAAGGTATCGAATCCGTGGAACAATGTGCAACGCAAGGATTTAATCTAGTAAAGCAAGGTAAAGCTATCTATTGAAGAACTAAGTTGCATCTAATCTACTAACTCATAAAGAAAACGAATCTAATCTAATCTACTAAAGAGGTAGCAAGAGATAACCAATCTAGAGAATCTAGATCATGCTTATGTTGTAGCTCCAAACAAGATAGATGAAGATAGAAAAGCGAATCTCATTAAAAGCATCTTTAAATCGAGGCCTTCCCATCCGACTCCGAAAACATCCGCCTTTCGAGACCCCCGTTCTGTCACAACGTATCCCTATTCATGCGGGGAGCTTAGGGCGAGTTCAATAGAACAAGTTGAAATCACTTGGCCGGTCCGGTATGCACCTCTAGCCACCGCGGCTACAAGAGCACCCTATGTAATCTATCTTAAGTATAGATCGTAGAAGAAGCAAAACCAAGAAGAAAACAAAATCATCGAGAAGGCACTTGATCGCTAGAAATCGAATTCACTTACAACTTCACCATGAATGATTACATGAACAAGATCACCACGGGGCCCTCCCTCGATCTTGATCCTCGCTCTCGGAGCTCCGACGTGGTCTTCCATGCAAGGTTCCCACGTCGGCCGGGGGAAACCCTAGACAACTAGCACGACCCTCATCTTCAAGTTGGTGTCCCTCAAGCTTCTCTGCTCCTCGGCGGCGGAATACGACTTCCGTTCGCGTGGCTCTCGGTCGGGGGGCTATTTATAGCTCGAGAAGCAATTAGGTCAAAGGAGAGGCCGATTGGGCCCCGAATTGGGCTGGGCCGGCCGGCTCCGAGTTGAGTCAAATTCGGAGAGAAACCGACGTCAAGGGCCCACATTCAAAAGGGGAGAACATCTAGAAGATGTGGGAAGCAACACCGGCGAAGCGGCCGCGGGATGGGCCGAGTGGGCCTGGGCCGGGCCGGCCTGGGCCCACTCGGCCCATCCCGCGGGCCCTCCCTCGCGCCGGTGTTGCTTCCCACGTCTTCTAGATGTTCTCCCCTTTTGAATGTGGGCCCTTGACGTCGGTTTCTCTCCGAATTTGACTCAACTCCTTGTCTTGCAAGATTCAAAGACTCTTCGGTTCAGTCCTCGGAGTTCATCATCTTCTCGGGCTTGGTCCTTGGGCTCTTGGAGTCATGTTCACTTCATTGCTTGACTTGTATCGGGCTTCAAGGTCTTGTCATGAGGTGCTTAATGAACTTATCCTGGGAAGTCTTGCTTTCAACGTTAAAACCCTGCGTAAACACATAACTCCAAAACCGACATGCACAAGTGAACTTGTTATACCACGGGGGTTAGTACCAATGAATAAGATACAAAAGTTATGCCAACACCGAAGGTAAACTCATGGCTAGGTTGACGGATTTTCACCGTCAACATTTATCCAAAATTAGAACCTAAACCTATGCCCCCATGATCAAGCCGGGAAAAGTTTGCTCTCAACCGATGAAGGCAAACTATACCGGTGAGACCAAAATCGACGTAGTCGAAAAATATTTTCGACTTACATTTGTTTTTAATGGTTTAAAAACTTCTCTAAAATTATGTTTGAGCTCTTGCATGGCTCTGAAAAATATTTTAAATTTCGAATTAGAGGAGTGCTTAACCTTAAACATACCTAAATGGAGGCAATCTAGTTTGAATTAATCATGCATGCACCATTGGATTCCCTTTCATCAACTTTCACCAATTCCACATGCAAAGGACAAGCATGGTGGGCAGCAAGCATCAACTTTGCAGGAATTTCATGGTGGCATGTGAAGCAAGTGGAGCTAGGGAGCATGGACATGACCCAAAGCATGAAGCATCAAGTGGAAGGACCAATAATGCAAGAAAAGGAGTGGACGAGAGCGTTTGGGCGGTGCAACTCGTGGAGCACGCGGGCGGGGAAAGTTGCGCAGAGGCGAAATGATCGTCTTGGAAGAAAGACGAGGCGGGGAGGAGCACCGAGGCCCCCAGGCCGGTCGGCCCAGGCCGGCCGGCCTCCCCTACTTAAGGAGCCCCCCGGCTCCCATTTTCTGCAGGCAAACTTCCATCTCCTTCCTTTGTTTGTGTGTTCAAGTTTGTGTGCTCAAAACCTCCGTAGACATATCCAACCTTCCCAAGCTTGATAGCTCAAAAAAATCCACATCCTTAATCCACTCAAAGTCCACATCCGAAGTAAAGAGTTTTAGTGCCTAGTTACCGGTTGCAACCCGGAGTTTTAGTTGAAGAAAAAGAGTGCAGCAACCATGTGGAAGAAAACCACAAGTCTCTTCTCCAAGAAGAAGAGTTCGTCGTCGTCCAAGCCGTCATCAACCACGTCTTCGAGGAGGCACTCGGTTTCCGAGTCTCCCCGGAGCATGGAGACGGATACGGCACCACCGAGGAGGAACGATGCTCTCCTCCTTGGTGGTATGAGGGCTGCAAGAAGCACGTCCATGAGGTTTACCGAACCTCGAGGGCACGCGGAGGAGCAGCCCGCGCCACCACGACGATCGACCCGTTCAACCGCTCCACCTCCTTACACTCCGACATACTCTTCGTACGGCTTCATCATCTTGTCATCGGAGGAGGAGAGGCTCTCTAATCTTGAGAAGAGGCTTGTGCCCAACGTCGAGTTTGACGACCAAGCACTCTACACCTTGGGTTTTGGCACCGACATATAGTACATGTTGGGGCACCTTGGATGGGTGCAGTTCTCCAACGGAGTATCGGCGGACAGCCACTTAGGGTTCGCCTTGGAAATTTTAATGACTATTGCACCTATCCTAGATGATGGGGTGCAAAGCTTGTCATTCCGTTTGGAGGGAGTCCAACAAGTTGTTCCCTACGAGCACGTTAGGGAGCTACTTGGATTCCACAAGGGAGCTCCGGAGAAAGTTGACGTGCCACCCGGCATGTTAGCGGGATTTTGGAATATGATCTCCGGAGAAGCCCATCAACAACGCAATTGCATCCGCAACCCCATTATCCGGATATTTCACTCTTGGATGTGCAAGAGGGTATTGGGGAGGATGAAGGAGACGAAGGTGACCGACAAGGAGTTGAATTGGCTCTACTCGGCTTTAATTGCCAGGCAGCCAATAGACCCCTCTTACCTTATGATCAATCGTTGGTGTTGTGAAGCAACATCGGGGGCGGGTAATATTGGTTCGGGGTGCTACCTCTCCATGTTGGCCTTCTCCTTACGGCCGGGGATCGCAAGAAACCCCCGGCCATCTTTTGCGTGGTACCTCTCTCGGCATTGAGTATTTGCGGTAAGGCAAATACATTAGTGGAGATGAGAGAGGAGGTTATCAGTTGGCCATAGTGAACCTACCCCTTCCCAATGAAAGGCTTAGGCTTTTCACCGAAGGGAGAGAAGATTGGTTGGAAGAGGGACTCCTTGTCCCTGCAAGGAAGAACAAAAGAAGAAGAATCGTAGAGGAGGGAACATCCTCCGCACAAGCGAGTGGAGCACAACCCAATGTGCAACCATTCGGCGGGATCCCTCCTCCGCCAAATTATTACGGAGGGCCACAAGAGCAAGCATGGGGGGGTGGTGCACCGGTACCCTATCACACCCAATTTCCGGAGGGAAACCAGATGCATCTCATATGTGTGCCAGGATCTAGTTCCACACATATGATAGACGAAATGAGTGTAATATCATAGACAGTAAAAACGTAACAAGGGGTTTAACAACTTACTACACTCATTCGGAAGACACGAAGGTCTTTAACATCGGAAAACGATAACTACACGACGAGTCTTCGTCTTCCGCTTCCACGTGCACTTGAGCGGGGGAGACGCAAGCCTCATAACTCCTCAAGGTCGCAGTAGAACTCTTCACCATTGTTCTCTTCTGAACAGCGGTAAGCAAGGCTGAGTACACTTATGGTTGGTACTCAACAAGTGGGGGAAGATGCAAGGCTATCAAGGATAGGCTATGGTTTTGCAGCGGTTAGCATTTTAATGTTGGTCAAACTTTTATTTAAAGAACGCCTAGTTACTAGATGTAAGTATATACCAACCCACTTAAGAAACTTTTAAGCAAAACAACCCAAAGCTCATCGAACCACGATTTATTCTCATCTTTAAGTTTATTAATCATGTGAGGGTCCAAGCCGCTCATGACCGTGAGCACGGCTGATCGATCAGTTTTACACTCGAGAGGTTTGCACACTTTACCCACAGATCGCGTAAAAGTTCCGAAGAACTTTGAACCCAACCATGCGATGCGATCGGGCATCATACCACACTTCCGAGGTGTGATTGCATAGGGACGCTACGAAGCCTTTACAAAGGTATACAAAAGACTAACGACCCGCATAGTTACGGATCGGGCGGACCATAACCCTCCCTAGTGGTCGGCACCTTAGCAAAGGTCTGCTACCCCAAAAGGACCGGGCTATACCCCTGCAACCCGGATCCCCCTCTGCTCCTTTCGGAATAGGGCCATCAGATCAATCGCACACCTAATTAATTGGCTAAGGTCAGAGCCATGTAACACTGTGGTTGCGCATGTTTTCTTGGGTGGTTCTCCATGCTCCGATTAAACCATATGATCTTGTATTACCAAAAGCATCATCATCATAAAACATACAAGCCTTTATCTTATAAAACCATTTTTATCCAACCCAAGTTGAGCAACTAGCATATTCTACCCAAAAACATTTATTAAACAGGGTTGATCCAAGGATTGTGGGTAAAAGTCTAGGTAAGTCCTTAAAAAGGTATTCCCATCAATTTAATGCAATATCAATAAATATAAACTTAGTTGTCATGCAATTACATAGGTAAAATAGAATCATGCGGGGGGAGAAGACCACTTGCCTTCCTTGCTTAATCACTAAGGTTCTTCTTCTTCAAACACTTGCTCTTGATCTACTTCATCCTGGTCGCTTGCTTGAAACCGACACGATGTCTACGAGCACACAAGAATACATTCAATAAACAAAACAATACACCAAGCATGAAAAGCTTAAAGGGAAAACAGGGGTTTGGGTTTAGGAAAGCGAACACAAGGAACACTCGGAACTATCGGGAGATTTGGATGATCACAAACAAGAGCTAGCTATGCGTTTGATATCTTTTAATTAAGTAAAATCATGTGTATAGATTATTTCAGAGAAATAGCCTATTTATAATTAAGCAAGTTATATTTGTATTTAAAATATGATGTAGGCCTAGTCCAATCTTACTTATAAATATTCAAGTATGATTTATGCAAATTAAACATTTAATTTTAAAAGAAGCATGTAAAAGCATCTAGGCGTTTATCTTTATATTTCGAGTTATTCTAATCAAATTATAATTTAAAAACACATTTATATTCATTTTAATCAAATTAACATTTAATTAGGAAAACCCGAGATATAGCCTATGTTACATTTTAGTAGAAAGCAAATTGCATAATCATTAATGAAATTAAGTTTGATTATAAAACCGAGGTATACATCTAATTAACTTTTAATTAAAAGAAATGTTCATTTAATATTAATCATATTAACTTTCTTATGAAAACACGTGTTAAACTTCTAATTAGATTTTAATTAGAAAAGCATGTGTAATAGGATTTAATCATATTTAATATTTAAATAAAATATAAAATATAGAACATGTACAACATTGGTCCTATCACGTAGTTTTAGTTGATATGAGCTAACGCAACTTGAAACGGTGGAATCGGAACTACAACGCAAAAGATATGGAGAAAACAAGATTCTAGAACTGTCGGGCTTTAAAAGACGGTCGCATGGACACCAAGAACGCTTAAAACGGAGCTAGGACGGAAAAGATATTGCTAAAACAAGATTCAGGGACTAATTTGTGAATATCTGGAAGTTTAGGGGGTTTTCTGCAAGATTTCAGGGACCTAAACATAATTATATGTTAAAATAGGAGGTCTTTGGTGCAAATGATTGGCTTTGGACCACGGGTGAATATTTTTGAAAGGTCAAGGGCTTGATTATAAAAACCAGGGGCTAAACTGCAAGGGTTTTATATGGTGGAAGGGTATACTTGTAATTTCCAGAAATGGGGGGGCTTATTTGCAAACCTGCCAGGGCGGCCGGCGGGTGAGCTGCGGTGGTGCCACGTGGCGGGTTGCGGTTGGCTGTGCTGACGCGATGCTGACGCAAGCTGATGTCATGCTGACGCGGGCGGTGACGCAGGCTCGTGGACCGTGGCTGTGGACCCGGTCCACCGGTCCACGGTGGACCGATCCAAGGGGTACGCCCCTTTTCTGATCTGGGCCGTCCGCGCCGATCGGACGGCCCTGATCGCACGCGGGCGACGGGCGGCGATGGGCGGCGGGAGACCGGCGGCGGCGCCGGCGGGGAGGCGGCGGCGGAGCTCGCCGGCGATGGCCAGATCGGCCATCCGAGCACCTAATCGCGCGGAAATAGGCCCAGGAGGAAGAGGGGAAGATAAGGAAGCTCATCAAGGGCTCGGAGGGGCGGGAATCACGGCGGAGGAAGAGATCGGCGGCGAGGGGCGGCGGTGGTGGCGGTGCTCCGCGACGACCACGCTATGGAGAAGGGGGAGAGGAAAGGAGGGGCGCGGGGTAGAGAGGAGGTCCTGGCGCATCCTTTATAGGGCGTAGGAGGGAGAGGAATGGGCGGCCGAGGCGGTGGTGGGTGCTCGCCGGCGGCGGCCATAAATGGCGGCGGCGGCGGCTCTGTGGAGAGGGAGGAGAGGAAAGGAGGCACGGGTGAGGATGAAGGGGCAAGCTGGGTGTGCTTTTATAGGGCAAGGAGGAGGATAGGGCCACGGCCGGGGTGATGGCCATCAATGGCCATGGCGGCTGGCGGCCTTCAATGCATTCAAGGGAGAGCGTTTAATTGGGGAGGAAACGGAAGAAATTGATGGGGGAGAATGAAGGCGGGCTTTATTGCTTCTTGATGGGGAGGTTTTGTTTGGGGGAGGCGCGAGAGGCGCGGGAGGAGGGGCGGCGCCGGGGACGGGCGGCGCGGCCATGGGGGAGTCGGCCGGCCGGAGGTAGGGGACGGCACCTGACGTGTGGGCGCCGGCGGGCCGAGTGGGAGAGAGAGGAGGGGGAGAAAGTGCGCCGGTGGCGGCTTCGTGGGCCGGAAGAGGAGGTGGGCCGGCGGAGAAGGCCGAAGAGGGAGCTGGGCCGCGCGGGCTGGAAAGAAAGGGAGGGAGAGAGAGGGTTTGGAGAGTTTTTTTCCTTTTTTTTCAACCATTCTTCAACTTTTCAAACTTTTGAAATTTAAACTCCTTTTCAAACTTTTCAAAATTCAACTATTTTCCAAAACTTTCAAATCAATTTAAAAGCTTTTAAAGCTTCACACCAACAAACAAAAACCTCATGCATTCAAATCATGATGCACAAGCACTTATTGCTCCTAAATTATTAAAATGATATTTAAATATTTTAAAGGCTAAATTTATTTGATAATTTAATTAATCCTTAGAAAATAAAATCTAAAACACCATATTGCTTACATTAATTTGGTGATGGAATTTTAGGGTGTTACAAATCTACCCCCCTTAAAAAGAATCTCGTCCCGAGATTCGGAGAGATTGAAAAGAACTAAGGGTATTATTCTGAGTCCATCTTGTACACTGAGTTCTTCCGACAGGCATAGCTCCTTCACCTACTTTCCTTAATCTTGGTACACTTTGCCTTCTTCTTTGGATAGGGCAGTAGCAACAACCTCAATCCTGTCTCCTTGCAGACTGGTTAAGAGTACTGACTTCTTGGCACACAAAATTATTCTGTCACAATCGCCTAACCAACCCATTCCAAGTATTTCATCTAGTCCACTAGATGTAAGTACTACTAGATCAGCTTGAAAATCTATTCCCTTGATCTTAAGATTGACTTCTGAGCAAACATATGCAGATTTCATTTCACCATTCGGGAAACCAATCAGCAAATGTGTCTTCATATAACTCATAGGTGTATTATGCTTTGCCACAAATTATTCAGTAATGAATGATTGTGATGCTCCGGAAACAAATAAAATCGTTGTAGGCACAAAGTTGACAGGAAACGTATCCAGCACAGAACCAGGAGCGTCTTGAACTTGTTCAGTTGTCACGTGGTTCACTCTGCCACGCACGTAATTCCATTGACCCTTATTGATCTGAGAATTTGCACTTCCATGACATATCGGAGATGATGGTTGTCCGAACCTCTGTCCATTGTCTTTCATGGGAGTCTAGATGTTACGATTTGGGTAGATGCTGGCATACCGTTCCAATTCTCCACAACTGAAACAACCATTAGAGTGAACTTGAGAGTCGTTTCTCATTAGTGCACCTACGTGATCTCGATGATGACTTGGAACATGTAGTGTTTGTTGGCTAGAATGTTAGGACTGCTGGGTTGAACGCTGCAACTGAGAATTTTGCAAATAAATTCCACTTGATTCACTAGAACTCAACCGAGAACCCTGTGATGAGTTTAAGCGGGAACGTGTATTACTGATTGTCCATGAGATTGGAACTTGCGCTTCTGGTCACCAAGTTCCACACGTTTGTTCTCCAGACCTATAGCTTTGTTCAGTAATGTAGCAAAGTCCGGGAAGCTATGACTCTGTAGTTGATAATTGAGTGGCTCTATCAGACCATCCAAGAAGCGTTCTTGCCTCTTTGGGTTGGTATTAACTTGATCCGGTGCATAGAGGGACAATTGAGTAAACTTATCTAGATACTCGTTAACTGACATATATTGCCTTGCTTTAGGGCGAGGAACTCTCTTTGCTTAATCTTGATCACACCAGAGGGAATGTGGTGCACGCGAAAACTATCCCTGAATTCCTGCCAGGTGATGGTGTTAGGTGCAGCATGTGCAACAGTGTACGCCTTCCACCATGCAGCTGCTAATCCCTCCAAACAGCCTGCTGTATACAGAACCATCTCTCGATCAGTGCACTGTGTCATCTCCAACTTCTTGGTGACAGTCTTTAATCAATCATCAGCATCCAATGGATCGGTTGTGTGGGAGTATGTGGGAGGACGGTGACTCATGAATTCCTTATGCTTGCCCACCGGTGCTGGTGGTGCTGCTGGTGGTGGCTGATTTTGCTGAGCTTGAATGTTTTGAATAGTGGCAGTCGGATTTTGGATTAGCCGCATCTAAGTGACAAGGAACTGGTGCGTGCATCGGGATCCATTGCCGGGGTTGAGGGGTGGGGGTGGTTCTGCTGATTAGCAATATGAGCACGGACAACGGATGGAATGTCTTGACCTTCTCCCTGACCTAGTGCTTACCATTTGATTGTTAGAGAAAGGTATCTCATATAGGAATAGTGAACTAATGCATGAAGAGATGAACTCAAAAAGATGAAGCCATTTGAACTTTCAATTTAAGACAGATTCTCATCCCGAGATTCACAAAGGCTATCATGAAACAAGGGTTCGGGTGTTTAGCATCCAGCACTGTTTATCTTGCTTCCATATAATTCGTCTTACACAAGCTCCATAAACATAATT
This sequence comes from Cenchrus americanus, assembly GCA_947561735.1. NCBI lineage: Eukaryota > Viridiplantae > Streptophyta > Magnoliopsida > Poales > Poaceae > Cenchrus > Cenchrus americanus. Next base: position 80,355,972 of record OX387240.1, read on the forward strand.
CCTTATTCTTCACAACTCACTTTATAAACATCATTGGAATACTCAACCTAACTCTGCTTGTGATTGTCCATTTCTTTCCTAAGCTTCATTGACTTGCCTTGGTAAAATTTTCTTGCTGTCTTGATAAAGTGATTTGAATAGAGCTGGATTAACACCATTTTTGACTATTTGGAATCACTCTTCATTTTTTTCTTCTTTTGATCCAAAAGCTTCTTGGGGCACTAACTTATGAAATGTCCCTCTTTGTTACAATAGAAACATGCTTTTCTTGCTTTAGTATCCTGGCGATTGCACGTTTGACTAGAAGTAAGGGTATTGAGATTTCGATCCTGGGGTTGATTACCATCCTCTTTTGCACACCAACTAGCAAAATGTCCATTTTCTCCACGCTTGAGGCAATATAGTCCATCGTGACTAGGTAAAATCCTCTTACACTTTGTTGGACAATTATTAACATAGTGGCCTTCTTCACCACATTTGAAACACAGTCTTTTAATACTTTTGTCTTGGCTTTCTTCACTTGCATGCTCCTTGAGTTGTTTGATTCTTTCGGGCTGAAATGCTTTGAAAGTTATACTCCAATCCTCAAGGTTTATAGTCTGAGTACTATCTATAGCTTGAGCAACTTCTTCTAGGACTAGATTTTGGGTACATAACTTCATCTTCTTATTGATATCCAAATAGTAACATTGTCTAGCCTCATCTGTCATTAGGCTGGCTTCTTTTTGGAGACATGAACGACCATAATGCTCACAACATTGACATGTTCCTGTAATCTTCATATGTTCATGTTGTTCATTCGTCCGCAACTCTGGTGCTCCATGACTTCTCTTATTATTTTGATGATTCCATGCTTCTAAAACTTGCTTCTTTACTGGTCCTGCGGGAACTCCAGCTTTGGTTATCTCTGTGTTATGAGGGGGTGACGTGCTGGTCTGCTTCTGTCTTTGTAAGACTTGAGCTTGCATGACTGATAGCTTTGTCCAATGACAGTGGAACAGATGAAATCTGACAGTTATCACCCAAAACAAAATTGGGGTTCTTAGGATTTGATGCTTGCTCTATAATATACTGATGGATATTAACCATGGTTTGAGTCATTGCTTGTAGAGTCTGAGTTGCCATATACTCTAGCATCTTGCGTTCAATTGCTGAGGTTGTAGATGGAATATCAATGTTTCGTTTGTTGTCTTTATATTCATGATTTCCATTGGGACTCACCATCCGGTTGTGTGATAAAGATAAGCTCAGAAGAGGTTGGAAACAAATTGAAGAGTAAGGTAAAATTATTGATATCATATCCATCTTTTCTTGTTGTGATTGTAATCACACTGTGGTAGAGAGGAGAATAACAGGGATGAAAGAAATTGACCCTTTTTTTAACTTCTTTCATATGTTGATGTCTGTATTCATTCGTAGATTTCTTGTTGTTGATGTTGGTGTTGCTTCTAGACTTTGATCTTCTGACATCCTCCAACCAACTTGAATGGTAGATAAGGATAAGCCAGATTTGAACCCAAACTATCTTTATTAACCTAACAATTTATTTCTTATTGCATTTGTGGCCATCACTCCACAATACAACTCACACAATCAAAACTCCAAATCAAACATGAGTTCAAACAATCAAGCATTTACATCACACGTCCTCACAGGAACGATTCTATCGAAGTTGATAAGAGGGTAGGCCATCTAAGAACTTATACTAGGAAACACTAGTGGTAGATCCAGCTGAAAGAACAAGAACTGAACTCAGTATAGATCAAAAACAAATGATGGGTTTTATCAAAGAACAAAGGATAAATTAGATTTTTATGCGTAAATAAGATAATTTTGAAGGATGACATGGCTTTCTAGAACATGAATCCTTAATTTTCGACAATTTCTAGCTAAAGCTGCGTTCCTACAGTCAACACTGCTCTGATACCACTCTGTCACACCCGATTTCCGGAGGGAAACCAGATGCATCTCATATGTGTGCCAGGATCTAGTTCCACACATATGATAGACGAAATGAGTGTAATATCATAGACAGTAAAAACGTAACAAGGGGTTTAACAACTTACTACACTCATTCGGAAGACACGAAGGTCTTTAACATCGGAAAACGATAACTACACGACGAGTCTTCGTCTTCCGCTTCCACGGTGCACTTGATCGGGGGAGACGCAAGCCTCATAACTCCTCAAGGTCGCAAGTAGAACTCTTCACCATTGTTCTCTTCTGAACAGCGGTAAGCAAGGCTGAGTACACTTATGGTTGGTACTCAACAAGTGGGGGAAGATGCAAGGCTATCAAGGATAGGCTATGGTTTTGCAGCGGTTAGCATTTTAATGTTGGTCAAACTTTTATTTAAAGAACGCCTAGTTACTAGATGTAAGTATATACCAACCCACTTAAGAAACTTTTAAGCAAAACAACCCAAAGCTCATCGAACCACGATTTATTCTCATCTTTAAGTTTATTAATCATGTGAGGGTCCAAGCCGCTCATGACCGTGAGCACGGCTGATCGATCAGTTTTACACTCTGCAGAGGTTTGCACACTTTACCCACAGATCGCGTAAAAGTTCCGAAGAACTTTGAACCCAACCATGCGATGCTGATCAGGCATCATACCACACTTCCGAGGTGTGATTGCATAGGGACGCTACGAAGCCTTTACAAAGGTATACAAAAGACTAACGACCCGCATAGTTACGGATCGGGCGGACCATAACCCTCCCTAGTGGTCAGCACCTTAGCAAAGGCTGCTACCCCAAAAGGACCGGGCTATACCCCTGCAACCCGGATCCCCCTCTGCTCCTTTCGGAATAGGGCCATCAGATCAATCGCACACCTAATTAATTGGCTAAGGTCAGAGCCATGTAACACTGTGGTTGCGCATGTTTTCTTGGGTGGTTCTCCATGCTCCGATTAAACCATATGATCTTGTATTACCAAAAGCATCATCATCATAAAACATACAAGCCTTTATCTTATAAAACCATTTTTATCCAACCCAAGTTGAGCAACTAGCATATTCTACCCAAAAACATTTATTAAACAGGGTTGATCCAAGGATTGTGGGTAAAAGTCTAGGTAAGTCCTTAAAAAGGTATTCCCATCAATTTAATGCAATATCAATAAATATAAACTTAGTTGTCATGCAATTACATAGGTAAAATAGAATCATGCAGGGGGAGAAGACCACTTGCCTTCCTTGCTTAATCACTAAGGTTCTTCTTCTTCAAACACTTGCTCTTGATCTACTTCATCTGGCTGCTTGCTTGAAACTGGCACGATGTCTACGAGCACACAAGAATACATTCAATAAACAAAACAATACACCAAGCATGAAAAGCTTAAAGGGAAAACAGGGTTTGGGTTTAGGAAAGCGAACACAAGGAACACTCGGAACTATCGGGAGATTTGGATGATCACAAACAAGAGCTAGCTATGCGTTTGATATCTTTTAATTAAGTAAAATCATGTGTATAGGTTATTTCAGAGAAATAGCCTATTTATAATTAAGCAAGTTATATTTGTATTTAAAATACGATGTAGGCCTAGTCCAATCTTACTTATAAATATTCAAGTATGATTTATGCAAATTAAACATTTAATTTTAAAAGAAGCATGTAAAAGCATCTAGGCGTTTATCTTTATATTTCGAGTTATTCTAATCAAATTATAATTTAAAAACACATTTATATTCATTTTAATCAAATTAACATTTAATTAGGAAAACCCGAGATATAGCCTATGTTACATTTTAGTAGAAAGCAAATTGCATAATCATTAATGAAATTAAGTTTGATTATAAAACCGAGGTATACATCTAATTAACTTTTAATTAAAAGAAATGTTCATTTAATATTAATCATATTAACTTTCTTATGAAAACACGTGTTAAACTTCTAATTAGATTTTAATTAGAAAAGCATGTGTAATAGGATTTAATCATATTTAATATTTAAATAAAATATAAAATATAGAACATGTACAACATTGGTCCTATGATGTAGTTTTAGTTGATATGAGCTAACGCAACTTGAAACGGTGGAATCGGAGCTACAACGCAAAAGATATGGAGAAAACAAGATTCTAGAACTGTCGGGCTTTAAAAGACGGTCGCATGGACACCAAGAACGCTTAAAACGGAGCTAGGACGGAAAAGATATTGCTAAAACAAGATTCAGGGACTAATTTGTGAATATCTGGAAGTTTAGGGGGTTTTCTGCAAGATTTCAGGGACCTAAACATAATTATATGTTAAAATAGGAGGTCTTTGGTGCAAATGATTGGCTTTGGACCACGGGTGAATATTTTTGAAAGGTCAAGGGCTTGATTATAAAAACCAGGGGCTAAACTGCAAGGGTTTTATATGGTGGAAGGGTATACTTGTAATTTTTCAGAAATGGGGGGGCTTATTTGCAAACCTGCCAGGGCGGCCGGCGGGTGAGCTGCGGTGGCGCCACGTGGCGGGCTGCGGTTGGCTGTGCTGACGCGATGCTGACGCAAGCTGACGTCATGCCGACGCGGCGGTGACGCAGCTCGTGGACCGTGGCCGTGGACCGGTCCACCGGCCCACGGTGGACCGATCCAAGGGGTACGCCCCTTTTCGATCCGGGCCGTCCGCGCCGATCGGACGGCCCCGATCGCACGCGGCGACGGGCGGCGATGGGCGGCAGGAGACCGCGCGCGGCGCCGGGCGGGGAGGCGGCGGCGGAGCTCGCCGGCGATGGCCAGATCGGCCATCCGAGCACCTAATCGCGCGGAAATAGGCCCAGGAGGAAGAGGGGAAGATAAGGAAGCTCATCAGGGGCTCGGAGGGGCGGGAATCACGGCGGAGGAAGAGATCGGCGGCGAGGGGCGGCGGTGGTGGCGGTGCTCCGCGGCGACCGCGCTATGGAGAAGGAGGAGAGGAAAGGAGGGGCGCGGGGTAGAGAGGAGGTCCTGGCGCATCCTTTATAGGGCGTAGGAGGGAGAGGAATGGGCGGCCAAGGCGGTGGCGGGTGCTCGCCGGCGGCGGCCATAAATGGCGGCGGCGGCTCTGTGGAGAGGGAGGAGAGGAAAGGAGGCACGGGTGAGGATGAAGGGGCAAGCTGGGTGTGCTTTTATAGGGCAAGGAGGAGGATAGGGCCACGGCCGGGGTGATGGCCATCAATGGCCATGGCGGCTGGCGGCCTTCAATGCATTCAAGGGAGAGCGTTTAATTGGGGAGGAAACGGAAGAAATTGATGGGGGAGAATGAAGGCGGGCTTTCTTGCTTCTTGATGGGGAGGTTTTGATTGGGGGAGGCGCGAGAGGCGCGGGAGGAGGGGCGGCGCGGGGACGGGCGGCGCGGCCATGGGGGGAGTCGGCCGGCTGGAGGTAGGGGACGGCCCCTGACGGGTGGGGCCGGCCTGGCAGCGAGTGGGAGAGAGAGGAGGGGGAGAAAGTGGGCCGGCGGCGGCTTCGTGGGCCGGAAGAGGAGGTGGGCCGGCGGAGAAGGCCGAAGAGGGAGCTGGGCCGCGCGGGCTGGAAAGAAAGGGAGGGAGAGAGAGGGTTTGGAGAGTTTTTTTTTCTTCTTTTTTTAACCATTCTTCAACTTTTCAAACTTTTGAAATTAAACTCCTTTTCAAATTTTTCAAAATTCAAACTATTTTCCAAAACTTTCAAATCAATTTAAAAGCTTTTAAAGCTTCACACCAACAAACAAAAAAACCTCATGCATTCAAATCATGATGCACAAGCACTTATTGCTCCTAAATTATTAAAATGATATTTAAATATTTTAAAGGCTAAATTTATTTGATAATTTAATTAATCCTTAGAAAATAAAATCTAAAACACCATGTTGCTTACATTATTTTGGTGATGGAATTTTAGGGTGTTACATACCCCCACCAAATTATGTGGTGCCCAACGCTAACTTCGCGGAGTCCTACGCATATCATCCCCAACCACAACAAAGCATGGCCATAATTGGAGGGTATGCTGCAAGAAACGCCCAAAACATCGCAGCCATCCAAGCTAACGCAGCTCAACTTGGTGAAGGCAATGCAAATATTGCCTTTGAGCTTGGACGCCTTCACCTTGTGGAGCCAAATCAATTCGTCGGAGGGAATATCCAATCATATTATGAGCAAGGGTATTATTATCAAGATCATCAACATCAACCACCGGCGGAGGACTAGAAGATTTAGGAACTTTAGTTTTCTTTTCTTTTCTTTTTCTCTGTAATTTTCAGCTTTTGCTTATGTGTGTTTGCGTAGTATTTTCTGTTTTTATTTAAATTTCAGCAAGCATGTTTGTTTATTTTCAGTTTGTATTTCAACTTGATGTCATAATTAATAAAGACACCACCTTGATTATATCATTGGAAAAGTTACAAAAATTTGTGCCATGATGATATATGATTATAATTGCAGCTTTGTTTATCTTTGTAGTTGATTTATGCATGTTTAAGCTAGTGCTCTCTTAAAATACAAATCTGAATTTATTTAAATGCTAGCTTAATCTTTAGCGGAGGTTATGATTAAAATAAAGACCCATGGTATTTTATGTGCTCTCAAGTTATGAATAGATTAAAGATGTCTTTTATGCTCAAAAATATCGCTAACCTTGTCATAAATATCACTTGTGTGTTGCTCAACCTATCCAAAGCCTAATATACATTTGAGTGCATAAACCTTAGTGTACAAGATTTATTTTTGAGTGAGTTATTGCAGGCCATGATTTCTCTGGCCCGAGACTAAGAAGCTGGTCATTCCATTTTTGCGTATCTATCTTTTTGCTATCCTTTTATCCGTGCATTGTGTATCCCCGCATTAGAGATCTCACAAACTTCGCCGGATATCCACCCTTAAACCAAATATCATCTTTTGTGATTACCTCCTTGACCACAACCTATCGTTGAGAATGGATCATCAATTCAAGGAAGATCGCAAGACGGTGCCGACATTGAAGATTTCAAGTATCTCTCCAAAGGAAAAATATTTCCGATACCTACCTTATTTTTCACCTCTTTGCTCGAGGACGAGCAACGTCTAAGCATGGGGGAGGAGGTAGGTACGGTGCAGTTTTAGAGTTCAAAGGGGAGTATTTAAAAAATGATGAATGAAAAAAAAATTTATTAAAGGTGATGTACGTGACTTCCAAGGTGAAAGTCTCACAAGAAAAAAAAATATATATATAATGAAAGAAAGAAAGAAAGAAAAGAATGAGAAATATGAGAAAGAGAAAAAAATATGAGTATGCTTAAAGTGAACTCCCCGGTTCTCTAAGAGTGCACCCAAGGCTTCAAGTTTAAAAGATCCATTCTCATTTTCCAACCATGTGCAATCCGATAACGAGGACTTCCTTTGTGCCTCGGGATCACTCTTTGTCATTTGCACATGTCCACTCATCTTAAAGTGTGTGTATTTTTATCTTTCCCCTCCTTGATTTAACATTATTTTCCAATGACCTTTTTGACGAGTCTCGGTAAGACCATGAGAAGCTTGTCTTGTTTTGACAACACCTCATTCATAAAATCTTGTTAGGACTAAACTTTCCCAAAGCTCCATATAAAGCCTACCACACATATATGTTATGAGAGGGAAAGGAGTAGAATATATAGGCTTGAGAGACAAGCGAGATGAGAGTTCATGAGCAATATACAAGATGATTTAAATTTGTGAACTTGATTTAGCTTTTCTTTATCTCGTTCTTTATTTCAAAAATTCTGAGATCTATTTAAACTTTGTGAGCATGTTAATACTTGTGGGATAAGCTTAATAAGAATCTACCCTCCGTAGAAGTGAAGGCTAGTACATTATGGAACTTTAATGAATTAAAATTTTGAGAGCATTATGTTTTCTCATGTATGATCAAGTGCAAGGTTTAACATTGTTTGGCACTGATGATATCCATCGAAGGCTTACTCGAGGACGAGCAAGGTTTAAGCATGGGGGAGATGTTGACGGTGAAAATCCGTCAACCTAGCCATGAGTTTACCTTCGGTGTTGGCATGAGTTTTATACCTTATCCATTGGTACTAACCCCCGTGGTATAACAAGTTCACGTGTGCATGTCGGTTTTGGAGTTTAATGTTTATGCAGGGTTTTAGTGTTGAATGCAAGACTTTCGGGATAAGTTCATCAAGCACCTCATGACAAGACCTTGAAGCCCCATACAAGTCATGCAATGAAGCAAACTTAACTCCAAGAAGCCAGGGACTTGATCCGAGAAGACGACAGACTCCGAGGACCTGACCAGAAAAGTGTTGAATCTTGCAAGACAAGGAGTTGTGTCCAATTCGGAGAGAAACTGACGACATGGACCTACATGCAGAAGGGGGAAACATCCAGGAAGCAAGGGAACCGACGTAGAGCAAAGGAGGCCTCGGGCTGGGCCTGGATGGGCCCAGGCCGGTCGGCCCAGCCCTGTCCAGGGCCCAGTAAGGCTCCCCTTTGCCCTAGCCGCCAATCAGGCTATTTATAGCCCCCTGACCGAGAGCCACGCATCATACAATTCGTCATCGGCCGCCGAGGAGCAGAGAAGAGAGGGACACCATCTCGGAGAGGAGAGGGTCGAGCTAGTTGACTAGGGTTCCCCTAGCCGACGTGGGAACCTTGCACGGAAGACCACATCGGAGTTCCGGAGCTAGAAGCAAGATCAAGGAAGGATCCCGGTGGTGATCTTGTGTATGTATCATTGTTATAGTTGAATTATCAAGTTGAATCTTTTCCTAGCGATCAAGTGTTTCCTCGAAGATTTCGTTTTTCGATCGGCTTTGCTTATTCCAATTCTATTCTCGAGATAGATTACATAGGGTGTTCTTGTAGCCGCGGTGGCTAGAGGTACACGCCGGATCTTCCGAAAGAATCTCGACTTGTCTTTTGACTCGCCCTAAGTTCCCCGCATGAGTAGGGATACATTGTGACAGAACGGGGGTTCCGAAAGGCGGATGTTTTCGGATTTGGACGGGAAACCACGATTTAAAGACGCTTCTTATAAGATTCGATTTGCTACTTCTTCTCTTGCTTGGAACTTCAACAAAAGGCTTACCCCGATCCCTCTAGATCGGTTTATCTACCCAATCTTACTTTGTTTTCTCCGGTCTTTAGTAGATTAGATTCGTTTCGTGTGTTTTACTTAGATGCATTAGGGTTTCTTTTATCGAAGATTGGAGTTACTTGGCTTTATTAGATTAAGTTTTGCGTCACACATTTGTTCCACGGATTCGATACCTTGGGTTCACCACTCGAGGGAAGAAGGGTCCCTTGACTACGACGGGAGACTTGTCCGCTTGCAAGTCACAAACGAACTTTGATACAACTATTAACCATCAACAGGATCCTACTGCTATCCGGTGGATCAACTATCTCCGCCCCGACCTCAAGCCTGGCAGCTTCTCCCTCCCTCCTACCTGACCAAGAAATTCTTGCACAGATCTAAAGGAGAGGAACACACTCACCTCCATGTTAAGCACGGGGTCAATGGGCGTATTGGTGGGGGAGTGCAAATGATGTATTCTGGCGACGCCTGCCCACGGGGCACCATCATCACCATGGCCGCCGCGCTGTGGTGGGAGGTGGCGGCCCGCTGCAGTCAGATCGACAGCGGCAGCGGGACAGGGCACAAGTGGAGTTGACCTCATGCAGATGAGCGTCGACGGAGTGGTGACAGGCCGCCGGTGCTGTTGTGGTCGTGCCGGTGGTTGCGGCGGCGGCGGACGCCTGCCATGGTCGTGAGTCGCAGGTGTTTCCATCACAAGTGGGTCGACCCAGAGAACCCAGTCCTCTTAACATTGTTTAACACCAATCATTTGTGGATCGGCCCAATGGGTTAAAACACCAATTTTTTAACTTTGGGTTTTGGGTCATCGGGTCGACCCGTTCAAACCTAAATCGCTACCCATCGTCCTTCTCCTTCTCAAGAGCACTTGAAGCATCTCCGGGCTTTTGGTTTGCATTTGTTACTCTTGAAGCTTGCTTCTAGACGGTTAGGCGTCGCCCGCGAGTGCCCTCTTTGTGTGGTGCACCCGGGATCATTTGTATTGCCCTCTCCTTGGTGGAGAATTCTTAGTGAGCACCAATCTTCCTTTGTGGGGTTGGAAGAGGAAAAGAGGCTCTTGGTGATAGCCCTCCCTTTGTGGGATCCTCAACGGAGACGTAGCATCCTTTGTGGGTGTGAACTTCGGATTAAATCTTGTGTCTCCTTTTGCTTGCTTGAATTCTTTGTTTCTAACGAACCCTAGAACTTGTTTTAGCCCGACCTATCAATTGGTTGCTATCCTACTCATCTCTGTGGTTGCAGGTGGTTCTTAGCCTCTAAACTAAGACTTTGATTCAAGTAGAATTGCTAGAAACCCTGCAGAATTCAAATTTCGTTTTAAGTCACTCTGCCCTGTCGGTAGTACCGACCTGGTACCGGTAGTACCGACCCCGTCGGTAGAACCGGCACCACGTCGGTAGTACCGACAGGAGGTTTAACCGCTGCTTTCGTTTCAGAAATTTGAAGTGATCCTATTCACCCCCCCCCCCTCTAGGCATCACAAGGTCCTTTCAGCCATCCGATCCTTCACACGGAAGATGATGAACCATCTTAAAATTTTTGAAGTCCCACCGCCATGCGTGGAGATCATCATCACATTGTTTCCTTTGTTCGTCCTTCAATGTCCGCCCTTTGCCACGAGCCTTGCTCCCAAATGTTTCTCATCTCATCTTCTCCTCCTTCCATGTTGTCCCTTACCGCTGGTTCATCTTCCACGAGTTTTTATTCTACTTACAGAACTGAGTATGCACTGAATAATAGCTCCATTTCAAAGTGCTTGAAATTATCTTTCCAATGAGTGGTCATTCATCCCGATCGGACTCCGAACAAGAGAGTTACGCCCTTTTTACTTTGTTGGTGCAAGCTGTCCCAGGCTGATTTCAGAATGTGTGACGCCCAAAGATTTGGTTGTAACTTCTTGCGCAGGTCTCCTAAAATGTTGATTCTTGATGCATTGGAAAGTAGACTTAATGGAGCACTTGAATATCCAATTTTTCCCTTTTGTACATCTCTGAACATGTGCTTAATCTTGATGAAAACAGCAGTGCTCCTTTCGGGATTTTGGAGGTGTTGATGATCTTGATTTCAGCTTTTATCACGAACTCATGGGAGTGATTCACCATGCCTGCAAAATAACTATAAAGCACAAAGTACCCCCGAGGTGACGGTCGGGAATACTCACCCTATGCCAACAAACCATGACATCCCTACGATCTTCACTTGTGGCATAGTTAATCTAGCGAAAATCCTAATGGGTGTATGTGAGTGCAAATGTGTATGCAAAAGAGAGGATGGTATAAAAACAAAACAATGTTTACACCAAATTCTAAGCTCCATGCTTACAAAGTGGTTGTCAAACTTTCTATTCCCATAGAGATTTGTTAACCAAGGTCAAAACACCATGTTCATCCCAAGATCAATAATTCTTTATAGTGCAAGAAAAGTATGGCGCATTACTAAGTTTATAAACCAACTAATGCATCATGATAGCTCAGGATATAAGACTAAATGATGGTGGTCTCCAATCATGTCTAAACACCATGTTTACACAAGATTGCAAAAAGTAGTAACGCATGCCGGCAAGCATTAACATGGATATGAAAGCATTCATCATAAAGTTTCACAAAAGGTCCCAAGCTAACATAAAGTGGATGATGACAAAGAGATGAATGTAAAATACAAATGTAGAAAGTTAGCTTAAACAAACATTAGCAAGGTTTGAAAAACACTTTCGATGTGGTCTACAATAAGCAAAGGACATAGCTTGATTTCACACTTCATACAAAGTAAGCATTGTCAACAAGGAAGTCACCCATCGAAAAGAATTAATCAACCAAACTAACAAGGTTTAAGGGTAGGTTATAGGTATCCTATATTTTTGGCTCAACAAGGATTTTGAAGAGAGGAACTCAAGTGTAGAAATTCTAACTAAGGTGGTCCTAGAGTCTTTCTACAAACCTATGGTTTTAGGATGTCTATAGGTAGGGGAAGTTTTCCTAAGGATTTTATGGGGAGGCTAGTCAAAGTTTTTAATTAGAAAAGAGGAAATGGATAGACTTGTTCAACCCCGAGGGTGAGAGCCCTCGGTCAACTAAAAAACTCCTACCTCTATAGGCTATGGTTTTTGGTGGGGGTTATAGGATGGCTTAGGTTGGTTGGACGAAAATTAGATTAACACAACATGCAATGCAAAATAACATGGATGAACAAAACAACATGATATGGAGGTTGTATAAAACAAAAGTTAGCCTAAATTAACTAGCCACAAGTTTAGAATCAAATGATGGTGCCAACTTCATATATCTCTCTAAAAAGACACAAAAGAAAAGGACTCTAAACTCTAATAGGCACACAAAAAGGTCTACAAGGTTTTTGAGATCAAATAACAAAGCCTCCCTCAATAGCAATTAGATCATACAACATGGTGTTGTGGTTTTTATTAGAGCAAAGGTACAATGTTACTTGATGGTTCGATTAAAGAGCACAATGTAGACGGTCATGTATATATATAAATAAAAACCGGGTTTCCACCCACAAAGCGCTTCATCTAAAGTCATAGAGCTCGACTTTCTCATATACCTTCTTATTGTTGCGGAGCCATGATCCTTCATGCAAGATTTGAAGGTGTTCATGCAGCCTTGATCCACTCTCCATGCTTGACACGATCACTTATGCTCGAAGAGAGGCTTGCCCAATCGTCTCCTTGCATCATCATCATCACCTTCTCTATCACACTTTATCGCTACCTCTTCTTTCACGAATTTTCCTCTTTCCAGGTCAGACCATGTAAACAACAATAGCTTCCATGCGTGGTGCATGAAATTATCTTTCCATCAAGTATTTATTCACCCCCAACGGACTCCGATCGAGTGAGTTATGCCCGTTCTACTCCGGCGCAGCAATCTGTCCAAAGCTGATTTCAGACTGCACATCTCTCAATGTTTTTGCCATATCTCCTTGTACGGGTCTTCAAATTCATCGATCTTGAATGCGTTGGAACCGGCACTTGATGGAGCTTCTGATTTTCAACGTTTTCTTCCTTGAACATGTCTGACCAGGTCCTCAAAATTGATGAAAACAGCGACGTCTGTTTTCGAGGTTCGGTGACGGTGATGCACGGGTTTGCAACTTTGGGTATGATTTTCTCCTCTTAATTTATATTTAATGCCCTGCATGGTTAGTGAAACTTGGGATTTCTCCCACAATTTGCTCTTTTAAGGTCACTAGCTTGACCGAGCACAAAGCAAGTCCAAGATTTATAAATCATATTGCAAACAAACGCTTACATAACCACAATTTATGACAAAGTAAGTTGTGATTAATTATATCATAAGTTTTCTTGCTTAGCACTAAGATCTCATTAGGAAAATGTTCATTAGGCATGTAACAAATCCTTTTTATCACTCTCAAGAAATTCTAGTCTATCATGATTATCATAAGAACAAGGCATAGAATTGAATCAACCTCACTATCGGATATGAATCATAAATATATCAAAAGAATATTATCAGCTCCAAAAGCTTCTTGAGAGGTTAATTTGTACCTTGGCCTTCGAGCTTTTCATCGTGAGTGGTCTCTCGGAGTTGAAAGCAAACAATCTTCAATGATCGGTGGCTTGTATCGTCTTTTCGCAATTTCTTCGTTCGTGCCACACATCATCAAGGTTGCCTTGTGTGGACTCACTCTTCTCATTGATTTGTGGGACTTCACACATGTCTCAAATATCTTCTTGTAACTCCATGATCCTTCGTGTGAGAGCCCAGAGTATCCGCACCATTGGATGCTATCATTTGTGTGTAATCCATGATGATTTGCTTATAACATCTCCTAGCGTCGGATGTTGCCAATTTGTGCCTTCTTTTGCCAATGCTCTTGGGGTCTTTGTTTTGTTCCAAACTTCTGAATTTCATCTCGTGTGGTCCAATGGAAGCGTTTCCCAAGCTTCTCTTCGTTGTCGTCGTCCTCATCTCCACTATCTTGTTCTCATCATGTTGCTGCTTCCTCTTTTTCGTGGATTTTCCCCTGTGTACATAACAGAACATATACCAAAATATTGTTCTATTGAAAACTTTATAAAATTACCTTTCCAACGGGTACTCATTCATCTTAATCGGATCCCAAATGAGGGAGTTATGGCCGTTTTGTTTCCGCTCTTGCATGCTGTTCAGAAAATTTCAGAACGTGCAACCTTCGGTAATTCGGCAATATCCGCTTGTAGGAACCTCCGATTGACTTGATTCTTGATTCGTTGGAAGCATAACTTCATGGGGCTTATAAATATCCAAAGATATCATGTTGTTCTCCCTTGAGGTTGTGCAGAAATTGATGGGAACAGAAACTTCTTGTGAATTGATCCGAATATGTTGACGACCTTGATCTTGTGGTCTCCGGGGCATTACATCGCGTCTCCTTTGGCTTTACGTCCTCACCATTGCTGGACCAGCGAGTAGCATGATGGAAATGGTGTGTATTCTTGATTTTGCTTTAGCCAAAGTGACGGGTGCATCTTTCGCAACGTGATTGCTTCCAACACCTATTGCTTGGATAAACAAACCTCCACAAAACATTAGTCTTAAAACTTTAATTGACACATTGACATACCTTGTTCAACATCACTCGTGTAGGGTGTGGACTCAATAGCGGATGATGGGACGCTAACAAAAGTTAGCACCTACCACTAAAGAGTGAATCTTGATGTAGTCATCATCTTGTCGGAGTGGATGCGAACGTCTTGTGTCTAGCTTTTCACCTACTTTCAATGACACAAACAAGAAAGCAAGCATATATGCAATAATAAAGATTAGGGTTAGTCAAAGAGATAGATGGATCGCCACCTAGGGTTCGAGTTGCCGATCCCCGGCAACGGCGCCATAAAAAGGGGCTTGTTGACGGTTCAAAACCGTGCTCAAGTTCACCGCAAGCCTACGGGTGACTTGGTGCCTTTTTCACCAAGGAGGGTCCTCCCTAGATTTGTCAATCCAAGGATCGGAAGCAAACTCCTAGGATTCTCCATCTAACCTATTGATCTAGCCTAACATGAAGCATTGATTGCATAAGAAGATAAACCTTAAAGATGTATGAGTTATAGCATAAGGTTGATCGCATCCATGAACGTAGACAAAGTAAAGAGCAAGCGAGGGAAACTAAGGCCTATCATCTTCTAGTCATAGTTCTAGCCAAAAGAGCAAGTGCGACATGCATCTCATCCAAAGCCATCTTTAAACTACTATCCTCCGGTCCGATTCCGAAAACGCCCGCCTTTCGGAACCCCCGTTCTGTCACAACGTATTCCTATTCATGCAGGTAGTCTAGGGCGAGTTCGATAGAACAAGTTGAAATCACTTGGTCGGTCCGGTATGCACCTCTAGCCACCGCGGCTACAAGAGCACCCTATGCAAACTAGCTATAGACTAGATTGGGGAAGAAGCATAACCAAGAAGAAAACAAAATCGAGGAATCGAGTCACTAAAAGATCGGATGACATGAAGTACTTTACTCACATAATAAATGCGTTTAGATCATCTCCATCGAGTACATACCATTGATGACCTCAACTAGCTGGAACTCCGCCATGGCTCAACCGTGCAAGGTGGCCATGGCGGCTAGGTTAGGCCTAGGCCATCTCCTAGACAACTTCGAGGACTCGCGGCGGCCGTCGTCGCTTTCTCCTAGGTTTCGCCGAGTTCCTGTGGATGGATGGATGTGGCGGCCGGCGGAGGCAGAGACAATTTATAGACAATCACCTAGGGCAAAAAGGGGGCACGAGCCGGGTCTGGAGTGGGCTGGGCCGGTCGGCCCAGGCCGGCCGGCCCAGGCCCATTTCGGCCCGGTTCGGCCCCGGTTTGCTCCCCGGTTGCTTCTCGCGTGATCCCTTATTTGTGTGCACTTGCATGTGGGCCTTTGACGTCGTTTCCTTCATGGTTTAGGCTTGAATCCTTGCCATGCAAGCTTCGCTGTTTTCTGGTTGAGTCCCTGAAGACTTGCACGTTGACGCTTCGGTCCTCGGGTCATTTGGAGTCATGTTCATCGCGTGTCTTGACTTGTGACGGGCTTCATGATCTTCTCTTGAAGTGCTTGGTGAACTTATCCCGAAAGTCTCCTCTTTAACGTTAATTTCCTGCGTAAACAACAAACTCCAAAATCGACATGCAAGTGTGAACTTGTTACATCATTAGTATGCCTAGTGGCGGGTTAGTTGCAAATCATAATCGAAACCAATGTATAACAAGTACTCTAGGCATACTAAACATCAACAATAACCAAGCCATATTTGTTACCGCCAATACTTATGTAGGCCACCGGTCCAAATAGATCCATGTGAATGAGCTCCAACGGGCTTGAAGTAGTGAGGATGCTATTTGGTGGGTGAGGTGCTCCTACTTGCTTTTCGGTTTGGCACGCTTTGCAAATCCTATCTGTCTCAAAATGTACATTTGTTAGTCCAAGGATGTGTTCATCTTTCAAAAGTTTGGCCAAGTTCCTCATGCCAACATGGGCTAGTCGGCGATGCCATAGCCAACCCATGCTAGATTTTGCCACTAGACAAGTCTTGGGAGAAACTTTATTTTTGTTGAGATCAACTAGGTAAAGCCTCCACCTCAAGCGACCCGTAAGGACAATAGAGGAATCCTCCCTTCTTATGATGGACACACCCTTATCCGCGAAGTGGCAATCAAAACCAATCTCACTAAGTTGTGAAACCGATAATAGATTGTAACCCAACGGATCAACATGAAGAACATTTGTAATTGAATAATTTTGTGATATAGGGATATCACCTACGCTGATGACTTCTCCTTTTGTATCTCCTCCATATGCAATAGTTTCCTTTGGTCCTTCCAAATGGAGATAGGATGAGAACATACTCTTTTCTCCGGTCATATGGTGTGTACATCCGCTATCAAGCACCCAACTTGATCCACCGGAGGAGTATGCCTACAGAACAATTTAGTTCCTTCTTTTAGGTCCCCAATTTGACTTGGGGCCTTCCACGTTAGCAACCAAAACCTTTGGAACCCATAGAGATCTTTTCACATATATGTTGGACTCATTTCCAACATACGTGGCAACAACTTTACCAACATTGTTGTGTCTCAACACATAGCTAGGGGGTATGTCTCTAGATGCATGAGCCTTGTTCTTGTTGGGATTCAAATTTCTTCTGGGCATAATTGGATGATTCTGAACTTGCATACAAGTGTTAGGTGCCTTGGAAACATGCTGGTGCTAAGCCTTGTTCTTTTTCTTTGACTTGTCTTTACAGACCCCAGAACTTCCGAGAATTTTCTCGGAACCTCAGAGTTTGGCTGTCTGTGTGGCTCGAGGCTTCCAGATTCCGGAACCTCCGGGCTTGGAGGTCGGAACCTCTGGGGTCTGGGCAAACCGAAACCCCCTGCTCTTGAATTCAAGGCATTCTTTTTCCTTGATGATTTTTCTTTCATTGGTCTT
The DNA here is from genome assembly GCA_947561735.1 of Cenchrus americanus. Classification (NCBI taxonomy): domain Eukaryota; kingdom Viridiplantae; phylum Streptophyta; class Magnoliopsida; order Poales; family Poaceae; genus Cenchrus; species Cenchrus americanus. The sequence goes on from OX387240.1 coordinate 80,373,422, forward strand.
GCCACCTTCAACATATCCAAAGCCTGGATTCTTGCTTTTCTCTAACACTTTTCTCTTGGTGAATCTTGCCCTTTTGTTCTCTTCACCCATGCATCCTCTAGCTATGATTGAGTTCAACCTAGCAATCTCTTTCTTCATAGCCTCCATGTTAGCAAGATTAGTAGCATAGGATTCAATATCAACATGATGACATCTATCACAACCCTTGCTAGTAGAAGCACTAGAGTCGCCTTTTACCTTCGAAGGATGTGAGGTGCTACTCCAAAGGAGACTATATTGCTCCTCAAGCTCTTCATTCCTCAACTTGAGAGAATTACATTGAGCTTGAGAGGCAGGAAGGTCTTCCTTGAGAGTAGCTATGACACTCTCCGCTTGGTTAACTTCCAAACGCAAAGCCTCAAGCTCACTTCTATCGGAGATAATAGTGTCTTGGCTTTTCTCTAATTCTACTATTAGCCTAGCCATAAAATCTCTAAATTGCTCATCCATCTCACGAACAAGTTGGTTTGCTTCCTCATCACTAGAATCATCACTAGAGTCCATTTCCGACTCATCACTAGGTTGAGGAGAGGGTTTTGAGTTAGTTTTAACCTTCTCGCCCTTGGCCATGAAACAATGAATGGATGTGCTCTCTTCATCATCGGTCAAGTTATTGAACAATCTTGAGGTAGAGGGGAGCTTCTTGATAGCCATGGTTGCAATTTTCTTCCTTTCCTCTTCACTAGAGTTTTCATCTCCGGAATTCCATTCATGACCAATATGAGCCTCTCCACCTGTAACACCCTAAAATTCCATCACCAAATTAATGTAAGCAACAAGGTGTTTTAGATTTTAATTTTCTAAGGATTAATTAATTTATCAAATAAATTTGGTCTCTAAAATATTTAAATATCATTTTAATAATTTAGAAGCAATAAGTGCTTGTGCATCATGATTTGAATGCATGAGTTTTGGTTGTGATGTGGTTTTAAAAGTCTTAAAATATTTGTGAAAAAGTCCTTAAAAATAATTGTGAAATAGTTTGTGAAAATTTGTGTAAAGGTTTGAATTTAAAATATGTTTGAAAAGTTGTTAAAAATGGTTTGTGAAAAGCCTTTAAAATAGTTGGACAAATTTGTGTTAAAATTGAATTTGAAAAGATGTAAAAGTTTTGAATCTAAAAAGGTTTGAAATTGGTTTAAAAATGGGTTTGAAAAAGAAAAGGAAAAAAAGAAAAAAAAAGAAAACCTCCCAACCCTCTCTCCCCTTCCCCGTTCCCGGCCAGCCCCGCCCACCCTTTTCTTCTTTTCTCGCCGCCGGCCGAGCGGCGCGGCCGTCGGCCTTCCCTCTCCCTCACATGCGCGCTTGCGGCCCATCGCACCACGCAGCCACCGAGCCGAACCGCCGCCCAAAGCATCTCCCTCTTCCCCTTTTATTTTTCTTTCGATCCACCGACGCTCGGGCCCACCCGTCAGCTCCTCCTCCCACCTCTAGCTCTCCTCCCGTGCTTCGGGCGCCGCCGCCGCCGGCCTTTGCCCCGCGTCACCCGCGCCTCCCCTCCTTGAATCGCTGCCGTTAAGGTGTAATTAATCCTCGGCTTCACTCTCCCTCCTTAATCTCCCTTCCGTTTCTCCCTAATCAAGGCTCCCTCTCTTGAATGCCATTAATCGGGCTCCATTAAGGCCATTGAAGGCCGGCCACCGCTGCCATATCGTCTCCCACCAGTGCCGCCTCCGCTCCTTCTCTTGGCCTATAAAGGGTGAGCTCGAGGTCCCTTGCACCCCCCTGCTGCTTCCCTCGCCCCCGCTCCTAATCCTCGCGCCATCTCTTGCGCCGCAACACCACCGCCGCCCAAATCGAAACGAGCTCGGGCGCCCGGTTGCCCCGTCGATTCGTTTGCTAGGAACCATCCCGGAGCACTCCGAGGCATCCCCACGAGGACCACGACACTAAGCCGCACATTCGCCGTTCGTCGTCGCCGTTTGCATCCCGCCGCCGATGAGCTCCCCGACCGAGCCGCGCCGTCTATATGGCCCGAAGCAAAGCGTCCACCGGCGGCCGCCCAATCCACCGCGTACATGTGTCATTGGAATAAACCGGGCGCCACCACAAGAACCACGCGGCCGAACCGCATCCATTTTGCCCCTTCCCGTAGCGGGAGAACTACGGAGCACCGCCGGCCTCCGGAACCCGCGCCGGCCTTCTTCTCCGTCGCCATCCGTGCTCCCGCAAAAATCCGGCAACCTCCGTCTCTCCCCGACGCGGTGAGCGGTCCCATGTGATCCCCTCGATCTCCCGTCCACCTTCCCTTACTCGCTCGCGCCTCTTCTCGCCCGGGACGCCGCCGATTTTGGCCGGCCGGCGGCCTTGTCCGCCCCGCCATGGCGTTCGGGATAAAATCATCCTCATCACCGTGAGGATAAGGAAGACATGGCAGTTTTGCCTTTTAGTCCTCATGGAACTCTAAACCAAAGTGTTATAGCATGTGTCTTGCAACTTTTACCCGTAACCCCCTAGAATTATCCCACCTTTTGCACATAAATCCCACTCGGGCTCTTTTACCGGCTAGCCCCCGTATTCTACTCCTTTTGCGAGCACTATTGATAGTGTCTTGCAAAACTCATCGACTAACCCTCCCGATCTATAGTTAATCGCAATTAGGTCCTTCCCGGCCTTGTCCGGTCCATAGATCTAGCGTTTTAGCTCCGTTTAACCTCATTCTTGTTGCGTTAGGCTCATATAAACTCAAAGTACACGTTATGAGCAATGATGTACATGTTCTTTGTTTTATATTTTATTTACATATTAAATATGATTAAATCCTATTACACATGCTTTTCTAATTAAAATCTAATTAGAAGTTTAACACGTGTTTTCATAAGAAAGTTAATATGATTAATATTAAATGAACATTTCTTTTAATTAAAAGTTAATTAGATGTATACCTCGGTTTTTATAATCAAACTTAATTTGATTAATGATTAAGCAATTTGCTTTCTACTAAAACGTAACATAGACTATATCCCGAGTTTTCTTAATTAAAATGTTAATTTAATTAAAACGAATATAAATGTGTTTTTAAATTATAATTTGATTAGAATAACTCGAAATATAAAGATAAGTGCCTAGATGCTTTTACATGCTTCTTTTAAAATTAAATGTTTAATTTGCATAAATCATACTTGAATATTTATAAGTAAAATTGGACTAGGCCTACATCGTATTTTAAATACAAATATAACTTGCTTAATTATAAATAGGGTATTTCTCTGAAATAACCTATACACATGATTTTACTTAATTAAAAGATATCAAACGCATAGCTAGCTCTTGTTTGTGATCATCTAAACCTCCCGATAGTTCTGAGTGTTCCTTGTGTTCGCTTTCCTAAACCCAAACCCTGTTTTCCCTTTAAGCTTTTCATGCTTGGTGTATTGTTTTGTTTATTGTATGTATTCTTGTGTGCTCGTAGACATCGTGCCAGTTTCAAGCGAGCAACCAGTTGAAGTAGATCAAGAGCAAGTGTTTGAAGAAGAAGAACCTTAGTGTTTAAGCAAGGAAGGCAAGTGGTCTTCTCCCCCTGCATGATTCTATTTTATCCTATGTAATTGCATGACAACTAAGTTTATATTTATTATGTTATTGCATTAAATTGATGGGAACACCCTTTTTAAGGACTTACCTAGACTTTTACCCACAATCCTTGGATCAACCCTGTTTAATGAATGTTTTTGGGTAGAATATGCTAGTTGCTCAACTTGGGTTGGATAAAATGGTTTTCCAAGATAAAGGCTTGTATGTTGAACGATGATGCTTTTGGTAATACAAGATCATATGGCTTAATCGGAACATGGAGAACCACCCAAGAAAACATGCGCAACCACAGTGTTACATGGCTCTGACCTTAGCCAATTAATTGGGTGTGCGATTGATCTGATGGCCCTTTTCCGAAAGGAGCAGAGGGGGATCCGGGTTGCAGGGGTATAGCCCGGTCCTTTTGGGGTAGCAGCCTTTGCTAAGGTGCTGACCACTAGGGAGGGTTATGGTCCGCCCTGATCTGTAACTATGCGGGGCATTAGTCTTTTGTATACCTTTGTAAAGGCTTCGTAGCGTCCCTATGCAATCACACCTCGGAAGTGTGGTATGATGCCTGATCAGCATCGCATGGTTGGGTTCAAAGTTCTTCGGGACTTTTACGCGAGCTGTGGGTAAAGTGTGCAAACCTCGCGAGTGTAAAACTGATCGATCAGCCGTGCTCACGGTCATGAGCGGCTTGGACCCTCACATGATTAATAAACTTGAAGATGAGAATAAATCGTGGTTTCGTGAAGCTCGATGAGCTTTGGGAAGTTTTGTTGTAAAGTTTTTCTTAAGTGGGTTGGTATATACTTACATCTAGTAACTAGGCGTTCTTTAAATAAAAGTTTGACCAACACTAAAATGCTAACCGCTGCAAAACCATAGCCTATCCTTGGTAGCCTTGCATCTTCCCCCACTTGTTGAGTACCAACCATAAGTGTACTCAGCCTTGCTTACCGCTGTTCAGAAGAGAACAATGGTGAAGAGTTCTACATCGACTTTGAGGAGTTCTGAGGCATGCGTCTCCCCCAGTCAAGTGCCTGTGGAAGCGGAAGACGAAGACTCGTCGTGTAGTTATCGTTTTTCGATGTTAAAGACCTTCGTGTCTTCCGAATGAGTGTAGTAAGTTGTTAAACCCCTTGTTACGTTTTTACTGTCTATGATATTACACTCATTTTGTCTAACATATGTGTGGAACTAGATCCCGGCACACATATGTGATGCATCTGGTTTCCCTCCGGAAATCGGGTGTGACAGAGTGGTATCAGAGCAGTGTTGACTGTAGGAACGCAGCCTTAGCTAGAAATTGTCGAAAATTAAGGATTCATGTTCTAGAAAGCCATGTCATCCTTCAAAATTATCTTATTTATGCATAAAAATCTAATTTATCCTTTGTTCTTTAACAAAACCCATCAATTGTTTTTTTATCTATACTGAGTTCTGTTCTTGTTCTGTCAGCTGGATCTACCACCAGTGTTTCCTAGTATATGTTCTTAGATGGCCAACCCTCTTATCAACTTCGATAGAATCGTTCCTGTGAGGACATGCGATGTAAATGTTTGATTGTTTGAACACATGTTTGATTTGGAGTTTTGATTGTGTGAGTTGTATTGTGGAGTGATGGCCACAAATGCAACAAGAAATAAATGGTTAGGTTAATAGAGATAGTTTGGGTTCGAATTTGGGTTATCCTTATCTACCATACAAGTTGGTTGAAGGATGTTTGAAGATCAAAGTCTGGAAGCAACAACATCAACAACCAGAAATCTACAAGCATATACAGACATCAATGTATGAAAGAAGTCAAAGAAAAAGATGGTCAGTTTCTTTCACTCCTGTTGTTCTCCTCTCTACCACAGTGTGATTACAATCACAACAAGAAAAGATGGATATGTTATCAATGATTTTGCCTTGCTCCTCAATTTATTTATTTCCAACCTCCTCTGAGCTTATCTTTATCACATAACCGGATGACGAGTCCCAATGGAAATCACGAATATAAAGACAACAAACGAAACATCGATATTCCATCTACAACCTCAGCAATTGAACGCAAGATGCTAGAGCATATGGCAACACAAACTCAGACTCTGCAAGCAATGACTCAAACCATGGTTAATATCCATTAGTATATTATAGAGCAAGCATGAAATCCTAAAAATTCCAACCTTGTTTTGGGTGAAACCGTCAGATTCCAACTGTTTCATCGTCATTGGATGAAGAAAATCTATCAGTCATGCAAGCTCAAGTCTTACAAGGACAGAAGTAGAACAATACGTCATCCCCTCATAACACAGAGATAACCAAAACTGGAGTTCCCGCTGAAGCAGTAAAGAAGCAAGTTGTAGAAGTATGGAACCATCAAAATAATAAGAGAAGTCATGGAGCACAAGAATTGCGGATGAATGAACAACATGAACATATGAATATTACAGGAACATGTCAATGTCGTGAGCATTATGGTCGTTCACGTCTCCAAAAAGAAGCCAGTCTAATGAGAGATGAGGCTAGACAATGCTATCATTTGGATATCAATGAGAAAAGGAAGTTATGTACCCAAAACCAGTCCCAGAAGAAGTTGCTCAAGCTGTAGATAGTAATCAGATTATCAACCTTGAGGATTGGAGTATAAATTTCAATGAATTTCAGCCTGACGGAATCAAACAACTCAAGAAGCATGCAAGTGAAGAAAGTCAAGGCAACCAAGACAAGAGAAATGATAGCAGTAACAACCTGGGATGTGATCAGTATGTGTCACCATATCCAAACCCGGAGGATACACATACAAAGTTCTGGAATACTGAGCCACCTATGTTCTCTAACACTATGGATCACCTAGAAGCTGATGAATGGATCACAACAATTGAACAGAAGCTAGACTTGGTACAATGCAACGATAGAGAGAAAGTTTTGTTTGCATCAGGACAACTTGTAGGAGCAGCCTCAGAATGGTGGAATTCTTACATCTACGAACATGAGCAACCACAAAGTATTGTTTGGGAAGAATTCAAGGACAACTTTATAACACACTTCATTCCTGTAAGTACGATGAAGCTCAAAAGGAAGGAGTTCCTTAACTTGAAGCAAGGGCAAATAACAGTGAATGAGTATAGGGATAAATTTATTCAGTTATCTATGTACGCACCAAGATCGTCTGAAAGTGACAAAAAGAAACGAGAACATTTCCTCAAGGGTTGAATGAAGACCTTCAGAGTATACGAAGCTTACATGAATATTCTAGTTTGCAAGATGTCATCAACAAAGCTATTGAGTTAGAGAGCAAACTACAGGAAATCATAAGTAAGAAGAGGAAAATGAATTTTCCAGAGCAACATGAGAACAATTCACATCTTTACCATTTGACTCAAGGATCAGAACATGAGTATGAAGATCCACCATGCAATCGTCGAAACATTAAAGAAAGTGGAGATTGTTTCTACTGCAAAGATCATGGACATTTTATTAGCAGGTGTCCTAAGAAACGTACTGACCGATATGAAAAGAAAGCTCAGCAGAGACAGAATAAGCAAATCAATACCCAAGAAGCCTTGGATCAAATGGAGAAGAATATTAAAAGTTGTGTATGAGGACCCGAAGTATGATTCGAGATGGCTAAGCTTAGGAAAAGAAACAATTATGGAGTCGATCCAGCTCTATTCAAATCACTTTATCAAGAAAAGAAGAAAAATCCTACAAAGGCAAATCAACAGAGTCGAGAAAAAGGAATGGACAATTACAAGTGGAGTTAGGTTGAGTATTCCAATGATGTTTATAAAGTGAGTTGTGAAGAATAAAGAATTATACTTATGGAGCTTGTGTAAGACGAATTATATGGAAGCAAGATAAGCAGTGTTGGATGCTAAACACCCGAACTCTTGTTTCATGCTAGCCTTTGTGAATCTCGGGATGAGAATCTGTCTTAAATTGGAAGTTCAAATTGCTTCATCTTTTTGAGTTCATCTCTTCCTGCATTAGTTCACTATTCCTATCTGAAATACCTTTCTCCAACAATCAGATGGTAAGCACCAGGTCAGGAGAAGGTCCAGACATTCCATCTGTTGTCTGTGCTCATATTGCTAATCAGCAAAATCAAGCACCACTCCCACCCCTCAACCGAGCAATGGATCCAGTAACGCAACAGTTCCTTGTCACTCAGATGCAGCTAATCCAAAACCTGACTGCCACTATTCAAAACATTCAAGCTCAGCAAAATCAGTCACCACCAGCAGCACCACCAGCACCAGTGGGCAAGCATAAGGAATGCATGAGTCACCGTCCTCCCACGTACTCCTACTCAACCGATACATTGGATGTTGATGATTGGTTAAAGACTGTCACCAAGAAGTTGGAGATGACACAGTGCACTAATCGAGAGATGGTCTTGTATACAACAGGCTGTTTGTAAGGATTAACAGCTGAATGGTGGAATGAGTACACTTTCGCACATGTTGTACGTAGCACCATCACCCGCGGGGGAGTTCGGGTATAGTTTTCGCGCGCACCACATTCTCTCCGGTGTGATCAAGCTTAAGCAAAGGGAGTTCCTCGCTCTAAATCAAGCCAATATGTCGGTTAACGAGTATCCGGACAAGTTTACTCGGTTGTCCGGCTATGCATCAGATGAAGTTAACACTGGCCCAAAGAGCCAAGAACGCTTCTTGGATGGTCTGATAGGGCCACTCAACTATCAACTACAGAGTCACAGCTTCCCGGACTTCGCTACATTACTGAACAAAGCTATAGGCCTTGAGAACAAATGTCTTGGTGAACAGAATCGCAAGTTCCAATCTCGTGGACAATCAGCAACATACGTCCCCGCTTCAACTCATCACAGAGACCTCAGTTTAGTTCTGGTGGATCAAGAGGAAATTATTTGCAAAATTCTCAGTTGCAACGTTCAACCCAGCAATTCCAGCATTTCAGCCAACAAACACCACACGTTGCAAGTCATCATCAGGATCACTCAGGTGCACCAGGACGAAACAACTCTTCGAGTTCACCCTAATGGTTGTTTCAATTGTTGTGAATTGGGACATTATGCTAACATCTACCCAAATCATAACATCTAGACTCCCCGTAAAGACAACGATCAAAGATTCGGACAACCATCATCTCAGATACGTCATGGAAGTGCAAATTCTCAGATCAATAAGGGTCAATGGAATTACGTGCGTGGCAGAGTGAACCACGTGACAGCTGAACAAGCTCAAGACGCTCCTGGTTTTGTGCTGGATACGTTTCCTGTCAACTTTGTGCCTACAACGATTCTATTTGATTCCGGAGCATGACATTCATTCATTGCAGAATAATTTGTGGCAAAGCATAATATACCTATGAGTTCTATGAAGACACATTTGCTGATTGGTTTCTTGAATGGTGAAATGAAGTCCACTTATGTATGCCCACGAGTCAATCTCAAGATCAAGGGAATAAGTTTTCAAGATGATCTAGAAGTACTTACATCTAGTGGAATAGATGTGATACTTGGAATGGATTGGTTGGGCAAATGTGGCAGAATAATTCTGTGTGCCAAGAAGTCAGTACTCTTAACCAGCCCCAAGGAGATATTGATAGTGTCTTGCAAAACTCATCAGCTAACCCTCCCGATCTATAGTTAATCGCAATTAGGTCCTTCCAGCCTTGTCCAGTCCATAGATCTAGCGTTTTAGCTCCGTTTAACCTCATTCTTGTTGCGTTAGGCTCATATAAACTCAAAGTACACGTTATGAGCAATGATGTACATGTTCTTTGTTTTATATTTTATTTACATATTAAATATGATTAAATCCTATTACACATGCTTTTCTAATTAAAATCTAATTAGAAGTTTAACACGTGTTTTCATAAGAAAGTTAATATGATTAATATTAAATGAACATTTCTTTTAATTAAAAGTTAATTAGATGTATACCTCGGTTTTTATAATCAAACTTAATTTGATTAATGATTAAGCAATTTGCTTTCTACTAAAACGTAACATAGACTATATCCCGAGTTTTCTTAATTAAAATGTTAATTTAATTAAAACGAATATAAATGTGTTTTTAAATTATAATTTGATTAGAATAACTCGAAATATAAAGATAAGTGCCTAGATGCTTTTACATGCTTCTTTTAAAATTAAATGTTTAATTTGCATAAATCATACTTGAATATTTATAAGTAAAATTGGACTAGGCCTACATCGTATTTTAAATACAAATATAACTTGCTTAATTATAAATAGGGTATTTCTCCGAAATAACCTATACACATGATTTTACTTAATTAAAAGATATCAAACGCATAGCTAGCTCTTGTTTGTGATCATCTAAACCTCCCGATAGTTCCGAGTGTTACTTGTGTTCGCTTTCCTAAACCCAAACCCCGTTTTCCGTTTAAGCTTTTCATGCTTGGTGTATTGTTTTGTTTATTGTATGTATTCTTGTGTGCTCGTAGACATCGTGCCAGTTTCAAGCGAGCAACCAGTTGAAGTAGATCAAGAGCAAGTGTTTGAAGAAGAAGAACCTTAGTGTTTAAGCAAGGAAGGCAAGTGGTCTTCTCCCCCTGCATGATTCTATTTTATCCTATGTAATTGCATGACAACTAAGTTTATATTTATTATGTTATTGCATTAAATTGATGGGAACACCCTTTTTAAGGACTTACCTAGACTTTTACCCACAATCCTTGGATCAACCCTGTTTAATGAATGTTTTTGGGTAGAATATGCTAGTTGCTCAACTTGGGTTGGATAAAATGGTTTTCCAAGATAAAGGCTTGTATGTTGAACGATGATGCTTTTGGTAATACAAGATCATATGACTTAATCGGAACATGGAGAACCACCCAAGAAAACATGCGCAACCACAGTGTTACATGGCTCTGACCTTAGCCAATTAATTGGGTGTGCGATTGATCTGATGGCCCTTTTCCGAAAGGAGCAGAGGGGGATCCGGGTTGCAGGGGTATAGCCCGGTCCTTTTGGGGTAGCAGCCTTTGCTAAGGTGCCGACCACTAGGGAGGGTTATGATCCGCCCCGATCCGTAACTATGCGGGGCATTAGTCTTTTGTATACCTTTGTAAAGGCTTCGTAGCGTCCCTATGCAATCACACCTCGGAAGTGTGGTATGATGCCTGATCAGCATCGCATGGTTGGGTTCAAAGTTCTTCGGGACTTTTACGCGAGCTGTGGGTAAAGTGTGCAAACCTCTGCAGAGTGTAAAACTGATCGATCAGCCGTGCTCACGGTCATGAGCGGCTTGGACCCTCACATGATTAATAAACTTGAAGATGAGAATAAATCGTGGTTTCGTGAAGCTCGATGAGCTTTGGGAAGTTTTGTTGTAAAGTTTTTCTTAAGTGGGTTGGTATATACTTACATCTAGTAACTAGGCGTTCTTTAAATAAAAGTTTGACCAACACTAAAATGCTAACCGCCGCAAAACCATAGCCTATCCTTGGTAGCCTTGCATCTTCCCCCACTTGTTGAGTACCAACCATAAGTGTACTCGGCCTTGCTTACCGCCGTTCGAAGAGAACAATGGTGAAGAGTTCTACATCGACTTTGAGGAGTTCGAGGCATGCGTCTCCCCCGATCAAGTGCCCGTGGAAGCGGAAGACGAAGACTCGTCGTGTAGTTATCGTTTTTCGATGTTAAAGACCTTCGTGTCTTCCGAATGAGTGTAGTAAGTTGTTAAACCCCTTGTTACGTTTTTACTGTCTATGATATTACACTCATTTTGTCTAACATATGTGTGGAACTAGATCCCGGCACACATATGTGATGCATCTGGTTTCCCTCCGGAAATCGGGTGTGACACCACCATAGTTTCTTCTCTTGTAATGTGGCTTTTGGTCTTTCTTGTAGTTTCCCTTACCCTTGTCATTCCTATTTTCTCTTTTCTCATTAGGGCAATCCGCAATGAAGTGCTCGGTGCTTCCATAATTGTAGCAAGTTCTCTTTTTCTTGTTGGGAAACTTCCTCTTGGCAAACTTGTACCCTTGCTTCTTTAATCCTCTCTTGTATGTCTTCATGAACAAGACCATGTCCCCAATCTCAACATGAGAGCCTTCATCATCATCTTCACTTGAGTCACTTGTAGATCTCTCTACTTCCACTTTCTTGGATTTTGACTTGGTGGGCTTGGATGGAGTAGAATGCTTGGATGAAGTAGTAGTCTTGCTTGACTTGTTGGAATGGAGAGCAACCTCTTTGACCTTTAAGTTGTTCAACTTAGCTTCTAGTTCACCAATTTTCTTTCTATGTTGGATTTCCTTGTCCATTAGCTCATGAGTAAGAATTCTCCCAAGAACATCATTTGGAGAGAACTCTTCAAATCTCTTCTTCTCTCTAATCAATGTGACTAGAGTGGGATTCCTTGGAGCAAAGGCCTCCAACGTCACCTTCACAACATAGTGATCATCTAACTCATCACCACCTAAACCACGTATCTTTCCAACTATGACCATTAATCTATCAAACATCTCTTGTGGCCCTTCTCCATCAAAGATAGTGAACCTATTAAGCTCAGCCATCAAAATGTTAATCTTGGACTTCTTCACTTTGTCAACACCCTCATGAGCAATGAGAAGGGTGTCCCAAATTTCTTTAGCAATCTCTAGTCCATTAACCCGATTGTACTCTTGAGCACTCAAAGCACTAAGAAGTATGCTTATAGCTTGAGCATTTTTTTTGATGTTGCGACGATCACGTGGAGTAAGGTTTCCAAAGTCTTCGGGATCATCAAAACCTACACACACAATGTTCCACAACTCCAAACTCAAACCGGTTAGATATGCTTTCATCATATGCTTCCATTTAGCAAAGTTAGTCCCATCAAATTGGGGTAATTTGCCAACAGGTATAGTGATATCATCCTTAGATTTTGTTTCCAAAAAATCATAGTTAAAGGATACGCTTCTATAGTCATCCTTGGACTTAGCCTTGGGCTTTGGCTTGGGCTTGAGTGTTCTCTTGGGAATTCTCGTGCCATAGTACTCGTCATCCCCATCTCCATTCTCACTAGATGAAGATGATGATGAGGATGATGAGGATGGTGATGGAGATGGTGAAGATGTTCTCTTTCTTCTCTTCTTTTCTTCTTTCTTCCCTTTCTTCTTCTTTTCTTGCTTGCTGTCCTCTTTCTTCTTCTTCTTTCTCTTTCTTCTTGTCCTCTTTCTTGTTTTTCTTGCCATTCTCCTTGGAGCTTTCTTTGACAGCTTTCTTGAGCTTGTCAAATTTCTCTTGGGCTGAGGTGTTCCCTACCTCCGAGGCATCACCTTCAACGTCACTTGGCAAGTCCTCAAATTCTTCCTCCTCTTGCTTGTCATCTCCACTTGCCGTATCCTCACACGGTTAGGTGTTCCAAGGATAACCTGCTCTGATACCAATTGAAAGGATCGAGGCAATATGGCCTAGAGGGGGGTGAATAGGCCTGCACACATAATTTAAACTTTTTCTGCGAAAACACTGTCAGACTCCGGAACCTCCGAGATTATTCTCGAAACCTCCGAACGAGGCAGCCTCCGAGAATAAACTCAGAACTTCCGGGAACTGTTAGAACAGAGCATATAGGACTTGAGCTGCAAATAACTTGATGAAAAACAGATCTACCAAATTCTAGGAGGTACTTAGGACCTAGCAAGAAGATTTCTAAGCAAAAAACAAGCTAGGAAGGTACCACAACATAGATCGGAGACAATCCCTAATAGATCTAGTCAAGAACAAGCATGAACAAGAAAGTAAACTAGAGCACACACAAGACAAAGATTTATCCCGTGGTTCAGCTCGCCACAAAGGCTTGCTTACGTCCACGTTGTTGAGGAAGCCACAAAGGCTAGGGACCACAAAGGTCAACTCCTCTCTCACACCTATCACTTTGGGTAATAGGTGGAGGCTTTCCACTAGAATCACAAAGGGTAATACAAACACCTTGGAGCTTCCACAAATCGGGTTGGAGAGCTTCCAAGAACCTCTATCCGTCTAGGAGCAAGGCTCCAAGAGTAATAGATCCACCAAGCTTGCTATGGCTTTTCCAAGTGCTCAAGTTCAAGAGAGAGAGATTTGCTCACAAACTTACTTCAAGAATCCACTCTCAATCAATGTTAGGCAAGGATTTGGAAGAGGGTAGGTTAGGAGTGAATGCAAGGTGAGAGAAATGAGTTAGAACGGCGTTCTGTTCAGGGGCAGAGAGAGAATAGCCGTTGGGGGACCAAGGGGTATAAATACCCCCAGATCCAGAACAGTAACGGCTATATTCCAGAGTTCGGAACCTCCGAGAAAAATCTCGGAACTTCCGACCTTTGAAATCTCTCGCCGATCGTAGCCCGTACGGTCGAAACCTCTCGAGAAAAAACTCGGAACCTCCGAACAACAAACGAGCGGGGCAAAACGACGAGCGAGATCTCTTCCCTTTGGGTGAGGGTTAGGGTTTAAGAAAGATAGACTGTGAGCACTTGAAACCACCCTAACTCACCATTAGTATCCCTCTTGATAGTACGGATTGTCCTATACTCAAATTCAAAAGATAAAATAAATAAACTTCTCCAAAGAGCATAGGTATCCTTCTTCATGCAGTTGAGGGGTCTCCATTCTTTCTTTTGCACTTGTAAAATAACTTTATGCTGCACAATAGTCTCAAAAGCTCATTAGCTCTTTAATCGTGTGGTCAACATCACCAAAACCCTCATAGGGCTTGATTACACTTACAGACCTCACCTCCTATTTCACAGCGACCCCGCCGCCTCCTTCCCCAACGACCCCGCCTCCTCCTCCACAGCGACCCGCGGGCGTTGAGCTTCGGGCGGGGCTCCATGGCGCGAGGCGGAGCAGGATAGGTGGGGGTGGGTCTCACCGGTGTGGCCGCAGTGGCTCGCCTCCTCCCAGGCAGCGGTGCAGGTGGTGCTCCCACGGCGGAGGTGGTGCTCCCGCGGCGGAGTACCCCGGTGCGGCGCATGTGCACCTCTTCCCTCCTCCCTCTCCTCGCGGGAAGCAACGACCGTAGTGGGATGCGCGAGGCTGCTGGGAGCACAACTCCCGCTTCTTCTCCCTCCTTTCCTCAAGCAGGCCTATTTGCGCAAGGGGAACGACGCCGCTGCTAGAGACAGTCCAAGACCCTTATTTGGATCGCAACAATTAATCGATCTAGATATTTTTCATTTTAGTCCTAACTGCGATCCACACGAGCGTCTGGTCGAGCGTCGGCCCCGGGCCGCCGGCTGCCTCATCCACATTGTGGCGGAGAAGCGCTGGAGCTTCGCAGGAGCATAATCTTCATCCGCCATCGTCTTCCACCGGAGCGCTCAGTAAATTCTGAAATCTGAAGCTAAACTTTTATCAGTGTGAACAAGGATACAGAATAGCTATCAGTCAACAACAGTTCAAAAGCCTCCAACTTCACCTCGCTCCAGCTTATAATTAAAAAACAAAGAATATGCACAGCATTGCAGGCACAGGCACCTTTCCCGGTTTATCAGAAAAGGGCTCACTTTACTGATAGAGTTTCTAGCTGAATAATCAGTTTACAATGCAAGTGCAACCGGTAATCACAACACAATTTCCAACGATATATTAACAACTTGTTCCTTTCAACACAAGGATAATACTGAGATTCAGGCAGGTCCGGCATTGTCAATTTGGGGGCCAGGACACAATTCACATTGGGGTCTTTTAATAAAAAAATTGTCACTGCCTAATGGATATTTTCTAGAGGACATGGTACTACTTGTACTGAAAATTAAAGATAAAATTAAAATTAATTGTGATTTTTAATCATTTTGTGCAAAAGAAATTTTGGATCAGAATATTAATACTTTACTTGCCGCTTTTGAATCCTTGCCGAAATCTCGATAAGTATAATACCTTGATCCTAATTTTCTACTTGCTAAATGCTGCAACATGTACATATGTACTAAAGATTAAAAACCAACACCAGACGTCCAGACGATGATGAAATTCGGGAATTGAAAGTTGAAACTTACATGTTCATACGTGCGTGGTGTAGAGATTGCGGTCTGCAGACAACAGATTGGGAATTTGGGATTGGGACTCAGTGTAAGAGCCACGACCAGAAGTCCAAGAGCAGGGGGCAAGGCAGGGGCAGGCCGGCAGAGGCGCAGGGCCTGTCGCACACGACACACCGCGGCGCCGTCGAGCTGCGTGACCTGCGTTTGCCGCTGATTCAATCGCCTAGAGGCTGTAACTCGAGAAGACCGACAGAGGGGAATTTTGGAAAACGATTAAACGAAACAACGATCAGGCCCGTCCCTGGGCATGTGCAACCGGTGCGGCCGGACAGGGCCTCCAAATGCAAAGGGCCTCAAATTTAAACTCCAATAATAGTGCTAGTGCTTAGCTAGATGGTGGTAAAAAAAGTTAATCACTCTTTCGTAAAATCCTGGTGGAGTCTTGTAACCATTTCGTGAACAAATTCTCTCTCTTGCTTTGTAATGTATCCCTCTCTTCCTGATACTGAAGGTCCCGTTTAGTTAGAGTAGTGAAATTTTAATTTGGGTCCTCTTACAAGGTCTATTAGGACTATTAAACGTAGACTAGTTACAAAAATAATTACACAAATGAACCAAAAATTACGAGATAAATCCATTAAGCCTAATTAATTCATCATTAGAGATTGGTTATTGTAGCACGCCGTTGTCTAATCATGTGTCATAAGTAGGCTCGTTAGATTCGTCTCAAAAATTAAGGTAGGGGTTGTGGAATGAATTTTGTCATTAATCCACATTTAATACTCCTTGTTGGTGTTCGGAGATCGATGTGACGGCTAGTTGGTGAAACTTGTCTTTACACTTATATTCCCTCCGTCCCAAAATTTGTCGACTTTCGATTCATGTTTGACTACTCAATTTGAAACAATGAAACACCTTGACTTCGTCAACCTAGTACTATCTATTGGTACTTCCGGATACCATGTGATACTTTCACAGTTAGATTTTATCAGGTGGATAGCTCATGTTAATAACAACACAATGACATTTTCCTATTCTTGTTTGTAGAAGACAATACAACTGTGTGTTTTTCATAAATTTACCAATTTTTGATATATTTGGATCAGTTTCATGAGATGAGATGCAATCATTTCCAAAAAGGTTAATATTTTAGTTTAAGTAGCGCTAAAATGGTTTGTCAAATAGTCAACCATATTCTTGATATATCTGATTGCTACCTAATATATTACAATCTATATACATTATTAATTTACTAACCCTCATTTTGAAATTTTGAACAGGGCCTCGGATTTTGCCGGGACGGCCCTGCAACGATGCATTTGCCGTAGTTTCGGGCCTTCCAGCGGCCGGCGCACGCTTGACCTTTCTCCTCTGCGCTTTTTTTACGTGCATGTACATGTACACTATGCGTTGTGTATGTGGGGTGGGGCCCAGGCAGCCTGCCCCTCTTGCCCCCCTTCCAGGGCCGGCCCTGAATGATTCAGGTTCCATTGGGAAAAAAATGCAGAATAAAAATCAACACAAGCCGCTCCAAACTTCCAGTTAGGTGACAGTGACACCATGCACTTTCTTGCCTAACATATACGCTCTACACTTGTGAAGCCACAAGCCAGCGTCAAGGTCTCCTGTGTCCAGTAGTTTTTGTAGGTTTAACGAATTCCGCTTTCTCTCACCGTACCTTCAGTACGATCATCCAGTCACGGGACTTCTCACATATGGAGTCGATGGACAGGAAGTAGCCACCGTACAGCTGCGAATCCGAGCTGTACCCATGCTGAAGGACCCAAGCCATCTAGGTATACTACCAGATAGATTATTACTCCCCAAGTTTATCGTGTACAGTTCCTTCATGCAGGAAGCCATGGCCTTTCCGAAGTTATTAAGGTCACCGGCAAGATTGTTATTGGACAAATTTAAGTATTGCAGTTTGCACGATCTTCCTAATGACATTGGAGCCATGGCCTTTTCGAAGTTGTTAAGATCACCAGCAAGATTGTTTTTTGGACAAATCCAAGTACTGCAGTTTGCACAATCTTCCTAATGACATTGGAATTGCTCCTTCTAAACTGTTTGTGGACAAGTAAAGGTCAGTAAGGTTTCCCAAGGTTTCAGGAATGGACTCATACAGCCCACAGGAGGCCAAATCAATGTAGATCACAGTTTGTATCTTGGTCAACCAATATGGAAAGGTAGCATTTAGGTTGTTGCATGACAATTTTACTGAGAACTGTGAAGTTGGACTGGGATAGAGAATTCACGTCGGAGGGCGGAAGGTGAGTACAAATTGATGGACTAGGAGTAGATCGAGTGAGTTGAACACTGTGTAAATCATACCTTGGTCCCGGTGAGCCATCCATGGCGAGGACGGCTCGGTGGAGAGACGTTGGTGATGACGGCGAGGTCCTGTGGCGGCGTGGGTGGGACATCCCGTCGCTTCAGCACTCCCTCTGGGTCGGCTAGGGTTAGGAGTGTGGGGCTACTGTGGCGGCGGCGAACATCGTGGTGTAAGCCCGTGGCCCCACTCCCTCTTATAGTGCTGCGCGATAGGGGCCCACCAGCCTTCTAACGAGCTGGGCGTCCCCGATCCGGACGCGAGTCAAGGGCCCAATGGGTGGAGAGATCAATCCAACATTCTCCCCCTTGATCTCACCATATACTTTTAACTTATTTTCTTATTTCATTACAGATCAGTGTATAGAGCATGTTTCATCGTCACGGTCAATCTCGTTTCTGTCAATCTCCGATAGATTTAACGGCTACAATACACATCTCTGTACTGAAACAAATTCTTTAGACTTGGGCCCTTTATCATCTGAAATCTTAAACTATGCCATAAACCCATGTTGCACATGTGCTCTCTAAGCGCACTGGGTTATATACTTTTCGTAAGAGGATCCTCAAGCACTCGCTTGTCTCTTATATGCGCAATATCTTTAATATGATTCCGGACTTACTCCTTTACAACATATAACTTTGTGTCAATGTGTTTGGCTGCACACTTGACTTGTTGTCATAGGAGTGAACTACTTTAATGGTGATTGTTGTTCCATTAACTATTTTGCCTGTCCCTCAGCCTCGTATCATGCTATACCATCTTATCATGCTATACCACAACCTTTCATCACATTGATGACAATTGTGTTAACCCTTTAGAGCATTTCCACACAAAAACTCCAAGTGTGAAAGTTAGCGACAATTGTGGATTTTGCTACCCATTTCACAAAATATCTTTGTACTCACAACCTTTTGAGAGCACATCTTTTCAACTTAGCATGAGGCTGATACACTTAATTCCATTCCAGTGATCTATAGCTGGATTAGACATTGACAAAACAACCCGGATATACAAACTATGTCAAGGTAACTTCTATCTTTCCATTCATTAGGCTTCCAACAGCTGAAGCATATGGTACCATATTCCTTTAATACGTTCCATGTTGATTCTTGGAACATAAAAGTTCCCAAAACCATTACCTTTGACAACGAGAACAGGCGAAGGTTTACTCGCATGCATACTATGTTTCTTTGCAACTTTTCTAAGTATGCCTCTTGCGATAGTCCTAATACCCCTTTTCTTTTATCTCGGTGAATCTCGATCCTTACAATTGAGAGACATTCATCGAGAATTTCCTTTTGAACTTTGAGGACAAGAACCTCTTCTCCTTTTACAATAGATTGACATTACTGTTGCCATGTAAGATGTCAATCACATATGCACTATTAGGAAATTAATTTCCCATTCTATAACATTGTTCAAATGTTGTCCTCTTATTCACTTTTAAAACCCAAAACCAAATCCTTTATCTTTGAATGTTATCATTCGTAAATGATTTCTTTAAGCAGCATTCCTTTTCTTCTTTTATTTACATGACAAAACTCTTAGGTTCATCAGTTGTAAGCCACAAATTCATTGTAGTCCTTTCATTCTCTTTGCACAAGTACTTTTGATCTAAGATGCGCTTTGTGTGTTCACATATTATCTTTGGAGTCACGTTACGACTTGTAGACCCATTACAGCCTATTGTGTTGGCTCCATTGAGAATCACTTACGAGTCCCAAGTTTCCTCGGGATTCATCAGTTCAACTTTCAATAAACAAGAGCTTCTTTTAACACATGAGATTGAATAAACCTCAATGTGAACTTTTCTATATTGCAAACTTTGCAACCATCAGACTTTTAACTCTTTGAGACTTACTAGAGATCTCAACCTCTGGCACATTTGTGCCTAATCTTTTGGTACGTCTACCATAAGGGGCTGCAGCATCTCTCCCCATGCACAACAACAAGTTTCAATGGCTCCTGGAGGACAGGTTCCATGTCATCTACCATGTTGTTGTCACGAGTACAGAGAGAAATAGCTACCGAATCATCAGAGCGGGCATATATACCCACTTCTCCTCGAAGTCAATTTCTCGAGCCACCATGCTCCCCCTGATTGCTCTCATATTCCAAGAAGACAAAGTGTCTCGTTAGAATTAATTGAACCTTTTCTGTTATCTGAATTGCCAACAAATGGCTCCTCAGATCAGCCTTTTCTTTCATCTGGATGGCCAACTAAATGGCTCCCCCAGATCTTACCATCTATTATAAATAATAGAGTATTTTAAACTTTCTCATTTTGGGTTTGTACTTTCACCATTTAGGTCACATCGCTATCATCCTATCGAACCTATAAAAGTCCAGGATTTTAGCAGCTATTCCTTTTCTTTAGAGGTATCACATTTATGACTGTCATACTCCCCCATACAATCACATTTAGATCACACTCTAGATGCATACAATGCATTACTTTCCTGAAGTATAGGGGATTTTCTCCTTTCTCTCTTTTCTTCCCCTCAAAATGTGGCAAAACTTTCTTGTCACAATTTCGAAACCATTCAAAACTAATATCAGTGAGGAAACTTTGAGAACACTTTCAATTACCTCCTTTATCTGCATGATTATATCATACAAAAACAAGGCTATTACTTAACTCATGTATGGGAGTACATTTTTCCTCATTTCACTTAAAGAACTCAACAAAGTTCTTTATTTCAATGCTTTTCAAAACTCAAGCAACTCTAGCTTGCGTATCGTTCTTTATCTTTAGGTTCGCATATTACTTTTGATTCTTTTTAAACTCATAAGTGCTCAATGACTATAGTACGATATGTACAAACAATATTAGAATAGCACAGGAGCTACTCCAAAAATTCTCTTTCCCAGTGTGGGATACACAATAAGCACATGAGTCATTATATCTTTCTCCCGTCATGCAGGATTAGTCCTTTGACAAAACCTTTCCCGCCATACAAGATTGTCTAACATAAGCATTATGCCAACTTTAGTCAATCATGCGGTTATTTTCTCGGAGCCTTTCCCGCCATGCGAGTATTATTATGATCTTTTCTCGTCGTGTGAGAGTATCACAAACTTTCCTTTCCATTCAGGTAATAACCTGAAAGGGACATGCATTCAGTCGTCAAATTCAAAATTCAAAATAAATCTGAATAAACTGTAACAGACACATGCTTAATTCGACATTAGTCAAATTAAACATGCATATGGATTAGTGCAAATTTTATCATGATGACTGAACTGGAAATAAATTCCTTGTCATAGAGAGTACATGAAAAACACTTTTCAAGACTCTCAATGATCTAGCTCTTTTCTTGGATTAATATCCGAGAAACTTTACTTTTGAAAGACATTCTTTTAAAGAGAACATAGTCCCTCACATTATGTCCTTCTTTCTTTATCATCTCCTGAGCCACAAGTGCTCAGCTCACTTTTCTCAATGCTTTTATGAATGAAAACATAAAGATCTTTTCTCTGAGAAAATTTTCAATAAAAATCCAAACTTTAAGCTTATGAAGCTTTTAAAACTTTATGTTCTATTCTATATCACCGTTGGGCAGAAAATAGAATAAAACATTTCTCATTTGTATTAATTCCAAGTCACCATCAACTGAATTAGAATTAATCTATCATATCACAATATTATCATCATCAATGTTGGTCAGAAAATGACAACATCATGAACTTTGCATTTAGAAATAATACTTATCATAAGTATTTCTAAAATATCCCCTGTGTCTATAATTGAGTAGAGACATAACGCCCTGTTCGTTTGGCTTATCAGCCACCAGCCAACAGTACTTTTCTCTCGGAGCAAACCAGCCACCAACAACCAGCCAGCAGTACTTTTCTCTCAGAACAAACCAGCACCAGCCATCAGCCACCAGCCAAACGAACAGGCTATAAACTTTAAACAAAAAATTGGCAATCAAAACCAATGCAACTTTTATCTGAACTTTATACAGCGGAAGCTGACTTTAACTTTAACGTGGATACAATGCACAGGAAAACTTTTCAAACTGTTCTTTTAATTAAATCTTCTCGTTGGTTCCAATTTAATTAAGAGATAAGTATCACTGTACAGCAGAAACAAGAAATGAAAAAACTACATTTCTTGATCTCTAAGTTCTCTGAACATTGATCACTTTGATGCAAATACCAGAGACTTTAACTTTAAATATAAGACACATTTTAATTATAATATTATTATCATCAACGTTGGTCAGAAAATAACAATACCGTAATTAACTTTAAATGAATATGTTTCTACTCCCCTAATTAATTTTTTTCCCGTTGGTTCCAATTTAATTAGAGGGTAAAACTTTTACTTTGCAGCGGAAAACTTTTATTTCTTTCATAAGCAATCACACTTCTAAACTTTACTTTACACTGGTCAACTCTCTAAATAATTTATCCCGTTGGTTCAAAATTGAGTAGAGGTTAAAACCTTGACAAATGTCACAACTTTGACTTGAATCAATATTCAAACAGAATAATCTTTCCTTTTAACATAAATTTGCTCTACTCATCTTTCCCCTTTAATTTAATCTCCAAATTAAACTAAAAGGAACAACAATTTAAACTTTGCAGAGGAAAACATGAATAAAATTCATGAAAAAACATACTATTCAGAAGCTTTCTATCACTTTTCAATCTCTACACAAATATCTCGTTGGTTCAATTTGAGTAGAAATCAAAATCTAGATGAAATTTAGCAAGACTATACAAAATTCATCAAAATAAGCTTCTGAAAAAACATTAAACAATTTACAAGACGGAACTGTGCAACATGTCTATTTTCGGCCCACGAGGCAATACAGACCACGGCCATCCTCGCGCACCCTCTTGGGCCCGCGGCCCAGCAGCCAACCGGCATGCCGCTGCGTACCGCGCGCGCCTGGGCCAAATCTGGCCTGCGAGTGCGCTTCTCGGTCGAACAAAAAACGCCTGCTGCCGGTGCCCCCTGTAACCCAAGCTTCATTTCTTTCTCTCCCCCGCGCCTCACGCACGCACTGGAACCCAAAGAAGACTATAACAGAACTACTGGAACTAGAGCTGTCATTAGGATAGATAATATCAAGGTAATTCAGCTTGGATAAGTTTCCAAGGTGAGGGGGGATTTTTCCGCCAAAGCCAGCACTGGACAAGTCAAGATGCCTCAGGTTCTTCAAAGATCCTAAGGATTCAGGTATAATTACACCACCAAAATCATTATGACTGAGATCAAGGTACTCCAGATGAGTCAAATTTCCCACAGCTTTAGGAATCGACCCATAAAGTCCACAATCAGTCAAGTGGATCTCTGAGACAGATTGTATACTGATTAACCAATATGGAAAAGTAGAATTGATTTTGTTGCCTGACAAATCAATTCTACCAAGAACCATGAAGGTGGACCGCGATAAAGAATTAAGGTCGGTAGGCTGAAGTTTGGTATAATACAAATGGACCTCCTGAAGGGAAGCAAAGCATGTTCAGTGATTCCAGCCAGTCCGAAGCAGCAGAAAGATTCCACCCTGACAAGTCCAGATAAGGCAATGATAAAATCCCAGAGAGCTAACGAAGGCTGTCAACAAAGCTACCAGAACTAAAGGTTTCATTTGGAAAGCTAATATCAAGGTAATTCAGCTTCGATAAGTTTACAAGTTGAGGGGGTATTTTCTTGCCAAAGTCAACACCATGCAAGTCAAGATGCTTCTGTAGAGAAGTAGAATAGGGGGAACACCACACACCTAATGGGGGGTGACCTCTCATATAAATAGCCAATGTGGCTTACAGTACAAGGATGTAATCTCCTATACTAGGAAGCAGACACCTATACTAGGAAGGATATAAAGCACCTATACAAGGAATACCCGCCCGCAGTCACAGTGGGAAGATCTCGGACGCAAAGACTGGACCTAAACTCAGTAAACAGTTGTACAAGTAAGCCTTACTTTGGTCATGATGTCCGTGAACTGTTGAGTCGAAGGGATATGTAGAACCCAGACTGGTCCTAGAGCGATCTTCTCGTAGACGAAGTGGATGTAGATCTTGATATGCCTCGTGCATCGATGGTGAACCGGGTTGCCTGACATGTAGACAGCACTGACGTTGTCACAAAAAACAATCGTCGCTGAAGGGATCGAGACGTGGAGCTCCTGAAGAAGCTGCCACAGTCAGCAGCACTCGGCAACAACATGTGCCACAACCTGGTACTCTGCCTCGGTACTGGAGTGGGAGATTGTAGTCTGTCTCATGGACGCCTAAGAGATGAGGTTGTTGCCGAGGTAGACGCAGTAGCCAGAAGTGGAACGTTGAGAGTCGGGGCAGCCTGCCCAATCCGCATCCGAGTATGCAGTGAGGGACTGGGCAGGACAATACTAACGTGAAGGCCGAAGGAGAGGGTGCCCTTCAGGTACCGACGAATCCTCTTGAGCAATGCCAGGTGGGGCCTATGAGGATCATGCATGAATAGGCACACCTATTGTACCGCATATGCCAAGTCAGGGTGAGTCAATATGAGGTATTAAAGGGCGCCGACGATGATCTTGTATTCCGTCAGGTTGGTGACAGTGGCACCATCGGTCGCAGAGAACTTTTGACGGGTGTCAACAGGGGTCGTTGTAGAGTGACACTCGGCCATGCCAGCCCGCTGGAGCAGCTCAACAACATACTGGCGCTGGGACAATAGCAACCCGTCGGAGGAGCGCATGACAGCTATGTTAAGGAAGTGATGCAGGTCCCCGAGGTCCGTCATGGCAAACTCGGAGTGGAGCCAATCAATGATGCTCTAAAGGAGTACTAGCGACAAAGAGGTGAGGACGATGTCGTCGACGTACAATAATAGGTAGGCGAGATGATCACCCTCTTTAAGCACAAAGATGGAGATGTCGGAGGCCGAAGGAACGAACCCAAGCTATCGAAGGTACATGGCGAGTCGCTGGTACCAAGCTCATGGGGCCTGCTTAAGACCATAGAGAGACCTCTAGAGGAGGCAAACATGGTCAGGAGCAGCAGGGTCGAGAAAGCTAGGCGGTTGCTGACAGTAGACAGTCTCCTCAAGGTTGCCGTGAAGAAAGGCGTTCTTCACGTCCAGTTAGTGCATGGGCCAACAGCGTGAAGTGGCGATGCCGAGGACAGTCCGTATAGTTGCCAGTTTGACCACCGAGGTGAACGTCTCGTCGTAGTCGATGTCGTGTTGTTGGGAACAACCCGAACAACCCAGCACGCCTTGTGACAGGCGAGAGTGCCATCCAAATGTGTCTTGACCTTGAAGAGCCACTTTCCTGTCAAGACATAAAGACATTGGCACCGGGCGGCCATGGAACGAGGCGCTAGGTAATGTTGTCGATGAGGGCCTTGTACTCCTCAGCCATGGTCGCACGCCAGTTCGGGTCATCCAGCCCACTGCAGTAGTTGGCTGGAACAAGTGACGGAACTGTGGCGGTGATGAGCCCCTTGTACTACACACGTTGTATGGTCCCGGACTGTGTGCGTTCACAGGCAAGGACGAAGCGGGGGCAGCAGCAGGTACAGGCCCCGAGGTGGACGTCTCAGCTGCTGAAGTCGCAGTCGAAGTAGGTGCTGGTGCGTCGGGGCGACGCGTGCAGAAGCGCGATAGGGCGGGAACAAGCCCGGCTGCATCGCGCGGCGCGTCCTGTCGTGGAGGCGGAGGTCCAGACGGGGGCAGAGCCACGCCCGCCCGGTCCAGCAGAGGGAGAGAGCAGTTGCTCGACGTCCGCCCGTGACAGAGCGACCGCTGGCGCCGACTGAATAGGTGGAGCCGGTAGAGGGCTATCTGCATCGTTAGTGGCACAGGGTATAGTATCCGCAGTTTCGTCGACTAAAAAATCAAGGGAGGGTCTATCTGGTGCAGGCGAAGAATGTGCAAAAGGAAACTGAAATTCGTCGAAGATGACGTGACAGGAGATCATAATGCGGCGCGTCGATAGGTCAAGGCAGCGATAGCCTTTATGAAAGGAGGGGTACCCGAGAAACACGCACGCCGTAGAGCGGGGAGCTAGCTTATGTGGCGAGGTGGCCTGTAGGTTAGGGTAGCATAGGCACCCAAACACCCGAAGGTGGTCATATATAGGTGGCACACGATACAGACGTGTGTGGGGTACTTCACTATTGATGCAGGAGGACGGTCGCCTATTTAGCAGGTAGAAAGAGCCTCTGCCCAATATGATGGTGGCATGAATGCATGAAGAAGGGTTCATACAGAATTGTTGAGAGTACACAGGATTCGGCCTTGCCGTTTTGTGCAGAGGTGTATGGGCAGGAAAGGCGCAACATGGTGCCATGTGCCGCCAGGAAGGTGGTTGTGGCGTTGTTGACAAATTCCGTGCCATTGTCAGCCTGAAAGCATTTTATGGGAAGGCCAAACTAGGTACGAACGTAGGCAACAAAATCAACAATTTTCTGGTGAACATCAGACTTGCGCCTGAGAGGGAAGGTCCAACAGAAATGAGTATACTCATCCAAAATCACTAGGTAATAAGAAAAACCAGATATGCTAGTGATAGGCGAGGTCCAAACATCACAATGAACTAAATCAAAAGCTCCAACAGTATGAGATGTTGAAGAACTAAAAGGCATGCGCATGAGCTTGCCAAGTTGACAGGAATGGCAAAGTGAGCGGCCTGTTTTATTACAAGAAATCAAGTTATTTTTATTTAGACGAACTAAGGCTGTTGGAGACGGATGACCAAGACGATGATGCCACAAGTGGATGAAGCAGCCAGAAGAGCGGACGAGCTGGGTGTGGACTGCGGCAAAGTGTAGAGATCCCCATCGCTATTGCAGTGAAAAATCACGCGCCCTGGGATACTACTACCATTGCCAACTAAAATTGAAGAGACAGAGGTGGGAAGGCGCTTGAGCAGTATACCATCCGATGAAGACATGTGGGAGGAAGCGCTGGAGTTGACCACCCAGGGAGAGGCGCCTTGCATGGACATGTTATGCAATGCAGCGATCAAGCCAGCCTGATCCCAAGACTACGTCGGCGGTTGTGCATAGGTAGCAGGCAGCGAGACATGAAGAGGTGCAAAGGAGTGTGTGCCTGGCTGGGAGCAGTTCCCAGAAGACCCGGCTGCCCGCCGCTATGCTGACCACCAGCATTGGCCGCCTGGGGACAGGCACACCCACGGTACGGAGGGGACTGGTGGGCGGTTGTCGTGCCAAATCGTGTCGTGTTCGTGTCATGTAGTGCCGTGCGGCTCATCTGGACATCTATAGCCGCCGACCTACCCGACCCAGTTCTGCCATGGCTGCCAATCTGCCATGCCCGCCGAGCTCTTCCTGCACTTGCACAGCCGCCATGGCAGCACTGCACCCGACCACAGCAAACTTAGAGGTTGTTCGGCTGGTAGAATGAATAGTGCTCGTGAGGAATTGAGCGTCCGAGGACCGGTGGATGGTCGCTCCCTGGTGTGATGAGTGGTTAAAAACGTGGTGTGAACTGACTCTTGGTCGAGTATTGCAAGTGCAGCTTGCGGCTTGATTTGCGTTGGTGCAGGTGAAGAGCGAACGATGTTAGAGGACGTGAGGAGCCTATTGGGCCTGGGTTACTGTAGCCCATCAGTATTAGGGTTAGTTAGAGATAAGATATTTAGAGGTCAAGTAATCCTCTCTATTTAAAGAGAGGAGACGTATCAATCAAATCAAAGCAAGAGATTAGAAGAAAATCCTTCTCTCTTGTCGGCTGCGGGCGAAGCCCCGCGGCCGGCGTTCCCTGTGCCCCTCCAACCCTAGCCGCCGCCACAACCCTAGGCGTGAAAAGTACCCGTGGGTATTGTAGCACCGCGGGTACTGTAGCTCGCAACCCTAATTCCCCCACAAATCAGCCCAAAATCCTCCGATCACCCTTCCCTTGCATCGCAATTCATAACAATCTGGTATACCATGGCTGGATTCTATGTTGCCGGCGCACATCCTTGGGCTGCGTCAGCCCTGTTCTCCGCAACACCGCCGGTCCCTCCTCCGCTCCCCCCATGCCCTCTCACCTGAGGAGGTGACGCGGATGCTCCTCGACCACGGTGCTGCCATCCGCGGGATTCACGAGGAGTTGGCACTGTTGCGCGAGCTCCTGACGGGCAGGCTGCCGCCACCGTGTGCGTCCCTCCTTGCCTCGTCAGCGGCAGCACTCCTGACACCGTCTATAGGACCATTCGCAGTGGAGACGGCGGAGAAGATTCTTACCAGACAGGTGTTCACGTCAGTGTGGTTGCAGGCTGTAGCACGCGGCCTCTTGGCGCACCGGCGGGTGGGACGGCTACTCGATCTGCAGCTGATTCAGCCCCGCACCCTGTCGTAGTTCCTTCAGGCTGTTCGTCGTCGCGCAAAGGCGGCGACCACGATAGTGCAACTTCAGGCGGTGTTGTGGCTGCAGGCGGTGGCGCGCGGCTTCCTAGCGCGACGACGACTACAAAAGGCGCACAACCAGTCGCGGGATTGGGAG
The DNA here is from genome assembly GCA_947561735.1 of Cenchrus americanus. Lineage (NCBI taxonomy): Eukaryota > Viridiplantae > Streptophyta > Magnoliopsida > Poales > Poaceae > Cenchrus > Cenchrus americanus. The sequence goes on from OX387240.1 coordinate 80,401,711, forward strand.
GCAGCCTTGGCGGCGGTCGCCTTTGCCTTCGATGCAGAGGGATGCGACCTCGACTCGCTCGATGGCTACCAGCAATTGTGCCGATCCGCTCCTATGTCCAAGGGTGCGCATGGTGTTTTTCCTATAGACGACGTACTCCAACTCTGCGGGAACGGTGGTAGGAGAGGTGTGTTCCTCCTTGTCACCAGCTGGGACGCACTGGTTAGCGCCTCAACTTTCCGTCTACGACCACCACGAGGACGTCTCCGTTGGTCTTCGTCGCAACTACTTCTAGGTGGTTGTGCCCCTGCGCCCCTCTCATTCCGATGGTCTCCATGGGATCCAGGTGGCCGCACAGGTGCACGATCGGCATTCGAAGGGCATCCACGTTCAGAGTCCAAAATAAAGAAATTGAGTCCATTTCAGATTGCGAATAATCAAATAAGTCGAGATGTAAAAGGCTTATTTTTAGGTGATAGGTTTGTTTCTAAGTCGAGTCTTTGTTATGAGTTGCAGCTCGAGGACGCGTTGCATGTCTAGGTGGGGTGTAGTGTTAGAGGACGTGAGGAGCCTATTGGGCCTGGGTTACCATAGCCCATCAGTATTAGGGTTAGTTAGAGATAAGAAGGAAAGATTAGATATCTTACTTAGAGGTCAAGTAATCCTCTCTATTTAAAGAGAGGAGACGTATCAATCAAATCAAACAAGATATTAGAAGAAAAACCCTTCTCTCTTGTCGGCCGTGGGCGAAGCCCCGCGGCCGGCGTTCCCTGCGCCCCTCCAACCCTAGCCGCGACCACAACACTAGCCGTGAACAATACCTGCGGGTACTGTAGCACACAACCCTAATTCCCCCACAAGTCAGCCCCCAATCCTCCAATCACCTTCCCCTCGCTTTGTAATCCTAACAAAACGCGAAAGGTCTTAGCCTTGCGGGGCCTCCGAGGAGTCGAGAGAAAAGTGGGCTATGCTCAATGGACCCAGTGGCCAAACGGGATCAAGTGCGGACCGCATGGTGGCAAGAAAAGCAAGACGAAGTCGTGGACAGGAGCCGATGCAGGGTAGCGGCTCACGACCAGAGTCTGCACGCGGGGTTTGCGACGGTTCACCACAAAACCGTCGGGTTACTTGGTTGAGCCACAAAACAAGACCGGAGGCTCGACGGGCGGAGACGGAATCCGAACGCGCCGAGAAGCTTTTGATGCCGGGGGACACTCGACGGGATCACGGGGCTTGCATCAGGAGGATGCGGACTATGGCGAAGGCGTGACCGCCCAATGAAAAATGATCGCTACTTGACCATCTTGCCCCTGAGGAGTGTGTATCTTTCTTTATGTTCTAGGGGTAGCTTGGTCATTTGCCCAACCCGGAGAGGCATCATATATATAGCTCTAGGGTTCCAGGGCAACTCATCCGTCCGGACTGTTCTCATTTCCCCTGCTTTTTAGGCTAGATTTTCTTCATGATTTTGTAGAGACTCTGACCTCTGGTTGTATGGAAGCATTATGGTTGCGTCGATTTCCTTCCCTTGGCTCAGTGATTTTTGTGTCTTTTTCGGCTATTTTGTGGGATTTTCGTGCGCGGCTTGTTCCTTCGATCCTGAGGCGTTTGTGTTTGGTTTTGTTTGTGGGGATCATGGATAGATGTCTTGTGCATCTTTGTGCTTGATCTTGATCCCTCAAACGCCGGATTTGGCCTTCGATTCGGGGGTTTCGGTTGGAACCCTAGCTTTGTTCTTGAGCTCGGTAGAATCTCGATTCCTCTCGTCTCAGTGGATTTGAGGCTCCAAATTCGTAGGCATAGAATCTCCTAGAGGCGCTCCATCTTCACTTATGATTTGGTAGCATTCCTTTAGTTGATTCGAGAGATCGGGCAAAGCGGAGGAAGGGTTGACCTTCAAAGGGTCGGGCTCAGGCTGTTGTTTCCGTGCCTGGCGGACCGTCCACGTGGTCCATGCAGACAATCCGCGAGGAGGGACTCAGTCGGGTGTTCGTCGTGTTCTTCGCGAGTTCTTGAGTCCCTTCGTTTCGATCCGTCGAGTGGCTAGGTTTTGGTTGCAAGCAGTTGGCTGGATCGTCTGTCTGGGGAGGCCGGACTGTCCGCGAGGCGCAGACTGTCCGCGGTGCTCGCCTGGACCGTCCGAATTTCCTCGGTAGCTAATGGAGGTTCGTGTTGTATTTTCGAACTGTTCGTCTTGGTCCTGCGGACTATCCGCCTGGTGCTCGCGGACCGTCCGCCTGAGGCTTCGCAGTGCCTAAGTCCTTTGCTTCTTGTGTTGTGCTTCCGCTTTGGATTGAGTTTGGACTTGTTCCTAGAGTTGGTAGGTCCGTTGTGACTACGTGATCTTAGCAAGCTCGTGTGGGAATCCGTGATCGTGATTTCGGGATTGTGCCGACTTTTCTTCAGAGAAATTGTTGTCGGCTCCCATTGACTCCCCCCTCTCTGGTCGCCTAATCGGTCCTTCAGCTCGGCTGATAGAATGAATAGTATTATGTGAGAGGAAATAAGTCAAAACAAGCCGAGATAAGCCAAGCTTATACCAGCCGAACAGCCCCTTAATTCTAAATTTTGCGGTCACAATTTCGAGCAACAGTTCCGAACTTTGTGCGAACACTTCAGTAACAAATGGCATCAAAAGGTTGGTGTAAGATAGAAACCGTTTTTCTTCTGACAAGGGGGGATACAGTTCAATGTTCAACTCTTGACAAAAGCCACTTAGCAGTTGCAGACTTGCAGTAGGCATAGAGCAATGGTGTTCAATTCCAAATCACTTGCACACACATAATGTACAGTAGGGTAGGCACCATTCCTTCTTACAAGTAAAATACTAAAATTAAAGCACATAACACTTACAGAATTTCTAGCTTAAATGATCAGTTACAATAAGTAACACTGCCAACCACAATACAATTGCTAATGGCATTAAAGTGCATAAATTGCTAATGCCACTATTACTATCTATGCACCATATGCCACTCGACTTGAACTAAGTTTCAACACACGGCAATATAAAGTTATAAAGTTTCAAGACTCCTTGCAAAAAGAATTCAAAGTAGAAGAAAAAAATCACACATCATCATACAAGGGCACTTTCAACTTCAATCTTGATCATTCTATGCACATTGTTGCTTAACAATGGCAGATGATCTCTGCTGACAAGAAGCAGGGGCGTCACTGCATTCAGGTCACGTCTGGGCAGTAGATCGAACAAGTTTAATTACCTGGAGGCTGGTTTCCTCCCATCAGTTTCAATTTCATGTTCATCTTTACCTTCAGTAGGATCAGCCGGTCACAGATTTTCTCAAACATCAAATCAACAGACTGGAAGTAGCATGTGCTCACTGCATTGCTGAATATAAGTATCCACCATACAGCTGCGAATCCAAAGCCAAAGCCGAGTCCTGAACATACGTATAACAAGACATCATGGCCATCTTTGTGTTCTTCGTGATCAACTGGATTTTCCTTGTGTCCAGAACAGCTGTCGAGAACAAGAGGGCTGCAGAGGTAGCTGTTGCCTGCATATATGTATGGATCTTCATCTCCAAGGGTCTGAAGTTGAGAACCAGGAGGGATCTTCCCAGAGAGATTGTTGTAGGACATGTTGAGGTGGCTTAACAGGTGCAGTGATGCCATGCTTTGAGGAATAGCACCAGAAAGCTGGTTCCATGAGAGATCAAGGGACTCTAGCGAACTCATATGCCAATTATCTCTGGAATAGATCCAATGAGCTGATTTCTTGATAGATTCGGATTCTTGAGTTCGACAAGAGCTCCAATTTCAACAGGAATTTCCCCTGTGAAGTTATTGCCACTTTGCCAGAAAGGACAATACTCTTCATCAGATAAAGGATCCTCGAATACATTCTTTCTTCTCCTTTGATAGTAATGTATAAACTAACATTGATACTCATGGTATAACCACCACTACTAAAAGTCATGAATGATGTACTGTTTTTGGACGGATGTGAAGCCATTTCAGTGAAGTTTCCAATACTTTGTGGCAAGGACCCAGAAAGGTGATTGTTGGCTAGATCCAACACTCAGGCATTGGAGATGCAACAATTCAGTAGGAAGCTTTCCAGAGAACTGATTTGATCGTAGTAGAAGGATTATAAGGGATCGCAGACTATCTCCTATCCATGTAGGTATGGAACCCTGAAAACGATTCTCTCCCAGATCAAGTAAAACTAATTGGTTGCATGAGCTTAGAGTGAAGGGCAATACCCCAGATAGCTTGTTCTTGCTCAAACTCAAGGAACCAAGTGAAGTAAGAGAGCCAATGCTTGAAGGAACTTCTCCTTCTAGGTGGTTGTACGAAAAGTCCAACATAAATAGTCCTGTGCTGTGCTTCCAGCAATTAGGGAGTTCACCTGATAAGCTGTTGTTCGAAAGGTCAATCACTGACAACAATGCCATGTCACAAAAGTAATTAGGTATACTTCCATTCAGATGATTGTTCCTCAAAAAAACAAAGTGCAAACTGTCATTAGCTCCTAAACTGCGGGGTAACGGTCCAGAGAAAGAATTGTTGGAGAGATCCAGAACTTCAATACTTCTTGGCATATCAGGAATCTGATCTTCTAATTGGTTGGAATCCAGCCTCAAGAAATAAAGTGACTTCATATGCACTAGAGATGCTGGTAGCTTGCCTGTAAGCAGGTTGTTGGAGATATCCAAGCTGGTGAGAGACGTCAATGAAGTCCAAAGCCAATCAGGTAAAGCACCCATAGTTCCTGTGTTATGTAAATCTAATATTTTCATACCAGTCTGGTTCTGGATCCATTGAGGAAACTGCAATTCTAGCGGGCAAGACCGAAGTTTGAGTTCATATAGCTGAAAAGGTGGGACCCAGGTAGTGCCCACAGAAATCTTCAAAGAGTTTGAGGATAGATCAAGCCTAGATAGCATGGATAGATTGGCTAGGTGTTCTTCAGATAAGACACCTTGGAACAAATTGTAAGAAATGTCCAGTATATACAAGTTTTTGAGCTGACCGATATTGGAAGGTACATGACCTGACAGTGAGTTTTTGCTGAGGTCAACTGAGAAGAGCTTTTGGAAGGACCCGAGCCATCCAGATATACTTCCAGATAGATTATTACTTCCCAAATTGATGGTAGATAGTTGCTTCATGCAGCTTGCCATGGCTTTCCCCAAGTTATCAGTGTCACAAATAAGATTGTTTTTGGACAAATTTATGAATTGCAAGTTGCACAATCTAGCTATTGATATTGGAATGGCGCCTCCCAAATTGTTCATGAACAAATAAAGGGACCTGAGGGTAGTTAAATTTCCAATAGCGTCAGGAATCGATCCATAAAGCCCACAGTTAGCCAAGCTAATTTCTGACACAGTTTGTATGCTGGTTAACCAATAAGGGAAAGTAGAGTTGAGCTTGTTGACAGAAAGATAGATTGTATCAAGAACTGTGAAGTTGTAGTGGGATAGATAATTCAGATCAGTTGGAGAAAGGTTAGTAGAAGACAGATGGAGCTCCTGGAGGGAAGGAAGCATGTTCGGTGACTCCAGCCAGTCTGAAGCAGCAGAAAGGTTCCACCATGACATGTCAAGATAGGAAAGTGAAGAAAGTTGAGAGAACCAAATGAGATTGTCAACAGAGCTACTAGAAGAAGAGAAGCCAAAATGATGCTGCATATCAAGGTAACTCAGCTTCGACAAGTTTCCAAGATGAGGAGGTATTTTCCCACCAAAACCAGCTCTGGACAAGTCAAGATGCCTCAAGTTCTTTAAAGACCCTATGAACTCAGGTATACTTGCACCACCAAAATCATTCCAACTTAGATCAAGGTACTCCAGATGAACTAAACGAACCAATGATGGACTGATATGACCTGTAAGAGCATAATGATGCTGAATATCAATGTAAATCAGCTTTTTAAAAAATCCAAGATGAGGAGGTATTATTCTCACCATAGCCAGCTCTGGACAAGTCAAGATGCCTCAGGTTCCTTAAAGACTCTATGAACTCAGGTATACTTGCACCACCAAAATCATTCCAACTAGTATCAAGGTACTCCAGATGAGTCAAATGAACCAATGATGGACTGATATAACCTGTAAGAGAATCATTCTTGACAAAGTTGTAGCCAAGGTCGAGCTTGATAACGTGACCAGTCTTCTTGTTGCATGTAACACCATACCAGCTGCAACAATTTATACCCCTCCATGATGACAGTAGGTCCTCAGGATCTTTGAGGGTGGCCTTCAAGTCGAAAAGCGCATCCCTTTCTTTCCCATTGCACCTAGATGCTATTGTAATTTTGGTGACTACTAGCAAAAGGAGCAACAAAAGCAGTGAACAGCGCATGATGCTTTTCATGCTGCTGGCAGTGTTGCAACTGTGGGGTTTTATATGAGAAACAAGTACACCTGCTATGAATTAGCAAGAAAACATGGCTGAAAGTAACCAGGTCCATTATATGATCATGCTGCCTCTGTTCTCAAGTAAATGATGTTTAGGACAAGCCAATGTTATTTATTTAAGAACGGAGGAAGTATTTAAATTATGGTCAATCATTAACTTGTGCATTAAACAGAGGCCTATTGTGATCAAGATAATTTTGTTTTCTAGAGAAGACCAAAGGCCCAAGAAAAGTATGCGCTAGAAAATATTTCATGTTTGAAGCTCCTCGCAGATCAGTAGCTTTGAAAGTTGCGGTCTAGAAGAGAAGTTTTTCCACAGAAGAAGAAAGAGAAAAACGCTCCAGCTAATACTCGGCCTACACCTCACTCGATGTGGAATATGTTGATCGATCCTTTTTCTACTAAAAACCTGCCCAGGTTTTGCAATCTTTTTCAGAAAGGGTGGCAAAAGCTTTGCCGTGATTTCTATAAACAGTGCTAGCCCAGCTTTTTGGTGGAAATCAGACCTGAAAACCACACAACTAGGGGGGGTGTTCCATACTTCCCCTGCAACTTCTATGCAACAATTGGAAGAATAAACACTCTACACTACACCACTTCTCGCTCAGAAAAACTGAGCCAACTTAAACAACTCACTCCAAGTTCTGTGAAATTAGCATAGGAGGCTACAATATTTCTTTGTTATTGCTTCTTAAGCCACCCCTCCTGAATCAACACAACTTGCATGGATCATCTCCACTAATGGAGTGGCATAATAATTTTATCTTCGTTCTTATCTAGGATGCTATTTAAGTAAATGATGCTACATCAGCAGAAATATCACTTTTAGATCACAGGGTATGAAGTCAGCAATAATCAACGGATATAAGCAGTGTGCTGATGATTCCACGATTAGATACTGAAATGCTGTCCAAAGTCAACAATCCTATACTCAACAGGCTAATAATTTTAGTTAACCCAACAAGTTCCTTAAACCATCAGCAGCACTGGCGATACCATTATGTTTTCAGATAAATGCGGTGAAACGAACGCAAGGCCTTGCCTGCACTCTGCAGTTTATGCTTTGATCATGAACCGTCTTCTGAGTTCTGACTGCAACAGGAGGTCATACTCATACCATTTGCTCTGCACCCAAACCTACCACCCAGCCCCGCCAAATCAACAAAAGAACGATGCAAATTACATGAATGACGGGAACACGCGCGGATTCTGATTGGTGGGAGTTAGCAGGTGGACCTGAAACAGTGGAAGGCGACGATGCGGCGCACCCAAGTCCACGTACGCCGCTCCCCGTCCTCGTCCGCGGCTCCTCGCCTAGTCATCTGCAACAAATGCTGCGCCTGCGCAGGCGGCCACGGGCCCGACCTTCGCGGAGCGTGCTGGGGTGGTTCCCGGACTACGGCTTGTTGAAGCAGCGGCGGCCCCCTGCCAGAACCTGGAGACGAAGAGGATCCTACGCAGATGCGCATTTCCTAGTCCAATCCCATGGCCACCTCGAGCGGCGGTGGGGGCGAGGCTCGCCGGAGCTCTCCGCCGCCGTGTCAAGGAGAGGAGGGTGAAGAGGAGGACCTTGATGAAAAAAAGCAAATAGCACTACCACCAGGGCCTCTTATCCAAATTTGTACCTGCCGACTGCTTTGCAGACCTCCATCCGAGGAGCCGCACAGATCGATCAAACGGTTGTACTCCTTGCTGTTCCCTGTTGGTAGTCCGATAAAATTTGAGTTAAATATTGAAAATATAAATTATGAATTAGTTTTAAGTTGTTGAGTTTGAAAATGTATAGTATAAATAGATTTTTTTTGAAAATTACTTTCATAAGAATATACATATATAACTTTTCAATAAAGATTTTATAGAAAAGAGAAGTCAAAGTCGTGTTTTTGTTGACCATGTCACTATCCTAAAGGACTTTTAATATAGAACCGGAGGGAGTATATAGAAAAAAACCCTTTTGCAAAACGACCCCTGAATTGGATCACGAATACTAACCGTGATCAGGTGTTTTTAAATAAACCTCCCATTTGGATTGTGATTAATAGTCGTGATCCGATATGTTACATATAGAACCTCTGTTTTTTTTATAAAGGAACCAAGTTCCGGCCTCAACAATTCCAAGGAATTGTCTACAGCCAACAAACAACATTACCGCAGCAATTAGGCCGCATGAAACAAGACATACACCACACACAAGTCCACTAGGGCGACAACTAAGCCATAAACCCAACTCAAAGCACAAGGTAGGCAGGAGTATCCAAACATTACAAACTAAATGCCAATACGCCTTAAAGCGTTCCAACCCGATTTATGAAAGATCTCCATTTCCACAATCTCCACCCATCGGCAACGCTCCTTCAAGATGATCCTCTCATCTTCCTTTGAGAGGATGGCCCAACTCCTAATCCAGTGAGCTCCCCTAAACATCACCTGCAAAATAGATATAGAACGTGATTTATGAAACACAATATCGTTCCTACTGATCCAAATGGCCCAGCAAAAAGCCGCCACCCCGACCAAGACTAGGTTTGTCGGTGCGGAAAGTAGTCCTGACACTAACTAGTACGAGCGCTGATATCTATCTCTCGATGGCCGGTGCTAAGCAACTAGGTGACACGGCGTTTATCCTGATTCCGGTCGGGGTCGTACGTCCAGCAGGAGTGTACTCGAGGCACTGTATTGCATTGCACCATGGTGCTTGTAGAGGGGCGCTACAAGCAGGGCAGGAGAGGAGGTGGAGCCTCCAGGTCCCTGAGGTTTGATTGAGGCCAAGTGCCAATATCGTGGTGAAGGCGGAAAGCGTGCAGGTGAGAGCTATCTGTCGTCCCCCTGCAGCCAGGGGACTGCCCCTCCTTTTATAGGCCAAGGGGAGGCAGTTTACAAGCGTGCCACACTGTTCTAACTACGTGTGGTGGTATGACGTACAGTGCCGCGGAGTTGATGGTCGTCCTGACGAATCTCGCTTCCCTCAGGCGTCATGGTGTGCCCTATTCCCGCCCAGGAGCGGCCTCGAGGGTGGTCATGTGGGTATTCCCCGTTTGGTCGCCGCCCGCGCGCTAACTCGAGGGTGCGGCTGACAGACGGCCGTATGGCGCACAGTAGCAGGCATGGCGACGTCTTGTCGTCCCGTGTCTTCACATCGTCGGGGCGGGTGCTGCAGTGCCCAGGATGGCAGCATAGCGGCAGGGATGGCTGCACAGGGCCAGAGGTAACGGCGGAGACGCACTCCACAGGTCTGACGTCATGGCGCCGTCCTGCGCGGGCGTGGGAGAAGTGTCCGTACCTTTTTCGAGGGTGCGGCGCGCCGGCCGTACGGGAGCAGGCGGCACAGTGTCACGGAGTTGACACTGGCCTCACCGCACAACACCGTACAGTGGCGGGGATGGCCGCACAGGACCCGAGTTTGGCGCAACAGCGCCGGGGTAGGATTCTCAGGCGGTGTCAGAGGGCCGGCGTGGCGGGGATTCACCCTTGACCCGGGCGTCTGCAGCGTGTCAGAGCATTTAATGCTCTGGTCGGGGGAGTGGGTGTGGCGTCACGGGCCCGTGGTGGTGGGCCCACACTGGCCTAGAGCGAGGCGGAGTCCCGCACGAGGGTGCACGTGGCCCTCGAGCGAGGCGGAGTCCCGCCCGAGGGGGCGTCCGGCCCTCGAGCGAGGCAGAATTTCGCCTGAGGGGTGCTGGGGCCGGCTGCTTGCTGGGCCTCTGGCGTTATCCGGGCCGTGATCGCGTGAGACGTGATTTGCCGTTGGTGGGTTCGTTTATGTTTTTGTCATTTCGTGAAAAATTGGATTTCCCCCCGCTTATTAGGGGGCCCTTATGGCCGTCCCCAGGTTCCTTGCTTTTTCGAAAAACTTCGAAATCAAGGACAAAAGGATTCCCGACATCTCTCGGTGTTCTAATTCCAAAGGTGAGACAAAGTAACCCCTGTCGGTGTTTTAGACCGGCAACCTACTACGGGGAGTACCCGAAGTAGATGATTGTAACTCGCCGAGATCGGTAACTCGAAGGAAGAGACACGTGGCACACAATTTAGACAGGTTCGGGCCGCGAGGTGCGTAATACCCTACGTCCTGTATGCTGCGTAGCTCTGGATTGATAGGGCACGATTACAAGATGGTGCAATAATGCGCCGTGGGTTGTATGAGAGAAGATTGGATGAGGTGATCCTAGATATCGGTCCCTGCCTCGCCTTATATAGTCCGGGAGGCAGGGTTACAAGTCGGAGTAGGGAGAGTACTAGTCGAGTACGTCTAGGAGTCCTCTATACAGTGCGGAACATGTACAGCTCCCTAACCGAGTACTACTCCTGTGTAGTCCTTGTGCTCCACGCCTTCAGGTGCCGTGTAGCGCAAGCCGGGTAGTCCCAGGGGCCCACCGAGTAGTCGGTCCTGGTACCCACCGAGGTAGTGGGCCCAGGGAGGTCCATACGACAACCCCCACATAGGCTTGGCCATGGGGCAATAAAAAACAAGTGTTGGATAGACTTGGACACATCACAGAAACAACACATAGTACACCCCTTCCATTGTCTTTTCACCAAATTATCCTTGGTTAACACCAATACCAAAGGAAGATTTTCTTTCCATGCCCAACAGTCGGCCGGCGTTCCCGATCTAAGAATCAAATCATTATATAGATCCTTAACTGAGAATTTCTTACTAGCTGTCCAGCGAAAGGAATCTATGAGGTTGTTAAGGTTTACCTCGAGAACATTTCCAACTAAGCTAAGCCAATTGTCCCAGTTAACCCTAACAAACGCCCTCCTGAAAGAGACATTAAGTGGTGTCGTACTTAGTACTTGGGCCACCAACAAATTTTTCTTCTTAACTAGATTGTACAAAGCTGGGTATTTAACGTTTAAAGGTTCTCTCCCTAACCAGAGGTCCTCCCAAAACCTAATGTGAGATCCATCCTGCACTTAAAACCTACCCCTTTCAAGCACCAAGTTTTTAACTTCATAGAACCTTTGTTTGGATCACGGTTATTAGTGGCCCCAATCAATTTCATGGGTGAATCTTCGGCCGCTGACCCCAATCAATCCTATTGCGATAAGGACTGCGATCGAAATTAGGAAGTTATATGAAATTTACAGGGACCATTCTGCAAAACTTTGAAACATTCGTGACCCAAAAGCCGAAGCGAAGGCACCACTTTGCAAATAATATGCGCCGGCGAGGATCGCTCCACCGCCGCCCCTCCGTCGAGCACACGCACCCGGCCGCGGACGGAGAACTCCCTCGTCGATGCGGCAACGATGTTCGTCGCCTCCGTTTATGGGTACGCCCTCGCCGGTTGATTGAGCGTCGACGCTGTTCGATCCGCAAGGGCCCATGGCCGCCGCCCTGCCCACCCTGTTATACCGCGGTACTGCAGCCAAGCGTCGTCGCCATGGTTGATTGTGCATCGAGGAGTTCGAGCTGCTGCTGGTGTGCGTGGACAACGCTGCCGAACCATCGCTGATCAATGATTCCGCCGCTTGGTCATGGACTCATCTGTCACTATGCCCATCGGATTCGGTTACTCACTCTTCGCCGATGCTTCGAGACCTGCTCTTCCTCGCACTTCCAATTTCTTCAGCTTTCAAATTACATAGCATATCAAGATTCTTCTGAATTTTGTGATCGCAATTTGGAGGCTACAGTTCTGAACTTTGTGCAAACGTTTCATCAGTAACAACACTGCAATTTTACGAGGAACGTCGTTCGACTCTTGCACAAAAGCCACTTACAGTTACAGTACACAGAGAGCAACGGTGTTCAATTGCTAGCCAATGGCACCATCTGGTTCTATGACACACCACTTGCTGGTTGCTGCTACTCACGAAATATCTATCAAGTAATGCGCATCGCTGTCGCTGTCATCGTCATCGACACAGCAGTTTCGGTAGATGGCATCGTCTTTCAGCCCATGCACATGATCTACATCTACCATTTTATCTAAGATGATGTTGCCGTTGCTGTAGAGTTTTATGTCTGATAAATAAAACAGCTTGTCAAACTCATTACGCCCATGGAAGCTCTTCATGGCTGGATGCACAATCCTGTTCCCTAGATACTCACGGTAAATGCAGCGAACTTGTTCTGCAATGCATACAAAATAGTTGCACAATATTTAGTAGGTTTAGAAATTGTGGAAAGCATTCACGTTTTTTTAAGGCACATCTAGCTCTAGTGTTATCTACGAGTGTAAGGCAGGAATATGTTTCAAAATTCAACTTGTAACATTTAACCAACAGTAATGCTAACTACCTGAGTTTATTAATAGATAAGTGGCACTATTGTATTTGTATTTTAATGTAAATTCGTATGGTGATAGTTTCGTAACTAGAAGAAAGTATGAAATCTTCATAACGAAGGTATCATGTTGTTGAACTGATCAAGAGAAGATATGTTCTTGAACTGATTAAGAGAAGATGGACTTGGGTAGTCTCCATAATATACATGCTCTCCCCTTTCTATATGAGAATATGAATGTCATCCAAGCTGGTTCTAGTTAATTGATGCAATGGAAGCCTAAAAGTTGTGTATACATATACTTCTTTTCACAGACCTCTCTTGATAATTGGGATCCCTGGTATAGCCATGGTTTTACATAGTTTTATCACCAACAAATTCTATATTTATGTCCCAACAAACATAGAAATTTAATTTTGCCAGTTTTCTCTTCCTGAGTCTGAAATGTCATAGGATGGCAAGTATCATTCATTCCAAATAGGGCAAATTTATAAAATATTGAAAGAGCTCAAACCCACTTGATAAAACAGGTTAACACAAACATAGAGTAAGATCAAGACGAGACCATACCAGCGTCTGGCTTTTGCGGAGTCATAGGGATGCACCAGCATGTATCAGAACCATCCTTGCCACATTCAGCGAAAAAGAGCCTTGGACGATCAAGTGGGTGGCCTTCACAAACCGCTAGGAAGTTGATATGGGTGTGATAATATTTGTCATGAGTCCATGGATTATAGTCTCCAATTTTCTCACCAAAGCTTGGCACCGGACCAGATACAAACTCATTTGCACCACAGATAATATGAAGCCTGAATGGGCGATCCTCCTTCAAACACGAAGATGAAAAGTGTTGTACTGGAAACTAGACATATATAACTCAAACAATGGAGATTGCTTGAGACAAAAGCTAAAAAGTGATTAAATGAATTAAGAAAACCAACCTGAGTCTCATTGAATTTGTCCAATGCAGCTTTCACCATACTCCGGACTCTCTCATGCTGGCCCCAAAACATACCGCTGCATTTAGACCAGTAATAGTAGTGACTCTTTTTTACCTTTGTAAGTGCTAGATCCTGTTGCTGGCACTGCTTGCTAGTTGAGGATAATGACATGGAGAGGAACTCAAGATCTTGGGAAGAGAGTGGATGGCCATCATGCAGATGTAGCGCATCTGAGGCAACTCAGCTTAGACACAACATCCGGCGATCCCAAAAACTCTTTCTGCGCAAGATGGTCGCAGTGGAATGCGGCGGTGGCTGCAGCAGCATATGCTTCTATGACGGTTGTGGATGGAATGCTTTCTTCACCCACTTCGTGCTGAATATCACCAGTAGTTTCAGAACTGCCCTGTTCAATTTGCATGCTACCAGATTCAGACCTCAGCAGCTTACTGTGTCTGTCACTGTCATGCACAATCGTACTGAAAAGGTTGGGATCAGCGACTTGCAGGTTGGCATTAGCCTCTTGAAGTCTTCCCAAGGCAAGATCAAGTGAGAGATCAGGGTAGCGGGTGCACAGGAAGGGTAAAAGGCCATAGAGCGATCGCGCCGCGACGCGCCACAAGCAACTGGTGCTCATCATCTGCAATGTAACTTGGTTGCTGCTCGGGAAGTTCTGATCATACCAAACGGTGTTGACGATGATGTTCGAGACAGGTCGAGCGGGCCGTGGCAGTACCCGCCCATGAGCATGCTATGGTGATACCGCCCGCTCAGCTCCGCCGTCGGCAGCATTGCCAGCGCCTGCAAGTAGAATCCATGGATCGTTGCGAGGACCATGCGTTTCGCCGCTCCCCGGGGAGAAGGAAGGTCTCTGCCTATTGGATTGCCAGCGAGCCGCTTCTCGGCAAGTTTTTTTAGTGAAACAGGAGGGGAGACCCCTACTGGTTATATATTAAATAAAATTAGAAGCTGAGTACAACCAAAACAGAAAATCAAGAGACAAAAAAAAGTTTGGTAAAAAATCAAAAAGATTACACATAAGCTTCTAGCCATAAAACCAATTGTTGTTTGAGACTAGGTTTTGCTCTTAGGATAACTAGAGCAAACTCCTTCCGAAAGCAAGCCTTAGCTGACTGCAACGATGGTTGTAGACCGTTAAAGATGAAGTCATTGCGGGCCATCCAAATCGACCAACTCATGATGATGATGATATCCATGAAGAAAGATAAGTTAAGTTGTTGACGAAATGAGGTAAGGACATCAAAAGGGTCACCGGCCCCAATTAGCAAGTTTAAGGATGCCCAACAGCTGCGCGCAAATTTGCAATTGAGAAAAAGATGCTCCAAAGTTTCCTCAGCATGCAGATTGCAAAGAACACACTCATACGATGGTATAACTTGATTGCGGCGCCGAAGAATGTTTCTTGTACTCAGCCGATCCTTAAGTAACAACCAGAAGAAAACTTTGTGTCTTTTTTGCACTGATGATTTCCACAACCATTTGAAAGCCTGAGGCACCTGCCTAGGACCAAGAAGATGAAGATAGGCACATCTGGGAGAAAAAGAAGGTCCCCATCTATAAAACCAAATGTCATCTGAATCCGAGTTGTCAAGGGCATCCAAAGATTGTGCAAAAACCAACGCCTGATCAAAGGCCTCTTCTGAAAGTGGCCACTGAAAAAGATTGCCGATGTCCAATGTCCTAGCTTTAGCAATGGAAATGAATTCCAATCTTGAGAAAGAGAACAAGTGTGGATAGACTTGACTAGGGACTGGATCACACCACGGATCATGCCAAAGAGAACAAGAACTCCCTGATTGTACTAAAACTGAAGCACAGGTTTTGAATTTGCCCAAAAGCTTTAAAACATCTCTCCACCAGAAGGAACCTTTCAAGGTATGGTTAGGTAACCTGCCACTTCGATAGTGCTTTTCCCATATCAAATGTACCCAAGGAATATCAGCCTTATTAACGAATTTATGAAGATTTTTGAGCAGCAAGGCCTCATTGTGAATTTCAAGCTGTAAAACACCAAGACCACCTTCAGATTTAGGGAGGCAAACCGAGTCCCATGCAGCCTTAGGAGGTGTTTTAGCATTAATGTCAGCACCTCTCCATAAACAATGTTTTCTATATTTGTCAATCTGATGTAAGACTGTTTTATGCATTTTGAAGGTGCAAAGATGAAATGTTGGCAATGCAGAAAGCACAGCATTTGTCATCTGGAGCACTCGCCCGCTTGGGAAAGAAATCTAGAGGTCCCGATCAACCTTCTTTCACACTTGGAAATGAGAGGTAAGAAATCACTAACTTGTGGCTTTGTGGTACCCAAAGGCAGCCCCAGATAAGTGAAGGGCATTGCTCCAATTGAACAACCCAAAGTGTTGGCAAGGATGGACATCTTACTTTCCTCTATATTGATTGGGATCATCATTGATTTGCTATAATTAACCTTGAGGCCAGTGGAAGCTGCAAAAGTTTGGAACAGACTCTTCAAAAAAACAAGCTGCCTAGCACAACCTTCCATAAAAATCAAAGTATCATCGGCATCTTTGAAGAATTGGGAAGTCTGTTGAGGAAACCAGTGGAATTGGCAATCGCAGCAGATTCAGATCTTTGGCCCTGTTAAGAAGTGTTTGCAAGAGATCTGCAGCTAGAACAAACAAAAGAGGAGAGAGTGGGTCACCTTGTCTAACTCCTCTCCTGCATTGAAAAGTTTTGCCTGGCACTCCATTTAACAGGATGGCTGATGTACCAGAGTTGAAAATTAAAGACATCCAGTGTAACCAGGTGGCATTAAAGCCTTTATGTTCCATAATCTGTAACATTGCTTGATGCTCAATCCTATCAAAGGCTTTCTCAAAGTCAAGCTTGAGGATAATCAATTCTTTCTGTAACTTATGACAAAGGTGTAAATATTCAAAAGACCAAGCAAGACAATCTTGGATGGTTCTAGATTTAATAAAACCATACTGATTTTTGTGAATGATTCCTTTAATGACCCTCTGTAGCCTATTAGCCAGAAGCTTGGTGAGAATTTTGATGGAAGTGTTCAGCAAGGAAATGGGCCTGAAATCTGAAACTGAAACAGGATTATCCGTTTTTGGCAAAAGAGTTACATGAGATCCATTTAAGCTTTGAAGACAGACTTGCCCTGCATGAAAATCAGCACAGAGGTTATAAAAATCCTGCTTGATAATTGGCCAGCACTTCTTGACGAAATTAGTGTTAAAACCATCAGGGCCTGGGGATTTATCTGAAGGCAATCCGGATACAACGGCATCAATCTCCTCATGAGTAAAGGGTTCAGTAAGAGTGTCTAATGCAACTGATTGTTGGAGCAACTGACCAAGGTCAAAACGCATTTCAGGAGAGTCTGAAGTTCCCAATCTATCTTTATATGCTTCCCAAAGGATATTAGCCTTAACATGATGTACAGTGTGAGAAATTCCATTAGCATCTTGCAGAGAGGTGATCAGATTTTTCCTATGTCTGATTGTTGCTATGGCATGAAAAAATTTAGATCCTTCATCACCAAACTTGACCCATTTCAGAGTACCCCTTTGCTTCCGGTAAATTTGTTGTTGATGCAAAAGGGATGAATATTTGTCCGAAGCACGGCCGAAAATTCCATTCATGTAATGTGAGATCTCTATATTCCTCCAAAATTCCCAGAAGAATGAGCAAGCTTTTGACATTGGCAATGTTGGTTTTGAGGTTGGAAATTTGGGATTGCCAAGCTTTTAGAACCCTTCGAGGTTCTTGAATTTTGCTGAAAGAATTTTAGCTGAATCTGTTTGAGTAGTGGGTACAGCCCAACCATGTGCAACTACTGCAAGGAAGTGCTCATGTTCCATCCAATAGTTTTCAAATCTGAAAATAGAAGTCTTGGGTATGGAGGTAGTGATATTTACCACACAAGGCACATGATCAGATGGTTCCATGGATAGAGAGGATACCGAGCTATCTGGATAGCTAATTGTCCATGAGGCTGAAATGAAAAACCAATCAAGCATTTCCAATAAGGGAGAGCTTTGTTTGTTGGACCAAGTAAACTGTCTTCCACGCAGGGGCAATTCAACCCATCCCTGGGCACTTATGACTTCATTAAAGAGCAACATTTCTTGAAGATTTCCACCCGGTTTATTTCTGTTATGGGGGCCTCTGATTAGGTTAAAATCCCCAACAACAAGCCAATCTACCTCAGGATTTATTTGTATGTCCTTCAACCAATTAAGGAAGACACTCTTTCCTTCAGATGTGCAGGGCCCATAAACATTAGTCAAAAGCGAGCGGATTGATCATGTTTAGAAAGAAACTCAATAGAAATTGCAAAAGCATTGCTAAAGACCAGTGAACCTGAGAAAAGAGATGACTTCCAGATAGTAATGATTCCACCAGAGGCTCCTACTGAAGGCAAGAATTCAAAAGCATCAAAGCTGGCTGGGCAGAATTTTTTGATAAATTGGGCATCAAAAGTCTGTCTTTTAGTTTCCTGTAAACAAATAACATCACAACCACTTTCTGAAATTTTGTCTCTAATTGCTTCCCATTTTTCTTTTGCATTCAGCCCCCTTACATTCCAGCGCAGCACTTTCCATTTTCTAGTTTGGTGTGTGGTATTCATGAGAAACCAAAATATACAAAAGGTTCCACATGGACTGACTAGCAGCCATGGTAGCAAACAAACCATAACATCCACCACAGAAGAGAGATATCACAAGAGTATGAATATTACAGACCCACAAAATAAAGTTCCTTCCACAAAGGCAAAATAGAGTACTAATCCACTCAGTTCTTCTTAGGCTTTTTTTACTTGCTGCCTAGTTGTCATCATTGGAAGAATCAGGATTTGCTTTGCTTTTACTTTTGGCTTGCTTCTTCCCACCAGGGGCAGCAGCCTTCTTGGTCCTTGCTTTTGACAGCTTCTCCACTGCCAATTTATCAGGATCAATGTTACAGAAAGTAGCACGAAGATTTTTAATAATTGATGGTGACAGAGATGGAGGATCCAAAGAACATCCAAGACAGTTCTTATTAGAGCAAGGAGAATTTTTATAACCTTTATGCAGAGCCTTCTGCCTCAAACTCCTTCTGGCTTTGGCCTCTTTGATAGCAGAAGAGTCCCCTTTGTGTGCAGCCAAATCAAGCAGAGCTGTCGACCAGGGACCAGACACAGGAGCTACTTTGGATTTTAGTTTCTCTGGAGGTGTAGCAGGAGACAGCTGGTCAGAGTCCACTGGGGAGGTGGGTTCATAAGAGGACAAAGAAGCATCAGGTTCTTCTTCCAATGGTAAATTATTGGAGTACAAGAAAGAACCTGCATCTGGAAGTGCTTGAGGAAGGCAAAAGGGGACTGAGGCCGAGGTTCCTGTCAAATGCTCCATAGCTGAAGAGGTGACAAAGCTCTTGGCCCACTGAAAAGACCTAGGGCTCAAAAGCATCATAGTGAAGAAATCAGCCCAGTCTTTTGGAATCTGAACTGAGGGAGCCCCAGCCACAGGAGCTAGAAAATGGCCCAAAGCCTGATGGCCTCAGGATTGCTCTTAAAAGCCTGAGGGCCTCGAAAGGTTGGAGAAGAGAGCCTCTGCATAAACACTGGGTCCTGAGCTGGCTGAAAGAGTTCCACAAAACCAAGTTGACCAATGTTATTAGGCATTTGATCCCCCACTGCCACATTAATATCTGGAGCACCCATTAATTCATGCTCTTGAATCTCATCTGGTATCAGTTGCAAAGGATCCCCATTGTCCATGGGGATGAAGACATTAACCTCTTGCTGCTCTGCTGCCAGTTGCTGTTCAGGTGCCATTTGCTGTTCTGCACCCCCCTCTGAATCACTGCTGGCTACGATGATATCTTCATCCATAGGTTCTTCTGGTTGCTGTGGTGTCTGAAGTGGACCTGGCACATTCTCAACCACACCCAGATCATCATCCAGCTGCTCCAAAGGTTGATTTAAATCAATATTTAGGGGATGGGCTGCAGGAATAGCTTGCACAATAACTGCATCTTGTTGGGCTTGAGCATCTAGGCCTTGTGGCCAAAGACCCCAGGCTTCACCTGGAACGACATGAGCTGGCCCAGGTTGCCGCTTGCTCGGCTGCCTGTGCCTTCTCGTTGAGGCTGTATTTGAAAAGCAGGGCCATGCCCTGGCTGCCCAAAACCGAAGAAATCAAAGAAATGAGGTTGAATATCATCAGGACCTGGAGGAATGTCCTCATCAGGACCCAAACCACCCAGCATGCGAGTCTGAATTATTTCCACTTGAATAGTCCAAGAGTCACCATTGAAGCTAAGCCCCTCAGTGCTGACAATAAACCAAGGAATTTCCTCAAGGTTAACAACTTTGGCCTTGACAAGCACTCTGGCAATGTGGTTAGGATCTTCCTCCCAGGCTATTATGTGACCATGATCACCCAGAATTTTATTCATGTGAACATCAGACCAAAAATCAATGTTTGTCCCCAAGAGCATTAACCAAACCTCATGATTCAGAGTGACAGCCCTATGATTAACACCTCGATCATGCTCAATAAAGGAAATAAAGACATCCCCAAACTGATGAGGGCTGTTGTGAATGAGTTGGTCTCTGTCATGAAAGTACACAAACTTGACATAGGCCTGACCAAAAGGACATGGATGGATATATGTGTACCCAACCCGAGCATGATTGCGGAGGAAATCATGCAACACATCACGAATGTTGGCGAAGGCTACCTGATGCTGAGGAAGCGGGTTGATGGTGACAATGGAACCATCCGGATTGCGCTTAGCAGGCCGGCCAAGAATCACCCTGCTCATGGCCTTGCGATTAGGAACCACTACACGTTGGAATCCCTGAGGGATGAAAGGCGCAGGATCAACAAACTAATACGCCATCGGAACTGGGGGATTCAAAACTACTGTAGCAACAGCAGGGTTTTCTTGATGGGACTGTAGCTCTGGCTCCGGCGGCTCAGAATGTGGGTGGGGAAACGGCGGCGGCGAGGTTTGCGGAGCGAGGGCGGAGGATTGGGCGGGGCGAAGCTCGAGGGTTACGCTCGGTTGCGGGAAGGACATCTTGCCGGATTCGGTAGGCGATTGCGCCGAGGAAAGGAAGGTGCTGGGTGGCAAGAACCAGGGTATTGAAGTTGAAGAGACCGGGGTGAGCACGGGTGGAACTGACGTGCTGGCCCCACTTGCCATAGACTTAAACCAAGTAGCCGTAATTAAAGGATCCCAAGCTTCCGGACGTATCTGCGACGAAAAAACCCCAACTTTGGAAAGGCCCGGGAACCGAGGCGGGAAACGGCAAGAAAAGGCTACATGTCCCAACCGGAAGCACGCAGTACACCTTGTGCTCGAACGACAATTGGGCCGACTGTGGAAATTCGACAGACAACGAGAACAACTGGGCCGCGAACTGGTTTTTCCACGGGTGGGCTTTGAAGGCCTGGTTCCCAAGGGTACAGCGTTGGCACCGGAAAGGAAAGTTGGCCCAACCGATCCAGCTGAATTCGAATTTGAATTGATTGCATGGACTGATCTGCGGGGAAGGAAACTCCCGCCGTGATTGAAGCGTGCAGGCGAAGAACACAGGAGTTGATTGGATGAAAGATTGTGATCCGATACAGAACTGAAATTGAGTCTTGAAAAAACCGATTTAGACCCATTATCACGCTGAAACAAAGAATGCTTGCCTTGAGTAACAGCAGCAGCATAAGAATTCACCGATTTCTTCTTTTTGGCAGGAACCCATTCAAAGCGCGGTCCAGAATCCTTGGTGGATGAAATGCGGGAGCTAGCCAGACCATTTTGGTTCCAGAGGTGGAAGAAAACCTTGAAGGAGGCGCAATCGAAAGACTTCAAGGCATAAACCCGAAGACCCACTTGCCGATCAAGAACAGTGAATTTAAAAAGCTGCTGCTCAAGTTCAACCACTGAAAAAAGGTCTGCCGAACCACCAAGGATCGATTGCAAAATG
Source organism: Cenchrus americanus (assembly GCA_947561735.1). Lineage (NCBI taxonomy): Eukaryota > Viridiplantae > Streptophyta > Magnoliopsida > Poales > Poaceae > Cenchrus > Cenchrus americanus. The sequence goes on from OX387240.1 coordinate 80,423,215, forward strand.
GCTCCAACAGAATCCGACGAAAGGCGCAATCGAGAACGACTAAAGGCGGCAATAAGCCAGAAGCTAGAACCCAGATCAGGAGTTGGGGAACAGACCGGGCGACCAAGAGATGAGCGTACCTCTGAGGAGAAAGCGAGACCATGAGCGGGATCAAGAGACGAAGGATCCATCTCAGGTCAGAGACGGCGGACGATGACGACGTCGAGATGCCAGCGGCGAGCTAGGGGAGACCGCCATGGTTGGCGACCCCGAGGACAGCCATTATTTGCCGGCAATTATTGAAGTCGTGCCGCAATCAAGCAGACTGCAGCTGCCATGGTCCCTTCAGCTGAAGATTTGTTTCTGATGATGCTCCATTAAAATTCACCGTGGACAGTACGTGACGAGCTACAGTGTCAGGCTTGTTGCCAGCAGCTGACATATCGGAAACGAACTTTTCGAGACCAGGTGAATTCGAAAGGAGTTTCCATCCTAGCACGATCCGCTGTGGATCAGGGTGCTTGGCGGCGACCGCTGCGCATCTGAGGGCGGCTTCGACCGCCGCCACAGTGATACCGGAGCAGAGATCGAACTGCCGCATCCCGCGGCGGCTGATGACGAGGAGGGCGGCGGCGAGAGGGTCCATCTCGGCGGCGTTGAGGTACACCCGGGCCTCGGCGTCGGGGAGGTAGGGGAAGAGGCAGGTCAGGAAGGCGGTGAGCCCATCGAGCGACCGCTGGTTCATGTCTGGAGCAGGCCTCCTTCCTCTCCGTCGTCCTGCTCCGTCCGCAGCCGGCGGCGGAGGGGCGGCAGGGGCGGGAGCTTTGGCCTTGGACATGGCGGTGTTGACGGGATGTTGGTGGCGGGATCCAGAAGGCGGAAGCAGAAGCCGTTGCCCGTGACTAGCTCCTTGTCGAACTTCACCCGGCTGTAGATCGTCTCGATGTTGGCCAGAACTGGCATGATCTCTTCTTTCTTTTTGTACAAGTAGAAATCATCACGGGGTCTCGGGCCATGGATGCAGGGGATGCTGCCGTTGCCGGATGGTGCTGCGCGCTTGGCGCTCATGGTGACAGGCGTTGCGAGCTTTGTCGATGTCGTCGATGGGTTTGGGGGATCGTCGACGGGGAATTCGTATTTGGAGGAGGCGATAACCCAACGGGGACGACCGGACGACAGAGACCTTCCTTGCGTGTCAGCTCTTTCCTATCCTATACCGAATCAGGGAATTCGTATTACAATTTTGGTCAGAGAGACAAAGACTCGAACTTTACCGGAAAAAACAGAGACAGAGACTCTCGAACGAAACCAAATACATGTTGCAATTTTTTGGAGAAGCTATTCAAGATTTAATCAGTACAAATCTGGAGATTACCAAGTGGAGCAACTGAATGAATTCTGATATTTGTCAATTTCCTTCTCACCTTCATCTTAGATGGAATCATCCGGTCACATAATTCCTCATATATCTGCTGGCTTGTTTCCTTAATAAAAAAAATCCTCAATGTTGACGTTTTTCTCGGTCGAACACACGAATGCACTAGATCGCGCCGTCGTCGGAAATCCACTCGCCGAACCTCCCAGCACGGGCTGGTCTAACCACCTTGGATATGAGGCACGTCGAAAAACCTAGATTCGCTGCTCCGGGAGGGACCCCGTCGGGAATAGTGCGCCTAGGGTTATCCTGAGATCGGCAGGCCACTCAGAACTCCCTCAACCGTCGTGGAGACGAAGGAGAAGAGCAATGGAGGTTGGAAAAGTTAGGGTTTGGAGAAAATATAGTAAAATTGATAATGACAATTGGATGATAGGTCTCAATCGGCCACGACCCTTTATATTTATAGGGTGGGAGCAACTCAGAATCAAGCTAAACTCCTAATTCTACCCGGAATCGGGAAGACTCGGTTAGACCGCCCCTGGGGGGTGGTTAGACCGCATAGTCATGCCGGACCGGCTACAGTACACCTGGTCAGACCGCTCCGGGGACCCAGTCTAACCAGCCTACTTGGCCTGAGTCGGTTCTTGCCAAATTTTGGTGTCAACACATGCCCCTCTGGTTTTAGTAAAGCTTGCGTGCTAAAAAATAATCCTAAGGACGACAAAAACTGTTGTCGGCCATTCTTTATTGCTAAGGGCGATTTTCATGGAAACCGACCATGTACCTTCAACCACCTTGCCATACACTTGGATAGAACTTCTTCAAATATCTTCCATTGAGTGCACTGGGTAGCTGCTGTCCTTGCAAAGATTCTACCGTATAAGAATTTCCGGAGCAAACTCTCACAACCATGTATGGACCTTCCCAACTTGGAGACCATTTACCAAACTTGTTGCTCTTGAATCCTATAGGCAAAATAGTTTTCCAAACCAAATCTCCTACCTGAAAAAACTTAGCTCTTACCCTTTTGTTATATGCTCTAGCAACTCACCTATTATCCTTCTCAATTGCTTCCAAAGCTTCCAAACACTTGTCAGTCACTTCATCAATGTTATCCATCATCAAAGCATAATATGTATCAACATTAAGATCATTTTGCTTTGCAAGTCTATATGCGCCTAGATTAACCTCAACGGGTAAAACGGCCTTTTGACCATACACAAGCTCAAAGGGAGTAACTTTAGTAGCCCCATGCCTAGATATGCGATGAGCCCATAAAGCTTCATATAATACTTCATGCCATCTTTTAGTATTGTCTTCTATCTTTTTCTTAATGAGCTTAACTAAAGTTTTATTGCTAGACTCAACTTGACCATTAGCTTGAGCATAATATGGAGATGAATTGAGCAACTTAATACCGTAAGAATTGACAAAATCACGCACCTCTTTAGCCACAAATGAAGTACCTTGATCCGTAGTTAAAGTTTGTGGAATGCCAAACCTATGTATGATATGCTCTGTAATAAACCCAATTACCTCCTTGTGTGTCATGTTCTTGAGAGGAATTACTTCAGTCCATTTGGTAAAATAGTCAGTTGCCACAATCACAAAGCAATGCCCTTTGGTCAACGGAGGATGTATCTTGCCAATGAAATCTAATTCCCAGCCTCTAAATGGCCAATGCTTGATAATCGGATTCATCAATGCAGCAAGCACTAACTGAACATCTCCGTATTTTTGACACGCTTCATACACTTTGTAGTACCTAAAACAATCGGCTATCATAGTATGCCAATAAAAACAAGCCCGCCTAAGAAGCCACTTCATCTTGGAAGCTGATTGATGAGTACCACAAATTCTTTCATGTACCCCTGCCATAGCCAATCTTATTTGATCAGAACCTAAGCACTTTAAAAGCAAATCATCTGTCGTCCGACAATATAACTCATCATTATCCAGGTGTTGGGGGATTCGAAATCAAGCCTTTCGTACACTAAAAATAAAAGAGTGTTTTAGTTGCCCGGATTCTCATGCGAAAGGCCCAGCAACGAAACCCCAGGAGCCCTTAAATCCTTTCTCATCTTTCAGAATTCGTCTTTCGGCCCGTACCCTTCGTCGCCAGCAGGGCTGTCAAATGAGCTCAAAAAGACCCAGGGCGTTAGGATTTCGATCAGGCTGATTGTTTTCTTCCGCGACGAAACCCCATAAGCGAATCTTGTTCACCCAGGAAGTCTCGGCCTGGGATTCGCTTGGGGGATTTCGTCGTCTCTAACATCTAATGATTTCAAGTTTGATTGCGATTCCATGTTTCAGGTGACGAAAGGTGCCAGACGAAAGGGGAATCTCCAAATGGATTGAAGGTTTCCTCCCGACAGGCGCATGTGATGACAGCAAGAAAGGCGCCGTGATTTGCGGCATGACGTCATGAAACGCCGATTACGTGGAGACCTAATTGGAGATTTCCCAGAAGTAGCCTAGCATATTCTGCTTTCGATCCATTTCACACGAGGGTGTTCTCAGAATGTAAAAAATCCGTCTGCCTCCCTATAAAAGGAGACGAACGGCACTTGTAAAGGGGATCGACTTTTGAGAAATCTACTGTTGAGAAAAGAGCTTTTGGTTGTCCTTTGTTCTGTGTTCTGGTTTTGGTCCTAGAGCTTTTATCTTCTCTCATTGTTTGTGCACGATAGCTTCGGCTCTCGCCACAACACCAGGATAAACTTAAGCGCCCACCGCCGGACTTTTCTGTCACTTATACCTTTAGGATCCTGTAAATATTTAATCAGAGGCGTTCTCCAATCTCCCACTTTGTCCTCAGCAGTTTTGGAAAAAAAAGTAGCCGAAGTAGGGTTGCCCCCCAAGGGGCGGTCTGACCGGCCGGAGGGGGCGGTTGAACCAGTTCCTCCAGAATGTAACCCTCGCCTTCACTAAACATCGGTTTCCGTTCCTGAAAATTTCTTTTCTGGATACTATAACCAAATGCTTGCTAGGACAGAGCATTAGCCTTCAGATTCTCCTCCCGTGGTACATGATAGATCACAAACTCATCCATACAAGATATGATGTCCAAACATTTATTAAGATAAGCATTTAGAAAACCTTTGATGCACGCAAAGCTTGTTTGCCCACAGGGGAAAATGCTGGAATTTTTGGTTAGAAAAACGAGACTCGAACAGAACCAGAGATTCAAAATTCAATCAATACAAATCTAGAGATTGCCAAGTGGAGCAATTGAGAAAAAAACATAATCTATATATGAAGACTCATTGTGCAGATAACACGAAGGAGACATTGTGATCCCAATTATCCACAATGATATAAGCAAGAGGTGGCTGAAGTATCTGCACTCTGTTGAAAGCTTTCATGTAAGGGAGCAAGTTCCAGGATTCCAGCAAGACACATCCCAAACATCAATGCAAATGCCAATCAATCATGTGCACCAGTAGCTTTCCAACAAAATATTCACAAAGCTAAAGGCATTGTTCCTTGTTCCATGTAAATTATTAAATTTTCAGATCAAAATTGCACATATGGAAAGGCATCAAGCAACCATTATTGATATATGTGCAACACCTTGCCATTGACAATATCAAGATCCTATGCTCCAAGCAAAAATTTTCAAGACAAATAAACGAGAGGTAAGCACCAGTTCTTCTGTCAATACTTCTTGAAAGTTCAATTGACTGGATTCTGATTTCTTTTTTATTCCATACATTTCCTTCTCACCTTCATCTTAGGTAGAATCATCCGGTCACAGAATTTCTCATATATCAACATGATGGAGTAGAAGCCACCCTACAGCTGCGAATCTGAGTCTGAAGGGGAGTCCTGAAAATACATGCAAAAAGACATCATGGCCGTCTGTACTGAACGACTATATGGACAACATTTACAGATATAATGTAACTGAACAGACTTAGTATCAGGGTTCTACACTTCTAGCAAAACTACAGGATAAGGAAAAAAAGAAGCAAGCTCAGCATTTTCACTTTGTCAGTAGTTCTTGCGAGTTAAATTGACTGAATTTTGATTTCTGTCCGAAAATTCCCTGCTCGACTTTATCTTCAAGTAGGATAACTGAATCAAATTTCTCAAATTCTCATATATGGATTCGATGGACTAGTACCCATAATTCATCTGTGGTTCATAATTAAAGCCCTGAAAACACATTTAAAAATACATCAGGGACATGTGTACCTGAAGAAGTTTCCCTCTGAATTACACTACTCGAACAAGGCATACAGTTAAAATGCAAGAGCAGAGTTAAAACTCCAGTTGTTGATTTTAATAATTTATCTTCAAGAACATGTACACCACCACCAGCCCCTGAGATCCACTTCAACTAATTAGCCTTGCCTTGGATAAGATTAGGGCTCTTTGCGGTGAACCATACCAGCCTATACTACTGTTGGAAAAGAACCAATATGAAAGGATCCGACGACTGAGATTAATTGTATACCACCACAACTTGCACCTGTGGTATAGAGTGATATACATAGGTGGTATAGGGTGGTATAGGGGTATTATTGAAAGTTTTATCTCGGTGGCATAAATGAAATAAATGATTTCTTCATTTCAATTTCTTTATTTTCCTCTAGTGATATGGCCAAAAAAAAGTCAAATTTCAAACGGAAATTTTTATTTCAAATTTCAAAAATGAAAATTTTTATTTTTTTCATTTCAAAAACAAAAAAATTCAAATTTTTTCATTTCAATTTTTCGTGGCATATTTCATTTTTTTTCAAATTTCAATTCAAATTTCAAAATCTATTTTTTGTCCAATTTTTCCCATTTCCCTCTGGTGGTATGGTCAAATTTTTCAAAATTCAAAAAAAAATTCAATTCAAAATTTAAAAAGAAATTCATTTTTTTCATTTCAAATTTTCCTTGTAGCATAAACGCTTTTTCTTAGCCCGACGTTGCCAAATTTGTTTAAAGTTTGCAAAAATTACGTATTTACCCTTACAAAAAATAGTCATATGCTACATACCACCCCTTGGTGGTATGGTCACCGTAAAAGAGCCCTAAGATTAACGCGTGTGTCCTTGTGAGGAACTCTGCAAGGTCAACATTTATAGGATAACTGAATAAGTCAACGTATAGTACGAGCTTACGCTTTCCCACACCTTAAACTCTTTGTGATATTTTTTCATGATGTTTAACACTTTGATTTGAAAATAATTAATATAAAATTTTGAATATGTATATATTTTATCCATCATTAAACGGTCACTAGGTGTGCGTTTGGCAAAGTGGACCGACTCAGCCTGGCCCGTGAGTCAGGCTGGAAAGGTGTAAAGAATTTTTTTGGGTAATCTTGCAGCCCACAAAGTTGGCTGGGCTGAGAATCCGTTCATTGGGCTGGACGATTTGGTGAGTTTACCTTGCACAATTTCCACGTGTGCTGCTGCTACACACAGGCACGTGGTGCGGTACAACCAGCTTAGGAGTAGGGCTTAGATGCTGAGGACGACAATTATTACGAGACTAGCATCGTGCCCGTGCGTTGCTACGGGCAACTGAATTTTCTTTCACAAGCATCAAAAATAGCATGAACAAAATATTATCTAATATGAATAAAAGTATACCATGGAGTATACCATTTTTTATAATACCATCCTACAGAAGGACTATAGTGAAATTTAAAATTTTATTTCATGTTTTGTTAAATGTCTAAAAGGCACTTTTCATGATATATATATTTCATTGTGTGGCTATTTGATACAATATTATCAAACATAAAGAGAGAAACATGATTACACTAAATTTTAATAATCATTAATATAATAATTATATTATATTTAGTTACAACGTGGCGAGCAGATCTATTATTTTAGTTTCAAATAATAATGGAGTGTTATGCACACACATGGCCAGCAGTAGCTTACGTTCAGATTTCATAATCAAGCAGCACTGCAGAGTTAACCTTCAGGAAATATAATATCCACCAATGTTGAACCTTCAATAAACCCTACACAAAAATAGCCCACATATTAGTCTTAACTGAATTGATTGCTTCAGATGACTGTATTCAGATAACAAGTCCAGTTTTCAGGTGACTATATTCAGATAACAAGTCCAGTTTTCAAGTGACTGTATTTATATAACAAGTCCAGTTTGAGATTACATTCAGAAAAGAATGGCATGACTTTGAGAGCTCACTTTCAGGTAAGCTAACTTTTATTTAAGTAAAACAGGAACTCAAAGTTGTTTGCATTCAGCCACATGCCACAGATCAAAGGAGGCAACATTGAGAGGCAATGTCAATTTGTTCCAATTATCAAACAATTTGAAAAGTTGAGAACTAATTTTTTTTCTTGTCGACAGTTACAATACAGCCATATACACGGTTTTACATGGAAAAGAAAATCAAATGTAATGTCAGCGTATCAACTCATTAAAGGCATAAGCAAATCATTTTATTGCCATCATTTTGTCCAATCATAAGCAAACAGTAATAAGCAAAACAGTTTTGATATGATAGTAGATAAGAAAACAAATAAGATATTTGCATGACAGGTATCATTCAGATAGCATTCGAATTTGGATGATAGGTAGCATTCAGATAGCATTTAGATTTGCATGAAAGTGAATAGGTTACATAACACAATTGTCAGAGGTTGCGTAACATAATTTTCAGAGGTTGCATGACACAATTTTATAAGGTTGCATAACACAATTTTCAGAGGTTGCATAACACAATTTACCTGTTCAATAAATCCTTTACAGAAATAGTCCACATATTAGTATGTCCACATTCAGAACAACAACTCCTGGATAAAGCTTTGAAATATGACACGAGAAAAAGCTTTGAAATATGACACGAGAACTTTCTTTTCTTAACTTTCTTTGGCACAGTTTGCCCCATGCCCGTAGTTTACCACTTACCCCTTTGAAGCGAAATGGAGTATGCCCCTTCCTTGTAACTAAAATCACCTTATCCACTCAACAATGCACTAAAAACCTAAGCAGCAGCTATTTATCTGTAGGTCAGGCAAATAATCACGACCTTAAAACAATTGACTGATCATCTAAACTTAAAATGAGGCTAGCAATTAGCACACCAAAGAACTCACGAAATGGATTGTCGGGGACAGCCCTGGGGTCCCCTTAAACAAATGGGGGAATCCCGCTTAAAACCTGCAAAAAACCAAAGCCAAACGCATCTTGCTTAAAGCGCGCACACGGGGCACGGCCCACGCCGCGGTGGCCCCCGCGGCCCACCAAGGCGGCTCACTCAAAGGTCCCCTCGAGCAGGCTCCGCCTCGTTCGAGGGCACACGCCTCCCTCGAGCGGGCTCCGCCCCGCTCGAGGGCACACGCCTCCCTCGAGTGGGCTCCACCTCGCTCGAGGGCGCTCCGCACGCGCACGCCCGTCCCTGCACGCGGTTACGGGCATTTAATGCTCTGACAACTGCGAGGCGGCGCCATCATGCGCCTGGGACTCGCGCCCCGGTCCTGTTGCACCAACTCCCTAGGGGGAACCCATCCCCGCCACTGTAGGGGACTGTGCGGCATGGCCGGTGCCAGCCCCGTGACGCTGCGCCGCCTACTCCAGTACGGCTAACATGCCGAGCCCTCGAAGGGGGGCCGGCCGCACCCTCGATATGCTTTCCCGTGACCTCGCAGAGCTAGGTCAAGACGCTAGGCCGGCGGGGCGCCATCCCTGCCACTATTAACTGCAGGCGGCCGCCCCCGCGTGTACAACGCCACGCCGGGCACTGTGGTAACAGCTTCGGCGCTGTAGGGCGTGCGGGAACGGGACGCCACCACGCCTGCCACTGTATTCCGTACGGATTGTCGTCAGCAACCCCCTCGAGCCCGCCTGGGGACATCGCGGCCAACCACTGCGCTCCTACCCTCGAAGCCACCACTGTTCGGGTACAAGATACCCCATGATGGCCGGATCGCGGCAAGGACCGTCAAGGCGGTCGCCTACTCTACCGCGCGGCGCGCCATACTTTCCCATGTAGCTGAATAGTGCGGCGTGCATGTAATTCGCCCTCTCCTTGGCCTATAAAAGGAAGGCGAACTCCCCCGCCGCAGGGGACACACAGACAGAGACAGAAGACGACGGATAACATCCGACGCACCACACACACTCCCCAATTCTCCCACAACATCTTCAGCCACTTCACCAGGGACTTGGAGGCCACGCCCCCTCTCCCGCCTTGCTTGTAGTCACCCCACTACAGGCACCCCGGTGCTGAGCAATATAGTGCCCCGAGCACACCACTGTTGTACGTACGGCCCCCGGCCGGAACCAGGATAAACCTCGTGTCTCTGATTGCTTAGCATCGACCATTGAGGGATAGACCTTGGCGCTTATTACTGGTTAGTGTCGGGACCACATTCCGCACCGACAGTTGGCGCCCACCGTGGGGCAAGCGAGCGCCTAAGGTCAATCCACCGTCAACTCCCTCCATGGTGATTCGCACCGAGTACCGCGGTACACGCTACTCCATGGGCAGCTCGGACCCCCTCCCCGCCGGGTTTGAAATCCGGTTCGGGAGCCTGAACTTTCAGGCCACGGGGAACGGCTACCTGATGCGCCTCACCAACCGTGAGGAGCTCCGTGCGCGGCGCCAAGCCGGGTCCGTCCCGGTCGCCGCTGCGCGCGTCGCCACGACGCAAACGCCCGCCGGCACGGACGCCGCGGGTCCGTCGGCGTCACGGCGTCGCCGCCGCTCCGGTCGGCGCTCACGCCGGGCGCGGTCGGAGCGGCGGCAAGCCGAATGCGCCGCCTCCCCAACGTGGCGCGCCCGTCGGCACAACGGCCGCCGCCCGGCGGGGGAACGCGCGGTCTCCGGGCCGCGCTTCCCCATCGGTCTGTGCGGCGCTACGACAGCCTACAACGCCAACGTCAACACCACGATGCGCAGGGTTCCCCCTGGCCGCCACGTCTTCGTCGCCAGGGACCCTAGCGCCTCCGCCGGCGATGAGTCGTCACTAGGCTCTCTCGACGCGCTACCACCCGCCAACCTGCACGGGTACGCGGAGTGGGACTTTTCCGGCGTACCGGACCCAGTAAAGTTCAGGCGTTTTCTTGACGCCACGGACTACTGGTTCGGTTGCTCCGACAACTACAGCACCGGGAGCTACGACCCCGCGCGGGAATGTTGTGTCGTCATCGCCAACGACCCAGCAAATGCCACCGGCGCAGCGGGCGCCGGCGACGGGGAAGTTACGCCCGCCCCCGGGGATCGCTCCGCGCCCGGCGGCAGACCGAGCACCCCCCGCCGGGGCCGACATCGACGCGCAGTTAGCCCAAGCCCGCGAACTCGAAGCCAAACTGGCGGAGGAGTATCGGACGGTGCGGGCCGCTCCGCGCCTCTATGGCGGGGGAAGCCTCTGCGCGCGGCGAACGCGCACGGGAGCTGGGCATCCAGGCCCGCGACCGCATCAACACTGACTTCAACGTCGACAAACCGGACACGCCTCCGCGAGCGAGCCAGAAGCTTATTGCCGCCGCAACGCTGCTGCGGGCCATGCCGGCCCCCTCGACGCCCGAGGCGCGAAACCTGCACCGTGAGGTGCAGGCACTCATCGAGCAGGCGGCCGTCCAACAGGCCGAGATCTCGGCGTCCCGCATCCGCCGGCGGGGGGACGCGCGAGGCGATGGGGGGGGGCGTGCGGGGGGGCGAACCCTCGGTCCACGCGGACGGAGCGGCGGAGCGACCCGCCAACCCGGGACGCACACCGGCTAAGGAACGGCTCCTCGACACGCGCGGGCAAGCGCGGGACGGCGACGCCCGCAACGTCATCAACGCTCGGCGGACGAGCAAAGCGGATGCGCGAGCGGCGGCAGGCTACCACCCTCGACGAGGTGGGCGCTACGATAGCGACGAAGACCGCTCGCCGACGCCGGAACCCCCGGGAACCCGTGTGTTTAGCCGGGAGATCCGCGCGGCGGCCTTTCCGCAGTGCTTCCACCAGCCTACGACCATCGTACGTGCTCTCCCTCCTCGAGGGGTACGGGGACGACGAGGCCGAAGCGATGGATGTCGAGTCAGCCCCCGTCAGGGCAGATTGGCGCGACAAATACATCGCCTGGATGGCCCGAGGGGAACTCCCCTCGGACCGGTCCGAGGCCAGGCGCATCGCCAGGATGGCAAAGTCCTTTGCCCTCGTCGACGGCGAGCTGTACAAGCGCACCGCTTCCGGCATCCTGCAGCGATGCGTGCCCATCCCCGAGGGGCGCGAGCTCCTCCGGGACATTCACGCGGGCGTTTGCGGCCACCACGCCGTGCCCCACACCCTTGTAGGCAACGCGTTCCGCCAGGGCTTTTACTGGCCCACTGCGGTCGCGGATGCCAGCGAGATCGTATGCACCTGCGAGGGGTGCCAATTCTACGCCCGCAAATCCAACCTCCCTGCTCACGTCCTGCAGACCATCCCCATCACATGGCCTTTCGCCGTGTGGGGGCTGGACATCGTCGGGCCCCTGCGAAAAGCGCCTGGGGGCTTCACCCACTTGCTGGTCGCAATCGACAAATTTTCCAAGTGGGTGGAAGTACGCCCCATTACGAATCTCAAGGCGGAACAGGCAGTGACGTTCTTCACTGACATCGTCCATCGTTTTGGAGTGCCAAACGCCATCATCACCGACAACGGGTCCCAGTTCACGGGCAGGAAATTCCTGGAGTTCTGCGACAAATTCCACATCCGTGTGGACTGGGCAGCTGTGGCACACCCACAGACCAATGTACAAGTAGAACGTGCCAATGGCATGATCCTACAAGGCCTTAAGCCCAGAATTTTTGACCAGCTAAATAAGTCTGGTCGAAAATGGCTCCAGGAATTGCCTGCGGTCATGTGGAGCCTAAGGACCACCCCAAGCAGAGCCACTGGGTTCACCCCGTTTTTCCTAGTCCATGGCGCGGAGGCCGTCCTCCCCACGGACTTAGAATATGGGTCACCCAGGGTACGAGGCTATGACGAGGACGCCAACCAGCGAGCCCGCGAGGACTCACTGGACCAGCTAGACGAAGCGCGCCTCGTGGCCTTAATGCACTCCGCAAGATACCAGCAGTCCCTCAGGCGCTACCAGGCACGGAAGATACGCCGACGGGACTTCAGCGAGGGGGATTTGGTCCTAAGGCTATGCCAAGACAACCGAGGACGCCACAAGCTATCACCTCCGTGGGAAGGACCCTACGTCGTGGTGAAGGTGCTCAAGCCCGGCACATACAAGCTAGCCAACGAAGACGGCGAAGAACTCACCAACGCTTGGAACATCCAACAGCTACGTCGCTTCTATCCCTAGCTAGGATTTCCAAGTCTTTTGTTGTAAATCACGTGCCCAACATCCCAGTTGGCAACAACCATGTAAACATCACCAGTTCAATAAAAAGGGCAACTCGGCTTTCCCCTGAAACCCAAGTTACCCTCGGGGGCTACTACGGGGGGCATCCCCCCAAAAAATGGTCCCATTTTTTCGCAAAAATCCACGCGCGCTAAGTACGATTCGACTTTGGCCTCGAGCAAAATTCGAACAGGACGCAGGCAGCTTAGCGGAAAGGACGCGCGAGTCAGAGATAGCCTACGCCTCCGCGAGGATACGGCCCTTCTCTCTCGCCTCCGGCCCAGCAGGCGGCTCGCGAAAATCGAACTTCCCTAACTCGAATTTACTCAGGAAGAATGAGAAACAAAACAACGCAATAAAATAAAAGACACCATTTCGCTTTCACAAACGTTCGAAGCAAAATGATCTATTTATTTACATGGCCATGCAGCCCATACGCTAACACACAAACAAAAAGGGCTTGGCGCCTGGCAATCTTCAGGTTGGCGGAGCATCGGCGTCGGTGGCGCCCGACAATCTTCAGGCTGGCGGAGCATCGGCGTCGGTGGCGTCCGGGAACAGAAACTCCTCGAAGGCTTCGGCAAGCGCCTCGGCGGCGCCAGCGGCTAACGCATCCACGCGCTCCATCACCACCTCGTCCTCGACGCCCTCGGGGACGATGTAGCCTTCCGCCACGGCCTCGAAATTGATCTCGTAATGAGATCGCACTACTCCGAGGGCCTTCTGGACGCCGAGGTGCAGCGCCCGGCGCATGCGCCCGGTGACATGCCCGCCAAGGGCACGCGAGGGCGGGCGGCGGCGAGCTCCCGGCCTCGCGCCTCGCCCTCCTCCACGGCCGGCGGGTCTCGAGGGCCGCGAGCGCGGCCTCCGCAACTCTGCTCGGAGGAGTTGTAGGAGGTCTGCAGCGCCTCAGCACGGCCGGTCGCGTGCCCCAGCGCGGTGCGCAGGCCTGAACGTTGCCAGCAAGAGGGAAATCAGAAAAAGGGACGAACCCTCTAAGGGAACATCAGCAAAACAAAAGACAAACAGTGACCTACCTTCGACCTGTTTCCTCTCCACCTCGAGGGCGCGGCGCTCGGCCTCGACCGCCTGCTGAAGGCCGTTGACGGTGTCGCTCTGCTCCTTGAGGGCCTGCTCCTGGCTCGCGGTCGTGATGCTGAGCACCACCAGTTCGCCCTCGAGCTTCGAAAACTCCGCGTTCTGCTCCTCCGGGCGACACGCGCCGCCTCGCGAGCGATGCGCTCCCGCTCGAGCGCCGACCGGGCGTCGGCAAGAGCGCCCCCGCTCCCGCCGGAGGCCGCCCCTCGGCCCCCCGACGGGCGGTACGCTCTTGCGGGAGGCCGGTCCTCCGCGATGGCGAGCGCCCCCAACCTTGGCGTCGAGGGTGGCCTTCAGCTCGTCGGCCTCCTTGGCCCTCTGCTCGGCTGCGCGCGCCCGCTCCTCAGCCTGGCTCTGCTGGGCCTGCGCCCCCCGGAGCAACAAATGGAGCTCCAGGTTGTCGCTGCGGACGGAGGCCACCTCCGCCTCCCAGTTGGTCGCCAGGGTGCGCATCCTCTCCAGATCCCCCCGCGCCTGCTGCAGCGCCTCATCCCGGTCGATGAGGGCCGTGCAAGCCCGCTCGAGGGTGGAGGGGCGCGCCGCGTCCTGCCTTTCGCACTCCTAGAGCTGATCGCGCAGGGCCACAGCCCGATACGACAGCCAACTGTCCGGAGACCTCAAGGCCTCCGCAAGCGCGGCGAAGGCGTCACTCTGCTCCTGGAGACGGCGGAGCTCGACGCTCATCTGGTCAAAGGCGCCATACTTGTCACGGGCGCGGTGCTCGAGCTCCTGCCGCCAACAAACCAAAACCAGTGAGCGTCGCAAGGATCAAGCGTGAAGACGACGAAATCAAAGAAAGTTGGCAGCAACGCCTTACCTGGAAGACGCGCCACGCAGGGCCGCCATGGATCCGCAGCGCCTCGTTCAAAGCTCGGTTGAGCGCAGCGCCGTGGTCGTGAAGCTCCTCCCACAGCCCCTGCTCCTCCTGGGCGTCAGCGAAGGCGGGCGGACCGTCAACGCGCCCCTCTCCCGGAGCAGAGCGGCCGACGCGGGAAGAAGAGGCCTCGGCGCCGTGCCCTCGGCCTCCTGCCACCATGTGGCCATCCCGCCGCCTCACAAGAGCCCCCTCCTGGGACTCGGGGGACGGCGTGGGGAAGCTCACCCACTGGTCCCACCCGGGCGGCGGGGAGTCGTCGTCCGGAATCTCCACCACCACCGCTCGGGAGCCGCCGGCGGGTGTAGTCCCCTGCTGCGCCTCCACCGACGCCTCCGCCCATGCCTCCGTGGTCGCGGACTCCCGCCGCGGCGCCGCGCCCACCGCCTCCGGCCGCGGCTGCACCCGCGGGAGCCACGGTGGCCCTCCACGGCAGACGCCGGCCGGGCGGCGCCCGCCGCCGGCGTCGCCGGCCGCGCCTCCGCCACGCCCGCCGCCCGCCGCTCCCTCAACGGCCGCCGGGGCCGCGCGCGGGCGGGGCGGAACCACCGGGCCGCGGCCTCGAGGCCTCGGCCGCACCTTGTGAGCCCTCACCCGCCGCCGCCGCGCTCGCCCCGCGCCCGCGGTGCCCTCGACGAACGCCGCCGGGTGGGGATGGACGCGTCCGCCCTCAACACCTTTGCCGGTGCGAGGGGAGGCACGGTTGGCACCACCGTGCGCGAGCACGAGCAAACCGTCAGGTCCTTGCTTATCTGACACGCAACCTCTCGAAAGGACAAATCTCTCACCTCGAAGAGGAGAAGGCGCGCTTCCTCTTCCTCGAGGCCCCGGCCGACGACGCTGGCGCGGCCGCACGATTGCCGCCGTGCCTCCGGCCATCTCCACCCCGCGCGCGGGCCCCGCCCCCCGCGCGGGCGCATCCGTCGCGCGCACCTCCGGGCGCGCGCCGCCCCCCGTTGTCGATTGCACGGCGGTGGGCGCCTCCGCACTCCCGCCCCGGGGCGATGCGCCCCGCCGCCGGAGCCGGCTCCGGCGGCCGGGGGCGCGAGCTCCCACCTATCGGGGAGAACCCCGCCCCCAACCTCTTCCTCTTCTTCCTCCTCATCCGAGGACGAGTACTCCTCGGTCCCCGGTGAGGGAGAGCCCCTGCTGCTCGCGCGGCGGTGCTCCTCGTTCCTCCGGCTCGCGCCGCTCCCGATGTCGCGTCGCGCGCTCCTTCTTGTGTGCCGCCCGCTCCCGCTCTCGCTGCTGCGCCGCGCGACCGAGCGCGCGAGAGCGGGGAGTGGGCGGGTCGGATTTCACGGCGCTCAACTGCACCAGCTGCGAGCGAAGCATCAAAGCACGTCAACAACCCGAGGTATTGAAAAAATCGAAACAGAACCAAGAACTTCACTCACCAGCTTGCCGGTGGGGAGCATCTCAAGATCCCACAGGGATCGATCGTTGCGCACTGACTTGGGGTCGACGGCGCTCCGCGCCCGGGTAGCCGCGTACTCCCGCAGGAGGCGGCCTGCAGCATCCGCGACCTCGCCAGCGCGATGGGGTCCGCCGTCTCGGTCATCTCGAAGATGCGGAGCGGCCTCTCCATCAGGGGGACGACCCGCCGGTGGTGGAGGAAGGCAAGGACGGCCCCCGCGGCCCGCCAGATTCCTCAGCGCGTCCAGAAGCGAGTCCAACCGATCCCGGTGCTGGGGCGGGGACACCCCGTGGTGCCAGGAGTCGGGCCTCTCCCGGAGCACCAAACCGGTGTAGGGGGGCCGGGCTCGTCGTTGCGAAGGTAGAACCACCCCCGCTCCCAGCCTGCGTTGTTGGTCGTCATGGTACAGGGGATGTACTCGTCCTTGTGCTGGCCCCGCAAGGTGAGCGACATGCTGCCGGCGCGCACCGCGCGGCGGGTCCTCTGCTCCGACGTCGGCTGCGTAAACAGCTCCGCGCGAAAGAGGTGAATCCAGAGATCCCAGTTCACCGGGATCCCTAGATAGCCCTCGCAGACGCCCACGAACGTGGCCGCCTGCGAGATCGCGTTCGGCGCGAAGTTGTGAAGCTCCACGCCGTAGTGGTGGTAGAGCGCCCGCATGAAGCGGCTCGCCGGCGCCGCGAAGCCTCGCTCGTGGAAGCGGATGAAGCTAACCACGTAGCCGCTCGGGGGGGTTGGGCGCGTGGTCCCTTGCCGGCGGCACGATCCACTCGGCCGTCCGTCCGTCCTCATTCGCCCGCCGGTGGCCGGCGGCCACCAGCTGGTTCAGCGCCAGCCGCGTTACCGTCGAGCGCTCCCACGCGTACGGGTCGACGATGACGAGAGGCGGTTGGGGCGCCATGAGGGAAGACAAAGGGGCGAGGGACGAAGAACAGGAAGGAGAAGAAAGGCTCCGACGGAAGAAAGCTGCTTGGGCAAGAACGACTCAAGGGCTGCGGCGCAAGGAGCAACAATGGCGAATGCAAAGGTAAAAAACCGTCGTTTTCCCCTCTCGTCGGATTTATAGGACGCGGGCGTGCTCTCCGGAGCGGGCGCCCCGCGCGCGTACTTGCGGGGAGGAATATTCTCCCAGCGACGGGCGGGCCCCACCACGACCGCGGCGGCCACGCAACCGCTCACGGGCCATCATCACGGCGTAGAAACGGGAGGGCCGTGGCAGGCGGTCACATCCGCCCCGCCCACGCCGCCCACTACGCGCGCGGTTGCGGCGCCTAAAAGGGCGCGCCGGCGGGGCGCGGGAGCTACGACCGCGGCGCGAAGCATTAAATGGCCCGGTCCCTTACCAAGTAAGGAAGACCCTCGAGCGGCGCGAGCCTCTGGCTCAGAAAAAATTCGACCCTCAAAGGGTGCAAGCATCGACCGGTCACCTCGGGGCCCATTTGAAGTAAAACAGGCAGCACAGGTACATTCGATGCACTATTTTACTGATCAGCGTCTCGAGGGCTGACACGGTCAGGGACCCTCGAGGACTCGCAGATGCAAAGATGGGAGTGCCTAACCGCCACCCCGCACTATTTTACTGATCAGCGTCTCGAGGGCTGACATGGTCAGGGACCCTTGAGGACTCGCAGATGCAAAGACGGGAGCGCCTAGCCGCCGCCCCGCACGGCCCTACTGATCAGAGGTTCGAAGCCTGACCCTCGACGGGTTCGAACAGGCGCCCCAGATCACCAGAGTCAGGGACGACGAGGGCACGCGCATTCGAGCCGTTCCTCAAGCCCGCCGGCTCGAGGGTGCCCCACGTGTCGTGCTCAAGAGCCAGCGAGGGCAGCTAGCCGGGGGGATCCCACCGAGGGAGAGCTTCCGCGCCCTCGGTCCCTAGCGAACGGGACCGAGCCCCACCTAGCAAACCCGCGCAAGTGCTTTAATGGACGCGTCTCTGGACCGCGCAGCCTACCCTTATCGAACGGGGCATGGGCGTCCACTCGAACCACCCGCTAACAGCTCAACGAGGAATCCGCAATCCGCGACCCGATCGATGGGGGTTGCGGAAACCTCACCCTCCGTCCCGCGGAGGGACGGAGAGGGCGCGTTAAAAACAAGTCGTAGAGCTCTACCCGATCGCCTCGAACGGGCCCAGGATCGGGGGCTCGGCGCACGGCTACACCTCCTGGATTGCGCCGGCCGCGGATAGTGCCAGCTGCGCGTGCGTCACCGAAGCCGGCTGAAACATCGCCGACGCCGGTTGGGATATGTACCACGCCCTCCGGCCAAATCCCGCAGTAAAACCTCTGCAGGAGCACTCACACTCCTGCAGGGCTTCGGGGGCTAGACCCGCGGGTCCGCTAGCGCGGCCCCACGGAAAGCTTTTGCAAACCAGGAGGGAAGGACGTCCTATCAGTAGGCTCCAGCATCTGCGGGAGCCTGGCTAGCGAACCCGCAGATGCTCGGGGGCTACTGTCGGGGATAGCCCTGGGGTCCCCTTAAACAAATGGGGGAGTCCCGCTTAAAACCTGCAAAAAACTAAAGCCAAACGCATCTTGCTTAAAGCGCGCACACGGGGCACGGCCCACGCCGCGGTGGCCCCCGCGGCCCACCAAGGCGGCTCACTCAAAGGTCCCCTCGAGCAGGCTCCGCCTCGCTCGAGGGTACACACCTCCCTCGAGCGGGCTCCGCCCCGCTCGAGGGCACACGCCTCCCTCGAGTGGGCTCCGCCTCCCTCGAGGGTGCTCCGCGCGCGCACGCCCGTCCCTGCATGCGGGTACGGGCATTTAATGCTCTGACAACGGCGAGGCGGCGCCATCATGCGCCTGGGACTCGCGCCTCGGTCCT
Source organism: Cenchrus americanus (assembly GCA_947561735.1). Taxonomy (NCBI): domain Eukaryota; kingdom Viridiplantae; phylum Streptophyta; class Magnoliopsida; order Poales; family Poaceae; genus Cenchrus; species Cenchrus americanus. Next base: position 80,442,097 of record OX387240.1, read on the forward strand.
GTTACACCAACTCCCTAGGGGGAACCCATCCCCGCCACTGTGGGGGACTGCGCGGCATGGCCGGTGCCAGCCCCGTGACGCTGTGCCGCCTACTCCAGTACGGCTAACGTGCCGAGCCCTCGAAGGGGGGCCGGCCGCACCCTCGATATGCTTTCCCGTGACCTCGTAGGGCCAGGTCAAGACGCTAGGCCGGCGGGGCGCCATCCCTGCCACTATTAACTGCAGGCAGCCGCCCCTGCGCGTACAACGCCACGCCGGGCACTGTGGTAACAGCTTCGGCATTGTAGGGCATGCGGGAACGGGACGCCACCACGCCTGCCACTGTATTCCGTACGGATCGTCGTCAGCAACCTCCTCGAGCCCGCCTGGGAACATCGCGGCCAACCACTGCGCTCCTACCCTCGAAGCCACCACTGTTCGGGTACAAGATACGCCATGATGGCCGGATCGCGGCAAGGACCGTCAAGGCGGTCGCCTACTCTACCGCGCGGCGTGCCATACTTTCCCATGTAGCTGAATAGTGCGGCGTGCATGTAATTCGCCCTCTCCTTGGCCTATAAAAGGAAGGCGAACTCCCCCGTCGCAGGGGACACACACAGACAGAGACAGAAGACGACGGATAACATCCGACGCACCACACACACTCCCCAATTCTCCCACAACATCTTCAGCCACTTCACCAGGGACTTGGAGGCCATGCCCCTCTCCCGCCTTGCTTGTAGCCGCCCACTACAGGCACCCCGGTGCTGAGCAATATAGTGCCCCGAGCACACCACTGCTGGACGTACGACCCCCGGCCGGAACCAGAATAAACCTCGTGTCTCTGATTGCTTAACATCGACCATTGAGGGATAGACCTTGACGCTTATTACTGGTTAGTGTCGGGACCACATTCCGCACCGACATGGATCTCCATTGCTTTCGTGGCATATGTTGTAACCTACACAGGCGAGGTACTGCTCCATAGATCAGCAATGGATAACATTAGGTGTTAGACCGGATAATTCATCCCGCGAGCGTCTAAATTCGGACCAGAGAGGCAAAATCTCCACATAAAGGATCAATTCACGCGAGATCCCTAACCCGACCATTACCAATTCCACCACCAATTACCCGAAATCAAGGTTCGCCTGAGGCACAGGGCCACTCCGCAAGTTCTTTTCTACCCCCGGGCAATGTGTAGAAGAGTTTTTTCGACACCACACCACAGAAGCACGCAACACGAGTATAGCACCGAGATCAGAGAGGAAACAACGAGAATTCACCAAAATCAGGCCGATTTGTCCCCCATCGGCGGCCAATCCAAATTCACCACCACCAGGCGAGTAACCAGACCGTAGGCAGCCGAATCAGGGGCCGTCGTCCTCCTCGGCGGTCCTCCCGACACTCGAGCTAGGCCGTCGCCACCCATTCCTCCTGTGACCGACAGCTGCCGTCGTCTCTCCCGCCCGAGCTAGGCCGCCGCCATTCCTCCTACGGTGCTCCTGCGTACTCCCGAGGCTGACCAATGTCGTCTTCTGCTCATCCGCCGGCTTCTTCATGTGCTTTAGATTGGCCCAGGATGTGGAGGCCAAGAAGCAAGTCGCCGACGCCAAGGACCCGTGCAAGGACGGGCAACCAGATCGCGAGGTCACCAGGGTCGGATCTAGTGCGCGTGAGTAACGGAAGTGGATCACTGAATTGCTCCCCGCCTCTTTGCTGATCCGTCTTTGAGCTGTGGGGTGTTAGGATTTTGGTCCTGTTTTCTTTTTGTTGGTTGCTGCGCGGAACCATGAGACTTTGATGGGGAGATCAATAATTCCAGTAAACATCATCCTGCCATGCGGGCTCGGGTGGCGGCTGCCATGCGGGCTCGGGTGGCGGCGGCGGCCAACCTCAGAAGCACTCGAGAGCACCAGATGAGGAACGACCGTGATGGCCCCACGCGGGAGGAGCGAACGACGACGGGCTCAGGCGAGAGGGACGACGGCCGCCGTCCGGCGCAGGAGGAACTCGGTCCGAGGAAGACGACGGCCTTGCGCGAGTGATTTTGGGTAGGGGAGGCGGACGCGCGGTGGTGGGAGACGGCGGGACCGGGGGAAGCGCGAGGGGGCGAGCGGAGGGAGAGCCGCAGTCGTCCCGTGGTCGTCCGAGCGGAAGATCGCAGACCCATTTTTTCTCTCAACTTCATTCTTTTTAGTAGTAAGTATATATATATAGATGGAGTTCTATAACTCTGACGACCATCATTCAGGGACAGACAGGGTAGTATGTAACTTTTCAATAATTTTTCTATATGAAATTAGAGGTGATATTTGAATTATGCAATTTATAAACTATATATAGTATAATGTTTAAGTTGTGTGGGGTAAAAATTGCTATCCGAATTAACATTTTTTTTATTTCAACCATTTTTAAAACTTTTTTAACTTAATCTTGTAAAATCTTTTTTCAAAATAATAATGTGACAACGGTTGCATCCTACATGTGCCATTCACAAGTAGTATTCACCTAAGATCTGATTGGCTATCTACGTGATCCTAGCTTGGCTTGCATATGTGAGACTATCGTGTTAAAACGAAGTCTTGCTAGACATGAGTTAATTAACTACTAATTCTAGAATTGTCATGTTACCATGTATGTATCGGTCACATACCAAAAATTTATCTCAAGCACAATGAAAAAATACTATAGAACTACTAAAATATGGATAGGACTCGAGGAGCAAATAAATCGATTCAAGCACCAAGAAATAAAAGTATAGCTATGAATAGTGTAAGCACAATTATAAAAAAGCAAGATTCTACATCTACTCTCTATCCGCTAGTGCCCAGGAGCACCTTTTCAACAACCCATTCGTGTTGTTGAGCTTCGCGCGAATTGAGTCACACCACCACATGTGGCCCGACCTAGCCTCCGTCATGTCATCCCATATTGTAGCATGGTATTTGAATTGGATGGCGTAGCTCAAAAAGTATTTGTGGTGATAATATTTGATGCAATCAAAAGAACTCAAATTCAGTTATCAATAATTAGATTTAAAGAGTTAAAATAAATTCTTTTGATTCCATCTCTACCCATGACACAACATATATCTTTGGTCGGTGTATGTGTGTCCCCCATTACATTTGTGTTGCCTCTCATCCGTGAAAGAAATGTGAGACATCAGGTGTTTAGTTCCTTCAATTTTTTTCACACACTAATTACAAGTATTAAACATAAATTAATTATAAAGTTAATTACACATTAGGAGGAAATGAGATTCTTCCGCCACTAAGTGGTTGACGCTGCTCTACCCTTTGCTTTTGACATAATGAACTTGATAAAATTTCACTTGGCAAGCAGGGTCACACATCGTTTGATAGAGATGGATTGCATATATAAACCATGATCGATTAACCAAGGTTTTTGTTGCAATTACATAGATAGCTACATGAGCAAACTAGTAAGATATGTAAAACAGTAGTAAGCTACGTAATTACGATCGAAAATAACCCTGGTCACATCAAAGGTGATCTAGTGGGCGACACTACGTGTCCTTCCACGAGGTGACCCTAGCACCATGCATTCCGGACTCGCCAGCATTAGAGCCGCGTCCTCCCAGAACATGGAGAGTGCGCAGACCCATGCAGTGGAACTACAAAAAAGATAAGAAAAAAAGAGATGATTAAAATGAATGGAATTTTAAATATCTTATGCTTACAATCTTGTTTTTGATTTAGCAAACTGATATATGCACATAAAGCTAAACCTTGCATCCAATTGAATAGTAATGGGCCAGGCCCATTAACGACAACTAACACGGGAAAACATATCATGGGGCGATGTTACTTCCAAAGGCCTTGTTGATGACATATTGCTGAATCCCATAAATATCTAGGACTCCATCGAGATCGTCGGCGTCCTGGCAAGAAGCTCTCCGAACCTGCATGGAGCTAGGGGGAATTATTTAAGGAATGCATAAGAAAATGGTTGAGCAGCGTTGCTCGTCTAAGCATGTTCTCCTGCTTAGAGCAAGGTTAATGGTTGCGCCCGCATGCAGGCATCTCGCGCTCCAGCTCACCGAGCAGCCTGTTCGTTTGGGCGGTGGGCGATGGTAGTCTTGATTTGTCGAGAGAAAAAAGTAGTCTATTGGTTCTTTGGTGTTGGTTTGTTACGAGAGAAAATCTTCTTGTTGGTGGCTGATAACTCAAACGAACAAGGCGAGGCTGTTGAGCTGGTGGTGGCGGGCTCCACCTTCATTTAATGGTGTTTATGGTCCAGCGGTCTTACAGAGCCAATGGGAGGCAGAGAGATGTGCTACGCCCGCGGTCTTACAAAGCCAATGGGAGGCAGAGAGATGCGCTACGCCCGCTTTGAGTCTCACACATGATAAGACATTGTCTTCTTTCCTCTAACTGCCAGCAATAGTTTTTTTTAGGTAAAGCTATCTGTTGCTTATGTGATTTGGATCAACTCCTCACACGATTTTTTTCTTCCCCAAACTCACCTTCTTCCCCAACTCCAGCGAGCTACTCCGGCGAGTTTAGGGTTCGGGTTAGGGTACCGGGGTTAGGGTTCGGGGTTTCCGGGGGTGGGGCTGCTGTCCCCGCCGGACCTAGAGGGAGGGTCGGCGGTAGCAGGCCGGCCGGCGGAGGCCGGCGGTGGACGGGGCGGCGAGGCGCGCCGCCGGCCGGGCGGAGGAGGGCGGCGGTTGGGGCCGGGGTCGGGCGGGGGGAGCACGACGGCGGCGGAGACGGCGGGGGTTGGGCGGCGGCGGCGGAGACGGCGGGGGTCGGCGGCGGCGCGGTGGCGGTTGTAGGCGGGGGGCCGGCGCGACGGGGCGGCGGCGGTGGAAGCGGGTGCAGGAGACAGGGGAGGTCGGGAGGAGGAAGAAGGTAAGAAAGTGAGGGAGAGAGAGGAAAAATAGTAGTCTGGAGATGTAAATAATTGCAAAAATCCGTGTGAGGAGAGACCCAGAATTGCGTGGGTGAGCTATAGACACTCTTTTTTTTTCTATGTGTCCCGTCTCTCGACCGCTGACGTAAGCTTATAATTCACCCTGGGCGTTCAGTATTACCGATCGGTTCGGTACTTCGGTATCAGGGTAAATTCGGTTCCCGAAAACCTCATCACCGATATAGGTTAAAGATTAAGTGTGCGACTGATCGATACGAATGGACTTAATAACAACCTGTTCGTTTGGCTGGTGCTTTGGTTTGTCTTTGAGAGAAAAATCTTCTTGTTGTTCTTGATGGTTGGTTTGTTACGAGAGAAAGATCTTGTTGGCTGGTGGCTGATAAGCCAAACGAACAGGGCGTAAACTTCCAATTGGCAAAACACACGTATCTTGCACGTATCACTGTGTAGCATAAGCCGTCAGCGATTAACTAAACAGTTGTAACATCAATTACACATATCGGTACATGGGGCAGTACTAGGTACTCCATACGTCCCAGAATATTAGCTTTGTTTAGACTTTTTCAACTCCTGTAGAAGGCTCACAATTCATTCACAGCGAAGTACATCTGATGTACTCTTACAACTTCTAGTTTAGAACGTATCAGTTTACAACGGCCGCTGCTACCAACAGCATAAAAGACGCTATTCCTTGTCGAACCCAAAATTGTCAAATATGCCCTAAAAATGAGGAGTTAGCTTGATAACACAATTGCAAACTGACTGGACAAATGCAATTTCATAATATGGCATGCTCTCTACTAACCTCAGCATCATTGATTCCGTAAGCCACACAATAGTGTTCCTGAGAGAAGACGTTGCAAGTTAGAGCGCATATGCATTTACTTGAACTACTTAAGGTATTCCTTACAACCAGCAAAAAACCTAAATAATTCTTACCTGCATCATATGCCACTCTTCAAACTCATCAAACAATTCTAATCGTTCAATCCTGCATCCAGAGCAGGCAGACTTATATGAGTTGTGACATCAAATCAATGGAAGGCGCGATACAACACGAGCTAAAATGATTCATGCAGAAGCTCAAATTTTAGAGCAGTTAGAGCATCTTTCAATGGCAGTGAGGACTCCATTAAATTAGGTGACATGCTTTCTCCATTCACATGATCGTACCAATCAGGATAACTCAAAGAAATATTTTGAACAAACAGAAAAAACAAATCCTACTTAAGAGTCAGAAGTCGGAACATTATGTTTGTGTTTCAGTACATTGTTCAGAAATACCAGAAATATTACCTGCGTCTTTCTTGACCGTCGATGAAGTCATTATAGATTTTCAGCATATCCCATGCAACGGCTCTCTGAAAACAAATGATCATAAGAACCCATGGAACTTTTCTTTGACATGTTAACATTTTATTCATATTATAGATACAAAAACGTTCCTGTAAAGTTGTAATTCAAATGTATTTCTTCCCAAACCAACCATAAGAACCATATTCTCATTCTAGTTTATTAGGTGAATATCCAACAAGAGGTTCCATTGAATGAATAACAAATCTAGACCCTAAGAGCAATAAAACTTTCGGATAAGAATGAATCATCAAATAGAATACCTGCCATCCATTGTCAAAGAAAAGTTTCTCTTTGTGACTCAAAGTCGGTGTAGCATTTATACCGAGGAGGGGGCATCCTCTACTCTGCGTAAGCAGGAGAAAAGATATGAATAAACAGATATCCCCATATCTATACTGAACAGTGCAGATAAGAACAGAAGCTAACAAAATACAAGCATCAACTGTGTTATCATGCAGTATCCTGCAAATTTAACCAAGCCTTTGACCGAACATCAGACAATGGTTCACGCGCCACTGCAAAATAAAGTTCGCAACGTTTCATAAAAATACAGACTGTAAACAGGTACCTCAAGGTTTCTAATCATTTGCTCCCCAAATGCATCATCAGGGTGAATCTGCACCAAAACATAGTCAACAATTCCGAAGGCTACTTATAAGAGGCAAAATAAAGCACCATGGACTCATTGATTTGACCTGCTCATATACGAAAAACACGGCAGTGGTGAACTTTTCAGAAGCCCAATTAACAATGGCACCCGTGGCAGTTGGGTCCAGGTAAATAAGTACACACTCTGCAATTATAAAGGTCGGCAAGCTGATGACAACAGAAAGTTATATCAAACATTTGAAACTGTGGTTTACATTAAAACTATAAGAGATAAAAATTTCATAATGCCAGTATCCAACTTGATGGTGCCCCTATATCGTGCAGCATAATTTCTAGTTTGACGTGATTTCATATCAGATGAGATGGGTTAAACATATACAAGTGTGGAAAAGCTTACCTAGGATCCATTTCAGCCATGCGAATAACTGAATCCAGTTTTGGTATGTCACGAATATCGGCAGAAAATAGCTTGTAGTGCGGACTTATAACTTCACCTTTATCTGAAACAGATGGATCAGTTATTGCACAGGCTACAGTCACATCAAGCAAAAAACACTGAGTTCTGTAACATGAAATCGTACTTCAACTTGCAATTCTGTCTGAAATCAGAAGCAGTATTTAGAAAATCCCATCATCCCTTTAGTTTACCTTCTAAAGTTCTAGCGAAGAGACAAAGAGAGTTCTCTTCCAAACAGGATAGAAGGACTACCTCTAAATCCAAATGAAATGGGAACTTTTCTACTATGGCAATGTATGGCATGCTTATCCAAGAACCCTAACTTGCTACAAATCAATGCGTACATGTCAGCCAATGGGCATTACAACAGATCCAAGAGTTTTGACAAATGTCGAGAAGAAGCTACATAAAACATGGCAAAAAGTAGACCTTTCTGCAAGGAATGTAAGACTTGATTATCACTACTAATCAGTAAATAACACCTCTTTGTTCGTGTTTAAACACAACTACAGGCATGTTTGGATCACCTTTAGTCTCATGACTAAAATTAGTCAGGCTAAAAAGTTTTAGTCACCCCCTAGTTTGGAAGCAAGAGCTAAAGTGTATTAAAAGAGCATTAAAGTCCCTATTTTTCTCTCCCTTTCTCTTCTCTCTCCTCTCCCAAGGTGGGCATGGCTTGGAGCTATTGGCAGCATGCATGTGGTCATTAATGAGGAAAGAGGAAGAAAAGATTTTAGTCCCTTTTAGCTCCCCCACCCCCTACTAGCAAAGTTTAGCCTCAAGACTAATTTTAGCCTCACTTTAGCCTCACCTGTTTGGAAGTTTAGCTCCTGCTAGAGGCTAATTTTAGTCAGGCTAATTTTAGTCCCTATGATCCAAACATGCTCTACATATGCTAGGGGCAATAAAATAGGATACGAGTAAGATAGACAGTGAACAAACAGAAAAATAGATAATTCTCAAAAAAAAATTACTAGAGTCAATGAAAAGTTTAGAAGTTTGGGCCAATTACATTACAAAATTGTGGCGGTACAAAGATAGTAGATGAGAGATGTACCAATCGATATTGAAGCTTCTGAGCCTAACTTTTCTTTCATTTCACTATAGTGGTTAATGATGGCAGCTTTTTTGCTGGTTACCTGCCAAACATTAAAAGTTGACAGCATTACTAACATGCACAAAGGTAAGAGATGGGTGTGGGAAGGAAAATTACCAGAACTCTAATCTCAACAAATGCATTACATTTCAGAAATGAGAAATTCCAGTACCTCCTTGAAATCCAGCTCCACGTAAAGGTGCGGTGCAATCCCTTCATCCTACAAAAACAAATACAACAAAATAACAAAAGAGGGATCAATCAATTGCATAAACACTGATTGAAATTTGAGATCTGCGGGAGTAATATAACTAAAATACTAACTTGCAACTGGAAGAATGTTGTGTCAAAGCCTGCGCCAAGAGATAATATTTGTTTCGGCTTCTCGTTGTTACTATTCTTCCCCGCATTAAGGAACTGAAGCAGAAGCTTCCTAAGAACAGACCAACGTGCATAGTACCCTTTGCAGTAATTTGGATAGGAAAAAGGTTCAGGTTTCCCAGATACTTGATATTTCAGAGCACCAGACTATAGAAAATACACAGAGGAGGCAGCCCATACCACGATTGATTATTGGCGCCCTCCTTGTTGCACGCCTGACAAAAAAGCGCACGTAATCATCCTTCATGTACCCTTTGTTAACACAAGACCTGCAAAGTAAATCAACAAGTCATGTTGGTAACACATTCTGGCAAATGCCAAATTTGCAACTAGAATGGCATCTATGTTCAGAACCATATGTCCCACACTTCGCTGCATAGGTTGCGGAGCATAAGCAGGGTTCTCTAAGATTGACTTCATCCCCATTATCACTAGCTACAATTCTGAACATAAATCCACTAATAAACTTTATATAAGCCGCCAAACCAGCTACAGAACAAGAGATACTTCGGTTGACAACAAATCGGCAATTGGGGCATAAGAACTCTCACATTTACATTCATTTCTTAAGAGAGGAAAATGGAATGTTTCTGTAACAGTGTGATCCCTTTCAGCAGAGAAACATATAGAACTTCATAAGGAAATTGGATTAACAAGCAAGCCTACTTCTTCATCATCCTTTAAAGAAGAAGAACCGCTCATCGTGGTACGTGCTTGTCAATATACCCCTATTGATTTTTTTTTTGTGTGTGTGGTTATTACCTCGATTCATTGTAACAGGGGGGCCTCTTCCACGCACCGGCCAGTCGCAAAGGGCAAAACAAAACGAAACAGCCGCACAGCGCACAAAACAGACACCGCCATCCATTATGGAGACGAGGGAAGAGATGCGGGTGTCGGGGAGGAGAAAGGGGGAATGGGGGATTACAGCTTGCTGGCCGCGGCGTCGTCGTTGGTGGCCTGCACGGCGGCAGGGCTGCTCCGAGCGGCGGCGCTGCCTCCCCCGCCTACTCCCTCCGCTGCTGCCGCTGACGCCTCCATCCGACAGGCGGGGCACGGCGCGGATCGATCGGTCAGGGCGCCGCCGGCCGCACGCACGGGGCGATGGGGAGGAGTCTGGGGCAGAGAGGAGGACGAGAGCACGAACACGGAGACGGGCCGTCGTAATGCGGGCCGAAAAGGCGAGCCGATGCGGCCCGGGCCGATGCTGAGTGTCACGATCATTCATATTCAAAAAATGAGGGCAACTATGCAAAGATGAAAAAAGAGGGCAAACGTGCAGTCAGAGCAACTCCAGTAGAGTCCCTATTTGAACCCCTGTTCAAAAAAGTAGGAGTTAAGAGAAAAAAAATGAACTCCAGCAAAGCCCTAACTACAGCCCCTATCACTATTCACCTCATATTCCCCCCCTTCCGGCCCCTTCTCCCGCGGGTGGAGAAGGGAGCCACTACTCGTTCGTTGGACGGTTTGCCCTCGTGCCACGGTGTAGAGCCGCCTCCCCCCTGCCGGTCTCTACGCACAACGGCCACACAGAGCACGCCTCCGCGCCCGCCGGTCTCGCCCGCCGCACCCCTCCGCGGCCGTCGGTCCCCACCCGCCGCACCGCCATGGACGAGCACCGCCTTCGCACCCGACCGAGCGCCCGGGCGCCACCGCCAAGGGGGGCCGGCCGTAGCTCTCGAGCCCGGAGCCCGATTCGCCGCCCCCAAGCTCGATCCGCCGCCCCCACAACCCAATGCGCCACCTCCGTGCGATCCGCTCGGGCGCCGCCTTCGTGCTCGGCCGAAGCCGTGGGTGACGACGAGGACCGTGGGAGTGCGGTCGCTTCTTGCGCCTGGAGCCGTGGGTGACGACGAGTCGAGCGCGGTCGGGCGGAGGTCTGGGAGTAGAGGAACAAAGCGGCGGCGGCAGCAAGAGCGGAGCAAGCGGCGACGATCAAGAGGAGAACAAGCGTCGTTCCTCCCTCCGGCGTCGTTGACTTGAGATGTGGAGAAAATGAGAAGTACCGGGAGGAAGAACAGAGGAGAGTTGGGAGAGAGAAGATGTTGAGTCATTGACAAAAGGACCCCACATGTCATAGTAAAGTACGGGCTCAACAATTGGGGTTATTGCTGGAGTTGAAGCCTAAATCTAACCCCATAAAGTTGAGGGAGCCCCTACTCAGTAAATCAGGGGCTTTGAATAGGGGCTATTGCTGGAGTTGCTCTTAGTAATCAAAATAGGGGTAGTTTTGTAATTGTCCCAAATCATACAAAACTATATAAGTGCTCCCCACTAAGAAGTTCTCTCAACCTTCGGCGCGCCACGTCACCATCCACTATGTATTCTCTCAACATGTAAGGTGTCCACATCACTGTCCACTAATATCATCAATTTATTTCTTATATCGATTTTCTACGACTAATAGCATCCATGTATGTAATGTGTTGTTTGCGGTAGAATATTGCGATGCAGTCATTTTAGTTTTTACTTTTAATCATACAAAACTATATTTTAATCATACAAAACTATATAAGTGCTCCCCACTAAGAAGTTCTCTCAACCCTCAGCGCGTCACGTCACCATCCACTATGTATTCTCTCAACATGTAAAGTGTCCACATCACTGTCCACTAACATCATCAATTTATTTCTTATATCGATTTTCTACGACTAATAACATCCATGTATGCAATTTGTTGTTTGCAGTAGAATATTGCGATGCAGTTATTTTAGTTTTTACTTTCAAATTTTATTTAAAATTTGTTGAAATTCCCGTAGTAACGCACGGGTTACCACCTAGTTAATATCACGAGAGCACTCATCACCAACAGTTCATACATCATACGTCTTGGTTTCGTATGTCCAACTTTGGTAGTCGTCAATCAACGAGACATCAGTAGGTAAATACAAAAAAAATTGTCACTTCACACAAACTCATCCCAACATGTCACATCTTAGAGAATACAACAGCAAAAAAAAAAGGCTAATTTTCATAAGTGATCGAGTTCCAACTCGTAGAAAGTGATCGAGTTCTCGCTGCAAACACGCCTACTCTCCATGCTGGATTGGTCTCTTGCGGCCTTGATCCAGTTTAGCTTAATCGCAACTGCAGTTCGGAACTCGTCCAGTTTGCTGTTGGTGAACTGGAAGTATGACTTTCGTGCTGTTGCGCTGAACACAAGAATGGCAGAAACAGTGAATAATCCACTTGCAAACCCCAGCATTGCACATAAGTATGTCCCCCTGTCGATCTTGTTCTTGTGTTGATGCTTGCCGTGGTGCTTGCCGTGGTGTTGTGAACATTTCCTGGATAATTGAGACCCATAAGGATTTGCATTGCCTGAATACACATATGGATCTTCTTCTACAAATAATGTGTCAAGTTGACAGCTCCATGGGGTTCTGGCTCCTAAGACGTGATTGTATGATAGATCAAGAAGCGACAGTTCAGTTAAATTATTTAGAGACAGAGGAACGGAACCGTTCAAATAATTGTATGAGAGATCAAGTGACTGCAACAACCTTAGGTTCCCAATTTCATCAGGAATACTCCCACCTATTTGATTTCCTGAGAGGTTCAAGGCTACCAGTGAAGATAAAGCCCCTATTTCTTTGGGGATTTCTCCCGTGAGTTGATTTCTTGAAAGATCAATATTGGTCATCAGGAATAGATAGAGTAAACGACCATTAGAAACTGAACTATCAGTACCTATGTACACAGCCAAATGCGGAGATATAGCATCATATACTGTAGTGAGTTTGAATAGGGAAAACCCATCAGTATATTCCTGAAAACTGTCCTGATATAGCTGCATAGATGTTAAATTTCCAATGGAAAGTGGTACAGGACCAGATAAGTTGTTGAAAGAAAGATCCAAGAACTGTAGAGAGTGAAGTTGGGAAAGTTGCTCAGGAATCTCTCCAGAAAATTGATTTGACCGTAATGACAGAAAAAGTAGAGACCGTTGGCTATCGCCAATCCAAGTGGGTATGCCTCCTGATAGCCTATTATATGCAAGATCAAGAAATATCAATCCCCTGCATGAGTTCAACGAGGCAGGAAAATTACCAGAGAAGCTGTTATCTCTGAGAGAGAACATTGCAAGGGAGGTAATAAAACCCATGGTTATAGGTATTTCTCCATGCAGGTTGTTTTTCGATAGGTCTATGGTTTGCAGTCTTGATACCTTTTGCCAACAATCTGGGAGAACACCTGAGAAGGAGTTATTTGAGAGCACAAGAATTTCCATCAAAACCATCCTGCAGATATATGTTGGGATTTTTCCACTTAAAAGATTATCTGAGAGAACCATGTAATAAATTTCTCTTGCTTTGAGGTCACGCGGCAGGGGTCCAGACAAGCAGTTGCTGGATAAATCCAGCACTCGAACACTAGTTGGCAACTCAGGAATCCCTCCCGCGAGTTGATTTGATCTCATATTCAAAACTTTTAACATTTTCATTTGTTCCAAACTTGTTGGCAACTGACCGGTGATGCTATTGCTTGATATATCCAAACTAATGATGGATGAAGAAAAGTTCCAGAGCCAGTCAGGTAATGTGCCCCTGATCCCTGTGCTGCCTAGGTCAACCATCTCGATTTCAGTTTGTGATCGCAACCAGGTAGGGAAGTGAGGCCCTACTTGACATCCATGTAACCCTATACCCTTCAGTTGGAAAGGGGGCATCCATTGTGGTTCAATTACAATCTTCAGACTGTTTGATGCCAAAATTAGGATTTCCAAACTGCTGATATTATCAAAGTGGACTTCAGACAGCATGCCTTTAATAATATTGGATGAAAGATCTAAGTAAGTTAAGTTTGGTAGCAACTTGCCAATATTTTCTGGTAAATTTCCAGATAATAAGTTGTTGCTGATATCAAGAGAGGTTACACTTGTCAAGTCCTCAAGCCAACCAGATAGGCTTCCAGTGAAATTGTTAAAACTGAAATCAATAATTTGTAATTGCTTCATGCAGAGGAACATGTTCTTTGCTACTGCAGTATCTCCGAACAAATGGTTCATTGACAGATCTATGTGGTTTAAGCTGCACAGCTTATGCATAGCTCGTGGTAATTCTCCTGTCAAGTGGTTGTCCCGCAATTGAAGAAACTCAAGGGAGGTTAAGTTTCCTATCTTATCAGGAACTGAGCCGTAAAGCTGACAGCTAGACAAGTCCAAATATGAAAGAAAATGCAAGCTCCATATCCAATTTGGCAGCCAAGAATACAGGTCATTGTTTGCAAGATCAAGTACCGTGAGGGCCGTGAAGTTACCATGAGAAATAGAATTTAAGTTGGTTCCAGGAAGAAATGCATCATTCAAATGAAGCACTTGAAGAAAAGGAAGCTTACTCAGGGCTTGCAGCCAGTCCGAGGATGCAGCAAGATACACCCAACCAAGATCTAGAAATCTCAGGGAAGTGAGGCCAGAAACCCAACCGAGACCTTCGATCCGGATCATGGATGAATTGAACGAATTGAGATCAAGATGCTCAAGGAACGACAAATTACCGAGCTGCAGAGGGACCTTCCCACCAAAGTTGGAACGTGAAAGATCAAGATACCTCAACTTCTTGAAGCCACCTACAAATTTTGGAATGGCCACGCCACCAAAGTCATTGCAGCTCAGGTTAAGGTATGCGAGCCTGGTAAGAGCAGCCAAAGAAGAGTTGACATCCCCTCCGAGCCCGTACTGGCTAACATCCAGCTTGATGACATGAAGGGTCTTGTTGCTGCAGGTCACTCCACGCCATTTGCAGCAGTCCTTGCCTTGCCAGGAACGCAGCTCACATCCTAGATCTCTGACGCCCGCCTTGAAGGCAAGCAACCCATCTCTCTCCTCAGGCATGCACGAACTTGCCTTCCTAACTGTGCCGGAAATCATTAGGTAACAAAGAACCAGAGCTGTGAGTGATCCCTGCATTCTTTCTCTCATGGCAACCAACTAACAAGAATGAAGGGTGTGGCTGAATTGTCAGTTTGGATTCAAGTATACTTCCTGAGTCAAATGCATGACTGAAGATGGAAGTTAGTTAGTTTTCCACCAGCACCGGCCGGGCCGTCACATTTTCCACAGCAGATTTCGTTGTCTAGCGATCTTGACCAACATTTTATTTTAATATATATGGAGTGACCCTCTGTCTTGCCTCTGCCTGGGATCCTCAACCTGGTTTTCTCGGAACCGGATGCGGCCGCATGGGCTATCGGTCGGCCAGCAACGCGCCAAGATTCACGCGTGGCCGTTACCCGAGCCCCACCTCGCGCCGGCAGCACGACGCTAAAGGGTGTGGCGCCGTTGTATAATACCACAGCGCCACGGGTCATGGCGTCGTGCTATTATATGACGACGTCATGACCCATGGAGCCGTGCCGGTGGATAGCGTATGCGGCCACATACCGTTATGAGAGTGCTTTTCTGCAGGCCTTTGAGTAGTTTGTTGCATACTTGCACGCGCTCCAGTGGAGAAATGTATCTAGGCCTCTATTTACCTATGGGCCCGTCTGTCAGTGTGCCCCTGCGTGCGCTCACCTCACCCTGCCCCTGTGGACTCTGGCCGAGATCGAGTGGGACGCGGGATGCAGCCGCGGCGGCGCGGAGACCGACGGTGACAACCGGGCGCGGAGACCGACGGTGACAACCGGGCGCGGAGACCGACGGTGACAACCCGACACTAGAACGGCCCAACACGAAGGCGATAGTGCCTCGGGCTGGCACAGCCCGATGGTCGGACCGGGCTTGGGCCGCATTCTCGGCACGGTGGCCCGGCACGGGGCATGACACGAATTTTGGGCCAGCCCGACGTAGCCCGACAACCTACTAGCAGCCCATATATATTCATAAACCCTAGCCTTATTCTTCCCATTCCCAACACCCCCAGCAGGAAGCAGCCGCCGCCGCCCTTCTCTGTTTTCTCCCTCCCATCTCTCATGTACGCCTCCACCCCCTGCCTCCCGATGCCTCCATGGCTCCACCAGCCACCGCCGCCGCTCCCTCCCCTGCTGGCAATCGAGCTGGCGCAGGGCGCAGCCAGGAAGCGGCGGTGGCCGGCGGGATATGTGCCGCTGGCGGCTGCCCTTGCCTCCACCACCCCGGTGCCCTTACTTACACGGCTACACCACTGACGAGGAGATCCGGCAGCCGCTTGGCTGAGGAAGAAGGCCGGCGTCTGCTTCCGCCTCCCCGCCGCCCATGTCGCCTGTGGCCATGGCCATTTGCCGCGACGGAGCCTGGCCGCCTGTACCTCAACGGCGCGCCCGGGATCTGCACCTCATTTTTCTGGATTTTTTATGAGAATTTGATCTGGTGTCCAATCTTGTATGTTGTGATTGTGATGAATCTCTTGCATTTTTTGGGTTGTTGTTTGTGTCCTTGGTAGTGCCGGGCCCGGCACTAAGCACGACGGGCCTGCCGGGCCATCGGGCCTGCCCGACCCTATAAAATGGCCTTAGGGCCGGGCCTGGGCCGACGGTTCGGCCTGATGGTCCGACACGACCCGACACGAAATGTCATCGGGCCTCTATAGTTTCGAGCCTAGTCGGGCCGAGCCACATCAGGCTAGTGCCGGGTTAGGGCCGGGCGGCCCGTCTGGCCATCTATAGCTGCGACGGCATGTGCATGATGCGGCCCAGACGACGCGCGGGATGCGGGTCGCCGCGTTGCACGTGGCCGCCGCCATGGCGCGCATCGTCGGCGACCATGGGGCTGGGCATGGACGCCGCACCACCACCACCCTACTCGTCCTGCTCCGTCTCGCCGTTGTCGTGGCCGTTGGTGGACAGTGGAAGTTCACACTCTTTTGTTAGTTCCAGATTCTTGGAGACAGTGGGAATTACTCCATTACCCACAGCTCCAAAACAAGTGAAAGTAGCCAATGGTGAAATACTATTCTCCAGCACTTATGTCCCTGATATGGAATGGTGGATACAAGGCCACTCTTTCACTACTGCAATGAGGGTATTGGACCTTCCTGCTTATGATGCTATTTTGGGGGTATGATTGGCTCAAACAACATAGTCCCATTCAACACCATTGGGAAAACAAGATGATGGAATTTGCATACAAGACTCAGTTGGCAATTTCAGAAGTATCCATTGGAAGTATGCTGAAATGGATGGCTGGCAATGATGTGTGAGCCTTAGCTGTAGTGGAAACAGTGACATCTCAAGATCAAGATATGCCAATACACTCAGCAATCCAAGCAGTATTAAATGAATATCAAGATGTTTTTAGCAACCAAAAGCACTCTCACAATATGATCATTCCATTTCCACTGTTCCTGGAGCAATACCTGTCAATTCTAAACCATACAGGTACTCACCTTTACACAAAGATAAGATAGAGAGACAGGTTAAGGAGCTGTTAACTGCTGGTCTTATTGTGCCGAGTTCTAGTCCTTATGCTTCACCAATATTGCTCGTTCAAAAGAAAGATGGAACATGACGCTTTTGTGTGGATTATAGGAGATTGAATTACATCACTATTAAGAACAGGTTTCCCATGCCTCTGATTGATGAGATACTAGATGAGTTGGTTGGAACCAAGTATTTCTCAAAATTAGATAGGGCTGGGCATTCGGTATTTACCGAACCGATCGGTTCGGTTCTTCGGTACGCGGGTAAATTCGGTTCTTCAGAAATCGGTACCGATCGGTTCCTACAAAAACTCGGTACCGAGGGTGTTCGGTATCGGTAAATTCGGTTCGGTTCCGGTACTTACCGAACGGTACCGAGTTGATCACAAAAAAGATGTAATAGCATGTTTGAAAACTAATTTTGACATGATTTCATAGATTATAACGGTGCAAAATACACATACATCTAAAAGTCACATGAATATAAGTGTGAGTGCCAAAATTACATAACATAATAGTCTATAATAGTGCAATCAATAATATAATAACACTTAAACCTATCAAATTTCAGGTAACTTCGGTACTTTCGGTAAGTTCGGTAAGTTCGGTTCGGTTTCGGTATTTACCTCGGTACTTCGGTTCTTGCAAACTCGGGAACCGAACATGGAACCGAATATTTCGGTTCGATAAATTTCGGTTCGGTAAATTTCGGTTCGGTTCTCGGTAAATTCGGTTCGGTTCTCGGTTCTCGGTATTTTGTGCCCACCCCTAAAATTAGATATGAGATATGGGTATCATCAAGTTAGAATGAAACAAACTGATGAATACAAGACAACTTTTAAAACTCATCATGGACATTTCCAGTTCAGAGTCATGCCCTTTGGGTTGATTAATGCTCCTGCTACATTTCAATGTCTGACGAATGACATTCTCAGCCCATTCTTGAGCAAGTTTTTGTTGGTTTTTCTGGATGATATTTTGGTGTATAGCCCTACTCTAAACAATCACATTGATCATCTTAATCAAGTGCTCAGGAAACTGAGAGAACATCAACTCTATATGAAGATGAGTAAGTGTTCTTTTGCTCAGAACAAGTTGGAGTATTTAGGGCATTGTTGACGGTGAAAATCCGTCAACCTAGCCATGAGTTTACCTTCGGTGTTGGCATGAGTTTTATACCTTATCCATTGGTACTAACCCCCGTGGTATAACAAGTTCACGTGTGCATGTCGGTTTTGGAGTTTAATGTTTATGCAGGGTTTTAGTGTTGAATGCAAGACTTTCGGGATAAGTTCATCAAGCACCTCATGACAAGACCTTGAAGCCCCGAACAAGTCATGCAATGAAGCAAACTTAACTCCAAGAAGCCGGGGACTTGATCCGAGAAGACGACGGACTCCGGGGACCCGACCGTAAAAGTGCCGAATCTTGCAAGACAAGGAGTTGAGTCCAATTCGGAGAGAAACCGACGACATGGACCTACATGCAGAAGGGGGAAACATCCAGAAGCAAGGGAACCGACCTCGGGCAAAGGAGCCCACGGGCCGGGCCTAAATGGGCCCGGGCCGGCCGGCCCGGGGTCCGGTCGGCCCGAGCCCATTTTGGGCCCAAACTCGCTCTCCTTTGCCCTAGCCGCCAATCGGGCTATTTATAGTCCCCTGACCGAGAGCCACAAGGAGAAGATTTCGTCTTCGGCCGCCGAGAAGCAGAGAAGAGAGGGACACCATGTCGGAGAGGAGAGGGTCGAGCTAGTTGACTAGGGTTTCCCTAGCCGACGTGGGAACCTTGCATGGAAGACCACGTCGGAGTTCCCGGAGCTAGAAGCAAGATCAAGGAAGGATCCGGTGGTGATCTTGTGTATGTATCATTGTCATAGTTGAATTATCAAGTTGAATCTTTTCTTAGCGATCAAGTGTTTCCTCGAAGATTTCGTTTTTCGACCGCTTTGCTTATTCCAATTCTATTCGCGCGATAGATTACATAGGGTGTTCTTGTAGCCGCGGTGGCTAGAGGTACACGCCGGATCTTCCGAAAGAATCTCGACTTGTCTTTTGACTCGCCCTAAGCTCCCCGCATGAATAGGGATACGTTGTGACAGAACGGGGGTCTCGAAAGGCGGATGTTTTCGGATTTGGACGGGAAACCACGATTTAAAGAGGCTTCTATTAAGATTCGATTTGCTACTTCTTCTCTTGCTTGGAACTTCAACAAAAGGCTTACCCCGATCCCTCTAGATCGGTTTATCTACCCAATCTTACTTTGTTTTCTCCGGTCTTTAGTAGATTAGATTTATCTTTGTTTTGTGTTCTTATCTAGATGCATTAGGGTTTCTCTTTTACCAAAGATTGAAGTTACTTGGCTTTACTAGATCAACTCTTGCGTCACACATTTGTTCCACGGATTCGATACCTTGGGTTCACCACTCGAGGGAAGAAGGGTCCCTTGACTACGACGGGAGACTTGTACGCTTGCGAGTCACGAACGAACTTTGATACAATTATTAACCGTCAACAGGCATATTATCTCATCAGGGAGTAGCAACTGACCCAAGCAAAACAAAAGCCATAGTACACTGGCCAGTACCTACATCTGTTACTTAACTTAGGGGATTTCTTGGTCTCACTGGATATTATAGGAAATTTGTGAGAAGTTATGGACAGATTGCTAAACCTCTGACACAATTGCGAAAAAAGAAACAATTTCAGTGGTCTGATGAAGACCAGACATCCTTTGAAGCTGTCAAACAAGCTATGGTATCCACCCCTGTGTTAGCATTTCCTGACTTCACAGAGCCTTTTATAGTAGAAACTGATGCATCTGATCTGGAGGTTGGGGCTATACTAATGCAAAAGGATAAACCAGTTGCTTTTCTGAGTAAAGCTTTGGGTCTTGTACATAACAAGTTGTCCATCTATGAATAACATTTCTTGGCTTTGATCATGGCAGTAGAGAAGTGGAGGCCTTATCTCCAGAGACACGAATTCATTATAAGAACTGATCACAAGAGTCTCTCTTACATGTGTGAGCAAAGCCTACATACAAAAATGTAAAGAAAGGTAATGACAAGATTGATGGGGTTGAAATTCAAGATTGTGTATAGAAAAGGCAAGGAGAACATGGCAGTTGATGCTTTGTCAAGGATAAATCACTTGTTTGTGCTTCAAGCTGTCTCTGAGGTCCAACCTAAATGGATCCAAGAGGTGTTGAATGCATACAACACTGAGGATGAAGCACAAAAATTTTTGGCTGCTTTGGCCATACACAGTCCAAATGGAATGGGGTTTTCCTTGGAACAAGGAATTATTAAATACCATGATAAGGTTTGGATTACCCACAATTCTGCTCTACAAACTAAGTTAATCAGTTATTTCCATGCTTCATCAATTGGAGGCCATTCTGGGAGCAAAGCTACTTATCAAAGGCTCAAACAGTTGTTACATTGGAGAGGGATGAAACAAGATGTAGACAATTTTGTGAAACAATGCCAGGTGTGTCAGCAGGCAAAACATGAATTGACTCATCCTGCTAGCCTGCTTCAACCATTGCTCATTCCACAGGGTGCTTGGCAGGATCTTTCTATGAACTTTATTGAGGGCTTCCAAATTCAGAAGGGAGTAATGCTATATTGGTGGTGGTGGATATGTTCACAACTTCACAAAGTATAACCATTTTATACCTCTGAAGCATCCCTTCACCGCTCAAGCTATTGCAAAGATATTGTCGAGGACAGCCATAATGGGTCCCCCAACTACGGGGGGAATCACCCTTTTCAAAAAGAAATAAAAAACCACTAAACGCACTCCCCAAATCAACCCTAGCCAAGGCTCGGACGAAGTCCACAGCCTGCTACAGCCCAACAACCTCCATGGCCCGCCAAGCGACCGCACCAGCCGCCCTCGAGCAAACCTTCGCTTCGCTCGAGGGTCGGACATTGCGAGGGCGAGCCTCCGTCTCGCTCGAGAACCCAACACCCCTCGAGTGGATCTCCGCCTCGCTCGAGGGCCAGCGCCCTCGAGTGGGTCTCCGCCTCGCTCGAGTCTCCCGGGACGTTTCACCTACTCCTCCCGACCAAAGCATTAAATGCCCCGCCACATCACGGGCGTCGCGGTCAAAAGCAACTGACATTGCCCGGGAATCTGGTCCCGGTGCTATGCGGACAAGTCCGCCGTTGTGCTACCATCCCCGAGGCTGTGCGGCATGGTCGGCGTCACTCCGCGGCATTGTACCATCTGCTCCCATCCTTCTTCCACACCACGCCCCTTGAAGGGGTCCGACGACACCCTCGAGAGGCGTACGACTGCCGACCTGGCGATCGCCCAAAACGGTGCCGTGACGCAGGGTGAGCGAAGCACGTCCCCTCCGTCACCTCCGGCCTTGCGCGGCAATCCCCAGCCCTGTGTCGCCATCCTGGACGCTGTGAAGCGACCCCCAGTGCTATGGGAACCTGTTCCGATGGGACGCCACCACGCCGACCCCTGTGCAGCCCGAATTCCCCCATCAGCAAGACCCTCGAAGCAGTGTATGAACAACTAGACATGGGCGCCGGCAAGACCACCCTCGAAGCCGCCTCCAGATAAGCACAGGAGCTGCCACGATGCACACAAGAACCGAGATCCGCCAGGACCACCATCAAATCGCAAGTACTGCACGCCGGTACCGGGATACTGCACCAAAAGCCATGCGACGTGTTTGTAGGCTGCCTCCCCTTAGCCTATAAAAGGAGGAGGTGGCCGCCCAGCGCGAGCATCAAAAAACATCACGCTCACTCGCATCCACGTCCACATTGCCACCGATATTGGCATTTTGCCTCAATCATCCAGCCGGGACTTGGGGGGTTCTCCCCCTCTCCCACCTTGCTTGTAGCCCCTTCTTCAGACACCCATGGTGCATTGCAATATAGCGCACACGCACAACCTGCTAGATGTACGACCCCGTGGCCAGAACTAGGATAAACTCATGCCCTTGCATTGCTTAGCACCGACCATCGAGAGACTGATCACGGCGCATTTCACTAGTTAGTGTCGGGCCTAATCTCAACACCGACAGTTGGCACGCCAGGTAGGGGAACTTTTCGCTCTTTGATCGACTCCTCACCAGCAGTCTCGATGGTGATTCGCACTGAGATGACGTCCTAGAGGTACGCCATGGGGAGCTCCGACCCCTGCCCAGCTGGATCCGAAATCCGGTTCGGGAGCCTGAACTTTCAAGCTATGGGAAACGACTACCTCATGCGCCTCACCAATTGGGATGAGCTCCACCCTTGGGGGTTGACCGGGCCAGGCCCGATGCCCGCCACGCTGACGTCGGATGCCCTGGCACCGGCCCCGGCCGCCGGCGGCAGCCGCCGCGACACCCCGACGCCGCAGACGCTCAGGCTAGCGCTCGCGTCAAGCACACATGGAACGACGCCGGGCAGCACGTGCTGCGGCATGATATGAAGCACCTCCACCAACAAACATGGCGGCACCTCTCGCGGGGGAACACGTGGCCGCAGGGCCACAGGTCCCTCATGGGATGCGCAAATTCCACCGCGACGTACGCCTCATCTGTTAGCACCGACGTGGCCGCG
Source organism: Cenchrus americanus (assembly GCA_947561735.1). Lineage (NCBI taxonomy): Eukaryota > Viridiplantae > Streptophyta > Magnoliopsida > Poales > Poaceae > Cenchrus > Cenchrus americanus. Next base: position 80,464,779 of record OX387240.1, read on the forward strand.
TACGAGGACCTCCCGGGCTACCACCTGCTGTCAATCCGGAACCTCATGGCCACCACCAATGATGAGTCGTACCACGGCTTGGCCAACAAGTTGCCACTTGCAACCTCGCACGGGTACGCAGAGTGCGACTTCTCCGGCGTACCGGACCCTGTGATGTGCTGGCAGTTTCTCGACGTCGTGGACTACTGGTTCGGCTGCTCTGACAACTCCAGCGAAGGGAGCTACGATCCCGCACGTGAGTGCTTTGTTGTCACCATCAATGAACATGTCGACGGAGCAGACAGAGCGGGGCGACAGACACGCACCCCAAGACCCCGAGCCAAACCCGCCACCAGCTCCACCAGCGGGCAATGCAGACATCGCTGCGCAGCTGGCTCAGGCGCACGAGCTCGAGGCTAAGCTCGCAGAGGAATACTGGCAAGTACGGCTCTTACGTGCCACCGTCGCTGGAGAAGCCTCGGCGTGGGGCGAACGCGCCTAAGAGGCGGGGAGGCAAGCCCGCAAGCGCATCAACGCTGACTTCAATGTCGATGACCCGCACACGCCACCCCGGGCCAGTCAAAAGCTCATCGTGGCGGTGACATTATTCCGGTCCATGCCTGAGCCAGCAGCTGTGAAGCGCAGGCCCTCATCGAGCAGGCCGCCGTGCAGCAAGCCGAGAGTTCCGTGTCCCGCGTGCGCAATCAGTCTAGCGTACGGGGCGGCGGCGGCACACAGGACCAAGAGGCATCATTCCACGCTCCACAAGGGGGCGCGGCGGGACAGCCAACGAACCAGGGCAGGACGCCTGTCAGGAGCGGATCCTCGACACGCGCAGCTAGGCCCAGGACGGGGATGCCCGTAACATCCTGAACGACAGGAGGAGGGGGGACGCGGAGGCACGAACGGCAGCAGGCTACCACCCCCGTCGTGGTGGCCGGTACGACAGCCGAGAGGATCGCTCTCTGACACCGGAACCCCTGGGAACCTGCGTGTTCAGCCGGGAGATCCGCACGACGAGCATCCCCTAGCGCTTCCGCCAGTCCACAACCATCACCAAGTACATGGGGGAGATGAACCATCGAGTATGGCTCAACGACTATCGACTGGCTTGCTAGTTGGGCGGCGCCACCAACGACATCGTATCATTCACAACCTACCGCTACACCTTTAGGACTCCGCCCGGACATGGCTTGAGCATCTACCGGTCAGTCAGATTCACAGTTGGGACGACCTGGTCCACACGTTCATGGGAAACTTCCAGGGCACGTACGTGCGCCCTGGGAACTCCTGGGACCTGCGAGGGTGCCCCCAGAAACCTGGTGAGTCCCTCCGGGACTTCATATGACACTTCTCCAAGTGTTGCATCGAGCTTTCGAGTATCGCCCAATCTGAGATCGTACACGCCTTCCTCGAGGGCACGACGGGCCAGAACCTTGTGCGTGAGCTTGGAAGGAGCCTGCCAGTCGACTCCAACGAGTTATTTGACATCGCCACAAGCTTCGCCTTTAGAGAAGAGGCAGTGGGGGTGATCTTCGACGACAAGAAAGGCAAAAACGCGGAGGACGCGCCCGCGGAGGGCAGCAAGTCTAGGGATCCCGCGAAGAGTAGAAGTGGGGCAAGAAGGGCAAGAAGCCCCAACGCGACGTGCGCACACAGGGGCGTGGCAAGGATGACAATGAGGCCCCCGCGGTCGACCCTACACGCAAGGGTCCACGAGGCCCCCCTCGAGGCCCAAACGTGTTCGATGACATGCTGAAGAAGCCCTGTCCGTACCACAAGACCCCGGTCAACCACACCCTCGAGCAATGCGACATGCTCAAGAAATACTATAGCCGCGTCGCCGCGAAGGAGGATGAGGCCAACAAGAATGCGGGTGACGGGGGCGCTGACGGTTTCCCCGCCGTGGAGAACGTCTTCCTCATCTTCGGGGGACCAACAGTGGACATGTCCACCAGCCAACACAAGCACGAGTGGCCATCACCTTCAGTCGTAAGGACCACCCGAACCGTATCCCCAATCCGGGCCAATATCCGCTGGTCGTTGATCCCGTCATTGGTAACTCTTGGTTCTCCAAGGTGCTGATGGACGGTGGCAGCAACCTTAATATCCTGTACGCCCACACCCTGCGGCTGATGGGGATTGGTCTGGATCAACTGCAGCCCAGCACGACGCTGTTCCACGGCGTCGCACCGGGCAAGCGCGTCTAGCCTCTTGGACAAACCGATCTGCCTGTCTGGTTCGGCACGCCGGACAATTTCCGCAAGGAGACCCTCACCTTCGAGGTGGTGGGGTTTCGAAGCACGTACCACGCCATCCTTAGGCGTCCGTGCTACGCCAAATTCATGGCGATCCCAAATTACACATACCTCAAGATGAAGATGTTGGGGCCAAAAGGCGTCATCACGGTGGGCTCATCGTTCGAGCATGTGTTCGATTGCGACGTCGAATGCGTTGAGCACACTGAGGCGCTTGCGCTCAACGAGTCGCTCGTTGCGGTTATGGAGAAGATGGCCAATGACGGCCTCAACTCCCCTGCCAAGCACACGGGTAGTTTCGAGGCTGTCGAGCAGACCAAGAAGGTGCCCCTCGGCCCTACTGCCCCCGAGGGCAAGGTGTTGAGGGTCAGTTCTACCCTTGACCCGAAATAGGAAGTGGTGCTCATCAACTTTCTTCGCGCCAACGCAAATATCTTTGTGTGGAGCCCCTCAGACATGTCGGGCATTCTGAGGGAGGTCGCCGAGCACTCCCTTGACATTCTACCTTACTCCAAAGCTGTGCAACAGTGCCTGCGATGTTTTGATGAAGAGAGGCGTCGGGCGATTGGAGTGGAGTTGTGGAGGCTCCTAGAGGTCGGGTTCATCAAGGAAGTATTCCATCCCACGTGGCTAGCCAATCCTGTATTAGTCAAGAAGAAGATTGGGAAGTGGCAGATGTGTGTAGACTACACTGGGTTAAATAAAGCATGCCCTAAAGTTCCTTTTCCTTTGCCACGAATCGATCAAATCGTAGATTCTACCCCGGGGTGCGAGCTTCTATGTTTCCTTGATGCCTATTCGGCTTACCACCAAATAAAGATGAAAGAGTATGACCAGCTCGCGACTTCCTTCATCACACCATTCAGCATGTTTTGCTACGTAACGACGCCATTCGGTCTTAGACATGTCGAGGCTACATATTAGCGATGTATGTAACACGTTTTCGGAGATCACATCGGGCGGACCGTGGAGGCATACACATATGACATTATCATTAAAAACAGGAAGGCAGATGACCTGGTTAACGATTTGCATGTAACGTTCGGCTGCTTGCGAACGAACGATGTTTAGTTGAACCCCGAAAAATGCGTCTTCGGAGTGTGCGCGGCATGCTGTTGGGTTTCATTGTCTCCCAGTGAGGCATCGAGCCCAACCCCGAAAAGGTTTCGGTCCTCGATCGGATGGGACCAATCCAAGACCTAAAGGGGGTGCAGAAAGTGTTGGGTTGCCTGGCAGCCTTGAGCCACTTCATCTCTTGCCTCGGCGAGAAGGGCATGCCCCTATACCGACTCTTGAAGAAGCACAAGCGATATTCTTGGACCGTTGAAGCCTAGGAATCCCTTGACAAACTGAAAGCGACACTTGCACATGCGCCAATCCTCACGCCGCCTCGAGGCGATGAGCCTTTGTATCTCTGTCGCGGCGACTGCCCAGGTGGTTAGTGAGGTCATCGTTGTGGAGAGAACAGAGGGAGGCCACGCCTTACCAGTCCAAAGACCAGTGTACTACATCAGCGAGGTATTGTCTGAAACTAAAGTGCGATATCCATAGATCCTAAAGTTGCTCTATATGGTGGTGCTCGCGCAGCGCAAGTTGCGGCACTACTTCGAGGCCCATCCGGTCATTGTGGTCTCGTCTTTCCTACTGGGAGAGATAGTCCGCAACCCGGACGCCTTGGGTAGAATTGCGAAATGGTCTGTGGAGCTCATGGGTGAGACTCTCACCTACGCGTCACACAAGGCGATCATGTCTCAGATATTGGCAGACTTCGTCGCTTGAATGGACTGATATTCAGCTGCCCCCATTGCAGATCCAGGCCAAGTGTTGGACCCTCTACTTCGACAGATCAGTGATGAAAACGGGCGCGAGCGCGAGCCTGCTCTTCATTTCTCCCCTCGAAGAACATGTGAGGTATGTGGTACGCTTACACTTCCCCGCATCAAATAACATGGCAGAGTACGAGTCCCTCCTATGCGGCCTCCAAACCGCCGTCGAGATCGGCGTCAAGCGCCTCAATGTCAGGGAGGATTCACAGCTGGTGATCGATCAAGTCATGAAGAACGCAAGCTGCCACAACGAGAAGATGGAGGTGTACTGCAACACCGTGCGCGCACTCGAAGATAAATTCTACGTCATTGAGCTCAACCACATCCCGTGCAAGTACAATGAGGAGGAAAACGAACTGGCGAATATCTCGTCGGGGCGAATCACCGTCCCTCCAACATCTTTGCCTGCGACCTCGCCAAACCTTTCGTCGACCTCAGCAAAGCTTCCCCGAACCTAGAAGAACCCTCGAGGGCTCCCTCAAGGCCTGCGGGTGCGGAACCCATGGATGAGGACCCCTCGAATGAGGAATTCGTACTCTCCCTACTCGAGGGGTACATGGTTGACGAAGCCGAGGCTATGGAGACCGATGAGGCCCTTCCCGCGAGGGACTGGCGGAGCAAGTACCTCGCCTGGATCGATCAAGGGGAGCTACCCTCAGACCGAACCGAGGCAAGGCACATCGCCAGAAAGGCCAAGTCGTTCACCGTGATTAGCGGCGAACTGTACAAGCGCGGCACCTTAGGAATTCCACAATGGTGCACCCCCATCCCCGAAGGCCGGAAATTGATTCGGGACATCCACGCGGGTGTATGCGACCATCATGCGGTGCCGTGCACCCTAGTAGGCAACACGTTCCATCAAGGCTTCTACTGGCCCACGGCAGTCGCTGATGCCAACGAGGTCATGCGCACCTGCGAAGGGTGCCAGTTCTATGCCCGTAAGATGCATCTGTGAGACATGGGTACCCCTGGGTCCCCACCGACCAGGCTCACGACCATCCCCGACAAGTGGGTTCGGCCTACTAGAAGACCTGCCCACCTGTCAGTGGGCCCAACCGACCTAGTTGGTGGCCCACACGACCTTCTGAAGACCTTCTAGAAGATTCCCCAGACGACCTAGTTCGTCACAACCTCAAGACTTCGCGTACAAGACAAGACATTGGCAGACTTCGCCCAAAGCAGATCGACAGTACATGGCAAGATGTGTAACGTAGACTTAGGTCTCCTGGTCGTAACCGATCAGGAGTCTGGGAACCGACCTCATCTGCTGGCCAATATAAGGCGGACGAGGCGATCCCTTGTACAACCGACCTCATCCAATCCAATCCACAAGAAATCTACACCAACAACTGGATGTAGGGTATTACTCTTCGGAGGCCCGAACGAGTATAAACTCGTCGTGTTCTCTGTGTTCCGCGTACTCATGTGCGACCTTCGAGCTCTTAGCCTTAGACTCCTCCCCACCGAACAAATAAACCACATGGATTAACACCCCCTGTGGGCTGTCCAAATCTCACCATCTAACAGTTGGCGCGCCAGGTAGGGGCTGAGTCAAGGTTCTTCGTGCAACTCGATGGCTTCGACCAACGGCGTCATCTTCCCGGAGAGCATGGTGGACTTCCTCGCCAACCCCGTTGACATCTGCTTTGGCTCAATGCCGGCGACATCCACCACTCCAGCCGCCTACCTCGTCATCAAAGGCAACACGGTCACCACCAACCAACAGATTGAAACAGATCTGTCGAAGAAAACCCACCCACCCACTCCTAGCGACCTGATCACTGGGATTGATCGTGTCGAGGGCATGCTCTCTGACGCAATCAAAGTCTGTGAGCGCGTCAAGTGCCCTCGCACGACCTCTTCGCCCCCTAGCATGCCTCTGGGCTTGCGCAACGCTGCTCACGTAGCGTCACGCTACATGAAATGCAAGATCCAGATTGAATCTGGACTCAACTCTCAAGATCGTGGAAACCGCAAGAATCACCTTGACGAACCCTGCCCTGTCCACGAGAAGTCCAAACACACTGCACGCTAGTGTCGCGTCCTCAAGAAGTTTCGTTGACCCCTTACTACGGCCCACCGCCGCCGGATGAACCAAGAGTCGTCTCCGGACCGCCTTGCGTTCCAGGTCGCCCACACAACGATCTCCTCGAACTATCCGGGAGAAGAGTTCGAGACCCTAGATCGCCAGATCTTGGTCGTCTCTGCGGATGTACCACCGCAAGATGGAGAAACAGATGAGCAGCATCAAGAATGTGAAAACACTAATGCTGCCAGAGCTATCCGACGACAACAAGAGATCGCCGCCGCTGCACCAGGTGCAGGCCTACAACCGGCTAACGCCAGACAAGTCAATGCCAACGCCGGACAGGTCAATGCCAACGCCAGGCAACAAGCACCTGCGGCACCAGCTGCCCCACAACAACAGCACCAAGATGATCCACCTCATGCTAATAGACTGCGTGGACGAGACCTCCTCAGGGACTTCGAGCGTGACATACTTGAAGTATACAACTCACCGCAAACTAACTTGGGCGCTGCTCTTGCCGCTCTAAATCACCTCGAAGATTCCCCAATGATTCGACGCCTCCAAGCCAACGTCTGCATTGCAGTCGCTTAGATCGAAGAAAGAGGTCCTGGATACAGCAGATCCGCAGTAAGTTCATACTCCAGAAGCAGAAGCAGATCGGAACGTCCTCGCCAACAACATTGTAGCCAGGGTCCCCTCGACCCGGTGGCTGAAGAAGGTCGAGGCGAAAACGAAGTAGCACAACCGGTCAACCCCGCTATCAATGCTACAGCAAACGCTCTAGCCAATGCTGCAGCCAACGCTCCAGCAAACGCTTCGGTCAATGCCGCTGATAACGTCATCAACAATGCAGCCAACATTGCCAATGTTCAGGGGAATGTCGCTCCAAACCCAAGATACAACACAGGAGCTCAGCCTCCTCCAGTCCAGGCCAATCGTGCAGAAGCAAGCCAGCGTCACCATGTAAGAGATGAAGTCGAGATAGCTCGACGAGCTAACTACAACCGTGAGCATGGGATCCCTGATGCCCTTGACGCCAACAACCCCATCCAAGCTACAGAACTCCGGATCATGCACGACCAGGAACTCCTGCGACGCGCTCACTACGACCAAGACAATGGCCCTCCTGACAACCTCTACGTCATCCCGCGGCTCATGCCCCATCTGCAAGCCCGGGAGCGGTCAACAATTTTCCAGCTTTGGCACGACGTCTCCGGACGATCAGATACCCAAAAGACTTCAAGCCAGCTATTGAGAAGTATGATGGTCGCTTCGACCCAAGTATATGGCTCAAGATGTACACCATTGCAGCGCGTGCCTCCGGCGGCAGTGAAGACCACATGGCGGGATACTCCCCCCTCGTGATGGGCAAGGCACCACTCCTGTGGCTCGACAACCTCCCAGCAGAGTGCATCACCTCCTGGGCGACCTTGTCTCATCTCTTTACGACCAACTACCAGGCGACCTACAATCGTCCTGGCAACACTCACCACCTCGCAAGAGTACGGATGAGACGCGATGAAACTCTACGTGAGTACACTAACCGCTACTTCGAGAACCGCAACACCCTTGCAGGTGTCAAAGATGAAGACGTCATCGCTTACTACAAGAAGGGAATCACCAACATCAAGCTGTTCGAGAAGATCCATGAGGCTGATGCACACACCATTGGCGACCTCATGGCCTACGTCGACAAACTGGTCGACACTCAAGATGCGGTAATGCATGACTTCAACGGAGAAGACCATGACGACAGAAGCATCAGGTCGCGCAAACGATCTAGTGAAGCCTATGTAGCAGATCTACCAAGACCTTCCACCTTCCTCGAAGGTGACTTTAATATGGTCATGGACGACCAGTGCCAGTTCCACTGCGACGCCAAGCACACCATGAGAGAGTGCAAACAACTGAAGCGCACCCTTGGAGTCCCGTCTACTTCCAAAGAGACCAAGAGCAACGATGACCGCAACAGTGGTCAACGCTTTGACAATCGTGACCGTCGACCTGATCGACAAGATTACCGTGATCGTAGGCCCTATCCTCGCAATGATAATAGGGATCGACGTGATTATCACCGCGACTATCGCCGCGATGATAGACGCGACGACTACCATCGTGATGACAGACGCGACGACTACCGTCGCGATGACCGCAACGACAGACGTGACGACCACAAGATTGATCGTCGCAATGATCGCCATGATGATCGTCGCAACGACCGACGTGATAACCGATGTCTCCAAGACGACCATAATCACGAAGACAACAACCGGAAAGAGCGGACACCTCCGCCACCGCCCAAAGGGGGCAACCCCAATGGTGCATTCCAGAAGGCCCACCGTGAGATCAACTTCATCGTTGGAGGTCGCCAAGCGATCAAAAGCAACCGACAGACCCGATCAAACGCCAGGGAGATTGGGCACGTCAATACTGAAAACCCGCGACCTCTCCGGTGGTCTGAATTTCCAATCACTTTCTCCAGGAAAGATCATTGGGTTCACATCCCTGACCCCGGGACCTACCCGCTGGTCGTTAATCCCATAGTCAATGGAGCCTTCCTGCCTAAGACCCTCATTGACGGAGGCAGCAACCTAAACATCATCTTCACAGAGACGCTGCGCAAGATGAAGTTCGACTTCAGCAAGATGACTGCTTGAGATGAACCCTTCTACGGGGTCGTGCCTGGCAAAGCTGTGTACCCCATAGGTCGTGTATGTCTGCTGGTCACCTTCGGCACAGAGAAGAACTTCCGTACAGAGTACCTGACTGTCGGTGCGGAATATGGTCCCGACACTAACCAGTAGAAAGCGCCGAGGTCTATCCCTCAATGGTCGATGCTAAGCAACAAGTGACACAAGGTTTTATCCTGGTTCCGGCCGAGGGGGCCGTACGTCCAGCAGCGGCGTGCTCGAGGCACTATATTACTTAGCACCGGGGGTGCCTGTAGTGGGGCGGCTACAAGCAAGGCGGGAGAGGAAGCAAAGCTGCCAAGTCCCTGGCTGAAGATGTTGTGGGAGAATTGGGGAGTGAGTCCGTGGTGTGTGTGAAAGGCTCCTGTTGTCTGCTATCCTTTTTTTCTGCGGCTGGGGGGTTCGCTCCCCCTTTTATAGATCAAGGGGGAGGCGGTTTACATGTGCGCCGCGCTACCCGGCTACGGGGGGAAGTGCGACGTGCTATCCTGTAGAGTGGGCGGCCGTCCGGGCGATCCTTGCAACGATCTGGTCATCATGGCCTGACTTGTACCCGAACAGTGGCGGTTCGAGGGTAGGATAGCAGCGGATGGGGGTGATGTCCTCTGATAGGCTCGAGGGAGGTGCTGATGCAGGCCTGTACGGAGTACAGGAGTTGGCAGAACGGCGTTCCTTCCCGACGCGCTTCACAGGCCTGGAGTTGTTGCTACAGCGTCAGGCGTGCTCCTGCACGCGCGGGTACGGCGGCCACGCCGTCGCGGCGGGGATGGCGGTCCACCGGCCTAGCGCCTCCACCTAACCTGCGAGGGGGTCACAAGAAAGTGAATCGAGGGTGCGCCGGCCCCCTTTCGAGGGCTCGGCGCGTTAGCCGTACTGGAGCGTGCGCACGGTGTCACGGGACTGACACCGGCCGCGCCGCGCAGTCCCTTCCCACGAGGCGGGGATGGGCTCCTCCCTGGGGAGTTGGTGCGGCGGCACCGGGGTGCGAGCCCCCGGCGCATGATGGCGCCGTCCCCCCGTGTCGTGGCGTTAAATGCCCGGTACGGGGGCCGGCGCACGCGCGAGGAGTGCCCTCGAGCGTGGTGGACCCCGGCCGAGGGCGGGGCGTACCCTCGAGCGAGGCGGAACCCGCTCGAGGGGGAGTGAGCCCTCGAGCGGGGCGGAGCCCGCTCGAGGGAAGTGTTACCCCTCGGACGGGGCGGGGCCTGTGTGAGGGGATCTCTAAGTGGGCCGTCTCGATGGGCCGTCGGAGTCCTTGCGGCGTGGGCTGTTCCCTGCATGGTTAGACATTTTGTGTTTTGGCCTTTTTGTGGGTTTTAAGTGAGGATTTCCCCATAGTTTAAGGGGACCCCTAGGGCTGTCCCCGACAGTAGCCCCCGAGCATCTGTGGGTTTGCCATTGAGGCTCCCGCAGGTATGCCGGAGCCTGCGATAGGACGTTCTTCCCTCCTTGTTCTGCGAACGCTTTCCGTGGGGCCGCATCAGTGGACCCGCGGGTCTAGCCCCCGAAGCCCTGCAGGAGTGTGGGTGCTCCTGCAGGGGTTAACCGCGAGAATTTTGGTCAGAGGGCGTGGCACATATTCCAACCGGCTTCGGGGGTGCACGCACTGCTGGCGCTGTCTCCGGCGGGTGCAATTTCAAGGAGGTGTAGCCGTGCGTCAAGCCCCCGAGCCTTGGCCCGTTCGAGGCGATCGGGTAGAGCTCCACGACTTGTTTTTTAACGCGCCCTCGCCGTCCCTCCGCGGGACGGAGGGTGAGGTTTCCGCAACTCCCATCGAGCGGGTCGCGAATTGCGGATTCCTCTTCGAGCTGGTAGCGGGTGGTTCAAGTGGACGTCCATGCCCCGTTCGATAAGGGTAGGCTACGCGGTCCGGAGACACGCCCATGGAAGCGCTTGCGTGGGTTTGCTAGGTGGGGCTCGGTCCCGTTCGCTAGGGATCGAGGGCGCGGAAGCTCTCCCTCGGTGGGATCCCCCGCCAGTCTGCCCTCGCCGGCTCTCGAACACGACATGTGGGGCACCCTCGAGCCGACGGGCTCGAGGAACGGCTCGAATGCGCGTGCCCTCGTCGTCCCCTAACTGCGTGATGCGAGGCGCCGTTCGAACCCGTCGTGGGTCAGGCTTCGGACCTCTGATCAGTAGGGCCGTGCGGGGTGGCGCCTGGGCGGCCCCGTCTTTTCGCGTCTGCGGCCGTCGAGGGGTCTGGGCGAGCCAGCCCTCGAGGTGCTGGTTGGTAGCACAGCGTATGTGCCCTTTTTTGGGAGAATTGATATTGTCTCGAGCCAGGGGCTCGTGCCGCTCGAGGGTTTTACGTGGCATGGGTACCCGCGGTGCCTGCTTTACATCAAGCAGGTCCCGGGCGGACTTCTCACGTCGATGTCCCTTCGAGGGCTGACATCATCTTGGGCCATGGGCCCGTGCCGCTCGAGGGTTTTACGTGACATGGGCGCCCGCGGTGCACCGCGACATCGGCGGGGTCCCGGCGGCCTTCTCACGTCGATGTCCCATCGAGGGCTGTTTTCGTTTTGGGCCGAGGGCTCGTGCCGCTCGAGGGTTTTACGTGGCATGGGTACCCGCGGTGCCTGCTTTACACCAAGCAGGTCCCGGGCGGCCTTCTCACGTCGATATCCCATCGAGGGCTGTTTTCATTTCGAGCCAGGGGCTCGTGCCGCTCGAGGGTTTTACGTGGCATGGGTACCCGCGGTGCCTGCTTTACACCAAGCAGGTCCCGGGCGGCCTTCTCACGTCGATATCCCATCGAGGGCTGTTTTCATTTTGAGCTGAGGGCTTGTGCCGCTCGAGGGTTTTACGTGGCATGGGTACCCGCGGTGCCTGCTTTACATCAAGCAGGTCCCGGGCGGCCTTCTCACGTCGATATCCCATCGAGGGTTGCCCTTGTCTCGAGCCAGGGGTTCGCCCCGCTCGAGGGTTCTCCTTGCTTGGCAAGGGACCCGGTCATTAAATGCCTCGCAGTCGAGGCCGCGGTTTTTGCAGCGCGGGCGCGTCTTTTTAGGCGCGCGGGCCGCGCGCGCGCGTAGTGGGCGGCGTGGCAGGCGGACGTGACTGCTTCGCCTTGGTCCTTGCGGGTCTTCGCCGTGATGATGGCCCGCCTGCAGTGATGCGGCCGCTGCAGTTGTGGTGGGGCCCGTCCGTCGGCGTGGAAGGGGAGATTCCCCCTGGGTTAATGCGAGCGGGGCATCCGCTCCGGAGAGCTCGCCCGTCGTCTTATAAATCTGAGGGGAGTGGGGAGACGGCGGTTTTTTACCTTAGCAGCTCACCATTTTCAGTCCGCCGCCCCTTCGTCTTCATCTCGCCCTTGCCACCGTGCGGTGTCGCTGTTAGAGCTTTTCTTCCGTTCCTTGTCCTCCGTTCCTGCTTTTCTTTGCCTTCTTCATGGCGCCGCCTCAGCCTCCCCTCACGATCTTGGAGCCGTACGCTTGGGAGAGGTCGACGGTGACCCAAGGCGGCCCCTCGGCGGCCCCGGCCGCCGCCGGCCAGCTGGCGGCCAACGAAGACGGACGTCCGGCGGAGTGGATAGTGCCGCCGGCGGCGGGCCGCGCGCCCAACCCGCCGGGAGGGCTATGTGGTCGGCTTCATCCGCTACCACGAGCGGGGCTTCAACACGCGGCGAGCACCTTCATGCGGGCGATGTGCCACCACTACGGAGTGGAGCCGCACAACTTCGCCCCCAACGCGATTTCGCGGCGGCCACATTCGTGGGCGTCCGTGAAGAGGCACCGGGGATCCCGTCCAGCGGGAGCTGCGGGTTCACCTTTTCCGCGCGGAGCTCTTCACGCGGCCCCACGACGGAAAGCCGAGGACCCGCCGCGCGGTGCGCGCGGGCGGGATGTCGCTTGCCCCGCGGGGGCAATTCAAGGACGTCTACATCCCCCGCACCATGACGACAAACAACGCCGGTGGGAGCGGGGGATGGTTCTACTTGCGCAACGCCGGGCCCGGCCTCCCCCCTACACCGGTCGGGTGTTCAAGGAGAGGCCCGACTCCACCGGGGCTACGGGGTGTCCACGGTCCAGCATCGGAGGCGGCGGGAGTCGGTCCGGCCGCCCTGCGGCGCACGGCGGCGATGGGGGCTGAACGCGATGGGCGTCCTCGCCTTCCTTCATCACGGGCGGATCGTGCCGTTGATGGAGAGGCCGCTCCGCATCTTCGAGATGACGAGAGGCGGCCAACCCCCGTCGACCGGCGAGGTCGCGGATGCTCCCGACGCCCCTCGAGCGGCCGTACGCGCTCACCCGGGCACGGAGCGCCGTCGACACCCGGGTGCCGCCGCCTGCGGGTCGGACCCCCTGGGACCTCGAGATGCTCCCTACCGGCCTGCTGGTGAGCTTGGCTCTTAATATTGTTTTGGTTCTTGGTCTTGCTTCTGTCTCCTAAGCGCCATTGTTGCTCCTGTGTGCAGCTGGTGAACTTCACCATCGCCAAGTCCGTTCCGCCCACCCTCGACTCCCGCGCGCTTGGCCGGGCGGCGCGGCCAGCTTGCGGCGGGGAGCGGGCGGCGCGCGGGAGAGGGCGCGCGAGGCGACATCAAGCGCGCCGCGGCCGGCGGGCCGCGAGTACCGGCGGCGTGAGGAGTTGGGGCTCTCCTCCCGGGGACCGAAGACTACTCGTCCTCGGAGGAGGACGAAGAGGAAGAGGCCGAGGGGGAGGGCCCCTCCCCGACGGTGGCGACCCTGCGCCCCCCCTCGCCGGAGCCGGCGCCGGCGGCGAGGGCGGCATCGCCGGGGGCGGGCGCGGCGGCGCCCGCCGCCGGGCCATCGACATCGGGGGCGGCGCACGTCGCGGAGGTGCGGGCGCGCGCCACGGGAGGGCGCGCCGGGCGAGCGCGCCCGTGCGCGCATCGAGCGTGCCCGCGCGCGGGCGAGCGCGCGCCGCGCGTGGGGCAAGCGTGCCGCGCGCGCGGCGCGTCGTCGGGCGGCGCTACGGCGAGCGCGACCGCACGCGGGGCGAGCGTGTCCGCGCGCGCGCGCGGCGCCTTCGGGGAGGCGCGGCGTCGGGGCGTGACCGCACGCGGGGCGGGCGCCCGCGCGCGCGCGCGGCGCCGTCGGGGAGGCGCAGCGGCAGGCGCGCCAGCTGCATCGGCCTCATCCGCTGAGGCCTCGAGGAAAAGGAAATGGGCCTTTTCTTCTTCGAGGTGAGGAGCTCGTCTTTTTGCTCGGTTCGATTTGTTGATGTTCAGGCGCTCTAATCCTCTATCTGGGCTTGCGCAGGGTGGTGCCAACCGTGCCTCCTCTCGCACCTGCCAAGGTGCTGAGGACGGGCGCGTCCATACCCACCCGGCGGCGCTCGTCAAGGGTGCCGCGGGCGGGGGCAAGCACAGCGGCGGCGGGCGAGAGCTCGCGAGGTCCGGTGGAGGCCTCGAGGCCTCGGCGGCGGATCGGCCCACCACGGCGGAGCGCAGCGGTCGGCGAGGAGCGGCCGGCGCCGGCCGTCGTGGGGACGCGAGGCCGCGGCGGCGGCCGTGGGCGGAGGCGCGGCCCGCGAGGGGCGTTGCTTCGTGGAGGAGGCGGAGCGAGGGCGCAGCCGCGGCTACGCCCTGTTCTTTGCGGGGGCACGGCCGGAGGTGGTGGCCGCGGCGCGTGCGGCGCCCGCGGCGCGGGAGGCGCAAGTGGAGGCACCGGTGGAGGCGGCACAAGCGGCGGCGCCCGCCGGCGATCTGCGGACGGAGGTGGTGGAGGTCTCGGACGACTCCCCGCCGCACGGGTGGGATCGGTGGGCCGCCGGCCCACGAGTTCCCCCGAGCCCCAGGAGGGGGTCCTCGTGAGGCAGCGCGAGGGTCACATGGTGGTGGGGGGTCGAGTACACGGCGCCGAGGCCTCGTCCTCCCACGCCGGCCGCCCCGCCCGGGTGGAGGGGGCCGTCGACGATCCCCTCGGCGTTTGGCGACGCCCGGGGGGAGCGGGGAGCTGCGGGGCGAGCTCCGACGCCACGGCGCCACGCTCGACCGCGCGCTGACCGAGGCGTTGCAGGTCCATGGCGGCCCCGCATGGCGCGTCTTCCAGGTAGGGTGTCGTCACTCGTTTCCTTCTTCTTCTTATCTTCGTGTACTGCTTTCGTGCCGTAGTGCTTAAGGATTTTGGTGTGTGGATGCCAGGAGCTCGAGCGCCGCGCCCACGACAAGTACGATGCGTTCGACCGGGTGAACGCCGAGGTCCACCAGCTCCGGGAGCGGTGCAGCGCTTTCGACGCGCTTGCTGACGCCCTTAGGACGCCGGACAGCTGGCTGGCGTACCGGGCCCTGGCCTGGCCTGACGAGCTCTCCGAGAGCTCGAGGCAGGACACGACGCGTCGCTCGAGCCTCGAGCGGGTCTGCGCAGCCCTCATCGATCATGATGAGGCGCTGTGGAATGCGTGCTCGAACTTGGAGAAGACGCGGACGCTGGCCGCCAACTGGGAGGCGGAGGTGGCCACCGCTCGCGCCGAAACCCGGGAGCTCCGCACGTCGCTCGAGAGGGCGCGGGCGCAACGGCGCCGGGGCGAGGAGCGGGCGCGCGGGGCGGAGCCGCCGCGCCAAGGAGGCCGACGACCGAAGGCCGCCCTCGACGCCAAGGCCGCGGCCCTCGCTACCGCCGAGGAGCAGCTCCGGCAAGAGCGCACCGCCGCCAAGGGGCCGAGGGGCGGCTCCGGCGAGAGCGAGGGCCGCCCTCGTCGATGCACGTGCGCCGGGCCCGGAGCGAGGAGCGCGCCGCCCACGAGGTGTCGCGGAAGTCCTTGGCGGATCGGGACGCCAAGCTCTCCAAGGTCGAGGGCGAGTCCATCGTGCTCAGCATTGCGAGCGCGAACCAGGAGATGGCCCTCCAGGAGCAGAGCGAAGCCGTCAAGCGCCTCGAGCTGGCGGTTGAGGCCGAGCGCCGCGCCCTCGAGATGGAGAGGAAGCAGGTCGAAGGTGAGCCACTGTTTGACTCTTGCTTTACTGGTTTTTTGTTTGAGGGCTCGCGTCCCCCTTTCTGATTTCTTTCTCGTCTTGGCGTTTCCAGGCTTGCGCACCGCCACGGGGCACGCGGTGAGTGGGCCGAGGCGGCTGGGGCTTCGTACAACTCCTCCGAGCAGGAGCCGGGGGAGCGCGCGATGCGGCCCTCGAGACACCGCCGCGCGCGTGGAGGAGGGCGAGGCTCGGGCCGGCGGCTCGGCCGGCCGGCCCGCTGCGCGCCCTTGGCGGCCACGTCACGGAGCGGATGCGCCGGCGCGCGCGCGCATCTGGGCGTCCAGAAGGCCCTCGGAGTGGTGCAATCCCACTACGAGGTCAACTTCGAGGCGCTGGCGGAAGGCTACGTCGTTCCCGAGGGCGTCGAGGACGAGGTGGCGATGGAGCGTGTGGATGCGCTCGCCGCCGACGCCGCCGGGTCGCTCGCCGAGGCCTTCGACGAGTTCCTCTTCCCCGACGTCGCCGATCTCGGCTTGCTCCTCCCGCACGAAACATGCCGGGCGGCCTGGGCCCGCTTTTTGTGTATCAATATTCTGGCCTCGTGGCCTTTGTAAATAAATACATTATCTTCATCGTAAACATTTGACGATATGAAGTGAAGTCTTTTGTTTATTGCGCTTTTTTGTTTCTCCTTCTTCCTGAGTAGATTTTACTTAGGGGAGTTCGATTTTCGCTGGGGGTCCGCTGGGTTGGAGGCGAGAGAGAAGAGCCATATCCACACGGCGTAGGCTATCTCTGGCTCGCACGCTCCTCCCACTGGGTCGCCCGCGCCCTGTTCAAATCGTTGCTCGTGGTTGAAGTAGAAAACGAACTTAGCGCGTGTGAGTTATTTTTATTTTGCGCGAAAAATGGGACCATTTTGGGGGGGGGGGTGCCCCCCGCAAGGGCCCCCGAGGGTAACTTGGGTTTCAGGGGAAAGCCGAGTTATCCTTTCCATTAGACTTGAAGCATTTACATAGTTGTTACCAACTGGGGCGTTGGCCATGTGATTTTTACAACAAAAATACTTGGAAAATCCTAGCTAAGGGTAGAAGCGACGTAGCTGTTGGATGTTCCAAGCGTTGGTGAGCTCTTCACCGTCCTCGTTGGCCAGCTTGTATGTGCCCGGCTTGAGTATCTTCACCACGACATAGGGTCCCTCCCATGGGGGCGATAGCTTGTGGCGCCCTCGGTTATCTTGGCGTAGCCTTAGGACCAGATCCCCCTCGCTGAAATCCCGTCGACGTATCTTGCGTGCTTGGTAGCGTCTTAGGGACTGTTGATACCTCGCGGAATGCATTAAGGCTACGAGGCGTGCCTCGTCCAGCTGGTCCAGCGAGTCCTCGCGGGCTCGCTGGTTAGCATCCTCGTTGTAGCCTCGAACCTTGGGCGACCCGTATTCTAAGTCCGTGGGGAGGACGGCCTCGCGCCGTGGACTAGGAAAAACGGGGTGAACCGGTGGCTCGCTTGGGGTGGTCCTTAGGCTCCACACACCTTCGGTAGTTCTTGGAGCCATTTTCGCCCAGATTTGTTGAGCTGATCGAAAATTCTGGGCTTAAGGCCTCGTAGGATCATCTTTGTTGGCACGCTCCACTTGGCCGTTGGTACGTGGGTTTGCCACGGCCGCCCAATCCACGCGGATGTGGAACTTGTCGCGAGAACTCCAAGAACTTCCGGCCCGTGAACTGGGACCCATTGTCTGTGATGATGGAGTTTGGCACTCCAAAGCGGTAGACGATGTCGGTGAAGAATGTCACCGCTCCTCGGCCCTTAGGTTCGTGATGGGGCGCACCTCCACCCACTTGGAGAACTTGTCGATCGCGACTAGCAAGTGGGTGAAGCCCCCCCGGCGCCTTCGCCAGGGGCCCGACGATGTCCGGCCCCCACACGGCGAATGGCCATGTCACGGGGATGGTTTGTAGGGCATGGGCGGGCGAGGTTGGACTTGCGGGCGTAGAACCGGCACCCTTCGCGGGTGCGCACGATCTCGGCGGCGTCCGAGACCGCGGTAGGCCGCATAAAAGCCCGGTGGAACGCGTTGCCGACTAGGGTGCGGGGGTGCGGCGTGGTGGCCACGAGTCCCCGCGTGGATGTCCCGTGGGAGCTCGCGCCCCTCGGGGATGGGCAAGCACCGTTGTAGGATGCCGAGGCGGCGCGCTTGTGGCGGCTCGCCGTCGACGAGGGTGAACGATTTGGCCATCCTGGCAATGCGCCTGGCCGCGGCCCGGTCTGCGGGGAGTTCCCCTCGAGCGATCCAGGCAATGTATTTTTCACGCCAGTCCTCCTGAGCGGGAGCTGGCTCGATGTCCATCGTGTCGGCCTCGTGGGTGCCGTACCCCTCGAGGAGGGAGAGCACGTACGACTCATTCGAGGGGTCCTCATCCATGGGTTCCGCACCCGCTGGATTCGAGGGAGCCCCCGAGGGCTCGTTGTGACTCGAGGGGTAGGGCTCAAAGACGACCGAGGGTTCCGCGATGTCGCGCGCGAAAACGTTCGGGGGAACGGTGATCCGCCGGACGCGATCTTTGCCGGTTCGTCGCCTCCTCGTTGTACCCGGCGGGGTACGTGGTTGAGCTCGATGCCGTAGAACTTGTCCTCGAGGGCCCGCACGGCCTTGCAGTAAGCCTCCATCTTGTCATCATGGCGCTCGCGTTCTTCATGACTTGATCGATCACGAGCTGCGAGTCCCCCCGCACGTCGAGGCGCTTGACGCCCAACTCAATGGCGATTTTGAGGCCGCGAGAAGGGCCTCATATTCAGCCATATTGTTGGACGCGGGGAAGTGGAGGGCGCACTTTGCGTAGCGCATGTGCTCCCCGAGGGGTGACACGAAGAGCAGGCCCGCGCCTGCTCCTGTTTTCATCACTGAGCCGTCGAAGAACAGAGTCCAACACTCTGCCTGGATTTGTGGGGGCGGCAGCTGCGTGTCCGTCCACTCAACAACGAAATCCGCCAGGATTTGCGATTTGATGGCCTTACGCGGGGCGTAGGCGAGCGTTTCGCCCATCAGCTCCACGGACCACTTGGCGATCCTTCCCGCGGCGTCGGGGTTACGGATGATTTCTCCTAGCGGGAAGGAAGAAACCACCGTGACGGGATGGGCCTCGAAGTAGTGGCGGAGCTTGCGCCGCGCAAGGACTACCGCGTACAGCAACTTCTGGACCTGGGGGTAGCGCATCTTCGTGTCTGACAGGACCTCGCTGATGTAGTAGACCGGCCGCTGTACAGGCAAGGCGTGCCCTTCCTCCATGCGCTCCACGACGATCACGGCGCTGACCACCTGGGTGGTTGCGACTAAGTAGAGCTGCAGGGGTTCGCCGTCTTGCGGCGGCGTGAGGATCGGGGCGTGCGTTAGGGACGCCTTCAGCTTGTCGAGCGCATCCTGGGCCTCGGTGGTCCAGGAGAAGCGCTCGTGCTTCTTGAGGAGGCGATAGAGGGGTAGGCCCTTCTCACCGAGCCGCGAGATGAAGCGGCTCAAGGCGGCGAGGCACCCCAGCACCTTCTGCACCCCTTTGAGGTCCCGGATCGGACCCATCCGTTCGAGGGCCGCGACCTTTTCGGGGTTGGCCTCGATTCCCCGCTGGGAGACAATGTACCCCAGGAGCATGCCTCGCGGCACTCCAAAGACACATTTTTCGGGGTTTAGCTTGACCCCATTGGCCCGTAGGCAACTGAACGCGACAGCGAGGTCACCGACCAGGTCGTCCGCCTTCCTGGTCTTTACGACGATATCGTCCACGTATGCTTCGACCGTTCGCCCGATGTGATCCCCAAAAACATGCTGCATGCAACGCTGGTATGTTGCACCCGCGTTTCTGAGGCCAAATGGCATCGTGACGTAACAGAACGTCCCGAACGGTGTGATGAATGAAGTCGCGAGCTGGTCGGACTCCTTCATTTTTATTTGGTGGTACCCGGAGTAAGCATCGAGGAAACAAAGCAATTCGCACCCGGCCGTTGAATCAACGATTTGATCAATGCGTGGCAAAGGAAAAGGAACTTTAGGACATGCTTTATTAAGACTAGTGTAGTCTACACACATCCGCCACTTCCCATTCTTTTTCTTTACAAGCACGGGGTTAGCTAGCCATGTTGGGTGGAACACCTCCTTGATGAATCCGGCCTCGAGAAGCTTCCGCAGCTCCGCTCCGATTGCCCGTCGCCGCTCCTCGTCGAAGCGGCGCGCCCGGCCGCCGCACGGCGCGGGCGTTTGGCAGGATGTCAAGGGAGTGCTCGGCGACTTCCCTCGGGATGCCTGGCATGTCCGAGGGGCTCCACTCGAAGATGTCGGCGTTGGCGCGGAGGAAGTCGACGAGCACTGCTTCCTATTTGGGGTCGAGGGTGGAGCTGACCCTCAATGCCTTGCCCTCGGGGGCTGAGGGGTCGAGGGGGACCCCCTTGGTCTGCTCCGCCGCCTCGAAGGTGCCGGCGTGCTTGCTGGCGGGGTCGAGGTCTTCGTTGACCATCCTCTCCAGCGTGTTCACCAGCGCTTCGTCCAGCGCCAGTGCCTCTGCGTGCTCCACGCACTCGACATCGCAGTCGAACGCGTGCTCGATGGATGACCCGACGGTGATGACGCCGTTTGGTCCCGGCATCTTCATCTTCAGGTAAGTATAATTGGGGACCGCCATGAAT
The DNA here is from genome assembly GCA_947561735.1 of Cenchrus americanus. NCBI lineage: Eukaryota > Viridiplantae > Streptophyta > Magnoliopsida > Poales > Poaceae > Cenchrus > Cenchrus americanus. Next base: position 80,485,115 of record OX387240.1, read on the forward strand.
TTGGTGTAACAGGGTCGCCCAAGTATAGCGTGGTAGGCCCCCTTGAACCCCACCACTTCGAAGGTGAGGGTCTCCTTACGGAAGTTCTTTGGGGTGCCAAACCAGACTGGCAGGTCGATCTGCCCGAGGGGCTGGACCTGCTTGCCCGGCGCGATGCCATGGAACGGCTTCGTGCTGGGCCGCAGCTGGTCTAACCCGATCCCCATCAGGCGCAGTGTATGCGCGAAGAGGATGTTGAGGCTACTGCCTCCGTCCATGAGGACATTCGAGAACCGGGCGTTCCCGATGATGGGGTCAACCACCAGCGGGTACTGGCCCGGGTTGGGGATGCGGTTCGGGTGGTCCTCCCGGCTAAAGGTGATGGCGTCCTACGACCAATTGAGGAAGGCCGGAGGCGCCCTCTCCGCGGCGAGGACCTCGTGCCGCTCCTTCTTGCGCTGCCGGGTCGACATGTCGACGGTAGGTCCCCCAAAGATGAGGAACACATTTTCGACGGCGGGGAAGCCGCCGGCGTCGCCATCGCCTCCGTCTTTCTTGGCCTCTGCCTCCTTCGCGGCGGCACGGCCATAGAACTTCTTGAGCATGTCGCACTGCTCAAGGGTATGGTGCACTGGGGTCTTGTGGTAGGGACATGGCTTTTTCAGCATGTCGTCAAACACCCCCGGACCTCGAGGAGCCGGTCGAGGGCCCCGTCGAGCGGGTCGGCCGGCCGAGGGCCTCGGCGTTGCCGCCGTCGCGCCCTCGCTCGCGCGCCTCGCGCGCGGCTTCTTCCCCCCTTCTTGGCCCGCTTGTCGTTGCGGTGCGGCTCCTTGGACTTGCGCCCTCCGCGGGCGCGTCCTCCGAGCGCTTGCCCTTCTTGCCGTCGAAGATTGCCCCCACGGCCTCCTCTCCGGAGGTGAAGCCGGTGGCGATGTCGAACGACTCGTTGGAGTCCGCAGCGGGGGCCGTGTCCCGGCTCCCGTACGAGGTCCCCGCACGTGATGCCCTCGAGGAAGGCATGCACGATCTCGGATCGCGCTACGGCGGGGAGCTCGGTGCAGCGCTTGGAAAAGCGCCGTATGAAGTCCCGCAGCGACTCGCCGGGCTTCTGCGTGCAGGAGCGCAGGTCCCAGGAATTCCCAGGGCGCACGTACGTGCCCTGGAAGTTGCCCACGAACGTGTGGACCAGGTCGTCCCAGTTGTGGATCTGGCTAGCGGGCAAGTGCTCGAGCCATGTCCGGGCCGCGTCGCCTAGATGCAGGGGCAAGTTGCGGATGATGACCTCGTCACTGGTGGCCCCGCCCAGCTGACAAGCTAGGCGGTAGTCGTTGAGCCAGACACGGGGGTCCGTCTCCCCGTTGTACTTGACGATAGTCGAGGGTTGGCGGAAACGTTGGGGGAACGCTGCCGTGCGGATCTCCCGGCTGAACACACGGGTGCCAGGGGGGGTTCCGGCGTCGGGAGCGGTCCTCGCCGCCCGGCCGTAGCGTCCACCCCGTCGAGGGTGGTAGCCCCTTGCTGCTCGCGCGTCAGCCTTGCTAGTGCGCCTGGCGTTGATGACGTTTCGGGCGTCACCGTCCAGCGCCTGCGTGCGTCAAGGAGCCGCTCCTTGGCCGGCGTGCGTCCTTGGTCGGCCGGGTCGCCCCGCTGGTACCCCCGCGTGTACCGAGGGTTCGCCCCCCCGCGCGGCTTCGTCATCCCGCACATCCCCCCCGTTGGCGGATGCGTGAGGGCGAGCTCTCGGCCTCGCCGGACGGCCGCTTGCTCGATGAGAGTTTGCACCTCGCGGTGCGGGTCTCGAGCCTCCGGGGTCGAGGGTGCGGCATGGCTCGCGGCAGGCCGCCCGCGGCGGCGATGAGCTTTTGGCTCGCCCGTGGCGGCGCGTCCGCGTTGTCGACGTTGGGGACGGTGTTGATGCGGTCGCGGACCGTCGGCCCGGCTCCCGTGCGCGTTCGCCGCGCGCGGAAGCCTCTCCGCCATTGAGGCGCGGAGTAGTCGCACCGTTCGGTACTCTTCCGCCGCGCTTGGCTTCGAGCTCGCGGGCTTGGGCCGGGCGCGCGTCGGCCGTCGACCCCCGCGGGGCGCTTGGGCCCCGCGCCCGGGCGCGTGACGATCCCCGGGGCAGGCGTGACTTCCCCGTCTCCGCGCCGCGCGCCGGCGGCATTGGCCGGGTCGTTGGTGATGACGGCGTAGCACTCCCGCGCGGGGTCGTAGCTCCCGTGCCGGGAGTCGTCGGAATAGCTCGAACCGAAGTCCGCGGCGTCTAGGAAACGCCGGAACACAACTGGGTCAGGTACGCCGGAGAAGTCCCACTCCGCGTACCCGTGGAGGTTGGCGGGTGGTAACGTGTCGACGGAGCCCAGGGATGATTCGTCCCCTGCTGAGGCGCCGGGACCCCTGGCGACGAAAACGTGGCGGCCAGGTGGAACCCGGCGCATCGTGGTGTTGACGTTGGCGTTGTAGGCCGACGTAGCACCACGCAGCCCGATGGGGATGCGCGGTCGGAGACCGCGCGCGGTCCCGCCCGGGGCGGTGGCGGTCGTCGTAACGGTGGGCGCGCCGCGTTGAGTGGCGGCGCGCTCGGCTGCCGTCGCTCCGACCGCGCCCGGCGTGAACGTAGCCCGCAGCGGCGGCGGCGTCGCGGTGTTGATGGGCCCGCGGCATCCGTGCTGCGGCGGCGCCGGTGCGAGTCGTGCGTGCGGCGGGGGTCCGAGCGGCACCGGCCCGGCGCCGCGCGCGGAGTTCCTCTTGGTTGGTGAGGCGCATGAGATAGCCGTTCCCCGTGGCCTGAAAGTTCAGGTCCCCGAAGCGGATTTCGAACCGGGCCGGGGGAGGGGGTCCGAGCCACCCATGCAGTAGCGGGTACCACGGTACTCAGTGCGAATCACCATGGAGGGAGTTGGCGAAATGACCTTAGGCGCTCGTTTGCCCCACGGTGGGCGCCAGCTGAATCGGTTGCGGAATATGGTCCCGACACTAACCGCAGAAAGCGCCGAGGTCTATCCCTCAATGGTCGATGCTAAGCAACAAGTGACACAAGGTTTTATCCGGTTCCGCCGAGGGGGCCGTACGTCCCGCAGCCGGCGTGCTCGAGGCACTATATTACTTAGCACCGGGGGTGCCTGTAGTGGGGCGGCTACAAGCAAGGCGGGAGAGGAAGCAAAGCTTCCAAGTCCCTGGCTGAAGATGTTGTGGGAGAATTGGGGAGTGAGTCCGTGGTGTGTGTGAAAGGCTCCTGTTGTCTGATATCCTTTTTTTCTGCGGCTGGGGGGTTCGCTCCCCCTTTTATAGATCAAGGGGGAGGCGGTTTACATGCGCGCCGCGCTACCCGGCTACGGGGGGAAGTGCGATGTGCTATCCTGTAGAGTGGGCGGCCGTCCGGGCGATCCTTGCAACGATCTGGTCATCATGGCCTGACTTGTACCCGAACAGTGGCGGTTCGAGGGTAGGAGAGCAACGGATGGGGGTGATATCCTCTGATAGGCTCGAGGGAGGTGCTGACGCAGGCCTGTACGGAGTACAGGAGTTGGCAGAACGGCGTTCCTTCCCCGACGCGCTTCACGGGCACGGGTTGTTGCTGCGCGCGTCGGGCGTGCTCCGCACGCGCGGGTACGGCGGCCACGCCGTTACGGTGCGGGGATGGCGGTCCACCGGTCTAGCGCCTCCACCTAACCCTACGGGGTCACAAGAAAGTGAATCGAGGTGCGCCGGCCCCCTTTCGAGGGCTCGGCGTGTTAGCCGCATCTTGGAGCGTGCGCACGGTGTCACGGGACTGACGCCGGCCGCGCCGCACAGTCCCTTCCCACAGTAGCGGGGATGGGCTCCTCCCTGGGGAGTTGGTGCGGCGGCACCGGGGTGCGAGCCCCGGGCGCATGATGGCGCCGTCCCCCCTGTGTCAGGGCGTTAAATGCCCAGGTACGGGGGCCGGCGCACGCGCGAGGAGTGCCCTCGAGCGTGGTGGACCCCGGCCGAGGGCGGGCGTACCCTCGAGCGAGGCGGAACCCGCTCGAGGGGGAGTGAGCCCTCGAGCGGGTCGGAGCCCGCTCGAGGGAAGTGTTACCCCTCGGACGGGGCAGGGCCTGTGCGAGGGGATCTCTAAGTGGGCCGTCTCGATGGGCCGTCTGAGTCCTTGCGGCGTGGGCTGTTCCCTGCATGGTTAGACGTTTTGTGTTTTGGCCTTTTTGTGGGTTTTAAGTGAGGATTTCCCCATAGTTTAAGGGGACCCCTAGGGCTGTCCCCGACACTGACGTTCGAGATCGCGGACTTCCGCTCATCATACCACGCCATCTTCGGACGACCTATGCTTGCCAAGTTCATGGCTATACCGCATCACACCTACCTCATCATGAAGATGCCAGCACCAAACATAATTCTTTTCGTCCTCAGGGACATCATGGTCTCCTACAATTGCGAAAGCGCTACTGTCGAGCTCTCCAAAGATTCAGCGATCAAAGCCGCAACAACGGTCATGGTCGCCCAGGCAGCCAAGATCGACCAAACTACCTTGCAAGTACCAGAGCAGAAGCGTACAAGCACGGCTTTGGACCCAAGTCTAGCTGTCAAGAAGGTTTGCCTCGGCCTGCCCGACACATCCAAGGAAGTCGTCATCGGGGCCGACCTCGACCCAAATAGGAACTCGCGCTCACCTGCTTCCTCAGGGACAATGCCGACATCTTCGCATGGAGTCCATCCGATATGCCTGGCATCCCCAGGGAGCTAGCTGAGCACGGACTTAAATTCAACAAAACCGCTCGACCTATCAAGCAAAAGCTCCGGCGATTTGCAAAAGATAGAAAATAAGCTATAGAAGTAGAAGTTTGTAAGCTCTTAGCTGCAGGTTTTATTAGAGAATGTCAACACCTGGTTTAGCTCGCAAACCCGGTTCTTGTACCAAAGAAAACTGGTGGATTAAGGATGTGTATCGATTACACCGACCTTAACAAGCACCGCCCGAAGGATCCGTTCCCTCTTCCTCGTATTGACCAGGTCGTGGACTCCACGGCTGGTAGCGTCCTACTCTGCTTCCTCGACTGCTACTCAGGATATCACCAGATAGCACTGCATCCTGACGACAAAGACAAAACAACGTTCATAACGCCCCACGGCAAGGTCATGACCTTTGGCCTGAAAAACGCTGGAGCAACATACCAGAAGGCAATTCAGAAGTGCCTGAAGTCCCAAATCGGAAAGAACGTTGAGGCTTATGTAGACGATGTGGTCGTTAAGACCACAGAGGAAGACAAGCTCATCGCCGACCTCACCGAAACCTTCGCCAATCTGCGGGAGTTCCAGTGGAAGCTTAACCCAACAAAATGTGTCTTTGGTGTCCCCTACGGACTGCTCCTGGGCTTCATGGTTGGGCACTGGGGCATTGAAGCTAACCCTGCGAAGGTCGACGCTATACGAAAGATGGCCAAGCCATCCAACAAGAAAGACGTCATGAAGCTCACTGGCATGATGGCGACTCTAGGTCATTTCATCAGCAAGCTTGGCGAAAAAGGCTTACCCTTCTTCAAGCTATTGAAGAAGGCCGACAAGTTCATATGGGATGACGAAGCCCAGAAAGCGTTCGAGGCACTCAAAGAGTCCTTAACGACACCACCAGTTATGACACCTCCAATCCCGAAGGAAACACTCCTACTCTACATCTCTGCCACCACTAATGTGGTCAGCAAGGTTCTCGTCGTCGAGCAAGAAGAAGAAGGGCAGGCCTATCCTGTCCAACGACCTGTGTATTACATGAGTGAGGTCCTGGCCGACGCTAAGACACGCTACACACAACCTCAGAAGCTGCTCTATGCGCTTTTGATCACGTCGAGAAAGCTTCGACATTACTTCCAAGCTCACAAGATTGTGGTCCCGTCCTTGTTCCCCTTAGGTGAGATTATCCGCAACCGCGACGCCAATGGCCGCATTGTCAAGTGGTCAGTCGAGCTTGGAGAGTTCGAAATCAAGTTTTGCCCCAGGCAAGCAATCAAGTCGCAGATCCTCGCAGACTTTGTGTCTGAGTGGACAGAGATCCAGATGCCCCCTCCCAAGGAGAGGCCTAAACACTGGATAATGTACTTCGACGGTGCCCTAAACCTCGAAGGAGCAGGCGCAGGAGTGTTGCTTATCTCTCCTCAGGGAGAGCAGCTCAAATACGTCCTGCAGATTCACTACAAGGCCTCCAACAATGGTGCAGAATACGAAGCCCTGATCCACAGGTTCCGAATAGCAGTGTCCCTTGGCATCAAGCGATTACTAGCTTTTGGCGATTCCAAGGTCGTCATCGAGAAAGTCAACAAGGAATGGGATTGTGTTAAGGACACAATGGATGCTTACTGCGCTGAGATCCGCAAGCTCGAAGGCCACTTCGAGGGGATCGAGTTCCAGCACGTCCCACGGAACAACAACGTCGCCGCCGATGTACTTTCCAAACTAGGTTCTCGTCGAGCTCTAGTCCCAGCAGGCGTATTCATCCAAGACCTACGCAAGCCTTCAATCAAGCTCTTGGATCCCGATAATCCAGAGCCACCTTCAAACGATCAAAACACAGAACCTCCCTGCGACGTGCTCATGTCTGAAAAAGAGGATGATTGGCGCAAGCCCTTCATAGACTTGATACTCGACCAACTTGTCCCCGATGACAAGGCAGAGCGAGAACACATCATGCGACAAAGTGCTAACTACGTTATGATTGGTTTCGACCTATACAGGAAAGCTGCCTCTACTGGCATCTTGATGAAGTGCATCCTACGATCAGATGGTCTCCAGCTCTTAGCTGAGATCCACAGTGGCGAGTGTGGTTGCCACGCGACATCCACCAATTTGGTCGGTAAAGCGTACCGATCTGGATTTTACTGGCCAACAGCCGTCACCAATGCTAAAGACCTCGTCAAGAGGTGCAAAGGATGCCAATTCTTCGCTAAATAGCAGCACCTGCCAGCTCAGGTCCTGCGCACCATCCCTCCGTCATGGCCCTTCGTTATGTGGGGTCTCGACGCTGTAGGACCGTTTCGTACCGCTCCGGGTGGTTACAAACATATCCTGTTCACCGTGAACAAATTCACCAAGTGGATTGAAGTCTGACCTGTTGTGAAAGTAACATCGGAAGAAGCAGTTAAATTCATCAGAGACATCAAACACCGCTTCGGTGTGCCTAATAGGATCATCACCGCCCAGGTGCAGCCTTCACTGGCTCGGTCTTCTGGGACTTCTGCCAAGATAACCTCATCGACGTCTACTACTCCTCGGTCGCCCACCCATGGTGCAACGGCCAGGTCGAAAGAGCCAACGGCATGGTGCTTCAAGCTCTCAAAGATCGTATCTACGACGACGCCTCCAACTACGCCACCCGGTGGTTAGCTGAGCTACCACACGTGATTTGGGGTCTCAGGACTCAAGTCAGTTCCGCTACGGGTTTCTCGCCCTTCTTTCTGGTCTGCGGATCAGAAGCTATTCTGCCCACCGACGTTACCTTCGGAGCCCCATGGATCCAATTCTACAAGGAATGAGAGGCCGAACAAACATGTCGTATCGACCTTGACAGCCTCAAGGAACAAAGACTCGTTGCTGTCATGAGACAAGCTCGTCATGACCAGCAGCTACATCGCTATTATGATCGCAATGTTAAGGAAACTTCCTTTAACGTTGGCGACCTCGTCCTTGGACGCATCCAGAAGACCGACGACATGCACAAGCTCTCTGCCCCTTGGGAGGGACCTTTCATCGTCACGGAGGTCATCAACCCATCAACATATCGACTCCAGTGGGGTGACAGGCAAGGAGTACCCAACGCTTGGAATGTGGAGCATCTACAATGATTCTATCTGTAGACTAGTTTTAAATTTAAGCTATGTATTTCCCCTTTATGTACCTTTCTTTTTTCAGATTAAATAAATAAATAAATATTTCAAGCAGTCATCTGCTATGAGTCGAGCACTACCTCCTCCTTCCTCATACAGTAAACCCCCTCGACATGCTCGGGGGCTTGGCTAAAGCCAACATCTGGGTCGCAAGACCTGGGGGTTCCGAATCTCCCTCATTGCTTCCCCTCGATATGCTCGGGGGCTTGGCTCAAAGCCAACCTAAGGGTATGTCGTATGGACCTCCCTGGGCCCACTACCTCGGTGGGTACCAGGACCGACTACTCGGTGGGCCCCTGGGACTACCCGGCTTGCGCTACACGGCATCTGAAGGCGTGGAGCACAAGGACTACATAGGAGTAGTACTCGGTTAGGAAGCTGTACATGTTCCGCACTGTGCAGAGGACTCCTAGACGTACTCGACTAGTACTCTCTTCCTACTCCGACTTGTAACCGCCTCCCGACTATATAAGGCGAGGCGGGGACCGATCCCCTCATCCAATCTCCTCTCATACAACTCACGGCGCATAATTGCACCATCGTGTAATCGTGCCCTATCAATCCGAGCTACGCACATACGGGACGTAGGGTATTACGCACCTCGCGGCCCGAACTCGTCTAAATTGTGTGCCACGTGTCTCTTCCTTCGAGTTACCGATCTCGGCGAGTCACATTCATCTACTTCGGGTACTCCCCGTAGTAGGTTGCCGGTCAAAAACACCAACACCGGCGCGCCGGGTAGGGGCTCTCGCTCGAGATCGGATGGCGAACTCGACGGCTTCCGCTCACATCAAGCCAACCATCGCCTTCAACCGCGGCGACACCTTCGTCTTCGGCGCCCGGGTCCGCACCGCCGATGGCGCGGGCTCCTTCCGGCCGCCGCCCGACCATGCGGCCCAACCCGAGGACGAGCCTCGTGACGCTTCCCGAGGTCGTCACGGGCGAACTCGCCGCAAAGTCGGCAAAATTTCGCTCTTCGACCATCACGCCGACTTCGAGCTCGAGTCCGTCTCCAACTCGAACCCGACGTCGCCATGGGCCATCGCATGCGAGCCGGCCGCTCGGCCATCGCAGGCGGTCCCTTCACCACGCCGGCGCTCGCGCGCGTGGCCCCCCGCGTCCTCGGCCCCGGCCCGCACGGGGGCTCCTACACCACGCCGGCCGGCAAGGAGCCCGTAACCGAGTACAACTCGGACTCCGACGCCGTCCCCCGACCGCATCTCGGACTCCAGCCCTCTCTCCGAGTTCTACTCGAACCTTGCGACTACGAGTTCGACTTTGGGTCGGACTCGAGGAGCCCGAGTCCGAAGATGACTCCACCGAGCTTCCCTTGTCGGGGCCGCCCTGCGGGGCCGGTTATAAGATCGACGCCGGCCGGAAGATACGTCTACTGGCCAGACCGCAAGCCTGCTGAACTGACAAAGGAGGACTCACGCTACGTCGCCTACATCGACTCACTACCGTTCCGGGGAGGGAACACCACTGGCCCAGGCTGACTCAAACACACCAACTGAGGTGGCACCCTCTGAGTCTAGCTTGGGTACCCCCGATCGCCAAGTCTTCATGGCTGCCGGCGACAACACCCCAAGACCCTCGGTGCACGGTCGAAGACGGTACACGGAGGACATCTCCGCGCGACGAGGCGTCCGCCAACGCACTCGGACGAGACCGCCACCAACAGGGACGCTCGACGCGAACGCAACAGGAAGCGCAGCGAACGACGCCGCGGCTCGGAGACAACCTTCCCATCCGCAACCTCGCGGAAGCTCTCGAGGCGGTCGAGAGCGAGTACACACCACCCCCGAGCGAGTGCCTCATGTCGATCACGCGCAATCGCACGACAAAGCTCGGGGGCATACGCTGTTGGAGAGGTCATCGCCAAGCTCGGCCGAAGAAGCCTACTTCATGCGGGTCGACAACGAAGTCGCCCAACCTCTCCCCGGCTAAGCCCCCGCGACAATGAAGCCACTAGTCGCGGCCGATCCCCGGCCCCAACCGTACTCGAGCCGACCTCCCGCCGGATCCAAACCGCCGCCGCTCCAACGCCGGCGGACCTTCACAACAAGACCAAGGCAACCGAGAAGTCGTCCCCCACCGCGCTCCCGGCCGGTGGCGGCGGCAACGATCCCGACGGCGCGGCGGCCGCGGCGCGGAAGCTCCAACCACGGGGCCACGGGAAGAGCCGGAGGCGGCGGCACCGCGGCGGCCAAGGCCACGCGACCGGCCACGCCTCGACGCCTCCCCACGGCGGGTACGACGCTCGCCGCGAAGATCGAGGAGCCGGCGGGAAGAAGTCGACCACCACCGCCGAAGGTGACGGCTTCCCCGCCTTCTCACCCCGGCTTCGCAACCTTGCTCCTCCCCGACAAGTTCAAGCCTTTGGGGATCACCAAGTACGACGCGAAGCAGATCCCATCCGGTGGCTCCGATGCTACGCCCTCTCCATCGAGAACGGCGGCGGCAACGGCGACACCAAATGCCTCTACTTCCCCTTCGTCCGGACCAAGCTCCACTCACATGGCTGGAGTCGGCCGGACAAGCACTCGATCGACAAGTGGGACCGACCGAAGGAACAAGTTCACGAGCAACTTCGCGGGCGCCATGGGCCGTTCGGGTACTCGCATGGACCTTGCCATGATCAAGCGAGGAACAAGGCGAGACCCTCCGCAAGTACATGCGCCGCTTCTTCGACAAGCGCGCGCTACCGTCGTCGACGTCACCGACAAGGAGGTCATCGACCTCTTCCGGGACGGCCTCTACCATCGCCGCACCTTCGAGGACTTGGGTCGTCGCCGCCCCAGTCCATTCCCCACCTCAAGGACATGATCACGTCCCGGGCGGATGAAGAGGACAAGGCCAACGCCAAGTACGACGCCATTCGCGGCAAGTCCAAGCAAGCCGGGCGGCGGCGGCGCGCAAGAATGCAAACCAAGGCGGCCGCAACAACAACAACAACGACAACAACTACTCGGGTTCCAACCGCAAGCGCAAGCCGGGACAACACCGTCGCGGCTATCCGGCGCCCTCCGAAAGGGAACTCGAAGAATAATTCGGCGGGTTCAAGGACCTCGCCGAAGGAGAAGTGCCCGTGGCATCCAAACGGCAACCACACTACCGAGCCGGTGCTACCGGCTCGAGCACGCACTCAAGGACACGCGGAGCCACCGCACCCTCCACGACCAAAAGGGCAAGAAGAAGGACGGCGACGACAACGACTTCCAAGAACCCGAGAAGACCGTCAACGTCCTCTTCGGCGGAGCGCCCGAAAGAGCGGGAGCGAGAAGGCTACCCGTCGTGAAGTGATGTCCATTGAACCGGCGGTCCCGACCCCTCTCAGGTGGTCGGAGGTACCCATCACCTTCTCCCGCGCGGACCAATGGACCAACTTCTCCGAACCAGGACGGTTCCCCCCTCGTCCTGAAGCCAACCGTGGCGGGTTCCAAGCTCAACAAGGTGCTCATCGACGGTGGAAGCGGGCTCAACGTCCTCTTCACCAAAACCTTGAAGAAGATGAACCTCGACGTCACCCCCATGCTCACCAAGAGCAGCACGCCCTTCTACGGCATCGTCCCGTGCAACGCGGCTATTCCACCGGGCTCGGTGGCCGCCGATTACCTTCGGGGCGTCTCGGGATAACTACCGCACCGAGTACATCAAGTTCGAGGTCGCGGATTTCGAGACTTCTTACCACGCCATCCTCGGCGGGCACCGGCCATCGCCAAGTTCATGGCGGTGCCCCACTACACCTACTTGGTACTCAAGATGCCAAGTCCAGCCGGCGTACTCTCCCTCCAAGGGGACTTGAAGATCTCCCACGATTGCGATACAGAGGCCGTGGTGATCGCCTCCACGAACCAAGTACCCAACGCAATGATGGAGGTCTACGCCGCGTCGAAGAAGCTCGCCACGAGCGAACTCGACATCCCGGAGAAGTCCGACAAGCACCAACAAGCCCTCGCCCACCGAGGAGGTACTCGTCGGAGCCGGTCGACCTTGGAACGAGCGACCCCAAGCAAGACCACCACCATCGGGGGCCGGCCTCGACCCCAAATAGGAAGACACGCTCATCGGCTTCCTTCGGGCTAACCGCGACATCTTCGCGTGGAAGCCGACGGACATGCGGGAGTGCCCAGGGAGCTGATTGAGCACTACCTCAACGTCAATCCAAAGGCCACCCCCAAGCGACAACACCTCCGACGTTTTGCCGACGACAGACGGGACGCCATCAAGAAGGAGCTCGCCAAGCTACTCGCAGCTGGCTTCATTCGAGAAGTCTTCCATCCTGAGTGGCTCGCCAACCCCGTCCTCGTCCGCAAGAAGAACTCGAACGAGTGGAGGATGTGCGTCGACTACACGGACCTCAACAAGCACTTCCCCCAGGACCCCTTCGGGTTGCCGCGGATTGATCAAGTCATCGACTCCACGGCGGGCTGCGACCTGCTCTGCTTCCTCGACTGCTACTCCGGGTACCACCAGATCACAATCAAGGAGGAAGACCAGGAAAAGACTGCGTTCATCACCCCGTTTGGCGCGTACTGCTACACGACCATGTCATTCGGGTTGAAGAACGCCGGCGCTACTTATCAACGGGCCATCCAGGCCTGTTTCAAGCGGCAACTCAACAAGAACGTCGAGGCCTACGTGGATGACGTGGTTGTCAAAACCAGGGACTCCAGTACCCTCATCGACGACCTTGAAGAGACCTTCGCATCGCTACGCGAGTACCGCTGGAAGCTCAACCCGAACAAGTGCGTCTTCGGCGTCCCTTCGGGCAAACTACTCGGCTTCATCATCGCGCGCGCGCGGCATCGAAGCCAACCCCGAGAATATCTCCGCCATCACCGCGCATGAAAGCTCCCACGAGCATCAAGGACGTCTAGAAGCCGACGGGGTGCATGGCGGCGTTGAACGCATTCATCTCGAGGCTAGGAGAATCGGGCCTCCCCTTCTTCAAACTACTCAAGCACCACGAGAAGTTCGTGTGGACTCCAGAGGCGGATCAAGCCCTTGCCCAGCTCAAGGACTTCCTATCAAAACCGCCAATCCTCACGGCTCCTCACAAGGGCGAGCGCTCTTGCTCTACCTAGCCGCGACTACTCACGTGGTCGCATCGCCATCGTTGTCGAGCGGCGGGAAGACGGCCACGCCTATCCGGTCCGGCGCCCGGCCTACTTCGTCGGCGAGGTTCTATCGAGTCCAAGGCTCGCTACCGGCCCCGTGCGAAGCTCCCGTACGCTCTACTCATCACCTCGCGGAAGCTACGACACTACTTCCGGGAGTACTCGGTCTCCGTCGTCACCGACTACCCGCTCGGCGACATCCCGAGGAACCAAGACGCCACCGAAGAATCTCCAAGTGGGGCCCGTCGAGCTCGGCGCCCTCACCATCGACTTCAAGCCACGCACGGCCATCAAGTCGCAAGCACTAGTCGACTTCATGGCGAGTGGCGGGGAGAACCGGCTACCTACTCCCACCGTGCGACCGAGCATTGGGTGATGTACTTTGATGGCTCACTCAACCTCGAGGGCGCGAGCGCGAGGGTACTCCCGATCTCTCCAACGGGCGAACAACTCAAGTACGTCCCGGATCTTCTGGAAGGTCTCAAACAACGAAGCCGAGTACGAACCTCTCCTACACGGGCTCCGCCTCGCGGCTTCAGTGGGCATCAAGCGGCTACTAGTCTACGGCGACTCCGCAGTGGTCATCAACCAAGTCAACAAGTCCTGGGACCGCAACAAGGAGAACATGGACGCCTACTGCCTAGAAGTCCGCAAGATCGAGAACAAATTCTATGGTCTCGAGTTCCATCACATTGTCCGCGACAACAATGTTGCAGCGGACGTCCTCTCGAAGCTTGGATCCACCCGCGCCCAAGTACCCGCGGGCGTCTTCGTCCATGAGCTTCACGCGCCATCCATCCCGAGCCGGCGCCACCGACCACCGTACCGGCTCATCCACCGGTTGGGCGGGCAGGAGGTCATGATGATCGACGTGGACTGGAGGCAACCCTTCGTCGACTACCTCAGCGAGCAGAAGGTCCCCTCCGACAAGAACGCAGCCGAACGACTCGTCCGCCGCGCCAAGTCTTACGTCCTCGTCGGTGACAAGCTTTACAAGCGGGGCGCATCTTCTGGAGTACTCATGAAGTGCGTCCCTCGTGAAGAAGGCAAGGACATCTTGGAGGAGATCCACAAGGGCGTCTGCGGCAACCACGCGTCTTCACGCACGCTGGTCAGCAAGGCCTTCCGGCGAGCTTTCTACTGGCCCACAGCCCTGGGCGATGCCGAAGAACTCGTCAGAAGGTGCCAAGGATGCCAGTTCTTCGCCAAGCAGCAACACGTCCCAGCCTACAAGCTAGTCACCATACCGCCAACCTGGCCCTTTGCCTGCTGGGGGCTCGACATGATTGGGCCACTGCCAACTGCGCCAGGAGGATTCAACAGGGTACTGGTGGCTATCGACAAGTTCACCAAGTGGATCGAGGTCAAGCCGGTCACATGCCCCAAGGCTGACAGAGTACTCGACTTCCTGGATGAACTCGTACACCGCTACGGGCTACCCCACCGCATCATCACAGACCTGGGGTCCAACTTCAACAACCACCAGTTCTGGGAATATTGCGAGAATAGCGGAATAGACGTCCGGTACGTCTCAGTCGCCCATCCACGGGCCAACGGACAAGTCGAGCGCGCCAATGGGATGGTGCTCGACGCCCTCAAGAAGCGGCTACACGACGCTGCTAACTCCAAAGGGGGCAAGTGGATCAAGGAACTACCCAACGCACTCTGGGGGCTGCGGACTCAACCATCCAAGCCAACGGGGCAATCCCCCTACTTCCCGGTCTACGGGTCCGAAGCCATCCTCCCCCGCCGACGTCATATGGAACTCGCCAGCAGTGGAGCACTACGACGAAGGCGTCTCAGAAGACAGCAGACGAGTTGATATCGACGGCCCTCGAAGAAGCTCACCGCGCCGCCCTCGTCCAATCGGCAAGGTACCTGGAGGGTATCCGACGCTACCATGATCGCAACGTCAAGGAACGCTCCTTCAACGTTGGAGATCTTGTCCTCCGCCGTATCCAGAACACGGAAGGACTCCACAAGCTCAGCTCCCCCTGGGAAGGCCCCTTCACCGTGGCTAAGGTGACCGGGCGGGCTCCTACTTGCCTCCAAACACTTGAAGGCGAAGACGTCAACAACTCGTGGAATGTCGACCAACTCTGTCGATTCTACGCCTAGTCTACACGACTACCCCGGGGTTCAAGTCTACACGACTACATCAACACCCCTTGCCGCAAGCGACCCTCCGGGTCCTGGCTTCAAGTCTCCGGACTACTCTCCTCCGGGATCCCGGCCCCGCGCGGCTACCTACGGACCACGGGTCGCGACGAGCGTCAAGGACTCTAGCAGCGGTCTACCAAGAGACCACACTCCAAGATCCACGGCTCGCGCGGCTACCTACGGATCTGCGATCCAGCCTACACGGCTACCTACGGATCACCAGCTGCAAGCGGCTACCCGCTCCAGCGCCACTTAGCTGTAAGCGGCCTCCGGGTCCAGGCGACTACTTGTAACTACGGCCCTGGCCACCAGGTGTACTTCTTCAGTAATAAAGCTTGATTGTTCATCAACTTGTTTACTGTTCTGCTCCCTACGACGGGACTACTAAAGCCGAGTACTACTACTCGCACCTACTCCACGATGGGCGCTCCGCACTCTGAGATCGCGGTTACGAGTACTCATTGCTGGAAAATTTCATTTCATTGATACATGAATACTTCATTACAAGTGTTTTTTGTACAACTATGGCTACTAGCTACCTATGCAGGGCTACTGGAGGTTCAGCTTCTCGGCTACCTGCTCCGCGATGGGAGCCATCTGCTCCAGCAGCTCTGCGTACTGCTCATCCGAGCAGTTGGCGGCTACCCCGCCGGCGACCACCTCCACTGGAGCCTTCGGGAAGTACGACTTCATGAAGGCCAGGACTTGCTTCGGGATCGACTTGGCCATGTGCTTGACATAGGCGGCCAGCCGGCTTGGTGCCTCACGAAGTCGATCCGCCAGAGGAGCGATCTTGGGGCCGCCCGGGTGCGGCACCAGAAGCCTCGCGATCGGGAGGGCAGCCTCTTCAAGGTCCTTCAGCTGGGCCCGGAGCGCCTCGCAATCTTCATTCAACTTCTGCAAAGATTTGTAGCAGTTGACGAGATCTCTGTCAGAGGCAATCCGCAGCTCCATGTGCTTCTCGCACTCGAAGGCGAGCTCCTTGTAGTCGAGCTCAAGTACCTGGCGGGCTTCTTGCTCCCGGTAGAAGAGGTTCTTCATGCTGACCTCCGAGGCCTTCAGCTGCTCCACCTGGTCCTCGAGTTCTGCAACATGGAAACACAGCAACGGGTCAGAGGATTGACGACTTCCAACAAGTACCCGACAAGTCAAGGGACATACCTTTATTCTTGTTGCGGAGACCTTTGTTCTTCCGCACCAACTCGTCGCCCTTCACCTGCAGCTCCATCACGTCGTTGTGGTACTTGGCGAAGGCGGCATCGAGTTTCGACTGCATGGCAGCCGCGTGCTTCCGCGACTTCACGAGCTGCTCCTCCAGGGCCTCGGCTCGGAGCACGGTGTCGCCGTAACCTTGCAGCAGATTCGACTTCTCGCGGGATCGCTCCGCGACGTCCTGCACAAGACAAGCTCAAGTCAAGAAAGAGTACTCAACGCAAAGGATTGACTACTCGGGAGGCTACGGCTACGTACCTTCATCCACTGTTCGGCTCGCCGCATCGCCTCCAGGTGCTGCGCCACCATCGCCGGCTCGACGAGGTCGTCGGCCAGAAGTTCAATCCCGCCGCGGCTACTCGACGTAGCCTCCGTCATCGGCGCAGACCGGATGGGCTCCGCGTCTTGGATCTCGGGGGAGCGGATAGCCACCTCCAGGGCAACCCCTGGCGACGTGGTGACCGCCTCTCCCCCGGTGGACTTCTCGACGACTTCCACCACGGGCTCGGGGGCTCCTTCTGCAGCCTCTGGGGCCTCTGGTGTCAACTCTTGCACGGGCACCCCTGCAGGGATGTCACCTCCTTCAGCGCCTGCCAACAAACGACACGAGCATCAGCGCATACGACTACTCGTCCTGGAGCTCTACAGCTTCAAGAAGGGTACTCACCTTCGACTACGACCGCCTCTGGCAGCGGCGCTTCAGTAGCCGGGGGCTCGGTCACGGCTTGGGCTTCGGGAGCGGCCTCCTCGATGGGCGGCGCAGCTTCCTCCGCCTCCGCTGTTGAGGGCTCGTCTCCATCCCAGCTTAGATCTGTGGATTTTCTGCAGAAGAGTTCACAGAAGGTCGTCAGGCAATCATCGACTACTGCAGCTAGTACTACTCGTAAGGACATGGTACTTACAAGCTCGACCGGACGATGGTCACGGCCGGAGCACCGAGGATGCTGGCGATATCAACCAGTCCACCCTCGGCGGGCGCCTCCTCCTCCGCCTCTTCGGCTACTGCCTCCTCCACGGCGGCGGCGGCCGGCGTACCTTCACCTTCCGCTCCAGGGGTCACCACCTTTCCAACAGTGGCGGCCACGGGTCCCTCGCTCTGGCCGGAGCGAGAGGTCGGCGCTCCCACCGCGCCAGAGCTCCTCGACGCGGGGGGGGCCGGACTTCGGCTTCCGGCCGGTTCCCCCACCGTGTCCCACACGCCCTCGTCGCCATCTTCGACGGCTCCGTTGGCGGCACCTCCCCGCACACAAAGGAATACTACTCGTCGGCAATGTACTCGAACCGGCCGGGTACTCGACTACTCTGCTCAAGATGACTTACCTCCGGAGGCGTGGTCTCCGAGACCTTCATCTTCTTCGCCACCCGCTTCTTGGCGGGGTTGCGAGGCTTCCTTGGCGGCGCAGCAAGGCTAGCCTCCGGTGCCAGGCGGAGGGTCTTGAACAAGTGGTACATGAGGCAAGCCCGGACGGCTAAACCTCGACCGCAGCTGGAAGCGGTCCTGAAGAGTCTCTTCGTCTTCGTTGTCGTCATCGGAGGTATCCTCCACGATGACGGTGTCATCCGCCTTCGCCGACTTCGCGGCCGCTCCTTCACCTTCCCCTCCGCGGGATCTCGATCCCGCTCGGTGGCGGCCGCGGCTCGGAGACGAACCGCTTCACATCATCCTGCGCAAAGACACAAGGCGTCAGCAACTTCACTACGAGTACTCACTACTCGACGAGGGGGGTACGACTACTCACCTCGTTGGGCGGGCGCGCGGCGGAGTACTCCTCGACCGGACACGCCGTGTACGGCGGCATGTCCTTGAAGATACGCGACAACCGTTCGACGATGTCGTTGTCGTCCAATTCGCCCCCCGGCATCCGCGACGAGTCGTCGTCGCCGGTGTACTCGAAGCCCAGCGTATCCCCGCGCCATCGGCGGGCCGGATCCGCGCTTCATGAAACCGAAGGCCACGTGCTCGGCCCTCGGTCCGGCTTCTCCGAGCACTCGAATGCGTGCTAGCGCTCGGGGAGCCGGATCCCCTCTTGCATGGTGGGCTCGTGTTCCACCACTCGCGATGCTCCGGGCCGCCGTCCGCTCGGCTTCGGCAGCCGGGATGGTGGTTCGTGATGTAGAACCACCTCGTCTTCCGTCGGTGTTGGAGTCCACGAGCTTGTACGCCGTGTACCGATCCGCGGCGTCTTCCCTCGGTCGGATCCCGGCTCCTCCGACTACTGCGGGGGTTGGAGGCACCGGGGCGCGGCTTGACGCGGAAGAACTTCCGGAAGAGGACCCAGTGCGGCTTGATTCCGAGGAAGGCCTCGCAGAAGTGGACGAAGACCGACGTGTGGAAGATGCCGTTCGGGTTCAGGTTGAGGTACTCGATGCCGTAGTACCCGAGCAACCCCTTGAAGAAGTCGCTTGCTGGAGCGCGAGGCCGCGCTCCACGAAGCGCGAGAACATCGGGATCTCGTCTTCGGCCTTCTCCATCGGATAAGGATCTCTCCCGGCGGATCTCCACATGTCGACCTCCTTCTCCCCGATGAACCCGCCGTTCAACGGGGTCGGCGAGTCCTCCGTCTTGACCTTCGATTTCTTCCACTCGCGGCTTGGATCGGCGCGCGGTGGCGACACGGGCGGCGCCGCACCGGTGGCGGCCGCGGCGGCCTCTGCATGGCCCCTCTTCTTCCCGCCGGCCTTGGATGTCTTCGACGGCGACGACTTCATTCTCCAAGTGCAAGGAGTTTTGACTCGCATCCGCTCGGGGCTACCCTAAAGGCTTCGGGTGGCGATGCGCTCAGATCTACTGCGGCGGCAGCAGGCGCTAGAGTGGATCTACTTCAAGATTCAAGTGGAATGACTGCGGCTCACTTGGGTGAAAACCCTAAGGGGTTTGGCTCTTATTTATAAGCCAAATCGCCTCCGCAACGGACGGCTGGATAAGTCCACGCGCGGCTGACTCAGCGGCTGCGCGTGACTCTTCGTATTCTACTAGTCGACGCGCCTCACCTCGGGGGCTCGGCTACTTCTACTCGACTACCTGGGACGCGGCTAGTCTCAAGAGCATCTCAGGACACATTCTACAAGAAGACCCTTCAATTCGAGAGGAAGTACTCGACTCAAGGCTCGGGGGCTCCGTGCCACGTGTCCTTCGGTTTTTTCTCTCCGGATTTTTCGGGATTATCTTGCCAAGATTTCAGATGGACCCTAAGCCAGAGCCCGCGGCTCGAGGCTCGGGGGCTACTCCATGTGGAGTGCGGTTCTGCAAATCGCGCCTCCATGACGGCTCCGGCTTCAAGACAAGACTGGCATTTCTTGAAGACCTTCGAGGCGCGATTTCAAGGACGCTTGGGACTACTCGAGAAGACTTCAAGATTGCTCAACCATCAGCTGGAGTACATTCCAGCCTCGGGATGCTTCGACTACTCTTGAGGACTTTTGGCTTGTAGCGCTCGGGGACGCTTGAGGATTACTCGTTAAGGCCGTCAAGACTACTTGAAGCTATCCTTCTCGACTACAAAGTACTCGGGGGCTTGTCGTATGGACCTCCCTGGGCCCACTACCTTGGTGGGTACCAGGACCGACTACTCGGTGGGCCCCTGGGACTACCCGGCTTGCGCTACACGGCATCTGAAGGCGTGGAGCACAAGGAATACACAGGAGTAGTACTCGGTTAGGAAGCTGTACATGTTCCGCACTGTGCAGAGGACTCCTAGACGTACTCGACTAGTACTCTCTTCCTACTCCGACTTGTAACCCTGCCTCCCGGACTATATAAGGCGAGGCAGGGACCGATCCCCTCATCCAATCTCCTCTCATACAACTCACGGCGCATAATTGCACCATCGTGTAATCGTGCCCTATCAATCCAGAGCTACGCAGCATACAAGACGTAGGGTATTACGCACCTCGCGGCCCGAACCTGTCTAAATTGTGTGCCACGTGTCTCTTCCTTCGAGTTACCGATCTCGACGAGTCACATTCATCTACTTCGGGTACTCCCCATAGTAGGTTGCCGGTCTAAAACACCGACAGGGTCATTCGGACCTAAGGACACCATCCTGAACGAGTATGAAGCCTCCTGCCGTTGCGAGCATGCTTGGTCAGAACGGTCACCAGACCTGAGCCCTAGGCTCCTCTCTCGCGTGCCGGCCTCTCGTAAGCCTCCACGCTGAGCTGTGAAGGTCGGTAAGCCAGCCTCTCCGTGAGTAGTGGTTAGCGAGTCAAGAACACAAGACGTCATCATCTACAAGATCAACCAAGCTCGTACAGGCAAAAGGCAAGTACTTCATTAAAAAATTTTCTCCAAAATATCCCTGAAGTATTATTTACAAGTTATGAGAGGAGGAGGAGGTACAACTCCTAACTACTAGTGGTCGCCACCGTCGCCACCATCGCCACCGGCGCCACCATCGCCTTCAAAGTCGATGTTCTCCATCACCTCATTGGTGGCATCATCAACTTCAAGCTCCAGGGCCTGGAGGTCCTTTGTGGTGTCCACACCACCCTTGATCTTGGCCATGTCGACCTTTGGATAGTGAGACTTAACTCTCACTAACGCATCGGTCGCAGCCGCCAAGCCCGTCGCCCTCAGCAAAGTTAATAGCCTGTTAGGAGTGTCTACCAGGCGATCAACAATAGACTGCTGCTGCTCCCCTTTTTCTGGAACAAGTATGCAAGACATCGCATAGTTGGTAGAACCCTTGAGGTCGTTCAACTCCACCTCATACCCTGCAATGGTGATTTGGTCACTCTGCAATGACTTCAAAACAACTTCGAACTCAACTTCAAGGCCCTGACGAGCTGCTGTCTCATAAGCCAGCTTTTGAGATATGGCGTACTCACTATCGGTAGCTTCTTTCACCGCCCGCTTGAGCTCCAGGCCTCCGGCCTCGATCTCCCAGACCTTTAGCTCCAAATCCCAAACCTTACTCCTAGAGGTCGCCAGAGCGTTCTTCAGCTCCTCCTCGCGGTTACAGAAATCTGCAGATACAACAGTTAGCACACAACTAACAACCTTCTTCTCAAAAGGGACAAGGGTAAGGATTCGACCTACAAGTAGCCGTGGTATTGAACTGCGCGGTAGCCTCCACGACTTTGCACTTCTCCTCGACGAGTTCATCCTTGAGCTTCTTCTTCTCGGCGGTTGCCGCCTCGCGGACCTCCTTGAGCTCTTGCTCAAGGTCGACAATCCGCTGCTCCTTCGCCACTGCATCCTTCAGCAGGTCGGCCCGGCCTTTGGCCCTCTCTGCTAGCGACTTCCATAGCACGACAAGATCGTCAGCAGCATTTCAACCACGAATAAGCAAGTAACAACAACACGTCGTGAAACACTCACCGTTAGCGCATTGTTGATAGTGATAATGCTGGTCCGCAAGGCCTGCATATCTTCATTATCTTCGAACCAATCCTCCTGCCAAGGGGTGTGATTCCAATTAATTGATCGCCGTGGCAACCTTGGGCTTGAAGATGAAGATGGAGGTACCTGTGCGCCAGATGTTTCTGGACCTCCTGGCGCCAGGTCGATCTGAGGTTGGTCCCTGACCAGGTCCTCAGCCCTACCAGGAACTGCTCTAATGGGGTCAACGTCAATAATTGTTGGGGAGGTCGTCGCCCCGACATCCCCAGCCGAAGCTCCTATAGCCTTAGCAGCGTGCGAGGGAGTGTCCACCCTTGCGTCGACCACGGGTGGCGAAGTCACCACACTCTCGACTGCCCCTCGTGGTGGAGTAGCAGTGCGCACGTCATCTGCAAGCGCCTCCCCCTCGACTTGTGGCTCAGGCAACCTCGTGCGGGAGGGAGAAGATGGGGCAACTGGCCCCCCTTGTGGCCTCGTCACCGGCCTGCATGGCAAAACACCTCATCAAGAGAAAAATCAGATATTAAATAAAAGACAGAACCAGCCCTCAAGATTCTACCTCGTCACGTCCGGAAGACGAGTCTTCGGCCAAAATACCCGAGGCTTAATCACCGCAGGCATCCTTCCCTGTGCTGCTGCAGCACTACACTGCGCCTCCAATCCACATCGAAGAGCATCCTCTGACTACTTCTGCACCAGAGGCAGCAGGACTCTCCGGCCTCCTTGCCGCTTGATCCTCAGGGACCAGCAACTCCTCAACCGCTCATCCTTCTCCTTCTCCTCCTCCTCTTCCGACTCGACCTCCCGCGAGTGGGGTGTCAGAATCGATGGAGTAACGACCGCTGGAGGGGATGCGGCCTTCCTCTTCCTCTTCCTCTTCTTCTGCTCTGCAGCCTTCACCGCAGAGATAGCAGCAGCAACGGCTGAAGCCGACTTCTTCACAATCGTCGACCTAGTCGTGCGCCGGGACTTCGCGACGCCAGCGCCTAGGTCTGCCCCAGCCTCTGCATCAGTATCTTCGTCGGCCTCCACCGACGAGTTAGACTCGTAAAACTCCAGCAGACGACCTCCTGGAGGTTTGTACTTGTCCGGCCTAAGCTTCCTCCGGTGCAGCTCTCCCTCAGGGAGAGGTGCTGGGCACCACATCTGAAGCTCGTGCATCTGCAAATGGACGACAAGGACATTATACAACCTAAAATATCGACAAGCAAAGTGCAACGACTTAAAGGTAGATCTCCGGATCTTACCGGATCAGCCGGCCTCTTCAACGAGTGTGCCTTGGGGCACCTCTTCACCTTTACTTTCCCAGTGTACATATGGGAAACTCTAGCCGCCATCTCCTCCTTGGAGACCTTGCGGTTGAACTCGCGTGTGGGGTCTGATTGCCCACAGTACTCATACGCTGGGTGGACCCGATCCTTGATCGATTGGATCATCCGACGACAGAACGACCTCGCCACCGCCGCTCCTGTCAACCCCCCGCTTCTTCATGTCGCTGACAAGCTCCAGGACCCCCTTGAGGTCCTCGAGGTCACGGGATGGCAGACCTAGATCCCACTCGCTTATCTTCACTGGCTTATGGCTAGTACAACGTGGAAGACTAGGAACCTGATCTGCAATGTAAAACCACTCCGCCCTCCACCCAGCGGTGTTATCGGGGAGGTCAGTGTCTATCCACTCCACCTTGAGGCCTGACCTCAACACGAACATCACAGCCCCCACTGGCCCCGACCTCTTGCCAGTGCTCTTTACGCATAAAAAATACCTCCACAACAGGAAGTGAGGCGGTATCCCCAGATACGCCTCACAGAAATGAATGAAGGTCGAAACTACAGTGATGGAGTTGGGAACAAGACGTACCAGCTCCAGCCTGTAGTAGTACAACAAGCCGTGGAAGAAGTCTCCTGCCGGGAAATTGAAGCCACGCTCGAAGAAGGAAGCTAAGACGACCTGCTCCTTGACGTCCTCGCTCTGGAACTGCTCCCCAGCGGCAGCCCTCCACTGTCACACCCAATTTTCCGTAGAAAACCGAATGCATCTCATATGTGTGCCAGGATCACAATTTCACACATATGATAGACTCATGAGTGTAATATCACAAGACATTGCTCAAAACGTGCAGAAAAGGTTTATTAACTTTTATTACACTCACGAGGGTAGACACGAAGGTCTTTACACGAACAACGATAACTATGAAGACGCGACTCCATCTTCATCTTCCACAGGCTTCTGACTGATTGATCGCATCCTCGGAACTCCTCGTAGTCGGTGAAGTACTCCACTCCGGATTCTTCTCGCGAACAGCGTAAGCAAGGATGAGCACACTTATGGTTGGAGCTCAGCAAGGCCACAGGAATAACCGGAAAGCAATATTAATCCATCTTTAAGTTCAATTAATCATGTGAGGGTCCAAGGCCGCTCTTGACCGTGAGCACGGCCGATCGATCGGTTTTACACTGCGAGAGGTTGCACACTTTCACCACAGTTCGCGTAAAAGTTCCGAAGAACTTTGAACCCAACCACGCATGTGCTGATCAAGCACAATACCACACTTCCGAGGTGTGATTGCATAGGGACACTACGAAGCCTTTACAAAGATATGCAAAAGCATCAACAACCCACAACAGTTACAGCTCAGGGCGGACCATAACCCTCCCTAGTGGTCAGCACCTTAACAAAGGCTGCTACCCCAAAAGAACTGGGATATACCCCTGCAACCCGGAGCCCCCTGTGTTCCTTTCGGATAAGGTCGTCAATACGATCGCACACCTAATTAATTGGCTAAGCCAGAGCCATATGAACTGTGGTTGCACTGTTTTCCTGGGTGGTTCTCCATGTTCCGATTAATTTATAGTATTCTTGATTAAAGCATAGGTAGAAGGGTGGTTAGGGTCACTTGCCTTTCTCTAACGATAAGCTACTCTCCTTTACTGCAAAGCTCTGCACTTGTTCTTCCTCGAACGGCGCGTTGGCTACGATCATGCAAGAAAACATGCAATAAATAAAACAATACATCAAACATTACCAAAAGACTAAAACAAGCTTTTAGAAATGATGGGCTTTGAGAGACGGTCGCGTGGACACCAAGAACGCATAAAACGGAGCTAGGATGGAAAAGATATGGCTGAAACAAGATTCAGGGACTAAATTGTGAATACTGGAAGTTTATGGAGTTTTCTGCAAGATTTCAGGGACCTAAACATAATTATGTGTGAAACTAGGAGGTCTAACATGTAAAAGGTTAAGGGTGGGCTGCTGAACATGAAAACTATGGAGTTCAGGGTTCAAAACATAAAAACAAGGACCTGCTTGAAAGGCTTTTATATAGGTGGAAGGGCATATTTGTGAATTCCAGAAATGGGGGGGGGGGGGGCTTATTTGCAAAGTTGCCAGGGTGGCCGGCAGGTGAGCTGTGGTGGCGCCACGTGGCGAATCGCGATTGGCTGGCTGGCGCAGGCATGACGCAAGCATGGCGTAGCTGCTGACGCCAGCGGTGGACCGCGCCCGTGGACCCGTCCCACCGGTCCACGGGGGACCGCCGAAGGGGTACAAGGCTCCTTTTAATCCGGACCGCCCGTGTCCATCGGACGGTCCCGGACGCTTGCGGGCGAGGCCGGCGGGGGAACGGCCGGCCCGCGGCGGCGCCGGCGGCAACGACGGCGGAGTTCGCCGGAGAAGAGCCAAGGACGGCCTCCCAGCCACTAATTCGTATGGCAAAAACACCATAAGAAAGAGGAGGGGAAGGGGAACTTACCTAGGAGTCGGAGGGGAGAAGGAAGCACTGGAGACAGTGGCCCAGCGGCGGGGGCGAGCGGCGGCGACGGTGCTCCGCGGCGGCGGCTCTGTGGAGAGGGAGGAGAGGAAGGGAGGGGCGTGGGGTGGAGAGGAGGTCTCGATGCCCCTTTATAGGGTGGAGGAGGAAGGGGAAACGACGCGGTGAGGCGGTGGTGGGAGCTCGGCCGGCCGGCCATTAATGGCGGCGGCGGCTCGGTGGAGGCGGTTACGGGAGGGGAAGAGGCCAAGGCGGCGGTGGGTGAGTGACAGAGGCGCCTTAATGGCTGAGTGGTGGAGGCGGAGGGCGCGGGGGCGGCGGGGGATGGCGGGGACGGCCGGCGGGCGCGCGCGGCCGTGGGGAGGAAGGGGGCGGCGGGAGGTTGGGGGTGACCCCGACATGCGGCCCCACTGGTAGTGAGAGAGAGGGGGATGGAGCGTAAGTGGGCCGGCGGGTGAGATGGGCCGCAGAGGATTCGTGGGCCTCGGTGGAAGAAAAGAAAAAAGAAGTGGGCCACGGGAAAAAAAGAGAAGAGAAGGATGGGCCGCGGGTAGAAGGTTTGGTTTGTTTTTTCTTTTCTTTTCTTTTTTTTTTCAAATCCTTTTCAAAAAAATTTTCAAACCTTTTTAAATCAAATCTTTTACATCTTTTTCACAAACCTTTTCTTAACTATTTTTAAAGGCTTTTCACAAACCTTTTTAAACAACTTTTCAAACATATTTTAAATTCAAACCTTCATTTTTTTAATTCAAACTTTTACACAAATTTTCACAAACTTTTCACAATTATTTTAAAACTTTTTCATAAATATTTTAAGACTTTTAAAACCACACCACAACCAAAACTCATGCATTTCAACATGATGCACAAACACTTGAGTGATTCTAATTATTAAATGTTGTTTAATTTAATTAAAGGCAAATTTATTTATTCAAATTTATTAAATCCTTAGGAAATGAAAACTAAACCATGTTTCTAGCAATATTTTATTGTGATGGAATTTTTGGGTGTTACAAATCCTACCCCCTTAAGAGAATCTCGTCCCGAGATTCGGAAGGATAGAAAGGGCTAAGATTCAAATTTTAACTTTAATTATTTTATTGATGTATTTGTGGCCATCACTCCACAGAAACATTCCAATCATGTCAAAGATCCAAATCATGCATGTTTACAACCAACAAGCATTAACATCGCATGTCCTCATAAGAACGACTCTATCGAAACGAAACTGATAAAAGGTAGGCAACCTAAGAAGCTATTCTAGAAACACGGGTGGTAGTTCAAGGTGGAAGAACAAGAATCAGACTAAGTGTAGAAGAAAACAAAAGATTTGATTTTGTTAGAGAATAAAGAATAAAATATATTTTTTAAGCGTAAATAAGATATTTTGAATGCTGGAAAGGCTTTCTAGATAAAGAGTTCTTAATATCGACCATTTCTATCTGAGGCTGCGTCCTACAGTCAGCATTGCTCTGATACCACTCTGTCACACCCGATTTTCCGTAGAAAACCGAATGCATCTCATACGTGTGCCAGGATCACAATTTCACACATATGATAGACTCATGAGTGTAATATCACAATACATTGCTCAAAACGTGCAGAAAAGGTTTATTAACTTTTATTACACTCACGAGGGTAAACACGAAGGTCTTTACACGAACAACGATAACTATGAAGATGCGACTCCATCTTCATCTTCCACAGGCTTCTGACTGGTTCATCGCATCCTCAGAACTCCTCGTAGTCGGTGAAGTACTCCACTCCGGGATTCTTCTTTGAATAGCGTAAGCAATTATGGTTGGAGCTCAGCAAGGCCACAGGAATAACCGGAAAGCAATATTAATCCATCTTTAAGTTCAATTAATCATGTGAGGGTCCAGACCGCTCTTGACCGTGAGCACGGCTGATTGATCAGTTTTACACTCTGCAGAGGTTGCACACTTTCACCACAGTTCACGTAAAAGTTCCGAAGAACTTTGAACCCAGCCACGCATGTGCTGATCAGGCACAATACCACACTTCCGAGGTGTGATTGCATAGGGACGCTACGAAGCCTTTACAAAGATATGCAAAAGCATCAACAACCCACGACAGTTACAGCTCACGGCGGACCATAACCCTCCCTAGTGGTCAGCACCTTAGCAAAGGCTGCTACCCCAAAAGAACCGGGCTATACCCTTGCAACCCGGAGCCCCCTGTGTTAACTTCAGATAAGGTCGTCAATACGATCGCACACCTAATTAATTGGCTAAGCCAGAGCCATATGGACTGTGGTTGCACTGTTTTCCTGGGTGGTTCTCCATGTTCCGATTAATTTATAGTATTCTTGATTAAAGCATAGGTAGAAGGGTGGTTAGGGTCACTTGCCTTTCTCCAACGATAAGCTACTCTCCTTTACTGCAGAGCTCTGCACTTGTTCTTCCTCGAACAGCGCGTTGGCTACGATCATGCAAGAAAACATACAATAAATAAAACAATACATCAAACATTACCAAAAGACTAAAACAAGCTTTTAGAAATGACGGGCTCTGAGAGACGGTCGCGTGGACACCAAGAACGCATAAAACAGAGCTAGGATGGAAAAGATATGGCTGAAACAAGATTCAGGGACTAAATTGTGAATACTGGAAGTTTATGGAGTTTTCTGCAAGATTTCAGGGACCTAAACATAATTATGTGTGAAACTAGGAGGTCTAACATGTAAAAGGTTAAGGGTGGGCTGCTGAACATGAAAACTATGGAGTTCAGGGTTCAAAACATAAAAACAAGGACCTGCTGGAAAGGCTTTTATATAGGTGGAAGGGTATATTTGTGAATTCCAGAAATGGGGGGGGGGCTTATTTGCAAAGTTGCCAGGGCGGCCGACAGGTGAGCTGTGGTGGCGCCACGTGGCGAATCGCGATTGGCTGGCTGGCGCAGGCATGACGCAAGCATGGCGTAGCTGCTGACGCCAGCGGTGGACCGCGCCCGTGGACCCTGTCCACCGGTCCACAGTGGACCGCCGAAGGGGTACAAGGCTCCTTTTAATCTGGACCGCCCGTGTCCATCGGACGGTCCCGGACGCTTGCGGGCGAGGCCGGCGGGGGAACGGCCGGCCCGCGGCGGCGCCCGGCGGCAACGACGGCGGAGTTCGCCGGAGAAGAGCCAAGGACGGCCTCCCGACCACTAATTCGTATGGCAAAAACACCAGAAGAAAGAGGAGGGGAAGGGGAACTTACCTAGGAGTCGGAGGGGAGAAGGAAGCACTGGAGACAGTGGCCCAGCGGCGGGGGCGAGCGGCGGCGACGGTGCTCCGCGGCGGTGGCTCTGTGGAGAGGGAGGAGAGGAAGGGAGGGGCGTGGGGTGGAGAGGAGGTCTTGATGCCCCTTTATAGGGTGGAGGAGGAAGGAGAAACGGCGCGGTGAGGCGGTGGTGGGAGCTCGGCCGGCCGGCCATTAATGGCGGCGGCGGCTCGGCGGAGGCGGTTACGGGAGGGGAAGAGGCCAAGGCGGCGGTGGGTGAGTGACAGAGGCGCCTTAATGGCTGAGTGGTGGAGGCGGAGGGGCGCGGGGCGGCGCGGGGACGGCGGGACGGCCGGGGCGGCGCGGCCGTGGGGAGGAAGGGGGCGGCCGGAGGTTGGGGGTGACCCCGACATGCGGCCCCACTGGTAGTGAGAGAGGGGGATGGAGCGTAAGTGGGCCGGCGGGTGAGATGGGCCGCACAGGATTCGTGGGCCTCGGTGGAAGAAAAGAAAAAAGAAGTGGGCCACGGGAAAAAAAAGAGAAGAGAAGGATGGGCCGCGGGTAGAAGGTTTGGTTTGTTTTTTTCTTTTCTTTTCTTTTTTTTCAAATCATTTTCAAAAAAATTTTCAAACCTTTTTAAATCAAATCTTTTACATCTTTTTCACAAACCTTTTCTTAACTATTTTTAAAGGCTTTTCACAAACCTTTTTAAACAACTTTTCAAACATGTTTTAAATTCAAACCTTCATTTTTTTAATTCAAACTTTTACACAAATTTTCACAATTATTTTAAAACTTTTTCATAAATATTTTAAGACTTTTAAAACCACACCACAACCAAAACTCATGCATTTCAACATGATGCACAAACACTTGAGTGATTCTAATTATTAAATGTTGTTTAATTTAATTAAAGGAAAATTTATTTATTCAAATTTATTAAATCCTTAGGAAATGAAAACTAAACCATGTTTCTAGCAATATTTTATTGTGATGGAATTTTTGGGTGTTACATCCACTCCACCTCTGCCTTAGGCCGGAGTAGCCCGCGATCCACCAGCGCTTGGATCTTTGCTTCGGTCATCGTCGACCAGACCCGTGCCGCCTGCGGGTCCGGGATGCAAGCCGCCTCCGCCGACATCTCAGCGCTAGGGTTTGAGTTGGATCTAATGTGGCACAGGGTCTTGACGCGCATGCGCCGGAGGAGCACGACGCGGAGCGTTGGCGCTAGTGTGAGCCTAGCCGAAGATGGAAGCTGGACGGGTGGGCGAGGGAGCACGGCGGTCGCAAGCTTGCTACGGCGCGTGCGCGGGAGAGAGAGAAGGCGATGGAAGCCGGAGCGACTGCAACAAGTGGAAGACGAAGGGGAATGGGGTCTACCCCGCCCCGGGTCACCCTATTTATAGGGGTCCACCGAATCTATCCGTTGCGGCTCCTTCCACCGTACAGCACGCCCCAACGGCTCTATCCCGAGAAGTTCGCGAGAAGATTAAGGCGAATTTTTCGCTAAACAGACTACATCTACGACCTAAATCTGAGTTTAGGTCGTCAGCCAAACAAGAAGATAACATCAGGTCGTCCTGATGTCAAACACGTTTGCAAGCCCCCAACATCATATTAAATTAGGTCTTTGGCGAATCATTTCGCCAAATCGACCAAGTACATGACAGAGGAGAGCAAACATTACATAGACCACCCAAGGCTACACATTTGCCTACGACCTTATCGGATCCAGAATCCGAGGATACACAACCGCCTACGAGCTTACTGGATCCAAAATCTGAAGGTACACAAGTCGCCTGCGACCTCATTGGATCTAGAACCCGGAACACAAGATAAACATACTACAAGGCCTGTGCCACCCAGAGCAGTCCTCACGACCTACTTTGCCGAAGCAGAGCACGTTGCGAGACTTCTCCTAGCACCAGGACCTTGATGGCGGCCTTGTGGGAGACAACTGCAGGACGCCACGCAAGCTAAGGCATGCTCGGCTCCAACTATTGGAATGGAGACACGAGCTTGCTCTTCGGTGTTGAAAACCAAGCCCTAGTGAGCTCCCGGTGTTCACCAGAGACGTCCTGCTGAAGCTCCAGCTCGAACAGCATCACCTCCAAACTCTACCTGGTACCTCGCAGAGGCTAGGCATAGAGGATGGAGATGTTGCCTACATTTCGCGAGAATTCTCCTAGCTCCAAGCATCTACAAGTGCAAGAACCTATAATCTGGTGGACGAACACATGCCCATGGCATGGCGGGAACACTACTCTGCAGCTCCATGGCTCGGTGGTGCTCGGAGCTTGCCCCCCTAAGTCACAAAGGAGCTATTTATAGCCGAAGTTGCGCCTCGCGCAGCTGGCAAAGTAATGATACTGTCACCAGGTGATACTAGGACCTGTATGCCTGTGGATGATTAAAGGCGACGACATTAACTTTCTTTTTGACTCACGACGTCTTTGCCGTTTGTGCATCAATGATGCGTGAGCCTCGCCGCAAGGTCACATGGCTACAGTAACTCCTCGATCAGTGGGCAGCTTGTCGTTTTCTGGGTCGCAAGAGCATCTCCGACCACTGTTGACCCGTGACCCTGCAGTCTACACTACACGACAAAACCTGACCCCGCGTCGGGTAGCTCTGCGCCTAATTTAGCCCCCTTTTCGACAACGACTTTACGACCTCTCTTCTACGACCTGGCGACTTTCATTTGCACCCGCTAGGATCTGCGTCCTAGTGCACCCGCTATGGCTCTGTACGTAAACGGACCTTCTCCAATCAGCCTATATTTCTGTTTCCTAAGCAGAATGGTTGTAGGTTCGATTGAAGACCTTCCGGGGTAGGCGTGCCTCGCTGCTCTACTAGATCCGTCTGGGTGCCTGGAGACCAGAAGTATCACGAAGATCGGAAAACTTCACTTCTACGATTTCGCCGGACCCCCGTGGTTGGTGTGCCTAATGCTGAGGTCACCAATACCTTAGCACAATGGCTTTGCTGGATGGCTGGCAGCTATGTTGGTCATCTGGACACCAAAAGGACCTCCTCGAGGTCGGCGTGCCACAAATATCTAGGTCTTGCAAAACCTAGGTATGACTATGGCCCTGCTAACCTAGTAGGGCGCCCCAAATACGTAACCTTCCGAGGTCGGTGTGCTCTTATAGCCCTGCCAGCCTGCTCTGGACACCCATGATTTTACGTCGAGAATGAAGGCCTCTCTGTGGGGTGCGCGCCTAGTGGCCCTACCAAGTATTCCTGGGTACTTGGGCGCTTCTTATTTGAGACCTTCCTAAGATCGGCATGCCTCGAGTGGCTCTACCAGACTCTTGCAACTATGCAAGATATCTGGGTGTCTTTACACTCCATACGTCCAAGATCAACATTCTTCTATTACTTCATCGTTGACCGTTTCAACTACTACAGAAGACCTTTTCATGCGATGTGACTTTCAAGATCCTGCTGGGTATGCTCGAATAGTGGACATCATCGATTTGAGACCTCTTTGAGGTCGGCACGCCTACAAGACCTCCTTGAGGTCGGCCCTGCCACACTCCTTGTAGCCGTGCTAGGAGATCTGGGTGTCTCTACACTTCGTTCGACCAAGACCATGACTTAGTTTTCTTCTCTTTTTGGAGCATTATTAAACCAGCCATGCTGTCTGCTTCAATGCTCGGGGACTACTCTACGAGTGCGTCTTTGACGCCCTCTTGTTTTCCTCGTCGTATCGACCTGTTGGGAAACCTGTTTCTCATCACGTCGCTACTTGACCTACTTTTTTTCTCTTCTTTTTTGGACCATCATACCGGCCATCCTGCCTGCCATGATGCTCGGATACTACTCATGAGTGCATCTTCGATGCCCTCTGAATTTTTCCATTGTCATTTCGATCTATTGGAAGCCTGCTTCCTATAGGTCGTCACTCGACCTCTCTTTGTTCAGCAAGACTACAAACAGGTTGGCTGCCAAGTCGATTTGTTATTTTTCTTTTGGACCGACGTGCATGCTATTCGACCTGTCGATAGCTCTGTGACTTCGTCATGACCTTTCTAAGGTCTCTACGTCTACACCTCGCTCGGGGGCTTGTGACACATGGGTAACCCTGGGTCCCCACCGACCAGGCTCACGACTGTCCCCGACAAGTGGGTCCGTCCTACTAGAAGATCTGCCGACCTGTTAGTGGGCCCAACCGACCTAGTTGGTGGCCTACACGACATCCTGAAGACCTTCTAGAAGATTCCCCATATGACCTAGTTCGTCACGACCTCAAGACTTGGCGTACAAGACAAGACCTTGGTGGACTTCGCCCAAAGCAGATCGACGGGACGTGGCAAGATGTGTAACGTAGACTTAGGTCTTCTGGTCGTAACGGACCATGAGTTTGGGAACCGACCTCATCCGCTGTCCAATATAAGGCGGACGAGGGGATCCCTTGTACAACCTACCTCAACCAATCCAATCCACAAGCAATCTACACCGACAACTGGATGTAGGGTATTACTCTCCGGAGGCCCGAACCAGTATAAACTCACAGTGTTCTCTGTGTTCCGCGTATTCATGCGTGACCTTCGATTCCTTAGCCTTAGACTCCTCCCCGCTGAACAAATAAACCACAGGGATTAACACCCCCCGTGGGCTGCCCAGATCTCACCATCTGACAGCATCTTCTAGCTCATACCGTGTGGGGATCCCCTCCAGACCATACCCATTACATGGCCATTCGCTGTGTGGGGATTGGACATCGTCGGGCCCCTGCGGAAGGCGCCCGGGGGCTTCAAACATTTGTTGGTCGCAATCGACAAGTTTTCGAAGTGAATCGAGGCACGACCTATCACCAACCTCAGGTCCGAGTAGGCCGTATCATTCTTCACTGACATTGTCTACAGGTTCGGGGTGCCAAACTCCATCATCACCGACAATGGCACCTTGTTTACTGGCAAGAAGTTCCTGGAGTTTTGCGACAACTACCACATCCGCGTGGATTGGGCAGCTGTCGCACACCCACATACCAATGGCCAGGTAGAGCGCGCCAACGACATAGTTCTGCAAGGTCTCAAGCCCAGGATCTTCGACAAACTGAACAAGTTTGGCCGAAAATGGATTCAAGAGCTACGGGGTTCACGCCGTTCTTCCTCATCTATGGTGCGGAGGCCTTCCTCCCCATAGATTTGGAATATGGATCCCCTAGGCTCAAGGCCTATCAGGAAAGCCTAAACTAGTAGGCTCGCGAAGACTCGCTGGGCCAGGCGACGAGGCCCATGACGTGGCAATGATGCACTCGGCAAGGTACCAATAGTTACTCTAGCTATAGCAAGCCCAAAAAATCCAGCGTCGAAGCTTCAGTAAGGGCGACCTAGTACTAACGTTTAAAGATGGCAACGGGTAGGAAATATCCACGTGCCCGTGGATATTAAACCGACAGGCGCGGATACGGGTCTAAGTCTGTGCCCGCGGGCACGGGCGCGGGCGTGACAGTAGACCCAACAGATAGTTTCTCACGGGCATGAAAAAATGATATCCACATCCGCAAACCCACCAGACCCGCTCCAATACCCTGACAGGTGGCCCCAACCCTAGTACCATGTATATAAACTGAAGTTAGGGTTTTATCCAACGCCCTTCCCATCTCCGAGTTTCCCTCATGCGCCTCCCGACCCTCACCGCCAGGCGCCAGGGGCTAGGCCTCCGCGGTCGGCGCCGCGTGCCGTGTCGCTACCCCTTCCCGGAGGCCACACCCATCCCCGCCGAGACGCCATCCACCGCCTCATCCAGGATTCCAGCCCCGACCCCGAGATTCCACCGTCCGCCGCCAGGAGCGGATTCCAACCCCTGAGATTCTGCCGTCCGCCGACAAGAGCTAGGCCTCCCCTGCCTGTTCTCGATGTTCGCCGCTCGACCTCCGTCCGCGCCTCATCTAGCGACGGCCGCCTCCATCCCTCACCGCCTGGAGGCTGGAGGCCGCCCCATCCAGTAGCAGCGATGGCTTCGAGCTTGCGGGCACACAAGCATGCCCGCGGGCGTGCGCTATCTGCGGATAGCGGGCACGGGCATGATTTGCTACCCGTGGCGGGTGGAGAGCGCGGACGCGGGCATAGGATTTTGGACGCAGGCGCGGGCACGTGAAGCCAGTATCCGCGGGCAGTACGCCCGTTCCCATCTCTACCAACGTTACGACAAGACAACCGAGGTCAACACAAGCTGTTGCTACCATGGGAAGAGCCTTACGTCATTGTCGAGGTGCTCAAGCCCGACACGTACAAGCTGGCGAACGAGAACGGTGATGTCCTCACCAACACTTGGAACATACAACAGCTATGTCGCTTCTACCCTTAAGACTTCCAAGCTTCATTTGTACATTTAGCATTCAAAATCTTAAATAAAAAAGGGTGACTTGGTTTTACCCTTGGCCAGGGCCTCGTACAAACCAAGTCCCCCTCGGGGGCTATGATGGGGGGTTCCTCCCGGAGTGCCCCGAAACTTTCGCAAAGACACTTTCTTTTTCAAGAAAGTTAGAATGTTACGCCTTGAGTATTTTTCGGGGGGAACGAAAGCCAGGCGCGAACTAACTAAGCCTAGGGCCGGTCGAGTTGTGAGACTGCTGACACCTCCGAGAGGATAAGCACCCCTCGTTACCCTACGACTAAGTTGGATCGTGAGCGCCAACTCCTTGGCCAACTTTCCCCGAAAAACCCAAGGAAAACACGACAATATATGAGACAAAAATCTGCAAATAAACTTGTGTATAACATAACATATTGTTTATACAAACGATCAACATCCGCCAAAATTTCTAACAAAATACTAACGGGCCTTGAGACCTGAGTCCTCAGGGAGCGCGGGGGCTTGGAGCGGCGGCGGCTTCACCCTCAGTGGCATTGGGGAACAGATCCACCTCGAACATATCAGCAAGGGCTGCGGCGGGCTCTAGCATGGACGCATCAACCACCCTCACCACTTCAAGCTCAGCGTCCTCACCTACGATGTCTTCGGGAAAGACATAGTCGTCCCGTAGTAGACTAAAGTCGAGGATGTAGTGGGTTGAGGTCAGCCCCAAGGTCTTCTGGACACCAAGTCGAAGGGCACCACGCAGGCACTCAGTAACCAGGGCTCCCAGGGACCGCATGCGACTTGCAATCGAGCTACCCGAGGATTGACCCTCGGTTCCCTCGAGCTCACGACAAACCTCGAGGGCAGCAGCCTCCAGGGCCTTGAGCTTGCCCTGGGCTTCGTTGTAGGCAACCTGGAGGGATTGCATCTCCCCCGAAGGGTCCGCCGAG
The DNA here is from genome assembly GCA_947561735.1 of Cenchrus americanus. NCBI lineage: Eukaryota > Viridiplantae > Streptophyta > Magnoliopsida > Poales > Poaceae > Cenchrus > Cenchrus americanus. Next base: position 80,521,032 of record OX387240.1, read on the forward strand.
CTCTTCTGTAGCTCTACGACACCAAAACGAATATTGTTGACAGATAAAAATTGTATCCACCTACGATCCGCAAGCGTACGACCTACACCTTCTTCACCACGTGATTCCCTAGGTTCTTGTCAATCCACTGAGCAAGGGGATTACAAGCGTTTGATCTACCTCTACTTACTAACTTACCCAAACCCTAATCTACGGTTAAACTATAAGACAACTACACTTACTAGAGAGAACGATTAAGCTAACAAGATAAAAGATACTTGCCCAAGGGTCTACGATACTTGAACATGCAACCGCTTAAAACATGAAAACCAATCTAATCTATCCGGGGTGTTGACCACAGTTTCACCCTTTCCCTCCCCCGCACTGTCACTACGCAGAGGTATTTGTGACTAGACCTATGATGGACACGACATATTGAATGGATCCAAGGAAGCATTGGGGCCTTACGCCCTTTACGGCATGGTAGCTAACCTTGACATCAAAGCTTCTTCAACACTAGATGATAGATAGATATCCGAACAAAGTAGCGATTACATCTCAAGATCGATTACAACCCATGGATAAATGAAAAGATTACCCCATAAAGGTGCTAGACATGGCATCGTTGATCATGGTGACGCTTCCGACGGTGTGGGTGCTTCCTTCGAGTTGAGTGATCCTTCTCCGAAGATCTCCCTCCTCTCTCTCTAGCTTGTAGATGGCCTCTCGGTGCGAATGTCTCTCTCTTTGCGAATGGCAGCGCCTCCACGAACTTAGGGTTCCTTCGGGTGCAAGAAAAGGGGGGATGAACCGACCCCCGGAGTGGGCCAGGCCTGCCGGCTTGGGACGACCAGCCCAGGCCCATGGTCGCCCCTTCGCTCCCGTGGGTCCTCATGTATTTATGCACTTTGCCCCCTCCACTTGCACTATTTTGACAATGTCATCCTCGCGTCCAAGATGGAGGTTATCCTTGCATGAAGTCCGGTCTTTTACGCTTCAATCCTCGAGGATGTTCCTTTGTAACACTTCGGTTCTTGCCACCATTGGAAGTGATTTCATCAAGCTCATGAACACAAACAAGACTCCTTAATTGCTCCTTTGAACTTGTTGTGAATCCGTCCTTTATATCCATGTTTTCCTACATAAACATAACACTTTTAAATGCACTCACAAAGATAAACTTGTTATATAATTAGTGTGCCTAGTGGCGGGTTAGTTCCATAATCAAATCCAAACCAAAGTGTAATGAACATGTGTTGACGGTGAATATCCGTCAACCTAGCCATGAGTTTACCTTTAATGTTGACATTGATTTATTATTCTAACCACTGGAACTAACCCCCCTGTATATAACAAGTTCACTCTTGCATGTCGATTTTGGATTTTATTGTTTACGTAGGAAATCTACGCTAAAGAGGAGACTTTCGTCATCCGCCACCGAGGAGCAGAGAAGAGAAGGACACCATCCCGGAGAGGAGAGGGTCGAGATGGTTGACTATGGTCCCCCTAGCCGGCATGAGAACCTTGCATGGAAGACCACGTCGGAGTTCCAAGAGTTAGGATCAAGATCAAGGTAGGATCCCGGTGGTGATCTTGTCCATGTATTACTTCTATGTTGAATTAGTAGATTGAATCTGATTCTTAGCATCAAGTGCTTTCGTTGTGATTTTGTCTTCGTTTGGGTGTTTTCCTCCTCGATCTATCCCGCGGGTAGATTGCATAGGATGTTCTTGTAGCCATGGTGGCTAGAGGTGCATACCCGATCTACCAAATGTTTTCATCTTGTTCTTCTTGAACTCGCCGAGTAGTACCAACCCGTAAGATTATCGCCCGTAGTGACAGTACGATAAAGGAGAAAAACGGGCATCCTCGGAGTCAGAACGAGAGTCATGCTTTCAATGAGATTTGTTTTGCTACATTCTTCTTTACTTTGGAACTTCAACAAAAGACCCGATCCAATCTCTAGATTGGTTCTCCCCTCTCTTTCTCTTGCTACCTCCGGTGTGCGGTAGACTATATGAGTCTTGATGATCTAGTAGATTAGATGCAAAAACAACCTCTTGAGATCAAAGCTTTTCCGCTTATTAGATTGGATCTTGCGTTACACATTGTTCCACGGATTCGATACGTTGGGTTCACACTTGAGGGAAGAAGGGTCCCTTGGCTATGATGGTGGACTTGTACGCTTGCGAGTCCAAACGAAAATTGATACATATTTTAACCGTCAACAAGCCCCTTTTTCTGGCGCCGTTGCCGGGGAACAAGTAATCAAGATTCAATCTAGTTTGCGTTTGTGAATATTTTCAGTTTTTCTCTTGATTTTTCTTTTGCATCTCTTAATTTTGATCATCCTCAAAACAAAAAAATCAATCTAGGGTTTTGCTAAACCCTAGTTTTCTTTTTAGCTTTTGTATATATTTTGTTTGTTGCTAACCCTAACCAGAGATGGACGGCTACATCTCCAACAAAAAAGGCATATATTTTGTGGATGGTCTAGAAAAAAATTGCAGGCAAAGGTGACATGCAACACAAGATCTAAAGGCGTAGGCCGAAGAGCGTTGGAATCTCCAAGAGAAACTCCACCTCGAAGATCGAGACGAGATCAACCTCATCACCACTCATCCTAGGGAGATCGTTCCTCAAGATTGTCGGAGCAATCGACATCGACAAAGGGGGAGATCAAGTTCTATATTGATGGTGTGAGGAGTGCATTCAAGTCAACCATGATTCGAGGTATGCAACACGATTCATGTTAAATACATTCTACCTGATCATCGCATCGGAAGGGAGGAGTCAAGGGAGAATGAAGCAAAGAAGACACAGAAGTTGTTGCATCCGTCAAGACCAAGAATCAATGCTCGTCTGTGAAGACAAAAAAGATGACTAAGCCGAAGAATAAACCTACACCGAAGACATGGATGGTGTAGAAGTGGGGCCCCCAAGATTGCAACACCCACAAAGAGTGTTGATCTGGAGCGAAGAGAAGAAGTCTAGCTATAGACTATAAACGAAGCGCTTGGCGGGAGGCAACCCGTTGAAGAGTCAAGCTACCAGGAGGGCAACCCAAAGAAAATTTTCAAGTTTTTCAAGTAAGTTGGTCTTAGAATTTGCTATGCATTACATATCATAAATTTATATGTGGTTGAATAATTTTTTTAAAGACATTATAATTGCTTGTCATTTTATTTGAATTTTATATTGATCATAAACCGATGACTTGAGCCATCCCAAGTTTTGTTTGCATGTTTTTGAGAAACCAAGACAGAAAATTCAGCACCTACCCCAACCTTTCATCCTCTCCATGGTGTTAAGGTTGGCTTGTTTTACATGATAAAAACACGCGAGTAGAGCCTTGCTATGTTTCTTTATGTTTTAATCTTTGATGAATGGTAGGACTCGCGTGAGCCTAATCATCTCGATTTTTGGTTTCACTCAACTTGACATCCATTAGTTTCTCTAGATTTAGAATTTTTCTAAAGCCCCATTGACTTTATTTTTATTCAAAACATCTCTATCGTGTTTGGCCAAAATTAGAAACAAAACCTATACCCCCACGGTCATGCCGGAGGAACTTGCTATCGATTAATGAAAGAAATCGATCCCGGTGCAACCAAAATAAATTTTTATAGTTGTTTTTGATGCCTAAGATCTCCTCTAATGGTATATTTGTACTCATTGCTAGTGTTGCGTTAATTTTTAAAGTTTCAAAATTAGAGGAGTGATTAGAATGTAAACATGATTAAGGGGAGGTTTTTTTAGTTTGATTAACATATAGTGCCCAACGATGCATCACGCGTCCATCATTTGGCATCTTGGGCACATGCAAAGGATAAGCATGGGGGAAGCAAGGGCTTTGTTTTGTAGAAAATTGGCGGAAGCGCAAGAGAAAAAAGGGAGTGACACAAAGTAAAACAATGGAGGTGGAAGATTAATCACGCAAGCGAAGATGTGGTTGTGAACGGTTCGGGCAATGGAATCTCGTGGATCACGTTGACACAAGGAAAGAAGGGAGCAAGAAGCATCTCGGAGATGGATCAAGCCCTCGGTGCTCCCCTTCGCCAGGTAAGTAATTTATGTATTTATTAATTTGTGTTCTTGAGTTCTTAGCCCGTAAGTTTCATAAACAACCTAGAAAAATTTGAGTTCGATGGTGTTGTAGGATCTTGTCATGTTAACACCAAACCTTTTTCATTCATGTTGATAATGCTTTGATGCCTAAGTCTAGCTACCATGCTTAATGGGAGTATGGGGTCCGCTGCTCCCGTAGATCCCATCAACATATCTTTTGTAAGTTTAGCTAAAGTGGCCTTTTGTACACACCTCAATAAATTAGTTTAGCTTCACCTTAATAGGCGGTTACATGTTCAAGAATCCATAAACCCTATGGGGCTAATATCGATCCTAACTTGTGCACCTCACTGACCACCCTCTAATAATAACAATAAAGAAAATTCACCATAATTTCCATCCCTCCATATACTTCCCTTGTGTGTTTTTCCCACTGGCAAGCAACCCTCGGTGCACTCGTTGTGAGTTAGTGCAACAAAAATATGGAAGATGGCAACAAATTTCTTCACCAATAAAACACGATCATCGAAGGTGCCATCATCGAGCTCTTCGAGGAGGCACTCAGTCTCCGAGTCTCCCCGAATTATAGAGGAAGATATGGCACCACCAAGGAGAGACAAGCTGCCCCTTGGTGGCATGAGGAGTACACGAAGTTCATCCATGCGGTACACCGAACCGCGAGGACACTCGGAAGAGCCACCCGTTCCACCATGATGCTCAACTCGTTCATCCGCTCCACCACCATACACTCTGAGGTGTTCCAATGGATGTATCATGAACACGAAGGAGGAGGAGGAGAGGTGTGTTCGTCTTGAGAAGAGGCTTGTGCCAAATTTTGACTTCGATGACAACACCCTCCAAGTGTTGGATTCTACTCAGATATCAAATCTTGAGCAACCTTGGATGGGTGCGATTCTTCATGGAGTTGGTGTGAATACTCACAAGGTGCTTGATTTGGAAGTCCTTATACATTAGCACCGGTAATCAATGAAGGAGCGTCGTGCCTCTCATTTCACCTTGAAGATGAAGAGCAACTAGTTCCTTATGGATATATTGGAGAACTAGTTCGGTACAAGAAGGAAGCCCGGAGCAAGTTGTTGCCCAAGAAAACAAAGGGGGGGGGGGTTAGAAGGATTTTTGGGGAATGATTTCGAGAAGATTACGAGAAACCCAAAATTTCTCTTTGTCGGGATTTCTTTGGGATCGGGTACATGAAGCAAGGAAAGTGGAGATGAGAGGGTGCAAGTTGACGTTCCTCTTTCCAACATGGGGCTGAATTTATTTATTGAAGGGAGACAAAAATTGGTTAGAGGAAGGATTTCTTGTATCAATGAAAAAGATTAAAAATGAAAATTGTGTAAGAGGGATCATCCTCCGTAGCCCAAGACGAAGGAGGGACTGCGCATGAAGCTAATAAACAACCATGGAAGGATTCCAATGCAACCACCATATGAAGGAAGTATGTCAAATGCAAGCATGAGGGAGTGGGGCAGCCACGCCATCACATCCTCCACCATACATGTTCCTCACGAAGTTTTCATGGCGCTCCATCCAACAAATGCAAGAAGAAGAGACCGCAAACATCGCCTATAAAATTGGTCACCTTCACCATTGGAGCAATTTAGAGGAGGACCGACACAATCACAAAACAAGCAAGAATACAACGCGCCGGACTATCAATATCAACCACTGAAAAATAAAGGAAGAAGGAGGAAGAGAAGAAAATAATAATGTTTTCAAAACCGATTTCATTTTATCCTTTTCCTTTTCTTTATTTTCAGCTTTTGTGCAAGTTTATATATGTGTAGCATTTTCTATTTTTATTTATTTTCAGCATGTGCGATAATAGTAGGGTTAGTTTAAGATCACCATGAATAAAGTTTCCCACCTTGATCAACCTTTGGTAAAAATATTAAGTTGATGCCATGATAATATATGATGAAAAGTTGTCGCTTTGATCAACTTTTGTACTTGTTTAATGCATGATTAAGCTAATGCTCTCTTTAATATGAATCTGAAATTAATTAAATGCTAACTTAATGTTTTGTGGAGGTTATGATAAAAATAAGACCCATAGTGTTATTTTCATGCTCTCAATTTTGGATGAGTTAAAGATGCTTTGTTCTTAAAAATATATATGCTAACCTTGTCATTAATGCTAATTGCATTTTGCTCTACCTATCCAAAGCCATATGCAAACACACACACACACACACACACACAAACATGTTGAGTGCATAAACCTTAGTGCATGAACCTTAGTGTACAAGAATTATTCTTGGGTGAGTTATTTCAAGCCTTGATTTCTCTGTCCCGAGACTAAGAAGCTGATCATTCCGTTTTTGCGTATCTATCTTATTGCTAGCCTTTTTATCCGTGCATTGTGTATCCCCACATCGGATATTTCACAAACCTCGCCGAATATCCACCCTTAAAACCAAAAATATCATCTTTTGTGTTTACCTCCTTGACCACAACCTATCATTGAGTATGGATCGTCAATTCAAGGAAGATCGCAAGATGGTGCCAAGGTTGAAGATTTCAAATATCTCTCCAAAGGAAAAATATTTCTAGTACCTACCTTATCTCTATCACCTCTTTGCCCGAGGACGAGCAAACGTCTAAGCATGGGGGAGGAGATAGGTACATTGCAATTTAGAGTTCAAGGGGAGCAAATAAAAGAATGATGAAAGAAAAAAAGAAGAAAAATGAGTATAAAGAAAAAAAGAGATAAAGAAAAAAATATGTATGAGAAAAAATATATTAATTTATAAAAAAATAAAATGAACTCTCCGGCTCTCTAAAGTGCATTAGGAATCTCAAAAGTTTCAAGATTTAAGATCCAAACTCATTTTCCAACCATGTGCAATATGATAACGAGGACTTCCTTTGTGCCTCGGGATCACTCTTTGCCATTTGCACATGTCCACCTATCTCAAAGTGTGTGTATTTCTCTCTCCCCCTCCTTGATATAACATTATTTTCCAATGACCTTTTTGATGAGTCTCGGTACGACCATGAGAAGCTTGTCTTGTTTTGATAACATCTCATTTATAATATCTTGGTAGGACTAAACTTTTCACATATAGCTCCACACAAAGCCTTCCACTATATATATTGAGATGGGAAAGGAGTAGAATGGATAGGCTTTGAGAGACAAAATGAGATGAGAGCACAAGATCAAGATGCAAGGAAGTTTATTTTTGAACTTTGTTTAGCTCTTTTTCTTCATCTCGCTCTTAATTTCAAAAATTCTAAGATTTGAGAGCATGAGGTAATTACTTTTGGGAAGTGCTTAAATTAATATCTACCCTCCATAAGGATGAAGGCTAGTACATTATGGAACTTTAATGATTACATCCTTGAGAGCATTATGTTTTCTCCTGTATGATCAAGTGCAGTGTATAAGAAATGAAAGGCAACACTGATATTCATTAAAGACTTACTTGAGGACGAGCAAGGTTTAAGCATGGGGGAGATGTTGACGGTGAATTTCGGTCAACCTAGCCATGAGTTTACCTTTAATGTTGGCATTGATTTATTATTCTAACCACTAGAACTAACCCCCCGTATATAACAAGTTCACTCTTGCATGTCGATTTTGGAGTTTATTGTTTACGCAGGAAATCTACGCTAAAGAGGAGACTTTCGGGATAAGTTCATCAAGCACCTTGGAAGAAGATCATGAAGCCCAACAAGAGTCAAGACATGCGATGAAAATGACTCCAAATGACCCGAGGATCGAAGCGTCAACATGCAAATCTTCAGGGACTCAACCAGGAAACGACGAAGCTTGGATAGCAAGATTCAAGCCTTAACCGTGAAGTAAACAACATCAAAGGCCCACATGCAAGTGCACACAAATAAGGAATCGCGCGAGAATCAACCGGGGAAGAAACTAGGGCTGAACTGGGCCGAAACAGGCCTGGGCCGGCCGGCCTGGGCCGACCGGCCCTGCCCATTCCAGGCCCAGTTCAGTGCCCCATTTTACCTAGCCGCCTCTCGGGCTATTGATAGCCCCCTGGCCGAGAGCCACGCAAAAAGACATTTGTCATCCATTGCCGAGGAGCAGAGAAGAGAAGGACACCATCCTGGAGAGGAGAGGGTCGAGATGGTTGACTAGGGTCCCCCTAGCCGGCGTGGGAACCATGCATGGAAGACCACGTCGGAGTTCCAGGATCTAGGATCAAGATCAAGGTAGGATCCCGGTGATGATCTTGTCCATGTATTACTTCTATGTTGAATTAGTAGATTGAATTCGATTCTTAGCATTAAGTGCTTTCATTGTGATTTTGTCCTCATTTGGGTGTTTTCCTCCTCGATTTATCTCGCGGGTAGATTGCATAGGATGTTCTTGTAGCCATGGTGGCTAGAGGTGCATACACGATCTACCAAACATTTTCATCTTGTTCTTCTTGAACTCGCCGAGTAGTACCAACCAGTAAGATTACCCCCCATAGTGACAGTACGGTAAAAGAGAAAAACGGGTGTCCTCGGAGTTGGAACGGGAGTCATGCTTTCAATGAGATTCGTTTTGCTACATTCTTCTTTACTTTGGAACTTCAACAAAAGACCCGATCCAATCTCTAGATTGGTTCCCCCCTCTCTTTCTCTTGCTACCTCCGGTGTGCGGTTGACTAGATGAGTCTTGATGATATAGTAGATTAGATGCAAAAACAACCTCTTGAAATCAAAGCTTTTCCGCTTATTAGATTGGATCTTGCATTACACATTGTTCCACGAATTCGATACCTTGTGTTCACACTTGAGGGAAGAAGGGTCCCTTGGCTACGATGGTGGACTTGTATGCTTGCGAGTCCAAACAAAACTTGATATATATTTTAACCGTCAACAACATGTTTGGTGTTCCAAAATCAACAAATATCAAGCCTCGGAAGAGTGCAACAAAGAACCAAAATGGTTGAAGGACGAGACTTACCCTTGACCCGCATTTTTTCGGTCGCGAGCGCGGCCCGCACGGTGTCGATGTCCCGTAGGAGCTGGGAGATTGAAGCATCGCACTGCTTAAGCGTGTCCATCGTTCCCCTGAGCTCCTCACGCTCGAGCTGTAGCTAGGACTGGGCCTCCTGGAGAGCGGCACCCATCTGCTGAATCTCCCAAGCTTTTTCTGCAGCCTGAGAGAGCTGGTCCCGTGCCTCCTCGAGCGCCTTGTGCTTCCGCTCAAGTTGAGCTTGAGCCTCGGCGAGAGCTGTGTCCTTCAGCGGGAGCCGAGACCGCGCCCCCTCATGGGCAGTGCGCTCCTCGGCGAGCTGGCCCTCTACAGCCATCAGCGCATCACCCTACTCCTTCAGGGTAGCGGCGAGCCCCTCAGCCTCCTGGGCCTTCTGCTCGGCCTGAGCGAGACGCGCTTGCACATCCTCCAGCGACACATGCTCGCATTTGGCATGGGCCTGCGCTTCAGCAAGGGATGCATCCTTAAGTGCGAGCTGGGATATCACCTCACTCAGCGTCGCGACTCCTACTGGAGTTCCCCCTCTTTACCCTGCAGCACGGCGCCGAGTTGTTCGGACTCCTCGGCCTTCTGCTCCGCCGTGGTGGGCGTCGCGTTCCTCCTCTGCACGACACAGCTCGCCCTTCTTTTATTCGAAGCTCACCTTTGCCTCGTACATCTCGTTGCGAAGGCATTCCATCGCTGGGCCCAGGTGTTCGTTCTCCCGACACGCCTCCTCCAGGTCGGCGTGGAGTTTGGCGAGGTAGGAGATTTTGTCCCCCGTGTCGCCCCACAGTCGCTGCCAAAACGAATAAAATGGAAAAGACTCAGATGAGGCATAACCAAAAAAGGAGAAAACAAGAGCAAGGGAGGCGACAGGACTAGTGCGCGAACCAGGAACAGCGCCGCCGCCACGTCTTTGTGAAGCCTCAAGGCCTCGCAAAGCAGGCCATGTACCTTGGATCCCACTGTTGACGGTTGAAACACGTAACAACTTTCGATCCACAAGTGTACAGACCTACACCTTTTGCACCACGGGGTGACCCCCAAGGTTCTTGTCAATCCTCGGAGCAAGGAGATTGCTAGCGCTTAACCAAGTACTAATCTAGTTGATGGGAAACCTTTGAAAGGGTTATTAATCTAAAGGTAAAGATAATCTAACCTATGTTAATCTAAGAAGTCTAAGGTGAAACTAGATGGCAAAGGGTGGACACAAGAGAGAGATTAAGATAGATAAGTGTTCCCTCCCTAGGGTATAGGATCACATGAACATGCATCTACTACATGAAAAGGGTGTTGCCTACACTAGCTTCATGGCGGTTATGCAGCCGCTAAGCCTTTTCCCTCCACCGTATTGTCACTACGCAAGGTAATCAAACACATTCACGTATAACCGCATCTATATCCAAGCATCCATAGGGTTAAGCTAATCACCACGATTACCACAAACCCAACACATGTTGTACATACATATGTGAGTAAAGCACTCGCATAGACCATTAAGCATCGAAAGACATAGTGTTCATGTAGCGATCACATAACATGTATCCATCTAACCCTAGGGATGCACGGAGACATTACCCCATCATCTTACAAGGATTGAAGCATATAGGGGTGATGAAGACTCCGGAGAACGTCGTCGATGAAGATGGCGGCGATGAAGCTTGGGAACACCCCTAGGCCAGCAGCTTGGAGTTCTCCTCTTGCTTCCTTCCCTCCCCTGGCGTTGATCCTTGCGACGAGCTCATCCAACTCTCCCCCTCATCTTGCAGTGGCGGTTTTCTGGTGAATGGCGTCGGTAGAATGATTTTTGATGTGGCGGCGGACGGAGGAAGAGGCAATAAATAGACGAACACCTAGGGCAAATGGGGTGCCGAACCGGGCCCGGAGTGGGCTGGGTCGGTCGGCCCAAGCCGGTCGCCCCAGGCCCGGTTCGGCCCCGATTTCCTTCCCGGTTGCTTCTCACGTGATTCCTTATTTGTGTACACTTGCATGTGGGCCTTGACGTCGTTTCCTTCACGGTTAAGGCTTGAATCCTTGCTATCCAAGCTTCGTCGTTTTCTGGTTGAGTCCCCAAAGACTTGCACGTTGACACTTCGGTCCTCGGGTCATTTGGAGTTATGTTCATCGTGTGTCTTGACTCTTGTCGGGCTTCATGATCTTCTTCCAAAGTGCTTGGTGAACTTATCCGGAAGTCTCCTCTTTAGCGTAGATTTCCTGCGTAAACAATAAGCTCCAAATACCACATTCACAAGTGAACTTGTTACATCATTAGTATGCCTAGTGGCGGGTTAGTTGCAAATCATAATCAAAACCAATGTATAACAAGTACTCTAGGTTGACGGAAATTCACCGTCAACATCTCCCCCATGCTTAAACCTTGCTCGTCCTCGAGTAAGTAATCCTTGCTTAAAAGGGAAATCAACGTTGCCATCCAATGTTGTCCCTGCACTTAGTCATTCATGACGAGACAAATTGCTCTCTCTTAAGAATTTATTTTTAAAGTTCAAGTTGTGACTGACTTCTTTTTCATTATGAAAGATAGACTAACAATAAAGAACAAGCCACATTTAATAAACACGATGCTCTCAAAGTTAAGTGAACTTCAAACCATTACCTTGTTACATGGAAGAATTTTCAAAAAGATGCATATCCACCATAAGTGAATATCTCTTGCAAAAGCTGATGGAAACACTAATCTCATCAAGTCACTCAAGCCTATACTAGATTATTTTCAACCTATTCTACTCATATGCAATAGTGGAAGGCTTATGTGGATCTTGGAAGGTTAAAAACAATCCTAGCAAAACATACATCTAAAATATTGTCAAATTAAGAGAGAGATCTATTGGAATTATCAAGACTCATCAAAAAGGCCATGGAAAATAAATGTTGGAAAGAGAGAGGGATGAAACACACACATTTAGATAGGTAGAAATGTGCGAGTGGCCAATGTATGATCCCGAGGCACGAGTGAAGTCCTCGTTATCAGATTGCACATGGTTGGAAGATTTGAGTATGGATTTGTCATCAAGGCACTTGAGAACTTATGAAGAAAAAATAACCGAGGAGCATCTTTATTTTATTTTATTTTATTTTATTTACTTTTATTTTGTTTCCTTCTCATTTTTCTTACTTTTATTTTCTTCTCATCATAATTTTTTTTTCATTTTTCATTTTTTTTCTTTTGCTCCTCAGAAACTTTTTCAACATAATACTTACATAACATTTGTTAGAGGTGATGTAATGACTCCTCCCCCATGCTTGAACGATGCTCGTCCTCGAGCATAAAAAAGAGGGGGGAATGACTGCTAAAGTAAGTATAAATTCCATAATCTTGCGGAATCTCCATCGAGAATTTGACTCCATACTCAAATTGGGTTGTGGACAAGGAGGTGATCACAAAAGATGTTTTTGGTTTAGGGTGGATGCCTGGCGAAGTTTGTGAAATTTTCGATGTGAAAACCCACAATGCATGGACAAAAAGGCTAGCATGAAAAAGTTACACAAAGGAATGACCAGCTTCTTAGTCTCAAACCATAGAGATCAATCCTAATCCAACTCATCAAAACATATATTTGCAATCTACGAGTTTTGTTATCATAAAACATATATGTATATGGCTTTGGTAGGTAGAACTTTGCAAGAGCATCACAAATATGTAGATAGCGTAAAAGTTAAGTTTTCATAAAAACAACAAGTTATCCGGCTATCTATGAACTTAAATCAAAGAGCAAAGATATGTATGTGGGTCTAGAGCATAGTCATTTCACCTCCACAAATAAAAGAGACGGTATTTAAATTAATTTCAGATCATATTATAGAGAGAAATTAGCCAAGACATGTATAACTTCATGTAGGTAAAACAAAGCGGCAACTTTCATCATCTTTCCGTAAGCATAGGCAATATAAAACATCGAGGTGAACACATGGTCATGTCTATATATTGAAAATAAAAAGAAACCTAGGTTGTCCTCCTAGTATCCATGTTATTGTTGTAAGAGAAAAACAAAATATTGCACTTAATAAAGTTGAAGGCATACTCACAAGTATTTATATTCGGAAAAGAGAAGGTCCATGGAGGTGTTACCATCCTTTGTAGTTCTTCGTTGCCTTCTTCAGACATCTCCATGTATCAATGTGAATTTTGCTTTTGTCTTGATTTATCAATGCTCCTAAACTCCTCAATTTGATCTTGTATTCTTAATGGAGTCATTGGTCGCCCTTCTCTTCAATGTTGTCATCACCATCTCCTCTTTCTTGTTCTCATTATCTCCTTACTGTATCTTTTTCATAGATTTCTCCTCTGTCTAGAACAGAACATATATTGAAATATAGATCTATTGAAAAGTTTATGAAATTATCTTTCCAACGTGTGGTCATTCATCGAAAACGGAGTTCAAACAAGGGAGCTATATCCGTTTTACTTCAGCGCTGCGTGCTGTCCAAAACTGATTTCAGGACGTGTTGCACTCGGTGATTCGGGCATAACCTCTTGTAGGAACCTCCGATTGTCTTGATTCTTGATTTGTTGGAATCGAAACTTCATGGTGCTTCTACATATCCAAAAATACTCAGTGTTTTCCCTTTGAGACCACGCAGAATTTTGATGAGATCGGTGGCTTCTTGCGCATTGATCCGGAGACGTTGATGATCTTGGTCATTTTTATCTTCTAGAGCAGAATGTTGCACTTCCATGTTGAAGATTCAGAGTCTCCCCCATGCTTAGCATTTTGCTAGGCATGGAAGAAAAAGACAAAACATTTTTATCTTAGCCATCCTTCAATTTCCTTGTAGTGAGAGTCTCTATCTTGCCTGCAAGACGTTTTAAGCGCACATTCTACCCCCAAGGTGACGGTTGGGAGTAGATAGAATTGCCAACAATTCAACAATACCTCCTAAGATTCTTAACTTGTGGCATAATTAGTCTAATGAGAAATAACAACCTAATGAGTGTACGAGGTGCAAGGTGTGTATGCACACGATAGGAAAGCATATAAACAAAGACAATGTTTTCACCTAGTTCTAAACACCATGTTTACAACTAGGTTGCCGAATTTCTCCATAGCCATAAAGGTTGATAAATCTAGGGTTAAAACACCATGTCTATCCCTAGATCAATAACTCTTATAGCACAAAAAAAAATAAAGCATATTCCAAAGCTTATAAACTAACTAATGCAACATGAAAACATATGAAAAACTAGCAAGGTTTATCGAACTTAACGATGATGGTATGCAATCATGTTTAAACATCACGTTTACACAAGATCACAAAAGGAAAATACTCATAATGCCTTATGAATCATTAACATGGAAAAGGAAGCATACATCATTAAGTATATAAAACAACCAAGCCAACTATGTACAAAACATGTATACACAAAGAAACATCTCGTTGATAACAAAATGCAATGCATGCAAATAAATAAATATGATCATGAACATGATGGTGGTTCTAAAAAGGAAAACTAAACTTAGATTAATAACCACAAGTTGATCATCATAGGATGGTGTAATTCATTATTTTCTCTAAGAAAGAAGTAAAAACATAAAGAAACGGGCTGCCTCCCGAAAAGTGCTTCATTTAAAGTCATAGAGCTCGACTTTCTCACATACCTTCTTTTCGTTGCATAGCCATGGCCCTTCATGCAAGAAGAAAAGGTACCAATGCAGCTTTAATTTACTTCCCATGTTGTGCTTGATCACTTATAGAAGACTTGCCCAAGGCATCCATTTTGCTTCATCGCTATCTCCTTCTTTATAACCCTTCGGTGCTGCCTTCACTCCATGAATTTTTTTTCTTTAATGTCCAGAACAGAAAGTATACCCAAGCTCTACTCCATTGCATAGTGCACAAAATTTCGTTTCCAAAGAGTCTTTATTTGCCCAAATCGGACTCCGGACAAGAGAGTTATGTCCATTTTACTTCGGCGATGAAATCTGTCCTGAAATTTTCGAATGCGCAACGCTCAATATTTTCTCCATAACTCCTTGCACGGGTCTTCAAATTCGTTGGTTCTTGATGCGTTGGAATGTCAACTTTATGGAGCTTCTGAATATCTCATTTTCTTCATTTGTACACCTCTGAAAAAGCTCTCAAATTGATGAAGACAACAGCATCCATCGCGGGATTTGGATAGGTTGATGATTTAAGTTGCAACTCTCTAGGCATAACTTCTTTTTTAATTATTCGAGCCTTGACTACATGGTTAGTGAAAATCGGGCCTTCTCCCGACATGTGCTTTTCTAAGGTCATTAGCTTGACCAAGCGCAAAGCATGATCAAAACTTACAAAACTTATTGTAAACATATGCATCCATAATTAACACCACATGCGAATTGTAGCAACAAGTCAAGGTGTAAACAAAAGAAGCATATGTTTCATGCATAGCACTTAGCTCACCATTAGGAAAGGTTCTTTAGGTGTGAGATTAATTGGTTCAAACATAAATGTTTCCTCTTTTTCATTCTCAACAAAATCTAGCCTATCAACATGATCATTATTGTCACAAGGCATAGAATTTAAACTATCATTTATTCTATTGATTGAGCATGAGTATTTGAATTTATCATCATCAATACCAATAACATCTTGAGATTTCAGTGCGTACCTTAGCCTTAGAGCTTTTTCAACAAGAGTGATATTTGGTCATCTAGCGGTGTTGAAGGCAAATCAATCTCAACGAGTGAAGGTGTCTCTTTGTTCCCATTTTGCACCCCTCCATCTCATCATGGAACATGTAATCCATCAACTACATTTGCATTTTTCTCTTCTTTGAAGTCTTCATTGTCATCCTTCGTCTTCAAAGTCTTGTATATTACTTTCTTTATCTCCCGTGTACCACATGTTGTCAAGATCGCTCATCGTTGATTCACTCTTTTCTTCATCCTTGAGTGCTTCCATGTCTTGATTTACTAATGTGTAGGCTTCAATAGCACACAAGTTATCACCGTGTGGGGAGGGCCCTTCTTGGAGTACTTGCTCTATGTCAACTCCTTCCCATTCATCTTCTAGCTTGAGTCCTATCATCTCCCATTTATCCTTCGAGTCACTAGACTCGTCACGGTTGTACTCTTCTCTTTCTTCATCATAAATCCTTGAGTTCTCAAACCGGTCAATCCATCCTTCATCTCCTTCTTCTCTTTCTTCTTCAAATATCTTTTGGATCGACTCTTCACTCATCTCTTGATCAAATATATCTTCAACTAGTTTGGCAACGTGTCGGCGTTCCTTCTTCCTTCGGTAGTTGATTAGTAGGGCAAAATCAACTTGAATCCAACCGGATTGATTGAACTCCGCCAATGGTCTAGCATTCCACATACTTCGGCCTACATTCATGTTAGTTTCAACATTTTTAATATCCGAAATGACTTCTCTTACCTTGGGAAGTGGATCTTCAGTTTCTTGTATGGTTGGTTCATCTTCCTTGACCTCCGGTTCATCTTGTTCAGAAAATTCAGCAAGCACCTTGGGCTTGCTTTTGTGGTTTTGCTCCTCTCGACAATGTGTTTGCCAATCTCGTTGCATTCTTTGTCCATTGCTTATCCTTTGTAAGATTTGTGCAGCTTCACTAATTGTTTTATCCATTATATCACCGCCTGCACACATGCTTACAAAACGAGACGAGTTAGGGGTTAGTGAAAATAAAAGGTTTTCAACATCAAGTCACCGGAAAATCCCAAGTTCGGGCCTCGCTCAAGTAGTTCATTAAAACGGCCCCATGCTTCATCAATTCCTTCACCTCTCCTTACTTAAAAGTGAGCACTTGCCTCCTTAAGTCTTGGACCTTGCTTATTGGAAAGAACTTCATAAGAAACTTCTTCACTAGCTCATCCTAATTTCCTTTTGCTTCAATAGACGCAAGTGTGTACCATCTTCACGCTTCATCTTCGAGAGAGAACGGAAAAAGATTCCACTTGAACCAAGTGGCCGGAACTCCTTCTTGTTGCACTGTGTTGCATATCATCGTGAATTCCCTAATGTGTCTATATGAGTTGTCATCCTCCAATCCTCTAAATGGTTTTGTCACCACTAACTTGATGATTCTAGGCTTCACTTCATAGTGGGTTGTAGCAAGCGCCAAATCTGATTTTTGCATCTCGATGTTTTCCATTGACGGCATTGCTAGCTCCCTTAGCGACATCTCTTTGTCTTCCAATAGTAAGGTGAACAAATCTCATCTAGGCACAAGAAAAGTAGAAATAAAAACAAAAAGATTTTTTTTCTAGAAAATAAGGGTTAGATGTTAGTAACCAACAAAATTAATACTAGATTAAGCGTAGCAAACTGGGTTGCTCCCCAGCAACAACGCCAGAAAAAGGGGCATGTTGACGGTTGAAACACGTAACAACCTTCGATCCGTAAGCGTACTGACCTACACCTTTTTCACCACGGGGTGACCCCCAAGGTTCTTGTCAATCTGCGGAGCAAGGGGATTGCTAGCGCTTAACCAAGTACTAATCTAGTTGATGGGAAACCTTTGAAAGGGGTATTAATCTAAAGGTAAAGACAATCTAACCTATGTTAATCTAAGAAGTCTAAGGTGAAACTAGATGGCAAAGGGTGGACACAAGAGAGAGATTAAGATAGATAAGCGTTCCCTCCCTAGGGTTTAGGATCACATGAACATGCATCTACTACATGAAAAGGGTGTTGCCTACACTAGCTTCATGGCGGTTATGCGGCCGCTAAGCCTTTTCCCTCCATCGTACTGTCACTACGCAAGGTAATCAAACACTTTCACGTATAATCGCATCTATATCTAAGCATCCATAGGGTTAAGCTAATCACCACGATGACCACAAACCCAACACATGTTGTACATACATATGTGAGTAAAGCACTCGCATAGACATAGACCATTAAGCATCGAAAGACATAGTGTTCATGTAGCGATCACATAACATGTATCCATCTTACCCTAGGTATGAATGGAGACATTACCCCATCATCTTACAAGGATTGAAGCACATAGGGGTGATGAAGACTCCGGAGAACATTGTCGATGAAGATTGCGGTGATGAAGCTTGGGAACACCCCTAGGCCAGCGGTTTGGAGTCCTCCTCTTGCTTCCTTCCCTCCGCCGGTGTTGATCCTTGCGACGAGCTCATCCAACTCTCTCCCTCATCTTGCGGTGGTGGTTTTCTGGTGAATGGCGTCGGTATAATTATTTGTTTGATGTGGCGGCGGACGGAGGAAGAGGCAATAAATAGACGAACACCTAGGGCAAAGGGGGTGCCGAACGGGCCCAGAGTGGGCTAGGCCGGTCGGCCCAGGCCGGCCGACCTAGGCCTGTTTCAGCCCGGTTCGGCCCCGGTTTCCTCCCCGGTTGCTACTCGTGTGATTCCTTATTTGTGTGCACTTGCATGTGGGCCTTTGACGTCGTTTCCTTCACAGTTAAGGCTTTAATCCTTGCTATCCAAGCTTCGCCATTTTCTGGTTGAGTCCCTGAAGACTTGCACGTTGACGCTTCGGTCCTCGGGTCATTTGGAGTCATGTTGATCACATGTCTTGACTCTTGTCGGGCTTCATGATCTTCTTCTAAATTGTTTGGTGAACTTATCCCGAAAGTCTTTTCTTTAGCGTAGATTTCCTGCGTAAACAATTAACTCCAAATACCACATTCATAAGTGAACTTGTTACATCATTAGTATGCTTAGTGGCGGGTTAGTTGCAAATCATAATCAAAACCAATGTATAACAAGTACTCTAGGTTGACAGATATTCACCGTCAACACCCACCTCGAGGAAATCCCTCTAGTCAAGAAACTCTGCGTGAACGCTCCACTGTTTCCCAGGGGACCCACGGGTGATCCAGCCCAGTGCACCAATCACCAGGGAATTCATCGTAGTCGCGCCTACCCCCGGCGGTGGCGCTCCAGATGCATGCTCGAGAGAAGCGTCCCCCCGCACTCCGTCATCCTCCACCAGGGTCCCATCCCGCGGGATGGTCACATCCGCTGCGAGTGAGACCCCTCCCGCACCGCTCGTTCGAGGGGCTCCACCCCTCGAGCCACCTCCTGCCCTAGACGTGGCCGCGCGTGCCCGCTCCTCCCCTCTTAGAACATTTTGCGACGCCACCAACTGAAAGGATGATGCTGTCACCACCACCGGTCGCCATGACCTCGCTGAGCGAGTCCGCGTCGTGCGGACCGCATCACGCGCCTCCACCCTTAGCGCCTTGGTTGGCACCAGCTCAGGTGCAATGGGGCCGCCGACGCGGTTGGGAGAAAGGAAAAGGAGAAATCCGGGTCCCGATCAAGTAAAATTAGATGAGATGAACACGATACGACACTTACCATCGGGATGACACCTGACGCTTGCGCTTCTTCGAGGTCTGCGTGGACGGCGCGCCCCTCGCACCGGGCGCACCCCCGTTGCGATGCCCTCACCAGCTGAGGCTGCGCCCGCCTTAGAAGCCGATGCAGTGCAGGCCCACGCCGCTGATGGCGCATCCTGAACAGCCGCCTCCTTGCCCTTGGCCCCCGAGGCCAAAGGTACTTCATCTTCTTCATCCTCCACCTCCAGGTCTGACCAGACCACGCCATCATCGCTGCTGCTCATGTTCTCTGGGGGCGGTGGAAGGGGGAGGCCTTCTTTCCCCCGCTGCACCCACTCCAGGTTGTGCCCCTGGCGGTGCTCTTTGCGCCTCTTCTTCTTCGCCTTATCGGCATCCACCTTCGCCCTCACCTCCCGCTGCTTCTCACGGTTGGCGGCGTGGGAGTGGGGCGTAGGGGATCCGAGCTGTAGGCGCTCGTCTCCATCTCCAGCTGCCACCGACGCAAGTGTCAAGTATTAACCCTCAAAGTCGAAACCGATCCGAAAGTCAGTGAGATTGATAGAAATCTCTTACCAATTCGATGAACCTATCGTCAGGCAACATCCGGTGCGACCATAGCACCTCGTCAGGGTCGCACAACATTTTCTTGGTCTCCACCGCACGCCTCGCCCTTTGAGCCATGTAGATCGGGGGCAGGGGCTCGGCCAGCAGCGGCGACCACGCCAGTGCGTCGGGTTCCGCACCCTCCGCCATACCATAGATTGGGAGTGCCCTCTCCATGAGGGGGATCACCCACCGTTGGTGGCATTGCGCGAGGACGGTTGCCGCGGTCAACCCCGTGTCGGTCAGGGTCTTCAATGCCTTCAGATAGGGCGCCAGCTTCGCCCTCTGCACGGGGTCCGACACCCCCGGCCCCCAGTGGAACGGGTGGTGGTCCAGAACCTTGCCTGTGTAGGGCGGAAGATTGTTGTCGTTGTTGTGGAGGTAGAACCACCCCATGTCTCACTGTTGACATTGCTAACATCATCGACTAGAAACGGATATAAGATCCATCTCTATCGACGGCACCAGAAATGCAAAGGTATATCTTAACATGATGTTAAGTGTATATTAGATGTTGCTTTCAGATTAATTTAAAGGTGAACTCCGACACGATTCATAGCACAACTCGATATAGGTTGTCAGCCCTTACAGGTGTGCCAGAAAACACATGGATATGGTACTCTTTCATATGCTTGGATCTCTAGAAAAGAAGATATATATATAAACAGGGAATCTGCAAGCGCACAAATATGAATATACCATTGTAGCATTTTAACTAGGAGTAAAACTAGGTATCATATTTATATTCTACCACAGGGAAAGATGTTATTCTAATTCATAATAGCTAATACATGCTCATCTCTCAGTTTTATAATGTAGAGTGGCCAAAATATATCAATTGCTTTAAACAAGGGTAAGTCACATAAAGATAAAGATATTGATAGCATTGTTCAAGTCATAACATCATGAGCAGCTAGAAAGTGTCATTATAGCAAGAGAAACATAGAAAAGTCTAGTTAGAGAGGATACTCCTTGGTAACTCTAAACTATATGTCAATGCCAACTATGATTCGTGCAAACATTTAACAATCATGGAAGAAGAACTATTATATTATTGCATGGGGAGACTATGACTATCCAAGAGGATCAAGGCCAAAACTTGAAACAACCCAAACAGTATAAGGCTCCACTAGCCCTATAAACGGGGGGTGGACTGTGAAGGACTCAACTGTGTTGTCACCACCACGATCTACCACACGACCCGACATATAGGGTGCAATCGCAGATAAATACAATATAAGCACCACACTTACACTATCTTTACCGTTCACCCATGTTAATAAATGATCTAGGTGAGGGCTATACGACTCCATACATGAATATAAAGGCAAATCAACTATGCTAAACATGTAATCATAATAAACACCAAAGCATATAATGTCGAATATAATCATTGATAAGAACATATGTATGTATAACAAATGTAAGGAACTAGATAAGAACTTACAAGAGCGAAGCTAGATCAGTATCTCGATCAGCCTCTAGACGATCAGGAGCCAAGTAGACGCCTTGCCTCCTCCTAAATCTAGACTAGCTAACTACTCCGCTATATGGTGTTTCTAGGGCGTAGTATCTCTGACTTGATAACATGATCTGGTGTATGCAAACTCAGGTTTCCAGATGCCTCTGCTAGGGGACAGGGGGCTACTTGCATAGCCCTGAGGGGTAGATGTGCGCCGTTTGATCAAACCGACCTAACGAGTGGTTTAGATTGGTCCTCATAGGTGGTGGAAGAACCTTCTGGAAGTAGGGCAGAGGTGGCGCCCGGGGGAGGCCGACCGGCCCCACCACCAGGTCGATCGGGCTGGGGTGGGCCCCCCTCGGGGCCCACTTTGTCCAGGTGGTCTGCCGCTTCTTCTAGATGCTTCTTTCTTGGGTTCCAAGTCATGTTGAGTTCCGGAGCCTTCTAGAGTCTTCTAGATTGATTCTTTTAGCACTTTTCCCGAATGGTTCCTGGATTTATATAATTTACCAAATCTCCAGAAAAACTGTTAGTGGCACCCTATTCTAAGTTGATATTAACATTTATGACCTTTTCTCATGTTTAGTTGACTTATAAATATATAGGATAAGATGTGTCAACAGCCGCTCCGCATTGTTACTCGTCGTGGTGCAAAGTGGGTATATGCTGACCCCTTCTCCCACAGCGCGAGCATGAGCCCGCCGACGCAAACGGGCCAGCGTTTGCCCTTGCCGCCCGCCGCCAGTGTGAAGAGCTCGCCCCGGAAGAGATGAAGCCATAGGTCCCACGAGACAGGAACGCCTAGGAAGCCCTTGCAGACGCCCACGAAGGTCGCCGCCTGTGAGGTGGCATTGGGGGAAAAGTTGTGCAACTCCACACCATAGTGGTAGCACAGTTCCCTCATAAACCGGCCAGCATGAGCGTTGAACCCCCGTTTGTGTAAACGAATGAAGCTCACCACATATCCCGCCGAGGCTGCGGCTCTTGATGTCGGGCCGGCAAACGTTCTCCACCGGCCTGCTTGGGTCAATGTTGGCCGTCAGTTGTCCGACGATGACACGCCCGTGAAGGAGGTGCGCATCCACATTGGACTAACCCCACGGCCTGACCTCTAGGTACTCGACCATGGCGAACGTGGGGCGGAAAATGAATGCAGAGGCGAAAACTGCGAGAAGGCACGAGCTCAGGAGGCGAGAGGAAGAATAAGGCGAGTGTGCAATGAACGAAATGGATAAGGTAAAACTCCTCTCCTCCACCCGCTATTTTTATAATGCGAAGGGGCACGTGAATCAAACGGACGGCGGCCGGGGCGTACAACCGCAGTTAATGCGATAGACGTCGTCCGGGTCCCGTTGTCCCGAGATCACCACATGCATGCGCGGGTGCCATCATCACGGCATGATAAAAACGCGAACTGCCGCGCAGTATCTCCACACCGTCTAAAAAGGCGTGCATGGCGCTCTCCTAGAATGCCACGTGGGTCACGACCCCACACACGCGGCTAATCTGTGTCCGCAGCCGAAAACAAAGGGACGGGGGATTCCTTCCGAGAGAAGGAGCCCCCGTGGGTCACAACAGACAGGGGGCAGAGGCCTGACCCCTCAACAAGCCCCTAACAGGCGATTTGAGGGGTCAGGGGCAGCCTCGGACGTGCTTGCTCGAGATAGCCCTCGAAAGCACGGTTTGAGGGACACACGGTGCCTCTCCCAGGACTATTACTGATCAATGGCTCAAGGATCAACCCGCATATTGTTCCATGGGTGCCACAGATGCACCTCCTAATGAAGCTACCACTGACCAATGGTTCGAAGCTCGGCCCAATGGAGGTGCGACGGGCGCCATAGGCCAACCAAAGATGGGGTTGCACGAGTGCGCCTCGCAAGGCCCCTACCGATCGGGAATCTGAGCCTTGGCCTGTAGAATGTTCGAACATGCGTTTTCAATCAACACAGTCAGGGACAACCAGGGCGTGCACGATCGAGCCGATCCCCGAACTCAAAAGTTCAGAGGCACCCCAAAGTTTGTATTCAAGGCCAACAAGGGTAGCTAGTCGAGGGACCCCGTCGAGGAAGAGCTTCCGTGCCCTCGGTCCCCATCGAACAGAACTGAGCCCTGCCTAGCACACCCATGTGAATTTCTCTCAAGGACGTGTCCCCGTACCACAAGCCGACCCTTATCGAATGGGGCACGAACGTTCAATTGAATTACCCGCTAGCAGCTCAACGAAGCGTCCATGACTCGCAGCCCGACTCGATGGGAAGCATGGATTGCTTAACCCCTCCTACCTGCAGAAAGGCAATGAGGGGCGTATGAATAAGTCGAAAAGTCTGCCATGATCACCCCCACATGGGCCCGGGCTCGGGGGCTCATCGCATAGCTACACCCTCTGGACGTGTCCGAAAAAAGATCGCCTCCCCCCTCAGAAGTAGTGAGTGAACCCTCTAGGATTCGTCCTAGACATGGTTCACGCCACTCTGCACACATGGATCACCAAGGCCGGCTGGAACAAATGCACCACGGATTGGCAGCTCAACATGAAACCCTTGTATGAGTGCACTCACTCCTCCAAGTCTTCGGGGACTACACCCGCGGGTGCCCTAGCGTCACACTTGAATTTGAGGACAAACTCGAATGCATAAATTACATGTGTGCCAGGATCAAGTTACACACACGTAATGACTAAATGAATACCAAATACAGTGTCAAAGCGTAAAAGAGGCTATTACAACCAATACATGACCGAAAGTCTTATAAATGTATCATCAGAGTGAAAGACTAGCAGCGGATCTTCTGAATGGAACACCACAGGCAGCTGACTGGTGGCACGTTCACCTAGAACTCATCAGAAATCTTCAAGTTTGAGCAGCAATCCGAGTTGTGTAGATGCAATAATGTGACGCCCCATGTTTTTAATTGGCGTCATTAACGCTAATGACCGAATCAGCCGAGTCAAACCGGCCGACACAGGTCAAACCTAGGTCAACCTGGGTCATCACCTCGCAAACCTCGCCAATGAACCTTATTGAACCCCTTGACCAAGTCTACACACCCCCGTGGTCAACCCTTGGTCAAAGACATGGTCAGACCCCGCTTAAACACTGATGTCGGCGAATGTCTTCCGGAACTTTTGCCACGTTCTCCAAATTTCACCTAAACACTTAAAAATCTACCAATATGAAAGTTGTCCAGTTTGTTGAGGGACACAACTTTCATGTAGATTGGCATTTCAGATTTTGAGAGGAAATTGGAGAAAAACTGGGTCAACTGTCAGCATCTCTTGTTCACCGAAACATGGCGACATTCAAAGTTTGGTAGCGTTTTGTGCAAAATCCGTTGAGAAAAAACACCATACGGCCTTTGTGAAAGTTGTAGGGGGTAGTGAGATCTACAACTTTCCTATTCACCACTTGGAGCACTACAATGCAATTTTTCTGAGTTTGACGCGTTCAAAGAAGGGCACATTGGCACAGTGCCGGCTGGCCGACACCGTGCACGCGCGCGCGTCCGCCGCGCCGTGCGCGCCATACCCCCGCCCGCGCCCCGAGGCCGCGTGCCCCGAGGCCGCGCGCCCCCAAGGCCCCGCGCCCCGAGCCGCCCGCAACGCCGTACCGTGCTTCGGTGCTCTTCGCGCGCAAGGAGGGGGGGCCGGCCAACTATAAGGGTCACTAGCTCCTCGTCGCGCGAGAGAGCCACATCCACCTCGCCTTGGCCTATGGCCGGACGCCCTGCCGCCCCGGCCCGAGCCGCCCGCCGGTGCCAGTGAGGACCGTCGTGACGAGCCCGAGTTCCATCGGCCGCGTGCCCCAACTGTAGTGCCCTCCACCCTTTCTTGCACTTGCTATTGCTCACTGTCTTGCTCACGTAACCCACCGGGCAGCCGCCTCGCCTGAGCAAGAGCTCCAGCGGCCGCCGCCGGGAGCCGCGGACCACCCGCCGGCAGCCTCTTCTCCCCAACCAAGCACCCAAATCGAGTCTTGGTGAGTCCCTAGTCGCTTCCCCACCCTTTCCCCGGCCACTCGCGCTGCCAGTTCGCCGGATTCCGGCCGGAACCGCCGCCCTCCATGGCCAAGGACCCAATTGCGGGCTTCCCATTCTTTCTAGGAAGTTTTTTGTGAACCAGGGACCCATCTGTGAATATGGAAAACCTGTCGGGGGCCTGGTCCCAAAAGTGATTCTCAAATAGTACAAGTGTTTTGCTGATTCTTGTAAAATCAGTTGAAAATCGTAGACAATTAAAAAAAATGCAAACCCGATTTTGTTGGATTCGTTGTGAAAAATCCTACAACTTTTGTTATTTTTGCCTGAGCTAGTTCCTGATAGTTTTTGTATGAAAAATAGAAATGCGAAAAACCTAGATCTGCAATATCTCAAAAGCCATGAATCCTCTGTGTCCAATTTTTGGATATGTTGTGTGTTATGTTATGACTAGGTTCTGTACCAAAAATTGCACAAAGTTATTCTGTAAATCGTTTTATAAATTTTTTTTCCTTTTCTGCAGAATCTGCATAAAGGATTTTTGTAGCTAAAAATGTTTATATTTTTGCAACCACCTTTTGCATACTGTCTTTTTATTCCAAAACACACCTCTGGTGAATTAGTAACAATTTTATAATTACCACATGTATTTATTCTTTAATTATGCTTGTTTTTCTTAGTAATTGCATAAGTCAAGTTTCATAATAGTTCTAGGTGTTTATGCTGCATCCCTTGGTTAGTTTTGAACCATATGGCATGTGTGAGAAAGTTTGGATCATTTTGTGGAGTATTTATTTTTGTGTGCATTTACCTTGTCCTTCTAGCTAGCTTTTGTCATTTTCAAAAATAATTAATTTCTAGCTATCCAAAGCATGCATGTATGTCCCGTGGCTTGTTATAGGTGTTTAGTGTTTAACACACCCTTCCACTGCTTTTTATTAATTAATTACATGAATAAAAGCTATGGAGGCCATTACGGGCTTAATAGTAATGTAAATGGGAAAAATCACCAACCCATCTTTAATGACCTTGTGTGTGGTTGTACATCGTTTTAAAAGGCTAAATATACCCACCCACTAATGTTTGTGCAGTTAAATTAAATTACTTACATATATATCTACACAGTCACTATCAAAAAAATATTTAATAAAGAGCTGCATATTGTTCCTTTTTGGAAGAGTATGCTGAATGTATTTCTTATCTAGGTGAATGTGCCTAACCAATGCACTCGAGGGTTGTCATTTATTGTTTGTAGTTCTTTAAATTGAAAATCGACAAATAATTAAATCTTGCATTCGCATCCTCGTGTAGATCTTCCCGACAGTAGATATACGCTCGTGCCGGAAGGAGGAGACGAAGTAGCTGACGAAGAGCTGCATTACGTGGACGTAGCTCAATACCTGGACCAAAGTCCAGAAGGGCCCATGGCCAACCTTGCCAGCGAAGGCAAGCCCCAGATCATTATCCCCGTCTTTTAAAAATTATGCAATTATCTTTTGCTATAATTGTGCATTTACATTTCAGAAGTTGAATTGAAACCCTAGATGCATGATCCCTAGGTACCTATGCTCTATCACTAGTATGCTAGGTCGATAGCTGCTATGTTATAGGACCCGATAGAAGTCGAGTGATGTTCGTCACTCGCGAGAATAGATTCTTATGCTGGAATCATAAGATCTTTATAAATGGATTGCTCATGTGGTAAGAGCATGGGATTTGGGCTCCAGTCCAGTGGCTTTCGTGGGCTAAGCTTTTGAACGTACTAAGCACTTGTCGGGAATGGGACCGGTAAGCCTAGTACCTTAACGAGACGGTGCGGGAACTTACTATTACTACTCTTGAGTAATCACCTACCGCTTTGCAACTGGGAGGTGGGTACATGTGTGAGGCTGGGTGTACTGGGTGGGACATGCCAGATAGCCTTGTACCCGGGACTGTAAGATTCGCTCCCAAACTGAGGATTTTTGGGAACCGCCTGGTCGGCGTCAGCTCTGTTGGTACACCACTCTGTGTGTATAGGTCTACCTTGCAAGGTTTAAATCAATCGATTGTCGGCCTCTCACCGTTATCTGAGACTACTTAGTCAACTGGCCATGATATCCCGTAATGATGGAACTTGGTGAATATTATTGTATGAATTAATTGCTTGTACAATTCTTGATTGAGTTAGTTGGCACACTTAGAAATGATAATCAACTAGAACTGGTGCTAAAATAATGAAAGTAGGACATACTCTTTGTTGCTTTTCAGCAAAGGAACTCCACCGGCCAAAAAGCCTCTTATGTCTAGAGTTTGGTGATGTAGTTATCACCCGACGGTTAAGTCTTGCTGAGTATTTGTATACTCAGCCTTGCTTTAAAAATGGTGTTGCAGGTGTTGTTTGGCCTGGTGAGATTCCACCCGGCTGGGAGCTGGAATGGGTGGAAGGGGACGAGTGATGACATCACGGATGGCCTCCTGTGATGTGTATCGTCGCGCAAGTTTATTTATTTCTGCTGTTTCCGAACTCTGAACCTTTACTTCCTGTCAGGAACAATGGCTTGTAGTAATTTGGATTTAATCCGTGTTGTACTCTGGACTCGCCTTTGTGTGAGTTTTAATGCATATGTCGATCCTCTGTATGATTTCCAAGTGATTTACCGGGCCTTAACCCGGCAACCAACGACATGATGATACTTTACTATTGCTTAATGACCAAAGTAGATTGGTTTTAGGCGATAGTACGGTATTCCTGGGCAGGTTCTCACAGCTGGTATCAGAGCGATTGCATGCACCAGAGCTTAATTACCAACCTTAATCACATAATTTTTGAATAAAAATTGCCAAGATTGTTTGGATTTGGAAAACACGTTGGTCCGTTAAGGATAAACTAGACCGAGAGGCCCTAGAGGGAATTTTGGGTTCTTTCAGGTGGCTTATTAACCTATGGTTTATTTTGCTAACTTCCAGCACATTTACTTTATGTCAGACTTACTTTCTTGCACAACCAAACTAGATGAGCCACGTGTTTTATACGTGTGCTGTGCCACATCACGGGAATTGCGAGGGTTGATGGAGTGATCCATTCCACGGATCCCATCTTCGCGTTTGATTATGAGTTGTGTTATCGCCACGTGTTTTATACGTGAGCATTCTGCATGTCGAATATGCGAGGCAAGGATACACTCCATTCAAACGGAGGATGTCTGAGGTTGGACGCTGTCCATGCAGCGGCTTAACGCATGGATGTTGTTTCTATAGTGAACGGTAATGTATGGGAATGCTTTCATGAGTGCTGGCATGAAAGGTTCGTTGTGTTCTGTGATCTTCTGCAGGTACACTAACCTCGTTTCGTAAGTCGCTAAGTGAGCATCGACTAGATCTCGACTAGCTATTATAGGGAGAAACGTGTATGTGACGTGCCACCGGCGCTGACTTCGAGTTTTGGCTTGATTGCCTGGTGAGGACGAATAGGACGTCTTGCATCATGCTAAAAATCGTGAAAGCTCAAAATTGAACCCATACCTGTGGTGTACTCTCTAAAGTAGCATTTTGCTAAGTATGTTTTGTCCTGCCTAGCCTCTCTGGTGTAGGTGTTGCTGTCCAAAGGTCTGTTGTGACTAATGGTGTAGATCTGGCACCTTGTCCAAAAAAATCCTTTGCCTAAGAGATCTCTACCAAAGTTGCTCCATATCTACTCTAGTTCCTGCTCGCAAAAGCTCGCAATCATAGCTTTTGTATATATCAAGTTATAGTCAAATTTAGGAACCTCTGGCCTGCTGAATTTAACGGGTACCAATCCGAAACTCTTGCTTAGTTAAGCACCTCCCTAATCTTCTAGCTCAACTTTGCATACCCAACCTTGTGTATCATAACCTTGTGGAGTTGCTACGCAAATTGAGAAATTTGGGACTCTGGTTGAGTTATGAAGTTCGGTTCTCGATTACCAGAACCTGGTATCATTAAGTGTGCTTGTTCATTTCGAGTTCAGCATATGATGGTATCTTGGTATACATGGTTACCCCATACCTTAACCCCCTACCCTTATTCTTGGGTCGAGTTATTCTTGTATACTCGCACCCGACTGATTCTCACTTTTGTCGTTATGTCCAGATGGACAACGCTGGATCTACGTCGGTTGATGTGGGAACGTGGACTCTCGTGAACTACCTCGAGGAGGGTGGATTTCCTGCACTTTTGTGGGACACCCTGAAGGACTTTGGGTACACCACTTACCCAGAGTACTCGACGCGTGAGGTCATGACCACTGGCTAGCTCCTTCGTTGTGAAGTGAAGGTGAAGATTTCAGTGTGCCCGACCAATCCTACTTGGGAAGAGTGGGAGTGTAAGGCACAAGGACTGAACTTGACTGATGTCATGCAGAAGGCTACTCTCGAAGCGCTCACAACTTTTTGTGGGAAGCATCCTAACGAGGTAGCCAACATTGCAGCCAGAGTGATTCCTGTACCTGAGCGACACATTGTACCTTGTGTCGAACGTGAAGCTTTTCTTCCAGCTCAGGGCCCATCTCATTATAGCCCTGATCTTGTCACCTCAATCCGCTTTTCAGAAGCCATGTATGACACTTACCGATGGATAGTGGGAGAAAGTGTGTTCTATAGACACCAAATCTATAGGTGCCGAGTTAAAGAAATGGAGAATACAGCTCAAGCATTAAAGGAAGCACGAGCAATGATAGCTACTCTCAAGAAGGGAAGACGCAAGGATAAGGCCAAGATACAAGGATTAAGTGAAGTTATCCATGAGCAAAATTTCCTGTTGCAGCATAATGACCAATACATGTTAGAACTAGAGAATCAACTAGAAGCTATGGCAGCTCCGCCTCCGGAACTGGTTATTCCTGGACCAGAAGGAGGGGAAGATGCTGAAGAAATTCAAGGAGAATCTGGAGTAGAGTTTGGACCTGCTTCACCGTAGCTTTCTTCAGCATAGAAGATTCAGCTGTCGGAAGTAAACCTAAGGCTAGCTTGTTGTTTCGCTGGAGTTAATGTGCTTGTAGGAATGTTTTAGGTCGTACCAGTGTAGTAGTGGTAAGGGAAACCCTAGTGTGTGCAGCCGCTCTTGGTTGAGTTTTGTGGTAGGCTGAACTAGGAGCTTTCTTGATGCAGCTAGTCTGCATTGTGACCCCCAGGTGTTGTTATGATGAATCCGAGAACTTCCATCGTTGTA
Organism: Cenchrus americanus; assembly: GCA_947561735.1. Taxonomy (NCBI): domain Eukaryota; kingdom Viridiplantae; phylum Streptophyta; class Magnoliopsida; order Poales; family Poaceae; genus Cenchrus; species Cenchrus americanus. The sequence continues at coordinate 80,551,521 of OX387240.1, forward strand.
ATGCTGTTGTTAAACCCCCTCGATTGTGGTGCGTGGAATGTGACTTGAGCTAGTTGTGATAAAATCTTGATCTCGAGTGGAATACCAACTTGGAGTACGTCTACTGACCATGAATGAGAATTTTCAGTGCATGAGCATCGATTTCTGAATTTGATGCTTATGGCCACTGTGTTGTCCGGTTCCGTAAACTTACCATAAATGAGCTTTCATCGTACATATTCTACTTGTTAATTTTATGAGCAAGCTTATGAATATGTGTTTAATGAAAACTCAATTTCAGATGGTCGGACCGACACGCAACACTCCTAATGGTTTTGGTGCCTCAGGTAGCGGTAACCCACCACCGCCACCACCTCTGACACAAACAGAGGCACTCCTGACAGCGCAAACCGATGTATTGCGCCAGCTCCTGCATATGCAACAACAAATGGACCAGCGAGTACAGCAGCTGGAACAGAGACCTCCGCACAGGGCCAATCATGAGGGACCACATGCGGTCACTACCTACACCCAGTTTATTGGGATGAAGCCTCCAACGTTCACTAAGGCAGAAGAACCGCTTGAAGCTGACGCATGGGTCAGGGCCATAGAGGCCAAATTTTCTGCTTTTACCCTTCCTTGCTGCGAGGAGCGCAAGGCAAACTTTGCAACCTTACAACTTCGGGGCGAAGCACTGATGTGGTGGGAACATTTCAAGTCTATGTAACCTGCTGGACATGAAGTCACTTGGGTTGAGTTCAAGCAAGCTTTCAAGGACCACCATATCCCTAAAGGACTTATGGACAGAAAAATGAGAGAATTGGTGGCTCTGAAGCAAGGAGCTGACACAGTGTACCAATATGCACAGAAGTTCAATAGTCTCTGCCAGTACGGAGGACATCACATGGACACTGATGCCAAGAAGATGGAACGTTTTCGTGACGGTCTCGATGGGGACTTGTACGAAAGGATAATACTGTTGGAACCCAATAGTTATCATGAGTTAGTAAACAAAGCTATCTCCCAGGAGGATGCCATGAGGAAGGCACAGAAAGATAGGAAGCGACAAGCTGATTTCACTTCTGACAGTGAATCGAGCAAGCAGTTCCACTTTGTCAAGAAGCATACTCACGGGTCATTACAATCCTCGCCATCTGGGCAACGAAGAATGACCTCATTCCAGAACAAGCCTTCGGGGAATTTCCATTACCAAAAGAATCAGCAGCAAGTGTCCAAGCCTAAAGAACTTCCGCCCCGCATATGCTACAAGTGTAGACAGCCCAGGCAATATGCAAATGAGTGCCCGAACCCCAGACAGCAGAAGCCTCAGCAGCAAAAGCAGAACCCCAGATCCGCTAATGACAACCACAGCAAGAAGCCAAGCTTTCAAGTGAAGCAAAGCCAACTGAATTTCATAGGTAACATCTCTATTCGAGAACCCTCCCTACTTTGTCTTTCACTTTCGAATCTCAGGACGAGATTCTGTTTAAGGGGGGGGTAGGCTGTGACGCCCCAGGTTTTTAATTGGCGTCATTAACGCTAATGACCGAATCAGCCGAGTCAAACCGGCCGACACAGGTCAAACCTAGGTCAACCTGGGTCAACACCTCGCAAACCTCGCCAATGAACCTTATTGCACTCCTTGACCAAGTCTACACACCCCCGTGGTCAACCCTTGGTCAAAGACACAGTCACACCCCGCTTAAACACTGATGTCGGCAAATGTCTTCTGGAACTTTTGCCACGTTCTCCAAATTTCACCTAAACACTTAAAAATCTACCAATATGAAAGTTGTCCAGTTTATTGAGGGACACAACTTTCATGTAGATTGGCATTTCAGATTTTGAGAGGAAATTGGAGAAAAACTGGGTCAACTGTCATCATCTCCTGTTCACCGAAACATGGCGACATTCAAAGTTTGGCAACGTTTTGTGCAAAATCCGTTGAGAAAAACACCATACGGCCTTTGTGAAAGTTGTAGGGGGTAGTGAGATCTACAACTTTCCTATTCACCACTTGGAGCACTTCTATGCAATTTTTCTGAGTTGACGCGTTCAAAGCAGGGCACATTGGCACAGTGGCGGCTGGCCGACGCCACGCCGTGCCTCGACGTCGCGCGCCGCGCGCTGCGGCGCCGTGCGCGCCATAGCCCCGCCCCGCGCCCGAGGCCGCGTTCCCCGAGGCCGCGCGCCCCAAGGCCCCGCGCCCGTGGGCCCGCGCCTCGAGCCGCCCGCGACGCCGATCGTGCCGGTGCTCGTCTGCGTAGCAAGGAGGGGGCCGGCCACCTATAAGGGTCACTAGCTCCTCGTCGCGTGAGAGAGCCACCTCCACCTCGCCTTGGCCTACGGCCGGACGCCCTGCCGTCCCGGCCCGAGCCGCCCGCCGGTGCCAGTGAGGACCGCCGTGGCGAGCCCGAGTTCCATCGGCCGCGTGCCCCAACTGTAGTGCCCTCCACCCTCTCTTGCACTTGCTATTGCTCGCCGTCTTGCTCACGTAACCCACCGGGCAGCTGCCTCGCCGGAGCAAGAGCTCCAGCGGCCGCCGCCGCCGGGAGCCGAGGACCACCCCGCCGGCAGCCTCTTCTCCCCCAACCAAGCACCCAAATCGAGTCTTGGTGGATCCCTAGTCGCTTCCCCACCCTTTCCCCGGCCACCTGTGCTGCCAGTTCGCCGGATTCCGGCCGGAACCGCCACCCTCCATGGCCAAGGACCCAATTGCGGGCTTCCCATTCTTTCCAGGGAGTTTTTCGTGAACCAGGGACCTATCTGTGAATCTGGAAAACCTGTCGGGGGCCCGGTCGCAAAAGTGATTCTCAAATAGTATAGGTGTTTTGCTGATTCTTGTAAAATCCGTAGAAAATCGTTGTGATTCGTTGGATTCGTTGTGAAAAATCCTACAACTTTTGTTATTCTTGCCTGAGCTAGTTCCTGATAGTTTTTGCATGAAAAATAGAAATGTGAAAAACCTAGATCTGCAATATCTCAAAAGCCATGAATCCTCCGTGTCCAATTTTTGGATATGTTGTGTGTTATGTTATGACTAGCTCCTGTACGAAAAATTGCACAAAGTTACATTGTAAATATTTTTATAAAATATTTTTTCCATTTCTACAGAATCCGCATAAATGATTTTTGTAGCTAAAAATAATTAGATTTTTGCAACCAACTTTTGCATACTGTCTTTTTATTCCACAACACACTTGTGGTGAATTAATCACAATTTTATAGTCACCACATATATTTATTCTTGAATTATGCTTGTTTTTCTTAGTAATTGCATAAGTCAAGTTTCATAATAGTTCTAGGTGTTTATGCTGCATCCCTGGGTTAGTTTTGGACCGTATGGAATGTGTGAGAAAGTTTGGATCTTTTTGTTGAGTATTTATTTTTGTGTGCATTTACCTTGTCCTTCTAGCTAGCTTTTGTCATTTTAAAAAATAATTAATTTCTAGCTATCCAAAGCATGCATGTATGTCCCATGGCTTGTTATAGGTGTTTAGTGTTTAACACACCCTTCCATTGCTTTTTATTAATTAATTACATGAATAAAAGCTATGGAGGCCATTACGAGCTTAATAGTCATGTAAATGGGAAAAATCACCAACCCATCTTTAATGACCTAGTGTGTGGTTGTACATCGTTTTAAAAGGCTAAATATACCCACACACTACTGTTTGTGTAGTTAAATTAAATTACTTACATATATATGTACACAGTCACTATCAAAAAGAATATTTAATAAAGAGCTGCATATTGTTCCTTTTTGGAAGAGTATGCTGAATGTATTTCTTATCTAGGTGAATGTGCCCAACCAATGCACTCGAGAGTTGTCATTTATTATATGTAGTTCTTTAAATTGAAAATCGACAAATAAATCTTGCATTCGCATCCTCGTGTAGATCTTCCCGACGGTAGATATACCCTCGTGCCGGAAGGAGGAAACGAAGGAGCTGACGAAGAGCTGCATTACGTGGACGTAGCTCAAGACCTGGACCAAAGTCCAGAAGGGCCCAAGGCCAACCTTGCCAGCGAAGGCAAGCCCCGGATCATTAACCCCCGTCTTTTAAAAATTATGCAATTATCTTTTGCTATGATTGTACATTTACGTTTCAGGAGTTGAATTGAAACCCTAGATGCATGATCCCTAGGTACCTATGCTCTATCACTAGTATGCTAGGTCGATAGCTGCTATGCTATAGGACCCGATAGAAGTCGAGTGATGTTCATCACTCGCGAGAATAGGTTCTTATACTGGAATCATAAGATCTTTATAAATGGATTGTTCATGTGGTAAGAGCATGGGATTTGGGCTCTGGTCCAGTGGCTTTCGTGGGCTAAGCTTTTGAACGTACTAAGCACTTGTCGAGAATGGGACCGGTAAGCCTAGTACCTTAACAAGACGGTGCAGGAACTTACTATTACTACTCTTGAGTAATCACCTACCGCTTTGCAACTGGGAGGTGGGTACATGTGTGATGCTGGGTGTACTGGGTGGGACATGCCAGATAGCCTTGTACCCAGGACTGTAAGATTCGCTCCCAAACCGAGGATTTTTGGGAACCGCCTGGTCGGTGTCAGCTCTGTTGGTACACCGCTCCGTGTGTTTAGGTCTACCTTGCAAGGTTTAAATCAATCGATTGTCAGCCTCTCACCGTTATCTGAGACTGCTTAATCAACTGGCCATGATATCTCGTAATGATGGAACTTGGTGAATATTATTGTATGAATTAATTGCTTGTACAATTCTTGATTGAGTTAGTTGGCACACTTAGAAATGATAATCAACTAGAACTTGTGCTAAAATAATGAAAGTAGGACATACTCTTTGTTGCTTTTCAGCAAAAGAACTCCACCGTCCAAAAAGCCTCTCATGTCTAGAGTTTGGTGATGTAGTTATCACCCGACGGTTAAGTCTTGCTGAGTATTAGTATACTTAGCCTTGCTTTAAAAATGTTGTTGCAGGTGTTGTTTGGCCTGGTGAGATTCCAACCGGCTGGGAGCTGGAATGGGTGGAAGGGGATGAGTGATGACATCACGGATGGCCTCCTGTGATGTGTATCGTCGCGCAAGTTTATTTATTTCCGCTGTTTCCAAACTCTGAACCTTTATTTCCTGTCAGGAACAATGGCTTGTAATAATTTGGTTTAATCCGTGTTGTACTATGGACTCGCCTTCGTGTGAGTTTTAATGCATATGTAGATCCTCTGTATGATTTCCAAGTGATTTACCGGGCGTTAACCCGGCAACCAACGACAGGATGATACTTTACTATTGCTTAATGACCAAAGTGGATTGGTTTTAGGCGATAGTACGGTATTTTCCTGGACGGGTTGTCACAAATTAATAAACAAGCGTGAGCACATGTCGTACTCAGCAAGGGGAGAATATTATAATAAACATGCAAGGATGTATAAGTGGATGGCCAAAGGGTTTAAGCACTTTAGCATTTTAGTTGATCAAATTTTATTAAGCTACTTACTAGCAAATATAAGTGTATACTATCCCACAATTAAAGTGTAACATCATAAACATGAACATAAAGTAAACAACAATTTAAATTCAACTTCCAATAGATTAATCATGTGAGGGTCCAGGCCGCTCTTGATCGTGAGCACGGCTAATCGATTAGTTTTAAACACTCTGCAGAGGTTGTACATCTTTACCCACAAGTCACGTAAAAGTCCCAAAGAACTTTAGACCCAACCACGCGATGCTGATCAGGCATCATACTACACTGCCGAGGTGTGATTGCATAGGGACGCTATGAGGCCTTTACAAAGTTTCCCTAATGTGAAACAACCCGTGAAGGTTCCGAGTCGTTGCAGAGTATAAAGTCCCCTAGTAGGTACTGTGTCTTAGAAAAGTCCAACTCCCTACTAGAGCGAGTCTATACCCCACTGGCGCTCCGCGCTCTCCCTTGCCCTTATCAGGTAAGGTCATCCCAACACTAGAGTCCCTAATTATTCCACCAAGCCAGAGCCATATAGCCTTGTGGTTGTACTATTGTCCTCGGTGGTCGCTCCATGTTCCATTTAAGCATGTGGTCTTATAATTAACTTACCATTAAAGAACGTAGAGCATAAAGAGTAACATATTGTTTATTACCAACCCTATTGAGCAACTAAGCAGCTTGTACCATCAAGATTAATTAATCAACCCAGATTCAAGGCAATGCTCACAGGAAACTAGGCATAGTCCTTAATAGGAACCCGTCAAAATTAATGCAAGCAATAAAGTAAATACAATGATTAAATGCATGTTTATATAGGATAAAGCGGGTATGACCAAGGACACTTGCCTTCCACAAGATCTGGAAAAGTGCTCAGAGTCTTCAAAGTCTTCACCTTCAGAAAATCCCTCGAACTACTCGTTCTCTACACATCACACATTCACATGCAAGAGACAATACAATAAAATAAGAAAACAATTCACCAATCATTTCAAACAAGAGAAAAAGCTACACTAATCTAATCTACTCGTCAAGACGAACACATGGATACAAAGAACGCTAAAAACGGAGCTAAAACGCAGAAGATATGAGGTAAACAAGTTCTAAGGGCTTAAACATAAAGAAAAAGGCTAAACCGTGAGGATCTCTATATGGTGGGAGAGCATACTTGTGAAACTGAAAACCCGAGGGTCTTTTTAGCAAAACACGCAGTGCACAGATGGTTTGACCAGTACCCTTTTGGTTTCGACCTGGGGTTAGACCGATCTGGACCGGAGATCGCGAGACGGACGGCGGCAGCGGCGGCGCGAACGGCGGCGAGCAGTGGCGGCGGCGCTTGACTTCGTCGGAGTTGCTCGAACTCGAGCATCCGAGCACGATTCGACATGGGGTTTGGCCCTGGACGTAGAGCATGAGCTGTCGAACTTAAACAAGGGGTTCTTGCGGTGGTTCACGTGATGAAGGCGACGCACATCTCGTCGGGGCGGACGACGGCGCGGCTGCGACTCTGGCGACCTTTTGCCAGTGGTTCAGGGCATGAGGACCTGAACGAGCAGTATGCTCAGCTTCCTCACCTCACGACAAAGCTCCTGGTGCAACTCACATCGACGGGGAGGCGACAGAGCGAGAGATCGACCGCGGCAGTGTTGTGCTAGGGTTCGGAGCTCAGGACGGCGGCTGTGCCAGGGTTTCAGGGGAAAAGGATAGAGGAGGCGGTGACAGCGTCCTTTATAGGCCATGGGGACGGCCTCAGCGTGCGGTCCACGAGCAGGGGCACGGGGTGCGGCACGGATGCCAAGCCCGGTCGGCATCGGGTCCGACTCGGTGCGATTCGGCCGGAGGTGGCAGATGACAATGTTGGCCCACATGGCAGCGGGACGCGGGTGAGGGGAGGCGGAGCGGGCCGTCTTTGGGCCGCTGGCTGCTGGGCTGCGTTGCTGAAGAAGGATGCGGGGTGACCAGGCGAAGGAATACAAGGGCCTTCAAAAGACTTCTCATGTTGGGCCGTCGAAACAGAAAGGAAGAAAGGGGAGGGGAAAATAAAAGGAAAAGCTTTTGATATCTTTTTTTGGAAAAGGATCAAACAAAGAATTCAAATTCAAATTGAATGCAAGCAAACAAAAAATAATGCTCCAGCATGAATGCAACAGTAAACTCCTATAGTTCATTAATTTAATTAAGAAAATAATTAAATGCCTAGGAAAATTAAATGAAACCTTAAAAAATCCTTAAACAAGCATTTGTTGCTAAGAAAAAATTTATTAAAAAGAAACAATTGAAATTTAGGGTGTTACAAATCCTACCCCTTAAGATGAATCTCGTCCTCGAGATTCGGATGGATCAACAAAAAGATCGGGATAGTCTTCCTTCAATTCATCCGCTCTTTCCCAAGTTGCTTCATCTTCTGCATGATTACTCCACTGCACCTTGCACATTTTAATTACCCGGTTCCTTGTAACCCGTGCTAGAGTATCCAAGATCCTGATGGGACATTCAGTGTAGGTGAGATCCTCCTTAATGTTCCGTCCATAGGTAATGGCTCCTTATCATGAGGTTGGAGACCCATCTTCAACTGAGAGATATGGAACACATCATGCACATCTGAGAGATGATTTGGTAACTCCAATCTATAAGCTACTTCTCCCACTCTCTCTAAGATCTTGAAGGGTCTGATAAAGCGTGGTGACAACTTCCCCTTTACCTTGAATTTGCTTAAACCTCTGATCAGTGACACTTTTAGGTACACATAAGTCGCCCTCTTGAAGAACCACGTCTCTCCTCTTTTTGTCTGCATAACTTTTCTGTATATATTGAGCAATTCTCAAGTTTTCTCTTATGATCTGAACTTGCCTCTCTGCTTCCTTAATGATATCAGTTCCAAACAACTGACTCTCTCCCGCTTGGCTCCAACACAGAGGTGTTCTACACTTTCTTCCATACAATGCCTCGAAGGGTGCCATCTTGAGACTAGCCTGATAGCTGTTGTTGTAAGAGAACTCAGCATAGGGAAAACTCTTGTCCCAGCTACCTCCATGCTTAAGAGCACAAGCTCTCAATATGTCCTCCAAAATCTGGTTAGTCCTCTCAGTCTGTCCATCTGTCTGTGGGTGATAAGCTGAGCTGAAATTTAACTTGGTATCCATGGATTCATGAAGCTTTTCCCAGAAACGAGATGTGAATTGAGTACCTCTGTCAGACACTATCATCTTAGGTACACCATGCAAACACACTATCCGGGACATATACAGTTCTGCCAACCGTGCACCTGAATGAGTAGTCTTCACTGGGATGAAATGAGCTACTTTAGTTGATCAGTCCACTATTACCAATATAGAATCATACCCAGCTGGTGTACGTGGCAATCCCACTATGAAATCCATACTTATCTCCTCCCACTTCCATTCAGGCACCTTTAATGGTTGAAGTAATCCAGCCGACCTCTGATGCTTAGCTTTAACTCTATGACAGGTGCCACACAATGCTACATGGGCGGCTACATCCCTCTTCATCCCATACCACCAATACCTCTTCTTGAGATCTTGATACATCTTAGTACTGCCTGGGTGAATGGAATAAGCTGAATCATGAGCCTCTCCTAAGATGGTCTTACGGAGATCTCCCACATCAGGCACACAATTCCTGTTCCTAAACCATATGGTTCCCTGATCATCCTCTGTGAAATCCGGAGCTTTACCTTTTTCCATAGTCTCTCTGATTTCCTTGATCTCTATATCATCCAACTATCCTTTGTGTATCTCCTGCTCCAAGGTAGATTCTACATTTAAAGTTACACCCTTGTTATGAGAAACTATCCCCAGATTGAGCTTCTCAAACTCCTTCATCAACTCTCCAGGCAACTGGAATGCCAAAACCATGTTGGCACGTCCCTTCCGACTCAAAGCATCTGCAACCAAGTTTGCCTTCCCAGGATGATAGTGTATCTCTAGATCGTAATCCTTGATCAGCTCTAACCAACGATGTTGTCTTAGATTCAAATCCTTCTGGGTGAAGATGTACTTCAGGCTCTTATGATCAGTGTAAACCTGGCACTTGGTTCCCATGACGTAATGCCTCCAAATCTTCAATGCGTGAACGATTGCTACTAACTCCAGATCATGGGTAGGATAATTCAGCTCATGCTTCCTCAACTGTCGAGATGCATAGGCTATAACATGACCTTCCTGCATGAGAACGCAACCTAAGCCCAGTCGAGATGCATCACAATAGATATCAAAGCTCTTCTGCAGATCTGGAATCACAAGAACTGGAGCTGTGGTCAACCTCTTCTTCAATTCCTCAAAACTGGCTTGACAGGCAGCAGTCCATTTGAACTCCTTATCTTTTTCTAATAGCGATGTAAGAGGCTTCGCTATTTTAGAAACCCCTTCAATGAACCGACGATAATACCCTGCAAGACCAAGGAAACTCTTGATCTCCTTGACAGTCTGTGGCAGTTCCCATTTCAACACATCACTGACTTTTGTTGGATCAACTGAAATACCTCCATCAGTTGTGACATGCCCAAGGAAAGAGACTTCCTTCAACAATTCAACCAAAATCACACTTGCTGAACTTGGCATACAGTTGATGCTCTCTCAGCTTTTGCAACACAAACCTCAGATGTTCCTCATGCTCCTCCTCATTCTTGGAGTAAATCAAGATGTCATCAATGAACATCACCACAAACTTATCCAAGTACTCCATAAACACCTTGTTCATCAGATACATAAAGTAGGCAGGTGCATTGGCAATCCAAAAGACATGACTGTATACTCATAGAGTCCATACCTAGTGGTGAATGCAGTCTTTGGAATATCTGACAATCTGATCTTCATCTGATGATAACCAAAACATAAATCAATCTTTGAGAATACCTTAGCACCTCTCATCTGATCAAACAAATCATCAATACAGGGAAATGGGTACTTATTCTTGATAGTAACATCATTGAGCAATCTATAATCCACACACATCCGCTGAGTACCATCCTTCTTTTCCACAAAGATAACCGGTGCTCCCCAAGATGATGAACTAGGACGAATGAATCCCTTTTCCAATAACTCCTTAATTTGCTTCTTAAGCTCAAGTAACTTATCACTTGACATTCTATATGGACGCTTAGAGATAAGAGCAGTACCAGGTAAAAGATCAATGACAAACTCAACATCTCGATCAGGTGGCATACCCGGCAGCTCATCTGGGAACACATCTGGATAATCGCACACCACCTTAATATCTTCCAAAGATTTACCATTCAACTGGTTTACTAAACACCCTGGTGCTGATGGTAGAGCAGCTACCAATTCGATCTGTTCCCCGTCTAGACTTGTGAGAAGAACTGACTTCTTGGCATACTGAATTTCTCCATTAAACTTGCTCATCCATCCTGTTCCAAGTACCACATCAATGCCCTCAGAATCCACCACTATGAGGTTGGCCCAGAAATCCTTCCCCAAGATCTGAAGGTTAACATTATTACACCTGTGTAGTGCCTTCACGATCCCTTTTGCTGAACTAACTAGCATGGGATGTGGCATGGTGCTCATGGGGATGTTAAGTTTAGTTGCACACTGAGAAGTAATGAAAGAATGAGCTGCTCCAGAATCGAATAAAACTGAAGCGGGGGCGGAGTTGACAAGGCACATGCTAGACACTACTCGTGGGTTCTTCTGAGCTGTCTCTGCACTCACATGGTTTACTCTGCCACGTGCATAGCACTGTTTTCCCTTGTTGCCCTTCGGGGTCTGGCTCTCATTCCTCGTCTGCTGGTTATGTTGACTCTGCGCTGGAGTGTTGGGAGCATTCCTCTTGGGGCAAGCATTTGCACAATGCCCAACCTCTCCACACTTAAAGCAGGTAGTACCTCTAGGGTTGATGGTCCTCACTGGGGCGACAACTGGTGCCATCTGATGATTCTGCTGAGAACTGGGCCATGAAGTCTTCTGTACTGGGCACTCAAACTGCTGCTGCTCAAAATTCTCACCTTGCGCCTCCAGAATGAAGTGGTGTCCCCGGAGGTGGAGTAAAGTGGGGGCGAGTGCTACTCCCATTGGTGGCTTTCCTCTTCAGTTCTCCCAACTCCTTGCGCTTGTACTCCAAGCCAATGGCCTTGCCTAGCAACATCTGGAATGATGGGAAGGTGTGAGGTATAAGCTGATACTGGAGTGGTTCAGCTAATCCTTCCATGAACAACTCTTGCTTCTTCTCATCATCAGTAACCTCCTCAGGAGCATAACGAGACAACTCAACAAACTTGTCCCTATACTCTATCACGAACATCTCTCCCTGCTTGAGAGCCAGGAACTCTTTCTTCTTCAACTTCATAAGGCTGGCAGGTATATGATAGCTCCTGAAGCTGGTGGTGAACTCCTGCCAAGTGATAGCATCAGGGGTGGCATGAGCAGTAACGTAGGTGTCCCACCAAGCTGATATTGTCCCCTGAAGTCGACCTGAAGCATACAAGACCTTCTCCCTATCAGTGCATTGTGTGATGGTGAGCATCTTCTCCACTGTCTTCAACTAATCTTCTGCCTCCTGTGGATCAGCTGCATGGGAAAACATTGGTGGGCAATGACTCATGAACTGTTGGTGCTTGTCCTTGTGTGGCTGGTTCTGGTTCATCTAAGCCTACATGCTTGCCATGTTGGTGGACATGTTCTGGAGAAGCTGCATCTGCGCAGCCAGGAACTGCTGTTTCGCTGGATCCATGTGACTCTGCTGTTGAGTGCTACTACAACTGCCACTCCTCCTCTTATGTGGATCCGGACCTGGTATTCACCATCTGATTGTTAGGATCATGAGATTTAGATACTAGAATAAAGAGATAACTCTGAAAGATGAAGCAACATGAACTTCCAGATTAAGACAGATTATGTTGGTCCTAACAAATCAGGTGTAACTCTCATTGTTGATATCCATGTTAGAAATAACAATCTGATATGTAACTAACATATGATCATACGCCTGCGAGCGTATCTTGCTTGGACTCTATGGAACATGGTTAGATATAGATAGAGTTGTATTAGTTTAAACCAAGTTCCTTGAGAACCAAGTTGTACACGATCTCTTGTATTCTGTTAAGCCTCAGGGCTATATTAACATGCATCCGCGGCAAGCCAAGATAGGCAACCGCGCTTAATCTCCTCTAGCGTGTGTTTTCTTTCATGGTATTCAGAGCCATCTTCTTCTAAACCATCCATTGCCATGGCGTCTTCCTCCTCTACTCCTTCTCCTTCCCCCTTCGGCTCCAAAGTTTCTGAAAAGCTTACCCGTGATAACTATCTTCTATGGAAGGCGCAAGTGCTGCCTCCTATTCGGGGAGCTCAGCTAGAAGGGATGCTAGATGGATCTAGCAAACCACCGTCCAAGCTTCTTCAAGTGATCAAAGATGACAAGACTCAGGAGGAGGTGCCGAACCCGGCATATGCAACCTGGTTGGCACAAGATCAACAAGTGCTCGGCCATCTGCTGAATTCCCTCACCAAGGATGTGTTGGGGCAGGTGGCCATGGCGTCCACAGCTGCAGAGGCGTGGGCGATCCTTGAAGAGATGTTCTCGGCACAATCTTGTGCACGAGTTACAAATCTACGGATGCAACTTGCTACCCTCAAGAAGGGAAGCCAAACAACCGCAGTCTACTTCAACAAGATGAAGGCTCTTGCTGATGAGCTCGCAGCTGCGGGCAAGAAGGTCGATGACGACGAGATGGTATCCTTTATTCTCGCTGGTTTGGATTTTGATTACAATCCAATTGTGTCCTCTGTCCTTGGCCGTTCGGATTCAATTTCTATAAGTGATTTGTATGCCCAAGTCACTGCATATGAGATGAGACTGCAGATGCTTCAAGATCAACAATCCAGCGGAAATCAGTACCAATCGTCTGCCAACATGGCCTCTAGGGGCCGTGGAAATCGTGGTCGAGGAGGAAATCATGGTCGCGGTGGCAGAGGCCGTGGTTTTGGTGGGCGCAACCCTACTGGAACCAGTACTGGGGGACAGGCCGCTTCCAAGCCAAAGTGTCAAATTTGTGACAAACCTAGCCATACTGCTCTTGAGTGCTGGTACCGATTTGAGGAGGATTATCGGCCCTAACGAGCAAAAGTGCGGGGGTACATGTCATCAGGGCATGGCGTGGACACAAATTGGTATGTGGACAGCGGAGCTACTGATCACATTACCGGAGAGCTTGACAAGTTGACCGTGAAAGAGAAGTATGGGGGACGCGACCAAGTTCATACTGCCAACGGGTCAGGTATGAGTATTAGCAATATTGGTCATACTACCTTACATACTCCTACTCATGATTTGCATCTAAATAACATCCTTCATGTGCCTAGTGCAAATAAATCTCTTGCTTCTGTCCATCGCATTGCCTCTGACAATAATGCCTTTCTTGAGTTTCACCCAAATTTTTCCTCATTAAGGATCGGGCAACGAAGACAACACTTCATCAAGGAAGATGTAGTGGCGGCCTCTATCCATTAGAATTGGGTAGAGAAGGAGTGGATCGGAGCAAGCAAGCTTTAGGACTCAATAAGCCGTCTACGTCAAGATGGCATAGTCGTTTGGGTCATCCCGCTTTTCCTATTGTGTCTCGTGTGCTTAGAGATAATAATCTACCTTTTGTTAATGATATAAGTGTTGAGTCTGTGTGTGACTCTTGCCAGAGAGCAAAAAGTCACCAACTTCCCTATGATAGCTTGAATAAAAGATCTGCTGCTCCACTTGATCTAATTCACTCTGATGTCTGGGGTCCAACACCCACTTCTATTGGTAGATTCTCCTACTATGTGAGCTTTATTTATGACCATACCAAATACACGTGGATATATCTTTTGCGCCAAAAATCTGATGTGTTTGCTGTCTTTCGAGACTTCCAGGCTCTAGTAGAGAGGAAATTCGATAAGAAAATTATTTCTTTGCAAACGGATTGGGGAGGAGAGTATGAAAGGTTGAACTCCTTTTTCCAGCAAATTGGGATTGTCCATCGAGTATCCTGTCCTCATGCTCACCAACAAAATGGTGCAGCCGAGAGAAAACATAGGCATATAGTAGAAGTAGGTCTGGCCCTTCTAGCAAATGCTTCCATGCCTGGGGATGAGGCTTTTCTAACTGCAGCTCGCCTCATTAATCTCCTTCCAAGTAAAGTCCTAAATTATCAAATACCAGCTGAACTCCTTTTACATGAAAAGCCAGATTACTCCTCTCTCAGAGTTTTTGGTTGTGCATGCTGGCCTAACCTCCGACCATTTAATTCTAGAAAACTTGCCTTCAGATCAAAAAGGTGTGCTTTCCTTGGGTATAGTTCTCGGCACAAAGGGTTCAAATGTCTAGATATTCCCACTAGTCGTGTTTATATCTCGCGTGATGTGATCTTTGATGAGGATATTTTTCCCTTTGCTGCCCTTCACGAAAATGCTGGGGCCAGGCTGCGACAAGAAATTTCCTTGCTTCCTGTACATCTCCTTAGTTCCAATCACGGGGGAGTAGGTAGTAATGATCAATATCTGTCTAATATTGACCCTACTGACCCTCATGAATTTATGAGTGTTGACATTGATGGACAGGAGATAGAAGGAAGCAATCAAGAAGCATTGGGCGAAAATTCAGCGGGAAATACAGTGCAAAACAGCCCTGGTGAGCAGGCACAAACGGACGAAGGTGAGGACCAGGAGCGTCCCAGTGGTCGATGGATGACCGCTCCTCAGTGATGAGTGATTGACAACGGGTGTTGGACTGACTCTTGGCTTAGTGCGCAGGTGTAGGCCGCGGCCTAGTTCGTGTTGTTGCAAGTGAAGAACGGGCGCGAAAGGTCTTCAGCCTTGAGGGGCCTCCGGGAGATGTAGAGACAAGTAGGCCCGGTTCGAGGGACCCGGTGGATAGCGGGACTGGGTGCGGGTCACATGGTGGCGACACAAGCAAGATGAAGTCATGGAAAAGTGAGCCGGTGCACGGTGGCGGTCAAGTCAAGTGGTTTGGCGGGAGGCCGGACCGAGCACGCGGGGTTTGGTGGTTTGCCCACAAAACCATCGGCGGACGATTTCTTGGTTTGGGCCTCAAAACCAAGTCCGAGGGCCCAACACGACGGAGACGGGATCCGGGCGTGTCGGGAAGCTTCTAGGCGGAGGACACGCGGCGGGATCGCATGGCTTGCGTCGGGAGGACGCGGGGTGCGGCAAAGGCGTGGCCGTCCGATGGCAAGACCCACAAACATTACCTAAATGCCCCTACGTGGGTTGTATCGCCAGTAGTTTAGTTAGGGGTAGTCGAGTCATTTACCACTCCGGCGGGACCTGATATATAAGCCATGAGTGTGTGTGGATGGCTCCCTCTCTCCGCGACTTAGGGTTTCATTTCCTCCCTCCTCTTTCTCATTTTCGTAGCTATTTTTCTTCCATTTTCTCTAGGCTAGCATGAGAGCTTCATGAGAGATTTGTTGAGAGGGATGGATGCTAGGGCGGCATGCTAGACCTTGTGAATCTTTCCTGGTTTGTATAGAAGATTCGGGGTTGTGTTTTCGTGGCCTTTGTGTGCTTGTTTTTGTGCCTTTGTTCCCGGTGTGTTTCCGCGGATTTGAGTGGGTTTCTCCCCGGATTTCTTTGAGGGAAACATGGATAGATGTCTCGTGCATCTTTGTGATTGATCTTGTGCCCTCAAACGTCGGGAAACCACTTCGATTTGTGAGTTTTCGTTCGGTGCTCTAGTTTTCGGTGGTGCTCAAAGGATTCGCGATTCCCGGTGATTTAGGGAGTTAGGAGGCAAGATTTTTGGGCTATAGCATCCTTGTGTGACGCTTTTCAAGTCCCCAAACCCTTGTCTCCACAGCTTCAACCGTTTGGGAAATTCGATGATGATTTGGGGGAGTTGACCTTTGAGGTCGAGCAGTTTCTTCTCTGTCCGTGCGGCGCGGACGGTCCGCGGGGTGGTCGCGGACGGTCCGCGGGTGGCGTGTTCGTCGCGTGTTCGTCGTGTTCTTGCGCGTCCTTTCTTTCGATCCGGTGTGGCTTTTGGTTTTTGTTGCAGCCGGTTTGCGGACAGTCCGAGCTTGAGTAGCGGACGGTCCGCGGGTGGTGCGGACGGTCCGCCCGGCCTTGGCGGACGGTCCGTTTTTCTCGGGTCGCTTACGGTGGTTCGTGTGCTTTAACGGATGGTCCGCGGCGCGGGGGCCGGACGTCCCGCGGTGTTGGCGCGGACGGTCCGCGGCTTCGAGTCGGACGGTCCGCGAGGCTCGCGCGGACGGTCCGCCCCTCTGGCCGGACGGTCCGCCGAGCTCGTGCGCTTTGCTTCTTGGTTCGATTCCTCCCCTCCTTCTTTCGTGCTTCCGCGTGTGCTTCAAGGAATCGTTCCTAAGGCTAGAGGTTGATCCATAACCTCGTGGTCTTGGCGATTGGTGTGTGATTCGATCCATCACTCGTGTGTGACCGGGGTTTGACTAGGGTATAGGCCGGGTTCTTTGGAAAGAATTTTTACCGACTCCTATTCACTCCCCCCCTCTCTAGTCGCCATCTGATCCTTCAATTGGTATCAGAGCTTGGTGCCGGATTCTTTGCGACTTTGACAAGTCTCGAATCCTAAGATGGCGTACGTTGAGCGGGGCGGTCCGCCACACTTCGATGGCAAGGGTTACCACAAGTGGGCGGCCCGAATGATGATCTTTCTTCGTGGGAAGCTGTTGGATTTCATTGTGCTTGACAAGACCTATGCTATTCCGGTCAACATCCATACTCTTATGGTGACCGATGCCGGTGCTAAGGCCAAGTATGAGGCTAATGCAAAAGCCGTTGATCACTTGATCCGGAGCTTGTGTGATCCTGAGTTTGAGCGTGTTCGCCATTTGAATCTTGCTTGGCAAATTTGGGAGAAGTTGTTGGTTGCTCACGGAGGTGATAACCATGTGAAGGCTCACCTCTTTGTCTCTTACCGGATGCAATATGAGAATTTCACTCCACTTCCTGGTGAGGACATTGATGCGATGTTTCAGAGGTTCACCGCCATCGTGAACAACATGAAAGCTAATGTTGAGGATTTTCCATACAACGAGCATGATCAGGCTTTGAAGCTCTTGCATGTCTTGGACCCAAGTGTTTGGGGTGCTAAGGTTGAGGCCATCAAGGAGTCTGGGCATTATTTGACTATTGAGTTGGATGACCTCTTTTCTAAGCTCAAGTCGGCTGAGGTTGACAGGAAGTTGCAGTCCAAGCATGAGGGCTCGATTGACCATAGTCTTGCTCTTGTGGGCGGATCAAAGGGCAAATCTAACCCTTCCTGTCGACAATTTTCCTTGTCTTCTCTTATGTCCATTCCAGATGAGGAGTTTGATGTGCTGGGCGAGGAGGAGCTGGCCTTGCTCTCAAGGAGGTTTGATTGACTACACGAGAGTCAGAGGAATGCAAGGCGGAGCTCAGGGACATGCTACAAGTGTGGCAAGCGTGGCCACTTCATCGCCGAGTGCCCGGAAGCGGAGGAGAACAAGTACAAGGTGAACGAGTACAAGGCGCACCCGAGGCGTGAAGACAAGTACTCCTCCAAGGGCAAGCACTTCAGCAAGTCCAAGAGCAAGGACAAGGACAAGCGGCGACCGAGCAAGAGCGGCTACAAGAAGAACAAGGCAAGAGCGATGGTGGCTGGTGCGAGCGACGTCGACTCAAGCTCAAGCGAGGAGCAGTCAAGCTCAAGCAGCGAAGATGAAGACGCCGGGAGGCGCAATGGCAAGAAGAGTGCAAGCCGGAACCTCAGCGGGCTGAGCTGTGTGGCGCTTGAGGGTTTTTGTGGCATGGCCCATAGCTCAAGCAGCAAGAAGAGCGAGAAGGAAGACAGCGACTCTGACTCAGAGGATGAGGTAAACCGTGAACCCGACTCTTTGCTTGCTGAGATCGCTAGGTTGAATGGCTTGATTGACAACCGCGATAGTGTGCTTAGAGATGCCAAAAAGATGAGGAAAGATCTTAGGGCTCAACTTGAGAATGCTAGTGAGAAAGTAGGAGAGTTAGAGTCCAAATTGCTTGAATTGAAACTTGAGAATGACTCTTTGAAACTTGCTCCTACCACTCCTGATGATGTTGAATGTCTTGAGTGTGATGCATGCTTGAATGAGATCAAGCTGCTTAATGAGAAGAATGCTTCTACTTTGGCTCAACTAGATGCTCTTAGGACTGAATATGATGAGCTTAAGTCTAGACCCACTTTGCTTGGTGCTTGTAAATCATGTCCTACTATGCATGCTAAGCTTGTTGATGCTCGTTCTACCATTAGTTCTTTGGAAGCATCTTTGAAATCTCCTGTTGTCAATGCATGCACTAGCTGTGATGAAGTTACTTTGCACAATCTTGAACTTACTTCCTGTTTGGATGTCATCTATGAGGAGAATGACTATTTGAGGAAGGTGTTGGGTTGGTTGTCTGGGCAGGAACCTCAATTGATAATCATGATTGAGGAGTTCAAGAGAGCTGATGGTCGTGGTTTGGGGTTTGAGAAGTTGGGTGAGAAAGTGGGAGAGAACAGTGGGGAGAGTGTGTATGAGAAGTGTGTTGAGTCTAACCCCGAGTTTGAGGTGATCAGAGAGATCCAAGTCCCACTTCCAAAAGCACTCAAGAACTCTTTCACACCAAAGCCCAACCACCTTTGCAACAAGCTTGACACAACCCATGATCCACCCAAATTCCCACCTAAGACAAATGATCTCAAGAAACCTATGAAGTTTGTGAGTGAGAAGGGTGTGAAGCCTAGTGAGAAGCCAGAGCAAAAACCAAAACCCATCCCCTTCAGGTGTGAGTATTGTGGCAAGGAGAGGCACCTTGCAGAGTTTTGCTACAAGAGGAAGAGGGATGAGAGGCTTGCTAGGGAGCAAGAAAACCAGGACAGGTATCGCCAGTCTCATGGTATTCCTGAGCCTAGAGTGCCACTTCCACGGGGGTGTGGGAAGTGTGAGGAGTGTTGGCGGGGTTCCCACGGAGAGGTGGTGGTGCGAGGTTTGAGAGGAGAGATGATGGTGTGCGTCTTTGGTGAGAGGTTTGGTCGGGCTCGTGGTGGTTTTCTTTGGACGTCCCCCTACTCGTCCTCAATACGGGTTCGGGGAGATGATCGCGGCTTTGGGTTCCGAGAGGAACTACGGACCACGTTTTCCCCCTCGTGGTGCTCGTACTCCTCCCATGGGACATGGGAAGTTTGGTGGCAAGGGAGTGATGTTTGCTAACCCCTCTTTTGAGCGAGATGGCTCGACACCGGTTTAACTTTCTTTGTGCTAACCCCGGTGTCGAGTCGCTAGCTCATTCTCGTTCTTGTTTACTTTGCGGCAGCGGGGAGGCTTGGAGGACATTTGGTTGATCGACTCCGGGTGTTCTCGACACATGACCGGAGATAAGAAGTGGTTCTCCAGCCTCACCCCAGTGAAGGAAAATATGTACATCACATTTGGGGACAATGGACGAGGAAGGGTGATGTCTGAGGGTGTTGTGCATGTGAGTGACAAGGTAACGTTGAAGAGAGTGGCTCTTGTGAAGTCTTTGGGTTTCAATTTGCTTTCGATTTCTCAGTTGCTTGATGAGGGTTTTGAGGTGCGTTTCAAGTCTGGTGAGTCTCGTTTGCTTGATTCTCGAGGTGATCTTGTCTGTATGATCATCCCCGAGGGTCAGATTTTCAGGGCTGATTTCTCTCGTTCTTTGGGTCCTGCTCGCTGTTTGATGGCTGGTCCTTCTTCTGATTTGTGGAAATGCATAGGAGGTTGGGACACTTGAGTTTTGATTTGGTTTCCCGCTTGAGTGGTCTTGACCTTGTCCGAGGATTGCCGAGGTTGAAGCTTGAGAAGGATTTGGTTTGTGCTCCGTGTAGGCATGGCAAGATGGTAGCCACTCCCCATCCACCCCTGACCGATGTCATGACCGAGCGTCCGACAGAGCTGTTGCACATGGACCTAGTTGGGCCAGCTCGGGTTCGCTCGGTGGGTGGGAAGTGGTATGTCCTTGTTGTGGTGGACGATTACTCTCGCTATGCCTGGGTGTTTTTCTTGGAAGATAAGAGTGAGACATTTGGTTTTGTTCGAGATCTGATCGTGAGGTTGAAAAACGAGAGGCATGGGAATGCTATTCGAGCTATCCGCAGTGATAATGGCTCTGAGTTCAAGAACTCTCGTTTTGATGCCTTTTGTCGTGATCTAGGTCTTGAACATCAGTATTCGACCCCTTATGTGCCCCCTCAAAATGGTGTCGTGGAAAGGAAAAATCGGACTCTTTGTGAGGTGGCTAGGACGATGCTCGATGAGCACAGGACTCCTAGGAGGTATTGGGCTGAGGCGGTCAATACGGCTTGTCATGTTTCCAACAGGATTTTATTGCGAGCTTTCAAGAAGAAGACCTGTTATGAGCTTATGCATGGTCGGGCACCCAAGGTGAGTTACTTCCGAGTTTTTGGCTGCAAGTGCTTTATTCTTAAGAAGGGAAAACTCGACAAGTTTGAGGCTAGGTCTAGTGATGGTATTTTCTTTGGGTATGCTAACCATTCTAGAGCCTATAGAGTGCTTAACCTTGAGACTAACAAAATCATGGAGACTTGCGAGGTAACCTTCGACGAGACAATGCCATGTACCTCTCTTAGCTTTGAATGTGCATATGACGAGGAGATGGCCGAGGACCTCTTTGAAGAGGAAAAGGATGAAGCTGGAGATGATGATGGAGAGAACCATGCGCCTGAAGCTGAGTGTGTACCCACTACTTCCCCTAGGACCACTATGGAGCGTGGACCGTCTACTTCATGGACAACGACGGTGCAACAAGAGGACCAGGCGAGAGAAGGCGAAGTTCGGGGGGGAGGTAGTCTCGAGGCGTGAGGCTCCCCGGCGGATTCAAGAAGTGCATCCCTTGTCGAAGATCATTGGGAACATCGATGAACGCACTACACGGTCAAGGTCCGAGAATTCCTCTCATTTTGCTCATCTTGCTTTTGTTGCCACCTTTGAGCCCAAGGACATTGGACACGCTTTATCCGATGCAAACCGGGTCAATTCTATGCATGAGGAGCCGGAAAACTTTGAGAGGAACCAGGTGTGGGAGTTAGTTGAACCACCTCCAAATTGCCATCCCATAGGAACCAAGTGGGTTTGGAAGAACAAAGAGGGAGAGAATGGGATGGTTGTGAGGAACAAGTCCAGACTTGTTGCTCAGGGGTTTAGTCAGAAGGAGGGGATCGACTATGAGGAGACCTTTGCTCCTGTGGCCCGTCTTGAGGCAATTCGAATCCTTCTAGCCTTTGCCGTGGCTAAAGGGTTCAAGTTGTTTCGGATGGACGTGAAGAGTGCTTTTCGAATGGGGTCATAGAGGAGGAGGTGTATGTGAAGCGACCACCCGGGTTTGAGAGCGAGCCGTACCCACACGGGGTGTACGGGTTGAAAAGGGCTCGTATGGGTTGAAACGGGCGCCCGTGCTTGGTATGGGAGATTGAGAGGTTTTCGTTGAGCGAGAGGGTTTGTGATGGGTACAGTGGATAGGACCTTGTTTCTCCTCAAGCATGGGAATGACTTGTTGATTGTTCAGATATACGTGGATGATATTGTCTTTGGTGGCTCGTCACATAACCTTGTTGCCAAGTTTGCAGATGAGATGAGCAGGGAGTTTGAGATGAGCATGATGGGCGAGTTGCAGTATTTTCTCGGACTGCAGATCAAGCAAGTGAAGGACGGAACATTTGTGCACCAGACCAAGTACACGAAAGACATGCTGAGGAAGTTCCAGATGCAAGATGTGAAGCCGATGTTGACTCCCATGGGGAGTACAGCCACTTTGGATGCGGATGAGGATGGAGAACCAGTGGACCAGCGGGAGTACAGGAGCATGATCGGCTCCCTCCTCTACTTGACGGCGACGAGGCCAGACATACGGTTCGGCGTGTGTCCGTGCGCTCGTTTTCGTGCTTCGCCGAGGACATCACATCGACAGCCGTCAAGAGGATTTTCGGTACCTACGATCCGCCTTCGGTCTTGGCCTTTGGTATTCGTCCTCCTCGACTCTTTCTCTTCATGGTTTTTCCGATGCGGATTTTGCTTTGGTTGTCGAGTCGAGAGGAAGTCTACTTCGGTACTTTCCGGTTTCTTGGTTCTTCGTTGGTCTCATGGTCTTCCCGTAAGCGAGCCTAGTGTAGCTCGGTCTACCACCGAGGCGAGTATGTTGCGGCCCGCGAGTTGTCGTTCCCGAACTGTTGTGGATTTCATACACTTTGAGAGACTTTGGTGAGGAGTGCACCCAGATCCCACTTCTTTGTGATAGCACCAGTGCCATAAGCGTAGCCAAAAACCCAGTGCTTCACTCTAGAACCAAACACATAGAAGTGAGGTATCATTTCTTGAGGGACAATGTGGAGAAAGGAACCATTGTGTTGAGCCATGTCCCTACCCAAGATCAGCTAGCCGATATCTTTACAAAGCCTCTCGACCAAGCTACATTTGTGCGCTTGCGGGGGGAACTTGGGGTTTGTTGCCCTTTCTAGTTGATTCTTGGGGGATTTTCTCTTGTACCATATGTATCATACCATGTTTACTTTGATGTATATACATGCTTTGCTTGATGTACAAACCATGGTAGGATAGCCATCTTGTCATATATCATGTTGCATTTGTATCATATTGCATTTTAGGATGATGAGCTTCTTTCATATGCCATATTTGAGTCTCTTTGGCTATTTGTGAGATTTTGGTCATATGTGTGGATAAATGGTGATGTGAGGCTATGCTCTTGGAATATTTGAGATATATGTGTGGTGAGATACCCCTTTTTAGAAATAAATGCTAATCTTGACTAATTTTGATGAAATTTTGCTCCACTCGTGTGTAGTTGTGTATCCATGTCATAGTTTGGTCTAAATGTGCTTTTCATGCTTAGATTGTGCTTGGATGCCTTGTTCTTGCATTTGGGCCAAACGCCGAATATCATTGTGAATGTTTAGCCTATGTTGCATTCATGGGGGAGCATAAGCGTCTTTTTGCCGCAAAGGCACTTCATGTACCATGAAATGATTTAATCTTGAAAAGAAGTGTATATTGCTTGAAAAATGCTCCATCCATCATGTCTATGCTTAAAATTTTTTATCTTTCACATATGGGTGCAAAACATGTTGCATGATGTTCACCAGTGGAGAAGTCTCCCCGAAGGGGACACATGGCTCATGAGCTTTGACATGACATGCTTTGCTTTATGGGTGTTTGCCATGATCTTTTGCTGAGAATTTGATATCCTTGTATGATCTTTGAATGGTATTTGTGGCTCAAGTGTGACATGGATAGGCTTTTACATGTGAAGCGAGCTTTCTTTTGGTAACATTGCTTAAATCTGGAAATTCTGCTTTGTCACATGCTTGTATTTTCATATATTACTTGTGGCAATGCTTTGACTATGCTATGATTCATATGTGTGATCTTTGTCTCATTTTTAGCCTTTGACACTAGATTTGGCCTATTTGAGAAGCTCATGTAGATGTTTATATGCTGTGCTTTGCATTTTCTGCATTTTCACCTTGATTCATACATTGTCAACAAGGCGGAGAAGAGGTGAGCTTAATGAAAATTCAGAAGAGGTGAGCTGAAATTTGGAAGTTTGCATTTGCTCAGGGGGAGCTTTCTTGCTGTTTTCGGTGTGGATTTTGTGCTTTGCCTGGCGTGTGACCTTTCTTTGCCTTTCCTTGGTTTTGGTCATAAGTTGAGCTTCTTTGTTTTTCTCTTTCTTCTTCCTTTCTCTTTTTTCTGAATTTCATTTCGCGTTGTGTGTTGTCAATGCACTCATCAAGGGGGAGATTGAGGACCAGGAGCGTCCCAGTGGTCGATGGATGACCGCTCCTCAGTGATGAGTGATTGACAACGGGTGTTGGACTGACTCTTGGCTTAGTGCGCAGGTGTAGGCTGCGGCCTAGTTCGTGTTGTTGCGGGTGAAGAACGGGCGCGAAAGGTCTTCGGCCTTGAGGGGCCTCCGGGAGATGGAGAGACAAGTAGGCTCGGTTTGAGGGACCGGTGGACGGCGGGACCGGGTGCGGGTCACATGGTGGCGACACAAGCAAGATGAAGTCATGGACAAGCGAGCGGTGCACGGTGGCGGTCAAGTCAAGTGGCTTGGCGGGAGGCCGGACCGAGCACGCGGGGTTTGGTGGTTTGCCCACAAAACCATCGGCGGACGGTTTCTTGGTTTGGGCCTCAAAACCAAGTCCGAGGGCCCAACACGACGGAGACGGGATCCGGGCGTGTCGGGAAGCTTCGAGGTGGAGGACACGCGGCGGGATCGCATGGCTTGCGTCGGGAGGACGCGGGGTGCGGCAAAGGCGTGGCCGTCCGATGGCAAGACCCACAAACATTACCTAAATGCCCCTACGTGGGTTGTATCGCCAGTAGTTTAGTTAGGGGTAGTCGAGTCATTTACCACTCCGGCGGGACCTGATATATAAGCCATGAGTGTGTGTGGATGGCTCCCTCTCTCCGCAACTTAGGGTTTCATTTCCTCCCTCCTCTTTCTCATTTTCGTAGCTATTTTTCTTCCATTTTCTCTAGGCTAGCATGAGAGCTTCATGAGAGATTTGTTGAGAGGGATGGATGCTAGGGCGGCATGCTAGACCTTGTGAATCTTTCCTGGTTTGTATAGAAGATTCGGGGTTGTGTTTTCGTGGCCTTTTTGTGCTTGTTTTCGTCCCTTGTTTCTGGTGTGTTTCCGCGGATTTGAGTGGGTTTCTCCCCGGAGTTCTTTGAGGGAAACATGGATAGATGTCTCGTGCATCTTTGTGATTGATCTTGTGCCCTCAAACGCCGGGAAACCACTTCGATTCGTGAGTTTTCGTTCGGTGCTCTAGTTTTCGGTGGTGCTCAAAGGATTCGCGATTCCCGGTGATTTAGGGAGTTAGGAGGCAAGATTTTTGGGCTATAGCATCCTTGTGTGACGCTTTTCAAGTCCCCAAACCCTTGTCTCCGCAGCTTCAACCGTTTGGGAAATCCGATGATGATTTGGGGGAGTTGACCTTCGAGGTCGAGAAGTTTTCTTCTCTGTCCGTGCGGCGCGGACGGTCCGCGGGGTGGTCGCGGACGGTCCGCGGGTGGCGTGTTCGTCGCGTGTTCGTCTTGTTCTTGCGCGCCCTTGCTTTCGACCCGGTGTGGTTTTTGGTTTTTGTTGCAGCCGGTTTGCGGACGGTCTGAGCTTGAGTAGCGGACGGTCCGCGGGTGGTGCGGACGGTCCGCCCGGCCTTGGCGGACGGTCTGTTTTTCTCGGGTCGCTTCTGGTGGTTCTGTGTGCTTTAACGGACGGTCCGCGGTGTAGGGCCGGACAGTCCACAGGGTTGGCGCGGACGGTCCGCGGCTTCGTGTCGGACGATGCTCGCGAGGCCGCGCGGACGGTCCGCCCCCCTCTGGCCGGACGGTCCGCGAGCTCGTGCGCTTTGCTTCTTGGTTCGATTCCTCCCCTCCTTCTTTCGTGCTTCCGCGTGTGCTTCAAGGAATCGTTCCTAAGGCTAGAGGTTGATCCATAACCTCGTGGTCTTGGCGATTGGTGTGTGATTCGATCCATCGCTCGTGTGTGACCGGGGTTTGACTAGGGTATAGGCCGGGTTCTTTGGAAAGAATTTTTACCGGCTCCTATTCACTCCCCCCCTCTCTAGTCGCCATCTGATCCTTCAGAAGGAGGCACAAAAATCGGAGATGATTTGGTTGCGGTCACTTCAGGTGCTGCGGGCGCCGTCACTTCAGGTGCTGCGGGCGCCGGATCCCATGCCGATTCGGCTCCAGCTACCAGCACAGCGCCTGCTGCCGTCATGGACAACAGCGCGGGGGAGTCAAGAGCATGTGGCGATCAGCGACAGGCTTCGCTGGCCCAGGAGCGTCCGACAGCCTCTGCAGGCGGATCCGGTGCGGCTCAGGTCGAATCTGGTGCGGCTAGCAATCCTGCAGCATCGCCTACACAGCGTCCCAAAACTCGATCCCAAAGAGGTATTTCTAAACCCAAAGTTTACACCGATGGTACTATACGATATGCAAATTATAGTTCTACAGGTGAACCGTCAAACATTGATGAGGCTCTTGGGGATCCTAAGTGGAAAAAGGCAATGCAAGAAGAGATTAATGCACTTCACAGGAACGAGACATGGCATCTTGTTCCATATAAAAAGGGTATGAATGTCATTGACTCCAAGTGGGTCTGGAAGGTAAAACGAAAAGCTGATGGAAGCATAGACAAATACAAGGGAAGATTGGTAGCAAAAGGTTACAGACAAAGGTATGGACTAGATTATGAAGATACCTTTAGTCCAGTTGTGAAAATTGCTACGATCAGGTTGGTTTTGTCAGTAGCTGTATCAAGAGGATGGTGCCTATGGCAATTAGATGTACAGAATGCGTTTTTACATGGCGTTCTTGAAGAAGAGGTGTATATGAGTCAGCCTCCAGGCTTTGAGGATAGTAAAAGGCCACACTATGTTTGTCGACTTGATAAAGCTCTATATGCACTCAAGCAAGCACCTAGGGCCTGGTATGCAAGGCTGAGTACAAAACTATGTGATCTTGGGTTTAAGCCTTCCAAGTCTGATGCCTCTCTGTTTATTTATTCCAAGAATGGTATTGTTATATATATATGCTTATTTATGTTGATGACATCATTGTGACTAGCTCTTCTACAGAAGCAATTCCAGCTCTACTTAAGGATCTAAGGACAGATTTTGCACTAAAAGACCTTGGGGAGTTGAATTATTTTCTGGGAATTGAAGTCAAACCAATACAGGGAGGCATATTGCTGAAACAAGAAAAATATACTGGCGACATCTTAGAAAGAGTTGGCATGAGAACTTGTAAGTCATCTTCTACCCCTTTGGCACCAACCGAAAAATTATCAAAGGAGGATGGTGAATTGCTATCTCCAGAGGATGCTACAAAGTACAGAAGTATTGTAGGGGCGTTGCAATATCTTACTCTTACAAGACCTGATCTAGCATTTGCTGTTAACAAAGTCTGTCAATTTTTGCATGCCCCTACCACGTCACATTGGACAGCGGTCAAAAGGATCCTGCGTTATGTCAAGGGGACTAGTGGCATTGGAATCAAAATAACAAAATCGTCATCCACCTTATTGAGTGCATTTTCTGATGCGGATTGGGTTGGAAGTGTTGATGATCGCCGATCAACAGGTGGTTTTGCTGTTTTCTTTGGTCCAAATCTCATATCGTGGAGCGCCAAGAAACAAGCTACAGTCTCAAGATCAAGCACTGAGGCTGAATATAAATCTCTTGCCAATGCCACTGCTGAGTTGATTTGGGTAGAAGCGTTGTTGAAAGAGTTGGGAGTGAGGCTGAAGGTTCCTCCCTGTCTATGGTGTGACAATCTTGAAGCAACTTACCTATCAGCCAACCCAGTATTTCATGCAAGGGCTAAGCATATTGAAATTGATTTTCATTTCGTTAGAGAAAGAGTCGCCAGGAGACAATTAAATATCAGATTCATCTCAACCAAAGATCAGTTAGCAGATGGTTTTACTAAGGCGTTGGGAACAAGACTGTTTGAAGAATTCAGGAACAATCTTAACCTAGTTTATCAACCAGGTTGACATTGAGAGAGGCTGTTAGAAATAACAATCTGATATGTAACTAACATATGATCATACGCCTGCGAGCGTATCTTGCTTGGACTCTATGGAACATGGTTAGATATAGATAGAGTTGTATTAGTTTAAACCAAGTTCCTTGAGAACCAAGTTGTACACGATCTCTTGTATTCTGTTAAGCCTCAGGGCTATATTAACATGCATCCGCGGCAAGCCAAGATAGGCAACCGCGCTTAATCTCCTCTAGCGTGTGTTTTCTTTCAATCCATAAATTATTAAAGTTCACCAGAACATAGAGTATGAAATTATGAAACTAATCGAACTGGAATCAACTCAATCGGAGATCTAGAACTCCAGATATAAAATAAGTACGGTGACTGAGTCAGCAGACTTTCCAGATTCTGATAGCTCCAATGTTTCGTGCATATCTCCCAGAATATTTATCCTATGTTTCTGAATTTTTGAAAGCAAATCACATAGGAAATTTGTGAACTAACCCAACTGGTTTCATGTCAATTGGAGTTTTGTAGCTTGAGATATAACTGAAACACTACTGCTGTAACAGAGAGCTGCGTGAACAGATTTTGTATTAACAAGTTTTGTTTGAGAGATAAAGATAGATAAAGGAAAGATTATTCAAAGTTATGTGGATTGGGAAAGAATTACACCCCAACTAAGCAACCTAGCTACTAAAACTGATGTCATTGTGATCATTACTCCACAACACACCGCACTCAAAACAAAGATCCAAATCAAGCATTCATCACAAAATCAAGCATACAAGCACACTTCTAAACTAAGCCCACGTTGAGGCGTTTAAATCTATCGATTATACTAAGAAAGAACTTAAAGCTCCTATATCCTATTAAGGAAGATCTTTGAGATAAACATGATGGGGTCACTTGATTACTGAGAACGGTTATGAACACAGGTAGGGTAAAGACAAAGAAAGATTGGAGAGGAGCAAAGCAGATGCTAAAGATTCCTTAAAGCAAGAACAAGGAAGCATAGAGTGAAAAGATTGATCAAGATAAGGTAGAGAACAAGTAGATTATCAAGGATGGGGGTAAAAGTAAGGATAATTATATTAACATAGAGTTAAAGCATAGCATGAAGTGAGAATGGCTTCTAAAATATTATAATCCTTAGATTCGACCATTTTCAAGCTAGGCTAACGTCCTACATCAACAAGGCTCTGGTACCACTTTGTCACACCCTAATTTGAGGACAAACTCGAATGCATAAATTACATGTGCACCAGGATCAGGATCAAGTTACACACACATAATGACTCAGTGAATACCAAATACAATGTCAAAGCGTAAAAGAGGGTATTACAACCAATACATGACTGAAAGTCTTATAAATGTATCATCAGAGTGAACAACTGGCAGCGGATCTTCTGAATGGAACTCCACAGGCAGCTGACTCGTGGCACGTTCGCCTAGAACTCATCGGAAATCTTCAGGTCTGAGCAGCAATCCGGGTTGTGTAGATGCAATAAATAAACAAGCGTGAGCAAATGTCGTACTCAGCCAGAGGAGAATATCATAATTAACATGCAAGGATGTATAAGTGGATGGCCAAAGGGTTTAAGCACTTTAGCATTTTAGTTGATCAAATTTTATTAAGCAACTTACTTACTAGCAAATATAAGTGTATACTATCCCACAATTAAAGTGTAACATCATAAACAAGAACATAAAGTAAACAACAATTTAAATTCAACTTCCAATAGATTAATCATGTGAGGGTCCAGGCCGCTCTTGATCGTGAGCACGGCTAATCGATTAGTTTTAAACACTCTGCATAGGTTGTACATCTTTACCCACAAGTCGTGTAAAAGTCCCAAAGAACTTTAGACCCAACCACGCCATGCTGATCAGGCATCATACCACACTGTCGAGGTGTGATTGCATAGGGATGCTATGAGGCCTTTACAAAGTTTTCCTAATGTGAAAGAACCCGCGAAGGTTCCGAGTCGTTGCAGAGTATAAAGTCCCCTAGTAGGTACTGTGTCTTAGAAAAGTCCAAGTCCCTACTAGAGCGAGTCTATACCCCACTAGCGCTCCGCACTCTCCCTTCCCTTATCAGGTAAGGTCATCCCAACACTAGTGTCCCTAATTATTCAGCCAAGCAAGATCCATATAGCCTTGTGGTTGTATTGTTGTCCTGGGTGGTCGCTCCATGTGCCATTTAAGCATGTGGTCTTGTAATTAACTTACCATTAAAGAACGTAGAGCATAAAGAGTAACATGTTGTTTATTACCAACCCTATTGAGCAACTAAGCAGCTTCTACCATCAAGATTAATTAATCAACCCAGATTCAAGGCAATGGTCACAAGAAACTAGGCATAGTCCTTAATAGGAACCCATCAAAATTAATGCAAGCAATAAAGTAAATACAGTGATTAAATGCATGTTTATATAGGATAAAGCGGGTATGACCAAGGACACTTGCCTTCCACAAAATCTGGAAAAGTGCTCAGAGTCTTCAAAGTCTTCACCTTCAGAAAATCCCTCAAACTGCTCGTTCTCTACGCATCACACATTCACATGCAAGAGACGATACAATAAAATAATAAAACAATTCACCAATCAGTTCAAACAGGAGAAAAAGCTACACTAATCTAATCTACTCGTCGAGACGAACACATGGATACAAAGAGCGCTAAAAACAGAGCTAAAACGCAGAAGATATGAGGTAAACAAGTTCTAAGGGCTTAAACATAAAGAAAAAGGCTAAACCGTGAGGATCTCTATATGGTGGGAGGGCATACTTATGAAACTGAAAACCCGAGGGGCTTTTTAGCAAAATGCGCAGCGCACAGACGGTTTGACTGGTACCCCTTTGGTTTTGACCTGGGGTTAGACCGATCTGGACCGCAGATCGCGAGACGGACGGCGGCAGCGGCGGCGCGAACGGCGGCGAGCGGTGGCGGCGGCGCTTGACTTCGCCGGAGTTGCTCGAAATCGAGCATCCGGGCACGATTCGACATGGGGTTTGGCCCTGGACGTAGAGCACGAGCTATCGAACTTAAACAAGGGGTTCTTGTGGCGGTTCACGTGATGAAGGCGACACAAATCTCGTCGGGGCGGACGACGGTGCGGCTGCGACTCTAGCGACCTTTTGCCGGCAGTTCATGGCATGAGGACGTGAACAAGCGGTATGCTCGGCTTCCTCACCTCATGACGAAGCTCCTGGTGCAACTCACATTGACGGGGAGGCGACGGAGCGAGAGATCGACCGCGGCGGCGTCGTGCTAGGGTTCGGAGCTCAGGGCGGCGACTGTGCCAAGGCGGCTAGGGTTTCGGGAGAAAAAGATAGAGGAGGCGGCAGCAGCATCCTTTATAGGCCATGGGGGCCGCCTCAACGTGCGGTCCACGAGCAGGGGCGTGGGGTGCGGCACGGACGCCAAGCCCGGTCGGCATCGGGTCTGACTCGGTGCGATTCGGCCGGAGGTGGGAGATGACAACATTGGCCCACATGGCAGCGGGACGCAAGTGAGGGGAGGCGGAGCAGGCCGGCTTTGGGTCGCTGGCTGCTGGGCTGCATTGCTGAAGGATGCGGGGCGACCTGGTGAAGGAATACAATGTCTTCAAAAGACTTCTCGTGTTGGGTCGTCGAAACAGAAAGGAAGAAAGGGGAGGGGAAATAAAAGGAAAAGCTTTTGATATCTTTTTTTGGAAAAGGATCAAACAAAGAATTCAAATTCAAATTTGAATCCAAGCAAACAAAAATAATGCTCCAGCATGAATGCAACAGTAAACTCCTATAGTTCATTAATTTAATTAAGAAAATAATTAAATGCCTAGAAAAATTAAATGGAAACTTAAAAATCCTTAAACAAGCATTTGTTGCTAAGAAAAATTGTATTAAAAAGAAATAATTGAAATTTAGGGTGTTACACCTAGCGCACCCCCACGGAACGTTGCACACATCCAAGGGGAAGAAAAGTCTTATCAGAAGCCTCAGCCTTTACGGAATCCTCTTGTTATTATTGCAAAGGCTCAGGGGCTACTGTCGGTGACAGCCATAAGGGGTCCCCAAACTACGGGGGAAATCACCCTTTCCAAAAAGAAATAAAAACCACTAAAGGCACTCCCCAAATCA
Source organism: Cenchrus americanus (assembly GCA_947561735.1). Classification (NCBI taxonomy): domain Eukaryota; kingdom Viridiplantae; phylum Streptophyta; class Magnoliopsida; order Poales; family Poaceae; genus Cenchrus; species Cenchrus americanus. The sequence continues at coordinate 80,583,605 of OX387240.1, forward strand.
ACCCCAGCCAAGGCTCAAATGAAGTCCATGGCATGTTGTGGCCCAACAACCTCCATGGCCCGCCAAGAGAACCGCACCAGCCACCCTCGAGCAAACCTCCGCTTCGCTCGAGGGTCGGACATCACGCGGGCGAGCATCCGTCTCGCTCGAGGACCGAAGACCCGTCGAGCGGATCTCCGCCTCGCTCGAGGGCCAGTGCCCCTCGAGCGGGTCTCCGCCTCGCTCGAGGCTCCCAGCACGTTTCACCTACTCCTCCCGACCAAAGCATTAAATGCCCCGTCACGTCACGAGCGCCGCGGTCAAAAGCAAGATCCCCACCGCACCAAATCCCTGACATTGCCCCGGAATCTGGACCCAATGCTGTGAAAACTAGCCCACTGTTATGCTGCCATCCTCGGGGATGTGCGGCATGGCCGGCGTCACTCCGCAGCACTGTGCCATCCGCTCCCATCCTTCTTCCACATCGCGCCCATCTAAGGCGTCTGCGACACCCTCGAGAGGCGTACGGCTGCCGACCTGGCGATCGCCCATGACGGTGCCGTGACGCAGGGTGAGCGGAGCACGTCCCCTCCGTCACCTCCGGCCCTGCGCGGCCATCCCCGGCCTTGTGCCACATTCCCGAACGCTGTGAAGCCACCCCCGGCGTTGTGGGAACTTGTTCCGATGGGACGCCGCCACGCTGACCCCTGTGCAGCCCAAACTCCCCCATCAGCAAGACCCTCAAAGTAGTGTATGAACAACAATCGGACGCCGGCAAGACCACCCTCGAAGCCGCCTCTAGACAAGCACAGGAGCTGCCATGTCACACCCTGAAATTCCCAAAATTCAGGATGTGAATAGGAAGAAAAATTAAACAATGATTTTTCTTAATTCTAAAATTTTGCCCAACATTTAACTCTTTACATGGAATATAGTATAGGAAAAATGAAAACATTATTTGTTTTTCGGAAATAAATACATGGCTTGATGTCTGTTGCATGTATGCTGGTGCATCAATTTTGTTTGGCTGAATTCAAATTTGTATTTGAATTCATAGGATTAACCTCTTTTGGAAACTAGTGAAAACCTTTCTTTTTCCTTTTCCTTGTTTCTTTCTCTTTTGGCCCGACATCGGTCTCAGCCCAACGCAGCCACAGCAGTCGCGGAGCCCATCTTTCATGCATGGCCCGTCGGCCCAAAGTCCGTTGGACGCCCTCGATCTCTCTAGCCAGTTCACTCGTCTCCCGCGGTTCCGCAGCCCAGCCGGCAAAACGGCCTAGTGCGGCCCATCACGCCACTGCACTAGGTTGTTTTGCAGAAAAGCCCCCGGTTTTCTAGTATCACAAGAATACCCTTCCACGTGCAAAGACCCTCACGGTTAAGTCCTGTTTTTTATTCTTTAGGCCCTGAGCTTCCTGTTTTTAGCACCTGAGATCCATCCTATGGTTTTTATGGCTAAACCCTTATGTTGTCATGCATAATTATGTTCAGGCCCACGGTTTCTTGCAGATAGGCCCCTGTAAACCTAGTTTTCTCGCAGAAAAGCACTTACACCTTGTTTTGGTTGTAGAATACACGTTTTAGCTCTGTTTTTAGCGTTCTTTATATCCTCGCGATCGTCTCGATGAGTAGAACAGTTTTATGCCCCTGTTTTGTTATGTTAGAACTGTTTAGTGATTCTTTCTTATTTTATTCCATTGTATGCTTGTATGTGAATGATGTGGTGCGTAGAAGACGGTTCGTATGTGGAATGCACTGAAGTTGAAGACTTTCAAGACTTTGAGCAGCAGCAAGCGTTGGTAGAAGGCAAGTCCTTGCTACATTCCCATTTGTCCTATTACAACGTGCATTTTAATTACACAGTTATTTAATTATTGCTTGCATTAATGTGATGGGACCCATGTCTAAGGATTGACTAGCTTTGTTTATTCCTATGCCTTGATCAACCTGAGTTTATGTTTATGTTGGGTAAACCTTGCTTCGTTGCTCGACTTGGGATCATGGTGGTTTAAATGAACAACAATGTCAATATTGCTTTACTTATGTTATACCTTCATTAAACAAGATCACCTGTGTTAATCGGAACATGGAGAACCACCCAGGAAAATAGTACTACCACAAGACATATGGCTCTGTCTTGGCCGATTAATTAGAAACTTTAGTATTGTGGTATGCTTTACCTGAAAGGGGTTGGGGGCTGACGGTAGATGGTGTATAGCCCGGTCCTCAGACTGATCTACTCTATGGTAGCTTCGCAGCTAAGAGAGGTTTATGCATTGCACTGATCAGGTAACCTAGCGAGCAGCCCGTGCTAGGGAATCTTTGTAATGGTCGCGTAGCGTCCCTATGCAATCACACCTCGGTAGTGTGGTATGATGCTTGGTCGGCATCACATGGTTGGGTTTAAAGTTCTTCGGGACTTTTACGCTGAGGACCATGTGTGGTTCGAGGACCGGTGGATGGTCGCTTCCTTGTGTGATGAGTGATTGACAACGTTGTGTGGACTGATTCTTGGCTAAGTACGCGAGGTGCGGGTTGCGGCTTGACTCGTGTTGGTGCGGGTGAAGAACAAGCGCGAAAGGTCGTCGCCGGTGAGGCCTCCGGGTGTGGAGAAGACAAGTAGGCTTCGTTCGAGGGACCCGGTGGCCGGCGGGGGTCAAGTGCGGGCCGCATGGTGGCATGAACAAGCAAGATGAAGTCGTGGAGCGTTTCTTGGTTGAGCCTCAAAACCAAGGTCGAGCCGGGACTACGTGAGAGCCAAGTCATGAGTGGAGATTGGCGGAGGCTACACCGAGTTCGCGGGGTTTCCGGTGGTTCACCAGAAAACCACTGGGTTCCTTGGTTGATCCACAAAGCCAAGACCGGAGAGCCGAAGACGGAGCTGCAACAGCGCCAGACCGGTCTGACCGGTGGGTCTGACCGGTCTGACCGGTGGGGACCGGTCTGACCGGTGAGGAGCACCGGTCGGCCGACCGTGCGTGCGCGACGACGCAGTCCGGATACTTCGAAGCGGAGGACACACGTCGGGATCGCATGGCTTGCGTCGAGGCTACGCGAGGGTGCGGTCGCGGGCATCCGTCCGATGGTGAAGACATCAAGAATTCCAAATCCACCCTTGAGGGGCTTGTATCCCTAGTTAGTAGAGAAGGGCGTTTTAGACATTCGGTTGCCTCCATATAACCCAAGAGGTGAGAGGATGGCAGCCAACTCTTGGAACCCTAGCTCATTAGTTTTCCTATTTTCCACCTATTTTCCTTAGGTTTTCTCTAGGACTAGCAAGAGAGATTCACGGAGAGATCTTGTAGAGAGAGATGGATGATCGGGCGGCTTTCTAGACCTTGTACGAACCTTTGTTTCATGTATAGATGATTTGGCGTGGTTCCTCAAGGTTTGGATGTGTTTTCCCCGGTTGTTCTTGGTGGTGATTTTCGGAGCCCTCTCTCGGTGATTTCTTTGGGTTGTTTTCGGGACTTTTCTCTTGGGGATTTGATGGGGGAAATTTGTGGGAACCCTTCGTGGTTCTTTGGGCTGTGATTCCCCTCCCAAATCCGTGAGTAAAAGTGCTCGATTTTGGGGTTTCTTGAGTTCTTGGGTTGGAAGTGCTTCCGGCGGATTTCTTCGATTCCTCCTTTTTGGACGAGATTTGGTGGGATTAAACTTGGCTATGGACTCCTCATGAGGTGTTCCGATATCTCCAAAGTCTTGTTCAAGTCCGTGGAGCGATTCGGGAGATCGAGATTTGGATTTGGGGGAGTTGACCGCGGGTGTCTTGTTCATCCCGAGTCGCCGGGGCTACACCGGTCTGACCGGTGCTCTTGACCGGTTTGAACGGTGCGAGCCCTTGTGGGTTTTTGCTCGGGTGAACGTCTTGGTGAGTTTGTTGTTGTCTCGTGTTGCTGCTGTTTCGAGTTTGGGTCCGTTTGGTGGTCGGTTGGCCTGATTGGTGCCTTGGGGGCTTTCTGGCTGCCATCGGTCTGACCGGTGCGTCTCACCGGATTGACCGGTGTAGAGCCACTTAGTGGAAGTTGCTCAGTTTCACCAGCAGGGACCGGTCTGACCGGTGGTGCTCACCGGTCTGACCGGTGTGGGTATGTAGACTCGAGGTTTGGTTTTTCTGCTGCGTTTCTCGGGTCGGAAGGTGGTGTGTTGGTTCCTAGGTCCAGTGGCACTCCAGTGGCTATGTGGGCTTGACCAACCTTGGTAGTGAGTCGGAGACGTGTGTTGGAAGCCGCGTTCGTCTTGTTGGAGTTTTCATCTCCTTCGAGAAGAATTTTTATCGGCTCCCATTCACCCCCCCCCCTCTCTGGTTCGCCGTATCGGTCCTTCAAGTGGTATCAGAGCCGGTTCGGGTCTTTGTTGACTCTAACCAGTCTAAGATCCAAGGATGGCGTACCAGGAACGGGGTTCGGGTCCTCCACACTTCGATGGCAAGAACTATCAGATGTGGAGCAAGCGGATGGGTGCGTTCCTCCGCGGAAAGGGTCCGCTTCTTTGGGATGTCACGGTGGACACAGGCTATGTCCAACCGATGGATTTCCTTGCTCCGGGGTCGAGGGGACGATTCGACGCCAACAATAAGGCGGTCGACTACTTGTTTTGTGCTTTGTGTCGGCCGAGTTCGATCGGGTGCACACCGAGCACTTGGCTTGTAGGATTTGGGCGGTGTTGAAGGAGGCTCATGTTGGGAACGCCCGGGTTCGAGCACGGATGTATGCGACCTACGGAGAGAGTACAAGAACTTCACTCATCTCCCCGGTGAGTCCATCGATGCCTTGTTTCAGAGGTTCACGGTGGTGGTGAACAACATGAGGGCCAATGTGGACGTGCTCCCGTACGATGATCATGATAGAGCGGTCAAGCTCTTACACTCTTTAGATCGTACGATTTGGGGCGGAAAGTTCGAGGCCATAGTCGAGTCGGAGAGGTATGATACTCTGACGGTGAACGAGCTGTTCTCGAAGCTCAAGTCGGCTGAGGTGGATAGGGGCATGACTGCCAAGCTCGAGGGACCGACTGATTCCCATAGTCTTGCCCTCGTTGGTGGTTCCAAAGGAAAGACTAACTCTAATCCATCCACCAGGATGTTCTCGTTTTCCTCTTTGATGTCTATGCCAGATGAGGAGTTTGATGACCTTGGAGAGGACGAGCTGGCGCTGTTGACGAGGCGGTTCGAGAGGCTGCACGAGAACCGCGTGAACATGAGGAGGAACACGAGGACTTGTTTCCAGTGCGGCAAGCCGGGACACTTCGTCGCCGACTGCCCGGAGAAGGCCGAGAGCAAGGACAGCTACAAGCACAAGCTGAGGATGAACGATGGCAAGTACCGTTCGAGGCGCGACCACAAGAGCAAGCACAAGAACAAGTACAAGGACGAGCGACGATCGAGGAAGAAGGAGGGCCGAGGCAAGGCCCGAGCGATGGTTGGAGCGAGCGACGTCGACTCCAGTTCCGCGTACTCCACCTCGAGCTCGAGCAGCAGTGAAGACGAGGGAGACCGTCGCAAGAACAAGAAGTCATCCAAGAACCTGAGCGGGCTGAGCTGCTTCGCGAGAGATGGCTTCTGCACCATGGCGCTGAGCTCCGGTAGCAATAAGAGCACACAGAGCGACTCGGACTCTGAGTCCGACGATGAGGTGCGTGATGAACTTCCCTTCTTGCGCAAGGAGAATGAGAGGCTTGGCTCTTTGCTTGATAACCGTGATGACATGCTTAGAGAGGCAAAGAAAATGAGGAAAGAGCTTAGGGCTTCACTTGAGGATGCTAGGACTAGAGTGGCTGAGCTAAAGACACAGGTGCTTGATAGCAAGCTTGAGATTGATTCGCTTAAGGCTAGCCCTGTTGTTTCTAATGAGAATGATTGTGCTGACTGCTCCATATTCCTTGCTGATCTTGCTTTGTTTAAGGAGAAGCATGCCTCCAAGTGTGAGGAACTAGATGTGCTTAGGGTTGAAGTGGCTGAGCTTAAGTCTAGACCTGCTTTGCTAGGTGCTTGCACTTCTTGCCCTGTTTTGCATGCTAAGATTGATGAGATGCATGCTTACACTAGTTCGCTCGAGGCTAAATTGAAGGAACCCATGCCTACATCTTGCTCTACCCGTGAAATGCATGCATTGAAAAATTTGGAGCTTGCACATTATGTTGATCGTTTGCGGGATGAGAATGATGACTTGAGGAAGTTGATGGGTTGGTTGTCCGGTCATGAGCCTCAGTTGAGGATGATGATCGAGGCCTTTAAGAGGCAAGATGGTGAGGGGCTTGGGGCAAACAAGGTTGGTGAAGGAAGTGGAGAGAATATACCGGAGCCACCAAAAATCCACCACAAAAATGATTTCCCTCCAAAACCTAACCATCTAAGGAACCGACTAGACACAACCCCAGCTCCACCCGTGTTTCCTACACCCACAAATGACCTACAAAAGCCTATCAAGTTTGTGAGCACTTCGGGGAAAGTGTTCTTTGGGAAGGAGAGTGAGAAGGCTAGTGGTGAGAAACCGGTGGAGGGTTTGAGTGGAGAGAAACCAAGTGAGCAGCCACATCCCAAGCCAAAGCCTAAGTTTGTGAGGTTCCATTGTGCCTATTGTTGGAGAGATGGCCATAAGGAGGAGTTTTTCTTCAAGAGGAAGCGAGAGGAGAGAATGGAGAAGGAGTGGGCTAACAAGGACAAGTACCACCCTTCCGGTGGTGTACTTGAGCCTCGTATGCAGATGCCCAGTGGCAAGGCGATTGTGAGGACAGTTCGGGCTTGGGGAGAGAAGAAGGCTGCGCAGTGGTGTCTGCTTGTCCTGGTGTCACACCGGTCAGAACGGTGTGGGGCACCGGTCAGACCGGTGCAGGCCTGGACAGACAACTGTTTGGATTTCGAGCTCGTACAAGTGCGAGGGTTGTTTCGGGAGGTCGTGGTTCTGGTGGTTGGGCTGGAAAGGGTACAGGTGGTCAGCTTGCTAGGCGTTCTCCTCCTCGTGCTCAATACGGGGATCGGAGGAGTCGTGGTTTTGAGTTGGAGAGGAAGGACGTTCCACGGGCTTTCTTGCATGGATTTGGTCCTCCTCCAGGCAGAGAGGGGTGGTTCCCTCAGGGCGGTTACCATGGTGGTGTTCGTGGAGGTAGCTTTGGTAGGAGAGATGCTTTGGTTTGTGCTAACCCCACTTTCGAGCAAATGGCTAGGCACTGGTTTTACACTTTTGGAACTAACCCCAGTGTTGAGTCGTTTGCTCGCTCTCGCTCTTGGTTTTGAGTTGCAGGTGGATGGTCCGGAGAACATTTGGTTGATATCGGGGGGTGGTTCTTCGGCTTCATATCCCGGTGGTGACATGTAGGTGCATCACTTTCGGGGATGGTGGACAAGGATGAGTGAATTGTGAAGAAATGATAAAGGTAAGTGTTTTTGTGACCTTCAAGTGTGTGGCCTTGGTCAAGCCACTTGGTTTGTTTTGCTCCTTCTCTATCTCATGTGCGTAGGGTGAGCTTTGTATGCTCTTTGGCCCTAGTGCATGTGTTTAGGGGGAGCTTGTGAGTTTGGTGCTCCTTTGCTCTTTTGCCGATGGTGTCGAGCCCTTTTTGCCTCCCCTCGAGGAGCCGGTGGTTTGTGAGCTTTGTGTGTGGGAGCTCCTTTGTAGCATATGTATAGCTTTCCTTTGTGCATTTCTTGCATTTGGCATGGCATATGTAACATGATGTATAGGCATCCATGTATCTTAGATTGCATGCTTTTTGTATCATATGCATTGGTTAGGAAAAGCTTCTCCTATATACATTGTTCACCATGGATTGAAATATATGTCTTTCTGAGCTTGTTTGGTATGCTATGGTTAGTTTGACTTAGCTCTTGATGATCTTGATGAATAATCCATGGTTGATGGCTATGTTTTTGAAAAATGTCACATGTATGCGCTCTCATGTGTAAATGCCTTTATATGCTCTTGACATGTTTTAGTGGCTTGGCTATGCTTAATTTGTGGTTGGATAGCTAGTTTATTGATCATATGGGGCCAAAGGCTCATTTGCCATCATGAATGTTTAGTCCTCTTGCTTCATCTTGTGGAGGGACATAAGTTCCTTTTTGTCGCAAAGACATTTCATGTACCATTTACAAATCTGAAAATGAAATGAAAAATGCTTGGAAATATGCTCCCATGTCATATGTGCTGAATTAAATTTGCTTTGGGTGCTAAACCGTTGCATGATGCCTACCAATGAGAAGTCTCATACATAGAAGTAGGCACATGGCTCGGTGGCTTTGACATGACACGAGGTGCTTGTGGGTGTTTGTGATGGTCTTATGGTTAGAATGGCTGTCCTAGCATGAAGTTTGTGTGGCTTTGCCATTTTGATATGCTTTGATCATGTTTAGGACTTTGCTCATGAGAGGCAAGTTTTTCGCAAAATTGCCAAAATCCATATTAGCTTCGTCCAATGGTTGTGAAACTTGGTGATCATGTAGTTGAGATCGATACGAAGCCGTAGAGTATCTAACTTGCTCATTTGGACATGTGTAGCATTCTTTGTTGAGTTTTGTATATTTGAGAAGCTCTAGGTTGGAAGTTTTGCATTTTTGGCTTGATTCATGCATTGCCAACAAGGGGGAGAAGTTTGAGCTTGAAATGACTTGCCGGACGCATTTGGAAGGTTTTCAGATGGTTTCGAGCCATTTCTGGGCTCTGTTGTACACCGGTCAGACCGGTGAAGAGCACCGGTCTGACCGGTGTGAGTGCTGGTCCTGTACACATGTTAGGCACCGGTCTGACCGGTGGTGATGACCGGTCTGACCGGTGTGAGCTGAAAGCGCTGCAGCTGTCCTGTTTTCAAGTGGTGTCTTGCATGCATCCGTCTAGGGGGAGGTGCATTGGTTCAGGGGGAGCTTGCATGTGTGCAGGGGGAGCTCTTTGTGGTTTTTTGAGCTTTGCTTTGGTGGGTTGCGCTCCTTGCTTGAGCTTTGCTTTGTCTCGGATGTGTCGAGCCGTTGCCCTTGCCTAAGGGGTCCGAGACTTGTTTCCTTCAAGTGATCTTGCTCTTTGCCTTTGTTTGGCTTTCGATCGCTTGTTGGAGTTTCTTTTTGTTCGTTTCTTTTTCTTTTCTTTTCTCTCTTGTTACTTTCGTGTGGGTGTTGTCAATGCACTCATCAAGGGGGAGATTGAGGACCATGTGTGGTTCGAGGACCGGTGGATGGTCGCTTCCTTGTGTGATGAGTGATTGACAACGTTGTGTGGACTCGATTCTTGGCTAAGTATTGCGAGGTGCGGGTTGCGGCTTGACTCGTGTTGGTGCGGGTGAAGAACAAGCGCGAAAGGTCGTCGCCGGTGAGGCCTCCGGGTGTGGAGAAGACAAGTAGGCTTCGTTCGAGGGACCCGGTGGCCGGCGGGGGTCAAGTGCGGGCCGCATGGTGGCATGAACAGCAAGATGAAGTCGTGGAGGGTTTCTTGGTTGAGCCTCAAAACCAAGGTCGAGCCGGGACTACGTGGGAGCCAAGTCATGAGTGGAGATTGGCGGAGGCTACACCGAGTTCGCGGGGTTTCCGGTGGTTCACCAGAAAACCACTGGGTTCCTTGGTTGATCCACAAAGCCAAGACCGGAGAACCGAAGACGGAGGCCGCGGCGGCGCCGGACCGGCCCCGACCGGTGGGTCCGACCGATCCGACCGGTGGGGACCGGGTCCGGCGGTGAGGAGCACCGGTCTGACCGATGTGCGACGACACAGTCCGGATACTTCGAAGCGGAGGACACGCGTCGGGATCGCATGGCTTGCGTCGAGGCTACGCAGGGTGCGGTCGCCGGGCATCCGTCCGATGGTGAAGACATCAAGAATTCCAAATCCGCCCTTGAGGGGCTTGTATCCCTAGTTAGTAGAGAAGGTCGTTTTAGACATTCGGTTGCCTCCATATAACCCAAGAGGTGAGAGGATGGCAGCCAACTCTTGGAACCCTAGCTCATTAGTTTTCCTATTTTCCACCTATTTTCCTTAGGTTTTCTCTAGGACTAGCAAGAGAGCTTCACGGAGAGATCTTGTAGAGAGGGATGGATGATCGGGCGGCTTGCTAGACCTTGTACAAACCTTTGTTTCATGTATAGATGATTCGGCGTGGTTCCTCAAGGTTTGGATGTGTTTTCCCCGGTTGTTCTTGGTGGTGATTTTCGGAGCCCTCTCTCGGTGATTTCTTTGGGTTGTTTTCGGGACTTTTCTCTTGGGGATTTGATGGGGGAAATTTGTGGGAACCCTTCGTGGTTCTTTAGGCTGTGATTCCCCTCCCAAATCCATGAGTAAAAGTGCTCGATTTTGGGGTTTCTTGAGTTCTTGGGTTGGAAGTGCTTCCGGCGGGATTTCTTCGATTCCTCCTTTTTGGACGAGATTTGGTGGGATTAAACTTGGCTATGGACTCCTCATGAGGTGTTCCTGATATCCCCAAAGTCTTGTTCAAGTCCGTGGAGCGATTCGGGAGATCGAGATTTGGATTTGGGGGAGTTGACCCGCGGGTGCTTTGTTCATCCCGAGCCGCCCCGAGCTACACCGGTCGACCGGTGCTCTTGACCGGTCCGACCGGTGCGAGCCCTTGTGGGTTTTTGCTCGGGTGAACGTCTTGGTGAGTTCGTTGTTGTCCCGTGTTTCCGCTTGTTTCGAGTTTGGGTCCGTTTGGTGGTCGGTTAGCCCGATTGGTGCCTTGGGGGCTTTACGTCGCCATCGGTCCGACCGGTGCGTCTCCGGTCCGGCGGTGTAGAGCCACTTAGTGGAAGTTGCTCAGTTTCACCAGCAGGGACCGGTCTGACCGGTGGTGCTCACCGGTCTGACCGGTGTGGGTGTGTAGACTCGAGGTTTGGTTTTTCCGCTGCGTTTCTCGGGTCGGAAGGTGGTGTGTTGGTTCCTAGGTCCAGTGGCACTCCAGTGGCTACGTGAGCTTGACCAACCTTGGTAGTGAGTCGGAGACGTGTGTTGGAAGCCGCGTTCGTATTGTTGGAGTTTTGATCTCCTTCGAGAAGAATTTTTATCGGCTCCCATTCACTCCCCCCCTCTCTGGTTCGCCGTATCGGTCCTTCATACGCGACTTGTGGGTAAAGATGTACAACCTCTGCAGAGTGTAAAACTAACTAGTTAGTCGTGCCCACGGTCACGGGTGGCCTGGACCCTCACATGAGTAAAATATGGAAGATGGATTAAACTTGTTGCATTTACTTTCGTTCATGATGATGATGCTTATGTTAATATCTGGTTTGGTATAAACTTACAATTGCTAGTAATTCATCTTGCTTAATAAAATTTGACCAACTAAAATGTTGATCTTCAATGCAACCTCAAGCTTCCACCATAAAGCCTTTGCATGTTGTTATAGAGTTTTCCCTTGTTGAGTACGATATGTGCTCATGCTTGTTGTCATTTTATATTGCATCTACACAACCTGATTGCTGCTCAGACGGATGCTTTGAAGACTTTCCTTGAGAGTTCGATGGTTTCTAGGCGAGCGTGCCACCAGTCTGCTGCCTGTGGAGACGTCCTTTTCCGCTGCTAGTACTCGCTTTATTACGTTTTTTGAGACATTCGGTCATGTAATAAATGTTTAATGCTCTCTATACGCTTTTGGCACTATTTTTGGTATTCACTGAGTTGATGCATGTGTGTAACTTGATCCTGGCGCACATGTATTCTATGCTTTCGGATTTTCCTTTAAATCCGGGTGTGACAAAGTGGTATGAGAGCTATGTTGACTGTAGGATGTTAGCCTAGTTAGAAAATGGTCGAACCTAAGGATTATAATATCTTAGAAGACACTCTCACTTCATGTTATGTTTTAATTCTTCTTTGAGTAATATTCTTATCCTTGCTTCTACCCCATCCTTGATATTCTATTTGTTCTCTACCTTTCTTTGGCCAATCTTTTCTCTATATGCCTCCTTGTTCTTGCTTTAAGGAACCTTTAGCATTCATTGCTCTAATCTTTTCCTAGCTTTACCCTACTCGTGTTCACAGTGTTCTCAGTAATCTAATGACCCTATCAAGTTCAACCCCAAGATCTTCCTTAGGATCTAGGAATATTTGGCTTTATGCTTATGTAATCGTTATCCACGATCGTCATTTAGGTGTGCTTAGTTTAGTGGTGTGTTTGAATGCTTGATCTTGTGTTAATGATTGATTTGGATCTTTGCTTGAGTGCAATGTGTTGTGGGTTGATAACCACAATGACATTGGTTTACTAATAAGTTTGCTTAGTTGGGTTTAAAATCTTTCTCAACCATCCTTTTTATCTTGCACTTTCCTAATCCTTTATTAAATCTTTACTTATCTATCTTGGAATCTTGCTGCAAATTTGTTCTCGTCAACCTTCGACACGGCAGTAGTTTTTTGATAATATCTCGAGCTACAGAGCTCCGATTGATGCAAAACCAGTTGGTTAGTTCACAAATTTCATAATAGATTTTCTTTCAAAAATTCAGCCCCATAAAATACATATCCTGGGAGTTATGCATGAAACATTGGAGCTATCAGAATCTGTAAAACTCTTTTGACACATTGACTTCATTATTTTATATCTTGGGCTATAGACCTCCGTCTGAGGAAAATCCAGTTGGATAAGTTCAGAAATTTCATGGGTGTTGTTTTGTCCAAAATTCAGAAATTTCGATTACACAGTCAGAGAGTTATGCCCGAAACTTTACAGCTACTTGAATCTGTTAGCACTATTGATACATCTGACTTGTTTATTTTATAACTGGAGTTGTAGAGCTCTGATTGAGGTGATTCTAGTTGTAATAATTCCGTAATTTCATTACCTTTTACTGGTCAAAAGCTCATAATTTTTGGTTAGCCACGTTGAGAGTTATACCTGAATGTCTGGAGTCAACAGAATCTGTCTTAAATTGGAAGTCTGCACTGCTTAATCTTTTGAGCTTTTCTCTTTGTACAATCATCTAAATCAATGTTCCTAACCCTCAAATGGTGAACACCAGGTCCGAGCCAGGTGTTGATCAACCCCCAGTGACTCGTACAGGGAGAGCCAGCAATTCCGGCAGTGCACAACAACAAGGACAGATGGATCCAGCTATGCAGCAGTTCATCGAGACCCAGGCCCAGCTTCTCCAGAACTTGACCAACACTGTGGCCAACCTACAAGCTCAAGTCAACAATCCACCTCAGCAGCAACAGCAGCATGCTCCCATGAACAAGCACAGGGAGTTCATGAGCCATCGTCCACCGGTGTTTACACATGTTGCAGATCCACTTGAGGTTGATGACTAGCTGAAGACTATAGGAAAGATGCTCACTACCACTCAGTGTGATGACAGAGAGAAGGTCTTGTATGCTGCAGGACGGATTCAAGGTACAGCAGGAGCTTGGTGTGATGCCTATGTTGCCGCTCATGCTACACCAGACACCATCACTTGGCAGGAGTTCACCGACAGTTTCAGAAGCCATCACATTCCTGCAGGCCTGATGAAGTTGAAGAAGAAGGAGTTCCTTTCTCTCAAGTAGGGAGGAATGTTAGTGGCTGAATTCAGGGACAAGTTCATTGAGTTGTCTCGCTATGCACCTGAGGATGTTGCTGATGATGGGAAGAAACATGAATTATTCATGGAGGGATTAGCTGGACCACATCAGTACCAGCTGATGTCTCACACTTTTGCGTCATTTCAGCAGTTGATGGACAAGGCTATCTGCTTGGAGTCAAAGTGCATAGAATTGGGAGATCTGAAGAGGAAGGCCACTACCTCTGTGCAGTTTGGGAGCAGCACTTGCCCCCGTTTCGTTCCATAGCAGAGGGAAACACCCCATGTTGGAGGTTCAGGTGGTAACTCAGGGCAGAATCAGTTTTAGCGTAACAATCAACCGTTCAAGCATCCTATTCAAGAGTTGCAGCAGTCCACTCCACAGACTCCACACCCTAATGACCAGCAGTCTAGTCAGAACACCCCCGTGGGAACCCCAGTGAGACCTAGTGCGCCTAACATTCCTGTTGGCCATACTTGCTTTAAGTGTGGAGAGACTGGTCAATATGCCAACAACTGCCCCCAGAGGAGCGTGCAGAATACTCCAGTGCAGAGTCAGCAAATGAGGAATGGAAACAAGACCCCGCAAAGCTCCAAGGGATAGTAGAACTCCACACGTCGTAGATTGAACCACGTAAATGCAAGGATCGTGTTTGGTATCTTCTCTATCAACATTGCCCCACATCAGTTCTACCCTACCATTCTCAAAAATCTTTCTTAGTTCTTCCAAATCTCGAGGACGAGATTCCTTTTAAGGAGGTAGATTTTTCACACCCTTAAATTTCCAAAATTTAGGATGTGAATAGGAAGAAAAATTAAACAATGATTTCTCTTAATTCTAAAAGTTTGCCCAACATTTAATTCTTTACAGGGAATATAGTATAGGGAAAAAAGAAAACATTATTTGTTTTTGGAAATAAATAAATGGCTTGATGTCTGTTGCATACATGCTGGTGCATCAATTTTGTTTGGCTGAATTCAAATTTGTATTTGAATTCATAGGGTTAACCTCTTTTGGAAACTAGTGAAAACCTTTCTTTTTCCTTTTCCTTGTTTCTTTCTCTTTTGGCCCGACATCGGTCTCAGCCCAGCGCAGCCACAGCAGTCACGTAGCCCAGCTTTCATGCGTGGCCCGTCGGCCTAAAGTTTGTTGGACGCCCTCGATCTCTCTAACCAGTTCGCTCGTCTCCTGCTGTTCTGCAGCCCAGCCGGCAAAACGGCCCAACGCGGCCCATCTCACCGCCCACTGCCTACAGCCGCTGACGGGTGGGGGCCACCCGTCATCTTCCACCTCCAGCGCGCCGCGCCGCACCGAACTCGAGTCCGTACTGAGCCGCGCCGCATCTTGCGCCTGCTCGCGCTCCTAGCCATGGGCCCGCACGCCAAGACGGCCGCTCCCTTGGGCTATATAAGGGCTGCCACCTCTCACCGCACCGTCTTTTCCCCTGGAACCCTAGCCGCCAAGCTCCTCCGCAGCCACGAAACCCTAGCCGCCGCCATCACCAATCCGAGTCGTCGCCGCCTTGCAGTCGTCGAGAATAATCCTAGGAGCTTAGAAAAGAGGTGAGCAAGTCGGCGGTGCCGTTTGTTTGCACTCTCGTGTGTTGAACCGCTCGCATGCGCTCGCCGGAGTTGCCCCGCCGCGGCCGTCCGCCCCGCCGTGCCGCACGCGATCGCCGGCCGCCCGTGCGCCCATCCCGATACCCTAGATGCATCCCCCGTGTCGTCCTTTTTGTCCTGGTGCAAAGCACGTGCGAAATCGAGCTCTCTAGCTTGAGTTCGGCTCACGTCGGCAAGTCCCCGCCCCGCGCCGTCGCTCGTCGTCGCGCCTCCGCCGCCGCGCGTTGCGCGCCGCGCCCCGCCGTCACCAGCCGTCCGATCTGGATCGGGCGATCCAGATTAGATCGGATCGGGGAAATACCGGTCAACCAGAGCTGCATTGCGTTGTTTTGCAGAAAAGCCCCCAATTTTTCTAGTATCACAAGAATACCCTTCCACGTGCAACGACCCTCACGGTTAAGTCCTATTTTTTTATTCTTTAGGCCCTGAGCTTCCTGTTTTTAGCACCTGAGATCCATCCTTTAGTTTTTATAGCTAAACCCTTATGTTTTCACGCATAATTATGTTCAGGCCCTCGGTTTCTTGTAGATGGGCCCCTGTAAGCCCAGTTTTCTCGCAGAAAAGCCCTTACACCTTGTTTTGGCCGTAGAATACACGTTTTAGCTCCGTTTCTAGCGTTCTTTATATCCTTGCGATCATCTCGATGAGTAGAACAATTTTATGCCCCTGTTTTGTTATGTTAGTACTGTTTGGTGATTGTTACTTATTTTATTTCATTGTATGCTTGTATGTGAACGATGTGGTGCGTAGAAGACGGTTCGTACGTGGAATACGCTGAAGTTGAAGACTTTCAAGACTTTGAGCAGCAGCAAGTGTTGGTAGAAGGCAAGTCCTTGATGCATTCCCATTTGTCATATTACAACGTGCATTTAAATTACACAGTTATTTAATTATTGCTTGCATTAATGTGATGGGACCTATGTCTAAGGATTGACTACCTTTGTTTATTCTTGTGCCTTGATCAACCTGGGTTTATGTTTATGTTGGGTAAGCCTTGCTTAGTTGCTCAACTTGGGATCAAGGTGGTTTGAATGAACAACAATGTCAATATTGCTTTACTTATGTTATACCTTCATTAAACAAGATCACCTGTGTTAATCGGAACATGGAGAACCACCCAGGAAAACAGTATTACCACAAGACATATGGCTCTGTCTTGGATAATTAATTAGAAACTTTAGTATTGTAGTATGCTTTACCTGAAAGGGGTTGGGGCTGACGGTATATGGTGTATAGCCCGGCCCTCAGACTGATCTGCTCTATGGTAGCTTCGCAGCTGAGAGAGGTTTATGCATTGCACTGATCAGGTGTGCTAGGGAATCTTTGTAAATGTCTCGTAGCATCCCTATGCAATCACACCTCGGTAGTGTGGTATGATGCTTGGACGGCATCGCATGGTTGTGTTTAAAGTTCTTCGGGACTTTTACGCGACTTGTGGGTAAAGATGTACAACCTCTGCAGAGTGTAAAACTAACTAGTTAGTCGAGCCCACGGTCACGGGCAGCCTGGACCCTCACATGAGTAAACTACGGAAGATGGATTAAACTTGTTGCATTTACTTTCGTTCATGATGATGATGCTTATGTTAATATCTGGGTTGGTATAAACTTACATTTGCTAGTAATTCAGCTTGCTTAATAAAATTTGAAACTAAAATGCTGATCTGTAATGCAACCTCAAGATTCCACTGTAAAGCATTTGCATGTTGTTATAGAGTTTTCCCTTGTTGAGTATGACATGTGCTCATGCTTGTTGTCATTTTATTCGTGTGCCGATTGCTGCTCAGACGGACGCTTTGAAGACTTTCCTCGAGAGTTCGGTGGTTTCTAGGTGAGTGTGCCACCAATCAGCTGCCAGTGGAGACGTCCTTTTCCGCTGCTAGTACTCGCTCTTGTTACATTTTTGAAACTGTTGATAGTATATATTCGTGTTAACGTTCAAGTGGACTTGCAAGCGGACAAATCCTCCATCGTAGTCAAGGACCCTTCTTCCCTCGACTGATGAACCCAAGGTATCGAATCCATGGAACAAAATGTGTCACGCAACAGGTGATCTAGTAAAGCCGAGAAACTTCGATCTTCAAGAGGTGAAACCTATGCATCTAATCTTAAAGAACACACAAAAACGAATCTAATCTATTAAAGACCGGAGGTAGCAAGAGATAGAGGGGGATAGATAAACCAATCTAGAGAGATTGGATCAAGCGTTCGTTGAAGTTCCGAGCAAAGAAGAAGTAACAAGTTCAATCTCATAAAAAGCTTCTTTAAACCATGGTTTCCCGTCCGACTCCGAAAACGCCCGCCTTTTGGAGCCACCATTCTGTCACAATGCACCCCTATTCGTGCAGGTTAGTCTAGCACGAGTCCAAGGACAAGTTGAAATCTTTCGGAAGGTCAGACATGCACCTCTAGCCACCACAGCTACAAGAACATCCTCGGTGATCTATCTCGAGAGTAGATCTTAAGATACGAAAAGCCGATCGAAATCAAA
Organism: Cenchrus americanus; assembly: GCA_947561735.1. Classification (NCBI taxonomy): domain Eukaryota; kingdom Viridiplantae; phylum Streptophyta; class Magnoliopsida; order Poales; family Poaceae; genus Cenchrus; species Cenchrus americanus. The sequence continues at coordinate 80,601,161 of OX387240.1, forward strand.
GACGTAAGAGAAACACTTGATCGCTAGAAATCGGATTGCAACTTGATAATTCAACATTACATGATACATGAATCAAGATCACCATCGGGATCCTACCTTGATCTTGCTTCTAGCTTCGGGAACTCCGACGTGGTCTCCCTTGCAAGGTTCCCACGCCGGCTAGGAAGATCCTAGTCAACTAGCTTGACGCTCTTCTCTCCGAGATGGTGTCCCTCTCTTCTCTGCTCCTCAGCGGCCGATGACGAATGAATTGATGTGTGGCTCTTGGCCTCGGGGCTATAAATAGCCCGAATGGCGGCTAGGTCAAAGGGGGGCTGACTGGGCCCCGAAATGGGCTGGGCCGGCCGGCCTGGGACGACCGGCCTGGGCCCACTTTGGCCCAGCCAGCTGCCTCCTTCGCTCGGTGTCGGTTCCCGAGTCTTCTAGATCCTTCCCCCTTCTGCATGTGGGCCCTTGTCGTCAGTTTCTCTCCGAATTGGATGAAGCTCCTTGTCTCGCAAGATTCAGCACTTTTCTGACTGGGTCCTCGGAGTTTTCCATCTTCTTGGGTTTAGTCCCTGGGCTTCTTGGAGTCATGTTTACTTCATTGCATGACTTGTACCGAGCTTCAAGGTCTTGTCACAAGGTGCTTGATGAACTTATCCCGAAAGTCTTGCTTTCAACACTAAAACCCTGCATAAATATTAAACTCCAAACTGACATGCACGAATGAACTTGTTATATCAAGGGGGTTAGTACCAATAGATAATGTATAAAAGTCATGCCAACACCGAAGGTAAACTCATGGCTAGGTTGACGGAATTTCGTCGTCAACATCTCCCCCATGCTTAAATCTTGCTCGTTCTCGAGTAAGCCTTCGATGGATATCATCGTTGCCCTTCATTGTTTAAACCTTGCACTTGATCATACATGAGAAAACATAATGCTCTCGAAATTTTAATTTGTTAAAGTTTCACAATGTACTAGCCTTCATCCTTACGGAGGGTAGATTATTAGTTAAGCTTATCCCACAAGTATTAACATGCTCCCAAAGTTTAAATAGATCTCAGAAATTTTGAAATAAAGAGTGAGATGAAAAAGAGCTAAACCAAGTTCACAAATTTAAATCATCTTGCATCTTGCTCATGAACTCTCATCTTGTCTCTCAAGCCTATTTATTCTACTCCTTTCCCTCTCATAACATATACACATGTGGTAGGATTTATATGGAGCTTTTTGTGAAAGTTTAGTCCTACCAAGATATTATAAATGAGATGTTGTCAAAACAAGACAAGCTTCTCATGGTCTTACCGAGACACGTCAAAAAGGTCATTGGAAAATAATGTTATATCAAGGAGGGGGAGAGAAAAAAATACACACACTTGAGATAGGTGGACATGTGCAAATGGCAAAGAATGATCCCGAGGCACAAAGGAAGTCCTCGTTATCATATTGCACATGGTTGGAGAATGAGTATGGATCTTTTAATCTTGAAACTTTGAAATTCCTAATGCACTTTAGAGAACCGGGGAGCTTATTTTATTTTACATACTCACATTTTTTATTTTTCTTATATATATATATTCTTTATTTCTATTTCTTTCTTTCTCTTTTCTCATTTTTTTCTCTTTTTCTTTCTCATCAAATTTTTTTTATTTGCTCCCCTTTGAATTCTAAAATTGCGTTGTACCTACCACCTCCCCCATGCTTAGATGTTTGCTCGTCCTCGGGCAAAGAGGTGATAGAGATAAGGTAGGTACCGGAAATACTTTTCCTTTGGAGAGATACTTGAAATCTTCAATCTTGGCACCATCTTGCAATCTTCCTTGAATTGATGATCCATTCTCAACGATAGGTTGTTGTCAAGGAGGTAATCACAAAAGATGATTTTTGGTTTTAAGGGTGGATATCCGGCGAGGTTTGTGAGATCTCCGATGTGGGGATACACAATGCGCGGATAAGAGGCTAGCAATAAGATAGATACGCAAAAATGGAATGACCAGCTTCTTAGTCTTGGGCCAGAGAAATCATGGCCTGTAATAACTCACCCAAAAATAAATCTTGTACACTAAGGTTTATGCACTCAAATGTATATAAGGCTCTAGATAGGTAGAGCAACACGCAAGTGATATTCATGACAAGGTTAGCGTTATTTTTAGGAATAAAAATCATCTGTAATCCATCTAAAACTTGAGAGCATCTAAAACACTATGGGTCTTTATTTTTATCATAACCTCCACTAAAAATTAAGCTAGCATTTAAATAAATTCAGATTTGTATTTTAAGAGAGCATTAGCTTAATCGTGCATAAAACAAATACAAAGATAAACAAAGCGGCAATTATAATCATATATCATCATGGCATAAATTTTGCAACTTTACCAAAGGTAAAAACAAGGTGGTGACTTTATTCATGATAAAAACAAACTAACACACATGATGACAACAAACTAACACACATGCTGGAATTTAAATAAAAACTGAAAACACTACACATACATAAGCAAACACAAGCTGAAAATTAAAGAAAAAGGGAAAAAGAAAAGAAAACTAAAGCTCCTCCTTCTAATCTTCTACCGGTGGTTGATATTGATAATCTTGGTAGTTGTACCCTTGCACATAATAGGTTTGGACATCCCCTCCAACGAATTGATCCGGTGGTACTAGGTGAAGACGCCCAAGCTCATTAGCAATATTTGCATTACCTTCACCTAATTGAGCCATTTTGGATTGGATGGCTGCAACGTTTTGCATGTTTCTTGCAGCATATCCTCCGATTATGGCCACACTTTGTTGTGGTCGGGGGTATTGTGCATAGGGCTTCGTAAAAGTTACGTTGGGCACCACATAATTTGGTGGGGGCACGGCTGCACCACTCCCCCATGCTTGCATTGGTGGCCCTCCGTAGTAACTTGGCGGTGTAGAAATTCCTGTGTGGTGGCACATAGTTTTGTTGTGCACCTCCCTCTTGTGCCGAGGAGGATCCTTCTTCTACAATTCTTTCTCTTTTATTCTTCCTTGTCGGCACAAGGAGTCGTTCCTCCAACCAATCTTCCTTCCCTTGAATGAAGAGTCTAAGTCTTGGATCCGGAAGGGGTAAGTTCACTTTGGACACATTAAAGTCTCCTCTCTCATCTCCACTTATATGTTTTCCTTGCTTCAAGTATTCAAATCCGAGAGAGGTCCCGGGTAAAAGATGTTCGGGATTTCTTGGAATTCCCGGAATTAAGGAGATGGCAAACATGGAGAGGTAGCACCCCAAACCAATATCTCTCGATCCCGATGTTGCCTCACAACACCATCGGTTGATCATGAGGTAGGAGGGGTCTATTGGTTGCCTGGCAATTAAAGCCGAGTAGAGCCAATTCAACTTCGTGTCAGTCACCTTCATCTCCCTCATCCTCCCCAAAATCCTTTTACACATCCATGAGTGGAATACTTGGATTATGGGGTTCCGGATGGAATTCCTTTATTGGTGGGCCTCCCCGGAGATCAAATTCCAAAATCCATCCAACATACCTTCCGGCACGTCAACTTTCTCCGGAGCTCCCTTTTGGAAACCAAGTAGCTCCCTAATATTTTCATAGGGAACCACTTGCTGAATTCCCTCCAATCGGAATGATAAACTTGGCACCAACTCATCAAGGATAGGCGTCATAGTCATCAAAATTTCAAAGGCAAATTCCTTGTGGATATTTGCCGACACCCCATTGGAGAATTTCACCCATCCAAGGTGCCCCAACATATAATAAATGTCTGTGCCAAAACCCAATGAGTTGAGAGCTTGATCATCGAAATCGACGTTTGCCACAAGCCTCTTCTCAAGACGAGAAAGTTTCTTCTCCTCCTCCTCCGACATGATGATGAAGCCATATGCGGAGTACCGCGAAGTGTATGGAGGTGGAGCGGATGAACAGGTCGATCAACGAGGTGGGACGGGCGGCTCCTCCGTACGCCCTTGAGGTTCGGTAAACCTCATGGACCAGCTCCTTGTAGCCCTCATGCCACCGAGGAGGAGAGTGTCGTTCCTCCTTGGCGGTGTCGTGTCCTTCTCCATGCTCCGAGGAGACTCGAAAACCGAGTTCCTCCTCGAAGACATCGTTCAAGATGGCTTGGACGACGACGACCCCTTCTTCTTAGTGAAGAGACTTGTGGTTTTCTTCCACATGATTGCAGCAGTCTTCTCTCTAATATAATTCCAGAGTTTTAACCGGTAATAAAGCACTTAAGAATTTTTTTCGAAGTATGGACTTTGAGTTGATTAAGGGTGTGATTTTGTTGAGCAAACAAACTTGGGAAGGATGGCTAAGTCTAAGGTGGTTCTGGACTAAAAACTTTGAGCACATAAATAGAGAGAGGGAAGAGCTACTTGCCTGTTGAAGATAAGCACCGGGGTGCCTTTTATCTGGCTCGGTTTTCCTCTAGCGTGATGATCTCCCCTTTGTGACTTTCGTGCCCGTGTGCTCCACTAGTTGCACCACCCAAACTCTCTCATCCACTCCTTTGCTTGCATTACTAGTCCTTCCACTTGATGCCTTTGCTTTGAGTCATGTCCATGCTCCCTTGCTTCACATGCCACCTTTAATTTCCTGCAAAACAATGCTTGCTGCCCCCATGCTTGTCCTTTGCATGTAGTCTTGATGAAAGTTGTTGAAAGGGCATCCAATGATGCATCATGGTGCATGCATGATTTGCTTAACTAGATTGCCTCCCTCTAAGCATGTCTTAAGGCTAAGCACTCCTCTGATTTCGAAAATTAAAAATAATTTCAAAGCTATGGGAAAGCTCAAGCATAAATTTAGAGAAGTTTTAAACCATTAAAAACAAATGTAAGTCGGAAATATTTTCCGACTACATTTATATCGGTCTCACTGGTATTGTTTGCCTTCATTAGTTGAGAGCAAACTTTCCCGGCTTGATCATGGGGGCATAGGTTTAGGTTCCAATTTTGGCTAAGTGAGAGAGATTTTGAATGAAATAAAATTAAATGAGGCTTACAAAAATTCTAATCTTAGAGAAACCAAGGATATATATTTTTAAACCAACCAAAAGTCAAGTTTTCTAGGTCCACGCGAGTCCTACCACGTGCTGAAATTTAAATAACATCTAGATACAAGTCGTGGATCTACTCGTGTGTTTTTAGCATGTAAAACAAGTAAACCATAGCATCATAAAGAGGATGGAAGGTTGAGTTAGGTTCTGAATTTATTTGGTTTTGGTTTTTCGAAAAGAAGCAAATATTCATATAGGATGGTTCATGTAAAGGGTTTATGATCAAGCAAAATATTCACCCAAGAATTATGTCTCTAATATTATTCAACCACACTAAGTCTAATGTCTTGCGTAGTAAATTTCAAAACTATTACTTGAAAAGACTCGAAAAACCTAGAATCGGGTTGTCCTCCCGGTAGCTTACTTTTGACTCGACGAAACGGGTTGCCTCCCGCCTAGCTCTTCATTTATAGTCCATGGCTAGACTTCTTCACTTGATTACTTAGGATCAACGCTCTTTGCGGGTGTTGCAATCTTGGGTACCCACTTCCGCACCATCTTGGGCACGGTCTTATTCTCCGGCTTAGTCATCTTTTTGGTCTTCACAGGCGGCTTTTGTTCCTTTGTCTTGACGGATGCAACAACTTCTTTGATTTTCTTCACGTCCTTCTTCTTCGGCTCTTCCTTCTTCTTCGGCTCTTCCTTCTTCCTTGGTTCTTTCTTAACAACGTGACGATAAGGTGGAACATATTTAACTTCAATCATATTGCATACCTCGACTCGTGGTCGAAATTTGAAGGAACTCCTTTCGACGTTAATGTCGAACTTGATCTCCCCCTTGCCAACATCAATGGTAGCTCCCACGGTCTTGAGGAAAGGTCTTCCAAGGATGAGTGGTGGCTTCTCTCTCTCTCCCATCTCGAGTACCACGAAGTCGACGGGGATGAAGTGGTGTCCGACCTTCACGGGCACATCTTCGGCGATGCCCAAGGGATAGCGAATGGAGTTATCACCCAACTCCAAGCACATACCCGTAGGCTCCAATGGTAGGTGTAGCTTATCGAACACATCCCTTGGCATGACGCTCACACTTGCTCCAAAGTCGCATAACGCCTTCTCGAACTTGAATGGACCAACGAAACATGGAATCGTCGGGCATCTAGGGTCTTTTTGCTTCTCTAGTCCATTAGCAATAGCGGCACTACATTGCTCGGACATCTTGACATGATCTACCCCGGGTGTTGCTATCTCGTATTTATTTGCAAAGATATCTTTGAAGTAGCGAGAATATGTAGGAACTTGAAGGGCATCCAATAATAGCATGTTGATGCTAAGTCTACGTACAACCTCCACAAACTTCTCAAAGTGATTATCAAGTTTACCTCGGAATTAGCGTGGCTTGAGTTGCGGTATATTCGTGTCTTCTCTCGGCATCTCAAACTCGGGCTCTTCGGTGACGATCTCCGCAACTTCCTCCTTAGCAAATTCCTTTGTCTCCGCAGATGGTTTAGGCTTCCTTGCTCCCGCGGAACGTTCCGGATCTTCGGTCTCCTTCCCCGAACGAGTTTTAATAGCCTTAGCCGTTTTGGGACCTTTAGGTTTTCCCCGAAGCTTCCCTTCATTAGTGGATAGGCGCCCGGCAAGTTGTCCCACTTGCGCCTCGAGCATCTTCATCATGTTGAGCACTTGATGGTTGGAGCTTCAGACCTCCATCACTTTGCTATCGATGTTCTCCAACACCTTGTCTATGGCCTTGAACTTGGTGACGGTGTCCTTGTTGATCTTAGATTGCTCGTCCATGAAGTCCTTCAATTGTATACGAAGCGGAACCGAATTCGGAATGGATGAGCTTGAATTAAATTGAGGTCTGCCTTGCCTGTAGCAGAAGTTCAGCAAATCTCCCTTCCTCATGTAGTCTAGCACCTTGGCTTCCTCCGGACAATCCTTGTGGACATGGCCATATTCTCCGCACTATTCACATGTGGATCTTGCTTTGGCAGCCTTTAAGTCTTGAGCCTCTTTCTTTTCTATCTCCATCTTCTCCAACCTTTGCATAAGCGAGTCGATCTTGCCCTTGAGTATGTCTTCCTTCTCCACTTGCAAGACTCCTTTGACGTTCCCCGTGGGTTGAACCGGAAGTAAGCATTCGGATGACGCCCACATGTCATTGTCCGCGACCTTCTTGAATAGAGTGAAAGCTTGAGTCGGCGCAAGCTTGATGATAGATCCTCCCACCGATGCATCGATGGCCATCCTTGACGCCATGGTGAGTCCTTGGTAGAACTTCTGCACGAGGTCCTCCTTCGGGAACTTGTGTGTGGAACCGCTCGAGTGTACTCATTGAAGTGCTTGAATGCCTCCGAGATAGTTTCCGTAGGATATTGAGCAAAAGTGGCAATCTTATTACGCAAGCTTTGAGTTTTACTCGGCGAGTAGTATTCCTTCATGAAGGCCCTCATCAATGCATTCCAATCTTGCATCGTCTCCGCCGATTGAGAGTAGAACCATTGAAAAGCCTTCCCGAGTAGAGAGAACAGAAAGAGCCTTGCCCTCATTTGATCTTGAGTCACCCCGTCCATGTTGAATGTCTGACATAGTTGAACGAACGTTTGGAGGTGAAGGTTCAGATCTTCTTTACCGGTGAAGGGTGAATGTTGCACCATGCGGATTGTTGAGGTCTTGATCTCAAACGGACTTCCGATCTCCGCGAGGTTCAAGATTGGTAGGTCGATGATGTCCGGGATGCATAGCTCCCCGATCTTGCGTTCTTGCGGTTGTTCTCCCATCAGTGGAACTCGATTCTCCCGAGGACTTCGAGGTGGTGGATTCTTCGGAGACTCTGGTGATCCTTCGTCTTCTGGCTTCGAATCTACAAAATCCAGCTTCTTAGCTTGTTGTGCTTTGTGTCTCTTTAGCCTGTAAAGTTTTTCTGGATCATCCACAAAATTATCGGGTTTGTTGGAGAGGTAGTCGTCCATCTCCTGTTAGGGTTAGTGATAAACAAAATATACAAAGAAAAAAATGGAAAATAAAAACAAATCTAAGAAAACTAGGGTTAGACAAACTAGATTAGATTGATTTTGAGGATGATCAAAAGTTAGTAGATGCAAAAACAAAAACCAAAAGAAAACTGAAAATTACACAAAAAGCAATAAAAGATCGAATCTTGATCACTTGTTCCCCGGCAACGGCGCCAGAAAAAGGGGCTTGTTGATGGTATATATTTGTGTTAAAGTTCAAGTGGACTTGCAAGCAGACAAATCCTCTGTCGTAGTCAAGGGACCCTTCTTCCCTCGAGTGATGGACCCAAGGTATCGAATTCATGGAATAAATGTGACACAAGAGTTGATCTAGTAAAGCCGAGAAACTTTGTATCGAATTCATGGAATAAATGTGTGACACAAGAGTTGATCTAGTAAAGCCGAGAAACTTTGATCTTCAAGAGGTAAAACCTATGCATCTAATCTTAAAGAACATCACAAAAATGAATCTAATCTATTAAAGTCCGGAGGTAGCAAGAGATAGAGGGTGACAGATAAACCAATCTAGAGAGATTGGATCAAGCGTTCGTTGAAGTTCCGAGCAAAGAAGAAGTAACAAGTTCAATCTCATAAAAAGCTTCCTTAAACCATGGTTTCCTGTCCGACTCCGAAAACGCCCGCCTTTTGGAGCCACCATTCTATCACAACGCACCCCTATTCGTGCGGGTTAGTCTAGGGTGAGTCCAAGGACAAGTTGAAATCTTTCGAAAGGTCAGGCATGCACCTCTAGCCACTGTCACACCCTGAAATTTCCAATTTCAGGATGTGAATAGAAAGAATAATTAAAACAACAATTTTCTCATAATTTTAAAACTATTCCAACATTATTTTTCTTTACAGGAAATATAGTATAGGAAAAATCCTTGTTTGATTTTCTGAATCGAATAAAAAGTTGTGAGTGTTGCATTCATGCTGATGCATCTTGGTGTTCATGAGTGCAAATGTTCAAAAATGCGTTTAGGTGCTGACCAAACCCTTTCGAGAATTTTCTGGATTTTTCTGGAATTTATTCTCATTTTCCCTTGAGCTTATTCTATTTATTAGAAGGCTCTAAAATCTTTTTCATGAGCACCAAATACTTTATTTGGATTGTTCGTGTCCCAATCTATCTCTTGGAATTTTCCTAGAATTTTTGGGATTTTCTGAGTATTTTTTGTGCCTTCAAAACAATTTCTAGATTCTTCTGGAATTGTTTTCGCATTAAAAAATAAATTTGGAAAGTAAAAAGAAAACCATCCCTTTCCTCCTGGGCCGAGCCCGAAGGCCCGACTCGACCTGGTCCGCCTCAGCCCACCTCGGCCTAGCCGCTAGCCACCAGAGGCCATGGCGGGCACGGCACGGCGCCGCCGCCTTCCCTCGGCGTGCGCGCCATGCCAGGTGCTCCATCTCGCGCCTATAAAGTCGCGGCCTCGAGCCCCACATGCCCTAGCTGCTCTAGCTGCCGCCTCCACCTCGCCGCCCTTTCCTGCGCAGTTCGCCACCGCCGGTACCGTGCGCCGGCGCCAAACAACACCGCCGGCCGTCGCTCGATTCGCCGCGTTGGAGTGCTTTCGGGCAAAGCCGTCATCATCAGGAGCACCGGAACGTCGAGCCACACTCCTCCTCCACTTCCCGTTGCTGGAGGACCCTTGGAGCACCGCCACGGTATGGAGACAGAGAACCACCGGCCGTCGCCCCTCTCCAAAATCCAGTCGCTCCCGTCTGTCTCCCACACTGGTGAGCACATCATCGCTATCCCCTCATTCTCCTCTTTCCGTTTTGCATCTCACCCAAGCCCCTAGCTGCCCGGAAGCCCGCGAATTAGATGCGCCAGGAGCAACTTCCTGTGCGTGGGGAGTTCATGTCCGTTCCAAGCTAGAGGTTGAAGAAGATAAGGTTGTTTTCTGATTAGGTCCCTAGAAGATGATGTAATCTTTAGATCCAATCTTGTGTCTTGGTCAATCTACAGAAAACCCCCTACGAAAATCCCAGCTTTCACACAAAGCCCACCTGAGACTTTTCAGATCTTACCCTGTCCTTTATCCTTTTTGCGAGCACTGTTTGATGTGCCTTGTCAATCTTATCAGCTAGTCCCTGTTGTCTAGAGTTAATCTTGAACAGGTCTTTATCATCTTGTTTTCTCCATAGGTTCTTTGTTTTAGCTCCGCTTTAATCGCTTCAAGTTGCGTTAGGTTCATAATAATGTAAAGTACACATTAGTAGTGAGATTTCATCATGTTTGTTTTCTGAAAATTAATTTAATATTAATTTTGATTAATACTTAGTTATGCATGTCTTTTATAAATAAAAGCAATATAGTGCTACACACTGTTTTTCGTGATCAATATTAATTTGAGTAATGTTTATTTCACATGTTGTTCTGAATAAAAGCTAATTAGATCTTATCTCGGTTTTTCATAAACAACTATTAATTTGTTTAGTAGTTAATTAATCTTTCTCTAATTAAAAGTTTATTAGGCTTTTACTTCAGCTTTACAAATAAATAATTTGATTAATGCCAATGTTATGATGTTTTCAATAATAATATGGTTCACTCGAATCATAAAGTTACGTTTAGATTATTCATATAGTTTAAAGTTTTCTAAAGTTAAATGTTTAATCGGTATAATTTATACATGAATCTTTATAAATAAAACTTAATTAGGTTCTTTACATCGATTTTTGCAAATAAAATTTAATTTGCATTAATTCCAACTCAGGACACTTTTCTTTATGAAATATCCTATGCATATGTTTTGCTAATTAAAATAAACATATCTCATAGTCTTGTTCTCTCTTATATGCATGAAACTGATCATTAGATGTTCTTTATCTCAGTATCTCCTTTCGATCAAGTCTATCCGTAGCTCAAACCATGTCTTGCTAAGCACCCTTCCCTTCTAAGCACGTTTTGTGTGCTTTAGTGATCCATCTAATCGAGCCCATCCTTTAGTGCACCTCTTTTAAAGCTTTCTTTTGATTGGTGTATTGTTCTTAGTTGCTTGTTTGTTTGCTTTGTATGCTTGTGCCCGATGATTGATGCGAGTAGAAGGGAATGTGGTTCGAGAGCTTTGAAGAGCAAGAGGTTGAAGAACTCTGAGCAACAACACTACTTTGGTTAAAGGCAAGTGTGTCCTTGTTCTTGTCCTAATAACTTTATTAATCACTATTGCATACGCCTTGCATTAACATTGATGGGTTCCTATTAAGGATGATGACTAGTGTTCTTTTTACCGTTGCCTTGTATAAACTGGTTGCTTAATTAATTCTGATGGTAGATGTTGCTTAGTTTGCTCAACTGGGTTAGTAATAATCGATATGGTTATCTTTCATGTTGTGTTCCCTTATGTTATTTTAATTACAAGACAACCTTTGATATGTTAATCAGAACATGGAGAACCACCCAGGAAAACAGTACAACCACAAGAACTAAACGGGCACTGGTCTTGGCCAATTAATTAGGAACTTTAGCTTGGGGGTGATCTTACCTGATAAGGACAAGGGGTTGGCTGTAAAACCCCGGATTTTCATAGAAAACCCGAATCCCTGTACCATCGCGATAGTCCCTGGATCAGTGGCTATCGCGTACAGAACGTCTCACAGATAGATACACAAAGTCATACATCGCATCACATAAAGATGATAGTACATGAATTTATTACAAGTCCATTATGGAGTACATCAATACAAGCCTCTTGGCTGAATCAGAGTGAAAATTCTACGCAACGGTAGCTATCTTCTCAGAAGGGTCTCCATCTTTATTCTTCCCGCCACAGGCAAACTCGAGCGAAGCGACGTATCCCTCAGTCGTACCATCTGTCGGCGTTGCAGTCGAACTCGGACTCGTACCCTGCACACCCAAAGTCTATCCCCAAGGAGTGCGATAGGTCCACGTCACCAACCATATGCAGCTTTAAGTGGCCTAACATCTAAAGGGAAAAGAGAGTAGACAAGGAAGCGGCTGTGGTTTCCTAAGCAGCAGCAGTAGAGTAAAAACAAGGTATCTCCATCAATATCCCGAAACCCAAGTCTCTCAACACAGCTCGGATCCACTCGGTCACCCGGAAGACCCGTCACCACCTCCTACCTCCGTCTAGGGTCGGTGCGAGAACTTCCTCTCCTCGCACCTCAATGGTTACAACCGGATCGACGAGGTAGATGGAGCCTCTCTCCTCTAGCTGGCTGTAACCACGGCTCACCACACTCTCACCTATGGGGGGAAGGTAGAAATCCCAAAACATGAGGATCAAGTAAGTCTTCTAGGCAGTGTCCATGACCGAGGACGCGGCTATAGCTATAGATCGAACAACTCTGTAGAGCGTGTACACACCGTACCCATCCCGAATGGTACCCGTGGGTGTACGGCCGACCGAGCCCATCCAACCGGCGAACTCTCGGTAGTTACGAACCCACCCCCGCATCCGGCCCTCAAAGCGGTCCTCTCCGCAGAGGAAGACAAAGCACCGAACCGTGAAATGCTCCCGTGTGGCCACACGGGAGACGCTCTGAGAGGGTGGTCTCACCTCCACCGCTCCCCCACAGATACCCTCTATCCTTCCTAGGCAGGTATGGTTCCGCGCTTGCCGAGCTCAACACGGCCCTATCCCCACTCTCGGCGGGGTGGTGTGTACGATGTCCTATAAACAAGTTGATCCACTCGGTTTCGGACCGGGCGAGCTCATGTCCTCCAAGCGCACGTAAAACCCCAACACCTAGGCTCCGAAAACCGTAACGAGGAGGGATGCACTGAGGAGTGCACCCCTATCCCCGATCCCAGATCGGTTGTCTCGAGCTCACCCCCGCCAAAGTACCCAAAACGCCTTCTCCTGCCGGTTTTTACCCCACACACGCCAAGAACCACTATCCCCATCCCAACACATGCATCGCGAAGCTCGCCGTATACATACGCTCACATAAACATATATATATAGTAGTAGTAGGACAATCAAGGACAGGGTAAACAAAGAGGCAGTGCAAGGTTCATCAACATGTGTACATTAACGTAAAGCACTAGCAATACTACTTAGCAATGCCTAATGGGTATTTCAGAATCAGTCAGGCGTGAACCTGGGGTCGGGTAGTCCTCCGCAGCGAAGTCGTCGGCGTAGTCATACTCCCCCGGCTCGGCTCTCGGCTCCCGCTCGCTCCTAATAGCGCGATAGGAAAAATAAATAGCGGTCCTAATGCAATTTAAATCCAAATAAGAGCATTTAAGAACCAAAATAGAGCAAACACCATCCCAACCCGGAGTTTAAGATTTTAGAAGTTTTCTGGAAGAGGTTTCACAATTTTTGGAGTTAAAATGGATTTTTTGGGACTTTTCAAAGGGAAAACCCATTTTCTGGAATTTAAAATACGTTTAAACCCTTAAACCCTCCCCAGCCACACCGGATCCCCGATTTCTGATCGGGTGCGGCCCGGCGCTCTGCGGCCCGCGTGCGGCTGGGCGGCCACTAGCCGCCGCACGCGATCCCGCGTGGGGTTGTGCGGCTCGGCGCCGTGAGGGCCGGCGTGTTGCCGCGGCTGGATTGGCCCAACCACAGCGGATCCCGGCGGGCAGGCTGTGGCCACGCCGGTGTGTGGTCTCCGGTGCACCTCACCGGCCAGTGAGCTATCCCCGCCACCTAAGTGTTCAATGGATTGCCCGGGAGAGGGACAGCGGCACGGGATGACCTCGCCGGCGGCGGGCTCCATGGAGGCTCGGGCGACTGGTCCGCGAGGTGTGCCTACGGGGGCTCCCTCGGGTTGTTGGGCTCGGAGGGCGCTAGGACGGGCTAGGGGGCGTTGCGCGCGGCCATCGCCGGCGTGGGCGCGGCGGCGGCGCGGCGACGAGGTCGGAACCCGGCTCGCGCGGGGGGTGCGGCGGTGCGAAGGGGGGAAGGCGTGCACGGGGGTGCGCACGCGCGTCGGGCTTCTCAGGCCGGAACGCGGGATTGGGATCGCGACGGGGCGTCATGGCGGCGTCACGGCGGAGCCCGGCTCGACGCCATGGGCGGCGGCGAGCGCGGCGCCCGCGGTTGGCCGGCGTGTTCGTGACTGGGTGCACGGTATGGCGTTCAAGTTGACCCAAAAACGCGGCGTGCTTCCCTTGGCGACCGTGCGCGCGCTTCCCATGGCCACGGCGACACGGTCACCTTGTGCACGGCGGCGCGCTCGGCTAGCACGGTGAGCACGGCGAGGCACGAAAAAGGGGCCCAAGGCCCGGCCTTGCCCCCCTCACGGGCCGCGGCGCACGTGTGCCGGGGTGCACGCTTGCGAGCGCCGTGGCCCGCGCGCGCGCGCGCGCGCGGCACGCACGCGTCACGGACACGACGCGGCGCTCCGACACGCGCGCGGCGGCGACGAACGGTGGCGGCGTCCCTACGGCAAGGGAGGAAAGGCTAGGCGGGTGGCGCGCGCGTCGACGAAGGCGGCGGCACCTCGCGGTGGCATCCCGGCCCCCGGCTCGGTGGTCGGCCTCGCCGCGGCGGCACGGCGGCGGCGCGGGGGCGTTCCGCCTCGACTCGAAGGCCGCGGCGTCCAAAGAGGAGGGAAGAAGCGGCGTTCTCGCCTCAGTGGCCACTGGCCGGAGTGGAGCGCGTCGGTGAGGAGCGGCGGGACGGCTGGAACGGCGAGGAAGAAGAGGAGGTAGGCGGCGGCACGGCGTCGGTGTGGCAGAGGAAGTAGAGGTAGCAGACGATCACGGCGGGTCCGGCTCCTCCCTCGGGCGGCACCGGTCTTCGCGGCGAACGGCTCACCCCCGCGGCGGCTTCTCTCTCCCCCTCCTTCTCCTCCTTCACCCCCTTCTCCCCCGGCGGTCCGTGTGGAAGGTCAGGGCGGCTCCCCTGGCGCGGTTAGGGTTTGGGGGCTCCCGGCCGGGCTCGGTGGCTCCTATATAGGGCGGCGCGGCGGGGACACGTGGGCGGCCCGGATGCACCGTGGTGTGCGGCCGCCCCCCCCCCCCCCCCCCCCCCCGCGCGCGCTTTGCCTTTGGGCGTCGGCCAAAGGCAAAGGAAGGGGATGACGCCCTTGCGTCATCGCGTCCGGCCGACGCGGGCAGCGGGTCCCGCCTATCGGCGGCCCCGCACGCGGTGGTAGGTGGCACGGCGCGGGCTGGTTGCCGGGTTGGCTAACGGCCGAAAGTGGCGGTGGGCCGGTTGGTAGGTTGTCGGCCCGTCCAAAGACAGGTAACGCTTTTCTAATTCCTTAAGGCTTTTAAATTGATTCAAATTTGAATTTCAATTCAAATTTGAATCCACCCAAGTGAAAACCCAAATAAAAATCAAATGAACAATTCCAACTTCTCACTCTAGCATTTTTATAAGTCCTACAATTATTGGTCGTATTAAATTAAATCTAGGAACCAGGGAAGGAAAAACGGAAGACATCCTTATTCGATTTCGTGAGCACACAAATTCACGGCAAGTTTTTGAAATCTCTAATTTTTACATACATGCAAATTTAAGGATGTTACATCGGTGGTACTACGGGGTATGGACTCGCTCTAGCAGGGGGTTGGGTGAGTTATTTTTCTATGGTGGGGTATCGACCTGCTAGGGGACTTTATACCTTGCTAACTGATCCGGACCTTGTGGGTCACAACTTGTTGGAGAACCTTTGTAAAGGCCTTGTAGCGTCCCTATGCAACCACACCTCGGTAGTGTGGTATGGTGCTTGGCCGGCATCGCATGGTTGGGTTCAAAGTTCTTCGGAGCTTTTTCGCTGCTTGTGGTGAAAGTGTACAACCTCTGCAGAGTGTAAAACTAACCAGTTAGCTGTGCTCACGGTCAAGAGTGGCCTGGACCCTCACATGATAACTTAACTTGAAGATGGACTCAAATCGTGGTTTCTGGTTATGTTAGCCATATGCTTATGGCGTATCTCTTATCTTTATGCTTAATTGTGGACGATATATACTTATACTTGCTAGTAAATAGTTGTTTAATAAAACTTGACCAACTAAAATGCTAAATGCTTAGCCCAGTCCACTATAAAGCCTTTGCATTCATCCTTTCCCCACACTTGCTGAGTACGACAAGTGCTCACCTTTGCTATAAAAATGTTGCTCAGAGAGAGGAAGTTGCTGCATGAAGATGACGTGAAGATGTTGTGGAGTTCTAGGCGTGCGCAACCCCCAGTCGACTGCTTGTGGAGTTTGAGGCCTTCGTTTCCATGATTAAGCGTAAACTCTGATAATCTTCCTTTTTCTTACGTGATACTGTACTGTTATTCACTTTTGTCAACTATATGCATGAA
This sequence comes from Cenchrus americanus, assembly GCA_947561735.1. Lineage (NCBI taxonomy): Eukaryota > Viridiplantae > Streptophyta > Magnoliopsida > Poales > Poaceae > Cenchrus > Cenchrus americanus. Next base: position 80,617,387 of record OX387240.1, read on the forward strand.
ACTTGATCCTGGCATGCATATAGATTTGCACTTGTGTTTTCATTGGAAAAAAAACAGGTGTGACAGCCACCACGGCTATAAGAACACCCTCGGTGATCTATCTCAAGAATAGATATTAAGATACGAAAAGCCGATCGAAATCAAAGACGTAGGAGAAACACTTGATCGCTAGAAATCGGATTGCAACTTGATAATTCAACATTACATGATACATGAATCAAGATCACCACCGGGATCCTACCTTGATCTTGCTTCTAGCTCCAGGAACTCCGGCGTGGTCTCCCTTGCAAGGTTCCCACGCCGGCTAGGAAGATCCTAGTCAACTAGCTCGACGCTCTCCTCTCCGAGATGGTGTCCCTCTCTTCTCTGCTCCTCGGTGGCCGATGACGAATGAATTGATGTGTGGCTCTTGGCCTCGGGGCTATAAATAGCCCGAATGGCGGCTAGGTCAAAGGAGGGGCTGACTGGGCCCCGAAATGGGCTGGGCCGGCCGGCCTGGACCCACTTCGGCCCAGCCAGCTGCCTCCTTCGCCCGGTGTCAGTTCCCGAGTCTTCTAGATCCTTCCCCCTTCTGCATGTGGGCCCTTGTCGTCAGTTTCTCTCCGAATTGGATGAAGCTCCTTGTCCGCAAGATTTAGCACTTTTCTGACTGGGACCTCAGAGTTTTCCATCTTCTCGGGTTTGGTCCTTGGGCTTATTAGAGTCATGTTTACTTCATTGCATGACTTTTACCGGGCTTCAAGGCCTTGTCACAAGGTGCTTGATGAACTTATACTGAAAGTCTTGCTTTCAACACTAAAACCCTGCATAAACATTAAACTCCAAAACCGACATGCACGAATGAAATTGTTATAGCAAGGGGGTTAGTACCAATGGATAAGGTATAAAAGTCATGCCAACACCGAAGGTAAACACGTGGCTAGGTTGACGGAATTTCACTGTCAACAGAGACATTCGGTCATGTAATAAATGTTTAATGCTCTCTATACGCTTTTGGCACTGTTTTTGGTATTCACTGAGTCAATGCATGTGTGTAACTTCATCCTGGCGCACATGTATTCTATGCATTCGGATTTGCCTTTAAATCCGGGTGTGACATGCCACAACGCACGCAAGAACCGGGATCCGCCAGGAACACCGTCAAATCGCAAGTACTGCACGTCGGTACCGGGATACTGCACCAAAAGCCATGTGGCGCGTTTGTAAGCTGCCTCCCCTTGGCCTATAAAAGGAGGAGGTGGATGTCCAGTAGCGGGCATCAAAAAACATCACGCTCACTCGCATCCACGTCCACATTGCCGCCAATATTGGCATTTTTCCTCAATCCTCCAGCCGGGACTTGGGGGTTCTCCCCCTCTCTCACCTTGCTTGTAGCCCCCCTCTACAGGCACCCCTGGTGCATTGCAATATAGTTCACACGCGCAACCTGCTGGACGTACGGCTCCGTGGTCAGATTTAGGATAAAGGGTAACAATTCCACCAATAGCAGCTCTAGGCAGGCAAAAACTACACCGACAGAGAGTTTCAAGTGGGGGGTAAGGTACTTCTGAAGCTTCAACCCTATGTTCAGCAATCGGTGGTCAGTAGGCCATTCCCTAACCTGGCTTTCAAATTCCTTGGACCATATATAATTCTGGAGCAGTTTGGCAAAACAGCGTACAATCTGAGTTTACCTACCAACAGCTTGATTCATCTAGTGTTTCATGTGTCACAGCTCAAACCATTTACCCTTGACTTTCCCCTGTTTTCTCTTAGTTGCCCAAGTTGGTTGATATGTCAGTTCATGATTTATAGCCGGAAGCTGTGCTGGAACGACGACCGGTCAAGAAGGGCAATCAAGCTATTCCTCAGGTGCTCATCATGGAATCGTATCCCGACAGCATCTGCGACATGGGAGGACTTCTATGTGGTGGAGAAGCACTTCCCGGAATCTGTTGCTTGGAGTCAAGCAACGTCTGAAGGGGAGAGAGGTGTAGCGCATGACATGGAAGGCTGTAATTGAAAGTGCGCTATCGACGTGTATCTGAGTTGCGTCACGTGTGTGGGGGCACGAGTGGGCCCAGGAGGACAGCGTATGCGTGGGTGTATAAGTCCAGCATTCTGTAATGAACGAGTAACTTGCTTTTGCTTATCGTAATATGAACTTGGGGTGTTAGGGTTCATCGCCCGACCTCATTCTATCTCTGATTTTCCCTTCTGTGATCTGCTCACACCTCGGTGATCCGTTGGTGGCCTACGGGTTGTAATAGGGGGGGTTCTGTGATTTTCTCACACCTCGGTGATCCGCTGGTGGCCTACGGGTTGTAACAGGGGGGCGGAGCTGACCTACATCGTGCGGGTGGACACCGGCGAGCGCGACCGGCGCGTCCACCGCCGGAGCTGCTCATCGCGCTGAGGCTCGTTCGCCTGCGCACCACCACCACCTCCGCCGGCACCCGCGGGCGCCGTCCGCATCTCGCTGAGGACGAGGCCATCCTCGCCTCCTCGGGGACCCGCCGCTGCAAATCGAGGTCGCTCTAGCGGCCAACCGCACCACATCCTTCTTCGCCGCCGGCCTGAGCTCCATTCCGCCCCCGCGCCGCAACGCGAGCCGAGCCGGCCCTGCTCTGTCGCCACCGCCCGGGTGCCCAGGAAGGAGATAGCCGACGGCGGAAAAAATTCAGTGCAGCACACCTGCATACTCTCCGCGGTACACCGTACAGGACGTGGCTCGATGTTTGCCGTGTGGACCGGAAAAGCATCTAAGGTTATCCGCAGTGGTAGCCTCCAAAATTCAGCCTCTAAACCTTCATTTGTAGGGTCCCTAGAAAAATCGGGACTGCTGGAGAGGAAAAAATCGGACGCATGCGCAACCGTCAGATCGAGGTACTGTAGACGTCAGATCAAACACTATAGCACTTGAGAAAAAGTCCAAATCCCATCGCAACATTAAGCCATCCCGTCTCAACATCAAGGCATCCCGTCGCAACATAGACAAAAAATTTCGCAACATTAAAAAACAACATACACAACATTTGAAAACAACGTCCGCAACATCGAGATCTACTTTTGCAACATTGCAGATCGATATCAATTTTTGCAACATCAAGATCTACTTTTGCAACATAAATATGAAACATTTGCAACATTTTTTCGAAACCTCAGGAACACCCCAAACATGCACTTGCAACATACTTGAACCTGTTGCTGCTTTCCGTGGACGCCACTCAGAGCTCCTTCGGCCGCCGACGAGCGACGAGGTCCTTGACCACGGGGAACTCTGCCCCCTCACCACCACATGAGCTCCATCGTGGATGCCGCCCCTGGCCCTGGTCGCGCCGTCTGCGGCCGCGGGAGCGGCCACCGTAAGGCTTGCCTCGCTACCGCAACAAAATGCAAATCACACATGGAAAATTATTCTGCAACATGCAAAAGACACTTATGCAACATCAATAAACATTGATTGCAACATGTGTAGACAATGATGCAACATTGGAACATATACCCTGCAACATGGTCAGGCCATTCATGCAACATTTGTGAATAACGATAGCAACATCTATGGGCTATGGTTGCAACTTGGTCAAGAACATTCATGCAGCATGGCGAACAGCAAAACGCAACATCTCTCGACAGAGATTGCAACAACAAAAAAATCTTCGAAAATCAACATGGGGGGGAGGGGGGGTGGGGGGTGACGCGGCCGGCCGCCCTCCCGGCCGCGGAGGAGCGCACGGCCCGTCCAGCCGCCCTCCGGCCGTGGGGGAGCGGCGGCGCGTCCGGCCGTGGGGGGAGCGGCGGCGCGTCCGGCCGCGGGGGAGCACCGCCCCCGACCGTGGGCGCGCGCGGCGAGCGGCCCGCCCTCCCGGCCGCGGAGGAGCGCGCGCGCCGTCCGGCCGCCCTCTCCGGCCGTGGGGGGAGCGGCGGCGCGTCCGACCGCAGGGGAGCGGCGGCGCAACGCCACGGATGGCACCGGTGGATGGCGACGGGATGAATGAGTGGAAGGGGTGCGTCGGTGCGGGAGGGAGGATAAGGCTGAAGTGGGGTCCGCGTCTGAAGTGGGATGGAATGCGCGTTGCAAGGCACGCGGACGCGGGGGCGTCCGATTTTTTCTAAACCGTCGGACGTCCTACGTTGAGCATTACCGTAAAAAAATTTGGCACCCTAAATTACTTTTGCTGCAGCAGTGACATGTATCAAAGACCTGTAACAAGAAATGAGCATCCGTCGGCTTGCTCGCGTCCTCCGTCCGGCGAGTCCTCCTTCGAGGGCCCCGTCCGCTGTCGAAGGAGTGGCCTCCTCCGCTCGCCGCTCCCACCACGCACCGCGCGAGGGACGCGGGCGCCAGGGCACAGTCACCCTGGAGCACACCGCGCTGCCGGAGCCCCTGCCTCCATGGCGCGCGCCTCACCGTCGTCGTCCTTCTGCATGCCTCGGAAATGCCGCCCCTCTACCGGCTCCTCCTCCCCCGGCACTGCCTTTTCTGCCGCGCCGGCAGGTGCTCCAGCACGTGGTAGCAGCGGTGGCAGTGCGGCACGCGCACGCGGTGGCAGTAGCGGCAATGGCTCCTGCGCGCTTGGCGTCCCACCCAGTGCGCGCCTTGTCTGCCCGGCCACCCGGGACTGGGAAGGCGACGAGGCCGCCATCGGTGTCGCGCCACATCTTCCGGCGCGAGCAGGAGGACAGTGTCGCTCCCGTCCCCGCGCTGTGTGGATCTGCTGCGGGACCTTAATCCGCACCAGTGCATCCCTTTCCTTGAGGGGCTGTTCGCCAGTGGCAGGGAGGGCAAGCTCAACGCGCTTCCATCCCCGCGCCTCATGAACACGCACATGGCGCTCGCCATGATCCCGGGAGCCGTGCCAGCCGGCGACGGCGGCTGCAGGGAACCCAAGGCCATGGTCGTCTCCCTGTGGCACTACTTTCGGCGAGTGTGTCCAGAGCTGGAGTTGGGTGAGGTCCTCGACATCGCCTGCGACGGCACCATGCCGTGGGGGGCGTTCTGGGACCACATCTTCGGCTACTGGCACGCCAGTGTGGCGAGGACGGAGAGCGTATTAGATGAATGTGTACTTAGCGCATGAGATATTGGTGACTGGTTGTTTGTCAATGTTGTTAGTTGTTGTTAGTAGTAGATTAGATTCTCTTGTATGTTAATCACAACAAACCAACAACCGGTCACCAGGACTTGTGCCACAAGATTGTAAACCACCCGAGGGGTTTTTCCTCGGCCATATAACGCGTAGCCGCCGCAGCCACGAGAGGCACAGCGTTCCTCCACAAACCTTCCGTTCCTCTGATTTTGACATGGTAATCAGAGCCTAAACCCACTTTCCAAACACATCTACATCCTCTAGATTCATCCAATGGCCTCCTCCATCATCAATCCATGGGTTGGCATCACCATGACCGAGAAGCTCTCTCGCACCAACCAAGTGATGTGGAGGGCTCAAATCCTCGCCGCCGTCCGAGGGTTTCGACTTGAAGGCCATCTTACCGGCGCTACGCCAACACCCGAAGCAGAGGTGGATGGCAAGGATACTGTCGGGAAAGACATCAAGACGCCAAATCCGACGTATGAAGAATGGTATGCTAGGGATCAACAGGTCCTTAGTTTTGTTCTTGGGTCACTAGCCTGGGAAATCCTCTCACAAGTCGCCACAAAGGAGACAGCGGTGGCCCTCTGGTCTGCGATAGAGGACATGTTCTCGTCCCAGAATCGAGCGCGGGCGGTCAACACACGCCTCGCTCTTGCAACCACAAAGAAAGGCAGCATGACGATTGCTGAGTATGTCGGCAAGATGCAAGCACTAGGCGATCAGATGGTGGCGGCCGGGCGAGCACTTGAACAAGAGGAGCTTGTTGAGTACATCCTCACCGGGCTTGATGAAGACTTCAACCCCATCGTTTCTGCTCTCATCGCAAGAAAGGAGAAGGCCACTGTAAGTGAAGTATATCAAGATTTACTTGCATTTGAAACCCGTATGGATCTTCCAGGCATTGGTCACTCCGGCTCCTCGGCCAATTCTGCCAACCGCGGAGGACGTGGCTATGGCGACAATGGTTCTGGTCACAGCTATAATCAGGGTGGTCGTGGCGGTGGTGGTCGCTGCTACAATGCTGGTGGTCGCTGCAACAATGGGCGTGGTGGCTTCTTCAACAACTAACGCCAAGGCAACAGTGGTGGTGGTGGACGTGGCGCCAATTCCTCCAACAGGGGTGCTAGCAACAATAGCAAGCCTGTCTGCCAAGTTTGCCTCAAGAGCGGCCACACTGCAGATCGGTGCTGGCACCGATTTGAAGAGAACTACGTCCCAGATGTGAAGAATGCGTCGGCGGCCATGAACTCCTACAACGTCGACACCAACTGGTATACTGATACCGGTGCTACAGATCACATCACAGGAGAACTGGAGAAGCTTGCTGTTCGGGACAAGTATAATGGTGTGGATCAAATCCACACGGCCAACGGTGCAGGTATGTGCATTAGTCATATAGGTCAATCTACAGTTCATACCCCAATTCGTGATCTACATTTAAAAGATATTTTATATGCTCCATATACTAAAAAGAATCTCATCTCTGTTCATCGCCTTGCTTCTGACAATAATGTTTTCCTAGAATTTCATCCTGATTTCTTTCTTATCAAGGATCGGGACACGAGGAGCACTCTTCTTAAAGGGCCCTGCCGCAAGGGGTTGTACCCCTTCCCTTCTACATCAACGTTAAAGCAAGTGTTTGGAGTCAATAAAGTGTCTATCAATAGATGGCATAGTCGTCTAGGACACCCTGCTATTCCCATTGTCGAGAAAATTCTTAAGAGTCATGAACTTCCTTATGTTTTAGATTTGAATAAACATTCAGTGTGTGGTGCTTGTCAACAAGCAAAGAGTCATCAACTTCCGTATCTTGTCTCTACTAGTGTATCCACTCAACCATTAGAACTCATTTTCTCTGATGTTTGGGGGCTAGTTGTTGATTCGGTTGGGAAGTACAAATATTATGTGAGTTTTATTGATGACTTCAGCAAATTAACCTGGGTTTATTTCCTAAAATATAAATCTGAGGTTTTTCAGAAGTTCCATGAGTTCCAAAATCAAGTTGAGATACTTTTTGACAAGAAAATTGTTGCAGTTCAATCTGATTGGGGGTGAATATGAGAAACTTAACTCCTTTTTCACCAAGGTAGGCATAACACATTTAGTTTCATGTCCTCATGCTCATCAACAAAATGGGGCAGCCGAAAGAAAGCATAAGCACATCGTAGAGGTCGGTCTGTCTTTGCTAGCTCATGCTCACATGCCTCTAAAGTTTTGAGATGAGGCGTTTTCCACAGCCACCTTCCTAATTAATCGCATTCCTAGCAAAGTAATTAACTTTGACACCCCTTTTGAGTGCTTGTTTCATACCAAACTAGATTATTCATCCCTTCGGATCTTTGGTTGTGCATGTTGGCCCAACTTGCGCCCTTATAATAATCATAAACTTGTCTTCCGCTCAAAGGAGTGTGCCTTCCTTGGCTACAGTAGTATGCATAAAGGATTTAAATGCCTGGACATCTCTACAGGTCGAGTTCATATATCAAGAGATGTTGTGTTTGATGAGGAGGTTTTTCCGTTCTCAAAGCTTCATCCCAATGCCGGAGCAAGACTTTGATCTGAAATCCTCCTCCTTCCGTCACATCTTCTTAATCCATCTCAGGGGGTGATCCTGTAATTGATTCTATGACTAATGGTGTTAATTCTGTTAACTCTGATATTTTTTGTGCAAGAAATAATGCTGAACAGGACAATCAAGCAGTGCACCCTGGAGCTGATCCGGTATCCCCATCGGGATTGCACCCAATCATTGGAGCAGGCGGGCCCGGCGCACAATCCAGCAGCAGCACGATAGCTGAAGCGCACCCGCTCCAACCGGGTGTCGTCGTGTGCCCTGGCTCCCCGCGCCATCCAGGGGGAGCCAACGCGGGAACACCAGCGGCGGCGGCTGATTCCCCGACAGCAGCAACCTCGGATCTGCCGCCGGAACAGAATGGCGCAGCAGGATCTTCTGCGGACGCCAGCGGCTCTGGATCAGGATCTTCTGCGGACGCCATCGGCTCTGGATCAGGATCTTCTGTGCCGGTCTCTCCAGTTGATGCTTCTACACCGGCGGCTTCACTAGAATCACTTCGCCCTCGAACACGTCTTCAGGCTGGAGTTAGAAGACCCAAGGTATATACTGATGGCACTATACGCTATGGTTTCTTAACGACTACTGGGGAGCCACATACTGTAGAAGAGGCACTGGGAGATAAAAATTGGAAAGAGGCAATGGATGTAGAGTATAATGCTTTGATTAAAAACAATACTTGGCATCTTGTCCCACCTAAGAAAGGAACCAACATCATAGACAGCAAATGGTTTTTTAAGATCAAGTATAGAGATGATGGGAGCTTGGACAAATATAAAGCACGCTTGGTAGCTAAAGGATACAAGCAACGTTTTGGGATAGATTATGAGGATACTTTTAGTCCTGTGGTAAAAATGTCTACCATTCGTATAATCTTGTCCATTGTTGTCTCTCGAGGATGGAGCTTGAGACAACTTGATGTGCAAAATGCTTTCCTTCATGGTATATTAGAAGAAGAGGTATACATGAGGCAGCCTCCTGGGTACATAGACAAGACACGCCCAACCTTTGTGTGCAAGTTGGATAAAGCTCTCTATGGGTTGAAACAAGCACCACGTGCGTGGTATGCTCGTCTCAGTGCTAAACTTATATCACTTGGTTTTGTTCCTTCCAAGGCAGACACATCACTCTTTTATTTTAACAAGCATGGTGTTATGGTCTTTGTGTTGATTTATGTTGATGACATCATAGTTGTGGGTTCTACACCTAGTGCTACAAGTGGTCTTTTGCATAGTCTGAAGCAAGATTTTGCTCTGAAAGACTTGGGGGAGTTACATTACTTTCGGGGAATCGAAGTGAATAAAGTTGCAGGTGGTCTTATATTAACCCAAAAGACATATGTGTCTAATTTGCTCAAGAGAGTAAACATGGTTAACTGCAAACCTGTAAGTACTCCTCTCGCAACCAATGAAAAACTTTCGACCTTTGAGGGAACACTGTTGGGACCAGGTGATGCTATGAGGTACAGAAGTATAGTCAGTGCATTACAATACTTAACTATTACAAGACCTGATATTTCCTTCTCAGTAAATAAGGTGTGTCGGTTTCTTCATGCACCAACTGAAATACATTGGGCTGCAGTGAAAAGGATCTTGAGATACTTGAGGTTAAACACAAAATTGGGACTTAAAATTAACAAGTCTAGCTCTATGTTGGTCAGTGGGTTTTCAGATGCAGATTGGGCAGGTTCCGTTGATGATAGAAGGTCAACAAGTGGTTTTGACATCTTTCTTGGATCAAATTTAATGTCATGGAGTGCAAGAAAACAAGCTACAGTTTCCAGGTCGATTACTGAAGCTGAGTATAAAGTTGTTGCAAATGCCACGGCAGAAATCATGTGGATTCAGACTTTGCTCAAAGAAATTGGAATACCGAGTCCGCGAGCAGCGAGGCTATGGTGTGATAATATGGGAGTTAAGTATTTGTCCTCTAATATAGTTTTTCATGCAAGGACAAATCATATTGAGGTAGATTTTCACTTTGTCAGAGAACGTGTGTTAAGCAATCAATTGCAAATAGATTTTGTGCCGACAGGAGACCAAGTGGCTGATGCATTTACCAAAGGTTTGGCTGCGCGATAGTTGGAGAATTTTAAGTACAATCTCAACCTTGCGCGGTTGTGATTGAGGGGGAGTATTAGATGAATGTGTACTTAGCGCATGAGATATTGGTGACTGGTTGTTTGTCAATGTTGTTAGTTGTTGTTAGTAGTAGTAGATTAGATTCTCTTGTATGTAAATCACAACAAACCAACAACCGGTCACCAGAACTTGTGCCACAAGATTGTAAACCACCCGAGGGATTTTTCCTCGACCATATAACGCGTAGCCGCCGCAGCCACGAGAGGCACGGCGTTGCTCCACGAACCTTCCGTTCCTCTGATTTTGACAGAGCGTGCTTTTCCTGCTGTACGAGGAGCTGTTGTCGGACCCCGCCGAGAACGTCCGGAGGCTGGCAGGTGGACGGCAGCCTCGGCGCCCTCCCCGACACTCCGCAGAGGAGCTCCGGCCGACGGTGTGACGGCTGACAGCATTGCACCCAGGAGCTCCGGCCGACAGCGCGACGGCCGACAACACTGCGCAGAGGAGCTCCGGGCCTAGAGGTTGAGTTTCGCGCGCGGATTGCCGAGGGCGGCATGCCTGTGCCTCGCCTGTGGTCAACCTCAGCTCGCTGGCAGCGCATCTCGCCAAGATCCGGACGCCATCGCACAAACTGCGCTGCATAGCCGGTCCTGCCCTGCGCCGCCGACGTCGTCCGAGGCGAGGAGGACGAGCCGCGTGTCGTGCCGCCTCCCACTGCGCCCTGCACCACACGTCCTCGCATCCAACTCGTGGGAACTCGGCGACGCCGCCGCGATGGCGAAGGCGGCAATGGGTGTTGCGCAGGCGCTTGGAGGAGGCCTCCGCGGCGGCGGTGGTGATGGCGCGCCGCGCCGAAGCCAGGGGTGCGAGGGGAGGGGGTGCACACCCGACCCAATTTGGATGGCCCATGAGTGACCCATGAGCGCATGTGCGCGTGTTTAGTGCCACATTGCTAGTTGAGTAAGGGTGCCCTTTTACACGAAGCGAGTACGAAAGTGTAAGTAAGATGCTATGTGGACGTGTGCTCGCTTTGGTGGGCAGGGCGTTACACGGGTGAGGATGCGATTTGGAGGAGCCTATCTCATGATCCCGGCAGGACATCAACTGTTCATCTGTTCCTCCATGCAAATCATTAAGGCCTCATTCGTTTCCAGCGGATTAGATTCCGACCGGAATTGATTAATATAACAAGAAAATCATGGTATCTAGTATAAAAGATCCGGATTTATTCCGGGTCAACAATAAATTTGCTCATGATAGATACACCAAAAGGTTCGGAAGCAATCCACTAGTCAAGAGGTGTGAACCAATCTGGCTCTTCGTGTCTCTTGTTCTACCTATCATGATGAGTAAATTAATTCATGATCCGGAATAAATCCGAGTCTCTATCATAATTTTCTTCGCACATCTATTATTCCGGTCGGATTGAATCCCATGGAAGCGAACGAGACCTAAGGAAGCAGAACAGCAGCAGCTATTTCAGTATAATTCTCGAGTGGGAGATTTGGAGGAGCCTATCTCATGACCGGTAGGGTGTTACGGCAGGACATCAGCTGTTCATTTGTTCCTCCATGCAAATCGTTAAGGAAGCTGATCAGCAGATCAGCAGCAGCTATTTTAGTATAATTCTCGAGTGGTTTGATAGTTGAATATGGTTGTGCATTGAAGTCATTTTAGAAAATGTTGGCAAAATTTTAGTATAATTCTAGAGTGGTTTGATAGTTGAATATGGTTGTGCATTGAAGTCATTTTAGAAAATGGTTTGGCAAAATGGCTTCACCTGTTGAATTGAGGTAAAATGTCTAAATTGCTCTTTTTTATATTATTCTTTTTTACTCTTTTCTTTATTTTCCTTTTTCCACTTCTTTATTTCTCTATTTTTTCTCTTACTTTCTTTTTCTCTCTTTTCCCATCCTCTCCTTCTTATTCGTTCACCCTCCCTTTGCTTATCTGCTTCGGCGCTTCCCCTCATGGGCGCCCGCCGCCCGACCTTCCTCCGCCCCGCCGGTGCCGCGACCCGCCCGCCTCCGCCTCACACCATGTCCCGCCTCCTCGCGCCGCGTCCTGCCTCTGCCTCCGGCCAGCCCCTGCACGCTGCACCGGGGGCAAAGCAGTAAAGGGGGAGGCGGAGGTGGATGGTGCAACGTTTTCGTGGCTCTGCCTCCCCAGTGGAAGCCCTTTGCGGTTCCATCGGCTTCACCCCCGGAACCGACGTGCTCCACACCGCCGCGTGGAGACGGAGCCGGAGCTCCTTTTGGAGCCTACCAAACAGGACCTAAATTTGCATCAGAGGTACGACCACTCCCATCATGGGAGGTCAGCGCTCGACGAGGTGTGCAGGTTCGCCAAAGTTCTCACGCCGGTGACGGCTGGGGTTTGCGACGGGAATCTAGTGATTAGAGGTGAGCAGAAGGGGATGAGAAAGAGAGAGGCGTGGCTGAGCCAAGCGAGCGTCCAACCGAGAAAATTGCCATCAGAGTTGAGTGCAGTGCAGGCCTCCTCCCACCATGGAGCCCCGTCCTACACCACGGATGGTATGGATTGCTACACCAACACCCCCCCCCCCGGCAAAGAAATAAAAAGTGCGACCCATATTTTGGAGGAGGCAGAGGTCCTCCAGAAATTGAGGTTTTGAAGGAAATTTGGAAGAGTATGCAAAATGCATACCCATCTAAAGAGTGTGCTGGAGTTGCTTTTAATTAATGGTTTAAAGGTCCTAGACTACATCCTCGGCACAACAAATTAGTGAACATCAGAAGTGCAGCGTGCCCATCAAAATGAATGACTCCCCGGGGCCACTGGTAGGGAGAGGGGCTTTAGTCCCGGTTGGAGAGGGGTCTTGGTCTCTCAAGTCCAACCGGGACTAAAGTTCAGAGACAAATGCCCCCCAGTCCCGGTTGAACCAACCGGGACTAAAGGATCCTTTAGTCCTGGGTGGTATTACGAACCGAGACTAAAGGGGGCACGCCAGCACCTGCGCCCACTCCCTTTAGTCTCGGTTGGTAATAGGGGGCACGCCAGCACCTGCGCCCACTCCCTTTAGTCTCGGTTGGTAATACCAACCGAGACTAAAGGGTCTCGTTTCTCTTTTTTCGATTTGAGTGTATATTCTAATTGGTGTCTAACCCGTATATGAACGTATACGTATTTGAACTTATATATAGGTACATACCTGTATATATATACGATATACGCAGTTAGATTAGACTTGTATATAAACTAGCAATAATGCTCGTGCATTGCAACGGGATAAAACATTACACGTCTCGCCATCTTCGTCCCGATTGTGCTGTCACCTCATCGTCCTCGCATCTCCCCGACCATGTCGTCATCCTCGTCGTGCACACACCACCTAAGTACCTAACCTCGCCCGTCACTCATCCTCGTCTACCACAACCTCGTTGTCGTTTGCCCAACCTAACCTTTTGTAGCGTTACTATTGTTCTCATTATCCACATGCCATGCCAACCTGACCCATTGTCGTCCACGCTTCCCTAGCCTCGTCGTCAGCCGCCACGGTCGCACCATCATTTCTACCTCACCCAGCCTCATCATCGCACCTGCCACCTGCGCCACCCCGGCCTTGTCAGCAGTTGTCCACACCGATCGTGTCATTGTCCTACCACCCCCGAACCTCCCCGACCTTGCCATCACTCTCGTCGTGTTTGTGCCACCATAATATTGTCACAGTTGTTCGTGCCTCTCGAAACCTTACCATCATTTGCCCTACCTCACCTTCCTGGTCGTGTCGTCGTTACCGTCATGCAAGTGTCACACCTCGACCTTGCCCGGTGCCACCCATGCCTCCTTGCCTCGCCATCATCCACCCTAACTGACTGTTATCCCCGCCTCCCGGGCCTCATCGTCATGCCTACACCACCCTGTCCTCGCCTACGATCATCCGATTGCCAACGCTTCACCGTAAAAGGACTGAGATAATAACTCTGCCTATCAATGACACATCACACATTAACACATCAAATATTCTAATAGTTTCTTTATTTGGTAATTTATGCATATTATAATATATTTTTGTGTAAAATTATTAGATAAGTTGGATTTAGAACAAACTAAAATTATTTAGAATTTGGATAGATGGTGTGCTATGATCCAAGATAATTATTTTCCATAAAACTATATAAAATGATTTTTACACCCAGTCACTTGAAAGTTCTAAAAAAATCTTGATAGGCGCGAATTCATATCACAAAATGACTCATATGTCTTTCTAACTAATGATAGCTCATTTGATTCATGAGTACGAAAAGATGATTTTAAACATTTTTAATTTTTTTTTAAACATTAAATTTTTAAAATAATTATTTCTAGCCTCACATATCATATCTCTATATTTTTTCTTTTGTTTTTTTTACTGCTCGAGCCTTATCTTCTTTCTCGCGAGGCTGGCTCTTCCTAGCGTTTCTCTCTACCTCAAAACCTACCATGCGATGTTGGCTAAAATTCATTCGCAACTGAAGCTTTTGATGTGTTGTGAAGCTATTTTACTACTCATCCCTTTTCTAAAAAGTTTTTTTACTACTCATGGGCATAAATCCATGGAGTCAGCGTGCTGTCTGCTCGCTGCGCCTCCCTCTTGCTCGTCGCGCCGTGCCTGCCTCTTGCTCCTGCTCGCCGTCCACCTCGGCGTTGCGCCTGATTCCTGCTCGCCGTGTCGTCCCTACCTTCCAGGCATGCCGCAACGCCGCACCCCGCACTCCCTCCCTACTGCTAGCACCACCAACCTGCTCGCTGCGCTGTGCCGCGCTTGCCGCAACGCCCCTGCTTCTCGCGGTGCCCACTTGCCCGGCTGTCCATAGCGCTGCCTCCGTCGCCTCGCGGGCCAGCAAGAGGAACTCGTCCCGGACCAGTAGGTCGTCGGTGTCACGTCCGCCGTCGCGATAACGGCTGCGACCTCCTCCACGTCGAGCGTTGCCGCCATTTCAACCGCACAGCTCTGATGCCGACACCTTGCCATCTCCGTCATTGTCTAGGGTCTCAGACGAGGGAGCCTGTTGCTTGCCAGGATGCAGAGGACGAGGGGGAGGAGCAACGGAGGGTGTGATCGCCCGAAAAAAAAGAGGACGGAGACGCGACGACGGCAGAGGAAGTTTGAGACGCAACACATTTAGAGTCTATGACAGGTGGATCCCGCTGTCAGGACGTACGAAAAATGTGGCAGAAACAGTCCTTGCTTTAATATTACTAGCAAATTTTCTCGTGTGTTGCAACGGGAGAAATAATACTCACATGCTCCTCACACAATAAACATGGTCGACCCGTTAACTCTTGCCAGGTGAGGACCACCACTCCAGCACGTCAGGCAGTCCAACCCAACACCGGCCTACCTTCCCGGCGATACCTCTCGTCCTCTCCAAATGAAAGCATCCACCTAACCTTATCCTCAGCGGTGGCACCGGTAGCCATTACCTTGCTCCACGACACCCTCGTGCTCCCAGGGTTTCATCTCGACCTCCCCCGAGTCCCCTCCAACCCTTTTCTCCCTAGTCCCCACCCTGGCTCGCTGACTTTGCGACCTTTGGGCAGCACCGCCCTCCTCATCCTCCAGACTTCCACTAACTCCTAGGCCAAGGTTGACACGGGCCCAATAAGCTCCACCGGGCTAGGCGGATCGTACACCACCATAAAAACTCATGGGTACATGACTGGACCATCGACGCAACCCGTGGGTCAGCACAGTATGACACAACAGTGTGTAGTGTCGGGCCATGCACGACACAAAGTTGGTCGGGTCTAGGCTGCCCCGGGCCAGGGCTGGCGAAGCGGTCCTTATGGGCATCTATACACTAACACATTAGAATGTTAAGAATACATATATTCGAGAAATACCTTTGAAGAATGGCAATAGTAATCTTATTAAGAGTATAACATGGCATAGCACAACGTGCAATGGAGGAGCTATGATTTGAATATAGGATGTGCCGGATCAATCATTCAAAATGCAATGTGCTAAATCAAACTAACAATTTGATAATGGAGAAAGAATAGTTGGTGCTATTATTTTGCTAAGAGCATCTCCAGCGGGGCCTCCATATGGGCCTCTACTCCAAAATTTAGAGGTTTGGTGCAAAAATCCATCTCCAGCAGGGCCTCTAAACAAACCTCCATTTTGCATACCCCTCCAAATCCCCCCTCTCAGCCTCCATTCTTGGAGGCCCTCCATTTCCCCCCTCCAAAACGTGGGTCCCACTATTTTCTTTTGTTTTCTCCTCGGTCCTCACCCCCTGTCCTCCCGCAACCGACCGGGGCTAGTCCCAGCATGAGCGGCAACATCATCACCGACGTGCTGGCGCTGCCCACCACGTTCCGCCCGGCGCCCGCCCGCCGCCACGGCGCCGACGTTCCTCTTCACCCGTGGCGCCACGTTCCGATGGAGGGGCTCGCGGCGGGCGCCACGGGGATGGCGTCCTATAATAGCACCCTAGTCCGAGGGCGTCACCGAGCGGCGCGTTGCGCAAGTACTCGTCGAGGAGGCCGCCGCCCCGCGCGGCGGCGGCGGCGGACGGTGGCGCGCGGCGCGGGCGGCATGCGAGACGAGGGCGCCGTAGAAGGCGCGCGGGGGCCTCGGGCGGGGTGGCGCGCCGGCCGGCATCCACGGAGTTGAGCGGCTACAGCAGCGGGGCCGACACCTGGAACACCTGCAGGAAGCCCCTCGTTGCCACGGCCGCCAGCAGGTGGATCCCCATCGCACGCGGAAGCTTCCCCCGTCGAGATCTGAGTGAGCTAGGGGAAGGAAGAAAGGGAAGGATAGCAACCTCGCTGTGCTCGGTGGTGGTGTCAGTGTCAGTGCCACTTGCCTTGCCAGGAGGGGGGGAAGGGAGACTCCGGGACCAGAAATTTGCTATTACAGGGGAGCGGTGGAGAGCTCCATCTACAAGGCCGTCACCGGCGCGTTCGCGGGCGAGACGGCGGCGATCCCGCGGGCCCCGGCCGTGGCGCCGTTCCGACTGTGCTACAACGGGAGCAAGGTCGAGAGCACGCGCGTGGGGCCCGCGGTGCCGACCATCGAGCTGGTGATGGGGAGCGACGCCAAGTCGTGGGTGGTGTTCGGGGAAAACTCAATGGTGGCCGTCAAGGGCTCGCACCGCCGACGAAGAGGCCCTCGCTGAGCCCGCCGCCGGCGCCAGGAACCGCCTGCTGGGGCCCCAAATGCGGCGGCAGCCGTTCAAGTTGCCGCAACGCTCCGCAAATCCCTCACCACCCGGCCCGAGGGACTACGGCCAGCCGCGCCCCCGTGCCGGGGAATGTGCGGACCGCCGCCGGCGCCGGTGCCGGCGGCAAGCCGGTGGCCGTGCGGCGCAGTCCTACGGGGATGTGAAGTCCGGTCCGAGAGGTCACCGTGCCGGCGGCGCTCGGCCGGCGCGAGCGGCCATCCCGCCGATCTCGGCAAGCCCGGCGTCCGGTCCCTGCCGGCGTCGATCGGCGCCCCGCGCCGGTACATCGGGTCCGTGTCCGCGACGGAGGTGGAGCAGTCGGGGGCGAGAGAGAGAGAGAGAGGGAGAGGAGGATGACGTATGGGGCCTACGGGAAAATAGAGGTCCAGCTTGATTTCCCCACTGGAGTTGAGTGCGAAGTTTGGGCCTCTATTTTTTACATTTGGGCCTGCAAATAGATTTTAGAGGACTAAATTTGGAGGCTACCGCTAGAGTTGCTCTAATGGAGCAAAGCCAATTCTTATGGTATGTCTAAACCATACCTGGCATATCCATTAGCTCCGCCACTAATAATGTGTTTTATGAGACAAAATAAAAAGGAGAATTAAAGTAGATAATATTGAAGATGGTTTTTTCGATCATATTTTTTAGAGATAGAGATTAGATGAGAAAGTAGCCTCAGCCACCTACATAACATTCATTGCTCTGGTGCTTACTATCTATCAGCCAATTTGGCCAAGACCAAATGTGTTGCTCGGTAGATTGGCTGGACCCGTGCAGGTCGGCTTAAGGGGCTCGTGCCATAGGAAGCTGCCAGGCCCATGAGCCAAGAGCGCAGCCTCGTGCCCGCAACTATTTCTATTTGCGTTGGATTTAATTTCACACAAGAAGACAACCTCTATTCGGTTTTGCGCGAGTGCTACATACTTTACACGGACGGACGAAAATTTGATGGTTATAGGCAGAACACGTGAAGGATTGTTTCTTGCTTTAATATTAGGTAGAGATTAAACCTTATATATCTACATATATAAACTTATAAATGTATATACACATAATATTTTATACACATGAAAATAAATAGTATTTTCTTAAACTAGTATATATACATCAAAACCCCATATAGTATATATACGTCAAAATATCATTTAGTTCAAATTTCTAGTCTCATTTAGCTTTCCTCGGAGGTGAGTCGGTGAATTGGATGGTTGTCATAATGATGTTTTCCTTGTGGATTAACCACCTCGTCCACGAGGAATCCCACAAGAGCTTCTTGAATTGCCAAGAGACGATCCTTCTCAATGAGTGTGTCCTTTTTATAATCCTATGTAATTTGCAAATAGGTTGATATAATACCGCAAGCGATTAAATATACAAAAAGGATAAAAATTATGTATTATTAATAGGTTTATTTTACTTACACTATCATCATTCGCGTTGCCACTGTGATGGTGTATGAACTTACAAACGTAGTACCCGCATAAATTATTTCCTAGCTCTTGTCTCAAACACTAAATTGGAGAGGAGAACAGAATATGAAATTGTAGTGTTATACATTTTAAATATTCCCAATCTGAAGTTGTTATTTGTATACGTACCGGAAAATCATACACCCATCTAATTTTGGGTTGAAATGCTCCTTGGTGCTTTGCAATGAACATGGTCCAAGCTCTGAGGCAAAATAATAAAAGATAAAATATGTTAGTATAAAAGCTCAATATATATATTGCATTAAAGAAAATGTCATAGATAGAATTATTACTCAATGAATCATACACATTGATGTTGCTATTGTCGATACTGATTATGAGTAGAACCCAGTGGAATCTGTATGCATCCTCATGGAGATTAGAATTGACTAAATAGAATTAGCAATGATAATTAGATGACAATCGTACTTACTTGAAGTTGTAAGGCAGTAGTATAAGGTTCTTGTAATGAAACTCATCTAAGTGCCTAAAAATGCTCTCGATTGTTGGTTGTGGTTGGTATTTAATCTCATCCGCGTTAACTTTTGATGGGTCCATGAAAGCAATTCTTGAATAACCCTTCATTCCCATCTCAGTAAGTTGTAGGCAACACAAGAAGAAAGTCAAATGTTAATTATTAGATCGACAAATGTAATAAACTTATTTATAAACATATGAAAATATGTCACTTACAGACACCAGGCCATCATAAGATCGGTATTCAATGCGTCCAGATGTTAAATTTCATAGATATCAGCGAATCGGGGCCACACCACCTTCTCGTTTTGAAGGGAAAAATCTCCAGGTTTCACGAGCATACCAAACATCTCCAGACCCTCAGCTGACTTCTTCAAATACCAGTCATGAATATTCTATGAATTTATGTAATTTTCAACAATTTCTAAAACTTTCTAGAGTAAACAAGTATTTACTCATAATTTCTTTATTAAATAAGAATTTTCTTTAAATTTCTAGAGTAAGGAACAAGTTTTTATATGATTTTCTAGAATAAACATGAATTTTCTATGAATTTCTATAATAAACAAGTATATTCTATGAATTTATGTAATTTTCAACAATTTCTAAAACTTTCTAGAATAAACAAGTATTTACCAAGAATTTTCTTTGAATTTCTAGAATAAGCAACAAGTTTTTCTATGAATTTCTAGAATAAACAAGTATTTACTACGAATTTTCTTGAATAAACAAAGTCAAAATATTTCTACTAACTTGTGGACGGACGATGCTTGTTGATGGCGGTGCCGTGCGGGAGAACGACAGAGGTGACGGGAAGTCACTTGTTCGAGCGGACGTGGCTTGAGCACCTGCCGGCCAGCCACATCCACAATTGGGATGATCTGGTCCGCACCTACGTGGAGAACTTCCAGGGCATGTACGTGCACCCTGGAAACTCCTGGGACCTGCGCGCGTGCACCCAGAAGCCCGACGAGTCGCTCCGGGACTTCATACGACGCTTCTCCAAGCGCTGCACGGAGCTCCCGAGCGTCGCTCAGTCCGAAATCATGCACGCCTTCCTCGAGGGCACCATGTGCCGGGCCTCGTGCGCGAGCTCGGGCAGCCCGCCGGTCGATTCGAATGAGTTGTTCGATATCGCCACCAGCTTCACCTCCGGCGAAGAGGCGGTGGGGGTGATCTTCGACGGAAAGAAAGACAAGCGCGTGGACGACGCGCTCGCGGAGGGCAGCAAGTCCAAGGAGCCCCAGCAGAAGAACAAGCGGGGCAAGAAAGGGAAGAAGCCGCGCCGGGAGGTGCGCGAGCAGGGGCGCGACGACGATGGCTACGAAGCCCTTGCTGTTGACCCAGCTCCACGGGGCCCACGACCGGCCCCTCGAGGCCCTGGGATTTTCGATGACATGCTGAAGAAGCCATGTCTCTACCACAAGACGCCAGTCAACCACACCCTCGAGCAGTGCGACATGCTCAAGAGGTTCTACGGCTGCGCCACCGCGAAGGACGGTGAGGCCAAGAAGGATGGGGGTGACGGCGACGCCGGTGGCTTCCCCACGGTGGAGAACGTCTTCCTCATCTTCGGGGGGCCGACCGTCGACATGTCTAACAGCCAACGCAAATGGGAGCGGCACGAGGTTCCCGCCGCGGAGAAGGCTCCTCCTTCCTTCATCGACTGGTCGGAGGACGCCATCACCTTCAGCCGCGAGGATCACCCGAACCGCATCCCCAACCCGGGTCGGTACCCACTGGTGGTCGACCCGGTCATCGGGAACGCGCAGTTCTCGAAGGTGCTGATGGACGGAGGCAGCAGCCTCAACATCCTCTACGCGCACACTCTGCACCTGTTGGGGATCGGGTTGGACCAGCTGCGGCCCGGAAGACGACGCCGGTTCCATGGCGTCGCGCCGGGCAAGCGTGTCCAGCCCCTCGGGCAGATCGATCTGCCGGTCTGGTTTGGCACACCAAACAATCTCCACAAGGAAACACTCACCTTCGAGGTGGTGGGATTCAAGGGCGCGTACCACGCCATCCTTGGGCGGCCGTGCTACGCCAAGTTCATGGCGGTCCCCAATTACACCTACCTGAAGGTAAAGATGCCGGGGCCGAAGGGTGTCATCACCGTCGGCTCATTGATTGAGCACGCATTCGACTGCGACGTCGAGTGCGTGGAGCATGCGGAGGCTCTAGCGCTTGATGAAGCGCTCGTGGCAAACTTGGAGAAGCTGGTCAACGAGGACCTCGACTCCATCACCAAGCACGCCGACAGCTTCGAGGCTGCCGATCAGACCAAAGAGGTGCCCCTCGACCCTGCTGCCCCCGAGGGCAAGGCGTTGAGGGTCAGTTCCACCCTCGACACAAAATAGGAAGTGGTGCTCGTCGACTTCCTCCGCGCCAACGCCGACATTTTTGCGTGGAGCCCCTCGGATATGCTAGGCATCCCGAGGGAGGTCGCCAAGCACTCCCTTGACATCCTACCTCACTCCCGCGCCGTGCAGCAACGGCTGCGCCGCTTCGATGATGAGCGGCGTCGGGCGATCGGAGTAGAGCTGCGGAGGCTCCTCGAGGCCGGATTCATCAAGGAACTGTTCCACCCCACGTGGCTAGCTAACCCGATGTTAGTAAAGAAAAAGAATGGGAAGTGGCGGATGTGTGTAGACTATACTAGTTTAAATAAAGCATGTCCTAAAGTTCCTTTTCCTTTGCCATGGATCGATCAAATCGTTGGCTCGACCGCCGGGTGCGAACTTTTGTGTTTCCTTGACGCCTATTCCGGGTACCACCAAATAAAAATAAAGGAGTCCGACCAGCTCACGACTTCGTTCATCACGTCGTTCGGGATGTATTGCTACGTAACAATGCCATTCGGTCTCCGAAACGCGGGCGCTACATACCAACGATGTATGCAACACGTTTTCGGGGATCACATCGGGCGGACCGTTGAGGCATACGTAGATGATATAGTCGTAAAAACCAGGAAGGCGGACGACCTGGTTAGTGACCTTCGCATCGCGTTCGGCTGCCTACGGGCCAATGGGGTAAAATTGAATCCCGAAAAGTATGTCTTTGGCGTGCCGCGAGGCATGTTGTTAGGATACATTGTCTCCCAGCGAGGCATCGAGGCCAACCCCGAAAAGGTTGTTGCCCTCGAACGAGTGGGTCCAATTCGAGACCTCAAGGGGGTACAAAAGATGCTGGGGTGCCTCGCCACCATGAGCCGCTTCATTTTGCGGCTCGGCGAGAAAGGCCTGCCCCTCTACCGGCTCCTGAAGAAACACGAGCAGTTCTCCTGGACCGTCGAGGCCCAGGAGGCCCTTGACATGCTGAAGACGACGCTCGTCCGCGCCCTGATCCTTGCGCCGCCTCAGGACGGCGAGCCTCTGTACCTCTACGTAGCCGCAACCACCCAGGTGGTCAGCGCCGTCATCGTGGTAGAGCACACGGAGGAGGGGCATGCCCTGCCAGTCCAGCGACCGGTCTACTACATCAGCGAGGTTTTGTCCGAAACGAAGGCGTGCTATCCGCAGGTCCAGAAGCACGCAGTGGTCCTTGCGTGGCGCAAGCTCCGTCACTACTCCGAGGCTCACCCGGTCACGGTGGTCTCCTCCTTTCCGTTAAGGGAGATCATCCGCAATCCGGATGCAGCAGGCAGGATTGCCAAGTGGTCGGTAGAGCTGATGGGCGAGACGCTCGCCTACGCGCCGCGCAAGGCAATCAAGTCTCAGATCTTGGCAGACTTTGTCACCGAATGGACGGACACGCAGTTTCCGCCGCCGCAGATCCAGGCCGAGTGCTGGACCTTGTACTTCGACGGGTCAGTGATGAAGACAGGCGAGGGCGCGGGCCTGCTTTTGGTCTCACCCCTCGGGTAGCACATGAGATACGCAGTGCGTCTCCACTTCCCCGCGTCAAACAACATGGCTGAGTACGAGGCCCTTCTTTGCGGCCTCAAAATCGTCATTGAGACGGGCATTAAGCGCCTCGACGTGAGAGGAGACTCGCAGCTCGTGATCGACCAGGTCATGAAGAACACGAGCTGCCACGATGACAAGATGGAGGCGTACTACAAAGCCGTGCGGGCCATCGAGGAAAAGTTCTACGGCATAGAACTCAACCACGTGCCTCGCCGGTACAATGAGGAGGCGGACGAATGTTGTGGGGGAAAGCCGCAGCTCTCGCACACGAACAATGAAGGGAAACAAAAGCTCAAGAACCAAAACCAAAACACAGAACAAAGGACAGCCAAAGGCTCTTTTCTTGACAGTTGATTTCTCAAAAGTCGATCCCCTTTACAAGTGCTGGTCCGTCTCCTTTTATAGGGAGGCGGGCGGACTTTTACATTCCGAGAACACCCTCGTGTAAAACGAATCAAAACAGAATGTGCTAGGCTATCTTCGGGTAATCTCCAATTGGGTCTCCACGTAATCGGCGCTTCATGATGTCACGCCGCAAATCGCGGCGCCTTTCCAGCTCTTATCACGTGCGCTTGTCGGGGTGAAAACCCCCCGAGCCCTTTGGAGATCCCCCTTTCGCCTAGCCCTCTTCGTTACCTGAAACGAAAACAATACTCAAGTTTAAACTGGTTAAGTGTTAGGAACGACGAAACCCCCTGTGCGAAAACCAGGCCGAGGCTCCCGGAGTGAACAATATTCGCCCCGGAGGTTTCGTCTCGGAATAAGCTGTCAAGCGAGACTTCGACACCCTGTGCCATGCTGCATTTGTTTGATGGCTTCGTTGGCGACGAAGGGTGCCAGCCAAAACGCAACGCCCGGAGGGTGGAAATGGAATCCGCTGTTTCTGGGGTTTTGCTGCCGGCACCCTTCACATGGCCGCATTCTATTTTTTAGATATACGGAAGGCTTGATTTCGAATCCCCCCAACGGAAGCCCCTCGATGGCGAAGCGCTTGCCTTGATTGCAAACCTGAGCTAGCGAAACCCGGGGATCGAGAATCGAGGCGGAAGAAAACGTCTTCCTAGGCGGCGGTTCCCAAGGGTCTCACTGGAAATACCTAAACTGCCCTCAGACTGCTGTTTTTTACCGTTGAGTTTGAAATTTTCGACCGTTGAGTTTTACCGCCTATAAATAGTCAGGGGCCGCCGCCGGTGCAACCCCGCCTGCGTTCCCAACCTCATTTTTCCCTCGTGGCTTTTGCTTGCTGTTTTCGCCTCTGCTTCCGGCGAATCGCTTTAGCGGAAGCCCCAGTCCAATTGTGAGGTTAGTTTTGCTTCTGCTTTTCACACGCACTTTCGTTCTTCGGTTCCCAGCACTGCGCGCTTGAGTCTATGTTTCTGAGGAAACTTAGTTGTTTGTGTCAGGTGTTCTTGCGAAAACATGGAGGACGAAGGATCGTCGTCGAATCGTGGAAAACAGATTGCGCCGGAAGTTGCGGAGGCTGTCGCGACCTCCTCCACCTCGACGTCTAGCTCGGAGTCTGGTAAGATTTCTGGTTTGGATTGGTCTGCCAGCTCTCGTGAGAGTGGTAGTACCTCATCTTCTTCTAGTAGTGATGAAAATAGTGGTTCGGATGGGAGTTATGTCGAAATAATGCCTAGCGACACAGATGTTGGAAAACGTGTGCTTGTGGACGTGGAGGAGGGCGACATAGGAGTGGAGACTGATGCAGCTATGGAAGAGTCTGAAGGGAACCCGGCTGGGGCGAAAGCCCGGACCTGTTATATTGGTCGATCCTTGATGACTCAGGCTGATTTGGATGCCTTGCGGTTAGAGGGATGCTTCGAGCCCGGGGTGTGTCGGTTGCCTGGAAAAGAAACCACGCCGAAACCCCGTAAAAATGAAAGTGTGGTGTTTCGGGATTTTTTCACTGCGGGCCTTCGATTGTCGGTATCCAAGAAATTTGCGGATGTCTTGGCGGCCTATGGCGTTCAAATTCATCAATTGACGCCCAAATCTATCCCTCAAGTGCTGAAATTTTTGTGGGCATGCCGGACCTTTGCCGGGGATAATGATGTCGAAACCTTCGTTCGACATTTTGAGATTCATTGGGCCAGAAGGCTTGTGAAGGTTGATGACGAGGACAAAGAAGCTCAATATGGCTGATGTACCTTTCAGACCCGTCGCCTGGCCAAGAATCAGGCTCCGGTGGAGCTGGCTCCGGCATACAAGAACAAATGGGCTAACCGATGGACTTTGTATTGGTTTTATGTTCCCATTGAAGTGATTGGTCGGAATTCGAAGCAAGAAGAGGTGACAACATATGATTTGGCTAGCCGCATGGTCGATCTAGAGGTTGAACTGTCGCCGGAGCTGACGAAGGCCAGCCGGTCCTCAGCAAGTACAATGGCATTTTATCAGGCGACGCGTGTGATCACTACGCGCGATGCCCTGGAAGAATTTGTGGCTGCCGATATCTAGTCGTGCCAGCCCCGATGGGGGTCGTGGGCATTCAAGATGCAATGGCTGCCCGGGCTTGATGATGATGTACGAAGCCCCATCTTCAATGTCAAACGACCGAAGGATGTGACCGACGAAGAAATCGTTGGTCGAAGTGGAGAGGAAAGTTGTACAGATGATAGGGAATTTTACCCACAAGGAGTGGGAATGCGCCCAGAGGATTTTGAAGCATCAGGGTCGTGTTAATCGAGTTTTTGATGAGATGGGCGTGACGTATTCCCCTCGTCCGGTGCCTCCGACGGCCGGCAAGAAAATGCAGCCTCCAGGCAATATTGGGTCTGAGGCCGTCGAGACCTCACGAAAGGCCAAGTTAGGCAAGACCAGCTCAGTTGTTGAAAATGCCGTGAAGAGTAGTAAAGCCCAAGATATCTTGGCCAAGAGGAAGGCGGACGCTGCAAAAGCAACCCTGCCACCGCTTGCAGAAAAATCTACGAAGTTGTTGAAGGTTAATGAGACCCTGGCCCGTCGCAAGGTTGAGGCGGCGAAAGTGGCCGCGGCCGAGAGAGAGAAGAAAAAGACGCAAGACCCCGCCGTCCCCAGAGAGGCAGACAAGGGATTAGTCTTGAGGAAGAGACCGCTGGACACTGTTGAGAAGGTGAAGCAGCTTGCGGTTAAGGAGAAAGAGCCTGAAGATGCCGAGGCTTCCGCTAAGAGAGCGCGGGTTGATCCAGTTGCTGAAACTGACGAGGATGTCGATATTTTGACGACACCTCAAATTCAACCTTGTACCAAGTACCCTCCAAAAGGATCAGCGCGGAAATTGGCTGAGGGGCCTTCGCAAGTGGGTCTGACTAATGCGGAAGAGTTGGAGGCGCGGGAGGCGAGCGGCAGGCGCGTAGCTGAGCTAATCCAAAAGGATATTGCCATGGCCGAGGCGGCTCCGAAAGAGCGTGTGGCCGGTCTTGTGGATGTCGTGGATGAGTCAGAATCACTTTGCTATATTGATGACGACACCATTCGATCAGAAAAAGGACCAGATGTGTCGCTGCCGCAGCCCCAATGTGAAGCGGCGATGAATTTGAACGAGGGCTCTGGTGCGAAAGCTCAAAATCTGATTGACCTGGATGCTTCGGAAGTTGAAGCTTCGACAGCACACACATCTCGTTCACCTCCACCGGTGTCACGGGATTTTGACCCGGCGGCAGCGAAACCTACTGAGGCTGCCGCGCCGGAGAAATTGACGGCGCCCGAAAGTCTCCAGCCCAAAGATGCTGGTACGACGCTTTTACTCAGGAGCGAAATTTTCGTGTTCTTTCTTTCTATCATGCGTTTTGTTTGCTTACGCTTTTTGCTTTCCCATTATCCTTGGCAGCGAAAACTTTGGTCACCCTGAGCATTAAAGACCGGGAAAAGGAGGTCTTCTAGAATGAGGCGGATCCTTCCGCATCAAGGTCAAGTCTCGCGTCAATGCTGGGGGAGCCTGGTATGAAATTTCGCTTATCGTTTTGCTTTTTGATTTTTGACTTTGTGCCTTCGTCGTGCTGGCGGTGCGAAGGATATACGCTAGATAACGTGGTTGTTGATCACCTTGCAGATTTTGAACGTACCTTGGAGGATTTAAGTGTTGATGATCTAATGAAGGTTGTGCGTGCTTATCTTTCAAGAGGTATCGTCGCTTGCCAGAAGGGCTTCGAAAAGGCTGCGTCGGAAGCAAAGGCCTCTGTCGACAAGCAGAAGATGTTGGAGGACGAGAATCGACGCTTGAAAGAGGAGAATGAGAGGTTAAGACGCGATGCCAGTGAGCAGGCGAATCAACGCGCCAATCAGCGAGAAGCCCTGGACGCTTTGAAGAGAGAACTTGAGCTGAGCGTGAAATGCTATGAAGAGTGTCGTCAGGAATTGAAGGATATGGTGGTGCAATACGATGCGTAGAATATCTTGCTGGAGGCCAATGCCGACCTCATTGCAGAGTTGAAAAAGGTGAAAGGCGAGCTTGAGGATACTCTAGAGAAGAACGGGGCTTACTGCCACCAATGGGGCGCGTATCTAGCGACTGAGTATCGTCGAGCTTTGGAAAGTTTCGGTGCCGAGGCCCAGGATTTCAAGATTACCGACAACATCTCGAGTTTTGTGGAGTGGTTGCATAGCGAATTGAAGCTTCTGCCCGATACCATGAGCAAGATTGGGGACTATGGGGCAGCTACCTGCTCTGAGATGCTGCTGAATCTTCTCGAGCGACAGGGTTGTGAACACTTCAAAGCTTTTGGAAGCCGAGGCTTCGCGTTTCCTTCACCCGACGACGCTCCAGCCCCAAGTAAGACGGTTGATCTGATAAATAAGATCATCCTTCGCAACTTTTGGGCCAAAAGCGGGCGAGCGCACGCTCGAAAGAAGGCTGTGGATCGCTTGGCAAAGGTAGGTCTTTTTGGTTCATTTCGACTACGACCGTCTTTGCTAAACGATTGCTTACGATGATTGTTAATGCTTTCTTCCTTCTCACAGCTCCATTTTGGGCAGGCAAAACAAGCTTTGGAGCTTCGAGAGCATCGCGCGACCCACGGTCCTGAGGCAACTTTGGGGCCTTACGGACCCCCTAGGGATTGGCCACCTAAAGCAAATGCCGATGCCCCTGAGCAGACAGTCCCCGGAGCCCCTGTTCGCGAAGCACCTCAAGACGAAAGCGTTCAGGTGGATCCTGTTACCGGAGAGGCGTTGGCTCCCCTACGGCTCTGAATCGGCTAGTTAGTGCTTTTGGATGAAAACTAGGAGTGGCGTGCCAGCCACTTAAACATTTGAAGGTTGAAATGTAAGCTTGTATACGACGATGTGGTGCTGTAAATGTCGCTCGTGATTTTTGTCGTGCTAAGGTCCCCGAACGTTTAGGGCTGAAGTTATTGCCGCTTTCGAGTTATAGCTTTCGGAAGAAAACGTCTTCCCCCCCTTCGGAAGAGGGGATAACTTCAGCTCGCCCATTTTGCTTAGGATTGTTACATTATCGAAGTTTTGGACTTCTTGGTCTGTTGGACGCTGCGCGATGCTACGTGTTGAATTTTTCTCGTTTGTCCCTTACGGCTTTTCGTTAGGAGCGAATAAAACTAGCCTGCGACGCAACGCCTAGGCGTGGAACGTGTCGAAGGACTAGAAGCCGATTTGAATTTGTCAAATTTTACAGCTTCCGAGCTGTTTTTTGACGAGGCGTTCACTCGCGTTTTCGGAACATGTTCGTCCTTGAAAATCCCGGCCCATCGGGTTGTTTCGATTCAAGACTGAATCGCTTTAGAACGTCCTTCATGGACGGGCTGTCGAGAGGACAGCTCTTTAAGAAATTGATTCTTGTGAATCGTTTCGACTGCACCACTTGTGGGTGGGCTACTAATGGGTAGCACTTTGATGCTCTCGCTTTCGGAGAGGGCTATTTTGGAATAGCACTTCAATTCATCCTCTTTTGGGATGGGCTATCTTGAGATAGCACTTTAAATTATGCGAAAGGAACACAACAAAATTTTAGGGAGGAAGTATTCCATTGACTTGGAAATAAATTTTACATCAAGGTTGCCTCATTAAAAACCTCACGCTCCAGAGTGGAGTCCTCCCTATGTGAGGAAAAGAGTACCCGCCTTGTTATTGAATTTAAAATGCGAAAATAAAGACTAGAAAGATGTAAAATTAAGATGAATCCTCCGCACTTATAGTTCCGTGCGAAAGGCTCCTACTAAGGTAGACTACGGAAAGAACTTACACAAGTTGTCCACATTCCACGAATGAGGCAACTCCACACCTGCTTCGTCTTTGAGACGAAAGGCCCCATCTCGAACCGAGCTTGAAACTACGTAGGGTCCCTCCCAAGCGAACTGGAATTTACCTACGGCGTCGGCATTCTTCTTTCTTTTCAGGACGAAGTCTCCCACTTTGATGTTTTTGAGGGATACTTTCTTGTTCCTCCATCTCCTGGTTTCCTCTTAGTACTTCAACAGGTTCTGAACTGCATCAAGCCTGTCGATTTCCACTAGATCTTTATCGGCCTCTTCACTCTCGCGAGAGCTACCGGCCAAAACTCTGGCGCTTTCATTGGTGAGTTCTTCGGGGCACATCGCTTCGGCCCCATACAACAGTCTGAATGGCGTGAACTTAGTTGTTCTCGATTCCGTAGTGTTATGCGACCAGATGACTCTCGAGATCTCATCCGCCCATTTCCCTTTCTTCTGCTCAAAGAGGCATTTTTTAATGGCGGAGAAAATTTGCCCATTGGCCCTTTCCACAGCGCCGTTGGATTGGGGATGGTACACGGATGTGAAGCATAGCTTCGTCCCAATTGAACGACAGTATTCCCTGAAATCTTGACAATCGAATTGCTTTCCATTGTCAACAGTGAGCTCTTTGGGTACCCCAAATTTGCAAATGATTTGCTGCCAGAAGAATTTCCTGATAGTGGCTGAGGTGATGGTAGCGAGAGGTCTTGCCTCGATCCATTTTGTGAAGTACTCGACTGCTACCACTGCGAACTTGAAGTTACCCTGGGCAGTGGGAAGCGGCCCGACGATGTCCATTCCCCAGCGTTGCAACGGCCAGGTAGGTGTGATGAGCTGCGACGGCGCGCCAGGCCTTCGCTGGTGCTTTGCCGCGAACTGGCATGCCTTGCAAGTTTTGACGATGTGTTCCGCGTCTTTTATGGCCATTGGCCAATAGAAACCTTGCCTGAAAGCTTTTCCAGCCAATGCTCTCGTTGCAATGTGCGAGCCGCACATCCCTCCATGGATTTCTCTCATGATCTCGATGCCTTGATCTTGAGAAATGCATTTGAGCAGTGGTGCACATATGCCCAGCTTGAACAAGACATCGTCCTTAAGGATATAACCCTTGGCCCATGCCTGCATTCTTTTGAGGTCGTGGGTTTCGACGGGTTCATAGTGCCCGCGAAGGAAGGCAATTATGGGGGCTCTCCAGTCCAGGCTTGCAATTGCGTTGATGGTGCTGAGCGGCTGCTTGTCTGGCTTTGTGGACGGAGCGGTTAAGACTTCGAAAAACACGTCTGGGGCATCGCCTCCCCCCTTGCGGCTTTCTTTGCAAGCTCGTCGGCTTCTCCGTTGTATTTTCTGGGCAGATGCTCGATAGTGAATCCCCGAAAGTGCCTTTCCATTTTGCGCACCTCCGCTAGGTACTTGACCAGCTCCGGCTCCTTGGCCTCACTTTCCTTTTCCACGTGGTCCTTGATGACCTTGGCATCACACTTGACTAGGAAGTTACTAGCCCCCAGGGCTCTTACTTTGCGAAGGCCTAGCAGTAGGGCTTCGTACTCAGTAGTGTTGTTGGTACATCTGTCGGATGGGTCCTTGTAATCTAACCTGGCGGCATATCTTAGCTTGATACCCGCCGGAGAGGTGATGATGGCTGCAATGCCAGCACCCTTGCGCCCCCAGGCTCCGTCACATTTGATTTCCCAAATTGGCACTAGCTCTTCGTCAGCAGTGACATTGCTAGGTGAGGTCCAATCTACGATGAAGTTTGCTAAGACTTGGGATTTGATTGCCGACCTCTTTCCAAAATCAATTGTGTATTCTGATAACTCGGTTGCCCATTTGGCAATTCTGGACGAAGCCTCCTTGTTGATGAACAGATCGTTCAGAGGTTGATCTGTGAGCACTGTGACTTTGTGAGCCTCGAAATAATGCCTCAGCTTTCGTGTGGTCATGATTACAGCGTAAGCAATTTTCTCTAGCTTTCCGAGTAGTGCAATTTTGACCCCCGCCAGGCTTCGCAGACAAAATAGACCGGGGATTGGAGTTTTCCTTTTTCGGTTTCGACCTCTCGGACCAGAGCAGCGCTGACCGCGGCCCTTGAAGCGGCTACGTAAAGGAGTAGCGGCTCCGAGGGCGAAGGTGGGGACAAGGTTGTCATCTTTTCTATGTAGTCCTTGAGCTCGGTGAAAGCATTGCTTTGCTCGGGGCCCCATTCGATTGCACCTTTGCCTTTCAGTGCCTTGAAGAAAGGAAGGCTTCGCTCTGCGGACCTTGAAATGAATCTGTTCAAGGCTGCTACTCGGCCGTTCAATTTCTGGATGTCTTTCTTCGTTTTAGGCTCCTCCATTTCCCTGATTGCTTTAATCTTGTCGGGGTTGGCTTCAATTCTTTTAGCAGAGATGAGACACCCCAGAATCTTTCCTTTTGTGACCCCGAATACGCACTTGTCCGGGTTTAACTTCAAGCCGGCCCTCCTCATGTTGGCGAAGGTTTCGGCCAGATCATTTATGTGGCTGGCCCTATCAGAGCTTTTGACAATGAGGTCATCGACGTAGGCCTGAATGTTTTTGCCGATCTGTGGCTTGAATATTGTTCCAGTCATTCTAGTGAACGTTGAGCCGGCACTTTTCAACCCCTCTGGCATGCGAACGAAGCAGAAGGTTCCGAAGGGTGTGATGAAACTGGTTTTCTCCTCATCCTCTTTCGCCATCCAACACTGATGGTAACCGGAGAAACAATCCAACAGGGACATGATTGCGGCGTTGGCTGCAGAGTCCACCACCTGATCCATTCGAGGCAATGGATAGTTATCTTTTGGTGTTGCTTTGTTGAGATCGGTGAAATCGATGCACATGCGCCATTTGCCGTTCTTTTTCTTGACCGGCACCGTGTTGGCCAGCCATTTGGGGTACATGACTTCGCGGATGACGGTGGCGTCAAGCAGCCTTTGGACCTCTGACTTGACGGCCACCACCTTGTCGTCAGACATCTTTCTCAACTTCTGTTTGCGTGGCTTGACCGATGGGTCGATGTTCAATTTGTGCTCAATGAAGCTTCGGTCAACGCCTGTGAGATCTTTGGCGGACCATGCGAACACATCCTTGTTCTTCTGGAGGAAAAGAACTAGACTTGCTTCCTCATCAGCCGATAGATCCGAGCCGATGACGACGGCTTGATCGAGGACCATCACGTCCAAAGGAACTCGCTTGGTTTCACAGTCTAGCTGGATGTTGATTTTTTCTCTGTCTGCCTTCGGCTGCTTTTCTACCTCGTTGCACTCGACTGCTTCGTCGAGGGCGTGCACGTTTCGCTGCCCTGGGGTACGGCCTCTTTCTAGGTTGCGGCCATCGTTTTGATGACCCCATATTGTGATGACCCCCAGTGTCGCTGGGATTTTGATGCATAGAAATGCTTGGTGGATGACTGCCTCAAACTTGTTGAGGAACCCTCTGCCCAAGATGCCATTGTATGGATAGTACATTTCCACAATGTCGAAGGATAAATACTCGGTTCTGGCGTTTTGGACTGTGCCGAAAGATACAGGGAGGACCACCTTGCCCAATGCATGAATGACACGCCCTCCGAAGCCATACAGAGGTGTGTCTGGTGGTTGCAGCAAATCTCTATTGAGCCCCATCTTGTCAAAAGCATCGGCAAAAATGATGTCTGCTGATGAACCATTGTCCACCAATAGTTTTCCCAGAGTCCAGCTCGCTATATTGGCTTCTATCACGAGAGCGTCGTTGTGAGGGAAACCTTGCAACCTCACGTCCTCCTCCGAGAAGGTGATCGGAATGTGAGACCACCTTGTTTTTTCAACTCTTCCCTCCACACAGATGTTTCGCACCTCACGAAAGTAGTGTTTCCGTTCCTTCTTGGTTTCGAATTCCAGGGCGGAGCCCCCTGAAATAGGCATTATGGTACCGACAGATGGCAAGGGGTCGCTCTGGCCCTCGAGCTTGGCTGGGAGCGGCGGAGCTGAGGGACCTTTGTAAGGAGGGGGTGGAGGAGGGATAGGATGTTGCTCGACGGGCCTACGCTCGATGTTTTGAGCTTGGAAAGTTTGTGATTGCCAAGGCGGAAGCTGGGGGTAGCTGGGAGGCGACGGTTGGTATTGGGGTGGTTGGAATGGGTTTGCGAAAGAGTTTCTCCCAAAGCTAGGATTTTGCCAGGCCGGAGCAGAATGGTTTACAGCACTCGCTCTCTCCTTTTCCTTCCTCTCTTCTTCGAGGATAGCTTCGAATCTTTTCTTGTCTGGGCAGTAGTTTGAGCTATGGTCATCGTTTTCCTTGTGGAAAATGCAATACCATTTTCTTTTCTCGTTATGGCCTCGGCCTCTGCCTCGACCTCTACCCCTGCCTCCACCTCTTCCGCCCCTGCGGCCTCCTCCCTGATTGGAGTGAGGGGGACTAGGTGGGCTTGGGACCAGGCTCTGTGAATCAACCTGCGGGCAAGGATTTTCTTGGGTGTTTTCGCCATCCAGGCCGAAAACGCCCCGAGGATTGGTATGTGAGGTGTTTCTGGGATTGGGCCACTCCCTCTCTGTAACATCCCAGAAATTTGAATGATTTACCATGTGTGAATTTTCGCAAAAATTTAAAACTTTTTGTTTGAACTTGTGTGCTACCAAATTTGAGCCCAATTTGCTAGCTTCCCATCCTAAATTCTCTCTAAAATAAAACCATATACAATTATTTTCAAATTATGGTAAAATACGTGATTTGGGTTTTATGGATCTTATTTGGATTTTAGTGAGTGTGGTTGAATTTGAAAGTATTCAAATTCAACCTATGGGTTAAATCCTAATTCAAAGCTAATTTCAAAACCTAGTTAACTAACATGGCCAGCTAACTAATCCTGAAGTCTACCGGTTGCTCCCTCATCTCTCGGCCCATGCACACCGAAGCACACCCCTTGGTTTTCAACCGGTCCATCAAGGCGGCCCATCCAGCCCGCCGTACCGCCGCATCCCTCTCACCTCACCGACAGTGGGGACCGTGGCCGCACACGCTCTTCTTCCACCTCCCCGCCGCGCCGCGCCTCATCGCCGCGCCGCACCGCACCACCTCGCGCCCGAGCCCGGCCGCACCACCCCCGACCCGCCGGCGCGCACGCCGAAAAGGTGGCCCGCACGCCGAGGTGGCCTACGCGTTATTCCCCCCCACGAAACCACGGATTTGCCCCCGGCAAATTCCGCCCGCCAACCTCACCCTCGCGTCCCGCGCCTTCGCCGCCAAGGCAAAAGAGGAGGAGACAGCCCCGGCCCACGCGATTCCCCCCCCCCCCCACGTTCGCCTCGCGCAAAAAACCCCCGTGCAAGGCCCCGGGGGCAAACCAATTCAGTTCGGGGTCTTTTCCCCTTTGGCCGCTCCGTGCCGCCACCGAGAGGTGAGCGGGGGAGATGAAGGAGAAGGGAGGGAAACGGGAAGCCGCGTCACGCGCTTCACCACCGCGTCGTCTTGCGGTGCGAGAAGACCCCGGAGCCGGAGCCGAACGTGCGGCGAGAAGGCCGTCCGCGAGCGGATGGGAGCGGAGCGAGAGGATCTAGACGCGCCGCCGCCGAACTTCGTCGCCGTCGTCCACATCTACACCAGCGCGGCCATCACTGCTTACGCCTACACCTCCGCCCCTCGGTGAGCCTGCCACTCGCCCTTCTTCTCCACCCGTGGGAGCGCGCCCCAGCGCCACGCCGCCGGCCTTCACGCCGTGCATCTCCGCTTGGATGCCAACGCGTCGTACCCAAGCATGTGCCGTCCCTTGCCACTCTAACCGTCCTGGCCTATCAGCTCCGCCTCGATGTTTTCCCTGTGCTGTTGCTCCTGGCCCAGGTTTCGTGCCGCGCAGGATGCCTAGCGCCGCCGCCGCGGATCACCCCAGACCCGCACCGGGCGACATCGCCCCACTCACCGCGACCCTGGCTCCCCAGCCTCGCGAGCGCTGGTTACCAGCGCTGTGGCCGAGAGCGTTCTGGCGAGCGCATCCGTGCCCGGGACCGAGCACACCCGCGTGCTTGGCAACGATGGAGCGCCACACCCGTTGGCATCTCTTCCTGAACGAGTGCCTCTTGGAGTCGCCACGCGCTACGCCTGCTATCGCGCGCTGCTCCTCGCCGCTCTGACGCGTGCGCACCCCGGGCCGCACCGCGTCGCGCCGCACGCCTCGCGCCGCGCCGCTCCGCGCCGCACCGCGCCGCTCTCGTGTTGTGGTCCGGCCTTCGCGCCGAGTTACTCTCCCTGCAGGTGAACGAGTCGCCGCCACCACCGTAGCCAAGCCGCGCCGCCGGCCAACTCCTGCCGCGCCGCCGCGTTCTTTGCGGCATTCCATCGAACACCTTGTGTGCGCCCCTCACCCCACCTGGCTGGAGCTACACACACTGACCCACACACACGCCTGGCCACACGAGCCACAGAAGATCCCGCGGCCGCCAGGCGAGCGAACCCCAGAAGGGATCAAGGGTCGAATCTAGACTTCGCCAGCGAAAAC
The DNA here is from genome assembly GCA_947561735.1 of Cenchrus americanus. NCBI lineage: Eukaryota > Viridiplantae > Streptophyta > Magnoliopsida > Poales > Poaceae > Cenchrus > Cenchrus americanus. Next base: position 80,652,797 of record OX387240.1, read on the forward strand.
CCTTGGGTGGGCCTGAGGTGGCTTGCCGCCCATTAAGGCCCGTTCAAGCCCAACTGACCCAGAGGTTTAACCGGCCGAACCATGGAAAGGAGTTCAGGGTGGCTCAGTAGACTTCAATCTCTGGACCAGATGTGCCGGATCTATTAGGCCGCTTTTGGCCCACTAACACCTTGGGCCCAACTTCGGCCCACCGAACCGGCGCTCGACCGCCGACGTCCCGCCGACGTCGGCAATATTTTAATAAAATTATTTTCTGATTTATAAAAGGTTTTAATAAATGTTTTATATATCCCCTTTCCTTCAAAAATTCATAACTAATTTTTCGAGCTCGAAAATTATGAAACCACTTGCGTTGGTTTCATAATTTTGAGACGCTCACCGCTATCCCGTCCTTCTCTCGCTCTTGTCCTTGAACCGAGCCCCTTTTTGCCCCGTGTTCTTGGTGTAGGATTCGTGGCCGCAACCCGCCACCGGGCTAATGAGGGTCCGGGACGCCGGAGCCCCCGCAACTAACCATTGGCGTGCCACGGACAGAATCCTACCCCATTATCACATCGCCTACCTTTTCTCCACCTTTGCCTTCCCTCTTTGTTGCTCCGCGCATATCCGCTCTCGCTCTACTTTGCTTCGTGCCGTGAAGCGTGTACCGTGCCATGTGCTTGAAACCGGGATGTCGCACGTGATGGACGGCCGTGTCGTGAGCGAGAGGCCCTCGCTTCACGCTCGGCAACCCCCGAGCCGCAACCTAGCCGCCTTGCCATGGACGTTGCCGCATCATCGGCACATGCCTCGTAGCGCTCTTAAACACACTTTACCCCATTGCCACCCGATGTCGGGCCACAAGATGATCCTTTCATCCCGTCCGAGCCGTCGCCGCATATCTTGGCATTGTAATGCCTTTTCTAGATTATCTTTGACTCGCTCTACTATCATCGTCCTTTGCGCTACCGCCTTGATCATCTGAGAGCTAAAACCTAGCAAGTGCTTGATCTCAGCCTCTCCGCTTTCCCCGCTATGTGCTTGTTTACCTAAGATCTTAGCCGTGAGACCCGTAAGCTAATTTTGAACTAACTCTTGATCCTACCCTGTTTACTAGTATATAAAACTAGTTGCTTAAACTACTTTTGTTTTAAAACCAAATGCTTTATATTCATTAATTAAACCAGTGCCGCTTGCATTTACTCTGGAGTTTACTTGGATCTTCTAAATTGGTTCTTATTGATGTTTTTGCATTAGATGCATGCTCGTTATTTATTTCCACGTCGCATCTCGTGTAGGCTTGTGTTCTTGTTGAAGACCCGAGCTGCAACGTCTGAGGAGACGCGACTACCCCGACTTTGCCCGAGAGGACGCTCAACCTCTACTACTCTACGACGACTACCGCGTTGAGTGTCATGTCACTCCCAACCATGTAGAACCCATGCATGCTATTAGTTGCTAGTGCTATATTTATGTTACTTGATTTGATGGATTGCATAGCCATTTGATTAGCCTTGCCTTGATATTTGATATATCTTGTTTCCTTGCTTTACCTACCTCGGGACTAGCTACAGACCCCTAGCTAGTCCCATATACTTACTATCCATACTTTTGTTGCTTGATTATGGATGGTTCTCTCGGGTTTGACCGAGATGTGGGAGATCTCGGTGTGTTCTAGCGTGAGTTCTGGGTGTGTTCTTCCTTGATGTGTTACTGGCGGGAGCGAGCCGTTTGGTTACTTGTGAACGCCTACCTCGGGGAGATGCGATCTGGCCTCTTGCCCGAGCGGCGTGTCGGACGGGATGGAGATGGTGAGTGCTTGCTCTCGGCCCTTAAGGACCGATCGTCAGTTGACCTTGCTTCAGTGGACTTTTACCGTACAAACCGCCCGCCTTGTATTGGGCGGGGGTGCGGGGTGAGACTCGTAGTGGATAGCATCCCTCCTGTAGGCGGATCGGTGTGATCGTGTCGGGAGACGACTTCCCTCCTTAGAAGACTTCGCCCCGGCGAGGCCGGGGAAGGGTTCCACAGCTTCGAGGGACCTCTCGCTGGCAGTATGAGCTCTACAGCGGAGGCTGCGCCAGACTCGGAGACGCAGGAGGGTACTATCCACTTACTTGGACTCCACCGTATGGTAGGGTTTCGGGTGGTTCGCTACCAACCGGCTCTATTCGGGCGGGTACGCTTGTACAACCTCTCGTAGAGTGTTTAAACCTATAGCTATAGTCCGTGTCCACTGGTTATGGACAGTCCTCTGATCTCTCACCCGGCTAGACTCTTTTCTTGTGCTTCTTCTCTCCCCCCGAGTGTGTGAGCCCGCCCGTGGCCGTTGAGATGTGGGGATAGGAGCGAGGTGGGCCCCACATCGCGGATGAGAGTTGGGAGCCGGGTCGTGGTTGCGATTCGGTGCTTTGGTGTGGACATCCTTGTTGAGGGGTGCGGACCCCGTGAGGTGTGGACCTTAGAGGTGTGGACCTCCCGGAGGTGTGGACCTCGGCCGCTATTCTCGCATACCTTGATTGTTGCTACCGCGCTCGCCGCATGCATAACTTTCTAGACTCAATATAGGTTTTATCCATGCATACTAGATTCAACCACCGCTTTTGCTCTTTGTTGGGAAGTCGACATGACCTACCCGCTTATCGGGTAGATGCTGGCATTTCAGATTCGGTGACCGTCTACGACTACAACTCCTGTGACGAATGTGTGAAGACTAGAGCTGGTCCTATGCTCGAGTTTGCCTGTGGAGCTGGAGACGCTTCGCTCATGTAGATCCGCCGCGTAGGTGTTTTACCTTTCTTGATTCGACTCCGTTGGACTTGTACCCGCTTGTGCCGAAGAGTTGTACTCTGATGTTGTAATAATAATATTATGTAATTCTTCTTTTATTCCCGTGTTGTATGGATTTGTACCACTTGAGACAGGGATTGCACGTGATAGCCTCTTCCTGGGACTATCACGGAGGTGCAGAGAGTCGGGTTTCCGTTCGCGGAAATTCGGGTCGTTTCACTCTCGCTGGGTTGATTGGCTTTCGCAGACTTTTTCTGCTGGGATTGCTCTTCCATGCACATTCTGAAGTCGTTGTCTGAGCGACAATACTTCTCGAATTCTTCGTAGAGGTGCTAGATAGTTTTGGGCCTTTCGCGCATGAGATTCGAGCGAAATTGACCGGCTCTTAAACCCACAATGGCAGCGTTGATGGCGACAGCGTCCAAGACATTTGGCGCCTGGGCTCTTAAGTGCACAAATCTTCTGAAGTAGTTTTGAAGGGGTTCCTTGTCCTTCTGCTTACAGGAGAAAAGGTCACTCTCTGTAAGTTCTCGACGTTGGAAACCTTGGAAGTTTGAGAGGATTCGCTGTTTCAGATCATCCCATCCGTGAATCACGCCTGGGCTTAACAGAGAATACCAATGTGCCGCCGCGTCATCAGCGGCGATGATGAAAGATTTCACCAGTACGGAGTCGTCACCGCCGGCCAAAAGAATGGCGGCTTCGTAGCTCATTAGAAATTGCCTTGGGTCAGACTGGCCCGAGAATCTAGGCAGTGGAACTGGCCTGTAAGTTTGTGGCCATGGAGTGATTTGAATCTCTTGAGACAAGGGGGATTTGGGGTCCCATGGTCTCGTGCGGATGGTGTGAATGTCTTGGTGCGAGGGACCTGATTCAAAAGGGCTCGCGAAGGGGTTGCGACTGAAGATGGTGTGCGGAGGGGGCTGGGTGAAAAACTCGGTGCGCTCATTGAAATTGGGTTGGCTAGGAACTGTGTATTCGGGTGAAGGTTGGGTGAAGCTTAAGGATTGCTTTGCTTTTAGAGCGCGCAGTTCTTCCTTTAGGCTAGCGATTTCTGCTTTCTGTTTTTGGATCTCTGCTTCGTGCTGTATTGCCAGGAGCCGTTTCTTGGTTCTGGCCAATTCCTCAGCCTCCTTGCACAGTTTGGCCAGCTCGCCTCTTGCGTAGGGTTGGGGTCTGGGAGCGCCTCTCCCTGGGTGAGCAGAGCTGAGAGATTGGGCTCCTCGTCCAAGGAGGACGACGCCCCTTTGGTGGAATTGACGGTGGTTCTCTTCTTCCTTGTGGACATTCTGGGTTTGATACTCGAGCCAAACACAAACGGTGGGCACCAATTGTTGTGGGGGAAAGCCGCAGCTCTCGCACACGAACAATGAAGGGAAACAAAACACAGAACAAAGGACAGCCAAAGGCTCTTTTCTTGACAGTTGATTTCTCAAAAGTCGATCCCCTTTACAAGTGCCGGTCCGTCTCCTTTTATAGGGAGGCGGGCGGACTTTTACATTCTGAGAACACCCTCGTGTAAAACGAATCAAAACAGAATGTGCTAGGCTATCTTCGGGTAATCTCCAATTGGGTCTCCACGTAATCGGCGCTTCATGATGTCACGCCGCAAATCGCGGCGCCTTTCCAGCTCTTATCACGTGCGCTTGTCGGGGTGAAAACCCCCCGAGCCCTTTGGAGATCCCCCTTTCGCCTAGCCCTCTTCGTTACCTGAAACGAAAACAATACTCAAGTTTAAACTGGTTAAGTGTTAGGAACGACGAAACCCCCTGTGCGAAAACCAGGCCGAGGCTCCCGGAGTGAACAATATTCGCCCGGAGGTTTCGTCTCGGAATAAGCCGTCAAGCGAGACTTCGACACCCCGTGCCATGCGTCGGATTCGTTTGATGGCTTCGTTGGCGACGAAGGGTGCCGGCCAAAACGCAACGCCCGGAGGGTGGAAATGGAATCCGCTGTTTCTGGGGTTTTGCTGCCGGCACCCTTCACATGGCCGCTTTCTATTTTTTAGGTATACGGAAGGCTTGATTCTGAATCCCCCCAACAACGAACTCGTCAAAATTGCGTCGGGATGAATTACCGTTCCCCCGAATGTTTTTGCGCGGGACGTCGCCGAGCCATCCGTCAACCTCGAGCCAAGCCCTTCAAGCCGCGAAGAAACCTCAAGGGCTCCCTCGAGTCCAACATGCGCGGAGCCTATGGACGAGGACCCCTAGAACGAGGCGTATGTGCTCTCCCTGCTCGAAGGGTACGGCGCCGACGAGGCCGAGGCCATGGACATAGAGCCAGCCCCCAACGAGGGGGACTGGCGCGACAAGTACATCGCCTGGATGGACCGAGGAGAGCTGCCCTCGGACCGATCCGAGGCTAGGCGCATCGCCAGGATGGCCAAGACGTTCGCTCTCGTCGACGGCGAGCTGTACAAGTGCGCCGCGTCCGGTGTTCTGCAGCGATGCGTACCCATCCCTCAGGGGCGCGAGCTCCTTCGGGACATACACGCGGGCGTATGCGACCACCACGCAGCGCCGCGTACCCTCGTGGGCAATGCATTCCGCCAGGGCTTCTACTGGCCCACCGCGGTGGCTGACGCCAGCGAGATCGTGCGCACCTGCGAAGGATGCCAGTTCTACGCCCGCAAGTCCAACCTCCACGCGCACGTCCTGCAGACAATCCCCGTCACGTGGCCTTTCGCCGTGTGGGGATTGGACATCGCCGGGCCTTTGCGAAAAGCACCCAGGGGCTACACCCACCTGTTGGTCGCCATCGACAAATTCTCCAAGTGGGTAGAGGTGCGCCCCATCACGAATCTCAGGGCGGAGCAGGCTGTGACGTTCTTCACCGACATCGTCTACCGCTTTGGAGTGCCCAACTCCATCATCACCGACAACGGGTCCCAATTCACGGGCAGGAAATTCCTAGAGTTCTGCGACAAATTCCACATCCGCGTGGACTGGGCAGCCGTGGCGCATCCGCAGACCAACGGCCAAGTGGAGCGCGCCAACGGCATGATCCTACAAGGCCTCAAGCCCAGGATTTTCGACCGACTGAACAAGTCCGGTCGAAAATGGCTCCAAGAGCTGCCAGCGGTCGTGTGGAGTCTCAAGACCACTCCGAGCAGGGCCACCGGGTTTACCCCGTTCTTCCTCATCTATGGCGCGGAGGCTATCCTCCCCACGGACTTGGAATACGGGTCGCCCAGAGTTCGGGGCTACGATGAGGGCGCCAACCAGTGAGCCCGCGAGGACTCGCTGGACCAATTGGACGAGGCCCGCATCGTGGCTCTGATGCACTCCGCAAGGTACCAGCAAGCCCTAAGGCGCTACCAAGCTCGAAAGGTGCGGCGCCGAGACTTCAGCGAAGGGGACCTGGTCCTGAGGCTGCGCCGGGACAATCGAGGCCGCCACAAGTTGTCACCCCCGTGGGAGGGACCCTACATCATGGTGAAGGTGCTCAAGCCCGGCACATACAAGCTGGCCAACGAAGATGGAGAAGAACTCACCAACGCTTGGAACATCTAGCAGCTACGTCGCTTCTACCCTTAGCGAGGATTTCCAAGCTTTTTGTTGTAAATTACATGCTCAATACCCCAGTTGGCAGCCTAGATATAAATATCAGCAAGTCAATAAAGTTAAAGGGCAACTTGGCTTTCCCCAGAAAACCAAGCCACCCTCGGGGGCTACTACGGGGGGCATCCCCCCCCCCCCCCCCCCCCGCAAAAATGGTCTCATTTTTTCGCAAAAAACTCGCAAGTTCGCCAACTACGCCTCAACCTAAGCCTCGGGCAAGATCGGATAGAGCGCGGGTAGCCAAGCGGAAAAGACGCGCGAGTCGGAGATAGCCTACACCTCCAGCAGGATACGGCCCTTCTCCTCGCCTCCGGACCAGCGGGCCACTCGCGAAATCAAATATCTCTACGACAGATTTGCCTAAGTCTAAGAAAGAGTAGCGGAATGGCGTGACAAGTGAAATAAGAAACTTCACTTATATTTACAAAAAAAAGACGTTTCAATAAAGTTATTGTATGTTACATGGCCGCGAGGCCCAAACTCTAACACTTAAAACAAAAGGGCTCGACGCCCGTTGGTCTTCAGGCCTGAGGATCGTCGGCGCCGGGGGCATCCGGGAACAAGAACTCCATGAAGTCCTCGGCAAGCGCGTCAGCAGCAGGGGCGGCGAGCGCGTCCGCGCGGTTCATTGCCTCCTCGTCCTCGACACCGACCGGGACGACGTAGCCGGAGGACACGGCTTCGAAGTCCACCTAGTAGTGCGACCCCACCACGCCGAGGGCCTTCCTGACGCCAAGGTGGAGGGCACAGCGCATCCGCTGGAAGATGTGCCCCCCGAGGGCGCGCAAGCGGCTTGCCAGCGAGCTCCGGCCTGCGCCTCGCCCTCCTCGATCCCTTGGCAGGTCTCGAGGGCGGCGGCCTGCAGCACCTCCAACTCCTGTTGAGAGAAGTTGTAGGCCGTCTGCATCGCCTCGGCCTGGGAAGTCATGTTCCCTAGGGTGGTCCGCAAGCTTGAAAGCCACGAACAAAGAGAAACAAAGTTGGGAGCGATTCCCAAAAGAACGAATAAACAAGCGAAAAGCGAGAGAAAACAAACTCACCTTCGACCTGCTTCTTCTTCCCTTCGAGGGACTGGCGCGCCTCCTCGGCCTGGCGCTACAGCTTGAGAACCGAGGCCTCCTGCTCCTCGAGGGACTGGCCCAGATCCTCGTGCGAGATGCTGATCTGAACCAGCTCACCGTTGAGCCTCGACACCTCGTCCTCTTGCTACTTGAGCGTGGCTCGTGCCCCCTCGAGCGCGGCGCGCTCCCCGCCGGAGTTGGCCGCGCCGCCTCCTCCCGCGCCATGCGCTCCTCGCCAGCGCGGCCCGGCCTCGACGAGTGCGGCCCGGCCCGCCGAGGCCGGCCTTCCGCCTCCTGCGTGCGGCTCGCTCCTGCCGGAGTTGCTCCTCCGCCCGGTGAGCGTGGCAGCCTTGTCCGCCAGGGCCGTCTTTAGCCCCTCAGTCTCCTCGAGGGCCACGCGGCCTCGTTGAAGCTGGGCGCGGGCGGTGACGACCTCGGCCTCCCACGCCGCGGCGACAGAGCATGCCCCCTCCGTGTCCTCGCGAGCCCGCACGCCGCGTCGTCCCGCTCCACCAACGCCGCCCACACCCTCTCGACCGCGGAGGCGCTTCCCGCGGCTTGGGCGCCTTGCTCCGGGGGCAGGTCCGAAAGATGGCCCTCGGCCCCGCATGCCGCCCACCACTCCGGCGACCTCAGGGCCTCGACAAGGGCGTCCAAGGCCTCGTACTGCCCCCGATACCAGTGAAGGTCGGCGTCGAGGCGGTCGAGGGCGTCGTATCGCTCCCGGGCCCGGCGCTCCAGCTCCTGCCGCCAACAAGCAAGGCGAGAAGAGCGGTCGTCAGAAAAAACACGAACGCAAAGAAAGCAGGAAAAGGAATCGCGAAACTCCACGAAACCCAGCTAACCTGGAAGACGCGCCACGCAGGACCGCTGTGGATCCGCAACGCCTCGTTCAGCGTCCGGTTGAGCGAGGCGCCGTGGTCACGGAGCTCCTGCCAGAGCCCTTGCTCCGCCTGGGCCTCGACGAAGTGGACCGGCGGGGCGTCGACAGGCTCCCGCCCCTCGCTCCGTGCGCGCCACGGTCCAACGAGCGACGACGAGGCCCCGCGCCGTCCGTTAGGCACCCCATTGCCGCACCGACGTCCTCCCCGGCCACGAGCGTCCCCGCCGAGGCCTCGGGGCCGACACAGCACGCCGCCCATTGGTCCCGGCCGGCGGCGGGACGTCGTCGTCATCGGGAATCTCCACCACCACCGCCCTCGGCCGCCCGCCAAGACGGCGTCGGCGAAGTCGGCGGCGCGCGGAGACCGCCACGGCCATGGTTGCCGCCGTGGCCGACGCCGCCGGGCCGTGGCTCCACGCCATTGCCGCTGATGCGGCTCCGCAACCGCCGCCGCCCGCCGCGCCTCCGCGGCCACCGGCGGCGGCCCCGACGTCGTCGCCGCCGACTGTGGCTCCGTGGCTTCGGCTGCACCACGTGAGTCCCCACTCGTCACTGCCGCCGTGCTCGTGGCCGCCCGCGACGCCCTCAACGAGCGCCGCCTAGTAGGGACGGACGCGTCTGACCTCAGCACCTTGGCAGGTGCAAGAGGGGCACGGTGGGTGCCACCCTGCGAACACGAAGATGAGAAAACTAGGCCCTAGCCGATCTAAAAAAACTCGACTGAGGGGAAGCAATCGCCTACCTCAGGGTGGAAAACCCACGTATCCTCTTCCTCGAGGGCTCGGCGGGCGCTGTAGCCACCGCCGACGTGGCCACCGCCGCCCCGCCCATCTCCCGCGCGCGCGCGCGCGCCACCTCCGCGGCGCGTGTCACCTCTCTCGTAGGATGCCCGGCGGGCCGGGCACTCCCGCGCCCGCCCCGGCGTCGTCTCCTCCGCCGCCTCCGCGGCTGTGGGCGAGGGGGGCGAAGGCTCCCACCTCTCGGGGTGAGCCCGACCCCCATCGCTTTCTTCCTCCTCCTCATCGTCCGACGACGAGTACTCCGAAGTCCCAGGGGAGGAGAGCCCCTGCTGCTCGCGCAACCGGAACTCCTCGCTCCTCTGTTCCTGGCGCTCCCGTCGCCGGATGCTCCACTCCTTCTTGCGCGTCGCCCGCTCCTGCTCTCGCCGTTGCGCCGCCCGCGCGCGTGCTCGGGCTCGGGGTGTGGGCGGGTCGGACCGTGCGGCGTTCACAGCCATCACCTGCAGGGGGCGAGTGAAACCCCAGATCATGATGATGCTCCAGGAACCGAAAGACCGAAGGGGAGTGGGAACCCTACTTACCAGCGGGCCCTCGGGGAGCATGGTGAACGCCCAAAGCGCGGCATCGTCGACCCTCATGGCCCTGAGGTTGACGGTGCGCCTCGCCCTCGTGGCGGCATACTCCTGCAGGAGGAGATCGGGCAGCAGCCGCGACTGCGCCAGCGCCACAGGGTCGGCCTCTTCATGCATCTCGAAGATGCGGAGCCACCTCTCCATGAGAGGGACGATCCGCTGGTGGTGGAGGTTGGTGAGAACCGAGGCTGCGGTCAGCCCGCCGTCCGCCAGCGCCTTCAGCGCCTTCAAAGCCGAGGCCAGCCGTACTTGACGAGAGGAGGGCGATAGGCCGTGCCACCAGGAGTCGGCCTTCTCCTTCACGACCTTGCCGGTCCAGGGCAGCAGGCCAGGCTCGTCGTTGCGGAGGTAAAACCACCCCCGCTCCCAGTCGGCGTTGTTGGAGGTGGTCGTGCAGGGGATGTAGAGCTCCCTGCGCGTCTCCCGCACCACGATCATCATGCCGCCGACGCGCGCCGCGCGGCGGGTCTTCGGCTCCGGCGTGGTGGCGGTGTGCAGCTCCACGCGGAAGAGGTAGACCCAGAGATCCCAGTTCACTAGGATCATCAGGAATCCCTCACAAACGCCGACGAACGTGGCTGCCTACGAGATCGCGTTCGGCGTGAAGTTGTGCAGCTCCACGCCGTAGTGGAAGCACAACACGCGCAAGAAGCGACTCGCCGGCACCGCGAAGCCGCGCTCGTGAAAGCGGATGAAGCTAACGACGTACCCGTGCGGCGGGTTGGGCTCCCGGTCCGTTGCCGGCGGGTCGATCCACGCCGCAGGGTGCCCGTCCTCGTTCGCCGCCAGTTGGCCGGCGGTCACCAACTCGCTGAGGGCTAGCCTTGTCGCCGTCGAGCGCAGCCATGGTAGCGGGTCAATGATGGTGATGGACTGTGGAGGAGCCATGCGGATTGACGAAGGGGCGTGGAGCGCGAAGCAAGTGCTATGCGACGGCGAAGGAGCGAGCGCAGCTCTGGGCCGGAAGCAGAAGGGGCGAGGACGACAGACACTAAGTGTTGAGGTAAAGATTCGCCTCGCCTCCCCCCTCGGATTTATAGATCCATGGAGCCACACTCCTCGTAACGCACGCCCTGCGTGCATTAACTGCAGGCGAACAGCCCAGCCGCTGATGGGCGGGACCCACCACGACCGAGGCAACCGGGCGCACGCACGCGCGCTATCATTACGTCGCTACAACCGAAGAGCCGCGGCGAGCTGTCACATCCGCCTGCCCACGTCGCCCACTACTCGCGCGGTCGCGACGCCTGAAAAGGCGCGCCCGCGATGCAGAATTGTGGCCACGACTATGGGCATTAAATGGCCCGGTCCCTTACCAAGTAAGGATGACCCTCGAGCGGCCCGAGCACCATGCTCAAAAAACTGACCCACGAAGGATGCGATTACTGACCAGTGGCCTCGAAGCCCGCTCAGCGTGAACGGGCGCCATAGGTGCCCTCGATCCACGGAAATTACTGATCAGCAGTTCGAGGACCGGCCCGGCCGCGAGCCCTCGAAACCTGCAGATGCGAAAAGTCGGGGGCACCCAGCTGCTACCCCGCAACGGCCCTACTGATCAGGGGTTCGAAACCTGACCCTCGAAGGCTTCGAATAGGTGCCCCAGATCGCTAGAGACAGGGACGACGAGGGCGCGTGCATTCGAGCCTATCCTCGAGCCCACCGGCTCGAGGCACCCCACATGTCGTCTTCGAGAGCCAGCGAGGGCAGCTAGTCGAGGGGATCCCACCGAGGGAGAGCTTCCGCGCCCTCGGTCCCTAGCGAATGGGACCGAGCCCCACCTAGCAAACTCGCGCAAGCGCTTTTATGGACGAGTCTACGGACCACGAGCCAACCCTTATCGAACGGGGCATGGGCGTCCACTTGAACCACCCGATAGCAGCTCAACAAGGAATCCGCAATCTGCGACCCGATCGATGGGGGTTGTAGAAACCTCACCCTCCGTCCTGCGGAGGGATGGCGAGGGCGCGTTTAAAACAAGACGGAGAGCTCACCCCGATCGCCCCGAACGGGCCCAGGCTCGGGGGCTCGACGCACGGCTACACCTCATGGGGTACACCGAACGCGAGAAGTACCAGTCATGCGCGTGTGACCGAAGCCGGCTGGAACATCGCCGATGCCGGTTGAAACAAATGCCCCGCACACTGGTGAAAACTCACGAAAAAACCCCTGCAGGAGCACTCACGCTCCTGTAGGGCTTCGGGGGCTAGACCCGCGGGTCCGCTGACGTGGCCCCACGGAAAGGCATTGGCAACAAGGAGTGAAGAACGTCCTATCAGCAGGCTCCAGCATCTGCGGGACCCTGACGGGTACACCCACAGATGCTCGGGGGCTACTGCCGGGACAGCCATAAGGGTCCCCTAAATAACCAGGGGAAACCCGCTTAAAACCCGCAAAAATGCAAATCGCGAATCAACTCACGCACCTAAAACACACGCACGACGCGACCGCGATTGTGGTGTCCCCCGCGGCCCGCCAGGGCGGCACAGTGGAACGCTCCTCGAGCAAGGTCCGCCTCGCTCGAGGGATAGACGCCCCTCGAGTAAGGTCCGCCTCGCTCGAGAGCTACGCACCCCTTCGGGCGGGGTCCGCCTCGCTCGAGGCCTCAACGCTCCCTCGGGCGGGGTCCGCCGCCCGAGGGGCCGAACGCCCCTCGGGCGGGGTCCGCCTCGCCTGAGGGACCGAACGCCCCCTCGAGCGGAGTTCGCCTCGCTCGAGAGACCCTACCTGCACGTTGCCCACGCTCCTGCCCCCGTGTACGGGCATTTAATGCACTGACACCGCAGGACGCACGCCGCGACTTTGGCACGCCCGGGAATCGTGTCCCGGCGCTATTCCACCAACTCCCTGGGGGAAGCCATCCCTGTCGCTGTGCAACACTGTGCGGCGAGGCCGGTGTCAGCTCCGTGACACTGTGCCGCCTACCCCCGTACGGCTAACACGCCGCGCCCTCAAAGGGGGCCGCAGCACCCTCGAATATCTTTCCTTTGCTTACGCAGGGCCATGCCGTGACGTCAGGCCGGCGGGATCGGTCATCCTCGTCGCTGTCAACCCTGTGCGACCATCCCCGCCACTGCCGCACCACTCCGGACACTGTGGCGACATCCCGGCGCTATTGGGGCACGCGGGGACAAGACGTCACCACAACGGCCACTGTGCCACATACGGGTCCCCCGTCAACGGCACCCTCGAATCGGTCCACTACGGCGGCCAGTCAACCAACCGCTACACCGCCACCCTCGAAGCCGCTCCTGTACGAGCACAGGACGCGCCATGACGCCTCAACCGGAGCAGGATTCGCAAGGACAGTCGTCAGCTCTGCGACACTGCTCGCCATACCTCCACACGTAGGGAAATAGTGCGGCATGCATGTAAACTGCTCCCTCCTTGGCCTATAAAAGGAGGGGCAGCCCCCCAGCCACGGGGACACGGGACAACGGACAGCGATCACTCACACGCTCTCCGCCTTCTCCACGATATTGGCATTTGCCTCAATCAATACCTCTAGGACTTGAAGGCCGGGCCTCCTCTCCCACCTCGCTTGTAGCCACCCCTCTACGAGCACCACGGTGCGAAGCAATACAGTGCCCCGAGCACACCATTGCTGGACGTACGGCCCCGGCCGGAACCAGGATAAACCCAGTGTCCTTAGTTGCTAAGAACCGAACCATCGAGAGGCAGATCTCAGCGCTCATTACTAGTTAGTGTCAGGACTACTTTCCGCACCGACATATAGAACCCCCAACCTTTTGTCACGGGTCGTATTACCAACCATGACAAAAGGCCATTTAGTCTCGGGTTGTAAGATGACCCGAGACTAAAGGCCCCCCTTTTGTCATGGTTGGCCTCACGACCCGTGACAAAAGGGGCATTTCGCACGGGATGCCCTGAAGGCGAATTTTCGTCCTTTAGCCCCGGGTGGTGTTACCACCGACAAAAGCGGGGCCTTTAGTCTACGGTGGTAACACCACCCGGGACTAAAGGGCAATTTTGCGCGGGAAATTAATATTTCTCTTTTCATTGCTCATTTATCTCATTTCTTTTTGCTTTCAACATTTAAAATAAATCATTAGTTAAAATATTTGTGCCGTGCAAAATTATACTATGTTAACAAAAAATATACCTACTTTTCTATGCACATATTATTTCAAGAGTTGAAACAATTATTACTATTTTTTGTTTACAATTTGAAAAGGGGAAAATAAATTAAATTGAAAATATTAGTAAACCTACTAAGAAAAATCTCTGTTTCAACAAATTTATGAATTCGCGTATTGTCTATGAATGATCAACATGCTCATTTCCTTACTCATTTATCTCATTCATCTCATTCGCGGGCTTTTTCTCTTTTCCTTGCTCATATCTCATTCCTTTTTCTTTCAACATTTAAAATAAATCATTAGTTAAAATATTTGTGCCATCCAAAATTATATTATGTTAACACAAAAAATACCTACTTTTTTATGCACATATTATTTCAAGAGTTGAAACAATTATTACTATTTTTGTTTTCAATTTGAAGGGGGAAATAAATTAAATTGAAAATATTAGTAAACCTACTCAGAAAAATCTTTGTTTCAAACAAATTTATGAATTCGCGTATTGTCTTCGAATGATCAACATGCTCATTTCCTTGCTCATTTATCTCATTCATCTCATTCGCGGGCTTTTTCTCTTTTCCTTGCTCATTTATCTCATTCCTTTTTGCTTTCAACATTTAAAATAAATCATTAGTTAAAATATTTGTGCCATGCAAAATTATATTATGTTAACACAAAAAATACCTACTTTTCTATGCACATATTATTTCAAGAGTTGAAACAATTATTACTATTTTTGTTTACAATTTGAAGGGGAAAATAAATTAAATCTCTGTTTCAAACAAATTAATGAATTAATACAAGTTCACATAATAGGGCACGGTACAAAGTCTGATCCATGCATGCAGAATGTTACTGAGCAACACGCGCTTGTAGATATGAAACATGGTTAATGTCTGCAATCCTCCAGCCAAGAACTCCCTCAAAATAAGCTAGAGCGCGTACTAGTGCACTCTCCTCCGCTTGCGGAGGAGTGTCACAAACACCACTGCAGACATCAAACAATGGAGCCTCGGGTTATGCTGGCTTGTAGAAAGTTAGAATTGCTTGACTCTTTCAATTGTTGGTGAAAACGCTCCCCACCATAGTAATCCACCCCAACTCTTTTCAGAATCGCACGGAAGCTAATTGAAGCATAGGTAGAACCAGAGTGATCCTGCACACAATCAGATGGTGATTTGATATAATAACCTTATGTACCAGAAAGAAATTATATATGTACCAAAAACAAATTAATGAATAGTGAATAGAAATTCTTTTATATATAAATGTATATTACCACATCATGATGAGCTCTGCAAAGCCTCTCCGTAGTATCAATCACAATTCCTTCACTCGTCTCGGGTTGCCTTAATTCTGGAGCTGTTGTAGACAATTCTCCACGGCAGACCTCTCTCGGTTAACCGAATAGGTGCTGGTTTGCCAACTATTGCAATGGAAACCATCGGGTGTGGTGCGCCTGCTGGCAACTGGCCGTAGTCTACATATCGAGCAGGTACGGTGCAAGAGATATACACTCTTGCCATGTGCTCATCAACGTGCTCAGTTTGCACTATAGGAGGAGTACCATACATATCCCTGATAATGTCTCTGAGCCATCTGATATTGTTGAGAACCTACAATAATTATATATGTAACTAAAATTATAGATTTTCCATGAGAAATGAAAAAAAGTTCTACGTAAAGAAAATTAATTCCAATTCCTATATTACCACGTTAGTTACACGTCCTGGATCACCCATTGGCAAGGTAATCTCACGGTGAAAGTGCAATCCTGGACGAGGCAACGGGGCCTCCAAACCACCTCCATGACCACCAAGACCTGCACAGCCAATGCCATGGTCACCACACCCGCGACGGCAACGGACTATGCCACGGCCACGGACGCCATTTCCAACACCACTTGACGATGACATTGTTAGCTCAAACTATATCCAAATTAAAATAACACACATTATTCACAATAAATAGGATTAGTTTGCATATATACATTGATTCAATATATGCATAAATAGAAAACAAAAAGGGAACTATTACTGTACATAACTTTTACGAACCAGTGACTCAGAAGACCTAGATGCTCTGGGAACTACAACAGTCTCACCTCACCGTCATATACACCTGACTCTCCGACTTACAGTACTACACATACGCTACACCTCCTATCTAGCTGCAGCCCAAAATCGCGGAGCTGCAAGCAGTCCCCACGCAACCCGTGATGTTAAACTGTAGCTAATTAGTACGTGGGGCTTGTATCAAAAACAAGAAAAAAAGAAAATACTTAAATTTATTGTCTATAAAACTAAAAAAATACTTAATAAAAGAATTTAATCTTCTATTTCCTCCTATAGCAACCTAGAAATAAAAGGGGTCGTAGAATTCAACATTGTATTTTAAAAAATATATGTACACATACCTACATATATATAGATTGGATTCAATATATGCACAAATAAAAAAACAAAAGGCGATAGAATTCAACATACATAACTCAGAAGACTAGATGCTTCGGAAACTACAACAGTCTCACCTCACCGTCATATACACGTGACTCTCCCACTTACAGTACTACACATGCGCTACACCTCCTATCTAGCTACAGTCCCACATCACGGAGCTGCAGGCAGTCCCCACGTAGCCCGTGAAGTGAAACTGTAGCTAATTAGTACGTGGGGCTGTGTATAAAAACAAGAAAAAAAGAAAATACTTACATTTATTGTATATAAAACTAAAAAATACTTAATAAAAGAATTTAATCTTCTATTTCCTCCTGTAGCTACCTAGAAATAAAAGCAAACAATGAAATAATGGAAATACATATCTAGTACATTTTTTGTATGTGTATTTTTTTCTTTATAAGCATATATTTTATAAACTATATGTGCAACTAAAATTCAAATTTATGAAAAACAAGAAAATAACAGAATGCGTATTTATTCTGTATAAAAATAAAAAAACATACTTAATAAAAGAATTTAATCTTCTATTTCCTCTGATGGCTACCTATAATAAAATCATTTCTAAACAATGAAAGAATGGAAATACCTAGTACATTTTCGGTATGTCTTCTTTTATGAGCATATATTTTATAAACTATATATATGTACAAGAAAAATTCAATATTATAAAAAATAAGATTTTCATGAAAGAAGGAACAATGCAAGTACCATCCTAGCTACATTTTCACGTGTATATACAAAATCTCATCTCTCTAATTAATTTAAGCTCTTCCTACCTAGCTACAAATTAACATTTCTATTTTCTCCATCTCTAAACCATAAAACAAAAGTTAATCACAACAAATGAAGAAAGGATGAAGATTCCAACCTTTACAACACCTTGGAGTAGAGAAATCTTCACAAACTAATGAAGAAAAAAATCACAGTACCACCCTAGGCTTGAGTCGCCATGGAGGGGAGGAGCTTAAGCTCGCGGGTGTGGCTTTGGTGAATGGCTCGGGTGCAGGAGGAAGAAGGAGGTACGGGCGTTTTATGGATGCCGACCTTTAGTCCCGGCTGGTGTTAAAGGTCGGGGGCAATTATTGCCTGGAGCCTTTGGGAGCCCCTTTTGTCACGGTTGGTAATACGAGGCGGGACTAAATGGGGGCCGGCTACGGTGAGTATTTCGGGCCACGTCGACGAAAGACCTTTAGTTCCGGCTCCAAAGTTGAACCGAGACTAAAGTCCCGAACCAAAGCCTCCCTCTCCACCAATGGGCATTACGCCCGTGCTGGATTCGAAAAGGACAAGAACAACTTAGAAGATGGGAAATCGAGAAGAACAAGAACAGCTGAGAAAATTCAGATCAAAGAACACTAAATTTAAAGCAGGATGCTGGTACAAATTCAGATCGATAACATTTTCGTTGACGACCGGATTGCAAGTTTGCAACTCCCTCCGACGGCATCGTCATTTTACGCTGTCCGGATCGCCGCCGCCATTCGTCAGGTCGGGGCGAGCCGACGGGTTTGGCCTTTCAAGCGCGGGCGACGGAACGGCGCGGATGACGAAGATGCATGCATGTCAGTGTGTGTGCGGGGCAGAGTGAGGAATTAACGGGCCATGGCCAGCTCGAGCTGTGGAGGGATGATTAACGGGTTGACGCCCAACGTTCGCGGGTCCACCTTCCTCCTCCGAGGGGATATTTAATTATTTGGAATATTTTTTATTTTTCTTTGATTTCTCAAAAATACATGTGTCATCTCAGATTTTGCAAAACTATACTATTACGGGCATGCGGTATGGCGTTTGGGCCCAAACGCCATACCACCTGGAACTGTAGCGCCTCCAAACACCGTGCGATGCGGCGGTAGGGTTCAGTTCGTTTTCAGAAAAATCGTAACTTTTTTGTATAAACTCAGATGGATATAAAATTTATATAAAAAGTGTAGCTTTCTACGAAATTTATAACTTTGTAGTTCAAACTTTTTTCATTTGAAATCATCTTGAGGCCGGAAAAACGATAGACTACCCAGATCTCGTCGAATGAAAAAAAGTTTGAACTACAAACTCGTAGAAAGCTAAATTTTCATATAAATTTTATCTCTGTCCGAGTTCATACGAAAAAGTTATGATTTTTTGAAAACGAACTGAACTCTACCACTGTGTGGTACGGTGGTTGGAGGTGCTACAGTATCACTTTTTACAAACGTCGTACCACACGGCGGTTGGAACACTGTAGCACCTCCAACCGACATATGGTATAACGTTTGGACCCAAACGCTATGTGGAATGGCGGTAGTATTATAGTTTTGCAAAATTTGAAATCGGTCATATATTTTTGGAAAATCAGAAAAATATTATAAAATAAAAAATCAATTATTTGCCATCGTAAGAAAGGTCACACCTTCAAAAGTCATTTTTACAATTTCACTTACAAATTTGCCACATCATACAAAGTTGTATAGAAGCACCCCACTTAGGATTTCTATCAACCTTCAGCGTGCCACGTCACCATCCACTATATTTTTTCTCAACATGCAACTGTCCGCGTCACTACCACTAAAATCATCAATTTATTTCTTCTACCGATTTTCTATGGCTAATGGCATCCATGTATGCATTGTGTTGTTTGCAGTAGAACGTTGTGATGCAATCACTTTAGTGTTTCTAATTTCAAATTTTATCTTCAAAGTTTTTAGAAATTCTCGCAACAACGTGCGGGGTATCACCTAGTGAGAGAAGTTTTAGCAACGTATTTGCCACTTTGTCCCATGTGGCACTCCAAATCACCCTTCCACGATGGATTCACAATGCGAAATGACTCGTATGCCCCTTCTTTCCATGTTGCAGCCACCTCTTCTCATTTTTCCTACCACCTACGTGTGGGACCCACACGTCAGGGTCGTCTTCAACCTTTCGTGTACGCCGCCGGGATCAGGTGCTCGGTAGAGGCGCCGCTGCCGCCGCTGCCCTTCCTCCTGCCCTTCTCCCTCTGGGACGGCAACGGCTTGGAGGCGGAGAAGGCCGGTCGAAGCGAGCTCAGGCCGCGCGGCAGGTGGGATCAAGCTCCGCCTAGGTCGGCGGCGCGGTCTGTGGGGTATAGCTCCCCCGAGGTCGGCGGCGCGACAGGTGGGGTTGTGTTCCCCCGAGGTCGGCGGGCGACCGGTGGGGTAAGTTTCCCCAAGGACAGCGGCACGGTCGGTGGGGTCGAGCTCCCCCGAGGCGGCGGGTGGCCGGTGGGGTTGGCTGGGGCGAGCTCCCCCGACGGCTCGGGCGCGCGGTTGTGCCCTCGGCAGCATGGGACCAGTGACCTACGGCGGCGCGGAGCTCCTTGGTGGCCATCGTCTGCCATGACCGGTCGTTCAGAGGTTGAAGAAGGACCTAACGTGTGGGTCCCACACGCCAGCTGCTTGAGAGAGGGGAAGATCAGGGGCACAAGAGTCATTTCACATCATCGTTCCAGTGTTGAACCATGACTTTGCGCGTCACGTCGAACAAAGGGGCAAATGTGCAGGTAAAACATCTCTCCAATGACAAATCTGTACGTAAAATTCTAAAAATAGCTTTCGAAGATGTGGCCTTTCTTATGATGGTAAATAATTAAATATCCCTCCTCCGAGAGGATGAATTGAGTCGCCGGGAAACGCGGAGGCCGCGAGGAGGTTGATCGAGTCCGAGCAGTCGAGCACACGCCGCCTTTGGTTGGCCTTGGGTGTTGACTGTTGAGATGAAAACCAAAATTGTCCCCGCTCGGGAAAGAACGAAAAGTGAACAGGAAAAGAGACGACCATGAATTTCCTTGATTATACAGGCTCTTGCGGAACTAACCAGACCGAGTCCCCGTGTCGCTCCCCTAGGAGCAGCTCGGGCGGAACCCGAGTGTCGGTGTTTTAGACCGGCAACCTACTAAGGGGAGTACCCGAAGTAGATGAATGTGGCCTCGCCGAGATCGGTAACTCAAAGGAAGAGACACGTGGCACACAATTTAGACAGGTTCGGGCCGCGAGGTGCGTAATACCCTACGTCCTGTATGCTGCGTAGCTCTGGATTGATAGGGCACGGTTACAAGATGGTGCAATAGTGCGCCATGAGTTGTATGAGATGTGATTGGGATGCTAGAGATCGGTCCCTGCCTCGCCTTATATAGTCCGGGAGGCAGGGTTACAAGTCGGAGTAGGGAGAGAGTACTAGTCGAGTACGTCTAGGAGTCCTCCATACAGTGCGGAACATGTACAGCTCCCTAACCGAGTACTACTCCTGTGTAGTCCTTGTGCTCCACGCCTTCGGTGTGCCGTGTAGCGCAAGCCGGGGTAGTCCCAGGGGCCCACCGAGTAGTCGGTCCTGGTACCCACCGAGGTAGTGGGCCCAGGGAGGTCCATACGACAAGACCCCGAGTACTTTGTAGTCGAGAAGGATAGCTTCAAGTAGTCTTGACGGCCTTAACGAGTAGTCCCCAAGCGTCCCCGAGTACTACAAGTCAAAAGTCCTCAAGAGTAGTCGAAGCATCCCGAGGCTGGAATGTACTCCAGCTGATGTTTGAGAAATCTTGAAGTCTTCTCGAGTAGTCCCAAGCGTCCTCGAGTACTGCCTTCGAAGGTCTTCAAAGAATGCCCGTCTTGTCTTGAAGCCGGAGCTGATATGGAGGTGCGATTGCAAAATCGCACTCCATATGGAGTAGCCCCCGAGCCTTAGGTTGAGCCGCAGGCTCTGGCTGAGGGTCCATCTGAAGTCTTGGCAAGAAAATCCCAAAAAATCCGGAGAGAAAAAACCGAAGGACACGTGGCACGGAGCCCCCGAGCCTTGAGTCGAGTACTTCCTCTCGAATTGAAGGGTCATCTTGAAGAATGTGTCCTGAGATGCTCCTGAGTCTTGTCGCTTCCCAGGTAGTCGAGTAAAAGTAGTCGAGCCCCCGAGGTGAGGCGCGTCGACTAGTAGAATACGAAGAGTCACGCTTAGCCGCTTAGTCAGCCGCGCGTGGACTTATCCAGCCGGCCGTTGTGGAGCCGGTTTGACTTATAAATAGAAGCCAAAACCCTTAGGGTTTTTCACCCATTCGAGCTGCAGTCTTTCGATTCTATCTGAGGTAGATCTACTTCCAGCGCACGCTGCCGCCTTAGTAGATCCAAGTGCGCCGCCACCCAGAGCTTTTAGGGTAGCCCCCGAGCGGATGCGCGTGAAGACGCCTTGCACTTGGAGAATGAAGACTTCACCGTCCAAGTCTACGAAAGCCGCCGGGAAGAAGAGGGGCCGCAAAGAGGCCGCCGCGGCTGCCACTGGAGCAGCGCTGCCGATGTCTCCACCACGAGCAGATCCAAGCCGTGAGTGGAAGAAGTCGAAGGTGAAGACCGAAGATCTCTTGGCCCTCCTGAACAGCGGATTTATCCGGGAGAAGGAGGTTGATATGTGGAGGGCCGCCGCCGGAGATCCATATCCGATGGAGAAAGCAGAAGATGAAATCCCGATGTTTGCGCGGTTCGTGGAGCGCGGACTCGCGCTCCCGGCGAGCGATTTCTTCAAGGGCCTCCTCGGGTACTACGGAGTTGAGTACCTGAATCTGAACCCGAACGGTATCTTCCATACTACGGTCTTCGTGCACTTCTGGGAGGCTTTTCTAGGGATCAAGCCGCACTGGATCCTTTTCCGGAAGTTTTCCGGGTGAAGCCGCAGCCGAGCGCCACCAATCCAAGAGTAGTCGGAGGGGCCGGCATCCAGTTGAGGGAAGACGTCGCAGAGTAGTACCTGGCGTACAAGCTCATTGACTCCAACACTGATTGGAAGACGAGGTGGTTCTACATCACAAACCACCACCCCGGCCTGCCGAAGCCGAGCGGAAGGCAGACAAGGCACCGCGAGTGGTGGAACACGGAGCCCACCATGCAGGAAGGGATCCAGCTTCCCGAGCTACTGGCACGCATCAAGGTGCTCGGGGAAGCCGGACTGAGGGCCGAGCATGTGACCTTCAGTTTCATGAAGCGGAGGGTGCAGCCGTTGATGGCCCGCGACACCTTGGGCTTCGAGTACACCGGCGACGACGACACATCGCGGGTGCCCGGAGCGGAGACGGACGACGACGACATCATCGAGAGGCTGACGCGGATCTTCAAGGATATGCCGCCGTACACGGCGTGCCCTGTCCAGGAGTACTCCGCCGCGTGCCCGCCGAAGGAGATGAGTAGTCGTGCTACCCCACTCGAGTAGTCCTTGCCTGGAGTAGACGTGCTGATGTCGTGTGTCTTGCAGGATGACTTGAAAAAATTCGTCTCCGAGCCGCAGCCGCCCCCTCATGGGTAGGGATGGCAACGGGCACAAAATACCCGTGTGCCCGCGGGCAAAAACCCGATAGGGTGAGAATTCGGGCGTAGTTTTGTGCCCACGGGCGTGGGTGCGGGTTTGAATCTACACCCAGCGGGTTTCCTTTCGCGGGCATAGAAATGATGTACCCGTGCCCGCTTCGCCCGCGAACCCGCCACACCTGCTGACATGTGGGGACACAAATAGATATACTCCCACCCCTCCTCAATCATTATCCTCTCCCTCCCGGTCAACCCCCACCAACCGCACGTTCGTCGGCCCCTTGACGGCCCGACCCCGACCGGTGCTAGCACCGAGAACCGAGGGGCAATGGCGCCGGCGGCCGGAGCGCACCGCGGCACCGCGGCCGCCCGCCGCACCTCGGCACTCGCCCCTCCAACCACCGCGCCTCCCCTACCCGTGCTCGCAGGTGAGATGCACCGCCCCTCCTTTGTCTCCTTCGCCGGCGGGATGTGCCGCGCCTCCCCCTACCTCCGTCCACCGGCGAGGTGCGCCGCCCGTCGTCCGCCTCCCTCACGGCCTCCCCCGGCGGGATGTGCCGCCCTCCCCCGGCCTCCCCTTACCTCCTCTCGTTCGTCGGTGCGATGCGCCGCCCCCACCCATATGGGTGTGCCCGTGGGTTTGGTGTGCCCGCGGGTGACGGCACGGGCACAACATCTTGCCCGTGACGGGTGGCGGGCGCGGGCGCGGGCACAGGGTTTGCCTCGCGGGCGCGGGTCTGTAAACCCTCTGCCCGCGGGTAATGTGCCCGTTGCCATCCCTACTCATGGGATCGAGGTTCCGCAGGAAGGGAAAGTCGAGGCCAAAGAACGGCGAGAAGCCGGCGAAGGCGATGACACCGTCATCGTGGAGGACTCCACCGATGACGACGAGGAGACGTTGCAGGACCGCTTTCAGTTGCGGTCGAGGTTTAGCCGTCCAGGCTTACCTCATGTGCCTCTGGTGCAAGACCCCCCAGCTAGCCTGGAGGCTAGCCTGGCTGCACCGCCACGGAAGCCACGCAACCCCGCCCGCAAGCGGGTGACGAAGAAGATGAAGGTCACTGAGACCACACCTCAGGAGGTAAGATGTCTTGACTAGAGTAGTCGAGTACCCATCGTACGAGTACGCTTGCTGATGAGTAGTCTTCCTTGTATGCAGGAGGTGCCGCCAACTGAGCCCGTCGAGGAGGGCGACGAAGGTGAACGGGACACAGTGGGGGAGCCGGGCGGAAGTCGTAGTCCAGCCCCCACTGTCGAGGAGCTCTTGGCGCAGTTGGAGCGCCAGCCCCCTGCTCCACAGGGGAGCACGGAGCCCGTGGCCGCCACCATTGAAGAGGTGGTGACTACGGGGAGCGCGGAGAAGGCACCGCGCCGGCCGCCGTTGTCGCGGAGGAGGCGGTAGCCGCGAGGAGCGCGGGGAGGAGGCGCCCGCCGAGGGTGGACCGGTAGACATTGCCGCATCCTCGGTGCCCCGCCGTAACAATAGTACGGTCAAACTTGTAAGTACCGCATCTTCCCGAGTAGTACTTGTTGTAGTAGTCGAGGTTGGACCGACGACCAATGTGTGTGCTTCTCGCAGAAATCGACGGATCCGTCCCCGGGAGGGGGATGAACCCTCTCGCGGCGGTGGCGGAAGAAGTCGCGCCGCCCGCCGAGGAGTCCGCTCCTCGCTCCCCGGGGCGGCTGCCGAGCCACCGGCTGCCGAAGCGCCGTTGCCGGAGGCCAGTGTAGTCGAAGGTGGGTACTCTTCTGAAGCTGTAGAGCTCCTTGAGGAGTAGTCGTGGCCGCTAATACACTTGTCTTCTCTTTGACAGGTGCCGAGGCCGAAAGGAATGACATCCCTGCGGGGGTGCCAATGCAGAAGTCGACACCAGGCGTGCCGGAAGCTGCCGGAGGAGCCCCCGAGCCCATGGAGGAAATCGTCGAGGAAACCGCCGTGGCGGCCGGAGGAGAGGGGGTCACCACGTCGCCAGAGGTCACTCTGGAGGTGGCTATCTGCTCCCAGGACATCCATGACGCAGAGCCCATCCGCTCTGCGCCGATGACGGAGGCTGCCGCGAGTAGTCGTGGCGGGATAGAGCTGCTCGCGGACGATCTTGTCGACCCGGCAACGGTGGCCAAGCACCTGGAGGCAGTCCGCCAGGCCGAGTAGTGGATGAAGGTAAGTAGCCATAGCTTCTGAGTAGTCAATCCTCTGTCGTTGAGTACTCGTGTGACTTGAATTGTCAATGCAGGACGTTGCGGAGAGGTCCCGCGAGAAGTCCAACATGCTGCAAGGCTATGGTGACGCGGTGCTCCGGGCTGAAGCACTGGAGGAGCAGCTTGTGAAGTCGCGGAAGCACGCGGCTGCCATGCAGGCCAGGCTCGACGCCGCCTTTGCCAAATATCATAATGATGTCCAGGAGTTGCAGGCGAAGGGAGACGACTTGGTGCGGAAGAACAAGGGCCTCCGCAACAAGAACAAAGGTACGCCGCTGAACTTGTCGGGTACTTGTTGGAGGTTGGGGGGTAGTCTGACCCGTTGTATTGTTGCTGTGTTGCAGAGCTTGAGGGCCAGGTGGAGCAGCTGAAGTCCTCGGAGACGAGCATGAAGAATCTCTTCTACCGGGAGCAAGAAGCCCGCCAGGTACTCGAGCTCGACTACAAAGAACTTGCCTTCGAGTGCGAGAAGCACATGGAGCTCCAGATTGCATCTGACCGCGATCTCGTCAACCTGCTACAAATCATTGCGAAGTTGAATGAAGACCGCGAGGCGCTGCGGGCCCAACTGAAGGAGCTTGAGGACGCCGCACTGCCGATCGCAAGGCTCCTGGTGCCGCACCCGGGCGGCCCCAAGATTGCTCCACTGGTGGATCGCCTGAGGGAAGCCCCCAGCCGGCTGTCTGCTTATGTGAAGCATATGGAGAGGTCGATCCCGAAGCAAGTCTTGGCCTTCATGAAGTCTTACTTCCCGAAGGCCCCGGTGGAGGTAGTCGCTGGCGGGGTAGCCGCCAACTGTACTGATGAGCAGTACTCGGAGCTGCTGGAGCAGATGGCTCCCATCACGGAGCAAGTAGCTGATAAGCTTAATCTCCAGTGGCCCTGTAATAGATAGCTAGTAGCCAGAGTTGTACAAAAACAATTGTAATGTAATTGCTTAAGTATCAATGAAAGGAAATTTCCAGCAATGAGTACTCGTAGTCGCGATCTCAGAGTGCGGAGCCCCCATCGTGGAGTAGATGCGAGTAGTCGTACTCGGCGGTAGTCCCGTTGAGGGAAGTAGACAGTAAAGAAGTTGATGATCAATCAAAATTTATTACTGAAGAAGTACACCTGGATGGCCAGGGCCGTAGTTACAGAGTAGTCTCCTGGACCCGGAGGCCGCTTACAGCTGAGTAATGCTAGGACGGGTAGCCGCTTACAACAGTAGATCCGTAGGTAGCCGTGTAGGCTGGATCGTAGATCCGTAGGTAGCCGTGCAGGCTGGATCTTGGAGTGTGGTCTCTTAGTAGACCGCTGCTAGAGTCCTTGACGCTCGTCGCAGCCCAGGGATCCGTAGGTAGCCGCGTGGGCTGGATCCTGGAGAGGGGTAGTCCGGAGACTGGAGTCAGGACCCGGAGGCCGCTCAGTAGACTGCTGCTAGAGTCCTTTGTCGCTCGTCGCAGCCCATGATCCGTAGGTAGCCACGCGGGCTGGATCTTGGAGAAGGATAGTCCGGGAGGACCGGAGCCGGGACCGGAGGCCGCTTACGGCGGAGGGGTGTTGATGTAGTCGTGTAGACTTGAACCTCGGAGTAGTCGTGTAGACTAGGCGTAGAATCGACAGAGCTGGTCGACGTTCCACGAGTTGTTGATGTCTTCGCCTTCAAGTGTCTGAAGGCGGTAGGAGCCCGGCCCAGTCACCTTTGCAACGGTGAAGGGACCTTCCCAGGGGGAACTGAGCTTGTGTAGTCCTTCCGTGTTCTGGATACGGCAGAGGACAAGATCACCAATGTTGAAGGAGCGTTCCTTGACGTTGCGATCATGGTAGCGTCAGATACCCTCTAGGTACCTTGCTGACTAGACGAGGGCAGCGCAGCGAGCTTCTTCGTGGCTGTCGATGTCAATTCGTCTGCTGTCTTCTGAGACGCCTTCGTCGTAGTGCTCTACTGCTGGTGAGTTCCATATGACGTCGGTAGGTTGGATTGCTTCGGAGCCGTAGACCAGGAAATAAGGGGATTGCCCCGTTGGCTTGGATGGCTGAGTCCGTAGCCCCCAGAGTGCGTTGGGTAGTTCCTTGATCCACTTGCCCCCTTTGGAGTTAGCAGCGTCGTGTAGCCGCTTCTTGAGAGCGTCGAGCACCATCCCGTTGGCGCGCTCGACTTGTCCGTTGGCCCGAGGATGGGCAACCGAGACGTATCGGACGTCGATCCCACTGTTCTCGCAGTACTCCCAGAACTGGTGATTGTTGAAGTTGGAACCCAGATCCGTGATGATGCGGTGGGGTAGTCCGTAGCGGTGTACGAGTTCATCCAGGAAGTCGAGTACTCTGTCAGCCTTGGGGCATGTTACCAGCTTGACTTCGATCTACTTGGTGAACTTGTCGATGGCCACCAATACTCTGTTGAAACCACCTGGCGCAGTTGGTAGTGGCCCAATCATGTCGAGCCCCCAGCAGGCAAAGGGCCAGGTTGGTGGTATGGTGACTAGCTTGTAGGCTGGGACGTGTTGCTGCTTGGTGAAGTACTGGCATCCTTGGCACCTTCTGACGAGTTCTTCGGCATCGCCCAGAGCTGTAGGCCAGTAGAAGGCTCGCCGGAAGGCTTTACTGACCAGCGTGCGTGAGGACGCGTGGTTACCGCAGACGCCCTTGTGGATCTCCTCCAAGATGTCCTTGCCTTCTTCGCGAGGGACGCACTTCATGAGTACTCCGGAAGATGCGCCCCGCTTGTAAAGCTTGTCTCCGACGAGGACGTAGGACTTGGCACGGCGGACGAGCTGCTCAGCCAAGTTCTTGTCTGAGGGAACCTTGTGCTCGCTGAGGTAGTCGATGAAGGGATGCCTCCAGTCCATGTCGATCATCATGACCTCCTGCCCAGCTGGTGGGTGAGCTGGGACAGTGGTCGGTGGCGCCGGCTCCGGGATGGATGGGGCGTGAAGCTCGTGAATGAAGACACCCGCTGGTACTTGAGCGCGGGTGGATCCAAGCTTCGAGAGGACGTCCGCTGCAACGTTGTTGTCGCGGACGATGTGGTGGAACTCGAGACCGTAGAACTTGTTCTCGAGCTTGCGGACTTCTAGGCAATAGGCGTCCATGTTCTCCTTGTTGCGGTCCCAGGACTTGTTGACTTGTTTGATGACCACTGCGGAGTCGCCGTAGACTAGTAGCCGCTTGATGCCCAGTGAAGCCGCGAGGCGGAGCCCGTGTAGGAGAGCTTCGTACTCGGCTTCGTTGTTTGAGACCTTCCAGAAGATTTGCAGGACGTACTTGAGTTGTTCGCCCGTTGGAGAGATCAGGAGTACCCCTGCACCTGCGCCCTCGAGGTTGAGTGAGCCATCGAAGTACATCACCCAATGCTCTGGTCACACGGCTGGGGTTGGTAGCTGGTTCTCGCGCCATTCCACCATGAAGTCGACTAGTGCCTGCGACTTGATGGCTGTGCGTGGCTTGAAGTCGATGGTCAGGGCACCGAGCTCGACTGCCCACTTGGAGATTCTTCCAGTAGCATCTTGGTTTCGCAGTATGTCGCCGAGCGGGTAGTCGGTGACAACAGAGATCGAGTACTGCTGGAAGTAGTGTCGTAGCTTCCGCGAGGTGATGAGTACTGCGTACAGGAGCTTCTGCACAGGCTGATAGCGTGCCTTGGACTCCGATAGAACCTCGCTGACGAAGTAGACTGAGCGCTAGACTGGATAGGCGTGGCCGTCTTCTTGCCGCTCGACAACGATGGCAGTACTGACCACATGAGTAGTCGCAGCTAGGTAGAGCAGTAGTTGCTCGCCCTTATGAGGAGCCGTGAGGATCGGCGGCTTCGATAGGAAGTCCTTGAGCTGGGCAAGGGCTTGATCCGCCTCTAGAGTCCACACGAACTTCTCTTGATGCTTGAGTAGTTTGAAGAAGGGGAGTCCCCGTTCTCCGAGCCTCGAGATGAATCTGTTTAGTGCCGCCATGCACCCGGTCAGCTTCTGGACGTCTTTGATGCTCGTGGGAGCTTTCATGCTGGTGATGGCGGAGATCTTCTCAGGGTTGGCTTCGATGTCGCGTTGGCTGATGATGAAGCCGAGTAGTTTGCCCGAAGGTACGCCGAAGACGCACTTGTTCGGGTTAAGTTTCTAGCGGTACTCGCGCAGGGATGCGAAAGTCTCTTCAAGGTCGTCGATGAGGGTACTGGAGTCTCTGGTCTTGACGACCACGTCATCCACGTTGGCTTCGACATTCTTGTTGAGTTGCCTCTTGAAGCAGGCCTGGATAGCTCGTTGGTAGGTGGCGCCTGCGTTCTTCAACCCGAAGGACATGGTCGTGTAGCAGTACGCGCCAAACGGGGTGATGAACGCGGTCTTCTCTCGGTCTTCTTCCTTGATCGCGATCCGGTGGTACCGGAGTAGCGGTCGAGGAAGCGAGAGCGAGTCGCAGCCCCCGCCGTGGAGTCGATGACTTGATCAATCCGCGGCAACCCGAAGGGGTCCTTGGGGGGGCGTGTTTGTTGAGGTCGGTGTAGTCGACGCACATCCTCCACTCGTTCGAGTTCTTCTTGCGGACGAGGACGGGGTTGGCGAGCCACTCAGGATGGAAGACTTCTCTGATGAAGCCAGCCGCGAGTAGTTTGGCAAGTTCCTTCTTGATGGCGTCCCGTCTGTCGTCGGCGAAGCATCGGAGGTGTTGTCGCTTGGGGTGGCCTTAGGATCAATGTTGAGGCAGTGCTCAATCAGCTCCCTGGGCACTCCTGGCATGTCCGCTGGCTTCCACGCGAAGATGTCGCGGTTAGCCCGAAGGAAGCTGATGAGCGCGTCTTCCTATTTGGGGTCGAGGCCGGCCCCGATGGTGGTGGTCTTGCTGGGATCGCCTGTTCCGAGGTCGATCGTCTTGATGAGTACCTCCTTAGGTGGCTGAGGCTTGTTGGCGCTGCCAGACTTCTCTGGGATGTCGAGTTCACTTGTGGCAAGCTTCTTCGACGCGGCGTAGACCTCCATCATCGCGTTGGGTACTTGGTTCGTGGAGGCGATCTCCACGGCTTCTGTGTCGCAGTCGTGGGAGATCTTTAAGTCCCCTTGAAGGGAGAGTACACCAGCTGGGCTTGGCATTTTGAGTACCAAGTAGGAGTAGTGGGGCACTGCCATGAACTTGGCGATGGTCGGTCTGCCGAGGATGGCGTGGTAGGAAGTCTCGAAGTCCGCGACCTCGAACTTGATGTACTCGGTACGGTAGTTGTCCCGAGACGCCCCGAAGGTAACTGGCAGGACCACTGAGCCCAGTGGAATGGCCGCGTTGCCGAGAACGATGCCGTAGAAGGGCGTGTTGCTCTTGGTGAGCATATGAGTGATGTTGAGCTTCATTTTCTTCAAGGTCTTGGTGAAAAGGACGTTGAGCTCGCTTCCACCGTCGATGAGCACCTTGTTGAGTTTGGAGCCTGCGACCACTGGCTTCAAGACGAGGGGGAACCGTCCTGGTTCGGAGAAGCTGGTCCATTGATCCGCGCGGGAGAAGGTGATGGGTACCTCCGACCACCTGAGAGGGGTCGGGACCGCTGGCTCAATGGACATGACTTCACGACGGGTAGCCTTCTGCTCCCGCCTGCTGGGCAATCCGCCGAAGAGGACGTTGACGGTCTTGTCAGGCTCCTGGAAGTCGTTGTTGTCGCCGTCCTTCTTCTTGCCCTTTTGGTCGTGAGGGTGCGGTGGCTCTGGCGTGTCCTTGAGTGCATGCCTTAGTTGGTAGCACTGCTCGGTGGTGTGGTTGCCGTTTGGATGCCACGGGCACTTCTCCTTCAGCAGGTCTTTGAAACCGCTGGAGTTCTTCTTCGAATTCCCTTTCGCAGGGCGCTGGATAGCCGCGACAGTGTTGTCTGGCTTGCGCTTGCGGTTGGGACCCGAGTAGTAGTTGTTGTTGTTGTTGTTGCGACCGCCTTGGTTCGCGTTGCTGCCGCCGCCGCCGCCCTGGTTATGCTTGGTCTTGCCACGAATGGCGTCGTACTTGGGGTTGGCTTTATCCTCTTCATCTGCCCAGGACGTGATCATGTCCTTAAGGTGGGGGATGGACCTGGGGCGGCGACGACCGAAGTCTTCGAAGGTGCGGCGGTGGTAGAGGCCGTCTTGGAAGAGGTCGATGACCTCCTTGTCGGTGACGTCGACGACGGTAGCGCGCTTGTCGAAGAAGCGGCGCATGTACTTGCGGAGGGTCTCGCCTTGTTCCTGCTTGATCATGGCTAGGTCCATGCGAGTACCCGATCGGCCCATGGCGCCCGCGAAGTTGCTGGTAAACTGCTCCTTCAGTTGGTCCCACTTGTCGATCGAGTGCTTGTCCGGCGACTCGAGCCATGTGAGTGGTGCTTGGTCCAGGCAGAAGGGGAAGTAGAGGCACTTGGTGTCGCTGTTGCCGCCAGCGTTCTCGATGGAGAGGGCGTAGCACCTGAGCCACTGGATAGGATCCTGCTTCGCATCGTACTTAGTGATCCCAGAGGCTTGAACTTGTCGGGGAGGAGCAAGTTGCGAAGTCGAGGTGAGAAGGCGGGGAAGCCGTCGCCGTCGCCTGCGGTGGTCGACTTCTTCCGCCGCAGCTCCTCAATCTTCTGGCGGGCATCGTACCTGCCCTGCGAGGCGCTAGAGGCGTGGCTGTTCGCGTGGCCCCGGCCGCCGCGACCGCCGCCGCCGCCGGCCCTCCCGTTGGCTCCATGGTTGGAGCTTCCGCCGCCGCTACCGCCGCCGTCGGGATCGTGGCCGCCGCCGCCGGCCGGAGCGCGGTGGGGGACGACCTCGCGGTTGCTGTTTTCACGCTGTGGGCGCCCGCCGGCGTTGGAGCACAATTTAGACAGGTTCGGGCCGCGAGGTGCGTAATACCCTACGTCCTGTATGTTGCGTAGCTCTGGATTGATAGGGCACGGTTACAAGATGGTGCAATAGTGCGCCGTGAGTTGTATGAGATGTGATTGGGATGCTAGATATCGGTCCCTGCCTCGCCTTATATAGTCCGGGAGGCAGGGTTACAAGTCGGAGTAGGGAGAGAGTACTAGTCGAGTACGTCTAGGAGTCCTCCATACAGTGCGCAACATGTACAGCTCCCTAACCGAGTACTACTCCTGTGTAGTCCTTGTGCTCCACGCCTTCAGGTGCCGTGTAGCGCAAGCCGGGTAGTCCCAGGGGCCCACCGAGTAGTCGGTCCTGGTACCCACCGAGGTAGTGGGCCCAGGGAGGTCCATACGACACCGAGCACCTCGCGCCGCCGCTCCTCGCGCGCCGCCACCCCCCCCCCCCCCCCCCTCACCGCCGCCTGAGTGGCTGTCGGTGAGCCGTGCGGCTGCAAGGAAGGCGGCGGCGAGGCCCCTCCTCCCTCCACTTCACCTTCCCTCCCCTTCCCCGCCCCCTGCGGCTCTCATGGGGACTCCTCGTGCTACATGGTGGCGGCGGCGAGATCCGGTCGTCCGTGCCTGGTTCTACCCTGGGGATGGCCGGATTCGCGCCCATGGGCCCCAGATCTGCTCCCTGGGGGCCGCAGCAGGTCGCCGGTCCGGCGGCCTCGTGCTCCATGGTGGCGGCGGCGTGCTCCGGCCGGCCGCGCTGGTTGCTCTTGGGGTGGCCGGATCCGCACCTCTAGGGCCCCGGATCGCGCCCCCCCGGGGGGCCGTGGCGGGTTGTCGGTCGCCCGTCACCGGCGGCGGTGGTGGGGCCCACCGCGGCCTTGCGGGTCGTCTGTCACCGGCACCTACGGCCGGCGGGCGTAGGTGTTCTCGGCTATGCTTGTGGCCGACGGTGGGTCTCCGTTCGTGGAGGTGGTGCCTGCTTCCGGTCGGCCGGGTCCGGTTCCGCCCTGTGGATGGCCGAAGCTGTGCCCTGGTGGCCTTCGTGCGGGCACCCGAAGTGG
The DNA here is from genome assembly GCA_947561735.1 of Cenchrus americanus. Lineage (NCBI taxonomy): Eukaryota > Viridiplantae > Streptophyta > Magnoliopsida > Poales > Poaceae > Cenchrus > Cenchrus americanus. The sequence continues at coordinate 80,685,308 of OX387240.1, forward strand.
CGACTGCGGTGCCTGTGGCTATCGCCCCGGAGGCCACGGCCCGTTCCGGTCTGGGTGGTGTGCAATGATGTGCTGGTGGTGCCTTGGTGGCACGGTCGGCCACGGTCTCCCTGTGCGAACTCGTGCATGTGGCACCATGGTGGTGCCCATGGTGGTGGTCGTGTGGTGGCGTCGGTCGTGTTTTGCCGCTCGGCGACAACGATGCAGGTGAAAACCCTTTCCTCTTGACTAGGTCAGCGGACGGTGTCGTTGGCGCGGCGACGTCATTCCCTTCTTGGAGGCGACATTGGGCATCTTGGTTGCCTACCCAGACTCCGCCTAGGGCCGCCGCCGGCGGCGTCGACATGGTGCTTCGCGGGACGCTCTGTGAGAACGCTTTTCTTTTCCTTTTTTTCCTTTTGTGAAAAAAGTAGAAAAAGAAAAAAAAGAAAAAAAGAAAACAAGAGTACTTTCTTAGTAGTCATTAGTTTCTCCTTTGAACGGGGGAGAAGAGAGGTTGTGGTTCGTGGCTATGTGTGGTGGCTTGTGTCGACGGCAGGGCGAGTTGTGGAAACCTGGATCGATGTCCCAATCCGACCAGGACCGATCCTTGTGAAGTTGTTTGAGTTGATCGTGTCGATGTCCCAATCCGACCGATGAGTTGTTGATTTAAGTGGTGCGCGTTGAGGTCCCAATCCAACACACCGGAGGGCTTAGTTGTATGGTGCGGCGGACCGGAGTCGTTCGGGGTTCTCGCTCCCTAGTTGTGCGGTTGATAGGCCCAGAGTTGTATGGTTTTCGGGCCGGTTTTCCTCAGAACCGGGTCAACTCTCTTCTTCTAATAAAATTTCGGGGAAGCTTAAGCTTCCACCGTCCGTTCAAAAAAAAATCCTTGATTATCTCAAAACAAATGAAGAAACTGCCAGCCCTTGAAACACGTTATGGTCCTGTGGAGCTCGTACCTGCAGGGTGAGGACGGTTGGAAGCTGACGGTGTAGCGTGTAGCTGGCCGAGCAACAAGCTGCCAATACCAAATTTTGTGAAGCCGTCGACACCGAGCGACCGCCTACCGCCGTGCAATACAACCATGCATGGCCGGAAGGCGCGCTGAACCTGCCTGGAAATCCGAGCCCGATCGAGCAGAGGATCGGGGTCTCGCCGTCTCGGGGAAGTTTCTGATCGACCGAGTCCCGTCGTCCACGGCGTCACGATCGATATTCTCGTTTTTTTTTTCTCCCTTTTGAAATGCTGTCGACACAACGACTGCACGAGTGACGACAAGCTAGCCCATCTAGTAGCAACTCCTGTAGCTAGGTGAAGGGCAGAGAACACACTTGCCAAACGCCCAAACGTTGGAGTTGAGGAGTGTGACCAACCCTATCTCCGACGATACGGAGATCACCCGCCGAATCCTCGGAAAGCATTACATTACGAGGATATCCGACCCGAACCCTTCTTTTCACCGGCACCGAGAGCCATTCAGCCTGTAGATCGAGAGAAAGCTGCTAACAAAATCCTCGGCTAGCTGAAAAGGAAAATCAGAGTAACGTAGCAGATCAACGGAGATCCCATTGCCTCTGACCGCACGCACGCACAGTAGGGCGACGACGACGATGATGGGGTGGGTTGCCGTCCCCGCCGTCGTCGTCGTCGTACGACCACCCACCTGGCATGTCGGGCGATCCCGCGGCCCGCCCACATGCGCGCTCGCCAATCACGGAGCCGCTGCCTGGCCGCATACCGATCGATCGCCTTCGTTCGCGGCTTGCCCCGTGCGGCCGGCAGCGCGGCATATGTGCAGCGGCCATCACCGCCGCCGGCCGGCCGGCCGTGTCATTGAACTGCAGCGGGCCGGGGGCAGACAGGTCGGTCGCGCGCGCCCACATAACCAAATGATTGGGGAAGCGAACCGCGTGGTGTGTGGCCTGCCTGCCTCCCTGTCCTCGCTCGCCTTCCTGGTTGGCTGCCTGCGACTCCGACTGTTAAGCTATACTAGGACGCTAGATCTAGCTACTACTGTAGTAGGAGTTATCAGTTGGTGGTACTAGCAGCACCATCTGATCGAAGTTTAACTGATGCATCACTCCCTTACATGCACATCAGAAATCAGTACTATGCACTGTCATTGCCTCGTTGGAGCACATTATGCACTGTCTTCGTAAATTGTATGTCTTCAGTGTATATCCTTTCTTTTCCACCGTACGTATCCCTTAGTTTTTGTAAGCAAAAAAATATTAAGAGAGACACACAGGGAGATTTTAAATTAAGAACCCCCTTAAAAAAAGATGAAGCAAGTTGCTGAGACATACAACCTCCGAGATCCATTTTGCAACAGTATCTATAGTTTGCGTATGGGTATTCTTGGCAATCGTTCATGCAAGTACTCCGTATATGCAGCAGCAGCAGCACAATCATGAGCAAGCGAGCAGCTGCAGCGCGCACCACCGAAAAGCCATGTGCGGCCGCAATACATGCACGCATGACTCAGCAGTTGGTTAGCTCTTCTCGCGCTACTACGCTGTGATGATCTCCCTCTCCGAATGATGATCAGCTGGTAAAGCCTGCCTGCACTGATCAGAGTTAGTTAGTTTTAGTTACAACCAGGCCCTGACGACTATGATTTGGATAACATGCCCCTGTCCAGTGCAACTAGGATTATTGCTTATAATTGCTATACATTGCGTCAGATGGAGCTAATTAATTATCAATAACGGCCTAATAATTAATCAACTGGTTTTTTTTTTGAGAATTAATCAACTGGTTTCATGACGTGTGTTTCGTGCAACTTGTTGTTGTTCGACTGAATCTACTTGCTTTCAGGTATGGCGGTACATGCTGCTAACGACTCCTTGCTAATGTGTGCTCTCGGGATGATTCGGCTAATAAAGCGAGGCCGTCACAGCTAACCTCACAGGTAGCCCGTTGGACCAGATGACAATCAGAGATATATGTTGATCATTTTTTTTAAGCGGCAACAGGCCGGTGGATATCACCCACCTGAACTCAATGACTCGGAGCAAAGCTTTGGTGGTTTTACATCCCCGCCATAGCGTCACAGATACTTTAAAAATCCAAACGAAGCTATATTCTGAGACGGATATGATGAAGTATTTAATTAGTCGTGAACTAGCGGTCATGTGGAAATGTTACGATTTTTTTCTAGATGGCGATGTTCATATTGTTTGATCATACTACAAATTCTGGGGTTCTTTTGCAAATGAAATTTTAATTTGCTTTTTTTGCTAAAACAAAATATTGGGTTTTGGTTTGATCCAACGGTCGTACTACGTGACTGTCCACGATGAGCCGGGTCATCAGATGCGCGAAAACTAATCTCACTCATTTCTACCCAAAAAAAATCAATCAGTCAACAAGTCGGTTAACCGTTACCAACCTACGTACGCCATTTCCAGGAGTAGTAGGAGCACTTTCCTACTCCTATACAGTACCTCCTGCGCCAAGATTCGTGCTTCCGGGCCGCAGCTTGGTCGGTCTTGATCGACGATGTTGACCGGCGACCGGGGTTGCACCTCTGCACGTGCGTGCGACGCTGCCGTACGCCCGTCCGCGCTGGCGTGCCTCGGGATTCCCCGGCGGGCGCATGTGCTTGCCACGCCGGCCGGCCGCCGAGCTCGCTGTTGCCGCCATGGCATGCACGTACACGTACACATCACACCCACGCACCCCTAGCTCACTGGCACGGTGGCATGGCTCCGTCGTCATCGTCGCCGTCAATAATTGCCGGGGTATTATTGGTTAACTACTAGCTCATCACCATCAGCTACTATCGCAGGCAGCAACGACGAACAATGATTATTAGAGCTGCTGCCTGCTAGAGGGGAAGGAAATTGCTAGCGTGTCCTTGGCTGTCGCGCCTTCAATGTCCAGATCTGGGCTGTGGATTAATCGATCCATCCGAGGCCCGGCCCAATGATACATTCCACAATAATTGAATTATTAAAAAAAAATCCAGAAGGGAATCATTTGGCATTTGGTTGTTTTTGGTAGTACTAAGTATTTAAGTAATAATTTCATCAGCTATAACCGGTGTGTACTTCGACATGTATATATTATTATATATATATTTAATAATTGAATTATTAAATTGCTCCAAAGTATTATATATACATCTCATGTGGTACTTTACTTTAATAGAATTATTCGTTGCACGTACGTACGGTCGCAACGACTATCAACTTCTTCTTTTTTAACACATCCTATAATAATAACTAAGTGCACCTAGCTACTAGCTAGCTAGTAGTAGTAACACATAAGTATAATACTCCATTATTAACCTAAACCGGCGTTTGATTACTGGCATGATTGAATGATTAAACGAAAGTACGCTGCTGCTGCGAAGAACACTGTGGCCTGTCTGAGCTTGCATGCCGGACAGCCCCGGAACCGTGCATGTGAGATGTGAGCTTGCCCAAGCCCTTGCCCCGCGCGCGCGCAATGATTCGATGATCGAGATCAGCGAGACTGACAGTTAGTCGCCGTGGGCCCACACTGACCCGTCGAGCTAGATTAATTAACCAACTAACATGTACAAAAGCTCTAATAACTCGCTAACTTTCCTGGCAGCAGCGATCTATCTGAGCTGGTTAACTACCGGGAATCGATACGGCCGGGATCGGCGATCCATCCATCATAAGATATATGTTATATATATAAATATATAAAAAGCGTTGCATTAATTTGCATGCATGCCCACACGCACGTACGTGGGTGGTGTGGTAGTGCTGCTGCTGCTGCTAGCTGTTCGCCTTTAGTCGCTGCATCATCATCTCCGCAGCATGGCCCCTGTCGGGCAATTATGCGGCTCTCATTAGCTGCTGCCATAGGCCCATGATTAATAAGCTACTGACGATCAGCATCTAGGGCATGATTAGTTCAGCATTATGTTGCTTAGGATCCACTACTGTTGATGATGCCAATAAGCATATAAGCTGGTGGTACCTGCGTGCTTTAATCCGGGAGATAGAGAGAGAGAGAGAGCACTACCCTTTGTCTACCTGATCATGGATCGATCAGGTTCTTTTCATGTTAGTACGTACTGTGTACAACTGTGCTTGTGGCAATTAACGACTAACGGAAGAATAAGAATGAGAATAGAATCCGGCTCGTACGTCCAATGGGAAGAGTATTATTGGAGTTAGTTTAAACAGCTAATGACGGGCAACTTGATTATCATGATCATGCAGTGAGGTGATAATTAGGGCTGCATTTGTGGTTTTTAATGCCTGTTTATTATATATGCACTAGTGGAAAGAATATGCGAAATGCATGCGAATCTCCCAATTTATAGGTCCTTTTAGCATTTTAAGGTTTAGGGTGTTTGCTATGTAACTAGATATGTATTATGTCTAGATGCATAGGGAAAGCAAAGAATCTAGGAATGAGAAAAGGACCTACATTTTGGGATGGAGTGAGTATATATACTACAACAAATGCTATGTTTACCGACAGGTATTTCTCTATGAATGATTAACAATTTTAGTGCTTTCCATTATTTTTCTCCTCAAGTGTCAGTTGGCTTTTTTTAGTATAATTTGCATCTTTCCTAATAATTTTAATAAATCGCAAACAACATAATTTTCAACAAACTGATCAATTATCTACAGCTATATATGTATATCACTACTAGGAACTTGTGGCCACTTTGTAAAGTAACTATCAGGAAATGTTAGTACCTAGTCTTGTCATTTTGTAGTCATTTTGTCTCAAGAAGCTCACAAAATAAATACTACTACTTCCCCAAAATACATCGTGCATTTTATTTTGGGAAAAATGTCAAATGAAATTATATCTACAGCTAGATTCATCCTTGAAAAATATTCCACGTACGCTATATTGATTACCTAGCTATAATCAGTGCACTTTTTCTACAAAAAAATCAAAGATAAAAGTCCAACATTGAAGATCGCAAATAATTAAAATACACGCTGTATTATCGAACAACCGAGGATTAGAGTATACTAGAGTATTATTGAAGATCAGTGACGAAAATAAAATACGCGTTGTATTTCTTGAACAGAGGATCCTAGTATGAGTATGTTCTGACTACTACCACCACTTCGTAGCAGCTGTTAGCACTAGCTTCTAGTAGTATTGCTGCAGAGAGAACCGGCCGGCAGCCCTACCAGTGCAGCAATCACGCAACCACATTATTGCATTTTTATTTTTTTTCACGCGGATCGAATGATCTGCCCGGCTACAATAATCGTACTACGCCCTGCAGAAAAATATTCCCCTTGGGTCGCCAGACACCCACTAGCGCCGCACATGGAGTATATCCAGCGTAATCTCTCACCTGGGGACCTGGATTAGCCAGCAAATTACCCCAGTTGATTACTCCGGCGACGCGCCCCCGCTGCGCCCTCAAGGGTCAAAGCCCGCCATCGAGCGAGCTGAGCTCCCTAATCAAAGAATCCCCCCCACCGTGGAGATGGAGATCCACCCCCACGAGCGCACAGCTCATCATTGTCGACCACTTGCAGTGCCATCTCCTCCAATCCTCCAACTGATGATCTCGGTGGTCGATCGCCTCGGATCCCTCTATTTATACCCAGCCCTCCCACATTCCCTCTTCACCAACTCCGGCGGCCAGCGCGCAGCGGCGAACTCGATTGCACTTTCTGTCTTCCATTCCATCCCCAGCTAGCTTAGGCGCTTAGCTATCTAGCTTGGTGGTTGATATAAACGACATGGCACCTCAAAGCTTGGATCTTGGGCTGAGCCTTGGCTTGGGCCTGGCGGCGTTGCAGCCCAGCTTCTGCTACTCCGGCAATGCCGGCATCGCGGCGGCGGCCGAGCGAGAGGTGAGCCCGACCGTGGCGGAGGAGAGGGAGAGACGATGCTCGCCCGCCGGAAGCCCGGTGTCGAGCGGCAGTGGGAGTGGAAAACGCTCGGCGGCGGAGAGGTGTGCCGGCGCCGGAAGCGGCGACGAGGACGACGACGGCGCCGCGCGCAAGAAGCTGCGCCTGTCCAAGGACCAGGCCGCCGTGCTCGAGGAGTGCTTCAAGACGCACCACACCCTCACTCCGGTACGCCTCGACCCCCTGCCCGCGGAAATAATCAATGGATGGATATATACATATATCTATATATGCTGCAGGACGCCATGGCTGATCGATTGTTGATCGTGCTATATATTATGCAGAAGCAGAAGGTGGCGCTGGCTAGCAGCCTGGGCCTCCGGCCGCGGCAGGTGGAGGTGTGGTTCCAGAACCGCCGCGCCCGCACCAAGCTCAAGCAGACGGAGGTGGACTGCGAGTACCTCAAGCGCTGGTGCGAGCAGCTTGCCGAGGAGAACCGCCGCCTGGGCAAGGAGGTTGCCGAGCTCAGGGCGCTTAATGCTGCGGCCGCCGCGCCGGCGCCGGCGCCTCCTCTGACCACCCTCACAATGTGCCTCTCGTGCAAGCGCGTCGCCACGTCCTCTAACCCGGCCAATGTTCCCGCTGCGCACCCGCACGCCCACATCGCCACGGCGGCCAATGCCGGCGTAGCTTCTCCGGCGCCGGCGGTGTTGCCTGGGCACCGGCAGTTCTTCTGTGGGTTCAGAGACGCCGGCGCGGCGGCGTACGGGAGCTCATCTGCTCTCGCCGCAAAGGCTGTCAAGGCAGCCAGATAGATGGTCAATAAGTTACAACTGCAAAGCAAGTGTAGCTGAAAAAGTTTAAATCTTTGTTTGGGAAATGCAGATGTAGTTTTTTTTTAGCAAAGTTAGGATCGGTTGTTGAGCTCTCGCTGAGGATCGATGTAAATCCATGTGAAAAGCTGTGGAAATCAATGACACTAATAGTAGTACGTCGAAGCTGACCACAACCCCTCTGTATCAGAGTTGATTGTCTAGTGCTGCTACTACTACTAATGGAACGCCTCTTTTTTGTGCATGTCTTGGTTTTTTTTCTTTGAGGTAGGGAGTATGTTGAAACTCAAGCTGTTAAACATTTTCGATGCAAGCTTAGCGGAAAAGTTTTAAACAATCCGTCTTTAGCAGGAAATGCAACGTTGTACTAGCTTTATATAAAGGAAAAGCTATAAAGATTAATACACACAGACAAATTTTGATTTAAACCACTAGCTAGCTACATATCAACTTTGGACACAATCAACATTACCAAGTTTGGTGTAAAACTAAAGCAAATCTAGAATGTACATACCATTTATATGTGTGTCAACATTGAGGGGAAAAATGCGGTTAAAGGCTGCTCGTTGGTTCATGTATGTAGCTTTGTTTTTATAGTTAGTTAGTTATCCATTTAACAAACTGAATGGAACCAAAACCAAACGCATATACAAAAGAGTGATTCAGCAAATAGAGTATGGTAGGTTAATTCCTTCTGGTAATCGGAAACTAGCAAGTTGGCCCGCGCTAATAGTGCGGCTAGATTTGATAAACCATATTTTTAAAATACTATGTTAGCATTATATTTTCTTTATCCATCTTAATTCATCCATCCTTTTGAAATCACTGATACTGATGTCAATATTGGAGCTCAAAATTCAGAAATGATTTTGATACACTCGAATTTTGTTATTTGGATGGTGTTTTAATTGGTGGATGAAACCTAACCTAATAACGAATGTCATTTGACGTTTTGTTGCACCCCTGCATACAGTGCCAACCTCCAAGCTCTGTATTGGACAAAAATTGTTGTTTACACTCTCAACACTTAGTCCCCGCCTCAATCGACTGAGCCTCCTACTCCCCACTCTCGATGGTTGAACTCTGCCTTGTTGATTCTATGGTTCCTGAGTTTGCCTTGGTTGTTGACCTCACGCAGAGTCTGGCTTCTCCACTTTCTGGTGTGCAGATCTAACTCCTCCATCGAGCTCGTTGTACCTCATGACACCGTTGGTTGTCGACGTAGGTGACCTTGAAGCTTGATATGTGGAGGGCTCAAGCAACGATAGCGTAGGTCCTCCCCTCTTTCCACATGGGCGAACCCCATTCATCTCATCCAACGGTACCTTCTTCCTCTCGTCCGAAAGTCTCTCTTCCTTATGATCGACCGGTTGATGCCCCTTTCTTTTTCTTTTTCCCGCTCATCGATGGCCCCTCCTTCGTTGATGGTACATGGCGGTTGGTTTTCTCTTCTAACTTGTGATCCCAACAAATACATAGGATATTTCTATATATAGATATTGTATCATGTCTCCTAGGATATAAATTCATTGCTTGAAACGCTATGTCCTTAGTCGTTGTTGAATATATCTTATGTCTTCTAAAATGTAACCATTATGTTTGACAATACTTTTATAACTTCCAAGATAACTACTAATCATCGATAGTAGGTAACATTATTCATTGTGGGCATACTTGTTCATCATCGTGTTCATTGTGTTGTTTGGTTTTTCATGCATCACATACCAATCTAATTCCAAAAGTTTCCAAAATATTAGAAGATATACGACAAACCAACTTAATCTCATCACTTTCATTCTTGTTTGGAAGCTTACTATGCTTGTAGATACGTGTAATCAAAAAATGGTTTCTCTTTATTTACTATAGAAGATCTCATGTCGCTAAAAGGTGGCCTATTCGCAAGCAAGCCCATGTTCTAAGGACACGAAGTCCCTCTACTGCAGAGCATGCTTATGCTAAATGGTGACATCATATTGATAATTCAATTTATCTCCCTCATGTCTATTGTGCAAGATAGATATTTGCATTGGGTGGCTTAAATTTTTCTGCACATCGTGCTAGCTTCTCAAATGTATCACAATATTTGTTCATATCACAATGCTTATGTTTTCTCTTGTTGTCTTCCCTCTTTTGTCAACCTTACACCTTCTTGTTTTTTCGAGCATTTTGCCAATTTGTTGTAGCCATTTATGGTCACCTCCTTTGTCCACCATTGTTGTCTACTACCTCATTTCTTCGCTGACCAAAGCAGTCGTATCGCATTGGTCGCTATCTAGGAAGTCATTGTCTCGTCTTTTGTCTCAAAAACCCATATAGTTGATGTCAAACCATACTTAACATCTTCTTTATCAATTACTACTATGCAAACCGACATGAATTGCTCATCAAATTTATCTTATCTTATCATCTCCGATGGCATTTGATTTTTTTGGTCTCCATCATGGTTGTAGTTTTGTATGTATGAGAATCAAGTATTTCCTCTCCCTAGCCTTCTACCCATGTTGTATTTTTCAGTGTCTATCTTCAAAAAAATCGAAGAGACTTAGAGCATGCTTGGTACACTTGTTGTCGATTGTATGCCTTGTCTGCTTGCCTCGAGTTGCTAGGCAAATCAAGGTGAGCTCACATGAGAGTGCTTGCTTTCCTTGTCGTTGTCCGCCTTGTAGCTCGATCCAGCAGTGTCATAGGCGCTCGATCGATAGCAGCAAAGATCCATCCGACCATGGTGGAGGTTAATCCAACAACAGTGGAGTTCGAATCGACGCCATTAGATGCCAAATTGACAGTAGTGGAGGACGATTCAGTGGCCGAAGAGTTTGATTCAGTATCTAAAGACCTTGATTTGGTTCTTGTGCACCTGAATTTTATGACAACAGAGCTTGTTTCGGTAGATGCGGTGTTGATTCGGGTCAGTCCACGCCAGTTATAATCTGAAGTATATTTGGATCGGATTACAAATAGTATCCCGTGATAGCCGGACTGATTCTCGTTGTGTCCGGTGTCTTGACTTTTGCACGCCAAATCTCCCGTCGTCTTGGGTTCGCTTACCAGGATGGGCGGGCCCACCATCAAGACTTAACTTCAACCCTTTGAACAAAATCCCCCCATCTTCATATCCCTGAGCGACGGCCCAATTAAACAATGGCTAATGTGCAATTGACTATGTATATAAATAAAATCCTCCATCTTCGTCTCCTTGAGCGATTGCACAGTCTTTTGTCACTATATCTCCATGCCCATGACTGCTTTCTCTAAATAGTCTACCTAGTTTGTGCTCTAAACATCTCTTGTCGCGCTTTATGCTCCACTCCTGTCTTCTTCTCTGACTTTCGGCATTAAGTGAATTAAACTACTGAATGAAAATAAATAAACAAAGCAGTACATTAATTACGTTGTCCTCCTTGCACCCTCTTTTTCGCATGAAATTGTTGCCAATTAGATTATTTGATCACCAGCTCGAGGGCACCACACTATAATCCCTTACTTTGGGAGGGAACAACAGACTATATCCAACTCCTATATGTATTTTCATCTGTCGGTTTTTACATATATGAGTGGTTTTCTATGAAGTACAGTTTAGGGAAGAGCTTTTTGGTTGTCACTAAAGTCTTCATGAGGCTAAACTTGGGGTCACAGTTTCTCTCTTCTTTATTTGAGAAACAATTTTATTTCCATCTCATATATATATTAGTCATGTGAGGCTCAACAAAGAGATTGATTTTTATTTACTAATAGAAATTTATTTTCATCATGTGTCATGTCTTATCAATGTTGGCATTTAGAACCTTGCAAGGCTACATGCCTACGTGGAAAAATATTTCATGACTTTCCTAATTAATAATTCAGCAAGAATAGATAACTAATTTAATGACCATCGTGTGAAACTTTCTAAATTATATTTGTTATTTACTCTCCAGTTAGTTATTTTTTGCATTCCCAATCTGTGTAAACATTAACTACTATTTTTTCTTAATTTTAATTCTGAATTTATGTATTTATTAATTGTATTTGTATTGAATATGGACTCTTTGGTTTCCTTATTTTAATTCTGAATTTATGTATTGTTTGGATTAATCTAGACATTCAGATCTTCATAAAATCCAACGGTGTATATTCTTCTCTTTTTTGGATTAACGTGGGAATTTCTAGACCCTCTCGGCGAACGTGGTGGCTTCTTTTAACATTCAAGTATAAAGATAATAGATAGATGATAGATTACTCGGCCCAAATCAATATGATTAGTAGTACCGAGTCCTAGTGTTCAGTAAACTCTACATGATGCCAATATAATTAACTGAACAATGTGAAATCCCATTGCATCATCCCCCGGTTCCCCACACGACTGCAGTACTGAAAGTCCCAAACCCACCACCTGCTTCATGTCTGAACCTTTCAAGTGATGATGATGATGATTGAAAGAGGGACTTCTGCACTCTGCAGCATTTCAGATCCAGAAGGTACACGGCCAATAGCTGATTACATTCCTGACGACAATCCCTGGCCCCAGGCCCCAGCCCAGCATGCACACCTGCTTGCACAGTCAGCAGAGACTCATGCTGTCAGGCCGACCCAACCCTCAAGCCTGGCAGTGGCAGCGGATCGGAGTGGCATGCAGGTGGATAGCTACTGCAGACGTCGGCGTCGTGGCCGGCCGCCACGAGCCCACGACCACGACGACGCGCCGGTAACATGCCATTGCCAGCCGAACAGGAGCTGTGCCCCGCGTGCAGCCGCAGTACGACGGATCGTTGTAAATTCGTCGCGCACGTGGATGCCTCTGCTGCATGCATGCCGCCGCTTTCCTCACCCATCGACCGGTCGTCGTGAAGACGACGACGAGCTGAGCTCGATCGCCAGAGACGATGATGAGTTGATGACCGGGGCCGGCCGGGCGCGCGCACGAGCGCGCATATGCGACGCCGACGACGACGCACGAAGCCGCCCGGAACCTGGCCATGTGTGTGCATGTTGAAGCTCGACGCAAAGCCTTCTGTTTCTTTTTTTTTGGCGGAAAAACAAATAATTAAAACCTCCTAGCAACGCAAGTTGGTCCTAATATAATGTAAACTGCCCGCTGGTGTCTCCTTGTCGTTTAGGGCCGGTTCGTATGATTACAGCAAATCAGCAATGATCACTTTTTTTTTTTTTTGCTGGGACGACATAATGTACTAGTTAGTATAATGACTTGCGATCGTATATGTGGTTGCAAATACTATAAAGCATGAAACTTACTCTTTTGTGAAAACTATACCAAAAGCTTGATGCTTCCAAATATATAAAAAAGAGAAATTCTAAATTATTTGTCAGTGCACTGCTCCAAAAAAATATTTGCCAGTGCAAATCCAAACGCTCTCTTTTGTGTGCTAGTGCTAAGGTCTTAAATGGGACGATTACGCACATCATTTTTTTTGTAAAAAAAAAGTTTGAGCGCGCACATTATATATGACGAACTCTATATATGTTCTATTCCATATTGGCAGTTGGACCGGGCATACTGTATATAAATATCTATAAATATAGTAGTGAGTTAAAGAAAAGAAGAGAAAAGAAAAGGAAAGGTAGTAGCTAGGGGCGGGCCGTGATGATAAAATAGTGTGGTGCTGACAGGGCCGAATGTTGACTGGCAGATAAAGCTCGAGGCCGCTGACCGGCGTTGCACGTGTGGGCGACATGCCCGTACGCCGAGCCTCGCTGGCGCCCCCGCGCCTTGGGATTCCACGCAACGGCAACGCCCACATGCACGCCCGCGTGCCCGCCGTCCCGCCCTAGCTTGCATGCTCATCGTTGTCGACCGATCTCTTTCCTTTTCCTTCTCCCCGCCGTCGATCGATCGCCGCCGCCGCCGCCGTCGTCTTCGTCGCGCGTCGCCCGTGATTTGTTTAGGGTTTGATTAGGGCCATGTTGTCGCCTACAGTACGTACTAGTTTAATCACCCTCGTAGTCGTAGTGTACAGTAGCTGGCTAGCTAGAGCTAGGTCGTCTCTATTGCATTGCTTGGCAGCGACGACGACGATCCATGCGCATGCGCGCGCATTGGCCATTGCTCGAGCCGGCCGGCCGGGCCTCTCCTCGTGAACCGGGACCCGGATTTGCCGCGGCTGTCCAAGAGATCTCGCGTGCTGTGTGGGTGTGGCTGCTAGGGCAATGGCGACGACGTGCGCCGGGAATGGGTGCTGGTTTGGACGCTAGCGCGGGACCGAGACCAACGGCCAGGATGCGCGCATAATCATCCCCAGCTGCAATAATCCTCTCCTCTGACCCGATCCCTCTGCGAGTCAGGGCCATTGCTGATGCGTGCAACATTTATACCGACCTATACGACGGTGCGATATAATGGTGCATTTCTTGCCGTGTCTCAAATAAACAAAAAGTTTTCGTAGTGCGATGCACTTTTGCAGGGGACCGGGAAAGGAAATGAGAAGGTGAAAAGGGTTAAAAAAACGGAGGTGACTAAACGGAGAGGCCTAAAATGGAGAGCCCTCCGAGGTTACTTCCTGCGACATAAAGTTATTTTTCTCAACAGAAAGGAGCACATAAGAGAAAGTAACTTTTAGTCACACATGGAGAGCCCTCCTAGGTTACTTCCCGCGGTACAAAATTACTTCCTTCAGCAGAAAGAGGCACACAAGAGGAAGTAACTTTGTGTCGAAAGAAGTAACTCTGTGTCGCAGGAAGTAACTTTGTGTCATATGAAGTAACTTTGTGTTGAAGAAAGTAACTATGTGTCGTGGGAAGTAACTTTTGTATCACAGGAAGTAACTATGTGTCCGAGGGCTATCCATTTAAGCCTAAATGAAGAGCCCTCTACATTTAGATTTTGCGAAAAAATATTTTTTCTCGCAATATAGTATTCTTGCCCCCCTTTTTTTTTGTTTTTCTTGTTTTGCAGATCATACAAACACGGACCCTCAGATACTACGAACACTGCACACACACACGCAACTCTACATTCTCTGTAAATCTTCGAGCACCGTTATTAACTCAGCGAAAGAAAAAAAACAAAAAGTCGTAGTCATCATGCATGCTGCTTAATAATTAGTTAAGAAGAAGTGCATGAGCAAATTATTCGGTCCAAGCAAGCAAGCATCATCGGTACTAAACAAAACAAAACAAATTAAGGACGAAGAAACAGTCATCAGGCGTGTAGTGCGTAGCTTCCCACGTACACAATTATTGTGATACGCATACCACACATGCATACTGTCCTCCTCCAGCATACATCCATCCATGATCCGTCGATCTCGTTCAGGTTCAGGTTTCAGGGATGGTCGAAATGATTACCGCCAGAGGGCAGGGTGGCCATGTGCACCCCTGCAGGAACATGAAATTATTTAGCAAGCAGCATGGTGCATGATGATCGATCAGTTAACCGACCGATCCATCGATCCAGCTGCCTAATTACATGCCGCAATAATTTACTAATCATCAACTTGCATTGATCGCCCGCACACCATGGTCGGGCCGGCAAATTAATCAGGCTAGCTAGTACTGTAGCACTTTGTTTACTGTCGAATCATCTCCGGTCTCGTGCATTGACAGTACTGTCAAATCATCTCCGGAAACAATGTACTGTACCCCGCTTGCGCTTGGACGGTATGTATTCACACATAACTTATTGAAAAATTCGAGATGCATGTGTAAACTTTTTATGATAATGTGCTAATAATAACCAAATTTGTTTGAACGCACCGCCGGCCGCCGTAAAAAAAAAAAGTCAAGTGTTTATCACACATCGCAATTATTTGCAAATAATAAAGGACTACACTGCTAGTACTATTTCCGTTATCATTGGCAGCAGGACCAAGTGGAATATATCATGCAATGCAATGTGGTTACCACACACACACACACACACACTCCATGTGTGTATATGGTGTGGAGAGCACAAACATGTTCATATCCAGTACTATCATTGTACTCTCTCTAATCCTCGCATACAGTACACGCCAATAATTCGATCGATGGTGTTTTTTCTTCCCAATTATTTGGATGAGGTGAGGTTATGATGATCGATCGATATACCGATGGAGGGATGGGTACGGTGATGGACTGGTCCGGCTGCACAACTGTACAACGACCCCCCCGGACAGAGCGATGAGATGAGAGCATTACATGGTTGGTTCGACCCACATCTGGGCGGTCGATCGTTTCTGCGTGCTGCATCGGCCGGTCGGTCTCTCACGCACTCATTCATGGTTGCAACTGAAAGCTAACGAACGCCCAGCTGGCCGTCACGTTGCGCTGCCGGCCGGCACTCCGGCCTAGCTAGCTGCTGCATCGATCTCTGCTCTGCTGCATGCTGTTCTGGTACTCTACCACCGGCCGCCCGGCCAGGCTCGCCGTATGTAGTAGTACAGCAGGAGTAGTATGTAGGTCGTCGCAGTAGCATTGCTGCTTGTCTTTTTGTTGCGTTTTTTTTTAGTTTGAAAAATGCTAATAGCAATGTGTTTATTTCACGTACCTTATGTAGCAATTTACACATTCTTAACACCTAGCATTAGCTTGACAAACGTTACTTTAATTAGATTGAGCATCAATCTCGATGGGCCTACCTACATACCTAGCTAGCTCCAACTTGCATTGTCTTGTAAGCTCTCTACGAATCCATATACATATAGATGGTTGAGATCTCTAGCAGCTGGTTCTTCTAATTAAGAGTAGCAAACAAGTTTACACGCTGTCAACTCGAGTCCGCCATTTATTTTTAATTCTCAGCAAATGTTTTTGTGATATATATATAATCGAGTTGTTTTCCGTTTAATCTTGTAGCAAGTACCAAGTAGTAGTAGTCATTTTCTCCGAACGAATTGAGATGATTTGACCAACACCACCGACCCTTTTTCAATGATAATGTAAATGATGACTCGACATACAAACCTGGAATGGAGTAGCTAGCTACTACATTAGATCTGCACACCACAACATCCACATGCACATGTCTGGAAAAAAAACACCAATGAACGAACGAATGAATTAACGTAACCAACCAATAATCAAACAGCTAGATACTAGCCAGTAGTACAGCAGCAACCGTCGATGGATCGCCGGGCCCACATGCAAGTAGCAGTAGTGGTCTGGACGCCCGACCGATGGATCGATGGGGGCAGTTATATGATTGGTGAGATCCGGGACCTCACAATCATAAGCTCTGCTCTGCTCGCCGTTGCCTGCTGCCGCAGTAGGTGTAGGGATATTTCCGTGATGCCGAGACTGCCCCTGGCGACCGCCCAGACCAGGAGGAGGAGGGGGCACCACGCGTCGCGTCGCGTCCACGAGGGCGGCACATGGGGTTCCCCCGGGAGGGGAGGGGGTCTCGTACAGGTGGGCCCGCTCCCTGCCGGTCGACACCGTCCGCTTCGTTCGAGGAGGACCAGACCGTCGCATGATTGGGCCGCACGTGACCCCCAGGCCCCAGCTGGCCGGCCCTGCTGCCCTCCTTTCCTTTCCTTCCTCCGTGTGCCGCCGCGGCCCGTGGGCGACCGATCGCTAGCGAGGAAAAATAAAACAAAAATTCACGAAAAAATACTGCTGCTACATCCACGCAACAACGTACTCCCACGACGTACAGTACCGAGTACTCTACTGCTGCCGCAACTAATTCAGGGTTGTACAGGAGTTGCTCCAGTCGTACCGACTTTTTTGTTTTTTTTGCCCTTTTTGCGAAAGAATCTCACAAATGCGCCCCTCCTGGAAAGATTTCAAAAAAATGGACCCTCAGCTCGGCGCCATGGACAGCGGCGCCGAGGTTAGACGCCTTGGCGCCACGGATAACGGCGCCTAGGTGGGAGGCTGCGCTGCCCTCGTGGCACGACGTGGCGGCGGACGTGGCGCCTAGGGTCGGCGCTCGACCGTGGCGCCGAGGGTCGGCGCCCGATCCACCCGCGCCTACCCTCGGCGCCCCGATTTGTGGCGCCTACCCTCGGCGCCCGATCCGTGGCGCCGAGGGGCCTTCCTCCGGGCCCATCCAATCCCATCGCCGCACGACGCCCATTCCACTCGGTCGGCTCCATCCTCCCCCGGCCGCGCGCCCGGCCGCCGGCGCGCGCCGCCGCCACGGCCGCCGGCCGCGGCCGCGCGCGCGCCGCCCCCGGCCCCGGCCTCGCCCGCCGCGCGCCCGTCCGCCGCCCCGCCCCGACCCGCGCCGCCCGCCCCGTCCGCCGCCCCCCTAGCCCGCCCGCGCCGTCCGCCGCCCCGACCCGGCCGCCGCCGCGCCGTCCGCCGCCCCCCCCCCCGACCCGGCCGCCGCGCGCGCCGTCCGCCGCCCCCGCCCCCGCCCGCTCCGCCCCCGACCCGCCGCCCGAGCCGCCCCGCCCCCGCCCGGCCGCCTAAGCCGCTCCTTGGCGCGAGGGGCGCGTCCCGCGGCCCGGCGCGGGCTCCTCTCGCGGCCGGGCGCGGCGCCTATGCGGCACGGCGGCTCGGGGCGGCCTCCGCGCGCGCGGTCCCGCTCGTCCCTCTCCTCCGATAGCAAGGTAAACTCTTAAATCTTAATATTTTCCATTTGTATTTAGCTATTTATCTTAGTTACATAATTCATAGACTTAGGAAATAAACATAGATACAATTGTAGACTTAGAAAAATTACTTATGGATATAAGTTGTCTATATAGACATAGATAGATACAATTGTAGAATTAGAGATATATGTATTTATAGACTTAGGGAAATTAGTCACGGACAAAAGAAATTTACTTCCAACTTACTTTTGTGAATTTTTGGTTGCAATTATAGATGGACAACCTAGTGACCATATATCATGGAGGTAGTGTGGAAAGAGACCGTTATGGAAATGTTGAGTTTCTTGAGATGCAATGTGTGCTCGTGCTATTCGATGATAGACCAAGTTTGAATGAGGTGATTTCAAGGGCTCGTGAGGAGTTACATTGTGCTAGACGTGATGTTGACATTGTAGTGGAGGGTGTAATTCACTTAGGTGCTCCACCTAATAATCTGAGGCGCCTCATCCCAATTGGGTCTGAGAATCAATGGGATAATTATGTGAGATCGGCACTGAAGAGCCAGTTGCAATGTTTGGATGTGGTAGTGCGCCCATTGCTTAATGCTCACACCAAACTGCCACGCACTGTCTCTCGTGTTGGTAATGAGATTGTGCGAAGTTTGGTTGATGCTGAATCAGCACCAAAAGAGGTGAATATTTCTAAGGCACCGGGTCATGATGGTGGGGCTGCTCCGCCCGAAGAGATTCCTTTGACACAGAACTATCCAAATAAGTATTGGGAGCTCAAATTTCTTCGAATCTTAGGGTTTTCCCACCAATCATTACTCTCATTGAGTATTTATATTTTGTGGTTTGCCATGTGTTGTAGGAAATGTTGCTCGAAAAAGCACGTGCACCTCCCATTCCCCCAAGTGAGTATCTTGATGATGGATTTCGCGCTTCGAATAGTGTCGAAGTTGAACCTCAAGCTATGAATGCGAGAGGAGGCTCATGACATGGATGATGATGAGCCTTATTACATGAATGAGGAGGAGCCTTATGACATTGCTATGGCCAGGTGATTCGGATGATGACCGCCCGGTTCGAGAGCTTACGAGAGAGTGATGTTGAGCTCATGAGGCGTGTTCTCCCCGGTGTTGACATTAGGGTACACGAATTTAGCAATCTTGAATTATCCGGTATGGCAATTGCGAAGGGCGGGATGCCGACCTTCTAGATGCTCCCGAGGCCGCTCACGGCATGGTTATTGAGAAAGGCATAGTTTTCAATGACCTTCCCGCTTTGAAGAGGTGGTTGCGGCATTATGCGGTGATACGAAAGAGGCCATACAAGGTCTTACATTCGTAAGCGGAGCGGCGATACACGGTTGTGTGCGACAAGGAAGGTTGTAATTGGAGGGTTTGTGGAAGGAAGCAAAAGCACACCGGTAAGTGGAAGATCACAAAGGTTGTTGGCCCACACACATGTGTTGAACTTGAGCTTAGAAGAAGGCACCGCCGCTAACCTCCACACCGATTGCCAAGCGCATGTTGGAGATCTTGAAGGGACAACCCAATATGAAGGTGTCGACAATTATTAGCACGATTAAGCGGATTTATGATGGTTATCGGATTACCTATGGTAAGGCTTGGAGGGCGAAGCGGGCGGCATGGAAAATGATTTATGGGGATTGGGAGACCGCGTATGAGAGGTTGCTCGAAGTTTTGAATGCAATCAAAGCGGTTAATCCCGGCATGCATTATGAGTACATGGCAAATCCAAACAAGACTAAGGGTGGAAGACAAATTTTCTTTCGTGCATTTTGGTGCTTCCCTCAGTGTGTCGAGGCATTTAAGTATTGTCGTCCAGTGTTTTCGATTGACGGCACATTTCTTACAGGCAAGTACCTAGGCACACTGCTTATAGCCATATCATGTGATGCAAACAATATGTTGGTTCCTTTGGCTTTTGCTCTTGTTGAAAAGGAGAACAATGACAGCTGGGGGTGGTTCTTGAGGCTTGTCCGGATACATGTGGTTGGGCCCGGTAGGGAGGTGGGTGTCATATCTGATAGGCACGGGGGCATACTTAATGCTGTGCGTGAGCAGATGGAGGGATATCCACCTATACACCATCGGTGGTGTAATCGCCACCTTGCGAGAGAATCTACTTCGAAAGGATGGTGTTAAGGATAATTTTGATCGCTTTATGATAGCATGCGGCAACTTGAGGATAAGCACTTTCTTGAGATTTTGGAAAAAGTCGAACGGACATCAAATGCGAGAAGGTAGACAAGTGGTTGTCCGGATTGATGAAAGATGTGCACAAATGGACTAGGGCTCATGATAAGGGTGGTTGGAGGTACGAGTTTCAATGCAAGCAACATGGCCGAGTCATTCAATAAGTTGTTGTTGGGGATACGTGCTATGCCCGTGAATGTTATTGTAATCTTCGGCTTCTACAAGCTTAATGAGTTTTTCAATGCTAGACATAAAGCCGCACCGGCGGAGCAAGAGGCTGGACATAGATGGGGTTGGAAGTCTAGAGACCATATCGAAAAAGCGATAGAAAGAGCAAACACACATGAAGTTACATGTTTCGATCATGAACGAGGTTCCTACGAGGTAGTACAAAGGGGTGGCACAACGTCAGATGGTGAGGTCCGAGAGTCGAGGCGACATGTTGTGGTCATCGAGGATTTTTCATGCACTTGTGGTGGACCAAGGCAATACCACTTTCCATGTTCTCATATGGTGGCGGCGTGCAACCATCGCAACTTTAGTTGGCGAGCTTGATACCTCCCGAGTTTAGTGTTGAGAACCTAATTCGTACTTGGAGTCCTAGATTTGTGCCAATTCGTGATTCCGGAGAGTGGCCTCCATATGACGGTCCTAGGTACATTGCCGATGAAGATTATAAATGGCGAAGCGCGGCTCAAGGAAGAGGTCGAGACACAAGATGGTCATGGATCAGGTTTCTGGAAGGTCTAGGCGGGGGAGAGCAACTCCTTTTCTTGCGACCCCGAGCTATATGAATGCGGGAAGTGTGGTAGATTGGGCCACAATTCACGCACTTGTCGTTGGCAAATTGCCCAGGTGCAATTACATTAAATTCACAAAGTTTTCTTTGCACGGCTCTACTTTGATGTTCGTTTCAAATTTTGTATTATTTTCATTCGGTACTCATGTTCATTTCAATTTTTTTTTGCGGGATGGCGCGGTTCCATCTGCCGGATCGAGTGTACGACCAGGCACCACCGAGGACGTCTAGTGGCGGAGGGGCAGGTATGGGTCGTTTTTTTCAATTAGTTTCTATTTCCACATGTTGTACGTATGATGAAATTACTCCATTCTAATTTGTAACTGTTACACAGGTCCCTCCCGTCCTTCGGCCTAGAACCCACCATGGGTTCTTGGAGATGCAGTACGACGAGCGTTACACTCCCCTCCTTCAGAGAGCAGGCCTGGATGTGATCTCTTACTCGGTTCGACGTGGTTTGCCTAAGTTAAACCCGCCGGCTCTCACTGCACTGATTGATAGGTACATATTTATCACTGCATGTCACACTTCTTTAAATAACATTAATTCCTTTTCCATAACACTCTGACTAACTCTACTTTCCCAATCTTGCAGATGGCGACCTGAGACACACACGTTTCATCTACCGTTTGGGGAGATGACAAGTTACACTTGAGGATTGCCGAAGATACTTGGCTTGCCGATTGCCGGGATGGCCGTGACGGGGCCTTGTAGGTCCGATGGTTGGAGAGACCGAGTACGAGCCTTCCTTGGGCGCGACCTACCTCCCCGCCGAGGAAGGGTCTCGTACGAGTGGGGTGCAAATCACTTGGCTACGTCAAGCTTTCGGACACCGCCCGACAAATGCGGACTTGGAGACGGTTGTGTACTATTGCGGGGCATGGATTCTTCACCGTTTGGTTGCATTCTCTTCCCCGACGCGACGGGTGATGCGGCCTCATGGATGTACATTCACTGCCTCACCGACTGGGATCAGGCTGGACAGTATAGCTGGGGCTCTGCAGTGTTGGCTTTCCTCTACCGACAGTTGTGCGAGGCGTGTAGGCGCACTTCGACCACTGCCTCACTTGGTGGTTGCACGTACCTCTCGCAGCTTTGGATGTGGTCTCGTGTCCCGGTTGGTCGTCCACGGAGTTTTCCCTCGTCGCCCTTGGTTCCCCAATGTCGACCCTCGACGTCGGCCCACGTTGCTTACTTCGGGACCGGGTCAGTGTACCTCACGAAAGGAAACCTCGAGCGTATGTTGAGTACTCGAACGAGATGGATTCTCTCACCGCCAGCAGTGTACGTGATTTATTTTGAACTTGTTACATTGCTTTGATGTTCATTTCAACTTGTTACATTTTTTCCGTTAGTACTTAAAATTCCTCTTTTTTTCAGGTTAATTGGGAGCCGTACGAGGGTCAGCAAGGTACTTCCTTTGCGTTGAGCACTATGTGTGTCATGGACGAGGACATGTACAGGATGATTTGCCCTCTGATATGTTTCTATGCTGTGGAGTACCACTTGCCCCATAGAGTTGCACGACAATTTGGTATGCGACGACTTTTGGCCGATCCAACCGGTATCTACTTCGGTCGAGTTGCACAAGTAAGATTGTCTTTCCTAGTTCTCTTACCAAACATTTGCGTTAAAGATATCTAAGCGGCCTTATGAAATGAAATGCGGGGGTGGATCGTCGGAGGAAGAAGAAGGTTTTTGATTGGGCTGAGGAACACAAGAGTTATGTTGCTGAATGGGATTTGCAGGGTGATAATCTCGATGATAATGAGGAACCACACACAAACAGAGAGTACGAACGGTACCAAGCTTGGTACCGGCGAGCTACTAGATGCAGAGTTGAAGACACGGTGGACACATGAAGATTATGCTGACATAGAGTCTACTGACGACGAAGCAACGACATACGACGAAGCTACTCGTGTTGGAACCCAAGTCGAGATAGCACCGATATTGGACCGAGTGGTAATTTCGTACATTTTACTTCTTTAGCCTGTACCTGTAGAGGCCTTTAGTTTCTAATGTTGCGTTGTTTTCTTTGTGCAGGGCAACACCCTCAGACGCTCAGTAGATGACATTGAGGCCTTCAGTGTGACAGTTGGCGACCAGAGGACCCGTTCCTTCCTACAGGTAAGCTTGTTGAACACATCTTCAATACTTGTGGTAATCGTTATCAACTAACTTGGATTTTGGGTTTACAGAGGTTGAAAAAGCGTCTACGTCTTGCGGCCTGGTCGTTGCGGTTGTAGGTCCGTCACGATGGATGACGTTCACGAGCCATCGACAGTACGAGCTCGGAGGACACGACACGCCGTTGCGGGTTGCCGACGACATTCGCCGGACGAGATTGGACCATCTCGGCTACATGATGCCCCTTCGACTCGGGCTTCACCACGTCGATTGATCCACCCGCCAAACGAGATACACTCCGGTGCACCGATGCTCTAGGGAAGGGCAAGGGTAAGACTAAGAGGAGGACTTGAGTTGACGCTCGTTGTATTGCATGTATCATGGATTGTACTATGTCTTGTTTTATGTATTGTACTATGGATAGAATTGTATTATGGATTGTGGTATGGACCGGATCGTATTATGTATTGTGGTATGGACTATATTATGGAGGAATGTGTGTTGCTAAATTTGGTTGTGTATGGATGACTATATTCATAATTATCTGTCATGCTATGTATGAAAATACAGGGGAGATGCTGCCAAAATTTTCTCATACAACAAACGAAATTGCAAGTTTCACAACTTAATGCATGAGACTTACATTAAACAACCAGACAATCGCAATGGCATGTACGACGCTTCTACTACCCTAACCATGTGCCTTACCTAGTCATAACATGCCTTAGGGAATTTAGAAATTTGATTACAACATTCCTAATTAATCTAGTTGTACGAGAACTGCCCCGACAACATAGAGCCTCCAGAGTGTTGGGACTGCATATAGTAGTACCCAGCTGGGGGTGGCGGTGGAGGTGAAGGTGGAGGGGACCAATCTTTAGTTGGTGAGTTGATCTTGTTGTGGCATTCACAAGTGCAGGTGGAACATTTGCAACACCGATCGTCTCCTGCGGTAGACGATGGATCTGGAGAAGCCAGTGCCTCCGACAGCTCCCGCTTCAAGTTGTAGATGACGACGTCCTCCAAGTAGTCGATGTACCGTTGATAGGGATCAATAGGCCGGTGGATCCACCCATTGCGAGAAGCCGCAATTCTGCTGGCCGGGTGGAGTACCGCAAAAGGTAAGAAAACATTAGCGAACCAAAGAAACATGATGAACAAATTTGTCTACATTGCTTACCCACGCATATGGACGGTGCCGAAGCGGCGACCGAGTTGTTCCATCCCTCGTAGACTTGCATCACGCATAACTCACCGTGTGAACACCTAGGCCACAACACGGATTGCTTGGGTGCGTAACTTCTAACTTCACGCATGGAAGTGAAGTCACTCTTTCCTTTTAGTGGAAAATTGGCTACAAAATACGGAGATTGCTCGTTGCCACAACTCGAGACCGAAATCGTTTTCATCCCCACTCCCGGAAGTCATTGTTGAATGATGTGAGAAGCAAATGAGTGAAGGGTGGTTCATATAGGTCGAAGTAGAATGGTGGGCCATTCGATCCGTGGGAAGGGAAACACAACAGTGACTCAGTGAAAACACACCCTACTACTAAGGCACTGTTGCGGTGAAAACACACTCTACTACTAGGGTATTGCTGCGTTGTGGGCCAGTCGATCTGTGGGAGGGGAACGCGTCAGTGACTCAAAGGAAACATACTTTTTCAAATTTCAAGGTGATGTTTCTGATTTTAGTTTTACATTTTAGTTAATCACTTTAGTTTTACATTTTCCAAATATAAACTACACAATTTTTCACTCTTAATAATCTTAGTGAACATACTTTTTCAAATTTCAAGGTGATGTTTCAAATTTCAATATGATATTTCAAATTTTAATGTGTTGATTCAAATATTTCAACAATTTACATTGCCAATAAGTTTCATACAACTCATATTTCAGCAAATCACAATGCCAACAAAAGAAATAATACAACTCATAGCAAACTTATATTTCTTCAAACCCTAACTAACAAAGTGAATGTGTATGACCTAATACAACTTATAAACAACAAATCAATGAGTTAAAATTGAGGAGGAATGAGGAAATACTTGCCTTGTCACAATCTACGGATCAAATCGAAGTTTTTATGGTCAAATCTTAGGAATCGAAATGTGGAGACGTAGAAGGGGAGGAAGAGGAGGTAGAGAAAAACCGAGGAAGGTTCGGCTGCGAGGGGGACGGGCTATGAAGGCCCCTCGGCGCCACAGATCAGGGCGCCGAGGGTAGGCGCCACAGATCAGGGCGCTGAGGGTAGGCGCCGTGGATCAAGGCGCCGACCCTCGGCGCCACAGATCAGGGCGCCGACCCTAGGCGCCACGTCCGCCGCCACGTCGTGCCACGAGGGCAGCGCAGCCTCCCACCTAGGCGCCGTGATCCGTGGCGCCGAGGCGTCTAACCTCGGCGCCGTTGTCCATGGCGCCGAGCTGAGGGTCCATTTTTTGAAATCTTTCCAGGGGGGGCGCATTTGTGAGATTCTTTCGCAAAAAGGGCCAAAAAAACAAAAAAGTCGACCAGTCGTACTCTCGTAGCTAGGGTGAGAAAAAAAATATAAAGAGAGTTTTGCTCTTTCAAGCATGTTTTAACCTTCCTTCCTCGCAAATTAAAATTAAAGAAACAACTCCTTCTGTTTCGTTTTGATTTTGCTAGATTCATAACTAAAGCTATGCATTTGGATTGAGAAACAGATATGCATGCAAGCTTCGATTGAATTTTGCAAGTATGCTTCGCTTCAATAATCCTTGTGCATTTCAAACGAGCCCGGCGGTCATGGCGAAGACATGGACATGGCTTAATTTTCTACGAGGCCACAATCAGTTTGGCAAAAGGAAGTATCTTCCGTCACAACAAAGACAACGGTTAGAGCCGTTTAGCAAGAAAAAAGTGTTGATGACAATAAGGCAACGTATCAAAGTGCAAACCAACTAGTTCGTTTTTCCATATATGTATGAATCTTCGTATCCCCATTTTCGTTGATGTGGACATTAGCAGCTCAACCAATTATTGGCACGGGCCATACCTCATGCTAATCAACGTCCATAACTTTTTTTCGAATAAACATATTTAATTGTACATACTTAGTGCCCAATTTAAATTTTCCGACCAACTAGCTATTTCATCAGCATGCACCATGCCATGCGTATATCCTACTTTCTGAACAATCACGTCACGACTAAAATACCCCTTCCACAAAACCAAATGTGCTCTGACCATAAACAATACAAAACCATCATTAAGCTATAGCATTTGGCATGTATGAAATTCATATAGGTAGGGTCAGCTCTAGCTAGCACTATTGCCTTCGGTACTACTAGCCCTTGTGTGTGACAAGTGCCGATTAGAAATGTTAACCGATAAATAAAAAAGATAGAGAAGAGAGGAAGAATTAAAAAGATTGGCCACTTGACCCGACAACAACATCTAGGGGACTTGAACGCCACCCTAAGTGCACGTCCTACGCCATTATTCAAACACCCCCCCACCTGCTTAATGCAGCTTTCAGCATAAGGTTGGTCCTATCTTCCTCCCTGTCATGTCAAGATACATAAAACATGGGACCAAATATCATTGTATTTGTATAGATGGTATATGATCATGCGCCACTAAATAATTAGTTCCCTCCGCAGAAAGCTAGTAAAAGGACCAATTCAAAGATAATGATGCCAGAATAAGAATCATCTAATAACATTGCATAACTTTTACTAATTTTATTTTTACCGCAAAAAATATTAAATATACCATATATGTAAATTTTATTAAAATCAATATAGCTTTTTTTATTACTTAAAAATCTAGTGGCGAAAAAGGGGGCATGCTTACTAGACACTAGATACTTTTGAGAAGAAGCTTCATCATTTTTTACCAACTTGGACGTGAATATATATATTACAAGATAATGAAATTGATTAGTGATATGATATGTTGTCGACGGATTAGACGATCCTGATATACGATTAACTTTTCTAACCGACCAGTTAACCTTAATGATGGTCATGTAGTATATATATGTAATCAGTTGATTAAGTGTAGTAACTCAAAGTTTTGTTGGCTTACTCCTAGTCCTGATTCTGATTTCTGGTGTTGATTCCGCGGTCATGTTTTCCTGTTGAACATCCCCAAGTGCAATCTAATTAGACTAAAGCCGATGATGGAACCTGATCAGGTTGCACCTTAAATAGAACAGAGATTATAGTACATTATCAGCAAAAGCGCCTGCAACAGCTGATACATGACCAAATTCTCTAGTCCTCCTCACTTACAACCTGTAACTCAAAAGTTTGTTAGTTTTCCCTTATACTCCCCCGGAATCTGAATCTGATGTGTCTGGTTAGACCGCCCAATTAAAGATATGTCCAGACTTGTTTATTAACATTCCCAGACTTGATTAATTAGCAGGAAAACAAAAGAGAGAAGTTTAGTGAGAGGGGGAAAAAAAGGGGGAGTACTAGTAGTAAAGCTCTCGGCGCAATCATTGAGTGCATCAAGGAGAAAGTGCAAGGCCCCACGGTGCAAAGAATGGAGGAACAAGCAAACAACCACTGATAGATGGGATGGAGCTGGGAGGCAAGCATGGCCCAGCCAATAATTCCTCCAACCTGGGCGAGGTAGGTTGGACG
The DNA here is from genome assembly GCA_947561735.1 of Cenchrus americanus. Lineage (NCBI taxonomy): Eukaryota > Viridiplantae > Streptophyta > Magnoliopsida > Poales > Poaceae > Cenchrus > Cenchrus americanus. The sequence goes on from OX387240.1 coordinate 80,713,157, forward strand.
CTGATAGTAGATCAGATCAGTTAGAGGAGGAGGTAGAGGAACATGTATGCCCCCCCCCCCCCCGAAATTGACGTTCATAATCACCCCGTTGTTACGCAACAAAGGTATCAATACAAAGACTCCGTCCCAACAAACACTCCATATGTGGTGGGCGGCGGCTATCACGGTCGAAAGTCGCTAGCGCGGGGGTGCTCCTTGCAAATCTTTCCCACTCCCCGACGGTTTTCGTAACAGATGGTTTAACGTGTTACTCCATAGTACTATGTACTAGTTCGCTTGGCTACTTCGTGACAGTATCTCTGCAGGTGCATCACATTAGGTAATACTATTATTGTTTTGCTACCGAATGGAAACCATTTAATTACTTTTTGCTAAACAAAATACTGAAAAGGAATGAACGATGATGGGGCCTTCGGGGCTGAGGGGGGAAATAAAATAATTTAGTAGTATTTGCCGGGAGAGGGAAGGAGGATATTTGGGAAGGAAATGATGAGCAGACCCAGTGGATGGCTGGATTGGAGGCCCCAATGATTGCGGGGGGTTTGTGGGGGTGTCAGGAAAAGCCCCGGCAAAGCGAGGCGCACGGCCGGGCCGGTGGGCCACCCCTGTCCCTCCTTGCTTCTCTCCTCTCTCTCTCCTCCACCCTCGCGTGGGCCCCGCCCCAGGAGGGGGGCGGCCGCGGGCGGCAGCAGCAGCAGCGCTGGAAATCGCCCGCGGCCGCTGCAGAGGCGGGCGGCAGCAGCAGCTGTGCGCCTCCGCGTTTTCTCCCGGCTCGGTCGGACGGACGGACGAGCCGATCGGATCGAATCGGTCGGGGGAGCCACGAGCCGGCTCGACTCAAGCCTAAGCCAGCCTTGTTAATCATGGGCTGGAACGTGCTGTTGTATTTCTTTTTAATGGCCTTGCTTTTAAACTGTGTCCATGGAGATGAGAACAGCTGGATTAGAAGGCAGCGTGAAGATTCACGCACAGTTGTCTGCTCATCAGGCATCAGCCTGCCAGCTTACATGGATTTATATTACTAGCAGAATCACAGTGGAGTACCAATTCCAAATTCCATGCATATTCATTTCCATTTGTTTATTCGCATAAGGCGCCCACATTTTCTTGAAACAGAATGATTATTACGTCCATCGTAGGTGATATTAGAGCAACTCCAGCGGTAACCTGCAAATTGAGGTCTCCAAACTATATTTGGAGGCCCTACTCTAAAAAATAGAGGCTCAAAATAAGTTCTCCACTCCAATGGGGATATCAACTCATACCTCTATTTGAGAGTGGGCCCCATCTGTCAGGAAGGAGGGACTTCACCGTGTTGCTGCTGCCCCAATCTGCATTTCCTCCCGTCGGTGGCGGCCGCTCAGACCCGCGCCGCGCTCGCCGCTCCGCTGTGCCCCGACCGTGCCGCCGCCGAAGCGCCGCCGAGCGCCGCTCCTGAGCGGAGAGCACGACCTCGAGGGAGCTTGGAGGCGTGGCCGAAGGAGGCCGGCAGGCGGCAGCTATGGAGCTCGCGGAGAGCAGCTGGTCGGGAGGAGAAGAGGAGGCCACGCGCGCAGGCAAACAACAAAGTAGGAATCAAGGTACGAGCAATTAGCCCCTTCCTCCTTCAATTTTGATTTTGATTTGATCCCCTAACCCAACCTGGAGGGATTTGGATCCATGTCTGATCAAACACGAAAAGGATCATCCTCTCGTTCGATTTGGATCTGGATCCCCTTGCTCCGTCTCCTTGTCAATACGTAACCAATTTTCAATCGCAAGCTGCCAGATCCTGATTTTCATCCATCACGAATCGCTTGCAGGTTCGTCGGCACGTTTATCGCCGAACAAGCACGCAGGTGTGCCTGTCCATCGCTGAGCAAGCGCTGCAAGACGCCGGAAGGAGGAGGAAGAGCCAAACGAGGAGGTTGGGGAGGGAGCAGCTGCTCCTCAGCCGATGCCGAGGCTGCGGAGGCCGCCATCGCCCCCAAGACAAGACATTCTCTTCTCTTCCCTTCCACCTTGTGCACGAGCCCAACGCCGTCGTCGGCGCTGCCATCGCCGCCCGCGCCCGTCGCCGAGCTGCGCCACCACCACCGGGCGCCCGGGTGCGAGCGCGAGAACCCGATGACCGCGAGGAGGCCAAGGAGGCAGAGCATGGCGGCCCTCGCCCGAGCCGCCCGGCCCGACGTGCCGCCCCGCCCGGCGGCGGCAGGTGACCTCCCGAGGTAGGGCGCGACACTGCCGGTGTGCCATGCGCGTGCGCGTGCCCGTGGAGGCCTCGACACTCAACACTACTGGTGTGGTGCTCCTGGAAGGCCAGCGACGCGCGCCGTCCAAGAACAAGTACCTGCTCCCGAGGTAGGGCGCGGCGCGACCGGCCATTGGTGCGGCGCGGCGCGGCGGTGAGCTAGTGGAAGGGGATTTTTCAGCTGAAGCGGAGCGGAGCGAAACCGCCGGCCCATATCTCGTCGTCGGCCGTCGGGCCCTCGCACGCCCCAGTGAGGATGGCGCGGGAGCGCGCGGGGCCGGTGGTGGGGAAGCGCATGGCGGACGGCGAGGTCGTGGCGTCCGGGGGAGCGCGCGAGGCCGACGAGGGCCGCGGCGGCCGGGTATAGCACGGCGGACGGCGCGGCGGGCCCCGGTCGAGAGCCGCAACGACCCCCGCGGCGGCCGGGGGTTCGGAGACGTGACGGCGTCGGGTTGAGGCCCGGCCGAAAGAGGCGGCCATGGCGAGCCGAACGGGCGAAGCTCGCGCACGCGCCACGGGGCTTGCCGCGGCCGGGTGCTCGACGACGACGTCCACGGCGGCGGGGTCGCACGACGTCCTCCTTGGGGGCCTCGAAGACGACCGCGCACAGCGCGCCGCCGCGGCCGGGTACCTGCGGCGGTCAGGTGTTGTGGGAGAGAGACGGGAGGAAGAGAGGAAAAGGTAAGTAAAAAAAGGAAAAATAATAAAAATGGTGGGACCACATTTTGGAGGGGGAGTAGAGGGCCTCCAAGAATGGAGGCTTGGAAGGGAGATTTGGAGGGGGCCTCAAAAATGAAGGGCCATTTAGAGGCTCTGCTGGAGTTGATTTTTTTGCCCAAAACCTTCAAATTTTGGAGTAGAGGCTCATATAGAGGCCCCCACCGGAGTTGCTCTTACAAGTGATGGATAATCCGAATTGTTAGCGGTAGTAGTGTAAGAGCAACTCCAAGAGCCTCTCCAAAAATCACTAGCTAAAACATTAATTTGGCTAGTATGTAAAATAAAATAGCTAGAGAAAAGTTGATGAAATCCAACAGACTAGCTAAAATCAACTCTCCATATGCTCTACCACTAGTGGGTCCCGCCTGCCATACTCATGTACGAGGGGATAGCTAGCGGGACTGACTAGCCAAAGATGGCTAGCGAAGCCCCCGGTTTAGCTAGAGGAGGATAGCAAGGGCAAGTTTAGCTAGTCTGTTGGATTGAGTTTTTGAACAAGTTTTCCATTTTATAGCTAGTTAAGCTAAGATAGCTAGTCTCTTGGAGTTGCTCTAATTCAGGTGCAAAAGGACTAAAAAGGGCTACTCGTTACTCAGGGCTAAAAAATGGCTTATTGATCGCTTAAATTTACTGCCATATATGAACAGTACTACTACATACACAACTGGATAACATAATGTGGAGGATAATGATGCAGCGTAAAGATATTCACTGTCGGCTCAGCTAACTCTTTCTTGGGTTTTTAGAGTGTAATATAAATCATCACGTACGATGGCATCCATGCAGCATGTAATCTCCTGCACTGAATAATTGCTAGCTACTATTACCATGATTTTATTGGTTGCTGTATGCATGTACGCGCATCAGGCGTGCTCGATGATATTGCAAGTCGGCTCTACATTGCGAAACGGAATGATTGTTACTTACATTGCAAAAAAGCCGACCGTTTGCCGGCTTCTAGTTTCAGCTTGTTTTGATCACAAGTTGAATTTAAGCTGTTACAAACCATAACCCGTCTCTCACCCCAGTACGTATATCATATACGTAAGAGACAACATGTAACAAATGAATCTTACTCCCCCGGTTTGGTAAATAAAGTCGTTTTATACATCAACACAGTCTCCAAAGTACAACTTTAACTTATTATTTTTATAAAAATACTTATTAAAAACTAACATATGTGTATACTTTTATGAAAGTATTTTGCAAGACAAATATATTTATGTAGTTTTTGCATTTCCAAATTAACTCAACGACTTAAGAGTTATTCACGATTTATATTCCCAATGTTTGGCTCAAATCCTGTCCAAAACGGCTTCATTTATCAAACCGGATGGAGTACTTTCTTGCAATGTATTAATTGTTAATTCAAGGCGTTGTTAACGTCTTCTGGGATACGCGGGTAATGACGTGGGTCATCATTATGTTTCTAAGTACGTTGATCATACCGCCTGCAGGAAACCGGGAGCAATGTTGCCAATCAGCAGGCCAGCTAGCATATGACCACAAACACTGCGAATAATTAAAAAGATTAATCCCATTAATTTGTTGCTTGCTTGCTAGCCCTGTAATAGGCGGTAGATGACTACATACCAGTGTTGATGCGACGTGGATTTGGAAGCTATAGTGTGTTGTTTGTATGTTTTAATTTGGCTCGGGCCGCCGCACCGGCGAGCTACCGGCCTACCGCCGCCCCCAGGAATTCTGAGACAAGCAACACTTAATAATAACCTAGTACCACAAACGGTGGTGATCATGCATAATAATTTGCTACGTACTCCCTCCAATCTGGTAAAAGAAGTCGTTTATTACAACAATAGTCTCCAAAACACAAATTTGACTTATTTTTTCTATAAAAATATTTATTGAGACGTTATTTATGTATATTTGTATAAAGATGATTTTCAAAACAAATTTATTGATATGATTTTCACATTTCTAAACTTAATGACTTAAAAAGTTATTCATCATTTATATTGCCAATAACATTTGATCTAAACCTTATCCAAAACGACTTCTGTTACAAAACCGGAGGGAGTACTCTTTCCGATCCAAAATAATTGGTCATCTTGCATTACGAGGAGCCAACAAGTTTTAAATTTGACTGAATATATAGATAAATAATATTAATATTTGTGTCTCTAAATAAGTTTGCAATGAAAATATATGACATGATTAATCTAATATTTTTTATTTAGTATCATAATCATTAATATTTTTAATATGTATTTGGTCAAACTTTAAAGTGGTTGACTCCCCGAAGGGCGAGATTCGGTGGCGGAGCTAGCTTGTGGCAACGACTAGGGCCTCGCCCAGCCGCACAGCGGCAGCTAGCGCAGCAGCCATTAGGGGTTAGCCGGGCAGGGTCTGAAGGCGGATGACGCGGGCAAATTGGGTTGCTTGCGGAAGAGGAGGCGGCGGCGGCCGACGAGTGGAGAACCAAGCTGCAAGCGGCGGGGGTTACCAGTGGAGAGCTGGAGCCGGTGGACGGCAGCTGAAGGGATCCGTTGCGGGTCGTGACCTTTTTCGCGCAAGTCACCGCTGGATTGTTGCTGCCGTTTCTATCTTTTGCCTTCATGTGGTTCCAGCTATACCTCATGATTTCGTTTTTGACAAAAAAAATTAATGAAGAGATGTGCAATTTACCATGACTAGGGCCGCGACCTGGGCGGCCCTAAGTGCAGCCGCACCGCCACTGCCGAGATGTGCAATTATTTTAGGACGGAGCGAGCAGTACATCTGGCTCGCTGTACATCTGGCTCGCTGCGTTGACCTCTTCCAATCCCCTCGTTCCCGTGGCGGTTTGCATGCATGGATCCACGCGATCTTGTCGCGTACAGTACACGTACGTGTACGTGCGTACATGCGCTAGAGGCTGCATGCACGCGGCGCCTTGTTGCTTGCATGCTGCTCGGCCTTTGCGAGTCGCGCTCGCGCTTCCTAGGGATCATCATCAGCTAGCGCCAACGCATGCACCGCCGTATCGGAAGGAGGGGACGAGACGACGACTGCAGGAGGGAGCCACAGCCACTCGATCGCTTTTATCCCGGTCGCAGCTGACAGACAGGTTGCACGGGTGGGGAACCGGTCAGCTAAGCTAGCGACTCATCAGCGCGTGTGCGTACGTGCAGCAAGATCCAATATTCTCGTAGAGGATTCCAAAGCTAGCAGGGACCCTGCTCCGGCCGTAGCATTTCGTTCCTGGCCAGACGCCACCATGCATGCATATGCGTGCACACCTCCACTGAATTTGTTTCTATTGTTGTTTTTCCGACGACTCTCTCCTGATGAGTCCTAACATTTTTTGCTGCTTCAGTGATTGGGCATGTATCAGCGCATACAGCAAAGCATGATCACGTATCACGTCATCGTGTACACAACATATACGTACAACATACTCCCCTCCGTTCCAAACTGTTAGTCGTTTTCAATTTTTTTAGCCTCGTACTATTACTATGCACCTATATGTAATTTTTTTAGGATATCATTTAAAAAACTTTGATTACCGACAAAAAAGAAAGGATTTCATGACATTTCGGCTGAAAAGCGTATATTTGGACGAAGAGAGGAAACATATATAGTTTTTGTCGATGTAAAAAAAATCCCAAAATTTCACGATGTGAACGCCGCCTGTTTCCTTGTTTTGTGACCAGAGCAAGTTTTCTACGAGTGTTACTTAAGGTCATGTTCCGAATAGAGTATTATATTGTACATCTATCTTCCCTCATTTAAGCCCGCCCTATAACCCGTGCAATTTGTGACCATCTGATGGCGTGCAATGCACACTTGCTAATTCTAAGCTCCCACTCCTTCAATAAAATCATCCTATTTAGCCGGGCCAGCAGACCAACCAAAGCAAAAGCAAAGCGTAGTAGGCACCGGACAGACAGACAGCCGAACGCACGCACGCGCCAAGTCCCAAGGCGCCCGCCTGCTGCTGCTATACTACGACAGGCCCTACCCGCACGGACGAACGAGCCGACGAGCCGATGAGACAGGCTCGGCTGAGGGAGCCGATGGAGGGGGGAGATCGCCGGCCGGCCGGGTCAAAGCGGCTGGAGCAGATCGCTCATGGCCGCGATGATGAGCTGAGCGCCTGAGCCTCAGCCTGAGCGATCTCCCGGCCATTAATAATTGCGGTGATGAGATGAGCAGGAGAGAGAGAGAGAGCGCGCGCTTGAGCCGAGCGGAGGGAGATCCACTCCACCCGCACGGCACAGCTCATCATTTGCATCGCTGCGCTGCCCTGTCACCACAGCCACCCGATCGACTCCCCCCGCCTATTTATACACCTCCTCCCTCCACCACCGCATGCCATCCATCATCGCCATCCTCCAGCGCCGGCCTGCTCGCTCTCCCGATCGACCCACCTCGCCGCCCGCCGCGCCGTTCCCTCTCCCACCACTCCGGCGAGGAGGATCGGAGGCGTCTAGTCTTTCAGACAGACTAGACGATATGATTCCCCAAAGCACCACCAGCAGCCTCGACCTCGGCCTCAGCCTCGGGCTCACATCCCAGGGCAGCCTCTCCTCCTCCACCACCGCCGGCTCGTCCGGCGGCGCGCTCTCCCCGTGGGCCGCCGCGCTCAGCTCCGTCGTCTCCGCCCAGCAGCACCAGCAGAGCCACAACCACCACGGCGCCGCCGCGGCGGCGACGGCCGTAGATCCCGACCGCGCGGCGATGCGCGCGTCCACGTCGCCCGACAGCGCCGCCGCGCTCTCCAGCGGCGCCAGCGGCGGGGACAACAACAACAAGAGGGAGCTCGAGCGCACCGGCTCTGGCGGCGTCCGCAGCGACGACGAGGACGGGGCGGACGGCGCCGGCGGGAGGAAGAAGCTCCGCCTCTCCAAGGACCAAGCCGCCGTCCTCGAGGAGTGCTTCAAGACGCACAGCACGCTCAACCCCGTAAGCACCTCTTCCTTCTCCGTCGAGATCACGCGCATCTTCCTCCTCGTCGTGAATCGTGATCCATCCGTCATCTATGGGCGAAGCGAAACAGTACAACTGATCGACATTTTTCTACCCTTTTCCCCGCTCGCAGAAGCAGAAGGTCGCCCTGGCCAACCGCCTAGGCCTCCGGCCGCGGCAGGTGGAGGTGTGGTTCCAGAACCGCCGCGCCCGCACCAAGCTCAAGCAGACGGAGGTCGACTGCGAGTACCTCAAGCGATGGTGCGAGCGCCTCGCCGACGAGAACAAGCGCCTCGAGAAGGAGCTCGCCGACCTCAGGGCGCTCAAGGCCGCGCCCTCGCCCGCCGCGCAGCCCGCCTCCTCCTCCCCCGCCGCCACGCTCACAATGTGCCCCTCCTGCCGCCGCGTCGCCGCTAACCACCAGCAACAATGCCACCCCAAATCTAACAACGCCCCCGCCGCCGCCGCCGCCGCCGCCGTCGCCGGCAGCGTGGTGCCCAGCCACTGCCAGTTCTTCCCGGCCGCCGTTGACCGGACAGGACAGAGCACGTGGAACGCCGCCGCCGCGCCGCTCGTCACCAGAGAGCTGTTTTAAGAACAATCGACCGGATCGATCGATCGATCTCGCCATGGCCGCAAGGTGATGGATCCACTGATGATGGATGGATTGATTAGAAGAATGAACACAAGTTCTGATTAGGATCCCGCAGGTGGCGGCCGGAGTAATTAATTAATTAATTAATCAGTTAATCAGGAGAGGAGATTTTCTTTTTCTTTCCTTTTTTTTCCCTTTTGGATGAATTCATCATTTGGGTTTCTGAAAACAACAAGGACGACGAACGAACGACAAACAAATATGGCTGTCCGCTTTTTCCTGGACGGCGTGTAAACCAGTTCACCTAATCTGCTTGCTGGTTGGTGAAATAACAGCGTGATTGATTGTGCTAATTGATTGGTGAAGAAAGTTAATGCAAATCAAATCTTTACTGATTTCTTGCCCAACAAAGCATCACCGGCAACCATTCTGTCGATCAATCATCATTCTTCCTTTTGTTTTGTTTTCTTTTTTTGGTTGCGCTGTTGCCGGGTAATCTGCACACCTGACCTAACATCTTTGCTTGCTGTTCTTCAGTCCCAACCAAATCTTACTACTACAGTGACGCCTGTGACTGAGATTAGGTGACGGTGATGCAGGATTCATTAGGTTTTCTGAACAGGAAAAGCTGGTGGTAACTGCAGATAAAATAAATATGAGCAAGTTCGTGTTCTTTAATCGAAAGCAAATCTGCAGAGCAGTGACACACAGGTTAAAGTCGCGGTCAGAGCTTTAAGTGGTGTGATTAGACTATGTTCCTGCCTGATTGGGTTTGGGCCGGGGGGTGTTCTTTTCAACCGACAATTGTATCTTTACGCGATCTGCAGGGATCAACGTTATTTGAAAGCTTGCTTCCAGCTTTTGAGTCCTCCCATGAACAACTTGCGTTGCCAATCAGTGCAAGAGGGAGGACTGACCTAACTAACGCAGCTACTGTACTCAAGATGCCTAGAGTGCTCAGGAACAGCACTAGAAAGATCGATCCTGTTTAAATCTGGGGAAATATTTTCGATCGATCCCTAAGAAAATCGAACGATATCCTCTGATATTTTTGCAAAATTAGTTTTGCAAAATCACAGGAAGTGAAAATCCTGGGTTTCGAACAATGCCTGCTAACATAGTAACGTGTAGTAAAGCTGTTCTTTGAGCCTTTATTAACCATGTCCATGCAGCTGATTTTTTTTTTTTTACTTTTGCGGTCTTCTGAAAAGTTAGTTACTTTACTTTAATCACTGTTCCATTGCTTTAATACTTTCTTTGCATCCATATTGAAGCTGATGCATGTTGTCACGAAAGGTTCACCTGACCCCAGAATATTTTCAATATCTACTCCATCTTAAGTTGGTTGACAGTTTGTGCTCACCTTTTATGTTGCGCTCCTTATCAACAACTGGTAGCATTACTGAAAGAGGGACAGTCCAACTGAACATGACAACAGTTCCTGTGGAGAAACAAACTGCGTAAAACAGCAGCAATATGCACAATTCAAAGCTACTATCAGAATCAAATGATGAATGATGACAATCCGTATTAACTAAGACATACAAAGACATCAAGGTAGCTGTACATATATGCCACTAGATTATTATTTTTTACATTTCACTTGAGCTGCATAACCTAAAACCCTTTTTTCAAGACTACTTCACATAAGATTTTCCAAGGAAAAAATAAATGACATCTTCACTGTAAGTGAAATCAACCATTGCTGAATCACTTGCTTTTCGATCTCCAGTCCATGATTGCAGAACGAAGAGAATGATTTGGTATCAGGCTCTTGTTCGGTAAACGCAGATTGGTCATCGGGGATGTGTCGTTCGTACTTAGCCACAACTCAATCGCCTTACGGTCATAGGTGTAACCATCTGATGCAACATGTGGATCGATCATCACTTCCTGAAATATTAGTGGAGAGAAAACAGCTCAGCAATTCGTATGTCCACTACAGTTCACAAAGATAAAATGCTGAGTTCAGACCTGAAGTATGGGGCAAATGAAATGGCCTGGAGGTGCCGTGTGTCCCTGAAGAACACACTCCCTGGCCTTGGTTGCAACATCCTTCAGTCGCTCCAGTGTCGGAAGAACATGCTCATTCAAGTCAGGCCGATCTTTGCGCCTCATTTCAGAGCACCTGAGTGCCATAGCAGCCAGTTCTTGTGCCTCATTCAAAGGCCACTGCCCAGCAGTTGCATCCAGGATGTCAACAAAGCAACCGTCCTCTAGTGCGGTCTCCACAACATGCGCAAGGCCCATCGGTGATCTTGCTGTCAGCAACTGCAAGATCACAATGCCTAGCGCATAAACATCGGACTTCATGGATAGTGCACCGGTCCTTTGGTACTCCGGATCAATGTAGCAGAACGTGCCCACAGGTGCAGTATTCTTGATCATGGTAGACAGGTGCTGGCCCATGCTTGGAAGCAAAGTTGATAGGCCTACATCACCTATTTTGCTAACCAAGTTCCTGTCCAGTAATATGTTTGCGGGTTTCAGATCACGGTGAATGATAGGCTCTGGTTTGGAACTGTGAAGAAACATCAGAGCGGCGGCCACCTCCCAGGTTATTCTGAAACGGTCAAACCAGGTCAATGGTGGTGTATTATTCCTGCGTTGCAGCATGTCATCCAGGCTACCATTTTCCATGTACTCATAAACCAGGCAACCACGTTCAGGGCATGCGCCAAGCATCATTAGCAGGTGAGGATGCCGGATTTTACCAAGAACCTCAAGCTGAAAGAGGATGAGTGATTGCATTATAAAGTTAGAGGAATGTTCATAAATTGTGTGATAGAAGAGTAGTAGTTTTTACTACTACTTGTATAAGGTGCACTTTGTTGAGGAAAATGAGAATACCTCCTGCTGTAATTGTTCAGTTCCACAGCCTTCAGAGGAGTTCAATACTTTGACAGCTGCTACTGTATGGTGGAATTTCGCCTTGTAAACGGTGCCATATGATCCCTTACCGATCATAAGAGCAGAAGAGAACGATGAAGTCGATGCCTGAATCTCCTCCCATGTATACCTATTATAGTCATCAAAACAGCGTCCCGCTATCTTCTTTCCTGATCTGTTCTCATTAGCTTCCTGGCCATTATAGCTGTGTTTTTCTTCAATTTCACCAGAGCATTGCTTAAACCCAGCTTCTCTCCCTGCTTCGTGTTCTTCCATCTTCTTTTTCCTTACCAATCTTCTTACCTTGTCCTCTGTCAGTTTATTTTCTTTAAGGCTGATTTCATCCTCAATGCGTTCTGTGCGCAACTTATGGAGCTAATAGGAAATACACAACAGGTAAAAGTTAGATCATTTGTGCTATATATACTTTTGAATACTGACTACAATAAAGAGATAACATTACTTTTTGAGTGGTTTCAAATGGTTCTTGCTGAGCGCATTCATCTAGCTTATGAAGATGTTGTAATTTCTCCCTCAACCTTTCAATCTGAAGCCTGATATCATCCTGCTTAGCAGTTGTTCACAAAACATTAGTTTCTTTTAATGTGGTATGTTACTACTCTTTCGAAGGAGCCAATTTACTGTATTCCTTGAAGGTGTGAGAATACCTGATCATTTTCAGAGTTATCAGGCAAATTATCTCTGTGGAAGCTCTTGTAGATAGAATTTCCACTGCTACCACTACTGAACTGCATCTCAGATATGATCGAGTGTGACCGTGTCAGGGCTGGGTCATCAATGTTAGAGATCTCACTCACAACACTGCCTGAAGAGCTAGCCTTCCTATTCGATAAATTGTTTATGATTGCCAATGCTTGATCACGCTGCAATGGCAAGGAAGGTTGGAGGAATGATACATTTGTTGTTCCATACGTATCTCTCCATTCTGCAGTTGGTAGAATCATTAATACACTATATTTTAGAAAATGATATTAGTACACACTAATATGAGTGCAAAGAACAAATAACCAAATGCATATCTCTCTCTGAAAGTTTTTGTTAAAGAACTTTGCGTGATTGAAATTCTAGGAATATGATAGATATGTTCATAAAACAAAATTTCATCTTAACTATCAATATTGCGACATGTGCCAGTCTGTATGTTTAGAGTAAAGTACTTCCAACAGCATCATAAATTAATGATATCCTACCAAAGCATACTCAACCTCTTCATATTCAATTTAATAGATGATAAAACCAACATATTTTTGTGAAAAATGACATGTGCAAACCAATTATTTCACACTAACATCAAATTTTGTACTGTATATTACCTGAAGGTGTACAGGAGGAAAGACTTCTAGAACTAGGAGAAGAAACAGTTGAAGAAGATATGGATCGAGGTGTTTCAACAATGTCTGATGTAGCTGAGCGCACAAATGACAGTTTGCCTTTCGAAATAACATATGCTGTACAGAAACTTGGAATTGACTCAGAAATTTTGGTTGCAGTCTTACTTCCTTTGAGTTTCCTGAAAAGTGATGCATCCAAGAAACACTTATATTGCATCTAAATTACCTCTAGTCCTTAGTGTTATTTACATGGGGTTTAAGGATTCAGCATCCATGGTTCAGTTTTAGCGCACCATTCTTTTTTGTTGACAGCTATGGTTTAACAATGGTGACATAAACAAGTCACTGGTACATCTTCACAAATATGCCCTATATTACTCTTGCCCTTTAGCTAATTATTTATTAACTTTGGATTAATTTCTTTGCTAGTTTCTACAAAAGCCGCGTGACAAGAAACTTGTAAAGAACCCGAAGGTAGCGTAGCCTTACACTGATTTATTCAATTAGTTCATCTATATTAGCATGTGTTTGTTCAGAGATCATGATCACAGGGAACGTCAATGCATCTGTACTAATATTTAAACTTCATACAAGGTTTATCATGTAAGAATATCATGTGTCAAAATTTATCACTGGCCTCGCAACTTTGGATTTGTTCATGCTTGAGTGTCAGATCCTCTTGCCCACGTAATCAAAATAGGATGACTATTAGGACTGATTAACATACATATATGCTCATATATATATTGATCGATAATATGCAGTAATATAGACATTTGTTCCAATAAATACTGAGCATTAATAGTAAGAACTTACCTTCGGAATATATTTTTTGATGAAGAACCTAGCACTAATTTGCAAATATTGAATTTTCCTATTTCTTCACTTATAGCAGCAGCGACATCATCTGATTCAAGTAAAACAGCTTCCGCTTCTACCTGCTCATCAGATATAGAGTAAAGGTGGAGTAAACTATGCTATTTTATTCATGAGTATACTAAGCAACTCCTAAGATACAATTACGCAAGCTGACCTTTTTCTGAGCACACATCTTCTGGAAAGGAAGAAGCATATTACTCGCTTGCCATTCTGCTTCTTTCCTGTACGCAGTTGCTACGTCTTCGCGTACTTGTGAGATTGGGATAAAATTTCCCACTAAGAAAAGGAGAAAAAGGAACCAGTTAGTACTCTAATGATTTGGAATTTAAGAAAGAAACAGGACACTCATAATTACATATTGTTGGTACCTAGAAGGCTACAACAAAGGTTCTGGAATCATACAGCTTAATTGTGCAGAGTTCAGTAGTTGGTACACAGTTGGTGTGGCATCACAATAACAAAATCTGTTATAGCTGGTGCTGGTGGCTAGTGGTGGATCTAGTCTCCCTAGTTCCTACCATGCATGAATGGATACCTAATATATTTTGGGTACCCTGTATAAACTAGCCAGTTCCTAAGTTATGTTCCTCCTTCGAGGACTAACACAGTTGGCATCGCTATCTCTAATCTCCATAACAAATAATAATATGAAGGTCCTATTCTGCCACTTTACCCAAGATTGCAATGCATAGTCCACAATAAGTGCACTGACCTTGTAAAACACTTTAATTAATCAATTTCTCATTTGTCATATTAAATTGTTACCTCCTCCTGTTAGAACATCATTAATCATAATCCATATCCCCCCCCCCCCCCAGTTTCTCGTTTAAACCCGTAAAAGAAACACACACCGCAGATCAGGGTTAACAAAACCGTGGATGACCGGTTCCCACGGTTCAATAAAAACCGGCCAGTAAACCGGTCAAACCGGTCGGTTTACCGCGCTTGTGAATTTATAGGCACGGTTTTGAGGTGGGAACCGGACCGGTTCGTGTACCGGGCCGGACCGGTTCCACCGGGAACCGGTCGAACCGGACCGGTTCCCACCGGTTTTGCGAACCCTGCCGCAGATACTAGAACTTCAGACTGGTATATAAAGTTCAGTTCGCGTAGGAGAAAACTAGAATTGTGTTTCTCTGAAGACTAGATGAATTGCAACAGTGCTGCTGCATACTCCTATCGTATATGGAGTAGAAATCAGTGGGGGAGAGCCGGAGAGGGGATGGCTCACTTGGGGTGGGCACCATGGTGATCGCCGGCCGCACGTGGAGGATCCGGAAGAAGACCCTCCCTTCGGGGACGAACTTGTCGAGGGCCCACTTGAGCGCGTGCCTGCTGCTCCGGCTCCCGCTGATCGCCACCGCCACCGGGCTGACGGCGGGGGCCTCCATTTCCCCCATCTCGCCGGCGGCCTCCTCGATCTCCATCTCCTGGCTTGCCTATCCTCTCCCTAGGCACTGTTGAAATAATTGTAAAACACGAAGAAAATTCAGTTTCCTCCCTGCCTTCAGCCAGTGCCTTGTATCTGGCGTCCTCCCCAAATCAGTTCTTCCGGAAAAAAACACGCAATGAATTGGATAAATAAATAGATTTCAGAGAAATGGTGGCAACTCCGAGACGGAGACTGAAGACGACGAGTACAAGGACAACGGAAACCGCGGCGGAACAGAGGCTAGACAGGGAAACTGCGGAACAGAGTCGAAAAGGCGGCAGCTTTCCGGCGATCTTGGGGAAACCTCGATGCCTGAGAGGGCGGGGAGTGTTACGTACCTCTGAGTCCGAGGAGGCATGGCGAGAATGGCGTCGGGAGGTGAGACCGTGAGAGGGAGAGGGTGAAGAAGGAATGGAACTTGCGGCGGCAGAGTCAGTCAAGAGGAGGCAGCGTGGAATCAGGGAGGGACATGGCGAGTCGGCAGGGAGGATCAGCGGCTAAAAGGAGCCTTGCAGTTAAGTTAGTTGGTAGGAATCGGATAATTACACGAGGAAAGGAGGTGCCGTGCACTCGTGTGCGTAGGCGAGACGAGGCTAGGCTCACAAGTACTAGAAGTTCACTGATTAACCAAACAGGCTATTATCTTTTTGTGTGTTGAAATTTTGAAAATGACCTTATATTTATATCCATATAAGTATTCGTCTTTGTCGTCACGAGTTTATAAAATCCGTTGTCTTTTGAGGTCAATTCGCTGAGGAGGGGCTTTGCTTCTGAAGGATTTGTCTGAATAATCATGGATCGCTCTTGTCCTGTTGCATTTTGTTTATCGTTTCACGACTCCTGCGTGACCACGGTGACGGTAGACATGATTTGGCAACTTGCTTAAATTTTACCATTTCAAATGGCAGCTGCCTTGACCAACTGACAGCAGCTGCCTGCGGGGATATTCCAAGTGAAACCCAAGCCAGGAGAGGGGAATTCAGAGTTCCAGAAGTCTTCGCGAGGAATGGCCGAAGGGGACAGTTACAGTAGCGATGGGGTCTCAGCCATGTTCTCACGGCCGGCCGGGGAGATTGCTTGGAAACCTGGGCGAAGGGAGGGCCTCCATTTGATGGGTAGGTTTGGCAGGTCGTGACGGCGGCGAGAGCGATCAAATGCCCTCTCGTCCTTGCACAGGTGCTTCGTCGTCGTCGACGCCGACGACGACCTGCCGTCGTACCTGCACCACGTAGACCGACACGCTGACCGCCGTTAAGCTCGTCGTCGTCCAAACGAACCTGTGGTCCCACAGGATTCCCGCTTCGATAAGGTACTGTTTTTTAAATTCAAAATATGTAAATTTTACGCCCCATATTTTTTTGAGCAAAGTTCTTACGCCCCACATGACGAGATTTTTATCCTCTGGAAATCAGGAAGATGGGTCGTAACGGGCTGCCAACACGTTTTGGGCAAACGAAGCCATTAGGACATGGCAAATTCGGCCCGGCTTTCATTCGAGAGTGCGTGGTGGGCTATATGCTAAGCTCACTCAATGGGCCGACCGGAGTTGGTGGGTTAAACTATAGTTGGCCTTATGTTTTCTGTGGGCCCATGTAGAATTGATGATGACAGCGACACACTCCGGAGTCCGGAAAGTGAGCGATCAATCCAATCCATCATCTCTGCGGCTCTGCCGGAAAGTAGCTGCAGCCTACCGCTACCAGACACACCCACCCCGCGCCATCGCCATGGCCATCCACCTCCGCGCCCACGCCTTCGCGGCGAACCCGCTGCGTGGCGTCTCGGCCTCCACCACCGCCATCACACCCTCCGCGGCCGCCGATGCCCTGCGCTCCCTCCTCGACACCAGCTCCGCCGCCGCCGCCGCGGACGCCGCCATTAATCCCCACCCGCCGCACGTGTCCAAGATCCTCCCTTTCCGCCGGGGCCGCCCGCTCGCGCGCTCCCCCGACCCTCCCGCGCAATCCCCCGCGGCGCCGGCCTGGCGCCTCGCATGGCTCCCGCCCTCCCGAGTCCCCGGGGTGGCCCCGGACGCCTTCGTCTTCCTCGGCGCGCACGCCGAGGGCGACGGCAAGGAGGCCGCGGCGTACTGGGCCGTCGACGTCACTGATGGTGAGGGACCGAGGGTCGACGGAAGCTCCGGGGACGGGGATGCTTCGGCGTTTGTGGACTTGAGGACGCTTATGGTGGCCACGGACTGGAGCGACAAGGACGCCATGGGGGACCTCGCCATCGCGGGACATGTATGCGCGCTTCTTGGTTCTTCAGCTCTTGTTTAACCATTATTACTCCATTGTTATTTAGAGGCATCCTTTTGTCTTGACGACTCAATCAGCAAGATTGATCATTTCTGAATTCTGACGCGAGCAGGGTCGAGCACTGCTGGAGTGGCACAATACGGCCAAATTTTGTGGAGCTTGCGGGGCAAATGCGGTTCCTAAAGAAGCTGGAAGGCGCAAGCAGTGCAGCAACGAGTCCTGCAAGAAGAGGATATACCCTCGAGTTGATCCAGTATGACTTTGTGCTTTCTTCATGATAGTGTTTGCATCATCGTTTGGCCATTAGGGACTAGCTGTTGTGCTGTTTATGACCATGATTTTATTCTGTAGTAATATTCACACCAACATATGGCATTCACTCTTCTCATGTACATGTGGTATTACAGGTTGTGATCATGTTGGTCATTGATAAAGAAAACGACTGCGCACTCTTAAGCCGCCAATCAAGATTTGTGCCTCGTATGTGGAGTTGTCTTGCTGGTTTTTTAGAGGTGCAAATAACTGCTTATATATCCTTACTTATTCTTAGCTGTGTGTAATATCACCTGCCTATTATCATGTTTTCTTGCATTCTCTATTCCTGTGATCCTTTCATGATCTATTCATGTTTTTTTCTAAAAACAATATGTTTATCTCAACAATGCACTTGTTTACTGTTAAATTGTTCAATTAAAGAAGGCAGCACACTGGTATTCCAATAAACTCGTGGCATGTTTGCGCTACCACATTAATCATGCTTACGTGAAAATGGTTGAGGTGATTTGTTAAAAAAATTGCTTGATAAAATACCCAGGTGAATTTTAATCGCAAGGAGGAAAATAACCTTCATCCATAAACATGATTACTGAACTCTACAAACATGAGAACTCAGATGTTGGATTTATCCTGTCATGCGTCCAATAAATATTCATTACATAATGATGTGACTTTTGAATGTCCAGTGTTTCTTACTACAAATATATTTATGTTTACTGATCTAAACTAGGTAACAGGGACTGGGTTCAAAAGGTTGGATTTGATTTATTTTTTCCCCTCAAGTGAACGTCACCACTGCTATAAGTATAGGAGTAGTGATTTTACTATGTAAATCAAATCCATTTCTGAAACTAAAAGGAAGCTGATTTTCTGTTAAATATTACCCTATGCTTATGCTCCCTGCAATTTATAGTGTGTATTGGAGCCAGCAAATCACCTTCTTTTAAAAAACCGGAGAAGCTTATTTACACTACATCTGTTCTGTTTGTAGCCAGGAGAAAGCCTGGAAGAGGCAGTGAGAAGGGAAACATGGGAAGAGACTGGTATTGAAGTCGGTCAAGTCATATATCACAGCTCTCAACCGTGGCCTGGTAATGGTCTTGTCATTGTTTTTGGTGATAAAAATCTGTAGAGGAGAATGCTTCTGGAAGTATTTTTATGTTCATAGTTATCCTGTCCACAATACAGGGATATTTACACAGTGGTACAAATACGTAAGTTATCAGTTACACTGCTTTCTTGTACTATATTCAATTCTGATACTGTTCAATAATGCTGTTTTTCAGTCGGGCCAAATACTATGCCATGTCAACTTATGGTGGGATTCTTTGCTTATGCTAAATCATTGGAGATTTGTGTGGATAAGAAGGAGCTCGAAGGTAAAACATCAATGTCAATTATGTTCATCGCATTCTGTTTAACTCGCTTCCTATTTCCTACCATGACTTATTGGTCTGTTCATTATCCTGAATTACTTACATAATTTCCTTCCTGTGCAATATCATCCACTGTTGATGCTGAGTAGATTACAACCCTTCACAACAGTTTAAGCTTCCACATAAACCAGTTGGTTCGTGAGTCATGCCACTTGAGTACTTGACACACAAGAATATATGCAGATTATAGAGTCCAGATATGGAACTTACTTTAAACTGGTATGCTGATTTTCTGTGGTGTTGATCATTTTTAGGAAAATGAAAATGTTTCCAGATGTTAACCCTTTAATGACTCCAGGCAAACTGCAAAGCTTCGACTCTCTCAAATTCTACTTTCATCATGCATGTAGATGCCCAGTGGCACAGCCGTGAAGACATCAAGAAAGCTCTCACATTTGCAGAATATGAGGAAGCTCGGAAAACCAACGCTCTAAAGGTCAATCAAATGTGCAATGATGCTGAGAAAGGGCAGAGCATCAGCGATGACCTCAAGGTGGAAAGTGGTGAACCTGTTCCGATGTTTGTCCCTGGACCCTTTGCCATCGCTCATCACCTAATATCGGCATGGGCTTTCGAGGGAGCACCAAAGGTGCCTAGTTCCTTCTCAAATCTATAAGCGCGCATTCCTATTGTTCAGATTCATTCTATGGAAGGTGGTATAGTGAATTGGAATCCTTGGAGGCACATGTATCATGCTTTGCGCTCTTGTGAGTGTAGATGTGTTACTTTTCACAGCCAACTGTAATAAAAGGTCAAGAGGAGTACTAGCTAGGCAAACAGCAGATTTGCCAAACGATTTGGGCATCACTGGACATTTAAATCCACTGTATGTCACATTTTGTTGGATTTTGCACACGGTATGTAATGTGCATATATACAACACAAATACACTCCTGTATAGTTTATTCAGAGAAATGGAGTGAAGCCTGATTTGACATCTTTACCTGAGATGTTGTACAGTTTATTTGTACATGTACTTTGTAACTCCAATTGGATACTCCTTTTTTCCAACTCAATTTTGCTAGCAGTTAATATGGCAAATTCGCTATGGACTATGGTTATCTGGTTTGCTTGTGATACTTGCAAACACGAACACCATATAACAATGTATGAACCGACGATAACCACGTCGCCTTTCAGAGTTGAATTTCTTTCATTTCTTTTTTGAACAAGACCAGAGTTTATTTTTTGCAGCACGTGACGTGCTAGAATTTTGATATCCTCTTGGAAAAAACATACATTTCGTGCCCGGTTGCAGCAAGCCAAGCAGTAGACCTTGACTTGTCTAGTGCACAAGAACAAGAAGCAATCTGCATCATCAGTGTCCAACTAGTCAACACAAACCTGTAGAAATTCAGTAGCATCAGGATAGCAACAGCTGGTGGCAGTAAACACAAGCCTGGAGTTCGAGTGACCTCCTCCGGTCATTTCGTTCTCCGTTCAAGTCATGCATGGCTTTATCTTTGATATTGATTGAGCAATTGACACCGACGTCGTTCAAATGAGGACGAGAATGGTCTCTGCGTGATCGGCATCGGATCACCGGCCAGTCAACGAAAACCAGTCGTCAGCCATGGCTGCTACAAGTCACCCTACTGCAAATATTTGATCCGCTATCTGCACAGACCACGGCTGCACTTGAGCTCCACTGCGAGAGCGAGGAAGCAGCTCTGGTCTGATCAGTGATCACTAGATCATCCATGGCGGTCGGCGTCGTCGCCGCCGAGGGCCAGGAGCGCCACTACGGCGGGCGGATCACCGCCTTCGTGGTGCTGTCCTGCATGACCGCCGGCATGGGCGGCGTCATCTTCGGCTACGACATCGGGATCGCGGGCGGCGTGTCGTCGATGGAGCCGTTCCTGCGCAAGTTCTTCCCGGACGTGTACCGGCGGATGCGCGGCGACACGCGGGTGAGCAACTACTGCAAGTTCGACAGCCAGCTGCTGACGGCCTTCACCTCCTCGCTCTACATCGCCGGCCTGCTCACCACCTTCCTCGCCTCGAGCATCACGGCTGGCCGCGGCCGCCGCGCGTCCATGGGCCTCGGAGGCGCCGCGTTCCTTGCCGGCGCGGCCGTCGGTGGGGCATCGGTGAACATCTACATGGTCATCCTGGGACGGGTGCTCCTCGGCGTCGGGCTCGGCTTCGCCAACCAGGCCGTGCCGCTGTACCTGTCGGAGATGGCGCCGGCGCGGCTCCGCGGCGCGTTCAGCAATGGGTTCCAGCTCAGCGTCGGGATCGGCTCGCTCGCCGCCAACGTCATCAACTTCGGCGCGGAGAAGATCCGCGGCGGGTGGGGGTGGCGCGTGTCGCTGTCGCTCGCCGCCGTCCCCGCCGGGCTCCTCACCCTCGGCGCGCTGTTCCTGCCGGAGACACCCAACAGCCTCGCGCAGCGGGGAGCGGACCGGGAGGACGTGGCGCGGCTGCTTCAGAGGATCCGCGGCGACGGCGTCGACGTCGGGGACGAGCTCGACGACATCGTCGCCGCCAACGCCAACGCCAACGGGGAGGGCGACGCCGGCGGCCTGCGGCGGCTCCTCTTCGAGCGGCGGTACCGGCCGCAGCTGGTGATGGCCGTGGCGATCCCCTTCTTCCAGCAGGTGACGGGGATCAACGCGATCGCGTTCTACGCGCCGGTGCTGCTGCGCACCATCGGCATGGGCGAGAGCGCGTCGCTTCTGTCGGCGGTGGTCACTGGCGTCGTCGGCGTGGGCGCCACACTGGCGTCCATGTTCGCCGTCGACCGCTTCGGACGCCGCACGCTGTTCCTGGCCGGCGGCGTGCAGATGCTGGTGTCGCAGGTGATGATCGGCGCCATCATGGCCGCGAAGCTGCACGACGCCGGCGGCGTGGGCAAGGGGTGGGCGGGGATCCTGATCCTGCTCATCGCCGTGTACGTGGCCGGATTTGGGTGGTCATGGGGCCCACTGGGGTGGCTGGTCCCCAGCGAGATCTTCCCGCTGGAGGTGCGCGCGGCGGGTCAGGGCGTGACGGTGGCTGTGAGCTTCGCGTTCACGGTGTTCGTGGCGCAGGCGTTCCTGACGATGCTGTGCCACATGAAGGCGGGCATCTTCTTCTTCTTCGCCGCGTGGCTCGCCGCCATGACGGCGTTCGTGTACCTCCTCCTGCCGGAGACGAAGGGGGTGCCCATCGAGCAGGTGGCCCGGGTGTGGCGGGAGCACTGGTTCTGGAGTAGGGTCGTCGGGCACGAAGACGAACCTGACCTTGACGGCGCGCGTGCGGGTGGCGGGAAACTCTGAAAGCGCCTTGTACCACGCGGGCAGGAATTTGAATTCAGCAAGGGGGGAAGATAAAAATGTAGCCCAAATGTTTCTATACTCATCAATATACACTTTAGCCCAAGTTTAACCATATCTTTTTCTTCTGCCTCTATCTTATGTTCAATTTGATCTTGATTGATACAGGTGAAGAAATTCAAACAGTGGTAGCGGATAAGCTATTATCCAGGCTCTAAAACTTTAATTTGTAGGATCAAGATCATATAGGCGCAAATCGAAAATCGAAATCTGAGCACGGGGCCTCTTCTTCACTACATTACTTCTGTTAAGCAAAAATCAAAAATCCTCTACAGTCTCATCGTTCTTCTACCTTTGATCCCACCTGCCCCCAATTGCATGCACATCAGGCCGTGCTCCCGCGCCATGTTTGTTTGGCTTATCAGCCACCAACCAACACTACTTTTGTCTCAGAACAAATTAGCCATCAGCAACCAGCCAGCCGTACTTTTTTTCTCTCAGAACAAACCATCACCAGCCATCAGTCACCAGCCAAACGAACAAGCTGCCGGTCCACACCGTTACGACCTATTTGACCATGTACTCCACCTCTTTTTTTCCTTTTTGAAAACTACTTCACCTCTGTGCTTCCCTCTGCCACGTTAGAGCAACTTCAGCAGCTTCTCTATCCCCTCCCCCATAGAAAAAAATAGTCATATATGGGATGAAACCATCTCCAACAGCTTCCCTATCTCCTCCCTTTTTTCTTCATGGACTAAAAATCCCCCTCCATCCCCTCTACAGAGGGAGCCTCTCCTCCACCCCCTATGCACGGGACCCACTCGATCCCCCTCCTGCCTCCCATCGCCCCCTCGCTCGCCCCGCCCCGCCGCGGCCGGCCATGGCGGTCACCGCGGCGGCCGCCCGCCGTCTCCTCCCTCCACTCACCCCCGTGCGGACCGCGGGTCCCGCCGCCGCTCCCTCGTGGTCCTGGAAGCTCAGCCCCATCAACATGCCTCATGCCGGGATGGTTCATTTGAAAAAGGCAAACAGAGATCCCTTCTTTCTCGGTCTGGCGACTCGTGGGCGCTAGGCGTCCGGCGGCAGGTTCTCCGGCGCTCGCCGGCTACCTCGTTGGCGGGCCCTGAGGTCTGGCCGGTTGGTGCGGGTAGGCGCGTCGACAGACCTCCGTCTATGGGGAATGCCGGTTCTGCTCGCCCAATCAACCCGCAGCAAGCTCAGGGCCGTCATCGCGAAGGATCTTTCCCGCCGGCCGGATTTTCGCCGGATGCGGATGCTCAATGAGGAGATCAGCCACTGGCCGGCGCCACCCCTGCATGGACGTTTCTGGGACGATTCTGACTCCGAGCAGGACTGCCGTGAGGGGGCCGGACCTCATTTCAGTCCATCTCGCGCGGCCAGGATGACAACACCGCAACCTCAACGGCGCCCATCTCGCCGGCGCCCAGGAAGACGTCTTCGGCAACCACCACGGCACACAGCTCACCGGCGCCCCGGAAGACGGCTCCGGCATCGCCCTTGAGGAGGATTCGGGCGCCTCTCAAATCATGCTGGAAGGGGCCCCTTCCTCCGCGGCGGATCACGCCGCCGGCCTCCCTTGCCGATTTCGTCTTGCCTGCGCTCGATTCCACCGCCCCGCCGCGCAATCCACGTCAGGGGCCGCAGTGCAAGCCGGCTCCTTCGCGCAGCCGAGCGACACCTGCTCCGGTGGGCCCGCGCCAGCCGCTAGAACCGAGGCGGACTCAGGACCAAACCGCATCTCAACCTGCACATCCACGACGCAGACGGGTGAACCCTACTCTATTCGTGTCTCGAACTCCCTACCTCGACGCCGTCATGGCTGGTGCGCGTGGCAGGTTCAGGGGTCGTCTTGGGCGTGGAGCGCCGCCGGGACGGACTGGGGCGGCGACGGGTCCAGATGGCGGCACCCCTCAACCGGCTGGGGACTGCGCAAATCGGGGAGGAAGGGGACCGCGGACGGCCCTGGAGGCCGCGGGAGGGGTCCTCGCCCAGCGAAGGACGACCGTGGAGGCCCGGTGGGGGGGGGGGGGGGTCCTCCCCCTGCGACGGACCGCCGGGGTGGCCGTGGGGGAACCCATCCTCTTGGGTCTGCTGGCCGTGGTTCTGCTGCTCATCACGGTCAGGCAGCCAAACTGCAACAGGGAAGAGGCCGTGGACGTCCTTCATCTGACCTTTCACCGGTGGATACTTCTGGGGGAATTGCTGATGATGTTCAAGGCAAGCAGAAGAGGAAGCGCAAGGATAAGGAAAAGCTCGAGTGTTCTATCTGCACTAAGGACCACTACACAAACCAGTGTCCGCAACTCCGCGGGCCAAAACCGGCGGTGGCTTTCTGCGGTGCTGCAGAGGATGGTATGGGCTTCTTTCAGATTCAGGCTGCGAGGAGTAACCAAATTGTTAACTCTGCTCAGATTTCTTTTGCTGCACTGATTTCTGTGGAAACGGGCGAGGTTAATGCCCAGCTGATCCGTTCTGAGCTGGCTAGGATTATACCTGTGCGCTGGGACTGGGAGGTGCAGGAACTTGGGAGCAAATCTTTTGTGGTACCTTTTCCGAGCAAGGAGGAACTGGAAAGGATGGTTGCTATCCAGACGATCACAACAAGAAACAAAGAGGCCACTTTGACCTTTGAGGAATTTGTTGATGATGTGCAGCCCATCAAGGTTCTGGAACAGGTCTGGGTGACTGTCACCAAAGTGCCTCGTGCCCTTCGTTCGTTTCTTCCATTGTGGGCAGTCGGGTCCATTATTGGGGCCACTCAGAAGGTTGATATGCTACACCTCCGGGCGACAGGCCAAGTCAGGATTCTGGTGGCGGTATATGATGCAAAAAAAAAACCGAAGTTCGCTGATGTTTGTGTTGGCTGCAGCGTTTATCGCCTCTTTTTTCATCTGGATGAAATTGCTCAGCAAGACGGCTTTGATCCCGATGAAGACGACTTGTTGGTTGATGAGGATGAGTATGGCAAGGAGAAGGATCAGTCTAATCCTGACTTTGACATGGGAGAGGCTAATCCGGAGAAGGAGGTGGGAGACACCACGGAAGGCCAGTCTCAGCCGCCGTCGCAGCAACCCCGGAATCTAAATCAGAAACAAGCTTCGTTGTTTCAGGAGGCGCTCGATTTAGCTTGTGACAAGCTATTTGATGAGATCAGTATCAAAGTTATGCTTGAGCCTGCTGATGAGTTGACCAAGAAACATTTTTCCCCGTTGACTCATGAGGAACTGGATTTTTATAATACCCTGGTCCATCCCACAGCGCAGGTCCCTCCTTCCGAGGTTTTCTTCGCACCCTCACCGGATCCTCAGGTTGCTGCACCACATAACCTTTTGCAGGGCGGGATTCTTTCTTCACTAACTACTTCGTCCGCCGACATCTGTTCCTCCCCGGTGTCGGGACCTGCGGCGGCTGGAGTGTTGCCTGCGCTGTCGGTTGGAGGGGAGGTGGGGGTGGGTGGCGCTCTGTATGCTACCACCTCCGCCCTTGCTGCCTCCACCGACTCGACTTCCGCGGATGCCCCTGACTCCATTGTCTCCAACATGGGGCTGCTGACGGGGCAGCGGGCAACGCTGCAGACTTTCTACTGGGCGCCACTGCTGCTCCTGGCGGCGTCTGTGCCGCGCCGGCGCCTCGATCACCAGCTGATACTGCTACGGGTGATTCACCTGTGGAGCTTGCAGGGTCCACTACGTTGGAGGAGGTGGACCGCGGCACTGCGGTTCAGTCGGGGTTGAAGGATCTTGCTCCTGACTCCGTGACTCTTGCTGCGCCGGTGGTACCCTGTCTGGGTCGGAGCAAAAGAGTGGCGGCGATGGCGGATGTGCATACCCTACACAAGGTGGAGGCTTTGGCTGCAAAGAGGAACCTCGAATCCAAAGGTACTTCTTTCACTAGCTTTTCAGATTCTCGTATTTTGTCAAACCTTGGTAGGATAGGCATCAACCTAGGCTCTTCAGATGTAGCAGTTATTAAAAATCTAAAGGTAGATAGGCTAGTCCTGTGTGCTAAACAAAATAAGGTTATACCTATTGCCTCACCCGTTGAATCTGACGACGAGCGGGATGAAAGGCTTGATGCCGTTCTCAACCACGCTTGTGGGGATCTAAATGAGAACGTGCTGGATACAGAGCATGATCATATTCTAGATCTTGCTCCTGTACAACGCAAGAAAAAAAATAGTAATGCCAAAAATCCAAAAAATTGGCAAACTACCAAAGAAGCCAAAAACCCCTTCTAAAATAATTCTAAAATGAAAGGGGTTTTCTGGAATAGCAGAGGTCTGGGGGACTTGGCTAAACATAGGTTTTTGGCTGAACTAGTTAAGGAGGAGCAAATAAATTTTATAGCTATCTCTGAAACTGGTAGAGATTCTTTCCCTGATCATGTCCTCAAAAATCTGTGTGCGGGACATGACTTTCTGTGGCACACTATGGCGGGATCCTACTAGGTGTTGACCTCAGTATCTTTGACATTGGAGCCATTGATGAGGGCGATTTCTATGTGAAATTCACCTTGAGATACAAAACCAATGGTTTCAAATTTGTTCTTTATTCAATTTATGGACCGGCTCAAGTACAAAACAAAAGTGCTTTCCTATCCGAACTAGCTAACACTTGCTCAAAGGAATCTCTCGCATATGTTCTAGGGGGGGATTTTAATATTATGAGGCGCCCGGAGGATAAAAGCTCAGGGAATTTTGATCCTAAATGGCCTGCCATTTTTAATGCTGTCATTGAATCTCTTGATCTTAGAGAGATTGTTATGACGGGACGCCAATACACTTGGGCGGGTCCTGGGGACAATCCCACTTTTGAGAAACTCGACAGAATACTTGTCAGTACGGATTGGGAAATTCAATTCCCTTTGTCTAAGGTAGAACCCAGGGACAGAAATATATCTGATCATACCCCCTTGGTTCTTAGTACTGGAGTCTCCACTCACCTAACCGGAAACAAGCCTTTCAAATTTGAGAGAGGATGGTTATTACGGGATGGTTTTTTGAAATGGTTGCTAATATCTGGTAATCAGAGAGCTCTGGTTCCACCCCTCTCGAACGTTGGCAGTTTAAAATTCGTAAACTAAGACAACACTTAAGGGGTTGGGCTAGACATACAGCGGGGTCCTATAAGAAGGAAAAGAAGACCTTACTATCCCTTTTAGAGGATCTTGATAAGAAGGCAGAATCTGACCATCTGTCTGATCAAGAAGTAAATCTTAAGCTTTATCTAAAGGAGTGTCTAGTCACACTCCTCAGGGAGGAGGAATTAAAGTGGTACGAGAGAGCTAAGGTCAAAACCCTTTTAGAAGGAGATGCCAACATAAGATTCTTCCATCTAGTCGCTAATGGTAAACATCGAAAACAACGAATCTTTAAACTTGAGGATGATCAAGGGGTTGTTGTGGGAGAGGATTGCCTCAAGAGCCATATTACTAATTACTATAAGGATCTCTTTGGACAACCAGAGGCTTCTGGGGTTTCACTAGTAGAGGATCGAGTCCTCAACATACCTCAGATATCTCAGGAGGAAAATGAATCCCTCATTGCTGCCTTCACTGAATCTGAAGTGAGAAACGCAGTCTTCCAAATGGAGCATAATAAAGCTCCAGGCCCTGATGGATTTCCTGCGGAATTCTATCAGGTTTTCTGGGGGATTATCAAAGCGGATCTTTTACCTCTCTTTGCCGATCTACATAGGGAGGCGCCGGATCCGTACGGCTTGAACTTTGGAATCATTACGTTAATCCCTAAAATTCATAATGCGACAAAAATTCAGCAATATAGACCAATTTGTGTCCTAAATGTGAGTTTCAAGATCTTCACTAAAGTGGGAACAAATAGACTTAATCTTGTAGCCAAGAAGGTCGTAAGCCCGACACAGTCCGCCTTTTTTCCTGGTTGGAATATCATGGAAGGAGTAGTTATTCTACATGAAACTATTCATGAACTTCATACCAAAAAGCGGGACGATGTCGTTTTTAAAATTGATTTTGAAAAGGCTTATGACAAGGTCAAATGGTCCTTTCTACAACAAATCCTTCACATGAAAGGCTTTGCACCAAAATGGTGTAGGTGGATTTAAAGCATGGTCACTGGTGGAAGTGTGGGGATCAAAGTTAATGATGATATTGGGAATTATTTCCAAACAAAAAGGGGACTCAGACAGGGGGATCCTATGTCACCAATCTTATTCAACATCGTTGCCGATATGCTGGCTCTACTCATCAATGGAGCAAAGGCCGATGGTCAAATAAGAGGAGTGCTCCCCCATCTTGTTGATGATGGTTTGTCGATCCTACAATATGCTGATGACACTATCATCTTCATTGACCATGATCCCGAGCAGGCGAAAAATCTTAAGCTTCTGCTTTGCGCTTTTGAACAGTTATCTGGGCTTAAGATCAACTTCCATAAGAGTGAACTTTTTTGCTATGGACAAGCTAAAGAGATGGAGGAATTCTATACCTCTCTCTTTGGTTGTAATAAAGGGACTTACCCTTTCAGATATTTAGGGATCCCAATGCACCATAGACAGCTTTTGAATTCGGAGTGGAAGAAGGTTGAAGAACGTTTTGAACAAAAACTTTCTTGTTGGAAGGCAAAATACCTATCCTACGGAGGTAAACTTGTCTTACTCAATTCAGTCTTAAGCAGTCTGCCCATGTTTATGATGTCCTTCTTTGAGATACCGAAAGGGGTAATCAAAAACTTGGATCACTACAGGTCTAGGTTCTTTTGGCAAGGATCCTCGCATAAACACAGATACAGACTTGCCAAATGGGACATCTTATGTCGACCTAAAGATCAAGGTGGTCTAGGTATTCTTGATTTGCAGTTGCAAAATAAATGTCTGTTGGCCAAGTGGCTAGTTAATCTGCTAAACACAGATGGCATCTGGCAAACGATGCTCCGAAATAAATACCTAAGAGCTAAATCCCTAACTCAAGTGGAAGCCAAACCCTATGACTCGCATTTTTGGAGAGGGCTCATGCATATAAAAGATGAGGTACTGTCTTTAGGTTCCTTTGTTATAAAGGAATGGACCAATGTGAGATTCTGGGAAGACACTTGGATAAGACACAAGCTGCTAAAAATTCAATACCCGAACTTGTATAATATAGCGAGGGAGCCACACACGACAATTGCCAAGATAATGGCCACAAGTCCTCTAAATATCTCCTTCAGGAGGGCTCTTGTGGATAA
This sequence comes from Cenchrus americanus, assembly GCA_947561735.1. Taxonomy (NCBI): domain Eukaryota; kingdom Viridiplantae; phylum Streptophyta; class Magnoliopsida; order Poales; family Poaceae; genus Cenchrus; species Cenchrus americanus. Next base: position 80,742,611 of record OX387240.1, read on the forward strand.
CAATCTTAAAGATTGGCTTGGTTTAGTAGCACGAATCTCACACGTGCAACTAACCGAAGGCTCAGATTTTTTTAAATGGGGCCTAACAAAGTCAGGCTTGTTCACCGTCCGGTCGTTGTATCACCATCTTATTGATACAAATCCACCCTTTCAGCATCGAAAGATATGGAAGATGAGGATTCCACTAAAGATAAAGATCTTTCTCTGGTTTGTACAAAGGGGAGTAATTCTCACTAAGGACAATCTGGCTAGGAAAAATTGGAAAGGTAGCCAGAAATGTGTTAGTTGTAATAGGAATGAGATTATCCAACACCTATTCCTTGACTGCCCCTTTGCTAAAACAATTTGGCGGATAATCTTCTTCGCTACTAATCTTAACCAACCCAGATCCATTAGCCATTTGTTTGGTACTTGGCTTAATAATCAACCTAAGAATTTCAAAGGTTTGATCTGGGTGGGTGTAGTCTTATTTATCTTGGGCTATTCGGCGATGCGGAATGATGTAATCTTCAACAAATTGAAAACTAACTCTATCACGCGGGTTATTTTCGGGGGGAGCATACGGCTACGCTCCTGGTCCCAGTTCCAGCGTGACGAGCAAGCCAAGGACACCCTCATTATGCTGAGCAGGAGATTGGAAGTGGTCGCTCTAGATATCTCTAATAGAGGGTGGAAGCACTTTTATCGTTTGCTTTAGTTTATGAATATTTTAACTTTGGTTTGCTGTATCCCTAAACCAGCTTTGGTTTGTACTTTTTGGCTGTGTACATCCCTGGATGTAGAGGCCGGGTTATGTAATCCATTATCTAAAAAATCAACATGCCTCCTGTTTACCGATGCGTGAGAAGATTGAGCAGGTGAAACGACTCCATATGCGAGGAGAAGAAGAAGTAGGCGGGGACGTCGACCGGCACTCCGGCGGCAACACCTTGTGCAGCTCCATTACCTCCGCGCCCTCCCGCACCACGGGCGCATGCGCTTGCACATGGTGGTGGGCCGGCGCCGGCGGTGGCGCCGCCGTCGGCTCTGCGGCGGAACAGGCGGAATCGCCCTGCGGGGGCGACGCCTCGGCGTCGTACAACAGGCGTCGGTGTCAGCGCGAGGGGCGCAGGTGGTGCCGTTGGCCCAGACTGCCTCGAGCGGCGCATCGACACGCACCCTGGCGCGCACCAAGCGCCGGTTCCGCTTCTCGATCTTGGACACCTTGATCTTGAAGCCAATCCGCCGGTCGGCCGCGGAGCAGTCGTCGCCGCCGGCGACATCGAGCGGGGGCGGTTCCTGGGAAAAGGAGCAAGAGAGCCTCTGGGGGTGGGGGGCTCGCCTCAGGCGGAGAGTGGCGGAGGGGGCAGAGGCTGGTGCTGGAAGTGAGGAGGCTGCGCCTGAGGTGGAGGAGGCCGTGGGAGGAGGAGGACGACGTACAGCAGCAACCCGCCATGGCCACAATCCTGCCTGCCCTCTCTCTCTGTTCCACTTGCTGCACCCCAGCTCAACCTGCAACGCGTTATGGCAGTCTGCACTTGTGCTGCATCCATCACCCAAATCAAGAACGGAAGAAGAAGAAAAAGTGTTACCTGAACCGCGCCAGAATCATCTAAGCAAAACTGCAAGAAACAAATCAGTAAAAAGGAAGTGAATGAACACATCGCTGCTACAGATCAAGGGGGAGGGATCCAAATCTTGCTTAAAGAAACCATCCGATTTTGGATCAGCAAGGCCAATGCAAAATGGAGACAGGAAGGAAGCTGAGACAAAATGAAGGGTGGAGGCGGGGAGCTGATTGGGTCCGGTGGCTTCGCTCACCGGGGCGGCGTGCTCCTTGTCCTTCTCCGTGTGTCCTGCGGTGTAGGTGATTCCAAGTAACGAGAGCCGAGATTATGGCATCACAGACAAGAGGAGGTAGTGGTAGTTCCAGTTCCACTGGATACAGATTATGACTGTCAATCTTGGGAGGATACTCAGTTAATGTTGCTGCTTAGTTTCTTTTAATAATTAGTACTTTACTGTATGAACCTTCATGTGGTCTGATGAATGTGGTCTGTGAACCTTCATGTACTCTGCTATTTTTTTGAATGTGGTCAGCTATTCTTTTTTTGCTATATGCATTGTATCAGGAAGGTCCTGCAGGCAAAGGGACTGCTGGTGCTTTGTGTTAAGGTTATTTATGAAGGAAGGGGTTTGGCTAATTCTGTCTTTTTTCTGAAATGAGGAGCAACAACCTTCATGTACTGTTTTTCTGAAATTATGGTGATCGTGTCATTTAATATGAAAAGTCATGTCATTTGAGTGGTTAGTTCAGCAGTTCTTCAGTACAGGAATTTTCAGATTCAGATTTACTAAGTCCTATCACAACATTTGATAATGGTTTGAAATTTGGATTGTCAGAAGAGGGATGTATTACCTAACCATTGTGTCACACCTGATTTTACAAGGAAAACCGAATGCATCTCATATGTGCGCCAGGATCAAATTACACACACATGATAGACAGTAGAGTGTAATACCATAACTATAATCAAAACGTACAAGAGTTTAACCGATACAATATTCATTTATTACACTCAGACGGGTGGACTCGAAGGTCTGAACACAAAATGATAACTAAAACGAGTAGCTCCTTCTTCAACTTCCACACGCATAATGATTGGGGGATCCGCGTGCCTTAGAACTCCTCGAAGTTGCTCCAGTACTCCTCACCGATGTTCTCCTCTGAACAACGGTAAGCAAGAGTGAGCACTCTTATGGTTGGAGCTCAGCAAGTGGGGGAAACATGCATGACTACCAAGGATAGGCTATGGTTTACAGCGGTTAGCATTTTATAAGTTGGTCAAGTTTTAATTTAATAGCACCTAGTTACTAGATGTAAGTTTATACCAACCCACTTAACTTTAAAAGACAACCCAAGCCAAAGACCCACAAGATCCACGATTTACATCCATCTATAAGTTGGATTATCATGTGAGGGTCCAAGCCGCTCTTGACCGTGAGCACGGCAGATCGATCAGTTTAAACTTTGCAGAGGTTGTGCACTTTAACCACAGTTTGTGTTCCCCATGTTGCTCGGGTTAGCTAGACCCTCAAACACTTCCAAGGTGAGTGGCTAGGTCCACTACAAAGCCTTTATAAAGGAAAGCAGAGAAACCAACAGCCCACGACAGTTACAGCAGCGGAGTGGACCATAACCCTCCCTAATGGTCAGCACCTTAGCCAAGGCTGCTACCCAAAAGAACCGGGCTATACCCCTTCAACTCCGGCCCCCTGCGCCCCTTTCGGAAAAAGACTATCAGATAAATCCACTCTCCTAATTAATTGGCTAAGCCAGAGCCATGTGGACTGTGGTTGTACTGTCACACCCGATTTTCCGAAGAAAACCGAATGCATCTCATATGTGTGCCAGGATCACAATTTCACACATATGATAGACTCATGAGTGTAATATCACAAGACATTGCTCAAAACGTACAGAAAAGGTTTATTAACTTTTATTACACTCACGAAGGTAGACACAAATGTCTTTACACGAACAACGATAACTATGAAGACGCGACTCCATCTTCATCTTCCACAGGCTTCTGACTGGTTGATCGCATCCTCAGAACTCCTTGTAGTCGGTGAAGTACTCCACTCCGGGATTCTTCTCTGAATAGCGTAAGCAAGGATGAGTACACTTATGGTTGGTACTCAGCAAGGCCACAAGAATAACCGGAAAGCAATATTAATCCATCTTTAAGTTCAATTAATCATGTGAGGGTCCAGGCAGCTTTTGACCGTGAGCACGGCTGATCGATCAGTTTTACACTCTGCAGAGGTTGCACACTTTCACCACAGTTCGCGTAAAAGTTCCAAAGAACTTTGAACCCAACCACGCATGTGCTGATCAGGCACAACACCACACTTCCGAGGTGTGATTGCATAGGGACGCTACGAAGCCTTTACAAAGATATGCAAAAGCATCAACAACCCACGACGATTCTGACTCGGGGCGGACCATAACCCTCCCTAGTGGTCAGCACCTTAGCAAAGGCTGCTACCCCAAAAGAACCAGGCTATACCCCTGCAACCCGGAGCCCCCTGTGTTCCTTTCGGATAGGGTCGTCGATACAATCACACACCTAATTAATTGGCTAAGCCAGAGCCATATGGACTGTGGTTGCACTGTTTTCCTGGGTGGTTCTCCATGTTCCGATTAATTTATAGTATTCTTGATTAAAGGCATAGGTAGAAGGGTGGTTAGGGTCACTTGCCTTTCTCCAACGTTAAGCTACTCTCCTTAACTTCAAAGCTCTGCTCTTGAACTTCCTCAAACGCCGCGTTGGCTACGATCATGCAAGAAAATATGCAATAAATGAAACAATACAGCAAACATTACCAAAAGATTGAAACAAGCTTTTAGAAATGACGGGCTCTGAGAGACGATCGCGTGGACACCAAGAACGCGTAAAACGGAGCTAGGATGAAAAAGTTATGGCTGAAACAAGATTCAGGGACTAAATTGTGAATATCTGGAAGTTTATGGAGTTTTCTGCAAGATTTCAGGGGCTAAAACATAATTATGCATATAAACCAAGGGTCTATAGCACAAAAGAACCTAACTAGGACCTCTGGCTGGAAAAACAAGGAAGCTAGGGGTTTAAACGAGAAAACATGACTGAATTGAAAAGGTTTTACAAAGGTGGAAGGACCGACATGTGATTCTGGAAACATTAGGGGTGTTTTTGCAAAATGGCAGCGAAGACCTAGGGTTTGACCGGTATGTAACTGTTGACCGGTGGCTAGATTTGATCTGGGCCGTTGGATTTGATCTGGCGGTGGTGGTCGCCTGCAAGTGGATAGGCAGCCGCGGCCTGCCTTCCAAGCGGCGGCGGCGCGGCACAGGCAGTGGCAGCCCGCCGGTCGGCTCGCGGGCGGCGGCCAACGGGGGAGCTCGGTGCGCCAAATCCGTAAGCAAACGCATGGAGAAGAAGAGGAGGAGACGGGGAAATCTTACCCGGGGGTCGGAGGGGGAGGGGGAAGCACGAGACGGTGGCCCGGCGGGGGGGCGAGCGGTGGCGGCGGTGCTCGCGGCGGCGCGCGTGGAGAGGGAGGAGAGGAAGGGAGGGGCGCGGGAGATGCGGGGAGCTCGAGGGGGGCTTTATAGGTGAAGAGGGGGAGGGGAGGGGGCACGGCCGAGGCGGTGGCGGGGTCGGTGGCGGCCGGCGCCATTAATGCCGGTGGCTCGGTGGAGGCGGTTACGGGAGGGGAAAGGAAGGGTGAGGCGGCGGGGAAGTGCGGCGGCTCCTTGATGGCGTAGTGGAGGAGGCGGACGGGCGCGGGGCGGCGGGGATGCGGGGATGGCGGCGTGGGAGACCGGGCGGCCGCGCGACCAGGGGAGGAGGGCTGGAGGTTGGAGACGACCCGACAGGTGGGCCCCACCTGTCGGCGGCTGCGTGAGAGAGAGAGGGAAGCGGGCGCTGGTGGGCCGTCGTTGGCCGAAACGGGGATGGGCCGCGGCTGGAATTAGAAAAAGAGGGAGGGGAGGATGGGAGGTGTTGGGCCGCGGGTTGGGTTGGTTAGATAGGTTTTGTTTTTTTCCTTTTCTTTTTCAAATCCATTTCAAATCTTTTTCAAACCTTTTTAAATTAAATCTTTTACATCTTTTCAATTTCAAATTTTAACACAAATTTCTCCAACTATTTTAAAGGCTTTTCACAAACCATTTTTAATAACTTTTCAACATTTTTAAATTCAAACTTTCATTTTTTTAATTTAAACTTTTACACAAATTTTCACAAACTTTTCACAATTATTTTAAAACTTTTTCATAAATATTTTAAGACTTTTAAAACCACACCACAACCAAAACTCATGCATTTCAACATGATGCACAAACACTTGGGTGATTCTAATTATTAAATGATGTTTAATTTGATTAAAGGCAAATTTATTTATTCAAATTTATTAAATCCTTAGAAAAATAAAATTAAACCATGTTGCTAGCAATATTTTATTGTGATGGAATTTTCGGGTGTTACAAATCCTACCCCCTTAAGAGAATCTCGTCCCGAGATTCGGAAGGATAGAAAGGGGCTAAGATTCAAATTTTAACTTTAATTATTTTATTGATGCATTTGTGGCCATCACTCCACAAAAACATTCCAATCAAGTCAAAGATCCAAATCATGCATGTTTACAATCAACAAGCATTAACATTGCACGTCCTCACAAGAACGGCTCTATCGAAACGAAACTGATAGAAGGGTAGGCAACCTAAGAAGCTATCCTATAAAACACGGGTGGTAGTTCAAGGTGGAAGATCAAGAATCAGACTCGGTGTAGAAGAAAATAAAAGACTTGATTTTATTAGAGAATAAAGAATAAAATATAATTTTTAAGCGTAAATAAGATATTTTGAATGCTGGAAAGGCTTTCTAGAAAGAGAGTCCTTAGTCTCGACCATTTCTATCTGAGGCTGCGTCCTACAGTCAGCAATGCTCTGATACCACTCTGTCACACCCGATTTTCCGAAGAAAACCAAATGCATCTCATATGTGTGCCAGGATCACAATTTCACACATATGATAGACTCATGAGTGTAATATCACAAGACATTGCTCAAAACGTACAGAAAAGGTTTATTAACTTTTATTACACTCACGAAGGTAGACACAAATGTCTTTACACGAACAACGATAACTATGAAGACGCGACTCCATCTTCATCTTCCACAGGCTTCTGACTGGTTGATCGCATCCTCAGAACTCCTCGTAGTCGGTGAAGTACTCCACTCCGGATTCTTCTGCGAACGGCGTAAGCAAGGATGAGTACACTTATGGTTGGTACTCAGCAAGGCCACAGGAATAACCCGAAAGCAATATTAATCCATCTTTAAGTTCAATTAATCATGTGAGGGTCCAGTCGCTCTTGACCGTGAGCACGGCTGATCGATCAGTTTTACACTCTGCAGAGGTTGCACACTTTCACCACAGTTCGCGTAAAAGTTCCAAAGAACTTTGAACCCAACCACGCATGTGCTGATCAGGCACAACACCACACTTCCGAGGTGTGATTGCATAGGGACGCTACGAAGCCTTTACAAAGATATGCAAAAGCATCAACAACCCACGACGATTCTGACTCAGGGCGGACCATAACCCTCCCTAGTGGTCAGCACCTTAGCAAAGGCTGCTACCCCAAAAGAACCGGGCTATACCCCTGCAACCCGGAGCCCCATGTGTTCCTTTCGGATAGGGTCGTCAATACAATCACACACCTAATTAATTGGCTAAGCCAGAGCCATATGGAATGTGGTTGCACTATTTTCCTGGGGGGTTCTCCTTGTTCCGATTAATTTATAGTATTCTTGACTAAAGGCATAGGTAGAAGGGTGGTTAGGGTCACTTGCCTTTCTCCAACGTTAAGCTACTCTCCTTAACTTCAAAGCTCTGCTCTTGAACTTCCTCAAACGACGTGTTGGCTACGATCATGCAAGAAAATATGCAATAAATGAAACAATACAGAAAACATTACCAAAAGATTGAAACAATCTTTTAGAAATGACGGGCTCTGAGAGACGATCGCGTGGACACCAAGAACGCGTAAAACGGAGCTAGGATGAAAAAGTTATGGCTGAAACAAGATTCAGGGACTAAATTGTGAATATCTAGAAGTTTACGGAGTTTTCTGCAAGATTTCAGGGGCTAAAACATAATTATGCATATAAACCAAGGGTCTATAGCACAAAAGAACCTAACTAGGACCTCTGGCTGGAAAAACAAGGAAGCTAGGGGTTTAAACGAGAAAACATGACTGAATTGAAAGGGTTTTACAAAGGTGGAAGGACCGACATGTGATTCTGGAAACATTAGGGGTGTTTTTGCAAAATGGCAGCGAAGACCTAGGGTTTGACCGGTATTAACTATTGACCGGTGGCTAGATTTGATCTGGGCCGTTGGATTTGATCTGGCGGTGGTGGTCGCCTGCAAGTGGATAGGCAGCCGCGGCCTGCCTTCCAAGCGGCGGCGACGCGACACAGGCAGTGGCGGGGGCCCGCCGGCCGGCCCGCCGGCGGCGGCCAACGGGGAGCTCGGTGCGCCAAATCCGTAAGCAAACGCATGGAGAAGAAGCGGAGGAGACGGGAAATCTTACCGGGGGTCGGAGGGGGAGGGGGAAGCACCGGATTCGGTGGCCCGGCGGCGGGGGCGGCGGTGGCGGCGGTGCTCCGCGCGGCCGCGCGCGCGTGGGAGAGGGAGGAGAGGAAGGGAGGGGCGCGGGAGATGCGGGGAGCTCGAGGGGGGGGCTTTATAGGTGAAGAGGGGAGGGGGAGGGGGCACGGCCGAGGCGGTGGCGGGGGTTGGTGGCGGCGGCGCCATTAATGCCGGTGGCTCGGTGGAGGCGGTTACGGGGAGGGGAAAGGAAGGGTGAGGCGGCGGGGAAGTGCGGCGGCGCCTTGATGGCGTAGTGGAGGAGGCGGACGGGCGCGGGGTGGCGGGATGCGGGATGGCGGCGTGGGGAGACCGGCGGCCGCGCGGCCGGGGAGGAGGGTCGGAGGTTGGAGACAGCCCCGACAGGTGGGCCCCACCTGTCGGCGGCTGCGTGAGAGAGAGAGGGAAGCGGGCGCTGGTGGGCCGTCGTTGGCCGAAACGGGGATGGGCCGCGGCTGGAATTAGAAAAAGAGGGAGGGGAGGATGGGCGGTGTTGGGCCGCGGGTTAGGTTAGTTAGATAGGTTTTGTTCTTTTCTTTTTCTTTTTCAAATCGATTTCAAATGTTTTTCAAACCTTTTTAAATTAAATCTTTTACATCTTTTCAAATTCAAATTTTAACACAAATTTCTCCAACTATTTGAAAGGCTTTTCACAAACCATTTTTAACAACTTTTCAACATTTTTAAATTCATAGTTTCATTTTTTTAATTCAAACTTTTACACAAAATTTCACAAACTTTTCACAATTATTTTAAAACTTTTTCATAAATATTTTAAGACTTTTAAAACCACACCACAACCAAAACTCATGCATTTCAACATGATGCACAAACACTTAGGTGATTCTAATTATTAAATGATGTTTAATTTGATTAAAGGCAAATTTATTTATTCAAATTTATTAAATCCTTAGAAAAATAAAATTAAACCATGTTGCTAGCAATATTTTATTGTGATGGAGTTTTCGGGTGTTAACTTGGGTGGTTCTCCATGTTCCGATTAAAAGAATGTGATCTTGTCTTAAGCTTAACCAACATTACATTAACATATCAGATTATAACATAAACCAACATGACCAGCTCAAGTTGAGCAAACTAAGCAATTATCTACCCAAAGCATTTGTTAAACAGGGTTGATCAAGGTAGCAGGGTAAAACATCTAATCAAGTCCTTAGAAAGGTGTTTGCCCATCAATTTAATGCATAACAACAGATAAAGTAAACATTGTTTAAGCATGCAGTGATATAGGTTCAAAAGAGAAAATGTAGAGGGGGAAAGCCACTTGCCTTCCTCTACAAACTGGGTATCTTCCTCTTCGTAGACATGCCCTTCCTGATCACCTCCAATGGGGAGCTCAGACGAAACAAACACGATTTCTACGCACAAGCATATACAACAAACAATAAACAGACAGTACACTAAACAGTAACAAAAGCTGAAAACACACTGTCTAAATGATTCTACTCGCTGATACGATCATTTCGGTATATAAAACGCTAAAAACGGAGTTAAAACAAGAAAGATATGATTAAAACAAGTTACAGGGACCTTTCTACAAGAAAACTAAGTGTACAGGACTTTTATGAATAAAATCAGGGACTAAAACATAATTTTATATGAAAACAGGAGGGCTAACATGTTAAAACAAGTGAAAAGGACCTCGGGTGCTATTATACAGAGAAGGCAGGGGATAGATCATAAGTTTCAGGACCTAACTGCAAGGATTTGTATAGGTGGAAGGATCGACATGCAAATACATTGAAATCCAGGGGCTCTTAAACAAAACGGCTCGACTGAGCCGTGGATCTTTGATCCAACAGCCGTAGCAGCGGTGAACCGCGCCGTGGACACGGTGCACGTGTCCACGATAGACCAACCCAAGGGGTATCCCCTGATCTGATCAGGACCATCCGCGGGCGATCGCACGGCCCTGGACGTGAGCATGCGATGCGTGGCGGCGGGTATGCCGGGACAGGGAGGGGATGGCGGCGCGCGGCGGCGCGCGCGGCCGCGCGAGCCCGGGAAGGGGTTCCCGGCGACCAAAACAAGTGCGCGTGAGTGCTACACGTAGCGGGGAAGCTTGCGCGCACGCCTAGGAGGTCAGGGAGGGAGCACAGGCCTCCACGGCGGCCAACACCAGAAGGGGGCGGGTCGGCCTCGCCGACGAGCTTGCGGGGTCGACGTTGTGCGCAAGAAAAAGGAAAAGAAGCGGGAAGGTTTTGCTCACCACGCAAAGGTGCTTCAAAAATGCTCACGGTTGAGGATGGAGTAGTGGCAGCGATGTTTAGTGACGAGGCGGGTCGGGCGGCGCTCCGGCGTGACAGGGGCGCAGCACCAGAGGGCGCCGAGGATGTGAACCCGCGGCAAGGAAAGCTCAGCAGGCGCCGGATGCAGCTCCAGAGAGAAAGAAAGGGAGAGAGGGTTGAGTTCTTCACTGGCGACGTGAGCTCCACCGATGGCAACGGCGGAACCGAGGCGGTGACGATGGTGATCTGGGCGGCTCGGGCGTGTGTGGGTTGTGAAGCGAGTGCAAAGGGAAGGGCGTGAGATCAAGCCCAAGCTTAAATAGGGACAGAGGGAGGGGGAAGGGGAAATGGTAGGGTGCGGCGGCCGGCGGCTTGCCATAGATGGCCGGCGGGCATCACGGGAGGTGGAGGTTAGAAACGGCAGGGCAAAAGAGAGAAGGAATGGTGCAGGGGATTAATTGCCATAAAGCACGACTTAAGGGAGGAAAGGAAGGCGAGGGGAGACGGCCGGGCGCACGGCTGGGCGAAGCAGAGGAAGGAAAGGAGAGGGAGGAAGGAGAAGGGGCGCCGACAGGTGGGGTCCCGGTGTCAGTGACCGCGGGGAAAAAGAAAAGAGGAAAGGGGACGCGGGCCGCTGCAGGTGGGAGGTAAGTGGGCTGGTGGGCCGCTGGGCTGAAAGGTAAGGAGGTTCCCTTTTCATTTTTTTTCTTTTTTTTCAAACTCTTTTCAAATTAAACCTTTTTAAACTCAAATTCAAACCAAACCTTTTCAAACCTTTTCACAACATTTTATAAACCTTTTAGACCTCAAACAAGCAACCAAAAACCATGCATAGCCAAATAATGATGCGCAATCACTTGTTGTCTCTAGATTAATTAAATTAAATTAAATAATTTAGAGCTCAAATTTAAATGGCATTTCATTTTAAGACCTTAAGACTATGTTAACATGTTGCTAGGTGAATTTTAGTGATGGATTTTTAGGGTGTCACACACTACATCTGAAACTAGGACTTCTAGTTACAGTCATCTGAACTGGTGTGCAATAATTAAAGTATGTATGTAAATGTTCTCTTGTACCACAACTCAACAAATGTATGCTTTGAAACTTCTGAACCAAAGCATTCAGTTCTGTGGATAATACTATATCTAAAATCTGAACCAATTCTGCACTGATTTTTTTTTGTGTGTGTACATTTGCATTCAGTTCTATATCCCAAATCTGAACCAAAGTTTAGTGAGGTACTCTGAGAATCTTGTGTAATGGCGAGATAGAGGTGACATCCTCTGACCAAGCTCCCCCCTCAGGCCCAAGATGAACTACAGGAAGGGGCTGTGGTCACCTGAGGACCAGAGGCTGAGGGATTACATCCTCAAGCATGGCCTTGGTTGCTGGAGTGCTGTCCCTGCAAAGGCTGGTGAGAAGATGCTATGTTCATGTGTATCATATAATAACAGAAATAACATCATCAAAATGTTGTTAACATGCTTTTGTCTCAGTACAAAAGACGCATGGCAACTCAGTACTGTTAACTCAGTTATGCACAGACCTACTATCTCTATTGTTGGCCCTCCTGCTGCATGTATCTTCAGAGTAAAACATATTTTTGAATATCTGCACACATATTTCTGAATCAAGTAAAGACAATAGAACACCAATAAGCACACATTTGTTTTTCCAAAAAGCACCAGCAAGTATACATAGAGGAAGACATAATTATTTCTGAATATCTGCATCATTTAACTTACATAATCATTTCTGAATATCCAAATTCATCATTTATAAAATTAAGATGCTACATCTAGAAGAACACATCTAGAGTACTAAAATTCCACATTCCCCAAGGACTCAGCTTCCTCCTGCTGCTCAGCTTTTCCAACCATGCACAAACAGTTGTGTATGGTCTCTTTTCCTCTTCTCCTCCAGTTCCTGACAGTGGCAAGCACAAGGTTTTCATCAGTTGGTCACATTTAGTAATGTGAATGAGCATTACATTTCAAGTTATCAAAGCAGAATAGACAAATTCATATACCACAGGCCTTATCACAAGACTCAGTAAACAGAAACAAGAATTTTGAACTAAGAAATACTGAAAGGTTCTGATTAGAGCAGGCTACCATGCCTCAAAAAGTTTACAGGACTGAAAACAACACTTATAAGCCTCAGAGATCTTGGTGGTTATGATCATTAACTGGAGAGTGTCTTATCATGGGAGGTAGTAAAGAAAAAAAAGAAAAGAAACAAGTTCCATGTACAAGTGAATCATAACAAAGACTGTCAAAAAGAGACCATACACAACTGTCTGTAGCACCATTAGCCAGATCATAGGGATCCACCTATTTTTCTGCTACCAACAAGTATTGTACATGGTTGAAAAAACAATAGAGACATGTTACATGTAGGAGATGACAAGTGAAGGAGGGCCTAGACCTTTGATAAGAAATAGCAGCAGAATACAAGATCGCTACAGTGAAGGTTCAAATAGATGATCTTGAACAAGCATAGTTGCTGGTGAAATTCTGTTCCTGTAACATGCCAAACTTCTAAGGTAACAAACAAAGAAGCTCTGTCTCGCGCATTACGGAACGAAATGAAGTCATGTAAAATTGAAAATCATTGTCTTCAGAAGTCATACTGTCTATCTGAATAAGTCATAAGTTTCCGAGAGGTCAATCAGTTCAATGCAAAAATCATGTGATGCTACTGCAGTTCATACCATGCTCAGGCCATGGTCGAGGTGGGCGATGGGAGCAATGGTGGACGCCGCTTCGCCTGATGCGTGCTGCACGCCGGCAACAGGCGCAGTGGATCCGTCGGGGGCGTCCTGCGACTGACGACGCCCTCGCGCGGCCGCCGGCCATCTCGGGTAGTTGGTGGTGGGGCGCCGCCGCCGCCGACGGCTCCTGGAACCGCAGCACCGCGGTGAGGTCCCGGGGAGGGGTCCATGCCGCCGACTGACGACCGGGGAGGGGTCCAGGAGCCTCCGGCGGTCTGGCCGCGCGCGGTGGATCGGGCGTCGTCGCCCTGTTGCCCAAAGATCGAAGATTTGGGGAAGGGAAGAGATGACGACGTGGCGTGGTGGGACCCACGAGTTGGGAAAGGAAATAGGGGAAACTGCTGGAGCAAAATGTGTTTTAGGATAGAAATATTTTTACTCCATCCCCAATAACATCATATAGAGATCAAATTTACTCCATTTGCTGAAGTTGCTCTTAGTGCAGTGAATCGCGATGTCGTTAGTAACAACCAATCTTCAACACAGTAAAAATTCAGACATCAGAAACTTGGGAGTTGATTCAGAGGTGCATCAAGATTTAGTGATTGATCACTTCTAATTTACTCCACCCATAGTTGTATCCTAAGTTAAAACTTCATCAACCTTGACCAATTCAATTAAAAAAACTAAAACCTACTTCCTCCATCCCAAAAATATTAGTATTTTCCTGATTCAAAATTAATCAAAAAAAATAAGTCAATAATATACTCAATTTGGCACGTTTGCATGTGTATGTAGCAGTGTTGCGAATAGCGGGCTATAGCGGCGATATAGCGTTTTGTGTAACCTGCCGCTAGTACTGAATAGCGACATTTAGCGGTGCTATAGCGGGATTTTGCAACACTATAGAGGGATTTTAGGGGTCTCCACAAAATCTTATAGTCCGCTATTCACAACATTGGTATGTAGGCATAAAATAGTGAGTTAACATTAAATACGGCTAATACAGTAAGAGCATCTCCAAGAGACTCTACACTGGTAGGGAGAGGGGCTTTAGTCCCGGTTGGAGAGGGGTATAGGTCTCTCAAGTCCAATCGGGACTAAAGTTCAGAGACAAAAGGCCCCTCCTTTAGTCCCGGGTGGTATTACGAACCGAGACTAAAGGGGTGGGGGGGGCACGTCAGCACCTGCGCCCACCCCCTTTAGTCTCGGTTGGTAATACCAACCGAGACTAAAAGGTCTCGTTTCTCTTTTTTTGGTTTTTGATTTGAGCGTATATTCTAATTGTTGTCTAACCCGTATATGCACGTATACGTATTTGAACATGTATATAGGTATATACCTGTCTATATATACCATATACACAGTTAGACTTATACATAAAGCTTTTGAAGTTAGACTTATATATAAACTTACATAAACTTAGGAATATACACATCAAAATAGATAGTATTTATACATCAAAATATTGTTCACTTCAAATTTCTAGTCTCTATTGGATTTTTGGATGCATCATAATAATGTTTTCCTGTTGGCATAACCACCTCCTCATGGATGAATCCCAAGAGACTTTCTTGAATCGCCGAAAGACGATTCTTCTGAATGACCTCGTCCTTAACCATATCCATCTGTATAATGTGCAAATATGTTAATATATTACACGTACCCAACAATTAAATATAGAAGCATCTGTATAATGTGCAGATATGTTAATATATTAGGAAATGATGTATTATTAATAGGTTTATTTAATTAACTTACATCATATTTCCCGGATTTTGCACTTGCCAAACATCGTATGTGCTCACAGACATAGTATCCACATAAATTATTTCCTTGTTCCTGTCTCACACACTAAAGTGGATAGGAGAAAATGTTATGAAATATAAGTTTGATAAATTTAGATTTTCTCAAATCTGAAGTTGTTATTTGGATTACGTACCGGATAATCAGTATAGAATGTAATTGTTGGGTTAAATTAACCTTCTTTCTCTGCAATGAATTTTTGCCAAGCTCTGAGGAAAATTAATGAGAGATAATGTGTTAGTAAAAGCATATCTTGAAACAAATATTGAAGGTTTTGGTAACTTGCGATAAAAGAATATATATATATATATATATATATATATATATATATATAAATATTGCATTTAAAAGAATGTCTTAGGTAGAATTATTACACTTGAAACATATATTGAAGGTTTCGGTAACTTGCAGGGTTTTTTCTCAATGAATCCCACATCATGATACTGCTATTGTCGACTTAAATGATCATAAGAATCTAGTGGAAACTGTACATACATGGTCATAATAGTCATACAAATTAGAACTAAATATAATTACCAAGACAATTAGATGGCAATTGCACATACTCACAACTGTAAGGTAGTAGTATGAGATCCTTGTCATGATACTTAGACAAGGTCCTATAGATTGTCGTGATTGTTGTGTCTGGTTGATGCTTGACCTCAAACTCGTTGACTTTTGATGGGTCCATGAAACCAATACTGGCAATATTCTTTTTTGCATCTCATGTTTTTGCAGGCTACCAAAAATGAAATACAAATTTAATTAGTAAGTCCACATACATAATAATTTAATTAATAAACATAAAAAAGACGCCACTTACCGACACCAAGCGACAATAAGATCGGTATTCAGGGCGTCTTGATGGTAAACTTCATAAATATCTTTGAATTCCAGCCAGACCACCTTGTTGCCTTCAGTGGCAAAATCTTCGGGTGCAGCAAGCATAGCTATGCTATATACGCCTTTCAGTGATTGTCGCATGTACCACTCATGAAATTTGTACATCTTAGGTGAGAGCTTAAGTACTAGTTCTGGCCTGGTAAGAGATTTTCCTAGCTGAAAGAGCCATCTATACTTGAAACTGGGATCCCGGGGTGGTTCTTCATGGCCGAGTGCAACACCTAAAGGCATCCTTGTTTCTTCCATGAAACCAAGGAGCTTCACTACTTCTTGTGTAGGCATTTCTGCTACAGCTCGTTCTTGTGCATTGAGGCTGGAGGGAACATAAGTTTGTTTCATCATCGACGCATCTTCTTTAGACGACGTCGACGCCAGTATGGGCATCAATTTCTTACTATTTTCACTCATTAGTTTGAAAAAACCCAAGTTTTGACGGATCTACTTGTTTGGTCTTCTCTAGCTCCCTCCGTTGCTGTTTTGTATTTAGATTGTTGAAAATTTCATGCACATGTTGGACCCCGATCGTTGTTTTTCCTTCTTCTGTCGTCTCCCATGCTAGCTTCCTTTTACTGATGGGCTCAACCATTTTCTTTATCGTTGTTGGTTTTGGTGGTTGCACTGGGTTGGAAGATTGTGCTCCGATGGTTTTTTCGGTTGTGCTTTCGTGGCTAGGTGGTTTCTTCTGTGGTGGCTGGG
Source organism: Cenchrus americanus (assembly GCA_947561735.1). NCBI lineage: Eukaryota > Viridiplantae > Streptophyta > Magnoliopsida > Poales > Poaceae > Cenchrus > Cenchrus americanus. Next base: position 80,759,155 of record OX387240.1, read on the forward strand.
CGGTTTTTCTGATGTGCTTTCATGGCTGGGCGGTTTTTCTGATGTGCTTTCGTGGCTGGGTGGTTTTTTCTGCAGTGCTGCAGTGTTTTTCTGCTTTTGATGGCGCTTGCTTTGCCGCCATTGGTTTTTTCTGCTGTTTTGGAGGTGATTCGGGATTGATGTCAATATCATGGCTGGAGCTCGCACCTCTGGAATTGAATAATGATTCTTGTGTAGACGGTGAGCGAGGTGATATTGAAGGTCGTGAGGACGACCTAGGAGATGATGATGGTCGCGACTGCGGGGGATCTGTAGGAGGGATTGATCCCTCCGTCTGGGGGATTATAATGTAACGTTTGGGCCACAATATGATACCGTGAACCACATCCTTGAGTGTCCTTTCCCCGTCACCTCCTGGGATGTCTAGCTCTAAATCTTCAAATTGTGACTGACAAATCTCCTCCACAGAAACCGAGGCGTAGCCGGGTGGAATCAACATGTCGTGGCTAGTCTGTCCAGGAAAATGCGCAAAAGCACTTCCGTACGCCACCTGCATTGTGATGTTGCCGAATGGCTTGTGCATCTCACATGGGGTGCACCGACAGAGAAAATCCACCAGGTATTGTTGGTTGTCATCTACTGGAACTCCTTCGATTGTCCTCGTCTCTTCAGGGCCTTCTGTGCAAGCACTCGGTGCGATCTCTATGCAAGCACCTGGTGCAACCTCGGTAGAAGCACAATTGCTTTTCTGAGCAGAAGGGCTAAGGACGGGATCCAGAGGTACTTTGGGCAGTGCTCCAGTTTGGGCTATTTGAGATATTGTTGACCAGTTGCTGTTCAATCTCTACCTGCATCTTTTCTTCTTGTTCTTTAAGTCTTTGCTCCATCATTTGGCGCCAATGCTCCTCTTCGCGCTCTTTTCTTCTTTTGCAGCTTTTATAGCTATCGAGGTTTCCCTTGAAGGCATACTTCCACGACACCACCCCGTAGCCCCTGCAACGTCCTGGGTGTTCTGGATTCCCGAGTGCCATAGTGAGCTCATCCATTTCTCTGTCAAACTTCAATCTACCAGCTTTGACATCTTCTATTTTGTTCATTAACTCAAGTGCCTTCTCTCGTAACGTGGGCGGGAATTCAAGGGTACCATCATCCGGGTTCAATCTGCCTCCATGCGCATAATACCAATTCTTCAATCTTTCGGGCCAGTGAAGACTGCTGATATGATACCTTTGGCGTAAGGTCTTGTTCCATCTTTAGCCACTTGGGAATTGCTACTGCGTAACCACCTCGACCAAGACAATGGTTGTACTCCCCTTTCCTACTGGCACTGTTCTTCACTTGGGCACTTTTTTGGGCAAAAAATCACTTTTCTTGTATTCAACAAAGGACCTCCAATGATCTTTTATCTTCGGATATTCATCCCAATTTGGAGTTCATTTGTTCTTGATAAAATATCTAGTCAACTTCTTCTTGAAATTCTGAAATTGAGTTGCCATCTTCACTGGAGTCCAACCTTTAACAAGGTTTGCGTCGACGCCTTCAGGAAGTGTGAAGTATTTTAGCATATCATTCCACAGCTGGTCTTTTACTGAGTCTGGAACCACGTATGGATTACTTGGTTTTCCCTTCCATTCTCTATACTTGATGGGCATGTTGTCCCTTACAATTTCCCTGTGTTGAGACACAAACTTGTCCTTGACTTTGTTTGGAGCAACAGGCTGGCCAAGCTCTGACACCTCCGTGATACGATACATCACATCGCCGACGATTAGTTGTGTACGACCTCTCTTGGACTTTTTCGTCGTCGATCCAGAAGCCTACAAGAATTAACAGTAATTTTCCATGAATCAACATAAATTTATGAGAATATACAAGAAATGGGGTTATCGAATTAATACTAATGAACTTAATGCATGATATGTATACCTCGTTGGAACCTTCTGCATTAGCATCCTCAAGGTCGTCATTATTTTCTGAGTCGGCGTCTATGTCTTCCTCGTTATTTGCAAAGTCATCGGCGGCGACACCTCCTTGACCAATCATATTTAGAATAATTTCCTCGTCTGTGTAGGATGCAAAGGCATTTGCACCGCCAGCAATAATCTCCTCCATAATCCTTTCATCGTTGTCATTGTTATCCATCTAGAATTAATAGTAAATTTCTATGAAATGACACAAATTTATGAGAATATACAATAATTTCTATGTATTTCTAGTATCCATGTAGAATAAACACTAATTTTCTATGAATCGACACGAATTTATGAGAATATACAATAATTTCTATGTATTTCTAGGAGAAGGGGAATATACAATAGTGTCGCCTACCGCAGTCAGCGAGGAGAAGGGGAGCCGAGATCCTAGGGTGCGTCGAGGGAGGCAGTGGGGAGCCGGGGCAAGACGGCGGTGGGATCTTAGGTGCGTCGAGGGAGGCAGTGGGGAGCCGGGGCGAGACATCGGTGTGATCTTGGGTGCGTCGAGGGAGGCAGTGGGGAGCCGGGGCGAGATGGCGGTCGGCGATGCTAGGGAGAAACATATTTAATTAGAATTATTATAGACATAGTTAGTACAATTTTATACATAAATTTATTCTTCAAAAGAAATTAACACTACAAGAAACTATTTAATCTGTGACGTAACCATTCTATCGCGGATTAAATAAAATTCGTCGCAAATCAGCATCTGCGACAATTTACATTTTCGTGGTGGAATGAGCGTCATTGATTAAATCTCTCGACGTTCCCTTAATAAATGTCGCGATCCGTGACATATCTGAATCGTCACGGAGTAGCCCGAGGCCCATGCAGCCCAACCAACTCACTATCCGTGACAAAATAAAATCGTCACGGATTGCTACACACATGGCAGCTGTGGCATCCTACGTGGACGATGACGTGGCATCCTACGTGGCATCCTACATGGACGATGACATGACATCCTACGTGGACAATGACGTGGCATCCTACGTGGACGATGACGTGGCATCCTACGTGGACAATGACGTGGTATCCTACGTGGACGATGACGTGGCATCCTATGTGGACAATGACGTGGCACCGTACGTGGACGATGACGTGGCAAAAATTTTAAGCCCAGCAGATACAAATTCTAGCCCACCACAGCCCATTTCAGAATTATATTCCAGCATAAAATTAGCAAAATTAGCCCATCTTCAGCCCATTTTTCAGAGGGTACATTTTCCCAACACATTTACCAAAATTCAATGAACAGAAAAATCAGATACAATCAAATACAATCTCTGGGCAAAAAAAAACCCAGCAAACACAATCAGATATTGAGGCAGGTAACACATGCTTTTAGATGTCTACCATTCCTAAAACACTACACCTTCCTCTTTGTTATTCTGTCACTCTTTTCTCTGATTCCTTGCGAGTTCGTATAAATCCTGAAATAAAGGAAACCGGAATCCAATTAGAAAAGACAATCAAATATAGGATAACTCAACTTTGAATTTTCTGGCAAGGTATATATATATATATATATAAAGGGAAACCAAACTAAAACTGGAGTTCTAGATAAAGCGTGCATTGTACAATGAAAGTGTCACTATAAGCATACAATTGGCATCATAAATCAACAGAATAGGAATGACGCAAAAAGAAGCTTGTTGTGCTAATTTAGCCTATAGTAGAGCATATGAGAGCAATATCTGAGACAACACATGAAATCTGCACTTGGAAACATGCTCTACCGACAAACCACATCCATTGATCAATGATCATATGCATGAGCATCAGAAGTTCAGAACAACATAACTTTGTTGACGGCGTTAACGGAAAAGAAAAAATAACTTTGGGTTCAACCAAATAACTTAAATTCAATGTTGACACCTGAAAGTTAACTGAATGGTCAATAGAGGATCACCATGATCAAATAGCTTAGTTTCCTTTTCGGAAAAAAGTTAGTTTCCATTCACAAGGTACTATTGCAGATGCAGTTACTCAAATCAACCAAAGGCAGAGGTCAAACGAAGTTTTCTTTCCCCAAAACAGGGCAGCCTTTGATTTCATTCAGAAAATTGTTTACTGACAGTATTAAACAAATAAGTGCAATCTCATTGTAGCATTCATGTTTGGTCGTTTCTCAAGCATTTTTAACGAGAACATATGCGGGGGTCAAATATGTTTCTAGGCATTCTACAAAGGCAAAAGAATAGTCCATTCGACTCAACGCTCTAAGAAGACGAGAATGTTTAACACCCTACTAAAAAGTGCCCCACACTTAACATAAGCAATAATGGTGTCTTCTATGTCCATTCACAAGAACACAACATGTCTTGCTCATATGCAAGTTACAACTACAACTGTAACGAAGAATAAGTTCTAATGCGACGGGGGTGCGAGAAGAATCTCACCGAGCGACCACCACCGAGAGACCTACCCATTCACATATCTCGGAATTTGATATCACAAATACCTTGAATTCATCAAACTTGCACGATGGATCGGGGGGGAAATCCCGAAGGATTGAAAATCATCAAATAGCAAATATAAGGATTTTGAGCTCGATGATCCTTCATAGTTCACGCGAGAAGCTCCTTACCTCTTCCCGAGCTTGTTATTCAAAAATACATCCACAGTGATCGCACCTTCGAGTATAATAAGCACAAATACGATGATCATGTACTGAATGCAAGGTTAAAGGAGACCGAATATAACTGTCAACATATTGTACTGAGCACTATAGAACTCAAAGAATATGACTAAAATTTGGAGGCTTGTGTGAACAAGTAGACGTAGTGGTCTGCACTCTCCATTTGATTATACCTTTTTTTTGTGGCATCCCAATATCTCATATATAAAGATTATATACACCAGAACAAAATATAGCTTTTGCACCTAATTGAAAACTTCGATGAGCCAGCAGAGCTGCTAAGCTAATTCATTGTAGGTAGTCAGCGAGCAAAACACAAGTCATGGAAGTTGGTGTATCAGACAAACATGTAATTCCATGTATCTAGCAATTCACTATAGGTTGCCAGCAAGTAAAACACAAAGTGATGGAAGCTGGTACATAAAAAAATATGTGATTTTCATGCATCTAGCAATTAAGGATACACAAGAGAGGCAGTGGCCATTTGCAGTTTCTGCAGCAATATGCCCAGAGCAAGTCAGAAGGCACAGAAAGATCCCCATGCCAAGAAATGTGTAGATGAACCTGCATGACTAGTAAATTTTTCTCAGTAAAAGTGAAAATCAACTACCATGGTATATAGGAGTATACGCAGGGCAGTTTTTTTTTGGGGGGGGGACATGGTACCAAGAGTTGCTCAACAATTGCATTTAACTACTTATTATTAAATTAGCAAGTGCACACCCCTCTGACATCATATGTTTGTAACAGCAGCAAAAGCAAGAACCCTTGGCCCATTTGATTAATACTACAGGGTTAAGATGAGGAAAGCGATAGTTAAACATGGTCCCTATTTGGTTGTTTAACATCAGTATCATCATTTTTTTTTCCGTATTCTTCATCAGTTAAGTGACAAGCAAAATTTCATAAAACACTTTGGGTTCAACCAAATAACTTTGGCATGCCATTTAAATCTGACACAAACAGTTCAGTGTCAAAATCTACCACTGAATATTTATATTTCAACAATAAACCAACCAACAACAGTACAATTATCAATAAAGAGAACGCAAAAATACCTTTTAGTTTGTAAGAAAGTTCCTCGGATACAAGGGCACCAAACGCAAAGTAATGGCGAGTTGACACCGAGTATATCTTTTGCCTAGCTTCTTCCTCACTGAAACATGGATTTAGATTTAGATGCGGGCACTGTAAAGACCAAAATGAACACGATCTGCAGTTCATCGGACCAAAAAAACTAGAACAGATATTACACTGATATACTATACAAATGAAAGACTCATGTTACCTAACAGGCTCAGATCATAACTTTTTTACTAAGTTGGCTTATAAAAATTCCATTGACCCGAAGGTTCATGACTGCACACCAAACTGCACAAGCTCACACAAGGCAGAGAAACAACAAATAGGCCTAATCATACTTTTCACAGAAACTCTTCAAGGACAATCATTTTTTTCTACAGAAATTCTAGAAACACTTAATCGAATATGAAAACCTAGCCTGCAAAGTTCTAGAACAAGATGGATCGAAGGTGCTACTCCTCCTGCTGTTGCTCCTATTGTAGCTTGTATACCCTTATGTGTCAATAATACCACAATGTTCTTATTCAGTAGTAAGAAACCGATCGATAGACTAGCAGATCCATCAGTTCACTGCTACTCGCAAAACTACATTCGCTAAAATAATCAATATACTTCACAGTAGGCCATCGGTTAATAACCAAGAAAATCTAACAAGTCCCGTTATCATATTAATGTTCTTTTCACTTACACCCATGACAGCCAACATATCTAACTGAAAAGAAACAAGCATTCAATTTAAATGTCTAATAAAATTGCCTTCTATCTGTATTCAATAGTAACAGATTTCCATATAGTTTGTGCCAATAAGGCAATAAAAATTATCTTACCAAAACCAGGGATCCATACTGATTTAACAATGAACTACTACACGCCAACAATCAATGAGAAGTCATCAGCAACACTAATAAGTACTCTATAAAGATACAAATGTACTTTCACAGCACAATAGCTGCTGCTAAATCAACTCAGCAGTTGAACATAAACCATCCAGGCTTGGAACAGCACAATCCCCACACCAACCATTACTAGCACCTAACACGCAAGCAACTGATCAGATGCAAAATTCATCTACTACTGTCCGATTCGAAGGCCAAAGGAAAACACCCAGAAACATTTGCTACTGCTCGATCCCAAGGGGGAAATTCCCCCAGAAATGATGGATCGATTCGATTCGATTCGGGTTACTAGTCACTAGCACAAACACAAGTGATTTTTCGATGATCATCATCAGGATTCAGGGAGTCAAAACTCAGGAGGGGCACTGGGGGAAATACAGAGAGAGATCAGGGAGCAGCGCGGAAGGCGTAGTATACGTACCTCGATGGGCGCCGGCGCTGGCGCGGATGTTGCGGCGGTGACGACGACGACGTCAGCGGGCGGCGCCTCGTCGTTGCCGTCGGCCGCCCCGCCGTTGCCGTCGGACACGAGGCGGAGGTTGTCGTCTGTGGTGGTGGAGTTGCTGGTGGAGAAGGCGAAGATGTCGGCGAGGCGACGCGTGGGGCTGGCAGACACGAAGAAGAGGACGCAGACGGTGGCCATGGCAGCACCGAGGATGAAGGAGACCAGCGGGCTGACGCTGCTCACGTCGCCGCCCTTCATCGAGGCGCGGCCGGTTTAGTGGACGCCAGCCGTCCTCATCCAGATCCTCCACCACCGATTCGTGGCCTTTGGAGAGGGAGGCATTGCAGCAGGAGCTCCATCCGCCCCTCCACCGCCCGCATCTCCACGTGGCCATGCCGGAATTCCGACTCAGCTCCTTTGGCGGCCAGGAGACCTCCCTGCCCCTACGCACGGAGGCCATCCCTACCTGCTTGGCCGGGAGAGGGAGGGCGGTGGCAGGGTGGAGAGCAGGGTGAGAGAGGGTTACGAGGGAGGGGAGGGGCGATGCTAGGGTTCAGGCAACAGGGGAGGGCAGCGAGGCTAGGATTGCATTTGCTCTACATCTTCTCCATGCGCGGTGGATCTCGGGAGGGAGAGGCGAGAAGAAGGAGAGGGAGCGGGTGGCGGGAGGAGGCTGAGGGGAGGGGGAGGCAGTGGAATAGGGTTTGGGGATCCTTTTATACGAAGCAAACACAATTTTAGCCATCCGTTCGCAGATGAACGATCTAAAATGATTGGCTTGTTTTGGGCTTAAACGATCATGTTACCTCTAATAGGATTGGAAAATTTCAAAAAATCATAATTAGGCTTCTATGGTCCATTCTAGGCCACATCTATGAGACTGGAGAAAATTTCAATTGACTTGTAGGAAAACTCGAACTTCTACAAGCCATCTTGTTATAAAATAATGATAATAATACCTTAAACTTATTAAAAAAATCATGTAACTTGGTATAGAACCATTTTATTGATGTAAAAGACTGACAAAAAAAAATCATAAGATTTTGTGAACTATGGAGTATACATTGTTCATAAACTAGAAAGTTCATCATATTGTTTCACACAACTCAACTCAAACTTCAAAGTTTGTACACACTCAACTACTTTTTTACCCCATGGACACCTTAAATTTGGATAAAACCTCAACGTTACTATCCTATTAGTATTTGGAGATTCAGATTTCCAATTGTCACACAAAAAGTTATTTTTCTATTTTTTTGAATACCTAATTAAAACAACCTTGTGAAGTAACTTGAAAAAACTATTATCTTACATACTCTGAAAACATTTTTCATATGTAAAATACAACATGTAAGTTGTCACCAAGGAGTTTCAAGAATTTTCAAGAAGATTTGCTTATTTCTATCATTTAAATGAATTTCTACATGTTTACTGAAAGTAATTCCAAATGGACTTATATGTACCTCTAATAAGATTCAAAAAATTCAAAAAAACTATATTTAGGCGCCTATGGTCCATTCTTTATTTTCTCTTTTATTAAGTTATGTTAGCAATTATAATGAAAAAACATATTTTTTATTTTCTCTTTTTAGGTGCAAAAAATGTGTTGTATGAAAAGCAATCAAGAAATAGTAATTAAGATACAAACAAATGACACTGAGTAAAACATCTCGATTTTAGAAAAAATTAGGAAGAAGAATCAACTGATTTGGAGTTCGTATGAGGAAGAACAACAGTTTACAAGTTTTATCCGAAGATTAAAAACAGAAATTGCACTTGCTATGAACTGAGATGAACAAGTGTGTTTTCTCTTTTTAATCTTTGACTAAAACTTGTAACTAGTTTTTCTGCCTTATACTAACTCCAAATTGGATGATTCTATTTTATAAAATTTTCTAAAATCGTGCTCTACCAAGATCTACAACTTTAACAAATGAAAAAAATGATTTTGGCAGCAGTTTATTAGGGATAATTCAAACTTACATCTTGAATTTACACTATCATAATTCAAATAATATCATAAAATGCTCTAATGGTTCTACGAATTGATGTGGTAACATAATTTGGGTCCATAAACTTGTGATCAAAATTTCAAATGATTTCGGTAACAGCGGAACCTACGTTGTTTAGAAATGGATACATGTCTCACATAGTTTCATGAAACATTACTTGAATATTGAAGTGAATCTTATCTTTCGAAATTTTCGAATTCATATGTACTTCAAACTTTACCGTAACCTTGTGTTTAGCTTGTTATTGCAAAATACGAAGTTACATTAGCAATGTTTGTGCAAAATAAATGATTTTTCTAATCGGTATTTAGGCGGAACTAGATAGAAGCATATAAATAGGATCGCGAAATAGAATCTGTAAAAAACATCATTAAAGAAAAGATCATGATTTTAGAAAAATTCAGGAAGAAAAAACATCGAATTTGGATTATATATGACGAAGAAATACTAGTTACAAAATTTAATTCCAAATTAAAAGAAGAAATACCAACTATCACTGCGTTCTTCATCTTAAATCAGTGATGTGGCACAACCTGATTGGTCCAAACAGCCGCACCGGATCCAAGTGAGAGTATTAATATTCAAGAGATGGAAAAAAGCACCAACAATGTCTTAGCGCAGTAGTGAGATGATGCTTCACATCCTCGGTGGCCAAGGTTCGAATCCTCACTGCCGCATCATTTTTATGTTATTTTGACGTGGCACAACATATAGTGTAAATGACATATATCATGTCGGTGCGGAATGTAGTCCCGAGACTAACTAGTAGTAAGCACTGAGATCTGCCTCTCGATGGTCGGTGCTAAGCAACTAAGGACACTTGGTTTATCCTGGTTCTGGTCGGAGCCGTAAGTCCAGCAGGGGTGTGCTCGAGGCACTACATTGCTTCGCACCGGGGTGCCTGTAGTGGGGCGGCTACAAGCAAGGCGGGAGAGGAGGCGTGGCCTCCAAGTCCCAAGTGGAGTGATTGAGGCGAGTGCCAATATCGTGGGGGAGGCGGAGAGTGTGTGATCGATCGCTATCCGTTATCCCGTGTGTGATGTCCTGTCCCCTGCGGCGAGGGGGATCGCCTCCCTTTTATAGACCAAGGAGAGGGCGATTTACAGGCATGCCGCACTATTTCGCTACGTGTGATGGTATGACGTACAGTGTCGGGGAGTTGACGGTCGTCCTGGCGAATCTTGCTCCAGTCATGGCGTCGTGGCGTGCCCTGTGCTTGAACAGGGGCGGCTTCGAGGGTGGAGGCGTGGTGGTTGACCGGGGCGTCTCCAGGCGGGCTCGAGGGAGCCGTTGACGGTGATCCGTACGGGGTGCAGTAGCAGGCGTGGCGGCGTCCCGTCCCCGCGTGCTCAACAGCGTCGGAGTAGTTGTAGCAGTGCGCGGCGTGGCGCTGCAGGGGCGGGGATGGCTGCATAGGACTGACAGCGACGGGGATCGCGCTCCCCGCCGCCCGACGTCACGCTTGACCCCCGCGAGTAACGAGAGGAGGGCTCGAGGGTGCGCCCGGCCCCCCTTTCGAGGGCGCGGCGCGTTAGCCGTACTAGAGTGGGCGGCACAGTGTCACGGAGCTGACACCGGCCTCGTCGCACAGTTCCCCACAGTGGCGGGGATGGGCTCCCCCTAGGGAGTCGGTGGAACAGCGCCGGGGCGTGATTCCCAGGTGCGTAGTGGCGCGGCTCTGCCGTGTCAGAGCATTAAATGCTCGTGCACGCGTGCGGGAGTAGGTGCGCTCGTGAGGGAACCTCGAGCGAGGCTGAGCCCGCCCGAGCGAGGCGTGAGCCCTCGAGCGAGGCGGACCTCGTTCGAGGGGGGCGTGAGCCCTCAAGCGAGGCGGACCCGTTCGAGGGGGGTGTGAGACCTCGAGCGAGGCGGACCTGCTCGAGGGGGTGCCTTGCTGGGCTGCTCTGGTGGGCCGCGGGGGTCACCGCGGCGTGGCCCGCGCTGCATGTGTGCGCTTTGCGTTAGGCTTGAGGTGTGTTTTGTGTTTTGCGTTTTTGCAGGTTTTAAGCAGGATCCCCCCCGGTTTTTTAGGGGACCCTCGTGGCTGTCCCCGACAGTAGCCCCCGAGCATCTGTGGGTGTACCGGTCAGGTTCCCCCAGATGCTGGAGCCTACTGATAGGACGTTCTTCCCTCCCGGTCGCAAATGCCTTTCCATGGGGAGCATGAGTGCTCCTGCAGGGTTTTCTCGCGGAATTCTATCAGCGGCGTGGTACGTATCTCAACCGGCATCGGCGATGTTTCAGCCGGCTTCGGTGACGCACGCGCAACTGATGTCTTTCGCGTTCGGTGCATCCCAGGAGGTGTAGCCGTGCGTCGAGCCCCCGAGCTTGGGCCCATTCGAGGCGATCGGGGCGAGCTCTTCGTCTTGTTTTAAGTGCGCCCTCGCCGTCCCTCCGCGGGCCGGAGGGTGAGGTCTCCACAACCCCCATCGATCGGGTCGCGGATTGCGGATTCCTCGTCGAGCTGTTAGCAGGTGGTTTGAGTGGACGCCCATGCCCCGTTCGATAAGGGTAGGCTCGTGGTCCAGAGACTCGTCCATTTAAAGCGCTCGCACGGGTTTGCTAGGTGGGGCTCGGTCCCGTTCGCTAGGGACCGAGGGCGCGGAAGCTCTCCCTCGGTGGGATCCCCCCCGGCTAGCTGCCCTCGTTGGCTCTCGAACACGACATGTGGGGCGCCCTCGAGCCGATGGGCTCGAGGAAAGGCTCGAATGCGCGCGCCCTCGTCGCCCCTGACTCTGGTGATCTGGGGCGCCTGTTCGAACCCTTCGAGGGTCAGGCTTCGAACCCCTGATCAGTAGGGCCGTGCGGGGTAGCACCTGAGTGCTCCTGTCTTTTCACATCTGCGTATTTCGAGGGTTCTTAGCCGCGCTGACCCTTGAACCACTGATCAGTAAACTTCGTAGATCGAGGGAACCTGTGGCGCCTGTTTACTTTGAATAGGCTTCGAGGCCACTGGTCGGTAGTTGCACCCTTCGAGGGTCGGTTTTATCTAAGCCCAAGGGCTCGGGCCGCTCGAGGGTCTTCCTTACTTAGTAAGGGACCGGGCCATTTAATGCCCGCAGTCGCAGCTGTAGCCAGGCGCCGCGGCCGCACGCGTAGTGGGCGGAGTGGGCAGGCGGACATGACCGCCTGCCGCGGCCTTCCGGTTACCGCGTCGTGATGATGGCGCGCGTGCAGACGTGCGGCCGCCGCGGTCGTGGTGGGTCCCGCTCGTCAGTGAGAGAAATTTCTACCTGCAGTTAATGCGCACGGGGTGTGCGCTCCGGAGAGCATGCCCCGTGGATCTATAAATCCAGTAGGGGGAGGAGAGGCGGTTTTTTACCTTCGCACTTAGCGTTTGCCATCCTTGCCTCTCACGCTTCTGCCCTCGTGCCGTTCTTGCTCCCGCGCCTCTGCTCTAGAGCCGTTCTCACTCCTCGTTCCTCGATCCCTCGCCCGTTTGCATGGCTCCCCAGCAGTCCATCACCGTCATCGACCCGCCGGCATGGGAGTGCTCGACGGCGACAACACTGTCTCTGAACCTGCTGGTGGCCGGCGGTCAGCTGGCGGCGAATGTAGATGGGCAGCCCGCGGAGTGGATCGTGCCATTGGAGAGGGACCGGGTTCCCAACCCACCGTTCGGCTACGTCGTCAGCTTCGTCCGCTTCCATGAGCGCGGCTTCACAGCGCCGGCGAGCCGCTTCATGTGAGCCCTGTGCTACCACTACGGTGTGGAGCTGCACAACTTCACGCCGAACGCGATCTCGCAGGCGGCCACGTTCGTCGGCGTCTGCGAAGGCTTCCTAGGGATCCCGATAAACTGGGATCTCTAGGTCCACCTCTTCCGCGCGGAATTGCACACGCTGGCCACGTCGGAACCGAGGACTCGCCGCGCGGCGCGTGCCGGCGGGTTGTCGTTTGCGTTGCGGAGCTCGTGCAGGGAGGAGTACATCCCCTACACGATGACCTCCAACAACGCGGAGTGGGAGCGGGGGTGGTTCTACCTCCGCAACGCCGACCCCGGCCTCCCCCTACACCGGCAAGGTGCTGAGGGAGAAGGCCGCCTCCTGGTACCACGGGGTATCTCCGCCTTCGCACCAGGCGCGGCTGGACTCGCTCCTGGCTGCATTGAAGCACCTGGCAGACCGCGGACTGACCGCAGGGTGCGTCCTCGCCAACCTCCACCACCGGCGGATCGTTCCCCTGATGGAGAGGTGGCTCCGCATCTTTGAGATGGGTGAGGACGCGGACCCCATCGCGTTGCCGGAGTCGCGGCTGCTGCAGGACCTCTTCCCGCGGCAGTACGCGGCCACCCGGGCGCGGCATGCCATCTACCTTAGGCCGGGGCGTTGTGATGACGCGTCCCTGTGTGCATTTGCCATGCTCCCCGTCGGCCAATTGGTGAGTGAATTTCTTGATTTCCTTTCTTGTTCTGCCGGTTTTTGGGTTGCCGGTGTGTTTTAAGGCTTTGCCTGAATCCCGCAGATGGTGCGCGTGAACGCCGCGCGGTCTGACCCACCCATGCCTCGGTCCCGCGCGCACGCGTGCGCGGCGCAACGGCGAGAGCAGGAGCGGGTGGAGCGCAGAAGAGAGCGGAATGCGCGGCGCCGGAAGCGCCGGGAGCAAAGTGAGGAGTTCCGGCTGCGAGCAGCAGGGGCTTTCCTCGCCCAGGATAGAGGAGTACTCATCGTCAGATGAGGAAGAGGAGGAAGAAGATAGGGGGCAGGTCCTCCCCGACAGGTGGGAGCCTACACCCCCGTCACCAGAGCCGACTCCGGTGGCGGGGAAACCATCGTCCGGGGCGGGCGCAGGGGCGCCGCCGCCGGCGGTCTACGACGGAGGCGGCACGGGCCGTGGAGATGCCGGCGCGCACCACGGAGGCGCATGTGCACGCGGCGAAGGGCCGCGCGCGTGGAGAAGGCCGCGCGCGTGGCGGAGGCGGCCGGGGCACGGCGGCGGCGGCCGCGCCGGCCGCGCCCACGATGTCGACGGGGACCTCGAGGAAGAGGAAGAGAGCCTTCTCCTCCCTGAGGTAAGGAGTTGCCTTTCGAGGGGTCATGTGCCCGATAGGCGAGGGTCTGACGATTTGTTTCCATGTTCGCAGGGTGGCGCCAACCGTGCCCCCCTCGCACCAGCCAAGGTGCTGAAGGTGGACGCGTCCATCCCAACCAGGCGACGCTCGTCGAGGGCGCCGCGGGCGGGCGCAAGAACAATGGTAACGGCGAGCGGGGCCTTGCAAGGCGCGGCCGAGGCCTCCAGCGTGCGCGGCCGGCGGCGACAACCGCGGACCCGGAGGCGCGACGAGAGCCGGCCGTGGGCGAGGCGCGGCGGTGGCGGAGGCGCGTCCGACGCGCCGCGGCCGCCGAGACGCCGACAGAGGCGGAGGTCGCCGCGCCGCAGCGAGAGCCCGCGCGCCCGCGGTAGCGCAACCGGGAGCGCGAGGTCGCCGCGCCGCCGCGGGGCCGCCCCTCGCCGGCAGCTCCCAGGCGACGGCGGTGGAGATTCCCGACGACGATGCCCCGCCGCCCGGGTGGGACCAGTGGGGAAGCCTACCCACACCAGCCCCCGAGCCTCAGGCGGGGGCGCTCGTCAGACAGTGGGATGGCCACATGGTGGCCGGGGGCTCGAGGCACGGCGCCGAGGCCTCTGTCGTATGGACCTCCCTGGGCCCACTACCTCGGTGGGTACCAGGACCGACTACTCGGTGGGCCCCTGGGACTACCTGACTTGCGCTGTACGGTACCTAATGGCGTGAAGCACAAGGACTACAGAGGAGAAGTACTCGGTTAGGAAGCTGTACATGTCTCGCACTGTATAGAAGACTCCTAGACGTACTCGACTAGTACTCTCTCCCTAAACCGAATTGTAACCCTGCCTCCCGGACTATATAAGGCGAGGCAGGGACCCCTCCCTTGATCATCTCATCTCACGGCGTAGGATTGCATCATCTTGTAATCGTACCCAATCAATCCAGAGCTACGCAGCATACAGGACGTAGGGTATTACGCACCTCGCGGCCCGAACCTGTCTAAATTGTGTGCCACGTGTCTCTTCCTTCGAGTTACCGATCTCGACGAGGCCACATTCATCTACTTCGGGTACTCCCCTTAGTAGGTTGCCGGTCTAAAACACCGACAGCTGGCGCGCCAGGTAGGGGATCTCGCCCGAGATCACATGGCGAACTCGACGGCTCCTGTCTACATCAAGCCAACCGTCGCCTTCAACTGCGGCAACACCTTCGTTTTTGGCGCTCGGGTCTGCACTGCTGACGGCGCGGGGTCCTTCCAATGCCGCCTCACCATGCTGCCCAACCCAGAGACCAGCTTCGTGACGCTCCCTGAAGTTGTCACGGGCGAACTCACCGACAAGTTCGGCGAAATTTCCCTTTTCGGCCATCACGCCGACTTCGAGCTCGGATCCGCTTCCAACTCGAACTCGACATCCCTGTGGGCTATCACATGCGAGCCGGCTGCCCAGCCATCGCATGTGGTGTCACCACCCCATGAGCGCTCCACGCGTGGCCCTCGCAACCTCAGCAGGGCCCTCACGAAGGCTCCCTCTTCGCGCCGGGCCGGCAAGGAGCCCGTACCCGAGTACAACTCGGACTCCGACATCACCCCGGCGATGCTTCGGACTCCAACCCCCTCTTCGGCTTCTACTCGGACTCCGCGTACGAGTTCGACTTTGGGTCGGACCCAGAGGATCCCGAGTCCAAGGACAACACTACTGAGCAGCCCTTATCAGGGCCGACTTCCGGGCTGGTTATAACGTCCACACCTGCCGGGAGATTCGTCTACTGGCCAGCTCGCAAGCCCGCCGACCTGATAAGCGGGGACTCACGCTACGTCGCCTACCTCGACTTGCTCCCGTTCCAGGAGGGAACACCACTTGCCCGAGCTGACTCGTACACTCCAACTGAGGTGGCGAGCTCTGAATCCAGTCTTGGCAACCCCGATCGCCAAGTCTTCATGGCTGCCGGCGACACGCCAGGACCTTCAAGGACGGCTCAAGACAAGTACCTTGAAGACATCTCCACGAACGAGCCGTCCGTCGATGCACCGCGGATGAGACCGACACCAACAGGGACGCTCGACGTGAGCGTAACAGAAAGCGCAACGAATGGCGCCGGCGTCTCCGAGACAACCTCCCCATCCGCAACCTTGCAGAAGCTCTCGAAGCTGTCGAGAGCAGAGTACACACTACCCCGGAGCAATGCCTCATGTCGATCACAGCGATCGCACGCCAAGCTCAGGGGATACGTGCTGGAGAAGTCTTCGCCAAGCTTGCTGAAGACACTTACTTCATGCGGGTCGACAACAGGGTCACCCAGCCGCCCCCCGTCAGGAACCGCGACAACGAAGCTACCAGTCGTAGCATAGACCTCGGCCGCAATCATACTCGAGCTGAGCTCCCTGCTCAGCCCAATCGTACTCGTGCAAACGCCGGTGGACCCTCACAGGGTGGCAACAGCAATCGTGAGGTCGTCCCTCACCACGTCCCCGGCAGCGGCGATCGTGACCCCGGCAGCGGCGGCAGCGACGGCGGAAGCTCCAAACATGGGGCTAACAGGAGAGCCGGCGGCGGGGGCAGTCGCGGCGGTCATGACCACGCGAACAGCCACGCCTCCGGAGCCTCACAGGGCGGCTACGACGCCCGCCAGAAGATTGAAGAGCTGCGGCGGAAGAAGTCCGCCACTACAGGCGACAACGACGGCTTCCCCACCTTCTCACCTCGACTTCGCAACTTGCTTCTCCCCGACAAGTTCAAACCTTTGGGGATCACCAAGTACGACGCGAAGCAGGACCCCATCCAGTGGCTCAGGTGCTACGCCCTCTCCATCGAGAACGCTGGCGGCAACAATGACACCAAGTGCCTCCACTTCCCCTTCTGCCTGGACCAGGCTCCGCTCACATGGCTCGAGTCGCTGGACAAGCACTCGATCGACAAGTGGGACCAGCTGAAGGAGCAGTTAACCAGCAACTTCGTGGGCGCCATGGGCCGCTCGGGTACTCGCATGGACCTGGCCATGGTGAAGCAGGAACAGGGCGAGACCCTTCGCAAGTACATGCGGCACTTCTTTGACAAGCGCGCCACTGTAGTTGACGTCACCGACAAGGAGGTCATCGACCTCTTCCAAGATGGCCTCTACCACCGCCGCACCTTCAAAGACTTCGGTCACCGCCGCCCCAAGTCTATCCCCCACCTCAAGGACATGATCACGTCCTGGGCGGATGAAGAAGACAAGGCCAACGACAAGTACGACGCCATCCGTGGAAAGAGCAAGCAGAACACGGGCGGCGGCAGCGGCAACAACGGGAACCAAGGTGGTCGCAACAATAACAACTACTCGGGTCCCAACCGCAAGCGCAAGCCAGACAACACTGTCGCGGCTATCCAGCGCCCTGCGAAGGAGAACTCGAAGAAGACCTCCGGCGGCTTCAAAGACTTGCTGAAGAAGAAATGCCCGTGGCATCTGGACGGCAACCACACTACTGAGTAGTGCTACCAACTCAGGCGAGCACTCAAGAGTACTCCAGAGCCACCGCACCCTCACGACAAGAAAGGCAAGAAGAAGAACGACGGAGGCAACGACGACTTCCAGGAACCCGACAAGACTGTCAACGTCCTCTTCGGCGGACTACCCAGCAGAGGGGAGCAAGAGGCTACCCGTCGAGAAGTCATGAGCATTGAACCAACGGTCCCGACCCCTCTCAGGTGGTCGGAGGTACCCATTACCTTCTCCCGCGCGGATCAATGGACCAGCTTCTCCGAACCAGAATGGTTCCCACTAGTCCTGAAGCCGGTGGTCGCGGGCTCCAGGCTCAACAATGTCCTCATCGACGGCATAAGCGGGCTCAACGTCCTTTTCACCAAGGCCTTGAAGAAGATGAAGCTCGACATCACCCACATGCTCACCAAGAGCACCACGCCCTTCTACGGCATCTTCCCCGGTAACGCGACCATCCCACTGGGCTCAGTGGTCCTACCAGTTACCTTTGTGGAATCTCGGGACAACTATCGTATCGAGTACGTCAAGTTCGAGGTCGCAGACCTCGAGACATCCTACCATACCATCCTCGGCAGACCGGCCATCGCCAAGTTCATGGCGGTGCCCCACTACACCTACTTGGTACTCAAAATGCCGAGTCCAGCAGGTGTACTCTCACTGCAAGGGTACTTGAAGATCTCGCACGACTGCAACACTGAAGCCGTGGAGATCGCCTCCATGAATCAAGTACCCAATGCTATGATGGAGGTCTACGCTGCGTCGAAGAAGCTTGCCCCAAGTGAACTCGACATCTCTGAGAAGTCAGACAAAGCCAACAAGCGTCAGCCAGCTGAGGAGGTTCTGGTCAAGAGAATCGACCTCGGGACAGGCGACAGCAGCAAGACCACCACCATCGGGGCCGGCCTCGACCCCAAACAGGAAGACGCGCTCACCAACTTCCTCCGGGCTAACCGCGACATCTTCGCGTGGAAGCCAGCGGACATGCTAGGAGTGCCCAGGGAGTTGATCGAGCATTGCCTCAACATCGATCCTAAAGCTACCCCCAAGCGACAACACCTCCGCCGTTTCGCCGACGACAGACGGGATGCCATCAAGAAGGAACTTGCCAAACTACTCGCGGCTGGCTTCATCAGAGAAGTCTTCCATCCTGAGTGGCTCGCCAACCCCTTCCTCGTCCGCAAGAAGAACTCGAACGAGTGGAGGATGTGCGTCGACTACACCGACCTCAACAAGCACTACCCCAAGGACCCTTCGGGTTGCCGCGGATTGATCAAGTCATCGACTCCACGGCGGGTCGCGACTCCGCTCGCTTCCTCGACTGCTACTTCCGGGTACCACCAGATCGTGATCAAGGAAGAAGACCAGGAGAAGACCGCGTTCATCACCCCGTTTGGCGCGTACTGCTACACGACCATGTCCTTCAGGTTGAAGAACGCCGACGCCACCTATCAACGAGCTATCCAGACCTGCTTCAAGAGGCAACTCAACAAGAACATCGAAGCCTACGTGGATGACGTGGTTGTCAAGACCAGAGACTCCAGTACCCTCATCGACGATCTTGAAGAGACTTTCGCATCCCTGCACGAGTACCGCTGGAAGCTCAACCCGAACAAGTGCGTCTTCGGCGTACCTTCGGGCAAACTACTCGGTTTCATCATCAGCCAACGCGGCATCGAAGCCAACCCCAAGAAGATCTCCGCCATCACCAGCATGAAAGCTCCCACGTGCATCAAAGACGTCCAGAAGCTGACCGGGTGCATGACGGCCTTGAACAGATTTATCTCGAAGCTTGGAGAATGGGGGCTCCCCTTCTTCAAAATACTCAAGCACCAAGAGAAGTTCGTGTGGACCCCAGGGGCGGACCAAGCCCTTGCCCAGCTCAAGGACTTCCTATCGAAGCCTCCAGTCCTCACGGCTCCTCGCAAAGGCGAGTAGCTACTGCTCTACCTTGCTGCGACTACTCATGTGGTCAGTACTGCCATCATCGTCGAGCGACAGGAAGACGGCCACGCCTACCCAGTCCAGCGCCCAGTCTACTTCGTCAGTGAGGTCTTGTCAGAGTCCAAGACATGCTATCAGCCTGTGTAGAAGCTCCTGTACGTAGTACTCATCACTTCGCGGAAGCTACGACACTACTTCCAGGAGTACTCGATCTCCGTCGTCACCGACTACCCGCTCGGCGACATTCTGCGGAACCAAGACGCTACTGGAAGAATCTCCAAGTGGGCAGTCGAACTCGGCGCCCTCACCATCGACTTCAAACCACACAAGGCCATCAAGTCGCAGGCGCTAGTCGACTTCATGGCGGAGTGGCGGGAGAATCAGCTACCTACTCCAACCAAGCGACCAGAGCATTGGGTGATGTACTTCGACGGCTCACTCAACCTCGAGGGCGCAGGTGCAGGGGTACTCCTGATCTCTCCAACAGGCGAACAACTCAAGTACATCCTGCAGATCTTCTGGAAGGTCTCAAACAACGAAGCCGAGTACGAAGCTCTACTACACGGGCTCCGCCTCGCGGCTTCACTGGGCATCAAGCGGCTACTAGTCTACGGCGACTCCGCAGTGGTCATCAACCAAGTCAACAAATCCTGGGACCGCAACAAGGAGAACATGGACGCCTACTGCCTAGAAGTCTGCAAGATCGAGAACAAGTTCTATGGTCTCGAGTTCCATCACATCATCTGCGACAACAACGTTGCAGCGAACGTCCTGTCGAAGCTTGGTTCTACTTGCGCTCAAGTACCAGTGGGTGTCTTCGTCCACGAGCTTCATGCGCCATCCATACCGGAGCCGACGCCACCGACCACTGTCCCAGCGAATCCTCCAGCTGACCAGGAGGTCATGATGATCAACGTGGACTGGAGGCAACCCTTCATCGACTACCTCAGCGAGCAGAAGATTCCCTCGGACAAAAACTTGGCTGAGTAGCTCATCTGCCGTGCCAAGTCCTACGTCCTCGTCAGAGACAAGCTCTACAGGCGGGGCACATCTTCCGGAGTACTCATGAAATGCGTCCCCAGACAAGAAGGCAAGGACATCTTGGAGGAGATCCACAAGGGCGTCTGCGGCAACCACGCGTCCTCTCGTACGCTGGTCAGCAAGGCCTTCCAGCGAGCTTTCTACTGGCCCACAGCTCTGGGCGACACCGAAGAACTCGTCAGAAGGTGCCAAGGGTGCCGCACTTCGCCCAAGCAAAGAACACGTCCCAGCCTACAAGCTAGTCACCATACCGCCAACCTGGCCTTTCGCTTGCTGGGGGCTCGACATGATTGGGCCTCTACCAACTGCGCCAGGTGGATTCAACAGAGTATTGGTGGCCATCGACAAGTTCACCAAGTGGATCGAGGTCAAGCTGGTCACATGGCCGAAGGCTGATAGAGTACTCGACTTCCTGGATGAACTCGTGCATCACTACGGACTACCCCACCGCATCATCACAAACCTGGGCTCCAACTTCAACAACCACCAGTTCCGGGAGTACTGCGAGAACAGCGGGATCAACGTCCGATATGTCTCAGTTGCCCATCCTCGGGCCAACGGACAAGTCGAGCGCGCCAACGGGATGGTGCTCGACGCTCTCAAGAAGCGGCTACATGACGCTGCTAACTCTAAAGGAGGCTAGTGGATCAAGGAACTACCCAACGCACTCTGGGGGCTACGTACTCAGCCCTCCAAGCCAACGGGGCGATCCCCTTACTTCCTGGTCTACGGCTCCGAAGCAATCCTCCCTGCTGATGTCATATGGGATTCACCAGCAGTGGAGCACTACGACGAAGGCGTCTCTGAAGACAGCAGACGAGTTGACATCGACGGGCTCGAAGAAGCTCGCTGTGCCGCCCTCGTCCAATCAGCAAGGTACCTGGAGGGTATCCGATGCTACCACGATCGCAACATCAAGGAACGCTCCTTCAACGTTGGCGATCTCGTCCTCCGTCGCATCCAGAACACGGAAGGACTACACAAGCTCAGCTCCCCCTGGGAAGGTCCCTTCACAGTGGCAAAGGTGACCGGGCCGGGATCCTATCGCCTCCAGACACTTGAAGGCGAAGACGTCAACAACTTGTGGAACGTCGACCAGCTCTGTCGGTTCTACGCCTAGTCTACACGACTACCCTGGGGGCTCAAGTCTACGCGACTGCATCAAGACCCCTCCGCCGTAAGCGGCCCCCGAGTCCAGGCACTAGTCTCCGGACTACCCCTCCGCCGTAAGTGGCCTCCGGGCCCAGGCACTAGTCTCCGGACTACCCCTCTGTCGTAAGCAGCCTCTGGGTCCAGGCACCAGTCTCCGGACTACTACTCTCCAGAATCCAGCCCACGCGGCTACCTACGGATCCTGGGCTGCAACGAGCAATAAAGGACTCTAGCAGCGGTCTATTGAGAGACCATGTACTCCTAGATCCAGCCTATACGGCTACTTACGGATCTACTGCTGTAAGCGGCTACACGCCCTAGCACCACTCAGCCGTAGGCGGCCTCCGAGTTCTGGCGACTACTCTGTAACTACGGCCCTGGCCATCTAGGTGTACTTCTCCAGTAATAAAGTTTGATTGATCATCAACTGCATTACTGTCTACTTCCCTCAACGGGACTACTGCCGAGTACGACTACTCGCGACAACTCCACGATGGGACTCCACTCTCCAAGATCGCGGCAACGAGTACTCATTGATGGAAGCTTTTCTTCATTAACACTTAAACAATTACAACTATTTTCGTACATCTACTGCTACGAGATAACTATTACAGGACTACTGGAGATTATGCTTCTCAGCGACTTGATCTGCAATAGGCGCCATCTGCTCCAGTAGCTCCGCGTACTGCTCGTCGGTGCAGTTGGCGGCTAGCCCGCCGGCGACTACATCTACGGGGGCCTTCGGGAAGTACGACTTCATGAAGGCCAGCACCTGGTTTGGGATTGACTTCGCCAGATGCTTCACGTAGGTCGCCAGCCGGCTGGGGGCTTCCTTCAACCGGTCCACCAGCGGCGTTATCTTGGGACTGCCAGGATGAGGCACCAGCAGCCTCGCGATGGGGAGCGCGGCTTCTTCAAGTTCCTTGAGCTGGGCCCTTAGCTTCTCACAATCCTCGTTCAGCTTCTGCAAAGATTTGTAGCAGTTGACGAGGTTACGGTCTGATGCAATACGGAGCTCCATGTGCTTCTCGCACTCGTAAGCAAGCTCTGGCGGGCCTCCTGCTCCCGGTAGAAAAGGTTCTTCAAGTCAGTCTCCGAAGCCTTCAACTGGTCAACTCGAGTCTCAAGCTCTGCAATCAACAAAGCACAACGGGTTAGACTACCTCTCGACCTCCAATAAGTACTCAACAAGGCAATGGTGTACCTTTGTTCTTGTTGCGGAGAGACTTGTTCTTCAGTACCAAGTCGTCGCTCTTCGCCTGCATCTCTTGTACGTCATTGTGGTACTTGGCGAAGGCGATGTCCAGCTTCGACTGCATGGCGACAGTTTGCTTCCAGGACTTCGCGAGTTCTTCTTCCAAAGCTTCCGCCCGGAGCACAGCGTCGCCGAAGCCTTGAAGCATGCTGGACTTCTCGCGGGACCTCTCAGCGACGTCCTGCGCAGGCAACACACATCAGATGGGTACCCAACGCTAAAGGATTGACTACTCAAGAGTTACGACTACTCACCTTCATCCATTGCTCGGCTTGGCGCACCGCTTCCACGTGCCGAGCCACCATTGTTGGGTCGACCAGATCATCTGCCAACACCTCGATCCCGCCACGACTACTCGTAGCGGCTTCGGTCATCGGCGCCGAGCGGATTGGCTCCGCACCCTGGATCTCCGGTGAGCAGATGACCACCTCCAGAGCGGGTTCTGGCAGTGTGTCGTCCCCTCCTCCTCCTGTTGTCGCGGCGGCTTCTCCGGCGGCCACCTCCATCAGCTCGGGGGCTTCTGCGGTAGCCTCCAGAGTCTCTGGTGCCATGTCTTCTACGGGCACCGCCGACGGGATCTCGCTTCCTTCGGAATCAGCACCTGTCGACAAGAAGACAAGTGTATCAGTCAACATGGCGACTACGACTACTATACTAGGCACTTTAACCTCAGTAGAGTACTCACCTTCAACGACGCTGGCTTCGGGCAACGTAGCCTCAGCGGTCAGCGCCTCGGATTCTGCCTGGGGCGCAGAAGCAGACTCCTCAACAGGCGGCGTGGCTTCTTCCTCCGCCACTGCTGCAGCGGGTTCATCCCCCTCCCAGGACAGATCCGTCGATTTCCTGCGGAGTACACAAGCCGATTGTCAATCAATTACGACTACCAAATCAAGTACTACTCGGGAAGAATCAACACTTACAGGCTCGACCGGACCACCGTCACGGTTGGGGCACCGAGGATACTGGTGATGTCCACCAGTACCGCCTCGACAGGCGTTTCCCCCTGCGCCTCTGTGGTCGTTGCCTCTTCAGCAGCAGCGGGTCCCGTGCCCTCCTGAGCAGCAGGGAGCTGGCGCTCCATCTACGCCAAGAGCTCTTCCACAGTGGGGGCTGGGCTGCGACTACCCTCAGTTGCCCCCCCCCACCGTGTCCCACTCGCCTTCGTCGCCCTGCTCAACGGGCTCGGAAGGTGGGATCTCCTGCAAGCAAGGAAGCTTCATCGTCAACATACGAACTCGAGACATCAGAACTCGACTACACTACTCAAGATGGCTTACCTTTTGGGACGTGGTCTCCGTGACCTTCAACTTCTTGGCCACGCGTTTGTGGGCCGGATTGCGCGGCCTCCTCAGCGGCGCGGCCAGACTAGCCTCCAGGCTAGCCGGCTGATCCTGAACGAGAGGGATGTGAGGTAAGCAAGGACGGCTGAACCTCGACCGCAGCTGGAAGCGGTCCTGCAACGTCTCCTCGTCGTCGTCCTCCTCAGACGTGTCTTCCACGACAACGGTGTCGTCTCCTTCACCGACTTCACACCGCTCCTTGGCCTTGGCTTTCCCCTCCTCTGGGACGTCGACTAGCTGGGGAGGCGACGGTGGCTCGGAGACGAACTTCTTCAAGTCAACCTGCAAGGACAACTCATCAGTGCGACTACTCTTGCGCGTGAGTACTCGACTCTGGACGCGGCTACTAACCTCATTTGGTGGGCGCGCGGCGGAGTATTCTGACACGGGGCACGCCGTGTACGGCGGCATATCCTTGAAGATCCGGGCCAGCCTGTCAACAATATCATCGTCGTCGACTTCGTCTCCAGGCATCCGCGACGTATCGTCGTCGCCGGTGTACTCGAATCCCAGGGTGTCGCGAGCCATCAGTGGCTGCACCCTGCGCTTCATGAAGCTGAAGGCCACGTGCTCGGCCCTCAGCCCGGCTTCCCTCAGCGTCTTGATCCGCGCCAACAACTCGGGCAGCTGGAGCCCTTCCTGCATCGGCGGCTCCGTGTTCCACCACGGATGGTGCTTGGGTTGCTTCCCGCTAGGCTTCGGCAGCTCCGGATGGTGGTTCGTGACGTAGAACCACTTGGCCTTCCAATCCTAATTGGAGTCTATCAACTTGTACGAGAGGTACTGCTCGGCGACGTCCTCCCTCATCTGGATCCCCGCCCCTCCGACTACTCGCGGGTTTCTGGCGCTGGGTTGCGGCTTCACCCGGAAGAACTTCTGGAACAAGATCCAATGGGGCTTGATCCCCAGAAAGGCCTCGCAGAAGTGTACAAAGACAGTGGTATGGAAGATACCGTTGGGGTGGAGGTTGAGGTACTCGATGCCGTAGTACCCCATGAGCCCCTTGAAGAAGTCGCTCGCCGAGAGAGAAAGTCCGCGCTCCGCGAACCGCGCAAACATTGGGATCTCGTCTGGATTTTTATTCATGGGGTACGGATCCCTGACGGCGGCTCTCCACATGTCCACTTCCTTCTCTCGTGGTAATCCACTGTTGAGCTGAGCCAGCAGGTCTTCGGTCTTCTCCTTGGACTTCTTCCATTCACGGTTTGGATCTGGCCGCGGCGGGGACACAGGCGGTGATGTCCCTGCGGCAGATCCGGCGGCCTCTTCGCGGCTCCTCTTCTTCCCGCCGGCGGCCTTCGTGGTCTTCGACGGCGACGGCTTCATCCTCCTGGTGCACGGTGTCTTCACGCGCATTCACTCGGGGGCTACAGCACCGGTTCTCTACGGCGCGCGGGGATGGATCTACAAGCTCTACTCAGTGGCGGCAGTGCGCACCAGTGAATCCTGGCTAGATCTACTGGGAATGATTGCAGCTGCGTGGGGTGACAAACCCTAAGGGTTTTGGCTTCTATTTATAAGTCAACGCGGCCCCTCAATGGCCGGATGGATAAGTTTGCGCTCGGCTGACTCAGCGGCCGCGCGTGACCCTTCAACTTCAACTAGTCGACGCGCCTCGTCTCGGGGGCTCGGCTACTTCTACTCGACTTCCTGGGAAGCGGCAAGACTCAAGAGCATCTCAGGACACATTCTACAATATGACCCTTCAATTCGAGAGGAAGTACTTGACCCAAGGCTCGGGGGCTCCGTGCGACGTATCCTTCGGTTTTTTCTCCGGATTTTTCGGGATATTCTTGTCAAAACTTCAGATGGACCCTCAGCCAGAGTCTACAACTCAACCTAAGGCTCGGGAGCTACTCCATATGGAGTGCGATTTTGCAATCGCACTTCCATATCATTTTCAGCTTCAAGACAGTACGGGCATTTTTGAAGACCTTCAAGGGCAGCACTCGAGGACGCTTGGGACTACTCGAGAAAACTTCATGATTGCTCAAACATCAGCTGGAGTACATTCCAGCCTCGGGATGCTTCGACTACTCTTGAGGACTTTTGACTTGTCGTACTCGGGGACGCCTGAGGACTACTCGTTAAGGCCGTCAAGACTACTTGAAGCTATCCTTCTCGACTACAAAGTACTCGGGGGCTTGTCGTATGGACCTCCCTGGGCCCACTACCTCGGTGGGTACCAGGACCGACTACTCGGTGGGCCCCTGGGACTACCCGACTTGCGCTGTACGGTACCTGATGGCGTGAAGCACAAGGACTACAGAGGAGAAGTACTCGGTTAGGAGGCTGTACATGTCCCACACTGTATAGAAGACTCCTAGACGTACTCGACTAGTACTCTCTCCCTAAACCGACTTGTAACCCTGCCTCCCGGACTATGTAAGGCGAGGTAGGGACCCCTCTCTTGATCATCTCATCTCACGGCGTAGGATTGCATCATCTTGTAATCGTACCCAATCAATCCAGAGCTACACAGCATACAGGACGTAGGGTATTACGCACCTCGCGGCCCGAACCTGTCTAAATTGTGTGCCATGTGTCTCTTCCTTCGAGTTACCGATCTCGGCGAGGCCACATTCATCTACTTCGGGTACTCCCCTTAGTAGGTTGCCGGTCTAAAACACCGACAGCCTCTACGTCCCACGCTGGCCCCCTGGCTCGAGCGATCCAGCGGCGGGTCCGGGGCAGGGACAAGAGCACGTCGATGCGCCATCCCCCCTCTTCACCGACGCCCAAGAGGAGCAGCAGCTGTGGGAGGAGCTGCGCGGCCACGGCGCTTCGCTCAACCGGGCGTTGAACGAGGCGCTGCAGATCCACGGCGGCCCGGCGTGGCGTGTCTTCCAGGTATGTTGCCGTCCGCTAGATTGTTGCTTTTTTCCTTGTTCTGTCGTCTTCGTGTTTGTTTTTCGCGGCGTGACGCTCAATGGTCTCCATCTGTTGATGGTAGGAGCTGGAGCTCCGCGCCCGCGACAGTTACGGCGCTCTCGACCAGATGAGCGCTGAGCTCCGCCAGCTCCGGGAGCAGCGCGATGCCCTCGACACCCTCGCCGAGGCCCTGAGGACCCGGGACATCTGGTTGGCGTACCGGGCGGGGGCGCTGTGCGACCAACCCTTGGAGCTAGAGGGGCAGCCCACGCCGCGTGCCTCCGCCGTTGAGGAGGTCCGCACGGCCCTCATCGACCGGGACGAGGCGGTGCAGCAGGCGAGGGAGGACCTGGAGAGGGCGTGCTCCGTGGCGGCCGACTGGGAGAGGGAGGTGGTCTCCGTCCGGGCTGAATGCCGACGGGAGATCGCGGAGCTCGAGGAGGCGCGGTCCCAGCGAAGCCAGGCCGATGAGAGGGTGCGGGAGGCCGAGTAGAGGGCTAAGGAGGCCGAGGAGTTGAAGGCCGCCCTCGCCGCCAAGGCCGCCGCGGTCGTCGCCGCGGAGGAGCGAGTCCGGCGGGGAGCGTGCCACTCGCCAGGGGGCCGAGGGCCAGCTCCAGCAGGAACGGGCCGCCCTTGTCGAGGCCAGGTCGGCGCTCGAGCGGGAGCACACTGCACTCGCGGTGGCGCAGGCGTCGCTGAAGGAGCGTGAAGACGAGCTCTCGAAGCTTGACGGGGAGCTGATCGCCCTCAGCATCTCGAACGAGGACCAGCGTCGGTCCCTCTAGGAGCAGAGCACCACGGTCTTAAACCTGCAGCAGGTGGTCGAGGTCGAGTGCCAGGCTCTCGAGGTGGACAGGAAGCAGGTCGAAGGTGAGTTGTCGTTTCGTTCCTTGTTTTGTTGATCTTCCCTTTGGGGGTCTATTCCCCTCTTGATTTCCTTTGCTCCTGGCATCTAGGCCTGCGCACCACACTGGGGCACGCGACCAACCGGGCCGAGACGCTGCTGGCTGCCTACGACTCCTCCGAGCGGGAGCTGGTAGAGCTGCGCGCTGCGGCCCTCGAGACCTGCCAGGCGGTCGAAGAGGGCGAGGCGCAAGACGGAAGCTCGCTGTCCAGCCGTCTGCGCGCCCTTGGTGGGCATGTCTCGAGGCGCATGTGCTGCGCGCTTCACCTGGGCGTCCAGAAGGCCCTCGGCGTGGTGCGGTCCTACTACGAGGTGAACTTCGAGGATGTGGCGTCGGGCTACGTCGTCCTGGAGGGCGTCGAGGACGAGGTGGCGATGGAGCAAGTGGACGCACTTGCCGCTGATGCTGCCGAGACGCTCACCGAGGCCTTCATGGAGTTCTTGTTCCCGGACGCTGCTGACGCCGACGCGCCTCAAGCCTGAAGATCGCTGGGCGCTTGGCCCATTTTTTGTTTGAATGTTAGTATCTGGGCCACGTGGCCGTGTAAATAAACAAGTACTTTGTTTTAAACACTTGTGGAAGTGAATGGTGTTTCTTATTTTATCATGCTGTTTTGTTTCTTCCTTTGCTTGGGTGAATTCGGGTTGGGGATTTTGGTTTCGTGAGTAGCCCGCTGGGCCGGAGGCAAGAGAGAAGGGCCGTATCCTCGCGGAGGCGTAGGCTACCTCTGGCTTGCACGTCCTTTCCACTTGGCCACCCGCGCCCCGCCTTGGTTCGCTTGAGGCCAAGGTCGAAACATGTTTAGCGCGCTTGCGAGTTAGATTTTTTGCGAAAAAATGGGCCATTTTTTGGGGGGGGGGATGCCCCCCGCAGTAGCCCCCGAGGGTGACTTGGTTTTCTGGGGAAAGTCGAGTTGCCCTTTAACTTTATTAACTGACTGTTGTTTACATTTGTGCTGCCAACTGGGGTGCTGGGCATGTAATTTACAACAAAAAACTTGGAAATCCTAGCTAGGGATAGAAGCGACGTAGCTGCTGGATGTTCCAAGCGTTGGTGAGCTCTTCGCCGTCCTTGTTGGCTAGCTTGTACGTGCCGGGCTTGAGCACCTTCACCACGACGTAGGGTCCCTCCCATGGGGGCGACAACTTGTGGCGGCCTCGGTTGTCTTGCCGTAGCCTTAGGACAAAGTCCCCTTCACTGAAGTCCCGTCGTCGCACCTTCCAGGCTTGATAGTGCCTTAGGGACTGCTGGTACCTCGCGGAATGCATTAGGGCCACGATGCGTGCCTCATCCAATTGGTCCAGCGAATCCTCGTGGGCTCGCTAGTGGGCACCTTCGTCGTAGCTCCGGACCATGGGCGACCCGTATTCTAAGTACGTGGGGAGGACGGCCTCCGCGCCATGGACCAAGAAGAATGGGGTGAACCCGGTGGCCCTGCTTGGGGTGGTCCTGAGGCTCCACACAACCACCGGCAGCTCCTGGAGCCATTTCCGACCAGACTTATTCAGCCGGTCGAAAATTCTGGGCTTGAGGCCTTATAGAATCATGCTGTTGGCACGCTCCACCTGACCGTTGTTCTGTGGGTGCGCCACGGCTGCCCAGTCCACGCGGATATGGAACTTGTCGCAGAATTCCAGGAACTTCCTGCCCGTGAATTGGGACCCGTTGTCGGTGATGATGGAGTTGGGCACTCCGAAGCGGTAGACGATGTCGGTGAAGAACGTCACCGCCTGCTCTGCCCTGAGATTCGTGATGGGGCGCACTTCAACCCACTTGGAGAACCTGTCGATTGCGCTCAACAAGTGGGTGTAGCCCCCGGGCGCCTTCCGCAAGGGCTCGACGATGTCCAGTCCCCACACGGCGAAAGGCCACGTGATGGGGATGGTCTGCAAGACGTGCGCGGGGAGATTGGACTTGCGAGCGTAGAACTGGCACCCTTCGCAGGTGCGCACGATCTCGCTGGCATCAGCGACCGCGGTGGGCCAGTAAAAGCCCTGACAGAACGCATTGCCCACGAGGGTGCGGGGTGCGGCGTGGTGGCCGCATACGCCCGCGTGTATATCCTGGAGGAGCTCGCGCCCCTGGGGGATGGGCACACATCGCTACAGGATGCCAGAGGCGGCGCGCTTGTACAGCTCGCCGCCGACGAGAGTGAAAGACTTGGCCATCCTGGCGATGCGCCTGGCCTCGGACCGGTCCGAGGGGAGTTCCCCTCAGTCCATCCAGGCGATGTACTTGTCGCGCCAGTCCACCTCGTTGGGGGCTGGTTCAACGTCCATGGCTTCGGCCTCGTCAGCGCCGTACCCCTCGAGGAGGGAGAGAACGTACGCCTCGTTCGAGGGGTCCTCGTCCATGGGCTCTTCGCCCGCTAGATTTGAGGAAGCCCTCGAGGGGTCCGTGCCGCTCGAGGGGTGCGGCTCGAGGTTGACGGACGGCTGGGTGACGTCCCGGGCGAAGACGTTCGGGGGGACGGTGATCCGCCCCGACGCGATCTTGGCGAGATCATCCGCCTCCTCGTTATACCGGCGGGGCACGTGGTTGAGCTCGATGCCGTAGAACTTGTCCTCGAGGGCCCGCATGGCTTTGCAGTACGCCTCCATCTTATCGTCGTGGCAGCTTGCGTTCTTCATGACCTGGTCGATCACCAGTTGCGAGTCCCCCGCACGTCGAGGCGTTTGATGCCTATCTCGATGGCGATCTTGAGGCCGAAAAGCAGGGCCTCGTACTCAACCATATTGTTCGATGCGGGGAAGTGAAGGCGCACAGCGTACCGCATGTGCCCCCCGAGGGGTGAGACGAAGAGTAGGCACGCGCCCGCACCTGTCTTCATCACCGAACCGTTGAAGTACAGAGCCCAGCATTCGGCCTGGATCTGTGGCTGCAGCAATTGTGTGTCCGTCCACTCGGCAACGAAATCTGCCAAGATTTGGGACTTGATGGCCTTGCGCGGGGAGTAGGCGAGCGTTTCACCCATCGGCTCCACCAACCATTTGGCAATTCTGCCCGCTGCATCCGGGTTACGGATGATTTCCCCTAACGGAAAGGAGGAAACTACCGTGACCGGGTGAGCCTCGAAGTAGTGGCGGAGTTTGCGTCGCGCGAGAACCATTGCGTAGAGCAGCTTCTGGACTTGTGGGTAGCGCGTCTTGGTGTCAGACAAGACTTCACTGATGTAGTACACCGACCGCTGAACCGGCAAAGTGTGTCCCTCCTCCGTGCGCTCCACCACGATTACGGCGCTGACCACCTGGGTGGTTGCGGCCACGTAGAGGTATAGAGGCTCTCCATCTTGCGGTGGAGTGAGGATTGGGGCGTGGGTAAGGGACGCCTTCAGTTTATCCAGCGCCTCTTGGGCCTCGGTGGTCTAGGAGAAACGCTCATGCTTCTTGAGGAGTCGGTAGAGGGGCAAGCCCTTCTCGCCGAGCCGCGAGATGAAGCGGCTCAAGGCGGCAAGGCACCCCAGCACCCTTTGGACCCACTTAAGGTCC
This sequence comes from Cenchrus americanus, assembly GCA_947561735.1. Classification (NCBI taxonomy): domain Eukaryota; kingdom Viridiplantae; phylum Streptophyta; class Magnoliopsida; order Poales; family Poaceae; genus Cenchrus; species Cenchrus americanus. The sequence goes on from OX387240.1 coordinate 80,790,665, forward strand.
CGAATCGGACCCATTCGTTCGAGGGCTGCAACCTTTTCGGGGTTGACCTCGATGCCTCGTTGGGAGACGATGTATCCTAATAGCATGCCCCACGGCACGCCAAAGACACATTTTTCGGGGTTTAACTTCACCCTGTTGGCCCGTAGGCAGTCGAACGCGATGCGAAGGTCGCTAACCAGGTCGTCCGCCTTCCTGGTTTTCACGACAATATCGTCTACGTACGCCTCAACGGTTTGCCCGATGTGGTCTTCGAAGACGTGCTGCATACATCGCTGGTATGTCGCGCTCGCGTTCGGAGGCCAAACGGCATCGTGACATAGCAGTACATCCCGAACGGCGTGATGAACGAAGTCGCGAGCTGGTCGGACTCCTTCATTTTTATTTGGTGGTACCCGGAATAGGCGTCAAGGAAACAGAGCAGTTCGCACCCAGCGGTTGAATCAACGATCTCATCGATACGCAACAAAGGAAAAGGAACTTTAGGACATGCTTTATTAAGACTAGTGTAGTCTACACACATCTGCCACTTCCCATTCTTTTTCTTTACTAATACAGGATTAGCTAGCCAAGTGGGGTGGAACACTTCCTTGATGAACCCAGCCTCGAGGAGCTTCCGCAGCTCCACTCCGATTGCCCGGCGCCGCTCCTCGTCGAAGCGGCGCAGCCGTTGCTGCACGGCGCGGGAGTGAGGTAGGATGTCAAGGGAGTGCTCGGTGACCTCCCTCGAGATGCCTGGCATGTCCGAGGGGCTCCACGCGAAGATGTCGGTGTTGGCGCGGAGAAAGTCGACGAGCACCATTTCCTATTTCGGGTCGAGGGTAGAACTGACCCTCAACGCCTTGCCCTCGGGGGCAGCAGGGTCGAGGGGCACCTCCTTGGTCTACTCAGCAGCCTCGAAGCTACCGGCGTGCTTCGCGGCGGAGTCGAGGTCCTCGTTCACCATCTTCTCCATGTTGGCGACGAGCGCCTCGTCCAGCGCCAGTGCCTCGGCGTGTTCCATGCACTCGACGTCGCAGTCGAACGCGTGCTCGATGGATGAGCCCACGGTGATGATGCTGTTGGGCCCCGACATCTTCATCTTGAGGTAGGTGTAGTTGGGGACCGCCATGAACTTGGCGTAGCATGGTCGCCCGAGTATGGCGTGGTACGCGCCCCTGGACCCCACCACCTCGAAGGTGAGCGTCTCCTTGCGGTAGTTGTCCGGCGTGCCGAACCAGACCAGCAGGTCGATCTGCCCGAGGGGCTGGACGCGCTTGCCCGGCGCGACGCCATGGAACGGCGTCGTGCTGGGCCGCAACTGATCCAACCCGATCCCCAGCAGGCACAGCGTGTGCGTGTAGAGGATGTTGAGGTTGCTGCCTCCGTCCATCAAGACCTTCGAGAACCGCGTGTTCCCGATGACTGGGTCGACCACCCGCGGGTATTGACCTGGGTTGGGAATGCAGTTCGGGTGATCCTCGCGGCTAAACGTGATGGCGTCCTCTGACCAATCAAGGAAGGAGGGAGGCACCTTCTCTGCAGCGAGAACCTCGTGCCGCTCCCGCTTGTGCTGGCGGCTGGACATGTCGATGGTCGGCCCCCCGAAGATGAGGAAGACATTCTCCACGGCGGGGAAGCCACCGGCGTCGCCGTCACCCCCGTCTTTCTTGGCTTCGTCGTCCTTCGCGGCGGCGCGGCCATAGAACCGCTTGAGCATGTCGCACTGCTCAAGGGTGTAGTTGACTGGCGTTTTGTGGTAGGGACATGGCTTCTTTAGCATGTCGTCGAAAACCCCCGGGCCTCGAGGGGCCGGTCGAGGGCCTCGTCGAGCCGGGTCAACAGCAAGAGCTTCGCCGTCATCGTCGTCGCGCCCTTGCTCGCGCGCCTCGCGGCGCGGCTTCTTTCCCTTCTTGCCCCGCTTGCTCTTTTGGCGGAGCTCCTTGGATTTGCTGCCCTCCGCGAGCATATCGTACACGCGCTTGCCCTTCTTGCCGTCGAAGATCGCCCCCACCGCCTCTTCGCTTGAGGCAAAGCTAGTGGCGATGTCGAACAGCTCGTTCGAGTCGACCGGCGGGCTGCGCCAGAGCTCGCGCACAAGATCCCGGCACGTGGTGCCCTCGAGGAAGGCGTGCATAATTTCGGACTGCACCACGCTTGGGAGCTCCGTACAGCGCTTGGAGAAGCACCGTATGAAGTCCCGGAGCGATTCACCGGGCTTCTGGGTGCAAGAGCGCAGGTCCCAGGAGTTTCCAGGGTGCACGTACGTGCCCTGGAAATTTCCCACGAACGTGCGAACCAGGTCGTCCCAGTTGCGGATCTGGCTGGCCGGCAGGTGCTCGAGCCACGTCCGCGCCGAGTCGGCGAGGTGTAGGGGGGGTTGCGGATGATAACCTCGTCGCTGGTGGCCCCGCCCAGCTGACATGCCAGACGGTATTCGTTGAGCCACACACGGGGGTCCGTCTCCCCGTTGTACTTGACGATCGTCGTGGGCTGGCGGAAGCGCTGGGGAAGGTCGCCGTGCGGATCTCCCGGTTGAACACGCGGGTCCCCGGGGGCTCCGGCGTCGGTGAGCGGTCCTCCCTGCTGTCAAAGCGTCCACCCCGTCGAGGGTGGTAGCCCGCTGCCGCCCGCGCCTCCGCATTGCTTGTTCGCCGGGTGTTGATGACGTTGTGGGCGTCGCCATCTTGCGCTTGCCCGCGTGTGTCAAGGAGCCGTTCCTTGGCCGGCGTGCGCCCCGAGTTGGCGGGATGCTCAGCTGCGCCACCTGCATGCACTGAGGGCTCGGGGCCTTGCGCACCCCCATCGTCCCGCGCGCTCCCCTGTTGGCGGATGCGGGACGCCGAGCTTTCGGCTTGTTGGACGGCCGCTTGCTCGATAAGCGCCTGCGCCTCGCGGTGTAGGTTCCGCACCTCGGGAGTCGAGGGGGCGGGCATGGCCCGCAGCAGTGTTGCGGCAGCAATGAGCTTCTGGCTTGCTCGCGGGGGCGTGTCCGGGTTGTCGACGTTGATGCGGTCGCGGGCTTGTCTGCCCAACTCACGCGCGTGCTCGCCGCGCGCGAAGGCTCCTCCCGCGATAGAGGCTCGAAGCAACCGCACCGTGCGGTACTCTTCCGCCAGCTTGGCCTCGAGCTCGCGTGCCTGGGCCAGCTGTGCATTGATGTCGCCCCCCTCGACGGTGAGGGGGGAGGGGCGCTTTGCCCTGCAGCCATGCGTGGTCCAGTTCCCAGAGCAGGAGGAACCTCTCTGTCGCCGGCACCTGCCGCGTCGGTGGCGTTCACTGGGTCGCTGGCGATTACGACACAGCACTCCCGCGCGGGGTCATAGCTCCCGGCGCTGGAGCCGTCGGAGTAGCCGAACCAGTAGTCCGTGGCGTCGAGGAACCGCCGGAACATCACTGGGTCCAGTACGCCGGAAAAGTCCCACTCTGCATATCCATGCGAAGTGGCAGGTGGCAGCTCGTCGGTGGAGCCTTGGGACGACTCGTCGCCAGCGGAGGCGCTAGGGTCCCTGGCGACCGGATGTGGCGGCCAGGGGGAACCCTGCGCATCGTTGTGTTGGCGTTGGCTTTCGCGACATATGCCGCCGTGGCGCCGCACAGACCGATAGGGAAGCGCGGTCCGGAGACCGAGCGCTCCCCCGCCGGGGCGGCCGCCGTCTCGCCGGTGGGCGCGCCGCGTTGCGAGCCGACGCGTCGCATGCGGCGCTCCGACCGCGCCCGTCGCGAGCGCCGGCCGGAGCGACGGCGGCGCCGTGGCGCCGATGGACCCGCGGCGTCCGTGCTGGCGGGCGTCGGTGTCGTGGCGACGCGTGCGGCGGCGACCGGGGTGGACCCGGCCTGGTACCGCGCGCAGAGTTCCTCACGGTTAGTGAGGCGCATGAGGTAGCCGTTCCCCGTAGCCTGAAAGTTCAGGCCCCTGAACCGGATTTCGAATCCGGCCGGGAGGGGGTCCGAGCTGCCCATGGAGTAATGCTGACCGCGGTACTCAGTGCGAATCACCATCGAGAGAGCTGGTGACGGGTTGATCTTCAGCGCGCGGAGCCCCATGGTGGGCGCCAACTGTCGGTGCGGAATGTAGTCCCGACACTAACTAGTAGTAAGCGCTGAGATCTGCCTCTCGATGGTCGGTGCTAAGCAACTAAGGACACTTGGTTTATCTTGGTTCCGGCCGGAGCCTTACGTCCAGCAGGGGTGTGCTCGAGGCACTACATTGCTTCGCACCGGGGTGCCTGTAGTGGGGTGGCTACAAGCAAGGCGGGAGAGGAGGCGTGGCCTCCAAGTCCCAAGCGGAGTGATTGAGGTGAGTGCCAATATCGTGGGGGAGGCGGAGAGCGTGTGATCGATCGCTATCCATTATCCCGTGGCTGATGTCCTGTCCCCTGCGGCGAGGGGGATCGCCTCCCTTTTATAGACCAAGGAGAGGGCGATTTACAAGCATGCCGCACTATTTCGCTACGTGCGATGGTATGGCGTACAGTGTTAGGGAGTTGATGGTCGTCTTGGCGAATCTTGATCCAGTCATGGCGTCGTGGCGTGCCCTGTGCTTGAACAGGGGCGTCTTCGAGGGTGGAGGCGTGGTGGTTGACCGGGGCGTCTCCAGGCGGGCTCGAGGGAGCCGTTGACGGTGATCCGTACGGGGTGCAGTAGCAGGCGTGGCAGCATCCCGTCCCCGCGTGCTCAACAGTGTCGGAGTAGTTGTAGCAGTGCCCGGCGTGGCGGCGGCGGGGGGCGGGGATGGCCGCATGAGGCCCGGCGGCCGACGGGGGATCGCGCTCCCGCCGGCCTGACGTCATGGCTTGACCCTGCAAAGTAACAAGAGGAGGGCTCGAGGGTGCGGCCGGCCCACCTTTCGAGGGCACGGCGCGTTAGCCGTACTAGAGTGGGCGGCACAGTGTCACGGAGCTGACACCGGCCTCGTCGCACAGTTCCCCACAGTGGCGGGGATGGGCTCCCCCTAGGGAGTCGGTGGAACAGCGCCGGGGCGTGATTCCCAGTCGCGTAGTGGCGCAGCTCTGCCGTGTCAGAGCATTAAATGCTCATGCACGCGTGCGGGAGCAGGTGCGCTCGTGAGGGAACCTCGAGTGAGGCGGAGCCCGCTCGAGGTAGGCGTGAGCCCTCGAGCGAGGCGGACCTCGTTCGAGGGGGGCGTGAGCCCTCGAGTGAGGCGGACCTGTTCGAGGGGGGTGTGAGACCTCGAGCGAGGCGGACCTGCTCGAGGGGGTGCCTTGCAGGGCCGCTCTGGTGGGCCACGGGGGTCACTGCAGCGTGGGCCGCGCTGCATGTGTGCGCTTTGCGTTAGGCTTGAGGTGTGTTTTGTGTTTTGCGTTTTTTACAGGTTTTAAGCAGGATTCCCCCCGGTTTTTTAGGGGACCCTCGTGGCTGTCCCTGACATATCAGAAACATCAATCATAAAACAAAACGTAGCTCAGTGGTAGCTCATCCGTCTTTGAACAACAAGGTTGTGGGTTCGAATCCCCGCAGCTCCATTTTTTTGCGCGGCCAGGCAGGGGCTCCGCAGCTCCATTTTTTCGTGGCCAAGTCGGGGTTGCCTCGGTGCGGCTGGGCGCGGCTAGGCTGGGCCTGGGTGCGGCCGGCCGGGGCCAGTGCGTCCGGCCGGGGCTAGGTGTGGCCGGCTGGGGCTGGCCTGGGCGCGGCCGCGGCCAACCACTACTGTCTGGGACTTGGCCAATCGTGGCCAGGGTGTGGCCGCGAGCGGGCGCAGTCAACCGCTACCACCATTTGTTATTTTTTACATTTTTTTCAATATTTCATTGCATTTATAACATGGTTATGTGTTATTTTTTGATCTTTATAGGGTTTTTTCATTTTTAGATTTTTTCTATTCATAACATGACTCTTTGTTATTTATTGATTTTTTGTTTTTTTAATTTATCAATTTTTTCCATTCATAACATGACTATTTGTTATTTGTTGATCGCGACGAATCTGCTAAAATGTTGTAGCGTTGTGGGCCGAATCACGACAAATTTAATAAATCATCGCAGTGTTCTGGGCTTCAATATCCATCAGTGCACCTCCGTGACGAAAAACCAGAATGCGTCATAGAATCGCGACGAATTCAACAAATCATCACAGTGTTCTGGGCTTCAATATCCATGAGTGCACATCCGTGACGAAAAACAGGAATACGTCACAGACGTATTGCTCTTCGTGATGTTTTATGAGAACGTCGCAGATAGTTCGTCACAGATTAAATAGTTTCTTGTAGTGTAAAAAATGCTGACACAAACAATTAATTTGCTTGTGTCAGCAAGACCCAATTTGGGGGCAGTCGGGCAGGGTCGGTGTACGCCGGCGGTCGGGGGGTCTACCGGCGTTGGGGAGGACAATTGTGAGGCGCCCCTACCAGCAGGACGAGGCGACGATGTTGATGCGCGGGCGGAGGTGACGACGCTCAGGACGGCCGGGCGGCAATGCGCGTGACGCGCGGTGAAGCGTCCCCGCATAAGTAGAGACTAAATGTGATACAATTATCAGTCCCAGGAGGCTGATACACATTTATTCAATAGAGGGTTCATAACCGTTACAATTCCTACGAAGGAGCACAACGAAGAAACACTATTATGACAAGCAAGATAATGACAGTGATACTCCAAAGCACAATCCAGACCGGGTCCAGATCGGGATTTAGATCATTTGAGCATCTACACGCCAACGGAAGCATTCTGCAAAGGCCAACACCACAGGCAATGTTGGGTGCGGAAACGACCACCTACTCGATGTCCACGGCAACGAAGTTCGGGTCTTCCACTGAAGCAACATAAGTAACAAGGGTGAGTACAAAAGTACTCAACAAGTCCAACCACACCCACGGAGGGGGATAATACAAGAATATGCACGAGGTATATATCAAGGATAAGGCTAAAATTCATTTGCAATAAAGCTAGATTTTACACATGCAAAGTATTTTCATAAAACATTTCTTTAGTAGTGGGGGTTGATCCACACAAGGATCCAAGTTTTAATGCTACCGGACTCCCCGTCCGCAGTAGCCCACGACACAACTGTCGGACACTTCCAAAATCAACTCACACAATAAAATCATCCTTCCCACAAACACTAGCTATGTGCCCAAACCATAACTCGTCCAATACCATGGACATGTCTATTCGAATAGGTTTTACACTCTACAGAGGTTGTACATCTTTACCCACAAGTAGGGTACCACAAACGGACACCTTAGTGCCGCTGCAGATCCTAACAAAGCCATTACCCACCATAGCTAAATTAGAGTAGCCAACACGGAAGCAGACCAAGGGGCTGAATATCACCAAGAACCTCAACCGGGATGTAAGTCACACAGACCTTACTTCTACTCCATGATCTCCCGTTGCTCACCAGCTCTCCTTTTGGCTAACTAACTAGCTAGTGGGATTTATGCTAAGCCATTGCCTCACACAACGGTCGAGTGGTTGCACGATAAAATGGGTTAGGCAAGATGACACATCAACTCGATCCTTACACATGACAAGACGGATATCTCCCAACCAATATCAACCACAAAGGTACGAGTTCTCCACATAAGGCATTTCACACAAGAAAATACCATCCATCTCATCAAGGCAATTCTTTCCTTTATTTTCCGAAATCCCATTTTTATTTTTTAAAAACACTCACACCTTTATTCTTTCATAAATCACATTGTCATAGTTTGAGGTTGTAATGAAAGAGTAACATGGTCCTAAGCATTTCTAGCATTAACTATCATCCAAATAGAGCACATCATATTTAGAGATAATTATAGGCAATCAAGGAATAGTCATAACAGTCAAGGGGTGGCTATCCAACCATGTTTCAGCAGTAAAACAATGCAATTTCTAAATTAGGCGAATAGGTTGTGTCTCAAAAACATAGGATAAAAATATGCATCAAAGGGTGGAATTGGACTTGCCGTCCTCAAAGCCTTCCAGGGGTTCCTGCTCGTGGTACGGGTCCTCAGGCTCCTGCTCGCGGTACTCGGCTCCAAACTCCTGCTCGTGGTACTCCTCCTCATTCACTCCGTCGACTACGACACACATGAGCAATCACACAATAAATAAAAGAAAATAAAATTTTACCTTTTGAGCTCAAAGGAAGATTAAAATGGAAAATGGAGAAAGAAACATCATTTAGGGGAAAATGACATATGGCTTCGGTGGAAATATATCCGGGAAGGATGTGGTAAAAGTTGGTGTTGTGGCGAGAGCCGCAGCTTTCGCACACGAACAATGTGAGTAGACAAAGGCTCAAGAACCAAAACCAAAACTCGAGACAAAGGACAACCAAAAGCTTTTACTCAACAGTTGATTTCTCAAAAGTCGATCCCCTTTACATGCGCCGGTCCGTCTCCTTTTATAGGGAGGCGGGCGGACTTTTTACATTCCGAGAACACCCTCGTGTAAAACGAATCAAAACAGAATGTGCTAGGCTATCTTCGGGTAATCTCCAATTAGGTCTCCACGTAATCGGCGCTCCATGACGTCACACCGCAAATCGCGGCGTCTTTCCAGCTTCCATCACGTGCGCCTGTCGGAGAGAAAGCCCTCGAGCCTTTCGGAGATCCCCCCTTTCGCCTAGTACTCTTCGCCACCTGAAACAAAAACCATACTCAAGTTTGGATTCATTAAGTGTTAGGAGCGACGAAACCCCCTGTTCGAATCCCAGGCCGAAGCCTTCTGGGTGAATAGCATTCGCCCTAGGGGTTTCGTCGTGGAATGAGCCGTCGGCGAGACCTTGACGCCTGTGTTAAGTTGGATTCATGCTGATGGCTTTGGTAGCGGCGAAGGGTGCCTGATAAAATGCGGTGCCCAGAGGATGGAAATGGAATTTGTTACTTCTGGAGGTTTTGCTACTGGCATCCTTCGTATAACCGCTCTTTATTTTTTGGGTATGAGAAGGCTCGATTTCGAGTCTCCCCAACAGTTGGGATTGATTTGACATAAGACGGCGCATAAAATGATGTGACAAAGGGTGTTTAGGGGCTAGTTTAAGGAATATATACTCATTTGTAAAGAACTAAAGAGTTCAGGGGGCTCTGGTGGAAAGAGACAAGAGAGAGGGAGCTGCGGGTAGAAAGAAATAGAGGAGGGGGTTTTGGGCAAAACCACCCTCTCTTTGCCCTTTGACTAGAACAGAGCTGAGCAGGAGAGGGGCAGACGACGGTCCTGACCGGCGGCGGCATCGGGGCTGCGGGGCACGGCGGCGGTCGGGAAGTGGGCGAATCGAGAGAGGAGCTCGAGGGCGACCGATTCCCTTGCTCACCTCGGGCGGAGATTGTCCAGAGAGGGAGATCGACGGGCTGCGGCGGGCTGCGGCAATGGTGTCTAATGGGCGGCGGTGCTGCGAGCTTTGGGAGGGAGATGGAGGTGGCCGGGGAGCGCCGTGGTGCGGTGGAGAGTGACGGCCTGGCCTTTTATAGGCCGGAGGCGAGGGGGGGAGGCGACCGGTCGGTGGTTGGCACAGGGAGCTCGCAGGAGCTCAGTAATGGCGAGTGAGGGCGGTGTTAAATAAATGGGCCTAGGGCCATTTATTGTAATAATAAAAGAATTAAAAGTCCATGTGTTTAATGCTAAAGGAAAGAGAGAAATATCGTATGGGTATTGGAGGAGTCTACCATCCAACTTATTAGGTAACCTTTCGGTACACCTCTTGTGAAGTTGAATAAAGGTGACAGGCGTGCCACACACGCGCGCGCGCTCGCTCGCCTCGCCTCGGCCGAGGACGAGGGTGAGGGCGTGACATGCAGAGTGGGCGGTGCGGTGCGGTGCAGACGGACGTGATGTGTTGCGGGGCGGGAGCATCTTTTTGCTGTTGATGACTCCTTAATGGTGAACGTTACTGTTGGCTGTCAATGGGCTCTTAATCGTGACAATTACCAGTAGCCCTTAAACCATGATAATAACTCAGAGCCTTAACTGCGACCGTTACTACTTGAAGCGCATTAACCGTGACGTCTAGGTTCACCCCCCTGCGCCTGTTGCTCGCCTATATAATGTGCCCTCCTCCTCTCCCTCAAATTGTCAATTCACAGACAAGGTACTCCAGTTTAGGAGACCTCTCTCTTCTCCCTCTGTTTGCTGCTTTCTTTTGCATCTCCATCGCTTGCACCGCGCGCACGGTACCGTCGAGAGCAGAGCCTCCGGAACCGCGCCTTGCTGCTGAGATCCTGCTCGGGATAGGCGGGCGATAAGGTTTTTGGGGAGCATCTTCACGCGACTGCTCGCTCCCGAACCACTACTTCCTCTACGTCAACGACAAGCGAGCGAACGACTACTTCACCTACAGCGGGTCTGCACTGCGATCCCCTACCTGCATCGACTGTGTACGGCTACACCGATTGAGGTCACTCACAATGGGTGATAACGGAAGTTCGAGTGACACCGTCACCCAAACTTCTACAGGGTACTTTCTTATCCAAATGTTCATGTTTATTAGTTGTATAATCATGAATATTGTTATGTTTAATTGTATTTTCAACATACACACTAGCACATAGATTGTTTCACTCACTATAATATTGAAATATCTAATAAATTATGGAATTAAAATATGCCAAAATGTTGCCTATCATCTAACAATCCAAAAACCTTATTATGTTGATAGGACTATGTTTGGTGCAACTAGCTTTGCAAATGCAATTAAACCAAAGCCTTTTGATGGTTCCAACTTTAAGAGATGGCGTGAGTTTGCCATCTTGTGGCTCACCACCATGAACGTGATGTATGTTACCACCGAAAAAGCCCCCGAGGGTGTCTCGGAGGAGAAATTCAATGTGGATGATAACCTGTTCCGGGGTGCCATCATTAGCGTTCTAGTTGACAACTTGGTGGATACCTATCCTCAGAGGAAGACGGGAAAGGATGTTTGGGAGGCTCTTGAGGCTCAGTACGAAGCTTCTGACGCCGGCGGTGAGTTGTATGTTATGGAACAGTTCCTAGACTACAGGATGGTTGAAGACCGTTCTGTGGTGGAACAGGCCCATGAAGTACAGGCGCTGGCTAAAGAGCTTGAGAACTATAGCAAAGAGACCCCATGTGTGTTACCCAACAAGTTTGTGGCAGGAGCGATTATCACAAAGCTTCCACCCTCTTGGAGGGATTTTGCTACCTCTCTAAAACTAAGAGAAAGGAATTCACTTTTGATGACGTTATTGCGACTCTTGATGTTGAAGAGAAGGCAAGAGCGAAAGACACACGTGGAAAGGCAACAGTCGGTCCCTCAAGCGCAAACTTTGTGCAGAGGGGCAATCACAAGTTCAACCATAATCAGAACAAGAGGAAGAAGCCTTCACAAAACCCGCCCAAGGCTAAGGAAGCCGACGGGCCTAATAAGAAGAAGAGAAAGCCGGGGGTGCTTGCTATACTTGTGGCAGTCCGAATCACTTTGTTGCGAAGTGCCCGGATCGTAAAGATCGCAAGGCTCCAAAGACAGCGAACATGGTTGTTAGCGAGGGTGGAGGAATAACGGGGTATGGTAATTTTTTACCTACAGTTCTTTCAGTGTGTTCTTCACCAGAGTGGTGGATAGACATCGGTGCTAATATTCATGTATATGCTGACATTTCTATGTTTTCTTCTTACCAGGTCGGGGGGACTACCTCCTTGTTGGTGGGGAACGGTGCCCATGCGCGCGTTCTTGGTGCTGGTACGGTCACTCTGAAGTTCACTTCAGGGAAGACCATACAATTGAAGAACGTGCAACATGTACCTACCATCAAGAAGAATCTAGTCAGCGGGTCTCTACTGTGTAGAGATGGCTTTAAATTAGTCTTTGAGTCAAATAAATGTATCATTTCTAAGTTTGGTACTTTTGTTGGAAAAGGCTATGATAGCGGAGGGTTGTTCCTCTTTTCTTTATCGTTCGATAATAATGTTGTGAACCATGTGATGAATGATGAATCAGATGTTTGGAATTCAAGGCTTTGTCATGTTAATTTTGGTTGTATGATGCGCTTAGCTAGTTTGAGTTTAATTCCAAAGTTTACCTCTGTCAAAAATTCTAAGTGTCATGTATGTGTTGAATCGAAACAAACTCGCAAGCCACATAAGACTGCTGAGGCGAGAAACTTGGCACCTCTAGAATTAGTTCATTCTGATCTGAGCGAAATGAACGGTGTGTTGACAAAAGGTGGTAAAAGATATTTCATGACTTTGATAGACGATAGCACTAGATTTTGTTACATCTACTTGTTAAAATCAAAAGATGAAGTGTTACATTACTTTAAGATCTATAAAGCTGAAGTAGAAAATCAACTTGAGAGAAAAATCAAACACCTAAGGTCGGATCGAGGTGGCGAATATTTCTCTAATACTTTTGATATATTCTGTGAGGAACACGGCATTGTTCATGATAGGACACCGCCTTATTCACCCCAATCCAATGGGATTGCCGAAAGAAAGAACTGCACGCTGACTGACTTGGTGAATGCCATGTTAGAAACCGCGGGAATATCTAAGGAATGGTGGGGTGAGGCGATACTGACAGCTTGTCATGTCCTGAACCGTGTGCCTATGAAGAATAAGGAAGTAACACCATTCGAGGAATGGGAGAAGAAGAGGCTAACTCTTTCATATTTATGTACTTGGGGTTGTTTGGCCAAAGTTAGTGTGCCAATCAACAAGAAACGTAACCTTGGACCAAATACGGTGGACTGTGTTTTTCTGGGATATGCTTTTCACAGTGTCGGATATAGGTTCTTGGTAGTAAGATCTGGAGTGCCTGACTTGCTTGTCGGCACAATTATGGAGTCCAGAGACGCTACATTCTTTGAGAATATTTTTCCAATGAGAGATGAAACAAGTTCATCTAGGCAAGAGTCTGTCGAGAAGGACGACTCCACCAAGTCGATGGAACTCAATGAGCCTACATCTATTGAGCATCTTGAGGAGGACAATGATGAGGCTCCTAGGAGGAGCAAGAGACAAAGGACAGAGAAATCCTTTGAAGATGATTTCATCATATACCTCGTGGATGACACTCCTAAGACCATTGCAGAGGCATACTCTTCACCTGATGCTGACTATTGGAAGTAAGCAGTGAGTAGTGAGATGGACTCTATTATGTCAAATGGTACTTGGGAGGTTGTTGAACGTTCTTACGGATGCAAACCCGTGGGATGTAAATGGGTGCTCAAAAATAAGCTTAGGCCGGATGGTACTATTGATAAGTACAAGGCCAGACTTGTGGTCAAGGGTTACACCCAAAAGGAAGGAGAAGACTTCTTTGATACTTACTCACCAGTCGCTCGATTGACTACCATAAGAGTACTACTTTCCCTGGCAGCCTCTCATGGTCTTCTTGTTCATCAGATGGACGTTAAGACAGCTTTCCTAAATGGAGGGTTGGAAGAGGAGATCTATATGGATCAACCGAAAGGGTTTGTAGTAAAGGGTCAAGAAGGAATGGTTTGTAAGTTAGTGAAGTCTCTCTATGGCCTCAAGCAAGCACCTAAGCAATGGCATGATAAGTTCGTCAGAACTTTGACATCTATTGGTTTTGTTACAAACGAAGCTGACAAATGTGTGTATTATCGCTATGGTGGGGGAGAAGGAGTGATTCTGTGTCTGTATGTAGATGACATACTTATCTTTGGCACGAGCCTTGAATTGATCAAGGAGGTCAAAGACTTTCTTTCTCAAAAGTTTAAGATGAAAGATTTGGGAGAAGCTGATGTTATCCTTAACATAAAACTGATAAAGGGAGAAAATGGTGAGGTGACTCTATCACAGACTCACTATGTTGAGAAGATGCTAAGCCGGTTTGGCTACAGCAATTCTAAAACTGCACCAACTCCTTATGATGTCAGCTTGGTTCTGAGGAAGAACCTAAGGGTAATGGTCGATCAGCTGAGGTACTCCCAGATCATTGGTTCATTAATGTATCTGGCTAGCGCCACGAGACCTAACATTGCATATGTAGTTAGTAAACTGAGCCGATTTGTTTCAAATCCGGGCAGTGAACACTGGCGTGCTCTCGAGCGGGTAATGCGCTATCTAGTGGGTAATATGAACTATGGCATTCACTATTCCGGAGATCCCAAATCTTGGAGGGTTATAGTGATGCAAACTGGATCTCTGATGCTGATGAGTTAAAAGCCACAAGTGGATATGTGTTCACACTTGGAGATGGCGCTGTTTCCTGGAAGTCTTGCAAGCAGACCATTTTAACCAGGTCAACAATGGAAGCAGAACTCGCAACATTGGACACTGCCATTGTAGAGGCTGAGTGGCTTCGTGAACTCCTAATGGACTTGCCGATAGTTGAAAAACCGACACCGTCAATCCTAATGAACTGTGATAATCAAACGGTGATTGTCAAGGTGAATAGTTCAAAGGATAACATGAAGTCATCCAGGCATGTTAAGAGGCGGTTGAAATCTGTCAGGAAATTGAGAAACACTGGTGTTATAGCTTTGGATTACATCCATACGTCTAAGAACATGGCAGAATCAATTTACAAATGGTTTATCACGTATTGTGATAGATCATGCATCTATGGAATTAGGCTTGAGACCCACGTGAGTCTTTCCATAGTGGTAACTTGTCTTATGTGATCGGAGATCCCGTGAATTAAGATGATGAAACAAGCTATGGTTTGACTGAGAGAAGAGAACCTTTGAGAAGGCTCGGTTCATGGAAAAGATGCATTTCTCTTCAAACCTGTATGGCAGGCTGGTATTTATACCTTAATGTGATCCAAGTGGCTTTCATGAAACAAGGAAGTTCTTTCTTTGAAGCAAATACATAGTCCTACAGTATGTCTTGAAGGAACACACCTATACGAGTATCGACTACCGCTCATAGTCTATGAGAGTTGAGTGATCTCTAGAAAACTCATGAAGAGGCACGAAGTGTGACCCATAAGCTCCAACCCGCGGGGATGCTATGTGCAGCCAAGTATCAGTAAAGGGTTCTAGCCAAGCTTATATGCACAAAACTGTCAATTCAAGGCATAGTCCATTGTTCAGTTGCAAATAAGTGTAACTAGAGTTCCTGATGGATGTTCAACTTAACAGTCTCCATCGTAGTACTGGTATATCAAAAACTAAATAAGAGCATTTCCAATGTGGCTTGAAATTCTTGGTGGGGATTGTTAAATAAATGAGCCTAGGGCCATTTATTGTAATAATAAAAGAATTAAAAGCCCATGTGTTTAATGCTAAAGGAAAGAGAGAAATACCGTATGGGTATTGGAGGAGTCTACCATCCAACTTATTAGGTAACCTTTCAGTACACCTCTTGTGAAGTTGAATAAAGGAGACAGGCGTGCCACACACGCGCTCGCTCGCCTCGCCTCGGCCGAGGGCGAGGGCGTGGGCGTGACATGCCGAGCGTGCGGTGCGGACGGACGGACGTGATGTGTTGCGGGGCGGGAGCATCTTTTTGCTGTTGATGACTCCTTAATGGTGAACGTTACTGTTGGCTGTCAATGGGCTCTTAATCGTGACAGTTACCAGTAGCCCTTAAACGCGACAATAACTCAGAGCCTTAACCGCGACCGTTACTACTTCAAGCGCATTATCAGTGATGTCCAGGTTCATCCCCTGCGCCTGCTGCTCTCCTATATAAGGCACCCTCCTCCTCTCCCTCAAGTTGCCAATTCACAGACAAGGTACTCCTGTTTAGGAGACCTCTCTCTTCTCCCTCTGTTTGCTACTTTCTTTTGCATCTCCATCGCTTGCACCGCGTGCACGGTACCGGCGAGAGCAGAGCCTCCGGAACCGCGCCTTGCTGCTGAGATCCTGCTCGGGATAGGCGGACGATAAGGTTTTTGGGGAGCATCTTTACGCGACTGGTCGCTCCCGAACCACTACTTCCTCTACATCAACGACAAGCGAGCGAACGACTACTTCACCTACAGCGGGTCTGCACTGTGATCCCCTAGCTGCATCGACTGTGTATGGCTACACCGATTGAGGTCACTCACAATGGGTGATAACGGAAGTTCGAGTGACGCCGTCACCCAAACTTCCACAGGGTACTTTCTTATCCAAATGTTATGTTTATTAGTTGTATAATCATGAATATTGTTATATTTAATTGTATTTTAAACATACAAACTAGCATATGGATTGTTTCACTCACTATAATATTGAAATATCTAATAAATTATGGAATTAAAATATGCCAAAATGTTGTCTATCATCTAACAGGCGGCACGGCGAGGTGTCGGGCTGTCCGTGCGGTCGCGTCGCGGATGGACGGCGGCGTGGGCGCGGCGTGTGCGCCGGGACGGCCTGGCAGGCGGAGGCGTGGGTGCGTGCGCGGCCGCGGCGGTGGCGCTGAGGCGACGACGTCGTTGACGACTTGTGCGACGAGGCGGCGAGGCTGCAGCGGCGTGGTGGAGGTGGGGACGCAGTGAGGAGCTGCACAGCGTGATGCTGGAGGCAGTGCACGGTCATGTCGTGGGGCCGGCTTGTTGCCCGAGCAGAGCACGGCATGGAGGGGCCTGGCGTGCGAGCTTGCATGCGACCATTGAGCTGCTGTTACTGCGTTGCTTTTGTGTAAGGTTTGCTGTGTAACATTTGCTGGTGTCGCATGGCGTGCAACTGGCAAAGGAGTGGCGTTGCTAGCTTGCATGTGGTGTGTAGGTCACGGGAAGCAGTGTATTTGCATGAACACAGCCACCAAACTTGGGTTGTAAGCTCCTGAGTTGGGCTTTGGAATTGATTAGCAAAAAGATTAAAGAGGGATTAGGCTTCGGGAGGAATTATAAATAAAAAGGAATTGAGCTCAAACACAGGAAAAGATTTTAAGACATTTTTAGCGAGTGATTTAATAGGTGGTTTAATTGGAGAAATTTTCCGGGCGTTACACGCGGCGGAGGCGGCGGAGCCCCGGAGGCCGGGGAGGACGGCGTGGAGGAGGATGGGGAGGAGGCTGACGCGAGGAGTATGGGGATCAGGAGCCCCGGAGGCTGGGGCAGGTCGGGGAGGAAGTCGCCCGCGTTCGGGGGCGGCGGCGGCGGACCGGCGGCGTGGCGGGGGGGGGGGGGGGCGTCGACGGGTCGATGGACGGAGGATTTCAGGAGGCCGGCGGCGGCGGAGAATCCCGTGGGGCAGAGGACGAGGGGCGCCACGGAAGGCGGAGGTCGGGGAGGATGACGGCGGCGGAGGACACGACGATGACGATGGTGGCGGATCGGAGACGAAAAAGTGGCTAAGTGCTGGAGGGGAGGGTCGCTGTTTTTATATATAGACACACCTTTAGTCCCGGGTCGTGTAACGAACCGTGACAAAGGGGGGGCTTTTGTCAGATTGGTGATACCACCCGGGACTAAAGGGTGATTTCGCGCGGGAGTCTCAAAAGGGAAAATTTCCCTCCTTAGTCCCGGGTGGTTTTACGACCCTCGTAAAACCACCCGGGACTAAAGGTCTATTTTGAGCGGGACTTTAATTCTTTTCCCATTTTCCCTCCTCATTTTCTCAATCTTTCTCTTTGCAACATTTTTAAAAAATGGTAAGTTTAATATTTGAACCATGCAAATTATATTTCGTTAAGTGTTAACAGCCTTAACTTTCCAATATAAAAAATAATTTGAACCATGCAAAAATGCTCAACTAATTCAGAAAAATGTCAAACTTTGTGGTTACTTCTCACTAGGCATCTGAAAGGCTTTAACAAGTTTCGGTTCAAATAACTAAATGAATACACTCATAGAACATTACACAAATGATTTGAACATTAATCATTACAGTACAGTATTGAAGTTTCTTTTCTTGACGAAAGTTCATTGGTCATGGTTGTGACGTAAGTACGGTGTCTCTTCATTTCCAAGCGGTATGCTTGGGTCAACTTCGACAGCGAATGGAGGCATGCCATCGAATGATCATAGTCATCTGATTTGTCTGTTTTGTCCTCAACTTCCACGATTACTCTTTTACCTGGAAGAACAATGTGTCGCTTTGGCTCTTGTGGTCCTTCGGGATTTTTATTCTTCGGTTTGCTAGTCATATCCTTGACATAGAAAACTTGATGCACATTTTTGGCAAGGACGAATGGTTCATCTTTGAAAGCAATCTTGGTCAGGTCCACTATTGTCATTCCATATTGATCTTTCCTTATGCCACCTCCAGTTAGTTTTACCCATTGGCAAAGAAACAGAGGGATGTTAAGTGGCCCATACTCAAGCTCTCATATCTCTTCTATGACACCATAATATGAGTTCTTGTTATTGTTGTTGTCCATGGCGTCTATACGGACACCACTATTTTGGTGTGTGGTTTTCCGATCTTGGTCTCTTGTGTAAAAAGTATAACTATTTATATCGTAAGCTTGGAATTTGACAATTGTGCTAGAAGGTCCCCGGCTAACAAAGCGAGTTGTGGGTGAATTGTGGATTCACCAATAACTTGTTCACTCAACCATGAGGGAAAATTTTCCAAGTGATGGCGTATAACCCATGCTTCGGTTTTGGTTGGATTTTGTGAAGAAATAATCTGCTTGTGTTCCTCAATGTACGGAGTCACCAAGGTTGATTATTGCAGAACAACTAGGTGTGCTTTATTGAACAAATCAGTATCATTGGCGAAACATGCTTTCCTTGCAATGTTGCCCTTTTCTAGTAGCCTCCCCTAATGTCGTGATACTGGAACCCCAATCGAGTCAATTGAGTCGACAAAGTCCACACAAAACTCAATGACCTCCTCAGTTACATATCCTTTGGCGATGATTCCTTCCAGACGTGCGGGGTTAAGAACATATTTCTTGAGTACTGACATGAACCTCTCAAAAGGCCACATGTTGTGCAAGAATATTGATCCAAGAATAGTAATTTCTTTCACAAGGTGCACCAGGAGGTGAGTCATAATATCGAAGGATGAAGGTGGAAATGCCAACTCAAAGCTGACAAGACATTGCACAACATCATTATGTAGCTTCACTATGTTCCTTGGATCAATTGCCTTCTGTGAAATTGCATTGAGAAATGTACAAAGCTTTACGAGTGCTAATCGTACTTTCTCTGGTAGAACACCCCTCAACGCAACTGGAAGTAACTGTGTCATCAACATGTGGAAGTCGTGGGCCTTTAGATTTGTGAACTTCTTTTCTTTCATATTTATTATCCCTTTTGTATTCGATGAGTAGCCAGATGGAACCTTCATACTATTTAGGCAATCAAACATGATGTCCTTCTCTTCCTTGCTCAGGGTGTAACTAGCAGGACCTAAGTAATCTTGTTCTTCCTCCTCAACCTCTTCAGGATCTGCTTCTTCCTCATCAACCTCTATCGGAGGTGCTTCATTCCTATGGATATTTTTCAGGTCCCGTCGTGCTTCCAATGTATCCTTATAGTTATTGTAACAACCCAAGAAGCCTAGGACATTCAGACAAAGATTCTTCGTCAAGTGCATCACGTCGATAGCATTCTGGACCGCAAGAATCTCCCAATAAGGTAACTCCCAAAATATAGATTTCTTCTTCCACATTGTTGCATGCCCATTAGCATCATGTGGAACAGGTTCACTATCGTCACCCTTTCCAAAGACAACCCTTAAATCCTTTACCATCTCAAGTATCTCCTCGCCTTTAAAATGTGGGGGCTTTGTACGATGATCAGCCTTTTCTTTCCAGTGCAAACCTTTCTTCCTTAAGGGATGCTTCTCAGGAAGAAAGCGATGGTGACCCATATACACAACCTTCTTACAATTTTTTAAATGAATACCGTCTGTTTTATGTAAACAGTGGGTGCAGGCCTGATATCCCTTGTTTGAGTGCCCAGATAGGTTACTTAAAGCAGGCCAATCGTTGATGGTAATGAATAACAATGCTTGTAGGTTGAAGTTCTCTTGCTTATTCTCATCCCACACACGTACACCTTCTTTCTTCCATAGCAGTAATAGTTCACAACCAATGGTCTTAGATACACATAAATGTTGTTGCCAGGTTGTTTTGGACCTTGGATTAGCACCGACATCATAATGAACTTTCGCTTCATGCACATCCAACCAGGAAGGTTGAACATGCATAGTGTCACAGGCCAAGTGCTATGACCACTGCTAAACTCACCAAATGGATTGAAACCATCTGTGCTTAAACCAAATCTTATGTTTCTTGCTTCCCCAGCAAAATCTTTGTATTTTCTATCAATCTTTCTCCATTGAGACCCATCTGCCGGATGTCTCAGCATGTGGTCTTGCTTACGATCCCTTTTGTCCCATGTCATCAACTTAGCATTTTCTTTGTTCCTGAACAAACACTTCAAACATGGTATTATAGGAAAATACCACATAACCTTCGCCGGTACTTTCGTCATCTTGGGAGGTGCCCCTCGGGAGCACCAGGATCATCATCTCTCCGGATCGTATAACGTAGCGCTTTGCACACAGGACAAGCTTCCAAATTTTCATGTTCCGTGCCTCGATATAGGATGCAATCATTAGGGCGAGCATGGATCTTCTAAACCTCCAACCCCAGAGGGAACACAGTCTGTTTCGCTTCATATTTTGTCGACGGTAATTCATTGTTCTCGGGAAGCTTGTCCTTCATAATTTTTAGCATCCCCTTGTTGGGGGGTTACCCGAAAAATTCGGATGACTGCCCTAACACGAGTGAGAGTTCTTAACACGTTCAAGTACAAAGTGAGAGCGCAAAGAGACTGTGATTCCCTTTGCAAGTAGCACAAGTTCCAAAAAGTCTGAATCTGTTTACACGTGCCCTTGCGCCCCATTTTATAGGGAGACGAAGGGACTTTTACATACCGATTACACCCTTGGCCTCAGAGAATATTCCTAGTGTGAACGCATACAGGATTGTCTTTTTCATCTAACATATTTACAAATCTGCCACTAGTTCACACTCTAAACCCGGACTTTTTGGGACAACAACTTTGACTTTGCTTCTCTCCTGGTTCGTGAAAGTCTTCGCGTGAAACTCCCGAACCGGGTCTTCGCCAGATTCCCGAGTTGGCCTTCGCTTCTCCGCCGGTTCGCGCATGCCCACGCGCCCGACTCCCGAACTCGGCCCTCAACGGATTCCCGAATCGGGCCGTTCTCCGAAGTTCGGGCCATCGACGATTCGAGATTCGGGCTTCCGCATGTTCGTGACTCCACTTCTTCACCGAATCAAGATTCCCGAACTTTGCACATTCGCGAATTCGAGGCTTCACGGAGTTCCGGGCTTCCGAAAATCGTGAATTCCCTGCTCCTGAAAAACATGCTTCGAGAACTTTGTTAAACCCAACGTTTCGAGGGTGACGGGTTTTCCTGAATTCCCCAACACTAGCCCCTCGGGGAAGCGGGTTGACTCCGACGATCTGATTCCACGAATCCTTCGGATATTTAGTAAAAAACGTCACCCTCGGAACGTCGGAGGGGACACGCGTCGCCCGGGAAACCAATGACGGTTAAATCGAGGCGCGTTTCGCGGAACTACCCCTCCCCGGGCCTATAAATAGAAGGCCGTCGCTGTTAAAAAAATTTTTACGGCTCTCCAGCTTTTCACGATTCGTGCATCTCTTTTTCTTCACGGAATCTGGTCTTCTGCTAGAAAACTCGCGAGCTCCAGGTCTTGTTCACGCTTCTCTAAGGTATCCCTTCATCTTTCTTTTGTCAATTTGTTACTCGTTAAACTTCGGTGCTGTGATGTCGCGATTTCGCGAGCTTTATTCTCGAATGTTATTCTTAACTGTTTGTATGTTCGTAACTGTTGGTTAGGTGGCTCGCGTTAAAAGCACGGCTAGACCCATGACTAACGAAGAGCTCGTCGCTGCCGGCCTCCTGCTCGACCCAGTTGCCGAAAATGCGGAGCATGCTGCATCGGTCGAAGATTCTGGTTCGCCCGGTGGTTCTCGTAGTCGCGAAGATGGGGAGGTTCGGTCTGACGGCGGCGAAGACATCGGAGATGTGGATGCCGGTGTCGACGACCTGATCAGGGCAAGGACCTCCGGCCCGCTGCCACCCTCACTCGCCTTCGGAGAGTCGAAGGTGACTAGCAACACGATTCGTGAGTACGAGAATGCCGGGTTCTTCTCCCCCGGCGCTGGGCGTGCCCCACTTGATGAGCTGATTCCAATTCCTAAGGATGGAGAGATTGTGGTATTTCGGGATTTCTTTATCTGTGGGCTGAGGTTCCCCTGTGACCCCGTCTTGCCAGCTATTCTCGATGCTTTTTCGGTGAAGATCCACCAGCTTTCTCCGACATCCTTCCTTGAAGTGTCGAAGTTTATATGGATTTTGAAGACCTTCGGCTGCAGTCCTAGCGTCGACGCTTTCACCAGATTCTACGAACTGGTGATCATTCCCGAAGTTGTCAAGGGTGAAGATGGGCAGTTCTACCACAGTCAGCACGCGTGCTGCACCTTCAACACGCGACGTCAGAACACCCGACAAGGAATCACCCGAATCCAGATCGCTCCTTGCTGCAAGTCCAACCTTACCGATGATTGGAGATCTTACTGGTTTTATCTGAAGGTCGATATGCCGAAGCTGTCATGCCCGATCGCGCCTCTCACCGCGGTGAATGTCGGGAAGTTCAACCAGCGGGCCTTGGGAATCAGAAGCTGTGAAAATGCATTTCACCTGGCCAGCACCATACTCGGCGGCCGTGACATCATCGAAGAATTCACCGCCGCCCGGGTCTGGCCCATCTCGAACGGTTGGTCCCCTTCTGAGCTCGTGTACTACAATCTCAACTGGGCAGACCAGAAGGTGCCTTTCCCGAAGTTCGGGATCAAACTTCGCGAAGTCCAGAGCGCCAAGGACTTCATGGATGAAGTGGAAAAAAGGGTGAACGTCATGGTAGGCTAATATACCATGAACGAGTACAAGGCGTATAAGGCCCTGGTGAAGCACAAGAAGAAGATCAACCGCATCTTTTCGGAAGTTTGCGGTGATAAATTTTTCAACTCTCGAGGCCCTGGTCCCAAGTTGAAACTTCCCGCCGTCGCTGTGGCCAGTTGCTCAGCCGCCCCAATCAACGCTCCCCGAATAAGGTCGTCGAAACGAGGCTCGTCGCCTGCCAGTGAGGGGGCCTCTTCGGGAGTCAAGCATTCGAGGACTAGATCGCTGGAATCGTCGAAGCGGAAACGAAAGACTTCCGAACTTCAGACTTCGGATGCTGAACTCCAGGCTGCTTTGGGGCTTGCCCAGATGAGCCGCAAGAAACTGAAGAAGGCTGTGAAGAAAGTTTCTTCCACCGGCGTTCGGCGAGTCCCATCCGCCTTCGACGACGACACCTTCGCGGAGACAGATAGCCTTAAAGGTGTTTTCCTCTGGCCACTGTTTAACTTTCGAGACAGCTGTCCAACTGGTTCCGAGAATGAATTCGTGGATGTTGATTCCTTTTCAGATGCTGTCCCCGAAGTTCAAAAGGAGACCGCTCCTGCCGTTGCTGAGAAGTCTATTGTTGCTGCTGACGTTGCTGTCCCCACTGAGTCCCCCGTTGCTGCCGAAGCTCCTGTTGCCGAAGTCCCTGCTGCTGAGCAAGCCTCCTCCGAATTCGCCCAGGACCTTGAACTCACTATTCAAAGGGGAGACAATCCTACCGAACATGTTCCTTTGGTTGAAGTTCGGGAGACTGTCCCTGAAGACCAGGCTCCCTCTCCTTCCTTAGCCGCTTTTAACAAAAGTTTTGGTACGTCTCATCGCGGCAAGCTATTGCGTGTTGGTTTCGAGACAACTGGCGTTGGGAGCAAGACGTCCAAGTTTTTAACTCTGTGGAAATCGTCCGCAATTGTTGATGAAACAGGAGAGGAGGCCTCAGAACGACCCGAAGAAGCTGCCCAGGACTCCGAGAGGGGGCCTCACTCTGTCTCCGAAACCGCCCCTTCACCTCGTGGGAAGACTTCTTCTGGTTCGACTAAACAAGTCACCATGCAGCATTTTTCTAAGCAAGGTTCGTTCCTTCTCACTACCTTTTCATATGTTTCACAATTGTTGAATCTTGACCTGAGACTTACTCCTGAATTTTTCAGAATTCAAGAATCTTCTGCACTCTTACTCTCCTTCAAAGCTTGCACGCTTTCAAGAGGATTATGCCCTCAAGCACTCTATGCTCGGGAAGGTTGCCATAGAGCGGCTCGATGAGCAGGAGAAGATTAACAAACAGCTTTCCCAGAAGTCGAAGGAACTGGAGCGTAACTTCGCCCTCGCGCGATCCGCGAACATGGAGCTCGAGAAAAAGGTGGCTGAGTTGGCGGAAGCTTTGAAGACAAGTCATGATGAAAAGAAGGTCGCAGAGGCCGCGCTCGAGCAATCCAAGAAAGAGCTTGAGAAAGTTCGAAAATCTCATGAAGATGATCTGAGCGTGATTGAAAAGCTTCGGGAAAAGCAAGAGCGAGCTACGAAAACCGCCGAAGATCTTCGTATCAATAATGCCAGCCTCGCCAAGTCCCTGAGCGCAAAGGACCGCAAAATCGTGGATCTTGAGAAGGCGTTGGCAGAACAAAGTGAGGCCTCGAAGAAAAACACTTCAGAGATTCTGGAAAAGCTGAAACTGCTCTATAAGGAGTACCAGAAGTCCTTGAATGAGTTCGGTGTTCGTCCAGCCCCTCTCCCGGATAACATTGATATTCCTGATTTCATGGATTGGCTGGAGGCCGAGTTCAAGGCCCTTACTGAGGTGATCTCCGGCGCCAGCAACTTCGCTGTTGCTTTCTCTGTGGAGAGTATTTTGAAAATTCTTCACGACTATGACTGTGTCGACCTGGAGAAATTTCGCGCGAATCTCTCTCGATTCCCCAGCGCTACTAGTACCGCGATACTTCGAGCCAACTCCGACATTCAAGCCATCAAGATGAAGTTCGCGAGGGAGTTTTGGCTGACTGGCGGGGAGGATATTGTTAAGACCATTGCTCAAGCAAAGCTTGCTGGGGTAGTTTCTTTTGTCCGATTTCATGACTTGTGTTTGTCGCAGATGTTTTAGTTTCTTAAGCCTTCTTCACTTTTGCCTTCCTTTCTCAGCTGAACGAAGAGGAGAATCAAGAGGACATTGCCGCGTCTCCCGAAGGATCAACTTCCGGCGAGGGTTCGAGCGAGTCCGGCGGAGACGGCTCAGGTGGCAGCAGCAGCAGCAGCAGTAGCAGCAGCGACGATGGCAACGACGGCGAACAGGCCCCCGAACAAGAGGAGGATTCGCCGAAGGTGGATGTTACAAACTAAACAATATGTCCGAACCTTGGGTGTATTCGAGATTGGTTGTAGATTCATGTAGATTCCTCAAACTTTGCTGAACAAATGTTTTGTATGTTTTTAACTGCGCGAGTCCCTGCAAGCCGGGCTGCGCGCAGACGTTTTGCCGCCGCGAATTCATCGAGACTGTATGTTCGTTAGTGGTGAAGCATGGCGCCTGTTCAAACAAGCACATCCTGAACAAGATTTTTCCGATTTTTGGCTTGAGGCCTCACTTAAATTTTCTATAGGTTGTTTTGATCTTTCTTCATCTTTCTTGCTTCGTAAAAAGAGTCGTTTTGCGTCCTCTACTTCGCGATCCACGAGAATTCCGAAGACGGAGCCCCTTAGCCCCTTAGCCGGTTCATCTGACTTCGCCTATGCTAGCGATATGGCTGAAAACAACGTTTGTAAACCAGGACATGTTGTAGAACTTTCATTCTAAATTTCGCACTGATTGCTGTAATTATTGAGGAACTATTCGGGAGTTTTTATGTGAATAAGGCAATGAATACGTTTTTTCTTGAAGAAACGTCACCCTCCCCCACCTTGCCGTTTTGCATGAAAACTCGAAGGCAGGTTCACGAATCTTACTATTCCAGGATTTCGAGCACATCTTTTAGGAGAAATCTTCGTTAATTTTTGAAAATTTCGACCGTCGTTGTGCAAGTCGACAAAATTTGTTTTTTGAATTTTGTGGACTTGCTCCGATCGGCAGACTTGCCTCGGTTGAAATTGCAACCCTCAGTTGCTTCAACCAAGATTTTTCTACGATTCTCTGATGGAGCCCCTTGCCCTTTTCTTACAATGATGATACCTGAAAAATTTTCAACAATCTATACTGAGTGAGAATACGCAGGCAAACTCTTAGGCATTCACTTTCTCGAAATCATCATGTGAACTTTCTGGTGGGAATCCCTTCGTGGATGGGATTTTTCTAGGCCACAACTTGTTGTTGTCTCAGGCCTTTTCGGTGGGAATCCCTTGATGGATGGGATTTTTCTAGGCCACAACTTGTTGTTGTCTCAGGCCTTTTCGGTGGGAATCCCTTCGTGGATGGGATTTTCTGGGCCACAACTTGTCGTTGTCTCAGGCCTCTTTTTCGTTGATGGAATTCTGGCTGTCACGAAGCCTTTCTCACAGACTTTTTCTTTTTTCACGATGGAATTTCGGCTATCACGGAGCCTTTCTCACGAACTTTTTCTTTTTTTTTACGATGGAATTTCGGCTATCACGGAGCCTTTCTCACGAACTTTTTCTTTTTTCACGATGGAATTTCGGCTATCACGGAGCCTTTCTCACGAACTTTTTCTTTTTTCACGATGGAATTTCGGCTATCACGGAGCCTTTCTCACGAACTTTTTCTTTTTTTACGATGGAATTTCGGCTATCACGGAGCCTTTCTCACGAACTTTTTCTTTTTTCACGATGGAATTTCGGCTATCACGGAGCCTTTCTCACGAACTTTTTCTTTTTTCACGATGGAATTTCGGCTATCACGAAGCCTTTCTCACGAACTTTTTCTTTTTTCACGATGGAATTTCGGCTATCACGAAGCCTTTCTCACGAACTTTTTCTTTTTTCACGATGGAATTCTCGAGACGCGCAATTTGGGGGAAGACTCTTTTCATATGTATATCAGAAAGAGTATTTACATAGGATCCGCCTCGTTAAAAACCTTGCCTCTTGATTTAGAGCCCCCTTTGCAAGGAAAAGAGTACGGTCCTTCTTATTCTAATACGACTGTAAGAAATAAAACTAATTTTTGCTCCGAAATCACTTATAGACACGTGATTCGGGTTTTTATCTTTCTAAAGTGCAAACTTACGAAAATCGAAAAACTACTACACGCTACATCTATCTACAACTAGGGTTTTCATGGATAATACCTTTTTAGGCTGTCGGCATTCCACGAATATGGCAACTCTTCGCCAGTCTGCTCCATCAGGCGAAAAGCCCCTGGCATATCTGTTTCCCTGGCGATGTAAGGCCCTTCCCATGACTCATGAAGTTTTCCTGGGTTCTCCCAATTTTTCTTTCTTTTCAAGACAAGATCACCAGTTTTAATGTCCTTTCGGACCACCTTTTTGTCCCTCCATGCCCTTGTCTCTCTCTGGTATTTCTCAATGTTTTCTCGCTCGCTTCAAGGATTGTCAGCTCTATCATGTCTTTTTCCACCTTCTTATCAATTTCCTCTATCTCTTTTCCCTTCAGGACTCTCATGCTTTCATTCCTGATCTCCTCCGGTGTCATAGCCTCAGTCCCAAAAAGCAGGCGAAAAGGCGTGAAACCTGTTGCCCTTGAGACTGTGGTTTTGTGAGACCAGATCACCTTCGGAAGTTCATCGACCCACTTTCCCTTTTTCTGATCGAACAAACATTTCTTGATTCTTGAAAAGATCAGGTCGTTGGCTCTTTCAACTGCACCATTGGACTGTGGATGATATACTGATGAAAACTTTGCCTGTGTGCCTAAGGTTCTGTAGTATTCTTTGAAGGTGTAACAGTCAAACTGTTTGCCATTGTCAACCGTCAGTTCTCTAGGAACTCCGAACCTGCAGACTATATTCTGCCAAAAGAATTTCTGAACTGTTGCTGCTGTGATATTCGCGAGTGGTTTTGCCTCCACCCACTTCGTGAAATAATCGACTGCTACAGCCGCGAATCGGCAGTTGCCTTGAGCTGTTGGCAACGGGCCTACTAGGTCCATTCCCCACCTCTGCAGAGGCCAAGTTTGAGGAATTAGATGAACTGGCATTGAAGGCAGATTCGTTGATTTCCGTCTTCTGGCACGCTTCACATTGCCGAACCAACATCTTGGCATCGATGTTTATGGTGGGCCAATAGAATCCTTGCTTTATCGCCTTTCCAGCTAAAGCCCCGGTTCCTATGTGCGCCCCACAGAATCCGCTGTGAATTTCTTTCGAAGTTCCCGACCTTTTCGGAGGTGATGCGGCGCGGCCAAGGCTCGGTGACTCTCGATTTGTATAATTCTCCATTTACTACCGTATAGCCCCGAGCCCTTTGCTTCAATCTTTTTTCCTCCAATTCATCTTCTGGTTCGTAATGTCCTCTCAGATAGGCCATGATTTCTGCTCTCCAGTCTGGAATTTCCACTATATTCACGATTTGGGCCCTCGAATCTTTGATGGAGGGCTCTCTGATGATTTCGAAGAACACATCCGGTGGTAGCTCTTGGTTTCTGGCTGCTGCCTTCGCCAGTTTATCTACCTCATTGTTATCATCCCTTGGGATATCTTCGGATCGAATACCCTTTGAAGTGTTTTTCCATTTCTCGACTTTTTCGAGATATTTCATGAGAAGCTGGATTCCGGCCTCGCTTTCCTTCTCAATATGTTCTTGGATCACTTTCGAATCCGTTCTGATTATGAAGGTCTGCTGCCCCAAGGCTTTCATTTTCCTTAATGCCAGCAGTAGAGCTTCGTACTCCGTTGTGTTGTTCGTGGAATGTTCATTGTTCGCGAATACGAGCCGCGCTGTGTATCTTATGACTACGCCCGTCGGGGACGTTACAACAGCCGAAATTCCAACCCCCTTGTAACACCATGCTCCATCACACTACACTATCCAAGGTTCGGGTATATTTTCCTCGAGATTTTGAGTGGGTGAAGTCCAGTCCACGACAAAATCTGCCAGAACTTGCGATTTTATTGCACTTCTTCTCTCGAAGTCTACCACATACTCGGAAAGTTCGGCACCCCACTTGATGATTCGGGTGGATGCCTCCCTATTTGCGAACAAGTCACTCAACGGCTGGTTGGTGATGACTCTTATTCTGTGACCTTCGAAGTAATGTCTTAGCTTTCTTGCTGCCATAATGACCGCATACGCGATCTTTTCCAGTTCAGAATAGAAAACCTTGGAACCAGACAATGCTTCAGAGGCGAAGTATACAGGAATTTGCCTGAGCTTTCCTTCTTCTTCCTTTTCCTGTACCAACACTGCGCTTACTGCCGAATTTGATGCGGACACATACAGCAGAAGCGGCGATTTTGGTTCGGGAGGACAGAGTTTGGTCATGGTGGACAAGTAATCCTTCAGTTCGCGAAAGGCCTGCTTCTGAGGTTCGGACCACTGGAATTTCTTGGCACTTCTGAGGACTTGGAAGAACGGTAAACTTCTTTCCGCGGCTGCGGGAATAAATCCGTTGAGGGCACCACTCTCCCCGTCAACTTCGAACATCTTTCATCGAGATTGGCTCTTGCATTTCTACCGAGCCTTTATTTTGTCAGGGTTTGCCTCTATGCCTTTCGTTGAAACTAGGCATCCAAGAACTTTCCCCTTATGAATGTCGAACACACATTTTTCCGGATTTAGCTTTAAGTTCGCTGCCCTCATGTTCGCGAATGTTTCGCCGGATCAGCGATATGGTCTCTCCTCCGAACACTTTTGACAACTATGTCATCCACATATGCCAAAATGTTTCTCCGAATCTATTTGGTGCAGTACTATTGCTATCATTCTCGAAAACGTGCATCCTGCATTCTTCAGCCCCTCTGGCATTCTTACGAAACAAAATGTTCCGAAAGGAGTGATGAAACTTGTCTTCTCTTCGTCCTCTTTGCGAACCCTGATCTGATGATACCCAGAGAACATATCCAGGAGCGAAAGCATCTCACTGTTGGCTGCATCATCCACGATTTTGTCTACCCTTTCCAAGGGGAAATCGTCCTTCTTGCATGCCTTGTTCAAATCGGTGAAGTCCACACACATTCTCCATTTTCCATTTTTCTTCTTAACTGGCACAGTGTTGGCTAGCGTGACTGGGTACTTGACTTCTCTGATTACTTGGGCGTCCTGCAACCTCTGAACTTCTGCTTCCACTGCTTTGACTTTTTCCTCGGACATTTTCCGAAGTTTCTGTTTCTTGGGTGGTATTTTGTCATCTGTTTCCAAGGCATGTTCGATTATATCTCTGTCAACACCTTGCAAGTCCTTAGCTGACCATGCGAAAACATCCTTGTTTCTATTCAGGAATCGTATGAGTTCACCGTCCTCTTCGGCACAGAGGTTCGCCCCTATTATGACTGCTCTGTCGGGCATGTCATCCAAATACACTTTCTTTGTTTCATCTTCTGCGGCTATCTCATTTTTCTCTTTGTCCCGCTTAGGCTCTTCATAGGTTTCCTTCCTCTCATCGACGTTGGTTTCAGTCGGTACACATTTGTTTGGCGGGCGTGTGGCCTTTTTCTATGTTTCGGCCTCCTGCCGATTGCCGAACACCGTGATAACCCCTTTGGGCGCGAGCATCTTCATGCATAGGAACTGTTGTCTTATGACAGCATCAAACTTATTCATGAAACCTCTGCCGAAGATCGCGAGGTACGGGTGATATATGTCAACTACATCGAAAGTGAGGCTCTCCGTTCTGGCATTCTCAAGATCTCCGAAAGAAACTGGGAGTGATATTTTTCCCACCGGCTTGATGGGCTTTCCTCGGTACTCTGGTGGATCCAACATGTGCTGGCTCAGATTCATTTTCTCGAATGTTTTCAGGAACAGGATATCCGCCGAACTCCCGTTGTCAACCAGGATTTTTCCTATGACCCACCCATCAATATTGACTTCAATCACCATGGCGTCATTATGAATCGCGGATTTCAACCTGAAATCTTCTTCTGTAAAGGTGATTGGCACCTTCGCCCACTCCGGGCGAGCAACTGGGTCATCATTGATGATGGTGTTCACAGATCTGAAGTAATTGTTTCTCTGCTTCTTTGTTTCGAATTCCATAGCAGATTCGCCTGTGATTGGCATGATAGTCCCGAACGATGGCAATGCTTTAAAGTTCTGGGGTCCCGAACTTGACTGAGGTCTTGACGAACTTTCTGGGGGTGGTGGCAAGATTTCTCGAATGGGTTGCGGTTGCTGGATTGACTGAATCGCTTGCGAGTGAGGGAAAAATTGCTGCGATGGCTGCCATGCTGGGCCGTGGTTGTGGAAATTGCTGAACCGGTACGAGCTTGACCGTGGGTTCGCGAACCGCGGTTGCCGAAGTTCGGCCGAACCGGCTTGGCATCGAGGATGCAATGCTCATCAGTGCTTTCTCTTGTTGGATTCTTGCCATGTTCTTCTTTGTCTCTGGGCACCCTTCGGTGCTGTGGCCTCTTCCATGATACTGGCAGTAGAAGTGAGGATCTCTTGGGTTGTGGTTCGTGAGTCCTGGGGTTCCTCTTCCTCTCCCCCTTCTTCTGGGACTGAATCCTCCCCTGGTGCTTGGCCTGCTGTCTTGTTGTGGCTGAGAGTTTCCAACATTGTTTACGTTTCGTGGATGCTGGGGTGGTGCCCGCCAGGTCATATCTCTGTTGCCCTGTCTTGCCTCGTTCCGTTCAGCTACCCTCTTGCGGTGGTCGTCATCAGACAGAATGTAATCTTCCAATTCTCGAAATAGTTCTTCAAGCTGTCTCAGGCTTCTTTCTTGTGAGGTGAGAAGCCGTTGGCCCTGGGGTGAGACCTTTGATCAATGCCTTGATCGTTGTCTTGTCATCAGCGTCGGGGATCCGAGACCTCTCGTTGCATGAACCTTCTCACGAAGTTCCGCGGTGGTTCTCTCGTCCTTTCGCTTGCAGTTATACAAGTCCGAGGCTTCGTTTGTCGTGTCATGGAACATCCGAAACGCTTGCATGAACTTTGTCTTGAGATCTACCCAGTTGTAGATCGAGTGTGGAGAAGCGAGTGAGTACCAATTCGAGCATTGGTCCTTCGCAAGCTATGATGAAGGATTTGGCCAGCGCGACATCATCTCCTCCTGCCGAGTTCACAGCTGACTCGTATCTCATGAGAAACTGCCTGGAGTTTCCGAAGCCGTTGTACTTGGGAAGAGAGACAGGCTTGAACTTCGGCGGCCAAGGTGCTGTTTGCAGCCCTATTGACAGCGGCGATTCAGAATCCACGAAGTGTGAGACTCCGTTTCCCGCGAAGAAGTTTTCTTTCGGGGATTCTCTTGCAGGTGCAGGGTTCTGACGCGGTGACTCCTGCCACAGGGAACTGTTCTCTTGTTCTTTCATTTCATCAATTTCTTTTTGCATTGCTTCTATCTGCTCTTTTGCTTTGTTCAGCTGCTCTAGCTTTTCGGAGATTTTCCTCTTTGCTTGTAACTGAGCTGCGAACTTTTCCTTGTCTTTCTGCAGCTGCTGTATCTTTTGCTGAACCATGGCTAGCTCTCTGTCTATGGCATCATCATCATCATTGACATTCTCGAACTCCTGCTGCTCAGCGGGCTGTTCTTGGATGTGAGCTGTTTTTCTGCTCTTGCCTTCATGAGGGCCTCAAGCTTTTCTCTTCGTTCTTGGTCTGTTATGTTCGAGGGTTCAGGAACAAACGAGGTTTCATTCCCTTGGGTGAGATGGCGATCGTCTCGGTTAGCCTGTGCTGGAACGGTCTTCTTGGACTTCTTCTGAGGTGGCATCGTGAGTTTTCTTTTGGCTGGAACACGGTGGGCGCCAATGTTGGGGGGTTACCCGAAAAATTCGGATGACTGCCCTAACACGAGTGAGAGTTCTTAACACGTTCAAGTACAAAGTGAGAGCGCAAAGAGACTGTGATTCCCTTTGCAAGTAGCACAAGTTCCAAAAAGTCTGAATCCGTTTACATGTGCCCTTGCGCCCCCTTTTATAGGGAGACGAATGGACTTTTACATACCGATTACACCCTTGGCCTCAGAGAATATTCCTAGTGTGAACGCATACAGGATTGTCTTTTTCATCTAACATATTTACAAATCTGCCACTAGTTCACACTCTAAACCCGGACTTTTTGGGACAACAACTTTGACTTTGCTTCTCTACTGGTTCGTGAAAGTCTTCGCGTGAAACTCCCGAACTGGGT
This sequence comes from Cenchrus americanus, assembly GCA_947561735.1. Lineage (NCBI taxonomy): Eukaryota > Viridiplantae > Streptophyta > Magnoliopsida > Poales > Poaceae > Cenchrus > Cenchrus americanus. Next base: position 80,823,593 of record OX387240.1, read on the forward strand.
CTTCAGCAGATTCCCGAGTTGGCCTTCGCTTCTCCGCTGGTTCGCGCATGTCCACGCGCCTGACTCCCGAACTCAGCCCTCAACAGATTCCCGAATCGGCCGTTCTCCGAAGTTCGGGCCATCGACAGTTCGAGATTCCGGGCTTCCGCATGTTCGTGACTCCACTTCACCGAATCAAGATTCCCGAACTTTGCACATTCGCGAATTCGAGGCTTCACAGGTTCCAAGCTTCCGAAAATCGTGAATTCCCTGCTCCTGAAAAACATGCTTCGAGAACTTTGTTAAACCCAACGTTTCGAGGGTGACGGGTTTTCCTGAATTCCCCAACACCCCTCAAATGCTTTATCAGACACATCATATTTTGCCTTCCATTGCAACATTTCAAGTGTAGTACCAAGCTTTTTGTGGCCCTGTTTGCAATCTAGGTATAATAGTTTTCTATGATCTTCTATCATACGACGCAACTTTGCCTTTTCATTATCATTTTCACAGTCCCCTTTGTGCATCTTTTAGAACTTGACCAAGATCATCAACATGGCCGTGTTCCGGTATCTCTTCTTCGTCAGCATCTTCCATTAAAGTATCCGCAAAATCTTGCCCTGCGGCCCAGTCAGGAATGTTATTATCATCCTCCTCATCTTCGTTCTCTTCCATCACAACCCCTCTTTCACCGTGTCTGGTCCAAAGCACATAGTTCACCATGAATCTGTTTTTAATCAAGTCGAGGTGAAGAGTCCCCCAGTCAGAGTAGTCTTTGTCGTTTCTGCACAAAGAGCATGGACAACACATCAATCTCTTTGGGTTCTTGTTGGCTTTTTGGCCACTTCGAGAAAAGCTTGCATGCCAGCAATGTACTCCGGGGATCGTCTGTCGGTGTTCATCCATTGCCGATTCATCTGCATCATATTAAGTCCACAAATTATATTAAAAAGTAAACAAAGAGAAAGAAGAAGAAGGGTGAATTCGATGATGTATTTCATTATGAACTGGATGATGAGAACTGGAGGCCTACCTACATTCTTCCTTAACATGTTGATCATCTCAACACAATACATGAATTCATAATGTGTTTGAAGCAGATGTTCAAAAGCTAGAAGCTGACTAGTTTTTAGCTTTGGGATTTGTGATACAATGACATACAGAGGTCACTTGATGGCCATTTTGATCTCCATTATCAATGACCATATTTTTTATAAACTAACTTCTATAAAATTAGCTAAATGCCAAATTAAGATTAGTTCTATGTTTCATTGTATTAAAAAGTAAACAAAGAGAAAGAAGAAGAAGGGTGATTTCGATGATGTATTCCGTTATGAACTAGATGATGAGAACTGGAGGCCTACCTACATTCTTCCTTAACATGTTGATCATCTCAACACAATACGTGAATTCATAAATGTGTTTGAAGCAGAGGTTCGAAAGCTAGAAGATGACTAGTTTTTAGCTTGGGGACTTGTGATACAATGACATACAGAGGTCACTTGATGGCCATTTTGATCTCCATTATCAATGACCATACTTTTTATAAACTAACTTCTATAAAATTATCTAAATGCAAAATTAAGATTAGTTCTATGTTTCATTATATTAAAAAGTAAACAAAGAGAAAGATGAAGAAGTGTGAATTCGACGATGTATTCCGTTATGAACTAGATGATGAGAACTGGAGGCCTACCTACATTCTTCCTTAACATGTTGATCATCTCAACACAATACGTGAATTCATAAATGTGATACAATGACATACAGAGGTCACCTTATGGTCATTTTGATCTCCATTATTAATGACCATATTTTTTATAAACTAACTATAAAATTAGCTAAATGTAAAATCATAATTAGTTCTATGTTTCATTATATCAAAAAGTAAAATTCGATTTTCTCTACATCAATATAAAAGATAACAAGACAATACTAGTGTTTAGCCAACCACATTTTTCTCAATCGTAAGTATATAAATAACCTCATCTCTCATTACCTCCTCCCACCTAGGATTTAAGATTTCTATTTTCTCCATATCTAAAATATATCAAAATAATTAATCACAACAAATGATGGGAGGAAGAAGAATCAAACCTCGGAAACACTTTAGAGGAGAGAAATCTTCATAAATACATGAAGAAAAAATTCAGCAGCACCTATCTAAGGTTGAGGCGCCATGGAGGAGGAGCTTGAGCTCTTGGTGAAGAATGGCTCGGGCAAGAGAAAGGGGAATAAGAAGTTGGATTTGTAGGGCGTCGGCTATTAGTCCCGGTTGGAGTTACCAACCGAGACTAAGGGGCACACTTTAGTCCCGGTTGGTAACTCCACTCGGGACTAAAGAATTAGCACCGGGTGGAATTACCAACCGAGAAAGGGTAATTCCACCCGGTGCTAAAAGCCCGCGTCAATCATTGGGGGGAAATGTCGTTGGGAGGCAGCCCTTTTATCACGGCTGGTTATACCAACCGGGACTAAAGGGGGGGCGTCTCCAGCGAGCATTTCGGGCCACGTCGACGAAAGGCCTTTAGTCCCGGCTCCAAAGTTGAACCAGGACTAAAGGCCCGAACCAAAGCCTCCCTCTCCACCAGTGTTATATTCCTTTTAAATGGTAGAAATAGAGATTTTGGTGAAAAAATGTCTTCCAACAACTTATCTTAATGGCTATCTTCTGTCGCGGATTTTTGCTAGTCAAATATAGAAGACGAGAATGACTCTGTAGAGTGTGCATAAGAAATAGAAAAGCTGTTGTAAAGTGAAAAGATATAAAAAGTTATTTTTATGCAAATGACTCTCTATATGATGATTCAGAGAGTAAAATTTAGAAAGACTCTTGGAGATGCTCTAAACATGAGCAATCCGGATTTTTCTGCCTCCTAGCTAATCTTGTCCTAGACGGCTTATTTTTTGGGGACTAGAAATTTGGCTATTTTCGGAGAGTTGGATTCCACCGACCGCGTGAGGCACGTTGCGAATGCCGTGGACCAGGAAATGGAGTCAGTGCGCGCGGACAACAGCGTAGCGTCGCGTATGCAGGACGACGAGCAGTGATGGTCTGATGGTCCGCTCGCCGGCCCAGCTGGGTGGTATACGATGTACACACGTGACGGGAAGACCGTGAGTGAGTTTCAGAGAAGGGTGTGAATCGCAGGTGCTTCAGGCTGACACCCAGAGTGCCACTTGGCGTCAGTGACTCGGTGCTGGTCTATTGGGTAAGGGCATTTTCAATCGCATGTTGTATTCAAGCTACAAGTTGATGAATTTAAGCTGAAAAAAGAGTCTGCAACAACTAAACTTTGAATATTGTGCAGTGAGAGAACAATGTATTGGGAATTAAGCGAGCTTATCTCTTCTCTCCTAGTTAGTCTCTTGTCTTTTGTAATGTTTCATAATTAAAAAATTAGTCTCACTAACTCTAAATTAGATTGTTGGAGACGCCCTATGTACGTAGATTTTTCAGAGTTTCCGGCAATGGATTCCTTTCTTTGGACACGCTGAACTGCTGAAGGCAATGGGTATCCTTGGTTCTGACATGCTGGCGGGGGACGCTGTCCTCAGCGATGTTCTTCTTCGGAGTCTGAATCGTTCAAATGCCAGCAGTAGGTGTTTTACTGACGAAACTGAAGGTGCCTTCCGCAGCAATAGCAGCGATTATGGTCTACTCTACTCGCCTAGGCGGCAGAATTATCAACGATCAGACCTCCATCTCGACACGCAACAATAATTGAGGCGACAAACCAGGGCACTGCCTAGACTAGCCACTTGTCATCTCCTCATGCAATATCCATTTATCGAAGCACACATAGTTACTGCATGTATCAACTGTCGTGTGAGAGCATCTCCAGCGGTTTGCTAAATCAAGTTATCATCTTCTTGTCTGTGAGGTCCCAATTAAGAACTCTTATAAAATGTAGGATTCTCAAAACAAAGGAATAGGGAAACTGCAGGAATCAAGTTTGTTGCCCACTACAATCCTTTGGAGTGTTTGGGTATGGTAACGTAGGACAAACATAGGAATTTGAGGGGAGAGAGACATAGGAAATTTTGCAAGAGGTTGAACCTCATGTTACAAATCCTCCAAAATTCCTTTGGATTGAGGCATTCCTAGGAAATTTATAGGATTCTTGATGTCCAATCCTTTGTTCCAAACGTACACATAGGAAAAATTCCTATAGGAACTAAATCCTACAAAATTCCTCCACCAATCCTTCATTCCAAAGGGGCCTAAAGTTGTAAATACAAAAATTCATCATACATGGAGGTGCCCCTGCCCTGTCGCCTGTCTGCCGCGTGCGTGGGCGCAGCCGGGCACGGACACCGTCGGCAAGACGGAAGCATCGAAACAATTAAGTCGCAGTAAAATGCCAAGGCATGAATAGCATTTGGTACTACGCCGGGCCGGCCGGGCATCAGGCCATGTGTGCCGTGGCGAGCTGATCCAGTGGCGCGTACGTGCAGGCAGGTAGCGCGTCGCCGCGCGCAAGCCACCGCTGCAATCCCGTTCCGGCGACTAGCTAGCAGCAACATATATCATATATGCATATATATAAATCTGGCCATCTGGCCTGTCTGTTGATCGATCCCATCTGACGTGGGCTACTCTGTGCTCGACCGCCGGGGCCAATCATCATCACGCTCCCGCCATCATGCCCACAGCCACGACCATGGCACTCTACCCGCCCCGCCCTTTTAATTCCCATTCCAACGAGGACGGAGCAGAGAGCTAGCTACCGCGCGCGTGGAGGGGAAGCGACTCGATCGATCAGTAGAAGGCTTGGAGCTACCAGAGGATTCGAGGAGGAGGAAGCAGCAGCGGCCAGCGGGTGATGCTGATCCTGGAGCTGGGCATCTGGGTGCTGCCCTTCACGCTGCTGCTGGCGCCGGCGCGCCGGATGGTGCGCCTCGTCGCCGAGCTGCAGCGGATCTTCCTCGCCGTCGCCTGCCGCCGGGTGTCGCCGCACAACCTCGGCGAGGTCTGGAGCCGCCTCGACCGCCTCGACTCCGCCATCGTCGTCCCATGACCAGTAACAACCCGCTCCCTCTTCCTCGTGTATACTGTACATGTCAATGATCCGCCGATCGAGCGCCATGAATGTGGTGTTCCTCCTCGGAGAAGAAAAGACGTTCTTTTGCTGTAAAAAATGCCCTTTTTTTTTTTTTGCTGCACGTCTAGACTTGGACTTTGGTTTCTGCTTTGCCATTCATGATCCCGTGTAAATCTCTCTGTAATCGCGCGCTCCCCCAAGAGGATGCGAAATGGATTTCAGTTCAGCAGTGCGAAGCCGACGATGGACATGAGCAGTTAGTTGATCAGGGAAAATGGATCCTTCTCTGCCAGTCTGTCGTAGAGAGCGAACGAGGTTGTTAAGGAAAAAGCCTCCGTTTTTTTTTCCCTCAGATTGTTCTGTTGATCCATAATTTGGAGCACATTTCATGTTATATATGCGCGCAACATGACATGTTCTGAATCTTGGCCAACAGATGAATTTCTGTCGGAAATGGCCTCTAGTGACAGCGCAACACGCATATTTTTGAGTTTCCAATGCCAGGACAAAGGATTGCTTCTCTTCCCGTTACTTATATCCGATGTTCTGACGTTGGCTCTTCTCCCTGCATCAGTATAACAAAAGTTTCCCAGTCTCTCATCAGTATAACAACCACCAAAAATTAAAATAAAAAACATCACATTATTGATACGCTGACAGGCTCCCCCGAACGTCGTCGGCATCCACTTGATATTTGGATATTTTCAAAGATAATTCAGGACAAACAGCGCATTGCTTTTAGTTTTTTAAAAAGTAAGATTCAAGGACAATAATGCATGATTGGCTACCACCATGCATATTTTTTTCTTCTTCTTTTTGGCAGAAGCTGGATTCCAAAAAAAAAAAAGAGAAATGTGTTGCTGTCACTGGCCCACACAAGAAGTATAATCCTAATTGTTCAGCTGCATGCTGGTGCTTTCATTTAGAACTTGAAACCACACGCACGGTTGGTGCAGGCTCCAGTGATAGAAGCCTAGAAGGAACATGGCTACAGCCTACAAGTGCGGTGGTTCCTGAACTTTTTGGTCTGCAGAGGTCCCTGAAGGTATGACGGTTGGTGCTGGTCTGCTGCTGGAGTGCTGGATGCTTTGCCTTTCCGTGCTTGGACTGATGCTGCAGTGGCGCCAAATTCTTCTTTTTTTTTTTGAGATTGTGGCGCCAAATTCTTGGCGAACTGGATGGTGAACTTTTTGCCCTGGTGACAACTCTTTTGAGTCCTGGCAAACTTCGCATTTTGAGGAATCCCAGTGATATGGGCCTCACTTATGGGCCCTCCACAAAAAATAACCCAATCTACTTGTTGCTGTAGGCCCAGTATCACCATCTGGCCCAGTTAGTCTCGGTCCGGCAAGCCCGATCGGCCGTTGCTGCTGCTGCGGCAAATCGGCAAGGCTCGCCGTCAGCAGCACGTCGCACGCCGAGCACCGACATGCTCCCAATTCAAAGCGGGCATGGCCGCATGGCGGAGCTCTGCATCTGAAAGAATTTACTCGAACATTCAAACTGACGATTCGTAGTGAACTTTTTGCCTGAGACAATGAACCTGAAAGAACCAGTCTGCCACCTTATGTTGGCCGTTGCCGTCATTGACTCTGGTGGAACGAAAATGCAGGAAGATCTCAAGAAAAGCGTCAACAGGAGTATTCTGTATTCAGGTTTGTAAGAGGAGCAGTGGCAGCAAATCCCTTTGATGAAGATATTTGATTTGGCTTAAAAAAAAGATATTTCATTCCAGAACCTGTGCCCTGAAATGCACGTTAATTTTTTGTCTGCACGGTAGTAGAGGCGTCAGCCATGAACTCCGGCGAGGATGACGAAGCACGTCGAGAACGAGTGAACGACGCGCCTGAACACGTGATTTCTTTTAGTATAAAGATATACTCCCTCCGTATACCCATAAAATAAGACGTTTAGGACTGGTGCCGATCCTAGAATTTTAGGGGCCCTCTGGCGAACTTCGGTCCCTCGCTTTGTGAATCGCGAGCAGCAATCGCTTCGTGTCGCCATCGCTTCTCGACTCGCGAGCCGACGCCGCGACGTGCGACATTTCCGCTGCTTTGCGACGACATTTTGAGCCGTCGTACTCCCTGTGTGTCTATACAAAGTTGTATACATGTACAATATATACACATGGGCTTAGACCCTCTTCCGGTTTGGGCCCTCGGCGGTCGCACATGGTCGCCCACCGGGGCGGCTCTGTTTAGGACAACGACAATCTCTAAAGTACAACTTTGACTTCTTATTTTTATAAGAATAGTTATTAAAAATAACATATGTATACTTTCGTGAAAGTATTTTGCAAGGTAAATATATTCATGTAGTTTTCACATTTTCAAATTCAACAACTTAAAAGTTATTCATGATTTATATTTCCAATGTTTGACTGAAATCTTTCCAAAACGACTTGATTTACAGGTATGGAAGGGGTAATGGATGAATGTTTCGACTCAACCTCCTTAAATAGAAGGAATTGGCAAAATAGCCATGTTAGTCCTTAAACTTTGTAGCAAATGTCAACTTTGTCCCTCAACTTTCAAATTGTCCACTTTAGTCACTCAACTTTTAATTTTGGGCCAAACTCATCCTTATGCTTATATGGGACTTCATATTAACATGAAACTAATATAAAAAGTCTATTTTACCCTTAAAATTTTATACATACTAAAGGTAAATATATATTTGAGTATATACAATTTACCTATGAAATTTGAATGAATGACTTTAAAAAAGTAGTACAAGCAGATACACTTTTTAGAAACTATATTTTTTGTGTTAGTTAAAAAATATTGTTTTGTGTAAATATTAAGGGAGTATAAGCAATATTGTTGTAGAAACTATATGTTTGACCTACATGAACTAAGGGTAAAAGGGGATTTTTTGCATTTGTTTTATGCTAATATAGAGTACCATATCAACACAAGGACATAATTGACCCAAAAATGAAAGTTTGAGGACTAAATTGGCCAATTTGAACATTTAGGGATGAAGTTGACCTTCGGTGCAAAGTTCAGGGACCAAAACAACTATTTTGCCGAAGGAACTAGTCCAAGCAGCAAAACGCTACACACCCTTAAGATAATGTTTACAACAATACAAGCTTTGCATAAACAATATGATTCTGTCATGATTCATACAAAAGTGAACCATGCAGCTTCAAATTCTTGAAGTAAAACACAGGTTTCAAGGCAGCAGGAAAACTGAAAGTAGGAGACACGCATGCACCGACAGAGTAAATAATAAGCAAACACAGATAATTGTATATGTGATGTTTAATATCGATACATAACGCAAGTACATCAAACCGTATCATTCAGCAGTCACTGAAGAATCAAAACACGCACAAACTAGAAAAATAAGGCAAACGGCAGAGGTAACAATTGGAAGCTCTGGGTACTTCTCCACCCTCGCTCACAACCGCGCAACACAGCAGTAGTAGTGCAGTACTGGGGACTTGGCAATCAACAATATACTCTGTACGTAGTAAACTCATCCTTCCTCGATGCCTGATGGTGAGCGTGTGACAGCATTCGGTTCCATGCTCGACCAGCTGGTCACGTCTCACGGTCTCGGTCACCTCAGTCGTTTCTTAATTCCCGGTGCCTACTACAAAGCAGAATAATTCCTTTTTTTAGGACATGCAGCATCGACAGATCTATCATCATGGCTTAAAGGTCTGATAGAAATGAAAATCTGGATCCATGTTCGGAAGAAAAACAGCACCTCAGGATTGATCAGGTCTGGAAGATCCATTACAGGATATTGAGTCGCTTTTATTTGAATTATAACCAAAGATTCATCATGTACATGTTCGAATTTGGAGTGCTTTCATTTGGATTTTAACATGGATGCATCATGTGTATATTCGTCAGAGAAAACCGTAACTGGAAACTGAAGAAAACTTATGTACCTGCTTCCCTTGGTGCATTGCACCTGTAGCACTCAGTCCTGCTTGCAAAGTTGTGCACGTTGCAACCGGGCCTGGCAAATGTTGACAAACACAATAAATTACTGTCTGTTTCAGAAACTGATTCAAAACGATTCCATTAGTTCAATCTTTAAACAACGAGGTTGTTAGCATTCATCATGAAACAAGCATGCATGCCACTGTTTCTTGCATGCACACAGAGGCACTCATCTGTGCTTGAAGCAAACAGGATAGTTAGATCACCTTGTGCATATCCAGTCGCCAGCTTTCCACCCAGCACGAACTGCAGCACTGTCACGGCCGCGAGCAAAGTCACCCTCAGCACCGCCTGCACCTTGTCCCCCAGGGAAGTCCCTAACAACAGTGCCACACTTGAAGCAGCTGCTGCGGCTGGCAAAGTTATGGTAGCCGCAGCTGCAGTACCAATCGCCTGGGCGTATGTCGAGGGAGGTCAGGACACCACCAGTGCTGTAGCTGTCACTGAACTGTAGATCAGGGCGTGGATCACGGCAGCGCTGACAGTAGTCACGGCGGCTAAAGTTGAGGTGCTGGCAGTTTTTGCAGTTCCAGTCTCCAGGCTTCCTCTGGATGTTCATTCGCAGTAACAGCTAGCTCTGCGCGCCATGCATGTGGTAAGATGATGTAGTGTGTAGTTCATAACATAACAAAGCAAAAGTATAACACAAGTCAAGATACTCATTTCTTCATCAGTTTGTATGATAAATCAACAGACATTACAGAAATAACCTTGTTGTGTTGCAATATTATTGTTATATATACATATATATGAATATATCCCAGGCACCTATGTCATGAGGCCCATGACAGTCAAGCTAGATAAAAGCTAGATGAATGAGACTTTAGACTTACATGCACGAAACTCTTTGATTCTTTTAGCTTTTGTTAGATGCTTGTACTACATGCAATCACAAACTAAAAAGAAAGAATATTTTGAAGGCAAGACAAGACAGACATGGAGAAAGTGATTAAGCAAAGGCTGCCTTAAATTAGGCCAAGACGGCACTCCAATCAATCATTTGGACATTTGTGTCAATCAGTTATATATTCAAGTTAGAGACAACTGAAATGGAAGCATGACACCATGCAAGATAAGTCTAATTATTTTTATCTATGCCATAAATTAGTAAACAATCAATTATATTGCAATTATCATGCATCACAAGTCACCCTAGCAAATAACTAAAATTAAGAGTTCGTTTTTCACACCGATTGAAATTATAATAATAGTTCAAACTATACTTAATAAAAAATCTATTTTTCTTTTGAAGAAGAATGGATAACCAACCAAGCTGTCCGAGTCTAATACAGGGGGTACAAAAACAAAGAGGAACAAGAAGCAAAGCATACCCTGTGACTGTGAACTTGCAAAGCCTCTTCTTTGTCCTTGGTACTAGGGTGTTCTGTTGCTGTGCTGCCCTTGTTGTGTGCTTGCTTGCTGGGTTCATTCCTTGTGGATGGTTCCCCTTTTATAGTGGAGGCACTTCAATAATTGCGAATCCAGGGCTTGCTGTGGAGGCATGGAGATGCTTTGATCTTTCTAACTGATGCACTGAGCTATCCAAATCGAACAAGAGTATGAGATGAAGGCAGAAGCAAGAAAGGAAAATATGCAAGATGGCAGAGATGCTAAAGATGGGAGGATTTCACAGTGTTACATCTTGGATCCAGACCAAAGGATATTAATTACTTAAAAAATCTACTCAAAAGAAAATAAAATACCCATTTCCATATACTTGGCCATTTTGAACTTTTTTCATTCAAACTTCGAGTGTCAATTTTTAACATATACATAGAAAAAACAGTTAAAAGTACCTAACGTCCTTAAAGCAACTTTCATGATAAATCTATCACTGATGTTGTTTCCAATTAATCAAATATTAAACGAACTGTTATTAGTCAAAGTTCTGAAACAGATCTAGTAGTCGATGCAGTTATTATAATCGAAATATCATCATTATGAGATAATTAAGGTACGGAACTATTTGTGATGAGAGCATTTAGTAAGTAGTTAGGCAACACGTAAAGCAGTTTCGTATAACTAGATACACTCAAACTAGCTTTGCATTGGCATGTGAAATCCAGTATAAAGTTGTGAATGAGCATGCAGGCAACAACACATGCATGAACATATGTAGCGCAGCAAAAATATAGGTGCCTTCACACATGGTGTGCATATGTCAAACCAGTTCAGACAAAAATATTACTCGCAAAAAGAGAGAGCAAATATGATTGTCAAATTTTAAATTTATAATCCTATTCCTTCCATATAAATATCTAGGTTGTTTCAAGACTTGAAATAAGAACAAGACAAAAGTCAACATTCCGACTTGAGAGCAACAATTTGCATCGATTAAATGACCTGATCAAGCAGATGTCTCTGCCTTTTGTGCTCCCTTTTGCGCTCTTTTCTGGGAGAAAATATCGTTTAAGCTATCCATGAACAATTACTTTAATAATTTCCATGCGACATAGATGCAAGGATCGAGGAACATATTTCTTTATACTTTGATTCTTCGCCCAAATATATACTGTTGGAGGTGCATATCTAGCAATGATGCACACTTCGTGTGGCTAATAGAAATCCTGATGTTCCCAGTTCTGACCAAAATGCCACTACATCACCTGAGGAATTTAAGGACAAAAGAGGAAGATAAATAAAAAAAGAGCGGCCAACAATTACTCTACTACAAATTCACAATGAAACAGGTTTAAGCAATGTAATTGAAGTTTTGAGCAACACGTGTTTACAGAATTTAAGGCAATTCAGTTGGTTAAAATAGCCTTTTCTTTACTCTCTTAAACTCTTATTATGAATTTAAGATGGCCTGTGCTATACACAATGGGTTTATTGAAAGGCACAATATAAAGATCATTCGGCTCAAATTTCTGTACATTAGTAAATCATCTTCTTGTTAAACTAGCATCGCTAATCACACAATCTGTTGTTCATAAAATGGGTTTCTGCTAACCTTTGCCCAGCAGTGTACAAGAACGGAATAGAAGAAATTGTTCTCTTAACAATGCAAAACAGATAATATGAATAACTTAAGAAAAAAATGCCAACAAAATTTCGGTGAATCGACAATCAAATCAACAGTTTGATAATAAGCCTACTACTTAAAGGAAAGAAAGAGAAGACAAGTTGATCTTCTTTTATATTCAGTAAAGCTTTTGCACATTTACTAATTTATTATTTGATGATTTTGCATTACTTGTCCATTCTAGATGCCAAGCTGCCCCCAAAAGATAGTACTAAAGTTGGCTAAATGTTTGATTATATGCTAAAGGCTGATGGACATAACTATAGATTTAGTGTATTATTGGGGTCAAATATATATAGCCTTTTGAGAATCAATTCTCCACATACGTGCACATCTTTAGTCATTCACAAAACCTATTCCGATATACAAATATTCTCCCAAATCATACTTTACACAATAATTCAAGAGGTTCTATGTTCAACCCTAGTCAGCCATCCGTACTGTTTCATTTGCTAGAAAAAAGCATCTACTTTGGTTGTCCTTTTCAGGATTTAGATTAGTACTTCTGTTCATCTCCTGCTGTTGCTATTCAGAACCAAAACCAAAGTAATCATATATCATGAATGAACTCTGTTTCAAAGAAGCAAAATAAGAACAACATGGGAATATACCATAGAAGTCGAATTGCTATGATTAAATATTGCGTTCATCAAAGAGGGAATAAGTATGACTGATAATCAAGTGATATGGCTCCCACCACAGCACAAAGCATTTATGGACTTCCTAAAAAAGGTCTAGTTCTCAAACCTGCAAGTTAATATGGATCATCTAATTTAGAATGGGTATGCTTGAATCAGCTCTAGTATACATTTCTTTCCACTGCAGTTTTCTGATGTATCACAGCTTACGGATGCAGATGTATTGCATGCCAAGGCAGAGCACACATTACGAAGGAAATTGGGCCTGATTCTGAGGCTCTAAGCCCCCCCCCCCCCCCCCCACCAATCACATATAGACACATCAACAGGGTGGTCCCTAGGCAATACAAAAGAAAAAAAAGAAACACTCACATATCATTATTTATCAGAAAACTTTATTTCCTGTAAGTTGGATTCTTGAGCCCCCATCTACAAATGCTACAGCAAGTTTATGCCGAGGCTTCTCGCGTTTCTGACTTGGGGAGGCATCAATTCGACGCGTAAGAGAGAAAAGCAAAGAGATTGGAGGCATTATCAGTTGCAAATACTGTTTCCGCTAGATCATGTTGGTTTACTATTCCTAGAATGAATGGGCGATTGGCGGAGTAAATGGAAAGGCCCAACTTGATCTGGTGGAGGTGGAGTCGAGCCCGCGTAGCAGCTAAAGGGCACTCAACTTTCTGCACAAAGCAAGAGATGCCAAGGTTCTAATTCCAGATAAATTTCGATTTGCAGGTATATTCCCCATGTCGCGGGAATAATGTCCCTGACTCCCTGTTCCCTGAGAGGGAGCTCAGATATGCAGCGTCCGGTCCGTGTTTTCATAGCATACTACAACCGAATTTCTGCATGTCAGTGTTCTCTTCTAAAGATGCATTAGCTGCTGGTTTTTGAACCCTTGGGCGCGTGATTTCTCTTGAATTGGCAAGTTGACACAAACATATGGCTCGAAATAACAAAGAGCAGAGATCCCGTGGAAAGCAGCAGGAACTGAAAAAGGCACTAAAGAGGCAAAGGAGAAAGAATGGCAGTGTCCATTCATCCTTTTAGCCCCCCCCCTCCTTCGAATGCATTCAGAGAGTGATGTGAAGGGAAAAAAAATGGCAGCACAACTTTTGATGGGGACGGAGGAGGATACCTGAAGACTGTGGGTAGAGGGCTTGCTTGGTGGGGTGGTTCAGCGAAGCCGCAAGCGTGGCACCTCGAGCGCAGGCCGGCAGCGGCTGGGCCGGTAGCATTAGTTACGCGGCCAGGGAAATTCAGGACGACGCGGCGCCCCCCCCCCCCCCCCAAGGCCGCGCACGGCGCTCTGCCGTGGTCGGTCGGGACGTTGACCTCTACGGCCCTACTCGATCACCCACCATGGGGGCGGCCGCCACGCCGTCGTCGGCGGAGCCCGGCGCCGCTCCCCGCGTGGGCCCCACCCCTCGTCGCCGCCGGCCGGCTCGCTGTTTTCAGGTTGGGCTTTGGGCGGTGGCGAAACTTGTTGGGCCTTGCATGGGCCATGTGGTCTATGGAGGATACTTTTCCGGAGGAGATCTGGTCTATTCCTGTTCGGCGGCTGTTCTGCCTCCCCGCCGGGAGAAATTTCAAAAATTGACACCCAATTCGATGCCCCGGTTTCTTTTGACACCCAATTCGATGCCTCTCTAAAATTTGACACCGCGCACTCCAATTTCTTCGAGATGAGGGACTCCCGCAATTTTTTATTATTTCCTCTCTTTTCCCGATCATCTATCCCTAATCTCTCATGTGCTGAGACAGAATTGCCCCTAGCCTTATCCACATCAAGCGCACGAGTTCTCTCCTGTTATTTTTTCTCGCATGCCCGTGCTCTGTTTTTTTGCGTCGTGACCGGTTCTTTGATGAACCCTAGCATCGCTGGAGGCGTCGCCGCCCCTGCACCCACGCGGGATGCCCATGCTGCCGTGGTTCACTCGCTACCTCCCTGCGCTCGCCGCCGCGGTCGCCCCTCCACCTACTGGTTCCCTCCGCCGCCGCTGCCGCCGCCGCCTGTCATGCTGCTAGGCATCGCCAGCGCTGTCGCTTCCATGTCGCAGCAGGCGTGTTCAGGAGTGCGCGCGTGAGGTGCTGTTGTTAAGGCGCATACGCAGCAGCACGATGGTTGAAGAGGTGACGAGCTGCTTGGACTTGGTGGCCAACTGATCCAATTTGGAGGAAGCCCATCAGCAGTTCAGCACGGTGCAGTAGTCCTGATGTCTCACCAGAGCAAGCAATTGAGCATATGAGACAAGAATTTGAGGTGTCCTTTTGTATATGCTGAAATAAACTTGTATGTGAAATGCAATGAAATGCATCTGTGTATTTGTGGATCTGAAATGCAATGAAATGTATCTGTGTACCTATGTGTCTGAAATGAAATGGTATGAAATGCATCTGATTCCCCAGAAAATGTATCATTTTTGTTACCTTTCATATATTAATTTTGGCAGCATGTACCATGTATATGAGAGATAAAACAACACTTATAATAACAGGGACACATGAGATATCCAGAGAAGAAATAACAGGTTCAATCCAACACAAATAATTAGGTTCAATCCAACAGAAACAATTTCAGCCATGCAAGCTCTGAAATGCATACAAGCATGGATACAGGTCCATAGTTTTCTAACAGTGTGATACAAAAGCATGGATACGGTCCATCATACAAAAGCATGGATACAAAAGCATGGGTGGAGGCTTCAGTTGTTTGCCTTCCTTGGAGTTAGCTTCTTTTTGACAGCTCATTTTTTCTTTCTTGGAGTAGTCATGACCTCCATTGTTGTGTTCACATCTTGGCTTATCCCTTCTCCAACTTCCTTGTACAATTCTAGTTGGCTTCTAGTATTCAATGCAGGACTGCTTTCAATGGATACAACCTGATTAATTGCAGTTTCATTCACTCCAACCTTTTGTCTTTTGGGGGTACTTTGACCTGGTTCAGCATTTTTTGAACCAGGCTTCCTTCCTGGCTTGGCTCCTGGCTTTACACGAATCTTCCTGCAACATTGATTTAGTAGAATTTAAATTCTGAAACAACAGTAATATACAAGTCTAAAATATGCAAAAACAGTTGTTGAAATTAATATGCAAAATTAAAGTATGAAATTAAAGTCTAAAAATTAAAGTCTGTAAGTGAAGTCTGAATTTAAACTCTGAAATACCTCTTCTTTGCTCCATTCAGAGGGCATTTTGGTGATGAAGCCCTGTGCCCAAGTGCAAAGCAGTTGCTGCACTTGACTTGCCACTTGCCTTTGCCCTTAGCTTTGTTTCCCTTTTGCTCCACACAACTAGGAATCCTATTCTTCCTTTGTCTGCCAACTGCTCTCTTTTGCAAAGGTGGCTTCAACTTGAAATCCAAGTCCACATGTGCCCACTGAGACTTGTCAGTCAATGGTTTAATAACACCAGAATATGCAAGTCTGAAATTTCTCACTGAGAAATAAGGATGCAAGTAGTCTTCCATCTTAGGATTTCGGTTGGTTATTATGAGTGCCAAAGCATGGGGACATGGTTTCCCTGAGACTTGCCACTCCCTGCAAGTGCAAGTATTATTTTGAATATTCACCACTTCTCTTATGACCTTATGATTTTTAGTAACCTCTGACACTTCTGCTTCATTCCTTTCACCTTCTTTCACATTTAGGTGACCCAACTGCCTACTCATTGTGTGGAGTTGGCGGACTACAATGGGGAGCATTACATGGCCATCAAATTTCTCACCAATTCTCCTCCTTTTTGCATACAGTTCCATAAATTTGGACCTCAAAGTGTCTGCTAGCTCGGCTATAGGAAGGTCCTTAATCTCTTTGACCCAATTGTTCCAAACCTCTGCAACATTGTTTGTGATATGATCAACTTTGATTTCTTCTGAAAATCTGCTCCTCATCCATATTAAATGGTGATCTTTGTCTAGATAAGGCTTAACCTTCTTACTTGCTGCATATATCTTGTTCATGCAGTACTCATGATATTCGTGCTTGTAAGTTCTTGCGGTGGCCACATTCTCGTCATACACAGGACCATGAAACTTCTTGGAAAAATTTCTCATCAGGTGCAAAAAACATTCTCTATGCTCCGCCCAAGGGTAAACTGCCCTCACAGCTGCAGCTAAGCCCTTGCAAGCATCTGAACTTATAGCTAGATGTGGTGGATTCCCGATTGCCTTCTGTACCTGCTCCAAAAACCACTTCCAATTTTCAGTGGTTTCACTCTCAAAAAATCCAAAAAGCAACTGGAAACATCCAGTTGTGCCCATCCATGGCAGTAGCTGATGGAAGGTGGCCATTCCATCTTCCATTAAGAGCAGTAGAATCTATGCTCAAGAATGGTCTACAACCATTTAGGAAACCATCAATACTAGGTTTGAAGCAACAAAAAAATCTACTTAAATATACACTTCCATCATCTTCATCCTTTATAACATCTATCTCTACAACACTTCCAGGCATTTTTTGCTCTACCTCTTCTTTGAAATTGTACAAATATGCAAAACTTTCCTCCCATGTGCCATACAGCTGCTCCGCTGCCTTTTGTCTACCAAGCCACACTGTTGAGTACCCTATTCTGAGTTGATACTTTTCCTCTAACTCCTTTTGCAATTTCCTTGCACCCATGTTTGAGTCTTTCATTAGATATGGTATTGCCTTCTCAGCTACCCAATGATGAGATGCCATCTTGGTTCTCACTCTCCCCGTTGATAAACAAAAATGGTCAGATTTTTTTACAGTAACCTGCCAAAAGGAAACAAATTGGTTAATGCCATATATATGCACTAAGGTTGTAAGAAGGAAACAAATAGGCAAAAAATAGTACCCTGACTTGCTTCTGATCAGGCATCAACCTTGCAACAATAGCCCATGGACAGCCATCAGATTTGCAATATCCCCTAAATCTAGACTTACAAGATTTTTCTGTCCCCAACTCAAATTGTCCCTTTATAGCATGATGCTTGACAGCTACTCGAAACTCATCCATAGAACTATATATGGCACCAACATGCATTGGAGGGTCATCCCTATCATAATCAATGGCTTCCTCCCCAGGGATCAGATCATCAACTAACAATGCTGCACCTTCTAGGTCAACATCATCAGGAAGTTCATTCTCTTTTTCTGCAGCTAGCTTTTCTTTCTCTGCTCTCTCATCCTCTTCTCTAAGCCCAACAAATTCATACATAGCATCTTCATTCATCAATGTATAAGCACAACCAATTTGATCTTCTGCAATTGGTAGTATCTCAAGACTGTCCCAATCAATTACATGAGGCTCACTGCTGGAATTAACAACATCTGTTACTGCATTGCTGCTCATTACTACCTCTGAAACACAAGACTTAGAAACCAATTCCAAAGGTCTGTCTTCAACATCTACATACAAAAACAGTTTCTGCTCTGTCTTTCTTTCTGAGAAAGCACAAGTCAATGCATTATCATCCACCAATTCTCTCTCTCTACCACTACTCATGTCAAATTCACAAATTTTAAGGCGCTGACAGCTTCCCCATTTAACCCTTTCAGCTAGTTCGTTCTCTATCATCTCGAAACTGCAATACTGACAGTCTACAGTCCACTCAACATATTTCCTTGGCACAACAACACAGGTTCCATCATCTAGCTTGGATGTGAACTGAGAAATCTGAACACACAATCTAAATGCTGCAACTGGATCGATCCTAACGAGCACCAAGCAGCAAGCACCAACAAAAAATACAGTGTACGCATGAGTCAGTTGCATGTTCAGATTTCTCAGTCACAGATACATCTTCCTAATTCAAACAGACAACTTGAAGATGAAAGAAATTGAAGGAGTGTGTCTTACCCAGGAGGGATCTCGAAAGGGATCATCGTGCTGCTTCACTCGGCTTCCCAAGCACCTGAGGCAGCGTCCGCAACCAGAGGGGGCGTCCTGGGCGGAGGGCGAGCAGGGGGGCGGCCTGGGCAGAGGGCGAGCAGTGGAGGCAACACCGGCGAGAAGGGGCGTGGGTGGTGTTGGGCGGCGGCAGAACAGTGGCAGCGGTCTAGGGTTCGTCAACCGAACAGATGAACCAGGTAGAGGAGAGATACACGAAGATACAAGAATAGATGGTCAGGGCCAATTCTGTCTCAGCACATGAGAGATTAGGGATAGATGGCCGGGAAAAGAGAGGAAATAATAAAAAATTGCGGGAGTCCCTCGTCTCGAAGAAATTGGAGTGCGCAGTGTCAAATTTTAGAGAGGCATCGAATTGGGTGTCAATTTTTGAAATTTCTCCCCCGCCGGCGCCGGCGGCGGAAAACCACCGGCGGTGAGCGGTCTGCAATTGGAATAACCAACCGCCCCGAAAGAGAAGCGCTTTCCACGACGAGGATCAGAATGGAGGGCAAGGAGAGGCTGGATCCGGGCACGCGATGGCGTCTGCCTGATTGATCAAAACAAGTGATAGATCGAGACGCGTGCGCGTCCAGTTGATCGACCCCACATCCTGACGTGACGCCAAGAACGAGCGAGTGCTTGGCGAAGCAGGATGGATGAATGGGTCGAGTTAGAGCACCGACCAGCGTGATCCACACGTGAGTGTGCACGGTTTGCACAACACATGGCGGCGCGCAACATCGTTGGCGGCAGACACAGAGCACAGGCTTCGCGGCAGAAGACAATCTGGATCTGTCTGCCAAGCAGAAGCAGCAAGTGCAAAATCAAATAGTAACATTTTTTCGAAGAAATATTATAGGCTCCTGATGCCGGATCAATTCACCGAACACTGGATCAAGATCAGCTCATCTCAAATACACGTCGCCTGTTTTTCTAGATAAAAGGCCATACAGCCCGGCTTTACTGAAAAAGCCCAGAGTAGACTGGGGATACCAGTTTACAAGAGTAGCACTTAGGTGCAGAATTACAAGACAGAACATGAAGCAAAGTTTTCCAAATGCTTGCAATCTACCTCACTCTAAACCCCTCTACTAACACAACCACTTCAACACAGTTTATATAGAATGTCTAAGAAAAAACAACAGATGGAAAGGTAAAGATCTAAAGTTGCTTCAGTCTTCAGATCGCGAGGGCGAGAGAAGCTCCATGTCCTTCAGATTATCGCTCAGTTTTTAATGAAGACAGTTGCTCCCAGTGTAGTATTCTCCATTTCTGCATCAGGGAGATTATGCAAAAAATGCTCACATCAGGTTGAGATACAATTACATCATTGAACACTGTCATTCCTAATGAGCCAGAGGCTCCAAGCAAAACAGCCGAAGATGAAAAAACAATTGTTTTAAGTGACCCCTCTACCAAATTCTCATGTATCTCATCTAAATTTGCTGGTGCAGCACTCCATTCTAATATTTGAATACGTACGTTGTCGTGTGTGTGTTCAGCCGGTGGTTGTAATTAATCAGAGGCGCTATGGAACGTCGGCCCTCGATCTTGAGAGTCACGACGACTGCGTGTTCGATGACAAGGAATAGCCCCTTGCATGGCTTTATACAAAGGCGGCATACACGTTTAGGGAAGTCTGGCCAAGGAGTTTGATTACAATGCAATCTATCTACAAGAACTCCTTGGCCGGTACAACTCTTACATTAGAGTCCCAATAAACTTCCAAGTCTATATCTAAGTTACTTTATCTAACACACCCCCTCAATCATAACCGAGTGAGGTTAAGATTGTACTTGAAATTCTCTAGCAATCGAACACTCAATGCCTTTGTAAAGCCATCTGCTACTTGATCTCTAGTAGACACATAGTCAATCTCCAGAAGCTTCCGTAAGACTCGTTCTCTCACAAAATGATAATCCACCTCAATGTGCTTTGTTCGGGCATGAAAAACTGGATTTGCTGACAGATATTTGGCACCAATATTATCACACCACATCTTGGCAGCTAATGGACTTTTGACTCCTATCTCTCGAAGAAAAATTTGTATCCACATTATTTCTGCTGTTGCATCAGCTACCGCCTTATATTCTGATTCAGTACTTGATCTAGACACCGTAGATTGTTTCCGAGCACTCCATGACACAAGATTTCTCCTAAGAAATACTGCATATCCACCTGTCGATCGTCGATCATCTAGACTTCCAGCCCAATCCGCATCAGAATATGCAGTGACCAATGTAGATGTCGACATGTGAATCTTCAAACCAAGTCGTATGCACTGCTTTATATACCTTAATATCCTTTTGACAGCCGCCCAATGAGCAGTAGTAGGAGCATGAAGAAATTGACAAACTTTGTTAACAGAGAAAGCAATGTCAGGTCTAGTGAGTGTTAAATATTGCAAAGCTCGAACTATGCTTCTATACCGAGTTGCATCTTCAGGATCGAGAAGTATTCCTTCATATAAAGACAATTTTTCACTAGTAGAGAGAGGTGTACTAACCGACTTACAATCACTCATACCAACTCTCTTCAACAAGTCAGAAGCATATTTTTCTTGTGTTAACACAATGCCATTATTAACTCTCTTCACTTTAATACCCAGAAAGTAGTGTAATTCACCCAGATCTTTGAGAGCAAAGTCTTCTTTTAAATCTTGCAAAAGAGCTATTGTTGCTTTATCAGATGAACTTGCTACTATTATATCATCCACATAAACAAGGATATATATAGTGATACCTCCCTTATTATAGAAGAATAAAGATGTGTCAGCCTTAGAAGCATGAAAACCAAGACGTATCAATTTAGTGCTTAACTTGGAATACCACGCTCTTGGGGCCTGCTTTAAACCATACAAAGCTTTATCAAGCTTACAGACATAGTATGGTTTTTGTGGATCCTCAAAACCTAGCGGCTGATGCATATATACCTCTTCATCTATATCACCATGAAGAAAAGCATTCTGGACATCAAGTTGCCTCAGACTCCAACCTCTAGAAACAACAATGGACAAAATGACTCGAATAGTAGCAGACTTCACAACTGGACTAAACGTATCTTCATAATCAACACCATATCTTTGCTGGTACCCTTTCGCAACTAACCAAGCCTTGTATTTATCTAAACTTCCATCAGCTTTTCTTTTAATTTTCCATACCCATTTACATCCTATAATATTTGTTCCTTTTTGAGGAGGAACTAAATGCCAGGTCTTATTTTGTAACAAAGAATTATACTCCAAATCCATTGCATGCTTCCAATCTTTATTAGCCAAAGCTTCATCCACATTATGAGGTTCTCCAGAGGAAGTAAAATAGCCATACATTACTGTACCATCAGTGTACACTTTTGGTTTGTGAAAGGATCTTGATGTCGCCTAGGGTGGGGTGAATAGGCGAGTCCTGAAAATCACCACTTAAAACAAATTTATCAGTGAATCCCGGATACTTCGGACTTTTCTCCGGAGTCTCTGGAAAGTCCGGAATCTCTGGAAAAATCTCTTGAATCTCTGGACTGGCGCCTTCGCAGCGGAATGAACACACTGCCCAAAACCGGTGCCACCGGTTTTGCAAATCCGGTGCCACCGGGTTTGCCTGGCAGTGACTCGCCTCTTCTTCTCCTTCTTGTTTGCTTGTTTGGCTTGAACTTAAACTTGATGAATAGCTTAAGGATCAGTTATTGGATGAATATGGAGTGACTGCACTTCACAAACACTAACAATGATCCACTAGATAGCTTTTTCCCTTTCGGAGGCGAAGCAAGACCTTCACAAACTGTCCCACAGCTCACCACACCTTGGGAGCTTGTGGGCGACGCCTAGCCGTCTAGGAGGCAATCCTCCAAAAGTAACAAATGCTTCACACAAGCTTGACGACGTCCAACAGTTCTCAAGGGATACAAGTGCTCTTGAATTGCTCACAAAGGTTTCTCTCTACCACCCAACTCACTAGATCTAGCAAAGATCAAACAACCTCTTGGTTGGGGAGAGCTAGAATGGCTTTGGCTTAACAAGGAATAGCAAGGAAGCACTCTGGCAACCATAGGAACAGCAGCTTGCAACAGTAGAGGTTGAAGGGTATAAATACCCGACTCTCCAAAAACTAGCCGTTGGAGTTAAAACCCGGAATCTCCGGGAAAAACCCCGGATACTCCGGACTTCCCAAAACTAGCCGTTGCAAACTTCAGTGAAAACCGGTGCCACCGAGTTCCCAAACCCGGTGCCACCGAGTTTTCAAAAACTAGCCGTTGGGTCGGCTGACACAAAACCGGTGCCACCGGGTTTGACACAGGGTCAAACCCGAAGACGTGTACGTGTGGTTTTTGTGTCTCTCTCAACTCACATGGGTTACTTGAGCACTGAGACATTATCAAAACTCCTTGTGATGCATCCCTCTTGATAGTACGGCGTACCTATACTCAAGATCAAATATAAATGCAATAAAAGAACTCTTGAGCTTCTTCTTCAAGAATAGCCATACTTGATCAATATATCCTCGTGAGAGATCCATCCATCAATGTCTCATTGGTTTGAGAACTTCCACCTTGAGCTAATGACTTCGATCTTTGTATAAGAATGGAACCCAATTCTTGATTAAGTCACCCTTCACATGACTCAACGAATATGTAATGCTTCTTCATTGCTTCACTCGGTTAGGCTCGACTTGATACCTCTAAACTTTCCAAGCTATAGCCACTTCACCCTAGCCAAGCACATGGTCCAAGTCACTACTTGGCCAATCTTAGCTTAGTACCTCGTTGCTAATCCCTTGCTTGATTTCTTCATCCATTCGTTGCCAATTTGAGTTAAGCTTTGATTCAACATCAAGAGTGGAATTCTATTAAGACCATGCTTTCTTTTAATTTAAGTATCCCCTTTTATTATAGCAAGCTTCTTCCTTCAATAAGAGACCATCCAGTTGTTCCAAAACAATATGCCTCTTTCTTATCCTTTATTAGCTTGTCATATACTATCTATATGCTTCATGGGATCATATATATCAAATATTATGACATTCACCATTGAGTCATGCCATTTCACAATATGAGGACAAAACCATGACTCAACTTATCTTGTATACACATAGCTTATTTTCATTATGTAGATAACCAATGTCATATATTATGCCTTGTCATTTATATGTTACAACCTGCTCACATGCTTAACAAGGACATTAGATCTTTAATCTAGTTGTCAATCAATACACCAAAACCCACTAAGGGCCTAGATGTCTTTCAATCTCCCCCTTTTTGGTGATTGATGACAACCTCGATTAAAGCTTACAAAAGATATTCAATAAAGCTTAAAAGAATAGATTTAGGTTGAGCTCCCCCTTAATATGTGCTATGAGTGGAATTCATAAGAATTGGCTTTAAATGCCATTTTACACATTTTCAAGAAAACATGGAGCTCCCCCTAAATCTCAGCAACAGTGGGGTGCAAAACGAGTGTGTGAACATTTAAACCGTGATGCATGCAATAAACAAGCACTCCAACACACAGAGCAAGAAAAGGCAGTGCTGTCTGGCCAATCCCGGTGCCACCGAGTTGCCAAACTCGGTGCCACCGGTTTTGTCCAGGCAGCCCTGTCAAAAGCAATACATCACCCATATAAAATCACACTAACATGCAATTTAGTCTTAATAAGCATTAGAAGGTTCAACACACATTTTAACACACATAACAAAGGTTCTCAAGTCCAATTGAAGCTAAAGAGAATTTATTACATGGGCCTGTTGCATCCAACAGCCAAAACCGGTGCCACCGGTTCTGGAAACTCGGTGCCACCGAGTTTGCCTGCCAGAAGGGATACTGAGACACACCAAAACCGGTGCCACCGAGATCAGGAAACCGGTCCCACCGGATTTGTGCAGACGGATCGGAAAAGCAAGCTTTCAATCGACAAACTCTCTCCCCCTTTGTCATTAATCACCAATAAAGGTCTTGGGGGGGTCTTGGACAACTTCTCATGGTTCTTCCTCTTCATCATCTTGAGACGGTTGCACAAACTGACTCGGAGGCATAAAGGGTGGTGGCGGCAGGAATGGAGGATAGTGAGATGGCATTCCCTCATATGGATTGACTGAGCCAAATAATGAACCATAGTAGTATCCACCTGCAGCACCCGAACTTCCTTGTGCATTAGGATCCACGGGAGGCATGCTAGAGGATGTGCCTTGGCCTTGTGTGCCCATGAAAGGAACCTCTGAATAAGACGATCGAGCCTATACACTCCTCCAAAGGTGGGGTTATAGTATGAGTTTCCATAGGCTCTATCCCAATAATCCTTGTTGGTTGCCGGATCAACTTGTTGTGATCTTTCCCAAATGCTTTCAAAAGTCTCCGGCTCACTCTCTTCCTCATCGGATGGTGCATGTGGTATGGGAGGCCTATTTGTGGGAGAGGGGTTTTCATACATGTGCCTTAACATCCTATAATCCCTCTTTCTAAGCTGTCTCTCCTTGTGAACCGCATCATTTGCTTTCATGCAAGACCCACACCAAAAGTTGAAAAATTTTCTAAGTGGGGAAGGTGGCTTTTGCACTTGTTACTGCCCACGTCCACGCCCTCGACCGTGTGAAGGCCTTGCTGCCCTAGATGGCACAAGGCACTGCGGTGGGGTACATTCGGGGGCTTCTTGGCCTCCAATATTCCCTTGTGCCCTTTCCAAATCTGCTAGTGAAGGTCCCACAACATCATTCTTCAAGTGGAATGGCTTATGCTCATGATCATAGACAAATGTGTAGTTTGTGATGGTCTCAATAACATGCATGAGATAAGGAGCATATCCACAACCTTTTGTGGCGAGCCGGAGATGGAATGAATTTCCTCCCAAATGTAGTCCACAACAATAAACTCCGGCTCACTAGGACACATGTGCCTTAGCAAATCTCTTCCATAGCTTGACACATTTGATTGGTCCCCTTCCCTAGGTGCAAGTGTCTTTCTAAACATGCGGTGCAGGTATGCATAGAATGGTAGCATGCCATTGACTCGTCCAAAGTTCCATTCTTGTCCCGGGATGTACATGCACTTCATGTCTACCTTGTCCATGTCATGATCTCTATGGATCTTCATCCTTCCAAGGTCTTCTTCATCAAAACCAAGTAGATATGCAAACTCAGTGATAGTGATGCCAAACCATTTTCCCTCGGTCATCCAATGCACAATTTTGTCGTTCTTCCATGTGGTGAAGTAGCATGTGGCATAGAATTGTGCAATCACTTCACTGTTCCATGACTTGGCAAAACCCATGATATCATAGACATTTTTCTTCTTGCACTCCCGAATAATTTCAGCAATCTTTGCATCCTGCATGACTGATAAGAATTCCCAGTCAATGTATTCTGAGTGAGCAATGGGGAAGTCCTTCTTGATGATGGCACTAGCATAATAATCTTGATGGAATTTGGTGCCAAACCGATAATCCAAATTTCTTCCACCAACTGTCAAGGGGTTCTTTTCCCTTTCCTTTCTGGCCCTCTCTGTCATGCCCCTTCCCTTATAGTTGACTATGTTGCGGCGCTCAGGGTCAACGGGTGGTCTCATTCTCACATTGAAGTGAGTCACAACACCACTTTCAACGGGCTGCGGTCCAAGAACTGAGATGCCCTCATACTCACCATCACTATCATCATCTCCGGTGCCCTGACTGTGCTCATGGCTAGCTGTGCGGATGTTCTTGCCTTTTCTCTTACGCTGAGCTGCTATTACAGGTGACTCCGGAGGGGAGGGCTCCTGCCTGTATGGGCTCTCCTCATCATCATCACTAGAGGTTGACTCAGGCTCGGAGTCCTCAATGCGCATAGCACCTCTAGGGAGATTAATTCTTCCTGCAGCCCTCTTGGACCTTCTCGGTGGCTCTGGAATATCTTCTGTGATCTCATGAGCGCTGCTAGCTCATTCTCTTCTTCTGAACTCAAAACTTGCATTCTTCGTTCTAGGTTGCCTCCTCCCATAAACCGCGTCAAACCTTGGATCTGTGAACAGGAGGGATACATATGGGTCTTAGGAACATTTCTCTGCCACAAATATATGCAATTGAATTTTATGGAGCTCCTTTTCCAACTGAACCAGAAAGTCAACACCGAAACCGGTGCCACCGAGTTGGGGAACTCGGTGCCACCGGGTTCATCATGAACCCTAAAAAGTGTCCCTGATAATGCAGCCAATAAATCATCAATCCATTGATTTTAATCTGTTCTAGGACCACATAGAAGCCATTCTACCAAAGGAATCCAAGAAATAGTCCCTAAAAAAGTAGATCGGGCAAAACCAAGTCATGGGGTACCTCCCGACATGGTGAGAGAGTTGCTGCAGCCCTTGAGTGGAGGGGAAACCGATCCCACCGGGTTGGAGAACCGAGATCTTGCTCCAATCCTTGAATCCCACGGTTGAGTCCTCAAATCTCCATGAAATCGCCCTTTCTACCCTCCTCTTTACTGTGCTGGGTCGTGGGGTGAAAGGGGTGGTGAATGGGTAACTGTAGGGTGAGTCACGGGTCTTATCCTTTTACCACCGACAGAAACCGGTGCCACCGGTTTTCAGAAACCGGTGCCACCGGGTTTCACTTGACCCGTGGACTTTTGTCCATAAATTCACCTCTGCTTTTCCTTTTCCATTTCTCTTTATTTCTATGCCTTTAATATTCATTTTTGCACAACCCTCTGTCTCAGATATGGATTTTGAGAGATTTTGATGAAATGGGAGAAATCCAAAGTTTGCAATCCCTTGAGATAGAAATGAGTAGCTTCTTTTGAACTTGAGGTGGTCTTGCCACTTATGGTCAGCCAACAATCAAACATGTGCAACAATAACCATAAACAACAAGACACGATCTAAAAGATCAAGACTCAAAAATTTTGCAAAAAGCACACCACCTACGCATGCTAGTGAGTTTCCTTTTGAAAGTCTATCCTAGGTCACAAAAGGTATGCAAAGGTTACTAACCAAGATAGGTCTTAGCATATTTAGCTCATGCCTCTACTAAAATTTTCAGCCACGGTTAGAAAAGCAAAAATTTCCAACAAAAAACTTGTGAGGCATCAACTAAATATCTAAAAACTCATCACTACCACCAAGCAACAAAACAAGGTGATGCTAGCTCTTTTTGCACACCAAAACTCACACTAACAAGAATAGGGCCTAGATGCTCAAATTAATAACTTGAGTTTAGGATTCATACCTTTGCCTTCATTTTGAAAGATTTCTCACTTAGAGGAACTCTCATAAATTAGCTTGCACTTTTATTCTTTCAATAGCGTCCTCTTGTCACTTTTGATGAGAAATACCCAATATGTGCTAAGATGACAAGAGAACACAAATATTAAAAGCACAAGCTCTAGTCTCACATTGTATGACTCTTTGAGAGTGGAATGGAAGTAAGTTATCCAACATGAAACCTCATAGCGTGGGCTAAACTCCTCAAAGGTATAGTGCACACATGGATATGTGGATGGAGGGGACATGTGCACTACCTTGGACACATATGTCCAAGTTAAGGAATTTAAACCATGCTATGGTGAGTAGCCAAAGATAAGTGTAATCCAATCCAAAAATAAAGAGAAAGAGATACAATTACAGATATGGATTGGTGACCTCATTGTCAAGTGGCTTGCTCATAATCAACACCCTTGCCATAAAAATTATTCAAGTGAAGAGCATAGATAAAACATTGAGACACCTCACACTTGAACTACACACATGAATCTTTGCAAGTAGTGTTAGTACCAAGAGACACAAAATGTGAAGTGAGCTCCCCCTAAATAGGTGCATCAGGTATTTGAATCTTGAGAAGTGCACTTTTGGCTCAATTAAAGCACTAGGGTAGCAAGCTCCACATTTTGGTTAAAATACATAAGCAAATTAGAATGTGTGAAATAAGATCAAGAATAGCTCACAAACTAATTTTGCTTAGTCCCTTTTTATTTTGAATCAAGAATGATGTGCATTGAGGTATTTCCAAACATGTCCTTTCCAACCCTTGCTGATCCTGGGAAACTCGGTGCCACCGAGTTTATGAATCCGGTGCCACCGGATTTTTCCTGAGTTCTGCAACTTTGCTTTTCTCAAGAGTTGACCATCCTTTTCTTGATTCTTTCTTGCTCTTTTAGCTCACATAAGTTCTCCTGCAAAGTCCTTTTAGGCATGTTTTGGTACCCAACGTCCATTGGGTCCGACAAGGTTAGTGATCAAGGACTTAGGTACCCAAATGGCCTTTGTGCCTTTCCTTTGTGAGATAACCACTTTAGGGGCACTAGAGTCATTTGAGTTACTCCTAAGCTTCTCATTACTATAATGAACATGGTTGAGCTTAGGATTTTTACTATTGGGACAATCTTTACCAAGATGTCCCTTTTGATGACAAGTGTAACAAATTCTGTGCTTGATGTTGCCATTTCCCTTTACACTTGTCACTGGGCCATTCTTCTTTCTAAATTTTTCTTGAGCCTTCAGAAATCTTTTATTGAGCTTCACTTGTGGTTCCTCAGTGGAAACCGGTGCCACCGGTTTTGCAAACCCGGTCCCACCTGGTTTCCCTGAGGGAACCTTTGCCCTGTTGGTACAAGCTTCAATCTTGTGCCCTTTCTCATGACAACCAAAGCAACTTCTTTGAGCAAGACTTCTTTGCCTCTTTGATTGGTTTGAGTTGTCTTCTTGCTTGAATGAGCACATGGATGCATAATGTCCCATGTGTGAGCACTTGTAGCACTTGATATGATCTAGCTTCATCTTGTCCTCAATCTTGTGATCATTGATTATGTGGCTTTGTTGGGAGATTGATCTAGTGACGATTGTCCTCTTCTCAAGCTTCTTCACCATGGGCTCACGGTTATCTTGAGAAGGTTGCACCTTTTCTTTTATCTTCAACTTAGCCACCTCCTTTTTGAGCTTTTCGACCTCTTGCATAAGTTCATCATTTTCTTGAGCAATGAAGTCATCACAAGATTCTGCAATCACACAATCATACCAAGAAGGTTTTCCTTTTGGTCCACATGGGTTAGCACAAGATATATCTTTTTCAATTTGAGTACAAGTGCTAGCGGCAAAATGAGGTGTGTAAGATTTAAACGAGTTTATCAAAACCTCATTTGTCACTTCTAGCAAAGTGTGTGATTCTACAAGCCTCTCATGAGAATATTCAAGTTCTATATGAGTTCCTTGTAGTTTCACGAACTTGCAAGTGATTTCCTCAAGTTGGTCCTTGAGAGTTTGATTTTCCTTCTCCATGGATGCTGCACAAGATAGAGAGTTAGTAGCACAAGCATATGCCTTGGTAATGTCCTCCTTGCACTTTCTAGACAAGACTTCATTTGACTCCTTAAGCTTCTTCAAATCTTCTTCAAAGGAGTCACGATATGCTTGTTGTCTTGTAAGCTCCTCTTCTTCTCTTCTTACTCTCTTTATGAGCTCTAGCACATTTTTCTTGTCTTTCTTGGTCATCTTGTCAAGCTCGAAGTTAAATTGCTCAACTTCACTTCCCTTCTTCCTTCTACCTTTAGTCACTTGAGACTTGGAATCATTAGTACATGGTGAGGAGGTACTAGGGGCTGTAGATACCTCAATATTATTGTGCGATGTTGCTCTGAGGTCCAACGAAGCAAGTTGGTGTTGTTCACTACCAAACCCGGTGCCACCGAGTTCTGAACTCGGTGCAACCGAGTTTGCCTGGTCAGAGGCAGTGGTCGCGATGTTGCTGCTCTTTTGCTTCGTGGATGAGGTCTTTGAAGGAGAGATGCAAGATGTTGATGTTGAGCACTCCTCCTCTTCATCTTCATCATCGTCATCATCGGCACTAGTATACATGTCTTTGAGTGCCACCCAAATATGATGTGCATTATCGCAAATGTCTTCATTGTTGAAGATGAATTCTTGAATGACCTTGCTCACATTATTATACATGAGGTTAGTAATAGAGTAGTTATGGAGCACATTTTCCTTTTCCTCCTTTGATAGGTTGGACGTGTCCTCACTATCAAAATCCTCGGGAAGGATGCTAGCAACCACAACCCGCTCAAAAAGAGGACCCCAAGTTTTTAATACATGAAGAACATGAGCAGACCAAGAAGAGTAGTTTGAGCCATCAAACCGAAGAGGCTCAAACGATACCTCACAAGTAGTCGACATCCTTTTAACTCCAAGCGGTTAAGCTCGAATCGGAGCACCAGGCTCTGATACCAATTGAAAGGATCTTGATGTCGCCTAGAGGGAGGGAGTGAATAGGCGAGTCTGAAAATCACCACTTAAAACAAATTTATCAGTGAATCCCGGATACTCCGGACTTTTCTCCGGAGTCTCTGGAAAGTCCGGAATCTCTGGAAAAATCTCCGGAATCTCTGGACTGGCGCCTTCGCATTGGAATGAACACACTGCCCAAAACCGGTGCCACCGGGTTTGCCTGGCAGTGACTCCCCTCTTCTTCTCCTTCTTGCTTGTTTGGCTTGAACTTAAACTTGATGAATAGCTTAAGGATCAGTTATTGGATGAATATGGAGTGCCTGCACTTCACAAACACTAACAACGAAGTAGCTCTACCAATATGACAAAGACAAGCAAGGAAAGATATGAAGGTAGATGCAAGGTAACCAACAGGAGACACAAGGATTTGTTTTACCAAAGTTCGGATTCACCACCGTGTGAATCCTAGTCTCCGTTGGGTGCTTCTCCTACCGAAGTCGGGTTGCATTCAACTCTTTTCCCGATCCACTAGATAGCTTCTTCCCTTTCGGAGGCGAAGCAAGACCTTCACAAACTGTCCCACACCTCACCACACCTTGGGAGCTTGTGGGCGACGCCTAGCCGTCTAGGAGGCAATCCTCCAAGAGTAACAAATGCTTCACACAAGCTTGACGACGTCCAACAGTGCTCAAGGGATACAAGTGCTCTTGAATTGCTCACAAAGGTTTCTCTCTACCACCCAACTCACTAGATCTAGCAAAGATCAAACAACCTCACAAAGAGGGGTTGGGGAGAGCTAGAATGGCTTTGGCTTAGCAAGGAATAGCAAGGAAGCACTCTAGCAACCACAGGAACAGCAGCTTGCAACAGTAGAGGTTGAAGGGTATAAATACCCGACTCTCCAAAAACTAGCCGTTGGAGTTAAAACCAGGAATCTCCGGGAAAAACCCCGGATACTCCGGACTTCCCAAAACTAGCCATTGCAAACTTCAGTGAAAACCGATGCCACCGAGTTCCCAAACCCGGTGCCACCGAGTTTTCAAAAACTAGCCGTTGGGTCGGCTGACACAAAACCGGTGCCACCGGTTTCCAAAACCGGTGCCACCGGGTTTGGCACAAGGTCAAACTCGAAGACGTGTACGTGTGGTTTTTGTGTCTCTCTCAACTCACATGGGTTACTTGAGCACTGAGACATTATCAAAACTCCTTGTGATGCATCCCTCTTGATAGTACGGCGTACCTATACTCAAGATCAAATATAAATGCAATAAAAGAACTCTTGAGCTTCTTCTTCAAGAATAGCCATACTTGATCAATATATCCTCGTGAGAGATCCATCCATCAATGTCTCATTGGTTTGAGAACTTCCACCTTGAGCTAGTGACTTCGATCTTTGTATAAGAATGGAACCCAATTCTTGATTAAGTCACCCTTCACATGACTCAACGAATATGTAATGCTTCTTCATTGCTTCACTCGGTTAGGCTCGACTTGATACCTCGAAACTTTCCAAGCTATAGCCACTTCACCCTAGCCAAGCACATGGTCCAAGTCACTACTTGGCCAATCTTAGCTTAGTACCTCGTTGCTAATCCCTTGCTTGATTTCTTCATCCATTCGTTGCCAATTTGAGTTAAGCTTTGATTCAACATCAAGAGTGGAATTCTATTAAGACCATGCTTTCTTTTAATTTAAGTATCCCCTTTTATTATAGCAAGCTTCTTCCTTCAATAAGAGACCATCCAGTTGTTCCAAAACAATATGCCTCTTTCTTATCCTTTATTAGCTTGTCATATACTATCTATATGCTTCATGGGATCATATATATCAAATATCATGACATTCACCATTGAGTCAAGCCATTTCACAATATGAGGCCAAAACCATGCCTCAACTTATCTTGTATACACATAGCTTGTTTTCATTATGTAGATAACCAATGTCATATATTATGCCTTGTCATTTATATGTTACAACCTGCTCACATGCTTAACAAGGACATTAGATCTTTAATCTAGTTGTCAATCAATACACCAAAACCCACTAAGGGCCTAGATGTCTTTCAGTTTGTGAATGCCTGACTGAAGACGGGTATGTCTAGGTTCAGTAATGGATGGCGATGCAGTTTCAGTCACATCGGCAGCCGAGGAATCAACAGGAGGATCAGGAGCTGACGGCGCCGTCTGCCTGCCCCCCTCAGGGGGAGACACGGGCGCTGTGGACAGGGACGTGGCTTGCTCGGATTCACCGGTAGAAGGGACCTGCGGCAGCTCCAATTCAGACGTAGAGACATCCGGAATGCGAGGTTGATTTGCCTCGTGCTCAGTGCTGCTAATGCCCGTTGATATTCCATGCGCTGGATCTGGTATAGAATGGGGTTCCTGTAGGAATTTTCTTCAACAAAATTGTTAGTAACATTAGCAGGATCATTAGTCACATGGACTCCTGACTGAACACCCCCTGAACCAAAGAAGGAAGGAAAAAGATCAGGAGATAGATTTGTGACTTCTGATCGAAGACGCGCTCCAGCGTTGGGATGAAGAGAGGCAAACAGAAAAATATTCTCATCAAAAATCACATTTCGAGAGATGTAAACACGCCCAGTGGCTACTTCTAGGCATTTGAAACCTTTATGCATGTCACTGAAACCAAGAAAAACACATTGCTTTGAGCGGAACTCAAGCTTGCGAGTGTTGTAAGGACGGAGATTAGGCCAACAAGCACAGCCAAAGGTTCGTAAGGAGGAATAATCAGGTTTTTGTTTAAAAAGGCACTCTAAAGGCGTAGAGTTTTGGATAGTCTTGCTAGGCATGCGATTGATAAGGTAGACAGCTGCAAGAAAAGCTTCATCCCAAAATTTTAGAGGCATAGATGCATGTGCTAGAAGCGCTAGGCCTATTTCCACAATATGACGATGTTTTCTCTCAGCAGATCCATTCTGTTGGTGAGCATGGGGACAAGGAACTTGATGGATGATGCCAATTTGAGAGAAAAAGGAATTAAGTCTTTGATATTCACCACCCCAGTCTGTTTGCATGGAAATAATTTTCCGATCAAAGAGACGTTCTACTCGAGCCTGAAATTCTTTAAATTTTTGAAAAACTTCTGACTTATATTTCAAGGGATAAATCCAAGTATACTTGCTGAAATCATCAATAAAACTCACATAATATTGTTTGCGTCCAACAGACTCAGACGCAGGTCCCCAAACATCTGAGAAAATAAGCTCTAAAGGAACAGTTGAAACACTCGTGGACTTTGGATAAGGGAGTTGATGACTCTTTGCTTGTTGACAAGCATTGCACACAGACTCATTACTAGATTCATCTAAACAGGGAAGCTTATTGCTATGAATAATTTGTTTAACAATAGGAAACGAAGGATGACCTAAGCGACTATGCCACTTAGCAAAAGACAGCTTGGTGGCGCCAAAAGCTTGCTTTTTCTGAGCCGCGGGAAGAGGATAAAGACCCTTGTGGCACCTTCCTTTAAGAATTGTGTTCCTCGTAGCCTGATCCTTTATAACAAAGAAATTTGGGTGAAATTCTAGAAAAGCAGAATTATCGGATGCAAGCCGATGAACAGAAATAAGATTTTTTTGTGCTTGAGGAACGTGTAAGATATTTTTAAGATGAATATCACGAACAGGGGTATGAACAGTAGTATGACCAATATGACTAATGTCCATACCTGTGCCACTCGCAGTGTGGATCTGATCACCTCCATTGTATTTGTCTCTGACTTGCAGCTTCTCTAATTCACTTGTAATATGGTCTGTGGCACCTGTATCAGCATACCAATTGGTGTCCACTCCATATGACGTTGTGGCTGATCCGGCAAGCTTTGGGTCAGAAACAAAGTCTTCTTCAAACCGATGCCAACAACGATCTGTTGTATGTCCTATCTTGAAACAGACCTGACATTGAGGTTGTTCATCACTGCTACTGTTGCTGCGACTAGAATTGTTGTTGCCTCTTCCCTGGTTGCGTCCCCCGTTCTGACCGCGACCACCGCCGCGACCAAAACCTCCACGACCACGGCCTCCCTGACCGCGACCAGTGCCACGTCCACGGAAGTTTCCTCGTCCTCCACGACCTGCCCAGTTGGCCGACTCGTTGTTCTGTCTGTCATGAACAAGATGCATGCGGGTCTCAAAACTGAGGAGCTGTGCATACAACTCATCTAAGTCGATTGGCTCCACTCTAGCAATAAGGGCTGAGGTCAGTGGGGTAAACTCTTCATCAAGACCGGTCAAGATATACTCAACCAGTTCTTCATCTTCTAGCGGCTTGCCAGCAGCCGCCATCTCTTCTCCAAACGCCTTCATCTTGGAGAAGTAATCAGCCGCCGTCATGCTGCCCTTCTTGGTGTTAGCAAGGGCAAGGCGGGTGTTGACAACTCGCGCACGAGTTTGAGAGGCGAACATCCTCTCGATGGAGCTCCACGCATCTGCTGTCGTGGCACTTGAAGCGACGTTGGAGAGGATTTCCTTGGAGACGGATGTCAACAGGTAGTTGAGAACCTGCTGATCGGTAGCATCCCAGTGCTCATACTCCGGATTGGGCACCTGGATATCCTTGTCGTCCGTTCCTTTGACTGTGGTCTCGGCAGGGGGTGCCTTCGTCGCGCCGGTGAGATGGCCCTCAAGCCCGGCACCACGTACAGCTGCTCGAACTTGGGCTTTCCACAGAGCATGATTGCTTCTGTTGAGCATCTCAGTGATCTTCTGGCTGAAGGGATTCCCGGCACCGGTAGCAGATGAACTCGACATGATCAAATCCTCTACCGAGATGCGATCTAAGGTGCGCAGGCTCTGAATACCATGTAATTAATCAGAGGCGCTATGGAACGCCGGCCCTCGATCTTGAGAGTCACGACGGCTGTGTGTTCGATGACAAGGAATAGCCCCTTGCATGGCTTTATACAGAGGCGGCATACACGTTTAGGGAAGCCTGGCCAAGGAGTTTGATTACAATACAATATATCTACAAGAACTCCTTGGCCGGTACAACTCTTACATTAGAGTCCCAATAAACTTCCAAGTCTATATCTAAGTTACTTTATCTAACAGTGGTCACTGTCAAAGTGCCAATCTGTATGTGTCATGTGATCATGCCATGGGTGTCAGCGTGTGCATGATTGAAGGAGCGGGATAAAATAATCAAAAGGAAAAAAGGGAATCGATCGACCGTTGGATTGCAAAAAAAACCGTTAGCGGTGAGTCAGTGACAGGCTAAACCGCCACCTTTGCTTTTGGGACTTTGAGACCCACCCGTGGCCTGCGTGGAACCACCATGATCATCTATTGAAGGGAAACGGGGTGGCTACGCTAGCGCAAAACAAAATTTTCCCCACAAAACGAGAACTGCATCGTCGAGAGATCACGGGATTACCACTAGACGCGCGGATGCGGCGGAACCGTCTCGATGTAGACGAACGCGTCGAGGGTAGCGAGCGGTGCGCTTGCTCACGTCCTTCTTGACTTGCATGTGCGGCTCGTCCGATCCAAGTGCTCCAGATGCAGCACCTCCAAGGTATCCACACGTACGGAGAAGGAAGCGACGCACGCCGGACTGCTAGGTCCGCGAGTGCGACGAGGAGAGAGCGTTGGCAGCGCGACTGCTACTTGAGAAAGTTGTATCTTTTCAGGAGGGGTGTGGTCCATATTTATTGGGAGGAAAACCCCCACACCATCGTCCATTAGCAATATGGGACTAATAGATGGTGTACCCCTTCCAACGCTAATGGGCTTTACAACATTTGTGGCCCATTAGGACTTTTACACCATAATGGATCAAATCCATCTGAGTCCACTAGTGGATCAAATCCGATTGGCTCTAGGGCATATTTCCAACGGTCTCCCACTTGCACTAGAGTCAACTATGCAAGTATATTCATCCTCATTCGGCTTCCAACCCCTTAAGTGTGTGACCCTATAGGTTCACGTACACATAGACTTGACCCGAGTACACTACTCGATCAATAGTTGATAGCGGCCTCTAGCAAGACGTGTCAACTCCTATGCATACGTAAAGATCTTATCAGACAAACCATCACAACAATTCATACATGCTATTCCCTTTGCCTCACGATATTTGGTCTAGCTCCAAGCTGACCTCTCTTTCTCGATACTGTGATTCGGATCATCAAAAGGGGGTTAACCTTTAACCTAGCACGGCCATGCATTTCTTGATCCGATCACTCGAGGGGCCCAGAGATATCTCTCTCAAGT
Organism: Cenchrus americanus; assembly: GCA_947561735.1. Classification (NCBI taxonomy): domain Eukaryota; kingdom Viridiplantae; phylum Streptophyta; class Magnoliopsida; order Poales; family Poaceae; genus Cenchrus; species Cenchrus americanus. The sequence continues at coordinate 80,860,508 of OX387240.1, forward strand.
AGAGGGGCAAATTCTATCTTGATTGACCATGCCTCACAAAGATGCTTCCCGACAAACCCGAAAGCCATCTTTATGACTACCCGATTTACGAAGTAGCGGTTGATGGCCCCTAAGTAGGTCAATGCACATCTTGAGTACATGCGACAATCTCAAGTCTAAGGACATAGCGTATACGTTGTGTAAACAGAGAACAAGGTCTCAAATTGGGTCAGTCCAGCCCCATGTCATACATGTGCCCACATTATTAGTTACACACTCCATGTTCATGACTTGTGAAACATAGTCATCAACTAATTTATGTGCTAGTCATTAACTCATACTAGGGACAACTTTTGAATAACCATACAAGTAAAAGAGTTTCACAAACAATTCACATAATTGCCAATCAAATACAAGTCGCCTTTCATGGATATTCAATAAAAGAACCAAGTGACATGGATATAATGAAATATAATCATCTCTATAATTCCTTATAGGACATATTTCTAACATTCTTCCACTTGCACTTGAGCTAATCTAGAATATATCTAATACCCATAGCTCTCATGTGCGCCTCATGCTTAGGTCGTGGAAGGGGTTTTGTCAAAGGATCTGCAACATTCAAATCCGTGTGTACTTTGCATATCTTGATATCACATCGTCTAACGATCTCTCGTATCAGATGAAATTTCCGAAGTACATGTTTACTCTTTTGGTGGTTCCTTGGCTCCTTTGCTTGCGCAATAGCCCCATTGTTGTCACAATAAAGATCCAATGCGCTAGAGACACTCGGAAACACACCAAGTTCAGAAAGGAACTTCCTTATCCAAACACCCTCCTTTGCAGCTTCCGAAGCCGCGATGTACTCGGCTTCTGTTGTAGAATCAACCACTGTCTCCTGCTTGGAACTCTTCCAGCTCACAGCTCCACCATTTATCGTAAATACGTATCCTGATTGCGACTTTGAATCGCCTTGGTCAGTTTGGAAACTAGCATCGGTGTAACCCGTTACAACGAGCTCCTCCTCACCTCCATAGACTAGGAACATGCCTTTAGTTCTTCTTAAGTACTTAAAAAACATTTTTAACCGCTGTCCAGTGACCCTCACCTGGATCAGATTGGTATCTGCTTGTAACACTGTGTGCATATGAAATATCTGGACGTGTACATATCATTGCATACATAATAGATCCGATGGCCGAAGCATACGGTATTCTACTCATGCGTTCCCGCTCATCAGTTGTCGAAGGACACTGAGTCTTGCTAAGATGTATGCCATGTGACATAGGCAAGAACCCTTTCTTCGCCTCTTCCATGTTGAACCTTTTCAACACTTTATCAATGTAAGTGTCTTGGCTTAATCCTATAAGCCTATTTGATCTATCTTTATAGATTTTGATGCCCAAAATGTATGCCGCCTCACCTAAGTCCTTCATTGAAAAACTATTTTTTAATGAGGTCTTAGCGGCCTCAAGCATAGGAATGTCATTTCCATTCGGTAATATGTCATCCACATATAAGATTAGAAATACTACGAGCTCCCACTTGCCTTCTTGTAAACACAAGGCTCTTCTTCACTCTGAATGAAGCCAAACCCTTTTACCACCTCATCAAAGCGAAGGTTCGAACTCCGAGATGCTTGCTTCAATCCATAAATGGACTTTTGAAGTTTGCACACCTTTCCAGCATTGGTTGGATCAACAAATCCCTCAGGTTGTGTCATATACACATCCTCAGTCAGATTTCCATTTAGGAAAGCTGTTTTGACATCCATCCGCCATATCTCATAATCGAAATATGCGGCTATAGCTAGAATGATCCGAATAGATTTAAGCATCGCTACGGGTGAGAATGTCTCGTCGTAGTCAACTCCTTGAACTTGTCGAAAACCTTTTGCAACAAGTCGAGCTTTATGGATGTGAACATTTCCATCCATGTCCCTCTTCTTCTTATAGATCCATTTGCACTCTATAGGTTTAACACCATCGGCGGGTCAACCAAGTTCCAAACTTGATTGTTATCCATGGAATCTATTTCGGATCTCATGGCACTTTGCCATTTCTTGGAATCTGGGTCCATCATTGCTTCCGCATATGTCATAGGTTCATCATTGTCTAACAACAATATGTCTCGCTCTCCCGCGATCATGAGATTGAGCTTATCAGTTGCTCGACGTGCCCTTTCAGACCTTCGTGGTTGTGGTGGTGCTTCTCTTGCCACAGGCATCTCAACTCGTTCAGCTACATTAGCATCAATTTTGAAATCTTGCCCAACCGGCTCATCTTGAACTTCTTCAAGATACACCTTCTGTCTACATTTTTCTCTTTTAAGAAACTCTTTCTCTAAGAAAACGTCGTTCCGAGCGACAAACACTTTGCCTTCTGACCGGTTGTAGAAATAATATCCCACGGTTTCCTTTGGATATCCCACGAATATGCACTTGTCCGATTTAGGTGTTAATTTATCTGATTGAAGTTTCTTCACATAAACCTCACAACCCCAAATTTTCAGAAAAGACAAACTGGGAGTCTTACCAGTCCACATCTTATATGGTGTCTTAACTACGGACTTAGAAGGTACCCTATTTAAAGTGAAAGCTGCGGTTTCTAGAGCATAACCCCAAAATGACAATTGTAGGTCCGACTGGCTCATCATTGATCGGACCATGTCCAACAAGGTTCGATTACGTCGCTCGGATACACCATTTCTTTGAGGTGTTCCAAGTGGCGTAAGTTGTGGAACAATTCCGCAACTCTTTAGATGACTGCTAAACTCATGGCTCAAATACTCACCTCCACGATCAGAACGCAAGGTCTTGATTTTCTTGCCACGTTGATTTTCTACTTCACTCTGAAATTCCTTGAACTTTTCAAAAGTTTCAGACTTGTGCTTCATTAAATAGACATAACCATATCTACTTAAATCATCAGTGAACGTTATGAAGTATTGGTATCCACCTCTAGCTGTCGTACTCATTGGTCCACACACATCCGTATGTATGAGTTCCAATAAGTCTGAGGCTCTCTCAGGAAAACCTGAGAAAGGCATCTTGGTCATCTTGCCTAGCAAACAAGCTTCACATGTCTCGTAGGATTCAAAATCAAACGAAGTTAAAAGTCCATCGTTATGGAGCTTCTTCATGCGCTTTTCAACGATGTGACCCAAACGACAATGCCATATGTAGGTAGGACTTAAATCATTAGGTCGAGACCTTTTAGCACTTATGTTACAGATAGGTGAATCATCAAGATTTAAAACAAATAAGTCATTCACAATGGATGTACAAGCCACAAACATATTATCCTTAGAGATCACACAACCATTGTTTTCACTCGCAAATGAATAACCATCCTTCATCAAACATGAAGGGGATAAAATGTTTCGACTCAAACTAGGAACAAAATAACAATTATTCATTTCCAATATAAATCCTGACGGGAGGTGTAGTTGCATCGTTCCGACGCTCAATGCAGCAACTCTTGCATTATTGCCTACGCGGAAATCAACTTCTCCTCGTTCCACGCTTCTACTTCTTATCATTCCTTGCATCGAGTTGCAAATATGAGCAACCGATCCGGTATCAAATACCCAAGAATTAGTATAAGAATCAGCGAGGAAAATATCTGTAACATAAACATTAAGTGTACCTAAAGTGGAAGTACCCTTACTTCCCTTGCTTTTCATAGAAGCTAAGTACATCTTACAATTTCTTTTCCAGTGACCGATTTTCTTACAATGAAAATATTCAGCCTTGGCAGCTGGACTAGCCTTGGGAGCCCGGTTTGGCATTGGGATCTTATCCTTGGCCTTACCTTTCTTCTTCCAAGAATTGCCCTTCCTTTTAAAGATCGGCTTGTTTTGGATCGCCATCACATGACTACTGCCCGTGCTTTTCTTAACGTTATCATCTATTGGTAAGGGGGTGCCTAGAACTCCTTCCCTTTTCTCGGCTACGAGAACAATTCTCGGATTACGAATCCAATTCGTAAAGTTTGTTCCGATCAACTTGTCCTTCTCAAGGACCGAATGCAAGGTAAACGATGTGGTGTTGCTAGGTGCCTTTAATCTACAACAGAATAATAAATGCAAAACACTAAGACAATATATCCATGACAGAGTAAAATAAAAGAATTTACTCCTACTAAAATCAATATCCCCACATTGATACTTAGTGATTCAGAATCCACAACTAACAAGTTTACTAGTGAGCTTTTGCGTCACCGCTAGTAAACAAGGTAGATCGGTAAGCAACTCTTTGCTAATCATATAACATATGACTTCTGTTGTTGGGTGACATCTCTATGTCTAGGCTCCCAACCTTTATGCCCCAAAATCCTTAACCGTTAAGATGACTTTGATAAGTAAACCAACACTTATGCGTGTAAGTATCCGATACAAACCCGTCTAGTCAAGGAAAACTAGTGGCACCCTAATTTCATAGACCCACCACTAATTGTACAAGACGTGGGACGGTGGCAAGTGTTGGGAGGGCATGTTAACTTAAAATTACAAGGGGATCGTTCTACTCGTAACATCACACGCAAGAAAACAACATTGTCGCATGTACAAGTAGAACGGTAAGAACGACATTCACACAGTTGTAACACGGTATGGCCTATTCTCACATGGTGATCTCCATCTCCATTGACCTGTACATCATGTTGATCTCCATATCCATGGTCTGTGTGTGCCTCCATGTGATGAGTCCTCCAAGAACTATCTAACGCGTGCTAGTAATGAAAGTTACACAATCGCGTATTAGATCATCACAAATTGGTACGCAGACCATTACATTAATTTTGACAATACATATGGCTCCAGCCGTATTGCCGTACACGTGACACGCAGGTCACGAATAAATTACACACATGCATCACATACACATATAGGCCATACCGATTACAAAACCTGCAAAACAGATTATCGCAATTTCGACATCCAAACTTAAAACGCCCGAAAACCCATCTTGCAAGCCGAATTTGGCAAAACTAATTTCGCCGAGACCAGCAAAGCTGGTTTATCACATGTGTAAAATTTTTTGTAGATCAATTTTCGTATAGAAAACGTCTTCATCCGAGTTAACCACGAAAAGTTATGACTGCTTTACCGAACAATATGTTTTCTGGTTTTTCCCGGGCCGGTAGAGATCCAATCTGCCACCACCACGCATCCCATGCGCCTGGCACTTGAGCTAGCTTCGATTCGACCAATCCAATTGATCTCCTTCTCGTTGTGACTGGGTTTACGTGTATCACTTAACTCCGATGGCGGAATTCCGACCGGTAGGAGTAATTCGTTACACGACCATCACGTCAAGAACACGAAGCCGATCAAAACTTTGATCTACATCCGCATATCTCCATATGCACACATCCCGAATCTAAAACTTAGCAGCTACGGCTGCGATACCACCGAAGGGAAACGGGGGTGGCTACGCTAGCGCAAAACAAAATTTTCCCCACAAAACGAGAACCGCCGCTGTCGAGAGATCACGGGATTACCACTAGACGCGCGGATGCGGCGGAACCGTCTCGATGTAGACGAACGCGTCGAGGGTAGCGAGCGGTGCGGTTGCTCACGTCCTTCTTGACTTGCATGTGCGGCTCGTCCGATCCAAGTGCTCCGGATGCGGCACCTCCAAGGTATCCACACGTACGGAGAAGGAAGCGACGCACGCCGGACCCCGCTAGGTCCGCGAGTGCGACGAGGAGAGAGCGTTGGCGGCGCGGCTGCTACTTGAGAAAGTTGTATCTTTTCAGGAGGGGTGTGGTCCATATTTATTGGGAGGAAAACCCCCACACCATCGTCCATTAGCAATATGGGACTAATAGATGGTGTACCCCTTCCAACGCTAATGGGCTTTACAACATTTGTGGCCCATTAGGACTTTTACACCATAATGGATCAAATCCATCTGAGTCCACTAGTGGATCAAATCCAGTTGGCTCTAGGGCATATTTCCAACATCTATCCACCATCGTCACCCGTTTACTACCTTTTAAAAGAGTATATATATGTAAAAAATGACCGGGAGACATTTTAATTCCAAAACCTCACGATATGTCAATATGACACCGTATTTTTTCAATTATTCCTCTACAAATCTTTTTTCAGTACTAGATTTTTTTATCCCTGTTATCTCAGGGCGACCTACTGATCAAGTGATCAGTTCGTTTACTCCATCTGTGTCAGTCACATTTACTCCGTAGAAATGTCTTTTTTTTTTCTTACTTGTTTTATTTGTCCTGGAAGAATGGAATTTTTTCTGCAATGTTTGTTTTCCCCCCGCAAGGTGAACAGTCATGCTCCTGTCCGAATGCTTTAACAAAGTACGAGTATATTCATCCATGACAACAAAGAAGTAGTAGTATTTCATTACCGCGATGTATGTCAATTACACTGACAGTAGTTGCACACGGTATGAATACATATTCAAAGATTACCACGCCACTCTGCAGTGTACGTTAAGCTTAGCAGCTACGTAACTGACTGCAGGGGCCTGCTTATTACTGCATCAACCATACTACACTGTATACAGTGTGTGTATGATATACTCCGTATGGATCAAGGTAGGTAGAGCGCACGGCAGCACACTTTTTGGTTGGTGGTTGCTTGCTAGTTGCTAGGAAAGCCTTTGTCAAGGCCTGAAGAAGGCCGGGTGGGGATGGCCGGCGCCCTGGTAGGAGGTGTTCTTGAGGTGGTCGGGGGCGTTCTCGAACGAGTGCCGCCTCGCCAGCGACAGGATCTTCTTGTCGGCGGCGATGAAGTATGCCATCCCAGCGACAGTGGAGATGATAAGTGCCTGGCCCGTGGGGTTGATGTTGGCCTTCGCCCACGGCAGCATCCGCACGCTCGCCATCTGAAGTACACAAAGGGTATCAGAATGGTGGTGACTGGTGAGATACTGCAGACAGATGCTGTGAAAAAGACATTCTAACACTTGTTGAGGGATCAGAGAAGGAGATGAACTCACTGTGGGGATCGCGGAGGCGATGGTCGCTACAGCTGCTGCCTTGGCTCCTGCGAGTGTCGCCTCTGCATGACCATATGCAGGCACGCAATCGTCAGTCCGAGCCAGTCTCAGTGAGTAGTGCACAATAGAGCACTAATAACAAGACTATTTATTGTGTGCGGATCAAAATTCAAACGTATGATGTATCTGTCCATTCGTTTTTACCTCTGGAGCAGCGCTTGGCGAGGGCGAGCTTCTGGTCAAGGGACGCGGCAGACATGGTGATCTATCGATGAGCTGCTCCTGATGAGGACAAAGCGTATCGGCGGCGGGTGGCGAGAGTGAGCAGCTAGCGGCAGTGAGACTGTGAATCTGAGAGACAGAGAGCGATGAGGACGATGACTGGGATATATGGATGGGTTGCGAGAAGAGGCCGGCCGGTGAACAACTTATAGCAGCGGCAGGGCGGCGAAACGACCGGCGGGGCGGAGGCGAACCGGCGGGCGGGGGGTGCGGAGGCCGGACGTGGTTTTGGCCTTTTGGGGGGCGGAGGCCGAAACCCATGGGTCATCAGCCGCGCGCGCAGCAGGGGAGGTGGCGAGCGAGATGCGTGAGAGCCAGAGGCCGGGGCGCGTCGCGTGACGCCACGTCCTCGGATGATCACGCGTCCTTATCCTATGCACTAGTGGCCTGGAGATCAGGAGGATATGCAGCTAGCTAGCTGCCCTGCATCTGCATGGGCCTCTGCACTGCACCTTGGAGCTCGCGATCTGCCCATCTCTTTGCCGCTCTACTCGTGGCGTTTCACCAGAACGAGGAACAAAACGGGGATCCACACGAGAACGGAGCCACTGTGTTCCCTGAAACCCTGAACTGTAAGAAAATGTTACCTAGCAGCAATGGAATGGAGCGTTCACGGAAAGCAGGAAACGGTGGCGAAAAATAGCCACTTTTTTTTTGGTTTGTTCTGATGGCGCCGCAGTGATCTGATCCGGGTGGCTGTGCAGTGTGCTGTGAGCACTCCGTTTTAGGAATAGGACTCAGTCAGGATGTCGCCCCCCAGTAGGTCAGATCCATTTTTGAAATCTTTCTTACGAAAACAAATTTGTGAACAACATTTGAAAATAGCACCAAAAAAAAAGTCACGGCTGCCACCAACAGCAGAGACCTCTCTCTGGGTTGATGAGCTTTGGAGCAACCCGCTTATCCCATGCAGAGATGGGAGTTCTGCTGAGACAGTACACGGTAGCAGTATTCACTGCGCTAAAAATACAGTAACTTGGCGACAACAAAATTACTTGAATAATATAATCTCCCATTTTGACACCGTTGCTAATTGTCAAATCTTGGTGTGCAGATTGGTGTAGCAAATTCTCATTCTCATTTCTTCATCAATCTTGAACAAATTAAACGAAAGAAGGACACGAAAAAAGTATCAACGTTGTAAAGTGCATATGTATATATAAATAAACAAACGTGGCATGTTGCATGTACTCAAACTGGCAGTTTATGGAAGGGTAAAAAAGCGAGGCTTTTGTGCTCCTCGTTTTTTTTTGGAAAAGCTATATGTTGCTTGGGTATTTCTGGGGGAGCCAACACCTGAATTTGCTGCCATCAGATTTTTTGATCTTACCCTGTACACTATGATGTGGGTTCAGTTTGTCTTTGTTTTTGGTTGTTACTAGTGATTAATTTATTTTAGTGCCATAAGCATTTCGATTTTTCCATTCCTCTCGTTCGTTGTGCAGCACTGCAAGTGAGATCTCGCAGGTGCCGAGCTGAGTGATTCACTCATTTTTTTCTCGTTGCCATCGTCTATTTTTTTAAAGATATTATTGACTCTAGAATAAATAAATATTTTAATTACCTATTTTTCCATAAAAATCACTACACAGGTGTTGTTTCAAATTTACAGTTTGTAGGTAGCTAAAATATAGTTATGAAGTTAATGTAAATTTCAGTATTTGTCATGTAATTTTAATTTTGGGTACCAGCATTTTCATCTGAGGGGTTTTCACTGTCCAAAAAATATTTATTATTTTGTTAACTATAGAAAAATATTTGTTTAGTTGTTTATTTTGTTTTATTCTCTCATATGAATTTGGTTGGAATTAGGTTGTTCTATTTGACTCTTTTGCTGATGTAGATGATTAATTTGACAGGTGATAGGGGGCTTTGTAGCACCTGTTTTTTTCTTTCTCAAAATCAAGTGTTACACCTACATAAATTACCTGGGTGATGGTTTCCAAATTAATACCTGAGTGCCGTGTAGACACTCCCTTTTTTTTGGGAAAAAAGGAGGCCTTTTCTTTCGGTTTTGTAAGGAAAAAGAGAGATGGGCCTTCCCTGATCTTGCAGAAATAAACTAATGGCAAAATATATATGAAGATTTTTTTAAACGACATTTCTAGAAAAATTATGTCAAGAAAGTTTTGGTAAAACATTTCAATTTTTCGTGAAAAGTCTAGTGAAAAAGGTTTTCTGCAAAACTACATGGGAATTGTCGAAAATTGAATGTTGCGGTGGACAAATAGCACCTAAAAAAAGGTTGCCGCTTTTTGTCGCTTGTTGTCGGAAGGGGTTGCGTGCAGGACCCGTCATCATAACGGTCGCAACTGTAATCATAAGCGACATTCGCAACCACAATCATTGTCGTGTTCCTACATTCGATGGAACAATGGTGCAAGTTCCATGCATTGGCGGCTTATTGGCGACATCTCGAATTTTATGGGAGATGTATTGGTTTTTACACAAGGTGTTCAATGCTACATATATGGTGTGTCCCCCATTTTTTGGAGTTGTAATAATCGATGAATTTGCCCATCCTTCGCTAATGCAGCAGCTGGAACTATCTTACCATTTTATTATCTAGAAAAATTAAAGCTATGTATAGTCATACATGAAATACTTTGGTGCCTGTTTTATGTTCATTTTTAGTTATTTTTTTAAAATTTTCATTACCTTGAGATTTTGCCTCTGCATTCCTGAGGTGTTGGTAATGGCTATGGCGTAGTGGATGGCACAGTACAACGCTACGTCGCTACTACGTCGTCCATGGTCCATCTATCATCGATCTGGAAAAAAGAAAGTTTTCTGAAAGCAAGTTTTTCATGGTCATGCAGCAGCAGCACAAGGTTGCATTACTAGCTCGCTCTTAAGAATTAAACTTGGGTATTGATATATGATGGTAATTCATAATTACAATTTACAATATACGCTTGAGCACCATACACTATATATATTGTAGTTTCTCCAAACGCACATCGATGTTTATTAGAGCTATATAGTAGCCAGTACTGGACAAGCAGTAGGTTATTTGGATGGACATCGAGGCTGAGAACTACTGGTGCTCAAGGGGTAGTAGCTTCTTGCATTGTTCGGTCATGGCCTGAAGAAGGCCGGGTGGGGACGACGGCCGATGCTGCCCTGGTAGGAGGTGTCCTTGAGGTGCTCCGGTGCGTTCTCGTACGAGTGCTGCCTCGCCAGCGACAGGATCTTCTTGTCGGCGGCGATGAAGTACGCCATGCCAGCGACTGTGGAGATGATGAGGGCCTGGCCGGCGGGGTTGATGTTGGCCTTGGCCCACGGCGACATCCTCACGCTCGCCAGCTGAACGATAGGATCGACACGTCAAAATTGTTCGATAATTAAGATGCACGATTATTGATTGCACGCTGCGCTGCCGGAAATCAAAAGAGAGATCAATGAACTGACGGTGGGAATTGCAGAGACGACGGTCGCTGCAACTGCTGCCTTAGCCCCTGTAATAGCCGCCTCTGCATGCAGAATTGCAGTTCAGTATGTACTCGATCAAATATCGATTTGCAAAGCAAAAGAAAATATTCAGACTTGGATCTGTGTCAACGGTGCAGCTGTATGTGAGAATGACTTGCTACTACCTCGGGAGCTTTTCTTAGCCATGGCGAGCTGCTGCTCAAGCTTCTTGCGGTTTACCGGCGCCGGCATGGTGATCTAAATCTAGGACCTAGGGCTAGTTTGATATGGATGATCGAAGAGGATCGGAGGTTCTCACTTCACTGGTGGTCACCGGAGCCGGTGAAGGAGATGGTATGAGATGCAGGATGACGGAGGAGCCCCGAATTTATAGGCAGCGCCAGGGCCGGGAAACGGCGGCGGGCAAGGGGGGAGAGCCGGTGGGCGCGCGCGGACGCCGCCGTGGCGGTGGCAGACGTGGTTTTGGGGGGGCGAAGGGGAGAAACGCACACGCCGGCTGGCCGGCCTGCGCGCGGCGCATGATCGAGCCCAGACGGGAGAAGGGGCTTGCGGCTTGCAGGGTAGGGTGCCGTTCACACCACCTCCGACTGCCTCGTCATCGGCCGGCCAGGCCATGTCCGGCCGCAGCTGCTTCACGCATTCCTTACCGCACTCACGGCTTGCAGACAAAAATTGTTAGTTCCTGGCCGGGATCTCTGCGTGCCTAAGTTATCGCGAAACGAAAAGTATAGTAGGAGTACACTCCAACTGTGGGCGTTCATGGAAAAGTTAAAAGGTGGGGATTTTTCTTCATATCTTTTGAAGGAAAAAGGGATAGAACTTTTCTGCCAACGAGGGATGAAGATGTCTGTGCCATATATGGTGGCTGTGCGTGCCTTATGCTTATATATTTTTGAAAAGTTATCACCGAAACGTCTTTTGTGTGAGGATATATATGGATAAATATGGGCAAAAGTAAAAGAGAATAAATTTATAAAGATGGTACCATTAAAATACAATGAGAAAGTTTCCTAAAAACCAAATATAGTTTATGAAAGAGAGATCAAGGTTGTGCCACCATCTACAGCCACCATAAACTTCACTGTAATTATCTTATCCACTCAAGGGAGGGCGCTAGAGAGAGAGATGGGGCACGGTGGAAAGTGAACAGGAATAGAAGAAGTTGTGGCAACAACCTTTCCCGTCTCTTATCGCACGGTGTCCTAATTTTGGGGAATCCATTTAAAATAATTGAGAGGTGAAGAAGGGGTAAGGTAGAGGGAAGGAAAGAGTTTATGAGAACAAAGACGACTTTGATTTGATAGTTTTCTAAAAAAAGAGTATTTCCACAAAAAAACTCTTTGAAGAAGTTTTTGGTCAACATTTTAAGTTTTTCGAAAATGTTTAGTGAAAATATGTCCAAAAAAGTTCCCGAGGAAGTTTCCTGAAATGGAATGTTGTTGCGGAGGAAAACGCTACAAAAAAAAGTTTGATGTTTGGCGGGTGAGGGTGGGAGTGTTGTTTGTCGCTTGTTGTCAGAAGAGGTCATGTGGTTATGTCACGTGTAGACCTCCATCGTTATAACGGTCACAACTATATATAATCATAAGCGATAGTCATATACAATATTATAATTTGGTGTCGTCTTGCTAGATTCGTAAGAAAGCCAAGTACAACTTGTTGGGAAGGAGAAACACCACAAAGTGAGGATGGGAATGTTGTTTGTCACTTGTTGTCAGAAGAGATCGTGCACGTGTGGTCGTGTGGACCTCCATCGTTATAACGGTTGCAACTATATATAATCATAAGCAATAGTCATATACGATATCTTAATTTGGTATCGTCTTGCTAGATACGTAAGATAGCCATGTACAAGTTGTTGCGGAGGAGAAACGTCACAAAAAAAGTTTGATGTTTAGCAGGTGAGGGTGAGAGTGTCGTTTGTCGTTTATTGTCGGAAGAGGTCATGCCTGTGTGGTCAGATCTCCATCGTTATAACGGTCGCAGCTATAATCATAAGCGATGGTCATATATGGAATCATAACTTGGTATCGTCTTGCTAGATTCATAAGATGGAGTTGGTGAAAGGAGGATGGCAACATATATCTATCGTTTGCTTTAGTTTTCCTTATGTATCTTTATGTATCTGAGACATTGGCTTGTTCTTTTTGTTTTGAACTCAAAGTGTAATAATAGGCTGTGTATGCATTCGTGCATAGAGGCCGGATATTGTATCCATTATCTAGAAAAAGATTCATAAGAAAATCAGGTACAAGTTGCTTTTGATCTTAGATAGTCAAATTTCTTCTCACATTTGTTTGTAATTTTATTTTGTTTTCCCTTGCAGGGAGAATGAGAGTTTGCCCCTGCCTTCTAACAGCAAGTTTTTCATGGTTAAGTAGCACAAATGAAAGTTGCAGTTATACTGGAGGCCGGAGTAACATAAGGTAGAAGTCCATAATTGCGATAAACTTGAGCACCACACACACATATATTGAAGTTTCTCCAAGCACATCGATGTGTACAGGTGTAGTACTAGCTAGGTATAGTAGTATAGGCTAGTACTGGCTGACAAGCACTATATATTAGTGGATTATTTATTAGACATCCAACATCGACGGCTGATCGAGAACTACTGGGTGCTCAAGTGGTAGCTTCTTGTTCGATCACGGCCTGAAGAAGGACGGGTGGGGACGGCCGGTGCCCTGGAAGGAGGTGTCCCTGAGGTGCTCCGGTGTGTTCTCGTAGGAGTGCTGCCTCGCCAGTGAGAGCACCTTCTTGTCGGCCGCGATGAAGTATGCCATGCCAGCCACTGAAGCACCATTCGGAGAGTTTCAGTTGTTGAGCAAATCATGTGTCAGTTATAGTTTTGTTCAGTTGAAACCGAAGCAACAATTAATGGAGATGCATTGATCTAAAGTTAGTAGAGGAGTGGTGTACCCTACCTGTGGAGATGATGAGGGCCTGGCCGGCGGGGTTGATGTTGGCCTTCGCCCATCGCGACATCCTCACGCTGGCCAGCTGGTGAACGAGAGCAGGAGAGAAACCAAAATGGTTAGTATAGAATTACAGATGATATACACGATTGCACGTTTCCGGAGAAGAGATAGATCGACGATGAACTCACGGTGGGGATTGCAGTGGCGACGGTCGCTACAGCTGCAGCCTTAGCACCTGCGAGCGCCGCCTCTGCACGCAAGACATGTGTAGTCAAGAATCAGTGAACGAAAAGCAGCGGATCATCAGATCGATCGGCTAAAAGCCTAAACCAAACGAAAATGCTCAGTCTTTGTGTTGTGTCCACAGTGACAGACTGACAGTGTATAGGTGTACGTGAGAGTGTCGATCGCGCGTCTACCTCGCGAGCATTGCTTGGCTAGGGCACGCTGCTCGTCAAGGGACTTGCGGGACACCGGGTTCGGCATGGCGATCGAAAGCAGCTGTGCTAAGGCTAATTTGGTGTGGACGATATATAATCGAGGACGGAGGAGGTTCTCACTTCACTAGTGATCACCGGCGCTGATGGAGAGAGATGAATGATATGCCGGAGAGGAGCCCTGAATTTATAGGCGGCGCCAGGCCCGGGAAACGGCGGCGGGCGAGGGGAGCCGGTGGGCGCGTACTACGCCGCCGCCCTGGCGGATCGGACGTACGTGGTTTTGGGGCGCGCGAAGAAGAAACGCATGCCTTCGCCGGCTGGCCGGCCGTCCGGCGGCGTTCGGCGCGTCAGCATGCAATGCAGGTGACAGCGCGCGGAGGAAAGTTGCAGTGTCTTGCAGGCAATGCAAACGGATCCTGGGTCTCGCGGCCTACTGCCTTGTTTTTACAGACTCACACGAAACTGTACTGGCAGCGCACTAGCTCCAAACTTTAAAGTTTTGAAAAGATGGTTTTTCTTCGTATTTTCTAGAGGAAAAAGACGGTATTCCGGGGGTGGACGTTGTGCCCTCAGTTTATTAGGGATTTTTCAGGGGTGGCGCGGCGCTCCGGGTTTGGGGCCCCATGGACGTCATGGAGTGCAATCTGTCTCGCGTGTATATGATGCAGGGATAGCTTATCCGACATGGCAAACTAGCGTATAAGAGTGAGAGAAATGTTGTAAAAAAAACGTATAAGAGAGAACAAAACTAAATATATATTGTCTTCTCCGTTTCCGTATTAAATTTTTGCTAGTTTAATTTGTAAAAGGCTACAGTGGAGTTTGTTAGGTAGAGGCGCACAGAGAGAAAATAAAAGGTTCTCTGTCAAAAATTTTGTGGTGTGGTTGATCTCTGAACCTTGCAAGTTTCTCTCTTGATGAAAAAACGTGCTCAGTCAAAAAAAAAATATCTCTGAACCTTGTTAGTGGTAACATGAAGTGTTACTCTCTCCTTTTATATATAAATAAAAAAGTATGGTGGAGGGCTCGGGCCTTTGATCTAAGAACAAAACTAAATATGCTCCATTTTTATAGGAACGCGCTAATAATTCACAAGAATGATCACAACAATGTCATTTTTTTTGAACGACACCATTACCCGAGGTTCCTTTTGCTAGTTCTTTATTTGGATGATTCAATAACGGGAGCTTTGCAGTGTTGGTTTTCCTTTTTTTTGCATGACTCCATCATATATTCGAGCTCGCTTTCACTAAAGCTGATCATTTAGGGGCCCTTTGGCAGGACTTTTCTAAGTGCTTTTCTAATGGCTTCTACAGAAGCCTAGCCAAACCCCTAACCAAAAAACGGCTTCCAAGTTGAAGCCATTTTGCAATTTGTACTACGGAGGTGAAGTCAAAAATAGTGTCTTCCCGCGGTTTCTTCCCCACATGTGACATAGAAGCCACAACCACGCCCATTTTGCCAAACACTTTACAAAATGGCTAGAACTTCACCAAAGAAGCCATTTTATTAGAGTAGCCACAGCCACAACCGTTTTAGCCACAGTAGAAGCCCTGCCAAAGGGGCCCTTAGAGTTTCTTCAAAATCATTGGTTTCATACTAAAATATGTTCCATTTTTATTCGAACACGCTAAATCCAAACATGTGGATGTCCTACGGTTACAACAATGGTGTGATATGTTCCCTTTGTTCAATTTGGGCGTCTCCGTTATCTGAGTTTCCTCCGCTAGTTTGGACGGTTCTGCGATGCACACTTCGTCGTTCCATTGATTATATTTCCCCTTTTTTGGATGATTCTGTCACACGAGCTTGCTTTTGGTGTAACTCACTCTAATTAAGTTGCCCCAAAATAGTAGAATTCACACTAAAATATCAATATCTCCCATTTTCTACTGGAACATGCTAAATCCAAACATGTGTGTGGACGGTGGACCAAACTCATGTACGATTACGGCAATGTCATTGTTCCTTTGTTCTATATATATTTTGGATGACTCTGTTATCCTAGTAGCTTTCTTATGCCAGCTTCTTTTTTGAATGATTCCGTGATGTGAGCTTTGTTATGTTGATTCCCGGTTTTTGGACCATTCCATCATGGGAGCTTGCGTGTCGTCTGCAAATCATTCAAGATTGTACCCAAATCTTCATTTTGATTATAAAATATGCTCTGTTTCTTTTGGTGCACGCTAATGACGTGTGGATGAGGCCAAGTCATACGAGCTTGTTTTCAGTAAAATTCACTCAAATGTAGTCCTAAAATTATCGATGATTTCCATAAGTTTGTGGAAAAATATGAAACAAAAGTTTTTTGGTAAATTTCCAAAAAAAAATCGACCAACTTTTACGAAAAGTAAATGCGTATTTTTTTAAAAAAAATCATGACAAAGAAGTTTGTGTTTGAAAAAAGGAAAAAAGAGAATTAAAAGTGGCAGAAAAATAAAATGAAAATCGGCAAGGATAATATTTTTTTAAAGATGATTACATTTTAAATCTTTAGTGTGATTGTTAACACCAAAATTTGGTAAGGAGTCTGACTCGTGGGTCCGGTTCGATAAAGAGTCCGTCTGGTGGAAGGAAGGGTCTTTTCAGAGATATTCGGCAAAGAAATCTGCGGTCGGCTATCTGCTCCGGTTCGGCAAAGGAACAGTAGAGCTGATTTTGCGGGATTGGACAAAGTGACGTGGCTCAATCGGGGGGAACGAATGGATGGATAGGCGATCAAGCTTAGAGATAAGTTAGGCAACGAATCCATTCGAAGTTGTACTCGGCGGGGTATAAATATGACCCCCGAATGTATGTAAAAACAATCAATCATTCTTCAATACACACCGGCCTTACGCCAAACCCTAGAGTCCTTGTCGTGTCGTCGAGTTCTTCGAGAGGGCCATTCGATCCGTCGACCTCCGTGAGTACCGCAACCTTGTATCATGTCTAGTATCATGCGGTGGATTTAGATCGATGCAAATAGTCTTGTTACCATGCTTCGTGTCATGCGGTAGATTCAAGCTTGGTTCAAGAGGGTTTCTTGTTAGATCATGAGTCATGCGGTAGGCTAAGATCTAGCTTGAAGCTAGTTATCGGCTCTATTGGGTTTTGGCAAGATCCAATAGATTCATTAAGTTACCCCGTGTTATCTTGAGTTTTACTTTATGTTTTAATTCATGTAACACACCTTTGCCCAATCTAGATGGGTTTGGATCGGCTTTATCTCTTTTATGATCCTTGTTCGAGTAGATTTCATATTTTAACACGTGGATCTTATGCTTTCCGATAGCCGAAACTGAATCGATCTAGGTTGTTACGTGTTGCGGGTTCAGGCTTGCCAATGTTCGTATAAATTTTGAAAGAGCCGGGTATCATGCGGTAGATGCAGATTTTTGGGTTGCTTTGGAGCTAATCATCCGGTGTATTAGATTCCCAAATCAATCTGATAGATTCATTCGCTTGGTAATGTTTGTTCCTTCTTCATGGACTCCGAATCGGCTGTTCAGCCGTATTCGGTTATGTTTCTTCACGAGTAAAACACGTGCGTTATTCATGCTTTAGATATTGTATGCTTTTAGCTTTCCATATTTAGATCGTATCATGCGGTGGATAGATCTATTTGTGGGAAGTGGTACGGTTTTTCATGCAAGTTGTATCACGCGGTGGATAGATTTGCATGATATCGTGCTTGACGGGTTTTAAAGTAGCTAGACATGCGGTGGACTAGTGCTTTGGATCTATGCATGCTTGTTTAATACATGATCACGTTCGTGCTTTACTTTATTCGTGTATCTAATGTTAATCTTTATGGGGATCGGTCATGACCTCGTGTACGTGCATTCTTGTTCAAACAAAGACCGATCGTCGTCATGCTCACGTCATCCATTCGGCAGTGTTATTGTTTCCCTTTGCGGTTTCCCGAATGGTTCTAGTTCGTTGGCAGATAGCTCCTTATAGCTATGTGTCATCTTGCTTGGCTTCTTAGCCGTAAATATGGAACTGTCTGGTACCACCCGGTAAGTTCCAAGCTTTGGTATTTAACTGCTTTATCTTTTGTTAATTTTCAAGAAAAATTGAGCGGCACGTCTTTTGCTCTCGCGCGTGTGAAGCCGACTTTGTTCGGCTTCTTGTGTGTTTGGCGTTGAGTGCACTTTTTGCGTCAACACACTTTTTGGCACGCCCGGTGGGACACGGCCGAATAGATTCAAGATGCCCGAAATCGCAGACCTCATGGATGTTGACCTAGAAGATCTTTCTCCGAGCAGCGGCAAGCAACTTCAAGACGTCGTGGACCGGTTTCGGCGAAGTGTCCGCCGTCATTCAAGAAGAATAGAAGCGGCGTCCCGTATCTAAAGAACGAGATGCCTAGGGTATTGCCGCCGGAGAGAGAGCGACACCACGCCCCGGCGGGGAAAAAGAGGAATGCATGCGGGTGTTCCGAGAATCCGCGGATTACATGCTTAGCAAGCACAACAAGGCTTTCCTCGGTGCGCTCCGGCGGATGATGGTGGCCGTCTTCGGCCACGGCATGGAGCAAGCGTTCGGCAAAGCGCCCGTCCGGGGAGGTGCGTGGACCCGGGCGAGTCAAGCTCTCGGCCGCCACTTCGGAGCCCGCCGGTGCGGCCTCCTCCCCAAAGCGCCGGAAGTCAAGCGTTCCGGCCCTCCGCCACGGAGCCGCCGGGAAGCGGCCGGTTCGGCCTCCGCTGCAGGCCTCGGGGACGCCCAATCCGGCCACCACCGCGGGCAGCACGAGCCAACCCGTGCAACGGCCCGAATCCGTGCCGGCCCACGTACGGAGACTTAGCATTCGGCTCGGCCGGCGCCCCGCTCACTTCCGGCCAGAGGATTGCTCCGGCGACCAACTGGCTGCAGAGAAACTTGTACGGCGGTGGCTATCATGAGGTGGGGAACTACGGGGCGTTTGATGCTTTCCCACATCCAGGATACGCGCCAGCTGCAGGCGCGCAGGAGGACGACGCCCTGGCGCGGAGAATGGCCGAATTGATGCAAAATCAGTTCGGCCTCAAGCCGAAAATGCAGGGACCCGCCTATAAGCCGCCATTCCCGGAATGGTACTACAATGTGCTCTTGCCGCCAAGGGTGAAGCCGCCAACAGAGTTCACAAAATTCTCGGGGCAGGACGACACGAGCACGGTCGAGCACATCCCTCGCTACCTCATGCAGCTCGGGGAGTGCTCGGCTGAGGAGACTTTCAGGGTCCGCTACTTCGCCGCATCGCTGACAGGTCCAGCGTTTCAGTGGTTCACGTCCCCCGCCCCCTGAATCGGTGGCCGGATGGAAGGATTTGGAGCGGAAGTTCCACGCTCACTACTTCAGCGGCAGCTCGGAGAAGAAGCTGATTGACCTTGCGACCATGAAGCGAGAGACATAGCGAGACGCGGCGGCGGAGTTTCTCGGAGGTTCGGGGAGGTCAAGGGCATGTGCTTCTCGCTTAATTTGCCGGATGACCAGTGGCGGCGACATGGTCGGCCGCCGGGATGCTACCGGCCGTACGCGAAAAGTTGTTCGGAATGGAGTTTGAGAATGCGGGACGACTATCACGAAGCTATCATTTATGAGCAATCGGGCGTATGGCTTTAAGAAGGACGCCAAATTTGGCAAGCGAGGCACGACGTCGGCGACGTCTACAACCGTTCTTGGACAAGGCTGATTTGTTCGAGGATTCGATGAGGAATTGGATGTAGCCGCGGCAGAAATCATGTGGGGCAAGGAGCCGTTGACAATGAATCAAGACCGGGTCAAGCGGGACCAAGGGAACTTATGATTTCGATATCACGAAGGGCGATAAATTGTTTGAGCTCTTAGTAAAAGAAGGCCGAATCAAGCCGCCCGAGGGGCATTCCATGCTTCGGCCCGATGGAGTTAAAGCAAAACGTTACCGTGGTTTCCACGACGGGGATTCACACTCCATCAATGATTGCGGGGTCTTCCGGATGAAGATCCGAAGGCTATCCAGGAGGGTCACCTCAAGTTTGATAACAAAATGAAGCTGGATGGCCACCCCTTTCCTCGGAACATGGTAGGCTTTTCTATCAACGTGATAGCGCCGAGGAGAAGGGAAAAGTCAAGGTCTTGACCTCGCCCGAGTCTAGACAAGGTGGAGCGGTGGACCCAGAGCGCCAGGTGACTCTGGAACAGATGCAAGGTGACGCCCCCCGTATTCTTAAGAGCCACATTGAAATTGGGGAGTCATCCAGAGCCAAGCCCAGGGTGACATCGCGCATCCTCCTCAACAAGTGGCAGCGCCAGATTGAGAAAGAGCGTTATCAGAAGAGGCGCTATGAGGAGGAGCAACGCGAGCCGAAGAAGAGGCGCGCGGGGAGCGCGCGCACCGGGGATGCGCCTTCTTCGGGCATTGCCGGAATGAGGGGTTGAAGGCGCCCACGCCGAAGAACTCGTCCGGAATGTAGTGACAAATATGTTGAGTACATGCGAGAAAGCGCAATCGCCGATCCGTCCACGAAAGAATTGGAAGGATCCACCCCAACGGGGATCGGCGCCAAAAAATTGAAGTCATCGATCATCCCAGGAAGCGCCGGGCTGACCTCAGATGGGCTGATCAGGAGGAGGATGAAGATGACTACATCTGGCAGAAGGGGCAATGGTGCCCGCCCGCCCGAGGAGAAGCCGAAGAGACGGGTCCGGCGCTTGAGGAACCGCGAGATGAGGCGGGCGGGATCCGGACGAGGCGGGTGTGGCGCCCCAAGGACCAACCGGAGGGATCGAAGCGTTCGGCTCCTACATGCATGGTATACTTTCTCGCCGAACGAGTTCATGGCTCCTCTCCTGCTAACCGGGTTATGCGGGGAGGAAGCTTCCTTCGATGATGAGCAGCCCGAGGGGATGATGGCACAACTGGTGCTGGCCAAGCAGGCCATCTTCGACAAGCCGGCCAAGAATCGTCATATGAGGCCGCTGTACTTGAGGGGGTACGTCAATGGCAAGCCATTGACCAAGATGTTCGTCGACGGTGGAGCGGCAGTCAACGTAATGCCGTACACCACCTTCAGGAAGCTTGGCATGGGCCCGAGCGATTTGACGCCTACAAGCATCATCTTGAACGATTTCGCGGGAACCCCTCGGACACCAAGGGATGCGCTCACGTGGACTTGATGATCGGGTCCAAGACATCGCTCACCACCTTCTTTGTCATCGAAGGCAAAGGAGCATACGGCCTCGCTTGGGCGGGGCCGGATTCATGCTAAGCGCTTGCGTCCTATCCACCATGCATCAACGGCTTATCCGGTGGATGGATGATGAGATCGAGGTCGTCCAAGCGGACGACTCCGTGAGCGTGGCCAACATGGAACCGGCTTTACGGGGAGTACCGGGGAATTGATTGCTTCTCGAGGCAAGGATCGGGGGGAAGGTCTGTTGAACTGTCGGCGGTGACCAACGGCCGATTCAAGTAGTCGGCTCTTATAGCAATTTTTAATGGAGAACCCCGTAGATGGCACCGATGGCAAATTGGGGCGAGGATTCATGTCGGTCGATAAACCGGAAGAAGTTGACATTGGAAGCGGTGATGAGCCAAGGCCGACGTTCATCGGTGCAAATTTACGACGGACTTCAGGGGGAATTTGATTGAGCTCCTCAAAGAATACAAGGATTGCTTCGCCTGGGATTATTCGGAGATGCCTGGATTGGATCGTTCCATCGTCGAGCATCGGTTGCCAATCAAGCCTGGTTTCAAACCGTATAAGCAACCACCCCGGAAAATCTACAAGGATGAGGTATTGGCTGATGTGAAGAAGGAAATTGAAAGATTACTTGATGCAAACTTCGTTCGGCCATGCAGATATGCGGAGTGGATATCTAACATCGTCCCTGTGTACAAGAAGAATGGAAAATGAGGGTTTGCATAGATTTCAGGGACCTGAACAGAGCTACTCCGATGGACGGATACCCGATGCCTATTGCCGATTTGTTGATTGACGCCGCCGCTGGACACAAGGTGATCAGCTTCATGGATGGCAATGCGGGATACAATCAGATCTTCATGGCAATAGAAGACATTTCAAAGACGGCCTTTAGATGCCCTGGTCATATAGGCCTATTCGAGTGGATCGTCATGACATTTGGATTGAAGAATGCCGGTGCAACCTACCAACGAGCCATGAATTACATTTTTCATGAGTTGATCGGCAAGATTGTGGAGATCTACATTGATGATGTGGTAATCAAGTCCCTAAGTCATGACACCCATTTGGAAGATGTGAAAAGGACCTTGGAGTGCACCCGGAAACATGGTTTGAAGATGAATCCAAACAAGTGCGCTTTTGGGGTTTCAGCTGGAGAATTCTTGGGGTTTTTGGTCCACGAAGGAGGAATTGAGGTTGGCAAAAAGAGTATGAAGGCCATTGATGAAGTTGTTCCTCCAACCAACCTCAAGGAGTTGCAGTCATTGCTCGGCAAGATCAATTTCGTAAGGAGATTCATATCAAATTTGTCACAGAGGGTCTTGCCGTTTTCTCCGTTGTTAAAGTTAAAGAAAGATCAGAAGTTTATTTGGGGTGACGAACAACAAAAGGCTTTCGATGAAATCAAGCAGTACATGAAGGAGCCACCAGTACTGGTTTCTCCCCAGTTGGACAAGCCTTTCAAGTTGTACGTGGCGGCCGATACCAAAACCATTGGATCGACCCTTATTCAAGAATTTGAAGGAAAGGAGCGGGTAATAGCTTATCTTAGCCGAAAACTACTTGATCCCGAAACCGGGTATTCTACGTAGAAAAAGCTGTGCCTTTGTGTGTACTACTCGTGTACAAAGTTTCGGCACTACCGTTGAATGCCGAATGCACCGTATATTCCGGGTTTGATGTGATAAACCATATGTTATCTATGCCAATTTTGAACGGCAGGATTGGCAAGTGGATTTTAGCTTTATCGTAATTTGAGTTGAAGTTCGAATCGGCGAAAGCCATCAAAGGTCAGATCATTGCCGATTTCATAACTGAACATCGCGATCCGTCAATTGATTTGCTTGAGATTACCCCTTGGGCTTTGTTTTTTGATGGATCATCATGTGGCAAAGGTGGGGGAGTAGGGATCCTACTGATTTCGCCTAGAGGTGAGATGTTCGAATTCGCCATCCCTATACAGCCCACTGTCACAAATAATCAAGCAGAATACGAGGCATTACTTCGAGGGCTTCAGTACTTGAGAGAAGCAGGGGCCGTTTCAATTGAAGTTTATGGGGATTCGGAGCCGGTAATCAAGCAATTGAACGGCCAATACGAATGCAAAAGTGAAGCGCTGAGGAGTTACTACGAGGAGTGCAGGGAAATCTTGAAAAGCTTCCCATTGGTAACCCTACAGCACATTCCTAGAGAACATAACGAAGAAGCAAACAGGTTAGCTCAGAGTGCTTCTGGTTACAAAGAGAGCCAAGAAGCGTTTCTTTGCGGAAGTGTGTGAACTAGGGGCGGATCTTGCGGGAGATGATTGGAGGAAAGAGATCGTTGATTACTTGAAGGATCCTTCCCGTAAAGTCTCTAGGAAGCTCAGGTACAAGGCCATAAAGTTCGTTCTTCCGGATGATAATTTATTCTATAAATCGTTAGATGGGGTATTACTACGATGCCTAAGTCCGGAAGAGGCCAAGAACATGATGAGCGAAGTGCACGATGGGATATGTGGAGCGCACCAATCGGCCTACCGTATGAAATGGGTTATTAGACAAGCCGGATGCTTTTGGCCGACGATATTAGAGGACCGCTTTGAGTATTACAAGGAATGTCAGGATTGCCAAAGGTTTGGGAATATTCAAAGGGTCCCTGCATCAGCATTGAATCCCATCATCAAGCCATGGCCATTCAGGGGTTGGGGCATCGACTTGATTGGCCAAATTAACCCGCCATCTAGCAAGGGGCATAAGTTCGTGCTTTTGGCTACAGATTATTTCACTAAATGGGTTGAGGCGATTCCACTAAAGAAGGTGACGTCAGAAAACATGGTTGAATTCGTCAAGGAACACATCATCTACCGATTTGGGATCCCTCAGACGATTACCACTGATCAAGGGGCACAATTTGTGTCACTGGAGTTCAGGGAATTTGCCGAAAGCATGGGGATCAAATTGTTTAATTCCTCTCCCTATTATGCCCAGGCTAATGGCCAAGCAGAGGCTTCTAATAAGATCATGATCAAGTTGATACAAAAGAAGATCGATCAGAAGCCAAGAAGGTGGCATTCGGTTCTCAGCGAAGCACTGTGGGCTTACCGAATGGCCCCCCATGGAGCCACAAAGACTTCTCCTTATGAGTTGGTTTACGGACATCACGCAATTCTGCCTTGGGAGATGCAATCAGATTCAAGGAGAGTGGTGCTGCAGAAGGATTTAAGCTCCAAAGATTACAGTGGCCTAATGATGGACGAGCTGGAGGATTTACATATGATCCGTCTTAGAGCCCTGGAAAACATTGAGAAAAACAAACTGCGGGTTGCCAAGTACTACAATAAGAAGGTAAAAGTAAGGCAATTTGCGAAGGCGATCTAGTGTGGAAAGCATTATTGCCGATTGGAACTAAATACGATGAATTCGGCAAATGGTCCCCTAACTGGGAAGGACCTTTTCGTGTGGTCAGATGCGTCCCTGGTAATGCATATATATTGAAAACTTTGCTAGGAGAAGAATTTTCCGCTGCAATAAATGGAAGATATCTGAAGAAATATTATCCTAGCATTGAGATCGATCGGTGATTACACACATCTGGCACAGAGATAGCCGGCACTCAAGAATGAGGCCGCCTTCAGAACAAAAATCCATGAACAGGAAAAATGGCCAATGTCTAGATGCATTGCCCTTAGCACGAAAACTACAATTACAACTGCTTCTTGCAGGTTTACATCTAACAACCCTGATGGTCAGATCCCCAAGGAGGTGGGAAGCAGAAGGCGTGGAGAAAGAAGCGAAAGTATGATCTAATCTTTTCTTTACTTCTTCGGCTGCTGCTCCCTCTTCAGTTGTTCCAGGACCACCGTGACGGCAACTTGGAACGCACGGGGATGACCATGGTTGGCGGCCTCTACCAAGCTATCCCAGGCCGTTTTCAGGTTGTTGTACCTGTCAGAGACATCTGAAGCAGAGGAATCAAGGTTAGGGGCAAGAAATCCGGATGCAAGCATGAAGAAGTCAGAAGTGCTTACCCCCTACTAGTGCTTCCAGAGCCATGCGACGCTCGCGCTCGGCTTGGCAAAGGGCGGTGACGTCCCTGAGACCATGCTCCAGATGCCGAACACGGCGGCGCGGTCGATGGTTGGTCTTCGTTCAGGCGTGGCCTCCTCTCGCCTCGAGGGAGGAATCGGAGGAAATGTACTCCGGCACATCTTCGGTCCCAATGATCTCTTCGGGGAGCAAATCAAGACCGAAAAAGGAAAAGAAAGGAGAACATGAAGCGCGAGATCATGCGGAAGAACGAGGAGTAGATCAAGGGATAACTCACTCCCGAATCGTGCGCTTCTTTGATGAGCTGCTCTTCTGAGGTTGCTTGCCCTTGTCCATGGCTTTGGGGTTTTTCTCCTCTGAGGATGGGGAGGAGATGAGAAATGATGGATGAGTGTGCGAGTGGATTTGCAGGGCATCCCGGCAGGCTATTTTATTGACCGAAGGGGTGCA
Source organism: Cenchrus americanus (assembly GCA_947561735.1). Taxonomy (NCBI): domain Eukaryota; kingdom Viridiplantae; phylum Streptophyta; class Magnoliopsida; order Poales; family Poaceae; genus Cenchrus; species Cenchrus americanus. Next base: position 80,886,155 of record OX387240.1, read on the forward strand.
TTGGGAGTGATGACCAGCTAGTACACACTGTTGGAATACCAAACGGCAGGGTTTTCTCCCAAGTGCGAAGGGTTTTGTTTGAACAGTGTTCATGGATTGCCGAATCGGGATCTTCTGTGGATTTTGCGCCAAGGGGCAGTTGTTCTTGCGCATTCGGCTCAAGATAGTTCCCGGATGCATTCGAGGAAAACAAGGTTCACGGATGCAAAGTGCGAAGAGGATCATCACAAAACAAGCACAGGATTCAAAAGCTCTTCATTTATTGCCGATATTTACACATCCCTAGTACAATCTAGTCGAAGAGTCTGTTCAACACAGATTGGGGATGGGTAATTTCGGCAATGGCGTCGCCGTGGCCGTCGAGGCGCTCCAGGATGAGCTCGATCTCGTCGATGTCCTCCGGCGCGCCGCCCGAAGCCACGTGGCTCGGTAGAGTAGTCGACGTCCGTATGCGTCGCCATGGCAGCCAGGCCCAAGGTGGTGCCCAGACGAACGCCATGGACGGCCACCTCGTCGACGCGGTGCTCCACCGCGGCAAGGCGCTCCGCCGGCGTGGCGCCACGGGCATTCACCTTCTCCGCCGACCGCTCCACCGCCGCCTTCACCGGTCGAGCTCGGCGTCGCGGGATGCAAAGAGCAAGAAGAAAAGATTAGCATCAAAAGCGGGCCGAATCAAGAATCGCTTTCGCAGCCGTACCGTCGATGGCTTCCGGCACTGTTTGCGCCGGTCCTCCCACTCCGGCTTGGCTATGCCCGCCTTCTTGGAGACGTCCTCCCGGCTCACGCCGGAAGCCTCCAGCTCCTCCTTGAAGCGGAGGGCATCAACTTCCCCGTACGGCACGGGGGAGTGGCCATCGGACTCCGAAGAGTCGTCCGGAAGGGGTTGATTGGCCGGCGCCGGAGATGGATTCCACTGGATCAATCTGAAAAAGGGATGATCGTCAAGGCAAGAAGAGAATCAGAGCTGAATCAAAGAGGAGGAATCGACGATCATTACCTCCGGCGCGCGTTGGCGCTGCTCCCCTCTGCCTCATTGGAGGCGCGGCGGCGGTTGAGGCGGCGCACCATGGTGGCTTGGGATGTGCACTGTTTGCAGAAAGGCTGAGATTGGCAAAGATTCGAAAGATAGAAGGCCTGGTGGAGAGCTAGGGGCACCTACGGTTGCATTTATAGGCCTGGCAGGATGAATCGTGGCTTCGAGTCGTGGTGTTGAATCGTGGCGCATATCCCAAGAAAATCGGAAGGTGGAAAGGTTTTCTTGGCCAGCCCGTCGACGGGTCGCTTGGAGTTCTAGGCTGAGCCGCGCTGATCGGTTCGGCTAACGAAAATCAAAGTGCCATTCGGGAGTTGGCGTTTCATTACCGAATGGGTCGTTCAGCGTTATATCTGAAGGTGCGCAGAGGAAAAGGAACAAATTGAAAGGTTGTCACACCCGATTTTACAAGGAAAATCGAATGCATCTCATATGTGCGCCGGGATCATTTACACACACATGATTAGACAAAACGAGAGTAATACCATTGCCGTAATAAAACTTACAAGAGTTTAAACCAAGTATGACATCCTTTATTACATCCATAGGGGTGGACTCGAAGGTCCGAACAAGACGATAACTAAACGACGACGAGCAACTCCATCGCTGACATCCACAGGCATGATGAGCGGGGGATCCGCATGCCTAGAACTCCTCGAAGTCGCTCCAATACTCGTCCTCGCCTCCGACGTTCTCCTCTGAACAGCGGTAAGCAAGGGTGAGCACACTTATGGTTGGAGCTCGGCAAGTGGGGGAAAATGCAAGGCCATCAAGGATAGGCTATGGTTCACGGCGGTAAGCATTTTATAAGTTGGTCAAGTTTTATTAGCAAGCACCTAGTTACTAGATGTAAGTGTATACCAACCCACTTAACCTTAAAAGAAACCTCAAACCAAACCTCCAACCCGTGATTTGCATTAATTTTCAAGTTTATTACTCATGTGAGGGTCCAAGCCGCTCGTGACCGTGAGCACGGCCGATCGATCGTTTTACACTCTACGAGAGGTTGTACACTTTACCCACGGTTCGTGTTCCCCATCTTGCCCTGGTTAGCTAGACCCTTAAACACTTCCAAGGTGAGTGGCTAGGGGTCCACTACAAAGCCTTTACAAAGGAAAGAAGAGAAACCAACAGCCCCGCAACAAGCAGAGCGGCGGAGCGGGCCATAACCCTCCCTAGTGGTCAACACCTTAGCCAAGGTCGCTACCCCAAAAGGACCGGGCTATACCCCTTCAACTCCGGCCCCCGTGCCCCTCTCGGAAAAGAGCTATCAGCTACCCCACTCTCCTAATTAATTGGCTAAGCCAGAGCCATGTGGACTGTGGTTGTACTGTTATCTTGGGTGGTTCTCCATGTTCCGATTATATCAAGTTGTCTAGTTTAAAGCACAAGCACATACATAAACAAAACTGAGATGTACAACATAAACAAAACATAACCAAACTTATGTTGAGCAAGCTAAGCATTTATCTACCCCAAACATAAGTTTAAACAGGGTTGATCAAGGTAAAGTGGTAAAGCATCTAGTCAAGTCCTTAGCTAGGTGTTTGCCCATCAGTTTTATGCATAACAACAGGACTAGTAAACATTGTTTAGCATGCAGTGTCATAGGTTCAAAAGATTATGCAGAGGGGGAAAACCACTTGCCTTCCTCTACAAGCTGGGTGAATTCCTCTTCAAAGGCAGGTTCTTCCTGATCACTTCCGACAGGGAGCTCAGACGAAACAGGCACGATATCTACGAGTCAAACATGGATAACAATCAATAAACAAAACAGTACACCAAACAGTAGTAAAACTGGTAAATTTGCTGTTTAAAAGATTCTACTCGTCGAGACGATCATTTCGGTATATAGAACGTTAAAAACGGAGTTAAAATGAGAAAGATATGATTAAAACAGTTTTCGGGGGCCTATTTGCAAGAATACTATGTTTACGGGGTTGTTTATGAATAAATTCAGGGGCTAAAACATTTTTATAAATTAAATCAGAGGGTCTAGGTGCAAAAAGAAGTGTAAAGGGCCTAAAACAAGATTAAACGGGGCGGATAGGGGCTAGATTGCAAGAATCAGGACCTAACCGTGAATATTCTTAAAGGTGGAAGGACCGGCTTGCTAATATTTGAAATCCCAGGGACTCTTAATCAAATCTGCCACTCCGCACCGTGGATCTTAGATCCAACGGCGGGCGTCGCAAGGGTGCACCGTGGACCTGGCCGTGGGCGCGGTCCATGGGTCCACCGTGGACCACCCCACTTAAACGAAGGGGTACGCGATCCCGCGGCCGTCCGCGCGTGATCTAACGGCTCCGGATGAGTGCGTGCGGCGGGCGGCGGCGATGACGCCGGGAACGGGGGGCGGCGCGGCGGCGTGCGGCGAGGAGCTCGCCGGTGTGAGCTCTCTACGGCGTTCCGGCCACTACTCGACTATAGGTTGGCGCAAAATGATGTGGGAGAGCGTGCGCACATGATCGTGGGCTCTATGGGCGCAATTAGGCTTCACCGGCGGCCCGCACCGTGAGGGGGCGGCGCGGTTGCTCCGGCGAGCCCGGCGGGGAAGGCGCTAGGCGCGATAAGAAGGGAAATTGGGCGAGAGATGTTTGCTTACCACACACCGGAGAGGAGGACGGGCAAGAGGGTGAAGAGGAGGCGGCAACGGGGCGGCTTGGCGACGGCGGCGGCTCGGGCGGCGCTCCGGTGAGCTCGGGGCGCGGCTGCCACGGGCGTCGGGGACGTGAACCCGCGGGCACACGTGCTTGTCAAGCTCCTTGCGAACCTAATGATCAAAAGAAACGGGCGGGGAGGCCTAGCCCTTCACGGGCGGCGACGAATCGACGGTGGCGGCGGAAACCGAGGCGGCGGCGGCTGTTGGAATTGAGCTCGGGCTCGTGCGCGTGTGCGTTGCAGAGGCGAAAGGGGAGCCAAGGAGTGCGTGAGCGAGCTTATAAGGACCCGAGGAAGGGGGGGCGACGGGAGATGGGCGGACCCGAGCGGCGGCGCCTGCCATTGATGGCCGCGGCCATCATGGCTCGGTGTAAAGAAAGGGGAAACGGCCCCAATTGATCAAGGGCAGTTACTTGACTTAATTGGCAGGCTCGGGGAGGAAAGAAAGGAAGGGGAAGAGGCGGGAGCTAGGCGGACTCGGCGGCATGCGACGGCGGCCGGCGGACGCGGGGGAAGAAGAAAGGAAGGAGGGGGAATAGGGGCCGACGGGTGGGGTCCGCCCGTCGGCACCGCCGCGAAAAAAAGAAAAGGAAAGGGGAGAAGCGGTGGGCCGGCGGGGGGAGTTGGGGCGGGCCGCCCGGGGCCAAAATAGAGCCGGCGCGCTTTTGTTTTTTTTTTTTTTCTTTTTCAAACTTCATTTTCAAATCCTTTTTCAACTCAAATTCAAATCAAACTTTTGCAAACTTTTCTCAAATATTTTATAGACTTTTTAGAGACCACTCAAGCAACAAAACCATGCAAGCCAAATGATGATGCACATACACTTGTTGTTTCTAACTTTATTATATTATCTTTAATATTTTTAGAGCTCAATTTATTTAGCATTTTAATCTCCTTAAATCCCTAAGACAATTTAAGTTGCTAAGTAATTTTCAGTGATGGAATTTTAGGGTGTCACAAATCCTACCCCCTTAAAGAGAATCTCGTCCCGAGATTCAGAAGATTTAGAGAACAGCTGAGGGAAGTCTTCCTTGAGTTCATCCTCTCTTTCCCAAGTTGCCTCTTCCTCGGTGTGATGACTCCACTGCACTTTGCACATTCTGATAATCTTACTCCTGGTAACTCTTTCTGACACATCCAAGATCTTAACAGGGTATTCCTTGTATGTCAGGTCATTCTCCATTTGAATATCCTCTAACTGTACCGGTTCTATCCTAACCTCACTTGTGCATTTCTTTAACTGTGATACATGAAACACGTCATGAACTCCGACAAGCCGCGCCGGCAACTCTAATCGGTATGCTACTTCTCCTTTCCGTTCCAAAATCTTGAAAGGTCCGATAAATCGAGGTGATAGCTTTCCTCGACATTAAACCTTCGTAACCCGCGAATGGGTGACACTGCGAGGTATGCATGATCACCGACTTCCAAAATCACCTCTCTTCGCCGAGGGTCGAGCATAACTCTTCTCGTCTTGATTGTGCTTGCCTTAAGATTCTCCCTTATGATTTCAACTTGCTTTTCGCTTCTCGTATGTTGTCCGGCCCAAAGAACGCGCCTTTCACCACCGATTCCAAAACAACGGTGTTCTACACTTCCTTCCATACGAGCTTCAAAAGGTGCCATCTTGATCTTTGGATTGATAGCTGTTGTTATAAGCAAACTCGCATAAGGCAAACTCTTATCCCAACGCGCCACTCGTTCTTTAATGCACAAGCTCTCAACATATCCTCGAGTATCCGATTTGTTCTCTCCGCCCGCCCATCCGTCCGAGGATGGTATCTTTCGAGCGAAGTTTAACTTTGTATCCATTGATTCATGCAACTTCGCCAAAACCGTGAGGTGAACCGTGTGCCTCGATCCGACACTATCTTCTTCGGTACCCCGTGCAAACACACTATCCTTGAATTATACAACTCGGCCTAGCTTCACTCCGTATAGGTCGTCTTCACCGGAATGAAGTGCGCTACCTTGGTTAGTCTATCCACAATAACCCAAATAGAATCATACCCGTCACGAGTACGAGGTAATCCTACTATGAAATCCATACCGATTTCCTCTCATTTCCACTCGGGTACCTTCGGAGGTTGTAACAATCCCGCCGGTCTTTGATACTCACCTTCACTCTTTGACACACATCACACAAGGCTACATGAGCGCTACATCTTTCTTCATCCCATACCACCGGTATCTCTCGCTTCAAGTCCCGATACATCTTGGTACTACCGGGGTGTATAGAGTAAGCCGAATCATGTGCTTCCTTCAAAATAGCTTCTCTCAATTCCTTGATCTCGGGCACACGGATTCTCGTTCTTAAACCACACCGTTCCTTGCTCATCTTCTCCGAATTCCGGAACTTTGCCTAACTTAATCGCTTTCGTATTCCGCAATCTTGGCATCGCCAACCGTCCCTTCTCGATATCCCCGCTCAAGGGTCGACTCGATCTCTAATGTCGAGTCTCACTTGAAGCAACCATTCCCAAGTTAAGCTGTGCCATCTCCCAACATAGCTCCCGAGGTAACGGTGTCCCAATAGCATGTTAGTTTGTCCCTTCCGACTCAAAGCATCTTCCACAACATTTGCCTTTCCTAGATGATACTGGATATCCAAATCATAATCTTTGATCAACTCTAACCATCTTTTTTGCCTCAAATTCAGATCCGTCGGGGACAGCCCTAAGGGTCCCCCTAAACAATGGGGGAAAACCCACTTAAAACCCGAACGAAACACGTTAAGCCTAACCATGCGGGTGACTAACCATGCGAGACACGGCCCACGCCGGACCCCGACGGCCCACCAAGACGACGCCCCCTTAGAAATCCCCTCGAGCGGGCTCCGCCCGCTCGAGGGCGCGCTCCCCCTCGGGCGGGCTCCGCCCCGTTCGAGGGGCAACTCCCCCCACGAGTGGTTTCGCCCCGCTCGAGGTCTCACTCCCCCTCGAGCGGGTCTCGTCTCGCTCGAGGGATAGCCCCGCCCTCGGCCGGGGCCCGCCACGCTCCACGGGCGCCCCGCACGCGTGCGCCGGCCCCGTACACGGGCCTTTAACGCCCGACGCCGTAGGACGGCGCCATCATGCGCCGGGGGCTCGCGCCCGGTGCCGCCGCACCAACTCCCCGAGGGAGGAGCCCATCCCCGCCACCGTGGGGATGGACCGTGCGTACGGCCGGTGTCGGTCCCGTGACACCGCGCGCCCACTACGCACGGCTAACGCGCCCGACCCCTCGAAGGGGGCCGGGCGCACCCTCAATTTCACTTTCCCGTGACCCTACGGGGTTGGGTGAGGGGCGCTAGGCCGGTGGATGGCCATCCCGGTCACCGTAACGGCGCGGCCGCCGTACCCACGCGTGCGTGCGCACGCCCGCGCTGCGGAAGAACCACTCGCTACCGCGGAGCGCATTGGGAAGGAACGCCGTTCGCCCGCTCCCCGTGCCCCGTACCGGCCATCATCGCACCTCCCTCGAAGCCTATCGAGGACGCCACCACCATCCGCCGCCCTCCTACCCTCGAACCGCCACCGTTCGGGCACGGGGTAGGCCATCATGGCCGGATCGCAGCGAGGATCGTCCGGACGGCCGCCCACTCTACGGCGTAGCACGACGTGCACCCCCACGTAGCTAGATAGCGCGGCGTGCATGTAACTCGCCGCCCCCTTGGCCTATAAAAGGGGAGGCGAGCCCCCAGCCGCGGGGGAGGAGGAACGAGTTCAGTTCAACACAACACACCGTGCACTCACTCTCTTATTCTCCCACAACATCTTCAGCCACTCTCCCAGGGACTTGGAAGCCACGCCTCCTCTCCCGCCTTGCTTGTACTTGCCCCACTACAAGCACCCCCGGTGCTGAGCAATATAGTGCCACGAGCACACCCCTGCTGGACGTACGGCCCCGCGGCCGGAACCAGGATAAAACCTTGTGTCATTTGTTGCTTGGCATCGACCATTGAGGGATAGACCTAGGCGCTATCTACGGTTAGTGTCGGGACCATATTCCGCACCGACGTTGGCGTCCACCGTGGGGCAAACGAGCGCCTAAGGTCATTTCACCAACTCCCTCCATGGTGATTCGCACCGAGTATCGTTCTACACGCTATTGCATGGGTAGCTCGGACCCCCTCCCGCCGGTTCGAAATCCGCTTCGGGGACCCGAACTTTCGGGCCACGGGGAACGGCTATCGATGCGCCTCACTAATCGTGAGGAACTCCGCGCGCGGCGTCGGCCGGTCCGCCGGACCCCCGCCACGCGCGCGACACCGGCGTAGACGCCCGCGAGCACGGATGTCGCGGGTCCGTCGACGCCGCGACGCCGCCGTCGCTGCGGGCTACGCTCGCGCCGGGCGCGGTCCGAGCGGCGGCGGGCCGAGCGTGCCGCCTCCCAACGTGGCGCGCCCACCGTCACGACGGCCGCCACCGCCCCGGCGGGACCGCGTGCGGTCTCCGACCGCGCATCCCCATTGGGGCCGCGTGGCGCCACGACGGCCCATAACGCCAACGTGAACACGACGATGCGCGAGGGTTCCGCCCGGCCGCCACGTCTTCGTCGCCGGGGACCCCGCACCTCGGCGAGCGGACGAGTGATCCCTGGGCTCCGTCGACACGATGCCACCCGCCAACCGCCACGGGTACGCGGAGTGGGACTTCTCCGGCGTGCCGGACCCGGGGCCGCGTTCGGGCGCTTCCTCGACGCCACGGACTACGCGGTTTGGTCGCTCCGACGACTCCCGCACCGGGAGCTACGACCCCACGCGGGAGTGTTGCGCCGTCATCACCAACGACCCGGCTAACGCCGCCGGCGCGGTGGGCGCCGGAGACGGGGAAGTCACACCCCGCCCCGGGGATCACTACGCGCCCGGCCGCGGGGCCAAGCGCTCCGCCGGGGCCGACGTCGACGCACGCCGGTGGCCCAAGCCCGCGAGCTCGAGGCCAAGCCGGCGGAAGAGTACCGAACGGTGCGGTTGCTCCGCGCCTCAATGGCGGGGGGGAGGCCTCCGCGCGTGGCGAACGCGCGCGGGAGGCCGGGGCCGACGGGTCCACGATCGCCTCAACACCGCCACTAACGTCGGAAACGCGGACGTGCCCCCACGGGCGAGCCGAAGCTCGTCGCCGCCGCGACGCCGCTACGGGCTATGCCAGCACCCTCGACCCCCGAGGCTCGAGATATGCACCGCGAGGTGCAAACTCTCATCGAGCGGGCGGCCGTCCGGCCGGGCCGAAAGCTCGGCCTCACACATCCGCCAACAGGGGGGATGCGCGGGGCGATGAAGCCGCACCAGGGGGCGAACCCTCGGTGCACGCGGGGGGGCCGGCGGGGCATCCCACCGAGCAAGGGCGCACGCCGGTCAAGGAACGACTCCTTGACGCACGCGAGGCGCCGGGATGGCGACGCCCGCAACGTCATCAACGCCAGGCGCACGGGCAGGGCGGACGCACAAGCGGCCAGGGGTTACCACCCTCGAAGGGGTGGACGCTACGACAGCGGCGAGGATCGCTCCCCGACGCCGGAGCCCCCGGGCACCCGTGTGTTCGGGGCCGGGAGATCCGCACGGCGGCGTTCCCCCGCCGCTTCCGTCAGCCCTCGACGATCGTCAAATACAACGGAGAGACGGACCCTCGCGTTCGGCTCAACGACTACCGCCTAGCTCGTCACGCGGGCGGGGCCACTAGCGACGAAGTGATCATCCGCAACTTGCCCCCGCATCCGGGCGACGCGGCCCGACATGGCTCGAGCACTTGCCCGCCGGCCCGCATCCATACCGGGACGATCTAGTCCACACGTTCGTGGGCAACTTCCAGGGCACGTACGTGCGCCCCGGGAACTCCCCGGGACTCGCGCTCCGCACGCGCGAAGCCCGGCGAGTCGCTGCGGGACTTCATACGGCGCTTCTCCAAGCGCTGCACGGAGCTCCCCAGCGTGGCACAGTCCGAGATCGTGCACGCGTTCCTCGAGGGCACCACGTGCCGGGACCTCGTGCGCGAGCTGGGACGCAGCCCGCCTACGGACTCAAACGAGCTGTTCGACATCGCCACCAGCTTCGCCTCCGGAGAAGAGGCCGTGGGGGCAATCTTCGACGGCAAGAAGGGCAAGCGCTCGAGGACACGCCCGCGAGAGGGCGGCGGGTCCAAGGAGCCGCGCCGCAACGACAAGCGGGGCAAGAAGGGGAAGAAGCCGCGCCGCGAGGCGCGCGAGCGGGGCGCAACGGCGGCAACGCCGAGGCCCTCGCTGTCGACCCGGCTCGACGGGGCCCTCGACCGGCCCCTCGAGGCCCGGGAGTGTTTGACGACATGATGAAGAAGCCATGCCCCTACCACAAGACCCCAGTGCAACACACCCTTGAGCAATGCGACATGCTCAAGAAGTTCTATGGCCGCGCCGCCGCGAAGGAGGCAGAGGCCAAGAAAGACGGGGGCGATGGCGACGCCGGCGGCTTCCCCGCCGTCGAAAATGTGTTCCTCATCTTCGGGGGGACCTACCGTCGACATGTCGACCCGGGCCGCAAGAAGGAGCGGCACGAAGTCCTCGCCGTAGAGAGAGCGCCTCCGGCCTTCCTCAAGCGGTCGAAGGATGCCATCACCTTTAGCCGGGACGACCACCCAAACCGTATCCCGAACCCGGGCCAGTACCCGCTGGTGGTCGATCCCATCATTGGGAACGCCCGGTTTTCGAAGGTCCTTATGGACGGAGGCAGTAGCCTCAATATCCTCTTCGCGCACACATTGCGCCGATGGGGATTGGGCCGGGACCAGTGCGGCCCGAGCCACGAAGCCGTTTCACGGCATCGCGCCCGGCAAGCAGGTTCAACCCCTCGGGCAGATCGATCTGCCCGTCTGGTTCGGTACCCCCAAGAACTTCCGTAAGGAAACCCTCACCTTCGAGGTGGTGGGGTTCAAAGGGGCCTACCATGCCATACTTGGGCGACCATGCTATGCCAAATTCATGGCGGTCCCCAACTACACGTACCTGAAGATGAAGATGCCGGGTCCTAACGGCGTCATCACCGTCGGGTCGTCTATCGAGCACGCATTCGACTGCGACGTCGAGTGCATGGAACATGCAGAGGCACTAGCGCTGGTCAACACGGCCGGAGAAGATGGTCAACGAGGACCTCAACTCCGCGGCCAAGCACGTCGGCACCTTCGAGGCCGCCGAACAGACCAAAGGGGTCCCCCTCGACCCCTCAGCCCCCGAGGGCAAGGCGTTGAGGGTCAGCTCGACCCTCGACCCCAAATAGGAAGCAGTGCTCGTCGACTTCCTCCGCGCCAACGCCGACATCTTCGCGTGGAGCCCCTCGGACATGCCAGGCATCCCGAGGGAAGTCGCCGAGCACTCCCTTGACATCCTGCCAAACGCCCGCGCCGTGCAGCAGCGGCTGCGCCGCTTCGACGAGGAGCGGCGACGGGCAATCGGAGCGGAGCTGCGGAAGCTCCTCGAGGCCGGATTCATCAAGGAAGTATTCCACCCTACGTGGCTAGCCAATCCCGTGCTTGTAAAGAAGAAAAATGGGAAATGGCGGATGTGTGTAGACTATACCGCCTTAATAAAGCATGTCCCAAAGTTCCTTTTCCTCTCGCCACGCATAGATCAAATCGTTGACTCAACCGCCGGGTGCGAATTGCTCGTTTCCTTGATGCCTATTCGGGATATCACCAAATAAAAATGAAGGAGTCCGACCAGCTCGCGACTTCGTTCATCACACCGTTCGGGACGTTCTGCTACGTCACGATGCCCTTTGGCCTCAGAAACGCGGGCGCAACATATCAGCGCTGCATGCAGCACGTTTTTGGGGATCACATCGGGCGGACGGTCGAGGCTTACGTGGACGACATCGTCGTCAAGACCAGGAAGGCGGACGACCTGGTTAACGACCTTGGCGTCGCGTTCGGCTGCCTACGGGCCAACGGGGTCAAGCTAAACCCCGAAAAATGTGTCTTTGGAGTGCCGCGGGGCATGCTCCTAGGATACATCGTCTCCCAGCGGGGAATCGAGGCCAACCCTGAAAAGGTCGCGGCCCTCGAACGAATGGGTCCAATTCGGGACCTCAAAGGGGTGCAGAAGGTGTTGGGGTGCCTCGCCGCCTTAAGCCGCTTCATCTCGAGGCTCGGTGAGAAGGGCCTCGCCCCTCTACCGGCCGCTCAAGAAGCACGAGCGCTTCTCTTGGACCGCCGAGGCCCGGGCGCGCTCGACAAGCCGAAGGCGTCTCGACGCACGCTCCAATCCTCACGCCGCCGCGAGACCGGCGAACCCCTGCGGCTCTATGTAGCCGCAACCACCCGGGTGGTCGGCGCCGTGATCGTCGTGGAGCGCACGGAGGAAGGACACGCCCTACCCGTGCGGCGTCCGGTCTACTACATCGGCGAGGTCCTCTCGGACACAAAGACGCGCTACCCACGGGTCCGAAGGCGCCGTACGCAGTGGTTCTTGCGCGGCGCAAGCTCCGCCACTACTTCGAGGCCCACCCGGTCACGGTGGTCTCCTCCTTCCCGCTAGGAGAGATCATCCGCAACCCCCGACGCGGCGAGTAGGATTGCCAAATGGTCCGTGGAGCCGATGGGTGAGACGCTTGCCTACGCCCCGCGCAAGGCCATCAAATCGCAAATCCTAGCCGATTTCGTCGCCGAGTGGACGGACACGCGATTGCCGCCCCCTCAAATTCAAGCAGAGGCTTGGACTGCGTTCTTCGACGGCTCGGTGATGAAGACGAGAGCGGGCGCGGGCTCGCTCTTCGTGTCACCCCTCGGGGAGCACATGCGCTACGCAGGTGCGCCTCCACTTCCCCGCGTCCAACAATATGGCCGAGTACGAGGCCCTCCCTCTCGCGGCCTCAAAATCGCCATCGAGTTGGGCGTCAAGCGCCTCGACGTGCGCGGGGACTCGCGACTCGTGATCGATCAAGTCATGAAGAACGCGAGCGCCATGATGACAAGATGGAGGCCTACCGCAAGGCCGTGCGGGCCCTCGAAGACAAGTTCTACGGCATCGAGCTTAATCACGTACCCCGCCGATACAACGAGGAAGCGAGACGAGCCGGCGAAGATCGCGTCGGGCGGGTCACCGTTCCCCCAAACGTTTTCGCGCGTGACATCGCTCAACCCTCGGTCGTCTTCGAGCCCTACCCCTCGAATCACGACGGACCCTCGGGGGCTCCCTCGAATCCAGCGGGTGCGGAACCCATGGATGAGGACCCCTCGAACGAGGCGTACGTGCTCTCCCTCCTCGAGGGGTACGGCTCCCACGAGGCCGTCGCGATGGACATCGAGCCGGCTCCCGTCCAGGCGGACTGGCGGGAGAAGTATATTACCTGGATCGCTCGAGGGGAACTCCCCGAAGACCGGGCCGCGGCTAGGCGCATCGCCAGGATGGCCAAGTCATTCACCCTCGTCGACGGCGAGCTGTACAAGCGCGCCGCCTCCGCATCCTACAACGGTGTGTGCCCATTCCCGAGGGGAGCGAGCTCCTACGGGACATCCATGCGGGGATCCGTGGCCACCACGCCGCACCCGCACCCTCGTCGGCAACGCGTTCCTCCAAGGCTTTTTGCGGCCTGCCGCGGTCGCGGACGCCAACGAAATCGTACGCACCGCGAAGGGTGCCGGTTCTACGCCCGCAAGTCCAACTTGCCCGCTCATGCCCCGCAAACGATCCCCGTGACATGGCCGTTCGCCGTGTGGGGGTTGGACATCGTCGGGCCCCCGCGGAAGGCGCCGGGGGCTTCACCCACCCGCTAGTCGCGATCGACAAATTCTCCAAGTGGGTGGAGGTGCGCCCCATCACGAATTTAAGGGCCGAGCGGGCGGTCACGTTCTTCACCGACATCGTCTACCGCTTTGGAGTGCCAAACTCCATCATCACGTACAACGGGTCCCGGTTCATGAGCCGGAAGTTCTTGGAGTTACGTGATAAGTTCCACATCCGCGTGGATTGGGAGGCCGTGGCACACCCACGGACCAACGGCCAAGTAGAGCGTGCCAACGGCATGATCCTACGGGGCCTCAAGCCCCCGAATTTTCGACCGACTCAACAAATGCGGGCGAAAATGGCTCCAAGAACTACCGGCGGTCGTGTGGAGCCTAAGGACAACCCCAAGTAGAGCCACCGGGTTCACCCCATTTTTTTCTAGTCCACGGCGCGGAGGCCGTCCTCCCCACGGATTTAGAATATGGGTCACCCAAGGTTCGAGGCTACGACGAGGATGCTAACCGGGCGAGCCCGCGAGGACTCGCCGGACCGCCCGGACGAGGCACGCCTCGTAGCCTTAATGCACTCCGCGAGGTATCGGCGGTCCCTAAGACGCTACCAAGCACGCAAGATACGTCGGCGGGACTTCGGCCGAGGGGGATGCGGTCCTAAGGCCGCGCCAAGATAACCGAGGGCGCCACAAGCCGTCGCCCCCATGGGAGGGACCCTACGTCGTGGTGAAGGTGCTCAAGTCGGGCACTTACAAGCGGCCAACGAGGACGGTGAAGAGCTCACCAACGCTTGGAACATCCAACAGCTACGTCGCTTCTACCCTTAGCTAGGATTTTCCAAGTATTTTTGTTGTAAAAATCACATTGCCAACGCCCCAATTGGCAACGACCATGTAAATACGTCAAGTCTAATGAAAAGGATAACTCGGCTTTCCCCTGAAACCCAAGTTACCCTCGGGGGCTACTGCGGGGGGCATCCCCCCCCAAAATGGTCCCATTTTTTCGCGCAAAAAACAAAACAACACGCGCTAAGTTTGTTTCCTACTTCAACTTCGAGCCACGATTCGAACAGGGCGCAGGCGGCACAGCGGAAGGAGCGTGCGAGCCAGAGATAGCCTACGCCGCGTGGCTATGGCCCTTCTCTCTCGCCTCCAACCCAGCGGGCCCCCTACGAAAATCGAACTCCCCTAACTAGAATCTACTCAGGAAGAAGGAGAAACAAAAAGCGTAATAAACAAACAACTTCACTTACAACGACTGCTTATGTTCATGAAACAACTTGTTTGTTTACAAAAGGCCACGAGGCCAGAATTCTGATACACGTAAACAAAAAATGGGCCTAGCGCCCAACTGCTTTCGAGCAGGAGGAGCGAAGAAAGCATCGGCGACGTCGGGAAGAGGAATTCTTCGAAGGCCTCGGCGAGCGACCCGGCGGCGTCAGCAGCGAGCGCATCCGCGCGCTCCATGGCCACCTCATCCTCGACGCCCTCGGGCACGACGTAGCCTTCCGCCAGCGCCTCGAAGTTCACCTCGTAGTGGGATCGCACCACTCCGAGGGCCTTCTGGACACCCAGCTGCAACGCCCGGCGCATCCGCTCGGTGACATGGCCACCGAGGGCACGCAGACGGCTGGCCAGGGAGCTGCCGGCCTGGGCATCGCCCTCCTCGACGACGAGGGGGTCTCGAGGGCCGTATCGCGCAATTCCCGCAACTCTGCTCGGAGGAGTCGTAGGAAGCCTGCAGCGCCTCGGCCCGCTCAGCCGCGTGCCCTAAGGCGGTGCGCAAGCCTGAAATCGACAAGACAAGAAGAAATCAGGAAAAGGGAATGCGAGTTCCCAAACGAAAAAACAACAAGCAAGGGTCAAACAGTGGCTCACCTTCGACTTGCTTCCTCTCCATCTCGAAGTCCGGCGCACGGCCTCGGCCAGAGCGGCTCGAGGCGGCCGGACGGTTTCGCCTGCTCGCGGAGGGCCGGCTCTGGTTGGCGTTGCGTGCGAGCACGAGCGCCTCGTCCTCGACTTTGGAGAGCGCGGTGCTCCGCTCCTCCAACGACTTCCGCGTCACCACGTGGGCGGCGCGCTCCGCTCCCGGCGCCGCACGGGCATCGACGAGGGCGGCTTGCCCCCTGCGCGGCCGCTCCTCGGCCCCTTGGCGGGCGGCGCTCTCTTGCGGGGAGCCGCTCCTCGGCGACGACGAGGGCCGCGGCCTTGGCGTCGAGGGCGGCCTTCGGGTCGTCCGCCTCCTTGGCGCGCCCGCTCCAACCTCGCGCGCGCCCGCTCCTCGGCTCGGCTGCGTTGCGCCGCGCCCCCTCGAGCGACGTGCGGAGCTCCCGGGCTTCGGTGCGGCGGTGGCCACCCTCCGCCTCCCGGTTGGCGGCCGGCGTCCGCGCCTTCTCCGGATCCGCGCGCGCGTTCCACGGCGCCTCGTCGCGGTCGAAGAGGGCCGCGCGAACCCGCTCGAGGCTCGAGCGACGCGCCGTGCCTGCCTCGAGCTCTCGGGGAGCTCGTCGAGCCGGGCCGGGGGCCGTACGCCGGCCACCGTCCGGCGTCCTAAGAGCGTCTGCAAGCGCGTCGAAAGCGCTGCACTGCTCCCGGAGCTGGTGGGCCTCGGCGTTCACCCGGTCGAAGGCGTCGTACTTGTCATGGGCACGACGCTCGAGCTCCTGGCATCCACACACCAAATCCCGTAAGCGCCAAGACTTGAATGCAGCACACGAAAACAAAAAGGGAAGAGGGACGAGCAACCATGGCTCACCTGGAAGACGAGCCAGGCCGGGCCGCCATGGACCCGCAGCGCCTCGTTCAGCGCGCGGTTGAGCGTGGCGCCGTGGCTCGGAGCTCGCCCCGCGAGCTCTGCTCCCCACGGCGTCGGCAAACGCAGGGGGATCCTCGACGGCCCCCTCCACACGGGCGGGGGCGGCGGCGTGGGAGGACGAGGCCTCGGCACCGTGTCCTCGGCCCCCACCACCGAGTGACCCTCGTACCGCCTCACGAGGGCCCCCTCCGGGGCTCGGGGGGAGTTCGTGGGCCGCCCGGCCCACGCGATTCCACCCGGGGCGGCGGGGAGTCATCCGAGAGCTCCACCACCTCCGCCCCGAAGATCGCCGGCGGGCGCGGCCCGCTTGCGCCGCCACCGCCGGCACCTCCCCCGCGCCTCCGCGGCCACGGGCGCCCGACGATGGCGCCGTGGCCACCACCTCCGGCCGCACCGCCGCATCCACGGGCGCACCCGCGGTTGCGCCCGCTCCACCTCCTCCGCGGCGGCCGCCACCGCGGGCCGCACCTCCACCATGGCCGCCGCCGCGCCCCGTGTCTCCGCGGCGACGGGCGGCCGCCGCCCCGCAACCTCCGGCCCGTGCCGCGGCGGCGGGTCCGCCGGCCGCCGGGCCTCGAGGCCCCGGCCGGGCCTTGCGAGCTCGCGCCCGCCGTCGTGCTTGCCCCCGGGGCGCGACCCCCTCGACGAGCGCCGCCGGGTGGGGATCGATGCGTCCGTCCTCGGCACCTTGGCCGGTGCAAGCGGAGGAACGGTTGGCACCACCGCGCGCGGGCACGAACGAAGGGTTAAATCACCCCGATCACCAACGAACCAAACCAAACGAAGGAGGACGGGCTCCTTACCTCGCGAGAGGAAAAGGCCCGCTTCCTTTTCCTCGAGGCCTCTCGCGGACGAAGCCGGCGCGGCCGCCGCGCCGCGCGAAGCGCCTCCCGATGGCGCCGCGCGCGCGCACGGGCACACCCGCCCCATGCGCGGGCGTGCCCGCCGCCGCACCTCCCGAAGGCGCCACCGCGCGCGGGGGCACGCTCGCCCGCGCGCGGGCACGCCCGCCGTCGCGCCCCCGACGACGACGCCGCGCGCGCGGGCACGCTCCCCCCGCGCGCGGGCACGCTCGACGCGCGCACGGGCGCGTCCGCCGCGCGTGCCTCCGTGGCACGCGCCGGCACCTCCGCGGCGCGTGCCGCCCCCGATGACGATTGCACGGCGGCGGGCGCCGTGCGCCCGCCCCCGGCGAAGCCGCCCCCGACGCCGGCGCGGGTTCGGCGACGGGGCGCAGGCGCCACCCACCGTCGGAGGGGCCCTCCCCCTCGGCCTCTTCCTCCTCGTCCTCCTCCGAAGACGAGGGCTCCTCGATATCCGGGGAGGAGAGCCCCGCTCCTCGCGCCGCCGGTACTCCGCGGCCCGCCGGTCGCGCGGCGCGCTTGACGTCGCCTCGCGTGCTCCCTCTTGCACGCCGCCCGCTCCTGGCTGGCCGCTTGCTGCTGCGCCGCCCGGCCCAGCGCGCGGGAGTCGGGGGTAGGCGGGACGGACTTGGCAATGGTGAAGGTCACCAGCTGTACACGGAAGCAACAAAGGCGTGTCAGGAGGTAAAGGCAGCGCTAAAAAACCAAAACGAAATCAAAAACCACACTCACCAACGGGCCGGTGGGGAGCATCTCGATGTCCCACGGGGTCCGCCCCGCAGGCAACGGCACCCGGGTGTCGACGGCGCTCCGCGCCCGGGTGAGCGCGTACGGCCGCTCGAGGGGCGTCGGGAGCATCCGCGACCTCGCCGAGGTCGACGGGGTTGGCCGTCTCCGTCATCTCGAAGATGCGGAGGCGGCCTCTTCATCAACGGCACGATCCGCCGGTGATGAAGGAAGGCGAGGACGCCCATCGCGTTCAGCCCCATCTTCGCCGGGCGGGCGGCCGCGGCCGGGACCGACTCCCTGCCGCCTCCGTCTTTCGGGGTGTGGACACCCCGTAGCCCCGGGGAGACGAGGCCTCTCCTTGAACACCCGGCCGGTGTAGGGGGGAAGGCCGGGCTCGGCGTTGCGCAGATAAAACCATCCCCGGTCCCAGCCGGCGTTGTTCGTCGTCATGGTACAGGGGATGTAGACGTCCTTGAATTGCCCCCGCAGGGCAAGCGACATCCCGCCAGCGCGCATCGCGCGGCGGGTCCTTGGCTCCGTCGTGGGCTGCGTGATGAGCTCCGCGCGGAAAAGGTGTACCCAGAGCTCCCAATTGACTGGGATCCCCAGGTACCCTTCGCAGACGCCCACGAATGTGGCCGCTCGCGAGATCGCGTTGGGGGGCGAAATTGTGCGGCTCCACCCCGTAGTGGTAGCACATCGCCCGCATGAAGGAGCTTGCGGCGCGGTGAAGCCCCGCTCGTGGTAGCGGATGAAGCTCACCACGTAGCCCTCCGGTGGGTTGGGCTCGTGGTCCGCGGCCGGTGGCACGATCCACTCGGCCGGGCGCCCGTCTTCGTTGGCCGCCGGCGGGCGGCGGCGACCGGCTCGCCCGGGGCGAGCGGGTCACCGTCGACCTCTCCCGGGCGTACGGCTCCAAGATCCTAGGGGGAGGCCGAGGCGGCGCCATGAAGAGGACGAAAGCGAGCGAGAGGCGGAGGACAAGGAGCGGAGGAGAAAGCTTTAACGGCGAGCCCGCGCGTGGCAAGAGCAAGACGAAGGCGAAGGGGCGGGGGACCGAAAACGGTGAGAAGCTAAGGTAAAAAACCGCCGTCCCTTCCTCCCCGCGGTTTACGGGCCGACGGGCGAGCTCTCGGAGCGGACGCCCCGACTAGCATTAACTTGCGGGGAATCTTCCCATCGCGTCGACGGGCGGGCCCCACCACGACCGCGGCGGCTATAACACTTGCGGGCGGGTCATCATTACGGCGAAGACCGGCGCAACCGAGGCAAAACCGTCACGTCCGCCCTCGCCGCGCCGCCCACTACGCGCGCGCGCGCGCGCGCGCCAAAAAGGCGCGCGCCGCGCGCAAAACCGCGGCCACGACCGCAAGGCACTTAAATGCCGGGTCCCTTGCCAAGCAAGGAGCACCCTCGAGCGGGGCGAACCCCCGGCTCGAAGCGAGAGGCGACCCTCGACGGGATATCGGCGTGAGAAGGTCACCGGGACCGCTCGATGTAGAGCGAGCAACCGCGGGCACCCATACCACGTAAAACCCTCGAGCGGCACGACCCTCGGCTCCAAACAAAAGCGACCCTCGATGGGATATCGGCGTGAGAAGGTCGCCGGGACTGCTCGATGTAGAGCGAGGCAACCGCGGGCACCCATGCCACGTAAAACCCTCGAGCGGCACGAGCCCTTGGCTCAAGATGACGTCAACCCTCGATGGGATATCGACTTGAGAAGGTCGCCGGGACCTGCTCGATGTAGAGCGGGCGACGCGGGCACCCATGCCACGCAAAACCCTCGAGCGGAGCGAGCCCCCCGGCTCGAGACAATGTCAACCCTCTAAAAGAAGGCACATACGCTGTGCTACCAATCAGCACCTCGAGGGCTGGCTCGCCCAGACCCCTCGACGGCCGCAAAACGTGAAAAGACCGGGGCCGCCCGGGCGCCACCCCGCACGGCCCTGCGATCGGAGGTTCGAAGCCTGACCCTCGACGGGTTCGAACAGGCGCCACAGATCGCAGAGTAAGGGACGACGAGGGCACGCGCATTCGAGCCGTTCCTCGAGCCCGTCGGCTCGAGGGTGCCCCACATGTCGTGTTCAAGAGCCAGCGAGGGCAGCTAGCCGGGGGGATCCCACCGAGGGAGAGCTTCCGCGCCCTCGGTCCCTAGCGAACGGGACCGAGCCCCACCTAGCAAACCCACGCAAGCGCTTCCATGGACGTGTCTCTGGACCGCGCAGCCTACCCTTATCGAACGGGGCATGGGCGTCCACTTGAACCACCTGCTAGCAGCTCGACGAGGAATCTGCGATTCGCGACCCGCTCGATGGGAGTCGCGGAAACCTCACCCTCCGTCCCGCGGAGGGACGGCGAGGGCGCGTTAAAAAACAAGTCGTCAGGCTCGACCCGATCGCCTCGAACGGGCCAAGGCTCGGGGGCTTGACGCACGGCTACACCTCCTTGAAATTGCACCCGCCGGGAGACGGTGACGGGGGAGCGTGCACCCCCGAAGCCGCCGAAATACCGCCGATGCCGGTTGGCATATGTGCCACGCCTTTCTGACCAAAGTTCTCGCGGTTAACCCCTGCGGGGAGAACCCACACTCTGCGGGGCTTCGGGGGCTAGACCGCGGGTCCCGCCGACGCGGCCCCACGGAAAGCGTTCGCAAACAAGGGGGGAAGAACGTCCTATCGGCGGGTTCCGGCATGCGGGAGCCGCAGCGGCAAACCCACGGATGCTCGGGGGCTGCGTCGGGGACAGCCCTAGGGGTCCCCCCTAAACAATGGGGGAAAACCCACTTAAAACCCGAACGAAACACGTTAAGCCTAACCATGCGTGGTGACTAACCATGCGAGGACACGGCCCACGCCGGGACCCCGACGGCCCACCAAGACAGCCCCCCTTAGAAATCCCCTCGAGAGGGGCTCCGCCTCGCTCGAGGGCGCGCTCCCCCTCGGGCGGGCTCCGCCCCGTTCGAGGGGCAACTCCCGCCACGAGTGGTTTCGCCCCGCTCGAGGTCTCACTCCCCCTCGAGCGGGTCTCGTCTCGCTCGAGGGATAGCCCCGCCCTCGGGCCCGGGGCCCGCCACGCTCACGGGCGCCCCGCACGCGTGCGCCGGCCCCGTACACGGGCCTTTAACGCCCGACGCCGCAAGACGGCGCCATCATGCGCCGGGGCTCGCGCCCCGGTGCCGCCGCACCAACTCCCCGGGGAGGAGCCCATCCCCGCCCCCGTGGGGATGGACCGTGCGGCACGGCCGGTGTCGGTCCCGTGACACCGCGCGCCCACTACGGTACGGCTAACGCGCCCGACCCTCGAAGGGGGGGCCGGGGCGCACCCTCAATTTCACTTTCCCGTGACCCTACGGGTTAGGTGAGGGGGCGCTAGGCCGGTGGATGGCCATCCCGGTCACGTAACGGCGCGGCCGCCGTACCCACGCGTGCAGGCGCACGCCGGCGCTGCGGAAGAACCACTCCGCTACCGCGAAGCGCATTGGGAAGGAACGCCGTTCTGCCTGCTCCTGTGCCCCGTACCAGCCATCATCAGCACCTCCCTCGAAGCCTATCAGAGGACGCCACCACCATCTGCCGCCCTCCTACCCTCGAACCGCCACTGTTCGGGTACGGGGTAGGCCATCATGGCCGGATCGCAGCGAAGATCGTCCGGACGGCCGCCCACTCTACAGCGTAGCACGACGTGCACCCCCACGTAGCTGGATAGCGCGGCGTGCATGTAACTCGCCGCCCCCTTGGCCTATAAAAGGGGAGGCGAGCCCCCAGCCGCGGGGAGAGACGAGTTCGGATCAACACAACACACCGTGCACTCACTCTCTTATTCTCCCACAACATCTTCAACCACTCTCCCGGGGACTTGGAAGCCACGCCTCATCTCCCGCCTTGCTTGTACTTGCCCCACTACAAGCACCCCGGTGCCGAGCAATATAGTGCCACGAGCACACCCCTGTCGGGACGTACGGCCCCACGGCGGAACCGGGATAAAACCTTGTGTCATTTGTTGCTTGGCATCGACCATTGAGGGATAGACCTAGGCGCTATCTCTTGGTTAGTGTCGGGACCATATTCCGCACCGACAAGATCCTTCCGAGTAAAGATATACTTCAAACTCTTATGGTCGGTAAAGATCTTACACTTGTTCCCAATCATGTAATGTCTCCGGATCTTCAATGCGTGAACAACCGCGGCCAACTCAAGATCATGAGTAGGATAGTTCTCGTTCATGTTTCCTCAAGCTGTCTTGAAGCATAAGCTACTACCTTTCCTTCTTGCATTAACACACATCCCAAACCTTGCCGAGAGGCATCACGGTATACATCGAACCCTTTGTGTATGTCCGGCATGATCAACACGAGTGCTTGTGGTCGGCCCTCTTCTTCAACTCCTCAAAACTAGCCTCGACATTTCTCATCCCACTTGAATTCTCTTCCTTTCTCGGCGAGTGGTAAGTGGCTTCACTATCTTAGAAAACCCTTCAATGAACCCGCGATAGTATCCCGCAAGTCCAAGGAAACTTCGACTCTCGGCACATTCTTAGGCGGACTCCGAGTTCAATACATCCCGAACCTTGCTTGGATCTCTTGCTATGCCTCCATCCGTGATGATGTGTCCGAGAAAAGAGACCTCCTTCAACCGGAAAGCACACTTGCTGAACTTGGCATACGGTGATGTTCCCGTAACTTCGTAACACAAGCCTCGGATGTTCTTCATGTTCTTCCTCACTCCGAGAGAATACCAATATATCATCAATGAATACCACAACAAACTTATCCGGATACTCCATGAATACCTTGTTCATCAAATACATAAAGTATCTTTGGTGCATTGGTCGAGCCAAAGGACATCACGGTGAACTCATATAACCCGTATCTAGAAGTGAATGCTGTCTTTGGTATATCCTCCACACGGATTTTCAAGCGATGATAACCCGATCTAAGATCTATCTTAGAGAAGGCCTTAGCTCCTCTCATCTGATCAAACAAATCCTCAATCCGAGGTAAAGGGTATTTATTCTTGATAGTAACCTCGTTAAGTGATCGGTAGTCTATACACAACCTCCTAGATCCATCCTTTTTATCAACGAAGAGTGTGGGGGCTCCCCATGGTGATGAACTAGGACGGATAAACCCTTTACTAAGTAATTCTTCAATTTGTTTCTTTAACTCGGCTAGATCTTTAACATCCATTCTATATGGTCTTTTAGATATGGGAGCGGTACCGGGTATAAGTTCAATACTAAATTCAATGTCACGATCGGGTGGCATACCCGGCAAATCCTCCGGGAACACATCGGGGAATTCATTCACTACCCTTATATCCTCCAAGGCCTTTCCTTCAACAGAGTTCATAACTCCTTTAACGGATGAGGGTGCACTCACATACTCCACTCTTTCCCCTTGAGGACCGGTTAACGATGCGACCTCTTCCGACACCGAATAACTCCATCACAACTCCTTAACCAATCCATACCAAGAATGACATCTATTCCCCATGATTTTAGAACTACCGGATTAGCAAGAAAGTCTACCCCCATGATATTAATCTTTACTTGTGGGCATATATGACCGTTTTCATTTCTCCCCCGGGAGTGCTAACTATCGTGGGTTCTTCATTGTACTCATAGATAAGTTATATTTTGCCACAAATTGATCGGTTATGAATGAATGTGATGCTCCTGAATCAAATAATACGGTAGCGAGGTACGAGTTGACGAAAAACGTACCCAATACCACGCGGCATCATTCGGAGCTTGCTCCCGCGATACATGATTGACTCGGCCACGCACATGACTCCGCCGGCCTCTCTTGCCGGGTGTACGTGGAGTACGAGCACGAGAAGATGGCCGCCGATCCCCGTTCCCAATATCCCTCGCGGAGTCCGCATCACCCTCTTAGGACGGTTGTTAGCATAATGCCCCGGCTCTCCACACTTGAAGCATCCTCCGGCCGAACGGGGTTGGTGTTTACGACGGGTGCCCCGAGTTGTTGCTAGGACGACTCGGCCCGTGGGGTAGGAGCTGCGGGTGTCCGAGGATTGAAGCGCCGTGGCCGAAACGAGCGCCGGAGCCGCATGTTTCGTGGGTACCTCCCGGCTTGACCACCGGGACGATATGGAGTCGAGGCTCTGCCGAGAAGCGTAACGGGGACGGGTGTTACCGCTAGATTGCCCATGAGACCGAAACTTGCGTTTATGTTCACCCATCTCCTTTCTCTTGCTTTCCGGCCAAATAGCTTTGTTCACCGGCGTACGAAAGTCCGGGAAGATGTGACTCTAGTAGATAGTTCGAGAGGACTAATCAAGCCATCCGGGAACCTTTCTTGCCTCTTTGGATCGGTGTTGACTTCATCGGGTGCATAGCGTGACAAGTGAGTGAACTTGTCCGGATACTCGATCATCGACATATTGCCTTGCCTCGGTGACAAGAACTCCCTCGCTTGAGCTTGAGAACCCCCGAAGGAATGTGATAAGTACGGAAGTTGTCACGAAATTCCTGCCGGGTGATGTTATGCTGTTAGGATGAGCGATTGAGTACACATCCCACCAATGCGGCACCGCCCCACCGGTCTTCCGGCAGCATACGGAACCATCTCTGTCGGTGCACTGCACGATTTCCAGCTTCTTAGTGATAGTTTTCAGCCAGTCATCAGCATCCAGTGGATCAGCTGAATGAGAAAATGTAGGGGGGTGGTGGCTCATGAACTCCTTGTGCCTGTCCCTTGGTGGCGGGGGTGGTGGAGGCATCGGTGGTGGTGGCTGGTTACGTTGAGCTTGCATCCGTTGCCTTTGTGTTGGTAAGGTTTTGAATCGATTGCATCCGCGCTGCCGGGAATTGCTGCATGTTCGGGTCCATTGCTTGGTTGATCGGTGGAGGTGGTCTTGGGTTTGGTTGATTTGCAATATGTGCCCGAATCACGGGTGGCACGTCCCGACCTCCTCCGGACCTGGTGATTACCATCTGACCGTTAGAAAAATCATATCTCGAGATAATTGTACTTGAATCATTGCATAAGAGAGTAACTCAAAATAAAATGACAGCATGTACTTCAGTTAAGACAGATTCTGTTGACCTCAAAGAATTATGCATAACTTTCTGTGTAATTGTCCAATGACCACGAATTTTTACCAGATTATAGTGTATAAAATTATGAAACCATCCCAACTGGAATCACCTCATTTGGATATGTATAACTCGAGATATAATTCAAACAGTACTGCTATATCAGCAGAAATTTACAGATTCTGACTTGTTCATTACTTCGTGCATAATTCCCAGAATATGTATTGTATACTATTGAATTTTTGACAGAAATTCATCCTCTAAATTTGTGAACTAACCCAACTGGTTTCATGTCATTTGGAGTTCTGTAGCTTGAGTTATAAGCAAAACAGTACTGATATGTCATATGACTGCGAAAACAGATTTGATCCAATCACATTTGCATAAGAGATTAAGCAATGACAACCGATAAAACCCAAACCAAACTTTAATTAACTTAAAATTTCAGATTGCATAGTGGCCATCACTCCACCATACAATTCACAATCAAGCAAAGATCCAACTCAAGCATGTTTGCAAACAGCATTCATTATTACAAGCAAATACGTTCACGCGGGGAACGGTCTATTGAAAAGGTAAATGATAAGGGCGAGCATCCTAGGATCCTAGCCAAGACGAGTAGTAGCTTCATCGGTGCCGTAACGAAGCCTCTTGCGCGGAGGGAAGGCTGTAGTCCGGTATGGCATGACTTCTGAGGCGGTCGCCGTCCCGCAAGTTGTGCTTCTAGACGTGCTATCTTTGCACGAGCGACTGCGAGCTCTTCATGATACTTGTTTATCTCCAAAGTTGCTCTCTCCGGATACGCATTCGAGCGAGCGGTCACTCGTGCCAAGACATCGATGCGGTCATCGCCTCCTGGCGGCACCACGGTCACTTCGTGCCACTTGCACGTCGAGGCACATGGCGGTACTCCGATTGGAACAAGCGCACCCGATTAGCATGGCGGACCGATCGAGCGCCCTCCTTGCTGCATCATTCACCGCGGCGTCATCCGTAGAGAAGCGAGCTGTGCTATGATGAGATGAGCGATACCTCCATCCTTCGGTATCATTCGGAGGCTTCCGATGTAAACTTTGCAAGTGTAGTAATCCCTCATTCCGGGCTCACCGAAATGCTTGGTCACATAGAGAGGCCTTATGGTATACCCCGGATACCTCGGAGACATCCCACGGAAGAATGCGAATCGTCCATTCTCGGCTTCGGTAGAGTGTTTATGATATTCGGCTTCATGGTAGCGGGGATCTTCATCTTCCTCGGGTTGCCCGGCGAGCATGGTTACCATCATCCTCACCCACACTGTCATCATCCGGAGTCTTACGGATCACCTTCGGCACGGGATCGGCGGGTGCGGGGGGTGCTTCCTCATTGACTGCGGCGCCGGTGGAATCACGATGTCACCGTCGCGTCCGCCTCAAGCACCGTGCCATCGTACGGACCGTGGGCCGTTCCAATGGCTCTTCCGGCTCCTCCTCCTCCATCTCGACTTCTTCGGGATCCTCTTCTTCTTCTTCGGGTGGACCTCCTCTCGGGTCTTCCTCAACCTCAACCTCCCGCCGGAACTCCTCCTGTTCCTCCTCAACATCTTCAAGACGATGGCGAGGGGCCGGTTGTCCGGAGGAAAACGCCCACCGGTGCTCTTGCGAGGGGTCATGTAAGTCCCGGCCATCCGTCAAAGCAAAAGCGATCTCGGAGTACGGAATAAATCAAAATGATAGTTTAAAATGATAAACAAAAATTAAATTAGATTTTTATTGCGTCAATAAGATGATTTGAAGCATGACAAGGCTTTCTAGAACATGAATCCTTAATTTCGTCCATTTCTAACTAAGGCTGCGACCTACGATCAACCCGGCTCGATACCACTTTGTCACACCCGATTTTACAAGGAAAATCGAATGCATCTCATATGTGCGTCGGGATCATTTACACACACATGATTAGACAAAACGAGAGTAATACCATTACCGTAATAAAACGTACAAGAGTTTAAACCAAGTATGATATCCTTTATTACATCCATAGGGGTGGACTCGAAGGTCCGAACAAGACGATAACTAAACGACGACGAGCAACTCCATCGCTGACATCCACAGGCATGATGACTGGGGGATCCGCATGCCTAGAACTCCTCGAAGTCGCTCCAATACTCGTCCTCGCCTCCGACGTTCTCCTCTGAACAGCGGTAAGCAAGGGTGAGCACACTTATGGTTGGAGCTCAGCAAGTGGGGGAAAAATGCAAGGCCATCAAGGATAGGCTATGGTTCACAGCGGTAAGCATTTTATAAGTTGGTCAAGTTTTATTAGCAAGCTCCTAGTTACTAGATGTAAGTGTATACCAACCCACTTAACCTTAAAAGAAACCTCAAACCAAACCTCCAACCCTTGACTTGCATTAATCTTCAAGTTTATTACTCATGTGAGGGTCCAAGCCGCTCGTGACCGTGAGCACGGCTGATCGATCAGTTTTACACTCTGCAGAGGTTGTACACTTTACCCACAGTTCGTGTTCCCCATCTTGCCCGGGTTAGCTAGACCCTTAAACACTTCCAAGGTGAGTGGCTAGGGGTCCACTACGAAGCCTTTACAAAGAAAAAAAGAGAAACCAACGCCCGCAACGAGTTACGACGGCGGAGCGGCCATAACCCTCCCTAGTGGTCAACACCTTAGCCAAGGTCGCTACCCCAAAAGGACCGGGCTATACCCCTTCAACTCCGGCCCCCGTGCCCCTCTCGGAAAAGAGCTATCAGCTAACCCTCTCTCCTAATTACTTGGCTAAGCGCAGCCATGTGGGTGTGGTTGTATCGTTATCTTGGGTGGTTCTCCATGTTCCGATTATATCAAGTTGTCTAGTTTAAAGCACAAGCATATACATAAACAAACCGAGATGTATAACATAAACAAAACATAACCAAACTTATGTTGAGCAAGCTAAGCATTTATCTACCCCAAGCATAGGTTTAAACAGGGGTTGATCAAGGTAAAGTGGTAAAGCATCTAGTCAAGTCCTTAGCTAGGTGTTTGCCCATCGCATTTATGCATAACAACGGGACTAGTAAACATTGTTTAGCATGCAGTGTCATAGGTTCAAAAGATTATGCAGAGGGGGAAAACCACTTGCCTTCCTCTACAAGCTGGGTGAATTCCTCTTCAAAGGCAGGTTCTTCCTGATCACTTCCGACAGGGAGCTCAGACGAAACAGGCACGATATCTACGAGTCAAACATGGATAACAATCAATAAACAAAACAGTACACCAAACAGTAGTAAAACTGGTAAATTTGCTGTTTAAAAGATTCTACTCGTCGAGACGATCATTTCGGTATATAGAACGTTAAAAACGGAGTTAAAATGAGAAAGATATGATTAAAACGAGTTTTCGGGGGCCTATTTGCAAGAATACTATGTTTACGGGGTTGTTTATGAATAAATTCAGGGGCTAAAACATTTTTATAAATTAAATCAGAGGGTCTAGGTGCAAAAAGAAGTGTAAAGGGCCTAAAACAAGATTAAACGGGGTAGATAGGGGCTAGATTGCAAGAATCGGGACCTAACCGTGAATATTTTAAAAGGTGGAAGGACCGGCTTGCTAATATTTGAAAACCCGGGGGTTCTTAATCAAATCTGCCACTCCGCACCGTGGATCTTAGATCCAACGGCGGGCGTCGCACGCGTGCACCGTGGACCCGGCCGTGGGCGCGGTCCATGGGTCCACCGTGGACCACCCCTCTTTAAACGAAAGGGTATGCGATCCCGGCCCGTCCGCGCGTGATCTAACGGCTCGGATGAGTGCGTGCGGCGGGCGGCGGCGATGACGCCGGGAACAGGGGCGGCGCGGCGGCGAGGAGCTCGCCGGCGTGAGCCCCTCTACGGCGTTCGGGCCACTACTCCGACTATAGGTTGGCGCAAAATGATGTGGGAGAGCGTGCGCACATGATCGTGGGCTCTACGGGCGCAATTAGGCTTCACCGGCGGCCGCACCGCGAGGGTGCGGCGCGGTTGCTCCGGCGAGCCCGCGGGGAAGGCGCTGGGCGCGATAAGAAGGGAAATTGGGCAGAGATGTTTGCTTACCACACATTGGAGAGGAGGACGGGCAAGAGGGTGAAGAGGAGGCGGCAACGGGGCGGCTTGGCGACGGCGGCGGCTCGGGCGGCGCTCGGTGAGCTCGGGGCGCGGGCGCCACGGGCGTCGGGGACGTGAACTGCGGGCACACGTGCTTGTCAAGCTCCTTGCGAACCTAATGATCAAAAGAAACGGGCGGGAGGCCTAGCCCTTCACCGGCGGCGACGAATCGACGGCGGCGGCGGAAACCGGGGCCGGCGGCGGCGCCGTTGGAATTGGAGCTCGGGCTCGTGCGCGTGTGCGTTGCGAGAGGTGAAAGGGGAGCCAAGGAGTGCGTGAGCGAGCTTATAAGGACCCGAGGAAGGGGGGGCGACGGGAGATGGGCGGACCCGAGCGGCGGCGCCGCCATTGATGGCCGCGGCCATCATGGCTCGGTGTAAGGAAAGGGGAAACGGCCCCAATTGATCAAGGGCAGTTACTTGACTTAATTGGCAGGCTCGGGGAGGAAAGAAAGGAAGGGGAAGAGGCGGGAGCTGGGCGGACTCGGCGGCATGCGACGGCGGCCGGCGGACGCGGGGGAAGAAGAAAGGAAGGAGGGGGAATAGGGGCGGCGGGTGGGGGCCCGCCTGTCGGCGCCGCTGCGAAAAAGAAAAGGAAAGGGGAGAAGCGGTGGGCCGGCGGGGGAGTTGGGCGGGGCCACACGGGCCAAAATAGAGCCGGGCGCGCTTTTGTTTTTTTTTTTCTTTTTCTTTTTCAACTTCATTTTCAAATCCTTTTTCAACTCAAATTCAAATCAAACTTTTGCAAACTTTTCTCAAATATTTTATAGACTTTTTAGAGATCACTCAAGCAACAAAAGCCATGCAAGCCAAATGATGATGCACATACACTTGTTGTTTCTAACTTTATTATATTATCTTTAATATTTTTAGAGCTCAATTTTATTTAGCATTTTATTCTCCTTAAATCCCTAAGACAATTTAAGTTGCTAAGTAATTTTCGGTGATGGAATTTTAGGGTGTCACAAAGGTAATATTACAAGAACGACCAATTCGGTTATACATCAATGAGGGCATTCAAATATTCAGGTGTTTTGCAATCGCACCACGAGCATTAGATGTTGTCAGACGAAAATTGTCCAGCAGCTCTTGGCAATCTTTTTGAGTGCCCGAAAGGTTGATGAGTTCTGCATCACATTGCTTTATCTTGGTGATAGCCGATTCTGCTTCCGCTTGGATCTCTTCAATCTGTCCAGGGAGCTCGGCTATTTTCTTCTTGTCAGCCTCTATCTCCGCTGACAGGCTTCTTAGTTCTGCTTCTAGAGCAGCTTTCCTGGCAATTTTCAGATCGTAAGAAGCCTGCGCAGTTGGCGCGATATATCCTTGTGGCTTTCGCTCGGGATTGTGCCCCGGTCATGGTATGTTCAGCATCAGCTTTCTTCTTTTCAATAGCCGGGCGGGAGCGCAATTGCCCCAAAGCATGCTTCATGGGAGCATAAAGGGTGTCCAAGCCATAGACAGATGATAGAGGAGTTCTGATGTCTTCAGGAAGTTCCTGGCTGATGGGTTCAAACATCTCCTCAAAGTGGTCAAGATCTTTGAATTGATCTTGTGCATCCTTTTCCAGCCGGGCAACAATTTCCTTAAGCCTTGATAGCACTTCATCCGACGGAGAGGCCGATGTGCTCTTTCCATCACCTCGGCACTGGATTGATCTCTCGACGGCGGGCATGATAATGATGGAGCTTGATCCTGAGAAGCAGTATTGCCGAGTTAAGAATGCTAAACGTGGAAGTAGCAGAGTTAAGCGCAGATGGATACCTCATGGCTGGTTTCTTGAGCAGGGGCAATCACAGGTGAAGGAGGTGTTCCAGGTAGGGCTGAAGCTTCCGAGCTAGGAGGTGTTGATGCAGCTGCTGGTAGCTCGTGGGCTTCTGGCTGATAGGAAGTGGGGTCTACCTCTGTTGGGACTGTTGTCTCTGCATGACCAACAGGTGATTGCGCCCTTGGAGGACTTGGTGGCTCCGGCTGGATTGGGAGATTCATCTCTGGAGAATGTATTGCTTCTGCAGAAGGTGATGAAGATGAGATCTCCACTGGGATAGGTAATTCAGCCTCGGATGGACTTGCTTGCTGGACCACTGGGACATCTACAAGCTGCTCTTCAATTGTTTCTTCTGCAAATGTCAAATTGGAAGGGTAAATGCCAGTGCTCATCCTTAAAGGAAAAACGGTAAAGGTCATACCAGTGGATGGGGCATTGGCAGGTAATGGTTCTAAAGACTGCTGGGCTCTGGTCTGAAAATGCACAATGATATGATTCATCAAGAACAGAGTAATCTTGTGATCAGGGGGGTAAAGGATTCTACCTCAATGAGCACTTTCTTGATAGTTCTCCTCCTCTTGGCAGCTGGAGGGGCAACCAGAGATAGACCTTGCCTCTTGTTGGCGGCAAGGCTAGAGAGGCTGGGATCTGTGGTGGCATACCTGGCCATTAGTTGAGCCGAGTTGTGGATTTGAACCCCGATCTTTGAAATTGGGCCTTCGGCGTTGTAAGTAATATCCCTAGCTAGAGGGGCGGGCACCGTGTTCGTGGACAAGAGGATGAAGGTCGGAATCATAAATAAAGAGGACATGTCCGATCCAAGGGTTCATTGTATTACCTCTCGAAGTTGGCGGGAAATCGGGCATCAACTCGCACGAGAACACATGGACGGAGCTCACCGAAGATGTGATCATGAAATTCTTGCCACCGAGGAGTTGAAGGTGGGGTGAGCTATGGTTGTGGGCACAAAAGGACATGTGTAGACGGTTGGACTGCACACATAATTAAAAACCCGTTGCCCCCGCATCGGCTCTTTGATTTCTTCTCCGGGCTTGAGGAATTCGTGCGGGGAACAATCTTGGGGGCATCCGTCCACATCCAATTTGCCGGCCATTACATTGGGCGATAATACTCATAAGTGCTAACATTCAGTCGTCCTCCATTGAACTCAGCCGGCAGTATGCATGGGCGGATTATGATGTTGAAGATCTCTAAGAATCTCCCATCTTGACGGCCGGGTTCAAAGGAAAATTCAACGGGGAAGGTTAAGGTGTCATTGTCCAGGTAAGGAAGCCAGAGAGGATTGGGGAAACCTTTGAAGAATAGCTCGAAAAGCTGGCTGATGTCCTGCTGAACAAGAACAGTTGAAGCCGCTTCTCCGTAACTCTGGCATCCTCTGGTAGCTTGAGGCTCTCCTTCAGGGTAATTGGACAAGGGGAAGAACCTGGAATTCAAATCGACACCAACGATCTGATGCATGTGGAGCTGCAGCCACATTTGAACGAACCACCAAGGGCCGTTGACACATGTTATCCTTTGGCTGGTATACATTTGGGTAACAGTCTGATGAAGCATATGGTATACGCTGCCCAAGAAGAATTTTCCCAGAGGGAGGCGATTGCCACCGCCGGATGAGTCGCCATTGTGATGTGGTTCAAGGTGGGCTCGTTGGCTTTGCCACGTGAAAACAAATACGCACGGCCACATATTCGTAAAGGCTCTGTATTCAACCTCACCAAGGGGATTGTCTTTCATAAGCTTCAAAATGTAATTCTTGTATCCGTTCCCCGGCTTTACCCCCCTGTCCGGCGTGAAGAGCCTTTGAAGTTCCGTGGCTGGATGGACCCGTGATGTCAAGGCCGGTGATCATATATACATCGGCCAAGGTAGGAGACATTGGGCCGTGGCCAAAGAGGAAGGCGTTGACGCCATTTGACCAAAAGTGGCGGGCGGCTATCGGGGAGGTCTTCGTTTTTTGGGGTCTCGGCCACGGATAACTCCGAGCACGCGGGAGATGCGGAGGGTATCCAAGTTGGTTAATCCACTCTTGTCCGCAAGGATTCTTTGATACCAAGTTCTCCGGCCCGCAATTGGAGGTAAAGGCCGGTTCTTGAAAGCGTCTTGCCATTGAGGTGGTGGAGACAGGGCTGCTTTAAAGGGGATCCTGCGAGATTCGACTGCGATGAAATCTCGAGGGTCAGGGTTCCCCACAGGACCAAGATAGTAAGATCTCGAATTGGCCTCGGTGCGAATCAAAAGCTCAGTAGAGAGCTCCTGGAAAGGAAGCGGAAAAGGAAATCTCAGGTAAAATTGAAAACCTAAATGCCGAACGAAGCTTACGGGGGGATGAATTTACACCGAGCATCTTGGTTTTGAGCCTGCCATTGGAGGTTTGAGGTCGAAACGAGAGGATTTAGGGTTGGATCTGGATGAAGATTTCGGCGGATTGCGAAGAACAGGTGTTGACGGATTTGATCTGAAGATTCGTGGCTGGAGTCAATTGTGGAACAAAATTACTTTTATCCCACAATTGAAGGGGCATGTGTTAACACCAAAATTTGGTAAGGAGTCTGACTCGTGGGTCCGGTTCGATGAAGAGTCCGTCTGGTGGAAGAAAGGGTCTTTTCAAAGATATTCGGCAAAGAAATGCGCGGTCGGCTATCGCTCCGGTTCGGCAAAGGAACAAGAGAGCTGATTTTGCGGGATTGGACGGTGACGTGGCTCAATCGGGGGGGGAACGAATGGATGGATAGGCGATCAAGCTTAGAGATAAGTTAGGCAACGAATCCATTCGAAGTTGTACTCGGCGGGGTATAAATATGACCCCCGAATGTATGTAAAAACAATCAATCATTCTTCAATACACACCGGCCTTACGCCAAACCCTAGAGTCCTTGTCGTGTCGTCGAGTTCTTCGAGAGGGCCATTCGATCCGTCGACCTCCGTGAGTACCGGCAACCTTGTATCATGTCTAGTATCATGCGGTGGATTTAGATGCGATGCAAGTAGTCTTGTTACCATGCTTCGTGTCATGCGGTAGATTCAAGCTTGGTTCAAGAGGGTTTCTTGTTAGATCATGAGTCATGCGGTAGGCAAAGATCTAGCTTGAAGCTAGTTATCGGCTCTATTGGGTTTTGGCAAGATCCAATAGATTCATTAAGTTACCCCGTGTTATCTTGAGTTTTACTTTATGTTTTAATTCATGTAACACACCTTTGCCCAATCTAGATGGGTTTGGATCGGCTTTATCTCTTTTATGATCCTTGTTCGAGTAGATTTCATATTTTAACACGTGGATCTTATGCTTTCCAATAATGGGAGAAAGAAAAAATGCACAATCTTTGCCCTGGAAGATGGAGAGAGGGTTATTAGAGATCCTAAGGATATAAGATACCATGTAGAATCCTAGTATAAATCGCTGTTTGGGAAAGAGCAAGTGGGTTCTATTACCCTTGGGGGAAATTTGTGGAATGAAAAAGGAAGGTTGACTAATGAAGAAGCTCAGGAACTGATAAGACCCTTTACTGTAAAGGAGATAGAGGAAGCCCTTAGAGACATGGAAGTCAACTAAGCACCTGGACCGGATGGGCTTCCAGTTGGTTTTTATAGAGAGTTCTGGGCAGAACTGAAGCCTTTTGTTCTAGAGATGTTCAATGATTTCTTTAGAGGAGAGCTGAATCTTAGCAGACTGAACTACGGTATGATCTCCTTGATACCCAAAACCAAGGAAGCGAACAATATTAAACAGTACAGACCCATCTGCCTTTTGAATGTGGACTATAAATGGTTCACAAAAACCTTAACACTAAGACTTACCCCGTGGGCAGCGAAACTGATCAGTGAGACCCAAACCGCTTTTATTCCAGGCAGATACATTCTGGAGGGAGTGGTGATACTACATGAAGTGTTGCATGAGTTAAGAGTGAGTAACCTGCGAGGTATCATTCTAAAATTGGACTTTGAAAAAGCGTATGACAAGGTGCAGTGGGGCTTCATGATGGAAGTGCTCAGAAGGAAAAACTTTCCTCCGAAATGGTTAGACTGGATGAAACAGATAATAGAAGGTGGAAGGGTTGGTATAAATATAAATGGAGAGGATGGGCAGTTCTTCAACACTTATGAAGGATTGAGACAAGGTGATCCCCTTTCACTGCTCCTATTCAATTTGGTGAGTGATACATTAGCCACCATGTTTGGTAATGCCAAACTGGCAGGCCAAATTAGAGGCCTGGTGCCCAACCTGATAGAGGGAGGTCTGACTCACCTTCAATACGCAGATCATACTATTGTCTTCTTGAATCATGATGATCAATCTATATACAATACAAAATTCCTACTATACTGTTTTGAGAATATGTCTGGGCTTAAAATTAACTATGAGAAGAGTGAAGTGTTTGTCTTAGGTTGTTCTGCGGAGGAACAAAAAAGAGTTGCTGAAATGTTCAATTGTAACAATGGAAGCCTTCCATTGAAATATTTGGGTATCATGGTTGACAACAAACATATGTCTGCATCTGATCTGAGTTACGTTCACCTTAACGTGGAGAAAAGAATCCCAACTTGGCAGCGTGTAGGTCTGTCATCTGGAGGGAAAATGATTCTGACAGAATCATGCCTTAGCTCCTTACCAACTTATACAATGGGTATCTATCATTTGCAAGAGGAGATTCACCAAAGGATGGACACGGCCAGAGCTAACTTCTTCTGGCATGGGCCGCATCAGAAAAGAAAATACCATATGGCAAAGTGGAGAGTGATGCCATCCCAAAAAAGGCGGGGGGGGGGGGGGGGGCTGGATTCACAGAAACTAGAGCGATGAACACTTGCCTTTTAGCTAAGTGGCTGGTAAAACTGGAAAGAGGAGATGACACTCTGTGTTGCAATTTACTAAGACAGAAATATTTAGGAGAAAAAAGCATTTATAGCTAAAAAAGAAGAGTGGCTCCCAATTCTAGAGAGGTATCCTGTCAATCAGAAATGAGGTTGCTAGAGGGCTGGTCTATGTTATTGGAGATGGTAAAAAAGCAAGGTTCTGGTTGGATGTGTGGATTGGAAGCTGTGCTTTGTGTATTTCCTTCCCAAATTTATTTGACATTTGCAATCAGAAGGAGTGGTCAGTGTTTAAAACCATGAGTAATGGGATCATTAACCTTACCTTCAAGCGTAATTTTAGGATATACATGCTCAAGAGTGGGCTGACATCTCTGGTCTGATAGAAGGGACTACTCTAACTAATATACCTGATTCAATTAGATGGTGCCCGGATAGGAAAGGCATCTTCACTACTGCATCACTCTATAATGCGATGTGCTTTCCAGGCTACGAGAACAAATGGATGATGTGCATTTAGGAAGCCAAGATTCCATTGAAAATTAAGATTTTTCTGTGGCAGGTGTGCAATGATAAGATCCAGTCTGCAGAACAACTTAAAAAACGAAACTGGGATAGTCCTATAGAATGTAAAATGTGTGGGCAAGTTGAAAGTACGGAACATATTTTTGTAGATTGTGCCCTGGCCAAATACGGATGGAATGTGTTCAAAGATGCCCTTGAATGGCCAAACACACCAAATAATCTAGAGGAGTTAATTTGTAAACTAGCAGAGGGGTCCGATAGGGAGAATGCAAACTTTGCAGGAATGATTTGATCTTCAATAACTCTGTAGCTACCTCACCTGATGTTTGTGTTTTCCGCACCATTTCCTTTATGCAGAGGTGGAGAATTCTGAGCAGGGAGAAGGCGCGGCGCTGGATCGATTTGGCTATACGCAAGCTCAGACGTTGACTCTATTTGTTAAGCTCTGAAGGCTGAACTTACTCGACGTCGAGTTAGATGTGTTGCTTCTTTTGTGCTGTCCCCGAACCTTTAGGTGTTAAACTGTTTTTCTTTTTCGGTCTGTAAGAGCGACTCCGGCGGCTGCGGATCGGCTTCGCAAACCCAATATGCGGAACCAAACGTCATCGTTCACCGGCTGCCGGATCGACTCGCAAACCCAATATGCAGAACCAAACGTCCTTGTTCACCCTCCAACAGGTTGCCCCATCCGTTGCGCAAAATGAGCGAAGCACACCGGTGTGCCGCATTCTGCGGGGTGTCCGGCGCTTTCGCATCCGCTACGAGTCCAACCGCCTACCTCGCCTCCCTCGTCCCCGCGCCCCTTCCCTCCGCCGTCCGCCAACCGTCGCTGCCTCCTCCTCCTCCCGCGCACAACTCCTCCGCTTCCGGGCGCAGGCGGCGCGGATCCGGATGAGGCCGCGGCTACGAGGGCGTCCGGCGGCGGACGACGGCTTGCGCCACCTCCCCCTTCCGCGGCCACCGACGGCGCATATCCGGGGCGGCGCGGCCTCGGGGGAACCGCGGCGCGGGCGGGCGGGGAGCGGAGGCGGACAAGACCTCTTCCGCCGGTGCTTCCCTCCCTCGTTGGCGGCGGGCTCCCTCCGAGCTCGGGCGGGCGACGCGCATCCAAGGCGTAGGTAACATCCTCCTTCTTCCGCGCGACGTGGGACGGCGGCGGGCTCCTCCGAGCTCGGGCGGGCGGCCGCCTCCCTCCCTCCCGCCCGCCTCCCGCCACACGGGTCACCGGCGGTGCGCGCGGCCCTCCCTAGCTCGTCCTCGCTCCGGCCCCGACCTCCCCCTCCACCGTCCGCTCTATCCGAGCGCCGGCGGGGAGGCAAGCGTCGGGGGATGCGGATGCGGTTTGCGCGACATTGCTGCACGGCCTCCTCCTTTCCGCGACCGGATTCATCTCTCTCTTGTGCTCAAACCATATGCAGATGCGAGAAAGCTGCCGGAGACAGTCTAATCTACGTCGAGACTGTGTAGAGGGTTTTAGAGGGAGTGGAGGTTGGCAAGTTTATGATTTCTCGCTTGTGCTACTGCTTCCATTGTTTGGAGCTCCATCTCCTGTTTGGGTGTCATTGTAAAACTGGTATCCCCAGTAACATTCTAGCTTTTTAATAAAGTTGGGTCATACGACCTTCTGTCTAAAAAAGGCCAAGGCACAGCGCCGCCGCCCGTGCGTGTGATGGCGGAGTCATCGGAGAAGGTGAAGGCGCCGGAGCCCGTGGAGGAGGACTCGGTGTCGTCGCGCGTCGTCTGCAAGGTCCGCATCGCCAAGGGGAGGGAGGATGGCGGCTGCCACATCTGCATCGCCCAATGCCAACGGAGGACGACGAGGGCGTGGCGGCCAAACCACCCCTCGCGACGGTGAGGCTGCCGGACTCATCCATCCGTGGCTTCATGATTCCGCGGAGGCCCCTCCGTCCTATCTCTGAAGAGTACTCGAGAGACTAATATAGAATGCGCCCTGGTGACCCTATGGAGCATCGAGAGAGACGAGGACGCCCTGGAGCAGTTTTTCACAACGGGGTACGTCATTGTGGACCTGGAGCTCCAGGGCAGGCCCGTCCCGGAGTATTTGGAGGCCATGTACGAGAAACTAAATGAAGCTATGAACTTATAGTTTAATATATCAATTAAACCATCTATTCTTTGTTTTCTTCTTTTGTACATTTTTATGGCTACTGAAACTGCATTTTATAACTCAGTTTTAATCCATATAGTTTACCGGATCACAAGAAGATAAATTGGTGGACATGTACATTAAGAGATGAAAAACAACAAAAATCCATGGGTGCACTTGTACGTACACATATACTAATTATGTTGTGGAGGAAATACTAACCTAAACTAATTATGGTTTGGACGCACATGGACTCGATGTTAATCTCTGATGCCTAAGCCCTAATGCTGCCTCACCAATGGCTGGTGTTCTGATGGACTAATAGCAACTTGATCATGGGTAGTGCCATGCTAGCGGAGTGCACGTGGGCGGCATGCTGGCTTGCGCGTCTTCCATCTCGTGCCTGCAAGGGCCAAGACGCTGTCAATGCAAAGCCCGCAAGGCACGAGCACGGTATCAGTAGAGCGGCCGAAACAGAAATACGTACGAATCGACCACCGCCTCCGGAACAATTCGAAGTGGAGACTGTGATCGACTGCTTCAGGGACGAAAATTGTTTGGCTGCACAGTTAATAAAAACAAAAGCCAAAATATAGATTAAAAAGCTGCTTAATTTGGAGGCCCTTCGCATGTGGGGGCCCTGTTCAGTCGCAGTCCCTCGCGTGCCCAGGGACGCCTGCTCGAGGACGGCTATTAGAACTCTGGTTTTAATTAGCAGCTATGGAGCTGCAACATGAGTTTGTGTTACCTGATCTTCAACGACATGCAAGC
The DNA here is from genome assembly GCA_947561735.1 of Cenchrus americanus. NCBI lineage: Eukaryota > Viridiplantae > Streptophyta > Magnoliopsida > Poales > Poaceae > Cenchrus > Cenchrus americanus. Next base: position 80,925,109 of record OX387240.1, read on the forward strand.
TGTCTATATCTTCTATAAATTTTATGAGGTTAATAGCATCCATGCATGCAATATGTGTTAGGCTTTGCGAGAACTATGCCAAAAAGCTTTCAAACCAAACTCTCTTAATAAAATAAATATTTTTTCATGTATAATATTTTTTTGCAAAAAGTATCGATATCAATCACTGAGTGTTCCTACTTTCAAAATTTTGTAAAAATTCTCGTAGTAACACGCGGGAGGGTATTTGATGACAAAGGAGCATCTATGCTCAAGCGCAGAAAAAAAAATCCTTCCTGTTTTGCTTGGGCCGGGGAACACTTTAATATCTTCAGAATTTTGAGATCAGGAACAGCAAAAGGTCGCATTCCTTTTGAATTGGATCGGAGCACCAATACTACAAACTAATCTATTATCTTTATACTTGAGTGTTAAAAGAAGTCACCATGTTCGCCGAGAGGCTCTAGAAATTCCCACGTTAATCAAAAAAAAAGAGAAGAATATACACCGTTGGATTTTATGAATATCCGAAGGTCTAGGATTAATCCAAAGAATACATAAATTCAGAATTAAAATAAGGAAATCTAAAGAGTCCACATTCAATACAAATACAATTAATAGATAGATAAATTCGGAACTAAAAATAAGAAAAATAGTAGTTGATTAAAAAAGAGAAGAGTTTGGAGCATTGAATTTTATGAAGATCTAACGATTCATATTATTATGAGTCCATATTCAATACAAATACAATTGATAAATACATAAATCCGGAAATAAAAATAAGAAAAATAGTAGTTGATTAAAAAAGAGAAGAGTTTGGAGCATTGAATTTTATGAAGATCTAATGATTCATATTATTATGAGTCCATATTCAATACAAATACAATTGATAAATACATAAATCCGGAAATAAAAATAAGAAAAATAGTAGTTGATAAAAAAGAGAAGAGTTTGGAGCATTGGATTTTATGAAGATCTAACGATTCATATTATTATGAAAAAAGGAATTCCCACGTTAATCTAAATGAGAGAAGAGTTTGAACCATTGGATTTTATGAAGATCCGACAATTCATATTATTCTAAAAAATTTTATCCATGATTTCCTTTCCTTATGGCACTCCGTACTTGAATACACATGCAATATTATTGCCTAACATTATTTGAATACCAACTTGAATCCGCATGGATTTCTTTTAATTTCCTAACAAACTTTGGTAAGCTTTTTGAGACTTCCCCTTAATAGATCATGGAGTATGTCACGTACTTGAAATTAAAAGAGTGATATAGATTAATACGTCTACAAATTACATGAAAGCAAGTTTTTAAACACATGGTGTATGCGCGATGCTCACATACAACACACACTTGCCCCTCCCTCTATGAGCACTTCCGAATGAGTGAGCCGACAAATCCTCGAGATAGATGAAGTCACCACCGGTCCGACGGTCTAGATCAATCCAAAAAATCCATATCTAATATAACTAACAAATATATATACAAATCCAAGATTTTAAAAAACAAGAAAATTAGAAGCAAATCTCTATACGGATTGAGAAGAGAAATAGCTAAATAAAATAGTCTTTACTAAATACATTTAATAAATAACTAAAACTGATATAAAAAATAAGGAAAGTTAATATTGTGCTTATAAATAATAGGCTTGACCACCACAAATCGACTGCAAGTATTTGATATGTCCTTAATTCAGCCTATATTGGAACATTCATTTAATAAACATCTCATTTACAATGTAAATACAATAACATAATATATTTTGATCGAAAAAGATAAATAGTTAAATCCAATTAGCAGTTATTTTCAATCAGACCAACAACACCCAACACACGAGAGGATCAAAGCTAGCAACTGGCATTGCCGCGAGGTACGACAAGCCCGCCGAGAGGTGTTGGATCCTCACGCTAGGAGGTGGAGTACCGAGACCTACACAATGTCAACGCCGAAGACTCGAAGTCATGGAATCAAGGTGAGAGAGTTCACCCGACAAAAGTAAGGGAAAAATTGTGTTTGTGTGAGATAGAGAGAGAGGTCCCGTGCCACCGCTACATGAGTTTGTCTCTATATCAAGATGAACCTTCAAGATTGCCTATCCTAGCAAGCTGTCATTGCCACACGGTACGACGAATTGGCCGGAGGAGTTAGACACAAGGTTAACATCCGAGTCGCACGCAAAAGCCGCGAAATCAGAGAGGCATAGTTCGCCCAACAAAAATAGGGGAGAAACTAAGGAGGTGTTGTCGGAAGATGAGGGGGATCGGAGGGACCTATGCAACTATTGCATGAGCCAGTACCTAGATTAAGAGGAACTTTCAAAGTTGCCTCTGCCAACAACTGGCATCGTAGCTATGTACAACAAGCTCGCCGAAGGAGTTGAATCCACGCGCTGAGAGGTGAAGCATTGAAACTCTACACAAGAACAATGCTTGAGTCGGACTCGATAGCCGCAGAATTAGAGAAGTAGAGTTTGCACGACAAAAGTAAGGGAGAAAGAGGCATTGTCGGGGTGGATGGTGTGTGTGTGCGTGTGCGCGCAAAGAGAGAGGGGGGATGAAGGTAGTTGTGCCACCGCTACACTAACATATCCCTAGATCGAGAGAAACCTTCAAGATCGCCTACGCCGCAATTGACATCACCGCCGTGTACGACGAAGTAGCTAAGAGGAGTTAGATCCACACATTGAGAGGTGGAGCATCGAGACTCTACACAAAGTCAATGCCTAAGTCGGACTCGAAGCCACGGTATCGGAAAAGCATAGTTCACTCGACAAAAATAAGGAAGAGAATAGGCGAGAGAGAGATTCGCGGAGGGACCGAGAGATGCCGAGAGAGGGTGATTTACGATTTCAATCCAATATACAAAGCTGCAGAGCTTACAATGTATGCGAGGGTGCGGTGAAGCGTTGATTGTGTCATTCGCTATTGGATTTCCACCCACCAATCCAATACTACCCAAGCAACAAAATTTGGGTATGCCAATACTAATTTCGAAATCGAGGCACCAATATCTACATAAAGGTTGAGTGTTAATGATTTCAAAAGGATGAATGGCGAGTCATATATAAGGATAACTTTATCAAATCTAGCGCGCGCTTATTAGCGCGGCCAACGTGCTAGTTACACGGATGATAATGTGTAGGGGGCTAGTAGTAGCTGAAATAAACTGGTAGTTCATTCGGACATCTATCGACTGCATGCATATAGCTGCCAGTAGTACGGGACGAATACATGCATCCAGGTATATGCAGAGAGCTCTCGACAAATTAATGTCTTGTACACTTATGGCCTGAAGAAAGCTGGGTGAGGGCGGCCGGCTCCTTGGTAGGAGGTGTTCTTGAGGTGCTCGGGCGCTTCCTCGTACGAGTGCCGCCTCGCCAGTGAGAGGATCTTCTTGTCAGCAGCGATGAAGTAGGCCATGCCGGCAACTGCATACATATGCAGCAGGATTCAAGACATGTATCATCACTAGGTTAATCATTATATCGAGAACATGTATTTTTCAGAGATTAGCGGATCTTTCAAAGTGACAGAGGAGGTGGTAGCTATCTACAGGTCAATCGTCAGATTGTAGGAGATCGATGCAGTAGTGTGTCGGACCTGTGGAGATGATGAGTGCCTGTCCTGTTGGGTTGATGTTGGCCTTCGCCCACGGCAGCATCCGCACGCTCGCCATCTGAACGAACAACAGCAGCAAAACGATGAGTTTTATGCTACTACATACTGTACGTACCTAGGATTGCCTCTGATGAGAAAAACGTTGACGATGGTGTGTGGAAATAAAGTCGCAAAAAAAAAACTCACGGTTGGAATTGCCGAGGCGATGGTCGCCACAGCTGCTGCCTTAGTTCCTGCAAGGGTTGCCTCTGCAGACATGCATGGAAGCATCATCAGTCAGCACTGTACATTCTTGAAGACAGGCTTTGTTTCGTTGAGCAGCAAAACGCACACACAAGCTAACTGCATGTGCGGAGAGGTATTGCATACCTCGCGAGCAGCGCTTGGCCATGGCAAGCTTCTGGTCCAGGGAGGCACGGCTCACCGTCGACATCTGCTCACTTTGCTCTTGCTCTGGTGCTAAAAATTAAACCGTGAGAGATTAACTCTGAAAGATATAGGATGGCTGGCTAAAGCTCCAGGAAATGAAGCAGATCGATGCTGGGCTTGCAGTGATGGAGAGATGGGATGCGAGAAGAGGCAGGGGAGGCCGTGGATTTATAGGCAGCGCCGGCCGATGGAGGAAGCCCAGAGGATATATCGGCGGGCGCAGCGGACGTGGTTTTGGGCGGAAGGGTGTGTGACTACTGTGACCTTGGTTCTCTCATATTTTCTTTTCATTTTTCCTTTTTGAAAAGAGTGTGACCTTTGACATAGACATCAGTACGTGTTGAGTTCCTACACACTATAGCCTATAGCTATTAGCTTGCGGACAGACGGTGCATGGGAGCATGTGGGTGTTGCCAAGCAACCGGCATTCGGATGGAGTCAGATCCTCACGAAAATTAGATTAGTGGCTTCTCGATTAGCCTAATACAATAAATTAATAAAACCAAGTGTGCATGTCGGTTTAGACTAGAGGAAGAGGAACCCATAGATAATCGTACGTCATGGAGTTCGACCCTCCACGTTCATCTACTCTATGTGCTACTACCAGGCCAGTACTCAGCAAGGGTCAAAAAGAGCTGTTCCCAAACAAAAAATAACAAGGGTCAAAAAAGTTTACCTACCTACCAACCAGTCAACCACAGCAACTACGGCGAGTCCGTGAGTATGACGACACATAATTGGCCGAGACATGACATGCACGGACGTCAACAGGCAGCAGGGTCAAGCCTTTGACACTAGTGCATGTGCTGATCGATGCGCGCCAATTAGTCACTGGTCTCAAGCTAGCGCATGTAGTTTCGAGGTTTAGCAGTGATGTAACTATGATGTGAAATAGTGAGTTTTTCAAGTTGTAACAGGTTTTCAAGTTTTTAACAGTGATGCATGTAACTAGGCTGTGAAACTGTAAATTGTGTACTAGTAGTAGTGGATAAAGAGAGAAGCAGAAGCAGGAAGGGGAACAAGGAGTCTCAACAAGTTGCATCATCAAAAGTGCCTTTTCTCAACATGGCGGTGGCGCGTCTGGTGTGGCTGTGCCCTCAGTTTTTGGGGCCGGAATAATCAGATCAGGGGGGTGGCGCTCCCAGTTTTCAGCGAGTGGCATCAGCAACAGGAACGCAGCCAGCCGGCGTCTCGGTCCGTGGGCTGCAGGCGTGCTCCCCACAAAAGTTGTACGTATACGAATAGCTTATCTCTGCTGCGGTTTTCAGGATTTTCAGATCAGATCTGGTCTCTCTTCTCTACTAGTACCAGGAATAATGTGGGCTTTATACACTGTTTCTCAAATAATTTATTTCTCTTTTTTGTTTCTTTCTTAATCACAGATAGTGGGGTATTTTTGTTTTTAATATATAATTAGGGGTACCCTCCTGTTTCCTAAAAAAATAATTCAACGGGGTTAACAAGCTGAAAATAAATTCATATTTTTGTTGTCTCCAGATTCATCATTTGTGTTAAATATTCTTTATTGAGAAATAGATTCGAGTATATCATAAGGTACTATGGTTCAGCAAACTGTATCGAGGTGTAGAAACATGATAACTTGTGTGTTGATACATAAGAGCATCTCTAAGAGCTTTTGTATACGTGATAAGTTAGCTTAAAAAAAGAAAAAAATTATCAAAACTCGGATCCAACGGACTCTATATTTACTCAGTTAGCTATCCTGTTTTCTATTTCCTCCCCGTCGCTAGTAAAAAAAGACCTCTCTTCACTAGCTATCATGTTTTCTATTTAGAGGAACTGTTGGATTTCTTCATCTTTTTACTAGCTATTTCATTTTACATAATAGTTAAAGTAAGATTTTAGTTACTCATATAAACAAGAGCTCTTGGAGATGCTCTAAGTATTGAAGAATGTTACCTTGATTATCAAAATCTGGCCTTCCATGTTACAATAATTGATTGTATCTCTTCTTCAAAAGGCTAATAACTCACAAGGTGTGTATGTATATATAACTGTCCATTGTATTGTACAGCTTATATAACTGTTTTTCCTATTTTTCAAAAATATTCTGTCAAAAAATGACTCCATTATCTGGGACATTTGTTGATGGTCCCCCTCTTGTGAGCACATATCTCTAAATAGCGTACTGTTGCAAGCTAGCATTTGGACCAGAGACCGGTATACGTATAGCCATCGGCGGCTGATGATATTGAAACTTGAGAATACTAGCTTGCTTGGTATACTTTGGTAGGGTTTTGAGATCAGAAGAACCGGAATGTGAGAGCTGATCAGTAACATCAAAAGTTGTATTCCTTTTGAACTGGGGATCACACCAGTAGTAGTCCAAATAAACTAATTACAGTGACCCATTGAAACTTGATAGCGTTAGGTTTGAGATCATAAGAACTGGAACTTCAGTGCTGATCGTTAATTAGCATGGATCAACTTGCATTCCTTGTCAAACTGGATCACCGGTGGTACAAATGAACTAATTACAGTGACCGGTTGTAGCACACTTGAACATCACATCGATGATTAGTAAGCTAATGGTAGTATTTTTATTCGGACATGGACGGCATGGAGTGCTAGTAGTTTCCCTTTCCGGAGAGGCGTCATGTCGATCGGCAGGTGTTTCATTTCATGGCCTGAAGAAAGCCGGGTGCGGGCGGCCGACGCCCTGGTAGGAGGTGTTCTTGAGGTGGTCGGGGGCTTCCTCGAACGAGTGCCTTCTCGCCAGCGACAGGATCTTCTTGTCAGCAGCGATGAAGTAGGCCATCCCAGCAACTGCCAGAAGTTATCATATCAGCAATCGGATTAGTCAGATTCTGCACACTCTGTATCTGTTGGTCGAGCCACCGCCGGCCCAAGCGAGCATCAAGAAAGATGCAGAAGCAGAGCACACACCTGTGGAGATGATGAGTGCCTGGCCGGTGGGGTTGATGTTGGCCTTCGCCCACGGCAGCATCCGCACGCTCGCCATCTGAATGAACAACAGCAGCAAAACGATGAGTACGTGTGAGTGTGATGCTACTGCATAGGTAGGACCTAGGATTATCGCATCTGATGAGGGGAAAACAGCACTGATGGCCTGGTATTATGGAAATAAGAACTCACGGTTGGAATGGCGGCGGCGATGGTGGCCACAGCTGCCGCCTTGGTTCCTGCAAGGGTTGCCTCTGCAGACATGATGCATGGAATCGTCAGTCAGTGTACATAGTTTGGCTTTGTTCAGCAGCAATTCTGATGAGTATGTACCTCTTGAGCAGCGCTTGGCCATGGCAAGCTTCTGGTCCAGGGATGCACGGCTAACAGTCGACATCTTCGATCTTGTAGCAGCGCTAGCGAAGAATGGCAGGCAACAAGCTGGCTAGTAAAAGCTCTAAGAACTGAAGCTGCAGCTCTGTTGCTGGTGATTACTGGGACTGGAAGGAGTGGTGGGCGATGGATGGGTTGCAAAGGCGCAGGGGAGGCCTGGATTTTATAGGCAGCGTCAGGGGCGCCAAACGATCGGTGGACGGGGAGAAGCGGCGGGCGGGGGACGTGGTTTTGGGCCGGCGGCAACGGAACCTGTGTGATCAGTCAGTGTGGCCGATGCTGATCGATTCGATTCCGGCTAGCTTCTGGGTAGGTGCAGTTCACCTCCTGCTTCCATCGATGGGGTCTGCTACTGCTACTGGTTTATCCTAAGTTCCTAACCATAGCCAGCATTATTGCTGTTTCTTATCTACTCGCAGCTTGTAGAAAGGGACAGACGGTGCACTTCAGCATGTGCACGGGACGTACTCGCACTTTGGCTGGTCGCACTCGTCCTACTCTAAAAATCATCCCCTAAAGGGAATATTCTGCCACATCATCGAGTTTTTACAGTACAGTTTCAATTCTTCCGCACCCGTCATCCCCTATATCTACTACTCCACACAAACTACCACCATATGGGCCCACCTGACATATTTTTTTTCTCTTTTTTAATAACCTTTGTTTCCCCTCCCACCTCCTCTGCCTCCTTTCTCTCCCTACCCCTGCCTCGCATCTTCCGCGCCTCCACCGCGCGCCGGATCTCGCCGGCGGCAACCAAAGGGGCCACTCTTCTCCTCCCCCGGCGGCCAGCGCAGCGTGGGGACCCGGGCCGCGGGCCGCCGGCCGGCGCACCGCGGGGAGTCGGGCCGCGAGCTTGCCGGCCGGTGGCGCGGCGAAGCTCGCCCAACCCGGCGCGGAGGAGAAGGGGCGGAGGAGCTCCGGCGCGGCCTCGAGGTCCGGAGGCCAAGCTCCGGCGTCCGGAGGTCGCGCGTCCGAGCTCCGGCGTCTTGGGGGCGTCTGCGGCGGGCCCGCTCACCGCGGCGGCGGTCCTCCCCTCCGGCTTCGCCCCAAATCCATCGAACTCGGTGGCGGCGGCCGAAATCCCACGGAGCTCCCGAGATGGCGAGCGGGTTTCTCGCTCATGCGCGAGGCGGAGGAGCGGGGGCGGCGGCGTGAGGTGGAGGAACAGGGGCAGCCTTCATCCCCATCGCGGCGGAGTAGGAGCAGCAGCGCCGGTGCGGGTGTCCGCCGGCCTTTCTCCACGACGACGACCCCTCCTCGGCGACCTCGACAGCGGGCCACCTCCCTCCCTTCCGGCGAGCTCCCTCCCTCCCCATCTGGCCATCTCCTTCCGACTTCACGCGCGAACTGCGGATCCGTTGCTCTGGCCGCGCGAGGTGGGGTCGGCACGGGGCGTAGCGCACGTCCGGAAGAGCGCTGGATCTGGGGGATACGGGCTCCGTGTGGGACGTCGCGTACGCCTCCCAGTACCCCAGTGCGGGGGGGGGGGGGGGGGACGCCAATGGCGTACTGGAGTGGGCTGTGGCGTACCCCTCCCAGTACCCAGTGCGACCAGCCTTACACGTTCATTGAATCACTGCTAGGCCCTGATCATGAAGCTTGATTAGTACCCTTAATTAAGCCTAACCATGTGATGATGTGCAGGTCAGTTTAAGAAAGAAATATAAAAGCCCCAAAACAGAGACAACAGTCATGGCTGTTGGGGAATTCAGGAAAACCCGTCACCCTCGAAACGTTGAGTTTAACGAAGTTCTCAAAGCATGTTTTTCAGGAGCAGGGAATTCGCGATTCTCGGAAGCCTGGAACCTGCGAAGTCGCGAATTCGCGAATGTGCGAGTCGGGAATCTTGATTCGGCGAAGAGGCGAGTCACGAACATGCGGGAGCCGGAATCTCAGCGTTGATGGTCCGAACTTCGGAGAAGCCGCCGATTCGGAAATCGATGAAGACTCTGTTTGGGACTCGGGCGCACGGACATGCACGAACTTTGTTGGAAAGCAAGGGCCACTTCGAGAATCGTCGAAGACCTAGTTCGGGAATCTCGGGCGGAAACATTCACGAACCACGGGAGAAGCAAAGTCAAAGTTATAGTCCCAAAAAGTCCGGGTTTAGAGTGTGAACTAGTGGCAGATTTGTAAATATGTTAGGTGGAAAAAGACATTCTTGTATGTGTTCACACCAGGAATATTCCCTGAGCCTGAGGGTGTTATCGGCATGTAAAAGTCCCTTCGTCTCCCTATAAAAGGGGGCGCGAGGGCACGTGTAAACGGATTCAGACTTTTTTGGGACTTGTGCTACTTGCGGAGAGCTTCACAGTCTCTTTGCGCCCTAACCTTGTACTTGAACGTGTTGAGAACTCTACTCGTGTTTGGGCAGTTATCCGAATTTTTTGGGTACCCCCCAACATTGGCGCCCACCGTGTCTCAGCCGAAAAAGAAACTCACGATGCCACCTCAGAAGAAATCCAAGAAGAATGCTCCAGTACAGGCAAACCAGGATGATCGCCTTCCCACCCAAGGAAATGAAACCCCGTTTGTTCCTGAATCCTCGAACGTAACAGACCAAGAACGAAGAGAAAAGCTCGAGGCCCTCATGAAGGCAAGAGCGAGAAAAGACGACTCACATCCAAGAACAACCTTTCGCCGAACAAAGCAAGAGCACGAGAATGTTGATGCGATGATGATGCCATAGACGGACGACTAGCCATGGTCCACCAAAAGATACAACAACTACGAGAGAGACAAAGAAAAGTTCGCGGCTTAGTTGCGGGCGAAGAGAAAAATCTCTCGAAAAGCTAGAGCGGTGAACAAAGCAAAAGAGCAAATACAAGCAATACAGAGAGAAATTGACGAAATGAAAGAACAAGAGAACAGCTCCCCTGTGGTGGCGGAAACACCGCAGCAGAACCCCTGCGCCCGCAAGAGAATCCCCGAAAGAAAACTTTTTCGCGGGAAACGGAGTCTCACACTTCGTGGATTCGAATCGCCCGCTCGTCAATAGGGCCGCAAACAAGCACCTTGGCCGCCGAAGTTCAAGCTTTGTCTCTCTTCCCAAGTACAACGGCTTCGGAAACTCCGGACGGTTTCTCATGAGATACGAGTCGACTGTGAACTCGGCGGGGAGAAGATGATGTCGCACTCGCCAAATCCTTCATCATAGCTTGCGAAGGACCGATCGAATTGGTACTCCTTCGCGCCTCCACACTCGATCTACGGTGGGTAGATCTCAAAACAAATTTCATGCAAGCGTTTCGGATGTTCCATGACACAACGGCGAAGCCTCGGATCCGTACAACCGCAAGCGGAAGGACGGGGAACCACCGCGGAACTTCGTGAGAAGGTTCATGCAACAGAGGTCTCAGATCCCCGACGCCGATGACAAGACAACAATCAAGGCACTGATCAAAGGTCTCACCCCAGGGCCAACGGCTTCCCACCTCACAAGAAAGAAGCCTGAGACAGTTGAAGAACTATTTCGGGAATTGGAGGATTACATTCTGTCTCATGATGACCACCACAAGAGAGTAGCCGAACGAAACGAGGCAAGACAGGGCGACAGAGATATGACCTGGCGGGCACCACCCCAGCATCCACGAAACGTAAATAGTGTTGGAAATTCTCAGCCCCAACAAGACAGTAGGCCAAGTGCCAGGGGAGGATTCAGTCATAGAGGAAGGGGGAGAGGAAGAGGAACTCCAAGCCTCCCGAACCACAACCCAAGAGATCCCCACTTCTACTGCCAGTACCATGGAAGAGGCCACAGCACCGAAGGGTGCCCAGAGACAAAGAAGAACATGGCACGAATCCAACAAGAGAAAGCACTGATGAGCATTGCATCCTCGATGCCAACCCAGTTTCGGCCGAATTTCTGGCAACCGCAGTTCGCGGGTCCGCAGTCAAGCTCTGTACCAGTTCAGCAATTTCCACAATCGCAATCAGCATGGCAGCCTTCACAGCAATTTTTCCCTTAGTCGCAAGCGATACAGTCGATCCAGCAGCCACAGCCCATTCGGAAAATCTTGCCACCGCCTCCAGAAAGCTCATCAAGGCCTCAGTCAAGTTCGGGACCTCAGAACTCCAAAGCATTGCCGTCCTTCGGGACTATCATGCCAATCATAGGCGGATCTGCTATGGAATTCGAAACAAAGAAACAGCGAAGCAATTACTTCGAATCCGTCAATACCATCATCAACGATGGCCCGGTGCCCGCCCGGAGTGGGCGAAGGTGCCAATCACCTTTACGAAGAAGATTTCGGGTTGAAATCCGCGATTCACAATGATGCCATGGTGATCGAAGTCAATATTGCTCGGGTGGGTCATAGGAAAAATCCTGGTTGACAACGGGAGTTCGGCGGACATTCTGTTCCTGAAAACATTCGAGAAAATGAACCTGAGCCAGCACATGTTAGATCCACCAGAGTACCCACTACAGGGGTTCGGAGGAAAGCCCATCAAGCCGGTGGGAAAAATTTCACTCCCAGTTTCTTTCGGAGATCTTGAGAATGCCAGAACAGAGAACCTCACCTTTGACGTAGTTGACATATATCACCCGTACCTTGCGATCTTCGGCAGAGGATTCATGAATAAGTTTGATGCTGTCATAAGGCAACAGTTCCTATGCATGAAGATGCCTGCGCCCAAAGGGGTTATCACGGTGTTCGGCAATCAGCAGGAGGCCGGGAACATAGAAAAGGGCCACACGCCCGGCCAAACGAATGTGTACCGGTACCGAAAGCACCGAAGAGAGGAAGGAAACCTATGAAGAGCCTAAGCGGGACAAAGAGAAAAATAACATAGCCGCAGAAGATGAAACAAAGAAAGTGTATTTGGATGACATGCCCGACAGAGCAGTCATAATAGGGGCGAACCTCAGCGCCGAAGAGGATGATGAACTCATACGATTCCTGAATAGAAACAAGGATGTTTTCGCATGGTCAGCCAAGGACTTGCAAGGTGTTGACAGGGACATAATCGAACATGCCCTCGAAACGGATGACAAGATACCACCCAAGAAGCAAAAACTTAGGAAAATGTCGACGAAAAGGTCAAGGCGGTAGAAGCGAGAAGTTCGGAGGTTGCGGGACGCCCGGGTAATCGGAGAGGTCAAGTACCCGGTGCGGTTAGCCAACACTGTGCCGATCCAAGAAGAAAAATGGCAAGTGGAGAATGTGTGTGGATTTCACAGATCTGAACAAGGTGTGCAAGAAGGATGATTTTCCCTTGGAAAGGGTAGACAAAATCGTGGATGATGCGACCAACGGTGAGATGCTTTCGCTCCTGGACATGTTCTGCGGGTATCATCGGATCGAGTTCGCAAAGAGGACGAAGAGAAGACGAGTTTCATCACTCCTTTCGAACGTTTTGTTTCGTAAGAATGCCGGAGGGGTCGAAGAACGCGGGATGCACGTTTTCGAGAATGATAGCAATAGTACCGCACTAGCGATTCGGAGAAACATTCGGCATATGTGGATGACATAGTTGTCAAAAGTGTCCGAGAGAAGGGACCATATCGGTGATTTGGCGAAACATTCGCGAACATGAGGGCGGCAAACTTGAAGCTAAATCCGAGAAAAATGTGTGTTCGGCATTCACAAGGGGAAAGTTCTTGGATGCCTAGTTTCAACGAAAGGCATTGAAGCAAACCCCGACAAGATAAAGGCTCGATGGAAATGCAGGAGCCAATCTCGGTAAAAGATGTTCGAAGTTGACGGGGAGAGTGGTTGCCCTCAACGGATTCATCCCCGAGCCGCGAGAAAGAAGTTTGCCATTCTTCCAAGTTCTCGAAGTGCCAAGAAATTCCGGTGGTCCGAACCTCGAAGCGGGCCTTTCGCGAACCGAAGGACTACCCGTCCAACATGACCAAGCTCCGTCCGCCCGAGCCAAAATCGCCGCTCGCCGTACGTGTCCGCATCAAGTTCGGCGGTAAGTGCGGTCTTTGGTACAGAAAAGGAAGAAGAAGGAAAGCTCGGGCAAATTCCTCGTATACTTCGCCTGCGAAGCATTATCTCGGTTCCAAGGTTTTCTATTCCGAACTGGAGAAGATCGCGTATGCGGTCATCATGGCAGCAAGAAAACTAAGACATTACTTCGAAGGCCACAGAATAAGAGTTATCACCAACCAACCATTAAGTGACTTGTTCGCAAACAGGGAGGCATCCACCCGAATCATCAAGTGGGGTGCCGAACTCTCTGAGTATGTGGTGGATTTCGAGAGAAGAAGTGCAATAAAATCGCAAGTTCTGGCAGACTTTGTCGTGGACTGGACCTCACCTGCTCAGAATCTTGAGGAAAATACGCCCGAACCTTGGGTAGTGCAGTGTGATGGAGCATGGTGTTACAAGGGGGTCGGAATTTCGGCTGTTGTAACGTCCCCGACGGGCGTGGTCATAAGATATGCAGCGCGGCTCGTATTCGCGAACAATGAACACTCCACGAACAACACAACGGAGTACGAAGCTCTGTCGGCGTTGAGAAAAATGAAAGCCTTGGGGCAGCGAGACCTTCATAATCGAACGGATTCGAAAGTAATCCAGGAACACATCGAGAAGGAAAGCGAGGCCAGGAATCCAGTTCTCATGAAATATCTTGAAAAAGTCAGAGAAATGGAGAGACATTTCAAAGGGTATTCAGTCCAGCATATCCCAAGGGATGATAACAATGAGGCGGATAAACTGGCGAAGGCAGCAGCCAGAAACCAAGAGCTACCACCAGACGTGTTCTTTGAAATCATCAGAGAACCCTCCATCAAAGATTCAAGAACTCAAATCGTGAATATGGTGGAAATTCCGGATCGGAGAGCGAGAAATAATGGCCTACCTCGGGGGACATTACGAACCACAAGATGAATTGGAGGAAAAAAGGTTGAAGCAAAGGGCTCGGGGCTATACAGTAGTAAATGGAGAATTATACAAGTCAGGAGTCACTGAGCCTTGGCTGCGTTGCATCACCTCCGAAAAAGGTCGCGAACTTCTGAAAGAAATTCACAGCGGGTTTTGTGGGGCACACATAGGCACCAGGGCTTTGGCTGGTAAGGCGATAAAGCAGGGATTCTATTGGCCCACCATAAACATCGACGCCAAGATGTTAGTTCGGCAATGTGAAGCATGCCAGAAGACGGGAAATCAGCAGAACTTGCCTTCAATGCCAGTTCACTTAATTCCTCCGACCTGGCCTCTGCAAAGATGGGGAATGGATCTAGTAGGCCCGCTGCCAGCAGCTCAGGGTAATTGCCGATTTGCGGGCCGTAGGCGATCGACTATTTCACGAAGTGGGTAGAGGCAAAACCACTCGCGAATATCACAGCGGCAACAGTTCAGAAGTTCTTTTGGCAGAACATAGTCTGCAGATTCGGGGTTCCTAGAGAGCTGACGGTTGACAATGGCAAACAGTTTGACTGCTACACCTTAAAAGAATCTTGCGAGAACCCTGGGCACACAAGCGAAATTTTCGTCGGTATATCATCCACGGTCCAATGGTGCAGTCGAAAGAGCCAATGGTTTGATTTTTTTCGGGAATCAAGAAATGTTTATTTGATCAGAAAAAGGGAAAGTGGGTGGATGAACTTCCGAAGGTGATCTGGTCTCATAACACCACGGTTTCAAGGGCAACAGGTTTCACGCCTTTTCGCCTACTCTTCGGGACTGAGGCTATGACGCCAGAGGAGATCAAGAATGAAAGCATGAGAGTCTTGAAGGGAAAAGAGATAGAGGAAATTGATAAGAAGGTGGAGAAAGACATGATAGAGCTGACAATCCTTGAAGCGGCAGAAAACATTGAGAAGTACCAAAGAGAGACAAGGGCATGGAGAGACAAAAAGGTGGTCCGAAAGGACATCAAAGCGGCGATCTTGTCTTGAAAAGAAAGAAAAATTGGGAGAACCCGGGGAAAACTTCATGAGTCATGGGAAGGGCCTTACATAGCTAGGGAAACAGATATGCCAGGGGCTTTTCGCCTAATGGAGCAGACTGGCGAAGAGTTGCCGTATTCGTGGAATGCCGATAGCCTAAAGAGGTATTATCCATGAAAACCCTAGTTGTACATAAATGTAGTAGGTAGCAGTTTTTCAATTTTCGTAAGTTTACACCTTAGGAAGATAAAAACCCGAATCACGTGTCTATAAGTGACTTCGGGGAAAAACTAGTTTTATTTCTTAATCATAGTACTAGAATAAGAAGGACCGTACTCTTTTCCTTGCAAAGGGGGCTCTAAATCAAGAGGCAAGGTTTTTAACGAGGCGGGTCCCATGTAAATACTCTTTCTGATATATATATGAAAAGAGTCTTCCCCCAAATTGCATGTTTCGTATTTTGTGTCTCGAGAATTCCATCGTGAAAAAAGAAAAAGTTCGTGAGAAAGGGCTTCCTGATAGCCGAAATTCCATAATGAAAAAAGAAAAAGGTCGTTAGAAAGGGCTTCCTGATAGACGAAATTCCATCGTGAAAAAAGAAAAAGTTCGTGAGAAAGGGCTTCCTGATAGCCGAAATTCCATCGTGAAAAAAGAAAAAGTTCGTGAGAAAGGGCTTCCTGATAGCCGAAATTCCATCGTGAAAAAAGAAAAAGTTCGTGAGAAAGGGCTTCCTGATAGCCGAAAATCCATCGTGAAAAAAGAAAAAGTTCGTGAGAAAGGGCTTCCTGATAGCCGAAATTCCATCGTGAAAAAAAGAAAAAGTTTGTGAAAAGGGCTTCCTGATAGCCAAAAATCCCATCCATCAAGGGATTCCCACCAGAAGAGGCCCGAGACAACAACAAGTTGTGGCCTAGAAAAATCCCATCCATCGAGGGATTCCCACCGAAAAAGGCCCGAGACAACAACAAGTTGTGGCCTAGAAAAATCCCATCCACGAAGGGATTCCCACCAGAAAGTTCGCATGATAATTCCGAGAAAACGAATGTCTAAGGGTTCGCCTATGTATTCTCACTCAGTTCAGATTGTTGCAAATTTTTCAGGTATCGTCATTATAAGAAAAGGACAAGGGGCTCCATCGGATGTTCACAGAAAAATATTGGTTGAAGCAACTGAGGGTTGCAACTTCAACCGAGGCAAGTCTGCCGATCGGGCCAAGTCCACAAAATTTGAAAAACAAATTTTGTCGACTTGCACGACGACAGTCGAAATTTTCAAAAATTGACGAAAACATCTCTTAAAGACGCGCTAAAGAAGTTCGTGAATAGTAAGATTCGTGAATCTGCAATCTAGTTTTCATGCGAAACGGCAAGGTGGGGGAGGGTGACGTTTTTTTCAAAGAAAAAACACATTCATTGCCTTATTCGCATAAAAACTTCCGAACAGTTCTTTGATAATCACAACACTTGGCGTAAAACTCAAAACGAAAGCTCAACAACATGTCCCGGTTTACAAACACTGTCTTCAGCCGTATCGCTAGCGTAGGCGAAATCAGATGCATCGGCTAAGGGGCTAAGGGGCTCCGTCTTGAGAACCTTCGCAGACGGCGGAGTAGGTGACACGGAACGAACCTTCTTACGAAGTAAGAAAAACGAGGAAAGATCAAAACAACCTATACAAAACTTAAGCGAGGCCTCAAGCCAAAAATCAGAAAAATCTTGTTCAGGATGCGCTTGCTTGAACAGGCGCCACGCTTCACCACTAACGAACATATTATCCCGATGAAACCGAAGTGGTAGCACGTCTCCGCGAGGCCCGGCTTGCGGGACTGCGCGAGTTAAAATTCTGCGAACATCTGTTCAGGAAAGTTTGATGAATCTACATGAATGTACAACCAGTCTCGAATTCACTCAAAAAAGTCTAGACATATCACTCAGTTTGTAATGTCCACCTTCGGTGAATCCTCCTCTCGTTCGGGAACTTGTTCACCGTCGTTACCGCCATCGCTGCTGCTGCTGCTGCTGCCGCCGCCTGAGCCGTCTTCGCCGGACTCACTCGAACCCTCGCTAGAAGTTGATCCTTCGGGAGACGCGGCGGCTCCTTCTTGATTCTCCTTTTCCCTCAGCTGCAAAAGGAAGAAAAGTGTGAGGAAAAAGAAATCGGGCAAAAGAAACTACCTCGGCAAGCTTTGCCCGCGCAATAGTCTTAACGATATCCGCCCCACCGACCAGCCAAAACTCTTTCGCGAACTTCGCCTTGATAGCCACAACGTCGGGGTTTGCTCGAAGTATCGCGTCGCTGGTAACGCTTGGGAATTGAGAAAGGTTCGCGCGAAACTTTGCCAAGTCCACACAGTTGTAATCGTGAAGGATCTTCAGGATACTCTCCACAGAGAAAGCAACGGCGAAGTCACTGGCACCAGATATCACCTCGGTGAGAGCCTTGAATTCATCCTCCAGCCAATCCATGAAATCGGGAATGTTAATGTCATCCGGCAGGGGGCTGGGCGAACACCGTACTCATTCAAGGATTTCTGGTACTCAGCATAGAGCAATTTCAGCTTTTCCAGAATTTCCGAAGTGTTTTTCTTTGAAGCTTCACCTTGCTCGTCGGTGCCTTCTCAAGATCCACGATCTTCCGATCCTTTGTGCTCAGTGACTTGGCGAGGCTGGCGTTGTTGATGCGAAGATCCTCGGCAATTTTCGTAGCCCGCTCGTGTTGTTGCCGAAGCTTTTCGATCACACTCAGATCATCTTCGTGGGATTTCTGAGCTTTCTTCAGTTCTTTCTTGGATTCCTCGAGCGCGGCCTCTGTGACTTTCTTCTCATCGTGACTCCTTTTCAAAGCTTCTGCCAGCTCAGCCACCTTCCTTTCGAGTTCAAGGTTCGTAGATTGCGCAAGAGAAAAGTTACGCTCCAGCTCCTTGGACTTCTGAGCAAGTTGTTCGTTAATCTTTTCCTGTTTTGAGAGCCGCTCTATGACAACTTTTCCAAGCATAGAATACTTGAGGGTATAATCCTCGTGGAAGCGTGCAAGCTTGGAGGGAGAGTAGGAATGCAACAGATCCTTGAATTCTGAAAAATTTAAGAATAAATCTCAGACAAAGATTCAACAATCGTGAATGACACGAAGAGGCAGCGAGGATGAACGAACCTTGCTTGCTAAAGTGTTGCATGGTGACTTGTTTAGTCGAACCCGAAGAGGCCCTCCCTTGAGGTGAAGGAGTAGTTTCGGAGATGGAGAGAGGCCTTTTTTCGGGGCCTTGAGCGGCTTCTTCGGGTCGTTTCGACGCCTCCTCTCCCTGTTTCATCAACAATTGTGGACGATTTCCATAGAGTTAAAAATCTGGACGTCTTGCCCCCGACGCCACTTGTCTCGAAACCAACACGCAATAGCTTGCCGCGATGAGACGTACCAAAGCTTTTGTTAAAAGCGGCTAAGGAAGGAGAGGGCGCCGGTCTTCGGGGACTACCTCCCGAACTTCGACCAAAGGAACATTTTCGTCAGGGTGGCCCTCCCTTTGAATAGTGCGCTCAAGGTCCCGGCGGGTCGGAGGAGACTTGATCAGCGGCAGCGACCTCAGCAGCAGGGGTTTCGGCAACAGCAGGAGACTCAGTATGAACAACAACTTCAGCAGCAACGACTGACTTCTCAGCAGCAGCAGGGGATGCCTCTTTTTGGACTTCGGGAGCAACATCTGAAAAAGAATCGATATCCACGAATTCATTTTCGGAACCGAGCAGACAAGCTTGTCTCGAAAGTTAAATAATGGCCAGAGGAAAACACCTTTAGGGCTATCTGTCTTCGTGAGGGTGTCGTCGTCGAAGGCGGATGGGACTCGCCGAACTCCGGTGGAAGAAACTTTCTTCACAGCCTTCTTCAATTTCTTGCGGCTCACTGGGCAAGCCCCGAAGCAGCCTGGAGCTCAGCTTCCGAAGTCCGGGGTTCGGAGGTCTTTCGTTTCCGCTTCGATGACTCAAGCGATCTAGTCCTTGAAGGTTTCACTCCCGAAGAGGTTCCCTCGGTGGCAGGCGACGAGCTTCGCTTCGACGATCTAATTCGAGGAGCGCTGATGGGGGCGGCTGAGCAGCTGGCCACGGCGACAGCGGGAAGTTTCACCTTGGGACCAGGGCCTCGAGAGCCGAAAAATTTATCACCGCTGACTTCCGAAAAGACGCGATTGATCTTCTTCTTATGCTTCACCAGGGCCTTGTACGTCTTGTACTCGTTCATGGTATACTCGCCTACCATGACATTGACCCTTTTTTCCACTTCGTCCATGAAGTCCTTGGCGCTCTGGCCCTCGCGAAGTTTGATCCCGAACTTCCGGAAAGGCACTTTCTGGTCTGCCCAGTTGACATTGTAGTATACGAGTTCGGCAGGGGACCAACCGTTCGAGATAGGCCAGATTCGCGCGGCGACAAATTCTTCGATAATGTCACGGCCGCCAAGTATCGTGCTGGCCAGATGAAATGCACTCTCGCAATTCCTGATTCCTAAGGCCCGCTAGTCGTATCTCCCTACATTCACTGCGGCGAGAGGTGCGATCGGGCCCGACATCTTCTGCTCCTCAACCTTCAAGTAAAACCAATAAGATCTCCAATCGTCTGCGAGGTTGGTCTTGCAGCAAGTAGCGATCTGGATTCGAGTAATTCCCTGTCGGGTGTTCTGGCGTCGCGTGTTGAAGGTGCAGCACGCGTGCTGACTATGGTAGAATTGCCCATCGTCGCCCTTGATAACTTCGGGGATGATCACCAGCTCGTAGAACCGAGTGAAACCGTCGACGATAGGATTGCAGCCGAAGGTCTTCAAGATCCAGATAAACTTCGACACCTCGAGGAAGGATGTCGGAGTGAGCTGGTGGATCTTCACCGAAAAAGCATCGAGAATCGCCGGCAGGACGGGATCACAAGGGAACCTTAGTCCACACATGAAGAAGTCCCGAAACACCACGATCTCTCCCTCTTTGGGAATGGGAATCGGTTCGTCGAGAGGGGCACGCCCGGCGCCAGGAGAGAAGAATCCGGCCTTCTCGTACTCGCGAATAATGTTGCTCGTGACCTTCGACTCTCCGAAGGCGAGCGAGGGCGGCAGTGGGCCAGAAGTCCTCAGCATGATGAGATCGTCGACACAGGCGTCCACATCGCCGTCAGACCCAACCTCTCCGTCTTCGCGACTTCGGGAACCGCTGGGTGAACCAACATCTTCGGCCGGTGAATCACGATCTGCGCTTTCGGCAGCTGGGTCAAGTGGGAGACCGGCAGCGATCAGCTCTTCAGTAGTCATGGGCCTAGCTGTACTTTTAACGCGAGCCACCTAACAAACACGAACATTCAGACAGTTAAGAGTAATGTTCGAGAATAAAACTCGAAAAATCGTGACGTCACTACACCAAAGTTTAACGAACTAACGAAACAACAAAGCAAAGATAAAGGAATACCTTAGAAGAGCGCGAACAAGGCCTGGAGTTCGCAAACTTTCTACCAGAGAAAGCTGGTTCCGCGAAGGAAGAAAAATGTGAGAATCGTGAAAGGCTCAAGAGCAGTAAAAAGATTTTTAACAGCGCCAGCCCGCTATTTATAGGGCCGGGGAGGGGTAGTTTCGCGAAGTGTGCCTCGATTTAACCGCCTTTGGCTCCCCGGGCGACGCGTGTCCCCTCCGACGTTCCGAGGGTGACGTTTTTTTGCTAAATTTACGAATGGTTCGTGGAATCGGATCGTCGGAGTCAACCCGCTTCCCCGAGGGGCTAGTGTTGGGGAATTCAGGAAAACCCGTCACCCTCGAAACGTTGAGTTTAACGAAGTTCTCAAAGCATGTTTTTCATGAGCAGGGAATTCGCGATTCTCGGAAGCCTGGAACCTGCGAAGTCGCGGGTCGCGAATGTGCGAGTCGGGAATCTTGATTCGGCGAAGAGGCAGAGTCACGAACATGCGGGAGCCCGGAATCTCAACTGTTGATGGTCCGAACTTCGGAGAACTGCCGATTCGGAAATTTGATGAAGACTCTGTTTGGGACTCGGGCGCACGGACATGCACGAACCTGTTGGAAAGCAAGGGCCACTTCGGGAATCTGCTGAAGACCTAGTTCGGGAATCTCGGGCGGAAACATTCACGAACCACGGGAGAAGCAAAGTCAAAGTTGTAGTCCCAAAAAGTCCGGGTTTAGAGTGTGAACTAGTGGCAGATTTGTAAATATGTTAGGTGGAAAAAGACATTCTTGTATGTGTTCACACCAGGAATATCCCCTGAGCCCGAGGGTGTTATCGGCATGTAAAAGTCCCTTCGTCTCCCTATAAAAGGGGGCGCGAGGGCACGTGTAAACGGATTCAGACTTTTTTTGGGACTTGTGCTACTTGCAGAGAGCTTCACAGTCTCTTTGCGCCCTAACCTTGTACTTGAACGTGTTGAGAACTCTACTCGTGTTTGGGCAGTTATCCGAATTTTTCGGGTACCCCCAACAATGCCTCCGATTAGCCACCATTTCTGCAGGCAACAGGGGCAAAACATTTGGCCTTTCTGCATATCTCAACTCTCAAGCCACTGTCCAATTAAAAGGATTTAAAAAGGAAACAAGGTTGCACTTGCATTGCATCCAATTTTTTACAGTGCTGTAAATCATCATGCTACGGAGCTGTATATTGTACACGTGCAGGGCATGCATGGAAACTGGAAAGGGACGTAAAACTGAAGGGAGCAAACAAGCATTTCCCTTCCCAAAACACACACATACACACAAGTCCTTTTTATTTTGCTGACGTAGGTAGGAGTACACCTCTGAGCTGGCCCACACGGCAGCCACCAAGACTAGCGACTCGCGGAAATGGTGGCGCTCCCAGTTTTCGGCCAGGCGCCCGGAGAAACTGCGGACGTCTCGCGCATTCTACCTTTTGCGTTTCTACGTCACTGCTCCCTCAGTCCCGTATGTCACTGCTCACTTGATCTCAATTACAATTCATTTTAATTTCTCTAGATGCATATGTATCTCAATTCTGAACATAGTTTATATATAGGTTCATTAGGTGCATATCAAAAACTATTGTGTCAAGAAAAACTAAACTAATAGTAATTTCAAAAACTACTGTGTCAAGAAAAACTAAACTAATATGTCCTTTCACGTCAAGATCATTATATCTGAACCGTTCTTTCCCTGAGCCGCCGCCTCCAGAGAGCGACTAGGGCTTCTTCGTCGTCGGCGTCGATCTGACCGGCCCCTCCCCTCTGACGGCCTCCTCGGCGTTGGACTGGGTGGGGTCCGGAGCAGGTCGACGTCCGGGCTCGTTTTTGTTGCTAATAAGGTGTGGAGTCTAGTAGATTAGGGTTCCTCCTCGCTGTCGTCGGCGATGGAGTTTAGGTTTCCGACGGTGGCAACACCACCGGTTCGGCAAATAAAGTTCCCCGGTACCGGCGGGTGTTGCATGCTTCTGTGCCGGCGAACATTCAGCGTTAGGTATGTGAGCTCTTCGGTCATCCTCTTGGGTTTGTGGCTCTTCCTCGTTGCTGGATCTCCTGGCGGCGGAGGACATTTTTTCCGGTTGTCGGTCCTCGGGCCAGCAGAAGCGGATTTTCCTTTCCTCTTTCCTCCTGCCAAGGGGCTGGCCGATTTTCTTTCAACGAAATCGATTCGCTTGGTGTTCTGGGCGATGGATGATGCGGCTGTTCCAATGTTTGGTGTCCCTTGGCGGAAGGAAAGGTGGACGTGGATCGTCGTGGTGGCGGCAATGGCGAACTGGAGATTGGAGACGAAGAAGATGAGATTGGATCTTGAGGACTCAATTGTAATTTTCTTTTTCTTTGGAGTTCAGTTTGTAATAGGGGAGGATGTACTGCTTGATGCTTAATATATCTTCCTTTCGCAAAAAAAAAACTAAACTAATAGTAATTTTATGACAAGGGAGTAGACAGCAACAAGCTCCATAGTAAAACTTTTTCCACTGTTGGGTTGCCACAGCTTCATCGATGTGATGAACAATTTTTTTTGCCATTTTACAAAATTGTACGCAAATCGAATATGAAATATTTTCTCATTAGATTGTTCTCTAGTCGGGACAACCAAAATGTTTTTGACAAAACTCCAAATGATAGACAAAATCAAAAGGATATATTTTAAATATTTTCATTTTTTAAACAACGGAAAAAATTATAATGGAGCTAGATTTTTCTAATTAAGTTGAAATATTTTATGGTGAAATAGGAATGTTATTTAGCTGTAACATTATTGTTCTCATGAACTTGAGATGGGGTTGATGATCAAGTCATCCTACTAGTAAGTCTTTTGAAGTTTGAAACTTGATAGCGTATTACTGCATTTCTGCATAGGCTGCACTTATTCGTCTCTTTGCACTTTGCAGTGTCTAAACAGTATATCACGCAGCTTAATTTTTTTAAACTCCCAATGGAAGTCGCTGCTGCACGCAAATGTTCAACCATTTGAGCAGTTCTCTGGTCTTAATAACCATATGTTGTGAAGAATGATACGCAGATGTGCTAATACAAGTAGTTTACTGATACTATTTTGGGGTACACAGGTACAGCAAGCAGCTGGTAATAACAATAATGGCTCAGGCACTAGTTCTATTAAATTTCAAAGGCTGTGAGCTGAGCACATCGATTGCTTTGCAGTCGTCCACAAGTAGTAGTTTATTCTTCATCAAAACTCCAGGGTACAGGACTATTGATAGATCAAGATGAAGCTGGATCATGGCCTGAAGAAAGCCGGGTGCGGCCTGCCAGCGCCCTGGAAGGAGGTGTTCTTGAGGTGCTCGGGCGCTTCCTCGAACGAGTGGCGCCTCGCCAGCGAGAGGATCTTCTTGTCGGCGGCGATGAAGTAGGCCATCCCAGCGACTGTGGAGATGATGAGTGCCTGGCCTGTCGGGTTGATGTTGGCCTTCGCCCACGGCAGCATCCGCACGCTCGCCAGCTGAAACACGCAGATCGAGAGGATATATCAGCAATTGTTTGACAACCTATGCGACCACAATTTAACAATTAATTTGAGAGAGACCGAACTATCAGAGAAGAAAGTGATGAACTCACGGTGGGAACCGCGGAGGCGATGGTCGCTACAGCTGCTGCCTTAGCTCCTGCAAGGGTGGCCTCTGCAACCAGACATGTATCCAAAGCGTCAGTATCATTGCAGTATACAAAGCATTAATCGCTACCCTCCAAATTAAGTGTTCTGTATGAATGCGTGTGCATACCTCGCGAGCATCGCTTGGCGAGGGCAAACTTCTGGTCGAGGGATGCACGGCTCACGGTCGACATGATGAGATCTCAGTAGGGAGTGGCACTGAGTAGTGAGTAGCCTCAAAGACTGAAGGAGGGAGAGGATGCTTGGGTTGTTGCTGCAAGACGCTGCTGGGGAGGCCGAGGATTTATAGGGCGGAGGGCGTCAGAGTTTCGGCGGGCGCGGACCTGGTTTTGGGCAGAAACCGGGTGTGCCTCTTTCCTATCCACGCGACACTCGTGGCGTGGCCTGAACCTGAATACAGACAGAGCATGGTGCATGCATTGTTGGGTTCTGCTGATTACTTTACTGCTATCAGTAACACTAACACTGTCAGAGCACTTGCTTGTCACCGGCCAAGAGTAAGAAGTTTAAAAAAAGAAACCCATGCACTTGACAGAGGCAGTAATTTAATTTATGATCGCCGAACCTCACCAAACTAGATTACTGAACTTTCCAGATGCCCAATTCCCAACCCTAATCACGCGAAGTGCAGTTTAGCTTACAGAAGAAACCAAGAGAAAACCATATGCGTGGTTGTTGCTGTCACAGTCGATCGAGGCATCTGTGTGCTACTGATTACTGAAGGGTCAAAAGAGTCTCAACAACCACGACTGAGAGTTTTGACGTGTCAGCAACTATCAGGCCGTAGCCGTACGTTGTCACTGCTGGATAAGTTCAGCTGATGGGCAATACTGAAAATCAGCAGTAAATTAAACCACCACGGCATGACTGCAGCTGCGCGGTGAAACTGTAGACAATTGAACAGATCGGCATGCATGATTAAGGTGAAATGTGTACTAAAACTTAAAAGGGTGGCACTGGCAATCAAGTGGTAGCCGACACAACGGATTTTGCTTTTCTGATGATTGCGGCATGGAGCGCATGGCATGGAGCAGCTGTGCCCTCGGTTTTCAGCACCTGATCTCCGTCCGGTTTTCAGGGTGGCGCTCCAACCCTGTTTTCGGCTCGGCTCTGCACTGCAGAGTGGAGACCAGGGACGTCACGGCGTCTGGGTCCATGGGCTAACTGCTGCCCGCGTGCGTTTGCACCACACTCAAAAAAAAAAGGAAAGGAAAGGATAAATCCCCTTCTGTCTGCAATTTTTATCTACAGTAGTTTACATGTTTGTACAATATTATGACTTCATGGGATAGTGTTTGGTTTTCCGGGTGATTTTTTCACATAGAGAATCTTGCAGACATGAGTCATAAATAAAGTTTATTTGCAATAATTTTACAGATGAGTGTAACTTTACACGAATCGAATGAGTCTAATCAATCCATAATTTGCTATAGTAATAATTTTTTAAGGAACTACGGCAGGTAAGAAGCCGGCCTGAACATCTTTCATTAAAGAGTGGCAAACCACATGTACTGTAAGAATTGTGGCAATGGGTCAAACGTGATTGCCTATCTTGGCCCATCACGGTTCCATGTTAATATATAGGCTCGGAGGCTTAGAGATATACATCAATTGAATTACAACTTGGAACACAAGTTACTCGGGTCCATCTCTAATACAATCAATCTATGCTAACCGAGTCCTGGCCCTTTGTATCGTGACAACCATGGTTACATAGTATATGAACAACTATCTTAACAGCCTCCCACAATCCCAGCCGGGTTGTCTAATGAGGTTGAGATTGTTCTTGACCTTTTCATATTTTCGTATGGCTAAAGCTCACCCATCCGCGACCTGATCATTCGTAGAAACAAACTAAATTTGCATTTGCCATCTAACTACCCGTTCTCTTACAAAATGAAAGTTTATCTCAATATGCTTGTCCCTTAAGTGAAACACGGGATTAGCAGACAAGTATGTAGATCCCAAGTTATCACACCAGAGACAGGGTACTTGATTTGTTTTAATGCCCAATTCCTTCAGCAGTGCTTCACCCATATGACTTCAGCTGTGGCATTGGCTAGAGATTTGTATTCGGCTTCAGTACTTGATCGAGATACAGTAGGTTGCTTTCTAGCACTCCAGGAAATTAGGTTTGGTCTAAAGTATATAGCAAAACCTCCGGTTGATCTTCTATCATCAACGTTTCCTGCCCAATCCGTATCAGAGAATGCACTCAGAAGTTTTGAGTTGGACCTTCTTATATATAGGACAACATCCATGGATCCTTTAACATATTTGAGAATCCTTTTGACTGCACTCCAATGTACGGTAGTAGGCGCATGGAGGAATTGACACACCTTATCTACAGAGAAGGCTAGATCAGGCCGCGTCAATGTAAGATATTGTAGCCCACCAACTATACTCCTGTAGCGTGTAGCATCTCCTGCGGAGATCAAGGTTCCATCTTCTCGAGATAGCTTTTCTGATGCTGACAAGGGAGTAGGCGAAGTCTTGCACTTTGTGACAGAACCGTGCAAAATAATTCCGTATTGTCGCCTAAGCCTGTCCACATGGCCATTAAGCAATAATAAAGAACTGTTCTGTCGCCTCTGTCGGGTCATGCCCGGCAAATCACTTACAACGGGATCGCTGATATGCGCAAAGCCCACACGAAGGCGGGACCAGAGTACAAGTTCAATATTACATAAAAGTCCACAAGTTCATAAGTACTTAATACTGCAAACCAGGTTTTTCAGAACATAAAAGTAAACATGGTTCAGAGTTTTGGACAACGGAAATTAAACTAAACACATGATACACACAGGAGGCCATCCATGCATATCACTCCTCATCATCATTCTCCCACTCAATCTCCCATCCATCTGGAATAACACCATGCAAGATAGGGCTTCCTGAAAACAACAAAAGAAGCAAGACTGAGTATTCTAATACTCAGCAAGACTGACACGTCAAAATAAAGACACAACTAGACATGCAAGGCTTTTTGGCTGGTGGGTTTGTTTTGCCAAAAGCATCTAAGAGTCGATCCTTACTTTCAAGTTTTAGCTCAAGTTCTAGTATGTTAATGATTCTAGATAAGCACCTATTTAAACAAGTATGGTTGTACAAACAAGATTAATCGTCCAACAACATCAATCCAAAATGTTCCATAAATAAACATGGGGTAGCCAGTGGTCAAGCCGACTCAGATAATGGTGAGTGACCGACGATCGATCGATTTATATCCTTGCAAGGTAAACCCAAGATACACGGAAGAAGGTAGACCCCAAAGAATCCAAGGAAAAGCAAATGTGGGGTCTACCCCGACCAGGCGGTTCCCGTCATTCCCCAGATTAGGAAAAGATGCTTCAGTCTTAAGTACAAGGTTACTGGAATGCCCTCACACGACACGTCCAGGATCACACTTGCACTACTGGGATCAAACCGGGAGAAGCATCTCAAGAGTAGTAGTGATAAAATTCCTGCACTGGTTCATTAGGTACTAGGCTTATCGGTCCCATTCCCGACAAGCACTTGGTACGTTCAATAGCTTAGACTAGCACCATGCTACTCGGTCGAGACCAAACCCATTGCTCTTAGCACATGAGCGAGTCAATATAACCAACTTATGATTCCAACATAAGCATCCTATATCTCGCGAGCAATGAGTCATTAGTCGACTTCTACCGTATCCTTAGATCATGACACTAGCGTTCCTAACATACTAGTAAAAGAGCATAAGAGTCCTAAGGATCATGCATCTAGGTTTCAAAGCAACTCCTGAAACTTAAATGCACAAAGTAAACAATAAAAGCTGAAAAGTAAAGGAGAAGATTTTATCCCAAAATGTTATATGAAACTGGTGCTTGCCTAGATCCTCGGACTCAACACTAGCCTTGGGCTCTTCTGGACTTTGGTCTAGGTCTTGCTGCACACTAAGTTTGTTCACCTCCCTGCTAGCTGCTCCCTCCTCCTGCTGAGTGAGCGTGTACGTCTCGTCTGGTAAATCTACATGTCACATGCATATGTATTAGATTATGGTGAGGGTGGGAGAATTACCACAAAACCAACTCTTGTTGGTCATATTCATCTAAACATTAACATCTTCTCACAAAAATTATTAGGGTGGTGTGATGATGAACTAAACATTACTTGGATGGTGATTGTGTGCACATCTAAGCAAATTAAGTTACTTAACTTCACTAAACAGTATGGGGTGTGTTTAAATTATTAAAAACAGGAACAAACATGAAAACCTTGATTTTCATCCAAAATTCATATAAAATTAAAAAGCATTCATTGGTCCTAAATTTTGGTACACAGCAACATATACCTAAACTAAGGTCACCAACCAAAATTTAGCTTAAGATCATCTATAAATTAATTTATACGAAAAGGACAAATTTGAGCCTAGTTTAACTAAAATAAATCTTATAAAAAGATTTATTAAACTTTTTGGTATCAACTCCTACAACTCATTTAGGTCAAATCTAAACCTCTGACCAAAGCATAGGTGCAGATTCAAATTATTTTTCAAATTTTGAATTTAAACTCCTACACAAGATTAAATCCAAAACATAAATCAAAGCACCTCCTAAAATCACATCCATCCTACTAGAGGTAATACTCAACAAGACAAGGCCTTAGGGTGCACTGGTGCTTAAAGAAAAGTTTACTAAAGGGGCTATAAAAAGCATCAAGCTTAAACTAGCATAAATCTTACATAAATCATAACTAAAAATCTACACATCAAAATCATGCCAACTTTGGTCACTAATATATATATACCATAAAGAGTAACATATACAAAATTCAACTCCATAACATGTGTATATTTTAAACTACACTAAAAACACATCAATCTGAGTTTGAATTATTAATCCAAAAACTACACAGAAAAACTCTATACATTCCTTCTAGAAAATGTAGGTTTCTTCAACAGGAAACCAAAAAATTTAGATTTGAATTTATACGATTTTTCTACGATTTTCTACGAATTTTGAAGTTACAACCGAAACCCTAAACCAACTTTACAGAGGGACCCTTGACATATTTATCAGAAATTACACTGGGGTCCCTGGTTTCTAGTTTACACCCTAGAAATATTCCAATCAACGCAATTGGGTTCCTGGCGGGTCTGTAGCTCACCGGCAGCGGCATCCATGGCCGGAGCTCGCCGGGGAGCAGTCCTGGGGTAGTACCTGACCCGCCTAGAGGGTTGGAGGGCGGCAGCCGGACCAGTTGTGGCCTCGCCGGGTGATTGCGCCGGCGTGGATCGGTCCCGCCCGCCACAGCTGTGCCTGGGCAGCGACGGCGCCGTCCGGCGGCCCGACGACGGTGTGGTGGTGTTGAGAGAGGAGCAAGGGAGGGCCGGGACGAGTAGATGGAGATGGCAAGCTCGCGGTGGCTGTCCCTGGCAGTGGTGGTCCAGGCAGCGGCGGTAGAGAGCACTAGCAGCCGGCGGACTGGCGAAACACGGCGGCGTGCGGAAAAGAGGTGGTGCTGGCTCGGCTGTGCTTAAAATAGGCGACGACGCACGCGATGAAGTCGACGACGATGAGTTTGGCGTGTGCGCGGCTAGCTGGGGCTTGCATGCGTGCAGATACCGTGGCTGCGGTGTGCGCTGGCGCGTGGCCCTGTTGGACCCACGGCTAGGCCGCGAAATCAAATCAGGCGCAGAGCACCGGTGTCGCCGCGTTCGCGTGTGCCATGCGTCGACCCCGCCTTGCGCCGGTGTACGGACGCCTCGGCATCTTCACGCTGGACCGCTCGCGCCGTGGACCCTCCGCCTCGTCCATTAAATCTCCGAAAATAAAAGTTGTAGAGGAGCTATAGACCTTCAACTTTCACAAAGGGCGACATATGTTTTGATCAACAGATTTGTGTGAAAAACGTGTTGAACTTCAGGAAAAACTCGGCCCCCAAATTACTGTGCACAACAGCTTCAACACAAATTTAAGCGGCTTTGCACTCAAAATTGGAATGTCCACCAATTACAAAAAATGTGTTTCCAGATATAGCAAAGAACTTTTATATTGGCCGATTTTGAACTTCTATAGTGAAATTTGGAGATCTAGGGTTTTGACCAAGAATTATGATTTTGGCCAAGGTCTTTTGTGCAAATGTGTGCCAAATCATGTCAAACATGTTTATGAGCCAATTAAACAAGATTAACCACCCTAATTGAGGTATTTATTTTTAATAAACACACCTGGGTGTTACACACTTGATCATTCCGAATTTATTCATCATATTATAAGCGTATTTCCCTTGACTCAGGACAATACCTCCCTATCTTGGATTCACTTCTATGTCGAGAAAATAACTTATTAGTTCTCCAAGATCTTTGAGAGCGAAATCTATCCTCAAATCCTTTACTAGTGCTGTCACCGCATCAGGAGAAGAGTTGGTCACGATTATATCGTCAACTTAAATGAGCATGAATATAGTAACTCCATTCCTTGACTATATAAACAATGATGTGTCTGACTTTGAAAGTTTAAAACCGAGTTCAGTCAATTTCGAGCTTAGTCTAGAATACCAAGCTCTTGGAGCTTGTTTTAAACCATAAAGTGCTTTGTCCAGCTTGCATACATGATGGGGCTTATTATGATCCTCGAATCCAGGTGGTTGCTTCATGTATACCTCCTCTCAAGAATGCCATGTAAGAACACATTCTGAACATCAAGCTGCCTCAAACATCATCCTCTAGACACTGCAATTGAGAGTACAAGTCGTACCGTTGCAATTTCACAACGGGACTAAACGTATCTTCATAATCAACCCGATATCGTTGCTTGTAGCCCTTTGCCACTAACCTTGCCTTGTGTCTATCAATAGTGCCGTCAGCCTTTCGCTTTACTTTGAACACCCATTTGCAATCAATTAAGTTAACCCCATGCTTAGGAGGAACTAAGTGCCACGTCTTGTTTTTGTGTAGAGCTAGAATCTCATTTTCCATAGCTTCCTTCCACTTTGGACTGCTCAATGCTTCTGTCAAATTCTCAGGCTCCTCTGTAGAACAAAAGTTTGCATACCGTATAATACCATGTGTATAAACTTTTGGCTTGACAATACCTGATTGTAGCCTTGTCTTACAATCGCAGATCAAGTTTTTTTTTTAAATGTAGACTCTTTATTATCTGCAATTCTCTTTTTTCTGCGCTGCTGATGGCGCAAGTTGAAAATGTTCACCGTTTTTTCTGAAAAAAGAGACCTCAGGTGTTTATTATATCCCAGGTGTTGCGATAAAAAAAAGAAAGAAATTGTCTAGTGCGTAGCAAACTTTGAAAAATGGTTATGGTGCTGGGATGATGCCAGGGTGTTGCCTTTTCAGTTCATAGCCACATACTAATTTGCTGCAATCTTTGACATGCCGAGAGAGTTCAAGGTTCAGAAACAGTGAAACATAACTATGCTTATTATTTGGAGGTAGCTAGATTACAATGGCCCAAGTACTGCTACACACTTTTTGTCTGATCGGCAAGATTGAGCCGGGCATCGATGCTACATCAGCAGCGATCGATCAGGTTGATCATGGCTTGAAGAAAGCCGGGTGCAGCCTGCCAGCACCCTGGAAGGAGGTGTTCTTGAGGTGCTCGGGCGCTTCCTCGAACGAGTGGCGCCTCGCCAGCGAGAGGATCTTCTTGTCGGCGGCGATGAAGTAGGCCATCCCAGCGACTGTGGAGATGATGAGTGCCTGGCCTGTCGGGTTGATGTTGGCCTTCGCCCACGGCAGCATCCGCACGCTCGCCAGCTGAAACGCACAGATCGAGAGGATATATATCAGCAATTGTTTGACAACCTATGCGACCACAATTTAACAATTAATTTGAGAGAGATCGGGCTATCATCAGAGAAGAAAGTGATGAACTCACGGTGGGAACCGCGGAGGCGATGGTCGCTACAGCTGCTGCCTTAGCTCCTGCAAGGGTGGCCTCTGCAACCAGACATGTATCCAAAGCGTCAGTATCATTGCAGTATACAAAGCATTAATCGCTACCAGATCGTCTAAGGAAATGGAGATATTCTGAGGATTTGTCTCCAAATTAAGTGTTCTGTATGAATGCGTGTGCATACCTCGCGAGCATCGCTTGGCGAGGGCAAACTTCTGGTCGAGGGATGCACGGCTCACGGTCGACATGATGAGATCTCAGTAGGGAGTGGCACTGAGTAGTGAGTAGCCTCAAAGACTGAAGGAGGGAGAGGATGCTTGGGTTGTTGCTGCAAGACGCTGCTGGGGAGGCCGAGGATTTATAGGGCGGAGGGCGTCAGAGTTTCGGCGGGCGCGGACCTGGTTTTGGGCAGAAACCGGGTGTGCCTCTTCCCCTTTTCCTATCCACTCGTGCCGTGGCTTGCACCTTGCAGACATACCGAGGATGACGCTGCATGCATCAATGCATCACAACAGCATCAGAGGGCGTGGGGGTTCTGCCGATTATTTTACTGCTACCAGTAACACTGATAGAGTACCTGTTTGTCACCGGCCAAGAGTAATAAGAGGTTAAAAAAGAAACCCATGCACTTGACCAAGGCAGTAATTTAATTTGTGATCGCCGATCCTCACCAAACTAGATTACTGAACTTTCAGATCCCCGACTCCCAAGCCTAATCACGTGTAGTGCAGTTTAATTTACATCGTAGATGTTGTTGTCAGTCTTGCATCTGTGTGCTATTGAAGGGTCAAAAGAGTCTCAACAACTACGACTGAGAGTTTTGACGTGTCAGCAACTATCAGGCCGTAGCCGTACGTTGTCACTCCTGGCTGATGGCCTACACTAAAAATCACTGTTTCAAAAGAACCACTACAAAAGGATCTCACGACCGACCACTTTTAATTTTAAATATATAATCAGTAGGGGCTCCCCTTTTTCATAAAAAAAACCATCCGCACTCAACAAATCACAGACTTGTTCGGCCGTTGCCCCATCCATGCGGCACACTGTTTCAAGCATTGCAATGTTGAAAAACTTAGTGTCACGGAACCCTGTCACTCCTTCAGCCTTTGGCAAACACACGTCCGGCCAATTTCTCGAGTGCAATCCCCACTTATCTACCCCACTACTCCACAAGTAGTATGAAAGGTTCTGACAATTAGGATTAATTGTATACCACCACAACTTGCACGTGTGGTATAAGGCGGTATACATAGGTATAGGTCATATAGAAATATTATTGTTTTTTCTCGATAGCATAAACAAAAAATTTATTTTCTTAAAAAATAATTATATATAAGGGAATGACAAAAAAATATGATTTCTTTAAAAATACCTATGTATCTTTATAAAATTAGATATATATAACATACCACTACCTGATGATATGAGCCACGGTAAAAGAGCTTTTAAACCACCACGGCATGACTGCAAACTGCGCGGTGAAAAGTGTAAAAGCCTACTGACAGGCATGCAAGATTAAAGTGAAATGTGTACATAAAACTTAAAAGGGTGTCACTGGCAATCAAGTGGTAGCCGACACGACGAATTTTGCTTTTCTGATGATGGCAGCATGGGCGCATGGCATGGAGGGGCTGTGCCCTCGGTTTTCAGCACCTGATCTCCTTTCGGTTTTCAGGTGGCGCTCCAACCCTGTTTTCGGCCCGGCTCTGCAGTGCAGAGTGGAGACCATGGACGTCACGACATCTGATCCGTTGGCTACCTGCTGCCCACGTGCGTTTGCGCCACACTAAAAAAAAACAGCAATGGATAGGTTATCCCCTTTTGTCTGCAACTTTTATCTAGTTTATATGTTTGTATAATATAATGGGCGTGTTTGTGTAGTACTTAAAACCGAGTGTCGTTCCTAGAATTTTGAGGGCCCTCGGGCGGGGTGGATTCAGCATGCGGTTGGTGCCCCCCCACCCCACACACACCCCATGCGGTCCATTGGAGCCCCTAGCAAATTTGAGTCATGAATGAGAAGAGGAAGAAGAAAGAGAGAGAGGAGGAAGAGAAAAGGAGGGGAAGAAGGAGAAGGAACAAAATGAGCCCTCCCCTCTCCATAGATCCTCGACTCGCCACCGCCCTCGGGCGAACTCGTCACGACGGTCTTGAGTCTAGACTAAAACATGAACGATTAAACCAATCGAAGTTCGGAGTTTTGCCGTTGAACTTCGGGACATTCTTGAGTGATTGTTGTCATCATGATGAGCGGATGGTGTGATCGGTCCGCAAATCAAAATTTGATCGCCATGTTGCCCCGTTGCCGTTGCGCGCCGAGAGCACCCTCAACTCGCACGGGCTCCACGCCTATCTTTGTGCCGCGTCGCTTAGAGACTCGGGAGATGGGGTTTGACGGCCGTTCGAGTATCACGAACCACGAGGCATCCGTCATGTGGGCAATGTTTCCGATTGAGCTCATGGACCGCCGATTTTCATAATATACACATGTATACGTAGTGTGTGTCTATATATATATATATATATATATATATGGGCTTGGGCCCTCGGCCGTCACACCCGTTGCCTATCCCCTAGGGCCGGCCCCCGCCGAAAACTACTAACAAGTAATAGGTATTTTAATTTTTCCAATTAATTAAAAAAGAAGCTAGTTAAGGAAATGGAATGATAATAATCTATTTTGTCGCCACGCGTGCCCGTGCTCCAACCAGCCGAACATATACCGGAACCATAGAACTGAGAAATTGAGCCATAAAACATAATCTGAAGCCAGATTAACCATGCGAAATTATTCCATACCCTTTCTAAATTAAAATAATAATTAAAATTTGTTGTGGGCCCCATTAATTTGGTACTTCTCCATTGGATTTCATCGGATTGACGGCTCATAAAAAATAAGCACTCTATGTTTCTCATAATGTTATAGCTTCATTGAGACAACTTATTTTTCAAATTTATTTATATTATTGACAACAGTAGCAAACTAATTTTAAAATTTGTTTCACTACATCTGAACTCATGGTGCACGTGTGGGACAATGCGTGTTTATGTTCTGCATGCTGTTGCACCGTTTTCAGTTTTCATAGGAGGAGGAACGTATAGAGCTCAGGAGCAAAACATGTTCACGTATATATATATGCCT
The DNA here is from genome assembly GCA_947561735.1 of Cenchrus americanus. Classification (NCBI taxonomy): domain Eukaryota; kingdom Viridiplantae; phylum Streptophyta; class Magnoliopsida; order Poales; family Poaceae; genus Cenchrus; species Cenchrus americanus. The sequence continues at coordinate 80,960,417 of OX387240.1, forward strand.
GTCCGTAAGAATTATAATTCAGTTTATCTTATGCTGTCGAATTATTCTATCTTAACAAGATTTTTTGAAAAAAATGTGCTAACATCTATATGTAGCGAACATGACCTCATATGTCATTAGTTCGAGTATGATTTTGGTGATTCATGACAACATGATCAATAAGACTAACCATATTGTTTAGCATGCCTTTGTAGACATTTCTAGGTCCCAAGGATGCCAAAATATCACATGCCAAATTGAGAAGATAGTCTATTTTTCAAGGGTAAAAAACGAGAAAGAAAAAAGAAACGACACCATCGGATGAACTAACGGTACCTAGATAACAAGCGTCGGTACAATGGTCGGACAAGTTGGTACACGGGGTGAAAACCAAGGCACCGACGGTCCACTTTCTAGTAGCGTCGGACGAGTTGCGAGAGAAGAAGAAGAGAAGACAAGAGCGTCGGATGAACCGACGGTCCATTGGAAGGAATCATCGGTCTATCCGATGATTAAGTTCAAACAAGATAGAGACGCGCCAAGATTCATGCGGTAGCACCGGATGAACCGACGGGTGCAGCGGTTCATCCGACGGACATGTGGAAGCTACCGGAGAGGTTATAGCCGCGGGGTCTTCAAAGCACGGATGATCCGACGTTGCATCGGTGCATAGCGTCGGAACAGTTGTGTCAACGGTCATGTGCGGTGGAGGCAACGGTTAGTAGCACCGGATGAACCGACGCCCCGAAAAACATAGCGTCGGATCATCCGACAAGTACTACTTTCGGCAGCTTTTAGCCAATGGCTAGTTTGATGCCTTGGGGTATTTATACCTCCTCCGTCGTATGGACCATGTCATTCGGGTTGAAGAACGCCGGCGCTACCTACCAACGAGCTATCCGGGCACTCGCTTCAAGAGGCAACTCAACAAGAACGTCGAGGCCTATGTGGATGACGTGGTTGTCAAAACCGGGGACTCCGGTACCCTCATCGACGATCTTAAAGAGACCTTCGCATCACTACGCGAGTACCGCCGGAAGCTCAACCCGAACAAGTGCGTCTTCGGCGTCCCTTCGGGCAAACTACTCGGCTTCATCATCGCCCGGCGCGGCATCGAAGACAACCCCGAGAAGATCTCCGCCATCACCGCATGAAAGCTCCCACGAGCATCAAAGACGTCCGTAAGCCGACGGGGGTGCATGGCGGCGCCGAACGGATTCATCTCGAGGTTAGGAGAACGGGGCCTCCCCTTCTTCAAACTACTCAAGCGTCAAGAGAAGTTCGTGTTGACTCCGAGAGGCGGATCAAGCCCTTGCCCGGCTCAAGGACTTCCTATCAAAGCCACCAATCCTCACGGCTCCTCACAAGGGCGAGCAGCTACTGCTCTACCTAGCTGCGACTACTCACGTGGTCAGTACTGCCATCGTTGTCGAGCGGCAAGAAGACGGCCACGCCTACCCGGTCCAGCGCCCAGTCTACTTCGTCAGCGAGGTTCTATCAGAGTCCAAGGCCCGCTACCAGCCTGTACAGAAGCTCCTGTACGCACTACTCATCACCTCGCGGAAGCTACGACACTACTTCCAGGAGTACTCGGTCTCCGTCGTCACCGACTACCCGCTTGGCGACATCCTGCGGAACCAAGATGCTACTGGAAGAATCTCCAAGTGGGCTGTCGAGCTTGGCGCCCTCACTATCGACTTCAAGCCACGCACAGCCATCAAGTCGCAGGCACTAGTCGACTTCATGGCGAGTGGCGGGAGAACCGGCTACCTACTTCCACCGTGCGACCGCAGCACGCGGGTGATGTACTTAGATGGCTCACTCAACCTCGAGGGCGCGAGGTGCGGGGGTGCTCCGATCTCTCCAACGGGCGAACAACTCAAGTACGTCCTCCCGCATCTTCCGGAAGGTCTCAAACAACGAAGCCGAGTACGAAGCCCTCCTACACGGGCTCCGCCTCGCGGCTTCACTCGGGCATCAAGCGGCTACTAGTCTACGGCGACTCCGCGGTGGTCATCAACCAAGTCAACAAGTCCCGGGACCGCAATAAGGAGAACATGGACGCCATGCGCTTGGAAGTCCGCAAGCTCGAGAACAAGTTCTACGGTCTCGAGTTCCATCACATCGTCCGCGACAACAACGTTGCGGCGGACGTCCTCTCGAAGCTTGGATCCACCCGCGCTCAAGTGCCAGCGGGTGTCTTCGTCCACGAGCTACACGCGCCATCCATCCCGGAGCCGGCGCCACCGACCACCTTGTCCCGCCTCATCCACCGGTGGGCGAGGAGGTCATGATGATCGACGTGGACCGGAGGCAACCCTTCATCGACTACCTCGGCGAGCGAAGGTCCCCTCCGACAAGAACGCGGCCGAGCAACTCGTCCGCCGCGCCGAGTCCTACGTCCTCGTCGGAGACAATCTTTACAAGCGGGGTGCTTCTTCCGGAGTACTCATGAAGTGCGTCCCTCGTGAAGAAGGCAAGGACATCTTGGAGGAGATCCACAAGGGCGCTGCGGCAACCACGCGTCCTCACGCACGCCGGTCGGCAAGGCCTTCGACGAGCCTTCTGCGGCCCACGGCTCCGAGCGACGCCGAAGAACTCGTCGAAAGTGCCAAGGATGCCGCGTGCCGCCCAGCAAAGAACACGTCCCGGCCTACAAGCTAGTCACCATACCGCCAACCCGGCCCTTTGCTTGCCGGGGGCTCGATATGATTGGGCCACCGCCAACCGCGCCGGGGAGGATTCAACAAGGTATTGGTGGCCATCGACAAGTTCACCAAGTGGATCGAAGTCAAGCCGGTCACATGCCCCAAGGCCGACAGAGTACTCGACTTCCGGATGAACTCGTACAACGCTACGGACTACCCCACCGCATCATCACGGACACGGGATCCAACTTCAACAACCACCGGTCCGGGAATACCGCGAGAACGGCGGGATCGACGTCCGATACGTCTCGGTTGCCCACCCACGGGCCAACGGTCAAGTCGAGCGCGCCAATGGGATGGTGCTCGACGCTCTCAAGAAGCGGCTACACGACGCCGCTAACTCCAAAGGGGGCAAGTGGATCAAGAAACTACCCAACGCACTGCGGGGGCTACGGACTCGGCCATCCAAGCCAACGGGGCAATCCCCTTACTTCTCGGTCTACGGCTCCAAAGCAATTCTCCCTGCCGACGTCATATGGAACTCGCCGGCGGTGGAACACTACGACGAAGGCATCTCGGAAGACGAGCAGACGAGTTGACATCGACGGCCTCGAAGAAGCTCGGCCGCGCCGCCCTCGTCCAATCGAAGCAAGGTACCTAGAGGGTATCCGACGCTACCATGATCGCAACGTCAAGGAACGCTCCTTCAACGTTGGAGATCTTGTCCTCCGCCGTATCCCGAACACGGAAGGACTTCACAAGCTCGCTTCCCCCGTGAAGGTCCTTTCACCGTGGCAAAGGTGACCGGGCCGGGCTCCTACCGCCTTCAAACACTTGAAGGCGAAGACATCAACAACTCGTGGAACGTCGACCGGCTCGTCGATTCTACGCCTAGTCTACACGACTACTGCGGGGTTCAAGTCCACACGACTACATCAACACCCCCTTGCCGTAAGGGGCCTCCGGTCCCGGCTCCGGCCTCCGGACTTCTCCTCTCCGGGATCCATCCCGTGCGGCTACCTACGGACCCGGGGCGCGACGAGCGTCAAGGACTCTAGCGGCGGTCTACTAAGAGACCACACTCCAAGATCCGGCCTCGCACGGCTACCTACGGATCTACGATCCGGCCTACACGGCTACCTACGGATCAACCGCTACAAGCGGCTCCCCCTCCGCCGCTACTCGACCGTAAGCGGCCTCCGGTCCAAGCGACTACTTTGTAACTACGACCCCGGCCATCCGGGTGTACTTCTTCGCAATAAAGTTTGATCGTTCATCAACTTCTTTATCGCCTACTCCCTACAACGGGACCACTACCGTCGAGTACTACTACTCGCATCCACTCCACGATGGGGGCTCCGCACTCTCGAGATCGCGACTACGAGTACTCATTGCTGGAAAATTTCTTTCATTAATACTTAAACAATTTATTACAATTGTCTTCCCGTACAACCATGGCTACTAGCTATCTATTACGGGGCTACCGGAGGTTCGACTTCTCGGCTACTTGCTCCGCGATGGGAGCCATCTCGCTCCGGCGGCTCCGCATACTCGCTCATCGGTGCGGTTGGCGGCTACCCCGCCGGCGACTACCTCCACCGGGGCCTTCGGGAAGTACGACTTCATGAAGGCCAAGACTTGTCTTGGGATCGACCTCGCCATGTGCTTCACGTAGGCGGCCGGCCCGGCTCGGAGCTTCCTTGAGGCGATCCACCGGAGGAGCAATCTTGGGGCCGCCGGTGCGGCACCGGGAGTCTCGCGATCGGCAAGGCGGCTTCCTCGAGCTCTTTCGGTTGGGCCCGCAATGCCTCGCAGCCTTCATTCAACTTCGCAAGGATTTGTAGCGGTTGACGAGATCGCGGTCGAAGCAATCGGAGCTCCATGTGCTTCTCGCACTCGAAGGCGAGTTCTTTGTAGTCGAGCTCGAGTACCGGCGGGCTTCTTGCTCCCGTAGAAGAGGTTCTTCATGCTCGTCTCCGAGGACTTCACCGCTCCACCCGGCCCTCAAGCTCGCAACACGACAACAAAGACACGGCGGGTCGGGGACTTCTAGACCTCCAACAAGTACCCGACAAGTTCGGCGGCGTACCTTTGTTCTTGTTGCGGGGGCCCTTATTCTTCCGCACCAAGTCGTCGCCTTTCGCCTGCAACTCCTGGACGTCGTTGTGGTACTTGGCGAAGGCGGCGTCGAGCTTCGACTGCATGGTAGCCGCGTGCTTCCGCGACTTCACAAGTTGCTCTTCTAGCGCCTCGGCTCGGAGCACCGCGTCGCCATAGCCCCGCAAAGATGTTCGACTTGTCGCGGACCGCTCCGCAACGTCCCGCAACGACAACTCAAGTCGACGAGTACTCAACGAAAGAGGATTAACTACTCGAAGCTACGGCTACTTACCTTCATCCACCGCTTGGCTTGACGGATCGCCTCCAGATGCTTGGCCACCGTCGCCGGCTCGATAAGATCGTCCGCGAGCAGCTCTATTCCGCCGCGACTACTCGCGGTGGCCTCCGTCATTGGTGCAGAGCAGATGGGCTCGCGTCCCGGATCTCGGGGGAGCGGATAGCCACCTCCAGAGCAACCTCTGGCGACGTGGTGACCGCTTCTTCCCCGGACGCCACGACGGCTTCCTCAACGACCTCCTCCACGGGCTCGGGGGCTCCTCCCGCAGCCTCCGGGGCCTCGGCATCAACCCCCGCATCGGCACCCCCGCAGGGGATGTCACTACCTTCGGCTTCAGCGCCTGTCAACGAGAAGACAAGTGCATCAGCGACAACGACTACTCCTCAAAGAGCCCTGTAGCTTCAAGAAGAGCACTCACCTTCGACTACGATGGCCTCCGGCAACAGCGCCTCGGCAGCCGGTGGCTCGGTCATCGCCTGGGTAGCGGGAGTGGCCTCCTCAGCGGGCGGCGCGTCTTCTTCCGCCACCGCTGAAGAGGGCTCATCTCCCTCCCAGGACAGATCCGTGGATTTCCTACAAAAGCACACATACTTGGTCGTCAGTCAACCTCGACTACTACAACAAGTACTACTCAGGAAGATGGAGTACTTACAAGTTCGATCGGACTATTGTCACGGTCGGAGCACCGAGGATGCTGGCGATGTCGACCAGTCCACCCTTGGCGGGCGCCTCCTCCGACGCTCCCGCGGCTACGCCCTCCCTCCACGGCGGCGGTGGCGGCGCGGTGCTCTCTCGCGCTCCCGAAGCCACCACCTCTTCAACGGCGGCGGCTACGGGTTCCGTGCTTCCCCCGTGGAGCGGGGGCCGGCGCTCCGACCGCGCCAAGATCTCCTCAACGGTGGGGGGCCGGACTACGACTTCCACCGGCTCCCCCACCGTGTCCCACACGCCTTCGTCGCCCTCTTCGACGGGCTCCGTTGGCGGAACCTCCCGCATACAAGGAAGACTACTCATCAGCAAAGCGTACTCGTACAACGGGTACTCGACTACTCGTTCAATACAACTTACCTCCCGAGGCGTGGTCTCCGAGACCTTAAGCTTCTTCGCCACCCGCTTCCCCGGCGGGGGTTGCGCGGCTTCCGTGGCGGCGCGGCCGGGCTAGCCTCCAGGCTAGCCGAGGGGGTCTTGCACCAGAGGAACATGAGGCAAGCCCGGGCGGCTAAACCTCGACCGCAGCTGGAAGCGGTCTTGCAACGTCTCGTCGTCGTCGTCGTCGTCGTCGGGAGGTATCCTCCACTACGACGGTGTCATCGCCTTCACCAACTTCACGCCGCTCCTTCGCCTTCCCTTCCCTTGGGATCTCGATCCCGCTCGGAGGTGGCCGTGGCTCGGAGATGAACTTCTTCAAGGCATCCCCGCAAAGACACGAAGACGTCAATAAGACTACACCAAGTAATCACTACTCGACTAGGGGAGTACGACTACTCACCTCCTTGGGCGGGCGCGCGGCGGAGTACTCTTGGACGGGGCACGCCGTGTACGGCGGCATATCCTTGAAGATCCGCGACAATCTCTCGATGATGTCGGCGTCGTCCCGCCTCGCCTCCGGCATCCGCGACGTGTTGTCGTCGTCGGTGTACTCGAAGCCTAAGGTGTCTCGAGCCATCAACGGCTGCACCCTCCGCTTCATGAAACTGAAGGCCACATGCTCGGCCCTCAGTCCCGCCTCCCTGAGCACCTTGATGCGTGCCAGCAGCTCGGGAAGCTGGATCCCCTCTTGCATGGTGGGCTCCGAGTTCCACCACTCGCGGTGCCTGGGCTGCCGCCCGCTCGGCTTCGGCAGGCCGGGGTGGTGGTTCGTGATGTAGAACCACCGTGTCTTCCAATCAGTGTTAGAGTCGACAATCTTGTACACCAGATATTGCTCCGTGGCGTCCTCCCTCAACTGGATGCCGGCTCCTCCTACTACCCTTGGGTTGGTGGCACTTGGGCGCGGCTTGACGCGAAAGAACTTCCGGAATAGTATCCAATGCGACTTGATCCCGAGGAAGGCTTCGCGAGAAGTGCACGAAGACCGCGGTGTGGAAGACGCCGTTAGGGTTCGGGGTTCGGTACTCGATCCCGTAGTACCCGAGCAGCCCCTTGAAGAAATCGGGCCGGCCGGGAGCGCAAGCCCGCGCTCCACGAACCGCGCGAACATTGGGATCTCGTCTTCGGCCTTCTCCATCGGATATGGATCTCCGGCGGTGGATCTCCACATGTTGACCTCCTTCTCCCCGATGAACCCACTTGTTCGGGAGGGTCGGCGCATCCTCCGTCTTCACCTTGGACTTCTTCCACTTGCGGCTTGGATCGGCCCCGCGGTGGAGACATGGGCGGCGCTACTCCGGTGGCGGCCGCGGCGGCCTCTTCGCGGCCCCTCTTCTTCCCGGCGGCCTTCGACGTCTTGGATGGTGACGGCTTCATCCTCCAAGTGCGGGCGTCTTCACGCGCATCCGCTCGGGGGCTACCCTAAAAAGCTTTGGGTGGCGGCGCACTTGAATCTACTACGGCGGCAGCAAGCGCTGGGAGTGGATTTGCTTCAGATGGAAACGGAATGGCTGCAGCTCGAATGGGTGAAAAACCCTAAGGGTTTTGGCTTCTATTTATAAGTCAAACCGGCTCCGCAACGGGCGGCTGGATAAGTCCACGCGCGGCTGACTCAGCGGCTGTGCGTGACCCTTCGTATTCTACTAGTCGACGCGCCTCACCTCGGGGGCTCGGCTACTTCTACTCGACTACCTGGGAAGTGGCTAGTCTCAAGAGCATCTCAGGACACATTCTTCAAGATGACCCTTCAATTCGAGAGGAAGTACTCGACTCAAGGCTCGGGGGCTCCGTGCCACGTGTCCTTCGGTTTTTTCTCTCCGGATTTTTTGGGATCTTCTTGCCAAGACTTCAGATGGACCCTCGGCCGGAGCCTACGACTCAACCTAAGGCTCGGGGGCTACTCCATATGGAGTGCGATTTTGCAATTGCACTTCCATATCGGCTCCGGCTTCAAGACAAGACGAGCATTCTTTGAAGATCTTTGAAGGCGAGTTTTCGAGGACGCTTGGGACTACTCGAGAAGACTTCAAGATTGCTCAAACATCGAGTGGAGTACATTCCGGCCTCGGGATGCTTCGACTACTCTTGAGGACTTTTGACTTGTAACACTCGGGGACGCTTGAGGACTACTCGTTAAGGCCGTCAAGACTACTTGAAGCTATCCTTCTCGACTACAAAGTACTCGGGGGCTTGTCGTATGGACCTCCCCCGGGCCCACTACCTCGGTGGGTACTAGGACCGACTACTCGGTGGGCCCACGGGACTACTCGGCTTGCGCTACACGGCACCCGAAGGCGTGGAGCACAAGGACTACACGGGAGTAGTACTCGGTTAGGGGAGCCGTACATGTTCCGCACCGTATAGAGGACTCCTAGACGTACTCGACTAGTACTCTCTCCCTACTCCGACTTGTAACCCTGCCTCCCGGACTATATAAGGCGAGGCAGGGACCGATTCCTAGCATCCAATCTCCTCTCATACAACTCACGGCGCACTATTGCACCATCTTGTAATCGTGCCCAATCAATCCAGAGCTACGCAGCATACAGGACGTTGGGTATTACGCACCTCGCGGCCCGAACCTGTCTAAATTGTGTGCCACGTGTCTCTTCCTTCGAGTTACCGATCTCGGCGAGTCACATTCATCTACTTCGGGTACTCCCCTTAGTAGGTTGCCGGTCTAAAACACCGACACCTCCACCGATCCATTTGAGGTTGCTGGATTGTGTGGAAGTGCAGGAGAGTTCAACACACCTAGAAGATCATATCCAATCTATCCAAGTGCTTAATTGCTCATCCTTAGACTTGCATATGCTTAGTGTATGTGCTTATTGCTAGGCTTAGCTTAGAGCTGAGTGAGTGCAAGGTTGTGCCAACCTTGTGAGGTGAATCTTGAGTGAATCAAGGTGTACAAGGTTCGCCGGAAGCCTTGGGACCTAAGTGGCTCACCGGCAATCGTCTTCGACCCTCGGCTTGGTGTGGAGTGGCGAGGACACTTTTGTGCGGGGGACGTGGAGACCCTCTTCCTTGGTGGAGCGGGTCCTTAGTAGAGGCGGCATCAAGGTGACCAAGGGAGCTTGGCAAGTGCCTAAGTGGCTAGCCTTTGTGGCGAGTCAAGTGGTGATACTCTTGTGTGAGTGCTTCAACAACGTGGACTAGGGGTGGCTTAGTGCCTACCGATACCACGGGATAAATCGCGTGTCAAGAGTTTGCTTCCTCTCATCCTCTTTACGTTCTCTCATTTACTCTCTTGCAACCTTTGCTTGTCTTCACTTTCCTAGAGTAGTATCATGCTAGGATTGACTATAGGTTGCAAACTTTGTTTTGGGATGAGAGTTTCACACTAGAACAATCCTAGTTGCACATCTAGATAGTATCTTCTAGTTTATCTTTGTGTAAAAATAGTGAAGCCTAGGTTAAGTCTTTAAATTACCTAATTCATCCCCTCCTCTTAGGCTACGAGCATCCGATTCCTCACACTATAGTTTCAAAATAAATGCACTATCAAAATATATTATGATAGATTTAATGAAACAAACCGGATATTATAAATGCTTACTTTTCTTATTAGTTTAATTATTTTTTTTTGAGGAATAGTTTAATTAATGTTTAAGTAGTACAAAACTGAACTACTGCAATTTAGAATAGAGTGAGCAAGATAACTTCTAGACCGTGTAGCATTTTAAATTGAAAATTCGGTGGTGCCCATGTAGCATTTTACACCCATATATAGCAGGGTATTTATATGGTCTTACGATCGCAGAACAAGTTTTAAAAAAATCTAGACTTTTTATCTGCAACTCTTTTTTGTACGCTGCAGATGGTACAAGTTGAAAATATTCACTGTTTTTTCTGGAAAATAAAAGAGATCCCAGGTGTTTAGAGAAAAAAGAAATTGTCTACTGCATAGCTAACTTTGAAAAATGTTTATGCTGCTGGGATGAGATGCCAGGATGTTGGCTTTTCAGTTCATCGCCAAGAGAGTTCAGGGTTCAGAAACAGTGAAACACAAATACTTGACTATGCTTATTGTTTGGAAGGTAGTTTTACATTACAATGGCCCAAGTACTGTTACACGTTTTTTGTCTGATCGAGAAGATCGAGCCGGGCATCGATGCCACATACATCAGTAGCGAACTAGCGACCAAGATGTTGTTCAACGACGATCAAGGGCTGAAGAATGCCGGGTGCGGGCGGGCGGCCCCCTGGTAGGACGTGTTCTTGAGGTGCTCCGGCGCCTCCTCGAAGGAGTGGCGCCTCGCCAGCGAGAGGATCTTCTTGTCGGCGGCGACGAAGTAGGCCATCCCGGCCACCGTGCAGATGATGAGCGCCTGGCCGGTCGGGTTCAGGTTGGCCTTCGCCCACGGCAGCATCCGCACGCTCGCCAGCTGAACAATTAACAGAGGTAACAGCAGGGCTATTCAGTTACGAGTCCAGTTTGATCTGCCTGTAATAGCCTCATGAAAGATGTACTGATGTAGGTGGTGAAGACTCACCGTCGGGACTGCAGATGCGACTGTGGCGACGGCGGCCGCCTTGGCTCCGGCGAGCGTGGCCTCTGCAAAGCAACCAGTGTCAGAAATTGACAGCAGCGTGTGGAGTGAGAATGAAAACACTTTTTTGCTACTACCTCTGGAGCAGCGCTTGGCCACGGCGAGCCTCTGGTCGAGGTAGGCACGGGTCACCGTCGACATGACGACAGGGTTTTTTTTTACCGTTGGCTACCGCGCGGCTTACCGCGGTAACCGCTCCTACCGCTGGGGTACGGTAACGGTACCCACGGTAGGGAATCGGCCCCAAAATTCAAATTTGAATTTGAATTAAAAAAATGAAAAAATCAATAAAAATCACCAAAAAATAGTTCATGATTTGTAGAGTCTTATGGTGTTGAATGTTTTCAAATTTGAGTGCATTTGGTATTTATTTGTAGCTTTAGAAGTTGAAACAAAAAAAGAAAAAGAAAAAACATGGGCCGGCCTCCATGAAGCCCAAATGAAGTAGATAACCTACCCCGTGCCCAACTGCGTGCCCCCCCGGCCCCCCGGGGTCCGAGCTTCCCCCGTCCGCAAGCCACCACTACCCGTCCGCCGCCGCTTCGCCCCTACCGCGCGCGCGCCGGCGCTTACCGCGCGGTGGCGGCGGTGCGCGCGCGCGCGGGCGGATCTACGCCCTACCGCGCGGTCGGCGCGGTTGGCCGCGCGCGGAAGCGCGGTATAGCCGCGGTATACCGCGGTTAGTTTTTTTTTTTGCTTTTGAGTAGATTTAGGCTTTAGAAATTGTGTTAGGATCTAGAATTTGTGTTAGGATTTAGGTTTACTTTGGTTTAGAATTATTGGTAGGATTTAGGATGTGAGGTAGAGGTAGAAATAGAATTGTCGCTTTAGGTAGAAATGGAATTGTTGCTTTAGCTTTTAGGTTTAGGAGGATAATTTGTGGCATGATGTAGCATTTGTGTAGGATCCAATTTTAGTTAGGATTTGTACCATTGAACTTGTGTTGTATGAACTATTTGTATGAATTATTTGTATGAACTATTTGTATTTGAACTACCAACTCACTTATGCACGGCTAGTATTATTGTGTTTGGTGTAGTATTTCTATGTATAACTATAAATCATTGATTGGGGGTGCTATTTAACACTAATTTGTGCCAACACCATGCCAAAATTTTTATTTATTCGAAGCCGGGTGGTCTTTTTATTTGCAGCGGTATAAATAGTTTATACCGCGGTAAAAATAGTTTATACCATGGTAAAAACTATTTATACCGCGGTATACCATTCCATACCGTTTGAACTAGCGGTAACAAGCGGTTTTGGTTTGAAATTTGAATTCGAGCGGTATTTAGCGGTATACCGCGGTATACCGCGGTAGAAACCGTTACCGCTGGGTACCGGTAAGAATTCAACGGTTGGTAAAAAAAAACCCTGATGACGATCGAGTCTGGGCCTCTGGGGGTTCGATCAGACGCGCATGCAGATCGCTGGTGTTTGGAGAAGGATTTGTCGGCTACCACTCGGGTTGTACTAGTGGAAGTGAGAGTTAGATCGATCGATGAGATGTGGTTGCAAGGAGGCCGTGTATTTGTAGGCTGGGGATCGGTGCAGGAAAAGGTGGTGGTTTGGGGCCGGTGCAGAGCATCACATGGGCGCTGGAGCCTGCAGGGAGCGGAACGGCGGCCACGGTTTTGGGCGAAACCAACGCGCCGGGCACGCAGGCGCCGGTTGCGCAGGCCGACGTCGACGCCCTACGCCCTACCCGAGTTTTCAGTGGTGAAAGTTGGTTGCCAAACCTGTAAAAGGCCCTGTTGGCGGCGGCTTGTGCGCGATTGCTGGACCGGGGGATCGCGAGCTGCTTGTGCTAATTGTTTGCCCTCAGAAACTGTGGTTCTTACAGGGCCTCCCACAGGAATGGATTTGCCATTCCGCCGGCGACCGAATATATGTACTGTAAGAGAGTTGGAGTGCAGTGTTGTGCGACCGACCAACAACCGCGCCTGCCTGCCTGATCTGGTAAGCCTAGCTTGGCAATCGCTTGATGAAAATATGCTCTCTGTGCTCGGGTGGCACATGCCGGAGCGGAGAGTTTACCGACGAGGTCCTAGTTTACCCGTCGGCCTATCCAACCCCATCGGTTTTGCTCGGGGTTTGGTGCGCGCACACCGCACAAACACAACACCAAAGACCGCCCGGCGGATCGGCGCTCCCAGTTTTCCGGCGAAACCGCCGGCTCAGCCAGCGGCGTCACTCCACTCATCCCCGCTCCTCGGCCATACCGTGACCCATCTCGGGCTGGTCCACCGGAACGTACGGACGAAAGCGATATCATCTTCTTGTTGCGGTTGCAGTTGCAGTTGCAGGTGTGGAGCTCACCCAAAGGTCGGTTCGCAAACCGTGGCTGGCAATACAGTATAAAACAGTGGGAGCAGGTGGTCGGTGCATCGTCGATCCAGCATCTATATCTGATTAGCTTTTCGGCATATAATTTTTTTTTGCCCCGAGGCTCGCAATAACTACATGGGCTTTCTTGCATTGCATGGGTTTAAACAAAAATGCAAATTCGCGCGCGTCTTTTTATAGTAGGATAGCGTCACGCGCACCAAACCGAGTGAGTCATACACTACACAGCGCATTGTCGATCGGGAGGAGAACGGAGGGACAAGGAAGAAGAACGGTGAAACTGATAGATTGCGGGGTAATTTCGTGCCATCCAATGAATCCACCTCAGACATAGATAGAGTTCACCGACTAATTAATTAGACCACCGACCGCGTGGTTGGGCTGAGTCGGTACAAAAGCACTGGCCCAACACGACTCAGTGCTAGTCTTCTTTTTTTTCTTCGGGACAATAGAGTACAGAGTGATGTTTCTTTACAAGTTGTACCTGTAATGATACGTATGTTGCGTACCTGCTAACCGAGTGTACAGAAGAACAGAAATGGAAAATGGACTAGCCAAGTTTTTTTTTAGAAATGCTTCTTCATTCGTTCATTCATTAGCAATGTTACAACATGTTGCAGAGCCGGCAAGAGGAAACTAGGCGCAACATTTGCTCAGAACTACGCAGCTGTAGCACTAGCAGACTAAGCACAACAATGGGCAGACATACTAGCTGTGCGAGTAACATGCACTACACAAAAAGGTCATGTAATTTTCTCCATCAATAGGCATGTATTCTTTCTCCCAATCTCAAATATAACAGCTGACTACATTCTTCTCGATCATTGTCATTTGTTGCACGCTGAACGACAACACATCCTAGAGCATTATCTCATTCCTTCCTGCTAGTTGTGCCATGGATAGCACCCTCGCTTGCGGCCTGCGCTCTGTCCTTGCTTGACTGCTTGTGGTCTACTCTGTGGCAGCCTTGTGGATTACTACGTACTATGAGTTGCGGCTGCTTTCATGCTCATCCAAAGACCACTAAGGATCTTGGATCCTACGTGTGTAGGACACATCTTGGGAGTCGATGATTCCATATGAAGATTATAGGTGGACGAACATCAAATTTATATGTTTTAATAATGGAACGGACGGATAGTTAGAGACTTAGAGAGCTGATTTAGATTAATTTTATAAAACGCAGATTTTATGTAATTTTGACATAGATATAAGGGGTTATTTTAATTAAGTATGCATAATGGTAGAGGTGGGTAATTTTATTCACTTTTTAAGTGCCCACCTAGGATCTATGTGGCTTTATGTGGAGGCTCTAGAATCCTACGTGGCTTCACGTGGAGGCCTCAAAAGGAGCCTCCAATTAAAACACGGATTTTAGGTAATTTTGACATAGATACACAGAGTTATTTTAATTAAGTATGCATAATGGTAAAGGTGGGTAATTTCTTCTCTTTTTAAGTGTCCACCTAGGATTCTATGTAGCGTCATGTGGAAGTTTCTTTAATTTTTCTTTTTTTCTAGATTGTCCATCTAAGATCAAATATGCCTCGAATTAGTAATAGTTAGATCGCTACTAGTTCATCACTGAAAAGGTTCTCCTTCAGCGTGCGGCGTGCAGTACATTTGCCAATGTAGCGCCTTGCCCGGTGTACTTGGTCCAGCTAGAACTAGCTAGGTCTATAACTCTGTATAGCTCTTCGTTATCATCACTATCGATAGAAGATTGTAGAGCTCCTAATCCGACACATGTATGGTGGTAATATGGCTTCCAATTTAAGCTAACAAATTTAAGGATAAAGTCCGGGTTATAATCCCATACAATTTTGAACTAATAATAAGTAGAGTTTTTTTTTTGTTTGTGAAGAATGAAATAGGATCATGGCCCAATACCACCCCTATAGACACGTGTTTGAGCTGAATGAGGCACCACCGCCACTCAACTTTCCAATTTCAATGGATATAAATATTATTCAATGAAAATTGCCGGCCGCCACTCAATTTTTGAGGCACATACATCCATTCCTTGTCGATCGGTTGGTAAATTGTGCGCGCTTTATTTCCCTGTCTTTCATTTCATGACTATCAAAGTGTGAGGTTGCACAATTTGTGAGAGATAAGACAATGTACGAGGGACAAAACATTGCTGCAGAGTGCAGACCTTTGGAAGTTTCCTCTTCGGAATGAGTCAAAGTCAAGTAACCACACGTAACTTGTCAGTGGTGCAGCGTACGTGAAGCAAAAGCTTCTGCGTCCGATTATGTAACCGTCGTCGGACGTGACACACATAAGACCTTTTTGTTAAGCGTGACCATCCGTTCTACAACGGCATCCCGCTCTAGTCGCGTCCACGATGCCGCTGCGCTTGACGCCAACGGCTCCAGGGAGTCGGGGCGGATATCTCGCCAGCATCGTCGCGCCGTATCCGTGGCACACACGACATGCGCGGACTCGCTCGCCAAGCGCCAACTGTCGCATCACCTCCTCGCGCGGGACTCACTCGCCACATCACCGCCCCGCTCCGTCGCTGGCTTGCTGATAGAATTTGTATCAATTGTTGTACCCTATATATGTAACCACATACTGATTAATACATGTGGGATTGATACAATTCCTAATCAACATGGTATCAGAGCCTGAGTTCTCAACTATGGAGAATCCTTTTGCTTCCGCTTCCAACTCCATGGCCTCCCCTGCTCACTCCTCCTCTTCCTCATCTGCCAACGAGGATGAGCAGCTCCTTCCTCCTGCCCCTGCTACTGTCATCCAAACCATCAACATCCATTCCCATGTCCTGGTGGTCCTCGATTTGGCCGAATCCAACTATAGCCAGTGGCGTTCCCTCTTCGAATCCACACTAGGCAAGTTTGGGCTCACCTCCCACGTCCTCTCCGCGGCGCTAATCACCAACCACGACGCCGAGTGGGCGCGTCTCGACCACACCGTGGTCAACTGGATCTACACCACCATCTCCAAGACGGTCTATGACATCGTCTACCAGCCATGTGCATCCGCCTTCATTGTCTGGTCTGATGTTGAGGGCTTCTTCCGCGGCAATGAGCTCCAGCGCGCCGTTCTCCTTGAGGCAGAGTTCCGGAACCTGCACCAGGGCGACATGTCCATGACGGACTACACCACGAAGCTCAAGAAGCTCGCCGACGGCTTCCGCGATGTTGGCCAACCTGTCTCTGAATCAAGCCAGGTGCCGAATATGTTGCGTGGGCTCAACCCCAAGTACCGCTACCTCAAGCCCGTCATCGTCAGCAAGTCCCCGCCCCACACCTTCCACACCACGCGCTCGTTCTTTCTGCTGGAGGAGCTCACTGCCGACAACGACGCCAAGATGGACGTCGGGCACTCTGTCGGTCACTCCGCTGGGAACTCCAGCGCTAGCTCCGATTCCGGCACTAGCGGATCTCATTCCAAGCCCTGCACTCAGAAGAAATGCGAGAAAGGCGGCGGTGGCGGTTCTGATGTCGGCGGCAGCTCTGGTGCCGATGGCGGCTCTGGCACCTCCTTTGGTTTTCGCTCCGCAGACAACACCTCCAACCTCCAGCTGTCGTGGGCCGCCAGTTACAACCCTTGGACCGGCCTCGTCCAAGCGTGGCCCATGTCATTTTGGGCTCTAGGCGCTGGCGCCTTGGGCCCTCGCCCACCGGTTTATGCTTAGCAGGCTGTGACAGCCCAACACCAGCTGCAACTCCCTGGCCCGCCTGCATCGTCTTCATCTGCCTGGGATAACACCGCCCTGCTGGCCGCGCTCCAGAACGTCGACACCGGTGCTCCTCCAAGCTCCAGCGAGTGGTTCATGGATACCGGCGCCTCCGGCCATATGTCCAACGCACCTGATAAGTTTCCTCATTCCATTCCCTCCATTTTTTCCTTCCTACACAACTGTTGGTAATGGCGATCGACTGCCTGTGTCACATACAGCCGCAACCTCTATTCCAACATCATCCTCTCCTTTACTTTTAAAAAATGTCTTGATTTCTCCATACCTTGTCAAGAATCTAGTTTCCGTTCGCAAACTCACTCGTGACAACAATGTTTCAATTGAATTTGACCCTCATGCTATCTCTATCAAGGACCTTCAAACCAGTCAGGTGAAGCTCCGATGTGAGAGCCCCGGGGACCTCTACCCACTGCAACTGCCTCCACATATCACTAGTGCTTCATGTTCGGTTGACCTGTGGCACCAACGCCTGGGGCACCCCGGCAATAAGAT
Source organism: Cenchrus americanus (assembly GCA_947561735.1). Lineage (NCBI taxonomy): Eukaryota > Viridiplantae > Streptophyta > Magnoliopsida > Poales > Poaceae > Cenchrus > Cenchrus americanus. Next base: position 80,977,652 of record OX387240.1, read on the forward strand.
GTTGTCCACCATTTTACACCTCCGGCTTCTACATTTTCCTCGGTGACGCGCTCGTCTCGTGGTCCTCCAAACGGTAGACCACAGTTTCTCGATAAAATGCTGAAGCTGAATACCGTGGCGTGGCTAATGTCGTTGCTGAGTGTTCCTGGCTCCGTTCTCTTCTTGATGAACTTGGCTGCCCGCTGGACGCCGTGACCGTCATGTTCTGCGACAGCGTCTCCACCATCTACATGAGCAGGAATCCGGTGCATCACAAGAGGACTAAACACATAGAGCTTGACATCCACTTTGTCTGGAAGAAAGTGTCGCTGGGCGAGGTCCGTGTTCTTCACGTTCCAAGCTCTCGCCAGTTCGCTGACGTATTCACCAAAGGGCTTCCGATGACACTCTTCATGGACTTCCGAGGCAGCCTCTACGCCAGCAACGCCGATGCTGAGCCTGTGGGGCGTGTTGAGCGTGTACAACGGCATCCCGCTCTAGCCGCGTCCACGACGCCTCTGCGCTCAACGCCAACGGCACCAGGGAGTCCGGGCGGATATCTCGCCAGCATCGTCGCCCCGCATCCGTGGCACACACGACATGCGCAGACTCGCTCGCCAAGCGCCAACGGCCGCATCACGTCCTCGCGCAGGACTTGCTCGCCACGCCGCCGCTCCACTCCGCCGTTAGCTAGCCGATAGGATCTGTATCAACTGTTGTACACTATATATGTAACCACATACTGATGAATACAGGTGTGATTGATCCAATTCCTATTCTACACTTTTGTCCCTGGACATGCATGTCAGATTGTGCGAGTCAAAATATATAGGATTGTAGCATTTGTGTTCTAAATTATAAATCATTTATTTCAATTTTTTCTAGATGTATATAGTTTTTGTTAGTCCTCCCGTTCCAAAAAATATGTTATTTACAAAAATTTAGTGAGATTAATAAGAAGTAAAATGATCTTGATTCCAAATTATATGCAGCTTGTGGCACAGAAAATTGACTTGTGGTTGCCAACTCGTAATCACCATCCAATCAACAACAATCATTTTTGTTCAGCTTCTCTTGTTTTTTGCTTGTTGTACAATATTTTTTCTTAGAACAAATCTTCTTTGTACAAATCGGCAAGTATTAGTTTTCTCTCAAGATAAATGTGATGTACAAATCAGTAGAAGATCTCTCGAACATACTCTTTGGCCCGTCCCGCTCATAATAAACTTTTTGAAACATTAACTGCTCGAGAGAAAAAACACGCACAAACATCTTACGAAACACATGAGTTTTACCCTTTGTTAATCGTTTTTGTTTTGTCATAACTCAAACTTCTCTAACTTTGACATTATAAATTCTAGTACATTTTTCTATAACACATAGTTAAAATTAGACAAATTCAACTTAGGACAAAGCTGAATTACAAATTGGAACGGAGTGAACACAACATACTTACATATGTGTCCATGGAGGTGTAGGTACGAGACCTGACATGATACAATCTTACTATTGCTAACTGAAGACTCCTTTTGAAGCCTTTAGGTGAAGTTACCTATAATCCTACGTGGACAATCTAGAAGAAAAAAAGAAATCTTAGAAATTATAAAAAAAGCAAAACATGTGACTATCAATCGATAGGCTAAAAAATCACAACTATTGTATCTGTTGTGTTTTTAAAACAATTACTCACCTACACCATTATGAAAATAGACTAAAGTAATCCCCTAAATCTATATCTAAATTACTCACCTCTGCAATCATAAAAATAGCCTAAAGTACTCCCGTGTCCATGTATTTCTATATAAACAATGTAATTACAATTTCTATTTTCTCACCTATTACTCTATGGGGGATAAGAAAACTTCTTTGACTAAGAGATAAGTTCTTTGACTACAAAAGCAATGTAACTACAATTTCCTATTTTTCCATGGATTATTCATAAGCTATAATCACCTAAAAACTCCAGAAAGACACTACTTTCCTGAGTTGTTGCCATATCATCAACAGAAATGCTTAGACTCTAACGTTCGGAGGGGTGGGAGGAGTCGTACACGGGCCCGCGTGAGCTCCTTCTTATCCTTTTCATAGGTGCTCTCATAACCACCGAACACCGCACATCATTTATATATTTCTCACTCTTGATGCATAGGGAGTCGACGGGGGTTGGCCTGGCCCACCACGGTCAGGCGCGTGACCAAGGCTGCGGCCAACCGAGGTCGCTGGGACCAGTCGCAAGCCACCGCCCCTCCTCCACGACAACTGCACAGTCGGGGGCACAGGGTTGCCGCCTCCATGGCCGAGGGTGCGGCTGGGCGTGTGGGCGTGCGACGAGCTCCCTAGCGGCCAGGGGCGGAGCTCGTCGGTGTCACGCTGGCGGCGCTGTTGGATGCACTGCCCAAACCCCAAGGTGGATAGGACGCTTGTTGACGGTGTATTTTGGTACACCAAACATGTTCATTACACTTTGGTTTGGATTTGATTATGGAACTAGCCCGCCACTAGGCACACTAATCATATAACAAGTTCATCTATGTGCATGCATTTGGAAGTGTTGTGTTTATGCAGGAAAACATGGACATAAAGGACTGATTCGCAACAAGTTCAAAGGAGCATTTACAGAGTCTTGTTCGTGTTCATGAGCTTGATGAAATCACTTCCAATGGTCGCAAGGACCGAAGTGCTATGTAGGAATACCCTCGGGGATTGAAGCGTAAAAGACCGGACTTCATGCAAAGAGAACCTCCATCTTAAACGCGAGGATGACCTTGCCAAAATAGTGCAAGTGGAGGGGGCAAAGTGCATAAATGCATGAGGACCCATAGGAGCGAAGGGGCGACCGAACCGGGCCGAAATGGGCCTGGGCCGGTCGGCCCAGGCCAGCCGGCCCAGCCCACTCCGGGGGTCGGTTCGGCCCCCCTTTCCTTGCACCCGAAGGATCTTCAACCCTAAAGCCCTAGAGGCGCCGCCATTCGCAGGGGGAAGAGCCATTCGCACCAGGAGGCCATCCACAAGTTGGAGAGAGAGGAGGGACATCTCCGGAGGGGGATCGACCACCTCGAAGGAAGCACCCACAAGTGGAGAAGAAGGAAGACACCGTCGGAAGGGTGACCATGATCAATGGTGCTATTTCTAGCACCTTGATGGGGTAATCTCCTTATTCGTCCATGGGTTGTAATCGATCTTGAGATGTAATCGTACGTTGTTGGATTATCTATCTATCTATCTATCATCTTGTGTTGAATGTACTTTAATGCTTAAGGTTAGCTACCAGGCCGTAAAGGGAGTAGAGCTCCAATGCTCCCTTGGATCCATTCAATACGCCGTCTCCATCATAGGTCTAGTCATGATTACCTTCGCGTAGTGAAAGTACGAGGGGAGGGAAAGGGCGAAACCGTTGTCACAACTCCCGATAGATTAGATTGGTTTTCATGTTTAAAGCGATTGCATGTTCTAGTATCGTAGACCCATGGGCGAGTGTCTCCTATCTTGATAGCTTAATCATTCTCTCTAGTGTAGTTTAGTTGTTTTCTAGTTTAATCGTAGTTAGGGTTTGAGTAGTTAGTGAGTAGAGGTAGATCAAACGCTTGTAATCCCCTTGCTCCGCGGATTGACAAGAACCTTGGGAATCCCGTGGTGAAAAAGGTGTAGGTCCGTACGCTTGCGGATCGTAGGTGGATACGTCTTTTATCCATCAACAACTCTCATTGCCGTCGGATGGGAGCTCCGCTTCACCGCCGCACAGTCCACGGGCCATGGACGGGAGCTCGTCGGTGGTGAGGACCGCCGTTCCCCGCAGTTTTGGGCCGCAGCCGGGTGTGGGCTGCTGCTCCCTCCATGGTCGGGGGTGTGGTCGGGCGTGAGCTGTCACTCCCTTCATGGCCGGTGGCACGAAGCTCACCGGTCACGGGAGAAGGGAGCCCGATGAGGAAGGGAGCAAGGGAGGGCGGTGCGGGGGAGCTCCTTCCGCCGCCGCAGGCTCGGGTGTGGGGGAGCTCCCGTTGCCGTTGCGAGCACGTGTGGAGGAGCTCGACCGGGTCGTTGTGGGGCGTGCGACGGTGGGGGGAGCTCATGCCGCCGTTGTAGGCGCACACGCGTGGGGAGCATGACCCCGACCGCCATCTCTGGGAGAGGACAGATCCTTCCTCTCCTCCGTTGCATTGTGTTTTGGATGTTGCAATTATTGTATATTAGTGTTGCAACAATGTTCTTGGCATGTTGCAATTGTTCGACTTCATGATGTGATCATTTCTGAATTCTGATACTTAGGGATCCCAATTCACCATAGGAAGCTCTTGAATTCTGAGTGGAAGAAGGTTGAAGAACGCTTTGAACAAAAACTTTCTTGCTGGAAGGCAAAATACCTATCTTACGGAGGTAAACTTGTCTTGCTCAACTCAGTCTTAAGCAGCCTACCCATGTTTATGATGTCCTTTTTCGAAATACCGAAAGGGGTCATTAAAAACTTGGATCATTATAGATCAAGATTTTTTTGGCAAGGATCCTCACAAAAACACAGTTATAGACTTGCCAACTGGGACATCTTATGTCGTCCTGATGGATCAAGGTGGTCTAGGTATTCTTGATTTGCAGCTACAAAATAAATGTTTGCTCGCCAAGTGGTTAGTTAATTTACTAAACACAAATTGTATATGGCAAACATTGCTCCAGAACAAATACCTAAGATCAAAATCTTTAACTCAAGTGGAAGCCAAACCTTATGACTCTCATATTTGGAGAGGCCTTATACATATAAAAGATGAGGTACTGTCTAAAGGGTCCTTTGATATCAAGGATGAGACCAATGTGAGATTCTGGGATGACATTTGGATATGAGACAAGCCGCTCAAAACTCAATACCCAAACTTATGTAATATAGCGAGGGACCCACAAGCTACAATATTCAAGATAATGGCCACAAGCCCTCTTAATATCTCCTTCAGGAGGGCTTTGGTGGATAACAATCTGAGAGAGTGGCTTGGTTTAGTGGCACAGATCTCACATGTGCAACTCACGGAAGGTTCCGATTTTTTTAAAATGGAGCCTAACCAAGTCCGGCTTGTTCACTGTCCGGTCTTTGTATCACCATCTTATTGATACACATCCACCGTTTCAGCATCGGAAGATCTGGAAGATGACGATTCCACTAAAGATAAAGATTTTTTTCTGGTTTCTAAAAGGGGGTTGTTCTAACCAAAGACAATCTAGCTAGAAAGAATTGGAAAGGTAGTCAGAAATGCATCAGCTGTAACAGGAATGAGAATATCCAACACCTCTTCCTTGACTGGCCCTTTGCTAAAACGATTTGGAGAATCATCTTTTTCTCTACTAATCTGAACCAACCTAGATCTATCAGCCATTGGTTTAGTACTTGGCTAAATAATCAACCTAAAAGCATGAAAGGTTTGATCTTGGTGGGCACAGCGGCGTTGTGTTGGGCTATTTGGCGTTGTCGGAACGATGTAATTTTCATGAAAATTAAAACTAACTCTATCATGCAGGTTATTTTCAGGGGATCATACTGGTTACGCTCTTGGGCCCAGCTTCAGCGTGATGAGCAAGCCAAGGACACCCTCACCCTGTCGAGCAAGAAATTGGAGGTTATTGCTCTAGAGTTATCAAACAGAGGGTGGAAGCACTTGTATCGTTTGCTTTAGTCCTTCTATCTTTCGAAGACTTTGGTTTGTTGTTTTTACCAACGTTGGTGTGTAATAATTGGTTGTGTACATCCATGGATGTAGAAGCCGGATTTTGTAATCCCTTATCTAAAAAATGATGTAATCGTTTCTCGTTTACGTTGCAAATCGTTGTGCACATGTTGCATCTGTGTCTTGACATGTTGCCAGTGTCTCATGTGAATGTTTCAAAATTAGGTCTAAATTTTTTGATGTTGCAAACATTAATTTTTGATACTGCAGATGTGGAGTCTCGATGTTGCAGACACATGATGTCGAGTGTTGCAAACATTAAATTTTAATGTTGCGGATGTTGAGTTTCGATGTCGCGGAGATGTGATGTTGGGATTTGTGTCGAGGAGGAGGGGGAGGAGAGCTCCTAATGTTGAATGTTGCACACAACACAGCTCACAACATGCTCGCAACATAGTCGCAACATGGGGGAGGAGGGAGGAGGCCCACTGATGTTTGGATGTTGCACGCAACATGCTCGCAACATGGCTTGCAATGGTTCGTAACTGAAAGGATCAAGATGTCTACTAGAGGGGGGGGAATAGTCGAACCTGAAAATCACAAACTTTTTCGCAGCTGTCAGATGCAGGTCCGGAGACTCCGGATATTTTTCCGGATACTCCGTGAAATCCGAAGAATCCGGGAAAATGTCCGGATATTCCGGCCTGCTAGGGGGAGATTAAATCGACAGAAATTAAACTTGCTCAAAAGTAAATCTGTGAAAATAGGTTATGCACTGGGATGAGACAAGCCTGTTTATCCACTCAAATCTTGTAGGAACCTCAACACGAAGTAGATCGGCACCAAACCCTAGATATGTGTTCAAGCAAGAAACAAGCATACAACAAGATGAACAAGCACAAGAGACACATGGATTTGTTACCGGAGTTCAACCTCACACCTTGAGGTCTACATCTCCGTTGAGGTACCCACGAAGGGTGGACCTTTACACCTAGGTCACTTTCCTCCCTCTAGCGACCACAAAGATCAAGCTAGAGTTACTTACTCAATGTCGGGGTGATACAAACTTCCTTGGGCAGCCACAATCTTTGGATGCTCCAAGGCAACACCTAGCCGGCTAGGAGCTCAAGGCTCCAAGAGTAACAAACACGAATTTTGCCAACCAAGCGAAGAACGAGGTGCTCTAGGGAAGGGAAATCAGCTCACTAGCACTCTCCAAGCCCTTGCTCTCAAATCCTCTTAAATCCCACAACAAATCTCACCAACTTTTAGCCAAAGGGAGAAGAGGGAGGGAGTAAATGAGTTCTGTTCAAGTCAGCACGAAAATGGCAAAGAGAGATGTAAATGAAGGGGTGGAGGGGGCTTTTATATCCCCTCACCCAGAATATAGCCGTTGAGGCTTTATGACCTGGAGTATCCAGGGTAAACCCGAAGTCTCCGGGAAGTCCGGAGTCTCCGGGGTAAACCCGGACACTCCGGCCTTCCAAGGTCAGCACCCAAGAAAAGATCCCCGTGTATGTGTTGGTGCAAAGGTGTCTCTCATAGGTTTTGTTTTAGCAACTAGAGCACCTGTTCGACTCTTGGAAGACATAATTCCTGTCCCTCTTGATAGTACGGCATTCCTAGGACTCAAATTCAAAATTAAAATAGATAAGCCTTCTTAGGAATCCTTTAGAGCACCACTTTCCTTTTTGCATGGTCAACGAGCAGTGTTTGATTCCATACATAATTTTAATACCTGCTCATAGACTAGATAAACTCATTAGCTACTTAGGTGTGTGTCATTAAATCACCAAAACTCACTTAGGGGGCCAAGATACTCTTCAGTAACATGGCCCTGAACCATTTTTTATGTTGTAAAAATTTATTTTGAATGTTGCGAAGACTCATTTCCATGTTTCGAACATATTTTTGGATGTTGTGAAGCGTACGATGGGAACGTTCCCATCGGACGTCCGGGGGCTAGTAAGTCCGTTTCATCATTCTGGCCAGTGGTGTGATGAAAACCAAAAGTACACATGCAAATGAGTTTGACTTATAATGTTTTTATGTTCGTTGTATAGGTCCTATTAAGTAGAAATATGTAAAACTGCAACCCAGTAGCCCGTGTGGATGCACGGGTTGATGGACTAGTTATGAGAATTATACGTCTTCTCGAGTCACATCGAGTAAAAAAGACATTGTTTAGTTCACAAAATTGGGCACTATACTCATGTTACAAGTCACATCCCCGATGCATTATTCGAGCATTATTTCAGTACTATTCATACCCCAATTTCGCGAACTAAATCCCGTACTGGCGGTGCTAGCGGGGGCTCCACTTGATGTTTTGATGTCCAGCCCCATCATTTGTGCCGTCCAGTGCATGCTAGGAGACATGTCGCAAGTCGAAGCTATGGCCAAGCTCTCAACTAGATGCCGAGTTTCTTCATGCTTCAACAACAAAATCTCTTTCCATGCACTTCGTATTGCTTTTAGCCTGTGAGCCACATGGCTCATGGAAGGCCTCTCCTCCCCTTTGACACTCAAGCATAGGCAAGCTAGCTCAGCAACTTCTTGGAGCAGTTTTTCCATTCCCACACTCATTATGGTAACATCTAACATGCCTTCAGCTCTGTTCTCTTTCATCGCTTGCAGGAAGGATGCTGCCAGGTTTTTCCTTTCCTCAGGGCCATCAAAGTATATTGCCAACTTTCTTGTGATCAGCTCTAGAAGCACAACCCCAAAGCTATACACATCACTCTTATCTGTCAGTATACGCTTCTGCAAGTATTCAGGATCTAGGTAGCCTAGAGTTCCCTGCACCATCGTCATGAACTGAACAGCATCCTTTGGGAGCATTCTTGACGCCCCGAAGTCGGTCACTTTTGCGATGTGGTTGTCACCTAGGAGTATGTTGAGGGACTTCACATCTCCATGGACTATGGGGTGATTGATGGAGAGGTGCATGTATGCTAGTGCTTCAGCAGATTCCTGGGCAATCCTGAGACGATCTTCAATCGAAACCGGCGTTCTACCGTGGTTACCATGGAGAAGTTGAAAGAGAGTTCCATTTGGGATGAATTCATACACTAACATGGGCACTTCCACTTCTAGGCAGCAACCTATAAGCCGGACCACATTCCTGTGGTTGATTTGTGAAAGTATGATAATCTCTTGCACGAATTCTTCAGCTTCGGTCACATTTATAATCTTTGAGCGCTTCACAGCCACTTCCCTGGTGCCCCCTAGAACGCCCTTATAGACTGTGCCGTGGCCTCCTGTGCCTAGTACTCTGCTTCCGTCGAAATTGTCCGTTGCATTTTTCAACTCTTCTATTGTGAATATTTGCACCGTATCAATCTGCTTAGAGAGGATTTGCTGGTATAATATGTGTCCGCCATTTTGTTTGAAGAACCTTTCCTTCTCTTTTTCCAGCTTCCTTTTCTGACACTTGAGTAGCAGAGCAGAGGTACACATTATGACGGAGACGATGGCAACAGAAGAACCTGGCATAATTTGTTATCACTTTATCAGTTGGTTTAGCATATTTATTAATTATTGTCCCCTTAAGAAAACATAAGGTTACTTTACTGTAAAAAAGGAAGAAGAAAAGGTTACTGTATATACTGGATGCAGAATTTACCTATGACTACCTTCATTTCATATTTCGAGCCAGGAATTCGAGTGCAGGGTGCTTCCTTAGGATCACCCTGAGTTCCTGCAGGGCAAGAACAGTTGTAGCTCCCGTTGGTGTTGGTGCACTCACCATGGCAAGGATACAGAGATGGAAATTGACACTCGTTGATATCTGTTGAATAAATAGATGAGTGCATCAACAAAGCAGAATATCAATGACAAAACCAAACAGTACAAAGAGGGGCAAAAAAAAAAACTGAATGATTCTGGAGATGGATGCATACTGACCTTGGCACCCTGAGTCTAAGTAGGGATTGCCTTCAAAATTACCCTGAGAGCAGTTGCAGCGATACCCTGAACCATTTGTCGCGTTGGTGCATACACTGTTCTTGGCGCGACAGGCATATGTCGCGGAGTTCTTCTTAGCTTCCTCGCAAGTTTCATCACCAATGCTCCAATCAAGGACCAAGGGAAGCGCATCATGGTCTTGAAAATTTGAATCTAGAGCATAGGAAGGATCGAATTTGAATGAGCTGGCCTCGACGACAAATGCATAGCTGCAAGGGCTGAAAGATCGGCCATAGGGGGTTATCAACTGATTGTCATAGTAAAATCCCAACCTGAAGGCCGACAGGTTCGCTGGAACGGAAGTCTGACAGCAACCCAAGCCATCACATTCGGCGCTCTTACTGATTCTGTTCTGGCTGTCGCAGAACGATGCGCATGCGCTGGTGTAGTGCAAGTTATTCAAATCTAGGGTTCCACCCATATCCGTGTTACCCACTATGTTGGCAATGGTTGCACACCCGATGGCTGTGAATTTGTTCTTGGTGTTTGAAACCTTCAGAGAATTGGGGAGTGCTAATACCTCTGGCTGCTGTACATACTTCTTATCGGTGATGTTGCCGCAGTCCCAGAATACTGTACTCTGAATGCGTACCTCACCATTGAGCAGATCGATGCCCGACACGTTGGAGTACAAATCCGAGTTTATTTGGCCCCCCGTCATGACAGAAGCTTGGTTGTTCTTGCATCGGACTGCAAAGTCTTCGTGCAGGTAGCAGCCTTGCTCAATACCGAATGGGTAAGGGATGCTAACGTCGCCACACCGGTCTTTGCAGTTGGGTTTAGCCATAGCTGGGCTCTTTTCTGCAGCAGCCCCATGAATAATTGATATGCTGAGCTGCAGGATCAGGGTGGCGTCCACCAGTAGTAGTAATAACCACCTTTCACCTGTACAAGTAACAATAGTAACCTGTCATATGCTACCGAGTACCCACACCACAGAAGTTTGTATGTGCAATCAAACTGAAAAGACAAAGAAGTTACCCACCATCAGCTACCAACCTACCACACCAAGCTAGCAAGCTTAATATTCTCATTTTCAAAATTTAGGTTGTTTTAGCTTTTCTATGTGTATAATAATATTATTAAATGCATACAAACATCTTTGCACACAGAAAAGTCAGAAGAACCCACAATTTGAAACGGAGATCACAATATGTATATCAGATAGAGTGTCCCCAACAGGGCCATGTCAACTAACAAATTAAAATCCTATGGCGTCTATGCACAAGGGCGAAGGCCTAAACTGAAGTTCTAGAACACAATAAGGTCTTGCTCTTCACCTAGAAAAAGCTGAGATACATCCTAATTAAGGCATATGAAGATGTAAATGGCAAGCAGTACATATCAACGCAGTTACGCAAGAGGTCCGTTTGACAAGATAGATCGACGGAGCACGATAATTCATAGTACGAGCAATAAAGTTGTTCGTGGAAAAAATAAATATTAATTGAGATAAATATAAGCATAGTTTAAAAAAATGAAAATAAAAAATCGTAGCAGCAGCAACAAGAAGGAACTGAAAGATCACGTACCTTGATATAACGGTGACGCCATGTATGTGCGTGCTAGCTGCCTAGCTTCGATCTCTACCTTGATATAAGCGTGTTTGGCTTGTTTGCTACTACCATGCTGGTCTGGCTTTTGGTCTTGCCCGACAAGAAGAAGAGCCTTGCAAGCGGCGGAGAGGCCGGCGGCTCACCCGAGCAAAAGAACGAAATATCTTGCTTTCACGGACACCGACCGATTGCAAATGGCAACTGGCAAGAGATCCAACCAAAGCTCAGTTGGCTGCTCTCCTTGACCTCGTCAAGAAATCCAAACGCACCCGTAGTGTTGTTTGACACAGCAGGGTCCACTGCCCTGTGCGCGCTTGAGGATCGGAGAGAGAATCAGAGAACGATTTTGTGCTACCACTCTAGCAGGTTGTTGTGCTTCTACCCGTACATATATATAGCCGGGGGAAGCTTCCAAATGCGAGGCTCGTGTCAGACGGTACGACTGTTATCATCGGCATCGCCGGGAGCTACACGCATATACTAGGTCACAAAGGGGTATAGAAAAGGAAGGGCTGCTTTACGATGGTCATGAACAATTTTTCCATTCTTTGTCCATTTTAATTTGTCATAATAAAAATTATAATACTAGAAGCGCTAAAATTTGGATTAACAATAACGGCTATATAATTAGTTATCATGTGTACTTTGAATTTATATTCCAAGTTGCGAATTGGCTTGTAATCCAATGATAAGACGGTCTAGTGAGATGCTACACACTAGGTATCAAACCCTAGGGCTCGCACCTCTTCCCGAGTGAGTGTGTGTGAATGTCTGCTTTATGCTTGTGTAATTTAAAAAATATACATATATTCCGGTTAGCCGCTAAGTACAAGAGAGAGGATCCGGTACTCCAACGGCTTCGTGTACTCCCGTGCACATGACAAGTTGCATCGTCCATTGGATGCAACTCATCCAACGGACGCACCAGATGCACACACTATTACCTTAGAGGTGAAACTTTCCTATGCCACCGGGTCGTCGGACCCTGATTGATGAAATTTGTCAAGATCAGATGGTTGTCGAACCTGATGTTTAATGGAGGCGACCCCTGTGGTTGTTTGCACGGCACGCTAGATTGATCCCCTCAGGTCCATAAATATGGTTCCAGCTCGGAAAAGTCGAGGGAAACCGACGTGTTTTTGCCTCTTTTCAAGTAGCTTTTACCGTTTTAACCTCATTAGTTTGACTGTGTGGCGGATAGTCTGCTTGCTTAAACACGCAAACCTTTGGATGCTTGTGCTCCGAAATCGCCGCTTCATCAGTTGTAGTGTGGCGTATATTAATTATAGTTTCTACAGTTTGTCCATGCAAACTCTACAATTTGTCCCACTTTACAAAAAGTGTACTTTTACGTTCTAGTAAATCTCATATAATTAACTAAAGCAACACTCACACCCACAAAAAAAATATGTGGACAAATGGGTAGAGCCAATCAAATGATCAATTGATGCTACATTTGGTAAGAGTGTGTTTCAGCGATAAAATATTAAAATGAAAACCTTATATTTGTGGCTAACCCCTATGTTTTGAAGCGGATTTATATTGGGTGTATTGCCATGAATCAAGTGGATTAAGGGCTAATGCGACAAAGCTAAGGATTATTTTAGTATCAAGTGTGACAAGGAGTCGAAGGATACTTGGTGTAATATAGAGTTTGCTAGCTTCTAGTTCTTAGATCGTACTATTAAGAGGGTTTCAATGATAGTAATTTGACCGAGCAAGATAGCCATGAAAATGATACACAATCAGTACTCTAGCACTTGAAAGCTTAGAAAACTCATGGAAGAACTTAGCTAGGAAGCAAAGAAATCGACAAAAAAAAACTTAATGAGATTGAATAGAATATATAAGTTTCGAAGAAACTCATCCCACACTATGTTTTTAGTTGTGTTGATAAATTAAAAGAGGTTGGATTTCTGAAAGGATGCATCACCTGTTTGATGCCACCATATATATCAGATAAATTTAAGTGACCGTCGGACAAAACATATTTTTCAATGCAATTCTTTTTAGTGCAAAGTGTTCATCTACTAGATTGTGGTTGAGCTTAGTGTTAGTCAGGAGAAGTATTTAATATGACTTCGTACTACACTTGTTCTACGGCAATGTTTGCCCTTTTTTTGAGGTAGTAAGGATAAAGTTCCAACTTTAGAACCCTGCATCAGACTTTCAGACCAAGAGGTTGGATTTCTGAAAGGATGCATCACTTGTTTGATGCTACCATATATATCAGATAATTTTTAATGACCGTCGGACAAAACATATTTTTCAATGCAATTCTTTTTAGTGCAAAGTGTTCATCTACTAGATTGTGGTTGAGCTTAGTGTTAGTCAGGAGAAGTATTTAATATGACTTCGTACTACACTTGTTCTACGGCAATGTTTGCCGTTTTTTTGAGGTAGTAAGGAAAAAGTTTCAACTTTAGAACCCTGCATCAGACTTTCAGACCACGTTTATTAAACAAGAATAGAGTTCACACCACATTGTGTATATATAACATTATTGATCAATACAGAGAGTAAAGGTCATCCATGAGCTGAGAGAACTATATACCTCTTGATTGTAGAAAATTGTGAGGGTTTACAAGTCGCTCCTTTAATTTCGATCGTCGGTGCGTTGTAATACCGTCTAGAACCAATGGCGGAGCCACCACTATGGTAAGCTAGGGCGGCCGCCACACCTGCCTGTTGGCATAGTACCTAATCACCAATTTACATAGCGCTAATGAACTCAGAAAATAAAGTTCAGTTAACCTAATTACATCATGCGTGCAACATGGAAGGATATCGCGCTCAGCCTTTCTCACTGTCGCCTGCCACTATATATTGTTGTCCTGTCACCTTCAACTTTTTGTTTAGAATGAATCTTCATCGAACATCTATGTGTATTTAGTGCTTCTACTAGAAAGATCGGCGCGGTGTTACCGCGCCATGACATGTAGCCCAGTGATGGGTAGGAAGTTTGGAGATATTTTGCAGATTTTAGGTGGTGGATTAATACCATAAGACTTTAGAGTATTTCTTAGTTAAAAAGCATGGACCGTGAATTCTTGTGATAGAGTTAGGAGACTTTTCCGCAAAATTTTGAGTTGTGGATAGATTTGCAGAAAGTTTAGAGTCTTTTTCTATAAAAATCTTTGTACCTATGTATTGTGGGAGATGGAACGTGGGTCAATTATTATAATAAAATTACACGAGAAGTGGCTCGATCGAGGTAGATGTTGTCAAATTGTCTGAGAGGTGGCTTATGTAAATGGTAGTTCTGTAAAACTTGAGGGGGCTTCATTAAAATGTCTAAGCAGTGGTTTGGTTACTATTTATTTTTGATAAAGCTTGAGAAGGTTTTTATACAATTGGCAGCCCTATTGGCATTCATTCAAAGCTCAAGGGGGTTTTCATAAAGTTGTTTTCACAAAATTATCTTTGAGGGTTGGACTACATATTAATTTTGATAACATTTGATAGAGATTTTGTAAAATTGGTTGCCCTCTCGGCATTGCACAAAACCTAAGGGGTGGACATTGCACAAAACCTAAGAGGTGGTTTGAGAAAATACTATTTCTTCAAAGTTCAAGTGGGTCTTTGTAAAATTACGTGAGTGAGAGCTGAACTACACATTAATTTCGACGATGTACGAGTGGTTTTTTGAACCGTCGAGCCCCATGGATGATCCGAGCCATCCATGAGCGATTGGACGAATCTCCCTTTGATGGTGTGGCTCAATGGGGTGGCAAAAATCCCCTCCACTTTAATTCTTTTAAAGAAACATGAGAGGTGTTTTGAGTAAATACTATTTCTGCAAAGTTCAAGGGGGTCTTTGTAAAATTACCTGAGCAGATACTTTTCCGCTTACAGGATGAGAAAAACACAAAATTTTAATCATGAATCCCGCTCAATAGAATTGTGGGTCTCACAAACTAATATGTGTGGGTCCCACACGAACATCACTTGAATCCACGTGGGTCCCGCACGTGGGTCCCACCTAAACAAACTGGGTCCCGCATGAACAGTATCTGTGGATGATCCGAGCCATCAATGTGTGATCCGACGGCCGTGAGTTTCTTGATGATGTGGCGCAATGGTGGGGCAAAAATTGCCCCCTTTTAGGTCTTGTAAAGATAGTATGTTTATCTAAACATTCACTTATTAATGTTCAAAATTTTTATACAATCATAATTCATAGGATGATCTCTAGTATATTTATGCATTTTTATGACTAAATCTATAATTAGTAGTAGTAATTTCATCATGGCTCCACCATTCCATGGAACCGGAGCCAATGTGACTTCTCATCGATGTTGCCTTGCAGTGCCGTGTCGCAGAAAAGTAAAACTATTTGGATTTTTTTGCTCATTCGTGAAACACAAGGCACCGCGTGGTAGTTTAATCCACGAGTGTTTATTTACGCGTTCTTGTGCGACTGTCGCTGCGACGCTTACCTGGTAAAATTTCCTGGCTAGCAGTCGTGTTCTCAAGTTTACAATCCAAATGAGCAAAAAAATCCAAATAGTCGTGGGGCACTGTTTGGATGGTACGGGTAAATATTTACCCCAAGGAAAATGATTTGCCCCTCCCATTTGGCCCTACTAATATTTGCCCCTTGCGGTGTTTGGATGGAGTGGTAAATGTGGATGTGAATGAGAGAGGGAGAGCGGGACCCACCACAAATTTGCTCCAATTTGCTATCTTTTAGGGGTAAATGGAATTAGGGGGACAAAACATTTGCCCCACATGTTTGGCACCTTATGGGTAAATTAGGGATAAATTTGCCCCATTTACCCTATTTACCCCACCATCCAAACAGGCCCCTGGTAAAATTTCCTGGCTAGCAGTCGTGTTCTCAAGTTTACAATCGCGTCCAGTGACACTAGCAATAGCAATAGTTTTACGTCTTCAACTTTTCGCGGTAGTATCACCTTCCTGGAGACGCCGGGATGCCGTTGAAAACAGGATCGTCGGCTGCCAGACTCTAAAGCAAAAGCAAACCACTGAACTGAAGCAGCCCAAAGTCCAAACCAGGGCCAACATAAGTCAAGGCGTGTTGTTGTCTCTCTCGCATCTTCCTCCCAGCCCCGCCAGACTGTATATATGCTCCCGCGACCGTAGAAGAGATTGCAACGATGTAACAGTAGTGAATTTCGCAGAAATGAGAAGTGAAAAAGAGCCCCCCTGAGATTTAATTAGGTTTGTTTCGAAACAAACCGACAACAAGGCATGACACACATAAGATGGAGGACAACATTTTTTTGACAAACGGGCACAAGATAGTGTCTACTTCATTGATATAGAGAAGAAGTATAACCGGCTAATGCTAAGGCTCGTCAGGCACTTGGCACCTGCAGACAACCAAAGAGAGACCTCTCCCTTGATCTTAGTTACAAGTGTAGGTACAATAGACTTTGTACGTTCGAAAACAGTGTAGGTACAACAGTGTTACAAGTGTAGGTACAACAGTTGTTTCTTTCCTTCCAAATCTCCCAGAAGATAAGCAGCGCTAGCGAGCGAACAGCTTTACAGGGAGTGCGCGGCCGTGAGCTAATGGCGTCCCTCCATCCAATCAGTACGGTGGAGGTAGGGGAACAACTGTTTTGATCTCTAGAAGACCCAGCCATTTCGGAATCTCGGTCCAGCATTCCACAAGGAGGTGATGTGCAGTTTCCATGGTGGGGCTATGGTCCCAATCTCTACTCGCAAGTCGGTCGGAGGTCCAAACACGGTCCTGCAGGATGAGCCATGCGAAGAACTTGCACTTTGGTGGTGCCCAAACTTTCCAAATCGAAGCGAGGGTAGGAGTAGCGGTGCAGTCCGCAAATTGGGCTTTGTATGTTGTAGCAGTAATATACTCCCCGTGTTTCGTTAGTGTCCAGGTGATGTTGTCATCAATGTTGGGGATGCAATATCGTCGGCGCGACGAGGTTCCAAAGGGTGGTGAATTGAAGTAGGTGCTCCGTGTGAAGCCAGCGCGGAGGTTGATGTCCCAGATCCAATTATCGTTGTGAGGTTATATAAAAAGACTTGATTTCATATATTACAACAATATTATTTTGTATATGTCTGATAATACTGTGACGCCCCATGTTTTTAATTAACCCTAATCGTCGGTCAACCCGGCTGACAGTGGTCAAATCACGGTCAACCTGGGTCCTCACCTCGAAAAACTCCCCAACAAATCTAATGAACCCTTTGGTCTAATGGACACACATGTGGGGCCAACCCATGGTCAAAGACTTGGTCAAACCCCACTTAAACCCTAGTATCCATAGATGTCTTTCGGAACTTTTGCCGTGTTCTCCAAAATTCACCTAAACACTTCAAAATCTACCTTTATGGAAGTTGTCTAGCTTGTTGAGCGACACAACTTTCATGTAGATTGGCATTTCAAATTTTGAGTGGAAAAGCATGAAAAACTTGCCCAAAGGTCAGTATCTCCTGTTCATGGAAATTGAGTGACATTCAAAGTTGGCAACCTTTTCCTGCAAAATCTATTGAGAAAAACCCCATATAGTCTTTTTGAAAGTGGTAGAGGATAGCTAGATCTACAACTTTCGTATTCATCGTTTGGTACACTTCTATTCAAAAATTGGAAGTTATTCGTGCTCAAACAGGGAATCAGCAAAACAGATTCGTGTCGGCCCGCGCCCCGCGCCGCAACGTCGTGCCGCGACACCGCGCCCACGCGCCCGCACCGCCTCGGCGTCCACGCCCGAGGCCACCACCGACCGAGGCCGCACACCACTCGAGACACGCTCCTTTCCCGGGCCGACCCGCACCCCGCGACGCGCCGGAGTCCGCGCCCGCGCCACGCGCCGGCGCATCGCGCGCGCGCGTGCCGGCCGGACGCGCCGCCTTCGGTCCGGCGGTCCGTCCGCGACCTCCCGCCCTCGTGCGCCGTACCACGGCCGGAGCATCACGCCGTCGTCACCACCGGTCGGGTCGTTCCCCTATTTAAGCGCTCACCACGCCTCTTCGCGCCGCCCGACCACACAATCGCCGTTCTCTCGCGCCGCCGTGACCACCGTCGGCAAGTCGCCGCCTTGCTTTGCCTCTGGGCCACCGCGCGCGTGAGTAGCTTCCTTAGGGCCCGTAGAACCTTCCCAAATCACGCATTGCCACCCGTGCGCCCTCCCCACACCGGAGCCCGAGCCGCCGCGGCCGTGGCCGCCGGCCATCGCCGAGCACCCATGCTGGCGACGTCTCCGCCCCAACCACGACTACCACCCAACCCTAGGTGAGCTTGTGGTCGACCCTGAACCCTTCCCCAGCCAGGAGCGCCGCCGGAGCTGCCGGAATTCCGGCGAGCCCGCCGCCCCGTGGGTCTAGGGACCCAATTGCTTGGCCCCAAATCTTTCCAAGGGCCTCAGCGCAAAATTGCATCTTCAATAGTATACCCCATTTGCTGAAACTTGTAAAATGCGAAGAAAATAGTAGAAAATTCAGAAAATGCAAACTCAATTTTGTTGGATTCGTTGTGGAAAATACTACAACTTCTGTTATACTCACATAGTCTGATTCTTGATATTTTTAGCATGTAAAATAGGAATGTGAAAAACCTAGATCTGCCATAACTCAAAATCCATGAGTCCCCTATATCCAATTTTTGCATATATGTTGTGTGTGATGTTATGACTAGCTCCTGTGCCAAAAATTGCACAAAGTTATGAAGTAAATCTTTTTTATATGAATTGTTTTCCATTTATGCAGAATCAGCCTAGATGATTTTTTAGCTAAAAATATTTATGTTTTTGTGCCCAACTTGTGCATGCTGTCTTGTTATGGCAAGATACATCTTTGGTGAATTAATCACAATTTTTGAGTAATCGGAAATATTTATTCTTAATTTGTGCTTGTTTTCCTTTGTAATTCAATGATGCAAGATCAGTAGTGATTCTAGGTGTGTTTGCTGGTTTTCTAAGATGGTTTAGGATCAGAGAGAATGTGTGAGGAAGTTAGGAGCATTTTGATGCTTATTTATTTTTGTATGCATTTAACTTGAATTGCTAGATAGCTTTTGTTATTTTCAGAGTAATTAAATTTCTAGTTGCCCAAACCTTATATGTATGTTCAGAGGCCTAGCATGGGTATGTTGATGCTCCAGAAACCCTTTACTGAAATTTTATGTGATTAATATTTAATAAAATCTTGGAAGTCTTTTATAGGTTAATGTTGGATTAAATTAGGAAAATACCTTTTTAATTCGTTTCCCTTTTAGGTGAAGTGTTATCCAACTTAAACCAAGAGCTAAGAATACACCCTTGCTGTTGAAGGATTAAATTGTGAATAATTATCTTTGTACACACCTTTACTAGTGAGAGGTAAAAGTATTAAACCTTCACATGAAATAACAAGTATAAAAGAAAACATTAATTCAAGTGTGTAATAAAAGAATGAAACACGTATCAATAATAACCTTCATAAAAAAGAAAGTAATAGTTAATTATTTGTTAAGGTGAATATGACCAACAAGAGTTGGATAAGATAAATAAGATGTCACATCACCTGAACCCTGCATTGCATTCCGTGTAGATCTTCCTGGCGGTGACTACTCGCTCGTCCCGGAAGCCGAGGAAGGAGAAGCAGAAGCTGCTCTGTAGTACGTGGAAGTACTCGATGACACCGAGGGTGCTTAGGCTAACCTTGCTGACGAAGGCAAGCCCCGGTGCATATGACCCAGCTTTTCAAATTAATATACACTTATCTATGGATGTTTGTGCATTTAAGTCAGGAGTTGTATGGAACCTTAGATGCATGATCCCTAGGTACCTATGTCCTTACCAGTATGATAGGTCGATAGCTGCTAAGCTATAGGACCGTTACAAGTCGGGTGATGATGTCACTCGCGAGAATAGGTTCCTAGATAGGAATCACAAGATCTCCTTAAATGGATTGCTCATGTGGTAAGAGCGCGGGATGTGGACTCCGATCCAATGGCTATTGTGGGTTAAGTGTTTGAACGTACTAAGCACTTGTCGGGAATGGGACCGGTAAGCCTAGTACCTTAATGAGGCGGCGAGGGATCTTACTATTACTCATCTTGGGATGCGTCTCACGGCTAGCTACCGGTGGTGTATGGTGAGTCCGGGTGCCTCGCGGGGTATTCCGGATAGCCTTCACCAAAGACTGTAAGATTCGATCCCAACCCGAAGAGTTTTGGGAACCGCTTGGTGGTTGTCCTTGCAGGGGCATCCCACCGTGTGTTTAGGTCTACCTTGCAAGTTTCGAATCAATCGATTGTCGGCCTCTCACCGTTATCTGAGACTACTTACTCCACTAGCCATAAGATCCCTAATGATGGAAGTCAATGAATATTATTCTTGATTAATTGTATGGTACAACCTTGTCTGTACTAGATGGCGAATTTAGTAAAGCTTAAACCCACTAGAATTTGTGCTAAAATCTTGAAAGTAAGGACATACTCTTTGTTACTTTTCAGACAAAAGAATCCAGTGGCCAAAAAAGCATTTCATGTCTAGAGTTTGTGAAGTAGTTATCACCGACGGGTAAGTCTTGCTGAGTATTAGAATACTCAGCCTTGCTCTAATATGTTGATCGAGGCAATGCTTTCGGTGATGTGTGGCCCAGAGAGATCCCGCCCGGCTGGGAGCTGGAGTGGGTGGAGGATGACGACTGAAGGCATCATGGCTGGCCTCCTGTGGTGTTCTTGCTTTCCGCTTAGTTGATTTCCGCTGTTTCGAAAACTCTGAACTACATGGTTATGACAAAAACTCCGGTTTGTAATAATTAAACCCCTTCGGGGTAAATTCGGATGTCAATGATGTTGTATCTCTGGACTCACCTTAGTGTGAGTTTTAATGCATATATATCGATCCTTGTTGCTATGTAAGTGATTTACCAGGCGTTAACCAGGTGACTTACGATAGGTTGATACTTTATTACTGCTTAATGACCAAAGTGGATTGGTTTAGGCGGTAGTACGGTATTTTCCTGGGCGGGTTGTCATAGTTGGCACTAGAGCAATTATATGCACCAGAGATTAATTAATAACCTTAATCACTGGTTTTTGAATAAAGTTGGCCAAGATTGTTTGATGTTCCAAAACACGTTGGTCTGTTAAGGATAAACTAGACCGAGAGGCCCTAGAGGGAATTTTTGGGTTCTTTCAGGTGGCTTATTAACCTATGGTTTATTTTGCTAACTCCCAGCACATTACTTTATGTCAGACTTACTTTCTTGCATAACCAAACTAGATGAGCCACGTGTTTTATACGTGTGATGTGCCGCATCACGGGAATTGCGAGGGTTGATGGAGTGATCCATTCCCCGGATCCCATCTTCGCGTCTGATTGTGAGTTGCATGTCGCCACGTGTTTCATACGTGAGCATTCCACATGTCGAGTATGCGAGGCAAGGATACACTCCATTCAAACGGAGGGTGTCCGAGGTTGGACGCTGTCCATGCAGCGGCTTAACGCATGGATGTCATTTCTATAGTGAACGGCAATGTATGTGGACGCTTTCGTGACGTGCTGGCACGAAAGGTTCGTTTTGTGCAGGTACACAACAACGCTTCGTTAGTTGCTAGGCGAGTACCATATAGCTCTCGATTAGATAATATAGGGAGAGACGAGTAAAAGCCTTGCCACCGGCACTAACTTCGATTTGGGCTTGATTGCCATGTGAGGTCGAATAGGACGTCTTGCATGCATACTAAAAATTGAAACAACTAAAATGGACCCAAAACAGAATTCTGTATGCTCTCTGAGGAAGATGTTGCTAGTGTGTGCTTTTTGAAAAAAATACAGTATCTCTTGTGTATAGGTGTTATGCTGCCAAAATTTTGTAAAAGCTTGTTCATTTTGTTTTGTACCGCGTGCTAGGAATTAATTAAACCAGTATGCTGAAAACAAGTTACTCCTCGCTAGTCTAGCTTTTGTTTGCAAAATTTCGATCACAGCTTCTTTCAGCTTGGCTTACACCTTTCAAAGCAAATCTGGACATTGCATCCTTCCACCTTGTTTCCTTGATCTAGCTCAACCTTTGAAAACCAAAAGTGTGTAAAAGAACCGTTGTAGTAGCCGGAAAACCTGGGGGAAATTTATAGGGTTTTGGATTTTTGGTTATCAATTTTTTTCACAGCTGCCAGAACTTCACCAATTGACATGCCGTTCTCTTTAAGACCTGACATGTGTTACATTTTATACAGATGGCTTTCCCTGTGTTTCACGAGTTCGACGTTGACGGTACGATCCGTACCAACGGGTTGCACTGGGAGGGTTTTCCACACCTTGCGTGGGAAGCACTCAGCGCCGCTGGCTACACCACCCCACCGACTTACGAGGTGTCCGAGTTCGAGTGCTTGGGTGTTCCCCATTGCAGGGTGATCGTCACTGTACTGCCACACCCAGACCACGCAGACTGGTTCGACTTGAGTTTTGTCTACTAGGGTTTTGTTACCCACGAGACCGTCGAGTCAGCCGCTCTCTGAGTGTTGACGGACTTCTGTGACCACAACCCTACTGTGGTAGCTCTTTCTCCGTTCAGGCTGTTTCCTGCTGTGAGTCCTCACGACCCAGCATGGCTGGACCGGATGGATCACCTACGGGAGGTGCTGTTGTTAGCTGAGCCGCTGGATGTCACTCAGACGCTGGCTCGTTGTCTTAACGTCGTCTTCACACTTCAGGGGCTGCGTTACAATACCGCAGCGATTATCGGGCAGCGTCTGGAGGCAGCTAGGCGGGATTGGCAGCGGCCTATCGGCGGCCCACCGGCAGTCGAACTTTACACTTACTCGGATGCAGCAAGAGAATGACGAGCTGCGTGCCAGGAGATTCCAGTTAGAGTTAGAGAGAGGCGACCGTCTGCAGAGGATTGTAGATCTGGAGGCGGAAGTTCAAACCCTGGAGGAGAATGCCGATGCGTATGAGATTGAGAGGTTGACGCTGTTGCAGAACATTGCTGATATGAAGCAACAGGTAGAGGAGGTCGAGGTGCAGGTTGCAGCCCTACAGGCTATAGTGGCCTTACAGTCGCTACCTCCAGTACAGGCACACCCGGAGGAGCAGCAGGGTCAGTCTGGTTTGGATTAGACGAGCCAGGCTGGATCGCCGTTACCGACTCCACCAGATTCACCTGCGGGCAGTGGTGCTTTAGTTGGTAACTAGGATGCCAGTGAACGACATCAAGAAGAAATGTGCTCCTAGGTGTCGTCTTCGGGATGATTGTGGTAGTCAGCTTAGGAGTATGCCGTCGTGCAATGCGATTGCATTGTAACTCAACTGTATCATGATGTGTTCAGATTTGAGTATTTTAGTGTCCTTGGACCCCTATTCATCGTGTTGTAATAAAGAATGCTTAAGCACTTTGTGTTTCGACTTGAGTTGTTGTGATTCAACCGAGCTATTGAGACCTTGTGCGAGTTGTTCACCCAAGTGTGTCGAATGTTACCAAAACCACGCTCGCCAACACTGAGCATTTTCGCATATTAGTGAGATAACTACGACATTTTTGGTGAGTGTCGGTCAGTGGCTAAAGCGACTTGGTGATTATTCGCACGTTACCTTCTGTGTACGCGCGAAATGGGAAAAATTCGCCACAAATTGAAGGCTAGCTCGAGGGACTCGAGTTATCGTATCTTCTAACTATGTTGAAGAATGATTTTATGAATCTTATTTTGGTTGCATGATATTTTCGACTGTTGCTATCATCATCATATGAATGCAAATGAGCTATGGTTATGTACGATTGCACCTGTCATCATTTCCGAGTAAGATTTTGGCTGTGTTTAATTAAGGCTCGCATTTCAGATGGTGGGAACCACGCGCAGCTCTCCCAACGGGTACGGAGCGAACGGTAGCAAGGACTTGCCGCCACCGCGGCCCATGACACCGTCGGAGGCCTTCATGGCCACACAAACCGAGGTGCTGCGCTAGATCTTGCAGATGCAGCAGCAGATCGCTCAGCAGATGAACCGAGGGCCGCCACATGGGGCCAATCACGAGGGGCCTAATCAGGTCACCATGTATGCTCATTTCATCGGGATGAAGCCACCGACCTTTTCCAAGGCGGAAGACCCCCTGGAAGCTGAGGCTTGGATCAAAGCCATCGAGGCAAAGTTCTCTGCCTTTGTGATGCCTTGCTCCGAGAAGAACAAAGCCAACTTCGCCGCTCTGCAACTACGAGGAGAAGCTTTAATGTGGTGGGATCATTTCAAGTCAATGCAGCGAGGGCGTGGTGTAACTTGGGATGATTTCAAGCAAGCCTTCAAGAGCCATCACATCCCCAAGGGATTAATGGATAGAAAGATGAGGGAGTTGTTGGTCCTTAGGCAGGGGTCTGATACGGTGTACCGTTACGCCCAAAAGTTTAACAGCTTGTGCCAATATGGTGGACATCATGTAGACACTGATGCAAAGAAGATGGAGAGGTTCCGTGATGGACTAGATGGCAAGTTGTACGAACGGAACCTGCTTGAGCCAGAAAATTTCCATGAGCTTGTGAACAAGGCTATCTCCCAAGAGGATGCCATGAAAAAGGCACAGGGACAAGAAGAGTTCGTCTGGTTTTTCTCCAGGAAGCGGAACTAATAAGAAGTTTCGCTTTGTGAAAAAGAATGTTCCAAACCCATCCCAGCAATCTTTAACTGGACGCTGGACGATGAAGCCATCCCAGGGTAAACCCTCAGGGAACTTCCAGTTCCGAAATGCTCAGCAGCAGGCTTTTAAGCCTAATGCACCTCCTCGCAACATTGGTGATCGTCGTTGCTTCAACTGTGGTCAACCCGGGCATTACAGCAGCGATTGCCCCAAACCCAAGCAGATCAAGCCCAACCCACAGAATCAAGGTGCAGGGAACAAGCCTGCCACTTCGGCTAAGAAGCCTATGGTGCAAGTACGCCAAGGCAAGCTGAACTTCACCACCATGAGTGACATTCCAGAGGGAGCTTCAGTGCTCACGGGTACATTCTCTATCAACGATACTCCTGTTAAGATTTTGTTTGATTCTGGAGCTACCCACAGTTTCGTAAGTGAGAACCTATTAGGCAAATTGGGTCTAAAAGGAATGCATACCAAATCGGCTTATAAAATTATCACGCCAGGTGGAAATATTTCTTCTCATATAGTAACTTTCGGAGTTCCTTTAAAATTGGGAAGTAAGAACATTCAATCAAATCTTATCACCATAAATTTGGAAGGCATGGATGTTATCCTAGGTATGGATTGGATGACCCAGCATAAGGTGGTTCTAGATATATTAGATAGGGTTGTAGAGATCAATTCACCTACGGTCGGGCACACTACCTTGTACCTACCCTTCCAGGATGGTACCGACTCTTGTGCCTATGTGACCATTATCTCCCCTCTTGATGAAATTCCAGTAGTGTGTGAGTATCCGGATTTCTGTCGGTGTTTTAGACCGGCAACCTACTAAGGGGAGTACCCGAAGTAGATGAATGTGCGTAATACCCTACGTCTTGTATGCCGCATAGCTGCGGATTGGCCGGTGTGATTACAAGATGGAGTGTAATCTGATGCGTATGAGAGAGGAGGGTTCCTACCTCGCCTTATATAGTCCGGGAAGCAGGGTTACAAGTCGGTTTAGGGAGAGAGTACTAGTCGTGTACGTCTAGGAGTCCTCTATACAGTGCGGGACTTGTACAACTTCCTATCCGAGTACTTCTCCAACGTGGTCCTTGCGCCTCACGCCAACAGGTACCGTGCGGCACAAGTCGGGTAGTCCCAGGGGCCCACCGAGTAGTCGGTCCTGGTACCCACCGAGGTAGTGGGCCCAGGGAGGTCCATACGACAAGCCCCCGAGTACTTTGTAGTCGAGTAGGATAGCTTCGAGTAGTCTTGACGGCCTTAACGAGTAGTCCTCAAGCGTCCCCGAGTACTACAAGCCAAAAGTCCTCAAGAATATTTGAAGCATCCCGAGGCTGGAATGTACTCCAACTGGTATTTGAGTAATCCTGAAGTCTTCTCGAGTAGTCCCAAGCGTCCTCGAGTGCTGCTCTTGAAGGTCTTCAACAATACCCGTGTTGTCTTGAAGCCGAAGCTGATATGGAAGTGCGACTGCAAAATCGCACTCCATATGGAGTAGCCCCCGAGCCTTATGTTGAGTTGTAGACTCTGGCTGAGGGTCCATCTGAAGTTCTGACAAGATTATCCACAAAATCCGGAGAAAAAACCGAAGGACACGTTGCACGGAGCCCCTGAGCCTTGAGTCGAGTACTTCCTCTCGAATTGAAGGGTCATCTTGTATGTAGAAGGTGTCCTGAGTTTCTCTGGAATCTTGTCGCTACCCAGGGAATTGAGTAGATGTAGCCGAGCCCCCGAGATGAGGCGCGTTAACTAGTAGAAGTTGAAGGGTCAGGCGCCGCCGCTGAGTCAGCCGTTTGGAGACTTATCCGTCCAGCCGTTGGAGAAGCCACCGTTGACTTATAAATAGAAGCCGAAACCCTTAGGGTTTTTCACCCCACGCACTTGCAGCCATTCCCAGCAGATCGTGCCTAGAAACCACCACCAGTGCGCACTGCCGCCTCAGAGGAAAGTGTAGATCCAAGCACGCCGCCGCCGAAAACCACCTCCATAGCCCCCGAGCGAATGCGAGTGAAGACCTGGTGCACTTGGAGGATGAAGCCCTCGCCGTTGAAGAGCTTGAAGGCCGCCGGTGGGAAGAAAAGGTCCCGCGAGGAAGCTGCCGGATCCGCCGCGGGGACATCACCGCCGGTGTCTCCGCCGCGGCCAAATCCCAACCAGGAGTGGAAGAAGTCCAAAGCGAAGACTGAAGATCTGCTGTCACTCCTCAACAGTGGGTTTCTGCGGGAGAAGGAAGTCGATATGTGGCGTGCCGCTGCGGGAGATCCATATCCCATGGAGAAGAACCCAGACGAGATCCCCATGTTCACGTGATTCGCGGAGCGAGGGTTGTCTCTCCCGGCAAGCGATTTCTTCAAGGGGCTTTTGGAGTACTACGGCATCGAGTACCTCAACCTTAACCCCAATGGTATCTTCCACACTTCTGTTTTCGTTCACTTCTGCGAAGCCTTCTTGAGGATCAAACCCCACTGGGTACTTTTCCGGAAATTCTTCCGAGTGAAGCCCCAGCCGAGCGCCAACAACCCCTGAGTAGTTGGGGGGCCGGCATCCAGATGCGCGAGGATGCTGCGGAGCAGTACCTCGCATACAAACTGATTGACTCCAACCAAGATTGGATGTCAAAGTGGTTCTACATCACCAATCACCACCCGGAGCTGCCGAAGCCGAGCGGAAAGCAGCCGAAGCGCCGACCCTGGTGGAACTCCGAGCCGACGATGCAGGAGGGTATCCAACTACACGAGCTGCTGGCGAAGATCAAGGCTTTGAGAGAAGCCGAGCTGAGGGCCGAGCATGTGGCCTTCAGCTTCATGAAGAGGAGGTTGCAGCCGCTGATGGCCCGCGACACCTTGGGCTACCAGTACACCGGCGACGGCGACTCGTCACGGATGCCCGGTGGTGAGGTCGATGACGACGACATCGTTGATAGACTGGGCGGGATCTTTAAGGACATGACAGCATACACGCCGTGCCCCGTGCCCGAGTACTCCGCCGCACGTCCACCCAATGAGGTTAGTAGCCGTACCGAAGTCGGGTACTGATTATGTAGTAGTAGTCGTACTCATCCAATGTGCTTCTTGCAGGACGACGTAGTGAAGTTTGTCTCCGAGCCGGCGTCGCCTCCTCAACTTGTCGAGATCCCAGATGAGGGGAAGGGCAAGGCCAAGGAGCGCCGCGAAGTCGGTGAAGGGGACGACACAGTAGTCGTTGAAGACACTTCGGAAGAAGTTGATGAGGAGACGATGCAGAAGCGCTTCCAGTTGCGGTCAAGATTCAGCCGCCCTGGGCTGCCCCATGTCCCTCTCGTTCAGGATCCACCAATTAGCCTGGAGGCTAGTTTGCCAGCGCCACCAAGGAAGCCACGCAACGTGGCCCGCAAGCGCGTGGCCAAGAAGCTTAAGGTCACGGAGACCACATCTCAAGAGGTAAGCTTCCTTGAGTGGAGTAGTCGAGTACTTGTGTCTCGAAGCTGTGTATGTTGACGATGAAACTCCGTTGCTTGCAGGAGATGACGCCTTCTGACCCCGTAGAGCAGGGTGACGAAGGCGACTGGGATACGGTGGGGGAACCGGCTGGAGGCAGCCGCAGCCCAGCCCCCACCGTGGAAGAACTCGTGGCGCAGCTGATGCGCCGGCCCCCTGTTGCTGAGGGAGTACTGAACCAGCCGCCGCTGTTGCTGAGGAGCCGGCGGCTACTGAGGCACAAGAAGAGGCGCCTGCTGAGGCTGGACTGGTAGACATCGCCAGCATCCTCGGCGCCCCAACCGTGACGGTAGTCTGGTCGAGCTTGTAAGTGATGATCTTTCCCGAGTAGTACATTTGGTTTGGTAGTCGTACTCGGTTGACAACCAGCTGTGTACTCTGCAGGAAATCCACGGACTTGACCTGGGATGGGGATGAATCCAGCACAGCGGTGGCTGGGGAGGAGTCCGCGCCAGCCGCTGAGGAGTCCGCTCCCGCCCCTCAGGCAGAGTCCGAGGCGCCGGCCGTGGAGGCTGCATTGCCGGAGGCCAGCATCGTAGAAGGTGAGTACACTGCACGAGTGCAAGTGTCCTCGAGGAGTAGCCGTAGCCGCCAAGGGTGACTGATCCCGTTGGCTTCTTGTTGACAGGTGCTGAAGCTGAGGGAAACACTATTCCCGAAGCGGTGCCTGTTGAAGGCCAGGCGCCGGAGACTCAAGGAGCTGCCGGAGGAGCCCCCGAGCTGATGGAAGTAGCCGGCGGAGAAGCCCCCGCGGTGGCCGGAGGGGAACGCGATGGCGTACTGCCAGAAGCAACTCCGGAAGTAGTCGTCCGTTCACCGGAGATCCAGGATGCAGAGCAAATCCGTTCGGCGCCAATGTCTGGAGCCGCCATGAGTAGTCATGGTGGGATTGAGCTACTGGCAGATGACCTTGTCGATCCGGCAGAGGTAGCTCACCACTTGGATGCGATACGTCAGGCCGAACAATGGATGAAGGTTAGTTGTCGACGCCCTTGAGTAGTTGATCTTTTGTTGATTCTGAGTACCCAGTTGACATCTGGTGTCTGTTGCAGGACGTCGCGGAGAGATCCCACCAGAAGTCTGGCATGCTCCAGGGGTACGGTGACACAGTGCTCCGGGCAGAGGC
The DNA here is from genome assembly GCA_947561735.1 of Cenchrus americanus. NCBI lineage: Eukaryota > Viridiplantae > Streptophyta > Magnoliopsida > Poales > Poaceae > Cenchrus > Cenchrus americanus. The sequence continues at coordinate 81,006,956 of OX387240.1, forward strand.
CTTGGAAGAACAACTTGTGAAGGCCCGGAAGCACTTCGCCATGCTCCAATCAAAGCTGGACGGCGCCTTCGCCCAATACCACAATGAAGTCTAGGATATGCAGGCAAAGAGCGATGAGCTTGTGCGGAAGAACAAGTCGCTCCGCAACAAGAATAAAGGTACGTGTTGTCTTGTCGAGTACATATTGGGAGTACCTTGTAGTAGTCTGACCCGCCTTGCTTGTTGATTGCAGAGCTTGAGACTCGTGTCGAGCAACTGAGGGCCTCAGAAGTCGACATGAAGAACCTCTTCTACCAGGAGAAGGAGGCCCGTGAGGTACTTGAATATGACTACAAGCAGTTCGCTTACGAGTGCGATAAGCACATGGAGCTTCGGATTGCCTCGGATCGTGACCTCGTCAACTGCTACCAATCTTTGCAGAAGCTGAACGAGGACTGCAAGAAGCTGCGGGCCTAGATGAAGGAACTCGAGGAGGCCGCACTTCCCATCGCGAGGCTACTGGTGCCTCACCCGGGCGGATCGAAGATAGCTCTGTTGGTGGACTGGCTGAGAGAAGCACCCAGCCGTCTGGCGACGCACGTCAAGCACCTGGCGAAGTCGATCCCCAACCAGATCCTGGCATATATGAAGTCGTACTTCCCGAAGGCTCCAGTTGACGTAGTCGCCGACGGACTAGCCGCCAACTGCACGGACGAGCAGTACGCGGAGCTGCTGGAGCAGATGGCACCCATTGCTAAACAAGTCGTCGAGAAGCTTAACCTCCAGTAGTCCTGTAGGGTTAGCTTGTAGCAGTAGTTGTAGATAAACAAAGTTGTAATGAACTTTTTTAAGTATGAATGAGAAAAATTTCCATAAATGAGTACTCCTTGTCGCGATGTGTGTATGCGGAGTCCCATCATGGAGTTGTCGCGAGTAGTCGTACTCGCCAGTAGGCCCGTTGAGGGAAAGAGACAGTAAATCAGTTGATAGATGATCAAACTTTATTACTGAGACACCTGGATGGCCAGGGCCGTTGTTACAAGAGTAGTCGCCTGGACCTGGAGGCCGCCTACAGCTGAGTGGTGCTAGGGCTCTTGGCCGCTTACAGCTGGAGATCCGTTAGTAGCCGTATAGGCTGGATCTTGGAGTACATGGTCTCTCAGTAGACCGCTGCTGGAGTCCTTTCTTGCTCAGAGTAGCCCAAGATCCGTTAGTAGCCGTTAACGCTGGACCTTGGAGTAGAGTAGTCCGGAGACTTGTGCCTGGACCCGGAGGCCGCTTACGGCGAAAGGGTCTTTCAGTAGTCGTGTTGACTTGAGCCCCCAGGGTAGTCGGTAGACTAGGCGTAGAATCGACAGAGCTGGTCGATATTCCACGAGTTGTTGACATCTTCGCCTTCGAGCGTCTGGAGGCGGTAGGAGCTCGGCCCGGTCACCTTTGCAACTGTGAAGAGACCTTCTCAGGGCGAGCTGAGCTTGTGTAGTCCTTCCGTGTTCTGGATGCGACGGAGGACAAGATCACCAACATTGAAGGAGCTTTCCTTGACGTTGTGATCGTGGTAGCATCAGATACCCTCGAGGTACCTTGCTGATTGGACGAGGGCGGCACAACGAGCTTCTTCAAGTCCATCGATGTCAACTTGTCTGCTGTCTTCAGATATGCCTTCGTCGTATTGCTCCACTACCGGTGAGTCCCACATGACGTCAGCAGGGAGGATTGCTTCGGAGCCGTAGACAAGGAAGTATGGCGATTGTCCCGTCGGCTTGGAGGGTTGAGTACGTAGCCCCCAGAGCGCATTGGGTGTTGATGTAGTCGTGTAGACTTGAACCCCGCATTAGTCGTGTAGACTAGGCGTAGAATCGACAGAGCTGGTCGACGTTCCACGAGTTGTTGATGTCTTCGCCTTCAAGTGTTTGGAGGCGGTAGGAGCCCGACCCGGTCACCTTTGCCACGGTGAAGGGACCTTCCCAGGGGGAGCTGAGCTTGTGAAGTCCTTCCGTGTTCTGGATACGGCGGAGGACAAGATCTCCAACGTTGAAGGAACGTTCCTTGACGTTGCGATCATGGTAGCGTCGGATACCCTCCAGGTACCTTGCTGATTGGATGAGGGCAGCGCAGCGAGTTTCTTCAAGGCTGTCGATGTCAACTCGTCTGCTGTCTTCTGAGACGCCTTCGTCGTAGTGCTCCACCGCCGGCGAGTTCCATATGACGTCGGCGGGGAGGATGGCTTCGAAGCCGTAGACCGAGAAGTAGGGGGATTGCCCCGTTGGCTTGGATGGCTGAGTCCGTAGCCCCGAGAGTGCGTTGGGTAGTTCCTTGATCCACTTGCCCCCTTTGGAGTTAGCAGCGCCGTGTAGCCGCTTCTTGAGAGCGTCGAGCACCATCCCGTTGGTGCGCTCGACTTGTCCGTTGGCCCGTGGGTGGGCAACTGAGACGTATCGGGCGTCGATCCCGCTGTTCTCGCAATACTCCCAGAACTGGTGGTTGTTGAAGTTGGATCCCGTGTCCGTGATGATGCGGTGGGGTAGCCCGTAGCGGTGTACGAGTTCATCCGGAAGTCGAGTACTCTGTCGCCTTTGGGGCATGTGAGCGGCTTGACCTCGATCCACTTGGTGAACTTGTCGATGGCCACCAATACCCCTGTTGAATCCTCCCGGCGCGGTTGGCGGTGGCCCAATCATGTCGAGCCCCCGGCAAGCAAAGGGCCGGGTTGGCGGTATGGTGACTAGCTTGTAGGCCGGGACGTGTTGTCGCTTGGCGAAGTACCGGCATCCTTGGCACTTTCGACGAGTTCTTCGGCGTCGCCCGGAGCCGTGGGCCGGTAGAAAGCTCGTCGGAAAGCCTTGCCGACCGGCGTGCGTGAGGACGCGTGGTTGCCGCGGACACCCTTGTGGATCTCCTCCAAGATGTCCTTGCCTTCTTCGCGAGGGACGCACTTCATGAGTAAGCTTGTCTCCGACGAGGACGTAAGACTTGGCGCGGCGGACGAGTTGCTCGGCCGTGTTCTTGTCGGAGGGGGACCTTCGCTCGCCGAGGTAGTCGATGAAGGGTTGCCTCCGGTCCACGTCGATCATCATGACCTCCCCGCCCACCGGTGGATGGGCTGGGACAGTGGTCGGTGGCGCCGGCTCCGGGATGGATGGCGCGTGAAGCTCGTGGACGAAGACACCTGCTGGTACTTGAGCGCGGGTGGATCCAAGCTTCGAGAGGACGTCCGCTGCAACGTTGTTGTCACGTACGATGTGATGGAACTCGAGACCATAGAATTTGTTCTCGAGCTTGTGGACTTCTAGGCAGTAGGCGTCCATGTTCTCCTTGTTGCGGTCCCAGGACTTGTTGACTTGGTTGATGACCACTGCGGAGTCGCCGTAGACTAGTAGCCGCTTGATGCCCAGTGAAGCCGCGAGGCGGAGCCCATGTAGGAGGGCTTCGTACTCGGCTTCGTTGTTTGAGACCTTCCAAAGATCCGCAGGACGTACTTGAGTTGTTCGCCCGTTGGGGAGATCGGGAGTACCCCCGCACCTCGCGCCCTCGAGGTTGAGTGAGCCGTCGAAGTACATCACCCAATGCTGCGGTCACACGGTGGGAGTAGGTAGGCGGTTCTCCCGCCACTCCGCCATGAAGTCGACTAGTGCTGCGACTTGATGGCCGTGCGTGGCTTGAAGTCGATAGTGAGGGCGCCGAGCTCGACGGCCCACTTGGAGATTCTTCCGGTAGCATCTTGGTTCCACGAGATGTCGCCAAGCGGGTAGTCGGTGACGACGGAGACCGAGTACTCCCGGAAGTAGTGTCGTAGCTTCCGCGAGGTGATGAGTAGTGCGTACGGGAGCTTCGCACGGGCCGATAGCGGGCCTTGGACTCGATAGAACCTCGCCGACGAAGTAGGCCGGGCGCCGGACCGGGTAGGCGTGGCCGTCTTCTTGCCGCTCGACAACGATGGCGATGCGACCACGTGAGTAGTCGCGACTAGGTAGAGCGAAGGGCCGCTCGCCCTTGTGAGGAGCCGTGAGGATCGGTGGCTTTGATAGGAAGTCCTTGAGCCGGGCAAGGGCTTGACACCGCCTCTCGGGAGTGCACACGAACTTCTCCCCGATGCTTGAGTAGTTTGAAGAAGGGGAGGCCCCGTTCTCCTAGCCTCGAGATGAATGCGTTCGGCGCCGCCATGCACCCTGTCGGCTTACGGACGTCTTTGATGCTCGTGGGAGCTTTCATGCTTTCGGTGATGGCGGAGATCTTCTCGGGGGTTGGCTTCGATGCCGCGCCGGGCGATGATGAAGCCGAGTAGTTTGCCCGAAGGGACGCCGAAGACGCACTTGTTCGGGTTGAGCTTCCGGCGGTACTCGCGTAGTGATGCGAAGGTCTCCTCAAGGTCGTCGATGAGGGTACCGGAGTCCCCGGTTTTGACAACCACGTTGTCCACGTAGGCCTCGACGTTCTTGTTGGGTTGCCTCTTGAAGCGAGCCCGGATAGCTCGTTGGTAGGTAGCGCCGGCGTTCTTCAACCCGAAGGACATGGTCGTGTAGCGAAGACGCGCCAAACGGGGTGATGAACGCGGTCTTCTCCCGGTCTTCCTCCTTGATTGCGATCCGGTGGTACCGGAGTAGCGATCGAGGAAGCAAAAGCGGGGTCGCGGCCGTCGTGGAGTCGATGACTTGATCAATCCGCGGCAACCCGAAGGGGTCCTTGGGGGCGAGTGCTTGTTGAGGCTCGGTGTAGTCGACGCACATCCTCCACTCGTTCGAGTTCTTCTTGCGGACGAGGACGGGGTTGGCAAGCCACTCGGGATGGAAGACTTCTCCGATGAAGCCACTGCGAGTAGCTTGGCGAGTTCCTTCTTGATGGCGTCCCGCCCGTCGTCGGCAAAGCATCGGAGGTGTTGTCGCTTGGGGGTGGCCTTAGGATCGACGTTGAGACAAGTGCTCAATCGGCTCCCCGGGCACTCCGGCATGTCCGTCGGCTTCCACGCGAAGATGTCGCGGTTAGGCCCGAAGAAAGCCGATGAGCGCGTCTTCCTATTTGGGGTCGAGGCCGGCCCGATGGTGGTGGTCTTGCTTCGGGGTCGCTTTGTTCCAAGGTCGACCGTCTTGACGAGTACCTCCTCGGTGGGCGAGGCTTGTTGGTGTCGTCGGACTTTCTACGGGATGTCGAGTTCACTTGTGGCAAGCTTCTTTGATGCGGCGTAGACCTCCATCATCGCGTTGGGTACTTGATTTGTGGAGGCGATCTCCACGGCTTCTGTGTCGCAGTCGTGGGAGATCTTCAAGTCCCCTTGGAGGGAGAGTACACCGGCTGGGCTTGGCATTTTGAGTACCAAGTAGGTGTAGTGGGGCACCGCCATGAACTTGGCGATGGCCGTCGTCCGCCGAGGATGGCGTGGTAAGAGGTCTCGAAGTCCGCGACCTCGAACTTGATGTACTCGGTACGGTAGTTGTCCCGAGACGCCCCGAAGGTAACTGGCAGGACCACTGAGCCCAGTGGAATAGCCGCGTTGCCGGGGACGATGCCGTAGAAGGGCGTGTTGCTCTTGGTGAGCATGTGAGTGATGTCGAGCTTCATTTTCTTCAAGGTTTTGGTGAAGAGGACGTTGAGCCCGCTTCCACCGTCGATGAGCACCTTGTTGAGCTTAGAGCCCGCCACCACTGGCTTCAGGACGAGGGGCAACCGTCCTAGTTCGCAGAAGCCGGTCTATTGGTCCGCGCGGGAGAAGGTGATGGGTACCTCCGACCACCGAGAGGGGTCGGGACCGGCGGCTCGACGGACATCACTTCATGATGGGTAGCCTTCTCGCTCCCGCCTCGCTGGGCAATCCGCCGAAGAGGACGTTGACAAGTCTTGTCCGGCTCCCCGGAAGTCGTTGTTGTCGCCGTCCTTCTTCTTGCCCTTTTGATCGTGAGGGTGCGGTGGCTCGGCGTATCCTTGAGTGCATGCCCGAGTTGGTAGCACCGCTCGGTAGTCCGGTTGCCATTTGGATGCCACGGGCACTTCTCCTTCGACGGGTCTTTGAAGCCGCCGGAGTTCCTCTTCGAGTTCCCCTTCGCGAGGCGCCGGATAGCCGCGACGGTGTTGTCTAGCTTGCGCTTGCGGTTGGGACCCGAGTAGTAGTTGTTGTTGTTGTTGTTGCGGCCGCCTTGGTTTGCATTGCTGCGCCGCCGCCGCCCCCGGTTCTCGCTTGGACTTGCCACGGATGGCGTCGTACTTGGCATTGGCCTTGTCCTCTTCATCCACCCGAGACGTGATCATGTCCTTGAGGTGGGGAATGGACTCGGGGCGACGGCGACCGAAGTCTTCAAAGGTGCGGCGGTGGTAGAGGCCGTCTTGGAAGAGGTCGATGACCTCCTTGTCGGTGACGTCGACGACGGTAGCGCGCTTGTCGAAAAAAGTGGTGCATGTACTTGCGGAGGGTCTCGCCTTGTTCTCGCTTGATCATGGCCGTGTCCATGCGAGTACCCGATCGGCCCATGGCACCCGCGAAGTTACTTGTGAACCGCTCCTTCGGTTGGTCCCACTTGTCGATCGAGTGCTTGTCCGGCGATTCGAGCCATGTGAGTGGTGCTTGGTCCGGGCGAGAAGGGGAAGTAGAGGCACTTGGTGTCGCCGTTGCCACCGCCGTTCTCGATGGAGAGGGCGTAGCATCGGAGCCACCGGATGGGATCCGCTTCGCGTCGTACTTGGTGATCCCCAAAGGCTTGAACTTGTCGGGGAGGAGCAAGTTGTGAAGTCGAGGTGAGAAGGCGGGGAAGCCGTCGCCCTCAGCGGCAGTGGTCGACTTCTTCCGCCGCAGCTCCTCAATCTTCTGGCGAGCGTCGTACCCGCCATGTGAGGCGCCGGAGGCATGGCTGTTCGCGTGGCCTCGGCCGCCGCGGCTACCACCGCCTCCAGCCCTCCTGTTGGCCCCATGGTTGGAGCCGCCGCCGCCGTCACCGCCGCCGCCGTCGGAATCGTTGCCGCCGCCACTGGCCGGAGCGCGGTGGGGAACGACTTCTCGGTTGCCGTGGTCTTGCTGTGAAGGCCCGCCGGCGTTGGAGCGACGACGGTTTGGCTCGGCTGGGAGGTCAGCTCGAGTACGGTTGGGACCGTTGTTGGCGCCGCGACTTGTGGCTTCGTTGTCGCATTGCCTGGCCGGAGGAGGTTGGTTGACTCTGTTGTCGACCCGCATGAAGTAAGCGTCTTCAGCGAGCTTGGCGATGACCTCTCCCGCGCGTATGCCCTGAGCCTGGCGTGCGATCGCTGTGATCGACATGAGGCATTGCTCAGGAGTGGTATGTACCCTGCTCTCGACCGCTTCGAGAGCTTCTACCAGGTTGCGGATGGGGATGTTGTCGCGGAGGCGCCGGCGACGTTCGTTGCGCTTCCGGTTACGCTCGCGTCGAGCGTCTCTGTCTGCAGGGTTCTCATTTGGTGGAGCATCGGCAGAGAGCTCGTCGGAGGAGATGTCTTCCAGGTACTTGTCCTGAGCCGTGCTCGAAGGCCACGGGGTGTCGCCGACGGCCCATGAAGACTTGGCGATCGGGGGTGCCAAGGCCGGACTCGGAGGGTGCCACCTCGGCTTGGTGTGCTTGAGTCGGCCGGGCTAGCGGTGTTCCCTCCTGGAACGGTAGCGAGTCGATGTAGGTGACGTAGTGTGAGTCTCCCTTTATCAGGTCAGCAGGCTTGCGGTCTGGCTAGTAGACGTATCTCCCGGCCGGCGTGGATTTTATAACCAGCCCAGAGGCTGGCCCTGACAAGGGAAGCTCGGTGGAGTTGTCTTCGGACTCGGGATCCTCAGGGTCCGACCCAAAGTCGAACTCGTAGTCCGGGTTCGAGTAGAACTCGGAGAGAGGGCTGCAGTCCAAGACGTGATCGGGGGCGGCGTCGGAGTCCGAGTTGTACTCAGGTACGGGCTCCTTGCCGGCCCGGCGCGAAGTGGGAGCCCCCGTGCGGGCCCGGCTGAGGATGCGGGGGCCACGCGCGGAGTGCTCGCGAGGTGAGGGGACCGCCTGCTATGGCTGAGTAGCCGGCTCGCATGCGATGGCCCATGGCGACGTCGAGTTCGAGTTGGAGACGGACTCGAGCTCGAAGTCAGCGTGGTGGTTGAAGAGTGAAATTTCGCCGAACTTGCCGGCGAGTTCACCTGTGACAACTTCAGGAAGCGTCACGAAGCCTGTCTTCGGGTTGGGCTGCATGGTCAGGCGGCGCTGGAAGGAGCCCGCGCCATCAGCAGTGCAGACCCAGGTGCCGAACACGAAGGTGTCGCCGCAGTTGAAGGCGACGGTTGGCTTGAAGTGGATAGAAGCCGTCGAGTTCGCCATGTGATCTCGGGTGAGAGCCCCTACCTGGCGCGCCAGCTGTCGGTGTTTTAAACCGGCAACCTACTACGGGGAGTACCCAAAGTAGATGAATGTGACTCACCGAGATCGGTAACTCGAAGGAAGAGACATGTGGCACACAATTTAGACAGGTTCGGGCCGCGAGGTGCGTAATACCCTACGTCCTGTATGTCGCGTAGCTACGGGTTGATAGGGCACGATTACAAGATGGTGCAATAGTGCGCCGTGAGTTGTATGAGAGGAGATTGGATGCTAGAGATCGGTCCCCGCCTCGCCTTATATAGTCCGGGAGGCAGGGTTACAAGTCGGAGTAGGGAGAGAGTACTAGTCGAGTACGTCTAGGAGTACTCCATACGGTGCGGAACATGTACGGCTCCCTAACCGAGTACTACTCCCGTGTAGTCCTTGTGCTCCACGCCTTCGGGTGCCGTGCGGCGTAAGCCGGTAGTCCCGGGGGCCCACCGAGTAGTCGGTCCCGGTACCCACCGAGGTAGTGGGCCCGGGGAGGTCCATACGACGAGAGGCGATTCTCCCCGCCACTCCACCATGAAGTCGACTAGTGCTCGCGACTTGATGGCCGTGCGTGGCTTGAAGTCGATGTTGAGGGCGCCGAGTTTGATCGCCCACTTGGAGATTCTTCCGGTAGCATCTTTGTTCCGCAGATGTCGCCGAGCCGTAGTCGATGACGACGGAGATCGAGTACTCCTAGAAGTAGTGTCGTAGCTTCCGCGAGGTGATGAGCACTTGCGTACGGGAGCTTCGTACCGGGCCGGTAACGTGCCTTGGATTCTGACAAGACCTCGCTGACGAAGTAGACCGGGCGCCGGGCCCGGGTAGGCGTGGCCGTCTTCCTGCCGCTCGACGATGATGGCAGTACTGACCACGTGAGTAGTCGCGGTGAGGTAGAGCAGCAGCTGCTCTCCTTTGCGAGGAGCCGTGAGGACTGGTGGCTTTGATAGGAAGTCATTGAGCTGGGCAAGTGCTTGGTCTATCTCTGGAGTCCACACAAACTTCTCTTGATGTTTGAGTAGTTTGAAGAAGGGGAGCCCCCGTTCTCCAAGCTTCGAGATGAATCTGTTCAGAGCCGCCATGCATCCGGTTAGCTTCTGCACATCTTTGATGCACGTGGGAGCCTTCATGCTGGTGATGGCGGAGATCTTCTCAGGATTGGCTTCGATGCCGCGGTGGCTGATGATGAAGCCGAGTAGTTGGCCCGACGGTATGCCGAAGACGCACTTGTTCGGGTTGAGCTTCCAGCGGTACTCTCGCAGGGATGCGAAAGTCTCTTCAAGATCGACGATGAGAGTGTTGGAGTTTTTTGGTCTTGACGACCACGTCATCTACGTAAGCTTCGACGTTCTTGTTGAGTTGCCTCTTGAAGCAGGCCTGGATAGCTCGTTGGTAGGTAGCGCCGGCGTTCTTCAACCCGAAGGACATGGTCGTGTAGCAGTACGCGCCAAACGGGGTGATGAACGCGGTCTTCTCCTGGTTTTCTTCCTTGATCACGATCTGGTGGTACCCGGAGTAGCAGTCGAGGAAGCAGAGCAGGTCGCAGCCCGCCGTGGAGTCGATGACTTGATCAATCCGCGGCAACCCAAAGGGGTCCTTGGGGCAGTGCTTGTTGAGGTCGGTGTAGTCGACGCACATCCTCCACTCGTTCGAGTTCTTCTTGCGGACGAGGACGGGGTTGGCGAGCCACATAGGATGGAAGACTTCTCTGATGAAGCCAGCCACGAGTAGTTTGGCGAGTTCCTTCTTGATGGCGTCCCGTCTGTCGTCGGCGAAGCGGCGGAGGTGTTGTCGCTTCGGGGTAGCTTTAGGGTCGACGTTGAGTGAGTGCTCAATCAACTCTCTAGGCACCCCTGGCATGTCTGCTGGTTGCCACGCGAAGATGTCGCGGTTAGCCTGGAGAAAGTTGATGAGCGCGCCTTCCTATTTCGGGTCAAGGCCCGTCCCGATGGTGGTGGTCTTGCTGCTGTCACCTGTCCCGAGGTCAATTGTCTTGACTAGAACTTCCTCAGCTGGCTGAGGCTTGTTGGCTTTGTCCAACTTCTCTGGGATGTCGAGTTCACTTGGGCCAAGCTTCTTCGACGCAGCGTAGATCTCCATCATTGCATTGGGTACTTGATTCGTGGGTGCGATTTCCACAACTTCTGTGTCGCAATCGTGCGATATCTTCAAGTCCCCTTGCAGTGAGAGTACACCCGTTGGGCTTGGCATCTTGAGTACCAAGTAGGTGTAGTGGGGTACCGCCATGAACTTGGCGATAGCCGGTCTGCCGAGGATGGCATGGTAGGACGTCTCGAAGTCCGCGACTTCGAACTTGATGTACTCGGTACGGTAGTTGTCCCTTGTTTCCCCGAAGGTAACTGGCAGAACCACTGGGCCCAGTGGGATAGCCGTGTTCCTGGGGACGATGCTGTAGAAAGGTGAGGTGCACTTGGTGAGCATGTCGGTGATGTCGAGCATCATCTTCTTCAAGGTCTTGGTGAAAAGGACGTTGAGCCCGCTTCCACCGTCGATGAGGACCTTGTTGAGCTTGGAGCCCGCGACCACCGGCTTCAGGACAAGTGGGAACCGTCCTGGTTTAGAGAAGCTTGTCCATTGATCCGCGCGGGAGAAGGTGATGGGTACCTCCGACCACCGGAGAGGGGTCGGGACCGCTGGTTCAATGCTCATGACTTCTCGACGGGTAGCTTTCTGAGCCCATCGGTTGGGTAGTCCTCCGAAGAGGACGTTCACCATCTTGTAGGGTTCCTGGAAGTCGTCGTTGCCTTCGTCGGCCTTCTTCTTGCCTTTCTTGTCATGAGGGTACCGTGGCTCTGGAGTATCCTTGAGTGTGCGCCGGAGTTGGTAGCACTGCTCGGTGGTGTGGTTGCCGTCCAGATGCCACGGGCACTTCTCCTTCAGCAAGTCTTTGAAGCCGCCTGAGGTCTTCTTCGAGTTCTCCTTCGCAGGGCACTGGATAGCCGCGACAGTGTTGTCTGGCTTGCGCTTGCGATTGGGACCCGAGTAGTTGTTACTGCGACCGCCTTGGTTCCTGTTGTTGCTGTTGCCGCCGCCCGTGTTCTACTTGCTCTTGCCACGGATGGCGTCGTACTTGGCGTTAGCCTTGTCTTCTTCATCAGCCCAGGAGGTGATCATGTCCTTGAGGTGGGTGATGGAGCTTGGGCGGCGACGGCCGAAGTCTTCGAAGGTGCGACGGTGGTAGAGACCGTCTTGGAAGAGGTCGATGACTTCTTTGTCAGAGACATCGACTACGGTGGCGCGCTTGTCGAAGAAGCGATGCATGTACTTGCGAAGGGTCTCGCCTTTTTCCTGCTTCACCATAGCCAAGTCCATGCGAGTACCCGAGCGGCCCATAGCTCCCGCGAAGTTGCTGGTGAACTGCTCCTTCAGGTGGTCCCACTTGTCGATCGAGTACTTCTCGAGTGACTCAAGCCATGTGAGCGGGGCTTGGTCCAGACAGAAGGGGAAGTAGAGGCACTTGGTGTCGTTGTTGCCACCAGCGTTCTCGATGGAGAGGGCGTAGTGTGACGCCCCAGGTTTTTAATTACCATCATTAACGCTAATGACCGGATCAGCCGAGTCAAACCAGTCAAACACCGGTCAAACCTAGGTCAACCTGGGTCGTCATCCCGAAAACCTCGCCAATGAACCCTAATGAACCCCTTGACCAAGCCTACACACGCCCGTGGTGGACCCTTGGCCAAAGACACGATCAAAACCGGCTTGACCGTTGACGTCAGCGAATGTCGTCCAGAACTTTTGCCGCGTTCTCCAAAATTCACCTAAACACTTAAAATTCTACCTTTAGGAAAGTTGTAGGTCTTGTTGAGGGACACAACTTTCATGTAGATTGGCATTTCAAATTTGGAGAGGAAAATTGTGAAAAACCCCTTGCAAGGCAGGAATCACTGTTGCCAAAAACAGGCTGACATTCAAAGTTGGCATTCAAATAAATTCAAATCAGGAAGAAAAACCCTCTACAACCTTTGTAAAAAATGTTGCTGGTACCTAAATCTACAACTTTTGTATTCGTCACTTGGTCCAGTTATGTTTGAAAATTTTGAGAAAAATCGGGTTGAACACAGGACCGAAGAACACCTCCGCGCCGAGCGCCGCCACGCGCGACGCCGCGCGCGCCCGCGCGCCGCCGCCGCCGCCGCCCGAGCGCCGCCGCGCCCCGGCGTCCGCGCCCACGCCTCCCAAAGCCGCGCCCTCCCCAAGGCGCTCCATCCCGATGCCCCGCGCCCCCGCAGCGCCCGTCCCGAGGCGCCCGGCGTCCGCGCGCGCCGCACGCGCGCGCACGCGCGCGGACCGGCGGTCCGTCGGCCGTGCCGCCGCCGTACGTGCGCACCTCGAGCCGCCGTAGCATGGCCGACATCTCCGCCGTCACCCCCTCGTCACCCACGGGCATGCCAAGCCGCGTATTTAAGCCCCCTATCCCTCCCCGCGCGCCACCCCCGAGCCGCCCCGCGCTATTGCCGCCACCGCACGCCGCCGGAGCTCTCCGCCCGCACTCGCCGCCGTCCAACCGCCCGGCCCGGCTTCCTTAGCTCCCGGGTAGCTCGTGCGTTCGTTTGTTTGCCAACATTTTGCCTCCACGCCGTAGTTCACCGAGCCGCCGCCGCCGCCGGCCGGCGTCGCCGAGCCTCGCCGCCGGCTACTTCTCCGCCCCGGCCGCCACCCACCTACGGTTCCTGGGTGAGCACGTGGTCGAGCCCGCCGCTTGCCCGGCCGGCGGCCGCCGCCAGCTCGCCGGCGTTGGCCATGCCCGCGCCGCCCGGCCGGTCAAGGACCCAATTGCTTAGATTTGAGTTTTGTTAGGGTGCTTCGCGTAAGATTCCAGGGCTAGATTGTGAAGGAACCTATCTATCTTTTCTTGCAGTTAGGTCCAGTGACTTGTAAAATGCCTAGAAATTCACAGAAAAATCATAAAAATCCCAAACCAATTTTGTAGAGTTCAGGATGATAAACCCCACCTCTTTTGTTCTATACTCATGGCTAGATTCAAAATAGTTTTGGCAGGAAAAATACAAATGTGTTACACATAGATCTTTCATAACTTGAAATATATACCTCCTCTGTAGCCAAATTTTGGATATGTTGTGTGTTAGGATAGGACTAGATGCTGAGACAAAAATTGCACAGAGTTATGCAGTAGATATTGCTAGACAAATTCTTTTCCATTCCTGCAGTAACTGCCTAGATGATTTTTACTGTTAAATATATTTATGTTATTGAGCCCAACTTGTGCACACTGTCTTGTAATGCCAAAATACACATCTTGTGAATTAATCATGAATTTTGGATTAACAGAAACAATTATTCTTGATTTATGCATGTGTTCCTTTGTAAATTAATAAACCAAGTTCAGTAGAGGTTCCATGTGAACATGCTGGTTCTTTAGACTTGTTTAGGACCAGAGGGCTTGCACAAGAAAGTTTGGATCAAATTGATGCTTATTTATTTTTGTATGCATTTACTTTGAATCACTAGCTAGCCTTTGTTATTTTCCATAATATTTAATTTCCTAGCATCCAACACTTACATGTGGGTCCAATGGACCAGGATGGGTGCTAGTAGGCTTAAGAAACACTCATTTAATTTTTGGTAATTAAATTGTTTAATAAAAGCTTAAAGGCCCTTTTTTATATTAAAGGGAAATTAAATAAAGAAAAACCCTTAATTAAATCCTTTCCATTTTGAAAGTATTATTTAATATAATTAAAAGATAATTAATTATCATCACTGATAAGAAATTAATTCATAAATAAAAATATTAATTACACCTTTGTTGGTAAAGATAAAAGGAATTAAAGCTTGCACATGAAATGATAATCTTAATAAAAACCTTTATTCAAATGTGGAATAAAAGAGTAACCCATGTACAACCAATAATCCTCCTAACAAAGAAACATTAGATGAATGCTTGTTAAGGTGAATATGACCAACCCAAAGTTGGATAAGACAACAAACTATCACATCACCTAAAGTGCATTGCATTCCGTGTAGATCTTCCGGACGGAGATTACTCCCTTGTCCCGGAAACCGAGGAAGGAGGAGCGGAAGGTTCTCTGCAGTACGTGGAAGTACTCGACACCGAGGGTGCCCAAGCTAACCTAGCCGACGAAGGCAAGCTCCGTGCATCTAACCTAGCTTTAAAGTTCTTTATTCAATTATCTATGAATGATTGTGCACTTACGTACCGGAGTTGAATGAAACCCTAGATGCATGATCCATAGGTACATTTGGTCCCTACTAGTGTGATAGGTCGATAGTCGCTATGCTATAGGATCATTACAAGTCGAGTGATGACCTCACTCGCGAGAATAGGTTCCTAGATAGGAATCATACTATATCCTTAAATGGATTGCTCACGTGGTAAGAGCATGGGATCTGGGCTCCGGTCCAGTGGTTATGTGGGTTAAGTCTTTGAACGTACCAAACATTTGCCGGGAATGGGACCGGTAAGCCTAGTACCATAATGAGGCGGCGAGGGATCCTACAGTTACTAATCTTGGGATTTGCTCTCACGGCTCGCCACCGGTGGTGTATGGTGACTCCGGGTATCTCGCGGGGTATGCCGGATAGCCTGCACCAAAGACTGTAAGATTCAGTCCCGACCCGAGGATTTATGGGGACGGCCTGGGAAAGTTGTCCTCGCGGGGGCAGCCTATCGAGTGTTTGGGTCTACCTTGCAAGGTTTAAATCAATCGATTGTTGGCCTCTCACCGTTACCCGAGACTACTTACTCCACTAGTCATGTGATCCCTAATGATGGAAGTTGATGAAGATGATGTTTGATTAATTGTATTGTATAACTTTGTTTGTACTAATTGGCTATTGTAGTAAAGATTAAACCACTAGAACTTGTGCTAAAATCTTGAAAGTAAGGACCTACTCTTTGTTACCTTTTAGCAAAAGCAAACCAGTAGCCAAAAAGCCTTTCATGGTCTAGAATTGGTGAAGTAGATATCACCGACGGGTAAGACTTGCTGAGTATTAGTATACTCAGCCTTGCTATAATGTGTTGATCCAGGTAATGCCTTCAGTGATGTGTGGCCCGGAGAGATCCCGCCCGGCTGGGAGCTGGAGTGGGTGGAGGACGACTACTGAAAGCATCATGGATGGCCTCCCGTGGTGTCTTCGCTTCCGTTAGTTATTTCCGCTGCTTTTCGAAAACTCTGAACTATTTCGTCATGACAAAAACTATGGTTTGTAATAATTAAACCCCTCGGGGTACGAATTTGGATTTGAATGTTGTTGTATCTCTGGACTCGCCTTCGAGTGAGTTTTAATGCATATATTTGATCCTTGTGCTTTCAAGTGATTAACCGGGCGTTAACCCGGCAACTTACGACAGGATGGTACTTTATTATTGTTTAATGACCAAAGTGGGATCGGTCTTAGGAGATAGTACGGTACTTTCCTGGGCGGGTTGTCACACGTAGCATCTGAGCCACTGCATAGGATCCTGCTTCGCGTCGTACTTGGTAATCCCAGAGGTTTGAATTTCTCTGGGAGGAGTAGGTTGCGAAGTCGCGCAGAGAAGGCAGGGAAGCTGTCGTTGTCGCCTGCCATGTAAGCCTTCTTGTGCCGTAGTTCTTCGATTTTCTGGCGGGCGTCGAAGCCGCCACGTGAGGCATCGGAGACGTGACTGTCCGTGTGGCCTCGGCCGCGCGATCGCCACCGCCCCCAGCTCTCCTGTTAGCCCCATGGTTGGAGCTCCCGCCGTCGCTGCCTCCGCCGCCAGGATCGCAGTGAGGGACGATCTCCCGGTCACCGCCAGCACTGTTGCCACCCTAAGAGGGTCCACCGGCTGTTGCCCGGGTACGATTGGGGTTAGCAGGTAGCTCCGCTCGAGTACGGTTGCGACCGATGTCCGCACTGCGACTTGTGGCTTCGTTGTCGCGGTTCCTGACGGGGGGCGCTTGGGCGACCCTGTTGTTGACTCTCATGAAGTAGGCGTCCTCCGCGATCTTGGTGATGACTTGTCCCGCGCGCATCCCCTGAGCTTGACGTGCTATCGTAGTGATAGACATGAGGCACTTCTCTGGGGTAGCGTGTACCCGGCTCTCGACTTGGTCGAGTGCTTCTGCGAGGTTACGGATGGGGAGGGACTCGCGGAGACGTCAGCGTCGTTTGTTCCGCTTTCTATTGCGTTCACGTCGGGCGTCCCTGTTGGCGTCGGTCTCGTCGGCGGGCGCGTTGGCGGACAACTCGTCTGCTGAGATGTCTTCAAGGTATTGGTCGGGGACCGTCCTTGAGGGCCCTCGCGTCTCGTTGGTAGTCATGAAGACTTGCCGGTCAGGAGTGCCAAGGCTGGAGTCACTGGTTGCCACCTTTGTTGGAGTGTGCTCCCCAGCTGGAGCAAGCGGTGTTCCCTCCTGGAAGGGAAGCGAGTCGAGGTAGGCGACGCAGCGTGAGTTCCCTCCTGTCAGGTCTACGGGCTTGCGGTCTGGCCAGTAGACAAATCTCCCGGTGGGTGTAGATGTTATAACCAGGCCGGAGGCTGGTCCTGACAGGGGTTACTCTATAGTGTTGTTCTCGGAGTCGGGCTCATCAGGGTCCGACCTGAAGTCGAACTCGTAGGAGGAATCCGAGTAGAAGTCGGAGAGAGGATTGAGTCCGAGTTGTAGCCGGGGGCAGTGTCGGAGTCTGAGTTGTACTCGGGTACGATCTCCTTGCCGGCCCGGCGAGAGGTGGGAGCCTTCGCGTGGGCCCTGCTGACGTTGTGGGGGCCACGTGTGAAGCGCTCACGGAGTGGGGAGGCCGCACGTGATGGCTGGGTAGCTGACTCACATGCGATAGCCCACGGGGACATCGAGTTCGAGTTGGAGTCGAATCCAAGCTCGAAGTCGGCGTGTTGGTTGTAGAGCGAAATTTTGCCGAATTTTCCGGCGAGATTGCTCGTGACTACTTCGGGAAGCGTCACTAGCCTCGTCTCTGGGTCGGGCGGCACGGTGAGGCGGCATTGGAAGGACCCAGCGCCGTCAGCGGTAAAGACCCAGGAGCCGAAGACGAAGGTGTCGCCGCGGTTGAAGGTGACGGTTGGCTTGATGTAGATGGAAGCCGTCGAGTTCGCCATATGATCCTCGGCGAGATCCCCTACCTGGCGCGTCAGCTGTCGGTGTTTTAGAACGGCAACCTACTAAGGGGAGTACCCGAAGTAGATGAATGTGGCCTCGCCGAGATTGGTAACTCGAAGGAAGAGACACGTGGCACACAATTTAGACAGGTTCGGGCCACGAGGTGCGTAATACCCTACGTCCTGTATGCTGTGTAGCTCTGGATTGATTGGGTGTGATTACAAGATGGCGTGTAATCTGATGCGTATGAGAGAGGAGGGTCCCTGCCTCGCATTATATAGTCCGGGAGGCAGGGTTACAAGTCGGTTTAGGGAGAGAGTACTAGTCGTGTACGTCTAGGAGTCCTCTATACAGTGCGGGACTTGTACAGCTTCCTATCCGAGTACTTCTCCACCGTGGTCCTTGCGCCTCACGCTAACAGGTACCGTGCGGCACAAGTCGGGTAGTCCCAGGGGCCCACCGAGTAGTCGGTCCTGGTACCCACCGAGGTAGTGGGCCCAGGGAGGTCCATACAACAATGTCTTTCCTGATGAGTTGCCTGGTATGCCACCAGACAGGGAAGTTGAGTTTGTGATTGAACTCCAACTGGGTACTGCGCCCATTTCTAAACGACCTTATCGTATGCCTCCCAAAGAATTAGCCGAACTGAAAAATCAACTCCAGGAGCTGCTAGATAAGGGTTATATTCGCCCGAGTTCTTCTCCTTGGGGTTGCCCCGCTCTCTTTTTCAATAAGAAAGATGGTAGCTTGAGGCTGTGTGTGGATTACCGACCGCTCAATGCAGTGACCATCAAGAACAAATATCCTCTTCCCCGAATCGATGTTCTTTTTGATCAACGCGGCCGAGCCGTAGTTTTCTCCAAGATCGACCTTCGTTCTGGTTACCATCAAATCAAAATTCGACCTTGTGACATTCCTAAAACTGCCTTCTCCACTCGTTATGGTCTTTACGAGTTCTTGGTAATGTCCTTTGGTCTCACGAATGCCCCAGCCTACTTCATGTACCTCATGAACTCCGTGTTCATGACGGAGCTCGACAAATTCGTAGATGATATCCTTATCTATTCCAAAAACGAGAAGGAGCATGCCAAACATCTCCGAATTGTCCTTCAACGTTTGCGAGATCATAAGCTTTATGCTAAGTTCTCCAAATGTGAATTTTGGTTGAAGAGTGTGAAAATCTTGGGGCACACTATTTCCCAAGGTGGTATCTCCGTAGATCCTAGCAAAGTCCAAGAGGTGATGGATTGGAAACCACCCAAGTCCGTACACCAGATCCGCAGTTTTTTAGGGTTGGCGGGATACTACCGTTGATTCATTCTAGACTTCTCTAGAATCGCGAAACCTATGACCAAACTGCTCAAGAAAGGAGTGAAGTTCGTGTGGAGCGAAGCATGTGAGAAAGCTTTCCACACTTTGAGGCAACACTTGACTTCAGCCCCAGTGCTAGTGCAACCGGATAATTCCAAACCTTTTGAAGTTTTCTGTGACGCGTCAGGCACGGGTCTTGGCTGTGTTCTTAGGCAGGAAGGCCGAGTCATTGCCTATGCTTCACGGGCACTTCGACCAAATTAGATCAATTATCCTACCCATGATCTTAAGTTAGCTGCTATTGTCCACACTCTCAAGATATGGAGACATTATCTGATGGGTAATCGTTGTAATATCTTCACTAATCACAACAGTCTCAAATACATCTTTACTCAGTCAGAATTAAATATGAGGCAAAGAAGATGGCTTGAGTTGATTAAGGATTATGACCTAGAAGTGCATTATCACCCTGGAAAGGCGAATGTCGTTGCGGATGCTCTTAGCCGCAAAGTTCACTGCAATCATCTAGAGTTGGAGCCAGTTAGTGACCCATTATGTGAAGAAATGAGAAGGCTCAACTTAGAAGTGGTACAACAAGGAAATCTTTATGCCTTCACTGCGGAATCCCATCTTTATGATAGGATTGTCCCGGCTCAACGCAATGATGAAGACTTACAAATCATCAAACAGAAATTAGCAGAGGGAGATCCCAAGTACACTTGTTTCCAGAAGGATAACCAGGATGTGATATGGTTTGGAAAACGCCTTGTGGTTCCTGTCGATCCGGAAATAAAGAAGATCATCCTCGATGAGGCTCACATGTCCAAATTTTCTATTCATCCTGGCAGTACCAAGATGTACCAAGACTTGAAGCAGAATTTCTGGTGGTCCAACATGAAAGTCCATATAGCCAAGTATGTAGCCGAGTGCGATACTTGCCACCGGATGAAAGCAATACATTTGAAATCGGTAGGTGTACTCCAACCCTTGTCGATACCCATGTGGAAGTGGGATGACATTAGTATGGATTTCATTGTGGGTTTACCCCTGACAGCTAGAAAGAAAGATTCTATTTGGGTGATCGTGGACAGACTCACCAAGACCGCTCATTTTATTGCAGTGCATACCACTTATTCAGTGCAACAATATGCAGAGATATACATGGACAAAATAGTTCATTTGCATGGAATTCCGAAGACTATAATCTCTGATAAAGGAACTCAGTTTGTAGCTCGCTTCTGGGAGCAGTTACACGAGTGCTTAGGAACCAAGTTAATTCGCAGTTCCAGTTATCATCCGCAGACCGATGGTCAGACGGAGAGGATAAATAAGATTTTGGAAGACAAGCTACGATCCAGCATCTTACACTTTGATAAGAGTTGGGACAAGTGTTTATCCTTGGCAGAATTCTCCTACAACAATAGTTATCAAGCTAGTTTGAAAATGGCACCGTTCGATGCTCTTTACGGACGAATATGTTGCACTCCGTTGAACTGGTCGGAAACTGGAGAAAGGACACTCTTTGGTCCAGATTTAGTTAAGGATGCCGAAGAAAAGGTGCAAGTAATAAGGGAGAATTTGAAGATAGCTCAGATGAGACAAAAGAGTTACCATGATAAGGGAACCGCACCCCGACACTTTGAAGTGGGAGATTACGTGTATCTAAAGGTTTGCCCCACCAAAGGTGTGCAGAGGTTCGGTGTCAAAGGAAAGTTAGCTCCGCGCTACATTGGACCCTATGAAGTCATAGAAGTATGTGGGCCAGCAGCTTATCGTATCCAGTTACCAGAACGGTTTTCCGCAGTCCACAATGTGTTTCATGTGACCCAATTGAAGAAGGGAATGCATGTGCCAGAAAACGAAGTAATCACAGAAGCGAATGCTTGGATTGAGCCAGATTTCTCGCTCATCGAGCACCCATTGAGAGTATTAGACCGAAAGGAACGAAAGACCCGAAGACAAACAGTACGAATGTACAAGATAGAATGGAGTCATCACACGGAAGAAGAGGCAACTTGGGAGACGGAGGAATACCTCAACACCAAGTATCCGGGATTCTTGCAATCCCGAAACTGTGAGTTATCTTTCCCATCTTAATGTTCTTAAGTCGAATCTCGAGACGAGATTCCGTTTAAGGGGGGTAGGCTGTGACGCCCCAGGTTTTTAATTAACCCTAATCGTCGGTCAACCCGGCTGACAGTGGTCAAATCACGGTCAACCTGGGTCCTCACCTCGAAAAACTCTCCAACCAACTCTAATGAACCCTTTGGTCTAATGGACACACATGTGGGGCCAACCCATGGTCAAAGACTTGGTCAAACCCCACTTAAACCCTAGTATCCATAGATGTCTTTCGGAACTTTTGCCGTGTTCTCCAAAATTCACCTAAACACTTCAAAATCTACCTTTATGGAAGTTGTCCAGCTTGTTGAGGGACACAACTTTCATGTAGATTGGCATTTCAAATTTTGAGTGGAAAAGCATGAAAAACTTGCCCAAAGGTCAGTATCTCCTGTTCATGGAAATTGAGTGTTCAAAGTTGGCAACCTTTTCCTGCAAAATCTATTGAGAAAAACCTCATATAGTTTTTTTGAAAGTGGTAGAGGATAGCTAGATCTACAACTTTTGTATTCATCGTTTGGTACACTTCTATTCAAAAATTGGGAGTTATTTGTGCTCAAACAGGGAATCAGCAAAACAGATCGTGTCGGCCCGCGTCCCATGCCGCAACGTTGCGCCGCGACGCCGCGCCCACACGCCCGCACCGCCTCGGCGTCCGCGCCCGAGGCCACCGCCGACCGAGGCCGCACACTACTCGAGACACGCTCCTTTCCCGGGCCGACCCGCGCCCCCGCGACGCGCCGGAGTCCGCGCCCGCGCCACGTGCCGGCGCACCGCGCGCGCCGTGCCGGCCGGACGCGCCGCCTTCGGTCCGGTGGTCCGTCCGCGACCTCCCCCGCCCTCGTGCGCCGTACCACGGCCGAGCATCACGCCGTCGTCACCACCGGTCGGGTCGTTCCCCTATTTAAGCGCTCGCCCCGCCTCTTCGTGCCGCCCGACCACGCCCTCGCTCGTTCTCTCGCGCCGCCGTGGCCATCGCCGGCAAGCCGCCGCCTTGCTTTGCCTCTGGGCCACCGCATGTGTGAGTAGCTTCCTTAGGGCCCGTACCACCATCCCAAATCACGCATTGCCGCCCGTGCGCTCTCCCCTCACCGGAGCCTGAGTCGCCGCGGCCGCCGCCGCCGCCATCGCCGAGCACCCAAGCCGGCGACGTCTCCGCCCCAACCACGGTCACCACCCAACCCTAGGTGAGCTTGTGGTCGACCCCGAACCTTTCCCCGGCCGGGAGCACCGCCGGAACCGCCGGAATTCCGGCGAGCCCGTCGCCCCGTGGGTCTAGGGACCCAATTGCTTGGCCCCAAATCTTTCCAAGGGCCTCAGCGCAAAATTGCATCTTCAATAGTATACCCCATTTGCTGAAACTTGTAAAATGCGAAGAAAATCGTAGAAAATTCAGAAAATGCAAACTCAATTTTGTTGGATTCGTTGTGGAAAATACTACAACTTCTGTTATACTCACATAGTCTGATTCTTGATATTTTTAGCATGAAAAATAAGAATGTGAAAAACCTAGATCTGCCATAACTCAAAATCCATGAGTCCCCTGTATCCAATTTTTACATATATGTTGTGTGTGATGTTATGACTAGCTCCTATGACAAAAATTGCACAAAGTTATGAAGTAAATCTTTTTATATGAATTGTTTTCCATTTACGCAGAATCTGCATAGATGATTTTTGTAGCTAAAAATATTTATGTTTTTGTGCCTAATTTGTGCATGCTGGCTTGTTATGACAAGATACATCTCTGGTGAATTATTTACATCTTTTGAGTAATCAAAAATATTTATTCTTAATTTTTGCCTGTTTTCCTTTGTAATTCAATGATGCAAGATCAGTAGTGATTCTAGGTGTGTTTGCTGGTTTTCTAAGATGGTTTAGGACCAGAGAGCATGTGTGAGGAAGTTAGGAGCATTTTGATGCTTATTTATTTTTGTATGCATTTAACTTGAATTGCTAGCTAGCTTTTGTTATTTTCAGAGTAATTAAATTTCTAGTTGCCCAAACCTTATATGTATGTTCAGAGGCCTAGCATGGGTATGTTGATGCTCCAAAAACCCTTTACTGAAATTTTATGTGATTAATATTTAATAAAATCTTGGAAGCCTTTTATAGGTTAATGTTGGATTAAATTAGGAAAATACCTTTTTAATTCGTTTCCCTTTTAGGTGAAGTGTTATCCAACTTAAACCAAGAGCTAAGAATACACCCTTGCTGTTGAAGGATTAAATTGTGAATAATTATCTTTGTACACACCTTTACTATGAGAAGTAAAAGTATTAAACCTTCACATGAAATAACAAGTATAAAAGAAAACATTAATTCAAGTGTGTAATAAAAGAATGAAACATGTATCAATAATAACCTTCATAAAACAAGAAAGTAATAGTTAATTATTTGTTAAGGTGAATATGACCAACAAGAGTTGGATAAGATAAATAAGTTGTCACATCACCTGAACCCTACATTGCATTCCGTGTAGATCTTCCTGAGGGTGACTACTCGTTCGTCCCGGAAGCCGAGTAAGGAGAAGCGGAAGCTGCTCTGCAGTACGTGGAAGTACTCGATGACACCGAGGGTGCTCAGGCTAACCTTGCTGACGAAGGCAAGCCCCGGTGCATATGACCCAGCTTTTCAAATTAATATACACTTATCTATGGATGTTTGTGCATTTAAGTCAGGAGTAGTATGGAACCTTAGATGCATGATCCCTAGGTACCTATGTCCTTACTAGTATGATAGGTCGATAGCTGCTAAGCTATAGGACTGTTACAAGTCGGGTGATGATGTCACTCATGAGAATAGGTTCCTAGAAATGAATCACAAGATCTCCTTAAATGGATTGCTCATGTGGTAAGAGCGCGGGATGTGGACTCTTGTTCAATGGCTATTGTGGGTTAAGTGTTTGAACGTACCAAGCACTTGTCGGGAATGGGACCGGTAAGCCTAGTACCTTAATGAGGCGGCGAGGGATCTTACTATTACTCATCTTGGGATGCGTCTCACGGCTAGCTACCGGTGGTGTATGGTGAGTCCGGGTGCCTCGCGGGGTATTCCGGATAGCCTGCACCAAAGACTGTAAGATTCGATCCCAACCCGAAGAGTTTTAGGAATCACTTGGTGGTTGTCCTCGCGGGGGCATACCACCGTGTGTTTAGGTCTACCTTGCAAGGTTCGAATCAATCGATTGTCAGCCTCTCACCGTTATCTGAGACTACTTACTCCACTAGCCATGAGATCCCTAATGATGGAAGTCAATGAATATTATGCTTGATTAATTGTATGGTACAACCTTGTCTGTACTAGATGGCGAATTTAGTAAAGCTTAAACCCACTAGAATTTGTGCTAAAATCTTGAAAGTATGGACATACTCTTTGTTACTTTTCAGCAAAAGAATTCAGTGGCCAAAAGAGCCTTTCATGTCTAGAGTTGGTGAAGTAGTTATCACCGACGGGTAAGTCTTGTTGCGTATTAGAATACTCAGCCTTGCTCTAATATGTTGATCCAGGCAATGCTTTCACTGATGTGTGGTCCGGAGAGATCCCGCCCGGCTGGGAGCTGGAGTGGGTGGAGGATGACGACTGAAGGCATCATGGCTGGCCTCCCGTGGTGTTCTCGCTTTCCGCTTAGTTGATTTCCGCTGTTTCGAAAACTCTGAACTATGTCGTTATGACAAAAACTCTGGTTGGTAATAATTAAACCCCTTCGGGGTAAATTCGGATGTCAATGATGTTGTATCTCTGGACTCGCCTTCGTGTGAGTTTTAATGCATATATATATCGATCCTTGTTGCTATGTAAGTGATTTACCGGGCGTTAACCCGGCGACTTACGACAGGTTGATACTTTATTACTGCTTAATGACCAAAGTGGATTGGTTTAGGCGGTAGTACGGTATTTTCCTGGGCGGGTTGTCACAGTTGGCATCAGAACAATTATATGCACCAGAGATTAATTAATAACCTTAATCACTGGTTTTTGAATAAAATTGGCCAAGATTGTTTGATGTTCCAAAACATGTTGGTCCGTTAAGGATAAACTAAACCGAGAGGCCCTAGAGAGAATTTTTGGGTTCTTTCAGGTGGCTTATTAACCTATGGTTTATTTTGCTAACTCCCAGCACATTACTTTATGTCAGAATTACTTTCTTGCACAACCAAACTAGATGAGCCACGTGTTTTATACGTGTGCTGTGCCGCATCACGGGAATTGCGAGGGTTGATGGAGTGATCCATTCCACGGATCCCATCTTCGTGTCTGATTGTGAGTTGTGTGTCGCCAGGTGTTTCATATGTGAGCATTCCACATGTCGAGTATGTGAGGCAACGATACACTCCATTCAAACGGAGGGTGTCCGAGGTTGGACGCTATCCATGCAGCGGCTTAACGCATGGATGTCGTTTCTATAGTGAACGGCAATGTATGTGGACGCTTTCGTGACGTGCTGGCACGTAAGGTTCGTTTTGTGCAGGTACACAACAATGCTTCATTAGTTGCTAGGCGAGTACTGTATAGCTCTCGACTAGATAATATAGGGAGAGACGAGTAAAAGCCTTGCCACCGGCACTAACTTCGATTTTGGCTTGATTGCCATGTGAGGTCGAATAGGACGTCTTGCATGCATACTAAAAATCGAAACAACTAAAATGGACCCAAAACATAATTTTGTATGCTCTCTAAGGAAGATGTTGCTAGTGTGTGCTTTTTGAAAAAAAATAGAGTATCTCTTGTGCATAGGTGTTATGCTGCCAAAATTTTGTAAAAGCTTGTTCGTTTTGTTTTGTACCGTGTGCTAGGAATTAATTAAACTGGTATGCTGAAAACAAGTTACTCCTTGCTAGTCTAGCTTTTGTTTGCAAAATTTCGATCACATCTTCTTTCAGCTTGGCTTACACCTTTCAAAGCAAATCTAGACATTGCATCCTTCCACCTTGTTTCCTTGATCTAGCTCAACCTTTGAAAACCAAAAGTGTGTAAAAGAACCATTGTAGTAGCCAGAAAACCTGGGGGAAATTTATAGGGTTTTGGATTTTTTGTTATGAATTTTATTCACAGCTGCTAGAACTTTACCATTTGACATGCCGTTCTCTTTGAGACCTAACATGTGTTACATTTTGTACAGATGGCTTTCCCCATGTTTCACGAGTTCGACGCTGACGGTACGATCCGTACCAACAGGTTGCACTGGGAGGGTTTTCCACGCCTTGCATGGGAAGCACTCAGCGCCGCTGGCTACACCACCCCACCGACTTACGAGGTGTCCGAGTTCGAGCGCTTGGGTGTTCCCCATTGCAGGGTGATCGTCACTGTACTGTCACACCCGGACCACGCAGACTGGTTCGACTTGAGTTTTGTCTACTGGGGTTTTATTACCCACGAGACCGTCGAGTCAGCCGCTCTCCGAGTGTTGACGGACTTCTGTGACCACAACCCTACTGTGGTAGCTCTTTCTCCGTTCGGGTTGTTTCCCGCTGTGAGTCCTCACGACCCGGCATGGCTGGACCGAATGGATCACCTACAGAGCTGCTGTTGCTAGCTGAGTCGCTGGATGTCACTCAGACGCTGGCTCGTTGTCTTGACATTGTCTTCACACTTCACGTCCTTAGGATGAAGAGCTTCCCGAGCATTTGGTGTCAATGGATGGAGAAAGTGGTCACTAAGGGGAGTGTGGGAGTACAGGTAAATGATGACTTGGGTCATTTTTTCCAAACCAAGAAGGGTTTGCGGCAGGGTGACCCTTTGTCCCCCAACCTCTTCAATCTGGTTGCTAACATGTTGACAGTATTGATCGAGAGGTCAAAAATCCTCGGTTTTTTTGATGGGTTGGTTCCACACTTAGTGGAGAACGGTCTATCAATCTTGTTATACGCAGATGATACAATTTTGTTCTTAGACGATGATTTTGAGAAGGCCAAGGGCTTGAAAGTAGTGCTAAGCGCTTTTGAAAAACTTTCGGGTCTTAAAATTAATTTCCATAAGAGTGAGTTATTTTGTTTTGGGGAAAACAAGAGAGATTTGGGGATTATGTTCGACCTTTTGGCTGTAAAGAGGGCGAGTTTTGTGACAACCCCACCCGAGATAATTTCGTACTATCGCCTATACCACTCCATTTGGTCATTAAGCGATAATAAAGAAGTATCCCGTTGAGTGTTGCCGGGTTAACACTCGGTAAATCACTTGACATCACAGAGAGGATCGAACGTATGCATTAAAACTCCCACGAAGGAGAGTCCAGAGTGTCTTACAAATTAACCATCATACCCCCGTAGGGTTCATTATTACCAATATAGTTCTTTGACATGAAAGTAAATGGTTCAGAGTTTATTGAAAACAGCGGAAGATAACTAAAAGGTACGATCACATCATAGGAGGTCTGTCCATGATGCAATCACTCTTCGTCATCCACCCATTCCAGCTCCCAGCCGGGTGGAAGTTCTCCGGGCCACACATCACATGCATTACCTGGAAACAACATTTATAAAGCAAGGCTGAGTACACTAATACTCTGCAAGACTTACCCGTCTAAAAGAAAGACTTTACCTCTAGTCATGCAAGGCCTTTGGCTTGTGGGTTTGTTTGCCAAAAAGCTACTAAGTAGTGAATCCTTACTTTCACATTTTAGCTCAGGTTCTAGTAGAAGTAATCATTACTAGGTAAGCAACTATTGCAACCAAAGTTGTACAAACAATTAATCAAAGTAATAATCTTCACAAAGTTCCATCATAAAGGGATATCATGGCCAGTCGGGTAAGCAGTCTCAGATGACGGTGAGAGGCCGACAAATCGATTGATTCATAACCTTGCAAGGTGGACCTAAACACACGGGAGGTGCCCTCACTAAGAGTTCACCAACCAGGCGGTTCCCATCATTCTTCGGTTTGGGGATAATAGCTCACAATCTTAAGTACAAGGTTTATCTGGGCTACGCCACTAAGGTCACCCAGCCTCACGCATGCACTCGGTGGCGAGCCCGGGGCCGCAACCCTAGAAGTAGTGATAGTAAAACCCCGTACCGCCTCATTTAGGTCCTAGGCTTATCGTACCCATTTCCGACAAGTGTTTAGTACTTTCAAACACTTAACCAACGAAGCCATTGGACCGGATCCCAATCCCATGCTCTTACCACATGAGCAATCCATTTAATCCATAATGTGATTCCATAAAGGAGTTCCTATTCTCGCGAGTGACGAACATCACCCGACTTGTACCGGATCCTTAAAGCATAGCAACTAGCGACCTAACATGCTAGTAAAAGATCATGGGTACTTATGGATCATGCAACTAGGGTTTCATTTCAACTTCTTAAAGTAAATGCACATCCAATAACAGTAAGTAATTTTAGAAGTGTAAAGAAACACATAAGTTAATGAATAAACTGGGGCTTGCCTTCGTCAGCACAAGTAGACACACCAACTTTTGGACTTTGGCCCGGGTCTTGCTCTACGATCACGTAGTGCACGTCTCCTCCTGCTCCCTCGTCCTCGTCAGCCGGCACAAGCGTATAGCTACCGTCAAGGACTTCTACACGGAGAATGCAAATGCAAGACTCAATTGGCAGATTGAGTTAATTCATCACAAAACCACTTTTGGCAACCATGGGGTGCATGGTTGACCACATTCACCTAGATAAGGATACATTCAGCATACTCTTCCTAAAAAGGAGCATTGTGTGATGCTTTATTAGCTAGACTTTTTAACGGTGACTGTGTACATATATATATGAATGAATTAATTTAATTCACACAATAAAACAGTAGCAACAGCTACAAGTTGTATAGGGTTGGTCATATTCACCTTAAGAAATGTATTTAAACATTTTTCCTTTTAAAAGATAATCAAAAGGCTCATCTAGTCTTCTCTTTAAGGTGATTGTGTGCACATCTATAAAAGAATATTTAATTTAAATAAAAACAGCAAGGAAGGGTCACCTTTATGCCACAATTTACTTTCCTAACTCATTTATGTGACTTATGCACAAAAGGATGTATTTTTCCTATTTTTCCTTTACTAGATTAATCTAGTTTGCAACCTTTTAATCAACTAAACACATCTCAAACTTGCTCAACAGTGCCCACTGGCCCTAATGACCAGGAACACTCCTTTGGACATCAAGTAACTAGTTTTTGCACCACTGAATTTAAATGCACAAAATAAAAGGCATTTCTAGCTAGCAAATTGAGGATTAATGCATACTAATATAAATATAACAGAAATTAATACAAACTTTCTCCTACACATGCTTTGGTCCAAAACAAGATTAAAGAACCAACAAACACTCCTGGATCTATTCTAGATCTTGATCTATGCATTTATGACTAAAAACAAGAATAAATTAGGAAATAATACTTCTAACAGAGATAAAATCATGGCAAATTCACC
The DNA here is from genome assembly GCA_947561735.1 of Cenchrus americanus. Classification (NCBI taxonomy): domain Eukaryota; kingdom Viridiplantae; phylum Streptophyta; class Magnoliopsida; order Poales; family Poaceae; genus Cenchrus; species Cenchrus americanus. The sequence continues at coordinate 81,036,147 of OX387240.1, forward strand.
AAGGATGAATTTTGGTATAAAATGACAATAGCCATAGGTTGGGCTCAAGAATAATTATATTTTGAGCTACAAAAATCATCTAGGCAGATTTATCAATATCACAAGATAATTTATATAAAAAGATTCCTTCAGTAAATCTGTGCAAATTTTGGCACAGAACATAAATATGCTAGTTCCCACAACATATCCAAAATCCAGCTCAAGATCATGTGAGGATTTTGCAGAAACATAGATCTATGGATTTCACATTTCAATTTTTCAAGCAAAAACCAAAACTAGAAAGTATATACATGTTTTAGTAAAGTTGTAGTTTTGGTTACACAGAGTACAACAAAATTGGATTTGCAATTTTTTGATTTTTCTTTGATTTTCTACGGATTTTACAAGTAGCTGGTGAAAATGAACTCAGGTTAAAGAATCTCTTTGTGCTCAGCCCCCTAGAACTTTCAAATCCATTACAAATCAGCCCTTGGTTTACGGGAAACACCCTACGAAGAATCGGGACATTGCAATGTGGCCCTTGGCCGCGGGGGACGGCGCGGCCGGCCGGATTCCGACGAGACCGACAGCGGGCTTGGCCGGGAGATGGACGGGAAATGATCTAGGGGCTAGATAGTGACTGACCGTGGCCGTAGTGGAGCTTGGATCATCGCCGGTGAGTGGGTGCGGCGGAGACGGGCGGCGGCGGCCGCTGGGCGTGTTGCTCCAGCGTTCGTGCAGCTCGGCTTGATCGACAAGCGACTCGGGAAGTTTTAGTGGTGCACAAGGAAGAGCTCAGGGGCTTGTGGGGGTGAGGGTGTCAACGGGAGGGAGGTCTGCACTGGGCGGCGCCAATGGCGGACGGCGGAGCTCGGGCGGCGGTGTGTGTGGGCGAAGCAGCGGCCGGGGACGGGTATTTATAGTCGCTGGAGGTCGGTTAGGAGGTCCTGGGGGCAACCACGTCGCCGGTGCACGCGCAGCGTGGGCGGCAAGGCGCGGCGACGTGCGACGGACCGGCGGCCCAATGGCGAGCGGCGGTTGGCATGCGGCGAGTGGAATACGGCCCACCGGCACCGTCCAAGCGCCCACGGACGTCACACACGGTAGCTTCCCCGGCGCGACGCACGGACCGATGGGTCTTCGGTGCCTCGGCGTGCACGCCCGACGCGCGTACGGCGGTTTGGCGTGGCGCGCGCGCGACGTCGCGCTAGAGTGCGCTCTGGCGTCGCAGGGTGAAAAACAGTATGCTGATGCCTTGTTCAAAATTGATTTTCTCCAGATTTCTAAACTAAAGTGCACCTTACAATTTATAGCAAAGTTGAAGATCACTTATTCCTCTACGACTTTTACAAAGGCTGGTAGGGGTTTAAATCAATAGCTTTTGCACAAACTGCTTGCCAAAACCGGGATTTCCTTGGCGCGGGTGAATAGAAAAACACCCAGCGTTCAAATGCAAAATTCATCAAGTTTTACTCCGAATTTCAAATGCCACTCAATAGCAAAGTTGTGTGCCTTGACATTCTACACATTTTTCCCTTTGGGCGATTTTGAAGTGCTTAAGCAAAAATTTGAGGAATGTGGCAAAGTTCTCTCTGCTCATATAGACAAGGTGATGACTTAGGGTTCTAGGGTTAGGGTTTTTGATCAAGTGTGGGTCCAAAGTGCTTAAGGTTGTAATTAGGGTCCAAAACACTCATTGTCACTTAAGTAAAAACACAGGGTGTTACAAGTTTCCCTTCAAATACTTGGTAATTCCTATGAGTCCTAAGAGACTTTCTAACAAGGACAGGAGAGTGGTTGAAGAAAGATTTCAAAAAAAGTTGAGTAGCTGGAGGGTAAGCTGTTATCGTCGGGAGGCAGATTAGTTTTAATTAACTCAGTCTTGTCTAGCTTACCAATGTTCATGATGTCCTTCTTCAGAATACCTAAAGGTGTTCTGGAGAAATTGGACTATTATAGATCGAGATTCTTTTGGCAATGTGATGAGCATAAGAAGAAATATAGGTTGGCTAAGTGGAGCATTCTGCATAAACCGAGGAGTGTGGGGGTGGGCATTATTGATTTGGATATCCAAAATAAATGTTTGTTGAGTAAATGGATTATTAAATTAATCAATGAAGATGGCTTGTGGCAACAGGTTCTCAAGAAGAAGTACCTAAAGGGTAAAATGTTTTCACACGTAGAGAGAAAGAAAGGGGATTCACACTTTTGTTCGGGGTTAATGGAGGTTAAAAAGCTTGTGCTAGAGAGAGGTAGGTTTCAAGTGCAGGATGGCTATCAGACTAGATTCTGGGAAGACCTCTTCAGGAAGTGTCACGAAGCCTGTCTTCGGGTTGGGCTGCATGGTCAGGCGGCGCTGGAAGGAGCCCGCGCCATCGGCAGTGTAGACCCAGGCGCTGAACACGAAGGTGTCGCCGCGGTTGAAGGCGACGGTTGGCTTGAAGTGGACGGGAGCCGTCGAGTTCGCCATGTGATCTCGGGCGAGAGCCCCTACCTGGCGCGCCAGCTGTCGGTGTTTTAGACCGGCAACCTACTACGGGGAGTACCCGAAGTAGATGAATGTGACTCGCCGAGATCGGTAACTCGAAGGAAGAGACACGTGGCACACAATTTAGACAGGTTCGGGCCGCGAGGTGCGTAATACCCTACGTCCTGTATGCTGCGTAGCTCTGGATTGATAGGGCACGATTACAAGATGGTGCAATAGTGCGCCGTGAGTTGTATGAGAGGAGATTGGATGAGATGATCCTAGAGATCGGTCCCTGCCTCGCCTTATATAGTCCGGGAGGCAGGGTTACAAGTCGGAGTAGGGAGAGAGTACTAGTCGAGTACGTCTAGGAGTCCTCCATACAGTGCGGAACATGTACAGCTCCCTAACCGAGTACTACTCCCCGTGTAGTCCTTGTGCTCCACGCCTTCGGGTGCCGTGTAGCGCAAGCCGGTAGTCCCGGGGGCCCACCGAGTAGTCGGTCCCGGTACCCACCGAGGTAGTGGGCCCGGGGAGGTCCATACGACAAGCCCCCGAGTACTTTGTAGTCGAGAAGGATAGCTTCAAGTAGTCTTGACGGCCTTAACGAGTAGTCCTCAAGCGTCCCCGAGTGCTACAAGTCAAAAGTCCTCAAGAGTAGTCGAAGCATCCCGAGGCCGGAATGTACTCCCACCGATGTTTGAGCAATCTTGAAGTCTTCTCGAGTAGTCCCAAGCGTCCTCGAAAAGCGCCTTCGAAGGTCTTCAAAAACTCGCGTGTCTTGTCTTGAAGTCGGAGGGCGATATGGAGGTGCGATTGCAAAATCGCACTCCATATGGAGTAGCCCCCGAGCCTTAGGTTGAGTCGTAGGCTCGGGCCGAGGGTCCATCTGAAGTCTTGATGAGAAAATCCCGAAAAATCCGGAGAGAAAAAACCGAAGGATACATGGCACGGAGCCCCCGAGCCTTGAGTCGAGTACTTCCTCTCGAATTGAAGGGTCATCTTGAAGAATGTGTCCTGAGATGCTCTTGAGACTAGCCGCTTCCCAGGTAGTCAAGTAGAAGTAGTCGAGCCCCCGAGGTGAGGTGCGTCGACTAGTAGAATACGAAGGGTCACGCACAGCCACTGAGTCAGCTGCGCGTGGACTTATCAAGCCACCTGTTGCGGAGCCGGTTTGGCTTATAAATAGAAGCCAAAACCCTTAGGGTTTTTCACCCATTCGAGCTGCAGCTATTCCGTTTGCATCTGAAGCAAATCCACTCCCAGGCGCTTGCCGCCGCCGTAGTAGATTCAAGTGCGCCGCCATCCAAAGCTTTTAGGGTAGCCCCCGAGCGGATGCGAGTGAAGACGCCCTGCACTTGGAGGATGAAGCCGTCACCGTCCAAGACGTCGAAGGCCGCCGGGAAGAAGAGGGGCCGCGAAGAGGCCGCCGCGGCTGCCACCGGAGCAGCGCCGCCCATGTCTCCACCGCGGGCTGATCCAAGCCGCGAGTGGAAGAAGTCCAAAGTGAAGACGGAGGATCTGCTGACCCTCCTGAACAGCGGGTTCATCAGGGAGAAGGAGGTCGACATGTGGAGGGTCGCTGTTGGAGATCCGTATCCAATGGAGAAGGCCGAAGACGAGATCCCCATGTTCGCGTGGTTCGTGGAGCGCGGGCTACCGCTCCCGCCGGCGATTTCTTCAAGGGGCGCTCGGGTACTACGGGATCGAGTACCCGAACTCGAACCCCAACGGCGTCTTCCACACCGCGGTCTTCGTGCACTCCGCGAAGCCTTCCTCGGGATCAAGCCACATTGGGTGCTTTTCCGAAGTTCTTCCGCGTCAAGCCGCGGCCAAGTGCCACCACCCCGGGGTAGTCGGAGGAGCGGCATCCGACCGAGGGAGGATGTCACGGAGCAATATCCGACATACAAGCTTGTCGACTCCAACACGGATTGGAAGACCGGGTGGTTCTACATCACGAACCACCACCCCGGCCTGCCGAAGCCGAGCGGACGGCAGCCCAGGCACCGAGAATGGTGGAACACGGAGCCCACCATGCAAGAAGGGATCCAGCTCCCCGAGCTGCTAGCACACATCAAGGTGCTCAGGGAGGCGGGACTGAGGGCCGAGCACGTGGCCTTCAGTTTCATGAAGTGGACGGTGCAGCCGTTGATGGCTCGAGACACCCTAGGCTTCGAGTACACCGGCGACGACGACACGTCGCGGATGCCCGGAGGCGAGCTGGACGGTAGCGACATCATCGAGAGGTTGTCGCGGATCTTCAAAGATATGTCGCCGTACACGGCGTGCCCTGTCCAGGAGTATTCCGCCGCGCGCCCGCCAAAGGAGGTGAGTAGTCGTACTCTATTGGGCGAGTAGTCATTGCCTAGTGTAGAGTTGCTGACGTCTTGTGTCTTGCGCAGGATGACTTGAAGAAGTTCATCTCCGAGCCGCAGCCACCTCCGAGCGGAATCGAGATCCCGATGGAGGGGAAGGCGAAGGAGCGGCGAGAAGTTGGTGAAGGCGATGACACCGTCATCGTGGAGGATACCACCGACGACGACGACGATGACGACGAGGAGACATTGCAGGACCGCTTCCAGCTGCGGTCGAGGTTTAGCCGCCCGGGCTTGCCTCATGTTCCTCTGGTACAAGACCCCTCGACTAGCCTGGAGGCTAGCCTGGCTGCGCCGCCACGGAAGCCGCGCAACCCCCGCCGGGAAGCGGGTGATGAAGAAGCTGAAGGTCTCAGAGACCACGCCTCGAGAGGTAAGTTGTCTTGAGCAAAGTAGTCGAGTACCCGTTGTACGAGTACGTTTGCCGACGAGTAGTCTTCCTTGTATGCAGGAGGTGCCGCCAACGGAGCCCGTCGAAGAGGGCGACGAAGGCGTGTGGGACACAAGGGGGGGGAGCCGGTGGAAGTCGTAGTCCGGCCCCCCCACCGTTGAAGAGATCTTGGCGCAGCGGGAGCGCCAGCCCCCAGTTCCACAAGGGAGCACGGGACCCGTGGCCTCCGCCGTTGAAGAGGTGGTGGCCTCAGGAGCACAGGAGAGCACTGCGCCGGCCGCCGCTGCTGTGGAGGAAGCGGTAGCCGCGGGAGCATCGGAGGAAGCGCTCGTCGAGGGTGGACTGGTCGATATCGCCAGCATCCTCGGTGCTCCGGCCGTGATAATTGTCCGGTCGAACTTGTAAGTACCGTATCCTTACGAGTAGTACTTGTTGCAGTAGTCGATGTTGACTGACGACCATCTGTGAATGTTTCTGCAGGAAGTCCACGGATTTGTCCTGGGAGGGAGATGAGCCCTCTTCAGCGGTGGCGGAAGAAGACGCGCCGCCCGCCGAGGAGGCCGCTCCCGCTACCCAAGCCGCGACTGAGCCACCGGCTGCCGAGGCGCCGTTGCCGGAGGCCATCGTAGTCGAAGGTGAGTACCCTTCTTGAAGCTATAAGGCTCTTTGAGGAGTAGTCGTAGGCACTGATGCACTTGTCGTCTCTTTGACAGGCGCTGAAGCTGAAGGTGGTGACATCCCTGCAGGGGTGCCGATGCAGAGGTTGACACCAGAGGCCCCGGAGGCTGCGGAAGGAGCCCCCGAGCCCATGGAGGAGGTCGTCGAGAAGTCCGCCGGGGGAGAGGCGGTCACCACGTCGCCAGAGGTTGCTCTGGAGGTGGCTATCCGCTCCCCGAGATCCAGGACGCAGAGCCCATCCGCTCTGCGCCGATGACGGAGGCCGCCGCGAGTAGTCGTGGTGGAATAGAGCTGCTCGCGGACGATCTCATCGAGCCGGCGACGGTGGCCAAGCATCTGGAGGCGATCCGTCAAGCCGAGCAGTGGATGAAGGTAAGTAGCCGTAGCCTTTGAGTAGCCAATCCTTTGTCGTTGAGTACTCTTTGTGACTTGAGTTGTCTTGTGCAGGACGTTGCGGAGCGGTCCCGCGACAAGTCGAACCTGCTGCAGGGCTATGGCGACGCGGTGCTCCGAGCCGAGGCGCTAGAAGAGCAACTTGTGAAGTCGCGGAAGCACGCGGCTGCCATGCAGTCGAAGCTCGACGCCGCCTTCGCCAAGTACCACAACGACGTCCAAGAGTTGCAGGCGAAGGGCGACGACTTGGTGCGGAAGAATAAGGGCCTCCGCAACAAGAACAAAGGTACGCCGCTGAACTGGTCGGGTACTTGTTGGAGGTCGAGAAGTCCTTGACCCGCTGTGCTGTTGTCGTGTTGCAGAGCTTGAGGGCCAGGTGGAGCAGCTGAAGTCCTCGGAGACGAGCATGAAGAACCTCTTCTACCGGGAGCAAGAAGCCCGCCAGGTACTCGAGCTCGACTACAAAGAACTCGCCTTCGAGTGCGAGAAGCATATGGAGCTTCGGATTGCTTCTGACCGAGATCTCGTCAACTGCTACAAATCCTTGCAGAAGTTGAACGAAGACTGCGAGGCATTGCGGGCCCAGTTGAAGGAGTTGGAAGAAGCCGCACTGCCGATCGCAAGACTCCTAGTGCCGCACCCGGGCGGCCCCAAGATTGCTCCCCTGGTGGATCGCCTCAAGGAAGCTCCGAGCCGGCTGGCCGCCTACGTGAAGCACATGGCGAGGTCGATCCCAAGACAAGTCTTGGTCTTCATGAAGTCGTACTTCCCGAAGGCCCCAGTGGAGGTAGTCGCCGGCGGGGTAGCCGCCAACTGCACGGATGAGCAGTATGCAGAGCTGCTGGAGCAGATGGCTCCCATCGCGGAGCAGGTAGCTGAGAAGCTGAACCTCCAGTAGCCCTGTAATAGGTAGCTAGTAGCCATGGTTGTACAGGAAAACAATTGTAATGAATTGTTTAAGTATTAATGAAAGAAATTTTCCAGCAATGAGTACTCGTAGTCGCGATCTCAGAGTGCGGAGCCCCCATCGTGGAATGGATGCGAGTAGTAGTACTCGGCAGTAGTGGTCCCGTTGTAGGGAGTAGGCAGTAAAGAAGTTGATGAACGATCAAACTTTATTACTGAAGAAGTACACACGGATGGCCGGGGCCGTAGTTACGAGTAGTCGCTTGGACCGGAGGCCGCTTACAGTTGAGTAGAGCTGGAGCGGGTAGCCGCTTACAGCCGTTGATCCATAGGTAGCCGTGTAGGCTGGATCGTAGATCCGTAGGTAGCCGTGCAGGCTGGATCTTGGAGTGTGGTCTCTTAGTAGACTGCTGCTAGCGTCCTTGACACTCGTCGCAGCCGTTGACGGTGAAAATCCGTCAACCTAGCCATGAGTTTACCTTCGGTGTTGGCATGAGTTTTATACCTTATCAATTGGTACTAACCCCCGTGGTATAACAAGTTCACGTGTGCATGTCGGTTTTGGAGTTTAATGTTTATGCAGGGTTTTAGTGTTGAATGCAAGACTTTCGGGATAAGTTCATCAAGCACCTCATGACAAGACCTTGAAGCCCCGTACAAGTCATGCAATGAAGCAAACTTAACTCCAAGAAGCCGGGGACTTGATCCGAGAAGACGACGGACTCCGGGGACACGACCGGAAAAGTGCTCGAATCTTGCAAGACAAGGAGTTGAGTCCAATTCGGAGAGAAACCGACGACATGGACCTACATGCGAAGGGGGAAACATCCGGGAAGCAAGGGAACCGACGTGGGGCAAAGGAGCCCACGGGGCCGGGCCTAAATGGGCCCAGGCCGGCCGGCCCGATCCGGTCGGCCCCGGGCCCATTTTGGGCCCAAACGCGCTCTCCTTTGCCCTAGCCGTCAATCGGGCTATTTATAGTCCCCCGACCGAGAGCCACGCGAGAGAAGATTTCGTCTTCGGCCGCCGAGAAGCGAGAGAAGAGAGGGACACCATCTCGGAGAGGAGAGGGTCGAGCTAGTTGACTAGGGTTTCCCTAGCCGACGTGGGAACCTTGCACGGAAGACCACGTCGGAGTTCCCGAGCTAGAAGCAAGATCAAGGAAGGATCCGGTGGTGATCTTGTGTATGTATCATTGTTATAGTTGAATTATCAAGTTGAATCTTTTCCTAGCGATCAAGTGTTTCCTCGAAGATTTCGTTTTTCGATCGGCTTTGCTTATTCCAATTCTATTCTCGAGATAGATTACATAGGGTGTTCTTGTAGCCGCGGTGGCTAGAGGTACACGCCGGATCTTCCGAAAGAATCTCGACTTGTCTTTTGACTCGCCCTAAACTCCCCACATGAATAGGGATACGTTGTGACAGAACGGGGGTCTCGAAAGGCGGATGTTTTCGGATTTGGACGGGAAACCACGATTTAAAGAGGCTTCTATTAAGATTCGATTTGCTACTTCTTCTCTTGCTTGGAACTTCAACAAAAGGCTTACCCCGATCCCTCTAGATCGGTTTATCTACCCAATCTTACTTTGTTTTCTCCGGTCTTTAGTAGATTAGATTCGTTTTGTGTCTTTTACTTAGATGCATTAGGTCTTTTATCGAAGATTGAAGTTACTTGGCTTTAATAGATTAAGTCTTGCGTCACACATTTGTTCCACGGATTCGATACCTTGGGTTCACCACTCGAGGGAAGAAGGGTCTCTTGACTACGACGGGAGACTTGTACGCTTGCGAGTCACGAACGAACTTTGATACAATTATTAACCGTCAACAAGCCCCTTTTTCTGGCGCCGTTGCCGGGGAACAAGTGATCAAGATTTGATTTTTTTTATTGCCTTTTTGTAATTTTCAGTTTTCTTTTTGTTTTTATTTTTGCATCTACTAAACTTTGATCATTCTCAAAATACATCTAATCTAGTTTGTCTAACTCTAGTCTTTATAGATTTGTTTTTACTTTCTAGTTTTTTGCATACTTTGTTTATTGCTAACCCTAACGGGAGATGGACGGCTACCTCTCCAAAAAACCCAATAATTTTGTGGATGATCCGGAAAAACTTTACGAGGCTAAGGAGACGCGAAGCACATCAAGCTAAAAAGCTGGATTTTGTAGATTCGGAGTCGGAAGACAAAGGATCGCGAGGAATCTCCGAAGAATTCACCACCTCAAAGTCCGCGGGAGAATCGACCTCCACCAATGGGTGACCAACCACCGGAAGAACGCAAGATTGGGGAGCTATGCACCCCAGACATCATCGACCTACCAATCTTGAACCTCGAGGAGATCGAAAGACCGTTCGAGATCAAGACCTCAACAATCCGCATGGTGCAACATTCACCCTTCACCGGCAAAGAGGATCCGAACCTTCACCTCCAAGCGTTCATTCAACTATGTCAGACTTTCAACATGGATGGGGTGACTCAAGATCAAATGAGGGCAAGGCTTTTTCCGTTTTCACTACTCGGGAAGGCTTTGCAATGGTTCCACTCTCAACCGGCGGAGACGGTGCAAAATTGGAACACGTTGATGAAGGCTTCCATGAAGGAATACTACTCACTAGGGTAAAACTCAAAGCTTGCGTAATAAGATTGCCACCTTTGTTCAATATCCTACGAAACTATCTCGGAGGCATTCGAGCGCTTCAACGAGTACACCGGGCGGTTCCACATCACAAGTTCCCGAAAGAAGACCTCGTGCAAAAAGTTCTATCAAGGACTCACCATGGCGTCAAGGACGATCATCGATGCATCGGCGGGAGGATCTATCATCGAGATTACACCGACGGAAGCTTTCACGCTATTCAAGAAGGTCGCGGATAATGACACGTGGGCGTCATCCGGCGCCTACATCCGGCTCAACCCATGGGGAACGTCAAAGGAGTCTTGCAAGTGGAGAAGGAAGACATACTTGAGGGCAAGATCGACTCGCTCATGAGGAGGTTGGAGAAGATGGAGATGGAAAAGAAAGAGGCTCAAGACTTGAAGGCCGCCGAAGCAAGGTCCACATGCAAAGAATGTGGAGAGTATGGCCATGTCCGCAAAGATTGTCGGAGGAAGCCAAAGTGCTCGACTACATGAGGAAGGGAGAATTGCCGAACTTCCGCTACGGGCAAGGTAGGCCTCAATTTAATGCAAGCTCATCTATTCCTAACGCGGTTCCGCTTCGGATACAATTGAAGGAGTTCATGGATGAGCAAGCTAAGATCAACAAGGACACCGTCACCAAGTTCAAGACCATAGACAAGGTGTTGGAGAACATCGATAGCAAAGTGACGGAGGTCGGAAGTTCCAATCATCAAGTGCTCAACATGATGAAGATGCTCGAGACGCAAGTTGGACAACTTGCGGGGCGCCTCACTAATGATGAAGGGAAGCTTCGGGACAACCCAAATGTCCCGAATCGGCGAAGGCCATTCAAACGCGTTTGGGGAAGGAGACCGAAGATCCGGAATGTTCCGCGGGAGCAAGGAAGCTTAAACCATCCACCGAGGTGGAAGGAATTGCTAAAGAGAAGGTTACGGGGATCGTCACCGAGGAACCCGAATTCGAGATGCGGAGGAAGACACGAGGATACCGCAACTCAAGCCACGCTACTTCCGAGGTAAACTTGACAACCACTTTGAGAAGTTTGTGGAAGTTGTGCGTAGACTTAGCATCAACATGCCATTACTAGATGCCCTACAAGTACCTACATATTCTCGTTACTTTAAAGACATACTTGCAAATAAATATGAGATAGCAACACTCGGGGTAGATCATGTCAAGATGTCCGAGGAGTGTAGTGCAGCTATTGCTCTGGGCTAGAGAAGCAAAACGACCCCGGATGCCCTACAATTCCATGTTCGGTTGGTTCTTTCAACTTCGAGAAGGCGTTATGCGACCTTGGAGCTAGTGTGAGTGTCATGCCGAGGGATGTGTTCGAGAAGCTACGCCTACCGATGGAGCCTACGGGAATATGTTTGGAGTTGGGTGACAACTCCATTCGCTATCCCTTGGGCATTCTCGAAGATATACCCGTGAAGATTGGACACCACTTCATCCCCGTCGACTTCGTTGTGCTCGAGATGGGAGAGAGGGAGAAGCCGCCGCTCATCCTAGGGAGGCCGTTCCTCAAGACCGTGGGAGCTACTATTGATGTTGGCAAGGGGGAGATCATGTTCGATATCAACGGAGAAAAGAGTTCCTTCAAGTTCCGTCCAAGGATTGAGGCATGCAACATGATTGGAGTGAAGGGAGAACCAAAACAAACGGAGGGGCTGAAAAAGAAGAAGGAGCCGAAAAAAATGAACGTAACGAAAATCAAAGAAGGTGTTGCATCCGTCAAGACAAAGGAAGAGAAGCCGCCCGTGAAGACCAAAAAAATGACTAAGCCAACTAAGCCGGAAGACAAGCCCGCGCCCAAGATGGTGCGGAAGTGGGTACCCAAGATTGCAACGCCCGCAAAGAGCGTTGATCCGGAGTAATCAAGTGAAGAAGTCTAGCTATAGACTATAAACGAAGCGCTAGGCGGGGAGGCAACCCGTTTCGTCGAGTCAAGAATAAGCTACGGGAAGACAACCCGATTCCGGGTTTTTCGAGTATTTTTAATAATTTAGTTTTTGAGTTTTACTACGCAAAGACATTAGACTTAGAAGTGGTTGAACAATATTAGAGACATAATTCTTGATTGAATGTTTGCTTTATCATAAACCCTTTGCATGAACCCTCCTATGTGCTTGTTTGATTCTTTTCTTTTCGAGAAACCTCAACCAAATAATTTCAGAACCTTAACTCAACCTTTCACCCTCATTATGGTGCTGAGGTTGACTTATTTTTCATGCTAAAACCACACGAGTAGAGCCACGATTTATATTTAAGTGTTAATAAAATTCAGCACGTGGTAGGACTCGTGTGAACCTAGAAATCGAAGCTTTTGGTTGGTTTTAAAATCTTTATCCTTGGTTTATCTAGGATTAGAATTTTTCTAAGCCTCTTCTAATTTTGTTTTATTCAAAATCTTTCTTATTTAGCCAAAATTAGAACCTAAACCTATGCCCCCATGATCAAGCCGGGAAAACGTTCGCTCTCAATCGATGAAAGCAAACTATACCGGTGAGACCGAAAATCGACGTAGTCGAAAAATATTTTCGACTTACATTTGTTTTTAATGGTTTAAAAACTTCTCTAAAATCATGTTTGAGCTCTTGCATGGCTCTGAAAAATATTTTAAATTTCGAATTAGAGGAGTGCTTAACCTTAAACACACCTAAATGGAGGCAATCTAGTTTGAATTAATCATGCATGCACCATTGGATTCCCTTTTATCAACTTTCACCAATTCCACATGCAAAGGACAAGCATGGTGGGCAGCAAGCATCAACTTTGCAGGATTTTCATGGTGGCATGTGAAGCAAGTGGAGCTAGGGAGCATGGACATGACCCAAAGCATGGAGCATCAAGTGGGAGGACCAATAATTCAAGAAAAAGAGTGGACGAGAGCGTTTGGGCGGTGCAACTCGTGGAGCACGCGGGCGAGGAAAGTTGCGGAGGCGAAATGATCGTGCTTCGGGAGAAAGACGCGGCGGGGAGGAGCCGGGGAGGCCCCCGGCCGGCCGGCCCGAGCCGGCCGGCCCGACCTACTTAAGGAGCCCCCGGCTCCCGTTTTCGCGAGCAAGCTTCCCTCTCCTTCCCTTGTTTGTGTGTTCAAGTTTGTGTGCTCGGAACCTCCGTAGACATAGCCAACCATCCCAAGCTTGATAGCTCAAGAAAAAATCCACATCCTTAATCCACTCAAAGTCCACATCCGAAACAAAGAGTTTAAGTGCCTAGTTTACCGGTTGCAACCCGGAATTTTAGTTGAAGAAAGAGTGCAGCAACCATGTGGAAGAAAACCACAAGTCTCTTCTCCAAGAAGAAGAGTTCGTCGTCGTCCAAGCCGTCATCAACCACGTCTTCGAGGAGGCACTCGGTTTCCGAGTCTCCCGGAGCATGGAGACGGATACAGGACCACCGAGGAGGAACGGTGCTCTCCTCCTCGGTGGTATGAGGGCTGCGAGAAGCACTTCCATGAGGTTCACCGAACCTCGTGGGCACACGGAGGAGCAGCCCGCGCCACCACGACGATCGACTCGCTCAACCGCACCACCTCCTTACACCCCGACACACTCTTCGTACGACTTCATCATCTTGTCGGCGGAGGAGGAGGAGAGGCTCGCCAATCTTGAGAAGAGGCTTGTGCCGAACGTCGAGTTCGACGACCAAGCACTCTACACCTTGGGTTTTTGCACCGACATATACTATATGTTGGGGCACCTCGGATGGGTGCGGTTCTCCAACGGAATATCGGTGGACACCCATTTGGGTTACGCCTTGGAAATTTTGATGACTATTGCACCCATCGTTGATGATGATGGGGTGCAAAGCTTGTCATTCCGTTTGGAGGGAATCCAACAAGTGGTTCCCTACGAGCACGTTAGGGAGCTGCTTGGATTCCACAAGGGAGCTCGGGAGAAAGTTGACGTGCCACCGGCATGTTGGCGGGATTTTGGAACATGATCTCCGGAGAAGCCCATCAACAACGCAATTGCATCCGCAACCCCATTATCCGGATATTTCACTCTTGGATGTGCAAGAGGGTATTGGGGAGGATGAAGGAAACAAAGGTGACCGACACGGAGTTGAATTGGCTATACTCGGCTTTAATTGCCGGGCAGCCAATAGACCCCTCTTACCTCATGATCAACCGTTGGTGTTGTGAAGCAACATCGGGGGCGGGTAATATTGGTTCGGGGTGTTACCTCTCCATGTTGGCCTTTTCCTTGCGGCGGGAATCGCAAGAAACCCCGCTCACCTTTTGCGCGGTACCTCTCTCGGTTTTGAGTATTTGCGGCAAGGCAAATACATTAGTGGAGATGAGAGAGGAGGTTATAGGTTGGCCATAGTGAACCTACCCCTTCCGAATGAGAGGCTTAGGCTTTTCACCGAAGGAAGGGAAGATTGGTTGGAAGAGGGATTACTTGTCCCCGCAAGGAAGAACAAAAGAGGAAGAATCGTAGAGGAGGGAACATCCTCCGCACAAGCGAGTGGAGCACAACCCAATGTGCAACCATTCGGCGGGGTCCCTCCTCCGCCAAGTTATTACGGAGGGTCACAAGGACAAGCATGGGGGGTGGTGCACCGGTACCCCCACAAAATTATGTTGTGCCCAACGCTAACTTCGCGGAGTCCTACGCTCATCATCCCCAACCACAACAAAGCATGGCCATTATTGGAGGGTATGCTGCAAGGAATGCTCAAAACATCGCAGCCATCCAAGCTAACGCAGCTCAACTCGGTGAAGGCAACGCAAATATCGCCTTTGAACTTGGACGCCTTCACCTTGTGGAGCCAAATCAATTCGTCGGAGGAAGCGTCCAATCGTATTATGAGCAAGGGTATTATTATCAAGATTATCAACATCAACCACCGGCGGAGGACTAGAAGATTTAGGAACTTTAGTTTTCTTTTCTTTTCTTTTTCTCTGTAATTTTCAGCTTTTGCTTATGTGTGTTTGCGTAGTATTTTCTGTTTTTATTTAAATTTCAGCAAGCATGTTTGTTTATTTTCAGTTTGTATTTCAACTTGATGTCACCATTAATAAAGACACCACCTTGATTATATCATTGGAAAAGTTACAAAATTCGTGCCATGATGATATATGATTAAAATTGCAGCTTTGTTCATCTTTGTGATTGATTTATGCATGTTTAAGCTAGTGCTCTCTTAAAAATACAGATCTGAATTTATTTAAATGCTAGCTTAATTTTCAGCGGAGGTTATGATTAAAATAAAGACCCATAGTGTTTTATGTGCTCTCAAGTTATGAATAGATTAAAGATGTCTTTTATGCTCAAAAATATTGCTAACCTTGTCACAAATATCGCTTGTGTGTTGCTCAACCTATCCAAAGCCTTATATATATTTGAGTGCACAAACCTTAGTGTACAAGATTTATTTTTGAGTGAGTTATTGCAGGCCATGATTTCTCTGGCCCGAGACTAAGAAGCTGGTCATTCCGTTTTTGTGTATCTATCTTTTTGCTAGCCTTTTATCCGTGCATTGTGTATCCCCGCATCGGTGATCTCACAAACTTCGCCGGATATCCACCCTTAAACCAAATATCATCTTTTGTGATTACCTCCTTGACCACAACCTATCGTTGAGAATGGATCATCAATTCAAGGAAGATCGCAAGACGGTGCCAACGTTGAAGATTTCAAGTATCTCTCCAAGGAAAAATATCTCCGGTACCTACCTTATTTTTCGCCTCTTTGCTCGAGGACGAGCATCGTCTAAGCATGGGGGAGGAGGTAGGTACGGTGCAGTTTTAGAGTTCAAAAGGGAGTATTTTAAAAAAATATATATAATGATGAAAGAAAAAAATTCGGCGATGTACGTGACTTCCAAGGTGAAGAAAGAAAATATATATATATAAGAAAGAGAGAAAGAAAGAAAGAAAAGAATGAGAAATATGAGAAAGAAAAAAAAATATATATATATGTGCGTAAAGCGAACTCCCGGTTCTCTAAGAGTGCATTCAAGGCTTCAAGTTAAAAAGATCCATTCTCATTTTCCAACCATGTGCAATCCGATAACGAGGACTTCTTTTGTGCCTCGGGATCACTCTTTGCCATTTGCACATGTCCACTTATCTAAAGTGTGTGTATTTTTCTCTTTCCCCTCCTTGATTTAACATTATTTTCCAATGACCTTTTTGACGAGTCTCGGTAAGACCATGAGAAGCTTGTCTTGTTTTGACAACACCTCATTTATAAAATCTTGTTAGGACTAAACTTTCCCAAAGCTCCATATAAAGCCTACCACATATATATGAGAGGGAAAGGAGTAGAATATATAGGCTTGAGAGACAAGTGAGATGAGAGTTCATGAGCAATACACGAGATGATTTAATTTCGTGAATTTGGTTTAGCTTTTCTTTATCTCGTTCTTTATTTCAAAAATTCTCGAGATCTATTTAAAACTTTGTGAGCATGTTAATACTTGTGGGATAAGCTTAATAAGAATCTACCCTCCGTAGAGATGAAGGCTAGTACATTATGGAACTTTAATGAATTAAAATTTTGAGAGCATTATGTTTTCTCATGTGTAATCAAGTGCAAAGTTTAAACATTGTTTAGCAATGATGATATCCATCGAAGGCTTACTCGAGGACGAGCAAGGTTTAAGCATGGGGGAGATGTTGACGGTGAAAATCCGTCAACCTAGCCATGAGTTTACCTTCGGTGTTGGCATGAGTTTTATACCTTATCCATTGGTACTAACCCCCGTGGTATAACAAGTTCACGTGTGCATGTCGGTTTTGGAGTTTAATGTTTATGCGGGGTTTTAGTGTTGAATGCAAGACTTTCGGGATAAGTTCATCAAGCACCTCATGACAAGACCTTGAAGCCCCGTACAAGTCATGCAATGAAGCAAACTTAACTCCAAGAAGCCGGGGACTTGATCCGAGAAGACGACGGACTCCGGGGACCCGACCGAGAAAAGTGCCGAATCTTGCAAGACAAGGAGTTGAGTCCAATTCGGAGAGAAACCGACGACATGGACCTACATGCGAAGGGGGAAACATCCGAGAAGCAAGGGAACCGACGTGGGGCAAAGGAGCCCACGGGGCCGGGCCTAAATGGGCCCCGGGCCGGCCGGCCCGATGCGGTCGGCCCGGGCCCATTTTGGGCCCAAACGCGCTCTCCTTTGCCCTAGCCGTCAATCGGGCTATTTATAGTCCCCCGACCGAGAGCCACGCGAGAGAAGATTTCGTCTTCGGCCGCCGAGAAGCGAGAGAAGAGAGGGACACCATCTCGGAGAGGAGAGGGTCGAGCTAGTTGACTAGGGTTTCCCTAGCCGACGTGGGAACCTTGCACGGAAGACCACGTCGGAGTTCCGGAGCTAGAAGCAAGATCAAGGAAGGATCCCGGTGGTGATCTTGTGTATGTATCATTGTTATAGTTGAATTATCAAGTTGAATCTTTTCCTAGCGATCAAGTGTTTCCTCGAAGATTTCGTTTTTCGATCGGCTTTGCTTATTCCAATTCTATTCTCGAGATAGATTACATAGGGTGTTCTTGTAGCCGCGGTGGCTAGAGGTACACGCCGGATCTTCCGAAAGAATCTCGACTTGTCTTTTGACTCGCCCTAAACTCCCCGCATGAATAGGGATACGTTGTGACGAACGGGGGGTCTCGAAAGGCGGATGTTTTCGGATTTGGACGGGAAACCACGATTTAAAGAGGCTTCTATTAAGATTCGATTTGCTACTTCTTCTCTTGCTTGGAACTTCAACAAAAGGCTTACCCCGATCCCTCTAGATCGGTTTATCTACCCAATCTTACTTTGTTTTCTCCGGTCTTTAGTAGATTAGATTCGTTTTGTGTCTTTTACTTAGATGCATTAGGTCTTTTATCGAAGATTGAAGTTACTTGGCTTTAATAGATTAAGTCTTGCGTCACACATTTGTTCCACGGATTCGATACCTTGGGTTCACCACTCGAGGGAAGAAGGGTCCCTTGACTACGACGGGAGACTTGTACGCTTGCGAGTCACGAACGAACTTTGATACAATTATTAACCGTCAACACGGCCCGTGGTCCGTAGGTAGCCGCACGGGCTGGAGCCTGGAGAGGAGAAGTCCGGAGACCGGGAGCCGGGACCGGGGGGGGTCGCTTACGGCCGGGGGGGTGTTGATGTAGTCGTGTCGACTTGAACTCCGAGTAGTCGTGTAGACTAGGCGTAGAATCGACAGAGCTGGTCGACGTTCCACGAGTTGTTGATGTCTTCGCCTTCAAGTGTTTGGAGGCGATAGGAGCCGGCCCGGTCACCTTTGCCACGGTGAAGGGACCTTCCCGTGGGGGACCGAGCTTGTGAAGTCCTTCCGTGTTCGGATACGGCGGAGGACAAGATCTCCAACGTTGAAGGAGTGTTCCTTGACGTTGCGATCATGGTAGCGTCGGATACCCTCCGGTACCTTGCCGATTGGACGAGGGCGGCGCGGCGAGCTTCTTCGAGGGCGTCGATATCAACTCGTCCGTTGTCTTCTGAGACGCCTTCGTCGTAGTGCTCCACTGCTGGCGAGTTCCATATGACGTCGGCAGGGAGGATGGCTTCGGAGCCGTAGACCGGGGAAGTAGGGGGGATTGCCCCGTTGGCTTGGATGGTTGAGTCCGCAGCCCCCAGAGTGCGTTGGGTAGTTCCTTGATCCACTTGCCCCCTTTGGAGTTCGCGGCGTCGTGTAGACGCTTCTTGAGGGCGTCGAGCACCATCCCATTGGCGCGCTCGACTTGTCCGTTGGTCCGTGGATGGGCAACCGAGACGTATCGGACCTCGATCCCGCCGTTCTCGCGGTACTCCCCGAACCGGTGGTTGTTGAAGTTGGAGCCCGGTGTCCGTGATGATACAGGTGGGGTAGCCCGTAGCGGTGTACGAGTTCATCCAGAAGTCGAGTACTCTCGTCGGCCTTGGGGCATGTGACCGGCTTGACCTCGATCCACTTGGTGAACTTGTCGATAGCCACCGCACCCGTTGAATCCTCCCGGCGCGGTTGGTAGTGGCCCAATCATGTCGAGCCCCCAGGAAGCGAAGGGCCGGGTTGGCGGTATGGTGACTAGCTTGTAGGCCGGGATGTGTTGTCGCTTGGCGAAGTACCGACATCCTTGGCACCTTCGACGAGTTCTTCGGCATCGCCCGTGGCCGTGGGCCAATAGAAGGCTCTCCGGAAGGCTTTGTCGACCGGCGTGCGTGAAGACGCGTGGTTGCCGCGAGACGCCCTTGTGGATCTCCTCCAAGATGTCCTTGCCTTCTTCACGAGGGACGCACTTCATGAGTACTCCGGAAGATGCGCGCCGCTTGTAAAGCTTGTCTCCGACGAGGACGTAGGACTTGGCGCGGCGGACGAGTTGCTCGGCCGCGTTCTTGTCGGAGGGGACCTTTTGCTCGCTGAGGTAGTCGATGAAGGGTTGCCTCCAGTCCACGTCGATCATCATGACCTCCTGCCCAGCTGGTGGATGGGCTGGGACAGTGGTCGGTGGCGCCGGCTCCGGGATGGATGGCGCGTGAAGCTCGTGGACGAAGACACCCGCTGGCACTTGAGCGCGGGTGGATCCAAGCTTCGAGAGGACGTCCGCTGCAACGTTGTTGTCGCGGACGATGTGATGGAACTCGAGACCATAGAACTTGTTCTCGAGCTTGAGGACTTCTAGGCAGTATGCGTCCATGTTCTCCTTGTTGCTGTCCCAGGACTTGTTGATTTGGTTGATGACCACTGCGGAGTCGCCGTAGACTAGTAGCCGCTTGATGCCTAGTGAAGCCGCGAGGCGGAGCCCGTGTAGGAGGGCTTCGTACTCGGCTTCGTTGTTTGAGACCTTCCAGAAGATCGCGGGACGTACTTGAGTTGTTTGCCCGTTGGGGAGATCGGGAGTACCCCCGCACCCGCACCCTCGAGGTTGAGTGAGCCGTCGAAATACATCACCCAATGCTGCGGCCGCACGGTGGGAGTAGGTAGCCGGTTCTCTCGCCACTCGCCATGAAGTCGACTAGTGCCCGCGACTTGATGGCCGTGCGTGGCTTGAAGTCGATAGTGAGGGCACCGAGCTCGACGAGCCCCACTTGGAGATTCTTCCGGTAGCATCTTGGTTCCGCGCAGATGTCGCCAAGCGGGTAGTCGGTGACGACGGAGACCGAGTACTCCTGGAAGTAGTGTCGTAACTTCCGTGAGGTGATGAGTAGTGCGTACAGAAGCTTCTGTACAGGCTGGTAGCGGGCCTTGGACTCTGATAGAACCTCGCTGATGAAGTAGACTGGGCGCTGGACTGGGTAGGTGTGGCCGTCTTCTTTCCGCTCGACAACGATGGCAGTACTGACCACGTGAGTAGTCGCAGCTAGGTAGAGCAGTAGCTGCTCGCCCTTGTGAGGAACCGTGAGGATCGGTGGCTTCGATAGGAAGTCCTTGAGTTGGGCAAGGGCTTGATCCGCCTCTGGAGTCCACACGAACTTCTCGTGATGCTTGAGTAGTTTGAAGAAGGGGAGGCCCCGTTCTCCTAGCCTCGAGATGAATCTGTTCGGCCGCCGCCATGCACCCCGTCGGTTTCGGACGTCTTTGATGCTCGTGGGAGCCTTCATGCCGGTGATGGCGGAGATCTTCTCGGGGGTTGGCTTCGATGCCGCGCCGGGCCGATGATGAAGCCGAGTAGTTTGCCCGAAGGAACGCCGAAGACGCACTTGTTCGGGTTGAGCTTCCGGCGGTACTCGCGTAGCGATGCGAAGGTCTCTTCAAGGTCGTCGATGAGGGTACCGGAGTCCCCGGTTTTGACAACCATGTCATCCACATAGGCCTCGACGTTCTTGTTGAGTTGCCGCTTGAAGCGGAGCCCGGATAGCTCGTCGGTAGGTGGCGCCGGCGTTCTTCAACCCGAAGGACATGGTCGTGTAGCAAGACGCGCCAAACGGGGTGATGAACGCGGTCTTCTCCTCGGTCTTCCTCCTTGATTGCGATCCGGTGGTACCGGAGTAGCGGTCGAGGAAGCAGAGCAGGTCGCGGCCCGCCGTGGAGTCGATGACTTGATCAATCCGCGGCAACCCGAAGGGGTCCTTGGGGCGTGCTTGTTGAGGTCGGTGTAGTCGACGCACATCCTCCACTTGTTCGAGTTCTTCTTGCGGACGAGGACGGGGTTAGCGAGGCACTCGGGATGGAAGACTTCTCTAATGAAGCCAGCGTGAGTAGCTTGGCGAGTTCCTTCTTGATGGCGTCCCTCCCGTCGTCGGCAAAGCGTAGAAGGTGTTGTCGCTTGGGGGTGGCCTTAGGATCGACGTTGAGGCGGTGCTCAATCGGCTCCCCGGGCACTCCGGCATGTCCGTCGGCTTCCACGCGAAGATGTCGCGATTAGCCCGAAGAAAGCCGATGAGCGCGTCTTCCTATTTGGGGTCGAGGCCGGCCCCGATGGTGGTGGTCTTGCCGGGGTCGCCCGTTCCGAGGTCGACCGTCTTGACGAGTACCTCCTCGGGTGGCCGAGGCTTGTTGGTCTTCGTCAAACTTCTCTCGGGATGTCGAGTTCACTTGTAGCAAGCTTCTTCGACGCGGCGTAGACCTCCATCATCGCGTTGGGTACTTGGTTTGTAGAGGCGATCTCCACGGCTTCTGTGTCGCAGTCGTGGGAGATCTTCAAGTCCCCTTGGAGGGAGAGTACACCGGCTGGGCTTGGCATTTTGAGTACCAAGTAGGTGTAGTGGGGCACCGCCATGAACTTGGCGATGGCCGGTCTGCCGAGGATGGCGTGGTAAGAGGTCTCGAAGTCCGCGACCTCGAACTTGATGTACTCGGTACGGTAGTTGTCCCGAGACGCCCCGAAGGTAACTGGCAGGACCACTGAGCCTAGTGGGATAGCCGCGTTGCCGGGGACGATGCCGTAGAAGGGCGTGTTGCTCTTGGTGAGCATATGAGTGATGTCGAGCTTCATTTTCTTCAAGGTCTTGGTGAAGAGGACGTTGAGCCCGCTTCCACCGTCGATGAGCACCTTGTTGAGTTTGGAGCCCGCCACCGTTGGCTTCAGGACGAGGGGGAACCGTCCTGGTTCGGAGAAGCTGGTCCACTGATCCGCGCGGGAGAAGGTGATGGGTACCTCCGACCACCTGAGAGGGGTCGGGACCGCTGGCTCAATGGACATTACTTCGCGACGGGTAGCCTCTCGCTCCCGCCCGCCGGCGCTCCGCCGAAGAGGACGTTGACGGTCTTCTCAGGTTCTTGGAAGTCGTTGTTGTCGCCGTCCTTATTCTTGCCCTTTTGATCGTGAGGGTGCGGCGGCTCTGGCGTCTCCTTGAGTGCATGCCTGAGTTGGTAGCACTGCTCGGTAGTGTGGTTGTCGTTTGGATGCCACGGGCACTTCTCCTTCAGCAGGTCTTTGAAGCCGCCGGAGTTCTTCTTCGAGTTCCCCTTCGCAGGCGCCGGATAGCCGCGACAAGTGTTGTCTGGCTTGCGCTTGCGGTTGGGACCCGAGTAGTAGTAGTAGTTGTTGTTGTTGTTGCGGCCGCCTTGGTTTGCGTTGCCGCGCCGCCGCCGCCCGGTTCTCGCTTGGTCTTGCCACGGATGGCGTCGTACTTGGCATTGGCCTTGTCTTCTTCATCCGCCCAGGACGTGATCATGTCCTTGAGGTGGGGGATGGACCTGGGGCGGCGACGACCGAAGTCTTCGAAGGTGCGGCGGTGGTAGAGGCCGTCTTGGAAGAGGTCGATGACCTCCTTGTCAGTGACGTCGACGACGGTAGCGCGCTTGTCGAAAAAGCGGCGCATGTACTTGCGGAGGGTCTCGCCTTGTTCTTGCTTGATCATGGCCAGGTCCATGCGAGTACCCGATCGGCCCATGGCGCCCGCGAAGTTGCTTGTGAACTACTCCTTCAGCTGGTCCCACTTGTCGATCGAGTGCTTGCCCGGCCGACTCGAGCCATGTGAGTGGTGCTTGGTCCGAGCGGAAGGGGAAGTAGAGGCACTTGGTGTCGCTGTTGCCGCCAGCGTTCTCGATGGAGAGGGCGTAGCATCGGAGCCACTGGATGGGATCCTGCTTCGCGTCGTACTTGGTGATCCCCAAAGGCTTGAACTTGTCGGGGAGGAGCAAGTTGCGAAGTCGAGGTGAGAAGGCGGGGAAGCCGTCGCCCTCGGCTGCGGTGGTCGACTTCTTCCGCCGCAGCTCCTCAATCTTCTGGCGAGCGTCGTACCCGCCATGTGAGGCACCGGAGGCGTGGCTGTTCGCGTGGCCTCGGCCGCCGCGACTGCCGCCGCCGCCAGCCCTCCTGTTGGCTCCATGGTTGGAGCTTCCGCCGTCGCTGCCGCCGCCGCCGTCGGGATCGTTGCCGCCGCCACCGGCCCGAGCGCGGTGGGGGACAACTTCTCGGTTGCCGTGATCGTGATGTGAAGGTCCGCCGGTGTTGGAGCAACGACGGTTTGGCTCGGCCGGGAGGTCGGCTCGAGTACGGTTGGGACCGTTGTTGGCGCCGCGACTAGTAGCTTCGTTGTCGCGGGGGTCTAGCCGGGAGGAGGTTGGTTGACTCGTTGTCGACCCGCATGAAGTAGGCTTCTTCAGTGAGCTTGGCGATGACCTCCCCAGCGCGTATGCCCTGAGCCTGGCGTGCGATCGCTGTGATCGACATGAGGCACTGCTCGGAGGTAGTGTGTACTCTGCTCTCGACCGCCTTGAGAGCTTCCGCAAGGTTGCGGACGGGGAAGTTGTCGCGGAGGCGTCGACGACGTTCGTTGCGCTTCCGGTTACGTTCACGTCGAGCGTCTCTGTCTGTCGGAGTCTCGTTCGGTGGAGCATCAGCAGAGAGCT
The DNA here is from genome assembly GCA_947561735.1 of Cenchrus americanus. Lineage (NCBI taxonomy): Eukaryota > Viridiplantae > Streptophyta > Magnoliopsida > Poales > Poaceae > Cenchrus > Cenchrus americanus. Next base: position 81,059,737 of record OX387240.1, read on the forward strand.
CGTCGGAGGAGATGTCTTCGAGGTACTTGTCCTGAGCCGTGCCTGAAGGCCCTGGGGTGTCGCCAGCTGCCATGAAGACTTGGCGATCAGGGGTGCCAAGGCTGGACTCAGAGGGCGCCACCTCAGTTGGTGTGCTCGAGTCAGCCCGGGCTAAGGGTGTTCCCTCCTGGAACGGTAGCGAGTCGATGTAGGCGACGTAGCGTGAGTCTCCCTTTATCGGGTCGGCGGGCTTGCGGTCCGGCCGGTGGGACGTATCTCCCGCCGGCGTGGATTTTATAACCGGCCCCGCAGGCCGGCCCTGACAAGGGAAGCTCGGTGGAGTTGTCTTCGGATTCGGGCTCCTCAGGGTCCGACCCGAAGTCGAACTCGTAGTCCGGGTTCAAGTAGAACTCGGAGAGAGGGCTGGAGTCCGAAACATGATCGGGTGCGGCGTCGGAGTCCGAGCTGTACTCGGGTACGGGCTCCTTGCCGGCCCGGCGTGAAGTGGGAGCCCCCGTGCGGGCCCGGCTGAGGATGCGGGGGCCACGTGCGGAGCGCTCGCGAGATGAGGGGACCGCCTGCGATGGCCGAGCGGCCGGCTCGCGAGCGATGGCCGAGTAGTATGAATGATTCTTTAAGGTCATTAGATTGACCAAGCGCAAAGCATGATCGAGATTTACAAAACTTATTGTAAACATACGCATCCATAATTAACACCACATGTGAATTGTAGCAACAAGTCAAGGTGTAAATAAAAGAAGCATATGTTTCATGCATAGCACTTAGCTCATCATTAGGCAAAGGTTGTTTAGGTGTGAGATTAATTGGATCAAAAATAAATGTTTCCTCTTTTTCATTCTCAAGAAAATCTAGCCTATCAACATGATCACTATTGGAACAAGGCATAGACATTAAAGTATCATTCATACTATTGGTTGAGCATGAGTATTTGAATTTATCAACATCAATACCAATAATATCTTGAGATTTCAGCGCGTACCTTGGCCTTAGAGCTTTTTGAACAAGAGTGATATTTGGTTCATCTAGCGGTGTTGAGGGCGAATCGATCTCAACAAGTGTAGTTGCCTCTTCATCACCATCTTGCAATTTCTTCAACTCATCATGTGGAACATGTAATCCTTCAACTATGTACGCATTCATCTCTTCTTTGAAGTCTTCTTTATCAACCAAATCTTCATCTTCAAAGACTTGTATGTTGCTTTCTTTATCTTCCACGTACCACATGTCGTCAAGATCGCTCATTGTTGATTCACTCTTTCCTTCCTCCTTGAGTACTTCCATGTCTTGATTTGCTAGTGTGTAGGCTTCAATGGCACACAAGCTATCATCTAGCTTGAGTCCTATCTCCTCCCATTTATCCTTTGAGTCACTAGGCTCATCACGGTTGTACTCTTCTCTTCCTTCATCATAAATCTTTGAGTTGTCAAACCGGTCGATTCATCCTTCATCTCCTTCTTCTCTTTCTTCTTCAAACATCTTTTGGATCGACTCTCCACTCATCTCTTGATCAAATATATCTTCAATTAGTTTGGCAACGTGTCGGCGTTCCTCCTTCCTTCGGTAGTTGATTAGTGGGGCGAAATCAACTTGAACCCAACCGGATTGCTTGAACTCCGCCAATGGTCTAGCATTCCACATACTTCGGCCTACATTCATGTTAGTTTCAACATTTTTAACATCCGAAATGACTTCTCTTACCTTAGGAAGTGGATCTTCAATTTCTTGTATGGTCGGTTCATCTTCCTTGACCTTCGGTTCATCTTTTTCATAAATTTCAGCAAGCACCTTGGGCTTGCTTTTGTCATTTTGCTCCTCTCGACAACATCTTTGCCAATCTCGTATTGTTCTTTGTCCATTGCTTATCCTTTGTAAGATTTGTGCGGCTTCACTAATTGTTTTATCCAATATATCACCGCCCGCACACATGCTTACAAAACGAGATGAGTTAGGGGTTAGTGAAAAATAAAAGGTATGCAACATCAAGTCACCGGAAAATCCCAAGTTCGGGCCTCGCTCAAGTAGTTCATTAAAACGGTCCCATGCTTCATCAATTCCTTCATCCTCTCCTTGCTTGAAAGTGAGCACTTGCCTCCTTAAGTCTTGGACCTTACTTATGGGAAAGAACTTCAAAAGAAATTTCTTCACTAGCTCATCCCAATTTCCTTTTGCTTCAACGGACGCAAGTGTGTACCATCTTCGCTCTTCATCTTCAAGAGAGAATGGAAAAAGATTCCACTTGAACCAAGCGGCCGGAACTCCTTTTTGTTGCACCGTGTTGCATAACATCGTGAATTCCTTAATGTGTCTATATGGGTTGTCATCCTCCAATCCTCTAAATGGTTTTGTCGCCACTAACTTGATGATTCCGGGCTTCACTTCATAGTGGGTTGTAGCAAGCGTCAAATCTGATTTTTGCATCTCAATGTCTTCCTTTGACGGCATTGCTAGCTCCCTTAGCGACATCTCTTCGTCTTCCAATGGTGAGGAGAACAAATCCATCTAGGCACAAGAAAAGTAGAAAGAAAAACAAAAAAAAGATTTTTTTCTTTTTTTTTAGAAAATAAGGGTTAGGTGTTAGCAATCAACAAAATTAATACTAGATTAAACATAGCAAACTGGCTTGCTCCCCGGCAACGGCGCCAGAAAAAGGGGCTTGTTGACGGATAAAAGACGTATCCCTCTACGATCCGCAAGCGTACGGACCCCACACCTTTTTCACCACGGGATTCCCAAGGTTCTTGTCAATCCGCGGAGCAAGGGGATTACTAGCGCTTAACCAAGTACTAATCTAGTTGAATGGAAAACCTTAGAAAGAGAGTATTAATCTAAAGGTAAAGACAATCTAACCTAAGTTAAACTAAGTTGAGTTGATCAAACAAATTGAGGGTTAAACTAGATGATAAAGGGGCGAACACAAGAGAGTGATTAAGAAAGATAAGCGTTCCCTCCCTAGGATCTAGGATAACATGGTATGCATCTACTACACGAAAGCGGTAAACCAATCTACCGGGGGTTGTGACCACGGTTTCGCCCTTTCCCTCCTCTCGTCTTGTCACTACGCGAAGGTATTCGTGACTAGACCTATGATGGACACGGTATGTTGATGGAATCTATGGGAGTAGCGGATATCATACGCCCGAAAAACATGGTAGCTAACCTTAATCATCAAAGCATCATCAACATGAAAACAATAGATTGAAACCACAAATCGAGTAGCGATCACATAGCATGTATCCATCTAATCCTAGGGATGAACGGAGACATTACCCCATCATCTTACACGGATTGAAGCACATAGGGGTGATGGAGACTCCGGAGAACGTTGTCGATGAAGATGGCGGCGATGGAGCTTGGGAACACTCCTAGGCCAGCGGCTTGGAGTCCTCCTCTTGCTTCCTTCTCTCTGCCGGCGTTGATCCTTGCGACGAGCTCATCTAACTCTCTCCCTCATCTTGCGGCGGCGGTTTTTCGGTGATTGGCGTCGGTAGGATGATTTGTTCGATGGGTAACCATATTGGGGCGCCTAGGGGGTTGTATTTATGTCCTTGAGGTGCCTTCGGGCGTGCTCCACCTTGCCTTGCACGAAATCCTCCTTGGGAGAGAAGCAAACTTGGTTTCCATAAAATCAGCCAGATTTTCCTGATTCGCAGTCCTTCCTTGCCAACGCCATATCTCCCACGTTCGGACTCCAAATAATGCAAATTCGGTGTCCAGGTTGTGTGCCACGAAATTATCTTCAACTTTGGTATTCACTTCTTTCCTTAAAAACGAAGATAAGATCTCCAAATCGGCCTTGGAAGATAATCTGTTCTGATTTCGGACTGACTGCGCAGCAGGGATTTCGGGGGCCATATCTCCTAGCTCCCTTATCCAAATTGGGCCTTCCACATGTCCAAATCGAAGGTATCGTCGAGGCCCACAACTTTGGTAGTCAAACTTTTGCCATTAAAGACCGTTTAAGTCTCCGAATCTGTACCGAAAGATCATGCTGTCCGGAGGCGCGAGAATATCTCTCGGGCCGAGTTGATCTCGTTGGTAAGTCCCCGGAGTTTTGCGTGTTGATGCTTCGCTCTTTGGGTTGTTTGGAGTCTTGTTCACTTCGTGTCTTGACTTGTGACGGGCTTCATGATCTTCTCTTGAAGTGCTTGATGAACTTATCCCGAAAGTCTCCTCTTTAACGTTAATTTCCTGCGTAAACAACAAACTCCAAAATCGACATGCAAGTGTGAACTTGTTATATCATTAGTATGCCTAGTGGCGGGTTAGTTGCAAATCATAATCGAAACCAATGTATAACAAGTACTCTAGGTTGACGGAAATTCACCGTCAACATCTCCCCCATGCTTAAACCTTGCTCGTCCTCGAGTAAGTGGTCCTCGCTTAAAAGGGAAATCAGTGTTGCCTTCCAATGTTGTCCCTGCACTTAGTCATTCATGAAGAGGCAAATTGCTCTCTCTTAAGAATTTATTTTTAAAGTTCAAGTTGTGACCCGCTTCTTTTTCATTATGGAAGATAGACTAACAATAAAGAACAAGCCACATTTAACACAATGCTCTCAAACTTAAGTGAACTTCAAACCATTACCTTGTCACATGGAAGATTTTCAAAAAGATGCATATCCAACATAAGTGAAAATCTCTTGCAAGAGCTCATGGAACACTCATCTCATCAAGTCACTCAAGACTATACTAGATTATTTTCAACCTACTCTACTCATATGTGATAGTGGAGGCTTATGTGGAGCTTGGAAGGTTAAAACAATCCTAGCAAAACATACATCCGAAATATTGTCAAATTAAGAGAGAGATCTATTCGAATTATTGAGACTCGTCAAAAAGGCCATGGAAAATAAATGTTGGAAAGAGAGAAGGATGAAACACACACATTTAGATAAGTGGACATGTGCAAGTGGCAAATGGATGATCCTGAGGCACGAGTGAAGTCCTCGTTATCGGATTGCACATGGTTGGAAGATTTGAGTATGGATTTGTCATCAAGGCACTTGAGAACTTATGAAGCAAAAAAGAACCAAGGAGCATCTTTATTTTTTTCTTTATTTTATTTCCTTCTCATTTTCACTCTTTTTTTTTTTTCACTTTATTCTTCCTATTTTTCTTACTTTTCTTTTATTCTTATCATATTTTTTTTCATTTTTCTTTTTTTTTCTTTTTTTCTTTTTTTCTTTTTGCTCCTCAAAACTTTTTGCAACATAATACTTACATAGCATTTGTGTCGGAGAATGACTCCACCCCCATGCTTGAACGATGCTCGTCCTCGAGCATAAAAGAGAGGGGAAATGACCGCTAAAGTAAGTATAAATTCCATAATATTGCGAGAATATTTGAATCTCCATCGAGAATTTTACTCCATACTCAAATTGGGTTGTGGACAAGGAGGTGATCACAAAAAGATGTTTTTGGTTTAGGGTGGATGCCCAGTGAAGTTTGTGAAATTTTCGATGTGAAAACCCACAATGCATGGACAAAAAGGCTAGCATGAAAAAGTTACACAAAGAAATGACCAGCCTTCTTAGTCTCGAACCATAGAAATCAATCCTAATCCAACTCATCAAAACATATGTTTGCAATCTACGGGTTTTGTTATCATAAAACATATATGTATATGGCTTTGGTAGGTAGAACTTTGCAAGAGCATCACAAATATGTAGATAGCATAAAAGTTAAGTTTTCATAAAAACAACAAGTTCTCCGGCTATCCATAAACTTAAATCAAAGAGCAAAGATATGTATGTGGGTCTAGAGCATAGTCATTTCACCTCCACAAATAAAAGAGCCGGTATTTAAATTAATTTCAGATCATATTATAGAGAGCAATTAGCCAAGACATGTATAACTTCATGTAGGTAAAACAAAGCGGCAACTTTCATCATCTTTCCATAAGCATAGGCAATATAAAACATCGAGGTGAACACATGGTCATGCTTATATATTGAAAGTAAAAAGAAACCTAGGTTGTCCTCCTAGTAGCCATGTTATTGTTTGAAGAGAAAAACAAAAGGTTGCACCTAGTTGAGGTTGAAGGCATACTTACAAGCATTTGTGTTTGGAAAAGAGAAGGTCCATGGAGATGTTACCATCCTTTGTAATTCTTTGTTGCCTTCTTCCGGCATCTCCATGTATCGATGTGACTTTTGCTTTTGTCTTGATTTATTAATGCTCCTAAACTTCTGAATTTGATCTTGTATGCTTAATGGAGTCATTGGTCACCCTTCTCTTCAATGTTGTCATCACCATCTCCTCTTTCTTGTTCTCATCATCTCCTTGCTGTCTCTTTTTCATGGATTTCCCCCTCTGTCCAGAACAGAAAATATATCGAAATATAGCTCTATTGAAAAGTTTATGAAATTACCTTTCCAACGTGTGGTCATTCATCGAAAGCGGAGTTCGAACAAGGGAGCTATGTCCGTTTTACTTCAGCGCTGTGTGCTGTCCAAAATTGATTTCAGGACGTGTTGCACTCGGTGATTCGGGCATAACCGCTTGTAGGAACCTCCGATTGTCTTGATTCTTGATTTGTTGGAATCGTAACTTCATGGGGCTTCTAAATATCCAAAAATATCCAGTGTTTTCCCTTCGAGACCATGCAGAATTTTGATGAGATCGATAGCTCCTCGCGCATTGATCCGGTGATGTTAACGATCTTGATCATTCTATCTTCTAGAATGTCATGTTGCACTTCCGTGTTGAAGATTCAGGGTCTCCCCCATGCTTAGCATTTTGCTAGTCATGGAAGAAGAAGACAAAGCACTTCTTAGCCATCCTCCAATTTCCTTGTAGTGAGAGTCTTTATCTTGCCTGTAAGACGTTTTAAACGCACATTCTACCCCAAGGTGACGGTTGGGAGTAGATAGAATTGCCAACAATCCAACAATGTCTCCTAAGATTCTTAACTTGTGGCATAATTAGTTTAATGAGGAATAAAAACCTAATGAGTGTACGTGGTGCAAGGTGTGTATGCACATGATAGGAAAGCATATAAACAAAGACAATGTTTTCACCTAGTTCTAAACACCATGTTTACAACTAGGTTGCCGAATTTCTCCATATCCATAAAGGTTTATATATCTAGGGTTAAAACACCATGTCTATCCCTAAATCAATAACTCTTATAGCACAAGAAAAATTAAGCGCATTGCAAAGCTTATAAACTAACCAAAGCAACATGAAAACATATGAAAAGCCGGCTAGGTTTATCGAACTTAACGATGATGGTCCGCAATCATGTTTAAACACCACGTTTACACAAGATCACAAAAGGAAAATACTCATAATGCCTTATGAAGTATTAACATTGAAAATGAAGCATACATCATTAAGTATATAAAACAACCAAGCCAACTATGTGCAAAACATGTATACACAAAGAAACATCACGAGGACAACAAAATGCAATGCGTGCAAATAAATAAATATGAGCATGAACATGATGGTGGTTCTAAAAAGAAAAGTAAACTTAGATTAATAACCACAAGTTGATCATCATAAGATGGTGCCATTCTTTATTCTCTCTAAGAAAGTAGTAAAAATATAAAGAAACGGGTTGCCTCCCGAAAAGCGCTTCATTTAAAGTCATAGAGCTCGACTTTCTCACATACCTTGTTTTCGTTACATAGCCATGGCCCTTCATGCAAGAAGAAAAGGTACCAATGCAGCTTTAATTTACTTCCCATGTTGTGCTTGATCACTTATAGAAGACTTGCCCAAAGCATCCTTTTGTTTCATTGTTATCTCCTTCTTTATCATCCTTCGGTGCTGCCTTCACTCCATGATTTTTTTATTTCCAGAACAGAAAGTATACTCAAGCTCTACTCCATTGCACAGTGCACAAAGTTTCCTTTCCAACGAGTCTTCATTTGCTCAAATTGGACTCCGGACAAGAGAGTTACGTCTGTTTTACTTCGGCGATGAAATCTGTCCTGAAATTTCAGAACGCGCAACACTCAATGTTTTCTCCATAACTCCTTGCACGGGTCTTCAAACTTGTTGGTTCTTGATGCGTTGGAACGGTAATTTGATGGAGCTTCTGAATATCTCATTTTCTTCATTTGTACACCTCTGAACAAGCTCTCAAATTGATGAAGACAGCAGCATCCATCGCGGGATTCGGAGAGGTTGATGATTTATCTTGCAACTCTTTTAGGCATGACTTCTTTTTTCATTATTCAAGCCTTGTCTACATGGTTAGTGAAAATCGGGCCTTTCCCGACATATGATTCTTTAAGGTCATTAGCTTGACCAAGCGCAAAGCATGATCGAGATTTACAAAACTTATTGTAAACATACGCATCCATAATTAACACCACATGTGAATTGTAGCAACAAGTCAAGGTGTAAATAAAAGAAGCATATGTTTCATGCATAGCACTTAGCTCATCATTAGGCAAAGGTTGTTTAGGTGTGAGATTAATTGGATCAAAAATAAATGTTTCCTCTTTTTCATTCTCAAGAAAATCTAGCCTATCAACATGATCACTATTGGAACAAGGCATAGACATTAAAGTATCATTCATACTATTGGTTGAGCATGAGTATTTGAATTTATCAACATCAATACCAATAATATCTTGAGATTTCAGCGCGTACCTTGGCCTTAGAGCTTTTTGAACAAGAGTGATATTTGGTTCATCTAGCGGTGTTGAGGGCGAATCGATCTCAACAAGTGTAGTTGCCTCTTCATCACCATCTTGCAATTTCTTCAACTCATCATGTGGAACATGTAATCCTTCAACTATGTACGCATTCATCTCTTCTTTGAAGTCTTCTTTATCAACCAAATCTTCATCTTCAAAGACTTGTATGTTGCTTTCTTTATCTTCCACGTACCACATGTCGTCAAGATCGCTCATTGTTGATTCACTCTTTCCTTCCTCCTTGGGTACTTCCATGTCTTGATTTGCTAGTGTGTAGGCTTCAATGGCACACAAGCTATCATCTAGCTTGAGTCCTATCTCCTCCCATTTATCCTTTGAGTCACTAGGCTCATCACGGTTGTACTCTTCTCTTCCTTCATCATAAATCTTTGAGTTGTCAAACCGGTCGATTCATCCTTCATCTCCTTCTTCTCTTTCTTCTTCAAACATCTTTTGGATCGACTCTCCACTCATCTCTTGATCAAATATATCTTCAATTAGTTTGGCAACGTGTCGGCGTTCCTCCTTCCTTCGGTAGTTGATTAGTGGGGCGAAATCAACTTGAACCCAACCGGATTGCTTGAACTCCGCCAATGGTCTAGCATTCCACATACTTCGGCCTACATTCATGTTAGTTTCAACATTTTTAACATCCTAAATGACTTCTCTTACCTTAGGAAGTGGATCTTCAATTTCTTGTATGGTCGGTTCATCTTCCTTGACCTTCGGTTCATCTTTTTCATAAATTTCAGCAAGCACCTTGGGCTTGCTTTTGTCATTTTGCTCCTCTCGACAACATCTTTGCCAATCTCGTATTGTTCTTTGTCCATTGCTTATCCTTTGTAAGATTTGTGCGGCTTCACTAATTGTTTTATCCAATATATCACCGCCCGCACACATGCTTACAAAACGAGATGAGTTAGGGGTTAGTGAAAAATAAAAGGTATGCAACATCAAGTCACCGGAAAATCCCAAGTTCGGGCCTCGCTCAAGTAGTTCATTAAAACGGTCCCATGCTTCATCAATTCCTTCATCCTCTCCTTGCTTGAAAGTGAGCACTTGCCTCCTTAAGTCTTGGACCTTGCTTATGGGAAAGAACTTCAAAAGAAATTTCTTCACTAGCTCATCCCAATTTCCTTTTGCTTCAACGGACGCAAGTGTGTACCATCTTCGCGCTTCATCTTCAAGAGAGAATGGAAAAAGATTCCACTTGAACCAAGCGGCCGGAACTCCTTTTTGTTGCACCGTGTTGCATAACATCGTGAATTCCTTAATGTGTCTATATGGGTTGTCATCCTCCAATCCTCTAAATGGTTTTGTCGCCACTAACTTGATGATTCCAGGCTTCACTTCATAGTGGGTTGTAGCAAGCGTCAAATCTGATTTTTGCATCTCAATGTCTTCCTTTGACGGCATTGCTAGCTCCCTTAGCGACATCTCTTCGTCTTCCAATGGTGAGGTGAACAAATCCATCTAGGCACAAGAAAAGTAGAAAGAAAAACAAAAAAAAGATTTTTTTTTCTTTTTTTAGAAAATAAGGGTTAGGTGTTAGCAATCAACAAAATTAATACTAGATTAAACGTAGCAAACTGGCTTGCTCCCCGGCAACGGCGCCAGAAAAAGGGGCTTGTTGACGGATAAAAGACGTATCCCTCTACGATCCGCAAGCGTACGGACCCCACACCTTTTTTCACCACGGGATTCCCAAGGTTCTTGTCAATCCGCGGAGCAAGGGGATTGCTAGCGCTTAACCAAGTACTAATCTAGTTGAATGGAAAACCTTAGAAAGAGAGTATTAATCTAAAGGTAAAGACAATCTAACCTAAGTTAAACTAAGTTAAGTTGATCAAACAAATTGAGGGTTAAACTAGATGATAAAGGGGCGAACACAAGAGAGTGATTAAGAAAGATAAGCGTTCCCTCCCTAGGATCTAGGATAACATGGTATGCATCTACTACACGAAAGCGGTAAACCAATCTACCGGGGGTTGTGACCACGGTTTCGCCCTTTCCCTCCTCTCGTATCGTCACTACGCGAAGGTATTCGTGACTAGACCTATGATGGACACGGTATGTTGATGGAATCTATGGGAGTAGCGGATATCATACGCCCGAAAAACATGGTAGCTAACCTTAATCATCAAAGCATCATCAACATGAAAACAATAGATTGAAACCACAAATCGAGTAGCGATCACATAGCATGTATCCATCTAATCCTAGGGATGAACGGAGACATTACCCCATCATCTTACACGGATTGAAGCACATAGGGGTGATGGAGACTCCGGAGAACGTTGTCGATGAAGATGGCGGCGATGGAGCTTGGGAACACTCCTAGGCCAGCGGCTTGGAGTCCTCCTCTTGCTTCCTTCTCTCTGCCGGCGTTGATCCTTGCGACGAGCTCATCTAACTCTCTCCCTCATCTTGCGGCGGCGGTTTTTTCGGTGATTGGCGTCGGTAGGATGATTTGTTCGATGGGTAACCATATTGGGGAGCCTAGGGGGTTGTATTTATGTCCTTGAGGTGCCTTCGGGCATGCTCCACCTTGCCTTGCACGAAATCCTCCATGGGAGAGAAGCAAACTTGGTTTCCATAAAATCAGCCAGATTTTCCTGATTCACGGTCCTTCCTTGCCAACGCCATATCTCCCACGTTCGGACTCCAAATAATGCAAATTCTGTGTCCAGGTTGTGTGCCACGAAATTATCTTCAACTTTGGTATTCACTTCTTTCCTTAAAAACGAAGATAAGATCTCCAAATCGGCCTTGGAAGATAATCTGTTCTGATTTCGGACTGACTGCGCAGCAGGGATTTCGGGGGCCATATCTCCTAGCTCCCTTATCCAAATTGGGCCTTCCACATGTCCAAATCGAAGGTATCGTCGAGGCCCACAACTTTGGTAGTCAAACTTTTGCCATTAAAGACCGTTTAAGTCTCCGAATCTGTACCGAAAGATCATGCTGTCCAGAGCTGCGAGAATATCTCTCGGGTTGAGTTGATCTCGTTGGTAAGTCCCGGGAGTTTTGCGTGTTGATGCTTCGCTCTTTGGGTTGTTTGGAGTCTTGTTCACTTCGTGTCTTGACTTGTGACGGGCTTCATGATCTTCTCTTGAAGTGCTTGGTGAACTTATCCCGAAAGTCTCCTCTTTAACGTTAATTTCTGCGTAAACAACAAACTCCAAAATCGACATGCAAGTGTGAACTTGTTATATCATTAGTATGCCTAGTGGCGGGTTAGTTGCAAATCATAATCGAAACCAATGTATAACAAGTACTCTAGGTTGACGGAAATTCACCGTCAACAGGGCTGCATGGTCGGGCGGCGGGAAGGAGCCCGCGCCATCGGCGGTGCGGACCCGGGCGCTAAACACGAAGGTGTCGCCGCGGTTGAAGGCGACGGTTGGCTTGAAGTGGACGGGAGCCGTCGAGTTCGCCATGTGATCTCGGGCGAGAGCCCCTACCGGCGCGCCGGTGTCGGTGTTTTAGACCGGCAACCTACTACGGGGGAGTACCCGAAGTAGATGAATGTGACTCGCCGAGATCGGTAACTCGAAGGAAGAGACACGTGGCACACAATTTAGACAGGTTCGGGCCGCGAGGTGCGTAATACCCTACGTCCTGTATGCTGCGTAGCTCTGGATTGATAGGGCACGATTACAAGATGGTGCAATAGTGCGCCGTGAGTTGTATGAGAGGAGATTGGATGAGGTGATCCTAGAGATCGGTCCCTGCCTCGCCTTATATAGTCCGGGAGGCAGGGTTACAAGTCGGAGTAGGGAGAGAGTAAGTAGTCGAGTACGTCTAGGAGTCCTCTATACAGTGCGGAACATGTACAGCTCCCTAACCGAGTACTACTCCTGTGTAGTCCTTGTGCTCAACGCCTTCGAGTGCTTTGTGTAGCGCAAGCGGGTAGTCCCGGTGGGCCCACCGAGTAGTCGGTCCTGGTACCCACCGAGGTAGTGGGCCCAGGGAGGTCCATACGACAGTCGGGTTGGCGGCTTTATGTTGGGCCTTGTGGATAAGTAGGAATGATATGGTTTTTTAAAAGTCACAAAATAAATCTATTTTGCAGGTGATGCTTAGAGGAACGTTCTAGATCAGGAGTTGGTCTATCCTCTCAAAGGAGGATGGGAGATCCATTCTGAAGGAAGGATTTCAAATGTTGGAGACGGTGGCGCTAGAGATCTTTCACAAATCTGGATGGAATGCTCTAAACTGTATTGGCGTCTAGATTTTATTATGTGTTGAACTCCTGTGGGTCATGTCTGTTATTTTGCTTAGGGTGTGTTAGAAGAAATTGATGTACTTAATTAAAACACTTAAATCTAATTCATCTTACCCAGGATCACTAGTCAAATATAGATCACACCTAGTACTTAAATTAATGCAGAATAGGTCAAATAGATCTAATACCGGGTAATGGAGGAATCCATCTTGCCGGTCTTAGTTGGTGTAGACGATGACATCGGTCAGTGTAGTGCAGGGCGTCTCCTCTGCGGCGATGGCCTTCTGGTCGACGCCGATGGCTCCTACGGTAGGAACTCGGGCTTCCGAACCTTCCAGCGCCCTCACTAATCGGATAGACAAGGGTTTCGGTGGAAACCCTATAGATGGATAGACTTAGGTCGCCCAGGGGGGCTTCCTCTCTTATATAATGGCGTTGTAGGCAAGGGGCCGAGCCCAATGGGCTTAGTGTTTGCCTCCCGATCACCGGTGGAAAATACACTAAAATGACATGAATATCAACCACTTAATTAACATGATTCATAGAAGTTATAACTTAGCGTAAATCATGAATTAATAATAGCTTAAATAAATAACATAATTTATGCTATAAATATCTCAACTTAAAAGAGGACTAAAAAGTAGCTTTAATAACATATATCTTATGCAAATTCAAAAGCTGAGCTTAGTTGCAGTAATTAAACTACTGAGAATGGTAATTAAATTCGTAAGAAAAATACGAAACTGAAATTGAGCTTGTACTTAAATTTGGCCCGTAAACGGCCTACTCAGCCGCCGGCGCGCGCGGCCTGACAGCCCAGCGCGGCCCACTAACGGCGCGCCTCAAAGCGGCCCAGCGCGGCCCAGCGCGAATGGCTCGCGCGGCGGCTCTAAAACCGGCTCGGCTCGGCTGAGGGAAGCTGATGGCTCAGATCGGCTCGGCTCAGATTAAATCGTGGGCTGCAAACTAGGCCTTAAGACCAAAAACCCACGGCCGGGCCGGCAAAAGAAATCAGCCCAGGAAGAGCCGGCCGCACCCCGCCTAGATCGTGGCCGTCCGCCAGATCCGACGGTGGACGGCGCACGGTGGCAGGGGAGCTCGCATATAAGCCGCGCAGGGGGGAGTGAAACCGTAATCTCATTCACTCCCTCCCCCTCACTGTTCTCACCCGGCGGCGGCCATGGCCGGTTCGCGCGCCTGGGCGGGCGTGCCGGACCCCGCGCCGGCCGGTGGAGGAGGCGGCCACGGCGGCCGGCGAGTTGAGCGGGCGGCCGTGAGCCCCTCCTTCCGGTCGCGGCGGCGGTGGCCGGTGGCCGGCGGCCGGCGGCTCACCTCCTCCCCTCCTTTTCCTTCTTCAACACCACCTCAAGAACTGAGTGAGGATCTGTGCTTCAAGGTGAGTGGGGCGACGACTGGCTAGCTCGCTCGCGCGGGAGCCGAGGCTCTACCGCCGCGGGCGGCGGCGTCTCCCCCCATGACGGACCGCCGGGAGGCCAGGGGCTCCTCGCCGGCCGCCGCGTGCAACTCATGCGCGCGGCTCCGTCGAGGTCCTCCTTCGGTCTCCCATGATGGCGAGCCACTGATTTGGGAGGTGGCATGGTGGCGGCGCGGCGTCGACCGGTGGCCACTCATGCCCCGGTCGGCGCCGCCCCCACGGCCCTTATTTTTTTATTTTATTTTTTTGAATGTGATGGCGGCTCGGCCGCCGAGGTCAGTGACCTCTCTGAGATGATGGCGGCTCTGCCGCCTAGGCCCAAGGCCTCTTTTACTTATGCATTTACTTATTTGCGTCTTAGGATTTGGGAGACTTAGATCGGGTTAGGGTGTCGGGATGTTTGCTGATATCTGAGTTGCAATGTTCCCCTCCTTCTAATTGCTTCGTCTTAAAACTGAGATGTATGTAACGGAACGTGTAGATCTAGGACACGCGAAACCCTAACTCATAAATCTTAAGCCTTAAGCTGAGATTAAACTTACTGATGCGTACTGATCTTAACTTAAATAACTTAGCTAAGCATGAAAACCATATTGATCCATCTAATCTAAGCATGAATCACAACTAATCATGATCTTAGACAGGAACTAAAACTTAAATCTACACCTTAGATTGAACCGTGACCGAACAGAGGGCTTAGGGTTCAATTAGGGGATCTAATCTGACTAGATTAGGCGACTGATACCAATTGTTAGAAGAAATTGATGTACTTAATTAAAACACTGAAATCTAATTCATCTTACCCAGGATCACTAGTCAAATATAGATCACACCTAGTACTTAAATTAATGCGGAATAGGTCAAATAGATCTAATACCGGGTAATGGAGGAATCCATCTCGCCGGTCTGAGTTGGTGTAGACGATGACATCGGTCGGTGTAGTGCAGGGCGTCTCCTCTGCGGCGATGGCCTTCTGGTCGACGCCGGTGGCTCCTACGGTAGGAACTCGGGCTTCCGAACCTTCCAGCGCCCTCACTAATCGGATAGACAAGGGTTTCGGTGGAAACCCTATAGATGGATAGACTTAGGTCGCCCAGGGGGGCTTCCTCTCTTATATAATGGCGTTGTAGGCAAGGGGCCGAGCCCAATGGGCTTAGTGTTTGCCTCCCGATCACTAGCAAACGGGCTGACGCACGGTTTGGCTGACTTGAGGTCAACCAAAAATATCTAACAGGGTGAACATGTGGGCTGTTTGTTGCAACCTAGGTGTTGACGTGTGGGTCTGGTGGTTATTTGGTGCAGCATAGTTGCTGCGGTGTTCTTGATGTGGTTGTAAACAATTTGTGGAGTTGTTGAGGCCGGAATCATGTTCCTTTATTAAAAAAAAAGAAAGACCTGAATTTCAAAACCGTGGCGGGTACCTGATGACGTCGGGCTCCGCAGTGATCCAACCAAGCATGCTTGCGCTTGCAGTTGCAGTTGCAGCTGTGGCTGAACCGAATCTTGGGCCTGTGATCAGAAAGATGACTGCGTGATCGATTTCGGCGGTTACCTGTTGAATCAACTCGAAGAGAAAGAGCATCGGCAGAGTGGAGTAGCATCGATGCGGGCGGACAGAGCGCGCGCGGGAAACGGAATGCAAAACCATCGCGGGTAGTCTGGGCCGCGGGCCGCTGTTTGTTTAATAAGAACGCGGGCTTCCTGCTGCCCATTTCCTTTGCTGTACATGGGCCGACGACCTGTATGATGCTGATATGTATATATTCCATAACAATTTAAAGACCTCGCATTTCTCCTAACAAAAAGCTACACTATGAGTTAGTGTTTTGGCTCGTTAGAGTTCTTTTAGTAGCTTCTCGTATAACCATATTTACCTTCTTCAGCTGCTGCCGGTTAATGAGTTTTTTCTTGCTCAACCTAGAAAACGAGGCATAAGTCATCTCCAATTACGAAAAATAGGTAAAAACTAGAAAGACCGGCGCGGCGTTGCCGCTCCATGACATGTAGCCCGAGTTGATTGGTAGGAAGGTTGTGGATATTTTACAACATTTTAGGTTGTCGGCTAACTCCTTAAGAGTTTATGCTATTTCTTAGTTAAAAAGAAGGGACTATGGATTCATTATGATAGAGTTAAGGGACTTTTTCGCAAAATTTGGAGTTGTGGTTAGATTTGTAGATAGTTTATGTTCTTTTTCATAAAAGTCCGTGGACCATATATTACTTCATGTAAAGTTCAAGTTTGTTGAAGATGCATGGATCGCAAGTTAATTATTATAATAAAATTACATGAGAGGTGGTTTGAGGGAGGTTGATGTCGTCAAATTTTCTAATAGGTGGCTTAAAGAAATGTTGGTTTTTTAAATTTGAGGGGCTTAATTAAAATGTGGTTGGACTCTTCGTTTATTTTCGATAAAGTTTGAGTGGGTTCTATATAATTAGCGGCCCTCTTAGCATTCCTTCAAAGCTCTATATGGGGGCTTCGTAAAGTCGTTTGAAGGCGGTTAGAATGAAAATATATTTTTGCAAAGTTTGAGGGGGTTTACATAAAATTATCTTTGTGGGCCGAACTACATATTAATTTTGATAAAGTTTTAGGGTGACTTTGTAACGGTGACAACCCCCGTTGGCATTCCTTCAAAACTCGAGGTGATTTCCACAAAACCCGAGAGGTGGTCTTTCAAATAATATTTTCACAAAGTTTGAGGGGGTCTTTGTAAAATTACCGAGTGAGGGCTGAATTACATACTACATAGGCTGACACATCATAATTTTGTGTAAATAAAATAAATAAGAAGTTCGTAAAATATTATATATAATTATGTAAATATATAGTTTCGAGAGCCTTGTTTTTAAATAGGTTAGAACACAAATTCGATGGAAATATTGATTGAATAATATGATTTGAGAAGTCATTTGTTAATTAACAAAATCTGATGGAAAATAATGAATAATATAATTTAGAAATGGGATCAGGAATAAGTTAACATAAATTTTTAATCATGAATCCCACAATAGAATTGTGGGTCCCACAAAACAAAAATGTGTGGGTCCCACCTAATGTGGGTCCCATACGAATATCTCATGAATCCATGTGGGTCCTCGTTTTGTTGATGACGTGGCTCAATGTGGGGGCAAAAATCCCCCCACTTTAGGTCTTGTAAAAGATCGGGAAGGAAAATACTCTATTTGCATTCTTAAAAGAGCATTTGCGTATGTTTGGTTTGCAGGGGTGAGGGTTGAATTGTGGAGTCATTGCATAAAAACGGAAAAATACTCGAATCTCAGAAGAAAGTGAAATGGACCACACGTGTGGACCGTGTGCGCCTGCATTTTCCTTGTCATGCCGATTTTTTCTCAATTAGTGGGGGCAATAAATGAATATAGACAACTATATGTATATATTGATAGAGAGGTTGAAATATTAATACATATTCTCTTTAAAAAAAATGTTACAAGTGGCATGAAAAAGAAAAGAAACAAAGAATCCAAGTCGAATTTGACGTTAAAAAATGAAAAAAAAAGACGCCGAATTGAATTTACTTTGAAGTATTCCAGTTTCAACACTACTGAACCAACACCTGCTGACCTGCATCTCAATCTTCCAGAGGCAGGGCATCGATGCAACCGAACTGAAGACAGAATCTGCACCTTTGGTCTGGAGCATCAAACGATATCTGTCTGACTGTCATCACCACTCACCAAACCATCATGAACTCCTCAGATGTGAGCATCCTGGAATGGCGATCAGCGATCGGCAGATTGCTAATTCGCTACGCATTGCCCAACCCGCAACGCGCGCTACCGCCCCGACAGGTACGAGAGCGCGAACGAATCGATCACGCTCACCACCGACGACGCCGTCCTGGTCGATCCCGGCGGCAGCGTGGGCAGCCCGAACGGACCGCCGCCGCGGTGCGCGTGCGCGGCGGGGTCGAGCGCGAGCAGGTCGACGATGATCATGTCCGACGGCGGCGGTGGCTCCACGGCGGCGCCTCCCCTGGCCTCCAGCATCTCCACGACGCGCGCCATCGTCGGCCGCGCGCCGGCCTTCTCCTGCGCGCACCACAGCGCCACGTGCGCGAGCCGCCGCACCCCGGCCTCGTCCACCGACGACGGCGCGAGCCGCCGGTCCAGCACCTCCATCACCCGCCCCTCACGGACCTTGTCGGCGACGACCTTCGGGAAGTAGGTCCACCGCCGGGATCCGCCGGGGGCGGGCTCCGCCTGCAGGTTCCGCCGCCCGCCGAGCATCTCCATCAGCACCATACCGTAGCTGTACACGTCGGACTTCTCCGTCACGCCGGCGCCCAGCAGCCACTCCGGCGCCAGGTACCCCGTCGTTCCCCGCACCGTCGTCACCACCCGGCTCTGCTCCTTCCCCATCAGCGTCGACAGCCCGAAGTCGGAGAGCATCCCCCGGAGGCGGTCGTCGAGGAGGATGTTCTCCGGCTTCACGTCCAGGTGCACCACCTTGGCGCGGCAGTCGTGGTGCAGGTACGCCAGCGCCTTCGCCACGTCGACGGCGACCTGGTACCGCTGCAGCCACGTCAGGCACCGCCCGCCGCCGCCGTGCTGCGGGAATATCCACTTGTCGAGGGACCCGTTCTCCATGAACTCGTAGACGAGGAAGCGCGGGCCGTTCCGGACGAGGCAGAAGCCGAGGAGGCGGACCAGGCTCACGTGCTGCACGCTGCCGATCGCCGACACCTCCGACCGGAACTCCTTGTCCACGTGCGCCGACCCGTCGATCCGCTTCACCGCCACCGCGGTGCCGTCGTCGAGGATGCCCTTGAACACCGTCCCCGACGAGCCCCGCCCGATCACGCACTGGAAGTCGTCCGTCGCCGCCGCCAGCGCCGCCAGCGAGAATCGGCTCGGCAGGCCGGCGACCTTGCGGAAGAAGCTGTACTCCACCCGCACCGATACCTCCTCTCCGCCACCGCCGCCGTCCATCGACGGCCGCCTCGCCATGCGCTCGGCCCGCCCCTGGTGACACAGCAGCGCCGCCACGGAGCCCGCCAGCACGGCCGACAGGATGACCGCCGTCGAGAGGTAGAAGGGCCTCGACAGGCGGAAGCAGAGGAACAGTGAGAGCTCGAGGGCAACCAGCACGACGGCCGCCACGCCGGCGAGGATCTTGACCGCCTTTCCCTCCATCGATCACGCCAACGCCGCCATCACTTCGGTGACGCCGCTCAGTTGCACCAGTTCGCCACTCGTCTGACTTGCGTTCCGGCACTTCGTCGTCGCTAGCCGAGCTAGTTTTGACGGGATGCACGCATGGGAGGGTGAGAGAGATGACATGAGCTCTTTTGACGAATTTAACGACAGTGATGTCTCAACCAATCCTTGAGGTTTGGTTCTTGTAGCAAAATTCTGACTTGATCAGAGAAAGGATTATGGTAGGTAGTTAGGGAAGAACGGTTCAGATGAAGAGTTGGATCAACTAGCAGTGCAGATGGTACCTCGTCGTGGCGAATTCAAGAAACAATCACTTGCATGGTCAAATTGAGGAAAAAACACTGATTCAACGGCTCGGGTGACATCAGTTTGTAGTGGATTTGTGTGGTGTCGGTGTCTCAGTGTGTGTGCTTTGGCCAAATCCAAAGTTGAATGTTTCGTCCATAACGGGTTCAGCATTTATGCAGCATCAGTGATTCTCTGCTACGCTGGCATTCAGCATTTATGCAGCATCAGTGATTCTCTGCTAAGCTGGCATTCGGAAAATATGGATCAAGGACGAACAATGATATCTTGACTGATTCGTTGAAACCTCTGCTTATATCTGATGAATTCTCAGACAGCAACTGCAATTTCAGCAGACCAATGTGTGAACAGTATTCAAAATTCAGACAACAAATCTTTCATCAGCGGATTTGTAAAGGCGACCGGAGAACACAGTATCATCCAGACATATTTGCATTTGTTTTTCGGATATTGATTCAGCAGAACTTGTGCTGAATAGCAAAAGTACACCGTTGTGTAACGAATTCCATTATTTGTATAGCCGAGTTTCTTAAGTGATTACTATGTCTTACAAACCATGTGCTGCTCCAGCTTCCAAATCAGGTAGACATGGTCTACTGAACTCTATAAGGCCCAAATGCTGAAGTTTTCCACAGCTTCAACGCTGCGACAAAAAATAATATTAGCACCCGATTTTATTGTCATTCCCTACACAACCTTAATGATGGTGGTCATCATCATCATCATGTCCATCAGGGGATCCTCCTTCTCCAATCACATTAAGCTGCAGATAAAGATGGAAGCTTGTAACTCAGCAAACGTTTGCTCTTGGAATGCAAGGACCTTATGCCAACAGGAAACCATACCGTGAAATATTGAGTACAGACCGGGCATTCATGTGGCTTGCCTTTCTCCAACCAAAACCACAGCACATCATGCTCATCTTCTGCAGAAGGCCAGTTACAATTGCAGTATAGGCCAATTAGAAAACTGAATGGTTCATTCATTTTTCTCTCCAGATAAGATACAGGCAAGGGTTTGAATTCTGGAACCCTCTTGGTTGAAAAACTCAAGGGGTATTTAGCATCAGCAGTAGTGTACCTCCTTCACCACCAGGACAACCAACAATCCTTTTGTTGTAGTATGACTGAATCACAGCAGGAGCTTCCTATTCAAGGAATAACATAGACGACATCAGTTCAGAACACTTCACAAGAATAAAAAAATAACTGAAAATGATGCAAATGACACATGTAAGCAAAACCACAATTCATATAGCACACTACAAAGTGATTCACCGACAGGCTGAATGCAACCTAGTATCAATTGGTTGGCTGACAAATCTCACTGAATTCCCAACTTATTGAGTCACAAGACAAAGTCATGACAATAATAAACCACAAAGAAGAATCAGTCGTACAAAGACCATCTACACAGCGCGTTACAGAAATTCAGGATAGCCTACATTAGAGTCTAAGAAATACAAAAGACAGACATCTAAGAAATGACATATTCCACTTCAAGAACAGAGTGACTTCTATTGAGTATTCCATAACGAACAGGACAGCATTGTGGATTGTTCAACTAGAGCTCTTCATGACACCAATGCTTGTTTGGACAGGAACACACTGAAGAAACATATATCAACTTAATTCCCAGAATTTTCGAAATGAAACTGCAGTTACATGATACAAGTCTTAAATCGGATCCTGAAGCAGCACCAGAAAGATAAACAGCAGTAAACAGAACAAGGATCACCAGATAATCCAATCAACTAGCAAAATCAAGATGCATGTAGGTATTGAAAATTCAATAGGTGTCCATAATTGGTGCTTAGAAATTAGTATGCTAAAGAAAACCTTAAAAGTTGATTGAACATGCTACTACAATTGATCTACTATAGTGTGAATTCAAAAAAAAATTTAAGAACTTACTTTAAGAAAAAATACATTTGATAAAGTGTGTGAGCCAATACTATTATATGCCACAAAGTATGACCACAAGCCACAAACTTATGTGTCCCAGGAAGTCTAAACAAGTTAGGATAAAATTGAAATGAAGTTGGATTGGGGCTCAGCCTACAGGCTACAGCCCTACAACTCAATAGCTAACAGAACTAACAACACTAGTATGAGCATGAACTTAAGAGCCCAAACAGATCTGGATAGCTTATAAACTTTAAACTTCAAAATGATTCATCGGTCTCATAATTACTGCCATAAATCTTCCACGGCTCAAGAAAAACACCCAATTGTGGAGAACTTCTTTTTTTCGAGAATCAGTGGTGGAGAACATATGTGAGTTGTGACACATTACCCTGAATAAAGTAAAGACGACTAGTGATTGGTCAGCTCTTATCTCAACATCTGAAAATAAACTACTCTGTATCTTCACCTATCACACGGAATATGTTCAAACAAGTATCTCATTTCACGCGGACAAACAAATTAATCTAAATGAACATGTCACATCCACAACGGCAAGTCAGATGATCGCACATTGACATTTCAACACACGTTCACAAGTCATAACCCCATCCTAAGCAGACCATTCAGTGGCCCCAGTTGCTCACGCATCAAAGGGAATGTAGAAGATATCAGACGGAAAGCCCTCACCTTGGTGCCAAAGGGACCGACCGGGGCGTCCATGTCAAATCTCTTCTTTCCCTGTACAGCAAAACAAACCAAATCCAACAAAATTCATTATCTTTTTCACCAACAAATGATAGCCTGCAATAAGAAATGAAGCGGCGGCAACCGGCAAAGCGACCGTGCGGGGAGACCTGGAGCTCGGCCTCGATCTCCTCGCGCTCGAGCCCCGTGGCGATCGGCATCACATCTTCAACCCTAGTCCTCGTCCAGGCCGCATCTGAAGAAAAAACGCAATCTCGCCATCAAATCGGGGCTACGGCCTGACTGCCTGAGCTTGTGGGAAACGGGAAGGGCCGTTACCGAGAGTGGAGAAGAGGAGGGGCGCCGGTGTGCGACGGAGACCAGGCGCGGTGGCAGCGAAGACCGCCGGGGATCGGGGGACCAGGGCGGAGCGGTGGTGGCGGAGGAGGAGGGAGGTGGCGCGCTTCCACATGGCGGGCGGCCAGTGAGGCAGCGGCGGCACCAGCGGACGGTAGAGAGAGGGAAAGAGGGTGCGTAGGACAAGGCTAGAAAACAAGAAAATGCTCCTGACAACTTGGGTGTTTTGAGCCTACAGGGTACTACAGTGTGTTGAGAATATTCCATGTGATCAATTAGTGACGAAAGGGCGCGTGGGAGCGTGCCTCCCTGAAACTAGCGTCCTTTGACAGATGTATAAATATCGGATTACTGTTCATCAATAAAGACTACAGTTCACTTTTACCGTTCCCATTTACATTCAACACGTTATCAGCGCTCGAACTGCGAGCGGAGAAGAAAAGAGGAATCGGAGCCGACCGCCGCACGCGAGGCACTCCTTCTCTGGAGCGCCATGACGGCATCTCCGTCGACCCCGGAGGTCATCCCTGTCTATGCCGAGCCGCCGAACGTCGTCGTCTCCTCGGCGCCAGTTCCAACCTTGACCCGGACTCCACCCGCTCGCATCCAAGTAGCCAATGTGGCCTACTGCGATGCGCACGGGTGGACGGCCGTGGTTCAGGTACCGGTTTTCTTGTGCGACTTGCCTCTGGACGAGTCGACACCGCCGACCACCGGCGTTGTTCCTGCATCACCAGCGAGGGAACCCGTGGAAGTCCACATGGACGCAACATGTGCTCCTTCACCCGTATCAGGCCACCGCCGCAGCAGATCTCCATCCTCGCTGCCGTCGCCACCTCCCCGAACGGCACCGAGGGTGAACGGGCCGGCTACTGCAGCCGGTCACCCGCTCGCCAACGGCCACGCCCAGGGGACCCTCGCGGCCCGAAGGGGCATGCCACCGCGAGCGTCTCTTCTCCGGAGACGCCGGCGACACCGTCGTCGAGCCGGCGCTGCAGGCCCCACCGCCACCACCTCGGTCTTCACCGCCGGTCGCCCCCACGCTCCGCGGGCGTGGATCAACGTCCCGCACGCCCGTCCGCTCCTCCATCACCGGGCCTCGCACACGTCGTCGTTCGCTCGCGCGGCGGCCGAGCTCGGGGACTCAAGGCGGCGGGCGCGTCGGCGAGGAAGCCGGCGCGCCGGGCTTCTCCTTCCGAGGAGAGGCGTGGCACCCCTCCTTCTTGAGCAGCACCGGCGTGGGTGAGGAAACCGCCGGCCCGGCCTCGTCAACGGTGACCGAGGTGCGGGGGCCGGTGGTGGTTCTCATCCTCAATCTAAGCCGGAGCTCACGCTCGGGTGGCAAGAAGGACGGCGGAGGGGCGGATCCACTACAGGAAGGCGGCCGGCGGCTTCGGAGGGCAAGGAGGCGGCGACGGCGAGCGGCGGCGCGCGGCGGCCAACTGCGGCCGCACCGCGGCTTGGGGGAGGCACGGTGCGCCCTCTCGCTCGCACCGCCTCCGGCGTGGATGGGGGCGCGAGGCCCGCCCTCGTCGACGGCGACAGGTGCGGGGGGCGGTGGCGGCCTCACCCCCGATCCGCACCGGGAGGCCGGACTTTGGTGGCGGCTTGTCAAGCGGAGGGGTGGATCAACCACCGGAAGACGGTCGGCGGCCTTGGACGGCGAGGGAGGAGGCGGGATGCGGCGGCGGAGGAACCGGCGGCGCGGAGGAACCGGCGGCGCCGCCGGCCTCCCGTGGGCGCGATGCGGTTGGGGGCGCGGTTAGGGTGGGAAACCCTAACCGCCCCTTCTTATACCGCGGCGGCGCGGTTCTGTCGAGCCGGGCGGCCGCACCGGTTGTTGGGCCGGCTGTTGGACCGCCGTGCGCAACGCGCGGCCGGCCGGGCCTCGGCCGGCCGGGCGCGCGCACGGGCCGGAGATGGGCCACACGACCGCGAGGCTCGCCGGCCGGCTAGGCCCGGCCGCCGCGACGGCACCTCGCCAACCGATGGGCGGGGCGGCCGCACCCGCCGAACAGGGGCGCGCGAACAGCCGGGCCGGGCCGGTGCGACGGTGACATGGGCCGGCTGGCCATTTTCGCTAGGCTGGGCCTCGGCTGGCCGTGTAGCTTTGCCGCATCTATGTTTTTCTTTTATTTATTTCATTTAGAAATTTCCAGCAGTTTATATTTCAATCCATAGATATTAGTCTATGTTAATTACTGTTGTTTATCACTGTTTAGTCTTGTCACTTTACTAAGTCTAGATCTATCATGTGATGGTTATGTACAAATGTGTTTTTATCACTTATGTACTTTGCAATTTCGATATTAATGTTAGTATGTTTGTGTAAATATTGTCACTTTCATACTTAATTTCGTTATTGCTATATTTTGTTCACATACATCATCTCAATGCTGTAATTTTCTTCATTAGTAAAATATTACTAATGATCTCTTGCAATTAATTATACATTTCTCTCAAAATTTTGGGTACAAACATTAGGTGATAGAGATCATACCCATGAATATGGATTTTGACGGTCTATCACTAAAGGTCTACATCATGCTCATTTTGAAAATTGATGACTACCTATATAATGTTCCCAAAAACAAGGATTAATTATGAAAGAATCACAATGGCTTACACTATAAAAGTGACTACCATTGAGAATTTTGGTTTACACTATTGTAGTGACTACCAAATTCAATGCTCAATCGTTAACTTGAGTATACACATGGTGTGATGGAGACCTTAGCAAAGGTTGCATTTAATTCATGACGAATTATTTGCATTCAGACCATGCTTTGGCACCAAATTATTTCTCTATCATTTTGATCTACTATATGCCCTATGGCATTTGAGACTATCTACCATGTATACGAGTTGATGAGATTAAAAAAATTGAGAGTTTACATGCTATTTGTTTACCTTTTACTTTTATTAATCTTTCGAGAGTTATGTTATTAAATTAATTTGCATTTATTACAACATTATTTAGCCACTTGATTATATTTCATTTATGAATTATTGAATCATGTGGTCCTACTTTGTAGGCTATGGCCATGGTAAAAGAGTTCGATGAACTCGCCATTGATGGCCACAATTACCCCACTTGGGCTTTAGATATAAAGATCAACTTTGCATCCCGTGGACTTGCCATACCTTAGCGAGCCTACTGCAGGTGTCGTTTTGGATGAACAAAAGAAGTTTGACGCCCTTATGCTATTAAGGTCTCACATCCACAAGGATCTCAAGCAAGAGTACCTTATGGAGATGAATCCTCATGTTTTATGGCTTGCGCTTAAAGAGCGTTATGATCAGCAAAAGGAACTCATTTGGCGGGAGGCTAATCATGAGTGGAACCATTTACATTTGCAGGACTTCAAGTCCGTTGCAGACTACAATCATGATGTTCATAAAATTTGCTCTAAGTTGAAGTTTTGTGAGAAAGAACGAACGGATGTTGATAAGATTGAGAAAACTCTTTCTACCATGCTTCCTGCGGATCGAGTCTTGCAACAGCAGTATCGGGCTAATAAATTCACTCAATATTCTCAACTTATCCACACATTGACTCAGGCCGAGAAACATGATGAGCTTCTAATGAAGAACCATCATAAGCACCCGACAGGTGCAGCACCTCTTCCTGAAGTTCATAATGTGCAGGGTAAGGGAAAGAAAAATAAGAGAAAGTTCAAGGGATCCAATTTTGGTGACCCCAAGAACAAGCCCGACAAGAAAACTTTCAACAAAAAGCACAAGCCTTATCATAAGGGTAAGCGAGGTGGTGATGCTAAAGCAAAAAATGACTCTAAATGTCATAGATGTGGCACTTTTAATTACCTTGCTAAAGATTGCCATACTCCAAAGCATTTGGTAGCCCTCTACCAAAAGTCTTTAAAGGATGCAAAGCAAAGCAAGGACAAAGAACCAAGATATGAAGCACACTTCAATCTTGCACCTGCTGCGAACAAGGAAGTGGGTTGTTCAAACACCAATGACAACCTAGATCTCATGAAGGAGAAGCTTCCCACTACCGATGACATGCTCGTGGAATTCACCTCAAACGACATGTTTGGAGACTTGGAATAAATTGTCTCAAGCCGAAGCTACTATTTTATTATAGTGTGGGATTATTAAGTGTTGTAATAATTGTGCAAACTCTACGTGTGGGAGACGCAAACTTGTGAGATGGATGTATTGTGATAGTACTTATGTATTGTAATGTTGGATGTTGTAATACATTAGTATGTATCTAAATAAGAAGTCTTTTAATTATGTATTACTTTCTTATTTATGATAGATGTCTTCTGATGTCAATCCAATGGAGGAGGAATTATGTATTGTTGATAGTGGTACTACCAACACAATACTAAGGGAGATGAAATATTTCCAGACTCTTAGAAAAAGAAGAGGAAATGTTATGACCATCGCGGGAAGCGATGCTTTAATAGTTGGTTCAGGACGAGCCACTATTGTTCTCCCTAAGGGTACACAATTGACGATAGAGGATGCATTATTGTATCCGGAATCGACACGAAACCTACTAAGCTATAAAGATATCCGTAAGAATGGTCTTCATGTGGAAACACATGTAGATGGCAAAGAAGAATTCATTTGCTTCACCAAACTTACAGGATATGGCAAGAAAATTTGCAAGAAAATACCCTCCTTCGAATCTGGATTGAACTACACGTACATAAAACCAATGTCTCTTGTTGCATATAAAGTAATTTTCCAAGATGTCAATTCATTCCAAACTTGGCATGATAGACTTGGTCATCCAGGTGTTGGCATGATGAGGAAAATTATTAGCAATTCCATTGGTCATAACTTGCACAAAACAAAATTCCCACAATCCTTGGATTATGTTTGCACAACATGTGCAACTGGGAAATTGATTTTAAGACCATCAACACTTAAAATAAAGGTTGAACCACTCAAATTTCTTGAAAGAATTCAAGGTGATATTTGTGGGCCGATTCAGCCAGAATGTGGACCGTTCAGGTATTTCATGGTGTTGATAGACGCATCTACTAGATGGTCTAGTGTGACTCTTTTGTCGACACGCAACCATGCTTTTGCCAAAATACTGTCTCAACTAATACAGTTGAAGACACATTATCCTGAACATAGAATCCAATCAATTAGAATGGATAATGCTGCTGAATTTTCATCCCATGCATTCAATGATTATTGTATGGCAACGGGAATTCAAGTCCAGCATTCAGTGCCATATGTCCACACTCAAAATGGCTTAGCAGAGTCATTGATAAAGAGAATTAAACTCATTGCAAGACCAATGTTGATGAATTGCAAGTTGCCTACATCGTGTTGGGGTCATGCGATGCGCACGCCGTGCGACTCGATTCAACTACGACCAACCGCATATAATGATAACTCCCCATTAGAAATGGTACATGGACATCCACCGAGTATTTCCCATTTGCGTAAGTTTGGGTGTGTTGTTTACATACCCATCTCACCACCTCGGCGAACATCAATGGGTCCACACGAAAGTTGGGGATCTATGTGGGATTTAAATCTCCGTCAATTATCAAGTACATAGAACCTATGACGGGTGATCTATTTACTTCCGATTCGCTGATAGTATCTTCGATGAAGATCATTTTCCGGCATTGGGGGGAGAAATGTACCATAAAGATCAATGCCGAGAAATTAATTGGAATGCTAAAAGCATGTCCTTTTCTGATCCACGTACTATGGAAACTGAACAACAAGTTCAGAGGTTATTAGATTTGCAAAATATTGCAAATAATCTGCCAGATTCGTTTACCAATTACAAAGGGGTTGTTAAATCCTTTAATCCTGCAAGGAATGTGCTTGAAAGAGTGGAGGTACCAAGGAAAACCACTCAAATAATACCTCTTGGAAGCAAGAGGGGGAGAGGCAATTCCCATATGCAAGATAAGAAACAAAAGCAAATGGTAAACGAAGGTCAATTCTTTGTTGACGCAAACTTTGTTGGTAATCAATATCTCTTGGAGAGATTTGAGTTGATACCTAGTCCTCTTATGTGCACAGATTTTGAGGATGGGACATCTAATGACCCGAGATCAATCGTATTGGGAAATCATGATGATCTTACAAGGGTTGATGAAATTTCCATTAATTACATAGAGACTGGAGAGTCTTATGATCGTAGCAATACGAAGGTCGACATTTTATTCTCTGAACAAATTGCTGAAGTCCTTCATACTGATCCAGATCCAAAGTCCATGGCAGAGTGCATGAAGCGCTCAGACTGGAACAAATGGAAGGAAGCAATTGAAACAGAGATAGCCTCGCTCACTAAAAGGGAAGTGTTTTCTGAGGTATTACTGAAACCTTCCAATGTTAATCCTGTTGGATTTAAGTGGGTTTTCGTCCGGAAACGGAATGAAAACAATGAAGTGGTGAGATATAAAGCAAGGCTAGTTGCTCGGGGCTTCACGCAAAGGCCGGCGTTGATTTCAACAAAACTTATTCTCCGGTTATGAGTGGCATAACTTTTAGATATTTGATATCTCTCGGAAGTACAAAATCGTCTATCTATGCGAGTTGATGGACGTAGTACCGCATACTTGTATGGGTCACTGGATTCTGATTTATACATGAAAGTTCCTGATGGAATTAGTATACCAGATCCCGAGGCAAATCGCAACATGTTTTGTGTTAAGTTGCAGAAGTCATTATATGGCTTAAAGCAATCAGGCCGAATGTGGTACAATCGGTTAAGTATGTTCCTTAAAAATAAGGGATACATAAATAATGATGACTGTCCATGTGTTTTCATTAGGAAAACTACAAATGGATTTTGTATTGTATCTATCTACGTTGATGATATAAACTTCATTGGCAATAAACAAGATATCAACGAGGCACGTCATCATTTGAAGGCGGAGTTCGAAATGAAAGATTTGGGTCAAACCAAATTTTGTTTAGGCTTACAACTTGAACATTTACCATCTGGGATATTTGTATACCAAGGTGCCTATATCCAGAAAATGTTAGAAAAATTCAACATGGATAAAGCCTACCCATGTAAGACTCCTATGGTGGTGAGATCTTTAGATATTGAGAAAGATCCTTTCAGACCACAAGATGAGGATGAAAAGATTTTGGGACCTAAGGTTCCTTATCTAAGTGCCATTGGAGCATTGATGTATCTCGCTAATAGTACCCGACCGGACATTGCATTTGCAGTGAATCTACTAGCAAGACACAATGCAGCTCCAACGAAACGACATTGGGTCAGAGTTAAGACCATATTCAGGTATCTTAATGGCACTAGAGACCTTGGATTGTTCTATCAAAGAAATCCAGATCAGAATCTTTTAGGCTATGCAGATGCAGGCTATCTATCTGATCCCCATAATAGTAAATCTCAGACAGGTTTTGTCTTCATGAATGGTGGAACTACTATCTCTTGGAAATCATCCAAGCAGACTTTAATATCCACTTCCACTAACCATTCTGAGATCATTGCATTATATGAAGCATCACGAGAATGTGTGTGGCTTCGTAGAGTGGTGGGTCACATATTGAAATCATGTGAAATCCGTTCACTTGATACACGTACCATTATCTTTGAAGATAATGCTGTTTGTGTTGCACAAATGGAATCAGGTTACATCAAAAGTAATTTGACCAAACACATTGCTCCCAAGTTATTCTATCCCCATGAGTTACAAAAGAATGGGGAAATTGAGATTCTGCAAACTAAGTCATGTGATAATCTTGCTGATTTATTCACAAAATCTCTACCATATTCATTATTCCATAAATATGTTGAAGGAATTGGTATGAGGAGATTTAGAGACTTGCAGAAATCTGGGGGAGTACATATGAAAAATTAATCCTTTGTGCATTGTATTGTACTCTTTTCTTTATATGAGTTTTACTTTGAGGATTTCTCATATAAAGTTTTTAATGAGGCAATATCAGCATTATGTATGATATATCATCTTATTTTTCCCCACAGGGGTTTTTTAGGAGATGATATTTTACGAGCATACACTTGATTATCATGGTGTTTTCTCATATATTTTCCCATTGGGTTTTAAGGAGTTTTATCCTGATATATCAATGCATATCTAAGTTTTTCCCACATGGTTTTTCAAGATTAAATATTATGATGAACATGGAGTATCTAGAAGATAATTGATCAGGGGGAGTGTTGAGAATATTCCATGTGATCAATTAGTGGGCAATTAGCAACTGCTAATTGCAGTTACCATCTCCCCACGAAGGGGCGCGTGGGAGCGTGCCTCCCTGGAAACTGGCGTCCTTTGACAGATGTATAAATATCGGATTACTGTTCATCAATAAAGACTACTGTTCACTTTTACTGTTCCCATTTACATTCAACACAGTGTACAGACTACAGACCGGACCCGACGTGGCGACGTCCCCACTTTAGGTGTAAAATTCTTTTGCAAAATGAAACAAAGTTTATATAAAAATCAAAAAAGATGTGTAACTAATTTGAACAACTCCAAAACAGAAATCATATGCGCTCAGTTTACACCATTGGTAAAGCAGCATTGTTAATTTTTGAAAAATATAGCAATTGATGACCGGGCTTGATTGCAAAATACGGAATTGTTTTTTTTTTTGCAAAGTATTCTACAAACAAGTGCACCGACGTCGATGCCGAAGTTTTGTGCTTAACTCAACATACTACCCGGCAAGCCAACGGCGCGCGTGCCGCACCGCACCCTTGTGGCGCGACGGGGTGACCCCCGCGTCGGCACGCCATGCCTTCACGCGTCCGCCCGCGTCAGTCACACCGCGTCGCTGACGGGTAGACCCCGCCTATCGGCGCGCACCGCACCGCACCGGACTGCACACGCCGCTGCACTGTTCCATTATGGCTCAACCGAACCACGACGACACCGAACCGTCCGACCACTTTCCCTCGCCCTCTCACAGACCTGACTCGTGGCCCCACCTGTCATCCCCGACCCCGGCTCACCTTTTGCCAAATGGGGAAAACACCACGCCGGACTTTGTCGTTCGCCCGCGCCACGCCCTGTTCCTCATGTCGTTCTGTTGAGTAGAGCACGCCGTAATGGCTCCTAACCCCGTTGGCTAACCCTAGCCGCCGCCTAAGCCATTAGGAAGGACGGGAGTGCCCTTTGCCCTTGACACAAACCAACGAGGGGCCATGGCCGCCGCCATGGCTATAAAAGCTGAGACCCCGAGCGTTTAGGGTTTCCCTAGCTGCCGCGCCACCTTGGTGGCCTTCCAACGCAACCCTAGCCGCCACGAGAAAGGAGAGGAAGGGGGAGAAGAAGGCGGGAAAGGAGTTGATCGCCGCCGGAGCATCACCACCGCCGGAGCCGAGGAAGACGACGTTGCGTCCTCCGTCCCGGCTCGGCACTGCACTGCATGGCTTCCGACTCGCCACGGCCACGCCTCGCCACTGCGCCGCCAGCCTACGTCGCCAAGCCCCACGGTGAGCTCATTTATCCACCTCGCCGTGTTGCCGCCGTAGTTGTCGCCGCCGCGTTCGCTGCGATTAGCTAGCGTAGGCCTCGCCGCAGCTTAGGTCAGCCGCTTGCGCACACGCACGCGGGCACGAGACGCGTGGAGCGCCACCCTCTCGCACCGTACGGCGCGGGGAACGAGCGCGCCGCCGCACCGGCACGTCACACCGCCATGGCCGCAGCACGGGCCATGGTGAGCCTCGTTCCCCGTGTTTTCGGCCGCCTCGCTTGACGAGAGCAAAGCCGACGACGTCCGCCTCGCCGTTGCGCTCGGATCGGTGAAGAAGACGACCAGATCTGGTCGAAGGAGGAGCCTTCCGAGGAGTCGCCGCCACCACCGGAGTTCCGCCACGCAGCTCGTCGACGTTAAGTCACCACTGCGAGTTATGGTCATCACCGATGGGCCTAACACACGCGTAGTGACCCCCTTGATGTAGAGCACGGCTCAATTCGAGCTTTTCTTCTTAGAATAGACCAGCCCGACGTCCGCCATCGTCACATCACTGCCGCCGCCGCCGTCGAGCTTCACCGAAGGACCCTAACCCCGCTAAATTAGTCCGCCGGCCCCGCCTTGACCCCTATATGTGAATGCACTAGCCAACCGGGAGCTTTAGCACGGGAAAAGGGGTTTCCGAGCGCGCGCCGCCGCTCGCCGCCGCCACGGGCTCAACGTCGGCCGCCGGGGAGGGCGGGGGTGAAGAAATGGAGGACACATCGTGCTCGCGACGAGGAGACGAGTCGAACCTTGTAGGTAACGTGCCCTTTTGCGATGGTCGTTAGGTCACTGGAGATGTCACCGGCGGCGAGGTGCGCCGCCGCGCCGACACCGCGTCGTCGTCGGCCAGAGGAAAGAAGAAGGGAGGAAGAAGGAAGAGGCGGCTGACAGCCCAGCCCCACGTGGCAGCGACGTTAGAGAGAAAAGGAAGAAGAGGGAACCGGTCACTCTGGGCGTTCGGTTAACCGAAACCGATCGGTTCGGTTATTCGGTTAATTCGGTTACCAGCGAACCTAGAACCGATCGGTTCCTCAGAGAACTCGGAACCGAGGCTTTTCGGTTTCGGGTAATTCGGTTCGGTTTCGGTTCTAACCGAAAGGAACCGAAATTTTCAAAACATAAAAAAACAGCACATTCAAATGCAAATTTTGACAGCATTTCATCTCTTTTTTATGCACTCAACAGAGACAATTTAAGGAGCAATAAGCATAAAAGCAGTACGACACATATATTTCGGTTAGTTCAGTTATTTCGGGTACCCGAGCCCTAGAACCAAATTAACCCGGGTTATTTCGGTTCCTAAGATCCGGGAACCGAATTAGGAACCGAAACCGATCGGTTCAGTTACTTCAGTTCGGTTCTCGGTTACTTCGGTTCGGTTCTCGGTTCTCGGTTTTTCGTGCCCAGAGTGAGGAACCGGCACCGACACCTTGGACCCACCTATCATAGGCCGATAGAGACAGACTGACAAAGGCGGGCCCCCTTGTCGGTCCGGCCCACGTGTCGGTTGTTGACCACGTTGACTTCGACGTCGCGCATGACGTTAGCGGGGGTCCCCACTGTCGGACCGGTTGACCGCCTTGACCGCCGACATCGGCATGGCGTCAACACGGCCAATCGAAGCCGCCACGTGTCGGCCTCTAATAAACCCGGGAATTTTCTATTTTTAGAAATTAATTTAAACTTTGAAAATTCATAGAAAATTCATACTATTTCGAGAAAAATATGAACTTAGTGTCCAAATTTTTCTAAAATTGAGCTCTACGTCATAGGCTTATGTTTGAGTGGATTTGAGACTTCCATTTGGCAGTTGCTCCTTTGTGCCACTTCTATAGGGTCTATTCTCGCGAATAAGCCGTATTGTTTCGCAGACTCGGAGGACCTAGAGGACCTTGAGGACAGGGACTACTAGCCCTGGGCAAAATACCCGATACCTATTACCCGTACCTGAATTACCCGAACCCGAACCCGAATTACCCGAACCCGAGGTACCCAATCCCAAGTTCGGATAGTGATTGTCATTACCCGAAATTAGTTTGGGTAATTCGGGTAATACACTCAGGTACCCAAACTACCCGAACTACCCGAAATTTGACTTTGTCTTTGTATTTATTCACATGTTGTTAGTTGAATGCTTGAAATTGTCACTTTATTAGAATATAATTCTCTTAATTTGAATGAGTAACTATAATATATTATTCTTCTCAACTTGTAATTGAAACTCAACACAACTAATAGTCTATGCAAAATTATGTGTGTTTGACTATATACTTTGATTATAGATTTTGGGTAAATTGGGTAACTCAAACCCGAACCCGATTTTTGTGGGTACCCGAATTTGCGGGTAGTGTTTTTCTTGAGCTGATATCGGGTAATGATTCTCATTACCCGAATTTCACAAAACCCGAATTACCTGACCCGAACTAATCGGGTAACCCGAACGCCCACCCCTAGGGACTACGACCAGGATCTCGGGGACTACTCGGGTGCCTTGTCCCACCCACATCGTAGATCCTATTTCGGCATACTTGTTGCTACCGCTTTATCATTTCATGTAACCGCTTGTGCATAGGATTGCATGTTAGAGTTGCTTGTCTTGTAAATTCCTTGACGCAGCCTATCACTTGCTACCCTTGCCTTTAGGTTAGCTTCGCGCTACACTATATACTGCTTATATACATCACCGACTTTCGGCCTGTTCGCTTGGCTTATCAGCCACTAGCTAACAGTACTTTTATCTCAGAACAAACCAACCACCAGCAACCAGCCAGCAGTAGTTTTCTCTCAGAACAAACCAGTACTAGCCATCAGCCACCAGCCAAACGAACAGGACCTTTGTTGATTGAGTGGATCGGTGATGGTGATAAGAGAAGTACGGGGTTACCCGAGGATGAAATACTGACGGGGAGAGTGCTGCGTGTGTCTTGGGTGCGTGTGGGTGAGGGTCGAGTCGACTGGCCAGGAATACTGGATGAGTCCTGAGGGCGAGTCATGCCGCAGGGGACTCCTGGGCACTCTGGATACCGTGATGCCTGTGGCGGGTATATGTGATGTGGGAGGCCGGGACGAGTTCTTGTAAGAGAAAGTATTATGATGGGCTACAAGTGGGCTAAGATCTACGTGGAAGAGAGAGAGAAGAGAAGAGAGAAGGAAGCGGACGCATCGCGAGTCGCCCGCCTGAGGTTGGCGAATACGCTCTGAGCTGCCTCTGATTCGCTGCATGTGCTTCTGTACTACTGCTCAACCACAAGAAACAATAAATAATAGTAGGCTTGCTACACCAGTGTGTTGACGTGGCATCTTGCAGCCGGTGAGCGGGCTAAATCATAATACTTGCTCTTAATGGGAAAAGGTCCGGCAAGGAGGTGTTGTGGACCTGTGGTGGTGGCACAGGGAAGTGGTACTCTTCCCTCTTTTTCTGGGAGATGTCTTGTCTGGTCACACCTAGGACCTGTTCTCGAGAGATTCTGATACTTTGGGATTCTGGTGCTCACCACATGTCCTGGAATGGGCTGGGAACGGGTTACCCCTTGTATTTCGGCGCAGTCACTACTACTAGGTTGGAAGGAGGAACATGTAGGGAGGTACAGGTGCCGAGACTCACACCCTTCCGAGACAGTGCGATAGTCGTTGGCTGGTATTGCATCTCATAGTCTCAGCGAACCGGTGGTACTCCGGAGCTTCCCAGGGCTGAGTGGTAGAGTGACTGCAATGGGGTATGAGGTCCACGTAATCAGTCTAGGTGGCGGATCACCACTGATGATGACAATCGTGTGGTCTTGTGTACAACCTCTGCAGAGTGTAAATTAATACGTATCGTCCTGCTTTCGAGCATGGTCCAACTAGTTAGATCTGGACTACCCGCAGTTGTGCCGTTCTCCGGACCTGGACTCTTGCGGGGCATGAGCCGACTTTCTGGATGGTTTACCCTGGGTATGCTTTTCGATCGAGTAGTGAGATGAGTCCTTCTCTTCTCCCTTGGGATATGCTTACGGCTGAGAGCTCGCTGAGCTGAGAGCCGTTTAGGCTTAGACGAGTAGGGAGTGGCTTGTCCTTGCCGCCTGAGTGCGAGGGTGTGTGTGTACGTGAGGGTGTGGAGATGGATTCGGGTTATGGAATGGAGATGAATGGAGGATTTGAGGAGTTTGGAGTATGATTCTGAAATCATACTTATTTACTTTACGCATAGGAAAACCAGAGCCACACATAGGTCTCTTTTCAGTCTTTCTTCTTTGCATCTACCATAAATACTACTCCCTCCGTCCCGCAATATAAGGACCCGAGGAGTTCAAACTCAATAAACGATGCGGGAGGAAATGACCTTTATACCCCTCATTTTACACTACCCACCA
Source organism: Cenchrus americanus (assembly GCA_947561735.1). Taxonomy (NCBI): domain Eukaryota; kingdom Viridiplantae; phylum Streptophyta; class Magnoliopsida; order Poales; family Poaceae; genus Cenchrus; species Cenchrus americanus. The sequence continues at coordinate 81,096,305 of OX387240.1, forward strand.
ACTCACCAACCCATTTAGATTTGTCTTATCCCTTCGGGTCCTTATATTTTGGTACAAAATTTGAACCCTCCAAGTCCTTATATATCGGGACGGAGGGGAGTATCAAAGCAATGCTGCATCGGGTGGGGAACCAGGCCAGTACGAAATGTACTGATAGAGTTCTTGCGGGTGATGAGGACTACTCGAGTGACTACTCCGAGGAGTAGAGAGGGATTCGTTCTACGCTCAAGCCGGAGTTGGAGATCCACTGCTGACTTGAGATGTCGATTCCGCTGTTATGTTTGCTCTGAGAATGTGTGATCGCCTGGAAGGCGTGTAATAAATTCGAACCTATTACGTACTATGTTTAAATTCGAAGTCTGTATCTAGATATTGCTGTAATAAGCTACACGTGATGAGATGATCTTCGGGGATTATCATGTTGTGCGCATTTCTGTGGATTTTCCTTTGAGAAAATCGCGGTTGTTACATCCCGTTTCGGCCGTTTTCAACATTTATGCCCGTGTTTGAACGCCTAGACGGGGAACCTGTTTAATTCCCTGCCCAGGCCCTGAACTGCACGGCACCCTACCGTTTAATACAGTTTAGGAAAACTTGAACTAAAGAGTAAAATACTACTCCCTCCTTCCCATAAAACTTGTCGTTTTGGACAACGGCACGGTCTCCAAAACACAACTTTGACCACTTGTTATTATAAAAATATTTATAAAAAAAGTGGTATATGTATACTTTTATGAAAGTATTTTTTAAGACAAATCTATTCATATAATTTTCACATTTGTAAACTCAACAACTTAAAAGTTATTAATGATTTATATTCCCAATTTTTGACCAAAACCTTGTCCAAAATGACAAGTTTTATGGAACGGAGGGAATGGGATTATCATCAAGCTTGATTCTGAAAAAGCATACGATAAGGTGAGATGGAATTTTCTCTTTAAATGTCTAGCTGCAAGGGGTTTAGGTCCTAAGTGGTGTAGATGGATTAGGCAAGTTGTATCGGCAGGCACTACGAGTGTAAGTCAAATGATATGATTGTTCCATATATTAAAAGCTATAAAGGAGTTAGACAGGGAGACCCTTTGTCCCCTATACTCCCTCCATACCCTCAATTCTTGACGTCGGGATTATGGTAACCAAGGAGTCATTAATTAGGGGGTAATTTTCCATGTTTGCCCTTATTAAATACTCCAGCGGATATCCTTTAACCATGAAACAATTGTAGCTTCACTGGTTAGGTAGGTGGGGCGTCCTGAGCCCTAAGGGCACTCCCAACCCAGACTTTATGATAGAGTCCAGGGTCATTAAATACACTGCCACCTAGGCAAATTGTTGATGTGGCAAGCAATTTAATGATGAGAGAGGGGTGAAAACTTAGAAACTAAGTCTAAGTTAGACTCCAAGTCTACACGTAAAACGAAGTCCGTGTGGATCCCGTGTGGCTGCACACATGTGCGATGTCTCTGTAGGATCTAGTCACATAGAAGGGGGGTTGAATATGGGACTTGTTTTGCAAGCTCTAAGAAAAACGAAATCCTTAACCTATCAACTAGTGTTGCCCATACTAAAAAAGTTCTTCCCTACTACTAGAGCACACTATCACAAGTTTCCTTAGCAAATATCACACTAGGAGGCAATATGACAACCTAGGCAAGATATGAAGCACACAAGCGAACCAAGCTAGAACAAAGACAAAGAAACTTGAGAGCGGAAATAGAGTGCTGAAAGTAAGTGCTAGAAGTAAACAGGAGGGACAAGAGGCGACCGAGATTTTTTCCCATGGTATCAAGAAGTTGACGCTTCCCCCTAGTCCACGTTGGAGCACTCACTTAGAGTATCGCTCCCCCTTGAGTCACTAAGACACAAGTGCTCACTAAGAGTACCCGTTCTCCATCTCCGAAGTGGTGGGTCTCAAACCGTGTACACCAAGCATGTCTTGAGGCTCCCACAATCTCCAAAAGCTCACCAAAGAACCCCCAAGTCACCTAGACCGTCTAGGAGTCGTCAAACTCCAAGAGTAACAAGCCCGCACACCTTCACTTGACCTGAGCACTCAGCTAAGCCATGTATGCACCTTGAAACTCTTGCTCACTAAGAAAGAACACCTCAATGAAGAGGAAGAGAAATCCCAATTAGCAAGAACGCACTCTCCTTCTCTCCTAGGCTGCAATAGATCTTCAGAGTGGCAAAGGCAGCTCTAGAGAGGCAGGGGGCTTATTTATAGGCCTAGCAAAGGAGGCTAGCCGTTGGAAAAAGTCCCCTGAAAAGTTGTACCGTCGGATGAACCGATGGTGCCCCCTGCTGAGCGTCGGATCATCCGGTCACTCCACGGGACTCCAATATAGCCGTTGAACCAAGAAACCCGGACAATGCACCGACACTATACACCGACGCCCCGTCGGATCATCCGATCTTTGAAGGCACCACACATGGGGCGGTACTATATGATTTGAATCAAGGCGTCGGATGAACAGTCGAGTATACAATCCAAGCGTCGGTTCATCCGGTCTTTGAAGCGAAGTCTTGGCGCATCTCTCGTTGAATTTAAATGCAACCGTCGGATGAGCGATGGTCAAGGTGTCGGATCGGCCGATGCTTAAGAGCGAGACCCTTGACCGAACTGTAGCCAAACCCTAAGGCGTCGGATGAACCGATGCCTGTGCCGTCGGTTCATCCGACGGTCCATTTTGAATCTGTTGGCTGCAGAACTCATCCGACGCGTGTTAAAACTGGGGCGTCGGATCATCCGACGTTGTAAACTTGTTTTCAACTCATCCAATTCAGCGCCTTTGAGTTTTTCGTCGATTCTTTTGCTTCGACCTTGCTTCCACGAACTCTCTGAGCTAGATAGCATCCAAGGAACTTGAGTGTGCATATTTTATGGCTTTTGGAGTGCATGGTCAAGCTACTAGTGTACGAACCCCTCTTAATAGTACGGTCGAAACTACAAACTAGCAATCCAAGTGTCATTCATCTCCTTTGCGACACTTGGAACTAACAAAGTCCTTAGCCTTGCAGTCTTCGACCATATTGAGCCTATTAAATCAAATTGAGGGGTCTCATTCCATTCAATACTCATGAAAATAACCCAATTAGAAATCCGCTTCAAAACAAAGGTTAGTCACAAGCATAAGGTTTTCATTTATCACCGAAACACACCCTTACCAAAGGTGCGAAAGGGCCTAGATCACTACAGTGTCCTCTTATTTAATTAAATTGGAGTAGAAGATCCGAGAGGAATATTAGATAGACTCCATGGTAGAAAATCTGCATTGGAGAATAGGAGTATAGTTTCTTGTGATAGAGTCTTTGAGATATAGACTCCATGGGTAGAGTCTGGGTTTAGAGTGCCGGCAGGGTTCGAATCCATGGTCCTAGGCATGTGCTGGAAGGCACGCTAGGCGAGAGGTGAATGCGGGCAACTAGGCAAGTTACGAGGGAGCATGCGTGCTTTGATGACGGGCGACCGCACAACTCCAGGGGAAAATACGTCCAAGCAAATGCTCCGGCAGCTAGGATGTCAACTAATACGAAAATGGAAGAGATTCACAAGACGTCACGAATTAAGGGTACGAAGGGAGTATTGTTTAACTTTGTAGCAGTTACCTTTGTCCGCACTCGTGCATCCTTTATATCTCAACTCTATACAAACAATCATCAGTGGGACACATATATAACTTTATCTAAATATATTCATCTGATATTTAATTTGAAGGATTTATTGCTACAGTGGGACACATATAACTTTATCTAAATATATCCATCTAATATTTAATTTGAAGTATTTATTGCAACGAATTTAATGGTGTAATCAAAATTTAATTTGGATATTTAGTTTATGAGTTATAACATTTTTTAGTTTCTAAAATAGTGAGGCTCACAGTGCATGCTCTTTCCTCCCTCTGCTCTCACTAACACGTGCACGGTTGTACGTCCTGGACAGGCAAAAGCTACTGCAGTACTGCCTTTCTTCCGGGCCCTGTGTCCGACTTTTTTGTTTTTTTGGCCTTTTTTGAAAAGAATCTCACAAATACGCCCTTTTTGGAAAGATTTCAAAAAATGGAAACTGATCTCAGCGCCATGGACTGCGGCGCCGAGCTTACACGTCACGGCGCCTTGGATCTCGGCGCCGAGGTAGGACAATTCCGGCCAACGTTTGCGAACGTGGCATCCGATGTGGCCGGGGGTTCGACGCCCGATCCGTGGTGCCGAGCTCGGCGCCCTGATCTGTGACGCCGAGGTGCCTTTCATAACCCGACCCCTATTCCCAGTCGAACCTTACTCGGTTTTTCTCTACCTCCTGTTCCTCCCTTCTTACGTCGCCACATTTCGATTCCTAAGATTTGACCATAAAAACTTCTATTTGATCCGTAGATTGTGACAAGGTAGGTATTTACTCATTCCTCCTCAATTTTAACTCATTGATTTGGTGTTTATAAGTTGTATTAGGTCATATACATTCACTTTGTTAGTTAGGGTTTGAAGCAATATAAGTTTGGTATGAGTTGTATTATTTCATTTGTTGGCAATGTGATTTGTTGAAATATGAGTTGTATGAAACTTATTGGCAATGTGAATTGTTGAAATATTTGAATGAACACATTAAAATTTGAAATATCATATTGAAATTTGAAACATCACCTTGAAATTTGAAAAAGTATGTTCACTAAGATTATTAAGAGTGAAAATTTGTGTAGTTTATATTTGGAAAATGTAAAACTAAAGTGATTAATTAAAATGTAAAACTAAAATCAGAAACTAACTAAAATTTGAAAAACCATCTTGTTTGTTTTAGAATTAATTATCATATTGTTTTGCAGCTGCAATGGCTACCTCAGGTCCTGAGTTGGACTTAGATCTCCTCACCAAGAGGAAGGACAATGTAGAGGTGCCAAATGGGATCCACACTCCTATGTGCTTCTGCGGTGACAATTGCAAGCTTGTTAGGTGCAAGGTTCTGGGGTACGCGTACGGGATGAGGTTCTTCATGTGCGTAAACTATGCGCACGACCCGATCCATCCATTCGACCGCAACCTTAGAGAAAAAGTAAAGACTTACGTTCATTTCTCAATTATTCATTGGTCATTTGTGATTTAATATTTGTTGACATGTCTTTGGAAAAAGATCCCACCTCCTCTTTGTGATTTCATGCAGTGGCTAGATACTGAGCAGTCTGACTTCGACAAGAGCTACGTCGAGGGAGAAGCCCGTGATGCAAGGGAGAGGTGGTTACACATGGTTGAGTGGGAAAAGAGAGAGGAGAAAAAGGAGGAGCAGAAGGAAATGCGCCAGCGTCAGGAGATGAGAGAACTTGAAGCGGCCCAGGCTCGTGAAACTGATAGAGAGAGGAAGAGGGAGAGGGTTCGTCGGGCCAAGGCGGTGGGCCGGATGCTATCGGGGAAGGGGAAATACCCCCTGTTGTACTCAGTAGACCTAGAGTATTATTAATTCTGGAGTCAGAGTGTATCAAATAATTCTGGATTTCATGTTATGGTCTAGTATAGTTGGTTTGTAACCTTTAGAATTTTAATCGAACTGTATTAGAGTGTGTTTTCTGCGTATTTTGTGTTTTGTTAGAGTGCTGCAATATAGAAAGTTGGATGTGTTTCCTCTGAGTCACTGACGCGTTCCCCTCCCACAGATCGATTGGCCCACAACGCAGCAATACCCTAGAAGTAGAGTGTGTTTTCACCGCAACAGTGCCCTAGTAGTAGGGTGTGTTTTCACTGAGTCACCGTTGTGTTTCCCTTCCCACGGATCGAATGGCCCACCACCCAGGCAAAATTCTTCTTCTACCTATATGTACCACCATTTAGTCATTGCCTTCTCACATCATTCAACAATGACTTCCTGGAGTGGGGATGAAAACGGTTTCGGTCCTGAGTTGTGACAGCAGCAATCTCCAGATTTCGTAACCAATTTTCCACTGAAAGGAAAGAGTGACTTCACTTCCATGCGTGAAGTTAGAAGTTATGCACCCAAGCAATCTGTGTTGTGGCCTAGGTGTTCACACGGTGAGTTATGCGTGATGCAAGTCTACGAGGGATGGAACAACTCTGGTCCCAACTTCTGGCACTGTCCATATGCGTGGGTAAGCAATGTAGACAAATTTGTTCATCATGTTTCTTTGGTTCGCTAATGTTTTCTTACCTTTTGCAGTACTCCACCCAACCAGAGAATTGCGGTTTCTCGCAATCAGTGGACCCACCAGCTATTGATCCCTACGAACAGTACATCGACTACTTGGAGGATGTCGTCATCTACAACTTGAAGTGGGAGCTGTCGGAGGCACTGGCTTCTCCAGATCCATCGTCTAGCGCAAGAGATGATCGGTGTTGCAAATGTTCCACCTGCACTTGTGAATGCCACAACAAGATCAACTCCCCCCCTAAAGATTGGCCCCCTCCACCTTCATCTCCACCTCCACCCCCAGCGGGGTACTACTATATGCAGTCCCAACACTCCGGAGGCTCTATGTTGTCGGGGCAGTTCTCGTACAACTAGATTAATTAGGAATGTTGTAATCAAATTTCTAAATTCCCTAAGGCATGTTATGACTAGGTAAGGCGCATGGTTAGGGTAGTAGAAGCGTCGTACATGCCATTGCAATGTTGACTGGTTGTTTAATGTAAGCCTCATGCGTTAAGTTGTGAAACTTGCAATTTTGTTTGTTGTATGAGAAAATTTGGCAGCACTTCCCCTGTATTTTCATACATAACATGACAGATAATTATGAATATAGTCATCCATACACACCAAATTTAGCAACACACATTCCTCCATAATATAGTCCATACCACAATACGTAATACAGTCCAATCCATACCACAATCCATAATACAATTCAATCCGTAGTACAATACATAAAATAGTCCATAGTACAATCCATGATACATGCAATACAACGAGCGTCAACTCAAGTCCTCCTCTTAGTCTTACCCTTGCCCTTCCCTAGAGCATCGGTGCCTGGAGTGTATCTGTTTGGCGGGTGGATTGATCGACGTGGTGAAGCCTGAGTCAAAGGGGCATCATGTAGCTGAGATGGTCCAATCTCGTTTTGGAGAATGTCGTCGGGAACCTGCAATGGCGTGTCGTGTCCTCCGGAGCCTGTACCTGTCGATGGCTTGTGAACGTCATCCATCGTGACAGACCTACAACCGCAACGACCAGCTGCAAGCCGTAGACGTTTTTTCAACCTCTGTTAACCCAAAATCCAAGTTAGTTGATAACGATTAGCACGACTATTGAAGATGTGTACAACAAGCTTACCTGTAGGAAGGAACGGGTCCTCTGGTCGCTAACTGTCAAACTGAAGGCCTCAATGTCATCTACTGAGCGTCTGAGGGTGTTGCCCTGCACAAAGAAAACAACTCAACATTAGTAACTAAAGGCCTCAACTAGAAGAAGACATAAGAAGTAACATGTACGAAATTACCACTCGGTCCAATGTTGGTGCTATCTCGACTTGGGTTCCAACACGAGTAGCTTCATCGTATGTTGTTGCTTCGTCGTCGGTAGACTCTATGTCAGCATAATCATCATGCGTCCACTGTGTCTTCAACCTGCATCTAGTAGCCTGCTAGTACCAAGCTTGGTATTGCCTGAACTCTCTGTTTGTGTGTGGCACCTCATTATCATCGAGGTTATCACCCTCCAAGTCCCATTCAGCAACATAACTCTTGTGTTCCTCAACCCAATCAAAAACCTTCTTCTTCCTGTGACGATCCACCCTGCATTTCATTTCATAAGGCCGGTTAGATATCTTTAATGCAAAGGTTTGGTAAGAGAACTAGGAAACACAATCTTAGACGCTCAGCGAGGGCAAATCATCCTATACATGTCGTCGTCCATGACACACATAGTGCTCAACGCAAAGTACCTTGCTCACCCTCGTACGACTCCCAATTAACCTGCAAAAAAGGTGGAATTTTAAGTACTAACGGAAAAGAACGTAACAAGTTGAAATGAACATCAAAGCAAGGTAACAAGTTCAAAATAAATCACGTACACTGCTGGCGGTGAGAGAATCCATCTCGTTCGAGTACTCAACATACGCTCGAGGTTTCCTTTCGTGAGGTACACTGACCTGGTCCTAGAAGTGAGCAACTGTGGGCCGACGTCGAGGGTTGACATTGGGGAACCAAGGGAGATGAGGGAAAACCTGTGGACAACCAACCGGGACACGAGACCACATCCAAAGCTGCAGTAGGTATGTGCAACCACCAAGTGAGGCAGTGGTAGAAGTGCGCCTGCACCCCTCGCACAACTGTCGGTACAGGAAAGCCAACACTGCAGAGCCCCAACTATACTGTCTAGCCTGATCCTAGTCGGTGAGGCAGTGGATGTACATCCATGAGGCCGCATCGCCCGTCGCGTCGGGGAAGAGAATGCAACCAAACAGGTGAAGAATCCATGCCCTGCAATAGTACACAACCGTCTCCAAGTCTGCATTTGCTGGGCAGTGTCCGAAAGCTTGACATAGCCAAGTGATTTGCACCCCACTCGTACGAGACCCTTCCTCGCATGAGGTAGGTCGCGCCTAAGGAAGGATCGTACTCGGTCTCTCCAACCATCGGACCTACAAGGCCCAATCACGGCCACCCGTGTAATCGACAAGCCAAGTATCTTATGGCAATCCTCAAGTGTAACTGTCATCTCCCCAAACGGTAGATGAAACGTGTGTGTCTCAGGCCGCCATCTGCAAGATTGGGAAAGTAGAGTTAGTCTGAGTGTTATGGAAAAGGAATTAATGTTATTTAAAGAGGTGTAACATGCAGTGATAAATATGTACCTATCAATCAGTGTAGTGAGAGCCGGCGGGTTCAACTTAGGCAACCCACGTCGAACCGAGTAAGAGATCACATCCAGGCCTGCTCTCTGAAGGAGGGGAGTGTAATGCTCGTTGTACTGCATCTCCAAGAACCCATGGTGGGTTCTAGGATGAAGGACGGGAGGGACCTGTGTAACAGTTACAAATTACGATGGAGTAATTTCATCATACATACAACATGTGGAAATACAAAATAATCGAAAAAAGCGATCCATACCTGCCCCTCCGCCACTAGACGTCCTCGGTGGTGCTGGTCGTACACCTGATCCAGCAGATGGAACTGCGCCATCCTGCAAAAAAATTGAAATGAACATGAGTACCAGAATGAAAATAATACAAAATTTGAAAGGAACATCAGTACAAAAACAAAAAGAATATTGCAAGGTCAAAGGAACATCAAAGTAGAGGTGTGCAAAGAAAACTTTGTGAATTTAATGTAATTGCACCTGGGCAATTTGCCAATGACAAGTGCATGAATTGTACCCCAATCTACCACACTTCCCGCATTCATATAGCTCGGGGCCAGTAAAAAAAGGAGTTGCTCTCCCCCGCCTAGTTCTTCCAGAAACCTGATCCATGACCATCTTGTGTCTCGACCTCTTCCTTGAGCCACGCTTCTGCCATTTATAATCTTCATCAGCAATGTACCTAGGACCGTCATATGGAGGCCACTCTCCAGAATCACGAAATGGCACAAATCTAGGACTCTAGGTGCGAATAAGGTTCTCAACACTAAACTCAGGAGGTATTAAGCTCTCCCAACTAAAGTTGTGATGGTTGCATGCTGCCACCATATGAGAACATGGAAAGTGGTATTGCCTTGGTCCACCACAAGTGCATGAAAAATCATCGATGACCACAACATGTCGCCTCGACTCTCGGACCTCACCATCTGACGTTGTGCCACCCCTTTGTACTACCTCATAGGAACCTCTTTCATGATCGAAACATGTAGCTTCATGTGTGTATGCTCTTTGTACTGCTTTAGTGATATGCTCTCTAGCCTTCCAACCCCATCTATCTCCAGCACTCTGCGACTCCAATGCTATTGCATGTCTATCATTGAAAAACTCATTAAGCTTATAGAAGCTGAAGATTACAATAGCATTCACGGGCATAGCACGTATCCCCAACAACAATTTTTTGAATGACTCAGCCATGTTTCTGCATTGAAACTCGTACCTCCAACCACCCTTGTCATGAGCCCTAGTCCATTTGTGCACATCTTTCATCAATCCGGACAACCACTGTCTACCTTCTGCATTTGATGTTGTTCTGACTTTTTACAAAATCTCAAGAAAGTGCTTATCCTCAAGTTGACAGCATGCTATCATAAAGCGATCGAAATTATCCTTAACACCATCCTTCCGAAGTAGATTCTCTGCAAGGTGCCGAGTACACCATCGATGGTGTATTGGTGGATATCCCTCCATCTGCTCACGCATAGCATTAAGTATGCCCCGTGCCTATCAGATATGGCACCCACCTCCCTACCAGGCCCAACCACATGTATCCAGACAAGCCTCAAGAACCATCCCCAGCTGTCATTGTTCTCCTTTTCAACAAGAGCAAAAGCCAAAGGAACCAACATATTGTTTGCATCACATGATATGGCTATAAGCAGTGTGCCTAGGTGCTTGCTTGTAAGAAATGTGCCATCGATCAAGAACACGGGACGATAATACTTAAATGCCTCGACACACTAAGGGAAGCACCAAAATGCATGAAAGAAAATTTGTCGCCCACCCTTAGTCTTGTTTGGATTTGCCATGTACTCATAATGCATGCCGGGATTGACCACTTTGATTGCATTCAAAACTCCAGGCAACCTCTCATACGCGGTCTCCCAATCCCCATAGATCATTTTCCATGTCACCTGCTTCGCCCTCCAAGCCTTACCATAGGTAATCTGATAACCATCATAAATCTCCTTTATTGTGCTTATAATTGTCGACACCTTCATATTGGGTTGTCCCTTCAAGATCTCCAGCATGCGCTTGGCAATCAGTGTGGAGGTTAACTGGCGGTGCCTTCTTCTGAGCTCAAGTTCAACACATGTGTGTGGGCCAACAACCTTTGTGATCTTCCACTTACCGGTGAGCTTTTGTTTCCTTCCACAAACCCTCCAATTACAACCTTCCTTGTCGCACACAACTGTGTATCGCCGCTTCGCATACGAATGTAAGACCTTGTATGGCCTCTTTCGTGTCACTGCATAATGTTGCAACCACCTCTTCAAAGCAGGAAGGTCATTGAAAACTAGGCCTTTCTCAATAACCATGCCGTGACTGGCCTCAGGAGCATCTAGAAGGTCATCATCACGTCCTTCTGCAATTGCCATACCGGATAATTCAAGATTTCTAAATTCATGTACCCTAATGTCAACACCAGGGAGAACACGCTTCATGAGCTCAACATCACTCTCTGTAAGCTCCCGAACTGGGCGGTCATCATCAGAATCACTGGCCCTAGCAATGTCATAAGGCTCCTCCTCATTCATGTAATAAGGCTCATCATCATCCATGTCATGAGCCTCCTCGCATTCGTAGCTTGAGTATCCATCATCAAGATGCTCACTTGGGGGAATGGGAGGTGCACGTGCATTTTCAGCAAAATTTCCTACAACACATGGCAAACCACAAAACACAAGTACTCAATGAGACAAATGATTGATGAGAAAACCCTAAGATTCGAAGAAATTTCAGCTCCCAATACTTACTTGGATAATTCTATGTCAAAGGAATCTCCTCAGGCGGAGCAGCCCCACCATCATGTCCCGGTGCCTGAGAAATATTCACCTCATTTGGTGCTGATTCAGCATCAACCAAACTTCGCACGATCTCATTACCAACACGAGAGACAAGTGCGTGGTAGTTGGGTGTGAGCATTAAGCAATGGGCGCACTACCACATCCAAACATTGCAACTGGCTCTTCAGTGCCGATCTCACATAATTATCCCATTGATTCTCAGACCCAATTGGGATGATGCGCCTCAGATTATTAGGTGGAGCACCTAAGTGAATTACACCCTCCACTACAATGTCAACATCACGTCTAGGACAATGTAACTCCTCACGGGACCTTGAAATCACCTCATTCAAACTTGGTCTATCATTGAATAGCATAGGCACACATTGCATCTTAAGAAACTCAACATTTCCATAACGGTCTCTTTCCACACTACCTCCATGGTATATGGTCACTAGGTTGTCCATCTATAATTGCAACAAAAAATGCACAAAAGTAATTTGGAAGTAAATTTCTTTTGTCCATGACTAATTGCCCTAAATAATTTTCCTCTATGAATATATCTCTCTAACACTAAAAATGTATCTCTCTATGTCTATATAGACAACTTATATGTCTAAGTAATTTTTCTATTTCCTAAGTCTATGAATTATGTAACTAGGTTAAATATCTAAATACAAATGGAAATATTAAGATATTAGTGTTTACCTTGCTATTGGAGGAGAGGAACAGGGGAGCCGCGCCGCGGGAGGCCGCCCGAGCCGCTACCCCGCATAGGCGCCGGCGCCGGGCCGCGGGAGGAGCCCGCGCCGGGCCGCGGGAGGAGCCCGCGCCGAGCCGCGGGACGCACCCGAGCGCCGGGGAGCGGCGGCGGGGGGCGGGGCGGCTCGGGCGGCGCGCGGGCGCGGGCGGGGCGGGGCAGCGGCGGCGACTTCGGGGGGTGGCGGCCGAGGCCGGGGGGGGCGGCGGGCGCGGCGGCGGGCGGCGGCGGCGGGGGAGGCGGGCACGGGGGCGTCGGCGTCGGCGCGGTGCGGTTGGAGGCAGAGTTTTCGAATGGGGTCGCGGGTATGGGAGAAAGGAATGGGCCCAGGTGGAATGCACCTCGGCGCCACAGATCTGGGCGCCGAGGTCGATGCTACAGATCAGGGCGCCGAGCCCCTGGCCACGTCGGACGCCACGTTCGCACACGTTGGCCAGGAATTGTCCTACCTCGGCGCCGAGATCCAAGGCGTCGTGACGTGTAAGCTCGGCGCCGGGGTCAGGGTCCATTTTTTAAAATCTTTCGAAAATGAGCGCATCTGTGAGATTCTTAAAAAAAGGAAAAAAAAAGTCGGGCGCTGTGTTGTAGCGCAAGTGTTACCGTCCAGCGCTGTGGCGTTTTGTCCCATGTAAAACCAACGTAGCGATGTACCGAATGAATTTCCAGTACCCGCTGCTGATGGTCTAAACCTCAAACAAACAATATTTAAAGGAGTTAATTGATCACGTAATAGGGAAAGGCGATGACACCAATGTTTGTCTAATACATGATGTCCTGGGTGCTAGAAACTTAAAAAAATTGTTATTATACTTGTATGAGTTGATGGCTAGGTTAAAGATCCATTTTAATCTCTTATATACGATTCATGCACCAAAAGCTGACTTCCGAGTGTGGCCACGTCGCGGGCCAACTGCGACCGTCTGATCGGGCGGACGGACGACCTAGATCGGTCGTTCCTCAGTCTTTAAAAAAACCCTCGAACTTTAGAGAATAGCACCCTCCATCCATCCTTCTCTCAGATATCTTGCAAAAAGGCTCTCAATCTTTGCCTAAATGGTCTTCTCTTTTTTTCCCATACCAAAATAATGAGAGCTCATAAAATCACGAAAGTTTTTGTGCAACCTCTCCATCTATCTATAAAAAATTAAAAATTAATAAATGAAACTTCCATCGTTTCTACACATTAAAGTATTAATCCTAAAATTATAAAATTTGGTTTGTCGATGCTTTGTGATGTTGCCACCCTCTAAAAAAAGGATAAATTTGAATTGTTTCAATAACTTATTGTTACATGCTCAGTCAAGAAATTAATAAAAAAGAGTTCATGTTTCCTCTTTACAAAACTCAAAATATGTATACAACAAAATGAAAAACCATCCACAAATGTTAATTTCCAAGATAATAACAATAAAAACACTAATACACACATAACTACAAAGAGAAAGACAAAAAACTAACAATGGCCATGAAATGGCCATAAGCGGCAACACCGCGTAAATTTCTAGTAAAAATGAAGTTTTAGCCATCAATAATGATAGGAATATGGTCTCTGTGTATGCTGATCTATTCAACTGTCAAATTGGCAACTTTCCCATCAAATACTTAAGTGTGCCCATTAGCCTAAGCAGATTACATGTGGATGACTAGTTACATTTGTGTGAAAAAGGTAATAGGATTTCCGAGGCCCATATGTCAGGTCTCCGAACAGCAGAAATTAAACGGAATGGTTTGGAGGAACAAAAAAGTTCCTAAAACAGGGACATATATGCTAGATTTATCTTTTCAGTGGCTTTAACGAGATTGTGATCCATTTCCAGCCTGTTCGGTTGGCTGGTGGCTGATGGCTGGTGCTGATTTGTTCTGAGAGAAGAGCACTGCTGGCTGGTTGCTGGTGGCTGGTTTGTTGTGAGAGAAAAATACTGCTGGCTGGTGGCTAATAAGCCAAGCGAACAGGGCGGAAAATGGTACACACATAAAAGGCTCAAAAAATACCCAATATCCTGCTACTCAGCCTTTCCTTCCTTCAAAAATTCGTGTGGCTCTGTTTAGATCCCAAAATCTCTCCAAAATTTAACTATGAAAAAAAGATTCACCATCACATTAAAATGTCGACAAATATATAGAGTACTAAATGTAGATAAATCAAAAATCAATTGCACAATATAGATGTACATTGTGAGACGAATGTTTTAAACTAGTTACTCCATAGTAGGATAATATTTACCACAAACAAACGAACAATGATATAGTGCTTATTCAGTTGAACCACGCTTTTCAGTACAATTTTAGGGATCTAAACACCCCTATATGTTTAGGAGAAAAACCTTGTCCATTAAGGTTGTCCATACTGCTATCCTGGGAAGCCATTCGGAACGGTGGATACAGGGAAAAACTCCCGCAGCGCTGCGCGCTATCACTCGGGCTAAAGTTCCGGACAGGCGCGCGTACGCAAAGCCTGGCGGGGATCCAGGGCGTGCGCTACCGCCCGACGTGGCGCGGGGCTCACACGGGTCGGCCTCCGTCCGCCTCTCTCCTTAGGGTTCCCCGAACCGTTGGGAACCGGACCAGTTCGGCCGGTTCCCGGTGGAACCGGTCCGGCCCGGTACACGAACCGGTCCGTTCCCAGTCTCAAACCGTGCCTATAATTTTTCATCCCCACCGAACCGGCTGGTTTCACCGGTTTACCGACCGTTTTTTTCTGGGAACCGGTGGGGGAACCCTCCCGCCTCCCTTGCCGCCGCCGCCTCCCGCCTCCATCCGCGCCCGAGCTGAGGAGGGGAGGGGCCGCTCGGGGTCGGAGCCATCGCACGGGAGCTCCGCCGCCGTCGGGACCCGCCCCGCCCACCCGCTGCTCGTCCTCGCCCTCCTCGCGGTGTCCGCGGCCGCCACGCTCGCCGCCGCCCGGCCCGACCTCGGACACGCGGGAGCTCCGCCGCGGGGGCCGTCCGAGAGCAGCGCCACCGGCCGCGCACAAGCAGGGGAGGAGGCAGGGGCAGCGCTCGCAGCACCGCGTCAGGAAGCCAAGCCACGCCCACGCGCTCCCCATGCCATCGGAGAATCCCTAGGATGCCGCGAGCGCGAGCTCCGCCCATCGTAGCCGGCGGCAGAGAGGAGCGACAGGATTTGGGAGCTTTGGCACCGGTCTTGGCGACGGTGGCCTCGATGCTTCCCTTGCTGCCGTGCGACGTGTTGGCGATGTGCTCGCGGATCTGCTCTCGCCGCCAGAGGCAGGCGCTGCTGCCGCGGTCTTCATGTTGCTCTGCCAGGATATGCAAGCACTCGCGGCAATTTAGAAACGAATCAAACTCTGGTTCTTGGTTCGAAACATCGACCAAGCACATGCAGCGATTTGGGAGAGGTGGGGAAAAGTGGTGGAGAGAGAAGGGGAGGATGACGAGTGGGCTCCACAAAGTGGTACAGTTGATATTGAGTATAGATATAAACGATGGATGAGTGCGGAGAAAGTTACTGTAAAGAGGAGAATCCCGATGACTACATTTCGAGGATGACGAGTGCGACTAACCTAAGAGATAAACAAGAGCAACTAACCCATGCTATCACATGGGTCTATTTCCTAGTAATAATAATAGGAAGACTTTTTTTTGGGGCAGTCTGCGCATTCATACAACCCATTTATGGTAACTTGCGGGGCTTACGGGTTACATTAACCGAGAGGGCTCACCTCATATAAATAACTCTAATAATGATTTTTTTAAAAAAAACCCGAAAAGTGGTATAAAACTTTAGTATAAAAACAGTGCTCAGGTCAAATAGCAAATTAGCAATTTATGCAGCAAGAAATTAATCAGTCCTCACAACAGTAGACCTTACGAAACAATTGTTGAAACCACAGAAGAGGCATAAATACCCATTTACTAACTGTAAAATGCTAAATCCAACTTTCTCGGATTTGGTATGATCAGCAATGGTGCCATGCAGTTGGACCACGGCGGAGGAGATACAATTTCATCCATTCTCTTGGTTTCTAAATTAAGCACGCCTATAACAAGGCGGCGGCCAAACTTGCATTTCCAAGACACAGACATGCAGTCATCTGTGAGATAGACATGATTTGGTTTCACCTGTGGATATTCCTCAGCACTTAAACAAAGTGATTCGCTATGCCCGAGAAACAAGACATGATGATCTAAGCTATTTATTTGCACAAGTTTTCTGGACCCAATGCAAACTTTATATATAGCAATCCTCCAACTTCTGTTTTCAAATGTTGACTGGGCATCAGGTGCTTCTTTTATCCATACTTCTGGCCTCCGAACTAGCAGCAAATCGCCCAACTGGTCCTGAACTAAGTAAACCCTCTCAGCTCCATACATATCGTTTCTATCCATAACTATCTTTGTTGTGACCACAGGCCCACTAAGATCAAAGGTGATAATTTGACCGAGCAATGTCACTGCATATAATAGATCATCCTTATAGATGCAGTCCTCAAAGTTTGAGTGTGGTGGCAGCCATGTCCACTTCTCATCTCCTAATCTAGCAAATGAAATCTGACCAAATGGATTGTGGATCAACACCACAATATAGCTTCCTGCAGATGTAAAAAATAGAAGTGCCTTATGAAAGAGATCGTCCCGCAATGTGCTTAGAGAACATGTTGAAGTTGGTCCAGTAACCGAAGCTGCCGTGTGCCGTGAGTACCAATACCCACAAATTGCACCGTTTTTATCAAAAATGGGCGTCACCTGCTCGATGGTGATGACTGATGGGAGAGAAATCTGTTCGCTGGTGATTGGATTGACAAGGTGCATCTCAGAACGCTCATCAGCAGTAACCAACCACCCATTTGACGATCCAATCAGATACCTTGTATGGATGGGTGGCTCTGGAAGAGTTAGTTTGTAGGTCCTCTTTTCCTCGAGGCTGTGCATGACAGCAACATTGTCGCCAGCAGATTCAGAGGTGTAGATAAGGCAAGGTGTTTGAGGCCATTTGTACCGCCCAAAGCTGCATATGCTGGTGTACGCTGAGTTCCAGGAGCAACAGACAGAGCCAGCCCGCACCAAGTCAGGTGTCTCCAGAAGGGCAAATATATCCATCAGGATTTCCTGAGGCAGCTCTGCAAATTTGCCAGCCACAACTTCCAACAGTGGTGGTTGATAGAAACAGCACACATTTATTTGGCGTAGATTCCATAGGATCATTAAACAGCTTATGAAACTGTCATCAATTGGTGCAAAACCAGGATTCTTGACCGATGGGTTGCTTCTGCTTGAATACTTGCAACATTGCAAATTTGGCTGGAACACACTACGGGTTGGCTCGTGGCTAAAGGCTCCAGAAGTAAATTCTGCTATTAGCTCATATGGCATAAATCCAGCCATTTTATTTAGTTTTCTCAGAACCTCCGAAGGTTTCTCTGAGGCCTTTATGAAGAGGCCCCCAGCAAAACTACATGATGAAAGAATGTCAGACATCAAGCATTTATAGTGTTACGTAACAAGGAATGACGAAGAGGCCAATTGAGTGTAGAACACATACCAAAGTTCTTCCCTTTGGCAGTCATAGAGTTTGACAAAAAGAAGAATATCTCCTCTGATCTTCTCAGGAGGGAGAGGCCACAAATCCTAGAAAAGTAGATTAACATGATTGAGCATCTTGCATCTGGAAACTGTAAGATGCTAAATTAAGAGACAAATATGGAGCCAATGAACCATTACCACTCCATGCTTGGCATCCATAAAGATCTTGGGTGCATTGTGAGCCTTATTAGATATGTCCCACAGCTGTCCAACCTAGCAGTAGAACACAAACAACACACAATGCAAAACTGATAACAAAATACATTGTTTTAATTGATAACAAAAGCAACAGGCATAATGTGCATCCTTCAGGGAAGCTTCTAGAAATATATCTTCCATTACATGGCTCCAGTTTTTAGCAGAAGGCAGTGGCCTGTTTTGTGCAACTCTTAGCTGAACAAAAGAAAAGGTGGGATATATGATACAGTTTATTTACATGAAAAGGCCCAGATAGATTATCCTTATTTATCACTCCATTTTCCTACAGGTGTTTTGTGAATCCATTAAAAAACAACTTTTTTTATGCAGGATACTTCCAACTACAATTTCAACCATCTGCATACTTCAACTGGAAGGAGTCAGAAGCCGCATCTTAGACTTGAAATTTAGAGTTATAATTCAATGATCTTTCTTGAAGACTTATGTAATATTGTTGTTCCAGACAACACGATTGCAATGCCTTGTTTATTAACAATACAACAGACACTCAAAGATATATGTTATTGTGGTATTACGCTTCTGTTAAGATAAGGGGTCGAGTTTATTATATGACAAGGAGAATCCAATCTTATAGGGAATAAGAATCTCCTAGAGTTTGCTTAACAACCGAAGTCTCGTAGGGAACTATAAATATCAGGATCATTAAATAATCTTCAGTTGACCAACATCACTAAATGTGAGAATTAATACGAAGGCAACTCTAAACTAGATTTGTTACCTTGGCCATATCTTCAAATTTCTCATATGTAGCTCTGGTAAACCCTTGTACATCATGATGTAGAAAGGATTGATGCGCACCCCACCCAAAATGTTCGATAAAATCATTTGTAACTAAACTATCATTATACTCAAACTTGTTGACATGGTTCTGCAAACCCAAGAAAACACTCCTGAAGTATGATGTGAGCTGCAGTGAGTCCATGTAACTGCTATCTAGTCCATTTCTTATGCAAACATGATCCACCTCCCATCTTGAGTCGTATTTCCAACGATCAACCATTCTGCAGAAACCAACCTGAGCCTGAACAGAACTTGGATCACAAAGCTCACTCATAGGCATAAAATACGTGAAACCCAATTGCTCAATCTGCATGTGTTTGGAGAGAAAAGAACACCAGATCAATAATAGAGTTAAACCATAGAAAATATTGTGATACATCCGAATACATAAAGGAGATCACGTTTTAATTGCAACTCATCATCAATTGATAAGTGTCACAACACATCCATTTTAATTAGCAAAAGAAAAAAATGAACACGGAAAACCATGTGCTATGTTATTGGGAACCTTATGGATCCAACCCCGGCTTCATAATAGGGAATGGAGCAAAGAGTCTTTGACCAGTTTGTAACCACAGTGCCACAATGAATAAACAGCAATAAAACTAAATATAAAAAAAGCAAAGTACAAATATATAAACACCTGATATGGTGACCCAGTGTGCTACATAAAAACAATGGTTATTAATGGGAGAAACCTTATTTCCATGGAGAACGGAGACTGCATAACATAATGGATAAACTGCTGTGCCTACTAGAGTTCGCGGAATCTAGCCATGCTTTCTGCTTTGGGGTTTGGACAGATGAGGAGGAAAGAGGCCAGTCCAACATCAAGCTGGCTATACTTTGGGGTTTGGACACACCTACGAATCCTGAAGACAAGTGATGTTTCAACAGTGTAAAAATACTTTGACAAATTTCCCCAGAAAGCAATTTATCTTGCCAGGGAATTAACTTGTAGAATTTCATCCACTACAATCAACATATAGATGACGGCATATCCATACATTCATGCAAAAAATTATATTCTGAACTCTGAACAGGAAATAAACAGAAAAAAAATGAACATGGATTCTGAAGAAAATAATTTTGAACATTAATTAAAAAAGAAAATCTGAATCTTGCACATGGACTCGATCCAGCCATAAAACAAGCCATGAATGAAAACGAGCTAAGTAGCCAGCGTGGCATTACTCATGGGCGGATCCAGCTGGATGCATGGGTATTCCCAGGAATACCCAATTATTTTGAGAGAAAAAAATGAGTATACGTTTGATCAGTGGCGGAGCCAGGAATTATATATGGAGGGGGCCGGACAATCAAATATGTATAGAAGTATAGTTTACTATAAAATTTCAATATATATAAAGAGGGAGGGAGGGAGTGTTTTGATCATATATTGAAATATCAAAATGTCAAATTTGCAATGAAAAATGTGACAATAACAGCTTAGGCGCCGTCGAGCTCCCTAGTTCCCCCATATCTATCTATCTACTACTAATTATTACTGATAATCAAGTAAAAAGAAGAAGAAAAAAGCTAGGGTTTTGAGGTGCACGTACGGACTTGGTAGAGGCAGCCTTCCGGGGAGAAGATGGTAATGTGGCGGTCGTACCCCGCGGCCGCGCCGCGGCTCATGTCGCCGGCCGCCGGAAGATCTCGAAGGAGGAGGAGGTGTGGTGTCGTCGGCCGCTGGAGGGTGCGTTTGTGTGCGCTACGCGCTTGGGATCTCGCGAACAATTAACATCGGCGCGGCTCATCTTATTCCGCAAGAAGAACCCCGTTTGGGTCCGGCCCAAACAGAAGATAGAGTGGGCCTCAAACGGCCTAGCTAGGCCCAGCGAGCCCTGCCCAAACCACGCTTCTTGTTGCGGGCGGGCAGGCTAGCAGCAAGCGGGTTGGCGAGCCGCAGATCAGGGGCTACGACACCAGGCCGTGCTGGGCCGGCTTACCATAATAGCTAGTAGCTTCTACTAAAAGGAAAACTACAAACATTTTTTTCTTTTTTTTTTACAAAATAGTGCATGTCATTCTGCTATTGCACGTCTAATCTCGTTGCATCTCTAATGGTAGAAGAGCACAGAGTCCCTCTGGTCCAAATTATAATTTACTTTTATTTTGTCTTAAATCAAACTTCTTAAATTATTAAATTTATAAAAAAATCCACCAACATTTAGAGTTTTAAATTAGACTTTCCGGAAGTTGTGTTTTCCTTCCGTGCAAGTTGTGTTTTGGGGTGGTTTTGTTCCAAGGCCTAGAGAAGTCACTGAGATTTTCCGGAACGCTTGTGGTGCGGTTGCTGTAGCCACCGGCCTGACCGGCGCTGTCCATCGGTCTGACCGGTGTCACCGATCTGACCGACGCAGGTCATCGGTCTGACCGGTGCGGCACAGGCAGCAAGCCGTTGAGGACCATGTGTGGTTCGAGAACCAGTGGATGGTTGCTTCCTTGTGTGATGAGTGATTGACAACGTTGTATGGACTGATTCTTGGCTAAGTAATGCAGGTGCAGGTTGCGGCTTGACTCGTGTTGGTGCAGGTGAAGAACAAGCGCGAAAGGTTGTTGCCGGTGAGGCCTCCAAGTGTGGAGAAGACAAGTAGGCTTCGTTCGAGGGACCTGGTGACCAGCGGGGTCAAGTGCGGACCACATGGTGGCAAAAACAGCAAGATGAAGTCGGTGGACGGTTTCTTGGTTGAGCCACAAAGCCAAGGTCGAGCGGGGACTTCGTGGGAGCCAAGTCATGAGTGGTAATTGGCGGAGGCTACATCAAGTTCGCGGGGTTTGCGGTGGTTCACCAGAAAATCACTGGGTTACTCGGCTGAGCCACAAAGCCGAGGCCGAAGACCGGCGTGGTGTCCGGCCAAACCGGTCCCCCGACCGGTTTGGAGAACCGGTCTGACCGGTTTGGGGTCGCAGGGTGCCGGAAGCTTCGAGACGGAGGACACGCGTCGGGATCGCAAGGCTTGCGTCGAGGCTACGCGAAGTGCGGTCGTCGGGCATCCGTCTGATGGTGCTACGAAGACAAATTTCCAAAGTGCCCTTGGTGGGCGTGTATCTTAGTTTAGGCCTTAGGGGTATTTTAGACTTTCGGTTGCCTCCATATAACCCAAGAGGTGAGAGGATGGCAGTCATCTCTTGGAACCCTAGTTCACTTGCTTTACTATTTTCCCTTCCTATTTTCTTAGGATTTCCATAGGACTAGCTTGAGAGCTTCATGGTGAGATCTTGTTGAGAGGGTTGGATGATCGGGCGGCAAGCTAGACCTTGTATGAACCTTTGTGGCATGTATAGATGATTTGGCGTGGTTCCCCAAGGTTTGGATGTGTTGTTCCCGGTTGTTCTTGGTGGTGATTTTCGGTGCCCTCTCTTGGTGATTTTCTCGGGGTGTTTTCGGGACCTTGCTCTTGGGATTTGATGGGGGAAATTTGTGGGAACCCTTCGTGGTTCTTTGGGCTGTGATTCCCCTCCCAAATCCGTGAGTTAAGGGGCTCGATTTTGGTGGTTTTAGAGTTCTAGGGTTGGAGGTGCTCTTGAGGGTTGACTTTCGATTCCTCTTGATTAAGTGGGTTTTGGGGACCGAGCTTCTAGCCAAGGTTAGCCCACGAGGTACCCCATCTATCCCCAAAGTCTCATTTTGATCCGTGGAACGTATCGGGAGATCGATTGAAGGGAGTGTTGAGTTTTTCCCGCGGGCTGTGTTCTTCCCGACTGTCCAGGCAGAAACCGGCCTGACCGGTTTCCAAAACCAGTCTCCGGTTTTGCCCTGTGGGCTGTCGAGAAGTGTTTTTGAGCAAGGAAGTCTCTGTTGTGCCATGGCTTCTTTTGTTCAGATGTGGAAAGGCTCTTGAGGTGTTTTGGGTCTTTGGGGAGTTTCTGGACAAAATCAGTCTGACCGGTTAGTCAAACCGGTCTGACCGGTTTCCCCTACCTGCGTGAGGCTAAGTCCAACAGAAGCGGTCTGACTGGTTTCAGAAACCGGCCTGACCGGTTTGGGTTGCCAGCAGCCGTGTCGTGTGTGTTTCCGCTACGTGTGTGCTTTGGTTGTTAGTTGGCACTTGCTCCTAGGTTCAGTAGCACTCCAGTGGCTACGTGAACTTGGCAAGAGAAGCTTGCGGAGGTGCACGAGTGAAATCGGGTTCATAGGCCGAATTCTTGAATAGAATTTTTATCGGCTCCCATTCCCTCCCCCCTCTCTGGTTCGCCGTTTCGGTCCTTCAGCCGTGCAAGTTTCCGCTGTGCGTGTTGGTGTGTTTTGGCTCGGAAGGTTGTGTGTTGGTTCCTAGGTCCAGTGGCACTCCAGTGGCTACGTGGGCTTGGCCAACTTGGTTAGTGAGTCGGAGACGTGTGTTGGAAGTCGTGTTCGTCTTGTTGGAGTCTTCATCTCCTTCGAGAAGAATTTTTATCGGCTCTCATTCACTCCTCCTCTCTGGTTCGCCGTATCGGTCCTTAGACGGCGGGAGGTAGGGGGAAGGTGCTGGTCCTGGAGGTGGAGGACGGTGCCGGCGCCATGATGGCGGCGCGCGCTCGTGTGGCTCTGGCTCTGGCGCTGCGTGCTCTGCTGTGCGCGGGGTGGTGGTGGTCTCGGGTTTCGCTTTTGGGTGCCGTCGATGGTTTTGCGGGATCGAGGCCGGCAGAGGTTATGTCGAAATGCGCCCATGCGGCATCCCAGCGTTTATGGGGTGGCCCACTGCCACAGTGGCATCTGACGTGACGAGACCGGCGGTGGGCCTACCTGCCCGTACACGGGAAGAAACACAGTGTGTCCGTGCGTGCGCCTGTTGTTGGCGTTGCGATGAATCCCACTGTTCCGAGGAGCAGTAATTGATCCTCAGCCTGTTCGTTTGGCTGGTGGCTGATGGCTGGTGCTGGTTTGTTCTGGAGAAAAGTACTGCTGGCTGGTTGTTGGTGGCTGATTTGTTCCGAGAGAAAAGTACCGCCGGGTTGGTAGCCGATAAGCCAAGCGAACGGGGCGCCTACTACTACCGCCGATTGAGCCTATTCATTTGGCCGGTGGCCGATGGCCGGTGCTGGTTTGTTCTGGAGAAAAGTACTGCTGGCTGGTTGCTGGTGGCTGATTTGTTCTGAGAGAAAAGTACTGCTGGCTGGTAGCTGATAAGCCAAGCGAACAAGGCGCCTACTACTACTGCTGATTGAGCTGACGAACAACCACATGCTCTGTTCCTGCTCGCAGCCAGGGATTTACTTACCGAGCGGTGGCGCCAGTGTCCGGGCCGTGAACAACTCGGGGTGCCACCAGGGTTTTACTTACCGAACCGGAGGCCCTAACCGCCGGCCTCCGGTAACGGTTTACCGCTCGGTAAGCCACGGTAACCGCTGCTTACCGAGCAGATTCAAGTTTTCAAATCAAACGGCAAGTCAATCGGTAACACATCGATTTACCGGTCGGTAAGGCCGGTAAACCGAGGCTAAAGACAGGAATGCCGAACATGTATTTGTGGTTCTCCGGTGATGATTTAATGAAAATATTAGCATGATCTATGCATAACTCAATGTAAAGGACATCACAAAACCTCACCAAATGAATAATATCATAGTTTTGCATACAAACAATGTCATAATAATAATTGTGCATACAATACCATAATGATAGTGATAATCGTGCATACAAATACAATACCATAGTCATAGACTCATAGTAATAAAAGATCAACGCTGTATAAATGGGAAGACCCCCATTTGGGTCGCCATCTGGTACTCAGCGGTGGACACGACATTCAAACCTTGCACTCTAAGCAACTCAGCCTTGTAGTCTTGCCAAGTTTGCCCCGTCCACGCTGCTGTCATCTGCCATTGCTGAAGTAACATATTGTAAAAATGTGGATCTTCCCATTCGTACACACATCTTGTATATGCATAAATGGACAACATCCACAAATCAATCACATAAATCATATAAAGTTTTAAACAACATATCTAAAATCAAACCTAAAATCTACACCCTAAATCAAATCATATCTACCTCCTAAATCAAACCTGATCTACACCATAAATCAAATCCTATCTACATCCTAAATCAAACCCTATTTACACCCTAAATCAAATCCTATCTACATCCTACAACAAATCCTATCTACACCCTACATCCTACAACAAATCCTATCAACAAACAAGTGACTTACCTGCGCTCGGCTAACCGCGGACTCGCGACGGATTAACGCGCGGCCGGGTCGGTAAACCGACCCCAACCGTCGGTTTACCGCCGCGCCGCCTTGGATCCGCCCTCCGCCCGGCTTACCGCGCTAACCGCGCGGTAAACCGCTGCCGGCGACCGGACGGGCACCTGGGGGGGCGGGGGCGGACTGGGGAGGACGGCGCTGGGAAGCAGCCCCGAGTGAGCCTCGGGTAGGTTTGGGGTTATTTTTGAAACACCCCCCCATTGTTGGGCCTTAGTGGGCCGAGCTGCGCCGGCTTTTTTTTTCTTTTTTCTTTTTTGGTTTAACTTCTTTTGGTTGACATTTATACTAAATGAACTAAGTTTGCAACAAATTTGACACCATTACATTCAATAAATCACGAAGTATTTTTAAAGATTTTTTCCGCAATTTTCAATTTTTGAAATTCAAATTCAAAATTTTGTAAACCTAACGGTTGGTAACCGGCCGGTACCGTAACCGGTCTAGGCCGGTAAGGCCTGTTACCGCGGTAAACCGGCCGGTTACCAACGGTAAGTCTAACCCTGCTCGCAGCCAATGGAGAATAGTGATACTACTACTACTACTCAGAGAACACTTTTCAATTTCACTACTGTGTTATTGAGAGGTTTTGTCTGGCTGGATTGCAGTAATCCTTGGAATCAAATCAGACGATCACAATCACGTACGTACTGACTGACCGTCGTCATGCGGACACTGACGTTGCAGTCTTGCATACTGTAGCTGGGAGCTCACCAGTGACCGGTTCGCGTCTGCATGTACGTACGAGCACTACAACTACAGCGCGCGGTGGTACGCTGGACTCGTGTGGTCTCTGCCTTTGACCCTCTGTCGTCTGGCTTCTGGACACCGATATCAAGCATCAAGGCGCCGGACGACGGGACGAGTAACAATACTAGTATGTACAGCGAGCACTGTGGCACGGTGGCACCCCGAGTTGTTCACGGCCCGGACACTGGCGCCACCGCCGCGCTTGGCGCTACTACGTTAATCGCGCACGCACGCGTGCATGTGGGGAGCAAGAGCTAGTAGGCTTGTACAGGCTGCTAGAGGGTGCTGCTAGATACACGACGGACCTGCCTCCTGGGGCCTCACCTGGGTACTTGCTCCGAATGCTGAACGAATGAATTATGAGTCCTTCCGTGTAAGCCATTAAAAATATTTGGAATCTCGCTCAAGCCACTAAAAATTCAATCTATCGTCTGGGTACAAGTTCAACTTTCGTTTTAGGACAGGCGTATGGTCTTGCCAAAAACAATGAATCCAACAGGTTTTGATGTTTGTAAGCATTAAATTACTTGATTAATGTATGAACCTTTTTCGAAATAATTTGAAGGAGTGTGTTTCTATCATGCTACACCGACTACTTCGATAAGAATAGTCGTTGACACCGATGGAATTCAAATAAGATTGAAAATTGAAGTGAAAAAAAAATTAAAGAGGTTTGATAGGCAAGGTCAACCCACGAGATAAAAAGATACTACATGTTAACTTTTTTCCTTTAATAAGGGGCCACATAGAGTAGGCTCCTGCATCACCTTAATTTAACCAGTTTGGACGTCGAGTATCAGAGTTCAAGCCTCGACCAGACTATCTTCTACTCTGGCGAATATGTATCCGACGGCGATCGAAATTGGGTTGTCAAGCTCCACTCTAAACTAAGCACTACTCAGCCCAATATCGCTCCCGCACTCCACATGTGCGGCACCAACCTTGAACCAAGGGTTGGCGCGGACTCTTAACCCGGGAGTGCCACCACCAAGCCAACCGCTCGTCCGCCTTATTAACTTCTTTTCGTGTTTAATATAAGTAATTCATATTGTATTTTGGTATAATTTTTATACCCACCTAGATATATTTTAGGCTTGTCAGTAGAAGCTTTGGACATCTTTGGTCATATGAACAGTGATAATCTCTCTCTCCTTCCGACCCCCACTCTCCTTTCTTTTTTTCTAAGGATAAGGATATAATAAGTACCAAAATTATGACATGATCTTATATTATACTCCATATATTCCAAATTATAGATCATTTTAATTTTTTTACGTTATTAGATATATTATGCATAAATGCATCTGGATGTAGTATATGTCTAGATGTATAATAATATTTATGAACTTAGAAAATTTAAAATGATATATATAATTTGAAACGGATGGAGCATCACCTAGTGTATACAACGTGAAGAGCACACAAGGGCATCTATTCGGGAAACAAAGCATTCGATGTTATAGTCTTTGACATCTTGGTAAAAAAATGGATGGAAAATCAAAGGATAAAATTGGTTTGTAATTATCCTCACTTAGGTGGGCTCGTTTTCCTTTTTTGCAATTAATATTTGTGCTTAAAATCTATCTATACCGATCTATTAATTGTGGTACTGCCGTTTCACCCCCCACCCCCTAAATCCGTCACCCTGGGATTAGGGATGGCAATCCCTTCGCAGCCGCATCCCCAAGCCCCCCACGCAGGGCGCGCTCGTAGTGCAGGCTGACGGAAAGAGAAATGAAAAAAGAATAAGAAGAAAAGATAAAGAAAAATAATAGAAGATAAAAACGAAATAAAAAATAAAAATGAAGGGTATTATGGACAATTCACCATCTTATCCACGTTACAGTTGGGCCAAGATCTGCTTCACCAACTTCACCAGAGAATCTGCTTCACCAACACAACCACAATAGGCCATCTGTGAAGATGCCATCCGGCCATCCCTCAAATCACCATGCAAATTTGCATCACCATGTGCCAGTTATTCAAGATTAGTAGTGACATTTAAGTAGTAGCTTTTTCTCTTGATGCTTTGTAATGCTCGATCTGTCAGCTTTGTAGCATTGTGCTTGATCTGTAATTATTTTTTTACTTGTGATTTGCAATCTTTTTTGCTGGATGTTTATCCCCACGGGCCCCGTCGGGTTTTGGGGATCCAACAGGGATGGGGACGGGGTGCGTTTTTCCCTCGATTGGCTTGTCGGGGCCGGGGCAGGGATCAACAATCGAGGCTCGGGGCGGGGACGGTGTGACGCCCCAGGTTTTCAATTAACCCTAATCGTCGGTCAACCTGACTGTCAATGGTCAAACCATGGTCAACCTGGGTCCTCACCTCGAAAAACTCGCCAACCACTCTAATGACCCCTTGGATCTAGTAGACACTCATGTGGGGCCAACCCATGGTCAAAGTCTAGGTCAAACCCCACTTAAAGCCTAGTGCCCAACTGCCCATAGATGTCTTTCGAAACTTTTGCCGCGTTCTCCAAAATTCACCTAAACACTTAAAAATCTACCTTTATGAAAGTTTTCCAGCTTGTTGAGGGACACAACTTTCATGTACATTGGCATTTCAAATTTTGAGTGGAAAAGCCTGAAAAACTTGCTCAAAGGTCAGTATTTCCTGTTCATGAACACAGGCTGACATTCAAAGTTGGCAAGCCTCCCTTGCAAATTCTGTTGAGAAAAACCCTATATAGCCTTTTTGAAAGTGATAGAGGGTTGCTAGATCTACAATTTTCGTATTCAAAGTTTGGTCAACTTCTATTAAAAATTTTGGAGATATTTGAGTTCAAATAGGGTGTCAGCAAAACATTTGGGCAAGGGCGCCGCCGCGCCACGACATCGTACGCGTCATGCGCCGCACACCGCGCCCGTGCGCCGCCGTCCTCGGCGTCCGCGCCGCGCGCCGGCCGTCCTCGGCGTCCGCGCCCGCGCGCCGCCCACGTCCCTTCACCCGAGGCCGGCCGCATCCCTAGGCCACGCGCCTTCCGAGGCCGCCCGCGCCCCACGACGCGCCGGAGTCCGCGCCGCGCCACGCGCCGGCGCACCGCGCGCCGTGCCGGCCGGACGCGCTCCCCCTTCGGACCGGCGGTCCGTCCGCGTCCCTCCCCGCCCGCGTGCGCCGTACTACGGCCGGGGAATCACGCCGTCGTCACCTCCGGCCGGGCCATCCCCTATTTAAACGCCGCCACTTCCCCTTCGCGCGCCACCCGAGCCGCGGCCCCGCCATTGCCGCCGCCGCCGGGAGCTCGCGCCTCTGCTAGCTCTCACCGCCGGCCAACCGTCCCACTCTCTTCCCTAGAAACCATTGCACCTCCCCGCGCATTGCCCGGCCCAAGCGCCCTCCTCGCCGGAACCCCGAGCCGCCGCGGCCGCCGCTACCGGCCACCGCCGAGCACCCGCGCCGGCGACTTCCCCGCCCCAACCGCGGCTACCAATCGACCCTAGGTGAGCATGCACTCGACCCCGAACCGTTCCCCGCCCGGGAGCACCGCCGGAGCCACCGAAATTCCGGCGAGCCCGCCGCCCCGTGGGTATAGGGACCCAATTGCGTGGTCCTAAATCTTTCCAGGGGCCTAGTCGCAAGAGTGCATCTTCAATAGTGTATCCATTTTGCTGAAACTTGTAAAACGCGTAGAAAATTCAGAAAAATGCAAACTCAATTTTGTTGGATTCATGGTGAAGAGTACTACAACTTTTGTTATACTCACATGGTCTGATTCTTGATATTTTTAGCATGAAAAATAGGAATGTGAAAACCTAGATCTGCAATATCTCAAAATCTTTAAATCCTATGTGTCCAATTTATGGATATGTTGTGTATTAGGTCATGATTAGTTCCTGTGCCAAAAACTGCACAAAGTTATGTTGTAATTCTTTTTATATAAATTGTTTTCCAATTATGCATAATCTACCTAGATGATTTTTGTGGCTAAAAATTATTATGTTTTTGTGCCCAATTTGTGCATGCTGTCTTGTTATGCCAAGACACACCTCTGGTGATTTAATCATAATTTTTGGATGATCAGAAATATTTATTCTTAAATTGTGCATGTTTTCCTTTTTAAATTAATAAAGCAAGGTCAATAGTGGTTCTAGGTGTGCTTGCTGGTTCTTTAGGCTGGTTTAGGACCAGAGAGTCTGTATGAGAGAGATTAGAGCATTTTGCTGCTTATTTATTTTTGTATGCGTTTAATTTGTTTTGCTAGCTAGTCCTTGTTATTTTTCCAAAGTATTTTATTTTCTAGCTTCCAAGCTTTGCATATGAGTCCAGTGCTTCAGTATGGATGTGGTGATGCTTGAGAAACCTTCCTTTAAATTTTTAGTGATTTATTGTTTGCTAAAAGCTTTAAAGGCCCTTACGGAGTAATGCTTTAATTAAATTATGAAAATGCCTTTTACTTTCTTTTACCCCTTTTTGTGAAATGTTGTCCAATTTGTTTAAGGGTTAAAAACATACCCTTACTGTTGAAGAATTAATTTATAAATGTTTATCTTTGTATACACCTTTGCTAGTGAGAGGTAAAAGTGTTAAACCTTCACATGAAATAACAAGTATAAAGGAAAACATTAATTCAAGTGTGTAATAAAAGAATGAAACACATATCAATAATAACCTTCATAAAAAGAAAGTAATAGTTAATTATTTGTTAAGGTGAATATGACCAACAAGAGTTGGATGAGGTAAATAAGCTGTCACATCCCCTGAACCCTGCATTGCATTCCGTGTAGATCTTCCTGACGGTGACTACTCGCTCGTCCGGAAGCCGAGGGAGGAGAAGCGGAAGCTGCTCTGCAGTATGTGGAATTACTCGACGACACCGAGGGTGCTCAAGCTAACCTTGCTGACGAAGGCAAGCCCCGGTGCATTTGACCCAGTTTTCAAATTTTGCTACACTTATCTATGGATGTTTGTGCATTTAAATTCAGGAGTTGTATGAAACCTTAGATGCATGATCCTTAGGTACCTGTGTCCTTACTAGCATGATAGGTCGATAACTGCTAAGCTATAGGACCGTTACAAGTCGGGTGATAATGTCACTCGCGATAATAGGTTCCTAGTTAGGAATCACAAGATATCCTTAAATGGATCGCTCAAGTAGTAAGAGCATGGGATGTGGACTCCGGTCCAATGGCTATTGTGGGTTAAGTGTTTGAATGTACTAAGCACTTGTCGAGAATGGGACCGGTAAGCCTAGTACCTTAATGAGACGGTTAGGGATTTAGCTGTCACTACTCTTGGGATGCGTCTCACGGCTAGCTCCCGGTGGTGTATGGTGAGTCCGGGTGCCTCGCGGGGTATACCGGATAGCCTGCACCAAAGACTGTGGCCTTTTATCCCGACCCGAGGATTTTTGGGAACCGTGTGGTGGTTGTCCTCGCGGGGGGCATCCCACCGTGTGTTTAGGTCTACCTTGCAAGGTTTTTGAATCAATCGATTGTCGGCCTCTCACCGTCATCTGAGACTACTTACTCCACTAGCCATAAGATCCCTAATGATGGAAGATGATGAATATTATGCTTGATTGTGACACCCTAAAATTCCATCACAAAATTAATTTAAGCAACAAGGTGTTTTAGTTTTAATTTTCTAAGGATTAATTAAATTATCAAATAAATTTGGCCTTTAAAATATTTAAATATCATTTTAATAATTTAGAAGCAATATGTGCTTGCGCATCATAATTTGAATGCATGGTGTTTTTGTTTGTTGGTGTGAAGCTTTAAAATGTTTTGAAAGTTTGAAAAGATTAAAAAAAAGGTTTGAATTTAAAGTTTGAAAAGATTTGAAAAGTTTTTGAAAAAAAAACAAAACTCTCCAAACCCCTAAACCTCTCTCCCTCTCCTCTCGGCCCAGCCCAACAGCTCTCCTCCCTCTCTTTCTTTTTCCCCGCTGGCCCACCTCCTCTTCCGGCCCACGAAGCCAGCGCGACCCAACTCCCCCTCCTCTCTCTCGCACTCGCTGACAGGCCGGCCCCACCAGTCAGTGTCGCCTCCTACCTCCAGCTCCTCCCCTGCCGGTCAACCGCGCCGCCGCCGGCCGATCTCCCCGCCTTCCCTCGCGCCCCGCCATCAAACCTCCTCTTCAATACACACCGAAGCACCGAGCCGCCTTTCTCCTTAATTTCCTTCCGTCCCCCCCCTTCAAGGCACCCATTGAATTCAAGTCGAAGCCGCCGGTGCCCTGGCCATTGATGGCATTTCTCGGCGCCGACCGCCGGTTCCTCTCCCTTCCTTCCCCTATATAAGCCGAGCCAGAGCCCCTGCTTCTCCTTTTGCACCTCTCAGGGCACCCCTCCTCTCTAGTGCTCTCGCCGTCGACGAATCGCCGCCGCCGCCGAGGTGAAGCGCTCTGCCTCCGCCATCTCCCGCCGCCGTCCGCCCTGCTCTCACCCATCTCTTTCTCTCGTTGCACTCGCAGGACCCCCAGGACGCCGTCCCCGCCCTCAAAGGCACGCAGCCGAGGCCGCAACTACCTCCGCGGCGAGCGCCCGTGATCCCGTCCGCCCTCTTCGTTGCACGTCGTATACACCGCGCCACCGCCGTCAACGAGCCCCTGGTGAGCTCCGCGCCGTCCTCCTCTTTCTCCTTGTCCAATCTACGTCGTGAATGGTGCACCGTGGCGCCTAAACCGCCGTCTCCTGCGAGCTCCGGTGAGTGTTCCGACCGGCGCCGCCGCAAATCGGCTGTGCACCGCTGTCCATCGTCGCGTGTCGCTTGCAAGCCACCAGGACCACCGGATCCAAGATCGACGACCCTAATCACGTACCCCTTCGTTTAAGTGCCCGGTGCACCGTGCACCCGTGGACCGTGGTCCACGGCGCGGTCCACGCCCGCATCAGCGCCGCGCCAGCCGTCCATCACGCGATGAACTACTGAGATCCACCCCCCGCCCCGGTCAAACGCTTGTGGTCACCGCCATTTTGCGGTTAGGCCCCTGTCCTTCTCCTTATCACAACCATACCCTCCCACCAGTAGAAATCCTTGCATTTAGGTCCTTTCTTTTGCGTTTAGGCCCTTGAGCCTTTTGTTTTCTCTGCAACCGTACATGCCCTGATCATTGGTCCAGATCTGCTCAAAGCTGAGTCAACTAGATCAGTACCGGTCAACCTGAGCTGTTTGTGGGATTTTTGCAGAAAAGACCCTATGCTTTCTAATATAACAACCATGCCCTTCCACCCTTATAGATCATCACCGTTAGGTCCTGTTTTCTTCGTTTAAGCCCCTGAGCTTCTCTGTTTTCCCTGCCCGAGGTTCTAACTGGTTGTTTTACGCTATAAACCTTTGGTTTTAATGTGTAATTATGTTTTAGCCCCTGGTTTCTTGCAGTTAAGACCCTGGAAGCCCTGTTTCTTCACAGAAAAGCCCCTGAAACTTGTTTTAGCCATATCTTTTCCATCCTAACTCCGTTTTAAGCGTTCTTGGTGTCCACACGGCCGTCTTTTCAAGCCCTTCAGTTTTAGAACCTTGTTTTGGCCGTATCTTGGGCGTTTTAGCTCCGTTTCCACCGTTTCAAGTTGCGTTAGGCTCATATCAACTAAAACTACGTGATAGGACCAATGTTGTACATGTTCCTTGTTTTATAATTTATTTAAATGATTAATATGATTAAATCTTATTATGCATGCTTTTCTAATTAAAATCTAATTAGCGTTCAACATGTGTTTTCATAAGAAAGTTAATATGATTAATACTTGTTAAATATTTCTTATAATTAAAAGCTAATAGATGTGTACCTTGATTTTAATGATCATACTTAAATTGAGTAATGTCTATCTAATTTGCTTCCTAAATAAAAGCAATATAGGTTTATCTCGAGTTTTCTTAATTAAATTGTTAATTTGATTAATATGAATATAAATGTGTTTTTAAGTTATAATTTGATTAGAATAACTCGAAGTATAAAGATAAGCGCCTAGATGCTTTACATGCTTCTTTTAAATTAAATGTTTAATTTGCATAAGTTAAACTTGAATATTTATAAATAAAATTGGACTAGGTTTCAATCGTTTCTTAAATATAAAATAACTTGCTTAATTATAAATAGGGTATTTCCTTGAAATATCCTACACACATGACTTTGTTCAATTAAAATATACTAAGCACATAGCTAGCTCTTGTTTGTGATCATCCAAATCTCCCGATAGTTCCGTGTGTTCCTTGTGTTCACTTTCCTAGACCCAAACCTTGTTTTCTCTTTAAGCTTTTCATGCTTGGTGTATTGTTTTGTTTATTGTATGTTTTCTTGTGTGCTCGTAGACATCGTGCCAGTTTCAAGTGAGCAGCCAGTTGGAGTGGATCAAGAGCAAGTGTTTGAAGAAGAACCCCAGTGTTTAAGCAAGGAAGGCAAGTGGACTTCTCCCCTTGCATATTCTATTTTTGTCCCACACAACTTGCATGATAACTAAGTTTACATTCAATGTTGTATTGCATAAACTTGATGGGAAAATCACCTTTTTAAGGACATGACTAGATTTTATCCCTATTACCTTGGACAACCCTTTTAAATAAATGTTCTGGGTAGAAATGCTTAGTTGCTATACCTTGGGTTGGTTAAAATGAATCTTTTGCAATATGATGAATGTTGATCATGATAACTTTGGTGATATATATGTGTGTGCTTATGGTTAATAACAAGATCATACGGTTTAATTGGAACATGGAGAACCACCCAGGAAAACAGTGCAACCACAGTCCATATGGCTCTGGCTTAGCCAATTAATTAGGTGTGCGATTGTACTGGTGGCCTTATCCGAAAGGAACACAGGGGGCTCGGGGTTGCAGGGGTATAGTCCGGTTCTTTTGGGGTAGCAGCCTTTGCTAAGGTGCTGACCACTAGGGAGGGTTATGGTCCGCCCTGAGCTGTAACTGTCGTGGGTTGTTGGTCTTCTGCATATCTTTGTAAAGGCTTTGTAGTGGACGCCTAGCCACTCACCTCGGAAGTGTTTAAGGGTCTGATCAACCCGGGCAACATGGGGAACACGAGCTGTGGTGAAAGTGTACAACCTCTGCAGAGTGTAAAACTGATCGATCAGTCGTGCTCACGGTCAAGAGCGTCCTGGACCCTCACATGATTAATAAACTTGAAGATGGAATTAAATCGTGGTTTTCTTGTGGGTTTTTGAGAGGAGATGCTTTCCTAAATGCTTAAGTGGATTGGTATAAACTTACATCTAGTAATTAGGTGCTTGCTAATAAAATTTGACCTACATTAAAAATGCTAACCGCTGCAAAACCTTATCCTATTCTTGATAAGCCTTGCATCTCCCCCCACTTGCTGAGCTCCAACCATAAGTGTGCTCACCCTTGCTTACCCGCTGTTCAGAGAACACTGGAGAAGAGTACTTCAGCGACTACGAGGAGTTCTGAGGCTTGCGTGCCCCCAGTCAAATGCCTGTGGAAGATGAAGATGGAGTTACATCTTCTTAGTTATCATTTGATCGTTGTAAAGACCTTTGAGTCTAACGTCTGAGTGTAATAAGGAGATAATGTAATGGTTTAATTCTTGTACGTTTTTATTGCTGTTTATTGATATCTCACTCATGACGTCTATCATATGTGTGTAAACTTGATCCTGGCGCACATATGAGATGCATTTGGTTTTCTTCGGAAAATCAGATGTGACAAAGCGGTTTTCTTGTGGGTTTTTGAGAGGAGATGCTTTCCTAAATGCTTAAGTGGATTGATATAAACTTACATCTAGTAATTAGGTGCTTGCTAATAAAATTTGACCTACATTAAAAATGCTAACCGCTGCAAAACCTTAGCCTATTCTTGATAAGCCTTGCATCTTCCCCCACTTGCTGAGCTCCAACCATAAGTGTGCTCACCCTTGCTTACCCGCTGTTCAGAGGAGAACACTGGAGAAGAGTACTTCAGCGACTACGAGGAGTTCTGAGGCTTGCGTGCCCCCAGTCAGATGCCTGTGGAAGATGAAGATGGAGTTACGTCTTCTTAGTTATTGTTTGATCGTTGTAAAGACCTTTGAGTCTAACGTCTGAGTGTAATAAGGAGATAATGTAATGGTTTAATTCTTGTACGTTTTTATTGTTGTTTATTGATATTTCACTCATGACGTCTATCATATGTGTGTAAACTTGATCCTGGCGCACATATGAGATGCATTTGGTTTTCTTCGGAAAATCAGGTGTGACAAAGTGGTATCAGAGTAGTAATGACTGTAGGACGCAACCTTGAGTTAGAAATGGTCGAAAAGTAAGGATTCATGTTCTAGAAAGCCTATCATCCTTCAAAATTGACTTATTTTACGTATAAAAACTAATTTAATCTTGTCTTCTTGTTAAAACACATCGTTTTGTTTTGATCTATTCTGAGTTCGTTTCTTGTGCTATCAGCTGAATCTTCACCACTGAGGTTGTCTGATGTAAGTTCTTAGATAGCCTACCCCTTATCAACTTCGATAGAAACGTTTCTGTGAAGACGATCGTTGTGCTAATGTTTGTTGTTTGAACACATGATTGATTTGGATCTTTGCTTGTGTGAGTTGTATTGTGGAGTGATGGCCACAAATGCAACAAGAAATAAATTGTTAGGCTAATAAAGATAGATTGGGTTCAAATCTGGTTTATCCTTATCTGCCATTCAAGTTGGTTGAAGGATGTCAGAAGATCAAAGTCTAGAAGCAACACCAACCTCAACAACTAGAAATCTACAAGCATATACGGACATCAACATATGAAAGAAGTTAAAGAAAAAGATGGTCAATTTCTTTCATCCTTGTTATTCTCCTCTCTATCATAATGTGAATACAATCAGAACAAGAAAAGATGGATATGATTTTACCCTGCTCTTCAATCTGCTTCCAACCTCTTCTGAGCTTACCTTTATTACACAATCAAAAGGCGAGTCCCAAAGGAAATCACGAAGATAAAGACAACAAAAGAATCATCGACATTCCATCTACAACCTGAGCAATTGAACGCAGGATGCTAGAGTATATGGCAACTCAGACTCTACAAGCAATGACTCAAACCATGGTTAATATCCATCAGTATATTATTGAGCAAACACCAAATCCTAAGAACTCCAATCTTGTTTTGGGTGATAACTGTCAGAATCCATCTATTCCACCGTCATTGGACAAAGAAAAGCTATCAATCAGGCAAGCTCATGTTTTAAAAGGGCAGAAGCAGACTGGCACGTCATCCCTTCATGATGTAAAGAAGCAAGTTTTAGAAGCATGGAATCATCAAAATAACAAGAGAAGACATAGAGCACCAGAGTTGCGGACGAATGAACAACATGAACATATGAAGACTATAGGAATATGTCAATGTTGTGAGCATTATGGTCGTTCATGTCTCCAAAAAGAAGCCAGCCTAATGACAAATGAGGCTAGACAACATTATCATTTGGACATCAATGAGAAGAGGAAGTTATGTACTCAAAATCCAGTCCTAGAAGAAGTTGCTCAAGCTGTAGACAGTAATCAGATTATCAACCTTGAGGATTGGAGTATAACTTTCAAAGCATTTCAACCTGATAGAGTCAAACAACTCAAGAAGCATGCAAGTGAAGAAAGCCAAGACAAAAGTATTAAAAAACTGTGATTCAGATGCGGTGAAGAAGGCCACTATGTTAATAATTTTCCAACAAAGCGTAAGGATTTTGCCTAGTCACGATGGATTATATTGCCTCAAGCGTGGACAAAATGGACATCTTGCTAGTTGGTGTGCAAAAGAGGATGGTAATCAACCCCAGGATCGAAGTCTCAATACCCTTACTTCTAGTCAAACATGCAATCGCCAGGATACTAAAGCAAGAAAAGCATGTTTCTATTGTAACAAAGAGGGACATTTCATAAGTCAGTGCCCCAAAAAAAAGAAAAGCTTTTGGATCAATAGAAAAAGAATGGAGAGTGATTCCAAATAGTCAAAAAATGGAGTCAATCCAGCTCTATTCAAATCACTTTATCAAGACGACAAGAAAATTCTACCAAGGCAAGTCAATGAAGCTTAGGACAGGAATGGACAATCACAAGCAGAGTTAGATGTTTATAAAGTGAGTTGTGAAGAATAAAGAATTGTGTTTATGGAGCTTGTGTAAGATGAATTATATGGAAGTAAGATAAGCAGTGTTGGATGCTAAACACCCGAACTCTTGTCTCATGCTAGCCTTTGTGAATCTCAGGATGAGAATTTTTCTTAAATTGGAGGTTTATGTTGCTTTATCTTTTTGAGCTCATCTCTCCATGTATTAGTTCACTATTCCTATCTGAAATACCTTTCTCCAACAATCAGATGGTAAGCATTAGGACAGGAGAAGGTCAAGACATTCCACCTGTTGTTTGTGCTCATATTGCTAATCAGCGGAATCAAGCACCATCCCCACCCCTCAACCTAGCAATGGATCTGGTAACACAACAGTTCCTTGTCACTCGGATGCAGTTAATCCAAAACCTGACTGCCATTATTTAAAACATTCAAGCTCAACAAAATCAGTCACCACCAGCAGCACCACCAGCACCAGTGGACAAGCATAAGGAATTCATGAGTCACCATCCTCCCACATACTCCCACTCAATCGATCCATTGGATGCTGATGATTGATTAAAGACTGTCATCAAGAAGTTGAAGATGACGCAATGCACTAATCAAGAGATGATCTTGAATACAACAGGATGTTTGGAAGAATTAACAGCTGAATGATGGAATGCGTGCACTGTCGCACATGTTGTACCTAGCACCATCACCTAGCAGGAGTTCAGGTATAGTTTTCACGTGCACCACATTCCCTCTGGTGCAATCAAGCTTAAGCAAAGAGAGTTCCTCTCTCTAAAGCAAGGAAATATGTCAGTTAACGAGTATCTGGACAAGTTTATTCAGTTGTCTCGCTATGCATCAGATGAAGTTAATACTAACCCAAAGAGGCAAGAACAGTTCCTGGATGGTCTGATAGGGCCACTCAACTATCAACTACAGAGTCACAGCTTCCCGGACTTCACTACATTACTGAACAAAGCTATAGGTCTAGAGAATAAACTTGTGGAACTTGGTGAACAGAAGCGCAAGTTCCAAACACATGGACAATCTAGCAACACACGCCCCCGCTTCAACTCATCACATGGTTCTCAGTTTAGTTCTGGTGGATCAAGTGGAAATTATTTGCAAAGTTCTCAGTTGTAGTGTTCAACCTAGCAGTCCCAACATTCTAGCCAACAAACACCACATGTTGCAAGTCATCATCAGGATCACTCAGACGCATCAATGAGAAACAACTCTCCAGTTCACCCTAATGGTTGTTTCAACTATGGAGAATTGGGACATTATGCCAGCATCTGCCCAAATCGTAACATCTAGACTCCCCAAAAAGACAATGGTCAAAGGTTCGGACAACCAACATCTCAGATATACCATGGAAGTGCAAATTCTCAGATCAACAAGGGTCAACGAAATTACGTGCGTGGCAAAGTGAACCACGTGACAGCTGAACAAACTCCAGACACTCCTGATTTTGTGCTGGATACGTTTCCTGTCAAACTCTGTGCTTGCAACGATTTTATTTGATTCCGGAGCATCACATTCATTCATTGCTGAATAATTTGTGGCAAAGCATAATATACCTATGAGTTCTATGAATGTCGGTGCGGAATGTGGTCCCGACACTAACCAGTAATAAGCGCCAAGGTCTATCCCTCAATGGTCGATGCTAAGCAACTAAGGACACAAGATTTATCCTGGTTCCGGCCGGGGGCCGTACGTCCAGCAGTGGTGTGCTCGGGGCACTATATTGCTCAGCACCAGGGTGTCTGTAGTGGGGCGGCTACAAGCAGGACGGGAGAGGAGGCGTGGCCTCCAAGTCCCTGGTGAAGTGGCTGAAGATGTTGTGGGAGAATTGGGGAGCGTGTGTGTGGAGTGTCGTGTGTTGTCTGTTGTTCTGTGTTGTCTCGTCCCCTGTGGCGGGGGAGTTCACCTTCCTTTTATAGGCCAAGGAGAGGGTGAATTACAAGCATGTTGCACTATTCAGCTACATGGGGAAGTATGGTGTGCAACACCATAGAATAGGCGGCCGCCTTGACGGTCCTTGCCGCGATCTCGCCATCATGGCGTATCTTGTACCCGAACAGTGGTAGCTTCGAGGGTAGGGGCGCAGTGGTTGGCTGTGATGTCCCTAGGTGGGCTCGAGGAGGTTGCTGACGATGATCCGTACGGGATACAGTGGCAGGCGTGGCGGCATCCTGTTCCCGCATGCCTCACAGCGCCGGCAGCCGTACCACGCGTGCCCGGCGTGGTGTTGTGCGCACGGGGGCGGCCGCCTGTAATTAACAGTGGCAGGGATGGCGCCCCGCCAGCCTAGCGTCACGACCTGGCCCTGCAAGGTCACCAGAAAGCATTTCGAGGGTGTGGTCAGCCCCCCTTCGAGGGCTCGGCACGTTAGCCGTACGGGAGTAGGCGGCGCGGCGTCACGGGGCTGACACTGGCCATGTCGCACAGTCCCCCACAGTGGCGGGGATGGGTTCCCCCTAGGGAGTTGGTGCAACAGGACCGGGGCGTGAGTCCCAGGCGCATGATGGCGCCGCCCCGCAGTTTGTCAGAGCATTAAATGCCCGTACCCGCGTGCGGGAACGGGCGTGCGCGTGCGGAGGACCCTCGAGCGAGGCGGAGCCCGCTCGAGGGAGGCGTGCACCCTCGAGCGAGGCGGAGCCTGCTCGAGGGGACCTTTGAGTGGGTCGCCTTGGTGGGTCGCGGGGGCCACCGCAGCGTGGGCCGTGCCCCGTGTGTGCGCTTTAAGCGAGATGCGTTTAGCTTTGGTTTTTTGCAGGTTTTAAGCAGGATTCCCCTGGTTGTTTTAGGGGACCCTCAGGGCTATCCCCGACAGTAGCCCCCGAGCATCTGAGGGTTTGCCGGCCAGGCTCCCGCAGATGCTGAAGCCTACTGATAGGACGTCCTTCCCCCTGGTTTGCAAACGCTTTCCGTGGGGCCGTGTCAGCGGACCCGCGGGTCTAGCCCCCGAAGCCCTGCAGGAGCATGAGTGCTCCTGCAGGGGTTTTACCGTGGGATTTGGTCAGAGGGCGTGGTACATATTCCAACCGGCGTCGGCGATGTTTCAGCCGGCTTCGGTGACGCACGCGCAACTGGTACTATCCGCGACCGGTGCAACCCAGGAGGTGTAGCTGTGCGTCGAGCCCCTGAGCCTGGGCCCGTTCAAGGCGATCGGGGAGAGCTTTACGACTTGTTTTTAATGCGCCCTCACCGTCCCTCCGCGGGACGGAGGGTGAGGTTTCCGCAACCCCCATCGATCGGGTCGCGGATTGCGGATTCCTTGTTGAGCTGTTAGTGGGTGGTTCGAGTGGACGCCCATGCCCCGTTCGATATGGGTAGGCTGCGCGGTCTGGAGACGCGTCCATTAAAGCGCTTGTGTGGGTTTGCTAGGTGGGGCTCGGTCCCATTCGCTAGGGACCGAGGGCGCGGAAGCTCTCCCTCGGTGGGATCCCCCCGGCTAGCTGCCCTCGCTGGCTCTCGAACACGACATGTGAGGCACCCTCGAGTCGGTGGGCTCGAGGAAAGGCTCGAATGCGCGTGCCCTCGTCGTCCCTGACTCTGGTGATCTGGGGCGCCTGTTCGAACCTGTTGAAGGTCAGGCTCCGAACCCCTGATCAGTAGGGCCGTGCGGGGTGGCGGCTTGCCGCCCCCGTCTTTCGCATCTGCAGGTTTCGAGGGCCCCTGATTGTGTTAGCCCTCAAACCGCTGATCAGTAGAGTCGTGCGGGGTGGCGGCTGGCTGCCCCCGTCTTTCGCATCTGCAGGTTTCGAGGGTTCACGGCCGTGCCAGCCCCCGAGCCGCTGATCAGTAACTTTTTTGTGAATCGAGGGTACCTGTAGCGCCCGCTTTCTTCGAACGGGCTTCGAGGCCACCAGGCGATGTCTGCACCTGTCGAGGGTCGTGTTAATTTTTAGCCACGGGCTCGGGCCGCTTCGAGGGTCTACCTTACTCAGTAAGGGACGGGGCCATTAAATGTTCGCAGTTGCGACTGAGATCTCGCGCCACGGGCGCGCCTTTTCAGGCGCTGCGGCCGCGCGCGTAGTGGGCGGAGTGGGCAGGCGGATGTGACCGCCTGTCATGGCTCCGCGGTTACCGCACCGTGATGATGGCCTGCGGGCGGTTGCGTGGCCGCCGCAGTCGTGGTGGGACCCGTCCGTCCGTAAAGGAACATTTCCTGCTGCAATTAATGCGCGCGGGGCGTGCGATCTGGAGAGCGCGCCTGCGGCCTATAAATCCAATTGAAGGAGAGCAGGCGGTTTTTACCTTCGCCTCTAATACTCACCGCTCTTGCGCTCTAGCCTCCGCGCAGCTCTCGCCATTGCATTTCTCTCCTCTCGGAGCTCTTCTCCTCCTTCCTGTTCCTCGTTCCTCGCCCATTCGCCTGCTCGCATGGCGCCCCAACCGCCTCTCGTCATCATCGACCCGTTGGCGTGGGATCGCTCGACGGTGATGCGGCTGGCCCTGAACCAGCTGGTGTCCGCGGGCCAGCTAGCGGCGAACGAGGATGGAAGACCGGCCGAGTGGCTCGTGCCACCGGCAAGAGACCAAGTGCCCAACCCTCCGAGCGGCTACGTGGTCAGCTTCGTCCGCTTCCACGAGCGGGGCTTCATGGCGCCGGCGAGCCGTTTTATGCGGGCTCTCTGCTACCACTACGGCGTGGAGCTCCACAACTTCGCGCCGAACGCGATCTCGCAGGCGGCCACGTTCGTTGGCGTCTGCGAGGGCTTCCTAGGGATCCCGGTGAACTGGGACCTCTGGATTCACCTCTTCCGCGCGGAGCTGTTCACGCTGCCGACGACGGAGCAGAGGACCCGCCGTGCGGTGCGTGCCGGCGGCATGTCGCTCGCCTTGCGGGGTCAGCGCAAGGACGACTACATCCCCTGCACGATGACGATCAACAATGCAGGCTGGGAGCGGGAGTGGTTCTATCTCCGCAACGACGAGCCCGGCCTCCCCCCTTACACCGACTTGGTGCTCCGGGAGAGGCCCGCCTCCTGGCATCACGGGGTGTCCCCGCCCTAGCACCGGGACCGGCTGGACTCACTTCTGGCCGCGCTGAGAGATCTGGCGGGCCATGGGCTGACTGCGGAGGCCGTCCTCGCCTACCTCCACCACCGGCGGGTCGTCCCTCTGATGGAGAGGCCGCTCCGCATTTTCGAGATGACCGAGACCGCGGACCCCATCGCGCTGGCGAGGTCGCGAACGCTACAGAGCCCCCTCCTGCGGGAGTACGCGGCTACCCGGGCGCGGAGCACCATTGAACCCAAGTCCGCGCGCAACGACTGGTGTCGTATGGACCTCCCTGGGCCCACTACCTCGGTGGGTACCAGGACCGACTACTCGGTGGGCCCCTGGGACTACCCAGCTTGCGCTACACGGCACCTGAAGGCGTGGAGCACAAGGACTGCAGAGGAGTAGTACTCGGTTAGGAAGCTGTACATGTCCCGCACTGTATGGAAGGCTCCTAGACGTACTCGACTAGTACTCTCTCCCTACTCCGACTTGTAACCCTGCCTCCCGGACTATATAAGGCGAGGCAGGGACCGATCTCTAGGATCACCTCATCTCATACAACCCACGGCGCACTATTGCACCATCTTGTAATCGTGCCCAATCAATCCAGAGCTACGCAGCATACAGGACGTAGGGTATTACGCACCTCGCGGCCCGAACCTGTCTAAATTGTGTGCCACGTGTCTCTTCCTTCGAGTTACCGATCTCGGCGAGGCCACATTCATCTACTTCGGGTACTCCCCTTAGTAGGTTGCCGGTCTAAAACACCGACAGCTGGCGCGCCAGGTAGGGGCTCTCGCCCGAGATCACATGGCGAACTCGACAGCAGCCCGACCTCAACAAGCACTGCCCCAAGGACCCCTTCGGGTTGCCGCGGATTGATCAAGTCATCGACTCCACGGCGGCCGCGACCCGCTCTCGCTTCCTCGACTGCTACTCCGGGTACCACCAGATCGCGATCAAGGAGGAAGACCAGGAGAAGACCGCGTTCATCACCCCGTTTGGCGCGTATTGCTACACGACCATGTCCTTCGGGTTGAAGAATGCCAGCGCTACCTACCAATGAGCTATCCAGGCCTGCTTCAAGAGGCAACTCAACAAGAACATCGAGGCCTACGTGGATGACGTGGTTGTCAAGACCAGGGACTCCAGTACCCTCATCGACGACCTTGAAGAGACCTTCGCATCACTGCGCGAGTACCGCTGGAAGCTCAACCCGAACAAGTGCGTCTTCGGCGTCCCTTCGGGCAAACTACTTGGCTTCATCATCGCCGGTGCGGCATTGAAGCCAACCCCGAGAAGATCTCCGCCATCACCAGCATGAAAGCTCCCACGAGCATCAAAGACGTCCAGAAGCTGACAGGGTGCATGGCGGCGCTGAACAGATTCATCTCGAGGCTAGGAGAAAGGGGGTTCCCCTTCTTCAAACTACTCAAGCATCAAGAGAAGTTCGTGTGGACTCCAGAGGCGGATCAAGCCCTTGCCCAGCTCAAGAACTTCCTATCAAAGCCACCGATCCTCACGGCTCCTCACAAGGGCGAGCAACTATTGCTCTACCTCGCTGCGACTACTCACGTGGTCAGTGCTGCCATCGTTGTCGAGCGGCAAGAAGACGGCCACGCC
This sequence comes from Cenchrus americanus, assembly GCA_947561735.1. Classification (NCBI taxonomy): domain Eukaryota; kingdom Viridiplantae; phylum Streptophyta; class Magnoliopsida; order Poales; family Poaceae; genus Cenchrus; species Cenchrus americanus. Next base: position 81,140,766 of record OX387240.1, read on the forward strand.
TACCCAATCCAGCGCCCAGTCTACTTCATCAGCGAGGTTCTATCAGAGTCCAAGGCCCGCTATCAGCGTGCGAGAAGCTCCGTACGCACTACTCATCACCTCGCGGAAGCTACGACACTACTTCCAGGAGTACTCGATCTCCGTCGTCACCGACTACCCGCTCGACGACATCCCGCGGAACCAAGATGCTACCGGAAGAATCTCCAAGTGGGGCCGTCGAGCTCGGCGCCCTCACTATCGACTTCAAGCCACACACGACCATCAAGTCGCAGGCACTAGTCGACTTCATGGCGGAGTGGCGGGAGAACCCGCCTACCCACTCCCACCGCGCGACCGAGCATTGGGTGATGTACTTCGACGGCTCACTCAACCTCGAGGGCGCGGTGGGGGGTACCCCGATCTCCCCAACGGGCGAACAACTCAAGTACGTCCCGCATCTTCCGGAAGGTCTCAAAGAACGAAGCCGAGTACGAAGCCTTCCTACACGGGCTCCGCCTCGCGGCTTCACCGGGCATCAAGCGCCTACTAGTCTACGGCGACTCCGCGGTGGTCATCAACCAAGTCAACAAGTCCCGGGACCGCAACAAGGAGAACATGGACGCCTACTGCCTAGAAGTCCGCAAGCTCGAGAACAAGTTCTATGGTCTCAAGTTCCATCACATCGTCCGCGACAACAACGTTGCGGCGGACGTCCTCTCGAAGCTTGGATCCACCCGCGCTCAAGTGCCGGTGGGTGTCTACGTCCACGAGCTTCACGCGCCATCCATCCCGGAGCCGGCGGCACCGACCACTATCCCGCCCCATCCACCACCGGGCGAGGAGGTCATGATGATCGACGTGGACTGGAGGCAACCCTTCATCGACTACCTCAGCGAGTAGAAGGTCCCCTCCGACAAGAACGCGGCTGAGCAACTCGTCCACCGCGCCAAGTCCTACGTCCTCGTCGGACACAAGCTTTACAAGCGGGGCGCATCTTCTGGAGTACTCATGAAGTGCGTCCCCCGTGAAGAAGGCAAGGACATCTTGGAGGAGATCCACAAGGGCGTCTGCGGCAACCACGCGTCTTCACACACGCTGGTCAGCAAGGCCTTCCGGCGAGCTTTCTACTGGCCCACAACTCTGGGCGATGCCGAAGAACTCGTCAGAAAGTGCCAAGGATGTCAGCACTTCGCCAAGCAGCAACACGTCCCAGCCTACAAGCTAGTCACCATACCGCCAACCTGGCCCTTTGCTTGCTGGGGGCTCGACATGATTGGGCCACTGCCAACTGCGCCAGGAGGATTCAACAGGGTATTGGTGGCTATCGACAAGTTCACCAAGTGGATCGAGGTCAAGCCGGTCACATGCCCCAAGGCTGACAGAGTACTCGACTTCCTGGATGAACTCGTACACCGCTACGGACTACCCCACCGCATCATCACAGACCTGGGCTCCAACTTCAACAACCACCAGTTCTGGGAGTATTGCGAGAACAGCGGGATCGACGTCCGATACGTCTCAGTTGCCCATCCACGGGCCAACGGACAAGTCGAGCGCGCCAACGGGATGGTGCTCAACGCTCTCAAGAAGCGGCTACACGACGCCGCGAACTCCAAAGGGGCCAAGTGGATCAAGGAACTACCCAACGCACTCCGGGGGGCTACGGACTCAACCATCCAAGCCAACGGGGCAATCCCCTTACTTCCTGGTCTACGGCTCCGAAGCAATCCTCCCCGCCGACGTCATATGGAACTCGCCAACGGTGGAGCACTACGACGAAGGCGTCTCGAAGACAAAGGCGAGTTGACATCGATAGCCTCGAAGAAGCTCGCTGCGCCGCCCTCGTCCAATCAGCAAGGTACCTAGAGGGTATCCGATGCTACCATGATCGCAACGTCAAGGAACGCTCCTTCAACGTTGGAGATCTTGTCCTCCGCCGTATCCAGAACACGGAAGGACTTCACAAGCTCAGCTCCCCCTGGGAAGGTCCCTTCACCGTGGCAAAGGTGACCGGGCCGGGCTCCTACCGCCTCCAAACACTTGAAGGCGAAGACATCAACAACTCGTGGAACGTCGACCAGCTCTGTCGATTCTACGCCTAGTCTACACGACTACCCCGGGGTTCAAGTCTACACGACTACATCAACACCCCCTCGCCGTAAGCGGCCTCCGGGTCCTGGCTCCAGTCTCCGGACTTCTTCTCTCCAGGCTCCAGCCCGTGCGGCTACCTACGGACCCTGGGCTGCGATGAGCGTCAAGGACTCTAGCAGCGGTCTACTGAGAGACCACACTCCAAGATCCAGCCTGCACGACTACTTACGGATCTACGATCCAGCCTACACGGCTATTCACGGATCCACTGCTATAAGCGGCTACCCGCTCCAGCTTTACTCAGCTGTAAGCGGCCTCCGGGTCCAAGCGACTACTCTGTAACTACGGCCCTGGCCATCCAGGTGTACTTCTTCAGTAATAAAGTTTGATCGTTCATCAACTTCTTTACTGTCTACTCCCTACAACGGGACCACTACCGCCGAGTACGACTACTCGCATCCACTCCACGATGGGGGCTCCGCACTCGAGATTGCGACTACGAGTACTCATTGCCGGAAAATTTCTTTCATTGATACTTAAGCAATTCATTACAATTGTTTTTTCGTACAACCCCGGATACTAGCTATCTATTACGGGGCTACCGGATATTAAGCTTCTCGCCTACTTGCTCCGCGATGGGAGACATCTGCTCCAGCAGCTCTGCATACTGCTCATCAGTGCAGTTGGCGGCTACCCCGCCGGCGACTACTTCCACTGGGGCCTTCGGGAAGTATGACTTCATGAAGGCCAAGACCTGCCTTGGGATCGACCTCGCCATGTGCTTCTCATAGGCCGCCAGTCGGCTCGGAGCTTCCTTGAGGCGATCCACCAGTGGAGCAATCTTGGGGCCGCCCGGGTGCGGCACCAGGAGCCTTGCGATCGGCAGTGCGGCTTCTTCGAGCTCCTTCAGTTGGGCCCGCAGTGCCTCGCAGTCTTCATTCAACTTCTGCAAGGATTTGTAGCAGTTGACGAGATCGCGGTCAGATGCAATCCGGAGCTCCATGTGCTTCTCGCACTCGAAGGCAAGTTCTTTGTAGTCGAGCTCGAGTACCTGGCGGGCTTCTTGCTCCCGGTAGAAGAGGTTCTTCATGCTCGTCTCCGAGGACTTCAGCTGCTCCACCTGGCCCTCAAGCTCTGCAACACAGCAACAGTATAGCGGGTCAGACTACTTCTCGACCCTCAACAACTACCCGACAAGCCCAGCGGCGTACCTTTGTTCTTGTTGCGGAGGCCCTTATTCTTCCGCACCAAGTCGTCGCCCTTCACCTGCAACTCTTGGACATCGTTGTGGTATTTGGTGAAGGCGGCGTCGAGTTTCGACTGCATGGCAGCCGCGTGCTTCCGCGACTTCACAAGTTGCTCTTCCAGCGCCTCGGCTCGGAGCACCGCGTCACCATAGCCTTGCAGCATGTTCGACTTGTCGCGGGACCGCTCCGCAACGTCCTGCATAGACAACTCAAGTCACACGAGTACCCAATGACGGAGGATTGGCTACTCGAAGCTACGGCTACTTACCTTCATCCATCGCTCGGCCCGACGGATTGTCTCCGGATGCTTGGCCACCGTCGCCGCTCGACAAGATCGTCCGCGAGCAGCTCTATTCCGCCGCGCCTACTCGCGGTGGCCTCCGTCATCGGCGCGGCAGCGGATGGGATCCGCGCCCGGATCTCCGGGGAGCGGATAGCCACCTCCAGAGCGACCTCTGGCGACGTGGTGACCCCCTCTGCCCCGGCCTCCACGGCGGCCTCCTCGACGACTCCTTCCATAGGCCCGGGGGCTCCACCCGCAGCCTCCGGGACCTCTGGTGTCGACTTTTGCATCGGCACCCCCGCAGGGATGTCACCACCTTCAGCTTCAGCACCTGTCAAAGAGAAGACAAATGCATCAGCGACTACGACTACTTCTCGAGGAGCCCCACAGCTTCAGAGGAGTACTCACCTTCGACTATGCTGGCCTCCGGCAACGGCGCTTCGGTAGCCGGCGGCTCGGGCACCGCCTGGGAAGCAGGAGTGGATTCCTCGGCGGGCGGCGCGACTTCTTCCGCCACCGACGAAGAGGGTTCATCCCCCTCCCAGGACAGATCCGTGGATTTCCTGCAGAAGCACACACAATTGGTCGTCAGTCAACCTCGACTACTACAACAAGTACTACTCGAGAAGATGCAGTACTTACAAGTTCGACCGAACTATTATCACGACCGGGCACCGAGGATGCTGGCAATGTCGACCAGTCCACCCTCGGCGGGCGCCTCCTCCTGCGCCCCTGCGGCTACCACCTCCTCTGCAAAGGCGGCCGGCGCAGTGCCCTCCTGCGCTCCTGAAGCCACCACCCCTTCAACGGTGGCGGCTACGGGTTCCGTGCTCCCATGCGGAGCAGGGGGCTGGCGCTCAACCTGCGCCAAGAGCTCCTCGACAGTGGGGGCTGGACTACGACTTCCGGCCGGCTCCCCCACTGTGTCCCATACGCCTTCATCGCCCTCCTCGATGGGCTCCGTTGGCGGCACCTCCTGCATACAAGGAAGACTACTAATCAGCAAGGATATTCACGCGATGGGTACTCGACTACTCTACTCAAGGCATCTTACCTCCTGAGGTGTGGTCTCCGAGACCTTGAGCTTCTTTGCCACCCGCTTGCGGGCGGGGTTGCGCGGCTTCCATGGCGGCGCAGCCAGGCTAGCCTCCAGGCCAGTCGGGGGGTCTTGCACCAGAGGTACATGAGGCAAGCCTGGACGGCTAAACCTCGACCGCAAACCGGAAGCGATCCCCGCAACGTCTCGTCGTCTCCACGACGACGGTGTCATCGCCGTCGCCGACTACTCGCCGCTCTTTGTCCTTGGCCTTCCCTTCCTTCGGGATCTCAATCCCGCTCGGGGGCAGCTGCGGCTCGGCGACGAACTTCTTCAAGTCCTCCTGCAAGACACGAAGACATCAACACGACTACTCCAAGCAATGACTACTCAACTAAGAGGAGTATGACTACTCACCTCCTTTGGCGGGCGCGCGGCGGAGTACTCCTGGATAGGGCACGCCGTGTACGGCGGCATATCCTTGAAGATCCGCGATAGCCTCTCGATGATGTCGCTGTCGTCCAGCTCACCTCCGGGCATCCGCGACGTGTCGTCGTCGCCGGTGTACTCGAAGCCCAAGGTATCTTGAGCCATCAACGGCTGCACCCTCCGCTTCATGAAACTGAAGGCCACGTGCTCGACCCTCAGTCCCGCTTCCCTGAGCACCTTGATGCGTGCCAGCAGCTCGGGAAGCTGGATTCCCTCCTGCATGGTGGGCTCCGTGTTCCACCACTCGCGGTGCCTGGGCTGCCGTCCGCTCGGCTTCGGCAGGCCGGGGTGGTGGTTTGTGATGTAGAACCATCTCGTCTTCCAGTCTGTGTTGGAGTCAACAAGCTTGTACGCCAAGTACTGCTCTGCGGCGTCTTCTCTCAGCTGGATGTCGGCTCCTCCGACTACCCTCGGGTTGGTGGCACTTGGCTGCGGCTTGATCCGGAAGAACTTTCGGAAAAGGATCCAGTGCGGCTTGATCCCTAGGAAGGCCTCGCAGAAGTGCACGAAGACTGCGGCATGGAAGATGCCGTTGGGGTTCAGATTCAGGTACTCGACTCCATAGTACCCGAGAAGACCCTTGAAGAAATCGCTGGCCGGGAGCGCAAGCCCGCGCTCCACGAACCGCGCGAACATTGGAATCTCATCTTCGGCTTTCTCCATTGGATACGGATCTCCAGCAGCGGCCCTCCACATGTCGACCTCCTTCTCCCGGATGAACCCACTGTTCAGGAGGGTCGCGCGAATCTTCGTCTTCACCTTGGATTTCTTCCATTCGCGGCTTGGATCAGCCCGCGGCGGAGACATTGGCGGCGCTACTCCGGTGGCGGCCGTGGCGGCCTCTTCGCGGCCCCTCTTCTTCCCGGCGGCCTTCGACGACTTGGATGGTGACGGCTTCATCCTCCAAGTACAGGGCGTCTTCACGCGCATCCGCTCGGGGGCTACCCTAAAGGCTTTGGGTGGCGGCGCACTTGAATCTACTACGGCGGCAGCGAGCGCTGGGAGTGGATCTACTTCAGATGGAATCGAAATGACTGCAGCTCGTATGGGTGAAAAACCCTAAGGGTTTTGGCTTCTTTTTATAAGTCAAACCGGCTCTGCAACGGCCGGCTGGATAAGTCCACGCACAGCTGACTCAGCGGCTAAGCGTGACCTTTCGTATTCTACTAGTCGACGCGCCTCACCTCGGGGGCTCGGCTACTTCTACTCGACTACCTGGGAAGCGGCTAGTCTCAAGAGCATCTCAGGACACAATCTTCAAGATGACCCTTCAATTCGAGAGGAAGTACTCGACTCAAGGCTCGGGGGCTCCGTGCCACGTGTCCTTCGGTTTTTTCTCTCCGGATTTTTTGGGATTTTCTTGCCAAGACTTCGAGATGGACCCTCCGAGCTCGCGGCTCAACCTAAGGCTCGGGGGCTACTCCATATGGAGTGCGATTTTGCAATCGCACCTCCATATCGCCTCCGGCTTCAAGACAAGACGGGCTTTTTTGAAGACCTTCGAAGGCAGTACTCGAGGACGCTTGGGACTACTCGAGAAGACTTCAGGATTGCTCAAACATCGCCCGGAGTACATTCCAGCCTCGGGATGCTTCGACTACTTTTGAGGACTTTTGACTTGTAGCACTCAGGGACGCTTGAGGACTACTCGTTAAGGCCGTCAAGACTACTTGAAGCTATCCTTCTCGACTACAAAGTACTCGGGGGCTTGTCGTATGGACCTCCCTGGGCCCACTACCTCGGTGGGTACCAGGACCGACTACTCGGTGGGCCCCCGGGACTACCGGCTTGCGCTACACGGCACCTGAAGGCGTGGAGCACAAGGACTGCAGAGGAGTAGTACTCGGTTAGGAAGCTGTACATGTCCCGCACTGTATGGAAGGCTCCTAGACGTACTCGACTAGTACTCTCTCCCTACTCCGACTTGTAACCCTGCCTCCTGGACTATATAGGGTGAGGCAGGGACCGATCTCTAGGATCACCTCATCTCATACAACCCACGGCGCACTATTGCACCATCTTGTAATCGTGCCCAATCAATCCAGAGCTACGCAGCATACAGAACGTAGGGTATTACGCACCTCGCGGCCTGAACCTGTCTAAATTGTGTGCCACGTGTCTCTTCCTTCGAGTTACCGATCTCGGCGAGGCCACATTCATCTACTTCGGGTACTCCCCTTAGTAGGTTGTCGGTCTAAAACACCGACAGCTGGTCCCTGTGGGATCTTGAGATGCTCCCCACCGGCCGGCTGGTGAGTGGAATTCTTGGTTCCGTTTTCGATTTTGCCAATTCCTCGGGTTGTTGATGCATTTCGATGCTTCGCTCGCAGCTGGTGCGCGTAAGCGCCGCGAAGTCCGACTCGCCCACTCCCCGCTCTCGCGCGCTCGGTCGCGCGCGCGCGGCCAGCCGAGAGCGGGAGCGGGCGGCACGCAAGAAGGAGCGCGCGACGCGACATCGGAAGCGTCGCGAGCGGAGGAGCGAGGAGTACCGGCTGCGCGAGCAGCAGGGGCTCTCCTCACCGGGGACCGAGGAGTACTCGTCATCGGACGAGGAGGAGGAAGAGGAGGAAGAGGTTGGGGGGCAGGGTCTCCCCGATAGGTGGGAGCCTGCACCCCCGTCACCGGAGCCGGCTCCGGTGGCAGGAGCAGCATCGCCTGGGGCGGGCGCGGAGGCGCCCGCCGCCAGGCAATCGACAACAGGGGCGGCGCGGGCCGCGGAGGCACCGGCGCGCGCCCGGGAGGTGCACACGGCGGATGCGCCCGCGCGCGCGGGCGGGGCCCGCGCGAGGTGGAGATGGCCGGAGGCGCGGCGGCGGCGGCCGGCCGCCGCGCCGGCCGTCGCCGGCCGGGGCCTCGAGGAAGAGGAAGCGTGCCTTCTCCTCTTCGAGGTGAGGGATTTGTCCTTTCGAGAGGTTGCGTGTCTGATAGGCGGGGACCTGACGGTTTGCTCGTGCTTGTGCAGGGTGGTGGCAACTGTGCCTCCCCTCGCACCGGCCAAGGTGTTGAGGGCGGACGCGTCCATCCCCACCCGGCGGCGTTCGTTGAGGGCGCTGCGGGCGGGGGCGAGCGCGGCGGCGTAGCGGGCGAGAGCTCGCAAGGTGCGGCCGAGGCCTCGAGGCCGCGGCCGGTGGTTTCGCCCGCCGCGCCGCGGCCGGCGGGCTGTCGAGGAGCGGCGGCGCCGGTCGTGGTGGGGGGCGCGGCCGGCGTCGCCGGTTGCGGTGGGCGTTGCCGGCAGCGTCCGCCGTGGAGGGCCACCCGACGCCCGCGGTTGTAGAGACGCGGCCGGAGGCGGTGCCCGCGGCACCGCGGCGGGAGCTCGCGGCCGCGGAGGCGCGGGCGGAGGCGGCGGTGGAGGCGCAGCGAGGGGCCTGCACCCGCCGGCAGCTCCCGGGCGGTGGTGGTGGAGATTCCGGACGACGACTCCCCGCCGCCCGGGTGGGACCAGTGGGTGAGCTTCCCCACGCCGTCCCCCGAGTCCCAGGAGGGGGCACTTGTGAGGCGGCGGGACGGCCACATGGTGGCAGGAGGCCGAGGGCACGGCGCCGAGGCCTCTTCTTCCCGCGCCGGCCGCTCCGCTCCGGGAGAGGGGCGCGTTGACGGTCCGCTCGCCTTCGCCGACGCCCAGGAGGAGCAGGAGCTGTGGGGAGAGCTCCGCGATCATGGCACCGTGCTCAACCGAGCGTTGAACGAGGCGCTGCAGATTCATGGCGGCCCGGCGTGGCGCGTCTTCCAGGTGAGGCGCCGTTGTCCACTTTCTTTGATTTCGTCGTCTTCACGCTTGATCCTCGCGGCGCGACGCTCACTGGTTTTGGTTTGCTGGTGGCAGGAGCTCGAGCACCGCGCCCGTGACAAGTATGGCGCCTTCGACCAGATGAGCGCCGAGCTTCGCCAGCTCCGGGAGCGGTGCGACGCCTTCGACGCGCTCGCTGACGCCTTGGGGATCCCGGACAGCTGGCTGTCGTATCGGGCTGAGGCCCTACGCGACCAGCTCCAAGAGTGCGAGAGGCGTACAAGTCTCCCGTCGTAGTCAAGGGACCCTTCTTCCCTCGAGTGGTGAACCCAAGGTATCGAATCCGTGGAACAAATGTGTGACGCAAAACTTAATCTATTAAAGCCAAGTAACTTCAATCTTCGATAAAAGAAACCCTAATGCATCTAAGTAAAAGACATGAAATGAATCTAATCTACTAAAGACCGGAGAAAACAAAGTAAGATGGGTAGATAAACCGATCTAGAGGGATCGGGGTAAGCCTTTTGTTGAAGTTCCAAGCAAGAGAAGAAGTAGCAAATCGAATCTTAATAGAAGCCTCTTTAAATCGTGGTTTCTCGTCCAAATCCGAAAACATCCGCCTTTCGGAACCCCCGTTCTGTCACAACGTATCCCTATTCATGCGGGGAGCTTAGGGCGAGTCAAAAGACAAGTCGAGATTCTTTCGGAAGATCCGGCGTGTACCTCTAGCCACCGCGGCTACAAGGACACCCTATGTAATCATTCTCGAGAATAGAATTGGAATAAGCAAAGCCGATCGAAAAACGAAATCTTCGAGGAAACACTTGATCGCTAGGAAAAGATTCAACTTGATAATTCAACTATAACAATGATACATACACAAGATCACCACCGGGATCCTTCCTTGATCTTGCTTCTAGCTCCGGGAACTCCGACGTGGTCTTCCGTGCAAGGTTCCCACGTCGTCTAGGGAACCCTAGTCAACTAGCTCGACCCTCTCCTCTCCGAGATGGTGTCCCTCTCTTCTCTGCTCCTCGGTGGCCGATGACGAATTCTTCTCTGCGTGGCTCTCGGTCAGGGGGCTATAAATAGCCCGATTGGCGGCTAGGGCAAAGGAGGGGGCAAATGGGCCCCCGGATGGGCCGGGCCGACCGGGACCGGGCCGGCCGGCTCGGGCCCATCCGGAGCCCGGCCCCGAGGCCTCCTTTGCTCTACGTCGGTCCCTTGCTTCCGGATGTTTCCCCCTTCGCATGTAGGTCCATGTCGTCGTTTCTCTCCGAATTGGACTCAACTCCTTGTCTTGCAAGATTCAAGACTTTTTCGGTCGGTGTCCTCGGAGTCTGTCGTCTTCTCGGATCAAGTCCCTGGCTTCTTGGAGTTAAGTTTGCTTCATTGCATGACTTGTACGGGCTTCAAGGTCTTGACATGAGGTGCTTGATGAACTTATCCCGAAAGTCTTGCATTCAACACTAAAACCCTGCATAAACATTAAACTCCAAAACCGACATGCACACGTGAACTTGTTATACCACGGGGGTTAGTACCAATGGATAAGGTATAAAACTCATGCCAACACCGAAGGTAAACTCATGGCTATGTTGACGGATTTTCACCGTCAACATCTCCCCCATGCTTAAACCTTGCTCGTCCTCGAGTAAGCCTTCGATGGATATCATCATTGCCAAACAATGTTTAAACCTTGCACTTGATCACACATGAGAAAACATAATGCTCTCAAAATTTTAATTCATTAAAGTTCCATAATGTACTAGCCTTCATCTCTACGGAGGGTAGATTCTTATTAAGCTTATCCCACAAGTATTAACATGCTCACAAAGTTTAAATAGATCTCAGAATTTTTGAAATAAAGAACGAGACAAAGAAAAGCTAAACCAAGTTCACAAATTTAAATCATCTTGTATATTGCTCGTGAACTCTCATCTCGCTTGTCTCTCAAGCCTATATATTCTACTCCTTTCCCTCTCATAACATATATGTGCGGTAGGCTTTATATGGAGCTTTGGGAAAGTTTAGTCCTAACAAGATTTTATAAATGAGGTGTTGTCAAAACAAGACAAGCTTCTCATGGTCTTACCGAGACTCGTCAAAAAGGTCATTGGAAAATAATGTTAAATCAAGGAGGGGAAAGAGAAAAATACACACACTTTAGATAAGTGGACATGTGCAAAAGGCAAAGAGTGATCCCGAGGCACAAAGGAAGTCCTCGTTATCGGATTGCACATGGTTGGAAAATGAGAATGGATCTTTTTAACTTGAAGCCTTGAATGCACTCTTAGAGAACCGGGGAGTTCACTTTACGCATATATTTTTTCTCTTTCTCATATTTCTCATTCTTTTCTTTCTTTCTTTCTTTCTTTCTTTCTTTCATTATATATATATATATATTCTTTCTTCTTGTGAGACCTTCACCTTGGAAGTCACGTTCATCGCCGAATTTTTTTTCAATCATCATTTAAAAAAAATACTCCCCTTTGAACTCTAAAACTGCACCGTACCTACCTCCTCCCCCATGCTTAGATGTTGCTCGTCCTCGAGCAAAGAGGTGAAAAATAAGGTAAGTACCGGAAATAATTTTCCTTGGAGAGATACTTGAAATCTTCAATGTCGGCACCGTCTTGCGATCTTCCTTGAATTGATGATCCATTCTCAACGATAGGTTGTGGTCAAGGAGGTAATCACAAAAGATGATATTTGGTTTAAGGGTGGATATCCGGCGAGGTTTGTGAGATCTCCGATGCGGGGATACACAATGAACGGATAAACGGCTAGCAAAAAGATAGATACGCAAAAATGGAATGACCAGCTTCTTAGTCTCGGACCAGAGAAATCATGGCCTGCAATAACTCACTCAAAAATAAATCTTGTACACTAAGGTTTATGCACTCAAATAGATATTAGGCTTTGGATAGGTTGAGCAACACACAAGTGATATTTATGACAAGGTTAGCGATATTTTTGAGCATAAAAGACATCTTTAATCTATTCATAACTTGAGAGCACATAAAACACTATGGGTCTTTATTTTAATCATAACCTCCGCTGAAAATTAAGCTAGCATTTAAATAAATTCAGATTTGTATTTTTAAGAGAGCACTAGCTTAAACATGCATAGATCAATTACAAAGATGAACAAAGCTGCAATTATAATCATATATCACCATGGCACGAATTTTGTAACTTTTCCAATGATATAATCAAGGTGGTGTCTTTATTAATGATGATATCAAGTTGAAATACAAACTGAAAATAAACAAACATGCTTGCTGAAATTTAAATAAAAACAGAAAATACTACGCAAACACACATAAGCAAAAGCTGAAAATTACGAGAGAAAAAGAAAAGAAAAGAAAACTAAAGTTCCTAAATCTTCTAGTCCTCCGCCGGTGGTTGATGTTGATGATCTTGATAATAATACCCTTGCTCATAATATGATTGGACATTTCCTCCGACGAATTGATTTGGCTCCACAAGGTGAAGGCGTCCGAGCTCAAAGGCAATATTTGCGTTGCCTTCACCAAGTTGAGCTGCGTTAGCTTGGATGGCTGCGATGTTTTGAGCGTTTCTTGCAGCATACCCTCCAATTATGGTCATGCTTTGTTGTGGTTGGGGATGATGAGCGTAGGACTCCGCGAAGTTAGCGTTGGGCACAACATAATTTGGTGGGGGTACCGGTGCACCACCCCCCATGCTTGCTCTTGTGGCCCTCCGTAATAACTTGGCGGAGGAGGGATCCCGCCGAATGGTTGCACATTGGGTTGTGCTCCACTCGCTTGTGCGGAGGATGTTCCCTCCTCTACGATTCTTCCTCTTTTGTTCTTTCTTGTAGGGACAAGGAGTCCCTCTTCCAACCAATCTTCTCTCCCTTCGATGAAAAGCCTAAGCCTCTCATTGGGAAGGGGTAGGTTTACTATGGCCAACCGATAACCTCCTCTCTCATCTCCACTAATGTATTTGCCTTGCCGCAAATACTCAATGCCGAGAGAGGTACCACGCAAAAGATGGTCGGGGTTTCTTGCGATCCCCGGCCGTAAGGAGAAGGCCAACATGGAGAGGTAGCACCCCGAACCAATATTACCCGCCCCCGATGTTGCTTCACAACACTAACGGTTGATCATAAGGTAAGAGGGGTTTATTGGCTGCCTGGCAATTAAAGCCGAGTATAGCCAATTCAACTCCGTGTCGGTCACCTTTGTCTCCTTCATCCTCCCCAATACCCTCTTGCACATCCAAGAGTGAAATATCCGGATAATGGGGTTGCGGATGCAATTGCATTGTTGATGGGCTTCTCCGGAGATCATATTCCAAAATCCCGCTAACATGCCGGTGGCACGTCAACTTTCTCCGGAGCTCCCTTGTGGAATCCAAGCAGCTCCCTAACGTGCTCGTAGGGAACCACTTGTTGGACTCCCTCCAAACGGAATGACAAGCTTTGCACCCCATCATCATCAAGGATGGGTGCAATAGTCATTAAAGTTTCCAAGGCGAACCCCAAGTGGGTGTCCACCGATACTCCGTTGGAGAACTACACCCATCCAAGGTGCCCCAACATATAGTATATGTCGGTGCCAAAACCCAAGGTGTAGAGTGCTTGGTCATCAAACTCGACGTTGGGCACAAGCCTCTTCTCAAGATTAGAGAGCCTCTCCTCCTCCTCCGATGACAAGATGATGAAGCCGTACGAAGAGTATGTCGGAGTGTAAGGAGGTGGCGCGGTTGAACGGGTCGATCGTCGTGGTGGCGCGGGCTGCTCCTCCGTGTGCCCACGAGGTTCGGTAAACCTCATGGACGTGCTTCTTGCAGCCCTCATACCACCAAGGAGGAGAGCATCGTTCCTCCTCGGTGGTGCCGTATCCGTCTCCATGCTCCGGGAGACTCGGAAACCGAGTGCCTCCTCGAAGACGTGGTTGATGACGGCTTGGACGACGACGAACTCTTCTTCTTGGAGAAGAGACTTGTGGTTTTCTTCCACATGGTTGCTGCACTCTTTTCTTCAACTAAAACTCCGGTTGCAACCGGTAACTAGGCACTTAAACTCTTTGCTTCGGATGTGGACTTTGAGTGGATTAAGGATGTGGATTTTTTCTTGAGCTATCAAGCTTGGGAAGGTTGGCTATCTCTACGGAGGTTTTGAGCACACAAACTTGAACACACAAACAAAGGAAGGAGAGGGAAGCTTGCTCGCAGAAAACGGAGCCGGGGGCTCCTTAAGTAGGTGAGGCCGGCCGGCCCGGGCCGGCCGGCCGGGGTCCTCGGTGCACCTCCCCGCCTCGTCTTTCTTCCAAGCACGATCATTTCACCTCTCGCAACTTTCCCCGCCCGCGTGCTCCACGAGTTGCACCGCCCAAACGCTCTCGTCCACTCCTTTTCTTGCATTATTGGTCCTTCCACTTGATGCTCCATGCTTTGGGTCATGTCCATGCTCCCTAGCTCCACTTGCTTCACATGCCACCATGAAATTCCTGCAAAGTTGATGCTTGCTGCCCACCATGCTTGTCCTTTGCATGTGGAATTGGTGAAAGTTGATAAAAGGGAATCCAATGGTGCATGCATGATTAATTCAAACTAGATTGCCTCCATTAAGGTGTGTTTAAGGTTAAGCACTCCTCTAATTCGAAATTTAAAATATTTTTCAGAGCCATGCAAGAGCTCAAACATAATTTTAGAGAAGTTTTTAAACCATTAAAAACAAATGTAAGTCGAAAATATTTTTTGACTACGTCGATTTCGGTCTCACCGGTATAGTTTGCCTTCATCGGTTGAGAGCAGACTTTTTCCCGGTTTGATCATGGGAGCATAGGCTTAGGTTCTAATTTTGGCTAAATAAGAAATATTTTGAATAAAACAAAATTAGAATAGGCTTAGAAAAATTCTAATCCTAGAGAAACCAAGGATAAAGATTTTAAAACCAACCAAAAGTTTTGATTTCTAGGTTCACGCGAGTTCTACCACGTGCTGAATTTTATTAACACCTAGATATAAATCGTGGCTCTACTCGTGTGGTTTTAGCATGAAAAATAAGTCAACCTCAGCACCATAATGAGGGTAAAAGGTTGAGCTAGGTTCGGAAATTATTTGGTTGAGGTTTCTCGAAAAGAAAAGAACAAACAAGCACATAGGAGGGTTCATGCAAAGGGTTTATGATAAAGCAAACATTCAATCAAGAATTATGTCTCTAATATTGTTTAACCACTTCTAAGTCTAATGTCTTTGCTTAATAAAACTCAAAAACTAAATTATTAAAAATACTCGAAAAACCTGGAACCGGGTTGTCCTCCCGGTAGCTTATTCTTGACTCGACGAAACGGGTTGCCTCCCGCCTAGCGCTACGTTTATAGTCTATAGCTAGACTTCTTCACTTGATTACTTCGGATTAACGCTCTTTGTGGGCGTTGCAATCTTGGGTACCCACTTCCGCACTATCTTGGGCACGGGCTTGTCTTCCGGCTTAGTCGGCTTAGTCATTTTTTTGTCTTCACAGGCGGCTTCTCTTCCTTTGTCTTGACGGATGCAACACCTTCTTTGATTTTCTTTACGTTCATTTTTTCGGCTCCTTCTTCTTTTTCAGCCCCTCCGTTTGTTTTGGTTCTCCCTTCACTCCAATCATGTTGCATGCCTCGATTCTTGGACGGAACTTGAAGGAACTCCTTTCTCCGTTGATGTCGAACATGATCTCCCCCTTTCCAACATCAATAGTAGCTCCCACGGTCTTGAGGAAAGGCCTCCCTAGGATGAGCGGCGGCTTCTCCCTCTCTCCCATCTCGAGCACAACGAAGTCGACGGGGATGAAGTGGTGTCCGACCTTCACGGGTACATCTTCAGCAATGCCCAAGGGATAGCGAATGGAGTTGTCACCCAACTCCAAACATATTCCCGTAGGCTCCATTGGTAGGCGTAGCTTCTCGAACACATCCCTCGGCATGACGCTCACACTAGCTCCAAGGTCGCATAACGCCTTCTCGAAGTTGAAAGAACCAACCGAACATGGAATTGTGGGGCACCCGGGGTCCTTTTGTTTCTCTAGCCCATTAGCAATAGCGGCACTACACTCCTCGGACATCTTGACATGATCTACCCCGAGTGTTGCTATCTCATATTTATTTGCAAGTATGTCTTTAAAGTAACGAGAATATGTAGGTACTTGTAGGGCATCTAGTAATGGCATGTTGATGCTAAGTCTACGCACAACTTCCACAAACTTCTCAAAGTGGTTGTCAAGTTTACCTCGGAAGTAGCGTGGCTTGAGTTGCGGTATCCTCGTGTCTTCCTCCGGCATCTCAAATTCGGGTTCCTCGGTGACGATCCCCGTAACCTTCTCTTTAGCAACTCCTTCCACCTCGGTGGATGGTTTGAGCTTCCTTGCTCCTGCGGAACGTTCCGGATCTTCGGTCTCCTTCCCCGAACGTGTTTGAATGGCCTTCGCCGATTCGGGACTTTTGGGTTGTCCCGGGAAGCTTCCCTTCAACATTAGTGAGGCGCCCGGCAAGTTGTCCAACTTGCATCTCGAGCATCTTCATCATGTTGAGCACTTGATGATTGGAACTTCCGACCTCCGTCACTTTGCTATCGATGTTCTCCAACACCTTGTCTATGGTCTTGAACTTGGTGACGGTGTCCTTGTTGATCTTAGCTTGCTCATCCATGAACTCCTTCAATTGTATACGAAGCGGAACCGCGTTAGGAATAGATGAGCTTGCATTAAATTGAGGCCTACCTTGCCCGTAGCGGAAGTTCGGCAATTCTCCCTTCCTCATGTAGTCGAGCACTTTGGCTTCCTCCGGACAATCTTTGCGGACATGGCCATACTCTCCACATTCCTCGCATGTGGACATTGCTTCGGCGGCCTTCAAGTCTTGAGCCTCTTTCTTTTCCATCTCCATCTTCTCCAACCTCCTCATGAGCGAGTCGATCTTGCCTTCAAGTATGTCCTCCTTCTCCACTTGCAAGACTCCTTTGACGTTCCCCGTGGGTTGAACCGGATGTAGGCGCCCGGACGACGCCCATTTGTCATTATCCGCGACCTTCTTGAATAGAGTGAAAGCTTCCGTTGGTGTAAGTTCGATGATGGATCCTCCCGCCGATGCGTCGATGATCGCCCTTGACGCCATGGTGAGTCCTTGATAGAACTTTTGCAGGAGGTCTTCCTTCGGGAACTTGTGATGTGGAACCGCCCGGGTGTACTCGTTGAAGCGCTCGAATGCCTCCGAGATGGTTTCCGTAGGATATTGAACAAAGGTGGCAATCTTATTACGCAAGCTTTGAGTTTTACCCGGTGAGTAGTATTCCTTCATGAAAGCCTTCATCAACGTGTTCCAATTTTGCACCGTCTCCGCCGGTTGAGAGTGGAACCATTGCAAAGCCTTCCCGAGAAGTGAGAACGGAAAAAGCCTTGCCCTCATTTGGTCTTGAGTCACCCCATCCATGTTGAAAGTCTGACATAGTTGAATGAATGCTTGGAGGTGAAGGTTCGGATCCTCTTTACCGGTGAAGGGTGAATGTTGCACCATGCGGATTGTTGAGGTCTTGATCTCGAACGGTCTTCCGATCTCCTCGAGGTTCAAAATTGGTAGGTCGATGATGTCTGGGGTGCATAGCTCCCCAATCTTGCGTTCTTCCGGTGGTTGGTCACCCATTGGTGGAAGTCGATTCTCCCGAGGACTTTGAGGTGGTGAATTCTTCGGAGATTCCCGCGATCCTTTGTCTTCCGACTCCGAATCTACAAAATCCAGCTTTTTAGCTTGATGTGCTTCGCGTCTCCTTAGCCTCGTAAAGTTTTTCTCGGATCATCCACAAAATTATTGGGTTTGTTGGGGAGGTAGCCGTCCATCTCCCGTTAGGGTTAGCAATAAACAAAGTATGCAAAAACTAGAAAGTAAAAACAAATCTATAAAAACTAGGGTTAGACAAACTAGATTAGATGTATTTTGAGGATGATCAAAATTTAGTAGATGCAAAAATAAAAACAAAGAGAAAACTGAAAATTACAAAAAGGCAATAAAAAATCAAATCTTGATCACTTGTTCGCCGGCAACGGCGCCAGAAAAAGGGGCTTGTTGACGGTTAATAGTTATATCAAAGTTTGTTTGTGACTTGCAAGCGTACAAGTCTCTCATCGTAGTCAAGGGACCCTTCTTCCCTCGAGTGGTGAACCCAAGGTATCGAATCCGTGGAACAAATGTGTGACGCAAAACTTAATCTAATAAAGCCAAGTAACTTCAATCTTCGATAAAAGAAACCCTAATGCATCTAAGTAAAAGACATGAAACGAATCTAATCTACTAAAGACCGGAGAAAACAAAGTAAGATTGGGTAGATAAACCGATCTAGAGGGATCGGGGTAAGCCTTTTGTTGAAGTTCCAAGCAAGAGAAGAAGTAGCAAATCGAATCTTAATAGAAGCCTCTTTAAATCGTGGTTTCCCGTCCAAATCCGAAAACATCCGCCTTTCGGAACCCCCGTTTCGTCACAACGTATCCCTATTCATGCGGGGAGCTTAGGGCGAGTCAAAAGACAAGTCGAGATTCTTTCGGAAGATCCGGCGTGTACCTCTAGCCACCGCGGCTACAAGGACACCCTATGTAATCTATCTCGAGAATAGAATTGGAATAAGCAAAGCCGATCGAAAAACAAATCTTCGAGGAAACACTTGATCGCTAGGAAAAGATTCAACTTGATAATTCAACTATAACAATGATACATACACAAGATCACCACCGGGATCCTTCCTTGATCTTGCTTCTAGCTCGGGAACTCCGACGTGGTCTTCCGTGCAAGGTTCCCACGTCGGCTAGGGAAACCCTAGTCAACTAGCTCGACCCTCTCCTCTCCGAGATGGTGTCCCTCTCTTCTTCGTGGATCTCGGTCGGGGGGCTATAAATAGCCCGATTGGTGGCTAGGGCAAAGGAGGGGGCAAATGGGCCCCGGATGGGCCCGGGGCCGACCGGGACCGGGCCGGCCGGCCCGGGCCCATCCGAGGCCCGGCCCCCGAGGCCTCCTTTGCTCTATGTCGGTTCCCTTGCTTCCCGGATGTTTCCCCCTTCGCATGTAGGTCCATGTCGTCGTTTCTCTCCGAATTGGACTCAACTCCTTGTCTTGCAAGATTCAAGACTTTTTTCGGTCGTGTCCTCGAGTCCGTCGTCTTCTCGGATCAAGTCCCCGGCTTCTTGGAGTTAAGTTTGCTTCATTGCATGACTTCTACGGGGCTTCAAGGTCTTGTCATGAGGTGCTTGATGAACTTATCCCGAAAGTCTTGCATTCAACACTAAAACCCTACATAAACATTAAACTCCAAAACCGACATGCACACGTGAACTTGTTATACCACGGGGGTTAGTACCAATGGATAAGGTATAAAACTCATGCCAACACCGAAGGTAAACTCATGGCTATGTTGACGGATTTTCACCGTCAACAGAGGCGCAGGCTGGGAGCTCGCTGGCTAGCCGCCTGCGCGCCCTTGGCGGGCATGTCTCCGGGCGTATGCGCCGGGCTCTGCACCTTGGCGTCCAGAAGGCTCTCGGAGTGGTGCGATCTCATTACGAGATCAACTTCGAAGCCGTGGCGGAGGGCTACATCGTCCCCGAGGGCGTCGAGGACGAGGTGGCGATGGAGCACGTGGACGTGTTAGCTGCTGACGCCGCCGAGGCGCTCGCCAAAGCCTTCGATGAGTTCCTATTCCCGGACGCTGTCGATGCCGATGCTCCTCAGGCCTGAAGACTGCTGGGCGCCAGGCCCTTTTTTGTTTGTATGTTAGTGTATGGGCCGCGTGGCCATGTAAATGAACAAATCATTTTGTTTCAAACACTTGTGAAAGCGAAATGGTGTCCTTTATTTTATTGCGCTGTTTTGTTTCTTCCTCTTCCCGAGTAAATTCGAGTTAGGGAAGTTCGATTTTCGCGAGCAGCCTGCTGGGCCGGAGGCAAGAGAGAAGGGCCGTATCGTCGTGGAGGCGTAGGCTATCTCTGACTCGCGCGTCCTTTCTGCTAGGCTGTCTGCGCCCTGTTCGAATTTTGCTCGAGGCCAAGGTCGAGCCATACTTAGCGCGCGTGGTTTTTTTGCGAAAAAATGGGGCCATTTTTTAGGGGGGGGATGCCCCCCGTAGTAGCCCCCGAGGGTAACTTGGGTTTCAGGGGAAAGCCGAGTTGCCCTTTTTATTGAACCGGTGATATTTACATGTTTGTCGCCAACAGGGGTGTTGGGCACGTGAATTTACAACAAAAGACTTGGAAATCCTAGCTGGGGTAGAAGCGACGTAGATGTTGGATGTTCCAAGCGTTGGTGAGTTCTTCGCCGTCCTCGTTGGCTAGCTTGTATGTGCCGGGCTTGAGCACCTTCACCACGACGTAGGGTCCCTCACACGGAGGTGATAGCTTGTGGCATCCTCGGTTGTCTTGGCGTAGCCTTAGGACCAAATCCCCCTCGCTGAAGTCCCGCCGGCATATCTTTCGAGCCTGGTAGCGCCTTAGGGACTGCTGGTATCTTGCAGAATGCATTAGGGCCACGAGGCGTGCTTCATCCAGCTGGTCTAGTGAGTCCTCGCGGGCCCGCTGGTTGGTGTCCTCGTCATGGCCTCGCACCCTGGGTGACCCATACTCTAAGTCCGTGGGGAGGACGGCCTCCGCGCCATTGACTAGAAAGAACGGGGTGAACCCGGTGGCTCTGCTTGGGGTGGTCCTTAGGCTCCACACGACCGCAGGCAATTCCTGGAGCCATTTCCGACCAGACTTGTTCAGCTGGTCGAAAATTCTGGGCTTGAGGCCTTGTAGGATCATGTCGTTGGCACGCTCTACTTGGCCGTTGGTCTGTGGGTGTGCCACAGCTGCCCAGTCCACACGGATGTGGAACTTGTCGCAAAACTGCAGGAATTTCCTACCCGTGAACTGGGACCCATTGTCGGTGATGATGGAATTGGGCACTCCAAAGCGATGGACGATGTCGGTGAAGAACGTCACCGCTTGCTCTGCCCTGAGATTCGTAATGGGGCGCACCTCCACCCACTTGGAAAATTTGTCGATCGCGACCAACAAGTGGGTGAAGCCCCCGGGTGCCTTTCGCAAGGTCCCGACGATGTCCAGCCCCCACACGGCGAAGGGCCATGTAATGGGGATGGTCTGCAGGACGTGAGCAGGGAGGTTGGATTTTCGGGCGTAGAACTGGCACCCCTCGCAGGTGCGTACGATCTCGCTGGCATCCGCGACCACGGTGGGCCAGTAAAAGCCCTGGCGGAACGCATTGCCTACGAGGGTGCGGGGCGCGGCGTGGTGGCCGCAGATGCCCGCGTGAATGTCCCAGAGGAGCTCGCGCCCCTTGGGGATGGGCACGTGTTGACGGATAAAAGACGTATCCCTCTACGATCCGCAAGCGTACGGATCCCACACCTTTTTCACCACGGGATTCCCAAGGTTCTTGTCAATCCGCGGAGCAAGGGGATTACAAGCGTTCGATCAACAACGACACACTAGCTACTAAAACCCTAACAACTATTATACTAGAAAACACTAGACTACACTAGAGAGAATGATAAACGATCAAGAGAGAAGACACTCGCCCACGGGTCTACGATACTAGAGCATGCAATCGCTTAAAGACATGAAAACCAATCTAATCTATCGGGGATGTGACCACGGTTTCACCCTTTCCCTCCTCTCGTACTGTCACTACGCGAAGGTATTCATGACTAGACCTTTGATGGCCACGGCGTATTGAATGGATCAAAGGGAGCATTGGAGCTCTACTCCCCTTACGGCATGGTAGCTAACCTTTAAGCATTAAAGTATATTCAACACAAGATGATAGATAGATAATCCGACAAAGTGCGATTACATCTCACGATCGATTACAACCCATGGACGAATGAGAAGATTACCCCATCAAAGTGCTGATCATGGCACCGTTGATCATGGTTTCCCTTCCGCCGGTGTCTTCCTCCTTCTCCACGAGAGGGTGCTTCCTTCGAGGTGGTTGATCTCCAGCCGGAGATCCTCCTCCTCTCTCTCTAGCTTGTGGATGGCCTTCGGTGCGAAAAACTCCTCTCCCCGTGTTGGCGGCGCGTCGGGGGTTTTAGGGTCGAAGATCCTTCGAGGGCAAGGAAGACGGGACCGAACCGGTGCCCGAAGTGGGCCGGGCCGATCCGACCGGGCCGGCCGGCCCGTGCCCGCTTTCGGCCGGTTCGGCCGCCCTTTTTGCTCCGTGGGTCCTCGTGCACTTATCTACTTTGCCCCTTCCACTTGGATGATTTTGACGCCGTTATCCTCGCGATCAAGATGGAGGCTCTCTTTGCATGAAGTTTGATCTTTTACGCTTCAATCCCCGGGGGTGTTCCTCGTAGCACTTCGGTCCTCGCCACCATTGGAAGTGATTTCAGCAAGCTCATGAACACGAACAAGACTCCATGAATGCTCCTTTGAACTTGTTGCAAATCCGTCCTTTATGTCCATGTTTTCCTACATAAACATAACACTTCCAAATGCATGCACAAAGATGAACTTGTTATATGATTAGTGTGCCTAGTGGCGGGTTAGTTCCATAATCAAATCCAAACCAAAGTGTAATGAACATTCTAGGTGCACCAAAATACACCGTCAACATCTCCCCCACACTTAGCTCTTGCTCGTCCTCGAGCAAGTACTCGTAAAAGAACTTCGTCCAAGGAGTGTAATCGTGTACCACCTATCCTTCTTTACAAGTTAGTCAATCCCTTCATCTTTAATACATAAACACAAAGTAATGATAATCAAACATAAACATGGGCGTTTAGAATTTTTACCACGTCAAGATTTACCCCACAACTCAAACTCTTCAATTTCAGCCATACTTACTTCTTTGCTTCCATCGGAGGGTTTTTATGGTTTTCAAAACAAAAATTCCTGCAACAAGCGTTAGACAAAAACCTTTCTCCAAGCTCTCTCAAGTCACTCATATGAAGTGTCTATCCTAACCAAATTTTATAAAACTCTCACATCCCATTAATCTCTCATATATCATGTAAAAGTGGAGCTATAGGTAGGGCTAGCGCAATCAACACAAGTATTGTCAAACTAAGAACTTCCTCTAATGGTTGTCTACCTTTCAAAGCCAATGATCATGAGAATTAACCATATGTAGGGATATCAAGGATGAGAAGATTTAGAATGGTGGACATGTGCAAGGGCAAAAGAAAATTGTGACTTCAAGGCACCAATGATGTCCTCGTTGTCGGATTGCACATGGTTGGAAATAGAGTAAAAGTTTCGTCTCACAATCAACGTGACATCCTTCCTTACACTTTATTATTTTTTCTTTTCTTTCACTTGATCCATCCCTCTCATATCTTCATTGCTAACTCATCTTTCTCTTTTCTTTTTCTTCTTTCATTCACATATGATTTTTTCTTTCTTCCTTTCTTTCTTTTCCATACACATACTTTTTCTCTTTATTTTTCTCTCTCTTGACAACTTTTCAAAGCTTTCAATTCTCTCTTTCCTCGCATGCATACAATCTGAAATTTTAAATAAATCATGCTAGAGACGAGACGAAACTTTGAAAATAGGTTGTGTTCAAGGAATACGATGTTCAAAAGAGATGTATAGGTTTGGTATGGAATTCGGCGATGTACGTGACTTCCGTTGTGAAAGTCATGTTACCGAATGTATGACGAGGCTAGCAACAAAAGATAAGCACAAGGACATGATCATTGCTCGAAATTAAAACTCACCAAGAGAGAAAGGTCCTAGCCTAACTCATCGTGCTAATCACACTTATGGTGGAGCGAAAAAAATAAACTTGGCTTTGGATAGGAATTTTTTTCTTACTCTCAACTTGGAAAAAGAGGTTTTGCTAACCTTTATTACAAGGGTTTTAAAATAATTTTCAGAACTGAAATCCTCCAGTTTTTAGCATCGAACATAGCACAACTAGCATGTGAAGCTCAAGATCGAAGTGCGGTATGGGTACTTTAAGTAGTAGCGATTCCACTAAGCACCACGGTAAACGATTTTCAAACCACATACTTGTGCTCATATATCAAGAATCAAAGATTAAACAAACAAGTAAATAAAGATAAACAATACATAAAACACAAAGATGTATATAAAGACTCTTTTTATTTGGTTTTCTTGACTCAACACTAATTTTAAGACACTTGCGGAAAATTTTAAAACGGACTCAAAAACTAAAGACTCATTAAAACACTAAGACTCTCACACGAAGATTAAACCGAACTTAAACTTGAAGTTCAAAAGCTAAGGCTAGCGAGCTAGCTCTCCCCCACACTTAAAACATACGACGTCCTCGTCGTATCTTACAAAAACCAAAGGGGAAAACTAGATCTAATGGTACTTCGAGCAAGCTTTGCACCACTTGCCTCTCATGTTTCCAACCATGCCGAAAAGTTTGCGCACGTTACGGTTAAGGAACTTGTAGTCATCTTCAACTACGCGCTCCAAGTTCTCCATACGCCGCTTCATCGCTTCCATGGTTTGAAGACATTCGTCGGCCGACGCGTAGAGAGCTGCGATGGATTGACGGCAAACTCGACAAAGACACCGGATGCAATCCGAAGGGGTCGTCGTCGCCATAATCTCCACCGTTGTCACCACCGTCGTCGCCACCTCCATTGTTGTCGCCTTCGCCACCGCCGTTGCCGTCGCCATTGGGGCCCTCGGGAGTCCTTTCATAGGGTCGCTCACCCCAATCGTCATCGTCTCTACGGCGGCCGCCCACGAGCTCGGGCTACGATCGTCGGAGTAGTCGCTATCCCCATAATCCTTAGGCTCCGGCGACACCTCCTTGTAATCTTTGCGCTTGATGCCTTGGAGGCGTGCCGACCTTCGAACGGGTGTAGGGACCTTCTCTCCTTTGACGGGGTTGCGAGATGCAAGAGCTCCGGTCGGGACACGTCCTCCGCAACGGATACGTGCGGTCCTCTTGACGGGTAGCTTGACCTCGCATCGCATCGCATCGCCTCCTCCATCAATGGCTTCTTGGCTTCTAGCTTCAACTCTAAACTTTTTGGAGGCTCAATGGCTGCTACAAGGGTGCAACACATTGCTTGAAAGGTTTGATTCTCGAGCTCCCAATTCGGCCAAATATATAGTCCTGAGAGAAAAGCCACGGGAACCTTATTTTCCTTTTTTACACTTCCCTTAAAATTTTCCGACCAAACAAGGAAGTCAAAAAGGAGCAATTCGGGCGAAATTCGGGGACATCGGGCGTCGGGCCACCCCCGGGCCGATCCGAGCGGGCCGGCCGGCCCACCCCTCGCGGGCCGGCCGGTCCGGTTTTTTGCACACCGCCCTATTTTTTTTCGTCCTCGGCCCATGGGAAAAAGTTGGCCTAGTTAATCTTCGCGAAAAACTCCGAAAGCTAAAAGAAAAATTATTTACGAAGTTGGTGCCTTGTTTTTCGTCCTAGGCGGGACGTTCGGGCTCTTCCTCCATGGTAAAGACGTCAACATGATGAATGGGCACGACATCGGGTTCATAGTAAACCTTAAGCCGCTGTCCATTCACCACAAATTGATCGCCATTTATATCCATAATGGTTACCGCTCCGTTGGAGAACACCGAATGCACAACATAAGGTCCGTCCCACTTGCTTTGCAATTTCCCCTTTCCGAAGGTTTTAAACCTCGAATTGTAGAGGAGGACCTTATCTCCTTCTTTGAATTCTTTTTTCTTCAATCTTTTATCATACCACCTTTTGATTCTCTCCTTGTATATGCTTGCGTTTTCATAAGCTTTCAACCTCAACTCCTCTAGCTCGCTTATTTGAATTCTCCGTTTCACCACCGCGGCATCGAGATCAAGGTTCATCTCTTTAATCGCCCAATAGGCTTTATGTTCTAACTCAACCGGAAGGTGGCAAGCTTTTCCATAGACGAATTGATAAGGGGTCATACCTATCGGTGTTTTATACGCCGTTCGATAAGCCCATAAAGCTCCGTCTAATTTCTTTGACCAATCCTTGCCTCCCTTCTCTATGGTTTTGTTAAGTATGCTTTTTAATTGCCTATTTGACGTCTCCGCTTGTCCGTTGGTTTGTGGGTGATAGGCCGTGGAGACCCTATGCTCAATTCCCAACTTGGACAAGCACTTTTTGAAGTTCTTCCGGTGAAATGAGTTCCTCCATCACTTATCAAGATTCTCGGTGTACCAAAACGGGGAAAAATCACGTTCTTGATCATAGTGATGGACTCCTCCGTGGAAGCTTTACGACATGGTATAGCCTCTACCCACTTGGATACATAATCAACCATAACAAGTATATACTCGAATCCAAATGAGTTTTTAAAAGGCCCCATGAAGTCTATGCCCCATACATCGAATATGTCGACTTGCAAGTTGTATTTCAAAGGCATAGAATTTCTTTGAGAGATGTTTCCGGTTCTTTGGCATTCGGGGCATGACGCAACATATCTTTTAGTATCTTCATGCATCTCCGCCAATAGAATCCGCTCGACCATACTTTGGCTTCGGTTCGAAAATGGCTATAGTGCCCACCGTACTCCGCCGAGTGGCACTTCCTTAGAATCTCAAGCCTCTCTTCTCTTGGCACACATCTTCTCATCACTCCATCATTGCCAAGCTTGAAGAGGTATGGTGCATCCCAAAAATATTTCTTACTTTCGAAATTATCTTCCTTTGAGTGTTTTTGTCTAGATGATCGAGGGGCATCTTTCGAATTGCTCGAATGATGTCGATCATCCAAGTATCTTTATCAAGCACTCTATAGAGGTGGTCATCTCTCATCCTATCTTCTATGGGCTCTTTATCATCTTGCCCACGATTCATCCTAGACAAATGATCGGCCACAACATTTTCCACCCCCTTTTTATCACGAATTTCAACATCGAACTCTTGGAGAAGAAGGATCTAACGAATCAAACGTGGTTTAGCTTCCTTCTTAGCCAAGAGATACTTTATGGCTGCGTGATCGGTGTAAACAATGACTTTCGAGTTCACGATGTAAGATCTGAATTTTTCGAAAGCGAATACCACCGCTAGCAACTCTTTTTCCGTAGTAGCGTAATTTAATTGTGCCCCACTAAGAGTTTTGCTAGCGTAGTAAACGGCGTGAACTCGGCCTTCCTTTCTTTGTCCCAAGACCGCGCCTACGGCATAGTCACTTGCGTCACACATGATCTCGAAAGGTTGGCTCCAATCCGGAGGTTGGATGATGGGAGCACTCACCAACGCATTGTTCAAGGTCCGGAATGCCGCTAGACACTTCTCATCAAAGTCGAAAGCCACATCTTTTTGAAGAAGGTGTGTTAAAGGCTTAGTGATCTTCGAGAAGTCCTTTATAAATCTTCTATAGAATCCGGCATGGCCTAGAAAGCTCCTTAAGGACTTAATATCCGTAGGAGGTGGGAGTTGCTCAACCGTCTCAACCTTAGCCTTGTCCACTTCAATTCCTCTCTCGGATATAACATGTCCGAGCACTATGCCTTGCTTAACCATGAAGTGGCACTTTTCCCAATTTAAAACCAAATCTACCTCCGCACACCTTGTAAGGACCTTTTCTAAGTTTGCTAAGCAATCCATGAACGTCTTCCGTAAACGGAAAAATCATCCATAAACACTTCAACAATTTCTTCGATGAATTCCGAAAACACGGCCATCATGCAACGTTGAAAAGAGGCCGGAGCGTTGCATAGGCCGAAGGGCATCCTCCTATATGCAAACGTTCCGTAAGGACATGTAAATGTTGTCTTATGTTGATCTTCGGGTGAATGGGAATTTGCATGAACCCCGAGTATCCATCGAGAAAGCAAAAATAAGCGTGGTTTGCTAACCTCTCGAGCATCTCGTCTATGAACGGTAGGGGGAAGTGATCTTTCTTCGTCGCTTTGTTAAGCTTACGGTAATCAATACACATCCGCCACCCGGTCACGGTTCTTTGCGGTATCAATTCGTTCTTTTCATTCTTCACCACGGTCAAACCTCCTTTCTTCGGTACACAATGTACCGGCTCACCCATTCGCTATGTGGAACCGGGTAGATGATTCCGGCATCAAGTAACTTGATAACCTCTTTCTTTACTACCTCTCGCATAGCATGGGTTAGCCTCCTTTGATGGTCCACTACAGGCTTACATTGGTCTTCCATTGGTATACGATGAGTGCAAAAGGTGGGCTAATACCTTTGAGATCATTAATTGAATATCCAATCACCTTCCTATGTTTCTTTAATAAAATCAGCAACGCTTCATTTTCTTCGGGGCTCAACTCGTCGCTCACAATGACCGGATAGGTTTTGTCCGGCCCCAAAAATTCATATTTTAATCCCTTGGGCAAAGGTTTAAGGTCTACTTCGGGCACTTGTGGCTCCTCGGGTTTGATTTCTCCTATGTCTTCGAACTTCTCTTCCTCCATGCTACCGTCATGCGGCTCTAGGCCTTTTGTTGCTTCCTCTAGTTCTTCATCTTGTTGATTACTAATTTGATTTTCCATCGCTCTTTGCAGCGGGTCTCTAAGGGTTTCAACAAAACAAAGACTATCTATCTCTTCTATTTCTTCATCTTCGGGAGGAAAAGGAGTAAGGTGTTTAGAAGTACGAAGAAAGTTATATGTGTACTTTGTTCCATTAAGGTTCATTGTTACTTTGCCTTCTCCGGCATCTAACACGGCATCAACCAATTTAAGAAAAGGCCTACCTAAGATTATATGATCAGAATTACTATGGTAAGCATCAATAACAAAGAAATCGGTTGGTATGTAGTTTCTAGAGATTTTTACTTTCATGTTGCAAGCAATACCTAGAGGTTTGATAGTTCTACCATCTCCCATAATTAATTTCGTTGATGTTGGAGCTAAGTCTAGGTTGTGGTATTGAACTTTATCGTAAATTTTAGAAGATAGAACACTTACTTGGGCTCCGATGTCGCATAAAGCTTTGCATTGAACTCCGTTGATCTCGCAACTCAAGTGCGGCGTCATCTTCTCTTCTTCTTCGGATCCGATCGAATAAATTTCAGCAAGGCGAGCGTATGGTGATGCTTCGGGCTTGATCCCCATGATCCTCTTCACCTCGGCAATATGTTCGGATCCACCACGTCGTCTCCAAAGAGCTTTTCAAAAATCTCACCGGTGGTTTCGAGGTCGTATGAATTTTCAGCTTTCCTCTCCGGTGGGAAATCGACTTCCAATGCTCTTGCCATTCCCTTTTGATTAGGGAACGGTCTTCTCTTGTCGAATATTTCTCCGTAATCAATAGGAACCCAATCCATTGGCTCGAACTCCCTTAGTGGCTTCGCGCTTGACATGCTTCTCTTGTTCGTCTCATTTGGTGCGGCGAAGTCGACGTTTGGTGTAGTTCTTGACTTAATGTGTTCTTGTTCAAGCTTTTCCATGATTGGCTCCTCTTTTGTGACTTCCGGGTTGCCTCTTTAGAAAAATCAGCAAGCTTTTTCTTCCTTGAATTGAATTCCGGCTCTTCCGCAAGTCTTGTTTCCCAATCTCTTCGCATGGCAGCCGCTTTGCTAACTTTTTGTAGAAGTTGGGCGGCTTCCGTGAGTGTTTTCTCCATGAGATCCCCACCGCACACATTTCGACGTGTCGCATGCAACTAGGGGTTAGGGAAAAGAAAAATGTATGCAAGAGTACGTCACCGGTGAAGCCGAGTTTTGGTCCTTGTTCGATTAATTCATTAAACCTATCCCGGGCTTGGTCTATCCCTTCTTCTTCTCCTTGCATAAAATTGATCACTTGCCTCCTTAGATGTTGAACCTTGCTCATTGGAAAGAACTTCTCGCAAAACTTCTTTGTCAACTTGTTCCAATTGCCTTCAACTTCAAAGGACGCAACCGAATACCATGTCTTTGCTTTGCCGGCAAGTGAGTAGGGAAAGAGATTCCATTTGAACCATTCATCGGGAACTCCTTCTTGACGCACCGTGTTGCATATTGTCGTGAAATCCCTTATGTGTCTATATGGGTTCTCCGTAACCATCCCTTCAAATGGGTTTTCCGCCACCATCTTCATGATCTTGGATTTAATTTCATACTTGGTCGCTTCGAGCTTCGAATCCGACTCTTGTACCTTTATGTCTTCACATCGAGGGCTAGCGTAATCCCTTAATGATTTCTCCGGTTCTTCCACGGGTTGATTAACGAACTCCATCTAGACAATAAGATAAAACAAAAACAAAAAAGAAACAAGTGTTTTTCTGATAATAAATGTTAGATATAGCAAATAAAAGATAAACTAAAATATAAAACTACGTTAGATGCAAATCAAACGATGTAAACTAACTTGCTCCCGGCAACAGCGCCAGAAAAAGGGGCTTGTTGACGGATAAAAGACGTATCCCTCTATGATCCGCAAGCGTACGGATCCCACACCTTTTTCACCACGGGATTCCCAAGGTTCTTGTCAATCCGCGGAGCAAGGGGATTACAAGCGTTCGATCAACAACGACACACTAGCTACTAAAACCCTAACGACTATTATACTAGAAAACACTAGACTACACTAGAGAGAATGATAAACGATCAAGAGAGAAGACACTCGCCCACGGGTCTACGATACTAGAGCATGCAATCGCTTAAAGACATGAAAACCAATCTAATCTATCGGGGATGTGACCACGGTTTCGCCCTTTCCCTCCTCTCGTACTGTCACTACGCGAAGGTATTCATGACTAGACCTTTGATGGCCACGGCGTATTGAATGGATCAAAGGGAGCATTGGAGCTCTACTCCCCTTACGGCATGGTAGCTAACCTTTAAGCATTAAAGTATATTCAACACAAGATGATAGATAGATAATCCGACAAAGTGCGATTACATCTCACGATCGATTACAACCCATGGACGAATGAGAAGATTACCCCATCAAAGTGCTGATCATGGCACCGTTGATCATGGTTTCCCTTCCGCCGGTGTCTTCCTCCTTCTCCACGAGAGGGTGCTTCCTTCGAGGTGGTTGATCTCCACCGGAGATCCTCCTCCTCTCTCTCTAGCTTGTGGATGGCCTTTCGGTGCGAAAAACTCCTCTCCCCGTGTTGGCGGCGCGTCGGGGGTTTTAGGGTCGAAGATCCTTCGAGGGCAAGGAAGACGGGACCGAACCGGTGCCCGAAGTGGGCCGGGCCGATCCGACCGGGCCGGCCGGCCCGAGCCCGGTTTCGGCCGGTTCGGTCGCCCTTTTTGCTCCGTGGGTCCTCGTGCACTTATCTACTTTGCCCCTTCCACTTGGATGATTTTGACGCCGTTATCCTCGCGATCAAGATGGAGGCTCTCTTTGCATGAAGTTTGATCTTTTACGCTTCAATCCCCGGGGGTGTTCCTCGTAGCACTTCGGTCCTCGCCACCATTGGAAGTGATTTCAGCAAGCTCATGAACACGAACAAGACTCCATGAATGCTCCTTTGAACTTGTTGCGAATCCGTCCTTTATGTCCATGTTTTCCTACATAAACATAACACTTCCAAATGCATGCACAAAGATGAACTTGTTATATGATTAGTGTGCCTAGTGGCGGGTTAGTTCCATAATCAAATCCAAACCAAAGTGTAATGAACATTCTAGGTGCACCAAAATACACCGTCAACAAAGCACGCATCGCTGCAGGATGCCGGACGCAACGCGCTTGTACAACTCGCCGTCGACGAGGGCAAAAGACTTGGCCATCCTGGCGACGCGCCTGGCCTCAGATCGGTCCGTGGGGAGTTCCCCTCGGTCCATCCAGGCGATGTATTTGTCGCGCCAGTCCGCCCTACTGGGGGCCGGCTCGACGTCCATGACCTCGGCCTCGCTGGCACCGTACCCCTCGAGGAGGGAGAGCACGTACGCCTCGTTCGAGGGGTCCTCATCCATGGGCTCTGTGCCTGCTGGATTCGAGGGAGCCCCCGAGGGTTCCACATGGTTCGAGGGGTGCGGCTCGAGGGCAACAGAGGGCTGGGCGATATCTCGGGCGAAAAGGTTCGGGGGGATAGTGATTCGCCCGGACGCGATCTTCGCGAGCTCGTCCGCCTCCTCGTTGTACCGGCGGGGCACGTGGTTCAGCTCGAGGCCGTAGAACTTGTCCTCGAGGGCCCGCACGGCCTTGCAGTACGCTTCCATCTTGTCATCGTGGCAGCTCGCGTTCTTCATGACTTGGTCAATCACGAGCTGCGAATCTCCCCGCACGTCGAGGCGCTTAACGCCTATCTTGATGGCGATCTTGAGGCCGCAGAGTAGGGCCTCGTACTCAGCCATGTTGTTTTACGCTGGGAAATGGGGGCGTACTACGTACGGCATGTGCTCCCCGAGGGGTGACACGAAGAGCAGGCCTGCGCCTGCCCCGGTCTTCATCACCGAGCCGTCGAAATACACAGTCCGGCACTCGCACGGATGCGGCGGCGGCAGCTGCGTGTCCGTCCACTCGGTGACGAAATCCGCCAAGATCTGGGACTTGATGGCCTTGCGCGGGGCGTAGGCGAGTGTTTCGCCTATTAGCTCCACCGACCACTTGGCGATTCTGCCCGCCACGTCCGGATTGCGGATGATCTCCCCCAGCGGGAAGGAGGAGACCACTGTGACAGGGTGGGCCTCGAAGTAGTGGCGAAGCTTGCGCCGTGCAAGGACCACCACGTACAACAGCTTCTGGACTTGAGGGTAGCGTGTCTTGGTGTCGGACAAGACTTCGCTGATGTAGTACACCAGCCGCTGGACCGGCAAGGCGTGCCCTTCCTCCGTGCGCTCTACCACGATCACGGCGCTGACCACCTGGGTGGTCGCGACCACGTAGAGTTGCAGAGGTTCGCCGTCTTGCGGTGGTGTGAGGATTGGGGCGTGAGTCAAGGACGCCTTCAGCTTGTTGAGCGCCTCCTGGGCCTCGGTGGTCCAGGAGAAGCGCTCGTGCTTCTTGAGGAGGCGGTAAAGGGGCAAGCCTTTCTCGCCGATCCGCGAGATGAAGCGGCTCAAGGCGGCAAGGCACCCCAGTACCTTTTGTACCCCTTTGAGGTCTCGAATTGGACCCATCCGCTCGAGGGCTGCAACCTTTTCGGGGTTGGCCTCGATGCCTCGCTGGGAGACTATGTATCCTAGAAGCATGCCCCGCGGCACTCCAAAGACACATTTTTCGGGGTTCAATTTTACCCCGTTGGCCCGTAGGCAGCCAAACGCGATGCTGAGGTCGCCAACCAGGTCGTCCGCCTTCCTGGTTTTCACGACTATGTCGTCTACGTACGCCTCGACGGTCCGGCCGATATGGTCTCCGAAAACGTGCTGCATGCACCGTTGGTACGTTGCACCCGCGTTCCGGAGGTCGAACGGCATCGTGACGTAGCAAAACATCCCGAACGGCGTGATGAACGAAGTCGCAAGCTGGTCGGACTCCTTCATCTTGATCTGGTGGTACCTGGAATAGGCATCAAGGAAACAAAGTAGTTCGCACCCGGCGGTCGAATCAACGATTTGATCGATACGTGGCAAAGGAAAAGGAACTTTAGGACATGCTTTATTAAGACTACTGTAGTCTATACACATCCGCCACTTCCTGTTCTTTTTCTTTACTAGTACAGGATTGGCTAGCCACGTAGGGTGGAACACTTCCTTGATGAACCCGGCCTCGAGAAGCTTCTGCAGCTCCGCTCCGATCGCCCGCCGCCGCTCCTCGTCGAAGCGGCGGAGCCGTTGCTGCACGGCGCGGGAGTGAGGCAGGAAGTTAAGGGAGTGCTCGGCGACCTCCCTCGGGATGCCTGGTTGGTCCGAGGGGCTCCACGCAAAGATGTCGGCGTTGGCGCGGAGGAAGTCGACGAGCACCACTTCCTATTTCGGGTCGAGGGTAGAACTGACCCTCAATGCCTTGCCCTCGGAGGCGAGCAGGGTCGAGGGGCACTTCCTTGGTTTGCTCCGCGGCCTCGAAGTTGCCGGCGTGCTTGGTGGTGGAGTCGAGGTCCTCGTTGACCATCTTCTCCAAGGTGGTCACCAGCGCTTCATCCAGTGCCAGTGCTTCCGCGTGCTCTACGCATTCGACGTCGCAGTCGAAGGCGTGCTCGATGGACGAGCCCACGGTGATGACGCCGTTTGGTCCCGGCATCTTCATCTTGAGGTAGGTGTAGTTGGGGACGGCCATGAACTTGGCGTAACAGGGCCGCCCGAGTATGGCGCGATAGGCGCCCCGGAATCCCACCACCTCAAAGGTGAGCATCTCCTTGCGGTAGTTGCTCGGAGTGCCGAACCAAACGGGCAGGTCGATCTGCCCGAGGGGCTGGACGCGCTTGCCTGGCGCGACGCCATGGAACGGTGTCGTCTGCCGGGCCGCGACTCGGTCCAACCCGATCCCCGGCGAGCGCGGCGCGTGTGCACGTAAAGGATGTTGAGACTGCTGCCTCCGTCCATCAGGACCTTTGAGAACCGTGCGTTCCCAATGACCGGGTCGACCACCAGTGGGTACTGGCCCGGGTTAGGGATGCGGTTCGGATGGTCTTCACGGCTGAAGGTGATGGCATCCTCCGACCAGTCAAGGAAGGAGGGAGGCGCCTTCTCCGCGGCGAGGACCTCGTGCCGCTCCCTCTTGCGCTGGCGGCTCGACATGTCGACGGTTGGCCCCCGAAGATGAGGAACACGTTCTCCACGACGGGGAAGCCGCCGGTGTCACCATCACCTTCGTCCTTCTTGGCCTCAGCGTCCTTCGTGGCGGCGCGGCCGTAAAACTTTTTGAGCATATCGCACTGCTCGAGGGTGTGATTGACCGGCGTCTTGTGGTAGGGACATGGCTTTTTCAGCATGTCATCGAAAACCCTCGGTCCTCGAGGGGCCGGTCGAGGGCCCCGTCGAGCCGGGTCAACAGCAAGGGCTTCGCCATCGTCGGCGTCGCGTCCCTACTCGCGCGCCTCGCGGTGCGGCTTCTTCCCCTTCTTGCCCCGCTTGTCCTTCCGGTGGGGCTCCCTGGACTTGCTTCCCTCCGCGGGCACGTCGTCCGAGCGCTTGCCCTTCTTGCCGTCGAAGATCGCCCCCACGGCCTCTTCACCTGAGGCAAAGCTGGTGGCGATGTCGAACACTTCGTTCGAGTCCGCCGGCGGGCTGCGCCCCAACTCGCGCACGAGGTCCCGGCACGTGGTTCCCTCGAGGAAGGCGTGCACAATCTCGGACTGTGCCACGCTCGGGAGCTCCGTGCAGCGCTTGGAGAAGCGTCGTATGAAGTCCCGGAGCGACTCGCCGGGCTTCTGGGTGCAGGAGCGCAAGTCCCAGGAGTTCCCAGGGCGCACGTACGTGCCCTGGAAGTTGCCGACGAACGTGTGGACAAAGTCATCCCAATTGTGGATCTGACTGGCCGGCAGGTGTTCGAGCCACGTCCGAGCCGAGGTGCAGGGGGAGGTTGCGGATGATGACCTCGTCGCTGGTGGCCCCGCCCAGCTGGCATGCTAGGCGGTAGTCATTGAGCCACACGCGGGGATCCGTCTCCCCGTTGTACTTGACGATGGTCGTGGGCTGGTGGAAGCGCTGGGGGAAGGCCGCCGTGTGGATCTCCCGGCTGAACACACGGGTCCCCGGGGGTTCCGGCGTTGGCGAGCGGTCCTCGTCGCTATCGTAGCGTCCACCCCGCCGAGGGTGGTAGCCTGCCGCCACTCGCGCATCTGCTTTGCTCGTCCGCTGAGCGTTGATGACGTTGCGGGCGTCGCCGTCCCGTGCTTGCCCGCGCGTGTCGAGGAGCCGTTCTTTAGCCGGCGTGCGTCCGGGTTGGTGGGGGCGCTTCGTCGCTCCACCGCGTGCACCGAGGGTTCGCCCCCCGCGCACCCCCATCGCCCCGTGCGTCCCCCCGCCGGCGGATGCGGGATGCCGAGCTCTCGGCTCGCCGGACGGCCGCTTGCTCGATGAGCGCCTGCGCCTCTCGGTGTAGGTTGCGCGCCTTGGGCGTCGAGGGGGCGGGCATGGCCCGCAGCAGCGTCGCGACGGCAATGAGCTTCTGGCTCGCTCGCGGAGGCGTGTCTGGGTTGTCGACGTTGAAATCGGCGTTGATGCGGTCGTGGGCACCGTATACCCGGCTCCCGCACGCGCTCGCCGCGCGCAGAGGCTTCCCCTGCCATAGAGGCGCGGAGCAGCCGCACCGTTCGATACTCCTCTGCCAGCTTGGCTTCGAGCTCCCGGGCTTGGGCTAGCTGCGCGTTGATGTCGGCCCCCGTTGAGGGTGAAGGAGCAGGGGCGCTTGGTCCCGCTGCCAGGCACGAAGCGGTCCCTAGAGCTGGCGTAACTTCTCCGTCGCCGGCGCCCGCTGCGCCGGAGGCATTTGCTGGGTCGTTGGCGATGACGACGCAGCATTCCCACGCGGGATCGTAGCTTCCGGAGCTGGAGTCGTCGGAGCAGCCGAACCAGTAGTCCGTGGCGTCGAGAAACCGCCTGAACATTACTGGGTCCGGCACGCCAGAAAAGTCCCACTCCGCGTACCCGTGCAGGTTGGCGGGTGGCAACGCGTCGAGAGAGCCTAGGGATGACTCGTCGCCGGTGGAGGTGCTAGGATCCCTCGTGACGTAGACGTGATGGCCAGGGGGAACTCTGCGCATCGTGGTGTTGGCGTTGGCGTTGTAGGCCGTCGTAGCGCCGCGTAGACCGATGGGGAAGCGCAGCCCGGAGACCGCGCGCTCCCCGCCGGGGCGGCGGTAGTCGTGGCCGACGCGCGCGCCGCATTGGGAGGCGGCGCGCTCGGCCTTGCCGTCGCTCCGACCGCGCCCGGCGTGAGCGCCGACCGGAGCGGCGGCAACGCCGAGACGCCGACGGGCCCACGGCGTCCGTGCCGGCGGGGGCGTTTGCGTCGTGGCGACGCGCGCGCGCGGCGACCGGGGCGGACCCGGCTTGGCACCGCGCATGGAGCTCCTCACGATTGGTGAGGCGCATCAGGTAGCCGTTCCCCGTAGCCTGAAAGTTCAGGCCCCCGAACCGGATTTCAAACCCGGCGGGGAGGGGGTCCGAGCTGCCCATTGAGTAGTGCGTGCCGCGGTAC
This sequence comes from Cenchrus americanus, assembly GCA_947561735.1. Classification (NCBI taxonomy): domain Eukaryota; kingdom Viridiplantae; phylum Streptophyta; class Magnoliopsida; order Poales; family Poaceae; genus Cenchrus; species Cenchrus americanus. The sequence goes on from OX387240.1 coordinate 81,177,536, forward strand.
TCGGTGCGAATCACCATGGAGGGAGTTGACGGTGGATTGACCTTCGGCGCTCATGTGCCCCACGGTGGGTGCCAACTGTCGGTGCGGAATGTGGTCCCGACCCTAAGCAGTAATAAGCGCCAAGGTCTATCCCTCAATGGTCGATGCTAAGCAACTAAGGACACAAGATTTATCCTGGTTCCGGCTGGGGGCCGTACATCCAGCAGTGGTGTGCTCGGGGCACTATATTGCTCAGCACCGGGGTGCCTGTAGTGGGGCGGCTACAAGCAGGACGGGAGAGGAGGCATGGCCTCCAAGTCCCTGGTGAAGTGGCTGAAGATGTTGTGGGAGAATTGGGGAGCGTGTGTGTGGTGTGTCGTATGTTGTCTGTTGTTCTGTGTTGTCTCGTCCCCTGTGGCGGGGGAGTTCACCTTCCTTTTATAGGCCAAGGAGAGGGTGAATTACAAGCATGCTGCACTATTCAGCTGCATGGGGAAGTATGGTGTGCAACACCGTAGAATAGGCGGCCGCCTTGACGGTCCTTGCCGCGATCTGGCCATCATGGCGTATCTTGTACCCGAACAGTGGTAGCTTCGAGGGTAGGGGCGCAGTGGTTGGCTGTGATGTCCCCAGGTGGGCTCGAGGAGGTTGCTGATGACGATCCGTACGGGATACAGTGGCAGGCATGGCGGCGTCCCGTTCCCGCATGCCTCACAGCGCCGGAGCTGTTACCATAGTGCCCGGCGTGGTGTTGTGCGCACGGGGGCGGCCGCCCGTGGTTGCGGTGGCAGGGATGGCGCCCCGCCGGCCTAGCGTCACGACCTGGCCCTGCAAGGTCACGAGAAAGCATTTCGAGGGTGTGTGTCGGGGACAGCCCTAGGGGTCCCCTTAAACAACGGGGGAATCCTCGCTTAATCCCGCAACCGCATCGAAACACGCTAAGCCTAACCATGCGGGTGACTAACCATGCGGGGGCGCGGTCCACGCGGGACCCCGACGGCCCACCAAGACGGCCCTTTTAGAAGTCCCCTCGAGCGAGGCCCCGCCTCGCTCGAGGGCGCGCTCCCCCTCGGGCGGGCTCCGCCCCGTTCGAGGGGCAGCCTCCCCCCCCTCGAGTGGCCCCGCCCCCACTCGAGGGCTCACTCCCCCCCCTCGAGCGGGTCTCGTCCCGCTCGAGGGTCCGCTCCGCCCTCGGCCGGGGCCCGCCACGCTCACGGGCGCCCGCACGCGTGCACCGGCCCCGTACTTGGGCATTTAACGCCCCGACGCCGCGGGACGGCGCCATCATGCGCCGGGGCTCACGCCCGTGCCGCCGCACCAACTCCCCGGGGAGGAGCCCATCCCCGCCACGCGTGGGGATGGACCGTGCGGTACGGCCGGTGTCGGTCCCGTGACACCGCGCGCCCACTACAAGACGGCTAACGCGCCCGACCCTCGAAGGGGGCGGGGCGCACCCTCGATTTCACTTTCCCGTGACTCTACGGGGTTAGGTGGGGGCGCTAGGCCGGTGGATGGCCATCCCGGTCACCGTAACGGCGCGGCCGCCGTACCCACGCGTGCGTGCGCACGCCCGCCTTGCGGGCGCACGCCGGGCGGCGCGGCAACCACTCCGCTACCGCGGAGCGCGTTGGGAAGGAACGTCGTTCGCCCGCTCCTGTGCCCCGTACCAGCCATCATCAGCACCTCCCTCGAAGCCTATCAGAGGACGCCATCGCCATCTGCCGCCCTCCTACCCTCGAACCGCCACTGTTCGGGTACGGGGTAGGCCATCATGGCCGGATCGCAGCGAAGATCGTCCGGACGGCCGCCCACTCTACACCGTAGCGCGACGTGCTCCCTCACGTAGCTAGGTAGCGCGGCGTGCATGTAACCCGCTGCCCCCTTGGCCTATAAAAGGGGAGGCGAGCCCCCAGCCGCGGGGGGAGGGACGAACAAGTTCAGTTGAACACTACACACCGTGCACTCACTCTCTTATTCTCCCACAACATCTTCAGCCACTCTCCCAGGGACTTGGAAGCCACGCTTCCTCTCCCGCCTTGCTTGTACTTGCCCCACTACAAGCACCCCCGGTGCTGAGCAATATAGTGCCACGAGCACGCCCCTGGCGGACGTACGGCCCCCTCGGCGGAACCGGGATAAAACCTTGTGTCATTTGTTGCTTGGCATCGACCATTGAGGGATAGACCTAGGCGCTATCTACCGGTTAGTGTCGGGACCATATTCCGCACCGACGGTTGGCGCCCACCGTGGGGCAAACGAGCGCTTAAGGTCATTTCGCCAACTCCCTCCATGGTGATCCGCACCGAGTACCATGGTACCCGCTACAACATGGGTAGCTCGGACCCTCTCCCGCCGGGTTCGAGATCCGCTTCGGGGGATCCGAACTTCCGGGGCCACGGGGAACGGCTATCTCATGCGCCTCACCAATCGTGAGGAGCTTCGCGCGCGGCGCGAGGCCGGTCCGCTCCGGTCTCCGCCGCACGCACGACACGCGCGCAGCGCCCGCAGCACGGATGCCGCAGCCCCATCGACGCCACGACGCCGTCGTCGCTCCGGCCGCGCTCGCGCCGGGCCCGGTCCGAACGGTGGTAGGCCGAGCGCGCCGCCGCCCAACGCGGTGCGCCCACCGTCACGACGGCCGCCACCGCCCCCGGCGGGACCGCGCGCGGTCTCCGACCGCGCATCCCCATCGGGCCGCGTGGCGCCACCACGGCCTACAACGCCAACATCAACACGACGATGCGCGGGGTTCCCACCGGCCGCCACGTCTTCGTCGCCGGGACCCCGGCACCTCCGCGAGCGGATGAGTCGTCCCCGGGCTCCGTCGACACCATGCCACCCGCCAACCGCCACGGGTACGCGGGAGTGGGGACTTCTCCGGCGTGCGGACCCGGTCGTGTTCGGGCGCTTCCTCGACGCCACGGACTGCGGGTTTGGGCGCTCCGACGACTCCAGGCACGGAAGCTACGACCCCGCGCGGGAGTGTTGTGCCTTCATCACCAACGACCCGGCCAACACCGCCGGTGCGGCAGGTGCGGAGACGGGGAAGTCAAGCCCGCCCCCGGGGATCGCTACGCGCCCGGCCGCGGGGCCAAGCGCTCCCGTTGGGGCCGACGTCGACGCACGGCGGCCCAAGCCCGCGAGCTCGAGGCCAAGCCGGCGGAGGAATACGGACGAAGGCGGGCCGCTCCGCGCCTCGATGGCGGGGGAGGCCTCCGCGCGCGGCGAACGCGCGCGGGAGCCGGGCCGACGAGTCCGTGACCGCATCAACCCCCGCCCCCCAACGTCGACAACGCGGACACTCCGCCGCGGGCGAGCCAAAAGCTCATCGCCGCCGCGACGCCGCCGCGTGCCATGCCGGCACCCTCGACCCCCGAGGCTCGAGACATACACCGCGAGGTGCGGACTCTCCTCGAGCAAGCGGCCGTCCGGCGGGCCGAGAGCTCGGCCTCACGCATCCGCCAACAGGGGGGACGCGCGGGGTGATGATCCCGCACCGAGAGGCGAACCCTCGGTGCACGTGGGTCAACCCGCCGACCAAGGGCGCACGCCGGCCAAAGAGCGGCTCCTTGACGCGCACGGGCGCCGGATGGCGATGCCCGCAACGTCATCAACGCCGGACGCACCAAGCAAGGCGGACGCACGAGCGACTAGGGGCTATCACCCTCGAAGGGGTGGGCGCTACGACGACGGTGAGGATCGCTCCCCGACGCCGGAGCCCCCCGGCACCCGTGTGTTCGGCCGGGAGATCCGCACGGCGGCGTTCCCCCAACGCTTCCGTCGCCCCTCGACAATCGTCAAATACAACGGGGAGACGGACCCCCGCGTCCGGCTCAACGACTACCGCCTAGCCCTCGGTCGGGCGGGGGCCACTAACGACGAAGTGATCATCCGCAACTTGCCCCCGCATCCGGGCGACGCGGCCCGGACATGGCTCGAGCACTTGCCCGCCGGCCCGGATCCATAACTCGGGACGATCTAGTCCACACGTTCGTGGGCAACTTCCGGGGCACATACGTGCGCCCGGGAATTCTCGGGACTCGCGCTCCCCGCACGCGAGAAGCCCGGCGAGTCGCCGCGGGACTTCATACGGCGCTTCTCCAAGCGCCGCACGGAGCTCCCCGGCGTAGCACGGTCCGAGATCGTGCACGCGTTCCTCGAGGGCACCACGTGCGGGACCTTGTGCGCGAGCCGGGACGCGCCCCGCCTACGGACTCAAACGAGCCGTTCGACATCGCCACCGGCTTCGCCTGCGGAGAGGAGGCCGTGGGGGCAATCTTCGACGGCAAGAAGGGCAAGCGCTCCGAAGACACGCCCGCGGAGGGCGGCGGGTCCAAGGAGCCGCGCCGAACGATAAGCGGGGCAAGAAGGGGGAAGAAGCCGCGCCGCGAGGCGCGCGAGCGGGGGCGCAACGGCGAGCAACGCCGAGGCCCTCGCCGTTGACCCGGCCCGACGGGGCCCTCGACCGCTCCTCGAGGCCGGGGGGTGTTTGACGACATGATGAAGAAGCCATGCCCCTACCACAAGACTCCCGTGAACCATACTCTTGAGCAAGGCGACATGCTCAAGAAGTTCTATGGCCGTGCCGCCGCGAAGGAGGCGAGAGGCCAAGAAAGATGGGGGCGATGGCGACGCGGGTGGCTTCCCGCCGTCGAAAATGTGTTCCTCATCTTTGGGGGACCTACCGTCGACATGTCGACCCGCAACGCAAGAAGGAGCGGCACGAAGTCCTCGCCGCGAGAGAGGGCGCCTCCGGCCTTCCTTAAGCGGTCGAAGGATGCCATCACCTTTAGCCGGGATGACCACCCAAACAAAGCATCCCGAACCCGGCCGATGCCGCCGGTGGTCGATCCCATCATTGGGAACGCCCGGTTTTCGAAGGTCCTTATGGACGGAGGCGGCAGCCCTCAATATCCTCTTCGCGCATACATTGCGCCCGATGGGGATCGGGCCGAACCCGGGTGCGGCCCGAAGACGAAGCCGTTTCACCGCATCGCGCCGGCAAGCGGTGGTTCAACCCCTCGGGCAGATCGATCTGCCGGTCTGGTTTGGGACCCCCAAGAATTTCCGCAAGGAAACCCTCACCTTCGAGGTGGTGGGATTCAAAGGGGCCTACCATGCCATACTTGGGCGACCATGCTATGCCAAATTCATGGCGGTCCCCAACTACACGTACCTGAAGATGAAGATGCCGGGTCCTAACGGCGTCATCACCGTCGGGTCGTCTATCGAGCACGCATTCGACTGCGACGTCGAGTGCGTGGAACATGCAGAGGCACTAGCGCCGGGATGAAGCGCCGGTGAACACGGCCGGAGAAGATGGTCAACGACGACCTCAGCTCCGCCGCCAAGCACGTCGGCACCTTCGAGGCCGCCGAGCAAACCAAAGGGGTCCCCCTCGACCCGTCGGCCCCCGAGGGCAAGGCGTTGAGGGTCAGCTCGACCCTCGACCCTAAATAGGAAGCAGTGCTCGTCGACTTCCTCCGCGCCAACGCCGACGTCTTCGCGTGGAGCCCCTCGGACATGCCGGGCATCCCGAGGGAGGTCGCCGAGCACTCCCTTGATATCCGCCAAACGCCCGCGCGCGGCGGCGGGCCGCGCCGCTTCGACGAGGAGCGGCGACGGGCGATCGGAGCGGAGCTGCGGAAGCTCCTCGAGGCCGGATTCATCAAGGAAGTATTCCACCCTACGTGGCTAGCCAATCCCGTGCTTGTAAAAAAGAAAAATGGGAAGTGGAGGATGTGTATAGACTACACTAGTCTCAATAAAGCATGTCCAAAAGTTCCTTTTCCTTTGCCACGCATAGATCAAATCGTTGATTCAACGGCTGAGTGCGAACTACTCGTTTCCTTGATGCCTATTCGGGATATCACCAAATAAAAATGAAGGAGTCCGACCAGCTCGCGACTTCGTTCATCACACCGTTCGGGACGTTCGTTACGTCACGATGCCTTTGGCCTCGTAAACGCGGGCGCAACATATCGGCGCCGCATGCAGCACGTTTTTGGGGACCACATCGGGCGGACGGTCGAGGCCTACGTGGACGACATCATCGTCAAGACCGGAGAAGGCGGACGACCCGGTTAACGACCTTGGCGTCGCGTTCGGTGCCTACGGGCCAACGAGGTCAAACTAAACCCCGAAAAAATGTGTCTTTGGGGTGCCGCGGGGCATGCTCCTAGGATACATCGTTTCCCAGCGGGGAATCGAGGCCAACCCGGAAAAGGTCGCGGCCCTCGAGCGAATGGGTCCAATTCGGGACCTCAAAGGGGTGCAGAAGGTGTTGGGGTGCCTCGCCGCCTTAAGCCGCTTCATCTCGAGGCTCGGTGAGAAGGGCCTCGCCCTCTACCGGCTACTCAAGAAGCACGAGCGCTTCTCTTGGACCGCCGAGGCCCGGGAAGCGCTCGACAAGCCGAAGGCGTCTCCGACGCACGCCCCAATCCTTACGCCGCCGCGAGACGGCGAACCCCTGCGGCTCTACGTAGCCGCAACCACCCGGGTGGTCGGCGCGTGATCGTCGTGGAGCGCACGGGAGGAAGGGCACGCCTTGCCCGTGCGGAGGCCGGTCTACTACATCGCCGAGGTCTGTCGGACACGAAGACGCGCTACCCCCGGGTCCGTAAGCCGCCGTATGCGGTAGTCCTCGCGCGGCGCAAGCTCCGCCACTACTTCGAGGCCCACCGGTCACGGTGGTCTCTTCCTTCCCGCTAGGAGAGATCATTCGCAACCCCGACGCGGCAGGCAGGATTGCCAAATGGTCCGTGGAGCTGATGGGCGAGACGCTCGCCTACGCCCCGCGTAAGGCCATCAAATCGCAAATCTTAGCCGATTTCGTCGCTGAGTGGACGGACACGCAGCTGCCGCCCCCACAAATCCAAGCAGAGTGCTGGACTCTGTTCTTCGACGGCTCGGTGATGAAGACGGGGAGCGGGCGCGGGCCTGCTCTTCGTGTCACCCCTCGGGGAGCACATGCGCTACGCAGTGCGCCTCCACTTTCCCGCATCCAACAATATGGCGGAATACGAGGCCCTCCTCTCGCGGCCTCAAAATCGCCATTGAGTTGGGCGTCAAGCGCCTCGACGTGCGAGGGGACTCGCGACTTGTGATCGATCAAGTCATGAAGAACGCGAGCGCCACGACGACAAGATGGAGGCCTACCGTAAAGCCGTGCGGGCCCTAGAAGACAAGTTCTACGGCATCGAGCTTAATCACGTACCCCCGCCGTACAACGAGGAAGCGTACGAGCCGGCGAAGATCGCGTCCGGCGGATCACCGTTCCCCCCGAACGTTTTCGCGCGCGACATCGCGCGCCCCTCGGTCGCCTTCGAGCCCTACCCCTCGAGCGACGGCGGACCCTCGGGGGCTCCCTCGATTCGGCGGGTGCGGAACCCATGGATGAGGACCCCTCGAACGAGGCGTACGTGCTCTCCCTTCTCGAGGGGTACGGCTTCCACGAGGTCGATGCGATGGACATAGAGCCGGCCCCCGTCCAAGTGGATTGGCGGGAAAAATACATCGCCCGGATCGCTCGAGGGGAACTCCCCGCGGATCGGGCCGCGCCGGACGCATTGCCGGGATGGCCAAATCTTTCACCCTCGTCGACGGCGAGCCGTATAAGAGCGCCGCGTCGGGCATCCTCCGGCGGTGTATACCCATTCCCGAGGGGCGCGAGCTCCTACGGGACATCCACGCGGGGATCCGTGGCCACCACGCCGCGCCGCGCACCCTCGTTGGCAACGCGTTCCGCCGAGGCTTCTATTGGCCTACCGCGGTCGCGGACGCCGCCGAAATCGTACGCACCTGCGAAGGGTGCCAGTTCTACGCCCACAAGTCCAACTTGCCCGCTCATGCCCTGCAAACGATCCCCGTAACATGGCCGTTCACCGTGTGGGGGTTGGACATCGTCGGGCCCCTGCGGAAGGCGCCCGGGGGCTTCACCCATCTGCTTGTCGCGATCGACAAGTTCTCCAAGTGGGTGGAGGTGCGCCCCATCACGAATTTGAGGGCTGAGCAGGCGGTCACGTTCTTCACCGACATCGTCTACCGCTTCGGAGTGCCAAACTCCATCATCACGGACAATGGGTCCCAGTTCACGGGCCGGAAGTTCTTGGAGTTCTGCGACAAGTTCCACATCCGCGTGGATTGGGCAGCTGTGGCACACCCACAGACCAACGGCCAAGTGGAACGTGCCAACGGCATGATTCTACAGGGCCTCAAGCCCGAATTTTCGACCGACTCAACAAATCCGCCGAAAATGGCTCCAAGAACTACCAAGCGGTCGTGTGGAGCCTAAGGACCACCCCAAGCGAGCCACGGGTTCACCCCTTTTTTCCTAGTCCATGGCGCGGAGGCCGTCCTCCCCACGGACCCGGAATATGGGTCGCCCGAGATTCGAGGCTACGACGAAGATGCTAACCGGGCGAGCCCGCGAGGACTCGCCCGGGACCGGCCTAGACGAAGTACGCCTCGTGGCGTTGATGCACTCCGCAAGGTATCAACGGTGCCCCTACGACGTTACCAAGCACGCAAGATACGTCGGAGGGATTTCGCCGAGGGGGATTTGGTCCTAAGGCTACGCCAAGACAACCGAGGACGCCACAAGCTATCGCCCCCATGGGAGGGACCCTACGTCGTGGTGAAGGTGCTCAAGCCGGCACGTACAAGCCGGCCAACGAGGACGGTGAAGAACTCACCAACGCTTGGAACATCCAACGCCTACGTCGCTTCTACCCTTAGCTAGGATTTCCAAGTACTTTCGTTGTAAAATCACATGGCCAACACCCCAGTTGGTGTCAACTATGTAAATACTCCAAGTCTAATAAAAGGGCAACTCGGCTTTCCCCTGAAACCCAAGTTACCCTCGGGGGCTACTACGGGGGGCATCCCCCCCCCCAAAATGGTCCCATTTTTTGCGCAAAAATAAAAAACGACTCACACGCGCTAAGTTTGTTTCCTACTTCAACCTCGAGCCACGATTCGAACAGGGCGCAGGTGGCACAGCGGAAGGAGCGTGCGAGCCAGAGATAGCCTACGCCGCGTGGCTATGGCCCTTCTCTCTCGCCTCCAACCCAGCGGGCCCCCTGCGAAAATCGAACTCCCCTAACTAGAATCTACTCAGGAAGAAGGAGAAACAAAAAGCGTGATAAACAAACGATTTTATTTACATCAAATGCCCGTGTTCATGAAACGACTTGTTTATTTACAAAAGGCCACGAGGCCAGAGTACTGATACACATAAAAAACGGGCCTAGCGCCCGGACCGCTTTCGGGGCGGGAGGAGCGGCGCATCCGCGACGTCGGGGAAGAGGAACTCCTCGAAGGCCCTCGGCGAGCGATCCGCGGCGTCGGCAAAGCAAGCGCGTCTACGCTTTCCATGGCCACCTCGTCCTCGACGCCCTCAGGGACGATGTAGCCCTCCGCCAGCGCCTCGAAGTTGACCTCGTAGTGGGATCGCACCACTCCGAGGGCCTTCTGGACGCCTAGGTGCAACGCCCGGCGCATTCGCTCCGTGACATGGCCGCCAAGGGCGTGCAAGCGGCCGGCCGGCCGAGCCGCCGGCTTGGGCCTCGCCCTCCTCGACGACGCGGCAAGGTCTCGAGGGCCGCGTCGCGCAGCTCCCGCAGCTCCTGCTCGGAGGAGTTGTAGGAGGCCTGCAGGGCCTCGGCCCGCCCAGCGGCGTGCCCCAGGGCGGTGCGCAAGCCTGAAATCAACAAGACGAAAAGAAATCAGAAAGGGGGAAACGAACCCTCTAAAGCAAAAAAAAAACCAACAAGGGAGTCAAACAGTGACTCACCCTCGACTTGCTTCCTCTCCAAATCGAGGTCGCGGCGCGCGGACTCGAGCGCCAACTCGAGACGCCGGACCGGTCTCGCCTTGCTCGCGGAGGGCCGCCTCCGGTTGGCGTTGTCGATGCCGAGCGCGAGCGCATCGTCCTCAACCTTGGAGAATGCGGCGTTCCGCTCCTCCGGCCGACTTCTCCGCCGCCCTCACGCGCGACGCGCTCCTCGCTCCGGCGCCGTTCGGGCATCGCCGAGGGCGCCTCGCTCCGCCGGAGCCGCCCCTCGCCCCCCCGGCGGGCGATGCGCTCCTCGCCGGAGCTGCTCCTCGCCGGCGACGAGGGCCGCGGCCTTGGCGTCGAGGGCGGCCCTCGGGTCGCCGGCCTCCTTGGCGCGCCGGCTCCAACCCGCGCGCCCGCTCCTCAACCCGGCGCCGCCGCGCGCTCGCGCCCCCTCGAGCGACGTGCGGAGCTCCCGGTTTCGGCGCGAGCGAAGGGCCACCTCCGCCTCCCGCCTGGCGGCCGGCCGTCCGCGTCTTATCCAGGTCCGCGCGCGTGTTCCATAGCGCCTCGTCGCGATCGGTGAGGGCTGCGCGGATCCGCTCGAGGCTTTAGCGACGCGCCGTGCCCTGCCTCGAGCTTTCGGGGAGCTCGTCGCACCACACCATCGCCCGGTACGCCAGCCAGCTGTCCGGCGTCCTAAGAGCGTCTGCAAGCGCGTCAAAAGCGCTGCATTGCTCCCGGAGCTGGCGGGCCTCGGCGTTCACCCGGTCGAACGCGTCGTATTTGTCGTGGGCGCGACGCTCGAGCTCCTGGCATCCACACATCAAGTCTCATAAGCGTCAAGGCTTGAATGCAGCACACGAAAACGAAAAGGGAAGAGGGACGAGTAACCACGGCTCACCTGGAAGACGAGCCGGGCCGGACCGCCGTGAACTTGCGCCGCCTCGTTCGGCGCGCGGTTGAGCGTGGCGCCGTGGCTCCGAAGCTCGCCCCGAGCTCTGCTCCCCCCGGCGTCGGCAAACGCCGGGGGATCACCGACGACCCCCTCCACTTGGGCGGGGCGGCCGGCGTGGGAGGACGAGGCCTCGGCACCATGTCCTCGGCCCCCCACCACCATGTGACCCTCGTGCCGCCTCACGAGGGTCCCCTCCCCGGGGCTCGGGGGGAGTTCGTGGGCCGGGGCCCGGCCCACCGATTCCACCCAGGCGCCGGGGAGTCGTCAGAGAGCTCCACCACCTCCGCCCCGAAGATCGCCGGCGGGCGTAGCCGCCCGCGCGCGCCTCCGCCGGCACCTCCGCCGCGCCTCCGCGGCCACGGGCGCCGTCGTGGCGCCGTTGCCGCCACCTCCGGCCGCACCGCCGCACCCACGGGCGCGCCCGCGAGGATGCGCCCGCTCCACCTCCACCACGGTCGCCGCCGCGCCCGCGTCTCCGCGGCGACCGGCGCCGCCCGCCCCCGGCGACCCCTGCGGCTGCGCCGCGGCGGCTGATCCGCCGGCCGGGCCTCGAGGCCCCGGCCCGGCCTTGCGAGCTCGTGCCCGCCGCCGCGCTTGTCCCCGGCGCGACCCCCTCGACGAGCGCCGCCGGGGTGGGGGATCAATGCGTCCGTCCTCGAGCACCTTGGCCGGTGCAAGAGGAGGAACGGTTGGCACCGCCCTGCGCAGGCACGAACGGAGGGTTAGAACACTTAATCATCGACGAACCAAACCAAACGAATAAGGACAGGCTCCTTACCTCGCAGAAGAAAAGGCCCGCTTCCTTTTCCTCGAAGCCTCTCGCGACGAGGCCGGCGGCCGCCGCGCCCGCCGTAGCGCCTCCCGACGGCGCGCGCGCGCGCGCGCAGCACGCCCGCCCCCGTGCGCGGGCGCGCCCGATGCCGCACCTCCCGAAGGCGCCACCGCGCGCGGGGCACGCTCGCCCCGCGCGCGGCACGCCCGCCGTCGCGCCCCTTGACGATGACGCCGCGCGCGCGCGGGCACGCTCCCTCCGCGCGCGAGCACGCTGCGCACGCGCGCACGGCGCGCGTCCGCCGCGCGTGCCTCCGTGGCGCGCGCGGCACCTCCGTGGCGCGTGCCGCCCCCGATGACGATCGCCCGGCGGCGGCGGCCGTGCGCCCGCCCCGGCGAAGCCGCCCCCGACGCCGGCGCGGGTTCCGCGACGGGGGGCGCAGCCGCCACCGTCGGAGGGGCCCCTCCCCCTCGCCCTCTTCCTCCTCGTCCTCGTCCGAAGACGAGGGCTCCTCGATATCCGGGGAGGAGAGCCCCGGCTCCTCGCGCCGCCGTACTCCGCGGACCGTTGGTCGCGCGCGCTTGGCGTCGCCTCGCGTGCTCCCTCTTGCGTGCCGCCCGCTCCCGCTGCTCCCGGCCGCGCCGCCCGCCGAGCGCACGGGAGTCGGGGGGTGGGTGGAACGGACTTGGCGATGTTGAACTCCACCGCCCGCGCACGGGAGCGACAATGGCGCATCGGGAAACAAAAGCAAGACCAAGAACTAAAACAAAATCGGGAACCCACCTCACCGGCCGGGCCCGTAGGGAGCATCTCAAGGTCCCATGGGGTCCGACCCGCGGTGGCGGCGTCCGGTGTCGACGGCGTTCCGCGCCGGGGTGAGCGCATACGGCCGCTCAAGGGGCGTCGGGAGCATCCGCGACCTCGCCGGTCGACGGGGTTGGCCGCCTCCGTCATCTCGAAGATGCGCAGCGGCCTCCGCATCGAGGCACGACCCGCCGGTGGTGGAGGAAGGCGAGGACGCCCATCACGTTCACCCCCGTGCTTCGCCGGCCCGCCGCAGGCGGCGAGGACGGACTCTTGCCGCGCCCGATGCCGGGCCGTAGACACCCCGTAGCCCCGGAGTCCGGCCTCTTCTTGAACACCCGCCGGTGTAGGGAGGAAGGCCGGGCTCGGCGTTGCGCGGGTAGAACCATCCCCGCTCCCGGCCGGCGTTGTTCGTCGTCATGGTGCGGGGGGATGTAGAAATCCTTGAGCCGCCCCCGCAGGCAAGCGACATCCCGCCGCCGCGCGCACCGCGCGGCGAGTCCTCGGCTCCGACGTGGGCCGCGTGATGAGCTCCCCGCGGAAAAGGTGAACCCGAGAGATCCCGTTGACCGGGACCCCCGGGTGCCCTTCGCGGACGCCCACGAACGTGGCCGCTGCCGCGAGATCGCGTTGGGGGCGAAGTTGTGCGGCTCCACCCCGTAGTAGTAGCACATCGCCCGCATGAAGGTGCTCGCCGGCGCATTGAAGCCACGCTCGTGGTAGCGGAGGAAGCTCACCACGTAGCCCTCCGGCGGGTTGGGCTCGTGGTGCGTCGCCGGCGGCACGATCCACTCCGCCGGCGCCCGTCTTCGTTGGCCGACGGTGGCCGGCGGCGACCAGCTCGCCAAGGGCGAGCCGGGTCACCGTCGACTTCTCCCAGGCATACGGCTCCAGGACCCGAAGGGGAAGCTGAGGCGGCGCCATGAGGAAGGACGAAGGAATGCGAAGACGGAGGACAAGGAGACGGAAGAAAGGGCTCTAGCGGCGACACCGCGCGGTGGCAAGAGCGAGGCGAAGGCGAAAGGACGGGGGACTGAAAGTGGTGAGATGCCAAGGTAAAAAACCGCCGTCCCCTCCTCCCCGCAGTTTTATAGGCCGACGAGCGAGCTCTCCGGAGCGGACGCCCCGCCAGCACTAACTGCAGGAATCTTTCCATCGCGTCGACGGATGGGCCCCACCACGACCGCAGCGGCTATAACACTCGGGCGGGTCATCATTGCGGCAAAGATCGGCAGCAACCGAGGCAAAACCGTCACATCCGCCCTCGCCGCGCCGCCCACTACGCGAGCGCGCGCGCGCGCGCCGCCAAAAAGGCGCGCCGCGCGGCGCAAAACCGCGGCCACGACCGCAAGGCACTTAAATGCCGGGTCCCTTGCCAAGCAAGGAGAACCCTCGAGCGGGGCGGACCCCCGGCTCGAAACAGAGGCGACCCTCGATGGGATATCAGCGTGAGAAGGTCGCCGGGACCTCGCTCGATGTAGAGCGGGCACCCGCGGCACCCATGCCACGTGAAACCCTCGAGCGGCATGACCCTCGGCTCCAAACAAAGGCGACCCTCGATGGGATATCGGCGTGAGAAGGTCGCCGGGACCTGCTCGATGTAGAGCAGACAACCGCGGGCACCCATGCCACGTGAAACCCTCGAGCGGCATGACCCTCGGCTCAAAATGACGTCAACCCTCGATGGGATATCGACGTGAGAAGGTCGCCCGGACCTCGCTCGATGTAGAGCGAGTGCACCCGCGGCACCCATGCCACGCAAAAACCCTCGAGCGGCCCGAGCCCCCGCTCGAGACAATGTCGACCCACTAAAAGAAGGCACGCGCGCGAGAGGGTCGCCCAGGTCACGCTTGAAATAGAGCGGGCACCGAAAGCACTCATGCCGCGCCGTGCTACCAACAAGCGCCTCGAGGGCCGTCTCGCCCGACCCTCGACGGCCGCAAACGCGAAAAGACGGGGCTGGCCCGGGCACGGCCCCGCACGGCCTTACCGATCGAGTTTCGAGCCCGACCCTCGACGGGTTCGAACGAGCGCCTCGCATCACGAGTTAGGGACGACGAGGGCACGCGCATTCGAGCCGTTCCTCGAGCCCGTCGGCTCGAGGGTGCCCCACATGTCGTGTTCGAGAGCCGCCGAGGGCGCTAGCCGGGGGGATCCCACCGAGGGAGAGCTTCCGCGCCCTCGGTCCCTAGCGAACGGGACCGAGCCCCACCTAGCAAACCCACGCAAGCGCTTCCATGGACGTGTCTCCGACCGCGCAGCCTACCCTTATCGAACGGGGCATGGGCGTCCACTTGAACCACCCGCTAGCGGCTCGAAGAGGAATCCGCAATTCGCGACCCGCTCGATGGGAGTTGCGAAACCTCACCCTCCGTCCCGCGGAGGGACGGCGAGGGTGCGTTAAAAAACAAGTCGTCGGGCTCGACCCGATCGCCTCGAACGGAGCCAAGGCTCGGGGGCTTGACGCACGGCTACACCTCCTTGAAATTGCACCCGCCGGGAGACAAGTGACAGGGGGAGCGTGCACCCCCGATGCCGGCCGAAATACCGCCGATGCCGGTTGGCATATGTGCCACGCCTTTCGACCAAAGTTCTCGCGGTTAACCCCCGCAGAGAACCCACACTCCCGGGCAGGCTTCGGGGGCTAGACCCGCGGGTCCGCCGACGCGGCCCCACGTAAAGCGTTCGCAAACAAGGAGGGAAGAACGTCCTATCGGTAGGTTCCGCATCCGCGGGAGCCTCAATGGCAAACCCGCGCATGCTTGGGGGCTACCGTCGGGGACGACCCTAGGGGTCCCCTTAAACAACGGGGGAATCCTCGCTTAATCCCGCAACCGCATCGAAACACGCTAAGCCTAACCATGCGGGTGACTAACCATGCGGGGCGCGGTCCACGCCGGACCCCGACGGCCCACCAAGACAGACCCTTTTAGAAGTCCCCTCGAGCAGCCCCGCCTCGCTCGAGGGCGCGCTCCCCCCTCGGGCGGGCTCCGCCCCGTTCGAGGGGCAACCCCCCCCTCGAGTGGCCCCGCCCCCACTCGAGGGCTCACCCCCCCCCTCGAGCGGGTCTCGTCCCGCTCGAGGGTCCGCTCCGCCCTCGGCCGGGGCCCGCCACGCTCACGGGCGCCCGCACGCGTGCGCCGGCCCCGTACTTGGGCATTTAACGCCCGACGCCGCGCAGACGGCGCCATCATGCGCCCGGGGCTCACGCCCGTGCCGCCGCACCAACTCCCCGGGGAGGAGCCCATCCCCGCCACCGTGGGGATGGACCGTGCGTACGGCCGGTGTCGGCCCGTGACACCGCGCGCCCACTACAAGACGGCTAACGCGCCCGACCCTCGAAGGGGGGCCGGCGCACCCTCGATTTCACTTTCCCCGTGACTCTACGGAGTTAGGTGGGGGGCGCTAGGCCGGTGGATGGCCATCCCGGCCACCGTAACGCGCGCGGCCGCCGTACCCACGCGTGCGGGCGCACGCCCGCACTTGCGCAGCGCACGCCGGGCGCCGCAAGAACCACTCCGCTACCGCGGAGCGCGTTGGGAAGGAACGCCGTTCGCCCGCTCCCCGTGCCCCGTACCGCCCATCATCGCACCTCCCCTCGAAGCCTATCAGAGGACGCCATCGCCATCTGCCGCCCTCCTACCCTCGAACCGCCACTGTTCGGGTACGGGGTAGGCCATCATGGCCGGATCGCGGCGAAGATCGTCGGACGGCCGCCCACTCTACACCGTAGCGCGACGTGCTCCCTCACGTAGCTAGGTAGCGCGGCGTGCATGTAACCCGCCGCCCCCTTGGCCTATAAAAGGGGAGGCGAGCCCCCCGGCCGCGGGGGGGAGACGAACAAGTTCGGCTGAACACAACACACCGTGCACTCACTCTCTTATTCTCCCACAACATCTTCAGCCACTCTCCCAGGGACTTGGAAGCCACGCTTCCTCTCCCGCCTTGCTTGTACTTGCCCCACTACAAGCACCCCGGTGCCGAGCAATATAGTGCCACGAGCACGCCCCTGCCGGACGTACGGCCCCCTCGGCCGGAACCGGGATAAAACCTTGTGTCATTTGTTGCTTGGCATCGACCATTGAGGGATAGACCTAGGCGCTATCTACCGGTTAGTGTCGGGACCATATTCCGCACCGACAAGTGTGGTCGGCCCCCCTTCGAGGGCTCGGCACGTTAGCCGTACGGGGAGTAGGCGGCGCGGCGTCACGTGGCCGACACCGGCCATGTGGTGGCGCCCCCACGGGGCGGGGATGGGTTCCCCCTAGGGAGTTGGTGCAACGGGGCCGGGCGTGAGTCCCGTGCGCATGATGGCGCCGCCCCGCCTTTTGTCGAGCATTAAATGCCCGCACCCGCGTGCGGGGACGGGCGTGCGCGTGCGGAGGACCCTCGAGCGAGGCGGAGCCCGCTCGAGGGAGGCGTGCACCCTCGAGTGAGGCGGAGCCTGCTCGAGGGAGGCGTGCACCCTCGAGCGAGGCGGAGCCTGCTCGAGGGGACCTTTGAGTGGGCCGCCTTGGTGGGCCGCGGGGGCCACCGCAGCGTGGGCCGTGCCCCGTGTGTGCGCTTTAAGCGAGATGCGTTTAGCTTTGGTTTTTTGCAGGTTTTAAGCAGGATTCCCCAGGTTGTTTTAGGGGACCCTCAGGGCTATCCCCGACAATGAAGACACATTTGCTGATTGGTTTCCCGAATGGTGAAATGAAGTCCACTCATGTATGCCCACGAGTCAATCTTAAGATCAGGGGAATGGATTTTCAAGTTGATCTAGTAGTTCTTACATCAAGTGGAATAAATGTTATACTTGTAATGGATTGGTTAGGCGGATGTGATGGAATAAATTCTGTGTGCCAAGAAGTCAGTACTCTTAACCAGTCTGCAAGGAGATAGGATTGAGGTTGTTGCTACCGCCCCATCAAAAGTACAAGGCAAAGTGAATCAGGATTTAGGAAAGTAGGTGAAGGAGCTACGATTGTCGGAAGAGCTCAGCGTACAAGATGGACTCAGAACAATACCCTTAGTTCTTTTCAATCTCTCCGAATCTTGGGACGAGATTCTTTTTAAGGGGGGTAGATTTATAACACCCTAAAATTCCATCACAAAATTAATTTAAGCAACAAGGTGTTTTAGTTTTAATTTTCTAAGGATTAATTAAATTATCAAATAAATTTGGCCTTTAAAATATTTAAATATCATTTTAATAATTTAGAAGTAATAAGTGCTTGCGTATCATAATTTGAATGCATGGTGTTTTTGTTTGTTGGTGTGAAGCTTTAAAATGTTTTGAAAGTTTGAAAAGAATAAAAAAAGGTTTGAATTTGAAGTTTGAAAAGATTTGAAAAGTTTTTGAAAAAAAACAAAACTCTCCAAACCCCTAAACCTCTCTCCCTCTCCTCTCGGCCCAGCCCAACAGCTCTCCTCCCTCTCTTTCTTTTTCCCCGCTGGCCCACCTCCTCTTCCGGCCCACGAAGCCAGCGCGGCCCAACTCCCCCTCCTCTCTCTCGCACTCGCTGACAGGCCGGCCCCACCAGTCAGTGTCGCCTCCTACCTCCAGCTCCTCCCCTGCCGGGTCAACCGCGCCGCCGCCGGCCGATCTCCCCGCCTTCCCTCGCGCCCCGCCATCAAACCTCCTCTTCAATACACACTGAAGCACCGGAGCCGCCTCTCTCCTTAATTTCCTTCCGCCCCCCCTTCATGGCACCCATTGAATTCAAGTCGAAGCCGCCGGTGCCCTGGCCATTGATGGCATTTCTCCGCGCCGGCCGCTGGTTCCTCTCCCTTCCTTCCCCTATATAAGCCGAGCCAGAGCCCCTGCTTCTCCTTTTGCACCTCTCAAGGCACCCCTCCTCTCTAGTGCTCTCGCCGTCGACGATTCACCGCCGCCGCCGAGGTGAAGCGCTCTGCCTCCGCCATCTCCCGCCGCCGTCCGCCCTGCTCTCACCCATCTCTTTCTCCCGTTGCACTCGCAGGACCCCCAGGACGTCGTCCCCGCCCTCGAAGGCACGCAGCCGAGGCCGCAACTACCTCCGCGGCGAGCGCCTGTGATCCCGTCCGCCCCTCTTCACTGCACGTCGTATACACCGTGCCACCACCGTCAACGAGCCCTGGTGAGCTCCGCGTCGTCCTCCTCTTTCTCCTTGTCCAATCTACATCGCGAATGGTGCACCGTGGCGCCTAAACCGCCGTCTCCGGCGAGCTCCGGTGAGTGTTCCGACCGGCGCCGCCGCGAATCGGCTGTGCACCGCTGTCCATCGCCGCGTGTCGCTTGCAAGCCACCAGGACCACCGGATCCAAGATCGACGACCCTAATCGCGTACCCCTTCGTTTAAGTGCCCGGTGCACTGTGCACCCGTGGACCGTGGTCCACGGCGCGGTCCACGCCCGCATCAGCGCCGCGCCAGCCGTCCATCATGCGATGAACGGCTGAGATCCAGCCCCCGCCCCGGTCAAACGCTTGTGGTCGCCGCCATTTTGCGGTTAGGCCCCTGTCCTTCTCCTTATCACAACCATACCCTCCCACCAGTAGAAATCCTTGCATTTAGGTCCTTTCTTTTGCGTTTAGGCCCTTGAGCCTTTTGTTTTCTCCGCAACCGTACATGCCCTGATCATTGGTCCAGATCTGCTCAAAGCCGAGTCAACCGATCGCACCGGTCAACTCTGAGCTGTTTGTGGGATTTTTGCAGAAAAGACCCTGTGCTTTCTAATATAACAACCATGCCCTTCCACCCTTTTAGATCATCACCGTTAGGTCCCGTTTTCTTCGTTTAAGCCCCCGAGCTTCTCTCGTTTTCCCCGCCCGAGGTTCTAACTCGGTTGTTTTACGCTATAAACCTTCGGTTTATATGTGTAATTATGTTTTAGCCCCCGGTTTCTTGCGGTTAAGCCCCCCGGAAGCCCCGTTTCTTCACGGAAAAACCCCTGAAACTTGTTTTAGCCATATCTTTTCCGTCCTAACTCCGTTTTAAGCGTTCTTGGTGTCCACACGACCGTCTTTTCAAGCCCGTCAGTTTTAGAACCTTGTTTTGGCTGTATCTTGTGCGTTTTAGCTCCGTTTCCACCGTTTCAAGTTGCGTTAGGCTCATATCAACTAAAACTACGTGATAGGACCAATGTTGTACATGTTCCTTGTTTTATAATTTATTTAAATGATTAATATGATTAAATATTATTATGCATGCTTTTCTAATTAAAATCTAATTAGCGTTCAACACGTGTTTTCATAAGAAAGTTAATATGATTAATACTTGTTAAATATTTCTTATAATTAAAAGCTAATAGATGTGTACCTTGGTTTTCATGATCAAACTTAAATTGAGTAATGTCTATGTAATTTGCTTCCTAAATAAAAGCAATATAGGTTTATCTCGAGTTTTATTAATTAAATTGTTAATTTGATTAATATGAATATAAATGTGTTTTAAGTTATAATTTGATTAGAATAACTCGAAATATAAAGATAAGCGCCTAGATGCTTTACATGCTTCTTTTAAATTAAATGTTTAATTTGCATAAGTTAAACTTGAATATTTATAAATAAAATTGGACTAGGTTTCAATCGTTTCTTAAATATAAAATAACTTGCTTAATTATAAATAGGGTATTTACTTGAAATATCCTACACACATGACTTTGTTCAATTAAAATATACCAAGCACATAGCTAGCTCTTGTTTGTGATCATCCAAATCTCCCGATAGTTCCGAGTGTTCCTTGTGTTCGCTTTCCTAGACCCAAACCTTGTTTTCTCTTTAAGATTTTCATGCTTGGTGTATTGTTTTGTTTATTGTATGTTTTCTTGTGTGCTCGTAGACATCGTGCCAGTTTCAAGTGAGCAGCTAGTTGGAGTGGATCAAGAGCAAGTGTTTGAAGAAGAACCCCAGTGTTTAAGCAAGGAAGGCAAGTGGACTTCTCCCCCTGCATATTCTATTTTTGTCCCACACAACTTGCATGATAACTAAGTTTACATTCAATGTTGTATTGCATAAACTTGATGGGAAAATCACCTTTTTAAGGACATGACTAGATTTTATCCCTATTACCTTGGACAACCCTTTTAAATAAATGTTTTGGGTAGAAATGCTTAGTTGCTATACCTTGGGTTGGTTAAAATGAATCTTTTGCAATATGATGAATGTTGATCATGATAACTTTGGTGATATATATGTGTGTGCTTATGGTTAATAACAAGATCATACGATTTAATCGGAACATGGAGAACCACCCAGGAAAACAGTGCAACCACAGTCCATCACAACAGGAAACTGTGGCTTCGCCAAGAGCCCAAAGCTTTCCCAACAGCCAAGACCTGAGCTGTTGGCGAAGAAACTCTTTCCCAACGGAAAATTCCGCATTGTCGGGAAAGAAATCTTCGCCAATGTACCCAAAATCCAATGATCGATGGCAAAGTTCGAATTTGTTGGCGAAGGGGTTATTTCCCAACAAGGCATTCCCGTTGGGAAAGAAAAGCCGTTGGCGAAGCCCGGCGCGCCCAAACGGTACCGCCGCCGTCGGCTTCGCCAACGGCTTCTCCGTTAGCCGTTGGCAAAGGGAGCGACCCTTCGCCAACGGGGCTACCAAGCCGTTGGCGAAGAGCCTTCTTTCCCAACGACCTTGTAGGGGCCGTTGGGGAAGATTGCGGTCGTTGGCAAAGAATTTTCATTTTTTTCGAATTTTGAATTCAAACTTTTTTGGTAGCCTTGCTACATTGTTTACAAGCACATGGTTAAATATGGGCCCATTTTGCAACATTTAGCTATATTTCGTTAATTATTTTCGTTCACTTGAATTTTCCGGCATAATTCAAATTGGAACTGCACGTGCTTTAAATAATGAAACTTAGGCGTTCGAAAAATGATATTCATGTCGGGGAGTGTGTTTTGAGGCCGTGTCCCAAAGCTCACCCGAAATATCGAAGTCCTTGTCCATGTAACACGACGGTCCTGGCGTGGTACAACTGTTTTTTAATTATATAAAATCCAAACGAAGTCGAAAAATCACGAAACTTGTCGGGGTGTCTTGTGATCGCATGTGGAGGCTGCGATAAACATTTGAGAAAGTTTGGAGCAAGTTACCGCGTCGGATGCTCAAAACCTAGACAGCTCCACATGTGCGAACAAGTGATCACATGGTAGAGATGTTTAGGTTTTGAGCATTTGACGCGGCAACTTGCTCCAAACTTTCTCAAATGTTTATCGTAGCCTCCACATGCGATAACAATACACCCCGACAAGTTTCGTGATTTTTCGACTTTGTTTGGATTTTATATAATTAAAAAACAGTTGTACCACGCCTGGACCGTCGTGTTACGTGGACAAGGACTTCGAAATTTCGGGTGAGCTTTGGGACACGGCCTCAAAACACACTCCCCGACATGAATATCATTTTTCGAACGCCTAAGTTTCATTATTTCACGCACCTGCAGTTCAAATTTGAATTATGCCGGAAAATTCAAGTGAACGAAAATAATTAACGAAATATAGTTAAATAGCTCAAAACATCCCCAAGTTTTGAAGTTGAGATGTACTTATAGTAGGAAGGACCCACAAAAAAGTTGAAAGGAAAAAAACAAAAATGCAAAAATTCTTTCCCAACAGCCTTGTGGGGCTGTTGGCAAAGTGGCTTCGCCAACAGCATTAATACCGCAGCTGTTGGCGAAGGATGGCGCAGTAAAAAATAAAAAAAGACTTTGCCAACA
Source organism: Cenchrus americanus (assembly GCA_947561735.1). NCBI lineage: Eukaryota > Viridiplantae > Streptophyta > Magnoliopsida > Poales > Poaceae > Cenchrus > Cenchrus americanus. The sequence continues at coordinate 81,199,511 of OX387240.1, forward strand.
GTCGCACCTATAGGCTGTTGGCAAAGAACTTTAACCCTAAAACAAAGCAACCCCTCCCTCCCCACCAGACCCGCCCCCTCCCTCGGCTCCCCCACCCGACCCGCGCCGCCGCCCTTCTCCGGCGCCGCGCGCCGCCCACCCCCCGCGCGCGCGCCGCCCACCCCCGTGCCGCCGGCGGCGGATCCGCGCCCGCCGGCCCCACCCGGCCCGACCCCGCGGCGCCCGCCGGCCCCGCCGCGCCCCACCTCGCCGCCGCCCCGCCCCGCCGCCCCCGCCCGCCGCCCTCTCCTCCCCCCCGCGCGCGCGCCGCCCACCCCCGCGCGCGCGCCGCCGGCCCCGCCCCGCCCCCGCCCCCGCCGGCCCCTCCCCGCCCCCGCCGGCCGCCCCCCCCGCCCGCCCCCGCCCCCGCCGGCGCGCCGCCCGCCACCACGCCGACGGTGGTGCCGCTCCTCCTCCCCCGTGAGTTTCTTGTATTCATGGCACCAATTCTTAGATTTCTTTTTTTTCCAATTTCTTTTGCTGAAATTTTAGCCTTCGACTTCCGTATTCATGGCACCAATTTCCCTGAATGGACAGCCGAGCAATGAGAAGCAAACATGTGTATGCCTAGTTCACTATTGTATTTTGAATTGGAGAGGTGATATTCATGTCATTCTCCATTGCAGTAGTAATAATTAGGAATCAAGCTTCATATGATGTTTGTAGTGTTCAGCCCCTTAGTTTGTTGTCATGCTAGGCTACCCCCCCCCCAATGTTCAGTATTATAATTGCGAAATAGGTTGCGCAAAAGCTTCTTAGAGCTGGTTTTGCATAATTTGCACTAGTACGGAGTATCTTAGGAAGGCCAATTATTTTTCTTACAATCTTTGTTACTTCATCAGTTTTGTGGATTTTCCATTCCTGTCACCTGTCATTCTCATCAATTTTATATTTGGTACCTTATATATCTGATATTGCATTTGTTACTAATATAAAAGACGGTGTTGGAGTCTTTTCGTGGGTTTTGTTACGGGAGCACTTGATGTGCCACTTAGCATTTTCTCGTGTTTGCATACCGTATTCATTATTACAATTCATGGTTTATGCTAGGAATTTATAAATTTAAATACAATTGAGATTAGCACATATTGTTTCGGACTTTCGAGAAAAGAGCGAGCATTTTGCTAGTACCTCTACAAAGATTCGACTTAGATACTCTTTCTATTTTAGTTTTGTTTTGATGCTTTGACTATAATGTTTTATTCCTCGGGCCCCGGAAGCTATTGGCCCAATTATCTTCCTTTCAACTGATACAAAAAAGTTAAGAAATGAAGGTTTCCTTAGCCCATTTCATCCACGTTATCCAGACATCCTAACAAACTCCGCTCATCCAATGGTTAGTTTTTTCACTGGTTAGCAATGAGATCTTAAGTATTTGTTCATTATTTTGCCAATACCATGATAAAGATGTATTGCAATTCAGTTTTCCTAGCTTAAATAATCATAATGAATCTTCTGTTGATTTCATGTGAGGCTATGTTTCATGATGTTATGGCATTTTTAAAAGCATTGTTTCTATTTTCCTGTGCTTTGGTTTGTGCAGTACATCTTACTTCATGAAAACTATCAACTTTATGTCCTTCCAAAAGTTCTAGAATCAAAGAAATTGGCTAAATCTGGACGAACTAAGCAAAAGGAAGCTGATCTGGAGTACAATGTTGCAAAGCAGGTTGAGAAAATGTTAACGTATGTCCCTCACGAGCTTTCACTCTATTTTGCCCTATGCTCCAAAATAATTGTAATGTGAAGGATTTTGTTCTTCCATGGAGTTTGAACTATTTATGATTGTTATTTTCATGGAGACCCGTGCGATTCACTTTTTTATGTTTACCACAAGTTCATATAGCCTATATTTGATTGGTAGTTTTGACTTTATCTACTTGCGAACTATTCCAAAGATAGATTTTCTCCCTTTTCCTAGTACTTCGTTCTTTCGACATCATTGCCGTACACGTGGGCTCCACCGTCGCGTACCTACCGTCTCCGGGTGCTAGCCCTCCACCGGTCTTTCTCCACGCACCCGACCTACCCCACGCGGCCGTACACGTGGGCTCCACCGTCGCGGACCTACTCGTCGTGGCGGGGCGCGCACGCGGCGGGGGGCCTCGCCCGCCCTACTGGCACTACGACCCGCCGCAGGGGTCAGGGTGGACTCAGGCGCAGCCACAGCCACAACCTCAGTCAGGGTGGTGTGCGTTGGAGCAAGGTGGGGGCGCTGGGACCTCTGGGGACGACGCCGGGACCCCTGGGGACGGCGCCACGAGCTAGGTACCTGTGACTACCTCTTATGGAGTAGTAGCGATGCATGTTAGACCCCTGGACATGTATGTTGGACGTGTCGGACATTTTGGACATGTATGTTGGACATCCTGATGTATGTTGGATATGTATGCACTCGTTTCGTGACTTTATGTGTATTATGGACATGTATCGAAGGATTTGATGTGTGGATTCATGTTGAGATCGAAACCGATGCCGAAATGTGGTTCATATGCTATATTGTTGATATATATGTGGTATTCTGGTTCATATACTGATGTGTGGATTTAATGTGTGAATTAAATGCTAGAAACAGCAAAAGAAAAGGGGGGGAAAATTCCCGGCTTTGCAACAAAGACATGGGCCAAAGCCGTTGGCAAAGCCGGGCTTTCCTCACCGGCCTTGCCGGCTTTGCCAACGACTTTGGGCCGAGCTGTTGGCAAAGATGGGCTTCCCACGAAGCACGCGCCCGGCCTTTGCCAACGGCTTCGGCCCATGCCGTTGGCAAGCCGGGCTTCTTTGCCAACGGCCTTCGACCGATGCTTGTTGGCAAAGCCGCCATTCCGTTTGCCAACCGGACTTTGCCAACGACCGTCGCTTCCTCGTTGGCGAAGGTAACGACATCCGAGCCGATGGCGTCCCCTCTTCGCCAACGGCACACATGGCTATTGGCGAAGCTTTCCCAACGGGGCTCGTGTTCCCGTTGGCGAAGAGCTCTTTCCCATCACCTAAAACGCCAACGATTCTTTCCCAACGAGAACTCGGAAACCCTGTTGGGAAAGCCTTCGCCAATAGGGTTGGAGTCTTCGCCAACAGCTTAGCGCTGTTGGCGAAGCACGCGTTTCCTGTTGTGCATATGGCTCTGGCTTAGCCAATTAATTTGGTGTGCGGTTGTACTGGTGGCCTTATCCGAAAGGAACACAGGGGGCTCGGGGTTGCAGGGGTATAGCCCAGTTCTTTTGGGGTAGCAGCCTTTGCTAAGGTGCTGACCACTAGAGAGGGTTATGGTCCGCCCTGAGTCAGAATCGTCGTGGGTTGTTGGTCTTCTGCATATCTTTGTAAAGGCTTCGTAGTGGACCCCTAGCCACTCACCTCGGAAGTGTTTAAGGGTCTGATCAACCCGAGCAACATGGGGAACACGAGCTGTGGTGAAAGTGTACAACCTCTGCAGAGTGTAAAACTGATCGATCAGCCGTGCTCACGGTCAAGAGCGGCCTGGACCCTCACATGATTAATAAACTTGAAGATGGAATTAAATCGTGGTTTTCTTGTGGGTTTTTGAGAGGAGATGCTTTCCTAAATGCTTAAGTGGATTGATATAAACTTACATCTAGTAATTAGGTGCTTGCTAATAAAATTTGACCTACATTAAAAATGCTAACCGCTGCAAAACCTTAGCCTATTCTTGATAAGCCTTGCATCTTCCCCCACTTGCTGAGCTCCAACCATAAGTGTGCTCACCCTTGCTTACCCGCCGTTCGAGAGGAGAACACCGGAGAAGAGTACTTCGGCCGACTACGAGGAGTTCGAGGCTTGCGTGCCCCCCGGTCGGATGCTCGTGGAAGATGAAGATGGAGTTACGTCTTCTTAGTTATTGTTTGATCGTTGTAAAGACCTTTGAGTCTAACGTCTGAGTGTAATAAGGAGATAATGTAATGGTTTAATTCTTGTACGTTTTTATTGTTGTTTATTGATATTTCACTCATGACGTCTATCATATGTGTGTAAACTTGATCCTGGCGCACATATGAGATGCATTTGGTTTTCTTCGGAAAATCATGTGTGACATTGATTAATTGTATTGTACAATCTTGTCTGTGCTAGATGGCTAATTTAGTAAAGATTAAACTCACTAGAACTTGTGCTAAAATCTTGAAAGTAAGGACATACTCTTCGTTACTTTTCAACAAAATAAAACCCAGTGGCAAAAGTCTTTCATGTCTAGAGTTGGTGAAATAGTTACCACCGACGGGTAAGTCTTGTTGAGTATTAGTATACTCAACATTGCTATAATATGTTTATCCAGGTAATCCTTTCGGTGATGTGTGGCCCGGAGAGATCCCGCCCGGCTGGGAGCTAGAGTGGGTGCAGGATGACGACTGAAGGCATCATGGCTGGCCTCCCGTGGTGTTCTCGCTTTCCGCTTAGTTAATTCCGCTGTTTCAAAAACTCTGAACTACGTCGTGATGATAAAAACTTCGGTTTGTAATAATTAAACCCATCGGGGTGAATTTTTGTTGTTAATTATGTTATATCTCTGGACTCGCCTTCGCGTGAGTTTTAATGCATATATTTCGATCCTTGTTGCTATGTAAGTGATTTACCGGGCATTAACCTGCAACTAACGACAGGATGATACTTTATTACTGCTTAATGACCAAAGTGGATTGGTTTAGGTGGTAGTACGGTATTTTCCTGGGCGGGTTGTCACAGTTGGCATCAGAGCAATTATATGCACCAGAGATTAATTAATAACCTTAATCACTGATTTTTTTGAATAAAATTTGCCAAGGTTGTTTGGATTTACCAAAATATGTCGGTCCGCTAAGGATAAACTAGACCGAGAGGCCCTAGAGGGAATTTTTGGGTTCTTTCAGGTGGCTTATTAACCTATGGTTTATTTGCTAAATTCCAGCACATTTACTTTATGTCAGACTTACTTTCTTGCACAACCAAACTAGATGAGCCACGTGTTTTATACGTGTGTTGTGCCGCATCACGGGAATTGCGAGGGTTGATGGAGTGATCCATTCCACGGATCCCATCTTCGCGTCTGTTCGTAAGTTGTGTTGTCGCCACATGTTTCATACGTTTGCATTCCACATGTCGATCATGCGAGGCAAGGATACACTCCATTCAAATGGAGGGGGTCCGAGGTTGGACGCTGTCCATGCAGCGGCTTAACGCATGGATACCGTTTCTATGGTGAACGGTAATGTATGAGGACGCTTTCGTGACGTGCTGGCACGAAAGGCTCATTTTCTGCAGGTACATAACAGTGCTTCGTTAATCGCTAGGTGAGTACCATATAGCTCTCGACTAAATATTATAGGGAGAAACGAGTAAAAGCCTTGCCACCGGCACTAACTTCGATTTTTGGCTCAATTTCCATGTGAGGTCGATTAGGACGTCTTGCATGCATATTAAAAATCGAAACAACTAAACTGGACCCAAAACAGAATTTCCGTATGCTCTCTAAGGAAGATTTTGCTAGTGTGAGCTTTTTGTAAAGAGGTTAAGTATCTGTTGTGCATAGGTGTCATGCTGCCAAAATTTTGTAGAAGCTTGTTCATCTTGTTTTGTGCCGCGTGCTAGGAATTATTTAACCGATATGCTAAAACAAGTTGCTCCTTGCTAGTCTAGCTTTCATTCGTTAATTTCGATCACAACTTCTTTCGGCTTGGCTTACACCTTTCTAAGCGAATCTAGACGCTCCATCCTTCCACCTTGTTTCCTTGACCTAGCTCAACCTTGATTACCAAAAGTGTGTAAAAGAACCATTGTAGTAGTCGGAAAACTTGGGGGAAATTTATAGGGTTCTGGATTTTTGGTTATGAATTTTTATTCACAGCTGCCAGAACTTCACCATTTGACATGTCGTTCTCCTTGAGACCTGACATGTGTTACATTTTTGCACAGATGGTTTTCCCCGTGTTTCACGAGTTCGACGTTGACGATACGATCCGTACCAACGGGTTACACTGGGAGGGTTTTCCACGCCTTGCGTGGGAAGCACTCAGCGTAGCTGGCTACACCACTCCACCGACTTATGAGGTGTCCGAGTTCGAGCGATTGGGAGTTCCCCGTTGCAGGGTGATTGTCACTGTACTACCACACCCGGACCACGCCGATTGGTTCGACTTGAGTTTTGTCTACTGGGGTTTTATTACCCACGAGACCGTCGAGTCAGCCGCTCTCCGAGTGTTGACGGACTTCTGTGACCACAACCCCACTGTGGTAGCTCTCTCTCCGTTCGGGTTGTTTCTAGTTGTGAGTCCTCACGACCCAGCCTGGTTGGACCGTATGGATCACCTACGGGAGCTGCTGTTGTTAGCTGAACCGCTGGATGTCACTCAGACGTTGGCTCGTTGTCTTAATGTCGTCTTCACACTTCAGGGGCTGCGTTACAATACCGCAGTGATTATCGGGCAGCGTCTGGAGGCGGCTAGGCGGGATTGGCAGTAGCTATCAGCAGCCCACCAGCAGCTGAACTTTACACTTACTCAGATGCAGCGGGAGAATGACAGGCTGCGTGCCAGGAGATTCCAATTAGAGTTAGAGAGAGGTGACCGCCTGCAGAGGATTGTAGATCTGGAGGCGGAGGTTCACACCCTGGAGGAGAATGCCGGTGCGTATGAGATTGAGAGGTTGACGCTACTTGTTGACGGTTAATAATTGTATCAAAGTTCGTTTGTGACTCGCAAGCGTACAAGTCTCCCGTCGTAGTCAAGGGACCCTTCTTCCCTCGAGTGGTGAACCCAAGGTATCGAATCCGTGGAACAAATGTGTGACGCAAAACTTAATCTATTAAAGCCAAGTAACTTCAATCTTCGATAAAAGAAACCCTAGTGCATCTAAGTAAAAGACACAAAACGAATCTAATCTACTAAAGACCGGAGAAAACAAAGTAAGATTGGGTAGATAAACCGATCTAGAGGGATCGGGGTAAGCCTTTTGTTGAAGTTCCAAGCAAGAGAAGAAGTAGCAAATCGAATCTTAATAGAAGCCTCTTTAAATCGTGGTTTCCCGTCCAAATCCGAAAACATCCGCCTTTCGAGACCCCCGTTCGTCACAACGTATCCCTATTCATGCGGGGAGTTTAGGGCGAGTCAAAAGACAAGTCGAGATTCTTTCGGAAGATCCGGCGTGTACCTCTAGCCACCGCAGCCTACAAGAACACCCTATGTAATCTATCTCGAGAATAGAATTGGAATAAGCAAAGCCAATTGAAAAACGAAATCTTCGAGGAAACACTTGATCGCTAGGAAAAGATTCAACTTGATAATTCAACTATAACAATGATACATACACAAGATCACCACCGGGATCCTTCCTTGATCTTGCTTCTAGCTCCGGAACTCCGACGTGGTCTTCCGTGCAAGGTTCCCACGTCGGCTAGGGGAACCCTAGTCAACTAGCTCGACCCTCTCCTCTCCGAGATGGTGTCCCTCTCTTCTCTCGCTCCTCGGCGGCCGATCACGAATTCTTCTCTCGCGAGGCTCTCGGTCGGGGGGCTATAAATAGCCCGATTGGCGGCTAGGGCAAAGGAGGGGGCATTTGGGCCCTGGATGGGCACGGGCCGACCGGACCGGGGCCGACCGGCCCGGGCCCATCTAGGCCCGGCCGAGGGCTCCTTCGCTCCACGTCGGTTCCCTTGCTTCCCGGATGTTTCCCCCTTCGCATGTAGGTCCATGTCGTTGGTTTCTCTCCGAATTGGACTCAACTCCTTGTCTTGCAAGATTCGGCACTTTTACGGTCGGGTCCTCGGAGTCCGTCGTCTTCTCGGATCAAGTCCCCGGCTTTTTGGAGTTAAGTTTGCTTCATTGCATGACTTGTACGGGGCTTCAAGGTCTTGTCATGAGGTGCTTGATGAACTTATCCCAAAAGTCTTGCATTCAACACTAAAACCCTGCATAAACATTAAACTCCAAAACCGACATGCACACGTGAACTTGTTATACCACGGGGGTTAGTACCAATGGATAAGGTATAAAACTCATGCCAACACCGAAGGTAAACTCATGGCTAGGTTGACGGATTTTCACCGTCAACACTACTACAAAACATTCCGGATATGCAGCACCAGGTGGAGGAGGCCGAGGTGTAGGTTGCAGCCCTACAGTCTATAGTGGCCTTACAGCCGCTACCTCCAGTACAGGCACACCCGGAGGAGCAGCAGGGTTTGTCTGGTCTGGATCAGACGAGCCAGGTTGGACCACCGTTACCGACTCCACCAGACTCACCTGCGGGCAGTGGTACTTCAGTGGGTAACTAGGATGCCAGTGAACGACATCAAGAAGAAATGTGCTCCTAGGTGTCATCTACAGGATGATTGTGGTAGTCAGCTTGGGAGTATGTCGTCGTGCAATGCGATTGCATTGTAACTCAGTTGTATCATGATGCTTTCAGATTTAAGTATTGTAGTGTCCTTGAACCCTATCCATCGTGTTGTAATAAAGAATGTTTAACCACTTTGTGTTTCGATTTGAGTTTGATGTGATTCAACCGAGCTATTGAGATCTTGTGCGAGTTGTTTAACCAAGTGTGTCGAGTGTTACCATGACCGCGCTCGCCAACACTAAGCATTTTGCATGATAATGAGAGAACTATGAATTTTTTTGGTAAGTGCGAGTCAGTGGCCAAAGCGACTTGGTGATTATTCGCACTTTACCTTCTCTATACACGCGAAATGAGAGAATTTGCCACAAATTGAAGGCTAGCTCGAGGGACTCGAGTCATCGTATCTTCTAACTATGACTGAAGAGTGATTTTATGAATCGTAATTTGGTCGCATGATATTTTTCGACTGTTGCTGTCATCATCTTATGAATGCAAATGAGCTGTGGTTATGTATGATTGCACTTGTCATCATCTCCGAGTAAGATTTTGGTTATGTGTCTAACAAGGCTCGCATTTCAGATGGTGGGAACCACGCGTAGCTCTCCCAACGAGTTCGGAGCGAACGGTAGCGGTGACTTGCCGCCGCCACCGCCCATGACGCCGTCGGAGGCCTTCATGGCCACGCAAACGGAGGTGTTGCGCCAGATCTTGCAGACGCATCAACAGATCGCTCAGTAGATGAACCGAGGGCCGCCACACGGGGCCAATCACGAGGGGCCCAATCAGGTCACCACGTACGCCCAGTTCATCGGGATGAAGCCACCGACCTTCTCCAAGGCGGAAGACCCCCTGGAAGCTGAGGCTTGGATCAAGGCCATCGCGGCAAAGTTCTCTAACTTTGTGCTACCTTGCTCCGAGGAGAACAAAGCCAACTTCGCAGCTCTGCAACTGCAAGGAGAAGCTTTAATGTGGTGGGATCACTTCAAGTCAATGCAGCGAGGGCGTGCCGTAACTTGGGAGGATTTCAAGCAAGCTTTCAAGAGCCATCACATCCCCAAGGGATTAATGGATAGAAAAATGAGGGAGTTGTTGGCCCTTAGGCAGGGGTCTGATACGGTGTACTGTTACGCCCAGAAGTTTAACAGCTTGTGCCAATATGGTGGGCATCACGTAGACTCTGATGCGAAGAAGATGGAAAGATTCCGCGATGGGCTAGATGGCAAGTTGTACAAGCGACTGAACCTGCTCGAGCCAGAAAACTTCCATGAGCTTATGAACAAGGCTATCTCCCAAGAGGATGCCATGAAAAAGGCCCACCGGGACAAAAAGAGTTTGTCTGGTTTTGCTCCGGGAAGCGGAACTAACAAGAAGTTTCGCTTTGTGAAAAAATGTTCCAAACCCATCCCAGCAATCTTCAACTGGACGCTGGACGATGAAACCATCCCAGGGCAAACCCTCAGGGAACTTCCAGTTCCGAAATGCTCAGCAGCAGGCTCCAAAGCCTAATGCACCTCCTCGCAATGTCGGTGATCGCCGTTGCTTCAACTGTGGTCAACCCGGGCATTACATCAGCGATTGCCCCAAGCCCAAGCAGATCAAGCCCAACCCCCAGAATCAAGGTGCAGGGAACAAGCCTGCCACTCCGGCTAAGAAGCCTATGGTGCAAGTACGCCAAGGAAAGCTGAACTTCACCACCATGAGTGGCATTCTAGAGGGAGCTTCAGTGCTCACGAGTACATTCTCTTTCAACGATACTCTTGTTAAGATTTTATTTGATTCAGGAGCTACCCACGGTTTAATAAGTGAAAAACTGATAAGCAAAATGGGTTTAAAGGGTTCTCATACCAATTCCGCTTACAAGATAATTACCTCGGGAGTGCAAATCACCTCTGATATCTTAATTCGTGGAGTACGTTTGGGATTAGGTAGTAAAATCTTTCCAACAAACCTTATCACCATAAGCTTGGCAGGTATGGATGTTATCTTGGGTATGGATTGGATAACCCAGCATAAGGTGGTTCTAGATATATCAGATAGGGTTGTAGAGATAAATTCACCTACGGTCGGGCACACTACCTTGTACCTACCTTTCAAGGACGGTATAGACTCTTGTGCCTATGTGACCATTATCTCCCCTCTTGAGGAAATTCCAGTAGTGTGTGAGTATCTGGATGTCTTTCCTGATGAGTTGCCCGGTATGCCTCCAGACATAGATGTTGAGTTTGTAATTGAACTCCAACCGGGTACTGCACCCATTTCCAAACGACCTTATCATATGCCTCCCAAAGAATTAGCTGAACTGAAAAATCAACTCCAGGAGCTGTTAGATAAGGGTTACATTTGCCAGAGCTCTTCTCCTTGGGGTTGCCCCGCTCTCTTGGTCAAGAAGAAAGATGGTAGACTGAGGCTGTGTGTGGATTACTGACCGCTCAATGCAGTAACCATCAAGAACAAATATCCTCTTCCCCGAATCGATGTTCTTTTTGATCAATTGGCTGGAGCCAGAGTTTTCTCCAAAATCGATCTTCATTCTGGTTACCATCAAATCAAAATTCGACCTTGTGATATTCCTAAAACCGCTTTATCCACTCGTTATGGTCTTTACGAGTTCTTGGTAATGTCCTTTGGTCTCACGAATGCCCCAGCCTACTTCATGTACCTCATGAACTCCGTGTTTATGACGGAGCTCGACAAATTCGTAGTGGTCTTTATCGATGATATCCTTATCTATTCCAAAAACAAGAAAGAACATGACAAGCATCTCCGAATTGTCCTTCAGCGTTTGCGAGATCATAAGCTTTATGCTAAGTTCTCCAAATGCGAATTCTGGTTGAAGAGTGTGAAATTCTTGGGGCACACCATTTCCCAAGATGGTATCTCCGTAGATCCTAGCAAAGTTCAAGAGGTGATGGATTGGAAACCACCTAAGTCCATACACCAGATCCGCAGTTTCTTAGGGTTGGCGGGATACTACCGTCGATTCATTCCCGACTTCTCTAGAATCGCGAAACCTATTACCGAACTACTCAAGAAAGAAGTGAAGTTGGTGTGGAGCGAAGCATGTGAGAAAGCCTTCCACACCTTGAGACAACATTTAACCTCAGCCCCAGTGCTAGTGCAACTAGATAATTCCAAACCTTTTGAAGTTTTCTGTGACGCATCAGGCACGGGTCTCGGTTGTGTCCTTATGCAAGAAGGTCGAGTCGTTGCCTATGCTTCACGGGCACTTCGACCTCATGAGATCAATTATCCTACCCACGATCTTGAGCTAGTTGTTGTTGTCCACGCTCTCAAGATATGGAGACATTATCTGATGGGTAATCGTTGTAACATCTTCACTGATCATAAGAGTCTCAAATACATCTTTACTCGGTCAGAATTGAATATGAGGCAAAGAAGATGGCTTGAGTTGATTAAGGATTATGACCTAGAAGTGCACTATCACCCCGGAAAAGAGAATGTTGTCACGGATGCTCTTAGCTGCAAAGTTCACTGCAATTATCTAGAGTTGGAGTCAGTTAGTGACCCATTATGTGAAGAAATGAGAAGGCTCAACTTAGAAGTGGTACAACAAGGAAATCTTTATGCCTTGGCTGCGGAATCCAATCTTTACGATAGGATTGTCACTGCTCAACGCAATAATGAAGACTTGCAAATCATCAAACAGAAATTAGCAGAGGGAGATCCCAAGTATACTTGTTTCCAGAAGGATCACCAGGATGTGATCTGGTTCGGCAAACGCCTTGTGGTTCCTGTCGATCCGGAAATTAAGAAGATCATTCTTGATGAAGCTCATTTGTCCAAATTCTCTATTCATCCCGGCAGTACCAAGATGTACCAAGATCTGAAACAGAATTTCTGGTGGTCCAACATGAAAGTCTATATAGCCAAGTATGTAGCCGAGTGCGATACCTGCCACCGAATGAAAGCAAGCCATTTGAAGTCGGCAGGCGTACTCCAACCCCTGTCAATACCCATGTGTAAGTGGGATGACATTAGTATGGATTTCATTGTGGGTTTACCCCTGACAGATAGAAAGAAGGATTCTATTTGGGTAATCGTGGACAGACTCACCAAGACCACTCATTTCATTGCCGTACATACCACTTATTCAGTACAACAATATGCAAAGTTGTACATGGACCAAATAGTTCGTTTGCATGGAATTCCGAAGACTATAATCTCTGACAGAGGAACTCAGTTTGTGGCTCGCTTCTGGGAGCAGTTACACGAGTGCTTAGGAACCAAGCTAATTCGCAGTTCCAGTTATCATCCGCGGATCGATGGTCAGACGGAAAGGATAAATCAGATTTTGGAAGACATGCTACGAGCAAGCATCTTGCACTTTGACAAGAGTTGGGACAAGTGTTTGTCCTTGGCAGAATTCTCCTACGACAATAGTTATCAAGCTAGTTTGAAGATGGCACCGTTCGATGCTCTTTACGGACGAAGATGTCGCACTCCGTTGAACTGGTCGGAAGCCGGAGAAAGGACACTCTTTGGTCCGGATCTAGTTAAGGATGCCGAAGGAAAGGTACAAGTGATAAGGGAGAATTTGAAGATGGCTCAGATGAGACAAAAGAGTTACCATGATAAGGGAACCGCACCCCGACACTTTGAAGTAGGAGATTACGTATATCTAAAGGTGTCCCCCACCAAAGGTGTGCAAAGGTTCGATGTCAAAGGAAAGTTAGCTCCGCGCTACATTGGACCCTATGAAGTCATAGAAGTATGTGGGCCAGTGGCTTATCGTATCCAATTACCGGAATAGTTTTCCGCAGTCCACAATGTGTTTCATGTGACTCAATTGAAGAAGGGAATGCATGTGCCAGAAAACGAGGTAATCACATAAGCTAATGCTTGGATTGAGCCGGATTTCTCACTCATCGAGCACCCATTAAAAGTCTTAGACCAAAAAGAGCGAAGGACCCAAAGACAAACAGTACGGATGTACAAAATCCAATGGAGTCATCACACGGAAGAAGAGGCGACTTGGGAGACGGAAGACTACCTCAACGCCAAGTATCCGGGATTCCTATAGTCTCGAAACTGTGAGTTTTCCTTCCCATCTAATTGTTCTTAAGTCGAATCTCGGGACGAGATTTCGCTTAAGGGGGTAGGCTGTGACACTCCGGGTTTTCAATTAACCCTAATCGTCGGTCAACCCGGCTATCAATGGTCAAACCACGGTCAACCTGGGTCCTCACCTCGAAAAACTCGCCAACCACTCTAATGACCCCTTGGATCTAGTAGACACTCATGTAGGGACAACCCATGGTCAAAGTCTTGGTCAAACCCCACTTAAACCCTATTGCCCATAGATGTCTTTCGGAACTTTTGCCGCGTTCTCCAAAATTCACCTAAACACTTAAAAATCTACCTTTATGAAAGTTGTCCAGCTTGTTGAGGGACACAACTTTCATGTAGATTGTCATTTCAAATTTTGAGTGGAAAAGCCTGAAAAACTTGCTCAAAGGTCAGTATCTCCTGTTCATGAACACAGGCTGGCAAAGTTGGCAAGCCTCCCTTGCAAATTCTGTTGAGAAAAACCCTATATAGCCTTTGTGAAAGTGATAGAGGGTTGCTAGATCTACAATTTTCGTATTCAAAGTTTGGTCAACTTCTACTCAAAATTTTGGAGATATTTGAGTTGAAACAGGGTGTCAGCAAAACATTTGGGCAAGGCCGCCGCCGCGCCACGACGTCGTGCGCGTCGTGCGCCGCGCACCGCGCCCGCGCGCCGGCCGTCCTCGGCGTCCGCGCCCGCACGCCACCCGACGTCCCTCCACCCGAGGCCGGCCGCATCCCTAGGCCACGCGCCTTCCGAGGCCATGAGGCGTCGGAGTCCGCGCCGCGCCACGCGCCGACGCACGCGCGCGCGCCGTGCGGTTAGGGACGCGCTCCCCCCGCGGACCGACGGTCCGTCCGCGTCCCTCCCCGCCCGCGTGCGCCGTACTACGGCCGGGAATCACGCCGTCGTCACCTCCGGCCGGGCCAGCCCCTATTTAAACGCCGCCACTTCCCCCTCTGTGTGCCACTCGAGCCGCAGCCCGCCATTGCCGCCGCCGTCGGGAGCTCGCACCTCTGCTAGCTCTCACCGCCAGCCAACTGTCCCACTCTCTTCCTTAGAACCCATTGCACCTCCCAGGGTTGCGCATTGCCCAGCCAAGCGCCCTCCTCGCCGGAACCCCGAGCCGCCGCGGCCGCCGCCGCCGCCACCGCCGAGCACCCGCGCCGTCGACTTCCCCGCCCAACCGCGGCTACCAATCGACCCTAAGGGAGCATGCACTCGACCCTGAACCGTTCCCCGGCCGGGAGCGCCGCCGAAGCTGCCGAAATTCCGGCGGGCCCGCCGCCCCGTGGGTATAGGGACCCAATTGCGTGGTCCTAAATCTTTCCAGGGGCCTAGTCGCAAGAGTGCATCTTCAATAGTGTATCCATTTTGCTGAAACTTGTAAAACGTGTAGAAAATCGTATAAAATTCAGAAAAATGCAAACTTAATTTTTTTTGGATTCATGGTTGAGAGTACTACAACTTTTGTTATACTGACGTGGTCTGATTCTTGATATTTTTAGCATGAAAAATAGGAATGTGAAAAACCTAGATCTGCAATATCTCAAAATCTTTAAATCCTATGTGTCCAATTTATGGATATGTTGTGTATTAGGTCATGACTAGTTCCTGTGCCAAAAACTGCACAAAGTTATGTTGTAATTCTTTTTATATAAATTGTTTTCCAATTATGCAGAATCTACCTAGATGATTTTTGTGGCTAAAAATTATTATGTTTTTGTGCCCAATTTGTGCATCTTTGTCTTGTTATGCCAAGACACACCTCCGGTGATTTAATCATAATTTTTGGATGATCGAAATATTTATTCTTAAATTGTGCATGTTTTCCTTTGTAAATTAATAAAGCAAGGTCAATAGTGGTTCTAGGTGTGCTTGCTTCGGTTCTTTAGGCTGGTTTAGGACCCGGAGAGTCCGTATGAGAGAGATTAGAGCATTTTCTTTGCTTATTTATTTTTGTATGCATTTAATTTGTTTTGCTAGCTAGTCCTAGTTATTTTTCCAAAGTATTTTATTTTCTAGCTTCCTAGCTTTGCATATGAGTCCAGTGCTTCAGTATGGATGTGGTGATGCTTGAGAAACCTTCCTTTAAATTTTTAGTGATTTATTATTTGCTAAAAGCTTTAAAGGCCCTTATGGAGTAATGCTTTAATTAAATTAGGAAAATGCCTTTTACTTTCTTTTACCCCTTTTTGTGAAATGTTGTCCAATTTGTTTAAGGGTTAAAAACGTACCCTTACCGTTGAAGAATTAATTTATAAATGTTTATCTTTGTATACACCTTTGCTAGTGAGAGGTAAAAGTGTTAAACCTTCACATGGAATAACAAGTATAAAGGAAAACATTAATTCAAGTGTGTAATAAAAGAATGAAACACATATCAATAATAACCTTCATAAAAAGAAAGTAATAGTTAATTATTTGTTAAGGTGAATATGACCAACAAGAGTTGGATGAGGTAAATAAGCTGTCACATCCCCTGAACCCTGCATTGCATTCCGTGTAGATCTTCCTGACGGTGACTACTCGCTCGTCCCGGAAGCCGAGGGAGGAGAAGCGGAAGCTGCTCTGCAGTATGTGGAATTACTCGACGACACCGAGGGTGCTCAAGCTAACCTTGCTGACGAAGGCAAGCCCCGGTGCATTTGACCTAGTTTTCAAATTTTGCTACACTTATCTATGGATGTTTGTGCATTTAAGTTCAGGAGTTGTATGAAACCTTAGATGCATGATCCCTAGGTACTCGTGTCCTTACTAGTATGATAGGTCGATAGCTGCTAAGCTATAGGACCGTTACAAGTCGGGTGATAATGTCACTCGCGAGAATAGGTTCCTAGTTAGGAATCACAAGATATCCTTAAATGGATCGCTCAAGTAGTAAGAGCATGGGATGTGGACTCCGGTCCAGTGGCTATTGTGGGTTAAGTGTTTGAACGTACTAAGCACCTGTCGGGAATGGGACCGGTAAGCCTAGTACCTTAATGAGACGGTTAGGGATTTAGCTGTCACTACTCTTGAGATGCGTCTCACGGCTAGCTACAGGTGGTGTATGGTGAGTCCGGATGCCTCGCGGGGTATACCGGATAGCCTGCACCAAAGACTGTGGCCTTTTATCCCGACCCGAGGATTTTTGGGAACCGTGTGTTGGTTGTCCTCGCGGGGGCATCCCACCGTGTGTTTAGGTCTACCTTGAAAGATTTTTGAATCAATCGGTTGCCGGCCTCTCACCGTCATCTGAGACTACTTACTCCACTAGCCATAAGATCCCTAATGATGGAAGATGATGAATATTATGCTTGATTAATTGTATTGTACAATCTTGTCTGTGCTAGATGGATAATTTAGTAAAGATTAAACTCACTAGAACTTGTGCTAAAATCTTGAAAGTAAGGACATACTCTTCGTTACTTTTCAACAAAATAAAACCCAGTGGCAAAAGCCTTTCATGTCTAGAGTTGGTGAAATAGTTATCACCGACGGGTAAGTCTTGCTGAGTATTAGTATACTCAGCATTGCTATAATATGTTGATCCAGGTAATGCTTTCGGTGATGTGTGGCCCGGAGAGATCCCGCCCGACTGGGAGCTGGAGTGGGTGCAGGATGACGACTGAAGGCATCATGGCTGGCCTCCCGTGGTGTTCTCGCTTTCCGCTTAGTTAATTCCGCTATTTCAAAAACTCTGAACTACGTCGTGATGATAAAAACTTCGGTTTGTAATAATTAAACCCTTCGGGGTGAATTTCTGTTGTTAATTATGTCATATCTCTGGACTCGCCTTCGCGTGAGTTTTAATGCATATATTTCGATCCTTGTTGCTATGTAAGTGATTTACCGGGCGTTAACCCGGCAACTAACGACAGGATAATACTTTATTACTGCTTAATGACCAAAGTGGATTGGTTTAGGCGGTAGTACGGTATTTTCTTGAGCGGGTTGTCACAGACGGAGAGCGTCCCCCAGCCCCGCCCCGTTGCCATCCCTAGGTGGGATTTGATCGGGGCTGAGGGAAGGTGAGGCCGTGAGGGCGTGAAAGGTCGGGTCGGCCTATAAAAATCGTGTCGGGCCGCCCGTCGTGCCGAGGTGGCAGTCCGCACCCGGCCTGAGCTATCGTGCCGAGCCGTGCTCGGACCGGGACAAAAAATCAGGCTTTTGGGCGGGCTTTCGGGCTACGGGCTTTTTGGACATCTATAGGTCTCCTAGGGTTGGCCTGGGTTACGGATGGACGAAGGTCAATGTTGAGCGGACGATGAGATGTGGAGGTGAGATTGTGAGAGGATATGATGGACTGGTTGGGCCAAAAATCTTGTGTTTGCACTTTGCATTTTTAATTATCCGTCTCTTAATTTCTATTATGCAATTTGTACTGTGTATTTTTGTTTGATTTCGTGATTAGTGTTATGTATCTTCAGCGTATTGGTCGATTGTCCTGTCTATGCATGGCCGTGTGTGTGGTTGACTTGTTGTGTGATTGTGTTGTAGTTGGACTCAACTAGATTCTACGGGTCGGTGTTTTCGATTTGCTTTTTCGTAATCCGAGTGTGTTCGACATGTTCCCGATCGAATTAGTTCGTTTCCGAATCTTTCGATAACCCGCAAATTCGTTTTCGTTTTTGTTTCCGACCTTTCCGAATTCGATTTTGTTTTCATATTCAAATGTGAAAGTGAAAACAATATTGGGGTTACCCCGACCGAGTTCGACCGCTTTCAACCCTACTCCTAACTTCAGAAACAAATGAAGCAAGATCGTTGCTGTCTGAATATATCAAATGACTTCTTTCACGCATCAAGTCGACTTCTTTCACGCATCAAGTCCAAGAAGATGTAAAATACTAGAACATTAAAAATAATATTATTTTGGTATCTTGTACAAAAGCATATTAATTTAGTATTTTAGTTAGATTTTACATACATTTGCATCACTTGTACGATCAAAACATAGTATCTTACTGTTCGTACATTTACTATCATTGTTCTTATTATTAATTATTATGAATTTCGAAAATTAAAAATATGTAAATCATTGCAAATAGTGGATTATTCTTTTGCGGAAAGGTAACATGCTTATCACTGTAGCACAATACCTAACCTACATGCTAAGCATATGGTTACTTTAATTGTTCTTATTATTAATTGTGAATTTCAAAAATTAAAATATGTATTTGCGATGAAATAAATGTTTCATTTAATTTAAGTACATGAGAAGATATAATCATTTAGTGTCTAATGCCCGTAGCAACGCACGGGCACTTCGCTAATTATGTAAAAATGTGGTTGTGTATGGTTGCGGAGGTCAGAGATATTTATAAAAAAATCGATGTAGAAAAAAGGAAACATCAGTATGTAATTCTACATTGTAACGCTTTAAATCTGTGAATTAAAAATAAGAATATGAATTGATGAATTGATCAAAAATTTTAAGTTAAAGTTCATCCAGTGCAGGACTGATTTTCAACCGGCGGGTATGAAGTGTCACGTGTGAGCTTCCAAATTTGGCAACAGATCAACCAGAGCACGAAAATCAGACAAGATCCGATGGCTGACATCGATCCAAACTACCCTTTAAAATAGAGTCTTTCCTCCATAAACCCTAGCCATCAAGCGTCTTTCCTCCCAAAACACGCGAAAACCCCTTGTCGGCTACCCCCACTCCCCGCCTCCACCCATGGCGTCACTCCCGAACGGCGCCGCCGCCGGCGGCGGCTCCTCCGGCGCGCGCCCGGTGGACAAGGAGGTGGACTTCGCCAACTATTTCTGCACCTACGGCTACCTTTATCACCAGAAAGAGATGCTCTGCGACCGCGTCCGCATGGACGCCTATTACTCCTCCGTCTTCCGCAACGCTCCCCATTTCCAGGGCAAGGTGAGGAACCCCTGAATCCCCTTAAAAATTCGATTTTCCAGCAATTTGGGTTTCTGATTTGATGAATTTGGCGGATCTGTCAGGTAGTCCTTGACGTGGGTACAGGGAGCGGCATCCTCGCCATCTGGAGCGCGCAGGCCGGGGCCAGGAAGGTTTACGCCGTCGAGGCGACTAATATGGCGGAGCACGCGCGGGAGCTCGCGCGTGCCAACGGCGTCGCAGACATTGTCGAGGTGATACAGGGCACTGTGGAAGACGTTGAACTGCCGGAGAAAGGTGAGCCTTAATTTCTTGATTCTTCTTCTTACTGTTGTTTCTGTATGCTGAGTCGACGGTAAAATTAAGTAATCTACCGTATGACTCTATGAGCTAAATAGTACTCTTATATCAAGAGAAAAGTTCTTACTTACTCGAAATCTGCAAGTTACGATGTCAAGTATTGACTATGTTTCTGTATTTTTTTTGGAACTGCAGTTGATGTAATTATATCAGAGTGGATGGGCTACTTTCTTTTGAGAGAATCCATGTTTGATTCTGTCATTTATGCACGTGATCGCTGGTTGAAACCAGATGGTGTAATGTAAGTGTATGCTGCAAGTTACATCACCGAACACTATCAAAATTCTTTTCAGATACTCCCTCCGTCCCAAATTGTAGGTCGTTTTGTAATTTCTAGGTTCGTAGATTTTGTTATTCATACTGATGTATACTATGTCTAGGTACATAGCGAAAGTATGAAACGAAATGCTAAAATGACCTACAATTTGGAATAGCGGGAGTCGAAAACAAATCCCCGTTTCAATCTTTTGTTCCTGCACACATGATGTACATTTACTTAGTGTAAGATCATTCTTTTTGCAGGTATCCTAGTCATGCTAGGATGTGGCTAGCACCCATAAGAACTGGTTTGGGTGACAAAAAGTTGGAGGACTTGGATATTGCTATGGAAGATTGGAGTTCATTTGTTCAGGACACTCAAACTTATTATGGGGTCAATATGAATGCTTTGACAAAGGCATATCGTGCGGAACATGAAAAATACTATCTCAAGGTATGTTATCCTTATTTCTCTTCACATGCTGCAGTCATGGAATTTAAAAATTCAAGGATTTTTTTAGCTTGTGAACACCCTATATCTTTTTATTGTAAATTAATGTGTCTCCTTTTAAGTATAACAAATTTGTTGCCACACTCTTCTGAGTAATTGGAAGGATCAGTATCCTTTTCACTTATTTTGAAATACTTGTAGTTATACAAGCCTATATTATTATCTCCATTGAAATTTGAGCTCTGTTATTTTAGTTCAGCCTTTTTATCCTATGAAGCATGCCCTAGGTGTTTATCCTAAATCTGGGTATCCTAAAAGCTCTTGCTAAGAAATCAACATGCAAGAGTAGTGAATGACTAAGCCTGTATGCTTCATGGGCCTTTCCTGCTCACTTAAATGTTCATATGATTGTATCCTTCTGCAGTCTTCAATATGGAACAATCTTCATCCAAACCAAGTTATTGGCCAACCTGCAGTTCTTAAGGAAATTGATTGCTTAACAGCCACTGTTGATGAGATTCGAGAAGTTAGATCACAAGTTACGTTGCCAATAAGCACGGATGGAGCTAGATTATCAGCACTGGCTGGATGGTTTGATGTTCATTTTCGAGTATGTCAGACTTAATTTCAGCTCACTTCATCTTATGATAATGTTAAGCAAGGTGCTCATTATGTTATATGATAATTTTCAGGGTAGCGCGCAAAACCCTGCTGTGGAGGAAGTAGAGTTAAACACTGCTCCAGATGAGAATGGGGGAACTCATTGGGGCCAGCAGGTTGGTTTCCTAGAACCATTGTTCTTTGGTAATTCCTAATATGTGACAAGATATAACATATAATTACAAATTGTTCAATCCTGTTTTCTACTTCCAACTTGTAAATGTTGACCCATAACCAAAAAAAAAGGTGTTTGCACTTGAGGAAAACATGTCTGTTTTCTTCTTTGAATTTTGTATAGGCAGGAGCAGGGAGCAAACCTTCTCTTGACCTTTACAAGTCAAGATTTTATGGATTCTCTTACACAGAAAGAAACTTGTTTTAAGATGCATACTAGTTGTTTCACTGAAATCAGTATGTTATGGATGCTCTTATTTGAAGTTGTATAACTTTTGCAAAACAACACTTCAATTGATTGTGATAAATGCACACCATTTATATAGTAGCTGATCTGGAAAAAAATAACCAGTTTTCTTTTTTCTTTTCAAGGTATTCTTGCTGACTCCACATCTGAAAGTATCTAAAGGAGACAATGTTCATGTTTCCTTCTCGATGGTTCGCTCAAAGGAAAATCATCGACTCATGGACATGGAGTTCACCTATGAATTGCATGAGTTCTCTGGCAGGAAGCACCCAACAGTCACAACCAAGATGTACTTGGAGTAGCTTAGTAGGGCAAGGTTGTGGTTTCTGAACCTTTAAACGTTTGCTCAAAAGCTGAGCAACTGTAATCCTTAGTATGATGTGGTATTATACATAGCGTGGGCTTTTAAGGTCACTGTGTGCTATACCCATGATTTGTACAATGAGACCATTAGGCATGATTTAGTGCCAGAGATTTTGTTGTATTGATAATATCTTATTGTTTTGATTATTCAAGTGGTGGGAGCCATTGCTTCTCAATGTTGATATGTTGGCTGGTGTTCCACATTATTACGGTATTCACATTCAAGTGGTGGGAGCCATTGCTTCTCAATGTTGATATGTTGGCCGGTGTTTCACATTATTACGGTATTCATACTCTTTGCCTCTTTGGTGGAGCTCCGGCCTCCTGGTATTCCTGAGAGGTACTGTAGGTCTGTAGCGCTGTGGCGAGAAACATTGCTCAACACTGTAGGAAAACTGCTGGATTCTATCGTTACATTTCTGGAATCTGTTCTTTTCAGTGTCTGCCCCATCAAATTTGTCATTTCATCTGATTCAGATTGGAACTGGTGCACAAGAAACTCAGTAACTTTATTAACTAATGCAAGGCACCTCAGTGTAGCACCTGCATTTTGGTATTTACATCCAAAATACATTACAGCACGTCATGTAAATGCTTCACGGGGTCACCTAATCACCAGAATAGCACCGGCATTTTAGTATTTACATTCACAAAATATTACAGCATAGCACCCTGTAGATGCTTTGTGGGGTCACCTAATCCCCATGATAAGATTTATAGAAGTGATGCTAGGTGCTATTCTAGTGAGTAGTGCATAGGATTATAGTAGTGATGCTGGGTGCTGGCTTTGCCGGCGCTCTTCAGAGTAGTGCATTTGACCAACTCCCAGGACAGGTTCAGTTCTCCCAAAAACAATCATACAAGGAGCTTTCTTCATGCCAAACTTTTGCACAGTACAAATTTCTTCAACTTTTCTTCTTGTTGGTTCATTTTTCCTATTTCATCAACAAAAGTGCATCTCGGTGACGACCTAGGAGGGTCAATGCGGTTGCAGCTATGTGGTGAGCAGTTAGGCCAGCCAAGTCGAGTTGCTCAGCGAGTGAAGCATGTTCGATATACCTGTCTGGTAGCACAATGGGTCGCCACTGCAAGTTACAGAGAAAAGTAGACCTCGAGATTAGCATACGGAAACAACAACAAAAACCAAACGGTAACCTTGAAGTTACTACTAATTAACACATTAAGAGGACTGAAGAATGTAGCTTGGATGCAGCTGGAGGCTCCATTGCAAGAACACAGACAAAGCTTTGTGCTGGGTACAGAAGTTACAAACAGCAATGAACTGGTGAACGTACCTTTATTCGGCCATCAAGTAGACCATCGAGTGATATAAACTGAGAGACATGCGATCCAAAGCCACCAACTGTTCCTTCTTCCACTGTGATAAGAAAACTATGCTGCTGACATAGCGTTCTGATCAGATCAATGTCAAGTGGTTTGCAAAATCTCGCATTTGCAACTGTCGCCTGAATGCCAAAGTTGGATAAAAGAGATCGAGCAATCAAGCATCGCTGGACCACCTCACCATAGCCAAGAAAAGCTATCTCTTTTCCCTCGACAAGAATCTCTCCTTTACCAATCTGAAAAAGGGCAGAGACCATGTAAAAAGCTACACTTCTAAAAAAATGTTAATGATGATAGGAACAGTCATGTAAAACTTGTTAATGATAAAAAGGAACAGTTATCTACTTTCCAGAAATAAGCAAAACTTTCTTTTTTTTTTGTTTTTCCAAGCATCATTTTTTTATATATTTGTAATGTTAAGGATATACCCAAAGATTTTTGTTGTTGTAATGTTAAGAATACATACTACCTCCGTTCTTGAATACATGCCGTTTAGGACAAGCAAATTAGTTCAGGTTTGAGGCAATAGAAGTTGTATACTGTTGGTAACAGTTTTCCTTCCTGGTGTAAATGTTGAAATAAGAACATGAGGTTCTTAGCTATGTTAGCGAGCAGCTCAGAAATACAAAAGGTGCATTCGAAATATGAGGGCTGTACTATTTGCAAGTTATGTCAATGCGGCAAAATAAATTGAAGAGAACCTACCTGAAGTGGATTTCCATATGTTAAAGTGCCACTAGTTCCAACAATGGCACCCCTAGGGTACCGGAAGCAAATAGGTCTGTCCTCAACCATTGCAGCTGTTGCCACCATGTCAACAAGTTCATCCTCGTTAGATGGTGACATGACAATCATGTTTGGCAAACAGGACATGAATGTAATATCAAACGGTCCTGAATTAGTTGGGCCCTCAGACCCCACCAGACCAGCATTTGTGATAGCAAATCGAACTGGGATCTTTTGCATGTCCACATCTTCTACTATCTGCCATGCATGTGAGATTTATGGAAAAGTTGAAATGTAATGTAATGACAGTAAAGCAGCCTTGCGGATTTACTGAACTAAGAGGAACTTATGCCCACACTAATTTAGCAGTAGTATGTGCTGGCACCTGATCATATGCTCGCTGAAGAAATGTGGATGGAATTATGCAGAAAGGCTTTAAACCTCCACAGGCCAAACCAGCCGAAAAGGTAACAGCATGTTGCTCAGCAATGCCCAAGTCAAAAAATCTGTCTGGGAAGCTGGACTGGAATAAGCGGAGTGATCGATCCATTCCCATGCCACCGTGAACTACCACAATGCGCTTGTCATTCTCTGCTTCTGCGGTTAATGCTTCTACAAAGCAGTCATTATATGTCCTAGAAAGTCCAGTTTCTAAAAGTTTAAGAAGATCATGGCTTGAGTTTGAAGGCCCTGTCACCAGTTTCAAGAAAAGTTAACCCATAAAAGATTCATCCAATTCATATCCCCTTGTATATGCAAGAACATACAGTTTGCAATGCATCTCAAAGAACAATAATATCACAGTCGCAGAAGGATAAGTATATTAGCAACAGTAGACTCCTAGTTTACTTATTGGAATGCAGAAACTTAAACGAGCATGTAAAAATTTTGCGACTGGCACTGAGTCCAAGTTAAATGCTAATTATGACTTGTATACATATGTTTTTTAATAAATCTCTGAAAATTCTTTAGCATGAATACTGTCATTTCCTTGTCTTGCCATGTTTCCTCCTCCCATACAGGAGCATCCCCAGTGCAGTGGTAACAGAGCAAGCGAGCTAAAAATGAAAACACTAAGCATGCTCCTAGCTTAGCAAAAGAAAAGTAAAACAGAACGCATATTTTGATTGTGACCTGTATCACAGACCTTCCTCATTTGGAGTTATTTCACTCCTAATATTTCCACCAGTGTCATTTTCAGTCCCAGTAATTACATGTACAAGTACTGGACCAGTTGAATCTAGAGTTGCAACTTCCTTTAATACACAGATGAGATCATCAATGTTATGCCCATCAATAGGACCAATATAATATAATCCAAGTTCTTCAAAAAGAGTTGCGCCATGAGGACCTATCATACCACGAGCATACTCGTCAACTTTGGCAGCAAATTCATGCATCCCTTTGCCAAACCATTTCGCAAGTCCCTAGGAAGAAAAATTCAAATATCAAACTAGGGACATTGATCTAGCATAAGATTAGACCATAAATCTCAAAGTTACAAGGGTAAAGTTGTTTTTCTAAGAAATAAATCAGAGTTATACAATTACAGCCATTCAAAAAGTCGAATGCTGTGTTCACAACACATTCTACAGGAATATAAACATTTACCTTTGCAGCCTCCCTAAACCTCCTAAATCCTTTGCTGGATTGAATCTTGCTGAGAGCACTAGAAAAGGCATTGACTGACATCTTCGGCTGGCCATCAGCTTTAGGAAGCAAGGAGTGACAACTATCATTTAGAATAACTACCATGTTGGAATCGAGGAAACCAGCATGACCCATTGCCTCGTACACCTGGCCAGCCATGGTTGTCCAGTTACTTATAACTGTCACTATTCGATTTTTTCTCCCATTTATATCCCTTGCAACCGCCATCCCTGATAAGAAGTAACTCTCAAACTATGGAAAGGAAAGGATATTTTGAAATACTACGAAGAAGCAAGATTTAGGAAATTCTGAACAGGGCTTGGATTTCATTAAACTGTGAAACTTTTGCGATAATTTTTAATTAATCTGTCTGTAAATTTGACAGAAAAAAATAGAATAGGAACTGATAGCACTGAACATAACAATTTGTAGCACATTCTGTAAATAAAAGAAAAATATTAGTGCTGCATGCATAATTGGATTCGAAGCTAAATTCAACTTTCTTGAATTTCTCATGTAGACAAACCATCAATTAAAAGCAAATAAGTGAAAACCAATACTAAGAAAGTAACTCCTGAACATCATGTCAATACCACATGCATAGAATAGGTCTCTTCAGTAACATATACGTATACAATTTGACATGCAAGAAAGTAATGAACAAAGAGGCAGTACCAAGGCCAGCGGAAAGACTATTGCATCCATGTCCAGCGCCAAAGGGATCATACTCGCTCTCAAAACGAGATGTGAAACCGGAAAGGCCATTTTTTTGTTTAATGGTATGAAAGAGAGAGCGCCTTCCTGTGAGAATCTTGTGTGCATATGCCTGTTGTAAGAAAATTGTTGAGCCAAAAAATATAGATGAGAAAGCTGCGCAAAAATGATATCTGACAGTTTGAGCAAAAATGGTATCTGACAGTTCAAAACAGTAACAGAGAGATGTCTTACATGCTGACCAGCATCCCATAGTATTTTATCCATTGGGGCATTAAACACATAATGTATAGCAATTGTCAGATCCACAACCGAGCGACCAGGACCACTTGGTTGGCATTTTCTGGACATTATGAAAGATATTTCGGTACGAACTTCATCAGCTAACTGCTTGAGCTCCTGTATTTTTAGGTATGCAGGTGTCAAAAAATTCTCAAATCATATATAGTTATATACTAACTAAAAAAGGAAGGAGGAATGAGTATGACTCTGACGACCTTACTAGATAGATTTTTCAAATGAATGGGCGCATCAATTGTGTCCAGGATTGGAGTAGGATCCTTCTCCCAGAAAAAATCATCGACATCAGGTAGAGCTGCCACTCGCTGAGTCACGACCTGCACAAGAGTTGCCATATCAGATCACAAAACTTGGAATTTACTCCAGGTCTGTAACAGTAACAATATATTCAAGTTGGAGCTAAGCGTCAACTCTGAAACTGAAAAGTTCATTTTGTGATTCACACATTGCAACGCTAGAAAGATCATACCCTTGAAGGTGAAGCAGACAGTGTTTGGCATGGTCTTGAGTCTGCCAGGTTGCATCTCAAATACCGCAGAGGATGGAGACGGTATCTTGTGGAGTGAAGAACGGCAAACTCGTCATAAACTAGATTACGAGCAAGCGGGGAGGGCAGAAACGCCGTGTCCATGCTGGAGCCGGGCGTTAGCTGGTGCCCCAAAGCCTGCAATTAGACGATGAATTTAAGAAGACGGTAAAAAAAAAACTGAATTGGAGGAGGACAGCTAGCTGAATCTGACGAGCAAGCAGCTTCTTCCTCACAGCCAAGGCCATCAGCATCAGCTGCAAATTAGCTCAAACACAAAACTGAAATGACCGCGGCTACCTCAAATCCAGCCTCCCCTGCTCCTCAAACCGGCAGAAGCCAAAGCCGCCCCCGCCGCCTCTCCTCGCGTGGGACCTGCGGCGACGCGGCCGGATGCGGCGGCTCCTGGCGCCTTGCGTGGGGGGCAGCAGGCCAGCAGAGCCCTAGCTTCGATTTGGGTGGATGCGGAGTGCCGCGCTGTATTGGCGACATGACAGAGAGGCTAATCCCAACGGAAATTTCTGATCTTTTTGGAGTACAGGTTAATTAGTCTTGTCTCGTAATGATTCCCTCCACGTCGGCGTCGTTAGTGCGGTGACCAGTGGCCAAATTGCGGCTCCTTTTGCCTACGCGGGGCGGCCTTATCTGCGAAAACAGCTGCCTGGAAATCCACATAGGGGCTTATGTGCGGTTTAGTTTCAAACATTTCTCCGCCATCCACATCGAAACTAAGGACACCAATTAGAAATATTAAATGTGAATTAGTGACAAAATATATCAAAATATATTTCATAACCAAGCTTAAATTGCGTATATAATTGGACAATGTCGTGCCGCGGTGATCGATCTAACGACTGATTAATTAGATGTAATGAATTCATTTCGCGTTTTCTTTTTTCATTAAGAAGAAGAGAATTAGAGCTAAGCAATTTTAGAAGCGCCCCCACGTTACGGAGATACAAAGGAACATCAGCTACAACGACTAACAACACCAACTAACACGAAGAGGAAAGAACCACCGAAGCTAAGGGCACTTCCAGTGCGGAAGTCTAAAACTATTTATTACCTCGAATTTATCATAAATTTGGAGTCTAAATGAAACTATGAGTCTTGGTTTTTTCCCTCTCTCTTCTATGAATATAATATCACGTAAGTGCCATATCAGGAAAAAACAATAAATATGAATATATTAAATAGGCTTGACTGTATGGTAGAGTTTGCATTGTAAGTATCCTAACTAACCAACCACCAAAGCATCGCGCTTTCCCAATTATTTTTGACTCCTAATTGGTCTTCAAGGATGTCCTAAAAATTTTTTTACCAAATTTTTGAGGGAACTGAACGGCTCCTAAATTGGATGGCGATAAGTAATCACGCTCCGAACTTAGGTGGTGTTTGGATGTATACCATGTGAAAGTAAAAGAGTACTCTCTGTCATCCCAATACATACAATTTTAAGATTGAGCACGCTATGTGTAAAGTTACAAAATTAGCTCTTGTTTTTCAAAAAATATCTAGACATTGGTTTGTCATTTGTATGAGAAATTTAGGAAAACTCTTATCATTTGTGAATGGTAGATCACGACAATATTTGAACACTAAGATTGTACTTATTTTAGGACGGATAAAGTAGGATATGTCAGAGTCACCAAGTTCGTACCTGTATCCTATATTTGGTTATTTAGTGGATTTAATTGAGTTATGTGGGCCTCACAAGTAATAGAAAATTAGGTGATACCCCACTTGTTGATGCGGAAGTTTTTTAAACAAAATTTTAAAGAAAACTGTACAAGTAGAAACACCAAAGTGATTATATGACAACATTATATATGAAAGCCTGTTATTTTGTTGAATGTGAGCCATTCTTTCCTACATGTATTTCAACTGCAAGAGTTTTGTGGTGTGCTACTCACAAATACATGTTATTAGTCACAAAAAATCACTTGAAGACAAATAGATGTTTTGGTGGATGATGACATGGCGTATAGTGGACGGTAACATGGCGTATAGTGGATGGTGACGTGGAATGCTTACATGTTGGGAAATCTATTCATGACTTGTAGTGAGTCTCACCTATATAGTTGTTATGGATAGAGAAATTTGCTCTTCCCTTTGTTTGTCTTGCTTATCAACCACTACCAGACAATACTTTTTCTTCACTATAAATCATCATCAACTACCAGCTAGCAGTATCATTTTTCTCGTAAGAAATCAGCACTAGCCGCATGTATTTGTTCTACCCACGAACCCAACCGAGCGGTGACTGGCGGTCGTGACTCCAAACTCTGGTGCATCTCCCGCAGATGCCACCAGGCCCCCAAGCGCAACATCACACGGTAGGGCTACGCCCAAGCGCCCATGGCCGCCGCGTAAAGCAGCAGCAGCTTGGGCCACCACGCACAGCTACAGTGCAGCCACAAATCCAGGATTTGAAGCTAGGGTGGGCTAATAGCCATTTTTTCCTTCATCTACAGCGGTTGGAGGAGCAAATTTGACCTTTTTGTTTAGTTCAGGGATGTTACATATATAGTTTCATAGTTAGAGGAACGAAATTGATCTTTTTTGGCAGTAGGGGGTAACTAGACTTCTTTTTAAAAAATTTTTTGAAGATTTGATGACTCTTGAGCTGAATCTTAGAGTGGATCGTGGCCTACTCGGACCACCTTTTAGATACGCCACACTGCTGCGGTGGTTCCGGCTCGGCGGCGGCGGTAAAGTTGGCCAAATGGCCCGTGATCCGCGGCCCGGTCCATGGCCCGTCAAAACGGCCCGCACCGGGCCGGCCCGGTCCGTAGTTTGCGGGCTACGGGCGGCCCGGCCGGTGGCCGAGCGGGCCATGGGCCGCCGCCTCGGCCGCGACTCGTAGTCGGCCGGTCCGTTGGCCCGCGCGGCCGCGAGCGGCCCGCCCGCTAACCCCCCCCCCTATATAAACGCGTCGCGCACCCCTCTAACCCTAATCCCCTCCCTCCCCATTCCAGCTCGCCCACTCGACCGCGTCGCGCCCCTCTAACCCTAATCCCCTCCCTCCCCATTCCTCCTCCGCCGCTGCTGCTTGGGTGGAGTGGATCTGACGTCCTCACCGTCGGAGCCGCCGTCCTCGCCGCCGAATCTGTTGTCCTCGCCGGATCGCCGGTGACTTTTTCCTTTTACTCCTTACCACTCTCTCTTTTCTCCTCCCCTCCCCCCTGTTCTTTCCGTCGGCATGTGAGTCGCAGTTCAAGCTCCATCATTTTTCCTCCTCCCCTCCCCATCGAAGCTCACCTTTGTCTGTCTTCTCCTGTGACCTCTGCATTCGACCGGCTCCGTTCATCGCGAGTAATCTCCTCCCTTTATTCCTCCTCTGTTTCAAAGCCTACATAATCTGATCTTCTTCCTCTATTGTTTCTGTTTCAGGTCGAGTTGGGTGCCTGACGCCGAGTCCTCCTCCGCTGGAGTGGACATGGCCAGGCGGCCTACTCCCAAGCGGGCGTCGAGGGACGGTGCTGGTGATGTCGAGCGTGACCGTGGCCGTGGCCGTGGACGTGGACTCGCCACGCGTGGTCCGGACGCGGTTGATCGACGTCCGGGCGACGTCGACGGCGATGTCCATGACCCGGACCGGTTCTCGGACGACGACCTAGAGGTCGAGGACGACGACGACCTACGTGAGGATGCCGCTGCCTTGTTGGGCATTCCCGTCGTCGACATTGATGTCGATGGCGAAGACGCCGATGGCATTAACACTCCAACGCAATCTGGTAAGAAATCTGATGTGTGGTCCTACTTCGATGAGGTAAAGGATGGTGAGGGGCCGACGGCTGTTCGCATTGAAGCTATCTGTAAACATTGTTCTACTGAGTACTCTGCTATACCTGCTAATGGAACTACTCATTTAAGACGTCACATGAAAAATGTATGAAGTTTAAGAACCATTCTGATATGGTTCAGGCTAAGCTAGCTTTGAATGCTAATGGTTTAGCTAATTGGAAGTATGATCCTATGGTTGCTCGCATTGAATTGTGCCGCTTGATTGCTAGGCTTGACCTTCCATTAGGCATTGGTGAAACACAGGCTTGGTCTGATTACATTAAGAATGCTCACAACCCTCTGTTTAAAGGTGTTTCTAGGCAGACCACGATAGAGATATGGCTAAATTATATGAGGAACAACGTGCAATGCTTTTGACTAATGATTTGCCTGCTGCATCTTCTGTTTCTTTGACATCTGACATCTGGTCCGGTAATGGTAAGGAAGACTATATTTCTGTTGTTTGCCATTATGTTAATAAAGAATGGGAGATTGAAAAAAAAAGTAGTTGGTTTTAGGCTGATTAATTGCAAACATACTAGTGATAACATAGCTGATTCTATAGCTAATGTGGTTGAGGATTTTGGTTTGTCTGATAAAGTGTTTGCTGTAACTCTTGACAATGCTAGTGCTAATTCTAAGGCTTATAAAATCTTGGGTCCTGTTTTTTTTGTTATTTGGGTTCTTATCCTACACCTACTATTGATGATCCTGATGCTATCAAGTACTTCCTTGTGCATCAGCGCTGTGCTACTCATATAATTAATCTTATTGTGCAAGATGGCTTGGCAGTTTGTAAGCAATGACTTGATGATTTGAGAACTGCATTAAACTTTTTAAATTCCTCTAACCAAAGGATTGCATTGTTCAAAGAATTCTGCATAAAGAATTCTGCATTGCTAGAGGCATGACACCTAGAAAATTTGGGCTGGACATGGATGTTAGATGGAATTCTACTTACTTGATGCTTGAGCATTTGTTACCATACAAGGAAGTATTTACTGTGTTCATTAACTCTAATTATGGCTCTGAATTATTGAAAGATACTCATTGGTACATTGCTGAACATATGTTTAAATTCTTGAGAATATTTTATGAGTGCACTGTTATTCTTTCTGGTGTATACTATCCTACTGCTCCACTTGCTTTGCATCAACTGATTGACATTGCTGAACATTTGAAACAAGCTGAGAAAGATGATAATTTTAAACATGTTGCAAGGCCTATAAAAATGAAACTCCTTAAATATTGGGATGAAATTCCTATGTTCTATTCTTTTGCAACCATTCTTGATCTTAGAGGTAAGATGAAAGGGTTCAAGTGCACTTTAGATCTACTTGGTGATGCACTTGGTTCTGATTATTCTCTATGTTATGGTGATGTAAAAGATGAATTGACTAGATTATTTTCCAAGTACCGGGAAAAGTATGGTTCAAGTGCAGGTACAACAAGGGCTCAGAGGCCTGGGGTTCCTCTAGTTGGTTCAGGTAACAGATGGGGGAGGATCTTTGACAGATCCTCATCCTCTACTCCATCTATCGGTGCTGTAAATGAGCTTACAACTTACCTTGACAGCGACCCTGTCCCATGGGGTGACCCCAACTTTGACATTCTTCTTTGGTGGCGTGAGCATAAGCAATCTTATCTAATACTATTTATTATGGCTCGTGATATAATGGTTGTACCTGTTTCTACTGTATCTTCCGAGTCTTGTTTTAGCCTGACAAGTAGAATACTCGAAGAACGGCGTCGTCGCCTTTTGCCAGAGCATGTGGAGATGCTGACATGCATCAAAGACTGGGACCAAGCTAAAAGGAAGGCGCAACACATGGTTGAGGACACATAACTGGTTCAGCTATTCAAAACATTGAAGGTTGGTGATGCTATTCCTGAAGATGAAGATCCCGCAACTGGTAACGGCAGCGGGAGTGGGAGAGGTTCGGTTGGCGTCACCGTCCACCGGGCAAGCACCGGCGGCGGGAGAGGAAGCGGCGGAGAGGTGGCGGCAGCAGCAGAGGAAGAAGTGGCTAGAGATCTAAAGGTAAGTTTCAAACTATAATCTTGTGATTTGTGAAACTGTAGCTATGTGAAATCTTAGTCTAATAGGTAGCCATGACTAATGCAGGAAACCAGGGAGTACTTTTGTTGCAACTTGCAAGTCTGAGTTGGAGAAGAAGATAGCATCTTAGCAATAGCATTTTTCTTTTGTTGCTCTAGACTTGATGGGTGCCACTGAGTTGGCTGATGTAATAGGGCTAGCTGTTGACATGTAAGGAACATGAAACTTGAACCTTCAATGAATTTTGAGCTGTTGCCGTTGTACTCTTTTCCTTTCTAGGGTTTCTCCCACAAGGGTGGGTTTACCTAGAAAGGTTTTTAATGAGGTAGCATTGCACAAACAGCTCAATTTGATCAAATTTTTTTTCATCTGTGTTTGCCTTGTCAAGTTTTCATTATCATATTTGATCTTGTCAAATTGATCCGAGATTTGTTTTGATACGGGAGGATCGGCCATGGCCGGTTAAATGCGGCCCGAGTGATCCGTGGGCCGATAAAATGACCCGTGGACCGGGCCATGGGCCGAGGGCGCGGCCCGAGCCCGTAGGTGGTCCGGCCCGTGTGGCCCGTAGCCCGTAGCGGCCCATAGCGGGCCGGCCCGATCCGACCCGAGCGGGCCACGGGCGGATCGGGCCGGCCCGTTGTACATCTATAGTCGGCGGCTCCAATCCCAAGCCGTCGTATGGACCTCCCCGGGCCCACTACCTCGGTGGGTACCGGGACCGACTACTCGGTGGGCCCTCGGGACTACCGGCTTGCGCTACACGGCACACCGACGGCGTGGAGTACAAGGACTATGGAGGAGAAGTACTCGGTTAGGAAGCCGTACATGTCCCTGCACCGTATGGAAGACTCCTAGACGTACTCGACTAGTACTCTCTCCCTACTCCGACTTGTAACCACGCTCCCGGACTATATAAGGCGAGACAACCTTTCTCCGGCATCTCATCCAATCCACGGCGCACTATTACACCATCTTGTAATCGTGCCCAATCAATCCGAGCTACGCGGCATACGGGACGTAGGGTATTACGCACCTCGCGGCCCGAACTCGTCTAAATTGTGTGCCACGTGTCTCTTCCTTCGAGTTACCGATCTCGGCGAGGCCACGTTCATCTACTTCGGGTACTCCCCTTAGTAGGTTGCCGGTCTAAAACACCGACGCTGGCGCGCCAGGTAGGGGATCTCGCCCGAGATCACATGGCGAACTCGACGGCTCCCGTCTACTTCAAGCCAACCGTCTCCTTCAACCGCGGCGACACCTTCGTGTTCGGCGCCTGGGTCTGCACTGCTGACGGCGCGAGCTCCTTCCAGCGCCGCTTAGCCATGCCGCCCAACCCGAAGACCGGCTTCGTGACGCTTCCTGAAGTTGTCACAGGCGAACTCGCCGGCAAGTTCGGCGAAATTTCGCTCTTCAACCATCACGCCGACTTCGAGCTCGATTCCGCTTCCAACTCGAACTCGACGTCTCCATGGGCTATCGCGTGCGAGCCGGGCCGCTCGGCCATCGCATGTGGTCCCACCACTCCGCGAGCGCTCCACGCGTGGCCCCCGCATCCTCGCCCGGCCCGCACGGGGGCTCCCTCTTCGCGCGGGCCGCAAGGAGCCCGTACCCGCGCACAACTCGGACTCCGACACCGCCCCCCGCCGCGCTTCGGACTCCAACCCTCTCTCCGAGTTCTACTCGAACCCCCGCATACGAGTTCGACTTCGGGTCGGACCACGAGGAACCCGAGTCCGAGGACAACTCCACTCGGCATCCCTTGTCGGGGCCGGCCTTTGGGCCGGTTATAACATCCACATCGGCGGGAAGATTCGTCTGCGGCCGGACCGCAAGCCTCGCCGACCCGATAAATGGAGACTCACGCTACGTCGCCTACATCGACTCACTACCGTTCCGGGAGGGAACACCCCTAGCCCGGGCCGACTCGAGCACACCAAGCGAGGTGGCGCGGTCGAGTCCGGCCTTGGCACCCCCGATCGCCAAGTCTTCATGGCCGCCGGCGACACCCCGGGACCTTCGGGGGACGACTCAAGACAAGTACCTTGAAGACATCTCCTCCGACGAGCTCTCTCGCCGATGCTCCGGCAAACGAGACACCCGCGAGACGAGAGACGCTCGACGTGAGCGTAACCGGAAGCGCGGCGAACGTCGCCGACGACTCCGCGACAATTTCCCCATCCGCAACCTTGCGGAAGCTCTCGAGGCGGTCGAGAGCGAGTACACACTACCCCCGAGCAATGCCTCATGTTGATCACCGCGATCGCACGCCGGGCTCGGGGCATACGCGCCGGAGAGGTCATCGCCAAGCTCGGCGAAGATGCCTACTTCATGCGGGTCGACAATAGGGTCAACCAACCTCCTCCCCGCCGTGCACCGCGACAACGAAGCCACAAGTCGCGGCGCCAACAACGGACCCAACCGTTCTCGAGCCGAGCTTCCCGCTCGGCCCAACCGCACTCGCTCCAACGCCGGCGGACCCCCATAGGGTGGCAACAAGAACCGCGAGGTCGTCCCTCACCGTGCCCCCGGCCGGTGGCGGCGGCCATGACCCCGACGGCGGCGGCGGCGCGGCGGCGGAAGCTCCAACCATGGAGCCAACGGGGAGGGGCGGCGGCGGCGGCGGTCGCGGCGGCCGAGGCCACGCGAACGGCCACGCCTCCGGCGCCTCACGGGCGGCTACGACGCCCGCCGAAGATTGAGGGGTTGCGGGCCGAAGAAGTCGACCCTTGCGAGGGCGACAATGACGGCTTCCCCGCCCTCTCACCTCGACTTCGCAACTTGCTCCTCCCCGACAAGTTCAAGCCTTTGGGGATCACCAAGTACGACGCGAAGCGAGACCCCATCCGGTGGCTCGGGTGCTACGCCCTCTCCATCGAGAACGGCGGCGGCAACAACGACACCAAGTGCCTCTACTTCCCCTTACGCACGGACCAAGCTCCACTCACATGGCTCGAGTCGCCGGACAAGCACTCAATCGACAAGTGGGACCGGTGAAGGAGCGAGTTCACCGACAACTTCACGGGCGCCATGGGCCGATCGGGTACTCGCATGGACCTAGCCATGGTCAAGCGAGAACAAGGCGAGACCCTCTGCAAGTACATGCGCCACTTCTTCGACAAGTGTGCCACCGTGGTCGACATCACCGACAAGGAGGTCATCGACCTCTTCCAAGACGGCCTCTACCACCGCCGCACCTTCGAAGACTTTGGTCGTCGCCGCCCCAAGTCCATCCCCCATCTCAAGGACATGACCACGTCCCGGGCGGATGAAGAAGACAAGGCCAACGCCAAGTACGACGCCATCCGTGGCAAGAACAAGCGAGAACCGGGGCGGCGGTAGCGGCAACAACGGGAACCGGGCGGTCGCAACAACAACAACTACTACTACTCGGGTCCCAACCGCAAGCGCAAGCCAGACAACACTATCGCGGCTATCCAGCGCCTGCGAAGGAGAACTCGAAGAAGAACTCCGGCGGCTTCAAAAACTTGCTAAAAGAGAAGTGCCCGTGGCATCTAAACGGCAACCACACCACCGAGCGGTGCTACCAACTCAGGCACGCACTCAAGGGTACTCCGGAGCCACCGCACCCTCACGACAAAAAGGGCAAGAAGAAGAATGACGGAGACAATAACGACTTCCGGGGAACCCGACAAGGCCGTCAACGTCCTCTTCGGCGGACTACCCGGCGGGTGGGAGTAGAAGGCTACCCGTCGAGAAGTCATGAGCATTGAACCGGCGGTTCGAGCCCCTCTCGGGTGGTCGGAGGTACCCACCACCTTCTCCCGCGCGGATCAATGGACCGGCTTCTCCGAACCGGGACGGTTCCCCCTCGTCCCGAAGCCGGTGGTCACGGGCTCCAAACTCAACAAGGTCCTCAACGACGGTGGAAGCGGGCTCAACGTCCTTTTCACCAAGACCTCGAAGAAGATGAAGCTCGCATCACCCACATGCTCACCAAGAGCAACACGCCCTTCTACGGCATCGTCCCCGTAACGCGGCTATCCCACCGGGCTCGGTGGTCGCCGCCGATTACCTTCGGGGAATCTCGGGACAACTACCATACCGAGTACATCAAGTTCGAGGTCGCGGACTTCGAGACTTCCTACCACGCCATCCTCGGCAGACCGGCCATCGCCAAGTTCATGGCGGTGCCCCACTACACCTACTTGGTACTCAAGATGCCAAGCCCAGCGGGTGTACTCTCTCTTCAAGGGGACTTGAAGATCTCCCACGACTGCGACACAGAAGCCGTGGAGATCGCCTCTACGAATCAAGTACCCAACGCGATGATGGAGGTCTACGTCGCGTCGAAGAAGCTTGCTACAAGTGAACTCGACATCCGGAGAAGTCCGACGGCGCCAACAAGCCTCAACCGGGTCGAGGAGGTCCTAGTCAAGATGATCGACCCGGGACGGGCGACCCCGGCAAGACCACCACCATCGGGGCTGGCCTCGACCCTAAATAGGAAGACGCGCTCGTCAACTTCCTCGGGCCAACCGCGACTTCTTCGCGTGGAAGCCGGCGGACATGCCGGGAGTGCCCGGGGAGTTGATCGAGCACGCGCCTCAACGTCGATCCTAAGGCCACCCCCAAGCGACAACACCTCCGACGCTTTGCCGACGACGGACGGGACGCCATCAAGAAGAAACTCGCCAAACTACTCGCGGGCGGCTTGATCGAGAGAAGTCTTCCATCCCGAGTGGCTCGCCAACCCCGTCCTCGTCGCAAGAAGAACTCGAACGAGTGGAGGATGTGTGTCGACTACACCGACCTCAACAAGCACCGCCCCAAGGATCCCTTCGGGTTGCGCGGATTGATCGGGTCATCGACTCCACGGCGGGCCGCAACTGCTCTGCTTCCTCGGCCCGCTACTCCGGTACCACCGGATCGCGATCAAGGAAGAAGACCAAGAGAAGACCGCGTTCATCACCCCGTTTGGCGCGTCTTCGCTACACGACCATGTCCTTCGGGTTGAAGAACGCCGGCGCCACCTATCAACGAGCTATCCATGCACTGCTTCAAGAGGCGACTCAACAAGAACGTCGAAGCCTACGTGGATGACATGGTCATCAAGACCGAAACTCCGGTACCCTCATCGACGACCTTGAAGAGACGTTCGCGTCTCGCGCGAGTACCACCGGAAGCTCAACCCGAACAAGTGCGTCTTCGGCGTACCTTCGGGAAAACTACTCGGCTTCATAATCGGCCAACGCGACATCGAAGCCAACCCCGAGAAGATCTCCGCCATCACCGACGCATGAAAGCTCCCACGAGCATCAAAGACATCCGTAAGCCGACCGGGTGCATGGCGGCACTCGAGCGGATTTATCTCGAAGCTTGGAGAACGGGGGCTCCCCTTCTTCAAACTACTCAAGCACCAAGAGAAGTTCGTGTGGACTCCGAGAGGTGGATCAAGCCCTTGCCCGGCTCAAGGACTTCCTATCGAAGCCGCCTTGGGTCCTCACGGCTCCCCGCAAGGGCGAGCGGCCTCTTGCTCTACCTCGCCGCGACTACTCATGTGGTCGGATCTGCCATCGTCGTCGAGCGGCGGGGAAGACGGCCACGCCTACCCGATCCGGCGCCCGGTCTACTTCGTCGGCGAGGTCCTATCGAGTCCAAGGCATGTTATCGGCCGTGCGGGAAGCTCCGTACGCGGTACTCATCACCTCATGGAAGCTACGACACTACTTCCAGAAGTACTCGATCTCCGTCGTCACCGACTACCCGCTCGGCGACATCTTGCGGAACCAAGATGCTACTGGAAGAATCTCCAAGTGGGCGGTTGAGCTCGGCGCCCTTACCATCGACTTCAAGCCACGCACGGCCATCAAGTGGCGGGCGCTAGTCGACTTCATGGCGGAGTGGCGGGAGAATCGGCTACCTACTCCAACCGTGCGACCGAGCATTGGGTGATGTACTTTGACGGCTCACTCAACCTCGAGGGCGCGGTGCGGGGGTACTCCCGATCTCTCCAACGGGCGAACAACTCAAGTACGTCCTGCGGATCTTTTGGAAGGTCTCAAATAACGAAGCCGAGTACGAAGCTCTCTGCATGGGCTCCGCCTCGCGGCTTCACCGGGCATCAAGCGGCTACTAGTCTACGGCGACTCCGCGGTGGTCATCAACCAAGTCAATAAGTCCCGGGACCGCAACAAGGAGAACATGGACGCCTATCGCCTAGAAGTCCGCAAGCTCGAGAACAAGTTCTACGGTCTCGAGTTCCACCACATCGTCCGCGACAACAACGTTGCGGCGGACGTTCTCTCGAAGCTTGGATCTACCCGCGCTCAAGTACCGGCGGGTGTCTTCGTTCACGAGCTTCACGGGCCATCCATCCCGGAGCCGACGCCACCGACCCTTGTCCCCGGCGCACCCACCGGTGGACGGGAGGTCATGATGATCGACGTGGACCGGAGGCAACCCTTCATCGACTACCTCGGCGAGCGAGAAGGTTCCCTCGGACAAGAATTCGGCCGAGCAGCTCATCCGCCGCGCCAAGTCCTATGTCCTCGTCGGAGACAAGCTTTACAAGCGGGGCGCATCTTCTGGAGTACTCATGAAGTGCGTCCCTCAGCAAGAAGGCAAGGACATCTTGGAGGAGATCCACAAGGGCGTCTGCGGCAACCACGCGTCCTCCCGCACGTTGGTCAGCAAGGCCTTCGGCGAGCTTTCTGCGGCCTTTGCTGCGGGCGACGGCCGAAGAACTCGTCGAAGGTGCCAAGCATGCCGGTACTTCGCCAAGCGACAACACGTCCCGGCCTACAAGCTAGTCACCATACCGCCAACCCGACCTTTCGCCCTGCCGGGGGCTCGACATGATTGGGCCACCGCCAACCTGCGCCGGGTGGTTTCAACGAGTATTGGTGGCCATCGACAAGTTCACCAAGTGGATCGAGGTCAAGCCGGTCCCATGCCCGAAGGGCCGACAGAGTACTCGACTTCCTAGATGAACTCATGCATCGCTACGGACTACCCCACCGCATCATCACGGATACGGGCTCCAACTTCAACAACCACCGGTTCCGGGGAATACCGCGAGAACGGAGCGGGATCGACGTCCGATACGTCTCAGTTGCCCATCCTCGGGCCAACGGACAAGTCGAGCGCGCCAACGGGATGGTGCTCGACGCTCTCAAGAAGCGGCTACACGATGCTGCTAACTCCAAAGGAGGCAAGTGGATCAAGGAACTACCCAACGCACTCTGGGGGCTACGGACTCAGCCCTCCAAGCCAACGGGGCAATCCCCTTACTTCCTGGTCTACGGCTCCGAAGCAATCCTCCCTGCCGACGTCATATGGAACTCGCCAGCAGTGGAGCATTACGACGAAGGCGTCTCAGAAGACAACAGACGAGTTGACATCGACAGCCTCGAAGAAGCCGCCGCGCCGCCCTCGTCCAATCGGCAAGGTACACGGAGGGTGTCCGACGCTACCACGATCGCAACATCAAGGTGTCGGGGACGGCCCTAGGGGTCCCCTTAAACAAGCTGTGGAATCCCCGCTTAAAACCCACGACAAGCCAAAGCTAAGCGCACCTCACTTAAACACACAAGGCGGGGCCCACGCCGCGGTGGCCCCGACGGCCCACCGGGACGACCCACTCAAAGATCCCCTCGAGCGAGGCTCCGCCTCGCTCGAGGGGCGCCCGCACGCGCACGCCTTTTCCGTGCGCGGGCATTAAATGCCACGACAACGGCGGGGCGGCGCCATCATGCGCACGGGGCTCGCGCCCGGCGTCGTCGCACCAACTCCCCGGGGAGGGAACCCATCCCCGCCACCGTGGGGGGCGTGCGGCGTGGCGGTGCCGGTCCGTGACGCCGCGCGCGCTGCTCCGTGCGGCTAACGCGCCGAGCCCTCGAAGGGGGGGCGGGCCGCACCCTCGATCCGCTTTCTTGTGACCTGCGGGGTTAGGTGGAGGTGTTGGGCGGCGGGGCGCCATCCCCGCCCCTTGTTAACGGCATGGCGGTCGCCCCGTGCGTACAAACCCACGCCGGGCGGCGCGCGCGGCTCCGGCGCGTGTGGCGTGCGGAGAACGGGCGCCGCCTTACCTGCCACTGTGTCCCGTACGGACCGACGTCAACAACTCCCTCGAATCCGCCTGAAGACATCACGGCCGTCCGCTCCACTCCTACCCTCGAGGCCACCCCTGTGCGGGTACAAGATACGCCATGATGGCCGGATCGCGGCAAGGACTGTCCAGGCGGCCGCCTACTCTACAGCATGACACACCACGCTTCCCCACGTAGCTAAATAGCGCGACATGCATGTGATTCGCTCTCTCCTTGGTCTATAAAAGGAGGACGAACCCCCCTGCCGGCGGGGGGGGAGACGGAACACAACGGACAAGTGTGGACACGGCGGATCACGCACTTGCTCTCCAATTCTCCCACGACATCTTCGACCACTTCACCGGGGACTTGGGAGCCACGCTTCCTCTCCCGCCTTGCTTGTAGCCGCCCCACTACGGGCACCCCGGTCTTCGAGCAATATAGTGCCTCGAGCACACCACGCTGGCCGGACGTACGGCCCCTCGGCGAAACCAGGATAAAACTCATGTCATTAGTTGCTTAGCATCGACCATTGAGGGAGAGACCTCGGCGCTTACTGCTGGTTAGTGTCGGACCACTTTCCGCACCGACAAAGGAACGCTCCTTCAACGTTGGTGATCTTGTCCTCCGTCGTATCCAGAACACGGAAGGACTACACAAGCTCAGCTCCCCCTGGGAAGGTCCCTTCACCGTGGCAAAGGTGACTGGGCCGGGCTCCTACCGCCTCCAGACACTTGAAGGCGAAGACATCAACAACTCGTGGAATGTCGACCAGCTCTGTCGATTCTACGCCTAGTCTACACGACTACTCGGGGGGTTCAAGTCTACACGACTACATCAACACCCCCTCTGCCGTAAGCGGCCTCCGGATCCTGGCTACAGTCTCCGGACCACTCCTCTCCAGAATCCAGCCCACGCGGCTACCTACGGATCTGCGGGGCTGCGATGAGCGACAAAGGACTCTAGCGGCGGTCTACTAAGAGACCACGTACTCCAAGATCCGGCCTACACGGCTACCTACGGATCTCTTTGCCGTAAGCGGCTACTCGCCCTAGCACCACTTAGGCGTAAGCGGCCTCGGGTCCGGGCGACTACTGCGTAACTACGGCCCCGGACATCCGGGTGTACTTCCTCGGTAATAAAGTTTGATTGATTATCAACTTCTTTCTTTGTCTACTTCCCTCAACGGGACTATCTGCCGAGTACGACTACTCGCACCAACTCCACGATGGGGCTCCGCACTTCAAGATCGCGACTACGAGTACTCATTGATGGAACTTTTCTTTCATTAACTCTTAAACAATTACATTGCAAATGTTTTTGTACACATACTACCGTGAGCTAACTACTACGGGGCTGCGGAGTTTAAGCTTCTCGGCAACCTTGCTCCGCGATGGGCGCCATCGCTCCCGGCCGGCTCCGCGTCTTGCTCATCCGTACGGTTGGCGGCTACCCCGCCGGCGACTACCTCCACGGGCGCCTTCGGGAAGTAAGACTTCATGAAGGCCAAGACTTGCTTCGGGACCGACCTCGCCATATGCTTCACATAAGGCGCCCGCCCCGGCTTGGGGCTTCCCGAGGCGATCCACGGCGGAGCGATCTTGGGGCCGCCGGGATGAGGCACCAAGAGACTTGCAATCGGCAGCGCGGCTTCTTCAAGATCCTTCAGCTGGGCCCGCAGCGTCTCGCAATCTTCATTCAACTTCTGCAACGATTTGTAGTAGTTGACGAGATCACGGTCAGAAGTGATCCGAAGCTCCATGTGCTTCTCGCATTCGAAGGCAAGTTCCTTATAGTCAAGCTCGAGTACCTGGCGTGCCTCCTGCTCCCGGTAGAAGAGGTTCTTCATATCTGTCTCGGAGGTCTTCAACTGCTCCACCCAGGTCTCAAGCTCTGCAAGACAACAAGGCGCAGCGGGTCAGACTACCTCTCGACCTCCAACAACTACCCAACAAGTCAAGCGACGTACCTTTGTTCCTGTTGCGGAGTGTCTTGTTCTTCCGCACCAAGTCGTCGCCCTTTGCCTGCAACTCCTGGATGTCATTATGATACTTGGCAAAGGCGGCGTCGAGCTTGGACTGCATGGCAGCCGCATGCTTCCACGACTTCAAGAGTTGATCTTCTAGCGCTTCAGCCCGAAGCACCGCGTCACCAAAGCCTTGCAGCATGTTGGACTTCTCGCGGGACCTCTCCACGACGTCCTGCACGGACAACACGTGTCAACGAGTACTCAACAACAATGGATTGACTACTCGGGAGTTAAGACTACTCACCTTCATCCATTGTTACGCGCGGCGGACCGCCTCCAGATGCCTGGCTACCGTCGCCGGGTCCACCAAGTCGTCAGCAAGCAGCTCCACCCCGCCACGACTACTCGCGGTGGCCTCTGTCATCGGCGCAGAGGGGATGGGCTCTGCGTCCTGGATTTCCGGAGAACGGACCACTACTTCCAGAGCAGCCTCTGGCGGCACGGCGGCTTCCTCTCCTCCGGCGGCCACGGCGATCTCCTCGGCGGCCTTCTCCATTGGCTCGGGGGCTCCTTCGGCGGCTTCCGGCGCCGTGGTGTCGACTCGCATAGGCACCCTGCGGGGATGTCGCTCCCTTCGGCCTCGACGCCTGACAAGAAGACGTCAAGTTCATCAGCAACTATGACTACCCTATGGGGAAGTCTAAAGCCCCAGTAGAGTACTCACCCTCGACCATGCTGGCCTCGGGCAATGCAGCCCCAGCAGCCGGCGCTTCGGACTCCGCCTGAGGGGCTGGGGTAGACTCCTCGGCGGGCGGCGCGACTTCTTCCTCCGCCGCCGTCGTGGAGGGCTCATCTCCCTCCCAGGATAAGTACGTTGATTTCTCTGCGGAAGTACACAAAGCGGTTGTCATTCAAGCTCGACTACTACACCAAGTACTACTCGGGAAGGCTCGGCGCTTACAAACTTGACCGGACTATCGTCACGGCGGGGCACCGAGGATGCTGGCAATGTCTACCAGTCCACCCTCGGCGGGCGCCTCCTCTTGCGCCTCTGCGGCCGCCGCCTCCCTGCGGCAACGGTGGCCGGTGCGGCGCCCTCCTGCGCTCCTGCGGCCACCACCTCTTCGACGGTGGGGGGCTGCGGGTTCCGCGCTCTCTTGATGAGCGAGGGGCGGCGCTCCATCCGCGCTATGAGCTCTTCAACGGTGGGGGGGCCGAGCTACGACTCCCGGCCGACTCCCCCACTATGTCCCACTCGCCTTCGTCGCCCTCATTAGTGGGCTCGCGTTGGCGGCACCTCCGCAAGCAAAGGAAGCTTGGTCATCGGCAAATGAACTCGACGGACGGGTACTCGACTACTCGACTACACTACTC
Organism: Cenchrus americanus; assembly: GCA_947561735.1. NCBI lineage: Eukaryota > Viridiplantae > Streptophyta > Magnoliopsida > Poales > Poaceae > Cenchrus > Cenchrus americanus. Next base: position 81,243,791 of record OX387240.1, read on the forward strand.
AAGACAACTTACCTCTTGAGGCGTGATCTCGAGACCTTCGGCTTCTTCGTCACCCGCTTGCGGGCGGGGGTTGCGCGGCTTCGGGTGGCGGCGCGGCCGGACTAGCCTCCGGAGCTAGCCGGCGGATCTTGCACGAGGGGTACATGAGGCAAGCGGGACGGCTAAACCTCGACCGCGGTGGAAGCGGTCTTGCGGCGTCTCCTCGTCGTCCTCCTCCTCGGACGTGTCTTCTACGATGACGGTGTCATCTCCTTCGCCGACTTCCCGCCGCACCTTGGCCTTGGTCTTTCCTCTCTCCGGAATCTCGATTCCACGAGGGGGCGGCGCGGCTCGGAGACGAACCTCTTCAAGTCGTCCCGCAAGACACAAGACATCGGCGCAACACAAGCAATGACTACTCGACTAGGGGGTACGGCTACTTACCTCCTTTGGCGGGCGCGCGGCGGAGTACTCCTGGACGGGGCACGCCGTGTACGGCGGCATGTCCTTGAAGATGCGCGTCAGCCTGTCGATGATGTCGTCGTCGTCGATCTCGCCTCCGGGCATCCGCGACGTGTCGTCGTCGCCGGCGTACTCGAAGCCCAGGGTGTCGCGGGCCATCAGTGGCTGCACCCTTCGCTTCATAAAACTGAAGGCCACGTGCTCGGCCCTCAGTCCAGCTTCTCTGAGCACCTTGATGCGTGCCAGCAGCTCGGGGAGCTGGATCCCCTCCTGCATCGTGGGCTCCGTGTTCCACCAGTCCCGGTGCACGGGGCGCCTTCCGCTCGGCTTCGGCAAGCCGGGTGGTGGTTCGTGACGTAGAACCACCTCGCCTTCCAATCTGGTTGGAGTCGATGAGCTTGTACGCGAGGTGCGCTCGGCGGCGTCCTCCCGCATCCGGATGCGGCTCCGCCTACTACTCGAGGGTTGGGCTTGGTGCTCGGCCGTGGCTTCACCGGAAAAACTCCGGAACGAGGATCCAGTGGGGTTTGATCCCCAGGAACGCTTCGCAAAAGTGAATGAAGACGGCGGTATGGAATATACCGTTGGGGTTGAGATTGACGTACTCGACGCCGTAGTACCCGAGAAGACCCTTGAAGAAGTCGCTTGCAGGCAGTGCGAGTCCGCGCTCCGCGAAGCGCACGAACATCGAAATCTCATCCTCGCTCTTCTCCATGGGGTATGGGTCCCCGGCGGCAGCCCTCCAACTGTCCATCTCCTTCTCACGGATGAACCCGCGGTTGAGGAGGGCCGGCGGATCCTCCGTCTTCGTCTTCGACTTTTTCCACTCGCGGCTAGGATCCGACCGCGATGGAGACATCGGCGGCGCGCCCCCGTGGCGGCCGCGGCGGCCTCGTCACGGCCCCTCTTCTTCCCGGTGGTCTTCGCGGACTTGGACGGTGAAGGCTTCATTCTCCAAGTACACGGCGTCTTCACGCGCATTCGCTTGGGGGCTACTCTAGAAGCTGCGGGTGGCGGCGCGCTTGGATCTCTTGCGGCGGCGGTGTGCGGCGGAAATGAATGCGGCTCGGATCTATTCGAAATGGCTACGGCGGCGATGGGTGAAAAACCCTAAGGGTTTTGGCTTCTATTTATAAGTCAAAACGGCCATCCAACGACCGGATGGATAAGTCCGCGCTCGGGCGACTCGGCGGCCGCACGTGACCCTTCGTAATGTACTAGTCGACGTGCCTCACCTCGGGGGCTCGGCTACCTCTATTCGACTACCGGGAAGCGACAAGGCGAGGAGCATCTCAGGACACATTCTTCAAGATGACCCTTCAATTCGAGAGGAAGTACTCGACTCAAGGCTCGGGGGCTCCGTGCCACGTGTCCTTCGGTTTTTTCTCTCCGGATTTTTCGGGATTTTCTTGCCAAGACTTCAGATGGACCCTCAGCCAGAGCCTGCGGAAGGCTCGGGGGGCTACTCCATAAGGAGTGTGATTTTGCAATCGCACTTCCATATCAGCTTCGGCTTCAAGACAAGACGGGCATTTTTTGAAGACCTTCGAAGGCAGCACTCGAGGACGCTTGGGACTACTCGACAAGACTTTAAGATTGCTCAAACATCAGCTGGAGTACATTCCAGCCTCGGGATGCTTCGACTACTCTTGAGGACTTTTGACTTGTAGTACTCGGGGACGCTTGGGGACTACTCGTTAAGGCCGTCAAGACTACTTGAAGCTATCCTTCTCGACTACAAAGTACTCGGGGGCTTGTCGTATGGACCTCCCCGGGCCCACTACCTCGGTGGGTACCGGGACCGACTACTCGGTGGGCCCCGGGTCTACCGGCTTGCGCTACACGGCACCCGGCGGCGTGGAGCACAAGGACTACGGAGGAGAAGTACTCGATTAGGAAGTTGTACATGTCCCGCACTGTATGGAAGACTCCTAGACGTACTCGACTAGTACTCTCTCCCTACTCCAACTTGTAACCCCGCCTCCCGGACTATATAAGGCGAGGCGGGGACCTTTCTCTCGGCATTTCATCCAATCCACGGCGCACTATTACACCATCTTGTAATCGTGCCCAATCAATCCGAGCTACGCGGCATACGGGACGTAGGGTATTACGCACCTCGCGGCCGAAACTGTCTAAATTGTGTGCCACATGTCTCTTCCTTCGAGTTACCGATCTCGGCGAGGGCACGTTCATCTACTTCGGGTACTCCCCTTAGTAGGTTGCCGGTCTAAAACACCGACACCAACGCGTTGCGTTAGCGCCCACGAAGGCTACGACGACGCCATAAAAACTCCCGCAGAGTGCTCGACTCCGACACCAATGGCAAGCGGCGGTGGAGTCCTCTCTCGGTCTCGGTACGCGCTTCGTTTCCAACCGTAATGTGCGCACCCCCGCGCATCAGCCTCTCCGTTCGCGATCTGATGTCCGATCCGTTTCTCGTGTCGCGCTCGACTCGCTGGTTGGCTCCCTTGCTCTCCTCTGCTCTTCTGCACCGTCTGCAAGCAGGGTTAATTACACCGTGAATCGACCGGTTTCCGGCAAAAAAACCGACCCGGTTTACCGGTGGAACCGACAGGTTCACCGAGGGATCTAAATTATAGGTACGATTTCAGCGTGGGAACCGACCGGTTACCGGCCGGACGGGTTCCACCGGCGGAACACCACCCCCCGACGTGGGGTCTTCGGCGCTGTCCGCTGGTGTGCCAGCAGGTCTACATCTCCCCTAAATGCCTAATCCGAACATGGTAGGAGTATAAGAGCGAGTTTTATGGTTTCGCCTGCTCGCCGGCGAAGAGAAGACCACCGTGGATGGCATTAAATGTAGCCCAACACCCGAAAGCGACATGCAACCAATGAAAATGAGCGGTCGTGCGGTACGGTCTTTGTTTCGCCCGTGTCGGTCGGCGTCTCGCAATGTGCCTATTACCCTCTCTCTCCACCATGTAGGCATTTCGCCTGCTCCGCGCCATCCATAATACTTGCTCTAAAGAACTGTAGCCTCATTTTCCTTTCAAACCTCTCATTTCCATATTTCCAAACGCCACCTAGGGTTCTATTTGCAAAACATCGCATCAAAAAGGGGCCCTGTTGAAAAATTGTTTGGCCTGATGTGCAACCTTGCGGTGAAATTCCCTCTTCGACTCTCCCCCGCGCGGTGGATTGGATAACGCGGGACGGAAAAGATGGCGGCTTCCGCTCTCCATCTCCGCCTCCTCCCCTCGCCGCCGGCCGGTGTGAAGCTCCAGCAGCGGTGTCTCCGCACGGTAAGCCCCGCGGAACACCTCCTCCTTCAGTTCCTCTCCCTCCTGCATCTCTCCCCGTATCCCTGTTTCTCCGTCTTGTGTGTGCGTGTGTGCTTTCGCGGTGCTCGAGCATATGCCCAACAGTGTGTGTGCGCGCGCGCGCATTTCAATTATTATCTTCTTTCTGATAGTATTCCTTTATTTGCAAAGTGAGAGCATTGTACTGCCCTTGACTCGTTGCTGCGTATGATGGGAACTGAATGTGACACGTTCGGTTGCTGGTTTAGTTTAAGGCTCTAAGTTGCGGCATGGACATGCTAGATTCTGATGTTGTATTTGTTTGTGATGTTTGTTGCAGAGAACACTGAGGCAGGGTGGTCTATCTCGTAGATATTCAAAAGTAGTGTGCTATTACGCGGTCACAACTCCACCATATAAACTGGTATGTACGGTCAGCTCGTTGATACGAGTCTCAACAGATTTTGGTTCTGTCATTGTGTGTGTGACAAAATTTTAGTGTTTCTGCGGTGTGGTGGTCAGGATGCTCTGGAACCTTACATGAGCAAGAGGACAGTTGAACTTCACTGGGGTAAGCACCATCATGATTATGTGGAGGGATTAAATAAGCAGCTTGCCACCAGCCCACTTTATGGATACACTCTGGAGGAGCTGATAAAAGAAGCGTACAACAATGGCAATCCATTACCAGAGTATAACAATGCAGCACAGGTAATTTGCCGTGATTTATCTCTTTCAGGGGTGGGTGGATTACAGATTGTGCTTGTGCTTTCACGATTTATGGATAGATTCTAAATTCAACCTTCTGTCTTCTGACCAGCAGGTCTGGAACCATCACTTCTTCTGGGAATCAATGCAACCACAAGGCGGTGGCTTACCTGAGGGAGGTGTGTTGCAGCAGATCGAAAAGGATTTTGGCTCGTTTACTAATTTCAGGGAAGAATTTATTCGCTCAGCCGTACAACTTTTGGGCTCTGGTTGGGTTTGGCTTGTATGTAAGTTTCCCTCCCATTTTCTTTGATGTACAAGCACTGCTGAAACTTGCTAATTTTCTGTTTGTGCTCTTTCGAAAGCTAATTTCTAAGTGTAGGCTATATTTTGTTGATGTTTCTTTCAGTGAAGAGAAATGAGAGAAAGCTTGCAGTAGTTCATACACGAAATGCTATCTCCCCACTTGCTTTTGGCGATATTGTATGTTTACTGGACTCCGTTTTTCCCCTTGATAAGTTATAAGTTGACACCAATTATTCAGTAAAAACTTTGCAATGACATCATATTCTCTTCTTGCAGCCAATTATCAGCCTCGATTTATGGGAGGTAATGATTTTGACTCTTGAGTTTTAACATCCTACTTTGTGCTAAATATTGACATTTCTCCTTTTCTGTTCAGCATGCTTACTACTTAGACTACAAGGTATGCTCTAACTTTTTCTCTTTTGTTTGCTTAACACTTTTGAAATTTCACAAATTAGTTCTTAGAAAACATTTGTGATGCTTACTTTTCCAACTTTGCAGGATGATAGGCTAAAATATGTTACAAACTTTATGGACCATCTCATCTCCTGGGAGACTGTCACTCTGCGCATGATGCGTGCTGAGTCGTTTGTGAACCTTAATGAGCCAAATATCCCAGTGGCATGAGATACAGTTCACCCTGACACCCTGGTTATTATCAGGTAAGAATTCAGGAAATTGAAGCAGCCTGGCATATATGCAACTTAATCATGTAGTTAGATGCTGAAAATGGGGGTGCTATTAGTTTCTCTGTGCTTATTTCTTCAACTATAAGTAACCATCAGTAGTAGCAGTAGCCGAAATACTCAATTAAGAACATCCATAGATTATGAGATGATCTTTCTCATGGCACAACAAGGCTTTTCTTGAAAAGTTGGAACATGAGGAAGTAGAATAACAGTATTGAGATTCATGCTTATGCACTATGGAATATCAGGTCGCATGGTGGTTTTATGCAAACATTTGCCTTTTCTCTATCTTTAGTTAAGGTTGGGTTGTGACTGGTGCCGGGGCTTAACCTGCAACTGAACTGAGAACTTTGGCGGTTTGGCAGGGGCACATCTCCTGGGGGTGCTGCAGCACTCCCTCAGGCCATGTACTTCCATGTAGAAATGGCGTTTTAATCCTCAATTTTTCTCACATAAAACATAATATTAGCTTAACTACAAGAGTATCAGCACCCTCTTTGAGTACAACCTGGCTCTGCCCCTGCAGTCTGGGGCTGTCTTTCTAACATGAGAAACGCCAGATTGGTAATTATTGACAAGGAATACTGCTATAAAGCACCCCACTTCTTTACAAACTAGAATAAAACGATAAAGCATCCTACCTTAGGCTAGTTGATGCGATGTTCTTGGATCCACTATATGTGAGCATAAAATTATTCAGACCTACAGCCTACTGTGGTTAGCAGATGGTCCAGTTATTTTCCCTTTATTCAGCTCCTATAAACACAACTATTTAATATCTCCTATCATATTCTTTAGTGCGCAACTGTTTAAAGTTTGGTCTCTTGCTTTCATCTACTGAACAGGTATCCTGTGAAGACGTCAGGTCAAATCGTGCTGGAAGAAGCAGAGAGTTGCAAAAGATTGATAAGAGATGTTTATCTCCCTATTGCCATCTACATGGCAAACTTAAAGATAAGCTGCTGAGTTTGCATAATTTCCACTAGCTATTGCTACAAGGAAGTTGGCATCTAGTTTCAAGGCATGCAACAGAGTAGCTTTAGACACCTGGGAGCAGGTAGAGTATGGTTTTGAGGTATGTCCAACTTGGGCTTTGAAGCCATGGCACTTTCTTTAGGTGGCCATGCTTCAGTAGAGTGCCGATAGTGTTGTTAGAATAGAGTAAGCTCTAAAGTTTTCATTACTTAATCATGCGAGTGTTTTGTTGTAGTGGAATGGAACCTTATTCCTTTTTTACTGGTTGAGGAATCCTAATGATATGGGATGTAGGTTGTAGGGAAATCATGTATTCATGTGTGTGTCAAACGCTGCAAATGTGAGTTTTAGCCAGAAAGATATTAGACTTTGCGGATTGGAATGCAATGCTCTAACAATCTGAAACCTGCAGACACCATCGTTCATCTGCCAGAGTTACATGCTCTTTTAGTTTTGCAAGGAACAAACTTGCCGATCATTTTCAGTAGGACTGTTTGATCCTCATTGCTGCTGCTTCTGCAGCACAAGACTAACACTGGAAAAGTGCAGAATTTTTAGCAACACTGTAAGGTTCATTTAAAAAATCATTTGGGGATTCCTAACAAATGGGAGGCCAGTAAGAAAAGCATTAGGACCTTTTTATCTAGCAGACATTCTCGATGAATTCGGTGCGAATAAACTGTAACTGTGATCATCTAGCAGATAAAGAATCCATACTCATTCCCAGTTGCTCTTGAGCAGACATTCTTTTTTTTGAACGAATTGAGCAGATATTCTCGGCTATTTCGGAAAGGATGAACCGTAATCGTGATCATATAGCTGGCAAAGCATCCATAATCATTCCCAGTCCGTCATGTTAACGTCCATCGCCTGTTCGTTTGGCTTATCGCCCACCGTGGTCGTCAACGATCTTGTTCTCTCGAACGAACCAACAAAGAACTAACCAAGAAGTCTTTTCTCTCGAACAAATCAAGCACCAGCCAACCGAACATGCCGCATATTGCTCATTCGTCCGACATCGAACCTGTTGATGGATGCTATGTTCGCACATCCATCATAGAAAAAAGGTGAGGTCCGTTGAGCTGCAAGCCTGCAACCATAGACGATCCTGCAGCAAAGGTGCTTTTGGAAATTGGACCCTTGTGAGAGCAGTTAGGAGTATGGGTTCTCAGACATGACAGGCAGTTGCACTCCCGTCCTGACAAAGCTACCGTCCTTTTGGAAATCTCTGTTGATCTACCTTGTCTTGTGTAGGAACAATGACGCCAACCACAAATCAAACAGTTAGTTGCACCAACTGCAAAATCTGGCAAGCAAACTATGTGCACAGTCCAAGGCTCCTAGCTGGTGAGCACGGCAGGTCAACTAGCTGTCCCTGGACCTGCCACAACAGTTACACACCAGACTGTGCTGTGCTGTGCTGGTGATGGCAATCCATTCAGTCACAGAGTGTGGACCCAGTTCTTTCCAAAAGGAATCATCGGAACGCATAGCTGGGCTGTACAGATAAAATTTGCTCGAATGAAGAATACGGTTGGCTTTAGAATCGGAATCAGATGCTAACAATATGATGGCAGCGGTTCAAAACCATAGTTTACCGAACTAATGAGATGCTAACAATACGATGGCAGAGGTTCAAACCATGGTTACAGAGCTAGTAGAATCCTTTGTTCAGGGCATGCGAATGCTCACGCAATCATGCATACTGACAGAGTGACAAATTTACCACGACATGGTTTATTATGCTGTTCACAAATCACAAGAAGACTAAAAGCAAGCAAAGCAAGCAGGCAGGCTACTGAATCTTCATCCCGTCTGGCCTTGTGGAGCTGCAGGCAGACGACGGCGCCACGGCGGCCCTAGTTGCAGCAGCAGCAGAGGCAGTCGAGGCAGCACTCGCAGGTCTCGTAGCAGCAGAAGCAGCACAGCGCCGTGAAGACGCTGCAAGACAGTTAGAACAGAGAAACGTCAGAGGGAGCAGAGTTTTGCCTTCGGCAGAGACCAGAGAAGGATGCATGTGATGTGAATGAGCACCGATTTCACGTGCAAATAAATAAACTCATCGAGAATATGAATAATAGTAGATGTAAGAGCATGTCAGGTGGTGGATAATTTTGATCATTTTCTTTGGCTACTTCTATGTTGACTTTGGGAGATGTGCGAAGTGTGATTGGCTAGGTTGTCCTCAGATCTACTATTTCTTGAAGAAACTGAAGTAAGCAGAGAGCATATATATGGTCAAAACGAAGGCTATCACACTGCAAAAATTCCTTTTCTCGGGGGAAAAACACGGACGGATGAATTCATGGTTATTTGCAGGAAGATTATATTGCTCCATGAAGCTGCAGGTATTTGCAGCATATTTCTAGGAAACTGAACCTCCAAGAAAAAAAAGCACTAGAAAAATAAAGTTTTGACGGATGAATTAATAAGGGTGAATTAAAGAACTGCCAGCTGAATCACCAAGCAGTGGTGACTGAAACTGAACTGAATATTCGGAAACTGAATCGGGTTTTACCATGCGTAGAGGCAGCCCTTCTCCTCGTGGCGCCTCTGCACATGGTCGTAGTAGGACATCTCCTGCGCGGTTGGGGCGTCGTACATCTTGGCTGGCCGGCTGGTGATGAACAAGTGGAGACGACGAAGGGCGAGGGTCTCTCGTCTCACCTGATCTTGTTTATCTCTTGGAAAGGAGTGGTGGATGGGATTTATAGACCCGACTACCCGAGGAAGAAGAAGAAGGGGTATAGTGCTTTGTGGTGTGTGCATAGCCTTTCTGTTCACACCTGCGTCACGAGTTAGTGCACGGACGAAAGGGACGGTGCCTGGCTGACAGTAGGACTACATGCGCCCACCTGCCAGCGATTGTTTGCTGAATCCATGTCATCTTTTTGCTGCCCCACCACAAAACCCCGTTTGCAAGGCATGGATTTCACACAAAATTTGATGGATTTTTGAAGGGATACAAATAATTCGATCTAGTCTTTGTGGTAGAGTTTCCTTGGAACAAGAGGTAGTCTTATGTGAGTAGACAGGTCAGTTCTCCAGCTTCCGGTAGGCTGGAAAAAAGTGCAGGAAAAGTGGAAACCCGCCCAACAGCCAACAACTAGTTCATTTATGCGCGTCACAGGAACAAGGATATCCTTCTTCCAACTTGCCTCCGGGGTAGAAAGCTGGGGATATCATGTCTGCAAGGCCATCGCCGCAGCATATATATTGCTAGTACTCTTTGTCTATATATGATGGTACTTATCGGAAGCATCTATCAATCATGCTTTGCAGAAAGATATCTACTACTATACTCTCCGGTGGCTCTCAACATCTATCCAATCGGAATCACGAGTCATGAAAAATAAAAAGGGACTGAATCCTCCTGATCCGAAACAACACTACATAAAAGAGTGGCTTTATTATGTGCAGATGCATGCTTTGCGAAATTCAAAAAAAAGAATGATGAACTAATTTGTTGTTCAACTATACGGGCCGGGGGTTTTCATCTTACCAGGCGTAGAGGCAGCCCTTCTCCTCGTGGCGCCTCTGGCAGTGGTCGTAGTAGGACATGTCCTGCGGCGGCGGCGCGTCGTACATCCTCGCTCCCTTCTTGCCCTCCTCTTCTCTTCTCTTCTCTTCTCTTTTCTGCGGGGTTCTACCTCAGTTCTCTGCTAAACTTGTGAAGAGCAACGGATGCAGACGGGCTCTTTACTTATAGACCAACCAAACGCAGGAGAAGACGCGTTGTCAATGCCAAGGGAGTCACCTTGGAAGCACCCAATAGCTTGCATCCATCACATGCAGACCAGGAAATTAAAAAAACAATATTACGGTGGACGGAGGCGCGGGTATATTAATTTCTATATCTGCATATGCATCCATGACTTCTAGTATTAGCTTCCTTCGCGTCCAAGAATCGTACGCAATTGTCATTTATTCAGTTATATAATCAATGAGGAATCCTTTTGATATATATATGTAGTAGATAATAATATCTATAAAATCTGTAAGATAGGAGTATGTAGGATGCCACACACTAGTCCGGGAAAAGTTCAAAACAACACTCAAAAAACCCGCGTGCAAATGGATGTAGTTTAACTAAACCGCCAAGTCATCATAGAAAGAGACGCCTTTTAGCATTTGTATAGTAGTCCAGGTTTTAGTTTAGGCAAATAACCAATGCTAGTCACCAAAGAAAGAGACGCCTTAATTTGTATTTACAGTACATTATATATAGAGTCCGTCCAGGTTTCTCTGCAGCTCACATTTTCACCAAACCTGAACCCTGACCCCCTGTATGTCGTTGAGCTCATCTGATTTTGTCATTGCATGGGGCCCCTCTGTCTTGCATTGTGAAGGTAAGTGGGGTTCCGTATCATTTCATCCTCAGCGACGATTATATAGGCCTCACCAAGGCTCAGCATCATTTAATTGTCCCGTGTAGACATGTAGTCCAGAGGTTTAGTTTGTTTTTCGGTTCACATGTTGTTTTCACCTAACCTTGTATGCTCGCTCGTCAAGTCACGGTGTCGCTGATAATAGAGCTGTCCTTGTCAGGATCAGATCATGTGACACATTGTGAAGTTTAGGACTAAGTGTATTAGATATGATATCAGGGAGGGGCATCTCGCTCTTGGATGAGGACATGAGCGAGGTTGGCGTGTGAGCAAGCTGAAGATATGGCCCGGCTGGGAGCTTGTTGCCATGTGTGTGTGCTACAACTTGCCACATGTGTGCTATTTATGTGCTAGGTTGGCACTTGGCAGTTGGCTTGCTCGAAATTGATGGCGGAAGTCCAGGATACGAATTCGTATTATATTGTACTCCGTTTCCGTTGGGTTGGAACGAAGCTGTTGGCTTGCTCGAAATTGATATGGCAAAATTGAAGGCCAGGATGTAAAATGTCTCTGAATCCTTCCTCTTGTGTATTCTTTTGGAACCTTTGGAGCTTTGCTTGTGATATATCCATTCGATGTCTCTGAAAAGATGACATCTCCAAGAGATATATATGACAGAGCTAGTGTTGCAAAGAAAAACGGCGTCAATGCAAACACGGTGAAAGCTACACGACGAAGTTGCAAAATATGTCATCGGAGAGAATCTCTCCTGATATGCTGATCCAAAATTCCAAGCCCGCTTGATTAAACATATTCCTTAGCGCCTAAGAGATGAGACTGGAGCGAAGACTCTGACTCAGACTACTAGTTATAGAGCTTAGAATTATTGGCAGCGCAACGCTAGCTTGTGGTCACGTCCTATTGTTCATCGCGAGAATTTCTCCGTCCCGTTGCTGACCACGACCATCGGACGTTGTACATAGAGTACGTAGCGTTGTCTGCATCGATCGGCATGACAAGCCGTCACGGCCTCGCTCACGCGTACGGGGCCGATTTTTTTTTTTTTGACCAGCGTGGAACGCACAGCGCCGGCGTGTCTAGCAGTCATAGCATGCCAGTATGCCACCACGTACGAGTACGACCTGCATGGTGATGGCTACGATTTGTACGCGAGCTAGGATTAGCGGCCAACGATGCTACAATTGGCAGCAGATCACTGTCTGCTACCGGCGCGCGATTACCTACGTGGAAGGTGGACACAGTTTTGCGTCCGGCTGGACGAAACCATCGATTCATACGGGTGGAAAAGCGAAAGCGATGGAATTGTAGTAGGGCGGTCAAATGAGAGGTGGCCACTTGGAGTTGGATTGAAGAGGCGTACGTGCTCCCTCTAATCCACCCAAGAAACAACTTTGACTAAATATATAAAAAATATATATTAATATTTATGTTACAAAATTAATAGTATTCGATAGATATTTGAATCTATTTTTTATAAAAAATCGAGACACAAATGTTGTATATATTTTATACAAATTCGGTCAAACTCGTGATACAAACACTTTTTTTTGGACGGAGCACCTTAATAGTTGTAGCTTTCGTGGATGAATCATCGGGTTGATCGGGTGGGGTCGCCGCGCGTGCAGCTAGCTGCATGCTGCATCGGGGTGCGCGCCGGCGGATTGGGGTCGCACGGCGGCGCCGGTGAGCCGGTGTGACGCGGATGGCAAGTTGGCAACGGCCAACGGCCGACGGAGATCCTGGTCTTCAGTGTGGGCTGTAATGGGCCTTCTACTTCCCACAATACCTCGCGTGAGTAAGGTGGGCTCTGCGTGGGCCGTAAGGATGAGGAAGGTGGGCTGACCGAATACCTCGCAGAAGTAGATGGGCCGTAGGAGGTGCGTGTGAGATGATTTTTTTCACCTCAATTTGGCAAAAATATATGGTCCGAAAAAATTTGCAAAACTATACATCTGGCGCCGTGGGGGACGGCGTTAGGGACCTACCGCCGTGCCCCATGGTTGTAGGAGGCGCGCGGTGCGTAGCAACTCCTGCCGTCGTGGTGGCCGCGGCGGTAGGAGGCGCGCGGTGCTTTGTAGCATCTCTGCCGTCGTGGGCCGCGGTGGTAAGGGTCCACTCTCTTTTCAAAAATTTGTAAACTGAAATCGAGATAGTATATCAACTATTTGACTATGAAGATGACTGCAAATGGAAAAACTTTGAAATACAAAGTTTTAGATCTCATCAAAATCTACAATTTTCATATAAAGTTTACCTCCATCCGAGGTCAAACAAAAAAATTACAAATTTTTGAAAAGAGACTGGACCCCTACCGCCGTGCCCCATGGCGGTAGGAAGGCGCTGCAGTGCAGCGCTGTCGGGGACAACCATAAGAGTCCCCAAAACAACTAGGGGAAACCCGCTTAAATTCATAAAAAACAAACGCAAACGAACCTAAACACGCGCGCAAAACAAACCCACGGACCCACGGCCCACCAGATAATCGGCCTAGCCACCCTCGGGTGGAACTCCGCTCCGCTCGAGGGGTATGGCGCCGCCCTGGTACAACTTCGCCCCACTCGTGGGCCGGTCGCCCCCTCGAGTGAGGTTCCGTCTCGCTCGAGGGTCGGACGTCTCCTCGATCGGGACTCCGCCTCGCTCGGGGGCCCGAACGCCCCCCCTCGCGCGAGGCCCTGTCTCGATCGAGAGCCGAGTGCCCCCTCGTGCGAGTTTCCGTCTCGCTCGAGGGCATCACAGACCCGCCGCCTCCATACTTACTCCTCCGGCAGGGGCATTTAATGTACTGACATTTGCAGGCGCCCAAGTCAAAGGCGAATCCATGCCACTACGCGCCTGGGAATCATGCCCCGGCACTGCTCCGCCAACTCCCGTGGTGAGGCCATTCCCGCCACTGTGCGACGCTGTGCGGCATGGTCAGCAACAACCCCGTGGCACTGTGCCACCCACTCCCGTACGGCCGGCGCGCCGCACCCTCGAGGAAGGACGGCGGAGCCCTCGAAGGGAAGGTGAGCAGCTACGCCACGCCCGTGCAAGAACAACGCCGTGACGCCAGGCCAGCGGGGTCGGTCACCTCCGTCGCCATCGGCCCTGTGCGACCATCACTGCCGTCCTCGACGCCATCCCGACCACTGCATCACCATCCCCGACGTTGTAGAAGCGTGTGGCGACGGGACGCCGCCACGCTAGCTACTGTACCTCCGTACAGCCTCGCGTCAACAGCACCCTCGAGTCCTCACACGGGCGGTCGCTGAACAGGAAACTCCTACACCACCACCCTCGAATCCGCTCCTGGACACGCACAGGACGCGTCATGACGCCCCGCCAGAAGCAAGATTCGCCAGAACGGCCGTCTACTCCGCGACGTTGTACACCATATCTCTACACGTAGGCGAAATAGTGCGGCACGCTTGTAGACTGTCGCCTCCTTGACCTATAAAAGGAGGGGTAGTCCCCTAGCCGCGGGAGGGGACGATGGACAGCGATCACTCACACGCTTTCTGCCTTCACCACGATATTGGCACTTGCCTCAATCAGTATCTCTGGGACCTGGAGGCCCGACCTCCTCTCCCGCCTCGCTTGTAGCCCCCCCTCTACGAGCACCACGATGCAACGCAATATAGTGCCCCGAGCACACCTCTGCTGGACGTACGGCCTCCGGCCGGAACCAAGATAAAAACCAGTGTCACTAGTTGCTTAGCAACAGCCATCGAGAGATAGATCTCGAAGCGGGGCTACTTTCCGCACCGATAAGCGCACCTCCTACCGTCGTGGGGCACGGCGCTAGTTCCCCGCCGTCGTTAGCCCCGGGCGTTCGGTTCTAACCGAACCGTTCGGTTCGGTTCTTCGGTTATCCCAAAACTTCGGTTCCCAGAAAATTGGAACCGAAGAGAGAACCGTTCGGTTCAGTTTTGGTTCGGTTCTGTTTCGGTTCTAACCGAAGGAACCGGAGGAGAGAGGGGAGTGCGGGCGCGCGGAAGAGAGCGGCGGGGCACCACCGTCGTCGAGCTTTGAGGAGGATGGAGCGAGAGAGGGAGCATGTGCGCCCGCGGTGGATGGCCGACGCCGGATGGCGGCCGGCGGGGAGTTCCTACGGGCGACGCCGGTGGCGCGTAAATCCAAGAGGAAGGTGTTCTGCCGGCCGCCGCACCTCGTCGAGCGTACGCCCGGGAGGCGTGCACGGGCCCCGACGATGTCCTCATGTGGGCGCGGCGCGAGGGCCGAGGGGGGGGTGTCGCCGCCGCCGCCGACGGCCGACCGCGCGAGGATGCGCGTCCGGTGGGGCGCGACGAGCCGCACTAGGGGGCGCGAGCCGTCGAGTGGGCGGGGGCTAGGGATGGGGGCGGTGCGGTAAGAGAGGGCGACGGGGGTGGCTCGCGGTACGATGGAGATTGGGGGTCGGAGGGGCGGCGCGCAACGTGATAGCC
Source organism: Cenchrus americanus (assembly GCA_947561735.1). NCBI lineage: Eukaryota > Viridiplantae > Streptophyta > Magnoliopsida > Poales > Poaceae > Cenchrus > Cenchrus americanus. The sequence goes on from OX387240.1 coordinate 81,258,946, forward strand.
ATGGGGACGGGGGTCGGGGTAGGGCGGCACGCGGCGCAATTGACCGGCCGACCGCGGTGGGTGGGTGGGATTTAGGGTTTCTTTGTTGGGCTTTACGTTAGGCGGGCCATATTGGGTTGAATATAGACATTGCTCGGTTCTTTCGGTTAACCGAGAATAAACCGAGGAATTTCGGTTCCGGGCGAACAGAACCGAACCGAAACCGATTTTTTCGGTTCCGGTTCTTTCGGTCCCGGTTCCCGGTTCTTTCGGTTCGGTTTTCGGTCCTCGGTTTTTCGTGCCTGTGGCTAGCCGTCGTCCCCCACGGCGCCGGATGTATAGTTTTCATATATTTTTGAAAAAGGAAAGACAAATGTAAAAAAAGAAAAAAAAATCGTGAGAGAACGAACGAACCTGGGCTCTGAACTGAACTGGGCTTACTCAGATACGCATCGACCGACTTTGGCATCATCAACGCACGCAGCCTGCTTGACGACGACACCAAACCTGTTGTGTTGTCAGCACACAGCAGCAGTGAGTAGATAGCAGACAAGATCCGTCCTCGGAACTCCCGACGACTGCCAAAGCCAGCGACCACGATGCTATGCTTCTTGTCCTCGGCCATGCCGGCGGCATTTGCCATCCGTCCAAAGGGGCTCTCCATGTCTCCATGCATCGGCGCCGCCCTTCCCTGACGCCGCCGCCCGCGCTGCCAGGAACTGGATCGACGTGTGTCCTCCGGCACCTGATGCGTGTGCTTTGGCATATACTACTATGCGGCACGCATTGTTGACCTCTATACGACTCTTGTGATCTTCCGTCGTTTCCACCACCGTCTTCGACAGCGACACGCCGACGGTGATCGATCACTGCCGACGCTGTTAGCACACACACGCACTGACGCACGGCCGGCCGGCGTATATATGTGTCATAGTTTTCCTCCCCAATACACACACACGCGCGCACGCATGGTTCGGTCATTGCCATGCAAAGTACGTGCGAGCGCATCCATCTCTTATCGTACGCCGCCGTCCATCGTCCGATCCGGCGGGCTACTACGTACCGACGAAGCCATCGACGAAGACCTTGCTTGGTAGCTGCTCCAAACCACCCAGCAAAGCTTCCCGTCGTGTTCTTGTTTGCTTCATCATGGCAGCCTACGTGTACGTGCGGCATGTCCTTCCCACTCGTGCGGAGATTCCGTGAAAAAATAAACACAAGTGATCACTATTAATCCCCCCCCCCCCCCGCCCCCCATTACAAGGGCCAACCACCAGAAATTATTTCGGTATTTATTTCAGGATTTAATACAGTGGTAGGTGACGTGCCTGTTGACAACGAGGTAGTCAATCTTGAGGATTAGCCGACACAATCTTACGAAGGTGCTCGTATGGGGTATGTCGTGTGTTCGTACAGATGAGTATGTGTGCGTGCATGTGAACATCTGCGCATGTTCTATGTGATTAAAAAAGGATTATGGTGGCTTTCATAGCACAAGTTCGTGGCTATCTATGCAGGTGTGAAGTATACAAAATTCTCGGATCAAACTTTGATCAACCGCACGGGGCCGGGGTGCAGTGTCCGGAAACCACATTCTATTGCATTTACCTATTTGTCCTCGGAACCCAACAATTAATTTCCACGCCCTCCACTCTGAATCAGTTGACGTTTCTTCAGGAAATCACAACCGTTTAGACTTTTCTTTTTTGAAAAAAAAATTATCATAAGGTTGTCATAAATTTAATTCTTTTTTCTAAAACCAAAGTGGACATTTCAAGCACTTGAATTCAAGCTAAAATCGGCCAAATTAAATAGAGCCTCGCTAGTCGCTCCTATAGTCTGGCTGCGGCATTTCCAACCAGAACTTACTCCCTAGGTTTGGTAAATAAAGTCATTTTGGACATGATTTGAGTCAAACATTGGGAATATAAATCATGAATAACTTTTAAGTCATTAAGTTTGGAAATGTGAAAACTACATGAATAGATTTGTCTTGCAAAATACTTTCATAAAAGTATTCATATGTTAGTTTTTAACAAATATTTTTATAAAAATAAGAAGTCAAGTTGTCTTGGGAGACGGTAATGTCGTTGTCTCTAAACGACTTCATTTACCAAACCTGGAGGGAGTATTGGTTACTATTTGATTATTGTTACGGCCGGACTCCATATAAAATGGCGTCGATTTGGACGAAACCAAAACTGCACGCAGCTGCCACAAATTCTTGCCAGCCTTCCTACTTGGACCACGGATGCTTTGCTTTGTTCCATGTCCGGGCCGGCCAGCCACAGCCCAACGTACGTGACCGGCGATCTGAATATTGTGAGAAAGACGGTCCTCTCCTCCACCCTAGTTCATGGAGCTGGAAGCAATGTACAACACCACGTCCTTTTCAATTCGCAGCGACAGACAAAAAAATAAACGAGTAGAAAATGAAAAATGACATCCTCCCAATATTCAAACTCGACGGGCACCTCTGCATGCGGCCTCGAATTCAAACGATTTTTATTCCCGTGGCCGGGACGGTTTGAGACTCTTGCTCTCTCTCGAATCTCGATCGTGGCATATATATGCAGCAGAATGAATACGACCATGCACGCATGTTGAAATTGCTGCCACTCGACGGGTCCATTCGTCTTTGGCTTTCCGATCGAAAAAATTGAAGCAACCCGTCCGTTTCGTCCTGCGCGGCTCTTCAATATTCGCCTAACTCACATATGAGTACGATAGGTTGTTTTCTTCCGAAAATGCACCAACAAAGCATTGCAAATGGAGCGCCCAAACCAAGATTCCCATGCGGTTTTCGGCGCATTCCCAGTAATCCTGAATTCCTGACGACAATGCCTGATACGATACGATATGATACGACTACGACATGAAGCGAGAGGCGGCGACAGTGCAAAATTTCAAGCTGCAATCCGGGGTCAATCAATGGAGCGTGCATGGAAAAGGGCAAATCGGAAAGAGACGCAGCTCCAGCTCCTCTGTTTCGTGGCTGGCTGGAAGGTGACTAGGTGAGGACTGAGGGAGAGGCAGAGAGTAGCACGGTTTGGTGGTGCAGGTCGTTGGGGCCCGACCTGAAAGCCGCCCGGCCACCGGCCCCCGGAGGCCGTGCACGTGGCCACCGCCACCTGCCAAGGCCCGCCAGCCACCCCCGCCCCCTGCTTCGCGAAGGCACCACCGGTTCCCAAACTGCCCCTGCTTGGAACTGTCAGCATCGGCGGCGGGCTGATCGCGGTGGCGCCGCTGCCATCTGTCAAACCTGGCTTCTGGCATCGCCTCGCGACGCGCGGCTGGGTCGAATTCAGTCAGCCGCGACGCCGCGCCGCCCGTCATGTCGGACGACGACGCCGCGGGGGAATTCGATTCCATCCACCCCGTTGCGCTTGCGCGCGCGGCGGATGAATGGCACGGGGGCGTCTTCCCGCCGCGTGCCGCACGCCGGTCACGACGGGCGAGCGAATCGTGTGCTTCCCGACGTGGAAGCGTTCCGACACCACGATATTGCGTTTGCAACATAAAACTCACCCTTTTTTTTATTTTCAAAACGCGGGCTTCCAAATTTTAGAGTGCTGGTTTTATTTTTAGCAGTCCATCCAACAAAATATAACACTAAAATATCAGGAAGTACCAATTATATCTTTATCTTTAGCTAATATTAAAACAAGGATTGATTCTGCCTAATTTTTTGGTACGTCATCTGAAATCGAGTAGGATACGTAATCGAGTGGGATACTATTTATTATAAAATTTGACTGTGATAACGCACGGGCATTGTGCTAGTGACACTAAAATATCATGAAGTACCAATTTGGTAGGACCTACAACAAATTTTAAAAACAATGTTTTAATTCAGTAAGGGTGTGTAAGTAATTTTGCATAATTAATATGAGTGGCTCCGATCAGGGTCTCGAGCAACCTCAGCAATGGTGGCATGTCATGCTCCACTCCAGCATGCGAGAGCAGCCGCAACATTGGTTTTCTGGGTGCTTTAGGGAGAGAAAAAATGTTATGTGGCCGCTCCATGCTGGAGCGGGTGTTAGAAGGTGACGCTTTGGAGCAGTAGCTGCTGAGTTTTGCACCAGCGCTAGGATTTCTACAGCAACACCATTGGTGGATAGGGGAGAGAGTGTGAAGAAAAGGTATCTCAACGATTTTTTATTCGGTTGGAGCAACAGATAGAAGGAGGTTTCACACTGGAGTAAAATGGTCTGCACTTTATTCTGATAACATCCACCTCATGTTCTCTCCCCGGATGACTATACGCTGCAGCTGCTCTGAACCACATCCGCCTTTGTCAGCACTAGGTGAGACCCACACATTCAGTAGGTGAATAGCAATGGTAGCACCATTATCCTAGAATAGATGTTTATTAATGCTTGGGGTGCAGTGTACTACCTACGCTCTTAAATATATAACACCATTGACCTTCTTCATTAGTGTGACTATTCGTCTTTTATGCAAATATTTTTCCAAATCGCTAAACTTATAAGTTAAATCTAAAGTGCATGTGACAATAGACATAATGATACATATTTTACTTTAGTTAACTAACTTGTTCCACATATATTGATGGTCAAAGTTGGAGTAAAAAGTCAACGGTGTCATATATGTAAGAACGGAGGGAGTATACAAACATGTATACCATGGTGTATGTGTTAGACGCCAATACCCATAATTTCCTCTATAAAAATACTTATACATACTCAATGACAAGCATGTAAAACCACACGCTTTTTAAACAAATATCGATTCTAATTTCTATTTTGCTTTAACTTCTTTTGAATCAAGGAATTTCTGAAGTTAGCAATACACTTATACACTTGATGGACATAAAAGTACCAAAGGTAAGTGTGTTGCTTGTGTGTTCTACTCCCTCACTCCAACTTGTCCATTTTGACTGTTCTAGATTCATAGATAGATATTATCGTACAAATAGAAGTAGACATATGTTATATTACATGCATAGTAAAACTATGCAATTGAAAAAGTTAAAACAACCAACAATTTAGAATAAAGAAAGTATAATGCTCCTACAACCTAGAAAGCCTCATTAGAAATGCAACATCATACTATTTGCTAATTACTGCCACGACCGTCACCACTCACCAATCATTTGTAGCCGTTTCACATCAGAAACATCGCTCTCCTAGCTATACATACCATCAACGAGTATCCGTGGTCGAAACCAATTTCGTGCAGAACCATCGAGCACAAAAACCTGGACCGGTGGTGTCCGGGGCCCACACGCGCTGTAGGGGTATTCCCGTCCTTTCGCCACGACCGTATCCCATACGCATACGACCTCCGTGAGGCCCCCGCGTGTATATATATATGCTGCACGCAGCACGCGGCTTCCACTAACGGCTCTGCGTCGTGACCGCCGCGTTGCAGAGAAAAAAAGAGACAGAGAGAAGAGGGAGGCAAAGAAAAAAAACTCGCATCTCTCTCTCTCCGTCTCGCGTGTGAGGTGGCGAGCCCGAGGAGCGGAGGCCACAAGTCCAATCCGCCCGTATCTAATCCGCTCGAGCGCCGGGACGAGCGGAAGGGGAGTCCAGCAGCGTCGGGGGCGGGCTTGATTCGGGGGACCTCGTTCTCCTGTGCTTCGAGGTGAGTTCCCGGCGATCTGCTAGCTGCGAGTTTGTCCGGGCCGCGCGGCGGTGGGGGGTTGGGGTGGCGGATTCCTGCCTGCATTCCGGTTTCTTGGGCGCTTAGATCTGGCGGTTCCACGCGGAGTTCTGTCCGTGCACGGATGCTGGGGATTTCTGTTACAATCCGTGTTTCTCCGGGTTCGAATTCGCGGGAATCGCTGGGGGGGGGGGGGGGGGGGGGGGGGGGGGGGGGACTGGCGTGAAATGCTTGGATTCTAGGCGGCGTTTTGCTCGCCATGAATTGGTTACGAACAATGGTACGGTCTCGGATGTTGGGGTCCGTGTGGATTCGCCGGCAATGTGCCTCTGTTCTTGCAGAAAAATCGGAGCTTTTCTGCGGATGCGTTCCGTTTAATTGGATTGGGAACGTTAGGCCAGCTGGCTTCAGCTGTATTGTTAGAAAAAAGGGTGTGATTTCTATGGGCTAGCAGGCAGCTGTTTGCCACCGAAACACATCCTGGCCAAATGATCTAATGGAGTTGCATTGCCCCCCACCTCCGAATTGATTCCTGTGGGCTCAGCCCGTTTTAATATCCTTTGATACTCGCCTTCTTTTGCCCCCAAAGTTACATCTTTTAGCAGCTGGAGGGTGGATGCATCCGGTGGCTTATGGCTGAACTTATGCCCTTCTAATTTCAGAAAGTACTTGTGTTCTCATATTTTCTGCATCAAATATTGAGATGTTTATCGCTTCTTTCTGTAGCTAGCTATCGATTCTGGAAGTCCCAAAGTGGGAATTTTAAGCCATCGTAGTCACATAATAGCTGTGTTCCCTTAAGAGATCCTATTCACGAGAATGCAATGAAAAATAGGAGGAAAGCTGCTCATGTTATATATTCTCATAAAGCTTTTGTTCCTGTTGATCATTTGTTCAGGTTGGCACTTTGAGTGTGTGATCTCGGCTTGTTTGAATCCTGAAGCACGGTTGAGCCATGGCAGGGTCCCTTGCTGCCTCAGCCTTCTTTCCTGGCCCAGGGGCTTCCCCAGCAGCGGCTGTCAAAACATCAAAGAACATGGGTGGTGAGTTACCGGAGAATTTGAGTGTCCGTGGTATTGTCGCAAAGCCTGGTGCCCCTTCTGGGAACATGCAAGTGAAGGCTCAAGCACAGGCCCTTCCCAAAGTCAATGGAACTAAGGTTAACCTCAAGAATAGCACAGACAAGGAGGAGACAATACCCTACAGTGCTCCCAAGACATTCTACAACCAACTTCCAGATTGGAGCATGCTTCTTGCGGCTGTCACTACCATCTTCCTGGCAGCAGAGAAGCAATGGACATTGCTTGACTGGAAGCCCAAGAAACCCGACATGCTTGTTGATACATTTGGTTTTGGTAGGATCATCCAGGATGGGCTGGTGTTTAGGCAGAATTTCTTGATTCGGTCCTATGAGATCGGTGCTGATCGTACGGCTTCTATAGAGACGTTAATGAATCATTTACAGGTGACATCATTACACCATAAATTTCCGGTTTCTTATTTCGGTGCATTTTGGTTTCTTTGAGTCTTACACTATTTTGCATTTTTCAGGAAACAGCTCTAAACCATGTGAAGACAGCTGGTCTTCTTGGAGATGGTTTTGGTGCCACGCCAGAGATGAGCAAGCGGAACTTGATCTGGGTTGTCAGCAAAATTCAGCTTCTTGTTGAGCAATACCCCTCATGGTACGTTTCTGGAAACCGTAAATTACCTTATCCATTTCTTAGAAAACACATATTTTTCTTCACTTTCAACCAAATTTCTAACCGTTACTCTTTACGTTTGGAATTCCTTATGTTTTTATCCTTGCATGCGGTTTCTAAATTACATCTGTTGCGTGTGCTACAATAGTGTTATTATATGTTAGTAAATTAGCTCAAGAAAATGCCCTAAAAAATAGCTCAAGTAAAATGTCTTGTAGCTCAATTCTTTTTCGACTGATTGTTGTGCATTTTGTAGTTAGATTGGTCATGAAGGATGCAAGTGTGAATACTTCTTATATAATTCTGGCCGTATGCACTTACCTTACTGAATAGCAGCACAAATATTGCTCAATTGCTCATGATCCACCCTTGGTACAAGTGTCACGGTCAAGTCTTCCAAACTGTGGTTTGTTTTATTAAAAGAACAGGACTTTGGAGTTGTGCCTCTTTAATATATGGATTCAATGTTTATCTGAAGATAAAATTGTGCATGTGGCTTAAGTTTTACTAGTAAATAAAATAATCCTAACTAGCAATTAGAAGCTTAAGAAAACAACTTCGCTACCAATTTGCGGATTTTATTGGCCTGCAGGCTGCACAGATGAGCAAGGTTATTGCTCTCTTTTTCTTTGCCTGTTACTCTCATAGCCTGCATAATGCAGCACCTTATAATGATCACTGCGCCCAAACAAAACACTGTTAGGTGTCCTATATTAGTATAAGACTATTGTTCGGCATGATTGAGTCCATACTCAGTGAACATTTTGAAAGTATTTGGTTAAAAACATCTAGGTGTTGGGAGTTCATTTGTTAGGTATATTGTTCGGCATGATCGAGTCCATACTCAGTGAACATTTTGAAAGTATTTGGTTAAAAACATCTATGGTGATATATTAATGGCTTAGGTCTGCTGGATTAAGTGGCATTGTCCATGCCTCTTGAATGTATGAATAAAAAATATCTGATAAGTTGTACACCACAAGAGATCTGAAGTGGCCTTTATTGGTGAATCGTCTTAATAAATAATTGTTGTGGGCTGCCATATCCTTGATCTGGATCGGTAGACTCACTGCATTTAATTTACTATTTAAATAATTAGTTTCCTCACAAAATCAGTAGCTGTTACTACTTTCATTTGTTCAACTGGCAAGTTGTCGATTTTAAGTATACCTTGTTGAAGAAAAGGAAAAATAATTTCAACTGCAGTTTTGTGGTGCAGATATAGTTTCGGATGCTCTTTAATGGGCTGCAAATTGCATGATATTTTTTAAAAGAAAATTGTCTGTATAATTTTAGGGGAGATATGGTTCAGGTGGACACATGGGTAGCTGCTGCTGGCAAAAATGGCATGCGTCGAGACTGGCATGTCCGTGACTACAATTCTGGCCGTACGATCTTGAGAGCAACAAGGTCTGGAATTTTATTTGTTTTTGCATTTATCGGTTCTCCTTCTGATGAGGAAGAACTGCCAAATTATGACCTGCTTGCCTTTTGAATTTTTGGTGCAGTGTTTGGGTGATGATGAATAAGAACACTAGAAGGCTTTCGAAAATGCCAGATGAAGTTAGGGCTGAGATAGGCCCATATTTCAATGGTCGCACAGCCATATCAGAGGATCAAAGTGAGAAGTTGGCGAAGCCAGGAAGTGCATCTGATGGAGATGCTGCGAAGCAGTTCATGAGGAAGGGGCTCACTGTAAGTTACATCCACTCTTTCTCGCTTTGCTGTCATGTACCTCGGTGATCATGATTTTTATCACGCGTTAAGATTTCTCATGGAACTCCATTATGTGCAACAGCCTAGATGGGGAGACCTTGATGTCAACCAGCATGTGAATAATGTCAAGTATATTGGTTGGATTCTTGAGGTAATTTCTTCCAGCCCTACCACTTTTCATCTTCTTTAATGGCCACTGCTCTGGCCATGTGGTGGTTGATAAGATCCCACTGGCATGACATAAATAAAGTTTATAAAGTTTGTGCAATTGTTTATTGTGTAACTGGACTGCTAGTACACAATCAATTGACCTGTACCTGTAAAGTAGATTTGTTTAATGAAGTGATTCATGCATCGATGCTCTTAATCTTTGCATATTTTCCTGTGGTGATCAGATGCCTGAATCCTTATCATTTCACCTTTCATGCCCCCCCAGAGCGCACCAATTTCAATCCTGGAAAAGCACGAGCTTGCAAGCATGACACTGGACTACAGGAAGGAGTGTGGGCGCGACAGCATCCTGCAGTCCCTCACCACCGTGGCGGGCGAATGCGAGGACGCTGCAGATTCCACCATCCAGTGCGACCACCTGCTGCAGCTGGAGTCGGGGGCCGATATTGTGAAGGCGCACACGGAATGGCGGCCCAAGCGGGCGCACGGCGGCGAGGGAAACATGGGTTTTTTCCCAGCCGAGAGTGCATGAAAACACCCCCCCTGAAGCTGAACCGGCCGAGCAAGAATGTGGTGGAGGGGGGCTCCTGCGTGTGAAGAGCGAAAAATCTAAGTTATGGCTAGTACCCAGAACGAGTGCGCCTGGTCGTGAGAAGTTTGGCTTGGCTTGGCTTGCTGGGGAACGCCGCATTATCAACCTGGGACGGCGGAAGTTGCGAGAGCATTGGGAGGAGGATGTGACGAAGCCCAGGCAGGGGGAGAAGATGAATGGAGAAGGGACTTTATTACAGCAAAACGGGGAGGGTGACTACTGAGAGTTTGTGCTGTGATGCCGATTGCTGAACGGAGGAGCAGCAGGAGCTGGTTTGGTGCCGGAGCAAAAGATTGTCCTACAGGGGGGACAGTGTTAGTAGTGGTTTTTTTAGGCCAGGTTGGGTGTGTAGAAGGCATTCCCTTTGTAACAGCCTAATTTTGTACATTCTTACCGTCTTAATCCTATCCTATTGGTTGGTTGAATCGCAGCCCTCCTGCGCTTCCATCCATGATGAATTCTGGGCCATTTTTCGTGCACCCTTTTGTTTGTTTGTGTGTTTCGTCTTTGACTGCCAGTAGATCTGCATCCTTGAGCTGCAGTCCCTGAAGCTGATCTTCCTGTCCTTTATTTTTCTGCGCTAATGGATGGAAGAGTCTCTCTAACCGTGCGGTTGGTTCTTGGATGGAGCAAGGTATAGCGACGTGTAACCTGCGCTTGGGTTTCTCCACACCGTTGGCTCCGGCTGCGTTGGCGTGCTCGGTTGCATCGCAGCCGAGCCGAGGTCACCGTGAAAACGACGCCCCCGTCGCCGTCGGTTTGCAGGCGACCTTGGAAGCTTCGGCGGACGAAAGGTCTCTCGTTGTTACAACAACGCTTTCGGCGACGGAGATGACGAGCGCGTGCGCGCGTCGCGTATTCTGCGTTGCGCCGTCGCCAACGGCTTGTTTGGTGAGATGCGGTCACGGGGACAAGAGGGCGAGGCCGCAAAGAGAGAGAAATGGAGGAGGTGTCGTGACGCGTCAAGCAACGGGAAAGGTTGGGTGGCGAGGAGCTGGCGGTGGGTGTGGGTGTGGGTGTGGCCGTGCCGTGTGGTGTGGGTGGCGCCGCCCGGACACGGCGGTGGCATGGAGAGCTGGACGGACGGACGGACGGGGCGGAGCTGTGCTGTGTGCTGCCGGACCGAACCAACCAACCCACCTGCATGGCTGCATATGCATTTGGTGCGGTGAGCTGGCCAGCTGGGCTGGGCCCCGTGACAGCAGCAGCAGCAGCGCGCCGGCGGAAATGGGTTCTGCCGCCGTACGAGGATGCTTCCGTTTCTGACCAAAGCATCACACGTGACTGTGAACCAAGCAGTGACTGTTACGTGTCTTTGGAGTTGGGGGTAAAAAACTCAAAAGTCGCACAGGCACACAGCTAGTATCTGCTCCCGGCGGCAAAGGCACGCTGTGCCGGCGTCGCCGCCGCCGTGCCGGTCCGGTGTGGCCTGATGGCGACTTCCGGAGGTCTCTGTCCGCCGGCCGCACGGTGCGGGATGGCGGCGCCGATGGCGACGCGCGCCGGCCGGCCGGCCGGCTCAATGGGCCGCGGGGATCGCAAGCCCCTGCGGCCGGCCGGCACGCCGCGCGCACATGGATGTGATCTCTCATGGGGAGTGATGGATCTCTTGATGGCGATCGACGGGGACCCCGGCCAGCCCCGGACGGGTGCGAATTGAACCCGCGCTGCTGCTGCTGCTGCGAGCCCGCGACGCACGGACGCGATCGGATCGGCCGGGGGGCAGCGGCTACTGTTTGCCTCCCTGACGCGGCACAGGAATGGGTGGTTCGCGCATTCATCGTCTCCCTGCTGCTGTGCGCCCTACTGGCCTCGTCTCCCCCGAGATCCCGAGACACTGCTCGCCGTCGTAAAACGTACGTACGGCTGCGGTACTGTCGCCGCCGCCGCTGGCCATGCGTGTTTAGTGCTTACAGAGTTACAGTAGGCTGTGCTTTGCGTCGTGTAGTGGAGGACAATGGGAAGTGAGGTACGCTTGTGAATGCTACGCTAATCAGAATCTCCAGAACGCCGCGTGCAAAGCACTCGCCTGCGAATCAGAATCGGACATGGATAAAGGAGAAAAAATAAAAAAAAAAGATGGCGGTCTGTTGTAGTGGGACTCTGGGCCAGAATTGGACCCATGGTGCAGCGGCCCGTTAACCTCCCACCGTTGGGAGCGGGCAGTGATCGCTGCTCTGTGAAGCCAGCCTCACGCCATTTCTGCCACTTTAGGACCAGGGAGGCCCAAAGGCTTTCGCCATAGCCCCCACCGGCCACTTCCAACTTGAGACGGGCGGGCCAGCTAAATCGCACCAACAGGCCCAGGATCAGAGTCCACACTAAACATCCACGTCACCTTGTACGCCCCCACTCGGGTAACAAGCTCTCGCTACTGAGCTCGGCGAGTACGTGCTCGCGACGTGGAGATTTAACCTGGTGCCGCGCGGTGTGGGTTGGCGAGGTGGGATTAAGCTTCTGGGAATGGATTTCCCCTCGCTTTCAAGCCTCGCCTGGCGCCTCTTCTTCTCAGTAAGGAGCAGGATGTTCGTCAGGGTGAAACGGTGTTACGGTGAATTTGGTGATCGAATATTGATATGCTGAGAATTCGGTCTGCCCAGCACGTATGCACGTAGTAGCTGGTGAACAAGAATCGTGATCGTGGATGAAATGAACCGAGTGAACTGCTAACACGTTAACTGGCATCACTCTTTTTAGTCTTTGCAATTCCATACTCACTTTTGCCTCAACCCCAAGTATCGAGTTTGACAGCGGCCTGCTGCAATACTCACGCAGCAATAATCACGGACGCCGGCCGCAACCACGGCGGAGGAGGTGTTGGTAGATCGCTACGTGCTGTTCGAGGACGACCTGTTCGAGAAAATCGCGGAGATGGGATCGGAGGGGCGCCGCCGTCGCTCACCGTGGTGGATGAATGACGATGATATGTTAGCGCCTTAGCGGAGCATGCAGCCAGTCCACTACTTCAATTTCCATCAATCCTTCATGTAAAGTGTTGCACCTTCGTCATCCCATCAGTGTAAATGAATCGATCAGCAGGAGTGTAATAGACAATACGACAAGTCAAATTGATGTGCACCCCATTCCAGCAGCATGTGAATGTAGTGCCAATACCAGGCTGCCTACCATCTACAACTGCTGATTCTTAGAACAAGTTTTACGTTGCAGGCTTGTAGCCATCGATCACCTTCTGCAGAAATTACCCATTGATCACCGGGCTAGAATTATACATAATCCCTTGGAGTTGCTTTAAACCCGTGCTCTAGTACAACAATGGTAAATCAAGGGCCAGGAACTAATAGGTCCAAAGTAATAGAGATCCAAGCAGACTTAAACATACATGAGGAAATATGTGAATGAAATGGAAGTAGACATGTCATAAAGGCCCTGATGGCTATACAAGGTAAGCTCCCACAACATCATCCAAAATAGAGGTCTTTTATGGTGCACAATACTACCCTGTACTACCGTTTCAAAAAGGACTCGTATATATTTGCTAGACACCAAATGCCTGATTTTTAATTCGGTAATGCTTGGCCTCGTACGTCCGACGCGCGTCTCCCCCTCTAGACGGATTACGTGGCACAAGCTAAACCACATCCACTAGTGCGCCCACCCGCCTTATCCTTTTCACCAATGTGTCTGGACCTTATCCTTTCAACCATTTCTCCTCCACCCAACATCCCGCTCTCTCTCCTTGCACATGCCATCTGTGATCTCTCTGCGCTCTGCAAGACATGGACGGGGCGGGGAGATCTGCTCTGGGCGCCAGGGAGTAGGCCCCGCGTCCAGCCGCAGGCCGTCAGGGGCGCGGCCGAGCGCCGCCCGGTACGGCCGGGCCGCGGACCATGGACGGGGGGAGCTCAGCCCCAGGGCGCAGGGCGCAGCCATGGCGGTGGGAGATTTTGCTTTGGGCTACGGCCGAGGAGCTGGCCGCCGCTACCTCGCGACTGTGCGCAGGGGCCGCCACACCCCGAGGAGATGCCTCCCGCGAGGGAGCGGCCGGCGGTGGCCCAGGTGTCGTATGGACATCCCTGGGCCCACTACTCTGGTGGGTACCAGGACCGACTACTCGGTGGGCCCCTGGGACTACTCGACTTGTGCTACACGACACCTGATGGCGTGGAGCGTAAGGACCATGGAGGAGGAGTACTCGGATAGGAAGCCGCGCATGTCCTGAACCATGTAAAGAACTCCTAGACGTACACGACTAGTACTCTCTCCCCAAACCGACTTGTAATCCTGCCTACCAGGCAATATAAGGCGAGGCAGGGACCCCTATCTCACTCATACGCATCATCTTGTAATCACACCCAATCAATCTAGAGCTACACAACATACAGGGCGTAGGGTATTACGCACCTCGCGGCCCGAACCTGTCTAAATTGTGTGCCATGTGTCTCTTCCTTCGAGTTACCGATCTCGGTGAGGCCACATTCATCTACCTCGGGTACTCCCCTTGGTAGGTTGCCGGTCTAAAACACCGACAGCTGGCGCGCTAGGTAGGGGTTCTCGCCGAAGATCTCATGGCGAACTCGACGACTTCAATCTTCACCAAGCCAACTCCCGCCTTCAACCGTGGCGACATCTTCGTCTTCGGGTCTTGGGTCTGCACAGTTGACGGCGCCGGTTCCTTCCAACGCCGCCTCACCATGACACCCGACCTGAAGACCGGGCCGTGAAGCTTCCCGAAGTGATCGCGGGCAACCTCACCGGAAAATTCGGCGAAATTTCGCTCTACAACCAACACGCCGACTTCGAGTCCAGACCCGCCTCCAACTCGACCTCGACGTCCCCATGGGCCATCGCATGCGAGCCGGCTACTGAACCATCGCGTGCTGACGTCCCGCTCCACGAGCACTTCCCGTACGGCCTCTGCAATGCTAGCAGGGCCCACGCGGAGGCTCTCGCTGCCCGCCGGGCTGGCAAGGAGATTGTTTCCGACTACTCTTCGGACTCCAACCCCGTTTCCGGCTACTACTCAGACTCCTATTACGAGTTCGACTTCGGATCGGACCCCGACGAGCCCAATTCCGAGAACTCCACGACTGAGCAACCGCTGTCAGGACCAGCCACCGGTCTGGTTATAACATCTACACCCACCGGGAGATTCGTCTACTGGACAGACCGCAAGCCTGCAGACTTGACAGACGGGAACTCACACTGCGTCGCCTACCTCGACTCGCTTCCCTTCCAGGAGGGAACACCCCTAGCTCCAACAGAGGAGCATACTCCAACCGAGGTGGCGACTACTGACTCCGGTCTCGGTACCCCTGATCGCCAAGTCTTCATGGCTGCCGGCGAGACGCCGGAGACCTTCGGGGACACGGCCCGACCGATACTTAGAAGACATCTCGGCGGACGAGTTGTCTACCAATGCACCCGCCGCCGAAACCAACGACGACAAGAACGCCCGACGTGAGCGCAATAGGAAGCGAAATGAACGTCGCGAGACGTCTCTGCGAAACCCTCCCCGTACGGAACCTCGCAGAGACCCTCGACCAAGTCGCCAGCCGGGTGCACACCACCCCCGAACAGTGCCTCATGTCTATCACTACGGTAGCGCGTCAGGCTCAGGGGATACGCGCGGGCGAAGTCATCGCCAAGCTTGCGGAAGACGCCTACTTCATGAGAGTTGACAACAGAGTCACTGAAGTACCTCCAACCAGAGTGCGTGACCACGGGCACCACGAAGCCACTAGTCGCAGTCCAGCGGATGGTGGACGCAACCGCTCCCGAGGAGAGCAGCCACTGAATCCCAAATGTACCAAGGCATTAGCTGGAGGACCTTCTCAGGGCGGCAATAGTGCCGGCGGCGCCGGCGGAAGCCGCGACGCCGCTAGTCACGCCGACGCTGGTGGCGGAGGCGCAACGGCGGGGAGCTCCTCACACGGGGTTGGCGGGGAGAGCCGGCGGCGGGGACGATCGCGGAGGCCGGGGCCACGCGGACGAGCACGTCCGCCGGCGTCTCACGCGGTGGCTACGATGCCCGCCGCAAAATTGAAGAAATACGGCGCCAGAAGTCCTCCGAGGTAGGCTACATCGACGGCTTCACCGCCTTCTCCGCTCGACTTCGCAATCTCCTTCTCCCAGAGAAATTTAAACCTCTGGGGATCACCAAGTACGACGCGAAGCAAGACCCAGTTCAATGGCTCAGATGCTACGCCCTATCCATTGAAAATGCTGGTGGCAACAATGACACAAAGTGCCTTTACTTTCCCTTCTGCCTGGACCAAGCACCACTCACATGGCTCGAGTCGCTCGACAAGAACTCGATTGACGAGTGGGACCAGCTCAAGGCTCAGTTCACCAGCAATTTCGCGGGCGCCATGGGACGCTCGGGTACTCACATGGACCTGGCAATGGTGAAGCAGGAACAAGGCGAGACGCTACGCAAGTACATGCGACACTTCTTCGACAAGCGCGCTACGATAGTCGATGTCACCGACAAGGAGGTCATCGATCTTTTCCAAGACGGTCTTTACCACCGCCGCACCTTCGAAGACTTCGGTCGCCACCACCCGAGTTCTATCAACATGATCACCTCATGGGCCGACGAAGAAGACAAGGCAAATGCCAAGTACGACGCCATTCGCGGCAAGAGCAAACACAACACGGGCGGAAACAACAACAACTTCAGGGATCAAGGGGGTCGCAACAACAACAACTACTCGGGTCCTAACTGCAAGCGCAAGCCAGACAACACAGTCGCGGCTATCCAGCGCCCTGCGAAAGACAACTCGAAGAAGACCTCTAGCGGTTCATCGGATTATGTTACTATCCGCGTTACTGTGTAGTTGTTTTTTAAATTATTTTTCTGTGGTATTATGTTGTTTTGTCGACTGTGGTTGATCTTTAATGTCTTTAAGTCCTGTATGCATTAATGTGTACGTGTGAATTGTGATAACTATTAAAATATGAGTCAGCAGTGCTATGGGGTTTGGTCAGGTGCCCAGGTTACTCAGGCTAATGGGACGGGCCTGTGATTCCCTATTTATCAGTGGGACTTCCCGGCCCGATGAGCTGGGCGGGCTTGGGCACAGGTTAACAAGCCCGAAGGACCCGGGCCTTTAGTCGGCCCGGCCCGAGCCCGAGAAATGCTCGGGTCTAAGTGGCAGTCCGAATACACCCCAACAAAAGAAAATAACTGAGGGTGCGTTTGGCAGGACTCCCGCTATGGCTGTGGCTGTGCTGGTGGAGCGGATTCCGTGGAAGAGTTGAAGCCGTTTTGTGAAAACATTTGGCAAAACAGCTTCTACTGGTTGTGTAACGTGGAATGTGAAATGTCCATAATGCCCTTCTCTTTTCTTTTATTTCTTTATTTCTTTTATTTTCTTTTTTACTTTTTTTTTACTTTTTTCTCATTCTTATTTTTTCGGCATTCCTTATCCGCTGAGTCTTCTACTTTATGGATCTTCTCGTCCCCTTCTCGAGAGCTCCAGCGCCCTCCAGCTTTCTCGCCGGCGTCCCTCCCCCTTGTCGTCTCCCACCGGCGGCCGCCTTCCACCGCGCCGCGCCGTGCCTCCTCCGCTTCCACCGCGTCGCTCCTCCTCTGCCTCCACCACGTCGCGCCGGACTCCCACCTTTCTCGTTGACGTCTCGCTCCGCGACGCCGGCGTCGTCGTCCTCCGGCCGTGCGGCGCGCCGACCGCCTCCTCCGCCTCTCAGCACCGTCGGCCTCCAGCAACGCAGCGCGCCGGCCACGGAGTCATTTTTGCTGTTATTTCCACGAACGCTGGGGGCAATTTGTTAACCATGTGTCAGGCGCGCAGACGGAGCCGGGGGAGGTACTTTTTTGGCTCCCTCCGCCCAGAACGGCTCTAGTCACCGGAAATTCCGAGAGCTCCCTCGCGAAGCCATTTTTCCATGCCCTTTGGTAGGGCTTCATCCAAAACCAGCTACGGAGGCGGAGCTGAAGCTCTACCAAACAGACCCTGACTAAACCGGGCTCCACACGGGAGTACGGGACGGGGTACCTAATGCAGCATGGAGTTGAGAGCACAAAGAGAAGTCTCGTGCGCTGGCAGCCTCACATCATGCCATTTGCCACTGCACCCCTCGTTCCAGACCTCCCGCTGTCGGTCACGCTCGCCGCCCCGGAACTCCTGCCGTCGGCCCTGCGCACCGTCCTAGATCTCCTGATGTTGGTTTCTTCTTCTGGCGACCTCCCCCGCCACTGACCCGAATCTCCCGCCGCCGGCCTCACCTGAACGCCGGAGCCGCCGCCCTTCTGGTCGAAACGAGGCGACCACATCGACGAGGTGAGCCCGAAGTGCGTGCATGTCAGCAGGTGGAAGATAAAACGCGTTCGTACGGGGGCTCGTGCGGGAATGGAAGAGAAAATAGTGTGCAGGCGCGAGCGTAGACGCTAGCATTCGGACCCGCAACGCCTACAATTGCTGCTGCGCCTGCTCGATATAAGGAATAGAAGACTACTTGAGAGGTACGTGTAAACCAGGTATTATCCGCATAACGCACCGGTGCCGGATATCCAACGGCAACGTGGGTTCAACACAAATTCAAATCTTTTGCAGCCTGTTAGTTTGACCGGTGGCTAGTACTTATTTGGTTAGTTCGAGGAAAAAGCAGAAAAGATCTTCTTGGATCCCGGTTCTTAGTGGTTGGTCATGAGAGAAAAGGTGGTTGATAAACCTACGAACAGGCCGTGTCTAAGGACGGGCAGCGGGCAGCCCCACATGAGCAGAAAATGGTAGCACCCGCATTAGGAAGCAGCAGCCACCACTATACAAGTACTGACCAGAAAATGTGTTACCAAATGTATTAGGAAGCCACGTTCTGTATATGCCAATAGCCAACTAGGGAGACAGAAACATATCCTGCTATTAACAGGACCCAAGGTCCTATCATTTGAAACAACAGCGTACCCTGCATGGCTGCACACCAAGGATAGCAAACATCAGCTCTTGGCCACTTTAGATTTTGCTTCACAGGTTGCTCACTGCAGGGTAGCAATTCCTTCCATCACAGAACAGTAGCTGCACGGAGGAAAAGGACTCGTAGAGGCAGATTACTTTTTGGATTTACTACTGCTCATCGGGAAGGTCGTCGAGGATGAACGGACCAAGCTTCCCTGACCTGAAGAGGGTCAGCAGCTTCTTCGAGGTAGGGCCCTGGGTCTCATCACATGGTTTGTGAGGTATCCTGAACACCTTGCGAAGAGCCATGAGCTGTGTGTCTATGAGGCTTTCCAGTTCGCTCTCTTCCTCGGTGTTGCCAGTGAAGTCCAGGAACGTACTGCATAGCGTCCTCTGGACCTCCATTACTAAATCCTGGAACAAAAGGGCAGGGTTTGTTAGCTTCAGTACAAAATGCATAGGTGCTCTCGAAGGGAACCCGTTGATTGCAAGAGAAAGATGGGAAGCACAATTAGGTACAGGAACAGGTAGTGGCAACTATTAGTTCAGAACAATATGCTGAGGCACAAAATGCTACAAAGCTTCTACCTGGACATACAACTTCTTTTCAGATTTAAAAGTTTCAAAAACCAACAATACCTCCCAGCTCCCACAATCCAAGGTTCAAATAGAAGCCAAAACAAAGGAAAATATAACTAAACATATATGTGCCATTGCAATTAAATAAGATATTATGGGAATGTTAAAACTACAACACAATAGTAGTGAAAACTACTATGTGAGCCATCTGATATGATTGGATGCAAACAATTGAAGAAGCTTGAAAAGGTGGATCCTTAACATAATATTTTTCATACAAGTGGGATCATCTGGAGCAAGCTTATCCATGTGGTCCGCAAGCCCACAAACTTTCAGAACATCAACGGTATACATGGAATTTTTACATGGTATGGTAGCCCATATGGTTATTAGCATTAGATATGTTCCCTTAGCAATGACAAGTCATGCATTAGATTTTGAGATAAGGCATAGAACCTGAACGTATACTGCATCAGAGTTATTCACACGTCTCCTCCTTAGTGAATCCCCAGAGCCCTTTTCATTAAGGCTGCATATTTCTTCATGCAACACTTCTCTCCTGTGCAGCAACCGCTCCCAGTGTAGGGGTGTTTTTCTAATATTAAGAATAGATAGTAAATATTTTGCTATACGTTCTTCTCCGACTACCGAGTCTTTAACAGCCCCTGCACGTAATTTGAAAAGGACAGCATTAATTTGGCAGAAGTATGCGAATAATATAATATTAGTACAGATTAAAAGAACATTAAAGCCATGATTAGCCTTGTTGGTTCAAGTCGCAAAAGATGCATATTGTTTGAAAGAATTGATCTCACAGGAAAACATTTATAAGAAGTATAACCTGTTAAAGCAAGCTTTAGACCTGTCTCCATATCTGGTATGCTTGGCACAAGAACACCAGGTGTATCAAGCACATAAATACTTGGCTGACTTGCAATCTGTCCACAACAGATATGACTGTTAGTTTAGTCAGCTGATCGTTAGAGAAAAGAAGCAGCAAACTTTCCACAATACATCATTTTTGCACTTGTAGCTAAAGCATTCAGATGAAACAATACTTGTGCAGAAGACTGATTTGTATTGTGGCTAATCAAGATATCCTGTTTTCTGAACTCCAATAGAGAAATATTACTGCAGATGAACCAAGAGATGCAAAATATTGAAGTGCAAATACATTATTAGTATTATCAAATCATATTTCCTATATTCTCAGATACAAAAAGTGAAAAGATTCCATTCATACAAGTCAATCATGCTATAAGGGTAACACCGTGTTCAACCAAACATACAAGTAACTCCAGTTGCCAAGGATGAATGATTGGAGGGAATGGAGATTGGCGCATAATTACACAAAAGGAAACGTGGCAAGAAATGAACAAGCAACAAAGAACAGTGCACTGGACTTAGAGGTTGGAAGACTGATGGCATTGGATCAAGTAAAACAATCAATTCATGAGGAACCAGACAAATGACCAATACAGGAATAAGCAACATCATTATAGCTGCACAAAATGTGAATGCAATAAATGCCAGTGATAAACTGATATCTTACACAAAAAAACTAATAATGGGCAAGTGACATAACCAAGAATTTCACAGATGTATAACAAAATGTATGTACGGTCATTATACAAAAACTGCATATACGGAAAAGAAATACAGTAAAAGAAATGTAGGGCAATTGACATTTTTTCCCATGACTGAATAACATTTCCATGAATCGCATTCAATAGATTGGCATTCATTCGTTTTACAACATTTTTTTTCTAATAAGTATCTTCTAATACATATACTGTTAACATCGAGCGACAAAAAGAAAGGTGTTCATAGATGATTAACTGACAGATGCCCACAAAAATAATACATGAGGCAAACAAATTAACATAGATCATCTTCTAGTATTCCTTTGTCTAGCGCAATAATATAGAAGGAATAACATCCACATAAAACTACAAAAGAGTCAGAGATGTTAAAGAATTCTTGGCACAGGGGCCTCACCTTATATCCTGCAATATCTTGAGTGACACCAGGCAGTGGTCCCACTGTAGCTCGCTTGATTTTGTCGTTCACTGGAAGAACAGCAGAATAAACATGGATTGCGAACAATGCAAAAATACTTCCTCCGTCCTAAATTGTAGGTCATTTCATAGATTTTGCTATTAACCTAGATATCGATCATGTCTAGATACTAGATACATATCAAATACTCCCTCCATATCATTTTATTTGACGTTTAGGACAGCTTTGACAAAATTAGGAATGCATGATTTCACACTTTTGACCTTCATCCTTGCTCCCTATAGCTGTGCGCTTATCTGTCTGCATTTGTATGGTAGCGAGAGAGGTCAGAGGCAAGAAAGAAATCAAGATTCACATGTGAACACAATGTCAACTATTCTGACTCTTTTTTCTTTGGCTTGTTGGCGTCAAGTATAATGATATGGAGGGAGTACTATGTATCTAGAAAAGCTAAAGCAACCTACAATTTAAAATGGAGGTCGTACATTTTTTTCTGAGATGATTGTACCTGGAAATCGAGAATTGGCAATTCTATGAATGGAATTTATGAGCACAGACTTGCCAACATTAGGGACACCAACAACCATAATAAGAAGTGTGGGCTCTTTCGAGATTGCTTCCTTTAATTTCAGTTCAGCAAGTCCAAGAAGCTAGTAAATACAATAAGCCGGGCATTAGTGGACTTAAATTATACTCCCTCAGTCCCAAATTATAGCCTTTATAGGTTGTTTTGACTTTTTTAGATTCATAGACTCTGTTATGCACTTAGATGTGCCCTATGTCTAGATGCATAATAATATCTATGAATCTAAAAAAATCCAAAACAACCTATAATTTGTGATGGAGGGAGTATGAGCAAAGACAATAAAATATCATCTGGCCAAACTCAAACTAAAAGAAAATTTCATCATAATTGTTACAAACTAGTGGTTTTCATATAATTTTTTTTTGTTTGCAGATATCCTATTTACAAGATGCTGCAATAAGGAGGTAGCAGAATAGCAACACAAATGTGAAAATCTATATTTTTGTATTCAAGTCATGCTTTCCATACATATTATGGTTATGGGCAGATAAATGGACTTGCAGCTCTCAAATGTAACACAGATGCTTTTATGGTAAAAAATGAAGGCATCTATGGAGTTTATTCTGTTAGCAATAATCTTGACTAGTAGTGCTGAGTAGCTAAGAGTAAATTACTTAGGGTCCCAGTGTGCAGGAGCTGCCATAACCGGAGGCAACTAGTCACTTTGGAAGGAGCTGATCAAGTGGATCAGTTCCAAATAGGTTGCTGCAATAACTAGTATATGTTTCTGTGTGAAATAAGTGTGTTTGGGTGTATCTTTGGTAGTGTTTGGGCCAAAATATTTCATAATTGTTGCTTCCTTTTCGCAGCAAAATTTTGAATGTTGGGAGGGGGTCAACAAAACAATGGACACTGTTTCTGAAACTACTAAAATATATTTGAACCCAGTGCACTTAGTAAAATCGTAATATAACAACTTGCTCTGTTTTTTTTCTTTTTCTTTTTTTTTGCGAATTACACGATACATCGGAGACACTCACAACGCACGCACACTCATCCCTATGAATACACGCACGCAAACCCTACCCAACTTGCTCTGTTGGAGCTATTTAAAAGAACTGTTTTGAACAACTTGCTCAGTCAGAGCTACTTAAAGAACTGTTTTGAAACAAGAGATTTCACGTCGTACTACTAGAGTTCACTGTTTTTTTATTGACATTATATATTGTTCAATTAAAAAAGACCTCTACCAACCCGTAGACTTTAGAAAATGACTATGAAATTATTTATCTACTTAAGTAGTTATGAGATAAACACTGGATTATCAAGTACTAAAATATATTCTGCTAAGTTTCAATTATGCAAAAAAGGCATAAACATAAAACTAACATCTGACTAACCTGATTAACAGAACTGCTGCTATGTGCATTTATTGAAATACAATCCTGCTTACATGATTCAAAATGATTAAGCCACCTCTGTAAATAAAAAGTAGAAACGGCCCAGTAAGCACATGGGAAAAGTGAAAATCATACTATAACAAAACAATAGAGAGACTAGACAAGCTGCAATCCTGCAAGTTAACTTTTTATTTAGAAAATAAATAAATAAAAGAAAGTGAGGATTGCAGGTCGAGGGAACTGAGCTTATCTGGAGACATACATTCATTATATTGGGGTTCGCTAGATCTTTCTTGTTTAGAACGAGAATACGCCTTTTAGCTGAAAGAACTGGTTGAAGATCTTCATTTGATGAGGATAATGGAATCTGGTCATAACTTACAGTAGTTTTATAACAATAATCAGAGAAGTAGAACGATAAGAAAGTATATCAGCATGCAAAAAACAACAAAAAGGAGCTACTATGAAAATAAACTGAATTGTATGGCCGACTTGGTGACACTGTCAGCCATCAAGTAGAAATTGGGCATAACATCACCGTTAATTAAGTAACTTTCACTAAAACCACTCACGCTGCACTAAAGAAAGCAAAGCATTTCGTCGAACACCACCAGAGCGCCACGGGCCACGGTAATACGGCAAGGAAAGGAAGGCTAGCAGATCAATGGGGGAGAAGGAGGATAACGATGGGGACTCACGCGTGCGTCACGGACCTCGATGACGAGGTCGGCGAGCTTGAGGCGGTCCCGGATTGCGCGGGAGGCGGCGGCCATGTGGCCCGGGAACCAGTTGACGGCACCTCCGCCCGCGTTGAAGGCCATATCGCCGGCGCGCTTCGCCGCGCGGCTCAGGCCCCTCATTTGAATCCCGTCAAGGCAGGCAAGCAATCACTTCGTCTGGGCGGCGCAGCGGGCAGCCGTCGGCCAGGTGCGGGGGCGGCGTTTTGATGGATTGAAGGACGGGGGAAGCGCGGCTAAGGAGAGGGAAGGGGCGGCGGCGGAGGAGGGGGGCACGCGCGAGGGAGGCGCTCGGCTGGGCGGCGGCGACGCGGGCGCACAACGCACGACGGAGCAGGAATCGATCGGGGGCGACGGCATCGGAGTTGATTACTCTCCGGCTGTGGGTAGAGAATCGTGCTTCTTTTAATAATGAATGTATTTTCGCAGCAATTAAATGATCAAATTAGCCAATTGTTTTGGACACCCAAATGATAAGTGGAGATGGAAGCAAATTTATCAGCATGAATTACTACATCATAGATATACACCTATGGTTCTTGCATCATTCCGTTAGTACAAGATTTGTACTTGTACAGATGTAATGCAAGATGCAGCAAACAATGAATCAGACTAGCGCGAGGAAAACATCTTGCAGCATCAATCATGAGCTGATAAGCAACATTGCCTCCACAGAAAAAAGATTAACACCATAACCTCGGAAAAAAACCTCCCAGGTAAATCTTGGAAATCACATGGTGCGAGACAGATACAGCGCCTCACTCTTGGGTAATTTCTGACAAATATCGATGATAGTACAACAAGAATTCATGGGCCAATATGCAGTGTCGAGGCGTTCTTTAACATGAGATTCACCTCCACCTTGCGCCTCCCAGTCGGATTACCTCCTCGGTTCCAGAATCCCTGTGAGCTCGGTCATCACCGGTATCGTTCTTTGTGTTTGTTGCATCACCATATAGATCCTTCAGCTTTGCCAAGTTGGATGATTCTGGTGCCTTACCAAATGGGCTAGAGCGATGTTTGTCGCCTTCAGTTCTGCCACGGACTGGACTCCTGCTCCTGCTCCTGTGGGTGCTTGGTCGTCTACTTCTGTCAGAATCCCTGTCCCTCTTGTCACGGCCTCGCCTCTCACCATCCCTATCTGAATAACTTGACTGATGATGGTCCCGGTCTCTGCGGTCACGAGCATGTCGATCATAGTCCCTATCCTTGTAGCTGCCACGATCACGATCCGAACGGTCCCTCTCAGAATCATGATCACGCTCACGACTCCTACTTCGGCGCTTCCTTGGTGGTGATCTTGCACGGTCACCGTCATAACTTCTTTCTTTTTCCTGTTTGGAAGGTAACGTTCTTCGGACTGGGGATGAATCTCTTGTGGATGCACGGTGTGGAGCACGCTGACCAAAAGAGACAGACAAAGAAGCCTTTACGGAAGGAGGCCTTCGGGCAGTATCACTTGATTCATGTCTATTGGAATCCCCTGTCATTCCTGACTGCTTTGTTGGAAGCTTCAGCTTCTCAAGATGGCTAGTGACCTGCCGCAGAATTGGGAGAGGCACTCGTGGAAGAAGACTGTCGAAATAGTACTGCAAGAAAATAAACAAATATCACTGACACTTTGTTTTAGCATGTAAGAAATAATAATTCTCAATTGAAAATCGCTGTAATAGAGTAATACATATATATAAAAGGAACACCAAGCAATTGGATCAGACTTCTCATTAGAAAAAAAACACGATGATAGGTCAATATGATGGTAATTTTAATAAACAAGGATCTCTCATGGCTTTTATACATGCAATTGCCCGCAACTATAAAATTACTACATAAGATTAGACAACCAAAATTGTCAGCAGGATTGCAGGGGGAAAATAACAATTTCGCCAACTTTTTTGTGATTGCTTTCAGCAAACTGAGTTAACCATATTTGGTGTAAATTCTCAAAGAAAAAAACACATTGATGTATAATGTATCTGTAATGACTGAACCAGTAAGTTGAGAGAAAGGAGACATCTGCTCAAGAGTTGGGAAACAGCTGACAAACCATAAGACCTTAACTTTTGTCACCATCACCCTACCTAGCAGGCGATTAGTTTTGTGAACTTATTAGACCATGAAATTATATATGTTTAGCGAAATTTGCAAGCAATGTTTCAGGAGCATCTGACTGAGAACAGATGAAGAGTCAAGCAGCAAAAGAAGGGGAAAGTGATTGGCAGTTAACTATCAAATAGGTATTTGGTATTACTCGTCTTTTTTGTTCTAGCAGCATTTCCAAAACAATACTGCCATCTATAAGATATCTAAAGCATTGGAACCATTTCACATTTTTTTCAAGAGAAACGGTCATATTTCATTGATAACATATACCTTCAGGTAAGCATCAGAAAAAAAATACTAGCAACCTTGCCACAAAGGACCAATGTGGGCAAAAGGTACACCATTTCATGTGGAATTATTCCCAGTAAATTAGAAAATAGACTAAATTATCTCGCGAACTAATAAGAACAAACCATTTCACATGTTATGAATCCTTCAACCACTTCAAACATAGGGAAGGCTAGCGAAAAGAGTGAAAAAGAACTTTTGAGCAACACATCATGACAAACCTTATACAGTGATGTTACTGGCGGAAGAGATGATGTCTCCTCTTAAAAGCAACTCCACAATTGAAATTTCCCCTCAGTATGCCAAATCAACATGTGAGCGATTCAAAGAAGACTAATTGCACTTAGGTTCAGAAAATAATATGGTTAATGATGTCCACCCTCATATGTAAATGGTAACTAAAAGACACTGTGATAGCAGCATAAAATACCATTTTGTTACATGGCGGAAATGTCAAATAAGTTCAAGAGATATACCTGACCGAGGAGGAGATCACGCACGTAAACACCCATTGTGGTCATTTTACCATTTGATCCAGGGGAAAATTCCTGAAAGAATGACATTAGTTTTGAGACATGGACACTGGAAAGAATACAAATTTACTATTTACTACATCATAAAGAAGAATAAATAATTAATTTTTTGAAAGCTAGAAACACAGGAAAAATCAATGTTACTGTAGGCATAAAAATCATTTCCACAGATGTTGAAGCAGTCAGTTCATAGACATGCCCATCGTTTTGTTCCAAAAACATAAATGCTAGGACAGTGATGGTGGATTCCAGAGAACCACCAATTTGACCTCCCATTGCACATTTCGATCATATAACATATTCCTTCAGTTCAGAGTTTTGGTCAGTTCTTCCTGAGTCTAGAGTATAGATACAAATATAAGAACCATCTTTTGTTCCACCTTTAGTTTTTTTTAGAACTATATATATCTGATTTGCTACAAGCATGGCTCTTACTATACATAGCAGGTGTCAGTATAAAAAGATCTTTGTTTATCGAACACAAATTTAACATAGAGTACCACTTAAGTGGAAACAATGCAGAAGTTTGTTGATAGTTGCTATTTTTCTGATTAAATTTAATATTAAACAAGGAAGAGCAACAGTACCTCGTCATCCTTGATGTAGGGTTCATACCAAGTCCACAGTGTCTTTGGTTCAGCAACATATCGCAGGTAGAGAAATCCAATCTGAAATATAACCGATAATTATTTTCTGATAGCCGAATTCATTTGTTTGATAGACTGAACATTTGAGATGACATACAAAGTAGTGCCATGAGTAAATAGGCATATCACTTGATTCCATGTTAAGTCCATCAGTACTCCTAAAGACTGAAACAGACTTCCAAGTCTCCCCACTAGTCACACCTACTAGGCTACTATTGGAGAAGCTTTTAATTGTGTAGGTAGTAATAATACTCTGATTCACTGACTAAATTCCCTAAATTGTAACAGTCTACAAGCAATATCTGTTGCTAAATCCAGAAACAGCGACAAAAAAAAAACAAGAAGAGGAAAGTGATTGACTCACAGCTCTGATGTAGGGGGAGTCCGGGTGCTTGAGCAGCCCATGCATCTGGTTGACGGTGAGCTTCATGGTGAAGAACTTGTAGAGGAGGCAGAAGGCGGATGAGGGCCCGCGGCAGTTGCCGGTCATCCAGGGCTCGACGTGGTCGACCTGGTGGTAGATCTCGTCGACGACCTCGTGGTAGGTCTTGAACTTGTAGAGCTCCTTGAAGTAGTCCGAGGAGAGGATGTTGACGGACAGCACCCTTTCCATCAGCCCGTCGATGGACCGGCCGGACGACTGGATCTCCATTCCCAACTCTGAAGACCAACGAAGCTCGATTCGAATCGCACCAGAAAAGATTCGGTTTTTGCGGCGTCAAGATCCAAGCTTTCGCCTGGGAATCGAGAGGTTACCTCTTGCCTGTTCTACCGGAGCGCGAACGGATCCACGGGCGCGCCGGGAGACGCCGCCTCGGCGGCGCGGTCGGGGCGGCGGCGGCGGCTCGGAGGAATCGCTTCGGATTTGGGGGAGGAGAACCTGGACGAGAGGCGGAGGAGGAGAGCTCGTGCCGCGTGTATCCCGTTGGGTCAAGGTCTCGAGGACTCGAGTCGAGGCGGCGGGCGGGGGTCACGCCGACTCTGCCTCAATCAAATCTCAGCCGTCCGCTCAGTGATCTAGGGATCGTACTGGGCTAGGTAACATTTTTTTACTCTTAACTAAAAAAACATTTCAGTTTTGTATTGTTTGATTGATTGAAGCCGGAAAACAATCTACATGATGTTCCATAGTCTGAATTCGGGATTGATGCATTTGTGATCTACAGAGTACGACACAATTTGCTTCGAGCTGCTCTTCTTTTTAGCATCCATCCATGATCCATGTTTTAGCTTTGCAGAAGCATCAATCGAAGACGACGTCGCTATGTGCCCTGGTAACTCGAAATTTTGACAGAGAAAAGGAAAGCTCCCATGTGCATGTGGTAATAATTTTACAATTCGTATTTCCGATGATTTTCACTCAATTTTCCATTCATAATTTATCCTCGGTTGGACTGGTTGCACACACACCACACCGATGAGCCCGCCCATCATCATTGACCACGCACAAATATAAATTAAACCACATGATCCAAAGCAAACAGACGGCACAAGGAACCAAATCCCCTGCTGTTAACCCAGCATCGACATGCGATTCCAGGACGTACATGCCCAATCTCCGTGCAGCAATAACATGGCTTATAGTTGTGTGTGTGCTGGTGCACCAGTGACAAATGACGCCAAGCAAGAGCCAGTGAATCGACAACGAAGCATAATCCACGTTATAATACGATTCCACAGTATAACTCCAACGAATCAAACAACTGTATATACAGTTTACAGTTACTAACCGTATATACAGTATATAGTCACTTGTATAAACTAGCAGAGAGTGCAGACTCCAGACTACAACTCCGAGTGCAGAGAGCAGAGAGCGCATGCCTCATTTCCTCATTTATTACCGTTCGGCCGGCCTGCCCTTGCCTATAAAGGCTGTGTGAATTGGCAAAGACATTTCCCTCTCCAACAACGAGGATCGCGGTAGGACAGGGACCGGCACAATCGCCCTGTCCGTTTCTCGACGTTTGTCAACCAAGACACGCCTAACTTAACCTAACACACCATGACAGGCCAAGGACAAAACCAAGAACCCCTAATACCAATGAAGCATGTTCGCAGCACTGTCCTAGGGGACTCATTAAATTAAATAAGGTAATCCAGTTACCACCCAGCAGTACAGCCAGCCCGCGAGGAGCTTGCCCTTCCTACGGCAACAACAATGCTTCTGCTCCGGCCATCCGTTGAAAGCAAAGCTGACAGACGTTTCCTTCTCGTCATCACACCATGGACTTCACGCAGCAGCAGCAGCAGAAACGAGCAGAGGGCATCATCATGAAGCCAGAGCCTGAAGATGAACCACCCCAGCAGCTGGAGTCCAAGCCAAGGAGGCTCTACCAAGCCTGGAGGGGAAACAACGTATGCACCACTGTTCCGTTCTCCTCCTCATCTTTATTTTTTCTCTCTTTTACCAGCAATTTGTTCCTCAGAGGCAAAACTCGTGCCAATGAAACTACAAACTTCAGATGATCTGGGAGTTCTTCAGACGTTGCCAACAATAGAGCAGAATTTACTGACAAGCAGCGTCCATGATCTGCAGATATTCCTGTGCGGTGGCCGGCTGATATTCGGACCGGATGCCGCATCCCTGCTGCTCACGATGTTCCTCATCGTCAGCCCAGCCATCATCTTCTGCTACCAGATGAAACCCAAATTCTACAACTCCAGTAGCACTGCCCAACGGCATATCCATCGAGCAGCTGTGCTGATAGTCATCATCACCACAATCATGGTCAGTATCCATGCTGCAATCAAGTTGCCACTACTGCATAAGAGTATCTTGTAGAGCCACATATTTACCAAATCAATTGTCAACCCCAGCAACCATCATGGATTCCAGAGGGATATCAGACTTGATATCTGAAACTGTGATCAACCAGTTCTTCAAGATTAAACATTCCAACTGCCACAAGAGCCTAAAGCAGAAATAACTTGCATCAACTTGGCCTAAAATGCAGGACCTGGTCTTCCTCTTCATGACATCTGCCAGAGACCCAGGAATAGTGCCAAGGAACACAAGAGCACCACCTGAATCTGATGAATTACTGCTTGGCTCTAGCACACCATCCATGGACTGGAGTGGCGGGAGAACCCCACGGATGAGGTTCCGCCGGACCAAGGACGTCATCGTGAATGGCTTCACAGTGAAGGTGAAGTTTTGCGAGACCTGTCTGCGGTACCGCCCGCCACGATCCTCGCACTGCTCCATCTGCAACAACTGTGTCCACAAGTTTGACCACCACTGCCCATGGGTTGGTCAGTGCATTGGACTTGTAAGTAAGCAAATCGTTACTATTAAGCAACTGTTGTAAGCACTGAGGAGTGGATCTTTGCTTTCAGTAAGAGAAGGCAATGGACAAACCTAGCTTAGTTTCCTTTAACAGCACCTTGTATTTATCTCATTTAAGTTGTTCCTGAATCTAGATCAACAAGCAATTTCTACTTATGCACAGTTGCATACAGTTCTAGCTGTACTATTAACAAAAAAAAAGGTTCACTTAGTCGTCTTAGACCAAACAGTTTGTCTAACTCTAACTGTCAACTTAGTCGTCTTAGACCAAACAGCTTATGCTATCAGTTTATCACAAAATCAACAGGGAAAGCTGTCAACTCTAACTGGGCCTTTTTACCAGATTAGACGCCTAACTAGGAAAGCAAAACTTCATTAAATTTAAAAGAAGTAATGAACCACACCTAACATATGTCTCACTAGCTGACTTTTGAGGCTTCAAGACAGAGCATAGTTAGCATTAAAAACTGGTTAGTCAAACATAAGCCAATGTTATTAACAAATGAAAACAAAAATATTATACAAATAGAGGTAGTTTAATCAATATTCGCATTCTTAAATAGGCTAGTATAATCACCATTCTTTTTCGTGCTTCTTGCAGAGGAATTACCGCTACTTCTTCCTTTTCATAGCAACATCGACGTTCCTGTGCATATTCGTATTTATTTTTGCATGGCTGAGTGTCTACAGCCAAATGAAAGACAATGGTGGCTCTATGTGGTTGGCCATGCGCAAGGAAGCATACTCTTTTGCGCTAATCATATATACTTCCATTGTTGTTTGGTTCGTTGGTGGCCTCACAGTATTTCATCTCTATCTGATTGGTACCAATCAGGTGATTTTACTTCCTTTCAATCTACAATTACAAATTCTGGTTCCATTATACAATATCCTGAGACAGTATTAAATATCTTGAACTAGTGGCAGATGATAAATCAATTTCTTGCTCTGATACTGGAAGACAATAAGATACAGTTAAGGCAACAGGAATTTGCACAGACCTTTTCTTTTTGAATGGGAGATTGCTACTAAAAATTTCACTAAACACAAAGACTGCACAAGCTACATAAAGAAAGAAAAGAAAGAAACAAGTATGGGTTTAGTACAATGTAGACACAAACATACAAAGGTTGTAAAGTAATATATCGTCCAAATTGTAGTAGTTTTATTGGTCTGCACACTGCAGGTACATCCCATAGTTTCAGTGATACTAACCACATATTTTACAGACAACATATGAGAACTTCAGATACCATTATGACAAGAAAGACAATCCCTACCGAAAGAAAATTGCAGCAAACTTTGCGGAAGTGTTCTTTACCAAGATACCTCCTCCAATGAACAATTTCCGTTCACGCGTAGGTGAGGGTGCACTTGAAGCTGGATTCTACACTCCATACATTGGGCTGGATGTGACAACCCCAAGGGAGAAGATTGATCTAGACAGGGAAAACAAAGAAGTACTTGTTGGAGGTATGCAGATCCCAACAGTACTTCAGAACATAGACTACGGTTCCTTTGAGGATAGTTCAGATGACAAGAACAAGAACGAGAGCAAAAAAACAGTGCATTTTCCTTCAGCTCAGGCACATGGAAATGAAGGTGTTGGAACATCTGCAGCATGCATGGATGAAACAAGTGAGGACGATCTTAATGAAATTGACAGTCCAAATACAACTTCGACCCAAGTATCTGCAGAAGCAAACACAGAACCACCAGGTGAGGGTTAAAGATAGTTCAAACAGAACTGCCCAATCTCCACGGGATGAACAAATAAATTCCTTTAGCTGTATATATATTATCTCTGGGAACTTGCGTGTAGATTGTGATTTTGTGATTCACATGATTCTTTATATCATAAATGATTTCAAAGAGAGTTTATTAAACTGAATTAATCTCAGTATCTAGCAAGTATTGTTCAAAACAAGTGGATGTATCAAAATGAGAGTGTATTAAACTGGATTAATTTCTGTATCGCATTATTTTACGAGCATGCTGACCTTGGAGAGAAACATGGATGTATCATAAAAAATTAGGTGCACTGACTGGGGTTTCCTGTCTTTGTAATGCCAGGTCAGTCTTATAAAATGGAGGGGACATCAGAGATGAAGAATCAAAGAAGTAACACAATCTAAATGCTTTGTGAGTACAGCAGGAAAGAAAACATACAGCATGGAACAAGACATCATTAACAGACAATTGCAAGTGCTCCTTATTGGGAAAAAGAGTACATTTAACAAGCTGGCCTTTGCAGAACAACTATTTTGCGACTCAAAGCAAAGTCTCACAACTAAAAATAGTTCAATGGGTCAAACATGTGTGCCCAACAGAAGCCATCAAGGCTGGTAGACATCTGGAAGCTGAAGGCCTACACTGGCAGCAGATTTGTTCAGTATCTTCTTCATTTCATCAGATCGGTCCACAGCAATATTGTATGAGAATAGCAGGTCCTGGACAATGAAAAATGAGCTAGAGTTAATGGAGCGTGAGAAGCCAACGGTATAATATGGACACTAAATCGATGTGAAGAACTTGTTTGGTGTGAAGTTTTTTTTTAGAAAAGCATGCGTTTAAATTGTGATTGAAATGAACAAACACATAGTGTAATTTGTTATCTTATGGTTCCATAGGTATGAAACAAACTACACCACTAATTACTAAAAGCAGCGATTGGGGGTTGTGCCAGCCAACAAGTAGCAAACAGCCAATTAGCGCATAGCAAACGACCTCTGAAATACTCTTATTCAGATTTTTCACAATAATGCGCTCTCGTGAAGTAGCATATCATTGTCTATAAGAAACACATAGCACCTCAACAAAGGCAGTCAAATCAAGTGGACGGAAGAGAGGAGGACTCTTCTTTGGCATTTCATCGAACACCTCGAGAACTCCCCCCCTAAGAACAATATCATACGCTTTCCAGAAGCTCCGACGAAATCGAAAACACCGCTTAGTCCCCTACCTTGTGGTGATGGACGCTGGTGAGGAGGTAGGCGTAATCCCCAGCGAGCCGCAGCCTCGCCCTGGCGTCGGCCTCCGTGCCGGCAGGGGCGCGAAACTCGGCGGCGATGAAGTCGCGGAAGTGCTGCTTGGAGGAGTCCCCACCAACGTGCTTCTGCACCGCCCTCAGCACCCGCCGGTACACCGGCGCCGCGGCCGCCATCGATCCCTCGTCTCCTCCGACTGGAATGGAGGCAGCGACGGCCGGTCGGCCGGAGGCAAAGGAGCGCGCGTGTTCGAGTCTCCTGACTGGGCTTCGCTGCAGGAAGAGATCGAGCTTACAAAAGGATGGCACTTTTTTAGATGGCACCCCAAGTATTCCACATTTTCAGAAAGCACCCCAAGACCCTCTCTCAGGAGAAGTGCCAAACTGCATCCTTATTTTTCAAACAGTATGGTGTGTAGCGTTATTTTTCAACAGGATGTAGCGTTGCCGTCACATGCTCGGTATTCATTTTAAAATTTTGTATGCAGCTGTACTCTGAACTTTGAAGGACCTCAGTTTTGCAGACTGAAACAACTTGCATCGAGTTCAAATCTTGACAAGTATGCCTTAGCAAACAGACAATTGGGGAATAAAATCATTCATCACAACAGAATTTCCAGCTGTGTTTCATCATCACACTAAGCAGTCACTGAAGGTGATGCATAAACTGTTCAATCGTTGCAGATTGTTTCTTCTAGTCAGAATTCAGAAAGCATTCATTGATGCATGGGGCAAAGTTAACACCCCACAGGCCACAGAGACAAATAGCAGGATAGGAGTTTGAGCAGCTGAATAAAACATCATTTACAGGACCTTGACATTGCACCCAATAATTTAGTCAGAGCTTCAAAATGCTACTATGCCACACCACTTCTAATCACAAATCTATCCTGGAGCAATTACAAAAAAGCACCAAAAAATCGATCGACTATACCACACACTCAGGTTCATGTTTACCTACTGACTAACAGTTTCAACACTGACCATGAGAATATTATCCAAAAGCCTAGAAATACCGAATAAGATGGGCCCGGAATCTCAGAGGGCAACCAGAG
The DNA here is from genome assembly GCA_947561735.1 of Cenchrus americanus. Taxonomy (NCBI): domain Eukaryota; kingdom Viridiplantae; phylum Streptophyta; class Magnoliopsida; order Poales; family Poaceae; genus Cenchrus; species Cenchrus americanus. Next base: position 81,293,770 of record OX387240.1, read on the forward strand.
TTGAGCACAGCTCACCAATTTCCCAAGGATCATTCACAAAATGAATCATGTTGCTGATATCCTCAAGGATCATTATACGACACTCTTGTGTGAAGGGCAGGCTGAAGGTGAAACCACGAACAGTAAACAGTGACAGTGATCCGATTGAGGATAGCAGCAGCAGATTGCTATTTTGGAAATTACCTCGTTGAAGAAATGTCACAGGACCAAGGACAATACTATGAGCTATGGACCATTCACAAATCACAAGTAAATTATCTACAACAACAAAAGGTAATGGGCTGATCAATCTTGATCTTCCACATTTTGGATTTGCAACAAGATGTGCTGCGGTATTTAACTAGATGATGTATCAACCTCCTTCCCATGATCTTCATTTATTGTTCTCCGCAATCTTTTCAACCATATCTCATAGTCCATTGGATATGGAGTCCCACAAAGGCTGTCAACATAATCTGCAAAGGCTTTTAACACCGCTGAGACGTCGCCCAACTTCTGTTGTATGACTCTTCTAGACCATGACGTCTCCCTCCATTGAAGTGCACTTTCAACTGAGTCAAGCTCAGGGCAAACTCCACCACAAGAGAAATACAGAAGATAAATTAAACTTTCTGCATCAGATGCTGCACATAGCTTGCCTTCCTGGAGCGCAAATGTAGATGAGAAAAACAGATTCATCACAGGTCGATCCCTATCTTCTAGGATAGCATGACCCCATCCAGTAAGCACAAAATATGGATGCCTTGAACCATTACTCACACGAATCACATTCTCTGGCCGGATATCACCATGACGGATTCCAGCCGATGCTGATGCAGCAAGAGCAGATAAACAGTCATGGCAACATCTCAGAGCCTCCTCAACACCAAACAATCCATTCCGTATCAGATTTGAAATGGTCTCACCAACTGGTGAGGTGACAAGGATTGGAGTACTGCACCATGGATGACCACAACTTCCACTTGAGTTAGGCTTGTTACATGGACCTGGATGGATGGCACGCCCAGAAGATACCATCTGTGGTATATATCTGCTAGAAATGCCTCTTTGCTTCATCAAAGTCAGTACTTTGGTCTGCCTTTGTACTTGGTACCAGGAGTTCATATCCTCCCACGCAGGCTCCAGATGAGAAGGGCTGGAGCCTACATACAGCAAATAGGTTTTGGTAGGCTCTTCCACCGGAGTAGAACTATAAATAGGAGGATCACTGTCTGTTAGAATGTCATTGATCTGGAAACCTTTCTGGCTGTAAGCATCATCCATCAATACAACAGTTCCAATTTCAAGCTTCAAGATTTCCTGTGGTTTCACATCAACAGCTGTTTCCTCCTGTACTTCAACAATTTCAGGAGAATGACTTTGCTGCTGGTATCGAGATAAACCATTGCCATTAGCTTGTCTGTCAACCAAATGTCTTTCTGATCTTCGACTTTGTAGCCGTGAACTATGTTCCGTTGCTAGTTCATTAAGAGAATACTTAGGCTCTCCATAAAATTGGATCATCGAGTGGAATATTGCAATAAGAACTTGAAGAGTCCCAATGTCTCCCCAGTTAGCATTCCCAAGTTTATTCCATACTCGATCTATGGATGAAACTGAAATTCTGGCATGTTTCTTTATCCACTCAGCAGCAGAGTCATAAACATTGTTCAGATCAAAATCCAGCTTGTTCAGATCACCTTGGACCTTTACCACTCCTCCAAACTGTGAATCCACAAGAAGCAAGTAAACACAATCTGAATTGCGAAGAACGGTGGAAGATCTGCTAAGGCTTCGAGATAGTAGAACACGCAAAGCAAAGAATAATGCTTCCCCCAAGACAGCAGGAGATGGCTCCTGATCACCCTGTGTGGAAACCATTCCAATATCAGGTCTCAACAAAGCCAACACAACAATATGATCCCATCTTCCTTGTGAATGCTTCAAATTCTTCAGCAGTACAGCCGTTGCACAAACACCATCAAGTTTTCCACTGCTAATAGCCTTCTCAGCAGGATAAAATTTGGAGCTTGTGCTATGTATACAGGCAACTGAGAAAGGCATTGCTTCATCAGGACCCCAGAAAGTCTCCCAGAGTCCTTTAATGCCTGCATGAAGGAAATCCTCCAGAGCAAGATACGCAGTAGCTTCAAAAACATCTGATGTTGATGCATAAAGAGCATTTGGCATCCGTACTAGCTGCTGAAAAGTAACACCCTCCAGAGCATAATCAAAATTCTGTAATTCAGTAAGGTCAAAAGGAACATCAAATGCTGGCTTCCTGAAATCACAATCTTCGCTGTGACCAGAGAACCAATCCTCTAGGCTTGAAGTCAAAAGTTCATTGTCCACAAACTTCCGGAGAAAATCTTTGCATGTCGATGATGAGAAATTACGGTGTCGACCTCGTGATGAAGTACTAGATTTTTTTGGTGCTGAACCAACTGATATATGATCAGGTGATTGGTCTGCAAAATGGTGTCAAATCCCTCAATTACTAAGTGTAAAGTTCAAAGGATGTCAAAATAACTGAATGTGAATGCTTCAAGAAATTTTGGGATTCAAGGTGAACAATAAGCACTAGGGTACTGAAGCTAGCTAGCAAGTGTAGCACGAAACCAATTCACATGACTAGAAAAACTGAAACCTACAAGTTAGCTTACAAAAAGATTATCCACTAGGTTTAACCGATACCTGCATGTAAATACCAGTACAATTTTATGTGGGCATGGATTTTTTTTTTTGTGATTTTTTCTATATGTACCCAACAAGCCTATACAGATCAAGGAAAAAGCCTACAAGCACAAGATATGGACACTGTTCAGGACAATTAGGATTATAGAATGACCAACCAATCTACTAACAAAAGTGACTTCTCCAATCAACCTGATTTTACCACAATGGTTACCACACACCCATGAATTACTGAAACAAGAAAATACAAGTGCTAACTTTATTTTACTATGGATAATAACCTATCAGCGCTAAAAACTTTATGATGGTGACCACCATAGATGTTTACTGTTCCAATACATATGATAGCAACTTCTTTTACTGATCAATAAAATGATTTAATTTATAAACCAGCTGCATTTATATTTTGTTATCAGGGGGATGAGGACAGGAACATGGCATTGCTGTGTTGAAGAAATTATACATGGAATATAGTGGCATAAATGTGCAATGCATATTGTTATTTGTTACATTCCCAAAAAAAATGCCAAGCTCAATTGAGCTTCCAACATGAATATGGTAATTTCTACAAAAAATGCTTTAATTTCCGCATTGTAATGCGGCTGATGCTCTAACTTAGTTTCCCTCACTAATTGCACGCATGATTTTCTTTGGTGGTGTAACCTTAAAAGTGATTTTGCCCTGCCTTCTAAAAGGATAATCATGTCGACAAGCACAAATCACCAAGGACACATGAAACACAGAAGCCTCAAACCACCATATATGTAAAAGAGTTCCATTTCGTCCCATATTCATAACGGTAAAAAGTTAAATATCCCCATGAACAAGACCCTGGAGCACCCAAATACTCTAACGGGACAAACACTTGAACCAAGCGCCGCATTCAAGGTAGAACCAAAGGTTCGGATCCTAAGGTCTTATAACACATAACAAAGAAACGCAAAAATCGAACTTTTGCCTGCTCTCCCCCCAAAGGCCAAAACCCGCCTTCACACATGGACTCAAAGGATCAACCCGAAATCAATATCAGCAGGAACAATCAACCGGGAATTCGCGCACGTATTCTACTGCTTCAGCAAAACAGATAACCGGGAGAACTCCAGGAAAAACAAAGCCGCCCAGTAGAACAAACCCCGCGCAGATCTAGAGCAGAAGCTATGCACCCTCATAACGGATACCAGGTCCGTCCAGCAAAGAGAAAGCTCGTACCTTCCATGAGGCGGCCGTGTCGCCGTCCTCCTCCCCCCACGTCCGGCGGCTGCGGGCGCTAGATTGGCGCGCTGTCAGATCCTGAAACAGCAGGAAGCAATTTTTGGCAGTTGTATTAGGGGTAAATCGGAGGTACTGTAAAGGGGAAGAGGGAACGGGAAAGTAGGAGTAGTTCGGGATGAAGAGCAAAAGCGAAGCCATCGTTCATCAAACAACTGGTAAGCGAAATCGCCCAGCAACTAGTAGCCCAGCTATCCAAAGCTCCGTAGCCAAATCATGGGGAATATACCTACCTAATGGAGGAGCTGGGCCGAGGACGACGAGCCGAGCCCTGGTTCCGTGGCCCCGTGCGCCGGGAAGACGAGTGGACGAGGACGACGAGCCGTGGCGCGGGAGAGGACGGCGAGCTCGTCCCCCAGGCGTTCCTTGCGCGCGCGCCGTGCCCGTGCGGCGGCGATTTGGGGGTGAGGGGAGAGATGGCGCCGGCCGTGCCGCCCCCTGCTGCGACGGGCGGGGCGGGCTGGGAAGAAGGCAGGCGGGAGAGGCGCGGCGGCGGCGACGGGCGCAGCGCCGCTGCTTGGGGGGTGTGGCGGCCGGCGGGGCGTGTCGCGTGCCGATGTGTGTGGTGGGGTGGGGGTGGGGTGGACTGGTGGTTGCCAGGTTGGTGGATGATGAGCGATTTTTTTTTTACTGGGAGTTGGGAGCTCACCTTTTTGTGCGTGCAGACGTGCAGTTGTTGGAGGAGGTGTGTGCTCTGGTCTGCCCTGCTCTGCTGTAGCTGCGCTGTGCTGTTTTGGGCTTTTGCTCTTTTCCTCGCCTCCCCCATTTGGTGGACTCCGTTTGTTTGTTGCTTCTGCCAAGATGGCGTGGATTATCTCTCAAAAAGACGGATGCGTGGATTATAATTGGCCAGAGAGATTAGTAGCTTTTGTGCTATCTCCACAAGATGAACGATGAGGGGCATCAGGCCTGTCCTCATCATCTTCATGGAGGTGAGGATGAGATGGAGACAACCTCTGGCTTGGGATGGATGGTGCCATGGTGGTCATTATTTCAGTACACTCCGAGATACACGACTGTGTCAGAACTTTCTTCGCAGGTTGTGCAAAACTACTACCTGAACGATACATGTGTGCTGCAACTGCAACAGGATCAAAGTTTAGTTTTGTGGAGAAGTATGTACCAACCATCTGATTATCTGAAAACTTGTTAAAAAAAAACAGGATGCCATATATGGTCCCAGCATGTGTAGATTGGACCGTGCACATTTCATTTCTCGTGTGTTCAGGATGTCATCTGTCATGGTTTTCTGTTGTGACTGTATGCTTTTCTCCTGGTGAATATTTGTCATTTATAGAAGTAGCGCAGTGGTGCCGACTGCCGAGTGCAGGTGCAGATAGGAGGCTGGAATCAGGAGATCTATCTTTGGATTGGATGATGCTCGAATGACCTAGCTGATCCTTCTCTTTCTTTACTTAATTTGATTGGACCTTCCTTTCAGGTGAAGCTGGTATATATGACTTCCTATACTAAACCTACATATATACTACCTATATTTCTTCTCATGGAACCGAATGTACTGCAAATAAACACTGAATCACCGACGTACAAGTTTCGACATCTATCTTAATTTGATTGGACCTACACCTTTCAGGTGCAGCTGCTATATATGACTTGCTGTCGTAAACCTACATGTACCTATTTCTTCCCATGGAAGTATGGAACCGAATGTACTGCAAAGAAACACTGAATCAATGACACAAGTTTCGACATCATCTACCTCGCATCGGATAAATACACAATCATATACCCTGCTCGGCCGGCGCCCCGGTATTAGCAGACAAGAGGTAACTAACCACGCGTGATCATCACCCCATCCTCTGTCCCAGGTATTAGCAGCTGGAGTACATACATTCACTGTCAGATTAATTTGTGCTACGTGCCCTGCTGATGGCGACCATCTTTTCCCCATCAACCTGACCAACAACTAGTAAAGAAAAAAATTGATTGTACAGGTGGAGGTAGTGGAACTCCTTCACACGGGCCGGCCGGCGCCGGCACTGGAACTTACTAGTGAGAGCTGACTAATTGTAATGTGAGAGAAGACTGACAGCGGCGATGGAATCGATGGGACATGTGTGTGGCGACAAGCATGCCGTTCCATTTGAGGACAGCATCATAGGGGAGGGATCGATGGCAAACCAAAAGACGCGGCACGCTTGCAAAAGCATGCATGCGCGGCTAACGAAAAGGTGACAGCATGCAGGCAGGCGCCGATCGCTGCTTGGTTTAATCCAACTGTGCTGTGTTTCCTTTTGATCGAGCACACTACTAGTCCATAGAGCGATCGAGGATTACACGTAGTACTCCCTCCGTTCTGGAAAAAAGCGAGCGTTTAGGACAAATGACAGCGATCCGCCTCCAAAATGCAAGTTTGACCTCTTTTTATTATAAAAATATTTATCGAATAGTGATGTATGTATACTTTTATGAAAGCATTTTTGAAGTCAAATATATTCATGTAGTTTTCACATTTGCAACCTCAACAACTTAAAAGTTATTGATGATTTATATTCGCAATGTTTGACCCAAACCTTGTCTTAAACGTCAGTTTTCTCCGAACGGAGGGAGTACTGTAAAGAAGATGGTGTAAGCGTCTCAACCACCGTAGTGGCCGCGTGTACGTGTTTATATGAGCACCAATGGTGCAAGGATTTACATGCTGCGCACACCAATCCTCTAGGGCCGGCTGGAGGTTTGTTACAACAGATTCTATCTCTAAACTAGATTACAACAACCTATAACAAGAAGATATCTCCAACCGGCCTAGATAAACTTGGTGTACAAGATTACATTGAACGGATAAACTAGTTTGTTTAACAGCCACACAACTCCTTTTTAAGTTGAGATTTCCCGTAAATTCTCCAAGCTTCGTTGAGTCGGCGCTTTGGTAAAGCCGTCTGCCACCTGATCCTTTGTTGAGATATACCGAACTTCCAGTCTTCTTTGCAATACTCGATCTCTCACGAAATGATAGTCGACTTCTACATGCTTTGTCCTAGCATGAAAGACAGGGTTGGAGGACAAATATTTGGCTCCCATATTGTCACACCATAACCTAGCTGTTCTTGGACAAAATATCTTTAATTCATCCATAAGGATTTGAATCCACATTACCTCAGCTGTTGCATTGGCCATTGCCTTATATTCCGCCTCCGTACTCGATCTAGAGATCGTTGCTTGCTTTCTCGCACTCCGGAAATCGGATTTGGTCCTAGAAACACAGCATAACCACCAGTAGACTTTCTGTCATCCGAGCACCACCCGCCCAATCCGCATCGAGAATGCACTAACAAGCAAGGAGGGAGATTTCCGAATATGTATACTTAGGTTAAGTGTATGCTTCACATATCTCAAAATTCTTTTCACCGTTGTCCAATGTTGGGTAGTAGGAGCATGCAAGTATTGACATACCTTGTTGATCGAAAAAGAAATATCCGGCCTAGTCAATGTTAAGTACCGCAAAGCTCCTACTATACTTCTATATTTGGTTGCATCTTCAGGTCCAAGTGGACTCCCAACATAAGCTGATAGTTTTTCACTAGTTGACAACGGTGTAGCCACAGGTTTACAGAATTCCATACCAACTCTCTTGAGAAGATCACCATCATACTTACTTTGTGAAAGAAGAATGCCGTCGGATGCCTTTTTAACCTCAATGCCAAGGAAGTAACTCAAGTCTCCTAAATCCTTGAGAGCAAAGTCCTTCTTTAAATCTGTAAGAAGTGCCTCAACAGCCTTTGGAGAGGAACTCACAACAATTATATCATCAACATACACTAATAAATATATAGTGATTGACCCCTTAATATAGAAGAATAAGGATGTATCTGCCTTGGACGCATGAAAACCAAGTGACACCAATTTTTCACTAAGACGAGCATACCAAGATCTAGGTGCTTGTTTTAATCCATACAAGGCTTTATCAAGCTTACAGACATAATGAGGATATTTTCTATCTTCATACCCAGGAGGTTGGGTCATATACACATCTTCCTCAAGAACACCATGAAGAAACGCGTTCTGCAGATCCAATTGTCTAATAGTCCACCCTGCGGAGACGCCAATAGACAAGATCGGTCTAATAGTAGCAAGATTTTACCACCGGACTAAACGTATCCTCATAATCGATTCCATATCTTTGTTTATACCCTTTTGCAACTAATCTTCCCTTGTAGCGATCAATGGATCCATCTGCTTTCCTTTTGATTTTCCAAACCCATTTGCAATCTATTAGGTTTTGCCCCTTCTCAGGTGGAACGAGATGCCATGTTTTATTTCTTATGAGTGCCATATATTCAGCATCCATAGCATTTTTCCAATCCTTATTAGATAAAGCTTCTTGTAGATCTACAGGTTCCCCAGTAGTGGTCAGGCATCCATACCTTACTGTACCATCTGTGTACACCTTTGGCTTGCAAATCCCATGTTGCGGTCGAGTTCGTCGAGCCGGATCGGGTGGCGGTGATGGTGGCTCGGCCGCGGCGAAGCGGGAGTAGATCCATCTGGCGCAGAAGATCCGGCGGGTGCGGCGGCCGTCGTTGAGCCGGGCGCGAGAGGATCCCGATCCCGCGAGGTGCGGCCGGGGTTGTCCCCCCGGTGGATCAACGGCGGGAGGGCGAGGAGCCGGCCGCCGGTTGCCGCGTGGCGCTGCGCTCGTCGGCCGCGGGCGCGGGCGCGTCGCTGCAGAGCCGGCGGGGATCCCGGGGCCGATCCCGGTGCGGGGGGCGGCCGACGGGACGCCGTGATCATCGTCGGGATCGGCGCGGTCGGCTCGCGGGAAGCAACGGCTTCGGTGGCGATATTGCATGCCGCAAATCGGAAAAATCATCCGCATCGACACCGGGAGGATTAGGAGCACCGGATGGAATATCAAACAAGTGAGATTCGAATTCATACCCCCGGGATCGGGTAATAAAAGGACCTCGAACGAAATCGTGTACCGACATTGGAGTGAAGGCCGGCAAAAGGGAATAAAGTTTCATCAAAAACTACATCGCGAGAAATATAGATGCGCCCTTCGGAGATATCAAGGCATTTAAACCCCTTGTGCATATTCCGTACCCAAGAAACACACACCGTTTTGAACGAAATTGAAGCTTGTGAGCATTGTATGGTCGAAGATGAGGCCAACGAGGCACAACCAAAGATTCGTAAGGAAGAGTAATCAGGCTGTTTGGAGAACAACTTATGCATCGGTGTGTCAAATCCTCTTGGGGTTCGGTTTATAAGATAGACAGCAGCAAGGAAGGCTTGATCCCAATACTTTAGGGGCATGGGTGCATTGGCGAGGAGGGCAAGACCCATCTCGACAATGTGTCGATGCTTACGTTCGGCTGCACCATTTTGTTGATGTGTGTGAGGACAGGAAACAAAATGGGAGATGCCAACATTGCGAAAGAAAGAATTAAGCTTTTCATACTCACCACCCCAATCACTTTGCATGGCAAGAATTTTGCGATTAAATAGCCTCTCAACAAGACTTTGGAATTCTCGAAAGTACTTAAACACCTCAGATTTATATCGAAGCAAATAGATCCACGTAAATTTACTGTAATCATCAATGAAACTAACATAGTATTTCTTGCCACCGAATGAATCAATGGCAGGACCCCACACATCTGAGAAAATAAGCTCCAAAGGAGCACTAGACTTGCTAGTAGAGACTTGATACGGTAGTTGATGCGACTTGGCTTGCTGACATGCATCACACACCATTTCTTTATTGACTTCACTAGAGCACAGTAGATTGTGCTCACTAATGACACGACGAACGATTTCAAACGAAGGATGCCCTAGGCGGCTATGCCATCTTGAGGTAGAAGGCTTGGTGACGCTAAGGACTTGTTTCCGTGGATCTGAGGTGTGTTGGAGGGGGTAGAGACCGCTCCTACACTTGCCGCGCAGGAGAACTTTCTTCGTTGCCTGATCCTTAACCAAGAAAAAATCAGGGTGAAATTCCATAAAAGTTTGATTATCGCGGGTGAAACGGTGTACAGAAACAAGATTTTGGCAGCTTGTGGTACATGGAGAACATTGTTTAGATGGAGATTGCGATTAGGGGTATGAATAACAGAATTACAAACATGCTTAATGTCCATACCTGCACCGCTGGCTGTCCTGATCTGATCTGTTCCGTTGTACCGATCATGCATCGTCAGCTTGTCTAGTTCACCGGTAATGTGATCTGTCGCACCAGTGTCGGTATACCAGACTGGTTCACCTCCACCATGAGTGGTCGTCGCGGTGCCGCGCCGCTTCGTTGGTGTCGGGGACGAAGTCAGCATCGAACCTGTGCCAACAGGTGATCACCGTGTGCCCAAGCTTGAAACAAAGCTGACACCTTTGCTTCTTGTCGCCTCCACCGGTGTTGCTGTTGCCGTTGGGGCCAGAGTTGGAACGGGCAGTGTTGTTGTAGGAGGCACGATTCCCACCCCGGCCTCTACCACGGCCGCCATTGCTGCCGCGTCCATTGTTGCGTCCTCCGCTGCGTCCACCATAGTTGGCAGACAACTGCGACCCTTGCCCTCCGGATTGCATCTCAAGGCGTGACTCGTAGCTCAGCATCTGGGCATAGAGTTCACTTGGAGACATTGGATCGGAGCGAGCAAGGACAGCAGAGACCAGCGGATTGTAGTCTTCTTCAAGGCCCGTAATGACATAGGAAACGAATTCCTCATCACCGAGACCTTTGCCGGCGGCTGCCATCTTGTCAGCCAGCCTCTTCATCTTGGAGTAGTATTCAGCCACGGAGGAGTTTCCTTTCTTGGCCGTGGCGAGGGAGATGCGGATGCTGACGGCCCGTGCCTTCGTCTGGGACGCGAACATCTCCGCAAGGGTGCTCCACACCTCTGATGCGGTCTTCAACGCCGCGACGCCGACCAGTGCATCACGTGTGAGGGAGGAGAGGAGGTAGCTCAGGACGGCTTGATCTTGTGCCACCCACCGAGCGTACTCGGGATTGGCCTTCTTGACGTCCTTGTCGGCGATCTTCTCCACGATCTCAGGCGGAGGAGCCGGAAGCGATCCATCTAGGAGCCCTTCAAGTTGGGCGCCCTTGATAGCTGGAAGAACTTGTGCTTGCCAGAGGAAGTAATTGATTTGTTAAGCTTCTCGCCGATGGGGATGCTGAAGGAGGCAGGGATTTTGAAGGAGGAGGAAGAACTAGAGCTCGACATGGCTATGGATGTGCTCTAGAGGAAGTAGGCTTTGATACCATGTAAACAGGATGGTATAAGCGTCTCAACCACCGTAGTGGCCGCGTGTACGTGTTTATATAGGCACCAATGGTGCAAAGATTTACATCATGCGCACACCAATCCTCTAGGGCCTAGTGGAGGTTTGTTACAACGAGATTTTATCTCTAAACTAGATTACAACAACCTACAACAAGAAGATATCTCCAACCGACCTAGATAGACTTGGTGTACAAGATTACATTGAACGGATAAACTAGTTTGTTTAACAAGTACGATCGGAAGCAGCTGTGTGAATGATATGTCTGTGTGGTGATTGGGTCGGGAGTCATGGGAACGGATCTAGTTGCAACGTGTCGTGTTCATGTCATGCCGCGTCGTCATGGGACCATGCATATGCATGGTCATGGATGGTTAGTGTAATTATGCACGCATGCATGCTAGGTAGCTGCAAACCATGCGTGTTGGGACATATAGAAACAGATCGATCGAGATCACTTGCTGGCCACGCTAGCAAGCCGTCTAGCTGCAAATCTCTAATACGTACTAGCTAGCTCACGGAGTGAATGATTTTTTTTTACAACAAACACTTCATTGATAGTTAACAATATGAAGCTATTAGAATCATTGCAGAGTTAATGGTTACAAGTTGGAGTGCATTCAACAGAGGGCACTCAAGAACATGACTGGAGTTGGTACACAAAGTTGGTTGAGCAATGTAATGAAAATCTAGATGATGAAGTGCTCGGTTTGACACGGAGTGTGCCATATGGTTCTGAGTTCTTGGTATCTTGTGGACCTTGTATGAATCCTGTAAAGAGGAAACAATTATTTGGGTGAAAGGCTTAATCCTCCAATCGGGTGGATGTGCAGTATTTTCTCCATTGTTGCAGTTGACTAGCAGAAACTGATATGCTCCAAGTTCATCCTCCTGCACAAAGAGGTAGCTAAAGCAAGGGCTGCAGATTCAGCCATTAGCACCGAGGTGGAGTCCTGCATGAAAGCTTTTATAAACATAGAAAAAGGGGGATTGACATTAGTGTTGATAATGAAAATCCCCAGATCAGCAACTCTGGGAGAGTAGTTGTTGGAGTCAGGAGTTGTAGCAGCGTCTATATAACATTTGTAACCCTGGAAAGTGGAGGGTGGTGGGGTGGGAGAAGGATGGGGGACAGCAGTGTCAAATTGATGACCCCAAGCCTGTGAATTGGTATTAAAATGAGTCTGAGGTGCATGATGAACCTGCATAAAAGTCTAAATCTTTCTTTGAAAACGGTGATCATTTCTTGCTTTCCAAATATACCACAGAAGAAGAAGGATTTTGGTCATATTTTGGTCAGTGGTGTTGAGTGGTAGAATATGAGGGAGAATATGCTGAACACCATCAGTGTGAGGATCAATTAAGTGGGTAAAAGGGGTTACTGCAGTGGTATCCCAAACCTGTTGAGGCAAATTGCAGAGAAAGAATAAATGGGAACCATTCTCTATAGCTCCACAAACTGTGCAGTGTTTATCTATGTGTGTGGCAAATCTGCCCACCCTCTCAGCAGTAGGTAGAGCCTGTCTAAAGAGGCGCCAGGCAAAGGTTTTGAGAAGGGGAGGCATGGTTTTAGTTTTCCAAATTTTCTGAAGAATAGTGTCAGTATGGGGAGATATGGCACTGGTGCCTGTAGAGGGGAGGGAGTGGGTTTGCTGAAGCTGTAGGAATTTGTAAGTGGATTTGGAAGAGCATTGACCATTTGTTGATGGTTTCCATCTGAGAATATCCTCATCTAGTGACTGGACAATTGGGGTATTGATAATAGTTTGTACAGCCTGGGGGGAGAAGGTAGTGGAGAGGAGCTCCTGATTCCAATTAGTTGTACCCTGCAGCCACAGATCATAAATTTTTGCAAGCAATGGAGTATTAATAACTGGTAAAAAGATATCTTCATGGATGGTGTTCCAAGAATTCATCCATGGGGATGACCAAATTGAAGAATTGCCTGCATGTATTTGTATTATAGAATTTTCATTTAGATGATGTAGCACCTGCAAAACAGAAGACCAAAAAACAGACCTAGGCCCCATAGAGGGGGCTGTCCAGAATAAGGTGTTAGGATAATATTTAGCCTTAAGAACATTAGAGAGAAAAGGATTTTTGTCAGTTACGATATTCCAAGCAGTGTGAATAAGGAGACTTTTGTTAATAAGTTCCATATCCCTAATGCCAAGACCTCCTTGGGTTTTAGGTTTGCAAATGTCATCCCAAGAGCGAAAAGCAATTGGATTAGAGGAATTTTCAGCCCGCACACCAGCCCACCAAAAGTTTTTGATGATGGGAGTTTATTTTAGTAATGAAAGCTTCGGAGAAAAGAACAATGGACATGTAATAAACATGTATTGAAGAAGGAACAGAAGTAATGTACTGAAGTCCACCTTCATGGTTAAATTTGTTGGCTTTTAAGGTAGCAAATTTAGCATGGAATTTAGAGTAAATGAAATTGTATGCTCTGTTCTTGTCTTTATGAGAAAATATCATAGGATGGCCTAAATGCATAGTATTGGGAAGCAAATTTGGAACAGGGAAAATTGATCTGATCTGATCTTTAATATGAGTTGAACATTGTGACTGAAGAGAATGGAAGATTTGTTTAAATTAGGAGTCTGACCTGATTGCCTACAAAAGTCATACAGAATGGTCTTGATGACAACAGCTTCATCTGTTGAGGTAGTCCCACAAATAATGGGATCATCTGCAAAGAGAAGAGAATGAATAGGAGGGGCCCCAGGGGCGAGGGTGACACCTTGTAAATTGGATGTGTGCAACTGCTCCTGCAATCTCAAAGAAGAGAGGGGGCAACCCTGTCTAAGACCTCTCTGTGGATAGAAATAAGATGTAGGTTGCTGATTGACAAGAATGGAGAGAGAAGAGGTGGAGATGCATGTGAAAATAAGATTAATGAAATGAGAGTGTCGTATGGACCTCCCTGGGCCCACTACCTCGGTGGGTACCAGGACCGACTACTCGGTGGGCCCCTGGGACTACCCGGCTTGCGCTACACGGCACCTGATGGCGTGGAGCACAAGGACTACGGAGGAGAAGTACTCGGTTAGGAAGGCCGTACATGTCCCGCACTATATGAAAGACTCCTAGACGTACTCGACTAGTACTCTCTCCCTACTCGACTTGTAACCCCGCTCCCGGACTATATAAGGCGAGGCGGGGACCTTTCTCTAGCATCGAATCTCACGGCGCGCTATTACACCATCTTGTAATCGTGCCCAATCAATCCGAGCTACGCGGCATACGGGACGTAGGGTCTTACGCACCTCGTGGCCCGAACTCGTCTAAATTGTGTGCCATGTGTCTCTTCCTTCGAGTTACCGATCTCGGTGAGGCCACATTCATCTACTTCGGGTACTCCCCTTAGTAGGTTGCCGGTCTAAAACACCGACACGGCGGCGCGCCGCGGTAGGGGCGCTCGCCCGAGATCACATGGCGAACTCGACGACTCCCGTCTACTTAAGGCCAACCGTCGCCTTCAACCGCGGCGACACCTTCGTGTTTGGCGCCCGGGTGCCGCACTGCGGACGGCGCGGGCTCTTTCCAGTGCCGCCTCACCATGCCGCCCAACCCGAAGACCGGCTTCGTGACGCTTCCCCGAAGTTGTCACGGGCGAACTCGCCGGCAAGTTTGGCGAAATTTCGCTCTTCAACCATCACGGCCGACTTCAAGCTCGAGTCCGCTTCCAACTCGAACTCGACGTCTCCATGGGCTATCGCATGCGAGCCGGCTGCTCAGCCATCGCATGTGGTCCCACCACTCCATGAGCGCTCCGCGCGTGGCCCCCGCATCCTCAGCCGGGCCCACACGAAGGCTCCATCTTCGCGCCGGGCCGGCAAGGAGCCCGTACCCGAGTACAACTCGGACTCCGACACCGCCCCCGGCCACGCTTCGGACTCCAACCCTCTCTCCGAGTTCTACTCGAATCCCGCATACGAGTTCGACTTCGGGTCGGACCCTGAGGATCCCGAGTCCGAGGACAACTCCACTGAGCATCCCTTGTCAGGGCCGGCCTCTGGGCTGGTTATAACATCCACACCGGCCGGGAGATTCGTCTACTGGCCAGACCGCAAGCCTGCTGACTTGATAAGCGGAGACTCACGCTACGTCGCCTACATCGACTCACTACCGTTCCAGGAGGGAACACCACTTGCCCGAGCTGACTCGAACACCCCAACCGAGGTGGCGGTTTCGAGTCCGGCCTTGGCACCCACGATCGCCAAGTCTTCATGGCCGCCGGCAACACCCCGGAACCTTCGGGGACGGCTCGGGACAAGTACCTTGAAGACATCTCTTCGACGAGCCGTCCGCCGATGCTCCGGCAGACGAGACCCCCGCCAATAGGGACGTTCGACGCGAGCGCAACGAGAAGCGCGGCCGAACGGCGCCGGCGTCTCGGGACAACCTCCCCATCCGCAACCTCGCGGAAGCTCTCGAGGCGGTCGAGAGCGAGTACACACTACCCCCCGAGCAATGCCTCATGTCGATCACCGCGATCGCACGTCGGGCTCGGGGCATACACGCCGGAGAGGTCATCGCCAAGCTCGGCCGAAGATGCCTACTTCATGAGGGTCGACAACGGGGTCAACCAACCTCCTCCCACCGGGCACCGCGACAACGAAGCTACGAGTCGCGGCGCCGACAACGGTCCCAACCGTACTCGAACCGAGCTTCCCGCTCGGCCCAACCGCACTCGCTCGAACGTCGGCGGACCTCCACAAGGTGGCAACAACAACCGCGACGTCGTCCCTCACCGCGCTCCGCCGGCGGCGGCGGCGCGCGACCCCGACGGCGGCGGCAGCGACGGCGGAAGCTCCAACCATGGAGCCGACAGGAGGGCTGGTGTCGGGGACAGCCCTGAGGGTCCCCTAAAACAACCGGGGAAACCCTGCTTAAAACCTGCAAAAAATCAAAGCTAAACGCATCTCACTTAAGCGAACACACGGGGCACGGCCCACGCTGCGGTGGTCCCCGCGGCCCACGCTGCAGTGGTCCCCGCGGCACACCAAAGTGGCCCACTCAAAGCCCCCCTCGAGCAAGCTCCGCCTCACTCGAGGGTTCACACCTCCCTCGAGCGGGTTCCGCCTCGCTCGAGGGTTCACAGCCCCCTCGAGCGGGCTCCGCCTCGCTCGAGGGTTCGCCTCCGCCTCGCTCGAGACTCCCTCGCACGCACGCGGGTACGGGCATTTAATGCTCTGACACGGTGGGGCGGCGCCATCATGTGCCTGGGAATCATGCCCCGGCCCTGTTGCTCCAACTCCCTAGGGTAAACCCATCCCCCGCCACTGTGGGGGACTGTGCGACGTGGCCGGTGCCACCCCCGTGCCACTGCGCTGCCTACTCCCGTACGGCTAACGCGCCACGCCCTCGAAGGGGGGGGGCCGGTCACACCCTCGAACCACTTTCTCGTGAACTTGCAGGGCCAGGTCATGACGCTAGGCCGGCGGGACGCCATCCCTGCCACTGTTGGTCCTGTGCGGCCGCCCCCGTGCTTGCAGCACCACGCCGGGCACTGTTACAACCACTCCGGCGCCGTGAGGCACAGGACGCCGCCACGGCTGCCACTGTATCCTATACGGATCCTCGTCAACAGCCTCCTCAAGCCCGTCTGAGGACGCCGCAGTCAACCACTGCGCCCCTACCCTCGAAGCTGCCACTGTTCGGGTACAAGATACGCCATGATGGCCAGATCGTGGCAAGGACCGTCAAGGCGGCCGCCAACTCTGCGGCACTGCACACCATACTCCCCCATGTAGCTGAATAGTGTGGCATGCTTGTAATTCGCCCTCTCCTTGGTCTATAAAAGGAAGGTGAACTCCCCCGCCGCAGGGGACATGACACAGGACACAACACGAGACAACAGACATTCCCCAATTCTCCCACAACATCTGAACCCATTCCGATCATTCTACCAGGGACTTGGAGGCCACGCCTCCTCTCCCGCCTTGCTTGTAGCCGCCCCACTACAGGAACCCCGGCGCTGAGCAATATAGTGCCTCGAGCACACCACTGCTGGACGTATGGCCCCTCGGCCGGAACCAGGATAAATCTTGTGTCTCTAGTTGCTTAGCATCGACTATTGAGGGATAGACCTTGGCGCTTACTACTAGTTAGTGTCGGGACTACATTCCGCACCGACAGTTGGCGCCCACCGTGGGGCTCGCGAGCGCTGAAGGTCAATCCGCCATCAACTCCCTCCATGGTGATTCACACCGAGTACCGCGGCACGCGTTACTCCATGGACAGCTCGGACCCCCTCCCCGCCGGGTTCGAAATCCGGTTCGGGGGCTTGAACTTCCAGGCTACGGGGAACGGCTACCTGATGCGCCTCACCAACCGTGAGGAACTTCGTGCGCGGCGCCAAGCTGGGCCCGCCCCGGTCGCCGCTGCACGAGTCGCCGCGACACCGAGCACGCCGGCACGGACGCCGCGGGCCCATCAACGTCACGGCGCCGCCGCCGCTCCGGCCGGCGCTCGCGCCGGGCGCGGTCGGAGCGACGGCACGGCGAGCGCGTCGCCTCACAACACCGCGCGCCCGTCGGCACGACGACCGCCGCCCGGTGGGGGAGCGCACGGTTTCGGGCCGCGCTTCCCCATCGGTCTGCGCGGCGCCACGGCGGCCTACACCGCCAACGCCAACGCCAGCGCCATGATGCGCAGGGTTCCCCCTGGCCGCCACGTTTACGTCGCCAGGGACCCTAGCGCCTCCGCCGGCGACGAGTCGTCCCTAGGCTCTCTTGACGCGTTGCCACCCGCTACCTCGCACGGGTATGCGGAGTGGGACTTCTCCGGCGTGACCGGGACCCGTAATGTTCAGGCGATTCCTCGATGCCACGGACTACCGGTTCGGGCTCGCTCCGACGACTCCCGGCGCGGGAAGCTACGACCCCTCGAGGGAGTGCCGCATCGTCATCCCCAACGACCCGGACAAATGCCACCGGCGCAACGGGTGCGCAACGCGGAGAGATTCTCGCCGCTCTAGGAACCGCTTCGCGCCGGCGGCGGGACCAAGCGCCCTCGCTCCTTCACCCCCAACGGGGGCCGAGCATCAACGCGCGGTGGCCCAAGCCCGCGAGCTCGAGGCCAAGGCGGCGGAGGAGTATCGGACGGTGCGGTTGCTCCGCGCCTCTATGGCGGGGGAAGCACGCGCGCGGCGAACGCGTGCGTGAGCCGGGCATACGGCCCGCGACCGCATTAACACCGATTTCAATGTCGACAACCCGAAACACCTCCGCGAGCGAGCCAAAAGCTCATTGCCGCCGCGACGCCGCCTGCGGGCCATGCTCGCCCCCTCGACACCCGAGGCGCGAAGCCCGCACCGTGAGGCGCGGGCGCTCATCGAGCAAGCGGCCGTCCGGCGGGCCGAGAGCTCGGCGTCCCACATCCGCCGGCGGGGGGGGACGCGCGGGACGATGGGGGCGCGCGGGGGCCGGAACTTCGAGGAACCAAGTTGAGAAGTACCTTGGTTCGTGTGTGATGAGTGATTGACCGGATGGTTTGAAGCTTTGTGTGTGTAGTGTTGAGTTGTGTTGTGTGTGTTTTATTTTGTGTATTTACCTTATTGTTTATGTGGTGTGTTGTCAATGCACTCGTGAGGAGTGGTTGACAACGTTGTGTAGGCCCGACTCTTGGCCTAGTATTGCGGGTGTTGGTTGCGGCTTGGTTTGCGTTGGTGCGGGTGAAGAACAGGGCGCGAAAGGTCTTAGCCTTGCGGGGCCTCCGAGGAGTGGAGAGACAAGTAGGCTTGGTTCGAGGGACCGGTGGCCGACGGGATCAAGTGCGAGCCGCATGGTGCAAGAAGAGCAAGATGAAGTCGTGGACATGGAGCCGGTGCATCGGTGGTGGCCAAGTCAAGGAACGAGGCAAGGACCGAGTAGACCGTCCGGCGCGCGGAGGTGAAAGGCTTGGCGGGCTCGACGCTTGGCGTGGTGAGGCCGGGCCGTGTACGCGGGGTTTGGTGGTTTGGCCACAAAACCATCGGAGGAGGGTTTCTCGGTTTGGGCCTCAAAACCGAGCCCGAGGGCCTGGCGTGACGGAGACGGTATCCGGGTGCGTCGGGAAGCTTCGAGGCGGGCGACACGCGGCATGATCTAGGTGCTTGCGTCGGGAGGACGTGAAGGCCTGATGGATGCGCGGCCGTCCGATGGTGAACTTCATGTGTTGACCAAAACGCCCCTGTGAGGGCTTGTGTTGTACTCCTAGTGTAGGGGCACTTCGGTCTTTTCCGGAGGGCCTATATATAGGAGGAGGGGGCTGAAATTTCAGCCAACTCTTGGGCTAGAGGTTTGCGGTACTCTTTCATTTTGGAGTGCTTTTGGGAGAGAGGGAGAGAGGGGAGAGTGGCTCTTTGATTGGAGCTTTTTGCCATCTTAGATTTGGTTTCTAGGAGTGGCTTGTAATCGATTGGACAAGATATTCATAGCGATTTCATCCTCTAAATCTTGTGCCAATCTTTCTATTCCCGAGTTTCTTTTATTGCTTTTTCGGAGCTCTTTTTGTGCTATTTTCGTGCTTGGCTCGATTCGTTGTTTCTAGGACGTTTGGCTCCGGATTTCTTTGAGGGGATCATGGATGGATGCCTTGCGCACCTTTGGTGATGATCTTGACCCCTCAAACGCTGGGAATCGGGCTCAATTTGGTGAGAATTGGATGAACTCGGGTTTGTGATTTGAGTGCACGAGATTTGCAATTCCGGTTGATTGGATTGGTTTAGGGTTCCAAGATTTTGGGCATAGCTTCACGTAGTGACGCTTCTTATCTACCCAAAATTTGGGGTCAATCCGTCCAACGGTTTAGGAGATCCATCGATTGGAAGTTTGAGGTTGTTTCTCGTGTTCCTCGGCCGTGCCGATTCGCACATGGTGGACCGTCCGCGAGGTCACGCGTGGACCGTCCGCGAGGTAGCCGCGGACCGTCCGCGAGGTCACCGCGGACCGTCCGCGAGGTCACCGCGGACCGTCCGCGAGGTGCCGACGACCCAGTTGTTCTTCGTGTTCTTGCGGATTCTTGAGCGCCTCTCTTTCGATCCATTTTGTCGGTGGGTTTTTGGTGCATTAAGTTTGCGGACGGTCCGTACTAGAGTGTCGGACGGTCCGTGACGAGGCGGACGGTCCGCGGGTCCCTCACGGACGGTCCGTTTTTCTCGGTGCAGTACTGGAGGTTCGGGTAGCAATTTCGGACGGTCCGTGCCCTCCTCGCGGACGGTCCGCGCCCTCCTCGCGGACGGTCGCCGGACCTTGCGGACGGTCCGCCTGGTGCTTTCCAGATTGCCTAAGACCCTTGCTTTTTGAGTTGTGCTTCCGCGTTGGATTGGTTTGGGGTTTGTTCCTAGGCTTCTTGGTGGTTCCTTTGAGGTTGTTTGAGTCCTGTTTGGGATCTTGTTTGTGCTTGTGGGTTCGTGGAGTTGCGATTGGGGTATAGGCCGAATTCAACCAAAGGGAAGAATTTTTATCGGCTCCTATTCACCCCCCCTCTCTAGTCGCCATCCGATCCTTCAATTGGTATCAGAGCCGGTTGTGGATTCTTTTGGCTCTAACAAGTCTTGAATCCATAGGGTGACTAGAGGAAAGAGGTGCTTTTGCTTGCGACCTTGGTTTGCACGTTTTGAGTCCGACGATTTGGAGTTGTGCCCTTGGAAAACCATAACTTGAGGTACCTTCAGTAAAACGGGCATAACTTTTCGCTCGGTGCTCCGTTTTGGCTCAAATTTTTACAGCGGTTTCGTGACTCCATTTGTAGGTGATCCAAAATCATCTAAAGATCATTTTGGGGTCTTCAAAAATTCAGAAAAAATCAAGAAGATAATTGAAAAATCCTCATTTATGTCTCTTGCGGCTTTGTCTTGTTTCTTCTGGATTTTCTCTAGGCTTCATTTCACCTTATCTTGAGCTGAAATTTTTTCTGCCTCTATCTTTGGTGCTCCTTGTTCAGTGGTAAAGTTTTGGGAAAAAGATAAGATCCTTTGCTATTGAACTCGTCAGTAGTTGTTAGAGAATTGAGGCTTTTTGAGCGCTTTCTTTGCATCGTTGCTTGTTCCTTGAGCTTGGTTTCGGCTAATCCTAACGGTACGTTGTTTATGGCACCAAGTTCTTCTCCTTGTGGTTCTTTGAGCGAGGAGGAGTATGGAGGTTGAGGCGGAAGCCGAAGTGGAGGAGATGATATCTCTCATCGAGGACTATCGAGATGGTGACATCAAGAAAGGCAAGCTCTACCACAAGCTAGGAGGCATGAACCAAGGTACACTTGCCAAAGCTATCTTGATCCTATGCAATAGG
Organism: Cenchrus americanus; assembly: GCA_947561735.1. Classification (NCBI taxonomy): domain Eukaryota; kingdom Viridiplantae; phylum Streptophyta; class Magnoliopsida; order Poales; family Poaceae; genus Cenchrus; species Cenchrus americanus. The sequence goes on from OX387240.1 coordinate 81,315,228, forward strand.
TTGGATGTTTGTGAGCGTGATTGTGGAGACTTGCATAGGAGAAACATAGATTTGTGTGATGCCTTGCGTAGGAAGAATGAGAAGATTAAATGCTCTCTTACTAGGTTGAAATGTGGTATGGCTCATTGGAGGTCTCGTGCTTTGAATTCTTGCACTTCTTGTAACACCATACATGCTGAAAATGATGCTTTGATTGCTTCCATTGCATGCTTGAAATCTGAAATTAAGGTGTTAAATTTCAAAGCTTCTTTGCCTTGCAAATCATGCGATGCCTTGTGTCTTGAAAATGAGAAATTAAAATATGAAGTTAGTTGGCGCAAAATGCATGTTGAAGCTTTTAGAAGAGCATGCGACAATCTTGATTTTGAGAATGATGAATTGAGATCATCTCTTGCTAACTTGCAATCTGAAATTGACTTGTTGAAATCCAATGCTTCTATGCCTTGCAAATCTTGTGGTGTTTTGAATGATGAGCTTAATATGGCTAGGAGTAAGATTGCTTTGTTAGAGACAAGTGCTTCTTTACCATGTGTTTCTTGTGAGTCTTTGCATGCTGAAATTAATGAATTAAAATTGACTCACACCACATGTGTAGATGATCTTGAGCATGCTAGGGCTGAAATTTGTGATATAAAATCCATGCCTTGTAGCAAGTGCTCTTTGTTGTTGGTTGAGGATGCTTGCCATACTTCTTGCAATGATGATAGTGCTTTGCGAGATGTAAATGATGTTGCTTGTTCATGTGATTTCGTTTGCACCTCATGCATTGATTTGGAAAGTGAAGTTTTGGCTTTGAAAAAGATGCGCGAGGATATGAGCGCTAAGTTGGTTGAGCATGATGAGATGAGTGCCAACCTTGAGAAAGAAAATGAACTCTTGCGTACCACATATGCTAAATGCATTGAAGAAGAAATCAATAATTTGAGAAATATGACATGTGGTACTTGTGAGCGCCTCAAGTCTCAAAATGAGGTTTTGCGCACAAGGTGCAAGAGTCTTTGTGCCAAGGGTTTGGATTCTCACTTCTCTTGTCACTCCGATGTTGATGCTTCTAAATTTGCTTCTTCTAAACCGGAGTCGACTTCTTCTCTTGAGTGTGAGTCTTTGGATGCTAGTAAGTGTGCTAGTGCTTTGGATAGCTCTCCCATAGCTACTCCTAAGCTTGTTGCTTCTTCCGGTGTTGCCCAAGGTGATTTGAATGGAAAGGGTGCCTCCCACATATTTGGAACTCATACTCCCAAGCCGAGGTTCCAATGCACCTTTTGCAAGAAGGATGGGCATACCGTTGAGTTTTGCTTTCGCCGTGTCAAGCACGAGCGACGTGTGCGTGCTAAAGCTTTTAAGAAGCCACGTAGTCTTTCTCATGGCACGTGTGATTCTAATGTGGACACCAAGTTGGATGTTCGGGTTGATGCTTCATGCTCTAAGTCCCAAGGGACTTCCCACTTACAAGAGAATGGTGATTCATCCACTCAGACCGTGCCTCTCGATAGGCCTTTGTACCACTGCTCTCACTGTGGGAAGGATGGGCATCAAGAGAGTTTTTGCTACCGCCGGGCAAGGAGAATACGGCGAGGAGGTGCCTCTAGGCCTTTGGTTGTTCATAGCCCTTCTCATGGCATGAACACTTGTGAGCCTAAGAAGGCGCGATTTGTGGATGGGTCTTATGACACTCTTTCTAGTGAGTTAGGCCATGCTCGTGGACATGCTTCCAGTGTTTCTTGTGTTGGTCCGCGACATGCTTCCCGTGGTGCTTGTGTTGGTTCTTCTCCTACGACCCCGAAGGATCTTTGCCTTTTTGCTTGTGGTAGCACTCGACTTTCCTCGCGAGTGACTTCTTTGAGGCATGGTTCCAAGGGTGTTCGAAAGACTTTTCATTCCAACCGGCATTTGCATCATGCTAACCCACATGATAGGTTGTGTGCACCACTTACCCGTGTGACCAAATCTTGGATTCCCAAGTACGTGCTTGCTAACCCTTTGGGATCCAAGGCTCGGTCTTTCTCGTCTCCTTGTGTGTAGGTACGGAGACGCGGTTGGAGAACATGAGCTAAATGGAGACTTGATGGTTCTCCACACCGTTTTGGATGGCTCTTGAAATCATTTGTACACATGTATAGTGAGTTTTCTTTTCCCCTTGTACTCTCTTGTATATACTTGTGTCTTGCTTGTGTGAAAACCATGGTAGGCTAGCCACCTTGTTCATGATAGCTTTGTGATCTTGAATATCTATATTGCTATCTTTGTATGATTTTATGGTGGATATTATTTATGAACATCATGTCATGCTTTATGGTTTATTGCTCGGATATGTCATGTTGTTCATTCATATCATGTTTGTCTAGCTCGATGGTACATTTCTGTTAGCATGTTTGTCCCCCATGTATATCTTGTCATGCTAGCTTTGTAATATATGTTGGTGGGTGATCCATGTGATCTTGTATCATGCCTTTGTTTAGTTCTTGTATATTGTTTGGCATGTTACTCTTTGGTATCATTTTGGTTTAGTGTTGTACCTTGTTGACATACTTGCTTGCCCATGCTTATTCATATTTGTGGAATCATGTTACAATGCTCTATTTATGTTAATTGATATTATCAATGCTTTGTGTAGCATGTTGTGAGCTTTCCTTGGAGTTTTGGGCTTGTCTTGTCTTCGAGTTGTGTTGTTGTTCCTCTTTTCGGTTGGTTTTAGAGTTTTTCCTTGCTCTTCCTTTTCCTAGTTTTTGCTTTGTTAGGCTGCCCTTGGTTGAGGGGGAGCTTGGCTTCTTTTGATAGGGAATTTGATTCCAAGAAGGGTTGTGGCTTTTTGGGCAGTCTTTGTGATCCTTCAATTGGTATTCCTTCAATGGTATTCAATTGGGATCTTTGAGGTTTTGCAATTGGTACTTTTTCTATGGTACTCAATTGGGACCTTTGGTGGCTCTTCTCTCGCTTGGAGCGATTCTTGGTTGGTGTGTTCCCTCGTGAGCTTTATTGGTGTTAAGTCAAGTTCCTTGTCTCCCTATGCATTCTCGCATTGCATTTGTATCATGATATATAGACTTTGGTAGGTTTGACATTTGTGTCTCGCATTTTGTCATATATCATGTTTCCTTTTGATGTACATATCTACCCGTGTTGCATTTGTATCATATTGCATTTTAGGATGATGAGCTTCTTCCATATGCCTCATTTGAGTTTTTTTGGCTACTTGTGAGATATTGGTCATGTGTGTGGAGAAATGGCTATGTGAGGCTATGCTCTTGGAATATTTGAGATATATGTGTTGTGAGATAGCCTTTTTGAATCAAATGCTAATCTTGATTAAATTTGATGAAATGTGCTCCACTCATGTGTAGTAGTATATCCATGTCACTTTTTGGTCTAAATGTGCCTTTCATGCTTAGATTGTGCTTGGATGTCTCTTTCTTGCATTTGGGCCAAAGGCCGATATCATTGTGAATGTTTAGCCTATGTTGCATTCATGGAGGAGCATAAGCTTCTTTTTGCCGCAAAGGCACTTCATGTACCATGAAATGATTTAATCTTGAAAAGAAGTGTGTATGCTTGAAAAATGCTCTCTCCATCATGTTTATGCTTAAAATGTCTTATCTTTCACATATGGGTGCAAAACATGTTGCATGATGTTCACCGGTGGAGAAGTCTCCCCGAAGTGGACACATGGCTCATGAGCTTTGACATGACATGCTTTGCTTTATGGGTGTTTGCCATGATCTTTTGCCGAGAATTTGATATCCTTGTATGATCTTTGAATGGTATTCATGTTTGTGGCTCAAGTGTGACATGGATAGGCTTTTACATATGAAGCGAGCCTTCTTTTGATAAAGCTGCTTAAATGCGAAAATTTTGCTTTGTCACATGCTTGTATTTTCATATATTACTTGTGGCAATGCTTTGACTTTGTTATGATCCATATATGTGCTTTTTGTCTCATTTCTAGCCTTTGTCACTAAATTTGGCCTATTTGAGAAGCTCATGTAGATGTTTATATGCTTTGTTTTTCATTTCGCATTTTCACCTTGCTTCATACATTGTCAACAAGGGGGAGAAGAGGTGAGCTTAATGAAAAATTCAAAACTCGCATTTAAAATTTGGGAGTTTGCTCCACTTGTTCGGGGGAGCTTGCATTTGTGTAGGGGGAGCTTTGGTGAGTCTCCTTTGTTTGCCCGAGTTGTGCTTTGGTGGTTGCTTTTTGCTCTATCACGTGTGTTTAGGGTGAGCTTTGTATGCTCTTTGTCCCTAGTGCATGTGTTTAGGGGGAGCTTGTGAGCTTGGTGTGCTCTTTTCTCTATCTCATGAGTTTAGGGTGAGCTTTGTATGCTCTTTGGTCCTAGTTCATGTGTTTAGGGGGAGCTTGTGATTTTTGTGCTCTTGTGCCGGTGGTGTTGAGCCCCTTTGCCTCTTCTTGAGGAGCCGGCGGTTGACTTATGTTTTTCGATTATTCCATGATCGGTGTTGAGCCCTTTGTGCCTCTTCTTGAGGGATCATGCATTCTTGTCTTGTCTCGGTTGTGTCGAGCCGTTGCCCATGTCTTTGGGGACCGAGACATTGAGTTGGCATTTGTGGTTTCTCTCATGCCAAGTGACCTTGTTCTTTGCTCCTGTGTGGTTTTCTTTCACTTGGATGAGGTGTTCGGTCTTTGCCCTCTCAAACCATTTCTTTGTGCTCACTTGTTGTCAATCCGCTCCTCAAGGGGGAGAAATTTGGAAAATCAAGTTGATATGAACCTTGATTTGATGGTGATGAGCGGTTGACAAGTGTTTTGGTAAGAGTTTTATGGCACTTTGGGTTGAGCATTTTGGTTTGGTGGCTTTTAGGGATTGCATGTTGGTAGTGTGTCTCTTCGTTTTCACTTAGCCCTTGTGCTTGCTTTGGTTTCGAGAGAAATTTGTCGGAGCATGCTTTTATCCCTTCTCACTTCAAGTGGCCTTTTGTTTGCTTTTTATTGGCTTTGTGGTGCTTGAATGAGTTCTTATTTGCTTTTTGACCTTCTTTTGTCAATGCACTCATCAAGGGGGAGATTGAGGAACCAAGTTGAGAAGTACCTTGGTTCGTGTGTGATGAGTGATTGACCGGATGGTTTGAAGCTTTGTGTGTGTAGTGTTGAGTTGTGTTGTGTGTGTTTTATTTTGTGTATTTACCTTATTGTTTATGTGGTGTGTTGTCAATGCACTCGTGAGGAGTGGTTGACAACGTTGTGTAGCCCGACTCTTGGCCTAGTATTGCGGGTGTTGGTTGCGGCTTGGTTTGCGTTGGTGCGGGTGAAGAACGGGCGCGAAAGGTCTTAGCCTTGCGGGGCCTCCGAGGAGTGGAGAGACAAGTAGGCTTGGTTCGAGGGACCGGTGGCCGACGGGATCAAGTGCGAGCCGCATGGTGCAAGAAGAGCAAGATGAAGTCGTGGACATGGAGCCGGTGCATCGGTGGTGGCCAAGTCAAGGAACGAGGCAAGGCGAGTAGGCCGTCGGGCGCCGGAGGTGAAAGGCTTGGCGGGCTCGACGCTTGGCGTGGTGAGGCCGGGCCGTGTACGCGGGGTTTGGTGGTTTGGCCACAAAACCATCGGAGGAGGGTTTCTCGGTTTGGGCCTCAAAACCGAGCCCGAGGGCCCGGCGTGACGGAGACGGTATCGGGTGCGTCGGGAAGCTTCGAGGCGGGCGACACGCGGCATGATCTAGGTGCTTGCGTCGGGAGGACGTGAAGGCCTGATGGATGCGCGGCCGTCCGATGGTGAACTTCATGTGTTGACCAAAACGCCCCCGTGAGGGCTTGTGTTGTACTCCTAGTGTAGGGGCACTTCGGTCTTTTCGGAAGGCCTATATATAGGAGGAGGGGGCTGAAATTTCAGCCAACTCTTGGGCTAGAGGCTGCGGTACTCTTTCATTTTGGAGTGCTTTTGGGAGAGAGGGAGAGAGGGGAGAGTGGCTCTTTGATTGGAGCTTTTTGCCATCTTAGATTTGGTTTCTAGGAGTGGCTTGTAATCGATTGGACAAGATATTCATAGCGATTTCATCCTCTAAATCTTGTGCCAATCTTTCTATTCCCGAGTTTCTTTTATTGCTTTTTCGGAGCTCTTTTTGTGCTATTTTCGTGCTTGGCTCGATTCGTTGTTTCTAGGACGTTTGGCTCCGGATTTCTTTGAGGGGATCATGGATGGATGCCTTGCGCACCTTTGGTGATGATCTTGACCCCTCAAACGCTGGGAATCGGGCTCAATTTGGTGAGAATTGGATGAACTCGGGTTTGTGATTTGAGTGCACGAGATTTGCAATTCCGGTTGATTGGATTGGTTTAGGGTTCCAAGATTTTGGGCATAGCTTCACGTAGTGACGCTTCTTATCTACCCAAAATTTGGGGTCAATCCGTCCAACGGTTTAGGAGATCCATCGATTGGAAGTTTGAGGTTGTTTCTCGTGTTCCTCGCCGTGCCGATTCGCACACGGTGGACCGTCCGCGAGGTCACCGTGGACCGTCCGCGAGGTAGCCGCGGACCGTCCGCGAGGTCACCGCGGACCGTCCGCGAGGTCACCGCGACCGTCCGCGAGGTGCCCGATGCCCACCGTTCTTCGTGTTCTTGCGGATTCTTGAGCGCCTCTCTTTCGATCCATTTTGTCGGTGGGTTTTTGGTGCATTAAGTTTGCGGACGGTCCGTACTAGAGTGTCGGACGGTCCGTGACGAGGCGGACGGTCCGCGGGTCCCTCACGGACGGTCCGTTTTCTCGGTGCGATCGGGAGGTTCGGGTAGCAATTTCGGACGGTCCGTGCCCTCCTCGCGGACAGTCCGCGCCCTCCTCGCGGACGGTCCGCCGGACCTTGCGGGACGGTCCGCCTGGTGCTTTCCAGATTGCCTAAGACCCTTGCTTTTTGAGTTGTGCTTCCGCGTTGGATTGGTTTGGGGTTTGTTCCTAGGCTTCTTGGTGGTTCCTTTGAGGTTGTTTGAGTCCTGTTTGGGATCTTGTTTGTGCTTGTGGGTTCGTGGAGTTGCGATTGGGGTATAGGCCGAATTCAACCAAAGGGAAGAATTTTTATCGGCTCCTATTCACTCCCCCCCCTCTCTAGTCGCCATCCGATCCTTCGAACCCTCGGTACATGCGGGTAGGGCAACGGAGCACCCCCGCCAACCCGGGGCGCGCGCCGGCCAAGGAGCGACTCCTCGACACACGTGGGCGGGGCGCGGGACGGCGACGCCCACAATGTCATCAATGCTCGGCGGACGAGCAAAGCGGAGGCGCGGGCGGCGGCAGGCTACCACCCCCGACGGGGCGGATGCTACGACAGCGATGAAGACCGCTCGCCAACGCCGGAGCCTCCGGGGACCCGCGTGTTCAGCCGGGAGATCCGCGCGGCGGCCTTCCCCCAACGCTTCCGCCAGCCTACGACCATCGTCAAGTACAACGGGGAGACGGATCCCCGCGTATGGCTCAACGACTACCGCCTGGCGTGCCAGCTGGGCGGAGCCACCAGTGATGAGGTCATCATCCGCAACCTCCCTCTGCACCTCGCCGACTCGGCCCGGACGTGGCTCGAGCACCCGCCGCCGGTCGGATCCACAACCGGGATGACTTGGTCCGCACGTTCGTCGGCAACTTCCGGGGGCACGTACGTGCGCCACGGGAACTCCCGGGACTTGCGCTCCCGCACCCCGGAAACCCGGAGAGTCGCTCGGGACTTCATACAACGCTTCTCCAAACGCTGCACGGAGCTCCCAAGCGTGGCGCAATCCGAGATTGTGCACGCCTTCCTCGAGGGCACCACGTGTCGGGACCTCGTGCGCGAGTTGGGTCGCAGCCCGCCGGTCGACTCAAACGAGCTGTTCGATATCACCACTAGTTTCATCTCAGGCGAAGAGGCGGTGGGGGCGATCTTCGACGGGAAGAAGGGCAAGCGCACGGACGACGTGCCCGCGGAGGGAAGCAAGTCCAAGGAGCTCCACCGGAAGGACAAGCGGGGCAAGAAAGGGAAGAAACCGCGCCGTGAGGCGCGCGAGAAGGGACGCGACGGCAACGACGCCGAGGCCCTTGCTGTTGACCCGGCTCGACGAGGCCCTCGACCGGCCCCTCGAGGTCCGGGGGTGTTCGACGACATGCTGAAGAAGCCATGTCCCTACCACAAGACACCGGTGAACCACACCCTCGAGCAATGCGACTTGCTCAAGTGGTTCTACGGTCGCGCCGCCGCGAAAGACGCCGAAGCCAAGAAGGACGGGGGTGACGATGACGTCGGCGGCTTCTCCGCTGTGGAGAACGTGTTCCTCATCTTCGGGGGGCCAACCGTCGACATGTCGAGCCGCCAGCGCAAGCGGGAGCGGCACGAGGTTCTCACCGCGGAGAAGGCACCTCCCTCCTTCCTTGACTGGTCGGAGGATGCCATCACCTTCAGCCGCGAGGATCACCCGAACCGCATCCCCAACCGGGCCGTACCCACCGGTGGTCGACCCGGTCATTGGGAACGCGTGGTTCTCAAAGGTCCTAATGGACGGAGGCAGCAGCCTCAATATCCTCTACGCGCACACGCTGCGCCTACTGGGGATTGGGTTGGACCAGCTGCGGCCCAGCACGACGCCGTTCCATGGCGTCACGCCAGGCAAGCACGTCCAGCCCCTTGGGCAAATCGATCTGCCTGTTTGGTTCGGCACTTCGAGCAATTACCGCAAGGAGATGCTCACCTTCGAGGTGGTGGGGTTCAGTGGCGCGTATCACGCTATACTTGGGCGGCCCTGCTACGCCAAGTTTATGGCTGTCCCCAACTACACCTACCTCAAGATGAAGATGCCGGGACCGAACGGCGTCATCACCGTGGGCTCATCCATCGAGCACGCCTTCGACTGCGACGTCGAATGCATGGATCACGCGGAAGCACTGGTGCTGGATGAAGCGCTGGTGACCAACTTGGAGAAGATGGTCAACGAGGACCTCGACTCCACCACCAAGCACACCGGCAACTTCGAGGCCGCGGAGCAGACCAAGGAAGTGCCCCTCGACCCTGCTGCCCCCAAGGGCAAGGCGTTGAGGGTCAGTTCTACCCTTGACCCGAAATAGGAAGTGGTGCTCGTCGACTTCCTCCGCGCCAACGTCGACATCTTCGCGTGTAGTCCCTCGGACATGCCAGGCATCCCGAGGGAGGTCGTCAAGCACTCCCTTGACATCCTACCTCAGCCCCGTGCCGTGCGGCAGCGGCTCCGCCGCTTCGACGAGGAGCGGCGGCGGGCGATCGGAGCGAGCCTGCGGAAGCTCCTTGAGGCTGGGTTCATCAAGGAAGTGTTCCACCCTACGTGGCTAGCCAATCCTGTACTAGTAAAGAAAAAGAATGGGAAGTGGCGGATGTGTGTAGACTACACCAGTCTTAATAAAGCATGCCCTAAAGTTCCTTTTCCTTTGCCATGTATCGATCAAATTGTTGATTCGACCTCCGGGTGTGAGCTACTTTGTTTCCTTGATAGGCATTCTGGGTACCACCAAATCAAAATGAAGGAGTCCGACCAGCTCGCAACTTCATTCATCACGCCGTTCGGGATGTATTGCTACGTCACGATGTCGTTCGGCCTCCGGAACGCGGGTGCAACGTACCAACGGTGCATGCAACACGTTTTCAAAGACCACATCGGCCGGACCATCGAGGCGTACGTGGACGACATAGTCGTGAAAACCAGGAAGGTGGACGACCTGGTTGGCGACCTCAGCATCGTGTTCGGCTGCCTACGGGCCAACAGGGTAAAACTGAACCCCGAAAAATGTGTCTTTGGCGTGCCGCGGGGCATGCTTCTAGGATACATAGTCTCCCAGCGAGGCATCGAGGCCAACCCCGAAAAGGTTGCAGCCCTCGAGCGAATGGGTCCGATTCGGGACCTCAAAGGGGTACAAAAGGTGCTGGGGTGCCTTGCCGCCTTGAGCCGCTTTATCTCGCGGCTCGGCGAGAAAGCCTGCCCCTCTATCGCCTCCTCAAGAAGCACGAGCGCTTCTCCTGGACCGCCCCGATCCTCACACCACCACGAGACGGCGAACCTCTGCACCTTTACGTGGCTGCGACTACCCAGGTGGTCAGCGCCGTGATCGTGGTAGAGCGCACGGAGGAGGGGCACGCCTTGCCGGTCCAGCGGCCGGTGTACTACATCAGCGAGGTCCTATCCGACACCAAGGCGCGTTACCCTCAAGTCCAGAAGCTGCTCTACACAATGTCCTCGCGCGGCGCAAGCTTCGCTACTACTTCGAGGCCCACCCCTGTCACGGTGGTTTCCTCCCTTTCCACTAGGAGAAATCATCCGCAATCCGGACGTAGCGGGCGGGATCGCCAAGTGGTCGGTGGAGCTAACGGGCGAAACGCTTGCCTACACCCCGCGCAAGGCCATCAAGTCCCAGATCTTGGCAGATTTTGTTGCCGAGTGGACGGACACGCAGTTGCCGCCGCCGCAGATTCAGGCAGAGTGTTGGACCCTGTACTTCGACGGCTCAGTGATGAAGACCGGAGCGGGTGCGGGCCTGCTCTTCGTGTCGCCCCTCGGGGAGCACATGCGGTACACACTACGCCTCCATTTCCCCGCGTCAAACAACATGGCTGAGTACGAGGCCCTGCTCTGCGGCCTCAAGATCGCCATCGAGATAGGCGTCAAACGCCTCGACGTGCGGGGAGATTCGCAGCTCGTGATCGACCAAGTCATGAAAAACGCGAGCTGCCACGACGACAAGATGGAGGCATACTGCAAGGCCGTGCGAGCGCTCGAGGACAAGTTCTACGACATCGAGCTTAATCACATGCCCCGTCGATACAATGAGGAGGCGGACGAGCTTGCCAAGATCGCGTCGGGGGTGGATCCCCCCCCCCCCCCCCCCGAACGTCTTCGCCCGCGATATCGCCCAACCATCCGTCACCCTCGAGCCGCACCCCTCGAATCACACGGAACCCTTAGGGGCTCCCTCGGGTCCAGCAGGCGCAGAGCCCATGGACGAGGACCCCTCGAACGAGGCGTACGTGCTCTCCCTCCTCGAGGGGTACGGCATCAGCGAGGCCGGGGTCATGGACGTCGAGCCGGCCCCCAGTAGGGTGGACTGGCGCGACAAATACATCGCCTAGATGGGTCGAGGGGAACTCCCCTCGGACCGGTCCGAGGCCAGGCGCATCGCCAGGATGGCCAAATCTTTCGCCCTCGTCGACGGCGAGCTGTACAAGCGCGCCGCTTCCGGCATCCTGCAGCGATGCGTGCCCATCCCCGAGGGGCGCGAGCTCCTCCCCGGACATACATGCGGGGATCTGCGGCCACCACGCCGCGCCCCACACCCTCGTAGGCAACGCATTCCGCCAAGGCTTTTACGGGTCCATCGCGGTCGCGGATGCCCGGCGAGATCGTGCGCACCGCGAAGGGTGCCAATTCTACGCCCGAAAATCCAACCTCCCTGCGCACGTCCTGCAGACCATCCCCATTACATGGCCTTTCGCCGTGTGGGGGCTGGACATCGTCGGGCCCTTGCGAAAGGCGCCCGGGGGCTTCACCCACCTGTTGGTCGCGATTAACAAATTTTCCAAATGGGTGGAGGTACGCCCCATCACGAACCTCAGGGCGGAGCAAGTGGTGACGTTCTTCACCGACATCGTCCATCGTTTCGGAGTAGCGAACTCCATCATCACCGACAACGGGTCCCAGTTCACGGGCAGGAAATTCCTGGAGTTTTGCGACAAATTCCACATCCGTGTGGACTGGGCAGCTGTGGCACACCCACAGACTAACGGCCTAGTAGAGCGTGCCAACGGCATGATCCTACAAGGCCTCAAGCCCAGAATTTTCGACCAGCTGAACAAGTATGGTCGGAAATGGCTCCAGGAACTGCCTGCGGTCGTGTGGAGCCTAAGGACCACCCCAAGCAGAGCCACCGGGTTCACCACGTTCTTTCTAGTCCATGGCGCGGAGGCCGTCCTCCCCACGGACTTAGAATACGGGTCACCCGGGGGTACGAGCCTATGATGATGACACCAACCGGCGGGCCGCGAGGACTCCTTTGGACCGGGCTGGATGAAGCGCGCCTCGTGGCCTTGATGCACTCCGCAAGATACCAGCAGTCCCTAAGGCGCTACCAGGCACGGAAGATACGCCGGCGGGACTTTAGCGAGGGGGATTTGGTCCTAAGGCTACGCCAAGACAATCGAGGACGCCACAAGCTATCACCTCCGTGGGAGGGACCCTACGTCGTGGTGAAGGTGTCGAAGCCGGCACGTACAAGCTAGCCAACGAGGACGGCGAAGAATTCACCAACGCTTGGGACATTCAACAGCTACGTTGCTTCTACCCCTAGCTAGGATTTCCAAGTCTTTTGTTGTAAATCACGTGCCCAACACCCCAGTTGGCAACGAACATGTAAACAACACCGGTTCAATAAAAAGGGCAACTCGGCTTTCCCCTGAAACCCAAGTCACCCTCGGGGGCTACTAGGGTGGGTATTCCCCCCCCCCCCCCCCCCCAAAAAAATGGTCCCATTTTTTCGCGAAAAAAACCACGTGCGCTAAGTTTGGCTCAACCTTAGCCTCGAGCAAAGTTCAAACAGGGCGCGGACGGCCTAGCGGAAAGGATGCGCGAGCCAGAGATGGCCTACGCCTCCACGAGGATACGGCCCTTCTCTCTTGCCTCCAAACCAGCAGGCTGCTCGCGAAAATCGAACTCCCCTAACTCGAATTTACTCAGGCAAAGGAAGAAACAAAACAGCGCCATAAAAATAACAAACATCATTTGCTCCATCAAGTGCTTGAAACAAAATGATTGTTCAGTTACATGGCCACGTGGCCCACATACTAACACACAAACAAAAAAGGGCCTGGCGCCCAGCAAACTTCAGGCCTAAGGAGCGTCGGCTTCAGCGGCGTCTGGAAACAGGAACTCTTCGAAGGTCTCGGCGAGCGCCTCGGCGGCGTCAGTGGCTAACGCGTCCACGCGCTCCATCGCCACCTCATCCTCAACGCCCTCTGGGACGATGTAGCCCTCCGCCACGGCTTCGAAGTTGATCTCGTAGTGAGATCGCACCACCGCGAGAGCCTTCTGGACGCCAAGGTGCAGAGCGCGGTGCATGCGCCCAGAGACGTGCCCGCCAAGGGTGCGCAGGCGACTGGCCAACGAGCTTCCAGCCTGCGCCCCGCCCTCTTCCACGGCCTGGCAGGTCTCGAGGGCCGCGGAACGCGGCTCCGGCGGCTCCCGCTCGGAGGAGTTGTAGGAGGCTGCGCGCGCCTCGGCCGGTCGGTCGCGTGCCCCGGCGCGGTGCGCAAGCCTCGAGCGTTACCGGCAAGAAAGAAATCGAGAGGGGGGGAACGAACCCTCAAAGGGAAGATCGGCAAAACAAGAGACGGAACGACAACCTACCTTCAACTTTGTTTCTTCTCCACCTCGAGGGCACGGCGCTCGGCCTCGACCGCCTGCTGCAGGCTGACGACGGTGGCGCTCTGCTCCTTGAGGGACTGCTCCTGATCCGCACTCGTGATGCTGAGAGCTACCAGTTCGCCCTCGAGCTTCGAGAACTCAGCGTTCCGCTCCTCCAGCGACTTCTGCGCCGCCTCGCGAGCGGTACGCTCCCGCTCGAGCGCCGACCGGGCGTCGGCAAGAGCGGTCCGCTCTCGCCGGAGCTGTCCCTCGGCCCCCGGAGGGCGGTACGTTCTTGCCGGAGGCCGGTCCTCCGCCATGGTGAGAGCAACAACCTTGGCGTCGAGGGTGGCCTTCGACTCGTCGGCCTCCTTGGCCTTCCCGCTCGGCCACGCGCGCCCTCTCCTCGGCCCGGCGGCCGCCGGGCCTGCGCCCCCGGAGCCACGAGCGGAGCTCCCGGTTGTCGGCCCGGACGGTGCTCACCTCCGCCTCTAGTTGGACGCCGCCGTACGCATCCTCTCCAGATCCCCCCGCGCCTGCTGCAGCGCCTCATCCCGATCGATGAGGGCCATGCAAATCCGCTCGAGGGTGGAGGGGCGCGCCGCGGCCTGCCTTTCGCACTCCTGGAGCTGGTCGCGTAGGGCCTTGGCCGTACGACGGCCCCCCGTCCGGGGTCCCCAAGGCGTCTGCGAGCGCGTCGAAGGCATCGCGCTGCTCCTGGAGATGGCGAAGCTCAGCACTCATCTGGTCGAAGGCGCCATACTTGTCGCGGGCGCGGTGCTCGAGCTCCTGCCGCCAACAGAGCAGAACCAGTAAGCGTAGCGCTGCAAGAAACAAACACGAAGACGAAGAAATCGAAGAAAAAAAGGGGCAACAGTGCCTCACCTGGAAGACGCGCCACGTCGGGCCGCCGTGGATCCGCAGTGCTTCGTTCAGCGCCCGGTTGAGCGCGGCGCCGGTGGTCCGCGCAGTTCCCCCCACGGTCGCTGCTCCTCTTGAGCGTCGGCGAAGGTGGGCGGCTCGTCGACGCGCCCCTCTCCCGGAGCGAGAGCGGCCGACGCGGGAAGAAGAAGCCTCGGCGCCGAGCCCTCGGCCTCCGGCCACCATGTGGCCATCCCACCGCCTCACGAGTACCCCCTCCGGGACTCGGGGGGGACGGCATGGGCGAGGTTCACCCATTGCTCCTACCGGGCGGCGGGGAGTCGTCGTCCGGGATCTCCACCGCCACGCGCCCGGAGGCCGCCGGCAAGCACGGGCTCTCGCGCGTCCCCACCGCCGCCTCCGACCGCGCCTCCGTGGCCGCGATCTCCCGGCCGCGCGCGCCGCGGCCGTTGCCTCCCGGCCGCGTCTCGCGGCCTCGGGCGCCGGGTAGCCCTCCATGGCCGACGCCGCCGGCAATGCCACCGCAACCGGCGCCGCCGGCCGCGCTCCTCGCCTCCCCGCCTTGCCTCGCCGCGGCCGCCGTCCGCTGCGCCTCCTCCACGACCGGGCGCCCGCCGCTCCTCGCAACCGCCGGCCGCGGCTTAGCGAGGGCGAGGCCGCCAGTGTGGCCTCGAGGCCTCGAGCCGCACCATGCGAACTCGTGCTCGCCGTCGCCGCCTCGCTCGCCCCCGCCCGCGGCGCCCGCCCGACGAACGTCTCCGGGTAGGGACGGACGCATCCGCCCTCGGCACCTTGGCCGGTGCGAGGGGAGGCACGGCTTGGAACCACCCCCGCGGAGATGCAAACAAAGCGTCGATTCTCGCCCGACGGAAAGCGACCCCTCGAAAGACAATCCCTTACCTCGAGGAGGAGAAGGTGCGCTTCCTCTTCCTCGACGTCCCCGGCCCGACGTTGCGGGTGCGGCCGCGCGACCGCCGCCGCACCTGCGGCCGTCCCCACCGCGCACGCGAGACGCCTCCGAGGCGCGCGCGGGCGCGCGGCGCGCGCCCCTCGCGCGTTGATTGCACGGGGACCGGGCGCCCTTGCGCCCCCCCCGGGCGATGCCGCTCTTGCCACCGGAGCCGGCTCCGGTGACGGGGGTGCAGGCTCCCACCTATCGGGGGGCCCCGCCCCCGACCTCTACCTCCCTCTCCCTCCTCCTCGTCCGATGACGAGTACTCCTCGGTCCCCGGCGAGGAGAGCCCCTGTCGCTCGCGCGGCGCGGGACTCCTCGTTCCTCCGTTCGCGGCGCTCCCTGTGCGCGTCGCGCGCTCCCTCCTGCGAGCCACTCGCTCCCGCTCTCGCTGCTGCGCCGCGCGCGTGAGCGATCGAGAGCGGGGGGTGGGCGGCTCGAACTTCGCGGCGCTCACGCTCACCAACTGCAGGCAAAACATCAAAATGCGTCAACAACCCGGGGAACTGGCAAAATTGGAACAAAATCAAGAACTCCACTCACCAGTGGGCCGGTGGGCAGCATCTCGAGGTCCCACAGGGTGTTTTCGTTGTAGCGCCCGGAGTTGGGGTCAATGGCGCGCCGCGCCCGGGTAGCCGCGTAGTCCCATAGCAAGGGGCCCGGCAGCGTCCGCGACCTCGCCAACGCGACGGGGTCCGCCTCCTCGGTCATCTCGAAGATGCGGAGCGACCTCTGCATCAAGGGGACGATCCGCCGATGGTGGAGGTGGGCGAGGACGACTTCCGCATTCAGCCCGCGGCCCGCCAGATTCCTCAGCGCGGCCGGGTGCCGGGACGGGGGCCACCCCGTGGTACCAGGAGGCGGGCCTCTCCCGGAGCACCAGGCCGGTGTAGGGGGGAGGCCGGGCTCGTCGTTGCGGAGGTAGAACCATCCCCGCTCCCAGTCCGCGTTGTTGGACGTCATCGTGCAGGGGATGTAGTCGTCCTTGCGCTGGGTCCGCACGGCGAGCGACATGCCACCGGCACACACCGCGCGGCGGGTCCTCGTCTCCGTCGTCGCCGGCGTGTGTAGCTCCGCGCGGAAGAGGTGCACCCAGAGATCCCAGTTCACTGGGATCCCCAGGAAGCCCTCACAGATGCCAACAAATGTGGCCGCTTGCGAGATCGCGTTTGGCGCGAAGTTGTGAAGCTCCACGCCGTAGTGGTGGCAGAGCGCCCGCATGAAACGGCTCGCCGGCGCCATGAAGCCCCGCTCATGGAAGCGAACGAAGTTGACCACGTAGCCGCTCGGAGGGTTGGGCGCTCGGTCCCTTTCCGACGGCACGAGCCATGCGGCCGGCCGTCCATCCTCGTTCGCCGCCAGCTGGCCGCCGGTTACCAGCTCGTTCAGGGCCAGCCGCGTCACCGTCGAGCTCTCCCACGCCAACGGGTCGATGATGATGAGAGGCGGCTGGGGCGCCATGCGAGCAGGTGAAGGGGCGAAGGACAAAGAACGGGAAGAGCTCCAAGAGGAGAGAGGTGCAATGGCGAGAGCAGCTTGGGGGCTAGAGCGCAAGAGGCAAGAACGGCGAGTGCTAAACGCAAAGGTAAAGACCGCCCATTCCCCTTCCATTGGATTTATAGGCCGCAGGCGTGCTCTCCGGATCGCACGCCCCGCGCGCATTAACCGGGTGGAATATTCCCTCGGCCCGACCAACGGGCCCCACCACGACCGCGGCGGCCACGCAACCGCTCGCGAGGCCATCATCACGGCGGCGCTGGGGGGGGCCGTGGCGGCGGTCACATCCGCCGCCCACTCCGCCCACTCCGCGCGCAGCCACAGCGCCTGAAAAGGCGCGCCTGCGGCGCGAGATTACAGTCGCAACCTGCGAGCATTTAATGGCCCTGTCCCTTACTGAGTAAGGTAGACCCTCGAAGCGGCCCGAGCCCCTGGCTCAAATTAACTCGACCCTCGACGAGTGCAAACATCGACCGGTGGCCTCGAAGCCCGTTCAAAGTAAACGGGCGCTACAGGCGCCCTCGATTCACAAAAAGCTACTGATCAGCGGCTCGAGGGCTGGCACAGCCATGGACCCTCGAAACCCGCAGATGCGAAAGACGGGGGCGCCCAGCCGCCAAGCGGACGACCCCTGCGGTCGGTGGTTCGAGGGCCGACACGATCGGGGACCCTCGAAACTTGCGGATGCGAAAGACGGGGGCGCCCGGCCGCCACCCCCGCACGGCCCTGCGATCGGAGGTTCGGAGCCCGACCTTCAACGGGTTCGAACGGGCGCCCCCGGATCACCGAGTCGGGGACGACGAGGGCACGCGCATTCGAGCCTTTCCTCGAGCCCACCGGCTTGAGGGTGCCCCACATGTCGTGTTCGAGAGCCGGCGGGCGGCTAGGCGGGGGGATCCCACCGAGGGAGAGCTTCCGCGCCCTCGTTCCCTAGTGAATGGGGCCGAGCCCCACCTAGCAAACCCATGCAAGCGCTTTAATGGACGCGTCTCGGACCGCGCGGCCTACCCTTATCGAACGGGGCATGGGCGTCCACTCGAATCACCCACTAACAGCTCAATGAGGAATCCGCAATCCGCAACTCGATCGATGGGGGTTGCGGAAACCCCACCCTCCGTCCCGCGGAGGGACGGCGAGGGCGCGTTAAAAGCAAGTCGGAGAGCTCGCCCCGATCGCATTGAATGGGCCCAGGCTCGGGGGCTCGACACATGGCTACACCTCCTCGGTTGCACCGGCCGCAAGTAGTGCCAGTTGCGCGTGCGTCACCGAAGCCGGCTGGAACATCGCCGACGCCGGTTGAAATAAGCACCACGCCCCGCGACCGGACTCCGCGGTAAACCCCCCGCGGGGAGCACTCACGCTCTGCGGGGGCTCGGGGCTATACCCGCGGGTCCGCCGACGCGGCCCCACGGAAAGCATTAGCAACCGGGGGGAAGGATGTCCTATCGGTAGGCTTCGGGATGCGGGAGCACGGCCGGCAAACCCACGGATGCTCGGGGGCTGCGTCGGGGACGCCACGAGGGTCCCCTAAAACAACCGGGGAAACCCTGCTTAAAACCTGCAAAAAACCAAAGCTAAACGCATCTCACTTAAGCGAACACACGGGGCACGGCCCACGCTGCGGTGGTCACCGCGGCCCACGCTGCATTGGTCCCCGCGGCCCACCAAAGTGGCCCACTCAAAGGCCCCCTCGAGCAAGCTCCGCCTCGCTCGAGGGTTCACGCCTCCCTCGAGCGGGTTCAGCCTCGCTCGAGGGTTCACATCCCCCTCGAGCGCACTCCGCCTCGCTCGAGGGTTCGCCTCCGCCTCGCTCGAGACTCCCTCGCACGCACGCCCGTTCCCGCACGCGGGTACGGGCATTTAATGCTCTGACACGGTGGGGCGGCGCCATCATGTGCCTGGGAATCATGCCCCGGCCCTGTTGCTCCAACTCCCTAGGGTAAACCCATTTCCGCCACTGTGGGGGACTGTGCGACGTGGCCGGTGCCACCCCCGTGCCACTGCGCCGCCTACTCCCGTACGGCTAACGCGCCGCGCCCTCGAAGAGGGGCCGGCCACACCCTCGAACCACTTTCTCGTGAACTTGCAGGGCCAGGTCATGACGCTAGGCCGGCGGGACGCCATCCCCGCCACTGTTGGTCCTGTGCGGCCGCCCCCGTGCTTGCAGCACCACGCCGGGCACTGTTACAACCACTCCGGCGCTGTGAGGCACTGGACGCCACCACGCCTACCACTGTATCCTGTACGGATCCTCGTCAACAGCCTCCTCAAGCCCGTCTGAGGACGCCGCGCGGTCACCCTTGCGCCCCTACCCCCGAAGCCCCGCCCCTTTGTTCGGGTACAAGATACGCCATGATGGCTAGATCGTGGCAAGGACCGTCAAGGCGGCCGCCAACTCTGCGGCACTGCACACCATACTCCCCCATGTAGCTGAATAGTGTGGCATGCTTGTAATTCGCCCTCTCCTTGGTCTATAAAAGGAAGGTGAACTCCCCGGCCCGCCAGGGGACATGACACAGGACACAACACGAGACAACAGACATTCCCCAATTCTCCCACAACATCTGAACCCATTCCGATCATTCTACCAGGGACTTGGAGGCCACGCCTCCTCTCCCGCCTTGCTTGTAGCCGCCCCACTACAGGAACCCCGGCGCTGAGCAATATAGTGCCTCGAGCACACCACGCGCCGGGACGTACGGCCCCTCGGCGGGAACCGGGGATAAATCTCGTGTCTCTAGTTGCTTAGCATCGACCATTGAGGGATAGACCTTGGCGCTTACTACTAGTTAGTGTCGGGACTACATTCCGCACCGAGCCGGTCGGCGGCGGCGGCGATCACGGCGGCCGTGGCCACGCGAACGGCCACGCCTGCGGTGCTTCACGGGGCGGCTACGACGCCCGCCGGAAGATCGAGGAGCTGCGGCGGAACAGGGCGACAACGACGGCTTCCCCGCCTTCTCACCTCGACTTCGCAACTTGCTCCTCCCCAACAAGTTCAAGCCTTTGGGGATCACCAAGTACGACGCGGCGAGGACCCCATCCGGTGGCTCGGGTGCTACGCCCTCTCCATCGAGAATGCGGCGGCAACAACGACACCAAGTGCCTCTACTTCCCCTTTGCCCGGACCAAGCTCCACTCACATGGCTCGAGTCGCCGGACAAGCACTCGATCGACAAGTGGGACCGGTCGAAGGAGCGATTCACCGGCAACTTCGCGGGCGCCATGGGCCGATCGGGTAGTCGCATGGACCTAGCCATGGTCAAGCGAGAACAAGGCAAGACCCTCCGCAAGTACATGCGTCGCTTCTTCGACAAGCGCGCTACCGTAGTCGACGTCACCGAGCAAGGAGATAATCGACCTCTTCCAAGACGACATCTACCATCACCGCACCTTTGAAGACTTCGGTCGTCGCCGCCCCAAGTCCATCCCCCACCTCAAGGACATGATCACATCACGGGCGGATGAAGAAGACAAGGCCAACGCTAAGTACGACGCCATCCGTGGCAAGAGCAAGCGAACACGGGCGGCGGCGGCGGCAACAACGGGAACCAAGGCGGTCGCGGCAAATACAACAACAACAACTACTACTCGGGTCCCAACCGCAAGCGCAAGCCGGACAACACTTGTCGCGGCTATATAGCGCCTGCGAAGGAGAACTCGAAGAAGAACTCCGGCGGCTTCAAATACCGTTGAAGGAGAAGTGCCCGTGGTATCCGAATGACAACCGCACCACCGAGCGGTGCTACCGGCTCGGGCATGCACTCAAGGGTACACCGAGCCACCGCACCCTCACGATAAAAAGGGCAAGAAGAAGAACGATGGAGACAACGACGACTTCCGGGGAACCCGACAAGACCGTCAACGTCCTCTTCGGCGGACTACCCGGCGGGCGGGAGCGAAGGGGCGCCCGCCGAGAAGTCATGAGCATTGAGCCAGCGGTTCCGACCCCTCTCAGGTGGTCGGAGGTACCCATCACCTTCTCCCGCGCGGATCAATGGACCAGCTTCTCCGAACCAGGACGGTTCCCCCTCGTCCTGAAGCCGGTGGTCGCGGGCTCCAAGCTCAACAAGGTCCTCATCGACGGTGGAAGCGGGCTCAACGTCCTTTTCACCAAGACCTTGAAGAAGATGAAGCTCGACATCACCCACATGCTCACCAAGAGCAACATGCCCTTCTACGGCATCGTCCCCGTAACGCGGCTATCCCAGGCTCGGTGGTCCCGCCGATTACCTTCGGGGAATCTCGGGACAACTACCGTACCGAGTACATCAAGTTTGAGGTCGCGGACTTCGAGACTTCCTACCACACCATCCTCGGCGGACGCGGCCATCGCCAAGTTCATGGCGGTGCCCCACTACACCTACTTGGTACTCAAGATGCCAAGCCGGCGGAGTGTACTCTCTCTCCAAGGGGACTTGAAGATCTCCCACGGCGCGACACGAAGCCGTGGAGATCGCCTCTACGAATCAAGTACCCAACGCGATGATGGAGGTCTACGCCGCGTCGAAGAAGCTTGCTACAAGTGAACTCGACATCCGGAGAAGTCGACGGCGCCAACAAGCCTCAGCCACCTGAGGAGGTTCTTGTCAAGACGATCGACCTCGGAACAGGCGACCCCAGCAAGACCACCACCATCGGGGCCGGCCTCGACCCCAAATAGGAAGACGCGCTCATCAACTTCCTCCGAGCTAACCGCGACATCTTCGCGTGGAAGCCAGCGGACATGCCAGGAGTGCCCAGGGAGTTGATCGAGCACGCCTCAACGTCGATCCTAAGGCCACCCCCAAGCGACAACACCTGCGACGCTTTGCCGACGACGGACGGGACGCCATCAAGAAGGAACTCGCCAAACTACTCGCGGGCGGCTTCATCGGAGAAGTCTTCCATCCGAGTGGCTCGCCAACCCGGTCCTCGTCCGCAAGAAGAACTCGAACGAGTGGAGGATGTGCATCGACTACACCGAGCCTCAACAAGCACGCCCCAAGGACCCCTTCGGGTTGCCGCGGATTGATCAAGTCATCGACTCCACGGTGGGGCTGCGACACTGCTCGCTTCCTCGGACCGCTACTCCGGATACCACCGGATCGCGATCAAGGAAAAAGATCGGGGAAAAGACCACGTTCATCACCCCGTTTGGCGCGTCTTGCTACACGACCATGTCTTTCGGGTTGAAGAACGCCGGCGCCACCTACCAACGAGCTATCCAGGCCTGCTTCAAGAAGCAACTCAACAAGAACGTCGAAGCCTACGTGGATGACGTGGTTGTCAAGACCAGAAACTCCAGTACCCTCATCGACGACCTTGAAGAGACTTTCGCATCTCTCGCGCGAGTACGGCGCCGGGAAGCTCAACCCGAACAAGTGCGTCTTCGGCGTACCTTCGGGCAAACTACTCGGCTTCATCATCGGCCGGTGCGGCATTGAGGCCAACCCCGAGAAGATCTCCGCCATCACCAGCATGAAAGCTCCCACGAGCATCATAGACGTCCGAAGGCCGCCCGGGTGCATGGCGGCCTTTGACGCATTTATCTCGAAGCTTGGAGAACGGGGGCTCCCCTTCTTCAAACTACTCAAGCACCAAGAGAAGTTCGTGTGGACTCCGGAGGCGGATCAAGCCCTTGTCGGCTCAAGAACTTCCTATCGAAGCCGCCGGTCCTCACGGCTCCTCGCAAGGGGAGAGAGCACTCTTGCTCTACCTTGCCGCAACTACTCATGTGGTCGATCGCCATCATGGTCGAGCGGCGAGGAAGACGGCCACTCCTACCCGGTCCGGCGCCCGGTCTACTTTGTTAGCGAGGTCCTATCGAGTCCAAGGCACGCTATCGGCCGTGCGAGAAGCTCATGTACGCGGTACTCATCATCTCGCGGAAGCTATGACACTACTTCCGGGGAGTACTCGATCTCCGTCGTCACCGACTACCCGCTCGGCGACATCTGCGGAACCAAGATGCTACCGGGAAGAATCTCCAAGTGGGCGGTCGAGCTCGGCGCCCTCACCATCGACTTCAAGCCACGCACGGCCATCAAGTCGCGGGCGCTAGTCGACTTCGGCGGAGTGGCGGGAGAACCGGCTACCTACTCCAACCGTGCGACCAGAGCATTGGGTGGTGTACTTTGATGGCTCACTCAACCTCGAGGGCGCAGGTGCAGGGGTACTCCTGATCTCTCCAATGAGCGAACAACTCAAGTACGTCCTGTAGATCTTCTGGAATGTCTCAAACAACGAAGCCGAGTACGAAGCTCTCCTGCACGGGCTCCGCCTCGCGGCTTCACTAGGCATCAAGCGGCTACTAGTCTACGGCGACTCCGCAGTGGTCATCAACCAAGTCAACAAGTCCTGGGACCGCAACAAGGAGAACATGGACGCCTACTGCCTAGAAGTCCGCAAGCTCGAGAACAAGTTCTACGGTCTCGAGTTCCACCACATTGTCCGCGACAACAACGTTGCGACGGACGTTCTCTCGAAGCTTGGATCTACCCGCGCTCAAGTACCCGGCGAGTGTCTTCGTTCACGAGCATCACGCGCCATCCATCCCGGAGCCGGCGCCACCGACCCTTGTCCCGGCGCACCCACCGGGCCGGACGGAGGTCATGATGATCGACGTGGACTGGAGGCAACCCTTCATCGACTACCTCAGCGAGCAGAAGGTTCCCTCGGACAAGAACTTGGCCGAGCAGCTCATCCGCCGCGCCAAGTCCTACGTCCTCGTCGGAGACAAGCTTTACAAGCGGGGCGCATCTTCTGGAGTACTCATGAAGTGCGTCCCCAGGCAAGAAGGCAAGGACATCTTGGAGGAGATCCACAAGGGCGTCTGCGGCAACCACGCATCTTCCCGCACGCTGGTCAGCAAGGCCTTCCGGCGAGCTTTCTCAGCGGCCCTGCTGCTGCGGGCGTCTTTGAAGAACTCGTCAGAAGGTGCCAAGGATGCCGGTACTTCGCCCAGCGACAACACGTCCCGGCCTACAAGCTAGTCACCATACCGCCAACCGGCCCTTCGCCTGGTCGGGGGCTCGACATGATTGGGCCCGCGCCAAGCTGCGCCGGGGTGGTTTCAACGAGTGCGGTGGCCATTGACAAGTTCACCAAGTGGATCGAGGTCAAGCCGGTCACATGCCCCAAGGGCGACGAGTACTCGACTTCCGGATGAACTCGTACATCGCTACGGACTACGCCACCGCATTATCACGGATCCGGGCTCCAACTTCAACAACCACCGGTTGCGGGAGTGCGCGAGAACGAGCGGGATCGACATCGATACGTCTCGGTTGCCCATCCTCGGGCTAACGGACAAGTCGAGCGCGCCAACGGGATGATGCACGACGCTCTCAAGAAGCGGCTACACGATGTTGCTAACTCCAAAGGAGGCAAGTGGATCAAGGAACTACCCAACGCACTGCGGGGGCTACGTACTCGGCGCTTCAAGCCAACGGGGCAATCCCCTTACTTCACGGTCTACGGCTGCGAGCCGGTCCTCCCTGCCGATGTCATATGGAACTCACCGGCGGTGGAGCATTACGACAAAGGCGTCTGCGAAGACGACGGACGAGTTGACATCGACGGCCTCGAAGAAGCTCGGCTGCGCCGCCCTCGTCCAATCGGCAAGGTACCGGAGGGTATCCGACGCTACCATGATCGCAACGTCAAGAAACGCTCCTTCAACGTTGGTGATCTTGTCCTCCGTCGTATCCGAACACGGAAGGACTACACAAGCTCAGCTCCCCCTGGGAAGGTCCCTTCACCGTGGCAAAGGTGACTGGGCCGGGCTCCTACTGCCTCCAGACACTCGAAGGCGAAGACATCAACAACTCGTGGAACGTCGACCAGCTCTGTCGGTTCTACGCCTAGTCTACACGACTACTCCGGGCTTCAAATCTACACGACTACATCAACACCCCTCTGCCGTAAGCGGCCTCCGGGTCCGGCTCCGGTCTCGGACTATCTCCGAGATCCCGGCCCAAGCGGCTACCTACGGATCTGGGGCTGCGACGAGCGACAAAGGACTCTAGCGACGGTCTACTAAGAGACCATGTACTCCAAGATCCGGCCTACCTCGCTACTTACGGATCTACTTGCGTAAGCGGCTACTCGCCCTAGCACCACTTGGGCGTAAGCGGCCTCACGGGTCCAAGCAACTACTGCGTAACTACGTCCACGGCCATCCGGTGTACTTCTTCGGTAATAACGCTTGATCAATTATCAACTTCTTTACTGTCTACTTCCCTCAACGGGACTACTGCCGAGTACGACTACTCGCATCACCTCCACGATGGGGCTCCGCACTCTAAGATCGCGACTACGAGTACTCATTGATGGAACTTTTCTTTCATTAACACTTAAACAATTACATTGCAAATGTTTTTGTACACATACTACTGTGAGCTAACTACTACGGGGGCTGCGGGAGGTTAAGCTTCTCGGCAACTTTGCTCCGCAATGGGCGCTATCGCTCCCGGCGGCTCGCGTCTTGCTCATGCGCACAATTGGCGGCTATCCTGCCAGCGACTACTTCCATGGGCGCCTTCGGGAAGTAAGACTTATGAAGGCCAACACTTGCTTCGGGATCGACCTCGCCAGATGTTTCACATAAGTCGCCCGGCCGGGCCGGGGGGCTTCCCTGAGGCGATCCACGAGCGGAGCGATCTTGGGGCCGCCAGGATGAGGCACCAAGAGCCTTGCAATCGGCAACGCGGCTTCCTCAAGTTCCTTCAGCTGGGCCCACAGCGCCTCGCAATCTTCATTCAACTTCTGCAACGATTTGTATCAGTTGACGAGATCACGATCAGAAGCAATCCGAAGCTCCATGTGCTTCTCGCACTCGAAGGCAAGTTCCTTATAATCAAGCTCGAGTACCTGGCGGGCCTCCTGTTCCCGGTAGAAGAGGTTCTTCATATCTGTCTCTGAGGTCCTCAACTGCTCCACCCGGGTCTCAAGCTCTACAAAACAACAAGGCGCAGCGGGTCAGACTACCTCTCGACCTCCAACAACTACCCAACAAGTCAAGCGATGTACCTTTGTTCTTGTTGCGGAGTGTCTTGTTCTTCCGCACCAGGTCGTCGCCCTTTGCCTGCAACTCCTGGATGTCATTATGATACTTGGAAAAAGTGGCGTCGAGCTTGGACTGCATGGCGGTTGCGTGCTTCCGCGACTTCAAGAGTTGATCTTCTAGCGCTTCGGCCGAAGCACCACGTCACCAAAGCCTTGCAACATGTTGGACTTCTCACGGGACCTCTCCACGACGTCCCGCACGGACAACACATGTCAAATGAGTACTCAACAATAGAGGATTGACTACTCAAGAGTTAAGACTACTCACCCGCATCCATTGTTCGGCTTGACGGACCGCCTCCAAGTGCACGGCCACCGTCGTCGGGTCGACCGGATCGTCGCAAGCGGCTCCACCCCCGCCACGACTACTCGTGGTGGCCTCGATCATCGGCGGAGCGGATGGGCTCGCGTCCGGATCTCGGGGGGAGCGGACAACCACCTCCCGAGCAACCTGCGGCGGTACGGTGGCTTCCTCTCCTCCGGTGGCCGCGGCGGCCTCTTCGGCGGCCTCCTCCACTGCTCGGGGGCTCCTCGGGTAGCCTCGGCTCTGTGGTGTCAAGTTACGCATGGGCACCGCCGCCGGGATGTCGCTCCCTTCGGCCTCGGCTTTGTCAAGAAGAAGACAAGTGCATTAGCAACTACGACTACTCTATAGGGAAGGCTAAAGCTTCTGTAGAGTACTCACCCTCGACCACGCTGGCCTCGGGCAATGCAGCCCCAGCAGCTGGCGCTTCAGACTCCGCCTGAGGGGCTGGGGTAGACTCCTCGGCGGGCGGCACGACTTCTTCCTCCGCCACCGTCGTGGAGGGCTCATCTCCCTCCCAGGATAGGTTTGTTGATTTCCTGCAGACGTACACAAAATTGGTTGTCATTCAAGCTCGACTACTACACCAAGTACCACTCGGGACGGCAAAGCGCTTACAAACTTGACCGGACTATCGTCACGGTCGGGGCACCGAGGATGCTGGCAATGTCTACCAGTCCACCCTCGGTGGGCGCCTCCTCTTGCGCCTCTGCAGCCGCTGCCTCCTCTGCAGCAACGGTAGCCGGTGCAGCGCCCTCCTGCGCTCCTGCGGCCACCACCTCTTCGACGGCGGGGGCTGCGGGTTCCGTGCTCTCTTGATGAGCAGGGGGCTGGCGCTCCA
Organism: Cenchrus americanus; assembly: GCA_947561735.1. Lineage (NCBI taxonomy): Eukaryota > Viridiplantae > Streptophyta > Magnoliopsida > Poales > Poaceae > Cenchrus > Cenchrus americanus. The sequence continues at coordinate 81,342,082 of OX387240.1, forward strand.
ACTGCGCTATGAGCTCTTCAACAGTGGGGGCCGGGCTACGACTCCCAGCGGGCTCCCCCACTGTATCCCACTCGCCTTCATCACCCTGATCGACGGGCTCCGTAGGCGGCACCTCCTGCAAGCAAAGGAAGCTTGGACATCAGCAAGTGAACTCGAGCGACTAGTACTCGACTACACTAGTCACGACAACTTACCTCTTGAGGCGTGGTCTCTGAGACCTTCAGCTTCTTCATCACCCGCTTGCGGGCGGGGTTGCGCGGCCTCCGTGGCGGCGCTGCCAGACTAGCCTCCAGGCTAGCCAGCGGGTCTTGCACGAGGGGCACATGAGGCAAGCCGGGACGGCTAAACCTCGACTGCAGCTGGAAGTGGTCTTGCAGCATCTCCTCGTCGTCGTCCTCCTCGGACGTGTCTTCTACGATGACGGTGTCATCTCCTTCGCCGACTTCCCGCCGCTCCTTAGCCTTGGTCTTTCCTCCCTCCGGAATCTCGATTCCCTGAGGGGGCGGCTGCGGCTCGGAGACGAACTTCTTCAAGTCGTCCTGCAAGACACAAGACATCAACGCGACTACTCACAAGCAATGACTACTCGACTAGGGGGTACGGCTACTTACCTCCTTAGGCGGGTGCGCGGTGGAGTACTCTTGGACCGGGCACGCCGTGTACGGTGGCATGTCCTTGAAGATGCGCGTCAGCCTATCAATGATGTCGTCGTCGTCGACTTCACCTCCAGGCATCCGCGACGTGTCGTCATCGCCGGTGTACTCGAAGCCCAGGGTGTCGCGGGCCATCAGTGGCTGCACCCTGCCCTTCATAAAGCTGAAGGCCACGTGCTCGGCCCTCAGCCCGGCTTCTCTGAGCACCTTGATGCGTGCCAACAGCTCGGGGAGGCCGGATCCCCTCTGCATCGTGGGCTCCGTGTTCCACCGATCCCGGTGTACGGGGCGCCTCCCCGCTCGGCTTCGGCAAGCCGGGGTGGTGGTTCGTGACGTAGAACCACCTCGCCTTCCAATCCTGGTTGGAGTCGATGAGCTTGTACGCGAGGTACTGCTCGGTGGCGTCCTCCCGCATCTGGATGCATGCTCCGCCGACTACTCGAGGGTTGCTGGCGCTCGGCTGTGGCTTCACCCGGAAAAACTTCCGGAATAGGATCCAGTGGGGCTTGATCCCCAGGAACGCTTCGCAAAAGTGAACAAAGACGGCGGTATGGAAAACACCGTTGGGGTTGAGATTGAGGTACTCGACGCCGTAGTACCCCAGGAGGCCCTTGAAGAAGTCGCTTGCTGGGAGCGCGAGTCCGCGCTCCGCGAAGCGCGCGAACATCGGAATCTCGTCCTCGCTCTTCTCCATGGGGTACAGATCCCCGGTGGAGGCCCTCCACATGTCCATCTCCTTTTCAAGGATGAACCCGCTGTTGAGGAGGGCCAGAAGATCCTCGGCCTTCGTCTTCGACTTTTTCCACTCGCGGCTCGGATCTGGCCGCGGTGGAGACATCGGCGGTGCTGCCCCCGCGGCAGCCGCGGTGGCCTCGTCACGGCCCCTCTTCTTCCCAGTGGTCTTCGCGGACTTGGACGGTGACGCCTTCATTCTCCAAGTGCACGGCGTCTTCACGTGCATTCGCTCAGGGGCTACTCGGGCAGCTCTGGGTGGCGGCGCGCTTAGATCTACAACGGCTGCGGCGTGCGCTAGAAGTGAATCTAGCCAAGATCTATTCGAAATGGCTACAACAGCGATGGGTGGAAAACCCTAAGGGTTTTGGTTTCTATTTATAAGCCAAAACGGCCCTCCAACGGCCGGACGGGTGAGTTCGCGCTCGGCTGACTCAGCGGCCGCGCGTGACTCTTCGCATTCTACTAGTCGACGCACCTCACCTCGGGGGCTCGGCTACCTCTACTCGACTACCTGAGAAGCGACAAGACTCAGGAGCATCTCAGGACACGTTCTACAAGATGACCCTTCAATTCGAGAGGAAGTACTCGACTCAAGGCTCGGAGGCTCCGTGCCACGTGTCCTTCGGTTTTTTCTCTCCGGATTTTTCGGGATATTCTTGCCAAGACATCAGATGGACCCTCAGCCAGAGCCTACGGCTCAACCTAAGGCTCGGGGGCTACTCCATATGGAGTGCGATTTTGCAATCGCACTTCCATATCAGCTTCGGCTTCAAGACAAGGCGGGCATTTTTGAAGACCTTCGAGGGCAGCACTCGAGGACGCTTGGGACTACTCGAGAAGACTTCAAGATTGCTCAAACATCAGCTGGAGTACATTCCAGCCTCGGGATGCTTCGACTACTCTTGAGGACTTTTGACTTGTAGTACTCGGGGACGCTTGAGCACTACTCGTTAAGGCAATCAAGATTACTTGAAGCTATCCTACTCGACTACAAAGTACTCGGGGGCTTGTCGTATGGACCTTCCCGGGCCCACTACCTCGGTGGGTACCGAGAACGACTACTCGGTGGGCCCCCTGGAACTACCGGCTTGCGCTACACGGCACCCGATGACGTGGAGCACAAGGACTACGGAGGAGAAGTACTCGGTTAGGAAGCGTACATGTCTGTCACCGTATGGAAGACTCCTAGACGTACTCGACTAGTACTCTCTCCCTACTCCGACTTGTAACCCTACCTCCCGGACTATATAAGGCGAGACGAGAGACCTTTCTCTAGCATCGAATCTCACGACGCCCTATTACACCATCTTGTAACCGTGCCCAATCAATCCCGAGCTACGCGGCATACGGACGTAGGGTATTACGCACCTCGCGGCCTGAACCTGTCTAAATTGTGTGCCACGTGTCTCTTCCTTCGAGTTACCGATCTCGGCGAGGCCACATTCATCTACTTCGGGTACTCCCCTTAGTAGGTTGCCGGTCTAAAACAACGACAGTCCAGGTTTTGAGAGTGAAAGAGTGAATGATCTCTTTTGTGAGAATAACATTTGAGGAGATATGTCTTCCAGAGATAAAGGTTGATTGGGTCTGTGAAATGTAGGTAGGTAGATGTGGTTGGATTCTATCAGCCAGAGATTTGTCTACAATTTTGTAAATGACATTACAGAGGCCAATAGGTCTAAAGTCTTGAGGGATGACAGGGTTGGGTTTCTTTGGATGAGGGTAATGAAAGTTTGATTGAGATTTGTTGGTAGAGAAGCATTAGCATAGAAGTCAGAGACCAGGCGGTGCGCATCTTGTTTGGACCAGTTCCAGAAGGCTTTATAGAAGGCAGCATTGATGCCACGTTGCTGTTTAAATGTTTTTCTCTCAATTGGCCTATGATGACAAATATTTTTTGACATCTTTTGATCTGATCATGCTTGCTGTTTACGTGCTCTGGGAGGGGTAGCAGGGGCGCGTGGCTCGCGGCGGCCTGGAAGGGGTGCGCGGTGAGTCGGTGACCCAGAAAGTGATGGCGCTGGCGCGCCCTACACGCGGCGCCCGACGACGCTGTCTCGTGGTGGTCCTGCACGCGGTGGCGTGATGCGTGAATCCTCGGTGCGAGGATAGATGGATCCAACGCGGGGCACACCGCACACCCTTTCTCTTGTGCGTGCGGCGGCCCAATGGCACATCTGGAGACCGAGGTGACATGTGGAGGCCGGATGCCGGAGCGCCCCCTTCCCTTGATCGGTCAGCGTGGGGCATGTTCTCCTTCTCCCCCACTACCTTTCCCCTTCTCCTCCCAGCCCCGACCGGTGGCGCCGGCGTGGAGCACGGGGCGGGCGGTACGGCTACAGCATGCCCTCGGAGGCGTTGTGCAGCGGTCGCCACCCCATTGGAACCAGATCCTGTACCGTGATGGCGTTACGTAAGAGGGAGTTACGTGTCAGCACTACAATCAACGGACCAATTGCTCGATCACACAGCCCATAAACCAGCCGTCGCAATGCAACTCGCAAGTCGCAACAGCCCAGAATGCCTCATGCGTCGCAATAGCCGTCGGGATGTCGCCGCCGCCCCCTTGCGCCACTGGCCGATGCGGCTCGTTCGTCGCCGTTCAGCAGCGCCGAGGGGCTCGACCACGGCTGCGGGCTAGCTGCAGCTGGCAGCCTTCGTCCAGGTGCAGCATCGCCACGGCCGGGGTGGGCACTGGTGCTCCAAGCGCACACCACTGCATGAGGAAGGGCTGGGACTGAACAACCATTTTGGTGGAGAGAAGCAGAAGCAAACTGACGTGTAATGAAAGTACAACGTTGCCAGTTGCTTATTATTGTGGTGCTGGATTCAGTTCTGAATGCATGTTCAGTTTTGGTTTTGGACCATCGCTCGCTACCCAAGTCATCTCTTCCTCGCAAAAACAATGTTCAGTCGTCACCTGTTCTTCTTCTGCTATACTACTGAATCGAAAAAAGTAGCCGCATCATGCCATCATCTCTTTTTGCCAAACTGAATTGGCATCAATAAATTGCCTGAATTGCAAACTTCACATTCTCAAATTGACAGAATAGTCAATAATCTGACATTCACACAAACACATTATAGCAAACGCTTTGTCTACACACGGGCGTCGGCCTTGGGCTCGCATGCTGGTCCTGGTGCTGCCCATCTATGGAGACGTCGACCTCCACGTCGGGGTTAGCAGAGCTCGGACCTGCTCCAGCCGGCCGGGACCGGGAGCGGCGACGGAAGACCGACGACCATGGATGCCTCTTTTACTCTCGGCTCGAACTGGGCTGTCTTGGGATGGTCCAATGAACGCCGTCCGATGGCCGATCGATGGTGCGTTCGCATTCATGTCCATCTTACATAGAACACAAAATAATAGAGGATCTGGTTCCCACCCCATTACCTTCTCCTCCTTCCAATCTTCCTGTCGCTTGGCATTGCCACGAGAGTACGAAAAGCGTACGAGATCAGGACACGAGCGAGTGCGGGGATTTCCTAGTGCCGGAAAGGTGGGTACGACAGGAGGGTAGGACAAATAAGTGCAAAATGAATTAGATTTTGGGTGGAATCATCTTCTAAATTGTGTTTTTTAAAGGTCTTCCATCTCTAATTTCAAAAAAAGGTCTTCCATTTTATCCACTCATTAATCATATGATATGTGGGTCCAACGCGAGGGTAAAGCAGACTCGGTTCATTTTTTTATTATTTTCGATCTTATTACTACGTATTAAAATTCTACTTCACCTGGAACCAATGCAAAATTATATATACTTTCAGAATTTGATTTTGTTGCAAAACTGTTTTTACAGAGTTCCAAATCCACTTGTCCCTAAAAAGAACATGATTAGAAGAAACATCCGAACTGTCATTTGAGCTAAATCATAGCTGATTGTCTTTCTCACCCCATCACCGCAGCGGGTAACAGTTTGAAAGGTGAACTACACGGTCAGACCTATATGCCGGTCAGAAGGTGGCCGGCGGTGGCGATGGACGGTGGCTGACCGGCGCGATCGCGGGGCGAGGTGGCATGAGCCTTGGAAATCTCTATATATCTTCCTAAAGAAAGTTTCTTAGCGAACTATAAAGCTCAGTAACATCCCAACGAAGCCCAACATCTTTTAACCTAGGTTTCACACCCTTCCTCCTCTTCTCCACTGCCTATCGCCGCCACTCGGGATCGGGCCGCGCCGCTGCTGGTCGGCACCTCCGCGGCCACCCCTCTCCACCCACGCGTCGCCGGCTGGACCTCCCACGCCGTCGCGGTCGCTCGCGCGGCCTCCTCCGTGCCGCCATGGCCCACGCGGCGGCGGGAGTCCGCCCCCCTCCCGCGCCGCCGCCGCCCCCCCTCTCTCTCTCGTGCCACGACCGAGCCCCCGATTTCGTTGCCCGCCGTCCGCGCCATGCGCGCGCGCCGCGGGCCCCACGCGTGCACCGTGCCCCGCACACCATGGCGCCGCCGGCTGGAGGTTAAAGGAGGAAATTGTTGCTTCCCACATTTTAAAGAAAATTGTTGCAACATTTTGCCAAATGTTAACAAAATATAGTTAACGAAACAAACATTTCTAAAAAAAATGTTGCAACATTCTGAAAAATGTTGGAAGGACTTTAAAAAATGGAGGAAAATGTTGTCCAACATTTTTAAAAATGTTACAACATTTTTCAAAATGTTGACAAAAAATAGTCGACGAAACTAACATTTCTTAAAAATGTTGAAACATTTCTAAAAAATGTTGGAAGAAGCAAAGAAGTGTTGATTAAAAAATGTTGGTCTCGAAAAATGTTGACAAGAAAAATGTTGGCAACACTTCCAAAAATGTTGACGAGAAAAAATGTTGGCAACACTTCCGAAAAATATTGACGAAAAATGTAGGCAACACTCCTAAAAATGTTGACGAAAAAATATTGGCAACATTTCCGAAAAATGTTGACAAAGAAATATTGGTAACACCTCCAAAAAATGTTGGCAAACTTTCGAAAAAATGTTGAGAAAAAAATGTTGGCAACAGTTTAAAAAATATTAACAAAATAATATTGGTAACATTTCTGAAAAATGTTGATGGAAAAAATATTGGCAAACTTCTGAAAAATGTTGACGAGAAAAAATGTTGGCAACACTCCCAAAATGATGAAAAAATGTTCGCAACATTTCCAAAAAATGTTGATAGAAAAAATATTGACAACAGTTCAAAAAATAATTAGTAAAAAAATTAAAAAAAAAGTCAAAAGCGTGTGGCTCTTGGGGACTTGAATCATCTAAGTGGACTGTTTTAGGCATTTATGAACTTTTATAGTAACTTCCGGAAGGGAGATAGGAGGGAGCTCCCTCCCCGTGAGCCTCCTCTGATTAGCACTCCTTTGATTACATGGGTCATCCCATTTGTAGCGCTCTGCCATTCTGAAGTTGGGCCCTCTTTTGCGCGGCCCACTCGTCGATACGGTCGGAGAAGCGACGGCGGAGCTTATGCATGTCGTCTGACTGTCTGAGGCCAGGCTGTTGTTGATCGCGGGTGATGAGGATCGATCGAGAGCCCCGATCCAGAGGCTGGGCGCCGGCCGAGTGCTGGCCGGAGGACTACACTGCAGTTTCGTCAGTGGCGAGGGCGACGTCGTCGGTCACGGGTGTGGCAATGCATGCGTGCGGTGCGGATGCGGATCGGAGCTGTGTCGTTGGAAAATAAAAGGAACCGTCATGTTTATAGCTCCGATCCAGATCGAAGATATGATTCAGCCGAAGAACTATTTCCATGTGTTTCTTATTTATCTGTTCAAGTTATATGCATTGTTGTGCATTGCCTTGCCATCTGTTTTCTTGCATGTGGGTGAGAGGCGGGGGCGATCGATGCTTTTCGAGACATTTGCAACATTGTGGTTGTGGAATACTAGACAGTTGGACATCCTCATCTCTGGTCTCGATCGATCAGTGAAGAACTTGACGACGACGACGTTCTTCATTTCGCGACCTCCTTGTTCCCTAGTGCTTCATGCTCGCTTTTCCACAAGTCCGGGCCCTAAAAAACACTTGCATTTTCGTCGAGGAGATCGAAACCGGAGAGGATCGAGCTGGCTGCCTGCAGGTTCGCACTCACCAAGCTGATATCGCCCGTTCTGGCGCCCCGCAGGCTGCGTGCAGCGCCACCGATCAAAGCAACAAGTCGCTAGGCACGGTATGTAGCGGCCTGGTTCATCTGAAAAGCGAAAAGCGCGCAACCTTCTGTCCTGCTCCTGCCTGTTCCTGGACGATGGGACACGAATGACAGAAGAGTGTGCCGCTCCTTCTATACCTGAACGGCCTGGTCCATCATCATGCGAAGCAAACTGACTTGTACATGCGACGAGGACTTGCATCGGCACAAATTGACAAAAATAAAAAAAAAATCGGAACATATGACTGAGACTGTATCTATAGATACTGGTTTGACAGGGCCACGTCTGGATCGGGGCTCTCGATCGATCCTGGTTTGACAGACATGTTTAATTATTATGGGAAGTGCATTGTCAACACGACTCAACATACAGCAGCAACCACCTCAGGAAAACAAACAAGCTCCTACGTCGTCATCGACGAGTGGGCCGCGCAAAAGAGGGCCCTACTTGAGAAAATCTGGGCCCAAGTGCATCAGCGTGCTTGCTTGCAGGCACTCTAGGGGCTGAGCCCATGTACGTTCTAAAACAGATTTCCTTCCTACACACAATCGCTGAGCGGCCACCGGCCATTACGGAGCCCCCCTGCCTGCCCCTCACGGCGGTAGACCCCGACCACTGCTCCGCTCATCGTCGCTGCAGTAGCTGCGCCATCCACGTGTCGATTCGTGCAGCGCTAATCTGCTGGGGCCAAGGGTTACAAGCGCGGACTCGTAGGGCGTGTTTGATTTGTGAGCTCTGCAAGGCGCTGGCCTGGTGAGCCGGGGCAGCGCAGCCATGACCTGCTAGAAGTGTCTGAAGCGCAGTTTGTTTGATTTTGTTGCAGCACTAGAGCCTGTTCAGCTCTTTCGTGTTTGATTTGCATCTTGCGGCCAGGCCCGGGCCAGCCATGACCTGGCTAGAAGTGTACAAGGCGGTTTGTTTGATTTTGTTGCGGCACTAGAGCTTGTTCTAGCTCTTTTCGTGTTTGATTTGCATCTTGCGGCCAGTGCCCAACCATAATCCCGGATATTTCCCCATCCCGAATCGCTCGCGTGAGCTCGCACGAGCCGAGGCCACGAAAAAACGAGATGGAGGAGCGTGCGGCACGAGCCAAGAGAGAGAGTAAATTTTGCTTCCCCGTGACCGAGGCTAGGGAACGGTTCAAGGGAAATCAAACAGGCGGCTCTTGCATCCCACGGGCTCGGCCGCCCGCTTTTGGCTCATATCAAACACACCCGTAGTGGCTGGAGGAGATGTTGCTGGACTTTTTGCTTGGTTGAGCAAGCCATATCGTTTTGCCTTGTGGATTCTCTACCATATTGACTTGAGGTTTTTTACGGCACACAATACGGGTGAGCAGTCGTACGGTGGTATTGTTGGTTTTGTGCTACGGGTAAAATGGTAAATTGTTAGATGTATATTATTTGGAGGTTATTTTGTCAAGTAAAAAAAACACGATCGATCGGACAAATAAAAGCAAAGAGTCCAGGACGAGCGGGAAGCAGAAACGCATCGGGGCATTCCGTCTCTTGCTTGGTAGGAGAGCAGTAAGCGGGGCCTCGTGCCCCCCCCCCCCCGAGCCTTCGGGGCATTCCGTCTCTTTCTTGGTAGGAGAAAGCGATGGCGGGGCTGTGCCCCCCCCCCCCGAGCCTTCGGGGCATTCCGTCTCTTGCTTGGTAGGAGAGCAAGATGGCGGGGCCCCCCCCCCCCCCCCCCCCCCTAGCCTTCTCCCGCGCGCCATACCCCTATCTGACTGTCAGCGTCACCGGTCCGGGCGGTTAGCAGCAGCTGGCATGATGCATTTGCATTGGAGTCTTCCCAGAAAATATCCGTCGATCAGAAGCAACCGGCCGGCCCATCATGACTGTGCTGCAGTAATTCGCAAGTGGTGGAAACGGGGAGCAAATGCACGGTGGTGTAGCCGGAGCCAGCAGGCAGAGCACACAGAAACACGGGATGTGCAATCGATCGATCGAGGAGGACGGGTGCAGCAGGAGGCAGGAGGAGATCCACGAGCAAAAGTCTCCGTCCCCTCCCCCGAAACAAGCAAGGAGATCAACGAGACCGAGCGATCTGCTCCTCCCCACTCTCCCTTGCTGCAGCAGCTGTAGCCGGTCAGCTATGGCCACATCATGGAGGCGGATTTGCCTTGCGGCGGCGAATCGGAGAAAGGATCGAGAGGGCGAGAGGCATCGATGCCTCGCTCGCCTCGGTTGGCACGACGGGTTCCAAGAGTAGAGGAGAACAAGATGGGCACCGCCCGGCGCCGCCGCCGGCCGCCCCGCACATCAATTGCCACGACGGACCAAAGGCGCACATCGGACTATCTCCAACAAGGTTGTCGTTCCCCTTGCGCAAATGGTGCTCCTTGAGGAAAAGAAAAGAGAGGAAGCGTGAGCTGTGCTCCCGCCGGCCACGCGCATCCCTCGCGCATCCCGGCGGCCGTTGGCTCCCGCGGGAAGACGGAGCTCGCGCCGACCGGGGGAAGGCGGCCGGGTGCCTTGAACTCGAAGGAGGCGGCGGGGATGCGCGCCGCCGGGAGCACCTCTACTCCCTCGTCCCGCGCGCTTCGCCGCTCCGGCCGAAAGGACGGCGTCGCCGCGCTCGACGTAGAGCTCGCCGGAGCAAGGGAAGGGGGAGGTGGGAAGGAGAGGAAGGGGTCGCCGCCGGAGAAACCGAGGTCCCGCGCCGCCATAGCTCCGGATCCGCCGGGGAAGGAGGAGGTCACCGACCTCGCTCCACCTCCGCGCCGCCGTCCCCACGTCCGGCTCCGCCTCATCGGGCGGATCCGCGTCGCCGTCGCCGCCTCGGGGGCCGAGGCCGACGCGGGGGCTTAAGGTCGTTGTCGGGGCCCGCCGCGGGGGGCCCGCCTCCACCGCGAGGGACCCGCCTCCGCCGCAGGGGCTCGCCGCCGCTGTAGGGACTCACCGCCGGGGGCCGCCTCGGCAGGCGCGAGGGAGGGAGGGAGGGAGGTGAAGGAGGAGAGGAGAGTGGTAGTTGAGATGGGGAAGCCACAGAGTTTCCCTAAGAATGAGGGTGTAGGGGGTACGAGCTGCATTTTGCAGCACCGGTTGCAGCACCTGCTGGAGCCGGAATAGTGCCCATGCCTTCCTCATTTCGAGGATGCGGCAAGGGATCCGGCTCTGCTGGAGTCGGTCTCAGCACGTGAACTCTTCCTGATAAAAATGCCGCATCATTTAAGCTAGGCTCCTGCTGCACCCGGCCTCGCTCCGTCCCCTCCTCTCTACTAGTAGGCCGTAGCCCCGGGGTGGGCGGCCAGCAGCGGCGTGCCGGCGTTGCAAATCTTCCCCGCAGGAGCCGCAGGAGGAGGAAATCTCCAAGAGCTCCCCATCGATCCCCCCCATTCCCCATGCATGCATCATGACTTTTGACCGGGTAAAAGAGCTTGGATGCAGTTGGCACACTAGCTACTTTTCTCTGTAATCTAGAAAACACACTACTGCTACTTCTGCTGACTAGTGTCGATGATCAATGGTTTTGCCCTCTGGTACCTACATAGGAAAATTTAACGACAACATATCTTCATGGAACAGATAACAGGAATTTCAGAGAAACAGTGTGCTTACTCCTTTCAGACAAATTTCACGTTACACGCCTTTGGTATTTGAAATAACAGGAAATATATGTCTGTATGTAGTGCTGCTAACAAAGCCGCATACTAGGAAAACATTAACTCCGTGACTGCATATACTACAAGTACAATTGTTCTTCCCGCTCAATAGAGTATACAAAGTCAACAATTACCACACATTCAATAGTAAATACAACATCATATCCCATCATTATATTCTTAATTAAATAATGCATGACAAGCCATTATTCCAATAGAAACCAGTGGCTTTTGTCTAGATCAATAATGGAGCAAACAAATGTGTTCTGTAGCAAAGCCCCTCACATTATGATATTGCATAAAGTCAAATTTAGTCTAATTTAAATGGAATGGAAGCCTCCATAAATTTGGACAAAAAACAACCCAAGACCCAGAGCATACGTGTGCCATGTAGACGTATTAATCAGAAGAAAAGGTAACAGTTGGTCCTGAAACGACAACAGGTGGAACTAGTACACCATAGTCAGAGCAATCAGAGCATCTTTTATACCTCCTGCAAAAGAGAAAAAAATAAGCACGATTTTACGGCGCATGATCAACGTTTGATCTTTCTACCTTTCCTTTTAAGGGGCAGATCTGGGCCGGCCCGGTGGCTAGGGCCAACTGCATTTGTAGGGTTACCTTCATGATATAGTCCAATCAACTTTTAGATTAGCTGAATATAATCTCATGATCCGTAATGTAATCATATCCTCAATTGAATGATGCGCAGATATGCATTTTTATCAGAGGAAGAGTTCACGGCTGGTGGTGTGCACCTTTGGTAGGTTGTGGCAATTGATAGGCAGGGAGGCCGGCAGGCGGCGCCGGAGCAGTGCCCATCCTGTTCTCGTCTACTACTCCTCCTCCCGACCTTCCCCGTCTGTCGTGCCAGGCAGGCATCGATGCCTCTGCCCTCTGATCCGCTGATCCGCTGCTGCCGTGCAAATCCGGCTCCATGATGTGGCCATAGCTGATCCGCTGCTGAAGTGTGTGGAAGTGTGGATTCTGGATTGTATCCAACCCGTTGCCTAGTTGTAGTTGGAGAGCTGACTGCTACGAGTTTGGCAGTGAATGAAACAATGTGTGTTAGTTGAAAAAACTGTTGTCTCAAGTTCATATGCGTCTGCACTAATCCGTTTCCCTGCGCCGTCGCCGGCGAGGAGCCCGGCGGCAAGGGCATCCTCCTCGGTGAGGAACAGTGTGTGCATACTATGACAACTAAAGTGGTTGGTGCCGGTGGTTTGTTGGATTGGAGTTTAACTGCTGTGTATGAGCCACAGGGCGGTACTGAGAAAATGCAGTTCTTAGGGAAAATGAGATGGATCAAACATTCTGTGTCTGAGAAGTGGTTGATAATTTGGGATTTTAATATGATTCTTCAAGCAAGGGACAAGAGCAATGCTAATCTCAACAGGTGGTTGATGAGGAGCATTTAGAAATGTGATTAGTGATCTTGAGCTCAAGGAATTAAATTTGAGAGGGAGAAAATTTACTTGGTCAAATGACCGTACCCAAACAAGAAAAACCGAGCATTTTGCTCAACTGCATGGGATCTAATGATGCCTAATGCCTCTTTGCAAGCGTTGTCCTCCAGAGTGTCAGACTACTGTCCGCTCCTTAGGCTGGTAGCACTCGTCATACCCTAAACGCATCCCTTAAAAGAGAATATTCCGCCACGTCATCCAGAATTTCTGATTCAAGACTGCTTTTTCCGCACTCGTCATCCCCTAAATCTCCTACTCCATACCAACAACCCACCCGTGGACCCCACACGTCATCCTCTCCTCCCGGTCTCTCTCCCTTCCGGTCCCTCCTCCCCTCCCGCGCCTCCTCCGCCTACCTCTGTTCCACGAGCACAGCCCGTGGACGGAGAGAGCCAGAAAGAAGCAGGGCGGCGGGCCTCTCCTCTGTCGTGGCCGCGCCTCTCCCTCTCCTCTCCTCCCCTGCCCCATCCGTCGGTGGACGACGTGCGCGTGGAGATCCAGGGGAAGGTCAGGCGGGCGGGCGGAGGCGGAGTGGCCGGGGAGCCGCGGGCAGGAGCAAGGCGGCGCGGCGCGGCGACGGCAACAGGCAGCTCGACGGGATTCGCCTTGTCCTCTGGCACATCCGCTCTCCCGTCCTCCGATTGGCCACCGCCCTGTCCGCCGGAGCTCCCTCTCCAGGCACCGACGCCCCCCTTGGCGATGGCCTGCTCCCCTCTCGCGGCGGCGGGAGCCGACGCACCGGCGCATCTTCCCTTCCTCCCTCTCCCCCTCCGACGGCGCAGAGCACCAACGACCGGACGCCGGTGGGGCCAGCATGACCCGTAGCGCACGCCTGGGAGCACGCTCTATTTGGCGCCCGCGGGATTGGAACGGGACATAGCGTCGCCCCTGCAGTACCCCGGTGCGGCGATGAAAACGGTAAAAGGCAACGCTATGTTCCGTAGCGTTCCTTTACCGCTCCCCAGTGCGGGCAGCCTTATTGCCGGATGTACTACAGTGTAGCGGTGCAGGGGATTTCGTTTCGAATCCTTCAGGCCAAAATTGCCGAGCTATCATGAGACAGTGGCTGGAGCATGGGCAAAGCAGACACAAGTTACCAATCCCCTCCTTCGCTTGCACACTACTCCTAAGTTACAATGCACAGGAAGAGCTTTGCGTTCTTGGGGTGAAGGGGTGATTGGACAGAATAAGTTGATGCTTCGAGCTACCAGCCAGTTGATCGGCATACTAGACGTGGTGCAAGATTTCAGGCAGCTAACTGATCAGGAAATCCTATTAAAGCGTGTCCTTAAGACAAGATTTCTAGGCCTGACTGCTGTGGAGAAGTTGCGTGCAAAGCAAAAATCAAGACGGAAAAGACGGCACATTCAAAATTATTATACTTACTGGCCACTGGAGCATGGACAAGTATGTTTTTCCCATAAAGACAAAGCAAAGGAGGTTTTCACACACTACATCAATCATTTTGGACAGAAAAGACAGCGACATCAATCATTTGGCTTTTCAGTTGGCTTTTCAGCAGAGGGACTTAACGCATTTGGAATCTGAATTTTCTGAACAAGAAACGTTTATGGTGGTGACAGAATTAGCAGACGAGAAGGCACCAGGGCTTCATTGGGATGTTCTTCAAGAAAAGAGAAAGGAAAAGGGGAAATTTTGGGGAAAATAGGAGAAAAGGGGAAAGGATTTTGGTGGGGTTTTCCGGGTTTCGAGCACCGACGCGACGTCGAGCGATTTCCGGGTCGGCGCTGATTGCGAGGTCAGCGAATTCTGGGGGTTCGCCAGGATGCGGGTCGGAGGGATTCCCCGTGTCGGGCGACTGCCCGGGGTGGCTCGGGTTGAAAAAAGTGGAGACAAGATTGATGATTGGAGTTCAACAATTGGAGTTTAGCAAAACAAACATGTCGTAATTAGTTACATGAAACTCAAACAATGGGAGGTTTAACTTTTGTACTACCTTTCGAAAAGGGGAAGATGCCGCGCACTCATCATAACATGGGCTCTGCACCTTGGTAGAGTAATTGATCTTTTCCGACCCAGCAATTCTCGATTTGCACGGCCACTCTCGATGACCGCCACAACGCTGCCCAAAGTAGTGCGTCCACCGTGTCAAAAAAAAAAAGTAGTGCGCGTCCATGGTGGCTCCGACGAGATTACAACCAGGAGGAGGGAGGGGGAGTCCTGGCTGAACAGGATTGCAGGAAGCCGGGCCACTTGTTGATCCGGTGAGCAGTGATGATGAGGATCGGCAGCCTCGACGCGGATGACCAACATATTGGGAAGCAGGCACGGCTCGGCATGCATGTGTGTCGTTGCCTCGTCCGTCCCATGGTCCGATCCGCTGTGCGGATCATTGGCGTGTGCTAGCTGCTTCGCCGCGCAGGCGCATCATCTCTCTCATCTCTGTCAGCGCAAGCCCGGCCGGCCGGCCGGCCGTCGTCATCCGCTCCGAGACGTTCCATGATGTGCATTGCACGACGCGACGGGGACAAATCGTCTCGAGTGCTCGATCGCTATCGCTAGTTTCCATCCTTGCTGCAACGAGATCGCAACTGCCATCGGATCTCGATTGCGTGCATAGCTAGGTTGGCAGCACAGGCCTAGGACCGTGGTAGAGGACGTACAGGTCAAAGACGATGCCATACGGACCATTGCTACTCCCAACAAATGTGGCAATGCCTAATCTGTTAATAAACATACGTAATATGCATGTTGTTCGCAGCGCCGTAGCGTACTGTACACGCGTTCGATGTACTCCAACCGTCTACTCTACTGTATCTCTGTTGATGCCCTGCTGCCTGTATCTGCTGGTCATCATTTGGCTGCCAGGCAAGCTGGAGCTTATCAGCAGGAAGCTGGTCATGCCTAAGGTAGTAGATGGGAGGCTCGCAGCAGGGGGAGGGAGACAGGAGTTGGGCAACTAGGAGTAAGGAGGAGGAGCTGCAGCCTGCTGGTTGTTGGATCATTGGATGGGAGTACTGTGCAAAAGTGCAATTGTTAACCAACGGCACGCTCAATTTTCTGCCAAACTACATGATTAACGGCCGGCCAGCGTCCGCGTCCCTCATGAATCATATGATTATTAACAAGCCCGTTAACAGGCTAATTCGTTTGCGTGTGTGGCAGCAACGGACGGCAGAGAGAGGGCCAGGCCTTCGCTTTCGCTCATCCTCAGGGCTTCGCTTTCGCTCTGCTGCCAGCTCTCCCTCCCTCCCCCTTTCACCACCCAGCTCGAGTGCCCGAGCCCCGAGCTCCCCCGCCCCCCCCCCCCCCCCCCCCCCCCCCCCCCTCACCTCGCTTGCAGCTACTCCACGCCCCAGCTTTTGTCGAGGCTCGAGCAGAGCGTGGAAGCGTGGGGATGGCGCAGCACGCCCTTCTGGTGCTGGCCTTCTTCGCTGTGCTGGCCCAGGCGGCGCTGCCGCCGGCGGCCGGCCCGTTCCTGCCGCCGGGAGGGCTAGCGGCGGCCGGGGCGCCAGGGGCGCATGCCCCAGCACCGGCGGTAGTGCCGCCACGCCGACGCCATGGGCCACCAGCCACGGTGATCCCGGACGAACGCGAGCCAACTCTGCTCCACAACAGCGCCGGCAGCCGCCCGGCCGTTCTTGGAGCGTCTGTCGTCGTTGTTCTTGGAGCGGCAGCCGCCTGTCTGTTTTAGTTGATGCTTGACGCGTGTTAATGCCTTGTTCTACCTCCCCTCTGTACGACAGAGCCAATCATAATCTGCCACTAGCGGGTCAAGTCTAGTCATGTATGATTATTGATGTGGTAAATGTGTATCAGCTGTGCGCTTGTGTCTAAATCTTATGATTATTGATGTGGTAAATGTGTATCAGCTGTGAGTATTTGTTTTACCAAACATTAAAACATGTGCAGTAAAAAAGAAACAAGTCACATGCATTTGATTTTTTATATTTAATTTATCACGATTTTGCAAAAATATATGTTCCGGCACAATTTAGCAAAAATATACATCTGGCACCGTGGCCCACGACGCTAGGTGCCGCGGGCCACAGCGGCAGGGGAGCCGTCAACGGTCGGCAGTCCTAACGCCGGGGCCCACGGCGTTAGGAAACCTAGCGCCAAGGGCCAGGGCGTCAGGAAGCTGCCGCCGTGGGCCGCGGCGTCAGCGGCCGCCTATATAAGGGGTCGCGCCCCCTGCCGCCAGCCCCCTCATCCCTCACTACTCCTCTCAAATCTTCGTCTTTCAACCTCTTCAGAGCGCTTATAAGGAATGTTTTCTAAATTTAGTCCGGTTTAGTTAGTTTGTTTAGTTATATTAGTTAATTAGTTTAGTTAATTTAGATTAGTTAGTTAGTTTAGTTAAATTAATTTAGTTTATAAATTTAATTTAGTTAACCGAGTTTAGTTAAATTTAATTTAGAAATTTAGTTGCCTTAACTTATGTATGTTTAAATTTACATTTTTTATTTTAATTCGTTTTAAACTTCCAGAAAATGGTTATAGTTTACATAATTTGATTAAATTTCTATGAAATTCATAGAAAATTATTTAAATTCACATAATTCCTTTAAATTCATTTTAAACTTCTAGGAAATGGTTATAGTTGACAGATTAAATTGCTCTAAGATTCGTAGAAAATTATTTGAATTCACATAATTCGTTTTAATTTGTTTTAAACTTCTAGGAAATGGTTATAGTTGACACAATTTGATTAAATTGCTATAAAATTCGTAAAAGTTATTTAAATTTACATAATTCCTTTTAAACTTCTAGGAAATCGTTATAGTTGACATAATTTAATTAAATTGCTCCAAAATTCATAGAAAATTATTTAAACACATAATTCGTTTTAATTCATTTTAAATTTCTAGGAAATTGTTATAGTTGACATAATTTGATTAAATTGCTCCAAAATTCGTAGAAAATTATTTAAATTCACATAATTCGTGTTAAACTTCTAGGAAATCGTTATAGTTGGCATAATTTGATTAAATTGCTCCAAAATTCGTAGAAAATTATTTAAATTCACATAATTTGTTTAATTCGTTTTAAACTTCTAGGAAATCGCTATAGTTGACATAATTCCATTAAATTGATTAAATTATGTTTTTTACAGTTATGGCCGCACCGCTGGACTACGTACGGCCGGAGTTGTTCGACGAGGCGGTGAACCGGCAGCACCGCTCGTACGTGTCGGCTGTTCTCGCCGTCCGCTCGGCACGATACGTTGTCGGACGACCCGCACGTTGCTGCCGATACACCCGCGGTGGATTCCGAAGTACGTAATTCATATTTTTTTCCTTTTCTTTACAATAGTAATTGTTTTAAGTAAATTATTATTTTTCAGACTATGCGCTGCAGGACTACTCCCTGCTGCGCGGTTGGTCGAGGGGGACAGGCTACGAGCTGAGGTTCTCCGGGCGGAGCGGTTGACGTGGTTCAACTTCGACACCCCGCTGATCGTCGTGTTCATGGACCGGTGGCGACCAGAGACGCACACGTTCCACCTCCCCGTCGACGAGATGACTCTCAGTCTGGAGGACGCCGCGATGTTGGGAGGACTGCCGTGTGCTGGCGAGGCGATGGGGCCGATCGACATCCCCGCGACGTGGTAGGCTGACTTCCTTGCTCGGTGCGAACGTTCCTCGGAACGATCGCGCGTCGGCGCCGTACCTGCCCTTCGTCGACACCCACGGGCCCACGTGGACTTGGATCCAGCAGTTCAGCGTAAGTGACTAGCTCTTATTTTCAACATTTCTATGCATTTAAACGAATGTGACGACGGACCTTTGTGTGTTTGCAGGCTGACTACATGACGGACGATGCCGACGACCAGACGTCAGACAGGTTTCTGGAGGTCTACCTGCTCTGGCTGTTCGGGTGGGTGCTATTCTACGAGTCAGAAGGAGACTCCGTGTCGCGGTGCATGATCCCCTAGGCTCAGAGGTGTCGGGGACAACCATAAGGGTCTCCGAAATAACCAGGGGAAACCCGCTTAAAACTCACAAAAAATGCAAAACGCGAGACTAAAACGCACGCATTAAACGTCCGCGCCCCCGGTGGCCCCCGTGGCCCGCCGCAGCGACATGGCCGAACGCCCCCTCGGGTGAGGTCCGCCTCGCTCAAGGGCCGAACGCCCCCTCGGGCGAGGTGCGCCTCGCTCGAGGGCCCCTACACGCACGTCACCCCCGCCCCTGCTCACGCGCACGGGCATTTAATGCTCTGACACGCGCAGGATCGCGCTATGACCCCGACATGCACGGGAATCACGCCCGGCGCCGTTTCACCGACTCCCCGGGGAAGGCCATCCCCACCACTATATAACACCGTGCGGAGAGGCCGGTGTCGGCCCCGTGACGCCGCGCCGCCTACTTTCGTACGGCTAACGCGCCAAGCCCTCGAAGGGAGGCCGGCGGAACCCTCGAATGCTTTTTCTATGACTACACGAGACTACGTCATGGCGTCGGGCCGGTGGGAGCGGTCTTCTCCGTCGGCCGTCGCCCCGTGCGGCCATCCCCGCCACGGCGGTGCCACAATGGGTACCGCGACGACATCCCCGACGCTGTTGGAGCGCACGGGGACAGGACGTCACCATGCCTACCACTGTGCCTCGTACGGACCCCCCGTTGACGGCACCCTCGAACCGGCCCGCGGGCGGCGGCCGGACAATCAACCTCTACACCACCACCCTCGAAGTCGCTCCCCGTACGGGCCCAGGACGCGCCATGACGCCCCAACAGGAGCGAGATTCGCCAGGACGGTCGTCAACTCCGTGGCACTGCCCGCCACGCCTCCACACGTAGGAGGATAGTGCGGCACACCTGTAAATTGCTCTCTCCTTGGCCTATAAAAGGAAGGGCAATCCCCCGCCCGCAAGTGGACACGACAACGGGGAGCGATCACACGCACGCTTTCCGCCTTCACCGCAATGTTGGCACTTTCCTCAATCAATACCTCTAGGACTTGGAGGCCCGACCTCCTCTCCCGCCATACTTGTGGCCCCCCTCTACGAGCACCACGGTGCAACGCAATATAGTGCCCCGAGCATGCCACCGCTGCGGACGTACGGACCGGGTGGAACCGGGATAAAACCCGTTGTCATTAGTTGCTAGCACCGGCCCATCGAGAGGCGGATCTCGGCGCTCATTACTAGTTAGTGTGGGACTACATTCCGCACCGACAGGTTGGCGCGCCAAGTAGGGGGGTAGCACCGAAGATCGGCTTCACCGGCCCTCTCGATGGTGATTCGCACCGAGTACCGCGGCCGCAGGTATTCCATGGGTAGCTCGGACCCCCCCTCCCGGCCGGATTCGAAATCCGGTTCGGGAGCCCGAACTTTCGGGACACGGGGAACCGCTACCTCATGCGCATCACCAACCGCGACGAACTCCGTGCGCGGCGGTCGACCGGGCCGCTCCGGCCCCCGTCGCACTCGCCGCCGGGGCCCGGCGCGCCGCGGCACGGATGTTGCGGGCCCTTCGGTGCCTCGACGCCGTCGACGCTCCGGTCGGCGCTCTCGACAAGCGCGAACGGAGCGCCGACAGCTATGCGCGTTGCCTCGCGGCGCGACGCGATCCACCGGCGAGACGGCGGCCGCACCAACGGGGGAGCGCTCGGTTTCGGGACCGCGGTTTCCCCTCGGTCCGCACGGCGCCGCGGCGGCGTCCGTCGCCTCCGCCAACACCAACGCAGGTGGCGCGCGGGGCTCGTCGTAGCTACCATGCCTCGGCGATCGGGAACCCCGGCGCCTCCGCCGCCGACGAGTCGTCCCACGGCTCGCCGGCCGAGTTGCCACCCGCCGCCTCACACGGGTACGCGGAGTGGCACTTCTCGGCGTACCGGACCCGATGATGTTTCGGCGATTCCTTGACGCCACGGACTGCGGTTCGCCCTACTCCGACAACTCCCGGCCGGGAGCTACGCCCCCACGCGGGAGTGCTTCTTCGTGCTTGCCAACGACCAAGCAAACGCCGCGAACGTGGCGTGCCGGCGATGGAGAGGTTCCCCCCGGCCCGGAACCGGACCGCACCGGGGGTGCGGGGCCAAGCGCGCCTCCCCCCCTCACCACCGCGGGGGGGCCGACATCAACGCGTGGCCGGCTCAAGCGCGCGAGCTCAAAGCCAAGCTCGAGGAGGAATACGGGCGGTGCGGCTACTTCGCGCCTCCATAGCGGGGAAGCACGCGCGCGCGGCGAGCGCGCACGCGAACCGGGCAAACAAGCCCGTGAGCGCATCAACGTTGACTTCGATGTTGACCGGCCCAAACACTCCCCCGCGAGAGAGGCAAAAGCTCGTCGCCGCCGCGACACCGCTGCATGGGCCATGCCCGCTCCCTCAATGCCCGATGCGCGGAACCCCGCACCGCGAGGCGCGGGCGCTCATCGAGCAAGCGGCCGTGCGGCGGGCCGAGAGCTCGGCGTCCCGCATTCGCCAACCGGGGGGAGCGCGCGGGACGACGGGGGCGTGCAAGGCCCCAAGGCGTCGGTACACGCGTGCGGTGCGGGGGAGCGGCCCGCCAACCCGGGGCGCACGCCGGTCAAGGAGCGGATCCTTGACACGCGCGGGCAAGCCCAAGACGGTGACACTCGCAACGTCATCAACGCCGGCGAACGGGCAACACGGAGACGCGGGCGGCGGCGAGCTTCCACCCCCGACGGGGTGGGCGCTATGACAGTCGGGAGGACCGCTCGCCGACGCCGAAGCCCCCGGGAACCCGTGTGTTCGGCCGGGAGATCCGCACGGCGAGCTTTCCCCGCCGCTTCCGCCGGCCCACATCGATCGACAAGTACACGGGGGAGACGGACCCCCGTTTATGGCTCAACAACTATCGCCCGGCATGCCGCCCGGGCGGAGCCACCACCGACGAGGTCATCATCCGCAACCTCGCCGTTGCACCTCACCGACTCGGCGCGAACGTGGCTCGAGCACCGCCGGCCGACCAAATACACAACCGGGACGATGCGGTCCGCACCTTCATGGAGAACTTCCGGGGCACGTACGTGCGCCCGGAAACTCCCCGGGATCCGCGCGCGTGCACCCGTAAACCCGGTGAGTCACTCCGAGACTTCATACGGTGCTTCTCCAAGCGCCGCATGGAGCTCCCGAGCGTGGCACGGTCCGAGATCATGCACGCCTTCCTCGAGGGCACGACCTCGCCGAGACCTCGTGCGCGAGCTCGGGCGCGGCCCGCCGGTCGACTCGAACGAGGCGTTCGACATCGCCACCGGCTTCGCCTGCGGCGAGGAGGCGGTAGGGGGCCATCTTCAACGGGAAGAAGGGCAAGCGCGTGGACGACGCGCGCCGCGGACGACGGACAAGTCCAAGGAGCCCCGGCGAGAAGCGCAAGCGGGGCAAGAACGGAAAGAAGCCGCGCCGCGAGGCGCGCGGCGAGCGGGGCGCCGACGACGGCGACGAAGCCCTTGCCGTTGACCCGGCTCGACGGGGTCCTCGAGTGGCCCCTCGAGGCCCCGGGGTGTTTGATGACATGCCGAAGAAGCCTTGTCCATACCACAAGACGCCGGTCAACCACACCCTCGAGCAAGTGCGACTCGCTCAAGAGATACTACGGGCCGCGCCGCCGTGAAGGACGGCGAGGCCAAGAAGGATGGGGGGTGACAGGTGACGTCGGCGGCTTCCCCGCGGTGGAGAATGTCTTCCTCATCTTCGGGGGGGGGGGCGACCATCGACATGTCCAACGGCCGGTGCAAGCGAGAGCGCACGAGGTCCTCGCCGCGGAGAAGGCGCCTCCCTCCTTTCTCGACCGGTCGGAGAACACCATCACCTTCGGCCCGCGAGGATCACCCGAACCGCATCCCCAATCCGGCCGCATCCGTCGGTGGTCGACCGGTCATCGGGAACGCCCGGTTCTCCAAAGTGCCGATGGACGGGACCCAAACTACACCTACCTCAAGATGAAGATGCCGGGACCCAAGGGCGTCATCACCGTGGGCTCGTCGATCAAGCACGCATTCGACTGCGACGTCGAGTGCGTAGAGCATGCCGAGGCGCTAGCGCTAGATGAAGCGATCGTGGCGAATGCGGGAGAAGCCGGTCAACGAGGACCTCGACTCCGCCGCCAAGTACGCCGACGGCCTTCGAGGCCGCCGAGCGGACCAAAGAGGTGCCCCTCGACCCCTGCCGCCCCCGAGAGCAAGGCGTTGAGGGTCGGTTCCACCCTCGACCCGAAATAGGAAGTGGTGCTCGTCGACTTTCTCCGCGCCAACGTCGACATCTTTGCGTGGAGCCCATCGGATATGCCAAGCATCCCGAGGGAGGTCGCCGAGCACTCCCTTGATATCCTACCTCACTCCCGCGTCGTGCAACAACGGGCCGTGCCGCTTTGACGAAGAGCGGCGCCGGGCGATCGAAGTGGAGCCGCGTAAGCTCCTCGAGGCCGGGTTCATCAAGGAAATGTTCCACCCCACATGGCTAGCTAACCATGTTTTAGTTAATAAAAAGAATGGGAAATGGCGGATGTCCGTAGACTATACTAGTTTGAATAAAGCATGTCCCAAGGTTCCTTTTCCTTTGCCACGAATCGATCGGATCGTCGACTCTCTTGCGGGGTGTGAGCTCTTATGCTTCCTTGATGCCTATTCTCGGGTACCACCAAATAAAAATGAAGGAGTTCGACCAGCTCGCAACTTCATTCATCACACTTGTTCGGGATGTATTGCTACGTAATGATGTCGTTTGGCCTCCGAAATGCGGGTGCTACTTAGCAACAGCAATGTATGCAACATGTTTTTGGTGACCACATCGGGCGAATAGTTGAGGCGTACGTAGACGATATAGTCGTGAAAACCGGGAAGGCGGACGACCCGGTTGACGACCTCCGCGTCGCGTTCGGGCGCTCGCGGGCCAACGGGGTGAAATTGAACCCCGAAAATGTGTCTTTAGCGTGCCGCGAGGCATCTTCGTTATGATACATTGTCTCGCGGCCGAGGCATCGAGGCCAACCCCCGAGAAGGTTGCCGCCCTCAAACGAATGGGTCCGATTCGAGACCACGAAGGGGTCCATAAGGTGTTGGGGTGCCTTGCCGCCTTGAGCCGCTTCATTTCGCGGCTCGGCGAGAAGGGCTTACCCCTCTACCGGCTCCTGAAGAAACATGAGCGCTTCTCCTAGACCATCGAGGCCCAGGAGGCGCTTGACAAGATGAAGGCGACGCTCACCCGCGCCCCGATTCTAATGCCACCTCGGGACGGCCGAGCCTCTCGTACCTCTACGTCACCGTGACCACTCGGGTGGTCGCACCATCATCGTGGTGGAACATACGATTGAGGGCCACGCCCTACCGGTCCGGCGGCCGGTATACTAAATCGCCGAGGTATTGTCCGAGACCAAGGCGCGCTATCCGCGGATCCGGGAAGGCGCTCTACGCGAGAGTCCTCGCGCGGCGCAAGCTTCGCCACTACTTCGAGGCTCACACGGTCACGGTGGTCTCCTCCTTTCCATTGGGAGAGATCATCCGAAACCCGAATGCGGCGGGCGGGGATTGCCAAGTGGTCGGTGGAGTTGATGGGTGAAACGCTCGCCTACGCGCGCGCAAAGCGATAAAATCCCGGATCTCGGTGGATTTTGTCGCCGAGTTGACAGACACGCGAGCCGCCGCCGCCGCGGCATCCGGGCCGAGTGCCGGACCCTCTACTTCGATGGGTCGGTGATGAAGACGGGGGCGGGTGCGGGCTCGCTTTTCATCTCACCCCTCGGGGAGCACATGAGGTACGCGGTGCGCCCGCACTTCCCCGCGTCAAATAACATGGCGAGTACGAGGCCCTCCCTGCGCGATCTCGGAATCGCCATTGAGACGGGCATCAAACGCCTCGACGTGAGGGGAGACTCGCGGCTCGTGATCAACCGGGTCATGAAGAACGCGAGCCGTCACGACGACAAGATGGAGGCGTACCGCAAAGCCGTGCGGGCCCTCGAAGACAAGTTCTACGGCATAGAGCTCAACCACGGGCCTCGCCGACACGAGGAAGCGGACGAGCTCGCCAAAATTGCGTCGGGGGTGAATCACTGTTCCCCCGAACATTTTGTGCGGGACGTCACCGGGCCGTCCGTCAACCTCGAGCCAAACCCCTCGGGCCATGAGGAACCCTCGGGGGGCTCCCTCGAATCCAACGGCCCGCGGAGTCTATGGACGAGGACCCCTCAAACGAGGCGTATGTACTCTCCCTGCTCGAGGGATATGGTGCCGACGAGGCCGAGGCCATGGATACGGAGCCGGCCCCCAACGCGGGGGACTGGCGAGACAAATACATCGCCTGGATGGACCGAGGGGAGGTACCCTCGGACCGATCCGAGGCCGGACGCATCGCCGGGATGGCCAAGTCATTCACCCTCGTCGACGGCGAGCTGTACAAGCGCGCCGCGTCGGGCGTGCTTTGCAGCCGATGCGTACCTATCCCTCGAGGCGCGAGCCGCTTCGAGACATCCACGCGAGCGTATGCGGCCACCACGCGGCGCCACGCACCCTCGTGGGCAACGCGTTCCGCCAAGGCTTCTACTGGCCTACCGCGGTCGCAGATGCCAGCGAGATCGTGCGCACCTGCGAAGGGTGCCAGTTCTACGCCCGCAAGTCCAACCTTCCTGCACACGTCCTGCAGACCATCCCCGTCACATGGCCCTTTGCCGTGTGGGGGCTGGACATCATCGGGCCCTTGCGAAAGGCGCCCGAGGGCTTCACCCACCTACTGGTTGCCATAGACAAGTTCTCCAAGTGGGTCGAGGTGCGCCCGACCACGAATCTGTGGGCGGAGCAGGTCGTAACGTTCTTCACCAACATCATCTACCAGTTTGGAGTGCCCAACTCCATCATCACCGACAACGGATCCCAATTCATGGGCGAGTAAAGTTCCCGGAGTTCTACGACAAGTTCCACGTCCGCGTCGATTGGGCGGCCGTAGCACACCCACACACCAATGGTCGGGGTGGAGCGTGCCAACGGCATGATTCTGCGGTGTCCGAAGCCCGGAATCTTCGACAAACCGAATAAGTACGGTCGAAAATGGCTCCGGGAGCTATCGGCGGTCGTGTGGAGCCTCAAGACCACCCCCGAGCGAGGGCCGCGGGATTCACCCCGTTCTTCCCGGTCTATGACGCGGAGGCCATCCTCCCCACGGACTTGGAGTATGGGCCGCCCGCAGTTCGAGGCTACGATGAGGGCGCCAACCGGCGAGCCCGCGAGGGACTCGCCGGACCAACCGGATGAAGCCCGCACCGTGGCCCCGATGCACTCCGCGAGATACCGGCGAGGCTCGAGGCGCTACCAAGCCGGAAGGTATGACGTCGAGACTTCAACGAAGGGGACCTAGTCCTAAGGCCGCGCCAAGATAATCGAGGCCGCCATAAGCCGTCACCCCCATGGGAGGGACCCTACGTCGTGGTGAAAGTGCTCAAGCCCGCACATACAAGCCGGCCAACGAGGACGGCGAAGAACTCACCAACGCAAATCGAGCGGCTACGTCGCTTCTACCCTTAGAAAGGATTTCCAAGTCCTTTTTGCAATCCACATACCCAACACCCCGGTTGGTCGTACGGATGTAAATCTTGCCGAACTAATAAAGTTAAAGGGCAACTTGGCTTTCCCTAGAAAACCAAGTCACCCTCGGGGGCTACTACGGGGGCAACCCCCCCAAATGGTCCCATTTTTTTGCAAAAATTCGCGAGCACGCCAAGTACGTCTCGACCTAAGCCTTGGGCAAATTCAGGCGGAGCGTGAGCATCCAAGCGGGAAAGACGCGCGAGCCAGAGATAGCCTACGCCTCCCGGCACGATACGGCCCTTCTCCCTCGCCTCCGGACTAGTAGCCCACTCGTGGAATCGAACCTCCCCAGCTCGAATTCGCCCATGCAAAGGAAAAGAGCAATGGAACAGTGCGACAAGCGAAATGAAAACATTACTTCTATTTACAAATGTTCAAACATTCCAAACAAGTAATTGTTTATTACATGGCCACGTGGCCCGAATGCTAATGTTTGAACAAAAAAGGGCTTGAACGCCCAATGGTCTTCAGGCTTGAGGGTCGCCGGCGCCGGGAGCTTCGGAAAGAGGAAGTCGGCGAAGTCCTCGCGAGCATGTCGGCCAGCGGTGGCGGCGAGCGCGTCCGCGCGGTCCATCGCCACCTCGGCTTCAACGCCGACCGGGGACGACGTAGCCCGAGGACACGGCCTCGAAGTCGACTCGGTAGTGGGACGCCACCACGTCGTGGGCCTTCTTGACACCCGAGGTGAAGGGCACGGTGCATGCGCCGGGAAACATACCCACCGAGGGCGCGTAGGCGACTCACCGGCAAGCTCCCGCCCGTGCCACGCCCTCTTCAACCTCCTGGCGGATCTCGAGGGCGGCGGCCCGCAACTCCTCCAACTCCCCGTTGAGAGGGTTGCGGAGCCATCCGCACGGCTTCGGCACGGGTGGCGGTCCGCGGGCTCGAAAGCCACGAACAAGAAAAGGAAGTTGGGAGCGGATTCCCAAAAGGCAAATCGACAAGTGAAAAAACGGACGGAAGCTAACTCACCTTCGACCTTATTCTTCTCCGCCTCGAGCGCTTGGCGCGCGTCCTCGATCGCTGTTGCGGCCGAGAACTATGGTCTCTCGTTCCTCGAGGGACCGGCGCGCATCCGCCGGTGAGACGGCGAGCCGGACCAACTCCCCGTTGAGCTTCGAGGCCTCGTCCTCCCGCCGCGCGAGGGTCGCTTATGCCCCCTCGAGCGCGGTGCACTCTGCCGGGAGACGACCCGGCCGCCTCCTCTCGCGCCAAGCGCTCTCGCGAGCGCGGCCGGGCTTCGGCGAGGGCAGCCCGCTCCGCCGAAGCCGAGCCTCCGCCCGCCGGCGCGCGGCTTGCTCCCGACGGAGCCGCTCCTCCACCGCGGCGAGCACGACGCCCTTGTCCACCAAGGTCGTCCTCGGCCCCTCGGCCTCCTTGGACTTCTCCTCGGTCCGGCTCGCGCGGGCCCGCACCCCCCTCGAGGGCCGCGCGGTCTGTTGGAGGCCGGGCACGAGCGAGAGGCGACTTCGGCCTCCCACACCGCCCCTACGGTGCGTGTCCCCGCCGGTCTTCCCGTGCCTTGTGCGGCGCCTCGTCCCGGTCCACCAACGCCGTCTTCACCCTCTCGACCACGGAGACGTCCTCCGCGGCACCGGGCGTCCTGCTGCGGGAGGCCGGTCCCCACGGGGCCTCGGCTCGGTACACCGGCCACCGGTGCGGAGTCCTCGGGGGCCTCGACGAGGGTGTCGAGGGCGTCGTCATCGCCCCCTATACTAGTCGAGATCGGCGTCCGGGCGGTCAAGGGTGTCGTACCGCTCCCGGGCCCGACGCTCCAGATCCTGCCGCCGACCGTAAGGCGAGGGAAGACGAGGGTCAGGAGTAGCTCAAACGTGGAAGAAAAAAAAGGGAAAAACCACGAAAACCGGCAAAAATTCACTAACCTGGAAGATGCGCCATGCGGGGCCTCCGTGGATCCGCAACGCTTTGTTCAGCGCCCGGTTGAGCGAAGCGCCGTGGTAGCGAAACTCCTACCACAATGCCGCTCGGCACCGGCACGCGGCGAAGTGGGCCGGCGGCGCGCGTCGGCGCGCTCCCGCTCTGCTCGGACGCGCCACGGTGCCGTGCGAAGCAAGGAGAACCCCCGCGTGGTGACGAGGCCTCGGCACCGTCGGTCGGGCGCCACGGTGCCATGCCGCCATCATCCCTCACCACAAGCACCCCCGTCGGGGCGGCACGGGCGAGGCTCACCCACCGGTCCCCGGCGGGCGGCGGGGACATCCTCGTCCGGGATCTCCACCGACCGTCGTCGATTGGGGCCGGTGCCGGTGGAACCGACGGCGCGGTGACCGTCGTGGTCATGGCCGCCGACGGGGGCCGCCACCGCCTTTTGTGGCTCCATTGTTGCGGCCGTGCTACGCGGGCCCTCGCTCACCGCCATCACCGCGCTCCCGGCCGCCGCGGCGCCCTCGATGAGCGCCGCCTCGTGGGAACGGCCGCGTCCGACCTCAACACCTTGGCGGGCGCAAGGGGGGGCACGGTCGGCGCCACCCTGCGAACGTGAAAACGAGAAAATCAAACTCCCGCCCCTCGAAGACATGGCGTCCGGGGGGACGGTCGCTTACCTTAGGGTGGAGAAGCCCCGCTTCCTCTTCCTTGGGGGCTCCGCGGGCGTTGTGGCTACGGCCGACGTTCCCACCGCCGCACCCCCGGTCACCTCCACGGCGCGCGCGCGCGCCCCGCCGCGCGCGTCGCCTCTCTCATGGGCCGCCCGGCAACGGGCGCTCCCGCGCTCGCCCCGGGCGGCTGTCTCATCTGCCGCCTCCGCGGCTCCGGGCGAGGGGGGGGGGGGGCGCGGGCTCCCACCTCTCGGGGAGAGCTCGTCCCGTATCGCTCTCCTCCTCCTCGTCCGACAACGAGTACTCCGAAGTCGCCGAGGAAGAGAGTCCCCTGCTTGCTCGCGCGGCCGGAGACTCCTCACTCCTCGTTCCCTCGCGCTCCCGTCGCCGGATCCTCTTCTCCTTCTTGCGCACCGCCCGCTCCTGTTCCCCGCCGTTGCACGCGCGCGCACGCGCGCCGGGCTCGGGGCGTGGGCGGGTCGGACCGCGCGGCGTTCATGGTCACCACTGGCGGGGAATGGGCGAAAGGTCAGACTTCGCCGGCACACCGCAAGTAAATAGTGGGAGAGAAGACAGAGGTTCCACTCACCAGCGGGCCGCGGGGGAGCAAAACGAACGACCAGAGATCGTCGTCGCCATTCCTGACGGCCTTGAGGTTGATGGCGCGCCTCGCCCTCGTGGTCGCGTACTCCTGTGGAAGGAGATCGGGCAGCAGCCGCGATTGCGCCAGCGCCACGGGATCGGCCGTGTCGCCCATCTCGAAAATGCGGAGCCGCCTCTCCATGAGGGGGACGATCCGCCGGTGGTGGAGGTTGGCGAGGACCGAGGCCACACCCAGACCGGCATCCGCCAAGTCCTTCAGCGCGAGCAAGGCTGACTCCAGCCGGTCCTGGCGCGAGGAGGGCGACACGCCGTGCCACCAAGAGTCGGCCTTCTCCTTCAAGACCTTGCCGGTGTAGGGCGGAAGGCCGGGCTCGTCGTTGCAGAGGTAGAACCACCCCCTCTCCCACTCGGCGTTGTTGGAGGTCATCGTGCAGGGGATGTAGAGTTCGCTACGCATCTTCCGCGAGCCGAGATCGACACGCCGCCGCGCGCACCGCGCGGCGTACCTTCGGCTCCCGCGTGGTGAGCGTGTGTAGCTCCACGCGGAAAAGGTGGACCTAGAGATCCCCGGTTCGCGGGATCCCCGGGAATCCCTCGCACACAACAACGAATGTGGCCGCTGCGAGATCGCGTACAACGCGAAGTTGTGCGGCTCCACGCCATAGTGGTAGCACGGCCCATGCGGAGAAGCGGCTCGTCAACGCCGTGAAGCCATGCTCGTGGAAGCGGACGAAGCCGACGACGTAGCCGAACGGTGGGTTGGGCTCCCGGTCCTCCACCGGCGAGGACGATCCACGCCGGAGGCTCGCCCGTCCATGTTCGGCGCCAGCGCGGCCGCCATTCTCAAGCTCGTGCGGCGCGAACACCGTCACCGTCGAACGAGGCCACGGCAGCGGGTCGATCACGGTGATGGACTATGAGGGAGCCATGCCGGTCGACGAAGGAGCGTGGAGACGGAGCGAACACTACGCAAGACGAAGGGGCGTGCGGTGCTTTGAGACGGAAGCGAGAGAGACGGGGGCGATGGGCGCTAAGTGTTGAGGTAAAGAGCTCGCCTCGCCCTCCCCTCGGATTTGTAGATCCATGGAGCCACGCTCCCCGAATCGTGCGCTGCGCATGCATTAGCCGCGGTGAACGACACCCGTCACTAACAAGCGGGGCCCACCACGACCGAAGTGGCCGGGCGCACGCACGCACGCCATCATTACGGTGCGGCAACCGAAGAGCCGCGGCGGGCCGTCACGTCCGCCCACCCACGTCACCCACTACGCGCGCGGCCGCGGCGCCCGAAAGGCGCGCCGCCGCCGCATAACTATGGACGCGACCGTGGGAATTAAATGGCCCGGTCCCTTACCGAGTAAGGACGACCCTCGAGCGGCTCGAGCACGAGGCTCGAAAACCCGACCCTCAAAGGGTGCGATTACCGACCAATGGTCTCGAAGCCCGCTCGGGGAGAGCGGGCGCCACGGTGCCCTCGATTCACGAGGATAACCGATCGGCGACTCGTGGTTCGGTCCGACCTCGAGCCCTCGAGTCATGCGGATGCAAAAAGTCGGGAGCACCCACCGCCACCCCGCAGGCCCTCCGATCGGGGTTCGAAGCCTGACTCTCGAAGGGTTCGAACAGGCGCTCCAGATCGACAGAGTCAGGGACGACGAGGGCGCGCGCATTCGAGCCTATCCTCGAGCCCTCCAGCTTGAGGGTGCCCCACATGTCGTATTCAAGAGCCAGCGAGGGCAGCTAGTCGGGGGGATCCCATCGAGGGAGAGCTTCCGCGCCCTCGGTCCCTAGCGAACGAGACCGAGATCCACCTAGCAAACCCGCGCGAGCGCTTTCATGGACGAGTCTCCAGACCACGAGCCAACCCTTATCGAACGGGGCATGGGCGTCCACTTGAATCACCCGATAACAGCTCGACGAGGAATCTACAATCCGCGACCCGATCGATGGGGGTTGCGGAAACCTCACCCTCCGTTCCGCGAGAGGGACGGCGAGGGAGCGTTCAAAACAAGTCGGAGATCTCGCCCCGATCGCCTCGAACGGGCCCGTGCTCGGGGGCTCGACGCACGGCTACACCTCCTAGGGTCCACCGAACGCGAGTGCGGTGCCGCTATGTGCGCATGGCACCACCGAGGCCGGTTGGAACATTGCCGATGCCGGTTGAAATAAACACCCCGCACACCGGTGGATCTTGTGAAAAAACCCCCCGGGGAGCACTCACGCTCCCCGCGGGCTCGGGGCTAGACCCGCGGGTCCGCCGACGCGTCCCCACGGAACAAAGCATTAGCGACCAGAGGGAAGATGTCACACCCTGAAATTTCCAATTTCAGGATGTGAATAGGAAAAAAAAATTAAACAACGATTTAGTCTAAAGTTTAAAATTTTGCCCAGATTTTATTTTTCTTTACAGGAAATATAGTATAGGAAAAATCCTTTGTTTGATTTTTTTCTAAATTAAATAAATAGTTGTGTGTGTGTTGCATTCATGCCGGTGCATTGTTTTTTTTGGGTGTTTGGATTCAAATCTTGATTTGAATTCAAATTGTTTGTTTGTTTTAAAAGGAAATAGTATTAGGAAAAAAAACAACCCCCTTAGCTTCCTCCCTTTCCGCCCGGTCCGTCGCGGCGGCCCGCATCGCGAAGTCTACCCGTGCCCCTCCGTTTTCCTCCGCCGCCGCTCCACCACCCTCCCTAACCGGCCCAACAAGCTTTCCGGCCCGGCCACACGGCCCGGCTGCCCGGAGCTTGCTTTGCCCCGGCGCCCCGCGGAGGCTGACGGGTGGGCTCCACCCGTCATCTCTTTCCTTCGGCCGGACCCGAGCCTGAGTCTGGCTCAGGGTCGCGCCGCCGCCCCTGCACCGCGTGGACCCACGCGCCGAGGGCCCCTTGGCCTATTTAAGGCTAAGACCTGTGCCGCGCCGCCCTAAACCCTAGGCCCTCGAAGCCGCCGCCGCCTTTTGTAACCCGCCACCGCAAACCCTAGGTTGACAGCGCCGCCGCCGACCGTGCCAAGCCGGCGCTGCTGACCCGCACCGTCGCCGCATCGCCGTCGACTTAGCGCCACCCCCGAGCGTCGCCTCAAGGTGAGGAGCACCCGGTGTAGTCCGCTCCGGCTCCCCGTGCCGCGGCCCGCGTCGCCCGCGTTCGCCGCCGGCGACCGTCCGCCCCGCCGCGCGGCCCGCCGCCTCCGCCGCCCGCGCGCGCGCGCGCCGGTGCCCCGAATGAGTTTCTTGCGTCGCCGCCGCGCGCCGATCTAAATCCCGCCAAAAAAAAATCGCGACTCCTAGCCCCGGATCGACCGGCCCGCCGGGAGCGCCGCCGCCGCGCCGCCGCTCGCCGCCGGCGTCCCGCCGGGCGTTCGCCCGCACAAGATCCGGGCCGTCGGATCCCCATCTGACGGTCCAGGACGCGTCAATCCCGGGTCAAAGCCGCCCCATACCGGTCAACCCGCTTACTCCCTCCGCCGATGATCTCAGCCACCGGATCTCGATCCAACGGATCAGATCCGCCCTTTCTGTTTAACCGCGCGTTTTTGTTTAAGAAGCCCTAAGTTTTTCTAAAATTACAACCCGGTCCTCCCACCTTAAGAAACTTTTACGAATAGGTCCAGTTTTCTTCTGTTTTAGCCCGAGAACTTAAAATTCTTTACAAATTAGTCCTAAAACTTGTTTTATCCATAACTTTGTCGTTTTAGCTCCGTTTTTAGCGTTCTTTATGTCCACGCGATCCTCTCGACGAGTAGAATAGTTTTCTGTTGCTTTTGTTACTGTTTGAGATGATTGGTGTACTGTTTCTTATTTTATTCCATTGTATGCTTGTATGTGAATGATGTGGAGCGTAGACGACGGTTCGTTCGTGGAGAACGCCGGGAGTTGAAGATTTCCAAGGTCTTGAGCAGCAGCACACGTTGGTAGAAGGCAAGTCCTTGCTGCATTCCCGTTGATCCTATTACAACATGCATTTTAATTACACCGTTATTTATTTTTGCTTTGCATTAAATTGATGGGTCCTACTATTAAGGTTTGACTAGTTTTGTTTACCCCGTGCCTTGATCAACCTGGGTTTATGTTTATGTTGGGTAGACCGTGCTTAGTTGCTCAACTTGGGTTATGATGGTTTTGATGAACAACAATGTTAATCTTGCTTTATTTATGTTGTTCCCTTCATTAAACAAGATCACCTGAGTTAATCGGAACATGGAGAACCACCCAGGAAAACAGTACTACCACAAGACATATGGCTCTGTCTTGGCTTATTAATTAGTGAACCAGGTGTTAGGTATGCTTTACCTGATAAGGGTTGGGGGCTGGCGGGTAGTGCCGTATGGACCTGCTCGGGCGTAGGTGTGGGCTTAGCTAAGACACGGTACTCGTCCGGGAGCTTTATACGTTGCACTGACCAGGTAACCTAGCGGGCAGCCTTCATCTGGGGATCTTTGTAACGGCCTCGTAGCGTCCCTATGCAATCACACCTCGGTAGTGTGGTATGGTGCACGATCGGCATCGCATGGTTGGGTTTAAAGTTCTTCGGGACTTTTACGCGACTTGTGGGTAAAGATGTACGACCTCTGCGAGTATAAAACTAACTAGTTAGCCGTGCCCACGGTCACGGGCGGCCTGGACCCTCACATGATTAAACTATGGAAGATGGATTAAACTTGTTGCATTTACCTTCGTTCATGATGATGATGCTTATGCTAATCTTTGGGTTGGTATAAACTTACATTTGCTAGTAAAATAGCTTGCTTAATAAAATCTGACCAACTAAAATGCTGATCTGCTATGCAACCCCAAGCTTCCACCATAAAGCCTTTGCATGTTGTTATAGATCTTTTCCCTTGTTGAGTACGACATGTGCTCATGCTTGTTGTTCTTTTATATGCATCTACACAACCGGTTCTTTGCTCGGACGGACGCTTTGAAGACTTTCCCTGGAGAGTTCGGTGGTTTCTAGGTGAGCGTGCCACCGGTCGGTTACCGCCTGTGGAGACGTCCTTTACCGCTGCTAGTACTCGTTTATGTTACGTTTTTGAGACATTCGGTCATGTAATAAAGTTTCAATACTCTCTTTACGCTTTTGCACTGTGTTTTGGTATACACTGAGTCAACACATGTGTGAAACTTGATCCGGCGCACATGTGTTCTATGTATTCGGATTTGCCCTTAAATCCGGGTGCGACAGAAGAGCGTCCCATCGGCAAGTGTCGCATCCGCGGGACCCTAACGGGTACACCCACGGACGCTCGGGGGGCTGCGTCGGGGACAACCATAAGGGTCTCCGAAATAACCAGGGGAAACCCGCTTAAAACTCACAAAAAATGCAAAATGCGAACTAACTCACGAGCCTAAAACGCACGCATTAAACGTCCACAACCCTGGTGGCCCCCACGGCCCGCCAGAGCGACATAGCCGAACGCCCCCTCGGGCGAGGTCCGCCTCGCTCGAGGGCTGAACGCCCCCTCGGGCGAGGTCCGCCTCGCTTGAGGGCCCCTACATGCACGTCACCCCCGTTCCTGCTCACACGCACGGGCATTTAATGCTCTGACACCGCAGGATCACGCCACGACCCTGACACGCCTGGGAATCACGCCCCAGCGTTGTTTCACTGACTCCCTAGGGAAGGCCATCCCCACCACTATATAACATTGTGAGGAGAGGCCGGTGTCAGCCCCGTGACGCTGTGCCACCTACTTTCGTACGGCTAACGCGCCAATCTCTCGAAGGGAGGCCGACGGAACCCTCGAATGCTTTTTCTATGACTACACAGGACTACGTCGTGGCGTCAGGCCGGCGGGAGCGGTCTTCTCCGTCGCTGTCAGCCTTGTGCGGCCATCCCCGCCACAGCAGCGCCACGCCGGGTACTGCGATGACATCCTCGACGCTGTTGGAGCGCACGGGGACAGGACGTCACCATGCCTACCACTGTGCCTCGTACGGACCCCCCGTTGACGGCACCCTCGAATCGGCCCGCGGGCGGCGGCCGGACAATCAACCTCTACACCACCACCCTCGAAGCCGCTCCTGTACGGGCCCAGGACGCGCCATGACGCCCCAACAGGAGCGAGATTCGCCAGGACGGTCGTCAACTCCGTGGCACTGCCCGCCACGCCTCCACACGTAGGAGGATAGTGCGGCACACCTGTAAATTGCTCTCTCCTTGGCCTATAAAAGGAAGGGCAGTCCCCCAGCCGCAGGGGACACGACGACGGGGAGCGATCACACGCACGCTTTCCGCCTTCACCGCGATATTGGCACTTGCCTCAATCAATACCTCTGGGACTTGGAGGCCCGACCTCCTCTCCCGCCACGCTTGTAGCCCCCCTCTACGAGCACCATGGTGCAACGCAATATAGTGCCCCGAGCACGCCACTTTTGAACGTACGGCTCCGGTCGGAACCAGGATAAAACCCAATGTCATTAGTTGCTAGCACCGGCCCATCGAGAGGCAGATCTCAGCGCTCATTAATAGTTAGTGTCAGGACTACATTCCGCACCGACAAGAGGATCGCCGACGCACCCCTCGAGCAGATGCCCCAGATCAGCTGGGGTAGCGCTGTTCTGGCAGCTACCTACAGGGGTTGTGTTCGGCAGTGACAAGGCCGACGAGTAGGGAGGCGATCCTCCTGGGACCTCTCCTGCTCCTGATGTGAATCCACGTGCGGTTCGACATCGGTCGGCTCAGGACGGACCTCTCGGAGTACGAGGCGGCGGCTGACGGCACCGACCCAGCGGACCTCCCCACCATGGGTTCCCTATGGTGTCTCCGGAAGGTAATGACCTCCCTTTACGTGATTCTTCGCATTATGACTTCTGTAGTTCAATTCACTTAACTTTTCTCTTTTTTTGCAGCACGTTTGGGCTGGGGAGCAGCCGAAGAAGGCCTACAAGGACTTCGTTGGTCAGATCGACCGGATGGTCGATGCCCAGGTCCGGTGGATGCCGTACACTCCTGCCATCGTCGCTGCCCGCGCACCACAGGGGCTCTCGTCCCTGTGCTCCTGAGACCAGGCATACTGGCTGACGCGGTGACGACTGGTCTTCGACGTCTACGTCGAGGAGTACGCCGTCCACCGGGTGATGAGGCAGTTCGGCCTCTTCCAGGCTGCTCTGGTACCCGCTGCGCCACATCTGCCGCCTAGCGCGCATAGGTTAGCTACCATTTGACAGTTCTAAGTATTTTCCGTTACAAATATTTAGTTGACAATAATTTTATGTTTCATGTTCTATGTTAGGTGGTCGCGTAAGGGCGTGGCTGCGCCGACGTCGTTCTTCGATAGGCTGCAGCCGTACGTGGCAGAGTGGGCGTCCGCGGCGCACGAGCAGAACGTCGTCACCGAGCACCGCCTTCACGACGCCGCCGCCTGGGTAGCGTACCTTCAGTGGTACCTACCAAGGACGCGGACGCGGGTGACGTACGTGCCTGCTACCGCGCCACCGCCACGTGTCCTGGACCACGACAGGGTACTGCCGGACGTGACGTACCCGATGCGCCGAGACCAGACCGCCGATACAGCGGTAAGCTACGACACTAAAAACGTAATACATTCATTCATATGACTTTTCATTAAAACATGTGTTTCTAATTTTGTGTGCAGCACGACGCGCTGGCTGA
The DNA here is from genome assembly GCA_947561735.1 of Cenchrus americanus. NCBI lineage: Eukaryota > Viridiplantae > Streptophyta > Magnoliopsida > Poales > Poaceae > Cenchrus > Cenchrus americanus. The sequence goes on from OX387240.1 coordinate 81,378,960, forward strand.
GGTCGCGTGGCTCGCATCGGGCGCGATCAGGTAGTGCCACGCCTGGGGCCTCAGGAGCACTGCAGCACGTACGAGAGGATCCTTGCTGCGGCCATGAGGTATTCCGCCGTCGTGAACTATGCCGGGGCCGTAGAGATTCCTCCCCTTCTGCGCCACCCGGCGTCGTCCTCGAGCTCCGCCTCCACAACGTCTTCACAGCAGACGCCTGCTACCTTTGCCGGCGGGTTCTAGGTTCCAAGGGTACATCACCACCCACAGGCGCAGGGCCCGCGGCCCTACGTGCAGCGGCCGTTTGCTCCACCCGGCGCAGGTACTTTCAGTAGACCTTATTTTCAACTCATGGACGCGATTGTTTTGGGTTTGTGATTATACTATATTCTAATCGTACAGGGCGACCACCGCCTATTCCGACACTCTGGCCTCGACAGCAGCCGCCGGCGCCGCCGCCGCTTCAGCTTCCGGCGACAGATATTCCTTCGTCATCCACTCCGCCTCTGTTCCAGTTCCAGGCTCAGCCTGGTGGTTTCGACACGGGCACCGAGGACCAGCTGGCCTGGGATGAGTTTCGGGTCGACGATGTTCTAGCGACCATTGAGGGCACCCCGCAGCAGGCCGACGAGCTAGCCGCGTCACAGTTCACACAGCCACCACCGGTTTTGACTCAGCCGTCACAGTTGGGGACCGGCGGAGCGACCACGGGCGGCGGAGCGACACCGACGGGTGTCGGAGCGTCACCGGCGGGCGGCGGAGCGACACCGACGGGTGTCGGAGCGTCACCGGCGGGCGGAGGAGCGTCACCGGCGGGCGTCGAGCGTGACCGGCGGGCGGCGGAGCGACACCGGCCGGCGGCGCGACACCGGATGCGCGCAGCTCGTCGCGAGCGGCCATGGCGACACCGTCTCCCGACCAGCTAGCACCACGGGTCGTCAGGGCACCTGACCCGTGGACGTACGACCGGGACCACACCCGGGCTGGCGCTAGAGCTGTTAGGGGGAAGAGGGGCCGACACATTTAGATGTAGTACTATTATTTTGTTTAAACTATTCCCTTTGTGAATATGTATATTCGCTTGTGACTATTCCTTGGTCGATGTTGGTCATTTTAAATAAAAAACAAAAACTAAAAAAAATTCCTGCCGCTGTGTGGCACGGCGTTAAGGGCCTGCCTCCGTGCCGCTCGGCGGCAGGTTCCTAACGTCGTGCTAACAACGCTGGCGCAGGAAATGGACTCCTACCGCCGTTCCCCAGGGAACGCCGCGCGATATGGCGGCAGAAGCCTGACGCCATGGGCTACGGCGTCAGATGTATATTTTTGCTAAATTTGTGCCAGAACATATATTTTTGCAAAATCGTGATAAATTAAATATAAAAAAATTCCATGCATTCGATCAACAACTGGCATCGGTTTTGTTGTTTACGCGTCAGAGACTCAAAATACACACAGTTCAACACCAAACAAGAAAAGGGCGTCAAGCAGCGTCCAAGTCCAAGGGTGCACATGCACTTGTATTTTCTTCCTTGTTGATCAATCGGCACCTAGAGCACACAGGCATACAGGCAAGCGGTTATTTTAGGCCGGCCAAGCGAATCTCTCGTGAGAGATTCTTCTGTGATATGTATGGGCAATTCTCTCCTTTTCCCCGTCTTTTTAAAAAATTTTGTGGTTTGCTATTTTAATTTAGTTATTTATTTTATTTAATCAATGAAAAAGCAGGGGGTATACATTGGATTCCTCCTGCTCAAAAAAAAAATCTCCCATCTCAGACTCACCCCACCGGTTCGTCTTCCTCTTCACCGCCGGTCCCCAGCCACGAGAACTCCCCACCCACCACCATACCCCCAGATAGCCGCGCCTCAAAACTGTCATAAGACCGCCATCTGCACTTTTCACCTTGCCAACTTCCAAATTGACAATGGAGCACCCATTAAAGACATCCCCAATCTCTCTGTCTCCTCCTTCCCTGGCCGCGGCTCTGTTTAGTTCGTGAGGTGAAATTTTTGGGCCACCTTTCAAGTTCTATTAGGAGTATTGAACGTAGACTACACAAAAAACAATTACAGAAATGGACCAAAAATTACGAGACAATCCATTAAGTTTAATTAATCCATCATTAGAGATTGTTAATGTAGCACTACGTTGTCTAATCATGACATAATTAGGCTCGTTAGATTTGTCTTGAAAATTAAATTAGAGGTTGTAGATTGGGTTTTATCATTAATCTACATTTAATACTCCTAATTAGTGTCTGGAGATTAATGTGATGGGTAGTTGGTGAAATTTTTAGGAAGAGTAGTTGATATTTTTTTTTGAACTAAAGGACTACAGAAACCTCGGGGCGCGAAGAAGGATAGTAACTCTCTCTCCTTTGCTGTGTGTTTGGTTGGAGAGCCTCGGGAGCGGAGCGGATCGGAGCGGCTCCCGGGAGAATGTTCCCTCAATATGCGGGTTCTCTCCGTCCCTCAGAATTCGAGGGACGGAGCCGCTCCGCTCCCGTTTCTGCTCTCACGTCTCCTCTCGTCTCCCTCCGTCTCTCTCGTGTCTCTGCGCCTGAAGCCCTGAATCGTGTCCATGGTGGAGCTCCCGCGGCTCGCTCGCTCGCGGCGGAGCTCGCACGCCCGCGGCCGGCCGAGCTCGCATGCCCACGGCCGGCGGCGCTCGCACGCTTGCGGACGGCGGGGCTCGCCTGTGCGGCGCACTGTTGGAGGAAGGGGGCGCAACGACCGAAGCCTGCAACTCGAGATCCAGCTTGGGATGAGGAAGAAGAAGATGCATGACATGTAGAACCCACTAAACTCTACACTCTATGACATGTGGGACCCATTAACGGTGTTAAATCTACCATCCATTCCATATTTCGTCCCTCCAACCAAAAAAAGGTCGGAGCCACTCCAACCCAACCTTTACAACCAAACATGAGAAGGGTTGGAGCCATCCCAAAACAAGGGTCGGCTCCGCTCGGCTCCCGCGGCTCTCCAACCACACAGGTGCTCTTCCATTTCCAAGCTACTTGGTGACGAGAGCCAGCCAGCCAGCTGACTTGACTTGTCTACTGTGATGCGGCTGCTGCTGCAGTTCTACCGCGTGCCTTACGTGATTACGTCATCGCTGGATACACAACACAATTCCGCATTTGCAGGACGTTATACCATCCACACTCGTTCTCCTTCATTTTCTCTTTCAAAACGGCATATTCCATCCTACTCATCCATATTCTCTCCTTCATATTATATTCTTCTGCACCCATCTTCTATTAAATCTCTCCTTCATCCCAACAACCAGCGAGTGGGGCCCACTTTTTATCTTTCCCCCTTTTCCAGCCTTTTCTCCACCGTCCACCCCACCCACCCCGTGTCCCCACCTCTCCCGGAGTCCCTGCTCCCTCGGCTTCTCCGCTCACACCGGCGAGCCTCGCGGCGGAGCAGGGGCCCGCGGCGGTGGGTGGCGCGAGAGGGTCGCGGCCGACGCGCACCCCCCTCTCCGGCCCCACAAGCGCAGCGCAACTCCACGAGGAGCTCCGGCGGATCCGGCGCCGGCGGCTTGACTAGACGGCAACGACGAGGTGCGGGGTGACGACGACGAGCACCACCCTCCCTTGGCAGCCGCCCCTCCTCAAGCCCGTCTTCCGTCGAGCAGAGCGCGGCGGAGAGGAGTCCGTCGTCCCCCCGATGCAGAGGAGCTAGACGCGGCGGAGTTCATCCCCACGAGTGCGGAGGAGTAGCAGTGGGCAGCTCGCGGCGGATCCACCACAATGTCCTCGTCTTCCTCACATCGGTGTGGAGCTGCTCCAGTGCGCCGGCGGCGGCAGGTGAGGGCACCGCAGCAGGCAGCCACCGCGCGCGCTCTCCTCCCTCCTTGCGTCGGCTCGACGCTCCTCCTCCTTGATGTGTTGCCGGCGGGGCCCTTCCCCCCTTTCCTCTCATCCCCAGATGGCACCGCGGCAGGCGGCCGCCGCGACGTTCCACTCCCTCCTCGCGCCGGCTCACCAATCCACCCGCTGAGGACGAGGCGCGGTAGCTCCTCCTCGCTCTTCGCTCCGTGGTGCTCCACTTCGCCGCCTTGCACGCCGCGCGCCACACGCGAGCCTTCCCTGCTCGGTGTCGCTCCTCTGCTTCTCCGCCGTCGGGCCATGGCCATGGAGCTTCCTGCTTGCTCGCTCGGCCGTCGAGCTGCCCGCGACGACGACGAGCACGGAGGCGCCCCCGCGACGACGAGGAGCTCCTGCTGCTTCGCCCGCGACTTCGTGCTGCTCCGACGGGCTTCCTTGCGGCGGTGCGGCCATCCATTCTCCTCCCCCTTGCTCTGCTCTGCGCGCGAGGTAGTTGGCGGCCGCAGCAGGTGGTGGGCCCGTCGCAGGCTCCAGGAGTCCCTCCATCTCGCCAAATCTGAAGGAGGCGAGGGCCGACGGGATTTTCGCGTCGTCGTTCCCGCCCCCACTGCAGGCTGGATTCCGGGAAAACTCCACGCGAAACGGATGGAGGGATGGTTCCCGCCCCCCCCGGTGTGGATGGTCTTAGTCTGCCACATCGCGTCATTGCCCACAAATGTTGAATATTGTATTTTATTATAGAGTTAAATATTTCATTAGCACATAATAAGCTTGGTGAGTTAGCGCACTTATGTACAACATCTTTCAAATTATTGTTCATTTGGAAGCAATAGTTTGACATGTGGGTGCGGATGGATCGTCGAGATGACATGTAGGGGAAATGCCACGCAGGCTGCTTAGGTGTTAGCCAATATTATTTTCAAAAAAAAATCCTTGGTAATTATACATTTTTTACTTTCGTTATTTCTAAATTTGGTCCATGATTTCTTTCAGCAAATAAGCTAACCATACCATGATTTCTTTCAGATTGTATGTAGTCCCAAAGTTATTTTTACCATATTACCTATGACAAATAATTAAGATTGCTAATGGTTTGAGAACCGCCCAAAACCAAAGCAAACCATATATAAAAGAAAATTAATTTCAAACCACACCATCCAATACATTTCACTTATGGCCTTGTTTAGTTGTTTGAAAATTTTGCCTTTTTAACTGCTAGAACTTCTGTAGCACACTGTAGCACGTTTCATTTGTTTGTGGTAAATATTATCCTATCATGGTCTAACTAGGCTCAAAAGATTCGTGTCGCAAAGGACATCCAAACTGTGTAATTGATTATTTTTTACTTATATTAAATACTCCGAACATATGTTTTTTGACGTATTTAATGTGATGTGATGGAGAGAGGGGAAAAAGTTAGAAACTTTAGTCATCTAAACAAGACGTATATATCCAAACCAAACTAAATAAATGGTGTAAAAGCCCACAAACCAAACCGAACATGTATCTCAAACTGGTTCTATGTACATAAAATTCATTTTCCATATATATCATATGTTTTGCTTTTAAGATGGGCCCACCTGTGGATTTTGCTATACCGATTTACACAAAGTAGTAGACTGTCATTCTAAGACATTTCCAACAAATTTCAGATAAATTCGTTAATTTTTTAGGTGTGAACGCAAGCTTTTAGTTTTAGGGTTCGACTCTCGACGTGGGGTCCACGTGTGGATCTAGGTATGATAATTTGCACAGAGTAGCAGACCGTCATTCTAAGACATCTCCAACAAATTCCAGTCAAATTCGTTGAAATTTTAAAGTGTAAACGTGAGGTTTTAGTTTTAGGGTCCGACTCTCTATGTGGGGCCCACATGTGGATCTAGTTATGATAATTTGCACAGAGTAGGAGACTGTCATTCTAAGACATCTCCAATAAATTTCGGACAAATTCGTTGAAATTTTAAAGTGTGAACGCGAACTTTTGATTTTAGGGACCGACTCTTAACGTGGGGCCCGCGTGTGGATCTAGGTGTGATAATTTGCATAAAGTAGCAGACTGTCATTCTAAGATATCTCCAACAAATTTAAGTCAAATTCGTTGAAATTTTAAAGTGTAAACGCGAGCTTTTAGTTTTATGGTCTGACTCTCGACGTGGGGCCCATGTATGAATCTAGGTATGATAATATGCACAGAGTAGCGGACTCTCACTCTAAGATATCTCCAACAAATTTCAGTCAAATTCGCTGAAATTTTATGGTGTGAACGTGAGTTTTTAGTTTTAGGTCTAGCTTTTGACCTAGGTGACACATACAACCAATCCAAACCATTTCAAACTGATCCAAACTATTGAGATTGCTAAGCCGAACCAAACCCAATCATTATATATGTCACCACATTATTCACCAAACCAACTAACACCAATTAGGAAAACCTAACCATTGAAACCGGTTTAAAACCAAACCATTCCCAGACTTATATATAATGTATGTGGATTGTAATCCCAAATAAACACAAGTCCCACCTAACACCTCGTTTGGGCCCATAATCGGATTATGAAAATCTAGATTTTAGTTGGATTTCCAAAATCTTAATTCTTGGCAAAATATGACATGTTTGAAAGAATGGATTTTATAAATCAAAATCTCATATCTAGCTCTGCCTTTTTCCCATGTGCCCCCTCACACCTCCCTCATGGTTGTCGCTACCCCTAGTTCCACCCCGCCTCCTCCTCCTTGCCCGTTTTCAGCTAGGCACCGACACAGCCTTCTGCCGTGGAAGGATCTGGAAGGGGAGCCCAGGACATGAAGCCTGGAGAGTGGATCCTCTGGTCTCGTCGCCCATCGTAATCGCCGAGCTCCTCGATGTGCGCATCATGAGAGAGGTAGTTGGTCAGGTGTGCGACATGGACCTGGTCTCGACGACGAGGAGGTGACGCCGTGGCGGACAATATGCTCCTCTGACAAGCTAGAATGGGCGCGCTCGTCGGTTCTTCTCCGATGAGCTGGAGCAGGTGCAATCGGCGGGCCTCCGACGACTACTAGGGGCGGGTGGAGGAGGGCCTCTGAGCTGGAGCAGGCGCGACGTGGAAGGAAAGGAGAAGGATGGTGGCGATGGCATGGAAGATAGTTGTAAGAGCAACTCCAGCAATTGGAGCCCCTACTTTATTAAGTAGGAGCTGCTCCAACTCTTTAGGGGTTGGATTTAAGCTCTAATTCCAGCAATAGCCCCAATTTTACAGCCCCTACATGTATATGACATACGGGGCCCATTTGTAAGCTGGTCATCCCCTCCGCCACAACCTTATCCTCTCCACCACAGTCTTCCCTTCCTCTTATCTCCCAGGTTCTTCCTCCCTCTTTGCCGAGCACGGTCTGCTCGTACTCGAGCTCCCCTTCTCCAAGCTCGCGGTGTCCGTGCTGGAATGGCCCGTGCCTTGAGCTTTGGGCGATGGCGCGGATCTCACGGTGATGCGAGGGAGCGTGGATCCGGGCTGGGCGCGCCGACGACGACGCGGGGAAGCTCGACCGTCAGGCATGGTGCGAAGGAGCTTGAGCTCCGGGCGCGGATGTGACAGGTAGGGTCGCTTGAGCTCCGACGAGTCACGTCCGCGGCGCCCGTGCAGATGGCACTCGCGGAGTTCTGGCCGGGTGCGGAGGCGGCGCTCACGGAGCTGCAATTGGTCACGAACGCGGCGCCCACAGAGGCGGCGCTCGCGGAGCTCCGGTTGAGCACGGAGACGAAGCTTCCCTCCCGAGCGGTTCTGCTGGCGGCACTCCTACACCTGCGCGACAACTCACACGGCGATGGGAGAAACAGGGCCGCAACCATCGACGACGACCCACTGATGTCTTGAAGGAGCAAAGTCGCCATTGCTGGCCTTGACCGCCGTGACGACGCGAAGGAGGAGGCGGTAGTGCCGACGCTGGTGGAGGAGCCCGAGCGGTGCTGGAGGAGCTTCAGGCTCATCGATTCGACATCCGACCGGCCAGTCGATAGCGCAACATCGTCGATTTGCCGATGGCTCGGCTCCTCGCGCCATGCGCGAGGATAGCTTGCCTGCAGTACGGCCTCGTTGATTCGCTTCTCCGGGTGTCGCAACAGCGGACAGAAGTGGTGGCGGAAAAAAGAAGCGGTGGCATTGGTGTATGGAGTAGCACGGGACGGAGGAACGACCCAACCGTCGAGTAGGGGGTGTCCTGCACACCCACAGGAGAAGGGTCGGAGAAGGGGGGCTTTGGGTGCTCCCTAGAATAGGTGCCCGAGTAGGGGTTTTGCCGGAGTGCGTTTTTTTTACTCTCGATCCTTACTTTTTGAGTTAGGGCTCAAGTAGGGGTCTGTTGGAGTTGCTTTAATGAAATGGAATGGATGTGTATTTTGGTCATTTGGCCGTCAAAATCCACCAAAAGCTCCCCAACTTTAGATTTCATACGAATCTTTGCAATCATCCCCAAAATCCACAACGTTGGACTCTAGATTTTGGATTCTCTAGATTTGTCTTCATCCGAACAGGGTAAACCGACCTGAGTACATGACCAAGCCCTTAACCGGCGCATCGTGATGTTGGCAAAGGTTCCCGGATAATGGATAAATAATTTGCTGGCACTACTAGATGATCGAACATTTGTTCATGCCTCGACTTTTCATTTGTACTGGGTATTTTAACCCTCGGCACAAATGAGTGCATTTGTACCGGGTGGGAAGGGAGGAGCCCCCACACGCTCCCGTGAGGAGACATTTGTATCCGGCGGTGGCTCGCCCTAGTAAAAATGAAAAACATTATACCGGGCCGTTTTACACCCCTAGTACAAATGCCATTTGTGAGAGGTGGGCCTCGCATGACAGGTGAGTCCTTTGTGAGAGGTGGGTGTGTTTCCATTTGTGTGAGAATTATTTTCAATTTGAGTATAGATATACATAACTAACATTTAATGTGACAATGAGTCTGCTAGCTGTAACATTTAAACGCAGGAGCCATCTTGACTCATGGTCAAATGTCAAATGGACGTTTGACAAGAATTTTCTAAGCGTGATCATCTGGCCTGGTGGAGATTGAACCAAGACACGATACTGTACCTCGTTCAGCAGATAATTTGCCAACTATATATGGTAGGAATATGCATGACGAAGGATAAGATTTGAGGGTCAAAACAACGGTAGGAATATGCATGACGACGGGTAAGAATTAGGGTGATCAGCTGGATGATAATGAGATTCCTTTTACGTTCCTCGTGCCAAGTGTATATATATAATACATGTACAGTAATGTGCTGGTAAAAACGTAGAATCATCTTCTTCTCCTTGCGAGTTGCGACGACCATCTTCTTCTTTCATTCTCTCGACTCGATCCTCTACCCGACCAGCGAGCGATTCATGGCGGCGGCTGCAAGAGTGGCGCCTGCCCTCGGAGCCATCGCCCTGCTGCTCTTAGCGGCGGCAGCTGGTGGAGCTTGCGAGCGCTCGTGTGCCGTCGACAGAACCATCGAGGTACGTACGCACGTTGCGTTTATCTGTCAGGCTCAATAGCCATGCATGTCTCTCTGGTCGTCGACTGACCGTGGATCAGAGTTGACTCGATCCGTGTTGTCGCGTGCACGCGAGCAGAGCGACGATGGCGACGTGATTGACTGCGTCAACGTCTACCAGCAGCCGGCGTTCAAGCACGTTCCTCCGGGGAAACGAGCACTTCAGGTTCTCAATCGTTGATTCGTATCCCTCGAAAAAAATAGTTTGTAAAAGAAATATTCGCATGCTGATTTTTGACTGGCGATGATGATCTCTCTAGCTAATTTGTCTCGGATGCATGCATGGGGCAGCCGAAGCCGGAGCGGAGCATGAGAGCGATGGCAGCGGCGGCCTCTCTCTCAAATAATCACACGCAGGAGCTGCAGCCGACGTGGCGGAAACACGGGAGCTGCCCGCCGGGGACCGTCGCCATCCGCCGGGACTCGCCCAGCGCCAGGCCGGAGGTCGCGCGCCGGGCGTCGCCGTTCCGGCGGCCCGCCGCCGCCGGCTCCTCGTCGCCCCCCGAACTTTACATGGACAATATGAAGGGCAAAGTGGAGGTCTGCATTATCTAATTTTCTTTATCTGCACGTCGCCTTTACAAAAGTCTTTGACACGTGTGTATGCAATGCATGGTTTTGGTATAGGTTGCCGCCGCGTACGCCAGCAACGCGGCGTACCTTGGGGCCCGGGTGACCTTGCCGTACTGGAAGGTTGACGGCGTCCATCCCGACGAGCTCTCCATGAGCTATCTTTTGGTTGGGTGCACGCTGGACGGTCATTTCAGGCCGTTTCCAGGGTCTACACCGCCCTCATCACTTCCCAATCAGATTGCCGTTGGTCTCGTGGTATTGCTACGTTATATATATTTTTAAGCTCTATATATACATATACATATCATTAGCTAGCTAGTCTGTCTACATTATATATATATATATATATAACCTCTATATATATACATATACATATCATTAATATGCACGCATTATGTGGCGGTGGTACGTGACATCACAGGCTTGGCCTGCGCTCTACGGAGACGCCCTACCAAGATTGTTCGTGTACTACAGTGTAAGTGTATTCTTCAGTTTAGATGCGTATACAATGCATGCGTGATCGATGATGGATGCAATATACGTTTGCTGCGCGATGCAGAACGACGGTGGAGTGAACAATAACTGCTTCAACCTGGACTGTGGAGGATTCCATCTTTACGAAAGCCCGTACGCTCTTGGGAGTTCGATCAGCGGCGCCGACTCGCAGGTCGGAGGCGAGAGGTACGGCGTGCCGGTCGGCATACACAGGGTACGTATGTACGTGATCGCCGCCATGATAGAGAAGCTAATAAGTAACCGATCGATACATAATTGCAGGACCCGACCGGTGAGGACTGGGTGGTGACGGTGTCGGACCACGAGATCGGCTACTACCCAGAGACGGTGTTCGACACGAGGTTCCCGGAGGCGCACTACGTGGAGATGGGTGGGCGGGTGCTGGACACCAGGCCCGGCGGCGACCACACGACGACGCCCATGGGGAACGGCATGCCGACGTGCGCCGGCTCCCGCTTCGCCGCCACCATCATGGACTACCACGCCGTCGGCTACAACGGGGTGCTCGCCAACGACAAGGCCGACCGGACCGTCACCACCACGCCCAGCTGCTACGGCGCCAACCCTGTGGGCTACGACCAGGGCAGGGGTGGCTACAGCGTTGTGTATGGGGGCCCAGGAGGGATCTACTGTGACCAGCCTGAATCATCATGAGGGATGGATGCATGCATGGTGTATTTTCTTTTGAAACCAACCGCATCCAATCAATCACCCGTGGTTACATAAAACCCAACTCGATTATACTGAATAACAGCAGGATCGTTACAGTACTGTCAGTCAAAACTCACTGACGACTCTACGGGACGGTGGAATTAATCGACAGGGACAACGAGTGAAATATGCTACGGAGTCAGCTTGGCCGTCTCTCTCTCTCTCTCGGCACGGAAAATCACCTCAATTGAACACTGGGACAGATTAGCCAGCCATAGATTTTTAGATAAAGTAAAAGTTCCATTTCCACTTATAAAGCCTTGTAAGCTTACAACCTTACACGACCCATAACGAAAACTCACAGCACCTGGGCGGCCAAGTGACGGAAACAAACTCGAGACAGTAGCTAGACCAGCGCCGCTGTTCGCTTGGCTTATCGCCCACCAACAAGAAGATTTTCTCTCGGAACAAACCAGCCACCAAAGAACCAGCCCGGCGGTACTCTTCTCTCGGAACAAACCAAGCACTACCATCGGCCACCACCAACCGAACAGGCTGCAGATCAACCATGGAAGACAGCACGTATGCTGTTCAAGAAGACAGCAAGCAAAAACAAAATAACTACAAAGCCGGAAAATAACTCGATACGCTTGTAGCAATTCCAGCCCGCCTTAGAAAAGAAGCTCAATGCTTGCACTTCGAGCAAGTGCGATCCATCTCTCAGCTGGACCTTTACTTCCTCTTTAGAGAGAATCGCTCAGCTTCTGATACAGTGTGGCGCTCTAAACACCACTACAAAAAAAATTAGGAGTTGTTATTCGAAAAACAACATCATTTCTAGTAAGCCATAAGGACCAGCGCACTGCTGCCACTCCAATCAACATCTTTTTCCTCACACTAGAGTGGAAACTTTTCAGCCAAGAACCGAACATGGAACTTATCGAGGATGGCGGTCTAAACCCAAAGGTAAGAGTAACTCCAGCAGAGCCCTTACTCAAAAAGTAGGGGCCGAGAGCAAAAAAAAAAGACTCCAGCAGAGCCCCAACTCCAGCCCCCATAACTGTTCACCCTCTACTCCCCCCCTCCAGCCCTTTCTCCTGCGGGTGGAGAGAGGAGCCCCTACTTGGTGGTTGGCCGTTTTCGCACGTGCGCCACTAAGCGGAGCTCGCTCCTCCCCCGTCGGTCCCTCCCATGGTGGCCACCGGAACTCAGGATCCCACCATCGAGGAAGCATCGCCCGCCGACGACGGATGGGCTGCCCGCTCGGAGAACGCCGCCCGCCGCCGGAGGATGGGCCGCCTGCCCTTCTCCCCCCGCGCATGGACGGAGGGGTCCCTTCCGCGGACGGAGCTCCTCCCTTCTTCCCCGCACTGCGCCTGGGCGGAGGGGTCCCTACCGCGACCAGCTTGAGCTGGAAATCGATGTCCAGAGCTAGAGGTCGAGGTCGTCACGCTTGGGGTTGGAGCTCTGCCTAGAGCTGGAGGTCGAGGTCGAGGTCACCGCACGCTGATCCGCCGCACCGCCACGCCGACCGGTCGTGTGGGGCGCGCCACCTCCTTGCTGCACAGTCATCGAAGCTTACGCGCAAATCCGCGCTGCCGAAGCCCAGGCTGGAGGAGAGGCACATTGCTGGAGGAGAGGAGGGGCCGCCGGAGCTCGGGCTCCGCCGCCGCCACCGGGCCGGGTGTCCGGCAGTTGGGAGTGCGGTGAGAGGGGTGGTCGTGGGAGAGATGGGTATGGGCGTCGGGCACAAGGACGCGAGGGGAAAGAGATAAGGTAGAAACTGTAGGTAGAAAAAAATAGAAAAGAAATTATAGACACTTACAAGTTGGACCCATCTGTCATAATACAAGTAGGGGGCTGTTGCTGGGTTGGAGGTAAACAGTATAGCCCCAAAAAATAGGAGAAGGCCCCTACTCACAAAAGTAGGGGTTCAAAATAGGGGTCATTGCTGGAGTTGCTCTAATGGAGACTGCCCCCAAACCAATCTGGCCATTTGACACCTCTCATCCCCTTCCACTTTCTTTTAACAAGGTTATTATCTTTAGTAAGAACCAGCCCCCTATAAAGATACCAAACAAAAATCTTGATTTTTAAAGGAAGTTTTACCTTAGTTAAAACAGCTACGGGGAATACCTTTGGTTCTCATATGTCCTTGTACATAGATTGTGAAGAGAAAACCTTGTTACCAAGACCCCACCTAAACTCATCATCCTGATCATCTAGTTGTATATGTAGTACAATCCCAACCAGTTCCATCTATTTATCTTCATCAACCCCACCAAAGCTCTTCGAAAAGAAATATTAAGTGGGGAAGCACTGAAGATCCTCGCAACCAAAGACCTTTTCGTTTCGCGCTAAGTTATAGAGAGAGGGCAAACCTTCATCAGGGGCTTATTGCCAATTAATCCATATATCCCTCCAGAATTTCGTTTGATGGCCACTATGGACCACAAACCGAGATTAGCCACATATACCGGATTGATACGAAGTTTGGAGCATGGTTCATATAAATATGCACATGCATGAGCTCTCCTCCGATCCAATGTACGAGCAGCTAGACAAGTACAGAACATATTATGACAAGCACGCATGCATAGAGGGAGATGAACCACTCACTTCAAGTCATTGTGTGGTCCATATAAAATTTGCTAAATGAACTGTAATTACGACTTACCGGGCAATTAGTATAGAGGGAGAGAAACGAACCAAAAAATAATATGACACGTAATTAATTCGATAACTACAAACACAATTTGGTACCCACTTGCATCTCCATTCGTATACCTGCCAAAAAGGAAAAAGGTAAAAATTCATCCATTAATCTCGAATGCTCCTAGACATATCTGCTTACACAAGCCAAGTGACAGCTCATGGAATGCTCCTGCTCTCCCTGCTCCTTGCAGAAAGATGCCCCCTGTTTTGTGTGTGGACTTCCGAGGCCAGGACCCAGCACCCATTAGCAGGGAGGTTTGCCAAGGGATCCCATCATCAGACCATCTTTAACGTTGCTGTGAACTCTTATCGTGGGTTAGCTTCTCAAATTCCATCGGATTGGTTGGAGACAAGAGGTGCGTACGTGCAGGCATGGCAATGTGGCATCGCCCGTGGGGAGCAACGAACATGGATGCAAGCTAGCTGCAACCATCAGTCAGTCTACAAGCTCGATCAAACCGTGAAACGTGCAGATTCTCAGACACCGCAACCCCGCCCGCGTGCCATGCGGGTCGTCGACTTGCCCGTTCGACCCAGCCGGTCAAAATATGCCAATGTCATTGCTGGTACGTGGAGAATGTGAGCGGGGACGATGCACCAACGGCCGGGTGGCTCGATCATGATCACGACCGAACGGAACACAGGAACATCTATCCCGTTGGGTCACCGATCGCAGCAGCTGCCCAATCAATGCGCTGCTGTTCCCAGGCATCTACCCCTACTTCCCTAGCTAGCCAAGGACGATTGCGATCAATATATCCTCTCCCCCGCGCGCTCTGCTAGCAGCAGCAAGAAGCAGCAAGCGTCTCCGCGCGTGTGCAGCGAGGAGCAGCAAGCGTCTCCGCGCGCGTGCAGCAAGAACAACGAGCGAACCCGGACGCCAGCGGCAGCGAGAAGCAGCAGCGAAGAAGAACCCGGACGTCTCGGCTCGGCAGTCTCCAAAGCAAGGTACTCGTTCATCTAATCTTAGCTAGGATGCCTCTAGGCCTCCACTGTGGTTGCGATGGTTGTTAACAAGTGTTATCTAGCTTAATGCCCGTCCTAGCCCGGCTTCATTTTGGATTGGCAAATGGGGTTACAATTACAACTCACATGTGCATGTGCTAGTATGTTCCACGCGTAGATTGGATGGTTCCACTGTGGTCGGGCTCAGCTGCGGTGCCGCGAGGGAGAGAGGGAGAGGTGGCGGCGGCGTCGCCTTTGGAGCTCGAGGTCCCGGCCGGGGATCGAGCGAACGTTTTGACTTGCCGTCTTGCCCATGGCGTTAAAACTGCGCCTACCTTTAGACTTCCATCATAATCTAATTCCTGATTTTTATTGCAAGCTCTGCAATCTGTACATGTTATTGCCAGTGTAACTCAGTCTCCTGTTAAATTCAAATTTAGTATCTAAACTATTTGTCTTATGATGCTTTTCTCCATGCATTTCTTCTACATACCATTCCTCACGTCTCAAATACTTGCATTTTGGAAAAGATTAGTCAAACTTGAAAAACAGGATGTCCACTAAATAAACAAGCCCGGGACATTGGAAAAATCAACATATCATGACCTTGCCCTATTTTTCTTCCTTGTTTTTGCAGATGGCAGGGTTCGCCAAGACTGCAGCTACACTCCTGACGATCAACCTGGGCCTCGTTGGCGTCTTTGTTTTGGGTGGTGGCATGACAGTGCCGGTGCCTACGTCCATTGGCCCACCCAGCGTGTGCATCGCGCAGCTTCCGATTTACGAGATGATCGGCACGCTCCAGCCGTGCCTCGTGGCGATACTGGTATCCTCCATACTTCTCTGCGGACACGTCAAGGTGGAGATGGCAGCTTTGGAGGGCGAGAGCCTGGCGGAGATGGACGAGAAGGCGAGGAGGATCCTGCGCGCCCGTCTGCTTCTAGGCGTCGTCACATCCGCTGCCAGCATCGCCCTGGGCCTCGCGACGTACATCTACGTCTTCCAGGTGAAGGTCACGTTGCTGGCCTGCACCTCAGTAGGCACGCGCGTATTCCTCATCGTGAGCTACATGGTGGTTGGCGTCGTTGGTGCTTCCTTTTACTGGAAGTTTGGCGACTCAGCCGTCACCGCCAACTGACAGTCTCGTTTTCAGTTAATGTCGCCAGGATGTGCGCGTCGTTAAGTTGAGCTGAGCCCGCGTCGTGTGCGGGTACAGCGCGTCGCGCGGCATGGTGGAGGGGTGTGGGATGGCACACGCTGAGGAGACCATGCCGCTCATGCCGGAGGTTGAGGCCACGGCTTCGTTTCTTGTGATCTCTCTTAAAAAACAAATCCTGCTTGTCTTTGGACTAATTTCAGCAATTATGTTATGAGTGGAGTATGCATGCGTTGGACTATTTGGTTCGCGTGAACGTGTTTGGTTTTGGTAAATTACAGTTACAAGGTTGAAATGGTTGCGTCATGCACAGTTGGATTTGTTTGTGCACAAGCACGAGCAATCCACTCCGATCCATGTCTTCGGACCAAGACAGAGGATACTTGGGCATGCTTAGCTCATGCATGGGGGAGCGATGTCTCCCCTCCTCTCGTAGTCGTAACACGTATATGTATGTGTATATATGCTCTACACGACGACTACGACGAAATTCACGTAATGAGAAGCCGGCACGACGAGGTACTAGCTGTCCCGTACGTAATCGCTTCATTTTATCGAAAGCGAAACAGATGCATGATTATGATCCTAGTTTCCAAAGGCAAAGAACTTGATACCAGCTGAATTACGCATGTCCTCCGCTCCAAATTAACATTCCTTTTAACTTTTGTACTCATCCGTCAAGCTAAACTTTAGATCATATTAGTATGCCTACGGAAATACCTTTCCTTATAACGGTTGAAGAGAGTGCTTTTCTTCAAACCTAGAGCCTCGGCAAGATCTACAAATGTTGTGTGTTGCCTCAAAGGCACGGCTCTGATGGCTTCAGGGTCTATTTCAATTCTTTTACGACCACAATTAACTAATTTGTTCTTAACACCTGCAAATCCCACCTGCATTTTGTCCATTGCGCCATGTTCTACACACAACTCTAACAGGCACACTGAACTTCTCAGCGACTTGTTTGGAAACACCATGGTGGCATGGTGCAGAACAGGTGGATCAGTCTTTGCCAACAAC
This sequence comes from Cenchrus americanus, assembly GCA_947561735.1. Classification (NCBI taxonomy): domain Eukaryota; kingdom Viridiplantae; phylum Streptophyta; class Magnoliopsida; order Poales; family Poaceae; genus Cenchrus; species Cenchrus americanus. Next base: position 81,395,882 of record OX387240.1, read on the forward strand.
TCTAGATAAATGGCAATTTTAATATCATCTGGGTAGTGATTCCTCTTTCTAACAGTCAAATCTACAAGGAAGAGTAACTGAAACTGAGTTCTACTGTTCTGAAAAAATTATGGTTACAGTTATCATATGATTCTAGCAATATTCTTAAAAATTGTGTTCTCAAAAAAAGATCTGCTACTTGCATGGTTTGAAACTGAAATACACCAACCTACAGTTAGCATGATTCTTGCAGGTTGCATTCAAAAAAACATAACTAAAACCCAATAAATAATGGACGTCTACAAAAACATCCTACTTGCATGTTCATTTGATCAACATATGCTACTGTTCGACGTTCAACAACAGAAGATATGAGTGCTAACTTACTCTGCAAGTACCCTAATGAAACTCCTCCATCAACAGGTCCTCCATCAGCATGTTCTCCATCAGCAGGACTAGGATTGACATCTTCCACAGCAGAGCCTCCTTCAACACCAGGATCAGGGCAATGACCAATACCATCTTCATGATCTGAACCATATACTGAAAAAAATACTAGCAACCATGGATCGCAATGCAACATTAACATCTCCGTAGAAGAGCAGATATTACCTTCATCATTAGGCGGGTCGCCATCGAGGTCCTCAGACCACACCATGTCGAACTGCAGTTGATGAGCAGGTCCCTCCCACTCACCAATTTCATCCCAATCAATGGGTGGGTCGGCATTGAGGTCTAGCATCTCTGCAGCAAGGATCAAGAAAGACTGCTACTCTTGTGTTCTCTCGCCGAAGCCTGCTGCTCTTGTGTTCTCTCGCCATTTTATAGATGCGGTCAGTGTGGAGAGTGCATGGCGAGGTTCTGGATTTGGAATCTGAATTTTGGCGTTTGAAAATTCAGGCAATGGCGGGCGACGTCGGAGGGGAGAATTTTTTCGCGTTTTGGGCGCCGGCGTGCCACGAGTTTTGGGCGACGGCGGAGGGGAGAAATTTTTCGTGCCAAGAGAAAAGGGTTGCGCGGGAAAAAAAGGAATGCGCACGGGTACGTGATCCACCGGGTCGTCGAGAGTTAGTTAACACGGGATCATGGCCCATCGGTTAAATCGAGGTGGAAGTTAAGATTTCTCTCTCCCTGTTAATTCTTGCTTGGTCTTTGAGTCATGAACAAAAGGGTCTTGGATAGCTCCCTACTTAGAAAAAGCAATGTACTTAGAGAAGTAAAAATAAATAGTACAACGATTCCATCTTTTTCAAAAGATCTACATACTCATGTAAAGACTACAAACTGTCTTTTTTTGAGAGGTCTATTCTGTGAATGAGCTGCTGCTGCTTTCGGTAGGTTACCTGGAAAGACCGTGCTTTCTATCTTTCCTTGTACTACAGAATTGGCATCTGAATCCATCATGTAACGGGATTGGCTTGTTTGATTGACCAGTAACATGCACGTGTGACACACACGCGTTCATAAAACAACTTATTGAAATGTGATGGAATGAGAATGAAACAAACCACAAACTTATATCATAGTCATATGAAGGGAAAAACTTATGTGCAGAGGCACTGACACATGCTTTACGGCTTAGCAAGCTAAGCATGTCTCTAGTAGTTGCAACTTTAAGGTGCATAAAAAATCTTGGTCTTTACATCCATTAAATTATATTTGATGATCCTATAAATCCAAGCTTTAGTAGGAACTCTTATACTCAACATCGAAATGTCAACAATTTCACTTCTTGTTGGCGAATCCAATAAAGAAAACAAAGATTTACCTCTCCTTGATATAAGAATAATTAAGTTTGCCCAATTTCCATGACTTCTTCTCTCCAGGCTTGAAATGTCATTAATCTAGATAAGAAGAATAAATCATAGTGATTGAAGGAGCATGGGCTGCGAGGGTTGGTCTGGGTTGGGTAGCTCAGTTACACTACTACAAAATATTCGACATCACTAACCCTTTATCACCAACAGTTTTGTAAAATCGGTTTGTGATGAGAACCCATCACTAAGGGCTCATGTAAAAAAATCGTTGGTGATATTATGACCAACATTTTATAAACAAAACCGGTTGTAATGAGAAAACCACGGGCCCGAAAAATTTATCAATCATAGTTGATCACGCGCCCGTCCCTCCGGTCCACCTTATCCCCTCCCTTGTTTGGCCTCCCACACGGGCCACGACCTCATGCCATTCTCTTCTCCCACCTACCATCCACACCCCTATGGCCCTCTATTCCTCATCAGCCCACCAGCACTCGCCCCTCTCCCTCTAAGCCCTCCCTCTCGCCGACTGAAGGTGTTGCCCCTCTGTGACAGAATCGCCCAAAATAATTCCGTATTATCGCCTAAGTCAATCCACGTGGCCATTAAGCAATAATAAAGAACTATTCTGTCGCTTCTGCCGGGTAAAGCCCGGTAAATTACTTACAACAGGATTGTTGATATGCGCAAAGCTCACACGAAGGTGGGACCATACTACAAGTTCAACATTACACAAAAGTTCACAAAGTTACATTATTACAAACCAGGTTTTCATACATAAAAGTAAAGGTGTTTCAGAGTTTAAAACATCAGAAAATAAAAATAGCGGAAGATACACATGGGAGGCCATCCATAGAGTATCACTCATCGTCATCATGCTCCCACTCAAGTTCCCAACCACCTGGAATTGAACCAGGCCAGATGGGGTTACCTGAAAACAACAACAAAAGCAAGGCTGAGTATACTAATACTCAGCAAGACTTACTCGACAAAAAGAAAGTAAGACTAGACATGCAAGGCTTTTTGACTTGTGGGTTTGTTTTGCCAAAAGCGACTAAGAGTTGATCCTTATTTTCAAATTTTAGCTCATATTCTAGTATGTTAACCATTCTAGGTGAGCACCTGTACTAAACAAGCATGTTGTGCAAACAATATTAAACTAGCAATAATATTAATCCAGTTGTTCCATAAATACATGGGGTAGCCAGTGGTCAAAGCCGACTCAGATAACGGTGAGTGAGCGAAGATCGATCGATTTATATCCTTGCAAGGTAAACCCAAGATACACGGAAGAAAGTAGACCCCAAGAAATCAAATAAAAGCAAATGCGGGGTCTACCCCAACCAGGTGGTTCCCAACTCCCACAGTTTAGGATCAGACGCTACAAACTCTGATACACAGTTATCCGGAGGGTCTATCCCAACCAGTCCGGAACTCACCCACTATACCACGGGTAGCTAGCTCGGAGACGCAACCCAAGCGGTAGCTAGAAAGATCCCGCCCCGGTTCAGAAGGTACTAAGCTTACATGTCTCATTCCCGACAAGCACTCGGTACGTTCAATAGCTTAAACCAGCAAAGTGCTACTCGATCGAGATCGAAACCATTACTCTTACCACATGAGTGAATCATTTTATCCACTTATGATTCCAACATAAGAATCCTACATCTCGCGAGCAATGGGTCATTACTCGACTTGTACCGTGTCCTTAAAGCATGGCACTAGCATCCTAACATACTAGTAAAAGAGCATAGGAGTCCTAAGGATCATGCATCTAGGTTTCAAACAACTCCTGAAACTTAAATGCACAAAGTAAAACATAAATACTGAAATGTAAAATTAAAGTGAGATTTTTTAATAAAAAAGGCTATATGAATCCGGTGTTTGCCTTCCTCAAACTCAACAACAGCCTTGGGCTCTTCTGGACTTTGCTCCAGGTCTTGCTGCCCACTAACTTGGTTCAGCTCACCACTAGCGGATCCCTCCTCCTCCTGAGTAAGCGTGTACGTCCCGTCGGGAAGATCTACATGTTTATGCACATGCATTAGTTAAGGCTACCCTTGATGGTGACTGTGTACATATTTAAGCAAATTAAAGTATTTAACTTCACAAAACAGCAAGGGGTGTGATTAAAATTCAAAAACAGAACCAAGACATGTTTTCACAGTTTAACACCTTAATTGCCCTTTCTTTATTTAATTAATTAAAACAAGCCTTACAACCATAATCCATATAAAATCAAAAACACTTCAAATGAGCCTAAGATTTTGCACACAACAACATATGCCTATTTTAAGCTCACAAACCAAAATATAGCTTAAGATCATTGATAAATTAATTTATATGAAATAGACAAATTTCATCCTAGATTAACTTAATTAAATCTTATAAAAAGATTTAATAATATTTTTTATCTCAACTTTCTCCTATAAGTCATACATGTCAAATCTAAGTATCTGACAAAAGCATAGGTGCATATTCAAATTATTTTTCAACTTTTGAATTTAAACTCCTACAGAATATTAAATCCGAAACACAAACCAAAACACATCCTAAAATCATATCAACCTATCAGAGGTACTACTCACTGAGGCAAAGCCCTAGGGTGCACTGGTTCTTAAAGAAAAGTTTAATAAAGGGGCTATAAAAAGCATCAAGCTTAATCTAGCATAAAGCTTACATAAGAGTAAAGTGCACCAGCGGTCCCTAAACTTGTTATGGTGTGTCATCCCGGTCCCCAAACTCGCAAAATGCTCATCTAGGTCCTCAAACTTGCTAATTGTGTCATATAAGTCCCAAATCTACTTAAACAACTTATTAAATCTACTTAGTCTACGGGACCCATGCTCCGACGCGACCGAGCCCGACCCTGGTGCCGCCGCCATGGGGACAGGCCAACTCCTCCATGTGGGTGGTTTTTGCAGCTTCGTTCCCGCTGGTGGGGCTCATGAAGTCATTCCCAACGCCGGTCATCTCCTCTGTCGTGCCATTGATGACGTTGTTGCTCCTAGTGAACACTGGACTCCGAGAGCTGGCCGAAATCCTTGCATCACCATGCCGCCCTACCCCTCCCAATGCAGGCCCAAGTCCGGGAGCCGGCGAGGTCGCTACGGAGTGCTCACCGCATCCGCCCGCCGGTGTGGCCGTAGTGAAGCTGCTCGCATCCGCCTGCGAGGCCGCGGCGGAGCGGCTCCTAACGGTTGGTGTGGCCGCGGCGGGGCTACTCATGCCCGCCTGTGAGGCTGCAGCGGAATTGCTATTGCCAGCCCGTGAGGCCGCGCTGGAGCTGCGCGCACCCTCCTTCTTCGGCGTCGGTGGCAGGCTCGATCGCGTCGGAGCATGCCCGGTCCCGCGGCCTAAGTTAATTTAATAGGTTGTTTAAGTAGATTTGGGACTCACATGACACAATTAGCAAATTTGAGGACCTAGATGAGCATTTTGTGAGTTTGGGGACTGGGATGACACACCATAACAAGTTTAGGGACCGGGGGTGCATTTTACTCCTTACATAATTCATAACTACAAATATACACATCAAACTCATGCCAACTTTGGTCACAATTCTAGACATGTCATAAAGAGAAACATATCCAAAATCCAAGTCCATAACACGAGTATATTTTAAATTACACTAAAAACACTTCAAACTGAGTTTGAATTTTGATTCAAAACCTACACAGAAAAACCCTATACAGCTTTCCTAGAAAAGGTAGAGTTCTACAGCAGGAAGCTAACAAAACTAGATTTGCAATTTTCCCATTTTTCTACGATTTTTAACGAATTTTTGAAGTCGCAGCTAAACACCCTAGAATACAATTACAGACAAACCCTCAAAAGAAATTTCCAAAATTACAGATATTCCTTTCTTCACGGAAAACACCCTGGAAAGACTGAAATCAAAGCAATGTAGTCCTCGGGCGCCATGGCCGGCAGGGAGGACCAAAATCCGGTGAGCCGGCGGTGAGATTGACCGGGGAAAGTGGTGGGGAGTGACGAGGGTTCACCTAGGGTTCGATTTGAGGCAGTCCGGAGGTCTGGAGGTGCTCCGGGCGGCCGGCAGCGTGGGGTGGCCGGTGGCCACCGTTGCTGTTCCGGCGTGCAGCGTCTTGGTGTGCAGGGCCGATACTCGGTTCATCCCAGGGGTGAAGTAGGAGTGGAGGGAACGAAGGAGAGACGACGAGCTCGACAAGGATTGAAATGTGATGACGACCCTGTGTCGATGCCCGGCGGAGCTCTGCTCCGCGTGACGCCACACTGGTGCGTGCGAACAGCACAGAGGACGGGCGGCTACGACGAGGGAAATGCGCGCGGCGTCCTGGCTTCTCTCCTTTTATTTGCTCGCGGACCGGAGGACAGGGGCAGTCGCCTGTGCATGCGAACGGTGTCACACCCGACTTTCCGAAGAAAACCAAGTGCATACCTATATGCATGCCAGGATCATGTTTCATGCATATAGTGACATAAAAGTGTATACAGAAACAGTATCACGTAAGAAAAAGAAAGATTATCAGGGATTTACGCTCAATCCTGGAAACGAAGGCTCCAAACATCACAGGCAGTCGACTGGGGGTTGCGTACGCCTAGCACCAACAACGTCTTCACAAGACTTTAGAGCAGCTTCCTCCTTCGAGCAACAATGTTTATAGCAAGGGTGAGCACTTGTCGTACTCAGCAAGTGTGGAAAAAGATATGAATGCAAAGGCTTTATAGTGGACTGGGCTATAAGCATTTAAGCAATTTTAGTTGGTCAAATTTTATTAGCACCTGATTACTAATAAAGTATAAGTTTATACCAACCCACATTAAGCATAAGGTAAGAATACGCCATAAGCATATGGCAAGCATAACCAGAGAGAAAGATTTAAGTCCATCTTCAAGTTCAATTATCATGTGAGGGTCCAGGCCGCCCGTGACCGTGGGCACGGCTAATCGATTAGTTTTACACTCTGCAGAGGTCGTACATCTTTACCCACAAGTCGCGTAAAAGTCCCGAAGAACTTTAAACCCAACCATGCGATGCTAGCTAGGCATCATACCACACTACCGAGGTGTGATTGCATAGGGACGCTACGAGGCCGTTACAAAGATCCCCGGATGTAGGTCGCCCGCTAGGTTACCTGGTCAGTGCAACGTAAAAAACTCCCGGACGAGTACCGTGTCTTAGCCAAGCCCACACCTACGCCCGAGCAAGTCCATACGCCACTACCCGCCGGCCCCCCAACCCTTATCGGGTAAAGCATACCTAACACCTAGTTCACTAATTAATAAGCCAAGACAGAGCCATATGTCTTGTGGTAGCACTGTTTTCCTGGGTGGTTCTCCATGTTCCGATTAATGCACAGTGATCTTGTATTAAACAGAGATATATAGCATCAAAGTAAAGCATGTTCATCATTGTTGTTTATTAGAACCACCATATCCCAAGGTATAGCAACTAAGCATAACTACCCAACATAAATGTAAACCCAGGTTAACAAGGAATGACAACCAAAGACTAGGATAAACCTTAATAGGAACCCATCAAAATTAATGCAAGCAATGCAATGAGTGATTAAATATAATTCTTAGGACAAAAGGTCAAGGACACACTTGCCTTTTAACCAATGTAATGTCGTTGCTCAGAATATCTTCACTTCCAGCTCTTCCAAACTTCTCGAACGGTGTTCACTCTAAGCGCATCAATCATCGGGCACAAACATACACAAAGCAAACAAACAAACATACTAAGAACAAAGCACCAATCAAGAGAAACTTTAAAAGAACGCACTAAAAGATAGACTGGATTAGATGGATCACTAAAGAACACAAGGTGTACTTGGCTTGGTTAGCTTTAAAGAGATGGTTATGAAAGATTGAGCAAGAACCGGAAAGATCACACTTAGATAAAGCTTGATAAAGAACGTCTAACGAACCATTTGCATTTATGAGAGAGCAAGGCTATGAGCTAGGTTCATTTTAATTAACAAAACAAATATAAAGGATATTTCAGAAATAAAATACCCTATGTTGACATTAATGCAATATTTAACTTTATTTATGAAACCGGTGTGAAGATCTAGTCAAGTTTTATTAATAAAGATTCATATATGAATTTAACCAATTAAACATTTAATTTAGAAAAACTAAACTATTTGAACAATCTAAACGAAACTTTGTAATGCGAGTTCATCATATTATTATCAAAAACAGTATTAAATTGGTATTAATCAAGATTAACATTTATTTATAAAGCCGGAGTAACAACCTAATCAACTTTTAATTATAAAAGTTAATTAATCATTAAGCAAATTAATATTTGACTTATGGAAAACCAAGTAAAAGATCTAATTAGATTTTAGTTATAAAAGCATGTAAAGTAATCATTAATCAAATTAAATTTGATTATGAAAAACGATATATAGATCTATATTGCTTTTATTTATAAAAGACATGCATAACTAGTCATTAGTCAAAATTAATATTAAGTTTATTTTCAGAAAACAAAACATGGTGAAAACACTCCACTAATGCGTGCTTTACATTATTATGGACCTAACGCAACTTGAACGGATTAAAACGGAGCTAAAACATAAAAGATATGAGAAAAACAAGATTGAAAGGACCTTTACGCGATTAACTATAGATCTCAGGGAGTAGCAGATAAAACTCACAAGACACATTACACGGTGCTTGCAAAAGTGATATAGCTCAGGGTTAGATCTGTAAAAGGGTCGGGTGGGATTTATGTGCGAATGGTGGGATTATTCTAGGGGGTTTTCCATAAAAGGTGCAAGACACAAATAATAGGGATCTATTTTGGAGAAACCTAGGGACCTAAAAGCAAAACCACCTTATCTCTTCAACCTCCAGGCAGGAACGGACAGGGGCTCAAGGCGTACAGGAGCGTGCAGGAGCTCCTGGAGCATCAAATCGGCGAGGTCCCGGACACCTAGGGGCTCGGGTGAAACACAAAACGGAGAGAGGAGATCAAGGGAATCTCATGGGTGTGCTCACCATCGTTGGAGATGAAGGGTAGCGACCGGATTTCGGAGGAGATCGACGAGTCGGCAGTGGCGTGTTCCGCCTGGTGGAGCTCGGGATGACCGATCCCTACGGTGGTGTGCGTGCGGCTTCACCAGGCGAAGCTCCGCCTGGCGTTTGTTTGGTCCATCGGGTGAAGGCTGCGACGAATCGAGCATGGCCGGCGGCGCTCGGCGACGACCAGTGGTGGACCGCCGACCGCAGCTCGGTCTTAGCCCACGAGCGGTGCTTCGGTGGACTTCTGGCCACGGGGAGGGCCCCCCTGGATGTGGCTCTTCGTTGCGAAGCTCCTGGTGGTGGGGATTTCCTCCGGCAGACAACGCAGACGACACATCGACGGCGACGGCAATGACGGCGGCGCTCGACGCTATGTCTGACGGCGGCGCACTGCGCAGGAGACGGAGGCGGGGGCGGCGGTGGTGCAGCAGCTAGGGCGTCAGGATCGGGGCGGCGACCTTTATTGGGTGCAGGATGAGGCGCCCTGGCGTGGCACGCACGCCAAGAAGGCGGCGTCGCCGGCCGTGAAGGCCGCGGCCTGCTCTGGCCGCGTGGGCTCCGCTGGGCCCCGATGGGCTTCAGCGGGCCTGCTGGCCGGGCCGGCGGGTAGGGTCGGGCCCACGGGCTCGGCCCAATCCGGTAGGATAGGTTTTCAGGTTTTTTTTCGAATTTATTTTTAATACCAGAAACAATTCCAGAAAATCTAGAAATTGTTTTAAAGGCACGAAAATACTCGAAAAATCACAAAAAATCCAGGAAAATTCCCAGAGCTAGATTGGGGTATGAACAATGCAAATAAAGTATTTGGAGCCCATGAAAAGGATTTTAAGGCCTTCTAATAAATAGAAATAGCTCAAGGAAAATGAGAATAAATTCCAGAAAAATCCGGAAAATTCTCGGAATGATTTGGACAGCTCCTAAACGCATTTTTGAAACCTTTTTACACTCAAGAACCACTAGATGCATCAGCATGAATGCAACACACATAACTTTTATTTAATTTAGAAAATCAAACAAAGGATTTTTCCTATACTATATTCCCTGTAAAGAAAATAAATGTAGGAAAAATTTTAAAATTGTGAGAAAATCGTTATTTAATTATTTTCTCTATTCACATCCTGAAATTGGAAATTTCAGGGTGTGACAAACGGCTGGCTGCGGCGGCGCTGCGGCGCGTGGCAGTCTGCATGCGCATGTACGCTCCTGCGCTCGGTGTATGGCGGAGTCGATGTGACAACCCGCCCAGGAAAATACCGTACTATCGCCTAAGACCGATCCACTTTGGTCATTAAGCAATAATAAAGTATCATCCTGTCGTTAGTTGCCGGGTTAACGTCCGGTAAATCACTTGAAAAGCACAAGGATCGAATATATGCATTAAAACTCACTCGAAGGCGAGTCCAGAGATACAACAACATTAATATCCAAATTCGTACCCCGAGGGGTTTAATTATTACAAACCATAGTTTTTGTCATGACGAAATAGTTCAGAGTTTTCGAAAAGCAGCGGGATTAAACTAACGGAAGCGAAGACACCACGGGAGGCCATCCATGATGCTTTCAGTAGTCGTCCTCCACCCACTCCAGCTCCCAGCCGGGCGGGATCTCTCCGGGCCACACATCACTGAAAGCATTACCTGGATCAACACATTATAGCAAGGCTGAGTATACTAATACTTAGCAAGACTTACCCGTCGGTGATAACTACTTTACCAATTCTAGACCATGAAAGGCTTTTTGGCTACTGGGTTGCTTTTGCTAAAAGTAACAAAGAGTAGGTCCTTACTTTCAAGATTTTAGCACAAGTTCTAGTAGGTTTAGTCTTTACTACATTAGCCAACTAGTACAAACAAAGTTGTACAATACAATTAATCAAACATCATCTTCATCAACTTCCATCATTAGGGATCTCATGACTAGTGGAGTAAGTAGTCTCGGATAACGGTGAGAGGCCGACAATCGATTGATTTAAACCTTGCAAGGTAGACCCAAACACACGGTAGGCTGTCCCCGCAAGGACAACTTTCCCAGGCCGTCCCCAGAAATCCTCGGGTCGGGATCGAATCTTACAGTGGTGCAGGCTATCTGGCATGTCCCACCCAGCACACCCAGAGTCACCATACACCACCGGTAGCTAGCCGTGAGAGCGAATCCCAAGAGTAGTAACGGTAGGATCCCTTGCCGCCTCATTAAGGTACTAGGCTTACCGGTCCCATACCCGACATGTGCTTAGTACGTTCAAAAACTTAACCCACATAACCACTGGACCGGAGCCCAGATCCCATGCTCTTACCACGTGAGCAATCCATTTAGGATATATTATGATTCCTATCTAGGAACCTATTCTCTCGAGTGAGGTCATCACCCGACTTGTAAGGGTCCTATAGCTTAGCAGCTATCGACCTATCATACTAGTAAGGACAAAGGTACCTATGGATCATGCATCTAGGGTTTCATTCAACTCCTGAATGTAAATGCACAATCATTCATAGATAATTGAATAAAGAATTTTAAAACTGTGTTAGATGCACCGGAGCTTGTCTTCGTCAGCTAGGTTAGCCTGGGCACCCTCGGTGTCGAGTACTTCCACGTATTGCAGCGAACCTTCCGCTCCTCCTTCATCGGTTTCCGGGACAAGTGAGTAATCTCCGTCCGGAAGATCTACACGGAATGCAATGCACTTTAGGTGATGTGATAGTTTGTTGTCTTATCCAACCCTTGGTTGGTCATATTCACCTTAACAAGCATTTAGATAGGGTTTCTCTTTTAGGAAGGTTACTGGTGTACATGGGTTATCCTTTTATTGAACATTGAATAAGGTTTTTATTATACTTGTCATTTCATGTGAAGCTTTAATTCTTTTCATCTTCACAAGAAAGGGTATAAATAGTATTTTTATTTATGAATTACTTTGTGATCAGTGATGATAATTAATTATCTTTTAATTATATTAAATAATACCTTAAAAAGGAAAAAGAATTAATTAGGGATTTTTCTTTATTTAATTTCCCTTTAATATTAAAAGGGCATTTAAGCCTTTTATTAAACAATTAAATTACCAAAAATTAAATGAGTATTTCTTAAGCCTACTAGCACCTATCCTGGTCCATTGGACCCACATGTAAGTGTTGGATGCTAGGAAATTAAATATTGTGGAAAATAACAAAGGCTAGCTAGTGATTCCATTTTAAATGCATACAAAAATAAATAAACATCAAAATGATCCAAACTTTCTTGTGCTTGGCCTCTGGTCCCAAACAAGCCTAAGGAACCAGCATGTTCACATGGAACCTCTACTAAACTTGGTTTATTAATTTACAAAGGAAAACATGCATAAATAAAAAATAATTATTTCTGCTAATCCAAAAATCATGATTAATTCACAAGATGTGAAATTTGGTATTACAAGACAGTGTGCACTAGTTGAGCTCAAAAACATAAATATATTTAGGAAGAAAAATCATTTATGCAGATCTGGCAGAAATGGAAAAACATTTTTATAAAAAGATTTACACCATAACTTTGTGTAATTTTTGGCATAGGAGCTAGTCATATCCTAACACACAGCATACCCAAAAATTAGCTACAGAAGATATACGGTTTTTGAGATATTGCAGATCTAGGTTTTTTACATTTGTATTCTTCATGCAAAAACTAGCAGGAATTAGCCCAGGCCAGAATAACAAAAGTTGTAGGATAATTCACCATGAAGCTAACAAAATTGGTTATACATTTTTCTGATTTTTCTGTGATTTTCTACGCAATTTACAAGAATCAGCAAACTCACTTTTACTATTTCAGTTTACCTTTTGCAACGAGGCCCTCGAACTTAAAAAATTCTTTGCAATGTGGCCCCTAGGGGCGGCCAGCCGGCGCGGGCTGGCCAATTCCGGCGAGCTCGCCTGCGCGCTCGCGGCCGGGGGAGAGGGCGGGGTGAGCGTCTCCAATAGCCGAGGGCTCGATTTCGAGGGTTGGTTGGCCTTGGGAGACGGCCGGCGGGCGGCGCACGGCGGCGGCGGCCGCCGAGGACCGTGCCGTGGCGCGGCGGGGGGCTCGGCCGAGGGCTTGGCGAGGCACGAGTGGGTGTCCTAGGGGTCGGTGACCGAGGCTAGCCTCGCATGGGTGCTTGGTGGCGGTTGGTTCGGGGGGAGGCGCTCGCCGGCGCGTCCGAGCGGAGGCGCGCGCGGCCTGCTCCTCACGGCGGGGCGCCGACCCTTTAAATGGCGTGGCGGCTACCGCACGCGCGCCGCGATTGCCGAGGCGGGCGCGAGGTCCCGGACCTCGGCCGGCGTGCGCGCTAGGGGGCGCGGTCGGCAGCACAGCGACCGGACCACCGGTCCATGGCTTGCTCGTACGGTAGCTCGGTTTTCAGCGCGTTCCGGTGTCCAAGGTCTCGAGGGACGCGTAGGGGCCTTGGGAAGGCGCGGGCAACCTCGGGAACACGCGCCGGAGGGCCCGGACGCCGAGGCAACGGCGGCCCGCGGTGGGGCGCGCGCGGCGGCGCGCGCGACGTCACGGCGCGGCGCGCGCTCGGCGCCGCCCGTTTCGGACTGAGCAACTTCCAGCACGCATTTCTCCCAAAATTTGAATAGAAGTGCACAAAGTGATGAATACGAAAGTTGTAGATCTAACTACCCTCTACAACTTTTGTAAAGGCCGTCTAGTGTTTTTCCTGACGGATTTTGCAGGAACGTTGTGCCAACATTGAATGCCTACCGTTCGGGAAAACAGAGGTGTCTTGTCGGTCGATCAAGTTTTTCACCAATTTCCACCCAAAATTTGAAATGCCACTCTGCATGAAAGTTGTGTCCCTCAACAAGATGGACAACTTTCATAAAGGTAGATTTTGAAGTGTTTAGGTGAATTTTGGAGAACGCGGCAAAAGTTCCGGACGACATTCGCTGACATCGACGGTTAAGCTGGTTTTGACCATGTCTTTGGCCAAGGGTTGACTACGGGTGTGTGTAGGCTTGGTCAAGGGGTTCATTGGGGTTCATTGGCGAGGTTTTCGGGGTGATGACCCAAGTTGATTTAGGTTTGACCGGTGTTTGACTAGTTTGACTCGGCTGATCCGGTCATTAGCGTTAATGACGGTAATTAAAAAACCTGGGGCGTCACAGTCTACCCCCCTTAAACAGAATCTCGTCCCGAGATTCGAAAGTAAAAGACAAAGTAGGGAGGGTTCCCGAATAGAGAGGTTACTTATGAAATTCGGTTGGCTTTGCTTCACTTGAAAGCTTGGCTTCTTGTTGCGGTTGCCCTTAGTGGATCCGGGGTTCGCTTCGCCTGTGGGGCTTCGTCGTCTAGGGTTCGGGCACTCATTGGCAAAATGCCCGGGCTGTCTACAATTATAGCATATGCGGGGCGGGAGTTCCTTAAGCTTGGGCACATGCTTGTGGATTCTTTTGGTACCGGAGATTTCCCGAAGGCTTGTCCCGGGAGTGGGGTCATTCTCCGCTGCCCCGATGGCGAAGATTGCGAAGACCCATGAGTACGCTTCTTGACAAAGCGGAACTGCTTGCTCGATTCACTGCCGGAAGTGAAATCAGCTTGTCGCTTCCTATCTTCCTGTGCCTTCTTCATGGCATCCTCCTGGGAGATAGCTTTGTTTACTAACTCATGATAGCTATTGGGTTCCAACAGTATTAGCCTTTCGTACAAGTCACCATTGAGACCATCACGGAAACGTTCCATTTTCTTGGCATCAGTGTCCACGTGATGTCCTCCGTACTGGCAAAGACTATTGAACTTCTGTGCATATTGGTACACGGTGTCAGCTCCTTGCTTCAGAGCCAACAACTCTCATTTTTCTATCCATAAGTCCTTTAGGAATATGGTGGTCCTTGAAAGCTTGCTTGAATTCAACCCAAGTGACTTCATGTCCAGCAGGTTGCATAGACTTGAAATGTTCCCACCACATCAGTGCTTCGCCCCGAAGTTGTAAGGTTGCAAAGGTTGCCTTGCGCTCCTCGGAGCAAGGAAGGGTAAAAGCGAGAAAAACTTGGCCTCTATAGCCCTGACCCATGCGTCAGCTTCAAGCGGTTCTTCTGCCTTAGCGAACGTTGGAGGCTTCATCCCAATAAACTGGGTGTAGGTAGTGACCGCATGTGGTCCCTCATGATTGGCCCCGTGCGGAGGCCTCTGTTCCAACAGCTGCACGCGCTGGTCTGTCTGTTGTTGCATCTACAGGAGCTGGCGCAATAAGTCGGTTTGTGTAGTCAGAAGTGCCTCTGTCGGTGTCAGGGATGGTGGCGGGGGTGGGTCATTACTACTCGGGGCACCAAAACCATTGGGAGTGTTGCGTGTCGGTCCGACCATCTGAAAAATTGAGTTTTCATTAAACACACATCCATAAGCTTGTTCATAATATTGACAAGTAGAATACGACGAAAGCTCATTTATGGTAAGTTTTACGAAACCGAACAACACAGTGGCCATAAGCATCAAATTCAGGAATCGATGCTCATGCACCGAAAATCCTCATTCAAGGTCCGTAGACGTACTTCAAGTTGGTATTCCACCCAGGATCAAGAATGAACACACGATGGATGACTTCTCCACATTGACTATTCGAGAACCTTGACTGCTCAAGAGAGTTTCTATGTCTAAGGCTTCAACATGTTTAAGGATAAAAGGGGTTTGAGGGAAAATTCAAGTCGATGAGGATAACAAGTGGGTAGGTGAAATCACCATTGAAGATTGAGTTCTATGATCAAGACATTCCCTCTGACATAGTAGAATAGCATAAGTTCTTTTCTCCGGTTGAGCATTGCTGGGTAATCATGTGCACAAAGGCACGGCTGTATGTTAGAGCTCGAAGCGAGCACACATACATAATGACATGAGGTTCTGGCAGTTGTGAACAAAAATTCATAACCAAAAATCCAGAAACCTCAAAAATTTCCCAGGTTTTAAATTAAACCTTTAATACTTTTAATTAAGCTTTTTAAGGTTGAGCATCGATCAAGGAAACAAGATGAATGGTCCTTAACCTGGATGTGCCTAGGGAAATGTGAACCAATCCAACGAACTAGGATTGAGACTTGCTACTACGTGATAACTAGTTGAGGAGTAATTATTTTTAACAATTTGGTTTAATGAACCTAGCACATGGTAAACAAATTTTTCACAAAATTTCGGCAGCATGACGGCTAGGTATGGAAGGTACTTCTAATTTATAAAAAGCACACACTAGCATAAACTTCCTTAGAGAACATATGGAATTTCGATTTTTGGGTCCATTTTAGTTGTTTCGATTTTTAGTATGCATGCAAGACGTCCTATTCGACCTCACATGGCAATCAAGCCAAAAATCGAAGTTAGTGCCGGTGGAAAGGCTTTTAATCGTCTCTCCCTATAATATCTAGTCGAGAGCTATACAGTACTCGCTTAACAACTAACGAAGCGCTGTTATGTACCTGCAGAAAATGAACCTTTCGTGCCAGCACGTCACGAAAGCGTCCACATTCATTACCGTTCACTATAGAAACGGTATCCATGCGTTAAGCCGCTGCATGGACAGCGTCCAACCTCGGACACCCTTCATTTGAATGGAGTGTATCCTTGCCTCGCATGAGCAACATACGGAATGCACACGTATAAAACACGTGGCGACACACCACTCATAAACAAACGCGAAGATGGGATCCGTGGAATGGATCACTCCATCAACCCTCACAATTCCCGTGATGCGGAACAACACACGTATAAAACATGTGGCTCCTAGTTTGGTTGTGCGAGAAAATAAGTCTGACAGAAAGTAATGTGCGAGGAAAACATGCATAAATCAAAAATAATTATTTCTGCTAATCCAAAAATCATGATTAATTCACAAGATGTGCAATTTGGTATTACAAGACAGTGTGCACTAGTTGAGCTCAAAAACATAAATATATTTAGCAAGAAAAATCATTTATGCAGATCTGGCAGAAATGGAAAAACATTTTTATAAAAAGATTTACACCATAAATTTGTGCAATTTTTGGCATAGGAGCTAGTCATATCCTAACACACAACATACCTAAAAAATAGTTACAGAGGATATATGGTTTTTGAGATATTGCAGATCTAGGTTTTTCACATTTGTATTCTTCATGCAAAAACTAACAGGAATTAGCCCAGGCCAGAATAACAAAAGTTGTAGGATAATTCACCATGAAGCTAACAAAATTGGTTATACATTTTTCTGATTTTTCTGTGATTTTCTACGCAATTTACAAGAATCAACAAACTCACTTTTACTATTTCAGTTTACCTTTTGCAACGAGGCCCTCGAACTTAAAAGGTTCTTTGCAATGTGGCCCCTAGGGGCGGCCGGCCGGCGCGGGCTGGCCAACTCCGGCGAGCTCGCCTGCGCTCGCGGCCGGGGAGAGGGCGGGGTGAGCGTCTCCAATAGCCGAGGGCTCGATTTTGAGGGTTGGTTGGCCTTGGGGAGACGGCGGCGGGCGCGCGCACCGGCGGCCGGGCGGCGGCCGCCGCCGAGGACCGTGCCGTGGCGCGGCGGGGGGCTCGGCCGAGGGCTTGGCGAGGCACGAGTGGGTGTCCTAGGGGTCGGTGACCGAGGCTAGCCTCGCATGGGTGCTTGGTGGCGGTTGGTTCGGGGGAGGCGCTCGCCGGCGCGTCCGGGCCGAGCGCGCGCGCGCGGCTTCGCTCCTCGCGGCGGGGCGCCGACCCTTTAAATGGCGTGGCGGCCACCGACGCACGCCCGCGATTGCCGAGGCGGGCGCGAGGTCCCGGACCTCGGCCGGCGTGCGCGCCGGGGGGGCGCGGTCGGCGACGACGGCCGACCGGACCACCGGTCCATGGCTTGCTCGTACGGTAGCTCGGTTTTCAGCGCGTTCCCGGTGTCCAAGGTCTCGAGAGACGCGTATGGGCCTTGGGGAGGCGCGGGCCACCTCGGGAACACGCGCCGAGGGCCCGGACGCCGAGGCGGGGCGGCGGCCCGCAACGGGGCGCGCGCGGCGCGCGCGGCGCGCTTGCCGGCGCGCGACGCCGCGGCGCGGCCGCGCTCTGGCGCTGCCCGTTTCGGACTGAGCAACTTCCAGCACGCATTTCTCCCAAAATTTGAATAGAAGTGCACAAAGTGATGAATACAAAAGTTGTAGATCTAACTACCCTCTACAACTTTTGTAAAGGCCGTCTAGTGTTTTTCTCGACGGATTTTGCGAGAACGTCGTGCCAACATTGAATGCGGCTACCGTTCCGGGAAAACAGGAGGTGCTGTCAGTCGATCAAGTTTTTTACCAATTTCCACCCAAAATTTGAAATGCCATTCTACATGAAAGTTGTGTCCCTCAACAAGATGGACAACTTTCATGAATGTAGATTTTGAAGTGTTTAGGTGAATTTTGGAGAACGCGGCAAAAGTTCCGGACGACATTCGCTGACGTCGACGGTTAAGCCGGTTTTGACTGTGTCTTTGGCCAAGGGTTGACTACGGGTGTGTGTAGGCTTGGTCAAGGGGTTCATTGGGGTTTATTGGCGAGGTTTTCGGGGTGATGACCCAGGTTGACCTAGGTTTGACCGGTGTTTGACTGGTTTGACTCGGCTGATCCGGTCATTAGCGTTAATGACGGTAATTAAAAAAACCTGGGGCGTCACAGTCGAGGGCGGAGGGACCACATCACTTGCACGAGTCCACAGCGGATAACCCTATCCGTCCATACGCTGGAGATCACGGGAGCAGCCACGTGGACGCGAAGACGCGGACAACGTGCGCGCGCACCGGCACTGCAGCACGACGTCGTTCGACTCTGTTTCATTTCGTGATCTCGGTTTCAAAATTACGTAACTCCAAAAAGTGTCAACATACTCGAAAATATCCAAAAATAAAAGTTGTAGATGAGTTATAGACCTACAACTTTCACAAGGGGCGGCATATGTTTTGATCAACAGATTTGTGTCAAAAACGTGTTGAACTTCAGGAAAAACTCGGCCCCGAATTACTGTGCGCAGCACCGCCAATTACGAAAAATGTGTCACCAGAAATACGGAACAACTTTTATATTGGCCTATTTTCAACTTCTGTAGTGAAATTGCAGAACATGCAAGAAAACCATTTCAGCTTTTATGGAGCACTTAGGGTTTGACCATGATTTGGGATTTTGACCAAGGTCTTTTGTGCAAATGTGTGCAAAATCATGTCAAACATGTTTAGGAGCCAATTAAACTTGATTAACACAACTAATTAAGGTATTTATGGTGTTACAACCTCCCCTATCCCCTCTGCTCACCCCTTACTGACGGTGAGGAGTGGCGACGGGGCAAGGTGGGGAGGCAGTCGCATGGCGGCAGCGCGAACCATGCACAGCAGAGGCGCGGCCAGGTTGGGAGGCAGTCGCTCGGCATGACGGCGGCAGTGGTGGGTAGCTTAGATGCAGTCCTCTCTAGTACACCACCTCGACCCCTCACTCCAGAAATTATATGAAGCCAGTAAACAAACAAAAAATCCCTCCATCTCCGGTCTCCATGAATTACGGCAGCACCGCTCGAGGGGTCCTCTATCTCTCCCCGTGTTTGATCTGGTGGGTCGTGGCATCTGACGGGTGATGTTGTTGCGGCAGCTGGATCCGGGTTGCTGTGGCAGGGGAGTGGCGTTGGCGGCGGTGAGGGGCAACCGAGACGGCGTGGTAGTGTGGCGGCGGCGGGTCGGGCATGCGTGTTGGTGGTGGCCGGCGGGGCAGCGTTGGTGGGATGCAGCCGGTGGGGCCGGTGGTGGTTCCTAACCGGAGTGACACATGACCACATCACCATCACTTAGCACAACACTTTCAAATCGGTGGTGACGGATGTTTGAAAACGGTGGTGGTAGGACTTTGTGGAGTAGTTATAGAGTGGAGCTTGACAACCCGATTTCGATTCTCGTTGGGTGCATGTTCGTTAGTGATGCAAAGACTACTCTAATCCCCAGCCCCATCTTTTTTTACAAAAATCTAAGCAATGCATGCATCGGACCTGCACGAGGATCAAAATCAGATATGTTCCTAGCAAGAAATACTGAAAAGTTGTTGCCCCTCCGATCCAATCACGGCTTGCGTTGCTTAGGAAAAGAGAAAAAAATCATTTTTTTAAAAAAACTCTAATGCCGCACCCATCCACTTCGCTCCCTTCGCCGCTGCTCCCCTGTTGAACTCGCTGCACCAAACCCTCAGCCGCTCCGCCCACCGCCGGCGACCATGGAGCAACAGCCGCTCATGGGCGTCAGCATGAGCAGATGAAGGCCGAGATGCAGAGGGACATGAAGGATGAAGCAAGATGGCGTGGACGACGTTCCCGATGCGCTGGGGAGGGGCACGAGCACGACCATGATGCTCATGTTCCTGTACCCCACGTCCCCAGTCCCCACCATCACCCACATGCACGCATTTGCGGCGGCGCAATCAGGCACCGGCCGGCCGGCCCACGTGGCTAGCTGGGCACGTATGCATGTGCATGGCTCTTCGCCAAACATCTCGGAGGAGCAGATCGATGAATGCACATACGCTTCTGCTGCAGTACATGGAGAGCAATTCGCATTTGCTCATCGACAGGAAGAGGAGTGGGGGAAGCGGCGGCCGTTCGGCCTGCTCACGCAAGTGTGAGGGCCACGAGCGCGTGCTTGTCGGCGGCCACGCCACACGGTCGAGCTGGCCGGCAGCCCTGCAAGCTGGCTTGCTGGAAGCGGCACGGGCAATCTAGCCAAAGTCCAAAGATAAGACGATTGGAGCTCGCTCGGCGGCGTCGATGTGTAGCTGCTAGTTCTCTAGCTCCGTTGTTTTTGTTTTCGTGTTGATCGTCAACGCGGTGTTGTGGACGGGAGGGAGCGGTGCGCGGATGTGTGATGGGAGGGTTGGAATTGTGGGAGGTACGGACTCACAACAGGAAACTGTGGCTTCGCCAACAGCCCAGAGCTTTCCCAACAGCCAAGACCTGAGCTGTTGGCGAAGAAACTCTTTCCCAACAAGAAAATTCTGCTGTCGGGAAAGAAATCTTCGCCAACAGCCCAAAATCCAATGACCGATGGCAAAGTTCGGCTGTTGGCGAAGGGGTTCTTTCCCAACAACATTCCTGTTGGGAAAGAAAAGTTGTTGGCGAACCCCCGACGCGGCCAAACGGTACCGACGCCGTCCGCTTCGCCAACAGCTTCGCCGTTAGCTGTTGGCAAAGGGAGCAACCCTTCGCCAACAGGGCTACCAAGCTGTTGGCGAAGAGTCTTCTTTCCCAACAGCCTTGTAGGTGCTGTTGGGGAAGATTGCGGCTGTTGGCAAAGAATTTTCATTTTTTTCGAATTTTGAATTCAAACTTTTTGGTAGCCTTGCTACATTGTTTACAAGCACATGGTTAAATGTGGGCCCATTTTGCAACATTTAGCTATATTTCGTTAATTATTTTCGTTCACTTGAATTTTCCGGCATAATTCAAATTTGAACTGCACGTGCGTGAAATAATGAAACTTAGGCGTTCGAAAAATGATATTCATGTCGGGGAGTGTGTTTTGAGGCCGTGTCCCAAAGCTCACCAGAAATTTCGAAGTCTTTGTCCACGTAACACGACGGTCCAGGCGTGGTACAACTGTTTTTTAATTATATAAAATCCAAACGAAGTCGAAAAATCACGAAACTTGTCGGGGTGTCTTGTTATCGCATGTGGAGGCTGCGATAAACATTTGAGAAAGTTTGGAGCAAGTTACCACGTCGGATGATCACATGGTAGAGATGTCTAGGTTTTGAGCATTTGACGCGGCAACTTGCTCAAAACTTTCTCAAATGTTTATCGTAGCCTCCACATGCGATAACAAGACACCCCGACAAGTTTCGTGATTTTTCGATTTCGTTTGGATTTTATATAATTAAAAAACAGTTGTACCACGCCTGGACCGTCGTGTTACGTGGACAAGGACTTCGAAATTTCGGTTGAGCTTTGGGACACGGCCTCAAAACACACTCCCCGACATGAGTATCATTTTTCGAACGCCTAAGTTTCATTATTTCACGCACCTGCAGTTCAAATTTGAATTATGCCGGAAAATTCAAGTGAACGAAAGTAATTAACGAAATATAGTTAAATAGCTCACAACATCCCCAAGTTTTGAAGTTGAGATGTAGTTATAGTAGGAAGGACCCACAAAAAAGTTGAAAGGAAAAAACAAAAATGCAAAAATTCTTTCCCAACAGCCTTGTGATGCTGTTGGCAAAGTGTCTTCGCCAACAACTTTAATACCGTTCGTTGGCGAAGGATGGCGCAAAGAAAATAAAAAAAGGCTTTGCCAACAGCCGCACCTATAGGTCGTTGGCAAAGAACTTTAACCCTAAAACAAAGCGCCCTCCTCCCTCCCCACCGGACCCGCCCCCTCCTTCCCCACCCAACCCGCGCGCGCCGGCCTTCTTCCGGCCGGCGCCGCCGCCCACCCCGTGCGCGCCGTCGCCGGCGGATCCACGCCCCGCCGGCCCCGCCCGCCGACCCCGCCGCTCTCGCCGGCCCCGCCGCGCCCCGCCCACCGGCCCCGCCCCGCCGCCCGCCCCCGCCCCCGCCCGCCGCCCCGCCCGCCCGCCCGGCCCCGCTGTGCCACCACACCGAGTTTCGAGGTAACATTCCATACAAAGCCGTGTTAATTCCCGCAAGATTTCGTTGTGACAAATACTAGCGACTAGTGAACCTTCAAAACGAGTTGGTTATTCTACTTGCCATGCAAATCGCCTTATGGATCTCATTGGTAAACAATCCATTGGTAAACAATCAAAGGTTGGTCTGATATCCTAGATGAGGTGGGTGGCTTTGCGTTGATGTTGATTAGTGAACTAGTCACGAATAGCTAGTGATTGTTGCTTGCACTCCCAATTTCGCAGATATACAATAATCTCTTGTAGACAGACACTGTTTTGTAGTTAATTTAGTATAACTTATAATTAGAGGTGTCTGATTAGAGCAAGAATGCCTGATGATGGTCAGGATACACTAAGCTTTTATTGGTTAGGCTCTAATGGATGTCTTAATGATTAGTTCCTTTTCATATAAAGTCCTAGCCGTATGTGCTTCTTTGGAAAATGGGGTGCATATATATATATATATCAAGTGATCACATGCTTCTATATCTGTTACTTAAGGCCAATTATTTCACTATCTCAGATTATTTTCTCGCAGAGGGCATCTCATGGTGGGGAGGAGATCAACGAGGTGGTGGGGTACGCCCTTTGTCACAAGGGCGAAGCGAAGGACCTGGCCAACAGGTGGAACCCGGAGGACGGGCCAGACGCGTACACCAACGCGAACGTGCAGCCCAAGCTCGTCGAGTACAACGCTATGTTTCGCCAGAGCCATCCGGAAGAAGACAAGGACCCCTTCAAGGAGCCCCTAGACATGGAGATCGTGATGAGGTTGGGAGGAGGGAAGCAGCACGGCTCCTACTGGATGGCCAATAGCGCCATCAGCCCGTCCACTACTCCCACGCTGAGGGAGATTCGAAAGGCCGGGTCCAGTAGCTCCTCCGGCATTCCAATAGCGCCCCGACGGCCGACCACGTACCAGCAGATGGAGGTAAGTGCGGTTTCATTCATTGTGCACTCGTTTCAAACACCTTGGCTTCACATACCATGCGGGTGTAATATTGCGGAGCCGGGTTCCGGGAGATGATGCCGGCCCGGTGGCGGCCCGGGACGCGGCCCACCGGCGAGCTTAGCGGTTATGGCGGGGCACTACCGGCGTCGGATAGCGGACTCCGGCCGGCTTCGTCAAGTCCAAGTTCCGGACGAGCAGAGTTTCCTCCCTCGCTCTTTGCTGCACCACCACTCCCAGTGCCTCCTCCTGTTCACACTCCAGTGAGTATATTACCTTTTGCTTTAGCTTGTGCGGCCATCCTGCAGGTACTAATTACATCACTTGTCCTTTGTGCAGGCTCAGTCGGCGGGTTCGAACCCGACTCCAGGTGCTAGCCTTCCACCAGGTCTTTCTCCACAACACCCGGCCTACCCCACACAGCCCTACACGTGGGCTCCACCGTCGCAGACCTACTCGTCGTGGCCGGGGGCGTAGACGCAGCGGGGGCCTCGCCCGCCCTACAGGCACTACGACCCGCCACAGGGGTCAGGGTGGACTCAGGCACAGCCACAGCCACAAGCTCAGTCAGGGTGGTGTGCGTTGGAGCAAGGTGGGGGTGCTGGGACCTGCGGGGACCGGCGCGGGACCCCTGGGGACGGCGCCACGAGCTAGGTACCTGTGACTACCTCTTATGGACTAGTAGCGATGCATGTTAGACCCCCGGACATGTATGTTGGACTTGTCGGACATTTTGGACATGTATGTTGGACATCCTGGTGTATGTTGGACATGTATGCACTCGTTTCGTGACTTTATGTGTATTATGGACATGTATCGAAGGATTTGATGTGTGGATTCATGTTGAGATCGAAACCGATGCCGAAATGTGGTTCATATGCTATATTATTGATATATATGTGGTATTCTGGTTCATATGCTGATGTGTGGATTTGATGTGTGAATTAAATGCTAGAAAAGAGAAAAAGGGGGGGGGGGGAATTCCCAGCTTTGCCAACAGCATGGGCCAAAGCTGTTGGCAAAGCTGGGCTTTCCTCACCAGCCTTCCCAGCTTTGCCAACAGCTTTGGGCCAGGCTGTTGGCAAAGATGAGCTTCCCCTGGAGCACGCGCCCAACTTTGCCAACAGCCTGGCCCAAAGCTGTTGGCAAAGCTAGCTGTTGGCAAAGCTGGGCTTCTTTGCCAACAGTCTTATCCAGCGGATTTGCCAACAGCTTCGACCGATGCTGTTGGCAAAGCTAGATGTTGGCAAAGCTGCCATTCCCTTTGCCAACCGGACTTTGCCAACAGCCGTCACTTCCCTGTTGGCGAAGGTAACAACATCCGAGCTGACGGCGTCCCCTCTTCGCCAACGACACACATGGCTGTTGGCGAAGCTTTCCCAACAGGGCCGGAGTTTCTGTTGGCGAAGAGCTCTTTCCCATCACTTAAAATGCCAACGGTTCTTTCCCAACAGGAACTCGAAACCCTGTTGGGAAAGCCTTCGCCAACAGGGTTGGAGTCTTCGCCAACAGCTTAGCGCTGTTGGCGAAGCACGCGTTTCCTGTTGTGACTCTCGCGTCAAGCGTACGATCACGACAATCACGAACTCTCGGGAAAAAGGGGTGGTGAGTACAACATGTGGGTAAGGTAGAGATATGGTGACAAAAACATTACGATTTTCATGTGGGTAAGGTAGAGATATGGTGACAAAAACATTACGATTTTTTTGGTAGAAACGCTCACACAATTGTGATTTGATGGGTCTTCCACCGTATCCACTCCTCCAAATATATGACGGGTGGGTCTGGCGTGAGGGATAAGAGGGGTCCGAGTTGGGTGAGAAAAGTTTTCAAAAGAGCTCGTTCTTTTTAGTGTAGACGATACAACCGTTCATCTTCTCCCACCGCAAGCTGGGTGGAACTATTACACATGGTGTTAAAGTTTAGTCCCATTGAATCTTCGGATAAAGCTGGGTGGAACTATTACACATGGTGTTAAAGTTTAGTCCCATTGAATCTTCGGATACTAGCATTGAAAGGATAAAATGTGAGCTAATTATAAAACTAATTCACATATGGACACTAATTGTTAAGACGAATCTATTAATTAACCTTAATAAATCTATCATTAGCAGTAAACAACACATATTTACTATGTCACAACATTGTCAAATCATGACTAATTATAGGTTAAATAGATTCGTCTTGAATTAAAATTAGTCTTCATGTGTGCATTTAGTTTTAAAATTACTCTATATTTAATACTTCTAATTAGCATCCGAATTGTGTCAGGGACTAAAATTTTTACGTGACCCCTACATCTACGCTTGTAGTACTAGACTAGTACTCCCTCCGTCCCACAAAAATTGCAATTCTAACTTTTCTAGGACAGATTAGTGGTGGCGCGAAAAGAATCTAGTACCCATATTTTTAGCCACATGCAGTAAGTTTTGACATGCAAATTAGATCTGATTACTTAATTAGATACTCCCTCCATCCCGCAAAGAATGTCCACTTTGACTTTTTTCAGTCAAATCATTTTATGTTTGACTAAGTTTATATAAAAATATATCAATACTTTTGATGTCTAACAAGTTTTATCAGATTCATTATGAAATGTATTTTGATACCATACCTATTTAATGTTATAAATATTCATACTCTCCATTATAAACTTAGTCAAAATTCAAATAGTTTGACTGAAAAGAGTCAAAGTGGACACTCTTTGCGGGACGGAGGGAGTAGGTAATTAGATCTATTTTCTAGATTGCACTCTTTGTGGGATTTATTTCAAATCCTAGGATTGCATTCTTTACAGGACGGAGGGAGTAGAGAGAAAGGAAAGGGGGAGTAACATTAATGTGGGTGGGCGTGGCTGGAACTTGAAGATTAGATTATATTCCTTCACGCTGAGCATGTATCACATCCTAACCTTGTTAAAAGTTTGTGTTTCTTTCTTTTTTTTTGTCATAATGACTTGGTAAAAAAATTGTGCTAAAATTTTCACAGCTTACTGAAAAAAGAAAAAGAAAGAAAGCAACACATAATATTAGAAAAAAACTAACTCAACATAAATACTAGAACACATGGTGATCGAGTTTACATCAACACACAAGCACATGACCATCTTACAATCATGAGCTCATGGCACCCAAAACAAGATCTACTAGAGTCCACACTACAACAAATTTGTAGATGGCTTCATATATAGGATTCAGGTTGGTGGGGGTAGGGGGGCACGAGCCTCCCTGTTGGCTCCACCACTGGGCAGAAGATTGACGCGTCCAATTCAAATATACGCAACCATGTCTACAACGAAGACGACAAAACACACACCAGATGGCATGTAGTTGAACACAATATACCAGACCTGAAGCACATACTTGCTAGTCTCATAAAAGATTCCCATGGCATGGTATGTGCAAGCAAACAGAACAAAGGCTTGGCGATGTACTTCAGACAATGCGTAGCAACTCAAAGGATTGACGATGTATGTTAGACAATGTGTGGCAAAGGACAACATAAAAAGCAGCACAATGTACGCAAGAAAGGGTGCTAAGTGTCGAGTGATCTCGTGTCGACGCTTGGGCATTTGTGCACGACGTGTTCTGGCGCTAAGTGACATCGGTGAGCTCGAGACGCGACCACTGTCCACGCTGAGGAGTAGAGGACGACATTCGGCAGTAGGTGACACTAGTGAGGCTGCAACCGGGTAGCGTTAGGTAGTGCTAAGGCGAGACTAGCGATGGCGTGGTGGTCACATGGAGTGCTTGAGACGTGCGTCGCATGCGAAGAGCACCATGATGAGGTGGCTCGCGGTGGCGAAGGCCGGAACATGGATATGCATGCCGATTGGTAATACCAACCAGAGATAAAGGAATCTCTTTACTCCCGGTTCTTTTACCCGAGATCAAATGAGTGTATTTTGTATCTTAAATTAGTTTTGGTTGGACTTTAGGTCCATAAGAACCTTTCCAACCGAGACTAAAAGTTGATTATCTAGCTACCCGTGTGAGGTGGGTCGCTGACCAGGAAGTCCGAAACATGGGTGTGCATGCCTGTGTAGAGGTTGAGACGGTAATATCAATTTAGCAATCGTGCATGAGCCCGAGTCGGAGTGATCGATTATTGCACGAGCTGGAGAGCACTCTCCTTTCTTTTCTTATGTTTCTTTTGCTATGGAAAGTTGCTCCCAATAGAAAAGTAAGTTATACAGTATGTACAACTTGATATTTTTTTACAAAATGTTGTCCTTTTTTTTGACAAGTTATGCACATAATTTTTTTCTCTTCAAATAAATTTTCTTCTTTCGGATAAGTTTTGTGTATAACTTTGTTTTATATGTGAAAGTTATATATAACATTTTCTCTTTTTTTTCTGCACGAGTTTTTCTACGTGAAAGTTATGTACACAAAGTTATATGGGTAACTTTTTTTAAGGAAAAGTTATGTGCATAATTCTTTCTACTAGGAAAAGTTATGAGTATAATTTTTGCTATAGGAAAAAATTATGTGTATAATTTTTTGCTACAGGCAAAGTTATGTGCATAATCTTTTTCATTTTTGTGTAAGTTATGTGTATAAATTTTTCAGCAGAATAAGTTGTGTGCATAGTTTTTATTTCTATAAATTTACTACGTGTACAAATTATGCATGCGAGTTGGAAATGTAGAAGAATATGAGAATGTGGAAATAACGCCTGATGCCGCTTCAGCGTGTCGTGGGGGAACCAGGCTGTCATGCATGCGTCGCCGAGGTGGAGGCAGCCCTGCGCGCGTTTCTGCAGCCCAGCCACTAGGACGCTGATCGACGAGAGGTCATATGTTCTGCTTCTGCGTCAAGGAGAGGGACGTCCTCGTCATCCCCGCCGGCGCCGTCATCTACTCAGCCAACACGCACGACTCCAAGTCGTTCCGCGTCGTCATGCTCCTCAACCCCGTCTCCACCAAGCTAAGGGGCGTTTCGAGGTTGTCATGCATGCGTCGTCTATCGTCCGCTTCTTGCGCGTTTGGTCTGATTGCAGAGAGGGCTGAAATTTTTTGAACCAACCACACAATATAGTACGAGTTGCATTGATATAGTAGAAAAAAATACAAAATTACACCCCTGAGAGATTATAGGTAGGAAAAGAAAACGAAATAGAAAATAAACTCACCCAGTTGGATTGGAACATTAACGCGGGTAAGTACACAAAGTGCGGATTGGTTGGATTGGGACATCAACACGGTCACGACACTCCACTCAAAGAGGCAACAAAAACCGAAGAAGTGAATAAGTGCGGCGCCCACCGACAAAACACTCATAACAATCGTCGAGAACCCACGGAGACCTTGCGACGATAGAGCCCCAAGAGAAACAGGCCGCACCACACTAAGAAGGCCGCCGCCATTGTCAAACCTGTTTTTCCAAAGAAAACCAAGTGAATAACTATATGCATGCCAGGATCAAGTTTCATGCATATAGTGACATATAAGTGTATACAGAAACAGTATCACGAAAGAAAAAGGGAGATTATCAGAGATTTACGCTTTATCCTGGAAACGAAGGCTCCAAACATCACAGACAGTCGACTGGGGGTTGCGTACGCCTAGAACTCCAAAACATCTTCACAAGACTTCATAGTAGCATCCTCTTTCTGAGCAACAATGTTTATAGCAAGGGTGGGCACTTGTCGTACTCAGCAAGTGTGAGGAAAGTATGAATGCAAAGGCTTTGTAGTGGACTGGCTCAAAGCATTTAGCAATTTTAGTTGGTCAAATTTTATTAGCACTTGATTACTAATAAAGTAGAAGTGTATATCAACCCACATTAAGCATAAAGATGAGAAATACGCCATAAGCATATGGCAAGAATAACCAGAGAGCACGATTTAAGTCCATCTTCAAGTTCAGTTATCATGTGAGGGTCCAGGCCGCTCTTGACCGTGAGCACGGCTAATCGATTAGTTTTACACTCTGCAGAAGTTCTACATCTTTACCCACAAGTCGCGTAAAAGTCCCGAAGAACTTTGGACCCAACCATGCGATGCCGGCCAAGCATCATACCACACTACTGAGGTGTGATTGCATAGGGACGCTACGAGGCCTTTACGAAGATCCCCTAGTGCAGGCTGCCCGCTAGGTTACCTGATCAGCGCAGCGTATAAAGCTCCCTGGCGAGTACCGTGTCTTAGCCAAGCCCAACTCCCCGCCAAAGCAGGTCCATACGCCATCTACCGTCAGCCCCAGCGACAGCGCAGGCGCATGCGAAGGGGGAGGTGGGAGGGGTGGGGGTCGCGAGAGCGAGGGGGCGGGGGGGGGGGGGGGGGGGCGGTAAAGAGAGGGCTGAAATTAATATACTCTTCTTCTCCGACAGAAATTCTTCACCATCGACGGCGAGAGCCCGGAGTCGTTCTTCAGCGACAACATTCTCCAGGCCGCGCTTAACGTATGTGTCACGTCTTTCTTTGTTTCAGAACCTTTTCTTCATCTTCTTTAGCACATGGTTGATGTTGATGAGACCCTGATTAACCATAAGTGCGACTCCTTTCTGTTGTCGATCTAGACTCGCCAGTGTTGGAGTTCCGGCCGTCACCAGGAACCTGCGAACACCAGCACTCACGCACACGAACGCTAGACCCAAGAACAGAGAACAAATACAGGGGATTTTTTGGTGCTGCAAAACTGGCAACGTTTTCTACTATTGATTGCTGAATAAATAGAGATTACAAACTCCTAGTCGTGGCCATAATCGGCCCTACAAGCGCAGCATGGCGCTACAACAGACGTGCCATCCCATGTCCAACGAACACCCCGTGTAGCTCCTGAAGACGCACTCAGCACATTCCCATGCATGAGCTCCCTACAGACTCGTTCAGCTTAACAACCGTCTGACTTATTCAGCTAAGACACAAGCACACACACGTGAGCATCAGGATTTACACAAACATTCTCCTCCTAAACCTGATGCTAAAACTTGATGTTGACGACGCCAATTCGAACGCGCAGCTCCTGGAACTTGACACGAGCAAGTGACTTCGTCATGATATCTGCAAGCTGGTCACCCGTTGGAACCTGCTGCAGAACAATCCTCCCATCCTCCACACACTTTCTGATGTAGTGATACTTGGTCTCTATGTGCTTACTCCTTTCATGGTGGACAGGATTTCTTGCCAAATCAATGGCCGATTTGTTATCAACCTTGAGAGTTGGTGCTCCAAGATTGCCTCCAACTTGATCTTTCAGCAACCGAGCCAACCAAACTCCCTGACAAGCACCATAGGCAACTGCTACATACTCATCTTCACATGAAGACAATGCCACCACTTTCTGCTTCCTAGAATTCCAAGTGATTGGGCTTGCTCCAAGACAATACAACATGCCACTTGTGCTCTTCCTATCATCAACATCACCAGCATAATCACTATCACTATAGCCAATGAGTTGATGATCACCCTTCTTCCCTCTGCTATATAACACTCCAAGGTCTAGTGTCCCAGCCACATACCTAGCAAGTGCTTCACAACCAAGCGGTGATCCTCCCTCGGCTTATCCAGGAATCTGCTCACATAATTGACAGCAAAGGTAATGTCAAGCCTTGTGTTCATCAGGTAACACAGGCCTCCAACTAAACTTCTGTACTCTGTGGCACTCACCAGAGGACTATCACTCTCCTTGCTCAACTTCATCCTTGACTCCATAGGGACTGCACAAACATGGCACTCAGACAGACCACTCCTCTCCACTAGTTTTGCTGCATAGGATGCCTGTCCAATTTTGATTCCCTCTTCTGTCTGCTGAACCTCAAGGCCAAGATAATATGACAGTAGGCCCAAATCACTCATATTGAACATCTCTTTCATCTCTACCTTGAACATACTGATCCTAGAGTGCCCTGTGATGATCAGATCATCCACATACACTCCAACTATAAGCTTCTCCTCACCTGTGCTACGAATGTACACGCTATGTTCAGCCTCCCTCTTCTGGAAACCAAGTGCCAGCAATGTGCTGTCTAATTTAGCATTCCAGGCCCTGGGTGCTTGTCTCAAGCCATAGAGTGCCTTCTTCAGCTTGAGAACCTTGTGCTCTGCACCTTGAACAACATATCCTTCAGGCTGAGCAACATACACCTCCTCCTGCAGATCTCCGTTTAGGAAGGCGCTTTTCACATCCATGTGATGCACCTCCCATCCCTCATGAGCCGCCACAACCAGTAAAACCCGAACAGATTCCAATCGAGCAACTGGAGCAAAGACTTCAGTGAAGTCAATACCTGGGCGTTACACATATCCCTTGGCCACCAGGCGCGCCTTATGCATCACGATCGCGTCGTGCTCGTCCCTCTTGACCTTGAAGACCCATTTCAGGCCAATCGGCTTGTGGCCAGGTGGAAGATCGACGAGGTTCCAGGTCCTGTTCTCCTCGATCGACTGCATCTCCGCCTCCATAGCACGCCTCCAGCACTCTTCCTTCTCCGCTTCCTTGAAGGATGTCGGTTCTTCTGCTGATGTGAACAACAGCCCCCCACCGTCGAGTACACGAGGTATCGGATCCGGCGGAGACTCGGGTCCCAGCACGTGGTCGAGCTTGCGGAAGCGTGCAGGGGCATCGTCGTCGTGCTCAGCATCTAGGAGCTCGTCGAAGTTGCTCGGTGGCGACACGAGCTCGACGGGTGTAGATGAGATCGTTGTTGCTCTTGGCGTCGTGAGCCTGCTCAACACAGCGGGCGCGCTCTGTGGTGCTCCTGGTGTCTTGAGCATGCTCGGTGTCGTGGGTGCGGGAGGAAAGTTCGTAGCAGCAGGGCTCCTCCCTGCTGGCTCACCCCCAACGACCTGCTCGATGTGCTCTAGGTACTGGATGACGAACTCCTCCTCGCCTCCATTCCCAGCTTCTTCTGCCTCCACGCCCCAGTCCCACTGGGTGCCTTCGTCGAACACCACATCACGTGTCACACCCACGCGCCCATCCACAGGATTGTACACCCTGTAGGCCTTGGATCCCGCCTCATAGCCGACGAAGATCATCGGCATGCTCCGGTCCTCAAGTTTCTTCAGGTGGGGCTTCGTGTTCTTGACATGAGCAATGCAGCCAAAAATACGGAAGAAGCTCACCGCTGGGCGTTCGCCGTGCCACGCCTCGTAGCGTCTTCCCGTCGAGGCTGCGCGTCGGTGATCTGTTGAGGATGTAGACCGCCGTGTTCATGGCCTCACCCCAGAACATCCCGGGGAGCCCCTTCGCCTTCATCATGCTCTGCGCCATACCTACCACCGTCTGGTTCCGACGCTCCACGACCCCGTGCTGTTGCGGCGAATACGGGACCGTGAGTTGCCCCTGAACGCCCGCCTCTGCGCAGTATTCCCCGAACTCCATCGAGGTGAACTCCCCCTCGGTCGGTGCGCAACACCTTCAGCTTGCGGCCTGACTCCAGCTCTGCCGCCACCTTGAATCGTCGGATGGCCGCTGGCGCCTGGTCCTTGCCTGCAAGAAGATAGAGCCACATGTACCGGCGTGTCGTCTACCAGCAGCAGGAAGTAGCGGTTGCCGCTTAGTGTCGTCGAAGTGATGGGCCCGCAGATGTCCCCATGCACCAGCTCGAGAATGCCGTCAGCTCTGCGCCGTGCCTGCGATGGGAACGGGCTCCTCCTCTGCTTCCCGGCCAAGCAGCTGTCACACAACTAATCAACATGATCAATTGGTGGCAGCCCCCGAACCATGTCACCGCTCTGGAGCTTCTTCAACGCCTGGAAGCCGATGTGGCCGTACCGCTGGTGCCAGAGCCACACCGTGTCCGCCTTGTGCGCCGTCAGGCACACTGGGCGCGCGATGTTGAGGCGGAGAGTGTACAGCCGGCTGGGGGAGCGCTGCACTCGAGCAAGAAGACGACTCTGCTCGTCGCGGATCCGCATCACCCCGTGCTTGACATGGATGTTGTAGCTCTCTTCATCCAGTTGACCGACGCTGATGAGGTTGGTGTCGAGGCGCGGGATGTAGTAGATAGCGTTGAGGCGGTGGTGCTCCCCATTCTTGCAAGAGAACAGCACCACCCCGCGTCCCTCGACCTTGACCACCGAGCCGTCGCCGAACTGCACCGTCCCGACCATGCCGTGGTCGAGCTCGGAGAAGACAGCCCGCGACCCGGACATGTGATTGGTCGCGCCTGTGTCGAGGTGCCAGAGCTCGCCGCCGACGACACCTCTGTCGTATGGACCTCCCTGGGCCCACTACCTCGGTGGGTACCAGGACCGACTACTTGGTGGGCCCCTGGGACTACCCGCCTTGTGCTGCACGGTACCTGATGGCGTGAGGCGCAAGGACTATGGTGGAGAAGTACTCGGATAGGAAGCTATACATACCATGTACTGTGTAGAGGACTCCTAGACGTACACGACTAGTACTCTCTCCCTAAACCGACCTGTAACCCTACCTCTTGGACTATATAAGGCGAGGCAGGGACCCTTCTCTCTGAGATTACGCATCATCTTATAATCACATCCAATCAATCCAGAGCTACGCAGCATACAGGACGTAGGGTATTATGCACCTCGCGGCCTGAACCTGTCTAAATTGTGTGCCACGTGTCTCTTCCTTTGAGTTACTGATCTCGGCGAGGCCACATTCATCTACCTCGGGTACTCCCCTTGGTAGGTTGCCGGTCTAAAACACCGACAACTGGCGCGCCAGGTAGGGGATCTCACCGAAGATCATATGGCGAACTCGACGACTTCGAGCTTCATGAAGCCAACCGTCGCCTTCAACCACGGCGACACCTTTGTCTTCGGCTCCTGGGTCTGCAATGCTCACGGCGCCGGATCCTTCCAACGCCGCCTCACCATGCCGCCCAACCCGAAGACTGGGCTCGTGACGCTTCCCGAAGTAGTCACGGGCAATCTCGCCGGAAAGTTCGGCGAAATTTCGCTCTACAACCAACACGCCGACTTCGAGCTTGGATTCGACTCCAACTCAAACTCGACGTCCCCGTGGGCTATCATATGCGAGTCGGTTACCCAGCCATCGCGTGCGCACTCCCCACTCCGTGAGCGCTTCACACGCGGCCCGCGCAACGTCAGCAGGACCCACGCGAAGGCTCCTACTGCGCGCCGGGCCGGGAAGGAGATCGTACCCGAGTACGACTCGGACTCCAACACCGTCCCCGGCTACAACTCGGACTCCAACCCTCTCTCCGGCTTCTACTCAGACTCCTCCTACGAGTTCGACTTCGGGTTGGACCCTGATGAGCCCGAGTCCGAGAACAATACTATAGAGCAACCCCTGTCAGGACCAGCTTCCGGCCTGGTTATAACATCTACACCCGCCAGGAGATTCGTCTACTGACTAGACCGCAAGCCCACAGACCTGACAGGAGGGAACTCACGCTGCGTCGCCTACCTCGACTCACTTCCCTTCCAGGAGGGAACACTGCTTGCCCCAGCTGGGGAGCACACTCCGACAGAGGTGGCAACCAGTGACTCCAGCCTTGGCTCTCCTGATCGGCAAGTCTTCATGACTACCAACGAGACGCCAGGGCCCTCAGGGACAGTCCCTGACCGATATCTCGAGGATGTCTCAGCGAATGAGTTGTCCGCCAACGCGCCCGCCGACGAGACCGACGCCAACAGGGACGCTCGACGTGAATGCAACAGAAAGCGGAACGAACGGCGCCGACGTCTCCATGAGTCCCTTCCCATCTGGAACCTCGCGGAAGCACTTGACCAAGTCGAGAGCCGGGTGCACACTACCCTAGAGCAATGCCTCATGTCTATCACTACGATAGCACTTCAGGCTTAGGGGATGCGCGCGGGAGAAGTCATCGCCAAGCTCGCGGAGGACGCTTACTTCATGCGAGTCAACAACAGGGTCACTCAAGTGCTCCCCGTCAGGAACCGCCAGCAAGACAATGAAGACACAAGCCGTAGTGCGCACATCGGTCGCAACCGCACTCGTCGGAGCTACTAGCTAACCCCAACCATACTTGGGCAACAGCCGGAGGACCCTCTCATGGTGGCAACAGCGCCGGTGGCGACCGGGAGATCATCCCTCATCATGATCCTGGCGGTGGACGCAGCGACGGCGGGAGCTCCAACCATGGGGCTGGCAGGAGAGCCGGGGGCGGAGGCGACCGCGGCGGCCGAGGCCATGCGAACAGCCACACTTCCGGAGCCTCACGTGGCGGTTTCGACGCCCGCTAGAAGATCGAAGAACTTCGGCGCAAGAAGTCCTCCACGGTAGGCGATAATGATGGCTTCCCCGCCTTCTCTGCACGGCTTCACAACCTACTTCTCCCGGAGAAATTCAAGCCTCTGGGGATCACCAAGTACGACGCGAAGCAGGATCCAGTGCAGTGGCTCAGATGCTACGCCCTCTCCATTGAGAACGCTGGTGGCAACAACGACACAAAGTGCCTCTACTTCCCCTTCTGTCTAGATAAAGCCCCGCTTACATGGCTCGAGTAACTCGAGAAGTACTCGATCGACAAGTGGGATCAGCTGAAGGAATAGTTCGCCAGCAACTTTGCGAGCGCTATGGGCCGCTCGGGTACTCGCATGGACCTGGCAATGGTGAATCAGGAATAAGGCGAGACCCTTCGCAAGTACATGCGACGCTTTTTCGACAAGGGCGCCACCGTAGTCGACGTCTGCGACAAGGAGGTCATCGACCTCTTCCAAGACGGTCTCTATCACTGTTGCACCTTCGAAGACTTCGGTCGTCGCCGCCCGAGCTCCATCACCCACCTCAAGGACATGATCACCTCCTGGGCTGATGAGGAAGACAAGGCTAACGCCAAGTTCGATGCCATTCGTGGCAAGAGCAGGCAGAACACGGGCAGCAACAGCAACAACAACGGGAACCGAGGCGGTCGCAGCAACAACTACTCGAGTCCCAATCGCAAGCGCAAGCCAGACAACACCGTCGCGGCTATCCAGCGCCCTGCGAAAGACAACTCGAAGAAGACCTCCGGCGGCTTCAAAGACTTGCTGAAAGAGAAGTGTCTGTGGCATCTGGACGACAACCACACCACCGAGCAGTGCTACCAACTCCGGCGAGCACTCAAGGATATTCCAGAGCCACAGCACCCTCACGACAAGATAGGCAAGAAGAAGGCGGACGAGGGCAACAACGACTTCTAGGAACCCAACAAGACGGTGAACGTCCTCTTCAGCGGACTTCCCAACTGACGGGCTCAGAAAGCCACTCGTTGAGAAGTCATGAGCATTGAACCAGCGGTTCCGACCCCTCTCCGATGGTCGGAGGTACCCAATACCTTCTCCTGCGCGGATCAATGGACAAGCTTCTCTGAACCAGGACGGTTCCCACTCGTCCTGAAGCCGATGGTCGCGGGCTCCAAACTCAACAAGGTCCTCATCGACGGCGGAAGCGGGCTCAATGTCCTTTTCACCAAGACCTTAAAGAAGATGAAGCTCGACATCACCCACATGCTCACCAAGAGCACCTCGCCTTTCTACGGCATCGTCCTCGGGAACGCGGCTATCCCACTTGGCTCAGTGGTTCTGCCAGTTACCTTCGGGGAAACAAGGGACAACTACCGTACTGAGTACGTCAAGTTTGAAGTCGCGGACTTCGAGACGTCCTACCATGCCATCCTCGTGTTGACGGTTAATAGTTATATCAAAGTTCGTTTGTGACTTGCAAGCGTACAAGTCTCCCGTCGTAGTCAAGGGACCCTTCTTCCCTCGAGTGGTGAACCCAAGGTATCGAATCCGTGGAACAAATGTGTGACGCAAAACTCAATCTAATAAAGCCAAGTAACTTCAATCTTCGATAAAAGAAACCCTAATGCATCTAAGTAAAAGACACGAAACGAATCTAATCTACTAAAGACCGGAGAAAACAAAGTAAGATTGGGTAGATAAACCGATCTAGAGGGATCGGGGTAAGCCTTTTGTTGAAGTTCCAAGCAAGAGAAGAAGTAGCAAATCGAATCTTATAAGAAGCGTCTTTAAATCGTGGTTTCCCGTCCAAATCCGAAAACATCCACCTTTCGGAACCCCCGTTCTGTCACAATGTATCCCTATTCATGCGGGGAGCTTAGGGCGAGTCAAAAGACAAGTCAAGATTCTTTCAGAAGATCCGGCGTGTACCTCTAGCCACCACGGCTACAAGAACACCCTATGTAATCTATCTCGAGAATAGAATTGGAATAAGCAAAACCGGTCGAAAAACGAAATCTTCGAGGAAACACTTGATCGCTAGGAAAAGATTCAACTTGATAATTCAACTATAACAATGATACATACACAAGATCACCACCGGGATCCTTCCTTGATCTTGCTTCTAGCTCCGGGAACTCCGACGTGGTCTTCCGTGCAAGGTTCCCACGTCGGCTAGGGAAACCCTAGTCAACTAGCTCGACCCTCTCCTCTCCGAGATGGTGTCCCTCTCTTCTCTGCTCCTCGGCGGCCGATGACTAATTCTCCTCTGCGTGTCTCTCGGTCAGGGGGCTATAAATAGCCCGATTGGCGGCTAGGGCAAAGGAGGGGGCAAATGGGCCCTAGATGGGCCTGGGCCGACCGGACTGGGCCGGCCGGCCTGGGCCCATCCAGGCCCAGCCCGAGGCCTCCTTTGCTCTACGTCGGTTCCCTTGCTTCCTGGATGTTTCCCCCTTCGCATGCGAGTCCATGTCGTCGTTTCTCTCCGAATTGGACTCAACTCCTTGTCTTGCAAGATTCGACACTTTTTTTGGTCGGGTCCTCGGAGTCTGTCGTCTTCTCGGATCAAGTCCCTGGCTTCTTGGAGTTAAGTTTGCTTCGTTGCATGACTTGTACGGGGCTTCAAGGTCTTGTCATGAGGTGCTTGATGAACTTATCCCGAAATTCTTGCATTCAACACTAAAACCCTGCATAAACATTAAACTCCAAAACCGACATGCACACGTGAACTTGTTATACCACGGGGGTTAGCACCAATGGATAAGGTATAAAACTCATGCCAACACCGAAGGTAAACTCATAGCTAGGTTGACGGATTTTCACCGTCAACATCTCCCCCATGCTTAAACCTTGCTCGTCCTCGAGTAAGCCTTCGATGGATATCATCATTGCCAAACATTGTTTAAACCTTGCACTTGATCATACATGAGAAAACATAATGCTCTCAAAATTTTAATTCATTAAAGTTCCATAATGTACTAGCCTTCATCTCTACGGAGGGTAGATTCTTATTAAGCTTATCCCACAAGTATTAACATGCTCACAAAGTTTAAATTGATCTCAGAATTTTTGAAATAAAGAACGAGACAAAGAAAAGCTAAACCAAGTTCACAAGTTTAAATCATCTCGTATATTGCTCATGAACTCTCATCTCACTTGTCTCTCAAGCCTATATATTCTACTCCTTTCCCTCTCATAACATATATGTGTGATAGGCTTTATATGGAGCTTTGGGAAAGTTTAGTCCTAACAAGATTTTATAAATGAGGTGTTGTCAAAACAAGACAAGCTTCTCATGGTCTTACCGAGACTCGTCAAAAAGGTCATTGGAAAATAATGTTAAATCAAGGAGGGGAAAGAGAAAAATACACACACTTTTAGATGAGTGGACATGTGCAAATGGCAAAGAGTGATCCCGAGGCACAAAGGAAGTCCTCGTTATCGGATTGCACATGGTTGGAAAATGAGAATGGATCTTTTAAACTTGAAGCCTTGAATGCATTCTTAGAGAACCGGGGAGTTCACTTTACGCATACTCATATTTTTTCTCTTTCTCATATTTCTCATTCTTTTCTTTCTTTCTTTCTTTCTTTCTTTCATTCATTATATATATATATTTTTTTCTTTCTTGAGAGACCTTCACCTTGGAAGTCATGTTCATCGCCGAATTTTTTTCATTCATCATTTTATTTTTTTAAAAATACTCCCCTTCGAACTCTAAAACTGCACCGTACCTACCTCCTCCCCCATGCTTAGACGTTGCTCGTCCTCGAGCAAAGAGGCGAAAAATAAGGTTGGTACAGAAATATTTTTCCTTGGAGAGATACTTGAAATCTTCAATGTCGGCACCGTCTTGTGATCTTCCTTGAATTGATGATCCATTCTCAACAATAGGTTGTGGTCAAGGAGGTAATCACAAAAGATGATATTTGGTTTAAGGGTGGATATCCGGCGAAGTTTGTGAGATCTCCAATGCGGGGATACACAATGCACGGATAAAAGGCTAGCAAAAAGATAGATACGCAAAAACGGAATGACCAAATTTGCTTCTTAGTCTCGGGCCGAGAAATCATGGCCTGCAATAACTCACTCAAAAATAAATCTTGTACACTAAGGTTTATGCACTCAAATATATATTAGGCTTTGGATAGGTTGAGCAACACACAAGTGATATTTGTGACAAGGTTAGCGATATTTTTGAGCATAAAAGACATCTTTAATCTATTCATAACTTGAGAGCACATAAAACACTATGGGTCTTTATTTTAATCATAACCTCCGCTGAAGATTAAGCTAGCATTTAAATAAATTCAGATTTGTATTTTTAAGAGAGCACTAGCTTAAACATGCATAGATCAATTACAAAGATGAACAAAGCTGCAATTATAATCATATATCATCATGGCACAAATTTTTGAAACTTTTCCAATGATATAATCAAGGTGGTGTCTTTATTAATGATGACATCAAGTTGAAATACAAACTGAAAATAAACAAACATGCCTGCTGAAATTTAAATAAAAACAGAAAATACTACGCAAACACACATAAGCAAAAGCTGAAAATTACAGAGAAAAAGAAAAGAAAAGAAAACTAAAGTTCCTAAATCTTCTAGTCCTCCGCCGGTGGTTGATGTTGATGATCTTGATAGTAATACCCTTGCTCATAATATGATTGGACATTTCCCCCGACGAATTGATTTGGCTCCACAAGGTGAAGACGTCCGAGCTCAAAGGCAATATTTGCATTGCCTTCA
The DNA here is from genome assembly GCA_947561735.1 of Cenchrus americanus. NCBI lineage: Eukaryota > Viridiplantae > Streptophyta > Magnoliopsida > Poales > Poaceae > Cenchrus > Cenchrus americanus. The sequence goes on from OX387240.1 coordinate 81,436,043, forward strand.
CCAAGTTGAGCTGCGTTAGCTTGGATGGCTTCGATGTTTTGGGCATTTCTTGCAGCATACCCTCCAATTATGGCCATGCTTTGTTGTGGTTGGGGATGATGTGCGTAGGACTCCGCGAAGTTAGCGTTGGGCACCACATAATTTGGTGGGGGTACCGGTGCACCCCCCCATGCTTGCTCTTGTGGCCCTCCGTAATAACTTGGCGGAGGAGGGATCCCGCCGAATGGTTGCACATTGGGTTGTGCTCCACTCTCTTGTGCGGAGGATGTTCCCTCCTCTACGATTCTTCCACTTTTGTTCTTCCTTGCAGGGACAAGGAGTCCCTCTTCCAACCAATCTTCTCTCCCTTCGGTGAAAAGCCTAAGCCTCTCATTGGGAAGGGGTAGGTTCACTATGGCCAAACAATAACCTCCTCTCTCATCTCCACTAATGTATTTGCCTTGCCGCAAATACTCAATACTGAGAGAGGTACCACGCAAAAGATGGGCGGGGTTTCTTGCGATCCCCGGCCGTAAGGAGAAGGCTAACATGGAGAGGTAGCACCCCGAACCAATATTACCCGCCCCCGATGTTGCTTCACAACACCAACGGTTGATCATAACGTAAGAGGGGTCTATTGGCTGCCTGGCAATTAAAGCCGAGTAGAGCCAATTCAACTCCATGTCGGTCACCTTCGTCTCCTTCATCCTCCCCAATACCCTCTTGCACATCCAAGAGTGAAATATCCGGATAATGGGGTTGCGGATGCAATTGCGTTGTTGATGGGCTTCTCCGGAGATCATGTTCCAAAATCCCGCTAACATGCCGGGTGGCACGTCAACTTTCTCCGGAGCTCCCTTGTGGAATCCAAGCAGCTCCCTAACGTGCTCGTAGGGAACCACTTGTTGGACTCCCTCCAAATGGAATGACAAGCTTTGCACCCCATCATCATCAAGGATAGGTGCAATAGTCATTAAAATTTCCAAGGCGAACCCCAAGTGGGTGTCCACCGATACTCCGTTGGAGAACTGCACCCATCCAAGGTGCCCCAACATATAGTATATGTCGGTGCCAAAACCCAAGGTGTAGAGTGCTTGGTCGTCGAACTCGACGTTGGGCACAAGCCTCTTCTCAAGATTAGAGAGCCTCTCCTCCTCCTCCGATGACAAGATGACGAAGCCGTACGAAGAGTATGTCGGAGTGTAGGGAGGTGGCGCGGTTGAACGGGTCGATCGTCATGGTGGCGTGGGCTGCTCCTCCGTGTGCCCACAAGGTTCGGTAAACCTCATGGACGTGCTTCTTGTAGCCCTCATACCACCAAGGAGGAGTGCATCGTTCCTCCTCGGTGGTGCCGTATCCGTCTCCATGCACCGGGGAGACTCGGAAACCGAGTGCCTCCTCGAAGACGTGGTTGATGACGGCTTGGACGACGACGAACTCTTCTTCTTGGAGAAGAGACTTGTGGTTTTCTTCCACATGGTTGCTGCACTCTTTTCTTCAACTAAAACTCTGGGTTGCAACCTGTAACTAGGTACTTAAACTCTTTGCTTTGGATGTGGACTTTGAGTGGATTAAGGATGTGGATTTTTTCTTGAGCTATCAAGCTTGGGAAGGTTGGCTATGTCTACGGAGGTTTTGAGCACACAAACTTGAACACACAAACAAAGGAAGGAGAGGGAAGCTTGCCTGCAGAAAACGGGAGCCGGGGGGCTCCTTATGTAGGGGAGGCCGGCCGGCCCGGGGTCCTCGGTGCACCTCCCCGCCTCGTCTTTCTTCCAAAGACGATCATTTCGCCCGCAACTTTCCCCGCCCGCGTGCTCCACGAGTTGCACCGCCGAAACGCTCTCGTCCACTCCTTTTCTTGCATTATTGGTCCTTCCACTTGATGCTTCATGCTTTGGGTCATGTCCATGCTCACTAGCTCCACTTGCTTCACATGCCACCATGAAATTCCTGCAAAGTTGATGCTTGCTGCCCACCATGCTTGTCCTTTGCATGTGGAATTGGTGAAAGTTGATAAAAGGGAATCCAATGGTGCATGCATGATTAATTCAAACTATATTGCCTCCATTTAGGTGTGTTTAAGGTTAAGCACTCCTCTAATTCGGAATTTAAAATATTTTTTAGAGCCATGCAAGAGCTCAAACATAATTTTAGATAAGTTTTTAAACCATTAAAAACAAATGTAAGTCAAAAATATTTTTCGACTACGTCGATTTCGGTCTCACCGGTATAGTTTGCCTTCATCGGTTGAGAGTAGACTTTTTCCCGGCTTGATCATGGGGGCATAGGCTTAGTTTCTAATTTTGGCTAAATAAGAAAGATTTTGAATAAAAAAAAAATTAGAATAGTCTTAGAAAAATTCTAATCCTAGAGAAACCAAGGATAAAGATTTTTAAAACCAACCAAAAGTTTTGATTTCTAGGTTCACGCGAGTTCTACCACGTGCTGAATTTTATTAACACCTAAATATAAATCGTGGCTCTACTCGTGTGGTTTTAGCATGAAAAATAAGTCAACCTCAGCACCATAATGAGGGTGAAAGGTTGAGTTAGGTTCTGAAATTATTTGGTTGAGGTTTCTCGAAAAGAAAAGAACAAACAAGCACATAGGAGGGTTCATGCAAAGGGTTTATGATAAAGCAAACATTCAATCAAGAATTATGTCTCTAATATTGTTCAACCACTTCTAAGTCTAATGTCTTTGCGTAATAAAACTCAAAAACTAAATTATTAAAAATACTCGAAAAACCTGGAATCGGGTTGTCCTCCCGTAGCTTATTCTTGACTCGACGAAATGAGTTGCCTCCCGCCTAGCGCTTCGTTTATAGTCTATAGCTAGACTTCTTCACTTGATTACTTCGGATCAACGCTCTTTGCGGGCGTTGCAATCTTGGGTACCCACTTCCGCACCATCTTGGGCACGGGCTTGTCTTCCGGCTTAGTCATTTTTTTGGTCTTCACAGGCGGCTTCTCTTCCTTTGTCTTGACGGATTCAACACCTTCTTTGATTTTCTTTACGTTCATTTTTTTCGGCTCCTTCTTCTTTTTCAGCCCCTCCGTTTGTTTTGGTTCTCCCTTCACTCCAATCATGTTGCATGCCTCGATTCTTGGACGGAACTTGAAGGAACTTCTTTCTCCGTTGATATCGAACATGATCTCCCCCCTTGCCAACATCAATAGTAGCTCCCACGGTCTTGAGGAAAGGCCTCCCTAGGATGAGCGGCGGCTTCTCCCTCTCTCCCATCTCGAGCACAACGAAGTCGACGGGGATGAAGTGGTGTCCGACCTTCACGGGTACATCTTCGAGCAATGCCCAAGGGATAGCGAATGGAGTTGTCTCCCAACTCCAAACATATACCCGTAGGCTCCATTGGTAGGCGTAGCTTCTCGAACACATCCCTCGGCATGACGCTCACACTAGCTCCAAGGTCGCATAACGCCTTCTCGAATTTGAAAGAACCAACCGAACATGGAATTGTAGGGCACCCGGGGTCCTTTTGCTTCTCTAGCCCATTAGCAATAGCGGCACTACACTCCTCGGACATCTTGACATGATCTACCCCGAGTGTTGCTATCTCATATTTATTTGCAAGTATGTCTTTAAAGTAACGAGAATATGTAGGTACTTGTAGGGAATCTAGTAATGGCATGTTGATGCTAAGTCTACGCACAACTTCCACAAACTTCTCAAAGTGGTTGTCAAGTTTACCTCGGAAGTAGCGTGGCTTGAGTTGCGGTATCCTCGTGTCTTCCTCCGGCATCTCAAATTCGGGTTCCTCGGTGACGATCCCCGTAACCTTCTCTTTAGCAACTCCTTCCACCTCGGTGGATGGTTTAAGCTTCCTTGCTCCCGCGGAACATTCCGCATCTTCGGTCTCCTTCCCCGAACGTGTTTGAATGGCCTTCGCCGATTCGGGACATTTGGGTTGTCCCGAAGCTTCCCTTCATCATTAGTGAGGCGCCCCGCAAGTTGTCCAACTTGCGTCTCGAGCATCTTCATCATGTTGAGCACTTGATGATTGGAACTTCCGACCTCCGTCACTTTGCTATCGATGTTCTCCAACACCTTGTCTATGGTCTTGAACTTGGTGACGGTGTCCTTGTTGATCTTAGCTTGCTCATCCATGAACTCCTTCAATTGTATACGAAGCGGAACCGCGTTAGGAATAGATGAGCTTGCATTAAATTGAGGCCTACCTTGCCCGTAGCGGATGTTCGGCAATTCTCCCTTCCTCATGTAGTCGAGCACTTTGGCTTCCTCCGGACAATCTTTGCGGACATGGCCATACTCTCCACATTCTTCGCAAGTGGACCTTGCTTCGGCGGCCTTCAAGTCTTGAGCCTCTTTCTTTTCCATCTCCATCTTCTCCAACCTCCTCATGAGCGAGTCGATCTTGCCTTCAAGTATGTTCTCCTTCTCCACTTGCAAGACTCCTTTGACGTTCCCCGTGGGTTGAACCGGATGTAGGCGCCCGGATGACGCCCATGTGTCATTATCCGTGACCTTCTTGAATAGCGTGAAAGCTTCCGTCGGTGTAAGCTCGATGATAGATCCTCCCGCCGATGCATCGATGATCGTCCTTGACGCCATGGTGAGTCCTTGATAGAACTTTTGCACGTGGTCTTCCTTCGAGAACTTGTGATGTGGAATCGCCCGGGTGTACTCGTTGAAGCGCTCGAATGCCTTCGAGATAGTTTCCGTAGGATATTGAACAAAGGTGGCAATCTTATTACGCAAGCTTTGAGTTTTACCTGGTGAGTAGTATTCCTTCATGAAAGCCTTCATCAACGTGTTCCAATTTTGCACCGTCTCCGCCGGTTGAGAGTGGAACCATTGCAAAGCCTTCCCGAGTAGTGAAAACGGAAAAAGCCTTGCCCTCATTTGGTCTTGAGTCACCCCATCCATGTTGAAAGTCTGACATAGTTGAATGAATGCTTGGAGGTGAAGGTTCGGATCCTCTTTACCGGTGAAGGGTGAATGTTGCACCATGCGGATTGTTGAGGTCTTGATCTCGAACGGTCTTCCGATCTCCTCGAGGTTCAAGATTGGTAGGTCAATGATGTCTGGGGTGCATAGCTCCCCAATCTTGCGTTCTTGCGGTGGTTGGTCACCTATCGGTGGAAGTCGATTCTCCCGAGGACTTTGAGGTGGTGAATTCTTCGGAGATTCCTGCGATCCTTTGTCTTCCGACTCCGAATCTACGTAATCCGACTTTTTAGCTTGATGTGCTTCGCGTCTCCTTAGCCTCGTAAAGTTTTTCCGGATCATCCACAAAATTATCGGGTTTGTTGGAGAGGTAGCCGTCCATCTCCTGTTAGGGTTAGCAATAAACAAAGTATGCAAAAAAACTAGAAAGTAAAAACAAATCTATAAAAACTAGGGTTAGACAAACTAGATTAGTTGTATTTTGAGGATGATCAAAATTTAGTAGATGCAAAAATAAAAACAAAAAGAAAACTGAAAATTACAAAAAGGCAATAAAAAATCAAATCTTGATCACTTGTTCCTCGGCAACAGCGCCAGAACAAGGGGCTTGTTGACGGTTAATAGTTATATCAAAGTTCGTTTGTGACTTGCAAGCGTACAAGTCTCCCGTCGTAGTCAAGGGACCCTTCTTCCCTCGAGTGGTGAACCCAAGGTATCGAATCCGTGGAACAAATGTGTGACGCAAAACTCAATCTAATAAAGCCAAGTAACTTCAATCTTCGATAAAAGAAACCCTAATGCATCTAAGTAAAAGACACGAAACGAATCTAATCTACTAAAGACCGGAGAAAACAAAGTAAGATTGGGTAGATAAACCGATCTAGAGGGATCGGGGTAAGCCTTTTGTTGAAGTTCTAAGCAAGAGAAGAAGTAGCAAATCGAATCTTATAAGAAGCGTCTTTAAATCGTGGTTTCCCGTCCAAATCCGAAAACATCCGCCTTTCGGAACCCCCGTTCTGTCACAACGTATCCCTATTCATGCGGGGAGCTTAGGGCGAGTCAAAAGACAAGTCGAGATTCTTTCGGAAGATCCGGCGTGTACCTCTAGCCACCACGGCTACAAGAACACCCTATGTAATCTATCTCGAGAATAAAATTGGAATAAGCAAAGCCGATCGAAAAACGAAATCTTCGAGGAAACACTTGATCGCTAGGAAAAGATTCAACTTGATAATTCAACTATAACAATGATACATACACAAGATCACCACCGGGATCCTTCCTTGATCTTGCTTCTAGCTCCGGAACTCCGACGTGGTCTTCCGTGCAAGGTTCCCACGTCGGCTAGGGAAACCCTAGTCAACTAGCTCGACCCTCTCCTCTCCGAGATGGTGTCCCTCTCTTCTCTCGCTCCTCGGCGGCCGATGACTAATTCTTCTCTCGCGTGGCTCTCGGTCGGGGGGCTATAAATAGCCCGATTGGCGGCTAGGGCAAAGGAGGGGGCAAATGGGCCCCCGGATGGGCCCGGGGCCGACCGGACCGGACCGGCCGGCCCGGGCCCATCCGGGCCTAGCCCGAGGCCTCCTTTGCTCTACGTCGCTTCCCTTGCTTCCCGGATGTTTCCCCCTTCGCATGCAGGTCCATGTCGTCGTTTCTCTTCGAATTGGACTCAACTCCTTGTCTTGCAAGATTCAAGACTTTTTTTTGGTCGTGTCCTCGGAGTCCGTCGTCTTCTCGGATCAAGTCCCTGGCTTCTTGGAGTTAAGTTTGCTTCGTTGCATGACTTGTACGGGGCTTCAAGGTCTTGTCATGAGGTGCTTGATGAACTTATCCCGAAAGTCTTGCATTCAACACTAAAACCCTGCATAAACATTAAACTCCAAAATCGACATGCACACGTGAACTTGTTATACCAAGGGGGTTAGCACTAATGGATAAGGTATAAAAGTCATGCCAACATCGAAGGTAAACTCATGGCTAGGTTGACGGATTTTCACCGTCAACACCTCGGCAAACCGGCTATCGCCATGTTCATGGCGGTACCTCACTACACCTACTTGGTACTCAAGATGCCAAGTCCGGCCGGTGTACTCACACTGTAAGGGGACTTGAAGATATCTTTCGACTGCGACACAGAAGCTGTGGAACTCGCAGCCACAAATCAAGTACCCAACGTAATGATGGAGATCTACGCTGCATCCAAGAAGCTTGCCCCAAGTGAACTCGACATCCCAGAGAAGTCGGACAAAGCCAACAAGTCTCAGCCAGCTGAGGAAGTTCTAGTCAAGACAATTGACCTTGGGACAGGCGACAACAGCAAGACCACCACCATTGGGGTGGGCCTCGACCCGAAATAGGAAGACGCGCTCATCAACTTCCTCCGGGCTAACCGAGACATCTTCGCGTGGAAACCAGCGGACATGCCAGGGGTGCCCAGGGAGCTGATTGAGCATTCACTCAACATCGACCCTAAAGCTACCCCGAAGCGACAACACCTCCGCCGTTTTGCCGACGACAGACGGGATGCCATCAAGAAGGAACTCGCCAAACTACTCACGGCTGGCTTCATCAGAGAAGTATTCCATCCTGAGTGGCTCGCCAACCCCGTCCTCGTCCGCAAGAAGAACTCGAACGAGTGGAGGATGTGCGTCGACTACACTGACCTCAACAAGCACTGCCCCAAGGACCCCTTCGGGTTGCCGCGGATAGACTAAGTCATTGACTCCACAGTGGGCTGCGACCTGCTCTGCTTCCTCAACTGCTACTCTGTTGACGGTGTATTTTGGTGCACCTAGCATGTTCATTACACTTTGGTTTGGATTTGATTATGGAACTAACCCGCCACTAGGCACACTAATCATATAACAAGTTCATCTTTGTGCATGCATTTGGAAGTGTTGTGTTTATGTAGGAAAACATGGACATAAAGGACGGATTCGCAATAAGTTCAAAGGAGCATTCATGGAGTCTTGTTCGTGTTCATGAGCTCTCTCGAATTTACTTCCAATGGTGGTGAGGACCGAAGTGCTACGAGGAACACCCGGGGATTGAAGCGTAAAAGATCAAACTTCATGCAAAGAGAGCCTCCATCTTGATCGCGAGGATAACGGCGTCAAAATCATCCAAGTGGAGGGGGCAAAGTAGATAAGTGCACGAGGACCCACGGAGCAAAAAGGGCGACCGAACCGGCCGAAAGCGGGCCGGGCCGGCCGGCCCGGCAGCCGGCCCGGCCCCACTTCGGGCACCGGTTCGGTCCCGTCTTCCTTGCCCTCGAAGGATCTTCGACCCTAAAAACCCCGACGCGCCGCCAACACGGGGAGAGGAGTTATTCGCACGGAAGGCCATCCACAAGCTAGAGAGAGAGGAGGAGAATCTCCGGCGGGAGATCAACCACCTCGAAGGAAGCACCCTCTCATGGAGAAGGAGGAAGACACCGGCGGAAGGGAAACCATGATCAACGGTGCTATGATCAGCACCTTGATGGGGTAATCTTCTCATTCGTCCATGGGTTGTAATCGATCTTGAGATGTAATCGCACTTTGTCGGATTATCTATCTATCATCTTGTGTTGAATATACTTTAATGCTTAAGGCTTGCAACCGTGCCGTAGAGGGAGTACAAGCTCCAATGCTTCCTTGGATCCATTCAATACACCGTGGCCATCAAAGGTCTAGTCATGAATACCTTCGCGTAGTGACAGTACGAGAGGAGGGAAAGGGCGAAACCGTGGTCACAACCCCGTAGATTAGATTGGTTTTCGTGTCTTTAAGCGATTGCATGCTCTAGTATCGTAGACCCGTGGGCGAGTGTCTTCTACCTTGATCGTTTATCATTCTCTCTAGTGTAGTTTAGTGTTTTCTAGTATAATAGTAGTTAGGGTTTTAGTAGCTAGTGTGTCGTTGTTGATCGAACGCTTGTAATCCCCTTGCTCCGCGGATTGACAAGAACCTTGGGAATCCCGTGGTGAAAAAGGTGTGGGGTCCGTACGCTTGCGGATCGTAGAGGGATACGTCTTTTATCCGTCAACAAGCCCCTTTTTCTGGCGCCGTTGCCGGGGAGCAAGTTAGTTTACATCGTTTGATTTGCATCTAACTTAGTTTTATATTTTAGTTTATCTTTTTTTCGCTATATCTAACGTATATTATGAGAAAAACACTTGTTTCTTTTTTGTTTTTGTTTTTATCTTATTGTCTAGATGGAGTTCGTTAATCAACCCGTGGAAGAACCGGAGAAATCATTAAGGGATTACGCTAGCCCTCGATGTGAAGACATAAAGGTACAAGAGTCGGATTCGAAGCTCGAAGCGACCAAGTATGAAATTAAATCCAAGATCATGAAGATGGTGGCGGAAAACCCATTTGAAGGGATGGTTACGGAGAACCCATATAGACACATAAGGGATTTCACGACAATATGCAACACGGTGCGTCAAGAAGGAGTTCCCGATGAATGGTTCAAATGGAATCTCTTTCCCTACTCACTTGCCGGCAAAGCAAAGACATGGTATTCGGTTGCGTCCTTTGAAGTTGAAGGCAATTGGAACAAGTTGACAAAGAAGTTTTGCGAGAAGTTCTTTCCAATGAGCAAGGTTCAACATCTAAGGAGGCAAGTGATCAATTTCATGCAAGGAGAAGAGGAAGGGATAGACCAAGCCCGGGAAAGGTTTAATGAATTAATCGAACAAGGACCAAAACTCGGCTTCACCGGTGACGTACTCTTGCATACATTTTTCTTTTCCCTAACCCCTAGTTGCATGCGACACGTCGAAATGTGTGCGGTGGGGATCTCATGGAGAAAACACTCACGGAAGCCGCCCAACTTCTACAAAAAGTTAGTAAAGCGGTACCGCCATGCGAAGAGATTGGGAAACAAGACTTGCGGAAGAGCCGGAATTCAATTCAAGGAAGAAAAAGCTTGCTAAATTTTCTAAAGAGGCAACCCGGAAGTCACAAAGGAGGAACCAATCATGGAAAAGCTTGAACAAGAACACATCAAGTCAAGAACTACACCAAACGTCGACTTCGCCGCACCAAATGAGACGAACAAGAGAAGCATGTCAAGCGCGAAGCCACTAAGGGAGTTCGAGCCAATGGATTGGGTTCCTATTGATTACGGAGAAGTATTCGACAAGAGAAGACCGTTCCCTAATCAAAAGGGAATGTCAAGAGCATTGGAAGTCGATTTCCCACCGGAGAAGAAAGCTGAAAATTCATACGACCTCGAAAGCACCGGTGAGATTTTTGAAAAGCTCTTTGGAGATGACGTGGTGGATCCGAACATATTGCCGAGGTGAAGAGGATCATGGGGATCAAGCCCGAAGCATCACCATACGCTCGCCTTGCTGAAATTTATTCGATTGGATCCGAAGAAGAAGAGAAGACGACGCCGTACTTGAGTTGCGAGATCAACGAAGTTCAATGCAAAGCTTTATGCGACATCGGAGCCCAAGTAAGTGTTCTATCTTCTAAAATTTACGATAAAGTTCAATACCACAACCTAGACTTAGCTCCAACATCAACGAAATTAATTATGGGAGATGGTAGAACTATCAAACCTCTAGGTATTGCTTGCAACATGAAAGTAAAAATCTCTAGAAACTATATACCAACCGATTTCTTTGTTATTGATGCTTACCATAGTAATTCGATCATATAATCTTAGGTAGGCCTTTTCTTAAGTTGGTTGATGCCGTGTTAGATGCCGGAGAAGGCAAAGTAACAATGAACCTTAATGGAACAAAGTACACATATAACTTTCTTCGTGCTTCTAAACACCTTACTCCTTTTCCTCCCGAAGATGAAGAAATAGATGAGATAGATAGTCTTTGTTTTGTTGAAACCCTTAGAGACCCGCCGCAAAGAGCAATGGAAAATCAAATTAGTAATCAACAAGATGAAGAACTAGAAGAAGCAACAAAAGGCTTAGAGCCGCATGATGGTAGCGTGGAGGAAGAGAAGTTCGAAGACATAGGAGAAATCAAACCCGAGGAGCCACAAGTGCCCGAAGTAGACCTTAAACCTTTGCCCAAGGGATTAAAATATGAATTTTTGGGCCCAGATAAAACCTATCCAGTCATTGTGAGCGACGAGTTGAGCCCCGAAGAAAATGAAGCGTTGCTGATTTTATTAAAAAAACATAGGAAGGTGATTGGATATTCAATTAATGATCTCAAAGGTATTAGCCCAGCCTTTTGCACTCATCGTATACCAATGGAAGACCAATGTAAGCCCGTAGTGGACCACCAAAGGAGGCTAACCCATGCCATGCGAGAGGTAGTAAAGAAAGAGGTTATCAAGTTACTTGATGCCGGAATCATCTACCCGGTTCCACATAGCGAATGGGTGAGCCCGGTACATTGTGTACCGAAGAAAGGAGGTTTGACCGTGGTGAAGAATGAGAAGAACGAATTGATACCGCAAAGAACCGTGACCGGGTGGCGGATGTGTATTGATTACCGTAAGCTTAACAAAGCGACGAAGAAAGATCACTTCGTTGACGCAAAATGTGCACTCGGCCGTCAATCACACAGGCAAGCCGAAAAGCTTAGCTTCGCACGCGCAGAGAGAAAGTGACGTGCCAGTCAATTTTTCCTGAAAATTAACAAAAGATAAAACAGTTAAATACCAAAACTTGGAACCTACCGGGTGGTACCAGGCAGTTCCATATTTACGGCTAAGAAGCCAAGCAAGACGACATGTAGCTATGCGAAGCTACCTGTCAAAGAACCACAACCATTCGGGTAACCGCGAAGGAAAAAAGAACATTGCCGAATGGATGACGTAAGCATGACAACGATCGATCTTTGAATAAACATGGATGCATGTGCCAAGCCATAACCGATCCTCACGAAGATTAACTTTAAATGAAGTAAAGCACGAACATGATCATGTATTAAAATAAGCATACATAGATCCAAAGCATTAGTCTACCGCATGTCTAATCACTTTAAGATCCGTCGGGCACGATATCAGCAAATCTATCCACCGCATGATACAACTTGCATGAAAGAACGCACCACTTTCCACAAATAGATCTATCCACCGCATGATACAACCTAAATATGGAAAGCTAGAAGCATACGTCTTTTAAAACATAAATAACGCACGTGATCTACTCGTGAAGATATAACCGAATGCGGGCCGAACAACCGATTCGGGGTCCATGAAGAAGGAACAAACATTACCACGTGAATAAATCTATCAAGCCGAATTGGAAATCTAATCCACCGGATGACTAGCTCCAAAGCAACCCAAAACCCGCATCTACCGCATGATACCCGCTCTTTCAAGATTTATACCAACAAAGCAAGCTTGAACCCGCAACACGTAACAACCTAGATCGATTCGGTTTCGGCTATCGGAGAGCACGAGATCCACGCGTCAAAACACGAAACCTACTCTTGCACGGATCTTAAAAGGAAAAGAGCCGATCCAAACCCATCTAGATTGGGCAAAAGTGTATTACATGAATTAAAACATAAAGCAAAACTCATGATAACACGGGGTAACTTAATGAATCTATTGGATCTTGCCAAAATCCAATAGAGCCGATAACTAGCTTCGAGCTAGACCTTAGCCTACCGCATGGCTCATGATCTAACAAGAAACCCTCTTGAACCAAGCTTGAATCTACCGCATGACACTAAGTATGGTAACAAGACTACTTGCATCGGATCTAAATCCACCGCATGATACTAGACATGATACAAGGTTGCCGGTACTCACGGAGGTCGACGGATCGACCGGCCCTCTCGAAGAACTCGACGACACGACAAGGGACTCTAGGGTTTGGCGTAAGGCCGGTGTATATTGAGGAATGAACGTGTGTTTCTACATACATCCAGGGATCGTATTTATACCCCGCCGATTACAACCGCGAATGGATTCATTGCCTAACTAAGCTTGATCGCCTGTCCATCCATTCGCTTCCTCTGATCGAGCCACGTCACCGTCCAATCCCGCAAAATCAGCTCTACTGTTCCTTTGCCGAACTGGAGCAGATAGCCGACCGCGGATCCTTCTGCCGAAAATCTCTGAAGATACCTTTCCTTCCACCAGACGGACTCTTTTCCGAATCGGACCCACATGTCATACTCCTTACCAAATTTTGGTGTTAACACATGCCCCTTCAATTGTGGGATAAAAGTAATTTTGTTCCACAATTGACTCCACCACGAATCCTTGAGCCAAACCCGTCAACTTTTTGTTCTTCGCAATCCGCCGGATTCTTCGTTCGTATCCAACCCTAGATCCCCTTCGTTCCGAACTCGAATCTCCAATGGCAACTCGGAACCAAGTCGCTCGGGTAAATTCACCCCTCCAAACCTTGGTTCGGCATTAGGTTTTCAATTTTACCCGAGATTTTCTTCTTCCGCTCTCTTCCAGAACCTTCCACCGCTCTTCTGATTCCTATTGAGGCCAATTCGCAGTCTTATTATCTTGGTCCCGAAGGGAATCCTGACCCTCGAGATTTTATTGCCGTCGAATCTCGGAGAATCCCTTTCAAGGTGGCTTTATCTCCACCTCCTCAGTGGCAAGATGCATTCAAGAACTGGCCTTTGCCCCCAATCGCAGTCGGAAGACTTGGTACCGTAGGATTCTCGCGGATAAGAGTGGATTGACCAATCTGGATACTCTCCGCATTGCTCAATGTTTAGAGTTATCTGTAGCTGAGATGCCCAAGAATGAGGATCTTCTAATAGCCGCGTGCCACTTCTGGTCCAATGGCGTCAACGCCTTCCTTTTCGGGCACGGCCCAATGTCTCCAACTTTAGCCGATGTGTACATGATCACCGGCCTTGACATCACCGGTCTGTTCAGCCTTGGAATTTCAAAAATTCCTCACGCCAGACAGGGGTAAAGCCAGGGAATGGCTACAAGCAATATATTTCGAAGCATATGAGAGACAATCCCCTTGGTGAAGTTGAATATAGAGCCTTTTTGAACATGTGGTTATGTAGATTTGTCTTCTGTGGCAAAGCCAACGAACCCACTCTGAATCATATCGCAATGGCGATCCATCTGGCCAGTGGCAATCGCCTTCCTCTGGGAAAATTCCTCTTGGGCGAGTGTATACCATATGCTTCATCGTACGGTTACCCAAATGTATACCGGCCCGGAGGATAACGTGCGTCAATGGCCCTTGGTGGTTTGTTCAAATTTGGCCGCAGCCTTCACATGCACCAAATTGTAGGCGTCGACTTGAACTCCAGGTTCTTCCCCTGGTCCAATCCCCCTGAAGGAGAGCTTCAAGTCACCAGAGGATGCCAAAGCTATGGAGAAGCAGCTTCAATCGTTATCGTTCGACAGACATTACCCGGCTCTTCGAGTTGTTCTTCAAAGGCTTCCCCAATCCTCTTTGGCTCCCTTATCTAGGCTATGACACTCGACCTTCCCCGTCGAGTTCTCCTTTGAGCCCGACCATCAAGATGGGAGATTCTTGGAAATCTTCAATATCATAATCCGCCCATGCATATTACCGGCCGAGTTCAATGGAGGGAGGCGAATGCCGGTACTTATGAGTACTACCGACCTAATGTAATGGCCGGGCAACTTGGATGCGGTCGAGTACCCCCAAGATTGTTTCGCACGAATTCCTCAAGCCCGGGGAGGAAATCAAAGAACCGATGATGCGGTGTAGCGAGTTTTTAACTATGTGTGCGGTCCCACTCGTCTACACATGTCCTTTTGTGCCCGCAACCATAGCTCACCCCACCTTCAATTCATGGTGGCAAGAATTCCATGACCACATCTTTAGTGAACCCGTTCATGTGTTACGTGCGAGTTGGTGCCTCGATTTCCCGCCGACTTCGGAGGTAACACAATGAACCCTTAGATCAAGCACTCCTTCTCCATTCATGGTTTTGACCTTCGTCTTTTGTCCACAGAACACGCACCTCGCCCCTCAAGCCGGGGTAATCACTTATAATGCCGAAGGCCCGATTTCAGCACTCGGGGTTTAAATCCACAACCCCGCGCCAACCGATGGACGGGTATGCTACCACCGATCCCGGCCTTTCTAGCCTTGCGTCGACAGGAGGCAAGGTCGCACCCGATTCCCCCTCCGAGCGCTAAAAGGAGGAGGACCGTCAAGAAAGTACTTGGTTGAGGTAAACTCCTTTACCTTCTCGATCACCGGATCACTCGTTCTTGATGGATCATATCATTGTGTATTTCGGACCGAGCCCAACATTCTTCGGAACCAACACCGCCGATGCTCCATCCACCGGTATGACTTTTTGCCGTTCTTTCCCAAGGATGAGCAACGGCACTTATCCCTTCAATTGGACATTGCGGAAGAAGCGTTGGAGAACCACTTGTAGATGTTCCGGTGGTTCAACGAGCGAGCCCTTCCGGGGTTGAATTGCCCATCCCAAGAGAGGTTTCATCTTCATCACCTTCGTGAGAAGCGAGACGCTCTCCGGAGATGAATCCCTCAACTCAACCGGAGCCACCAAATACCCCCGGGATGCCATCGCCTATCGGTCAAGCAACAATGACCGACCCAACGAGAGGAGGATCCAATTCTTCACCGGCCGAAACTTACGAACCATTGATGGCCGCATCAGCATCTCCCGACTCGGAAGTTTCGGCTCTGCTCGGGACGCCTCTTCCATCCGCAATTGTTCCCGCTCAAGAAACCACTCATGAGGTGCCCAATTCTGCTCTTGATCTTGATACCTTGATCCTAGCATTCTCACCTCGGCAACGTTGTTTTCGGGATCACGCCCCGTCATCATCGAGCTTGCCATCGAGGGCCCATCAACTCGCCGATGTGATGAAAGAGATAAACCGGCCGTTGCCGGACGAGGTGTTGCTCAAGCTCAAAGAAATTGCAGCTGGCTAGAAAAAGACGTTCGGGATCGGCTCAATGATCTTCGCCATTTTGAAGAGATGTTTGAGCCCATCGGTCGCAAACTTCCCGATGACATCGAGCTTTTCCGTCATCCGTCTACGACTTAGAGCCCTTTTATGTTCCCTTGAGGCGCACTTGGAGGAAATTGCGCTCCCGTTCGGCCATTGAAAAGGAGAAAAGCGATGCCGAACGAGGCCATGAACGGGATACAATCCCAAGCGCGTAAAGCCACAAAGATGCCTTGGCCGATCGCAAGCCTCTTATGATCCGAAAGTCGCCAGAAAAGCTGCTCTAGAGGCGGAACCGAGAAGTTTATCGGCGGAGATGGAATTTGACCCAAGAAAATAGCCGATCTTCCCGGATTGATAGCAAAGACTCAAGCGAGAGGTGGAATCGGCCGTTACCGCAGTAAAGCCGTGCGATGCGAGCTCGTCGACTTATCCGACGCCCAACAGACTATCGGGAGATCTTGGACAATTCCCACTTGATAGTATCCAATGTTCGTCATGCACTCGCAAAACTCCTTAATGTTTGACTTGTCCTTATTGATGTATACCGAACTGGTCGTTCTTGTAATATTTCCTTTGCGATTTGTTTCTTTTCCTTGGCGTACTTTGAGATGTGATGCCGAACGACCCATTCGGTAGTGAAACGCTAACTCCCGAAAAACACCTTGATTTCCTTTAGCCGAAACAATCGATCCGCACGCGTTTCAGCTTAGAACTCCAAACGACCCACCGGCGGGCTGGTCAAGGAAATCTCTCCGCCTTCCGATTTTATTGGGACGTGCGCCACGATCCACAGCCACGACTCGAAGCCACGATTACTCGCCGCCAGGCCTATAAATGTTGCCATAGGTGCCCCTAGCTCTCCATCGGGCCTTCGGCTCTCGAATCTTTGCCAATCTTTGATCTTCTTGTAAACAAGTGCACATCCCCCAAACCGCAATGGTGCGCCGCCCTCAACCGCCGCCGCCGCCTCCGACGAGGCCGAGGGAAGCAGCGCTAATGCGCGCAGGCGGTGATGATCATCAATTTCTCCTCGTCGATCTTCCTTTTTGATCTTCTTTTGCCTTGACAATCATCTCCCTTTTTCAGGTTGATTCAGTGGAATCCGCCCCGCGCGCCGGCCAATCAGCCCCTCCCTGATGACTCTTCGGAGTCCGATGGCCACTCCCCGTGCCGTACGGGGGAAGCGAGACGCTATTCGCTTCAAGGAGGAGCTAGAGGCGTCCCGTCTTGAGCCGGAGGACGTCTCCAAAAAGCAGGCGTGGCCGAACTAGAATGGGAGGACCGGCGGAAATACCGCCGGAGGCCATCGATGGTATGGCTCGATTCTTGATTCGGCCCGGCCTTTGATGCTAATCCTTTCTTGTTTGTCTTCTGCAGCCCGTGATGCCGAGCTCGACCGCCTAAAGGGCGCCGGTAGAGCAAGCGGCGGAGAAGGTGAACGCTCACGGCGACACGCGGCGGAGCGCCCGGCCGCGGTGGAGCGCCGCATCGACGAGGTGGCCGTCCATGGCGTTCGTTTGGGCACCACCTTGGGCCTCGGCTGCGATGGCGACGCATACGGACGTCGACTATTCCACCGAGCCGCGTGGCTTCCGGTGGCGGCGCGCGGGAGGATATCGACGAGATCGAGCTCATCCCTGGAGCGCCTCGACGGCCATGGCGACGCCATTGCCGAAATTACCCATCCCCAACTGTGCCGAACGGACTCTTTGACTAGATTGTACTAGGGATGTGTAAATGTCGGTAATATATGATGAACTTTTGGAATCTGCATTTGTTCCGTGGTATTTCCCTTCGCATTTGCATCCGTGAATTTATCCTCTTTGAATGCATCCGGGAACTGTCTTTAGCCGAACGCTCGCAAACGGCTATCTCTCGCCGCAAAATCCACAAAGGATCCCAATTCGGCAATCCGTAAGCATCGTTCAAAAGAAAACCCTTCGCACTCGGTGGAAACCCCTGCCGCTTGGTATTCCAACGGTGCGTGCGCGCATCATCACTCCCAATGCGCCTCCTTGGTCAATAAAATAGCCCGTGGGGTGCTCGCAAATCCACTCGCACACTCCTCCATTGCTTCTCGTCTCTTCCTTTGTCGCCGAAGAAAAAAAAACCCCAACGCCATGGACAAGGGTAAACGGCCTCGGGGGAGCGGCCCGTCAAGAAAGCGTACGATTCGGAAGTGAGTTTTTCTTGATCTCGCTCCTTGTCCCCCTCGCTTGATCTTGCGCTTCATGTTTTCCTCTCGCCTCTTTCGGCCTCGATTTGCTTCCCCGAAGAAGTCATCGGAACCGAAGATGTTCCCGAGTACATCTCCTCCGATTCTTCTCCCGAGGCGGAGGATGCTACGCCTGAGCAAAGGGCCATTCATCAGCTGCGCCGCCGTGCCCGGCACCTGGAGCGTGACCTCAGGGATATGTCCGTCCGCTGCCAAGCCGAACGCGAGCGTCGCATGGCGCTGGAAGCGCTAGTAGGAGGTAAACGCTTCTGTCCCCTTTTATGTTTGCATCCGGATCTCTTGCCCCTAACCTTGGTTCTTTTGATCCGGATGTCTCGACAGTACAAAGCAACTCCGAAGGCGGCCCGGGATAGCTTGGTAGAGGCCGCCAACCGTGGTCACCCTCGTGCGTTCCAAGTCGCCGTCACGGTGGTCCCGGGAACAACCGAAGAGGGAGCGACCAGCCCGAAGAAGTAAAGAAAAGATTGTATCATACTTTCGCTTCTTTCTCCACGCCTTCTCGCTTCCCTCCCGTAGGGGACTTGACCTTCGGGGCTGCCATGTGTACTCCCCCGCAAGAAACCAGTTGTAGTGTAGTATTGAGCTAAGGGCAATGCATTAGGCACCGGCCATTTTGTTCATGATTTTTGTTCTAAAGGCGGCCTCATCCTTGAGCGCCGGTACGTTTCGTGTCGATGTGTATAATCATCGATTGATTTCAATGCTAGGATAATACTTCTTCGGATATCTTCCATTTATTGCAGCGGAAAACTCCTCTCCTAGCAAAGTTTTCAATATGTATGCATTACCGGGAACGCATCCGACCACACGAAAAGGCCCCTCCCGCTAGGGGACCATTTGCCGAATTCATCGTATTTAGTTCCAATCGGCGGTAGCGCTTTCCAAACTAGATCACCTTCTCGCGAATTGCTTTACTTTTACTTTCTTGTTATAGTATTTGGCGACCCGCGGCTTGTTTTTCTCGATGTTCTCCGGGGCCCCGAGACGGATCATATGCAAATCTTCTAATTCATCCATCATTAGGCCACCGTAATCCTTGGAGCTCAAATCGTTTTGTAAAGACTACTCTCCTTGACTCGATTGCATTTCCCAGGGCAGGATCGCGTGATGCCCGTAAACCAACTCGTAAGGAGAAGTCTTTGTGGCTCCATGGGGGGCCATTCGGTAAGCCCACGGCCGCTTCACCGAGTACCGAATGCCATCTCCTCGGCTTCGGTCGATCTTCTTCGTATAAGCTTGATCATGATCTTGTTAGAAGCCTCGCTTGACCATTAGCTTGGGCATAGTATGGAGAAGAATTAAACAATTTGATTCCCATGCTTTCGGCAAAATCTCCGAATTCCAATGACACGAATTGTGCCCCTTGGTCGGTGGTAATCGTCCGAGGAATCCCAAATCGATAGATGATGTGTTCCTTGACGAATTCGATCATGTTTTTCGACGTCACCTTCTTGAGTGGGATTGCCTCGACCCATTTGGTGAAGTAATCGTAGCCAAAAGCACGAACTTATGCCCCTTGCTAGATGGTGGATTAATTTGGCCAATCAAGTCTATACCCCAGCCCCCGAATGGCCATGGCTTGATGATGGGATTTAATGCCGATGCGGGACTCTTTGAATATTCCCGAACCTGCGGCAATCTTGACACCCCTTGTAATACTCAAAGCAGTCCTCTAATATCGTCGGCCAAAAGCATCCACCGCCTAATAACCCATTTCATGCGATAGGCCGATTGGTGCGCTCCACATATCCCATCGTGCACCTCGCTCATCATGTTCTTGGCTTCTTCCGGACTCGGGCATCGTAGCAATACCCCATCTAATGATTTATAGAACGGATTATCATCCGGAAGAACGAACTTGATTGCCTTGTACCGAGCTTCCCGGAGACCTTTCGGGATGGATCTCTCAAATAATCAACGATCCCTTTCCTCCAATCATCTTCGTAAGATCCGTCCCCGGTGCGCTCACCTCTGCGCAAAGCAAATGCTTCTTGATTCTCTTTATAACCAGAGGCGCTCCGAGCCGGCCGTTTGCTTCCTCGTTATGCTCTCTAGGAATGTCGTTGTAAGGTTACCGGTGGAAAGCCCTTCAAGATTTCTCTCGCATTCCTCGTAGTAACTCCTCGCCGCCTCGCTTCGCACTCGTCTTCGGCCGTTCAATTGCTTGATGACCAACTCGAATCTCCATAGATCTCAACCGAGACGGCCCCGACTTCTCTCAAATATTGAAGCCCTCGAAGTAGTGCTTCGTATTCGGCTGGTTATTCGTGACGGTGGGTTGTATAGGAATGGCGAATTCAAACATTTCACCTCCGGGGCGAAATTAGTAGGATCCCTACTCCCCCACCTTTGCCACATGATGACCCGTCAAAGAATAAAGCCCATGGGGTAATTTCAAGCGAGATCAATTGAAGGGTCACGGTGTTCGGTTATAAAATCGGCAATGACTCGACCTTTGATGGCTTTTGCCGATTCGAACTTCAACTCGAATTCGATAGAGCTAAAATCCATTTGCCAACCCGACCGTTCAAAATTGGCATAGATAACATATGTTTTATCACATCAAACTTCGAGTATACGGTGCATTCGGCATTCAACAAGTAGTGCCGAAACTTTGTACACGAGTAGTATACGCAAAGACATAATCTTTCTATAGCCGAATACCCCGGTTTCGGGATCAAGTAGTTTTCGGCTAAGATAAGCTACTACCCGCTCCTTTCCTTCGAATTCTTGAATAAGGGCCGATCCAATAGTTTGGGTATCGGCCCCCACGTACAACTTGAAAGGCTTGTTCAGCGAGGAGGAACCAAAGACCGGCGGCTCCTTCATGTATTGCTTGATTTCCTCGAAAGCCTTTTGTTGTTCGTCGCTCCATGTGAATTTCGATCCTTCTTTAGCTTCAAAGCAACGGAGAGAATGGCAACACCTTCTGTGATAAATTTGAGATGAACCTTCTCACAAAGTTGATCTTGCCGAGCAGTTGATTGCAACTCCTTGAGGTTGGTTGGAGGAACGACTTCATCAATGGCTTTCATGCTCTTTTTGCCAACTTCAATCCCTCCTTCGTGGACCAAAAACCCCAAGAACTCTCCGGTCCGACACCCCAAATGCACACTTGTTTGGATTCATCTTCGTGCCATGCTTCCGGTGCATTCCGGGGTCTTCTTCACATCTTTCGGATGGGTGTCATGACTTAAGGACTTGATCACCACGTCGTCGGTGTAGATTTCCACGGTCTTGCCGATCAACTCATGAAAAATGTAATTCATGGCCCGCCGATAAGTTGCACCGGCATTTTTCAACCCAAATGTCATGACGATCCATTCAAATAGGCCTATATGACCGGGACATCTAAAGGCCGTCTTCGAGATGTCTTCTATTGCCATAAAGATCCGATTGTACCCGCGTTGCCATCCATGAAGCTAATCACCTTGTGCCCAAAGCGGCGTCAATCGCCAGATCGGCAATAGGCATCGGGTATCCATCCATGGGAGTAGCTCGTTCGGGTCCCCGAAGTCTATGCAAACTCTCATTTTTCCATTTTTCTTATAAACAGGACGATGTTAGAAATCCACTCCGCGTATCGCAGGGGCCGAACGAAGTTTGCGTCAAGTAATCTTTCGATTTCCTTCTTCACATCGGCCAAAACTTCATCCTTGTAGATTTTCCGGGGCGGTTGCTTATACGGCTTGAAACCGGGCTTGATTGGCAAACGGTGCTCGACGATGGATCGATCCAATCCAGGCATCTCCGAATAATCCCAGGCGAAGCAATCTTTATATTCTTTGAGAAGCTCAATTAAGTTCCCCCCGAAGTCCGGGCCGCAAATTTGCAGCGATGAACGTCGGCCTTGGCTTATCACCGCTTCCAATGTCAACTTCCTCCGGCTTATCGGCCGACATGAATCCTCGTCCCGGCTTGCCATCGGTGCCATCCACGGGGTTCTCCATTAAAAATTACCGTAAGAGCCGACCGCTTGAATCGGCCGTTGGTCACCGCCGACGAGTTCAACGAGACCTTCTCCCCGTCCTTCCCCGAGAAGCAATCGATGCCTTGGTACTCCCGAAGGCCGGTTCCATGTTAGCCACGCTCACGGAGTCATCCGCTTGTACGACCTCAATTTCATCGTCCACCCATTGGATCGAGCCGCCGATGCATAGTGGATGGGACGCGGCGATTGGCGTGGATCCGGCCCCCCGCCCAAGCAGCGACAGCCGTAGGCTCCCTTCCCTTCGATGACGAAGAAGGTAGTGAGCAATGTCTTGGACCCGATCATCAAGTCCACGTGAGCGCATCCTTTGGTGTCTGAGGGGTTCCCGGCGAAGTCGTTTAGGATGATGCTTGTTGGCGTCAGATCGCTCGGGGTCATGCCAAGTTTCCTGAAGGTGGTGTACGGCATTACGTTGACTGCCGCGCCACCGTCGACGAACATCTTGGTCAATGGCTTGCCATTGACGTACCCCCTCAAGTACAGCGGCCTCATGTGGCGATTCTTGGCCGGCTTGTCGAAGATGGCCACGCTTGGCAAGCACCGACCTGCGCCATCATCTCCTCGGGTTGCTCGTCGTCAAAGGAAGCTTCTTCCGCATCACCCGGTTAGCGGGAGCCATGAACTCGTTTGGCGGGAAGTATACCATGCATGCGGGGGGCCGGACGCTTCGATCCTTCCGGGCCGGTCCTTGGGGCGCCACTTCGTCTCGTCCGGACCCCGCTTGCTTCATCTCGCGGTTCCTCAAGCGTTGGACCCGCCTCTTCGGCTCTTGCGTAGACCGGGTGGGCACCACCGCCCCTTCCTCGCCGGACGTAGACATCTTCGTCCTCCTCCCGGTCGGCCCACCCGAGATCGGCGTGGCGCTTCCGGGGTGATCTATAACCTCAATTTTTTGCCGCCGATCCCCATTTGGGTGAATCCTTCCAAGTCTTTCATGGACGGATCGGCGATTGGCGATTCTCTGCCGTACTCGCATATCCGTCGCGCATTCGGGACGAGTTCCTTAATGTGGGCAGCTTTAGGCCTTCATTCCGGCGGTGCTCGAAGAAGGCGCATCCCCGGGGGGCGCGCTCTGCGCGCGCGCGTGCGTTCCCCGATTCCACCGCGCGCATCTTCCTCGGCCCCGCGCCGCTCCTCCTCATGACGACGCTTTTGGTAGCGCTCCTTTTCCATCCGACGCCGCCATTTGTTGAGGAGAATGCGTGACGTCACCTTGGGTTTAGGCTTGGACGATTCCCCAATCTCGATGTGGCTCTTGAGAACGCGGGGGCGTCGCCCGCACTTGCTCTAGGGTCACCGGCGCTCCGGTCAACCGATCCATCTTGTTTGGACTCGGGCCGAGGTCGGGACCTTGACTTTCCCTTTCTCTTCGGCCGTTATCGCGTTGATGGAGAAGCCGAGCATGTTCTCGCGGGAAGGGGTGGCCATCCAGCCTTCATCTTGTTATCGAATTTGAGGTGCCCTTCCCGGATAGCCTTCGGATCTTCATCCCGAAGACCCCGCAATCGTTGATGGAGTGCGAGTCCCTGTCATGGAAGCCGCGAAGTAACGTTTCGCTTTGATTCCATCAAGGCCGAAGCATAGAGTGCCCTTCGAGGGCGGCTTGATTCGGCCTTCCTTTACCAAGAGCTCAAACAACTTATCGGCCTTCGTGATGTCGAAGTCGTAGGTTCCTTTGGTCCGCCCGACCCACCGCCGATTCATTGTCGGGGGCTCCTTACCCCACAAGATTTCGCGCTGCGGCTACCTCCAATTCGTCATCGGAATCCCCGCACAAATCAGCTTTGTCCAAGAATTGGTTGTAGATGTCGGCGATGTCGTCTTCGCTTGCCAAACTTGGGGTCCTTCTTGAGGCCATATGCCTGATTGCTCATCAAGGATAATTTCTGCGACAGTTGGCCCAAGTTTTCAAACTCCATCCCAAAGAGCTTTTCGCGCACGGCTGGTAACATCCCGGCGACGGCCATATCGGCTAGCTGATCGTCTGGCAAGTTCAATGAGAAGCACATGCCCTTGACTTCTCTGAATCTTCTGAGAAACTCCAGCGGTGTTTCACTGTGCCTTTGTTTCAGGGTGGCGAGGTCAATCAACTTCTTCTCAGAACTGCCGCTGAAGTAATGAGCGTGGAATTTACGCTCCAAATCTTTCCACCTGGCCACTGACTCAGGCGGCAAGGACGAGAACCACTGAAAAGCCGGGACCCGTCAGTGAGGCGGGGAAGTAGCGAACCCTGAACGTCTCTTCGGCCGAACATTCCCCCGCCGCATGAGATAACGAGCGATATGCTCGACCGTGCTTGTCTCGTCCTCGCCCGCAGAACTTTGTGAATTCCGTCGGCGGTTTTACCCTTGGCGGCGGGGAGCACGTTATAGTACCACTGCGGGAACGGCGGCTCGTAGGTGGGGCCCCGCATCCTTGGCTTGAGGCCGAACCGATTCTCGCATCAATTCGGCCATCTTGCGTGCTAGGGCATCTTCCTCCCGAGCGCCCTTGCGGCCGGGCGCGTACCCACGGGTGCGGGAAGGCGTCGAACGCCCCGTAATTTCCCACTTCATGATAGCCACCGCCGTATAGATTCTTTCGGGAGCCGGTTGGTTGACGGAGCTATTCTTCGACCGGGGTCAAGTGGGGCCCCGGGTGAGCCGAACGCTAGGTCTCCGTACGTAGGCCGGCACGGATTCGGGGCGTTGCACGGGCCGACCCGTGCCGCTCCGTGGTGGCGGGCGGATTGGTTGACTTCCCCGAAGCTTGCGGCGGAGGGCCGAAGCCCGGCGCGCCCCCGCCCGTGGAGGAGGTTGGAATGCCTCGCTCCCGGAGCTCCGAGGAGAAGGCCGCCGCACTGCCGGCTTCGCGGCGGCGGCCGGGAGCTTGATTCACCCGGCTCCACGGTGCTCTTCCGGTGTACGTCTTTCCGAACGCCGCCCCGCGCCCGGCCAAAGAGGGCTACCATCATCCGTTGGAGCGACCCGAGGAAAGCTTGGTTGTGCTTAGTGAGCATGTCGTCTACCGATTCTCGGAAGATCCGCGCGCATTCTTCTTTTTCTTGTTGGGTCGTGGCGTCGGTCTCCCCGGCAACGTACTGCGGGCGGGCCACTCTTCGGATATGGTACACCACTTCGATTCTTCTTGAATGACATGAGACACTTTTGTTGAAACCGATTCACGGCGTCTACGAGCCGCCGATGCCGCTCTGCGGAGAAAGCTCCTCAATGCCGACATCCGGGAGGTCCGTGATCTCGGGCATCCCGAACCACCGGTCGTTGGTCCCACCGGGCGTGCCAAAAAGTGTGTTGACGCAAAATGTGCACTCGGCGTCAATCACACAAGGCAAGCCGAAAAGCTTAGCTTTGCACGCGCGAGAGAGAAAGTGACGTGCCGTCAATTTTTCCCGAAAATTAACAAAAAGATAAAACAGTTAAATACCAAAACTTGGAACCTACCGGGTGGTACCAGGCAGTTCCATATTTACGGCTAAGAAGCCAAGCAAGACGACATGTAGCTATGCTAAGCTACTCGTCAAAGAACCACAACCATTCGGGTAACCGCGAAGGAAAAAAGAACATTGCCGAATGGATGACGTAAGCATGACAACGATCGATCTTTGAATAAACATGGATGCATGTGCCAAGCCATAACCGATCCTCACGAAGATTAACATTAAATGAAGTAAAGCACGAACATGATCATGTATTAAAATAAGCATACATAGATCCAAAGCATTAGTCTACCGCATGTCTAATCACTTTAAGATCCGTCGGGCACGATATCAGACAAATCTATCCACCGCATGATACAACTTGCATGAAAGAACGCACCACTTTCCACAAATAGATCTATCCACCGCATGATACAACCTAAATATGGAAAGCTAGAAGCATACGTCTTTTAAAACATAAATAACGCACGTGATCTACTCGTGAAGATATAACCGAATGCGGCCGAACAACCGATTCGGGGTCCATGAAGAAGGAACAAACATTACCACGTGAATAAATCTATCGAGCCGAATTGGAAATCTAATCCACCGGATGACTAGCTCCAAAGCAACCCAAAACCTGCATCTACCGCATGATACCGGCTCTTTCAAGATTTATACCAACAAAGCAAGCTTGAACCCGCAACACGTAACAACCTAGATCGATTCGGTTTCGGCTATCGGAGAGCACGAGATCCACGCGTCAAAACACGAAACCTACCCTTGCACGGATCTTAAAAGGAAAAGAGCCGATCCAAACCCATCTAGATTGGGCAAAAGTGTATTACATGAATTAAAACATAAAGCAAAACTCATGATAACACGGGGGTAACTTAATGAATCTATTGGATCTTGCCAAAATCCAATAGAGCCGATAACTAGCTTCGAGCTAGACCTTAGCCTACCGCATGGCTCATGATCTAACAAGAAACCCTCTTGAACCAAGCTTGAATCTACCGCATGACACGAAGCATGGTAACAAGACTACTTGCATCGATCTAAATCCACCGCATGATACTAGACATGATACAAGGTTGCCGGTACTCACGGAGGTCGACGGATCGACCGGCCCTCTCGAAGAACTCGACGACACGACAAGGGACTCTAGGGTTTGGCGTAAGGCCGGTGTATATTGAGGAATGAACGTGTGTTTCTACATACATCCAGGGATCGTATTTATACCCCGCTGATTACAACTGCGAATGGATTCATTGCCTAACTAAGCTTGATCGCCTGTCCATCCATTCGCTTCCTCTGATCGAGCCACGTCACCGTCCAATCCCGCAAAATCAGCTCTACTGTTCCTTTGCCGAACTGGAGCAGATAGCCGACCGCGGATCCTTCTGCCGAAAATCTCTGAAGATACCTTTCCTTCCACCAGACGGACTCTTTTCCGAATCGGACCCACATGTCATACTCCTTACCAAATTTTGGTGTTAACAACTTCCCCCTACCGTTCATAGACGAGATGCTCGAGAGGTTAGCAAACCACGCTTATTTTTGCTTTCTCGATGGATACTCGGGGTTCATGCAAATTCCTATTCACCGGAAGATCAACATAAGACAACGTTTACATGTCCTTACGGAACGTTTGCATATAGGAGGATGCCCTTCGGCCTATGCAACGCTCCGGCCTCTTTTCAACGTTGCATGATGGCCGTGTTCTCGGAATTCATCGAAGAAATTGTTGAAGTGTTTATGGATGATTTTTCCGTTTACGGGAAGACGTTCATGGATTGCTTAGCAAACTTAGAAAAGGTCCTTACAAGGTATACGGAGGTAGATTTGCTTTTAAATTGGGAAAAGTGCCACTTCATGGTTAAGCAAGGCATAGTGCTCGGACATGTTATATCCGAGAGAGGAATTGAAGTGGACAAGGCTAAGGTAGAGACGGTTGAGCAACTCCCACCTCCTACGGATGTTAAGTCCTTAAGGAGCTTTCTAGGCCATGCCGGATTCTATAGAAGATTTATAAAGGACTTCTCGAAGATCACTAAGCCTTTAACACACCTTCTTCAAAAGGATGTGGCTTTCGACTTTGATGAGAAGTGTCTAGCGGCATTCCGGACCTTGAAAAATGCGTTGGTGAGTGCTCCCATCATCCAACCTCCAGATTGGAGCCAACCTTTCGAGATCATGTGTGACGCAAGTGACTACGCCGTAGGCGCGGTCTTGGGACAAAGAAAGGAAGGCCGAGTTCACGCCGTTTACTACGCTAGCAAAACTCTTAGTGGGGCACAATTAAATTACGCTACTACGGAAAAAGAATTGCTAGCGGTGGTATTCGCTTTCGAAAAATTCAGATCTTACATCGTGAACTCAAAAGTCATTGTTTACACCGATCACGCAGCCATAAAGTATCTCTTGGCTAAGAAGGAAGCTAAACCACGTTTGATTCGTTGGATCCTTCTTCTCCAAGAGTTCGATGTTGAAATTCGTGATAAAAAGGGGGTGGAAAATGTTGTGGCCGATCATTTGTCTAGGATGAATCGTGGGCAAGATGATAAAGAGCCCATAGAAGATAAGATGAGAGACGACCACCTCTATAGAGTGCTTGATAAAGATACTTGGATGATCGACATCATTCGAGCAATTCGAAAGATGCCCCCCGATCATCTAGACAAAAACACTCAAAGGAAGATAATTTACGAAAGTAAGAAATATTTTTGGGATGCACCATACCTCTTCAAGCTTCGCAATGATGGACTGATGAGAAGATGTGTGCCAAGAGAAGAGAGGCTTGAGATTCTAAGGAAGTGCCACTCGGCGGAGTACGGTGGGCATTATAGCCATTTTCGAACCGAAGCCAAAGTATGGTCGAGCGGATTCTATTGGCCGGAGATGCATGAAGATACTAAAAGATATGTTGCGTCATGCCCCGAATGCCAAAGAACCGGAAACATCTCTCAAAGAAATTCTATGCCTTTGAAATACAACTTGCAAATCGACATATTCGATGTATGGGGCATAGACTTCATGGGGCCTTTTAAAAACTCATTTGGATTCGAGTATATACTTGTTATGGTTGATTATGTATCCAAGTGGGTAGAGGCTATACCATGTCGTAAAGCTTCCACGGAGGAGTCCATCACTATGATCAAGAACGTGATTTTTCCCCGTTTCGGTACACCGAGAATCTTGATAAGTGATGGAGGAACTCATTTCACCGGGAAGAACTTCAAAAAGTGCTTGTCCAAGTTGGGAATTGAGCATAGGGTCTCCACGGCCTATCACCCACAAACCAACGGACAAGCGGAGACGTCAAATAGGCAATTAAAAAGCATACTTAACAAAACCATAGAGAAGGGAGGCAAGGATTGGTCAAAGAAATTAGACGGAGCTTTATGGGCTTATCGAACGGCGTTTAAAACACCGATAGGTATGACCCCTTATCAATTCGTCTATGGAAAAGCTTGCCACCTTCCGGTTGAGTTAGAACATAAAGCCTATTGGGCGATTAAAGAGATGAACCTTGATCTCGATGCCGCGGTGGTGAAATGGAGAATTCAAATAAGCGAGCTAGAGGAGTTGAGGTTGAAAGCTTATGAAAACGCAAGCATATACAAGGAGAGAATCAAAAGGTGGTATGATAAAAGATTGAAGAAAAAAGAATTTAAAGAAGGAGATAAGGTCCTCCTCTACAATTCGAGGTTTAAAACCTTCGGAAAAGGGAAATTGCAAAGCAAGTGGGACGGACCTTATGTTGTGCATTCGGTGTTCTCCAACGGAGCGGTAACCATTATGGATATAAATGGCGATCAATTTGTGGTGAATGGACGGTAGCTTAAGGTTTACTACGAACCCGACGTCGTGCCCATTCATCATGTTGACGTCTTTACCATGGAGAAAGAGCCCGAACGTCTGCCTAGGACGAAAAACAAGGCACCAACTTCGTAAATAATTTTTCTTTTAGCTTTCGGAGTTTTTCGCGAAGATTAGCGGGCCAACTTTTTCCCATGGGGCGAGGACGAAAAAATCGGGCGGTGTGCAAAAACCGGCCCGGCCCGCCCCCGAGGGGGGGTGGGCCGGCCGGCCCGGGCGGACCGGCCCGGGCGGGGCCCGACGCCCGATGACCCCGAATTTCGCCCGAATTGCTCCTTTTTGACTTCCTTGTTTGGTCGGAAAATTTTAAGGGAAGTGTAAAAAAGGAAAATAAGGTTCCCGGGGCTTTTCTCTCGGGACTATATATTTGGCCGAATTGGGAGCTCGAGAATCAAACCTTTCAAGCAATGTGTTGCACCCTTGTAGCAGCCATTGAGCCTCCAAAACGCTTAGAGTTGAAGGTAGAAGCCAAAAAGCCATCGATGGAGGAGGCGATGCGATGCGAGGCCAAGCTACCCGTCAAGAGGACCGCACGTATCCGTTGCGGAGGACGTGTCCCGACCGGAGCTCTTGCATCTCGCAACCCCGTCAAGGGAGAGAAGGTCCCTACACCCGTTCGAAGGTCGGCACGCCTCCAAGGCATCAAGCGCAAAGATTACAAGGAGGTGTCGCCGGAGCCTAAGGATTATGGGGATAGCGACTACTCCGACGATCGTAGCCCGAGCTCGTGGGCGGTGCCGGTAGAGACGATGACGATTGGGGCGAGCAGCCCTATGAAAGGACTCCCGAGGGCCCCAATGGCGACGGCAACGGCGGTGGCGAAGGCGACAACAATGGAGGTGGCGACGATGGTGGTGACAACGGTGGAGATTATGGCGACGATGACCCTTCGGATTGCATCCGGTGTCTTTGTCGAGTTTGCCGTCAATCCATCGCTGACTCTCTCTACGCGTCGGCCGACGAATGTCTTCAAACCATGGAAGCGATGAAGCAGCGTATGGAGGACTTGGAGCGCGTAGTTGAAGATGACTACAAGTTCCTTAACCGCAATGTGCGCAAGCTTTTCGGCATGGTTGGAAACATGAGAGGCAAGTGGTGCAAAGCTTGCTCGAAGTACCATTAGATCTGGTTTTCCCCTTAGGATTTTTGTAAGATACGACGAGGACGTCGTATGTTTTAAGTGTGGGGGAGAGCTAGCTCGCTAGCCTTAGCTTTTGAACTTCAAGTTTAGGTTCGGTTTAATCTTCGTGTGAGAGTCTTAGTGTTTTTTTAATGAGTCTTTAATTTTTGAGTCTGTTTTAAAATTTTTGCAAGTGTCTTAAATTAGTGTTGAGTCAAGAAAACCAAATAAAAAGAGTCTTTACATATATCTTTGTGTTTTATGTATTGTTTATCTTTATTTACTTGTTTGTTTAATCTTCGATTCTTGATATATGAACACAAGTATGTGGTTTGAAAGACGTTTACCGTGGTGCTTAGTGGAATCGCTACTACTTAAAGTACCCATACCGCACTTCGATCTTGAGCTTCACATGCTAGTTGTGCTATTTTCGATGCTAAAAATTGGAGGATTTCAGTTCTGAAAATTATTTTAAAACCCTTGTAATAAAGATTAGCAAAACCTCTTTTTCCAAGTTGAGAGTAAGAAAAAAATTCCTATCCAAAGCCAAGTTTATTTTTTTCGCTCCACCATAAGTGTGATTAGCACGATGAGTTAGGCTAGGACCCTTCTCTCTTGGTGAGTTTTAATTTCGAGCAATGATCATGTCCTTGTGCTTATCTTTTGTTGCTAGCCTCGTCATATGTTCAGTTCATGACTTTCACAACGAAAGTCATGAATACCGCTGGATTCCATACCCAACCCTATACATCTCTTTTGTACATCGTATTCCTTGAACACAACCTATTTTCAAAGTTTCGTCTCATCTCTAGCATGATTAATTTAAAAAATTCAGATTGTATGCATGCGAGAAAAGGGAGAATTGAAAGCTTTGAAAAGTTGTCAAGAGAGAGAAAAATAAAGAGAAAAAGTATGTGTATGGAAAAGAAAGAAAGAAAGAAAGAAAAATCATATGTGAATGAAAGAAGAAAAAGAAAAAAAAAGGGAGAGAAAGATGAGTTAGCAATGAAGATATGAGAGGGATGGATCGAGTGAAAGAAAAGAAAAAAAATAAAGTGTAAGGAAGGATGTCACGTTGATTGTGAGACGAAACTTTTACTCTATTTCCAACCATGTGCAATCCGACAACGAGGACATCATTGGTGCCTTGAAGTCACAATTTTCTTTTGCCCTTGCACATGTCCACCATTCTAAATCTTCTCATCCTTGATATCCCTACATATGGTTAATTCTCATGATCATTGGCTTTGAAAGGTAGACAACCATTAGAGGAAGTTCTTAGTTTGACAATACTTGTGTTGATTGCGCTAGCCCTACCTATAGCTCCACTTTTACATGATATATGAGAGATTAATGGGAGGTGAGAGTTTTATAAAATTTGGTTAGGATAGACACTTCATATGAGTGACTTGAGAGAGCTTGGAGAAAGGTTTTTGTCTAATACTTGTTGCAGGGATTTTTGTTTTGAAAACCATAAAAACCCTCCGATGGAAGCAAAGGAGTAAGCATGGCTGAAATTGAAGACTTCAAGTGAAAGGTTTGAGTTGTGGGGTAAATCTTGACGTGGTAAAAATTCTAAACGCCCATGTTTATGTTTGATTATCATTACTTTGTGTTTATGTATTAAAGATGAAGGGATTGACTAACTTGTGAAGAAGGATAAGTGGTACACGATTACACTCCTTGGACGAAGTTCTTTTATGAGTACTTGCTCGAGGACGAGCAAGAGCTAAGTGTGGGGGAGATGTTGACGGTGTATTTTGGTGCACCTAGCATGTTCATTACACTTTGGTTTGGATTTGATTATGGAACTAACCCGCCACTAGGCACACTAATCATATAACAAGTTCATCTTTGTGCATGCATTTGGAAGTGTTGTGTTTATGTAGGAAAACATGGACATAAAGGACGGATTCGCAATAAGTTCAAAGGAGCATTCATGGAGTCTTGTTCGTGTTCATGAGCTCGCTGAAATTACTTCCAATAGTGGTGAGGACCGAAGTGCTACGAGGAACACCCCCGGGGATTGAAGCGTAAAAGATCAAACTTCATGCAAAGAGAGCCTCCATCTTGATCGCGAGGATAACAGCATCAAAATCATCCAAGTGGAGGGGGCGAAGTAGATAAGTGCACGAGGACCCACGGAGCAAAAAGGGCGACCGAACCGGGCCGAAGCGGGCTGGGCCGGCCGGCCCCCGGGCGGGCCGGCCCGGCCCACTTCGGGCACCGGTTCGGTCCCGTCTTCCTTGCCCTCGAAGGATCTTCGACCCTAAAACCCCCGACGCGCCGCCAACACGGGGGAGAGGAGTTATTCGCACCGAAGGCCATCCACAAGCTAGAGAGAGAGGAGGAGGATCTCCGGCGGGAGATCAACCACCTCGAAGGAAGCACCCTCTCGTGGAGAAGGAGGAAGACACCGGCGGAAGGGAAACCATGATCAACGGTGCTATGATCGGCACCTTGATGGGGTAATCTTCTCATTCGTCCATGGGTTGTAATCGATCTTGAGATGTAATCGCACTTTGTCGGATTATCTATCTATCATCTTGTGTTGAATATACTTTAATGCTTAAGGCTTGCAACCGTGCCGTAGAGGGAGTACGAGCTCCAATGCTTCCTTCGATCCATTCAATACATCGTGTCCATCAAAGGTCTAGTCATGGATACCTTCGCGTAGTGACGGTACGAGAGGAGGGAAAGGGCGAAACCGTGGTCACAACCCCGGTAGATTAGATTGGTTTTCGTGTCTTTAAGCGATTGCATGCTCTAGTATCGTAGACCCGTGGGCGAGTGTCTTCTACCTTGATCGTTTATCATTCTCTCTAGTGTAGTTTAGTGTTTTCTAGTATAATAGTAGTTAGGGTTTTAGTAGCTAGTGTGTCGTTGTTGATCGAACGCTTGTAATCCCCTTGCTCCGCGGATTGACAAGAACCTTGGGAATCCCGTGGTGAAAAAGGTGTGGGGTCCGTACGCTTGCGGATCGTAGAGGGATACGTCTTTTATCCGTCAACATACTCCGGGTACCACCAGATCGCTATCAAGGAAGAAGACCAGGAGAAGACCGCATTCATCACCCCGTTTGGCACGTACTGCTACACGACCATGTCCTTTGGGTTGAAGAACGCCGATGCTGCCTACCAGCAAGCTATCCAGGCCTGTTTCAAGAGGCAACTCAACAAGAACAGCGAAACCTATGTGGATGACGTGGTCGTCAAGACCAGAAACTTCGACATGCTCATCGCCGATCTTGAAGAGACTTTCGCATCCCTACGAGAGTATTACTGGAAGCTCAACCCGAACAAGTGCGTCTTCGGCGTACCGTCAGGAAAACTACTCGGCTTCATCATCAGCCACCGCGGCATCGAAGCTAATCTCGAGAAGATCTCCGCCATTACCAGCATCAAAGACGTGCAGAAGCTGACCGGGTGCATGGCGGCCCTGAACAGATTCATCTCGAAGCTTGGAGAACGGGGGCTCCCCTTCTTCAAAGTACTCAAGCATCAAGAGAAATTCGTGTGGACTTCAGAGGCAGACCAAGCCCTTGCTCAGCTCAAGGACTTCTTATCCAAGCCACCAGTCCTCACGGCTCCTCGCAAAAAGGAGCAGCTACTGCTCTACCTCGCTGTGACTACTCATGTGGTCAGTACTGCCATCGCCGTCGAGCGGCAGGAAGACGACCACGCCTACCCAGTCCAGTGACCAGTCTATTTCGTCACCGAGCTCCTGTCAGAATCCAAGGCACGCTATCAACCCGTACAGAAGCTACTGTACGCATTGCTCATTACCTCGTGGAAGCTACGACACTACTTCCAGGAGTACTCAATCTCCGTCGTCACCGACTACTCGCTCGGCGACATCCTGCGGAACCAAGATGCTACTGGAAGAATCTCCAAGTGGGTAGTCGAACTCGGCGCCCTCAACATCGACTTCAAGCCACAGACAGCCATCAAGTCGCAGGCGCTAGTCGACTTCATGGCGGAGTGGCGGGAGAATCAGCTACCTACTCCAAGGCGAGCGCCCGCAGCACGCGGGTGATGTACTTCGACGGCTCGCTCAAGCTCGAAGGCGCAGGTGCAGGGGTACTCCTGATTTCTCCAACGGGCGAACAACTCAAGTACGTCCCTGGATCTTCTGGAAGGTCTCAAACAACGAAGCCGAGTACGAAGCTCTGTTACACGGGCTCCGCCTCGCGGCTTCACTGGGCATCAAGCGGCTACTAGTCTACGGCGACTCCGCAGTGGTCATCAACCAAGTTAACAAGTCCTGGGACCGCAACAAGGAGAACATGGACGCCTACTACCTAGAAGTCCGCAAGCTCGAGAACAAGTTCTACGGTCTCGAGTTCCATCACGTCGTCCATGACAACAATGTTGCATTAGACGTCCTGTCGAAGCTTGGTTCTACTCGCGCTCAAGTACCAGCGGGTGTCTTCGTCTACGAGCTTCACATGCCATCCATCCCGGAGTAGGCACCAACGACCACTGATCCAGCACATCCCCCGGCTGGCCAGGAGGTCATGATGATAGACGTGGGTGGAGGCAACCCTTCATCGACTACCTCCGTGAGCAGAAGGTTCCCTCGGACAGGAACTCGGCCGAGCAACTCATCCGCCGCGCCAAGTCCTACGTCCTAGTCGGAGACAAGCTCTACAGGCGAGGCGCATCTCTTGGAGTACTCATGAAGTGCGTTCCCCGAGAAGAAGGCAAGGGCATCTTGGAGGAGATCCACAAAGGCGTCTGCGGCAACCACGTGTCTTCACGCACGCTGGCCAGCAAGGCCTTCCGACGAGCTTTCTATTGGCCCACAGCTCTGGGCGATGCTGAAGAACTCGTCAGAAGGTGCCAAGGGTGCCAATACTTCGCCAAGCAACAACACGTGCCGGCCTACAAGCTAGTCACCATACCGCCAACCTGGCCCTTCGCCTGCTGGGGGCTCGACATGATTGGGCCACTCCCGACTGCGCCAGGTGGATACAACAGAGTACTGGTAGCCATCGACAAGTTCACGAAGTGGATCGAGGTCAAGCCGGTCACATGCCCCAAAGCCGACAGAGTACTCGACTTCCTGGATGAACTCGTACATCGCTACGGACTACCCAAACGCATCATCACAGACCTGGGCTCCAACTTCAACAATCACCAGTTCTGGGAGTACTGCGAGAATATCGGGATCGACGTCTAATATGTCTGAATTGCCCATCCTCGGGCCAATGGACAAGTCGAGCACGCCAATGGGATGGTGCTCGACGCTCTCAAGAAGCGGCTACATGACGCTGCCAACACTAAAGGAGGCAAGTGGATCAAGGAACTACCCAATGCGCTTTGGGGGCTACGCACTCAACCCTCCAAGCCAACGGGACAATCACCATACTTCCTGGTCTACGGCTCCGAAGCAATTCTCCCTGCAGATATCATGTGGGATTCACTAGCAGTAGAGCAATACAACAAAGGCATATCTGAAGACAGCAGACGAGTTGACATCGATGGACTCGAAGAAGCTCGCTGCGCTGCCCTCGTCCAATCAGCAAGGTAGCTCGAGGGTATCCGACGCTACCACGATCGCAACGTCAAGGAACGCTCTCAATGTTGGAGATCTCGTCCTCCGCCGCATCCAGAACAGGAGGGACTACACAAGCTCAGCTCGCCCTGGGAAGGTCCCTTCACAGTTGCAAAGGTGACCGGACCGGGCTCCTATCGCCTCCAGACGCTCGAAGGCGAAGGCGTCAACAACTCGTGGAATATCGACCAGCTCTGTCGATTCTACACCTAGTCTATTGACTACCCTGGGGGCTCAAGTCGACACGACTACTCCAAAACCCCTTTGCTGTAAGCGGCCTCCGGGTCCAGGCACTAGTCCCCGGACTACTCTACTCCATCCAGCGTTAACGGCTACTAACGGATCTTAGGCTGCTCCGAGCGATAAAGGACTCCAGCAGCGGTCTACTAAGAGACCATGTACTCCTAGATCCAGCCTACACGACTACTAACGGATCTACTGCTGTAAGCGGCTACACGCCCTAGCACCACTTAGCCGTAGGCGGCCTCCGGGTCCTGGCGACTACTGTTGTAAAACGGCCTGGCCATCCAGGTGTATTTCTTTCAGTAATAAAGTTTGATTATCTATCAACTGATTTACTACTTTTTCCCTCAACGGGTCTACTGGGGAGTACGACTACTCGTGGCAACTCCACAATGAGAACTTCGCATACACACCTTGCGACAACGAGTACTCATTTCTGAGAAGTTTTCTCATTTCATACTTAAACAAGTTCAATACAACTCTGTTTATACAATTATTGCTACAAGCTAACCCTACAGGACTACTGAAGGTTAAGCTTCTCTGCGACATGCTCAGCAATTGGCGCCATCTGCTCCAGGAGCTTCGCGTACTGCTCATCAGTGCAGTTGGCGGCTAGTCCACCGGCGACTACATCCACTGGAGCCTTCGGGAAGTACGACTTCATGTACGCCAAGATCTGATTGGGGATTGACTTCGCCAAGTGCTTGACGTACGTCGCCTGACGACTAGGAGCTTCTCTCAGCCGGTCTACCAATGGAGCTATCTTCGGCCCACCCGGATGAGGTACCAGTAGCCTCGCGATGGGAAGTGCGGCTTCTTCAAGTTCCTTCAACTGGACCCGCAACTTCTCGCAGTCCTCTTTCAGCTTCTGCAGAGATTTGTAGCAGTTGACGAGGTCACGATCGGAGGCAATTCGAAGCTCCATGTGCTTATCGCACTCGTATGCCAACTGCTGTCATATTCAAGTACCTCACGGGCCTCCTTCTCCCGGTAGAAGAGGTTCTTCATGTCGACTTCTGAAGCTCTCAGCTGCTCGACACGGGTCTCAAGCTCTGCAATCAACAAGCAAGGCGGGTCAAACTACTGCAAGGTACTTCCAATGGGTACTCGACAAGACAATAGCGTGCCTTTGTTCTTGTTGCGGAGCGACTTGTTCTTCCGCACCAGCTCGTCGCTCTTCGCTTGCATATCTTGGACTTCGTTATGATACTGGGCGAAGGTGCCGTCAAGTTTCGACTGGAGCATGGCGGAGTGCTTCCGAGCCTTCACGAGTTGTTCCTCCAAGGCCTCCGCCCGGAGCACTGAGTCGCCGTACCCCTGGAGCATGCCAGATTTCTGTCGAGATCTCTCCACGACATCCTGCAGCAGACAACAGCTGTCACCTAGGTACTCAGCATCTACGGCAGATTGACTACTCAAGGGCATTGACAACTCACCTTCATCCACTGCTCGGCCTGGCGCATCACTTCCAGGTGACGTGCTACTGCCGCCGGGTCGACGAGGTCGTCTGCCAGGAGTTCAACCCCACCACGACTACTCGTGGCGGCTCCAGACATCGGCGCTGAGCAGATTGGCTTCGCATCTGGAATCTCCAGCGAACGAACGACTACTTCTAGGGTTGACTCTGGCAGTACATCATCACGCTTCTCTCCGGGCATCGCGAGGGCTTCTCTGCTGGTTACCTCCACCAGCTCAGGGGCTGCTCCGGCGGCTCCTTGGGTCTCCGGCACCAAGCCTTCAATGGGCACCGCCTCGGGGATGGTGCTTCCTTCGGCTTCGGCCCCTGTCAACAGAAGACAACTAGATTAGTCTCTCTTGGCGGTTACGACTACTCCTTGAGGATAACTGCGTTCGCACAGTGTACTCACCCTCTATAATGTTGGCCTCTGGCAATGTAGCCTCCACGGCCGGTGCCTCGGACTCTGCTTGAGGGGCGGGAGTGGACTTCTCAGTGGCTGGTGCGGATTCCTCTTCAGCCACCGCCGCGCTGGGTTCATCCTCATTCCAGGTCAAGTCCGTGGATTTCCTGCAGAGTACGCAACTGGTTGTCAACCAAGTACGACTACCAAACCACATGTACTACTCGGGAAAGATCTTCACTTACAGGCTCTACCGGACTACTATCACGGTTGGGGCGCCAAGTATGCTGGCGATGTCGACTAGTCCAGCTTCAGCAGGCACCTCCTTTTCGGCCTCAGTAGCCGTTGGCTCTTTAGCAACAGCCACAGTCGGTTCAGTTCTCCCCTCAACAACTGGGGGCTGACACGTTAGTTGCGCCACGAGTTCTTCCACGGTGGCGGCTGGGCTGCGGCTGGTTCCAGCCGACTCTCCCACCGTATCCCAGTCGCCTTCGTCCCCTTGGTCTATGGCGTCGGAAGGCGGAAGCTCCTGCAAGCAACGGAAATTTCGTCGTCAGCATACACAACATCGAGAAACAAGTACTCGACTACCCTACTCAAAGAGCTCACCTCTTGGGAGGTGGTTTCCGTGACCTTGAGCTTCTTGGCCACGCGCTTGCGTGCCACATTGCGCGGCTTCCTTGGCGGCGCAGGCAAACTAGCCTCCAAGCTAGTTGGAGGATCCTGGATGAGAGGGACGTTGGGCAGTCCAGGGCGGCTGAATCTTGACCACAGTTGGAACCGCTCTTGAAGCGTCTCCTCGTCATCCTCGTCCGATGTGTCTTCGACGACAATAGTGTTGTCTCCTTCGCCGACTTCGCAGCGCTCTTTGGCCTTGCCTTTCCCCTCCTCTAGGATTTCGACAAGTCGAGGAGGTGAAGCCGGCTACCGGCTCGGAGACAAACTCCACTATGTCATCCTGCAAGAAGCACATTGGGTGAGCACGACTACTACTACATAATCAGTACTCGACATTGAGTACGGCTACTGACCTCATTCGGTGGATGCGCGGCGGAGTACTCGGGCACGGGGCAGGGCGTGTACGCCGGCATGTCCTTGAAGATTCTCCCCAGCCTGTCGACAATGTCGTCGCCGTCGATTTCATCATCGGGAATCTGTGACGAGTCGCCGTCGCTGGTGTACTGGTAGCCCAGGGTGTCGCGAGCCATCATCGGCTGCACCCTCCTCTTCATGAAGCTGAAGGCCACATGTTCGACCCTCAGCCCGGCTTCTCTTGAAGCCTTGATCTTCGCCTGCAGTTCGGGTAGCTGGATACCCTCCTGCATCGTCGGCTCGGTGTTCCACCAGGGCCAGTGCTTTGGCTGCTTCCCGCTGGGCTTCGGCAGCTTCGGGTGGTGGTTGGTGATGTAGAACCACTTTGACTTCCAATCTTGGTTGGAGTCGATCAACTTGTACGCCAGGTACTGCTCCGCGGCGTCTTCGCGCATCTGGATGCCGACTCCTCCAACTACTCGGGGGTTGTTGGCACTCGGCTGGGGTTTCACTCGGAAAAACTTCCGGAAGAGTACCCAGTGGGGTTTGATCCCCAAGAAAGCTTCACAAAAGTGTATGAAGACGGAGGTGTGGAAGATACCGTTGGGGTTGAGATTGAGGTACTCGATGCCGTAGTACTCCAAGAGCCCCTTGAAGAAGTTGCTCGCTGGGAGAGCCAACCCGCGCTCCGCGAACCGCATGAACATCGGGATCTCATCCGGATTCTTCTCCATCGGGTATGGATCTCCCGCGGCAGTGCGCCACATGTCAACTTCCTTCTCCCGAAGAAATCCACTGTTCAGCAACACCAGCAGGTCCTCAGTCTTCGCCTTCGACTTTTTCCACTCTTGGTTGGGATTTGGGCGCGGCGGAGACACCGGCGGCGATGATCCCCCGGCAGATCCGGCGGCTTCCTCTCGGGATCTCTTCTTCCCGCCGGCGGTCTTCAAGCTCTTGGACAGCGAGGGCTTCATTCTCCAAGTGCACTGGGTTTTCACTCGCATTCGCTCGGGGGCTACGGCGGTGGCTTCCGGTGGCGGCGTGCTTGGATCTGCGATCTACTCTGAGATGGCAGTGTGCACTAGCGGCGGACTCTAGGCAAGATCTGCTCAGAATGGCTGCAAGTGCGTGGGGTGAAAAAACCCTAAGAGTTTCGGCTTCTATTTATAAGTCAACATGCGGCTCTTCAATGGCCGGATGGATAAGTCTCAACACGGCTGACTCAGCGGCAGCGCCTGACCCTTCAACTTCCAGTAGTCGATGCGCCTCATCTCGGGGGCTCGGCTACATCTAATCAATTCCCTGGGTAGCTACAAGATTCAAGAGCAACTCAAGACACATTCTACATACAAGATGACCCTTCAATTCGAGAGGAAGTACTCGACTCAAGGCTCGGGGGCTCCGTGCCACGTGTCCTTCGGTTTTTTCTCCGGATTTTGCGGGATAATCTTGTCAGAACTTCAAATGGACCCTCAGCTAGAGTCTGCAACTCAACCTAAGGCTTGGGGGCTACTCCATATGGAGTGTGATTTTGCAATCGCACTTCCATATCAGTTTCGGTTTCAAGACAACACGGGTATTGTTGAAGACCTTCAAGAGCAGCACTCGAGGACGCTTGGGACTACTCGAGAAGACTTCAGGATTACTCAAATATCAGCTGGAGTACCTTCCAGCCTCAGGATGCTTCAAGTATTCTTGAGGACTTTCGACTTGTAGTACTCGGGGACGCTTGGGGACTACTCGCCAAGGCCGTCAAGACTACTCGAAGCTATCCTCACGACTACAAAGTACTCGAGGGCTTGTCATATGGACCTCCCTGGGCCCACTACCTCGGTGGGTACCAGGACCGACTACTCGGTGGGCCCCTGGGACTACCCGCCTTGTGCCGCACGGTACCTGATGGCGTGAGGCGCAAGGACTACGGTGGAGAAGTAGTCGGACAGGAAGCTATACATACCATGTACTGTGTAGAGGACTCCTAGACGTACACGACTTGTACTCTCTCCCTAAGCCGACCTGTAACCCCGCCTCCCGGACTATATAAAGTGAGGCCGGGACCCTTCTCTCTGAGATTACGCATCATCTTGTAATCACATCTAATCAATCCAGAGCTACACAGCATACAGGACGTAGGGTACTACGCACCTCGCGGCCCGAACCTGTCTAAATTGTGTGCCACGTATCTCTTCCTTCGAGTTACCGATCTCGGCGAGGCCACATTCATCTACCTCGGGTACTCACCTTGGTAGGTTGTTGATCTAAAACACCGACAGCCTCCTCCGTCGATCTGCGCGAAGACCTTGGCCTCCTCCAGCTCCACTGGGCGCCAACCGACCTGTTGCCGTACCGCCACCGCCGCCACCCGCTTGGCCGGTAGGTTCACCGTCGGCGCCTCCTGTGCGGCGGACGGATTCACCGCTGGCACCTTCCTAGTGGCGGGCTGCTGCACACCCGCCGCGCGCTGTCGGGCATACTCCCCGGGTACCCATGCAAGGAAGGATGAAGACGGACTCCTACTAGAATTCCCCTGCAATCCTACTA
The DNA here is from genome assembly GCA_947561735.1 of Cenchrus americanus. Taxonomy (NCBI): domain Eukaryota; kingdom Viridiplantae; phylum Streptophyta; class Magnoliopsida; order Poales; family Poaceae; genus Cenchrus; species Cenchrus americanus. The sequence goes on from OX387240.1 coordinate 81,477,691, forward strand.
GGACTTGTACCGTGTAATCCTACTAGGACTCCTGCCTTGTAACCGACTAGGAACCCGCCCCTGGACTATATAAAGGACGGCCAGGTGTCGGGCATACACCCCGGGTACTCATGCAAGGAAGGAGGAAGAGTAGAAGACGGACTCCTACTAGAATTCCCCTGTACTCCTACTAGGACTCGCTCTGTGTAATCCTACTAGGACTCCTACCTTGTTACCGACTAGGAACCCGCCCCCTGGACTATATAAAGGAGGGCCGGGTACCTAGGAGGACATCCTCAATCCCTCCGGGGAACAACACCAAGCGCAGGGCGCAATTCTACTCCAAACAAGACGTAGGGTAGCTACTCCGGCTACCCGAACCTGTATAAATCTTGTGTCTTGTGTCCTCGCGCGTACCTTCGGGTTCCAGATCACGGCGATCCCCACCTTCTATCTTGCTGCGGGTACCTCCCATGGAGGTCGAGAGGTTTAAACACCGACAGATGGCGCCCACCATGGGGCCATCGACATGATCACCGGGTGAATTCGAAGGACCTTCATCTACCCAGATCAATCTACTCTACTGCAAGCAAATCGCCAAGTAGCAAACCGAAGCAAGTCGCCGATTGTGGCGAAACGGACTCGATCTCCGTATTCTGTCCGCGCGTTGGTAGAAGTCGCCGTATCCGAGCGGATCACCCAAGATGAAGCGGAATCAATGCTAATTCTTCCGTCTCGGATTCCCAGCCATCAAGACTGCACAAGAGAAGGACACGAACCTAACTGTTGTCTCGGCCGACTCTGTTCCAAGTATAAACGGCTACACCAACAAGCTCTACTACTCACGTGCAAAACAATTGGTTGATCATCTTGCTAAGTGACGTAACCGGGAGGCATCAAATTGGTATGAATCGCTACAAGCACACATGGAAGGCTACCGGGAAGCATCAATATCAACGCCATGCACCACAACTACTCGTCTTGCGGCTACACTGACTCTACTTTACCTACATCGTGCGCCGTGACTACTCATCTCTCGACTGCAGCGGCTCTACATCAACTACGCCGCGCGTTCGGGTGCCTCGGCACGTCGCGCGGCTCGTCACGCGGCTAGTCGTGCCGCTCGTCGTCGACTACTCGTCGTCGACTACTTCGCCTTCACCGCGCGTCCGGTGCCTCGGCACGTCGCGCGGCTCATCACGCGGCTCGTCGCGGGCGCTCGTCGTCGACTACTCGTCGTTGACTACTTCGCCTTCGCCACACGTCCGGGTGCCTCGGCATGTCGCGCGGCTCGTCACGTGGCTCGTCGCGCCGCTCGTCGTCGACTACTCGTCGTCTACTACTTCGCCTTCGCCGCGTGTGCGGGTGCCTCGGCACGTCGCGCGGCTCGTCTCGTGGCTCGTCACGCGGCTCGTCACGCCGCTCGTCGTCGACTACTTGTCGTCGACTACTTCGCCTTCGCCGGGCATCCGGGTGCCTCAGCACGTCGCGCGGCTCGTCACGCCGCTCGTCGTCGACTACTCTGCCACACGCAGGCTCGTCGTCGTCGACTACTTTGCCTCCGCCACGCGTCCGGGTGCCTCGGCACGTCGCGCGGCTCGTCGCGCGGCTCGCGCGCCGCTCGTCGTCGACTACTCCGCCTCGCGCGAGCTCGTCGTCATCGACTACTTCACCTTCGCCGCGCGTCCGGTGCCTCGGCACGTCGCGCGGCTCGTCACGCGGCTCGTCGTGCCGTTCGTCGTCAACTACTCCGCGTTGCGCGTCTCGGCGTCGACTACGCCGTGCGTCGCGACCGCTTGTCTCGTGGCAACACCGGCTCTACTTCGAGTACGCCGCGCGCCGCCACGACGTCATCTTCCCCGGCCGCATCGCGTCGACCATTCATCTCGACTAGTTTTCCAAACTAGTCGAGAACAGCGATCACGCCCCCCAACAACTAGTCGGAATCAACTCGACTAGTCGACTTCAACAACAACCGTCGCGGCTCCATCGCCGATCGCCACGGCTTCATCTACAAGTCCGCCGTGCAAAGAACAGCCTAAGTCATTTATCTAAATGATTACTGTTTTCTTGGCTTGTTCTCCTCATCATGTAGGACTGCTTGCCGACTACTCATTTGTGTATGCTTCTCGGCGGGTTTTCACGGGAGCTACACTCTGCTGACTACTCTTGGGGCATATCAATCAAGTCACCGCGAGTCTACTTCATCAACTCGGGGACTATCCCTAGGAGGCAGTTTCTAAAGTCCGCTACGCGCAGCAATCTAAAGTCGACTTCTAAAGTCGCATTCTAAAGTCCGCTCCGTGCGGCATCTTAAAGTCGACTCCGGTCGCATCTTCGCCTGCTTCAGTGGCATACTACGTGTGTAAGCTTCGATGGAACCTAGCTGTAAGCAGCCCTCGGGTCCTGGCGATGATGGAACCTAGCTGCACGTGGTCTTCACGCTCTGTACCATGGGTCCAAGTACCCTAAGTACTTGCGCTCCGTACCTTGGGTCTGAAATCCATGGCCCTGGTACACAAGTCGACTCCGGTCGCACCTTCAAGTCCACTACGGTGGCACCCGTACCTTGGGTCTGAAATCTATGGCCTAGGTACACAAGTCGACTCCGGTCGCACCTTCAAGTCCACTACGGTGGCACCCGTACCTTGGGTCTGAAACCCATGGCCCAGGTACACAAGTCGACTCCGGTCGCACCTTCAAGCCCGCTCCGGCAGTACTCGAGGACGCTCAAGAACTACTCGAAGAGGCTTCAAGACTACTCGAACTACTACTCTCGACTCCAACGTGCTCGGGGGCTTGTCGGGCATACACCCCGGGTACTCATGCAAGGAAGGAGGAAGAGTAGAAGACGGACTCCTACTAGAATTCCCCTATACTCCTACTAGGACTCGCTCTGTGTAATCCTACTAGGACTCCTACCTTGTTACCGACTAGGAACCCGCCCCCCCGGACTATATAAAAGAGGGCCGGGTACCTAGGAGGACATCCTCAATCCCTCCGGGGAACAACACCAAGCGCAGGGCGCAATTCTACTCCAAACAGGACGTAGGGTAGCTACTCCGGCTGCCCGAACCTGTATAAATCTTATGTCTTGTGTCCTCGCGCGTACCTTCGGGTTCCAGATCATGGCGATCCCCACCTTCTATCTTGCTTCGGGTACCTCCCATGAGGTCGAGAGGTTTAAACACCGACACCAGGTACCTAGCCGGGCACCTGATCTCAACCAACACCAAGCGCAGGGCGCCATACTTGATCCCCCAAATAGGACGTAGGGTTCGCCACCTTGGCGACCCGAACCTGTATAAATCTTGTGTCTCGTGTCCTTGCGCATACCTTCGAGTTCTAGGTCTCCCGATGACGATCCTCACCGCACAATCTACTACCTCGGGTACCCCCTTGGTAGGTTTACCGGTCTAAAACACTGATAGCTAGCGCGGCAGGTAGGGGTGATCATCACCACCGGGCGAATTCGAAGGACCCTCGTCAACAAGATCAATCTACTCGTCGACTCGCCGAGATCCATTGAAGCAAGTCGCCTTGCTCCTGTCAAAGCGGAATTAAGTTTCCTACGCCGCGCTTCCGGTTTCTTCGGCACGTCGCGTGGCTCGTCGTTGACTACTTCGACAACACCGCGCGTCCGGGTGCCTCGGCACGTTGCGCGGCTCGTCACGCGGCTCGTCGCGCCGCTCGTCATCGACTACTCCGCCTCGCGCGCGCCCCCTCGTCGTCGACTACTTCGCCTCTCCGCCGCACGTCCGGGGTGCCTCGGCACGTCGCGCGGCTCGTCACGCGGCTCGTCGCGCCACTCGTCGTCGACTACCGAGCCTCGCGGCGGCTCGTTGTCGGCTACTTCGCCTACGCCGTGCGACCGGGTGCCTCGGCACGTCGCGCAGCTCGTTGCGCCACTCGTCGTCGACTACTTCGCCTACACCGCGCGTCCGGATGCCTCGTCACGTCGCGCGGCCTGTCACGCGGCTCATCGTCGACTACTCCATGCGTCGCGACTTCGTCTTGCAGCCACGCTGGCTCTACTTCAGCCACGCCGTGCGTCGTGACTACTTGTCTCATGGCAACACTGGCTCTACTTCGAGTACGCTGCGCGCCACCACGACGTCGTCTTCCGGTTGCATCGCATCAACCATTCATCTCGACTAGTTTTCCAAACTAGTCGAGAATGGCAGTCACGCCCCCAACAACTAGTCGGAATCAACTTTGACTAGTCAACTTCAGCAACAACCGTCACGACTCCATCGCCGACCGCCACGGCTTCATCAACAGTCTGCCCAGGCAGCAACAGCTAAGTCATTTATTTAAAAGATTACTGTTTTCTTTTCTTGGCTTGTTCTCCTCATCATGTAGGACTACTTGCCGACTACTCATTTGTGTACGCTTCTCGCCGGGTTTTCATGGGAGCTACACTCTGCTGACTACTCGTGGGGTATATCAATCAAATCACCATGAGCCTACTTCATCAACTCAGGGGCTATCCCAAGGAGGAGGCAGCTTCTAAAAGTCCGCTCCATGCGGCAACTTAAAGTCGACTCCGGTTGCATCTTCGCCTGCTTCGGTGGCATACAACGTGTGTAAGCTTCGATGGAACCTAGCTGTATGTGGCCCTCGGGTCCTTGCGACGATGGCACCTAGCTGCACTTGGTCTTCACGCTCTGTACCATGGGTCCAAGTACCCTAAGTACTCGCGCTTTGTACCTTGGGTCTGAAATCCATGGCCTAGGTACGCAAGTCGACTCTGGTCGCACCTTCAAGTCCACTACGGTGGCAACCGTACCTTGGGTCTGAAATCCATGGCCCAGGTACACAAGTCGACTTCGGTCGCACTTTCAAGCCCGCTCCGGCAGCAACTGTACCTTGGGTCTGAAATCCATGGCTCAGGTACTTAAATCCCACTCCGGTGGCACAAGTCGATGCTAACGGTCGCACCCAAGCCCACTCCGGTGGCACAAGCCGACTTCGGTCGCAATCTTAAGCCCGCTCCAGCGGCAAAACTATCCGTTTTCTCTGATTTTTTATTCACTTTGGCTTTCCGGAAAGTGCTTTTCGTTTTTTGCATCTCAAAGTCCACCCCGTGTGGCGCAAAGTCGACTACTGTAGTCGCATCTAAAGTCTGTTTCACACGGCAATCTAAAGTCGACTTCCAATGTCACATATTAAAGTCCGCTTCGCGCGGCAACTAAAGTCGACTTCGGTTTTCAAGTCGCATCTAAAAGTCCGCTGTTGTGGGATAGCCGAAGCTACCGAGCACAAACAATGAAGAGTAACTAAAGCTCAAGAACCAAAACCAGAACACAAAATAGAGGACAACCAAAAGTTCTTTTCTCAACAGTAGATTTCTCAAAAGACGATCTCCTTTACAAGTGCCGGTCCGTCTCCTTTTATAGGGAGGCGAGCGGACTTTTTACATTCCGAGAATGCCCTCGTATGAAAAGGATCGAGACAGAAGATGCTAGGCTATTTTTGGGAGGTCTCCAATTAGGTCTCCACGTAATTGGCGCTTCATGACGTCACACCGTAAATTGCGGCGCCTTTCTTGTTGTCATCACGTGCGCCTATTGGGAGAAGACCTTCAATCTTTTAGAGACTCCCCTTTCGCCTGGCACCTCTCATCACCTGAAACACGGGTCACATTCAAACTTGAAAACATTAGATGTTAGAGACGACGAAGCCCCCTGAGCGAAACCCAGGTTAAGACTAGCTGGGTGAGTAAGATTCATCTCTAGGGTTTCTTTGTGGGGGGAAACCAAGTGGCCTAACCGAGACCCTAACACCTTGGGTTGCTGGGTTTATTCGGCTGCTCCACAGGTGACGAAAGGTAATGGCCGAAAGACGGGTTCTGAGAGATGAAAATGGTTTTTAAAGCTCCTGGGGTTTCGCCGCCGAGCCTTTCACGTCAAACTTTGAACAACTGAAAAACACTCTTTTATTTTGGTATACGAAAGGCTGGATTCCGAATCCCCCCAACAGAAGCCCCTCGATGGCGAGGCGCTTGTCTTGATGCAAACCTGAGCCAGCGAAATCCGTGGATCGAGGATCGAGGAGGAAGAAAATGTCTTCCCTGGCGTCGGTTCCCGAGAGTCTCGCTTGAATTACCTAAATGCTCTCGATTTTTACCGTTGGGTTCAAAATTTTTGACCGTTGCGTTTCACACCCTATAAATAGACGGGGCCGACGCCACTGTGAACTTGCTACCACTTTCACCCCCTCTTCTCTCGTTTAATTTTTCCATTGTCCCTCTTGCCTTCGCCTCCCGTGAGTCGCTCCAGCGGAAGCCTCAGTCGACTCGAGAGGTTAGTTTTCCCCTGGCCTGAGTGCATGTTTTGATTTTTTTAGTTTCCGGAGCTACACGCTCGAGTCCGGGTTTTTATGATTTTTATACGGCTCGCGTCAGGCACCCTGATATGGTCATGGAGGACAAAGGGTCGTCATCAAACCGTGGGGAACAGGCAGCGCCGCCGGAAGCTACGGAGGCCATCATGACGTCTTCCACTTCATCATCCAGCTCGGAGTCTGGTAAGATCTCTGGCCTGGATTGGTCTGCTAGCTCTTGCGAGAGTGGCAGTACTTCATCCACCTCTAGTAGAGATGAAAGTAAAAGTTCGGGTGATGGAAGTTATGTCAAAATAATGTTGAGCGACACAGATGCTGGAAAACGTGATGCCGACGTGGAGGAGGGCGAAATAGGAGAGGATGCTGATGCGGCCATTGAAGAAGCTGCGGAAGGGTCCGGAGAAAACCTAGCTGGGGTGAAAGTTGACCTCCGAGACCTAGTGAAGGCCCGTACCTGTTTTATTGGCCGATCTTTGATGACACAAGCGGACCTGGATGCTCTACAACTAGAAGGTTGCTTCGAGCCCGGAATTTGTCGGTTACCTGGGAAAGAGACCACGCCGAAACCTCATAAAAATGAGAGTGTGGTCTTTTATGATTTCTTTACTTTGGGGCTTCATCTGCCAGTCTCCAAGAGGTTTGCTAATATCTTGGCAGCTTACAACATTCAGATCCATCAGCTGACGCCCAATTCCATTCCGCAAGTGCTGAAATTTCTGTGGGCCTGTCGGACCTTTGCCGGTGATAACGACGTGGAGACTTTAGTTCGCCATTTCGAGATCCACTGGGTGAGGAAGATTATAACAGTCGATGATGAAGACAAAGAGGCTCAGTATGGCTGCTGTACCTTTCAGACGCGACGTCCTGGTAAAAATCAAGCTCTGGTGAAATTAGCCCCAACATACAAGAACAAGTGGGCTAACCGGTGGACCTCCTATTGGTTTTATGCCCCTATTGCAGTGGTGGGGCGAAACTCAAAGCAAGAGGAGGTGACATCGTATGACTTGGCAAGTCGTATGGTTGATTTGGAGGTCAAGCTGTCACCGGAACTGACGAAGGCAAGCCGCACATCAGCCAGCACAAGTGCATTTTACCAGGCGACTCACGTGATTACTACGCGGGACTCCCTCGAGGAGTTTGTGGCTGCCGACATTTGGCCGTGCCAGCCCCGATGGGGATCATGGGCATTTAAACTGCAATGGCTACCCGGGCTGGATCATGATGTGCGAAGCCCCATATTCAATGTTAAACGGCCTGCGGATAAAACTAACGAAGAGGTCGTGGCCGAAGTTGAAAAGAGAGTTGTCCAGATGATTGGCAACTTCACCCACAAAGAGTGGGAGTGCGCCCAAAGGATTTTGAAATAGCAGGGCCGGGTTAACCGCATTTTTTATGAGATGGGTGTCACCTATTCTCCTCGACCGGTGCCCCCGACAGCCGACAAGAAGATGCAGCCACCGGGTAACATTGGATCGGAGCCCGCCGAAACCTCGCGGAAAGGCAAGTCGAGTAAAACAACTATAACATCAGAGAATGTGGCGAAGAACACCAAAGCCCAAGATGTCTTGGCCAAGCGGAAAGCGGATACTGCCAAAGCTACCCTTCCTCTGCTTGCAGAAAAATCTTCCAAGTTATTGAAGGTTAACGAAACCTTGGCTCGGCGCAAGACTGAGGCAGCGAAAGTGGCTGCGGCCGAAAGAGAGAAGAAAAAAGTTCACGACTCCTCCCCCGCCGCTGACCTCGAGAAGAGGGTGATTTCGAAGAAGAGGCCTGTGGATGCCTTAGAAAGGGGAAGACGTGTTACAATTAAGGAGAAAGGTCCCGACGATGATGAGCCCTCCGGGAAAATGGCACGGGCCAATCCGGTCGCAGAGATAGATGAAGATGTTGACATTCTGTCGATGCCTCAGAGTCAGCCTTGTACATCTTATCCTCCGAGGGGGACTGCGCAGAAAATGGCTGAGGAACCACCGACGGCAGCTCTGGCCGATCCTGAAGAATTGGAGGCGCGCAATGTGTTGACGGTGAAAATCCGTCAACCTAGCCATGAGTTTACCTTCGGTGTTGGCATGAGTTTTATACCTTATCCATTGGTACTAACCCCCGTGGTATAACAAGTTCACGTGTGCATGTCGGTTTTGGAGTTTAATGTTTATGCAGGGTTTTAGTGTTAAATGCAAGACTTTCGGGATAAGTTCATCAAGCACCTCATGACAAGACCTTGAAGCCCCGTACAAGTCATGCAATGAAGCAAACTTAACTCCAAGAAGCCGGGGACTTGATCCGAGAAGACGACGGACTCCGGGGACCGACCGGAAAAGTGCGCGAATCTTGCAAGACAAGGAGTTGAGTCCAATTCGGAGAGAAACCGACGACATGGACCTACATGCGAAGGGGGAAACATCCGGGAAGCAAGGGAACCGACGTGGGGCAAAGGAGCCCACGGGGCCGGGCCTAAATGGGCCCAGCCGGCCGGCCCGGTCCGGTCGGCCCGAGCCCATTTTGGGCCCAAACACGCTCTCCTTTGCCCTAGCCGCCAATCGGGCTATTTATATTCCCCCGACCGAGAGCCACGGGGAGAAGAATTCGTCTTAGGCCGCCGAGGAGCGAGAGAAGAGAGGGACACCATGTCGGAGAGGAGAGGGTCGAGCTAGTTGACTAGGGTTTCCCTAGCCGACGTGGGAACCTTGCATGGAAGACCACGTCGAGTTCCCGGAGCTAGAAGCAAGATCAAGGAAGGATCCCGGTGGTGATCTTGTGTATGTATCATTGTCATAGTTGAATTATCAAGTTGAATCTTTTCTTAGCGATCAAGTGTTTCCTCGAAGATTTCGTTTTTCGATCGGCTTTGCTTATTCCAATTCTATTCGTATGATAGATTACATAGGGTGTTCTTGTAGCCGCGGTGGCTAGAGGTACACGCCGGATCTTCCGAAAGAATCTCGACTTGTCTTTTGACTCGCCCTAAGCTCCCCGCATGAATAGGGATACGTTGTGACAGAACGGGGGTCTCGAAAGGCGGATGTTTTCGGATTTGGACGGGAAACCACGATTTAAAGAGGCTTCTATTAAGATTCGATTTGCTACTTCTTCTCTTGCTTGGAACTTCAACAAAAGGCTTATCCCGATCCCTCTAGATCGGTTTATCTACCCAATCTTACTTTGTTTTCTCCGGTCTTTAGTAGATTAGATTTATCTTTGTTTTGTGTTCTTATCTAGATGCATTAGGGTTTCTCTTTTACCAAAGATTGAAGTTACTTGGCTTTACTAGATCAACTCTTGCGTCACACATTTGTTCCACGGATTCGATACCTTGGGTTCACCACTCGAGGGAAGAAGGGTCCCTTGACTACGACGGGAGACTTGTACGCTTGCGAGTCACGAACGAACTTTGATACAATTATTAACCGTCAACAAGCCCCTTTTTCTGGCGCCGTTGCCGGGGAACAAGTGATCAAGATTTGGTTTTTATTGCCTTTTTGTAATTTTCAGTTTTCTTTTTGTCTTTCTTTTTGCATCTACTAAACTTTGATCATCCTCAAATTACATCTAATCTAGTTTGTCTAACCCTAGTTTTCATAGATTTATTCTTCCTTTCTAGTTTTTGCATACTTTGCTTATTGCTAACCCTAACCGGAGATGGTTGGCTACCTCTCCAAGAAACCCAAACTTTTTTTTGTGGATGATCCAGGAAAACTTTACAGGCAAAGGTGACATGCAACACAAGCTAAAGGGGTGGAAACCCTAGATTCAAAAGTTGAAGTCGAAGGACCGTTGAAATCTCCAAGGGAATCACCACCTCCAAGTCCAAAGGAAGATCAACCTCAACCACCGGAGCGCCGCGCACCCCCGACATCGTTGATCTACCTATCATAAACCTTCAAGACGCCGGGAGGCCGTTCAAGATCAAAGTCTCAACTATCCGCATGACGATTGCGAGAGCTGAATGCATACGAGTCGGATTCCTTGAGTGGCATATCGGTTTACTTAAGAGGAGGATGGAGAAGATGGAGATGGAGAAATAAGCTCAACACCTAAAGGTCGCCGAAGCAAGATCCTCATGCAAGGAGTGTGTGGAGTACGACCATGTCCAAGGACGCCGTCACTAAGTTCGAGGCTATGGAGAAAATATTGAAGAATTTAGATGGCAAGGTGACGGAGGTCGGAAGCTCTATACGTGAAGTGTTCATCGTGATGAAGATGCTAGACGCAAGTGGGACAACTTGCCGGCGCCCGATGGGTAACGAAGAAGAATATCCGAGACAACTCCAAAGTCCCAAGACGGCGAAGGCTACTCAAGCTCATTCGGGAGAGATGAAGGATCACACTAGAGACCATGAAGATCACGACCGAAGGACCGGAGTTCGAGATGCCGAGCCACAAGGAAGTTGTTGCATCCGTCAAGACCAAAATACAAAGCCGGCCCGTGAAGACCAAAAAAATTGACTAAGCCAAATCGGGTACCCAAGATTGCAACGCCCACAAAGAGCGTTGATCCGAAGTAATCAAGTGAAGAAGTCTAGCCATGGACTATAAACGAAGCGCTAGGCGGGAGGCAACCCGTTTCGTCAAGTCAAGAATAAGCTACGGGAGTACAACCCGATTCCAGGTTTTTCGAGTCTTTTTAATAATTTAGTTTTTGAGTTTTATTACGCAAAGACATTAGACTTAGAAGTGGTTGAACAATATTAGAGACATAATTCTTGATTGAATGTTTGTTTTATCATAAACCCTTTGCATGAACCCTCCTATGTGCTTGTTTGTTCTTTTCTTTTCGAGAAACCTCAACCAAATAATTTCAGAACCTAACTCAACCTTTCACCTTCATTATGGTGCTGAGGTTGACTTATTTTTCATGCTAAAACCACACGAGTAGAGCCACGACTTATATCTATGTGTTAATAAAAAAAATTCAGCACGTGGTAGAACTCGCGTGAACCTAGAAATCAAAACTTTTGGTTGGTTTTAAAAATCTATATCCTTGGTTTCTCTAGGATTAGAATTTTTCTAAGCCTATTCTAATTTTGTTTTATTCAAAATCTTTCTTATTTAGCCAAAATTAGAACCTAAACCTATGCCCCCATGATCAAGCCGGAAAATGTCTCGCTCTCAACCAATGAAGGCAAACTATACCGGTGAGACCGAAATCGACGTAATAAAAAAATATTTTCGACTTGCATTTGTTTTTAATGGTTTAAAAACTTCTCTAAAATTATGTTCGAGCTCTTGCATGGCTCTGAAAAATATTTTAAATTTCGAATTAGAGGAGTGCTTAACCTTAAACACACCTTAATGGAGGCAATCTAGTAATCATGCATGCACCATTGGATTCCCTTTCATCAACTTTCACCAATTCCACACGCAAAGGACAAGCATGGTGGGCAGCAAGCATCAACTTTGTAGGAATTTCATGGTGGCATGTGAAGCAAGTGGAGCTAGGGAGCATGGACACGACCCAAAACATGAAGCATCAAGTGGAAGGACCAAGGAGTGGACGAGAGCGTTTGGGGCGGTGCAACTCATGGAGCACGCGGGCAGGAAAGTTGCAGAGGTGAAATGATCGTGCTGGAAGAAAGACGAGGCGGGGAGGAGCACCGAGGCCGGCCTCCCCTACATAAGGAGCCCCCCGGCTCCCGTTTTCTGCAGGCAAGCTTCCCTCTCCTTCCTTTGTTTGTGTGTTCATGTTTGTGTGCTCAAAACCTCTGTAGACATAGCCAACCTTCCCAAGCTTGATAGCTCAAAAAAAAATCCACACCCTTAATCCACTCAAAGTCCACATCCGAAGCAAAGAGTTTAAGTGCCTAGTTTACCGGTTGCAACCCGGAATTTTAGTTGAAGAAAGAGTGCAGCAACCATGTGGAAGAAGACCACAAGTCTCTTCTCCAAGAAGAAGAGTTCGTCGTCGTCCAAGCCGTCATCAACCACGTCTTCGAGGAGGCACTTGGTTTCCGAGTCTCCCCGGAGCATGGAGACGGATACGGCACCACCGAGAAGGAACGATGCTCTCCTCCTTGGTGGTATGAGGGCTGCAAGAAGCACTTCCATGAGGTTTACCGAACCTCGTGGGCACACGGAGGAGCAGCCCGCGCCACCACGACGATCGACTCGCTCAACCGCGCCACCTCCTTACACCCCGACATACTCTTCGTACGGCTTCATCATCTTGTCGGCGGAAGAGGAGGAGAGGCTCTCTAATCTTGAGAAGAGGCTTGTGCCCAACGTCGAGTTCGACGACCAAGCACTCTACACCTTGGGTTTTGGCACCGTCATATACTATATGTTGGGGCACCTCGGATGGGTGCAGTTCTCCAACGGAGTATCGGTGGACACCCATTTGGGGTTCGCCTTGGAAATTTTAATGACTATTGCACCCATCGTTGATGATGATGGGGTGCAAAGCTTGTCATTCCGTTTGGAGGGAGTCCAACAAGAGGTTCCCTACGAGCACGTTAGGGAGCTGCTTGGATTCCACAAGGGAGCTCCGGAGAAAGTTGACGTGCCACCCGGCATGTTAGCGGGATTTTGGAACATGATCTCCGGAGAAGCCCATCAACAACGCAATTGCATCCGCAACACCATTATCCGGATATTTCACTCTTGGATGTGCAAGAGGATATTGGGGAGGATGAAGGAAACAAAGGTGACCGACACGGAGTTGAATTGGCTATACTCGGCTTTAATTGCCAGGCAGCCAATAGACCCCTCTTACCTCATGATCAACCGTTGGTGTTGTGAAGCAACATCGGGGGCGGGTAATATTGGTTCGGGGTGTTACCTCTCCATGTTGGCCTTTTCCTTGCGGCCGGGGATCGCAAGAAACCCCGCTCACCTTTTGCGTGGTACCTCTCTCGGCATTGAGTATTTGCAAGGCAAGTACATTAGTGGAGATGAGAGAGGAGGTTATCTCGTTGGCCATTGTGAACCTACCTCTTCCCAACGAGAGGCTTAGGCTTTTCAATGAAGGGAGAGAAGATTGGTTGGAAGAGGGACTACTTGTCCCCGCAAGGAAGAACAAGAGAGGAAGAATCGTAGAGGAGGGAACATCCCTTGCACAAGCGAGTGGAGCACAACCCAATGTGCAACCATTCGGCGGGGTCCCTCCTCCGCCAAGTTATTACGGAGGGCCACAAGAGCAAGCATGGGGGGGTGGTGCACCGGTACCCCCACAAAATTATGTTGTTCCCAACGCTAATTTCGCGGAGTCCTACGCTCATCATCCCCAACCACAACAAAGCATGGCCATTATTGGAGGGTTTGCTGCAAGTAACGCTCAAAACATCGCAGCCATCCAAGCTAACGCAGCTCAACTTGGTGAAGGCAACGCAAATATTGCCTTTGAACTTGGACGCCTTCACCTTGTGGAGCCAAATCAATTCGTCGGAGGAAGTGTCCAACCATATTATGAGCAAGGGTATTATTATCAAGATCATCAACATCAACCACCGGCGGAGGACTAGAAGATTTAGGAACTTTAGTTTTCTTTTCTTTTCTTTTTCTCTCGTAATTTTCAGCTTTTGCTTATGTGTGTTTGCGTAGTATTTTCTGTTTTTATTTAAATTTCAGCAAGCATGTTAGTTTATTTTCAGTTTGTATTTCAACTTGATGTCATCATTAATAAAGACACCACCTTGATTATATCATTGGAAAAGTTACAAAATTCGTGCCATGATGATATATGATTAAAATTGCAGCTTTGTTCATCTTTGTAATTGATTTATGCATGTTTAAGCTAGTGCTCTCTTAAAAATACAGATCTGAATTTATTTAAATACTAGCTTAATTTTCAGCGGAGGTTATGATTAAAATAAAGACCCATAGTGTTTTATGTGCTCTCAAGTTATGAATAGATTAAAGATGTCTTTTATGCTCAAAAATATTGCTAACCTTGTCACAAATATCACTTGTGTGTTGCTCAACCTATCCAAAGCCTTATATATATTTGAGTGCATAAACCTTAGTGTACAAGATTTATTTTTGAGTGAGTTATTGCAGGCCATGATTTCTCCGGCCCGAGACTAAGAAGCTCGGTCATTCCGTTTTTGCGTATCTATCTTTTTGCTAGCCTTTTATCCGTGCATTGTGTATCCCCGCATCGGTGATCTCACAAACTTCGCCGGATATCCACCCTTAAACCAAATATCATCTTTTGTGATTACCTCCTTGACCACAACCTATCGTTGAGAATGGATCATCAATTCAAGGAAGATCGCAAGACGGTGCCAACGTTGAAGATTTCAAGTATCTCTCCAAGGAAAATTATTTTCGGTACCTACCATATTTTTCGCCTCTTTGCTCGAGGACGAGCATCGTCTAAGCATGGGGGAGGAGGTAGGTACGGTGCAGTTTTAGAGTTCAAAAGGGAGTATTTTAAAAAAATAATAATATAATGATGAAAGAAAAAAAATTCGGCGATGTACGTGACTTCCAAGGTGAAGAAAGAAAAATATATATATATATAAGAAAGAAAGAAAGAAAGAAAGAAAGAAAAGAATGAGAAATATGAGAAAGAGAAAAAAATTTTGTGCGTAAAGTGAACTCCCCGGGTCTCTAAAAGTGCATTCAAGGCTTCAAGTTAAAAAGATCCATTCTCATTTTCCAACCATGTGCAATCCGATAACGAGGACTTTCTTTGTGCCTCGGGATCACTCTTTGCCATTTGCACATGTCCACTCATCTAAAAGTGTGTGTATTTTTCTCTTTCCCCTCCTTGATTTAACATTATTTTCCAATGACCTTTTTGACGAGTCTCGGTAAGACCATGAGAAGCTTGTCTTGTTTTGACAACACCTCATTTATAAAATCTTGTTAGGACTAAACTTTCCCAAAGCTCCATATAAAGCCTACCACATGTATATGAGAGGGAAAGGAGTACAATATATAGGCTTGAGAGACAAGTGAGATGAGAGTTTATGAGCAATACACGAGATGATTTAAATTTGTGAATTTGGTTTAGCTTTTTCTTTATCTCGTTCTTCATTTCAAAAAAAATTCTGAGATCTATTTAAAACTTTGTGAGCATGTTAATACTTGTGGGATAAGCTTAATAAGAATCTACCCTCCGTAGAGATGAAGGCTAGTACATTATGGAACTTTAATGAATTAAAATTTTTGAGAGCATTATGTTTTCTCATGTATGATCAAGTGCAAAGTTTAAACATTGTTTGGCAATGATGATATCCATCGAAGGCTTACTCGAGGACGAGCAAGGTTTAAGCATGGGGGAGATGTTGACGGTGAAAATCCGTCAACCTAGCCATGAGTTTACCTTCGGTGTTGGCATGAGTTTTATACCTTATCCATTGGTACTAACCCCCGTGGTATAACAAGTTCACGTGTGCATGTCGGTTTTGGAGTTTAATGTTTATGCGGGGTTTTAGTGTTAAATGCAAGACTTTCGGGATAAGTTCATCAAGCACCTCATGACAAGACCTTGAAGCCCCGTACAAGTCATGCAATGAAGCAAACATAACTCCAAGAAGCCGGGGACTTGATCCGAGAAGACGACGGACTCCGGGGACCGACCGAGAAAAGTGCGCGAATCTTGCAAGACAAGGAGTTGAGTCCAATTCGGAGAGAAACCGACGACATGGACCTACATGCGAAGGGGGAAACATCCGAGAAGCAAGGGAACCGACGTGGGGCAAAGGAGCCCACGGGCAAGGCCTAAATGGGCCCGGAGCCGGCCGGCCCGGTCCGGTCGGCCCTGGGCCCATTTTGGGCCCAAACACGCTCTCCTTTGCCCTAGCCGCCAATCGGGCTATTTATAGTCCCCCCGACCGAGAGCCACGGGGTGAAGAATTCGTCTTCGGCCGCCGAGGAGCGAGAGAAGAGAGGGACACCATGTCGGAGAGGAGAGGGTCGAGCTAGTTGACTAGGGTTTCCCTAGCCGACGTGGGAACCTTGCATGGAAGACCACGTCGGAGTTCCGGAGCTAGAAGCAAGATCAAGGAAGGATCCCGGTGGTGATCTTGTGTATGTATCATTGTCATAGTTGAATTATCAAGTTGAATCTTTTCTTAGCGATCAAGTGTTTCCTCGAAGATTTCGTTTTTCGATCGGCTTTGCTTATTCCAATTCTATTCGTACGATAGATTACATAGGGTGTTCTTGTAGCCGCGGTGGCTAGAGGTACACGCCGGATCTTCCGAAAGAATCTCGACTTGTCGTTTGACTCGCCCTAAGCTCCCCGCATGAATAGGGATACGTTGTGACGAACGGGGGTCTCGAAAGGCGGATGTTTTTGGATTTGGACGGGAAACCACGATTTAAAGAGGCTTCTATTAAGATTCGATTTGCTACTTCTTCTCTTGCTTGGAACTTCAACAAAAGGCTTATCCCGATCCCTCTAGATCGGTTTATCTACCTAATCTTACTTTGTTTTCTCTGGTCTTTAGTAGATTAGATTTATCTTTGTTTTGTGTTCTTATCTAGATGCATTAGGGTTTCTCTTTTACCAAAGATTGAAGTTACTTGGCTTTACTAGATCAACTCTTGCGTCACACATTTGTTCCACGGATTCGATACCTTGGGTTCACCACTCGAGGGAAGAAGGGTCCCTTGACTACGACGGGAGACTTGTACGCTTGTGAGTCACGAACGAACTTTGATACAATTATTAACCGTCAACACAATGCCAGGGGCAAGTGCGTGGCTGAAATGATTTAGAAGGAGCAGATTGCCATGGCCAGCACAGCCCCGAAGGAGCGCGTGGCTGACCTTATGGATGTCGTGGACGAAACCAAGGATCTGTGCTATATCGATGACGATGCTACTTTGGCGATTAGAGATCAAGAAATTCCTATTTTGCAGCCCTAAAGCAACCCGGAGGAGACTGCGATGGATCCGAGAAAAAGCTCTGGTCTGAAGGCCCAGGATCCAATCGATTTGGACCCTCCGGTAATTGAGGAATCCGTGGTGCACGAGTCTCGTTCACCGCCGCCGGTGTCAGATGATCTTAACGAGGCTGCTGCGAAAACTGCCGAGGAAATCGCACCAGTGTCGGTGATGACAGCCAACGTTTTCCAACTTGAAGACGCCGATGTGA
The DNA here is from genome assembly GCA_947561735.1 of Cenchrus americanus. Lineage (NCBI taxonomy): Eukaryota > Viridiplantae > Streptophyta > Magnoliopsida > Poales > Poaceae > Cenchrus > Cenchrus americanus. The sequence goes on from OX387240.1 coordinate 81,495,059, forward strand.
TACTTTTACTTGAAGATGATTTTTCATGTCTTCCCTAGGGAACATATTTTCCGTCTACTAACATCTTTCGATTCTGTGTTGATTTTAGCGGCCAAGACTTTGGTCACTTTGAGCAGCAAGGACAAGGAAAAAGAATTGTTGCAACTTGAAGGTGGCCCTTGGGCACCCAGAACAGGCCTTGACCCTATGTTGGTGGAACCCGGTACGATATCACACCGACTGTTTTACTTATAGAGTCTTGACTTGTTGCTTCAGCTATTGGAAGTGAACGATGGTGTCTAAATGAATAATGTGTCTGTTGATTGTTTTTCATGATTCCATCACTTGTCGTCATCCACCCATTCCAGCTCTCAGCCGGGTGGAATCTCTCCCGGCGAAACAACACCTGCAACAACATTTATATAGCAAGGCTGAGTATACTAATACTCAGCAAGACTTAACTGTTGGGTGATAACTACATCACCAAACTGTAGACATGAGAGGCTTTTTGGCTGGTGGAGTTCTTTTGTTGAAAAGCAACAAAGAGTAGGTTCTTATTTTCAATATTTTAGCTGAAATTCTAATTAATTACCATTTCTAAGTGAGCCAACTATTACAATCAAGAATTGTACAATACACTTATTCCACGCAGCAATATTCATCTAGTTCCATCATTAAGGGATATCATGGCTAGTTGATTAAGCGGTCTCAAGTAATGGTGAAAGGCCGACAATCGATTGATTAATTACCTTGCAAGGTAAACCTAAACACATGGAACGGTGTCATCACAAAGTTGGCACCGACCAGGCGGTTCCCGTCGATCTTCGGTTCGGGATAAGGATTATAGTCATGGGTACACAACTATCTGGTATGCCCCCACATAGTGCATCCAGCCTCACACATGTACCCACCTCCCGGTTGCAAGTCGTGCATGTGACTACTCAAAATTAGTAACAGCAAATCCCTCGCTGCCTCAATCGGGTATTAGGCTTACCGATCCCATTCCGAACAAGTGCTTAGTACATTCAAAAGCTTAGCCCACAAAAGCCACTGGACCGGAGCCCAAATCCCATGCTCTTACCACATGAGCAATCCATTTATAAAGATCTTATGATTCCAACATAAGAACCTATTCTCGTGAGTGATGAACATCACTCGACTTGTAACGGTCCTATAGCATAGCAGTTATCGACCTAGCATACTAGTAAAAGATCATAGGTACCTAGGGATCATGCATCTAGGGTTTCATTCAACTCTTGAAACGTAAATGCACAAACATAGCAAAGGTAATTGCATAATTTTAAAATAAGGGTTAATGATCCGGGGCTTGCCTTCGTCGTCAAGGTTGGCCTTGGGCCCTTCTGGACTTTGGTCCAGGTCCTGAGCTATGTCCATGTACTGCAGCTCACCGTCAGCACCTTCGTCTCCTCCTTCCGGCACGAGCGTATAGCTACCATTGGAAAGATCTACACGAGGATGCATATGCAAGATTTAATTAACAGTTTTGATTTAATTAATTACAAAACAACACATGACAACCATGGGGTGCATGGTTGATCACATTCACCTTGACAAACACATATTCGGTATATTCTTTCTATTAAAGGAATGATATGCTGTGCTTTATTATTTATTTATTTTTTGATAGTGACTGTGTACATATTTATATAAATAACTTAATTTAATTTCACAAAACAGCAAAGGTGTTGGTCTTAACCTACTTAGCATGATTCACATCACAACCATGAGGTCATTAGGTGTGGTTTGGTGGTTTTCCTGATTTAACTTATTATTAAGCTTTAATCGGCCTCCATAGCTTTTATTCAAAAATAAGTTCATAAAATTCAGTGGGTAGTGTTTCTAAAGCTATATAGACCTAGATAAGGCCACTGAGCAAGATTTCACATTTTCATGAGCTATAAAATAATTACACAAAAAATGACAATTTCTAGCTACCAAAACAAGATAAATGCATATAAAAATAATTAAGCAACAAAAGGATCCAAACTTTCTCACACATGACCTATGGTCGGAAACTAAGCTATGCAACTAACATATACATCAAGGGTTACTCTAGATCTTGAGCTATGCATTTATATTTAAATCTAAGCATAAATCAAGAACAAATATTTCTGTTAGCTATAAAATTATGATTAATTCACCAGTATATTTATGCATAAAAAGATTATATCTAGAAGTTGGGAACAAAAATATATTTAATTTTGGCTAAAAAATCATTTAGACAGATTCAGCTCAAATACAAAATAAATCATATTAAAATATTTACTTAGTAACATTTTGCAATTTTTGGCGCAGAGCCTAGGCAAGACATGTCTCACAACATATCCAAAATTAAGCTTGAGAGCACTTGTATATTTTGACCTACAACAGATCTTGGCTAAACTGATTTCAATTTTTCATGCAAAATATATCACTCAAAAGTGTGGTCAAGATTTATAAAATATGTAGTGTTACTCACACGGAAACCAACAAAATTTGTTTTGCATTTTTCTATGTTTTCTTCAATTTTCCACGATTTTTCTAAGATATGGATCTATTCAAAAGAAAACCAAGAATTTTTTTGCTGCGGGGTCCTTGGAAAGTTTTTATACTTCACAGATATGCCCTTGCTTCTAACAAAAATGCCTCTGAGCACAAAACCTTCACAGCAATGCCCTTGGCGGCGGCGGCGGGCTCGTCGGCAGTGAGGGGCGGCCAGAGGTGGTCAACACGTGGCACATGGGTGTGATTAAGCTCACCACTCATCGATTGGTGGCGGTGGATTGGTCGAGGAGGTCGCCGGCGATGGCGCGCGGCGGCGCCGGGCGGCGGCGGGTGCCGCGGCTTGTAATCCGGCGAGGAGCGAGGCGGCGCAGGGAAATGCTAGTCCCGGGAGGTTGTGTTGGTGTGTGGAGAGGGGGCCAGGGTGCTCTGACGACAGTGGTATGGCGCGGAGGGGCGAGTTCACCGCGGCGGCGACAATGGCAGGCGGCGGAGCTTAGGCGCACGCGAGGAGTATCGCTGGGTGCCTTTTATAGGCGGTGAACGGAGCAGGGACGGGCAACGCTTTGCGATGAAGGATCCCCGAGAAATATGCAGCGGATACAACGACTTTGCCTCAGCGGGCGTGCGCGGCAGGGGGTCCAGAGCCGCGGGAGCGCGTGCGCGCTGCGTGGCCCGCACGGCTCTTCCGGCCGAGGCGCGAGGATCGGGGCGCGCACACGGTGCCCCGGCCGGGCCCTCGGCACGGCGGTGCACAGCGGCGTCACGATGGCGACGCGTGGCGCCCACGTGCACGACGTCCCGCACGTGTCTATGTTCCCGGTCTGCTCCCTATTTGGTTTATGCTGTTTTGACCAAAAATTTTCTCAACATTTTGCAACATAAGTGCTACAAGGTCTGTATAGCAAAGTTGTAGAGCGTCTATAGGAGCAACTCTTTGTCGGTGCAGAAAGTAGTCCCGACACTAACTAGTAAGAGCGCTGAGATCAGTCTCTTGATGGCCGGTGCTAAGCAATACTATGACACGGAGTTTATCCTGGTTCCGGCCATGGGTCGTACGTCCAGCAGGGGTGCACTCGTGGCGCTGTATTGCAAGGCACCGTGGTGCTCGTAGAGGGGAGCTACAAGCGAGGCGGGAGAGGAGGGGGAGCCTCCAGGTCCCTAAGGGTTGATTGAGGCAAAGTGCCAATATCGTAGGTGAAGGCGGAAATGCGAGTGAGTTGCTATCCGTCGTCCCCCTGCGGCCAGGGGACCACCTCGTCCTTTTATAGGCCAAGGGTAGGCGGTTTACAGTCATGCCGCGCGGGTCTAAGTGCTACATGTGGCAGCATGGTGCACAGTGTCGTGAAATTGACAGTTGTCCTGGCGAATATTGCCTCCGACGGACGTCGTGGTGATCCTGTGCCCGTCTAGGGGCGGCTTCGAGGGTAGTAACGCTGGGGCTCTTGCTTGGTCACTGTCCGTACGCCGATTCGAGGGCTCAACTGACGGAAGATCGGAGGCTGCACAACGGCGGGCGTGGCGATGTCCCGTCGACCAGGGTTCCCACAATGCTGGGGGTGACGCTGTAGTGCCTGGGATGGCGGCACAGTGGCGGGGATGGCCGCACAAGGCCGGAGGTGACTGGGGAGACCCGCCACGCCGGCCTTATGTCACGGCGTCGTCCCTGACGGGTGCAGAGTAGGTGGTCGTACCCCTTTCGAGGGTGCTGCCGTCCTTTCTCGAGGGGGCGACATGGAGGAGGTACGGGAGTGGGTGGCACAATGTCATGGAATGACACCGGCCTTCCCGCACAGCACCCGCACAGTGTCGGGGATGGCTACACATTGCGGGTTGGTCGAACAGCGTCAGGATATGATTCCCAGGCAGTGTCAGAGGGCCGGCATGGCGGGGATTCGCCCTTGACCCGGGCGCCCGTGACGTACTAGAGCATTTAATGCTCTGGTCAGGGGAGTATGTGTGGCGTCGTGGGTCTAGAGCGGCCTCGAGCGAGGCGGAGACTAGCTCGGGGGTCCGGGTCTCTCTAGTGAGGCGGAGACTCGCCCGAGGGAACGTCGATCTCTCGAGCGAGGCGGAGATTCGCCTGAGGGGGTGTCAAGCCCTCGAGCGAAGCGGATATTCTCCCGAGGGGGCATCAAGCCCTCGAGCGAAGCGGAGATTCGCCCGAGGGGGCGTCAAGCCCTCGATCGAAGCAGAGATTTCATGGCGCGGTGCCTGGTGTTGGGGAATTCAGGAAAACACGTCACCCTCGAAACGTTAAGTTTGACAAAGTTCTTGAGACATATTTTTCAGGGGCAGGGGAAGGAGACCGTCAAGCTCATTGCGCGCGCCCACCGAAATCCCTTAATGGGGAAGGGGCAAGGGGCTCGTGCGAAAAATCGTAGACAGTCTCGGTTGAAGCAACTGAGGGTTGCAGTATCAACCGGGGCAAGTCTGCTAGTTGGATCAAGTCCACAAAATTCGAAAACAAATTTTGTCGACTTGCGCGACGACAGTTCAAATTTTCAAAAGTTAACGAATATTTCTCCTAAAAGTGTACTCGACCGAAACACGCGAACTGCAAGCTTCTTCAACATGCCTTCAAGTTTTCAAAAACTAACGAAGATTTCTGCTAAAAATATGCTCGAAATTCGCGAGTTATAAGCTTTGTCAACTTCCCTTCAAGTTTTCATGCAAAACGGCAAGGTGGGGGAGGGTGACGTTTTTTCAAGAAAAAAACGTATTCATTGCCTTATTCGCATAAAAACTTCAGAATAGTTCGTCAATAATTACAGCAGTCAGTGCAAAATTTAAAATGAAAGCTCTACAACATGTCCTGGTTTACAAACATTGTTTTCGGCCATATCGCTAGCATAAGCAAAGTCAGACGCGCCTGCTAAGGGGCTAAGGGGCTCCGTCTTCGGAATTTTTGCGGAGCGCGAAGTAGAGGATGCAGAACGTCTCTTCTTACGAAACAGGAAAAATGAAGAGAGATCAAAACAGCCCATAGAAAATTTAAGAGAGGCCTCAAGCCAAAAATCGGAGAAGTCTTGTTCGAGATGTGCCCGCTTGAACAGGCGCCACGCTTCGCCACTAACAAACATCCTATCTCGATGAATTCGTAGCGGCAACACGTCCTACGCAGGCCCAGCTTGCAGGACCTACGCAGGTTAAAGTATACAAAAACATTTGTTCAGAAAAACTAAGTGAATTTAATATACAGGCAGCCCTGAATACATGCAAGGTTCGGACATAGCATCTAATTCGTGACATCCACCTTCGGAGAATCATCCTCGTGCTCGGAGTCTTGCCCGTCGTCGCTGCCCTCATCGCTGCCACTGCTGCTGCTGCCGCCTGAACCCCCTTCGCCTGAGTTGCTTGAATCTTCGCCGGAAGTTGACCCTTCGCGGGACGCAGCGATGTTCTCACGATTCTCCTCCTCGTTCAGCTGAGAAGGAAAAGCAAATGTAAGGAAAACTCGAGAAACTGAAACATCGATAGCCGCTGTAAGTGACGAAATCGTGCAAAATTTACCTCAGCAAGTTTGGCGCGCGCAATGAGCTTGACGGTCTCCTTCCCACTGGTCAACCAGAATTCCCTTGCGAACTTGTTCTTGATGGCCTGAACATCGGCATTAGCTCGAAGTATCACAGTGCTTGTGGCGCTGGGGAATTGGGAGATCTTCTCGCGAAACTTCTCCAAGTCGGCACAGTCGAAGTCATGAAGAATTTTCAAAATGCTCTCCACGGAGAAGGTAGCCACGAAGTCACTGGCGCCAGAGATCACCTCAGTAAGGGCCTTGAACTCGGTCTCCATCCAATCCATGAATTCGGAAATCTCGATGTTATCCGGGAGAGGAGCCGGACGAACGCCGAACTCGTTCAATGACTTCTTGTACTCCTCGTAAAGAAGTTTCAGCTTTTCCAGAGTTTCAGAAGTATTCCTCCTCGAAGCTGCATTCTCCTCCGCCAACGTTTTTCAAGATCCTGGATCTTACGATCTTTTGTGCTCAGAGACTTAGCAAGGCTGGCGTTGTTGGTACGAAGATCTTCGGCGATTTTCAAAGCCCTCTCGTTTTCCCCGAAGATTCTCTATCACACTGAGGTCATCTTCGTGGGATTTCTGAGTCTTTTCAAGTTCCTTTCTAGATTGCTCAAGTGCCGACTCCACGAGCTTCTTTTCATCTTGACTTATCTTCAAAGCCTCCACCAACTCAGCCACTTTCTTTTCAAGTTCTATGTTCGCGGATTGCGCAAGGGCAAAGCTGTGCTTCAGTTCCTTAGATTTCTGGGAAAGCTGCTTGTTCACCTTCTCTTGTTTAACAAGCCACTCTATGGCAACTTTCCCGAGCATAGAATGTTTAAGTGCATAGTCCTCCTGAAAGCGCGCTAGCTTCGAGGGAGAGTAGGAGTGCAAAAGATCCTTGAATTCTGGAAAAATTCAAAATCAAAGTATTAGATCAAAATTCAAGAATCGGAAAAGCACGAAAAGGTAGTGAGAAGGAACGAACCTTGCTTACTGAAATGCTGCATGGTAACTTGTTCTGCCGAACCAGAAGAAGCCTTACCCTGAGGTGAAGGGGTGGCTTCGGGAGTAGGATGAGGCCCTTTATCAGAACCCGAAGTAGCTCCTTCAGGTTGTCCCGAGCTCTCCTCTCCTGATTCATCAACAGTCATAGATGATTTCCACAGTGTTAAAATCTTAGAAGTCTTGCTCCCAACGCCAGTTGTCTCGAAGCCAACACTTAATAATTTGCCACGATGAGACGTACCAAAGCTCTTGTTGAAAGAAGCTAAAGAAGGAGAGGGAGCCTGATCTTCAGGAACAACCTCCCGAACTTCGACCAGGGGAACATGTTTGGTAGGATTCTCCCCCCTTTGTACGGTGAGCTCAAGTTGCTTGGCGAATTCGGGGGAGGCTTCGTCCCGAGACCGAGCGGGTTGAGAGATATCGGCAGCAGCAGGGGCCTCAGCGGGGACAGTAACTTCAGCTTCGGCAGTGGTCTCAGTAGTAGCAGCAGCAGGTACAGACTCCTTGCAAACTTCGGGAGCGCCATCTGAAAAGGAATCAACATCCACGAATTCATTCTCAGAACCCGACGGGCAATTGTCTCGAAAGTTCAACAGAGGCCAGAAACAAACACCTTTCCGGCTGTCTGTTTCTACGAAGGCATCGTCGTTGAAGGCGGAGGGAACTCGCCGAACACCGACGGAAGAAACTTTTTTCACCGCCTTCTTCAACTTTTTGCGGCTCATCTGGACTAGGCCCGAAGCCGCCTGGAGTTCTGCGTCCGAAGTGCGTTCAGAAGTCTTGCGCTTGCGCTTCGACGATTCCAGGGATCTTGTTCTGGAAGGCTTAGCCCCAGAGGAAGTGCCTTCGCCGACAGATGATGAGCCTCGCTTCGAAGACCTTATTCATGGGGTGTTGATGGGAGCAGCCGAACAACTGGCCACTGCGACTGCGGGAACCTTCAGTTTGGGACCTGGACCTCGAGAATTGAAAGATTTGTCGCCACAAACTTCGGAGAACACGTGATTGATCCTTCTCTTGTGCTTCACAAGATCCTTGTATGCCTTGTACTTGTTCATGGTGTATTCGCCAATCATGACGTTCACCCTCTTCTCTATTTCAACCATGAAGGCGTCCACGCTCTGATCCTCACGAAGCTTAATCCCGAATTTCGGGAAAGGCACCTCTTGAGTTGCCCAATTGACCTTGAAGTATACGATCTCAGTGGGAGACCATCCACTCGAAATAGGCCAAACCCGGGCAGCCACGAATTCCTCGATAATGTCGCGGCCACCAACTATAGTGCTAGCAAGATGAAAGGCACTTTTGCAGTTCCTGATCCCCAACGCCCGCTGATTGAATTCGGCTGTGTTCACCGCTGTCAAGGGCGAAATCGGGCAAGACAAGGGATGAGCCGGGCCGGTGTAGCCGGGAACTTCTGACATGTTAACCTTCAAATAAAACCAATGAGAGTTCCAGTCCTCCGTGAGGTTAGACTTGCAACAGGGAGCGATCTGGATTCGGGTGATTCTCTTCCGGGTATTTTGGCGACGGGTGTTGAAGGTACAACATGCGTGCTGGGTGTGATAGGATTGCCCATCGCTGGCCTTGATAACTTCGGGGATAATCACCAGTTCGTAGAATCTGGCAAAGGCATGGACACTGAGATTGCAGCCGAAGGTCTTCATGATCCAAATGAATTTTGATATCTCAAGAAAAGAAGTCGGCGAAAGCTGATGAATCTTCACCGAAAAGGCATCCAGAATAGCCGTCAGAATGGGGTTGCAGGGGAACCTGAGCCCACAGATGAAGAAGTCACGAAAGACAACAAATTCTCTGTCCCTAGGAGTAGGGATTTGCTCATCAAGCGGGACCCGCCCGGCACCCGGAGGAAAGAACCCGGCTCTCTCATACTCTCGAATCATGTTGGCTGTCACCTTAGATTCCCCGAAGACAAGTGAGGGTGGCAGCGGGCCAGAACTCTTCTCTCTAACCAGGTCACTGACGCCGGCATCCACGTCCCCGATATCTTCGCCGTCGTCAGATGGGACCTCCCCATCTTCGCAACTCCTGGAGCCGCTAGGAGAGCCGGAATCTTCGGTTGGTGCAGCATGTTCACCACCTTCGACAATAGGGTCAACTGGAAGACCAGCTGCAATGAGCTCTTCGGTAGTCATGGGTCTGGCTGTGCTCTTAACTCGAGCCACCTAACCAACAGAGGCAAACATACGAACCAATAAGAGCAACATTCGAGAATAAAGCTTGTACAATAAAGATGCTACAACAACAAAGTATGACAAGTAAGAATAGAGAAGAGAAAAATAAAATAGTACCTTAGAGAGATGCGAAGACAGCCGGAAGTTCGCGAACTTTTTAGCGGAAGACCAAATTCCGCGAGCAAGAAAATCCACGAATTGCAAGAAAGCAAGAAGGCAGTAAAAATTTTTTAACAGCGGTAGTCCGCTATTTATAGGGGTGGGGAGGGGTAGTTCCGCGAAATCTGCCTCGATCCAACCGATCTAGGGTTCCCGGGCGATGCGTGTCCCCTCCGACGTTCCGAGGGTGACATTTTTTACTAAATTTCCGAAGGATTCGTGGAATCGGATCGTCGGAGTCAACCCGCTTCCCCAAGGGGCTAGTGTTGGGGAATTCAGGAAAACACGTCACCCTCGAAACGTTAAGTTTGACAAAGTTCTTGAGACATATTTTTCAGGGGCAGGAAACTCACGATTTTCGGAAGCCCGGAACCTGTGAAGCCCCGAATTCGCGAATGTACGAAGTTCGGGAATCTTGGTTCGGTGGAGTAATGGAGTCACGGACATGCGAAGGCCCGGGACCTCAAGCTGGCGGTGGCGCGAACTTCGGAGGAAGGACAATTCAGGAATCTGTCGAGGACTCAGTTCGGGAGTTTCGTGTGAAGACATTCACGAACCAGGGGAGAAGCAAAGTCAAAGTTGTTGTCCCAAAAAGTTCGGGTTTAGAGTGTGAACTAGTGGCAGATTTGTAAATATGTTAGACGAAAAAGACATTCTTGTATGCGTTCACACTAGGAATATTCTCTAAGGCTAAGGGTATTTTCGGCATGTAAATGTCCCTTCGTCTCCCTATAAAAGGGGGCGCGAGGGCACGTGTAAACAGATTCAGATTTTTTGGAACTTGTGCTATTTGCAGAGGGAATCACAGTCTCTTCACGCTCTCACTTTGTACTTGAACATGTTAAGAACTCTCTCTCGTGTTAGGGTCGTCATCCGAATTCTTCGGGTAACCCTCAACACCTGGCCCTCGAGCGAGACAGCGGTTCGTCCGAGGGGCGCCGGGGCCGGCCATTTGATGGGTCGCCGAGGCTTTTTTGGGCCGTGACCATGCGGGGTGTGGTTTGTGGTTGTAGGCTTGTTCGTTTACTTTTTATTATTTTTAGAAAGGGGTGTTTTCCCCCGTTATTAGGGAACCCTGATGGCTTGTTCGTTTACTTTTTATTATTTTTAGAAAGGGGTCTCACTGGCATCGGATAGGGAGCCCAACGCTCCCTACGGCTATGTCGTCAACTTCGTCCGGCTGCACGAGTGCGGCTTCACCGCCCCGGCGAGCCGCTTCATGCGGGGGCTGTGCCACCATTACAGGGTGGAGCTTCACAACTTTGCCTCCAATGCCATCTCGCACGCATCCTTCTTCGCTGCCTTCTGCGAGGGATTTCTGGGTATCCCGGCGAACTGGGATCTCTGGGTCCACCTTTTCCGCAGCGAGCTTCATACTCTCGCCACGGGCGAGAAGGGGACGCGTCGGGCGGTGCGAGCGTGGCGGCCTGACGCTCGCACTACGGGATAACGCAAGGAGTTGTACCCGATGTGCACCATGACCTCCAACAACGCGGATTGAGAGATGGGGTGGTTCTACCTCCGCAACGACGGTGTCAGCCTCGCACCGTACACCGGGAAGGTGCTGATGGGGAAGCCCGACGCTTGGTTCCACAGCGTGTCACCCCCCTTCGTGGCAACGGAGGTTGGAGTCTCTCACCACCGCCCTGCGCCACCTGGCGGACACAGGGCTGGGGGTGGCCTCGATCATCACCAACTTTCATCACCAGCGGATCGTCCCCCTCATGGAGAGGGAGCTCTGCGTCTTCGAGCTGAGCGACACGGCCAACCCCACGTCGTTGGCGCGCTCGCGACTGCTGCATGAGCGCTTCTCCAAGGATTACGCGGCCACGCGGGCGAGGTGCGGGATTAACCTCAGGGCGGTGCCGCACAGCGACGACGACCTTTGGTCGTTCGTGATGCTTCTCGACGCCGCGCCGGTGAGCACAATTTTTTCTTCTCTCATTGGTTCTTGTTTCGCATTTCTTACTCGTCGTCACGGTCTTTGTCTGCAGCTGGTGACTGTGCACGCCGCCCGATCAGACCAACTGACGCCTCGGGCTCAGGCCGCCGGCCGCGCCGTGCAGCAGCGGGAGCGGGAGCGGGCGGCCCTCACGAAGGAAAAGAAGATCTGGCGGAAAGAGCGGCTTGATCGGTACAACGAGGAGTACCGGCTGCGCGAGCAACAAGGCCTCTCCCCTCTGACGGTGTTGGCGAACTCGTTGTCAGATGAGGAGGAGGAGAGCGATGGGGAGCAGATCACCTCTGACAGGTGGGAACCTGTGCCCCCATCCCCACGGGCCGAGGGGATGCCCGTGGAATTAGCCCCCGAGGCGGGCACGGAGCCGCCCGCCACCGGGTTGTCGGTGGAGGTGCCGGTGGGCACCGTGGAGGTGCCAGCGGGCGCAGTGGGGGCGCCCTCCAGCCCTCGAGGAAGAGGAAACGGGGCTTCTCCAGTTTGAGGTGAGTAACGCTCCTTCCCGTGCATCTTCAATTTTGAGGGGCATCTGCTCACCCCTCCCTTTCTTTCGTTGTCAGGGGGTCGTCGACCGTTCCTGACCTTGCGCCCATTAAGGCGATCAAGTTGAGGACGTCCTCGACGACAGGGCGGTGCTCAGAGAGGGCGCCGCGGGTGGCGACCAACGTGCTGGCGGCGGACGAGCCGTCACGCACCACGACCGCGGCCGCAAGGCCGCAGCAGGAAGAGGCGGTTGTGGCAGCCTCGCAGACGTTGGTGCCCCGTGACCCTCACCAAGGGCGTGGACGGGCTCGCTCAGGGAGCTGGTCTGCCGGGGGGCGCGAGGTGGTGGAGGCCCCTACTGGTGGTGATTCCACCCCTAGGAGGGGCCGATCGAGGGGGTCATACAGGCCAGCCCCCGACCACGCGCCTGAGGTGCTGGTCTTGCAATCTGACGGTTGTGTGATGTCGCAGCGACCGGTGCACGACGTCGAGGTGTCGACGTCTCGCGCTGTGCCGCCCGCACCCGATGTCGCCATCTCGCAGCTGGAGCAGGGGCTGCGTCGCCCCGTGGTGCCGCGCGCCCTTCTCGACGAGGTCCAGGCCGAGCAAGCGCTGTGGCAGGAGTTCCGCGAGCACGTCACCTCACTCAACGCCGCCCTGACCGAGGCGCTGCGGATCCACGGGGGCCCATCATTTCGGCTCCTTGAGGTGAGTGTTTTTACCTTGTTCGAGCTCGCTTTTCCGTCTCCTTTTTTTGAGGCAAATACTGTGAGGGAGTTCCCCACAGCTTAAATAAAAGCTTAAATAAACCAAAAGGAGTTTATGTACAAGCAGGGGCAAGAAGGAGAAAGAGGGAGAAGGGAAGCTACCATTACATTAAGAGATACTCTCCAAAAACGAAATAAAAGAAGCCTGCCTATCACTCTTCACTCTCACGATGTGAAGAAAACCCTGAGCTTTAAACTTCCTAACCCAAGTGCTAACAGAAGCTGAACCATTATCAAAGATGACAGCATTCCTGAGATTCCAGATCTCCCAACTTGCTATGATGAAGGCTTCCATGAAAAACTCTAAGTTGGACATCCGAAAAGCTTGAAGAACCCTTTCGTCAACAGTTAGGTTCATGTTCCAGCTAATACCAAGCTTTGCCCAACATCCGAGAGCAAACACACAGGAAAAGAAAAGATGATCAATGTCTTCCTCCTCATTAGCAGTGCATAAAACGCAGCAAGCATTGGGTTGCACATTATAATTCCTCTGTAGCAGCATAGATCTTGTATTCAAGCGATCCACCAAGACTAACCATATGAAGAATTTGATTCTGTTTATACACTTGGACTGCCAGATAAGCGTGAAGATCCGAGAAGACTGAAAATTCTCAAACACCATTCGATAATACCTTCTAGATGTATAATTTTGGTTTCCCCAACAAAAAGACCAAGAATCATGCTCAACTGGATTGAGATCCACAGAAAGTAACACCGCATCAAGTTGTAGCAATTCCTCATGAGCTTCAGTCGATAGAGGCAAGGCAAACAATGAGTCTAGATCATCAGCTTGGGCAAAATCTTGGACTGAGATTTCAGCATTCCTGGCAAAAGAAAAAAGTCTTGGAAACTTATGAGCCAAAATTTCACCACACCACAGATCCTCCCAAAAAGTAACTGTAGTACCATTTCCCAATACACAATAGGCAATCCCTCTGAAGAGGATATTTAGGCGCAAAACATCCTTCCACCAAAAGGAACCAATCTCCGAGGAAGCATGAGGAACTTTCCCAAGATAATATTTATTCCAGATTAAATTAACCCAGGGGATATCCATATGATTATAAAATTTGTTGAGTTGCTTGAGAAGCAAAGCCTCATTTTGTAATCTCAGATTAAGGATACCCAGCCCTCCCTTGGATTTTGGCCTCTGAACCATAGACCAAGCAGCCAAGTTACCTCCCTTCTTGTCAGGATGATTACCTCTCCACAAGCATTGCTTCCTCATTCTATCTATATTATCAATCACTCCCACAGAGCCTTGATGGAGCACATGGCATAGGTCACCGTTGAAGTAAGGACTGTGTTGATCATCTCAAGCCTACCAGTGTAAGAAAGGAAAATCGAACAAGCATTTAGTCTCCTCTCAACCCCCGTCCATTAGTGGAGTGATTCCATTCGAGGTTTGGTCGTACCCATTGGGAGTCCCAAGTAGGTAAAAGGCATGCTGGCAATTTGACAACCAAAAGCTGTAGCTAGGTCATGTATCTTAGTTTGAGACACATTCAGGGGGACCATAGAGGACTTGTGATAATTGACTCTCAGGCCTGTGGAATCAGCAAAAGTTTGTAGGAGGCCCTTAAGATGAAGTAGTTGTGCTCTATCAGCTGGTAGGATCAAAATAGTATCATCTGCATATTGCACAACTGGGAAGTCATTGGTGGCATGAGGGATTGGCAATGACAAATGATTGTTTCGAAGTGCATCATTGATAACATACTGAAGTAACTCGGCAGCCAGAACAAATAACAGGGGGGAGAGAGGATCACCCTGTCTAACTCCCCTTTTTTGTCTAAGCGTTTCGTGATCTGACTCTTCTACCCGCTCTTTGACTGCTGCTCGCAGGAGCTGCAGGCCGGGCATGTGAGAAATATGACCACCTCTCCCAGTTGAGTTCGGACATCAACTGCTATCGGGGGCAGTACGAGGCCCTTGACGCCTTCGTGGAAGCTCTGCGGACGGACAACGGCTGGTTGGAATACCGGCTAAGGGCCGTGTAGGTCGCCCTCCTGGACCAGCGTGCCCTGACCGCGGAGGGCACCACCATGGCCAGTCGAGTGAAGACCACACTTCTGGAAAAGGTTGAGGCGCTGCCGACGGCGAACGACGAGCTGCAAAAGGCGCGCGCCACCCTGGCCGAGGCGCAGACCGCAATGGCGGAGAAGGAGACCGCCCTCACCACGACGCAGATTCAGCTCCAACAAGACCGCACCACCCTAGAGGGGGGCACAGTTCTGGCAGGCTCAGGCTAAGCAGAAGGCCCAGGAGGCCGAGAAGTTGAGTGCTGACCTACAGGAGAAGGCCACCTCGCTCGCCGCGGTGGAGGAGCAGCTTCGCCAGGAGCGGAGTTCGCGTCAGCAGGCGGAGAGCTAGCTCCAGCGGGAGCGATCCGCCTTCAAGGAGGCTCAGGCCACCCTCCAGCGCGAGCATTCAGCTCGAGAAGAGGCGCAAGGCCAACTCCAGCAGGAGCACGCCGCGTTGGAGGAGGCGCGAACCACGCTGAAGCTCCGGGATGTAGAGATCACGCGGCTCACCAGGGAGCTAGTTCAGGAAGCCGTGTCATTCGAGGAGCTGCGCAACACCGGCGAGGAAAAAGATGCCACCATCCTTGTGTTGCAGCAGACGGCCGAGACTGCGCGCGCAGCCCTCGAGATGGAGAAGAAGCAGGTCGAGGGTAAGTTGCCCCTCTTGATTTTTCACTTGTTGCTTGGATTTGTCGAGATCCGCTCTCGACTTATTTTGCTCTTTTGCTTTCAGGCCTACAGATGGCTCTCGGGACGTCAGCGACACAGGCAGAGGCGCTCCAGACGGCCTACAACTCCTCTCAGCAGGAACTAGAGGTTCTGCGGGATGCGGCCCTCAAGGCGTGCCAGAGCGTTGAGGATGGCGACGTGCAAGCCGGGAGCTCCGTGGTGAGCCGCCTCCGGGCCTTGCATGGCCATGTTGCTCAGCACATGCAGGGTGTCGTCCTCTTGGGGATCCAGAAGACCCTCGGCATGGTGCAGTCGCACTACCGGGTCAACCTCGTGGCACTGGCTATGGGCTATATCTTTGCCGACGGTCTTGATGACGACACTGCGGAGGCCGAGGTGAACCGCCTGGATGTTCTTGCTGCTCCTGCCGCTGACATTCTCGCCGACGACTTCGCGGAGATCCTCTTCCGGGACGCTCCCCCCACCAGACCCCTCGAGCCCTGAGAGTAGTTGGGCGCTCGTGCACTTAGATTTGAGTTAGGATCCGAGCCACGTGGCTCGTGTAATAAATACAATTTACATGAAGTATTTGTAAGTTAAATGCCATTTCGTTTATGTGATTGTGTTGTTCTGTCTTTTCCTTTTGCTTGGGCGAATTTTAGCTAGAATCATTCGTTTTCACGAGTAGCTTATAGGCAAAGTGGTGAGGGGGAAAGGCCGTGTCCTGCTGAAGGCATGGGTTATCCCTGACTCGCAGTCTTTGCCATTTGGCCGCTCGCGTCCCGCGTAATTTCTCCCAAACTCCCAGGTTGAGACATACTTGAGGCTTTTAAAGTAAGGCTTTTTTGCGAAAAAATGGGACCTTTTTAGGGGGGATACCCCCACAGTAGCCCCCGAGGGGGAGTTGGTTTTCTGGAAGAAAGCTGAGTCACCCTTGACTTTATCCAAAAGAAAATTGACATCTGTACAACCGACTGGGGCATCAGATATGTGCAAAAAGACTTGGTGAGGTAGAAGAGACGTAGCTGTTGGATGTTCCAAGCGTTGGTGAGGACTTCACCTTGCTCGTTCGCCAGCTTGTACGTGTCGGGCTTGAGCACCTCGACGACGATGTAGGGCCCCTCCCATGGTGGTGACAGCTTGTGGCGGCCTCGGTTGTCTTGGCGCAACCTCAATACTAGATCGCCCTCATTGAAGTCTCGACGCCGTATTTTCTAGGCTTAACGCCTGCTGGTATCTCATCGAATGCATCATGGCCACGTCGCGGGCTTCGTCTATCTGATCTAGTGAGTCTTCGCGGGTTCGCTGGTTTGAACTTTCGTCGTAGCCCTTGATCTTGGGCGATCTATATTCCAAGTCCGTTGGGAGAACAGCCTTCGCGCCATAGACTAGGAAAAACGGCGTGAATCCCGTGGCTCTGCTGGGAGTGGCCTGGAGGCTCCAGATGACCGACGGCAGCTCTTGAAGCCACTTCCGATCGAACTTGTTCAATCTGTCGAAGATCCTGGGCTTGAGGTCTTGTAGAATCATGCCGTTGGCACGTTCCACTTGGCCGTTCGTCTACGGATGCGCGACGGCTGCCCAGTCCACGCAGATGTAGTGGTTGTCGCAAAACTCCAGGAACTTTCTGCCAGTAAACTGCGAGCCACTGTCGGTGATGATGGAGTTTGGTACTCCAAACCGGTGGATGATGTCCGTGAAAATGACACGGCCTGCTCTGCTTTGAGATTTGTAATTGGGCGTGCCTCGATCCATTTGGAGAACTTGTCCATGGCAACCAGCAGGTGGGTGTAGCCCCCGGGCGCCTTTCGCAAGGGCCCGACGATGTCCAACCCACACACGGCGAACGATCATGTGACGGATATGGTCTGTAGGGCGTGAGCTGGGAGATTGGTCCCGCGTGCATAAAATTGGCACCCCTCACAGGTGCGCACAACCTCGTTGGCATCAGCGACCGTGGTGGGCCAATAGAAGCCCTGGCGGAACGCGTTGCCCACGAGGGTGTGCAGTGTCGTGTGGTGGCCACACACACCCGTGTGGATGTCTCTAATGAGTTCCCGGCCGTGGGGGATGGGGATGCACCACTGCAGGACCCCGGACGTGGTGCGCTTGTACAGTTCACCGTCAATCACGGTGAATGATTTGGCTTTCCTGGCAATGCGCCTAGACTCGGTTCCATCCGAGGGGAGTTCCCCTCGATCGATCCAGGCGACGTACTTGGACCGCCAATCCTCCGCGCGGGGGGCCGTCTCTGTTTCCATGGCCTCGGCTTCGTCTGTGTCGTACCCCTCGAGTAGGCAGAGCATGAACGCCTCATTCGAGGGGTTCTCGTCCATGGGTTCCACACCCACTGGGCTCGAGGGAGCCTCCGAGGGCTCCTCCCTATTCGAGGGGGCCGAACCGAGGTCGACAGATGGTTTGGTGACGTCTCACGCGAAAACGTTGGGGAGAACGATGTTTCACCCCGACACGATCTTCGCGAGCTCGTCCGCCTCCTCGTTATACTTACGAGGGACATGATTGAGCTCGATGCCGTAGGACTTGTCCTCGAGGGCGCGCACGGTGTTGCAATAAGCTTCCATCTTCTCGTCGTGACAGCTCGCGTTTTCATGACCTGATCGATTACGAGCTGCGAGTCTCCCCTGACGTTGAGGCACTTGATGCCAGTTTTGATGGCAGTTCGGAGACCGCGGAGGAGGGCCTCGTATTCCGCCATGTTGTTCAAGGCGGGGAAGTGCAGACGCACGGCGTAGTTATGTGCTCCCGAGGGGCGAGATGAAGAGCAAGCCCGCGCCAACCCCGGTTTTCATCACCGACCCATCGAAGTAGAGCGTCCAACACTCGACCTGTATCTGCAACGAGGGCAGCTTCGTGTCCATCCACTCGGCAACGAAATCCATGAGGATCTGGGACTTGATTTCCTTGCACAGTGCGTAGGTGAGCGTTTTGCCCATGAGCTCTACAGACCACTTTGCGATCCTGCCCGCAGCGTCCGGGTTGCAGATAATCTCCCCCAACGGGAATGAGGAGACCACCGTAACCGGGTGGGCCTCGAAGTAGTGCCGCAGCTTGCGCCGCGTGAGCACCACTGCGTAGAGCAGCTTCTGGATCTGGGGATACCGCGCCTTGATCTCGGACAACACTTCGTTGATGTAGTACACCGGCCTTTGGACTGGTAGGGCGTGGCCTTCCTCTTTTCGCTCTACGACGATGATTGCGCTGACCACCTGAGTGGTCGCTGCGATGTAGAGGTACAGAGGCTCGCCGTCTCGAGGCGGCGTGAGGATCGACGCGTGGGCGAGCGTCAACTTCATCTTGTCGAGCGCCTCCTGGGCCTCGACGGTCCAGGAGAAGCGCTTATGCTTCTTCAGGAGTCGGTAGAGGGGCAGTCCTTTCTCACCAAGCTGTGAGATGAAACGGCTCAAGGTGGCCAGGCAGCCCAACACCTTCTGTACCCTTTTAGGTCTCGAATCGGGCCCATCCGGTCGAGGGCATAGATCTTCTCGAAGTTGGGCTCGATGCCCCGCTGGGAGACAATGTACCCCAACAGCATGCCGCACGGCACCCCGAAGATGCACTTCTCGGGGTTCAACTTCACCCTATTGGCTCGCAGGCAGTCAAACGCGACACGCAGATAGTTGACCAGGTCGTCCACCTTCTTGGTCTTGACGACAATGTCACCTACGTACGCCTCAACGGTCTGCCCGATGTGGTCTCCGAAAACGTGCTGCATACTTCACTGATACGTGGCGTTCACGTTTCAGAGGCCGAATGACATCGTTACATAGCAATACATGCCGAACGGTGTGATGAAAGAAGTCGCGAGTTGATCGGACTCCTTCATCTTTATTTGGTGGTAGCCCGAATAGGCATCAAGGAAGAACAAGAGTTCGCACCTTGCAGTGAAATCAGCAATTTGATCGATTCGTGGAAAAGGAAAAGGAACTTTGGGACATGCTTTATTTACATCAGTATAATCTACACACATCCTCCACTTCCCATTCTTTTTCTTAACTAGTACAAGATTGGCTAGCCATGTAGGGTGGAAAACTTCCTTGATGAATCTGGCCTCGAGGAGCTTCCGCATCTCCACTCTGATTGCCCAGCACCTTTCTTCGTTGAAGCACCGCAGCCATTGTTGCACGGCTCTGGAGTGAGGTAGGATGTCAAGGAAGTGCTCGGCGACCTCCCTCGGGATGCCTGGCATGTCTGAGGGGCTCCATGCGAAGATGTCGGTGTTAGCGCAGAGGAAGTCGACAAGCACCACTTCTATTTTAGGTCGAGGGTGGAACTGACCCTCAACGCCTTGCCCTCGGGGGCGGCAGGGTCGAGGGGCACCTCCTTCGTTTGCTCGGCAACCTCGATACTGCCCGCGTGCTTGGCGGATGAGTCAGGGCCCTCGTTGGCCAGCTTCTCTAGGTTCGCAATAAGCGTCTCATCGAGCGCCAGGGCCTCGACACGCTCCACTCACTCGACGTCGCAGTTGAATGTGTGCTCCATCGACGAGCCCACGGTGATGGCGCCTTTTGGCCTCGGCATCTTCATCTTGAGGTAAGTGTAGTTCGGGACCGCCATGAACTTGGCATAGCACAGACGCCCAAGGATGGAGTGGTACGCGTCCCGGAACCCCACCACCTCGAAGGTGAGGGTCTCCTTGTGGAAATTGTTCGGTGTGCCGAACCAGACTGACAGATCGATCTGCCCGAGGGGTTGGACGCACTTGCCCGACGCGACGCTATGGAATAACATCATGCTGGGCCCATCAACCATAGGGTGTGTGCGTATAGGATGTTGAGGCTGCTGCCGCCGTCCATCAGTTCCTTGGAGAACCGTGCGTTGTCGATGACGGGATCGACGACCAACGGGTACTGGCCTGGGTTGGGGATGCGGTTCAGGTGATCCTCGCAGCTGAAGGTGAGGCATCCTCCGACCAGTCGAGGAAGGAAGGAGGAGCCTTCTCCATGGCTAGGACCTTGTGCCGCTCTCGCTTGCGCTGGCTGTTGGACATGTCCACCGTCGAGCCCCCGAAGATGAGGAAGACGTTCTCCACTGCGGGGAAACCACCGACACCCCCGTCACCACTGTCCTTCTTGGCCTCGTCCTCCTTCACGGCGATGCGGCTATAGTATTTCTTGAGCATGTGGCACTGCTCGTGGGTGTGGTTGACCTGGGTCTTGTGGTACGGGCACGACTTCTTCAACATGTCGTTGAACATGTCGGGGCCTCGGGAAGCTGCTCGAGGGCCCTTGCGGGCCGGGTTGACCGCGAGGGCCTCATCTTCGTCCTCATCGCGCCTCTGCGCTCGTGCGTCAGGGTGGGGCTTCTTGCCTTTCTTGCCCCGCTTGTGCTTCTGTTGGGGCTCCTTGGACTTGCTATCCTCCGCGGGCGCATCGTCCACGCGCTTGCCCTTCTTGGCGTCGAAAATGGCTCCCACCGCCTCCTCCCCGGAAGCAAAGCTGGTGGCGATGTCGAACAACTCGTTGGAATCGACTGGCGCGTCCGCCCGAGCTCGCGCACGAGGTCCCGACAGGTCATGCCCTCGAGGAAGGCGTGCACGATCTCGGATTGAGCCACACTCGGGAGCTCGGTACAGCGCTTGGAGAAGCGTCGTATGAAGTCCCGGAGCGATTCGCCGAGATTCTGGATGCACGCCCGCAGGTTCCAGGAGTTCCCAGGGCACATGTATGTGCCCTGGAAGTTCCCCACGAACGTGCGGACCAAGTTGTCCCAGCTATGGATCTGGCTGGGCGGCAAGTGCTTGAGCCATGTTCGGGTCGAGTCCGCGAGGTGCAGTGGCAGGTTGCGGATAATCACCGCATCGGTGGTGGCACCGCCCAACTGGCAGGCTCGGCGGTAGTCCTTAAGCCACACACGAGGGTCCGTCTCCCCCGTGTACTTGTCTATCGAGGTGGGCTGGCAGAAGCGCTAGGGGAAGCACGCCGTGCGGATCTCCCAGCTGAACACGCGGGTTCCTGGGGGTTCCAGCATTGGTGAGCAGTCTTCTCGGCTGTCGTAGCGACCACCCCGCCGAGGGTGGTAGCCTGCCGCTGCTCGTGCCTCTGCGTCGCCCCTTCTCCTAGCGTTTATGATGTTGTGGGCATCGCCGTTCTGAGCTTGTTCGCGTGCATCAAGGATCCGCTCCCTGACCGGCATCCTGCCCTGGTTGGCCGGTTGCCCCGTGGCGCCGCCCGCGTGGACGGATGCCACCTGGCCCTGAGCACCGCTGTCGTCCTGCGCGTTGGGCTGATGGCGTATGCGGGATGCCAAGCTTTCATCCTGCTGCACAGCCGCCTGCTTAATGAGGGCCTGCGCCTCGCGATGCAGGTTGCGTGCCTCGGCATCGAGGGTGCGGGCATGGCTCGGAGCAGCGTCACCATTGAGATGAGATTATGGCTAGCCCACGGTGGTGTGTGCGGGTCGTCGACATTGAAGTCGGCGTCGATGCGCTCGCAGGCCTGCTTGCCTAGCTCGCGCGCGCGTTCGTGGCGTTGTTGACGTCTAAAAGACGTATCCACCTACGATCCGAAAGCGTGCGGACCTACACCTTTTTCACCAAGGGATTCCCAAGGTTCTTGTCAATCCGGGGAGCAAGGGGATTACAAGCGTTTGATCTACCTCTACTCACTAACTACTCAAACCCTAACTATGATTAAACTAGAAAACGGCTACACTACACTAGAGAGAATGATTAAGCTATCAAGATAGGAGACACTCGCCCATGGGTCTACGATACTAGAACATGCAATCGCTTTAAACATGATCGGGGGTTGTGACCACGGTTTCACCCTTTCCCTCCCCCGTACTGTCACTACGTGGAGGTATTCATGACTAGACCTACGATGGACACGACGTATTGAATGGATCCAAGGGAGCATTGGAGCTCTACTTCCCTTTACGGCATGGTAGCTAACCTTAAGCATTAAAGTATATTCAACACATGATGATAGATAGATGTTCCAACAAAGTACAATTACATCTCAAGATCGATTACAACCCATGGACGAATAAGGAGATTACCCCATCATGGTGCTAGACATAGCACCGTTGATCATGGTCACCCTTCCGACGGTGTCTTCCTTCTTATCCACTTGTGGGTGCTTCCT
The DNA here is from genome assembly GCA_947561735.1 of Cenchrus americanus. Classification (NCBI taxonomy): domain Eukaryota; kingdom Viridiplantae; phylum Streptophyta; class Magnoliopsida; order Poales; family Poaceae; genus Cenchrus; species Cenchrus americanus. Next base: position 81,517,406 of record OX387240.1, read on the forward strand.
TCGAGGTGGTCGATCTCCATCCGGAGATCTCCCTCCTCTCTCTCTAGCTTGTGGATGGCCTCCTAGTGCGAATGGCTCTCCCCTCTGCGAATGGCGGCACCTCCAGGACTTCAGGGTTGAAAATCCTTCGGGTGCAAGGAAGGGGGGCCGAACCGACCCCCGGAGTGGGCCAGGCCGGCCGGCCTAGGCCGACCGGCCCGGCCCACTTCGGCCAGGTTCGGTCGCCCCTTCGCTCCCGTGGGTCCTCATGCAATTATGCACTTTGCCCCTTCCACTTGCATGATTTTGACGATGTCATCCTCACGTCCAAGATGGAGGTTCTCTTTGCATGAAGTCCGGTCTTTTACGCTTCAATCCCCGGGGGTGTTCCTACGTAGCACTTCGGTCCTTGCCACCATTGGAAGTGATTTCATCAAGCACATGAACAAGAACAAGACTCCGTAAATGCTCCTTTGAACTTGTTGTGAATCTGTACTTTATGTCCATGTTTTCCTACATAAACACAACACTTCCAAATGCATGCACATAGATGAACTTGTTATATGATTAGTGTGCCTAGTGGTGGGTTAGTTCCATAATCAAATCCAAACCAAAGTCTTATGAACATGATTGGTGTACCAAAATAAACCGTCAACATCTCCCCCACGTTTAGCTCTTGCTCGTCCTCGAGCACGTACTCGTAAAAGAACTTCGTCCAAAGCGTTGTAATCGTTTTCCGCTACCTTCTTCACAAGTTAGTGAATCTTTTATCTTTAATACATAAACACAAAGTAATGATCATCAAACATAAACATGGGCGTTTAGAATCTTAACCACGTCAAGATTTATCGCACAACTCAAACTCTTCACTCGAAGCCTTCAATCTCAGCCGTGCTTACTTCTTTGTTTCTGTTGGAGGGTTTTTATGATTTTCAATAATAAAATTCCTACAACAAGTGTTAGACAAAACCTTTCTCCAAGCTCTCTCAAGTCACTCACATGAGGTGGCTATCCTAAACAAGTTTTATAAAACTCTCACCTCCCATAAATCTCTCATATAACATGTAAAGTGGAGCTATAGGTAGGGCTAGTACAATCAGCACAAATATTGTCAAACTAAGAACTTCCTCTAATGGTTGTTTACCTTTCAAAGCCAATGATCAAAAGAATTAATCCATATGTGGGGATATCAAGGATGAGAAGATTTAGAATGGTGGACATGTGCAAGGGAAAAAGAAAAAATGACTACGAGGTACCGAAGACGTCCTCGTTGTCGGATTGCACATGGTTGGAAAAAGAGCGAAAGTTTCGTCTCTCAACAACGTGACATCCTTCCTTGCACTTTATTTTTCTTTTACTTGATTCATCCCTCTCATATCTTTCTTTCCACTCCTCTTTTCTCTTTCTCTTCTTTTTCTTTCTCTCATACACATATTTTTCTCTTTCTTTACTTTTCTATTTTTTTCTTTCTTTCTTTTCCATACTCATACTTTTCTCTTTATTTTTCCCTCTCTTGCCTCTTTTTCTCTCTTCTCAAAGCTCTCAACTCCTCTCTTTCTTGCATGCACACAATCTGAATTTTAAACAAACCATGCTAGAGACGAGACGAAACTTTGAAAGTAGGTTGTGTTCAAGGAATGTATTGTACAAAAGAGATGTATAGGGTTGGGTATGGAATTCGGCGATGTACGTGACTTTCGATGTGAAAGTCACGTTACCGAATACATGACGAGGCTAGCAACAAAAGATAAGCACAAGGACATGATTATTGCTCGAAATTAAAACTCCCAAGAGAGAAGGATCCTAGCCCAACTCATCGTGCTAATCACACTTATGGTGGAGCAAAAAATAAATTTGGCTTTGTATAGGATTTTTTTTTCTTACTCTCAACTTGGAAAAAGAGGTTTTGCTAACCTTTATTACAAGGGTTTTTAGATAATTTTAAGAATTGAATTCCTCCAACTTTTAGCATTGAACATAGCACAACCAAAATGTAAAGCTCAAGATCGAAGTGTGGTATGGGTACGTTTAAAGGTAGCAATTCCACTAAGCACCACGGTAAATGTTTTTCAAACCACACACTTATGTTCATATATCAAAAACTAAAGATGAACGAACGAGTAAATCAAGATAAGCAACACACAAGACACAAAATTTAAAGGACTCTTTTTATTTGATTTTCTTTGACACAACACTAAATTAAGACACTTCAAACTTGCAAAAATATAAAAGCACTATCAAAAACTAAAGACTCTTAAACTCTAAAAACTCTCTCGAAAACTAAACTCTCTGGAAGAAAAAACCAAACCAATCTAAACTTGAAGCTCAAAAACTAAAGGCTAGCTAGCTAGCTCTCCCCCACGCTAAAATCATATGACATCCTCATCGTATCTTACAAAAATCCTAAGGGGAAAACTAAACCTTGTGGTATTTCCCGCAACTATTGCACCACTTGCCCTGCATGTTCCCAACCATGCCAAAAAGTTTGCGCACGTTGCGATTTAGGAACTTGTAGTCGTCTTCGACCACGTGTTCCAAATCCTCCACACGCTGCCTCAACGCCTCCATGGCCTGGAAACATTCGTCGACCGATGCGTAGAGCTTCGAGATGGAGTGACGGCAAGACGCACAACACATCGGATGCATCCTGAAAGGGTCGTCATCGCCAGGGTCTCCGCCATCGTCGCCGTTGTCGTCGCCATCATTGTTGTCGCTACCGTCGTCGTTGCCGCCGCCGTTGGTGTCACACCCTGAAATTTCCAATTTGAGGATGTGAATAGGAAGAAAAACTTAAACAACGATTTAGTCTAAATTTTAAAATTTTGCCCAGCTTTTATTTTCTTTACAGGGAATATAGTATAGGAAAAATCCTTTGTTTGATTTTTGCTAAATTAAATAAATAGTTGTGTGTGTGTTGCATTCATGCCGGTGCATTGTTTTTGGGTGTTTGGATTCAAACCTGGTTTGAATTCAAATTTGTTTGCTTGCTTTTAAAAGGAAGTAGAAAAAAAGAAGAAGACAACCTCCCTTTCCACCCAACACCGCAACCCGCAACCGCCTCTGTCCCAGCCCTGTTTTGCGTCGCGGCCCATTTCATTGAAGTCTGCCGGCAGCCCCTCATCCCTTCCCCGCGTCTGCGCGTCGCCCGCGTGCTCAGCCCAGCCCAGCCGGCTTCCGGCCCGGTTAACCCCCCGCGCGCGCCGCCGCCCCCGTCGGCCGACGCCGGGGCCCCGCTCGTCGGCATCTACCTCCCGCCGCCGCCCGTTTCGACTCGGGGTCGAGCCCGAGTCCCGGCCGCCGCACGCCCGTGCTCCCGGGCCCGCGAGCCAGCGACTCCCCCGCCCGTCTATTTAAGTGCGCCGCCTCCTTCGCGCCGCCCCACGATTTTCCCCAAACCCTAGCACCCGCTGCCACCTAACCCTAGTTGGTCGCCGCCGTGAACCCGCCGCTCCGGTTCTGACCGTTCGCCGCCGTTTCGCCGCCGGTCCGTCGCCTTGGAGCTGTGCTATAGAACCGCCGCACGGTAAGGAACCCGCGCATGTCGTTTGTTTGCGCCCTCGTGCACCTCGTCGCCGGCTCGACTTCGCCAGAGCTCCGCCGCCGTAGTTGCTCGCCGTGCGCCGCCGCGCCTGCTGTCGCCTCTCCGGTGCCCGCCGCGGGGTTTGCCGCGCGCTCCTGGTCGTTGTGGTGCCGTTCGCGCCGCTTTTGGTGCACCGCGATCTTCGGATCGCTTTAGCGCCGGCGAGCTCGCCGTCTTGCGCCGCCACGCGCCGCCGCGGTGCGCCGCCGCCGCCGTCCCGCCCGCTTGCGCTGCACCGTGGCCGTCTAATGGCCATCCAACGACCCCGATCGCGCATAGCCTGCCGGTCAAACCAAGCCTTACCGGTCAACCTTAAAGCCGCGCCCGCATTAGATCTCCACCGTTGGATCTCAATCCTGCGGATCAGATCCATCCCTTCAGCGTAACCGCGCGTTTTTGCAGATAAAACCCTGAGTTTCTTCAAAATTGCAACCCGGTCCTTCCACCTTAGGAAAACATTTACGAATAGGTTCTGTTTTCTTCAGTTTAGCCTGAAAACTTAAAATTCTTTACAGATTAGTCCTAAAAATTGTTTTAGCCATAACTTCGTCGTTTTAGCTCCGTTTTTAGCGTTCTTTATGTCCACGCGATCGTCTCGACGAGTAGAACAACTTTTTGCCCCTGTTTAGCTCTGTTAGTACTGTTTGGTGATTGTTTCTTATTTTATTCCATTGTATGCTTGCATGTGGATGACGTGGTGCGTAGAAGACGGTTCGTTCGTGGAGAACGCCAGAGTTGAAGATTTCCAAGATCTTGAGCAGTAGCACACGTTGGTAGAAGGCAAGTCCTTGCTGCATTCCCGTTATTCCTATTACAACATGCATTTTAATTACACTGTTACTTACTATTGCTATGCATTAAATTGATGGGTCCTATTGCTATGGTTTGACTAGCTTTGTTATCCTATGCCTTGATCAACCTGGGTTTACTTTATGTTGGGTAGCATATGCTAGCGCTTTACGTGGTTTTGGATGGTTTAATGAACACTTGTTAATATGACTTTATTTATGCTATCATTCATGTAATGCAAGAACACTTTATGCTTGTTAATCGGAACATGGAGCGACCACCCAAGAAAACAGTACTACCACAAGACATATGGCTCTGTCTTGGCTTATTAATTAGTGAACTAGGTGCTAGGTATGCTTTACCTGATAAGGGTTGGGGGTTGCCGGTAGTTGGTGTATAACTCGGCCCTCAGACTGATCTGCTCTATGGTAACTTCGCAGCTGAGAGAGGTTTATGCATTGCGGGTTGTCAAGTAACCTAGTGAGCGACCCGCATCTGGGGATCTTTGTAACGGCCTCGTAGCGTCCCTATGCAATCACACCTCGGTAGTGTGGTATGATGCCTGATCAGCATCGCATGGTTGGGTCTAAAGCTCTTCGGAGTTTTTACGCGACTTGTGGGTAAAGATGTACGACCTCTGCAGAGTGTAAAACTAACTAGTTAGTTGTGCCCACGGTCATGGGCGGCCTGGACCCTCACATGAGTAAACTATGGAAGATGGATTAAACTTGTTGCATTTACTTTCGTTCATGATGATTATGCTTATGTTAATCTCTGGGTTGGTATAAACTTACATTTGCTAGTAATTTAGCTTGCTTAATAAAATTTGACCAACTAAAATGCTGATCTGCTATGCAACCACAAGCTTCCACCATAAAGCCTTTGCATGTTGTTATAGAAATTTTCCCTTGTTGAGTACGACATGTGCTCATGCTTGTTGTTCTTTTATATGCATCTACACAACCCGGTTGCTGCTCAGACGGACGCTTTGAAGACTTTCCTGGAGAGTTCGGTGGTTTCTAGGTGTGCGTGCCACCAGTCAGCTGCCTGTGGAGACGTCCTTTACCGCTGCTAATACTCGTTTATGTTACGTTTTTGAGACATTTGGTCATGTAATAAAGTTTTAATACTCTCTTTACGCTTTTACACTGTGTTTTGGTATACACTGAGTCAACGCATGTGTGAAACTTGATCCTGGCACACATGTGTTCTATGCATTCGGATTTGCCCTTAAATCTGGGTGTGACAAAGTGGTATCAGAGCCGTGTTGACTGTAGGACGCTAGCCTAGTTAGAAACTGGTTGAACTTGAGGACTATAATCATCTAGAAGCCATGCTTACTCCGTGCTATGCTTTAATTCCATTTTTAATATACCTATCCTTGATTTTACCCCCATCCTTGGTATTCTACTTGCTATCTATCTTATCTTGGTCAATCTTTTCATTCTATGTTACCTTGTTCTTGCTTTAGGAAATCTTTAGAACTTATTCTATGCTCTCTAACCTTTCCCTACCTTTACCCTACCCGTGTTCTCAGTTGCTCTCAGTTATCTAATGACCCTACCATGTTTAAGCTGAAGATCTTCCTTAGGGTCTAGGTTCCTTAGGCTTTATCCTTGTGAAATCGCTAGTCACGATCGACGAATAGGTGTGCTTAGTTTAGTGGTGTGTTTGAATGCTTGATCTTGTGTTAATGCTTGATTTGGATCTTTGATTGAGCGCATTGTGTTGTGGGTTGATAACTACAATGAAATTGGTTTAGTATAAGTTTGCTTAGTGGGGTTTAATCTTTGTCTCAACCATCCTTTTTATCTTGCACATTCCTAATCCTTTATTAAATCTTTACTCATCTACTTTGGAATCTATCTTGTTGCAAATCTGTTCTCGTCAACTTTCGATAGAGACTTAGTGTTTTGTTTATATCTCGAGCTACAGAACTCCGATTGATGTAAAACCAGTTGGGTTAGTTCACAAATTTCATAACCAATTTTCTATCAAAAATTCAGCCCCACCCAATACATATTCTGGGAGCTATGCATAAAACATGGGAGTGGTCAGAATCTGTAAAACTCTGTTGACACATTGACTTCATTATTTTATATCTTGGGCTATAGACCTCCGTTTGAGGCAAATCTAGTTGGAGGAGTTCAGAAACTTCATGGGTGTTTTTCTGTCCAAAATTCAGCAATTTTAGTTACATTGTCAGAGAGTGATGCCTGAAACCTTGGAGCTACTCGAATCTGTTAGCACTACAGTTATACCCGACTTGTTTATTTTATATCTGAAGTTATAGAGCTCCAATCGAGGTGATTCCAGTTGGACTAGTTCCGTAATTCCATTATGTTTTACTGCTCAAAATCTCATAGTTTTTGGTTATCCACGTTGAGAGTTATACCAGAATGTTTGGAGTCGACAGAATCTGTCTTAAACTGGAAGTATGCGCTGCTTAATCTTTTGAGCTTTTCTCTTTGTGCAATCATCTAAGTCAATGTTCCTAACACTCAGATGGTGAACACCAGGTCCGGGTCAGGTGTTGATCAACCTCCAGTGGCACGCCAAGGACGAGGCAGCAGCTCAGGCAGTGCACAGCAACCACCAATGGATCCGGCCATGCAGCAGTTCTTCCAGAATCAGCTACAACTCTTGGACAACCCGACCAACACTGTGGCCAACATGCAGGCCCAAGCCAACAATCCACCTCAGCCACCGCCACAGCAGCCGGCGCCCATGAATAAGCATAGGGAGTTCATGAGCCACTGTCTGCCAGTTTTCACCCATGTTGCTGATCCGCTTGATGCTGATGATTGGTTGAAGACCGTGAGCAAGATGCTCACCACAGCTCAGTGTGATGATAGAGAGAAGGTCCTATTTGCTGCAGGACGACTCCAGGGTTCAGCGGGAGCATGGTGGGATGCTTACACTACCGCCCATGCTACGCCAAACGCCATCACCTGGCAGGAGTTCACTGAGAGCTTCAGGAACCACCACATTCCTGCAGGGTTGATGAGGCTGAAGAAGAAGGAGTTCCTCTCTCTTCAACAGGGGGAATGTCAGTGACAGAGTACCGGGACAGGTTCATCGAGCTGTCTCTCTATGCACCAGAGAAGGTAGCAGATGACCCAAAGAAACAGGAGCGCTTCATGGAGGGATTGGCTGGACCGCTTCGGTATCAGCTGACATCTCACACTTTTCCATCTTTCCAGCACCTGTTAGACAAGGCAATCACCCTGGAGGCCATGCACATAGAATTGAGAGATCTGAAGAGGAAGGCCACTACTTCTGTGCAGTTTGGGAGTAGCACTCGTCCCCGTTTCATTCCACCGCAGGGAACAACACCCCATGTTGGAGGTTCAGGTGGTAACTCTGGGCAGAAAACGTTTCAGCGGAACAATCAACCTTTCAAGCACCCCATTCAAGAGTTGCAGCATTCCCCTCCACAGACTCCATGCCCCAATGACCAGCACATTAGTCAGAACACCCCAGCAGGAACCCCAGTGAGACCGAGTGAACCAAGTACTCCTGCTGGTAATACATGCTTCAAGTGTGGAGAGACTGGTCACTATGCTAACAACTGTCCTCAGAGGAGCGTCCCGAATACCCCAATGCAGAGTCAGCAGGGGAGGAATGGAAACCAGACCCCGCAAAGTGCTAAGGGACAGCAGAGCTCCGCCCGTGGTAGATTGAATCACATAAATGCAATGACCGTGTTGGGTATGTTCCCTATCAACATTGTTTTCACGTACATCAGTTCTACCATATCGTTCTCGAAATCTTTCCTTATCCTTCCGAATCTCGAGGAAGAGATTCCTTTTAAGGGGGTAGATTTGTCACACCCTGAAATTTCCAATTTCAGGATGTGAATAGGAAGAAAAACTTAAACAACGATTTAGTCTAAATTTTAAAACTTTGCCCAGCTTTTATTTTCTTTACAAGGAATATAGTATGGGAAAAATCCTTTGTTTGATTTTTGCTAAATTAAATAAATAGTTGTGTGTGTTGCATTCATGCCGGTGCATTGTTTTTGGGTGTTTGGATTCAAACCTGGTTTGAATTCAAATTTGTTTGCTTGCTTTTAAAAGGAAGTAGAAAAAAAAGAAGAAGAAGCCAACCTCCCTTTCCAGCCCAACACCGCAGCCCGAACCGCCTGTAAATCACTTTTTTACCGAAAGTTTGACCACTTGTTTCATTAAATAAATTTGAGAAAAATATCACATTTTTTTGTTTTGCTTTATTACTATTTTTTTAAAAAAATAACTTAAATTTCACTATATTTGCACCACAATTTGGAACAGATGGAGTAATTGTCCCGCCACTACTATAGAAAACATTCATAAGAGCCACCAGATTTTTCCAGGAGCTGGTGATTTTGCCGTTTGATCTAAGAACAACGCGCGACACTGTAGCAGCTAAACCCGCACCTAGAAATCATTTTTGGGAGCGGGTGACCCCATCACCCGCACCTAGAAATGATTTTCAGGTGCAGGTGACGCCATGACCCGCTCCTGAAAATATCCTCACCTGCACCTGAAAATGTCAACCCCTCTTAGAAATGGATTTCTAGGTGCGGCTGATGACATCACCCGCTCATAGAAATGCTCTCATGCCAAAAAATTCATAACCTTCTTCATATAATCTCGGACGAAGACAAACTTTATATTAAAATTGTGTAGCTCGATGAGACCTAAAACTTTGTGGTTGACAAGTTTTTCATCAGAGATTGTTTAATATTTCAAAATATCCATTTAAGTATTATGAGATTGTTAGAAAACCCAATATCTCTTATACAGTTTCACGAAACTATATGAGAGATGTATAAGATTTGTGAAGAATTTTACTACCACTATACCGGATGACCAAATGACCAAAATAAAAGTTGTTCATCTTCAAAAATCATAAAACCTTGTAGTTAAACCATTTTGTATTTGAATTACATTTGTCAAGCTAAAGTACGTCTCAATTTTTGAAATTTGGAATTTGGCATTTTTCAAACGCCCTCAAATGGACAAACTCTCGACAGAAGTTGTAGATACTGAGAAGTTATGGAACTTTGTAGTTTACAACTTTTCTATTTGAAATCATATTGTCAATGGAATTCAAATTTGAATCTCTTAAATTTGAAATTCAAATTTCGTAAACGACCTCAAATGGGAAAACTCCAACATAAAGTTGTAGATCTCAAAAAGTTATGAAACTTTTTAGTTGAGAAGTTTTGAATTTGAATCGGTTTAAAACTAAAAAACGATTTACACTCCGTGTGGTATAATATGAGCAGAATGAAAACTGGATATAGATGCATATGAGTGTGTAGTGCAGTGGTAGAGAAGGTTTCGCGCGAGGCTGGAGGTCGTGGGTTCGAGTCCTGGCAACCGCGTAGCATCCACGTTGTTGATTGGAAATCCATTTCCAATTGCAGGCATTTTACCCGCTTCTAAAAAATCCGCGCCCACACCTATTATGTGAATCTGCTCGCTTCTACAAACGTTTTCTATAGTACTCCCTCCGTCTGTTTGACTAAGTTTATATAAAAATATATCAATACTTTTGATGTCTAACAAGTTTTATTAGATTCATTATGAAATATATTTTCATACCATACCTATTTAATGTTATAAATATTCATATTCTTCATTATAAAATTAGTCAAACTTCAAATATTTTGACTGAAAAAAGTCAAAGTAGACACTCTTTGCGGGACGGAGGGAGTAGTGTGCAGAGTCCATCAGTCTTGCATCGTTTCATACTTTCATTTCAGGAAATAATTAAACGCGCGCAAGACTCATATGCTTGATGAAAAAATTTAATTTGGTCCATATCCAGTTGACTAGTTCACAGAATATTCTCGTGGATTATTCGTACATGGTGCAGCGAGACCAAATTAAATACTACATTCCAAAACTAATTAATCCCTGGAATAGTGTCACCATTTCCGTCTAGGTGCGACTATCATGTACTACCCAGGGGTAATGAAGGCAGTCCGAAAGAATGAACCACGTGGATAATATTTCGTCTGAGTTGGCACTAGTAAGAACATTCCTTTTCGCGGTGTTTCGACAGCTACATATACAGGCCTGCATGACCCTGTCACCTACACAGTACAATCCGAGAGATCAGACGAGAGGACGCACGCCATCATCGATCATGGCGGAGCCTTCAGCAACTTCGGGGTGTTTGGTCAAGTCGGCTATTGCCGCGTCGTGCTGCTGTTAGCGGCGGTTGAAGGAGCTCGCGCGGTTGTTCACAAAACCATCCAGGTATGATTGTACCACGCGTGCTCCATGCTCACTACAAAGTACGAGTAGCTTGTTTGTGTCGTTGACGGCTCCTCGTCGGAGCGTGACGTGCCGACGAAATTAACTGCCGTCCGTGTGCTAGCAGAGCGACGACGGCGACGTGATTGACTGCGTCGACGTGCACCACCAGCCGGCTCTCAAGGGCGCCTCGCCTGCCGCCCGGCCGGAACCGAGCAATTCAGGTCAGTTTACTTTGATTTAATTAACCCATTTAAAAAGTTGCATTGCGTTGCGTTGTTAAAAAGGATCAATAAATCTTGTTAACAAATTATCCTAAGTTGTTGATCATTTGGCTGTGATGTGTGGTGATCTATCCCCTGGTCATGGATCGCGCGCACTCTCGATCTGTGCACGTATGTAGGCGAAGCCCCCCGCCGCCGTGTCTGCATCAAAACTGCACGAGCATCATCACCAGACCTGGCGGAGACACGGGAGCTGCCCGGCAGGGACCGTCCCGATCAGGCGAGCCTCGGAACGCGCCGATCCGGTGATCGCCGAGCGGGTACTCCGGTCGTCACCGTTCGGGCGCCCTGGAATCAACAGATACAATCTCTCCTCCGTCGCCGCCACACAGTTCAGCCACGGTGCAGGCAGCTTCAATCAATCCGCCATGGCCGCGCCGCCAGGGGGGGCAAGTGGAGGTAATCAGCATCGATCACTTCTGTATGCACCATATACATAGTACACTTCTGTAAACTGCATCTGCATGCATATGCGTATTGCAGGTGGCGCCTGCGTACGCGACGAACGGGCCGTACCTTGGGGCTCGGGCGGACGTGCCGTACTGGGAGGTTAACGTCCACCCTGACGAGTTCTCCATGAGCTACATTCTAGTTGGCTATACTCTGGACACGAACTACATGCCGGGCCGGGGGTCCAAACCGCCTGCAGATCTTACCAACCAGATTGCGGTCGGTCTTGTGGTAAACCCCCTTTTGACTGTTTTCTTTTCTCCACCGTTTTCAACACAGACCGATTCTTATAATTTTATTTATTTTATTTAGACTAAATATATATCGCGTGTTTCCTTTAAAATAAATAGGTAGGAGTACTTAGGAAGGTAATTGCAGTGGTTTTATTTATGAGATGCGCTGTTTTTGTCTGTGCTTTTGGATGAGAAATCCTTGCTCGCTCTACCCTAATCATTGACTGGATATAGATTCTTTTTGAGAAAGACTCCCTAAACATATATGGGGTTTTCCACCGCAATTATAAAATTGAGAGAGAAAAATCCTACAGTAATTAATAATTTTTGTTGATAAGTAGGCTGCCCAGCTCATACATATGGTTCCCATTTAATCTTTTGTGTACACTATGCTTGTTTTGATGTCACAGGCACGGCCTTCTCTATTTGGAGATTCCTTATCAAGATTGTTCGTGTACTACACTGTGAGTACAGTCTTTTAGTACAGTCTTTTTCATCACTACATAGTATTAGAAATGCGAGAGAAGGTACATTTCATTGCATTTACCCGTGTATGCATGTCCATCTTGTGTGTATATGGACGCAGACCGATGCCGGAGCACGGGTTAATTGCTTCAATCTGGACTGTGGAGGATTCCAACTCAAGGAAGGCAGCCCATTCGCGCTTGGAGCTGCATGGTCCAATTCCGACTCGCAAGTTGGCTGTGAGAAACACGCTGTAACGCTCCGCATACACAGGGTAATATCAGTTGTTGTCTCCCCATATCTCCAAGCAACATGTACTTGAACAAAGTTGGTGACTGAGAGAGAGAGAGAGAGCGGGGGGTTTTAACTAACTTGTTTGCATGGACGATATGCATGCACAGGAGCATGACGGAGAGAACTGGTGGATATCGGTGATGGACCAGGACATCGGGTACTACCCAGAGACCAAGTTCAACACGAGGTTCCCAGAGGCGCACTACGTGGAGATGGGTGGACGGGTGCTGGACTCCAGGCCAGGCGGCAAGCACACGACCACGCCGATGGGGAGCGGCATGCTGGCGTGCGGTGGATCACGCTTCGCCGCCACCATCATGGAGTACTTCGGCATCGCCACCGACGGCACCATCTTTGTCGACCAGGCGGACCGGACCATTACCACGACCTCTACCTGCTACACTGCTAGGCCCTTGGGGTTCTCCGGTGTAAGATCTGGATACTACTTCTCCTACGGGGGCCCAGGAGGACCCTCGTGCGATCAACCTAGCTGATCACTAAGCTAGATGTAGTAGTATCAAGACACACATTTTTGTTGCTGCATGTTTAATCATTTGTTTAAGTCAGAACTAAACTGGCGGGCCCGTTATTTCAATAAGAAAAATTCTATGTTACAGTGCTTCAGCTTCTTTGTCAATCACAAAAGCTCGATCTAGCATTTGTTGGCACTACTACAAATTAGGTGACACTGCTGGCGCGTGTGTCCGTCCCGGCCAAATTGAATGATAGCAACGTACGCGAGCTGCGAATGATCGTCGGTCGGCCACCATGTGATCTTGCCAGCGGCGCCATCAGTCCGTCATTACGTGCAGAGCAAGAGCGACTCGCACAGGCCACGGTGGTGCACACGTAGAGAGAGCGAGCATGGATTGGGCAGACCGGCCACAAACCCACAATGTGTCTGGGTATTGAACTCGATGCCCTGCCCAGACGCCAAACAGCGCGGCCCTCGATTGTATTTCTCGGGCAGCGATTGGGCTTGTAGTCCAATGGTAGGACGGTTCAGTGGGACACTACCCACCAGGGTTTAAATCCTGATGCTCGCACTTTTTCCTAGATTTATTCCGGGAATTTCCGGCGTTTGTAGCGATCTATGCCCTTTCGCACCTTTGGTAAGGGTGTGTTTCGGTGATAAATGACAAACATATGCTTGTGACTAACCTTTGTTTTGAAGCGGATTTCTATTTGGGTTATTGTCACGAGTATTGAATGGAATGAGACCCCTCAATTTAAATTTATGGGCTCAATTTGGTCGAAGACTGCAAGGCTAAGGACTTTGTTAGTTCCAAGTGTCGCAAAGGAGATGAAGGACACTTGGATTACTAGTTTGTAGTTTCGACCGTACTATTAAGAGGGGTTCGTACACTAGTAGCTTGACCATGCACTCAAAAGCCATATTTTATGCACACTCATGTTCCTTGGATCCTATCTAGCTCAGAGAGTTCATGGAAGCAAGGTTGAAGCAAAAGAATCGACGGAAAACTCAAAGGCGCTGAATTGGATGAGTTGAAATCAACTTCATAGCGTCGGATGATCCGACGCCCAACATTTAACACGCGTCGGATGAGTTCTGCAGCCAACTGGTTCAAAACGGACCGTCGGATGAACCGACGGTACAAGCATCGGTTCATCCAACGCCTTAGGGTTTGGCTACAGTTCTGGTCAAGGGTCTGGGCTCAAGCATCGGACGATCCGACGCCTTGACCATCGGTTCATCCGACGGTTGCATTTAAATTCAACAGAGACGCGCCAAGACTTCTGCTTCAGCACCGGATGATCCGACGCTTGGATGGTGTTCACAGCGGTTCATCCGACGGTTTGTTTCAAATCATACAGTACCGCCCCGAGTGGGGTGCCTTCAGCACCGGATGATCCGACGGTGCGTCGGTGTATAGCGTCGGTGTATTGTCTGGGTTTCAAGGTTCAACGGCTATATTGGGCGCTGTGAGTGACCGGATGATCCGACGATTAGCAGGGGGGCACCATCGGTTCATCCGACGGTACAACTTTTTCAGGGGACTTTTCGAACGGCTAGCCACCTTTGTTAGGCCTATATATAAGCCCCCTGCCTCTCTAGAGCTGCCTTTGCCACTCTGAAGATCTACTGCAGCCTAGGAGAGAAGGAGAGTGTGTTCTTGCCTATTGAGATTTCTCTTCCTCTTCATTGAGGTGTTCTTTCTTAGTGAGCAAGAGTTTCAAGGTGCATCTATGGCTTAGCTGAGTGCTCAGGTCAAGTGAAGGTTTGCGGGCTTGTTACTCTTGGAGTTTGACGGCTCCTAGACGGTCTAGGTGACTTGGGGGTTCTTGGTGAGCTCTTGGAGATTGTGGGAGCCTCAAGACAAGCTTGGTGTACACGGTTCGAGACCCACCGTTCCGGAGATGGAGAACGGGTACTCTTAGTGAGCACTTGTGTCTTAGTGACTCAAGGGGGAGCGATACTCTAAGTGAGTGCTCCAACGTGGACTAGGGGGAAGCGTCAACTTCTCGATACCACGGGAAAAAAATCCGATCGCCTCTTGTCCATCTTGTTTACTTCTAGCACTTACTTTCAGCATTTCAATTCAGCTCTCAAGTTTCTTTGTCCTTGTTCTATCTTGTTTCGCTTGTGTGCTTCATATCTTGCCTAGGTTGTCATATTGCCTCCTAGTGTGATATTTGCTAAGGAAACTTGTATTAGTGTGCTCTAGAAGTAGGGAAGAACCTTTTTAGAATGGGCAACACTAGTTGATAGGTTAAGGATTTTGTTTTTTTATTAGAGCTTGAAAACAAGTCCCATATTCAACCCCCCTTCTATGTGACTATATCCTACAAGTGGTATCAGAGCTAGGCTCCCTTTTGCTTGGCTTAACCGCCTAGGGAGATGGGGAAGGGAAGCGGCAATGGCCCCCCAAGGTTGGCGGGGAAGCGCTTCACCTTTTGGGCGCATAGAATGGCTAGCTATCTTCAAGCTCAACATCATGATGCGTGGCGCACTACCATGTATCCGTTGCCTTCGGTTCCCACCGAGAGTGAGGCTAAGTGGAATGCACGTGCTAGGAATCACATATTTGAGGCGCTAGATGAGGAGTTGTTTGATCGGGTCTTTGCTAAGCCCACCGCCCATGAGGTGTGGATGGAACTCAAAGAAATTCATGTGGGTAACAAAAAGATCCGTGAGGAAAAATATGAGTTGCTCAAGGTGGAACTCAATGAGTTCAAAATGAAAGATGATGAGGGGGTAGAGCAAATGTATTCTAGGATGGGGGTGCTTATTCAAAGTATCAATGCTCTCGATGTTGCTAACCTTTCCGAGCAAGAAATCATCCGGAAAATCCTTCAAACGCTTCCCAAGCCAAAATACAACATCGTCAAGGCACTTCTCTTTGAGAAGGACTTCACCACCCTCACCATCACCGAGGTTGTGAGCAAGATTCGCTCCCACGAGATGTTCATGATGGAAGACATGGAATCATCTACCTCACACTCAAGCGCCAAGAAAGATCTTTCACTCAAGGCTAGTGAAAAGGGGAAGTCCAAGAAGATCAAGGAAAAAGCTCCTTCTTCCTCAAGTGAAAGTGATGATCCAAGTGACTCAAGTGAAGCGGAGAGCGATGATGCTAAGCTTGCTCTTCTCATGAGGAAGACCACAAGAACGCTCTCCAAGATTGGCAAGAAGGGCTACAACTATGATCCTAAGAAGCAAAAGTTCCGGTCATCAAGAAGAAGTGGTGAGGAAGCAATCGGAAGTGCTACAATTGTGGTAGCTATGATCATCTCTCATATGATTGCCCCAAGCCCGACAAGAGAGTGTCAAACTCAAGCAAGAAGAATGATGAAGATGACAAGGATGCCAAGTACTACAAGAAGAACTCATCCAAGAAAAAGTCATCAACCAAGCCCTACCACAAGAAGAAGGGTGAACATCGTTCTCTCTTGGTCAATGAATGGGTGACCGGGGGTGAGACTTCAAGTGAGTCAAGTGAAAGTGAAGAGGACAAGAACAAGAAGATCGCCGGCATTGCTATCATGGATGATGAGCCTCCACTTCCACCTCCACCTATGTGCTTCATGGCAAAGCACTCCAAGGTGAGCGATAGTGATAGTAGTGGATCTTCTAGTGATGATGATCTCTCACCTCTTGCTCTTAAAGATCTTCTTGATGAATACACCTCCATGATAAAGAAACAAAAGAGTAAGCTCAAAGCTCTTGATGAGACTCATGAGAAACTTAAGCTTTCATATGATGAGTTACTTGTAAAGCACGATGACCTTAGCAAAGAGCATGATGCTTTGGTAGTGTCTAACAAGTCACTTAGAGATGACCACAACAAGTTACTTGATAAGCACAATGAGCTAATCGAGGGAAGCGACAAGACTCAGGAGCATCTCAGGACACATTCTACAAGATGACCCTTCAATTCGAGAGGAAGTACTCGACTCAAGGCTCGGGGGCTCCGTGCCACGTGTCCTTCGGTTTTTTCTCTCCGGATTTTTCGGGATATTCTTGCCAAGGCGTCAGATGGACCCTCAGCCAGAGCCTACGGCTCAGCCTAAGGCTCGAGGGCTACTCCATATGGAGTGCGATTTTGCAATCTCACTTCCATATAGGCTTTGGCTTCAAAGACAACACGGGCTTTGTTGAAGACCTTCGAGGGCAGCACTCGAGGACGCTTGGGACTACTCGAGAAGACTTCAAGATTGCTCAAACATCGGTGGAGTACATTCCGGCCTCGGGATGCTTCGACTACTCTTGAAAACTTTTGACTTGTAGTACTCGGGGACGCTTGAGGACTACTCGTTAAGGCCGTCAAGACTACTTGAAGCTATCCTTCTCGATTACAAAGTACTCGGGGGCTTGTCGTATGGACCTCCCTGGGCCCACTACCTCGGTGGGTACCAGGACCGACTACTCGGTGGGTCCCTGGGACTACCCGGCTTGCGCTACACGGCACCTGATGGCGTGGAGCACAAAGACTACAGAGGAGAAGTACTCGGTTAGGAAGCTGTACATGTCCCGCACTGTATGGAAGACTCCTAGACGTACTCGACTAGTACTCTCTCCCTACTCCGACTTGTAACCTTGCCTCCCGGACTATATAAGGCGAGGCAGGGACCCCTCTCTTCATCATCTAATCTCATCTCATGGCGTACAATTACACCATCTTGTAATCGTACCCAATCAATCCAGAGCTACGCAGCATACAGGACGTAGGGTATTACGCACCTGCCCGAACCTGTCTAAATTGTGTGCCACATGTCTCTTCCTTCGAGTTACCGATCTCGGCGAGGCCACATTCATCTACTTCGGGTACTCCCCTTAGTAGGTTGTCGGTCTAAAACACCGACAGCTGGCGCGCCAGGTAGGGGATCTCGCCAGAGATCACATGGCGAACTTGACGGCTCCTGTCTACTTCAAGCCAACCGTCGCCTTCAACCGTGGCGACACCTTCGTTTTCGGCGCTTTGGTCTGCACTGCTGACGGAGCGGGATCTTTCCAGCGCCGCCTCACCATGCCGCCCAACCCGGAGACCGGCTTCGTGACGCTTCCAGAAGTTGTCACAGGCGAACTTTCACTCTTCGACCATCACGCTGACTTCGAGCTCGAGTCCGCTTCCAACTCGAACTCGACGTCTCCATGGGCTATCGCATGCGAGCCGGCTGCTCAGCCATCACATGTGGTCCCACCACCCCGTGAGCGCTCCGCGCGTGGTCCCCGCATCCTCAGCCGGGCCCGCACGGAGGCTCCCTCTTCGCGCCGGGCCGGCAATGAGCCCGTACCCGAGTACAACTCGGACTCCGACACCGCCCCCGGCCACGCTTCGACTCCAACCCCCTCTCCGGGTTCTACTCGGATTCCGCATACGAGTTCGACTTCGGGTCGGACCCGAGAGGATCCCGAGTCCGAGGACAACTCTACCGAGCATCCCTTATCGGGGCCGGCCCTGCGGGCCGGTTATAACATCCACACCGGCCGGGAGATTCGTCTACTGGCCAGACCGCAAGCCCACTGACCTGATAAGCGGAGACTCACGCTACATCGCCTACATCGTCTCGCTCCCGTTCCAGGAGGGAACACCGCTTGCCCGAGCTGACTCGAACACCCCAACTGAGGTGGCGGCCTCTGAGTCCAGCCTTGGCACCCCTGATCGCCAAGTCTTCATGGCTGCCGGCGACACGCCAGGACCTTCAGGGACGGCTCAAGACAAGTACCTTGAAGACATCTCCTCGACGAGCCGCTCCGTCGACGCACCTGCAGACGAGACGCCCGCCAACAGGGACGCTCGACGTGAGCGTAACAGGAAATGCAGCGAACGACGCCGGCGTCTCCGAGACAACCTCCCCATTCGCAACCTCGCGGAAGCTCTTGAGGCGGTCGAGAGCAGAGTATACACTACCCCTGAGCAATGCCTCATGTCGATCACAACGATCGCACGCCAGGCTCAAGGAATTCGTGCTGGAGAAGTCATCGCCAAGCTCACTGAAGACGCCTACTTCATGCGGGTCGACAACAGAGTCAACCAGCCTCCTCCCGCCAGGAACCGCGACAACGAAGCTACAAGTCGCAGCGCCGACCTCGACCGCAACCATACTCGAGCTGAGCTCCCAGCCCAGCCCAACCGTACGCGTGCAAACGCCGGCGGACCCTCACAGGGTGGCAACAGCAACCGCGAGGTCGTCCCTCACCGCGCCCATGGCGGCGGCGGCCGTGACCTCGACGGCGGCGGCGGCGACGACGAAGCTCCAACCACGGAGCCAACAAGAGGGCCGGCGGCGGCGGCAGTCGCGGCGGTCGAAACCACGCGAACAGCCACGCCTCTGGAGCCTCAAAGGGCGGCTACGACGCCCGCCAGAAGATCGAGGAGCTGCGGCGGAAGAAGTCAGCCACTGCCGGCGACAACGACGACTTCCCCGCCTTCTCACCTCGACTTCGCAACTTGCTCCTCCCCGACAAGTTCAAGCCTTTGGGGATCACCAAATACGACGCGAAGCAGGACCCCATCCAGTGGCTCAGGTGCTACGCCCTCTCCATCGAGAACGCTGGCGGCAACAATGACACCAAGTGCCTCTACTTCCCCTTCGCCCGGACCAAGCTCCACTCACATGGCTCAAGTCGCCCGGACAAGCACTCGATCGACAAGTGGGACCGACCGAAGGAGCAGTTCACCAGCAACTTCGCGGGCGCCATGGGCCGATCGGGTACTCGCATGGACCTGGCCATGGTCAAGCAGGAACAAGGCGAGACCCTCCGCAAGTACATGCGCCGCTTCTTGAACAAGCGCGCTACCGTAGTCGACGTCACTGACAAGGAGGTCATCGACCTCTTCCAAGACGGCCTCTACCACCGCCGCACCTTTGAAGACTCCGGTCGTCGCCGCCCCAAGTCCATCCCCCACCTCAAGGACATGATTACATCCTGGGCAGATGAAGAATACAAGGCCACCCCCAAGCGACAAAACCTCCGACGTTTTGCCGACGACAGACGGGACGCCATCAAGAAGGAACTCGCCAAACTACTTACGGCTGGCTTCATCAGAGAAGTCTTCCATCCTGAGTGGCTCGCCAACCCTATCCTCGTCCGCAAGAATAACTCGAACGAGTGGAGGATGTGCGTCGACTACACTGATCTCAACAAGCACTTCCCCAAGGACCCCTCCGGGTTGCCGCGGATTGATCAAGTCATCGACTCCACGGCGGGCTGCGACCTGCTCTGCTTCCTCGACTGCTATTCCGGGCACTACCAGATTGCGATCAAGGAAGAAGACCAGGAGAAGGCCGCGTTCATCACCCCGTTTGGCGTGTACTGCTACACGACCATGTCCTTCGGATTGAAGAACGCCGGCGCTACCTATCAACGAGCTATCCAGGCCTGCTTCAAGAGGCAACTCAACAAGAACGTCGAAGCCTACGTGGATGACGTGGTCGTCAAGACCAGAAACTCCAGTACTCTCATCGACGACCTTGAAGAGACTTTCGCATCCCTGCGCGAGTACCGCTGGAAGCTCAACCCGAACAAGTGCGTCTTCGGCGTACCTTCGGGGAAACTACTCGGCTTCATCATCAACCAATGCGGCATCGAAGCCAACCCCGAGAAGATCTCCACCATCACCAGCATGAAAGCTCCCACGTGCATCAAAGACGTCCAGAAGCTGACCGGGTGCATGGGGGCCTTGAATAGATTCATCTCGAAGCTTGGAGAACGGGGGCTCCCCTTCTTCAAACTACTCAAGCACCAAGAGAAGTTCGTGTGGACTCCAGAGGCGGATCAAGCCCTTGCTCAGCTCAAGGACTTCCTATCGAAGCCACCGGTCCTCACGGCTCCTCCCAAAGGCGAGCAGCTACTGCTCTACCTCGTTGCGACTACTCATGTGGTCAGTACTACCATCATCGTCGAGCGGCAGGAAGACGGCCACGCCTATCCAGTCCAGCGCCCAGCCTACTTCGTCAGTGAGGTCCTGTCAGAGTCCAAGGCACACTATCAGCCTGTGTAGAAGCTCCTGTACGCAGTACTCATCACCTCGCGGAAGCTACGACACTACTTCCAGGAGTACTCGATCTCCGTCGTCACCGACTACCCGCTCGGCGACATCCTGCAGAACCAAGATGCTACTGGAAGAATCTCCAAATGGGCAGTCGAACTCGGCGCCCTCACCATCGACTTCAAGCCACGCACAGCCATCAAGTCGCGAGCGCTAGTCGACTTCATGGCGGAGTGGCGGGAGAACCGGCCTACCTACCCCAACCGTGCGACCAGAGCATTGGGTGATGTACTTCGACGGCTCACTCAACCTCGAGGGCGCAGGTGCAGGGGTACTCCTGATCTCTCCAACGGGCTAACAACTCAAGTACGTCCTGCAGATCTTCTGGAAGGTCTCAAACAACTAAGCCGAGTACGAAGCTCTCCTACAAGGGCTCTGCTTCGCGGCTTCACTGGGCATCAAGCGGCTACTAGTCTACGGCGACTCCGCAGTGGTCATCAACCAAGTCAACAAGTCCTGGGACCGCAACAAGGAGAACATGGATGCCTACTGCCTAGAAGTCCGCAAGCTCGAGAACAAGTTCTACGGTCTCGAGTTCCACCACATCGTCCGCGACAACAACGTTGCAGCAGACGTCCTGTCGAAGCTTGGATCTACCCATGCTCAAGTACCAGCAGGTGTCTTCGTTCACGAACTTCACGTGCCATCCATCCCGGAGCCGGCGCCACCGACCACAGTCCCAGCGCATCCACCGGCTGGACAGGAGGTCATGATGATCGACGTGGACTGGAGGCAACCCTTCATCGACTACCTCAGCGAGCAGAAGGTTCCCTCGGACAAGAACTTGGCCGAGCAGCTCATCCGCCGCACCAAGTCCTACGTCCTCGTCGGAGACAAGCTTTACAAGCGGGGCGCATCTTCTGGAGTACTCATGAAGTGCATCCCCAGGCAAGAAGGCAAGGACATCTTGGAGGAGATCCACAAGGGCGTCTGCGGCAACCACGCGTCTTCCCGCACGCTGGTCAGCAAGGCCTTCCGGCGAGCTTTCTGACCGGCCCACGGCTCCGGGCGACGCCGAAGAACTCGTCGAAGGTGCCAAGGATGCCAATACTTCGCCAAGCGAAGCAACACGTCCCGGCCTACAAGCTAGTCACCATACCGCTAACCCGGCCCTTTGCTTGCCGGGGGGCTCGACATGATTGGGCCACTGCCAACTGCGCCAGGTGGTTTCAACAGAGTATTGGTGGCCATCGACAAGTTCACCAAGTGGATCGAGGTCAAGCCGGTCACATGCCCCAAGGCTGACAGAGTACTCGACTTCCTGGATGAACTCGTGCATCGCTACGGACTACCCCACCGCATCATCACAGATCTGGGCTCCAACTTCAACAACCACCAGTTCTGGGAGTACTACTAGAACAGCGGGATCGATGTACAATATGTCTCAGTTGCCCATCCTCGGGTCAACGGACAAGTCGAACGCGCCAACGGGATGGTGCTCGACGCTCTCAAGAAGCGGCTACACGACGCTGCTAATTCCAAAGGAGGCAAGTGGATCAAGGAACTACCCAACGCACTCTGGGGGCTACGTACTCAGCCTTCCAAGCCAACAGGGCAATCCCCTTACTTCCGGAGTCTACGGCTCCAAAGCAATCCTCCGTTGACGGATAAAAGACGTATCCCTCTACGATCCGCAAGCGTACGGACCCCACACCTTCTTCACCACGGGATTCCCAAGGTTCTTGTCAATCCGCGGAGCAAGGGGATTACAAGCGTTCGATCAACAACGACACACTAGCTACTAAAACCCTAACTACTATTATACTAGAAAAACAACTAAACTCACTAGAGAGAATGATAAACGATCAAGAGAGAAGACACTCGCCCACGGGTCTACGATACTAGAGCATGCAATCGCTTAAAGACATGAAAAACCCAATCTAATCTATCGGGGATTGTGACCACGGTTTCGCCCTTTCCCTCCTCTCGTACCGTCACTACGCGAAGGTATTCATGACTAGACCTTTGATGGCCACGGTGTATTGAATGGACCCAAGGAAGCATTGGAGCTCGTACTCCCTCTACGGCATGGTAGCTAACCTTTAAGCATTAAAGTATATTCAACACAAGATGATAGATAGAAAATCCGACAAATTGCGATTACATCTCACGATCGATTACAACCCATGGACGAATGAGAAGATTACCCCATCAAGGTGCCGATCATGGCACCGTTGATCATGGTTTCCCTTCCGCCGGTGTCTTCCTCCTTCTCCACGAGAGGGTGCTTCCTTCGAGGTGGTTAATCTCCGGCCCGAGATCCTCCTCCTCTCTCTAGCTTGTAGATGGCCTTCGGTGCGAATAAACTCCTCTCCGTCCGTTGGCGGCGCGTCGGGGGTTTTAGGGTCGAAGATCCTTCTAGGGCAAGGAAAACGGGACCGAACCGGTGCCCGAAGTGGGCCGGGCCGATCCGGCGGGGCCGGCCGGCCCGTGCCCGATTTCGGCCGGTTCGGTCGCCCTTTTTGCTCCGTGGGTCCTCGTGCACTTATCTACTTCGCCCCCTCCACTTGGATGATTTTGACGCCGTTATCCTCGCGATCAAGATGGAGACTCTCTTTGCATGAAGTTTGATCTTTTACGCTTCAATCCCGGGGGTGTTCCTCGTAGCACTTCGGTCCTCACCACCATTGGAAGTAATTTCGGCGAGCTCATGAACACGAACAAGACTCCATGAATGCTCCTTTGAACTTATTGCGAATCCGTCCCTTATGTCCATGTTTTCCTACATAAACACAACACTTCCAAATGCATGCACAAAGATGAACTTGTTATATGATTAGTGTGCCTAGTGGCGGGTTAGTTCAATAATCAAATCCAAACCAAAGTGTAATGAACATGCTAGGTGCACCAAAATACACCGTCAACATCTCCCCCACACTTAGCTCTTGCTCGTCCTCGAGCAAGTACTCGTAAAAGAACTTCGTCCAAGGCGTGTAATCGTGTATCACTTATCCTTCTTCACAAGTTAGTCAATCCCTTCATCTTTAATACATAAACACAAAGTAATGATAATCAAACATAAACATGGGCGTTTAGAACTTTTACCACGTCAAGATTTACCCCACAACTCAAACTCTTCACTCGAAGCTTTCATTTTCAGCCACACTTACTTCTTTGCTTCCATCGGAGGGTTTTTTATGGTTTTCAAAACAAAAATTCCTGCAACAAGTGTTAGACAAAAACCTTTCTCCAAGCTCTCTCAAGTCACTCATATGAAGTGGCTATCCTAACCAAATTTTATAAAACTCTCACCTCCCATTAATCTCTCATATATTATGTAAAGTGGAGCTATAGGTAGGGCTAGCGCAATCAACACAAGTATTGTCAAACTAAGAACTTCCTCTAATGGTCGTCTACCTTTCAAAGCCAATGATCATGAGAATTAACCATATGTAGGGATATCAAGGATGAGAAGATTTAGAATGGTGGACATGTGCAAGGGCAAAAGAAAATTGTGACTTCAAGGCACCGATGATGTCCTCGTTGTCGGATTGCACATGGTTGGAAATAGAGTAAAAGTTTCGTCTCACAATCAACGTGACATCCTTCCTTACACTTTATTATTTTTCTTTTCTTTCACTTGATCTATCCCTCTCATATCTTCATTGCTAACTCATCTTTTTTTTTTCTTTTCTTCTTTCATTCACATATGGTTTTTCTTTCTTTCTTTCTTTCTTTCTTTTCCATACACATACTTTTTCTCTTTATTTTTCCCTCTCTTGACGACTTTTCAAAGCTTTCAATTCTCCCTTTTCTCGCATGCATACAATCTGAAATTTTTAAATAAATCATGCTAGAGACGAGACGAAACTTTGAAAATAGGTTGTGTTCAAGGAATACGATGTTCAAAAGAGATATATAAGGTTGGGTATGGAATTCGTTGATATGCATGACTTTCGTTGCGAAAGTCATGAACCGAATATACGACGAGGCTAGCAACAAAAGATAAGCACAAGGACATGATCATTGCTTGAAATTAAAACTCACCAAGAGAGAAGGGTCCTAGCCTAACTCATCGTGCTAATCACGCTTATAGTGGAGCGAAAAAAACAAACTTGGCTTTGGATAGGAATTTTTTTATACTCTCAACTTGGAAAAAGAGATTTTGCTAACCTTTATTACAAGGGTTTTAATATAATTTTCAGAACTGAAATCCTCCAATTTTTAGCATCGAACATAGCACAACTAGCATGTGAAGCTCAAGATCGAAGTGCGGTATGGGTACTTTAAGTAGTAGCGATTCCACTAAGCACCACGGTAAACGATTTTCAAACCATATACTTGTATTCATATATCAAGAATCGAAGATTAAACAAACAAGTAAATAAAGATAAACAATACATAAAACACAAAGATATGTATAAAGACTCTTTTTATTTGGTTTTCTTGACTCAACACTAATTTAAGACACTTTGCAAAAATTTAAAAACAGACTCGAAAACTAAAAACTCATTAAAACGCTAAGACTCTCACACGAAGATTAAACCGAACCTAAATTTGAAGTTCAAAAGCTAAGGCTAGCGAGCTAGCCCTCCCCCACACTTAAAACATACGACGTCCTCGTCGTATCTTACAAAAACCAAAGGGGAAAACTAGATCTAGTGGTATTTCGAGCAAGCCTTGCACCACTTGCCTCTCATGTTTCCAACCATGCCGAAAAGATTACGCACGTTACGGTTAAGGAACTTGTAGTCATCTTCAACTACGCGCTCCAAGTCCTCTATACGCCGCTTCATTGCTTCCATGGTTTGAAGACATTCGTCGGCCGACGCGTAGAGATCCGCGATGGATTGACGGCAAAATCGACAACACACCGGATGCAATCCGAAGGGGTCGTCGTCGCCATAATCTCCACCGTTGTCACCACCGTCGTCGCCACCTCCATTGTTGTCGCCTTCGCCACCGCCGTTGCCGTCGCCGTTGGGGCCCTCGGGAGTCCTTTCGTAGGGCTGCTCGCCCCAATCGTCATCGTCTCTACCGGCGGCCGCCCACGAGCTCGGGCTACGATCGTCGGAGTAGTCGCTATCCCCATATTCCTTAGGCTCCGGCGACACCTCCTTGTAATCCTTACGCTTGATGCCTTGGAGACGTGCCGACCTTCGAACGGGTGTAGGGACCTTCTCTCCTTCGACGGGGTAGCGAGATGCAAGAGCTCGGTCGGGACACGTCCTCCGCAACGGATACGTGCGGTCCTCTTGACGGGTAGCTTGACCTCGCATCGCATCGCCTCCTCCATCGATGGCTTCTTGGCTTCTACCTTCAACTCTAAGCTTTTTGGAGGCTCAATGGTCGCTACAAGGGTGCAACACATTGCTTGAAAGGATTGATTCTCGAGCTCCCAATTCGGCCAAATATATAGTCCCGAGAGAAAAGCCCCGGAAACCTTATTTTCCTTTTTTACACTTCCCTTAAAATTTTCCGACCAAACAAGGAAGTCAAAAAGGAGCAATTCGGGCGAAATTCGGGGACGTCGGGCGTCGGGCCCCCCTTGGGCCGATCCGATCGGGGCCGGCCGGCCCACCCCGCCTCGGGGGCCGGGCCGGTCCGGTTTTTTGCACACCGCCCTATTTTTTTTCGTCCTTAGCCCGTGGGAAAAAGTTGGCCCGGTTAATCTTCGCGAAAAACTCCCGAGAAAGCCAAAAGAAAAATTATTTACGAAGTTTGTGCCTTGTTTTTCGTCCTAGGCGGGACGTTCGGGCTCTTCCTCCATGGTAAAGACGTCAACATGATGAACGGGCACGATGTCGGGTTCGTAGTAAACCTTAAGCCGCTGTCCATTCACCACAAATTGATCGCCGTTTATATCCATAATGGTTACCGCTCCGTTGGAGAGCACCGAATGCACAACATAAGGTCCGTCCCACTTGCTTTGCAATTTCCCCTTTCCGAAGGTTTTAAACCTCGAATTGTAGAGGAGGACCTTATCTCCTTCTTTGAATTCTTTTTTTCTTCAATCTTTTATCGTACCACCTTTTGATTCTCTCTTTGTATATGCTTGCGTTTTCATAAGCTTTCAACCTCAACTCCTCTAGCTCGCTTATTTGAATTCTCCGTTTCACCACCGCGGCATCGAGATCAAGGTTCATCTCTTTAATCGCCCAATAGGCTTTATGTTCTAACTCAACCGGAAGGTGGCAAGCTTTTCCATAGACGAATTGATAGGGGGTCATACCTATCGGTGTTTTAAACGCCGTTCGATAAGCCCATAAAGCGCCGTCTAATTTCTTTGACCAATCCTTGCCTCCCTTCTCTATGGTCTTGTTAAGTATGCTTTTTAATTGCCTATTTGACGTCTCCGCTTGTCCGTTGGTTTGTGGGTGATAGGCCGTAGAGACCCTATGCTCAATTCCCAACTTGGACAAGCACTTTTTGAAGTTCTTCCGGTGAAATGAGTTCCTCCATCACTTATCAAGATTCTCGGTGTACCGAAACGGGGAAAAATCACGTTCTTGATCATAGTGATGGACTCCTCCGTGGAAGCTTTACGACATGGTATAGCCTCTACCCACTTGGATACATAATCGACCATAACAAGTATATACTCGAATCCAAATGAGTTTTTAAAAGGCCCCATGAAGTCTATGCCCCATACATCGAATATGTCGATTTGCAAGTTGTATTTCAAAGGCATAGAATTTCTTTGAGAGATGTTTCCGGTTCTTTGGCATTCGGGGCATGACGCAACATATCTTTTAGTATCTTCATGCATCTCCGGCCAATAGAATCCGCTCGACCATACTTTGGCTTCGGTTCGAAAATGGCTATAGTGCCCACCGTACTCCGCCGAGTGGCACTTCCTTAGAATCTCAAGCCTCTCTTCTCTTGGCACGCATCTTCTCATCACTCCATCATTGCCAAGCTTGAAGAGGTATGGTGCATCCCAAAAATATTTCTTACTTTCGAAATTATCTTCCTTTGAGTGTTTTTGTCTAAATGATCGAGGGGCATCTTTCGAATCGCTCGAATGATGTCGATCATCCAAGTATCTTTATCAAGCACTCTATAGAGGTGGTCATCTCTCATCTTGTCTTCTATGGGCTCTTTATCATCTTGCCCACGATTCATCCTAGACAAATGATCGGCCACAACATTCTCCACCCCCTTTTTATCACGAATTTCAACATCGAACTCTTGGAGAAGAAGGATCCAACGAATCAAACGAGGTTTAGCTTCCTTCTTAGCCAAGAGATACTTTATAGCTGCGTGATCGGTGTAAACAATGACTTTCGAGTTCACGATGTAGGATCTGAATTTTTCGAAAGCGAATACCACCGCTAGCAACTCTTTTTCCGTAGTAGCGTAATTTAATTGTGCCCCACTAAGAGTTTTGCTAGCGTAGTAAACGGCGTGAACTCGGCCTTCCTTTCTTTGTCCCAAGACCGCGCCTACGGCGTAGTCACTTGCGTCACACATGATCTCGAAAGGTTGGCTCCAATCCGGAGGTTGGATGATGGGAGCACTCACCAACGCATTTTTCAAGGTCCGGAATGCCGCTAGACACTTCTCATCAAAGTCGAAAGCCACATCTTTTTGAAGAAGGTGCGTTAAAGGCTTGGTGATCTTCGAGAAGTCCTTTTATAAATCTTCTATAGAATCCGGCATGGCCTAGAAAGCTCCTTAAGGACTTAACATCCGTAGGAGGTGGGAGTTGCTCAACCGTCTCTACCTTAGCCTTGTCCACTTCAATTCCTCTCTCGGATATAACATGTCCGAGCACTATGCCTTGCTTAACCATGAAGTGGCACTTTTCCCAATTTAAAACCAAATCTACCTCCGCACACCTCGTAAGGACCTTTTCTAAGTTTGCTAAGCAATCCATGAACGTCTTCCCGTAAACGGAAAAATCATCCATAAACACTTCAACAATTTCTTCGATGAATTCGAAAACACGGCCATCATGCAACGTTGAAAAGAGGCCGGAGCGTTGCATAGGCCGAAGGGCATCCTCCTATATGCAAACGTTCCGTAAGGACACGTAAATGTTGTCTTATGTTGATCTTCGGGTGAATAGGAATTTGCATGAACCCCGAGTATCCATCGAGAAAGCAAAAATAAGCGTGGTTTGCTAACCTCTCGAGCATCTCGTCTATGAACGGTAGGGGGAAGTGATCTTTCTTCGTCGCTTTGTTAAGCTTACGGTAATCAATACACATCCGCCACCCGGTCACGGTTCTTTGCGGTATCAACTCGTTCTTCTCATTCTTCACCACGGTTAAACCTCCTTTCTTCGGCACACAATGTACGGGCTCACCCATTCGCTATGCGGAACCGGGTAGATGATTCCGGCATCAAGTAACTTGATAACCTCCTTCTTTACTACCTCTCGCATGGCATGGGTTAGCCTCCTTTGGTGGTCCACTACGGGCTTACATTGGTCTTCCATTGGTATACGATGAGTGCAAAAGGCTGGGCTAATACCTTTGAGATCGTTAATTGAATATCCAATCACCTTCCTATGTTTTTTTAATAAAATCAGCAACGCTTCATTTTCTTCGGGACTCAACTCGTCGCTCACAATGACCGGATAAGTTTTGTCCGGGGCCCAAAAATTCATATTTTAATCCCTTGGGCAAAGGTTTAAGGTCTACTTCGGGCACTTGTGGCTCCTCGGGTTTGATTTCTCCTATGTCTTCGAACTTTTCTTCCTCCACGCTACCATCATGCGGCTCTAAGCCTTTTGTTGCTTCCTCTAGTTCTTCATCTTGTTGATTACTAATTTGATTTTCCATCGCTCTTTGCAGCGGGTCTCTAAGGGTTTCAACAAAACAAAGACTATCTATCTCTTCTATTTCTTCATCTTCGGGAGGAAAAGGAGTAAGGTGTTTAGAAGCACGAAGAAAGTTATATGTGTACTTTGTTCCATTAAGGTTCATTGTTACTTTGCCTTCTCCGGCATCTAACACGGCATCAACCAACTTAAGAAAAGGCCTACCTAAGATTATATGATCAGAATTACCATGGTAAGCATCAATAACAAAGAAATCGGTTGGTATATAGTTTCTAGAAATTTTTACTTTCATGTTGCAAGCAATACCTAGAGGTTTGATAGTTCTACCATCTCCCATAATTAATTTCGTTGATGTTGGAGCTAAGTCTAGGTTGTGGTATTGAACTTTATCGTAAATTTTAGAAGATAGAACACTTACTTGGGCTCCGATGTCGCATAAAGCTTTGCATTGAACTCCGTTGATCTCACAACTCAAGTGCGGCGTCATCTTCTCTTCTTCTTCGGATCCGATCGAATAAATTTCAGCAAGGCGAGCGTATGGTGATGCTTCGGGCTTGATCCCCATGATCCTCTTCACCTCGGCAATATGTTCCGGATCCACCACGTCATCTCCAAAGAGCTTTTCAAAAATCTCACCGGTGGTTTCGAGGTCGTATGAATTTTCAGCTTTCCTCTCCGGTGGGAAATCGACTTCCAATGCTCTTGCCATTCCCTTTTGATTAGGGAACGGTCTTCTCTTGTCGAATACTTCTCCGTAATCAATAGGAACCCAATCCATTGGCTCGAACTCCCTTAGTGGCTTCGCGCTTGACATGCTTCTCTTGGTCGTCTCATTTGGTGTGGCGAAGTCGACGTTTGGTGTAGTTCTTGACTTGATGTGTTCTTGTTCAAGCTTTTCCATGATTGGCTCCTCTTTTGTGACTTCTGGGTTGCCTCTTTAGAAAAATCAGCAAGCTTTTTCTTCCTTGAATTAAATTCCGGCTCTTCCGCAAGTCTTGTTTCCCAATCTCTTCGCATGGCAGCCGCTTTGCTAACTTTTTGTAGAAGTTGGGCGGCTTCCGTGAGTGTTTTCTCCATGAGATCCCCACCGCACACATTTCGACGTGTCGCATGCAACTAGGGGTTAGGGAAAAGAAAAATGTATGCAAGAGTACGTCACCGGTGAAGCCGAGTTTTGGTCCTTGTTCTATTAATTCATTAAACCTTTCCCAGGCTTGGTCTATCCCTTCCTCTTCTCCTTGCATAAAATTGATCACTTGCCTCCTTAGATGTTGAACCTTGCTCATTGGAAAGAACTTCTCGCAAAACTTCTTTGTCAACTTGTTCCAATTGCCTTCAACTTCAAAGGACGCAACCGAATACCATGTCTTTGCTTTGCCGGCAAGTGAGTAGGGAAAGAGATTCCATTTGAACCATTCATCGGGAACTCCTTCTTGACGCACCGTGTTGCATATTGTCGTGAAATCCCTTATGTGTCTATATGGGTTCTCCTCAACCATCCCTTCAAATGGGTTTTCCGCCACCATCTTCATGATCTTGGATTTAATTTCATACTTGGTCGCTTCGAGCTTCGAATCCGACTCTTGTACCTTTATGTCTTCACATCGAGGGCTAGCGTAATCCCTTAATGATTTCTCCGGTTCTTCCACGGGTTGATTAACGAACTCCATCTAGACAATAAGATAAAAACAAAAACAAAAAAGAAACAAGTGTTTTTCTGATAATATATGTTAGATATAGCGAAAAAAAGATAAACTAAAATATAAAACTAAGTTAGATGCAAATCAAACGATGTAAACTAACTTGCTCCCCGGCAACGGCGCCAGAAAAAGGGGCTTGTTGACGGATAAAAGACGTATCCCTCTACGATCCGCAAGCGTACGGACCCCACACCTTCTTCACCACGGGATTCCCAAGGTTCTTGTCAATCCGCGGAGCAAGGGGATTACAAGCGTTCGATCAACAACGACACACTAGCTACTAAAACCCTAACTACTATTATACTAGAAAAACAACTAAACTCACTAGAGAGAATGATAAACGATCAAGAGAGAAGACACTCGCCCACGGGTCTACGATACTAGAGCATGCAATCGCTTAAAGACATGAAAAACCAATCTAATCTATCGGGGATTGTGACCACGGTTTCGCCCTTTCCCTCCTCTCGTACTGTCACTACGCGAAGGTATTCATGACTAGACCTTTGATGGCCACGGCGTATTGAATGGATCCAAGGAAGCATTGGAGCTCGTACTCCCTCTACGGCATGGTAGCTAACCTTTAAGCATTAAAGTATATTCAACACAAGATGATAGATAGAAAATCCGACAAAGTGCGATTACATCTCACGATCGATTACAACCCATGGACGAATGAGAAGATTACCCCATCAAGGTGCTGATCATGGCACCGTTGATCATGGTTTCCCTTCCGCCGGTGTCTTCCTCCTTCTCCACGAGAGGGTGCTTCCTTCGAGGTGGTTAATCTCCAGCCGGAGATCCTCCTCCTCTCTCTCTAGCTTGTAGATGGCCTTCCGGTGCGAATAAACTCCTCTCCGTCCGTTGGCGGCGCGTCGGGGGTTTTAGGGTCGAAGATCCTTCTAGGGCAAGGAAAACGGGACCGAACCGGTGCCCGAAGTGGGCTGGGTCGATCCGGCGGGCTCGCCGGCCCGAGCCCGGTTTCGGCCGGTTCGGTCGCCCTTTTTGCTCCGTGGGTCCTCGTGCACTTATCTACTTCGCCCCCTCCACTTGGATGATTTTGACGCTGTTATCCTCGCGATCAAGATGGAGACTCTCTTTGCATGAAGTTTGATCTTTTACGCTTCAATCCCCGGGGGTGTTCCTCGTAGCACTTCGGTCCTCACCACCATTGGAAGTAATTTCAGCGAGCTCATGAACACGAACAAGACTCCATGAATGCTCCTTTGAACTTATTGCGAATCCGTCCCTTATGTCCATGTTTTCCTACATAAACACAACACTTCCAAATGCATGCACAAAGATGAACTTGTTATATGATTAGTGTGCCTAGTGGCGGGTTAGTTCAATAATCAAATCCAAACCAAAGTGTAATGAACATGCTAGGTGCACCAAAATACACCGTCAACATCCTCCCTGCTGATGTCATATGGAACTCGCCAGTAGTGGAGCACTATGACAAAGGCGTCTCTGAAGACAGCAGACGAATTGTGTCGGGGACAGCCCTAGGGGTCCCCTTAAACAACGGGGAAATCCTCACTTAAAACCCGCAACAAAGCCAAAACACAATTTGCCTAACCATGCAGGAAACAGCCCATGCCGCAGGGACCCCGACGGCCCATCAAGGCGGCCCTCTTAGAGATCCCCCTCGAGCGGTGCCCGCCTCGCTCGAGGAGGCGCGCCCCCTCGGGTGGGCTCCGCCCCGTTCGAGGGGTAGCACTTCCCTCGAGCGGGCTCCGCCCTCGCTCGAGGGCTCGCTCCCCTCGAGCGAGGTTCCGCTTCGCTCGAGGGCACGTCCCGCCCTCGGCCGGGGTCCGCCACGCTCGAGGGCGCCCCTCACGCGTGCGCCGGCCCCCGTACACGGGCATTTAACGCCCGACACCGGCGGGACGGCGCCATCATGCGCCGGGGCTCGCGCCCGGTGCCGCCGCACCAACTCCCCGGGGAGGAGCCCATCCCCATCACCGTGGGGAGGGACGTGCGCGCGGCCGGTGTTAGTCCCATGACGCCGTGCGCCTGCTCCAGTACGGCTAACGCGCCGAGCCCTCGAAGGGGGGCTGGATGCACCCTCGATTCACTTTCTTGTGACCCTACAGGGTTAGGTGGAGGCGCTAGGCCGGTGGAACACTGTTGACGGTGTATTTTGGTGCACCTAGCATGTTCATTACACTTTGGTTTGGATTTGATTATGGAACTAACCCGCCACTAGGCACACTAATCATATAACAAGTTCATCTTTGTGCATGCATTTGGAAGTATTATGTTTATGTAGGAAAACATGGACATAAAGGACGGATTTGCAACAAGTTCAAAGGAGCATTCATGGAGTCTTGTTCGTGTTCATGAGCTTGCTGAAATTACTTCCAATGGTGGCGAGGACCGAAGTGCTACGAGGAACATCCCCGGGGATTGAAGCGTAAAAGATCAAACTTCATGCAAAGAGAGTCCCCATCTTGATCGCGAGGATAACAGCGTCAAAATCATCCAAGTGGAGGGGGCAAAGTAGATAAGTGCACGAGGACCCACGGAGCAAAAAGGGCGACCGAACCGGCCGAACCGGGCTCCGGGCCGGCCGGCCCGGGCGGGGCCGGCCCGGCCCACTTCGGCACCGGTTCGGTCCCGGCTTCCTTGCCCTCGAAGGATCTTCGACCCTAAAACCCCCGACGCGCCGCCAACACGAGAAAAGGAGGAGTTATTCGCACCGGAAGGCCATCCACAAGCTAGAGAGAGAGGAGGAGGATCTCGTCGTGGAGATCAACCACCTCGAAGGAAGCACCCTCTCGTGGAGAAGGAGGAAGACACCGGCGGAAGGGAAACCATGATCAACGGTGCCATGATCAGCACCTTGATGGGGTAATCTTCTCATTCGTCCATGGGTTGTAATCGATCGTGAGATGTAATCGCACTTTGTCGGATTATCTATCTATCATCTTGTGTTGAATACACTTTAATGCTTAAGGTTTGCAACCATGCCGTAAAGGGAGTAAGGCCTCAATGCTTCCTTGGATCCATTCAATACGCCGTGGCCATCAAAGGTCTAGTCATGAATACCTTCGCGTAGTGACAGTACGAGAGGAGGGAAAGGGCGAAACCGTGGTCACAACCCCGATAGATTAGATTGGTTTTTAATGTCTTTAAGCGACTGCATGCTCTAGTATCGTAGACCCGTGGGCGAGTGCCTTCTTTCTTGATCGTTTATCATTCTCTCTAGTGTAGTTTAGTTGTTTTCTAGTATAATAGTAGTTAGGGTTTTAGTAGCTAGTGTGTCGTTGTTGATCGAACGCTTGTAATCCCCTTGCTCCGCGGATTGACAAGAACCTTGGGAATCCCGTGGTGAAAAAGGTGTGGGGTCCGTACGCTTGCGGATCGTAGAGGGATACGTCTTTTATCCGTCAACAAACACCATCCCTGCCACTGTAACAGCGTGGCCGCCATCCCCGCGCGTGCAGGCGCACGCCAGGCGCTGTAGCAACAACTCCAGCACTGTGAAGCGCGTCGGGAAGGGACGCCGTTTTACCTACTCCTGTACTCCGTACGGGCCAACGTCAGCACCTCCCTCGAAGCCTATCAGAAGGCGTTGCCACCATCCGCTGCCCTTCAACCCTCGAACCGCCACTGTTCGGGTACAAGGTAGGCCATGATGGCCAGATCGCCGCAAGGATCGTCCGGACGGCCGCCCGCTCTACAGCATAGCACGTTGCACTTCCCCACGTAGCTAGATAGTGCGGCGCGCATGTAATCCGCCTCCCCCTTGATCTATAAAAGGGGGGCGAACCCCCCAGCCGCGGGGGGAGACAGACAGATAGCACACAACACACCACGTACTCATTCTCCAATTCTCCCACAATATCTTCAGCCACTCCTCCAGGGACTTGGAAGCCACGCTTCCTCTCCCGCCTTGCTTGTAGCAGCCCCACTACAGGCCCCCCGGTGCTGAGCAATATAGTGCCTTGAGCACGCCACTGCTGGACGTACGGCCCCCTCGGCCGGAACCAGGATAAATCCCGTGTCTCTTCTTGCTTAGCATCGACCATAGAGGGATAGACCTCGGCGCTTTCTACTGGTTAGTGTCGGGACCATATTCCGCACCGACAGTTGGCGCCCACCGTGGGGCAATCGAGCGCCTAAGGTCATTCCGTCAACTCCCTCCATGGTGATCCGCACTGAGTACCGCGGTACACGCCTCGCATGGGTAGCTCGGACCCCCTCCCCGGCCCCCGGGTTCGAAATTCGATTCGGGGACCTGAACTTTCAGGCCACGGGGAACGGCTATCTCATGCGCCTCACCAACCGTGAGGAGCTCCGCGCGCGACGCCGGCCGAGTCCGCTCTGCTCCCCGCCGCACGCACCACCACGGCGCGCGGCACCCGCGGGGGCACGGATGCCGCGGGCCCGTCGACGCCACAACGCCACCGTCGCTGCGGGGGCGTTCGCGCCGGGCGCGGTCCGAGAGCGGCGGGCCGAGCGCACCGCCACTCGGCGCGGCGTGCCCGCCATCACGACCGCCACCGCCCGGCGGGACGGCGCACGGTCTCCGGACCGCGCATCCCCATCGGGCTGCGTGGCGCTACGTCGGCCTACAACGCCAACGTCAACACCACGATGCGCAGGGTCCCGCCTGGCCGTCACGTCTTCGTCGCCAGGGACCCTGGCGCCTCGGCAGGGGACGAGTCGTCCCTGGGTTCCATCGACGCGTTGCCACCCGCCAACCGCCACGGATACGCGGAGTGGGACTTCTCCGGCGTGCCAGACCCAGTTGTGTTCCGGCGTTTCCTCGACGCCACGGACTACTGGTTCGGCTGCTCCGACGGCTCCAGCACCGGGAGCTACGATCCCGTGCGGGAATGCTACGCCGTCATCACCAACGACCCGGCCAATGCCGCCGGCGCGGTGGGTGCCGGAGACGGGGAAGTCACGCCTGCCCCAGGGATCGCCACGCGCCCGGCCGCGGGGCCAAGCGCTCCGTCGGGGCCGACGCCGACGCGCGGCTATCCCAAGCCCGCGAGCTCGAGGCCAAGCCGGCTTGAGTAATACGGACGGTGCGGGCGCTCCGCGCCTCAATGGCGAGGGGAAGCCTCGCGCGTGGCGAACGCGCGCGGGCCGGGCCGACGGACGGGTCCGCGACCGCATCAACACCTTGTCCCCAACGTCGACAACGCGGACGCACCCCCGCGGGCGAGCCAAAAGCTCATCGCCGCCGCGACAGCTGCCGCGGGCCATGCGCCGCACCCTTGACCCCCAAGGCCCGAGATCCGCACCGCGAGGTGCAAACTCTCATCGAGCAAGCGGCCGTCCGGCGGGCCGAGAGCTCGGCCTCACGCATCCGCCAACGGGGGGGGGATGCGCGGGACGACAGAAGCCGCGCCGGGAGGCGAACCCTCGGTGCACGCGGGGGGACCGGCGGGGCGGCCCACCGACCAAGGACGCACGCCGGCCAAGGAGCGGCTCCTTGACGCACGCGGGCGGCGCCGGATGGCGACGCCCGCAACGTCATCAACGCCAGGCGCACCAGCAGGGCGGACGCACGAGCAGCAAGGGGCTACCACCCTCGACGGGGTGGACGCTACGACAACGGCGAGGATCGCTCCCCGACGCCGGAGCCCCCAGGGACCCGTGTGTTCAGCCGGGAGATCCGCGCAGCAGCGTTCCCCCAACGCTTCCGCCAACCCTCGACCATCGTCAAGTACAACGGGGAGACGGACCCCCGCGTGTGGCTCAACGACTACCGCTTGGCTTGCCAGCTGGGCGGGGCTACCAGCGACGAGGTCATCATCCGCGACTTGCCCCTGCATCTTGGCGACGCGGCCCGGACATGGCTCGAGCACTTGCCCGCTAGCCAGATCCACAACTGGGATGATCTGGTCCGCACGTTCGTGGGCAACTTCCAGGGCACGTACGTGCGCCACGGAAATTCGTGGGACTTGTGCTCCGCACACGGAAGCCGGCGAGTCGGCGAGGGACTTCATACGGCGCTTCTCCAAGCGCGCACGGAGCTCCCCGGCGTGGCGCGGTCCGAGATCACGCCTTCCTCGAGGGCACCACGTGCGGGACCTCGTGCGGGAGGCCGGGACGCGGCCCGCCCGCGGACTCCAACGAGCTGTTCGACATCGCCACCAGCTTCGCCTCCGGAGAAGAGGCCGTGGGGGCGATCTTCGACAGCAAGAAGGGCAAGCGCTCGGAGGACGCGCCCGCGGAGGGCAGCAAGTCCAAGGAGCCCCACCGCAACAACAAGCGGGGCAAGAAGGGGAAGAAGCCGCGCCACGAGGCGCGCGAGCAGGGGCGCGACGGCGGCAATGCCGAGGCCCTTACTGTTGACTCGGCTCGACGGGGCCCTCGACCGGCCCCTCGAGGCCCGGGGGTATTTGACGACATGCTAAAAAAGCCATGTCCTTACCACAAGACCCCAGTGAACCACACCCTCGAGCAGTGCGATATGCTCAAGAAGTTCTATGGCCGTGCCGCCGCGATGGAGGCAGAGGCCAAGAAAGACGGAGGCGATGGCGACGCAGGCGGCTTCCCCGCCGTCGAAAACGTGTTCCTCATCTTTGGGGGGCCAACCGTAGACATGTCGACCCGCCAGCGCAAGAAGGAGCGGCATGAGGTCCTCGCCGCGGAGAGGGCGCCTCCGTCCTTCCTCAACTGGTCGGAGGACGCCATCACCTTCAGCCGGGAAGACCACCCGAACCGCGTCCCCAACCGGGCCGGCCGCCGGTGGTCGACCCCATCATCGGGAATGCCGGTTCTCGAAGGTCCTCATGGACGGAGGCGGCGGCCTCAATATCCTCTACGCGCATACGCCGCGCTTAATGGGGATCGGGGCGGGACCAGGCCGCGGCCCGGACGAAGCCATTCCATGGCATTGCGCGCGGCAAAGGTGTCCGGCCCTCGGCGCATTGACTGCCAGTTTGGTTTGGCACCCCAAAGAACTTCCGCAAGGAGATCCTCACCTTCGAGGTGGTGGGGTTGAAGGGGGCCTACCACGCTATACTTGGGCGACCCTGTTACACCAAATTCATGGCGGTCCCAATTATACCTACTTAAAGATGAAGATGCCGGGACCAAACGGCGTCGTCACCGTCGGCTCGTCGATTGAGCACGCATTCGACTGCGACGTCGAGTGCGTAGAACACGCAGAGGCACTGGCGCTGGATGAAGCGCTGGTGAACACGTTGGAGAAGATGGTCAACGAAGACCTCGACTCCGCCACCAAGCACGCCGGCACCTTAGAGGCCGCGGAGCAGACCAAGGGGTCCCCCTCGACCCTTCGACCCCCGAGGGCAAGGCGTTGAGGGTCAGCTCCACCCTCGACCCCAAATAGGAAGTGGTGCTCGTCGACTTCCTCCGCGCCAACGCCGACATCTTCGCGTGGAGCCCCTCGGATATGCCAGGCATTCCGAGGGAAGTCGCCGAGCACTCCCTTGACATCCTGCCAAACGCCCGCGCCGTGCAGCAGCGGCTGCGCCGCTTCGACGAGGAGCGGCGACGGGCAATCGGAGCGGAGCTGCGGAAGCTTCTCGAGGCCGGATTCATCAAGGAAGTGTTTCACCCAACGTGGCTAGCAAACCCCGTGCTTGTAAAGAAAAAGAATGGGAAGTGGCGGATGTGTATAGACTACACCAGTCTTAATAAAGCATGTCCTAAAGTTCCTTTTCCTTTGCCACGCATTGATCAAATCGTTGATTCAACGGTACGGGTGCGAATTGCTTTGCTTCCTCGATGCCTACTCCGGGTACCACCAAATAAAGATGAAGGAGTCCGACCAGCTCGCGACTTCATTCATCACACCGTTCGGGACGTTCTGCTACGTCACGATGTCGTTTGGCCTCAGAAACGCGGGTGCAACATACCAGCATTGCATGCAGCACGTTTTTGGGGATCACATCGGGCGGACGGTCGAAGCATACATGGATGACATCGTCGTAAAAACCAGGAAGGCGGACGACCTGGTTGGCGACCTTGGCGTCGCATTTGGCTGTCTACGGGCCAATGGGGTCAAGTTGAACCCTGAAAAATGTGTCTTTGGAGTGCCGCGAGGCATGCTCCTGGGTTACATTGTCTCCCAGCGGGGAATCGAGGCCAACCCTGAAA
This sequence comes from Cenchrus americanus, assembly GCA_947561735.1. Lineage (NCBI taxonomy): Eukaryota > Viridiplantae > Streptophyta > Magnoliopsida > Poales > Poaceae > Cenchrus > Cenchrus americanus. Next base: position 81,556,757 of record OX387240.1, read on the forward strand.
AGGTTGCGGCCCTCGAACGAATGGGTCCGATCCGGGACCTCAAAGGGGTGCAGAAGGTGTTGGGGTGCCTCGCCGCCTTGAGCCGCTTCATCTCGCGGCTCGGCGAGAAGGGCCTGCCCCTCTATCGCCTCCTCAAGAAGCACGAGCGCTTCTCCTGGACCACCGAGGCCCAGGATGCGCTCGACAAGCTGAAGGCGTCTCTAACGCACGCTCCGATCCTCACGCCGCCGCAAGACGGCGAACCCCTGCAGCTCTACGTGGCCGCAACCACCCAGGTGGTCAGCGCCGTGATCGTGGTGGAGCGCACGGAGGAAGGGCACGCCTTGCCTGTACAGCGGCCGGTCTACTACATCAGCGAGGTCCTGTCGGACACGAAGACGCGCTACCCCCGAGGGTCCGGGAAGTTGCTGTACGCGGTAGTCCTTGCGCGACGCAAGCTCCGCCACTACTTCGAGGCCCACCCCGTCACGGTGGTTTCCTCCTTCCCACTTGGGGAGATCATCCGCAACCCCGACGATGCGGGCATTATCGCCAAGTGGTCCGTGGAGCTGATGGGCGAGACGCTCGCCTACGCCCGCGCAAGGCTGTCACAAATCCCAAATTTTGGCGATTTCGTCGCCGAATGGACGGACACGCGCCCTACCGTAGCCGCAGATCCAAGCGAGTGCTGGACTCGTTCTTCGACGGCTCGGTGATGAAAACGAGGGGCGGGCGCGGGCCCCTGCTCTTCGTGTCACCCCTCGGGGAACACATGCGGTACGCGGTGCGCCTCCACTTCCCCGCGTCTAAAAATATGGCCGAATACGAGGCCCTCCTCCGCGGCCTCAAAATCGCCATTGAGTTAGGCGTCAAGCGCCTCGACGTGCGGGGGGGACTCGCGGCTCGTGATCGATCGGGTCATGAAGAACGCGAGCGCCATGACGACAAGATGGAGGCCCTATCGCAAAGCCGTGCGAGCACTCGAGGACAAGTTCTACGGCATCGAGCTTAACCATGTGCCCCGCCGGTACAACGAGGAGGCGGACGAGCTCGCCAAGATTGCGTTCGGGCGGATCACCGTCCCCCCGAACGTTTTCGCGCGCGACGTCGCTCAACCCTCGGTTGTCTTCGAGCCCTACCCCTCGAGTCGCGACGAACCCTCGGGGGCTCCCTCAAATCCAGCGGGTGCGGAACCCATGGACGAGGACCCCTCGAACGAGGCGTACGTGCTCTCCCTTCTCGAGGGGTATGGCTCCCACGAAGCCGACGTGATGGACATCGAGCCGGCTCCCGTCCAAGCGGACTGGCGCGAAAAATACATCGCCTGGATCGCTCGAGGGGAACTCCCCGTGGACCGAGCCGCGGCCAGGCACATCGCCAGGATGGCCAAGTCTTTTGCCCTCGTTGACGGCGAGCTATGCAAGCGCGCCGCCTCCGGCATACTGCAGCGCTGCGTGCCCATCCCCGAGGGGCGCGAGCTCCTGCGGGACATCCATGCGGGGATCTGTGGCCACCACGCCGCGCCCCGCACCCTCGTTGGCAACGTGTTCCGCCGGGGCTTTTACCGGCCCACCTGTGGTCGCGGACGCCGGCGAGATCGTGCGCACCGCGAAGGGTGCCGATTCTACGCCCGCAAGTCCAACTTGCCCGCTCATGCCCTACGGACCATCCCCCGTAACGTGGCCATTTGCCGTGTGGGGGCTGGACATCGTCGGGCCCTCGCGGAAGGCGCCGGGGGCTTCACCCACTTGTTGGTCGCGATCGACAAGTTCTCCAAGTGGGTGGAGGTACGCCCCATCACGAATCTAAGGGCGGAGCAGGCGGTAACATTCTTCACCGACATCGTCTACCGCTTTGGAGTGCCAAACTCCATCATCACCGACAATGGGTCCCAGTTCACAGGCCGGAAGTTCTTGGAGTTCTGCGACAAGTTCCACATCCGTATGGATTGGGCAGCCGTGGCACACCCACAGACCAACGGCCAAGTAGAGCGTGCCAATGGCATGATCTTGCAAGGCCTAAAACCCAGAATTTTCGACCAGCTGAACAAATCTGGGCGAAAATGGCTCCAAGAGCTACCAGCGGTCATGTGGAGCCTAAGGACCACCCCGAGCAGAGCCACTGGGTTCACCACGTTTTTCCTAGTCCATGGCGCGGAGGCCGTCCTCCCCACGGACTTGGAATATGGATCGCCTAGGGTTCGAGGCTATGACGAGGATGCCAGCCAGCGAGCCCGCGAGGACTCGCTGGATCAGCTGGACGAGGCACGCCTCGTGGCCCTGATGCATTCCGCGAGGTACCACCGATCCCTCGGGGCGCTACCAGGCACGCAAGATACGCCGGCAGGATTTTAGCGAAGGGGATCTGGTCCTAAGGCTACGCCAAGCCAACAGAGGGCGCCACAAGCTGTCGCCCCCATGGGAGGGACCCTACGTCGTGGTGAAGGTACTCAAGCCCGGCACGTACAAGCTGGCCAACGAGGACGGTGAAGAGCTCACCAACGCTTGGAACATCCAACAGCTACGTCGTTTCTACCCCTAGCTAGGATTCCCAAGCATTTTTCTGTTGTAAAAATCACATGGCCAACGCCCCAGTTGGTGGCAACTATGTAAACGCCTCAAGTCTAATGGAAAGGGCAACTCGGCTTTCCCCTGAAACCCAAGTTACCCTCGGGGGCTACTGCGGGGGGCACCCCCCCAAAATGGTCCCATTTTTGCGCAAAAATAAAACAACTCACACGCGCTAAGTTTGTTTCCTACTTCAACCTCGAGCAACGATTCGAACAGGGCGCAGGCGGCCTAGCGGAAGGAGCGCGCGAGTCAGAGATAGCCTACGCCGCGAGGATACGGCCCTTCTCTCTCGCCTCCAACCCAGCAGGCCCCCCGCGAAAATCGAACTCCCCTAAGTAAAATCTACTCAGGAAGAAGGAGAAACAAAAAAGCGCAATAAGCAAAAGATTTCATTTCGTATCAACAAATGTTTACGATTGAGATAATGTGCTTATTTACAAGGCCGCATGGCCAGAATACTGATACACGAACAAAAAACGGGCCTAGCGCCCAACTGTTTTCAGGCGGGAGGAGCGGCAGCGTCAGCGGCGTCCGGGAAGAGGAACTCCTCGAAGGCTTCGGCGAGCGACCCGGCGGCATCGGCGGCGAGCGCATCCACACGCTCCATCGCCACCTCGTCCTCGACGCCCTCGGGAACGATGTAGCCCTCCGCCAGCGCCTCGAAGTTGACCTCGTAGTGGGACCGCACCACTCCGAGGGCCTTCTGGACGCCCAGATGCAGCACCGGCGCATCCGCTCGGTGACGTGACCGCCAAGGGCGCGCGGGCGGCCGGCCGCCGAGCCGCCGCCCGTGCTTCGCCCTCCTCCACGGTGCGGAGGGTCTCGAGGGTCGCATCACGCAGCCTCCCGCAACTCTGCTCGGAGGAGTTGTAAGAAGCTGCGGCGCCTCGGCCCGCTCGGCACCGCGTGCCCCGGGCGGTGCGCAAGCCCGGAATCGCCAAGACAAGAAAGAAATCGAAAGGGGAACGCGAGCCCTCTAACAGAAAAACTAACAAGGCAAGAGTCAAACAGTGGCTCACCTTCGACTTGTTTCCTCTCCATCTCGAGAGCGCGGCGCTCGGCCTCGACCGCCAGCTCGAGGCGCTTGACGGCTTCGCTCTGCTCCTGGAGGGCCAGCTCCTGGTTTGCGCTCGCAATACTGAGCACAATGAGCTCGCCCTAGGTCTTGGAGAGCTTGTCGTCCCGCTCCGCCAAGGACTTCTGCGCCGCCTCGCGAGCGACGCGCTCCTCGCCCCGGCGCCGCCGGGCGTCGACGAGGGCGGCTCGCTCCCCGCCGGAGCCGCCCCTCGGCCCCTTGGCGGGCGGTGCGCTCCGCCGGAGCTGCTCCTCGGCGACGACGAGCGCCGCGGCCTTGGCGTCGTGGGCGGCCTTCAAGTCGTCGGCCTCCTTGGCCGCTTGCTCCGGCCCGCGCGCCCGCTCCTCGGCACGGCGCGCTGCACCCGCGCCCCCTCGAGCGACGAGCGAAGCTCCCGGTTCTCCACCGTGGACGTTGGCCACCTCCGCCTCCCAATTGGTTGCCAGCGTCCGCATCTTCTCCAAGTCTGAGCGTGCCTGCCACAACGCCTCATCACGATCGATAAGGGCTGTGCAGACCCGCTCGAGGCTCGAGCGGCGCGCTGGGTCCTGCCTCGAGCTCTCGGGGAGTTCGTCGCGCCAGGCCATGGCCCGGTACGCCGGCCCCCCGTCCGGGGGACCGGAGGGCGTCAGCAAGCGCGTCGAAAGCGCTGCACCGCTCCCGGAGCCGGTGGACCTCGGCGTTCACCCAGTCGAAGGCGTCGTACTTATCGTGGGCGCGGCGCTCGAGCTCCTGGCACCCACACATCAAAATCCGTAAGCGCTACGGCACAGAGGCAGCGCACAAAAATGAGAGGAAGAAGAAAACGAGCGACGACGCCCCACCTGGAAGACGCGCCATGCGGGGCCGCCATGGACCCGCAACGCCTCGTTCAACGCGCGGTTGAGCGTGGCGCCGTGGCTCCGGAGCTCGCCCCAGAGCTCCTGCTCCCCCCGGGCGTCAGCAAACGCCGGGGGATCGTCAATGGCCCCCTCCACCTGGGCGGGGTGGCCGGCGCGGGAGGACGAGGCCTCGGCACCGTGTCCTCGGTCCCCCGCCACCATGTGCCCCTCGTGCCGCCTCACGAGGGCCCCCTCCTGGGGCTCGGGGGAGCGTGTGGGGAAGCTAGCCCACTGATCCCACCCGGGCGGCGGGGAGTCGTCATCAGGACCTCCACCACCTCCCGCCGGGAACCGCCGGCGGGCACCGCCCTTGCGCGCCTCCGCCGCGCCTCCACTTGCGCCTCCGTGGCCGCGGGCGCGCCCGACGCGCGCCACGGCCACCACCTCCGGCCGCGCCTCGCGACCACGGGCGCCGCCGCGGGTTGCACCCGCTCCGCCTCCTCTCGCACCGGCGCCATGGACCGCGCCTCCACGACGCGGCCTGCGCGGGCCGCGCCCCGCCACGGCCGCCGCCGCGGCCGGCGTCCCCACAACGGCCGCGCCGGTCGCTCCTCGGTGACCGCCGGCCGCGCCGCGGCGGCCGATCTGCCGGCCGAGGCCTCGGGGCCCCGCCCGCGCCCCGCGAGCTCTCGCCCGCCGCCGCCGTGCTTGCCCCCCCGCCCGTGACGCCCTCGACGAGCGCCGCCGGGTGGGGATGGACGCGTCCGTCCTCAGCACCTTGGCCGGTGCGAGGGGAGGCACAGTTGGCACCACCCTGCGCAGGCACAAACGGAGGGTTAGAAAGCTTGATCATCAAAAAATCAAACCAAAGTAGAAGATCGAACCCCTTACCTCGAGGAGGAAAAGGCGCGCTTCCTTTTCCTCGAAGCCTCAGCGGATGAGGCCGACGCGGCCGGCGCGCCGCGGCCCGCGCCTCCCCGACGTCGCCGCGCGCGCGCGGCCCCGCCCCGCGCCGCGGGCGCGCGCTCGCCGCGCGCGCACGGGCGCGCTCGCCGCACGCGCCCCCGAGGTGCGCGCCGGCGCCCGCGCGCGCGCGCGCCCCCGATGTCGATTGCTGGCGGCGGGCGCCGTTGCGCCCGCCCTAGGCGATGCCGCCCTTGCCGCCGGAGCCGGCCCGGCGACGGGGCGAGGGCTCCCCACCTATCGGAGAGGATCCCCGCCCCTCGCCCTCTTCCTCTTCGTCCTCCTCCGAGGACGAGTACTCCCTCGGTCCCCGGGGAGGAGAGCCCCGACCCCTTCGCGCCGCCGTACTCGCGCGTTCCGCCGCTCACGGCGCTCGTTGTGCCGCCTCGCGCGCTCCCTCCTCGCGCGCCGCCCGCTCCCCGCTCCCGCCGGCCGCGCCGCCCGACCAAGCGCGCGGGGAGTCGGGGGTGGGCGGAACGGACTTCGAGGCGGTAAAGCTCACCACCGCATACTCGGAACACCAAGGACGCGTCGGGAGAGGCGAAGCAACACCAAGAACTAAAACAAAAACAAGAATCACACTCACCAGTGGGCCGGTGGGGAGCATCTCGAGGTCCCATGGGGTCGGTCCGGATGCATCGGCATCCGGGTGTCGACGGCGTTCCGCGCCGGGTGAGCGCATACGGCCGCCCGAGGGGGGTCGGGAGCATCCGCAACCTCGCCGGATCGACGGGGTTGGCCGCCTCCGTCATCTCGTAGATGCGGAGCGGCCTCTCCATCGAGGCACGATCCGCGGTGATGGAGGAAGGCGAGGACGCCCGGCGCGGTCGGCCCCCGCGCCGCCGCGGGCTCTTCGGGGCGGCCGGGGACCGAGTCCCGCCGCCTCCGTCATGCCGGGGCGTGGACACCCCGTAGCCCCAAGAGCCGGGCTTCTCCTTGAACACCCGACCTGGGGTGTAGGGGGGGGGGGGGGGCGGGCTCGGCATTGCGCAAGTAGAACCATCCCCGCTCCCGGCCCGGCGTTGTTCGTCGTCATGGTGCAAGGGATGTAGTAGTCCTTGAAGCGCCCCCGCGGGGCAAGCGACATCCCACCGCGTGCACCGCGCGGCGGGTCCTCGGCTTTCCGTCGTGGGCTGCGTGAAGAGCTCCGCGCGGAAGAGGTGTACCCGAGCTCCCGGTTGGGATCGGGATCCCCGAGTACCCCTCGCAGACGCCCACGAACGTGGCCGCCTGCGAAATCGCGTTGGGCGCGAAGTTGTGCAGCTCCACACCGTAATAGTAGCACAGCGCCCGCATGAAGCGGCTCGCCGGCGCGTTGAAGCCCCGCTCGTGGAAGCGGACGAAGCTGACCACGTAGCCCTCCGGCGGGTTGGGCGCGCGGTCCGCCGGCGGCGGCACTATCCACTCCGCCGGGCGGCCATCCTCGTTCGCTGTCAGCTGGCCGGTGGCGACCAGCTCGCCAAGGGCCAGCGGAGTCACCGTCGACCGCTCCCAGGCGTACGGGTCAAGGATCGTGAGGGGCGGAAGCGGCGCCATGAGAAGAAGGCAAAGGAATGCGAGAGCGGAGGACGAGAAACGGAAGAAAAGCTCTAATGGCGACACCGCACGGTGGCGAAGGCGAGGCGAAGACGAAGGCGCAGGGGGCTGAAATGGCGGAGCGCAAAGGTAAAAAACCGCCGTCTCCCCCTCCCCTCAGATTTATAAGCCGCGGGCGAGCTCTCCGGGGCGGATGTCCCGCGCGCATTAAGCGGGGGAATCTTCTCTTCACACCGACGAACGGGCCCCACCACGACCGCGGGCGGCCACATCACCGCGGACGGGCCATCATCACGGCGAAGACTTGCGGGGACCGAGGCAAGCGGTCACGTCCGCCCGCCACGCCGCCCACTACGCGCGCGTGCGCGGCCGCAACGCCTAAAAGGTGCGCTGCGTCGCGAGAACCGCGGCCTCGGCGCGAGGCATTTAATGACCCGGTCCCTTGCCAAGCAAGGAGAACCCTCGAGCGGGGGCGAACCCCCGGCTCGAGACGATGACGACCCTCGAAGAGACATCGGCGTGAGAAGGTCGCCGGGGCACCGCTTGAAGTAAGCGGGGCACCACGAGCACCCATGCCACGCAAAACCCTCGAGCGGCACGAGCCCCTGGCTCGAGACGAAGTCAGCCCTCGAAGGGACATCGGCGTGAGAAGGTCGCCCGGGGCCTGCTTGAAGTAAAGCAGGCCCCACGAGCACCCATGCCACGCAAAACCCTCGAGCGGCACGAACCCCTGGCTCGAGACGATGACAGCCCTCGAAGGGACATCGGCGTGAGAAGGTCGCCCGGGGCCTGCTTGAAGTAAAGCAGGCACCACGAGCACCCATGCCACGCAAAACCCTCGAGCGGCACGAGCCCCAGGCTCGAGACGAAGTCAGCCCTCGAAGGGACATCGGCGTGAGAAGGCCGCCCGGGGCCTGCTTGAAGTAAAGCAGGCACCACGAGCACCCATGCCGCGCAAAACCCTCGAGCGGCACGAGCCCCCGGCTCGAGACGATATCAACTGCTGTAAAAAGGGCACATGCGTGAGAAGGCCGCCGGGGCCCGCTTGAAGTAAAGCGGGCACCACAAGCACCCATGCCGCGCGTGCTACCAACCGCGCCTCGAGGGCCGGCTCGCCCGGACCCCTCGGCCGGCCGCAAACGCAAAAGACGGGGCTGCCCGGGCGCCGCCCCGCACGGCCCTGCGATCGAGAGGTTCGAAGTCGACCCTCGACGGGTTCGAACGAGCGCCATAGATCGCGAGTCGGAGACGACGAGGGCACGCGCATTCGAGCCGTTCCTCGAGCCCGTCGGCTCGAGGGTGCCCCACATGTCGTGTTCGAGAGCCGGCGAGGGCGGCTAGCGGGGGATCCCACCGAGGGAGAGCTTCCGCGCCCTCGGTCCCTATCGAACGGGACCGAGCCCCACCTAGCAAACCCACGCAAGCGCTTCCATGGACGTGTCTGCGGACCCACCGCGGCCTACCCTTATCGAACGGGGCATGGGCGTCCACTCGAATCACCCGCTAGCGACTCAAAGAGGAATCCGCAAGTCGCGACCCGCTCGATGGGGGTTGCGAAACCTCACCCTCCGTCCCGCGGAGGGACGGGCGAGGGCGCGTTAAGAAACGAGTCGTAAAGCTCTACCCGATCGCCTCGAACGGGCCCGGAGCTCGGGGGCTCAACGCACGGCTACACCTCCTTAACCCGCACCCGCCGGGAGACGGCGCCCGGCCAGCCGCGTGCGTCACCGGCCGGGCCGAGACAATGCCCATGCCGGTTGAAACATGTGTCACGCCCTCGACCGGTTCTCGCGGTTAACCCCTGCCGGGGAGCACCCACACTCTGCGCGGGGCTTCGGGAGCTGGACCCGCGGGTCCGCCGACGTGGCCCCACGGAAAGCATTAGCAAAACAAGGAGGGAAGAACGTCCTATCAGTAGGTTCCAGCATCTGCGGGAGCCTCAATGGCAAACCCGCAGATGCTCGGGGGCTACTGTCGGAGACAGCCCTAGGGGTCCCCTTAAACAACGGGGAAATCCTCACTTAAAACCCGCAACAAAGCCAAAACACAATTTGCCTAACCATGCAGGAAACGGCCCACGCCGCGGGGGACCCCGACGGCCCATCAAGGCGGCCCTCTTAGAGATCCCCTCGGCGGGGCTCCGCCTCGCTCGAGGAGGCGCACCCCCCCTCGGGCGGGCTCCGCCCGTTCGAGGGGTAGCCGCACCTCCCTCGAGCGGGCTCCGCCTCGCTCGAGGGCTCACTCCCCCCTCGAGCGAGGTTCCGCTTCACTCGAGGGCACGTCCCGCCCTCGGCGGGGGTCCGCCACGCTCGAGGGCGCCCCTCACACGTGCGCCGGCCCCCGTACACGGGCATTTAATGCCCCGACACCGGCGGGGACGGCGCCATCATGCGCCGGGGCTCGCGCCCGGTGCCGCCGCACCAACTCCCCGGGGAGGAGCCCATCCCCATCCCGCGTGGGGAGGGACGTGCGAGCGCGACCGGTGTCGGTCCCGTGACGCCGTGCGCCCCGCTCCCGGTACGGCTAACGCGCCGAGCCCTCGAAGGGGGACCGGATGCACCCTCGATTCACTTTCTTGTGACCCTACGGGGGTTAGGTGGAGGCGCTAGGCCGGTGGAACACCATCCCTGCCACTGTAACGGCGTGGCCGCCATCCCCGCGCGTGCGGGCGCACGCCGCCCGGCGCCGTAGCAACAACTCCGACGCGTGAAGCGCGTCGGGAAGGGGACGCCGTTTTACCTACTCCCCCGTGCCCCGTGCGGGCCAACGTCGACACCTCCCTCGAAGCCTATCGAGAAGGCGTTGCCACCATCCGCCCGCCCTTCAACCCTCGAACCGCCACTTGTTCGGGTACAAGGTAGGCCATGATGGCCGGATCGCCGCAAGGATCGTCGGGACGGCCGCCCGCTCTACAGGCATAGCACGTCGCACTTCCCCACGTAGCTAGATAGCGAGGCGCGCATGTAATCCGCCTCCCCCTTGATCTATAAAAGGGGGGCGAACCCCCGGCCCGCGCGGGGAGACGGACGAGATAGCACACAACACACCACGTACTCATTCTCCAATTCTCCCACAATATCTTCGACCACTCCTCCGGGGACTTGGAAGCCACGCTTCCTCTCCCGCCTTGCTTGTATGTGCGCCCCACTACGAGCACCCCCGGTGCTAAGCAATATAGTGCCTTGAGCACGCCACTGCTGGACGTACGGCCCCCTCGGCCGGAACCAGGATAAATCCCGTGTCTCTTATTGCTTAGCATCGACCATTGAGGGATAGACCTCGGCGCTTTCTACTGGTTAGTGTCGGGACCATATTCCGCACCGACAAATTGACATCGACGGACTCGAAGAAGCTCGCTGCGCTGCCCTCGTCCAATCAGCAAGGTACCTGGAGGGTATCCGACGCTACCACGACCGCAATGTCAAGGAATGCTCCTTCAACGTTGGCGATCTCGTCCTCCGTCGTATCCAGAACACGGAAGGACTACACAAGCTCAGCTCCCCCTGGGAAGGTCCCTTCACAATTGCAAAGGTGACCAGGCCGGGCTCCAACCGCCTCCAGACACTTGAAGGAGAAGACGTCAACAACTCGTGGAACGTCGACCAACTCTGTCGGTTCTACGCCTAGTCTACACGACTACTCCGGGGCTCAAGTCTACACGACTACATCAAGACCCCTCCGCCGTAAGCGGCCTCCGGGTCCTGGCTCCAGTCTCCGGACTACTCCTTCACTGTAAGCAGCCTCCGGGTCCAGGCACTAGTCTCCGGACTACTCCTCTCCAGGATCCAGCCCGCGCGGCTACCTACGGATCCTGGGCTGCGACGAGCGACAAAGGACTCTAGCAGCGGTCTATGAAGAGACCATGTACTCCTTGATCCAGCCTACACGGCTACTTACGGATCTACTGCTGTAAGCGGCTACTCGCCCTAGCACCACTCAGCCGTAGGCGGCCTCCGGGTCCTGGCGACTACTCTGTAACTACGGCCCTGGCCATCCAGGTGTCCTTCTTCAGTAATAAAGTTTGATCGTTCATCAACTTCTTTACTGTCTACTTCTCTCAACGGGACTACTGCCGAGTACGACTACTCGCGACAACTCCACGATGGGACTCCGCACTCTGAGATCGCGACTACGAGTACTCATTGATGGAACTTTTCTTCATTAAATACTTGAACAATTACATTACGAATGTTTTTGTACATATACTGCTACGAGCTAACTATTACAGGACTACTGGAGGTTAAGCTTTTCGGCGACTTGCTCCGCAATGGGCGCCATCTGCTCCAGCAGCTCCGCATACTGCTCATCTATACAGTTGGCGGCTACCCCGCTAGCGACTACATCCACGGGCGCCTTCGGGAAGTAGGACTTCATGAAGGCCAGCACCTGGTTCGGGATCGACTTCGCCAGATGCTTCACGTAGGCCGTCGGGCGGGCCGGGGGCTTCCGTCGGTCGATCCACCGGCGGTGCTATCTTGGGGCCGCCGAGGATGAGGCACAGGAGTCTTGCGATGGGAAGCGCGGCTTCTTCGAGCTCCTTCGGGTGGGCCTGCCGGCCCCTCGCGTACTCGTTCGGCCACGCAACGATTTGTAGCAGTTGATGAGGTCACGATCGGAGGCAATACGAAGCTCCATGTGCTTGTCGCACTCGTAGGCAAGCTCCTTATAATCTAACTCGAGTACCTGGCGGGCCTCCTGCTCCCGGTAGAAGAGGTTCTTGAGATTTGTCTCTGAAGCCTTCAACTGATCTATCCGGGTCTCAAGCTCTGCAAACAACAAGGAAAAGTGGATTATACTACCTCTCGACCTCCAACAAGTACTCAACAAGACAAGTAGTGTACCTTTGTTCTTGTTGCGGAGCGACTTGTTCTTCCGCACCAAGTCGTCACTCTTCGCCTGCATCTCCTGGATGTCGTTGTGATACTTGGCAAAGGCGGTACCAAGCTTGGACTGCATGGCGGCCGCGTGCTTCCGCGACTTCAAGAGTCGATCCTCCAGCGCTTCAGCCCGGAGCACCGCGTCGCCGAAGCCTTGCAGCATGCTAGACTTCTCGCGGGACCTCTCCACGACGTCCTGCATGGACAACACATGTCAAATGAGTACTCAACGCTTACGGATTGACTACTCAGGAGTTAAGACTACTCACCTTCATCCACTGCTCAGCTTGGCGGACCGCCTCCAGGTGCCTGGCCACCGTTGCCGGGTCGACCAAGTCGTCTGCCAGCAACTCCACCCCGCCATGACTACTCGTGGCGGCTTTAGTCATCGGCACAGAGTGGATGGGCTCCGCGTCTTGGATTTCCAGGGAGCGGACGACCACCTCTAGAGCAGGCTCTGGTGGCGCGGTGGCCTCCTCTCCTCCGGTCGTTGTGGCGGCCTCTCCGACGGCCTCCTCCATCAGCTCGGGGGCTCCTTCAGCAGCTTCCGGCACTTGTGGTGTCAAATTCTGCATGGGCACCGCCGCTGGGATGTCGCTCCCTTCGGCCTCAGCGCCTGTCAACAAGAAGACAAGTGCATCAGCAACTACGACTATTCTTTGGGGAGTATTATAGCCTCAGCAGAGTACTCACCTTCGACCACGCTGGCTTTGGGCAATGTAGCTTCAGCAGCTGGCGCTTCGGGCTCCACTTGAGGGGCAGGAGCGGACTCCTCGGCGGGCGGCGCGGCTTCTTCTTCTGCCACCACTGTAGAGGGTTCATCCCCCTCCCAGGACAGATCCGTTGATTTCCTGCAGAGTACACAAATCGGTTGTCAATCAAGCTCGACTACTACATCAAGTACTACTCGGGAAGATTCAACACTTACAAGCTTGACCGGACAATCGTCACGGTCGGGGCGCCAAGGATGCTGGCGATGTCCACCAGTCCAGCCTCGTCGGGCGCCTCCTCTCGCGCCTCTGTGGCCGCTGCCCCTTCTGCAGCAACAACAGCCGGTGCAGCGCTCCCCTGCGCTTCCGCGGCCACCACTTCTTCTGCGGCGGCGGCTACGGATTCCGTGCTCCCTTGAGGAGCAGGGGGCTGGCGCTCCATCTGCGCCAGGAGCTCTTCGACAGCGGGTTCTCCCACCGTGTCCCACTCACCTTCGTCACCCTGATCAACGGGCTCCGTAGGCGGCAGTTCCTGCAAGCAAGGAAGCTCAGTCATCAGCAAGTGAACTCGAGAGACTAGTACTCGACTACACTACTCAAGACGGCTTACCTCTTGGGGCGTGGTCTCAGAGACCTTCAACTTCTTCGACACCCGCTTGCGGGCGGGGTTGCGCGGCCACGCGGCGGCGCGGCCGGACTAGCCTCCGGGCTAGTCGGCGGATCTGTACGAGGGGCACGTGAGGTAGGCCAGGCCGGCCGAACCTCGACCGCACCGGAAGCGGTCTGCGAGCCGTCTCTTCGTCGTCGTCCTCGTCAGACGCGTCCTCCACGACCACGGTGTCGTCTCCTTCGCCGACTTCCTGCCGCTCCTTAGCCTTGGTCTTCCCCTCCTCCGGGATCTCGACTACCTGAGGGGGCGGCGGCGGCGGCTCGGAGACGAACTTCTTCAAGTCATCCTGCAAGACACAACTCGTCAGCGCGACTACTTACACAGAATGGGTACTCGAAAGGGGGGTACGGCTACTTACCTCCTTTGGCGGGCACGCGGAGGAGTACTCCGGGACAGGGCACGCTGTGTACAGTGGCATGTCCTTGAAGATGCGCGTCAGCCTATCGACAATGTCATCATCGTCGACTTCGTCTCCTGGCATCCCCGACGTGTCGTCGTCGCCGGTGTACTCGAATCCTAGGGTGTCGCGAGCCATCAGTGGCTGCACCCTGCGCTTCATGAAGCTGAAGGCCACGTGCTCGGCCCTCAGCCCGGTTTCTCTCAGCGCCTTGATCTGCGCCAACAGCTCGGGGAGCTGGATCCCCTCCTGCATCGTCGGCTCCGTGTTCCAGCACGGGCGATGCTTGGGCTGCTTCCCGCTTGGCTTCGGCAACCCTGGGTGGTGGTTCGTGATGTAGAACCACTTCGCCTTCCAGTCCTGGTTGGAGTCGATGAGCTTGTACGAGAGGTACTGCTCGGCGGTGTCCTCCCGCATCTGGATTCCCACTCCACCGACTACTCGCGGGTTGCTGGCGCTCGGTTGCGGCTTCACCCGGAAGAACTTCCGGAACAGGATCCAATGGGACTTGATCCCCAGAAACGCTTCACAGAAGTGGACTAAGACGGCGGTGTGGAAAATACCATTGGCGTTGAGGTTGAGGTACTCGATGCCGTAGTACCCCATGAGCCCCTTAAAGAAGTCGCTCGCCGGGAGCGCGAGTCCACGCTCCGCGAAGCGCGCGAACATCGGGATCTCGTCTTCGCTCTTCTCCATCGGGTACGGATCCCCGGCGGCGGCTCTCCACATGTCCACCTCCTTCTCACGGATGAATCCACTATTGAGGAAGTCCAGCAAGTCTTCGGTCTTTGCTTTCGACTTCTTCCACTCGCGGTTCGGATCTGGCCGCGGTGGAGACATCGGCGGTGCTGCCCCTGCGGCAGATCCGGTGGCTTCGTCACGGCTCCTCTTCTTCCCCCCGGCGGCCTTCGCGGTCTTGCACGGCGACGGCTTCATCCTCCAGGTGCACGACGTCTTCACGCGCATTCGCTCGGGGGCTACCGCGGTGGCTCTCTCTGGCGGCGCACTCAGATCTACAGCGGCGGCGGCGTGCGCTGGCGGCGATTCTGGCCAAGATCTATTCTAAATGGCTACAGCTGCGATGGGTGAAAAACCCTAAGGGATTTGGCTTCTATTTATAAGTCAAAACGTCCCTTCAACGACCGGATGGATAAGTCTGTGCTCGGCTGACTCAGCGGCCGCGCGTGACTCTTCGTATTCTACTAGTCGACGCGCCTCACCTCGGGGGCTCGGCTACTTCTACTCGACTACCTGGGAAGCGACAAGACTCAGGAGCATCTCAAGACACATTCTACAAGATGACCCTTCAATTCGAGAGGAAGTACTCGACTCAAGGCTCGGGGGCTCCGTGCCACGTGTCCTTCGGTTTTTTCTCTCCGGATTTTTCGGGATATTCTTGCCAAGGCGTCAGATGGACCCTCAGCCAGAGCCTACGGCTCAGCCTAAGGCTCGAGGGCTACTCCATATGGAGTGCGATTTTGCAATCTCACTTCCATATAGGCTTTGGCTTCAAAGACAACACGGGCTTTGTTGAAGACCTTCGAGGGCAGCACTCGAGGACGCTTGGGACTACTCGAGAAGACTTCAAGATTGCTCAAACATCAGCTGGAGTACATTCCAGCCTCGGGATGCTTCGACTACTCTTGAGGACTTTTGACTTGTAGTACTCGGGGACGCTTGAGGACTACTCGTTAAGGCCGTCAAGACTACTTGAAGCTATCCTTCTCGATTACAAAGTACTCGGGGGCTTGTCGTATGGACCTCCCTGGGCCCACTACCTCGGTGGGTACCAGGACCGACTACTCGGTGGGTCCCTGGGACTACCCGTCTTGCGCTACACAGCACCTGATGGCGTGGAGCACAAAGACTACAGAGGAGAAGTACTCGGTTAGGAAGTTGTACATGTCCTGCACTGTATGGAAGACTCCTAGACGTACTCGACTAGTACTCTCTCCCTACTCCAACTTGTAACCCTGCCTCTCGGACTATATATGGCGAGGCAGGGACCCCTCTCTTCATCATCTAATCTCATCTCACGGCGTACAATTACACCATCTTATAATCGTACCCAATCAATCCAGAGCTACGCAACATACAGGACGTAGGGTATTACGCACCTCGCGGCCCGAGCCTGTCTAAATTGTGTGCCACGTGTCTCTTCCTTCGAGTTACCGATCTTGGCGAGGCCACATTCATCTACTTCGGGTACTCCCCTTAGTAGGTTGCCGGTCTAAAACACCGACAAAGACTAAACATGATAGGGTCAAAACTCTTGAAGAAGAAGTGAGAAGCTTAAGGTCTTGTGTAAAGACTTTGGCCAAGGGTGAGGAGTTGCACAAGAAGATCCTCTACTACAATGCAAGAGATTATGGGATAAAGGGGCTTGGTGCCTTCCCTAATCCCATCAAGGAATCTCCTAAATCAAAGGAGCTATATGGGTGTTTCATCAATGAAGTTGGATCTTATTGTCAACATTGCAAGGTCACCGGTCATCACACAAGGGAGTGCCCAACACCTACTCGCCCCTTACCCACCTTGCCTAGCAACTACAAGTCCATGTACAATGACAACCACTTCTTGTTGATGAAGAAGAACAATGGCAAAGTGGCAATCAAGTTCATTGGGGCCAAACCAAAAGTCAAGCCACCTAGAAGCTTATGGATTCCTAAATCTCTTGTCACTCACATCAAAGGGCCCAAACTAGCTTGGGTTCCTAAATCTTAATGCTAATTTCTTGTGTGTAGGTGATCTACAATGCCGGAGGGAGTCATTGGATACTTGATAGTGGTTGCACTCAACACATGACCGGCCAAGTAAAATGTTCACCTCACTAGTGGATGATGCAGGAGATCATGAACAAGTTTCATTTGGTGATAACTCTAAAGGAAGGATCTCCGGATTGGGTGAAATCTCTCTAACTAATGACTTATCCCTTTCCAATGTTCTCTTTGTGAATTCTTGTAGTTATAACTTGCTTTCCATTGCACAATTTTGTGACCTTGGTCTTTCATGCACATTTGATGATGAAGGGGTCACAATTACTAACAAGAAAACTAATGAAGTTGTTTTCAAGGGATTCCGCTATGGCAATCTTTATCTTGTAGATTTTACATCCCGTGAAGCAAACTTGACTACTTGCCTCGTCTCCACTACATCCAAGGGTTGGCTATGGCATAGTTGCATTGCACACATAGGCATGAGCCAACTCAAGAAAGCTTTCAAGAAAGGCATGGTCCTTGGTGTGAAGGATGTTACATTCGAGAAGGACAAGTTGTGTATTGCATGTCAAGCCGGCAAGCAAGTTGCAAGTCATCATCCCATGAAGGCTTATGTATCTACCACAAGACCATTGGAGCTCATTCACATGGACCTCTTCGGACCAACTACATACAAGAGTCTTGGTGGTATACTCTATTGTCTTGTCATTGTTGATGATTTCTCACGCTATACTTGGACTTTCTTTTTGGAGGACAAGGGCAAGACATTTGATATCTTCAAGAAGTTCGCTACTAGAGCCCAAAATGAATTTGGGTCATCCATGGTGAAGATAAGGAGTGACAATGGGTCGGAATTCCGCAACACCAAGGTGGCGAGTATTGTGATGGTGAAGGCATCAAGCATGAATTCTCCTCAACCTATACACCCCAACAAAATGGTGTGGTTGAGAGGAAGAACAAGACACTCATCACTCTTGCTAGAGCTATGTTGGATGACTATGGAGTCTCGCAAAGGTTTTGGGCGGAAGCTATCAACACAGCATGTCACGCTTCAAAGAGTGTATCTCCACCGACTCATGATGAAGACACCATATGAGCTACTCATTGGGAGAAAGCCCAACATCTCTTACTTCCGGGTGTTTGGTTGTAAGTGTTTCATTTTCAAGAAGAAGAAGCATCTAGGGAAGTTTGAGAGTAGAGTGGATGAGGGCATATTTGTTGGTTATGCATCTAACTCCAAAGCATATAGAGTACACAATAACTCTACTAGAGTGATTGAAGAAACATGTGATGTGGAGTTTGATGAATCTAAATGGCTCCCAAGGAGATGGTTTTTGTTGTGCTGATGTAGGAAAAGAACCTCTTCGAGAAGCAATGAAGAAGATGGCCATTGGTGACATCAAGCTAAGGGAGGATGATGACCCTCACTCCATTCTTGAAGACTCATCCTCGGATGATGATAATGATAATGATCCACCAAGGCATCCACCTACATCACCCACAAGACAAGATAGTCCATCTTCCTCACAAGAACCTCCTCCTATCTCAGAAGACACACAAGATCATGTAGAGGGCATGGGCGAAGTACAATCTCATGATGATCCCACCTCAACAATGTTTGGAAGACGCACAAGGACTTCAACAAATCATCCAATTGATCTTGTGTTGGGTGATCCCCACTCGCCGCAAGCAATATGCCTCATTTTACAAACATCATGCTTTTGTCTCTTTTGTAGAACCCACAACTATAGATGAAGCTCTTGGGGAAGCGGATTGGATCTTGGCTATGCAAGATGAGCTCAACAACTTCACAAGAAATCAAGTGTGGGAGTTGGTCGAGCGCCCCAAGAACAAGAATGTGATTGGCACCAAGTGGGTCTACCGGAACAAGCAAGATGAACATGGCATTGTGGTGAAGAACAAGGCAAGACTTGTTGCCAAAGGGTACTCTCAAGTAGAAGGCTTGGACTATGGAGAGACCTTCGCTCCGGTGGCACGCCTTGAAGCTATTCGTATCCTCCTTGCATATGCATCTAGTCACAAAATGAAATTACTTCAAATGGATGTAAAGAGTGCTTTCTTGAATGGCTTCATCAATGAAGAAGTCTATGTGGAGCAACCTCCCGTACATATCCTAACCATGTCTATAGGTTGCACAAGGCGTTGTATGGACTCAAGCAAGCTCCTAGAGCATGGTATAAGAGGCTCCGGGATTTTCTCATTGAAGCGGGATTCAAGATTGGTAGAGTGGACAACACTCTATTCACAAAGATAATCAATAAAGAACTCTTCATTTGTCAAATTTATGTTGATGATATTATCTTTGGCTCTACTAATCTTAAAGTGTGCAAGGATTTTAGTGAACTCATGACTAAGGAATTCGAGATGTCAATGATCGGAGAGCTTAACTTCTTCCTTGGGTTTCAAATCAAGCAATTGAAGGAAGGGACTTTCATCCATCAAGAAAAGTACACTAATGATATTCTCAAGAAGTTCAAGATGGATGATTGTAAGCCGATCAAGACTCCAATGCCCACTAATGGACATCTCGACCTAGATGAGGGAGGTAAATCAGTTGACCAAAAGCTTTACCGTTCCATGATCGGTTCTCTTCTATATCTTACCGCATCTAGGCCGGATATCATGTTTAGTGTTTGTATGTGTGCTCGGTTTCAAGCCAACCCTAAAGAATCTCACCTAAGTGCTTTAAAAAGGGTCCTTAGATATTTAAAATACACACCTAGCATTGGCTTGTGGTATCCCCGTGGTGCTTGTTTTGAGCTCTTGGGTTATTCGGATTCGGACTTTGCCGGATGTCGAGTAGACTGTAAGAGCACTTCGGGTGGGTGCCATTTGCTAGGTCGCTCTTTGGTTGCTTGGTCCTCTAAGAAGCAAAACTCCGTGGCCTTATCCACCGCGGAGGCGGAATACATTTCTGCGGGGGCTTGTTGTGCTCAAATCCTCTATATGAAGCAAAGCCTCTTGGATTATGGTATGGTTCTAGATAGGGTTCCCCTCCTTTGTGACAATGAGAGTGCCGTAAAAATTGCTAACAACCCGGTTCAACACTCTCGCACCAAGCACATTGATATCTGTCATCACTTCTTGCGAGACCACGTTGCAAAAGGGGACATTGTCCTTTGTGGTGTTCGCTCCGAAGAGCAATTGGCGGATATATTCACCAAGCCTCTTGATGAAAACACCTTCTGTAGGCTTCGGAGTGAATTAAATGTGCTTGATGCGTCCAACATCATGTAATGCTTGTCATATAGTTTGCATTTGCATATGTACATGATTAGCGGCTTGTCTAACCTTGATGAGATAGTGATGGGCATGGGTTTTGCTTGAGCCGGTGGTTCCCTTGTTTCGCTCAAGGCATTAAGAATGGCTCATCATGAATAAGCTCATCAAGGGTTCAAACTTGGCAAGATAGTTTACCTTCTCGTTTTGCATTTATGCTTGTCATGTAGATGCACTCATGTTTATTTTCATGCATTTGTCCTTGCATAGCATTGCGTGGGAGAAGTCACAAAGGAAACTCACACTATGAGAAAGTTGCTTAGCGCTCAATGCAAATCAACAACTCTTAAGGTGTGATGAGACAAATGATTGTGCTTATTGCCTATTGAGTTAAGTCCTAACGAGCTTATGGCGTCAATCTCTAAGTTCAAAGGCAATTAACTCATATATTCCCTTTTTGGAGCTCCCTCCATCCTTTGGTTCTTATTTTGCCTATTTTTATGTATGGTTTATCCCTTTTTAGGGAGTTAATTGTGTATTATAAGTATTTTGCAAAGGAGTGCTTGAGGGTTGAAGTTGTCACTCAGGATTGATCCAAAGATGTGCTTGTGTTGGCTTGTGTGTGACATTCGACGGATCAAAAATGAGAAATAGTTCAACAAAATCGAATTGTCACCGTCGGATGAACAGACGCCCTATAGGTTCCGGTGTCGGAACATCCGGTGAAGGGGTCTGGGCGCTCAGTTGTTTACTGTTAGAAATTTTTGCACCGTCGGATGTGTCGGTGCGGAATGTGGTCCCGACACTAACCAGTAATGAGCGCCGAGGTCTATCCCTCTATGGTCGATGCTAAGCAATCAGAGACACAGAGTTTATCCTGGTTCCGGCCGAGGGGCCGTACGTCCAGCAGTGGTGTGCTCGAGGCACTATATTGCTCAGCACCGGGGTGCCTGTAGTGGGGCGGCTACAAGCAAGGCGGGAGAGGAAGCGTGGCTTCCAAGTCCCAGGTGGAGTGGCTGAAGATGTTGTGGGAGAATTGGAGAACAAGTGCGTGGTGTGTTGCGTCCTAACTTGTCTGTCCCGTCCCCTGCGACGGGGGAGTTCGTCTTCCTTTTATAGGCCAAGGAGAGAGCGAATCACATGTATGCCGCACTACTTAGCTAAATGGGGAAGTGTGGCGTGCTATGCCGTAGAGTGGGCAGCCGCCTTGACGGTCCTTGCCGTGATCCGGCCATCATGGCGTATCTTGTACCCGAACAGTGGTAGCTTCGAGGGTAGAAGAGCAGCGGACGGCCCTGATGTCTTCAGACGGGCTCGAGGGGGTTGCTGACATCGGTCCGTACGGGGTACAGTGGCAGGTAAGGCAGCGTCCCGTTCCTGCACGCTTCACAGCGTCGGAGCTGTCGCCACAGTGCCTGGCGTGGGTTTGTACGCGCTGGGGCGGCCGCCATGCCGTTAACAGTGGCAGGGATGGCGCCCCGCCAGCCTAACACCCTGACCTAACCCTGCAAAGTCACGGGAAAGTGAACCGAGGGTGCGTACCGGAGTAGGCGGCGCGGCGTCACGGTACTGGCACCGGCCACGTCGCACAGTCCCCCGCAGTGGCGGGGATGGGTTCCCTCCTGGGGAGTTGGTGCAATGGCACCGGGGCGCGAGCCCCAGGCGCATGATGGCGCCACCCCGGTGTTGTCAGAATATTAAATGCCTGTGTACGGGAACAGGCGTGCGCGTGTGGAGCGCCCTCGAGCGAGGCGGAGCCCGCTCGAGGGCGGAGCGGACCCTCGAGCGAGGCGGAGCCTGCTCGAGGTAAGCGCACCCCCTCGAACGGGGCGGAGCCCGCCCGAGGACGGCGTGTGCCCTCGAGCGAGGCGGAGCCTGCTCGAGGGGATCTTTGAGTGGGCCGCCTTGGTGGGCCGTCGGGGCCACCGTGGCGTGGGCCATGCCCTGTGTGCTTAAGCGAGGCGCGTTTGGCTTTGGCTTGTTGTGGGTTTTAAGTGGGGATTCCCCAGTTTGTTTAAGGGGACCCCTAGGGCTGTCCCCGACAGTAGTCCCCGAGCATCTGCGGGTTCGCCATTGAGGCTCCCGCAGATGCTGCAGCCTACTGATAGGACGTTCTTCCCTTCTGGTCTTGCGAGCGCTTTCCGTGGGGCCGCGTCAGCGGACCCTCGGGTCTAGCCCCCAAAGCCCTACAGCAGCGCGGGCGCTCCTGTAGGGGTTTACCGCGAGACTTGGTCAGGAGGCGTGGTACATGTTTCAACCGGCGTCGGCAATGTCTCAGTCGGCTTCGGTGACGCACGCGCTGCTGGCACTGTCTGCGGCGGGTGCAATCCAGGAGGTGTAGCCGTGCGTCGAGCCCCCGAGCCTGAGCCCATTCGAGGCGATCGGGTAGAGCTCTACGACTTGTTTTTTAACGCGCCCTCGCCGTCCCTCCGCGGGACGGAGGGTGAGGCTTCCGCAACCCCCATCGGTCGGGTCGCGGATTGCGGATTCCTCGTTGAGCTGTTAGTGGGTGGTTCGAGTGGACGCCCATGCCCCGTTCGATAAGGGTAGGCTGCGTGGTCCAGAGACACGTCCATTGAAGCGCTTGCGTGGGTTTGCTAGGTGGGGCTCGGTCCCGTTCGCTAGGGACCGAGGGCGCGGAAGCTCTCCCTCGGTGGGATCCCCGGCTAGCGCCGCCTCGCTGGCTCTCGAACACGACATGTGGGGCACCCTCGAGCCAGCGGGCTCGAGGAACGGCTCGAATGCGCGTGCCCTCGTCGTCCCTGACTCTGGTGATCTGGGGCGCCTGTTCGAACCCGTCGAGGGTCAGGCTTCGAACCTCTGATCAGTAGGGCCATGCGGGGTGACGCTTAGGCGGCCCCGTCTTTGCATCTGCGAATCTTCGAGGGGCCTGGGCGAACCAGCCCTCGAGGCGCTGATCAGTAAAGTGGTGCGGGGTGGCGGCCTAGCGCTCCCGTCCTGGCATCTGCGAATCCTCGAGGGGCCTGGGCGAGCCAGCCCTCGAGGCGCTGATCAGTAAAGTGGTGCGGGGTGGCGGCTAAGCGCTCCCGTCCTGGCATCTGCGAATCCTCGAGGGGCCTGGGCGAGCCAGCCCTCGAGGCGCTGATCAGTAAAGTGGTGCGGGGTGGCGGCTAAGCGCTCCCGTCCTGGCATCTGCGAATCCTCGAGGGGCCTGGGCGAGCCAGCCCTCGAGGCGCTGATCAGTAGAACAGCGTGGCATTGGTGCTTGCGGTGCCTGTTTTATCTCAAACGGGCCCCGAGGTGACCGTCTCACGCCTGCACCCTTTCGAGGGTTGAAATTTCCCGAGCCAGGAGCTCGTGCCGCTCGAGGGTCCTCCTTACTTGGTAAGGAGCCGGGCCATTTAATGCTCCACAGTCGAGGCTGCGGTTTCGCGTCGCGGGCGCGCCTTTTTAGGCGCCGCGGCCGCGCGCGTAGTGGGCGGCGTGAGCAGGCGGACGTGACCGCCTGCCACGGCCCTCCCGGTTCTTCGCCGTGATGATGGCCCGTTTGCGGTGGCGTGGCCGCCGCGGTCGTGGTGGGGCCCGCCCGTCAGCGAGAAAAAGATTCCCTTCAGTTAATGCGCGCGGGACGTGCGCCCCGGAGAGCACGCCCACGGCTTATAAATCTGAGGAGAGGGAAAACAGCGGTTTTTACCTTAGCGTTTCGCCATTCTCGCCCCCGCGCTCTTGCCTCTGTCTCGTTCTCGCCACCGCGCCCATTCGCCATTGGAGCTCTTCTTCTCCTTCTCGTCCTTTGTTCTCAGCTCTCTTGCTTTTACTCATGGCGCCTCTTCCGCCCCCACGATCGTCGATCTGTATGCGTGGGAGCGCTCGTCGGTGACGCGGCTGGCCTTAGGCGACCTGGTGTCCGCCGGCCAGCTGGCGGCGAACGAGGAGGGCCGGCCGGCGGAGTGGAACGTGCCGCCGGCAGGGGACCACGCCCCCAACCCGCCGGACGGCTACGTGGTGAGCTTCATCTGCTTCCACGAGCGCGGCTTTGCCGCGCCGGCGAGCCGCTTCATGCGGGCGCTCTGCCACCGCTACGGCGTGGAGTTGCACAACTTCACGCCGAATGCAATTTCGCAGGCGGCTACGTTCCTGGGCGTCTGCGAAGGGTATCTAGGGATCCCAGTGGGCGGGATCTCTCGGGTACACCTCTTCCGCGCGGAGGCCGTTCACGCGGCCGACGACGGAGCGGAGAGGACCCGCCGCGCGGTGCGCGCCGGCGGCATGTCGCTCGCTTTGCGGGGCGCGAGACAAGGACGACTACATCCCTTGTACCATGACGACCAACAACGCCGGCTGGGAGCGGGGGTGGTTCTACCTTCACAACGCCGAGCCCGGCCTCCCCCCTACACCGGTCTGGTGCTCCGGGAGAAGCCCGACTCCTGGAGCCACGGGGTGTCCACGGTCCAGCATCGGAGGCGGCTGGACTCGGTCCTGGACGCGCTGAGGAGCCTGGCGGCGCGCGGACTGACCGCGGCAACCGTCCTCGCCTTCCTCCACCACCGGCGGATTGTGCCCCTGATAGAGAGGCCGCTCTGTATCTTTGAGATGACGGAGGCGGCGAACCCCATCACGCTGGCGAGGTCGCGGATGCTTCCGAGCCTCCTTGAACGGGGGTATGCGCTCACACAGGCACGGAGCGCCGTCGACACCCGGCTGCTGCGCAGCGACCGGTCCCCGTGGGACCTCGAGATGCTCCCCACCGGCCCGCTGGTAAGTAGGATTCTTGGCCTCGTTTTTGATCTTGTTGATGCTCCGGGTTTCTGACGTGCCTTTGGCGTTTTGGCTCGCAGATGGTGAGCCTGAGCGCCGCGAAATCCGTTCCGCCCACTCCTGACTCCCGCGCGCTCGGTCGGGCGTCGCAGCAACGGGAGCGGGAGCGGGCGGCGCGCAAGAAGGAGCGCGCGAGGCGGCACCGCGAGCGCCGTGAGCGGCGGAACGAGGAGTACCGGCTGCGTGAGCAGCAGGGGCTCTCCTCTCCGGGGACCGAGGAGTACTCGTCCTCGGAGGAGGATGAGGAGGAAGAAGCCGGGGGGCAGGGCCCCCCTGATAGGTGGGAGCCTGCGCCCCCGTCGCCGGAGCCAGCTCCGGCGGCAAGAGCGACATCGCCCTCGGGGCGAGCACGGAGGCGCCCGCCGCCGGCAATCGACAACGGGAGCGGCGCGGGCTGCGGAGGCGCCGGCGCGTGCGCGCGAGGGCGCGCGCGGGGCGGGGCCCACGCGCGCGGCGGAGATGTCGGGGAGGCGCGGCGGCGGCCGCGCGCCGCCGCGCGCCGTTGTCATCCGCCGGGGCCTCGAGGAAGAGGAAGCACGCCTTCTCCTCTTCGAGGTAAGAGGCTTGCTTCTTTGCGGGGTTGGGTTTTTGACAACCAAGAGTTCTGATTAGTTGCTTGTGTTTATGCAGGGGTGGTGCCGACCGTGCCTCCCCTCGCACCGGCCAAGGTGTTGAGGGCGGACGCGTCCGTTCCCACCCGGCGGCGCTCGTCAAGGGCGCCGTGGGCGGGGGTGAGCACGGCGGCCGCGGCGGGCGAGAGCTCGCGAGGGCGCGGCGGAGGCCTCGAGGCCTCGGCCGGCGGATCCGCCCGCCGCGGCGCGGCCGGGGGCCGTCGAGGAGCGGCGGGCGCCGGTCGTGGCGGAGGCGCGGCCGCGGCGGCGGCCGTGGCGGAGGCGCGGTCGCGGAGCCGGCCGTGGTGGAGGGCGCGCGCCGGCGGGCCGCGGCCGAGGAGGGCGGTCGGGCGCCCGCGGTCGCGGGGGCGCGGCCGGAAACGGTGGCCGCGGCGCCGCGGCGGGAGCCCGCCGGCGCGGAGGCGCGAGCGGAGGCGTCGACGGAGGTGACGCAGGGGCCGGCACCCGCCGGCGGCTCCCGGGCGGTGGTGGTGGAGATCCTGGACAACGACTCCCCGCCGCCCGGGTGGGACCAGTGGGTGAGTTTCCCCACGCTTTCCCCTGAGTCCCAGGAGGGGGCCCTCGTGAGGCGGCATGAGGGCCACATGGTGGCAGGGGGCCGAGGGCATGGTGCCGAGGCCTCGTCTTCCCGCGCCGGTCGCTCCGCCCCGGTAGAGGGGGTCGCGGGCGACCCGCCCGCGTTCGCCAACGCCCCGGGGGGAGCGGGGAGCTACGGGGGGGGAGCTCCGCAACCACAGCGCCGCGCTCGACCGAGCGCTGAACGAGACGCTGAGGATCCACGGCGGTCCCGCGTGGCGCGTCTTCCAGGTGGGGTGCCGTCACTTGTTTTTCTTTCTTTTTCCTTGTTTCTGCGCGCAATCCTTGCAGCATGATGCTTACAGGCTCTGACTTGTTGGTGACAGGAGCTCGAGCTCTGCGCCCGCGACAAGTACACCGCCTTTGACCAGGTGAGCGCTGAGCTCCGCCAGCTCCAGGAGTGGTGCGACGCCTTCGACGCGCTCGCCGACGCCCTGAGGACCCCGGACGGCTGGCTGTCGTACCGGGCCATGGCCCTGCGTGATCAACTCCATGAGAGCGCCAGGCTGGATCCGGCGCGCCCGTCCACCCTCGAGCGGGTCTGCACAGCCCTCATCGACTGGGATGAGGCGCTGTGGCAGGCGCGGGCGGACCTGGAGAAGATGCGCACCCTGGCGGCCAACTAGGAGGCGTAGGTGGCCAGCGTCCGCAACGACAACCGGGAGCTCCGCTCGTCGCTCCAGGGGCGCGAGCTCGGCGAGCCAGCCGAGGAGCGGGCGCGCGCGCTCGAGCAGAAGGCCAAGGAGGCTGAAGACTTGAAGGCCGCCCTCGACGCCAAGGTCGCGGCGCTCGCCGCCGGCGAGGACCGGCCCCGCAGGAGCGTACCGCCCGTCAAGGTGCCGAGGGGCGTCTCCGGCGAGGAGCGAGCCGCCCTTGCCGACGCCCGGTCGGCACTAGAGCGTGAGCGCGTCGCTCGCGAGGCAGCGCAGATGTCGCTGGAGGACCGGAACACCGAGTTCTCCAAGCTCGAGGGCGTGCTGATGGTGCTCAGCATCATGAGCGCGAGCCAGGAGCTGGCCCTCCAGGAGCAAGGCGAGACCATCAAGGGCCTTGAGCAGGCGGTTGAGGCCGGGCGCCGCGCCCTCGAGGTGGAGAGGAAGCAAGTCGAAGGTAAGTCGCTGTTTGACTCCTGTTTTGATGGTTTTCCCTTAGAGGGTTCGCACCCTTTTTCTGACTTCTTTCTTGCCGGGCAACTTCAGGCTTGCGCACCGCGCTAGGGCATGCGACTGAGCGGGCCGAGGCGCTGCAGACCTCCTACAACTCCTCCGAGCAGGAGCTGCTGGAGTTGCGCACTGCAGCCCTCGAGACCTGCTCGGCCGTGGAGGTGGGCGAGGCGCGGGCGGGAGCTCGGCCGGCCGGCCGCCCGCACGCCCTTGGCGGCCACGTCACCGGGCGCGTGCGCCGGCGCCGCATCTCGGCGTCCGAGAAGGCCCTCGGGGTGGTGCGATCTCACTACGAGGTCAACTTCAAGCGGCGGCGGAGGGCTACGTTGTCCCCGAGGGTGTCGAGGACGAGGTGGCGATGGAGCGCGTGGACGCGCTAGCCGCCGACGCCGCCGGGACGCTTGCCGAGGCCTTCGAGGAGTTCCTCTTCCCGGATGCCGCTGATGCCGCCGCTCCTCCAGCCTGAAGACAGCCGGGCGCTAGGCCCTTTTTGTTCATGTATCAGTATGCTGGCCGTGCGGCCTTGTAAATAAACATGTCACTTTGCTATGAACATTTGTCAATGTGAAATGATGTCTTTTGCTCATTGCGCTTTTTTGTTTCTCCTTCTTCCTGAGTAGATTCTAGTTAGGGGAGTTCGATTTTCGCGGGTGGCCTGCTAGGTTGGAGGCAAGAGGGAAGGGTCGTATCCTCACGGAGGCGTAGGCTATCTCTGGCTCGTGCGCTCCTTCCGCTAGGCTGCCTGCGCCCTGTTCGAATCTTTGCTCGAGGACGAAGTGGAAACATACTTAGCGCGCGTGAGTTGTTTCGTTTTTGCGCGAAAATGGGACCATTTTGGGGGGGGATGCCCCCCATAGTAGCCCCCGAGGGTAACTTGGGTTTCAGGGGAAAGCCGAGTTGCCCTTTTTATTAAACTGATGATGTTTACACGGTTGTCACCAGCTGGGGTGCTGGTTATGTGATTTTACAACAAAATACTTGGAAATCCTAGGTAGGGATAGAAGCGATGTAGCTGTTGGATGTTCCAAGCGTTGGTGAGTTCTTCGCCGTCCTCGTTGGCCAGCTTGTACGTGCCGGGCTTGAGCACTTTCACCACGACGTATGGTCCCTCCCATGGAGGTGATAGCTTGTGGTGTCCTCGGTTGTCTTGGCGTAGCCTTAGGACCAAATCCCCTTCGCTGAAATCCCGTCGGCGTATCTTCCGTGCTTGGTAGCGCCTGAGGGACTGTTGATACCTTGCAGAGTGCATCAAGGCCACGAGGCGTGCTTCGTCTAGCTGGTCCAGTGAGTCCTCGCGGGCTCGCTGGTTGGCGTCCTCGTCGTAGCCTCGAACCCTGGGTGACCCGTACTCTATGTCCGTGGGGAGGACGGCCTCCGCGCCGTGGACTAGAAAAAACGGGGTGAACCCGGTGGCTCTGCTTGGGGTGGTCCTTAGGCTCCACACGACCGCTGGTAACTCTTGGAGCCATTTCGAGCCCGCATTTATTTAGCTGGTCGAAAATTTTGGGCTTGAGGCCTTGTAGGATCATGCCGTTGGCACGCTCTACTTGGCCGTTAGTCTGCGGGTGTGCCACAGCTGCCCAATCCACACGGATGTGGAAATTGTCGCAGAACTCCAAGAATTTCCTGCCCGTGAACTGGGACCCGTTGTCGGTGATGATGGAGTTGGGCACTCCAAAGCGATGGATGATATCGGTGAAGAACGTCACCGCTTGCTCTGCCCTGAGATTCGTAATAGGGCGTACTTCTACCCACTTGGAGAACTTGTCGATCGCAACCAACAGATGGGTGAAGCCCCCGGGCGCCTTCCGCAGGGGCCCGCCGATATCCAGCCCCCACACGGCGAACGGCCATGTTATGGGGATGGTCTGCAGGACATGAGCAGGGAGGTTGGACTTGCGGGCGTAGAACTGGCACCCTTCGCAGGTGCGCACAATCTCGCTGGCATCAGCGACCGCGGTAGGCCAGTAAAAGCCTTGCCAGAAAGCGTTGCCAACGAGGGTGCGGGGCGCGGCGTGATGACCACAGATTCCCGCGTGGATGTCCCGCAGCAGCTCGCGCCCCTCGGGGATGGGGATGCACCGCTGTAGGATGTCGGAGGCAGCGCGCTTGTACAGCTCGCCGTCGACGAGGGCAAAGGACTTGGCCATCCTGGCGATGCGCCTGGCCTCGGTCCGGTTCGAGGGGAGTTCCCCTCGAGCCATCCAGGCGACATACTTGTCGCGCCAATCAGCCTTGACAGGGGCTGGCTCGATATCCATCACATCAGCCTCGTAGGCGCCATACCCCTCGAGGAGGGAGAGCACGTACGCCTCGTTCGAGGGGTCCTCGTCCATGGGCTCCGCGCCTGCTGGATTCGAGGGAGCCCCCGAGGGTTCCGCGTGGCTCGAGGGGTGAGGCTCGAAGATGACGGAGGGCTGGGCGATGTCACGGGCGAAAACGTTCGGAGGGACGGTGATCCGCCCGGACGCGATCTTGGCCAGCTCGTCCGCCTCCTCGTTGTACCGGCGGGGCACGTGATTGAGCTCGATGCCGTAGAACTTGTCCTCGAGGGCTCGCACGGCCTTGCAATACGCTTCCATCTTGTCGTCGTGGCAGCTCGCATTCTTCATGACTTGGTCAATCACGAGCTGCGAATCCCCCCGTACGTCGAGGCGCTTGACGCCTATCTCGATGGCGATCTTGAGGCCGCAAAGGAGGGCCTCGTACTCGGCCATGTTTTTTGACGCGGGGAAGTGGAGGCGCACCACGTACCGCATGTGCTCCCCGAGGGGTGACACGAAGAGCAAGCTCGCGCCCGCCCCTGTCTTCATCACCGAGCCGTCGAAATACAGAGTCCAGCACTCTGCTTGGATCTGCGGCAGTGGTAGCTGCGTGTCCGTCCACTCAGCGACGAAATCCGCCAAGATCTGGGACTCGATGGCTTTGCGCGGGGCGTAGGCGAGCGTCTCGCCCATCAACTCCACTGACCATTTGGCGATCCTGCCCGCCGCGTCTGGATTGCGGATGATCTCCCCTAGCGGAAAGGAGGAGACCACTGTGACGGGGTGGGCCTCGAAGTAGTGGCGGAGCTTGCGCCGCGCGAGGACCACCGCATACAGCAGCTTTTGGACTTGAGGGTAGCGCGTCTTGGTGTCGGACAAGACTTCGCTGATGTAGTAGACCGGCCGCTGGACCGGCAGGGCGTGCCCTTCCTCCGTGCGCTCTACCACGATTACGGCGTTGACCACCTGGGTGGTCGCGGCCACGTAGAGCTGCAGGGGCTCACCGTCCTGCGGCGGCGTGAGGATCGGGGTGTGGGTTAAGGATGCCTTCAGCTTGTCGAGCGCGTCTTGGGCCTCGGCGGTCCAGGAGAAGTGCTGGTGCTTCTTGAGGAGCCGATAGAGGGGCAGGCCCTTTTCGCCGAGCCGCGAGATGAAGCGGCTCAAGGCGGCAAGGCACCCCAGCACCTTTTGCACCCCTTTGAGGTCCCGAATTGGGCCCATCGGGGTTGGCCTCGATGCCCCGTTGGGAGATGATGTATCCTAGGAGCATGCCTCGCGGTACTCCAAAGACACATTTTTCGGGGTTTAGTTTGACCCCATTGGCCCGTAGGCAGCCGAACGCGATGTTAAGATCGCCAACCAGGTCGTCCGCCTTCCTGGTCTTTACGGCGATGTCATCTACGTACGCCTCGACCGTCCGCCAGATGTGGTCTCCGAAAACGTGTTGCATGCAGCGTTGATACGTTGCACCTGCGTTTCGGAGGCCGAACGGCATTGTGACGTAACAGAACATCCCGAACGGCGTGATGAACGAAGTCGCGAGCTGGTCGGACTCCTTCATCTTTATTTGGTGATACCCGGAGTAGGCATCAAGGAAGCAAAGCAGCTCACACCCAGCCGTTGAATCAACAATTTGATCAATGCGTGGCAAAGGAAAAGGAACTTTAGGACATGCTTTATTAAGACTAGTGTAGTCTATACACATCCGCCATTTCCCGTTCTTTTTCTTTACAAGTACAGGGTTTGCTAGCCACGTTGGGTGTAACACTTCCTTAATGAACCCGGCCTCGAGAAGCTTCTGCAGCTCCGCTCCAATAGCCCGCCGCCGCTCCTCGTCGAAACGGCGAAGCTGTTGCTGCACGGCGCGGGCATGAGGCAGGATGTCAAGGGAGTGCTCGGCGACCTCCCTCGGGATGCCTGGCATATCCGAGGGGCTCCACGCGAAGATGTCGGCGTTGGCGCGGAGGAAGTCGACGAGCACCACTTCCTATTTTGGGTCGAGGGTGGAGCTGACCCTCAACGCCTTGCCCTCGGGGGCAGCAGGGTCGATGGGCACCTCCTTGGTCAGCTCCGCAGCCTCGAAGTTGCCGGTGTGCTTGGCGGTGGAGTCGAGGTCCTCGTTGACCATCTTATCCAAGGTGGTCACCAGCGCTTCATCCAGCGCCAGTGCTTCCGCGTGCTCTACGCACTCGACGTCGCAGTCGAACGCGTGCTCGATGGACGAGCCCACGGTGATGACGCCGTTTGGTCCCGGCATCTTCATCTTCAGGTAGGTGTAATTGGGGACCGCCATGAACTTGGCGTAGCAGGGCCGCTCAAGTATGGCGTGATAGGCGCCCTTGAATCCCACCACCTCGAAGGTGAGCGTTTCCTTGCGAAAATTTTTCGCAGTGCCGAACCAAACTGGCAGGTCGATCTGCCCGAGGGGCTGGACACGCTTGCCGGGCGCGACGCCATGGAACGGCGTTGTGCTGGGCCGCAGCTGGTCCAACCTGATCCCCAGCAGACGCAGCGTATGCGCGTAGAGGATGTGGAGGCACTGCCCTCGTCCATCAAGACTTTTGAGAACCGCGCGTTCCCAATGATCGGGTCGACCACCAGCGGGTACTGGCCCGGGTTGGGGATGCGGTTCGGGTGGTCTTCCCGGCTGAAGGTGATGGCGTCCTCCGACCAGTTGAGGAAGGAGGGAGGTGCCTTCTCTGCGGCGAGGACCTCGTGCCGCTCCCGCTTGCGCTGGCGGGTTGACATGTCGACGGTGGGTCCCCCGAAGATGAGGAACACGTCCTCCGCGGCGGGGAAGCCACCGGCGTCGCCATCTCCTCCGTCCTTCTTGGCCTCCACGTCCTTCGCGGCGGCGCGACCGTAGAACTTCTTGAGCATGTCGCATTGCTCAAGGGTGTGGTTTACTGGGGTCTTGTGGTATGGACATGGCTTTTTCAGCATGTAGTCAAACACCCCCGGACCTCGAGGGGCCGGTCGAGGGCCCCGTCGAGCCGGGTCAACAGCAAGGGCCTCGGCATCATCGCCGTCGCGCCCCTGCTCGCGCGCCTCGCGGCGCGGCTTCTTCCCTTTCTTGCCCCGCTTGTCCTTACGGTGGGGCTCCCCGGACTTTCGCCCTCCGCGGGCGCATCGTCCGAGCGCTTGCCCTTCTTGCCGTCAAAGATCGCCCCCACAGCCTCCTCTCCCGAGGCGAGGCCGGTGGCGATGTCGAACGCTTGTTGGAGTCCGGGCGGGCGGGCTGCGTCCCGGCTCTCGCACGAGGTCCCGCACGTGGTGCCCTCGAGGAAGGCGTGCACAATCTCGGCATTGCGCCACGCTTGGGAGCTCCGTACGGCGCTTGGAGAAGCGCCGTATGAAGTCCGGAGTGACTCGCCGGGCTTCGAGTGCGGGAGCGCGAGGTCCCGGGAATTCCCGGGCGCACGTACGTGCCCGGAAGTTACCCACGAACGTGCGAACCGGATCATCCCGGTTGTGGATCCGGGCGGGCGGGCAGGTGCTCGAGCCACGTCCGGGCTGAATCGCCGAGGTGTAGGGGCAGGTTGCGGATGATGACCTCGTCACTGGTGGCCCCGCCCACCGTCACACCGGGCGGTAGTCGTTGAGCCACACGCGGGGATCCGTCTCCCCGTTGTACTTGACGATGGTCGAGGGCTGGCGGAAGCGTTGGGGGAAGGCCGCCGCGCGGATCTCCCCGCCGAACACACGGGTCCCGGGGGTTCCGGCGTCGGAGAACGGTCCTCATCGCTGTCGTAGCGTCCACCGCGTTGAGGGTGGTAGCCTGCCGCCGCTCGCGCATCCGCCTTGCTCGTGCGCGGGCTTTGATGACGTTGCGGGCGTCGCCGTCCGGCGCCCGCGCGTGTCGAGGAGCCGCTCCTTGGCCGGCGTGCGTCCCGGGTTGGTGGGTCGCCCCGCCGCTTCACCTGCATGGACCGAGGGTTCGCCCCCCTGTGCGGCCCCGTCGCCTCGTGCATCTCCCTGTTGGCGAATGCGTGACGCTGAGCTCTTGGCCTGCTGGACGGCCGCCTGCTCGATGAGAGCCTGCACCTCGCGGTGCAGGTTTCGCGCCTCTGGGGTCGAGGGGGCCGGCATGGCCCGTAGCAACGCTGCGGCGGCAATGAGCTTCTGACTTGCCCGCGGAGGCGTGTCTGGGTTGTCTACGTTGAAGTCGGTGTTGATGCGGTCGCGGGCCTGTTTGCCCAGCTCCCGTGCGCGTTCGCCGCGCGCGGAGGCTTCCCCAGCTATTGAGGCGCGGAGCAGCCGCACCGTTCGATACTCCTCCGCCAGCTTGGCCTCGAGCTCACGAGCTTGGGCTAGCTGTGCGTCGACGTCGGACCCAGCAGGGGTGCTCGGCCCTGCGGCCAGGCGCGGAGCGATGCCCAGGGCGGGCGTGACCTCCCCGTCACCAGCGCCTACTGCGCCGGTGGCGTTTGCTGGGTCGTTGGCGATGACGACGCAGCATTCCAGCACGGGGTCGTAGCTCCCGGTGCTGGAATCGTCGGAGCAGCCGAACCAGTAGTCTGTAGCGTCAAGAAAACGCCTGAACATGACTGGGTCCGGAACGCTGGAGAAGTCCCATTCCGCGTACCCATGGAGGTTGGCGGGTGGCAACACGTCAAGGGAGCCCAGGGACGACTCGTCGGCCGCGGAGGCGCCAGGGTCCCTGGCGACGAAAATGTGACGGCCAGGAGGAACCCTGCGCATCACGGTGTTGACGTTGGCGGTGTAGGCCGTCGTGGCACCGCGCAGACCGATGGGGAAGCGCGGCCCTGAGACCATGCGTCGCCCCACCAGGGCGGTGGTTGCTGTGCTGACGGGTGCGTCGCGTTGAGAGGCGCGCGCGTTCGGCTTGCCGCCGTTCGGACCGCGCCCGGCGTGAACGCCGGCCGGAGCGGCGGGCGGCGCCATGGCGTTGACGGCCCGCGGCATCCGTGCCGGCGGGCGTCCGCGTTGTGGCGGCGCGCGCGGCGGGGACCACGAGTGGACCGCGGCGGCGGCGCGCGTATGGAGCTCCTCACGGTTGGTGAGGCGCATTAGGTAGCCGTTCCCTGTAGCCTGAAAATTCAGGCCCCCAAACCGGATTTCAAACCCAGCGGGGAGGGGGTCCGAGCTGCCCATGGAATAACGCGTGCCACGGTACTCAGTGCGAATCACCATGGAGGGAGTTGACGATGGATTGACCTTAGGCGCTCGTTTGCCCCACGGTGGGCGCCAACTGTCGGTGCGGAATGTGGTCCCGACACTAACCAGTAATGAGCGCCGAGGTCTATCCCTCAATGGTCGATGCTAAGCAATCAGAGACACAGAGTTTATCCTGGTTCCGGCCGAGGGGCCGTACGTCCAGCAGTGGTGTGCTCGTGGCACTATATTGCTCAGCACCGGGGTGCCTGTAGTGGGGCGGCTACAAGCAAGGCGGGAGAGGAAGCGTGGCTTCCAAGTCCCTGGTGAAGTGGCTGAAGATATTGTGGGAGAATTGGAGAACAAGTGCGTGGTGTGTTGCGTCCTAACTTGTCTGTCCCGTCCCCTGTGGCGGGGGAGTTCGTCTTCCTTTTATAGGCCAAGGAGAGAGCGAATCACATGTATGCCGCACTACTTAGCTACATGGGGAAGTGTGGCGTGCTATGCCGTAGAGTGGGCAGCCGCCTTGACGGTCCTTGCCGTGATCCGGCCATCATGGCGTATCT
This sequence comes from Cenchrus americanus, assembly GCA_947561735.1. NCBI lineage: Eukaryota > Viridiplantae > Streptophyta > Magnoliopsida > Poales > Poaceae > Cenchrus > Cenchrus americanus. Next base: position 81,591,407 of record OX387240.1, read on the forward strand.
TGTACCCGAACAGTGGTGGCTTCAAGGGTAGAAGAGCAGCGGACGGCCGTGATGTCTTCAGACGGGCTCGAGGGGGTTGCTGACGTCGGTCCGTACGGGGTACAGTGGCAGGTAAGGCAGCGTCCCGTTCCTGCACGCTTCACAGCGTCAGAGCTGTCGCCACAGTGCCTGGCGTGGGTTTGTACGCGCGGGGGCGGCCGCCATGCCGTTAACAGTGGCAGGGATGGCCCATGAAGTTACGATTCCAACAAATCAAGAATCAAGACAATCGGAGGTTCCTACAAGTGGTTATGCCCGAATCACCGAGTGCAACACGTCCTGAAATCAGTTTTGGACAGCACGCAGCGCTGAAGTAAAACGGACATAGCTCCTTTGTTTGAACTCCGTTTTCGATGAATGACCACACGTTGGAAAGGTAATTTCATAAACTTTTCAATAGAGCTATATTTCGATATATGTTCTGTTCTGTACAGAGGGGGAAATCCATGAAAAAGAGACAGCAAGGAGATGATGAGAACAAGAAAGAGGAGATGGTGATGACAACATTGAAGAGAAGGGTGACCAATGACTCCATTAAGCATACAAGATCAAATTCAGAAGTTTAGGAGCATTAATAAATCATGACAAAAGCAAAAGCCACATTGATACATGGAGATGTCGGAAGAAGGCAACGAAGAATTACAAAGGATGGTAACATCTCCATGGACCTTCTCTTTTCCAAACACAAATGCTTGTAAGTATGCCTTCAACCTCAACTAGGTGCAACCTTTTGTTTTTCTCTTCAAACAATAACATGGCTACTAGGAGGACAACCTAGGTTTCTTTTTACTTTCAATAGATAAGCATGACCATGTGTTCACCTCGATGTTCTATATTGCCTATGGTTACGGAAAGATGATGAAAGTTGCCGCTTTGTTTTACCTACATGAAGTTATACATGTCTTGGCTAATTGCTCTCTATAATATGATCTGAAATTAATTTAAATACCGGCTCTTTTAATTGTGGAGGTGAAATGACTAAGCTCTAGACCCACATATATATCTTTGCTCTTTGATTTAAGTTTATGGATAGCCGGATAACTTGTTGTTTTTATGAAAACTTAACTTTTATGCTATCTACATATTTGTGATGCTCTTGCAAAGTTCTACCTACCAAAGCCATATACATATATGTTTTATGATAACAAAACTCGTAGATTGCAAACATATGTTTTGATGAGTTGGATTAGGATTGATTTCTATGGTTCGAGACTAAGAAGCTGGTCATTCCTTTGTGTAACTTTTTCATGCTAGCCTTTTTGTCCATGCATTGTGGGTTTTCACATCGAAAATTCCACAAACTTCGCTGGGCATCCACCCTAAACCAAAAACATCTTTTTGTGATCACCTCCTTGTCCACAACCCAAATTGAGTATGGAGTAAAATTCTCGATGGAGATTCAAATATTCCGCAAGATTATGGAATTTATACTTACTTTAGCAGTCATTTCCCCTCTCTTTTATTCTCGAGGATGAGCATCGTTCAAGTATGGGGGAGGAGTCATTCTCTGACACAAATGCTATGTAAGTATTATGTTGCAAAAAGTTTTGAGGAGCAAAAAAATAAAGAAAAAAGAGAAAGAAAGAAAGAGAGAAAAATGAGAAGGAAATAGAATAAAAGTAAAAAAATAATTAAGATGCTCCTCGGATCTTTTTGCTTCACAAGTTGTAAAGTGCCTTGATGACAAATCCACACTCAAATCTTCCAACCATGTGCAATCCGATAACGAGGACTTCACTCGTGCCTCGGGATCATCCATTTGCCACTTGCACATGTCCGAGGACCATGTGTGGTTCAAGGACCGGTGGATGGTCGCTTCCTTGTGTGATGAGTGATTGACAACGTTGTGTGGACTAATTCTTGGCTAAGTATTGCAGGTGCAGGTTGCGGCTTGACTCGTGTTGGTGCAGGTGAAGAACAAGCGCGAAAGGTCGTCGCCGGTGAGGCCTCCAGGTGTGGAGAAGACAAGTAGGCTTTGTTCGAGGGACCCGGTGGCCAGCGGGGTCAAGTGCGGGCCGCATGGTGGCATGAACAGCAAAATGAAGTCGTGGACGGTTTCTTGGTTGAGCCTCAAAACCAAGGTCGAGCCGGGACTACGTGGGAGCCAAGTCATGAGTGGAGATTGGCGGAGGCTACACCGAGTTCGCGGGGTTTCCGGTGGTTCACCAGAAAACCACTGGGTTCCTTGGTTGATCCACAAAGCCAAGACCGGAGAACCGAAGACGGAGGTGCAGCAGCACCAGACCGGTCTGACCGGTGGGGACCGGTCTGACCGGTGAGGAGCACCGGTCTGACCGGTGTGCGACGACGCAGTCCGGAATCTTCGAAGCGGAGGACACGCGTCGGGATCGCATGGCTTGCGTCGAGGCTACGCAGGGTGCGGTCACCGGGCATCCGTCCGATGGTGAAGACATCAAGAATTCCAAATCCGCCCTTGAGGGGCTTGTATCCCTAGTTGTTAGAGAAGGGCATTTTAGACATTCGGTTGCCTCCATATAACCCAAGAGGTGAGAGGATGGCAGCCAACTCTTGGAACCCTAGCTCATTAGTTTTCCTATTTTTCACCTTTTTTCTAGGCTTTCCTTAGGACTAGCAAGAGAGCTTCACGGAGAGATCTTGTAGAGAGGGATGGATGATCGGGCGGCTTGCTAGACCTTGTACGAATCCTTGTTTCATGTATAGATGATTCGGCGTGATTCCTCAAGGTTTGGATGTGTTTTACCCGGTTGTTTTTGGTGGTGATTTTCGGAGCCCTCTTCCGGTGATTTCTTTGGAGTGTTTTTGGGGCTTTTCTCTTGGTGATTCGGTGGGGGAAATTTGTGGGAACCCTTCGTGGTTCTTTGGGTTGTGATTCCCCTCCCAAATCCGTGAGAAAAGTTGCTCGAATTTGGGGTTTCTTGAGTTCTTGGGTTGGAAGTGCTTTCGGCGGGATTTCTTCGATTCCTCCTTTTTGGACGAGATTTGGTGGGATTAAACTTGGCTATGGACTCCTCATGAGGTGCTCCGATATCCCCAAAGTCTTGTTCAAGTCCGTGGAGCGATTCGGGAGATCGAGATTTGGATTTGGGGAGTTGACCCGCGGGTCTTGTTCATCCCGAGTCGCCGGAGCTACACCGGTCCGACCGGTGCTCTTGACCGGTCCGACCGGTGCGGGCCCTTGTGGGTTTTCGCTCGGGTGAGCGTCTTGGTGTGTTCTTTGTTGTCCCGTGGTGCCGCCGTTTCGAGTTTGGGTTCGTTTGGTGGTCGGTTGGCTTTGTTTGGTGCCTTGGGGGCTTTCTCGGTCGCCATCGGTCCGACCGGTGCGTCTCACCGGTCTGACCGGTGTAGAGCCACTTAGTGGAAGTTGCTCAGGTTCACCAGCGGGGACCGGTCCCTGACCGGTGGTGCTCACCGGTCTGACCGGTGTGGGTCTGTAGACTCGGGGTTTGTTGTTCCGCTGCGTTCTCGAGTCGGAAGGCTATGTGTGTTGGTTCCTAGGTCCAGTGGCACTCCAGTGGCTACGTGGGCTTGGCCAACTTGGGTAGTGAGTCGGAGACGTGTGTTGGAAGCCGCGTTCGTCTTGTTGGAGTTCTCATCTCCATCGAGAAGAATTTTTATCGGCTCCCATTCACCCCCCCCCCCCTCTCTGGTTCGCCGTATCGGTCCTTCAAGTGGTATCAGAGCCGGTTCGGGTCTTTATTGACTCTAACCGTCTAAGATCCAAGGATGGCGTACCGAGAACGGGGTTCGGGTCCTCCACACTTCGATGGCAAGAACTACCGGATGTGGAGCAAGCGGATGGGTGCGTTCCTCCGCGGAAAGGGTCGAGCTGCTTTGGGATGTCACGGTGGACACGAGGCTATGTCCGGCCGTTGGATTTCCTTGCTCCGGGGTCGAGGGGACGATTCGACGCCAACAATAAGGCGGTCGACTACTTGTTTCGTGCTTTGTGTCGGCCGAGTTCGATCGGGTGCACACCGAGCACTTGGCTTGTAGGATTTGGGCGGTGTTGAAGGAGGCTCATGTTGGGAACGCCCAGGTTCAGGCACGGTTGTATGCGACCTACCGGAGAGAGTACGAGAACTTCACTCATCTCTCCGGTGAGTCCATCGATGCCTTGTTTCAGAGGTTCACGGTGGTGGTGAACAACATGAGGGCCAATGTGGACGTGCTCCCGTACGATGATCATGATAGAGCGGTCAAGCTCTTACACTCTTTGGATCGTACGATATGGGGCGGAAAGTTCGAGGCCATAGTCGAGTCGGAGAGGTATGATACTCTGACGGTGAACGAGCTGTTCTCGAAGCTCAAGTCGGCTGAGGTGGATAGGGGCATGACTGCCAAGCTCGAGGGACCGACTGACTCCCATAGTCTTGCCCTCGTTGGTGGTTCCAAAGGAAGGACTAACTCTAACCCATCCACCAGGATGTTCTCGTTTTCCTCTTTGATGTCTATGCCAGATGAGGAGTTTGATGACCTTGGAGAGGACGAGCTGGCGCTGTTGACGAGGCGGTTCGAGAGGCTGCACGAGAACCACGTGAACATGAGGAGGAACACGAGGACTTGCTTCCAGTGCGGCAAGCCGGGACACTTCGTCGCCGACTGCCCGGAGAAGGCCGAGAACAAGGACGCCTACAAGCACAAGCCGAGGATGAACTATGGCAAGTACCGTTCGAGGCGCGACCACAAGAGCAAGCACAAGAGCAAGTACAAGGACGAGCGACGATCGAGGAAGAAGGAGGGCCGAGGCAAGGCCCGAGCGATGGTTGGAGCGAGCGACGTCGACTCCGGTTCCGCGTACTCCACCTCGAGCTCGAGCGAGCGCCGACGACGAGGGAGATCGCCGCAAGAACAAGAAGTCGTCCAAGAACCCGAGCGGGCCGAGCCGTTTCGCGAGAGATGGCTTCGCACCATGGCATTGAGCTCCGGCAGCAAGAAGAGCACACGGAGCGACTCGGACTGCGAGTCCGACGACGAGGTGCGTGATGAGCTTCCCTTCTTGCGCCAGGAGAATGAGAGGCTTGGCTCTTTGCTTGATAACCGTGATGACATGCTTTGAGAGGCCAAGAAAATGAGGAAAGAGCTTAGGGCTTCACTCGAGGATGCTAGGACTAGAGTGGCCGAGCTAGAGACACGGGTGCTTGATAGCAAGCTTGAGATTGATTCGCTTAAGGCTAGCCCCGTTGTTTCGATGAGAATGATTGTGCTTGATTGCTCCATATTCCTTGCCGATCTTGCTTTGTTTAAGGAGAAGCATGCCTCCAAGTGTGAGGAACTAGATGTGCTTAGGGTTGAAGTGGCCGAGCTTAAGTCTAGACTCGCTTTGCTAGGTGCTTGCACTTCTTGCCCTGTTTTGCATGCTAAGATTGATGAGATGCATGCTTACACTAGTTCGCTCGAGGCTAAATTGAAGGAACCCATGCCTACATCTTGCTCTACCCGTGAAATGCATGCATTGAAAAATTTGGAGCTTGCACATTATGTTGACCGTTTGCAGGATGAGAATGATGATTTGAGGAAGTTGATGGGGTGGTTGTCCGGTCACGAGCCTCAGTTGAGGATGATGATCGAGGCCTTTAAGAGGCAAGATGGTGAGGGGCTTGGAGCAAACAAGGTTGGTGAGGGAAGTGGAGAGAATATTCCTGAGCCACCAAAAACCCACCAAAAGAATGAGTTCCCACCAAAACCTAACCATCTAAGGAATCGGCTAGACACAACCCCAGCTCCACCCGTGTTTCCTACACCCACAAATGATCTACAAAAGCCTATCAAGTTTGTGAGCACTTCGGGGAAAGTGTTCTTTGGGAAGGAGAGTGAGAAGGCAAGTGGTGAGAAACCGGTGGAGGGTTTGAGTGGAGAGAAACCAAGTGAGTAGCCACATCCCAAGCCAAAGCCTAAGCTTGTGAGGTTCCATTGTGGCTATTGTGGGAGAGATGGCCATAAGGAGGAGTTTTGCTTCAAGAGGAAGCGAGAGGAGAGAATGAAGAAGGAGTGGGCTAACAAGGACAAGTACCACCCTTCCGATGGTGTACTTGAGCCTCGTATGCGGATGCCCGGGGGGCAAGGCGATTGTGAGGACGGTTCGGGCTTGGGGAGAGAAGAAGGCTGCAGGTGGTGTTCGTTGTCCGGGTCACACCGGTCGGACCGGTGTGGGGCACCGGTCGGACCGGTGCGGGCCACGGGACGGACGGATGTTCGGGTTTCGAGCTCGTACGGGTGCGAGGGTTGTTTCGGTGGTCGTGGCTGCGGTGGTTGGGCTGGAAAGAGTGCAGGTGGTCAGTTTGCTAGGCGTTCTCCTCCTCGTGCTCAATACGGGGATTGGAAGAGTCGTGGTGTTGAGTTGGAGAGGAAGGACGTTCCACGAGCTTTCTTGCGTGGTTTTGGTCCTCCTCCAGGCAGAGAGGGGTGGTTCCCTCAGGGTGGTTACCGTGGTGGTGTTCGTGGAGGTAGCTTTGGTAGGAGAGATGCTTTGGTTGGTGCTAACCCCACTTTCGAGCAAATGGCTCGGACCGGTTTTCCTCTTTTGGTACTAACCCCTGTCTTTGAGTCGTTTGTTCGCTCACGTGCCTATTTTTGATTTTCGGGTGGGAGACTTGAAGAACATTTGGTTGATTGACTCCGGTTGTTCGAGGCATATGACCGGAGACGGGGGGGTGGTTCTCAAGTCTCGTCCGGTGGTGACGAAGAGGTACATCACTTTTGGGGACAATGGGCGTGGGCGTGTGCTTTCGGAAGGTGAGATAAAAGTGAGTGACAAGATCACTGCGAGGCGTGTTGCTCTTGTTCAATCGCCGGGGTACAATTTGCTTTACGTGTCTCGGTTGTTGGATGAGGGTTTTGAGGTGTTGTTTCGGCCTGGTGGTTCTCGGATTGTGGACTCTCGAGGGGACCTTGTTTGTATGGTCGTTCCCGAGGGTCAGGTGTTTCGTGCTGATTTTTCTCAGTCTTCGGGTGTTGAGCGTTGTTTCTTGGCTGGTTCTTCGAGTGAGTTGTGGAAGTGGCATAGGAAGTTGGGTCACTTGAGCTTTGACCTTTTGTCTCGCTTGAGTAAACTCAATTTGGTCCGAGGATTGCCACGGTTGAGGCTTGAGAAAGAGTTGGTTTGTGCTCCGTGTAGGCATGCCAAGATGGTGGCCTCTTCTCACCCGCCTCTCACCGATGTGATGAGCGAGCGTCCATGCGAGCTGCTCCATATGGACCTTGTTGGCCCGGCTCGTGTGCGATCTCGCGGGTGGGAAGTGGTATGTCCTTGTTGTGGTGGATGACTATTCTCGGTATGCGTGGGTGTTCTTTACGGGAGGATAAGGGGGAGACGTTTTGTTTTGTTCGAGATCTAGTCTTGAGGTTGAGGAACGAGAGGCACGGAGATGCCATACGAGCTATCCGCGGTGATAATGGCTCGGAATTCGGGAACTCTCGTTTTGAAACCTTTTGTCATGACTTGGGTCTTGAGCACCGTTTTCGAGTCCGTATACGCCTCCCCGGAATGGTGTTGTGGAAAGGAAGAACGGGACCTTGTGCGAGATGGCTCGGACGATGCTTGATGAGCATAGGACTCCGAGGAGGTATTGGGCCGAGGTGGTGAATACCGCATGCTATGTGTCGAACGGAATATACCTCGAGTGCACAAGAAGAAGACATGCTATGAGTTGATGCATGTTCGCACACCCAAGGTGAGTCACTTCCATGTCTTTGGTTGCAAGTGTTTTATTCGAAGAAGGGCAGGAAGTTGGATAAGTTTGAGGCTAGGTCTCGTCGATGGCATTTTCTTTGGTTATGCATCTCATTCTAGAGCATATCGTGTGCTCAATCTTGAAACTAACCAAATCGTGGAGACTTGCGAGGTAACCTTCGACGAGACGAGCCACGTAGTCGCCTTGTCTTTGAGTGTTCGGGTGATGATGAGCTTGGCGAGGAGATCTTTCGGGAGGAGGAGCATGAACATGGAGATGATGAGGATGGCGGTGCGGTGCCCCCGGCCGAACATGTACCCACTACTTCGACTACGATGATGGATGGACCCTCTCGCTACACCTACGACGACAAATCAAGAACGAGGAGAAGCGGATGTTGAGGGGGAGGTAGCTTCGAGGCGAGAACCTCCCCGGCGAGTTCAAGTGGATCACCCAGCTTCGAGGATCATCGGCGACATGAATGAACGCACTACACGGTCGAGGGTTCGGAACAATTCCCATTTTGCTCATGCTGCGTTTGTTGCTTCTTTCGAGCCCAAAGACATTGGACACGCACTATCTGATCACAATTGGGTTAACTCGATGCATGAGGAGTTGGAGAACTTTGAGAGGAATTAGGTGTGGGAGTTGGTTGACCCTCCCCCAGGGTGTAAGCCGATTGGTACAAAGTGGGTGTGGAAAAACAAAGAGGGAGAGAAGGGTGAGGTTGTGAGGAACAAGTCGAGACTTGGTGCTCAAGGGTTCGGTCGAAGGAGGGGATCAACTACGAGGAGACCTTTGCTCCCGTAGCCCGTTTGGAGGCGATTAGGATCCTTTTAGCCTTTTCCGTGGCTAAAGGATTCAAGTTGCACCAAATGGATGTGAAGAGTGCTTTCCGAATGGTGTGTTGAAGGAAGAAGTGTATGTGAGGCGACCTCGGGGTTTGAGAGTGAGAGGTACCCCCACCGGGTGTACAAGTTGAGGAAGGCGGCGTATGGGCTGAAGCGGGCGCCTAGAGCTTGGTATGGCAGGTTGAGGGGGTTCTTGTTTGAGAGAGGCTTTGAGATGGGGAAGGTCGATCGGACCTTGTTTTTGCCGAGGGCAGGGCGAGAGATATCCCCGATTGTGCGGGTGTACGTGGATGATATTGTCTTTGGTGGCTCGTCTAACTCTCTTGTTGCAAGGTTTGCGAGATGATATGAGCGAGGGAGTTCGAGATGAGCATGATGGGTGAGTTGCGGTTCTTCCTCGGGCTACAAATCAAGCAATCAAAGGAAGGAACATTTGTGCACCGGGCTAAGTACACCAAGGACATTGTGAGGAAGTTCAAGATGGAGGACTCCAAGGCTATGACGACGCCGATGAGTACGACTACGGCTCTTGATGCGGACGAGGAAGGTGAACACGTGGACCGAAGGAGTACCGAGCATGATCGGGTCACTCCTATACTTGACGGCGACGAGGCCGGACATACGAGTTCTCGGTGTGTCCGTGCGCTCGTTTTCAAGCGTCTCCGAGGACTTCGCATCGGCAAGCGGTGAAGCGAATTTTCGGGTACTTGCGTCACACTCCCGACTTCGGCCTTTGGTACTCCGCGTCCTCTTCTTTGGCGCTTCATGGTTTTTCAGACGCGGATTTTGCCGGGTGTCGGTTGGATAGGAAGTCCACTTCTGGGACTTGCCGTTTTTGGGTTCTTCGTTGGTGTCTTGGTCTTCTCGTAAGCAGTCGAGTGTTGCTCAATCCACGACCGAAGCCGAGTATGTTGCCGCTGCTAGTTGTTGCTCTCAGCTCCTTTGGATCACCTACACCATGAGTGACTTTGGTGAGGAGTATACCCATGTCCCACTTCAATGTGATAGCACCAGTGCCATAAGCGTTGCAAAGAACCCAGTGCTCCATTCCAAAACCAAGCACATAGAAGTGAGGTACCATTTTCTGAGAGACAACGTTGAGAAAGTAAAGATAGCGTTGATCCATGTACCCACACATCACCAACTAGCCGATATTTTCACCAAACCCCTAGATCAAGCAACTTTCACTCGTTTGCGCGGGGAACTTGGTGTGTGTTTGATTTCTTGAGTTGGGTGTGTGGGAGCTCTCTTTTGCCGGTGGTGTCGAGCCCGTTTTGCCTCCCCTCGAGGAGCCGGTTTGTAGCATGATGTATAGGCATCCTTGTATCTTAGATTGCATGCATTTTGTATCATATGCATTGGTTAGGAAAAGCTTCTCTCATATACATTGTTCACCATGGAATGAGATATTTGTCTTTGTGAGCTTGTTTGGTATGCTACGGTTAGTTTGGCTTAGCTCTTGATGATCTTGATGAATAATCCATGGTTGCTAGCTATGCTTTTGAAAAATGTCACATGTATGCTCTCTCATGTGTAAATGCCTTTACATGCTCTTGACATGTTTTTGTGGCCTTGCTATGCTTAATTTGTGGTTGGATGGCTAGTTTATTGATCATATGGGGCCAAAGGCTCATTTGCCATCATGAATGTTTAGCCCTCTAGACTTATCTTGTGGAGGAGCATAAGTTCCTTTTTGTCGCAAAGACATTTCATGTACCATCTACAAATCTGAAAATGAAATGAAAAATGCTTGGAAAATATGCTCCCATGTCATATGTGCTGAATTTAATTCGCTTTGGGTGCTAAACCGCTGCATGATGCCTACCAATGAGAAGTCTCATACATAGAAGTAGGCACATGGCTCGGTGGCTTTGACATGACATGAGGTGCTTGTGGGTGTTTGTGATGGTCTTATGATTGGAATGGCTGTCCTAGCATGAAGTTTGTGTGGCTTTGCCATTTTGATATGCTTTGATCATGTTTAGGACTTTGCTCATGAGAGGCAAGTTTTTCGCAAAATTGCCAAAATCCTTTTTAGCTTCGTCCAATGGTTGTGAAACTTGGTGATCATGTAGTTGAGATCGATACGAAGGCCGTAGAGTATCTAACTTGCTCATTTGGACATGTGTAGCTTCCTTTGTTGAATTTTGTCTATTTGAGAAGCTCTAGGTTGCATTTTTTGCATTTTTGGCTTGATTCATGCATTGCCAACAAGGGGGAGAAGTTTGAGCTTGAAATGGCTTGTTGGATGCGTTTAGAAGGTTTCGAGCCATTTACGGGCTCGTTGTACACCGGTCCGACCGGTGATGAGCACCGGTCCGACCGGTGTGTGCCGGTCCTGTACATATGTTGGGCACCGGTCGACCGGTGGTGATGACCGGTCGACCGGTGTGAGCTGAAGTTCTTTGCAATCGTCTGTTTCATGTGGTCTCTTGCATGCATTCGTCCAGGGGGAGTTGCATTGGTTCAGGGGGAGCTTGCATGTGTGCAGGGGGAGCTCTTTGTGGTTTTTCGAGCTTTGTTTTGGTGGTTTGCGCTCTTTGCTTGAGCTTTGTTTTGTCTCGGATGTGTCGAGCCGTTGCCCTTGCCTAAGGGGTCCGAGACTTGTCTTCTTCAAGTGATCTTGCTCTTTGCCTTTGTTTGGCTTTCGATTGCTTGTTGGAGTTTCTTTTTGTTCGTTTCTTTTGTTTTTCTTTTCTCTCTTGTTACTTTCGTGTGGGTGTAGTCAATGCACTCATCAAGGGGGAGATTGAGGACCATGTGTGGTTCGAGGACCGGTGGATGGTCGCTTCCTTGTGTGATGAGTGATTGACAACGTTGTGTGGACTGATTCTTGGCTAAGTATTGCGGGTGCGGGTTGCGGCTTGACTCGTGTTGGTGCGGGTGAAGAACAAGCGCGAAAGGTCGTCGGCGGTGAGGCCTCCGGGTGTGGAGAAGACAAGTAGGCTTTGTTCGAGGGACCGGTGGCCGGCGGGGGTCAAGTGCGGGCCGCATGGTGGCATGAACGACAAGATGAAGTCGTGGACGGTTTCTTGGTTGAGCCTCAAAACCAAGGTTGAGCCGGGACTACGTGGGAGCCAAGTCATGAGTGGAGATTGGCGGAGGCTACACCGAGTTCGCGGGGTTTCCGGTGGTTCACGCGAGAAAACCACCGGGTTCCTTGGTTGATCCACAAAGCCAAGACCGGAGAACCGAAGACGGAGGTGCAACGGCACCGGACCGGTCCGACCGGAGAGGTCCGATCGGTCCGACCGGTGGGGACCGGTCGACCGGTGAGGAGCACCGGTCGACCGTGTGCGACGACGCGATCCGGAATCTTCGAAGCGGAGGACACACGTCGGGATCGCATGGCTTGCGTCGAGGCTACGCGAGGTGCGGTCACCGGGCATCCGTCCGATGGTGAAGACATCAAGAATTCCAAATCCGCCCTTGAAAGGCTTGTATCCCTAGTTGTTAGAGAAGGGCATTTTAGACATTCGGTTGCCTCCATATAACCCAAGAGGTGAGAGGATGGCAGCCAACTCTTGGAACCCTAGCTCATTAGTTTTCCTATTTTTCACCTTTTTTCTAGGCTTTCCTTAGGACTAGCAAGAGAGCTTCACGGAGAGATCTTGTAGAGAGGGATGGATGATCGGGCGGCTTGCTAGACCTTGTACGAATCCTTGTTTCATGTATAGATGATTCGGCGTGATTCCTCAAGGTTTGGATGTGTTTTACCCGGTTGTTTTTGGTGGTGATTTTCGGAGCCCTCTTCGGTGATTTCTTTGGAGTGTTTTTGGGGCTTTTCTCTTGGTGATTCGGTGGGGGAAATTTGTGGGAACCCTTCGTGGTTCTTTGGGCTGTGATTCCCCTCCCAAATCCGTGAGAAAAGTTGCTCGAATTTGAGGTTTCTTGAGTTCTTGGGTTGGAAGTGCTTTCGGCGGGATTTCTTCGATTCCTCCTTTTTGGACGAGATTTGGTGGGATTAAACTTGGCTATGGACTCCTCATGAGGTGCTCCGATATCCCCAAAGTCTTGTTCAAGTCCGTGGAGCGATTTGGGAGATCGAGATTTGGATTTGGGGGAGTTGACCCGCGGGTGCTTTGTTCATCCCGAGCCGCCCGAAGCTACACCGGTCGACCGGTGCTCTTGACCGGTCCGACCGGTGCGGGCCCTTGTGGGTTTTCGCTCGGGTGAGCGTCTTGGTGTGTTCTTTGTGGTCCCGTGGTGCTGCTTGTTTCGAGTTTGGGTTCGTTTGGTGGTCGGTTGGCTTTGTTTGGTGCCTTGGGGGCTTTACGGCTGCCATCGGTCCGACCGGTGCGTCTCACCGGTCGACCGGTGTAGAGCCACTTAGTGGAAGTTGCTCGGGTTCACCGGCGGGGACCGGTCCGACCGGTGGTGCTCACCGGTCCGACCGGTGTGGGTCTCCGTAGACTCGGGGTTTGTTGTTCCGCTGCGTTCTCGAGTCGGAAGGCCGTGTGTGTTGGTTCCTAGGTCCGGTGGCACTCCGGTGGCTACGTGGGCTTGGCCAACTTGGGTAGTGAGTCGGAGACGTGTGTTGGAAGCCGCGTTCGTCTTGTTGGAGTTCTCATCTCCATCGAGAAGAATTTTTATCGGCTCCCATTCACTCCCCCCCTCTCTCGGTTCGCCGTATCGGTCCTTCAATGTCCACTTATCTAAATGTGTGTGTTTCATCCCTCTCTCTTTCCAACATTTATTTTCCATGGCCTTTTTGACAAGTCTTGGTAATTCCAATAGACTTCTCTCTTAATTTGACAATATTTCAGATGTATGTTTTGCTAGGATTGTTTTTAACCTTCCAAGCTCCACATAAGCCTTTCACTATCACATATGGGTAGAGTAGGTTGAAAATAATCTAGTATAGGCTTGAGTGACTTGATGAGATGAGTGTTTCCATGAGCTTTTGCAAGAGATTTTCACTTATGTTGGATATGTATCTTTTTGAAAATCTTCCATGTGACAAGGTAATGGTTTGAAGTTCACTCAAGTTTGAGAGCATCGTGTTACATGTGGCTTGTTCTTTATTGTTAGTCTATCTTCCATAATGAAAAAGAAGCCGGTCACAACTTGAACTTTAAAAATAAATTCTTAGGAGAGAGTAATTTGCCTCTTCATGAATGACTAAGTGCAGGGACAACATTGGAAGGCAACACTGATTTCCCTTTTAAGCAAGGATTACTTACTCGAGGACGAGCAAGGTTTAAGCATGGGGGAGATGTTGACGGTGAATTTCCGTCAACCTAGAGTACTTGTTATACATTGGTTTCGATTATGATTTGCAACTAACCCGCCACTAGGCATACTAATGATGTAACAAGTTCACACTTGCATGTCGATTTTGGAGTTTGTTGTTTACGCAGGAAATCTACGCTAAAGAGGAGACTTTCGGGATAAGTTCATCAAGCACTTCAAGAGAAGATCATGAAGCCTGTCACAAGTCAAGACACGAAGTGAACAACACTCCAAACAACCCAAGGACCGAAGAATCAACATGCAAAACTCCGGGGACTTGGATGTTTACCAACGAGGTCAACTCAGCCCGAGAGATATTCTCACAGCTCAGGACAGCATGATCTTTCGGTACAGATTCGGAGACTTAAAAGGTCTTTAATGGCAAAAGTTTGACTACCAAAGTTGTGGGCCTCGACGATACCTTCGATTTGGACATGTGGAAGGCCCAATTCGGATAAGAGAGCTAGGAGATATAGCCCCCGAAATCCCTGCTGCGCAGTCAGTCCGAAATCAGAACAGATTATCTTCCAAGGCCGATTTGGAGATCTTATCTTCGTTTTTAAGGAAAGAAATGAATACCCAAGTTGAAGATAATTTCGTGGCACACAACCTGGACACCGAATTTGCATTATTTGGAGTTCTTACGTGGGAGATATGGCCCTGGCAAGGAAGGACTACGAATCAGGAAAATCTGGCTGATTTTATGGAAACCAAGTTTGCTTCTCTCCTAAGGAGGATCTCGTGCAAGGAAAGATGGAGCACGCCCAAAGGCACCCCAAGGACATAAATACAACCCCCTAGGCGCCCCAAGATGGTTACCCATCGAACAAATCATCATACCGACGCCAATCACCAGAAAACCGCCGCCGCAAGATGAGGGAGAGAGTTAGATGAGCTCGTCGCAAGGATCAACGCCGGCGGAGAGAAGGAAGCAAGAGGAGGACTCCAAGCCGCTAGACTAGGGGTGTTCCCAAGCTCCATCGCCACCATCTTAACCGACGACGTTCTCCAGAGTCTCCATCACCCCTATGTGCTTCAATCCGTGTAAGATAATGGGGTAATGTCTCCGTTCATCCCTAGGATTAGATGGATACATGCTATGTGATCGCTACTTGATTCGTGGTTTCAATCTATTGTTTTCATGTTGATGATGCTTTGATGATTAAGGTAGGCCACTGTGTTTTTCGGGCGTATGATATCCTCTACTCCCATAGATTCCATCAACATACCGTGTCCATCATAGGTCTAGTCACGAATACCTTCGCGTAGTGACAGTACGAGAGGAGGGAAAGGGCGAAACCGTGGTCACAACCCCCGGTAGATTGGTTTACCGCTTTCGTGTAGTAGATGCATACCATGTTATCCTAGATCCTAGGGCGGGAACGCTTATCTTTCTTACTCACTCTCTTGTGTTCACCCCTTTACCATCTAGTTTAACCCTAGATTTGTTTGATCAACTTAACTTAGAGTAACTTAGGTTAGATTGTCTTTATCTTTAGATTAATACCCCTTTCAAAGGTTTCCATTCAACTAGATTAGTACTTGGTTAATCGCTAGTAATCCCCTTGCTCCGCGGATTGACAAGAACCTTGGGAATCCCGTGGTGAAAAAGGTGTAGGTCCGTACGCTTGCGGATCGTAGGTGGATACGAGTTTTATCCATCAACAAGCCCCTTTTTCCGGCGCCGTTGCGCGGGGAGCAAGCCGAGTTTGCTACGTTTAATCTAGTATTAATTTTGTTGATTACTAACACCTAACCCTTATTTTCTAAAAAAAGAAAAAAAAATCCTTTTTGTTTTTCTTTCTACTTTTCTTGTGCCTAGATGGATTTGTTCACCTCACCATTGGAAGACGAAGAGATGTCACTAAGGGAGCTAGCAATGCCGTCAATGGAAGACATTGAGATGCAAAAATCAGATTTGACATTTGCTACAACCCACTATGAAGTGAAGCCTGGAATCATAAAGTTAGTGGCGACAAAACCATTTAGATGATTGGAGGATGACAACCCATATAGACACATTAAGGAATTCACGATGTTATGCAACACGGTGCAACAAAAAGGAGTTCCGGCCGCTTGGTTTAAGTGGAATCTTTTTCCATTCTCTCTCAAAGATGAAGCGCGAAGATGGTACATACTTGCATCCGTTGAAGCAAAAGGAAATTGGGATGAGCTAGTGAAGAAGTTTCTTTTGAAGTTCTTTCCCATAAGCGGGGACTGGTGGACTTAGTGACTCAGAGGTCACGTTACGTCCCCGACTGGGTGAGAGTTTTCTACGCCACTATCTACGTTGACGCTGATCGGGTCGCCATCAGGTTTATGTTCATGGGTCAGGAGCAGCGGCTTACTCGAGAGGGGATAGCAGAGCTACTTCAGGTGGATCTCCACGACGACTCTATCCACTACCTGGCGTACCCCGACGTCGAGCCTCCTCGTCGTGCACACTCACCAGTTCTACCCTCCGACGAGGAGATCAGCTTTCTGTTCTAGCCACCGTTCCTCCCCGGTACACCCAGGACACCTGACCGTCTAATTCGTGAGGCGTACGTCGTTCACTACTCTCTCAGGAGGTCTGTGCTATATAGGATGGGGAACGTAGATGAAGCGTCCCCTCATCAGAGGTGACTAAATGTGACACAAATACCAGTCCTTGGAGGCTGGTAACACATTTATTACAACAGGTGGATCAGTCTTTTACATCACGGCGACACAGAGGGCACGGGAGTGCCAACGCTACAAGGAACAACACAAACGCTAACGACCACACTACGATAGCAAAGGCTTCCATAGCCTCCTCAGAGTACCACACCATGGAAGCTTTCTGTGGAGGCCCTGGGTACACAGGCACGGTTGGGTGTAGGGCAACGACCTACTCGACGTCTTCGGGAATGTAATCGGGATCCTCCTCTGAAAAATAGTTAGTAAAACAAGGGTGAGCACATACGTACTCAGCAAATCCAACCCCACCCACGGAGGGGCTTATAAGCAGAATCATGCATAGAGTATAACAAGGATCAGGTTAAGGTTCATTTTGCAAACTTACACATGCAGGGGTTCATTTCAAAAAGGTTTTCGCAAACATTTTCATAACCAAAGTGACTCAATTGTTTTAGGAAAACCACTGTGGAACTACCGGACTTCCCGTCCGTCGTAGCCCAGGAACACAGCCACCACTTCACTCGGAAAACAACTCACACCGGAAAACATCCCATCCCAAACATTAGTTTTTGTGACCACACCGTGACTCGTCCAATACCGTGGACACGGCTATTCGAATAGGTTTGACACTCTGCAGAGGTTGTACATCTTTACCCACAAGTAGGGTACCGTCACACGGACACTTTAGTGCCGGTACGGCTCATATCAAAGCCATTACCCACCTTAGCTAACGCTACGAGCCACCACGGAAGCACCCAAGGGGTTATCCCACATAACCAAGGCGTACCTCACACAGAGCGTACCCCTACTCCTTGGTCTTCCGCCGCTCACCCGCACACCAGATCGCAAGTAGATTAACTAGTGGGGTTTATGCTAAGCCATTGCCACATACAACGGTCGAGTGGTTGTACGATGATTTGGGTCAGGTGAGATGTCACGCAACCCGGTCCTTAATCGACAAGATGGACAACTCCCAACACGCTTAACCACACAGGTACGAGCTCACCCATACTCCTGACACACACGTCCATCCCGTCTACCCAGTTCTTTACTCATTTTCCAAACATATCCCATTTCATTTTTAAAGCACTCACACATTTTGAAAGCACACACACATTTTTAAAGCAATCATTTAGGCCAAAACAAGGTTCAATCATAGCAATTAAGGGTGGCTATCCTACCATGTTTTTGCAGTAAAACAATATGCAATTTATAAAACGGGTATGGGGTTATGTTTATAAAACTAGGATCAAAGCATGCATCAAAGGATGAGATTGAACTTGCCGTCTTCGAAGTCTTCGGGGAGTGTCGGCTCGGCGTTCGGGATCTCGGGCTCCTGCTCGCAGTAGTCGGCTCCGATCTCGGGCTCGAGGTACCTCCCTTCGTCTACTCCGTCGGCTATAGCGCACACAGGCAAGCAAGCAATCATTAAGCACACATATTACCGTCCGAGCTCGAGGAGGGGGAAATAAATGGAGAGGGGAATATATAAGCCCTAGGGAGGGGGTTGGTGTATGGTTCGGCGGGGATATTACTGGGAAAGGCGTGGTGAAATTTCGGAATAAAATCATGCATGGAATGTTGGGTTAAAGAGAGGTTATAGGGGCTAAGGACCTATTAGTAATTTCTATTAATGGAGAAAGGGTGTGATTATGATAATATAAATTTGGTAAGGGCCTGGTTGTAAATTGTTTAGGGCTTAACAGTATTTAATCTACAATTAATTATTAACCTAGGGGCTATTTGGAAAGAAAAAGAGAGAGAGAGGGAATAGGGGCAGGGGCTTTTGGGAAAATGAAAGAAGGCAGGGGGTTTTCGGCCTAAAAAGCCTTCTTCCTCCCCTGGCTCGAGCCAGAACAGAGAGAGGGGGGAAGGCCGAGCGGTGGTCGGCCGGTCAGGGAGGGGGCGCCGGCGGTCCTGGCCACGGCGGCGGCCGGGAGATGGGGCAAAATGGAGAGGAGGTCGAGGGGATCTCATCCCCGTGCTCACCTTGGGCTGGGGTTGCTCGGGGAGGCGGCTCCGCGGCGCGGTTTGGGCGGCGGCGGAAGCTAGCAGTGGCGGCGCGATTGGTGGCGGTGGTGGAGCAAGGGAGGGCTGTGGAGGCTCGATTGCGAGGTGTGGAGCGGCGAGGGACTGCCGGCCCCTATTTATAGGTGCTGGAAAGGCGGTAACTCCGGCGGGCTTCGAGCTCTAGGAGCTTCGGGCAATGGCGGTGGAAAAATCTTGCCGTTGACCCTCTTCCGGCAAGGCTGCGGCCGGAATCCGCGGTGGGGCTGCGGTGCTGTTGTGATTGGATGTGTCGTGCAGGTGCTCTTGGAGGGGGATGGGCGACACCGGTGGCGTGTCCGGCGAGCTCACCTTTAATGGTGGTCGCCGGCTCGCCAGGCCATGCTCGGGCGGGGGGCCCGCGCGCGCGCGTCCCGGTGGCGTCTTTGCGGCGGCCGGGCGCGGGCGCCGGGGTTGCGTGGGGGCGCGGGGGCGCGGCCGGCCGGGCCGGGGCGCGGTCAACGGCGCCAGGCGCCAGTGCGGCCTGCAGAGGGAGGAAGAAGGAGGAGAGGGAAAAGAAGAAAGGGGGAAACGAAAAGGAAGGAAAGAAAAGAAAGAAAGGAAAAGGAAGGAAAGAAGAAAGGAGAAAAGAAAAGGAAAAATAGGAAAAGAAAGGGAAGGAAATAGGGAAAAAGTTTGGAAAAAATAGGAAAATTGTTAGGGAAATTTGGGAGAAGGGTTTTGCGGGGTTTTTCCGATTTCCGGCGTCGGCGTGATTTTCAGGACGGCGGTGATGGCGAGGCGGACCGGCCGGCGGGGACCGCGGCGTGCGCGGGATTCCCGCACGGTGGCCGACCGCAGCGTTGGGAAGGCACGCGTGGGTGCTGGTCTGAGTGCGGGCGGTGCCGGCGGGATTCGCGGCACGCACGCTGATGGTGAGAGAGGGGAACGTCGACTAGGGTTTGAGAGGGGACAATTGAGCTCAGCTGGACAGTTTTGGAAACACGCACGATTTATTAGGTGATTTACTTGGAGCTAAAAATGCGGGCGTTACAGCAGAGTCTTTGACGGGGGTGCAGCAGTGGCTCCTGATGTACGTGATGGCGAAGCGCCCCTTTGACCTCGTGGATATCATGCTAGCTGAGATCGAGGATGCTATTATGGATGGCATGGGGATGACACGACAGCAGCCCTTCGCTCACTGGACAGTTGGCTGCTGTCCCGGCTCGAGGCTCAGAGGTAAGATGGGATGCTTGAGGCATCGAAGTTCGTGTTCCCGACCTACCGGCCTCCGATGCCAGGTGACCGGAGGAGAGGCCCGAGAGGCATGAGGAGAGCCGAGGAGACACTTCAGGCTCGGGCGGCGGCGAGAGGCGGCTATGGACGAGGCGGCACGACGACAGATGCCACCCTTGCTTGCGGCCGAGGCACCTCTCCCCGCGCTTCGCCCACCGACGACGAGTCCTCCGGTGGACGACGAGGACTTCGCACCGCTCCGAGACGAGCCGGTTTTCGAGTCCGTCGGTCCCACGACGACGAGGCAGGAGGCTCCACCTTGCCAGGCCAGCGCGAGGCTGAGTCACCGGTTCCCACGATCACAGCCGCTCAGGTGACTCAGCCAGACCAGATCACTTCACTGCTCATGGCTATGGTCGCTCGGACTCGAGCGACCCTCCGGGTACGGCGGCGGATGCGGGCTCGGTTCCGGCAATACCGGGAGTCGCAGCGAGTGATCCTCGAGGGGATCCGACGGCGGCGAGGAGGCTCGAGGCGGCGAGATGCTACAACACCGGATGTTGACTTCGCGAGATGTTCACCTTCATGTCCGGTTGCCTTGGTCGGCCTCTTCTAGCGATCGGGTCTTCGACCACCTCAGCCACCTACCACTGCCGAGCTTCGGCTGGCCCGATAGCTCCTCTTCCTCCAGCAGGCGGGTTCGTGAACGTTCCCCTGGCGACTTTCCCACAGTCACCACTACTTCAGACAAGGGCGTTTGCGGTACCTCAGACGACGACACCACAGGCTGCGGTCACCTCCTCCTTCCTGGCTCAACTACAGATGACCCCTCCTACGACGTCACAGCTGGTGTCTCCGCTTACCACAGGAGCACTAGTCTTCGAGACACCAGCTCGCACCACTCTGCCCAGCCCACCGGCGTCTACACCACTTCCGACGTTCACTACGCCAAGGACAGAGGGTTTGGGACAGGAGGACCACTACCTTCGAGCGATCACGGAGCACATCTCAGTAGCACTTGCCTCCGACACCGTTCCTCCTGCTCCCGAGGCTACTACAGCTCCCGCGTCCACTCCGACTCCGACTTCAGGCGCCGGGACGACTACAGCTCCTCCAGCACGACCTCCTCCGGCTCCGGGCTCTACCTCTCCGGCTTGGTCTCTCCTCAGCGAGGAGGACGACGACGACGACGCTTCCGGCTTCTCTGTGCGACCTTCGCGAGTCGTCTCCACTTCGCCGTCGGATCCTTCCTCTCCGCCTCAGGCTTAGTCTCCTTTTTGGTGCTTGTTGCCAAAGGGGGAGATAGATAGGGGGAGTAGAGATAGGGGGAGATAGGGGAGAGTGCAGGTTTTGGAGTTTTTGTAGCCTCTCTCTCGCTTTTGTGGTTTTTCATGATGAGACATGTATTTGGATCTTGTGTATGTCAATGGTTTACATGTCTTCTCATGCTTGTGTGTTTACTTAATGCATGTGTGTTTACCGCTTATTCTATTTCATGCATTAGAAGTAGAGTTTATATGTTTTTAATTCAAATTTTCGTATATCTCTACTCGTGTTGTCATCTATCACCAAAAGGGGGAGATTGTAGCGATCTAGGCCCTTTCGCACCTTTGGTAAGGGTGTGTTTCGGTGATAAATGACAACCATATGCTTGTGACTAACCTTTGTTTTGAAGCGGATTTCTATTTGGGTTATTGTCACGAGTATTGAATGGAATGAGACCCCTCAATTTAAATTTATGGGCTCAATTTGGTCGAAGACTGCAAGGCTAAGGACTTTGTTAGTTCCAAGTGTCGCAAAGGAGATGAAGGACACATGGATTACTAGTTTGTAGTTTCGACCGTACTATTAAGAGGGGTTCGTACACTAGTAGCTTGACCATGCACTCAAAAGCCATATTTTATGCACACTCATGTTCCTTGGATCCTATCTAGCTCAGAGAGTTCATGGAAGCAAGGTTGCAGCAAAAGAATCGACGGAAAACTCAAAGGCGCTGAATTGGATGAGTTGAAATCAACTTCATAGCGTCGGATGATCCGACGCCCAACATTTAACACGCGTCGGATGAGTTCTGCAGCCAACTGGTTCAAAACGGACCGTCGGATGAACCGACAGTACAAGCATCGGTTCATCCAACGCCTTAGGGTTTGGCTACAGTTCTTTCAAGGGTCTGGGCTCAAGCATCGAACAATCCGACGCCTTGACCATCGGTTCATCTGACGATTGCATTTAAATTCAACAAAGACGCGCCAAGACTTCTGCTTCAGCACCGGATGATCCGACACTTGGATGGTGTTCACAGCGGTTCATCCGACGGTTTGTTTCAAATCATACAGTACCGCCCCGAGTGGGGTGCCTTCAGCACCGGATTATCCGACGGTGCGTCGGTGTATAGCGTCGGTGTATTGTCTGGGTTTCAAGGTTCAACAGTTATATTGGGCGCTGTGAGTGACCGGATGATCCGACGCTTAGCAGGGGGGCACCATCGGTTCATCCGAGGGTACAACTTTTTCAGAGGTCTTTTCCAACGGCTAGCCACCTTTGCTAGGCCTATATATAAGCCCCCCTGCCTCTCTAGAGCTGCCTTTGCCACTCTGAAGATCTACTGCAACCTAGGAGAAGGAGAGTGTGTTCTTGCCTATTGGGATTTCTCTTCCTCTTCATTGAGGTATTCTTTCTTAGTGAGCAAGAGTTTCAAGGTGCATCTATGGCTTAGCTGAGTGCTCAGGTCAAGTGAAGGTTTGCGGGCTTGTTACTCTTGGAGTTTGACGGCTCCTAGACGGTCTAGGTGACTTGGGGGTTCTTGGTGAACTCTTGGAGATTGTGGGAGCCTCAAGACAAGCTTGGTGTACACGGTTCGAGACCCACCGTTCCGGAGATGGAGAACGGGTACTCTTAGTGAGCACTTGTGTCTTAGTGACTCAAGGGGGAGCGATACTCTAAGTGAGTGCTCCAACGTGGACTAGGGGGAAGCGTCAGCTTCTCGATACCACGGGAACAAAATCCGTTCGCCTCTTGTCCATCTTGTTTACTTCTAGCACTTACTTTCAGCATTTCAATTCAGCTCTCAAGTTTCTTTGTCCTTGTTCTAGCTTGTTTCGCTTGTGTGCTTCATATCTTGCCTAGGTTGTCATATTGCCTCCTAGTGTGATATTTGCTAAGGAAACTTGTATTAGTGTGCTCTAGAAGTAGGGAAGAACCTTTTTAGAATGGGCAACACTAGTTGATAGGTTAAGGATTTCGTTTTTTTATTAGAGCTTGAAAACAAGTCCCATATTCAACCCCCCTTCTATGTGACTAGATCCTACAGCGTTATGCATTAAGTGGTAAGCGACGTTCCCGTCGACGACGAGGCGCCAGTGGTGATTTCGAGAATCTCCAAATCTGCCGGTGCTCAGTCCTTCGGAGGTGCTCATAGGGGTAGGGTTTGCGCACGTGTATTCATAAGGGGTGAGTGTGCATGCGTGTTGTGAGCATCTGTGTTGTACTGTGTGGACCTCAAAAAAATGTGGATATAATGTGCGTGCACGGGCTAGAGGCGTAGAAGGGGAAAGGCGCTTTCGCTGAGAGTTTAATTTAGCTAAATGTCTTGTAACGATTTGCTTAATTGCTGTCAAGTGGGCCCATGAGGTCAACGTCGGTGTGTGGCATGTAGGCCTGCATCTGTAACTAGGAAAGACATGAACTCGTTCTTGTGAAATAAGCAAACTGGGAGTCGGGTCTCGTCGCCCTTCCCTGTCCTTCATCGAATTCGATCCTTGTCTATGTCAGCTCACGTCACGACGATCGTCGGAGGCCTAAGGGGTGTTACAGTTGGTTTCAGATTCATTTTATCCTCGGCACGCTGCTATTGTTATCCCATAAATCCATCGATTGCTCTTGCAACGCAGCGGTTTGGTGAAATCGAGTTTTGTGCTGCGAATCAGCCATAGCTCTTGATTTCCTTGTAATTCCAGGCACGCAGAGCGATTTGCGGGGGATTCGGTACCAGAACGCTCGATTTCACTACAGATCGACTCAGTGGTGGTACTATTCGCTTTTCTACCTGATCTGAATTCCGGTGGAGTTGGTGTGGAGTTCGTCGGATTTCTAGAGGTGAGTGGTTGGAGGGGTTAGGGTTGTGTACTCACTAGTAGGGATGTTGTCATCAATGACGTTACATTAACGTCATTGAAGACGCCAGAATGGTCACAATTAGTCTTTTGTGACGATTTTGTGATGATTTTGTTTTGGTCACTATGGTGGTGTCACATTTGTTCATCGGTGACGAAATTGGTTTTTCTGTCATAGATGTGTCTCCAATCTGTGACGAATTTTGTGTCGTCATGGATTTAAATTCATTCTATGACAAACGTTTTTGGTCATAGATTATACCTTGTTTTCGTCATAATTTCACGTCCGCCTGGCTAACTGACGTCGCCATTAACGCCGTTTGTGATGTGTGACGATCAAATTTGGTCACAGATGTTCCTATGCTTCGGTCATAATCTCCCGTTAACGGCGTTTGCATCCGACGTGGCGCTGACGTCAGCTATGACGTGGTGGTGACGTCATCAATGACGTGGCAGCTGACGTCATCTTTTTGGAATCGTCATAGAAGACAAATTTTTATCGTCACGGAATGATATTTGCCATTGTCACCTTTTGATATAAAATGGTCACAAATTTACCATTGTTTTGGTCACAAGTTGTCCTTTATTGAGCCACGTGGCTTGATCTGATCAGTTTTATTTCGTCACAAAAGTGCAAATGGTAATTATCAATAGAAATAACAAAAAACTTGTATAAATTAACAGATCCAGTATTCCAATGACCATACAACTCCATAACTCAACTCAATTCATATTATTACTAACATTACAACAAATTCGAACTACAAATTACAGCAGATTCTAACTATAAGTTACATCTTATTTCACATCTTATTTTACATCTTGTACTTCTCATAGAAACCACACTTCCTTTCAGCATCCTGCACACATGCCATTCAAAATAGAGTTCTTACATTGTTGCTGCATTGCATTAGGGGAGAAGAAAGAGGCAAAGGGGTTATTCGACCTTGATCTTGTTCTCACCGTCAAACTTGATCGTTGCGGCTTGTGCATGAGCCGTCGAGCCGACCCGCTTAAAAGAAGTGGAGATGAGCTAGCCGACTCGCCAAGAAAATAAGAGTTATAAAGCAAAGATAGTGAAACAACTATTAGAAGCAGACAGAGCAATAACCACCCAACAAATTTTCAGTTATTACTTACCTGCAATGAGTCAAACAAAGTGGATCATATTGATAAGGTTTTCTTTTCTGCAACATCAAATGGCACACTAATTTTAATAAATGCCTAATCACTTGCAGTAATCTGATTCCGCCCACCATCATCTCTAGTTCTCTAATCTAGATCTATACAAAAGAAGACTGCAAGTGAACATCAGAGTACTTGTGGGCTGCTCCAGCATCGATGCCTTGGTGTAGAATGCACTCACATTCCAGCAGTCAATTAGTTTTGTACCTTTAGGATTCATTGGAGCTACTCAAAGTCAAAAGGTCCCTAACTCATTCTGGCCTGCACAAAGATAAGAAGAATTATGTCAGGTGGGTGCAAATGCATGTAAACATAAGGCAACGAAAGAACATATATGGTGGTGCATTAGTCAACAATGATTCTGTCTTGCAATTACCCATTTCATGTCACTAACAAGAAATTGCATGAGTAAACTAATTAGATATTGCAAATTAGATATGCTGCAATCAGTTAACACTACAAGGAAATAACAAGTATATGACACAAAAAGGAATACACATACAGGGCAATGGTTATTCACAGTTCATTTACTTATCCAAACTATCATCTAATTACTAGATGATTCCCCGCGTGTTGCTACGGGATTTAAGAGTTTTTTTAATAAACCATGATCTAATATGGTAACATTCGTCTGCGACGTCAGGGACCAAAAAATAGGTGTGAATCATACATAAAAGGTAAGTAAATTTAGATACTGAATGTGAAAATCGGGTCTAAAATCTCAACATGGGCGGACTCGAAGAACTCTGGCCCAAACCAGCCCAACATCAGAACCCTACCTCCAATCCGTCAGTGTGGCCATCCGTTGACCCGAGTTGTGCCGCCTCCCAGTGCGGGGAGTGCGCTAGTTGCCAGAGCCAAACCTGGACATCTATATCTGTAGGGAGCGGCCGTTGCGGCTTCCTCCCAGTCTCCCATTACGAGTTTATCTTGACCACTTGCGCAGCATGCTGTCAGGTATTAGCACCATGCACCATTCGTCCATTCAGTAGCATAGTCTTTAGTAAACTATCAGCAGCATAATCAAAGCAGGAAAATGCACAGAAACAGGACACAAACTGTAAGACTCTCTACGCTTTACAGAATTCCTGACTTAAAAGTTTTGTGTTCACTGTTGGCATTGGAGGGTAAATGCACATTGAATTCGTCATTAGATCGCTCAGCCTTGTATTGTATCGATGAAAGGTCCAACCAAATTAAGTAGTAGTGCCGTCGCAGGAACACAAATTAGATTGCGTGCAAGGCAGTAACAGAAAGAAAGAGTACCTTGCAACGCGCGGACCGGTGCATCGACCCCCCGGCGGGGTCGAGCAGAACCCAGGGGTCGTATGGCTCCGCTGTGAGGCGAGCGTTGCCAGCTCGCCGTTGATTCCCTCCCCCATTCCCACCTCGGATGAATCTGTATGGAGGCCGCCGGCGAATTGAGCGATCTCGAACCACGCGGCGCGGGTGCGATGGGAAGCTTGACCCCGAGTTGCGTCGCCTCCCAGTACGGAGTTGGGAGTAAACGCCTCCCGGCCTCTGGCGACGACCCAGGAGGACCTTCCGCGACGGCTCTGCGGTGGGTCAGGGGAGTGCTGCCCCGACGCTGGCGACGCTACTCGGTGACGGGCGGGGTGGACCTTCCACGGTGGATCTGCGGCGGGCAAGGGTAGGGGAGGGAGGCGACGTGGATCTATAGAGGAGCAACGAGGATGGAGGTTAGAGGGGAAGGGAGGAAGGGCGGCGGATGGGAGGAGTGAGGCGAGGGGCAGGGAGCGGCGGGCAGATAGGGTTTCAGTGGTTATTTATACAAAATATGGAGCATCTGAGCCGTTCAATTTGATCAATGGCTAAAATTAATAGGAATCTTTCGGAGCCATAGTTATTAGAGGGGCCAAAATCAGGATTTAGGGCCGAATTTAGGCTTGGGACAATGTACTTTACAGGTTAATATTTTTTGTTTTCTTTTTTTATTTTAAAGCACCTTGTGAAGTAAATTGTAAAATAATATATCTTGTATACATAAATATATTTTAAAATGTATTATACTGCAAGAGTTTATAGAATTTTCAAACATATTTTCTATTTTCTATCATTTAATGGAATTTCTGCATGCTTACCAAACGTATTTTCAAGTTGACCTATATAATAATAATAATAATAATAATAATAATAATAATAATAATAATAATAATAATAACAACAACAACAACAACAATAATAATATATTGATAATAATATCTAAATTTGTTCAAAATATGCTCCAAATTGACATGGAACCATATTTCAAGCATATAATGATGCTATAAAAAATTCAGATGGTTTTAATAAAATGATATTATAGATGTTCACAAATAGTAACATCTCTCACATAGTTTCTTATAACTATACTCAAACCTTTGAAGTTTGAACACTGCACAATATTGTTGAAGTCATATGCACCTCAAATTTGGTCACAATCTTATTTTGGTCTTAGTATGATAAAATATGAAGTTACACTACCACTTATTGTGCAAAAAAGTTGTTTTTATATTTTTTAAAACAACTAAGTAACAAACCCTTTCTTATAAGTAATTCACATAACTCATTTAAATTTGTTTCAATTGACATAAAAGTCTCATTAGATTTTGCTAAAAATTGGTATGCATTGTTCACAAAAATGGATACACCTCTCACATTCTTCCATACAACTGTAACTTCAACTTTTAAGTTTATACACCCTAAAGCATTTACTTCCTTATATACATTAGTTACCTTAAATACCATTAATACATTTTTCACATGACTCATATGACATATAAGTTTCAGTCTAGGAGTTTCAAGAATTTTCCAGTAGATTTGCTATTTTTCACGGTATAAATGAATTTCTGCATGTTTACTGAAATAATTCCAAATTTACTTATATGTACCTCTAATAAAATATAAAAAAATTCAAAAACTATATTCAAAAAACATGAATATTCTCTAGAAATTCTAAAAATGGTTATAGAATCATTTTATGGACGTACAAGCTTGACAAAAAAGTTTTATAGTATTTTGTGAAAATTGGAGTATACATTATTCACAAACTATATAGGTGTGTGACATTGTTTCATACAACTCAACTTAAACTTTGAAGTTTCAAACAACTAAAGTCTTGTATAGCTCATATACACTTAAAAATTCGTATACAATCTCACATTTACCCTTATATCAACATTTTGTGGGTTTTCATTGGCACTTGCTGTGCAAAAAAGTTGATTTGCTATTTTTAAATACCTAATTAAGACACCTTTATGAAGTAACTAGAAAAATAATTATCTTATATACCCTAAACACATTTTTCACATGTAAAAGAACACATTTAAGTTGTCTTCTGGATGTTTCATGATTTTTTGAACATATTTGCTTTTTTCTATCATTTAATTGAATTTCTGCGTGCTTACCGAAAGTAATTCCAAGTTGACCTATGTGTACCTCCAATAAGACTGGAAATTTTTTTCCAAAAATCATATTTAGCCTTCTATGTTCCATTCTAGGCTATATTTTGGAGATTGATGAGAAATGCAATTTGAGTTCTAACAACATTCAAACTTTTATGTCAAAAGTACAACATAATAATCAAAATAATATTTAAATTTTGTCAAAAAATTCTACAAATTGGCATAACAACATGTTTTTGCTTCACAATCTTGCCATAAAAATTTTAAATGCTTTCAAGGAAATGACAACATACACTACTCACAAACGGATACATCTCTGGCATAGTTTCTAATAACTCAACACAAACTTTGAGATTTGAGTGGTGATTTACATTTTCAAAGTCGTATGCATCTAAAACTTGGTTACAACCTTATGTTTATCATAACATTAGAAAATATGAAGTTATGTTAGCATTTGCTATGCCAAAATATGTTTTATTTATTATCTTTCACTACAAGAAAAGAAGTTATATAAAAAAGGTAAATGAGATAGTAACTAATGTGGAAACGAACAAAATTACATGAAAGATCGTGATTTTACAAAAAATCAGAAAAAAGAATCAATAAATTTGGAGTTAATATGACTGAGAAACACTAGTTTTAAATTTTAATTGTAGATTAAAAAGAAAAAACGAGGGGAAAACGAGCTCAGCGTGCGTCACGTGGTCTCGGCGAAGCAACTTGACCAACCCTGTGCTTCCACATGGTCCCAGCGAAGCTCCATCACTTGGTATACACTATTATAAAAGGACAACATACACCAAAAGGACACAACTCATGTTATAGCTTAGTGGTAAGTCTCTCTCTTCCCACTAAGGGGACCAGGGTTCGAATCCCATGGGTGCACCTTTTTTTGTTTTGCAAATTTAAATGTGGGTGGTGTTCCATTAAAATGTTGATAAGAGGAATGACATACACCAATGGGACAGAAATCATGTTATAGCTCAGTGGTAACTCCCCCCTTCCCACCGTGCCAACCAGGGTTCAAATCCCCCTGGTCGCTCTTTTTTCACGTTGATTAAAGCCAAAAAGAGCGGCCCATTTGTTGTGGCCTGAGGAGACCAGGGTTCGAATCCCATGGGTGCACCGTTTTTTGTTTTGCAAATTTAAATGTGGGTGGTGTACCATTAAAATGTTGATAAGATGAATGACATACACCAATGGGACAGAAATCATGTTATAGCTCAGTGGTAACTCCCTCCCTTCCCATCGTGCAGGCCAGGGTTCAAATCCCCCTAGTCGCTCTTTTTTTTCACGTTGATTAAAGCCAAAAGAGTGGCCATTTGTTGTGGCCCAATTCCAAAAAAATAGGGAGCGGAGCGGCCCATTTGGAACAAGCATCCCACGCCGTCAAGTGCACCACTGATTTGTGACCAATTTGTT
Source organism: Cenchrus americanus (assembly GCA_947561735.1). Classification (NCBI taxonomy): domain Eukaryota; kingdom Viridiplantae; phylum Streptophyta; class Magnoliopsida; order Poales; family Poaceae; genus Cenchrus; species Cenchrus americanus. The sequence continues at coordinate 81,621,184 of OX387240.1, forward strand.
TCATCATTAAGTGTGTCAAACAATTTCAATACATGGTGACGATATCAAAACTAATTTGTGATGATCAGGTTTCGTCATTCCAATACGGTATACCCAAAACAAGTTTTATGACGATCTCCTTTTACAATTCCGTGACGTTATTTTCATTTTCGTCATAATTTTCCAAGCCAAATCTTCGTCACTTGACACCTATGACGAAATTGGAGAATTCGTCATATAAGACATACCATTCTGTGACGAAAGTGAGCAGCGTCACGAGCAAATAGTCACAGATAGCAACTTTTCTAGTAGTGTACTAACGGTGCAGAATTGAACACTTCGGTTCCTGTTTGTGGGATTTGTGTAGGGCTGTTGTATCCCTTCAGCTTGGATCGACTTGATTTGGCCTCATCTTTCCAGATCGAGGTATCCCTAAGCCAAATTACAGTTTGATCAGCTTGAGGTGCAGTCAACACGGCTCCCCCTAAGCCATCGGTGCAAACCCAGATTCTTCTAAGCAAAATGGAGGAACATGCTAAGTCAAATGCTGAAAGATGGGATTCAACATTGGAAAGTTTAGATCTCTTGTTTGCCAAGGTCGAAGAAATTGAGAGAAACCAGCACAAAGTTGAGATGAAAGTTGATATGTCCAACAAAGTGGTGGGGCGGATGATTAAGGATCAACAGTTGATGGCTAAACAACTGGAAGCTACAGACCAGGCCATAGCCAAACTGACTATAGATCACATGAAGTCCAGAGACGAAGCACCTTCCAGCCACACTGATTCAGACACTGCTGCTGATAATCCATCCACTAGCAAAATATCTGGAGCAGGAGGTTCACATAATCAGAAGAGGCCTCATAATGGCTTTGGTGACAAGAGTACATACAAACAGACCTCAGAATAGAGGATTTATGCCTAAAATGAATTTTCCCAAATTCAGTGGTAAAAATCCAAGAATATGGAAGGATAAATGTGAATACTACTTTACACTCCTGGAAGCACTGCATATGCAAGATAATGCTGAAACCTAGATGCATGTTTATAAGCATAAATATGGGTTAGGCTCTTGGAAGCATTTCATCAATGTAGTACAAGCCAATTTTGGGTCTTATGATCATCAGCATGCTATTGATGACCTACTAGAATTGCAGTAGCTCAATCCAGTGGAGGAATATGTGACAGAATTTGAAGCTCTACAACTTCAACTTACAATGCACAACCAAGATATGGGTGATAAATATTCTGTATCTTAGTTCATCAGGGGACTTAAACCTGAAATCAGATATCATGTCCAAGGGTAGGTACCTGAAAACATGGAGAGAGCTGTTATGCTTGCCAAGATACAACAAACTATATAGGAGAAGACTAAAGTGAAGTTTGGGGAAAGCAAATACTTCTTATAGACAACTCCGAGATTATTGTCGTCTTAACAACCTGTGCTTCTGTTGCAAGGAAACATATGATCCCAATCATGCAGCCAAATGCAGTAAAAGGCCTAAAGCTCAAGTCAATGCACTAGTACTCAATGATTTGGATATCCAACTCACTGATGAGGTCTTAGCACAGCTGGTGATGAAGATACATTGAATGCTGAGTTTGGCTCATTATATATTAATGCTATAGCTAGTACTGAAGATGGAGAAGCCCTGAGACTGAGAGCTTTGGTCAAAAACAAGGTGATGCTCATTTTAGTGGACAGTGCCTGTTCACTCTCTTTTGTAAGCTCATCCTTCTTGACAGTTGTGGGTATTACACCAATACCTACCAAACCAAAACATGTAAGGGTAGCCTATGGAGATATTTTAGTATCTGATAAGATGGTACGGTAGATGGAGCGGTGGGTGCAGGGGCATCCTTTTTATACTGATATGAGAGTATTGGACATACAAGCCTATGATGCTATTATGGGCTTTGATTGGTTAAAAACTCATAGTCCCATAAATCACCACTGGGAGAACAAAACTATGGAGTTCTTGTATCAAGGAAAGAATATCACTCTACAAAGGATTCTACAAGGTGCAATGAAAGTGGAGGGATTACCTATGGATAAAATGGTGAAATGGTTGGCTAGGAAAGATATTTTTGCATTGGCTATTATTGATGTTCAACCACATACTACTGAAGAAGTCCATGTCCACCTAGAATTGGATCAAGTGCTTAGGGCTGGGAATTCGGTCTATTCGGTTTAATTGGTTCGGTCTATTCAGTCATCAGAAATTTCGGGTTTCAAAATTGTAGACCGAAGTTTCTAAAAAATTTCTTGGAACCGAACCCTAATAGACCAATTTTTTTGGTTCAATCTATTCAGTTCCCCGTATTACGCAAACAAATGTGTAGTCCAACAACAGAAGCACCAATATAAGCAAATGTGCACACAACACACCATCGAGCAACAGAAACTCACGTAACCAAAAAAAAAGTTAAGAACTTGGCCCAAGTTCAATGACTGCTTAACCAGACAAATAACTAAGTTCAGTTCATGTTGACGGTGAAAATCCGTCAACCTAGCCATGAGTTTACCTTCGGTGTTGGCATGAGTTTTATACCTTATCCATTGGTACTAACCCCCGTGGTATAACAAGTTCACGTGTGCATGTCGGTTTTGGAGTTTAATGTTTATGCAGGGTTTTAGTGTTGAATGCAAGACTTTCGGGATAAGTTCATCAAGCACCTCATGACAAGACCTTGAAGCCCCGTACAAGTCATGCAATGAAGCAAACTTAACTCCAAGAAACCGGGGACTTGATCCGAGAAGACGACAGACTCCAAGGACACGACCGTAAAAGTCTTTCGAATCTTGCAAGACAAGGAGTTGAGTCCAATTCGGAGAGAAACCGACGACATGGACCTACATGCAGAAGGGGGAAACATCCAGGAAGCAAGGGAACCGACGTGGGGCAAAGGAGCCCTCGGGCTGGGCCTAGATGGGCCCAGGCCGGCCGGCCCAGTCCGGTCGGCCCGGTGCCCATCCAGGGCCCAATTGCCCCCTCCTTTGCCCTAGCCGCCAATCGGGCTATTTATAGCCCCCTGACCGAGAGCCTCGCAGAAGAATTCGTCATCGGCCGCCGAGGAGCGAGAGAAGAGAGGGACACCATCTCGGAGAGGAGAGGGTCGAGCTAGTTGACTAGGGTTCCCCTAGCCGACGTGGGAACCTTGCACGGAAGACCACGTCGGAGTTCCCGGATCTAGAAGCAAGATCAAGGAAGGATCCGGTGGTGATCTTGTGTATGTATCATTGTTATAGTTGAATTATCAAGTTGAATCTTTTCCTAGCGATCAAGTGTTTCCTCGAAGATTTCGTTTTTCGATCGGCTTTGCTTATTCCAATTCTATTCTCGAGATAGATTACATAGGGTGTTCTTGTAGCCGCGGTGGCTAGAGTTACACGCCGGATCTTCCAAAAGAATCTCGACTTGTCTTTTGACTCGCCCTAAGCTACCCGCATGAATAGGGATACGTTGTGACAGAACGGGGGTTCCGAAAGGCGGATGTTTTCGGATTTAGACGGGAAACCACGATTTAAAGAGGCTTCTATTAAGATTCGATTTGCTACTTCTTCTCTTGCTTGGAACTTCAACAAAAGGCTTACCCCGATCCTTCTAGATCGGTTTATCTACCCAATCTTACTTTGTTTTCTCCGGTCTTTTGTAGATTAGATTCGTTTCGTGTCTTTTACTTAGATGCATTAGGGTTTTATCGAAGATTGAAGTTACTTGGCTTTATTAGATTAAGTTTTGCGTCACACATTTGTTCCACGGATTCGATACCTTGGGTTCACCACTCGAGGGAAGAAGGGTCCCTTGACTACGACGGGAGACTTGTACGCTTGCAAGTCACAAACGAACTTTGATACAATTATTAAGGTTACAAGTTTTTGCATCTACTAAATTTTGATCATCCTCAAAATACATCTAATCTAGTTTGTCTAACCCTAGTTTTTATAGATTTGTTTTTGCTTTCTAGTTTTTGCATACTTTGTTTATTGCTAACCCTAACAGGAGATGGACGGCTACCTCTCCAACAAACCCAATAATTTTGTGGATGATCCAGAAAAACTTTACAGGCTAAGGAGACGTGAAGCACATCAAGCTAAAAAGCTGGATTTTGTAGATTCGGAGTCGGAAGACAAAGGATCGCAGGAATCTCCGAAGAATTCACCACCTCAAAGTCCTCGAGAGAATCAACTTCCACCAATGGGTGACCAACCACCGCAAGAACGCAAGATTGGGGAGCTATGCACCCCAGACATCATCGACCTACCAATCTTGAACCTCGAGGAGATCGGAAGACCGTTCGAGATCAAGACCTCAACAATCCGCATGGTGCAACATTCACCCTTCACCGGTAAAGAGGATCCGAACCTTCACCTCCAAGCATTCATTCAACTATGTCAGACTTTCAACATGGATGGGGTGACTCAAGACCAAATGAGGGCAAGGCTTTTTCCGTTTTCACTTCTCGAGAAGGCTTTGCAATGGTTCCACTCTCAACCGGCGGAGACGGTGCAAAATTGGAACACGTTGATGAAGGCTTTCATGAAGGAATACTACTCGCCGGTAAAACTCAAAGCTTGCGTAATAAGATTGCCACCTTTGTTTAATATCCTACGGAAACTATCTCGGAGGCATTCGAGCGCTTCAACGAGTATACCGGGCGGTTCCACATCACAAGTTCCCAAAAGAAGACCTCGTGCAAAAGTTCTATCAAGGACTCACCATGGCGTCAAGGACGATCATCGATGCATCGCGGGAGGATCTATCATCGAGCTTACACCGACGGAAGCTTTCACGCTATTCAAGAAGGTCGCGGATAATGACACGTGGGCGTCGTCCGGCGCCTACATCCGGTTCAACCCACGGGGAACGTCAAAGGAGTCTTGCAAGTGGAGAAGGAGAACATACTTGAAGGCAAGATCGACTCGCTCATGAGGAGGTTGGAGAAGATGGAGATGGAAAAGAAAGAGGCTCAAGACTTGAAGGCCGCCGAAGCAAGGTCCACATGTGAAGAATGTGGAGGGTATGGCCATGTCCGCAAAGATTGTCCGGAGGAAACCAAAGTGCTCGACTACATGAGGAAGGAAGAATTGCCAAACTTCTGCTACGGGCAAGGTAGGCCTCAATTTAATGCAAGCTCATCTATTCCTAATGCGGTTCCGCTTCGTATACAATTGAAGGAGTTCATGGATGAGCAAGCTAAGATCAACAAGGACACCGTCACCAAGTTCAAGACCATAGACAAGGTGTTGGAGAACATCGATAGCAAAGTGACGGAGGTCGGAAGTTCCAATCATCAAGTGCTCAACATGATGAAGATGCTCGAGACGCAAGTTGGACAACTTAGCGGGCGCCTCACTAATGATGAAGGGAAGCTTCCGGGACAACCCAAATGTCCCGAATCGGCGAAGGGCATTCAAACACGTTCGGGGAAGGAGACCGAAGATCCGGAACGTTCCGCGGGAGCAAGGAAGCTTAAACCATCCACCGAGGTGGAAGGAGTTGCTAAAGAGAAGGTTACGGGGATCGTCACCGAGGAACCCGAATTCGAGATGCCGGAGGAAGACACGAGGATACCGCAACTCAAGCCACGCTACTTCCAAGGTAAACTTGACAACCACTTTGAGAAGTTTGTGGAAGTTGTGCGTAGACTTAGCATCAACATGCCATTACTAGATGCCCTACAAGTACCTACATATTCTCGTTACTTTAAAGACATTATTGCAAATAAATATGAGATAGCAACACTCGGGGTAGATCATGTCAAAATGTCCGAGGAGTGTAGTGCCGCTATTGCTAATGGGCTAGAGAAGCAAAAAGACCCCGGTGCCCCACAATTCCATGTTCGGTTGGTTCTTTCAACTTCGAGAAGGCGTTATGCGACCTTGGAGCTAGTGTAAGCGTCATGCCGAGGGATGTGTTCGAGAAGCTACGCCTACCAATGGATCCTACGGGAATATGTTTGGAGTTGGGAGACAACTCCATTCGCTATCCCTTGGGCATTGCTGAAGATGTACCCGTGAAGATTGGACACCACTTCATCCCCGTCGACTTCGTTGTGCTCGAGATGGGAGAGAGGGAGAAGCCGCCGCTCATCCTAAGGAGGCCGTTCCTCAAGACCGTGGGAGCTACTATTGATGTTGGCAAGGGGGAGATCATGTTCGATATCAACGGAGAAAAGAGTTCCTTCAAGTTCCGTCCAAGAATCGAGGCATGCAACATGATTGGAGTGAAGGGAGAACCAAAACAAACAGAGGGACTGAAAAAGAAGAAGAAGCCGAAAAAAATGAACGTAAAGAAAATCAAAGAAGGTGTTGCATCCGTCAAGACAAAGGAAGAGAAGCCGCCTGTGAAGACCAAAAAAATGACTAAGCCGACTAAGCCGGAAGACAAGCCCGCGCCCAAGATGGTGCGGAAGTGGGTACCCAAGATTGCAACGCCCGCAAAGAGCGTTGATCCGGAGTAATCAAGTGAAGAAGTCTAGCTATAGACTATAAACGAAGCGCTAGGCGGGAGGCAACCCGTTTCGTCGAGTCAAGAATAAGCTACCGGGAGGACAACCCGATTCCAGGTTTTTCGAGTATTTTCAATAATTTAGTTTTTGAGTTTTATTACGCAAAGACATTAGACTTTGAAGTGGTTGAACAATATTAGAGACATAATTCTTGATTGAATGTTTGCTTTATCATAAACCCTTTGCATGAACCCTCCTATGTGCTTGTTTGTTCTTTTCTTTTCGAGAAACCTCAACCAAATAATTTCAGAACCTAACTCAACCTTTCACCCTTATTATGGTGCTGAGGTTGACTTATTTTTCATGCTAAAACCACACGAGTAGAGCCACGATTTATATCTATGTGTTAATAAAATTCAGCACGTGGTAGAACTCGCGTGAACCTAGAAACCAAAACTTTTGGTTGGTTTTAAAAATCTTTATCCTTGGTTTCTCTAGGATTAGAATTTTTCTAATCCTATTCTAATTTTGTTTTATTCAAAATCTTTCTTATTTAGCCAAAATTAGAACCTAAACCTATGCCCCCATGATCAAGCCGGGAAATGTTTGCTCTCAACCGATGAAGGCAAACTATACCGGTGAGACCGAAATCGACGTAGTCGAAAAATATTTTCGACTTACATTTGTTTTTAATGGTTTAAAAACTTCTCTAAAATTATGTTTGAGCTCTTGCATGGCTCTGAAAAATATTTTAAATTTCGAATTAGAGGAGTGCTTAACCTTAAACACACCTAAATGGAGGCAATCTAGTTTGAATTAATCATGCATGCACCATTGGGTTCCCTTTTATCAACTTTCACCAATTACACATGCAAAGGACAAGCATGGTGGGCAGCAAGCATCAACTTTGCAGGAATTTCATGGTGGCATGTGAAGCAAGTGAAGCTAGGGAGCATGGACATGACCCAAAGCATGGAGCATCAAGTGGAAGGACCAATAATGCAAGAAAAGGAGTGGACGAGAGCGTTTGGGTGGTGCAACTCGTGGAGCACGCGGGCAGGGAAAGTTGCAGAGGCGAAATGATCGTGCTGGAAGGAAGACGAGGTGGGGAGGAGCCAGGAGGACCCCAGGCCGGCCGGCCTCACCTACATAAGGAGCCCCCCGGCTCCCGTTTTCTGCAGGCAAGCTTCCCTTTCCTTCCTTTGTTTGTGTGTTCAAGTTTGTGTGCTCAAAACCTCCGTAGACATAGCCAACCTTCCCAAGCTTGATAGCTCAAGAAAAAATCCACATCCTTAATCCACTCAAAGTCCACATCCGAAGCAAAGAGTTTAAGTGTCTAGTTACCGGTTGCAACCCGGAGTTTTAGTTGAAGAAAAGAGTGCAGCAACCATGTGGAAGAAAACCACAAGTCTCTTCTCCAAGAAGAAGAGTTCGTCGTCGTCCAAGCCGTCATCAACCACGTCTTCGAGGAGGCACTCGGTTTCCGAGGCTCCCCGGAGCATGGAGACGGATACGGCACCGCCGAGGAGGAACGATGCTCTCCTCCTTGGTGGTATGAGGGCTGCAAGAAGCACGTCCATGAGGTTTACCGAACCTCGTGGGCGCACGGAGGAGCAGCCCGCGCCACCACGACGATCGACCCGTTCAACCGCGCCACCTCCTTACACCCCGACATACTCTTCGTACGGCTTCATCATCTTGTCGGCGGAGGAGGAGGAGAGTCTCTCTAATCTTGAGAAGAGGCTTGTGCCCAACGTCGAGTTCGACGACCAAGCACTCTACACCTTGGGTTTTGGCACCGACATATACTATATGTTGGGGCACCTTGGATGGGTGCAGTTCTCCAACGGAGTATTGGTGGACACCCACTTGGGGTTCGCCTTGGAAATTTTGATGACTATTGCACCCATCCTTGATGATGATGGGGTGCAAAGCTTGTCATTCCGTTTGGAGGGAGTCCAACAAGTGGTTCCCTACGAGCACGTTAGGGAGCTGCTTGGATTCCACAAGGGAGCTCCGGAGAAAGTTGATGTGCCACCCGCATGTTAGCGGGATTTTGGAACATGATCTCCGGAGAAGCCCATCAACAACGCAATTGCATCCGCAACCCCATTATCCGGATATTTCACTCTTGGATGTGCAAGAGGGTAATGGGGAGGATGAAGGAGACAAAGGTGACCGACACGGAGTTGAATTGGCTATACTCGGCTTTAATTGCCAGGCAGCCAATATACCCTTCTTACCTTATGATCAACCGTTGGTGTTGTGAAGCAACATCGGGGGCGGGTAATATTGGTTCGGGGTGCTACCTCTCCATGTTGGCCTTCTCCTTGCGGCCGGGGATCGCAAGAAACCCCGACCACCTTTTGCGTGGTACCTCTCTCGGCATTGAGTATTTGCGGCAAGGCAAATACATTAGTGGAGATGAGAGAGGAGGTTATCGGTTGGCCATAGTGAACCTACCCCTTCCCAATGAGAGGCTTAGGCTTTTCAACGAAGGGAGAGAAGATTGGTTGGAAGAGGGACTACTTGTCCCTGCAAGGAAGAACAAAAGAGGAAGAATCGTAGAGGAGGGAACATCCTCCGCACAAGCGAGTGGAGCACAACCCAATGTGCAACCATTCGGCGGGATCCCTCCTCCGCCAAGTTATTACGGAGGGCCACAAGAGCAAGCATGGGGGGGTGGTGCACCGGTACCCCCACCAAATTATGTTGTGCCCAACGCTAACTTCGCGGAGTCCTACGCTCATCATCCCCAACCACAACAAAGCATGGCCATAATTGGAGGGTATGCTGCAAGAAACGCCCAAAACATCACAGCCATCCAAGCTAATGCAACTCAACTTGGTGAAGGCAACACGAATATTGCCTTTGAACTTGGACGCCTTCACCTTGTGGAGCCAAATCAATTCGTCGGAGGAAATGTCCAATCATATTATGAGCAAGGGTATTATTATCAAGATCATCAACATCAACCACCGGCGGAGGACTAGAAGATTTAGGAACTTTAGTTTTCTTTTCTTTTCTTTTTCTCTGTAATTTTCAGCTTTTGCTTATGTGTGTTTGCGTAGTATTTTCGGTTTTTATTTAAATTTCAGCAAGCATGTTTGTTTATTTTCAGTTTGTATTTCAACTTGATGTCATCATTAATAAAGACACCACCTTGATTATATCATTGGAAAAGTTATAAAAATTTGTGCCATGATGATATATGATTAGAATTGCAGCTTTGTTCATCTTTGTAATTGATTTATGCATGTTTAAGCTAGTGCTCTCTTAAAAATACAAATCTGAATTTATTTAAATGCTAGCTTAATTTTCAGCGGAGGTTATGATTAAAATAAAGACCCACAGTGTTTTATGTGCTCTCAAGTTATGAATAGATTAAAGATGTATTTTATGCTCAAAAAAAATATCGCTAACCTTGTCACAAATATCACTTGTGTGTTGCTCACCCTATCCAAAGCCTTATATATATTTGAGTGCATAAACCTTAGTGTACAAGATTTATTTTTGAGTGAGTTATTGCAGGCCATGATTTCTCTGGCCCGAGACTAAGAAGCTGGTCATTCCATTTTTGCGTATCTATCTTTTTGCTAGCCTTTTATCCGTGCATTGTGTATCCCCGCATTGGAGATCTCACAAACCTCGCCGGATATCCACCCTTAAACCAAACATCATCTTTTGTGATTACCTCCTTGACCACAACCTATCGTTGAGAATGGATCATCAATTCAAGGAAGATCGCAAGACGGTGCCAACATTGAAGATTTCAAGTATCTCTCCAAGGAAAAATACCCCGATACCTACCTTATTTTTCGCCTCTTTGCTCGAGGACGAGCAACGTCTAAGCATGGGGGAGGAGGTAGGTACGGTGCAGTTTTAGAGTTCAAAGGGGAGTATTTTAAAAAATATATATATGATAAAATGTATATAATGATGAAAGAAAAAAATCCGGCGACGATCGTGACTTTCAAGGTGAAGAAAGAAAAAATATATATATAATGAATGAAAGAAAGAAAGAAAGAAAGAAAGAAAAGAATGAGAAATATGAGAAAGAGAAAAAATATATGCGTAAAGTGAACTCCCCGGTTCTCTAAGAGTGCGTTAAAGGCTTCAAGTTAAAAAGATCCATTCTCATTTTCCAACCATGTGCAATCCGATAACGAGGACTTCTTTTGTGCCTCGGGATCACTCTTTGCCATTTGCACATGTCCACTCATCTAAAAGTGTGTGTATTTTTCTCTTTCCCCTCCTTGATTTAACATTATTTTCCAATGACCTTTTTGACGAGTCTCGGTAAGACCATGAGAAGCTTGTCTTGTTTTGACAACACCTCATTTATAAAATCTTGTCGGGACTAAACTTTCCCAAAGCTCCATATAAAGCCTACCACACATATATGTTATGAGAGGGAAAGGAGTAGAATATATAGGCTTGAGAGACAAGTGAGATGAGAGTTCATTAGCAATATACAAGATGATTTAAATTTGTGAACTTGGTTTAGCTTTTCTTTATCTCGTTCTTTATTTCAAAAATTCCGAGATCTATTTAAACTTTGTGAGCATGTTAATACTCGTGGGATAAGCTTAATAAGAATCTACCCTCCGTAGAGATGAAGGTCGGTACATTATGGAACTTTAATGAATTAAAATTTTGAGAGCATTATGTTTTCTCATGTGTGATCAAGTGCAAAGTTTAAACATTGTTTGGCAATGATGATATCCATCGAAGGCTTACTCGAGGACGAGCAAGGTTTAAGCATGGGGGAGATGTTGACGGTGAAAATCCGTCAACCTAGCCATGAGTTTACCTTCGGTGTTGGCATGAGTTTTATACCTTATCCATTGGTACTAACCCCCGTGGTATAACAAGTTCACGTGTGCATGTCGGTTTTGGAGTTTAATGTTTATGCGGGGGTTTTAGTGTTGAATGCAAGACTTTCGGGATAAGTTCATCAAGCACCTCATGACAAGACCTTGAAGCCCCGTACAAGTCATGCAATGAAGCAAACTTAACTCCAAGAAACCGGGGACTTGATCCGAGAAGACGACGACTCCGAGGACCCGACCGTAAAAGTCTTGAATCTTGCAAGACAAGGAGTTGAGTCCAATTCGTAGAGAAACCGACGACATGGACCTACATGCAGAAGGGGGAAACATCCAGGAAGCAAGGGAACCGACGTGGGGCAAAGGAGCCCTCGGGCTGGGCCTAGATGGGCCCAGGCCGGTCGGCCCAGGCCCATCCAGGGCCCAATTGCCCCCTCATTTGCCCTAGCTGCCAATCGGGCTATTTATAGCCCCCTGACCGAGAGCCTCGCAGAGAAGAATTCGTCATCGGCCGCCGAGGAGTAGAGAAGAGAGGGACACCATCTCGGAGAGGAGAGGGTCGAGCTAGTTGACTAGGGTTCCCCTAGCCGACGTGGGAACCTTGCACGGAAGACCGCGTCGGAGTTCCCGGAGCTAGAAGCAAGATCAAGGAAGGATCCCGGTGGTGATCTTGTGTATGTATCATTGTTATAGTTGAATTATCAAGTTGAATCTTTTCCTAGCGATCAAGTGTTTCCTCGAAGATTTCGTTTTTCGATCGGCTTTGCTTATTCTAATTCTATTCTCGAGATAGATTACATAGGGTGTTCTTGTAGCCGCGGTGGCTACAGGTACACGCCGGATCTTCCTAGAGAATCTCGACTTGTCTTTTGACTCGCCCTAAGCTACCTGCATGAATAGGGATACGTTGTGACAGAACGGGGGTTCCGAAAGGCGGATGTTTTCGGATTTGGACGGGAAACCACGATTTAAAGAGGCTTCTATTAAGATTCGATTTGCTACTTCTTCTCTTGCTTGGAACTTCAACAAAAGGCTTACCCCGATCCTTCTAGATCGGTTTATCTACCCAATCTTACTTTGTTTTCTCCGGTCTTTTGTAGATTAGATTCGTTTCGTGTCTTTTACTTAGATGCATTAGGGTTTTATCGAAGATTGAAGTTACTTGGCTTTATTAGATTAAGTTTTGTGTCACACATTTGTTCCACGGATTCGATACCTTGGGTTCACCACTCGAGGGAAGAAGGGTCCCTTGACTACGACGGGAGACTTGTACGCTTGCAAGTCACAAACGAACTTTGATACAATTATTAACCGTCAACAGTTCACCAAGACACTAAAGACGAATTAAATTTTGTTGCGAAACACCATCTGCAGCTTTCGCTCTTCATAGTCCAATCTCCAAGCATTCAGACTTGCAGTCGAATCCTAGATCTAAAAACCTAGATGTCAAAAGGAAATAAAGATCCATGCATCAATCTAAATAATTTCTTGCCCGGTGGAGGATGAGGACTTACCTTGCAGGAGTCCTCAGTGCTCGAAGCCGTCGTGAAGGGCTGCAGAAATCGGGAAGCGCCGTCGTTGTTGACTCAAAAATAGGACGTCACCCTTGCGCGCGACAGATGTGACTACCCGATCTGTAGCGTGGCGCACCATCCAATCTGACCTGTTGATTGACAATGGAAAAATAATAAGAGATCGGCTAGAGAACTAATGGATCTTCAGTAACATGTGTATCTGCCAATCGGTCGGTACAACGAAGCAGAATCGGCAGGCTCGAAAGCAGCTGAAGTGTAAGTATGTATAAAGGGATCAGCCAAGACAGCCGATCGTGACGTCAGCACTCGAATAAGTCTAAGCCGACTGTGAGAATAGATGATATTCAAAACAGTAGAAGCCGACAGGATCTAAATGGAGCTGGATAAGTTGGTGATAAAAGCTAAAACTACAAGAATTGGTACGAAAACTTGCAGATCTAGCTAGTATCGATAAATTGTGAATAAAGAACTAGACGAAACCTCAGCGATGCACCCGGAGGTTAAAGTCTGGGATTATTCGGTAAAATGGTACTCACAAGCTTGCTGGTGATCGATCGATGCAGCCCGACGAACTTGAATAATGGCGTTGAGAAAAGATAAAAAACACAATGGCGAAGTCACCGAAAAGTAGATGTTGTAAATTGTAAAGGGTTTGGCTGGATGCGGTTTGTTTGATATTGGTGTGTACAGATTTTTCTATCATGCAGGGTCGCTATTTATGCCCCGAGGACATGACAACTCCTAGCCGATCACGTCATTATTTACTTGCATCTAAACAAAACTAGGTTCATGCTCTTGCGTTACTAAGGGCATACTAATTTGAACAAAAAATAGTCATTCAAAAAAATTATGCAAAAAAATGATGCTTATAAATAAGAAAATAAAAATATAATGAAAAAGATCATGGCCATATCAAGCATAATGGCCATTCCAGGAGAACTGATCATTAACATTGCGCCAGATCAAAAGCTTATTTTATTTAGAAATTACAACACTGGAAAATCAATCTTATTCGATGCAAAGGCCATGTAATGTGATGAAAAGAGAACTACTATTAGTTTTTTTATCTAGTGAAAAGAAATGGACTCTGTTTAATTGAAACAAAGTATCATGACATTCCCACCTCGAGTTAGTGAAAATATCAACACATAAGTCCATAAGAGAGCAGACTAACGAAAATATAACCTAAATTTATTCGATCATGGAAAGATGCATGCACAACTGATGTAGGTTGAAGGAGGCTTAGGACTGTAAATCAATCAGTCAGTATTACTATTACCAACTTCATTCTACTTCTACCTGACCCTGATTCGCCTGCAAACCAAAGGCAACCAAATGAGAAATGATTTGGCGCCCTGCACCAAGGGTCAATACAAAGCAAGAAACCATCCTCTCAACCATCTTACATTTGTATGTACCAGAATCAATTCCATGTTTGTTTAGGAAATTCCCCACTTGATTCATATCTGCTCAAACTGAACTGCAAGTTCGACCTTTTCAATGCGAAGCTGATAGCACTATATGGAGTCCTCCAATTCCTTGGACAGTGATTCCTTGGACATCAGCGGAGTCAGGGTTCACTGGAAGAGCAGCAAGTTGCCATAGTCATAATCATGTCATAAGAGAATATGAAGTACAATACTTCGATTGCTCAAGAACCAGCGTGTATGTTTCTGTTCCTGGAACTAGTCAAAAGCATCACTATTGTGTAATATGTTGACCAAAGAATAAGAATTTGCAATCCAATATTCTCTCAAGATCTTAAAAAAATACCAATAAGTTGTAATATCCTAGTATAATACTAAGCCGGCCAATTTCTATAAAGAATAGCAAGAACAAAAGAATGAAATAAGCACAAGATTGTGATGATCATAAATCAGCATAAACAGTTTCATATGCAATTAAAAATGTAAAAATTAATAGAAAATTGGGCAGTCTTTTGAAAATTAAAATTTGTTTGTAAGATAAGAAGCAGTAACCAGTAAACCAGAATAGCATATCATAAGACAAAATTTTCACTACAATAGCACAGATCAAGGAGTCCTTCACATTATCAATGACAAGTAACTGGAATCACAAGATGCATCTATTAATGTTTTATGAGATGCTCGAACTCCACATGGATCAACAACAAAATAATAATCTGCATTATGTCACCCGTGCTCAATGATGCCAGCACATGGGATGCTCAAACATCTTGGAGACATGCCTCCTCCATAACAACCTTAGGTTGAATCAGGAACAAATAATAAAGACTACTAATCATAGCAACCTTGGGTCGAATCAGGAACAAATAACAAAGACTACTAATCATAGCATCACCAAGACAAATTTAGTAATCAACCTTTAAATAAGTTTGGTGAGAATATGGTGAGGAGGAGGCTTATAGCTTAGCTCTTCTCCTCCTCCAAACATTTTTTTAGATAGAGGAACAAAAGTTCCGGCCTCAACAGTTCAGGAACTACCTGCAGCCAAACAGATACAACTCAAACACACAAATCGGCACATAAGCCGCACAGTTCACACCGACTCGACCATGCACCCTTACAATGCACGACAATAGTCAAAATATGCAGATTACATCACAAAGAAAAACTAGTTTCCAATACGCTTAAGAGCATTCCACCCAGACTTATGAAATATCTCTAAAGCCATAGCCTCTAAAGCACGACAATCATCCTTCAAAATAGCTCTCCCACCTTCTTTAGAAAGGACAGACCAACTCCTGATCCAGAACGTCCCCCTAAATATCACCTACAAAATAGACTTAAATTGTGATTTTTGAAATATCAAATCATTCCTACTGATCCACAAGGCCCGGCATATCGCTGCCAAACCGATCAGCACAAGGTTCCTTTGCTTACTCGAAAAACTTCTAAGCCAAGGACCAAAAAGATGCTCCACTCCCTCCGGTTTTTTAACCCCAAACATAAAACACACACTTCCCCACGTAAGTCGAGCTATGGGACAATCGAAAAAGATGTGTTGAATTGTTTCCCGCTCCGCACAAAAGCAGCATTTTGTACACCCCTTCCAATGTCTTTTAACTAAATTGTCCTTAGTTAACACAACCCCATTTCTAAGATACCACAGGAAGATTTTAATCTTCAAAGGGATCTTGGCTTTCCACGCCCAACACATTACCGGAGTTCCTTCTCTCAAAACTATGTCATTGTACATGTTCCTCACCGAAAAATTCTTATTGGCTGTCCAAACGAAGGCATCCTTGCGATCATTAAGATTCACCGTCAGGACATTTCCCACTAGCTCGAGCCACTTGTCCCAACTCTCCCCCACTAATGCACGCCTAAAAGATACATTCAGTGGGGTAGTACTTTGTACTTGGGCAACCGACATATTTTTTTTCTCACTATTTTGTAGAGACTTGGATATTTTACCATTAAAGGCTCTTTTCCTAACCACAGATCCTCCCAGAATCTAGTCTGGTAGCCATCTTGAACTCTAAACCTACCTCTCTGCAGCACAAGATCTTTGACCTCCATTAGACCTGCCCAGAAATGGGAGTCCCCCTTCTTTTTCGCTACATGCGATAGCGATTTTCCTTTAAGGTATTTATTCTTGAGCCCTTGCTGCCACATTCCATCCTCATTGAGTAACTTGACAATCCATTTACTCAACAAGCATTTGTTCTGGGTATCCAAATCGATAATACCCATCCCCCCAACACTCTTTGGCTTATGCAGAATGCTCCACTTGGCCAGCCGATAATTCTTTTTGTGTTCATCACACTGCCAGAAGAACCTGGACCTATAATAATCCAACTTCTCCAAAACACCTTGTTGACGGTGTATTTTGGTACACCTAGCATGTTCATTACACTTTGGTTTGGATTTGATTATGGAACTAACCCGCCACTAGGCACACTGATCATATAACAAGTTCATCTTTGTGCATGCATTTGGAAGTGTTGTGTTTATGTAGGAAAACATGGACATAAAGGACGGATTTGCAACAAGTTCAAAGGAGCATTTACGAAGTCTTGTTCGTGTTCATGAACTTGAGGAAATCACTTCCAAAGGTGGCAAGGACCGAAGTGCTACGAGGAACACCCCCGGGGATTGAAGCGTAAAAGATCGAATTTCATGCGAAGAGAACCTCCATCTTGGACGCGAGGATAACATCATCAAAATCATGCAAGTTGAGGGGGCAAAGTACATAAGTGCATAAGGACCCACGGAGCAAAAGGGGCGACCGAACCGGGTCGAATTGGGCCCAGGCCGGCCGGCCCAGCCCAGTTCTGGCACCGGTTCGGTCCCGTTTTCCTTGCCCTCGAAGGATCTTCAACCCTAAAAGCCCTGAGGCGCCGCCAACACAGAGAGGAGAGTCATTCGCACCAGAAGGCCATCCACAAGCTAGAGAGAGAGGAGGAGGATCTCCGGAGGGAGATCAACCACCTCGAAGGAAGCACCCTCTCATGGAGAAGAAGGAAGACACGGCGAAGGGAAACCATGATCAACGGTGCCATGATCAGCACCTTGATGGGGTAATCTTCTCATTCGTCCATGGGTTGTAATCGATCTTGAGATGTAATCGCACTTTGTCGGATTATTTATCTATCATCTTGTGTTGAATATACTTTAATGCTTAAGGTTAGCTACCACGCCGTAAAGGGAGTAGAGCTCCAATGCTTCCTTGGGTCCATTCAATACACCGTGTCCATCAAAGGTCTAGTCATGAAGACCTTCGCGTAGTGACGATGACGAGAGGAGGGAAAGGGCAAAACCGTGGTCACAACCCCCGATAGATTAGATTGGTTTTCATGTCTTTAAGCGATGCATGCTCTAGTATCGTAGACCGTGGGCGAGTGTCTTTTATCTTGATATCTTAATCATTCTCTCTAGTGTAGTTTAGTTGTTTTCTAGCATAATAATAGTTAGGGTTTTAGTAGCTAATGTGTCGTTGTAGATCGAACGCTTGTAATCCCCTTGCTCCGCGGATTGACAAGAACCTTGGGAATCCCGTGGTGAAAAAGGTGTGGGGTCCGTACGCTTGCGGATCGTAGAGGGATACGTCTTTTATTTGTCAACAAGCCCCTTTTTCTGGCACCGTTGCCGGGGAGCAAGCTAGTTTACATCGTTTGATTTCCATCTAACTTAGTTTTATATTTTAGTTTATCTTTTATTTTCTTTATCTAACATATATTATCTAGAAAAACACTTGTTTCGTTTTTGTTTTTGTTTTTATCTTATTGTCTAGATGGCGTTCGTTAATCAACCCGTGGAAGAACCGGAGAAATCACTAAGGGATTACGCTAGCCCTCGATGTGAAGACATAAAAGTACAAGAGTCGGATTCGAAGCTCGAAGCGACCAAGTATGAGATTAAATCCAAGATCATCGAGATGGTGGCGGCGAACCCATTTGAAGGGATTGTTACGGAGAACCCATAAAGACACATAAGGGATTTCACGACGATATGCAACACGGTGCGTCAAGAAGGAGTTCCCGATGAATGGTTCAAATGGAATCTCTTTCCCTACTCACTTGCCGGCAATGCAAAGACATGGTATTCGGTTGCGTCCTTTGAAGTTGAAGGCAATTGGAACAAGTTGACAAAGAAGTTTTGCAAGAAGTTCTTTCCAATTAGCAAGGTTCAACATCTTAGGAGGCAAGTGATAACTTTCATGCAAGGAGAAGAGGAAGGGATAGACCAAGCCTGGGATAGGTTTAATGGGTTAATCGAACAAGGACCAAAACTCGGCTTCACCGGTGACGTACTCTAGCATACATTTTTCTTTTCCCTAACCCCTAGTTGCATGCAACACGTCGAAATGTGTGCAAGTGGGGATCTCATGGAGAAAACACTCACGGAAGCCGCCCAACTTCTACAAAAAGTTAGTAAAGCGGCTACCATGCGAAGAGATTGGGAAACAAGACTTGCGGAAGAGCCGGAATATAATTCGAGGAAGAAGAAGTGTGCTGAATTTTCTAAAGAGGCAACCCCGGAAGTCACAAAAGAGGAACCAATCGCGGAAAAGCTCGAAGGAGAACACATCAAGTCAAGAACTACCCCAAGCGTCGACTTCGCCGTACCGAATGAGCCGAACAAGAGAAGCATGTCAAGCGCGAAGCCACTAAGGGAGTTCGAACCAATGCATTGGGTTCCCATCGATTACGGAGAAGTATTCGACAAGAGAAGACTGTTCCCTAATCAAAAGGGATTGGCAAGAGCATTGGAAGTGGATTTCCCACCGGAGAAGGAAGCGGAAAATTCATACGACCTTGAAACCACCGGGGAGATCTTCCAAAAGCTCTTTGGATATGATATAGTGGATCCAGAACATATTGCCGAGGTGATGAGAATCATGGGGATCAAGCCCGAAGCATCACCATACTCTCGCCTCGCTGAAATCTACTCGATAGGGTCCGAAGAAGAAGAGAAGACGACACCACACTTGAGTTGCGAGATCAACGGAGTTCGATGCAAAGCCTTATGTGACATCGGAGCCCAAGTAAGTGTTCTATCTTCTAAAATTTACGATAAAGTTCAATACCACAACCTAGACTTAGCTCCAACATCAACGAAATTAATTATGGGAGATGGTAGAACTATCAAACCTCTAGGTATTGCTTGCAACATGAAAGTAAAAATCTCTAGAAACTATATACCAACCAATTTCTTTGTTATTGATGCTTACCATATTAATCATGATCACATAATCTTAGGTAGGCCTTTTCTTAAGTTGGTTGATGCCGTGTTAGATGCCGGAGAAGGCAAAGTAACAATGAACCTTAATGGAACAAAGTATACATATAACTTTCTTCGTGCTTCTAAACACCTTACACCCTTTCCTCCCGAAGATGAAGAAGTAGAAGAGATAGATAGTCTTTGTTTTGTTGAAACCCTTAGAGACCCGCTGCAAAGAGCAATAGAAAATCAAATTAGTAATCAACAAGATGAAGAACTAGAGGAAGCAACAAAAGGCTTAGAGCCGCATGATGGTAGTGTGGAGGAAGAGAAATTCGAAGACATAGGAGAAATCAAACCCGAGGAGCCACAAGTGCCCGAGGTAGACCTTAAACCTTTGCCCAAAGGATTAAAATATGAATTTTTGGGCCCAGACAAAACTTATCCAGTCATTGTGAGCGACGAGTTGAGTCCCGAAGAAAATGAAGCGTTACTGATTTTATTAAAAAAACATAGGAAGGTGATTGGATATTCGATTAATGATCTCAAAGGAATTAGCCCAACCTTTTGCACTCATCGTATACCAATGGAAGACCAATGTAAGCCCGTAGTGGACCACCAAAGGAGGCTAACCCATGCCATGCGAGAGGTAGTAAAGAAAGAGGTTATCAAGTTACTTGATGCCGGAATCATCTACCCGGTTCCGCATAGCGAATGGGTGAGCCCGGTACATTGTGTACCGAAGAAAGGAGGTTTGACCGTGGTGAAGAATGAGAAGAACGAATTGATACCGCAAATAACCGTGACCGGGTGGCGGATGTGTATCGATTATCGTAATCTTAACAAAGCGACGAAGAAAGATCACTTCCCCCTACCGTTCATCGACGAGATGCTCGAGAGGTTAGCAAACCACGCTTATTTTTGCTTTCTCGATGGATACTCGGGGTTCATGCAAATCCCGATTCACCCGGAAGATCAACACAAGACAACGTTTACGTGCCCTTCGGAACGTTTGCATATAGGAGGATGCCCTTCGGCCTATGCAACGCTCCGGCCTCTTTTCAACGTTGCATGATGGCCGTGTTTGCGGAATTCATCGAAGAAATTGTTGAAGTGTTTATGGATGATTTTTCCATTTACGGGAAAACGTTCATGGATTGCTTAGCAAACCTAGAAAAGGTCCTTACGAGGTGTGCGGAGGTAGATTTGGTGTTAAATTGGGAAAAGTGCCACTTCATGGTTAAACAAGGTATAATGCTCGGACATGTTATATCCGAGAGAGGAATTGAAGTGGACAAGGCTAAGGTAGAGACGGTTGAGCAACTCCCACCTCCTACGGATGTTAAGTCCTTAAGGAGCTTTCTAGGCCATGCCGGATTCTATAGAAGGTTTATTAAGGACTTCTCGAAGATCACTAAGCCTTTAACACATCTCCTTCAAAAGGATGTGGCTTTCAACTTTGATGAGAAGTGCCTAGCGGCATTCCGGACCTTGAAAAATGCGTTGGTGAGTGCTCCCATCATCCAACCTCCATATTGGAGCCAACCTTTCGAGATCATGTGTAACGCAAGTGACTACGCCGTACGCGCAGTCTTGGGACAAAGAAAGGAAGGCCGAGTTCACGCCGTTTACTATGCTAGCAAAACTGTTAGTGGGGCACAATTAAATTATGCCACTACGAAAAAGGAGTTGCTAGCAGTGGTATTCGCTTTCGAAAAATTCAGATCTTACATCGTGAACTCGAAGGTCATTGTTTACACCGATCACGCAGCCATCAAGTATCTCTTGGCTAAGAAGGAAGCTAAACCATGTTTGATTCGTTGGATCCTTCTTCTCCAAGAGTTTGATGTTGAAATTCGTGATAAAAAGGGGGTGGAAAATGTTGTGGCCGATCATTTGTCTAGGATGAATCGTGGACAAGATGATAAAGAGCCCATAGAAGATAAGATGAGAGATGACCACCTCTATAGAGTGCTTGATAAAGACACTTGGATGATCGATATCATTCGAGCAATTCGGAAGATGCCTCTCGACCATCTAGATAAAAACACTCAAAAGAAAATAATCTCCGAAAGTAGGAAATATTTTTGGGATGCACCATACCTCTTCAAACTTGGCAATGATGGAGTAATGAGAAGATGTGTGCCAAGAGAAGAAAGGGTAGAGATTTTGAGAAAGTGTCACTCGGCGGAGTACGGTGGACACTATAGTCATTTTCGGACCCAAGCAAAGGTATGGTCGAGCGGATTCTATTGGCCAGAGATGCATGAATATACTAAAAGGTATGTTGCATCATGCCCCGAATGCCAAAGAACCGGAAACATCTCTCAAAGAAATTCTATGCCTTTAAAATACAACTTACAAATCGACATATTCGATGTATGGGGTATAGACTTCATGGGGCCTTTTAAAAACTCATTTGGATTTGAGTATATCCTAGTCATGGTTGATTATGTATCCAAGTGGGTAGAGGCAATACCATGTCGTAAAGCTTCCACGGAGGAGTCCATCACTATGATCAAGAACGTGATTTTTTCCCTGTTTCGGTACACCGAGAATCTTGATAAGTGATGGAGGAACTCACTTCACCTGGAAGAATTTTAAAAAGTGCTTGTCCAAGTTGGGAATTGAACATAGGGTCTCTACGGCCTATCACCCACAAACCAACGCACAAGCGGAAATGTCAAATAGGCAATTAAAAAGCATCCTCAACAAGACCATAGAGAAGGGAGGCAAAGATTGGTCAAAGAAATTAGACGGAGCTTTATGGGCTTATCGAACGGCGTTTAAAACACCGATAGGTATGACCCCTTATCAATTTGTCTATGGAAAAGCTTGCCACCTTCCGGTTAATTTGGAACATAAAGCCTATTGGGCAATTAAAGAGATGAACCTTGATCTCGATGCCGCGGTGGTGAAACGAAGAATCCAAATAAGCGAGCTAGAGGAGTTGAGGTTGAAAGCATATGAGAATGCAAGCATATACAAGGAGAGAATCAAAAGGTGGTATGATAAAAGATTGAAGAAAAAAGAATTTAAAGAAGGAGATAAGGTCCTCCTCTACAATTCGAGGTTTAAAACCTTCGGAAAGGGGAAATTGCAAAGCAAATGGGACGGACCTTATGTTGTGCATTCGGTGTTCTCCAACGGAGCAGTAACCATTATGGATATAAACGGCGATCAATTTGTGGTGAATGGTCAGCGGCTTAAGGTTTACTACGAACCCGACGTCGTGCCCCTTTACCATGTTGACGTCTTCACCATGGAGGAAGAGCCCGAACGTCCCGCCTAGGACGAAAAACAAGGCATGAATTTCTGTAAATAGTTTTTCTTTTAGTTTTCCGGAGTTTTCGCGAAGATTTACCGGGCCAACTTTTTCCATGCGCTAAGGAAGAAAAAATAGGGCGGTGTGCAAAACAACCGGACGGGCCCGGCCCCCGAGGCGGGGGTGGGCCGCCGGCCCGTGCCGATCGGCCCGAGAGGGTTCCGGCGGCCTATGACGCCGAATTTCACTCGAATTGCTCCTTTTTGACTTCCTTGTTTGGTCGAAAATTTTTAGGGAAGTGTAAAAAAGGAAAATAAGGTTCCCGTGGCTTTTCTCTCGGGACTATTTATTTGGCCGAATTGGGAGCTCGAGGATCAAACCTTTCAAGCAATATTTTGCACCCTTGTAGCAGCCATTGTGCCCCCAAGGAGCTTAGAGTTGAAGCCAGAAGCCAAGAAGCCATCGATGGAGGAGGCGATGCGATGCGAGCTCAAGCTACCCGTCAAGAGGACAGCACGCATCCGTTGCGGAGGGCGTGTCCCGACCGGAGCTCTTGCATCTCGCAACCCCGTCGAAGAAAAGAAGGTCCCTACGCCCGTTCGAAGGTCGGCACGCGTCCAAGGCATGAAGCGCAAAGACTACAAGGAGGCGTCGCCAGAGCCTAAGGATTATGGGGGTAGCGACTACTCCGACGATCGTAGCCCGAGCTCGTGGGCGGCCGCCGGTAGAGATGATGACGATTGGGATGAGCAGCCCAAAGAGAGGACTCCCGAAGGCCCCAACGGCAATGGTAATGATGGCAACGAGAGCGGCAACGACAATGGAGGTGGCGATGACGGTGGTGACGACGGTGGAGACTATGGCGATGAAGACCCCTTCGGATTGCATCCGATGTGTTGTCGAACTTGCCGTCAATCCATCGGGGATCTCTACACGTCGGCCGATGAATGTCTCCAAGCCATGGAAGCGATGAAGCAGCGTATGGAGGATTTGGAGCACGTAGTTGGAGACAATTTCAAGTTCCTTAACCGTAACGTGCGCAAACTTTTCGGCATGGTTGGAAACATGAGAGGCAAGTGGTGCAATACTTGCTTGAAGTACCACTAGATCTAGTTTTCCCCTTAGGAATTGTAAGATACGACGAGGACGTCGTATGTTTTAAGCGTGGGGGAGAGCTAGCTCGCTAGCCTTAGCTTTTGAACTTCAAGTTTAGGTTCGGTTTAATCTTCGTGTGAGAGTCTTAGCGTTTTAATGAGTCTTTAGTTTTTGAGTGTGTTTTAAAATTTTTGCAAGTGTCTTAAATTAGTGTTGGGTCAAAGAAAATCAAATAAAAATAGTCTATATATATATATCTTTGTGTTTTATGTATTGCTTATCTTTATTCACTTGTTTGTTTAATCTTCGATTCTTGATATATGAACACAAGTATGTGGTTTGAAAAACGTTTACCGGGGTGCTTAGTGGAATTGCTACTACTTAAAGTACCCATACCGCACTTCGATCTTGAGCTTCACATGTTAGTTGTGCTATGTTCAATGCTAAAAGTTGGAGGATTTCAGTTCTGAAAATTACATTAAAATCCTTGTAATAAAGGTTAGCAAAACCTCTTTTTCCAAGTTGAGAGTAAGAAAAAAATTCCTATCCAAAGCCAAGTTTATTTTTTTCGCTCCACCATAAGTGTGATTAGCACGATGAGTCAGGCTAGGACCTTCTCTTTTGGTAAGTTTTAATTTCGAGCAATGATCATGTTCTTGTGCTTATCTTTTTTTGCTAGCCTCGTCATTTATTCGGTAATGTGACTTTCACAACGGAAGTCACGTACATCGTCGAATTCATACCCAACCCTATACATCTCTTTTGTACATCATATTCCTTGAACACAACCTATTTTCAAAGTTTCATCTCATCTCTAGCATGATTTATTTAAAATTTCAGATTGTATGCATGCGAGGAAAGAGAGAATTGAAAGCTTTGAAAAGTTGTCAAGAGAGGGAAAAATAAAGAGAAAAAGTATGAGTATGGAAAAGAAAGAAAGAAAGAAAGAAAGAAAGATGAAAAAAATTATATGTGAATGAAAGAAGAAAAACAAAAAGATGAGGTAGCAATAAAGATATGAGAGGGATGGATCAAGTGAAAGAAAAGAGAAAAATAAAGTGTAAGGAAGGGTGTCACGTTGATTGTGAGACGAAACTTTCATTCTTTTTCCAACCATGTGCAATCCGACAACGAGGACGTCATCGGTGCCTTGTAGTCACAATTTTCTTTTGCCCTTGCACATGTCCACCATTCTAAATCTTCTCATCCTTGATATCCCTAAATATGGTTAATTCTCATGATCATTGGCTTTGAAAGGTAGACAACCATTAGAGGAAGTTCTTAGTTTGACAATACTTGTGTTGATTGCGCTAGCCCTACCTATAGCTCCACTTTATGTGATATATGAGAGATTAATGGGAGGTGAGAGTTTTATAAAATTTGGTTAGTATAGCCACTTCATAT
The DNA here is from genome assembly GCA_947561735.1 of Cenchrus americanus. Lineage (NCBI taxonomy): Eukaryota > Viridiplantae > Streptophyta > Magnoliopsida > Poales > Poaceae > Cenchrus > Cenchrus americanus. Next base: position 81,646,390 of record OX387240.1, read on the forward strand.
GAGTGACTTGAGAGAGCTTGGAGAAAGGTTTTTGTCTAATACTTGTTGCAAGAATTTTTGTTTTGAAAATCATAAAAAACCCTCCGATGGAAGCAAAGAAGTAACAATGGTTGAGATTAGCTTCGAGTGAAGAGTTTGAGTTGTGGGGTAAATCTTGACGTGGTAAAGATTCTAAATGCCCATGTTTATGTTTGATGATGATTACTTTATGTTTATGTATTAAAGGTGAAAGGATTGACTAACTTGTGAAGAAGAATAAGTGGTATATGATTACAACGCCTTGGACAAAGTTCTTTTACGAGTACTTGCTCAAGGACGAGCAAGAGCTAAGCGTGGGGGAGATGTTGACGGTGTATTTTGGTACACCTAGCATGTTCATTACACTTTGGTTTGGATTTGATTATGGAACTAACCCTCCACTAGGCACACTAATCATATAACAAGTTCATCTTTGTGCATGCATTTGGAAGTGTTGTGTTTATGTAGGAAAACATGGACATAAAGGACGGATTCGCAACAAGTTCAAAGGAGCATTTACGGAGTCTTGTTCGTGTTCATGAACTTGATGAAATCACTTCCAAAGGTGGCAAGGACCGAAGTGCTACGAGGAACACCCCCGGGGATTGAAGCGTAAAAGATCGAATTTCATGCGAAGAGAACCTCCATCTTGGAGGTGAGGATAACATCATCAAAATCATGCAAGTGGAGGGGGCAAAGTACATAAGTGCATAAGGACCCACGGAGCAAAAGGGGCGACCGAACCGGACCGAACTGGGCCCAGGCCGGCCGGCCCAGCCCAGTTCTGGCACCGGTTTCCCGTTTTCCTTGCCCTCGAAGGATCTTCAACCCTAAAAGCCCTGAGGCGCCGCCAACACAGAGAGGAGAGTCATTCGCACCAGAAGGCCATCCACAAGCTAGAGAGAGAGGAGGAGGATCTCCGGAGGGAGATCAACCACCTCGAAGGAATCACCCTCTCGTGGAGAAGAAGGAAGACACCGGCGGAAGGGAAACTATGATCAACGGTGCCATGATCAGCACCTTGATGGGGTAATCTTCTCATTCGTCCATGGGTTGTAATCGATCTTGAGATGTAATCGCACTTTGTCGGATTATCTATCTATCATCTTGTGTTGAATATACTTTAATGCTTAAGGTTAGCTACCAGGCCGTAAAGGTAGTAGAGCTCCAATGCTTCCTTGGATCCATTTAATACGCAGTGTCCATCAAAGGTCTAGTCATGAATACCTTCGCGTAGTGACAGTACGAGAGGAGGGAAAGGGCGAAACCGTGGTCACAACCCCCGATAGATTAGATTGGTTTTCATGTCTTTAAGCGATTGCATGCTCTAGTATCGTAGACCCGTGGGCGAGTGTCTTTTATCTTGATATCTTAATCATTCTCTCTAGTGTAGTTTAGTTGTTTTCTAGCATAATATAGTTAGGGTTTTAGTAGCTAGTGTGTCATTGTAGATCGAACGCTTGTAATCCCCTTGCTCCGCGGATTGACAAGAACCTTGGGAATCCCGTGGTGAAAAAGGTGTGGGGTCCGTACGCTTGCGGATCGTAGAGGGATACATCTTTTATTTGTCAACACACCTTTAGGTATTCTGAAGAAGGACATCATAAACATTGGTAAGCTTGACAATACCGAGTTAATAAGGACAAGCCTCCCTCCCGAAGATAACAGCTTACCCTTCCAACTACTAAGCTTTTTTTGAAATCTCTCTTTAACTGCCCTCTAGTCCCTATTGAAAAGTCTACTAGGACTCATAGGGATACCTAAGTATCTAAAAGGAAACTCACCCTCTTTGCATCCAAACAACCTCACATAATCCTCAACCCTCTCCTTTGTCTCCCCAAAGCAGAATAATTCACTTTTATGGAAGTTGATCTTAAGACCAGATAGCTTTTCAAAGGCACTCATTACTAATCTCAAGCCTCTAGCCTTCTCTAGATCATCATCCAAAAAAAGAATCATATCATCTCCATATTGCAATATTGAGAGACCATCCTCCACTAAGTGAGGAACCAACCCATCAAAGAACCCCATGCCTTTTGACCTCTCAATCAACACTACCAACATATCTGCAACTAAATTGAAAAGAATGGGGGACAAAAGATCGCCCTGCCTTAAACCTTTCTTGGTTTCAAAGAAGTGACCCAAGTCGTCATTCACCTGCACACATACGCTTCCCTTTGAAACCACACTCTCCATCCATTGACACCACACATTCGGGAAACCCTTCATCCTAAGGACTTGTTGCAGGAAGTCCCAATTAACCTTATCATAGGCCTTCTCAAAGTCTAGTTTGAGAATAAGGCCTTTCTGTTTTTTTCTTTTCAGCTCATGGATGGTTTCATGTAAAACTACCACCCCTTCCAAAATATATCTTCCAGGCACGAAAGCTGACTGCGAAGGTTTGGTAACCCTACGTGCTACCGACGTAAGTCTATTTGCCAAGACCTTTGTAAAGATCTTAAAGCTAACATTAAGCATACAAATGGGCCTATATTGCTGAATTCTCTTGACCTCCTTCTCCTTTGGAAGTAAGGTAATTTTTCCAAAATTGAGACAAAAAAGAGGTAGATTTCCTGTATGGAAGTCTCGGAACATGGCCATTAGGTCGTCCTTTATGAGACTCCAAAACATCTGGTAGAATTCAGCCAGAAAACCATCAGGTCCCGGAGCCTTATTATGCTTCATTTGAAAAATGGCTTCTCGGATTTCCTTTTCAGAAAATTTAGCTACTAACATCTCACTCTCCGTATTGGTGACTTGAGGAATATCCTCCACCAAAGACTCATTGAGTGATAATCTGCCAGCTTCTGAACTTTCAAAAAGATTATTATAAAATTTAGTGATGTAACTCTTAATTTGTTCCTCCCCTTCAATAACTCCATCTTGTTCAAGGCGGAAGATTCTAGTCTTCCTCCTTTTCCATTTGCCACCATATGGAAATACTTCGTATTATTACCCCCTTTTAAAATTTTAGTCGTCTTAGCTCTTTGAAACCATTTTATCTCTTCTTCCATGAGAAATTGCGTAATTCTTTCATGAATACTTTGCTTTAAGTCCCAATCATGCTGACTTAGCAGCTGGGACTCCGCTTTCTTATCTAGCTCCTCAGCCTTCCTCAACAATTCTTGCTTTTCTTTCTTATAAGCTCCATTCATATTCTTTGCCCACCCCCTCAAAAATTGTCTCAATCTTCTAATCTTGTTTTGCCACCTTTGCATCGGGGTGCTGCCTCTGGTCTCTTTGCTCCAGACTTCAGAGACCATGTCAAAAAAGCCATCCTTCAGCAACCACCCCAGCTCAAACTTGAAGGGTGGTTGCTTCTTGGGCTTGGCGTTTTCTCCTGTACTTAGCAGGAGAGGAGTATGATCTGAAATTTCCCTATTAAGAGCATCCACTGTTGCCAGTGGGTAGTTTTGTTCCCATTCTGTACTAACCAACACTCTGTCCAACCTCTCATATGTAGGTACCCTACGAGAGTTAGCCCATGTGAACTTACCACCAGACATCTCTATCTCTCTCAAATCCAGGCTATCAATGACCGCATTAAATAAGAAAGACCATCTCCCCTCAAATCTATCATTATTTTTTTCACTGCTATTTCGAATGATATTAAAATCTCCCCTAATGCACAAAGGTAGCTTCTCATTATTGCACGCTTGCACTAACTCGGTAAGAAAAGATTCCTTGAATTCTGGTTGGGCCGCCCCATACACAGCCACCAAAACCCATTTAAAATCACTCTTCCTATCTCTCAAACTGAATTTCACAAAAAAATCTCCATTATCAATGCTACCAACATCCAGCACATCTAGGTTCACCCCTAGCAGAATACCGCCTGATCTCCCATGAGGTGCAGTCCAATGCCACACGAAGTTCCTCCCTCCACTAAAATTATTCAGTGAAACTTGGGAAAAGTCCTTCTTACCTGTCTCCAAAAGTGCAATAAACGCTAAGTTCTGTTCTTTGGAGGTATCCCTTAGAAATCTTGTTTTGGCCAAGTCACTAAGACCTCTGCTATTCCAAAATATTCCCCTCATTTGGCACCTTTTTTAGAAAATTTCACCCTCCTTATCTTGCAAGTCTTACTCAAGCACGACTTAGCATGAGACTTGCCTTTACGGTTGTGATTATCAAGTTCACTGTTTAAAGGGAAACTTGATTCATCAAACACTTCCTCCATTAAATCACCACATAAACTTCTTAGAGCTTTTTTCTCCATGTTCACCCAACTCTCCTCCTCACTATCGTATTCTCCCCAATCCTGTTCACAACCCTAACTCACAAACTTCCCTTTCCGACTCAAGTTCCAACAAGTTATAAAGGTTAAGGTCTTTTTCTACACTAGAAACTCCTAGGTTGATCCCTATGTTATGCAAACAATCTAAAGCTAGGTCTTTATTTACTGAAAATAAAGATGTGGAACAAGGATTACCTTCGTTGAACTCTAGGTTCTTCCTAGCAACCCTCTCCTCAGCCTTAGCCAAGACATGCTCATCCTTAGGCCTCTGAAGTCTCGGACTAGCCCTGACTTGCACCTTGGTAGCCTCAAAAACAGCCGCGGCCTCCCTAATCTGATCCCCCACCTCCACCTCCATGTCCCCTCCATCTCCTAGCACCTCCTCCTGAAGCTGCCCCACATCCTCCTCACCCATCACTCTTCCCACCACCTCATCAAGAACTCGTTCAGCTGCAGGTTTGCTATCTCATTTGCCTTTGCCCTCAGAAAAGCCTCAAACTCCTTTGACATGTTCTGAACATGTTCCTTCCAAGACAAAACATCATCCACAACACCCTGGACATCCTTAGCCGCCCCCTCAACGCTAGTGCCATCCACACCTCTCTTCAGTTTCTTCGACACCCTCTCCGGCCCCTCCTCCTCTCCACCCTGTCCATCCTCAAGAGAGCCCTCCCTACCTTCTCCCTCACGTCCTCTATGCCATTCAAACTCCGCCTCCTCACCATTCTCATCAATACCCACCCTCTCCACCTCAAAATCCAACTCAAAATAGTGATCACCAATAACCACATCTAGTTGCTCTGGGATCAAGCTCGGATTAAGGACCGCCACAAGAATGTGTCCAAAATCGCTCTTCCTAGTAGTCTCCATATCTACAATCTGAGTAGAGCCAATCATAGACCTAATAGCCTACAACTCCAGGAACTCATATAGCTCCTTCCTCAGACCGAACACCCTCACCCACACCTTAGGAACAGAAAGCCTACCTCCTTCTCCTGCCACAGCTCAAACTTCATCCTAGCTCCCGCCGGCACCCCCTCTCCCTTAATGTCAGCGCCCCCAAATGCAATCGCCCTCTGCAACTCCACCTTTGAAGGAAACTTAGCCACAAAGGAGTTGCCCTCATGAGCCTTTAGCTGCCAAGTCCACTTCCCCGGAAACAACCTCTCAGGCTGCCTCTTCACCTCCTCCAACTGAACTTGACCCCCCTCGACTGAAATGAGCGCAATCCTAGAATCCTTCTTTGCTCGCAATGGAGGGTGCGGGATGTGATAGAACCCAAGACCATGCACCGCGTACCCAACAGCATGCGCCACCGGCCCTGGCATCTTCAAAATAGGATACTTGTAGTTGACATGATCATTGTGCTTATCACAAATCACACAGTCGATCTCCGCCTTACACGCAGCCGCGAAATGCACTCGCTTGGTGCAATGAGAGCACTTCGTCCCTGCCGCACCACCAGTCAGACCATCACCCTCCACGGCCTCTTGCATCTCCACATCTCCCCCATTCAGATTCTGCTGCTGTGTGACCACCATCTCCTCCTCCCGTTGCGCACTACGCGCCCGGAACTCCCTGTTCAGCTCCGCATCAGCATCACGGTGCCCCTGTACTCCCCTTGCTCCCTGACTTCTGCCTCCTCCGCCCTGCAAGCCAGAACCACCTCTGCCCCCACGACCACGAATCATCCCGCGGCCGCAGAAGCCTCCACCGCTGGAACCAAAACCATCCATCCTCCGACCGTCGAACTGCCCCTGATCACGTCCAACGAACTGCCCATATTCTCTAGCACTAGTTGGATGAGCGAGTGGGGTGAGAGCAGGGAGAGGGTGCGCGCCACCGGGAGAGGGCGGCGCCTGACGCTGGCTCCGCGAGCTTGGGCTCCGGCGGGTGGTGTGAGATGTCGAACCAAGGTAAGTGAACCTGTGTTTGCAGATTCAGATGGCGAGTATGGGGAGATGGCGACAGACACGGCGAGCGGGACGGAGGAGTCGGAGACATCGAGCGTCGGTTCTTGGTCAGTGCCGGTGGGGACGGCTTCCTCGGGTTCGCGATTCTGGGCGCTCGTGGACGGCGCAAGCTCAGACAAAGAAGAGCCGGCGAGTCCCAGGAAAATTCATTTGGACACCTTGACATCGCAGCCGAACTTCGCGGCTCCGGATGAGATTGCGGAGTCTGGCTTGTCAAGGTCGCGTGCATCTGTGCCTTGTTGCTCGGCCGACGGGAAATTGCAGTCGTGTTCGCGGTCTAAGGCGCCGCAGCGGCGTGCTCCGCCGGTCAAGCCATGGGTTGGTCCGTTGCCGCCGGCGAGGTCCTCCCAGGACAGGTCCTTAGGGGACATGCGTGTGGTGGACCGGCGGAGGGGTTCGAGGAGGTCCGGCGCCAGGCTCTCTGAGTGGTTGGCTAGCGAATCCTTGGAGCTGCACGGTTCGGAGTCACCGGAGGTAGAGAGGATCAGGGTGCGCCGGCGAGATCCGGTTTCCATTTTCAAAAACAGGGTTGTGGTGCCAGTTGGGCTTTGTGGGCCGATTTCTCGAGCTCTGATAGGCCGGGGTCAGAACAGAAGGACCTTTAGCGGCCTTGGATGTCTGGGATGGCTTTTCTGCCGGGGCCGGAGACGGACGGACTCCCGAACGTGTGATTAAACATAACCATATATGCCAATCTAACTTTTCAATTGATTATGCTACCAGAAGATATAGTTGCCAAGTAAAATATGTCATGCGGCTCCTTGTGAAGGTGTCACTCTGTCACCAGTTGATAGCCCTGCACTACCAACTACCAGTGAGACGATGGACATATTAAGACTTCATCAAGCACAACACTACATCAAGGCAATTAATTATGGTTTAACCAACTACCTTCCTGAACACTTACGCTAGCCATCTATATGCTGCTCCGAATGTTTACATTGCATTGGCGTATAAGTACCTAATTTGACCAACTACCAAATCAAAATTATTAGATTGTCAAAAGCATCAGGATCAATTTTCCATCCAAACTGTTTCTTGAACAAGGAAAAATGATTCGATTCCCATTCTCTGCTAGACTATAATGGTAAATATACACATCACACACTTTCCTAATTTAATAGATTAACTATACTGAAAATGCATTTGAAAACTTATAGTAACGGAACCAAAATACTAAGATATGTTTGACCTTGAATGATACATTCTGCTGGGCGCTGGCTAGCTTCTGAGGTCTTTCGGAATCAAGTTGAGCTCTATACTCTGTCACCATTTTGACTTTGTCAGCCTCATCTCACACAATTTAAGTAAAATTGGTGCTGCCTGCGAATTTCAGAAATCAGAATGAATGATGCGCTTTCTTAGAGCAACTTTAGCAGCTCCCCTTTCCCATCCCTAATAAAAAAACAGTGATATAGGGGATCAGATGCTAAAAAAACCTCTCCAGCAGCCTCCCTATCATCTTCCCTCTTTTTCTGCATGGACTAAAACTCCCTCTCCATCCCCTTTATAAAGGGACCCTCTCCTCCACCCCCTATCGGTGGGACCCACTCGATTCCCCCTCCTGCCTCCACACCGCTACAGATGCAAGATTTGGGGGAGGGAAGGAGAAGATGATGTGGCATTGTGGGACCCACGAGTTGGGAAGGAAATTAGGGAAACTGATGGAGCAAGTTGTATTTTAGGGATGAAAATATTTTTACTCCACCCCCAATAACTTCGTATAGGGGATGAAATTTACTCCTCATGGAGTTGCTCTTACCGTCGGAGCTGTAGGTGCAGAGGCCACAACCCTTCGAGCTCCACTTCTGCCATCGCGCTCGAGATCTGGCTTCTCTTTTGTTCCCAAAGGAAAAAAAGATCGGCTTCCCTTTCACGACCACGTCACCAAGTTGCTGCCACAATGCTGACCAACAGCCATCATCTCTCAGATACTCCATCACTGCCTCACCGGGGATCTGTCGCCGCACTAGCTAGGAGCCCACTGCCTCCACACGACGCACGCTCCGGCATGCCCTCTCTTCTAGATGCGGAGTACACATCGGTGCCACACGTGTAAACATCAGACTCTTTGATATGAACACTAGAACAAGAGTTCACATGTGACATGTGTACCGAACATTTTTTTAAGAAGATGTGTACGAGAACCATTTACTGAACCATGCGCACAGGCTAGATATAATTAAACAATTTCATGAAAATAGTGGTTCATAATTAATAATTAAAATTGCTTAGCTTTCTTTCTTTAATTTCTTATAAATGTTATGAGACAATATCCATATATATCTACTTATCTTTATATAATTTCGTTTGCAATTACTTATACACTTTTTATCTACAGTAATATTTTTATTCACTTTGCATCGCACCTCCATACATGTTTGACATTTTGTTTAATTGAATCCTTTCTCACCACTTCATACATACATGTCAGCATGGATGACACCGATCACGAATGCAGATCACCTTGATGGAATGCAAAATTTTTAGGTGGTCTCCTGGCCCCTCGTTGGTTCCAATAAAAAAATGCATGTAGATCGAGAGTCAGCACTTTCTATCTTAGCATCGACATAAATTGGTAGTTAGAATCATATATTTGTGTACTTTAACTTTTTTTAACTCTTTTTTGTTTCAATGGCGCATGTAGGACATGGCGAATTAGGTAGTAGATTTTTTTAGTAGAGTTTATGCATAGACCCAATAAGAGAAACTCTAATAGACTAGCTAAAATGACTTGGCTAGCTAAATTTTGGAAAAAATCTCAAAAACACTCTTCGAACAGACTAGCTATCTGCCCAACTAACTATCCTGACTAGCTAAATTCGTTGCCCCGCTAGCTATCTTTGGCTAGTGGCTGGTGACTCGCTATCTTGATTTTCATGAGTATGACATGTGGGACCCACTAGTGGTGGAGCATACAGAGAATTCAGTTTAGAGAGGCTGTTGAATTTCAACAACTTTTTGCTAGCTATTTCATTTTACATACTAGCTAAATCAAAATTTTAACTAGTGATTTTTAAAGAGACTCTTGGAGTTGCTCAGATAACTGAAACCTTGCAAGAGATTGAGCGCGTAATTGAGGCCTCGGTTCAAATTAAAGCCATAATACTCCTTCCATGCTTGGTGGCAGTGTAGCATGCGTGAGGATTCAGAATCGACACGGCATGCATTTGATCCAGGACAGATCGGTTCCCTCGTATTCCTGCAATGGCACAAGACACATCAAACAAATAAGAACTTATTACTCCCTCCGTTCCAAATATAAGCATTATTCGCTTTTCGTGGTGCACGTTTGATCATTCATCTTATTCAACAAACTGATAAAAACATATTTATTTTGTTTTGACATTTTTATCATCATATATATTTTAAGTATATCATAATTATTTTTTTATATTTTTACAAATTTTTGAATAAGACGAATGGTCAAACGTGAACAGTAAAAGTTAACAAATGCTTATATTCTGGAACAGAGGTACTCCCTCCGGTTGGTAAATGAAGTCGTTTAGGACAGCGACACGGTCTCCAAAGTACAATTTTGACTTCTTCTTTTTATAAAAATATTTGTTAAAACTAACATATGTATATTTTTATGAAAGTATTTTGCAAGACAAATCTATTCATGTAGTTTTCACATTTCCAAACTCAATGACTTAAAAGTTATTCATGATTTATATTTCCAATGTTTGACTCAAATCATGTCCAAAAACGACTTCATTTACCAAACCGGAGGGAGTAGTACATAAGATGAGCCGGGCAGCCACCAAATCTTGTGACAACTGCGAGCGCCTCACATCTATGAAGAACACCCTATGTGTGGGCACGCCTCCTCGTGATCAAATCGATCCATTGGGGCAAGCCAAAATGCAGGCAATTGAATCCTCCTAAGTAGTCGAAGTACTCGCATAGATGCATACATGCATGCAGCACGCAAGGTACTACCTCCGATTCTTTTTAGATGACATTTCAGACGGGTAAAAACTAGTTGCAGGCCAAAACTTTGTGTCTGAAACGTCTAAGTATAGGAGAACGGAGGTAGTAACCAACCTTCCTGCGTGTTATCCCTGCCATTGACCATAACTGCAGCACGCCGGCGCCAGGAGTGCACGTACTTAAGCCGTAGAATCGTAGATAGAGCCTCGCCATGTAGGCATGCAGCAACCCTTGAGCAGAGACGATAGCGGCGCCGGTGCTAGTCGACTTTTTCGATCTCGAACTCGACAGCCGCCACCAGCCGGCAGCCACGCACGTGTAGATGCTTGATCTGTTCCTCATCTCATACTCCTTGCAGTGGTAAGGAGAGGGGCTTTAATTCCGGTTGGTAAGAGGTATATGTCTCTAAAGTTCAACCGAGACTAATGCTCAGAGACAAAAGGTCTCCCCTTTAGTACTAATTATGGTCCTGATGGTAATGCATAACAATATTCATTTTCTGTGTTTACGTGCAGATGCCTACCACTGAGGGATCATGGGGGCAACTTGGTGACAATCAAATCGCCAACATTTGTGCGGACATGGCGAGATACATTCTACGTGAGATTTGCCACGAGGATGGAGAATTCTTTGATAAAGAAGGAGTTTTGACATTAGATGATGCAGCAAGGTTACGTAGATGGGTGTCTTAGGGTTTATCTATTATGCACCATGTTTTGTAATGTGACTTATGTATACATTTTTTATTTTAGTTTGGATTGTGTGTTTGTGAGACATATATTTGGATTTGGCGGTTAAATACAAATTAAATTACAGTAAATTAAAGTGAATTTAGCATACAAATGCCAATGTGAAAAAAATAATAGAAGAAAATGACAAATTATATACAAATAATAAATAATTATGGGGAATTATATAGGAAATGGGAAAAATGCTTTCTGTGGCGGGCGGTCTAAGCAACTGCCAGCAAAGATGAATTTTATGCCGGCGGGCATCCTAAGAAACCGCCAGCACGAAGGCATTTGTGCTGGCGGGCTGCTTAAGTAACCGCCAGCGCTGATTAGATTTGTGTTGGCGGTCGTTTAACTGACCCGCCAGCACAAATGGCTCTGTGCTGGCGGGTCGGCCACCCGCCAGCACAAAGAGCCATTTCTACTGGCTCAAAGTTGCTGGCGGGTACCTCGCCCACCAGCAAAAACCGGTTTTAGCCGCTAGGACAAATCGTTTTTGGCCTAGTGAGTATCGGGTGGTATTACGAACCGAGACTAAAGGGGGCATGCCAGCACCTGCGCCCACCCCTTTTAGTCTCGGTTGGTAATACCAACCGAGACTAAAGGATCTCGTTTCTCTTTTTTTTCAATTTGAGCGTATATTCTGATTGTTGTCTAACCCGTATATGCACGTATACGTATTTGAACTTGTATATATCTATATACCTGTCTATATATACCATATACGCAGTTAGACTTTTATATAAAGTTTTCGAAGTTAGACTTATATATAAACTTACATAAACTTAGAAATATACACATCAAAATAGATAGTATTTATACATCAAAATATTGTTCACTTCAAATTTCAAGTCTCTATTGGATTTTTTGGATGCATCATAATGATGTTTTCCTGTTGGCATAACCACCTCCTCATGGATGAATCTCAAGAGACTTTCTTGAATCGCCGAAAGACGATCCTTCTGAATGACCTCGTCCTTAACCATATCCATCTGTAAAATGTGCAAATATTTTAATATATTACACCCAACAATTAAATATAGAAGCGGTTAGGAAATGATGTATCATTGATAGGTTTATTTAATTAACTTACATCATAATTTCCGGACTTTGCACTTGCCAAACATCGTATGTGCTCACAGACATAGTATCCACATAAATTATTTCTTTGTTCCTGTCTCAAACACTAATTGGATAGGAGAAAATGTTATGAAATATAAGTGTGATAAATTTAAATTTTCTCAAATCTGAAGTTGTTATTTGGATTACGTACCTGATAATCAGTATAGAATGTAATTGTTGGGTTAAATTCACCTTCTTTCTCGGCAATGAATTTTTGTCAAGCTTTGAGGAAAATTAATGAGAGATAATGTGTTAGTAAAAGCAATCTATGTATATAAATAAATAAATAAATAAATATTGCATTTAAAAGATTGTCTTAGGTAGAATTATTACGCTTGAAACATATCTTGAAGGTTTTGGTAACTTGTAGGTTTTTTCTCAATGAATCCCACATCATGACACTACTATTGTGGACTTGAATGATCATAATAATCCAGTGGAAACTATACATACATGGTCATAATAGTCATACAAATTAGAACTAAATAGAATTAGCAAACACAATTAGATGGTAACTGCACATACTCACAACTGTAAGGTAGTAGTATGAGATCCTTGTCATGAAACTTAGACAATGTCCTATAGATTGTCGCGATTGTTGTGTCTGGTTGATGCTTGACCTCAAACTTGTTGACTTTTGATGGTCCATGAAACCAATACTGGCAATATTCTTTTTTGCATCTCATGATTTTGCAGGCTACCAAAAATGAAATACAAAGTTAATTAGTAAATCCACATACGTAATAATTTAATTAAGAAACATAAAAAAGACGCCACTTTCAGACACCAAGCGACGATAAGATCGGTATTCAGGGCGTCTTGATGGTAAACTTCATAAATATCTTTGAATTCCAGCCAGACCACCTTGTTGCCTTCAGTGGCAAAATCTTCGGGTGTAGCAAGCATAGCTATGCTATGTACGCCTTTCAGTGATTGCCACATGTACCACTCATGAAATTTCTACATCTTAGGTGAGAGCTTAAGTACTAGTTCTAGCCTGATAAGAGGTTTTCCTAGCTGAAAGGGCTATCTATACTCGAAACTTGGATCCGAGGGTGGTTCTTCATGGCCGAGTGCAACACCTAAAGGTATCCTTGCTTCTTCCATGAAATCAAGGAGCTTCACTACTTCTTGTGTAGGCATTTCTACTACAGCTTGTTCCTGTGCATTGAGACTGGAGGGAACGTAAGTCTGTTTGCTCATCGACGCATCTTCTTTAGACGACGTCGACGCCAGTATGGGCATCAATTTCTTGCTGTTTTCACTCATTAGTTTGAAAAACCCAAGTTTTGACGGATCTACTTGTTTGCTCTTCTCTAGCTCCCTCCGTTGCTATTTTGTATTCAGATTGTTGAAAAATTCATGCACATGTTGGGCACCGATCGTTGTTTTTCCTTTTTCTTCTGTCGTCTCCCATACTATCTTCCTTTTGATGATGGGCTCAACCATTTTCTTTATCGTTGGTGGTTTTGGTGGTTGCACTGGGTTGGAAGATTGTGCTCCAACGGTTTTTTTGGTTGTGCTTTCGTGGCTAGGTGGTTTTTTCTGCAGTGGTTTCTTCTGCGGTGGTTTTGCGGTTTTTTCTGACATGCTTTGGTGGTTGGGCGGTTGTTCTGATATGCTTTCGTGGCTGGGCAGTTTTCTCTGCGGTGCTGCAGTGTTTTTTCTGCTTTTGATGGCGCTTGCTTTACCGCCATTGGTTTTTTCTGCTTTTTTGAGGTGATTCGGGATTGATGTCAATATTATGGCTGGAGCTCGCACCTCCGGAATTGAATAATGGTTCTTGTGTAGACGGTGAGAGAGGTGATATTGAAGGTCATGAGGACGACCTAGGAGATGATGATGGTCACGACTGCAGGGGATCTGTAGGAGGGATTGATCCCTTCGTCTGGGGGATATAATGTAACGTTTGGGCCACAGTATGATACCGTGAACTGCATCCTTGAGTGTCCTTTCCCGTCCGTCGTATGGACCTCCCCGGGCCCACTACCTCGGTGGGTACCGGGACCGACTACTCGGTGGGCCCCCGGACTACCGGCTTGCGCTACACGGCACCCGAAGGCGTGGAGCACAAGGACAACACGAGAGTAGTACTCGGTTAGGACTCGTACACGTTCCGCACCGTGTAGAGGTCTCCCGGACGTACTCGACTAGTACTCCTTCCCTACTCCGACTTGTAACCCCGCCTCCCGACTATATAAGGCGAGGCAGGGACCGATCTCGGGATCACCTCATCCAATCTCAACTCACGGCGCACTATTGCACCATCCCGTAATCGTGCCCTATCAATCCGAGCTACGCGGCATACGGGACGTAGGGTATTACGCACCTCGCGGCCCGAACCTGTCTAAATTGTGTGCCACGTGTCTCTTCCTTCGAGTTACCGATCTCGGCGAGTCACATTCATCTACTTCGGGTACTCCCCGTAGTAGGTTGCCGGTCCAAAACACCGACAGCTGGCGCGCCAGGTAGGGGCTCTCGCTCGAGATCACATGGCGAACTCGACGGCTTTCGTTCACATCAAGCCGACCGTCGCCTTCAACCGCGGCGACACCTTTGTCTTCGGCGCCTGGGTCTGCACTGCTGATGGCGCGGGCTCCTTCCAGCGCCGCTTGATCATGCAACCCGACTCGAGGACAGGCCTTGTGACGCTTCCCGAAGTTGTCACGGGCAAGCTCGCCGGCAAGTTCGGCGAAATTTCGCTTTCCAACCTCCACGCTGACTTCGAGCTCGAGTCCGTCTCCAACTCGAACCCGACGTCGCCATGGGCCATCGCATGCGAGCCGGCTCCTCGCCCATCGCAGCGGTCCCCTCTCCACGCCGGCGCTCCGCGCGTGGCCCTCGCATTCCCGGCCCGGGCCCGCACGGAGGCTCCTACACCACGCCGGCCGCAAGGAGCCCGTACCCGAGTACAACTCGGACTCCGACGCCGTCCCCAACCACGTCTCGGACTCCGGCCCTCTCTCCGAGTTCTTCTCGAACCCGGATTACGAGTTCGACTTCGGGTCGGACCCCCGACGAGCCCGAGTCCGAAGACGACTCCTCCGAGCTTCCCTTGTCGTGGGGCCGGCTCTCGGGCCGGTTATAAGATCAACGCCGGCCGGGAGATACGTCTCATCGGTCGACCGCAAACCCGCCGAGCCGACAAAGGAGGACTCGCGCTACGTCGCCTACATCGACTCGCTATCGTTCCAGAGGGAACACCGCTAGCCCAGCCGACTCAAACACACCAACCGAGGTGGCACCTTCTCGAGCCAAGCTTGGGTACCCCCGATCGTCAAGTCTTCATGGCCGCCGGCGACACCCCCGGAACCTCGAGTGCACGGCCGCGGACAAGTACTTGGAGGACATCTCCGCGTACGAGCCGTCCGCCGATGCCCCCGCGGACGAGACCGACGCCAACAGGGGACGCCCGGCGCGAACGTAACAGAAGCGCAACGAACGACGCCGGCGGCTCGCAGACAACCTTCCCATCCGCAACCTTGCGGAAGCTCTCGGCGGTTGAGAGCAGAGTCCACACCACTCCCGAGCAATGCCTCATGTCGATCACAACGATCGCACGTCGTGCTCGGGGCATACGGGCCGGAGAGGTCATCGCCAAGCTCGCCGAAGAAGCCTACTTCATGCGGGTCGACAAGAGAGTTAGCCAACCTCTCCCAGGCTAAGCCTCGCGACAACGAAGCTACTAGTCGCGGTGTTGACCCCGGCCCTAACCGTACTCGGGCGACATCCCGGCCGAACCAAACCGTCGACGCTCCACCGCCGGCGGACCCTCACGGCAAGACACACGCAACCGAGAAGTCGTCCCCCACCGTGCTCCGCCGGTGGCGGCGGCAACGACCCCGACGGCGGCGCAGCGACGGCGGCGGCCTCCAACCACGGAGCCAACAAGAAAGCCGGAGGCGGCGCGCGCGCCGCGGCGGCCGCGGCCACGCGCATAGCCACGCCTCCGGCGCCTCTCGTGGCGGGGTACGATGCTCGCCGGAGAATCGAAGAGTTGCGGCGAGAAGAAGTCGACGACCGCCGCCGAAGGCGACGGCTTCCCCGCTTCTCACCTCGGCTTCGCAACCTCGCTCCTCCCCGACAAGTTCAAGCCTTTGGGGATCACCAAATACGACGCGAAGCGAGATCCCATCCGGTGGCTCCGATGCTACGCTCTCTCCATCGAGAACGCCGGCGGCAACGGCGACACCAAGTGCCTCTACTTCCCCTTCGCCTCGGACCAAGCCCCCACTCACGTGGCTCGAGTCGCCGGACAAGCACTCAATCGACAAGTGGGACCACCAAGGAACAGTTCACGAGCAACTTCGCGGGCGCCATGGGCCGTTCGGGTACTCGCATGGACCTCGCCATGATCAAGCAGAACAAGGCGAGACCCTCCGCAAGTACATGCGCCGCTTTTTCGACAAGCGCGCTACCGTCGTGGACGTCACCGACAAGGAGGTCATCGACCTCTTCCAGACGGGCTCTACCATCGCCGCACCTTCGAGGACTTCGGCCAACGCCGCCCCAAGTCCATTCCCCACCTCAAGGACATGATCACGTCCCGGGCGGACGAAGAGGACCAGGCCAACGCCAAGTATGACGCCATCCGCGGCAAGTCCAAGCAGAACCAAGGTGGCGGCAGCAGCAGCAATCCAAACCAAGGCGGCCGCAACAACAACAACAACAACTTCTCGGGTTCCAACCGCAAGCGCAAGCCAGACAATACCGTCGCGGCTATCCAGCGCCCTCAGAAAGGGAACTCGAAGAAGAATTCCGGCGGGTTCAAAGACCTACTGAAGGAGAAGTGCCCGTGGCATCCAAACGGCAACCACACTACCGAGCAGTGCTACCAGCTCAGGCATGCACTCAAGGATACGCCGGAGCCACCGCACCCTCACGATCAGAAGAACAAGAAAAAGGACGGCGACGACTTCCAAGAACCCGAGAAGACCGTCAACGTCCTCTTCGGCGGACTACCCAGCAGGCGGGAGCAGAAAGCTACTCGCCGTGAAGTGATGTCCATTGAACCAGCGGTTATGACCCCTCTCAGGTGGTCAGAGACACCCATCACCTTCTCCCGCGCGGACCAATGGACCAGCTTCTCCGAACCAGGACGCTTCCCCCTCGTCCTGAAACCAACAAAGGGCGGGCTCTAAGCTCAACAAGGTGCTCATCGACGGCGGAAGCGGGCTCAACGTCCTCTTCACCAAGACTCTGAAGAAGATGAACCTTGACGTCACCCCCATGCTCGACAAGAGCAACATGCCTTTCTACGGCATCGTCCCGGTGCAACGCGGTGATCCCACTAGGCTCGGTGGTGCGCCGCTACCTTCGGGGCGTCTCGCGACAACTACCGCACCGAGTACATCAAGTTCGAGGTCGCGGATATCGAGACTTCCTACCATGCCATCCTCGGCAGACCGGCCATCGCCAAGTTCATGGCGGTGCCCCACTACACATACTTGGTACTCAAAATGCCAAGTCCACGGTCGGCGTACTCTCCCTCCAAGGGGACTTGAAGATCTCTCACGACCGCGATACGCAGGCCGTGGTGATCGCTTCAACAAATCAAGTACCCACCCCAATGATGGAGGTCTACACCGCGTCGAAGAAGCTTGCCACAAGCGAACTCGACATCCCGCAGAAGTCCGACGGCCGCCAACAAGCCTCAGCCACCTGAGGAGGTACTCGTCAAGTCGGTCGACCTCGGAACAAGCGACCCCACCAAGACCACAACCATCGGGGCCGGCCTCGACCCCAAATAGGAAGACGCGCTCATCAGCTTCCTTCGGGCTAACCGCGACATCTTCGCGTGGAAGCCAGCGGACATGCCAGGAGTGCCCAGGGAGCTGATCGAG
Source organism: Cenchrus americanus (assembly GCA_947561735.1). Classification (NCBI taxonomy): domain Eukaryota; kingdom Viridiplantae; phylum Streptophyta; class Magnoliopsida; order Poales; family Poaceae; genus Cenchrus; species Cenchrus americanus. Next base: position 81,664,247 of record OX387240.1, read on the forward strand.
CACTGCCTCAACGTCGATCCAAAGGCCACCCCCAAGCGACAACACCTCCGACGCTTTGCCGACGACAGACGAGACGCCATCAAGAAGGAGCTCGCCAAGCTCCTGGCGGCCGGCTTCATTCGAGAAGTCTTCCACCCTGAGTGGCTCGCCAACCCCGTCCTCGTCCGCAAGAAGAACTCGAACGAGTGGAGGATGTGCGTCGACTACACCGACCTCAACAAGCACCGCCCCCAAGGACCCCTTCGGGTTGCCGCGGATTGATCAAGTCATCGACTCCACGGCGGGCCGCGACTCGCTCTCGCTTCCTCGACCGCTACTCCGGTACCACCGGATCGCAATCAAGGAGGAAGACCAGGAGAAGACCGCGTTCATCACCCCCGTTCGGCGCGTCGCTACACGACCATGTCTTTCGGGTTGAAGAACGCCGGCGCTACCTACCAACGGGCCATCCAGCTCGCTTCAAGCGGCAACTCAACAAGAACGTCGAGGCCTACGTGGATGACGTGGTTGTCAAAACCGGGGACTCCGGCACCCTCATCGACGACCTTGAAGAGACCTTCGCATTGCTACGCGAGTACCGCCGGAAGCTCAACCCGAACAAGTGCGTCTTCGGCGTACCTTCGGGTAAACTACTCGGCTTCATCATCGCCCGCCGCGGCATCGAAGCCAACCCCCGAGAAGATCTCCGCCATCACCAAGCATGAAAGCTCCCACGAGCATCAAGGACGTCCGAAGCCGACGGGGTGCATGGCGGCATTGAACGAGATTCATCTCGAAGCTAGGAGAACGGGGTCTCCCCTTCTTCAAACTACTCAAGCACCACGAGAAGTTCGTGTGGACTGCGAGAGGCGGACCAAGCCCTTGCCCGGCTCAAGGACCTTCCGTCGAAGCCGCCGTCCTCACGGCTCCCTACAAGGGCGAGCGCCCATCGCTCTACCTTGCCGCGACTACTCACGTGGTCGCATCGCCATCGTTGTCGAGCGGCGGGGAAGACGGCCACGCCTACCCGGTCCGGCCGCCCGCCTACTTCGTCGGCCGAGGTCCTATCGCAGTCTAAGGCTCGCTACCGGCCCGTGCAGGCTTCTCGTACGCTCTACTCATCACCTCGCGGAAGCTACGACACTACTTCCCGGAGTACTCGGTCTCCGTCGTCACCGACTACCCGCTCGGCGACATCCCGAGGAACCCGGACGCCACCGGAAGGATCTCCAAATGGGCCGTCGAGCTCGGCGCCCTCACCATCGACTTCAAGCCACGCACGACCATCAAGTCGCAAGCTCTAGTCGACTTCATGGCGAGTGGCGGGAGAACCGGCACCGCTCCCACCGTGCGACCGGAGCATTGGGTGATGTACTTTGACGGCTCACTCAACCTCGAGGGCGCGGGCGCGGGAGTGCTCCCCGATCTCTCCAACGGGCGAACAACTAAAGTACGTCCCGTGGATCTTCCGGAAGGTCTCGAACAATGAAGCCGAGTACGAAGCTCTCCTACACGGGCTCCGCCTCGCGGCTTCACTTGGCATCAAGCGGCCATCGGGTCTACGGCGACTCCGCAAGGGGTCATCAACCAAGTCAACAAGTCCCGGGACCGCAACAAGGAGAACATGGACGCCATCGCCTAGAAGTCCGCAAGCTCGAGAACAAATTCTATGGTCTCGAGTTCCATCACATCGTCCGCGACAACAACGTTGCGGCGGACGTCCTCTCGAAGCTCGGATCCACCCGCGCCCAAGTACCCGCGGGTGTCTTCGTCCATGAGCTTCACGCGCCATCCATCCCGGAGCCGCGCCACCGACCACCGCCCCGGCCCATCAACCACCGGGCAGAGGTCATGATGATCGACGTGGACCGGAGGCAACCCTTCATCGACTACCTCGGCCGAGCGAAGGTCCCCCCCGACAAGAACGCAGCCCGAACAACTCGTCCGCCGCGCCAAGTCTTACGTCCTCGTCGGCGACAACCTTTACAAGCGAGGCGCATCTTCCGGAGTACTCATGAAGTGCGTCCCTCGCGAAGAAGGCAAGGACATCTTGGAGGAGATCCACAAGGGCGTCTCGCGGCAACCACGCGTCCCTCCCGCACGCCGGTCGGCAAGGCCTTCCGCGAGCCTTCTACCGGCCCACGGCCACGGGCGATGCCGAGGAACTCGTCGAAGGTGCCAAGGATGTCGGTTCTTCGCCAAGCAAGCAACACGTCCCCGCCTACAAGCTAGTCACCATACCGCCAACCCGGCCCTTTGCCCGCCGGGGGCTCGACATGATTGGGCCACCGCCAACCGCGCCGGGGAGGATTCAACAGGGTACCGGTGGCTATCGACAAGTTCACCAAGTGGATCGAGGTCAAGCCGGCCACATGCCCCAAAGGCCGACAGAGTACTCGACTTCGGATGAACTCGTGCACCGCTACGGGCTACCCCACCGCATCATCACGGACCACGGGGTCCAACTTCAACAACCACCGCCCGGGAGTACCGCGAGAACAAGCGGGATTGACGTCGGATACGTCTCCGTCGCCCATCCACGGCCAACGGACAAGTCGAGCGCGCCAATGGGATGGTGCTCGACGCCCTCAAGAAGCGGCTACACGACGCCGCTAACTCAAAAGGGGGCAAGTGGATCAAGGAACTACCCAACGCACTGCGGGGGCCGCGGACTCAACCATCCAAGCCAACGGGGCAATCCCCCCTACTTCTCGGTCTACGGCTCCGAAGCCATCCTCCCCGCCGATGTCATATGGAACTCGCCGGCGGTGGAGCACTACGACGAAGGCGTCTCGGAAGACGACGCAGACGAGTTGATATCGACAACCTCGAAGAAGCTCGCTGTGCCGCCCTAGTCCAATCAGCAAGGTACCCGGAGGGTATCCGACACTACCATGATCGCAACATCAAGGAACGCTCCTTCAACGTTGGAGATCTTGTCCTCCGCCGTATCCAGAACACGGAAGGACTTCACAAGCTCGGCTCCCCTCGGGAAGGGCCCTTCACCGTGGCTAAGGTGACCGGCCAGGCTCCTACCGCCTCCAAACACTCGAAGGCGAAGAAGTCAACAACTCGTGGAACGTCGACCGGCTCGTCGATTCTACGCCTAGTCTATACGACTACTGCGGGGGTTCAAGTCTACACGGCTACATCAACACCCCTTGCCGCGGACGACCCTCCGGTCCCGGCTCCAAGTCTCGGACTACTCTCCTCCGAGTCCGGCCCGTGCGGCCGCCTACGGACTCGGGCCGCAACGAGCATCAAGGACTCTAGCGGCGGTCTACCAAGAGACCACACTCCAAGATCCGGCCCGCACGGCTACTTACGGATCGCGATCCGCCCTACACGGCTACCTACGGATCACTCATCGTAAGCGGCTACCCGCTCCGGTACTACTCCGGCGTAAGCGGCCTTCGGTCCGGCGACTACTTGTAATTACGGCCCCGGCCACCCTGTGTGTACTTCTTCGGCAATAAAGCTTGATTGTTTATCAACTTCTTTACCGTCTACTCCCCGCTTCGGGACCACTAAGCCGAGTACTACTACTCGCACCTACTCCACAATGGGCGCTCCGCACTCGAGATCGCGGTTACGAGTACTCATTGATGGAACATCACATTTCATTGATATATGAAAAAGTTCATTACAACCGTTTCCTATACAACTACGGCTACTAGCTATCTATGCGAGGGCTACCGGAGGTTCAACTTATCGGCTACCGCTCCGCGATGGGAGCCATCTCGCTCCGGAAGCAACTCGCGCTACCGCTCATCCGAGCCGGTTGGCGGCTACCCCCGCCGGCGACTACCTCCACGGGGCCTTCGGGAAGTACGACTTCATGAAGGCCGGCCACTTCGGGATTGACTTGGCCATGTGCTTCACATAGGCGGCCAGCCGGCTTGGCGCCTCACGAAGTCGATCCGCCAACGGAGCGATCTTGGGGCCGCCCAGGTGCAGCACCAGGAGCCTCGCGATCGGGAGGGCAGCCTCTTCAAGGTCTTTCAGCTGGGCCCGGAGCGCCTCGCAGTCTTCGTTCAACTTCTGCAAAGATTTGTAGCAGTTGACGAGGTCTCTATCAGATGCAATTCGCAACTCCATGTGCTTCTCGCACTCGAAGGCCAGCTCCTTGTAGTCGAGTTCAAGTACCTGGCGGGCTTCTTGCTCCCGGTAGAAGAGATTCTTCATGCTGATCTCTGAGCCCTTCAGTCGCTCCACCTGGCCTTCGAGTTCTGCAACACCGGAACACAACAACGGGTCAGAGCTTGATGACTCGCAGCAAGTACCCGACAAGTCAAGAGACATACCTTTATTCTTGTTGCGGAGGCTTTTGTTCTTCCGCACCAGCTCGTCGCCCTTCGCCTGCAAGTCCATCACATCGTTGTGGTACTTGGCGAAGGCGGCGTCAAGCTTCGACTGCATGGCGGCCGTGTGCTTCCTCGACTTCATGAGCTGCTCCTCCAAGGCTTCAGCTCGCAGTACCGTGTCACCGTAGCCTTGCAGCAGATTCGACTTCTCGCGGGATCGCTCCGCGACGTCCTGCAAAAGACAAGTTCAAGTCAAGCAGAGTACTCAACGTAAAGGGCTGACTACTAGGGAGGCGACGGCCACGTACCTTCATCCACTGTTCGGCTCGCCGCATCGCCTCCAGATGCTGCGCCAACACCGCCGGCTCGACGAGATCGTCGGCAAGCGCCTCAATCCAATCCCGCCACGGCTACTCGGCGTAGCCTCCGTCATTGGCGCCGAGCGGATAGGCTCCGCGTCCTGGATCTCGGGAGATCGGATCGCCACCTCCAGGGCAACCCCTGGCGACGTGGTAGCCGCCTCCTCCTCGGCGGACTTCTCGGCGGCTTCCCCCAAGGGCTCGGGGGCTCCCACCGCAGCCTCTGGGGCCTCTGGTGTCAACTCCTGCATGGGTACCCCTGCAGGGATGTCACCCCCTTCAGCGCCTGTCACCAAGGAACACGCGCATCAGTATCTACGACTACTCTTTTTGGGGCTCTATAGCTTCAGGAGGAGTACTCACCTTCGACTACGACCGCCTCTGGCAGCGGCGCTTCGGCAGCTGGGGGCTCGGTCGCGACTTGGGCTTCTGGAGCGGGCTCCTCGACGAGCGGCGCGGCCTTTTCCGCCTCTGCTGCCGTGGGCTCCTCTCCGTCCCAGCTCAAGTCCGTGGATTTTCTGCACAAGTATCCACAGAGGGTCGTCAGATAAAATCGACTACTACAATGAGTACTACTCATGAAGGCGTGGTACTTACAAGCTCGACCGGACGATAGTCACGGCCGGAGCACCGAGGATGCTGGCGATATCGACCAGTCCACCCTCGGCGGGCGTTTCTTCCTCCGCCTCTCCGACTACCGCCTCCTCCACGGCGGCGGCGGCCGGCGCGCAGGTTTCTCGCACCCCCGCGGCTTCCACCTCTTCAGCGGCGGCGGCCGCGGGTACTCTGCTCCCTTCTGGGGCAGGGGGCTGGCGCTCCAGCCGCGCCGGGAAGTTCATCGACGGGGGGGGGCTGGACTTCGGCTTCCAGCCGGTTCCCCCACTGTGGGCCACATGCCCTCATCGCCTTCCTCCACGGGCCCCGCTGGCGGCCTCTCCCGCACACAAGGACGACTACTCGTCAGCACTGTACTCGATCACCGGGTACTCGACTACTTTGCTCAAGATGACTTACCTCTGGAGGCGTGGTCTCTGAGACCTTCATCTTCTTGGCTACCCGCTTCTTGGAGGGGTTGCGCGGCTTCCTCGGCAGCGCAGCAAGGCTAGCCTCCGGGTGCTAGCCGGAGGGTCTTGGATGAGAGGTACATGAGGCAAGCCCGGACGGCTAAACCTCGACCGCACTCGGAAGCGGTCCTGCAGCCGTCTCCTCATCTTCTTCGTCATCGGAGGTATCCTCCACGATGACGGGATCGTCGTCGTCTCCGACTACTCGGCGCTCCTTCACCTTCTCCACCGCCGGGATCTCAATTCCGCTCGGTGGTGGCTGCGGCTCGGAGACAAACCGCTTCACATCATCCTGCGCGAAAGACACAAAAGCATCGCAACTCCGCTACAAGCACCTACTACTCGACGAGGCGGGTACGGCTACTTACCTCGTTGGGCGGGCGCGCGGCGAGTATTCCTCGACGGGGCACGCCGTGTACTCCGGCATGTCCTTGAAGATCCTCGACAACCTCTCGATGATGTCGTTGTCCTCAATTTCGCCCCCGGCATCCGCGACGTGTCGTCGTCGCCGGTGTACTCGAAGCCCATCGTATCCCGCGCCGGCGGCGGCCGGATGCGGCGCTTCATGAAACTGAAGGCCACATGTTCGGCCCTCAGTCCTGCATCCCGCGGGGTCTTGATGCGTGCCGGCAACTCCGGGAGCCGGATCCCCTCTTGCATGGTGGGTTCCGTGTTCCACCACTCTTGGTGCTTGGGCCGCCGTCCGCTCGGCTTCGGCGGCTCGGGATGGTGGTTCGTGGTGTAGAACCATCTCGTCTTCCGGTCCGTGTTGGAGTCCACGAGCTTGTACGCCGCAGTGCGCTCGGCGGCATCTTCCCTCAAGCGGATCCCGGCCCCTCCGACTACTGCGGGGTTGGAGGCGCGGGCCGGCGGCTTCACGCGGAAGAATTTCGGAAGAGAACCCGGTGTGGCTCGATCCCCAAGAATGCTTCGCGAGAAATGGACGAAGACAGAAGTGTGGAATATTCCGTTGGGGTTCAAGTTGAGGTACTCGATGCCGTAGTACCTGAGAAGCCCCTTGAAGAAGTCACTCGCTGGGAGCGCAAGACCGCGCTCCACGAAGCGCGAGAACATCGGGATCTCGTCTTGTGCTTTCTCCATCGGATAGGGATCTCCTGCGGCGGATCTCCACATATCGATCTCCTTCTCCCTGATGAACCCGCTGTTCAACAGGGTCAGCAAGTCTTCGGTCTTCACCTTCGACTTTTTCCACTCGCGGCTTGGGTCGCCGCGCGGTGGAGATGTGGGCGGCACCGCTCCGGCACCGGCCGCGGCAGCCCTCTCGCATGGCTCCTCTTCTTCCCCGCCGGCCTTCGACGTCTTCGACGGGGGACGGCTTCATCCTCCAAGTGCAAGGAGTCTTCACTCGCATACGCTTGGGGGGCTACCCTACAGCTTTCGGGTGCCGATGCGCTTGGATCTACTACGGCGGCGGCGCTCGCTGGAGTGGATCTACTTCAAGATTCAAGTGGCGAATGACTGCGGCTCACTTGGGTGAAAACCCTAAGGGTTTCGGCTTGTATTTATAAGCCAAAACGCCTCCGCAACGGGCGGCTGGATAAGTCCACGCGCGGCTGACTCAGCGGCTGCGCGTGACTCTTCGCATTCCACTAGTCGACGCGCCTCACCTCGGGGGCTCGGCTACTTCTACTCGACTACCTGGGACGCGGCTAGTCTCAAGAGCATCTCAGGACACATTCTCCAAGAAGACCCTTCAATTCGAGAGGAAGTACTCGACTCAAGGCTCGGGGGCTCCGTGCCACGTGTCTTTCGGTTTTTTCTCTCCGGATTTTTCGGGATTTTCTTGCCAAGACTTCGGATAGATCCTCAGCCAGAGCCCGCGGCTCGAGGCTCGGGGGCTACTCCACGTGGATTGCGGTTCTGCAGATCGCGTTTCCATAGCGGCTTCGGCTTCAAGACAAAGCAGGCTTTTTTGAAGACCTTCGAAGGCAGATTTCAAGGACGCTTGGGACTACTCGAGAAGACTTCAAGATTGCTCAAACATCGGTGGAGTACATTCCCGGCCTCGGGATGCTTCGACTACTCTTGAGGACTTTTGACTTGTAGCACTCGGGGACGCTTGAGGACTACTAGTTAAGGCCTTCAAGACTACTTGAAGCTAGCCTTCTCGACTACAAAGTACTCGAGGGCTTGTCGTATGGACCTCCCTGGGCCCACTACCTCGGTGGGTACCGGGACCGACTACTCGGTGGGCCCCTGGGACTACCCGGCTTGCGCTACACGGCACCTGAAGGCGTGGATCACAAGGACAACACAGGAGTAGTACTCGGTTAGGACTCTGTACACGTTCCGCACTGTGTAGAGGTCTCCCGGACGTACTCGACTAGTACTCCTTCCCTACTCCGACTTGTAACCCTGCCTCCCGGACTATATAAGGCGAGGCAGGGGCCGATCTCAGGATCACCTCATCCAATCTCAACTCACGGCGCACTATTGCACCTTCCTGTAATCGTGCCCTATCAATCCAGAGCTACGCAGCATACAGGACGTAGGGTATTACGCACCTCGCGGCCCGAACCTGTCTAAATTGTGTGCCACGTGTCTCTTCCTTCGAGTTACCGATCTCGGCGAGTCACATTCATCTACTTCGGGTACTCCCCGTAGTAGGTTGCCGGTCCAAAACACCGACACCGTCACCTCCTCGGATGTCTAGCTCTAAATCTTCAAATTGTGGCTGACAAATCTCCTCCACAGAAACCGAGGCATAGCCGGGTGGAACCAACATGTCGTGGCTAGTCTGTCGAGGAAAATGCGCAAAAGCACTTCCGTACGCCACCTGCATTGTGATGTTGCCGAATGGCTTGTGCAGCTCACATGGGGTGCACCGACAAAGAAAACCTATCAGATATTGTTGGTTGTCATTGTTAACACCAAAATTTGGTAAGGAGTATGACATGTGGGTCCGATTCGGAAAAGAGTCCGTCCGATGGAAGGAAAGATATCTTCGGAGATTTTCGGCGAAGGATCCGCGGTCGGCTATCCGCTCCCGGTTCGGCAAAGGAACAAGAGAGCTGATTTTGCGGGATTGGACGGTGACGTGGCTCGATCGGAGGAAGCGAATGGATGGATAGGCGATCAAGTTTAGTTAGGCAATGAATCCATTCGCAGTTGTAATCGGCGGGGTATAAATACGATCCCCCGGATGTATGTAACAAAAAACACGTTCATTCCTCAATACACACCGGCCTTACGCCAAACCCTAGAGTCCTTTGTCGTGTCGTCGAGTTCTTCGAGAGGACCAATCGATCCGTCGACCTCCGTGAGTACCGGCAACCTTGTATCATGTCTAGTATCATGCGGTGGATTTAGATTTGATGCAAGTAGTCTTGTTACCATGCTTCGTGTCACGCGGTAGATTCAAGCTTGGTTCAAGAGGGTTTCTTGTTAGATCATGAGCCATGCGGTAGGCTAAGGTCTAGCTCGAAGCTAGTTATCGGCTCTATTGGATTTTGGCAAGATCCAATAGATTCATTAAGTTACCCCGTGTTATCATGAGTTTTACTTTATGTTTTAATTCATGTAATACACTTTTGCCCAATCTAGATGGGTTTGGATCGGCTTTTCTCCTTTTAAGATCCGTGCAAGAGCAGGTTTCGTGTCTTTGACGCGTGGATCTCGTGCTCTCCGATAGCCGAAGCCGAATCGATCTAGGTTGTCACGTGTTGCGGGTTCAAGCTTGCTTTGTTAGTATAAATCTTGAAAGAGCCGGGTATCATGCGGTAGATGCAGGTTTTTGGGTTGCTTTGGAGCTAGTCATCCGGTGGATTAGATTTCCGATTCAGCCTGATAGATTTATTCACGTGGTAATGTTTGTTCCTTCTTCATGGACCCCGAATCGGTTGTTCAGCTGCATTCGGTTATATCTTCACGAGTAGATCACGTGCGTTATTTATGTTTTAAAAGACGTATGCTTCTAGCTTTCCATATTTAGGTTGTATCATGCGGTGGATAGATCTATTTGTGGAAAGTGGTGCGTTCTTTCATGCAAGTTGTATCATGCGGTGGATAGATTTGCTTGACGTCGTGCCCGACGGATCTTAAAGTAATTAGACATGCGGTAGACTAATGCTTTGGATCTATGCATGCTTATTTTAATACATGATCATGTTCGTGTTTTACTTCATTTAATGTTAATCTTCATTGAGGATCGGTCATGGCTTTGCACATGCATCCGTGTTTATTCAAAGATCGATCGTTGTCATGCTTACGTCATCCATTCGGCAATGTTCTTTTTTCCTTCATGGTTACCCGAATGGTTGTGGTTCTTTGACAGGTAGCTTCGCATAGCTACATGTCGTCTTGCTTGGCTTCTTAGCCGTAAATATGGAACTGCACTGGTACCACCGGTAGGTTCCAAGCTTTGGTATTTAACTGTTTTATCTTTTGTTAATTTTCGGGAAAAATTGAGCGGCACGTCACTCTCTCTCTCGCGCGTGCGAAGCTAAGCTTTTCGGCTTTTGTGTGATTGGCGCCGAGTGCGCATTTTGCGTCAACACACTTTTTGGCACGCCCGGTGGGACAATACACTCGAACTGGTTCGGGATGCCCGAGATCACGGACCTCCTGGATGTCGGCATTGAGGAGCTTTCTCTCCGCAGCAAAGCATCGGCGGCTCGTAGACGCCGTGAATCGGTTTCAACAAAAGTGTCTCATGTCATTCAAGAAGAATCGAAGTGGTGTACCATATCCGAAGAGTGGCGCCGCGAGTGCTTGTTGCCGGGGAGACCGACGCCACGACCCAACAAGAAAAATAGGAATGCGCGCGGATCTTCCGGGAATCGGTAGACAACATGCTCACCAAGCACAACCAAGCTTTCCTCGGGTCGCTCCAACGAGATGATGGTGGCCCTCTTTGGCCGGGCGCGGGGGCGGGCGTTTGGAAAGACGTACACCGGAAAGAGCACCGCGGAGCCGGGTGAATCAAGCTCTCGGCCGCCGCCGGGGGCCGGTGCGGCGGCCTCCTCCTCGAGCTCCGGGAGCGAGACATTCCAACCTCCTCCGCGGGCGCGGGGGCGGCCGGTTCGGCCTCCGCGCAAGCTTCGGGGAAGTTAACCAATCCCGCCGCCACCACGGAGCAAAGCACGGGTCGGCCCGTGCAACGGCCGAATCCGTACCGGCCTACGTACGGAGACCTAGCGTTCGGCTCACACGGGGCCCCACTTGACCCCCGGTCGAAGAATAGCTCCGTCAACCAGCGGCTCCCGAGAAGAATTTGTACGGCGGTGGCTATCATGAAGTGGGAAATTACGGGGCGTTCGACGCCTTCCCGCACCCGGGGGTACGCGCGGCTGCGGGCGCTCGGGGAGGAAGATGCCCTAGCACGCAAGATGGCCGAATTGATGCGAGAATCGGTTCGGCCTCAAGCCAAGGATGCGGGGCCCCACCTACGAGCCGCCGTTCCCGAGTGGTACTATAACGTGCTCCTCGCCGCCAAGGGTAAAACCGCCGACGGAATTCACAAAGTTCTGCGGGCGGGACGAGACAAGCACGGTCGAGCATATCGCTCGTTATCTCATGCGGCGGGGGAATGTTCGGCCGAAGAGACGTTCGGGGTTCGCTACTTCCCCCACCTCGGCCGACGGGTCCGGCTTTTCGGTGGTTCTCGTCCTTGCCGCCCGAGTCGGTGGCCAGGTGGAAAGATTTGGAGCGTAAATTCCACGCTCATTACTTCAGCGGCGAGTTCCGAGAAGAAGTTGATTGATCTCGCCACCCACGAAGCAAAGGCACGGTGAAACACCGCCGGGAGTTTCGAGAAGATTCGAGAGAAGTCAAGGGCATGTGCTTCTCATTGAACTTGCCGGACGATCGGTGGCCGATATGGCCGTCGCCGGGATGTTACCGGCCGTGCGCGAAAAGCTATTTGGGATGGAGTTTGAAAACTTAGGCCAAGCTGTCGCGAAGTTATCCTTGATGAGCAATCGGGCATATGGCCTCAAGAAGGACCCCAAGTTTGGCAAGGAAGCACGACATCGCCGATATCTACAATCAATTCTTGGACAAAGCTGATTTGTGCGAGGATTTCGACGAGGAATTGGAGGTAGGCTGCAGCAGAAATCTTGTGGGGTAAAGAGCCCTTGACAATGAATCAGCGGTGGGTCAGGCAGACCAAAGGAACCTACGACTTCGACATCACAAAGGCTGATAAGTTGTTTGAGCTCTTGGTAAAGGAAGGCCGAATCAAGGCGCTCGAAGGGCACTCTATGCTTCGGCTTTGATGGAGTCAAAGCGAAACGTTACTGCGGCTTCCATGACAGGGACTCGCACTCCATCAACGATTGCAGGGTCTTCAGGATGAGGATCCAGAAGGCTATCCAGGAAGGGCACCTCAAGTTCGATAACAAGATGAAGCTGGATGGCCACCCCTTCCCCGCGAGAACATGCTCGGCTTCTCCATCAACGCGATAACGGCCGAAGAGAAAGGGAAAGTCAAGGTCCCGACCTCGGCCGGGTCCAAACAAGATGGATCGGTTGACCCGAGCGCCGGTGACCCTAGAGCAAGTGCAGGGCGACGCCCCCGCGTTCTCAAGAGCCACATCGAGATTGGGGAATCGTCCAAGCCTAAGCCCAAGGTGACGTCACGCATTCTCCTCAACAAATGGCAGCGTCAGATGGAAAAGGAGCGCTACCAAAAGCGTCGTCACGAGGAGGAGCAGCGCAGGGCTGAAGAGGATGCGCGCGGATGGAATCGGGGAACGAGCACGCGCGCGAGCGGGGAGCGCGCCCACTGGGGATGCGCCTTCTTCAGGCACTGCTGGAATGAGGGCCTAAAGCTGCCCACATTAAGGAAGCGTCCCGAATGCGGCGACGGATATGCCGAGTACGGGCGAGAAACGCGCAATCGCCGATCCGTCCATGAAAGACTTGGAAGGATTCACCCAAATGGGGATCGGCGGCAAAAAATTGAGGTTATAGACCACCCCGAGGAAACGCCAAGCTGATCTCGGGTGGGGCCGACCGAGGAGGAGGACGAAGATGTATACGTGCGGCGAGAAGGGGCAATGGTGCCCACCCGGTCTACGCAAGAGCCGAAGAGGCGGGTCCAACGCTTGAGGAACCGCGAGATGAAACAAGCCGGGATCCGGACAAGGCGAAGTGGCGCCCCAAGGACCGGGCCGGAAGGATCGAAGCGTCCGGCCCCCGCATGCATGGTATACTTCCCGCCAAACGAGTTCATGGCTCCCGCTAACCGGGTGATGCGGGAAGAAGCTTCCTTTGACGACGAGCAACCCGAGGAGATGATGGCGCGAACTCGGTGCTTGCCAAGCGAGGCCATCTTCGACAAGCCGGCCAAGAATCGCCACATGAGGCCGCCGTACTTGAGGGGGGTACGTCAATGGCAAGCCATTGACCAAGATGTTCGTCGACGGTGGCGCGGCGGTCAACGTAATGCCGTACACCACCTTCGGGAAGCTTGGCATGACCCCGAGCGATCCGACACCAACAAGCATCATCCTAAACGACTTCGCCGGAACCCCTCAGACACCAAAGGATGCGCTCACGTGGACTTGATGATCGGGTCCAAGACGTTGCTCACTACCTTCTTCGTCATCGAAGGGAAGGGAGCCTACGACGCTGCTTGGGCGGGACTGGATCCACGCCAACTGCTGCGTCCCATCCACTATGCATCAACAGCTGATCCAGTGGGTGGACGATGAAATCGAGGTCGTCCAGGCGGATGACTCCGTGAGCGTGGCTAACATGGAACCAGCCTTCTGGGAGTATCAAGGCATCGATTGCTTCTCAGGGAAGGACTGGGGAGAAGGTCCTGTTGAACCTGTCAGCAGTGACCAACAGCCGATTCAAGCAGTCGGCTCTTACAGTAATTTTTAATGGAGAACCCCGTGGATGGCACTGATGGCAAGCTGGGACGAGGATTCATGTCGGCCGATAAGCTGGAGGAAGTTGACATTGGAAGCGGTGACAAGCCAAGGCCGACGTTCATCAGTGCAAATTTGCAGCCAGACTTCAGGGGGAACTTAATTGAGCTTCTCAAAGAGTATAAAGATTGCTTCGCCTGGGATTACTCGGAGATGCCTGGATTGGATCGATCCATCGTCGAGCACCGGTTGCCAATCAAGCCTGGTTTCAAGCCATATAAGCAACCGCCCTGGAAAATCTACAAGGATGAAGTATTGGCCGATGTGAAGAAAGAAATCGAGAGGTTACTTGACGCAAACTTCGTTCGGCCCTGCAGATATGCGGAGTGGATTTCTAACATCGTCCCGTGTATAAGAAAAATGGAAAAATGAGAGTTTGCATAGACTTCGGGGACCTAAACGTAGCTACTCCCATGGATGGATACCCGATGCCTATTGCCGATTTGCCGATTGACGCCGCCGCCGGGCACAAGGTGATTAGCTTCATGGATGGCAACGCGGGATACAATCAGATCTTTATGGCGATAGAAGACATCTCGAAGACGGCCTTTAGATGTCCTGGTCATATAGGCCTATTTGAATGGATCGTCATGACATTTGGGTTGAAAAATGCCGGTGCAACCTATCAGCGGGCCATGAATTATGTTTTTCATGAGTTGATCGGCAAGACCGTGGAAATCTACATTGACGACGTGGTGATCAAGTCCTTAAGTCATGACACCCATCTGAAAGATGTGAAGAAGACCCCGGAATGCACCGGAAGCATGGCTCGAAGATGAATCCAAACAAGTGTGCATTTGGGGTGTCAGCTGGAGAGTTCTTGGGGGTTCTTGGTCCACGAAGGAGGGATTGAAGTTGGCAAAAAGAGCATGAAAGCCATTGATGAAGTCGTTCCTCCAACCAACCTCAAGGAGTTGCAATCACTGCTCGGCAAGATCAACTTTGTGAGAAGGTTCATCTCAAATTTATCACAGAAGGTGTTGCCATTCTCTCCGTTGCTTGAAGCTAAAGAAGGATCAGAAATTCACATGGGGCGACGAACAACAAAAGGCTTTCGAGGAAATCAAGCAATACATGAAGGAGCCGCCGGTGCTGGTTCCTCCTCAGCTGAACAAGCCTTTCAAGTTGTACGTGGCGGCCGATACCCAAACTATTGGATCGGCCCTTATTCAAGAATTCGAAGGGAAGGAACGGGTAGTAGCTTATCTTAGCCGAAAACTACTTGATCCTGAAACCAGGTATTCGGCTATAGAAAGATTATGTCTTTGCGTATACTACTCGTGTACAAAGTTTCGGCACTACTTGTTGAATGCCGAATGCACTGTATACTCGAAGTTTGATGTGATAAAACATATGTTATCTATGCCAATTTTGAACGGTCGGGTTGGCAAATGGATTTTAGCTCTATCAGAATTCGAGTTGAAGTTCGAATCGGCAAAGGCCATCAAAGGTCAGGTCATTGCCGATTTTATAACTGAACACCGTGACCCTTCGATTGATCTGCTTGAAATTACCCCATGGGCTTTATTCTTTGACGGGTCATCATGTGGCAAAGGTGGGGGAGTAGGGATCCTACTAATTTCGCCCGGAGGTGAGATGTTTGAATTCGCCATTCCTATACAACCCACCGTCACGAATAACCGGGCCGAATACGAAGCACTACTTCGAGGGCTTCAATATTTGAGAGAAGCCGGGGCCGTCTCGGTTGAGATCTATGGAGATTCGAATTGGTAATCAAGCAATTGAACGGCCGGTACGAGTGCGAAGTGAGGCGGCGAGGAGTTACTACGAGGAATGCGAGAGAAATCTTGAAGGGCTTTCCACCGGTAACCCTACAAGCACATTCCTAGAGAACATAACGAGGAAGCAAACAAGGCGGCTCGAGCGCCTCCGGTTATAAAGAGAGCCGAGAAGCATTTCTTTGCAGAGGTGAGCGCACGGGGACGGATCTTACGAGAAGATGATTGGAGGAAAGAGATCGTTGATTATTTGAGAGATCCATCCCGAAAAGTCTCTAGGAAGCTCGGTACAAGGCAATCAAGTTCGTTCTTCCGGATAACAATTTATTCTATAAATCATTAGATGGAGTATCGCTGCGATGCCGGGTCCGAAGAAGCCAAGAACATGATGAGCGAGGTGCACGATGGGATATGTGGAGCGCACCAATCGGCCTATCGGATGAAATGGGTTATTAGGCAAGCTGGATGCTTTTGGCCGACGATATTGGAGGATTGCTTTGAGTATTACAAGGGGTGTCAAGATTGCCGAGAGGTTCGGGAATATTCAAAGAGTCCCCGCATCGGCATTGAATCCCATCATCAAGCCATGGCCATTCGGGGGCGGGGTATAGACTTGATTGGCCAAATTAATCCACCATCTAGCAAGGGGCATGAGTTTGTGCTTTTGGCTACGGATTACTTCACCAAATGGGTCGAGGCAATCCCACTCAAGAAGGTGACGTCGTAAAACATGATCGAGTTCGTCAAGGAGCACATCATCTATCGATTTGGGATTCCTCGGACGATTACCACCGACCAAGGGGCACAATTCGTGTCATTGGAATTCGGAGATTTTGCCGAAAGCATGGGAATCAAATTATTTAACTCCTCACCATATTACGCCCAAGCTAATGGTCAAGCGAGAGGCTTCTAACAAGATCATGATCAAGCGATACGAAAAAAGATCGACCGAAGCCGAGGAAATGGCATTCGGTACTCAGTGAAGCGCTGTGGGCTTACCGAATGGCCCCCCATGGAGCCACAAAGACTTCTCCTTACGAGTTGGTTTACGGGCATCACGCGATCCTGCCCTGGGAAATGCAATCAGAGTCAAGGAGAGTAGTGCTGCAAAACGATTTGAGCTCCAAGGATTACAGTGGCCTAATGATGGATGAATTAGAAGATTTGCATATGATCCGTCTCAGGGCCCTGGAGAACATCGAGAAAAACAAGCTGCGGGTCGCCAAATACTATAACAAGAAAGTAAAAGTAAAGCAATTCGCAGAAGGCGATCTAGTTTGGAAAGCGCTACTGCCGATTGGAACTAAATACAGTGAATTCGGCAAATGGTCCCCTAACTGGGAGGGGCCTTTTCGTGTGGTCAGATGCGTTCCTGGTAATGCATACATATTGAAAACTTTGCTAGGAGAGGAGTTTTCCGCCGCAATAAATGGAAGATATCTGAAGAAGTATTATCCTAGCATTGAAATCGATCGATGATTATACACATCTGACACAGAAACAGCCGGCGCTCAAGGATGAGGCCGCCTTTAGAACAAAAATCCATGAACAAAAGAAAATGGCCAGTGCCTGATGCATTGCCCTTAGCTCGATACTACACTACAACCGGTTTCTTGCGGGATTACACATGGCAGCCCTGAAGGTCAAGTCCCCTAAGGGAGGGAAGCAGAAGGCGTGGAGAAAGAAGCGAAAGTATGATTCAATCTTTTCTTTACTTCTTCGGCGTCGCTCCCTCTTCGGTTGTTCCGGGACCACCGTGACGGCGACTTGGAACGCACGAGGGTGACCACGGTTGGCGGCCTCTACCAAGCTATCCCAGGCCGCCTTCAGGTTGCTGTACCTGTCAGAGACATCTGGATCAAAAGAATCAAGGTTAGGGGCAAGAAATCCAGATGCAAACATAAAAGGGGACAGAAGCGTTTACCTCCTACTAGCGCTTCCAGCGCCATGCGACGCTCGCGTTCGGCTTGGCAGCGGACGGACATATCCCTGAGGTCACGCTCCAGGTGCCGGGCACGGCGGCGCAGCTGATGAATGGCCCTTTGCTCAGGCGTGGCATCCTCCGCCTCAGGAGAAGAATCGGAGGAGATGTACTCAGGAACATCTTCGGTTCCGATGACTTCTTCAGGAAGCAAATCGAGGCTGAAAGAGGCAGAGGAAAACATGAAGCGCAAGATCAAGCAGAAGGACAAGGAGCAGATCAAGAAAGAACTCACTTCCGAATCGTACGCTTCCTTGACGAACCGCTCCCCGAGGCCGTTTACCCTTGTCCATGGCGTTGAGGTTTTTTCTTCTAGCGACAAAGGAAGAGACGAGAAGCGATGGAGGAGTGTGCGAGTGGATTTGCGAGCACCCCACGGGCTATTTTATTGACCAAGGGGGCGCATTGGGAGTGATGATTCAGCGGCACACACTTTGTTGGAATACCAAGCGGCGGGGGTTTCCACCGAGTGCGAAGGGTTTTCTTTTGAACGGTATTTACGGATTGCCGAATTGGGATCCTTTGTGGGTTTTGCGCCGAGGGGTAGTCGTTTGCAAGCGTTCGGCTAAAGACAGTTCCCGGATGCATTCAAAGAGGACAAATTCACGGATGCAAATGCAAAGGGAAATATCACGGAACAAATGCGAGATTCCAAAAGTTCATCATATATTGCCGACATTTACACATCCCTAGTACAATCTAGTCAAAGAGTCCGTTCGGCACGGAGCGGGGATGGGTAATTTCGGCAATGGCGTCGCCATGGCCGTCGAGGCGCTCCCGAGATGAGCTCGATCTCGTCGATATCCTCCGGCGCGCCGCCACGGAAGCCACGCGGCTCGGTGGAATAGTCGACGTCCGTATGCGTCGCCATCGCAGCCGGGCCCAAGGTGGTGCCCAAACGAACGCCATGGACGGCCACCTCGTCGATGCGGCGCTCCACCGCGGCCGGGCGCTCCGCCGGCGTGTCGCCGTGAGCGTTCACCTTCTCCGCCGGTTGCTCTACCGGCGTCTTTAGGCGGGTTGAGCTCGGCATCACGGGCCGCAAAAGACAAACAAGAAGGGATTAGCATCAAAGGCCGGGCCGAATCAAGAATCGAGCCATACCATCGATGGCCTCCACGGTGCTTCCGCTGGTCCTCCCATTCTAGTTCGGCCACGCCCGCTTTTTGGAGACGTCCTCCGGCTCAAGACGGGACGCCTCTAACTCCTCCTTGAAGCGAATAGCGTCGCTTCCCCCGTACGGCACCGGGGAGTGGCCATCGGACTCCGAAGAGTCGTCAGGGAGGGGCTGATTGGCCGGCGCGCGGGGGCGGATTCCACCGAATCAACTTCGAAAAAGGGAGATGATTGTCAAGGCAAAAGAAGATCAAAAAGGAAGATCGACGAGGAGAAATTGATGATCATCACCGCCTGCGCGCATTAGCGCCGCTTCTCTCGGCCTCGTCGGAAGCGCGGCGGCGATTGAGGCGGCGCACCATTGCGGTTTGGGGATGTGCCTCGTTTACAAGAAGACCAAAGATTGGCAAAGATTCGAGAGCTAAAGGCCCGATGGAGAGCTAGGGGCACCTATGGCAACATTTATAGGCCCGGCGGGGTAATCGTGGCTTCGAGTCGTGGTTGTGGATTGTGGCGCACGTCCCAATAAAATCGGAAGGCGGAGAGATTTCTGGACCGGCCCCGCCGGCGGGTCGTTTGGAGTTCTAAGCTGGGCCGTGCACAAGTCGATTGGTT
Organism: Cenchrus americanus; assembly: GCA_947561735.1. NCBI lineage: Eukaryota > Viridiplantae > Streptophyta > Magnoliopsida > Poales > Poaceae > Cenchrus > Cenchrus americanus. The sequence continues at coordinate 81,683,302 of OX387240.1, forward strand.
CGGCTAAAGGAACTCAAGGTATCGTTCGGGAGTTAGCGTTTCACTACCGAATGGGTCGTTCGGCATCACATCTCAAAGTACGCCAAGGAAAGGAAACAAATCGCAAAGGAAATATTACAAGAACGACCAGTTCAGGTATACATCAATAAGGACAGTCAAGCATTAAGGAGTTTTGCGAGTGCATGACGAACATTGGATACTATCAAGTGGGAATTGTCCAAGATCTCCTGATAGTCCTTTTGGGCATCGATAAGTCGTAAGCTCGCATCGCATTGCTTTACTCTGGTAACAGCCGATTCTGCCTCCGCTTCGGTCTTTGCTATTAATCCAGGGAGATCGGCTATTTTCTTCTGGTCAATCTCCATCTCCGCTGACAGGCTTCTCAATTCCGCCTCTAGAGCAGCCTTTCTGGCGACTTTCAGATCGTAAGAAGCTTGCAGGTCAGCCAAGGCATCCTTATGGCTTTTTGCTTGGGATTGTATCCCGTTCATGGCCTGTTCAGCATCAGTTTTCTCCTTTTCAATGGCCGAGCGGGAGCGCAATTTCCTCCAAGTGCGCCTCAAGGGAACATAAAAGGGCTCTAAGTCGTAGACGGACGACGAAAAAGCTCGATGTCATCGGGAAGTTTGCGACTAATGGGCTCAAACATCTCTTCAAAATGGCGAAGATCATTGAGCTGATCCTGAACGTCTTTTTCTAGCCAGGCTGCAATTTCTTTGAGTTTGAGCAACACCTCGTCTGGCAACGGCTGGTTTATTTCTTTCATCACATCGGCAGTTGATGGGCCCTCTGATGGCAAGCTCGATGATGACGGGGCGTGATCCTGAAAACAACACTGCCGAGGTGAGAATGCTAGCATCAAGGTATCAAGATTAAGAGCGGAATCGGGCACCTCATGAGTGGTTTCTTGAGCGGGAGCAATCGCGGACGGAAGAGGCGTCCGAGTAGAGCCGAAACTTCCAAGTCGGGGAGATGTCGATGCGGCCATCGGTGACTCGTGAGTTTCGGGCCGGTGAAGAATTGGATCCTCCTCTCGTTGGGTTGGTCATTGTCGCTTGACCGATAGGCGATGGCATCCCGGGGGAATTTGGTGGCTCCGGTTCGGTTGGGAGATTCATCTCCGGAGAACGTCTCGCTTCCGCAGAGGGTGATGAAGATGAGATCTCTACCGGGATGGACAATTCAACCCCGGAAGGGCTCGCCTGTTGAACCACCGGAACATCTACAAGCGGTTCTCCCACGGTTCTTCGCAAATGTCCAATTGAAGGGATAAGTGCCGGTGCTCATCCTTAAGAAAGAACAAGACAAAAGTTATACCAGTGGGTGGAGCATTGGCAGGTGCTGGTTCTGAAGAATGTTGGGCTCTGGTCTGAAATACACAATGATATGATCCATCAAGAACAGAGTGACCCAGTAATCAAGAAGGTAAAGGAGTTTACCTCAACCAGTACTTTCTTGACAGTTCTCCTCCTTTTAGCGCTTGGAGGGGGAATCGGATGCGGACCTTGCCTCCTGTCAACAAAGCAAGGCTAGAAAGGCTGGGATCGGTGGTAGCATACCCGTCCATCGGTTGGCGTAGGGTTGTGGATTTAAACCCCGTGCTTTGAAATTGGGCCTTCGGCATTATAAGTTATTACCCCGGCTCGAGGGGCAGTGCGTGTTCGTGGACAAAAGATGAAGGTCAAAACCATGAATGGAGAAGGAGTGCTTGATCTAAGGGTTCATTGTGTTACCTCCGAAGTCGGCGGGGAAATCGAGGCACCAGTGCACGGACGAACACATGAACAGAGTTCACTAAAGATGTGGTCATGGAATTCTTGCCACCATGAATTGAAGGTGGGGTGAGCTATGGTTGCGGGCACAAAAGGACATGTGTAGACAAGTGGGACTACACACATAGTTAAAAACTCGCTACACGCATCGGTTCTTTGATTTCCTCCCTGGGCTTGAGGAATTCATGCGAAACAATCTAGGGGGCATCCGGCCGCATCCAAGCTGCCTGGCCATTACATTAGGCTGGTAGTACTCATAAGTGCTGGCATTCTGCCTCCCTCCATTGAATTCGGCCGGTAATATGCATGGGCGGATTATGATATTGAAGATTTCCAAGAATCTCCCATCTTGATGGCCGGGCTCAAAGGAGAACTCGACGGGGAAGGTCAGAGTGTCATAGCCTAGATAAGGGAGCCAAAGAGGGTTGGGGAAGCCTTTGAAGAACAACTCGAGAAGCCGGGTGATGTCCTGTCGGACGATAACGATTGAAGCCGCTTCTCCATAGCTTTGGCATCCTCTCGGTGACTTGAAGCTCTCCTTCGGGGGGATTGGACCGGGGGAAGAACCCGGAGTTCAAGTCGACGCCTACAATCTGATGCATGTGAAGCTGCAGCCAAATTTGAACAAACCACCAAGGGCCATTGACGCACGCTATCCTCTCGGTCGGTATACATTTGGGTAACTGTCTGATGAAGCATATGGTATACACTGCCCAAGAGGAATTTTCCCAGAGGAAGGCGATTGCCACTGGCCAGATGGATCGCCATTGCGATATGATTCAGAGTGGGTTCGTTGGCCTTGCCACAGAAGACAAATCTACATAACCACATGTTCAAAAAGGCTCTATATTCAACTTCACCAAGGGGATTATCTCTCATGTGTTTCGAAATATATTGTTTGTAGCCATTCCCTGGCTTTACCCCTGTCTGGCGTGAGGAATTTTTGAAATTCCAAGGCTGAACAGACCCGGTGATGTCAAGGCCGGTGATCATGTACACATCGGCCAAAGTTGGAGACATTGGGCCATGCCCAAAAAGGAAGGCGTTGACGCCATTTGACCAGAAGTGGCACGCGGCTATCAGAAGATCTTCATTCTTGGGTGTTTCGGCCTACGGATAACTCCAGACATTGAGCAATGCGGAGAGTATCCAGATTGGTCAATCCACTCTTATCCGCAAGAATCCTACGGTACCAAGTCTTCCAGCCTGCGATTGGGGGCAAAGGCCAGTTCTTGAACGCATCTTGCCACTGAGGAGGTGGAGATAAAGCTACCTTGAAAGGGATTCTCTGAGATTCAGCGGCAATAAAATCTCGAGGGTCAGGATTCCCTTCAGGACCAAGATAATAAGACTGCGAATTGGCCTCAATAGGAATCAAAAGAGCAGTAGAAGGTTCCTGGAAGAAAGCGGAAGAAGAAAATCTCAAGTAAAATTGAAAACCTAATGCCGAACGAAGGTTTGGAGGGGTGAATTTACCTGAGCAGCTTGGTTACGAGTTGCCATTGGAGATTCGAGCTCGGAACGAAGGGGATCTAGGGTTGGATCGAACGAAGAATCCGGCGGATTGCGAAGAACAAGTGTTGACGAGGTTTGGCTCAAGGATTCGTGGTGGAGTCAATTGTGGAACAAAATTACTTTTATCCCACAATTGAAGGGGCATGTGTTAACACCAAAATTTGGTAAGGAGTATGACATGTGGGTCCGATTCGGAAAAGAGTCCGTCCGATGGAAGGAAAGATATCTTCGAGAGATTTTCGGCAGAAGGATCCGCGGTCGGCTATCTGCTCCAGTTCGGCAAAGGAACAGTAGAGCTGATTTTGCGGGATTGGACGGTGACGTGGCTCGATCAGAGGAAGCGAATGGATGGATAGGCGATCAAGTTTAGTTAGGCAATGAATCCATTCGCAGTTGTAATCAGCAGGGTATAAATACGATCCCTGGATGTATGTAACAAAAAACACGTTCATTCCTCAATACACACCGGCCTTACGCCAAACCCTAGAGTCCCTTGTCGTGTCGTCGAGTTCTTCGAGAGGACCAATCGATCCGTCGACCTCCGTGAGTACCGGCAACCTTGTATCATGTCTAGTATCATGCGGTGGATTTAGATCTGATGCAAGTAGTCTTGTTACCATGCTTCGTGTCACGCGGTAGATTCAAGCTTGGTTCAAGAGGGTTTCTTGTTAGATCAGGAGCCATGCGGTAGGCTAAGGTCTAGCTCGAAGCTAGTTATCGGCTCTATTGGATTTTGGCAGGATCCAATAGATTCATTAAGTTACCCCGTGTTATCATGAGTTTTACTTTATGTTTTAACTCATGTAATACACTTTTGCCCAATCTAGATGGGTTTGGATCGGCTTTTCTCCTTTTAAGATCCGTGCACGAGCAGGTTTCGTGTTTTTGACGCGTGGATCTTGTGCTCTCCGATAGCCGAAACCGAATCAATCTAGGTTGTTACGTGTTGTGGGTTCAAGCTTGCTTTGTTAGTATAAATCTTGAAAGAACCGGGTATCATGCGGTAGATGCAGGTTTTTGGGTTGCTTTGGAGCTAGTCATCCGGTGGATTAGATTTCCAATTCAGTCTGATAGATTTATTCACGTGGTAATGTTTGTTCCTTCTTCATGGACCCCGAATCGGTTGTTCGGCCGCATTCGGTTATATCTTCACGAGTAGATCACGTGCGTTATTTATGTTTTAAAAGACGTATGCTTCTAGCTTTCCATATTTAGGTTGTATCATGCGGTGGATAGATCTATTTGTGGAAAGTGGTGCGTTCTTTCATGCAAGTTGTATCATGCGGTGGATAGATTTGCTGATATCGCGCCCGACGGATCTTAAAGTAATTAGACATGCGGTAGACTAATGCTTTGGATCTATGCATGCTTATTTTAATACATAATCGTGTCCGTGCTTTACTTTATTTAATGTTAATCTTCATGAGGATCGGTCATGGCTTTGCACATGTATCCATGTTTATTTAAAGATCGATCGTTGTCATGCTTACGTCATCCATTCGGCAATGTTCTTTTTTCCTTCATGGTTACCCGAATGGTTGTGGTTCTTTGACAGGTAGCTTCGCATAGCTACATGTCGTCTTGCTTGGCTTCTTAGCCGTAAATATGGAACTGCCCGGTACCACCCGGTAGGTTCCAAGTTTTTGGTATTTAACTGTTTTATCTTTTGTTAATTTTCGGGAAAAATTGATCGGCACGTCACTCTCTCTCTCGCGCGTGCGAAGCTAAGCTTTTCGGCTTCTTTGTGTGATTGGCGCCGAGTGCGCATTTTGCGTCAACGGTCATCCACTGGAACTCCTTTGACTGCCCTCGGCTCTTCAAGGCCTTCTGTGTAAGCACCCAGTGCGACCTCTATGCAAGCACCTGGTGCAACCTCGGTAGAAGCACAACTGATTTTCCGAGCGGAAGGGCTAATGACAAGATCCAGAGATACTTCGGGTAGTGCTCCAGTTTGGGCTATTTGAGGTATCATTACGGCCAATCGCCGTTCAATCTCTACCTGCATCTTTTCTTCTTGTTCTTTTAGTCTTTGCTCCATCATTTGGCGCCAAAGCTACTCTTCGCGCTCTTTTCTTCTTTTGCGGCTTTTATAGCTATCGAGGTTTCCCTTGAAGGCATACTTCCATGGCACCACCTCGTAGCCCCTGCAACGTCCTGGGTGTTCTGGATTCCCGAGTGCCATAGTGAGCTCATCCATTTCTCTGTCAACCTTCAATCTACCAGCTTTGACATCTTCTATTTTGTTCATTAACTCAAGTGCCTTCTCTCGTAACGTGGGCGGGAATTCAAGGGTACCATCATCCGGGTTCAATCTGCCTCCATGCGCATAATACCAATTCTTCGATCTTTCGGGCCAGAACACTCTAATAAATTCACCGGTAATTTGTATAGAGACACTCGATCAAAAGTCAAAACGTCTAAAACCCTAATCCTAACCGTCAAACCATATATCTTCAACACCTTGCAACTTGAATAGAGAGGGTAACCCATCGCTTTCTGAACTTTGCGCATGCAATTTCCTTACGCGTAAGTTTAGTTGCCCCATTATCTCTGCCTTAATCCATCCAGCACGTTGGCACACGATCGTACGGCAAAAGTCAAATAAATTGTCCATCTCTGCCTTCATACATCCAGCGATCTGCTCCTCCAACACCCTCTCCGAACCTTTAATTTGCTGCTGCAGCAGCAAGCTATATGCCTATATAAGGATGTAAGCAGGAGCGGGCATGCCTGCGAGCCCGCCAAACCCACCTGCTAAATGTTGCTTCGCGGCCGTCCGCGGGCACCTGCATATTCAACGCAGGATTACGCGGTTAGTGCCTGCAAGACGTGTTGGGGCACGCAAGTGAGCCTGCAGCATCCGCAAAACATGCAAACAGCCTGCAGGTTCGGCAGTAGGGAGGGGCTGGGATCTGGGAGCAACAGCAAGCATCCGCTCCTTCCCCGCTGCAGCATGTTGTCCTCGTCCCTCACCGTGGGCTTCAGCTCCTCGCTGCTGCCGCCGTGCAGCGCCCCGACGTCGATGGAAGTACCGGTCGTCGCACGCGCGGACGCCCGCCCGGACCCTCGCCGCGGCGTCGGCGAGAGTGCTGCGCGCCTCCTCCCCCATGGCGCCTAGGCATCCGTTCGAGGGAGATCTTGGTAGCTGCCGGTGGAGCCGTACGCTTGTCACGGTGCTCTTGGTGCAGCTTCCACATCTCCCTCTCTGGATGGGTGGGAGCACTGTGTTAGTACATAGTTGAATTAGGAGGAAGAAGTAGAAGAACCAGAAGGATAGTTGGGGAAGCAACGAGGAATGATTCAGTTCTTCAGAGTTGTGTTTCGATCCATACATGTCGTTCATGCCGGCGGCTATGGCTTTATCCAGCCAGGCAACACACACACGCACCCACGCTATTCACGCATGCTACCCCCGCGCTAGTTTGTGTTGAGGCCGAGGTCGGCGACCTCCCCAATTTCGTCGCAGGGGCGAGATCTGCCGCCCGCCGACGTTCGCAGCTCGCCGTGCGCCAGGTCACGCCGAGGCCGACGCCGGCGACCTCCCCCGCTTCCGTCGCCGTCCCGAGCCGGCAAGATTCGACGCCCGCCGGTGCGCGTAGCTCGCCCTACGCCGGCGAACTGCCACGACCACCGCACCCTGGCGTCGGCATCCTCCGCGGCTCCGCCGACGAGTGCGCCGGTCCGTCTGGTTGCCGCTGGACCGCAAGGAGAAAGAGAGAAGAGGCAAGGACGTCGTGGGGCCCCCACAGCGAGGTGGGCTTCGGCAGGCGCCTGCAGGAGAATTATTTTCCTCCCGCGAAACCCAGCAGGATTTTGCAGCTAGCATGATAAACAGGTGCTGGCGGACTTCCGCAGGATTAATCAGGTTACTTAGCAGGTTGATGTGGGTAGCCTGCAGACGTCTGCAGGTGGGCCCACTTGCATCCTTATGCCTATATGGCCGGGCAGTGGGCATCGAGTGTGCCCAAGCGTCCTCCTGCTAATGCAATGGGAGCAGTTGACGTGCGGCATCACATTACGTAAATTGCATTACACCAAACAACTATTTATTAATTATATACATGCATGCTCATCGTGGTGTACAGTGTACTTGTTAAACTGTTGGGCAGCATCAGGGTCATATATATATATGGGCAACGCAGCCTGCCCGAAACAGAACTCAGCTACTTCACGTGATTTGAGCGGTCTGGGGAGTCTTCCGCCGCGTAACGGTGGTAGCACAATCCATTTGTTGGCCACGCCCGTTTTATAGAAGCCTTATTATTAATTCCGGCCTCTGCAGCTAGTCCATATCTGTTGCAGATCAGTTCATCGATCATGTGCCGCCCGGGGGAATCTGCACAAATATAGACGAGACGACAATGATGGATTGGCAGAGTGCACTTGTACACAGGTCATGATCTCCTGCCTAGCTCGAGCTCGCATCGCATGCATTGACCGATCGAGGCACAGACTGCTGTATATCGTGTGTGCCATGGAAAAAGCAAGCTCGCAACAGAGACCACAGGCCACAATTCGGTGGAAGGTGCACTGTGGAAGGAATGCATTGCATGTGCAGTGGGTGGCGTGCAGCAACCAAATACTACTACTAGTATTGTGGAGGTTGCAAAACGCTAGCTACAGAGCGCGCCCCCCTATCGTTATCGTAGAGCTAGAGCGCGTGAGATGCGAGACCGATCGGGCGGATCGATCGGCCCGAATCCCCTCTCCATTCTCCATTGCTGCTAGTGCTCCACTGCTCCTGGCCATCGAGCATCGAGCTTGCATATGGGGCGGCACATGCCGATGCCAGTTACTCCTAGCAGTCCGGCACTGTCATGACTACTATTATTAACCGCGCCCGGCCCGGTGACGCGGATCGACCGCTGATAGGATCGGATGATCATAGATACAACAGGGCCACAGCCTAGTACTCCGCCAGCTACTGCTCTCCTTCATGGGCTCATGGCAAGCACCCTCCAGCCAGATGGAACTCGGTATGATGGCCCTGCCTGCTTACATACAGTCAAAAGGCCGGCCATCTGCGGCGTGCAGGTAACATTTTTGTTCGTCACTGATCAGCATACAGTACTGGGATCGGGATCTGGATCGGGATCGTCTCTTGTGTTTACATTCATCAGACATTGGGTAAATGGAGTAAACTAACAAGCTAGCAAGCAATAATTCTAGCACTGGGTTAGTTATTAGTGCTTGAGAGTGGAGATGAGAAAGAGCCCAGGTGCTGAGAGAGCATCGAATTGGCCATCAGGTGCGCGTGCTGGCTCCGGCTACACCAGGCCACCACCGGCCCGTGGAGCAACATATGCAAACTGCGACCAGCATCAATAACGTGACAAGCTCGAACGCCTACAGATTCAGATTCAGACAGCGCACAATCTATATTTCAAAGAACAGAAAATAAGATTCAGAAAATTAACAAGATGGACCCATCCATTGGAGATATGATGATCATGATCATCTCGATCGGCAAGACGCGTTGGCGCAAAAATTGCCATTTCGAGGCATAGGGGGCGATGATAGCTGGTGGCTGGAACTAACATTGCTGATGAGCAAGTTCATGGTCCCATAAATTACGTAAACTGTGTGCCATGCATGGCCACCGCCATAGGCCTCTCCGAGACTCTAATAAATTCACCGGTGATTTGTATAGAGACACTCGATCAAAAGTCAAAATGTCTAAAACCCTAATCCTAACCGTCAAACCATATATCTTCAACACCTTGCAACTTGCATAGAGAGGGTAACCCATCGCTTTCTGAACCTTGCGCATGCAATTTCCTTACGCGTAAGTTTAGTTGCCCCATTATCTCTGCCTTAATCCATCCAGCACGTTGGCCGGGTCTGGGTCGAGCTAGGGCCGTGTCTCGGGGCCCAAGCTGTTCATTTTCCTGGCCCATTTGAAATTCTATATGATCACCACTCGTCATAGACCTTAGGCGGTAGAGACTAGAGTCCTCGACTACCCTTTCCAAAGCCAGCACTGCCACTGCAGCAGTGCAGCACTGCTTACGCGGAACAGTCGAACAGACAAGACAATTGCAGGCTTGCACCTCCCCTCAACCGAAACTTGCAGCTCCACTGCTCCAGAGCGTGATCGACTTCGGTTGTTGGAAATTAAAATACAACATCACCTACTCTCTACGGTGGACTAGAGAGTAGATCGAGTAGAGTACAGGAGTTGTCCCCATTAATTCATCTGCCCTTCAATTTACTACACCACCCGACCTGGTCAAAATAAAGGTAAGAACTACCACAGAACAATTAAAAAAAAGCACTTTTACGGTTTTACCCCCTCATCCTCCACTCCAGTCCTCGTCTTCCCTACTACTAGTACTAGTCCCGGTGCGTCCTCAAGCTCGACACTGCGTCACTGCCTTTGCACTCCACTGCGCGCGCCCACCTCTCTTGCAACTTGCAAGTGCTGCTAGCCTCGCTCCGCTGCATCCAGCTGCGCGCCTCCTGCGACCATGGCCGGCGGTCGGATCGCACAGGCACAGGCCGTCCGCGGGCTGTTCTGGACCATGGCGCTGCTGCTTGGAGTCCTGTGGTACATCCCGGCGGACCTGCCGCCGCCTCCGCTTCCGCGCGCTTCGTCGTCGTTCGCGCTGCCGAGCGGCTGCGTCCCGACCTTGTGCCACGGCCAGATGATGCTTCTCCTGCGCTACCACCTCTTCGTCACCATCTTCACGTGCGTCTTCCTCACCATGAAGACCAAAGCCCTCCTGCTGTCCGCGGGCGACGACGACCTGCCCAAGCCCGGTGGCGTGAAGGCGACGTCGACGACGCTGCTGCGCGCCATGCTCTTCCTGGACATCGCCGCTTCCGTGGTCGGTGCCGCGCTCTCGGCCGCGGCGCTGGTGACGCTCCTGGAGGTCAAGCTAGGTGTCCTCCTGGCGTGTATGTCCACAGCATTCCAGGGCGCCATCTACGGCGCCCTCGTCCTGTTTGTGGGGGCTGTCTGCTACCCCTGCGTCGGCCTAGTCAAGGTCGCCATGCTGCTGTGAAGAGGCTTCTCATCAAGTTCCAGGAACCACTGCCTCCAAATGCAGTCGTGGCAGCGGATGATGATCTCCTCTCTAATTGAGGAAATGTGTTTTAGAAATTTCAATAACAGTGATGTTGTCGGGTGGGAAAATGTAGGAGGATGGAATGGATGGTGTGGACAAGTGTGATGTGGAATCATCACATCTTGTATTGTTTAGGGTGGTCGTGGCATATCACTGCATCTTTGATGCACGTCTGCTATCGTCAACTAGGTCATAGAAAATGGACCTGCTATGGTGTAATCTTTGTGATCAATGAATGAAAGCAGTTGTGTTATCCTAAATTAGTATGTGCGGGGTCTTAATGCAGTGGCACGGTTGTTCGGGTTCGCCATGGTAACTGACAGCATAATCAATGAAACCCCTGGAGCCCCAATTTGCAGGTGCTTATATATGCCACACGCTACCAGCACAAGGTATCTGTGGGGGAGTAACCAGCCTGTTCAATACAGCAGTACATCATGCAATACATTTCAGTTGGCATATAAGTACATGCAACAATCAAAGATATGGCAAATGGCAATACTTTCAGTTTAACATGGTTATACGGACCACAGCAAAATCAGGACAAACATGAATTTGTGTCAGAACTTACCTATGCTGCCACAATGGACTGTAATGGGTGATTTCAATGTTATTTACCGAACAACACAGAAGAGCAATGGCAGAATCAATTTCAGGTTGATGAACCGGTTTCTAGCAGTGCTCAATTCCCTGGAACTTAGGGAGCTCCATCTGCGTGCATGGCGCCGTTTCACTTGGTCCAATGGCACTGACACACCGACATTCAGTAGAATAGATCACCAGAACTGCTACCTACAAGCACTTTCATCATCCATGTCAGATCACAGTCCTCTCCTATTGTCATACTAGTACATGCCTTCACACCAACAGAAGGGGCCTTTCAGATTTGAATCCTGGCGCAGCTACCAAACTTCCTTGACATTGTACAAAATATCTTGGGAGAGACCTCTGCATTCACCTGACATGATCGGCAGACTACGCATTAAGCTATCTCGGTTTGTGAGAGAACCGTCCAAAATAGTTCCGTATTATCGCCTAAGCCTGTCCACGTGGCCATTAAGTAATAATAAAGAACTATTCTGTCACTTCCGCCGGGTAAAGCCCGGTAAATCACATACAACAGGATCGCTGATATGGGCTAAGCCCACACGAAGGCGGGACCAGAGCACAACATTACATCACATTGAAGTCCACAAGTTGAACATTATTACAAACCAGGTTTTTTTTCGTACATAAAAGTAAACATGGTTCAGAGTTTAAACAGTGGAAAGTAAACTACACGCATGATACACATAGGAGGCCATCCATGCATATCACTCATCATCATCGTTTTCCCATTCAACTTCCCATCCCTCTGGAATAACACCAGGCCAGATAGGATTACCTGAAAACATCAAATTAAGCAAGGCTGATTACTAATACTCATCAAGACTTACCCGACAAAAAGAAAGTAAGACTAGACATGCAAGGCTTTTTTTTGGCTTGTGGGTTTGTTTTGCCAAAAGCGACCAAGAGTGGATCCTTATTTTCGAGTTTTAGATCATATTCTAGTATCTTAATCAGTCTAGGTGAGCACCTGTACTAAACAAGCATGTTGTGCAAACAATATTAAATAGGTAACAATATTAATCCAAAATTTTCCATAAATAAACATGGGGTAGCCAGTGGTCAAGCCGACTCAGATAATGGCGAGTGACCGATGATCGATCGATTTATATCCTTGCAAGGTAAACCCAAGATACACAGAAGAAAGTAGACCCCAAGAAATCAAATAAAAGCGAATGCGGGGGTCTACGCCGACCAGGCGGTTCCCGTAACACACCATTAATTCATATAAAAAGATTTAATAAACTTTTTGATCTAAACTTTCTCCTGCAGGTGATGTATGCCAAGAATAAGCTTTTAAACAAAGCATAAGTGCAGATTCAAATTATTTTTCCGATTTTGAATTTAAACTCCTACACAAGATTAACTCCAAATCACCTATTAAACAACTCCCTAAAATCACATCCATCATACCAGAGGTACTAATCAACAAGGCAAAGCCCTAGGGTACACATGTGGTTACAAAAAAGATTATTAAAGGGGCTATAAAAAGCATCAAACATAATCTAGAATAAATCTTACAAAAATCATATCTGCAAATATACACATCAAAATCATGCAAATTTTTGTTATAGATCTAGGCATACCATAAAGAGCAACATATCCAAAATTCAAGTTCATAGCATGTGTATTTTTCAAACTACACTAAAAACACTTCAAACTGAGTTTGAATTTTCAATTTAAAAACTGTACAGGAAAACCTATACATGTTTTCTAGAAAAGATAGATTTCTTCACCATGAATCCAACAAAATTGGATTTGCATTTTTCTGATTTTTCTACGATTTTTAATGATTTTTTGAAGTTGCTGTAGAAAACCCTAAACACTTTTACAGAGGTACCCTCGGGAACTTTTACCAATTCACATATGTACCCTTACTTTACAAAAATCTCCCTGGAAAGAAGCAAATCCTCGCAATGTGCCCCTGCCGGCGCAGGGGAGGCCGCCGGCCGGCGATGTGGGGCCGACCCCGGCCAGGTGGGTGGCCGGCGCCAAGAGGGGGCCCACCCGCACCCCTAGGTTGCGCGGTCGGCCGGCGAGACGCGCCGGCGAGCACCCCCGGCGCGCGCGCGGGGCGGCGCCCGCCGAGACGCGGTGCTCGGCGACGGCGGCCTTGGAGGCGCGGCTTCGGCGTGGGCGGGAGGTGCAGATGGGCGGGGCGTGCGCGGCCGGCGTGGGCGGGGGGCGCCGGCGGTGCGCGCGAAGGGACACGGCGGCTCGCCGCGGCGGCGCCCTACGCCGGCGGCGCGGACGGGGAGGAGTGACGGCACCTGCTGCGCTTCGTGTTTTTGCCACACGTGCCGAGTCGACAGGGACGAGGACGCACCAGCTCGCGTTAAGGCCGGACCAGCTAGCCGCTTCGCATGCAGGAAGCGCAGCGCGGCAGGGCCAAGCGCTGGTGCGTGGCCGGCCGGTCCCACAGTTGGGCGCGAACGCGTTCCTGGGCGCGGTGTACGGCGCGCATGCGGCGTGGAGGGTCCATCGCGACGCCGGGTGCACCGCGACGGTGCCGAGGCTTCCGTACGCCGGAAGGACGCGCGGACGCCACGTGGCGGCGCGGCCGCGAGCGCGCACGACGCGCGGGGCGCGGCGACGTCAGCTGACTGGCGCTGCTCGATTTCATTTACCCTGTTTCAAATTTGCATAACTCCAAAAAGTGCCAACTAAGTTGAAAATCTCCAAAAACAAAAGTTGTAGAGTAGCTATAGACCTACCACTTTCCCAAAGGGCGACATATGTTTTGATCAACGGTTTGTCCGGGAACGTCGGCCGAAGTTGCAGTTTTTCCACGGCTCGAGTTACTGTTCACAGCGCGTTTAACTCGATTTTTGGCCAATTTGCACTCAAAAAATTGGAATGTCCGCCAATTACGAAAAACGTGTTCCCGGAAATAAGGAACAACTTTCGTATTGGCCGATTTTGAACTTCTATAGTGAAATTTGGAGAATGCGCAAGAAAACCATTTCAGCCTTAAAGGAGATCTAGGGTTTGACCGTGGTTTGAGATTTTGACCAAGGCCTTTTGTGCAAATTCGTGTCAAAACATGTCAAACATGCTTAGAAGATAATTAACCTTGATTAACATCGCTAAGAAGTGTCATTAGCACAAATAAACATCAAGGATGTTACAGCCTACCCCCCTTAAAAGAAATCTCGTCCCGAGATTTAAGATTTAAAAGATGAAAGTAGGTGAAGGAACTTACATTGCCTAGATTCAAGAAAACCCGGATAATTCTCATTGAGATAATGTTTAGTTTCCCATGTAGCTTCTTCTACGGTATGATGACTCCATTGTATTGTATACATCTTTACAGATTGCGTTCGAGTTTTTCTTTCTTTTACATCAAGAATTCTCAAAGGATGTTCCACAATAGAGAGATCCGGTTCAATCCAAGCATCAGCTTCTTCAATCACTTCTCTAGCCGGTTCATGTGCACATTTCCTCAATTGTGATACATGAAACACATTGTGCACGACAGAGAATCGTTCGGGCAGCCGGATACGGTATGCCACTGGCCCACAGACTTGAATGATCTCATAAGGGCCAATGTAGCGAGGAGCTAACTTCCCTTTCACACTGAATCTTTGGACACCCTTGGTTGGCGAAACTTTTCAGTACACAAAGTCACCAACTTTGTATTCCCTAGGTGTCTTTCCCTTGTCATAATGACCCTTTTGTCTTTCTTGAGCAGTTCTCAAATTTTCCTTGATTACCCTCACTTTTTCTTCGGCATCCTCAACTAAGGTTGGACCAAAGAATTTCCTCTCCCCGGTCTGTGACCAGTTCAAGGGAGTACGACATCTCCGTCCATAAAGAGCCTCAAAAGGTGCCATTTTCAAGCTGGCTTGATAACTATTGTTGTAAGAAAATTCAGCCAAGGCGTGACACTTGTCCCAACTCTTATCAAAATGAATTACGCATGCTCGCAACATGTCCTCTAGAATCTGGTTTACTCTTTCAGTTTGACCATCAGTCTAAGGGCGATAAGCTGAACTACGTATGGTTTTTGTGCCAAGTGACTTATGTAATTGTTCCCAGAAACGTGACACAAAGAGAGATCCCCTATCAGAAATGATGGTTTTAGGAACACCATGCAAGCGAACAATTTGCTCAATATAAAGACTTGCATAATCTTTGGAATCATATGTATTGTGGACTGGAATAAAGTGAGCGGTTTTTGTCAGTCTATCCACGATAACCCAGATGGGATCATGTTTCCTAGATGTGAGTGGCAATCCGGACACAAAGTCCATACTTATGTCATCCCACTTCCATGAAGGTATGGGTAGGGGTTGAAGAGTACCAGAAGGTTTCAAATGACTGGCTTTAATTCTTTGACAAGTATCGCATTCCGACACATATTTGGCAATGTCCACCTTCATATTGGACCACAAAAAATTCTACTTCAAATCTTGATACATTTTACTACTCCCCGGATGGATAGAGAATTTAGAGAGATGACCTTCATCAAATATTTCCTTTTTAAACTCCCAATTATCTGGAACAACAAGGCGTTGCCCAAACCAAATTATGTCTTTCTCATCCTTCCGGAAGCAATCATGCTTAGGATCCTTTTCTAGCAATTTTTGTTTAATTAAAAGAATACCCTCATCTTGAAGTTGAGCCTTAACAATCCTATCAAATAGGTTAGACTCCGCGGAAAGAGCATTTATGCTTCCTTGTTCAACAATTTCCATGTTTAGCCTTCTCAAATCCTCACATAGAGTGTCACTGTAAGGTTCCATTGATAGGCAATTGCAGTGAGCCTTGCGGCTAAGAGCATCTGCAACTACATTCGCCTTTCCAGGATGGTAATGAACCTCAAGATCATAATCTTTGATTAACTCTAACCATCTTCTTTGCCTCATATTTAAATCAGATTGAGTGAAAATGTATTTGAGGCTTTTTTGTCAGTAAAGATATTGCAGCAGGTTCCCATAAGATAATGCCTCCACATTTTCAATGCATGAACCACCGCTGCTAGCTCTAAGTCATGTGTGGGATAATTCTTTTCATGAGGGCGAAGCACTCATGAGGCATAGGCAATAACCCGATTTTCTTGTATAAGAACACAGCCAAGACCCGTGCCTGAAGCATCACAATAAACTTCATATGGCTTTGAATTATTCGGCTGTGCTAGCACTGGGGCTGAAGTTAAATGTTCTCTTAATTTTTGGAAAGCCTTATCACAAGCCTCACTCCACACAAATTTCACGCCTTTCTTTAGCAACTCAGTCATAGGCTTAGCAAACCTAGAAAAATCCGGAATAAAACGGCGATAATAACCAGCCAAGCCTAGAAAGCTGCGGATTTGATGAGCTGACTTAGGAGGTTGCCAATCCATAACCTCTTCCACCTTGCTTGGATCGACAGATATGCCTTCGCTGGAAATAGTGTGCCCCAGAAATTTAACACTATCCAGCCAAAACTCACACTTGGAGAATGTTGACGGTTAATAATTGTATCAAAGTTCGTTCGTGACTCGCAAGCGTACAAGTCTCCCGTCGTAGTCAAGGGACCCTTCTTCCCTCGAGTGGTGAACCCAAGGTATCGAATCCGTGGAACAAATGTGTGACGCAAGACTTAATCTATTAAAGCCAAGTAACTTCAATATTCGATAAAAGACCTAATGCATCTAAGTAAAAGACACAAAACGAATCTAATCTACTAAAAACCGGAGAAAACAAAGTAAGATTGGGTAGATAAACCGATCTAGAGGGATCGGGGTAAGCCTTTTGTTGAAGTTCCAAGCAAAAGAAGAAGTAGCAAATCGAATCTTAATAGAAGCCTCTTTAAATCGTGGTTTCCCGTCCAAATCCGAAAACATCCGCCTTTCGAGACCCCCGTTCGTCACAACGTATCCCTATTCATGCGGGGAGCTTAGGGCGAGTCAAAAGACAAGTCGAGATTCTTTCGGAAGATCCGGCGTGTACCTCTAGCCACCGCGGCTACAAGAACACCCTATGTAATCTATCTCGAGAATAGAATTGAAATAAGCAAAGCCGATCGAAAAACGAAATCTTCGAGGAAACACTTGATCGCTAGGAAAAGATTCAACTTGATAATTCAACTATAACAATGATACATACACAAGATCACCACGGGATCCTTCCTTGATCTTGCTTCTAGCTCGGGAACTCCGACGTGGTCTTCCGTGCAAGGTTCCCACGTCGGCTAGGGGAACCCTAGTCAACTAGCTCGACCCTCTCCTCTCCGAGATGGTGTCCCTCTCTTCTCTGCTTCTCGGCGGCCGAAGACGAAATCCTCTCTGCGTGGCTCTCGGTCAGGGGACTATAAATAGCCCGATTGGCGGCTAGGGCAAAGGAGGGCGAATTTGGGCCCAAAATGGGCACGGGCCGACCGGACGGGGCCGGCCGGCCGGGCCCATTTAGGCCCGGCCCCGTGGGCTCCTTTGCCCCACGTCGGTTCCCTTGCTTCCTGGATGTTTCCCCCTTCGCATGTAGGTCCATGTCGTCGGTTTCTCTCCGAAGTGGACTCAACTCCTTGTCTTGCAAGATTCAACACTTTTACGGTCGGGTCCCGGAGTTTGTCGTCTTCTCGGATCAAGTCCCCGGCTTCTTGGAGTTAAGTTTGCTCCATTGCATGACTTGTTCGGGGCTTCAAGGTCTTGTCATGAGGTGCTTGATGAACTTATCCCGAAAGTCTTGCATTCAACACTAAAACCCTGCATAAACATTAAACTCCAAAACCGACATGCACACGTGAACTTGTTATACCACGGGGGTTAGTACCAATGGATAAGGTATAAAACTCATGCCAACACCGAAGGTAAACTCATGGCTAGGTTGACGGATTTTCACCGTCAACATCTCCCCCATGCTTAAACCTTGCTCGTCCTCGAGTAAGCCTTCGATGGATATCACCATTGCCAAACAATGTTTAAACTTTGCACTTGATCACACATGAGAAAACATAATGCTCTCAAAATTTTAATTCATTAAAGTTCCATAATGCACTAGCCTTTATCCCTACGGAGGGTAGATTCTTATTAAGCTTATCCCACAAGTATTAACATGCTCACAAAGTTTTAAATAGATCTCAGAATTTTTGAAATAAAGAACGAGATAAAGAAAAGCTAAACCAATTTCACAAATTTAAATCATCTCATGTATTGCTCATAAACTCTCATCTCACTTGTCTCTCAAGCCTATATATTCTACTCCTTTCCCTCTCATATATATGTGGTAGGCTTTATATGGAGCTTTGGGAAAGTTTAGTCCTAACAAGATTTTATAAATGAGGTGTTGTCAAAACAAGACAAGCTTCTCATGGTCTTACCGAGACTCGTCAAAAAGGTCATTGGAAAATAATGTTAATCAAGGAGGGGAAAGAGAAAAATACACACACTTTTAGATGAGTGGACATGTGCAAATGGCAAAGAGTGATCCCGAGGCACAAAAGAAAGTCCTCGTTATCGGATTGCACATGGTTGGAAAATGAGAATGGATCTTTTTAACTTGAAGCCTTGACTGCATTCTTAGAGAACCGGGGAGTTCACTTTACGCACATATATATTTTTTTCTCTTTCTCGTATTTCTCATTCTTTTCTTTCTTTCTTTCTTTCTTTCTTATATATATATATTTTTACCTTGAAAGTCATGAATATCGCTGGATTTTTTTCTTCTTTCATCATCATTTTTTTTAAAATATTCCCCTTTTAAAACTGTACCGTACCTACCTCCTCCCCCATGCTTAGACGTTGCTCGTCCTCGAGCAAAGAGGCGAAAAATAAGGTAGGTACCGGAGATATTTTTCCTTGGAGAGATACTTGAAATCTTCAACGTTGGCACCGTCTTGCGATCTTCCTTGAATTGATGATCCATTCTCAACGATAGGTTGTGGTCAAGGAGGTAATCACAAAAAGATGATATTTGGTTTAAGGGTGGATATCCGGCGAAGTTTGTGAGATCTCCGATGCGGGGATACACAATGCACGGATAAAAGGCTAGCAAAAAGATAGATACGCAAAAATGGAATGACCAGCTTCTTAGTCTCGGGCCAGAGAAATCATGGCCTGCAATAACGCACTCAAAAATAAATCTTGTACACTAAGGTTTATGCACTCAAATATATATAAGGCCTTGGATAGGTTGAGCAACACACAAGTGATATTTGTGACAAGGTTACCGATATTTTTGAGCATAAAAGACATCTTTAATCTATTCATAACTTGAGAGCACATTAAACACTATGGGTCTTTATTTTAATCATAACCTCCGCTGAAAAATAAGCTAGTATTTAAATAAATTCAGATCTGTATTTTTAAGAGAGCACTAGCTTAAACATGCATAAATCAATTACAAAGATGAACAAAGCTGCAATTTTAATCATATATCATCATGGCACGAATTTTGTAACTTTTCCAATGATATAATCAAGGTGGTGTCTTTATTAATGGTGACATCAAGTTGAAATACAAACTGAAAATAAACAAACATGCTTGCTGAAATTTAAATAAAAACAGAAAATACTACGCAAACACACATAAGCAAAAGCTGAAAATTACGAGAGAAAAAGAAAAGAAAAGAAAACTAAAGTTCCTAAATCTTCTAGTCCTCCGCCGGTGGTTGATGTTGATAGTCTTGATAATAATACCCTTGCTCATAATACGATTGGACATTTCCTCCGACGAATTGATTTGGCTCCACAAGGTGAAGGCGTCCAAGTTCAAAGGCGATATTTGCGTTGCCTTCACCAAGTTGAGTTGCGTTAGCTTGGATGGCTGCGATGTTTTGAGCATTTCTTGCAGCATACCCTCCAATAATGGCCATGCTTTGTTGTGGTTGGGGATGATGAGCGTAGGACTCCGCAAAGTTAGCGTTGGGCACAACATAATTTTGTGGGGGTACCGGTGCACCACCCCCCCATGCTTGTCCTTGTGACCCTCCGTAATAACTTGGCGGAGGAGGAACCCCGCCGAATGGTTGCACATTGGGTTGTGCTCCACTCGCTTGTGCGGAGGATGTTCCCTCCTCTACGATTCTTCCTCTTTTGTTCTTTCTTGCAGGGACAAGTAATCCCTCTTCCAACCAATCTTCCCTTCCTTCGGTGAAAAGCCTAAGCCTCTCATTCGGAAGGGGTAGGTTTACTATGGCCAACCGATAACCTCCTCTCTCATCTCCACTAATGTATTTGCCTTGCCGCAAATACTCAAAACCGAGAGAGGTACCACGCAAAAGGTGAGCGGGGTTTCTTGCGATCCCCGGTCGCAAGGAAAAGGCCAACATGGAGAGGTAACACCCCGAACCAATATTACCCGCCCCCGATGTTGCTTCACAACACCAACGGTTGATCATGAGGTAAGAGGGGTCTATTGGCTGCCCGGCAATTAAAGCCGAGTATAGCCAATTCAACTCCGTGTCGGTCACCTTTGTTTCCTTCATCCTCCCCAATACCCTCTTGCACATCCAAGAGTGAAATATCCGGATAATGGGGTTGCGGATGCAATTGCGTTGTTGATGGGCTTCTCCGGAGATCATGTTCCAAAATCCCGCCAACATGCCGGGTGGCACGTCAACTTTCTCCGGAGCTCCCTTGTGGAATCCAAGCAACTCCCTAACGTGCTCGTAGGGAACCACTTGCTCGATTCCTCCAAACGGAATGACAAGCTTTGCACCCCGTCATCATCAACGATGGGTGCAATAGTCATCAAAATTTCCAAGGCGTAACCCAAATGGGTGTCCACCGATATTCCGTTGGAAAACTGCACCCATCCGAGGTGCCCCAACATATAGTATATGTCGGTGCAAAAACCCAAGGTGTAGAGTGCTTGGTCGTCGAACTCGACATTCGGCACAAGCCTCTTCTCAAGATTGGCGAGCCTCTCCTCCTCCTCCGCCGACAAGATGATGAAGCCGTACGAAGAGTGTGTCGGGGTGTAGGGAGGTGGTGCGGTTGAGCGAGTCGATCGTCGTGGTGGCGCGGGCTGCTCCTCCGTGTGCCCACGAGGTTCGGTGAACCTCATGGAAGTGCTTCTTGCAGCCCTCATACCACCAAGGAGGAGAGCATCATTCCTCCTCGGTGGTGCCGTGTCCGTCTCCATGCTCCGGGAGACTCGGAACCGAGTGCCTCCTCGAAGACGTGGTTGATGACAGCTTGGGCGACGACGAACTCTTCTTCTTGGAGAAGAGACTTGTGGTCTTCTTCCACATGGTTGCTGCACTCTTTCTTCAACTAGAATTCCGGGTTGCAACCGGTAAACTAGGCACTTAAACTCTTTGCTTCGGATGTGGACTTTGAGTGGATTAAGGATGTGGATTTTTTTTCTTGAGCTATCAAGCTTGGGATGGTTGGCTATGTCTACGGAGGTTACGAGCACACAAACTTGAACACACAAACAAGGGAAGGAGAGGGAAGCTTGCTGCACAGAAAACGGGAGCCGGGGGCTCCTTAAGTAGGTCGGGCCGGCCGGCCCGGGCCGGCCGGCCCGGGGTCTTCCGGCTCCTCCCCGCCGCGTCTTTCTCCCAAAGACGATCATTTCGCCTCGCAACTTTCCCCGCCGGCGTGCTCCACGAGTTGCACCGCCCAAACGCTCTCGTCCACTCCTTTTCTTGAATTATTGGTCCTCCCACTTGATGCTCCATGCTTTGGGTCATGTCCATGCTCCCTAGCTCCACTTGCTTCACATGCCACCATGAAAATCCTGCAAAGTTGATGCTTGCTGCCCACCATGCTTGTCCTTTGCATGTGGAATTGGTGAAAGTTGATAAAAGGGCATCCAACGGTGCATGCATGATTAATTCAAACTAGATTGCCTCCATTTAGGTGTGTTTAAGGTTAAGCACTCCTCTAATTCGAAATTTAAAATATTTTTCAGAGCCATGCAAGAGCTCAAACATAATTTTAGAGAAGTTTTTAAACCATTAAAAACAAATGTAAGTCGAAAATATTTTTCGACTACGTCGATTTCGGTCTCACCGGTATAGTTTGCCTTCATCGGTTGAGAGCAAACATTTCCCGGCTTGATCAAGGGGGCATAGGTTTAGGTTCTAATTTTGGCTAAATAAGAAAGATTTTGAATAAAACAAAATTAGAATAGGCTTAGAAAAATTCTAATCCTAGAGAAACCAAGGATAAAGATTTTTAAAACCAACCAAAAGCTTTGATTTCTAGGTTCACGCGAGTCCTACCACGTGCTGAATTTTATTAACACTTAAACATAAATCGTGGCTCTACTCGTGTGGTTTTAGCATGAAAAATAAGTCAACCTCAGCACCATAATGAGGGTGAAAGGTTGAGTTAAGGTTCTGAAATTATTTGGTTGAGGGCTTCTCGAAAAGAAAAGAATCAAATAAGCACATAGGAGGGTTCATGCAAAGGGTTTATGATAAAGCAAACATTCAATCAAGAATTATGTCTCTAATATTGTTCAACCACTTCTAAGTCTAATGTATTTGCGCAGTAAAACTCAAAAACTAAATTATTAAAAATACTCGAAAAACCCGGAATCGGGTTGTCCTCCCGTAGCTTATTCTTGACTCGACGAAACGGGTTGCCTCCCGCCTAGCGCTTCGTTTATAGTCTATAGCTAGACTTCTTCACTTGATTACTCCGGATCAACGCTCTTTGCGGGCGTTGCAATCTTGGGTACCCACTTCCGCACCATCTTGGGCGCGGGCTTGTCTTTCGGCTTAGTTGGCTTAGTCATTTTTTTGGTCTTCACAGACGGCTTCTCTTCCTTTGTCTTGACGGATGCAACACCTTCTTTGATTTTCGTTACGTTCATTTTTTCGGCTCCTTCTTCTTTTTCAGCCCCTCCGTTTGTTTTGGTTCTCCCTTCACTCCAATCATGTTGCATGCCTCAATCCTTGGACGGAACTTGAAAGAACTCCTTTCTCCGTTGATATCAAACATGATCTCCCCCTTGCCAACATCAATAGTAGCTCCCACGGTCTTGAGGAACGGCCTCCCTAGGATGAGTGGCGGCTTCTCCCTCTCTCCCATCTCGAGCACAACGAAGTCGACGGGGATGAAGTGGTGTCCAATCTTCACGGGTACATCTTCAGCAATGCCCAAGGGATAGCGAATGGAGTTGTCTCCCAACTCCAAACATATTCCCGTAGGCTCCATCGGTAGGCGTAGCTTCTCGAACACATCCCTCGGCATGACGCTCACACTAGCTCCGAGGTCGCATAACGCCTTCTCGAAGTTGAAAGAACCAACTGAACATGGAATTGTAGGGCACCGGGGTCTTTTTGCTTCTCTAGCCCATAAGCAATAGCCGCACTACACTCCTCGGACATCTTGACATGATCTACCCCGAGTGTTGCTATCTCATATTTATTTGCAAGTATGTCTTTAAAGTAACGAGAATATGTAGGTACTTGTAGGGCATCTAGTAATGGCATGTTGATGCTAAGTCTACGCACAACTTCCACAAACTTCTCAAAGTGGTTGTCAAGTTTACCTCGGAAGTAGCGTGGCTTGAGTTGCGGTATCCTCGTGTCATCCTCCGGCATCTCGAATTCGGGTTCCTCGGTGACGATCCCCATAACCTTCTCTTTAGCGGCTCCTTCCACCTCGGTGGATGGTTTAGGCTTCCTTGCTCCCGCGGAACGTTCCGGATCTTCGGTCTCCTTCCCCGAACGCGTTTGAATGGCCTTCGCCGATTCGGGACATTTGGGTTTTCCCGGAAGCTTCCCTTCATCATTAGTGAGGCACCCCGCAAGTTGTCCAACTTGCGTCTCGAGCATCTTCATCATGTTGAGCACTTGATGATTGGAACTTCCGACCTCCGTCACTTTGCTATCGATGTTCTCCAACACCTTGTCTATGGTCTTGAACTTGGTGACGGTGTCCTTGTTGATCTTAGCTTGCTCATCCATGAACTCCTTCAATTGTATCCGAAGCGGAACTGCGTTAGGAATAGATGAGCTTGCATTAAATTGAGGCCTACCTTGCCGTAGCGGAAGTTCGGCAATTCTCCCTTCCTCATGTAGTCGAGCACTTTGGCTTCCTCGGACAATCTTTGCGGACATGGCCATACTCTCCACATTCTTCGCATGTGGACCTTGCTTCGGCGGCCTTCAAGTCTTGAGCCTCTTTCTTTTCTATCTCCATCTTCTCCAACCTCCTCATGAGCGAGTCGATCATGCCTTCAAGTATGTCCTCCTTCTCCACTTGCAAGACTCCTTTGACGTTCCCCATGGGTTGAGCCGGATGTAGGCGCCCGGACGACGCCACGTGTCATTATCCGCGACCTTCTTGAATAGCGTGAAAGCTTCCGTCGGTGTAAGCTCGATGATAGATCCTCCCGCCGATGCATCGATGATCGTCCTTGACGCATGGTGAGTCCTTGATAGAACTTTTGCACGAGGTCTTCTTTCGGGAACTTGTGATGTGGAACCGCCCGGGTGTACTCGTTGAAGCGCTCGAATGCCTCCGAGATAGTTTCCGTAGGATATTGAACAAAGGTGGCAATCTTATTACGCAAGCTTTGAGTTTTACCCGGTGAGTAGTATTCCTTCATGAAATCCTTCATCAACGTATTCCAATTTTGCACCGTCTCCGCCGGTTGAGAGTGGAACCATTGCAAAGCCTTCCCGAGTAGTGAAAACGGAAAAAGCCTTGCCCTCATTTGATCTTGAGTCACCCCATCCATGTTGAAAGTCTGACATAGTTGAATGAATGCTTGGAGGTGAAGGTTCGGATCCTCTTTGCCGGTGAAGGGTGAATGTTGCACCATGCGGATTGTTGAGGTCTTGATCTCGAACGGTCTTCCGATCTCCTCGAGGTTCAAGATTGGTAGGTCGATGATGTCCGGGGTGCATAGCTCCCCAATCTTGCGTTCTTCCGGTGGTTGGTCACCCATTGGTGGAGGTCGATTCTCCCGCGGACATTCGGGTGGTGAATTCTTCGGAGATTCCCGCGATCCTTTGTCTTCCGACTCCGAATCTACAAAATCCGGCTTTTTAGCTTGATGTGCTTCGCGTCTCCTTAGCTCGTAAAGTTTTTCCGGATCATCCACAAAATTATTGGGTTTGTTGGAGAGGTAGCCGTCCATCTCCTGTTAGGGTTAGCAATAAACAAAGTATGCAAAAAAAACTAGAAAACAAAACAAATCTATAAAGACTAGAGTTAGACAAACTAGATTAGATGTATTTTGAGGATGATCAAAATTTAGTAGATGCAAAAAAATAAAACAAAATCAGTACTGAAAATTACAAAAAAAAGCAATAAAAAATCAAATCTTGATCACTTGTTCCCCGGCAACGGCGCCAGAAAAAGGGGCTTGTTGACGGTTAATAATTGTATCAAAGTTCGTTCGTGACTCGCAAGCGTACAAGTCTCCCGTCGTAGTCAAGGGACCCTTCTTCCCTCGAGTGGTGAACCCAAGGTATCGAATCCGTGGAACAAATGTGTGACGCAAGACTTAATCTATTAAAGCCAAGTAACTTCAATATTCGATAAAAGACCTAATGCATCTAAGTAAAAGACACAAAACGAATCTAATCTACTAAAAACCGGAGAAAACAAAGTAAGATTGGGTAGATAAACCGATCTATAGGGATCGGGGTAAGCCTTTTGTTGAAGTTCCAAGCAAAAGAAGAAGTAGCAAATCGAATCTTAATAGAAGCCTCTTTAAATCGTGGTTTCCCGTCCAAATCCGAAAACATCCGCCTTTCGAGACCCCCGTTCGTCACAACGTATCCCTATTCATGCGGGGAGCTTAGGGCGAGTCAAAAGACAAGTCGAGATTCTTTCGGAAGATCCGGCGTGTACCTCTAGCCACCGCGGCTACAAGAACACCCTATGTAATCTATCTCGAGAATAGAATTGAAATAAGCAAAGCCGATCGAAAAACGAAATCTTCGAGGAAACACTTGATCGCTAGGAAAAGATTCAACTTGATAATTCAACTATAACAATGATACATACACAAGATCACCACCGGGATCCTTCCTTGATCTTGCTTCTAGCTCCGGAACTCCGACGTGGTCTTCCGTGCAAGGTTCCCACGTCGGCTAGGGGAACCCTAGTCAACTAGCTCGACCCTCTCCTCTCCGAGATGGTGTCCCTCTCCTCTCTGCTTCTCGGCGGCGAAGACGAAATCTTCTCTGCGTGGCTCTCGGTTAGGGGACTATAAATAGCCCGATTGGCAGCTAGGGCAAAGGAGGGCGAAATTGGGCCCAAAATGGGCCTGGGCCGACCGGACTGGGCCGGCCGGCCTGGGCCCATTTAGGCCCAGCCCGTGGGCTCCTTTGCCCCACGTCGGTTCCCTTGCTTCCTGGATGCTTCCCCCTTCGCATGTAGGTCCATGTCGTCGGTTTCTCTCCGAATTGGCATCAACTCCTTGTCTTGCAAGATTCGGCACTTTTCTACGGTCGGGTCCCTTGAGTTTGTCGTCTTCTCGGATCAAGTCCCCGGCTTCTTGGAGTTAAGTTTGCTTCATTGCATGACTTGTTCGGGGCTTCAAGGTCTTGTCATGAGGTGCTTGATGAACTTATCCCAAAAGTCTTGCATTCAACACTAAAATCCTGCATAAACATTAAACTCCAAAACCGACATGCACACGTGAACTTGTTATACCACGGGGGTTAGTACCAATGGATAAGGTATAAAACTCATGCCAACACCGAAGGTAAACTCATGGCTAGGTTGACGGATTTTCACCGTCAACAGAGAACTTAGCATAGAGTTTATGCTCTCGCAAGCGTTGTAGGACAATGCGAAGATGTTCCGCATGTTCTTCCTCATTCTTGGAATAAATAAGGATGTCGTCAATGAAAACCACGACGAATTTATCCAACTCCGTCATAAATACGAAATTCATAAGGTACATGAAGTAGGCTGGTGCATTTGTGAGACCGAAAGACATAACCAAGAATTCATATAGGCCATAGCGAGTAGAGAAAGCTGTCTTGGGAATATCACTAGGCCGGATTTTAATTTGATGATAACCAGACCGAAGATCGATCTTAGAGAAGACCTTAGCTCCAGCCAACTGGTCAAATAGCACGTCAATGCGGGGCAACGGATATTTGTTTTTGATAGTCACCGCATTGAGAGGTCGGTAGTCCACACACAACCTCAGGCTACAATCTTTCTTTTTCACAAAGAGGGCGGGACAGCCCCAAGGAGACGAGCTTGGGAGGATATAGCCCTTATCAAGCAACTCTTGAAGTTGTTTCTTTAATTCAACAAGTTCTTTGGGTGGCATTCTATAAGATGGTTTAGAAATAGGAGCAGTGCCAGGCTGTAGCTCAATGACAAACTCAACATCTCTGTCTGGTGGCAAGCCAGGCAATTCATCAGGAAAGACATCTATGTACTCACATACCACTGGAATGTCCTCAAGTTGAGTAGTTATGGCTGCATACACACATGAGCCTTTATGGCCTGTTGGGGGAAGGTTAAGAATTGAATTCCCGACAAAAGGTGAGTTGATTTCTAACATTCTCTCTGAAATATCCAGGACAACTTTGTGCTGAGTCATCCAATTCATGCCTAGGATAACATCTACCCCATCCAGACTTAATGTGACAAGATGGGTTGGAAAAATCATGCTACCTATTTCGAGTGGTACTCTCAAGGCTACTTGATTTGAAGCAACCTTTCCAGCTGGTGTGGCAACCATATAGGCCTGATTAGTACGACACCACTTCAAATCCAAATTACTCACGGTTTTCACATTAATAAAGCTATGAGTAGCACCAGAATCAAATAATATAGTAACTGGACGACCACAGATAGAAAATGTACCCGTCAAGACTGGTGCTCCCTCTGGCAGATCAACCACTGTGGTGAAGTTTAAACGGTCTTGCTTCACTTGCACAATTTGTTTCTTTCCCTGATGGCCAGCCTTAGAGCCTTGCCCCTGACTTTGCTGATGTTGCTGTCGAGGGCGTGTGCCCTTGTTAGCATAGTGCCCCAGCTGTCCACAGTTGTAGCAACGACGATCATCATTGTTGCGGGCAAGTGGGGGTGCACTAGGCCTAGGAGCGGTCTACTGAGTGCTGCGACAGCCAAAGTTGCCAGACGGCTTAGACTGAGATTGCCTCATCACCCAGTGTCCAGCTGAAGATGGCTGGGTGGCACCCTGCACATTCTTTTTCACAAACTTAAATTTCTTGCCTTGGCCACTGCCTGAAGCTTGATTGAACTTCCTCTTTCTATCCTGTTGAGCTCTCTTCATGGCATCCTCCTGAGAGATGGCCAAATTCACTAGCTCAGGATAGCTATCAATTTTGATTAAGTTCAACCTCTCATAGAGCTCTCCATCAAGCCCCTCACGGAATCGCTCCATCTTTTTCTTATCAGTATCAACATGGTAGTCCCCATACTGACAGAGACTATTAAACTTCTGGGCATACTGATAAACTGAGTCAGAGTCTTGCTTGAGATTCATTAGCTCTCTCATTTTCCTATCAACAAGACCCTTAGGAATATAATGCTCTTTAAAGGCTTTCTTGAATTCTGCTCAAGTAATCTGGTGACCTTGTGGCTGCATGGATTTGAAATGCTCCCACCAGATTAATGCTTCACCCCTCAGTTGTTGAGCAGCGAAGCCTGCCTTATGTTCTTCTGAGCAAGGCAGGGTGAAGATGGAAAACATGGCCTCTAGGGCCCTGATGAAAGCATCAGCCTCTAGGGGCTCCTCTGCCTTGGTGAAGAGGGGTGGCCTCATTGCCCTGAATTTTTCATAGGACATGACTGCATTAGGCCCATCCTGAATATGGCCTTGATTGTGCACAGGCTGCTGCAATCTTTGTGCAATTTGCTTCGCCGAGTCCGAAGAATTTGGCGCAACACTTCGCTCCGAGCAGCAATGAAAGCTTCGCGGGTGTCATGGGTGGAGGTGGAGGAAGAGGACCATCACCACTGCCTGCCACACCCCGAGAGTCATTCTGTGTGTTATCAGACATCTGAAAAGTTGAAGTTTCATTAGATACATATTCAAAGCTTGCTTAAAAGAATACAAGAAGAATATGCATACGAAAATTCAGACTTATTGAAATTTCAGAATTCAGACAGCATCACAGTACTGAGTAAATAAATCATAACTCTCTGTACAGAAGTCAAAAATTTATAAAATTTGGTCAGCATGTGTAGAATTTTATAAGCTTCAACTTTGGTATTCAACTCCAAATCAGATTAATCTTTTATAGGGGTCGAAAAATTCAGTTTCCACAGTTCTGTCTAGCAGTTTGGACAGCAGTCAGTAGCTTACTAAAATCGATATTTCTTAAACTACACATGCAAAAATTCTGAATTTTGGTGAGCATGACCATTATAAAATTTCTAACAACTTTGGTAGTCATTGCAAAATCCAGAAATGACCATAATTTTCTTCATTTCATTTCTTAGGCAGATTGCTGCCGGAAATGTGTTTTTCCACCATAATTACAGATTACAAAATTGGGTGGATCACCATTACATAGGGGTCACTATGTAGCTTCTAGCTACACAAAAGAATACTCTAAGTCAGCCTAGCACCAAAATCCAACCAAAAGGGCTAACAAGAGTACATGTCAAGTTTTCCTACTACAACATCTAGGATCTAGGTCCTATGTACAAACTATGGAGAGTTCCCCGCGACATGTAGATATAGAGCGCCAAGCTCCTCTAATCGAGTCCGGGAACATCCTGAACCTCCTCTGGGTCCAGTTGGATCTCCATCTGCTCATCGTCACCAATAGCCGGTGGGTGGTGCACCTGCTGGAGCATAACCACAACACCCTCCAAGGCTTGTATATCGAGCTCGAGGTCTCCAACCTGCTCCTGCAAATCCTGGATGTGCTCAAGGTGCACA
Organism: Cenchrus americanus; assembly: GCA_947561735.1. NCBI lineage: Eukaryota > Viridiplantae > Streptophyta > Magnoliopsida > Poales > Poaceae > Cenchrus > Cenchrus americanus. The sequence goes on from OX387240.1 coordinate 81,713,034, forward strand.
AGCCTCTCAGCATCCCTATCATCCAGTTGAGCCTGCAGACCCTGCTGCCCAGCCTGTAATTCCAGAATCTGCTGCAAGTGGTCACCTCGCTCAACCAGAAACTGGTGTGCCTGACCCTGGAGATGCGGTATCTGATCCTGAAGGTCAGCAATAGTCTGCACAGCCTGAGTGTACTTAACATACTGCTCGGTGAAGAGACCGACAACCCAGTAGATGTACCAAGTAGCTCCAGTGAGACGACCAGCCGAGTCATCCGCGATAACTCGACGAAGGTCTTGTAGAGCGTACAAGGCCCTCAAGCACGTGCCCAAAGTCTGTACTGTGTCGTTGGGTGGCACAGTTTCGAGAAGTGTGGCTATATTGGCCATCCGGTCTATCCACAAAGGATCGTTGGGGTCCAAAGATGGAACCAACCCCAACGGTGTCTAAAGCATCTCCTGCGGTCTGTGGGTGGAGAGAGAGTGTGGAGCACCATCAAGGCTGCCGACTCCACTGCCTCGGCAGCGCGGAAGCAGAGGAGCTCCATGCTCAAGTCTGCCCACTCGGGGTGGCCCGGGTGGGCGAGCACAGTCACTCGAACTCTGCAGCTAGGTACGCCCAACTCCTCGTACTCCACCCCCTCGTAGAAAGGAGGGGTGATGTAGCCGACAGCACACAAGGCTCTCCACGCAATGCGTATGAAGCCCTCCCACTGCAAGCCAGTGGTGGCAAACGTGCCATCAGCACTCACCGCAACAAACCCAGGGGCGGCCATCTGTAAAATAATTACAAACACATATTAAAACCCAAAAATATGAGTTTAACATGCAATATGGAAAAACTGGCAGTTCTGAACAAAAAATCATAACTGAAAAACTAGTACCCCAAAAATTCCAAATTTTTGTGAGCAACTCGGAAAAGTTATAATTCACATTTTTGGTATCCAAAGGTCAAACCAATTCAGATTGGAAAAGGGTGAAAAAGGTCCATTTTCAGAGTGTTGTTGCCCAGAAATTTCAGCAGGGCAGCACTTCACTAAAAAGATCATATCTCTAAGATTAAGAACCCTATGACCATGAGATTTTGGCAGCACAAGGTATGCTGTATAATAAACATTTTTGGTATAGATTCTCTGGGAAGAATCTGTTTGGAACTATAGGTAAAAATTTGAGTTTTCTACCTAACTCAGGATTTTGACAGCATTTCAGCAAGACTTAGGCTAGCCATTTTGATCCTAACTTCAGTTTTAAACATCCTAAAATCATGAGAAATTCAGGGAGCAAACTTAATTAGGTGATGAACAATTTCCCTAAAGAGCACCTAGCCAGAAATTTTCTAGATAATCTTTAGGAAGATTTGGACAACAGCTAGTTAAATTTTCGCTTAATCACCACATCAAAGCATCAAACTAGCATGATTGGTCCTTAAGAAACACAGTTTAACTAAAGACCAAATGACACATGATTTAAGTTCATTTTTGGTTCAATAGCTTTTACATGATGCAAAAAGCGTCCTAAACTTTCTCACAAAGCTTTTAAGCTTAAAAACGAAGTAAGTGCCGGTGGCAGGGCATATATAAACGTCCCTCCCTATAATAACTAGTCGGGAGCTATTCGTTTCTTAATTACCGTGCCTAACAGTCGTGGTTAGTGTACCTGTAGAAAATCACAGATATTCAAGACCTTTTGTGCCAGCACTCACAAAAGCGTCCACATTCATTATCGTTCACTATAGAAACGGTATGCATGCATCAAGCCGCTGCATGGACAACGTCCTAATTAAGACTCTGACGTGACGTGAGTGCCCATTGGAATAGGCCTCACTAGTCCCTCACAGGACTTCCCTGTGGTACCACCACGTATGAAACACGTGACGAGACTCAGTGACGTGGCACCCATTGGAATAGGTCCCACTAGTCCCTCACAGGACTTCGCTGTGGTACCACCACGTATGAAACACATGATGAACTAGTATGGTTGTGCAAGAAAGTAAGTTTTGACAGAAATAAATGTGCTGGAAGTCAGACTAAATACACCATAGAATACTAGCCACCTGAAAGAACCCAAAAATTCCCTCTATTGCCTCTCGGACTAGATTAGACCTTAACGTCCTACTCTTTTAGTAAGATTATTAATCTTGGCAAATTTTATTCCAAAAACAAGTTTGTTAAGGTATTTTAATTACTCTGGTGCATATCATCACTCTGGTACCAGCTGTGACAGAACCGCCCAAAATAGTTCCGTATTATCGCCTAAGCCTGTCCACGTGGCCATTAAGCAATAATAAAGAACTATTCTGTCACTTCCGCCGGGTAAAGCCCGGTAAATCACATACAACAGGATCGCTGATATGCGCTAAGCCCACACGAAGGCGGGACCAGAGTATACCATTACATCACAGTGAAGTCCACATGTTGAACATTATTACAAACCAGGTTTTTTTCGTACATAAAAGTAAACATGGTTCAGAGTTTAAACAGTGGAAAGTAAACTACACGCATGATACACATAGGAGGCCATCCATGCATATCACTCATCATCATCGTTTTCCCATTCAACTTCCCATCCCTCTGGAATAACACCAGGCCAGATAGGATTACCTGAAAACATCAAATTAAGCAAGGCTGAGTACTAATACTCAGCAAGACTTACCCGACAAAAAGAAAGTAAGACTAGACATGCAAGGCTTTTTTTTGGCTTGTGGGTTTGTTTTGCCAAAAGCGACTAAGAGTGGATCCTTATTTTCGAGTTTTAGCTCATATTCTAGTATGTTAATCAGTCTAGGTGAGCACCTGTACTAAACAAGCATGTTGTGCAAACAATATTAAACAAGTAACAATATTAATCCAAAATGTTCCATAAATAAACATGGGGTAGCCAGTGGTCAAGCCGACTCAGATAACGGCGAGTGACCGACGATCGATCGATTTATATCCTTGCAAGGTAAACCCAAGATACACGGAAGAAAGTAGACCCCAAGAAATCAAATAAAAGCGAATGCGGGGTCTACCCCGACCAGGCGGTTCCCGTCATTCCCCAGATTAGGAAAAGATGCTACAGTCCTAAGTACAAGTTTACTGGAACGCCCTCACACGGCCCGTCCAGGATCACACTTGCACTACCGGGAGCAAACCGGGAGACGCATCTCAAGAGTAGCAGCGATAAAATTCCCGCACTGGTTCATTAGGTAGTAGGCTTACCGGTCCCATTCCCGACAAGCACTTGGTACGTTCAATAGCTTAAACCAGCACAATGCTACTCGGTCGAGACCGAACCCATTGCTCTTACCACATGAGCGAGTCAATTTAACCAACTTATGATTCCAACATAAGCATCCTATATCTCGCGAGCAATGAGTCATTACTCGACTTCTACCGTGACCTTAGAGCATGGCACTAGCTTTCCTAACATACTAGTAAAAGAGCATAGGAGTCCTAAGGATCATGCATCTAGGTTTCAAAGCAACTCCTGAAACTTAAATGCACAAGGTAAAGCATAAATACTGAAAGGTAAAGGACATGATTTTAATTTATAAAATGGGTTAGATGAAACCGGTGCTTGCCTTCCTCAGACTCAGTACCAACACAAGCCTTGGGCTCTTCTGGACTTTGGTCCAGGTCTTGCTGCACACCAATTTGGTTCAGCTCTCCACTAGCTGCCCCCTCCACCTCCTGGGTGAGCGTGTACGTCCCGTCCGGTAAATCTACACGTATACATGCATATGCATTAATTATAGTTAATCTTGATGGTTACTGTGTACATATAAGCAAATCAACTTATTGACTTCACCAAACAGAAAGGGGGTGTGATGAAAATTCAAAACCAGAACCAAAACATGATTTCAAAATTTAAACACTTTAATTTCCATTACTTCCTTTAATTCCTTAAAACAAGCCTTTCAACCATAAATCCAAATTAAATAAAAAACACTTGAAATGAGCCTAATCTTTTGCACACAGCAATATATGCCTATTTTAAGCTCTCAAACAAAAATATAGCTTAAGATCATTATAAATTAATTTATACGAAAAAGACAAAATTCAGCCTAGTAACACACCATTAATTCATATAAAAATATTTAATAAACTTTTTGATCTAAACTTTCTCCTACAGGTCATGTATGCCAAGAATAAGCTTCTGAACAAAGCATAAGTGCAGATTCAAATTATTTTTCCGATTTTGAATTTAAACTCCTACACAAGATTAACTCCAAATCACCTATTAAACAATTTCCTAAAATCACATCCATCGTACCAGAGGTACTAATCAACAAGGCAAAGCCCTAGGGTGCACATGTGGTTACAGAAAAGATTATTAAATGGGCTATAAAAAGCATCAAACTTAATCTAGCATAAAGCTTACAAAAATCATATCTGAAAATATACACATCAAAATCACGCAAATTTTAGTCACAGATCTAGGCATGCCATAAAGAGCAACATATCCAAAATTCAAGTTCATATCATGTGTATTTTTCAAACTACACTAAAAACACTTCAAACTGAGATTGAATTTTTAATTTAAAAACTGTACAGGAAAACCCTATACATGTTTTCTAGAAAAGATAGATTTCTTCACCAGGAACCCAACAAAATTAGATTTGCATTTTTCTGATTTTTATACGATTTTTAATGATTTTTCGAAGTTGCTGCAGAAAACCCTAAACACTTTTACAGAGGTACCCTCGGGAACTTTTACCAATTCACATATGTACCCTTACTTTACAAAAATCTCCCTGGAAAGAAGCAAATCCTTGCAATGTGCCCCTGCCGGCGCAAGGGAGGCCGCCGGCCGGCGATGTGGGGCCGACCCCGGCCGGGGTGGGTGGCCGGCGCCCAAGAGGGGGCCTACCCGCACCCCCTAGGTTGCGCCGGCCCGGTCGGCGGACGCGCCGGCGAGCGCCCCTGCGGCGCGCGGGGGCGGCGCCCGCCGAGACGCGGTGCTCCGGCGACGACGGCCTTGAGGCGCGGCTTCGGCGCGGGCGGGAGGTGCGGTAGGACCCGGGGATGTAGTAGGAGCGGCCGAGCGGTGCGCGCAAAGGGACACGGAAGCTCGCCGCGGCGCGCGCCTTCGCCGGCGGCGGCGACGAGGAGCGACGGCACCTCGCCGCGCTTCGTGTTTTTGCCGCGCGTGCCGAGTCGACGGGGGACGAGGACGCACCGGCTCGCGTTAAGGCCGGACCGGTGGCCGCTTCGCATGCAGGGAAGCGCGGCGCGGCGGGGCCAAGGCGCTTGCGCGTGGCCGGCCGGTCCCACGGCGGGGCGCGAACGCGTTCCGGGCGCGGTGTACGGCGCGCATGCGGGGCGGAGGGTCCATCGCGACGCCGGGTCCACCGCGACGGTGCCGAGGCTTCCGTACGCCGAAGGACGCGCGGACGCCACGTGGCCGCGCGCGGCCGCGGCGCTCGCACGACGCGCGGGGCGCGGCGACGTCGGCTAACTGGCCCTGCTCGATTTCATTTACCCTGTTTTGAATTTGCATAACTCCAAAAAAAGTGAACTAAGTTGAAAATCTCCAAAAACAAAAGTTGTAGAGGAGCTATAGACCTACAACTTTCCCAAAGGGCAACATATGTTTTGATCAACAGTTTGTCCGGGAACGTCGGCCGAAGTTGCAGTTTTTCCACGGCTCGAGTTACTGTTCACAACGCGTTTAACTTGATTTTTGGCCAATTTGCACTCAAAATTGGAATGTCCGCCAATTACGAAAAACGTGTTCCCGGAAATAAGGAACAACTTTCGTATTGGCCGATTTTGAACTTCTATAGTGAAATTTGGAGAACGCGCAAGAAAACCATTTCAGCCTTAAAGGAGATCTAGGGTTTGACCGTGGTTTGAGATTTTGACCAAGGTCTTTTGTGCAAATTCGTGTCAAAACATGTCAAACATGCTTAGAAGATAATTAACCTTGATTAACATCGCTAAGAAGTGTCATTAGCACAAACAAACATCAGGGATGTTACAAGGTTGACACTGCAACTGAGGCCCGACCAATGCAGAGCTTGAACTGAGGAAGACAAAGCTTGAACTGGGGTTCACTGCACTCCGGAGAATAAAAATCAGACAGTGATCGAGGCTCACTTGGATGGATGCAAACACTCGCTACTCCACGTGCATGCCAACGGCCTCCGCCGCAAGAATTTCATAGCATCCTTGCAATCACACACAAACCCATACCGAACTCTGACGAGTCATGACGACAAAGCAGCAGAATTGCTACAACATTGGCCATGTTTGGATCCATGGGCTAGAGTTAGTTTTGGCTAGTTGGAGCTCAACTAGCCACAAAGTATCCAAACATGAGGGCTAGATTGAGCTAGTTTGCACCTAACCCACCCCAAAAAACTATCCCACCCAAGAGGTGCTTATTGGGGCTAGTTCATGTTGGATCCACCAAAAAGTGATTTTTCTCTCTCCCTCCACCCACACCTAATGATTGAAAAAGTACATTTAATGTCATTCTAACCCTTTCATCCAAACACCTCTAGAGCTAGAGTTAGTTTAGGGCTAGAGCTAGAGTTAGAAACTAGCTCTAACTCTAACCCTGCTGGAGTATCCAAACACGGTCATTACATAGGACTGTTTGGTGAACATACAGCACACAATAGTGCATTGAACTCGGATCAGCTGCAATTACAAAACCATAACCTGAACCACCTGGATGCTCATTTCTCAAAAGAAAAAAATCACAAAGCAGAACCATGGAAAAAAGCTCCTGGCCCGCATGGTTACACGGGATTATATTACAAGTTAGCATGGCCGATCATTAAGCAAGACTTGATACTAGCTTTGCAACAACTATACAATCTGAGAGCAGATAGGTGGTCACTCTTAAATTCGGCAAATGTGGTGATGATTGCCAAGAAGCGGGAAGCCAGCAAGGTTGTTGATTCTAGACGGGGCTTAATGCACAGTGTGGCAAAGATTTTGGCAAAAAAATTAGCCAACAGATTAGCTCCTTATTTACAACAATTGCCTCAACTAGTCAAAGTGCTTTGATTAAGGGAGAAGCCTTCAAGACAACTATCAGTACATACAAGGGGCAATCAATCACTTTCATCGATCCAAAACAGCAATCTGCTTCCTCAAACTCGATATAGCTAAAGCGTTTGATAGTGTAAGATGGGACTACCTGTTTGAAGTGATGCAAATATTGGGAGGAGGGACCTGATATGTGTACTATGAGCAAATGTAAGGAATCGGATGCTCGTTAGCCTAAGAGGGGGAGGGGGGTGAATTAGGTAACTTAAAACCTTAACCTATGGCTTCACTAATTTTACACAAAGATAAACTAGAACATACTATCTACATGTGCAACTAGGGTTGTTCTAGTGTGAAACTCCCATCCCAAAACAAGGTTGGCAGCCTATAGCCAATCCTAGCATGATACTACTCTATGAAAGTAAAGGCAAACAAAGATTGCAATAGAGTAAATGCGGAAACGTAAAGGGGATGAGAGGAAGCAAACTCTTGACACGCGATTTATCCCGTGGTATCAGTAGGCACTAAGCCACCCCTAGTCCACATTGTTGAAGCACTCACACAAGAGTATTGCTTCCCGGTCACCAAGTCTCTCCCAAGAGCACCACTTGACTCGCCACAAAGGCTAGCCACTTAGGCACTTACCAAGCTCCCTTGGTCACTTTGATGTCGCCTCCACTAAGGAGCTTCTCCACCAAGGAAGGGGGTCTCCACGTCGCCCGCACAAAGTGTCCTCGCCGCTCCACACCAAGCCGGAGGGTCGATGACGATTACCGGTGAGCCACTTAGGCCCCAAGGATTCCGGCGAACCTTGTACAACTTGATTCACTCAAGAATCAGCTCACAAGGTTGGCACAACCTTGCACTCACTCAGCTCTAAGCTTAGCCTAGCACTAAGCACCTACACAAAGCATATGCAAGTCTAAGGATGAGCAATTAAGCACTTGGATGGATTGGATATGATCTTCTAGGTGTCTTGAACTCCTATGCACTTCCACACAATCCAGCAACCTCAAATGGGTGAGTGGAGGGGGTATAAATGGCCCAAGGCATCAAACTAGCCGTTGGCTAACAGCCACTGAAAAAGATAGCGTCGGATGAACCGATGCTTACTTTTTCCAGGTGTCGGTTCATTCGATGCCCCTCCCACGTCACATAGCCGTTGAGATTCTCTGACACAACTGCTCCGACGCTATGCACTGATGGTAGCATCGGATCATCCGGTGCTGAAGACCCCGCGACCAAGTCGCCTCTGTTAGCTTTCACTCGACCATCGGATAGACCGACGCTTCACCTTGTCCAAGGCGTCGGATCATCCGGTGCTGAAGGCTTCGTCTTGGCGCGTCTCTCTCTTGATTCAAACTGATTGTCGGATAGACCGACAGTGTCCTCACTCAGACCGTCGGATCATCCTCACTCAGACCGTCGGATCAACTCGTCCGACGCATCTACAAAATGGACCATCGGTTCATCCGACGGTGCCTAGGGTTTCAACTAGTGTACCAACTCATCCGATGATTGCACCGACGCTTGCTATTTGGGTACCGCCGGTTCATCCGACGGTGTCTTTTTCCTTCTTTTTCTTCGCGTCTTCAACTTGGATCTTTGCTTCAACTTAACATACTTAACATACTTAACATGCCATTACTTATAGCCTCCAAATATATACTAAGTCCTCAAATTTGCTGTAAGTAACCTAACATGTCCATGGTATGTTAACTTGTGGTATGACATGTTAGCTTGGGCATGGTATGTTAACATGTGGTAACATCCATGGGACCTAGGAATGCCTACAAAGACATGCTAGACAATGTGGTTAGTCCCATTACTTGTGTTAGCATGAATCACCAAAATCAACTCGAACAAATGGCAAATGGGGCCATGTTCGCTACAATCTCCCCCTTTTTGGTGATTTATGACAACACAAGAAAAGCAAGCATAAATTTGCAAAAATTGACAAAATTAGAGCCTCTTACACTTGCTTGGATGCTTACCATCATCCAAACTCCCCCTAGATCAACCTTCCCCCTTTTTGATCTTCTCTTCCTATGTTCACATTCTCCCCCTTTGGTCTCATATCCTTGAAACCACTAGCTTGCTTTGGTCTCACATTCTCCCCTTTGGAATAAAATCTCCAAAAAGTCCAAAACAAAAGGGCTCCGAGGAAACTAGCAAGTCCTAGCAAACATAGCTCAAAGAGAAATGTTAAATACAAGGGAGAAAGCCGCATGAACCATGATCCATATGTATGATATCAATGAAGATACCACATGTAAGAATGACTAAGGTGGATCACAAGCTCATGAGACTAGCATGATGAAAACTAAGCTCTCCCTAAGTGTGTGCACAAAAAGATAGTGTGAAGACAAGTGCACAATTACAAACTTGTAAGACAAGGAAGCTTAGAGCATATCATGAAAGGAGATAGCTTAAAGAACAAGAGATAAGACAAATGGGTTCTTGTTACATTACCACTTGTAGATATCACTTGTAGTCTTTTGATCATTGCATACCTCCGGGAGTTGTTCCTCTTCGCCTTGTTAGCACCACATTGAGATGAGCCACTTGGAAATGATATCACTAGGTGACACCACTTGAAAGAAGCTTGCATAGAAGACACTTGGGGTACCACAAGGATTACGAATGTATGAGTGCATTGCCTTTGAACTTATATAGAGACACAAAGCTCGCAAGGACATGACTCAATAGCATGAAGCTCATATTTCTATATTCACTCTTTTAGAGATGTTAGATCACATTGAGAGTGAAATAGCATTCTCTTAGAATGAAGCACCGCACCGGAACACGTCGCCAAGGGACTACATAAGATAAGCTTGAAACAATATTAGTCCCATAACCAAATCATAGGATGAGCTCCCCCTAAATGTGTGCATTTAGTGTTTGAATCACCAACCAAATGTATGCACATTGTTTATGACAACAAAAGGGAAGCTAACCCTGTAGCTTGCTCATGATGCAAAAAGATATATGTGAAAACATGCACCATTAAAGAACAAGTGTAGCTTTCCTACACACTAATCAAACCATGTAAGTTGCTCATGGGTTAGCACATGACACAAACAACCTAAATGCAACCTAAACAAGTGTTGACGGTTAATAGTTGTATCAAAGTTCGTTTATGACTTGCAAGCGGACAAGTCTCCCGTCGTAGTCAAGGGACCCTTCTTCACTCGAGTGGTGAACCCAAGGTATCGAATCCGTGGAACAATGTGCAACGCAAGGATTCAATCTAGTAAAGCAAGGTAAGCTATCTTATGAAGACAAGTTGCATCTAATCTACGAACTCATAAAGAAAACGAATCTAATCTAATCTACTAAAGAGGTAACAAGAGAAAGCAAGAGATAACCAATCTAGAGAATCTAGATCATGCTTATGTTGTAGCTCCAAACAAGATAGATGAAGATAGAAAAGCGAATCTCATTAAAAGCATCTTTAAATCGTGGCCTTCCCATCCGACTCCGAAAACGCCCGCCTTTCGAACCCCCGTTCGTCACAACGTATCCCTATTCATGCGGGTAGTCTAGGGCGAGTTCGATAGAACAAGTTGAAATCACTTGGCCGGTCCGGTATGCACCTCTAGCCACCGCGGCTACAAGAGCACCCTAAGTAATCTAGCCGCAAACTAGATCGTAGAAGAAGCAAAACCAAGAAGAAAACAAAATCATCGAGAAGGCACTTGATCGCTAGAAATCGGATTCACTTACAAACTTCACCATGAATGATTACATGAACAAGATCACCACCCGGACCCTCCCTCGATCTTGATCCTCGCTCCGAGCTCCGACGTGGTCTTCCATGCAAGGTTCCCACATCGGCTAGGGAAACCCTAGACAACTAGCACGACCCTCATCTCCGAGATGGTGTCCCTCAAGCTTCTCTCGCTCCTCGGCGGCGGATTACGACTTCGGTTCTGCGTGGCTCTCGGTCAGGGGGCTATTTATAGCCTGAGAAGCAATTAGGTCAAAGGGGAGGCCGATTGGGCCCCGACTAGGCCGGGGGCCGGCCGGCCTCGGGCCGGCCGGCTTGGGCCCAATTCGGCCCATCCCGCGGCCTGCTTCGCCCGGTGTTGCTTCCCACGTCTTCTAGATGTTCTCCCCTTTTGCATGTGGGCCCTTGACGTCGGTTTCTCTCCGAATTGGACTCAATTCCTTGTCTTGCAAGATTCAGCACTTTTCTGGTTCAGTCCTCGGAGTTTATCATCTTCTCGGGCTTGGTCCTTGGGCTCTTGGAGTCATGTTCACTTCATTGCTTGACTTGTATCGGGCTTCAAGGTCTTGTCATGAGGTGCTTAATGAACTTATCCCGGAAGTCTTGCTTTCAACGTTAAAACCCTGCGTAAACACATAACTCCAAAACCGACATGCACAAGTGAACTTGTTATACCACGGGGGTTAGTACCAATGAATAAGATACAAAAGTTATGCCAACACCGAAGGTAAACTCATGGCTAGGTTGACGGATTTTCACCGTCAACAACAAGGCAATGGAGCTACAATGATGCATGAGATAAGTTCTAGTTTCCATTACCTCAACCGGGGATCTTGGGCAACACATGTCCAATTTGCAAGCTTGGCTTATAGGCTTGAATCTTCTAATCTTGATTGTGCCAAGCCTCCCAAATCCCCGCTCTCAAGGCCTTCAAGTGGCCTTCGGAACCCAAACCATTTGAGGCCCTTTCATGTTGATGATGACTTCTTTGGGCACCCAAATGGGTTGGTTCCAACCCCGCTCCTTCTTCATCTTCCCAACCTTGTGTTCAACCACCTTGCCATTAGCCTTCTTCTTGATGATGTAGGTGTTGCTCTTGGTCTTGTTCTTGCGGTTGGGCTTGGTGTAGATGAGGGAGCTCTTGATGGTGGGGTTCAACTTCTTCTTTGCGCCCTTGTCCATCTTCTTGACAAATTGAGGGCATTTGTAGAACTTGTGCCCTTCTCCATGACACTTGTAGCAAGTCACGGTTGCACCCTTCTCAAGCTTCTTCACCATGGGATCACGGTTATCTTGAGAAGGTTGGACTTTGCTCTTCATGTCTTGAGAGATGTCCACTTGTTCTTCATCGTTCTTGCCCTTGCCCATCAAGCTTGCCAACCTCTCTCGGAGCCATTTCACTTCTTGCTTAAGCTCATCATTCTTCTTGCCTATGAGGGAATCACATGTTTCTACAACAACATTCTCATTGCAAGATGGTGAGCATGATTCATCAATTAAATCAATGCAAGAAGTTGAAGCATCTACCTTGGAGATAGGAATTGCACAAGGGATAGATGATTCATCAAGCTCAAAGGAATTACTTGTTTTAGTCTCTTTGCTCTCAAGCTTAGATTTTAGCTCATCACACTCCTTGCTAAGCAATTTGAATTTGCACAACAATTGTTCATAATTTGTAGCAAGGGTTGCACTAAGATCATTGAGAGCATTGAGTTCCTTAATTTCATTAGCTTGTTTCTTAAGCATTCCTTTTTGCTCATGGACTAGCTGAACAAGATCATCGAGAGAGGTGGTGTCGGACTCGTCATCACTTACATTGCTCTCCATACCTTTGGCCATAAGGCACATGTGTAGTGATGATGAAGGACCTTGCATGAAGCGGGTGGTGAAGTTCTTTCTTGATTCATCACTTGTGCTAGAAGAACTTGATTCTCCACCACTTGTCCACTCACGGACGGCGATAGTTGCTTCTTACCTTGGTCTCCTCTCCTTGACCACCTTCTTCTTGGGCTTGTGCTCTATCTTGGTGAACTTGATGTGTTGATGATGACGCCCTTCTCTCAAGTGGACGTTGTAGCCATACATATTGACTTTCTTCACATACTTGAAGATCTTCTTCACGTACTCGGCCACCATGGATTCAACCTCTTCATCACTTGAGGAATCTTCATCGCCACCATCATCACCATCATCCTTGCTTGAGCTTCCATGAGTAGCCATCCTACTCAACATCTTCTCTTGTTGGCTTGAGAGAGCATGTCTTGTAGTTGGAGGGGATGGTTCTTGGGGATTTTCTTGGGGCGCCTTCTTTGACTTGGGCATGAGTTGAAGCTCATGTGCCATGATCTTGCTCAAGATATGAGATGGCTTCAAATCTTCGAGCTTCTTCTCGTAGATGATTGCCTTCACCAAGTCATAATCGGGCTTCCAGAGACTTTGAAGGATCTTGCGGTTGATGTTCAAGTCCGTGATGTCCTTCACACCTAAAGCATTGATCTCATTGACAAGCACATTTAGGCGTGAGTACATAGATTCAACATTTTCATTTGCAAGTTGCTTAAAGCTATTGAATTCCTCAAGGAGACAATCGTAGCATTCATTAGCAACTTCTTTTGAACCCTCATTTTGCTCCTTGATGGTTTTCCATAGCTCATGAGCATTTTACAAGTAAAAACTCTATTGAAAATGCCTACATCTAGTGAGGACAAAATGATACTTTGAGCAATCACATCAAATTGCTTTTCCTTCTTAGTACCATTTTTCATGCCCTCATCGGTGACTCTCCAAACATCAAGGTCCTTTGCTTGGAGATAGGCCTCCATGAGAACCTTCCACCGAGGATAGCCCGTGCCATCGAAATGTGGAGCCAAACCTAAGGTATCCACCCCTTTCATTTCTCTATAGAGAAACTCACTAGGCGGTGAAGCCTAACCGTTCCAATGAGCCGGTTTTCACAATTTACCAATCGAATTGGCGTATCCTTGTGAAGGAAGTGAGTCCCGGCTCTGATACCACTTGTAAGGAATCGGATGCTCGTTAGCCTAAGAGGGGGAGGGTGTGAATTAGGAAACTTAAAACATTAACCTGTGGCTTCACTAATTTTACACAAAGATAAACTAGAACATACTATCTATATGTGCAACTAGGGTTGTTCTAGTGTGAAACTCCCATCCCAAAACAAGGTTTGCAACCTATAGCCAATCCTAGCATGATACTACTCTAGGAAAGTAAAGGCAAGCAAAGATTGCAATAGAGTAAATGCGGAAACATAAAGGGGATGAGAGGAAGCAAACTCTTGACACGCGATTTATCCCGTGGTATCAGTAGGCACTAAGCCACCCCTAGTCCACGTTGTTGAAGCACTCACACAAGAGTATTGCTTCCCGGCCACCAAGTCTCTCCCAAGAGCACCACTTGACTCGCCACAAAAGCTAGCCACTTAGGCACTTGCCAAGCTCCCTTGGTCACCTTGATGCCGCCTTGTGACGCCCCAGGTTTTTAATTACCATCATTACCGCTAATGACCGGATCAGCCGAGTCAAACCCGCCAAACACCGGTCAAAACTAGGTCAACCTGGGCATCACCTCGAAAACCTCACCAATGAACCCCAATGAACCCCTTGACCAAGTCTACACGCACCCGTGGTGGACCCTTGGTCAAAGACCCAGTCAAAACCGGCTTAACCGTTGACGTCAGCGAATGTCGTCCGGAACTTTTGCCACGTTCTCCAAAATTCACCTAAACACTTCTGAGGACCAGGAGCATCCCAGTGGTCGATGGATGACCGCTCCTCAGTGATGAGTGATTAACAACGGGTGTTGGACTGACTCTTGGCTTAGTGCGCAGGTGTAGGCTGCGGCCTAGTTCGTGTTGTTGCAGGTGAAGAACGGGCGCGGAAGGTCTTCAGCCTTGAGGGGCCTCCGGGAGATGGAGTGACAAGTACTCGGTACGAGGGACCCGGTGGACAACGGGACTGGGTGCGGGCCACATGGTGGCGACACGAGCAAGACGAAGTCATGGACAATCGAGCCGGTGCACGGTGGCGGTCGAGTCAAGTGGTTTGGCGGGAGGCCGGACCGAGCACGCGGGGTTTGGTGGTTTCCCCACAAAACCATCAGAGGACGGTTTCTTGGTTTGGGCCTCAAAACCAAGTCCGAGGGCCCAACACGACGGAGACGGGATCCGGGCGTGTCGGGAAGCTTCGAAGCGGAGGACACGCGGCGGGATCGCATGGCTTGCGTCGGGAGGACGCGGGGTGCGGCAAAGGCGTGGCCGTCCGATGGCAAGACCCACAAACATTACCTAAATGCCCCTGCGTGGGTTGTATCGCCAGTAGTTAAGTTAGGGATAGTCGAGTCACTTACCACTCCGGCGGGACCCGATATATAAGCCATCAGGGTGTGTGGATGGCGCTCTCTCTCCGCGACTTAGGGTTTCATTTCCCCCCTCCCATTTCTCATTTTCGTAGCTATTTTTCCTCTATTTTCTCTAGGCTAGCATGAGAGCTTCATGAGAGATTTCTTGAGAGGGATGGATGCTAGGGCGGCATGCTAGACCTTGTGAATCTTTCCTGGTTTGTATAGATGATTCGGAGTTGTGTTTTTCGTGGTCTTTTTGTGCTTGTTTTCATGCCTTTGTTCTCGGTGTGATTCCACGGATTTGAGTGGGTTTCTCCCCGGATTTCTTTGAGGGAAACATGGATAGATGTCTTGCGCATCTTTGTGAACGATCTTGTGCCCTCAAACGCCGGGAAACCACTTCGATTCGAGAGTTTTCGTTCGGTGCTCTAGCTTTTGGTGGTGCTCAAAGGATTCGCGATTCCCGGTGATTTAGGGAGTTAGGAGGCAAGATTTTTGGGCTATAGCATCCTTGTGTGACGCTTTTGAAGTCCCCAAACCCTTGTCTCCACAGCTTCTACCGTTTGGGAAATCCGATGATGATTTGGGGGAGTTGACCTTCGGGGTCGGGCGTTTTTCTGCTCTGTCCGTGCCTCGCGGACGGTCCGCGCCCTCCTGGCGGACGGTCCGCACCGCGCGTGTTCATCCCGTGTTATTCAAGTTCTTGCTCGCCTTTTGTTTCGATAAGTCGTGGCTTTGAGTTTTGGTTGGACGAAGTTTCGGACGGTCCGCGTGTGTTGGGCAGACGGTCCGCGGGTGCCTGGCGGACAGTCCGCGTGCTCCCCGCGGACGGTCCGTGGTTCGCGGTGTGCCACTGGAGGTTCTGTTTGTTTTAACGGACGGTCCACGGCTCAGGCCGGACAGTCCGCGGCAAGGGTGCGGACGGTCGCGGTACCCCGCGGAGACGGTCCGCGCGGCCCATCGCGGACGGTCCGCACTGCCTGGCCGGACAGTCCGCAAGAGGCTGTGAACTTTGCTTCTTGGTTCGATTCCTCCCTTCCTTTCTCGAGCTTCCGCATGTGCTTCAAGGAATCGTTCCTAAGGCTAGAGGTTGATCCATAACCTCGTTGTCTTGGCGATTGGCGTGTGATTCGATCCATCGCTTGTGTGCGACCGGGATTTGACTAGGGCATAGGCCGGGTTCTTTGGGAAGAATTTTTACCGGCTCCTATTCACTCCCCCCTCTCTAGTCACCATCTGATCCTTCAATTGGTATCAGAGCTTGGTGCCGGATTCTTTGCGACTTTGACAAGTCTTGAATCCTAAGATGGCTTACGTTGAGCGGGGCGGTCCGCCGCACTTCGATGGCAAGGGTTACCACAAGTGGGCGGCTCGTATGATGATCTTTCTTTGTGGCAAGTTGTTCGATTTCATTGTGCTTGACAAGACCTATGCTATTCCGGTCAACATCCATACTCTTATGGTGACCGATGCCGGTGCTAAGGCCAAGTATGAGGCTAATGCAAAAGCCGTTGATCACTTGGTCCGGAGCTTGTGTGATCCAGAGTTTGAGCGTGTTCGCCATTTGAATCTTGCTTGGCAAATTTGGGAGAAGTTGTTGGTTGCTCACGGTGGCGATAGCCATGTGAAGGCACGCCTCTTTGGCTTTTACCGGATGCAATATGAGAACTTCACTCCACTTCCCGGTGAGGACATTGATGCGATGTTTTAGAGGTTCACCGCCATCGTGAACAACATGAAAGCTAATGTTGAGGATTTTCCTTACACCGAGCATGATCAGGCGTTGAAGCTCTTGCATGTCTTGGACCCAAATGTTTGGGGTGCTAAGGTTGAGGCCATCAAGGAGTCTGGGCAATATTTGACTATTGAGTTGGATGACCTCTTTTCTAAGCTCAAGTCGGCTGAGGTTGACAGGAAGTTGCAATCCAAGCATGAGGGCTCGACTGACCATAGTCTTGCCCTTGTGGGTGGATCAAAGGGCAAATCTAACCCTTCCTGTCGACAGTTTTCCTTGTCTTCTCTTATGTCCATTCCAGATGAGGAGTTTGATGTGCTGGGCGAGGAGGAGCTGGCCTTGCTCTCAAGAAGGTTTGATCGACTACACGAGAGTCGGAGGAATGCAAGGCGGAGCTCAGGGACGTGCTACAAGTGTGGCAAGCATGGCCACTTCATCGCCGAGTGCCCGGAAGCGGAGGAGAACAAGTACAAGATGAACGAGTACAAGGCGCACCCGAGGCGTGAAGACAAGTACTCCTCCAAGGGCAAGCACTTCAGCAAGTCCAAGAGCAAGGACAAGGACAAGCGGCGACCGAGCAAGAGCGGCTACAAGAAGAACAAGGCAAGAGCGATGGTGGCCGGTGCGAGCGACGTCGACTCAAGCTCAAGCGACGAGCAGTCAAGTTCAAGCAGTGAAGATGTGAGGACCAGGTGTGGTTCGAGGACCGGTGGATGGTCGCTTCCTTGTGTGATGAGTGATTGACAACGTTGTGTGGACTGATTCTTGGCTAAGTATTGCAGGTGCAGGTTGCGGCTTGACCGGTGTTGGTGCGGGTGAAGAACAAGCGCGAAAGGTCGTTGCCGTTGAGGCCTCCGTGTGTGGAGAAGACAAGTAGGCTTCGTTCGAGGGACCCGGTGGCCGCCGGGGTCAAGTGCGGGCCGCATGGTGGCATGAACAAAGCAAGATGAAGTCGTGGACGGTTTCTTGGTTGACCCTCAAAACCAAGGTCGAGGCCGGGACTACGTGGGAGCCAAGTCATGAGTGAAGATTGGCGGAGGCTACACCGAGTTCGCGGGGTTTCCGGTGGTTCACCGAAAACCACCGGGTTCCTTGGTTGATACACAAAGCCAAGACCGGAGAACCGAAGACGGAGGCTGCAGCAGGCGCGGACCGGTCCGACCGGGTGGGTCCGACCGGTCCGACCGGTGGGGACCGGTCCCGACCGGTGAGGAGCACCGGTGTGACCGTGTGCGACGACGCAGTCCGGAATCTTCGAAGCGGAGGACACGCGTCGGGATCGCATGGCTTGAGTCGAGGCTACGCGAGGGTGCGGTCGCCGGCATCCGTCCGATGGTGAAGACATCAAGAATTCCAAATCCGCCCTTGAGGGGCTTGTATCCCTAGTTAGTAGAGAAGGGTATTTTAGACATTCGGTTGCCTCCATATAACCCAAGAGGTGAGAGGATGGCAGCCAACTCTTGGAACCCTAGCTCATTAGTTTTCCTATTTTCCACCTATTTTCCTTAGGTTTTCCATAGGACTAGCAAGAGAGCTTCATGGAGAGATCTTGTTGAGAGGGATGGATGATCGGGCGGCTTGCTAGACCTTGTACGAACCTTTGTTTCATATATAGATGATTCGGCGTGGTTCCTCAAGGTTTGGATGTGTTTTCCCCGGTTGTTCTTGGTGGTGATTTTCGGAGCCCT
The DNA here is from genome assembly GCA_947561735.1 of Cenchrus americanus. Taxonomy (NCBI): domain Eukaryota; kingdom Viridiplantae; phylum Streptophyta; class Magnoliopsida; order Poales; family Poaceae; genus Cenchrus; species Cenchrus americanus. Next base: position 81,731,504 of record OX387240.1, read on the forward strand.
CTCTCGGTGATTTCTTTGGGTTGTTTTCGGGACTTTTCTCTTAGGGATTTGACGGGGGAAATTTGTGGGAACCCTTCGTGGTTCTTTGGGCTGTGATCCCCCTCCCAAATCCGTGAGTAAAAGTGCTCGATTTTGGGGTTTCTTGAGTTCTTAGGTTGGAAGTGCTTTCGGCGGGATTTCTTCGATTCCTCCTTTTTGGACGAGATTTGGTAGGAATAAACTTGGCTATGGACTCCTCATGAGGTGTTCCTAATATCCCCAAAGTCTTGTTCAAGTCCGTGGAGTGATTCGGGAGATCGAGATTTGGATTTGGGGGAGTTGACCCGCGGGTGCTGTTCATCCCGAGCTGCCCAGGCTACACCGGTCTGACTGGTGCTCTTGACCGGTCTGACCGGTGCGAGCCCTTGTGGGATTTTTCTCGGGTGAACGTCTTGGTGTGTTCTTTGTTGTCCCGTGTTGCTGCTGTTTCAAGTTTGGGTCTGTTTGGTGGTCGGTTGGCCTGTTTGGTGCCTTGGGGGCTTTCGAAGCCGCCATCGGTCTGACCGGTGCTTCTCACCGGTCTGACCGGTGTAGAGCCACTTAGTGGAAGTTGCTCGGTTCACCGGCGGGGACCGGTCGGCCGGTGGTGCTCACCGGTCTGACCGGTGTGGGTCTGTAGGCTCGAGGTTTGGTTTTTCCGCTGCGTTTCTCGGGTCGGAAGGTGGTGTGTTGGTTCCTAGGCCCAGTGGCACTCCAGTGGCTACGTGGGCTTGACCAACCTTGGTAGTGAGTCGGAGACGTGTGTTGGAAGTCGTGTTCATCTTGTTGGAATTTCCATCTCCTTCGAGAAGAATTTTTATCGGCTCCCATTCACTCCCCCCCCTCTCTGGTTCGCCGTATCGGTCCTTCAAGTGGTATCAGAGCTGGTTCGGGTCTTTATTGACTCTAACCAGTCTAAGATCCATGGATGGCGTACCAGGAACGGGGTTCGGGTCCTCCACACTTCGATGGCAAGAACTACAAGATGTGGAGCAAGCGGATGGGTGCTTTTCTCCGCGGAAAGGGTCAGATCCTTTGGGATGTCACGGTGGACACAGGCTATGTCCAGCCGATGGACTTCCTTGCTCCAGGATCGAGGGACAGCTTCGACGCCAACAATAAGGCGGTCGACTACTTGTTTCGTGCTTTGTGTCAGCCTGAGTTCGATCGGGTGCACACCGAGCACTTGGCTTGTAGGATTTGGGCGGTGTTGAAGGAGGCTCATGTTGGGAATGCCCAGGTTCTGGCACGGATGTATGCGACCGGAGAGAGTACGAGAACTTCACTCATCTCCCCGGTGAGTCCATCGATGCCTTGTTTCAGAGGTTCATGGTGGTGGTGAACAACATGAGGGCCAATGTGGACGTGCTCCCGTACGATGATCATGATAGAGCGGTCAAGCTCTTACACTCTTTGGATCGTACGATTTGGGGCGGAAAGTTCGAGGCCATTGTGGAGTCGGAGAAGTATGACACTCTGACGGTGAACGAGCTGTTCTCGAAGCTCAAGTCGGCTGAGGTGGATAGGGGCATGACTGCCAAGCTCGAGGGACCGACTGATTCCCATAGTCTTGCCCTCGTTGGAGGTTCCAAAGGAAAGGCTAACTCTAACCCATCCACCCGGATGTTCTCTTTTTCCTCTTTGATGTCTATGCCAGATGAGTAGTTCGACGTGCTTGGAGAGGACGAGCTGGCGCTCCTGACGAGGCGGTTCGAGAGGCTGCACGAGAACCGGGTGAACATGAGGAGGAACACGAGGACATGCTTCAAGTGCGGCAAGACTGGACACTATTTCGCCGAGTGTCCGAAGGTGAACAACCACGACAAGCACAAGTTCAAGGACAAGAGGAAGAAGTCCAAGAAGAAGGATCATGGACATGGGAAGAAGACACGAGTCTCGAGAGAAGATGAAAAGATCAAGCGACATCGAGTCCGATTCCAAGGACACGTCTTCAAGCTCGAGTGATGAAGACGAAGAGGATGAGAAGAAGAGGAATAAGAAGAAGAACCTTGGCAAGTATCTCAACGGCCTTTGTGTGACGGGCCTAAGCCTCAAGTACGACTTCGTGGCATGGCTCGCGAGTTCGAGCAGCAAGAGAAGCCGGAGAAGGACGCCTCGGACTTGGATTCCGAGGATGAGGTATGTGATGAGCTCTCTTCTTTGCGCAAGGAGAATGAGGAGTTGGTTGACTTGCTTGATAATCGCGATCACATGCTTAGAGAGGCTAAGAAGCTTAGGAAGGAGCTCGGATCTTTGCTCGAGGATGCTAGGACTAGAGTGGCCGAGCTAGAAACACGGAGTTCTTGATAGCAAGCTTGAAATTTATTCTCTTAAGGCTAGCCCCGTTGTTTCGATGAGAATGATTGTGCTGAGTGCTCTGCTTTCCTAGATGACTTGACTGATCTTAGGGAGAGGTATGCCTCCAAGTGTGAGGAACTATATGTGCTTAGGGTTGAGTTGGCTGAGCTACAATCTAGACCCACTTTGCTTGGTGCTTGCACTTCTTGCCCTAGTTTGCATGAGAAAATTGCTGAGTTCCGTTCTCGCATTGTTTCGCTTGAGGCTGATTTGAAAGTGCCTATTCCTACTTCTTGCTCTACATGTGAGTTGCATGCTATGAAGAATTTGGATCTTGCAAAATGTGTTGGTCGCTTGCAAGATGAGAATGATAAGTTGCGTGAGGCGCTGAGTTGGTTGTCGAGTCAAGAACCTCAGCTTGGTATGATGATTGCTAGCTGTAAGCGCTTTGACGGTTGGGCTTTGGGATTGGATAAGGTTGGTGAGGGTAGTGGTGAGAGAGAAAGGAAATTTGGGAATGTTTCAGTTCCACCACAACCCACACCCAAAGACAAGTTTACCTCCAAGCCAAACCAACCAAGAGAAAAACCGAGTGAAAAGGCAAGTGAAACGCCTAGTGAGAAACCAAGTGAGAAGCCTTGTGAAGAGCCTCATCCCAAGCCTAAGCCCAGATCGATCCGTTTCCATTGTGAGTTTTGTGGAAAGGATGGTCACAAGAGAGCGTTTTGCTTCAAGAGGAAGCGTGAGGAGAGAATGGCGAAGGAGTGGGCTAACAAGGACAAGTACCACCCTTTCGATGGTGTACTTGAGCCTCGTGTGCGGTGCCCGGGGCCAAGGCGAGTGTGAGGTCGGTTCGGGCTTGGGGAGAGCGGATGGTCGTTGGAGGTGCTTTTCGCCTGTGCTACACCGGTCGGCCGGTGTGGAGCACCGGTCGGACCGGTGCGAGCTCGGACATGCGGCAGGTTTGGGTTTCATGCTCGTACAGGTGCGAGGGTTGTTTCTGGAGGTCGTGGTTCTGGTGGTTGGTCTGGAAAGTTTGCTGGAGGCCAGTTTGCTAGGCATTCTCCCCCTCGAGCTCACTACGGGGATGGGAGGAGCCATGGCTTTGAGAAGGAGAGGAGGGGTGGTCCACGGGCTTTCTTTCGCGGTTTTGGTCCTCCTCCAGGCAGAGAGGTTTGGTTACCTCATGGTGGTTACCATGGTGGTGTTCGTGGAGGTAGCTTTGGTAGGAAAGATGGTTTGGTTTGTGCTAACCCCACTTTCGAGCAAATGGCTAGGCACTGGTTTTACACATTTGGAACTAACCCCAGTGTTGAGTCGTTTGCTCGCTCTCACTCTTGCTTTTGAGTTGCAGGCGGATAGCCCGGAGAACATTTGGTTGATATTGGGGGTGGTTCTTCGGCTTCATATCCCGGTGGTGACATGTAGGTGCATCACTTTCGGGGATGGTGGACAAGGATGAGTGAATTGTGAAGAAATGATAAAGGTAAGTGTTTTTTGACCTTCGAGTGTGTGGCCTTGGTCAAGCCACTTGGTTTGTTTTGCTCTTTGCCTTATCTCATGTGTGTAAGGTGAGCTTTGTACGCTCTTTGGCCTTAATGCATGAGTTTAGGGGGAGCTTGTGAGTTTGGTGCTCCTTTGCTCTTTTGCCGGTGGTGTCGAGCCCCTTTTGCCTCCCCTCGAGGAGCCGGTGGTTTGTGAGCTTTGTGTGTGGGAGCTCCTTTGTAGCATATGTATAGCTTTCCTTTGTGCATTTCTTGCATTTGGCATGGCATATGTAACATGGTGTACAGGCGTCCTTGTATCTTAGATTGCATGCATTTTGTATCATATGCATTGGTTAGGAAAGCTTCTCTCATATACATTGTTCACCTTGGAATGAGATATATGTCTTTGTGAGCTTGTTTGGTATGCTACGTTTAGTTTGGCTTAGCTCTTGATGATCTTGATGAATAATCCATGGTTGATAGCTATGCTTTTGAAAAATGTCACATGTATGCTCTCTCATGTGTAAATGCCTTTACATGCTCTTGACATGTTTTTGTGGCCTTGCTATACTTAATTCGTGGATTGGATAGCTAGTTTATTGATCATATGGGGCCAAAGGCTCATTTGCCATCATGAATGTTTAGCCCTGTTGTCTTATCTTGTGGAGGGGCATAAGTTCCTTTTTGTCGCAAAGACATTTCATGTACCATTTACAAATCTGAAAATGAAATGAAAAATGCTTGGAAATGTGCTCCCATGTCATATGTGCTGAATTTAATTTGCTTTGGGTGCTAAACCGTTGCATGATGCCTACCAATGAGAAGTCTCATACATAGAAGTAGGCACATGGCTCGGTGGCTTTGACATGACATGAGGTACTTGTGGGTGTTTGTGATGGTCTGATGGTTAGAATGGCTGTCCTAGCATGAAGTTTGTGTGGCTTTGCCATTTTGATATGCTTTGATCATGTTTAGGACTTTGCTCATGAGAGGCAAGTTTTTCGCAAAATTGCCAAAATCCATCTTAGCTTCGTCCAATGGTTGTGAAACTTGGTGATCTTGTAGTTGAGATCGATACGAAGCCGTAGAGTATCTAACTTGCTCATTTGGATATGTGTAGCATTTTTTGTTGAATTTTGTCTATTTGAGAAGCTCTAGGTTGAAAGTTTTGCATTTTTGGCTTGATTCATGCATTGCCAACAAGGGGGAGAAGTTTGAGCTTGAAATGGCTTGCTGGACATGTTTAGAAGGTTTTCAGGTGGTTTCGAGCCATTTCTGGGCTCTGTTGTGCACCGGTCTGACCGGTCAGGGTCACCGGTCTGACCGGTCAGGGTCACCGGTCTGACCGGTGTGAGTGCTGGTTCTGTACACATGTTGCACACCGGTCTGACCGGTGGTGTTGACCGGTCTGACCGGGCCGTGGCCGTTTTGTTGCGGTACCGCCCGTTTCAAGTGGTGTCTTGCATGCATTCGTCCAGGGGGAGGTGCATTGGTTCAGGGGGAGATTGCATGTGTGTAGGGGGAGCTCTTTGTGAGTTTTCGAGCTTTGATTCGGTGGTTTGTGCTCTTTGCTTGAGCTTTGCTTTGTCTCGGATGTGTCGAGCCGTTGCCCTTGCCTGAGGGGTCTGAGACTTGTCTTCTTCAAGTGATCTTGCTCTTTGCCTTTGTTTGGCTTTCGATCACTTGTTGGAGTTTCTTTTTGTTCGTTTCTTTTCCTTTTCTTTTCTCTACTGTTACTTTCGTGTGGGTGTTGTCAATGCACTCATCAAGGGGGAGATTGAGGACCAGGTGCGGTTCGAGAACCGGTGGATGGTCGCTTCCTTGTGTGATGAGTGATTGACAACGTTGTGTGGACTGATTCTTGGCTAAGTGTTGCGGGTGCGGGTTGCGGCTTGACCGGTGTTGGTGCGGGTGAAGAACAAGCGTGAAAGGTCGTTGCGGTGAGGCCTCCGGGTGTGGAGAAGACAAGTAGGCTTCGTTCGAGGGACCCGGTGGCCGGCGGGGTCAAGTGCGAGCCGCATGGTGGCATGAACAAGAAGATGAAGTCGTGGACGGATTCTTGGTTGACCCTCAAAACCAAGGTCGAGCCGGGACTACGTGGGAGCCAAGTCATGAGTGGAGATTGGCGGAGGCTACACCAAGTTCGCGGGGTTTCCGGTGGTTCACCGAGAAAACCACCGGGTTCCTTGGTTGATACACAAAGCCAAGACCGAGAACCGAAGACGGAGCCGCAGCGAGCCGCTGGACCGGTCCGACCGGTGGGTCCGACCGGTCCGCCGGTGGGGACCGGCTCGACCGGTGAGGAGCACCCCGGTGTGACCGTGTGCGACGACGCGGTCCGGAATCTTCGAAGCGGAGGACACGCGTCGGGATCGCATGGCTTGCGTCGAGGCTACGCGAGGTGCGGTCGCCGGGCATCCGTCCGATGGTGAAGACATCAAGAATTCCAAATCCGCCCTTGAGGGGCTTGTATCCCTAGTTAGTAGAGAAGGGCATTTTAGACATTCGGTTGCCTCCATATAACCCAAGAGGTGAGAGGATGGCAGCCAACTCTTGGAACCCTAGCTCATTAGTTTTCCTATTTTCCACCTATTTCCCTTAGGTTTTCCATAGGACTAGCAAGAGAGCTTCATGGAGAGATCTTGTTGAGAGGGATGGATGATCGGGCGGCTTGCTAGACCTTGTACGAACCTTTGTTTCATGTATAGATGATTCGGCGTGGTTCCTCAAGGTTTGGATGTGTTTTCCCCGGTTGTTCTTGGTGGTGATTTTCGGAGCCCTCTCTCGGTGATTTCTTTGGGTTGTTTTCGAGACTTTTCTCTTGGGGATTTGATGGGGGAAATTTGTGGGAACCCTTCGTGGTTCTTTGGGCGTGATCCCCCTCCCAAATCCGTGAGTAAAAGTGCTCGATTTTGGGGTTTCTTGAGTTCTTGGGTTGGAAGTGCTTTCGGCGGGATTTCTTCGATTCCTCCTTTTTGGACGAGATCCGGTGGGATTAAACTTGGCTATGGACTCCTCATGAGGTGTTCCTGATATCCCTAAAGTCTTGTTCAAGTCCGTGGAGTGATTCGGGAGATCGAGATTTGGATTTGGGGGAGTTGACCCGCGGGTCTTTGTTCATCCCGAGGCGCCCGTGCTACACCGGTCTGACCGGTGCTCTTGACCGGTCTGACCGGTGCGAGCCCTTGTGGGATTTTGCTCGGGTGAACGTCTTGGTGTGTTCGTTGTTGTCCCGTGTTGCCGCTTGTTTCAAGTTTGGGTCTCGTTTGGTGGTCGGTTGGCCTGTTTGGTGCCTTGGGGGCTTTCGGCCTGCCATCGGTCCGACCGTGTGTCTCACCGGTCCGACCGGTGTAGAGCCACTTAGTGGAAGTTGCTCGGTTTCACCGGCCAGGGACCGGTCGGCGGTGGTGCTCACCCGTCCGACCGGTGTGGGTCTGTAGGCTCGAGGTTTGGTTTTTCCGCTGCGTTTCTCGGGTCGGAAGGTGGTGTGTTGGTTCCTAGGCCCAGTGGCACTCCAGTGGCTACGTGGGCTTGACCAACCTTGGTAGTGAGTCGGAGACGTGTGTTGGAAGCTGTGTTCATCTTGTTGGAGTTTCCATCTCCTTCGAGAAGAATTTTTATCGGCTCCCATTCACTCCCCCCTCTCTGGTTCGCCATATCGGTCCTTCAAGATGAAGACGCCGGGAGGCGCAAGGGCAAGAAGAGTGCAAGCCGGAACCTCAGTGGATTGAGCTGTGTGGCGTTTGAAGGCTTTTGTGGGATGGCCCATAGCTCAAGCAGCAAGAAGAGCGAGAAGGAAGACAGCGACTCCGACTCGGAGGATGAGGTAAATCGTGACCCCGACTCTTTGCTTGCTGAGATCACTAGGTTGAATGGCTTGATTGACAACCATGATAGTGTGCTAAGAGATGCCAAAAAGATGAGGAAAGATCTTAGGGCTCAACTTGAGAATGCTAGTGAGAAAGTAGGAGAGTTAGAGTCCAAATTGCTTGAATTGAAACTTGAGAATGACTCTTTGAAACTTTCTCCTACTACTCCTGATGATGTTGAATGACTTGAGTGTGATGCATGGTTGAATGAGATCAAGTTGCTTAATGAGAAGAATGCTTCTACTTTGGCAAAACTAGATGCTCTTAGGACTGAGTATGATGAGCTGAAGGCTAGACCCACCTTGCTTGGTGCTTGTAAATCATGTCCTACTATGCATGCTAAGCTTGTTGATGCTCGTTCTACCATTAGTTCTTTGGAAGCATCTTTGAAATCTCCTGTTGCAAATGCATGCTCTAGCTGTGATGAAGTTACTTTGCGCAATCTTGAACTTACTTCTCGTTTGGATGTCATATATGAGGAGAATGACTATTTGAGGAAGGTGTTGGGTTGGTTGTACGGGGCGGGAACCTCAATTGAAAATCATGATTGAGGAGTTCAAGAGAGCCGATGGTCGTGGTTTGGGGTTTGAGAAGTTGGGTGAGAAAGTGGGAGAGAACAAGTGGGGAGAGTGTGTATGAGAAGTGTGTTGAGTCTAACCCCGAGTTTGAGGTGATCGGAGACATCCAAGTCCCACTTCCAAAAGCACCCAAGAACTCTTTCACACCAAAGCCCAACCACCTTTGCAACAAGCTTGACACAACCCAAGATCCACCCAAATTCCCACCTAAGACAAATGACTTCCAGAAACCGGTGAGGTTTGTGAGTGAAGGATGAGAAGCCTAGAGAGAAGCCAGAGCCAAAACCAAAACCCATCCCCTTCAGGTGTGAGTATTGTGGCAAGGAGAGGCATCTTGCAGAGTTTTGCTACAAGAGGAAGAGGGATGAGAGGCTTGCTAGGGAGCAAGCAAACCAGGACAGGTATCGTCAGTCTCATGGTATTCCTGAGCCTAGAGTGCCACTTCCACGGGGTGTGGGAAGTGTGAGGAGTGTTGGCAGGTTCCCACAGAGAGGTGGTGGTGTGAGGTTTGAGAGGAGAGATGATGGTGTGCGTGCTGGTGAGAGGTTTGGTCGGGCTCGTGATGGTTTTGCTGGACGTCCCCCTACTCGTTCTCAATACGGGTTTAGGGGAGATGATCGCAGCTTTGGGTTCCAGAGGAACTACGGACCACGTTTTCCCCTCATGGTGCTCGTACTCCTCCCATGGGACATGGGAAGTTTGGTGGCAAGGGAATGATGTTTGCTAACCCCTCCTTTGAGCAGATGGCTCGACACTGGTTTAACTTCCTTTGTGCTAACCCCAGTGTCGAGTCGTTAGCTCATTCTCGTTCTTGTTTCTAACTACAGGCAAGAGGCTTGGAGGACATTTGGTTGATCGACTTCGGGTGTTATTGACACATGACCGGAGATAAGAAGTGGTTCTGCAGCCTCACCCCAGTGAAGGAAAAGTTGTACATCACATTTGGGGACAATGGACGAGGAAGGGTGCTTTCGGAGGGTGTTGTGCATGTGAGTGACAAGGTAACGTTGAAGAGAGTGGCTCTTGTGAAGTCTTTGGGTTTCAATTTGCTTTCGGTTTCTCAGTTGCTTGATGAGGGTTTTGAGGTGCGTTTCAAGTCTGGTGAGTCTCGTTTGCTTGATTCTCGAGGTGATCTTGTCTATATGATCATCCCCGAGGGTCAGATTTTCAGGGTTGATTTCTCTCATTCTTTGGGTCCTGCCCGCTGTTTGATGGCTGGTCCTTCTTCTGATTTGTGGAAATGGCATGGGCGATTGGGACACTTGAGCTTTGATTTGGTTTCCCGCTTGAGTGGTCTTGACCTTGTCCGAGGATTGCCGAGGTTGAAGCTTGAGAAGGATTTGGTTTGTGCTCCTTGTAGGCATGGCAAGATGGTAGCCACTCCCCATCCACCCCTGACCGATGTCATGACCGAGCGTCCGACAGAGCCGTTGCATATGGACCTTGTTGGGCCGGCTCGAGTTCGCTCGGTGGGTGGGAAGTGGTATGTCCGTGTTGTGGTGGACGATTACTCTCGCTATGCTTGGGTGTTTTTCTTGGAAGACAAGAGTCGGACATTTGGTTTTGTTCGAGATCCGATCGTGAGGTTGAAAAACGAGAGGCACGGGAATGCTATTCGAGCTATCCGCAGGTGATAATGGCTCGCAGTTCAAGAACTCTCGTTTTGATGCCTTTTGTCGTGATCTAGGTCTTGAACATCAGTATTCGACCCCTTATGTGCCCCCTCAAAATGGAGTTGTGGAAAGGAAAAATCGGTCTCTTTGTGAGATGGCTAGGACGATGCTCGATGAGCACAGGACTCCTAGGAGGTTTTGGGCTGAGGCGGTCAATACGGCTTGTCATGTTTCCAACAGGATTTTATTGAGAGCTTTCAAGAAAAAGACATGTTATGAGCTTATGCATGGTCGGGCACCCAAGGTGAGTCATTTCTGAGTCTTTGGCTGCAAGTGCTTTATTCTTAAGAAGGGAAAACTCGACAAGTTTGAGGCTAGGTCTAGTGATGGTATTTTCTTTGGATATGCTAACCACTCTAGAGCCTATAGGGTGCTTAACCTTGAGACTAACAAAATCATGGAGACTTGCGAGGTAACCTTCGACGAGACAATGCCATGTACCTCTCTTGGCTTTGAATGTGCAGGTGATGAAGAGATGGCCGAGGACCTCTTTGAAGAGGAGAAGGATGAAGCTGGAGATGATGATGGAGAGAACCATGCGCCTGAAGCTGAGTGTGTACCCACTACTTCCCCTACGACCACTACGGAGCGTGGACCGTCTACTTCATGGACAACGACGGTGCGGCAAGAGGATTAGGCGAGAGAAGCTGAGGTTGAGGGGGAGGTAGTCTCGAGGCGTGAGGCTCCCCGGCGGATTCAAGAAGTGCATCCCCTGTCGAAGATCATTGGGAACATCGACGAACGCACTACACGGTCAAGGTCCAGGAATTCCTCTCATTTTGCTCATGCTTTTGTTGCCACCTTTGAGCCCAAGGACATTGGACATGCTTTATCTGATGCAAACTGGGTCAATTCTAGGCATGAGGAGTTGGAAAACTTTGAGAGGAACCAGTGTGGGAGTTAGTTGAACCACCTCCAAATTGCCATCCCATAGGAACCAAGTGGGTCTGGAAGAACAAAGAGGGAGAGAATGGGATGGTTGTGAGGAACAAGTCCAGACTTGTTGCTCAGGGGTTTAGTCAGAAGGAGGGGATCGACTATGAGGAGACCTTTGCTCCTGTGGCCCGTCTTGAGGCAATTCGGATCCTCCTAGCCTTTGCCATAGCTAAAGGGTTCAAGTTGTTTCAGATGGACGTGAAGAGTGCTTTTCTGAATGGGGTCATAGAGAAGGAGGTGTATGTGAAGTGGCCACCTGGGTTTGAGAGCGAGCTGTACCCACACAGGGTGTACAGGTTGAAAAGGGCTCTGTATGGGTTGAAACAGGCGCCCCGTGCTTGGTATGGGAGATTGAGAGGTTTTCTGTTGAGCAGAGGGTTTGTGATGGGTACCGTGGATAGGACCTTGTTTCTCCTCAAGCACGGAAATGACTTGTTGATTGTTCAGATATACGTGTATGATATTGTCTTTGGTGGCTCGTCACATAACTTTGTTGCCAAGTTTGCAGATGAGATGAGCAGGGAGTTCGAGATGAGCATGATGGGCGAGTTGCAGTATTTTCTCGGGCTGCAGATCAAGCAAGTGAAGGATGGAACATTCATGCACCAGACCAAGTACACGAAAGACATGCTGAAGAAGTTCTAGATGCAAGATGTGAAGCCGATGTCGACTCCCATGGGGAGTACGGCCACTTTGGATGCGGACGAGGACGGAGAACCAGTGGACCAGCGGGAGTACAGGAGCATGATCGGCTTCCTCCTCTACTTGACGGCGACGAGGCCAGACATACGGTTCGGCCGTGTGTCCGTGCGCTCGTTTTCGAGCTTCGCCGAGGACATCACATCGACAAAGCCGTCAAGAGGATTTTCGAGTACCTACGCGTCCGCCCTCGGTCTTGGCCTTTGGTATTCTTCCTCCTCGACTATCTCTCTTCACGGTTTCTCCGATGCGGATTTTGCGGTTGTCGAGTCGAGAGGAAGTCTACTTTCGGTACTTGCCGCTTTTTTGGGTCTTCGCCGGTTTCATGGTCTTCCCGCAAGCGCTCTAGTGTAGCTCGGCCTACCACCGAGGCGGAGTATGTTGCTTTCGCCGCGAGTTGTTGTTCCCACCGTTGTGGATTTCCTACACTTTGAGAGACTTTGGTGAGGAGTGCACCTAGATCCCACTTCTTTGTGATAGCACCAGTGCCATAAGCGTAGCCAAAAACCCAGTGCTTCACTCCAGAACCAAACACATAGAAGTGAGGTATCATTTCTTGAGGGACAATGTGGAGAAAGGAACCATTGTGTTGAGCCATGTCCCTACCTAAGATCAACTTGCGGACATTTTCACAAAGCCTCTCGACCAAGCTACTTTTGTGCGCTTGCGGGGGGAACTTGGGGTTTGTTGCCCTTTCTAGTTGATTCTTGGGGGTTTTTCTTGTACCATATGTATCATACCATGTTTTACTTTGATGTATATACATGTTTTGCTTGATGTACAAACCATGGTAGGATAGCCATCTTGTCATATATCATGTTGCATTTTAGGATGATGAGCTTATTTCATATGCCTTATTTGAGTCTCTTGGGCTATTTGTGAGATATTGGTCATATGTGTGGAGAAATGGTGATGTGAGGCTATGCTCTTGAAATATGTGAGATATATGTGTGGTGAGATAGCCCTTTTTGAAATAAATGCTAATCTTGACTAATTTTTGGTGAAATGTGCTCCACTCATGTGTAGTAGTGTATCCATGTCACGTTTTGGTCTAAATGTGCTTTCTATGCTTAGATTGTGCTTGGATGCCTTTTTCTTGCATTTGGGCCAAAGGCCGAATATCATTGTGAATGTTTAGCCTATGTTGCATTCATGGGGGAGCATAAGCTTCTTTTTGCCGCAAAGGCACTTCATGTACCATGAAATGAATTCATCTTGAAAAGAAGTGTGTAATGCGTGAAAAATGCTCCATCCATCATGTCTATGCTTAAAATGTCTTATCTTTCACATATGGGTGCAAAACATGTTGCATGATGTTCACCAGTGGAGAAGTCTCCCCGAAGTGGACACATGGCTCATGAGCTTTGACATGACATGCTTTTCTTTATGGGTGTTTGCCATGATCTTTTGCTGAGAATTTGATATCCTTGTATGATCTTTGAATGGTATGCATGTTTGTGGCTCAAGTGTGACATGGATAGGCTTTTACATGTGAAGCGAGCCTTCTTTTGGTAAAACTGCTTAAATCTGAAAATTTTGCTTTGTCACATGCCTGTATTTTCATATATTACTTGTGGCGATGCTTTGACTATGCTATGATTCATATGTGTGATCGTTGTCTCATTTTTTAGCCTTTGACACTAGATTTGGCCTATTTGAGAAGCTCATGTAGATGTTTATATGCTTTGTTTTGCATTTCTGCATTTTCAACTTGATTCATACATTGTCAACAAGGGGGAGAAGAGGTGAGCTTAATGAAAATTCAGAAGAGGTGAGCTGAAATTTGGGTGTTTGCATCCACATGTTCAGGGGGAGCTTGCATTTGTTTAGGGGAAGCTTTCTTGCTGTTTTTAATGTGGAGTTTGTGCTTTGCTTGGCTTGTGACCTTTCTTTGCCTTTCTTTGGTTTTGGTCATGAGTTGAGCTTCTTTGTTTTTCTTTCTTCTTCCTTTCTTTCTTTCTCTGAATTTCATTTCGCGTTGTGTGTTGTCAATGCACTCATCAAGCGGGAGATTGAGGACCAGGAGTGTCCCAGTGGTCGATAGATGACCGCTCCTCAGTGATGAGTGATTGACAACGGGTGTTGGACTGACTCTTGGCTGAGTGCGCAGGTGTAGGTTGCGGCCTAGTTCGTGTTGTTGCAGGTGAAGAACGGGCGCGAAAGGTCTTCAGCCTTGAGGGGCCTCCGGGAGATGGAGAGACAAGTAGGCTCGGTTCGAGGGACCCGGTGGACAACGGGACTGGGTGCGGGCCACATGGTGGCGACACGAGCAAGACGAAGTCATGGACAATCGAGCCGGTGCATGGTGGCGGTCGAGTCAAGTGGTTTGGCGGGAGGCTGGACCGAGCACGCGGGGTTTGGTGGTTTCCCCACAAAACCATCGGAGGACGGTTTCTTGGTTTGGGCCTCAAAACCAAGTCCGAGGGCCCAACACGACGGAGACGGGATCCGGGCGTGTCGGGAAGCTTCGAAGCGGAGGACACGCGGCGGGATCGCATGGCTTGCGTCGGGAGGACACGGGGTGCGGCAAAGGCGTGGCCGTCCGATGGCAAGACCCACAAACATTACCTAAATGCCCCTGCGTGGGTTGTATCGCCAGTAGTTAAGTTAGGGGTAGTCGAGTCATTTACCACTCCGGCAGGACCCGATATATAAGCCATGAGGGTGTGTGGATGGCGCTCTCTCTCCGCGACTTAGGGTTTCATTTCCCCCCTCCCATTTCTCATTTTCCTAGCTATTTTTCCTCTATTTTCTCTAGGCTAGCATGAGAGCTTCATGAGAGATTTCTTGAGAGGGATGGATGCTAGGGTAGCATGCTAGACCTTGTGAATCTTTCCTGGTTTGTATAGAAGATTCAGAGTTGTGTTTTTCGTGGTCTTTTTGTGCTTGTTTTCATGCCTTTGTTCTCGGTGCGATTCCGCGGATTTGAGTGGGTTTCTCCCAGGATTTCTTTGAGGGAATCATGGATAGATGTCTCACGCATCTTTGTGAATGATCTTGTGCCCTCAAACGCCGGGAAACCACTTCGATTCGAGAGTTTTCGTTCGGTGCTCTAGCTTTTGGTGGTGCTCAAAGGATTCGCGATTCCCGGTGATTTAGGGAGTTAGGAGGCAAGATTTTTGGGCTATAGCATCCTTGTGTGACGCTTTTCAAGTCCCCAAACCCTTGTCTCCACAGCTTCTACCGTTTGGGAAATCCGATGATGATTTGGGGGAGTTGACCTTCGGGGTCGGGGCGTTTTTCTCGCTCCGTCCGTGCCTCGCGGACGGTCCGCGCCCTCCCGGGCGGGCGGTCCGCGCCGCGCATGTTCGTCTCGTGTTCTTCGAGTTCTTGCTCGCCTTTCGTTTCGATCCGTCGTGGCTTTGAGTTTTGGTTGGACGAAGTTTCGGACGGTCCGCGTGTGTTGGGCGGACGGTCCGCGGTGCCCGGGCGGACGGTCCCGCGTGCTCCCCGCGGACGGTCCGTGGTTCGCGGTGTGCCACCGGAGGTTCGTTTGTTTTAACGGACGGTCCGCGGCTCGGGCGGGACGGTCCGCGGCAAGGGTGCGGACGGTCCGTGGTACCCCGCCGGACGGTCCGCGCGGCCCATCGCGGACGGTCCGCACTGCCTGACCGGACAGTCCGCCAGAGGCTGTGAGCTTTGCTTCTTGGTTCGATTCCTCCCTTCCTTTCTCGAGCTTCCGCGTGTGCTTCAAGGAATCGTTCCTAAGGCTAGAGGTTGATCCATAACCTCGTTGTCTTGGTGATTGGTGTGTGATTCGATCCATCGCTTGTGTGCGACCGAGATTTGACTAGGGCATAGGCCGGGTTCTTTGGGAAGAATTTTTACCGGCTCCTATTCACTCCCCCCCTCTCTAGTCGCCATCTGATCCTTCAACTTCAAATCTACCTTTATGAAAGTTGTCCATCTTGTTCCAGGACACAACTTTTGTGTAGATTGGCATTTCAAATTTTGGGTGGAAATCGGTGAAAAACTTGAACGACTATCAGTACCTCCTGTTTTCTGGGGCATGGCGGCATTCCAAGTTGGCACGACGTTCCTACAAAATCCGTTGAGAAAAACACTAGACGACCTTTGTAAAAGTTGTAGAGGGTAGTGAGATCTACAACTTTCTTGTTGACCACATTGTGCACTACAGTTCAAAATTTTGGAGTTTAACGCGTCCGAACAGGGGCACCCCGAATAAAAACCAACCAGGGCCGCGCTCCCACGCGCGCGCGCGCGCGCGCGCGCGCGCCGCGTGCCGCCCGTGCCCGCGCCCCGTCGCCTAGGTGGCCACGCGCGCGCCGCCCGACGGCCCGCCCTCCGAGGACGCCCCCGTTGCCCATGCCCGCGCGCATGCCGAGACGCCCGGTGTTCCGTGCCGTCGTACGCTCCGCACCCGCCGCGCGTTCCTACCGAGGCCGGCGCGTGTGCCTAGGGGTGACGACGACGGTCCGGCGGTCGCGCGGGGCGCGCCGGTCACCTTAAAACGAGTCATTGCTCCCCGCCCCCCCCCCCCCCCCCGCGCGCGCGAACCGCCCACGGTCGGCCATGTCGTCCACCGGCGCCGGGCCGTGCGCCGCCGCAAGCTCCGGGGACGGGTCGTCCGCGAGTTCCCCCAAGGCCCCTCCACCTTCCTCTCGCCCTACCCATAGCTCACCGTCCCGCTCACAAGCCCCCCCCCCCCCGAGCCGCCCACCGCGCCGGGAGCGCCCGCCCCGGCGGCGGCCGCCGCCGGGAGCCGCGGAGCGCCCCTGCCGGCCGCCCTTTCTTCACCAACCAAGCCCCAAATCGCACCCTAGAGGTCCATAGAACACTTCCCCACCCTCCCCCGGCCGGAATCCGGCGATCCCCGGCCGGGATTGCCGCCAGACCGCCGCTACCCGCGCCCCAGGGACCAAATTGCAAAGGAGGAATTCTTGCTGAGGGCCTTCCTGCAAAAGGGTAACTCAAATAGTAAAATGATTTTCCTGATTCTTGGAAATTGCGTAGAAAATCATAGAAAACTCAGAAACATGCAAAACCAATTTTGTTGGATTCGTGGTGAATTATCCCACAACTTTTGTTATTCTTGCCTGAGCTAATTCCTGATAGTTTTTGCATGAAAAATACAAATGTGAAAAACTTAGATCTGCAATATCTCAAAATCTATAAATCCTCTAGTCCAATTTTTGGATATGTTGTGTGTTAGGTCATGACTAGCTCCTATGCCAAAAATTGCACAAAGTTATGATGTAAATACTTTTATAAAAATGTTTATCCATTTCTGCAGAAACTGCCTAGATGATTTTTCTTGCTAAATGTATTTATGTTTTTGAACTCAACTTGTGCACACTGTCTTGTGGTATCAAAATACACATCTTGTGAATTAATCATGATTTTTGGTGTAACAGAAATATTTATTCTTAAATTGTGCATGTTTTCCTTTGTAAATTAATAAAGTAAGATCAGTAGGGTTCCAAGGTGAATATGCTGGTTATTTAGGCTTGTTTAGGACCAGAGAGCATGCATGAAAAAGTTTGGATCATTTTGATGCTTATTTAGTTTTGTATGCATTTAAATGGAATCACTAGCTAGTGTTTGTTATTTTCCATAATATTTAATTTCCTAGCTTCCAAGCATCACATGTGGGTCCACTGGACCAGCATGGGTGCTAATATGCTTAAGAAACACTTCTTTATTTTTTGGTAATTTAATTGCTTAATAAAAGCTTAAAAGCCCTTTTAATATTAAAGAGAAATTAAATAAAGAAAAGCCCCTATTTAATTCTTTTTCCTTTTGAAAGTATTACTTAATATAATTAAAAGATAATTGAATATCCTTGCTGATAAGAAATTAATTCTTGAATAAAAATATTATTTATACCTTTGCTTGTGAAAGGAAAAGGGCTACCCATTCACATGAAATAACAAGTACAATAAAAACCTTTATTCAAATGTACAATAAAAGAATAACCCATGTACAACTAATAACCTTCCTAAAAGAGAAACACTATCTATATGCTTGTTAAGGTGAATATGACCAACAAGAGTTGGATAAGATAACTACCTATCACATCACCTGAACTTGCATTGCATTCCGTGTAGATCTTCCGGACGGTGATTACTCGCTTGTTCCGGAAAACGAGGAAGGAGGAGCGGAAGCTTCACTGCAGTACGTGGAAGTGCTCGACACCGAGGGTGCCCAGGCTAACCTAGCTGACGAAGGCAAGCTCCGGTGCATCTAACCTAGTTTTCCAATTCTTTATTCAATTATCTATGGATGATTGTGCATTTACGTTCAAAAGTTGAATGAAACCCTAGATGCATGATCCCTAGGTACCTTTGTCCTTACTAGTATGATAGGTCGATAGCTGCTAAGCTATAGGACCGTTACAAGTCGAGTGATGACCTCACTCGCGAGAATAGGTTCCTAGATAGGATTCACAATATATCCTTAAATTGATTGCTCATGTGGTAAGAGCATGGGATTTGGGCTCCGGTCCAGTGGTTATGTGGGTTAAGTGTTTGAACGTACTAAGCACATGTCGGGTATGGGACCGGTAAGCCTAGTACCTTAATGAGGCGGCTAGGGATGGAACTGTCACTACTCTTGGGATTCGCTCTCACGGCCAGCTACCGGTGGTGTATGGTGACTCTAGGTATCTTGCAGAGTATTCTGGATAGCCTGCACCAAAGACTGTGGCCTTTCATCCCGACCCGAGGATTTTTGGAAACGACCTGGGAAAGTTGTCCCTTCGGGGGCAGCCTACCGTGTGTTTGGGTCTACCTTGCAAGGTTTTAATCAATCGATTGTCGGCCTCTCAACGCTATCTGAGACAACTTACTCCACTAGTCATGAGATCCCTAATGATGGAAGATGATAAATATTATGTTTGATTAATTGTATTGTACAACTTTGTTTGTACTAGTTGGCTAATGTAGTAAAGATTACACCTACTAGAACTTGTGCTAAAATCTTGAAAGTAAGGACCTACTCTTTGTTACTTTTTAGCAAAAGCAACCCAGTAGCCAAAAAGCCTTTCATGGTCTAGATTTGGTGAAGTAGTTATCACCGACGGGTAAGTCTTGCTGAGTATTAGTATACTCAGCCTTGCTATAATATGTTGATCCAGGTAATGCTTTCGATGATGTGTGGCCCGGAGAGATCCCGCCCGGCTGGGAGCTGGAGTGGGTGGAGGACGACTACTGAAAGCATCATGGATGGCCTCCCGTGGTGTCTTCGCTTCCGTTAGTTTAATTCCACTGCTTTCAAAAACTCTGAACTATTTCGTTATGGCAAAAACCTTGGTTTGTACTAATTAAACCCTTCGGGGTACGAATTTGGATATTAATGTTGTTGTATCTCTGGACTCTCCTTCGAGTGAGTTTTAATGCATATATTCGATCCTTGTGCTTTTCAAGTGATTTACCAGGTGTTAACCTGGCAACTAACGACAGGATGATACTTTATTATTGCTTAGTGACCAAAGTGGATCGGTCTTAGGCGATAGTACGGTATTTTCCTGGGCAGGTTGTCACACGCCTCCACTAAGGAGCTTCTCCACCAAGGAAGGGGGTCTCCACGTCCCCCGCACAAAGTGTCCTCGCCGCTCCACACCAAGCCAGAGGGTCGATGACGATTACCGGTGAGCCACTTAGGCCCCAAGGCTTCCGACGAACCTTGTACAACTTGATTCACTCAAGAATCACCTCACAAGGTTGGCACAACCTTGTACTCACTCAGCTCTAAGCTAAGCCTAGCACTAAGCACATACACAAAGCATATGCAAGTCTAAGGATGAGCAATTAAGCACTTGGACGGATTGGATATGAGCTTCTAGGTGTCTTGAACTCCTCTGCACTTCCACACAATCCAACGACCTCAAATGGTGAGTGGAGGGGGTATAAAAAGCCCAAGGCATCAAACTAGCTGTTAGCTAACAGCCACTGAAAAAGATAGCGTCGGATGAACCGATGCTTACTTTTTCTAGGCGTCGGTTCATCCGATGCCCCTCCCACGTCACATAGCCATTGAGATTCTGTGACACAACTGCTCCGACGCTATGCACCGACGATAGCATCGGATCATCCGGTGCTGAAGACCCCGCGACCAAGTCGCCTCTGTTAGCTTTCACGTGACCTTCGGATAGACCGACGCTGCACCTTGTCCAAGGCGTCGGATCATCCAGTGCTGAAGGCTTCGTCTTGGCGTGTCTCTGTCTTGATTCAAACTGAGCGTCAGATAGACCGACGGTGTCATCACTCAGACCGTCGGATCATCCGGTGCTACTGTCTTCGCTGCTTTTCCTCTGCAACTCGTCCGATGCATCTACAAAATGGACCGTCGGTTCATCCGACGGTGCCTAGGGTTTCAACCAGTGTACCAACTCGTCCGATTATTGCACTGACGCTTGCTATATGGGTACCGTCGGTTCATCTGACGGTGTCTTTTTCCTTCTTTTTCTTCGCGTCTTCAACTTGGATCTTTGCTTCAACTTAACATACTTAACATACTTAACATACTTAACATGCCATTACTTATAGCCTCCAAATATATACTAAGTCCTCAAATTTTCTGTAAGTAACCTAACATGTCCATGGTATGTTAACTTGTGGTATGACATGTTAGCTTGGGCATGGTATGTTAACATGTGGTAACATCCATGGGACCTAGGAATGCCTACAAAGACATACTAGACAATGTGGTTAGTCCCATTACTTGTGTTAGCATGAATCACCAAAATCAACTCGAACAAATGGCAAATGGGGCCATGTTCGCTACAACAAACACCACATCAAGGATCATGCTAAATGGGATACGAGGAAGGCCTCTCCAGCACATACGTGGCCTCAGGCAGGGTGATCCACTTTCACCAATGCTATTTATCTTAGCAATGGATCCCATGCAGTTGCAGCGCCTACTGGACAATGCAACTGAGCATGGGTTGATTAATCCAATTGGTGTTAATCCCATTAAATTAAGAACAAGTCTATACGCTAACGATGTGGCACTCTTCGTTAGGCCAACAACAAATGATGTGTCGAACCTACAATGTGCACTACAGGCTTTGGGGGCAGCTACTGGGATAAACATAAACTTGCAAAAATCTGAATTCTACATGATCCAAACACTAGCAACAAACACCATAGGGGTGACTGAAATGTTCCAAGGGAAAATTGATGTATTTCCGACCAATTATTTGGGATTGCCTCTTCATATTGGACGCACCAGGCGAGTGGATGAGCAGGTGTTGGTAGACAAGATTAGAGCACGATTGCCAAATCAGAAGGGAAGATTACTAAATAGAGCTGGTAGGCTAATGTTGGTAAACTCGGTGCTAACATCCATTCTAGTATACTCGGCATACAAAATTCAGTTTGGTGGATCAGTTATGGATAATCTGTGGACTGTCATCTGGAAGGCCAAGGTGGAGCAAAAGTGCAGATTTTAATTTGGTTGATGCTCCAAATCAGACTACCAACATCTGACCGTATCATCAAGTGATGAGATCAAGCGGATCCTCTATGCAAACTCTGTCACACCACGGTGGAATCAACACTACACTTGTTTACAAATGGCACTTATGTGGCAGGTATTTGGCACTTATGTGGAAAAATTGTAAGACGCTCTTTTCATTAATAGAAGAGAGTTTTGCAAGACACAACCTTAGGAGAACCCCTAAGAAGCAGAAAACAAGAAAGACAAACCGAACAAGAAGGAAAGAAAGAGGGTCACCACACCACCCCCACAGTAAAAACAAACTACAACAACATACGCCTGTAGGGTAGGAAAAATACCAAGGAGACACGCACGTCACCGCTATCCTAACAACTTGGAGATAGCGGAGGTCGAAAGAAGCAGTCTTGCAAGACGGTGCCTTCAAGAAGGAAGCGACGACGATGCCACCATCACCCACCCGTCCACGCATGGATAGGCCAAGTCTTCACCTGGCAGACCAAGAGGATTTGGAGGTCGCGACAACGCCCCTAGTAGGGATTATGCAAGAGAGTAGCACTAGTACGTGCTAGGCCAAGCTTTTGCCAAAGACCTCCAAAGCCAAAACCTCACAAGACATCGCCGAAACCGGATGAGAGGCAGAGCGATGGAATTGCAGTAGGAATCCCTGGAGACGACAACAAAAAACAGTTGTAGGCACATGAGAAGAGACGATCTCGGGGAGCAGCAGGGAAGAGGGAGCCAATCAGGAGCGAATCACCCAAGGCCTCTCGCGGGCCTGACGCCAGTGAGGATGACGCTGAGACCTTACGGGAGGCCGTGAACCCAGGAACGCCACCGGTGGGCGCCGTGGGGTCCAGGGAGGAGGGATGCAATCGGGGTTGAGTTCATCGTCTGGACACCTACCTCAGCCGCAGCTACCGCGGTCGCCGAGGAGGGGGCGCTGCGGCCAACCGCAGGGAGGAGTGGTGTCGAGGTACCGCGACTCCACAGCAGTAGCCGCCCCGCGCAAGATCCGCGAGAAGGGAGGCTGAATCAGCATCATGAGGGCGAAGCAGCTGCCTAAAGTGGAGGTAGAAGGAACCCCAACTCTTGGGAGGACCAGCGAAGAGGAGGAGATCAACAGCGACGAGGGAGAGGGATGGGGAGAGGTCTCCTCCCACTCAGTGCTGCTCCCAATCTGGAGCCGACGAAACACGTGCACCAGGTGGACGCCCTAGCTAGGCAAAGACGGAGAGCTCCAAGACCCGCACGAGGCCGTCGAAGACAGGGCGGGACACGACGCCCACCACGGCGTCGACAACACTGAGCGCAAGTGTTGACGGATAAAAGACGTATCCACCTACAATCTGCAAGCGTACGGACCTACACCTTTTTCACCACGGGATTCCCAAGGTTCTTGTCAATCCGCGGAGCAAGGGGATTACAAGCGTTTGATCTACCTCTACTCACTAACTACTCAAACCCTAACTATGATTAAACTAGAACACGATCACACTACACTAGAGAGAATGATTAAGCTATCAAGATAAAAGACACTCACCCATGGGTCTACGATACTTGAACATGCAACCGCTTAAAGACATGAAAACCAATCTAATGTATTCGGGGTTGTGACCACGGTTTTGCCCTTTCCCTTCCCCGTACTGTCACTACGCGGAGGTATTTGTGACTAGACCTATGATGGACACGGCGTATTGAATGGATCTAAGGGAGCATTGGAGCTCTACTTCCCTTTACGGCATGGTAGCTGTAACAACCCAGGATTTAGGTGTGTAAATTTTGCGAAAATTTAAAACTTTTTTTGACTGAAATTGAGTGCTATCAATTTTCGAGCCAAATTGCTAGCCCTTCCCTGGATTCTCCACCAAATTAACCCATCAATAAAAACATATATTCAAATTACGGTAAAATATGTAAGTTGGTTTTTCTCTGGTTCTTTTGGAGTTCAAATGTGTGAAGTTTGAATTTGAGGGGGAATCAAATTCAAACTCTAATTCAAACCCTAGTTCAAAACTTATTCTTTTATTTTGCAAATGACAAACATGTGAGCTGGGCCGCTTTCTCCTTTCTTCGTTTTGCAGCCGGCCCAACCCGAGCCATCCTTCGGCCCAACTAACCCGCGCGGCCCACCAGAGCCCCGCGGTTTGCCCGGCCCGCTCTCGCTGCCGAGTGGGACCCGCAAGTCGGCCACCGCTCCCCATCCCCTTTTCGTGCCTCGTGTTGCTGCTCGCTAGGCGAGCCCCCCTGTCGGGCCCTGATCCCCCTTATCCTCTCATCTTTTTCCCCATTCGCCCGCACCCGCCCGCCTAGTCACCGAGCCGCTCTAGGCGCGCGCCGGCCCCGCCGCACGGCACGCGCGGCGCGGGCGCGGCCGGGCCGCCCGGCCGGCATGCACGCCGAGGGGATGGGCGCGCCCGCGCGCGAGTCGAGCCGGGGCCGGGGGAGGAAAACCCACTTTTACCCCCACACCTTGCCCCCAGTCTCCACGGTCGCGCAGAGAGAGCGGGCGGCGCCGCCTCGGGCGCCCGGGGCGGTCCAAGCCGGGGCAGCCCTGGGATTTCGCCTCGTCCTTGCGGCGCCAGGGTTTCAAAAACAAGGGGGGAGGCGAAGCGCTTGTTGTCCACCGCCACCAACCCCACTGGGGTTTTCTATTCCGCCCATCTGAGAGAGGGAGCCGTGAGAGAGGGTAGGGGAAGGCGCCGCCGCTGCGCTGGCCCAAGGGGAGAGGCAGCCACACCGGTGCGCCGACGACGAGCCAAGGGAGGAGCGCATCGCCGCCGCGCCGCACCGGGAGAGGAAGAAGCCGGGGACCGGGGAGCGGCGGGAGCACGGACCGAGCCGCGGAGTACATCGCCGGGCGTGAACACCTGCACCACCGGGGGCGTCTACCTCGCCGGAACGCCTTCACGCCCGGAACACCAACGCCACGCCACCGACAGGCCGGCCACGACTACACCGTCGCCCCACCGTGAGCACCGCGGCCCTTCTTCTCTCTTCTCCCCCTTGGTCTCTTTCCTGTGATGCTTCGCGACGTCAAGACGCGTCGCTGTCGTTTCTTGCCTGGATGCTGGCCGTCTTGCCGCAGGACTGCCGTACCGCGACGGAGGGGGCTCCTGAGCCGTCCGTGCTCTTGGGCGCCGCTGTCGCCGTGCGAGGAAGGTGTATGGGTCCGGCCGTCGAGCCGTGTTTTCTTGTGCAGGGGCGTGTGCGCCGCCGTGTTGCCGTCGCGGCGCGCTCTGGGTACCGGGCGACCGCGCCGGCGAGCAAGCCGGGGCGCGCATGGCACGTAGGGCCGAGCCGGGCTTCGTCCCGTGTCCGCGGGGGTGTGGATTGCGAGCGCCGCGCCGCGGACACGCGCGGCGGCGGAGGCATCGGGCCCGGCCACGGGACGACGCGCCGCCGCCGCGCGCGCGAGGCCACGGACGCGAGCGCCGTCCGGCCGAACACCCCGCACCGAGCCGTGACGAGCGCATCGACTTGATGGTGGTGGTGCCTCGGACGTTTGCCACCCGCGCCCGGGCGCCGGCGACGCGCCGCGCGGCCGCCGCGCCGTCTGGGCATTTTGCCGAGCACCTAGTGTGCAGGGTTCACCTGAGCGTGCTAGCCTAGGAGATGGGCCACCGGCTGGTCTGGGCTCTTAGCCCAGTTAGCTGCCCTAGCAGGCCGTCGGCCCAGCGCAGGAGAAAACTGGGGGTGGAAAATCAGACTTCCTTAGTGGCTTGCGGGCTGCGCTGCCTAGCCCTTTGGTTGGGCCGAAACCCAGCCCGAGCTGAACCAAGTCCGCTGGGCCACCCACGGCCCAGCAACGAATCTGGCCATTTCAGCCTGTTAAACCACACCACGCTGACGTCATGCTGACGTCAGCGGCGTATTTTCAGAAAACCCCTTTCTCTCTTCTGATTTAAATTCCAGAAAATGTTTTTAACCTTTAAAAATTCATAACTAATTCTAGGAAGCTCAGAAAAATATAAAGTTAATTTCTATAAATCTGTATTTGCGAAACCTTGCTGATTGTAGGTAGTTTGGGTTCTTTTGGATCTTCTAAATTGGTTCTTATTTGGAGTTATTGCTTAGTTGTGCACCGTAATCTTATTTTCGCGTCGAATCTCGTGCCGTGCGAGACCCGAGCTTCGACCAGAGGAAGTGGAGGACCCCGAGTACACTGCTCCAGACAGCGACTGCTTCAACGGCAACGAAGGTGTCATGTCACTCCCAACCATATAGATCCTATGTTGTTATATAGCTGCTAGTGCTTTACTTTAATGCATTGATCTGATGATTTGCATAACCCGTTTAATAGCCATGCCTTGATGTTTTGATATATCCTGTATCCTTGTTCTACTACCTGCGGGACTAGCTACAGACCCCTAGCTAGTCCCTTACCTCAACTATCCATACTTTTGTTGCTTGATTATGGATGGTACTGCGGGCTTGACCGAGATGTGGATATCTCGGTGTGTTTCTAGCGTGCGTTCTGGGTGCGTATCTCCTTGCTGTGTTATGGCGGGAGCGAGCCGCTTGGATACTTGTGAACGGCTGCCGAGGGAAGATGCGATCTGGCCTCTTACCCGAGGGTCGTGTCGTGTGGGATGGAGATGGTGAGTGCTCGCTCTCGGCCCTTAAGGACCGATCGTCAGTCTAACCATGTTTCTTTGGATTCTTACCGTACAAACCGCCCGCCTTGTTATGGGCGGGGGTGCGGGGTGAGACTTGTAGTGGATGGCGTCCCTCCTGTAGGCGGGTCGGTGTGACCGTGTCGGGAGTGGTCTTTCCCTCCTTAGAAGACTTTGCCCCGCTAGGCCGGGGAAGGGTTCCACAGCTTCGAGGGACCTCTCGCGGGTAGTATGAGCTCTGCCGCGGAGGCTGAGCCAGGCTCGGAGACGCAGGAGGGTACTATCCACTTACTAGGCCTTCAGCCGTATGGTAGGGTCGGGTACCGGTGACGGCCGGTTCCGGTCCTATTCGGGCGGGTACAGTTGTACAACCTCTGCAGAGTGTTTAAACCTATAGCTATAGTCCGTGTCCACTGGTTATGGACAGTCCTAAGATCTGTTATGCTGACTAGCTACACTTCTCTTGTGCTTCTTCTCTCCCCCGAGGGTGTGAGCCCGGCTACGGCCGTTGAGATGTGGGGATAGGAGCAGGTGGGCCCCACATCGCAGATGAGAGTTGGGTTCGGATCGTGGTTGAGATCCGGAGTTTTGGTGTGGTATTCCATGAGCGGGGCGTGGACCCCCGAGGTGTGGACCTCGGAAGCGGAAGCTTCCCCGAGGTGTGGACCTCCTAGCGTATTCTCGCTTACCTTGTACGTTGCACTTCGTTGCTTTGCTTAAGCTTTCTACGACCGGATTAGGGATATCTCATGCATAGTAGAATATACACCGCTTTTGCCTCTTTGTTGGGAAGGCGACATGACCTACCCGCTTATCGGGTAGACCCCGGTGCCTCCGACGCAGCCGGACTACGACTTCGACAACGACGGTTGGGTGGACTAGAGCTCTTCCTACACTTGAGCTGCCTGCGGATATGG
Organism: Cenchrus americanus; assembly: GCA_947561735.1. Lineage (NCBI taxonomy): Eukaryota > Viridiplantae > Streptophyta > Magnoliopsida > Poales > Poaceae > Cenchrus > Cenchrus americanus. Next base: position 81,758,015 of record OX387240.1, read on the forward strand.
AGTTTCCCTCGCTTTCATGGAGCCGCTGCTAGACGTTTTATTTATGTTTGATTCAGTCCCGATGGTCTTGTACCCGGCATATGCCGAAGAGATGTACTCTGATTAATGTAATAAAATAAATGTTGTACTCTACTTTACTGTTTTTATCTTTCTGTATGGATTTGGCATCGCTGGGACAGGGATTGCACGTGGTAGCCCTCCTGGGACTACCACCGAGGTGCAAAGATTCGGGGTTCCGTTCGCGGAAATCCGGGTCGTTTCAGTTGGTACCAGAGCCATGCTTGACTGTAGGACGAGCCCCAGGAATGGTCGATAACATAGGAAGCCGTTTTTGAACCTTGAAACTTTATATAAACCCCTTGGCTTCCGTATGTATATAACTATACTTATATATATGCATTACCTTTATTAACTTTCACTAACTACCTTACTAACTACGCTCTAACAACGTTGTGCAGATGGCGGGAAGGACGTGGGTTCCTTTGGAGTCGGACGGCAAGAGCTACGGAGGCTTCTGCCACTTGCTGAGGGAGTGCTTGGAGGCAGCTGGAGTAGGGACCGACCGAGTCAGCTACAAGGGGAGGACCATGGGGCACATGGAGCAGTCTGCCACTTTTCTGACCGTTACGGTACCGGCGGACCCACGGGTGCCGGAGTTCAAGGAGGTCAAGGTGCACTGCTACGAGAGCTCGACTATGGAGGCACACCAGTCTAGCGCACGCCGAGCACTCAAGATGGTTTGTGTCCAGCTGGGGGAGAAGCTCAAGGACACCCCGTTCAGCGTGCTTCCGACAGGAGTCTACGACCCGAGCCGCTGGGACACGAGCGACCGAGCGCAGTACCTTGAGGTGAATTCAGTGGAGGAGGACGAGATGATGCTCGCAGCCAGACGGTGCATTCTGGCCCAGGACCAGGCACTTTTCTGGGCAGACAGCGAGATTGCGTACCTGAGGTGGAAGTGGGATGGTAGTCTGCAGCGGGTTCAGGACTTGGAGATGGAGAGAGAGGATTTGCTCGACCAGTTGGAGGAGTCGCACGAGAGGAACGGAGAGCTGGTACGGCTGGGACCGGGCGGCGCCGCGAGCCAGCACCGAGAGGGACGCCAGGAGGATCGCTACACTGGAGGCACGGCTGAGGACAGAGCAGGAGTTGCACCGGGCTACAGTGGAGGCCACGCGTGAGGACAGAGTGAGGCTTGCAGAGGCCAGGGACCAGTTGGAGTCGGTTGGAGCTGCAGCAGCTGACTATCAAGTAAAGATGTGGGATCTCCAGGAGGCGAGTCGACACAACTACCACCACTTGTGTTACCTAGGTGGACTGGTCTACGAGGAGAGGGACCGAGCAGCCAGGACCCGCACGACGACGAGGGAGCTCAGGAGCAGGAGCTCGAGCACGAGCAGGTACCCCAGCCCGAGGGAGGAGCAGGCCAGGCTCAGGGACACGAGGTGCCACCACCGCCACCTCCCCCGAACTTGGCCGACGTGATGGCAGTGCAGACTCAGCTGATGCAGACGATCACCCAGTTGCTGGCTCAGAACAACAACAACAACAACAACCACAGGGGTCAGAACCGCAACGCGCCGGAGGGTTTCCAGAAGAAGGTTGAGAACTTCAACAAGCTGCGACCGCCTACCTTCGACCACTCGGCGGACCCGATGGACGCGGACAAGCGGCTACGGGAGGTTGAGAAGAAGCCGGAGCCGACCGAGCTCACCGAGGAGGAGTGTGTGACCGTGGCAAAGACACACCGGTGGTCGGCACGGCCAGGTGCGTGGTGGGGACGGCTATCGTGACTCGCACGGGACCCGTTGCACATCGGGTGGGACGAGTTTGTGGAGGCCTTCGAGAGCCACCACATCCCGGATGCGGTGATGGACGGGGAAGGCCGACGAGTTCGGGCACCTCAAGATGGGAAACATGTCGGTGCGGGGAGTACGCCAACCGTTACCGGGGAGCCGATGAGGTACGTGCCGACGACACCGACACGAGAGAAGAAGAAAGTCTGCGGTTCGTAAAGGGGCCGCACAAGGGGATGGCACACCACTTGTCCGCACACGACCGCCCGACACTTCGCTCCATTATCGACAAGGCACCGATCGTGGAGAGGTCAAGGCTTGAGTACATGGAGGTTCGTGGAAGCAAGTCCAAGCGCACAGACCAGGCAGGACGCTCAGGTCCACCTCGGAGGCGAGAGGACAAAGGTTACGCTCGGGGCCACCGGTCTCGGCAGAGGCACCACGTCACTCAGTCTCAGCCGCAGAGCAGAGCCAACCCAGGCGGGAGTGGAGGACGAACGGCCGGAAACCGAGACCACCACCGCGGTCGGCCACGGACAGATCCAAGGTGACTTGCTTCAACCGCGGTCGGGTTGGGCACAAGTCGTTCGAGTGTCCACAAGCGAGCGCCACCGGGGGAGTCGAACCGCAGCTCTCGGTTCCGGACCCCGGCCCAAGCCACCGGCACCGGGAGGACGGCCACCCCGTACACGGCGAGAGGACCGCTCGGCCCGCCGCCTACACGAGGCCGTCCGAACCACCTCACCGCCGAGGATGCGGCAGCCGCACCCGACGTCACACTTGGTGAGTTCCTTGTTGACTCAGTTTTGGCAACTGTTTTGTTCGATACTGGAGCGCAGTTTTCGTATATTTCTACCAAGTTTGTTAAAGAAAGGTCTTTACCAACTAAGACTCGACCAAGGCCTATCTTGACTAGCTCTCCGCTAGGAGAGAAGAGGAGTGCGCTAGAGTGCAGGGGAGTGAGGATGGTGTTTGAAGGGCAACAGTTCACGGCAGACTTGACAGTTTTGGAGTCTACCGGGATTGACGTGATCCTAGGGATGGATTGGTTGGCAAAACACAACGGGATAGTCTCTTGCAACCCCAGAGTTATACAACTAGAACACCCCAGTGGAACTATAGTGCGGATCGAGCCACGAGTCCGAAGGTCGCTACGATGATGTGCAACATGAGTGGGAAAGAGATTGAAGAAATTCCGGTGGTCCGTGAGTTTCGGACGTGTTCCCGCAGGAGCTTACGGAGTTACCCCCAGACCGGGACGTGGAGTTCGTGATTGAGCTGATGCCAGGGGCGGGGCCCGTTGCAAAGAGTCCGTACCGGATGTCGTCTGATGAGCTGGACGAGTTGAAGAAACAACTCAAGAAGCTGCTCGAGCAAGGGTTTGTACGGCCGAGTGCCTCACCGTGGGGTTCACCAGTGCTCTTCGTGGAGAAGAAAGACGGCACAAAGAGGATGTGCATTGACTACCGCACGCTCAACTCGATGACAATCAAGAACAAGTACCCGCTACCCAGAATCGAGGATTTGCTGGATAGGCTCAAAAGGGCAAAGTTCTTCTCCAAGATCGACTTGAGGTCAGGTTACCACCAGATGAAGATCCGAGAGCAGGATATTCCCAAGACAGCCTTCACCACACGTTACGGCTTGTACGAGTTCGTGGTGGTTTCTTTCGGGCTGACCAACGCCCCTGCTTACTTCATGAACTTGATGAACAAGGTCTTCATGGAAGAGTTGGACAGATTTGTGGTGGTGTTTATCGACGATATCTTGATCTACTCTGAGACCACGGAGGAGCACGTGGAGCACCTGAGGGTCGTGCTAGAGAGGCTGAGGCAGCAGAAACTGTACGCCAAATTCAGCAAGTGCGAGTTCTGGATGGAGAAGGTCGCGTTCTTGGGACACGTCCTGTCAGCAGAGGGGATAGCCGTGGATCCGTCCAAGGTAGAGTCAGTGACCAAGTGGGAGCAGTCGTTAAACATGACAGATGTCAGAAGCTTCCTTGGGTTGGCAGGTTACTACCGAAGGTTCATTGAGAACTTCTCCAAGATCGCAAAGCCAATGACAGAGTTGCTCAAGAACAACACAAAGTTCGAGTGGTCAGAAGCGTGTGAGAAGAGCTTCCGGAGAGCCGAAAAGGAGACTCACCACGGCCCCGGTGCTCACCTTGCCGGATATCAAGAAAGACTTTGTGGTCTACCGTGACGCTTCAAGGCAAGGACTCGGATGTGTGCCGATGCGGGGAAGGGAAAGTTGTGGCTTATGCTTCCGAGCACTGAAGAAACACGAGGAAAACTACCCGACACACGACTTGGAGTTGGCGAGCCGTTGTGCATGCACTCAAGATCCGGAGACACTACACGATAGGGAACAAGTGTGAGCTGTTTTCCGACCACAAGAGCCTGAAGTACTTCTTTACACAGACAGAGTTGAACATGAGGCAGAGGCGATGGTTAGAGCTGATCAAGGACTACGACGTCGAGATCAACTACCACCCAGGCAAAGCCAATGTCGTGGCAGATGCACTGAGCCGGAAAACATATTGCAACAACCTCATGGTGAGGGAAGAGCAACCTGCTCTACACGAAGAGCTAGAAAAGCTGAGAATCAAAATTGTAGACCAAGGTCAAGTCAACGTGATGCAAGTGACCTATGACCTGGAGGAACGAATCCGAACAGCCCAGAAGTCATGTGCAGAAATCAAAGCTTTGCGAGAATTAATGAAACAGGGCAAAGCAGAGGACTACCGGGTAGATGAACAGGGCACCGTGTGGTTGAAAGAACGGATCTGTGTACCACAAGACAAAGCACTCCGGGAGCAGATCATGAGAGAAGCTGATGACTCGAGGTACTCGATCCACCCAGGCAGCACCAAGATGTACAGAGATCTAAAGGTCCGATACTGGTGGAAGGACATGAAGAAGGATATAGCACACTACGTGGCCTGTTGCGACACTTGTAGCAGAGTGAAAATCGAACACCAGAAACCTGCAGGATTGCTTAAGCCGTTGGCTATTCCAGTTTGGAAGTGGGAGGACATTTCCATGGACTTTGTGGTGGGACTTCCTCGAACACCAAAAGGAAATGACTCAGTGTGGGTCATAGTGGACCGACTGACCAAGGTGGCGCACTTCGTACCGGTGAAGGTGACCTTTGGGACAGAACGCTTGGCAAACCTGTACGTTGAGCAAATCTTGAGGTTACACGGGGCACCCAGGAGCATTGTGTCCGATCGCGGACCGCAGTTTGTCGCCAAGTTTTGGCAGAACTTTCACAAGCTTATGGGCACCACTCTTAGCTACGGCCACGGCTTTTCACCCACGTACGGATGGTCAGACAGAGAGGGTCAACCAGGTGTTGGAGGATATGCTACGAGCGTGTGCACTCACCTATGGCACCGATTGGGAGAGCAGTTTGCCATTTGCAGAGTTCTCGTACAACAACAGCTTTCAAGCAAGTCTCCGGATGGCACCATTTGAGGCCCTTTACGGGCGGAAGTGCAGGACCCCGCTAGCTTGGTCAGAGGTGGGAGAACGGACACTGTTTGGGCCAGCAATCATTGAGGAAGCAGAGGAGAAAGTTGAGAAAGTTCGTGAGAACCTGAAGATCGCACAAAGCCGTCAGAAGAGCTACGCCGATAGAAGAAGAAGAGAGTTGACTTTTGCAGTTGGCGACCGAGTGTACTTGAAAGTCTCTCCGCTGCGAGGAACTAAGAGGTTCTTGGTGAAGGGGAAGCTTGCACCGAGGTACGTAGGGTTGTACCCGATTACCCGAAGGATTGGAAGTTTGGCATACCAGCTTGCACTACCCGAGACAATGGCAGTAGTACACCCAGTGTTTCACGTGTCACAGCTGAAAAAGAGTGAGAAGGCAGTGGAGGCTAAGCAAGTGCCCATGGAGCTACTTGATCTGCAGGACAACCTTGAGTATACAGAATATCCTGAGAAAATCTTGGACCGAGCTGTCAAGGAGACAAGGAGAACTACCATTCCTTTCTGTAGAGTGCTATGGAGCAACCATACAGAGCGAGAAGCAACTTGGGAGAAGGAAGCTGATCTCAGAAAAGAGTACCCTCACTTGTTCACGGAGGAGGTTGAGGACTAAATCTCGAGGACGAGATTCTCGGTGGTGGGGGAGAATGTAACAACCCAGGATTTAGGTGTGTAAATTTTGCGAAAATTTAAAACTTTTTTTAACTGAAATTGAGTGCTATCAATTTTCGAGCCAAATTGCTAGCCCTTCCCTGGATTCTCCACCAAATTAACCCATCTATAAAAACAAATATTCAATTTACGGTAAAATATGTGAGTTGGTTTTTCTCTTGTTCTTTTGGAGTTCAAATGTGTGAAGTTTGAATTTGAGGGGGAATCAAATTCAAACTCTAATTCAAACCCTAGTTCAAAACTTATTCTTTTATTTTGCAAATGACAAACATGTGAGCTGGGCCGCTTTCTCCTTTCTTCGTTTTGCAGCCGGCCCAACCCGAGCCATCCTTCGGCCCAACTAACCCGCGCGGCCCACCAGAGCCCCGCGGTTTGCCCAGCCGCTCTCGCTGCCGAGTGGGACCCGCAAGTCAGCCACCGCGCCCCATCCCCTTTTCGTGCCTGTGTCGCTGCTAGGCAGGCCCCACCTGTCAGGCCCTGATCCCCCTTATCCTCTCATCTTTTTCCCCCTTCGCCTGCGCCCGCCCGCCTAGTCACCGAGCCGCTCTAGGCGCCGCGGGGTCCCGCCGCACCGCACGCGCGGCGCGGGGCGCGGCCGGCCGCCCGGCCCGCACGCACGCCGAGGGGCCGGGCGCGCCCGCGCGCGAGTCGAGCCGGGGCCGGGGGGGGAAAACCCACTTTTACCCCCACACCTTGCCCCCGGCCTCCACGGTCGCGCGAGAGAGAGCGGGCGGCGCCGCCTCGGGCACCGGGGCGGTCCAAGCCGGGGCAGCCCTGGGATTTCGCCTCGTCCTTGCGGCGCCGGGGTTTCAAAAGCAAGGGGGGGAGGCGAAGCGCTTGTTGTCCACCGCCACCAACCCCACTGGGGTTTTCCCTTCCGCCCCATCTGAGAGAGGGAGCCGTGAGAGAGGGTAGGGGAAGGCGCCGCCGCTGCGCCGGCCCAAGGGGAGAGGCGGCCACACTGGCGCGCCGACGACGAGCCAAGGGAGGAGCGCATCGCCGTCGCGCCGCACCGGGAGAGGAAGAAGCCGGGGACCAGGAGCGGCGGGAGCACGGACCAGAGCCGCGGAGTACATCGCCGGCGTGAACACCTGCACCACCGGGGGCGTCTACCTCGCCGGAACGCCTTCACGCCCGGAACACCAACGCCATGCCACCGACAGGCCGGCCACGACTACACCGTCGCCCCACCGTGAGCACCGCGGCCCTTCTTCTCTCTTCTCCCCCTTGGTCTCTTTCCTGTGATGCTTCGCGACGTCGAGACGCGTCGCTGTCGTTTCTTGCCTGGATGCTGGCCGTCGCGCGCGGGGATCGCCGTACCGTGACCGGAGGGAGCTCCTGAGCCGTCCGTGCTCTTGGGCGCCGCTGTCGCCGTGCGAGGAAGGTGTATGGGTCCGGCCGTCGAGCCGTGTTTTCTTGTGCAGGGGCGTGTGCGCCGCCATGTTGCCGTCGCGCGCGCGCTGCGGGTACCGGCGACCGCGCCGGCGAGCAAGCCGGGGCGCGCATGGCACGTAGGGCCGAGCCGGCTTCGTTCCGTGTCCGCGTGTGTGTGGATTGCGAGCGCCGCGCCGTGACGCGCCGGCGGCGGAGGCATCGGGCCCGGCCTACGGGACGACGAGCCGCTCGCCGCGCGCGAGGCCACCGGACGCGAGCGCCCTCGTCCGGCCGGAACACCCCGATCGAGCCTTGACGAGCGCATCGACTTGATGGTGGTGGTGCTCGGACGTTTGCCACCCACGGCCGGCGCCGGCGACGCGCCGCGCGGCCTCCGCGCCGTCTGGGCATTTTGCCGAGCACCTAGTGTGCATGGTTAACCTGAGCGTGCTAGCCTAGGAGATGGGCCGCCGGCTGGTCTGGGCTCTTAGCCCAGTTAGCTGCCCTAGCAGGCCGTCGGCCCAGCGCAGGAGAAAACTGGGGGTGGAAAATCAGACTTCCTTAGTGGCTTGCGGGCTGCGCTGCCTAGCCCTTTGGTTGGGCCGAAACCCAGCCCGAGCTGAACCAAGTCCGCTGGGCCACCCACGGCCCAGCAACGAATCTGGCCATTTCGGCCGTTAAACCACACCACGCCGACGTCATGCCGACGTCGGCGGCGTATTTTCGTAGAAAAAAACCCCTTCTCTCTCTTCGATTTAAATTCCAGAAAATGTTCTTAACCTTTAAAAATTCATAACTAATTCTAGGAAGCTCAGAAAAATATAAAGTTAATTTCTATAAATCCGTATTTGCGAAACCTTGCTGATTGTAGGTAGTTTGGGTTCTTTTGGATCTTCTAAATTGGTTCTTATTTGGAGTTATTGCTTAGTTGTGCACCGTAACCTTATTTTCGCGTCGAACCTCGTGCCGCAGACCCGAGCTTCGACCAGGAGGACGTGGAGGACCCCGAGTACCTTTCGCTCCGGCCGGCGGCCGATCGCTTCAACGGCAACGAAGGTGTCATGTCACTCCCAACCATATAGATCCTATGTTGTTATATAGCTGCTAGTGCTTTACTTTAATGCATTGATCTGATGATTTGCATAACCCGTTTAATAGCCATGCCTTGATGTTTTGATATATCCTGTATCCTTGTTCTACTACCTGCGGGACTAGCTACAGACCCCTAGCTAGTCCCTTACCTCAACTATCCATACTTTTGTTGCTTGATTATGGATGGTACTCTGGGCTTGGACTGAGATGTGGATATCTCGGTGTGTTTCTAGCGTGCGTTCTGGGTGCGTATCTCCTTGCTGTGTTATGGCGGGAGCGAGCCGCTTGGATACTTGTGAACGGCTGCCGAGGGAAGATGCGATCTGGCCTCTTACCCGAGGGTCGTGTCGTGTGGGATGGAGATGGTGAGTGCTCGCTCTCGGCCCTTAAGGACCGATCGTCAGTCTAACCATGTTTCTTTGGACTCTTACCGTACAAACCGCCCGCCTTGTTATGGGCGGGGGTGCGGGGTGAGACTTGTAGTGGATGGCGTCCCTCCTGTAGGCGGGTCGGTGTGACCGTGTCGGGAGTGGTCTTTCCCTCCTTAGAAGACTTTGCCCCGGCGAGGCCGGGGAAGGGTTCCACAGCTTCGAGGGACCTCTCGCGGGTAGTACGAGCTCTGCCGCGGAGGCTGAGCCAGGCTCGGAGACGCAGGAGGGTACTATCCACTTACTAGGCCTTCAGCCGTATGGTAGGGTCGATGCACGGTGACGGCCGGTTCCGGTCCTATTCGGGCGGGTACAGTTGTACAACCTCTGCAGAGTGTTTAAACCTATAGCTATAGTCCGTGTCCACTGGTTATGGACAGTCCTAAGATCTGTTATGCTGACTAGCTACACTTCTCTTGTGCTTCTTCTCTCCCCCGAGGGTGTGAGCCCGGCTACGGCCGTTGAGATGTGGGGATAGGAGCAGGTGGGCCCCACATCGCAGATGAGAGTTGGGTTCTGGATCGTGGTTGAGATCCGGAGTTTTGGTGTGGTATTCCTTGAGCGGGGCGTGGACCCCTGAGGTGTGGACCTCGGAAGCGGAAGCTTCCCCGAGGTGTGGACCTCCTAGCTGTATTCTGCTTACCTTGTACGCCGCTTCTGCGTCGCTTTGCTTAAGCTTTCTACGACCGCATTAGGGATATCTCATGCATAGTAGAATATACACCGCTTTTGCCTCTTTGTCCGGAAGCCGACATGACCTACCCGCTTATTGGGTAGACCCCGGTGCCTCCGACGCGAGCCGGACTACGACTTCGACAACGACGGTTGGGTGGACTAGAGCTCTTCCTACACTTGAGCCGCGCCGCGGATATGGAGTTTCCCGCGCTTTCATGGAGCCGCTGCTAGACGTTTTATTTATGTTTGATTCAGTCCCGATGGTCTTGTACCCGGCATGTGCCGAAGAGATGTACTCTGATTAATGTAATAAAATAAATGTTGTACTCTACTTTACTGTTTTTATCTTTCTGTATGGATTTGGCATCGCTGGGACATGGATTGCACGTGGTAGCCCTCCTGGGACTACCACCGAGGTGCAAAGATTCGGGGTTCCGTTCGCGGAAATCCGGGTCGTTTCAGTAGCTAACCTTAAGCATTAAAGTATGTTCAACACATGATGATAGATAGATATTCCAACAAAGTACGATTACATTTCAAGATCGATTACAACGCATGGACAAATGACAAGATTACCCCATCAAGGTGCTAGACATAGCACCATTGATCATGGTGACGCTTCCGACGGTGTCTTCCTTCTTCTTCACTAGTGGGTGCTTCCTTCGAGATGGTTGATCCTCCTCCGGAGATCTCCTTCCTCTCTCTCTAGCTTGTGGATGGCCTCCTGGTGCGAATGGCTCTCCCCTCTGTGAATGGCGGCACCTCCAGGACTTTAGGGTTGAAAATCCTTCGGGTGCAAGGAAGGGGGGCGAACCGACCCTTGGAATGGGCCAGGACGGCCGGCCTGGGCCGACCGGCCCAGGCACACTTCGGCCTGGTTCGGTCGCCCCTTCACTCCCGTGGGTCCTCATGCATTTATGCACTTTGCCCCCTCCACTTGCACTGTTCTGACGATGGAGGTTCTCTTTGCATTGCATGAAGTCCGGTCTTTTACGCTTCAATCTCCGGGGGTGTTCCTACGTAGCACTTTGGTCCTTGCCACCATTAGAAGTGATTTCATCAAAGCTCATGAACACGAACAACACTTCGTAAATGCTCCTTTGAACTTGTTGTAAATCCGTCCTTTATGTCCATGTTTTCCTACATAAACACAACACTTCCAAATGCATGCACATAGATGAACTTGTTATATGATAAGTGTGCCTAGTGGCGGGTTAGTTCCATAATCAAATCCAAACCAAAGTGTAATGAATATGTTTGGTGTACCAAAATACATCGTCAACATCTCCCCCACACTTAGATCTTGCACATCCTCGAGCAAGTACTCGTAAAAGAACTTTGAACAAGGCGTTGTAATCATGTTCAGCTAAATCTTTCTTCACAAGTTAGTCAATCTTTTATCTTTAATACATAAACATAAAGTAATGATCATCATACATAAACATGGGCGTTTAGAATCTTTACCACGTTAAGATAAACCCCACAACTCAAACTCTTCAATCGAAGTCTTCAATTTCAGCCATGCCTACTTCTTTGCTTCCATTGGAGGGTTTTTATGATTTTCAAAAGTAAAATTCCTGCAACAAGTGTTAGACAAAAACCTTTCTCCAAGCTCTCTCAAGTCACTCATATGAGGTGGGTATCCTAAACAAGTTTTATAAAACTTTCACCTCCCATAAATCTCTCATATAACATGTAAAGTGAAGCTATAGGTATGGCTAGCACAATCAACACAAATATTGTCAAACTAAGAACTTCCTCTAATGGTTGTTTACCTTTCAAAGCCAATGATCACGAGAATTAATCCATATGTGGGGATATCAAGGATGAGAAGATATAGAATGGTGGACATGGTCAAGGGCAAAAGAAAATATGACTACGAGGCACCGATGACGTCCTTGTTGTTGGATTGCACATGGTTGGAAAAGAGTGAAAGTTTCGTCTGTCAACAATGTGACATCCTTTCTTGCACTCTATTATTATTTTCTTTTACTTGATTTATCCCTCTCATATCTTTCTTGCCACTCCTCTTTTCTCTTTCTCTTCTTTTTCTTTTTCATTCTCTCATACACATATTTTCTTTACTTTGCTATTTTTTTCTTTCTTTATTTTCCATACACATACTTTTCTCTTAACTTTTCCCTCTCTTGACATCTTTATCACTCTTTTCAAAGCTCTCAACTCCTCTCTTTCTTGCATAATACAATCTGAAATTTTAAATAAACCATGCTAGAGACGAGACGAAACCTTGAGAGTAGGTTGTGTTCAAGGAATGCGATGTACAAAAGAGATGTATATGGTTGGGTATGGTATTCGGCGATGTACGGGACTTCCTATGTGAAAGTCACATTACCGAATGCATGACGAGGCTAGCAACAAAAGATAAGCACAAGGACATGATCATTGCTCGAAATTAAAACTCCCAAGAGAGAAGGATCCTAGCCCAACTCATCGTGCTAATCGCACTTATGGTGCAGCGAAAAATAAATTTGGCTTTGTATAGGATTTTTTTCTTACTCTCAACTTGGAAAAAGAGGTTTTGCTAACCTTTATTACAAGGGTTTTTAGATAATTTTCAGAATTGAATTCCTACAACTTTTAGCATTGAACATAGCACAACCAAAGTGTAAAGCTCAAGATCGAAGTGTGGTATGGGTACTTTTAGAGGTAGCAATTCCACTAAGCACCACGGTAAACGTTTTTCAAACCACACACTTATGTTCATATATAAAAAACTAAAGATCAACGAACGAGTAAATCAAGATAAGCATCACACAAGACATAAAATTTAGAGGACTCTTTTTATTCGATTTTCTTTGACGCAAACACTAAATTAAGACACTTGCAAAAATTTAAAAGCACACTCAAAAACTAAAGACTCTTAAACTCTCTCGAAAACTAAACTCTCTCGAAGACTAAAACGAACCAATCTAAACTTGAAGCTAAAGGCTAGCTAGCTAGCTCTCCCCCACGCTAAAATCATACGACGTCCTCGTCGTATCTTACAAAAATCCTAAGGGGGAAAATTAAACCTAGTGGTACTTCCCGCAACTATTGCACCACTTGCCCTTCATGTTCCCAACCATGCCAAAAAGTTTCCGCACGTTGCGATTTAGGAACTTGTAGTCGTCTTCTACCACGCGCTCCAAATCCTCCATACGTTGCCTCATCGCCTCCATGGACTGGAAACACTCGTCGACCGATGCGTAGAGCTCCGAGATGGAGTGACGGCAAGCCGCACAACACATCGGATGCATCCCGAAAGGGTCATTATCGCCAGGGTCTCCGCTGTTATCACCGCCGTCGTCGCCATCATCATCGTCGCCGTTGTCGTCTCCGTTGTCGCCGCCGTTGGGGCCTTCGGGAGTCTTCTCCTTGGGCACCTCTTCTAAAATGTACAAATCATTATCATCTCTTCCGACGGCCGCCCACGAGCTCTGGTTACAATTGTCGGAATAGTCACTATCCCCATAGTCCTTAGGCTCGCGCGACACCTCCTTGTAGTCCTTCCGCTTCATGCCTAGGATGCGCGCCGACCTTCGAACGGGAGTAGGGACGTTCTCCTCTTTGACGGGGTTGCAAGATGCGATAGCTCCGGTCGGGGCACGCCCTCCGCAACGGATGCATGCAGTCCTCTTGATCTCGGTGGGTAGCTTGAGCTCGCATCGCTTCGCCTCCTCCATCGATGGCTCCTTGGCTCCTTGCTTCTACTCTACGCTCCTTGGGGACACAATGGCTGCTGCGTGGGTGCAAAAGATTGCTAGATGGGATGGATTCCCGAGCTCCCAATTCGGCCAAATAAATAGTCTGAAAAGGAAAACCCTAGAAACCTCATTTTCCTTATTCAAACTTTCCTTAAAATTTTCTGACCGAAGAAGGAAGTCGAAAACGAGCATTCCGGGGAAAACCTGGGCGAACCGCCACCGGGGCCCCACTGGGCCGGTCGGACCGGGCCGGCCGGCCCACCCTGTTCCGGGGGCCGGTCCGGTCCGGTTTCTCGTGTACCGCCCTTTTTCGCTTTCTTAGCCCATGAGAAAAAGTTGGCCAAGTAAATCTTCGCGAGAAACTCCAGAAAAATAAAAGAAAAACTATTTACAAAAAATCATACCTTGTTATTCGTCCTAGGCTGGACGTTCGGGCTCTTCTTCCATGGTGAAGACATCAATATGGTGAAGGGGCACAACGTAGGGTTCGTAGTAAACCTTAAGCCGTTGACCATTCACCATGAATTGATCACCTTTCACATCCATAATGGTTACCGCTCCGTTGGAGAGCACCAAATGAACAACATAAGGTCCATCTCACTTGCTTTGCAATTTCCCCTTTCCGAAGGTTTTAAACCTCGAATTGTAGAGGAGGACCTTATCTCCTTCTTTAAACTCTTTCTTCTTCAACCTTTTGTCATACCACATTTTGATTCTCTCCTTGTATATGCTTGCATTCTCGTATGCTTTCAACCTCATCTCCTCTAGCTCGCTTATTTGAATCTTTCGCTTCACCACCGCGGCATCGAGATCAAGGTTCATCTCTTTAATCGCCCAATAGGCTTTATGTTCCAACTCAACCGGAAGGTGGCAAGCTTTTCCATAAACAAATTGATAAGCGGTCATACCTATCGGTGTCTTGAACGTCGTTCGATACGCCCACAAAGCTCCGTCTAATTTCTTCGACCAATCTTTGCCTCCCTTCTCTATAGTTTTGGTGAGGATGCTTTTTAATTGGCCATTCAACGTTTCCGCTTGTCTGTTGGTTTGTGGGTGATAGGCCTTAGAGACTCTATGTTCATTTCCCAACTTGGACAAGCACTTTTTGAAATTCTTCCTGGTGAAGTGAGTTCCACCATCGCTTATCAAGATTCTCGGTGTACCGAAATGAGGAAAAATCATGCTCTTGATCATGGCAATGGACTCCTCCGTGGAAGCTTTACGACATGGCATAGCCTCTACCCACTTGGATACATAATCAACCATGACTAGGATATGCTCATATCCATGTGAGTTTTTGAAAGGACCCATGAAGTCTATTCCCCATACATCGAATAAATCGATTTGTAAATTATATCTCAAGGGCATAGAATTTCTTTGAGAGATGTTTCCGGTTCTTTGGCATTCGGGGCATGATGCAACATATCTTTTAGTATCTTCATGCATCTCTGGACAATAGAATCTGCTAGACCATACATTTGCTTGGGTCCGAAAATGGCTATAGTGTCCACCGTACTCCGCCGAGTGGCACTTTCTCAAGATTTCTAGCCTCTCTTCTCTTGGCACACATCTTCTCATGACTCCATCATTGCCAAGTTTGAAGAGGTAAGGCACGTCCCAAAAGTATTTTCGACTTTTGGAGATTATCCTCCTTTGAGAGTTTCTATCTAAATGGTCAAGAGGCATCTTCTGAATTGCTCGAATGATATCGATCATCCAAGTGTCTTTATCGAGCACTCGATAGAGGTGGTCATCTCTCATCTTGTCTTCTATGGGCTCTTTATCATCTTGTCCACGATTCATCCTAGACAAATGATCGGCCACAACATTCTCCACCCCCCTCTTATCACGAATTTCAACATCGAACTCTTGGAGAAGAAGGATCCGACGGATCAATCGTGGTTTAGCATCCTTGTTAGCCAAGAGATACTTGATGGCTGCGTGATCGGTGTAAACAATGACCTTCGAGTTCACGATGTAAGATCTGAATTTTTGAAGGTGAATACCACCACTAGCAACTTCTTTTCCGTAGTGGCATAATTTAATTGTGCCTCATTAAGAGTTTTGCTAGCGTAGTAAACGGCATGAACTCGGCCTTCCTTTCTTTGACCCAAAACTGCGCATACAGCATAGTCACTTGCATCACACATGATCTCGAAAGGTTGGCTCCAATCCGGAGGTTGAATAATGGGAGCACTCACCAACACAGTTTTCAAGGCCCGGAATGCCGCTAGATACTTCTCATCAAAGTCAAAAGCCACATCCTTTTGAAGGAGATGCGTTAAAGGCTTAGTGGTCTTTGAGAAGTCCTTAGTAAATCTTCTATAAAATCTGGCATGGCCTAGAAAGCTCCTCAAGGACTTAACATTCGTCAGAGGTGGGAGTTGCTCAACCGTCTCTACCTTAGCCTTGTCCACTTCAATGCCTCTCTCGGATATAACATGTCCGAGCACTATGCCTTGCTTAGCCATGAAGTGGCACTTTTCCCAATTTAACACCAAGTCTACCTCCGCACACCTAGTGAGGACCTTATCCAAGTTTGCCAAGCAATCCATGAACGTCTTCCCATAAACGGAAAAATCATCCATGAACACCTCGACAATTTGTTTGATGAATTCTGAGAATACGACCATCATGCAACGTTGAAAAGAGGTCGGAGCGTTGCATAGACCGAAGGGCATCCTTATACATGCAAACATTCCATAAGGGCATGTGAACGTTGTTTTGTGTTGATCATCCGGGTGAATGGGAATTTGCATGAACCCTGAGTACCCATTGAGAAAGCAAAAATAAGCGTGGTGCGCTAATCTCTCGAGCATCTCGTCAATGAACGGTAGGAGGAAGTGATCTTTCTTTGTTGCTTTGTTTAGCTTTCGATAATCGATACACATCCGCCACTTGGTCACGGTTCTTTGCGGTATCAACTCATTCTTCTCATTCTTCACCACGGTTAAACCTCCTTTCTTCAGTACACAATGTATCGGGCTCACCCATTCGCTATGCGGAACCGGGTAGATGATTCTGGTATCAAGTAGCTTGATGACCTCCTTCTTCACAACCTCTCGCATGGCATGTGTTAGCCTCCTTTGGTGATCCACTATGGGCTTACATTGGTCTTCCATTGGTATGCGATGAGTGCAAAAGGCTGGGCTAAGACCTTTGAGATCATTAATCGAATATCCAATCACCTTCCTATGTTTTTTCAATAAAATCAGCAACTTCTCATTTTATTCGGAACTCAACTCGTTGCTCACAATGACTAGATAAATCTTGTCTGGGCCCAAAAATTCATATTTTAATCCTTTGGGAAAAGGTTTAAGGTCTACCTCGGTCACTTGTGGCTCCTCGGGTTTAACTTCTCCTATGTCCTCACATTTTTCTTCCTCCACGCTTCCATCTTGTGGTTCTAAGCCTTTGTTGCTTCTTCTAGTTCTTCGTCTTGTTGATCATTAATTTGATTTTCCATCGCTCTTTGTAGCGGGTCTCTAAGGGTTTCAACAAAACAAAGACTATCTATCTCCTCTACTTCGTCTTCGAGAGGAAAGGGTGTAGGGTGTTTAGAAACGCGAAGAAAGTTATATGTGTACTTCTTTCCATTAAGGTTCATTATTACTTTGCCTTTTCCGACATCCAACACGGCATCAACCAACTTAAGAAAGGGCCTACCTAGGATTATGTGATCATGATTACTATGGTAAGCATCAATAACAAAGAAATCGGTTGGTATAGATTTTCCAGAGATTTTTACATTCATGTTGCAAGCAATACCTAGAGGTCTAATAGTTCTACCATCTCCCATGTTAATTTCATTGATGTTGGAGCTAAGTATAGGTTGTGGTCTTGAACTTTATCGTAATTTTTAGAAGATAGGACACTTACTTGGGCTCTGATGTCGCACAAAGCTTTGCATTGAACTTCGTTGATCTCGCAACTCAAGTGTGGTGCCGTCTTCTCTTCTTCAGATCCTATCGCGTAAACTTCGGCGAGGTGAGCGTATGGTGATGCTTCGGGCTTGATCCCCATGATTCTTTTCACCTTGGCTATGTGTTTCGGATCCACTTCATCATCTCCAAAAAGATTTTGAAAGATCTCACCGGTGGTTTCAAGGTTGTATGAATCTTCTGCTTTCTTTTCCAGTGGGAAATCCAGTTCTAGTGCTCTTGCCATCCCCTTTTGGTTAGGGAACGGTCTTCTCTTGTCGAATACTTCTCTGTAATTGATTAGAACCCAATCTGTTGACACGAAATCAGCACCCTGCGTCAAGCACACAGCAAGCCGAACAAGCGAGCTTCACACACGAAAAGATTCCAAGACGTGCTAGTCAATTTTCCCTGAAAATTAACAAAAGACAAAGTAGTTAAATTCCAAAGCTTGGAACTTGCCGGGTGGTACTAGACAGTTCCATATTTACAGCTAGAAAAGCCATGTGAGATGACATATAGCTATAAGAAGCTATCTGCCAGCAAACTAGAAACCATTCGGGAACTTTAAAGTGTAAAACAAGGTATAGCCGAACAGGTGATGTAAGCATGATGATAGATCCTCGAGAATAGATAACAATAAACGATAAATGAAGTAAAAGCATGATGATAGATCGATCTCTATTTGAACAAAACCGCACGTGTACAAAGCCATGACCGATCCTCGAGAATAGATAACAATAAACGATAAATGAAGTAAAAGCATGATCGTAAACGTGTAATAAACAAGCATGCATAAATCCAAAGCACTAGTCTACCGCATGTCTAGGTACTTCAAAACCCGTCAAACGTGAAGCCAAACAAGTTTATCCACCGCATGATACAACTTAATTGGAAATCACGCAACCATCCATAAATAGATCTATCCACCGCATGAAACAATCTAAATATGGAAAGCTAGAAGCATACATTACTTAAGACACAATTTACAAACACGTTTTACTTGTGAAAGCATAACCGAATGCGGCTGAACAGTCGAATCGGGGTCCATGAAGAAGGAACAAACATTACCAAAAAGAATAAATCTATCAGGTTGAATCGAAATCTAATCCACCGGATGATTAGCTCTAAAACAACCCAAAGCCTGCATCTACCGCGTGATACCTGGTTTCCTTCAAGATTTATACAAGATTTGAGAAGCTTGAACCCGCAACACGTAACAACCTAGATCGATTCGGTTTCGGCTATTAGGGAACATGTGATCCACGTGCTATTTAAGCCAAGGATACGAACTTGAATCGCACAAGGATCATCAAAAGAGACAAAGCCGATTCAAACCAATCTAGATTGGGCAAAAAGGTGTTACATGAATTTAAACATAAAGTAAAACTCAAAGCAACACGGGGTAACTTAATGAATCTATTGAATTTTGCCAAAATCCAATAGAGCCGATAACTAGCTCCAAGCTAGATCTTAGCCCACCGCATGGCTCATGATCTAACAAGAAACCCTCTTGAACCAAGCTTAAATCTACCGCATGATACTAAGCATGGTAACAAGACTACTTGCATCACAATCTAAATCCACCGCATGATACTAGACATGATACAAGGTTGCCGGTACTTACGGAGGTCGACGGATCGATGAACCCTCTCGAAGAACTCGACGATATGACTGAAGGACTCAAGGGTTTGGCGTAAAGCCGGTTTGTATTGAGAATGTTTCGATTACAATTACATACCCCCAGGGTCTATATTTATACCCTGTCATGGCATGACTCCGAATGGACTATGAGCACAATATTTGATACCTAATTTATCTCTAAATGCGATTGCTCATCCATCCATTCGTTCCTTCCGCTCGGGCCACGTCATCACGCAATCCCGCAAAATCAGCGCAAACAGTTTTTTTGCCAAACGGAAGCCAACTACCGACCGCGAGCCCCTTTGCCGAATCTTTCTAGAGAAACCTTCCTTCTCCCGGACGGATTTTTTCACCAAACTAGGCCCACAAATCAGACTCCTTCCTGTACCAAATTTTGGTGTTAACATATGCCCCTTCAATTACGGGATAAAAGTGATTTTATTCCGAAATTGACTCCAGTCGCCAATGTCTTCAAATCTTCGTCAACCTCAAGCTCTCTTTTCCCAATCACCAACACAGACCCAAGAACCATGGCGAGCAGCAACAACAGGCGCCGCGCCACCGACGAGGTGGAAGGGAGTCGTGCCAGCGCGCGTCAGAGGCAATAATCGTCAACTTTCCTTTACGACTTGTCCTAGATTTCCCTTTGTTTCTAACGATCATCTCTGTTTCAGGCTTATCCATTGGAACCCATCCTCTGCACCGGCCAATCAACCTCTGCCGGACGACTCCTCGAAGTCGGACCACTATTCCCCCGTGCCCTACAGGGAACTTGACGCTCTCCGCTTCAAGGCGGAGCTTGAGGTGGCCCAGCGAGAGCTGGAAGACGTCTCCAAGAAGTCTGGCATAGCCGAACTGGAGTGGGAGGACCACCGCAAGCAGCTGCTGGCGACCATCGACGGTACAGCCCTGGAACTGCTCCCAAATCCATCTGGCTTTTGATACTAATCACCATTTCCTTGCATTTTGCAGCCCGTGACGCCGAGCTCAATCAGCTGAAAATGCTGGTGGAGCAATTGGCTGACAAGGTGAACGCCCGTGGAGACACGCCGGCGGAGCGCCTTGCCGCGGTGGAAAACCGCGTGGACGAGGTGGCTACCCATGGCATCTGCCTGGGCACCACTTTAGGCTTGGCCGCCATGGCGACGCACACCGGCGTCGACTACTCCACCCGGCCGCGCGGATTCCAGGGCGGCGTGCTAGAAGACATCGACGAGATCGAGGTCATCTTGGAGCGCCTCGACGGCCACGGCGACGCCATTGCCGAACTCACTCATCCCCAGTCTGTGCTAAACAGGCTCTTTGACTAGATTGTACTAGGGATGTTTGATTTTCAGCAATAAATAAAGAACTTTCAATTCCCATGCTTGTATTGTGATGATTTCTCCGTGTTTGCAACTGCGAGCCTTATTTTCCTTAAACGCATTCGGGAACTCGCTTGAGCCGAACACGCGAAAACGGATGCCCCTCGGCGCAAAACCTGCAGAAAATCCTTAATTCGGTAATTCACAAGCACTGTTCAATGAAAACCCTTCACATTCGGGAGGAAAACCCTGCCGCTTGGTATTCCAATAGCGCACGCCAGCCAGTCATCACTCCCAATGCACTCTCTCAGTCAATAAAATAGCCTCGCCGAGATGCCCCGCAAATCCACTCGCACACTCATCCATCACTTCTCATCTTCTCCCCCCGCTCCGAAGAGAAAACCCCAAGGCCATGGACAAAGGCAAGCAACCCAAGGAGGACAGCGCACCAAAGAAACGCACCATTCGAGAGTGAGTTTTCTTTTAACTTGCTTCCTGCTTTCGCATGTGATCTTGTGCTTTACCTCCTCTTTGTTTTCTTTTAGCCTTGATCTGCTTCCTGAGGAAATCATTGGGACCGAAGAAACGCCTGAATACATCTCCTCTGACTCCTCCCTCGAAGCAGAGGACGCCACGCCACAGCAGAAGATCAACCACCAGTTACGCCGCCGCGTTCGGCATCTGGAGCATGACCTCCGGGACATCACCGCTCGTTGCCAGGCTGAACGCGAGCGTCGCATGGCTCTGGAGGCACTGGTAGGAGGTAAACATTCTCATCTTCATTTTGACACCGTGTTCACGCTGGGACCTCTATTTCTAAGCAACTGTTCTTCTGCCTCAGATGTTTCCGACAAGTACAGTAACCTGAAGGCAGCTTGGGACAGCTTGATGGAGGCAGCAAGCCATGGTCATCCCCGCAGCTTCCAAGTTGCTGTCACGGTGGTCCTGGAACAACTAAAGAGGGAGGAGCTGAAGAAGCAAAGAAAGAAGGATTGAAGCATACTTTCGCTTCTTACGCCAGGCCTTCTGCTTCCCACCCCTTTGCAATCCTAAGCAACTGGGCTGTCAGATATAATCCTGCAAGAAGCATTGTAATGTAGTTTCGTGCTAAGGACAATACATCTAAGTATTGGCCATTCCCTCTGTTTAGGAATTTTTGCTCTGAAGGCGGATTCGTTCTTGAACGCCGGCTGTTTCTGTATCAAATGCATGTAATCCCAACGCTTGCGGTCAACGATCGATTTCAATACTAGGATAATATTTCTTCAAATATCTTCCATTTATTGCAGCAGAAAATTCTTCTCCTAGTAAAGTTTTCAACATGTAGGCATTACCGGGCACACATCTGACCACCCGAAAAGGCCCCTCCCAGTTTGGGGACCATTTGCCGAATTCACTGCATTTGGTTCCAATCGGCAGTAAAGCTTTCCAAACCAAATCCCCTTCTGCAAATTGCCTGACCTTTACTTTCTTGTTGTAGTATTTAGCAGCTCGCAGCTTGTTCTTTTCGATGTTTTCCAGGGCTCTGAGACGAATCATGTGCAAGTCCTCTAATTCATCCATCATTAAGCCACTGTAATCTTTGGAGCTTAAGTCATTTTGCAAAACCACTCTCCTAGACTCTGATTGTATTTCCCAAGGTAAAACTGCATGGTGCCCATAAACCAATTTGTAAGGAGACATTTTTGTAGCTCCGTGAGGGGCCATTCGGTAAGCCCATAAAGCTTCATTCAGTACTGAATGCCACCTTCTTGGCTTCTGGTCGATCTTCTTTTGTATAAGCTTGATCATGATCTTATTAGAAGCCTCTGCCTGACCATTAGCTTGGGCATAATAGGGAGAAGAATTAAACAATTTGATCCCCATGCTTTTGGCAAACTCCCTGAACTCCAAGGACACAAACTGAGCTCCTTGATCAGTTGTGATTGTTTGAGGAATTCCAAACCGATAGATGGTGTTCCTTGACAAACTCAACCATGTTCTCTGATGTTACTTTCTTCAGTGGAATTGCCTCAACCCATTTGGTGAAGTAATATGTCGCTAAAAGCACAAACTTATGCCCCTTGCTAGATGGTTGGTTAATCTGGCCAATCAAGTCTATACCCCAGCCCCTGAATGGCCATGGCTTGATAATAGGATTCAGCGCTGATGCAGGAACTCTTTGAATATTTCCAAATTTCTAACAGTCTTGACATCCCTTGTAATACTCAAAGCAATCCTCTAACATCGTCGGCCAAAAGCACCTAGCTTGCCTGAAGACCCATTTCATACGGTAGGCCGATTGATGAGCTCCACATATCCCATCATGCACCTCACTCATCATCTTTTTTGCTTCTTCTGGACCCAGGCATCGCAGCAATACCCCATCTAATGATTTGTAGAATAGACTTCCATCTAGAAGAACAAATTTTATGGCTTTGTACCTGAGTTTCCTAGAGACCTTTCGGGATGGATCCTCTAAATAATCAACGATCTCCTTTCTCCAACCATCCTTTGCAAGATCCATTCCCAGCACACATACCTCCGTGGAAAACGCTTCTTGACTTTCTCTATAGCCTGAAGCACTTTGAGCCAACCTGTTTGCCTCTTCATTGTGTTCTCTAGGAATGTGTTGTAGAATTACCAACTGAAAACTCTTTAAAATCTCTCTGCATTCCTCGTAGTAATTCCTCAGGGCATCACTTTTACACTCGTATTGGCCGTTCAATTGCTTGATAACCAACTCTGAATCTCCATAAACCTCAACTGAAACAGCCCCGACTTCTCTTAAATATTGAAGCCCCCGAAGCAATGCCTCGTAGTCAGCTTGATTGTTAGTAACAGTGGGCTGGATAGGGATAGCAAACTCAAACATCCCACCCTTGGGTGAAATTAATAGAATCCCTACTCCCCCACCTTTACCACATGATGATCCATCAAAGAACAAAGCCTAAGGAGTAATTTCAAGCAAATCAATCGATGGATCACGATGTTCAGTTATAAAATCGGCAATGATTTGACCTTTTATAGCTTTTGCCGATTCGAACTTCAATTCAAACTCAGATAAGGCTAAGATCTACTTGCCAATCCTGCCATTCAAAATTGGCATAGATAACATATGTTTTATTACATCAAACTTGGAGTATACAACGCATTCGGCATTCAACAAGTAGTGCCGAAACTTTGTACACGAGTAGTACACACATAGGCACAACTTCTCTGCAGCCGAATACCTGGTCTCAGGATCAAGTAATTTTCGGCTAAGGTACGCTACTACCCGCTCCTTTCCTTCAAATTCTTGAATAAGGGCCGATCCAATGGTTTGGGTATCAGCCGCCACGTACAACTTGAAAGGCTTATCCAACTGCGGAGGGACCAGCACCGGTGGTTCCTTCATATATTGCTTGATCTCGTCAAAAGCCTTTTGTTGTTCGTCACCCCATATGAACTTCTGATCCTTCTTAACCTTCAACAATGGAGAAAAGGGCAAAACCTTTTGCGACAGATTTGAAATGAACCTTCTCACAAAATTAATCTTGCCAAGCAGTGACTGCAACTCCTTGAGATTGGTTGGAGGGACAACTTCATCGATAGCTTTCATGCTTTTCTTGCCAACTTCAATCCCTCCTTCATGTACCAGGAATCCCAAGAATTCTCCAGCTGATACCCCAAAAGCACATTTGTTCGGATTCATCTTCAAGCCATGCTTTCGGGTGCATTCCAAAGTTCTCTTCACATCCTTCAAGTGTGTATCATGATTCAAAGACTTGATCACGACACCATCAATGTAAATTTCAACAATTTTGCCGATCAACTCATGAAAGATGTAATTCATGGCTCGCTGATAAGTTGCACCGGCATTCTTTAACCCAAATGTCATGACTATCCATTCAAACAAGCCTATATGACCAGGACATCTGAAGGTTGTCTTTGATATGTCCTCTATTGCCATGAAAATCTAGTTGTACCCTGCATTACCATCCATAAAACTGATAACTTTATGCCCAGCAGCAGCATCAACCAATAAATCGGCAACAGGCAATGGGTACCCATCCATAGGAGTAGCTCTGTTCAAGTCCCTGAAATCTATGCAAACCCTCATCTTTCCATTCTTCTTGTAGACAGGGACAATATTAGAGATCCACTCCGCATATCTGCATGGCCGAATGAAGTTTGCATCAAGTAGTCTTTCGACCTCTTTCTTCACATCGGCCAATACTTCATCCTTGTAGATTTTTCGGGGAGGTTGCTTATAGGGCCTACAACCAGGCTTGATTGGCAACCGATGCTCAACGATGGAGCGATCTAATCCAGGCATCTCCGAATAATCCCAGGCGAAGCAATCTTTATATTCCTTCAACAGCTTGATTAATTCCTCCCTGAAATCTGATTCCAAGTTAGCACTGATAAATGTCGGCCTTGGCTTGTCACCGTTTCCAATATCAACTTCTTCCAATTTATCAGCCGACATGAATCTTCGTACTAGCTTGCCATCAGTTCCATCCACGGGATTGTCCATTAAAAATTGCTATAAGAGCCGACTGCTTGAATCGGCTGTTGATCACTGCTGACAGGCTCAACAGGACCTTCACCCCAGTCTTTCCCTGAGAAACAATCAATGCCTTGATATTCCCAGAAAGCTAGTTCCACATTTGCAACACTCACTGAGTCATCTGCCTGGACCACCTCAATATCGTCATCTACCCATTGAATGAGCTGTTGATGCATGGTAGATGGGATGCAGCAATTGGCATGGATCCAGTCCCGCCCAAGAAGCAAGCTATAAGCTCCTTTGCCGTCGATGACAAAGAAGGTCGTGAGCAATGTCTTGGACCCAATCATCAAGTCCACGTGCACGCACCCTCTGGTGTCTGAAGGATTCCCAGCGAAATCGTTCAGGATTATGCTCGTCGGCGTCAAATCTCCAGGGCCCATGCCAAGCTTCCTAAAGGTGGTGTATGGCATCACGTTGACTGCAGCCCCACCGTCGACAAACATCTTAGTCAATGGCTTGCCATTGACGTATCCCTTCAGGTACAACGGCCTCATGTGTCGATTTTTGGCCGGTTTGTCGAAGGTGGCATGCTTCGCTAACACCAGTTGCGCCATCAGTCCTCCAAGCTGTTCATCATCATTGACATCCAGGGACGTTTCTTCCTGCACAACTTGATTAGCGGGAGCCATAAACTCATTCGGCAAAAAGTATACCATACACGCAGGAGCCGAACGACCCGATCCTTCAGGCTTGTCCTTTGGGCGCCAAACTTGTTTCTTCTGGATCCCCGCCTGCCTCAATTCGCGGTTCCTCAAGCGTTGAACCCTCCTTTTTTGGCTCTTTCTCAAGCAAGGCGGGCACCACTGTCCCTCTTGCCAGATGTATTCATGTTCTTCTTCTTCTTGATCAGCCCATCTCTGATCAGCTTGCCTCTTTCTGGGGTGATCAATGACCTCAATTATTTTTTGACGCCGATTGTCACTAGGATGTATCCTTCCAATTCTCTCATGGACGGATCGGCGATTGGCAGTTTCCTGCCTGTACTCAAAGTATCTGTCACTGCACTCAGGGCAGTTTCTCAATGTAGGAAGTTTCAAGCCTTCATTCCAGCAGTGCTTGAAGAATGCGCACCCCCAATGTGCACGCTCTTGTTCGCGCGTGTACTGCTCTAGTTCTCTCATGCGCACTTCCTCCTCAGTCCTGCGCCTCTCCTCCTCGTGCCTCCGCTTCTGGTAGCGTTCTTTCTCTTGCTGACGCTGCCACTTATTAAGGAGGATGCGCGTAGTGACCCTGGGTTTGGCCCTAGATGACTCCCCAACTTCAATATGGCTCTTGAGGATGCGAGGGGCTTCTCCGTGGACCTGTTCCAGTGTAACTTGTCATGCTGGATCCACCACTCCATCTTGTCTTGCTCTAGCTGACGTCAAGACCTTGACCTTTCCCTTCTCCTCAGCAGTTACCATGTTGACAGAGAAGCTTATCATATTCTGGGGGAAAGGATGGCCATCCAGTTTCATTTTGTTGTCAAACTTCAGGTGTCCCTCCTGGATAGCCTTCTGGATCCTCATCCTGAAGACCCTGCAGTCATTGATGGAGTGAGACTCCTGTCATGGAAGCCACAATAACGTTTTTCTTTAATCCAATCGGGCCGAAGCATAGAGTGCCCTTCAGGCAACTTGATTCGGCCTTCTTTCACCAAGAACTCAAAACGCTTATCGGCTTTGGTGACGTCAAAGTCGTATGTGCCCTTGGTCTGCTTGATCCAACGCTGGTTCATGGTCAACGGTTCCTTGCCCCACATGATCTCAGCAGCAGCTATCTCCTGATCATCGTCAGAGTCTTCCATCTGGTCAGCCTTCTCCAGGAACTGATTATAAATGTCAGCTATATCGTGTTGCTTGTTGAACCTGGTGTCCTTCTTAAACCCATAAGCCTGGTTGCTCATCAATGAAAGTTTTTGAGACACTTGGCCTAGATTATCAAACTCCATACCGAACAACTTCTCTCGTACAGCCTGCAGCATCCCTGCAACGGCCATATCGGCCAACTGATCATCTGGCAAATTGAACTAGAAACACATGCCTTTGACGTCCCTGAACCTCTTGAGGAACTCTAAAGGCGTCTCACTATGCCTCTGTTTCAAAGTGGTGAGGTCGATGAGCTTCTTTTTTGTGCTACCACTGAAGTAATGAGCGTGGAATTTTCGCTCCAGCTCCCTCCACGTGCCAACTGACTGGGGAGGCAAAGAAGTAAACCACTGGAATGCGGAGCCCGTCAATGACATGGGAAAGTACCTAACCCTGAATGCCTCATCAGCTGAGGCCTCTCCAAGCTGCATCAGATAACGAGCAATGTGCTCCACTGTGCTCGTGTCATCTTGCCCAGAAAACTTTGTAAACTCCGTGGGAGGCTTCACCCTGGGCGGCAGGATCACTCTGTAATACCACTCTGGGAAGGGAGGCGTGTACGCTGGCCCCTACATTTTAGGTTTGAGGCCGAATTGATTTTGCATCAGATCAGCCATCTTCTGGACCAGAATGTCGTCTTCCTGCACTCCTGCAGCTGCACCGTACCCTGGATTCGGGAGAGCGTCAATGGCGCCATAGTCCATAACTTCGTGGTAACCTCCACCATACAAGTTCTTCTGCAATCTGTTGCTAGCTGGGGCAATCTTGTAGGTGGAAGCGAGCGGAACTCCTGACGAACCGAACGCCATCTCCCCATACGTGGGCTGATATGGGTTCGGCTGTTGAATCGGTTGACCTGTACTACCTTGTGGGGGTGGCTGGACTGGCTGCCCCCCTGTGGCTCGCAGAGGAGGTTGAACTGGTTGACCTCCAGCGCCTTGTGGAGGAGGCTGGATGGGCTGGCTCCCAACGCTCTACGGAGGAGGCTGGACTGGCTGGCTCCGTAGTGGTGGCTGAGCTCCTGGTTGGGCAGAGCTGGACTCTCCAATCTCCGCACAGTACCCCTGAGGGGATACCCGACTGAACATCTGCTCCATGCCCGGGCCAAATACACCCACCATCATCTGTTTGAACACGCCTAGGAAAGCCCTATGATGCCTGCCCAGCACGTCTTCTGCAGCATCCCGAAACGCTTGCATGCACTCTTCCTTCTCTTGAAGAGTTGTGGCGTCAGTCTCTCCTGACAGTAGAACCCTGGGCATTTCGTTTTTGAGGTACGGAACGCCACTTCTGTTCTTTTTGAATGACATCAAACATTTTTGCTGAAACTGATCTATAGCATCTTTCAGCTGTTGTAGCCGCTCTGGAGAGAGAACCTCAATGGCGACATCCAGAATGTCACCGATTTCAGGCATCTTGATCTTGAACTGAAAGGTCCCACCAGGCGTGCCAAAAAGTGTGTTGACGCGAAATCAGCACCCTGCGTCAAGCACACAACAATCCGAACAAGCTAGCTTCACACATGAAAAGATTCCAAGACGTGCTAGTCAATTTTCCCTGAAAATTAACAAAAGACAAAGTAGATAATTCCAAAGCTTGGAACTTGCCGGGTGGTACCAGACAGTTCCATATTTACGGCTAGAAAAGCCATGTGAGATGACATATAGCTATAAGAAGCTATCTGCCAGCAAACTAGAAACCATTCAGAAACTTTAAAGTGTAAAACAAGGTATAGCCGAACAGGTGATGTAAGCATGATGATAGATCGATCTCTATTTGAACAAAACCGCATGTGTACAAAGCCATGACCGATCCTTGAGAATAGATAACAATAAATGATAAATGAAGTAAAAGCATGATCGTAAATGTGTAATAAACAAGCATGCATAGATCCAAAGCACTAGTCTACCGCATGTCTAGGTACTTCAAAACCCGTCAAACGTGAAGCCAAACAAGTTTATCCACCGCATGATACAACTTATTTGGAAATCACGCAACCATCCATAAATAGATCTATCCACTGCATGATACAATCTAAATATGAAAAGCTAGAAGGATACATTACTTAAGACACAATTTACAAACATGTTTTACTTGTGAAAGCATAACCGAATGCGGCTGAACAGCCGAATCGGGGCCCATGAAGAAGGAACAAACATTACCAAAAAGAATAAATCTATTAGGTTGAATCGAAATCTAATCCACCGGATGATTAGCTCTAAAACAACCCAAAGCCTGCATCTACCGCGTGATACCTGGTTTCCTTCAAGATTTATACAAGATTTGAGAAGCTTGAACCCGCAACACGTAACAACCTAGATCGATTCGGTTTCGGCTATTAGGGAACATGTGATCCACGTGCTATTTAAGCCAAGGATACGAACTTGAATCGCACAAGGATCATCAAAAGAGACAAAGCCGATTCAAACCAATCTAGATTGGGCAAAAAGGTGTTACATGAATTTAAACATAAAGTAAAACTCAAAGCAACACGGGGTAACTTAATGAATCTATTGAATTTTGCCAAAATCCAATAGAGCCGATAACTAGCTCCAAGCTAGATCTTAGCCCACCGCATGGCTCATGATCTAACAAGAAACCCTCTTGAACCAAGCTTAAATCTACCGCATGATACTAAGCATGGTAACAAGACTACTTGCATCACAATCTAAATCCACCGCATGATACTAGACATGATACAAGGTTGCCGGTACTTACGGAGGTCAACGGATCGATGAACCCTCTCGAAGAACTCGACGACACGACTGAAGGACTCAAGGGTTTGGCGTAAAGCTGGTTTGTATTGAGAATGTTTCGATTACAATTACATACACCCAGGGTCTATATTTATACCCTGTCATGGCATGACTCTGAATGGACTACGAGCACAATATTTGATACCTAATTTATTTCTAAATGTGATTGCTCATCCATCCATTCGTTCCTTCCGCTCGGGCCATGTCATCACGCAATCCCGCAAAATCAGCGCAAACAGTTTTCTTGCCGAACGGAAGCCAACTGCCGACCGCGAGCCCCTTTGCCGAATCTTTCTAGAGAAACCTTCCTTCTCCCGGACGGATTTTTCACCAAACTAGGCCCACAAATCACACTCCTTCCTGTACCAAATTTTGGTGTTAACACAATCCATGTGCTCGAACTCCCTTAATGGCTTCGCGCTTGACATGCTTATCTTGTTTGTTTCATTTGATACGGCGAAGCCAATGCTCGGGGTAGTTCTTGACATGACGTGTTCTTCTTCAAGCTTTTCCGGGATTGGCTCCTCTTTTGCGACTTCCGGGGTTGCCTCTTTAGAAATTTCAGCACACTTTTTCATCCTTGAATCGTGTTCCGGCTCTCCCGCAAATCTTGTTTCCCAATCTCTTCGCGTGGCCACCGCTTTACTAATTTTTTGTAGAAGTTGAGCGGCTTCCGTGAGTGTTTTCTCCATGAGATCCCCACCTGCACACATTTGGACATGTTGCATGCAACTAGGGGTTCGGGAAAAGAAAAATGTATGCAAGAGTACGTCACCGGAGAAACTGATTCTTGGTCCTTATTCGATCAACTCATTAAACCTATTCCAAGCTTGGTCTATCCCTTCCTCTTCTCCTTGCGTGAAAGTGATCACTTGCCTCCTCAGATGTTGAACTTTGCTAATTGGAAAGAACTTCTCGCAAAACTTCTTTGTCAACTTGTTCCAATTGCCTTCAACTTCAAAGGACGCAAACGAATACCATGTCTTTGCTTCACCGGCAAGTGAGTAGGGAAAGAGGTTCCATTTGAACCATTCATCGGGAACTCCTTCTTGACACACCATGTTGCATAGCATCGTGAAATGCCTTATGTGTCTATATGGGTTCTCCGTAACCATCCCTTCAAACGGGTTTGCCGCCGCCATCTCGATGATCTTGGATTTGATTTCATACTTGGTCGCTTCGAGCTTCGAATCCGACTCTTGTACTTTTATGTCTTCACATCGAGGACTAGCGTAATCCCTTAGTGATTTCTCCGGTTCTTCCATGGGTTGATTGACGAACGCCATCTAGACAACAAGATAAAAACAAAAACAAGCAAAGTGGTTTTCTAGGTAATATGTGTTAGATATTAGCAAACAAAATATAAACTAAATATAAAGCAAAGTTAGATGCAAACCAAAGGATGTAAACTAGCTTGCTCCCCGGCAACGGCGCCAGAAAAAGGGGCTTGTTGACGGATAAAAGACGTATCCACCTACGATCCACAAGCATACGGACCTACACCTTTTTCACCACGGGATTGCTAAGGTTCTTGTCAATCCGCGGAGCAAGGGGATTACAAGCGTTTGATCTACCTCTACTCACTAACTACTCAAACCCTAACTATGATTAAACTAGAACACGATCACACTATACTAGAGAGAATGATTAAGCTATCAAGATAAAAGACACTCGCCCATGGGTCTATGATACTTGAACATGCAACCGCTTAAAAACATGAAAACCAATCTAATCTATCCGGGGTTGTGACCACTGTTTTGCCCTTTCCCTCCCCCGTACTGTCACTACGCGGAGGTATTCGTGACTAGACCTATGATGGACACAGCGTATTGAATGGATCCAAGGGGGCATTGGAGCTCTACTTCCCTTTACGTCATGGTAGCTACCTTAAGCATTAAAGTATGTTCAACACATGATGATAGATAGATATTCCAACAAAGTACGATTACATCTCAAGATCGATTACAACCCATGGACAATTGAGAAGATTACCCCATCAAGGTGCTAGACATAGCACCGTTGATCATGGTGATGCTTCCGACGGTGTCTTCCTTTTTCTCCACTTGTGGGTGCTTCCTTCGAGATGGTCGATCCTCCTCCGGAGATCTCCCTCCTCTCTCTAGCTTGTGGATGGCCTCCTGGTGCGAATGGCTCTCCCCTCTGTGAATGGCGGCGCCTCCAGAACTTTAGGGTTGAAAATCCTTCGGGTGCAAGGAAGGGGGGGCCGAACCGACCCCCGGAGCCGGCCAGGTCGGCCGGCCTAGGCCGACCGGCCCAGGCCCACTTCGGCCCGGTTCGGTCGTCCCTTTGCTCCCGTGGGTCCTCATGCATTTATGCACTTTGCCCCCTCCACTTGCACTATTTTGACGATGTCATCCTCGCGTCCAAGATGGAGGTTCTCTTTGCATGAAGTCTGGTATTTTATGCTTCAATCCCCGGGGGTGTTCCTATGTAGCACTTCGGTCCTTGCCACCATTGGAATTGATTTCATCATGCTCATGAACACGAACAAGACTTCGTAAATGCTCCTTTGAACTTGTTGTGAATCCGTCCTTTATGTCCATGTTTTCCTACATAAACAGAACACTTCCAAATGCATGCACATAGATGAACTTGTTATATGATTAGTGTGCCTAGTGGCGGGTTAGTTCCATAATCAAATCCAAATCAAAGTGTAATGAACATGTTTAGTGTACCAAAATACACAGTCAACAGCAAGACAGGGAGAACAAGGGTCTATCATGGACCAGTTGGCTGGCATAGTCAAGACGGATGTCCTCACATATAATGGAACTACTACTAGTAGTACATTAGTGCAGTAAATTTTGGTGCTTTTGTGGGCTGTAATTTTTCTCTTTTCTTCATTTGTAAATACCTTTCTTTGCTTCCTACTATAATGAAAAGGTAGAGCACCTACCAATTTTGCTCAAAAAAACTAAGGATTAGATCCAGAAATTAATAATTTCTTTCTAGGGGGATTTGATGACAGATTAGATGGTGTTTTTGAACTGAAGTTGCAGGGTTTTTAAGTTGATGATGATATGGATATGGGCTCAAAATTGCTAAGTATATGTATGTTCTACTTCTGAACTTCTAATAGAAGTACTTAATTTCCTACTAGTGTTTACCTCTGAATTTATTGAAGCAGATGATGCATTTGCTTGCAAGGCTGAAGTTAATAAAGGGGAAAAGTTGTTTACCGCTGAATCTTTGGCGTGGTTTCTCGACTAAAATAAATCATATTCATCATTATTCTTATGCATGGTTGCCGAGTCCACACAGTTTACATACTTAAGCAATAGTTAGGCTCTTCTTGTTGGAACATCAATTGCTATGATATGCGACTGTGCAAGAATAAACAGCTTGAGCAAGTAACTCATTCTTGTTCCATTTTTTGTTGAAAAGCTTCCGATGAAGTATTTTAGAAGTATTTTAGCACTCTCGACCACCATTTTAAACGGTGATAGAGACGGTACATTTTCAAAAAATCATTTTTTAAAACTCTAATGAAGATAAACTGCATATGAAAATTGTAGCCCTCGTTGAGATCTACAACTTTGTAGTCAAACATTTTTTTTCATTTAAAATCATATTCAGGCTCAAATAATCAATCCAGATCTAAAATTTGAATTTTAAATTTAAACATTATGTCAATCATTTGAGCACCAAAATGAATTCAAATAGACACAGTTTGAACTACAAAGTTGCAAATCTCATCAAGATATACATTTTGGTATAGAGTTTGTCTTCATCAGAGGTTATACTAAGAATTGAGCTTTCTAGAACTTACAGACCTTTATACTAAGAAACCTGCCAGCACTAGGGTTTTTTTAATGACCTAAATTTAAAACCGAACGCAGCATGATATCACTAGTCCAAAGATGAACAAATTCTGAATTTCACATTGTGGGTAGCTGAAATGAAGCCATGTCTTATACTGCAATAATTTAAAACTATGTTATAGTTTATAAATTATTAGATAAGGCCTTCAAATTTTAAAGCAGGAACAGTAAAGATAAAAAAGATATTTGGATAAAAAAAGATTACAAAGAAAATTGTCACACTGAATTCTATGCAGTTATTCAACCAAAGTAGCACAAATTTAATAAAACCGTTGAAGCAAGTGTAGAGCTAAACTTTCGGGCAAGCACAAGACAATGGTTAAAATCAGATGAAAAGCTAAAAAATATTTGTCTTGTGCTTTTATAATCCATAGAGCTTCACACATGGGATGACAAATCAACTAATCACCCCCATAGGTTCCTCCATCACATCTAAAATGGAACACCAGGAAATTGCCAAAAAATTCACCATGATATTCTTGAAAATATGTAAGGACAAGGATAACTATCTTGGCTGGAATACAGAAAATCCTCGAAATGTCATATCTTCCTTATCAACACATCTAGCAGACACATGTTAATGTGATGTACTCAAACTAATGATCTCCCCTCCCTTCCTCTTACCCTATTCCTTCTCTATCTCTATCTGTACCAGTTTCCTACTCTCACTTGAAGCAACAATGAGGTGATTCTAGCTGTAGGCCTGTAGCTCTCTATCTCAAAAGGAAATGACTCATATCAGATTTATCAGTACCTAGACAACATACTATTTGTAACCATATCATATATATTTTTTTGGCGGAAGTACTGAATGCCACTGCTTCTGGTTCCTTGATGAAGCTTGACGATGTGTAAAAAAAAACAAATTGTCTGACACCACCTAGACTCAAACTACAAGATCACCGTTGACCACAATGTGTTTCTCATGAAAACAGAGATGCAATTTCCTACACCATCAGGTGGATGAAATGGACAAGTAGAAAATAAAGAATGCACAATAGGCTATAATTCAACTACACCCACAAACAGAAAGATTAAGCGCTACTAGTACATGGCAATTATCTAAAAATTCAACTTCTTTCAAAAGTGAAGATAGTGACTTCACTTTAGAGATATGTTGAGTGTACTTGGATCATTTTCATTTTCACTCTTGTAGCTGGACATTTGCAACAGGGTCTGCCAAAAAAACAACATGACGACACAAAAGCACTGAGGATTTTTTTATCACAAGGCCATTAGATGCCATCATTAGCTTTTCAGAAAGCCTAATAACTGTACAAAGCACCGGAGATCAAAAAATAATAACAACAACTAATAAACAAGAGAAAAAGAAGGCTAGAATAGTACAAATCACTATTAATCCTAGAACAACACAAATAGAGACACCACACAGCTATCAACACCCCCGCTCCCATAGGAACAACTACATAAAACCATAGAATAGCACAAATAGAGATCCATATGAATGAATGAGGGGGGCTGGAAATGCTCCGTGTGCGTGATAGGACCTAGATGTTCCCAGATTGGAGCTTGCTTCGACCCGCATCGACGATCCTGGCGACAGACCTCGCCGTGGGTGCCCACGCTCGCCCGGTGGAGGAGCTCGCCCAAGCTCGCCGCCGCACCACCGTCGGGTCTGCATCCCCGCTCGCCTGGCCTACTGCCTCCCAGCACGGCCGCTCACTAGGACCGCTGTTGCCTCCCGCTCGCCTTGCCTGTCGGCCGCTCACCATGGCAGCCTCCGATGCAAGCTCCCTCGCTCGTCACACAGCCGCTTCGGTTCCCCACAATACCCGGTTGCATCTGTCCGTTTGTTGGAGATCTAATGGTCCATGAAAAATAATTGAGAGGAATAAAAAATCAAGCATTTGAGCTCTAACAAATCTGAAAAAATAATGTAAAAGTAAAAAATTCAGAAGGATGTGATCAATCTCACGAGTCACGACCTAATAATAGTTAAAAGCGAGGCCGTAACTTGTTGGCCCATCTTTGCGGTGCGTGCACGATGAAAAGGAAAAAGACGTATTTACCTCTCTGAACAGTAAGTTGAGTTTTCATTTCACCTTAGATTCGAAAACCATCGATCTGACTCCTCGTACTCACAAAACCGGATATGCAGCCTCCCTAATACGATTCCACCCAGGTTTGGTCCGTACGACCCGGCGCCTCATCATTGCCACATCACATTTTCCGACGTGTCACGAGCCCATCTGTCAGTCTCGTCGGACGTTCGGAAGAGAACAGAAGAGGGCCACACGGTCGGACCGTCGGAGACTGCCGCGTCGGGGGAGGGTGGCACCGAGCTCGTCACGGCGGTGTGTGTGATTGCCTGCGTGCATCTTTCATCTTTGACGGCAAATCCTTCCCTAAAGCTTGCACTCATGGACGATTAGGCATCGGCGCACCCTCCTGCCATGGCTCCTGCTTGGTTTTGATGGATTATTTTTACTTTGCTCGGGCGGATTGCCCCACAATCAAATTTCGATTCTCTTGCTTACATGCCTGCGCAGCAGGTGGAGAGGTGACGCCGCCCAGCAATGGCCGCATGTGATTGAGAACAAACGACTGCTGGTTCTTGGATTAAGAGCAAAATCAAGCAATCACTTGACATACGAGGGCTACGGGCCAAATCCATCCTCTTTTTTGAAATAACAATCCATCAGCTTGGAGGGAGAAATTGGTCTGGTGCTTGCTTGTGACCTTGTGTGATGCTACTTGTTGCAGCCGCTGCCCTCCCGCATCAGAGAAGGATTAGGCCAATGCTTGATGAATTTTGTGCTAACGTGACTGCGTGAGGAAGAAGAAGGAATGATAATTTCTCTAGCGGCCGCCGCTGACGCCTGCTCATATATAGGGTGCGTTTGGCATGGCTCTGCCTGTGGCTGTGGCAGCTTTAGCTATGACTGTGTTGGTGAAGCTGATTCGCTGGTGAAGTCGAATCAGTTTTACAGAAACCTTTGGCAAAACAACTTCTACTCGCCGTGTCACATGGATAAAAAGGTGAAATACCCATAATACTCTCCCCTCATTTCTTTTTTTCTATTTCCTTTTCTATTTTCCTTTTTTCTTTCCTATTATTTCCCCCCTTTTCCCCTCTTTTTTTCTCTCCCTTTTCTTCCCCTCTCTCTCACCTTATCCTTATCTTTTCATCCACCCGCCGCCCCCCTGCCTCGCACGCATCGTGGGATGCGTTGGCCTCCGATCCTCCTCGCTAGCGCCTACCCCCGCCAGCTGCGCCGGCCGCCTCCCCGCCAAGCTCCGCCGCCCCCCAGCCGAACTCTCCCGCCACCTGCGCCCAGGTCCTCCGTCGGCGTCCCGCGGTGATCCGTCCAGCCGCGCCGCGCCGCACCTTGGAGCTCCTCTGCCTGTGCTCCACTACCACCGCCGTCACGCCCCAGGTACGCCACCTCGTCCCCGGTGACCTCTGACCGCCACCTTCCCACGGGCCCTACCGGGGGCAGGCTTAGCAAGGGGCAGGGTGAAGCAGGTGAAGCTGCCCTTTTGCAGCTTCGCCCCCGGCGAAGCGATTCGTCGACAAAGTTGTTTTGTGCTCGCGTTTGGCACAGCTTCATGAAAAACGACTGCCGAAGCGGCTGCTGAAGCTGTGCCAGAGGCACCCATATTGCATCGTGCTCACCCGCTCCTGACTTGCTCTTGTTTTGATTTGTGAGGTCATCGATGGAGAGGAAAGGAGGAGGAGGGAGTCAAGAACTGGGAGGCGCTCTAGGATCTCGAGCGGCGGATGACCGACGGGGCTGGCCGGCGGCGGTTGCGGTAGAGGAGTATGGAAAGAGGAAAAAGGGGAAATGATTTTTTGCACGGGTCAAAGTCAAACCCACCACTACGGCACCACGGCGCCACGTGAGTGCATGTAGGACAAAATCAGGCTGGATTCAGGTTTAGGTGGTAGAATGTCCGGTTTTGTGAGTTGGAGGAATCAAAATATGTGGTTTTTGAGTCGTAGGAGGATTCGTGGAATTGATCCTTACTCCAGGGAAGTGATTAAGTGAATTGGACTTTTCCCAATGAAAAATAAGGTCGAGAATATTAGACGCTCACGGCCCCCTACAACCTTACCTACGCGAGAAGCCGAGAACAGCCCAACATCAAGCTGGCACGTTCACCTCGTGCGTAAACAAAACAGACTTGTCCAAGATGGACAAAGAGTTGTTCCTAAAGAAAAAAAATGGACAAGAGTTCAAACTTCCATCCCACTAAAGTTCATTTAAACCATTATTATCTTCTTCCCTAAGCTTGCTTTACAACAAATAATGAAAAGAAAATTGTTGATCAACTTTTTGAAAAAAAACTTGTTTCATAATTTCTATTGAAAAAAGCGCTCCCAACATTTTGCAGTAAAAAATGTTGAGAATCTGAATCTTCTTTACATCTTCAGCTTCGGCTCCGGCGGCGCAAGGGAGGCGCCGACCATCCCAGTGGTACGCGGCGGACCACAGGGGCGTGGGACACCACCCAGTGAGGGCGCGACGGGCCCATAGGGATGGCCGGAGCACTACTTGGGAGCAACGACGGTGGGATAGATACGGCCGGCGATGCGGCGCACGGGCCTTCGTGGCGGCGGCGGCGGGCGCGGGTCAAGGAGCAGGAGAGAGAAAGGTGAGATAGGGTTTTATGTAATGATCTAATGGCTGTAGTTGGTTGCACAAATCTCAAACGATGGAAGTTTCGACCTCTTCCCACCTTGTGGAAGACATAGGGTTTCCCACAAAACAGTCATATTCCGTGGGCCATTCTTTTCACAAGGTAAACACCCGTCGGGTTGTTTTTCCTACCGGCCCATTCTATTTTTTCGTACCCTTTAGTATTGGGATCTACTTGTGCTGTGCACCATTTTCCCTTTACCCTTCCCCATTTTCATTCTCTCTATATACGATTCTTTCTTTCTGTTTTTCGCTCTAATCTACTGTAGGGAGTAGATCTTATTTATCGAGTATATAATTATTATTATTTAACAAAATTTATCGCTACGGTGGCGCAGCGTACCAGTTCTGATTTCTGAAATTTATATAAATCAATCTTTGCCAAATCAAATAATCGAAACTGAAATACCAAAGTCAAACTCACCCATTTTTCATTCCTTGTGCACTTAATGTAAATCCGACCATAGTTTGTGGGCGAATCTTGTTGCGTGCGCCGCTCAATCACCTGTGCCCTCTTGCAGTACGAGCACACGATCAAAGGCAAACCTGATTCCTCACCGAAGTGGAGTAATGGGGGTAGGGATCTGCTACCTGCCTCCTTGGAGCTGACGACCCGGATCTGGGAAACCTTCCACCTGACGAAGCCCCGTGCTGCGCCATCCGCCATTGCTTGCTTGCGGTGGGGAACGGCGATGAAGATGGCATCTACCGGGGCCGGGCGAGCGGAGACGAACTAGCAAGGGAGCAAGAGGACGGAGCAGATGGAGAGGACGAGGCATTGTGGGATCCAAGCTGCGGGTTTTAGGGTTGTGGCAAGGGCAATGGAGTCATTTCCTCGGCCGAATCCACGCTGGAGGGGGGATGTGGGCCTGTGGCGTGCCACCTCATCAATGGTGGCAAATCTGTTGACTTAAAATCTGCACGATGGCAAAAACGTAAGAGCCAGTGTAAAGGTCCCATATGAAGGAGTGGCTTTTCTTACGATGGCAAATAATTAAATATCCCTAGGTTCCAACCGAGACTAAAGGCCCTTTAGTCCCGGGAGGTCTTACCACCCCAGGCTACTAGCCCCCCTTTTGTCACGGGCTGTGACAAAAGGGGTATTTCACACGGGATCCCTCTACAGGCGAATTTTCACCCATTAGTCCCAGGTGGTGACACCAACCGAGACAAAATGGGGTCCTTTTGTCTCGGGTGGTAACACCACCTGGGACTAAAGGGCAATTTTGCGTGGGAAGTTATCATTTATCTTTTCCTTGCTCATATATCTCATCCACTAGCTAATTAATACAAGTTCATATAAAATTCAAATTTATGAAAAACAAGTAAATAAGAGAATGCTTATTAATACAGGGAGGAAGAGGGAGGTACGGTGCTTATATGGATGCCGACCATCAGTCTCGGGTGGTGTTAGTCTCGGCTTGTAACACCACCCGGGACTAAAGACCGGTGGCAATTTTTGCCGGATGGAGCCGTTGGGAGCACCCAGCTACGAACCGAGACTAATAGGGGTCCCGACTACAGCAGACATTTCGGTCCATGTCGATGAAACTCTAGTCCCGGCTCCAAATTTGAACTGGTACTACATTGCTACACGTCGGTTGTCCCATAGGTCGTCTCATGCAATACCACATACGAATTTTGATGATGTGGAGGAAAGAGAGCGAGGAGAGAGAAAGACTGATAGACTTTCCCATGCATTTACACGTAATCTTCGGTCAACTCAACAGACAACCTATACAATGAGTTGTCTGGTAGATCTATATAATTCCTTAACTTGTGCACATAAAAAGGAATATTATGAGTTGCATGGCAACAACAACTCATACAATGGTTGTGGAGTTGTCTCATGAGGTAGTTGTTTCGTTCATGAGGTGGTTGTTTCGCGAGGCAACAACCTCTTTCTCTCTCCTTGCGCTCTCTCCTCCACATCATCAAAAATCCTATGTGGCACTGCATGGGACGACCTATGGGATTGCTGACGTGTACCAATGTATTTGCTCTCATGAGCAAAACAACCACCTTATGAGACAACTTCACAACCATTGTATGAGTTGTTGTTGCCATGCACCACCACTTTGTCAAGATTAATTGAATGGTGTGTCCATGCAAGTTTTATCTTACTGAAGGGTGTTCGAGGAGAGATAACAGATGATTTTGGAGTCGAGAGATGAAACAAGTAATAGGGACACCATTCAGGTAGGTAAATAGGACTTCCTTCGAAGGAAAAGCCCATTTGGGCCCGACGTGGGAGGTGTGTGTGTGTGTCGAGGGAGAAACCGTGCGCGGGATTTGGCGGCGTACCTTACGTCGCATGACCCGTAATTATAGGATCTAAATTTCTCTTTTCCTTACTACAGAAGCCGCCTGTTGTTTGTCGTTTCTCTCTCCATTGCTCTGCGATCTGGTACACGACACAGGAACCATGGACAGATCAGGAGCTGGCGAGGGGACGCCCACAACACTGTTCAATAATAATGGGAGAGGTACGTTGGATTGGTGTTAGTGGTTATAGTTGGTAGGACGATCTGGCTGGCGAACAATGTCGGCGACGAGGAGCACAGCTAGGGCGGAGACCAGCACGGCCATCACGTGGAGCTCGTTTGCACGCTTGTGTGGAGGGTTTAGGTGCAACAAACAGGTTTAGGCTTCGTAATGGGTTTTGCATGGGTAGAATCTGAGGTTTATGATAGTAAAGCATGATTGCATTTGTGGGGATCGGGTTGTACATGATGTAGTTTGGAGCGGGGTGGGTACTATTTTATTTGCATGGTACAATTTAAGGTGTCATTTTGGGTTCTCCCGTGATGCCAAATTGAAGATTTCTCGTTTGCAACATTTATGCAGAGGCGAATGGTAGCAAAAGTCGTAGTAAGAACGGCCACGATGGGTCCATCAGCATGGTATGAAGTTTTATTTTCCTTTACGTTGCCTAGTTTTTCGATAGCAACTTAGCATCGCCAACTGGTTGCAGCAGCAAGGTAAGATGCGTTTGACGCACTCTCCTACGAGATTTTATAGAGTTGTGTCAAATTTGAAGGATTCTCAACCGCACGTTGACGCTATTGAGTCAATTGGCTTTGGCAGACTGCTTCAAATGCCTAATGTCGCTATGAGGAAACAAATGATACTGGACATTGTACAAGCATACGACACCAAAGAACATGGTTTATGATATTAGGTCAACTGGTTAGGGTTAATGATGTGCACCATATAATGGGACTCGAGACTGGAGGCAATGATGTAACAGAACATATAAACAGAACACCAAATAGTGAAAATGAAACTGTGGACAATGAAGTTTTCAAAAGGTTTGCATGTAGTGATAACAACAAGCTCGAGCTAGCAGGGCTGGAAGACATGCTTCGGAAAGATCTACCTCCGAACGAATACTTTCTGAGAGCCTTCATCTTGTTCACGATTGGTGTCATCATAGCATCACCCACATGATCCTACATCAGTGCGAAGTATATACAACTGGTCAGAGATGTGCGACAAATTTGACATTTCAACTGGGGACAATATACTTTGAATTATCTATTAGAAGCACTGGTTACTTTCAAGCATACTAGGGAAAACCTTGAAGGGTAATTTGGTTCTTCTACAGGTAAGTTCTTTACTGT
Organism: Cenchrus americanus; assembly: GCA_947561735.1. Taxonomy (NCBI): domain Eukaryota; kingdom Viridiplantae; phylum Streptophyta; class Magnoliopsida; order Poales; family Poaceae; genus Cenchrus; species Cenchrus americanus. The sequence continues at coordinate 81,799,375 of OX387240.1, forward strand.
ACATCATACTCTTTAAACAATGTTTTTTGACTTACTTATGTGCTTATTTTTTAAATAGTTTTGGTTATATGAGCGACTTAGAGTGGACAACTATTATCACATCAACTATGCTGATGAAAGGAGAAGGCAACCACCAGTTATAGTCTTCTGGGATGAAGAAAATGCCAAGCGTAGATCAATTGCTTGGGAGCATGGAAAGTTGGGGAAAGGAACGGTAAGTTTTCAAGCACAACACATATATTTAGGCAGTTCTCTATTTGAGCACATCTTTAACTAGTTCAATTGTTTATAGCTTAATTTGGTTTCCGCTTCACAAACCAACGAAAAACGAGAAACAACTGTGCCAGCAGCAAAAAAGCAAATTATGCACACGAGGGTCAAAGGAGCAACCTAGAAGTAAGTATGACATTTGTTTAAGTGTCGTATTTCATTTGTGTTGTTAATTCACAATTTAGTAAATTGGTAGGCGCAAAGCCTTCGACATTGGATGAAAGCGACAAAATTTGAGCTTAAACTAAATGTGGAGCAGAAGCTTCTTGAATTGGAACACAAACATGATAAGAAGATTCTGGAACAGAAGAAGGAATTTGCTTTGTTTAGAAATGACAACATCCTGGAAGAGAGGTTCAATAAGCTAGAAGCTAAGGTACTAGCAGAACAGGAACACACACGAACGGAGTTGTAGGTTTCCAGGGTGATCTTATTCAATTTAACGTACTATAATGGTTTAACCTTCAACATTGTCTCAACTAACAGGAACTCCGTCACCTAGTGGGCAAACTTATAGAGCAAACTTCATCTCAAACTGCCCATGCTCGACAATAGATGTCTTCATCTACATATGTTGAGGTCTTGTATTTGAACTTGTTTGATCATTTTGTTCGTGTTTCACGATAGAAATGATACTTTGTAATTGGAAAAAACATTACTAATTGCAGGTAATGCCACACACATATTTCAAGTGGCACAGGATAAAATATACGCTGAACCAGGCATTTACAAAAATGATACGACCATGAACCAGAATGGCAACCCCCTAAAATGGGACTCAAACGAAGAGAGCCAATTATCGACAACGATTTCAATATAGGACCAGTTGACAGAGAAGCTGCCAAGTTCTTAGTTCAGAGTTACGAGGACGCTGTGGTTGTGGGCATAGACGACCACTCGCTTAAACAGGGAAAATTGGTCGGAAATGTCTCAGAGCAGTTTATATTTGGAGAGGTAATATTATTTCACATCCATGTCGTCAGTAAACACATGCGCACCTAATATTTACTTTTTCCATATTTTGCAGGTAATAAATACATATGTCCATTTTAGCAACGTTGAGAATGAATCAACATCATTCATGCATACGTTTGATGTTCAAAAGTTGACGCAACCAGAACGGGGGATAAGCGAAAAGTATATGAAGCGTATAACGGAAAAATGTGTGGGAAAACATTTGGTATGCAATATTGATTTTGTTTTGTGTATTGATCTATGTTAGTATCTCATGATATCCTTTTTGGTTTGAATCCATGCATTCATACATCTTTCAATAGGTCTTCGCACCAATGAACATTAATGGCAACCACTGGGGTCTCCTGGTCCTAAACTTTGAAAAGGAATAGGTACAGATTCTTGAATCTTTGGGCATGGGAGATGAAGAAAAAGAGAAGACATTGGTAAGTATATGTAGCACCTTTTATGTACTCATGGACGAGCACATGATCAAACTTTACATGTATATACCCATTCACTGTAGGTGGAAAGCATACAGTCTTGCGTTGACTATTCGTCTAAGAAAGGCTGGGTAAAATTTGAGATTCCATTTGACATTCGCGACTGGCGAATACTACCATATCTACAAATCCCGAGACAAGGCAACGGGTAATCTTTTCATTTTGTATATGAACGATGTAATTCAGTTACTCATGTTATGGTACAACGTTGCAGTTTTACATGTGCGGCGTTCGTAATACAATATATTCTGGCATGGGATGGAGAGAAACTGGCTCATCATTTCACAAGTGTGAGTCTTAGAGTTTGTTTTTTCAATTCAAAAATTTATACAAATTGCAATGAAAGGTGTTATGTCACTATGTGCACTACATTTCTCATGTACAACAAGAAATGGAAAGTTTTGCCACAGGATATGCACGAAGCTACTACATTCTGATCGCAATAGACATCGTTTGGAATCATACGCAAAACCTATCACGGTATGTGCATTTACTACAATTGTACAAAAAATGTTTACACAGCTTCTTCCTTGCGTCATTAAGTAATCTTGTTTAACATGTTGTGTTCATTATTACATAGAAGGAAGCCTACTTGTTGGAATACCCGAAAGAAGGAGTGGGGCATCGAGAGGATAGTGATGTAGACGATGTTGTGTTAATGGTAAGTCAAAGCAAAGAAGAAGCAGAAGCAGCCTCAGAAAAATCTAAGTCCAAAAGACCACGAGGACGGCCGCGAAAGACTATGGTTGACGATGGAGCTGCAACAGTTACAAGAGTTGCTCAAGGAACTTCAAATGGTGCAGGACCTGCATCTAGAAAAAGAGCAAAACCCTTGAGGAGAACAGTTGACAGTGCTCCTCGTACTGTCAGGGATGATTTCACTCCGGAAGCTATCTCTGCTCGCGTCGGCAAACCGATGGGTTCAAAAGGAAAACTCCTAAAAAGCCCTTATCAGCCTATGTAGGTTCATAATTTGCACACAATTAGTGGTGTCATGACTGCATTATTTTTATGTGATGAACTTCTGGCAAACAATCACAACGTGTGTTCACACGACGAGAATGTTGTCTTGTACAAAGTGATCTGAGTTCTTTTAGTTCGGTACGAGTGCTTTTAGCTCGGTCCGAGTGCTTTTATGGAGTACTATCTGGTTTTGCAGCGCACACGAGTGGTTTGGTCCTTGTCTCGTGGTTGCTGGGAGGTCGAGAGATCCCCCTTGATTAGACTAGTGATTTACACCGACGAGGCTCGCCTGACATTGGGTGCCTGCCTTTGGGACACTGACGTGTTGGGCCAGGCCCACGTGATAGGGACCCAATGGCAGAGGTGGGAGGACAGCTCTATGAGTTTAAATCCTTGATCTGCAGTAACTTGAGTAATTTCTTTTGAAAGTTTAAACTAGCCATTGCTTTTGCAGCAAAGGGAGCAAAGTCATTTTAGCTAGCCTCTTCGAGTTGCTCTAATGGCGTCTAAAGGTGATGGGATCCGTTGGGAGACTACAGTACTACACCAGAATGGCTGAGGTGGGAGAGCCTCTGTACATGGGGAAAACACAAAGAGGCTTCAAAAGCGCGTGGAGGCCAGTCAACGCGCAAGTCCATCTCTTGAGAACGGAACCACACCGTCAGCAAACGTGGCGGGGTGATTGGACGGGACAGGCCCGCCACTTTCCCCTTTCCGTCATTCGCATTTAAGGCGTGAGCAGGCCAGCGCCGCGAACCGCTTCGCATTCCATAGGAAACCGCGCACACTCCTCCATTGCCGCTCTTGCTAGCTCCGCCCGTGCTCTTCAATCTCGCTCGCTGCACCGACGATTCTTCAGTTCCGGCCAGGGAAAACCCTAGATCCAGATCCGCCTCCTCCTCCGCCTCCGCCACCGCGTAGCTAGGGAGTGCATCGATGCGTCGGCACGTAGCCCGCGACGGTGATGAGTCCGCCAAGGGGGCAACAGAGGAAGTCGAGGCGCGGAGCTAAGCTGGCGAGGTCACCGTCGCCCACGCCGTCACCTCCGCAGCAGTTGTCAGTGCCCCTCCACAACAAGGAGTGGGGGGCCTCCATCTCCACCGCAGAGCACCTCAACCATCTCGTCTGGGAGGGAGTCCTCCCGGAACAGGAGGTCGGAAGGTGGCAGCCTGCGGCTGGGGAGGAATTCCCGACGCCGGAGACGACACAGGTGCTCGTCTTCGAGTGGGCTTTCCTGCGGGGGCTCGGCCTCCCTACTCATCCCTTCGTCCGCGGCATCCTCTACTACTTCGGGTTACAGTTATGCAATCTCAACCCCTAACTCCTTTATTCACATCGCCATCTTCATCAATCTCTGCGAGGCGTACCTCGGCATCGCTCCCCATTTCGACCTCTTTCGCTACTTCTTCTACTTGAAGAGTCACCCGAACGACACGACCCCGAAGGTGGTCGGTGGGGCCGGATTTCAGCTCAAGCAGAGACATTCTGCAGAGTACATTTCCGTGCCCCTTAAGTACTCCAACAAGGGATGGCATCACAAGTGGTTCTACATGGACAACCACGAGCTGGGGGTCCAGTGCGACGTCGACTCCCGCCCCGTTCCAGACAAGCACTGGGATCAAGATCCAGACGAGCAGGCGATGTCACAGGTGCGGGAACTGTTGGCGCTCATCCGCGATCTGCGGCTGAGAGGCCTGACCGGTGTGGCGGTAATGATCAACTACGCCAACCGTCGCCTGCAGTCGCCGAAGGAACGCGCGCACTTCACGTACGAGTACGCCGGTTCGGACTTCGACAGAACGCGTGAGGTGCCGGAGCCGGCTCCGGCCGAGGATCTACTGGATCAGATCCGCTCGTGCTTCACGCCCGTGACGCACATTACCTCCCGTGGGGCGCCGCCGCCGTTCAACCTTGCAAACCCGCGGCCAGAGGTGAGTTTCCTTTCAGGCTTCCTGGATTCGCCCATAGGGGCATTGGACATTATGCTTGCTAGATGTTTGATAAAATGTCTCTTGTTTGAAAGCCCGTCAGGCGTTCACCTCGGAGGCTCCATTACCGCACACTGTCCAGGGGAAGGACGCCAGGACCGGGAGGCTGCGGGAGCTTGTGGAGATGGAGCGCGCAATGGCGACCGAGCGGCAGAGTAGTTATGAAGGAGGCGGCAGCGAGACCACGGCGAAGGGGAAGGAGCCCAAGGCCACCAAGAGGCAGGAGGCGCGACGGGCGCCACCCGACTCGTGCAAGCTGAGGCCGGTGAAACGATGTAAGGTGGTGTTTGTCGGTGTTTTAGACCGGCAACCTAGTAAGGGGAGTACCCGAAGTAGATGAATGTGGCCTTGCCGAGATCGGTAACTCGAAGGAAGAGACACGTGGCACACAATTTAGACAGGTTCGGGCCTCGAGGTGTGTAATACCCTACGTCCTATATGTTGCGTAGCTCTAGATTGATTGGGTACGATTACAAGATGGTGTAATTGTACGCCGTGAGATGAGATTGGATGCTAGAGAAGGGTCCCTGCCTCGCCTTATATAGTCCGGGAGGCAGGGTTACAAGTCAGAGTAGGGAGAGAGTACTAGTCGAGTACGTCTAGGAGTCTTCCATACAGTGCGGGACATGTACAGCTTCCTAACCGAGTACTTCTCCTCCGTAGTCCTTGTGCTCCACGCTATCAGGTGCCGTGTAGCGCAAGCCGGTAGTCCTGGGGCCCACCGAGTAGTCGGTCCTGGTACCCACCGAGGTAGTGGGCCCAGGGAGGTCCATACGACAAGCCCCCGAGTACTTTGTAGTCGAGAAGGATAGCTTCAAGTAATCTTGACGGCCTTAACGAGTAGTCCGCAAGCGTCCCCGAGTACAACAAGTCAAAAGTCCTCAAGAGTAGTCGAAGCATCCCGAGGCTAGAATGTACTCCAGCTAATGTTTGAGCAATCTTGAAGTCTTCTCGAGTAGTCCCAAGCGTCCTCGGGTGCTGCCCTCGAAGGTCTTCAAAAATGCCCGCGTTGTCTTGAAGCCGAAGCTGATATGGAAGTGCGATTGCAAAATCGCACTACATATGGAGTAGCCCCCGAGCCTTAGGTTGAGTCGTAGGCTCTGGCTGAGGATCCATCTGAAGTTTTGGCAAGAATATCCCGAAAAATCCGGAGAGAAAAAACCGAAGGACACGTGGCACGGAGCCCCCGAGCCTTGAGTCGAGTACTTCCTCTCGAATTGAAGGGTCATCTTGTAGAATGTGTTCTGAGATGCTCCTGAGTCTTGTCGCTTCCCAGGTAGTCGAGTAGAAGTAGCCGAGCCCCCGAGGAGAGGCGCGTCGACTAGTAGAATACGAAGAGTCACGCGCGGCCGCTGAGTCAGCCGAGCGCAGACTTATCCATCCGGCCGTGGAGGGCCGTTTTTACTTATAAATAGAAGCCAAAACCCTTAGGGTTTTTCACCCATCGCTGTTGTAGCCATTTTGAATAGATCTTGGCCAGAATCACCTCCGGCGCACGCCGCCGCCGCTGTAGATCTGAGCGCGCCACCACCCAAAGCTGCCATAGTAGCCCCCGAGCGAATGCGTGTGAAGACGCCGTGCACTTGGAGAATGAAGCCGTCGCCGTCCAAGACCGCGAAGACCGCCGGGAAGAAGAGGGGCCGTGACGAGGCCGCCTGGTTTGCCGCAGGGGCAGCACCACCGATGTCTCCACCGCGGCCAGATCCGAACCGCGAGTGGAAAAAGTCGAAGACGAAGACCGAAGATTTGCTGGCCCTCCTCAACAGCGGATTCATCCGTGAGAAAAAGATGGACATGTGGAGGGCCGCCGCTGGGGATCCGTACCCGATGGAGAAGAGAGAAGACGAGATCCCGATGTTCGCGCGCTTCGCGGAGCGCGGACTCGCGCTTCCGGCGAGCGACTTCTTCAAAGGCCTCATGGGGTACTACAGCGTCGAGTACCTCAACCTTAATCCCAACGGTATTTTCCACACCGCCATCTTCGTCCACTTCTGTGAAGCGTTCCTGGGGATCAAACCCCATTGGATCTTGTTCCGGAAGTTCTTCCGGGTGAAGCCACAGCCGAGCGCCAGCAACCCGCGAGTAGTCGGTGGAGCAGGAATCCAGATGCGGGGAGGACGCCGCCGAGCGCACCTCTCGTACAAGCTTATCGACTCCAAGCAGGACTGGAAGGCGAAATGGTTCTACATCACGAACCACCACCCAGGGTTGCCGAAGCCGAGCGGGAAGCAGCCCAAACATCGCGCGTGGTGGAACACAGAGCCCACGATGCAGGAGGGGATCCAGCTCCCCGAGCTGTTGGCGCGCATCAAGGTGCTGAGAGAAGCCGGGCTGAGGGCCGAGCACGTGGCCTTCAGCTTCATGAAGTGCAGGGTGCAGCCACTGATGGCCCGCGACACCCTGGGCTTCGAGTACACCGGCGACGACGACACGTCGCGGATGCCTTGAGGCAAAGTCGACGACGGCGACATTGTCGATAGGCTGATGCGCATCTTCAAGGACATGCCACCGTACACGACGTGTCCTGTCCCGGAGTACTCTGCCGCGCGCCCGCCAAAGGAGGTAAGTAGCCGTAGCTCGTGTCGAGTACCCAGTCCTTCTGAGTAGTCGCGCTGATGAGTTGTGTCTTGCAGGACGACTTGAAGAAGTTCGTCTCCGAGCCGCCGCCGCCCCCTCAGGAAGTCGAGATCCCGAAGGAGGGAAAAACCAAGGCCAAGGAGCAGCGGGAGGTCGGCGAAGGAGACGACACCGTTTTCATGGAGGACACGTCCGACGAGGACGACGACGAGGAGACGCTGCAAGACCGCTTCCAGCTGCGATCGAGGTTCAGCCGTCCCGACCTACCTCACGTGCCCCTCGTAGAAGATCCACCGGCTAGCCTAGAGGCTAGTCTAGCTGCGCCGCCACGGAAGCCGCGCAACCCCGCCCGCAAGCGGGTGACGAAGAAGTTGAAGGTCTCTGAGACCACGCCCCAAGAGGTAAGATGTCTTGAGTAGTGTAGTCGAGTACTAGTCTCTCGAGTTCACTTGCTGATGACTGAGCTTCCTTGCCTGCAGGAGGTGCCGCCGACGGAGCTCGCTGATCAGGGAGACGAAGGCGAGTGGGATATGGTGGGGGAACCCGCTGGGAGTCGTAGCCCAGCCCCCACTGTTGAAGAGCTCTTAGCGCAGCTGGAGCGCCAGCCCCCTGCTCCTCAAGGGAGTACGGAGCCCGCAGCCGCTGCTACTCAAGAAGTGGTGGCCGCAGGAGCACAGGAGGGCGCTGCACCGGCTGCCGTCGCGGCGCGGAAGGGCGGCGGCCGCGAGGGCGCAAGAGGAGGTGCCCGCCGAGGGCCGGGATCGGTAGACATTGCCAGCATCCTCGGCGCCCCGACCGTGACGATAGTCCGGTCAAGCTTGTAAGTGTTGAACCTTCTCGAGTAGTACTTGATGTAGTAGTCGAACTTGATTGACAACCAACTTGTGTACTCTGTAGGAAATCAACGGATCTATCTTGGGAGGGGGATGAACCCTCTACAGCAGTGGCGGACGAGGAAGCCACGCCGCTCGCCGAGGAGTCCACTCCTGCCCCCCAGGCGGAGTCCGAAGCACCGGCTGCTGGAGCTACATTGCCCGAAGCCAGCGTGGTCGAAGGTAAGTACTCTGCTGAGGGTATAGTACTCCCAAAGAATAGTCGTAGTCGTTGATGCACTCGTCTTCTTGTTGACAGGTGTCGAGCCCGAAGGGAGCGACATCCCGGCGGCGGTGCCCATGCAGAATTTGACACCACAAGTGCCGGAAGCTGCTGAAGGAGCCCCCGAGCCGATGGAGGAGGCCGCCGAGGAGGCCGCCGAGGAGGCCGCCATGGCGACCGGAGGAGAGGAGGCCACCGTGCCGCCAGAGGCTGCTCTTGAGGTGGTTGTCCACTCCCCGGAGATCCAAGACGCGGAGCCCATCCGCTCTGCCCCGATGACTGAAGCTGCCACGAGTAGTCGTGCGGGGTGGAGTTGCTGGCAGACGACTTGGTCGACCCGGCAACGGTGGCCAGGCACCTGGAGGCGGTCCGCCAGGCTGAGCAATGGATGAAGGTGAGTAGTCTTGACTCCTGAGTAGTCAATCCGTAGTCGTTGAGTACTCATTTGACATGTGTTGTCTGTGCAGGATGTCGTGGAAAGGTCCCGCGAGAAGTCTAGCATGCTGCAAGGCTTCGGCGACGCGGTGCTCCGGGCTGAAGCGCTGGAGGATCAACTCTTGAAGTTGCGGAAGCACGCGGCCGCCATGCAATCCAAGATTGATACCGCCTTCGCCAAATATCACAACGACATACAGGAGATGCAGGCGAAGAGCGACGACTTGGTGCGGAAGAAAAAGTCACTCCGCAACAAGAACAAAGGTACACCGCTTGACTTGTTGAGTAGTTGTTGGAGGTCGAGAGGTAGTTGAACCCGCTGCGCCTTGTTGTTTTGCAGAGCTTGAGACCCGGGTGGAGTAGTTGAGGACTTCGGAGACAGACATGAAGAACCTCTTACAGGGAGCAGGAGGCCCGCGAGGTACTCGAGCTTGACTATAAGGAGCTTGCCTTCGAGTGCGACAAGCACATGGAGCTTCGTATTGCTTTCGATCGTGACCTCGTCAACTGCTACAAATCGTTGCAGAAGCTGAACGAGGACTGCGAGGCGCTGCGGGCCCAGCTGAAGGAACTTGAAGAAGTCGCGCTCCCCATCGCAAGACTCTTGGTGCCTCATCCTGGCGGCCCCAAGATAGCACCGCTCGTGGATCGGCTCAAGGAAGCCCCCAGCCGGCTGGCGGCGTATGTGAAGCATCTGGCGAGGTCGATCCCGAACCAGGTGCTGACCTTCATGAAGTCCTACTTCCCGAAGGCGCCCGTAGATGTAGTCGCTGGCGGGGTAGCCGCCTACTGTACGGATGAACAATATGCAGAGCTGCTGGAGCAGATGGCGCCCATTGCGGAGCAAGTTGCCGAAAAGCTTAACCTCTAGTAGTCCTGTAATAGTTAGCTCATAGCAGTATGTGTACAAAAACATTTGTAATGTAATTGTTCAAGTATTAATGAACAGAAGTTCCATCAATGAGTACTCGTAGTCGCGATCTTAGAGTGCGGAGCCCCATCGTGGAGTTGATGCGAGTAGTCGTACTCGGCGGTAGTCCCGTTGAGGGAAGTAGACAGTAAAAAAGTTGATGATCGATCAAACTTTATTACTGAAGGAGTACACCTGGATGGCCAGGGCCGTAGTTACACAGTAGTCGCCTGGGACCGGAGGCCGCTTACGCCTAAGTGGTGCTAGGGCGAGTAGCCGCTTACGAGCGGTAGATCCGTAAGTAGCCGTATAGGCCGGATCTTGGAGTACATGGTCTCTCGGTAGGGGCTGCCGCTAGAGTCCTTTGTCGCTCGTCGCGGCCCCGGGATCCGTAGGTAGCCGCGTGGGCCGGATCTGGAGAGGAGTAGTCCGGAGACCGGTGCACTGGACCGGAGGCCGCTTACGGCGGAGGGGTCTTGATGTAGTCGTGTAGACTTGAACCCGGAGTAGTCGTGTAGACTAGGCGTAGAACCGACGAGTTGGTCGACGTTCCACGAGTTGTTGACGTCTTCGCCTTCAAGTGTCTGGAGGCGGTAGGAGCCCGGCCCGGTCACCTTTGCAATCGTGAAGGGACCTTCCCAGGAGGAGCTGAGCTTGTGTAGTCCTTCCGTGTTCTGGATACGATGGAGGACGAGATCACCAACGTTGAAGGAGCGTTCTTTGACGTTGTGATCATGGTAGCGTCGGATACCCTCCAGGTACCTTGCTGATTGGACGAGGGAAGCGCAGCGAGCTTCTTTGAGTCCATCGATGTCAACTCTTCTGCTGTCTTCAGAGACGCCTTCGTCGTAATGCTCCACCGCTGGTGAGTTCCATATGACGTCAGCGGGGAGGATTTCTTCGGAGCCGTAGACCAGGAAGTAAGGGGATTGCCCCGTTGGCTTGGAGGGCTAAGTACGTAGCCCCCAGAGTGCATTGGATAGTTCCTTGATCCACTTGCCTCCTTTGGAGTTGGCAGCGTCGTGTAGCCGCTTCTTGAGAGCGTCGAGCACCATCCCGTTGGCGCGCTCGACTTGTCCGTTGGCCCGAGCATGGGCGACTAAGACGTATCGGACGTCGATCCCGCTGTTGTCGCAGTATTCCCAGAACTGGTGGTTGTTGAAGTTGGAGCCCAGATCTGTGTTGATGCGGTGGGGTAGTCCGTAGCGATGCACGAGTTCATCCAGGAAGTCGAGTACTCTGTCAGCCTTGGGGCATGTGACCGGCTTGACCTCGATCCACTTCGTGAACTTATCGATGGCCACCAATACCCTATTGAAACCACCTGGCGCAGTTGGCAGTGGCCCAATCATGTCGAGCCCCCAGCAGGCGAAGGGCCAGGTTGGCGGTATGGTGACTAGATTGTAGGCTAGGACGTGTTGCTGCTTGGCGAAGTATTGGCATCCTTGGCACCTTCGACGAGTTCCTCGGCGTCGCCCGGGGCCGTGGGCCGGTCGAAAGCTCGCGGAAGGCCCTGCGACCGGCGTGCGGGAAGACGCGTGGTTGCTTGCGGACGCCCTTGTGGATCTCCTCCAAGATGTCCTTGCCTTCTTGCCCGGGGACGCACTTCGTGAGTACTCCCGGAAGATGCGCCCGCTTGTAAAGCTTGTCTCCGACGAGGAGGTAGGACTTGGCGCGGCGGATGAGCCGCTCGGCCAAGTTCTTGTCCGAGGGAACCTTCTCGCTCGCCGAGGTAGTCGATGAAGGGTTGCCTCCGGTCCACGTCGATCATCATGACCTCCCCGTCCATCCGGTGGGTGCGGCCGGGACGGTGGTCGGTGGCGCGGCTCCGGGATGGATGGCGCATGAAGCTCGTGAACGAAGACACCCGCCGGTACTTGGAGCGCGGGTAGATCCAAGCTTCGACGGGATGTCCGCCGCAACGTTGTTGTCGCGGACGATGTGGTGGAACTCGAGACCGTAGAACTTGTTCTCGAGCTTGCGGACTTCTAGGCGATGGCGTCCATGTTCTCCTTGTTGCGGTCCTAGGACTTGTTGACTTGGTTGATGACCACTGCGGAGTCGCCGTAGACTAGTAGCCGCTTGATGCCCAGTGAAGCCGCGAGGTGGAGCCCGTGTAGGAGAGCTTCGTACTCGGCTTTGTTGTTTGAGACCTTCCAAAAGATCTGCAGGACGTACTTGAGTTGTTCGCCCGTTGGAGAGATCAGGAGTACTCCTGCACCTGCGCCCTCGAGGTTGAGTGAGCCATCGAAGTACATCACCCAATGCTCTGGTCGCATGGTTGGAGTAGGTAGCTGGTTCTCCCGCCACTCCGCCATGAAGTCGACTAGCGCCTGCGACTTGATGGTCGTGCGTGGCTTGAGGTCGATGGTGAGGGCGCCGAGCTCGACTGCCCACTTGGTGATTCTTCCAGTAGCATCTTGGTTCTGCAGGATGTCGCCGAGCGGGTAGTCGGTGACGACGGAGATCGAGTACTCCTGGAAGTAGTGTCGTAGCTTCCGCGAGGTGATGAGTATTGCGTACAGGATCTTCTGCACAGACTGATACCGTGCCTTGGACTCTGATAGGACCTCGCTGACGAAGTAGACTGGGCGCTGGACTGGGTAGGCATGGCCGTCTTCCTGCCATTCGACGATGATGGCAGTACTGACCACATGAGTAGTCGCAGCGAGGTAGAGCAGTAGCTGCTCGCCTTTTCGAGGAGCCGTGAGGACCGTTGGCTTCGATAGGAAGTCCTTGAGCTGGGCAAGGGCTTGATTCGCCTCCGGAGTCCACACGAACTTCTCTTGGTGCTTGAGTAGTTTGAAGAAGGGGAGCCCCCGTTCTCCAAGCTTCGAGATGAATCTGTTCAGGGCCACCATGCACCCGGTCAGCTTCTTGACGTCTTTGATGCACGTGGGAGCTTTCATGCTGGTGATGGCGGAGATTTTCTCAGGGTTGGCTTCGATGCCGCGTTGGCTGATGATGAAGCCGAGTAGTTTGCCCGAAGGTACGCCGAAGACACACTTGTTCGGGTTGAGCTTCCAGCGGTACTCACGCAGGGATGCGAAAGTCTCTTCAAGGTCGTCGATGAGGGTACTGGAGTTTCTGGTCTTGACAACCACGTCATCCACGTAGGCTTCGACGTTCTTGTTGAGTTGCTTCTTGAAGCATGCCTGGATAGCTCGTTGGTAGGTGGCGCCGGCGTTCTTCAACCCGAAGGACATGGTTGTGTAGCAGTACGCGCCAAATGGGGTGATGAACACGGTCTTCTCCTGGTCTTCTTCCTTGATAGCGATCTGGTGGTACCCGGAGTAGCAGTCGAGGAAGCAGAGCAGGTCGCAGCCCGCCGTGGAGTCGATGACTTGATCAATCCGCGGCAACCAGAAGGGGTCCTTGGGGCAGTGCTTGTTGAGGTCAGTGTAGTCGACGCACATTCTCCACTCGTTCGAGTTCTTCTTGCGGACGAGGACAGGGTTGGCGAGCCACTCAGGATGGAAGACTTCTCTGATGAAGCCAGCCGCAAGTAATTTGGCGAGTTCCTTCTTGATGGCATCCCGTCTGTCGTCGGCAAAGCGTCGGAGGTGTTGTCGCTTCGAGGTGGCCTTAGGATCGACGTTGAGGTAGTGCTCGATCAACTCCCTGGGCACTCCTGGCATGTCCGCTGGCTTCCACGCGAAGATGTCACGGTTAGCCCGGAGGAAGTTGATGAGCGCGTCTTCCTATTTGGGGTCAAGGCCGGCCCCGATGGTGGTGGTCTTGCTGGAGTCGCATGTTCCGAGGTCGATCGTCTTGACTAGAACCTCCTCAGGTGGCTGAGGCTTGTTGGCGCTGTCAGACTTCTCCGGGATGTCGAGTTCACTTGTAGCAAGGTTCTTCGACGCAGCGTAGACCTCCATCATAGCGTTGGGTACTTGATTCGTAGAGGCGATCTCCACGGCTTCTGTGTCGCAGTCGTGGGAGATCTTCAAGTCCCCTTGGATAGAGAGTACACCCGCTGGGCTTGGCATCTTGAGTACCAAGTAGGTGTAGTGGGGCACCGCCATGAATTTGGCGATGGCCGGTCTGCCGAGGATGGCATGGTAGGAAGTCTCGAAGTCCGCGACCTCGAACTTGATGTACTCGGTACGGTAGTTGTCCCGAGATTCCCCGAAGGTAACTGGTAGGACCACTGAGCCCAGTGGGATAGCCGCGTTACCGGGGACGATGCCGTAGAAGGGCGTGTTGCTCTTGGTGAGCATGTGGGTGATGTCGAGCTTCATCTTTTTCAAGGTCTTGGTGAAAAGGACGTTGAGCCCGCTTCCACCATCGATGAGGACCTTGTTGAGCTTGGAGCCCGCGACCACCGGCTTCAGGACGAGGGGGAAACACCCTGGTTCGGAGAAGCTCGTCCATTGATTCGCGCGGGAGAAGGTGATGGGTACCTCCGACCACCTGAGAGGGGTCGGGACCTCTAGTTCAATGCTCATGACTTCTCGACGGGTAGCCTTTTGCTCCCGCTTGCTGGGTAGTCCACCGAAGAGGACGTTGACAGTCTTGTCGGGTTCCTAGAAGTCATTTTTATCTCCGTCGTTCTTCTTCTTGCCCTTTTTGTCGTGAGGGTGCGGTGGCTCTGGAGTACTCTTGAGTGCATGCCTAAGCTGGTAGCACTGCTCGGTGGTGTGGTTGCTGTTCAGATGCCACGGGCACTTCTCCTTTAGCAAGTCTTTGAAGCCGCCGGAGTTCTTCTTCGAGTTCTCCTTCGCAGGGCGCTGGATAACCGCGACAGTGTTGTCTGGCTTGCGCTTGCGGTTGGGACCCGAGTAGTTGTTGTTGTTGTTGCAACCGCCTTGGTTCCCGTTGTTGCCTCTGCCGCCGCCCATGTTCTGCTTGTTCTTGCCACGGATGGCGTCGTATTTGGCGTTGGCCTTGTCTTCTTCATCCACCCAGGACGTGATCATGTTCTTGAGGTGGGGGATGGACTTGGGGCGGCGACGACAGAAGTCTTCAAAGGTGCAGCGATGGTAGAGGCCGTCTTGGAAGAGGTCGATGACCTCCTTGTCAGTGACGTTGACTACGGTAGCGCGCTTGTCGAAGAAGCGGCGCATGTACTTGCGGAGGGTCTCGCCTTGTTCCTGCTTGACCATGGCCAGGTCCATGCGAGTACCCGATCGGCCCATGGCGCCCGCGAAGTTGCTTCGGTGAGTGCTCCTTCGGTCGGTCCCACTTGTCGATCGAGTGCTTGTCCGGCGACTCGAGCCATGTGAGTGGAGCTTGGTCCGGGCGAAGGGGAAGTAGAGGCACTTGGTGTCGTTATTGCCGCCGCCGTTCTCGATGGAGAGGGCGTAGCACCCGAGCCATTGGATGGGGCCCCCGCTTCGTGTCGTACTTGGTGATCCCCAAAGGCTTGAACTTGTCGGGGGAGGAGCAAGTTGCGAAGTCGAGGTGAGAAGGCGGGGAAGCCGTCGGCCGCGCCCGCGGTGGTTGACTTCTTCCGCCGCGGCTCCTCAATCTTCGGCGGGTGTCGTAGCCGCCCGTGAGGCACAAGAGGCGTGGGCTGTTCGCGTGGCCACGGCCGCCGCGGCCGCCGCCGCCGCCGGCCCTCCCGTTGGCTCCATGCTTGGAGCTTCGTCATCGCCCCGTCGCCGCCGTCAGGGTCGCGGCCGCCGCCGCCAGCAGGAGCACGGTGAGAGACGACCTCGCGGTTGCTGTTGCCACCCTGTGGAGGTCCGCCGGCGTTTGAGTGAGTACGGTTGGGCTGAGCTGGGAGCTCAGCTCGAGTACGGTTGGGACCGAGGATGGCGCTGCGACTTGTAGCTTCGTTGTCGCGGTTCCTTGCGGGAGGAGGCAGGTTGACCCTGTTGTCGACCCGCATGAAGTAGGAGTCTTCAGCGAGCTTGGCGATGACCTCCCCGGCGCGATTCCCTGGACCTGGCGTGCGATCACTGTGATCAACATGAGGCATTGCTCAGGGGTAGTGTGTACTCTGCTCTCGACAGCCTCGAGAGCTTCCGCGAGGTTGCGGATGGGGAGGTTTTCTCGGAGACGCCGGCGCTGTTCGCTGCGCTTCCTGTTACGCTCACGTCGGGCGTCTCTGTTGGCGGGGGTCTCGTCTGCTGGTGCATCGGCAGACAGCTCGTCGGAGGAGATGTCTTCAAGGTACTTGTCTTGAGCTGTCTCTGAAGGTCCTGGGGTGTCGCCGACAGCCATGAAGACTTGGCGATCAGGGGTGCCAAGGCTGGACTCAGAAGCCGCCACCTCCGTTGGGGTGTTTGAGTCAGCTCGGGCAAGTGGTGTTCCCTCCTGGAACGGGAGCGAGTCGATGTAGGCGACGTAGCATGAGTCTCCGCTTATCAGGTCAGCGGGCTTGCGGTCTGTCTAGTAGACGAATCTCCCGGCCGGTGTGGATGTTATAACCATCCCAGAGGCCGGCCCTGATAAGGGATGCTCAGTAGAGTTGTCCTCGGACCCGGGATCGTCTGGGTCCGACCCGAAGTCGAACTCGTATGCGGAATCCGAGTAGAACCCGGAGAGGGGGTTGGAGTCCGAAGCGTGGCCGGGGGCGGTGTCGGAGTCCGAGTTGTACTCGAGTACGGGTTCCTTGCCGGCCCAGCGCGAAGAGGGAGCCTCCGTGCAGGCCCGGCTGAGGATGCGGGGACCACGCGCGGAGCGCTCACGGGGTGATGGGACCACATGCGTTGGCTGAGCAGCCGGTTCGCATGCGATGGCCCATGGAGACGTCGAGTTCGAGTTGGAAGCGGACTCGAGCTCGAAGTCAGCGTGATGGTCGAAGAGCGAAATTTCGCCGAACTTGCTGGCGAGCTCGCCTGTGACAACTTCTGGAAGCGTCACGAAGCTGGTCTCCGGGTTGGGCGACATGGTGAGGCGGCGCTGGAAGGACCCCGCGCCGTCAGCAGTGCAGACCCAAGCGCCGAAAACGAAGGTGTCACCACGGTTGAAGGCGACGGTTGGCTTGAAGTAGACGGGGAGCCGTTGAGTTCGCCATGTGATCTCGGGCGAGAGCCCCTACCGGCGCGCCGGTGTCGGTGTTTTAGATCGGCAACCTACTAAGGGGAGTACCGAAGTAGATGAATGTGGCCTCACCGAGATCGGTAACTCGAAGGAAGAGACACGTGGCACACAATTTAGACAGGTTCGGGCCGCGAGGTGCGTAATACCCTACGTCCTGTATGCTGTGTAGCTCTGGATTGATTGGGTACGATTACAAGATGGTGTAATTGTACGCCGTGAGATGAGATTGGATGCTAGAGAAGGGTCCCTGCCTCGCCTTATATAGTCCGGGAGGCAGGGTTACAAGTCGGAGTAGGGAGAGAGTACTAGTCGAGTACGTCTAGGAGTCTTCCATACAGTGCGGGACATGTACAGCTTCCTAACCGAGTACTTCTCCTCTGTAGTCCTTGTGCTCCACGCCATCAGGTGCCGTGTAGCGCAAGCCGGGTAGTCCCAGGGGCCCACCGAGTAGTCGGTCCTGGTACCCACCGAGGTAGTGGGCCCAGGGAGGTCCATACGACAGTGTTCCAGGACGACTCGGATGAGGAGGATTGGGACCACCTGCCACTCGTAGATCCGCTGTGGAAGGAGACCGCGGTGCACTCGTCGGTCAGGGAGGAGGCGGCGCCCGAGGAAGTACTGGGTGAGCCTATTCTTCATTCCCCGTGACCTTCTCTTCAATCTTCTTCAACTCCACAGACGCCAGTCCGCCAATCGTCGCCCTCTCCATCGTCTGGACGCACTACTTCACCTACTCTTCCGCCGCGAGACGCCGTTGTTGCTGGGGCGGTCACCCAGATGCCGCCGCCGCTGGGGCGATCTGCGCTGAGTCCTGTGAAAACGGCGGCTGACGCGGAGAGTGCGGTGAGTGGTGCTGGCAGCAGAAAGCGGCAGGCACCACTTGGTGGCTTGTTCCGGCAGTGCATCAAGATCCGCATCTCAACCTAGTAAGTAAAACTGTGCGATCCAGTTGCCTTGTTCTTGTGTATATATTGTGATGAAATGTTGTGCTATGTGCGAATCCTTTTGCGCACGGAACCATCTGATGATCCTATTCCTAAGGTGGATGTGTCCGAGCCATCAATCACCCCAGTCTTGCCTCTGCCGAGTGCTTCGAAGCCATCCATCTCCCCGGTCTTGCCTCTGCCGAGTTCTTCGGAGCCATCCATCTCTCTGGCCATGCCTCAGCCGAGTGCTGTGGAGCACTCGGAGACTATGCAGATAGAGGACATCCCTCGAGCGGCGAGGCAGCAGGAGCAATCTCCACCGTGACAGATGCACATAGCATACATCTATAATGATGTGGCAAAGGAGTTCCTTGACGACGCAGAGACCGACACCAATGAGAGCCAAAAACTGCTGGAGGCATTGTCGGAGGCCTCTGGTATCGCCAAGGTGAGTACTGAAACTTGATTTTTGGGTCATTTTTGTGGACAGAAAGTGTGTTAGCATGTTGTATGTCGCAGAGAGTGGTTTCCCGTTCTGTTTGAAAGAGCGATGTGCTGGACAAGATGGCCTCTGTTGATGGTGAAATTCTGTCAACCTAGCCATGAGTTTACCTTCGGTGTAGGCATGACTTTTGTATCTTATTAATTGGTACTAACCCTTGGTATAACAAGTTCACTTGTGCATGTCAGTTTTGGAGTTTAGTGTTTATGCAGGGTTTTAGCGTTGAAAGCAAGACTTCCGGGATAAGTTCATTAGGCACCTCATGACAAGACCTTGAAGCCCAGTACAAGTCAAGCAATGAAGTGAACACGACTCCAAGAAGCCCAAGGACCAAGCCCGAGAAGATGACAAACTCCGAGGACCTAGCCAAAAAAGTGCCGAATCTTGCGAGACAAGGAGCTTCGTCTAATTCGGAGAGAAACTGACGACAAGGGCCCACATACAGAAGGGGGAGGTATAGATGACTCGGGAAGCAACACCGGGCAAAGTAGGCCACGAACTGGGCCGAAGTGGGCCCAGGCTGGTTGGCCCAGCCCATTTCAAGGCCCAGTCGGCCCCCCTTTGACCTAGATGCATCTCGGGCTATTTATAGCCCCCCTGACCGAGAGCCACACATGAATCAATTTGTCATCCGACGCCGAGGAGCAGAGAATCTTGAGGGACACCATCTCGGAGATGAGGGTCATGCTAGTTGTCTAGGGTCTCCCTAGCTGACGTGGGAACCTTTCATGGAAGACCACGTCGGAGCTCCCGAGCAAGGATCAAGATCGAGGTAGGATCCCGGTGGTGATCTTGTTCATGTAATCATTCATGGTGAAGTTTTTATAGTGAATCCGATTTCTAGCGATCAAGTGTCTTCTCGATGATTTTGTTTTCTTCTTGGTTTTGCTACTTCCCCAATCTATACTTAAGATAGATTGCTTAGGGTGCTCTTGTAGCCGCGGTGGCTAGAGGTGCATACCGGATCGACCAAGTGATTTCAACTTGTTCTTATCGAACTCGCCCTAGACTACCCGCATGAATAGGAATACGTTGTGACAGAACGGGGGTTCCTAAAGGCGGGCGTTTTCGGAATCGGACCGGAGGCCACGGTTTAAAGATGCTTTTAATGAGATTCACTTTTCTATCTTCATCTATCTTGTTTGGAGCTACACCATAAGCATGATCTAGACTCTCTAGATTGGTTATCTCTTGCTTTCTCTTGCTACCTCTTTAGTAGATTAGATTAGATTCATTTTCTTGATGATATCTTAGACTAGATGCAACTTAGTTCTTCATAAGATAGCTTTCCTTGCTTTACTAGATTGAATCTTTGCGTTGCACATTGTTACACAAATTCGATACCTTGGGTTCACCACTCGAGGGAAGAAGGGTCCCTTGACTACGACGGGGGATTTTTCCACTTGCAAGTCTAAACGAACTTTGATACAACTATTAACTGTCAACAGCCTCCAGCTATGAGGAGAACCAAAACCTGCGGGCTCGGGTGCGACGTCTGGAGGAGCAGGCGAGCCAGAAGCGGGAAGTGTCGAGCAAGGAGGTCTAGGAACTGCGTCGGGACGCCACTGCGGCCAGGCTAGCTGCTGCCGCGGCACGCGAAGAGGCAGAATCCCTCAGGAATGGTGAGTACCTGATCTGCTGAGTTTTCTCAACCATCCAGAGTAGTTCCTATGGTTGACTTGTCTTGCATTTTAGCACAAGAGGCGGAGGCCGCAGCTCGAAAGGAGGAGCGTGCTAAGGCTGCTGAGGAGGCAAAGGCTTTGGTGGACAAGGCCAAGGCGCTCGCGGCCAAGGTCGAGGAGTACTCCGCTGAGGCTTCCGCGGTGAAGAAGATGTTCGCTGGTGAGTGCATTGCCATGGGTCGGTCCTTAATTGCCTAATTGTATGTACTTCTGACCTGAAAACAACATATCAGCACAAAATCCTTGCCCAATTTGCAGATCTTGAGGCGTGTGTGCAGTCCAAGCACGCCCGAGCTGATGCGCTTGAGGACACTATTCGTCCACTGGTCGACGAGCTAGTGCCGCTGACGGATCCTGAGCCTCGCCAGTTTGGAGATCCCAGACATTCTGAACATCCCAGCTTGATGGAGCGGCTGCAGCAGGCCCCGGACCGGCTTCGTGAGTACATCCAGACGATCAGCTTGGTGAGCACCACCCATGTACTGGCCATCTTCAAGTCCCTCTACCCGGCCATCAACCTGAACAGGTTAATGGACGGCTACGCGCATGGCACTACCATGACGCGTATCAGCGAACTGCACGTGGAGGTCAAGGATGTGGTGACCAAGCTGGCCGACGATGTGATGTCTTCAGATGACAACAACAACGATGATGATGATGGCGCCCCTGCGACTGCTGCTTTGACCATGTGATGAGTGTTTGCTAGGTGATGTGGTGGAAAAACAATTAGTATTTGTCTGCACTTAAGGGCCAGTAGGTCTGAGTACTTTCGTGTTAATCCGCTTTGGTGATGCTTTTGTGTTAACTCTTGTTGCTACTTTGCATTTTGCATCTTACGATTAATTTCGGATAGTGCTAAGTTTCTCACGCGCAGTTTCCACGCCTGTTTTGCAAACATTCCAAAAATGTTCACCCGTGTTGCCCCCTGATTTTTTTCCCGAGATTAACTGCACCCATCACCCCTCGTTATCTCGGTGTAGTTTCTCACGCGCGTTTTCCGCGCCCCTATCCCCTCACTCGTAACCAAGACGGTTCCCAAACATTATTAAGGTCACCATCAGTAGCCCTTGACCTAGCCCGTGCACCACCCTAGCCGATGCAGTTGGAGGTCGACCTCCAAGCCACCGCCGCTGTCTCCGCCTCCGCCTCTCATCTCCGCTTCGACGGCATTGACGGCCACGAGACCCGTTCCACCTCATACATTGCGAGGTGAGCAATCTTCCGTATAGTTTACATTTGGGATCTAATTATTTTCAAAGTCTTCAACTTCGAATCTACAAAAGGACAAACAGTAATGTTACCTGTGATGTTTAAACAGTAATGCATTCAATGGGATTACCAGTGTCCTTTCCATTGATTGATTCCCGTGCGTAGTAGAGCAACATTAGATCACCCTACTGCTTCGATCAAGAACATTATTAAATTAGTACATACTTGTTTTTTAATTAAAATCTTCTATTTAGAAAACACAGTTATACCAACTTGTTTTAGATTATGGTACTAGGCACTGGATGTGCGTTGCTAGGGTTGTACATGATTTTTTTTATTTTTGATTTTATTTTTTCCATATAACTAATTCTATGTTGTAAATTGCTAGGTGTCATGGATCAAGTTAAGAGGTCTCTCCGAGAGATTGAGGAGAAGGCAACCACACGCAAGAAGGAATTTGAGGATGAGTATTCGAAGGTCATGCTTCAACTTACCAGATCGTACGTCCAGAAGATGAAGGAAGAAGACAAAACTAAGAAAGACATGAGTGATGAGCGTGACCAGTTGGAAAAAGAACAAGACAAAGAGCTTTCTGAAGTAGCCAGAAGAATTGAAAAGAACATTCTGCCCAGTTGAAGAAAGCGCTACATGACCACCGTGCTGTCTTTGACTGATTGAAAGAACGTCAACGTGCTTTTGCACATAATGTCTTTCAGAATACGAGTAAAGAAAAAATGAGATCATACAAAAACACGAACAAAGTATCGATACCTTCTCCTACCAAGCAAAGATGCATTTCGAAGAGTTGGAGAATGACATGTCAATGTTGAAGGGTATGATTGAGAACTTGATCCCCTTGTTCGAACAACAGGAGGTCCCTGGCAATAACGCAGTCGAGGTACCCACCAGAGTATTTTATTTATAATATTAATGTTATGTATTGTTTAGGTATCCACCTCAACATTTGCCCTTGCAGGAAGATGAGATCCGCATATCGAAAATGAACCTGCGTATGTTAATGGACAACAAATGTCGCTCGGTATGTGTAAATTTGTTTATAGTATACTAATTTTTACAAACTCCTTTCAACCAAATGATATTTGTTCATGTAATCTATATACATCTAGGATGTTGTAATGCGATTCAAGGTGCACACAGTGATGGAACTTTATCCGGATCTGAACAAGTACTATGACAATAGGGAAGAAGCTGACATTGGCATGTTTAACATTCTACATCCAGCCACTACTATTGAGTGGGTCGTGATGTCAGATGCTTTGAGGCCTTTCGGATACAACGGAGCTGCAGAGTTGTACTACATGAATCCCGCTGCAGGAGGGAATGAGCTATCAATTGGGTATGGGTTAATAAAGATTGTAGGTCGACAAGAAGAGGTTAATGAAATGGTGCGCGCTCATGGTGGTACCAAGATTTGTCATCTCTACATAGTGGGACCTGAAGAAGTGAGTATTGGTTTCTATTCACAAATATTCCCCTTAATACAACTGATAACATGTCAACAACTTAATGTCGGACATGACGTACATGGAGTACTAAGATGACAGAGAAGTGGGGATAGTGGTGACGGCATCTAAGCAGGCTTTCCTTATTAATTTAGTTGTTGGTTACAAACTTGTTAGGTTGCATTATCTATTTGTTCGAATTTGGAAAAAGTGTGTTATGCCTTTACTCCAAGTTCGGTTGAAGTCTAATTGTCTTATATTTATTTAAGATGCGTGTGTTTGAACAAAGATTTCGTGTTCTTTACTAATCATTCATCCTTATATGTTTGGGTAATCAAGCAATGTGTGAAAGTGTCAGAAATTGCGGCGGTGCGACGCATTTGATAGGGAATCACCAGCCGGCTGTAACACCAAAAAATACCAGATGGCTCATCAGCTGAATCAGCAGCCGGCAGCCAAGCCCAAAAAATGTCTCCTGAACACTGCTTCCTCGGCTGCCCTACTCGATAGAATACAGCTCAGCCAAAAAAAGCCATCCCGAACCATTTGGTGTTACAAAGTTGTCAGAGAAGGGCTGTGCCTGACCCTATGCCAGAGCCCAGGCCATCTCGGCCTTACTCCTCCATTCATAGCATGGCCGGCCCATCTCCACCGCGCGCGCACTGTCCGAATGATAAGGGCAAAAAGGTAATTGAAGATGGACCCTCAGATGCGCCCGTGCATGCCCTAGACGCAGATATTTATAATCCTCTCTCGTATAATGGGCCCACAAATGCTCCTATGTTATAGTTGAGAGAGGATGCAGCACAAGCACCATTCTAATGGTGAAACTCTCGGAAGGCTCCCAATATGTTGCAGTTGAGCGACGATGCAGCGCAAGAACCATTCCAATGGTGAAACTCTCAGAAGGCTCCCAAATATCCATCACCTCTCCTCACCGCCAGGATTTCTTCATACGGCAACTCTCACTCATCCCTTCTCTCCACTTCTTCCTTCCGCACCATCGCCACTCACCCGTCTCAATCCCCTTCCTCCGCAGCCTGTAGCTCCTGACGACCATGTGAAGTTCGAGGACTAGTGGATGGTTGCTTCCTTGTGTGATGAGTGATTGACAACGTTGTGTGGACTGATTCCTAGCTAAGTATTGCAGGTGTAGGTTGCGGCTTGACTCGTGTTGGTGCAGGTGAAGAACAAGCGCGAAAGGTCGTCGCCGGTGAGGCCTCCAGGTGTGGAGAAGACAAGTAGGCTTCGTTCGAGGGACCGGTGGCCGGCGGGGGTCAAGTGCGGGCCGCATGGTGGCATGAACAGCAAGATGAAGTCGTAAACGGTTTCTTGGTAGAGCCTCAAAACCAAGGTCGAGCCGGGACTATGTGGGAGACAAGTCATGAGTGGAGATTGGCGGAGGCTACACCGAGTTCACAGGGTTTGCAGTGGTTCACCAGAAAACCACTGGGTTCCTTGGTTGATCTACAAAGCCGAGGTCGAAGACTCGACGAGGAGGTGCGGCCACCCAGGCCTATTCAACCGCCCAGGAGGAGCGGTCAGACCGCCTGGGCAGGTCAGATCGCCGGGGCCGGTCTAACTGCCCTAGGGGGCAGTCTGACCGCCCTGGTCGCTGGCGCCGAGATGCTTCGAAGCGGAGGAAACGCGTCGGGATCGCAAGGCTTGCGTCGAGGCTAAGCAGGTTGCGGTCGCCGGGCATCTGTCCGATGAAGAAAATCTGAAGACTTCCAAATTCGCCCTTGAGGGGCTTGTATCCCTAGTTATTAAGTAAGGGTAGTTTAGTCTTTTGTGTGCCTCCATATATACTCTTTGAGGGGATGGATGGCAGCCAACTCTTGGAACCCTAGCTCATTTGTTTTTCCATTTTCGTTCTCATTTTCCTCTAGTTTTTCCTAAGACTAGCTTGAGAGCTTCATGTGAGATCTAGAGAGAGGGATGGATGTATGGGTGCCAAGCTAGACCTTGTACGAACCTTCATGGTATGTATAGATGGTTCGGCGTTGTTCCTCAAGGTTGTGAAGTGCCTTTTTCGTCCTTCTTTGTGGTGATTTTCGGAGCTCTTTGTTGTGCTTTTGTTGGCGGAGTTTTGATGATGATTTCATGAGGTTTTTGGTGGGTGTCACGTATGAGGATCTTGTGCCTCATTGGCTGGTAACTTTGCCCCCAAATCTCTCTTGAATCGGACTCGATTTGGTGGTTTTTCGAGTTGGGCAAGTTCTTGACCTAGAGAGGTGATTTCTTCCATTCCTCTTGACTGTGAGCGATTCGGGTCGATTTCTTTGAGGTAGAGATTGCCCAGGAGGTTACCCAGCTATTCCCAATGTTTCGCTGCAATCCGTGGAGTGATTCAGGAGATCGGGCGATGGGAAGTTGAGTTTTGACCCGTGGGTAGATTTTCTAGAAGGGGCGGTCTAACCGCTGGAGGGGGCGGTCTAACCGCCTGGGCCTTCAAGGTCAAAGTTTTGAGTTTGCCGGATTTTCCTCTGTGAGTTTGTTCGCCTTGATCAGAGGAGCGTTTGGGTGAAATTTCAGGTCGTTTTCATGCCGTTTGCTAGGAGTTCTTGCTTGGAGTTCTTTGCTGGGTACAGAAGGTTAGACCGCCCCTGGTAGCCGGTCTAACCGCCATAGGCCCCTAGGTGAAATTTTGGTTTTCGCCAAGATTTCCTGGTAGCTAGCATGGCCTTGACCAGAGATCTTTGTTGGTGAAACCATGGTGTGTTTTGGTGCTCGAAAGAGGTGTTTCGGAGGATTTCTTGGTTGCCTGGTGGAGGCGGTCTAACCGCCCCCCATACCCGGTCTAACTGCCCCCCTCTGGACAGTCGGCTCCCGAGTTGTTTCCGCTGTCGTGGGTGCGTAGGAGTTGAGGTTACTGGTAGTGTTTGTTCCTAGGACCAGTAGCACTCCAGTGGCTACGTAGTTTTGGCAAACGAAAGGTAGAAGTGCAGAGCGTGTGATTTTGGGGGTCCGACCGAGCGAGTTCATCTTGTTGGAGTTTCAATCTCCTTCGAGAAGAATTTTTATCAGCTCCCATTCACTCCCCCCCTCTCTGGTCACCTAATCGGTCCTTCAAGTGGTATCAGAGCGGGTTCGGGTCTTTATTGACTCTAGCCAGTCTAAGATCCAAAGATGGCGTACCAGGAACGGGGTTCAGGTCCTCCACACTTCGATGGGAAGAACTACCAGATGTGGAGTAAGCGGATGGCGACGTTCCTCCGCGGAAAGGGTCAGATCCTTTGGGATGTCACGGTGGACACATGGTATGTCCAGCCGATGACCTTCCTTGCTCCAGGATTGAGGGACATGTTCAACGCCAACAATAAGGCGGTCGACTACTTGTTTCGTGCTTTGTGTCATCCTGAGTTCAATCGGGTGCACACCGAGCACTTGGCTTGTAGAATCTGGTTGGTGTTGAAGGAGGCTCATGTTGGGAATGCCCAGGTTCAGGCTCGGATGTATGCGACCTACCGGACAGAGTACGAGAACTTCACTCATCTCCCCGGGGAGTCCATCGATGCCTTTTTTCAGAGGTTCACGATGGTTGTGAACAACATGAGGGCCAATGTGGACGTGCTCCGGTACGATGATCATGATAGGGCTGTCAAGGTCTTACACTCTTTGGATCGTACGATTTGGGGCGGAAAGTTCGAGGCCATTGTGGAGTCGGAGAAGTATGACACTCTCACGGTGAATGAGCTGTTCTCGAAGCTCAAGTCGGCTGAGGTGGATAGAGGTATTGTCACACCTTGAAATTTCCAATTTCAGGATGTGAATAGAAAGAATAATTAAATAACGATTTTCTCATAATTTTCAAATTTTCCAACATTTATTTTTCTTTACAGGGAATATAGTATAGGAAAATCCATTGTTTGATTTTATCAATTAAATAAAAAGTTATGTGTGTTGCATTCATGTTTATGCATCCTAGTGTTTCTTGAGTGAAAATGTTTTAAAATGCGTCTAGATCATGTTTAGGATTCTCTAAGAGATTTCCAATTTTTTTAGAATTTTATTCTCATTTCTTTCTGCCTATAGCTCAATCTATTTTTTTTTGATGGTTCTATAAGTCTATTCAAGAGCTCATAAGCTATAGCATCTACATCCCTAATTATTCTTTGAGTCCAAGCTAATCTCTCCCGAAAGTATCTTGATTGCTTTACTGACAAAAGACTTTTATTTCGGCCTGCAAAATGGTCACGTTTATTCCTCTTGTTCAAGATCTTGTCGTCTTCTGGTAGCTTGCTCATGTTTGCACGGATGGGCCAAACCAAGCAATTAAAGTTGCTAGCCATTAGTGCCAAGAAGAAAGATGGACAAACCAACCGAAGGCATCTCCCATTCTTTAACATCTATCTTGCTTTTGGGCTTATCTCGTTTGATGCGCGTGACCCGGCCCAACGGAGTTGGAATCTACAAACGAGATACCCTAACACGTCTTGCCGGTGTTATAAATAGCTGCAATCGTGGCACCCCCCCCCCCCCCCCTCTCTCTTTTCGGCTGCGAATCGCGCCGCCATCCCATGCCCTAGCTATCTTGCCGCGGGGCGGGTACCGAACCAAGGGAGCCGTCGATGTCCATCCATGCCGCCGGGCGCGCGAGCCTAAAAATCGTCGTTCCGAAGTTTCGACTGCCGTGGCTCGCCGTCCAAGCTTCTTCGTCGGTCGTGGTCGACATCGCCGCCGGCATGAAAATCGTCGGCCGAGGCCGCAACCCATATGATTCGTCCCGACCACCGGTCGCATCTTCTCGGTGTGAGCCCTTCCGTGTCTTTTCCCTCCGGCGGTCGTTTCTCGATTTCTTGTTTCTCCATGATCGCTTTTGCCGCACTCGACATCGCCATCCGCCGATCAACCATGCCGCCGCCGCGGCAAAGATTGCCGTCGCCGAGAGTTTCTTCGGGTACTCGCGATGATCAATCGTGATGGGTCGCGGAGGCGCCGACTCGGTTTCTTTGTTGAACACGTCCACGCAATGGTCCAACGGCGGCCGTCCTCGTCCGGTTCGATCTTGACCGCCATCTCCGTCCGTCCGTCGTCATCGGTTGTCGTAGCCATACGTGAGCATGCCACCGTGTTCCTCGTTCGGCTTTCTTTCCGTTTTTTCTTGCCGACATGTATCCCCTGCCTGCTGGTGCTGCCTTGTAGTGCTTTGTGTCATCTGTTCTTTCCCCGGCAACAAGTACGAGGTGTCCCGGCTACCCTTGTACGTGCGTGTGCATGTGCATGGCCATGGCATACGGTTGTGTGCTTGATGTGGGCGCCGGGGAGGGTCGCGAGCATATGGAGGAACCCGACGGCCGGCACGGCGCCGCGCGGCCACCGAGCCGCCGCCGCCCCCTTCTCCGTGCGCTCGTGCGGTCGGCTCGAGGAAGAAGATAAGGTGGCGAGTTTGGCACATAAGCCTTTGTCCTTTCGGTAATCCTCTCGTTATCTTTATGTGTCTTGCGTCTTTTACACCCAAAACCCCGGATCTATTAGATCTTCACAACTAAATCCCACCCAAGCCCTTTTGCAGATCTAACCCCCAGATTAGATCCATTCGCGAGCACTGTTTGATGTGTCTCGGGAGTTTTCTTTGCTAACCCCTGAAATCTACGGTTAATCGCGACTAGGTCCTTGTAATCTTGTTTTGCCCACCAAATCTTCGTTTTAGCTCCGATTTAATCCGTTCAAGTTGCGTTAGGTCCATAATAATGTAAACTACGCGTTAGTGGTGTGTTTTCACCATGTTTTGTTTTCTGAAAATAAAATTAATATTAATTTTGATTAATGCCTAGTTATACATGTCTTTTATAAATAAAAGCAATATAGATCTATATATCGTTTTTCATAATTAAATTTAATTTGATTAATGATTACTTTACATGCTTTTATGAATAAAATCTAATTAGATCTTTTACTCGGTTTTCCATAAGTCAAATATTAATTTGCTTAATGATTAATTAACTTTTACAATTAAAAGTTGATTAGGCTTTTACATCGTCTTTTATAATAAATATTAATTTGATTAATGTCAATACCATAATGTTTTTAATAATAATATGATCTACTCAAATTACAAAGTTTCGTTTAGATTGTTCATATAGTTTAGTTTTTCTAAATTAAATGTTTAACCGGTTTAATCAATATATGAATCTTTATTAATAAAACTTGACTAGTTCTTTACACCGGTTTCGTAAATAAAGTTTAATATTGCATTAATGTCAACACGGGGTATTTTATTTCTGAAATATCCTTTATATTTGTTTTGTTAATTAAAATGAACCTAGCTCATAGTCTTGTTCTCTCATAAATGCAAATAATTCGTTAGACGTTCGGCGTCAGCTTTTATCTTAGTATCTCTTTTGATCAAGTTTATCAGAAGCTCTAAACCCTTCTAGTGTTGGCCCAAGCTAAACCGTGTGCATCTAATCAAGCCTTAGAGTTTCTGCTTATCCTAGAAGCTTTGTCTATGTGAGTAGTTTGCACCGCTCATTTGCCTATCAAGTAATCTTATCACTCTTGTTTCATGTTTATCTTAGAATCTTGTATATCAGCATCTAGCTAGTTGATGTCTATCCCATCCCTGTTAGGTTGTCTTTTTATAAATCAGCTATGTTCTTATGCCCAATCTTTCGTAGCTATACCTTTCTTCAGAGCTAATCTTGTTATCAGTTCCTTTATCAATTAGTTTAGCTTACCTTTTGCTCAGTTCTTGCCCTTCGATCTAGTTCTCTATGTAAGCTAGTTTTCCTAAACCCATCTTAAGGTTCTCTTATGCGTTGATAGTCCGTTTGTCTTTGTTCTAGTTCGTTTCACCATAACTTATGCATTAGCACGTGTATCACCTGCTACTTGTTTTAATATTAAAGATGCATGTTAATCTTGACTAATTCTTATTCCAATGCTTTTATGAATAAAAAGTGAATAGGTTCTAATCCGGTTTTCTTTAATCATGATGTAATTGGTTAATCCTTATTTATAACTAGTTTTTCTAAATAAAAGATGTTAGAGTTAAACACCGGTTTTCATAATAAAGTTAATATGCCTAATGACTTCATAAATGCCTTTTCAATATAAATATGTTTAGTTGAACACGTGATATAAAGTTACTCGTTTAGATATCTTACACCCGCTTCATCTTTCTAAAGTAATTGTTAATTTGACATAACTTCTACTGGAATGTTATAAATAAAACATGATTAGGTTTATCGTGATTTCTTTAATTAAATGTAACCTGTTTAATGGTAACATAGAGTATTTCTCTGAAATATTCTTTCACATGATTTCTTAATTAAAATATGCCATGTTGTTTGATAATGATCTCACGATAGTTTCGAGCTTAGTTTTGTTTTCAGTGTTTCTCGCGCTTGCGTAACCAATAGAATCAAACTCTATCCCAGAGTGATCTTTCCAATCTTCCGCAACCATCTCTTTAAAGCTAACCAAGCCTTTCCAAGCACCCTTTGTGTTCTTTATGATCCATCTAATCAAGCCTATCCTTTAGTGCGTTCTTTTAAAGTTTTCTTTTGATTGGTGCTTTGTTCTTAGTATATGCTTGTTTGTTTGTTTTGTGTATGTTTGTGCCCGATGATTGATGCGCTTAGAGTGAACGTCATTCGAGAAGTTTGGAAGAGCAAGAGGTTGAAGATATTCTGAGCAACGACATTACTTTGGTTAAAGGCAAGTGTGTCCTTGATTTTGTCCTAAGAATTATACTTAATCACTCATTGCATTGCTTGCATTAATTTTGATGGGTTCCTATTAAGGTTTATCCTAGTCTTGATTGTCATTCCTTGTTAACCTGGGTTTATCTTTATGTTGGGTAGTTATGCTTAGTTGCTATACCTTGGGATATGGTGGTTTTAGTAAACAACAATGATGAACATGCTTTACTTTGATGCTATATATCTCTGTTTAATACAAGATCACTTGTGCATTAATCGGAACATGGAGAACCACCCGGAAAACGGTGCTACCACAAGACATATGGCTCTGTCTTGGCTTATTAATTAGTGAACTAGGTGTTAGGTATGCTTTACCTGATAAGGGTTGGGGGCTGGCGGGTAGTGGCGTATGGACCTACTCGGGCGTAGGTGTGGGCTTAGCTAAGACACGGTACTCGTCCGGGAGCTTTATACGTTGCACTGACCAGGTAACCTAGCGGGCAGCCTACATCTGGGGATCTTTGTAACGGCCTCGTAGCGTCCCTATGCAATCACACCTCGGTAGTGTGGTATGAGGCTTGGCCGGCATCGCATGGTTGGGTTTAAAGTTCTTCGGGACTTTTACGCGACTTATGGGTAAAGATGTACAACCTCTGCAGAGTGTAAAACTAATCGATTAGCCGTGCCCACGGTCACGGGCGGCCTGGACCCTCACATGATAATCAAACTTGAAGATGGACTTAAATCGTTCTCTCTGGTTATGCTTGCCATGTGCTTATGGCATATTTCTTACCTTATGCTTAATGTGGGTTGGTATAAACTTATACTTTATTAGTAATTAGGTGCTAATAAAACTTGACCAACTAAAATTGCTTAAATGCTTATAGCCCAGTCCACTATAAAGCCTTTGCATTCATTCTTTTTCCCACACTTGCTGAGTACGACAAGTGCTCACCCTTGCTATAAATATTGTTGCTCAGAAGGAGGAAGCTTCTTTGAAGTCTTGTGAAGAGTTGCTGGTGCTAGGTGTACCCAACCCCCAGTCGACTGCCTGTGATGTTTGGTGCCTTCGTTTCCAGGATAAAGCGTAAATCTCTGATAATCTTTCTTTTTCTTACGTGATACTGTTTCCGTATTCACTTATATGTCACTATATGCATGAAACTTGATCCTGGCATGCATATAGGTATGCACTTGGTTTTCTTCGGAAAGTCGGGTGTGACAGAGTGGTATCAGAGCTGTATCGACTGTAGGACGTAAGCCTAGTTAGCAACGGATGTTCCCTAAGGTCTCTTTTGATCTAAAGTCCATTCTTAC
Organism: Cenchrus americanus; assembly: GCA_947561735.1. NCBI lineage: Eukaryota > Viridiplantae > Streptophyta > Magnoliopsida > Poales > Poaceae > Cenchrus > Cenchrus americanus. Next base: position 81,830,805 of record OX387240.1, read on the forward strand.
CTTATCCTTGACCTCTCTGATGAATGATCTCGCATCTTAACCATCTTCTTATCTCTGTACCATGAATTCTCGTTTATATATCTTCACTCTCCTTGAACATCTCTTAGTTCTCGCATGTTCATTTTCTCAAGCAATAACACCCCCTTGATTTCTTGGTAGAACTGTTACCCTTAATATTCTGTCTATTCGCACCGCTCTCTGACACATCAGCACTGTTTCAATTTTATCTCGAGCTACAGAACTCCGATTGGCATGAAACCAGTTGGGTTAGTTCCTAAATTTCATATGTGAATTTCTATCAAAAATTCAGCCCTATCCAGTATATGTTCCAGAAGCTATGCTCGAAACATTGGAGCTATCAGAATCTGTAAACCCTGCTGACCTAGTTACCTTCAATATTCTATATCTCGGGCTATAGACCTCCGATTGAGGTAAATCCAATTGGAGTAGTTCAGGAATTGCATCAGATTCATTCTATCCAAAATTCAGCAGTATTCGTTTTGTATCCAAGGAGATACCTACGAATTAGTGGAGCATTCAGAATCTGCCAACACTGCTGACATAGCCATCTTGTTTAATTCATATTTCGAGTTCTGAACCTCCGATTGAGGTGATTCCAGTTGGGTTGAACTCATAATTTCGTACTCCTTGATCTGGGAAAAATCCATTATTTATGGATATCCTTGCTGGGAGATATATCCGATCTATTAGGAGGATACCCCCTGACTTCATTAACAACGTGTAGTGTCGTTCCCCTTTAGCTATGCCTTGATTGGTGGAATTGTGTGTTTGCATGATGATGCTTGGTTTTATGAACTTGATTGATTCGTTTCTTTGAAGTGAGTGTTGGTGTATTGTGGGTCTTACATCCGCAATAACATCAGTTGCCTAGTTGGGTTTCTCTTTTGTACCTTCCACATCCTTGCCATCTTTGTTTCAACTCGCTAGAGGTGTTACCGGAAGGAAGTCAAAGGCAGATGCAAGATGAAGAAAAGAAGACATCACTCTACCTACCTTCCCACCTCGTGCTTGCTTTTGTCCCACCTAGCTCATTCTGATGAAGACCCCAACAATCATCGAAGAAAAAGATTGAAGGTTTCACACCGATCAACAAAAGAGGATGACCGCCTACCTACCTTGGGATCAATGTTTTTGTTTATCTCCCTCCTCCTTGCTTCTTCTTTCTTCGAATCTCGGGACGAGATTCTGTTTAAGGGGGGTAGATTTGTCACACCTTGAAATTTCCAATTTCAGGATGTGAATAGAAAGAATAATTAGATAACGATTTTCTCATAATTTTTAAATTTTCCAACATTTATTTTTCTTTACAGGGAATATAGTATAGGAAAAATCCATTGTTTGATTTTATCAATTAAATAAAAAGTTATGTGTGTTGCATTCATGTTTATGCATCCTAGTGTTTCTTGAGTGAAAATGTTTTAAAATGCGTCTAGATCATGTTTAGGATTCTCTAAGAGATTTCCAATTTTTTTTAGAATTTTATTCTCATTTCTTTCTGCCTATAGCTCAATCTATTTTTTTTGATGGTTCTATAAGTCTATTCAAGAGCTCATAAGCTATAGCATCTACATCCCTAATTATTCTTTGAGTCCAAGCTAATCTCTGCCGAAAGTATCTTGATTGCTTTACTGACAAAAGACTTTTATTTCGGCACCGCAAAATGGTCACGTTTATTCCTCTTGTTCAAGATCTTGTCGTCTTCTGGTAGCTTGCTCATGTTTGCACGGATGGGCCAAACCAAGCAATTAAAGTTGCTAGCCATTAGTGCCAAGAAGAAAGATGGACAAACCAACCGAAGGCATCTCCCGTTCTTTAACATCTATCTTGCTTTTGGGCTTATCTCGTTTGATGCTGCGACCCGGCCCAACGGAGTTGGAATCTACAAACGAGATACCCTAACACGTCTTGCCGGTGTTATAAATAGCTGCAATCGTGGCACCCCCCCCCCCCCCGCCTCTCTCTTTTCGCTGCGAATCGCGCCGCCATCCCATGCTCTAGCTATCTTGCCGCGAGGCCGTACCGAACCAAGGGAGCCGTCGATGTCCATCCATGCCGCCAGGCGCCGGAGCCTAAAAATCGTCGTTCCGAAGTTTCGGCCTGCGGCTCGCCGTCCAAGCTTCTTCGTCGGTCGTGGTCGACATCGCCGCCGGCATGAAAATCGTTGGCCGAGCCGTAACACATATGATTCGTCCCGACCACCGGTCGCATCTTCTCGGTGTGAGCCCTTCCGTGTCTTTTCCCTCCGGCGGTCGTTTCTCGATTTCTTGTTTCTCCATGATCGCTTTTGCCGCACTCGACATCGCCATCCGCCGATCAACCATGCCGGCTGCGGCGAGCAAAGATTGCCGTCGCCGAGAGTTTTCTTGGGTACTCGCGATGATCAATCGTGATGGGTCGCGGAGGCGCCGACTCGGTTTCTTGTCGTTGAACACGTCCACGCAATGGTCCAACGGCGGCCCGTCCTCGTCCGGTTCGATCTTGACCGCCATCTCCCGTCCGTCCGTCGTCATCGGTTGTCGTAGCCATACGTGAGCATGCCACCGTGTTCCTCATTCGGCCTTTCTTTCCGTTTTCTCGCCGACATGTATCCCCCGCCCGCTCGGTGCTGCCTTGTAGTGCTTGTGTCATCTGTTCTTTCCCCGGCAACAAGTACGAGGTGTCCTGGCTACCCTTGTACGTGCGTGTGCATGTGCATGGCCATGGCATACGCTGTGTGCTTGATGTGGCCGCCGGGGGAGGGTCGCGAGCATATGGAGGAACCCGACGGCCGGCACCGGCGCCGCCGGCCACCGCAGCCGCCGCCGCCCCTTCTCGTGCGCCCGTGCGGTCCGGCTCCGAGGAAGAAGATAAGGTGGCCGTTTGGCACTTAGGCCCCTGTCCTTTCCGGTAATCCTCTGTTATCTTACGTGTCTTGCGTCTTTTACACACAAAACCCCAGATCTATTAGATCTTCACAACTAAATCCCACCCAAGCCCTTTTGCAGATCTAACCCCCAGATTAGATCCATTCGCGAGCACTGTTTGATGTGTCTCGGGAGTTTTCTTTGCTAACCCCTGAAATCTACGGTTAATCGCGACTAGGTCCTTGTAATCTTGTTTTGCCCACCAAATCTTCGTTTTAGCTCCGATTTAATCCGTTCAAGTTGCGTTAGGTCCATAATAATGTAAACTACGCGTTAGTGGTGTGTTTTCACCATGTTTTGTTTTCTGAAAATAAAATTAATATTAATTTTGATTAATGCCTAGTTATACATGTCTTTTATAAATAAAAGCAATATAGATCTATATATCGTTTTTCATAATTAAATTTAATTTGATTAATGATTACTTTACATGCTTTTATGAATAAAATCTAATTAGATCTTTTACTCGGTTTTCCATAAGTCAAATATTAATTTGCTTAATGATTAATTAACTTTTACAATTAAAAGTTGATTAGGCTTTTACATCGTCTTTTATAATAAATATTAATTTGATTAATGTCAATACCATAATGTTTTTAATAATAATATGATCTACTCGAATTACAAAGTTTCGTTTAGATTGTTCATATAGTTTAGTTTTTCTAAATTAAATGTTTAACCGGTTTAATCAATATATGAATCTTTATTAATAAAACTTGACTAGTTCTTTACACCGGTTTCGTAAATAAAGTTTAATATTGCATTAATGTCAACACGGGGTATTTTATTTCTGAAATATCCTTTATATTTGTTTTGTTAATTAAAATGAACCTAGCTCATAGTCTTGTTCTCTCATAAATGCAAATAATTCGTTAGACGTTCGGCGTCAGCTTTTATCTTAGTATCTCTTTTGATCAAGTTTATCAGAAGCTCTAAACCCTTCTAGTGTTGGCCCAAGCTAAACCGTGTGCATCTAATCAAGCCTTAGAGTTTACGCTTATCCTAGAAGCTTTGTCTATGTGAGTAGTTTGCACCGCTCATTTGCCTATCAAGTAATCTTATCACTCTTGTTTCATGTTTATCTTAGAATCTTGTATATCGGCATCTAGCTAGTTGATGTCTATCCCATCCTCGTTAGGTTGTCTTTTTATAAATCAGCTATGTTCTTATGCCCAATCTTTCGTAGCTATACCTTTCTTCAGAGCTAATCTTGTTATCAGTTCCTTTATCAATTAGTTTAGCTTACCTTTTGCTCAGTTCTTGCCCTTCGATCTAGTTCTCTACGTAAACTAGTTTTCCTAAACCCATCTTAAGGTTCTCTTATGCGTTGATAGTCCGTTTGTGCTGTTCTAGTTCGTTTCACCATAACTTATGCGTTAGCACGTGTATCACCTGCTACTTGTTTTAATATTAAAGATGCATGTTAATCTTGACTAATTCTTATTCCAATGCTTTTATGAATAAAAAGTGAATAGGTTCTAATCCGGTTTTCTTTAATCATGATGTAATTGGTTAATCCTTATTTATAACTAGTTTTTCTAAATAAAAGATGTTAGAGTTAAACACCGGTTTTCATAATAAAGTTAATATGCCTAATGACTTCATAAATGCCTTTTCAATATAAATATGTTTAGTTGAACACGTGATATAAAGTTACTCGTTTAGATATCTTACACCCGCTTCATCTTTCTAAAGTAATTGTTAATTTGACATAACTTCTACTTGGAATGTTACAAATAAAACATGATTAGGTTTATCGTGATTTCTTTAATTAAATGTAACTTTGTTTAATGGTAACATAGAGTATTTCTCTGAAATATTCTTTCACATGATTTCTTAATTAAAATATGCCATGTTGTTTGATAATGATCTCACGATAGTTTCGAGCTTAGTTTTGTTTTCAGTGTTTCTCGCGCTTGCGTAACCAATAGAATCAAACTCTATCCCAGAGTGATCTTTCCAATCTTCCGCAACCATCTCTTTAAAGCTAACCAAGCCTTTCCAAGCACCCTTTGTGTTCTTTAGTGATCCATCTAATCAAGCCTATCCTTTAGTGCGTTCTTTTAAAGTTTTCTTTTGATTGGTGCTTTGTTCTTAGTATATGCTTGTTTGTTTGTTTTGTGTATGTTTGTGCCCGATGATTGATGCGCTTAGAGTGAACGTCATTCGAGAAGTTTGGAAGAGCAAGAGGTTGAAGATATTCTGAGCAACGACATTACTTTGGTTAAAGGCAAGTGTGTCCTTGATTTTGTCCTAAGAATTATACTTAATCACTCATTGCATTGCTTGCATTAATTTTGATGGGTTCCTATTAAGGTTTATCCTAGTCTTGATTGTCATTCCTTGTTAACCTGGGTTTATCTTTATGTTGGGTAGTTATGCTTAGTTGCTATACCTTGGGATATGGTGGTTTTAATGAACAACAATGATGAACATGCTTTACTTTGATGCTATATATCTCTGCTTAATACAAGATCACTGTGCATTAATCGGAACATGGAGAACCACCCAGGAAAACGATTGCTACCACAAGACATATGGCTCTGTCTTGGCTTATTAATTAGTGAACTAGTTGTTAGGTATGCTTTACACGATAAGGGTTGGGGGGCTGGCGGGTAGTGGCGTATGGACTGCTCGGGCGTAGGTGTGGGCTTAGTTAAGACACGGTACTCGTCGGGAGCTTTATACGTTGCACCGACCGGGGTAACCTAGCGGGCGACCTACATCCGGGGATCTTTGTAACGGCCTCGTAGCGTCCCTATGCAATCACACCTCGGTAGTGTGGTATGATGCTTGGCCGGCATCGCATGGTTGGGTTTAAAGTTCTTCGGGACTTTTACGCGACTTGTGGGTAAAGATGAACAACCTCTGCGCAGTGTAAAACTAATCGATTAGCCGTGCCCACGGTCACGGGCGGCCTGGACCCTCACATGATAATCAAACTTGAAGATGGACTTAAATCGTTCTCTCTGGTTATGCTTGCCATGTGCTTATGGCGTATTTCTTACCTTATGCTTAATGTGGGTTGGTATAAACTTATACTTTATTAGTAATTAGGTGCTAATAAAACTTGACCAACTAAAATTGCTTAAATGCTTATAGCCCAGTCCACTATAAAGCCTTTGCATTCATTCTTTTTCCCACACTTGCTGAGTACGACAAGTGCTCACCCTTGCTATAAATATTGTTGCTCAGGAGGAGGAAGCTTCTTTGAAGTCTTGTGAAGAGTTGCTAGTGCTAGGTGTACGCAACCCCCGATCGGCCCGCTCGTGATGTTTGGTGACTTCGTTTCCAGGATAAAGCGTAAATCTCTGATAATCTTTCTTTTTCTTACGTGATACTGTTTCCGTATTCACTTATATATCACTATATGCATGAAACTTGATCCTGGCATGCATATAGGTATGCACTTGGTTTTCTTCGGAAAGTCGGGTGTGACAGGTATGACAGCCGAGCCCGAGGGCCCGACTGACTCTCATAGTCTTGCCCTCGTTGGTGGTTCGAAAGGAAAGGCTAACACTAACCCATACATCTGGATGTTCTCTTTGTCCTCTTTGATGTCTATGCCAGATGAGGAGTTCGACGTGCTTGGAGAGGACGAGCTGGCGTTGCTGATGAGGAGGTTCGAGAGGCTGCACGAGAACCAGGTGAACATGAGGAGGAACACGAGGACATGCTTCCAGTGCGACAAGCCGAGACACTTCATCACCGACTGCCCGGAGAAGGTCGAGAACAAGGATGGCTACAAGCACAAATCAAAGACGAATGGCATGTACCGGTCGAGGCATGACCACAAGAGCAAGCACAAGGACGAGCGACGAGCGACGATCGAGGAAGAAGCAGAGCCGAGGCAAGGTCCGAGCGATGGTTGGAGCGAGCGACGTCGACTCCAGTTCCGCGTACTCCACCTCGAGCTCAAGCAGTAGTGAAGATGAAGGTGATCGTCGCAAGAGCAAGAAGTCGTCCAAGAACCTGAGCGGGCTGAGCTACTTCGCTAGAGACGGCTTCTGCACCATGGCGCTGAGCTCCGACAGCAAGAAGAGCACACAGAGCGACTCGGACTCTGACTCCGATGACAAGGTGTGTGATGAACTCCCCTTCTTGCGTCAGGAGAATGAATGGCTTGTGTTGAAGGTTAATAGTTGTATCAAAGTTCGTTTAGACTTGCAAGCGGACAAGTCTCCCGTCGTAGTCAAGGGACCCTTCGTCCCTCGGGTGGTGAACCCAAGGTATCGAATCCGTGGAACAAATGTGTGACGCAAAAGATGTTCTAGTAAATCCAAGTAACTTCAATCTTCGGTAAAGAGAAACCCTAATACATCTAGATAAAGAACACAAAACTAATCTAATCTACTAAAGACTGGAGGTAACAAAGATAGATAGGATAGATGAACCGATCTAGAGAAATCGGGTTAAGCCTTTTGTTGAAGTTCCAAGCAAGAGAATAAGTAGCAAATCAAATCTTATTAAAAGCCTCTTTAAATCGTGGTTTCCCGTCCAACTCCGAAAACGCCCGCCTTTCGGAACCCCCGTTCTGTCACAATGTATTCCTATTCATGCGGGTAGTCTAGGGCGAGTCCAAGGACAAGTTGAGTTATTTCGGAAGATCCGGCGTGTACCTCTAGCCACCGCGGCTACAAGAACACCCTATGTGATCTATCTCGAGAATAGATCTAGAATAAGCAAAGCCGATTGAAAAACGAAGACATCGAAGAAACGCTTGATCGCTAGAAATCGATTCAACTTGATAATTCAACTAGTACAATGATACATAAACTAGATCACCACTGGGATCCTACCTTGATCTTGCTTCTAGCTCCGGGAACTCGGTCGTGGTCTTCCTTGCAAGGTGAGGAACCAAGTTGAGAAGCACCTTGGTCCGTGTGTGATGAGTGATTGACCGTATGGTTTGAAGCTTTGTGTGTGTAGTGTTGAGTTGTGTTGTGTGTGTTTTATTTTGTGTATTTACCTTATTATTTATGTGGTGTGTTGTCAATGCACTCGTGAGGAGTGGTTGACAATGTTGTGTGGACTGACTCTTGGCCTAGTATTGCAGGTGTTGGTTGCGTCTTGGTTTGCGTTGGTGCAGGTGAAGAACAGGCGCGAAAGGTCTTAGCCTTGTGGGGCCTCCGAGGAGTGGAGAGGCAAGTAGGCTTGGTTCGAGGGACCCGGTGGCCGACGGGATCAAGTGCGAGCCGCATGGTGCAAGAAGAGCAAGACGAAGTCGTGGACATGGAGCCGGTGCATCGGTGGTGGCCAAGTCAAGGAACGAGGCAAGGCGAGTAGGCCGTCCGGGAGCCAGAGGTGAAAGGCTTGGTGGGCTCGACGCTTGGCGTGGTGAGGCCGGGCCGTGTACGCGGGGTTTGGTGGTTTGGCCACAAAACCATCGGAGGAGGGTTTCTCGGTTTGGGCCTCAAAACCGAGCCCGAGGGCCTGGCGTGACGGAGATGGTATCCGGGTGCGTCGATAAGCTTCGAGGCAGGCGACACGCGGCATGATCAAGGTGCTTGCGTCGGGAGGACGTGAAGGCCTGATGGATGCGCGGCCGTCCCATGGTGAACTTCATGTGTTGACCAAAATGCCCCTGTGAGGGCTTGAGTTGTACTCCTAGTGTAGGGGCACTTCGGTCTTTTCCGGAGGGTCTATATATAGGAGGAGGGGGCTGAATTTTCAGCCAACTCTTGGACTAGTAGGCTGCGGTACTCTTTCATTTTGGAGTGCTTTGGGAGAGAGGGAGAGAGGAGAGAGTGGCTCTTTGATTGGAGCTTTTTGCCATCTTAGATTTGGATTCTAGGAGTGGCTTGTAATCGATTGGACAAGATATTCATAGTGATTTCATCCTCTAAATCTTGTGCCAATCTTTCTATTCCTGAATTTCTTTTATTGCTTTTTCGGAGCTCTTTTTTTGCTATTTTCGTGCTTGTTTTTGGTGCTTTTGTTCTTGGTGTGATTCCGCAGATTAGATTGGGTTTCTCCCCGGATTTCTTTGAGGCAAACATGGATGGATGTCTAGTGCATCTTTGTGATTGATCTTGTGCCCTCAAACGCCGGGAAACCACTTCGATTCAAGGATTTTCGTTCGGTGGTCTAGCTTTTGGTGGTGTTCAAAGGATCCGCGATTCCCGATGATTTAGGGAGTTAGGAGACGAAATTTTTGGGGTATAACATCCTTGGTTGACGCTTTACATGTCCCCAAACTCTTGTCTCAACAGCTTCTATCGTTTGGGAGATTCGGTGATGGATTGGGAGTGTTGACTTTCGGGGTCGAGCAGTTTTCAGTTCGTTCGTGCACGCGGACGGTCCGCGAGGGCCGGCGGACGGTCCGCATGTACAGTGTTCTTCGCGTGTTCTTCATGTTCTTGCTCGGCTTTGCTTTCGATCCGATTTGGTTTTAGTTTTTCGTTGCAGCCGCTTTGCGGACGGTCCGAGCTTCAGTAGCGGACGGTCCGTGGCCCGCGCGGCCGGTCCGCCCGGTCTTCGCGGACGGTCCGTTTTCTCAAGTCGGTTCTGGTGGTTCTGTTCGCTTTAACGGACGGTCGCGGCTCGGGCGGATAGTCCGCGGCAAGGGTGCGGACGGTCCGCGCATACCTCGCCGGACGGTCCGCGTGGCCATCGCGGACAGTCCGCCCTGCCCGGCCGGACGGTCCGCCAGAGCCTGGCTGCTTTGCTCTTTGGTTCGATTCCTCCCTCCTTCTTACGTGCTTCCGCGTGTGCTTCAAGGAATTGTTCCTAGGACTTGAGGTTGATCCATAACCTCGTTGTTTTGGCGATTGGTGTGTGATTCGTTCCATCGCTTGTGTGTGATCGGGTTTGGACTAGGGCATAGGTCGGGTTCTTTGAGAAGAATTTTTACCAGCTCCTATTCACTCCCCCCCTCTCTAGTCGCCATCCGATCCTTCAATTGGTTTCAGAGCTGGTTGTGGATTCTTGTGGCTCTAACAAGTCTTGAATCCATAGGGTGACTAGAGGAAAGAGGTGCTTTTGCTTGCTACCTTGGTTTGCGCGTTTTGAGTCCGGCGATTTGGAGTTGTGCCCTTGGAAAACCATAACTTGAGATACCTTCAGTAAAACGGGCATAACTTTTCGCTCAGTGCTCCGTTTTGGCTCAATTTTTTACAGCGGTTTCGTGACTCCATTTGTAGGTGAGGCCGGGCAACTCTTGTGTTGTTTTGAATGATGAGCTTGATATGGCTAGGAGTAAGATTGCTTTGTTAGAGACAAGTGCTTCTTTACCATGTGTTTCTTATAAGTCTTTGCATGCTGAAATTAATGAATTAAAATTGACTCACACCACATGTGTAGATGATCTTGAGAATGCTAGGGCTGAAATTTCTGATATAAAATCCATGCCTTGTAGCAAGTGCTCTTTGTTTCTTGTAGAGGATGCTTGCCATACTTCTTGTGATGATGATGATGATGCTTTGATGGGTGTAAATGATGATACTTGTTCATGTGGTCTCATTTGCACTTCATGCATTGATTTGGAAAGTGAAGTTTTGGCTTTAAAAAAATGCGTGATGATATGAGCGCCAAGTTGGTTGAGCATGATGAGATGAGTGCCAACCTTGAGAAAGAAAATGAACTCTTGCGTACCAAATATGCTAAATGCATTGAAGAAGAAATCAATAATTTGAGAAATATGACATGTGGTACTTGTGAGCGCCTCAAGTCTCAAAATGAGGTTTTGCACACAAGGTGCAAGAGTCTTTGTGCCAAGGGTTTGGATTCATTCTTCTCTTGTCACTCCGATGTTGATGCTTCTAAATTTGCTTCTTCTAAATCGGAGTCGACTTCTTCTCTTGAGTGTGAGTCTTTGGATGGTGGTAAGTGTGCTAGTGCTTTGGATAGCTCTCTCATAGCTACTCCTAAGCTTGTTGCTTCTTCTGGTGTTGCCCAAGGTGATTTGAATGGAAAGGGTGCCTCCCACATATTTGGTGTCGGGGACAGCCCTAGGGGTCCCCTTAAACAGCTGGGAAATCCCCACTTAAAACCCGCAACAAAGCCAAAACCAAATACGCCTTACTTAACCATGCAGGACATGGCCCACGCCGCGAAGGCCCCCGGCGGCCAACCGGGCGGCCCACTCGAAGACTCCCTCGAATAGGTTTCGCCTCGCTCGAGGGTGTGCGCCTCCCTCGGGCGGGCTCCGCCCGATCGAGGGGGTGCGCCTCCCTAGAGCGAGGTCCGCCTCGCTCGAAGGTCCGCCCCGCCCTCGAACGGGGTCCGCCTCGCTCGAGGGTGCCCCGCACGCGCGCGCCTGCTCCCGCGCGCGGGCATTAAAAGTCCCGACATCGGCGCGACGGCGCCATCATGCGCCGGGGCACGCGCCCGGTGCCGCCGCACCAACTCCCCGGGGAGGGAGCCCATCCCCATCCCTGTGAGGGGGGGGGGAGCGTGCGGCGTGGCCGGCGCCGGTCCGTGACGCCGTGCCACCTCGCTCCGTACGGCTAACGCGCCGAGCCCTCGAAGGGGGGGCGGCCGCACCCTCGATTTGCTTTCTTGTGACCTTACGGGGGGTTAGGTGGGAGGCGCTAGGCGGGTGGAACGCCATCCCCGCCATTGTTAACGGTATGGCCGCCGCCCGGCGCGCGTACGGGCGCACGCCGGTGCGTGGCAACGACTCCCGGCCTTGTGGAGCGTGTGGGAACGGGACGCCACCTTACCTGCCGCTGTACCCCGTACGGACCTACGTCGACAACTCCCTCGAGCCTATGCGAAGACATCACGGCCGTCCGCCGCCCTTCTACCCTCGAGGACGCCACTGTTCGGGTACAAGATACGCCATGATGGCCGGATCGCTGCAAGGATCGTCTGGGCGGCTGCCTACTCTATAGCGTAGCGCATCACGCTCCCCCACGTAGCTAAATAGCACGGCGCGCATGTGATTCGCTCCTTCCTTGGTCTATAAAAGGAGGACGAACCCCCTTGTCGCAGGGGACGGACCAGAGAAGACACGGACGCAACACACGACACACAAACAACAGAGCCCAACACGAGACAAGTCGCACCACGCACTTGCTCTCCAATTCTCCCACAATATCTTCAGCCACGACACCAGGGACTTGGAAGCCACGCTTCCTCTCCCGCCTTGCTTGTAGCAGCCCCACTACAGGCACCCCCGGTGCTGAGCAATACAGTGCCTTGAGCACACCACCGCCCCTGCGACGTACGGCCCCCCCCCCCGGCCGGAACCAGGATAAACTCTGTGTCTTTTATTACTTAGCATCGACCATTGAGGGATAGACCTTGGCGCTTATTACTGGTTAGTGTCGGGACCACATTCCGCACCGACAGTTGGCGCCCACCCTGGGGCTATCTGAGCGCCTAAGGTCAATCCATCAACTCCCTCCATGGTGATCCGCACTGAGTACCGCGGTACACGTTACTGCATGGGCAGCTCGGACCCCCTCCCCGCCGGGTTCGAAATCCGGTTCGGGGGACTGAACTTTCAGGCCACGGGGAACGGTTACCTCATGCGCCTCACCAACCGTGAGGAGCTCCGCGCGCGGCGCCAGGCCGGGTCCGCTCCGGTCCCCGCTGAGCGCACCACCACGGCGCGGACACCCGCCGGCGCGGATGCGCGGGCCCGTCGACGCCACGACGCCGCCGCCGCTGCGGTCGGCGTTCGCGCCGGGCACGGTCCGAGCGACGGCGGGCCGAGCGCGCCGCCTCTCGGCGCGGCGCGCCCTGCCGCCACGGCAACCGCCACCCCGGCGGGACGGCGCACGGTCTCGGACCGCGCTTTCCCATTGGGCTGCGTGGTGCCACGACGGCCTTCAACGCCAACGTCAACACCACGATGCGCAGGGTTCCGCCTGGCCGTCACGTCTTCGTCGCCAGGGATACCGGCGCCTCAGCGGGTGACGAGTCGTCCCTGGGTTCCCTCGACGCGTTGCCGCCCGCCAACCTTCACGGGTATGCGGAGTGGGACTTCTCCGGCATACCGGACCCGATCATGTTCAGGCGTTTCCTTGACGCTACGGACTACTGGTTCGGCTGCTCCGACGACTCCAGCACCGGGAGCTACGACCCCGCGCGGGAGTGCTGTGTCGTCGTCGCCAACGACCCAGCAAACGCCACCGGTCTTTGTGGGCGGCGGGGACGGGGAGGTCACGCTCGCCCCGCGGGGATCGCTCCGTGCCAAGCCGCGGGACCAAGCACTCCCGCTGGGGCCGACGCTGACGCGCAGCTGGCTCAAGCCCGTGAGCTCGAGGCTAAGCTGGCGGAGGAGTACCAAACGGTGCGGTTGCTCTGCGCCTCGATGGCTGGGGAAGCCTCCGCGCGCGGAGAACGCGCGCGGGAGCTAGGCAGGCAGGCCCGCGACCGCATCCACGCCGACAACCCTGACGCGCCTCCGCGAGCAAGTCAGGAGCTCGTTGCCGCCGCGACGCTGCTGCGGGCTATGCCGGCACCATCGACCCCTGAGGCGTGGAACCTGCAGCGCGAGGTGCAGGATCTCATCGAGCAAGCGGCCGTCCAGCAGGCCGAAAGCTTAGCCTCACGTATCCGCCAGCAGGGGGACGCGCGAGGAGACGAGGCTGCACAGGGGGGCGAACCCTCGGTCCACGCGGGTGAAGCTGCAGGGCGTCCCGCCAACTCGGGACGCGCGGCGACCAAGGAGCGGCTCCTTGACACACGTAGGGCGCTGGACGGTGACGCCCGCAACGTCATCAACGCCCGCCGCACGAGCGGGGGCGGATGCCCGAGCGGCGGTAGGCTACCACCCTCGACGGGGCGGACGCTACGGCGGCGACGAGGGACCGCTCCCCCGACGCCGGAGCCCCCGGGGGACCCGTGTGTTCAGCCGGGAGATCCGCGCGGCGGCCTTCCCCCAGCGCTTCTGCCAACCCTCGACCATCGTCAAGTACAACGGGGAGACGGATCCCCGCGTATGGCTCAACGACTACCGCTTGGCGTGCCAGCTGGGCGGAGCCACCAGCGACGAGGTCATCATCCGCAACTTGCCCCTGCACCTCGGCGATTCGGCTCGGACGTGGCTCAAGCACACCGCCCGCCGGCCCGGATCCACAACTGGGACGATCTGGTTCGCACGTTCGTGGGCAACTTCCAGGGCACGTACGTGCGCCCTGGAAATTCCTGGGACCTGCGCTCCTGCACTCAGAACCAAGGCGAGTCGCTACGGGACTTCATATGGCGTTTCTCCAAGCGCTGCACGGAGCTCCCAAGCGTGGCGCAATATGAGATTGTGCACGCCTTCCTCGAAGGTACCACGTGTCGGGACCTTGTGTGTGAGCTGGGACGCAGCCCGCCCGCGGACTCCAACGAGCTGTTCGACATCGCCACCAGCTTCGCCTCAGGAGAGGAGGCCGTAGGGGCGATCTTTGACGGCAAGAAGGGCAAGCACTCGGACGATGCGCCCGCGGAGGGCAGCAAGTCTAGGGAGCCCCACCGCAAGGACAAGTGGGGCAAGAAAGGAAAGAAGCCGCAAGGCGCGCGAGCAGGGGCGCGACGGCGATGAGGCCGAGGCTCTTGTTGTTGACCCGGCTCGACGGGGCCCTCGACCGGCCCCTCGAGGTCCGGGGGTGTTTGATGACATGCTGAAAAAGCCATGTCCCTACCACAAGACCCCAGTAAACCACACCCTTGAGCAGTGCGACATGCTCAAGAAGTTCTATGGCCGCACTGCCGCAAAGGAGGCAGAAGCCAAGAAAGACGAAGGAGACGGCGACGCCGGCGGCTTCCCCGCCATAGAAAATGTGTTCCTCATCTTTGGGGGACCCACCGTCGACATGTCGACCCGCCAGCGCAAGCGGGAGCGGCACGAGGTCCTCGCTGCGGAGAAGGCGCCTCCCTCCTTCCTTAATTGGTCGGAGGACGCCATCACTTTCAGCCAAGACCACCCGAATCGCATCCCCAACCCGGGCCAGTACCCACTGGTGGTCGACCCCATCATTGGGAACGCGCGGTTCTCAAAGGTCTTGATGGACGGAGGCAGCAGCCTCAACATCCTCTACGCGCATACGGCCGCGCTTGATGGGGATCGGGTTGGACCGGTGCGGCCCGGCACGAAGCCATTCCATGGCATTGCGCGCGGCAAGCGAGTCCGGCCCCTCGGGTAGATCGACCCCGCCGGTTTGGTTTGGCACCGCGAAGAATTTCCGCAAGAAAACGCTCAACTTTGAGGTGGTGGGATTCAAGGGCGCCTACCACGCTATACTTGGGCGGCCCTGCTACGCCAAATTCATGGCGGTCCCCAACTACACGTACTTGAAGATGAAGATGCCAGGACCAAACGGCGTCATCACCATAGGCTCGTCCATCGAGCACGCATTCGACTGCGGCGTCGAGTGCGTAGAGCACGCAGAAGCACTGGCGCTGGATGAAGCGCTGGCGACCACTTTGGAGAAGATGGTCAACGAGGACCTTGACTCCGCCTCCAAGCACGCCGGCACCTTCGAGGCCGCGGAGCAGACCAAGGAATTACCCCTCGACCCCGCGGCCCCCGAGGGCAAGGCGTTGAGGGTCAGCTCCACCCTCGATCCTAAATAGGAAGTGGTGCTCATCGACTTCCTCCGCGCCAACGCCGACATCTTCGCGTGGAGCCCCTCGGATATGCCAGGCATCCCGAGGGAGGTCGCCGAGCACTCCCTTGACATCCTGCCTCACGCCCGCGCCGTGCAACAACGGCTCCGCCGCTTCGACGAGGAGCGGCGACGGGCAATCGGAGCGGAGCTGCGGAAGCTTCTCGAGGCCGGGTTCATCAAGGAGGTGTTCCACCCAACGTGGCTAGCAAACCCCGTACTTGTAAAGAAAAAGAATGGGAAGTGGCGGATGTGTATAGACTATACCAGTCTTAATAAAGCATGTCCTAAAGTTCCTTTTCCTTTGCCACGTATTGATCAAATCGTTGATTCAACGGTACGGGTGTGAATTACTTTGCTTCCTTGATGCCTACTCCGGGTATCATCAAATAAAGATGAAGGAGTCCGACCAGCTTGCGACTTCGTTCATCACGCCGTTCGGAATGTTCTCGCTACGTCACGATGCCGTTTGGCCTCCGAAACGCGGTGCGACGTATCAACGCCGCATGCAACACGTTTTCGGAGATCACATCGGGCGGACGGTCGAGGCGTATCCGGATGACATCGTCGTAAAAACCGGGGAAGGCGGACGACCTGGTTAGCGACCTTGGCATCGCGTTCGGCGCCTACGGGCCAATGGGGTCAAATTAAACCCCGGAAAGTGTGTCTTTGGAGTGCCGCGAGGCATGCTCCCGGGATACATCGTCTCCCAACGGGGAATCGAGGCCAACCCCCGAGAAGGTTGCGGCCCTCGAACGAATGGGCCCGATCCGGGACCTCAAGGGGGTGCAAAAGGTCTTTGGGGTGCCTTGCCGCCTTGAGCCGCTTCATCTCGCGGCTCGGCGAGAAGGGCCTGCCCCTCTATCGCCTCCTCAAGAAGAACGAGCGCTTCTCTCGGACCACCGAGGCCCGGGATGCGCTCGACAAGCCGAAGGCGTCCTTAACGCACGCCCCCGATCCTCACGCCGCCGCGGGGATGGCGAACCCCTGCCCGGCTCTACATGGCCGCAACCACCCGGGTGGTCGGCGCCGTGATCGTGGTGGAGCGCACGGAGGAAGGGCACGCCCTCGCCGGTCCGGCGCCGCCGCTCTACTACATCGGCGAGGTCTGTCGACACCAAGACGCGCTACCCTCGGGTCCGAAGGCTGGCTGCCGTATGCGGTAGTCCTCGCGCGGCGCAAGCTCCGCCATTACTTCGAGGCCCACCCCGTCACGGTGGTCTCCTCCTTCCCATTAGGGGAGATCATCCGTAATCCCGACGCGGCGGGCAGGATCGCCAAGTGGTCCGTGGAGCTGATGGGCGAGACGCTCGCCTACGCCCCGCGCAAGGCCATCAAGTCCCAGATCCTGGCGGATTTCGTCGATGAGTGGACGGATACGCAGCTGCCACCGCCGCAGATCCAAGTAGAGTGCTGGACCCTGTATTTCGATGGCACGGTGATGAAAACAGGGGCGGGCGCAGGCCTGCTCTTCGTATCACCCTTCGGAGAGCACATGCGGTACGCGGTGCGCCTCCACTTCCCCGCATCCAACAATATGGCTGAATATGAGGCCCTCCTCTGCGGCCTCAAAATCACCATTGAGTTAGGCGTCAAGCGCCTCGACGTGCGGGGGGACTCACAGCTCGTAATCGATCAAGTCATGAAGAACGCGAGCTGCCATGACGACAAGAGGAGGCCTACTGCAAGGCCGTGCGAGCCCTCGAAGACAAGTTTTACGGCATCGAGCTCAACCACGTGCCCCGCCGGTACAACGAGGAAGCGAGACGAGGCGGCCAAGATCGCGTCCGGGCGGATCACCGTCCCCCCGAACGTTTTTGCCCACGATGTCGCCCAGCCCTCGGTCGTCCTCGAGCCTCACCCCTCGAACCACGCAGAACCCTCGGGGGCTCCCTCGAATCCAGCGGGTGCGGAACCCATGGATGAGGACCCCTCGAACGAGGCATACGTGCTCTCCCTCCTCGAGGGGTATGGCTCCTACGAGGCCGACGCGGTGGACATTGAGCCAGCTCCTGTCAAGGCTGACTGGCGCGACAAATACATCGCTTGGATGGCTCGAGGAGAGCTCCCCACGGACCGGGCCACGGCCATGCGCATCGCCAGGATGGCCAAGTCCTTTGCCCTCGTCGACGGCGAGCTGTACAAGCGCGCCGCCTCTGGCATCTTACAGCGGTGCGTGCCCATTCCCGAGGGGCGCGAGCTCCTACGGGACATCCACGCTGGAATTTGTGGCCATCACGCCGCGCCTCGTACCCTCGTTGGCAACGCTTTCCGCCGGGGCTTTTGCGGCCTACCGCGGTCACGGACGCCGGCCGAGATCGTACGCACCTGCGAAGGGTGCCAATTCTACGCCCGCAAGACCAACCTTCCCGCCCATGCCCTGCAGACCATCCCCATAACATGGCCATTCGCCGTGTGGGGGCTGGACATCGTCGGGCCCTTGCGGAAGGCGCCCGGGGGCTTCACCCACTTGTTGGTCGCGATCGACAAGTTCTCCAAGTGGGTGGAGGTGCGCCCCATCATGAATCTCAGGGCAGAACAGGCGGTGACATTTTTTACTGACATCGTCCACCGCTTTGGAGTGCCGAACTCCATCATCACCGACAACGGGTCCTAGTTCACGGGCAGGAAATTCTTGGAGTTCTGTGACAAGTTCCACATCCGTGTGGATTGGGCAGCTATGGACACTTACAGACCAACGGCCAAGTAGAGCGTGCCAACGGCATGATCTTACAAGGCCTTAAGCCTAGAATTTTCGACCAACTCAACAAATCTGGCCGAAAATGGCTCCAAGAGTTACCAGCGGTCGTGTGGAGCCTAAGGACCACCCCGAGCAGAGCCACCGGGTTCACCCCGTTTTTCCTAGTCCATGGCGCGGAGGCCGTCCTCCCCACGGACTTAGAATACGGGTCGCCCAGGGTTCGAGGCTACGACGAGGATGCCAACCAGCGAGCCCGCGAGGACTCGCTGGACCAGCTGGATGAGGCACGCCTCGTGGCCTTGATGCACTCCGCGAGGTATCAGCAGTCCCTCAGGCGCTACCAAGCACGCAAGGTACGCAGACGGGACTTCAGCGAGGGGGATCTGGTCCTAAGGCTACGCCAAGACAACCGGGGACGCCACAAGCTATCGCCTCCATGGGAGGGACCCTACGTCGTGGTGAAGGTACTCAAGCCTGGCACATATAAGCTGGCTAACGAGGACGGTGAAGAGCTCACAAACGCCTGGAACATCCAACAGCTACGTCGCTTCTACCCCTAGCTAGGATTTCCAAGCATTTTGTTGTAAAAACCACATGACCAACGCCCCAGTTGGTGATAACCATGTAAACGCCATAAGTCTAATGAAAAGGGCAACTCGGCTTTCCCCCGAAACCCAAGTTACCCTCGGGGGCTACTACGGGGGGCATCCCCCCCCCCCCAAAATGGTCCCATTTTCGCGCAAAAACGAAACAACTCACGCGCGCTAAGTTTGTTTTCTACTTCGGCCTCGAGCAACGGTTCGAACAGGGCGTGGGCAGCCTAGCGGAAGGAGCGTGCGAGCCAGAGATAGCCTACGCCTCCGCGAGGATACGGCCCTTCTCTCTCGCCTCCAACCCAGCAAGTCACCCACGAAAATCGAACTCCCCTAACTAGAATCTACTTAGGAAGGAGAAACAAAAAGTGTAGTAAACAAAAGACTTCATTTCACATCAACAAATGTTCATGGCAAAAACAACTTGTTTATTTACAAAGGCCGCACGGCCAGAATACTGATACACAAACGGGCCTAGCGCCCAGCTGTCTTCAGGAGGGAGGAGCGGCGGCGTCAGCAGCGTCCGGGAAGAGGAACTCCTCGAAGGCTTCAGCGAGCGACCCGGCGGCGTCGGCGGCGAGCGCGTCCACGCGCTCCATCGCCACCTCGTCCTCGACACCCTCGGGGACAACGTAGCCTTCCGCCAGCGCCTCGAAGTTAACCTCGTAGTGGGACCGTACCACTTAGAGGGCCTTCAGGACGCCAAGATGCAGCGCCCGACGCATGCGCTCGGTGATGTGGCCACTAAGGGCACGCGGGCGGCTGGCCAGCGAGCTTCCGGCCTGCACCTCGCCCTCCTCCACGGATTGGCAGGTCTCGAGGGCCGCATCGCGCAACTCCTGCAGCTCCTGCTCGGAGGAGTTGTAGGAGGTCTGCAGCGCCTCGGCCTGCTCAACTGCGTGACCCAGCGCGGTGCGCAAGCCTGGAGTTGCCAGACGAGAAAGAAGTCAGAAAAAGAGTGCGAACCCTCTAAGAAAAACCCAACAACACAGGAGTCAAACAGCGGCTCACCTTCGACTTGCTTCCTCTCCACGTCGAGGGCGCGGCGCTCAGCCTCGACCGTCTGCTCGAGGCCCCGGATGGTCTCGCCTTGCTCCTGGAGGGCCAGCTCCTGGTTCGCGCTCGTAATGCTGAGCACTATCAGCTCGCCCTCGACCCTGGAGAACTCGGTGTTCCGGTCCTCCAGATACATCCGCGCCACCTCACGAGCAGCGTGCTCCCGCTCCCGGGGCCGACCGAGCGTCGACGAGGGCGGCCTCGCTCTCGCCGGAGCCGCCCCTCGGCTCCTTGACGGGCCGTGCGCTCCGCCGAGAGCCGGTCCTCGGCAACGGCGAGTGCCGCGACCTTGGCGTCGAGGGCGGCCTTCAAGTCGTCGGCCTCCTTGACCCTTTGCTCAAGCGCGCGCGCTCGCTCCTCGGCACCGCGCCGCCGCGCCCGCGCCCCCTCGAGGGACAAGCGGAGCCCCCGGTTCTCGCCGCGGACGGCGGCCACCTCCGCCTCCCGCTTGGTCGCCGGCGTGCGCATCTTCTCCAGGTCCGAGCGCGCCTGCCACAGCACCTCATCACGGTCGATGAGGGCTGTGCAGACCCGCTCGAGGCTAGAGGGACGCGCCGGGTCTTGCATTGTGCTCTCGGGGAGTTCATCGCGCAAGGCCATGGCCCGGTACGACAACCAGCCATCCGGAGTCCTGAGGGCGTCGGCGAGCGCGTCGAAGGCGCCGCATTGCTCCCGGAGCTGGTGGAGCTCGGCGTTCACCTGAACGAAGGCGCCGTACTTGTCGCGGGCGCGGCGCTCGAGCTCCTGGCACCCACAAATCAAAACCCGTAAATGCCATGCCGCAAAGATAAGCGCGCAGAAACAAGGAAAAAGGGAAGCAAGCAATGGCATCCCACCTCGAAGACACACCACGCGGGGCCGCCGTGGACCCTCAGCGCCTCGTTCAACGCATGGTCAAGCGTGGCGCCGTGGCTGCGGAGCTCCCCCCAGAGCTCCTGCTCCCCCTGGGCGTCGGCGAACGCGGGCGGGTCGCCGCCGGCCCCCTCCACACGGCGAGTGGCGGCGCACGAAGACGAAGCCTCGGCGCCGTACCCTCGGCCCCCCGCCACCATGTGGCCCTCGCGCCGCCTCACGAGGGCCCCCTCACCTGGGACCCTGGGGAGAGCGTGGAGCTCGCCCACCGATCCCACCCGGCGGCGGGGAGTCATCGTCCGGGATCTCTACCACTTGCGCCTCGGTAGCCGCGGGCGCCCGACGCGGCGCCGCGGCCACCGTTTCCGGCCGCGCCTCCGCGACCGCGGGCATCCGGCCGCCCTCCTCGACCCACCGCCGCCCGCTCGCCTCCGCCGCGGCCGGCGCCGCGGAACGCGCCTCCGTTGCGGCAGCCCGCGGCGGCCGCGTCTCCATCACGCGCCGCCGCCGCGGGCTACGTCTCCGCCACAACCGGCGCCCGCCGCTCTTCGACGACCGCCGCCGCGCCGCGGCGAGGTCGATCCGCCGCCGAGGCCTCGAGGCCTCGGCCGGCCCCCGCGAGCTCTCGCCCGCCGCCGCCGCCGTGCTCACCCCCGCCCGCAGCGCCCTCGACGAGCACCGCCGGGTGGGAACGGATGTGTCCGCCCTCAGCACCTTAGCCGGCGCGAGGGGAGGCACGGTTGGCACCACCCTACACAAGCACAAGCAAAAAATCAAAACGCCTGGCCGCCAACGAATCAAACCGCGCAGAAGGACAAGTCCCTTACCTCGAAGAGGAGAAGGCGCGCTTCCTCTTCCTCGAGGCCTCGGTGGATGAGGCCGGCACGGCCGGCGCGCCCGCCGCCGCGCCTCCCCGACGTCACCGCCGCGCGCGCGCGGCCCTACCCCGCGCGCGCGGGCACGCTGCCGCGCGCGCGCCCCTACGGCGCGCGCGCGCACCTCCGCGGCTCGCACCGCTCCCATTGTCGATTGCCCGGCGGCGGGCGCGCGCCGCGCCCCGCCCGGCGACGCCGCCCTTGCCGCCGGAGGGCGGCTCCCGGCGACGGGGGTGCGGGCTCCCACCTATCGAGGGGCCCCGCCCCCGCCTTCTTCCTCCTCGTCCTCCTCCGAGGACGAGTACTCCCTCGGTCTCCCGGTGAGGAGAGCCCCGGCCGCTCGCGCCGCCGGTACTCCTCGCTCCTCCGCTCGCGGCGCTCGTGATGCCGCCTCGCGCGCTCCCTCTTGTGCGCCGCCCGCTCCTGCTCCCGTTGCTGCGCCGCCCGACCAAGCGAGCGGGAGTCAGGGGTGGGCGGAACGGACTTCGCGGCGCTGAAGTTCACCAGCTGCATGCGAGAACGACAAAGGCACGTCAGGGGACATAGCCAACACCAAGAACGAAAACGGAGTCAAGAATCATACTCACCAGCGGGCCGGTGGGGAGCATCTCGAGGTCCCACGGGAACCGATCCTGGCGCAGCATCCGGGTGTCGACGGCGCTCCGCGCCCGGGTGAGCGCATACCCCCACTCGAGGGGGGTTGGAAGCATCCGCGACGTCGCCAGCGCGATCGGGTCCGCCTCCTCTATCATCTGGTAGATGCAGAGCGGCCTCTCCATCAGAGGCACAATCCGCCGGTGGTGGAGGAAGGCGAGGACGCCCGCCGCGGTCAGCCCGCGCGTCGCCGGAGTTCTTCGGGGGCGGCCGGGGAGCGAGTCCAGCCGCCTCCGGTGCTGGGCCGTGGACACCCCGTGACCCCAGAAGTTGGGCTTCTCTCGGAGCACCAGACCGGTGTAGGCGGGGAGGCTGGGCTCGGAGTTGCGCAGGTAGAACCATCCCCGCTCCCAGCCGGTGTTATTCGTCATCATGGTGCAGGGGATGTAGTCGTCCTTGAACTACCCCCGCAGGGCGAGCGACATCCCACCGGCGTGCACCGCGCGGCGGGTCCTCTGCTCCGTCGTGGGCTGCGTGAAGAGCTCCGCGCGGAAGAGGTGTATCCAGAGCTCCCAGTTGACTGGGATCCCTAGATACCCCTCGCAGACGCCCACGAACGTGGCCGCCTGCAAAATCGCGTTCGGCGCGAAGTTATGCAACTCCACGTCGTAGTGGTAGCACAGCGCTCGCATGAAGCGGCTCGCCGGCGAGGCGAAGCCGCGCTCATGGAAGCGGGTGAAGCTCACCACGTAGCCTTCCGGCGGGTTGGGCGCGCGGTCCCCCGCCGGCGGCACAATCCACTCCGCCGGCCGGCCATCCTCGTTCGCCGCCAACTGGCCGGCGGAGACCAGCTCGCCAAGGGCCTGCTGGGTCACCGTCGACCGCTCCCAGGCGTACGGGTCGAGAATCGTGAGGGGCGGAAGCGGCGCCATGAGAAAGGACGAGGAACGCGAGAGCGGTGGACAAAGAGAAGGAGAAGAGCTCTAATGGCGAAGGCGCGCGGTGGCGAGAGCAAAACGAAGGCGAGAGCACAAGGGGCAAGAACGGCGGAGCGCTAAGGTAAAAAACCGCCGTTTTTCCTCCCCTCAGATTTATAAACCGCGGGCGTGCTCTCCGGGGTGGACGTCCCGCGCGCATTAACTGCAGGGAATCTTTTCTTCTCGCTGACGGGCGGGCCCCACCACGACCGCGGCGGCCACGCCACCGCGAACAGGCCATCATCACGGCGAAGAATAGCAGGGACCGTGGCAGGCGGTCACATCCGCCTGCCCACGCCGCCCACTACGCGCGCGCGCAACGCATGAAAAAGCGCGCCCGCTACGCAATACCGCAGCCTCTACTGTGGAGCATTTAATGGCCCGGTTCCTTACAAAGTAAGGAGAACCCTCGAGCGGCACGGGCTTCAGGCTCGGGAAAACTTCAACCCTCGAAAGGGTACCGGCGTGAGAAGGTCGCCTCGGGGCCCGTTTGAAACAAAACAGGCACCGCAAAGCACCCATGCCACGCTGTGTTACTGATCAGCGCCTCGGGGGCTGGCTTTCCCAAGCCCCTCGATGGTCGCAGATGCCAGGCCGGGAGCGCTTAGGCGCCGCCCCGCACCATTTTTACTGACCAACGCCTCGAGGGCTGGCTTGCCCAGGCCCCTCGATGGTCGCAGATGCAAAGACGGGGCCGCCCAGGCGCCACCCCGCACGGCCCTGCGATCGGGGGTTCGAAGCCCGACCCTCGACGGGTTCGAACAGGCGCCCCAGGTCACTGGAGTCAGGGACGACGAGGGCACGCGCACTCGAGCCGTTCCTCGAGCCTGCCAGCTCGCGAGTGCCCCACATGTCGTGTTCGAGAGCCAGCGAGGGCAGCTAGCCGGGGGATCCCACCGAGGGAGAGCTTCCGCGCCCTCGATCCCTAGCGAACGGGACCGAGCCCACCTAGCAAATCCACGCAAGCGCTTCAATGGACGTGTCTCTGGACCACGCAGCCTACCCTTATCGAACGGGGCATGGGCGTCCACTCGAACCACCCACTAACAGCTCGACGAGGAATCCGCAATTCGCGACCCGACCGATGGGGGTTGTGGAAACCTCACCCTCCGTCCCGCGGAGGGACGGCGAGGGCGCGTTGAAAGACAAGTCGTAAAGCTCTACCCGATCGCCTTGAATGGGCCCAGGCTCGGGGGCTTGACGCACGGCTACACCTCCTGGATTGCACCCGCCGGGGATAACACCAGCAACGCGTGCGTCACCGAAGCCGGCTGAGACATTGCCGATGCCGGTTGAAACATGTACCACGCCTTCTGTCCAAGTCTTGCGGTCAACCCCTACAGGAGCACCCATGCTCCTGCAGGGCTTCGGGGGCTAGACCCGCGGGTCCGCTGACGCGGCCCCACGGAAAGCGTTTGCAAAACCAGGAGGGAAGAACGTCCTATCGCAGGGTTTCGGCATCCGTGGGAGCCTCAATGGCAAACCCACGGATGCTCGGGGGCTCCCGTCGGGGACACCCCTAGGGGTCCCCTTAAACACCGGGAAATCCCCACTTAAAACCCGCAACAAAGCCAAAACCAAATATGCCTTACTTAACCATGCGGACATGGCCCACGCCGCGAAGGCCCCGCCGGCCCACCGGGCGGCCCACTCGAACACTCCCTCGAATAGGTTTCGCCTCGCTCGAGGGTGCGCGCCCTCCCTCGGGCGGGCTCGCGCCCCGATCGAGGGGGTGCGCCTCCCTCGAGCGAGGTCCGCCCTCGCTCGAGGGTCCGCCCCGCCCTCGAACGGGGTCCGCCTCGCTCGAGGGCGCCCGCACACGCGCGCCCTGCTCCCACGCGCGGCATTAAAAGCCCCGACATCGGCGCGACGGCGCCATCATGCGCCCGGGCACACGCCCCGGGTGCCGCCGCACCAACTCCCCAGGAGGGAGCCCATCCCCATCACGTGGGGGGGGGGGGGGCCGTGCGGCGTGGCCGGCGCCAGTCCCGTGACGCCGTGCCACCTGCTCCGGTACGGCTAACGCGCCGAGCCCTCGAAGGGGGGCCGGCTGCACCCTCGATTTGCTTTCTTGTGACCTTACAGGGTTAGGTGGAGGCGCTAGGCCGGTGAAACGCCATCCCTGCCACTGTTAACGGTATGGCCGCCGCCCCGGCGCGTACGGGCGCACGCCAGGCGTTGTGGCAACGACTTTTTCACTGTGGAGCGTGTGGGAACGGGACGCCACCTTACCTGCCGCTGTACCCCGTACGGACCGACATCAGCAACTCCCTCGAGCCTATCTGAAGACATCACAGCCGTCCGCCGCCCTTCTACCCTCGAGGACGCCACTGTTCGGGTACAAGATACGCCATGATGGCCGGATCGCTGCAAGGATCGTCTGGGCGGCTGCCTACTCTACAGCGTAGCGCATCACACTCCCCCACGTAGCTAAATAGCGCGGCGCGCATGTGATTCGCTCCTTCCTTGGTCTATAAAAGGAGGACGAACCCCCTTGCCGCAGGGGGACGGACCAGAGAAGACACGGATGCAACACATGACACGCAAACAACAGAGCCCAACACGAGACAAGTCGCACCACGCACTTGCTCTCCAATTCTCCCACAATATATTCAGCCACGACACCAGGGACTTGGAAGCCATGCTTTCTCTCCCACCTTGCTTGTAGCAGCCCCACTACAGGCACCCCCGGTGCTGAGCAATACAGTGCCTTGAGCACACCACTGCTGGACGTACGGCCCCCTCGGCCGGAACCAGGATAAACTCTGTGTCTTTTATTGCTTAGCATCGACCATTGAGGGATAGACCTTGGCGCTTATTACTGGTTAGTGTCGGGACCACATTCCGCACCGACATTTGGAACTCATATTCCCAAGCCGATGTTCCAATGCACCTTTTGCAAGAAGGATGGGCATACCGTTGAGTTTTGCTTTCGCCGTGTCAAGCACGAGCGACGTGTGCGTGCCAAAGCTTTTAAGAAGCCACGTAGCCTTTCTCATGGCACGTGTGATTCTAATGTGGGCACCAAGTTGGATGTTGGGGTTGATGCTTCATGCTCTAAGTCCCAAGGGACTTCCCACTTACAAGAGAATGGTGATTCATCCACTCGGATCGTGCCTCTCGATAGGCCTTTCTACCATTGCTCTCACTGTGGGAAGGATGGGCATCAAGAGAGTTTTTGCTACCGCCGGGCAAGGAGAATACGGCGAGGAGGTGCCTTTAGGCCTTTGGTTGTTCATAGCCCTTCTCATGGCATGAACACTTGTGAGCCTAAGAAGGCGCGATTTGTGGACGGGTTTTATGACACTCTTTCTAGTGAGTTAGGCCATGCTCGTGGACATGCTTCTAGTGTTTCTTGTGTTGGTCCGCGACATGCTTCCCATGGTGCTTGTGTTGGTTCTTCTCCTACGACCCCGAAGGATCTTTGCCTTTTTGCTTGTGGTAGCACTCGACTTTCTTCGCGAGGGACTTCTTTGAGGCATGGTTCCAAGGGTGTTCGAAAGACTTTTCATTCCAACCGGCATTTGCATCATGCTAACCCACATGATAGGTTGTGTGCACCACTTACCCGTGTGACCAAATCTTGGATTCCCAAGTATGTTCTTGCTAACCCTTTGGGATCCAAGGCTCGGTCTTTCTCGTCTCCTTGTGTGTAGGTATGGAGGCGCGGTTGGAGAACATGAGTTGGATGGGCTTGATCTCTGCCCGTGAGGAGATCAAGACAAGATGGTTCTCCACACCGTTTTGGATGGCTCTTGAAAGCCTTTGTACACATGTATAGTGAGTTTTCTTTTCCCTTTGTCCTCTCTTGTATATACTTGTGTCTTGCTTATGTGAAAACCATGGTAGGCTAGCCATCTTGTTCATGATAGCTTTGTGATCCTGAATATCTATCTTGCTATCTTTGTATTATTTTATGGTGGGTGATATTTATGAACATCATGTCATGCTTTTGGTTGATTTCTCGGTTATGTCATGTTGTTCATCCATATCATTTTTGTCTAGCTCGATGGTACCTTTCTTGTTAGCATGTTTGTCCCCCATGTATATCTTGTCATGCTAGCTTTGTAATATATGTTGGTGGATGATCCATGTGATCTTGTATCATGCCTTTGTTTAGTTCTTGTATATTGTTTGGCATGTTGTTCTTTGGTATCATTTTGGTTTAGTGTTGTACCTTGTTGACATACTCGCTTGCCCATGCTTATTCATATTTGTGGAATCATGTTACAATGCTCTATTTATGTTAATTGATATTGTCAATGCATTGTGTAGCATGTTGTGAGCTTTCCTTGGAGTTTTGGGCTTGTCTTGTCTTCGAGTTGTGTTGTTGTTCCTCTTTTCGGTTGGTTTTAGAGTTTTCATTGCTCTTTCTTTTCCTAGCTTTTGCTTTGTTAGTTGCCCTTGGTTGAGGGGGAGCTTGGCTTCTTTTGATAGGGAATTTGATTCCAAGAATGTGGCTTTTTGGGCAGTCTTTGTGATCCTTAAATTGGTATTCCTTCTATGGTATTCAATTGGGATCTTTGCGGTTTTGCAATTGGTACTTTTTCTATGGTACTCAATTGGGATCTTTGGTGGCTCTTCTCTCGCTTGGAGTGATTCTTGGTTGGTGTGTTCCCTCGTGAGCTTTATTGGTGTTAAGTCAAGTTCCTTGTCTCCCTATGCATTTTGCATTGCATTTATATCATATATCATGTTGTATAGACTTTGGAAGGTTTGACATTTGTATCTCGAATTCTGTCATATATCATGTTTGTTTTGATGTACATATCTACCTATGTTGCATTTGTATCATATTGCATTTTAGGATGATGAGCTTCTTCCATATGCCTCATTTGAGTTTCTTTGGCTACATGTGAGATATTGGTCATGTGTGTGGAGAAATGGCTATGTGAGGCTATGCTCTTGGAATATTTGAGATATATGTGTTGTGAGATAGCCTTTTTGAATCAAATGCTAATCTTGACTAAATTTGATGAAATGTGCTCCACTCATGTGTAGTAGTATATCCATGTCACTTTTTGGTCTAAATGTGCCTTTCATGCTTACATTGTGCTTGGATGTCTCTTTCTTGCATTTGGGCCAAAGGCCGATATCATTGTGAATGTTTAGCCTATGTTGCATTCATGGAGGAGCATAAGCTTCTTTTTGCCGCAAAGGCACTTCATGTACCATGAAATGAATTAATCTTGAAAAGAAGTGTGTGTGCTTGAAAAATTCTCCCTCCATCATGTTTATGCTTAAAATGTCTTATCTTTCACACATGGGTGCAAAACATGTTGCATGATGTTCACCAGTGGAGAAGTCTCCCCGAAGTGGACACATGGCTCATGAGCTTTAACATGACATGCTTTGCTTTATGGGTGTTTGCAATGATCTTTTGTTGAGAATTAGATATCCTTGTATGATCTCTGGATGATATGCATGTTTTTGGCTCGAATATGACATGGATAGGCTTTTACATTTGAAGTGAGCCATCTTTTGATATAATTATTCAAATCTGAAAATTTGCTTTGTCACATACCTATATTTTCATATATTACTTGTGGCAATGCTTTGACTATGTTATGATCCATAAATATGCTCTTTGTCTCATTTCTATCCTTTGACACTGAATTTGGCCTATTTGAGAAGCTCATGTAGATGTTTATATGCTTTGTCTTACATTCACGCATTTTCACCTTGATTCATACATTGTCAACAAGGGGGAGAAGAGGTGAGCTTAATGAAAAATTCAGAAAACTGCATCTAAAATTTGGAAGTTTGCATCCACATGTTCAGGGGGAGCTTGCATTTGTGTAGGGGGAGCTTTGGTGAGTTTCCTTTGTTTGCCTGAGTTGTGCTTTGGTGGTTGCTTTTTGCTCTGTCACGTGTGTTTAGGGTGAGCTTTGTATGCTCTTTGTCCCTAGTGCATGTGTTTAGGGGGAGCTTGTGAGCTTGGTGTGCTCTTTTCTCTATCTCATGAGTTTAGGGTGAGCTTTGTATGCTCTTTGGCCCTAGTTCATGTGTTTAGGGGGGAGCTTGTGAGTTTTGACCTCTTGTGCCGGTGGTGTTGAGCCCCGTTGCCTCTTCTTGAGGAGCCGGCGTTTGATTTGTGTTTTCGATTGTCACATGATTGGTGTTGAGCCCTTTGTGCCTCTTCTTGAGGGATCGTGTGATTTCGCTTGTTCATGATCGGTGTTGAGCCCTTTGTGCCTCTTCTTGAGGGATCATACATTCTTGTCTCGGTTGTGTCGAGCCGTTGCCCATGTCTTTGGGGACCGAGACATTGAGTTGGCCTTTGTGGTTTTTCTCATGCCAAGTGACTTTGTTCTTTGCTCTTGTGTGGTTTTCTTTCACTTGGATGAGTTGTTCGGCCTTTCCCCTCTCAAACCATTTCTTTGTGCTCACATGTTGTCAATCCGCTCCTCAAGGGGGAGAAATTTGGAAAATCAAGTTGATATGAACCTTGATTCTTGATTTGATGGTGATGAGCGGTTGACAAGTGTTTTGGTAAGAGTTTTATGGCATTTTGTGTTGAGCATTTTGGTTTGATGGCTTTTAGGGATTGCATGTTGGTAGTGTGTCTCTTCGATTGCGCTTAGCCTTTGTGCTTGCTTTGGTTTCGAGAGGAATTTGTCGGAGCATGCTTTTATCCCTTCTCACTTCAAGTGGCCTTTTGTTTGCTTTTTATTGGCTTTGTGGCGCTTGAAATGAGTTCTTGTTTGCTTTTTGACCTTCTTTTGTCAATGCACTCATCAAGGGGGAGATTGAGGAACCAAGTTGAGAAGCACCTTGGTCCGTGTGTGATGAGTGATTGACCGGATGGTTTGAAGCTTTGTGTGTGTAGTGTTGAGTTGTGTTGTGTGTGTTTTATTTTGTGTATTTACCTTATTGTTTATGTGGTGTGTTGTCAATGCACTCGTGAGGAGTGGTTGACAACGTTGTGTGGACTGACTCTTGGCCTAGTATTGCAGGTGTTGGTTGCGGCTTGGTTTGCGTTGGTGCGGTGTGAAGAACGGGCGTGAAAGGTCTTAGCCTTGCGGGGCCTCCGAGGAGTGGAGAGATAAGTAGGCTTGGTTCGAGGGACCCGGTGGCCGACGGGATCAAGTGCGAGCCGCATGGTGCAAGAAGAGCAAGACGAAGTCGTGGACATGGAGCCGTTGCATCGGTGGTGGCCAAGTCAAGGAACGAGGCAAGACTGAGTAGACCGTCCGGGAGCCGTAGGTGAAAGGCTTGGTGGGCTCGACGCTTGGCGTGGTGAGGCCGGGCCGTGTACACGGGGTTTGGTGGTTTGGCCACAAAACCATCAGAGGAGGGTTTCCCGGTTTGGGCCTCAAAACCGAGCCCGAGGGCCTGGCGTGACGGAGACGGTATCCGGGTGCGTCGGGAAGCTTCGAGGCGGGCGACACACAGCATGATCAAGGTGCTTGCGTCGGGAGGACGTGAAGGCCTGATGGATGCGCGGCCGTCCCATGGTGAACTTCATGTGTTGACCAAAATGCCCCTGTGAGGGCTTGAGTTGTACTCCTAGTGTAGGGGCACTTCGGTCTTTTCCGGAGGGTCTATATATAGGAGGAGGGGGCTGAATTTTCAGCCAACTCTTGGACTAGTAGGCTGCGGTACTCTTTCATTTTGGAGTGCTTTGGGAGAGAGGGAGAGAGGAGAGAGTGGCTCTTTGATTGGAGCTTTTTGCCATCTTAGATTTGGATTCTAGGAGTGGCTTGTAATCGATTGGACAAGATATTCATAGTGATTTCATCCTCTAAATCTTGTGCCAATATTTCTATTCCCGAATTTCGTTTATTGCTTTTTCGGAGCTCTTTTTGTGCTATTTCCGTGCTTGTTTTTGGTTCCTTTGTTCTTGGTGTGATTCCGCGGATTTGAGTGGGTTTCTCCCCGGATTTCTCTAAGGCAAACATGGATGGATGTCTAGTGCATCTTTGTGATTGATCTTGTGCCCTCAAACGCCGGGAAACCACTTCGATTCAAGGATTTTCGTTCGGTGCTCTAGCTTTTGGTGGTGTTCAAAGGATCCGCGATTCCCGATGATTTAGGGAGTTAGGAGATGAAATTTTTGGGGTATAGCATCCTTGGTTGACGCTTTACATGTCCCCAAACACTTGTCTCAACAGCTTCTATCGTTTGGGAGATCTGGTGATGGATTGGGAGTGTTGACTTTCGGGGTCGAGTAGTTTTCAGTTCTGTTCGTGCCTGGCGGACGGTCCACGAGGGCCAGGCGGACGGTCCGTGTGTACAGTGTTCTTCGCGTGTTCTTCGTGTTCTTGCTTGGCTTTGCTTTCGATCAGATTTGGTTTTAGTTTTTCGTTGCAGCCGCTTTGCGGACGGTCCGAGCTTCAATAGCGGACGGTCCGTGGCCCGCGCGGACGGTCCGCCCAGTCTTCGCGGATGGTCCGTTTTTCTCGGGTCGGTTCTGGTGGTTCTGTTCGCTTTAACGGACGGTCCGCGGCTCAGGCCGGACAGTCCGCGGCAAGGGTGCGGACAGTCCGTGGTACCCTGCCGGACGGTCCGCGTGGCCATCGCGGACGGTCCCGCCCGCCGCCCGGCCGGACGGTCCGCCGAGCTCGGGTCGCTTTGCTCTTTGGTTCGATTCCTCCCTCCTTCTTTCGTGCTTCCGCGTGTGCTTCAAGGAATCGTTCCTAGGACTTGAGGTCGATCCATAACCTCGTTGTTTTGGCGATTGGTGTGTGATTCGTTCCATCGCTTGTGTGTGACCGGGTTTTGACTAGGGCATAGGCCGGGTTCTTTGAGAAGAATTTTTACCGGCTCCTATTCACTCCCCCCCCCTCTAGTCGCCATCCGATCCTTCACAAGGTTCCCACAGCGGCTAGGGAGACCCTAGTCAACTAGCTCGACCCTCTCCTCTCAGGGATGGTGTCCCTCTCTTCTAAGCTCCTCGGCGGCCGATGATGAATTGATCGATGTGTGGCTCTCGACCCCGGGGCTATAAATAGCCCGAATGGCGGCTAGGTCAAAGGAGGGGGCAAATGGGCCCTGGACTGGGCTGGGCCGGCCGGCCTGGGCCCATCCAGGCCCAGTTCCCGGCCTCCTTCGCGTGGCGTCGGTTCCCGAGTCTTCTAGATCCTTCCCCCTTCTGCATGTAGGCCCTTGTCGTCAGTTTCTCTCCGAGTTGGACGTAGCTTCTTGTCCCGCAAAATTCAGTACTTTTCTGTTTAGGTCCTCGGAGTTTGTCATCTTCTCGGGTTAGGTCCCTGGCTTCTGGGAGTCAAGTTTGCTTCATTGCATGACTTGTACAGGGCTTCAAGGTCTTCTCACAACGTGCTTGATGAACTTATCCCGGAAGTCTTGCTTTCAATGCTAAAACCCTGCATAAACACTAAACTCCAAAACCGACATGCACAAGTGAACTTGTTATACCACGGGGGTTAGTACCAATGGATAAGGTATAAAACTTATGCCAACACCGAAGGTGAACTCATGGCTAGGTCGACGGATTTTCACCGTCAACAGCTTCGCTTGTTGCTTGATAATCATGATGACATGCTTAGAGAGGCTAAGAAAATGAGGAAAGAACTTAGGGCTTCACTCGAGGATGCTAGGACTAGAGTGGCTGAGTTAGAAACTCAGAATTTGGATGCTAAGTTTGAAATTGACTCTTTGAAAGCTTCACCTGTTGTTTTTGATGATGTTGAAAGTGCTGATTGCTCTATTTTTCTTGTTGATCTTACTTTGTCTAAGGAAAAGCATGCCTCCAAGTGTGAGGAACTAGATGTTCTTAGGGTTGAAGTGGCTGAGCTTAAGTCTAGATCTGCTTTGCTAGGTGCTTGCACTTCTTGCCCTGTCTTGCATGCTAAAATTGATGAGATGCATTCTTACACTGTTTCTCTTGAGGCAAAATTGAAAGAACCAATTCCTACATCTTGCTCTACATGAGAATTGCATGCTTTGAAGAATTTAGAACTTGCACATTATGTTGATCGTTTGCAGGATGAGAATGATGAGCTGAGAAAGTTGATGGGTTGGTTGTCTGATCATGAGCCTTAGTTGAGGATAATGATAGAGACTTTCAAGAGGCAGAATGGTGAGGGACTTGGGGCAAACAAGGTTGGTGAGGGAAGTGAAGAAAACATTCCAGAGTCACCAAAAACCCACCAAAAATGATTTCCCCCCAAAACCTAACCATCTTAGGAACCGACTAGACACAACCCCAGCTCCACCCTTGTTTCGTCCACAAACAAATGATTTCCAAAAGCCTATCAAGTTTGTGAGCACTTCCGGGAAAGTGTTCTTTGGGAAAGAGAGTGAGAAGGCTAGTGAGGAGAAACCGGTGGAGAAGCCGAGTGGAGAGAAACCAAATGAGCAACCCAAACCTAAGCCTAAGCTTGTGAGGTTCCATTGTGGCTATTGTGGGAAAGAAGGTCACAAGGATGAGTTTTGCTTCAAGAGGAAGCGTGAGGAAAGGATGGCAAAGGAGTGGGCAAACAAGGATAGGTACAACCTTTCCCATGGTGTACCTAAGCCTCGTATGCCACTGCCCAGGGGTAAAGCTATGGTGAGAAGTGTTCCGGCATGGGGAGATGTGAGTTCCCGCAGCCGGGGAGCTTTTCTGGAGAGGGCGGTCAGACCGGCCTGGCAAGGCGGTCAGACCGGCCCTACCCATAGGGGGGCGGTTAGACCGGCCTAGCTAGGCGGTTCAACCGGTCCCCCCAGAATTCTGGGCGGAGTGGTTTTCGAGTTGGTGAGTCGAGAGCTTTCAGTTTTGGAGTTAGTGGTGCTGGTGGTTGGTCTGGAGAGTCTGCAGGTGGTCAGTTTGCTAGGCGTTCTCCCCCTCGTGTTTAGTACGAGAATGGGAGGAGTCGTAGTTTTGAGATGGAGAGGAGAGACGGTCCACGGTCTTCCTTTCGTGGTTTTGGTCCTCCTCCAGTTAGAGAGGGTTGGTTCCCTCATGGTGGTTACCGTGGTGGTGTTCGTGGAGGTAGTTTTGGTAGAAAAGACAGTTTGGTTTGTGCTAACCCCACTTTCGAGCAAATGGCTCGGCACTGGTTTTACTCTTTTGGTACTAACCCCAGTGCTGAGTCGTTTGTTCGCTCACGTGCCCGCTTTTGAATTTCAGGTGGGAGACTTGAAGAACATTTGGTTGATTGACTCCGGTTGCTCGAGACATATGACCGGAGACAAGGGGTGGTTCTCAAGTCTCGTCCCGGTGGTGACGAGGAGGTACATCACTTTTGGGGACAATGGGCGTGGGCATGTGCTTTCAGAAGGTGAGATTAAGGTGAGTGACAAGATCACTCGGAGGCGTGTTGCTCTTGTTCAATCGCTTTTATACAATTTCCTTTCTGTGTCCCAGCTATTGGATGAGGGGTTTGAGGTGTTGTTTCGTCCTGGTGGTTCTCGGATTTTGGATTCTCGAGGGGACTTTGTCTGTATGGTCATTCCCAAGGGTCAGGTGTTTCGAGCTGATTTTTCTCAGTCTTCTGGTGTTGAGCGTTGTTTCTTGGCTGGTTCTTCGAGTGAGTTGTGGAAGTGGCATAAGAAGTTGGGTCACTTGAGCTTTGACCTTTTGTCTTGCTTGAGTAAACTCAATTTGGTCTGAGGATTGCCACGGTTGAGGCTTGAGAAACAGTTGGTTTGTGCGCCGTGTAGGCATGCAAGATGGTAGCCTCTTCTCACCCGCCTCTCACTGATGTGATGACTGAGCTTCCATGCGAGCTGCTCCATATGGACCTTGTTGGCCCAGCTCGTGTGCGATCTGAGGGTGGGAAGTGGTATGTCCTTGTTGTGGTGGACGGCTACTCTCGGTATGTGTGGGTGTTCTTTCTTGAGGATAAGGGGAGACGTTTAGTTTTGTTCGAGATCTTGTCTTGAGGTTGAGGAACGAGAGGCACGGAGATGCCATACGAGCAATCCGTAGTGACAATGGCTCAGAATTCAGAAACTCTCGTTTTGAAACCTTTTGCCATGACTTGGGTCTTGAACACCAGTTTTCGAGTCCGTATACGCCTCCCCAGAATGGTGTTGTGGAAAGGAAAAACAGGACCTTGTGTGAGATGGCTCAGACGATGCTTGATGAGCATAGGACTCCGAGAAGGTTCAGGGCTGAGGCGGTGAATACCGCGTGCTATGTGTCAAACAGGATCTACATCAGAGTGCATAAGAAGAAAACATGCTACGAGTTCATGCACGGTCGCACACCAAAGGTGAGTCACTTCAATGTTTTTGGTTGCAAGTGCTTTATTCTGAAGAAAGGGAAGAAGTTGGATAAGTTTGAGTCTAGGTCGGTCGATGGTATTTTCTTTGGTTATGCATCTCATTCTAGAGCATATCGTGTGCTCAATCTTGAAACTAAGCAAATCGTGGAGACTTGCGAGGTAACCTTCGACGAGACACAGCCACGTAGTCAGCTTGTTTTTGAGTGTGCAGGTGATGATGAGCTTGGTGAGGAAATTTTTTAGGAGGAGGAGCATGAACATGGGAATGATGAAGATGGCGGTGTGGTGCCCCCGGCTGAACATGTACCTACTACTTCGACTACGGTGGTGGACGAACCCTCTCCGACACCTACGACGACGAATCAAGATCGAGGAGAAGCTATAGTTGAGGGGGAGGAAGCATCAAGGCGAGAACCTCCCCGGCGAGTACAAGTGGATCATCCAGCTTCAAGGATCATCGGCGACATGAATGAACGTACTACACGTTCGAGGGTTCGAAACAATTCTCGGTTAATTCGATGCATGAGGAGTTGGAGAACTTTGAGAGGAATCGGGTATGGGAATTGGTTGACCCTCCCCCAGGGTGTAAATCGATTGGTACAAAGTGGGTGTGGAAGAACAAAGAGGGAGAGAAAGGTGAAGTAGTGAGAAATAAGTCAAGGCTTGTTGCTCAGGGGTTCAGTCAGAAGGAGGGGATCGACTACGAGGAGACCTTTGCTCCCGTAGCCCGTTTGGAGGCGATAAGGATTCTTCTAGCTTTTTCTGTGGCTAAAGGGTTCAAGTTGCACCAAATGGATGTGAAGAGTGCTTTCCTGAATGGAGTGTTGGAGGAAGAAGTGTATGTGAGGCAACCACCGGGTTTGAGAGTGATAAGTACCCCCACTGGGTGTACAAGTTGAGGAAGGCGCTTTATCGGTTGAAGCAGGCGCCTAGAGCTTGGTTTGGTAGGTTGAGGGGGTTCTTGTTTGAGAGAGGTTTTGAGATGGGGAAGGTCGATCAGACCTTGTTTTTACTCAGGCAGGGCAGAGATATCCTGATTGTGCAGGTGTACGTGGATGATATTGTCTTTGGTGGATCGTCTAACTCTCTTGTTGCAAGGTTTGCGGATGAGCATGATGGGCGAGTTGTAGTTCTTTCTCGGGCTACAAATCAAGCAATCAAAGGTAGGAACGTTTGTGCACCAAGCTAAGTACACCAAGGACATTGTGCGAAAGTTCAAGATGGACGACTCCTAGGCTATGATGACGCCGATGAGTACGACTACAGCTCTTGATGCGGACGAGAAAGCTGAACACGTGGACTAGGAGTACCGAAGCATGATCGGGTCACTCCTCTACTTGACGGCGACGAGGCCGGACATTCAGTTCTCGGTATGTCTGTGCTCATTTTCAAGCGTCTCTGAGAACTTCGCATCGGCAAGCGGTGAAGCGAATTTTCAGGTACTTGCGTCACACTCCCGACTTCGGCCTTTGGTACTCCGCGTCCTCTTCTTTGGCGCTTCATGGTTTTTCGGATGCGTATTTTGCCGGGTGTTGGTTGGATAGGAAGTCCACTTCTGGGACTTGCCAGTTTTTGGGATCTTCTTTGATGTCTTGGTCTTCCCGCAAACAATCGAGTGTTGCTCAATCCACTACCGAGGCAGAGTACGTTGCTGCTGCTAGTTGTTGCTCTCAGCTCCTTTGGATCACGCACAACATGAGTGACTTTGGTGAGGAGTATACCCATGTTCCACTTCAATGTGACATCACCAGTGCCATAAGTGTTGCAAAGAACCCAGTGCTCCATTCCAAAACAAAACACATTGAAGTGAGGTATCATTTTCTGAGAGACAATGTAGAGAAAGGGAAGATAACCTTGATCTATGTACCCACACATGACCAACTAGCCGATATTTTCACCAAACCCCTAGATCAAGCAACTTTCACTCATTTGTGGGGGGAGCTTGGTGTGTGTTTGATTTCTTGAGTTGGGTGTGTGGGAGCTCCTTTGTAGCATATGTATAGCTTTCCTTTATGTATTTCTTGCATTTGGCATAGGATTTGTAACATGATGTATAGGCATCTTTGAATCTTAGGTTGCATGCACTTTGTATCATATGCACTTGTTAGGAAAAGCTTCTCCTATATACACTGTTCACCATGATGGGCTATATATGATCGTGTGAGCTAATTTGGTGTGCTATGGTTAGTTTGGCTTAGCTCTTGATAATCTTGATTTATATCAATGGTTGATGACTATGTTTTTTGAAAAATTGTCACATGTATGCTCTCTCATGGGTAAATGCCTTTATATGATCTTGACATGTTTTAGTGGCTTGGTTATGCTTAATTTGTGGTTGGATAGCTAGTTTATTGATCATATGGGGCCAAAGGCTCATTTGCCATCATGAATGTTTAGCCCTCTTGCCTTATCTTGTGGAGGGGCATAAGTTCCTTTTTGTCGCAAAGACATTCATGTATCAAATATGAATCTGAAAATGAAATGTAAAATGCTTGGAAAATGTACTCTCATGTCATATGTGCTGAATTTAATTTGCTTTGGGTGCTAAACCGTTGCATGATGCCTACCAATGAGAAGTCTCAAATATAGAAGTAGGCACATGGCTCGGTGGCTTTGACATGACATGAGGTGCTTGTGGGTGTTTGTGATGGTCTTATGATTAGAATGGTTGTCCTAGCATGAAGTTTGTGTGGCTTTGCCATTTTGACATGTTTTCCTCATGTTTAGGTTTTTGCTCATGAGAGGGTAAATTTTCGCAAAATTACTCAAATCCTTTTTAGCCTTGTCCAATGGTTGTGAAACTTGGTGATCAGGTAGTTGAGGTCATTACGAACCTGTAGAGTATCTAACTTGCTCATTTGGACTTGTGTAGCTCCTTGTGATGAATTTTGTATATTTGAGAAGCTATATGTTGAAACTTTTCGCGTTTTACCTTGATTCATGCATTGTCAACATGGGGGAGAAGTTTGTGCATGTTTTGGGCACATGGAAGTGTTTGGAAGGTGTTCAAATTGGTTCGGGCAATTTTTGAGCAGTTTAGTGCAGGGTCGGTCACATGGGGCAGTCTAATTGCCCCCAGGCGGTCAGAGGTGTGGTAGGCGGTCTAACCGCCTTGTGAAGGCGGTCTAACCTGAGGACCATGTGTGGTTCGAGGACTAGTGGATGGTCGCTTCCTTGTGTGATGAGTGATTGACAACGTTGTGTGGACTGATTCTTGGCTAAGTATTGCAGGTGCCGGTTGCGGCTTGACTGGTGTTGGTG
Organism: Cenchrus americanus; assembly: GCA_947561735.1. Taxonomy (NCBI): domain Eukaryota; kingdom Viridiplantae; phylum Streptophyta; class Magnoliopsida; order Poales; family Poaceae; genus Cenchrus; species Cenchrus americanus. Next base: position 81,869,353 of record OX387240.1, read on the forward strand.
CAGGTGAAGAACAAGCGCGAAAGGTCGCCGCCGGTGAGGCCTCCTGGTGTGGAGAAGACAAGTAGGCTTCGTTCGAGGGACCCAGTGGCCAGCGGGGTCAAGTGCGGGCCACATGGTGGCATGAACAACAAGATGAAGTCATGGACGGTTTCTTGGTTGAGCCTCAAAACCAAGGTCGAGCCGGGACTACGTGGCAGCCGAGTCAAGAGTGGAGATTGGCGGAGGCTACACCGAGTTCGCGGGGTTTCCGGTGGTTCACCAGAAAACCACTGGGTTCCTTGGTTGATCCACAAAGCCAAGACAGAAGAACCGAAGACGGTGCTACAGCAGTGCCAGACCGGTCTGACCAGTGGGTCTGACCGGTCTGACCGGTGAGGAGCACCGGTCTGACCGGTGTGCGACGACGCAGTTCGGAATCTTCAAAGCGGAGGACACGCGTCGGGATCGCAAGGCTTGCGTCGAGGCTAAGCAGGTTGCGGTCGCCGGGCATCCGTCCGATGGAGAAAGCTTCAAGTCTTCCAAAACCGCCCTTGAGGGGCTTGTATCCGTAGTTGTTAGAGAACGGTATTTTAGACTTTCGGTTGCCTCCATATAACCCAAGAGGTGAGAGGATGGCAGCCAACTCTTGGAACCCTAGTTCATTTGCTTTCCTATTTTCCCTACCTATTTTCCTTAGGATTTCTATAGGACTAGCTTGAGAGCTTCACGGTGAGATCTTGTGAGAGGGTTGGATGATCGGGCGGCAAGCTAGACCTTGTATGAACCTTTGTTGCTTATATAGATGATTCGGCGTGGTTCCTCAAGGTTTGGATGTGTTGTTCCCGGTTGTTCTTGGTGGTGATTTTCGGAGCCCTCTCTTGGTGATTTCTTTGGGTTGTTTTCGGGACCTTGCTCTTGGGGATTTGATGGGGGAAATTTGTAGGAACCCTTCGTGGTTCTTTGGGCTGTGATTCCCCTCCCAAATCCTTGAGTAAAGGGGCTCGATTTTGGGGTTTTCCTAGTTCTAGGGTTTGTGGTGTTCTTGGCAGGATTTCTTTGATTCCTCCTTTTTGGACAAGTTTTGGTGGGATTAAACTTAGCTATGGACTCTTCATGAGGTGTTCCTATTATCCCCAAAGTCTTGTTCAAGTCCGTGGAGCGATTCGGGAGATCGAGGTTTGGAATTGGGGGAGTTAACCCGCGGGTGCAGTTCATCCCGAGCTGCCCAGGCTACACCGGTCTGACCGGTGCCCTTGACCGGTCTGACCGGTGCAACCCTCGGTGGGTTTTTGCTCGGGTGAACGTCTGGGTGTGTTCGCTGTTGTCCTGTGTTGGGGCTGTTTCGAGTTTGGGTCAGTTTGGAGGTCGGTTGGCCTGTTTGGTGCTTTGGAGGCTTTCAGGCTGTGACCGGTCTAACCGGTGTGTCTCACCGGTCTGACCGGTGTGGAGCCACTTAGTGAAAGTTGCCCCGTTTCACCAGCAGGGACCGGTCTGACCGGTGGTGCTCACCGGTTTGACCGGTGTTGGTCTGAAGACTCGAGGTTTGGTGTTCCGCTGCGTTCTCGGGTCAGAAGGTTGTGTGTTGGTTCCTAGGTCCAGTGGCACTCCAGTGGCTACGTGGGCTTGGCCAACTTGGGTAGTGAGTCGAAGACGTGTGTTGGAAGCTGCGTTCATCTTGTTGGAGTTTCCATCTCCTTCGAGAAGAATTTTTATCGGCTCCCATTCACTCCCCCCCTCTCTGGTTCGCTGTATCGGTCCTTCATAACCGCCCTGGGCATGGTGAGTAGAATTTTGCTCTTTGCTGCATTCCAGTGTTGCATTGCTGCATTAGTTCAGGGAGAGTGTGCTTTGGCTCAGGGGGAGTTTGCATATGTGCAGGGGGAGCTCTCTGCTGTGTTCGAGCTTTGGTTCGGTGGTTTGTGCTCTTTGTTTGAGCATGGTTTTGTCTCGGATGTGTCGAGTCGTTGCCCTTGCCTATGGGGTCCGAGACCTGTCTTCTTCAAGTGATCTTGTTCTTTGCCTTTCTTTGGCTTTCGATCGTTGTTAAGGTTTCCTTTGATTCGTTTCTTTTCTTTTTCTTTTCTCTCGTGTTACTTTATGTGGGTGTTGTCAATGCACTCATCAAGGGGGAGATTGAGGACCATGTGTGGTTCTAGGACCGGTGGATGGTCGCTTCCTTGTGTGATGAGTGATTGACAACGTTGTGTGGACTGATTCTTGGCTAAGTATTGCAGGTGCAGGTTGCGGCTTGACTCGTGTTGGTGCAGGTGAAGAACAAGCGTGAAAGGTCATCGTCTGTGAGGCCTCCAGGTGTAGAGAAGACAAGTAGGCTTCGTTTGAGGGGCCCGGTGGCCAGCGGGGTCACGTGCGCCACATGGTGGCATGAACAGCAAGATGAAGTCGTGGACGGTTTCTTGGTTGAGCCTCAAAACCAAGGTCGAGCCGAGACTACGTGGGAGCCAAGTCATGAGTGGAGATTGGCGGAGGCTACACCGAGTTCACGGGGTTTGCAGTGGTTTACCAGAAAACCACTGGGTTACTCTGTTGAGCCACAAAATCGAGGCCGAAGACTCGACGAGGAGGTGCGGCCACCCAGTCCGGTTCAACCGCCCAGGAGGAGCGGTCAGACCGCCTAGGCCGGTCAGATCGCCGGGACCGGTCTAACCGCCCTAGGGGGCGGTCTGACTGCCCTGGTCGCTGGCGCCGAGATGCTTCGAAGCGGAGGACACGCGTTGGGATCGCAAGGCTTGCGTCGAGGCTAAGCAGGTTGTGGTCGCCGGGCATCCGTCTGATGAAGAAAATCTGAAGACTTCCAAATTCGCACTTGAGGGGCTTGTATCCCTAGTTATTAAGTAAGGGTAGTTTAGTCTTTTGGGTGCCTCCATATATACTCTTTGAGGGGATGGATGGTAGCCAACTCTTGGAACCCTAGCTCATTTGTTTTTTCCATTTTCGTTCTCATTTTCCTCTAGTTTTTCCTAGGACTAGCTTGAGAGCTTCATGTGAGATCTAGAGAGAGGGATGGATGTATGGGTGGCAAGCTAGACCTTGTACGAACCTTCATGGTATGTATAGATGGTTCGGCGTTGTTCCTCAAGGTTGTGAAGTGCCTTTTTCGTCCTTCTTTGTGGTGATTTTTGGAGCTCTTCGTTGTGCTTTTGTTGGCAGAGTTTTGAGGATGATTTCGTGAGGTTTTTGGTGGGTGTCACGTATGAGGATCTTGTGCCTCATTGGTTGGTGACTTTGCCCCCAAATCTCTCTTGAATCGGACTCGATTTGGTGGTTTTTCGAGTTGGGCAAGTTCTTGACCTAGAGAGGCGATTTCTTCGATTCCTCTTGATTGTGAGCGATTCAGGTCGATTCCTTTGAGGTAGAGGTTGCCAGGAGGTAACCCAGCTATTCCCAAAGTTTCGCTGCAATCCGTGGAGTGATTCGGGAGATCAGGCAATGGGAAGTTGAGGTTTGACCCGCGGGTAGGTTTTATGGAAGGGGCGGTCTAACCGCCTGGAGGGGGCGGTCTAACCGCCCTGGGCCTTCCAGGTCGAAGTTTTGATTTCGCTAGATTTTCCTCTGTGAGTTTGTTCGCCTTAATCAGAGGAGCGTTCGGGTGAAATTTCGGGTCGTTTTCGTGCCGTTTGCTAGGAGTTCTTGCTTGGAGTTCTTTGCTGGGTACAGGAGGTTAGACCGCCCCTGGTAGCCGGTCTAACCGCCCCTAGGCCCCTGGGTGAAATTTTGGTTTTCGCCAAGATTTCCTGGTAGCTAGCATGGCCTTGACCAGAGATCTTTGTTGGTGAAACCATGGTGTGTTTTGGTGCTCGAAAGAGGTGTTTCGGAGGATTTCTTGTTGCCTGGTGGAGGCGGTCTAACCGCCCCCCATACCCGGTCTAACCGCCCCCCTCTGGACAGTTGGCTCCCGAGTTGTTTCCACTGTCGTGGGTGCGTAGGAGTTGAGGTTGCTGGTAGTGTTTGTTCCTAGGACCAGTAGCACTCCAGTGGCTACGTGGTTTTGGCAAACGGAAGGTAGAAGTGCGGAGCGTGTGATTTTGGGGGTCCGACCGAGCGAGTTCATCTTGTTGGAGTTTCAATCTCCTTCGAGAAGAATTTTTATCGGCTCCCATTCACTCCCCCCTCTCTGGTCGCCTAATCGGTCCTTCAGCTCCACCTCCTCCCCGTCCTCCTTCTTCTCATCGTCTCAATCTTCCTCCATTGCATCGTCGTATCCATGGCGAAACCCGACCTGCAGGCAGTGCTCCCGCATCAGGTCGCCCCCGTGCCGCTACTCCCAGAGCTCCCCCACCTCGGCCTTCCGAACCCCCATGTCCTGCGCACTCCTCCACGGGTTGACCACCATCTCACGGCAGATCTGCGCCATCAGGTCCCCCCGAGATCCCCTTCCTCAGATCCGCGCCATCGATGTTGACCGGCCGCCAGGTCAACGAGGAGGAGATGATGGTGGTCGCATCGATGTCGCCCCTCGCATCTAGGGGCGCCGACGACGGCTCAAGCGCGAGGAGCCTCACTGGGACCTCGCTGCTGCTTGACGAGTCTCCTCCGCCGCCGCCACCGCCGTCGCCGTTGTCGACTCAGCAGTCTCCACCGCAGCCAGGGATAGATCCCCTGCCCCGCATCACAGAGATCACTTTTGGTATTCTCTATGGGGGATGGAGCACAGCTCAAGCGGTCGAGATATCCGCTCCCTTTCTGGGACCTTGGGTTACACTGGGCCGCAACATTGAGGTAAAAGATTTTGTCAGGAGTCCTCTCCAGACAGCCTTTGCCATTGCAGTCGCCTCTATCCTGGTGATTAAATGGGAGAGTATTTGGCGCCCATTCGCCGGTGATGGGTCCGGTGCAACATGGCCCCCGAGCTGCCCATGTCTACTTCCCGGCCGGCACAGTCATGGCTAAACCGGTAGTTGCGCCAAATCATGATGGTGTTGCTGCTCAGCGTAACCTCGACCGGGTTTTTTTGGGTCTTGCTGTACCCCCTCTTGACCCTTTCCCCCAAGCCGACCTTGATGATCAAAGTGCAGGTGGTGTTCTCATCAAGACCTGCATGGTGCTGTGGTCCCTGTTGTGGGACTTGATTGATGGACCAGGTTCGGGTCAGGGTCAGGATCAGGCTGGAACTGCTGAGGCGCCTGGAACTATCTGAGGCTCAGGCGACACAAGTTCGACACTGAAGCATCTTCCACGCTTGTTACTATTTAGGAATTATCAGGTATGCTATCTTCAATCTCAAGGCCAATCAGGAGGACTTTGCTAGTTGTTTACAAATTAAGCAAGTAATGAGCAGTATGGACTAGTCTGTATATATGGTGATCTTCATCACCAATCCACTAATGTAATATTGGGACCATGTGTTGAACTCTATCACACTTAATCGCTTTATGCATATGTTTTGTACGGTGATCACAATTCAATCGTGCATGTCAATGAAAAGCTTGATTGTTCTTTGCATATTACCCATGGTACTGATTTGAGTATGAGACAAACCTAAAAATAAGCTTTTTGGGTGCTTCTGATCATCTAGTATTTTGTCTGAATTCCTAATATGTTTCCCCCATCTCATTATATTTGCGTGCCTGCTTGAACACCAAAATATATTCCCCCCATCAATGTGAAGGGTACTTTTTCCTATGTAAAGTAAGTTGGATTATAGGGTGTACCTTCATTACTATTTCCCTAGAATTAGGTATGCTAAGTTTTTGTACTGCTCTACCCGGGCCAGGCTATATGTTTCTCTTTGTAAGCCCCATTCATTCCCAGGGGTATTCACTGAATGTCTCTCCCATTTCTTGCATCTCAAGCTGATCTCTTAGGGATTCTATACACTGTACAAGTAACTAAAACAAAAAGTTCAACCAGATACAAGTATATGTTCCAGTTTCAACTAAAAAACAGTTAATAGTGAGGTTTTATGGTCCAACATTGGAATGGACTTCAACGTTATCTAGTCTCCAATAATTCACCCAATTCTTCACTGATAATCAGTTTGCCAACTGTATCAATGCAACTAATCCCTCTGATGCACCGGATTGGAGGACCAAACCCTTTTCCCAGTCTATTGTTGCCTTGTTAACAGGTTCCTCTAGGGTCCAGAACATACCCAGAGCTCAAAACCAGATAGCAGACTCAGTTGCTACAAGCGTCTTCCTTCATTATGCAGTAATCTGAGACATTATCATGTGTGCCCTCATTTGTGTGCACTCCAGCTCGTAACCTTCAACAGTGTAATGGTTTTAATAGCTTCATGCTGTTAGTTATGAATGAAGAGTCAGTTTGTGACAACTAACAGTGTCATGAAATGTTTTTTAAAATCATGGATAGGCTACTTGGGACATGCTAACATGGTATGTTAACTTGACGTGGTATGTTAACTTGACGTGGTATGTTAACTTGACGTGGTATGGTAACTCGACGGCACGCCGCCTCTCTGTGACATGGCAATTGATATGTTAACTTGCCATGTTAACTTGACGTGGTACGTTGGTAACTCGACGGCACGCCGCCTCTCTGTGACATGGCAATCTAAACAATGATATGTTAACTTGCCATGTTAACTTGACGTGGTATATTGACATGGCAATTTACACAATGATATGTTAACTTACCATGTTATGTTAACCAATGTTTTGGCATGTTAACTTAGAAGCTATGTTAACTTGCGGTGCGATAGCTACAACGTGATGCCTATCAGTGATGTTAACTTAGATGTTATATGTTAGGTCATGTTATGTTGCGTTAGCTTAGCCACACATTACATGTTAACGTAACGACGGTATGTTAACGTTCCTTTGCACTCTCGATCAACATAAAATGCAGCGACCAAAACGAAAACATGATCCACATGTCAAATGATAAATTCCTCATTGCAAAGGTTACATAGACTGATTGAGAGAACCACCTAGTTACATTTTTAACGTCGTCTGAGTGCTTATAGCTTCATCCGAGTGCTTATAGCTTCATCCATTTAGCTTCGTCCGGGTGCTTTTAGCTTCGTCCGAGTGCTTTTAATGAGTACAATGATGCATCCGAATGCTTCAGTAAGAGTTGAACACATCCTTTGCCGAATCATTTATCCAACACATCCTCAGGGAGCATTTTATCCTACAAATGAAGAGGGAGATTACCAAAAACTACACATGACTCAGACAATAAATTAAACAATTTGATTATAATTACTCTTAGCTTAACTCATCTCTCAAGTAGCATGTTCGCCGATTGTGACCCCGATCTTTACATAGGGTACAGTGTTTGTAAGATCTATCTGAACTTGACTTCAACTTTTTCTTCGGGACCCCTCTGCCAGGCACGTGTATGGGATCTAATACATTGCATCACTCCGCAGAATCAACATCCAGGGCTTGTGGGAGCACAGGACCAAACGTCTTGCGTCCACCCTCTCCTATATTTACAGGAACCGTAGCAGCTTCCTCTTCAAGAACGCGTTTGAGCCGTTCAAATGCTTCTTGTGATTGAGCTGCTGTGAAGGCTGCCGTTCGACCGATATTGTGTAGGTCATTGTACCTCTGTACGCTATCAGAGTAGTCATACATTGTGCTCTTCCTTGTAGGAGGAAATCCACGCTTGGCACCCATCTTCCACCTTTCCAATACACAGCAGTCTGGAAGCTTATTTTCTCTGCGATAGTGCAACACAAAGAAGATGTGTGAGCATGGGGTTCCAAGGGACTGTAACTTTAGACAAGAACATGAAATTTCATTGACCTTATCCACATCAACACATATGTCACAGCTCACATAGTATCGTTTTTCTCCTTTGTCAACCCTTCTAACTTCATGCACAACAGTTTCATAGCTATCCAATTCCTCAATCAAATAGCACTTCTCAGCTGCTTTCAGACTGTACATGTACAGCACATCATCATAAAAAACACTTGTTGTGAACCTTTTTAAAGCCTCATGCACAAAAAACGAAGCATCTGGTTCCAAGCATGGCGTGTAATTGGATACAAAATCCAGAGTTGCTTCTCTAGTTTGCAGCTTTTCAAGACAGTTGTCAAAGTGTTGAAATAGCTCTACCAGTGTCATTTTCCGATCTGGGTTAAACTGGATCCTAGATGTAGGATTTCGCTACGCTGGTTGCTCCTCAATCCTAAATAGCGCTTACTAGCACGATACGCAGCGCACCAGGATTCCCTCCTCTCATACATCTGATATAGCCACGAGTTCTCATCTGTGACCTCATGCTTCTTCAAGAAAACCTTCCATTTCAACTCAATCTCTTCTATAGAGCAACAATCATAAAGAAAGCACCTAATCCCTTCCTTCACATCATCGTCCTTAATATTACTCACAATGTTATTCTCAATATGCCATCCGCATAGCCGATGCGATGCATTCGGCCACACAATACTGATTGCATTCTGCATAGCAAGGTCTCCATCGGTGATCACAGATACTGGATGTTTCTGAGACATGGCTTTAGTGAATGCCCTAAGCAGCCACACATAGTACTGAGTATCCTCATGAGCAACAATTCCACAAGCGAAAAGAACTGTGCTTTTATGATGATTCACCCCAACAAAAGGAACAAGAGGCAGGTTGTATTTATTGGTTTTGTAAGTGACATCAAATATGATGACATCACCAAATGCTCTATAATCCATCTGAGATTGAAAGTTGCACCAAAGCACTCCCGTCATATGCCCTCCCCCATCTCTCTTGTGGTCGAAATAGAAATCTGGTTCTCTAAGTTTCTGAGCTATCAAGTAATTCATGATTGTTTGGGCATCACCAGCGGAGAGCATCTGCAACTTATTGAGATGGCAGAAATTGTAAAGGTCCCTTGCTGTAAATCCAACCTTATCATAACCACCATGCTGCTTCAGAATACTGTCCATTATCTGGTGTTTGCGGATTCTAGAAACCTGCATATGCACAATCTCTGCTTTCTGCTCATCAGTAATTTTTCTGTGAGAACGCAAGAAATAAGATAGGTCTGGTGGAATCATTGGATGGTTGTGTTCGTTGATGAGATCCTTCATATACCACTGCTCTGTCTCATAATCCAGTGCAATCACAAATTTAGCACGACAACCAAAGCGAGTGACATTGCGCGACCTCCGCAACTTGTTCTCCCTCCTAAGGTGCTTCTGTGCGCGGAAACCTTCACTGCTGCAAACAAATTTGCGAAGGTTCCTCTCATCTCGGTCCCTGTCCCACTCGCAGTAATCCTTCCTCACACTGAATCCCTTCTCATAAGCGTAGTTGTTATAAAAGTGAAATCCTTCATCCTCACTGTTAAACATCTTCATAACTATTTCATTGTACTCCAGCAAAGAATCAACATCGGACATTGCCTGAAAAGAAAAGAATTCAGTGAGCAAGTGTTGCTGCCTGCAACATCTAGTAATTTGGAGTATGACTTGCACAACTAATTTGTCACCTACATCTACAAGATCCAGAAAACGAATCAAGAACTACTGCATCTATCTACAAGGGGGTGCCTACACTAGATCAATAACTTGTAACTGACTCAAGAAATACTACATTTGCAAGGTTCTTATTCATGATTGAAGAAACCCTAAAAAGCACGGGAGAGATTAGGAGAAAGGCGTGGTTGCTTGACTCACCGGCGAAAAGAACAGGGTTCTATGGGGATGGGTGCTTGAGGCAAGAAGACTGTGTCGGCCGGCCTTGCCGCCCGGGCTCGACGTTCGGTGAGGCAGGGAGATGTCGACGTCCTGAGGCAGTGGCGCGGCAGGCCACCGGTGCGACGCCTTGCGAGGGCGCCGACGGGAGTAGGAGGGAGCGAGAGATGAGGGTTGTGTAGGTTACGGATCACTGAGGCGTAAGGGATTGCCGCCGTTCGAATCCTCGCCGGAGGAGCCGTCGCCGCAGTGCGTCGCCTCTCGTTTCGTGTGATGCGTGTGCGTCGTCTGAGGGGCCTGGACGTGAGTCGGGCCGCGGGGGCGTGCGGGTTAGGGACGACCCACAAACGCGAAATGACCAAATTACCCTTTGCGGGAGGAAAATACCTTGGGTGGAGGAAATGAGAGGAAATTTCAAGCATAACATCACTCTTGAAATTAGTCTAAAAACCCAAGCACCAAATGCCACTCTCTCGACTTTGTATGCTCGTGTTTACAAACAATCTTCCAAAAGTTTCATCTCTGCCTACCTAGAAATGCACTATCGTGCCTTTTTGTTTGGCAATTGGTCATGTGGAATGATACTAAAAAGGATGCTAACTTCGTCTGGTTGGCAGCCAGGGGCAGACCTAGGTAGGATTTTGAGTGAGAGCGAGCACTCCTTTAAAACAAATAAAATGCCATTGGGTGACGCACCCTAACGCAGGTCTGCCCCTTGGCTACCCATCTTGAGCACAATGTGTTGCAGGCAGCTCATGACACCGAACAAAATATATAAAATCAATTTTCGATAAGTACATAAAAATTACACCAGATCTTGAGATGAACACCAGTACACGATCCTCGATCCACACATACTGAGCAAATCAGATGTTCAAAATGCCATTGTTTGGCTTTGGCGCAAAGTATAGCACCGTTTCCTAAAATTTTGCGTGTACATGTTGACAGCTTTTGATGTAGAAATTTTGCACTCCGTGGGCCGGCCATTCTTTTCCTCAAGTAAAGCCCGGCGCAGCCCAACAAGGTGGTCCTTAGCCACCTATAACCCACCAGAAGCCCACTAAAGGTCCAACTACAGGGACCCTAGCCAAACTCCCCCACTCTCTCCCACCTCCAGCAGCTCCCACCTCCTGCGCCGCCTCCCCGCGTGCACCGACCGGAGGCGGGTCCCGAGCCCCCCGCGCGTCGCCGGTTGGGGCCGAGCGAGCCTGCGCCGCGGCCGACCATGGCGGCCGGCGGCCGGGGCCGGGCAAGCTCCATTGCGGCCGGCATGGGGGCCGCCGCCGCCTAGGGCCGGGCGAGCTCCACCGCGGCCAGGGCCGTCGCCGCGACCACCCTCCCCTTGTCCCGGGCGCTCGTCGTCGAGCGGCTAGACTGGAATTTTTTTAATTGTTTTGCAACATTTGGCAAATTGTTGGCAAAAAATAGTTGACATTTTTGAAAAATGTTGGAAGAAGCATAAGAAATGAGAAAAATGTTGTCCAACATTTTAAAAGATGTTGCAACATTTTACAAAATGTTGACAAAAAATAGTTGATGAACCAACATTTCTTATAGATGTTAGAACATTTCTGAAAATTTTTGGAATAATCCTCTAGAAAAATGTTGATTAAGATATGTTGGTCCAAAAAATGTTGGAATATTTTGTAACAAATGTTGGCAAGCTTCAGAGTATAATGTTGAGAAAAAAATGTTGGCAACACTTCCAAAAAATGTTGATGAAAAATGTGGGTAATGCTCCTAAAAATGTTGACGAAAAAATGTTAACAACAGTTTAAAAAATATTGACGAAAAAAATGCTCGCAACATTTTTCGAAAAATGTTAATAGAAAAATTAACAACTGTTCAAAAAATAATTAATAAAAAAAAGAGTCAAAGCGTGTGGGTATTAGAGGAACTAGCTGGACTGTTTTGGGCCTTTATGGGCTTTATAGTTCGCAGGCTTACCTGACTTTCGGAAGGCAGATAGGAGCGTCGTGTACATAACCGAACACATACCAAAATATTGTTCCGTTGAAAACTTTATAAAATTGTCTTTCCAACAAGTACTCATTCATCTTAATCGGGGCCCAAATGAGGGAGCTATGGCCGTTTTGTTTCCGCTCTTGCATGCTGTCCAGAAAATTTCAGAACGCGCAACATTCAAGAATTCAGCCATATCCGCTTGTAGGAACCTCCGATTGACTTGGTTCTTCGTTCGTTGGAAGCATAAATTCATGGGGCTTCTAAATATCCAAATATATCCTATTGTTCTCCCTTGAGGTTGTGTAGACATTGATGCGAACATAGACTTCTTGCGAATCGATCCGAAGATGTTGACAACCTTGATCTTGTGGTCTTCTGGGCGTCACGTTGCATCTCCTTCGGCTTAAAGTCATCGCCATTGCTGGACCAACGAGTAGCATGATGGCAATGGTGTGTCTTCTTCATGATTTTGCTTTAGCCAAAGTGACGGGTACTTCTTTCGCAACGTGATATTGCTTCCAACACCTATTGCTTGGACAAGCAAACCTCCACGAAACATTAGTCTAAAAACTTTAATTGACACATTGACATACCTTGTTTAACATTGCTCGTGTAGGGTGTGGACTCAATAGCAGATGATGGGCCACTAACAAAAGTTAGCACCTACCACTAAAGAGTGAATCTTGATGTAGTCATCATCTTTTTTTCGGAGTGGATTATGAACTTCTCGAACGTATTGTGTCTAGCTTTTCACCTACTTTCAAGGACACAAACAAGAAAGCAAGCATATACGCAATAATAGAAATTAGGGTTAGTCAAAGAGATAGATGGATCGCCCTAGGGTTCGAGTTGCTGATCCCCAGCAACGACACTAGAAAAAGGGGCTTGTTGACGGTTCAAAACCATGCTCAAGTTCACCGCAAGCCTATGGGTGACTTGGTGCCTTTTTCACCAAGGAGGGCCCTCCCTAGATTTGTCAATCCAAGGATCGAAAGCAAACTCCTAGGATTCTCCATCGAACCTATTGATCTAACCTAATATGAAGCATTGATTGCATAAGAAGATAAACCTTAAAGATATATGAGTTATAGCATAAGGTTGATCGCATCTATGAACGTCGACAAGGTAAGGAGCAAGCAAGGGAAACTAAGGCCTATCGTCTTCTAGTCGTAGTTCTAGCCAAAAGAGAAAGTGCGACATGCATCTCATCCAAAGCCATCTTTAAACTACTATCCTCTGGTCTGATTCCGAAGACGCCCGCCTTTTGGAGCCACCGTCCTGTCACAAGGCACTCCTATTCGTGCGTGTTAGCCTAGGGTGAGTTTAAGAAGAACAAGTTGAAAACACTTGGTCAATCCAGTATGCACCTCTAGCCACCATGACTACAAGAGCACCCCAAGCAATCTATCTAGAATAGATTGAAGACGAAGCATAGCCAAGCGAGAGCAAAATCATAAAAGGAGGAATCGAGTCGTTAAAAGATCAGATGACATGAAGTACCTTACTCACATAATAAATATGTTTAGATCATCTCCACCGAGTACATACCATTGATGACCTCAACTAGCTCTGGAACTCCACCATGACTCAACCGTGCAAGGCGGCCATGGCGGCTAGGGTAGGCCTAGGCCATCTCCTAAACAACTTCAAGGACTCACGGCGGCCGTAGTCTGCCTCCCAAATGCTTCTCCTTTGTTTTGGCGACTCTCTGATGAATGGATGGATCGATCACCCCTTCTTGGGCGCCCAAGGGGTTGTATTTATGCCCTTGGGGAGCCTTGGGGCATGCTCCACCTTGCCTTGCACGAGATCTTCCTTGGAAGAGAAGGGAACTTGGTTTCCATAAAATCAGCCTCGTCCAGACTTTCCTGTTTTCTAGCCCTGCCTTGCCGACGTCATATCTCCGACGTTTAGACTCCAAATAATGCAAATTCAGTGTCCTGGTTGTATGACACGATATTTCCTCCAACTTTGGTATTCATTTCTTTCCTTGAAAACGAAGATAAGATCTCCAAATCGGTCTCGGAAGATAATCTGTTCTGATTTCGGACTGACTGCACAAAAGGGATTTCGGGTGTCATATCTCCTATCTCCTCGACCTGAATTGGGCCTTCCACATGTCCAAACCGAAGGTATCGTCGAGGCCCACAACTTTGGTAGTCAAACTTTTGCCATTGGAGGTCGTTTAAGTCTCCGAATCTGCACCGAAAGATCATTCTGTCCTGGGCTGCGAGAATATCTCTCGGGCTCAGTTGATCTCATTGGTAAACATCCAAGTCCCTGGAGTTTTACGTGTTGATGCTTCGGTCCTTGGGTTGTTTGGAGTCTTGTTCACTTCGTGTCTTGACTTGTGACGGGCTTCATGATCTTCTTTTGAAGTGATTGATGAACTTATCCCGAAAGTCTCCTCTTTAACGTTATTTTCACGCGTAAACAATAAATTCCAAAATCGACATGCAAGAGTGAACTTGATATCTCCGGGGGTTAGTACCATTAGTTAGAATATCAAATACATGCAAATATTGACGATAAACTCATAGCTAAGTGTATCAAAATCGACCGTCAATACTGCTCAGCCCCAAGCGTTGTCGCAAACATGTGAACACAGCCAACGATAAGTTTCAGAACTCAGAGACATGTGAACAAGGCATGCAGCATCTATTTATTGATATACAAGGTTTGAACATTTACTCAAGGATAAAATGGGTGCAGGTGTTCGATGTTCCATGCGTTGGAGATGACCCTCCCATCCTCGTACTGGTTCTTGTATGTCCCTGGTCGGAGCACCTCGTGGATGATGAACGACCCCTCCCAAGGTGGTGATAGCTTATGCCTGTCCTTGCTGCCTTGGACTCGTCGGAGCACGAGATCCCCGCTGTGGAACTCGTGGGGGTGCACGTTGCACTCGTGGTAGCGCCGCAGAGCCAGCTGGTACTTAGCACACCGAAGCAGCGCTACGTCGCGCGCCTCGTCGAGTTGATCAATCGCGTCCTCGAGCGCAACTTGGTTTCCTTCCTCGGTGTAAGTGGGCTACTGTAGTCGATGTTCGTGGGCAGGACCGCTTCAGAGCCATGCACCATAAAGAAAGGTGTGAACCCCGTGGCTCGGCACGGTGTGGTGCGTAGACTCCACAACACGGTCGGTAGCTCGGCCACCCATCTTTCTCGGAACTTGTCGAGCCGCTTGAAGATTCTTGGCTTTAAACCTTGTAAGATCATGTCGTTCGCCCTCTCTACTTGGTCATTCGTCTTCGGGTGAGCAACAGCGGACCAGTCCACACGAATGTGGTTGTCATCGCAGAAGTTGAGGAATTTCTTCCCCGTGAACTGGGTGCCGTTGTCGGTGATGATCGTGTTGGGTATGCCAAAGAGATAGATGATGTCGGTGAAGAATGACACCACCTCCTCGGAGCGGACATTGACGACGGGTAGAGCCTCAATCCATTTGGAGAACTTGTCGACCGCCACGAGAAGGTGGGTGAAGCCCCCGGGCGCTTGTCGGAGCGGCCCCACCATGTCGAGGTGCCAGACAGCAAAAGGCCACGTGATGGCGATGGTCTGAAGCGCTTGCACCGGGAGGTGAGTTTGTCGAGCGTAGAACTGGCACCCTTCACAGTGCCGCACGATGTCCTTTGAGTTAGCGACTGCCGTGGGCCAGTAGAAACCTTGTCAGAAAGCCTTCCCGACAAGTGTTCTCGGACCGGCGTGGTGACCGCATGTGTCGTCATGTATCTCTTGCAACAGCTCGTGGCCTTGATCCCCGAGGATGCACCGCATGAGTATGCCGGCAGCCCCGCGTTTGTAGAGTTCGTCATCGATGAGGACGAATGCTTTTGCTCGGCGGGGCAATGCGTCGAGCCTCCGTCTGGTCGGGGGTAGCTTCCCCTCGACTAGCCAATCAAGGATTGGGAAGCGCCAGTGGGGATCTTCGAGGTTCAACTCAGGCGGCTGGTCAATCGCCATGACCTCGGGTTCTGACTCCTCAAGTGTCTTCTCGCCCTCCACTCGCACAGAGGGGGCATGTTGATCGCTCGCGAAGACCCCGTGAGGCACCGGGCTGCGACTGGATGCGGTCTTTGCGATTATGTCGGCTTCTTTGTTGTATCGCACAGAACATGATGAAGCTCGAGGCCGTGGAACTTGCCCTCAAGATCTCGTACGGCTTGACAGTATGCCGCCATCTTCGGGTCCACGCAGTTCTTGTCCTTCATGACTTGATCCACGACCAGCTCTGAGTCACCGCTGATCTCGAGGCGCTTCATCCCGAGCTTGACAGCGATCCAGAGACCGTTGATCAGGGCTTCATACTCGGCTGTGTTGTCTGATGCCGGGAAGTGTAGTCGTACCAAGTACTCTATGCGCACGCCAAGAGGCGAGATGAAGACAAGGCCTACACCGGCTCCCTCCTTCATGACCGAGCCGTCGAAATACATGGTCCAAGTCTCGTGCTCGATCGATGCTGGGGGAGTTTGAATCTCCGTCCACTCGGCCACGAAGTCCGCGAGTACTTGTCACTTGATGGCGCCGCCACGTGATGTTCTGTCCCATGAACTCGAGCGCCCACTTGGCGATCCTTCCTTCGGCCTCAGGTTCTGGATGACCTCCCCGTGCGGATACTTGGACACCACGGTGATGGAGTGTGCGTCGAAGTAGTGCTGGAGCTTGCGCTTGGTCATCAAGATCGCGTATACAAGCTTCTGCATCTGGGAGTAGCGCGTTTTGGAGTTGGAGAGCACCTCACTGACGAAGTACACTGGTCGTTGTACCTTCTGCGACCTCCCGGGCTTTTCTTGCTCGACCACCAATGCTGCACTCACTACATGGGTTGTTGTTGACGGTTAATAGTTGTATCAAAGTTCGTTTGTGACTTGCAAGCGGACAAGTCTCCCGTCGTAGTCAAGGGACCCTTCTTCCCTCGAGTGGTGAACCCAAGGTATCGAATCCGTGGAACAATGTGCAACGCAAGGATTCAATCTAGTAAAGCAAGGTAAAGCTATCTATTGAAGAACAAAGATGCATCTAATCTAAGATATGATCAAGTAAACGAATCTAATCTAATCTACTAAAGAGGTAGCAAGAGAAAGCAAGAGATAACCAATCTAGAGAATCTAGATCATGCTTATGTTGTAGCTCCAAACAAGATAGATGAAGATAGCAAAGCGAATCTCATTAAAAGCATCTTTAAATCGTGGCCTTCCCATCCGACTCCGAAAACATCCGCCTTTCGAGACCCCCGTTCGTCACAACGTATCCCTATTCATGCGGGGAGCTTAGGGCGAGTTCGATAGAACAAGTTGAAATCACTTGGCCGGTCCGGTATGCACCTCTAGCCACCGCGGCTACAAGAGCACCCTATGTAATCTAGCTATAGACTAGATCGTAGAAGAAGCAAAACCAAGAAGAAATCAAAATCATCGAGAAGGCACTTAATCGCTAGAAATCGGATTCACTTACAAACTTCACCATGAATGATTACATGAACAAGATCACCACCGGGGCCCTCCCTCGATCTTGATCCTCGCTCCGAGCTCCGACGTGGTCTTCCATGCAAGGTTCCCACGTCGGCTAGGGCAACCCTAGACAACTAGCACGACCCTCATCTTCAAGTTGGTGTCCCTCAAGCTTCTCTCTCGCTCCTCGGCGGCGGAATACGAAATCTTCTCTTCCGTGGCTCTCGGTCGGGGGGCTATTTATAGCCCGAGAAGCAATTAGGTCAAAGGAGAGGCCGATTGGGCCCCGAATTGGGGCGGGCCGGCCGGCCTGGGCCGACCGGCCCGGGCCCAATTCGGCCCATCCCGCGGCTCGCTTCGCCGGTGTTGCTTCCCACGTCTTCTAGATGTTCTCCCCTTTTGCATGTGGGCCCTTGACGTCGGTTTCTCTCCGAATTGGACTCAACTCCTTGTCTTGCAAGATTCGAAAGCACTTTTCCGGTTCGGTCCTCGGAGTTTATCATCTTCTCGGGCTTGGTCCTTGGGCTCTTGGAGTCATGTTCACTTCATTGCTTGACTTGTATCGGGCTTCAAGGTCTTGTCATGAGGTGCTTAATGAACTTATCCCGGAAGTCTTGCTTTCAACGTTAAAACCCCGCGTAAACACATAACTCCAAAACCGACATGCACAAGTGAACTTGTTATACCACGGGGGTTAGTACCAATGAATAAGATACAAAAGTCATGCCAACACCGAAGGTAAACTCATGGCTAGGTTGACGGATTTTCACCGTCAACATCTCCCCCATGCTTAAACCTTGCTCGTCCTCGAGTAAGCCTTCGATGGATATCATCATTGCCAAACAATGTTTAAACCTTGCACTTGATCATACATGAAAAAAAACATAATGCTCTCAAAAGTTTAATTCGTTAAAGTTCCATAATGTACTAGCCTTCACCTCTACGGAGGGTAGATTCTTATTAAGCTTATCCCACAAGTATTAACATGCTCACAAAGTTTAAATAGATCTCAGAATTTTTGAAATAAAGAATGAGATAAAGAAAAGAGCTAAACCAAGTTCATAAATTTAAATCACCTTGTATGTTGCTCATGAACTCTCATCTCACTTGTCTCTCAAGCCTATATAATCTACTCCTTTCCCTCTCATATATATGTGGTAGGCTTTATATGGAGCTTTGGGAAAGTTTAGTCCTAACAAGATTTTATAAATGAGGTGTTGTCAAAACAAGACAAGCTTCTCATGGTCTTACCGAGACTCGTCAAAAAGGTCATTGGAAAATAATGTTAAATCAAGGAGGGGAAAGAGAAAAATACACACACTTTAGATGAGTGGACATGTGCAAATGGCAAAGAGTGATCCCGAGGCACAAAAGAAGTCCTCGTTATCGGATTGCACATGGTTGGAAAATGAGAATGGATCTTTTTAACTTGAAGCCTTGAATGCACTCTTAGAGAACCGGGGAGTTCACTTTACGCTCATATATATTTTTTTCTCTTTCTCATATTTCTCATTCTTTTCTTTCTTTCTTTCTTTCTTCATATGTATATATGTTTTTTTTCTTTCTTCACCTTGGAAGTCACGTACATCGCCGAATTTTTTTTCTTTCATCATTTTATATATATTTTTTTAAAAATACTCCCTTTTTGAACTCTAAAACTGCACCGTACCTACCTCCTCCCCCATGCTTAGACGTTGCTCGTCCTCGAGCAAAGAGGCGAAAAATAAGGTAGGTACCGGGATATTTTTCCTTGGAGAGATACTTGAAATCTTCAACGTTGGCACCGTCTTGCGATCTTCCTTGAATTGATGATCCATTCTCAACGATAGGTTGTGGTCAAGGAGGTAATCACAAAAAGATGATATTTGGTTTAAGGGTGGATATCCGGCGAAGTTTGTGAGATCACCGATGCGGGGATACACAATGCACGGATACAAGGCTAGCAAAAAGATAGATACGCAAAAATGGAATGACCAGCTTCTTAGTCTCGGGCCGCAGAAATCATGGCCTGCAATAACTCACTCGAAATAAATCTTGTACACTAAAGTTTATGCACTCAAATATATATAAGGCTCTGGATAGGTTGAGCAACACACAAGTGATATTTGTGACAAGGTTAGCAATATTTTTGAGCATAAAAGACATCTTTAATCTATTCATAACTTGAGAGCACATAAAACACTATGGGTCTTTATTTTAATCATAACCTCCGCTGAAGATTAAGCTAGCATTTAAATAAATTCAGATTTGTATTTTTAAGAGAGCACTAGTTTAAACATGCATAAATCAATTACAAAGATAAACAAAGCGGCAATTATAATCATATATCATCCTGGCACAAACTTTGTAACTTTACCAAAGGTAAAAACTTGGTGGTGTCATTATTCATGATAAAAACTAAGATACATGCTGAAAATTAAACTAAAAACTGAAAATTAAAGCAAAACTGAAAACACTACGCAAACATAGGCGCAAACGAGCTGAAAATTAAAGAAAAGGGGGTAAAGGAAAGATAACTAAAGCTCCTCCTCTCTCTAATCTTCCGCCGGTGGTTGATATTGATAGTCTTGGTTGTTGTACCCTTACTTGCAATAGGAATGCACCACTACTCCTATGAATTGTCTGACGGTTCTAGGTGAAGGTGTCCAAGCACATAAGCGACGTTTGCATTTCCTTCACCCATTTGGTTTGCATTGGTTTGGATGGCTGCAATAATTTGCATGTTCCTTGCAGCGTATCCTCCAATGGTGGCTCCATTTTGTTGTGGTTGAGGAAGGTGTGCAAATGGCTCCGCAAAGGCTACGTTGGGCACCGCAAAAATGGGGGGGGGTATGGCTGCACCACTCCCCCATGCTTGCATTGGTACACCACCGTAGTAACTCGGCGGCGCCGGGGTTCCTCCCAATGGTGGGACATAATTTTGTTGTGCACCTTATTCTTGGGCCATAGAAGATCCTTCTCCTATAATTCTTCTCCTTTATTTTTCTTCGCCGGCACAAGAAGTCCTTCCTCTAACCGATCTTCTTCCCCTCAAGAAAAGTCTTAATCTTCAATCCGGAAGGGGCAAATTCACCTAGGCCACTTGTAAGCCTCCTCTCTCATCTTCACTCTTATATTTTCCTTTCTTCATATATTCCTAGGGAAGTCCCGGGTAGGAGATGATTTGGGTTCCTTGCAATACCCGGTTTTAAAGAGATAGTCAACATGGAGAGGTAACAACCCGATCTCCCGAATCCGATGTTGCTCACAACACCACCGAGTTGATCATAGGTGAGTAGGGTTGATTGGCTGCGAGTAAATCCAATTCAACTCCGTGTTGGTTATCTATGTCTCTCTTATTCTCCCCAAAAATCCACTTGCACAAAAGTGACACACTTGGATGATGGGGTTCCGGATAGTATTTCTTCGTTGATGGTCTCTTCCCGTGATCATACTCCAAAAACCTTCCCATGTGCCTTCATGCACATACTTGTTTCGGAGCTCCCTTTTGAAAATAGGAGACACTCGCCCATGGGTCTACGATACTAGACATGCAATCGTTTCGAACATGAAAACCAATCGATCTATCGGGGATTGTGTTGAATGGGTCCAAGGAAGCAATGGAGCCCTTACTCCCTTTACGGCATGGTTGCTAGCCTTAAGCATTAAAGTATTTTCAGCACAAGATGATAGATACATAATCCAACAAAGTGTGATTACATCTCAAGATCGATTGCAACCCATGGATGAAAGGAGATTACCCCATCAAAGTGCTAGAAATAGCATCGTTGATCAAGGTTACCCTTCCGACGGTGTCTTCCTTCTTCTCCTCTTGTGGGCTCCCTCCAACGGAATGAGAGACTCAACACTCCATCAAGGGTATGCGCCATGGTCATGAAAATTTCCTAGGCGAATTCCTTGTGGGTGTTTGCCGACACTCCGCTAGAGAATTGCACCGGTGTCCCGTGTGAAACCCAATATGTGGAGAGCTTGGTCGTCGATGTCGACGTTCGCTACAAGCCTCTACTTAAGGCGAGCGAGCTTCTTCTCCTCCTCCGTCATGATGACATACCCCTCGGAATACCACGGAGCATATGGAGGTGGAGCGGATGATCGTGTCAAGTGGTGAGGTTGGACGGGCGGCTCCTCCACATGTTATTGAAGTTTGGTAAACCTAATAAACGAGTTTTGTGTGGCCCTCATGCCACCAAGGAGAAGAGTGGTTCCTCCTCAGTGGTGCCGTGTCCTCCTCCATACTCCGAGGAAACTCGGAAACCGAGTGCCTCCTCGAAGAGGTTGATGGCTTAGACGACGATGATCCCTTCTTCTTCGGTGAAAAGACTTGTAGTTTCTTCCTTGATTGCAGCGCTCTCCCTCACAAATAAATATCCGGGGTTTTCACCCGGTAACAAGGTACACAAATATTATTTTGGAGTCCGGACTTTGAGTGGATTAAGGATGTGGATTTTTTTTTTCTTGAGCTATCAAGCTTGGGAAGGTTGGCTGTGTCTACGGAGGTTTTGAGCACACAAACTTGAACACACAAACAAAGGAAGGAGAGGGAAGCTTGCTGCAGAAAACGGGAGCCGGGGGGCTCCTTATGTAGGTGAGGCCGGCCTCGGTGCTCCTCCCCGTCTCGTCTTTCTTCCGGCACGATCATTTCACCTCTCGCAACTTTCCCCGCCCGCGTGCTCCACGAGTTGCACCGCCCAAACGCTCTCGTCCACTATTGGTCCTTCCACTTGATGCTTCATGTTTGGGGTCATGTCCATGCTCCCTAGCTCCACTTGCTTCACATGCCACCATGAAATTCCTAAAAAGTTGATGCTTGCTGCCCACCATGCTTGTCCTTTGCGTGTGGAATTGGTGAAAGTTGATGAAAGGGAATCCAATGGTGCATGCATGATTACTAGATCGCCTCCATTAAGGTGTGTTTAAGGTTAAGCACTCCTCTAATTCGAAATTTAAAATATTTTTCAGAGCCATGCAAGAGCTCGAACATAATTTTAGAGAAGTTTTTAAACCATTAAAAACAAATGCAAGTCGAAAATATTTTATTTTTACGTCGATTTCGGTCTCACCGGTATAGTTTGCCTTCATTGGTTGAGAGCAAGCTTTTCCCGGCTTGATCACGGGGGCATAGGTTTAGGTCCTAATTTTGATTAGATGAGAGAGATTTTGAATGAAATAAAATTAAGTGAGGCTTAGAAAAATTCTAATCTTAGAGAAACCAAGGATATGGATTTTTGAACCAACCAAAAATCAAGTTTCTAGGTTCACGCGAGTCCTACCACATGCTGAAATTTAAACAACATCTAGATACAAGTCGTGGCTCTACTCGTGTGTTTTTAGCATGAAAAACAAGTCAACCACAACATCATAAAGAGGATGAAAGGTTGAGTTTGGTTCTGAAATTTTTTTTTTTTTTTTTTGGTTGTGGTTTCTCGAAAAAGAAGCAAACAATCACATAGGATGGTTCATGTAAAGGGTTTATGATCAAGCAACATGTTCAACCAAGAATTATGTCTCTAATATTGTTCAACCATTCTAAGTCTAAGGTTTTGCGTAGTAAAATTCAGAACTGAATTAAATTTAAAAAGACTTGAAAAACCCGGAATCGGGTTGTCCTCCCGTAGCTTATTCTTGACTAGACGAAACGGGTTGCCTCCCGCCTAGCGCTTCGTTTATAGTCCATGGCTAGACTTCTTCACTTGATTACTCCGGATCAACGCTCTTTGTGGGCGTTGCAATCTTGGGTACCCACTTTGGCTTAGTCAATTTTTTTGGTCTTCACGAGCCGGCTTTGTCCTTTGGTCTTGACGGATGCAACATCTTCCTTGTGGCTCGGCATCTCGAACTCCGGTCCTTCGGTCGTGATCTTCATGGTCTCTAGTGTGATCCTTCATCTCTCCCGAATGAGTTTGAGTAGCCTTCGCCGTCTTGGGACCTTGGAGTTGTCTCGGATATTCTTCTTTGTCACCAATCGGTTGTCCGGCAAGTTGTCCCACTTGCGTCTCTAACATCTTTATCACGATGAACACTTCACGCTCCTTGCATGTGGATCTTGCCTTGGCAGCCTTTAGGTGTTGAGCTTCTTTCTCCATCTCCATCTTCTCCATCCTCCTTGATCTTGAACGGCCTTCCGGCGTCTTGACTTGGAGGTGGTGATTCCTTTGGAGATTTTGATGGTCCTTCGAGTTTGACTTTTGAATATAGGGTTTCCAACCCTTTAGCTTGTGTTGCACGTCACCTTTGCCTCGTAAAGTTTTCCCGGATCATCCACAAAAAAGGTTTGGATTTCTTGGAGAGGTAGCCAACCATCTCCGGTTAGGGTTAGTAATAAAACAAAAATCTAAACATAAAAACTAGGGTTAATCAAAACTAGATTAGATTGAATTTTTTTTTCTTTTTGAGGATGATCAAACATAAGAGATGCAAAAGAAAATCAAAAGAAAAACTGAAAGATAAGCGATACTAGATCGGATCTTGATTGCTTGTTCCCCGGCAACGGCGCCAGAAAAAGGGGCTTGTTGACGGTTAATAGTTGTATCAAAGTTCGTTTGTGACTTGCAAGCGGACAAGTCTCCCGTCGTAGTCAAGGGACCCTTCTTCCCTCGAGTGGTGAACCCAAGGTATCGAATCCGTGGAACAATGTGCAACGCAAGGATTCAATCTAGTAAAGCAAGGTAAAGCTATCTATTGAAGAACAAAGATGCATCTAATCTAAGATATGATCAAGTAAACGAATCTAATCTAATCTACTAAAGAGGTAGCAAGAGAAAGCAAGAGATAACCAATCTAGAGAATCTAGATCATGCTTATGTTGTAGCTCCAAACAAGATAGATGAAGATAGCAAAGCGAATCTCATTAAAAGCATCTTTAAATCGTGGCCTTCCCATCCGACTCCGAAAACATCCGCCTTTCGAGACCCCCGTTCGTCACAACGTATCCCTATTCATGCGGGGAGCTTAGGGCGAGTTCGATAGAACAAGTTGAAATCACTTGGCCGGTCCGGTATGCACCTCTAGCCACCGCGGCTACAAGAGCACCCTATGTAATCTAGCTATAGACTAGATCGTAGAAGAAGCAAAACCAAGAAGAAATCAAAATCATCGAGAAGGCACTTAATCGCTAGAAATCGGATTCACTTACAAACTTCACCATGAATGATTACATGAACAAGATCACCACCGGGGCCCTCCCTCGATCTTGATCCTCGCTCCGAGCTCCGACGTGGTCTTCCATGCAAGGTTCCCACGTCGGCTAGGGCAACCCTAGACAACTAGCACGACCCTCATCTTCAAGTTGGTGTCCCTCAAGCTTCTCTCGCTCCTCGGCGGCGGAATACGAAATCTTCTCTTCCGTGGCTCTCGGTCGGGGGGCTATTTATAGCCCGAGAAGCAATTAGGTCAAAGGAGAGGCCGATTGG
Source organism: Cenchrus americanus (assembly GCA_947561735.1). Taxonomy (NCBI): domain Eukaryota; kingdom Viridiplantae; phylum Streptophyta; class Magnoliopsida; order Poales; family Poaceae; genus Cenchrus; species Cenchrus americanus. Next base: position 81,893,771 of record OX387240.1, read on the forward strand.
GCCCCGAATTGGGCCGGGCCGGCCGGCTGGGCCGACCGGCCCGGGCCCACTTCGGCCCATCCCGCGGCTCGCTTCGCCGGTGTTGCTTCCCACGTCTTCTAGATGTTCTCCCCTTTTGCATGTGGGCCCTTGACGTCGGTTTCTCTCCGAATTGGACTCAACTCCTTGTCTTGCAAGATTCGAAGCACTTTTCCGGTTCGGTCCTCGGAGTTTATCATCTTCTCGGGCTTGGTCCTTGGGCTCTTGGAGTCATGTTCACTTCATTGCTTGACTTGTATCGGGCTTCAAGGTCTTGTCATGAGGTGCTTAATGAACTTATCCCGAAGTCTTGCTTTCAACGTTAAAACCCCGCGTAAACACATAACTCCAAAACCGACATGCACAAGTGAACTTGTTATACCACGGGGGTTAGTACCAATGAATAAGATACAAAAGTCATGCCAACACCGAAGGTAAACTCATGGCTAGGTTGACGGATTTTCACCGTCAACGTCAACGGTTGTCACCGAGATGTACAGGAGCATTGGCTCCTCGGGTGTCGGAGTGGTTAGAATCAGAGGACTCTTGAGCATATTCTTGAGAGAATCGAGTGCCTCTTGCGCCTCGGGGGTCCACGCGAAGTGGTCGGATTTCTTCATCAGCTTGTACAGCGGCAGGCTTCGCTCTCCGCGTCAAGTGATGAAGCGACTCAGAGCTGCGAGGCAGCCCGTGACACGCTGCACACCCTTCAGGTTCTTGATCGGCCCCATGTCCATGGTGGCTGAGATCATCTCGGGATTAGCCTCAATGCCGCGTTCCGACACGACAAAACCGAGGAGCATGCCCCTCGGAACCCCGAAAATGCACTTCTCGGGGTTTAGCTTTACCCTGTGTTGTCGTAGCTTCGTGAAGACCTCAGTGAGGTCAGGGACCAAGTCCCCCATCTCTTTTGATGTGACGATGATGTCGTCGACGTACGCCTCTATGATGCAGCCTATCAACTCTCCAAAGACACGTCGCATGCATCGTTGGAAAGTGGCACCCGCATTCTTGAGCCCAAAGGGCATCGTCTGGTAGCAGTACGTGCTGAACGGAGTGATGAATGAAGTCGCGACTTGGTCCGCTATGCACATCGCTATCTGGTGGAACCTGGAGTACGCATTGAGAAAACAGAGGGTTTCACACCCTGCCATTGAATTGACTACCTAATCTATGTGAGGCAAAGGAAATGGATCCTTGGGACACGCCATGTTAAGGCTCGTATAGTCAACACACATCCTCCATTTCTTATTCTTTTCTTTACAAGTACAGGGTTTGCTAACCACTCGGGGTGGAAGACTTCTTGGATGAACCCTGCACTAAGGAGATTCATGACCTCCTCGCCAATTGCCTTGCACTTCTTGTCGTTGAAGCGGCGAAGGCGCTGTTTTACCGGTTTCGATCCCGACTTGATGTTTAACTTGTGCTCGACAACCTCTCTCGGGATTCCCATCATGTCGGAGGGTTTCCATGCAAACACATCGAGGTTCGCTTTGAGGAAGTTGAAGACCATGTGTTGTTCGAGGACCGGTGGATGGTCACTTCCTGGTGTGATGAGTGATTGACAACGTTGTGTGGACTGATTCTTGACTAAGTATTGCAGGTGCAGGTTGCGGCTTGACTGGTGTTGGTGCAGGTGAAGAACAAGCATGAAAGGTCGTTGCCGGTGAGGCCTCCAGGTGTGGAGAAGACAAGTAGGCTTCGTTCGAGGGACCCGGTGGCTAGCGGAGTCAAGTGTGCCGCATGGTGGCAAGAACGACAAGATGAAGTCGTGGACGGTTTCTTGGTTGAGCCTCAAAACCAAGGTCGAGCCGGGACTACGTGGGAGCCGAGTCATGAGTGGCGATTGGCGGAGGCTACACCGAGTTTGCGGGGTTTCTAGTGGTTCACCAGAAAACCACTGTGTTCCTTGGTTGATCCACAAAGTCAAGACCGAAGACGCAGGTGCAGCAGCATCGGATCGGTTTGACCGGTGGGTCTGACCGGTCTGACCGGTGAGGAGCACCGATCTGACTGGTGTGCCACGACGCAGTCCGGAGACTTCGAAGCAGAGGACACGCGTCGGGATCGCAACGCTTGCATCGAGGCTAAGGAAGTTTGCGGTCACTGGGCATCCGTACGATGGAGCGATGACAAAGATTTCCGAATTCACCCTCAAGGGGCATGTATCCCTAATTAGCTAGTAAGGGTATTTTAGACTTTCGGTTGCCTCCATATAACCCAAGTGGCGAGAGGATGGCAACCATCTCTTGGAACCCTAGCTCGTTTTGTTTTGCTATTTTCCTCTTCCTTTTCCCTTGGAATTTCTAGGACTAGCTTGAGAGCTTCATGGTGAGATCTTGTGAGAGGGTAGGATGATCGGGTGGAAGCTAGACCTTGTATGAATCTTCATGGTATGTATAGATGATTCGGCGTGGTTCCTCAAGGCTTGTTTGAGTTCTTCCAGGTTTTCCTTTTTGGTGAATTTCGGAGCGTTTTCTTGGTGTTTTTCTCAGAGCGATTTCGAGGCTTTTCTCTCTACGATTTGTTGGGGGATATATGCATGAACCCTTCGTGGTTCTTTTCCCTTTGATTCTTCTCCCAAATCTGTGAGAAAAGGGGCTCGATTTTGGGGTTTTCGTTGTCCTAGGGTTTGGTGTGTTCTTGGCGGAAATCCTTTGATTCCTCTTGATTCAACGAGTTTTGGTGGTCCATAACTTGGCTATGGAGTGCCCATGAGGTGTTCCTACTATCCCCAAAGTCTTGTTTGGATCCGTGGAGTGAATCGGGAGATCAAGAGTTGGATTTGGAGGAGTTGACCCGCGGGTGCTGTTCATCCCGAGCTGGCCAGGTGCGACCAGTTTGACCGGTGCTAGTGACTGGTCTGACCGGTGTGAGCCTTTTGTGGGATTTGCCTCAGGTGAGTTGCTTGTTCGGGTATCTTTGGGTTGTGCTGTTGCTGGTCGGTTCTTGGTCAGTTTGGAGTTGTTTTGCTAGGTTTGTGAAGGGTTCTTCTTCCTTGCTGGTTGTGTTTTGGGGGTGTTTTTGTTCCAAGGCCTAGGGAAGTCATTGAGGCTCTCTGGAACATTTGTTGTGCGGATGCTGTAGCCACCGGCCTGACCAGCTCTGACCACCGGTCTGACCGGTGTCACCGGTCTGACCGGCGTAGGCCATCGGTTTGACCGGTGTAGCACAGGCAGCAAGACGTGCAAGTTTACTCTATGTGTGTTGGTGAGTTTTGGCTCAGAAGGTTGTTTGTTGGTTCCTAGGATCAGTAGCATTCCAGTGGCTGTGTGGACTTGGCAAGAGAAGCATGTGGAGGCGCTTGAGTGAAATTGGGTTCATAGGCCAAGTTCTTGAATAGAACTTTTATCGGCTCCCATTCACCCCCCCCCTCTGGTTCGCCGTTTCAGTCCTTCAAGTGGTATCAGAGCTGGTTACAGGTCTTGATTGACTCTAACCAGTCTAAGATCCAAGGATGGCGTACCAGGAACGGGGTTTGGATCCTCCACACTTCGATGGGAAGAACTACCAGATGTGGAGTAAACGGATGGCAGCATTCCTCCGTGGAAAGGGTCAGATCCTTTGGGATGTCACGGTGGACATAGGCTATGTCCAACCGATGAACTTCCTTGCTCCAGGATCGAGGGACTTGTTCGACGCCAACAACAAGGTGGTTGACTACTTGTTTCGTGCTCTGTGTCAATCTGAATTCGATCGGGTGCACACACAGAGCTTAGCTTGTAGAATCTGGTCAGTGTTAAAAGAAGCTCATGTTGGAAATGCTCAAGTCTAGGCTCAGATGTATGCAACTTACCGGAGAGAGTACGAGAACTTCACTCATCTCCCCGGTGAGTCCATCGATGCCTTGTTTCAGAGGTTTACGGTGGTGGTAAACAACATGAGGGCCAATGTGGACGTGCTCTCGTACGATGATCATGATAGGGTTGTCAAGCTCTTACACTCGCTAGATCGTTCGGTTTGGGGCGGAAAGTTCGAGGCCATTGTAGAGTCTGAGAAGTATGTACCTTGATGGTGAACGAGCTATTCTTGAAGCTCAAGTCAGCTGAGGTGGATTGGGGTATGACAGCCCAGATTGAGGGCCCGACTAACTCTCATAGTCTCGCCCTCATCGGTGGCTCGAAAGGAAAGTCTAACGCTAACCCATCCACCAGGATGTTCTCCTTGTCCTCTCTGATGTCTTTGCCAGATGAGGAGTTCGACGTGCTCGGAGAGGATGAGCTGGTGCTGCTGACCAGGCGGTTCGAGAGGATGCACGAGAACCGGGTGAACACGAGGAGGAACACGAGGACATGCTTCCAGTGCGGCAAGCCGGGACACTTCGTCGCCGACTGCCCAGAGAAGGTCGAGAACAAGGACAACTACAAGCACAAGTCGAAGATGGATGGCAAGTACTGTTCAAGGCATGACCACAAACACAAGCACAAGCACAAGGGCAAGCACAAGGATGAGCGACGATCGAGGAAGAAGGAGAGCCGAGGCAAGGCTCGAGTGATGGTTGGAGCGACCGATGTCAACTCCAGTTTCGCGTACTCCACCTCGAGCTTGAGTAGCAGTGAAGATGAAGGTGATCGGCACAAGGGCAGGAAACCATCCAAGAACCTGAGCAGGCTGAGCTGCTTCGCTAGAGACGGCTTCTGCACCATGGCGCTTAGCTCTGGCCGCAAGAAGAGAAACCAGAGTGACTCGGACTCTGACTCCGACAACGAGGTGCGTAATGAACTTCCCTTCTTGCGTCAGGAGAATGAACAGCTTGGCTTGTTGCTTGATAATCGTGATGACATGCTTAGAGAGGCTAAGAAGATGAGGAAAGAACTTAGGGCTTCGCTTGAGGATGCTAGGACTAGAGTGGCTGAGTTAGAAACACGGAACTTGGATGCTAAACTTGAGATTGACTCACTTAAGGCTTCACCTGTTGTTTCTGATGAAGTTGAATGTGCTGATTGCCCTATTTTCCTAGCTGATCTTGCTATGTTTAAGGAAAAGCATGCCTCAAAGTGTGAGGAACTAGATGTGCTTAGGGTTGAAGTGGCTAAGCTTAAGTCTAGACCTGCTTTGCTAGGAGCTTGCACTTCTTGCCCTGTTTTGCATGGAAAAATTGATGAGATGCATGCTTATACTGTTTCACTTGAGGCTAAGCTGAAAGAACCTATTTCTACTTCTTGCTCTACCTGTGAATTGCATGCTTTGAAGAATCTGAACTTGCACATTATGTGGATCGCTTGCAGGATGAAAATGATGAGTTGAGAAAAATGATGGGTTGGTTGTCGGGGCATGAACCCCAACCCAGGATGATGATAGAGACCTATAAGCGCCAGGATGGGAAAGCGCTTGGGTCGGAGAAGGTTGGAGAAGTTAGTGGTGAGGGAGGAGAAAAGATTTGTGATATACTAGCTCCACCAAAAACCTACCACAAGAATACCTTCGCTCCTAAACCCAACCCACTACGAAACAAACTCGACACAAACCCAGATCCACCCATATTCCCTCACGCTACAAATGATTTCCAAAATCCCATCAAATTCAAGAGTGACTTGGGAAATGTGTTCTTTGGGAAAGAGTGTGAGAAGCCGAGTGAGGAGAAACCAGTTGAGAAGCCGAGTGGAGAGAAACCAAATGAACAACCCCATCCCAAGCCTAAACCTAAGCCCATAAGGTTTCATTGTGTCTATTGTGGGAGAGATGGCCACAAAGAGGAGTTTTGCTTCAAGAGGAAGCATGAGGAGAGAATGGCGAAGGAGTGGGCTAACAAGGACAAGTACCACCCTCCCAATGGTGTACTTGAGCCTCATGTGCAGATGCCCAGGGCCAAGGCGAGTGTGAGAACTGTTCCGGCTTGGGGAGAGCGAAAGGTTGCAAGAGGTGTTGCTGGAGGAGAGAAACCGATCAGACCGGTTTGGAGACAGCATGGGGGTCAGTTTGGTTTTCATGCTCGTGATGAGTCTCGGTTTGTTGCAGGAGGTAGTGGTTCTGGTGGTTGGTCTGGAGAGTTTGCAGGTGGTCAGTTTGCTAGGCATTCTCCCCCTCGTGCTCAATACAGGGATGGGAGGAGTCGTGGTTTTGAGGTGGAGAGGAATGACCCACGGTCTTCCTTTCGTGGTTTTGGTCCTCCTCCAGGTAGAGAGGTTTGGTTCTCTCGTAGTGGTTACCGTGGTGGTGTTTGTGGAGGTAGCTTTGATAGGAGAGATGCTTTGGAGTGTGCTAACCCCACTTTGGAGCAAATGGCTCGGCACTGGTTTTACTCTTTTGGTACTAACCCTAGTGCTGAGTCGTTTGTTCAATCACGTGCTCGTTTTTTACTTTTAGGTGGGAGACTTGAAGAACATTTGGTTGATTGACTCCGGTTGCTCGAGGTATATGACCGAAGACAAGGGGTGGTTCTCAAGTCTCGTCCCAGTGGTGACAAAGAGGTACATCACCTTTGGGGACAACGGGCGAGGACGTGTGCTGTCAGAAGGTGAGATTAAGGTGAGTGACAAGATCACTCTCAGGCATGTTGCTCTTGTTCAATCGCTTGGGTACAATTTGCTTTCTGTTTCCCAATTATTGGATGAGGGTTTTGAGGTGTTGTTCTGGCCTAGTGGTTCTCGGATTTTGGATTCTCGAGGGGACCTTGTCTGTATGGTCGTTCCCGAGGGTCAGGTGTTTCGAGCTGATTTTTCTCAGTTTTTTGGTGTTGAGCGTTGTTTCTTGGATGGTTCTTCGAGTGAGTTGTGGAAGTGGCATAAAAAGTTGGGTCACTTGAGGTTTGACCTTTTGTCTCCCGTGAGTAAACTCAATTTGGTCCGAGGATTGCCACGGTTGAGGCTTAAAAAAGAGTTGGTTTGTGCGCTGTGTAGGCATGACAAGATGGTAGCCTCTTCTCACCCGCCTCTCACTGATGTAATGAATGAGCGTCCATGCGAGCTGCTCCATATGGACCTTGTTGGCCCAGTTCATGTGCGATCTGCGGGTGGGAAGTGGTACGTCCTTGTTGTGGTGGACGACTACTCTCGGTATGTGTGGGTGTTCTTTCTTGAGGAGAAAGGGGAGATGTTTGGTTTTGTTCGAGATCTTGTCTTGAGGTTGAGGAACGAGAGGCACGGAGATGCCATACGAGCGATCCGCAGTGACAATGGCTCAGAATTCAGAAATTCTCGCTTCAAAACTGAAGGACCGAAACGGCGAACCAGAGAGGGGGGGAGTGAATGGGAGACGATAAAAATTCTTCTCCAGGAACTCGACTTAAGACCCAAAGTCACTTCCAAAGACCTCTACACAAACTTGCCAAGATCACGTAGTCACAACGGACCTACTGACCCTAGGAACAAGTTAGAGCAAGCTTAGAAACAAAGCGGAAGCACAATCTAACAAGCCTAGGCAAACCTCACTGGAAAGTCCGGAATCTCCACACTTTTTCCCGTAGTCTCCGGGGTTTCCGGAGAAAAAGTCCGGAGAAAAAGTCCGGAATAGAATTCCGGATAGTCCGGGTTTTTTCCCGGAGAAAAGCCCGGAGTAAAATTTCAGCCTTCGAGAGGGAGAGGGGAAAAAGGCAAAACTCGATCAAACGACCTCCAAAAATCACGAAATTTGAACCAAGGCCTCTCAACACCACAAAGAAGCTTTTCCCAAAGAATCTTCCCAAGAAGATCAAGCCATCACCACCAGAAAAAAGATTTAAGCTAGGAACCCTAGAGAGAGACCTTTTTCCTCAAAACCACCGATCTCCCGATTCGCTCCACGGATTCGAACAAGACTTTGGGGATACTAGGAGTACCTCATGGGCATCCCATAGCTATGATTTGGTCCACCAAAACTTGCTAAATCAAGAGGAATCGAAAGTCAACCCTCAAAAGCACCTCCAACCCTATAACTCCGAAACCACCAAAATTGATCCCCTTAACTCACGGATTTGGGAGGGGAATCACAGCCCAAAGAACCACGAAGGGTTCCCACAAATTTCCCCCATCAAATCCCCAAGAGCAAGGTCCCGACAACGCCCCGAGAAAATCACCAAGAGAGAGCACCGAAAATCACCACCAAGAACAACCGGAAACAACACATCCAAACCTTGAGGAACCACGCCGAATCATCTATACAAGCCACAAAGGTTCATACAAGGTCTAGCTTGCCGCCCGATCAGCCAACCCTCTCAACAAGATCTCACCATGAAGCTCTCAAGCTAGTCGTATGGAAATCCTAAGAAAATAGGAAGGGAAAATAGGAAAGCAAATGAATTAGGGTTTCAAGAGATGGCTGCCATCCTCTCACCCCTTGGGTTATATGGAGGCCAGCCGAAAGACCAAAATGCCCCTAAAGCCTAAACTAAGATACACGCCCACCAAGGGCACTTTGGGAATTTGTCTTCGTAGCACCATCGGACGGATGCCCGGCGACCATACTTCGCGTAGCCTCGACGCAAGCCTTGCGATCCCGACGCGTGTCCTCCGCCTTGAAGCTTCCGGCGCCCTGCGACCCCAAACCGGTCAGACGGTTCTCCAAACCGGTCAGGCCGGTTTCGGCCAGACAGCCACGCCCGGCCTTCGGCCTCGGCTTTGTGGCTCAGCCGAGTAACCCGGTGATTTTCTGGTGAACCACCGCAAACCCCGCGAACTTGATGTAGCCTCCGCCAATCTCCACTCATGACTTGGCTCCCACGAAGTCCCGGCTCGACCTTGGTTTTGTGGCTCAACCAAGAAACCTCCCATGACTTCATCTTGCTGTTCATGCCACCATGCGGCTCGCACTTGACCCCGCTGGCCACCGGGTCCCTCGAACGAAGCCTACTTGTCTTCTCCACACCTGGAGGCCTCACCGGCGACGACCTTTCACGCTTGTTCTTCACTTGCACCAACACCAGTCAAGACACAACATGCACCTGCATTACTTAGCCAAGAATCAGTCCACACAACGTTGTCAATCACTCATCACACAAGAAAGCGACCATCCACCGGTCCTCGAACCACACATGGTCCTCAATCTCCCCCTTGATGAGTGCATTGACAACACACACATTTGGTAATCCAAGAGAAAAGGAAAAAATAAACGAATAAAAGAAACTCCAACAAGCGATCGAAAGCCGAATAAAGGCAAAGAGCAAAATCACTTAGAGAAGACAAGTCTCGGACCCCTTAGGCAAGGGCAACGGCTCGACACATCCGAGACAAAACCATGCTCAAGCAAAGAGCACAAACCACCAAAGCATACAAGAGCTCCCCCTGCACATATGCAACTCCCCCTGAGCCAAAACATACATCCCCTGGACTTGTGCATGCTCAGCAGCCAAAACCGGTCAAACCGGTTTCCAAAACCGGTCCAACCAGTTTTCCTCGACAGCACACTCCAAAAGCCAAAAATGCACAACAAATGCACAAGCTCACCCTTGACTGTTGGGATAGGTTCTAGGAAGCAATGAAAATTTTTTCACCTTTATTTCTCCCCCTTGTTGCCAATGCATGAATCAAGGCACAAATTTGAAAAAAAAATGCAACCTAGAGCTTCTCAAGTATACAAAATTCATCACGAGATGCTACACATGTCCAAATGAGCAAGTTAGATACTCTACAGCTTCGTAATGACATCAACTTCATGATCACCAAGTTTCACAACCATTGGACAAAGCTAACAAGGATTTGAGTAATTTTGCGAAAAGTTACTCTCTCATAAGCAAAAATCGAAACATGAGCAAAACATGTCAAAATGGCAAAGCCACACAAACTTCATGCTAGGACAACCATTCTAATCATAAGACCATCACAAACACCCACAAGCACCTCATGTCATGTCAAAGCCACCGAGCCATGTGCCTAGTTCTATGTATGAGACTTCTCATTGCTAGGCATCATGCAACGATTTAGCACCCAAAGCAAATTAAATTCAGCACATATGACATGGGAGCACATTTTCCAAGCATTTTACACTTCATTTTCAGATTCATACTTGGTACATGAAATGTCTTTGCGACAAAAAGGAACTTATGCCCCTCCACAAGATAAAGCAAGAGGGCTAAACATTCATGATGGCAAATGAGCCTTTGGCCCCATATGATCAATAATCTAGCTATCCAACCACAAATTAAGCATAACCAAGCCACTAAAACATGTCAAGATCATATAGAGGCATTTACACATGAGAGAGCATATATGTGACATTTTTCAAAAGCATAGCCATCAACCATGGATATAAATCAAGATCATTAAGAGCTAAGCCAAACTAGCCATAGCATACCAAACTAGCTCACAAGATCATATATAGCACATCATGGTGAACAATGTATATGAGAGAAGCTTTTCCTACAAAATGCGTATGATACAAAATGCATGCAATCAACGATACAAGGATGCCTATACATCATGTTACATATGCCATGCCAAATGCAAGAAATGCACAAAGGAAAGCTATACATATGCTACAAAGGAGCTCCCACACACCCAACTCAAGAAATCAAACACACACCAAGTTCCCCCCGCAAACGAGTGAAAGTTGCTTGATCTAGGGGTTTGGTGAAAATATCGGCTAGTTGGTCATGTGTGGGTACATGGATCAAAGCTATTTTTCCTTTCTCTACGTTGTCTCTCAGAAAATGATACCTCACTTCTATGTGCTTGGTTTTGGAATGGAGCACTGGATTCTTTGCAACGCTTATGGCACTGGTGCTATCACATTGAAGTGGGACATGGGTATACTCCTCACCAAAGTCACTCATGGTGTATGAAATCCAAAAAAGCTGAGAGCAACAACTAGCAGCAGCAACGTACTCGGCCTCGGTAGTGGATTGAGCAACACTCGATTGTTTGCGGGAAGACCAAGACACCAAAGAAGAACCCAAAAACTGGCAAGTCCCAGAAGTGGACTTCCTATCCAACCGACACCCGGCAAAATTCGTGTCTGAAAAACCATGAAGCGCCAAAGAAGAGGTCGCGGAGTACCAAAGGCCGAAGTCGGGAGTGTGACACAAGTACCTGAAAATTCGCTTCACCGCTTGTCGATGCGAAGTCCTCGGAGACGCTTGAAAACGAGCGCACAGACACACCGAGAACTGGATGTCCGGCCTCGTTGCTGTCAAGTAGAGGAGTGGCCCAATCATGCTCTGGTACTCCTTCTGGTCCACATGTTCACCTTCCTCGTCCGCATCAAGAGCTGTAGTCGTACTCATCGGCGTCGTCATAGCCTTGGAATCCTCCATCTTGAACTTCCGCACAATGTCCTTGGTGTACTTAGCCTGGTGCACAAATGTTCCTTCCTTTGATTGCTTGATTTGTAGCCCGAGGAAGAACTGCAACTCGCCCATCATGCTCATCTCAAATTCCCCGCTCATATCATCCGCAAATCTTGCAACAAGAGAGTTAGACGAGCCACCAAAGACAATATCATCCACGTACACCGCACAATCGGGATATCTCTCGCCCGCCTCGGCAAAAACAAGGTCGATCGACCTTCCCCATCTCAAAACCTCTCTCAAACAAGAACCCCATCAACCTCGCCATACCAAGCTCTAGGCGCTCGCTTCAACCCATACGGTTGCCTTCCTCAACTTGTACACCGGTGGGGGTACTTCTCACTCTCCAACCCCGGAGGTTGCCTCACATACACTTCTTCCTCCAACACACCATTCAGAAAAGCACTCTTCACATCCATTTGGTGCAACTTGAACCCTTTAGCCACGGAAAAGGCTAGAAGAATTCTTATTGCCTCCAAACGGGCTACGGGAGAAAAGGTCTCCTCGTAGTCAATCCCCTCCTTCTGACTGAACCCTTGAGCAACAAGCCTTGACTTGTTCCTCACAACCTCACCTTTCTCTCCCTCTTTGTTCTTGCACACCCACTTTGTACCAATCGGCTTACACCCTGGTGGAGGGTCAACCAACTCTCAAACCTGATTCCTCTCAAAGTTCTCCAACTCCTCATGCATCGAATTAACCCAATTGTGATCAGATAGTGCATGTCCAATGTCTTTGGGCTCAAAGGTAGCAACAAATGCAGCATGAGCGAAATGAGAGTTGTTTTGAACCCTCGACCGTGTAGTGCGTTCATTCATGTCGCCGATGATCCTCGAAGCTGGGTGGTCCACTTGTACACGTCGGGGAGGTTCTCGCCTTGATGCTACCTCCCCCTCAGCATCAGCTTCTCCTCGTTCTTGATTTGTCGTCGTAGGTGTAGGAGAGGGTCCGCCCACCACCGTAGTCGAAGTAGTGGGTACATGTTCAGCCGGGGGCACCACACCGCCATCTTCATCGTCTCCATGTTCATGCTCCTCCTGAAAAATCTCCTCGCCAAGCTCATCATCACCTACACACTCAAAAACAAGCTGACTACGTGGCTCTGTCTCGTCAAAGGTTACCTCGCAAGTCTCCACGATTTGGTTAGTTTCAAGATTGAGCACACGATATGCTCTAGAATGAGATGCATAACCAAAGAAAATACCATCGACAGACCTAGCCACAAACTTATCCAACTTCTTGCCTTTCTTCAGAATAAAGCATTTGCAACCAAAGACATGGAAGTGACTCACCTTGGGTGTGCGACCATGCATCAACTCATAGCATGTTTTCTTCTTGTACACTCTGAGGTACATCTTGTTAGAGACATAGCACGCGGTATTCACCGCCTCAACCCAATACCTACTCGGAGTCCTATGCTCATCAAGCATCGTCCGAGCCATCTCGCACAAGGTCCTGTTCTTCCTTTCCACAACACCATTCTGGGGAGGCGTATACGGACTCAAAAACTGGTGCTCAAGACCCAAGTCATGGCAAAAGGTTTCAAAACGAGAGTTTCTGAATTCCGAGCCATTGTCACTGCGGATTGCTCGTATGGCATCTCCGTGCCTCTCGTTTCTCAACCTCAAGACTAGATCTCGAACAAAACCAAACGTCTCCCCCTTATCCTCGAGAAAGAACACCCACGCATACCGAGAATAGTCGTCCACCACAACAAGGACATACCACTTCCCACCCGCAGATCGCACACGAGCTGGGCCAACAAGGTCCATATGGAGCAGCTCGCATGGACGCTCAGTCATCACATCGGTGAGAGGCGGGTGAGAAGAGGCTACCATCTTGGCATGCCTACACGGCGCACAAACCAACTCTTTCAAAAGCACTCTGATTTGGTGAAATTATTTCTGGTAGAATCCCTTTCAACCATTGAGCAAGAACTTTTGAAATTATTTTATAAAGGACATTGCATAAACTAATGGGTCTCAAATCTGTTACCTTATCCGGCTCCTTGACTTTCGGGATGAGTACAATTGTAGTGTCATTCCAGCCCTCTGACATCATGCCACCATTCAAAAATTCCATTACTTCATTTGTGATCTTGTCTCCAACAATGTCCCAGAAATTTTTATAGAAAACCGATGGCATACCATCGGGTCCTGGTGCCTTCAAGTCTCCTATAGAGTCCAGCGCATGTTTCACTTCTTCGACTGTGAATGGTTTTAATAATGCTTCATTCATCTCCTGTGTGACACACCTTGGCACCGCCTCCAATAGCTCTCCATTATCCACATTAGCACCAGCCTGGAACAGATTCATAAAATAGTGCATGATCAGCTGTTGCTTCTCCTGTTCACTCTCCGCCCAGGTCCCATCTTCCTTCCTTAACTTCTTAATTTTGTTGTGCCTCCTTCTCTCTGAACATGTACAGTGGAAAAATTTGTATTTCTATCCCCTTGTTCCAGCCATGCTACATGTGCACGTTGCCTCCAGTACATGTCAATTTGTTCCTCAATCCTGTCCACTTTAAAGCTCAGCACTGCTTCCCTTGTAATTTCCTCATCTGAAATACTTCTCCTTCTACACACCTCCAACTCCTTCTTCGGTTTTTTCAACCTCTTCTCCAAGTCACCGAGAACATTAGTGTTCCAGTGGCTTAAGCTCGCTGCTACGCCCTTCACCCGCTGCATTGCATTGCCAGCACCCAACTCCCATGCTTCCTCAACCACTTCTCTACATTGCTCCTCCTTCAGCCAGTTTGCTTCAAACCTAAACTGAGTGGGTCCCCGCCATCTCTCCCCACTCACTCCTTTCTCCGTAGAAATAATGACCGGTCTATGATCTAAGTGGTATGGATCTCCGTTCCTCACATGAAACAATGGGAAACAAGTTCTCCAACCATCATTTGCTATTGCTCGGTCAAGTCTTTCTCTAATATAATTGTCTTTTTTCAGCTGCTTGTTCCTCCATGTAAACACATCTCCAGAAAAGCCTAGATCATGCAACTCACAGTCTTCCAACGCATTTTTAAATCTGTCCATGCATGATTGTGCCCGAGGGCACCCTCCCTCCTTCTCATGCTGGTGGAGTACTTCATTAAAATCCCCCGCGCATAGCCACAGGAGATTTTGCAGCTGGTGAAGATCCCTCAACAAATCCCATGTGTTCTGCTTCAGTTCAGCTTTTGGTTCCCCATACATGCCAGTAAAACGCCACACAAACCCTCCTTCCTCCATGATCTCCATATCAATATGATATTTCGATCTACCTTTAACTGCCACATTAACCTCCTTCCTCCAGAAAGCCACCAACCCTCCACTCTGGCCTACCGCATCTACCACCACCATGTTTCCCATACCTAGCTTAGCTTTAAATTTTTCCATCCTTCTCTCATCCAGCTTGGTTTCAGATAAGAAGAGGATGTCGGCATCCACAGACTTCTGGCACCTCAGAAGTCCTCGCACTGCCGGGGAGTTGCCGAGCCCCCGACAGTTCCACACCATTAGCTTCATTGGGCCCCGCAGGACCGGTCTGCCGGTCCCGCTTTCATCCTCGGATTAGCAGCCGCATCATGGTCAGCCTTGGTTTTTTTATTTTGTGTTTACATCAACCTCCATCAAGTCCTCCCTCTCCTGGTATGAGCGCTTGCCCCCCTGAAAAGTTTCCCCCTGCACCTGTAGATTTTTGTTGTCCCTCATCACCCTCTTGTAACGTCGTTGCGAGTTCTTTGGTGCTGTATCACCTTCTATTCCTCCTCCCTGCGCTGCAATCATCGGTTCTGTGACAGTTGCCTGCATGGCACTGTTCACGTGGCCTCCTCCTCCCTTAGTTTTCTCTGCTTTCCCCTTCTCTACCCCTTCCTCATCAGCTTCCTTTTCCTGCATCGCCTGCTCCTTCTCTCCCTCAACTTCTTTAGTAAACAGAGATTTCTTGGAGACTACATTTACTTGCTCTTGTGCCTTCGAGCTGGCCGGCATTAGGGTTTTTATGGGACTAGTTACTTCTTTCTCAACATCCTTCTTCCTCCCTATCATTCCTTCTTTCAGTTCCTCCTTTCGCCAACTCGGGGCATCACTTTGCATCATTTTGCATCATTTACCAGCATTTTTGTTTCTTGTTTGAAACCCAACCCCAGCAGGAAGGGGAGGTGGAGTGGAATCGTACAGATCGATCGACCAACCGCGGCAAAAAAAAAATCTAAACTAGTTTTTCCATTAAGAAGAAGAAACAAAGAATCAAACCTACGTACTTAGCAACCATACCTCAACTTTTCTTACCAACTAGGCTAAAGGACTTTTGGTAGCAGTAACACCTCGCGCCAAAATATATTGTTGAACCTACGTATCCGTAGCAAAAAAGAAAAATAGCATCGTCACAAGAAGATCAACAGTGGTATGTTCTCATCAAAGATGAGAATAACCCTATAGCAAGTGGGAGTAAGTTGTGTTACTAAATTAACAATGAAAGACGAAGACATCTTTTTTTTAGAATTATCAGAGTGTTACTAGAAAGACTTGCGCGGCGTTGCCGCTCCATGACACGTAGCCCAGTGATTGGTAGGAAGGTTGTGGATATTTTACAACATTTTAGGTTCTCGGCTAACTCCTTAAGAGTTTATGCTATTTCTTAGTTAAAAAGAAGGGACTATGGATTCATTATGATAGAGTTAGGGGACTTTTCTGCAAAATTTGGAGTTGTGGTTAGATTTGTAGATAGTTTATGTTCTTTTCCATAAAAGTGTGTGGACCATATATTACTTCTGTAAAGTTCAAGTTTGTTGGAGATGCATGGATCGCGGGTTAATTATTATAATAAAATTACATGAGAGGTGGTTTGAGCGAGGTTGATGTCGTCAAATTTTCTAATAGGTGGCTTAAAGAAATGTTAGTTTTTTAAATTTGAGGGGCTTAATTAAAATGTGGTTGGACTACTGTTTATTTTCGATAAAGTTTGAGTGGGTTCTATATAATTAGCGGCCCTCTTAGCATTCCTTCAAAGATCTATAGGGGGGTTTCGTAAAGCTGTTTGAGAGGCGGTTAGAATGAAAATATATTTTTGCAAAGTTTGAGGGGGTTTCCATAAAATTATCTTTGTGGGCCGAACTACATATTAATTTTGATAAAGTTTTAGGGTGACTTTGTAAAAGTGACAACCCTGTTGGCATTCCTTCAAAACTCGAGGTGATTTCCACAAAACCTGAGAGGTGGTTTTTCAAATAATATTTTCACAAAGTTCGAGGGGGTCTTTGTAAAATTACCTGAGTGATGGCTGAATTACATACTACATAGGCTGACACATCATAATTTGTGTAAATAAAATAAATAAGAAGTTCGTAAAATATTATATTAATTATGTAAATATATAGTTTTGAGAGCACTGTTCTTAAATAAGTTAGAACACAAATTCGATGGAAATATTGATTGAATAATATAATTGGAGAAGTCATTTGTTAATTAACAAAATCTGATGGAAAATAATGAATAATATAATTTAAAATGGGATCAGGAATAAGTTAACATAAATTTTTAATCATGAATCCCACAATAAAATTGTGGGTCCCACAAAACAAAAATGTGTGGGTCCCACCTAATGTGGGTCCCATACGAATATCTCATGAATCCATGTGGGTCCCGCACGTGGGTCCCACCTAAACATATTGTGGGTCCCGCATGAAACGAGCACTCGTGGATGATCCGAGCCATCCACGCACGATCCGACGGCTCTCGTTTTGTTGATGACGTGGCTCAATGTGGGGGCAAAAATCCCCCCCACTTTAGGTCTTGTAAAGATAGTGGTCCCCAAAGCCCGCGGTACAACAGTCGGCCCAGAAGCCTGTATTATCAGCTCGACCCGACACGACAGCCTCCGTGCTCATGTTGGCCCAGCCCATTAGCTTGTGCCAGACATAGGCCGCCACCCCAGACCCTCTAAGACTCCGACCTTTACTGCTCCAAACGCGAATCCACGATGCCCCTACCCCGCGGAGCCGGCGCAACCGCATGTCCGCTTGCCCTCAACCACCAAGCACCACTCCTCCCTCATCTCACCCACAACCGGGAACTGCACCAACGTCACTCCGGCCTCATCTTCTTAGTCACCGATGCCGCTCTAGCCTCGTCTCCTCCACCGTCGACATTGACTTGACCGACTGGCCTTAACCGCCGGTGCCCTCCCCCAAGATAGATCCACGTGTGACCGTCTATCCTCAACCACCGACACCGCTTCCATTCATCTTCTTCTCCATCGCTGGCGTCTTGGTGCCACTCCACTCATCTTCTACACGACTATACCGCCACCTCCTCCTACGGACTGCGGGCCGGCATGGCCTAAGACGGGACATGGTGCCCGTGTTTCATGGGCGGTCAGACATGCAAAATGGCTCATGGGATCGTGCCTAGACCGCCAACACAACCCGTGGACAAGTATAACCTAACATGATGGGATGTAGTGCCAGGCCTAGCATGCCACGGAGTTGGTCGGGCTTAGCCGGGCCCGAATAGGAATGGGTTGTCCGTTTCGATGTTTATATAGAGGAATCACATCCATCTTTCAGAGGGTAGTATGGAGTCCAACCATTCACTGTTTGAGATTCGTGAAATGGCTCACGCCCCTTGGATCTTGTAACCCTAGCCCACCCTCTCATGCTCCCTCCGCCCCCGTGCTCCCGCTGACACCAATGCCATTGGGGCTCACCGGCTGCTCTGCCCCCGCCACTGGACCTGCTGCTTGCACAACCATGATCAGAGCTTAGTGTCGCGTGACGCTATCGGTGTCGGGCTAGAGCTCCTCCCCGTGCCATGCACTAGCGCGCCGCCACCCATGCGCCCCTGCAACTCCCAATACATGTTCCATGTGCACCATTGCGGGCGGCCGACATGCCAGTGCCGCCATCAGAAGTGGAAAAAATGTTGGTGTAACCATTTTGAAAAATGTTAGATCCAACATTTTCTCCAAAGAAATGTTGTGCAACTCTGTTTCAAAATGTTAGTCTAATTTTATATAAAAGTTATTGTTCAATTTTTGAAAAATGTTGTAATATTTTTAATAAGTGTTGTTACATTTTTAATTGATGATCATGAGCTGAAAATGTTAAGGAATAAATGAAGTAATTTTGATGGGCTTTGGTTGGTTGGATGCGTTATATCTCAAGGGTGCAAAGTTAGTTCGTTGGCACTACCGATATGTGGGTGATTTCAACCATCTGAGACTGCCAACATTTTTTTTTGAAATTTAGGCAGGAGTACTGCTGATTCATTAAGAAGAAGGAGAAAACAATAGCTTACATAGTCGATATTACATAAAAAGGGGCTGAACACACATAAACGGAGGTAACATAATTAACCTAGAGCTCTCAGCACTCTTCCACAAGCAAGCTCCCGCAACCGCATTTCTTTTTTGATCAGCATCAGGATTGTAGCCGGTAGTCCGGTAGAGCATTTTGCGGCCTGTTGAACAAGATCACGCTTGCCACGCTGGTGCATGTCCAAAGTTTAAGAGGAACAAAGATAAAGCGGCACACAATTACCGTGTCGCGTGTTGTGTACAATCGCTTTCTGTTCTTCGTACGTGTTTATCAAGTGCGTGACCTGCTCGCTGGAGGCTGGACTAGCCCATTGGAATATCTCGCGACCTATAAATAGGACTGCTGCTTCTGGTCCGTTCTGCCTACGCCACACTCATCTACTCCAGCAGTCCAGCCACGCTCGCAGCTCGCAGCCTCGCCGGGAGCCTCGCAGGTTCGCATCCCTCGCAGACTCGCAGGGAGTCTCGCGTGCACGGACTGACGGTGAGCTTCCCTCCCCGTCTCCTCTTCTTCGCCCCCTGGAGCCTCCCTGTCTCCTCTTCTTCTTCGCCGCCCGCAGCCTCCCTGTCTCCTCTTCTTCTTCGCCGCCGGCTGGCGACCCACGCCACGCCATGCACGCGGCCACCACACGGTGGCCGCGGTTTCTGAGCTCGCCGTCGCCGACGTCGCTAATGAGCACTAATCCTTTGTTTTTTTTGCTTGAGCAGGCCATGGCGATCTTTTTCGAGACGACGAAGCAGGTGCTGAAGGTGAACGCCGCCGTTCTCGCGCTGTTCTTCTTCGTCCCGGGGCTTACCCCGACGTCGCAGTGCTCCTCCGGGCCGCCGAGCAACTGCGACGCCCCCTTCTACTACTACAAACAAGTCGCCCTGCTCCACTTTCTCTTGCTTTTCTCTGTGCTCTCCTCTTGTTTCCTGGCGAGCCACGCCTACCTCGCCGTTGCCGTGGAGAAGGGCGAGAGTCTCCAGGGTCTTGGCGTGGCTGCCAAGTTCCGCGCACGTATGGCTCTTCTGTGCGCTATTATCTTCTCTACCGTTGCAGTTGGGCTTGCCGTGAGCGTGTATCATTACATTTTGGAGATCAGGTACACTGTGTTCACCTGCATGCCAGCGAGCATCCGCTTCATCGTTTTCTGGGCCGATGCCGTGGTGGTGGTGGCGGGCACCTCCATGTACGCCCGTTTCCTCAAGGCGGCTATCTTCGAGGTGTAGATGTTCATCCAGACGGTTAGGTGGTGTGCTTCATTGATTGTGTTTGTGTGTGGTTTGTGTTAGGGGCTTAGATGGCTAGTAGATGCTCGTGATTATTAGATGGCGGTGTGCTGTGCTTGTGTTAGGGGCCTAGATGGAAGGCAATGTGTACCCTTGTGTCGATGTACTGGTGATTTGTGAACTGATCAGTCTTGTGATGATTTAACTGCTCGGCAGTCTTGTGATTCAGTTGGATTTTTTTTGAGACGTGTAATTCGGTTGGATTAGGTACAGGCATACAGCCCACCATACATGACTACCAAGTACCAACACGATAGCATATCCTGTACTCCGCGGCAGGGTTCCCAAACCTTACTCCGCGGCAGGGTTCCCAAACTGCCACCGGACTGGTTTCCACTGTTCAAAAAACTGGTTGATAAATCGGTGAAACTGGCCGGTTTGCTGGTGTCAAAAAAATGTAGGTAAGGTTTGTGAGTGGGAACCGGACCGATTCGTGTACCGGGCCGGACCGGTTCCACCGGGAACCGACTGAACCGGTCCGGTTCCCAACGGTTTGGTAAACCCTGCTCCGCGGTACCAACCGATATGTTCTCCACAACACAGTGGGTTAAAAAAACCGACTAAAAAAATTCTCATACAGGTTCCCAACGGTTTGGTGAACCCTGCTCCGCGGTAGCAACCGATATGTTCTCCACAACACAGTGGGTTAAAAAACCGACTAAAAAAAATTCTCATACAGATGTATGCAGAACATCATATTTGTGCATGCAGAACATTGTCATGCAGGCACGTACATGAATTTCGTCAACTCGCTCCCGCTGCTCAAACATGAGCACTACTAGTAGCTAGCATAAGGCTGCATCTGCACAGCTCCTAGTCCAGCAGTCCAACTCCTGTATCTCTCTGCAGTAGCTGCATTGCGGGCTGCGGCAATGTCATGATATTCCCTCCCAGCTACAGTACTTCAATCATCAGTTCATCACGCATTTGTTACTTACTGCAGTGTACTCTCCTAAACTATGCAAGCCTTTGTTTCCCTAAAGAAAACTATGCCTCTAGTAGTTTTCTTTTGTGCTAATTATTTTGCAGGTGTTTCGCGGCATCGTTGGGTTTTTTTGACACGCGCCAAAGGAAGGATGACAGGATGCCATGAATACTAGTAGAGAAAATTCCTTGTATGCCATATAAAAATGTTGCTCCTGCGCTTTATGTCATTTCCTTCAGCTAAATCGACAGAGAGACAGATGCTGTAGGTGGGCCGTCAGTGGGCCCAGCGTAAGTGGTGACTGGTGAGCTGCGCCTCCCGCTCGACTTCCGGGCTTCCGGCTGCCGCCGTTCCTGCCCGGTGCATGCTGCGCCGCCGCCCATCCCGTCCTTGGTAGGGCGAGCACGACCGCTGCCGCTCCCGTCCGGGCTCTCCGCAGCCGCCGCCTTCGAGGAGTACGGTGGCCGCCGCTCGAACATGGTTGACGCTTCCTCGTCTCCGCCATCTCCTACTCCACCTCTCGTACCCTTTGCTTGTCGCTCCTCGCAGTCGCCACTCGCCACCGCAATGTCGAGCTCGGTGCGCAGGCGCGCATTCTCGACCTCGAGCCGGGACATCGCGTCCCGGCACCGCCGGGGCTCGTTGCCCTTGGCGGCGAGCTCCGTCTCCAGGTAGACACGATAGCGACGGTCTCCTTGAGGATCTTGTGTTCCATCAGCTCGGTCCATAGCCGGGACTCCCGCTCCTGCAGCTCCTCGACGAGGCGGACGAGCTCGGTGGGCTCGAACGCAGTGCGCGCTGGCTGCACCTGCGCCGACGAGCACGGGAAGTAGCACGCGAACGGCCCCGCCTTGGACCTCGACCCCGATGGTGCAGGCGAGCCGGAGGACCTCCGCCGCGGCTTCTCCAGCTGCCCCGTCCCGAGGAGGAGGGCCTGGGTGTGGCCGGGCTCCGCTGGAAGCCGCTGGGAGCCACAGCCTGCGGGTGCTCGGCGACCTCAGGGACGTGCGCCGCCCGCGCGTCGGCTGTTGGCGCATTCGAGGAGCACGATGTGAGCAAGAAAGGAATTTTCCCCTCTTACCACTGACGTGTGGAGCCCACACCAACTACATATTTTCTCTGGCATTTCGGAAATTATCTCATGCTAGGCCTACTGCGTGCTGACGTCCTGCACTGCACTCGTGTTCCAGCCTTACAAGGTCATTCTTGTGTTAGTTCGATCTCTTCACCGTTACGGCCCAAAGGCCGTAACGGGTTGGATCCCGCGCCCGGTCGGGGGCGCCCAACCAAACCATGGTTGGTGGGCCCCCGTCGCACAGTGCTATAAAGAGGGGGTGGGGACCACGGCTCGCAGTACGAGGTTCACCGCGCCGCCGCCACACCCCACCCCACAAACCCTAACCGACCGAGGGAGCACTGGAGCGGCGGGAAGCTCCGCCACCGCGTCCCTCCTCCTGGATCCGCGCACCGGTGCCACCGCCCCACGCTCGGCCGGAGGGTTCCGGATCCCGTCGTCCCCGAGCCCGTGCTTGCGACCTCTACGTCAAGCCGGCGCCGCCCCCGCGACCCCGACGCAAGAGATGGCCTCCCGACTCCGCACTCCCCTCGAACCCCGATGGTCCGCATCTCCTCGTTCACCCTCTCGTTTTCTTTAGTAGTCGTTTTAGGTGTATCGGATCTAGATCTAGGTGGTTGAGTTCATATCTGTAATCATTAAGTATCTACCCGAAGTGATTAGCTACTGGTGTTTTGTGTTCGGTTAAGTGCTTAAGATTTAACAATGGTATCAGTGGTCAGGCCAGTTAGCATTTTTATTTCGGGGTTAGATCTATTTCGTTCAGTGTAGCAAGTAGAAGGAGATGACCCCAAATCTTTTAGATCTGGGGGAGAGAACACTGGATTCGAAATAAATCGTTGAAAAACGAATAAAAGTTCAAACCCTAACCCTAGATCTTGCTCGGGTTAGGGGAAGGAAACACACATACGCATCAACAGAGGCTACCTAACCCCAGATCCACTCGGGTTAGGGGAAGAAATTAAGCAAAAACATGCGAATCGAGTTATAAATCCCCAAAACCCTAGATCCATTTTGTTTTTCCCCAAAAAGATTAATCACCTAAAGAAATTCACCGACCGCCTCTGTGCGGGTTTGCAAGCCATCGTGCAGGGCATGTTTGAGCAGATGCTCGCCGCCGCCACGACGACATCAGAGACGGCGCCATGGGCGCCGCCACGGCCGCTCGACGGCCGCGCGCTCACCCATGGGGTGGACGCGCGCGCCGGCGAGGGGGCGGGCGGCGACGCCATCTTCCTCCATCGAGCCACCATGGATGTTTTCCTCTCTCGTTCATTGCGATTCTAAAGCTTTTTGGTGGAGAAATGGGGGAAGGAGAAGTAAAGGAGGGGGTCGCCGGTTTTTGGCCGGCCGGGCGGCGCGGCTCACCGCCGCCGGCAGCCGCCGGCCGCGGGCTCGCAAGGCCGGCCGCCGCCGCCCCGTGCCGTGCCTGCGGTTCAAGCGGGGGAAAAGAAATGAAAGGAGTTAGGGTTTTTCCAAGGCTCCTTGCGCTTATATATCCCTCCGATTTCAGTGGATGGAATTCTGACCGTCGATCTGAAATGAATGGCTATGATTCATCAGCAGTTGCGCGGGCCAGATTCAGCCCAAGAGGGAGGCCGCGCTAGGCTGATTTGGCAGCCCAGCCATTGGCTGCTGGGCCAAGGGCCCATGCGGGCAAGTTAAGTAGGCCGTGGGCCGCATTTTGGACATGGGCTGCTTCGTTAGCCTGTGAACAGTGACGTTTCACATTTAAGGTTTTTCAATTTCAGAAGCAATTTTTTTTTTGTCCTGTTTTTCTTGTTTTGTTGCTGTTTTAATTTAAGTTAATATCTCTGTTTAATTTTTGATCAATTCATTAAATTTAACAGAGAGTTGAATGCTTCTGAAATTAAAGTTTTTCTCTGTTAATTTGTTTGTTTTTCCGCTGCGTTGATTTATTGTCTCTAGTTAAATTGAACCAAAGGGATATTTAATTAGAGAAGGTTTTCTTTTAAGAATATGTTATGATATTGTTATTTTTCGGCCAAAGCTGATAATTACAATATTATAACTCGATATACTAAAGTTTTATGCATTAGTTCTATTTTTCTAACCCAAAGGTGATATAGAATTAATGTAGTAGCATGTTGTATGTATTAATTTTGACCAAAGTTAAATTGATGCATGCAATATTTATTGTTAAATGTTCTCACACTTTTTCTGAATTTTATTTTCAGCTCAAGCTGGTTATGTTGGTTAGATCCCTGAGTTGACTGGCAATAACTACACGGCTTGGCGCAAGTTGGTGAAACTGGCATTTTTAATGCTGGGTATGGAGTATGTGCTGACCACAGAGCGTCCTGCTGAGCCTCAGGCACCTGTCAGAGAGGCAAATGAGACTGATGATGCATGGAAATTAAGGGAAGACGCCCATATCAAGGCGGAAAGTGAGCATCAACTCGCTAAAGCGAGGTGGGATCTAGACAACAAGAGGTGTCTAGCGATCATCCGGACTAAGATGACGAGAGGCAATTAAGGCGTCTATTCCCGAAAAGGATAAGGACGGAAGGTTACTCACCGCCTCCGAGTATTTGGAGATAGTGGATAAGCGACACTCTCATCACACTAAGACTTATGCCGGTACTACTATTGGCGCGTTTGGTTGCAATGAAGTACACCGGTGGTGGTATAAGGGACCACATACTTAAGATGAGCAACATGAACGGCAAGCTTGCCTGAGATGGGCATGGTCCTTCCCAATGAGTTTGTCATTCATTTGATTTTTAAGTCCCCGCCTCCCGAGTTTTCGGCTTTTGAGGTTAACTACAACACCATACCGGATAAGTGGGATGTGCACAAGTTGATTGCCATGTCGGTCCGGGAGGAGGAAAGGCTAAAGGCTCGGAATGGTGGTCTTGTTAACTATGTAAACCATGGTAAGAAGCCACAGAAGCGAAGCTTTCCACATAAGAACTTTCAAGCTAAGAATCAAGCGGAAAGTGGACCTTCCAATGCACCTCCTCAGGGACAGATGAAGTCAAATGGAAAAGCTCCCATGCAGATTGATCAGCCTCCTAAACCTCAGAAACCGCCTCAACAGATGGAGTTTGCTCCAAACCAGTGTCACTGGTGCAAGAAGACAGGGCATTGGAAGAAGCAGTGTCCTAAGTGGTTGCACTTCATGTGGTCAAAGGGTGAGGACATTATTACATTTGTAGATGAATCCCTGTACTTAAGTTATAGTAAATCTACTTGGTGGATTGATTCAGGTGCAACTGTTCATGTTGCTAATTCTATGCAGGGTATGACTACAACCAGAATCCTAACAAGAGGAGCAAGAACAATTAAGGTTGCGAATGGCGTCGAGGCTGAAGTTGAAGCCATTGGTGATCTCCCCATCAAGTTGAAGGACGGCTTCACGCTTCTGCTTCATGACGTTCTTTATGTTCCATCGTTGAGTCGCAACTTAATTTCGGTATCATGTTTAGCGGACAATGGGTTTGAGTGCCGGTTTAGTGCAAAACATTGTTCTATCAAGTTAAATAATGTGATTGTGGGTCTTGCCATCCGACAAGACAAACTTTACATGTTGGCTATTCATGATGATTGCTCCGAATGTGTTGATTCCGTGTGTGAAAATGCGAATGTTGAATCATCTACGAATGTAAGCAAGAAGCGGAAGCGAATTGATACCGTATCATCGAAATTATGGCACTTGTCGCTTAGGCCATATTTCGAGGGGAAGGATGGAACGCTTAGTTAAGGAATCAATTCTTCCGCCGTTAGAATTTAATGATTTAGAACAATGCATAGATTGCATTAAAGGAAAGTTCATTAAACAAATTAAGAAAGGCGCAAAGCGAAGCACAGGAGTGTTGGAGATAATCCACACAGACATTTGTGGTCCATTCCCCGTGGCATCCGTGGATGGTTTTGATTCGTTCATTACATTCACGGATGATTATTCTCGATATGGGTACATCTATCCAATCAAGGAGAAGTCGAAGCGCTTGAGAAATTTAAGATATTTAAGGCCGAAGTTGAAAATCAGCACAACTTAAAGATTAAGGTGGTGAGGTCCGACCGAGGTGGGGAGTACTACGGTCGACACACCCCGTATGGCCAAGTTCCCGGACCTTTTGCAAGGTTTCTACGGAAAATGGCATAGTTGCCCAATATAGTACACCGGGTGAACCTCAACGGAATGGAGTAGGCCGAAAGAAGGAACCGTACCTTGATGGATATGGTTAGAAGTATGTTAAGCTACTCGACATTACCGATTAGTTTGTGGATGGAGGCATTAAAAACCGCCACTCACATTCTAAATAAAGTACCTAGTAAGTCGGTACCTACTACACCATATGAGTTATGGACGGGTAGGGAACCCTCCTTGAATTATATGCGTGTGTGGGGATGTCTGCGCAGGCTAAAGTTTTCAACCCAAATATTGGGAAGTTAGACCCCAAGACGGTAAGTTGCCATTTCATTGGCTACACGGAAAAATCTAAAGGATATCGTTTCTCTTGTCCTACCGGACATACAAGGTTCGTGGAAACGAGACACGCTGTTTTTCTAGAGGATGAAATGATCGAGAGGGAGCAAGGCGGTTCGAAAGGTTGATCTTGAAGAAAAGCGGGTGTGCGCACCCACTCCGATGGTTGAAGAACCGTATTTTGAGCCGCTCGTTGTTCCGATAGCCACGGTGCAACCCACCGTGGTACCGGAACCTCGTTGTTAGTACGCCCGTGCCATCGGTGGAAGAAAATGAGGAAACTGTTCCACGAATCCTACAAGTACAAGCGATGCACCGAAGAAACACAACGGCCCCAAGTGCGGGGAAGAGCCGATTCTGCGGAGGCTCCGAGAAGGTCATCAAGAGTCGAAAGTCGGCTATCCCCGACGATTATGAAGTTTATGAATGTGAAGAAATTCACATAGAAGGTGATCCTACTTCTTATGAAGAAGCTATGAGTCGTCCCGATGCATCGAAGTGGCAAGAAGCCATGGAAGATGAAATGAAGTCAATGAGTACCAACGAGTTTGGGACTTAGAGGAAGTTCCTAAAGGAGCCAAAACAGTAGAGGGCCGCAAATGGGTCTACAAGATTAAATATGACTCCAAAGGGAATATAGAAAAGTATAAAGGACGGCTTGTGGCTAAGGGATACACGCAAAGAGAAGGGATAGATTACAATGAGACGTTCTCTCCGGTCTCATGTAAGGATTCTTTTAGGATCATAATGGCTTTGGTGGCGCACTATGATTTGGAATTACACCAGATGGATGTTAAGACGGCATTTCGAATGGAGATTTATATGAAGATGTATACATGACTCAACCCAAAGGTTTTGTTGTGAAAGGGAAGGAACATTTAGGGTGTCGTTTAAGAAAATCCATTTATGGTTTAAAGCAAGCCTCTAGACAGTGGAATCTAAAGTTTGATGAGACCATCACAAAATTTGGTTTTAAGGCAAATGTTGAGGACAACTGCGTTTATGCAAAGTTTAAGAATGGGAAATTCATTTTCCTAATACTGTATGTGGATGACATTCTACTAGCTAGTAGTGATGTTAGACTACTACAGGAAACGAAAAAGTTCTTGTCTTCAAAATTTGATATGAAAGATCTTGGTGAAGCCTCATATGTTTTAGGCATTGAGATTCATCGAGATAGGAAGAAGGGGGTCTTAGGATTATCGCAAAAGGCATATCTTGAAAAGGTACTAAAGAAATATAATATGCATGCGAGTAGAGCCACACCTCGCTCCTATAGTAAAGGGCGATAAGTTTGGACTTCACCAATGTCCAAGGAACCAATATGAGATCGATCAAATGAAAATGGTTCCATATGCTTCGGCGGTTGGTAGCTTACGGTATGCACAAGTGTGCACTCGCCCCGATTTAGCATTTGTTACGGGAGTGCTTGGTAGATATCAAAGTAATCCAGGAAAGGATCACTGGATGATGGTAAAGAAGGCCTTTCGGTATCTACAAGGCACGAAAGATTTAATGCTAACATATAGAAGGTCGATTCCCTAGAGATAAAAGGGTACTCGGATGCCGATTATGCGGGAGATAGGGATGATAGAAAATCCACATCGGGATATATATTCACTCTCGCGGGAGGAGCTATTTCGTGGAGAAGCTCAAAACAAGAACTAGTTGCAACATCTACGATGTATGCGAGTTCATTGCTCGTTATGAGGCAACGGGACGGTGATGTGGCTAAAGAAGTTTATACCGACTTAAGAGTAGTGGATTGTATTCACAAACCACTACGGTTATCTTGCGATAATAAACCGGCGGTATTCTATGCTCACAACAACAAGTTAAGTAATGCTACCAAACCGATAGAAATAAAATTCTATGCGGTGAAAGACAGAGTCCGGGATAAAACTATAAGTCTGGAGCATTTAGGCACTAAAGAAATGTTAGCGGATCCGCTCACAAAAGGCTTACCACCCAATGTGTTCGGAGAACACTTAGCCGTATGGGTTTAAGGGAAAGCCTATGATTCCGGACTGGGCCCATGTTAAGATCCTATCAAAATGGATAAGTGTATTGTGGTCGGTTAATCCGGTTGTGATTACAATTTAGATGACCCATGCTCAATATGTTTATTTGTGATGAGATGGATGTCAAGTAAAGGACTCGAGATTAAGTGATTGTTGTAGAAGAGATCGAGAGGGAGAATGTTAGTTCGATCTCTTCACCGTTACGGCCCAAAGGCCGTAACGGGTTGGATCCCGCGCCCTGGTCGGGGGCGCCCAACCAAACCATGGTTGGTGGGCCCCCGTCGCACAGTGCTATAAAGAGGGGGTGGGGGCCACGGCTCGCAGAACGAGGTTCACCGCGCCGCCGCCACACCCCACCCCCACAAACCCTAACCGACCGAGGGAGCACTGGAGCGGCGGGAAGCTCCGCCACCGCGTCCCTCCTCCTGGATCCGGCGCACCCGGTGCCACCGCCCCACGCTCGACCGGAGAGTTCCAGATCCCGTCGTCCCCGAGCCCGTACTGCTACCTCTACGTCAAGCCGGCGCCGCCCCTGCGACCCCGACGCAAGAGATGGCCTCCGACTCCGCACTCCCCTCGAACCCCGATGGTCTGCGTCTCCTCGTTCACCCTCTGTTTTCTTTAGTAGTTGTTTTAGGTGTAGTAGATCTAGATCTAGGTGGTTGAGTTCCTATCTGTAATCATTAAGTATCTACCCGAAGTGATTAGCTACTGGTGTTTTGTGTTCGGTTAAGTGCTTAAGATCTAACATCTTGCTCTGTCTCGTCGCCTGCAGCACCAAAATACCAACCGAATGACCGGTGTATTTGCATGTGCTTGCAGAATCGTTAATCAGCGCTGGTCATTGCCTCGTGGAAATCCCGACGAGGTTCGAAGCTCAATCCGGAAGATGGAAGTCGGCGGAGCTCGATTCAGAGCTAGGTGGTGCTGGAGATTCGGGGAGCAGCGGTAGGATCCGGCGGCGTAGGGCTGCAGCGGTGGCGCAGCCTCTAGGATGCGGCGGAGCACGTGTTTGGGTGTTGGGGGGGTTTTCCGAAAATCGGATGGGATTCCCAAACATAAGACTCGGTACGGACCCGCGAAAGCAAGAATGAAATGGGGACAAGGAATCCTCGAAAGTCCGTACTCGCCTCAAAAGTTGTGAATCCCTTTACACGTGCCCTCAAGCCCTTTTTATAGGGAGACGAAGGAACTTTTACATTCTGAGATTACCCTTAAATCTAGGGAATATTCCTAGTGTGAACATGTACATGGATGACTTTTACATCCCGTGATTTGCGGGGCTAATTTCATACATTTACAAGCCTGCGACTAGTTCACACTTCAAACCCAGACTTTTGAGGCGACATCTATGACTTGGTCTTCCTTAGACCTTCGAAACTTCATTCACGAAAATCATCACTTATCAAGATCTTCGAACTGACAACCCGCCCAGGAAAATACTGTACTATCACCTAAACCAATCCACTTTGGTTATTAAGCAATAATAAAGTATCATCCTGTCGTAAGCTGCTGGGTTAACGCCCGGTGAATCACTTACATAGCAACAAGGATCGACATATATGCATCAAAACTCACGCGAAGGTGAGTCTAGAGATAAAACATAATTAACAACCGAAATTTACACCAAAGGGTTTAATTATTACAAACTGAAGTCTTTGACATGACAACACAGTTCAGAGTTTTTAAAACAATGAAATTAAACTAAACGGGAAGCGGAAACACCACGGGAGGCCAGCCATGATGCCTTCATTCATCATCCTCCGCCCACTCCAGCTCCCAGCCGGGCGGGATCTCTCCGGGCCACACATCACCAAAGGCATTACCTGGAACCACAGATTTAAGCAAGGCTGAGTATACTAATACTCAACAAGACTTAACCGTCGGGTGATAGCTACATCACCAAACTTTAGACATGAGAGGCTTTTGGCCACTGGGGTTTCTTTTGCTGAAAAACAACAAAGAGTAGGTCCTTACTTTCAAGTTTTAGCACAAGTTCTAGTTGATTACTCATTTCTAGGTTAGCAAGCTATTGCAAGCATAAGTTGTGCAATACAATTAATCAAGCATAAATATTCATCAACTTCCATCATTAGGGATCTCATGACTAGTGGAGTAAGTAGTCTGAAATAATGGTGAGAGGCCGCCAACCAGTTGATTTAAAACCTTGCAAGATAGACCTAAACACACGACGGGATGCCCCCACGAGGACAACCACCAGGCAGTTCCCAAAACCCTTCGGATCGAGATCGAATCTTACAGTCTTTGGTACCGACTATCCGGTATACCCCGCGAGGCACCCAGACTCACCATGCACCACCGGTAGCTAGCCGTGAGACGCATCCCAAGATGAGTAATAGTAAGATCCCTCACCGCGTCATTAAGGTACTAGGCTTACCGGTCCTATTCCCGACAAGTGCTTAGTACGTTCAAACACTTAACCCACGAAAGCCATTGGACCGGAGCTCACATCCCATGCTCTTACCACATGAGCAATCCATTAAGGAGATCTTATGATTCTAACATAAGAACCTATTCTCGCGAGTGACAAGCCTCACTTGACTTGTAACAGTCCTATAGCATAGCAGCTATCGACCTATCATACTAGTAAAAGACAAAGGTACCTAGGGATCATGCATCTAGGGTTTCATATCAACTCCTGAACTTAAATGCACAATCATCCATAGATAGATGTAAAAGAATTTTAAAATACTGGGTTAATTGCACCGAGGCTTGCCTTGGTTAGCCGGGTTAGCCTGAGTGCCCTCGGTGTCTTTGATCACCTCCGCGTACTGCAGCTCAGCTTCAGCTTCTCCTTCCTCGGCTTCCGGCACGAGCACGTAGTTACCGTCAGGGAGTTCTACACGGAATGCAATGCAGGGTTCACGTGGTATGATAGATTAATTATTTTACCAACTCTTGTTGGCCACATTCATCTTAACAAATAATTAATTATTAATTCTTTTTTTTAAGGTTATTATAGGCATTGGTTTATTCTTTTAATAAACACTTAATTAATGTTTTCTTTTATGATTGTTATTTCATGTGAGGTTTACTTATTCCATCTTTCAATTAGAAAAGGTGTGCACATAAATGTAATTAATTCCATTTAAACTCCTAAAACAGCAAAGTATACTTAGAGATCCTCCAAACTAAGCTATGCACCCATTTAAAAAGGGGTCACAAAGACAAAAGGCGCATTTCCCTAATTAACTCAATATTAAACTTTTAATTGCCTCTAATGCTTTTATTCATACAATAAATTAATAAAATTCAGTGGAAGGGTTTCTCAAGCACCAAACTACCTATACCAAGCCACTGAACACACATGCATGCTTGGGATAGCTAGAAAATTAATTATACCGAAAATAACAGAAGCTAGCCACTTAAGCAAGATAAATGCATGCACAAATAAATAAGCATCCAACTGATCCAAACTTTCTCACACAGGTTGTAGGGTCCAAAACTAACCTAGGAATGCAACATATACATCTAGAACTACCACTGATCTTGACTTATTCATTAACAAAGGAAATCAAGCATATTTCAAGAATAAATACTTCTGTAATTATAAAATCGTGATTAATTCACCAGAGATGTATTTTGGCATAAAGAGACCACATGCAGAAGTTGGGCACAAAAACATAATTATTTTTAGCTACAAAAATCATCTAGACAGATTCTGTATAAATGGAAAACAATTCATATAAAAAGATTTACAACATAACTTTGTGCAATTCTTGGTACAGGAGCTTTTCATAACATAACACACAAAATTTCCAAAATTAGCTACAGAGGACTTATGGATTTTGAGATAACAGATCTAGGTTTTCCACATATCTATTTTTCATGCAAAAATTATCACGAAATAGTCTAGACAAGTTTAACAAAAGTTGTAGTGCTCTTCACCAGGAGTCTAGCAAAATTGGGTTTGCATTTGTCTGATTTATCTACGATTTTCTAGGGATTTTACAAGATTCAGCAAAATGACTTTACTATTGAAGTTTCCCTTTTTCAGCTAAGCCCCTGGATAGATTGAAAAGTTCACAGATATGCCCTTAGATGTCAGAAAGACCCCTAGAAAGATTGAGACCCTTGCAATGCGACCATTGGGGGTGGGAGCGGCGCGGTCGGCCGGAATTCCGGCAAGGCCGGCGGCGCTCTCGGCCGGGTAGGTGCGCGGGGAGGTGTGCATGCTCACCCTCGGCCGGTTTGTGCTTGGCGTTGGGGCGGAGAGGCAACCGATGGCGGCGCACGGCGATGCCGGGCGGCGGCGGCCGCGGTGGCCTCGGCTCCGGCGAGAGAGGCACACGGGCTGGCCAAACCTGTGGCACTTAGGGGCACCAGAGAGTCCTAGGGACTGCGCCCGGGTGGTTGGGTGGCTCTGGAAACGGCGCGAGGCTAGAGCTCGGTGGTGGCGGCATCCATGGTGGGTGGCACGGCATGGCGCACGCGAGAGGGGGGGGGGGCGGATGGCCTTAAATAGGGGCGCGGCTTGCCGGTGACGACAAGATGACGATGTAGATTCCGCCGTGGTACGGTGCGCGGGGAGAGGAGCCGCGGTTGGACCGCTGGGCGGTGCGGCGTGCTCCCGGACGTGGTACGGCGCACGGGGAGGGCCGACGCGTGGCGAGGGGAAGACTCCCAGGTGCTTCGTAGTGCGGGACGGCCCGGGGAAAATGCGCGGGCTTGGACGGCGTGCGGGCCTCGGGGAGGCGCGGCGGCGCGGACGCCGAGGTGGTCGGTGCGGCGTGCGCGCGCGCGCGCGGGCGGGCGCGCAACGTCGCGGTGCAGAGCGCGGTGCGGCTGGCTCGAACCCGTTTCAACTTAGGCTACTTTGAGCATGCTTTTCTCTCAAAAATTGAACTGAAGTGCACAGAGTGATGAACAGAAAAGTTGTAGATCTCACTATCCCCTACAACTTTCACAAAGGCTCTATGGTATTTTTCTCAACAGTTTTTGCATAAATTGCAACCAAAGTTTGAATGCCATTTGAATGCCATTCTGTGCCAGTGAACAGGAGCTGCTGGCAGTTGACCAAGTTTTCCACCCTCTTCCACTCAAAATTGGAAATGCCATCCTACATGAAAGTTGTGTCCCTCGAAAAATTGGACAACTTTCATATTGGTAGACTTTGAAGTATTTAGGTGAAATTTGGAGAACGCGGCAAAAGTTCCGGAGGACATTCAAGGGCTTTAGGGTTAGGCAGGGTTTGACCTTGTCTTTGACCAAAGTTTGACCACAAGTGTGTGTTGACTTGATCAAGGGGGTCATTAGGGTTGGTTGGTGAGGTTTTCGAGGTGAGGACCCAGGTTGACCATGATTTGACCATTGTCTGCAGGTTTGACCAACCATTAGGGTTAATTAAAAACCTGGGGCGTCACACGAACTAAGCTTCCAAGATCTTCAGCTGAACAGAGATTCCTCAAGTTTTACGAATTGTCGGGGACAGCCCTAGGGGTCCCCTTAAACAACTAGGGAACCCCCACTTAAAACCCGCAACAAAGCCAAAGCCAAGCAGACCTTACTTAACCATGCAGGACATGGCCCACGCCGCGAAGGCCCCAGCGGCCCACCAGGCGGCCCACTCGAAGATCCCCTCGAGCAGGCTTCGCCTCGCTCGAGGGCGCGTGCCTCCGTCGGGCGGGCTCCGCCCCGTTCGAGGGGGGTGCGCTTGCCTCGACCGAGGCTCCGCCTCGCTCGAGGGTCCGCTCCGCTCTCGAACGGGGTCCGCCTCGCTCGAGGGCACTCCGCGAGCGTGCGCTCGCTCCCGTACGCGGGCATTTAATGCCCCGACATCGGCGGGGCGGCGCCATCATGCGCCGGGGCTCGCGTCCCGGTGCCACCGCACCAACTCCCCGGGGAGGGAGCCCATCCCCATCCCGTGGGGGGGGGGGGGGGAGCGTGCGGCGCGGCGGTGCCGGTCCCGTGACGCCGTGCCGCTGCTCGCTGCGGCTAGCGCGCCGAGCCCTCGAAGGGGGCCGCGTGCACCCTCGATTTGCTTTCTTGTGACCTTACGGGGGTTAGGTGGAGGTGCTAGGCCGGTGGGACGCCATCCCTGCCACCGGTGCGGTATGGCCGCCGCCCCCCGCGCGTACGGGCGCACGCCGGCGGCCGTGGCAACAACTCCGACGCGTAGAGCGTGCGGGAACGGGACGCCACCTTACCTGCCGCTGTGCCTCGTACGGACCGACGTCAGCAACTCCCTCGAGCCTATCTGAAGACATCACAGCCGTCCGCTGCCCTTCTACCCTCGAGGCCGCCACTGTTCGGGTACAAGATACGCCATGATGGCCGGATCGCTGCAAGGATCGCCTGGGCGGCCGCCTACTCTACAGCATAGCACATCACGCTCCCTCACGTAGCTAAATAGCGCGGCGCGCATGTGATTCGCTCTCTCCTTGGTCTATAAAAGGAGGACGAACCCCCTTGCCGCAGGGGACACACACGGACACAACACATGACACGAGCAACAGAA
The DNA here is from genome assembly GCA_947561735.1 of Cenchrus americanus. Taxonomy (NCBI): domain Eukaryota; kingdom Viridiplantae; phylum Streptophyta; class Magnoliopsida; order Poales; family Poaceae; genus Cenchrus; species Cenchrus americanus. The sequence goes on from OX387240.1 coordinate 81,928,509, forward strand.
CCCAACAGAATACAACACGAGACAGGTTGCGCCACGCACTTGCTCTCCAATTCTCCCACAACATCTTCAGCCACTACGCCAGGGACTTGGAGGCCACGCTTCCTCTCCCGCCTTGCTTGTAGCAGCCCCACTACAGGCACCCCCGGTGCTGAGCAATATAGTGCCTTGAGCACACCACCGCCGGGACGTACGGCCCCTCGGCGAGAACCGGGATAAAAATTTGTCTCTCTTATTGCTTAGCATCAACCATTGAGGGATAGACCTTGGCGCTTATTGCGGTTAGTGTCGGGACCACATTCCGCACCGACGCTTGGCGCCCACCGTGGGGCAATCGAGCGCCTAAGGTCAATCCATCAACTCCCTCCATGGTGATCCGCACCGAGTACCGCGGTACGCGTTGCGCATGGGCGGCTCGGACCCCCTCCCCTCCGGTTCGAAATCCGGTTTGGGGGCTCGAACTTTCGGGCCACGGGGAACGGCTACCTAATGCGCCTCACCAACCGTGAGGAGCTCCCGCGCGCGGCGCCGGGGCCGGGTCCGCTCCGGTCCCCGCGCCGCGCGCACCACCACGGCGCGGACGCCCGCCGGCACGGACGCCGCGGGTTCGTCGACGCCACGACGCCGTCACCGCTCCGGCTGGCGTTCGCGCCGGGCACGGTCCAAGCGACGGCGCGCGAGCGCGCGCGCCTCTCGGCGCGGCGCGCCGCCGCCACGGCAACCGCCACCCCGGCGGGGACGGCGCGCGGTCTCCGACCGCACTTTCCCATTGGGCTGCGTGGTGCCACGACGGCCTTCAACGCCAACGTCAACACCACGATGCGCAGGGTTCCGCCTGGCCGTCACGTCTTCGTCGCCAGGGATCCCGGCGCCTCAGCGGGTGACGAGTCGTCCCTGGGTTCCCTTGATGCGTTGCCGCCCGCCAACCTTCACGGGTACGCGGAGTGGGACTTCTCCGGCGTGCCGGACCCAGTCATGTTCAGGCATTTCCTTGACGCTACGGACTACTGGTTCGGCTGCTCCGATGACTCCAGCACCGGGAGCTACGATCCCGCGCGGGAATGCTGCGTCGTCGTCGCCAACAACCCAGCGAACGCCACCGGCGCTGTGGGCGCTGGAGACGGGGAGGTCACGCCGCCCCGAGGGGATCGCTCCGCGCCCGGCCGCGGGGCCAAGCACTCCTGCTGGGGCCGACGCCGACGCGCGGCTAGCCCAAGCCCGTGAGCTCGAGGCTAAGGCCGGCGGAGGAGTACCGAACGGTGCGGCCGTTCCGCGCCTCGATGGGCGGGGAAGCCTCCGCGCACGGCGAACGCGCGCGGGAGGCCGGGGCGGACATGCCCGCGACCGCATCAATGCCGACAACCCCGACGCGCCTCCGCGAGCAAGTCGAAGCTCGTTGCCGCCGCGACGCCGCCTGCGAGCTATGCCGCACCTTCGACCCCCGAGGCGCGGAACCCGCCGCGAGGTGCGAGGCTCTCATTGAGCAAGCGGCCGTCCGGCGGGCCGAAAGCTCGGCCTCACGTATCCGCCGGCGGGGGGGGATGCACGAGGAGACGGGGGCTGCATAGGGGGCGAACCCTCGGTCCACGCGGGCGGAGCCGCGAGGCGCCCCGCCAACTCGGGATGTGCGTCGGCCAAGGAGCGGCTCCTTGACACGCGCGGGCGGCGGACGGTGACGCCCGCAACGTCATCGGCACCCGCCGCACGAGCGGGGCGGACGCCGGCGGCGGTGGGCTACCACCCTCGACGGGGCGGACGCTACAACAGCGACGAGGACCGCTCTCCGACGCCGGAGCCCTCGGGGACCCGTGTGTTCAGCCGGGAGATCCGTGCGGCGGCCTTCCCCGCCGCTTCCGCCAACCCTCGACCATCGTCAAGTACAACGGGGAGACGGATCCCCGCGTGTGGCTTAACGACTACCGCTTGGCGTGTCAGCTGGGCGGGGCCACCACCGATGAGGTCATCATCCGCAACTTGCCCCCGCACCTCGGCGATGCGGCCGGATCCTCGAGCACCCGGACGATCCACAACGGGTCCGCACGTTCGTGGGCAACTTCCGAGGCACGTACGTGCGCCCGGAAATTCCCCGGGACTCGCGCTCCTCGCACTCGGAAGCCGGCGAGTCGCTGCGGGACTTCATACGACGCTTCTCCAAGTGCTGCACAGAGCTCCCCAGCATGGCGCAATCCAAGATTGTGCACGCCTTCCTCGAGGGCACCACATGCCGGGACCTCATACGAGAGCTGGGACGCAGCCCGCCCGCGGACTCCAACGAGCTGTTCGACATCGCCACCAGCTTCGCCTCAGGAGAGGAGGCCGTGGGGGCGATCTTTGACGGCAAGAAGGGCAAGCGCTCGGACGATGCGCCCTCGGAGGGCGAGCAAGTCCGGGGAGCCCCACCGCAAGGACAAGCGGGGCAAGAAGGGAAAGAAGCCGCGCCGCGAGGCGCGCGAGCAGGGGCGCGACGGCGATGAGGCCGAGGCTCTTGCTGTTGACCCGGCTCGACGGGGCCCTCGACCGGCCCCTCGAGGTCCGGGGGTGTTTGATGACATGCTGAAAAAGCCATGTCCTTACCACAAGACCCCAGTAAACCACACCCTTGAGCAATGCGACATGCTCAAGAAGTTCTATGGCCGCGCCGCCGCGAAGGAGGCGGAGGCCAAGAAGGACGGAGGGGATGGCGCCCGCCGTGGAAAATGTGTTCCTCATCTTTGGGGGACCCGCCGTCAACATGTCGACCCACCAGCGCAAGCGGGAGCGGCACGAGGTCCTCGCCGCGGAGAAGGCGCCTCCCTCCTTCCTCAACTGGTCAGAGGACGCCATCACCTTCGGCGGGAAGACCATCCGAACCGCATCCCCAACCCGGCCGATGCCGCCGGTGGTCGACCCAATCATTGGGAACGCGCGGTTCTCAAAAGTCTTGATGGACGGAGGCGGCGGCCTCAACATCCTCTACGCACATACGCCGCACTTGCTTGATGGGGATCGGGTTGGACCGAGTTCGCGGCCCGGCACGAAGCCATTCCATGGCGTCGCGCCCGGCAAGCAGGTCCAGCCCCTCGGGCAGATCGACCTGCCGGTTTGGTTTGGCACCACGAAGAATTTCCGCAAGGAAACGCTCACCTTCGAGGTGGTGGGGTTCAAGGGCGCCTACCACGCTATACTTGGGCGGCCCTGCTACGCCAAATTCATGGTGGTCCCCAACTACACCTACTTGAAAATGAAGATGCCAGGACCGAACGGCGTCATCACCGTAGGCTCGTCCATCGAGCACGCATTCGACTACGACGTCGAGTGCGTAGAGCACGCAGAAGCACTGGCGCTGGATGAAGCGCTGGTGACCACTCTGGAGAAGATGGTCAACGAGGACCTCGACTCCGCCTCCAAGCACACCGGCAACTTCGAGGCCGCGGAGCAGACCAAGGAGGTACCCCTCGACCCCGCGACCCCCGAGGGCAAGGCGTTGAGGGTCAGCTCCACCCTCGATCCCAAATAGGAAGTGGTGCTCGTCGACTTCCTCCGCGCCAACACCGACATCTTTGCGTGGAGCCCCTCGGATATGCCAGGCATCCCGAGGGAGGTCGCCGAGCACTCCCTTGACATCCTGCCTCACGCCCGCGCGGTGCAAAAACGGCTCCGCCGCTTCGACGAGGAGCGGCGAAGGGCTATCAGAGCGGAGCTGCGGAAGCTTCTCGAGCCCGGGTTCATCAAGGAGGTGTTCCACCTCACGTGGCTAGCAAACCCTGTGCTTGTAAAGAAAAAGAACGGGAAATGGCGGATGTGTATAGACTACACTAGTCTCAATAAAGCATGTCCTAAAGTTCCCTTTCCTTTGCCACGCATTGATCAAATCGTTGATTCAACGGCTGGGTGTGAATTACTTTGCTTCCTTGATGCTTACTCCGTGTATCATCAAATAAAGATGAAGGAGTCCGACCAACTCGCGACTTCGTTCATCACGCCGTTCGGGATGTTCTGTTACGTCACGATGCCGTTTGGCCTTCGAAACGCAGGTGCGACGTATCAACGCTGCATGCAACACGTTTTCGGAGATCACATCGGGCGGACGGTCGAGGCGTATGTGGATGACATTGTCGTGAAAACCAGGAAGGCGGACGACCTGGTTGGCGACCTTGGCATCGCGTTCGGCTGCCTACGGGCCAATGGGGTCAAATTAAACCCCGAAAAGTGTGTCTTTGGAGTGCCGCGAGGCATGCTCCTGGGATACATCGTCTCCCAACGGGGAATCGAGGCCAACCCTGAGAAGGTTGCGGCCCTCGAACGAATGGGCCCGATCCGGGACCTCAAAGGGGTGCAAAAGGTGCTGGGGTGCCTTGCCGCCTTGAGCCGCTTCATCTCGCGGCTCGGCGAGAAGGGCCTGCCCCTCTATCGCCTCCTCAAGAAGCACGAGCGCTTCTCCTGGACCGCCGAGGCCCAGGATGCGCTCGACAAGCTGAAGGCGTCCTTAACGCACGCCCCGATCCTCACGCCGCCGCAGGACGGCGAGCCCCTGCAGCTCTACGTGGCCGCAACCACCCAGGTGGTCAGCGCCGTAATCGTGGTGGAGCGCACGGAGGAAGGGCACGCCCTGCCGGTCCAGCGGCCGGTCTACTACATCAGCGAGGTCTTGTCTGACACCAAGACGCGCTACCCTCAGGTTCGAAGGCTGCTGTATGCGGTAGTCCTCGCGCGGCGCAAGCTCCACCACTACTTCGAGGCCCACCCCCGTCACGGTGGTCTCCTCCCCTTCCCGCTAGGGGAGATCATCCGCAATCCCCGACGCGGCGGGCGGGGATCGCCAAGTGGTCCGTGGAGCCAATGGGCGAGACGCTTGCCTACGCCCCACGCAAGGCCATCAAGTCCCGCATCCGGCGGATTTCGTCGGCCGAGTGGACGGATACGCGGTTTGCCGCCGCCGCGGATCCAATCGAGTGCCGGACTGCGTATTTCGATGGCTCGGTGATGAAGAAAGGGGCGGGCGCGGGCCTGCTCTTCGTGTCACCCCTCGGAGAGCACATGCGGTACGCGGTGCGCCTCCACTTCCCCGCATCTAACTATATGGCTGAATATGAGGCCCTCCTCTCTGGCCTCAAAATCGCCATTGAGTTAGGCGTCAAGCGCCTCGACGTGCGGGGGGACTCGCAGCTCGTAATCGATCAAGTCATGAAGAACGCGAGCTGCCATGACGACAAGATGGAGGCCTACTGCAAGGCCGTGCGAGCCCTCGAAGACAAATTCTATGGCATCCAGCTCAATCATGTGCCCCACCGGTACAACGAGGAGGCAGACGAGCTGGCCAAGATCGCGTCCGGGCGGATCACCGTCCCCTCGAACATTTTTGCCCGCGATATCGCCCAGCCCTCGGTCGTCCTCGAGCCTCACCCCTCGAGCCACGCAGAACCCTCGGGGGCTCCCTCGAATCCAGCGGGTGTGGAACCCATGGATGAGGACCCCTCGAACGAGGCGTACGTGCTCTCCCTCCTCGAGGGGTATGGCTCCTACGAGGCCGACGTGATGGACATCGAGCCGGCTCTGTCAAGGGGGCCGACCGGCGCGACAAATATATCGCCCGGATGGCTCGAGGGGAACTCCCCTCGGACCGGGCCACGGCCGGGCGCATCGCCAGGATGGCCAAGTCCTTTTCCCTCGTCGACGGCGAGCTGTACAAGCGCGCCGCCTCCGGCATCCTGCAGCGGTGCGTGCCCATTCCCGAGGGGCGCGAGCTCCTACGGGACATCCACGCCGGGATTTGTGGCCATCACGCCCGCCTCGTACCCTCGTTGGCAATGCTTTCCGCCAAGGCTTTTACTGGCCTACCGCGGTTGCAGACGCCAGCGAGATCGTACGCACCTGCGAAGGGTGCCAATTCTACGCCCGCAAATCCAACCTTCCCGCTCATGCCCTGCAGACCATCCCCATAACATGGCCATTCGCCGTGTGGGGGCTGGACATCGTCGGGCCCCTACGGAAGGCGCCCGGGGGCTTCACCCATTTGTTGGTCGCGATCGACAAGTTCTCCAAGTGAGTGGAGGTGCGCCCCATCACGAATCTCAGGGCAGAACAGGCGGTGACGTTTTTCACCGACATCATCCATCGCTTTGGAGTGCCAAACTCCATCATCACCGACAACGGGTCCCAGTTCACGGGCAGGAAATTCTTGGAGTTCTGTGACAAGTTCCACATCCGTGTGGATTGGGCAGCTGTGGCACACCCACAGACCAACGGCCAAGTAGAGCGTGCCAATAGCATGATCTTACAAGGCCTTAAGCCTAGAATTTTCGACCAGCTAAACAAATCTGGCCGGAAATGGCTCCAAGAGTTACCAGCAGTCGTGTGGAGCCTAAGGACCACCCCAAGCAGAGCCACCGGGTTCACCCCGTTTTTCCTAGTCCATGGCGCGGAGGCCGTCCTCCCCACGGACCTAGAATACGGGTCGCCCAGGGTTCGAGGCTACGACGAGGATGCCAACCAGCGAGCCCGCGAGGACTCGCTGGACCAGCTGGATGAGGCACGCCTCGTGGCCTTGATGCACTCCGCGAGGTATCAACAGTCCCTCAGGCGCTACCAAGCACGCAAGATACGCCGACGGGACTTCGGCCGAGGGGGATTTGGTCCTACGGCTACGCCAAGACAACCGAGGACGCCACAAGCTATGGCCTCCATGGGAGGGACCCTACGTCGTGGTGAAGGTACTCAAGCCCGCACGTACAAGCTAGCCAATGAGGACGGTGAAGAACTCACAAACGCTTGGAACATCCAACGGCTACGTCGCTTCTACCCCTAGCTAGGATTCCCAAGCATTTTGTTGTAAAAATCACATGACCAACGCCCCGGTTGTTGGCAACTATGTAAACATCATAAGTCTTATGCAAAGGGCAACTCGGCTTTCCCTCGAAACCCAAGTTACCCTCGGGGGCTACTACGGGGACATCCCCCCCCCCCAAAATGGTCCCATTTTCACGCAAAAACGAACCAACTCACGCGCGCTAAGTTTGTTCTCTACTCGGCCTCGAGCAAAGATTCGAACGGGCGCGGGCGCCTAGCGGAAGGAGCGCGCGAGCCGAGAGATAGCCTACGCCTCCCGAGGATACGGCCCTTCTCTCTCGCCTCCAACCCGGCGGGCCACCCGCGAAAATCGAACTCCCCTAACTAGAATCTACTCAGGAAGAAGGAGAAACAAAAAAGCGTAACAAACAAAAGACTTCATTTCGCATTAACAAATGTTTATGACAAAAATAACTTGATTAGTTACAAGGGCCGCACGGCCAGCATACTGACACATAAAACAAAAACGGGCCTAGCGCCCAGCTGTCTTCAGGCGGGAGGAGCGGCGGCGTCAGCAGCATCCTGGAAGAGGAACTCCTCGAAGGCTTCAGCGAGCGACCCGGCGGCGTCGGCGGTGAGCGCGTCCACGCGCTCCATCGCCACCTCGTCCTCGACACCCTCGGGGACGACGTAGCCCTCCACCAGCGCCTCGAAGTTGACCTCGTAGTGGGACCGTACCACTCCGAGGGCCTTCTGGACGCCAAGACGCGGCGCCGGCGCATCCGCTCGGTGACATGGCCGCCAAGGGCGCGTAGGCGGGCGGCCGGCCGAGCTTCCGCCCGCGCCTCGCCCTCCTCCACGGATCGGCGGTCTCGAGGGCCGCATCGCGCAACTCTCCGCAGCTCTGCTCGGAGGAGTTGTAGGAGGGTCCGCAGCGCCTCGACCCCGCGCAACCGCGTGCCCCAACGCGGCGCGCAAGCCCGGAGTTGCCAAGACAAGAAAGAAGTCGAAAAAAAGAGTGCGAACCCTCTAAGGGAAAACTCAACAACACGGGACTCAAACGTGGCTCACCTTCGACTTGCTTCCTCTCCACCTCGAGGGCGCGACGCCCGGCCTCGACCGTCCGCTCGAGGCCCCGACGGTCTCGCCTTGCTCCTGGAGGGCCAGCTCCTGGCTCGCGCTCGTGATGCCGAGCACCATCGGCTCGCCCATGACCTCGGAGAACTTGGCGTTTCGGTCCTCCGGCGACATCGCGTCGCCTCGCGAGCGCCGCGCTCCCGCTCCGGGGGCGGGGCCGAGCGCCGGCAAGGGCGGCTGCTCTCGCCGGAGCCGTCCCTCGCTCCTTGACGGGCGGCGCTCCTGCAGAGCGCGGTCCTCGGCAGCCGCGAGCGCCGCGAGCTTGGCGTCGAGGGCGGCCTTCAAGTCGTCGGCCTCCTTGGCCCTTTGCTCGAGCGCGCGCGCCCGCTCCTCGGCTCGCCGCCGCTGCGCCTGCGCCCCCTCGAGTGACGAGCGTAGCCCCAATTCTCGCTATGGACGCCGGCCACCTCCGCCTCCCAGTTGGTCGCCAGCGTGCGCATCTTTTCCAGGTCCGAGCGCGCCTGCCGCAGCGCCTCATCGCGGTCGATGATGGCTGTGCAGACCCGCTCGAGGCTAGAGGGACGCGCCGGGTCTTGCCTTGTGCTCTCGTGGAGTTCATCGCGCAAGGCCATGGCCCGGTACGACAACCAGCCGTCCGGAGTCCTGAGGGCGTCGGCGAGCGCGTCGAAGGCGCCGCATCGCTCCCGGAGCTGGTGGAGCTCGGCGTTCACCCGATCGAAGGCGCCGTACTTGTCGCGGGCGCGGCGCTCGAGCTCCTGTCACCCACAAGTCAAAACCCGTAAGCACCATGCCGCAAGGATAAGCGCGCAGAAACAAGGAAAAAGGGAAGCAAGCAACGGCACCCCGCCTGGAAGACACGCCACGCGGGGCCGCCGTAGACCCTCGGCGCCCTCGTTCGGCGCACGGTCGAGCGTGGCGCGGCGGTGGCTGCGGAGCTCTCCCCGCAGCTCCTCGCTTCCCCCCGGGCGTCGGCGAACGCGGCGGGTCGCCGGCCGATCCCCTCCACCTCGGGCGGAGTGGCCGGCGCGGGAAGACGAGGCCTCGGCGCCGTGCCCTCGGCCCCCCGCCACCATGTGGCCCTCGCGCCGCCTCACGAGGGCCCCCTCCCCGAGGCTCGGGGAGAGCGTGGGGAGGCTCGCCCCCCGATCCCACCCGGCGGCGGGGAGTCGTCGGTCCGGGACCTCCACCACCACCGCCGGGAGCCGCCGACGGGGCGCCGCCCCTTGCGCCGCCTCCGCCGGCACCGCCACCTCTTGCGCCTCCGCGGCCGCGGCCGGCGCCGCGCGGCGCCACGGCCTCGGGGTTCCGGCCGCGCCTCCGCGAGCACGGGCGCCCGGCCGCCCTCCTCGGCCCGCCGCCACCCGCTGCGCCTCCCGCGGCCGGCGCCGCGACCGCGCCTCCACCGGGACGCCCACCGCGGCCGCACCCCCTACCACGGCCCGCCGCGGCCGTGTCTCCCCACGACCGACGCCCGCCGCTCTTCGACGACCGCCGGCCGCGCCGCGGCGGAGCGATCCGCCGGCCGAGGCCTCGAGGCCTCGGCCCGGGCCCTCGCGAGCTCTCGCCCGCCGCCGCCGTGCTCGCCCCCGCCCGCGGCGCCCTCGACGAGTGCCGCCGGGGTGGGAATGGACGCGTCCGCCCTCAGCACCTTAGCCGGTGCGAGGGGAGGCACGGTTGGCACCACCCTGCACAAGCACAAGCAAAAAATCGTAACGCCCCGGGCACCAAAAATCAAACCCCGCAGAAGAGCAAGCCCCTTACCTCGAAGAGGAGAAGGCGCGCTTCCTTTTCCTCGAGGCCTCGGCGGATAAGGGCGGCGCGGCCGACGCGCCCGTCGCCGCGCCTCTTGACGTCTCCCCGCCGCGCGCGCGCGGCCCGCGCGCGCGCGCCTGCGCGCGCGCGCGGCCGCGCCGCATCCCGCGGCGCGCGCCGCCCCTCGTTGTCGATGGCCCGGCGGCGGGCGCCGCCGCGCCCGCCCCGGGCGATGCCGCCCTTGCCGCCGGAGCCGGCTCGGCGACGGGGGTGCCGGCTCCCACCTATCAGAGGGGCCCTGCCCCCCAGCTTCTTCCTCCTCGTCCTCCTCCGAGGACGAGTACTCCCTCGGTCTCCGGCGAGGAGAGCCCCGGCCCCGCCGCGCCGCCGCACTCCTCGCTCCGCCGCTCGCGGCGCTCGCGGTGCCGCCTCGCGCGCTCCCTCTTGCGCGCGCCCCCGCTCCTCGCTCCCCGTTGCCGCGCCGCCCGACCAAGCGCGCGGGAGTCGGGGGTGGGCGGAACGGACTTCGCGCGCCGAAGTTCACCGGCCGCATGCGAGAACGTCAAAGGCGCGTCGGGGAGCGGAGGCAACACCAAGAACAAAAACGGAGTCAAGAATCATACTCACCCGGCGGGCGGTGGGAGCATCTCGAGGTCCCACGGGGACCGATCCCGGCGCGAAGATCCGGGTGTCGACGACGTTCCGCGCCCGGTGAGCGCATACCCCCGCTCTAGGGGGGTTGGGAGCATCCGCGACCTCGCCGCCGCGACGGGGTCCGCCTCCTCCGTCATCTCGTAGATGCGCAGCGGCCTCTCGATCGAGGCACGACCCGCCGGTGGTGGAGGAAGGCGAGGACGCCCGCCGCGGTCGCCCGCGCGTCGCCGGGTTCTTCGGGGCGGCCAGGGAGCGAGTCCGGCCCGCCTCCGATGCCGGGGCGTGGACACCCCCGTGGCCCCGTGAGTTGGGCTTCTCCCGAGCACCGGACCCGGTGTAGGCGGGGGAGGCCGGGCTCGACGTTGCGCGGGTAGAACCATCCCCGCTCCCCGGCCGGCGTTGTTCGTCGTCATGGTGCAGGGGATGTAGTCGTCCTTGAACTGCGCCCCCAGGGCGAGCGACATCCCGCCGGCGCGCACCGCGCGGCGGGTCCTCTGCTCCGTCGTGGGCTGCGTGAAGAGCTCCGCGCGGAAGAGGTGTATCCAGAGCTCCCAGTTGACTGGGATCCCTAGATACCCCTCGCAGACACCCACAAACGTGGCCGCCTGCGAGATCGCGTTCGGCGCGAAGTTATGCAACTCCACGCCGTAGCGGTGGCAGAGCGCCCGCATGAAGCGGATCGCCGGCGCGGCGAAGCCGCGCTCATGGAAGCGGATGAAGCTCACCACGTAGCCTTCCGGCGGGTTGGGCGCACGGTCCCCCGGCCGGCGGCACTATCCACTCCGCCGGCCGGCCCTCCTCGTTTGCCGCCAACTGGCCGGCGGAGACCAGCTCGCCAAGGGCCAGCCTGGTCACCGTCGACCGCTCCCAGGCGTACGGGTCGAGGATCGTGAGGGGCAGAGGCGACGCCATGAGAAGAGACAAGGGATGCGAGAGCGGAGGACAAGAAGAGAAAGAAGAGCTCTAATGGCGAAGGCACGCGATGGCAAGAGCAGGACGAAGGCGAGAGCACAGGGGGCTAAAATGGCGGAGCGCTAAGGTAAAAAACCGCAGTTTTTCCCTCCCCTCAGATTTATAAGCCGCGGGCGTGCTCTCCGGGGCGGACGTCCCGCTCGCATTAACTGCAGGGAATCTTTTTCTTCTCGCTGACGGGCGGGCCCCACCACGACCGCGGCGGCCACGCCACCGCGAACAGGCCATCATCACGGCGAAGAATAGCAGGGACCGTGGCAGGCGGTCACGTCCGCCTGCCCACGCCGCCCACTACGCGCGCGCGCGCCACAACACCCGAAAAAGCGCGCCCGCGACGCAAAACCGCGACCTCTCTTGTGGAGCATTTAATGGCCCGGTTCCTTACAAAGTAAGGAGAACCCTCGAGCGGCACGAGCTCCTGGCTCGGGAAAACTTCAACCCTCGAAAGGGTACAAGCGTGAGAAGGTCGCCTCGGGGCCCGTTTGAAACAAAACCGGCACCGCAAAGCACCCATGCCACGCTGTATTACTGATCAGCGCCTCGAGGGCTGGCTCGCCCAGGCCCCTCGAAGGATCGCAGATGCCAGGCCGGGAGCGCTCAGGCGCCACCCCGCACGGCCCTACTGATCAGGGGTTCGAAGCCTGACCCTCGACGGGTTCGAACAGGTGCCTCAGATCGCCTGAGTCAGGGACGACGAGGGCACGCGCATTCGAGTCGTTCCTCGAGCCCGCCAGCTCGAGGGTGCCCCACATGTCGTGTTCGAGAGCCAGCGAGGGAAGCTAGCCGGGGGATCCCATCGAGGGAGAGCTTCCGCTCCCTCGGTCCCTAGCGAACGGGATCGAGCCCCACCTAGCAAACCCACGCAAGCGCTTCAATGGACGTGTCTCTGGACCACACAGCCTACCCTTATCGAACGGGGCATGGGCGTCCACTCGAACCACCCATTAACAGCTCAACGAGGAATCCGCAATTCGCGACCCGACCGATGGGAATTGCGGAGACCTCACCCTCCGTCCAGCGGAGGGACGGCGAGGGCGCGTTAAAAAACAAGTCGTAAAGCTCTACCCGATCGCCTTGAACGGGCCCAGGCTCGGGGGCTTGACGCACGGCTACACCTCCTGTCTCGCACCCACTGGGGATAGTGCCAGCAGCGCGTGCGTCACCGAAGCCGGCTGAGACATTGCCGACGCCGGTTGAGACATGTACCACGCCCTCTGTCAAAGTCTCACGGTCAACCCCTACAAGAGCACCTATGCTCCTGTAGGGCTTCGGGGGCTAGACCCGCGGGTCCGCTGACGCGGCCCCGCGGAAAGCGTTCGCAAGACCAGGAGGGAAGAACGTCCTAGCAGTAGGTTCCAGCATCTGCGGGAGCCTCAATGGCAAACCCACAGATGCTCGGGGGCTACTGTCGGGGACAGCCCTAGGGGTCCCCTTTAACAACTGGGGAATCCCCACTTAAAACCCGCAACAAAGCCAAAGCCAAACACTAACATGCAGGACGCGGCCCGCGCCGCGGAGGCCCCAACAGCCCACCACGACGGCCCACTCGAAGACCCCCTCGAGCAGGCTCCGCCTCGCTCGAGGGTGCGCGCCTCCCTCGGGCGGGCTCCGTCCCGTTCGAGGGGGTACGCTTGCCTCGAGCAGGCTCCGCCTCGCTCGAGGGTCCGCTCCGCCCTCGAACGGGGTCCGCCTCGCTCGAGGGTACTCCGTGCACGCGCGCCCCCGCTCCCGTACGCGGGCATTTAACGCCCGACATCGGCGGGACGGCGCCATCATGCGCCGGGGCTCGCGCCCGGTGCCGCCGCACCAACTCCCCGGAGAGGGAGCCCATCCCCATCACTGTGGGGGGGGGGGACTGTGCGGCGTGGCCGGTGCCAGTCCGTGACGCCGTGCCGCCTGCTCCGCACGCGCTAACGCGCCGAGCCCTCGAAGGGGGGCCGGCTGCACCCTCGATTTGCTTTCTTGTGACCTTACAGGGTTAGGTGGAGGCGCTAGGCCGGTGGGACGCCATCCCCCGCCACGCGTTACGCATGGCCGCCGCCCCCGCGCGTACGGGCGCACGCCATGCGCTGTGGCAACGACTCCAGCACTGTGGAGCGTGTGGGAACGGGACGCCACCTTACCTACCGCTGTACCTCGTACGGACCGACATCAGCAACTCCCTCGAGCCTATCCGAAGACATCACAGCCGTCCGCCGCTGTTGTACCCTCGAGGACGCCACTGTTCGGGTACAAGATACGCCATGATGGTCGGATCGCTGCAAGGATCGCCAGGGCGGCCGCCTACTCTACAGCGTAGCGCACCACGCTCCCTCACATAGCTAAATAGCGCGGCACGCATGTGATTCGCTCCTTCCTTGGTCTATAAAAGGAGGACGAACCCCCTTGCCGCAGGGGACGGAAGAGGCACACAGAGACACAACACACAACACGAGCAGAGCCCAACACAACGCAACCCAACACCTCCAGCCACTACGCCAGGGACTTGGAAGCCAGGCTTCCTCTCCCGCCTTGCTTGTAGCAGCCCCACTACAGGCACCCCCGGTGCTGAGCAATATAGTGCCTCGAGCACACCACTGCTGGACGTACGGCCCCTCGGCCGGAACCAGGATAAACCCCGTGTCTATTATTGCTTAGCATCGACCATTGAGGGAGAGACCTCGGCGCATATTACTGGTTAGTGTCGGGACCATATTCCGCACCGACACAAGAGTGAACTTGTTACATCATTAGTATGCCTAGTGGCGGGTTAGTTGCAAATCATAATCGAAACCAATGTATAACAAGTACTCTAGGTTGACGGAAATTCACAGTCAACACAAACACCAGTAGATGCCCTCGCGGTGCTCAAAACACAAGACGTAACAATTCAATCAGACCTAAGAGAAAAGAAGTAAAATTTCAAAGACATTACTTGGATGCATATCAGGGTCGAAGACATATCGGGTCGGCGGGACTGTATATCCCAAGTGCCTTGGGGCACTCCCGGTTGCGGATCTACCCGCCGAAGATGTTCTTCGCACGGGCCATCATCTCCGCCTTGGAGACCTTGCGCTGTGTGACCCGAGTAGGGTCGAACTGCCCCCAGTATTCAAAGGTCGGGAGGGCCCGATCCTAGAAAGGCTGGATGAGGCAGTGGTAGAAGCTGATTGCCATTGCGGCGCCGGTTAGCCCCTACGCCTTAAGCTGCTCCAGGTCGTCCAGCAGGGGCTGCAGCTCCTCGGTGTCCCGCGACGCCAACTGGTTGGTCCACTCCAGGTACAGGACCGGAGCCCACCATGTCTTTCCTTGATCGTCGGCGCGGGGTTGTCAAGGTAGAACCACCCTTGCTTCCAGTCGGTGGTGTTGTCGGGGAGCGTCAGGTTGACATACTCCGACTTCATGTTCCGACGTAACATGAAGCCGACGCTACCGACGACCGCGGCCTTGCCCGTCTTCTTCAGCTCGAAGATGTGGCGCCACAGGTGGAAATGTGGCGCGATGCTGAGGTAGGCCTCGCAGAGGTGGATGAAGGTGGTGATGATCGTGATCGGGTTCGGCGCCAGGTGCACCAGCTCGATGCGGTAGAAGTGGAGGAGGCCACGCAGGAAGTCGCTCGCCGGGACGTCGAAACCTCGCTCGATGTGCGCGAGGAAGACAACGGGCTCGCCGATCCCCTCATTTGGGAACTCCTCGCTCGCCGCCAGCCTCCAGCCGACCTGCGACTTGGGCCTCAGCAGCCCGCGATCCGCGAGCTACTGGATCTGCTCCTCCATCACCGTGGACGCCTCCCAGACGGTGCGCGGATCTGGGACGGGAGCCTTCTCCATCTTGCCCTCTTCAAAGACAGAGCACTTGGATCTAGAAGTCACGAGCGACTTGGTTCGCATGCGAGGTCGCGGTGGTGGCAGACCTAAGCTCGGCGGTGTTGCTGCTCTCTCTTCTGGACACTACGCGGTGGAGAAACCCTAGTTTTGAGTGGAAATGGAAGCAAGTGCAGGCTCCTGGGCCGCAGATCGGCCTTATATAGTCAGGCCCCAGCGGCGCAACGGGCGGTCGCACCTCAACGTCTATCCGGTGCAAATCACGACGACCGAATGGTCTGGCGCCCCCAACAGATCTATTGCCCAACGGCTCTTTCCGGTCTAACGGCTACTTGGCAGTAATGGCTAGTTCCGTGTGGGAATCTGCGTCCGCCGACCCTCAACCGACATTTCGGCCAACGCGGACTCGCTATGCCTCACTTTCAACCCCCAATATCAAAACCCCGACATGACATTCAAGGTCACCAGCGACCTACAAACGACACGTTCTAGGTCGCCCAGGCGTCAGCAGCCTCCCAGGTCGCTTTGACCTCCTCTAAATAGGTTCCTCTCACAACCCTTAGGCCTCGTCGCCTACACGCCTTCTAGGTCGCCACGATCTACAGCGGCCCCGTATCAACGGCCCCGCGCTTAATGGCTCTACTGCCCGTTGACGACTTTCTTGCTCCCACTTACAGCACTCCACTGAGGCCTCGTCGCCTACCAGGTCGATTTCGACCTACATAGCCCAGGGTAGACGTCCCTGCGCTGCGCCACTGCGCAGCGGCCGTGTTGATCCAAGTCGACACGGCCCTCTCCGTCAATTGTTACGACCTTCTTATGGTCTGCGCGCTGCTACAGCCTTGCTGGGGCCTTGGCCACGCCACTGTCGCCCCAGGCGCCCAAGTTACAGCAATCGACGCACATCAGTTCCTACACAGCACTTGTGCATAAAGCTTCGAAAGCTACAAAAGACCTTGGCCCAAGACCAAGTTACTGGATACAAACATATTAAAGGTCCTGATCTACCCTACATGGTACCTGCGGCGCAACCTAGACTGATGAAGCGTGTCGCAAGCTTTTTTCTAGCTTCAGGACCTCTTTGGAGCCCTCCACCACCGACAAGGTCGCGGCCGTCACACAGCCACCTCTACGCTAGCCCCAGAAGGTTTCCTGTGGAGCCCCATCTTTTGCTAGGGTGCTCTCACGAGATCCCAAATGGGGTCAGCGTTACTTCGGAGCTCTCCTACCACCGCGTCACAACCCCCAGCATGGCCTCAGGCCTCCCCC
The DNA here is from genome assembly GCA_947561735.1 of Cenchrus americanus. Lineage (NCBI taxonomy): Eukaryota > Viridiplantae > Streptophyta > Magnoliopsida > Poales > Poaceae > Cenchrus > Cenchrus americanus. Next base: position 81,944,819 of record OX387240.1, read on the forward strand.
AACGCAGCACAGTGGCCTCCAACACCATATTAGGCCCCTGCTCACAAGGTCCGTCAGGGCATGTACTGCCCCATGCTGCACCTGGATTCTTCGTTGGGCGCGGGCAAAGAGGTTGGTGGAGTTCTCCCAAATTCGCAAGCATTCTTCTAGCTCCAAGAGATGACACCTCAGCTCCATGCTCGGGTGGACGCACACAAGGCCAGGGCATGACTATATTATCAAGCGGTGTTGCCATGGTGTTCTAACTGGGCTCAAGCAGTAAAGATCCAAGCCACCTATTTATAGCAGTGGAGCTCAGCACCGGTCACCATTCACCTTACAGATGGTGTGGAAACCTTATCAAGACACTGTTTGCATGTGGGGCACGAGGCTCTTGTCCGCTACCGGAAGCACTGACACGTCTGCCGACACCTTTTCAGTCCTTGCCTTCTAACGACAACAGCATCATCTCCGCTTGGGACAAGTTCTGTACCTGCAGAGTGCACCCGTGGGTCGCTACGCGACAACAAGCCCTGACGACGGTGTTCCCATGTGAAGATTCCCGTTGCCTTGTCTCATTCGTTGGGATGAGCATCCGTTTCCTCAAGCAGAAGGCCGTAGGTTCTCGACTTATTCTTCAAGCATCAGCTCGACCTTCCAGGTCTCCTTACTACTCGGGGGCTACTCTACGAGTGCGTCTATTGACGCCCTCTTTCTTTGACGTCACCTCGACTTGCCAGAAGCCTGCTTCTGTTACATCTTTGCTCGACCTCTCTATTGGTCAGCATTCTGACCTTCCTTGAAGGTGTTACCTGATTCCGGTTAGGTCGGCGGTTCTTCAAGAAGTGACAGTGCCTTGTCTTCACTTCAAGCCCCTGGACCTACTCTCCAGAAACTTGATGTTCGCCTTCGTACGTGCTCAGGAGAATTTTCTTTTTTGATTCCCGTGCACCCTACACGACCTCCCCGGCGCCACGTCTTTGCTTCACATCGACGTGGCTTCGTCTCCGCCGCAACGCCTACACGTAGATCGGGGCTTGAGAGACATGGGTACACATGGGTCCCCACCGACCAGGGTCCTGGAGGTCCCTGTCAAGTGGACCCGACCTGCCAGAAGCCCCGCCGACCTGCAAGTGGGCCCAGAGACCTTATCCACAACCCCGGCGACCTTGGAAGACCTCGGACGATCTCATCCAGACTCCAGAAGACCTGCCGGGCTTGTGGCGCAAGTTTCTCCCCTAGATCGCAGTGCGGCGCCGCCAGTAGGTCCGAGGATCACGGGTTCCCCTCTGTAATCATGGAAGGAAACCTTCCTAATCTGTAACCGACCCCGATGAGGGTCCACCGACCTCGAATGGAAACCCTAGCCCGCTGGCCATATAAGGCGGCCTAGAGCTCCATTCGAGGGGACTTCCCCCCATTCACGCATAATCCCACCACACTGGACGTAGGGTTTTACTCTCTGGAGGCCTGGACCAGTCTAAACCCTCGTGTCCTTTGCCATACTCGCCGTGTTCTGAGTTCTCCATGCGAACTACCACCTACGCTCTTAGGTCTTGATCCCCCATTAATCAACCTACAACCGCTTGGGTAGCTCCCTTGCGAATCTGCCAGGTCTCACCCCTGACACTCACATTAGATGTTCCTGGAAAACAAAAATAGATAGAAAAATTGTATTTCCTCCATCCTGGAAAAGAATGTCATCCTTAGAAATTTTAGGACACAATATCAAAAAGGTAAAATGATTTGGATTGCTTATATTTATTAGCCATATTTGGTGTTAGTTGATTGTTGCGGCCTCACATGTCAAATTGAGTAAAAGATTTTTTCCAACAAATTCGAATCACAGTGTCTTTTTTGGGGGGGGGGGGGGGGGGGGGGGGGGCAGTATATGTAAACATTTTCAAGGCATACGCATTAGATGGTAGATGAACAATCGCGAAGCACCAACGCAATGGAAGGAAAAAAACCAAAATCCACACGGAGCTCATGTGGCAAAGGATTATGTGCAATACAACACATCCAAACATGATTCAGTAACTACGTGCTCAACAATTTTCAGCTTTGCAATTTATATCGCCGTACTCGTTCAAAATTTTCTTTGGACTATAAATTTTACAAAGAAACCCTTTTTTTCTTTGGGGTGATAAATTTCACATCAAGAAACCCTTTTTTTTTGCTATCAGGATAAGATTTTTTTTCCTTACAACATTCGATTTCTATGCACACTTAGATGAAAACAAAATTCGGTTATGCGTCATCACACACCCAATAGTAGATGAAAAGAAAATTCGGTTATGCGTCATCACACACCCAGTAGTTCTAACTTCCACACTCTGATCCACAAACTAAATTAGCTTCACAACCATGCCTCAACCAAAGAATCGATCCGCAAAGTTGTAACCTCTTGACAGAAATGCATCCCTGCCGTTCTGGTGCTGTACATGGATCTTGTGATCTCTCCTGGCTGTCGAGTACACTCCAGTGACCGTCACCAGCAGCGTTGCAGCCTTTTCTTGGTCAGCTCCAGAACTATTCCCTGAAGCTCTAGAAAGATAGTCCTGACCTCTTAGTTGTCCCTGTTGCAATGTCACTTCCATTGATTGCCCTGGAGAAATTATACCAACTGATGGAGAAACCTGTGGTGAACACATACTGTTTCAGTTCTCAAAGCATTAAGCAGCTCATGGCATCAAACAGATACTAAACTGAAAAACAAGACAAAAAAGTTGGCCAGCTTCATTATTATCTCAATCATAAAACATGCTAGTCATGTAATTGAAAACCTAGATGTAATACGACTTGCAGATTGGCATCAGTTACTTCATCTTTCCACCATTATTGTCGGGCATAGCCAACTCTTGATGAGTTCCTATACAAGGTTGTGTGACAGTCATCTGTGTATAAGTCACGTCCCAGGCTAACTATGTTCAAAATTTCAAATGAAGTAACTTTTTAGCGTAGGATTAGGAGTATTAAAGGCAAAGCAGTAACCTACCTTCAGCCAAGAAGGGAAACCTGAAAAAAGTGTGCCAGATGAGTTTGTTATCTGACCAATGATCTCAAAACAAGCCAGCTCTTTTGTACTTCGGTTTTGTAATCTCACAACAGAAGGGCTTTGATCTTGCAGAATGATATCATCAGTGCTGATATTTACTTCAGGGAAAGCCTCCAAGCCCTGAAGCAAGTACTGCACTTTCTTATTTGAGGTCATTATTTCCCCATATTTCTGCCTCATTGTTTGCTTGTTGACATGAGCAATATCTAAATTAAACACACATTTTACAGGTTTGTGATCACTGTCTGTTGCTTCCATGCATGAATCATACCTACAAAAATAGAATAACAGGCAATGCAAATTAATTGACAGCATAGATGTAACAGCACTATATATAGTGAGATAGTCAGCAAACAACTTACAGTGATATTGAACCAACCACAGGACATTTCAAAGAGCACTCAGTTTTCAAACTAGTTCGGCTGTCTCGATATAGGATTCTGTCGCACCAGGCTGGAATGCGCTTTTTCTCACTACTATCATAACCTATAAGAAAAATAGAAGTGAAGATCCTTGCAACAAGTGCTTCAGAAGATCTAGGAATATTATTTTAAAAAACTATCATAATATAATTACAGAGGATTGCAGTGTATAGTTGTGTTAATGCAATTAATCCTGAACACTAACTATGATTTCAAAAAGATAGTTTTAAACCTGATAAGCCTGCTATATGTTTCTCAAATTTGTAAGTAGGGGGGAACTTGAATTCTCCTTCACGTAACCCCTGGAAGACTCTGCCGGATCTCATTTCTGCTCGCAGCTGGTCATTGTCTCTCAGCCAATCAAAGCGTTTACAGGAAACCAAGCCCATTGCCTCGTCATAAGATATATTAGAAAGCCTGTAGTTGAGGTCACCAAGAAACACAATCATGTCTGTATCTGAAAACTCAGGCAGTCCTGATCCCTGTCATAGCAACATGACAGCCTTTTTACAATCACACAATATGTATCCAGCAATAACTCTATCTGCTAAAAAAAATAATGAAGATGACTAACAGCATACATTTGCTCCTCGAAGAAGCTGAGTACCAGAACCAGAAACTGTAAAAACAAAACAAGTGTACATAAGATAAAATATTCAATTAAATGATAACTGAAGAATATGATTAGCAGAAATCTGCACAAGAATCTTGAGAAATTTGCACATTTGTAAGCTAACACAAAAAGTTAATGAGAGAAGATTGAACAAATACCTGATGGCGTCAACAATCCATTGGGAGAGAGAGAAAATGTCATTGATCTGAATACATGGTCAAAGTCTTCATTCCTTCTGCTCACGGCTTCCATATGTGCAGCAAAATGACAATTTACAAAGCAAATGCTTCTATCATGAATTCTCATTCTCAATCCTACTGCTCCCTGAAACAGTCAGGTACATCAAAGACACAGTAAACTAGATCATTGGTCATGCAAGAAAACATACTGGTATGATTGAACGAGGTGAAGAAAATATTAATTTGCATTTCCATTAAAACTACCATACGAGGAATAAAATAAAGAAGGGACTCAGCACTGACAATGTGCATCGAAAGTGGGCATGCTTTCCCCCACAATGCACAAAGCACAAACTAGTCGACGAAATAAAGCACAAACCAGTCCATGAAATAAAGCACAGCACACAACAGTATTGACTCTCCATTTTTCATAAATTTGGGGTTTCATATAGGCTGCTTTTCTGAAGGCGATGCATAGGTGTTTTCTTGGCTACAGCGCTTTAAATCTTGATTAATGTATGAAAGCAGGATAGGAGAAAAATGAACTATATCATGGAACTCATGGATGCATGAAAATGTCAAATTTTCTCCAATAACATGGCTATTCTACCCCGCAAAAAAAACATGGCATTATTCTAACTGCATGGAAATACAACTGCCTAGCCACACCTAGGCACTAGGTGGAGCATGACTGCCTGCATAGCAACTAGCACTTTTTGGAACATAGTATATAAACCCTGCAATAACACAAGCTTGAAACATCAGACTATTGGATGAAGGAGAAACGTATAAGGACCCAAAATGTATAGGGACGCTAACATCATGATATCCATCATCTGATATGAAATTCCCTTCAAGTCTGATTCATTTATCCCTCACCAACCAATGACACCCATGGAAACTTGCAAAATTGCACCAAAATATGAGTTTCCATCAGATGACCCCCCAACAAATTGTATTTGGTTAATTCATAAGACACTAAGCAAAATGAACCATGCCGGTTACTAAAATTGTAATGCTACCTACATTTCACAAAGAGCACAAGAATTATTTTCCTCCCTGACACCAGATTAGTCACGTAAAATATTACTGGAAGTAATTAAGGTTTCCGCAACAAAATTCAGGCATGCAGCTCAGCATGGCAACTACAATATCTTGAATTATTCAAGCTTTGAAAAGTTTCAGAAGTTACTTTCAGGAAAGGGATGATCAAGAGACAAGTAAACCAACAATGCCTAAAAATGGAATGTGTGAAAGAGGATCCATATCAACATGTTGTTTCTTAGACCTCAGATTTGAGCAACCAACAAATGAAACATATCCTATAGCATTACCTCCTTCACTGAGCGTAACTTTCTGAGAATATTTGCTTGTTGAAATGGTTAGCTGTATGTAAATCATATTTAATTGTTCGAGTTACTTGTAAACAATATTCCTATGATAATTAATATTAAAAAATGGGGGAACAATCAATAATATAGAATGAGCACCTTGTTGCCGATTGCTCGCCCTAATCCACATGGCACTGCTGCATTGTCAATATCCCCAATAAACTGCTTAAGATTTATTCTGACCCTGAAGAAAGAAGAAATTAAATAGCTTCCACAAAAACAAATGACAGTTTGGATAAGCTCGAGGAAAAGAGGATCGAGTCCCAAACATATTACCATATAGCAATAATTAATCCAGCCATCTGCCTTGAACCAACACGCACAAAGGAGTGGCCCTTCAAAATCTGGCCAATTGCATCCAACCACCACTCTCCATTTGGACTTCCCTCTAGCCCTACCTAAAGACAGCAGAAATGATACAAGGAACTTAGCATTACAGATAGTCAAAAAGAAATGGTAGACCATTTTTCTAAAAACTATGCTTATTAACATTCTCGTGAATTTCAACTTTTTAATAGGTAATAATCAAACTTCATGTTATGGCCCAGCCGGCGGCCCACCAGGAGGGGGCGCAGGCCCAGGGGGAGGCGCAGCCCCTGGTGCCTCAGGCGCCCAAGCCGCCGATCGTCTACCGCCGTCGGATTCGTACTCGTCGTTAGGGTTTTCATATTTGTAATAAATACTTTGGGATTGTTAGGAGAATAATCAGTTTGGCAATCAATCAAAGATTGCCGGCCTCAAGGGCCAGCCCTAATCCTCCTGCCGCCGCCTCCTGTTCGCGTGAACAGTACCGCGCGGGTACTGTAGCGCGTGAACAGTACCGCGCGGGTACTGTAGCACGCCGCCGCCGCCCTTCCAGCGACCACGGCGCACCAGCGCCGTCGTCGCCCACCGCCTCCACCTCCCTCTCACGCGTATTCCCTGCGAGAGATCCCCGGTAGGGCTAGGAATCCTACCAACCTGGTATCAGAGATGCCAGGCGACGACGACAAGGGGAAGGACGCCAGCCCGGAGCCCACCATGCACGACCTCCTCCAGGCGATCAAGGACCTGGGCGACCAAGTCAAGGACCTGAGCACCCGCGTCCAGGCGCTCGAGAGGGCTGCCCCAGCCCCCTCCGTCGCCATGCCCGAGGGTTTTTCGTACGGGTTGCCAGGCTATGGCGGCATCCCGCCGATCTCCGAGCCGGCGGCGACGATCCCTCCGGGGTCCTCGGCGCCGAAGAAGATCACGGAGATCCAGTTCCCCACTCACCGTCGCGGCCACCGCTCTTCACCGACCGGCCGAACCCATCCGTGACCGGTCGCGGGACGGCGGCGGCGCGCGCGGCGTGCAAAACGCCGACCGCCCCCCACGCACCCCCCACCCCCGGGCGGCGCCCCCCACCCGCCCCCTCTCGGCGGCGCGGGTGGCGGGCCGTACCGGGGGCCGGGTGTTCCGCGCTTCGACAAGCCGGAGTTCCCCTCCTACGACGGTTCCATCGACCCGCCGGACCGGCTGCGCCGCCGCGAACAGTTTTTCCGCGGGCAACACACGGCGCCAGCTGACCGCGTCTGGCTCGCCTCCTTTCACCTGACGGGGAGTCGCCCAGACGTGGTACTACGCCTTGGAGATTGACGAAGGCGTACCGACGTGGGAGCGTTTTGCGGACCTGTGCCATCAACGGTTCGGGCCGACGGTGCGTACCAACCGCCGTCCGAGCCGGGCACGTCTTCCCTTCGCGAGCTCCGGTCCGGGAGTACCAGGAGCGCTTCAACGAGCTCGTCTCGCCACACCGACGACCTTCGCCGCACCGAAGGCGGACCTCTTCGTGGGAGGCCTTCCGACCATATCCGCGTCGACGTCGAGCCGCGTCAACCGGACGACCTCCCCGCACGGCCATGTACCGGCACGGGCCTACGAGCGGCGCGCGGCGGCATCCCGGCCGCCGACGCACCACGCTCGTCGACGGCGCCTTCGCGCTTTCCGCTTCCACCGCCGGCGCGCGCACCCCCTCCGGCGCTTCCGCGCCACCCCCCCGGCGCCCCCCCGCTGCGGCGCCGCCGCGGCACACCGGCCCGGCGCGGCGCCCACGCGCCCCTTTCGCCGGTCTCACACCGGCGGAGATGGCCGAGCGCCGCCGTTTGGGACTCCGCTTCAACCGCGACGAACCTTTCGTTCGCGGGCATCGGTGCAGCGGCTCTTCAACCTCCTCATCACCGACGACCGGAGGACGGCGCGGCCGACGCCGACACGAGGCCGCTTTACACGCGGCCCTCATGGCGAGCGACCCACACACGGCGGAGCGGCGCCACCTACCGACGAGACGATGCGCGTGTCGCTCTATGCGATCGCGGGCATCCGTACCGGGGACACCATCGTGATCCCGGTCTTCATCAACGGCCGGCGCACGGAGGCCCTCGTCGACACCGGCTCCTCCCACACCTTCGTCGACACGGCGGTTGCGCGCCGCATCACGCGCCGTCCGCGCCGCCAACCTCCGCGTGACGGTCGCCAATGGCGACAAGGTGCCGTGCGCGGCGGTGGCGCGCGGCGTTCGGATGCTCGTGGGTCGGGAGGAGTTCTCCATCACCGCTCGCGCATCGGCCTCGGCGGGTTCGACTTGGTGGCCGGGCGCCGACTACCCGCGCACCCTCGGCACCATCTGTGCCGGACCTCGACTCCCTCCGCATGGCGTTCCGGTGGCGGGGACGGCGCGTCTTCGCGCGCGCGGGCTAGGGGCGCCCCACTCGGCGGGATCCGTGGCGCACGCCCACTCCGTCGACGCCGACCCCGATCGGCCCTTCATCGACGACCTGCTGCGGGAGTACGACGACGTCTTCGCCGAGCCGCACGGGCTCCCTCCGTCCCGTCCCTACGACCACAGGATCCACCTCCTGCCAGGGACGGCGCCCGTGGCGGCCCTCATGAACGACGTGCTCCAGACCTTCCTCCGTCGTTTCGTCTTAGTTTTCTTTGACGACATGTGCTCTTTCGGCGCACGCTCGGTGGCCTCCGCGCGACCGCGACGCCTACCTCGCCGACATCCGGGAGCGTCTCCTTCAGGCCCGCAACTACGCCAAGTCCTCCTATGACCGCCGCCATCGCGACCTGGAGTTTGCGGTGGGGGATTGGGTGTGGTTGCGGCTTCTTCATCGACCGTCGCACGCGCTGGAGCCTCGCGCCAAGGGGAAGCTAGGGCCTCGCTACACTGGCCCCTTTCAGGTGGTAGAGCGTATTGGTCAAGTGGCGTACCGTCTAGCTCTTCCGGCGGACGCCCGCCTGCACGATGTGTTCCATGTCGGCTTGCTCAAGCCGTTTCAGGGCACTCCTCCGTCTGTGGTGCCGCCTCTGCCAGCCATCGAGGATGGCCGTGTGCTTCCGACTCCGGCACGGGTTCTCCGCCCCCGCAGGGTGTCCGACTCATGGGAGCTGCACGTCTGCTGGGAGGGCGTTCCAGTGGAGGCCACTTGGGAGCCACTGGAGGACTTCAAGACTCGCTTCCCTGACTTCCAGCTCGAGGACGAGCTGTTTGTCGAGGAGGGGAGAGATGTTATGGCCCAGCCGGCGGCCCACCGGAGGGGGCGCGAGGCCCGGGGGAGGCGCGGCCCCTAGTGCCTCGGGCGCCCAAGCCGCCGATCGTCTACCGCCGTCGGATTCGTACTCGTCGTTAGGGTTTTCATATTTGTAATAAATACTTTGGGATTGTTAGGAGAATAATCAGTTTGGCAATCAATCAAAGATTGCCGGCCTCAAGGGCCAGCCCTAATCCTCCTGCCGCCGCCTCCTGTTCGCGTGAACAGTACCGCGCGGGTACTGTAGCGCGTGAACAGTACCGCGCGGGTACTGTAGCACGCCGCCGCCGCCCTTCCAGCGACCACGGCGCACCAGCGCCGTCGTCGCCCACCTCCTCCTCCTCCCTCTCACGCGTATTCCCTGCGAGAGATCCCCGGTAGGGCTAGGAATCCTACCACTTCATAATGATTGTAAGACTAGTTGCTAACTAGAATTCACAATATGTTTCATAATATTTTGGTCTAGGCATCCAGTGCTGCAAGTTTCTAGGAGTTGGACTAGCCCAGAATATAAGATATATCTTCAGATGATTTTTGCAACCATTAGCAGGCATGTCTTCATAAATATTGTAATAAACAACAAAACCGTAAAATTTCTGAATATGAAATCTATACCGTTTCTTTGGCAGCAGACATTGCAAGAAAACCAGCACCCATGTCTACCTCCTGCAGTCCAACTACAATTACTCCAACTTCTGGGGTCGGGAGTTTTAGCCAAGCTCTTAAAGATTCATAGGATGCCTTTTCTTGCCCAACATTCCACGAACCTACTAATACTTTCATATATTCAAATTTTTTGTATGATGCATCTTTCTCAATCAACTCTGAACGCAAAATGCTGTCAAGAGGCCCAGGGGATGATAAGTTCCATCCACGGATTCCTCCATGACCAGCCAGCGTAAAGATATATGAACCTCCAACAGCCATACTCAGAATTGGACTACTATGTGCAGCCCATCGTCCTAACAAGTTTCCTTCAAGGTCTAACAGCTGGATGGTGCCATCCATGTAACCCACCCATAATCTTGTTCCAAAACTGCAAATGCATTGAGCAGATGATGAATGATGCAGGAACTCTTGCAAGCGGTTACCACTCCCATCCCATTGGGCAAGAGAGCCATTTGCAGATCCTGTCCAGATCATCCCATCCATTGACATTGTAAATGCTTCTATTCTCCGGGTGTCATCTCCAAAACCTGCTTTAACAGCAACTCTCCGGACTGCATCAGCAGCTCCCAACAAAGCATTTCGTGATCTCTGCAAGAAACCAACAGGACTGCGAGATTTCTCTTTCCTTGGAGAGGAGAATAAGGTTTGCTTTGTGTCATAGCTACATGGTTCCTGAGCAGATAAGATGTCGAAACGGGTATCAACTTGGCCGTCAATATTTACCACTTTTAGAAGTTCCTTAGTGCGTGAATCCCTGCATGGCAAGAATAGATAACAGTATTACACAATTATAGAAATAGCTAGACTAATGTCAGTCAAATGCAACAAGATAAATGAACACATGAAATGTACCAGAGTGCAAATGAGAGGTAACCAGCACTCCATAGTTTTGATCTAGAATTGTCAGACAATAGAAGTTTTACATCTACGGCAGGCAAGGGACAGGCCCCTCCATCACTGACCATGTCCCTAAGGTCAATGGATGATCTTTCAACTAAAAAGGAGGTCTTACGCTTTTCTTCTCTTTGTGAAACAAGTGACTGCTCAATCACTTCTCCACACCAAACTTTGATTACTCCCCCTTCAGACCCAGACCACAAATCACCTATAAAACATGCAATAAAAAATCAGCATTTCATGCATGCATATGATTTGATCGGAGATATAAGTTTAACTGCAGTTTCCAGTTGGAGCAGGATATTGAAGGGCTCTCTGGTATATTAGGAAGTGCAAAAGAGTAGAGACGTACCCTGGTGGTGCTAGTGAATATCAATGGCTTATCACCTATAAATGAAGAAGACAGAGATGCTAACTAACTGTGCAGATATAGATGGCAATCAATGTTGAGGGAGTAGCAACTGAAGGGATGGTTCTTGTTGGTATGGCAGCAAGGGAGGGAAATAAATGAGAAGGAATAAATGAGAACTAGAAAATACGTGAGAGGGTTATTACGGGTATTTCACATATCTGAAGAAAATCTTCACCACGAAATGTTAAACTGGCAACAGTACAAGGATGATAAAACATGAAGAACTTTTGGTGCCAATAAAGTGTACCAAAAATATTTGGGGGGCAGCATGTGATAGCGCAGGCGGCAGGCCATAGTGCTATAGTAAAGCTTGTCCTTAATTAAAAATAGAGTAAAATGCGCTAGCGGTCTCTAAACTTGTTGCGTTGTGTTAAACTGGTCCCCAAACTCACAAAACGACCAACTAGACCCCTAAACTCCGTTCGGGTCTCATTTTGGTCCAATCGGGGATGCATATCTCTCTTCCCTGTCACTTACATGTGGAACCCGCGAGTAAGGTTGTCTTCAACCTCCAGCCGTTACAAACACCGACCGCCTGCCATCCCTCTCTATCTAGCTCCGGGTGAGCACGTCAGAGTCAAGGAAACAATCTCCTTCCTCTCGACCTTGGACCGCCACACCCTCGCGCCCACGACGGCCCGCAACTCCTCTCCTAGGCGGCGGCCAGATGCAGGCCTACGGAGCGAGCCTTGCCTTTGCGAGCATAGGTAGGCTAGCCGTCACAAATAGGAGCAGGCCCGGTGGTGCTCGGTGTAGGGGCGGAGGAGCACGGGGTGGAGCGGAGCGGAGCTCGGCCAGCAGAGGAGGAAGCTCCCCGCAGTGCCGCTACCGGTGGTGGCATCGACCGTGACCGGTCACGGCAAGAGCAGTCACAGTCACATGGCCACAACAGCAGCGGTGTGGCAACCTGCACCGGCGGGAGGTTGAAGACAACTTAACGCGCGGGTCCAACCCCGTTTAGGACCAAAATGAGACCCGAACGGAGTTTACGGGCCTAGTTGGTTGTTTTGTGAGTTCGGGGACCGGCTTGACACAACGCAACAAGTTTATGGCCCGCCAGCGCATTTTACATTCTAAAAATATGACACCAAGCTTCAACCACATGTAGAATTAGAACTTGTACTTGGAAATAACTGGTTTTTAAACTACTTGTTATTGCCCTGATTCAATTCTGAGATAACATGCAGCTAAATATATGCACTGAATGATAGAGACCACAACAAGAAAGTAATCCTAGCTCAGCTGACTGGCGGGGTAGAGATTTGGTTTTGCATCCCAGTCACCCAGGTCTGAACCCCCATCAACTCAAATTAGGGTGCCTATTTCTTCTTTTTAATGAAAAACTACCTAGTTCCTCCTAGGCTGGATCAACACATCATGATTGGAAAAGTTAGTAATGCCTTGTCATATTTTAGTTGATGGTGTCTGGTGAAAGTAGGCATTAGCTTACCCAAAGTTCAATGGGTCATTTGGCAAATCCAGCAATAGTGTATTGAACACAACACTAAGCCCCATTTCATGATGCTAGTAAAATAAAGAGATTGCAAATGGTATTGCAAACACGAATGTAAACAAGTAACAGAATGCCTGCAACTGATAGGAAACAGTAAGCACATCATAAGACTGATCTTGAGAAAGTTATTGGAATAGATAACCAGAGGAAAAGCCAAAATGATGGACCATTAAGACAAAATGGTTCGTGATTCTCCAATAATCACGATAACCAGTGCGCCTTGTTTAGATTGCTAAAGATTCTACTAACGTTTTCTCCACTCTCTCCATCACATCACATTAAATACGCCAAAAGGCATAAGTTCGGAGTATTAAATATAGGTAAAAAAATAACTAATTACACAATTTTGATGGTACTTCGAGACACGAATCTTTTGAGCCTAGTTAGGCCATGGTATGATAATATTTACCACAAACAAACGAAATGTGCTACAGTGTGCTACAGGAGTTCAAAACGTTGAACAGACAAAATTTCGCACGAACTAAACAAGGTGATTGTATTTGAGTGGTGAAAAACCGTACTGCTCGCCAGAAAATGGAGGCAAGGAGAATTACCGTAGGGAGAGACGACCAGCGCGAAGACCGGCCCGCGGTGCGCCTCCCACGCAAGGCACTCCCCCGCGTCCGGTCCAGGATCCGCGCTCCAGCCCATGACCCGGCCGTCCGCGTGGCCGCTCCACACCACCCCACGACCGGGGTCCGCCACGAGGCAGAGCGCCTGTTCCGTCCTGCGCGAGCGCGACTCCCTGAAGGGCGCGGCCGCCTCGTCACCCCAGCGCTGCCGAGACGGCGGCGAGCGGAAGGCGTCCGCGAGGTCCCACGCCCTGACGCCGGCCTCGCCCGCGGCCCACAGGCACAGGCGGGCGCCGGCGCAGGGAGCATTATCGCGGCAGCAGGCGAGCGCGCGGAGCGCGGCGCGGGCTTGCGACTCCCTGGGCGGGCGCGGGCGCAGCTCGAGCGGGGGGCGGGCGGTCCGCGCGCACCGCGGCACGAGCGGGAGGGCGGTGCGCGCGCGAGGCCGGGGCGGCGGCGAACTCCGGGAGGGAGCCTGAGTGGTGCGGCCCCGGAGGAGGGGGCCAGACGTCAGCGGTGGCAACGGAACGGAAGGCCGCGGCTGGGAAGGCGGGGAGGGAGTGGCTGGGGTGGAGGAGATGCGGCTGCTGCGGGTGCGGGTGATGCGACGCCGGAGGAGCGCGGCTGCGCGGGTCGGAGAAGGAACCGGAGGCCGAGGCGGAGGGGGCGGGGGTGGGGGTGGGGGGTGGAGGCGGGAGGGAGGGAGGCGGATCGGTGGGGCACGGGGGAGACAACGGGGCGGGGCGAGGTGGAGGGAATGGGGGCAGGGGCAGCAGGAGGGGATGAGATGGAGGCGGAAGCAGCGGGAGGGGACGAGATGGAGGCGGAGAGGAAGAAGTCGTCGGGGAGGTCGTCCCACGACGACGAGACGGCGGCGGGGGACGGGGAAGCGAAGGGGTTCGTGGCGCCGCCGGGATCCGCCATTCGGGAGATCGGAGGGGAGAGGGACAAGAAGGGCCGCAGCGGGCAGGAAGGAACGCAATGCAGGCAGCAGCGGAGGCTGGCGCGGATATACGTGCGTCAATGCCGTCTTGGAGCGGTTCGGTCGGTCGTGTGCCGGAGAGTGGTCCGTTCACGATTTGCAGCGCATGCTGCGCTAGTCGGTCGACTGCATGTTTGGCGCAAGAGAACTCGACGTCAGGTCACCAACAAAGAGCCCCACGCTGATCACAATCACATTCAAATCTATACCGTGAACCTACTACACATCATGGTAATTATCCACTAGATTTTCATTTTTCTCTCAACATGAAAGAGATTCACGTCATCATTCACTAGATTTTCTCTCAACATGCAAAAGGTTTATGTCATCATCCACCGTATCTTCTCTCAATATGCAAGTCGTCCACATCACTATCAATTAGAATTCATCAATTTATGTCTTCTACCGATTTTCTACGTCTAATAGTAATCATACATACATTGTGTTAGTTTTTCAAGTATCATGCTACAAATTTCTAAGCGGTTCTCTCTTAATAAAATGAATGTGTTTTCATCTACATTGTTATAGGTTCTAGTATTTTACTAGCTTCTGGGGTGGCTTGGTCCACTGATTCCATTATATTGGGCCCACCTAATGCTGATCATATCCTTGTGGATCGCTATAACAAGTGCGAGCATGAGTATGCTATCCTTGTCAAGGAACCCTTGTGCACCCATGGGTGTCGGTATGGAATCTGCGGTCACGCAAACAATAATTTTTTAAAATTTCAATAGACGGATATTACTTGTACTCTTGATGTTAGTGTTGCAAATGGATAATTGTATGAACATGTATGTATTTGGTGTCTACAGCCTAAAGAATAACAGTGTGGGATGTTTATTTGGACTGATCCTCTATGGGATGCTAAGACTTCTATTGTTCTGGAGAGGGGTTGTTGAAAAAGGTCGAGAGGAAACAAATGAATTGAAGGAAGATTGTGAAATTTCTAACAAGCGGCTTGAAGCTACTGCCGCTGAGTTGAAAAGGTGAAGGCAAACCTGGAACGGGTTGAGAAGGAAAAGGAATTGATGCTTTGCGAGTTCAATAAAACCAGGTAGTTATGATTATTATGAAACTTGTTTCTTTTTGATGTTTCACTAGTGGTTGTTGCTCACTTCATAGTGATGAACGGCCATGAATGATATGTAGTGCTATGAAATGTGTTGTTGTTGATGTTTACTTCAGATCATGCAAACGGCAAAGGGAACAATAATGGGAGGGATCACCAGAAGCTGGTAAGAAGCTTGAAGTTACGTCTCCACAGAAGCTGCAGGATGGATCTACGGAAGGAGAATCAATGCATACAAATGTAATTGATGATTAGTTCTTGAGTGTTGAGGATGGTCATGAGTTGATGGAACTTGTTGCAACTTGGTGTTGCGAACTTTGTGGTCGTGAGTTGAGAAACTTGATGCTACCTAATCATAATTATATTTGCTACTTGGTGTTGTGAACTTTGTGGTCATGAGTTGAGAAACTTATTGCTATTTGGTGTTGTGAACTTTGTGGTCATGAGTTGAGAAACTTGTTTCTACTTGGTGTTGTGAACTTTGTGGTCGTGAGTTGAAAAAATTGATTCTACCTGATCATACTATGATGTTTGCTGCTCGGTGGACGATAAAGGTCCGGTCTGTTGATGTTTTGCTGGAAGGACCTTCCTGAGTAACGATCGTGAAACTGCTTATTTTCTACTATCGTTCAAGGTCATCATAAAATGGAGGTCCCACATGTAAGCATTTTCGCTATGTCATGAAATATTGCAAAAATAATTTGCCATTGCAAGGGTTCAAACTAAAGACTTATAGGAATAAGATTGTGTTTTTTTACCACTTCACCACTTCTTAGTTCTGCCATTTTAATATGACAAACTTTCCTTATGATTCTGTAAGGTGAATCTTTAATATAAATCAGTAATTCACAAGCGAAATGCTTCACTACCTTTGCAAAGACTGAAGGACCGATACGGCGAACCAGAGAGGGGGGCGTGAATGGGAGCCGATAAAAATTCTTCTCGAAGGAGATGGAAACTCCAACAAGATGAACACGGCTTCCTACACACGTCTCCGACTCACTACCCAAGTTGGCCAAGCCCGCGTAGCCACTGGAGTGCCACTGGACCTAGGAACCAACAAACAACCTTCCGACCCGAGAACGCAGCGGAACACCAAACCTCGAGTCCACTGACCAAGACCGGTCAGACCGGTGAGCACCACCTGTCAGACCAGTCTCTGCTGGTGAAACTTGGCGACTTCCACTAAGTGGCTCCACACCGATCAGGTCGGTGCGACACACCGGTCGGACCGATCCACGACCGGAAAGCCCCAAATCACCAAACAAGCCAACCGACCTCCAAACTGACCCAAACTCGAAACAGCCCCAACACAGGACAACAGCAAACTCACACAGACATTCACCCGAGCAAAAACCCACCAAGGGTTGCATCGGTCAGACCGGTGTAGCCTGGGCAGCTCGGGATGAACAGCACCCCCGGGTCAACTCCCCCAAATCCAGACTTCGATCTCCCGAATCACTCCACGGACTTGAACAAGACTTTGGGGATAATAGGAACACCTCATGAGGAGTCCATAGTCAAGTTTAATCCCACCAAAACTTGTCCAAAAAGGAGGAATCAAAGAAACCCCGCCAAGAACACCTCTTACCCTAGAACCCGAAAAACCCCAAAATCGAGCCCCTCTACTCACGGATTTGGGAGGGAATCACAGTCCAAAGAACCACGAAGGATTCCCACAAATTTCCCCCATCAAATCCCCAAGAGCAAGGTCCCGAAAACACCCCAAGAAAAACACCAAGAAAGGGCTCCGAAAATCACCACCAAGAACAACCGGGAACAACACGACAAGGCCTTGAGGAACCACGCTGAATCATCTATACATGCCACAAAGGTTCATACAAGGTCTAGCTTGCCGCCCGATCATCCAACCCTCTCACAAGATCTCACGATGAAGCTCTCAAGCTAGTCCTATAGAAATCCTAAGAAAATAGGAAGGGAAAATAGGAAAGCAAATGAACTAGGGTTCCAAGAGGTTGGCTGCCATCCTCTCACCTCATGGGTTATATGGAGGCAACCGAAAGTCTAAAATACCCTTTCCTACCAACTATGGATACAAGCCCCTCAAGGGCGAGTTTTGGAAGTCTTCAAGCTTTCTCCATCGGACGGATGCCCGGCGACCGCAACCTGCTTAGCCTCGACGCAAGCCTTGCGATCCCGACGCGTGTCCTCCGCTTCGAAGATTCCGGACTGCGTCGTCGCACACCAGTCAGACCGGTGCTCCTCACCGGTCAGACCGGTCGGACCCACCGGTCAGACCGGTTTAGCACTGCTGCAGCACCGTCTTCGGTTCTTCGGTCTTGGCTTTGTGGATCAACCAAGGAACCCAGTGATTTTCAGGTGAACCGGATCGACCTTGGTTTTGTGGCTCAACCAAGAAACCGTCCATGACTTCAACTTGTTGTTCATGCAACCATGCGGCCCGCACTTGACCCGGCTGGCCACCGGGTCCCTCGAACGAACCCTACTTGTCTTCTCCACACCTGGAGGCCTCACCGGCGACGACCTTTCGCCCTTCACCAACACCAGTCAAGCCGCAACCTGCACCTGCAATACTTAGCCAAGAATCAGTCCACACAACGTTGTCAATCACTCATCACACAAGGAAGTGACCATCCACCGGTCCTCGAACCACACATGGTCCTCAATCTCCCCCTTGATGAGTACATTGACAACACCCACACAAAGTAACAAGAGAGAAAAGAAAAAGAAAAGAAACAAACAAAAAGAAACTCCAACAAGCGATCGAAAGTCAAACAAAGGCAAAGAGCAAGATCACTTGAAGAAGACAAGTCTCGGACCCCTTAGGCAAGGGCAACGGCTCGACACATCCGAGACAAAACAAAACTCAAGCAAAGAGCGCAAACCACCAAACCAAAGCTCGAAAAAACCACAAAGAGCTCCCCCTGCACAGATGCAAGCTCCCCCTGAACCAATGCACCTCCCCCTGGACGAATGCATGCAAACCACTTGAAAACGGGGCAGCTGCAACAACTTCAGCTCACACCGGTCAGACCGGTCACCACCACCCGTCAGACCGGTGCCCAACATGTGCACAGGACCAGCACTCTGACTGATCAGACCGGTGACCTCGACCGGTCAGACCGGTGCACACCAGAGCCCAGAAATGGCTCGAAACCACCTGAAAACCTTCTAAATACATCTAGCAAGCCATTTCAAGCTCAAACTTCTCCCCCTTGTTGGCAATGCATGAATCAAGCCAAAAATGCAAAACTTTCAACCTAGAGCTTCTCAAATAGACAAAATTCAACGTAGGATGCTACACATGTCCAAATAAGCAAGTTAGATATTCTATAGCTTCGTATCGACATCAACTACAAGATCACCAAGTTTCACAACCATTGGACGAAGCTAAGATGGATTTGGGCAATTTTGCAAAAAATTTGCCTCTCATGAGCAAAGTCCTAAACATGATCAAAACATATCAAAATGGCAAAGCCACAAAAACTTCATGCTAGGACAGCCATTCTAATCATAATACCATCACAAACACCCACAAGCACCTCATGTCATGTCAAAGCCACCGAGCCATGTGCCTACTTCTATGTATGAGACTTCTCATTGGTAGGCATCATGCAACGGTTTAGCACCCAAAACAAATTAAATTCAGTACATGTGACATGGGAGCACATTTTCCAAGCATTTTACATTTCATTTTCAGATTCATAATTGGTACATGAAATGTCTTTGCGACAAAAAGGAACTTACGCCCCTCCACATGATAAAGCAAGAGGGCTAAACATTCATGATGGCAAATGAGCCTTTGGCCCCATATGATCAATAAACTAGCTATCCAACCACAAATTAAGCATAACCAAGCCACTAAAACATGTCAAGATCATATAAAGGAATTTACACATGAGAGAGCATATATGTGACATTTTTCAAAAACATAGCCATCAACCATGGATTATTCATCAAGGTCATCAAGAGCTCAGCCAAACTAACCATAGCATACCAAACAAGCTCACAAAGACATAAATAGCATTCCATGGTGAACATTGTATATATGAGAAGCTTTTCCTATCCAATGCATATGATACAAAATGCATGCAATCTAAGATACAAGGATGCCTATACATCATGTTACATATGCCATGCCAAATGCAAGAAATGCACAAAGGAAAGCTAATACATATGCTACAAAGGAGCTCCCACACACCAAGCTCACAAACGACTGACTCCTCGAGGGGAGGCAAAAAGGGCTCGACACCACCGGCAAAAGAGCAAAAGAGCAAAAAACTCACAAGCTCCCTCTAAACACATGCACTAGTGCCAAAGAGCATACAAAGCTCACCTTACACACATGAGATAGAGAAGGAGCAAAACAAACCAAGTGGCTTGACCAAGGCCACACACTCGAAGGTCACAAATACACTTACCTTTATCATTTCTTCACAATTCACTCATCCTTGTCCACCATCCCCGAAAGTGATGCACCTACATGTCACCACCGGGATATGAAGCCGAAGAACCACCCCCGATATCAACCAAATGTTCTCCGGGCCATCCACCTGCAACTCAAAACCAAGAGTGAGAGCGAGCAAACGACTCAACACTGGGGTTGGTTCCAAATGTGTAAAACCAGTGCCTAGCCATTTGCTCGAAAGTGGGGTTAGCACAAACCAAACCATCTTTCCTACCAAAGCTACCTCCACGAACACCACTACGGTAACCACCATGAGGGAACCAACCCTCTCTACCTCGAGGAGGACCAAAACCATGAAAGAAAGCCCGTGGACTGTCCCTCCTCTCCTTCTTAAAGCTAAGACTCCTCCCATCCCCGTAGTGAGCTCGAGGGGGAGAATGCCTAACAAACTGACCTCCAGAAAACTCTCCAGCCCAACCACCAGAACCACGAACTCCAGAACCAAACCTCGCACCTGTACGAGCACGAAACCAAAACCGCTGCCTATCCAGGCCTGCACCGGTCTGACCGGTGCCCCTCACTGGTCTGATCGGTGTAGCCTGGGCAGCAGCACCTCCAACAGCCTTTCGCTCTCCCCAAGCTCGAACTGTCCTCACACTCGCCTTGGCCCTGGGCAACTGCACACGAGGCTCAAGTACACCATCAGAAGGGTGGTACTTGTCCTTGTTAGCCCACTCCTTCGCCATTCTCTCCTCATGTTTCCTCTTGAAGCAAAATGCTCTCTTGTGACCATCCTTTCCACAAAACTCACAATGGAAACGGATTGATCTGGGCTTAGGCTTGGGATGATGCTCTTCACAAGGCTTCTCACTTGGTTTCTCACTAGGCTTTTCACTTGCCTTCTGAGGACCAGGAGCGTCCCAGTGGTCGGTGGATGACCGCTCCTTAGTGATGAGTGATTGACAACGGGTGTTGGACTGACTCTTGGCTTAGTGCGCAGGTGTAGGCTGCGGCCTAGTTCGTGTTGTTGCAGGTGAAGAACGGGCGCGAAAGGTCTTCAGCCTTGAGGGGCCTCCGGGAGATGGAGAGACAAGTAGGCTTGGTTCGAGTGACCCGGTGGACAGCAGGACTGGGTGCGGGCCACATGGTGGCGACACAAGCAAGACGAAGTCATGGACAAGTTGAGCCGGTGCACGGTGGCAGTCAAGTCAAGTGGTTTGGCGGGAGGCCGGACCGGGTACGCGGGGTTTGGTGGTTTGCCCACAAAACCATCGGCAGACGGTTTCTTGGTTTGGGCCTCAAAACCAAGTCCGAGGGCCCAACACGACGGAGACGGGATCCGGGCGTGTCGGGAAGCTTCGAGGCGGAGGACACGCGGCGGGATCGCATGGCTTGCGTCGGGAGGACGCGGGGTGCGGCAAAGGCGTGGCCGTCCGATGGCAAGACCCACAAACATTACCAAAATGCCCCTACGTGGGTTGTATCGCCAGTAGTGTAGTTAGGGGTAGTCGAGTCATTTACCACTCCGGCGGGACCTGATATATAAGCCATGAGTGTGTGTTGATGGCTCTCTCTCTCTCTGCGACTTAGGGTTTCATTTTGCTCCCTCCTCTTTCTCATTTTCGTAGCTATTTTCCTTCCTATTTTCTCTAGGCTAGCATGAGAGCTTCATGAGAGATTTGTTGAGAGGGATGGATGCTAGGGCGGCATGCTAGACCTTGTGAATCTTTCCTGGTTTGTATAGAAGATTCGGGGTTGTTTTTCGTGGCTTTTTGTGCTTATTTTCGTGCCTTTGTTCCCGGTGTGATTCCGCGGATTTGAGTGAGTTTCTTCCGGATTTCTTTGAGGGAAACATGGATAGATGTCTTGTGCATCTTTGTGCTTGATCTTGTGCCCTCAAACGCCGGAAACTACTTCGATTCGTGAGTTTTCATTCGGTGCTCTAGCTTTTGGTGGTGCTCAAAGGATTCGCGATTCCCGGTGATTTAGGGAGTTAGGAGGCAAGATTTTTGGGCTATAGCATCCTTGTGTGACACTTTTCAAGTCCCCAAACCCCCGTCTCCATAGCTTCAACCGTTTGGGAAATCCGATGATGATTTGGGGGAGTTGACTTTCGGGGGTCGGGCCGTTTCTCGCTTCGTCCGCACTTCGGCGGACGATCCCGCGGGGAGGTCGCGGACGGTCCGCGTGGGTCGTGTTCGTCCCGTGTTCTTCGAGTTCTCGCTCGTCTTTCGTTTTGATCCGTAGCGATTTTGTTTTTCGGTTGGACGGAGTTTCGGACGGTCCGCGGTGTCGGGCGGACGGTCCGCGGGTGCTTGGCGGACGGTCCGCGTGCTCCCCGCGGACGATCCGTGGCTCGGGGGTGGCTTTGGGTCGTTCCGTGTGATTTAACGGACGGTCCGCGGCTCGGGCCGGACGGTCCGCGCGGCTCTTTGCGGACGGTCCGCCCCTCCCCGCGCGCGGACGGTCCGCCGCAGCTCGTGTGCTTTGCTTCTTGGTTCGATTCCTTCCTCCCTTTCTAGTGCTTCCGCGTGTGCTTTTAGGAATCGTTCCTAAGGCTAGAGGTTGATCCATAACCTCGTGGTCTTGGCGATTGGTGCGTGATTCGATCCATCGCTTGTGTGTGACCGGGATTTGAGTAGGACATAGGCCGGGTTCTTTGGGAAGAATTTTTACCGGCTCCTATTCACTCCCCCCTCTCTAGTCTCCATCTGATCCTTCAATTGGTATCAGAGCTTGGTGCCGGATTCTTTGCGACTTTGACAAGTCTCGAATCCTAAGATGGCGTACGTTGAGCGGGGGCGGTCCGCCGCACTTCGATGGCAAGGGTTACCACAAGTGGGCGGCTCGTATGATGATTTTTCTTCGAGGAAAGCTGTTGGATTTTATTGTGCTTGACAAGACCTATGCTATTCCGGTCAACATCCATACTCTTATGGTGACCGATGCCGATGCCAAGGCCAAGTATGAGGCTAATGCAAAAGCCATTGATCACTTGTGCCGGAGCTTGTGTGATCCAGAGTTTGAGCGTGTTCGCCATTTGAATCTTGCTTGGCAAATTCGGGATAAGTTGTTGGTTGCTCACGGTGGTGATAACCATGTGAAGGCTCGCCTCTTTGTCTCTTACCGGATGTAATATGAGAATTTCACTCCACTTCCCGGTGAGGACATTGATGCGATGTTTCAGAGGTTCACCGCCATCATGAACAACATGAAGGCAAATGTTGAGGATATTCCGTACTCCGAGCATGATCAGGCTTTGAAGCTCTTGCATGTCTTGGATCCAAATGTTTGGGGTGCTAAGGTTGAGGCCATCAAGGTGTCTGGGAATTATTTGACTATTGAGTTGGATGACCTCTTTTCTAAGCTCAAGTCGGCTGAGGTTGACAGGAAGTTGCTATCCAAGCATGAGGGCTCGACTGACCATAGTCTTGCTCTTGTGGGAGGATCAAAGGGCAAATCTAACCCTTCCTGTCGATAGTTTTCTTTGTCCTCTCTTATGTCCATTCCAGATGAGGAGTTTGATGTGCTGGGCGAGGAGGAGCTGGCCTTGCTCTCAAGAAGGTTTGAACGACTACACGAGAGTCGGAGGAATGCAAGGCGGAGCTCAGGGACGTGCTACAAGTGTGGCAAGCGTGGCCACTTCATCGCCGAGTGCCGGAAGCGAGGAGAACAAGTACAAGGTGAACGAGTACAAGGCGCACCCGAGGCGTGAAGACAAGTACTCCTCCAAGGGCAAGCACTTCAACAAGTCCAAGAGCAAGGACAAGGACAAGCGGCGACCGAGCAAGAGCGCCTACAAGAAGAACAAGGCAAGAGCGATGGTGGCCGGTGCGAGCGACGTCGACTCAAGCTCAAGCGAGGAGCAATCAAGCTCAAGCGGCGAAGATGAAGACGCCGGGAGGCGCAATGGCAAGAAGAGTGCAAGCGGAACCTCGCCGGGCCGAGCCGTGTGGCGCTCGAGGGCTTTTGTGGCATGGCCCATAGCTCAAGCGACAAGAAGAGTGTGAAGGAAGACGGCGACTCCAACTCGGAGGATGAGGTAAACCGTGATCCCGACTCTTTGCTTGCTTGAGATTGCTAGGTTGAATGGTTTGCTTGATAACCGTGATAGTGTGCCGAGAGATGCCAAAAAGATGAGGAAAGATCTTAGGGCTCGGCTTGAGAATGCTAGTGAGAAAGTAGGAGAGTTAGAGTCAAAATTACTTGAATTGAAACTTGAGAATGACTCTTTGAAACTTGCTCCTACTCCTCCCGATGATGTTGAATGTGTTGAATGTGATGCTTGGTTGAATGAGATCAAACTCGCTTAATGAGAAGAATGCTTCTATTTTGGCTCAACT
This sequence comes from Cenchrus americanus, assembly GCA_947561735.1. Lineage (NCBI taxonomy): Eukaryota > Viridiplantae > Streptophyta > Magnoliopsida > Poales > Poaceae > Cenchrus > Cenchrus americanus. Next base: position 81,968,862 of record OX387240.1, read on the forward strand.
AGATGCTCTTAGGATCGAACATGATGAGCTTAAGGCTAGACCTACTTTGCTTGGTGCTTGCAAATCATGTCCTACTATGCATGCTAAGCTTGTCGATGCTCGTTCTACCATTAGTTCTTTGGAAGCATCTTTGAAATCTCCCGTTGCAAATGCATGTTCTAGCCGTGATGAAGTCACTTTGCGTAACCTTGAGCTTACTTCCCGGTTGGATGTCATCTATGAGGAGAATGACTATTTGAGGAAAGTGTTGGGTTAGTTGTACGGCGGGAACCTCAATTGAAAATCATGATTGAGGAGTTCAAGAGAGTTGATGGTCGTGGTTTGGGTTTTGAGAAGTTGGGTGAGAACGTGGGAGAGAACAAGTGGGGAGAGTGTGTATGAGAAGTGTGTTGAGTCTAACCCCGAGTTTGAGGTGATCGGAGAGATCCAAGTCCCACTCCCAAAAGCACCCAAGAACTCTTTCACACCAAAGCCCAACCACCTTTGCAACAAGCTTGACACAACCCAAGATCCACCCGAATTCCCACCTAAGACAAATGATTTTCGAAACCAAAGTGAAGTTTGTGGGTGAGAAGGGTGAGAAGCCTAGAGAGAAGCCGTAGCCAAAACCAAAACCCATCCCCTTCGGTGTGAGTATTGTGGCAAGGAGAGGCATCTTGCGAGTTTTGCTACAAGAGGAAGAGAGATGATAGGCTTGCTAGGGAGCAAGCAAACCAGGACGGTATCTCCGGGGCTCGCGGTATTCCCGAGCCTAGAGTGCCACTTCCACGGGGTGTGGGAAGTGTGAGGAGTGTTGGCGAGGTTCCCACGGAGAGGTGGTGGTGGTGAGAGGTTTGTCGGGAGAGATGATGGTGTGCGGGGTCGATGAGAGGTTTGGTCGGGCTCGTGGTGGTTTTGCCGGACGTCCTCCTACTCGTCCTCAGTACGGGTTTAGGGGAGATGATCGCAGCTTTGGGTTCCAGAGGAACTACGGACCACGTTTCCCCCCTCGTGGTGCTCGTACTCCTCCCATGGGACATGGGAAGTTTGGTGGCAAGGGAGTGATGTTTGCTAACCCCTCTTTTGAGCAGATGGCTCGACACTGGTTTAACTTTCTTTGTGCTAACACCAGTGTCGAGTCGCTAGCTCATTCTCGTTCTTGTTTCTGACTGCAGGCAGGAGGCTTGGAGAACATTTGGTTGATCGACTGGGGGTGTTCTCGACACATGACCGGAGATAAGAAGTGGTTCTCCAGCCTCACCCCAGTGAAGGAAAAGATGTACATTACATTTGGGGACAATGGACGAGGTAGGGTGCTTTCAGAGGGTGTTGTGCATGTGAGTGACAAGGTAACGTTGAAGAGAGTGGCTCTTGTGAAGTCTTTGTCGTATGGACCTCCCTGGGCCCACTACCTCGGTGGGTGCCAGGACCGACTACTCGGTGGGCCCCTGGGACTACCCGGCTTGCGCTACACGGCACCTGAAGGCGTGGAGCACGAGGACAACACAGGAGTAGTACTCGGTTAGGACTCTGTACATGTTCCGCACTGTGTAGAGGTCTCCTAGACGTACTCGACTAGTACTCCTTCCCTACTCCGACTTGTAACCCTGCTCCCGACTATATAAGGCGAGGCAGGGACCGATCTCGGGATCACCTCATCCAATCTCAACTCACGGCGCACCATTGCACCTTCCCCGTAATCGTGCCCTATCAATCCCGTAGCTACGCAGCATACAGACGTAGGGTATTACGCACCTCGCGGCCCGAACCCTCGTCTAAATTGTGTGCCACGTGTCTCTTCCTTCGAGTTACCGATCTCGGCGAGTCACATTCATCTACTTCGGGTACTCCCCGTAGTAGGTTGCCGGTCCAAAACACCGACACCGGCGCGCCGGGTAGGGGCTCTCGCTCGAGATCACATGGCGAACTCGACGGCTTCCGTTCACATCAAGCCAACCGTCGCCTTCAACCGCGGCGACACCTTCGTCTTCGGCGCACCGGGTCCGCACCGCCGATGGCGCGGGCTCCTTCCGGCGCCGCTTGATTATGCAACCCGACTCGAGGACGGGCCTTGTGACGCTTCCCCGAAGTTGTCACGGGCAAGCTCGCCAAGCAAGTTCGGCGAAATTTCGCTTTCCGACCTCCACGCCGACTTCGAGCTCGAGTCCATCTCCAACTCGAACCCGACGTCGCCATGGGCCATCGCATGCGAGCCGGCTCCTCGGCCCATCGCAGCGGCTCCCTCTCCACGCCGGCGCTCCGCGCGTGGCTCCCGCGTTCCCCGGCCGGGCCCGCACGGAGGCTTCTACACCACACCGGGCCGGCAAGGAGCCCGCAACCGAGTACGGCTCGGACTCCGACGCCGTCCCCAGCCGCGTCTCGGACTCCGCCCCCTCTCTCCGAGTTCTACTCGAACCCGGACTACGAGTTCGACTTCGGGTCGGACCCCCGAGGACCCCGAGTCCGAAGACGACTCCTCCGAGCTTCCCTTGTCGGGGCCGACCTGCGGGGCCGGTTATAAGATCGACGCCGGCCGGAAGATACGCTCTTCCGGCCGCACCTCAAGCCCGCCGAGCCGACAAAGGAGGACTCACGCTACGTCGCCACATCGACTCGCTACCGTTCCAGGAGGGAACACCACCGGCCCGTGCCGACTCAAACACACCAACCGAGGTGGCACCTTCTCGAGCCAAGCCTCGGGTACGCCCGATCGTCAAGTCTTCATGGCCGCCGGCGACACTCGGGAACCTCGTGCACGGCCGCGGACAAGTACTTGGAGGACATCTCCGCGAACGAGCCGGCTCCGCCGATGCCCCGCGGACGAGACCGACGCCAACGGGGGACGCCCGGCGCGAACGTAACAGGAAGCGCAATGAACGACGCCGGCGGCTCGGAGACAACCTTCCCATCCGCAACCTTGCGGAAGCTCTCGGCGCTGAGAGCGAGTCCACACCACTCCCCGAGCAATGCCTCATGTCGATCACAACGATCGCACGTCGGCTCGGGGCATACGGCCGGGAGAGGTCATCGCGAAGCTCGCCGAAGAAGCCTACTTCATGCGGGTCGACAAGAGAGTCGCCCAACCTCTCCCGGCCAAGCCTCGCGACAACGAAGCTACTAGTCGCAGGTGTTGACCCCGGTCCTAACCGTACTCGAGGCGACATTCCACCGAACCAAACCGACGACGCTCCACCGCCGGCGGACCCTCACGACAAGACAACGTCAACCGAGAAGTCGTCCCCCACCGTGCTCCGGCCGGTGGCGGCGGCAACGACCCCGACGGCGGCGGCGGCCGATGGCGGCGGCTCCAACCACGGAGCCAACAAGAAAGCCGGGAGGCGGCGGCGCCCGGCGGCGGCCGCGGCCACGCGCACGGCCACGCCTCGGCGCCTCTCACGGCGGGTACGATGCTCGCCGCAGAATCGAAGAGTTGCGGCGAGAAGAAGTCGACGACCGCCGCCGAAGGCGACGGCTTCCCCGCCTTCTCACCCCGCCGCAACCTCGCTCCTCCCCCGACAAGTTCAAGCCTTTGGGGATCACCAAATACGACGCGAAGCAGATCCCATCCGGTGGCTCCGATGCTACGCTCTCTCCATCGAGAACGCCGGCGGCAACAACGACACCAAGTGCCTCTACTTCCCCTTCGCCCGGACCAAGCCCCACTCACATGGCTCGAGTCGCCGGACAAGCACTCAATCGACAAGTGGGACCACCGAAGGAGCACTTCACAAGCAACTTCGCGGGCGCCATGGGCCGTTCGGGTACTCGCATGGACCTTGCCATGATCAAGCGAGAACAAGGCGAGACCCTCCGCAAGTACATGCGCCGCTTTTTCGACAAGCGCGCTACCGTCGTGGACGTCACCGACAAGGAGGTCATCGACCTCTTCCGGGACGGGCTCTACCATCGCCGCACCTTCGAAGACTTCGCCGACGCCGCCCCAAGTCCATTCCCCACCTCAAGGACATGATCACGTCCTGGGCGGACGAAGAGGACAAGGCCAACGCCAAGTACGACGCCATCCGCGGCAAGTCCAAGCAGAACCAAGGTGGCGACGGCAGCCAGCAATCCAAACCAAGGCGGCCGCAACAACAACAACAACAACAACTTCTCGGGTTCCAACCGCAAGCGCAAGCCAGACAATACCGTCGCGGCTATCCAGCGCCCTCCGAAAGGGAACCCGAAGAAGAACTCCGGCGGGTTCAAAGACCCGCCGAAGGAGAAGTGCCCGTGGCATCCAAACGGCAACCACACTACCGAGCAAGGTGCTACCAGCTCGAGCATGCACTCAAGGATACGCCGAGCCACCGCACCCTCACGATCGAAGAACAAGAAGAAGGACGGCGACGACTTCCAAGAACCCGAGAAGACCGTCAATGTCCTCTTCGGCGGACTACCCCCGGCAAGGGGAGCGAAGAAGGCTACTCGCCGTGAAGTGATGTCCATTGAACCGCGGTTATGACCCCTCTCGGTGGTCGGAGACACCCATCACCTTCTCCCGCGCGGACCAATGGACCAGGCTTCTCCGAACCAGACGTTTCCCTCTCGTCCCGAAACCAACAATGGGCGGGCTCTAAGCTCAACAAGGTGCTCATCGACGGCGGAAGCGGGCTCAACATCCTCTTCACCAAGACTCGAAGAAGATGAACCTTGACGTCACCCCCATGCTCGACAAGAGCAACATGCCTTTCTACGGCATCGTCCCGTGCAACGCGGCTATCCCACTAGGCTCGGTGGTACCGCCCGGTTACCTTCGGGGCGTCTCGCGACAACTACCGCACCGAGTACATCAAGTTCGAGGTCGCGGATATCGAGACTTCCTACCATGCCATCCTCGGCGGACCGGCCATCGCCAAGTTCATGGCGGTGCCCCACTACACATACTTGGTACTCAAAATGCCAAGTCCAAATCGGGCGTACTCTCCCTCCAAGGGGACTTGAAGATCTCTCACGACCGCGATACGCAGGCCGTGGTGATCGCTTCAACAAATCAAGTACCCACCCCAATGATGGAGGTCTACGCCGCGTCGAAGAAGCTTGCCACAAGTGAACTCGACATCCCGCAGAAGTCCGACGGCGCCAACAAGCCTCGGCCACCCGAGGAGGTGCTCACCAAGCCTGGCCGACCTCGGAACGAGCGACCCCACCAAGACCACCACCATCGGGGCCGGCCTCGACCCCAAATAGGAAGACGCGCTCATCGGCTTCCTCCGGCTAACCGCGACATTTTCGCGTGGAAGCCGGCGGACATGCCAGGAGTGCCCAGGGAGCTGATCGAGCACTGCCTCAACGTCGACCCAAAGGCTACCCCCAAGCGACAACACCTCCGACGCTTCGCCGACGACAGACGAGACGCCATCAAGAAGGAGCTCGCCAAGCTACTCGCTGCTGGCTTCATCAGAGAAGTCTTCCATCCTGAGTGGCTCGCCAACCCCGTCCTCGTCCGCAAGAAGAACTCGAACGAGTGGAGGATGTGCGTCGACTACACCGACCTCAACAAGCACTGCCCCAAGGACCCCTTCGGGTTGCCGCGGATTGATCAAGTCATCGACTCCACGGCGGGGCCGCGACCCGCTTCTCGCTTCCTCGATCGCTACTCCGGTACCACCGGATCGCAATCAAGGAGGAAGACCGAGGAGAAGACCGCGTTCATCACCCCGTTTGGCGCGGCATCGCTACACGACCATGTCTTTCGGGTTGAAGAACGCCGCGCCACCTACCAACGGGCCATCCGGAGCTCGCTTCAAGCGGCAACTCAACAAGAACGTCGAGGCCTACGTGGATGACGTGGTTGTCAAAACCGAGACTCCGGTACCCTCATCGACGACCTTGAAGAGACCTTCGCATCGCTACGCGAGTACCGCCGGAAGCTCAACCCGAACAAGTGCGTTTTCGGCGTACCTTCGGGCAAACTACTCGGCTTCATCATCGCCCAACGCGGCATCGAAGCCAACCCCGAGAAGATCTCCGCCATCACCAACGATGAAAGCTCCCACGAGCATCAAGGACGTCCGGAAGCCGACGGGGTGCATGGCGGCATTGAACGCATTCATCTCGAAGCTAGGAGAACGGGGTCTCCCCTTCTTCAAACTACTCAAGCACCACGAGAAGTTCGTGTGGACTGCAGAGGCGGACCAAGCCCTTGCCCGGCTCAAGGACTTCCTCTCGAAGCCGCCGGTCCTCACGGCTCCCTACAAGGGCGAGCGGCCTCTCGCTCTACCTCGCCGCGACTACTCACGTGGTCGCACCGCCATCGTTGTCGAGCGGCGGGGAAGACGGCCACGCCTACCCGTGCGAGCCGCCCGCTCTACTTCGTCGGCGAGGTTCTATCGCAGTCCAAGGCTCGCTACCGGCCGTGCGAAGCTTCCGTACGCTCTACTCATCACCTCGCGGAAGCTACGACACTACTTCCGGGGAGTACTCGGTCTCCGTCGTCACCGACTACCCGCTCGGCGACATCCTCGAGGAACCCGCACGCCACCGAAGGATCTCCAAATGGGCCGTCGAGCTCGGCGCCCTCACCATCGACTTCAAGCCACGCACGGCCATCAAGTCGCAAGCTCTAGTCGACTTCATGGCGAGTGGCGGGAGAACCCGCTACCTACTCCCACCGTGCGACCGCAGCATTGGGTGATGTACTTCGACGGCTCACTCAACCTCGAGGGCGCAGCGCGGGGGTACTCCCCGATCTCTCCAACGGGCGAACAACTCAAGTACGTCCCGCGATCTTCGGAAGGTCTCAAACAACGAAGCCGAGTACGAAGCCCTCCTACACGGGCTCCGCCTCGCGGCTTCACTTGGCATCAAGCGGCTACTAGTCTACGGCGACTCCCGCGGTGGTCATCAACCAAGTCAACAAGTCATGGGACCGCAATAAGGAGAACATGGACGCCATACGCCTAGAAGTCCGCAAGCTCGAGAACAAATTCTATGGTCTCGAGTTCCACCACATCGTTCGCGACAACAACGTTGCGGCCGGACGTCCTCTCGAAGCTCGGATCCACCCGCGCCCAAGTACCCGCGGGCGTCTTCGTCCATGAGCTTCACGCGCCATCCATCCCGGAGCCGGCGCCACCGACCCCTTGTCCCGGCTAACCAACCAGTGGGCGAGGAGGTCATGATGATCGACGTGGACCGGAGGCAACCCTTCATCGACTACCTCGGCCGAGCGTAAGGTCCCCTCCGACAAGAACGCGGCCGAACAACTCGTCCGCCGCGCCAAGTCTTACGTCCTCGTCGGCGACAAGCTTTACAAGCGAGGCGCATCTTCTCGGAGTACTCATGAAATGCGTCCCTCGCGAAGAAGGCAAGGACATCTTGGAGGAGATCCACAAGGGCGTCTCGCGGCAACCACGCGTCCTCCCGCACGCCGGTCGGCCAGGCCTTCCCGCGAGCCTTCTCCCCGGCCCACGCCCCCGGGCGATGCCGAAGAACTCGTCGAAGGTGCCAAGGATGTCGGGCTTCTTCGCTGCTGCAACACGTCCCCGCCTACAAGCTAGTCACCATACCGCCAACTCCGGCCCTTGCCCGCCGGGGGCTCGACATGATTGGGCCACCGCCAACCGCGCCAGGAGGATTCAACAGTGGTACCGGTGGCTATCGACAAGTTCACCAAATGGATCGAGGTCAAGCCGGTCACATGCCCCAAGGGTCGACGAGTACTCGACTTCCCGGATGAACTCGTGCACCGCCACGGCTACCCCACCGCATCATCACGGCACCGGGGTCCAACTTCAACAACCACCGCTTCCGGGAGTACCGCGAGAACAATGAATCGACGTCGATACGTCTCCGTCGCCCATCCACGGCCAACGGACGGTCGAGCGCGCCAACGGGATGGTGCTCGACGCCCTCAAGAAGCGGCTACACGACGCCGCTAACTCAAAAGGGGGCAAGTGGATCAAGGAACTACCCAACGCACTCGGGGGCCGCGGGACCCAACCGTCCGCCAACGGGGCAATCCCCCCTACTTCCCCGGTCTACGCGCTCCGAAGCCATCCTCCCCGCCGATGTCATATGGAACTCGCCGGCAGTGGAGCACTACGACGAAGGCGTCTCGAAGACAAAGACGAGTTGATATCGATAGCCTCGAAGAAGCTCGCCGTGCCGCCCTCGTCCAATCGGCAAGGTACCTCGAGGGTATCCGACACTACCACGATCGCAACGTCAAAGAATGCTCCTTCAACGTTGGAGATCTTGTCCTCCGCCGTATCCGTAACACGGAAGGACTTCACAAGCTCGGGGCCCCTCGGGAAGGCCCCTTCACCGTGGCTAAGGTGACCGGCCGGCTCCTACCGCCTCCAAACACTTGAAGGCGAAGAAGTCAACAACTCGTGGAACGTCGACCAGCCCCTCGTCGATTCTACGCCTAGTCCGTTCGACTACTCGGGGTTCAAGTCCACGCGACTACATCAACACCCCCCTTGCGCCAGCGACCCTCCGGTCCCGGCTCCAAGTCTCCGACTACTCTCCTCCTGTGTCCGGCCGCGTGCGGCTACCTACGGACTCCCGGGCCGCAACAAGCGTCAAGGACTCTAGCAAATGTCTACCAAGAGACCACACTACAAGATCCAGCCCCCGCGCGGCTACTTACGGATCCGCGATCCGGCCGACACCGCTACCTACGGATCACTCACCGTAAGCGGCCACCCGCTCCAAGTACTACTCACCGTAAGCGGCCTTCGGTCCGTGCGACTACTTGTAACTACGGCCCGGCCACCCGTGTGTACTTCTTCGCAATAAAGTTTGATTGTTCATCAACTTCTTTACTGTCTACTCCCTACGACGGGACTACTAAGCCGAGTACTACTACTCGCACCTACTCCACGATGGGCGCTCCGCACTCTGAGATCGCGGTTACGAGTACTCATTGATGGAACATCACATTTCATTCATATATGAAAAAGTTCATTACAACTGTTTCCTATACAACTACGGCTACTAGCTATCTATGCAGGGCTACTGGAGGTTTAGCTTGTCGGCTACCTGCTCCGCGATGGGGAGCCATCTCCGCTCCAGCAAGAACTCGCGTACTTGCTCATCCGAGCGGTGGCGGCTACCCCACCGCGACTTCCTCCACCGGGGGCCTTCGGGAAGTACGACTTCATGAAGGCCGGCCACTGCTTCGGGATTGACTTGGCCATGTGCTTCACGTAGGCGGCCGGTGCCCTGGCGCCTCACGAAGTCGATCCGCCAACGGTGCGATCTTGGGGCCGCCCGGTGCGGCACCGGGAGCCTCGCGACCGGGAGGGAAGCCTCCTCAAGGTTCTTCACCGGGCTCGGAGCGCCTCGCGGCCTTCGTTCAACACCGCAAAGATTTGTAGCGGGTTCGACGAGATCCCGTCGATGCAATTCTCAACTCCATGTGCTTCTCGCACTCGAAGGCGGCTCCTTGTAGTCGAGTTCAAGTACCCGGCGGGCTTCTCGCTCTCGGTAGAAGAGATTCTTCATGCCGATCTCCGAGCCCTTCGGGCCGCTCCACCGACCTTCGAGTTCCGCAACATCGGAACACACACAACGGGTCGAGCTTGATGACTCCTAACAAGTACCCGACAAGTCAAGAGACATACCTTTATTCTTGTTGCGGAGGCCCTTGTTCTTCCGCACCGGCTCGTCGCTCTTCGCCCGCAAGTCCATCACATCGTTGTGGTACTTGGGCGAAGGCGGCGGCGAGCTTTCGACCGCATGGCGGCCGCATGCTTCCTCGACTTCATGAGCCGCTCCTCCAGGGCTTCGCCCGCGCATGCGTCGCCGTAGCCTTGCGGTGCCATTCGACTTCTCGCGGGATCGCTCCGCGACGTCCCGCACAATACAAGTTCGGGTCAGGCGCGAGAGTACTCAACGAAAGGATTGACTACTCGGGAGGCAACGGCTACGTACCTTCATCCATCGTTCGGCTCGCCGCATCGCTCTCCAAGTGTCCGCGCCAACACCGGCGGTTCGACGAGATCGTCGGCAGCGGCCGATCCCACCACGGCTACTTGTCGTAGCCTCCGTCATTGGCGCCGAGCGGATAGGCTCCGCGTCTTGGATCTCCGGGGGACCGGGATCGCCACCTCCAGGGGCAACCCCCGGCGACGTGGCGCCCGCCTCCTCCTCGGCGGACTTCTCGACGTTTTCCCCCATGTGGCTCGGGGGGCTTCTACCGCAGCCTGCCCGGGAGCTTACGGTGTCAACTCCTCGCATGGGCACCCCGCGGGGGATGTCCCCCCCTTCGGTGCCGTCACCCAAGAACACGCGCATCGGTATCTACGACTACTCTTTTCTCGGGGGCTCTCGGCCTTCGGAGGAGCACTCACCTTCGACTACGACCGCCTACAGCCGGCGCTTCGGCGGGGGGGGCTCGGCCGCGGCTTGGGCTTCTGGAGCGGGCTCCTCGACGGGCGGTGCGGCCTTTTCTCGCCTCTCGTCGCCGTAGGCTCCTCTCCGTCCCGCCCAAGTCCGTGGATTTTTCTCGCACAAGTGTCCACGCAGGGTCGTCGGATAAAAACGACTACTACAATGAGTACTACTCATGAAGTTGTGGTACTTCACAAGTTCGGCCAGGACGATAGTCACGGCCGGAGCACCGAGGATGCGGCGATGTCAACCGCCCTCCACCCTGGGCGTTTCTTCCTCCGCCTCTCCCGACTACCGCCTCCTCCGCGCGCGGCGGCGGCGGCGAAGTTCTCTGCGCCCTCGCGGCTTCCACCTCTTCGGCGGCGGCGGTCGCGGGTACTCCGCTCCCTTCTGGGGCGGCGGGGGGGCGGCGCTCCGCCCGCGCCCCGGACTTCATCGACCGTGGGGGGGTGGACTTCGGCTTCCCGGCCCGGTTCCCCCCGTCGGCCACACGCCCTCATCGCCTTCCTCCACTGAGCTCCGCTGGGCGGCCTCTCCCGCACACAGGGATGACTACTCGTCAGCACCGTACTCGATCATTGGGTACTCGACTACTTCGCTCAAGATGACTTACCTCGGAGGCGTGGTCTCCGAGACCTTCATCTTCTTGGCTACCCGCTTCTTGGCGGGGTTGCGCGCTTCCTTGGCGGCGCGCAAGGCTAGCCTCCGGAGCTGGCGGAGGGTCCCGGATGAGAGGTACATGAGGCAAGCCCGGACGGCTAAACCTCGACCGCGACTCGGAAGCGGTCCCCGCAACGTCTCCTCGTCTTCTTCGTCATCGGAGGTATCCTCCACGATGACGGGATCGTCGTCGTCTCCGACTACTCGGCGCTCCTTCACCTTCTCCACCGTTGGGACCTCAATTCCGCTCGGTGGTGGCCGCGGCTCGAGACAAACCGCTTCACATCATCCTCGCGCAAAAGACACAAACGCGTCAGCACCCCCCGCTACAAGTGCCTACTACTCGACGAGGCGGGTACGGCTACTTACCTCGTGGGGCGCGCGGCGCAGAACTCCTCGACAGGGCACGCCGTGTACCCGCATGTCCTTGAAGATCCTCGACAACCTCTCGATGATGTCGTTGTCTTCAACTTCGCCCCCGCATCCGCGACGTGTCGTCGTCGCCGGTGTACTCGAGCCCATCGTATCCCGCGCCGACGGCGGCCGCCGGATCGGCGCTTCGGAACCGAAGGCCACATGTTCGGCCCTCGGTCCCGCATCCCGTGGTCTTGATGCGTGCCAGCAACTCCGGGAGCTGGATCCCCTCTTGCATGGTGGGTTCCGTGTTCCACCACTCTTGGTGCTTGGGCTGCCGTCCGCTCGGCTTCGGCCGCCTCTAGATGGTGGTTCGTGGTGTAGAACCACCTCGTCTTCCAATCCGTATTGGAGTCTACGAGCTTGTACGCCGGTGCACGCTTCGCCGGCATCTTCCCTCAAGCTGGATCCCGCCCCTCCGACTACTTCGGGGTTGGAGGCGCCGGGTCGCGGCTTCACGCGGAAGAGTTTCCGAAGAGAACCCAATGGGGCTTGATCCCCAAGAATGCTTCGCGAGAAATGGACGAAGACGGAGAGGTGTGGAATATTCGTTGGGGTTCAAGTTGAGGTACTCGATGCCATAGTACCTGAGAAGCCCCTTGAAGAAGTCACTCGCTGGGAGCGCAAGGCCACGCTCCACGAAGCGCGAGAACATCGGGATCTCGTCTTGTGCCTTCTCCATTGGATAGGGATCTCCTGCGACGGATCTCCACATATCGATCTCCTTCTCCCTGATGAACCCGTCGTTCAACGAGGGTCGCAAGTCTTCGGTCTTCACCTTCGACTTTTTCCACTCGCGGCTGGGCCGCCGCGGTGGAGATGTGGGCGGCGCCGCTCGGTGCGGCCGCGGCAGCTCTCGCATGGCTCCTCTTCTTCCCGCCGGCCTTCGACGTCTTCGACGGGGACGGCTTCATCCTCCAAGAACGGGGGGAGTCTTCACTCGCATCCGCCGGGGCTACCCTGCGACTTTCGGTGGCGATGCGCTTGGATCTACTACGGCGGCGCGCGCTCGCCGGAGTGGATCTACTTCAAGATTCAAGTGGCGAATGACTGTCACTCACTTGGGTGAAAAACCCTAAGGGTTTCGGCTTGTATTTATAAGCCAAAACGCCTCCGTAACGGGGGCGGCACGGATAAGTCCACGCGCGGCCGACTCGCCGGCCGCGTGTGACTCTTCGTATTCCACTAGTCGACGCGCCTCATCTCGGGGCTCGGCTACTTCTACTCGACTACCCGGGACGCGGCTAGTCTCAAGAGCATCTCGGACACATTCTCCAAGAAGACCCTTTTTGCATGTGGGCCCTTGACGTCGGTTTCTCTTCGAATTGGACTCAACTCCTTGTCTTGCGAGATTTAGCACTTTTCTGGTTCGGCCCTCGGAGTTTATCATCTTCTCGGGCTTGGTCCTTGGGCTCTTGGAGTCATGTTCACTTCATTGCTTGACTTGTATCGGGCTTCAAGGTCTTGTCATGTGGTGCTTAATGAACTTATCCCGGAAGTCTTGCTTTCAACGTTAAAACCTTGCGTAAACACTTAACTCCAAAACCGACATGCACAAGTGAACTTGTTATACCACGGGGGTTAGTACCAATGGATTAGATACAAAAGTCATGCCAACAAGAAGGTAAACTCATGGCTAGGTTGATGGATTTTCACCGTCAACATCCCCCCCATGCTTAAACCTTGCTCGTCCTCGAGTAAACCTTCGATGGATATCATCGTTGCTAAACAATGTTTAAACCTTGCCTTGATCATACACGAGAAAACACTGGCTCTCAAAAGTTTAATTCATTAAAGTTCCATAATGTACTAGCCTTCATCCCTACGGAGGGTAGATATTTAATTAAGCTTATCCCACAAGTATTAACATGCTCCCAAAATTTAAATAGATCTACAATTTTTTGAAATAAAAGAACGAGATAAAGAAAAGCTAAACCAAGTTCACAAATTTAAATCATCTTGTATATTGCTCATGAACTCTCATCTCACTTGTCTCTCAAGCCTATATATTCCTGCTCCTTTCCCTCTCATAACATATATGTGTGGTAGGCTTTATATGGAGCTTTGGGAAAGTTTAGTCCTAACAAGATGTTATAAATGAGGTGTTGTCAAAAACAAGACAAGCTTCTCATGGTCTTACGGAAATCGTCAAAAGGTCATTGGAAAATAATGTTAAATCAAGGAGGGAAAGAGAAAAATACACACACTTTAGATGAGTGGACATGTGCAAATGGCAAAGGGAGATCACGAGGCACAAAGTCCTCGTTATCGGATTGCACATGGTTGGAAAATGAGAATGGATCTTTTAAACTTGAAGCCTCGAATGCACTTTAGAGAACGGGGGAGTTCACTTTACATACTCATATTTTTCTCTTTCTCATATTTCTCATTCTTTTCTTTCTTTCTTTCTTTCTTTCTTTCTTTCTTTCTTTCTTTCTTTCTTTCTTTCTTTCATTCATTATATAAATATATATTTTTTCTCTTGTCATTCATTCATTTTTTGAGACTTTCACCTTGGAAGTCACGTACATCGCCTTTAAATTTTCTTTCAATCATCATTTTTTAAAAAAATACTCCCCTTTTAACTCTAAAACTGCACCTTACCTACCTCCTCCCCCATGCTTAGATGTTGCTCGTCCTCGAGCAAAGAGGCGATAAATAAGGTAGGTACGGAAATATTTTCCTTGGAGAGATACTTGAAATCTTCAATGTTGGCACCGTCTTGCAATCTTCCTTGAATGGATGATCCATTCTCAACGATAGGTTGTGGTCAGAGTCGCCCTGAAAGATGATATTTGGTTTTAAGGGTGGATATATGGCGAGGTTTGTGAGATCTCCAATGCGGGGATACACAAAGCACGGATAAAAGGCTAGCAAAAAGATAGATGCGCAAAAATGGAATGACCTGCTTCTTAGTCTCGGGCCAGAAAATCATGGCTTGCAATAACTCACTCAAAATAAATCTTGTACCTAAGGTTTATGCACTCAAATATATATTAGGCTTTGGATAGGTTGAGCAACACACAAGTGATATTTATGACAAAGTTAGCAATATTTTTTGAGCACAAAGACATCTTCCAATCTATTCATAACTTGAGAGCACGCAAAACACTATGGTCTTTATTTTTATCATAACCTCACGCTAAAGATTAAGCTAGTATTTAAATAATTTCAGATTTGTATTTTTAAGAGCACTAGGTTAAACATGCATAAAATCAATTACAAAGATAAACAAAGCGGCAATTACTATAATCATATATCATCATGGCACAAACTTTGTAACTTTACTAATGGTAAAAACTTGGTGGTGTCATTATTCATGATGAAAATAAAAACTAACACACACGCTGAAAATTAAACTAAAAACTAAAAATTAAAGTAAAGCTGAAAATACTACGCAACATAGGTGCAAACAAGCTGAAAATTAAAGAAAAAGGGGGTAAAGGAAAGATAACTAAAGTTCCTCCTCTCTCTAATCTTCCGCCGGTGGTTGATATTGATAGTCTTGGTTGTTGTACCCTTACTTGTAATAGGAATGCACCACTCCTCCTATGAATTGTCCGACGGTGCTAGGTGAAGGTGTCCAAGCATAGCGACGTTTGCATTCCCTTCACCCATTTGGTTTGCATTGGTTAGGATGGCTGCAATAATTTGCACGTTCACAGCGTATCCTCCAATGGTGGCCACATTTTGTTGTGGTTGAGGAAGGTGTGCATATGGCTCCACAAAGGCTACGTTGGGCACGCAAAAATGGTGGGGGTATGTCTGCACCACTCCCCCATGCTTGCATTGGTACACCAAGTAGTAATTTGGCGGCGCGGAATTTCTTCAAATGGTGGCACATAATTTTGTTGTGCACCTTCTTCTTGGGCCATAGAAGATCCTTCTCCTATAATCCTTCTCCTTTATTTTTTTCGCCGGCTAAGTTCCTCTAACCAATCTTCTTCCCCTCGGGAAAAAGTCTTAACCTTACTTCGAAAGGGACAATTCACCTAGGCCACTTTGAAGCCTCCTCTCTCATATCCACTTATATATTTGTCTTTCTTCATATACTCAAATCCTAGGGAAGTCTAGGGTAGGAGATGATTTGGGTTCCTTGTAATACCCGGTCTTAAAGAGATAGCCAACATGGAGAGGTAACACCTAGGAACCATATCTCACGAACTCAATGTTGCTTAACAACACCCTTTGGTTGATCATAGGTGAGTGGGGTCGATTGGGCACTTTTTGGCAAAAAGCCGGAAATGTGCGATTCAACTCCGTGTTGGTTATCTTTGTCTCTCTCGTTCTCCCAAAAATCCACTTGCACAAGTGACACACTTGGATGATGGGGTTCGGATAGTATTTGTTTGTTGATGGTCTCCTCAGCGATCATACTCCAAAAACCTTCCCATGTGCCTTCATGCACATCCACTTATTCGGAGCTCCCTTTTTGAAAATAGGAGACACTCGCCCATGGATCTACGATACTAGAACATGCAATCATTTTAATCATGAAAACCAATCTAATCTATCGGGGTTGTGTTGAATGGATCCAAGGAAGCATTGAGACCCTTACTCCCTTTACGACATGGTAGCTAACCTTAAGCATTAAAGTATTTCCAACACAAGATGATAGATAGATAATCCAACAAGTATGATTACATCTCAAGATCGATTGCAACCCATGGATGAAAGGAGATTACCTCATCAAGGTGCTAGAAATAGTATCATTGATCAAGGTTACCCTTCGAAAGCGGTGTCTTCCTTCTTCTCCACTTGTGGGCTCCCTCCAACGTAATGAGAGACTCGGCACTCCTTCATCAAGGGTATGCGCCATGGTCATGAAAATTTCCTGGGTGAATTCCTTGTGGGTGTTTGTCGACACTCCGTTAGAGAATTGCAGTGTCTGGTGTGACCCAATATGTGGAGGGCTTGGTCGTCGATGTCGACGTTCGCTACAAGCCTCTACTTAAGGCGAGCGAGCTTCTTCTCCTCCTCCTCCGTCATGATGACATACCCCTCGAATGCGCGGAGCGTATGGAGGTGGAGCGGATGATCGTGTCAAGTGGCGAGTTGGATGAGCGGCTCCTCCATATGTTATTGAAGTTTGGTAAACCTAATAAACGAGTTTCGTGCTTATTACCCTCATGCCACCAAGGAGAAGAGTGTGGTTTCTCCTCGACGGTGCGGTGTCCTCCTCCATACTCAGGGAGAGCTCGGAAGCAGTGCCACCTCGAAGAGGTTGATGCTTAGGCAGCGATGCTCCCTTCTTCTTTGGTGTAAGAAAAGGCTTGTAGTTTTCCTCCATGATTGCGACACTCTCCCTCACAAATATATGTCACGGGGTTTTTCACTGCAGAGTAACAAGGAAATACCTAAAATATTATTTTGGAGTCTGGACTTTGAGTGGATTAAGGGTGTGGATTTTTTGAGCTATCAAGCTTGGGAAGGTTGGCTATGTCTACGGAGGTTCTAGGCACACAAACTTGAACACACAAGCGAGGAAGGAGAGGGAAACTGCTGCGGAAAACGGGAGCGGGGGGCCTCCTTGGTAAGGAGGCGGCCGGCTGGACGGCCGGCCTGGGTGGCTGGTGCTCCCGCCTCGGCTTTCTTCCGACACGATCATTTTCACCTCTACAACTTTCTGCCCCGCATGCTCCACGAGTTGCCCAGCCCCAAACGCTCTCGTCCCACTCATTGGTCCTTAAAACGATGCTTCATGCCTTGAGTCATGTCCATGCTCCCTTGCTCCACTTGCTTCACATGCCACCATGAATTCCTGCAAAGTTTATGCTTGCTTCCCACCATGCTTGTCCTTTGCATGCGGACTTTGTGGACTTGGTGCATGCATGATTAACTCAAACTAGATTGCCTCCCTTTAAGTGTGTTTAAGGCTAAGCACTCCTCTAATTTCGAAATTTAAAAATATTTTTCAGAGCCATGCAAAGACTCAAGCATAAATTTAGAGAAGTTTTTAAACCATTAAAAACAAATGTAACTCAAAAATATTTTCCGACTACGTTGATATCGGTCTCATGCCAGGGGTATTGTTTGCCTTCATTAGTTGAGAACAAGCTTTTCACGGCTTGATCATGGGGGCATAGGTTTAGGTCCTAATTTTGATTAGATGAGAGAGATTTTGAATGAAATAAAATTAAATGAGGCTTAGAAAATTCTAATCTTTAGAGAAACCAAGGATATGGATTTTTAAACCAACCAAAAATCAAGTTTCTAGGTTCACGCGAGTCCTACCACATGCTGAAATTTAAATAACATCTAGATACAAGTCGTGGCTCTACTCGAGTGTTTTTAGCATGAAAAAACAAGTCAACCACAACATCATAAAGAGGATGAAAGGTTGAGTTAGGTTACGAAATTCTTTTTTTTTTGGTTTTGGTTTCTCGAAAAAGAAGCAAACAACATAGGATGGCTCATGTAAGGGTTTATGACAAAACAAAATATTCAACCAAGAATTATGTCTGCGATATTATTCAACCATTCTAAGTCTAATGTTTTGCGTACTAAAATTCAAAACTTAATTATATTTAAAAAGACTTGAAAAACCTGGAATCGGGTTGTCCTCCGTGCTTATTCTTGACTCGACGAAACGGGTTGCCTCCTTCTAGCTCTTCGTTTATAGTCCATGGCTAGACTTCTTCACTTGATTACTTCGGATCAACGCTCTTTGTGGGCGTTGCAATCTTGGGTACCCATAGCACCATCTTGGGCACGGGCTTCTTCTTTGGCTTAGTCAATTTTTTTGGTCTTCACGAAATTGGCTTTGTCCTTCGGTCTTGACGGATGCAACAACTTCCTTCATGTAGTGGCTCGGTATCTCAAACTCCGGTCCTTCGGTCGTGATCTTCATGGTCTCCCTAGTGTGATCCTCCATCTCTCCTGAATGAGTTTGAGTAGCCTTCGTCGTCTTGGGACCTTGGAGTTGTCTCGGATATTCTTCTTTGTTACCCATCGGGCGCCGTGGGGTGTCCCACTTGCGTCTCTAGCATCTTCATCATGATGAACACTTCGCATGTGAATCTTGCCTTGGTAGCCTTTAGGTGTTGAGCTTCTTTCTCATCCCCCATCTTCTCCATCCTCCTCTTGATCTTGAACGGCCTTCTGGCGTCTTGACTTGGAGGTGGTGATTCCCTTGGAGATTTTGACGGTCCTTCGACTTTGGCTTTTGGATCTAGGGTTTCCAACCCTTTAGCTTGTGTTGCACGTCACCTTTGCCTGTAAAGTTTTCCTGGATCATCCACAAAAAAAAGTTTGGGTTTCTTGGAGAGGTAGCCAACCATCTCCGGTTAGGGTTAGTGATAAAACAAAAATCTAACAAAAGAAAAATTAGGGTTAATCAAAACTAGATTAGATTGACTCTTTTTTTTTCTTTTTTGGGATGATCAAACATAAGGGGTAAAAAGAAAATTAAAAAGAGAAAAAACTGAAAAGATAAGTGATACTAGATTGGATCTTGATTGCTTGTTCCTGGCAACGGTGCCGGAAAAAGGGGCTTGTTGACGGTTAATAGTTGTATCAAAAGTTCGTTTAGACTTGCAAGTGGACAAGTCTCCCGTCGTAGTCAAAGGACCCTTCTTCCCTCGAGTGGTGAACCCAAGGTATCGAATCGAGTGGAACAATGTGCAACGCAAAGGATTCAATCTAGTAAAGCAAGGTAAGCTATCTTATGAAGACAAGTTATCTAATCTACTAACTCATAAAGAAAACACATCTAATCTAATCTACTAAAGGGGTAGCAAGAGAAAACAAAGAGATACTTAGATCTAGAGAGTCTAGATCATGCTTATGTTGTAGCTCCAAACAAGATAGATGAAGATAGAAAAGCGAATCTCATTAAAAGCATCTTTAAATCACCGTGGCCTTCCACCGGAGCTCACGAAAACGCCGAAAACGCTGAGACCCCCGTTCTGTCACAACGTATCCCTACTCATGCGCGCGGGTAGTCTAGGGCGAGTTCGATAGAACAAGTTGAAATCATGGCCGGTCGGTATGCACCTCTAGCCACCGCGGCTACAAGAGCACCTTTTATGTAATCTAGCTAGACTAGATCGTAGAAGAAGCAAAACCAAGAAGAAAACAAAATCTACGAGAAGACACTTAATCGCTAGAAATCGGATTCACTTACAAACTTCACCATGAATGATTACATGAACAAGATCACCACCGGGATCCTACCTCGATCTTGATCCTTGCTCGAACTCGCGACGTGGTCTTCCCGGCCGGAAATGGCTCCAAGAGTTACCGCCGGTTGTGTGGAGCCTAAGGACCACCCCGAGCACAGCCACCGGGTTCACCCCGTTTTTCCTAGTCCATGGCGCGGAGGCCGTCCTCCCCACGGACCTAGAATACGGGTCGCCCAGGGTTCGAGGCTACGACGAGGATGCCAACCAGCGAGCCCGCGAGGACTCGCCGGGACCGCCCGGATGAGGCACGCCTCGTGGCCTTGATGCACTCCGCGAGGTATCAACAGTCCCTCAGGCGCTACCAAGCACGCAAGATACGCCGACGGGACTTCAGCGAGGGGGATTTGGTCCTAAGGCTACGCCAAGACAACCGAGTACGCCACAAGCTATCGCCTCCATGGGAGGGACCCTACGTCGTGGTGAAGGTACTGAAGCCCGGCACGTACAAGCTAGCCAATGAGGACGGTGAAGAACTCACAAACGCTTGGAACATCCAACATCTACGTCGCTTCTACCCCTAGCTAGGATTTCCAAGCATTTTGTTGTAAAAATCACATGACCAACGGCCCAGTTGTTGGCAACTATGTAAACATCATAAGTCTAATGCAAAGGGCAACTCGGCTTTCCCCCGAAACCCAAGTTACCCTCGGGGGCTACTACGGGGGACATCCCCCCCAAAATGGTCCCATTTTCACGCAAAAACGAACCAACTCACGCGCGCTAAGTTTGTTCTCTACTCCGGCCTCGAGCAACGATTCGAACAGGGCGCAGGCAGCCTAGCGGAAGGAGCGTGCGAGCCAGAGATAGCCTACGCCTCCGCGAGGATACGACCCTTCTCTCTCGCCTCCAACCCAGCAGGCCACCTGCGAAAATCGAACTCCCCTAACTAGAATCTACTTAGGAAGAAGGAGAAACAAAAAGCGTAGTAAACAAAAGACTTCATTTCGCATCAACAAATGTTTACGGCGAAAATAACTTGTTTAGTTACAAGGGCCGCACGGCCAGCATACTGACACATAAAGCAAAAACGGGCCTAGCGCCCAGCTGTCTTCAGGCGGGAGGAGCAGCGGCGTCAACAGCGTCCAGGAAGAGGAACTCCTTGAAGGCCTCAGCGAGCGTCCCAGCGGCGTCGGCGGCAAGCGCATCCACACGCTCCATCGCCACCTTGTCCTCAACACCGTCGGGGACGACGTAACCCTCCGCCAGCGCCTCGAAGTTGACCTCGTAGTGGGACCGTACCACTCTGAGGGCCTTCTGGACGCCAAGATGAAGCGCCCGCGCATGCGCTCGGTGACATGGCCGCCAAGGGCGCGCAGGCGGCCGGCCGGGCCGAGCTTCCCCGCTCGCGCCTCGCCCTCCTCCACGGACGGCGAGTCTCGAGGGCCGCATTGCGCAGCTCCCGCAGCTCCCCGCCCGGAGGAGTTGTAGGAGGTCCGCAGCCGCCTCGACCCGCGCAGCCGCGTGCCCCAGCGCGGCGGCGCAAGCCTCGGAGTCGCCAAGACAAAAAGAGAAGTCGAAAAAGGGTGCGAACCCTCTTAAGGGAAAACTCAACAACACAGAGTCGAAAAGTGGCTTACCTTCGACTTGCTTCCGCTCTCCACCTCGAAGGCGCGACGCCCGCCCTCGACCGTCCGCTCGAGGCCCCCGATGGTCTCGCCTTGCTCCCCGGAGGGCCGGCTCCTAGCCCGCGCTCGTGATGCTGAGCACCATCGCTCGCCCATGACCTCGGAGAACTTGGCGTTCCGGTCCTCCGGCGACATCCGCGTCGCCTCGCGAGCGCGCGCGCTCCCCGCTCCGGGGGGCCAACCGAGCGCCGGCAAGGGCGGCCCTCGCTCTGCCGGAGCCGCCCCTCGCGCTCCTTGACGGCGCGCGCGCTCCCCGCAGGGAGCCGGTCCTCGGCAACCGGCGAGCGCCACGACCTTGGCGTCGAGGGCGGCCTTCAAGTCGTCGGCCTCCTTGACCCTTTGCTCGAGTGCGCGCGCCCGCTCCGCCCGCCGCCGCCGCGCGCGCATGCCCCCCTCGAGCGACGAGCGGAGCCCCCACCTCGCTGCGGACACCGGCCACCTCCGCCTCCCGCCTGGTCGCCCACGTGCGCATCTTCTCCAAGTCCGAGCGCGCGCCCCGCCGCAGCACCTCATCGCGGTCGATGAGGGCCGTGCGGACCCGCTCGAGGCTAGAGGGACGCGCCGGGTCTTGCCTTGTGCTCTCGTGGAGTTCATCGCGCAAGGCCATGGCCCGCACGCCAACCACCGTCCGAATCCCGAGGGCGTCGGCGAGCGCGTCGAAGGCGCCGCATCGCTCCCGTAGGGCCGGTGGAGCTCGGCGTTCACCTGATCGAAGGCGCCGTACTTCTCGCGGGCGTGGTGCTCGAGCTCCTGTCACCAACAAGTCAAGACCCATAAGCATCACGCCACGAAAAGTGCGCGCGGAAACGAGGGTAAAGGAGAAGCAAGCAGGAGCAACTCACCTGAAAGACGCGCCACGCGGGGCCGGCGTAGATCCTCAGCGCCTCGTTCAACACCCGGTTGAGCGCGGCGCCGTGGCTGCGGAGCTCTCCCCAGAGCTCCTGCTTCCCCTGGGCGTCGGCGAACGCGCGCGGGTCGCCGCCGACCCCCTCCACCCGGCGGAGTGGCCGGCGCGGGAAGACGAGGCCTCGGCACCATGCCCTCGGCCTCCCGCCACCATGTGGCCCTCGCGCCGCCCTCACGAGGGCCCCCCTCCCGGGGCTCTGGGGAGAGCGTGGGGAGGCTCGCCCACCGATCCCACCCCGGCGGCGGGGAGTCGTCGTCCGGGATCTCCACCACCACCGCCCGGGAGCCGCCGGCGGCGCGCCGCCCGCGCCGCCTCCGCCGGTGCCTCCTCTTGCGCCTCCGCGGCCGCGGGCGCCCCGACGCGCGCCGCGGCCCCCGCTTCCGGCCGCGCCTCCGCGACCGCGGCGCCCGGCCGCCCTCCTCGCCCACCGCCGCCCGCTCGCCTCCGCCGCGGCCGGCGCCGCGGACCGCGCCTCCATCGGGACGCCCACCGCGGGCCGCACTTCCCCCACGCCGCCGCCGCGCGGCCGCGTCTCCGCCACGACCGACGCCCGCCGCCCTCTTCGACGACCGCCGGCCGCGCCGCGGCGGGCTGATCCGCCGGCCGAGGCCTTGAGGCCTCGGCCGGCCTCGCGAGCTCTCGCCCGCCGCCGCCGTGCTCGCCCCCGCCCGCGGCGCCCTCGACGAGCGCCGCCGGGGTGGGAACGGACGCGTCCGCCCTCGCACCTTGGCCGGCGCGAGGGGAGGCACGGTTGGCACCACCCTGCACAAGCACAAGCAAAAAATCAGAACACCTGGGCACCAAAAAACCAAACCCCGTAGAAGAGCGAGCCCCTTACCTCGAAGAGGAGAAGGCGCGCTTCCTTTTCCTCGAGGCCTCGGCGGATGAGGCCGGCGCGGCCGACGCGCCAGACGCCGCGCCTCTTGACGTCTCCGCCACGCGCGCGGGCCCCGCCGCACGCGCGGGCGCCGCTTGCCGCGCGCGCCTCGCGCGCGCGCGCGCGCATCTCCGCGGCATGCGCCACCCCTGTTGTCGATTGCCCGGTGGCGGGCACCGCCGCGCCCGCCCCGTGCGGATGCCGCCCTTGCCGCCGGAGCCGGCTCCGGCGACGGGGGGTGCGGGCTCCCACCTATCGTAGGGGCCCCCCCCCCGCCTTCTTCCTCCTCGTCCTCCTCCGAGGACGAGTACTCCTCGGTCTCCGGCGAGGAGAGCCCCCGGCCGCTCGCGCCGCCGGTACTCCTCGCTCCGCCGCTCACGGCGCTCGCGGTGCCGCCTCGCGCGCTCCCTCTTGCGCGCCGCCCGCTCCTGCTCCCGTTGCTGCGCCGCCCGACCAAGCGCACGGGAGTCAAGGGTGGGCGGAACGGACTTCGTGGCGCCGAAGTTCACCAGCTGCATGCGAGAACGTCACAGGCGCGTCAGGGGGTAGGGGCAACATCAAAAACAAAAATAGGGCCAAGAATCATACTCACCGGCGGGCCGGTGGGAAGCATCTCGAGGTCCCATGGGGACCGATCCTGGCGCAGCATCCGGGTGTCGACGGCGTTCCGCGCCCGGGTGAGTGCATACCCCCGCTCGAGGGGGGTTGGGAGCATCCGCGACCTCGCCAGCGCGACGGGGTCCGCCTCCTCCGTCATCTCGTAGATGCAGAGCGGCCTCTCCATCGGAGGCACGACCCGCGGGGTGGTGAAGGAAGGCGAGGACGCCGCCGCGGTCGGCCCGCGCGTCGCCGTGGTCTTCGGGGCGGCCAGGAGCGAGTCCGGCCCGCCTCCGATGCCGAGCCGTGGACACCCCGTGGCCCCGGGGAGTTGGGCTTCTCCCGAGCACCGCACTAGTGTAGGGGGAGGCCGGGCTCGACGTTGCGCGGTAGAACCATCCCCGCTCCCGGGCCGGCGTTGTTCGTCGTCATGGTGCAGGGGATGTAGTCGTCCTTGAACTGCGCCCGCAGGGCGAGCGACATCCCGCCGGCGCGCACCACGCGGCGGGTCCTCTGCTCCGTCGTGGGCTGCGTGAAGAGCTCCGCGCGGAAGAGGTGTATCCAGAGCTCCCAATTGACTGGGATCCCTAGATACCCCTCGAAGACGCCCACGAACGTGGCCGCCTGCGAAATCGCGTTCGGCGCGAAGTTGTGCAACTCCACGCCGTAGCGGTGGCAGAGTGCCCGCACGAAGTGGCTCGCCGGCGCGGCGAAGCCGCGCTCATGGAAGCGGATGAAGCTCACCACGTAGCCCTCCAGCGGGTTGGGCGCGTGGTCCCCTGCCGGTGGCACGATCCACTCCGCCGGCCGGCCCTCCTCATTCGCCGCCAACTGGTCGGTGGAGACCAGCTCGCCAAGGGCCAGCCGGGTCACCGTCGACCGCCCCAGGCGTACGGGCCGAGGATCGTAAGGGGAGGAAGCGGCGCCATGAGAGAAGACAAGGGATGCGAGAGCGGAAGACAAGGAGAGGAAGAGGAGCTCTAATGGCGAAGGCGCGCGATGGCAAGAGCAGGACGAAGGCGAGAGCGCAGGGGGCTAAAATGGCGGAGCGCTAAGGTAAAAAACCGCCGTTTTTCCCTCCCCTCAGATTTATAAGCCGCGGGCGTGCTCTCCGGGGCGGACGTCCCGCGCGCATTAACTGCAGGGAATCTTTTCTCTCGCCGACGGGCGGGCCCCACCACGACCGTGGCGGCCACGCCACCGCGAACAGGCCATCATCACGGCGAAGAATAGCAGGGACCGTGGCGGGCGGTCACATCCGCCTGCCCACGCCGCCCACTACGCGCGCGCGCGGCCGCGGCGCCTAAAAGCGCGCCCGCGACGCAAAACCGCAGCCTCTACTGTGGAGCATTTAATGGCCCGGTTCCTTACAAAGTAAGGAGAACCCTCGAGCGGCACGAGCTCCTGGCTCGGGAAAACTTCAACCCTCGAAAGGGTACAAGCGTGAGAAGGTCGCCTCGGGGCCCGTTTGAAACAAAACAGGCACCGCAAAGCACCCATGCCACGCTGTATTACTGATCAGCGCCTCGAGGGCTGGCTCGCCCAGGCCCCTCGAAGGATCGCAGATGCCAGGCCGGGAGCGCTTAGCCGCCGCCCCGCACCACTTTACTGATCAGCGCCTCGAGGGCTGGCTCGCCCAGGCCCCTCGATGGTCGCAGATGCAAAGACGGGGCCGCCCAGGCGCCACCCCGCACGGCCCTACTGATCAGGGGTTCGAAGCCTGACCCTCGACGGGTTCGAACAGGTGCCCCAGATCACCGGAGTCAGGGACGACGAGGGAACGCGCATTCGAGCCGTTCCTCGAGCCCGCCAGCTCGAGGGTGCCCCACATGTCGTGTTCGAGAGCCAGCGAGGGCAGCTAGACGGGGGATCCCACCGAGGGAGAGCTTCCGCGCCCTCGGTCCCTAGCGAACAGGACCGAGCCCCACCTAGCAAACCCACGCAAGCGCTTCAATGGACGTGTCTCTGGACCATGCAGCCTACCCTTATCGAACAGGGCATGGGCGTCCACTCGAACCACCCACTAACAGCTCAACGAGGAATCCGCAATTCGCGACCCGATCGATGGGAGTTGCGGAAACCTCACCCTCCATCCCGCGGAGGGACGGCGAGGGCGCGTTAAAAGACAAGTCGTAAAGCTCTACCCGATCGCCTTGAATGGGCCCAGGCTCGGGGGCTTGACGCACGGCTACACCTCCCCGGATTGCACCCGCCGGGGATAACGCCGCAGCCGCGTGCGTCACCGAAGCCGGGCCGAGACATTGCCGACGCCGGTTGAAACATGTACCACGCCCTTCGTCCAAGTCTCGCGGTCAACCCCTACAGGAGCGCCCATGCTCCTGCAGGGCTTCGGGGGCTAGACCCGCGAGTCCGCTGACGCGGCCCCACGGAAAGCGTTCGCAAAACCAGGAGGGAAGAACGTCCTATCAGTAGGTTCCAGCATCTTTGGGAGCCTCAATGGCAAACCCACAGATGCTCGGGGGCTACTGTCGGAGACAGCCCTAGGGGTCCCCTTAAACAACTAGGGAACCCCCACTTAAAACCCGCAACAAAGCCAAAGCCAAGCACGCCTTACTTAACCATGCAGGACATGGCCGACGCCGCGAAGGCCCCAGCGGCCCACCAGGCGGCCCACTCGAAGATCCCCTCGAGCAGGCTTCGCCTCACTCGAGGGCGCGTGCCTCCCTCGGGTGGGTTCCGCCCCGTTCGAGGGGGTGCGCTTACCTCGAGCAGGCTCCGCCCTCGCTCGAGGGTCCGCTCCGCCCTCGAACGGGGTCCGCCTCGCTCGAGGGCATCCGCGCGCGTGCGCCCTCGCTCCCGTACGCGGGCATTTAATGCCCCGACATCGGCGGGCGGCGCCATCATGCGCTCGGGGCTCGCGTCCCGGTGCCACCGCACCAACTCCCCAGAGGGAGCCCATCCCCATCACCGTGGGGGGGGGGGGGCGTGCGGCACGGCCGGTGCCGGTCCGTGACGCCGTGCCGCTCGCTCCGAGACGGCTAGCGCGCCGAGCCCTCGAAGGGGGGCCACCGCACCCCTCTTTTGCTTTCTTGTGACCTTACGGGGTTAGGGGTGGAGGTGCTAGGCCGGTGGGACGCCATCCCCGCCACCGCGCGCATGGCCGCCGCCCCCGCGCGTACGGGTGCACGCCAGGCGCTGTGGTAACAACTCCAGCACTGTGGAGCGTGCGGGAACGGGACGCCACCTTACCTGCTGCTGTGCCTCGTACGGACCGACGTCAGCAACTCCCTCGAGCCTATCTGAAGACATCACAGCCGTTCACCGCCCTTCTACCCTCGAGGCCGCCACCGCTCGGCACAAGATACGCCATGATGGCCGGATCGCCGCAACGATCGCCGGGCGGCCGCCTACTCTACAAAGATAGCACATCACGCTCCCTCACGTAGCTAAATAGCGCAGTGCGCATGTGATTCGCTCTCTCCTTGGTCTATAAAAGGAGGACGAACCCCCTTGCCGCAGGGGACACACACAGACAGAACACACACGAACTACACGACCCAACACAACACGAGACAGGCTGCGCCACACACTTGCTCTCCAATTCTCCCACAACATCTTCAGCCACTACTCCAGGGACTTGGAGGCCACGCTTCCTCTCCCGCCTTGCTTGTAGCAGCCCCACTACAGGCACCCCCGGTGCTGAGCAATATAGTGCCTTGAGCACACCACTGCTGGACGTACGACCCCTCGGCCGGAACCAGGATAAAACTCTGTGTCTCTTATTGCTTAGCATCGACCATTGAGGGATAGACCTTAGCGCTTATTACTGGTTAGTGTCGGGACCACATTCCGCACCGACACGAATCTCACAGTCTCACGGTTCCCGAATTCGCCACATTCCAGTCGTCCTGAAACAAAATAGACTTGCAATACGATGCCGATTCAGCGATTACTTCGCATAACATTAGAAAGTCAGTGAATCTCGTGACAACAACAAAACACCATCGTAAGCTTTCCTTCGTCACGAAACAGAATGTTGACTCTGTGATATACTCACGAATATATTCACGAATTCAGCAATTCTGACGCTTTGAGGGTGAAAGGTTTTTGCCTAATTCCCCAACACTAGCCCCTCGGGGAAGCGGGTTGACTCCGATGATCCGTTTCCACAAGTAATGTTCCGAATTTCGGTAAAAAATGTCACCCTCGGAACGTCGGAGTGGACACGCGTCACCCTGAAAATGTGTAATGGTCATATCGAGGCGGTTTCTTAGATCTACCCCCCTCTTCCTATAAATAGAGGGTAGGCGTGATAACTTTGTTTCACCGTTCCACTTCTTTCTTATTTTAAAGTATTCTTCGAGAAAAGCTCTTCACTTTAGAACACCTGAAGTTCGGCGATTTTCTGCTTCTGAAGGTATTATTTTCTTCTGCCTTAAACGTTTCGGTTATTAAGCATCCATTTCGTAGTTTTTGTTTCTTGTAAGTTAGTATGATTTTGATGTTTATATTTCTTACGGAAGGTGGCTCGTACTAAAACTACTGCTAGACCCATGACTTCGGAAGAATTGGTTGCTGCTGGTGTTCCGCCAACTAGAAAAGAAATTCGCGATTCTGAGAACGTTCAGTCTCGTACAGATGATCCGGCTACTGAAACCGTTCAGGATTCCGGGAGTCGTGAAGACGAGAAAATAAGATCCGAGAACAAATCTGGTGGCGAGGAGGATCTCTCCAACGTCGAAGCTGATCCAGTGAACTTGTCACTTTGAGGAGTAAATCTTATCCCTCAGCCTTTGTGTTTGGCGAGTCGAAGGTTACAGCTGGTCTTATTAAGGAATACGACGAATTCAGATTTTCCCTATCGGTGATGCACGTCCCCCTCTGGTGAACAAGTCCCTACTCCCGAAGCAAATGAAGTCATTGTTTTCAGGGATTTTTTACCTGTGGACTCATATTCCCCTGTGATCCTATTTTGCTTTCCATTCTTGAGAAGTTCTCTATGAAAATGCATCAGCTGACACCGAACTCCTTTCTGGAACTTTCAAAGTTCTTCTGGATCATGTATACTTTCAGGTGTACCTTCGGTGCTGATATCTTTGCTAGTTTGTTCGAGCTTGTGATTGAGAAAGATATTCTAAAGCTTGATGATGGGAAGTACTATGATGCGCACTACGAGTGTTGCACTTTTAACACTTGAAGACAGAATTCATGAAAAGGCCTTAACCGAATTCAGCTTGCACCCTGCAGCAAAACCAACTTCTCTAAAGATTGGAGCTCATACTGGTTCTATGTGAAGGTTGACATGTCTAAGGTTTCTGGCTACAGTGGGCCAGCTTACCCCTTCTATTCGCTTATGGAACCAATGACCGAATCCTGCACTACTTCGTATAACAAACACGATGTGGGTTTCGAAGGCTGCGAAAGTGCTTTCTTGCTGGCCAACACTATTCTCGGTGGTCGCGATGTTATTAAAGAATTTGTTGCAGCCGAAGTTTGGCCAATATCAGATGGCTGGCAACTTGCTAATATTGTTTTCTTGGATGTGGACTGGTCGTCGCAGCAGGTGCCTTTCCTAGGTTCAATTTACGACTGAAGGAAGGCCAAAGTCTTGAAGACTTTATTGCCAAAGTCGAAGGAAAGGTTGATGCCATGTTTGGCGAATTGACTCATAATGAGTACAAATCTTTCAAAGCTCTTGTGAAACACAAGAGAAGAGTGAATTGTGTGTTTTTGGAGCTTGGC
The DNA here is from genome assembly GCA_947561735.1 of Cenchrus americanus. Lineage (NCBI taxonomy): Eukaryota > Viridiplantae > Streptophyta > Magnoliopsida > Poales > Poaceae > Cenchrus > Cenchrus americanus. The sequence continues at coordinate 81,998,145 of OX387240.1, forward strand.
ACTGAGACCGCACTTCGCTCCCGCCCTCCAGGCATGGACAAGAAGGTTCCGGCTGTTGCTATGGCTATCTGCTCGGCCGCTCCACCCAAGGCTCCAAGGAAGAAAGCTTCGAAGAAAGGGAAAGGAATGAGAGAAGCTGGCGACATTTCTTCTTCCACTATTCGTCCTGAGAAGACCAAGTCCCTGGACTCTAGCAAGTGGAAACGCAAGGCTTCTGACGATATTTCTGATGCTGAGGTTCAGGCGGCTTCGAGTCTTGATCAGCTGGGCCAGAAGAAAGCTAAGAAGGCTGTTAAGAAGATTGCGGTTGCTACAATTCAGCGTGGTCCTTCGGCCTTCTCAGATGACGAGATGACTGACAAACCTCGCCCAACAGGTTTCTCTTCTTGTTTATGTGTGACTTGAGACTCAGTGTTCGTCGTAGTTATACCCCAAGTTCTGAGAATGAATTTGTCGATGTTGAAACTTTTTCAGATGATGTTCTCTCGTTGACGCGTTAATGTTTGTATCAAAGTTCGTTCGTGACTCGCAAGCGTACAAGTCTCCCATCGTAGTCAAGGGACCCTTCTTCCCTCGAGTGGTGAACCCAAGGTATCGAATCCGTGGAACAAATGTGTGACGCAAGAATTAATCTATTAAAGCCAAGTAATCTTCAATAATCGATAAAAGACCTAATGCATCTAAGTAAAAGACACAAAACGAATCTAATCTACTAAAAACCGAGAAAACAAAGTAAGATTGGGTAGATAAACCGATCTAGAGGGATCGGGGTAAGCCTTTCGTTGAAGTTCCAAGCAAAAGAAGAAGTAGCAAATCGAATCTTAATAAAAGCCTCTTTAAATCGTGGTTTCCCGTCCAAATCCGAAAACATCCGCCTTTCGAGACCCCCGTTCGTCACAACGTATCCCTATTCATGCGGGGAGCTTAGGGCGAGTCAAAAGACAAGTCGAGATTCTTTCGGAGGATCCGCGTGTACCTCTAGCCACCGCGGCTACAAGAACACCCTATGTAATCTATCTCGAGAATAGAATTGGAATAAGCAAAGCCGATCGAAAAACGAAATCTTCGAGGAAACACTTGATCGCCGGGAAAAGATTCAACTTGATAATTCAACTATAACAATGATACATACACAAGATCACCACCGGGATCCTTCCTTGATCTTGCTTCTAGCTCCGGAACTCCGACGTGGTCTTCCTTGCAAGGTTCCCACTTCGGCTAGGGAAACCCTAGTCAACTAGCTCGACCCTCTCCTCTCCTAGATGATGTCCCTCTCTTCTCTCCTTCTCGGCGGCCGAAGACGAAATCTTCTCCGCGTGGCTCTCGGTCGGGGGACTATAAATAGCCCGATCGCCAGCTAGGGGCAAAGGACGTCGCATTTGGGCCCTAAATGGGCACCGGGCCGACCGGACGGGCCGGCCGGCCCGGGCCCATTTAGGCCCGCCCCCGCGGGCTCCTTTGCCCGAGGTCGGTTCCCTTGCTTCCCGGATGCTTCCCCCTTCGCATGTAGGTCCATGTCGTCGGTTTCTCTCCGAATTGGACTCAACTCCTTGTCTTGCAAGCTTCGAAGCACTTTTCCCCGGTCGTGTCCCCGGAGTTTGTTGTCTTCTCGGATCGAGTCCCCGCTTCTTGGAGTTAGTTTTGCTTCATTGCATGACTTGTTCGGGGCTTCAAGGTCTTGTCATGAGGTGCTTGATGAACTTATCCCGAAAGTCTTGCATTCAACACTAAATCCCTGCATAAACATTAAACTCCAAAAACGACATGCACACGTGAACTTGTTATACCACGGGGGTTAGTACCAATGGATAAGGTATAAAATTCATGCCAACACCGAAGGTAAACTCATGGCTAGGTTGACGGATTTTCACCGTCAACATCTCCCCCATGCTTAAACCTTGCTCGTCCTCGAGTAAGCCTTCGATGAATATCATCATTGCTAAACGATGTTTAAACTTTGCATTTGATTACACATGAGAAAACATAATGCTCTCAAAATTTTAATTCATTAAAGTTCCATAATGTACTAGCCTTCATCTCCACGGAGGGTGGATTCTTATTAAGCTTATCCCACAAGTATTAACATGCTCACAAAGTTTTAAATGGATCTCGAATTTTTGAAATGAAGAACGAGATAAGAAAAGCTAAACCAAATTCACAAATTTAAATCATCTCATGTATTGCTCATAAACTCTCATCTCACTTGTCTCTCAAGCCTATATATTCTACTCCTTTCCCTCTCATATGTATGTAGTAGGCTTTATATGGAGCTTTTGGGAAAGTTTAGTCCTAACAAGAATTTATAAATGAGGTGTTGTCAAAACAAGACAAGCTTCTCATGGTCTTACCGAGACTCGTCAAAAAGGTCATTGGAAAATAATGTTAAATCAAGGAGGGGAAAGAGAAAAATACACACACTTTAGATGAGTGGACATGTGCAAATGGCAAAGAGTGATCCCGAGGCACAAAGAAAGTCCTCGTTATCGGATTGCACATGGTTGGAAAATTGAGAATGGATCTTTTTATCTTGAAGCCTTGAATGCACTCTTAGAGAACCGGGGAGTTCACTTTACGCACAAATATATATTTTTTTTTCTTCTCTTTCTTATATTTCTCATTCTTTTCTTTCTTTCTTATATATATATATATTTTTTTTCTTTCTTCACCTTGGAAGTCATGTACATCGCCGAATTTTTTTTTTCTTTCATCATTATATATATTTTTTTAAAATACTCCCTTTTGAACTCTAAGGCAGCACCGTACCTACCTCCTCCCCCATGCTTAGACGTTGCTCGTCCTCGAGCAAAGAGGCGAAAAATAAGGTAGGTACCGGAGATATTTTCCTTGGAGAGATACTTGAAATCTTCAACGTTGGCACCGTCTTGCGATCTTCCTTGAATTGATGATCCATTCTCAATGATAGGTTGTGGTCAATGAGGTAATCACAAAAAATGATATTTGGTTTAAGGGTGGATATCCGGCGAAGTTTGTGAGACCACCGATGCGGGGATACACAATGCACGGATAAAAGGCTAGCAAAAAGATAGATACGCAAAAACGGAATGACCAACTTCTTAGTCTCGGGCCGCAGAAATCATGGCCTGCAATAACTCACTCAAAAATAAATCTTGTACACTAAGGTTTACGCACTCAAATATATATAAGGCTTTGGATAGGTTGAGCAACACACAAGTGATATTTGTGACAAGGTTAGCAATATTTTTGAGCATAAAAGACATCTTCAATCCATTCATAACTTGAGAGCACGTAAAACACTATGGGTCTTTATTTTAATCATAACCTCCGCTGAAAATTAAGCTAGCATTTAAATAAATTCAGATCTGTATTTTTAAGAGAGCACTAGCTTAAACATGCATAAATCAACTACAAAGATGAACAAAGCTGCAATTTTAATCATATATCAACATGGCACAAATTTTGTAACTTTTCCAATGATAAAAATCAAGGTGGTGACTTTATTAAAGGTGATATCAAGCTGAAATACACACTGAAAATAAACATAACAAGCTTGCTGAAATTTAAATAAAAACAGAAAAATACTACGCAAACACATAAGAGCAAAAGCTGAAAATTACAGAGAAAAAGAAAAGAAGAGAAAACTAAAGTTCCTTAAGTCTTCTAATCCTCCGCCGGTGGTTGATGTTGATAGTCTTGATAATAATAGCCTTGCTCATAATATGAATGAACGCTTCCTCCGTCGAATTGATTTGGCTCAACAAGGTGAAGGCGACCAAGTTCAAAGGCAATATTTGCGTTGCCTTCACCGAGTTGAGCTGCGTTGGATTGGATGGCTGCGATATTTTGAGCATTTCTTGCAGCGTATCCTCCAATAATAGCCATGCTTTGTTGTGGTTGGGGATGATGAGCGTAGGCCTCCGCGGAGTTAACGTTGGGCACAACGTAATTTTGAGGGGGTACCGGTGCACCACCCCCCCCATGCTTGTTGTTGAGACCCTCCGTAATAACTAGGCGGAGGAGGAACCCCGCCGGATGGTTGCACATTGGGTTGTGCTCCACCCTCTTGTGCGGAGGATGTTCCCTCTTCTACGATCCTTCCTCTTTTGTTCTTCCTTGCAGGGACAAGTATTCCCTCTTCCAACCAATCTTCCCTTCCTTCGGTGAAAAGCCTAAGCCTCTCATCCGAAGAGGGAGGTTCACAATGGCCAATCGGTAACCTCTTCTCTCATCTCCACTAATGTACTTGCCTTGCCGCAAGTACTCAAAACCGAGAGAGGTACCGCGCAAAAGGTGAGCGGGGTTTCTTGCGATCCCCGGTCGCAAGGAAAAGGCCAACATGGAGAGGTAACACCCCGAACCAATATCACTAGCCCCCGATGTTGCTTCACAACACCAACGGTTGATCATGAGGTAAGAGGGGTCAATTGGCTGCCCGGCAATCAAAGCCGAGTATAGCCAATTTAACTCCGTGTCGGTCACCTTTGTTTCCCTCATCCTCCCCAATACCCTCTTGCACATCCAAGAGTGAAATATCCGGATAATGGGGTTGCGGATGCTTTTGCGTTGTTGATGGGCATCTCCGGAGATCATGCCCCAAAATTCCGCCAACATGCCGGGAGGCACGTCGACTTTCTCCGAGCGCCCTTGTGGAATCCAAGCAGCTCCCTTACGTGCTCGTAGGGAACCACTTGTTGGATTCCCTCCAAACGGAATGACAAGCATTGCACTCCATCATCATCAACGATGGGTGCCATAGTCATTAAAATTTCCAAGGTGTAACCCAAGTGGGTGTCCACCGAGATTCCGTTGGAGAATTGAATCCACCCGAGGTGCCCCAACATGTAGTTTATGTCGGTGCGAAAACCCAAGGTGTGGAGTGCTTGGTCGTCGATCTCGACGTTTGGCACAAGCCTCTTCTCAAGATTGGCGAGCCTATCCTCCTCCTCCGCCGACATGATGATGAAGCCGTACGAAGATTGTGTCGGGGTGTAAGGAGGTGGTGCGGTTGAGCGAGTCGATCGTCGTGGTGGCGCGGGCTGCTCCTCCGTGTGCCCACGAGGTTCGGTGAACCTCATGGAAGTGCTTCTTGCAGCCCTCATCCCACCAAGGAGGAGAGCGTCGTTCCTCCTCGGTGGTGCCGTGTCCGTCTCCATGCTCCGGGAGACTCGGAAACCGAGTGCCTCCTCGAAGACGTGGTTGATGACGGCTTCGACGACGACGAACTCTTCTTCTTAGAGAAGAGACTTGTGGTCTTCTTCCACATGCTTGCTGCACTCTCTCTTCAACTAAAAATCCGGGTTGCAACCGGTAAACTAGACACTTAAACTCTTTGCCTCGGATGTGGACTTTGAGTGGATTAGGGAGGTGGATTTTTTTCTTGAGCTCTCAAGCTTGGGTGGTTGGCTAAGTCTACGGAGGTTCTGAGCACACAAACTTGAACACACAAACAAGGGAAGGAGAGGGAAGCTTGCCTCGCAGAAGACGGGCGCCGGGGGCACCATTTATAGGGCAGGCCGGCCGGCCTAGGCCGGCCGGCCCAGGGCTCCAACGGCTCCTCCTCGGTGCGTCTTTCTCCCAGCACGATCATTTCGCCTCTCGCAACTTTCCCCGCCCGCGTGCTCCACAAGTTGCACCGCCCAAACGCTCTCGTCCACTCCTTTTCTTGAATTATTGGTCCTCCCACTTGATGCTCCATGCTTTGGGTCATGTCCATGCTCCCTAGCTCCACTTGCTTCACATGCCACCATTGAAATCCTGCAAAGTTGATGCTTGCTGCCCACCATGCTTGTCCTTTGCATGTGGAGTGGGTGAAAGTTGATAAAAGGGAATCCAATGGTGCATGCATGATTAATTCAAACTTCATTGCCTCCATTTAGGTGTGTTTAAGGTTAAGCACTCCTCTAATTCGAATTTTAAAATATTTTGCAGAGCCATGCAAGAGCTTGAGCATAATTTTAGAGAAGTTTTTAAACCATTAAAAACAGATGTAAGTCGAAAATATTTTTCGACTACGTCGATTTTGGTCTTACCGGTAAAGTCTCGCTTTCATCGGTTGAGAGCGAACGTTTTCCCGGCTTGATCATGGGGGCATAGGTTTAGGTTCTAATTTTGGCTAAATAAGAAAGATTTTGAATAAAACAAAATTAGAATGGGCTTAGAAAAATTCTAATCCTAGAGAAACCAAGGGTAAAGATTTTTAAGATCAACCAAAAGCTTTGATTTCTAGGTTCACGCGAGTCCTACCACGTGCTGAATTTTTATAACACTTGAATATAAATCGTGGCTCTACTCGTGTGGTTTTAGCATGAAAAATAAGCCAACCTCAGCACCATAATGAGGGTGAAAGGTTGAGCTAAGGTTCTGAAATTATTTGGTTGAGGGGTTTCTCGAAAAGAAAAGAATCAATCAAGCACATAGGAGGGTTCATGCAAAGGGTTTATGATAAAGCAAACATTCAATCAAGAATTATGTCTCTAATATTGTTCAACCACTTCTAAGTCTAATGTCTTTGCGTAGTAAAACTCAAAAACTAAATTATTAAAAATACTCGAAAAACCTGGAATCGGGTTGTCCTCCCGTAGCTTATTCTTGACTTGACTTGACGAAACGGGTTGCCTCCCGCCTAGCGCTTCGTTTATAGTCTATAGCTAGACTTCTTCACTTGATTACTCCGGATCAACGCTCTTTGCGGGCGTTGCAATCTTGGGTATCCACTTCCGCACCATCTTGGGCGCGGGCTTGTCTTTTGGCTTGGTCGGCTTAGTCATTTTTTTGGTCTTCACGGCGGCTTCTCTTCCTTTGTCTTGACGGATGCAACACCTTCTTTAATTTTCGCTTACGTTCACTTTTTTCGGCTCCTTCTTCTTTTTCAGCCCCTCCGTTTGTTTTGGTTCTATCTTCACTCCAATCATGTTGCATGCCTCAATCCTTGGACGGAACTTGAAGGAACTCCTTTCTCCGTTGATATCGAACATGATCTCCCCCTTGCCAACATCAATAGTTGCTCCCACGGTCTTGAGGAACGGCCTCCCTAGGATGAGCGGCGGCTTCTCCCTCTCTCCCATCTCAAGCACAACGAAGTCGACGGGGATGAAGTGGTGTCCAATCTTCACGGGTACATCTTCGAGCAATGCCCAAGGGATAGCGAATGGAGTTGTCATCCAGCCTCCAAACATATTCCCGTAGGCTCCATCGTAGGCGTAACTTCTCGAACACATCCCTCGGCATGACACTCACACTAGCTCCAAGGTCGCATAACGCCTTCTCGAAGTTGAAAGAACCAACCGAACATGGAATTGTAGGGCACCCGGGGTCTTTTTGCTTCTCCAGCCCATAAGCAATAGCCGCACTACACTCCTCGGACATCTTGACATGATCTACCCCGAGTGTTGCTATCTCATATTTATTTGCAAGTATGTCTTTAAAGTAACGAGAATACGTAGGTACTTGTAGGGCATCTAGTAACGGCATGTTGATGCTAAGTCTACGCACAACTTCCACAAACTTCTCAAAGTGGTTGTCAAGTTTACCTCGGAAGTAGCGTGGCTTGAGTTGCGGTATCCTCGTGTCATCTTCCGCATCTCAAATTCGGGTTCCTCGGTGACGATCCCCGTAACCTTCTCTTTAGCGGCCTCCTTCCACCTCGGTGGACGGTTTCGGCTTTCTTGCTCCCGCGGTACGTTCCGGATCTTCGGTCTCCTTCCCCGAACGTGTTTGAATGGCCTTCGCCGATTCGGGACATTTGGGTTGTCCCGAAGCTTCCCTTCATCATTAGTTAGGCGCCCCGCAAGTTGTCCAACTTGCGTCTCGAGCATCTTCATCATGTTGAGTACTTGATGATTGGAACTTCCGACCTCCGTCACTTTGCTATCGATGTTCTCCAACACCTTGTCTATGGTCTTGAACTTGGTGACGGTGTCCTTGTTGATCTTAGCTTGCTCATCCATGAACTCCTTCAATTGTATCCGAAGTGGAACCGCGTTAGGAATAGATGAGCTTGCATTAAATTGAGGCCTACCTTGCCCGTAGCGGAAGTTCGGCAATTCTCCCTTCCTCATGTAGTCGAGCACTTTGGCTTCCTCCGGACAATCTTTGCGGACATGGCCATACTCTCCACATTCTTCGCATGTGGACCTTGCTTCGGCGGCCTTCAAGTCTTGAGCCTCTTTCTTTTCTATCTCCATCTTCTCCAACCTCCTCATGAGCGAGTCGATCTTGCCTTCAAGTATGTCTTCCTTCTCCACTTGCAAGACTCCTTTGACGTTCCCCATAGGTTGAGCCGGTGTAGGCGCCCCGATGACGCCCACGTGTCATTATCCGCGACCTTCTTGAATAGCGTGAAAGCTTCCGTCGGTGTAAGCTCGATGATAGATCCTCCCGCCGATGCATCGATGATCGTCCTTGACGCCATGGTGAGTCCTTGATAGAACTTTTGCACGAGGTCTTCTTTCGGGAACTTGTGATGTGGAACCGCCCGGTGTACTCGTTGAAGCGCTCGAATGCCTCCGAGATAGTTTCGTAGGATATTGAACAAAGGTGGCAATCTTATTACGCAAGCTTTGAGTTTTACCCGGTGAGTAGTATTCCTTCATGAAAGCCTTCATCAACGTGTTCCAATTTTGCACCGTCTCCGCCGGTTGAGAGTGGAACCATTGCAACGCCTTCCCGAGTAGTGAAAACGGAAAAAGCCTTGCCCTCATTTGATCTTGAGTCACCCCCTCCATATTGAAAGTCTGACATAGTTGAATGAATGCTTGGAGGTGAAGGTTCGGATCCTCTTTGCCGGTGAAGGGTGAATGTTGCACCATGCGGATTGTTGAGGTCTTGATCTCGAACGGTCTTCCGATCTCGTCGAGGTTCAAGATTGGTAGGTCGATGATGTCTGGGGTGCATAGCTCCCCAATCTTGCGTTCTTCCGGTGGTTGGTCACCCATCGGTGGACGTCGGTTCTCCCGCGGACTTTGAGGTGGTGAATTCTCCGGAGATTCCCCGCGATCCTTCGTCTTCCGACTCGGAATCTACAAAATCCAACTTTTTAGCTTGATGTGCTTCGCGTCTCCTTAGCCCTCGTAAAGTTTTTCCGGATCATCCACAAAATTATTGGGTTTGTTGGAGAGGTAGCCGTCCATCTCCCGTTAGGGTTAGCAATAAACAAAATATGCAAAAGAAACTAGAAAACAAAACAAATCTATAAAGACTAGAGTTAGACAAACTAGATTAGATGTATTTTGAGGATGATCAAAATTTATTAGATGCAAAAATAAAATAAAATCAGTACTGAAAATTACAAAAAAAGCAATAAAAAATCAAATCTTGATCACTTGTTCCCCGGCAACGGCGCCGAAAAAGGGGCTTGTTGACGGTTAATGTTTGTATCAAAGTTCGTTCGTGACTCGCAAGCGTACAAGTCTCCCATCGTAGTCAAGGGACCCTTCTTCCCTCGAGTGGTGAACCCAAGGTATCGAATCCGTGGAACAAATGTGTGACGCAAGAATTAATCTATTAAAGCCAAGTAATCTTCAATAATCGATAAAAGACCTAATGCATCTAAGTAAAAGACACAAAACGAATCTAATCTACTAAAAACCGGAGAAAACAAAGTAAGATTGGGTAGATAAACCGATCTAGAGGGATCGGGGTAAGCCTTTCGTTGAAGTTCCAAGCAAAAGAAGAAGTAGCAAATCGAATCTTAATAAAAGCCTCTTTAAATCGTGGTTTCCCGTCCAAATCCGAAAACATCCGCCTTTCGAGACCCCCGTTCGTCACAACGTATCCCTATTCATGCGGGGAGCTTAGGGCGAGTCAAAAGACAAGTCGAGATTCTTTCGGAGGATCCGGCGTGTACCTCTAGCCACCGCGGCTACAAGAACACCCTATGTAATCTATCTCGAGAATAGAATTGGAATAAGCAAAGCCGATCGAAAAACGAAATCTTCGAGGAAACACTTGATCGCCGGGAAAAGATTCAACTTGATAATTCAACTATAACAATGATACATACACAAGATCACCACCGGGATCCTTCCTTGATCTTGCTTCTAGCTCCGGAACTCCGACGTGGTCTTCCTTGCAAGGTTCCCACGTCGGCTAGGGAAACCCTAGTCAACTAGCTCGACCCTCTCCTCTCCTAGATGATGTCCCTCTCTTCTCTCGCTTCTCGGCGGCCGAAGACGAAATCTTCTCTCGCGTGGCTCTCGGTCGTGGGACTATAAATAGCCCGATCGCAGCCTAGGGCAAAGGACGTCGCATTTGGGCCCTAAATGGGCTCGGGGCCGACCGGACCGGGCCGGCCGGCCCGGGCCCATTTAGGCCCGCCCCGCGGGCTCCTTTGCCCGAGGTCGGTTCCCTTGCTTCCCGGATGCTTCCCCCTTCGCATGTAGGTCCATGTCGTCGGTTTCTCTCCGAATTGGACTCAACTCCTTGTCTTGCAAGCTTCAAGACTTTTCTCGGTCGTGTCCCCGGAGTTTGTTGTCTTCTCGGATCGAGTCCCCCGGCTTCTTGGAGTTAGTTTTGCTTCATTGCATGACTTGTTCGGGGCTTCAAGGTCTTGTCATGAGGTGCTTGATGAACTTATCCCGAAAGTCTTGCATTCAACACTAAATCCCCGCATAAACATTAAACTCCAAAAACGACATGCACACGTGAACTTGTTATACCACGGGGGTTAGTACCAATGGATAAGGTATAAAATTCATGCCAACACCGAAGGTAAACTCATGGCTAGGTTGACGGATTTTCACCGTCAACATTCTCAAAGTTGAAGAGGCTCCCACTGGTTCTGTTGCTGCCGCTGATGCTGAGGCTGATCCTTCCCAAGCTTCTGCCCTTAAAGACGGGGCTTCTCCCAAGTTTAATGAAGACTTGGAGCGGACTGTGCAAATAAGTGCTAATTCTGTTGAAAACCTACCTTTGGTTGAGACACGCGAAGAGCTTCTTGAGTGTCAAGACCCCTCTCCTTCAGTTGCTACATAGAATGAGAGTTTTGGTACGTCCTTTAGGGGAGAGTTGTTAAGTGTTAGTGGTGAAACGACTGTTGCGGATGGTGGTGATCCTAAGCTTTCCTTGCTATGGAAATCCCCTAAATTCATGGATGGAACAGGAGGAGATGTTCCCATGAAGAAACTTCGATTATCTGGCAAGGCAGTCTGTGGCGTCGACAAGCGATCTTCTTCTTCCCTTCAGAGATCTGTCACGATTTCCGACCGTGTTTTCCATGTTTCTCTAGAGGCACTTGACAAAAAAGGTTTGAACATTGCTTTCCTCTCTTATTTTATTTATTATATTTTGCTGTCTTTCCTTGTTTTCCTTATATAACTTGTTGGTTCGTTTGTTATGATTTTCGCAGGTTTTGAAGAGACTGTTAGAAAACTTTTGTCATCTGAGCTTGCAAGTTTCCGTAAGACCTATGATTTGAAAGCATCTATTGTCGGTAAAATTACCACTGAACGGCTGCTAGAGAAGGATGAGGTTATTAAGAAGCTCTCTGGCGAATCTAAGAAGTTGATGTGTGAATTCAACTTGGCTCAGGTTTCAAGCATTGAGTTAGAGCAACAGATCGCTAATCTTGCTAATTCCTTGAAGAAGTGCCAGGACAAAAAGAGGATCACTGAAACTACCCTACAAGATTCGAAGAAAGATCTGGAGAAGTTGAAGACTCACGAAGATGATCTTAACTTAATTGAAAAATTTTGAAAAGATTCTGACAAAAATGCCAAGGTTGTTGATGAGCTTCGTGTTAGCAACACTGAGCTTTCAACAAAAAATTCCGATCTTGCGAAGACTTTGAGCAGCAAGGGACATAGAATTCAAGATGTCGAGAAGGCTCTATCTGAACAAAGTGAAACCTTAGGGAAAGATGTTGAAGAAACTAGAGAACGCTTGAAACTCCTGTTCGAGGAGTATTAAGAGGCTCTGAAACAGTTTGGTACCCGCCCAGGTCCACTTCCTGATAGTGAAGAAATTTCCGATTTGTTGGGCTGGATGTTTATTCGAGGCTCTTCCAAACGTTACTTCAGGCGCTAGGGACTTCGCTAGCTCTGATCGTGAAACTAGCTCCCCGAAGGTTGATATCGTCGGCTAAAACTACACGTGTTCGACCATTCTCTTCTAATGTTATTGTGGAAACTACGAACTTGTGCATTTGTCAGCTGCGAACCCCCCTCTAAACACTTGTTTTGTAAACTTTAACCTGCGCAGGTCCTGCAAGGTGGGCCTGCGCAGGATGTGATACCTTTGCAAATTCATCGTGGGAACCAAGTAGTTAGTGGTGAAGCTTGACAACTGAACAAAGAAGCTAATCCCAAATGCAAATTCTCGGACTTTTGGCTTGAGTGTTGTCAGTACTTTTTGATGCGTAGTTTTCAGCTGAGTTGGTTCTTGCTTCAACGTGATGGTTATGCTCTTGCCAATGAAGCCTCAAGTTCTGGAACCTTCGTGAAGATGGAGCCCCTTAGCCCTATGACTGATGACTGCCACTTCGCTTATGCTAGCGATACTGCTGAAAACAGTGGCCGCAATCTAGGCCATATTGTCAAACTTTCTTTCTGAACTTTTAGTTCTTCGAAGCTATGTATCTTAACTCTTATGAAATTTTTGTATGGAAATAAGGCAATAAACTCGTTTTTTAAGAAAAACTTTACCCTTCCCACCTTGCCGTTTTATGAAAAAATTTTCATGGAAGCCCAGAGATTTATAGTTTCCTTAGAGTGTAAGTTGACAAAATTTGTTTCACAAATTTTGTGGACTTGCGTCTGCTTGGTGTTGACGGTGTATTTTGGTGCACCTAGCATGTTCATTACACTTTGGTTTGGATTTGATTATGGAACTAACCCGCCACTAGGCACACTAATCATATAACAAGTTCATCTTTGTGCATGCATTTGGAAGTGTTATGTTTATGTAGGAAAACATGGACATAAAGGACGGATTCGCAACAAGTTCAAAGGAGCATTCATGGAGTCTTGTTCGTGTTCATGAGCTTGCTGAAATTACTTCCAATGGTGGCGAGGACCGAAGTGCTACGAGGAACACCCCCGGGATTGAAGCGTAAAAGATCAAACTTCATGCAAAGAGAGCCTCCATCTTGATCGCGAGGATAACAGCGTCAAAATCATCCAAGTGGAGGGGGCAAAGTAGATAAGTGCACGAGGACCCACGGAGCAAAAAGGGCGACCGAACCGGGCCGAAACTGGGCCTGGGCCGGCCCAGCCCACTTCGGGCACCGGTTCGGTCCCGTCTTCCTTGCCCTCGAAGGATCTTCGACCCTAAAACCCCCGACGCGCCGCCAACACAGGGAGGAGGAGTTATTCGCACCAGAAGGCCATCCACAAGCTAGAGAGAGAGGAGGATGAAGGACCGATACGGCGAACCGCAGAGGGGGGGAGTGAATGGGAGCCGATAAAAATTCTTCTCGAAGGAGATGAAAACTCCAACAAGACGAACGCGGCTTCCAACACACGTCTCCGACTCACTACCAAGGTTGGTCAAGCCCACGTAGCCACTGGAGTGCCACTGGACCTAGGAACCAACACGCAACCTTCCGACCCGAGAAACGCAGCGGAAAAACCAAACCTCGAGTCTACAGACCCACACCGGTCAGACCGGTGAGCACCACCGGTCAGACCGGTCCCTCGCCGGTGAACCGAGCAACTTTCACTAAGTGGCTCTACACCGGTCAGACCGGTGAGACACACCGGTCAGACCGATGGCAGCCTGAAAGCCCCCAAGGCACCAAACAGGCCAACCGACCACCAAACGGACCCAAACTCGAAACAAGCAGCACCACGGGCCAACAACGAACACACCAAGACGTTCACCCGAGCAAAATCCCACAGAGGGTTGCACCGGTCAGACCGGTCAAGAGCACCGGTCGACCGGTGTAGCTCGGGCGGCTCGGGATGAACAAGACCCGCGGGTCAACTCCCCCAAATCCAAATCTCGATCTCCCGAATCGCTCCACGGACTTGAACAAGACTTTGGGGATATCGGAACACCTCATGAGGAGTCCATAGCCAAGTTTAATCCCACCAAATCTCGTCCAAAAAGGAGGAATCGAAGAAATCCCGCCGAAAGCACTTCCAACCCAAGAACTCAAGAAACCCCAAAATCGAGCACCTTTTCTCACGGATTTGGGAGGGGAATCACAGCCCAAAGAACCACGAAGGGTTCCCACAAATTTCCCCCATCAAATCCCCAAGAGAAAAGCCCCGAAAACACTCCAAAGAAATCACCTAAGAGGGCTCCGAAAATCACCACCAAAAGCAACCGGTAAAACACATCCAAACCTTGAGAAATCACGTCGAATCATCTATACATGAAACAAGGATTCGTACAAGGTCTAGCAAGCCGCCCGATCATCCATCCCTCTCTACAAGATCTCTCCGTGAAGCTCTCTTGCTAGTCCTAAGGAAAACCTAGAGAAAATAGGTGGAAAATAGGAAAACTAATGAGCTAGGGTTCCAAGAGTTGGCTGCCATCCTCTCACCTCTTGGGTTATATAGGCGGCAACCGAATGTCTAAAATGCCCTTCTCTACTAACTAGGGATACAAGCCCCTCAAGGGCGGATTTGGAATTCTTGATGTCTTCACCATCGGACGGATGCCCGGCGACCGCACCTCGCGTAGCCTCGACGCAAGCCATGCGATCCCGACGCGTGTCCTCCGCTTCGAAGATTCCGGACCGCGTCGCCGCACACGGTCGACCGGTGCTCCTCACCGCCGGACCGGTCCCCACCGGCCGACCGGTCGGACCCACCGGTCGGACCGGTCCGGTGCCGCCGCACCTCCGTCTTCGGTTCTCCGGTCTTGGCTTTGTGGATCAACCAAGGAACCCGGTGGTTTTCCCGGTGAACCACCGGAAACCCCGCGAACTCGGTGTAGCCTCCGCCAATCTCCGGTCATGACTTGGCTCCCACGTAGTCCCGGCTCGACCTTGGTTTTGAGGCTCAACCAAGAAACCGTCCACGACTTCATCTTGCTGTTCATGCCACCATGCGGCCCGCACTTGACCCCGCCGGCCACCGGGTCCCTCGAACGAAGCCTACTTGTCTTCTCCACACCCGGAGGCCTCACCGGCGACGACCTTTCGCGCTTGTTCTTCACCCCGCACCAACACCGTCAAGCCGCAACCTCGCACCTGCAATACTTAGCCAAGAATCAGTCCACACAACGTTGTCAATCACTCATCACACAAGGAAGCGACCATCCACCTGTCCTCGAACCACACATGGTCCTCAATCTCCCCCTTGATGAGTGCATTGACAACACCCACACGAAAGTAACAAGAGAGAAAAGAAAAAGAAAAAAAAACGAACAAAAAGAAACTCCAACAAGCGATCGAAAGCCAAACAAAGGCAAAGAGCAAGATCACTTGAAGAAGACAAGTCTCGGACCCCTTAGGCAAGGGCAACGGCTCGACACATCCGAGACAAAGCAAAGCTCAAGCAAAGAGCACAAACCACCGAAACAAAGCTCGAAAACTCTCAAAGAGCTCCCCCCGCACACATGCAAACTCCCCCCGAACCAATGCAAGTCCCCCCGGACGAATGCATGCAAAACACCACTTGAAACAGACGGTTGCAAAGCACTTTCGGCTCACACCGGTCGGACGGTCATCACCACCGGTCGGACCGGTGCCTAACATATGTACGAACCAAAGCACTCACACCGGTCGGACCGGTGCTCTTCACCGGTCGACCGGTGTACAACGAGAGCCCGAAATGGCTCGAAACCACCCGAAAACCTTCTAAATGCATCCACCAAGCCGTTTCAAGCTCAAACTTCTCCCCCTTGTTGGCAATGCATGAATCAAGCCAAAAATGCACAACTTTCAACCTAGAGCTTCTCAAATAGACAAAATTCAACAAAGAAAGCTACACATGTTCAAATGAGCAAGTTAGATACTCTACGGCTTCGTATCGATCTCAACTACATGATCACCAAGTTTCACAACCATTGGACGAAGCTAAGATGGATTTTGGCAATTTTGCGAAAAACTCGCCTCTCATGAGCAAAGTTCTAAACATGATCAAAGCATATCAAAATGGCAAAGCCACACAAACTTCATGCTAGGACAGCTATTCTAACCATAAGACCATCACAAACACCCACAAGCACCTCATGTCATGTCAAAGCCACCGAGCCATGTGCCTACTTCTATGTATGAGACTTCTCATTGGTAGGCATCATGCAACGGTTTAGCACCCAAAGCAAATTAAATTCAGCACATATGACATGGGAGCATATTTTCCAAGCAATTTTCATTTCATTTTCAGATTTGTAAATGGTACATGAAATGTCTTTGCGACAAAAAGGAACTTATGCTCCTCCACAAGATAAATCAAGAGGGCTAAACATTCATGATGGCAAATGAGCCTTTGGCCCCATATGATCAATAAACTAGCCATCCAACAACAAATTAAGCATAGCAAGGCCACAAAAACATGTCAAGAGCATGTAAAGGCATTTACACATGAGAGAGCATACATGTGACATTTTTCAAAAGCATAGCTATCAACCATGGATTATTCATCAAGATCATCAAGAGCTAAGCCAAACTAACCGTAGCATACCAAACAAGCTCACAAAGACATATATCTCATTCCATGGTGAACAATGTATATGAGAGAAGCTTTTCCTAACCAATGCATATGATACAAAATGCATGCACTCTAAGATACAAGGATGCCTATACATCATGTTACATATGCCATGCCAAAATGCAAGAAATGCACAAAGGAAAGCTATACATATGCTACAAACCGGCTCCTCGAGGGGAGGCAAAACGGGCTTGACACCACTGGCAAAAGAAAGCTCCCACACACCCAACTCAAGAAATCAAACACACACCAAGTTCCCCCCGCAAACGAGTGAAAGTTGCTTGATCTAGAGGTTTGGTGAAAATATCGGCTAGTTGGTGATGTGTGGGTACATGGATCAACGCTATCTTTCCTTTCTCAACGTTGTCTCTCAGGAAATGATACCTCACTTCTATGTGCTTGGTTTTAGAATGGAGCACTGGGTTCTTTGCAACACTTATGGCACTGGTGCTATCACATTGAAGTGGGACATGGGTATACTCCTCACCAAAGTCACTCATGGTGTAGGTGATCCAAAGGAGCCGAGAGCAACAACTAGCGGCGGCAACATACTCGGCTTCGGTCGTGGATTGAGCAACACTCGACCGCTTACGAGAAGACCAAGACACCAACGAAGAACCCAAAAACGGCAAGTCCCGGAAGTGGACTTCCTATCCAACCGACACCCGGCAAAATCCGCGTCCGAAAAGCCATGAAGCGCCAAAGAAGAGGACGCGGAGTACCAAAGGCCGAAGTCGGGAGTGTGACGCAAGTACCCGAAAATTCTCTTCACCGCTTGCCGATGCGAAGTCCTCGGAGACGCTTGTAAACGAGCGCACGGACACACCGAGAATCGTATGTCCGGCCTCGTCGCCGTCAAGTAGAGGAGTGACCCGATCATGCTTCGGTACTCCTTCGGTCCACGTGTTCACCTTCCTCGTCCGCATCAAGAGCCGTAGTCGTACTCATCGGCGTCGTCATAGCCTTGGAGTCCTCCATCTTGAACTTCCTCACAATGTCCTTGGTGTACTTAGCCCGGTGCACAAATGTTCCTTCCTTTGATTGCTTGATTTGTAGCCCGAGGAAGAACCGCAACTCGCCCATCATGCTCATCTCAAACTCCCCGCTCATATCATCCGCAAACCTCGCAACAAGAGAGTTAGACGAGCCACCAAAGACAATATCATCCACGTACACCCGCACAATCGGGATATCTCTCGCCCTCGCCTCGGCAAAAAAAGGTCCGATCGACCTTCCCCATCTCAAAACCTCTCTCAAACAAGAACCCCCTCAACCTCGCCATACCAAGCTCTAGGCGCCCGCTTCAACCCATACGGCCGCCTTCCTCAACTTGTACACCCCGTGGGGGTACTTCTCACTCTCAAACCCCGAGGTCGTCTCACATACACTTCTTCCTCCAACACTCCATTCGAAAAGCACTCTTCACATCCATTTGGTGCAACTTGAACCCTTTAGCCACGAAACGGCTAGAAGGATCCTAATCGCCTCCAAACGGGCTACGGGAGCAAAGGTCTCCTCGTAGTCGATCCCCTCCTTCTCGATCGAACCCCCGAGCAACAAGTCTCGACTTGTTCCTCACAACCTCACCCTTCTCTCCCTCTTTGTTTTTCCACACCCACTTTGTACCAATCGGCTTACACCCCGGGGGAGGGTCAACCAACTCCCACACCCGATTCCTCTCAAAGTTCTCCAACTCCTCATGCATCGAGTTAACCCAATTGTGATCGATAGTGCGTGTCCAATGTCTTTGGGCTCGAAAGAAGCAACAAATGCAGCATGAGCAAAATGGGAATTGTTTCGAACCCTCGACCGTGTAGTGCGTTCATTCATGTCGCCGATGATCCTCGAAGCCGGGTGATCCACCCGAACTCGCCGGGGAGGTTCTCGCCTCGAAGCTACCTCCCCCTCAACATCGCCTTCTCCTCGTTCTTGGTTTGTCGTCGTAGGTGTAGCGGAGGGTCCATCCATCATCGTAGTCGAAGTAGTGGGTACATGTTCAGCGGGGGCACCACACCGCCATCTTCATCATCACCATGTTCATGCTCCTCCTCCCCGAAAGATCTCCTCGCCAAGCTCATCATCACCGCACACTCAAAGACAAGCCGACTACGTGGCTCTGTCTCGTCGAAGGTTACCTCGCAAGTCTCCACGATTTGGTTAGTTTCAAGATTGAGCACACGATATGCTCTAGAATGAGATGCATAACCAAAGAAAATGCCATCGACGGACCTAGCCTCAAACTTATCCAACTTCCTCGCCTTTCTTCGAATGAAACACTTGCAACCAAAGACATGGAAGTGACTCACCTTGGGTGTGCGACCATGCATCAACTCATAGCATGTCTTCTTCTTGTGCACTCGAGGTATATCCTCGTTCGACACATAGCATGCGGTATTCACCGCCTCGGCCCCAATACCTCCTCGGAGTCCTATGCTCATCAAGCATCGTCCGAGCCATCTCGCACAAGGTCCCGTTCTTCCTTTCCACAACACCATTCGGGGAGGCGTATACGGACTCGAAAACGCGGTGCTCAAGACCCAAGTCATGGCAAAAGGTTTCAAAATGAGAGTTCCCGAATTCCGAGCCATTATCACTGCGGATAGCTCGTATGGCATCTCCGTGCCTCTCGTTCCTCAACCTCAAGACTAGATCTCGAACAAAACCAAACGTCTCCCCCTTTTCCTCGAGAAAGAATACCCACGCATACCGAGAATAGTCGTCCACCACAACTAGGACATACCACTTCCCACCCGCATTGCACACGAGCCGGGCCAACAAGGTCCATATGGAGCGGCTCGCATGGACGCTCGCTCATCACATCGGTGAGAGGCGGGTGAGAAGAGGCCACCATCTTGGCATGCCTACACGGAGCACAAACCAACTCTTTCTCAAGCCTCAACCGTGGCAATCCTCGGACCAAATTGAGTTTACTCAAGCGAGACAAAAGGTCAAAGCTCAAGTGACCCAACTTCCTATGCCACTTCCACAACTCACTCGAAGAACCAGCCAAGAAACAACGCTCAACACCCGAAGACTGAGAAAAATCAGCACGAAACACCTGACCCTCGGGAACGACCATACAAACAAGGTCCCCTCGAGAGTCCACAATCCGAGAACCACCAGGCCGAAACAACACCTCAAAACCCTCATCCAACAACCGAGACACGTAAAGCAAATTGTACCCCGGCCGATTGAACAAGAGCAACACGCCTCGCAGTGATCTTGTCACTCACTTTTATCTCACCTTCGAAAGCACACGCCCATGCCCATTGTCCCCAAAAGTGATGTACCTCTTCGTCACCACCGGGACGAGACTTGAGAACCACCCCCCGTCTCCGGTCATATGCCTCGAACAACCGGAGTCAATCAACCAAATGTTCTTCAAGTCTCCCACCCGAAAATCAAAAATAGGCACGTGAGCGAACAAACGACTCAAAGACAAGGGTTAGTACCAAAGGAGGAAAACCGGTCCGAGCCATTTGCTCGAAAGTGGGGTTAGCACCAACCAAAGCATCTCTCCTACCAAAGCTACCTCCACGAACACCACCACGGTAACCACCCCGAGGGAACCACCCCTCTCGCCCGAAGGAGGACCAAAACCACGCAAGAAGGCCCGTGGAACGTCCTTCCTCTCCAACTCAATGCCACGACTCCTCCAATCCCCGTATTGAGCACGAGGAGGAGAACACCTAGCAACCGACCACCCGCACTCTTTCCGGCCCAACCACCGAACCACGACCACCGTAAACAACCCTCGCACCCGCACGAGCTCGAAACCCGAACATCCGTCTGTCCGTGCCCGCACCGGTCCGGCCGGTGCCCCACACCGGTCCGACCGGTGTGACTCGGACAGCAGCGACCACCTGCCGCAGCCTTCTTCTCTCCCCAAGCCCGAACTGTCCTCACAATCGCCTTGCCCCTGGGCATCTGCATACGAGGCTCAAGTACACCATCGGAAGGGTGGTGCTTGTCCTTGTTTGCCCACTCCTTCCTCATTCTCTCATCTCGCTTCCTCTTGAAGCAAAACTCCTCCTTATGGCCATCTCTCCCACAATAGCCACAATGGAACCTCACAAGCTTAGGCTTTGGCTTGGGATGTGGTCGCTCACTCGGTTTCTCTCCACTCAAACCCTCCACCGGTTTCTCACCACTTGCCTTCTCACTCTCCTTCCCAAAGAACACTTTCCCCGAAGTGCTCACAAACTTGATAGGCTTTTGTAGGTCATTTGTGGGTGTAGGAAACACGGGTGGAGCCGGGGTTGTGTCTAGCCGATTCCTTAGATGGTTAGGTTTTGGTGGGAACTCATTCTTGTGGTGGGTTTTTGGTGGCTCCGGATATTCTCTCCACTTCCCTCACCAACCTTGTTTGCTCCAAGCCCCTCACCATCTTGCCTCTTAAAGGCCTCGATCATCATCCTCAACCGAGGCTCGTGACCGGACAACCACCCCATCAACTTCCTCAAATCATCATTCTCATCCCGCAAACGTTCAACATAATGTGCAAGCTCCAAATTTTTCAATGCATGCATTTCACGGTAGAGCAAGATGTAGGCATGGGTTCCTTCAATTTAGCCTCGAGCGAACTAGTGTAAGCATGCATCTCATCAATCTTAGCATGCAAAACGGGCAAGAAGTGCAAGCACCTAGCAAAGCAGTCTAGACTTAAGCTCGACCACTTCAACCCTAAGCACATCTAGTTCCTCACACTTGGAGGCATGCTTCTCCTTAAACAAAGCAAGATCGAGAAGGAATATGGAGCAATCGGCACGGTCAATCTCATCGAAACAACAGGGCTAGCCTTAAGCGAATCAATCTCAAGCTTGCTATCAAGCACCCGTGTCTCTAGCTCGGCCCACTCTAGTCCTAGCATCCTCGAGTGAAGCCCTAAGCTCTTTCCTCATTTTCTTGGCCTCTCTAAGCATGTCATCACGGTTATCAAGCAAAGAGCCAAGCCTCTCATTCTCCCGGCGCAAAAAGGGAAGTTCATCACGCACCTCGTCGTCGGACTCGCAGTCCGAGTCGCTCCGTGTGCTCTTCTTGCTGCCGGAGCTCGCGCCCATGGTGCAAAAGCCATCTCTCGCGAAGCGGCCTCGGCCCGCTCGGGTTCTTGGACGACTTCTTGCTCTTGCGGCGATCTCCCTCGTCTTCGCCGCTCGCTCGAGCTCGAGGTGGAGTACGCGGAACTGGAGTCGACGTCGCTCGCTCCAACCATCGCTCGGGCCTTGCCTCGGCCCTCCTTCTTCCTCGACCGCCGCTCGTCCTTGTACTTGTTCTTGTGCTTGCTCTTGTGGTCACGCCTCGAACGGTACTTGCCATCGTTCATCCTCGGCTTGTGCTTGTAGCCGTCCTTGTTCTCGGCCTTCTCCCGGGCGGTCGGCGACGAAGTGTCCCGGCTTGCCGCACTGGAAGCAAGTCCTCGTGTTCCTCCTCATGTTCACACGGTTCTCGTGCAGCCTCTCGAACCGCCTCGTCAACAGCGCCAGCTCGTCCTCTCCAAGGTCATCAAACTCCTCATCTGGCATAGACATCAAAGAGGAAAACGAGAACATCCTGGTGGATGGGTTAGAGTTAGTCTTTCCTTTGGAACCACCAACGAGGGCAAGACTATGGGAATCAGTCGGTCCCTCGAGCTTGGCAGTCATGCCCCTATCCACCTCAGCCGACTTGAGCTTCGAGAACAGCTCGTTCACCGTCAGAGTATCATACCTCTCCGACTCGACTATGGCCTCGAACTTTCCGCCCCATATCGTACGATCCAAAGAGTGTAAGAGCTTGACGGCTCTATCATGATCATCGTACGGGAGCACGTCCACATTGGCCCTCATGTTGTTCACCACCACCGTGAACCTCGAAACAAGGCATCGATGGACTCACCGGGGAGATGAGTGAAGTTCTCGTACTCTCTCCGTAGGTCGCATACAACCGTGCCTCGAACCTCGGGCGTTCCCAACATGAGCCTCCTTCAACACCGCCCAAATCCTACAAGCCAAGTGCTCGGTGTGCACCCGATCGAACTCGGCCGACACAAAGCACGAAACAAGTAGTCGACCGCCTTATTGTTGGCGTCGAATCCGTCCCCTCGACCCCGGAGCAAGGAGATCCATCGGCCGGACATAGCCCGTGTCCACCGTGACATCCCAAAGCACCGACCCTTTCCGCGGAGGAACGCACCCATCCGCTTGCTCCACATCCGGTAGTTCTTGCCATCGAAGTGTGGAGGACCCGAACCCCGTTCCCGGTACGCCATCCTTGGATCTTAGACCGGTTAGAGTCAACAAAGACCCGAACCGGCTCGATACCACTTGAAGGACCGATACGGCGAACCGGAGAGGGGGGGAGTGAATGGGAGCCGATAAAAATTCTTCTCGAAGGAGATGAAAACTCCAACAAGACGAACGCGGCTTCCAACACACGTCTCCGACTCACTACCAAGGTTGGTCAAGCCCACGTAGCCACCGGAGTGCCACCGGACCTAAGAACCAACACGCAACCTTCCGACCCGAGAAACGCAGCGGAAAAACCAAACCTCGAGTCTACAGACCCACACCGGTGAGACCGGTGAGCACCACCGGTCAGACCGGTCCCTGCTGGTGAAACTGAGCAACTTTCACTAAGTGGCTCTACACCGGTCAGACCGGTGAGACACACCGTCGGACCGATGGCGGCCTGAAAGCCCCCAAGGCACCAAACAGGCCAACCGACCACCAAACGGACCCAAACTCGAAACAAGCAGCACCACGGGCCAACAACGAACACACCAAGACGTTCACCCGAGCAAAATCCCACGAGAGGGTTGCACCGGTCGACCGGTCAAGAGCACCTCGGACCGGTGTAGCTCGGGCGGCTCGGGATGAACAAAGACACCGCGGTCAACTCCCCCAAATCCAAATCTCGATCTCCCGAATCGCTCCACGGACTTGAACAAGACTTTGGGGATATCAGGAACACCTCATGAGGAGTCCATAGCCAAGTTTAATCCCACCAAATCTCGTCCAAAAAGGAGGAATCGAAGAAATCCCGCCGAAAGCACTTCCAACCCAAGAACTCAAGAAACCCCAAAATCGAGCACCTTTTCTCATGGATTTGGGAGGGGAATCACAGCCCAAAGAACCACGAAGGGTTCCCACAAATTTCCCCCATCAAATCCCCAAGAGAAAAGCCCCGAAAACACTCCAAAGAAATCACCGGAAGAGGGCTCCGAAAATCACCACCAAAAGCAACCGGGTAAAACACATCCAAACCTTGAGAAATCACGTCGAATCATCTATACATGAAACAAGGATTCGTACAAGGTCTAGCAAGCCGCCCGATCATCCATCCCTCTCTACAAGATCTCTCCGTGAAGCTCTCTTGCTAGTCCTAAGGAAAACCTAGAGAAAATAGGTGGAAAATAGGAAAACTAATGAGCTAGGGTTCCAAGAGTTGGCTGCCATCCTCTCACCTCTTGGGTTATATAGGCGGCAACCGAATGTCTAAAATGCCCTTCTCTACTAACTAGGGATACAAGCCCCTCAAGGGCGGATTTGGAATTCTTGATGTCTTCACCATCGGACGGATGCCCGCGACCGCACCTCGCGTAGCCTCGACGCAAGCCATGCGATCCCGACGCGTGTCCTCCGCTTCGAAGATTCGGACCGCGTCGTCGCACACCGGCCGACCGGTGCTCCTCACCGGCCGGACCGGTCCCCACCGGCCGACCGGGCCGGACCCACCGGTCGACCGGCCGGTGCTGCTTCGCACCTCCGTCTTCGGTTCTCCGGTCTTGGCTTTGTGGATCAACCAAGGAACCCGGTGGTTTTCTCGGTGAACCACCGGAAACCCCGCGAACTCGGTGTAGCCTCCGCCAATCTCCGGTCATGACTTGGCTCCCACGTAGTCCCGGCTCGACCTTGGTTTTGAGGCTCAACCAAGAAACCGTCCACGACTTCATCTTGCTCTTCATGCCACCATGCGGCCCGCACTTGACCCCCGCCGGCCACCGGGTCCCTCGAACGAAGCCTACTTGTCTTCTCCACACCCGGAGGCCTCACCGCGACGACCTTTCGCGCTTGTTCTTCACCCGCACCAACACCGGTCAAGCCGCAACCCGCACCCGCAATACTTAGCCAAGAATCGGTCCACACAACGTTGTCAATCACTCATCACACAAGGAAGCGACCATCCACCGGTCCTCGAACCACACATGGTCCTCGGAGGAGGATCTCCGGCGGGAGATCAACCACCTCGAAGGAAGCACCCTCTCGTGGAGAAGGAGGAAGACACCGGCGGAAGGGAAACCATGATCAACGGTGCCATGATCGGCACCTTGATGGGGTAATCTTCTCATTCGTCCATGGGTTGTAATCGATCTTGAGATGTAATCGCACTTTGTCGGATTATCTATCTATCATCTTGTGTTGAATATACTTTAATGCTTAAGGCTTGCAACCGTGCCGTAAAGGGAGTATCACTACAAGGTTTTCCCCCTATTGCAACAAATCCCTTAGGCAACACCACTAATTCGGTTGCAATAGGGGGGTAGTATTGCACCGAAACGGTGATTTGGTTGCAATTTGTGTGTCTATTGCAACAAAAAATTTGTGTTGCATTATTTATTTTTTCGGTTGCAACAGGTTGATGCTAATGCACCCATTTTTAGGATTTCCGTTGCATTTTGTTGGAAATAATGCCACCCCATTATTGTGTTGCATTAGAATTCCTTGCGTTGTAATAGAAAGTTGCTATAGCCACCACACTAGGGTTGGTTGCATTTGAACAGCTATGTCGCAATGTAGAATTTTGGTTGCAAATATGGAACAGCTATATTGCAACTTATAATTTGCGTTGTAGTTATGTCTTTGTTTTGTTGCAATACATGGAGGGCTATTGCTTCATTTGTAGCCTAAAGATGCAATATTGTGTATGTATTGCCACGAAATTTAGTCGTTGCATTATTTTTTGTGGTCGTTGCAACCTGTATAAAAAATATTGCAACGAGGTATTCCCCGGTTCCATTGTAATGTGTCTATCGCAACGTTTATGCAGGAGATCAATACGACGATCAGATAGGGGCTCTTTCGATCCGGACCATTCCAAAATTCCGTCTTCAACAACCTTGTTCTTGTTGCGGAGTTCTCCACGAGGGCCTCTAGGAGATCGATCTCCACGACGATCTCCACATGGTTCTTGTTGCGGAGATCCGTGCCGTGCCACGCCCACGGCGGTACATACTCTTCGTCTTATATATATATATATATATATATATATATATATATATATATATATATATATATATATATATATATATATATATATATATATATATATATATATATATATATATATATATATATATATATATTCAATCGCTCGCATATGCATGCATATTGCTATATCATGATCTAGGTCGATTGAAGCATGAACAATGCAGATTAATTAATGGCATCGGACAAAGATCGGAGGTAGATGCGCTTGCCTCGACACTCGCGGATTGGCGTGAACAATTTCCGAATTTTTTTTTGCAAAAATTTACCGCCTCAGCGCGAGGTCGATCTATTGTGTGCCCATGAATTTTGTGTCAATGCATGATCAGACATTCCACTGTGTTTCCCATTCAAATGCATTTACTGAATAGAGGGTTTGCTGATTGTTTCATCGATGATGGTAATATTCAAGACCAAACTAATACTTCATCTCAAGGTCCTGTGAATCAAGATGTTACTGCTGATCTCAATAATCATGATGCAGTACCTACAGCTGATGATACAACATTTTTTTGGAGAAGACGGTGAAGAAGATGGTTTGGATGATAACCCTGCTTCCACTAATGTGATTAGAAACATTATCAGTGGCACTATACATCATGGACAAACCAGAGATGAGGAGGAGGCGGATAAGCAAGCAGAGATATTTTTGAAACTATTAGAGCAGGCAAAGAAGAAGTTGTATCCAGGATGCAAAAATGCAACTAAGGTCTCTTTTATTGTGGAGCTTTTTCAGATATGGCCCAACAAATAAAAAATAGTCATATTTATGAATGGAGAAAATTGATAAATTGAAACAAAATCTAAAAAAAAGTAAAAAATTGGGTGAAGCATGGCTTGAACTGAAGACCTATGTCTTCAATCAACAACACCTTACCACTAGACTACTTGACAACTATTGCTTCCTCTTGCATTTGGATCTTTTTTTAATCTAAATCTAACCACAAGAGTACTAGGCCGCAAGCTACTCCTGGCCTGCCGCACGCTGGGCTCGCTCGCGCGACTAGGCCACGCACGCTGGTCACGCTCGCTTACTGGGCCGCACGCTGGGCTTGCTCGCTTACTGGGCCACGAGCGCTGGTCGACAAAAATCCCCAAAAAAAGCAAAAAGCAGCGGCTAAAGGACTCGAACCCGCGTCACTGGGTTTAAAAAGAGGATTCTTTGCCACTAAGATACAAGTGTGTTTGTGGTTAGAGGGATGACACAGACCTTTTATCATGTACGCAAGCGGTCCACTAGATGACAGCGCGAGATTGGCCCAGTTCTATTGGAATCATGGTTCTCATTTCTTCTTTTAATCTGTAGTTAAATTTTGTATCTAGTTTTTCTCCATCATACTTAATCCAAATTTGATGATTTTTTCTGAAATTTTCTAAAATTGTCATATTTTCATTAATGACATTTTTAGTACAGATTTTCATTATACGGATCTTATTCATATACTGTATCTTGTACCTTATCAGATTTTAGAAAACTATAAGAGAGATATATCCATTTGTAAATAATGTAGGTTTCTCCTTTATCGAAATCATTTGAAAATTTTATGTAAACTTTAAACATCCATAAAATGATTCCATGTTAATTGTTAGAATTTTCGGAGAAGTTTTAGGTATTAATATCATTATTTTATAACAAAGTGACTAGTATAAGTTCGAGTTTTCTCTACAAGTCAATTGAATTTTTTGTCAATCTCCAAGATGTGGCCTAGAATGAATCATAAACACTTATATATATATTTTTGAATTTGTTTGAATCTTATTATATATACATATAAGTCAATTTGGAATTACTTTCGGTAAACATCTAGAAATTCAACTAAATGATAGAAAATAGCAAATCTATTCGGAAAATCTTGAAACACCTAGAGCAAAACTTAAATATTGTCTGATACATGTGAAAATGCATTGGGGTATATAAGGTAATTAATTTTCAAGGTACTTCATAAAGGTGTCTTAATTAGTTATTTAAAAATAGAAAACCAACTTTTTAAAGAAAAAATGGCAATGCAACTTCATATTGGCTAATGTTATGGTCAACATAAGGTCGTGTCCAAAAGTTAGATGTATATGAGTCCAAAATAATTATGAGGTATTCAAATCTCTTAGTTGACCATGCAGCAAACATGTTTGACTAAGATTTCCTTAGATTTTTATGTTGAAACTCAAATTTTGGTCATAACAAAAGTTTCTTAGAATTCAAAACCCTACAACTTTCATATTGACCCAAGGTTTATGTAGTAAAATAAATTTAGGAGAGTTGACCCGAGGTCAAATGATGTTTGACCGAGATTTAAAGAGAAAAACATGTTGAAACTTGAAAATAGATCAAAACAAAAGTTTCTTATAATTAAAAGTTCTACAACTTTCAACTTGAAAGGTTTTTAATTTGAGCTCTTGATTTAGGAGAAAAATTGAGTTTCCTTTAAACTTCTTTAAATGAATTTGAATTTGAATTTCAAGTTGAAGTTGAACCAACTTTTTTGAAGAACAAATGGTAATGTAACTTTATATTTGCTCATATTATACTAAATGTGAGCCTGTGTCCAATTTGTAAGTGTATATGAGCAATATAAGACTTGAGTTGTATGGAATTTCAACGATTGAGTTGAGTTGTATGAAACAATATGAGAACAATCTAGTTTATGAACAATGTATACTCCAATTTGCATAAAATCTCGTGAATCTTTTATGTGAAGATTGTACATTCATATAATGTTAAATGGAGAATGAATGAAACAAGGACTGTTCGGCCAAAATGGCCCAATAATTTTTACGATTTCAGCTTATACCACTGTTGAAAAAGGACCAGTATGGAAGGATCTGATGGCTGAGATTAATTGTATACCCCCACAGCTTAACCTGTGGTATAGAGTGGTATGCATAGGTGGTATAGGTGGTATAGGGGTATTATTGATAGTTTTTTCTTGTTGGCATAAATGAAATATATGATTTCTTTTATTTATTTTTTCTTCACCCCTTAGTTTCCAATCGCAGATCCTGGCGGCCCCGGTTACGGCGGCGGAGCACGGCGCAGGGTCGTCACGGTACCCGCGACCAAGTGGGGACGACACGCGCGGAGGGGTCCCTTGCGACTCGCGGCCAAGTGTGGGACAGTGTCCCCGGCGGGCTCCGTGGCAACCCCCGCGGCGGTGCTGCCCTCACGACCCGCCCCTCGCGACCCGCGCGGCCGGCAAAGTGCGGGACGGCACGGTCGGCGGGCTCCGTGGAGACCCCCACGGTAGCGCTGGCCTTGCGACACGCTCGTGACTCGCGCGGCCAAGTGCGAGACGACACGGCCAGCAGGCTCTGGCGGACGCTGTCTGCTGCGGGACTGGCGGCGGCTGACCTCCTTGCTCTTGACGGACAACAACTCCAGATGCTTCACGAGGAAATATTCAGGTAACCACTCACCCGGTCCATGCGTTCATCCAATTCAATCCATCCACACTTACATCTCCACTTCATCTAAATCTGGCCACGAACAGGTTGTCAATCCCTAATTTTAGCTTTCAATCGTTTCAGCATAGGCAAAGGTTACTGCTTTGCATCCATTGAATTTATGTCCAACGATATTTCCATTGTTCTTCAGCTGGCCACTTGCTCCCTATCGAGAGCCACTGATTCATGAGCATACGCCGTTTCTTTTCTTTTTTCCAACCAAGGAAATGTGCTTCCCTTTGTATCTTACGTGGTGGACATTTTACTTACTTATAAGTTGTACAAGATAGCACTCTTCTTTGGCAAGCTACCATATTTTAAATTTCGTGTAAGGCATGAATTATCTTGTAATATTCAACTTGTTTTGCTGATCTGAATGTTGTTCTATTCTATTTAAGATCCATGATGCCAGGGTACTTCGAGCGTTTATCAATGGATCGCCGACTTATGGAAGCTTGCCCGCACCTCCACAACTCCAGGAATCTGGTTCGTAATCTACCTATTCCCCTCTCTCTTCTTGTCATCACTTCACTCTTAAGAAGAATGAAGTGGAGACAAAAAAAATCTCATTCACCTTCAACGCCTCGGCGCCCGTGCCTCGGCCCCACCGCCCCTCCGCTCCGCCCCCGCGCCGCAAGCCTCGCAAATGATTCGGCGCTCGGATCTCCTATAACTCGATCCGCCACCATTGGTTGCGAGACTAAGAAACCAAATGACCCCCTAACCCTAGACGTCGCCCCTTCCCCGTCGCCCCCGCTCGCCCTCCCCCGCCGCCTCCTCGCTCCCCAACCGCGGCGCCGCCGCCGCCGACACGACACCGCCCCGCCTCGCGCCGCCGCCGCCATAGATGGAGACGGCCACCCCCCGTCTCCTCCTCGCCCCGCACCGTCGGGGGAAATCTACAAGGACTACACCGCCCGCCACGCCGGCCTCGTCCGCACCCCCTCACCTCCGCACGGCCCCGACGGCATGCCCCTCCTTCTCCATCTCCCTCTTGTGCCGTTCTCGCGCGTGCCTCTCTCTTCGGATCTCGCGTCTCACCCCCCCCCCCCCCCCCCCCCGTGCGTCTTCCTTTTTTGCTTGGCTTTGCTTGCGGATGTGGACGACTTCTACGCCTTCGCGACCCGGGCACGACCGGATCGGATCCGACCATGAGTGCTTTCCTTGAGTTTCAATGGTTGGGAATCGGGGTTTCGTTGGTTGGTTTTGGGGTTGCGGACAAGGAGAACCCGTGCCCGACGGGCTCCCGAACTACGATGCCGCGACGCTTCCGTCGTCTCTCGTCGTGCGGTCGACGCCGTCTTCTCGCGAGACAAGGACCGCCACCTCAAACCCGCCGTCTTCTCGCATCACGGATTCACGGCTTCACAACGACAACCTCGACACCAATTCGATACTAGCAACACCCTCGGCTCGAACCAAACATGGGGCCTCCATCATCTCGATTTCCCAAAATGGCATCGTTGACGACGTCGCAGGTTCGGACGGAGTCGCCGGCCGAGGCGGACGCCAATTTCATGTATTTCTTCCTCTCCGACAATTACGGCACTCCTATTGTTTTTCTTTTGTGGCACTTCTTCATCTAACGAGCTAGACTAGAACATCACTAGGTAGCGGGGAACGGTGGCTTGGGCCCCGAAGCCGAGGCGGTAGGGCTCCGGTCAACTAAGCTCAACTTGGGCACGTAAGTCGTACGAGATAATGTCCCCGAAGCGCCGCATATCTACTCTAAGCTTTTTGGGGTTTTCTTATTTGTTTTCTACATTCGGATGCATTTTTGGATCTCGTGGTGCAAGTAAAACATTCCTTGAGGTATGTCCCGCCTCGATACTTGAAGATGGGTGAGGGCTTAGAAAGGTATACCTGCATTTCTCACATGGATATCTCTTATAGATCTCTAATTTTGTCATTACTGGAACCTAGGCTTGCTTTTTAAATTTGGTTGCTTCTTGGACATGGATTAGACCGCTGTCATACAAATGGTATATATGTCTTGTTTTATGCCATGTTGGTTTCATTATTACGATTCTTTCTATTTTATATGTGACAGTTTGTATGCATGGGAACTAAATAACAGATGTTGAAATGTTAAATATATTTTAAATTTGTTTTATTGCATTGTCTTCCCATGACTTGATGCTTCCCTCTACTGATTTTCATTCAGTTTTGTGAGAATGCATTTTTTTGGATTTCAGATGATGCCATACATATTCAGTTTTGGATGGCCATGGATGCAGGTGTTGAAGTTCTGTGTGGTTTCGGTTAGCTCTAGCGCTGCAATATCTACTCGTCGGACAGAGACGAAGACACATGTATGTCCTCTCACTCCCTTCAAATCCTAATTCTCTTTCACTAGGAGAAATCTTAGATCGATTCATATATGAGTGGCATATGCAATGCCTTGGGCTCTATACCATCCGACCTTCGCCCAAACTCTGAAGGAGTTAGAGTTTTTAGAGGCTACTATCATGTTCCAAGTATAGTCTGACCTGTACCAGGAGTTAGCAAATTGTCATCACCATTCATTATGAGTGAGCCACTGTAATCAATATTGCTGCATTTGCCTCATAGCAACAAAGTATAAGAAGTTTCAAATCCTAATATCCCTCTTTCCTAGCATTGTATAATGTACTATGAATTTTGGGTAATGACAGGTTCAAATATTATTTGACAATAGGATGACATATACATTCTACTGACAGTATAGAAGAATGTTGTTTAGTTTAAGTTACTGATGAACATGTATGCCCTTAGGATAAAGTTAGGTTAGTACACGTGATCAAACCCATTTGCCTTTCCATCACGCTGCTTGCATTGCATCTTGAAGCAAAGTACTAAGCGTTATAGAACAGAACTACCCTGATCACATCTGATGGCATGTTGTTAATATTTAATATTGATGAGTTGATATGCCAGCAGATAAATCTCTTAGTTTTTTCTCTAATATATAAATTGTTATCTTATTTTTCCTATTCATATCTAGACAAAATTCTAATCCTGATAGCAACTGCTTTCACCTATGCTGAATTTGAAATGGACTATAAGCATTTTCTATAGATTAAGCTAAGAACAAGTGTGCAATATTTAGTGTTGTCTAGATTCATGATTTATTGCCTATTTATCGATTAATTGATTACCTATGTTTTGTTTCAGACCTGCTGGTTCTTCTTGTCTTCCTGAAATCTCTTTACTGTAGTGAGTAAATTATTGCTCGTGTGCCTTGGAAAAAACGTCCCGATAGAGAGGTCGATTTGTATATCCTCTGCTTCCCTTTGTTCAGGATATTGCCTTAAGAGAGTGATAATCTTGCAGGGCTCTTCTCTCCTGCCACTTGCAACCTTTTTCTTACCTTGAGGAAATGAATTTTACTGTGTGATGGGAGTTGTGGTGGTGACCCTAATGCTGTATGTGCAGTTGATGGCTGATGTAAATCATAAATACTTTTTTATCTTATTGTAGGAATGTGTGGTATTTTATATCATGTTAAATAATTAACTAATTATTCTTCGGTGCAATAATTAGTTCGTGCGGTTTATGATTTGTAATATTTAATGAACTATTAATGTGGTAGCTGATTGGATGAGGTTTTTTATTAGAGTTTTGGGGTGTTAATGTTTGAATTGCATATGATATTTTATATTCTGAAATGATGTCATTGGAGGTTGCAATGATATTTTATATTCTCAATTATTTCAGCTTGTTGATAATATAGGTCAGGTATGTTAATAGGTGCTTATTGTGGGCTGAAATGAATATGGGTGTTGTTTATGGGCTGAAATGGCCATCTGTATAAATACTGAGCTGAAATGTTTATGCTTAAACTTTTGGACCAAATAGTGATTCAGTTTTTAAATCAGCCATTAATAAATGGCCAATTTGTAAATTCAACCATTTATAAATCGGTCCATTAATAAATCATCCCATTATTAAATTAACATGTTAATAAATTGGACGTCCATGTCATCGTCCACGTAGGCAGCAACGTCATCGTCCACGTAGGTAGCCACGTCATCGTCCAGTCGCGTTAGCATCCATGTCAGCAGCAATCCGTTACGACTAATCAAACTATGTGGCAATAGAGGATACCACCTATAGCAACGTAACCAATATCGTGGCATCAGACAATACTACCTATCGCATCGAAATCAACTTTTGTGGCAATAGAGGAGACCAACTATAGCAACTAACCAATTTCGTGGCATCAGACAATACTACATATTGCAACCAAATTACTTTCATGGTAATAGAGGAGGTTGAACTTATAGCAACCAAATTCGGTGCGTAGCAATACTATAATTTGCAACGAAACGAAACGTTGCAATTGCACCTTTGGCAACACCCCGGATGCGTCGCAATAGTACACTTTGCAACCGGAACAAGCGTGGTGAAAAAACCTAATTGCAACGTCGCGTTATGTTGCAACAAAAATACTTTTGCAACTACCGATGGACAACGTCGCAATACCCTAATGCAACGCGGCCTTTCGCATCCCATGACCCACGGAACATTTTGGTTGCAATTGTGTCTATTGCAACCAAATATGGCATATTGCAACACATTTTGTGCGTTGCATTAGGGGGGAAAATCTAGTAGTGTATAGGCCTCAATGCTTCCTTGGATCCATTCAATACGCCGTGGCCATCAAAGGTCTAGTCATGAATACCTTCGCGTAGTGACAGTACGAGAGGAGGGAAAGGGCGAAACCGTGGTCACATCCCCGATAGATTAGATTGGTTTTCATGTCTTTAAGAGATTGCATGCTCTAGTATCGTAGACCCGTGGGCGAGTGTCTTCTATCTTGATCGTTTATCATTCTCTCTAGTGTAGTTTAGTTGTTTTCTAGTTTAATAGTAAGTTAGGGTTTTAGTAGCTAGTGAGTCGTTGTTGATCGAACGCTTGTAATCCCCTTGCTCCGCGGATTGACAAGAACCTTGGGAATCCCGTGGTGAAAAAGGTGTGGGGTCCGTACGCTTGCGGATCGTAGAGGGATACGTCTTTTATCCGTCAACAAGCCCCTTTTTCTGGCGCCGTTGCCGGGGAGCAAGTTAGTTTACATCGTTTGATTTGCATCTAACTTAGTTTTATATTTTAGTTTATCTTTTATTTGCTATATCTAACACATATTATCCGAGAAAAACACTTGTTTCTTTTTTGTTTTTGTTTTTATCTTATTGTCTAGATGGAGTTCGTTAATCAACCCGTGGAAGAACCGGAGAAATCATTAAGGGATTACGCTAGCCCTCGATGTGAAGACATAAAAGTACAAGAGTCGGATTCGAAGCTCGAAGCGACCAAGTATGAAATTAAATCCAAGATCATCAAGATGGTGGCGGAAAACCCATTTGAAGGGATGGTTACGGAGAACCCATATAGACACATAAGGGATTTCACGACAATATGCAACATGGTGCGTCAAGAAGGAGTTCCCGATGAATGGTTCAAATGGAATCTCTTTCCCTACTCACTTGCCGGCAAAGCAAAGACATGGTATTCGGTTGCGTCCTTTGAAGTTGAAGGCAATTGGAACAAGTTGACAAAGAAGTTTTGCGAGAAGTTCTTTCCAATTAGCAAGGTTCAACATCTAAGGAGGCAAGTGATCACTTTCATGCAAGGAGAAGAGGAAGGGATAGACCAAGCCTGGGATAGGTTTAATGAATTAATCGAACAAGGACCAAAACTCGGCTTCACCGGTGACGTACTCTTGCATACATTTTTCTTTTCCCTAACCCCTAGTTGCATGCGACACGTCGAAATGTGTGCAGGTGGGGATCTCATGGAGAAAACACTCACGGAAGCTGCCCAACTTCTACAAAAAATTAGTAAAGCGGCTGCCATGCGAAGAGATTGGGAAACAAGACTTGCGGAAGAGCCGGGATTCAATTCAAGGAAGAAGAAGCTTGCTGATTTTTCTAAAGAGGCAACCCTGGAAGTCACAAAAGAGGAACCAATCATGGAAAAGCTTGAACAAGAACACATCAAGTCAAGAACTACACCAAACGTCGACTTCGCCGCGCCAAATGAGACGAACAAGAGAAGCATGTCAAGCGCGAAGCCACTAAGGGAGTTCGAGCCAATGGATTGGGTTCCTATTGATTACGGAGAAGTATTCGACAAGAGAAGACCGTTACCTAATCAAAAGGGAATGGCAAGAGCATTAGAAGTGGATTTCCCACCGGAGAAGAAAGCTGAAAATTCATACGACCTCGAAACCACCGGTGAGATTTTTGAAAAGCTCTTTGGAGATGACGTGGTGGATCCGGAACATATTGCCGAGGTGAAGAGAATCATGGGGATCAAGCCCGAAGCATCACCATACGCTCGCCTCGCTGAAATTTATTCGATCGGATCCGAAGAAGAAGAGAAGATGACGCCGCACTTGAGTTGCGAGATCAACGGAGTTCAATGCAAAGCTTTATGCGACATCGGAGCCCAAGTAAGTGTTCTATCTTCTAAAATTTACGATAAAGTTCACTACCACAACCTAGACTTAGCCCCAACATCAACGAAATTAATTATGGGAGATGGTAGAACTATCAAACCTTTAGGTATTGCTTGCAACATGAAAGTAAAAATTTCTAGAAACTATATACCAACCGATTTCTTTGTTATTGATGCTTACCATGGTAATTCTGATCATATAATCTTAGGTAGGCCTTTTCTTAAGTTGGTTGATGCCGTGTTAGATGCCGGAGAAGGCAAAGTAACAATGAACCTTAATGGAACAAAGTACACATATAACTTTCTTCGTGCTTCTAAACACCTTACACCTTTTCCTCCCGAAGATGAAGAAATAGAAGAGATAGATAGTCTTTGTTTTGTTGAAACCCTTAGAGACCCGCTGCAAAGAGCAATGGAAAATCAAATTAGTAATCAACAAGATGAAGAACTAGAGGAAGCGACAAAAGGCTTAGAGCCGCATGACGGTAGCATGGAGGAAGAAAACTTCGAAGACATAGGAGAAATCAGACCCGAGGAGCCACAAGTGCCCGAAGTAGACCTTAAACCTTTGCCCAAGGGATTAAAATATGAATTTTTGGGCCCAGACAAAACTTATCCAGTCATTGTGAGCGACGAGTTGAGCCCCGAAGAAAATGAAGCGTTGCTGATTTTATTAAAAAACATAGGAAGGTGATTGGATATTCAATTAATGATCTCAAAGGTATTAGCCCAGCCTTTTGCACTCATCGTATACCAATGGAAGACCAATGTAAGCCTGTAGTGGACCATCAAAAGAGGCTAACCCATGCCATGCGAGAGGTAGTAAAGAAAGAGGTCATCAAATTACTTGATGCCGGAATCATCTACCCGGTTCCGCATAGCGAGTGGGTGAGCCCGGTACATTGTGTACCGAAGAAAGGAGGTTTGACCGTGGTGAAGAATGAGAAGAATGAATTGATACCGCAGAGAACCGTGACCGGGTGGCGGATGTGTATCGATTACCGTAAGCTTAACAAAGCGACGAAGAAAGATCACTTCCCCCTACCGTTCATAGACGAGATGCTCGAGAGGTTAGCAAACCACGCTTATTTTTGCTTTCTCGATGGATACTCGGGGTTCATGCAAATTCCTATTCACCCGGAAGATCAACATAAGACAACGTTTACGTGTCCTTATGGAACGTTTGCATATAGGAGGATGCCCTTCGGCCTATGCAACGCTCCGGCCTCTTTTC
This sequence comes from Cenchrus americanus, assembly GCA_947561735.1. Classification (NCBI taxonomy): domain Eukaryota; kingdom Viridiplantae; phylum Streptophyta; class Magnoliopsida; order Poales; family Poaceae; genus Cenchrus; species Cenchrus americanus. The sequence goes on from OX387240.1 coordinate 82,035,071, forward strand.
AACGTTGCATGATGGCCGTGTTTTCGGAATTCATCGAAGAAATTGTTGAAGTGTTTATGGATGATTTTTCCGTTTACGGGAAGACGTTCATGGATTGCTTAGCAAACTTAGAAAAGGTCCTTACAAGGTGTGCGGAGGTAGATTTGGTTTTAAATTGGGAAAAGTGCCACTTCATGGTTAAGCAAGGCATAGTGCTCGGACATGTTATATCCGAGAGAGGAATTGAAGTGGACAAGGCTAAGGTAGAGACGGTTGAGCAACTCCCACCTCCTACGGATGTTATGTCCTTAAGGAGCTTTCTAGGCCATGCCGGATTCTATAGAAGATTTATAAAGGACTTCTCGAAGATCACTAAGCCTTTAACACACCTTCTTCAAAAGGATGTGGCTTTCGACTTTGATGAGAAGTGTCTAGCGGCATTCCGGACCTTGAAAAATGCGTTGGTGAGTGCTCCCATCATCCAACCTCCGGATTGGAGCCAACCTTTCGAGATCATGTGTGACGCAAGTGACTACGCCGTAGGCGCGGTCTTGGGACAAAGAAAGGAAGGCCGAGTTCACGCCGTTTACTACGCTAGCAAAACTCTTAGTGGGGCACAATTAAATTATGCTACTACGGAAAAAGAGTTGTTAGCGGTGGTATTCGCTTTCGAAAAATTCAGATCTTACATCGTGAACTCGAAAGTCACTTTGTTTACACCGATCACGCAGCCATCAAGTATCTCTTGGCTAAGAAGGAAGCTAAACCACGTTTGATTCGTTGGATCCTTCTTCTCCAAGAGTTTGATGTTGAAATTCGTGATAAAAAGGGGGTGGAGAATGTTGTGGCCGATCATTTGTCTAGGATGAATCGTGGACAAGATGATAAAGATCCCATAGAAGATAAGATGAGAGATGACCACCTCTATAGAGTGCTTGATAAAGATACTTGGATGATCGACATCATTCGAGCAATTCGAAAGATGCCCCTCGATCATCTAGACAAAAACACTCAAAGGAAGATTATCTCTGAAAGTAAGAAATATTTTTGGGATGCACCATACCTCTTCAAACTTGGCAATGATGGAGTGATGAGAAGATGTGTGCCAAGAGAAGAGAGGCTTGAGATTCTGAGGAAGTGCCACTCGGCGGAGTACGGTGGACACTATAGCCATTTTCGAACCGAAGCAAAATTATGGTTGAGCGGATTCTATTGGCCGGAGATGCATGAAGATACTAAAAGATATGTTGCGTCATGCCCCGAATGCCAAAGAACCGGAAACATCTCTCAAAGAAATTCTATGCCTTTGAAATACAACTTGCAAATCGACATATTCGATGTATGGGGCATAGACTTCATGGGGCCTTTTAAAAACTCATTTGGATTCGAGTATATACTTGTTATGGTTGATTATGTATCCAAGTGGGTAGAGGCTATACCATGTCGTAAAGCTTCCACGGAGGAGTCCATCACTATGATCAAGAACGTGATTTTTCCCCGTTTCGGTACACCGAGAATCTTGATAAGTGATGGAGGAACTCATTTCACCGGAAGAACTTCAAAAGGTGCTTGTCCAAGTTGGGAATTGAGCACGGGGTCTCCACGGCCTATCACCCACAAACCAATGGACAAGCGGAGACGTCAAATAGGCAATTAAAAAGCATACTCAACAAAACCATAGAGAAGGGAGGCAAGGATTGGTCAAAGAAATTAGACGGAGCTTTATGGGCTTATCGAACGGCGTTTAAAACACCGATAGGTATGACCCCTTATCAATTCGTCTATGGAAAAGCTTGCCACCTTCCGGTTGAATTGGAACATAAAGCCTATTGGGCGATTAAAGAGATGAACCTTGATCTCGATGCCGCGGTGGTGAAACGAAGAATTCAAATAAGCGAGCTAGAGGAGTTGAGGTTGAAAGCATATGAAAACGCAAGCATATACAAGGAGAGAATCAAAAGGTGGTATGATAAAAGATTGAAGAAAAAAGAATTCAAAGAAGGAGATAAGGTCCTCCTCTACAATTCGAGGTTTAAAACCTTCGGAAAGGGGAAATTGCAAAGCAAGTGGGACGGACCTTATGTTGTGCATTCGGTGTTCTCCAACGGAGCGGTAACCATTATGAATATAAACGGCGATCAATTTGTGGTGAATGGACAGCGGCTTAAGGTTTACTACGAACCCGATGTCGTCCCCCTTCACCATGTTGACGTCTTCACCATGGAGGAAGAGCCCGAACGTCCCGCCTAGGACGAAAAACAAGGCATCAACTTCGTAAATAATTTTTCTTTTAGCTTTCCGGAGTTTTTCGCGAAGATTTACTGGGCCAACTTTTTCCCATGGGCCGAGGAAGAAAAAATAGGGCGGTGTGCAAAAACCGGACCGGCCGGCCCCGAGGCGGGGTGGGCCGGCCGGCCCAGCGGACCGGCCCGGGGGTGGCCGGACGCCCGATGACCCCGAATTTCGCACGAATTGCTCCTTTTTGACTTCCTTGTTTGGTTGGAAAATTTTAAGGGAAGTGTAAAAAAGGAAAATAAGGTTCCCAGGGCTTTTCTCTCAGGACTATATATTTGGCCGAATTGGGAGCTCGAGAATCAAACCTTTCAAGCAATGTGTTGCACCCTTGTAGCAGCCATTGAGCCTCCAAAAAGTTTAGAGTTGAAGCTAGAAGCCAAGAAGCCATCGATGGAGGAGGCGATGCGATGCAAGCTCAAGCTACCCGTCAAGAGGACCGCACGTATCCGTTGCGGAGGACGTGTCCCGACCGGAGCTCTTGCATCTCGCAACCCCGTCGAAGGAGAGAAGGTCCCTACACCCGTTCGAAGGTCGGCACGTCTCCAAGGCATCTAGCGTAAAGATTACAAGGAGGTGTCGCCGGAGCCTAAGGATTATGGGGATAGCGACTACTCCGACGATCGTAGCCCGAGCTCGTGGGCGGCCGCCGGTAGAGATGATGACGATTGGGATGAGCAACCCAATGAATGGACTCCCGAAGGCCCCAACGGCGACGGCAACGACGGTGGCGAAGGCAACGACAATGGAGGTGGCGACGGCGGTGGTGACAACGGTGGAGATTATGGCGACGACGACCCCTTCGGATTGCATCAGGTGTGCTGTCGAGTTTGCCGTCAATCCATCGCGGATCTCTACACGTCGGCCGACGAATGTCTCCAAGCCATGGAAGCGATGAAGCAGCGTATGGAGGACTTGGAGCGCGTAGTTGAAGATGACTACAAGTTCCTTAACCGCAACGTGCGCAAACTTTTCGGCATGGTTGGAAACATGAGAGGCAAGTGGTGCAAAACTTGCTTGAAGTACCACTAGATCTAGTTTTCCCCTTAGGATTTTTGTAAGATACGACGAGGACGTCGTATGTTTTAAGTGTGGGGGAGAGCTAGCTCGCTAGCCTTAGATTTTGAACTTCAAGTTTAGGTTCGGTTTAATCTTCGTGTGAGAGTCTTAGTGTTTTAATGAGTCTTTAGTTTTGGAGTCTGTTTTAAAATTTTTGCAATTTTTGCAAGTGTCTTAAATTAGTGTTGAGTCAAGAAAATCAAATAAAAAGAGTCTTTATATATATCTTTGTGTTTTATGTATTGTTTATCTTTATTTACTTGTTTGTTTAATCTTCGATTCTTGATATATGAATACAAGTATGTGGTTTGAAAAACGTTTATCGTGGTGCTTAGTGGAATCGCTACTACTTAAAGTACCCATACCGCACTTCGATCTTGAGCTTCACATGTTAGTTGTGCTATGTTCAATGCTAAAAATTGGAGGATTTCAGTTCTGAAAATTATTTTAAAACCCTTGTAATAAAGGTTAGCAAAACCTCTTTTTCCGAGTTGAGAGTAAGAAAAAAATTCCTATCCAAAGCCAAGTTTATTTTTTTCGCTCCACCATAAGTGTGATTAGCACGATGAGTTAGGCTAGGACCCTTCTCTCTTGGTGAGTTTTAATTTCGAGCAATGATCATGTCCTTGTGCTTATCTTTTGTTGCTAGCCTCGTCATATATTCAGTCCATGACTTTCACAATGAAAGTCATGAATATCGCTGGATTCCATACCCAACCCTATACATCTCTTTTGTACATCGTATTCCTTGAACACAACCTATTTTCAAAGTTTCGTCTCGTCTCTAGCATGATTTATTTAAAATTTCAGATTGTATGCATGCGAGGAAAGAGAGAATTGAAAGCTTTGAAAAGTTGTCAAGAGAGAGAAAAGTAAAGAGAAAAAGTATGTGTATGGAAAAGAAAGAAAGAAAGAAAAAATCGTATGTGAATGAAAGAAGAAAAAAAAAGGGAGAGAAAGATGAGTTAGCAATGAAGATATGAGAGGGATGGATCAAGTGAAAGAAAAAAAAAGTGTAAGGAAGGATGTCACGTTGATTGTGAGACGAAACTTTTACTCTATTTCCAACCATGTGCACTCCGACAACGAGGACATCATCGATGCCTTGTAGTCACAATTTTCTTTTGCCCTTGCACATGTCCACCATTCTAAATCTTCTCATCCTTGATATCCCTACATATGGTTAATTCTCATGATCATTGGCTTTGAAAGGTAGACAACCATTAGAGGAAGTTCTTAGTTTGACAATATTTGTGTTGATTGCGCTAGCCCTACCTATAGCTCCACTTTACATGATATATGAGAGATTAATGGGAGGTGAGAGTTTTATAAAATTTGGTTAGGATAGCTACTTCATATGAGTGACTTGAGAGAGCTTGGAGAAAGGTTTTTGTCTAATACTTGTTGCAGGAATTTTTGTTTTGAAACCCATAAAAAAAACCCTCCGATGGAAGCAAAGGAGTAAGCATAGCTGAAATTGAAGACTTCAAGTGAAAGGTTTGAGTTGTGGGGTGAATCTTGACGTGGTAAAAATTCTAAACGCCCACGTTTATGTTTGATTATTATTACTTTGTGTTTATGTATTAAAGATGAAGGGATTGACTAACTTGTGAAGAAGGATAAGTGGTACACGATTACACTCCTTGGACGAAGTTCTTTTACGAGTACTTGCTCGAGGACGAGCAAGAGCTAAGTGTGGGGGAGATGTTGATGGTGTATTTTGGTGCACCTAGCATGTTCATTACACTTTGATTTGGATTTGATTATGGAACTAACCCGCCACTAGGCACACTAATCATATAACAAGTTCATCTTTGTGCATGCATTTGGAAGTGTTATGTTTATGTAGGAAAACATGGACATAAAGGACGTATTCGCAACAAGTTCAAAGGAGCATTCATGGAGTCTTGTTCGTGTTCATGAGCTTGCTGATATTACTTCCAATGGTGGCGAGGACCGAAGTGCTACGAGGAACACCCTCGGGGATTGAAGCGTAAAAGATCAAACTTCATGCAAAGAGAGCCTCCATCTTGATCGCGAGGATAACAGCGTCAAAATCATGCAAGTGGAGGGGGCAAAGTAGATAAGTGCACGAGGACCCACGGAGCAAAAAGGGCGACCGAACCGGGCCGAAATTGGGCACGGGCCGGCCGGCCCAGCGGGCCGGCCCAGCCCACTTCGGGCACCGGTTCGGTCCCGTCTTCCTTGCCCTCGAAGGATCTTCGACCCTAAAAACCCCCGACGCACCGCCAACACAGGGAGAGGAGTCATTCGCACCAGAAGGCCATCCACAAGCTAGAGAGAGAGGAGGAGGATCTCCGGCGGGAGATCAACCACCTCGAAGGAAGCACCCTCTCGTGGAGAAGGAGGAAGACACCGGCGGAAGGGAAACCATGATCAACGGTGCCATGATCAGCACCTTGATGGGGTAATCTTCTCATTCGTCCATGGGTTGTAATCGATCTTGAGATGTAATCGCACTTTGTCGGATTATCTATCTATCATCTTGTGTTGAATATACTTTAATGCTTAAGGCTTGCAACCGTGTCGTAAAGGGAGTATAGGCCTCAATGCTTCCTTGGATCCATTCAATACGCCGTGGCCATCAAAGTTCTAGTCATGGATACCTTCGCGTAGTGACAGTACGAGAGGAGGGAAAGGGCGAAACCGTGGTCACATCCCCGATAGAATAGATTGGTTTTCATGTCTTTAAGCGATTGAATGCTCTAGTATCGTAGACCCGTGGGCGAGTGTCTTCTATCTTGATCGTTTATCATTCTCTCTAGTGTAGTTTAGTTGTTTTCTAGTTTAATAGTAAGTTAGGGTTTTAGTAGCTAGTGAGTCGTTGTTGATCGAACGCTTGTAATCCCCTTGCTCCGCGGATTGACAAGAACCTTGGGAATCCCGTGGTGAAAAAGGTGTGGGGTCCGTACGCTTGCGGATCGTAGAGGGATACGTCTTTTATCCGTCAACACTTGGCATACTTGCCCAGGTTGATATCGCAACCCTCAGTTGCTTCAACCACCCTGTATGGTTACTTGCTTTCGGAAATGCCTGAGCCCCTTGTCCCTTGAAGGAATTTATTTCGGCTTAAAGTAGATTTCGTAGAAAGTTTTGTACGAATCTTCATTAATATTTGATACCACGCTGTCTTGTTTTTGCAGTCGAACAAATTTTAACTTCATTTTCTCAATTTTTTCATACACACAAAGAATCCCGAGTAGATACACTTGACCTTTTTGGACCACAACTTTCATTCGTTCCCGAACCTCTGGTAGGATGTCTCGTCAAGGCGGGATCTAGGCCACAACTTGTTGTTGTCTTAGACCTTTTCGGTAGTGTCACACCCGATTTCCAGAAAGAAACCAGATGCATCTCATATGTGTGCCAGGATCTAGTTTCACACATATGATAGACAAAATGAGTGTAATAACATAGACAGTAAAAACATAACAAGGGGTTTAACAACTTATTATACTCATTCGGAAGACACGAAGGTCTTTTACATCGGAAAATGATAACTACACAAAGAGTCTTCATCTTTCGCTTCCACAGGCACTTGACTCGGGGAGACACATGCCTCAGAACTCCTCAAAGTCATTGTAGAACTCCTAACCATTGTTCTCTTCTAAACAACTGTAAGCAAGGATGAGTACACTTATGGTTGGTACTCAACAAGTGGGGGAAGATGCAAGGCTATCAAGGATAGGCTACGGTTTTGCAGTGGTTAGCATTTTAATGTTGGTCAAACTTTTAATTAAAGAACGCCTAGTTACTAGATGTAAGTTTATACCAACCCACTTAAGAAACTTATAAACAACTCAGCTCAAAAGCACAAGGACCACGATTTATTCTCATCTTTAAGTTTATTAATCATGTGAGGGTCCAAGCCGTTCATAACCGTGAGCACGGCTGATCGATCAGTTTTACACTCTGCAGAGGTTTGCACACTTTACCCACAGCTCGCGTAAAAGTCCTGAAGAACTTTGGACCCAACCATGCGATGCTAGCTAGACATCATACCACACTTCCGAGGTGTGATTGCATAGGGACGCTACGAAGCCTTTACAAAGGCATGCAAAAGACTAAAGACCCGCATAGTAACGGATCAGGGCGGACCATAACCCTCCCTAGTGGTCAGCACCTTAGCAAAGGCTGCTATCCCAAAAGGATCGGGCTATACCCCTGCAACCCGGATCCCCCTCTGCTCCTTTTGGAAAAGGGCCATCAGTTCGATCGCACACCTAATTAATTGGCTAAGGTCAGAGCCATATGACACTGTGGTTGCACATGTTTTCTTGGGTGGTTCTCCATGTTCCGATTAAGTCATATGATCTTGTATTACCAAAAGCATCGTCAACAATAAACATACAAGCCTTTGTCATAGAAAACCATTTTATCCAACCCAAGTTGAGCAACTAGCATATTCTACCCAAAACATTTATTAAACCGTGTTGATCCAAGGATTGTGGATAAAAACCTCCACGTGCTCTATTAATTTATCTCTTTGTTGCTGTTTTTTTCTTGTGTGTGCCTATATTAGCTTGTTGTGGTGTGGTAATGCTCCAAAATGTTGTTCCTATTCTGGGGTGTTACAATTGGTAATCAGAGCTTAAGGTTATAGGTTCTTTTTGTTAAAATTTGACTCAATTTAAAACCTGACACACGTGCACACGTAGGATGGGAGTTATTTGGTTGTATGTTGTTCTATCTTTTGTTTTCCCATGTGGTTGTCTTGTTGTACTGACATTGTTGTGTGGGATGTAGATGCCTCCTCGTGGTCGCGGCCGTGGTCGCGGCGGTCGTGGTCGTGGTAGGGGTGAACCTGCTCCTGAGGATCCTCCCGCCAATCCAGATTTGGCTGCAATCTCAGCAGAGATGCAAACAATGCGGGCAGAGATGAATGCTTTACGTCAGGCACCTGTGGGTGGTGCTAATCCTGGTGGTGCTCCTGGTGGTGCTGCTGTTAATGGCCCTGGTGCTAATCCTGGTGAAGTGCTGGTAGTCCCTCCTGAGTGTCTGTTGGACTTGAGAGATTGGTGTCGTATGGCACTAGAGAAGTTTGATGGTACAGGTGCTCCTATTGAGGCAGCAGATTGGCTATCTTCAGTGGTTGACAAGCTAGAGTCCTTTCGGGTTCCTACTTCAGATTGGGTTCGTTATGCTCATCAGTTGCTGAAGGGTGAGGCTCTGGTATGGTGGAGGGGTGTTCAGTCATCTTATCCTGCTGCACGTGGACCTATCACATGGATGGACTTTCTCGGCCAGTTTGAGAGGAGGTTCTATCCTATTGCTTTCATGGATAAGATGAAGACTCAGCTTGAGAGGTGCCATCAAGGCAAGAGGACTGTTGCAGAATATGAGGTTGAGTTTAACAAAATTGTGCGCTTTGTACCTCATGTGGCCCGTGTGACTATGAGAAGGCACAGATTTTTAGACAAGGTCTAAAGGCTTCCATTCGTCGTGTTTTGGGTGCTTTTGTTGTGGAGGATTTTCGCTCGACTGTTGTGAGAGATTTGGGAGTTGAGGTGCAGGATGACTTTACTGAGGAGTTTAGAGGTGGAGATCATGCACAAGTGCAGAAGGAGCAGAAGGGCCATTCCAGTGGTCCGATTCAGAAGAAGGATAAGCATCATCGTCACCATCCGTATAATGGTAGTTCTTCTCAGTCTCGAGGTTCTGGAAGTGGTTCTGGAGGTGGTTCTAGAGATGGCTCTATTTGGTATCGAGCTATTGTCAAGCCAGGACTAGGATTGGTTTATTTCCGTTGCGGTGATGCTCACCACCATGCGAACTGTCGTTGGACTGGTCAGTGCTCTAGGTGTGGTCATGATCATAAGGAGGATGTGTGTAGGAAGAATCCTAACAGCAAGCTGATCTGGGAGCCTGTGACTTCTTCCTCGTCTGGTCAGCGTGGCTCTGCACACATGATGGCTGAAGGTTCTTTTGGGCAGCAACACACTACTCTAGCACAACAGTTTCTACCAGCATCTGTCGCACAACAGTACTTACCTGCATCCTCTTTGCAGCAGCTCTTGTTTGCGCCTTCAGCGGTGCTGATGCTTGGTTCTTCACACACCCCTATACCCAGTGGTGCATATTGGGTGACTCATGCTCCTACTCCTACTCCATCAGTTCCAACATGGGCACCTACACAGTCTGGGATTCAGAGTCCTTCTCCTTCTAGTGGCGTTCAGGGGGCATACTCTATGCCCTCAACTGACAGTCGAGACCGTAGTGATGTGGTGACAGGTACTATCTCCATTGATTCATTTGATGCATATGTTCTATTTGATTCTGGAGCTAGCTTCTCATTTGTTTCCGAGGGTTTTGTGGGTTGTACTGGTATTTCTGTTCAGTAGATTGGTCAGGCAGTTACAGTTAGTTCTGCTAAGGGTCCTGTCTCTAGTACGTTTGTTAGTCCAGGTTGTCGTATCTCCCTAGCAGATGAAGATTTTGTGGCCAACCTAGTAATTATTTCACTGGATATATTTGATGTTATTCTGGGGATGGACTGGCTTTCTCGTTATCAGGCTGTTATCTCTTGCTTTTGGAAGACAATCTCATTGCAGGCACCTTCAGGACGTGAGGTTGTATTCCAGGGTAGTGCTCCTAAGTTGTCCCTTGCACTGCTATGCTACTTGTTTCCTGGTTGCTGGATGAGGAAGTCAAGTCTTTTGTGGTCCATGGTCGGGGTTCCTGAGGCTATCTTACGTGTTGAGGATATTACAGTTGTTTGCCACTATCCAGATGTGTTTCCCGCTGATCTTCCTGGCTTGCCTCCTGAAAGGGAGTCTATCTTTGAGATTAAGTTGGTCCCTGGAACTCAGCCATTTTTCAGGTCGCTGTATAAGATGGCACCTGTTGAGAAAGTTGAATTAAAGAGGCAGATTGATGAGATCTTAGCAAAGGGATTTATTAGGCCAAGTGTCTCCCCTTGGGCTGCACCTGTGATTTTTGTGGAGAAGAAAGATGACACTAAGAGGTTATGTGTTGATTATTGAGGGCTTAATCAAGTGACTATCAAGAACAAGTATCCTTTGCCTCGTATTGACGCATTATTTGATCAGTTAAAGGGTGCTAAGGTGTTCTCCAAGATTGACTTGCAGTCAGGTTATCACCAGTTGAGAATTAAGGAGGAGGACATTGAGAAGATGGCTTTTAGCATGAGGTATGGACATTATGAGTATGTGGTTATGTCTTTTGGTCTAACCAATTCTCCTGCTGTTTTCATGGAAGCCATGAACATGATGTTGCACCCATACTTAGACATTTTTGTGGTGGTGTTCATTGATGACACCCTAGTTTATTCAAAAACTGTGGAGGAGCATGAGGTGCATCTCAGATTGGTGCTGGATAAGCTGTGGGAGTATATGTATTATGCAAAGTTGAAGAAGTGTGCATTTTGGCTTTCTGAGGTTGCTTTCCTTGGTCATGTTATTAACCAGGATGGTATTATTGTTGATCCAAAGAATGTTGCTTCAGTGGTGAAGTGGCAGAGACCGACTACTGTTACAGAGGTTCGGAGTTTTCTTGGTCTTGCTGGATACTATCGTCGGTTTGTTCAGAATTTTTCTTCCATTGCAAAGTCAATGACGAAGCTGACGATGAAGGGTGTCCCATTTGTTTGGACTGAGGATTGTGAGGCGAGCTTTCGTACTCTAAAGGAGAGGTTGGTGAGTGGTCCTATTCTAGTATTGCCCGAGAGTGGTAAGCGTTATACAGTATATACAGATGCCTCTCATATTGGTCTTGGTTGTGTTCTCATGTAGGAAGGTAGAGTTATTGCCTATGCATCTAGGCAGTTGAGGAAGCATGAGGAGAATTATCCTACACATGACTTAGAGTTAGCAGCTGTGGGTTTTGCATTGAAAATTTGGAGGCATTATCTCTATGGTGAGTCATGTGACATCTTTATAGATCATCAGAGTCTTAAGTATATTTTCGCTCAGAAGGAATTAAACATGAGACAAAAGAGGTGGCTTGAATTGATTAAGGATTATGATCTGAATATACAGTACCATCCCAGTAAGGCAAATGTCGTTGCAGATGCACTTAGTAGGACTGGTGTTCCTAAGACTTGTATGCAATTGACTAATGATTTGGACAGTATGGGTATTTCTCTCTGCTATGCTGGTGTTGTCGTGAGGAGACTGAGTTGGTTATTCGATCGCCATTGCGGGAGCAGGTGCGCGTGGCACAATTACAGGATCGCTTGTTCTTGGCTGTTCGCAAGCGTATTGAGGCGGGGAGACCTCGTGATTTCAGCATGGAGGATGGTACTATTTATTTTAGAGGTCGTCTTTGTGTGCCACAAAAAGCTACAGTTAAGATGGAGATTTTGAGGGAAGTTCATCAGACTCCATATACAGTGCATCTGAGTGAAACTAAGATGTATCAAGATTTGAAGCAGAGTTTCCGGTGGAAGCGGATGAAGGTTGATATTGCCAAGTATGTGGCTTCTTGTGGTATTTGTCAGAAAGTAAAGGCTGAGCATCAAAGGACTGCAGGGTTATTAAAACCATTGAAGATCCCTACATGGAAATTTGAGAACATTACCATGGATTTTGTGGTTGGATTACCTCGTTCCCCTAGAGGTAAGGATGCAGTTTGGGTTGTGATAGATAGACTCACAAAGGTTGCCCATTTTCTCCCCATGAAGTCTAATAATTCTGCTTCAGATTTGGTTCCTTTATATATCAAGGAAGTGGTGAGGTTGCATGGTGTGCCTAAGTCCATTGTTTCTGATCATGATTCAAAATTTGTATCGAATTTTTGGACGAGTTTGCATAGTGCTTTGGGTACTAATTTGGACCTTAGCACTGCTTTTCACCCTCAGACAGACGGTCAGTCAGAGCGTACCATTCAGACCTTAGAGAACTTGTTGCGTTCTTGTGTGCTCTCTTGGAAGGGCAGTTGGGAGGATCACTTTCCATTGGCGGAGTTTGCTTATAATAATCGCTATCAGGCTAGTATCAAGATGGCTCCATTTGAAGCATTGTACAGACGCAGGTGTATTTCCCCACTCTGCTGGGATGTTGTTGGTGGGGGATCCTTGGTCGGCCCAGATTGGGTGCAACAAACTCATGATAAGGTACGTGAGATCCGTCAGAACTTGTTGGCTGCTCAGAGCCGACAGAAAAGCTACGCAGATATCAGACGGAGGGATTTGGAGTTTGCAGTTGGTGACGAGATTCTTCTTAAGGTGTCGCCAACAAAAGGCACTGTTCGGTTTGGCACTAGAGGGAAGCTCAACCCTAGGTATATTGGACCTTATTTGATCACTGCTCGAGTTGGTTCCTTGGCTTATCGTTTGCAGCTACCAGAGTCGATGTGTGGTGTGCACCCTGTGTTTCATGTCTCTATGTTGAGGAAGTATTTGAAAGATCCAGAGCAGAGGATGGAGGCTGAGCCAGTGATTATTGAGAAGGATTTGACTATAAAATGTCATCCAGTGCGTATATTGGATTTCTCTCAGCGTGTCATGTGGAATAGGACTATCAAGTATGTGAAAATCCTATGGACTAATCAGTCGGAGCGGGAAGCAACATGGGAATTGGAGGACTCTATGCGCGGGGAATATCTGGAGCTCTTTGAGACTGGTAAGCAATATTTATATACATATGGCTCTGTTCTCGTTCTTTCCTTAGCGATGGTGAATTCGGGGACGAATTCTTTTAAGGAGGGGAGAATGTAACACCCATAATGCGTAAAAGGAAAATACGTTTTGTATGATGGAATACATAAAGTGGACGGCCAAAAACATGACTTTTTGGTATGTCACTCGGATGGACGAACGGAGGTCATGGTTGCGTAGAGCTCGCCGAATCCTGTCCGTTTGACTACTCACATGCATAATTCGGGATTCAGATCAAGAAGTTATGCGTGGTCCAAAATTTACCCATAACTGCTACAGTAATCACACAGCTACAGTAGCCGTGACCTGCTACAGTAACCGCCCAGGCTCGCATCACGGTTTTCCCTCTCTCCACAGTGATCTTTTCTTTTCCTAATCACACATCCCCTACCGAGCCCAATAGCCGCCACCCTCTTCTTCCACGGGAAACCGAGAGAAGGGAAGGGAGAACAAGAGAAGAGAGGGAGATTAGGGTTTGCCGCCGTTCGTCGACGTGGTTTCTCTTCAAAAATTTGTCGGCCTTCCTTTCATGTCTTCGTTTTCCCTCAATTGATTGCCTTTCCTCGCTGTTCATGGTGGTGCCGCCATGTGTGATGCAGCTGAGATGAAATCGAGAGAGCTTCTGTGACATTCGTCGCTAGGGAGAGGAAAAACGACTGGGAGTTGTAGTCGGAATCGCCGCCGTCATCTTTGCCCTCACCGTTTCGAAAAACCCTAGGTGAGGCATGACTCACTGTATTTCATTCTCCCCCTAAGTTTTTGGACGTTCTAGCACATGCTTGTAGCGTCAATCTTTACCGTTAAGGGCTAGGGTAAAGTGGTACCCTCGTCGTTGTTTTCAGCACAAACTCAATCTGCGCAGTTTCTAGTAATTGCTGTTTTACACCCTTTTAATGGTCTAAAAAAATAACAAACCCATAAATGAGTTGTAGGAAATGTTTAGGGGTTTCCATAGCCGTAAAGAACACTACAATCGGATTTAAGATCTAAGAGATATCGAAGTTTCATTCTGTCAGTTTTTCAGAGTCACAAAAATCTGGGCAGCATCTGTTCACTTCAAGTTTAGGAAACTAAAACGACAGAATTGGATCTTTGGTTGAGTAAATGATTTTTAGGGAACTTCATAAGCTTTCCAGATTGGTGAAGTACATATTCATATGAAGTTTGGATCTCAATATATACCCATTTTACTTGGACTGTTCTGCAGAGATTGTCAGATTTTCAGCATGAGGTTCATCTAAAGATTAGCCTATGTTCATGGTTTTTACTTTATTTGTGGATCACTAGAAAGTTGTGAATTCTGAAGTTTTCTTTCTGTTGGCACAAGATTGGAAATTTTAGCCATCGGAATTAAATCATACAAAAAAGAGAAGTAACAATGCTGCTGTCATGTCTAGACTTGTGTATCTTTTTGTGAGAATGTCGGGTTCGAACGTAGGAGCACTGTTATTTAAATTCTTTATGCTTGTGCGTATGTGTTAGTGCTGAGATATGTTTGTGGACAGGTGGTGCGCCTTCGAATCGTGCTTAGCTCACGTTCTTGATCTTCGGTGCGGTGCAAGTAAACGTAGCGATGGGCTACATGCTTTAACTTTGTTGTTTGAATTGCCTCCATTTAAGTTCAGTACCTCACACCAGCAAGATAAATCTGAATTTACCTTTATATCGGAGCATTTTGTTCCACGTGTGGCTTTACCTCTAAAGTTAAGAATTATGATGTATATGAAGTTCATGCATTGCAATCTTGCACTTGCATTCTCATGTTTCTATGCATATGAAGAAAACAAGAGCCTTCGATTGGTGCGGTAAGTACCGATATAGCAACACACGTTGAGATATAGCAATGTGGTTGTTGACGCAAAATCTGCACCTCGCTCCAAGCACACGACAAGCCGAACAAGCTAGCTTCACACGCGAAGAGATCACAAGACGTGCCAGTCAATTTTCCCTGAAAATTAACAAAAGACAAAGTAGTTAAATTCCAAAGCTTGGAACTTGCCGGCTGGTACCAGACAGTTCCATATTTACGGCTAGAAAGCCAAGTGAGATGACATATAGCTATAAAGAGCTATCTGCCAGCAAACTGAAACTATTCGGGAGCTTCAAAGTGCGAAAAGTAACACAGCCGAATAGGTGACGTAAGCATGACGATAGATCAGTCTTTATTTAGATAAAGATGCACGTGCGCAGGGTCATGACCGATCCTCGTGATAAGCAACATTAAATAATAAATGAAGTAAAAGCGCAAGCATAAATATGTAATAAACAAGCATGCATAGGTCCAAAGCACTAGTCTACCGCATGTCTAGGTACTTAAAAAACCCGTCGGAGGTACGATACCAAGCAAATCTATCCACCGCATGATACAACTTGCTTGAGATCACACCACTTTCCACAAATAGATCTATCCACCGCATGATACAATCTAAATATGGAAAGCTAAAAGCATACAATATTTAAAGCATAATTTATGGATACGTTTTGCTCATGAAAGCATAACCGAATGCGGCTGAACAGCCGATTCGGGGTCCATGAAGAAGGAACGAACATTACCAAACAAGATAAATCTATCAGATTGGATTGAAATCTAATCCACCGGATGATTAGCTCCAAAACAACCCAAAAACCTGCATCTACCGCATGATACCCAAAGCACTTTCAAGCTTTATACAAGATTTGGCAAGCTTGAACCCGCAACACGTAACAACCTAGATCGATTCGGTTTCGGCTATCATGGAGCATGTGATCCACGTGCTATTTAAGCCGGGGGTACGAACTCGATTCGCATAAGGATCATCAAAAGGATAAAGCCGATCCAAACCCATCTAGATTGGGCAAAGAAGTGTTACATGAATTTAAACATAAAGTAAAACTCAAAGCAACGCGGGATAACTTAATGAATCTATTGAATCTTGCCAAAATTCAATAGAGCCGATAACTAGCTTCGAGCTAGATCTTAGCCTACCGCATGGCTCATGACCTAACAAGAAACCCTCTTGAACCAAGCTTGAATCTACCGCGTGGTACTAAGCATGGTAACAAGACTACTTGCATCAGATCTAAATCCACCGCATGATACTAGACATGATACAAGGTTGCCGGTACTCACGGAGGTCGACGGATCGATGAACCCTCTCGAAGAACTCGACGACAGGACAAAGGACTCTAGGGTTTGGCGTAAAGCCGGTTTGTATTGAGAATGATTTCGAATGTCCGTTATATACATTCGGGGTCCGTGTTTATACCATGTTAAGCATGACCTCGAATGGATTCGATACTTAATTTATCTCTAAGCACGATCGCTTGCCCATCCATTCGTCCCTTCCGCTCGGGCCACGTCACCACGCAATCCCACAAAATCAGCGCAACAGTTTCCTTGCCGAACGGAAGCGAATTGCCGACCGCGGACTCTTCTGCCGAATTCATCTGAAGAAACCTTCCTTCCGCCGGACGGATTCCTCACCGAGTTGGACCCACAAGTCAGACTCCTTTCCTTACCAAATTTTGGTGTTAACATATGCCCCTTCAATTACGGGATAAAAGTGATTTTATTTCGGAATTGACTCCAGCCACCAACGTCTTCAAATTGAATTTGTTCAACACCTGTTCTCTCTCTTCGCAATCCGTCGAATCTTCGCCCGCATCCAAACCCTAGATCACCTTTTCGAGCTCAAATCCCCAATGGCGGCTCAAAATCAAGCCGCTCGGGTAAAGTCCTCCACCATAAGCTTCATTCGGCATTCGCATTTTCAATTTTTACCCGAGATTTCTTCTCCGCTTTTCCCTCGAAGCTTTCCACCGAGCTTTTGATCCGCACCGAGGCCAATTCAAGATCTTACTTCCTTGGTCCCGTGGGAGTTTCGATCCTCGCTAATTCATCGCGGCCCGAATCTCGGAGGATCCCCTTCAAAGCGGCTTTAACTAAGCCTCCCCCGTGGAAGGACACTTTCAAGAACCGGCCCTTGCCCCCAATTGTAGGCCGGAGGAATTGGTACAAAAGAATTCTTGCGGATAAGAGTGCCAGGACTCAAAACTGGGATACCCTCCGTATTGCTCAATGCTTGGAGCTGTCTTTGGCCGAGACCCCCAAAAACGAAGACCTCTTGATAGCAGCTTGCCACTTCTGGTCAAATGGCGTCAACGCCTTCCTTTTTGGTCACCGCCCAATGTCCCCCACTCGGCCGATGTATACATGATTACCGGCCTTGACATTACGGATCCGTTCGTCCCCGGGATTTCAAAGGTTCCACAAGGCAAACGGGAGTGAAACCGGGGAGCGGATATAAAAATTATATCCGGAATCATATGAAAGATGGCCCCCTTGGTGAAGTTGAATACGGGGCGTTCTCGAACATGTGGTCGTGCGGTTCATCTTCTCGTGGTAAGGCCAATGAGCCTACTCTAAATCATATTGTAATGGCTACACACTTAGCCAATGGTAATCGCTTTCCCCTTGGAAAATACCTCCTGGGTAGTGTATACCACATGCTTCATCAAACTGTCACCCAAATGTACACCAGCCAGAGGATAGCATGTGTCAATGGCCCTTGGTGGTTTGTACAAATGTGGCTGCAACTGCACATGCACCAGATTGTTGGTGTTGACCTCAACACCCGGTTTTTTCCTTCATCCAACTATCATGAAGGGGAAACCCAAGTCACCAGAGGATGCCTCACCTATGGAGAAGTTGCTTCAACTATTCCCATCAAGTAGAATGTCAGCCAGCTCTTTGAGCTCTTCTTCAAAGGCTTTCCAAACCCTCTCTGGCTTCCTTATTTGGATAATGATAATTTAACTCTCCCTTGTGAGTTCTCCTTTGAAGCTGAACGCCAAGATGGAAGATTTCTGGAAATCCTCAACATCCTCATCCATCCATGCATTCTGCCAGCTGAATTTAGTGGAGGGAGGCTAAACCACAACACTTATGAATACTACCAGCCCAACATGATGGCTCGACAACTTGGATGTGGCCAGATGCCCCCGAGACTATTTCTGCATGAATTCCTCAAGCCCAGAGAGGAAATCAAAGAACTTACTCAAACCAAACGGGGCTTTTCGGTATGTATGCGGTCAACCGTCTACACCCGGCCCTTCACACCTACAACAGTAGCTCACCCCACCTTCAATTCCTTGTGGCAAGAATTCCATGACCATATCTTCGGTGATTCCGTGCATTTATTTTGCATAGAACCGATGCCCGATTTTCAACCAACTTCGCAGGTAACATGATTATCCCTTTCTTCGGATCGGACATTTCTTACTCTAACCATGATCTTGATTTTTACCCACGAACACGATGCCCGCCCCTCTAGCCAGGGAGATTGCTTACAATGCAGTAGGCCCAATCTCAGCATTGGGATTTAGATCACCAACCCTGGCTCAACTGATGGCTAGGTATGCCACAACAGACCCAATTTTGTCCAGTATTACTGCTGACAAGAGGCAAGGCCTGTCTCTGATCGCACCCCCAAATGCCAAGAGGAGAAGAACCATCAAGAAAGTCCTTATCGAGGTAAAATTTCTTCTCTCTTGATCACAGGATTACTCTTTTCTGATAAATCTCGTCTTATGCGATTTCAGACTAGAATTCAGCAATCCTCAGCTTCAGAACCTGCCAATGCTCCATCCACTGGTATGACCTTTATTACTCCTTCCTCAAAGATCAACACTGGCATTTATCCTTAATCTGGTATTTTTAGAGGAAACAATGGTGGATCAACTTGTGGATGTCCCTGTCTCTCAACATGCAAGTCCACCCAGGGCTGAGCCATCTGTCCAGGTATAGATCTCATTGTCATCAGGGACTCAATCACCCCCTGCTCAGACAGAAACACCAACCTCGCCAGAGATGAACTTCCCCATCCAACCAGAGCCTTCAAGTCCTCCAAGGGCTCAATCACCCACTGGCCAGGCAGAAACATCAACCTTAGCAGAGGTGAATCCATTTCCTCTCCAGCCAGAAGCTTCAGAGTTGCCAGAGGCTGTATCACCCTCTCACACAGAAGCTTCAGCTTTACCACGAGCACCCCCTTCACCAGTGGCTCCAGAAATCACCCCTGAAACTGAACAAAACCCTGTTCCAGTTTAGGAAGTTAGGCATGAGGTAATCATTTGCACCTGATCCTGCTATCTTTTATTTCCAAATACCCCTGACTCGGCAATATTATTCTTTCAGGATCAGGCTCCGTCATCACCAAACCCACCAATGGGGAACAATCCAATTGCCGAGACGAGGGAAGGAGGGCCTCAAGCCTTATCAGAAGAAGTGCAAGGAAAACTCAAGGAAATCTTTGCCTGGCTGCAAAGAGAGGCTCGTGATTAGATCAGAGATCTTGATTATTTCGAGGATATGCTTAGACCCATCAGCCAAGAACTTCCTGAGGATATCAAGGCCTCACTTGAACCCATCTCTCGGTCCGGATGTTCATTATGTAGCCATAAGACGAGCTCGAGAAACGTGTCTTCCCTCCCGCCGTCGAACGAAAAAAAGCCAAAGCTGAACAAGCCGTGAAGGGAGCACAATCTCAAACTGAGAGTCACAAAGGG
The DNA here is from genome assembly GCA_947561735.1 of Cenchrus americanus. Classification (NCBI taxonomy): domain Eukaryota; kingdom Viridiplantae; phylum Streptophyta; class Magnoliopsida; order Poales; family Poaceae; genus Cenchrus; species Cenchrus americanus. The sequence continues at coordinate 82,054,584 of OX387240.1, forward strand.
ACTTTGGCCAATCTGCAAGCTGCTCGCGAGTTGAAAATTGCCAGAAAGGCCATACTGGAGGCAGAGCTGAAAAGCTTATCAGCAGAAATAGAAGCGACGATAAGAAGATAGCCGAACTTCCTAGACGATAGAAAAGATCCAAGAGGAAGCGACATTGGCCATAGCCGAAGTGGATCAATGTAATGCGAACTCACCATCCCGTCCGATGCCCGCAGAGGTTATCAAGAACGGATGGAGAACATTCACCAAACCACATCGAACGCCTCCAACGTAATTGCAAAGTATTTAAACATTTAGATGTACCGATCGATGTGTAACCGAACCGGCCGTCCTTGCAACATTTGCTTCGTAATTTTATTTTGCCCTTTCTCTCGTAGTCCTCAATTGCAGCACCGAACGACCCATTCGGTAGTCAATAGCCAAACAAAGTGCCATACCCGAACGGCCACCTTAACCTCCTTTTTAGCCGAGCCGATCAACCGAATACGACTCGGCCTTGAACTCCAAACGACCCGATGGCGGATCGGTCAAGGAAACTTCTCCACCTTCCAAGTTTCTTGGGATACGCACCATGATCTAAAGCCATGACCTGAGGCCACGATCTATTTTGCCAGGCCTATAAATGAAAACCGTAGGTGCCCCCAGCTCTTCACCAAGCCTTTAGCCCTCAAATCTTCGCAAACCTCAAGTCTTCTTTTCCCCAATCAGCGCAAATCCCAGAAGCATGTCGAGCAGCAACAACAGGCGCCGCGCCACTGATGAGGCGGAGGGGAGTCGCGCCAGTGTGCGTCAGAGGCAATAATCGTCAACTTTTCCCTTTACGATTCATCTTTGATTCCTTTTTTTATGACGATCATCTCTGTTTCGGGCTTATTCAATGGAATCCATCCTCTGCACCGGCCGGTCAGCCCCTGCCGGACGACTCCTCAGAGTCAGACCATTACTCCCCCGTGCCCTACGGGGAACTTGATGCTCTCCGCTTCAAGTTGGAGCTGGAGGTAGCCCAACGCGAGCTAGAAGATGTCTCCAAAAAGGCCGGCATAGCCGAACCGGGAGTGGGAAGACCGGCGCAAGCGGCTGCGGCGACCATCAACGGTACAACTCGAAACCGCTCCTTAATCCAATCCGGCTTCGATACCGATCACCTTTATCTTGTATTTTGCGGCCCGTGACGCCGAGCTCAACCGGTCGAAAATGCCGGTGGAGCGATTGGCCGACAAGGTGAACGCCCGTGGAGACACGCCGGCGGAGCGCCTTGCCGCGGTGGAGCACCGCGTAGACGAAGTGGCCACCCACGGCATCCGCTTGGGCACCACTTTGGGCCTGGCCGCCATGGCGACGCACACCGACGTCGACTACTCCACCAGGTTGCACGGTTTCTAGGGCGGCGCACCAGAAGACATCGAGGAGATCGAGATCATCCTGGAGCGCCTCGACGGCCACGGCGATGCCATTGCCGAACTCACTCATCCCCGGTCCGTGTTAAACGAGCTCTTTGACTAGATTGTATCGGGGATGTTTGATATCGGCAATAAATAAAGAACTTTTGATTTCCGTGCCTATCTTGCGATGATTTTTCCGTGTTTGCATCCGTGAATCTTGTTTTCCCCCCGAATGTATTCGAGAACTCGTTTGAGCCGAACACGCGAGAACGGATGCTCCTTGGCGCAAAATCCGCGAAAAATCCTTGATTCGGCAATCCGTAGGCACCTGTTTAGACGAAAACCCTTCGCATCCGGAAGAAAACCCTACCGTTTGGTATTCCAATAATGCACGCCGGCCGCTCATCACTCCCAACGCACTCTCTCGGTCAATAAAATAGTCCGCCGAGATGCCCCCGCAAATCCACTCGCACACTCATCTATCACTTCTCATCTCCTCCCCCGTCCTCGGAGGAAAAAACCCCAAGGACATGGACAAAGGCAAGCGGCCCCGGAGGGCGGCACCCCGAAGAAACGCACGATTCGAGAGTGAGTTTTCCTTCGATTTGCTCCTTGTTTCCTCATGTGGTCTCGCGTTTTACCTCCTCTCTACCTTTCCTCTTTCAGCCTTGATCTGCTTCCTGAGGAAATCATCGGGACCGAAGACATGCCTGAGTACATCTCCTCTGATTCTTCCCTTGAAGCAGAGGACGCCACGCCCGAGCAGAGAACCAGCCATCAACTGCGCCGCCGCGTTCGGCACCTGGAGCATGACCTCAGGGACATCACCGCTCGTTGCCAGGCCGAGCGCGAGTGGCGCATGGCTTTAGAGGCATTAGTAGGAGGTAAATGTCTCTAACTCCTTCTTGACTCGGTGCTCACGTCCGGATCTTTGCCCCTAATGACTATTCCTCTGTCTCAGATGTCTCTGATAGGTACAATAACCTGAAAGCGGCTTGGGACAGCTTGGTGGAGGCAGCAAATCGTGGTCACCCCCACGCATTCCAAGTTGCCGTCACGGTGGTCCTGGAGCAACTGAAGAGGGAGCAGCCGAAGAAGCAAAGAAAAGATTGAATCATACTTTCGCTTCTTACGCCAGGCCTTCTGCTTCCCGCCTCCTCGAAGTCCTGATCACCAGGGTTGTTGGATGTAATCCCCGCAAGAAGCAAGCTTGTAATGTAGTTTTGTGCTAAGGGCAATGCATCTAGGCACCGGCCATTCCCTCCGTTTGGGGACTGCGTTCGAAGGCGGCCTCGTTCTTGAGCGCCGGCTATTCTCGTATCGGATGCATGTAATCCCAATGCCGGTGATCACCGATCGATTTCAATACGAGGATAATATTTCTTCAAATATCTTCCATTTATTGCAGCGGATAATTCTTCTCCTAGTAAAGTTTTCAACATGTAGGCATTACCAGTGCACGCATCCGACCACTCGAAAGGGTCCTTCCCGGGTTAGGAGACCATTTGCCGAATTCACCGTATTTGGTTCCAATCGACGAGTAACGCCTTCCAATCCAAATCTCCCTCTCGCAAATTGCCTAACCTTTACTTTCTTGTTATAATACTTGGCAACCCGCAGACTTGTTCTTCTCGATATTTTCCGGGGCCCCGAGACGGATCATGTGCAAATCTTCTAGCTCATCCATCATTAAGCCACCGTAATCTTTGGAGCTTAAGTTTTTACGCAACACCACTCTCCTAGAATCTCGATTGTACTTCCCAAGGTAAAAGCTGCATGGTGTCCATAAACCAATTCGTAAGGAGATGTTTTTGTAGCTCCATGAGGGGCCATTCGGTAAGCCCATAACGCTTCACCGAGTACCGAATGCCACCTCCTAGGCTTCGGTCGATCTTCTTTTGTATAAGCTTGATCATGATCTTATTAGAAGCCTCTCGCCCGACCATTAGCTTGGGCATAATAGGGAGAAGAATTAAACAATTTGATCCCCATGCTTTCGGCAAATTCCCTGAACTCCAAGGACACGAATTGGGCTCCTTGATTAGTAGTGATTGTCTGAGGGATTCCAAACCGATAGATGATGTGTTCCTTGACAAACTCAACCATATTTTCCGACATCACCTTCTTCAGTGGAATTGCCTCAACCCATTTAGTAAAATAATCCGTAGCCAAAAGCACAAACTTATACCCCTTGCTAGATGGTGGATTAATGCGGCCAATCAAGTCTATACCCCGGCCCCCGAATGGCCGTGGCTTGATAATGGGATTTAATGCCGATGCGGGAACTCTTTGAATATTTCCAAACGTACGGCGATCTTGACATCCCCTATAATACTCGGAGCGAGTCCTCTAGTATCGTCGGCCAAAAGCACCCAGCTTGCCTGATAACCCATTTCATGCGATAGGCCGATTGGTGTGCTCCACATATCCCATCATGTACTTCACTCATCATCCTTTTAGCTTCTTCTGGACCCAGGCATCGTAACAACACCCCATCTAATGATTTGTAAAACAAATTATCGTCCAGAAGAACAAACTTTATGGCCTTGTACCTGAGCTTCCTAGAGACTTTTCGGGATGGATCTTTCAAGTAGTCAACGATCTCTTTTCTCCAATCATCTTCCGCAAGATCCACTCCCAGCGCATATATGTCCGTGGCAAACGCTTCTTGATTCTCTTTATAACTGGAAGCGCTGCGAGCCAACCCTGTTCGCTTCTTCATTATGTTCCCTAGGAATATCTTTGTAGAGTCACCAACGGAAAGCTCTTCATGATTTCCCCGCATTCTTCGTAGTAACTCCTCGGCTCATCACTTTTACATTCGTATTGGCCGTTCAATTGCTTTATTACGAATTCGAATCTCCATAAACTTCAACCGAAACGGCCCCGGCTTCTCTCAAATATTGAAGCCCTCGAAGCAATGCCTCATACTCGGCCGATTGTTTGTAACGGTGGGGTCGTATAGGGATAGCAAACTCGAACATCTCACCCCTAGGCGAAATCAACGAATCCCTACCCCCCCACCTTTACCACATGATGACCCATCAAAAAATAAAGCCCAAGGAGTGATCTCAAGTAAATCAATTGATGGATCACGATGTTCGGTTATAAAATCGGCAATGATCGACCTTTAATAGCTTTTGCCGATTCGAACCTTAACTCAAACTCTGATAAAGCCAAGATCCACTTGCCAATCCTGCCATTCAAAATTGGCATAGATAACATGTGTTTTATTACATCGAACTTAGAATATACAATGCATTCGACATTCAACAAGTAGTGCCGAAACTTTGTACATGAGTAGTACACACACGAGCACGGTTTCTCTGCGCCCGAATACCCGGTCTCGGGATCAAGTAATTTTCGGCTAAGATACGCTACTACCCTTTCCTTTCCTTCGAATTCTTGAATAAGGGCCGATCCAATGGTTTGGGTATCGGCCACCACGTACAACTTGAAAGGCTTATCCAATCGCGGAGGGACCAGTACTGGTGGCTCCTTCATATACTGCTTGATCTCGTCAAAAGCCTTTTGTTGTTCGTCGCCCCATGTGAACTTCGATCTTTCTTAAGCTTCGGCAATGGAGAAAACGACAAAACCTTCGTGACAGATTTGAGATGAATCTTCTTACAAAATTAATTTTGCCGAGCAAAGGATTGCAACTCCTTGAGATTAGTTGGAGGGACAACTTCATCAATGGCCTTCATGCTTTTCTTGCCAACTTCAATCCCCCCTTCGTGGACCAAGAATCCCAAGAACTCTCCAGCTAATACCCCAAAAGCGCACTTGTTTGGATTCATCTTCAAACCATGCTTCCGGGTGCACTCCAAGGTTTTCTTCACGTCTTCCAAATGTGTGTCATGATTCACAGACTTGATCACAACGTCATCAATGTAAATTTCGACAATTTTGCCGATCAACTCGTGAAAGATGTAGTTCATGGCTCGTTGATAAGTTGCACCAAGATTCTTCAACCCAAATATCATGACTATCCACTCAAACATGCCTATATGACCAGGACATCCGAAGGTCGTCTTTGATATATCCTCTATTGCCATAAAAATTTGGTTATATCCCGCATTACCATCCATGAAACCGATGACTTTGTGTCCAGCGGCGGTGTCAACCAACAAATCGACAACGGGCATGGGGTAACCATCCATAGGAGTAGCTCGTTTAAATCCCCGAAATCTATGCGGACCCTCATCTTTCCATTTTTCTTGTAGACGGGGACAATATTAGAGATCCACTCCGCATATCCGCATGGCTGAATGAAGTTTGCATCAAGTAATCTTTCAACTTCTTTCTTCACATCGGCCAATACTTCATCTTTGTAGATTTTCCGGGGAGGTCGCTTGTATGGTTTAAAACCAGATTTGATTGGTAACCGATGCTCAACAATGGAACGGTCCAGTCCAGGCATCTCCGAATAATCCCAAGCGAAGCAATCTTTATATTCCTTAAGCAACTTGATCAATTCCTCCCTGAAGTCTGATTGCAAGTTTGCGCTGATAAATGTCGGCCTTGGTTTGTCACCGCTTCCAATGTCAACTTCCTCCAATTTATCGGCCGACATGAATCCTCGTCCCAACTTGCCGTCAGTGCCATCGACGGGGTTATCCATTAAAAATTTCTATAAGAGCCGATTGCTTGAATCGGTCGTTGATCGTTGCGACAGGCTCAACGGACCTTCTCCCTAGTCTTTTCCCGAGTGACGGTCAATACCTTGGTATTCCCGGAAAGCCGGTTCCACATTTGCGACGCTCACGGAGTCATCCGCTTGGACCACCTCAATATCGTCATCTACCCATTGGATGAGCTGCCGATGCATGGTAGATGGGACGCGGCGAGCTTGGCATGAATCCAGTCCCGTCCAAGCAGTAGGCTGTAGGCTCCTTTACCTTCGATGACAAAGAAGGTTGTGAGCAGTGTCTTGGACCCGATCATCAGATCCACATGGGCGCACCCCTTGGTATCAGAAGGATTCCCGGCGAAATCGTTCAGAATTATGCTTGTAGGAGTCAAGTCGCCAGGGCCCATGCCAAGTTTTCTGAAAGTGGTGTACGACATTACATTGACTGCCGCTCCACCGTCGACAAACATCTTGGTCAATGGCTTGCCATTGACATATCCTTTCAAGTATAGCGGCCTCATGTGTCGATTTTTGGCTGGTTTGCCGAAGATGGCTTGCTTGGCGCACCGAGTGCGCCATCGGTCCCTCAAGGCGCTCATCGTCCGGGGACGCTTCTTCTCGCACAACCCGGTTAGCGGGAGCCATAAATTCATTCGGCGAAAAATATACCATACATGCCGGAGCCGAACGGTTTGATCCTTCGGTTTATCCTTCGGACGCCACACCCGCCTTGTCCGGATCCTCCGCTCGCCTCGGTTCGTGGTTCCTCAAGCGGCCGAACCCTCCTTTTCCGACTCTTTCTTAGGCCGGGCGGGCACCATTGCCCCTTCGCCGGACGTACTCGTCCTCGTCTTCTTCTCGATCGGCCCATCTCAAATCAGCTTGTCTTTTCCGGGATGATCGATGATTTCAATTTTTTGACGCCGATCCTCACCGGGATGTATCCTTCCAATTCTTTCATGGACGGATCGACGATTGACGGTTTCTCGCCTATACTCAAAGGACCTATCACCGCATTCGGGGCGGTTTCTCGGTGTAGGAAGCTTCAACCCCTCGTTCCCGGCGGTGCACGAAGAATGCGCACCCCCGGTGCGTGTGCTCTGCTCGCGCGTATCTTGCTCCAAATCTCTTCGCACGCTTCTTCTTCGGCCCCGCGCCTTTCCTCCTCATGCTTTCGTTCCTCGGTAACGCTCTTTCTCCAGTGGCGCCACCACTTGTTGAGGAGGATGCGCGTAGTCACCCCGGGTTTGGCCCCGGACAATTCCCCGATCTCGATATGGCTCCCGAGAACGCGAGGGGCTTCACCGTGAACTTTGCTCCAAGGTCACTTGACGTTCGGGTCTCTTGCTCCATCTCCGCTTTGCCCCGGCCGAAGTCAGGACCTTGACCTTGCCCTTCTCCTCGGCTGTCACCATATTGACGGAAAAGCTTATCATGTTCTGGGGAAAGGGGTGGCCGTCCAGTTTCATGTTGTTGTCAAACTTGAGATGACCCTCTTGGATAGCCCTCTGGATCCTCATCCTGAAGACCCTGCAGTCGTTGATGGAGTGAGAATTCTGTCGTGGAAGCCAAAGTAACGTTTCTCCTTTACTCCATCGGGCCGAAGCATGGAATGCCCTTCAGGCAACTTGATTCGGCCTTCTTTCACCAGGAACTCAAACAGCTTATCGGCTTTAGTGACGTCGAAGTCGTAGGTGCCTTTGGTCCGTTTGACCCGGCGATTCATGGTCGGCGGTTCTTTCCCCCACATGATCTCGGCAGCGGCCACTTCCCGGTCGTCGTCCGAGTCCTCTATTTGATCGGCTTTTTCCGAGGAACCGATTGTAGATATCGGCTACGTCGTCTTGTTTGCCGAACCTGGCGTCTTTCTTAAAACCGTAGGCCTGGTTGCTCATCAATGACAGCTTTTGGGACAGTTGCCCCAGGTTATCGAACTCCATGCCAAACAGCTTTTCACGTACGGCCGGTAGCATCCCAGCAACAGCCATGTCGGCCAACTGATCGTCTGGCAGATTTAGCGAAAAACACATGCACTTGATTTCCCTGAATCTCCTGAGGAACTCCAAGGGCGTCTCACTGTGTCTCTGCTTCAGAGTAGCAAGGTCGATAAGCTTCTTTTTCGAGCTACCGCTGAAGTAATGGGCGTGGAATTTCCGCTCGAGCTCCCTCCATGTGCCAACTGATTGGGGAGGCAAAGATGAAAACCACTGGAACACTACACCCGTTAGTGACATGGGGAAGTATCTGACCCTGAACGCCTCTTCAAACGAGCACTCTCCGAGCTGCATCTGGTAGCGAGCAATATGCTCCACCGTGCTCGTGTCATCCTGCCCAGAAAACTTTGTAAATTCCGTCGGAGGTTTTACCCTTGGCGGCAGGATCACATTGTAATACCACTCCGGGAACAGTGGCGTGTAGGTAGGTCCCTGCATTTTAGGTTTGAGGCCGAATTGATTCTGCATCAAGTCGGCCATCTTCTGAGTCAGGATATCATCCTCCTGCACGCCCGTGGCTGGGCCGTAGCCCGGATTCGGGAAAGCGTCGACGGCGCCATAGTTCATCACTTCGTGGTAGCCTCCACCGTACAAATTCTTCTGCAGTCGGTTGCTAGTTGGGGCAATCCTATAACCGGAAGCAAGTGGGGCTCCAGACGAGCCGAATGCCAACTCCCCGTACGTGGGCTGATACGGGTTCGGCTGTTGCACAGGTTGACCTGTGCTGCCCTGTGGAGGTGGTTGGACTGGTTGCCCTCCTGCGGCCTGCAGAGGGGGTTGAACTGGCTGACCTCCAGCGCCTTGTGGAGGAGGCTGGAAGGCTTGGCTTCCAACGCTCTGCGGAGGAGGCTGGGCTGGCTGGCTTCGTAATGGCGGCTGAGAACTGGACTCACCCATCTCCACGGTGCCTCCTTGAAAGGGTGTTCGATTGAACACTTGCTCCATGCCCGGGCCGAAGACAGCCACCATCATCTGTTTGAACGCACCCAGGAAAGCTCTATGATGCCTGCTTAAGATGTGATCCGCGGCATCTCGAAACGCTTGCATGCATTCCTCCCTCTCATGCTGGGTCGAGGCGTCACTCTCTCCTGGCAACAAAACCCTGGGCATCTCATTGTTTAGGTATGGGACGCCACTCATGTTCTTTTTGAATGACAGCAAACACTTCTGTTGGAACTGATCCGCAGCCTCCTGCAGCTATTGCCGCTGTTCCGGAGAGAGGTCTTTGATGTTGACATCCATAATGTCACCGATGTCAGGCATCTTGATTTTCGGCTGTTGTCCCACTGGGCGTGCCAAAAAGTGTGTTGACGCAAAATCTGCACCTCGCGCCAAGCACACAGCAAGCCGAACAAGCTAGCTTCACACGCGAAGAGATCACAAGACGTGCCGATCAATTTTCCCCGAAAATTAACAAAAGACAAAGTAGTTAAATTCCAAAGCTTGGAACTTGCCGGTTTGGTACCGATACCAGTTCCATATTTACGGCTAGAAAGCCAAGTGAGATGACATATAGCTATAAAGAGCTATCTGCCAGCAAACTGAAACTATTCGGGAGCTTCAAAGTGCGAAAAGTAACACAGCCGAATAGGTGACGTAAGCATGACGATAGATCAGTCTTTATTTAGATAAAGATGCACGTGCGCAGGGTCATGACCGATCCTCGTGATAAGCAACATTAAATAATAAATGAAGTAAAAGCGCAAGCATAAATATGTAATAAACAAGCATGCATAGGTCTAAAACACTAGTCTACCGCATGTCTAGGTACTTAAAAAACCCGTCAGGTACGATACCAAGAAAATCTATCCACCGTATGATACAACTTGCTTGAGATCACACCACTTTCCACAAATAGATCTATCCACTGCATGATACAATCTAAATATGGATAGCTAAAAGCATACAATATTTAAAGCATAATTTATGGATACGTTTTGCTCATGAAAGCATAACGAATGCGGCTGAACAGCCGATTCGGGGTCCATGAAGAAGGAACAAACATTACCAAACAAGATAAATCTATCAGATTGGATTGAAATCTAATCCACCGGATTAGCTCCAAAACAACCCAAAAACCTGCATCTACCGTATGATACCCAGCTCTTTCAAGATTTATACAAAATTTGGCAAGCTTGAACCCGCAACACGTAACAACCTAGATCGATTCGGTTTCGGCTATCATGGAGCATGTGATCCACGTGCTATTTTAGGGGTACGAACTCGATTCGCATAAGGATCATCAAAAGGATAAAGCCGATCCAAACCCTTCTAGATTGGGCAAAGAAGTGTTACATGAATTTGAACATAAAGTAAAACTCAAAGCAACACGGGATAACTTAATGAATCTATTGAATCTTGCCAAAATTCAATAGAGCCGATAACTAGCTTCGAGCTAGATCTTAGCCTACCGCATGGCTCATGACCTAACAAGAAACCCTCTTGAACCAAGCTTGAATCTACCGCGTGGTACTAAGCATGGTAACAAGACTACTTGCATCAGATCTAAATCCACCGCATGATACTAGACATGATACAAGGTTGCCGGTACTCACGGAGGTCGACGGATCGATGAACCCTCTCGAAGAACTCGACGACACGACAAAGGACTCTAGGGTTTGGCGTAAAGCCGGTTTGTATTGAGAATGATTTCGAATGTCTGTTACATACATTCAGGGTCCGTATTTATACCCTGTTAAGCATGACCTCGAATGGATTCGATACTTAATTTATCTCTAAGCACGATCCCTTGCCCATCCATTCGTCCCTTCCACTCGGGCCACGTAACCACGCAATTCCACAAAATCAGCGCAACGGTTTCCTTGCCGAACGGAAGCGAATTGCCGACCGCGGACTCTTCTGCCGAATTCATCTGAAGAAACCTTCCTTCCGCCGGACGGATTCCTCACCGAGTTGGACCCACAAGTCAGACTCCTTTCCTTACCAAATTTTGGTGTTAACAGTGGTTGCAGCTCTCATATCCTTCCTTCGGGATGTGTGGGTAGAAGTGAAGACATGCATTGGATTGCACCATTTGAAATTCATCATGAAGCATTGTTGTGGAGTATTTATTATAACTTACTACTTGAAGTTATGTGGTGCATCTTTTATTATAGTGACTCTTAAATAGTTGCTTATTTTTATTGTGATTTGAATGACCTGGTTGAAGCAGTTTGCTTGCTGAGGTTTCCGTAAACCTCATACGTTTATTCTGCCCGCAAGTCCTTGAGTTTGGAGTGCGATGGTGGATAGGAGTAGCAACACGTGTGCACACACCTTCTTTATATATATGTTTTGGACACATGTGTTGTAATAAAAATGTTTAGTTGGAAAGTCCTTGCTTAGCTTATAATCTCTTTGGACCTGTTTTGGGATGGTTATCTAGATGATTTATTTTGCTTCCGCGTGCTCTATTAATTTATCTCTTTGTTGCTGTTTTTTTCTTGTGTGTGCCTATAATAGCTTGTTGTGGTGTGGTAACGCTCCAGAATGTTGTTCCTATTCTGGGGTGTTACAAACATCCACCGTTAAAGAAGCAAAGCTCTGTGTACAAGGGAAAGTTCAATGAGTTCACTATGAAGAAGGATGAAGATGTTTCAACCATGTTCAACCGGTTGAATGATATTGTGAATGAACTTAAGTTTCTTGACTTCGATGTCACAAACAAAGACTTCCTCACAAGTTCCTTAGATGCCTTACAGAAAAATATGAGACAATTGTGACTTTGCTTGTGAGGACCGATTTGAATAAGATGACTCCTACGGAAGTGCTTGGTGAAGTGCAAACTCATGACTTGTTCAAGCAATCACAAAAGGAAGTTCAAGGCCAATCAATGAGTGAAGAGAAGAAAAATATTGCTCTCAAGGCCAAGGCTACTCAAGAAGAAAATGATGATGAGAACCAAGAAATTGACTTCGATGAGGAAATGGCTCTTATTGTAAAAGGGCTTAAAAGAATTATGAAGAAGAAGAAGTTTGGCAAGATGGGACAATCATCAAAGAAGAATCCTTTTGAGGGCAAAGATTGCTTCAATTGTGGTGAAATTTGACATATCTCAATTAATTGTCCAAACAAGAAAGAAGACAAATATGGCAAGAAAGGCAAGAAGAGTGTGCCCAAGAGGAAGAAATATTATAAGAAGAAGAAGAATGGGCAAGCCTACTTTGTTGAGTGGGATTCCGACACAAGCTCCGATGAAGATGATGATGACAATCCTTCAATGAAAATCTTAAGACTTCCCATGAAACACTCAACATTTCATGGGGAATTCTTAAAGAAAAGCATGAGGAGCTTAAGGAAGCTTACAACTCTCTCCTTGCACAAGAAGTCAAAGGAAAAATGAGCATGGGTGTTGAATGTAATATATTGAATACTTCTTCATGTACAACTAACCCATCATGCAGCACAAGCACTAGCTCTTGCACAAGTGAGGATATGTCTTGTGACTCTTTATTGTTGGAAAATGAATATTTGAAGAAGGAGATTGAGTGCTTGTCAAAAGACCTTGCACGGTATTTTGGGAGTCATGTTCGGTATAATCATATTTGGACAAATAAAAAATTAACCTTAGACAAAGATGCTCTCGGTTACTTGCCCAAGAAAGGAAAAGAGGCTTTCATTCCTAAAGAGAGTATTTTTGTAAATTCAAATGTGTCCTTTTAGGAAGAAGAAAAGGTAAAGATGTGTCATAAGTGCAAGGAAAAAGTTGATGTGAATCACCAATGCAAGATCAAGAAGACCGTATCCTTGGATCCTTCCTATATTCTTAAGAAAGATTCTAAGGGTGTTGTTTGTGCTCAATATGTTGGTTGTTCACTTGGTAGTAGTAAAAGAAATCTATTTGGGTGCCAAAAATTTTGGTCACTAACATTGAAGGACCCAAGAAAATTTGGGTACCTAAAACAAAGTAATTTCTTTTGTAGGTGAACTATAAAGCCAAAGGAAGACATTGGGTTATTGATAGTGGTTGTACAAACCACATGACCGGCGAAAGAAAAATATTCTCTTATATTGATGAAGATATTTCTGATTTTGACAACATCACTTTTGGAGATGATAGCAAGGGAGGTGTAAAAGACATTGGTGAAGTACCTATCTCTAAGGATTATAATCTCTCTAATGTCTTGCTAGTTGATTCTCTCAATTTCAATTTGCTATCTATTGCTCAACTTTGCGACAATGGTTATAAATGCACATTCACTAGTAATGTTTTTGAGGTCACCTCACTTGATGAGAAAGATTCTATTTTTAAGGGCTTTCGTCATGAGAGCTTATATCTTGTGGATTTCTCATCTAAGAAGGCCAGTCTGACTACTTGCTTATTCTCAAAGGCCTTTATGGGTTGGTTATGGCATAGAAGACTTGGTCATGTTGGCATGAAACAACTCAACCGATTAGTGAAGCATGACTTAGTTCTTAGCTTGAAAGATGTCAAATTTGAGAAAGATAAATTGTGTAGTGCTTGTCAAGCCGGGAAGCAAGTTTCCAATCCACATCCTAACAAGAGCATTATGTCAACCACAAGACCATTGGAATTACTACATATGGATTTATTTGGTCCCACTACCTATAGAAGTATTGGTGGAAATACCTATTGTCTTGTAATTGTGGATGATTATTCAAGATACACATGGGTATTCTTTCTTCATGAAAAAGATATTATTTCTGACATTTTCAAGTCATTTGTGAGAAGAGCCGAAAATGAATTTGAGCTAAAGTTGAAGAAAGTGAGAAGTGACAATGGTAGTGAATTCAAGAACACAAATGTTGAATAGTTTTGTGATGAGAAAGGAATCAAGCATGAGTTCTCAACCACATAAACACCGGAGCAAAATGGTGTTGATGAGAGGGAAAATAGGACCTTAATTGAGATGGCAAGATCAATGCTAGATGAGTACAAAGTTTCGGATTCTTTTTGGGCCGAAGCTATCAACACCGCTTGCCATGCCTCTAATAGGCAATATTGTCATAGATTCTTCAACAAGACACCATATGAACTTCTCAATGGAAGGAAGACAAATATTTCATATTTTCAGGTTTTTGGTTGAAAGTGCTATATTTTGAAGAAAGGCTCTCGGTTATCTAAATTCCAAAGCAAGTGCGATGTGGGATTTCTGCTTGGATATTCTTCAAACTCCAAAGCTTATAGAGTATACAACAAGTCCAAGGGATTTGTTGAGGAAGCTTATGATGTGCAATTTGATGAAACAATGGGCTCTCAAGATGAGAAAGAAAATTTAGATGATGTGAGAGGTGAAGAATTGAGTAAAGCAATGAAGACCATGGCTATCGGGGATATCATGCCTAGAGAAGAAGAAAATGATGAAAGTCCATCAATCTATATTCAAGCAAATCCGTCTACTTCCACAACGAATGATGAAAATCAACAAGAGGGTAACTCAAGCAACAATGACTCACCTCAAGAAGATGATCAAATGGCATCTATGACTACACCTTCTACATCAACTCAAGAATCGGTTGATCAACCTAGAGTTCATTATCAAGTCGCCAAAGATCACCCCATTGACCAAATTATGGGTGACATTAGTAAAGGTGTTCAAACTCAATCTCGTGTTGCTTCATTTTGTCAACATTATTCTTTTGTGTCTTTTCATGAGCCTAAGCGTGTAGATGAAGCTCTTGATGATCCAGATTGGGTGATTTCCATGCAAGAAAAATTAAATAATCTTACTAGAAATGAAGTTTGGGAGTTGGTTGAAAGATCCAAGACTCACAATGTCATTGGTACTAAGTGGGTCGACTGGAACAAAGAGAATGGAGATGGTATTGTGTGAAGAACAAGTATAGATTGGTTGCTCAAGGCTACACTCAAGTGGTGGATTGTGATGAAACTTTTGCTCCCGTAGCTAGACTTGAAGCTATAAGGATCTTGCTTGCTTATGCTTGTTCTCGCAATATCAAGTTATATCAAATGGATGTCAAAAGTGCTTTTTTGAATGGGAAAATTAATGAACTAGTATATGTTGAGCAACCTCCCGGTTTTGAAGATCCTACAAAGCCTAATCATGTGTACAAGCTCTCTAAGGCTCTATATGGGTTGAAACAAGCTCCTCGTGCTTGGTATGAAAGGCTTAGGGACTTTCTTCTTTCAAAGGGCTTCAAAATTGGAAAGGTTGATACTACATTGTTCACCAAGAAAATTGGAAATGACATCTTTATTTGTCAAATTTATGTTGATGATATCATCTTTGGTTCAACAAATGAAGATTTTTGTAAAGAATTTGGAGAAATGATGTCTAGGGAATTTGAAATGTCTATGATTGGTGAATTGAGTTTCTTCCTTGGTCTTCAAATCAAACAATTGAAGGAAGGCACTTTTGTTTGCCAATCTAAATATGCGAAGGACATATTGAGGAAATTTGGCATGGAAGATGCAAAACCCATCAAGACTCCTTGTTGACGGTTAATAATTATATCAAAGTTCGTTTGTGACTTGCAAGCGTACAAGTCTCCCGTCGTAGTCAAGGGACCTTTCTTCCCTCGAGTGGTGAACCCAAGGTATCGAATCCGTGGAACAAATGTGTGACGCAAAACTTAATCTAATAAAGCCAAGTAACTCCAATCTTCGATAAAAGAAATCCTAATGCATCTAAGTAAAAGACACAAAACTAATCTAATCTACTAAAGACCGGAGAAAACAAAGTAAGATTGGGTAGATAAACCGATCTAGAGGGATCGGGGTAAGCCTTTTGTTGAAGTTCCAAGCAAGAGAAGAAGTAGCAAATCGAATCTTAATAGAAGCCTCTTTAAATCGTGGTTTCCCATCCAAATCCGAAAACATCCGCCTTTCGGAACCCCCGTTCTGTCACCACGTATCCCTACTCATGCGGGGAGCTTAGGGCGAGTCAAAAGACAAGTCGAGATTCTTTCGGAAGATCCGGCGTGTACCTCTAGCCACCGCGGCTACAAGAACACCCTATGTAATCTATCTCGAGAGTAGAATTGGAATAAGCAAAGCCGATCGAAAAACGAAATCTTCGAGGAAACACTTGATCGCTAGGAAAAGATTCAACTTGATAATTCAACTATAACAATGATACATACACAAGATCACCACCGGGATCCTTCCTTGATCTTGCTT
This sequence comes from Cenchrus americanus, assembly GCA_947561735.1. Lineage (NCBI taxonomy): Eukaryota > Viridiplantae > Streptophyta > Magnoliopsida > Poales > Poaceae > Cenchrus > Cenchrus americanus. Next base: position 82,070,694 of record OX387240.1, read on the forward strand.
CTAGCTCCGGGAACTCCGACGTGGTCTTCCGTGCAAGGTTCCCACGTCGGCTAGGGAAACCCTAGTCAACTAGCTCGACCCTCTCCTCTCCGAGATGGTGTCCCTCTCTTCTCTGCTCCTCGGTGGCCGATGACGAATTGGATGATGTGTGGCTCTCGATCAGGGGGCTATAAATAGCCCGATTGGCGGCTAGGGCAAAGGAGGGGGCAAACGGGCCCTGGAATGGGCTGGGCCGACCGGACTGGGCCGGCCGACCTGGGCCCATCCGGGCCCGGCCCCGAGGCCTCCTTTGCTCTACGTCGGTTCCCTTGCTTCCGGATGTTTCCCAATTCCGCATGTAGGTCCATGTCGTCGGTTTCTCTCCAAATTGGACACAACTCCTTGTTTTGCAAGATTCGACGCACTTTTTCGGTCGGGTCCTCGGAGTCCGTCGTCTTCTCGGATCAAGTCCCTGGCCTCTTGGAGTTAGGTTTGCTTCATTGCATGACTTGTACGGGGCTTCAAGGTCTTGTCATGAGGTGCTTGATGAACTTATCCTGAAAGTCTTGCATTCAACACTAAAACCCTGCATAAACATTAAACTCCAAAACCGACATGCACACATGAACTTGTTATACCATGGGGGTTAGTACTGATGGATAAGGTATAAAACTCATGCCAACACCGAAGGTAAACTCTTGGCTAGGTTGACGGATTTTCACCGTCAACATCTCCCCCATGCTTAAACCTTGCTCGTCCTCGAGTAAGCCTTTGATGGATATCATTATTGCCAAACAATGTTTAAACCTTGCACTTGATCACACATGAGAAAACATAATGCTCTCAAAATTTTAATTCATTATAGTTCCATAATGTACTAGCCTTCATCTCTACGGAGGGGTAGATTCTCATTACGCTTATCCCACAAGTATTAACATGCTCACAAAGTTTAAATAGATCTCGAAATTTTTGAAATAAAGAACGAGATAAAGAAAAGCTAAACCAAGTTCACAAATTTAAATCATCTTGTATATTGCTCATGAACTCTCATCTCGCTTGTCTCTCAAGCCTATATATTCTACTCCTTTCCCTCTCATAACATATATGTGTGGTAGGCTTTATATGGAGCTTTGGGAAAGTTTAGTCCTAACAAGATTTTATAAATGAGGTGTTGTCAAAACAATACAAGCTTCTCATGGTCTTACCGAGACTCGTCAAAAAGGTCATTGGAAAATAATGTTAAATGAAGGAGGGGAAAGAGAAAAATACACACACTTTAGATGAGTGGACATGTGCAAATGGCAAAGAGTGATCCCGAGGCACAAAGGAAGTCCTCGTTATCGGATTGCACATGGTTGGAAAATGAGAATGGATCTTTTTAACTTGAAGCCTTGAATGCACTCTTAGAGAACCGGGGAGTTCACTTTACGCATACTCATATTTTTTTCTCTTTCTCATATTTCTCATTCTTTTCTTTCTTTCTTTCATTCATTATATATATATATTTTTTTTCTTGTGAGACCTTCACCTTGGAAATCACGTACATCACCTTTAATTTTTTTTTTCATTCATCATTTTTTTAAATACTCCTCTTTGAACTCTAAAACTGCACCGTACCTACCTCCTCCCCCATGTCTAGACGTTGCTCGTCCTCGAGCAAAGAGGCGAAAAATAAGGTAGGTACCAAAAATATTTTTCTTTTGGAGAGATACTTGAAATCTTCAATGTCGGCACCGTCTTGCGATCTTCCTTCAATTGATGATCCATTCTCAACGATAGGTTGTGGTTAAGGAGGTAATCACAAAAGATGATATTTGGTTTAAAGGTGGATATCCGGCGAGGTTTGTGAGATCTCCAAGGCGGGGATACACAATGCACGGATAAAAGGCTAGCAAAAAGATAGATACGCAAAAATGAAATGACCAGCTTCTTAGTCTCGGGCCAGAGAAATCATGGCCTGCAATAACTCACTCAAAAATAAACCTTGTACACTAAGGTTTATGCACTCAAATATATATTAGGCTTTGATAGGTTGAGCAACATACAAGCGATATTTGTGACAAGGTTAGCAATATTTTTGAGCATAAAAGACACCTTTAATCTATTCATAACTTGAGAGCACATAAAACACTATGGGTATTTATTTTAATCATAACCTCCGCTGAAGATTAAGCTAGCATTTAAATAAATTCAGATTTGCATTTTTAAGAGAGCACTAGCTTTAACATGCATAAATCAATTACAAAGATGAACAAAGCTGCAATTATAATCATATATCATCATGGCACAAATTTTTGTAACTTTTCCACTGATATAATCAAGGTGGTGTCTTTATTAATGATGACATCAAGTTGAAATACAAACTGAAAATAAACAAACATGCTTGCTGAAATTTAAATAAAAACAGAAAATAGTACGCAAACACACGTAAGCAAAAGCTGAAAATTACAGAGAAAAAGAAAAGAAAAGAAAACTAAAGTTCCTAAATCTTCTAGTCCTCCGCCGGTGGTTGATGTTGATGATCTTGATAATAATACCCTTGCTCATAATATGATTGGACATTTCCTCCGACGAATTGATTTAGCTCCACAAGGTGAAGGCGTCCAAGCTCAAAGGCAATATTTGCATTGCCTCCACCAAGTTGAGCTGCGTTAGCTTGGATGGCTGCGATGTTTTGGGCGTTTCTTGCAGCATACCCTCCAATTATGGCCATGCTTTGTTGTGGTTGGGGATGATGTGCGTAGGACTCCGCGAAGTTAGCATTGGGCACCACATAATTTGGTGGGGGTACCGGTGCACCACCCCCCATGCTTGCTCTTGTGGCCCTCCGTCATAACTTGGCGGAGGAGGGATCCTGCCGAATGGTTGCACATTGGGTTGTGCTCCACTCGCTTGTGCGGAGGATGTTCCCTCCTCTACGATTCTTCCTCTTTTGTTCTTCCTTGCAGGGACAAGGAGTCCCTCTTCCAACCAATCTTCTCTCCCTTCGGTGAAAAGCCTAAGCCTCTCATTGGGAAGGGGTAGGTTCACTATGGCCAAACGATAACCTCCTCTCTCATCTCCACTAATGTATTTGCCTTGCCCCAAATACTCAATGCCGAGAGAGGTACCACGCAAAAGATGGTCGGGGTTTCTTGCAATCCCCGGCCGTAAGGAGAAGGCCAACATGGAGAGGTAGCACCCCGAACCAATATTTCCCGCCCCCGATGTTGCTTCACAACACCAATGGTTGATCATAAGGTAAGAGGGGTCTATTGGCTGCCTGGCAATTAAAGCCGAGTAGAGCCAATTCAACTCCGTGTCGGTCACCTTCGTCTCCTTCATCCTCCCCAATACCCTCTTGCACATCCAAGAGTGAAATATCCGGATAATGGGGTTGCGGATGCAATTGCATTGTTGATGGGCTTCTCCGGAGATCATATTCCAAAATCCCGCTAACATGCCGGGTGGCACGTCAACTTTCTCCAGAGCTCCCTTGTGGATTCCAAGCAGCTCCCTAACATGTTCGTAGGAAACCACTTGTTGGACTCCCTCCAAACGGAATGACAAGCTTTGCACCCCATCATCAAGGATAGGTGCAATAGTCATTAAGATTTCCAAGGCGAACCCCAAGTGGGTGTCCGCCGATACTCCGTTGGAGAATTGCACCCATCCAAGGTGCCCCAACATGTAGTATATGTCGGTGCCAAAACCCAAGGTGTAGAGTGCTTGGTCGTCGAACTCGACGTTGGGCACAAGCCTCTTCTCAAGATTAGAGAGCCTCTCCTCCTCCTCCGATGACAAGATGATGAAGCCGTAGGAAGAGAAAGTCGGAGTGTAAGGAGGTGGTGCGGTTGAACGGGTCGATCGTCGTGGTGGCGCGGGCTGCTCCTCCGTGTGCCCTCGAGGTTCGGTAAACCTCATGGACGTGCTTCTTGCAGCCCTCATACCACCAAGGAGGAGAGCATCGTTCCTCCTTGGTGGTGCCGTATCCGTCTCCATGCTCCGGGGAGACTCGGAAACCGAGTGCCTCCTCGAAGACGTGGTTGATGACGGCTTGGACGATGACGAACTCTTCTTCTTGGAGAAGAGACTTGTGGTTTTCTTCCACATGGTTGCTGCACTCTTTTCTTCAACTAAAACTCCGGGTTGCAACCGGTAACTAGGCACTTAAACTCTTTGCTTCGGATGTGGACTTTGAGTGGATTAAGGATGTGGATTTTTTGAGCTATCAAGCTTGGGAAGGTTGGCTATGTCTACGGAGGTTTTGAGCACACAAACTTGAACACACAAACAAAGGAAGGAGAGGGAAGCTTGCCTGCAGAAAACGGGAGCCGGGGGGCTCCTTATGTAGGGGAGGCCGGCCGGCCTGGGCCGATCGGCCTGGGGTCCTCGGTGCACCTCCCCACCTCGTCTTTCTTCCGGCACGATCATTTCACCTCTGCAACTTTCCTGCCCGCGTGCTCCACGAGTTGCACCGCCCAAACGCTCTCGTCCACTCCTTTTCTTGCTTTATTGGTCCTTGCACTTGATGCTTCATGCTTTGGGTCATGTCCATGCTCCTTAGGTCCACTTGCTTCACATGACACCATGAAATTCCTGCAAAGTCGATGCTTGCTGCCCACCATGCTTGTCCTTTGCATTTGGAATTGGTGAAAGTTGATAAAAGGGAATCCAATGGTGCATGCATGATTAATTCAAACTAGATTGCCTCCATTAAGGTGTGTTTAAGGTTAAGCACTCCTCTAATTCGAAATTTAAAATATTTTTCAGAGCCATGCAAGAGCTCAAACATAATTTTAGAGAAGTTTTTAAACCATTAAAAACAAATGTAAGTCGAAAATATTTTCCGACTACGTCGATTTCGGTCTCACCGGTATAGTTTGCCTTCATCGGTTGAGAGCAAACTTTTTCCCGGCTTGATCATGGGGGCATAGGTTTAGGTTCTAATTTTGGCTAAATAAGAAAGATTTTGAATAAAACAAAATTAGATGAGGCTTAGAAAAATTTTAATCCTAGAGAAACCAAGGATATTGATTTTTAAACCAACCAAAAGTTTTGATTTCTAGGTTCACGCGAGTTCTACCACGTGCTGAATTTTATTAACACCTAAATATAAATCGTGGCTCTACTCGTGTGGTTTTAGCATGAAAAATAAGTCAACCTCAGCACCATAATGAGGGTGAAAGGTTGAGTTAGGTTCTGAAATTATTTGGTTGAGGTTTCTCGAAAAGAAAAGAACAAACAAGCACATAGGAGGGTTCATGCAAAGGGTTTCTGATAAAGGAAAACATTCAATCAAGAATTATGTCTCTAATATTGTTCAACCACTTCTAAGTCTAATGTTTTTGCGTAATAAAACTCAAAACTAAATTATCAAAAATACTCGAAAAACCTGGAATCGGGTTGTCCTCCCGGTAGCTTATTCTTGACTCGACGAAACGGGTTGCCTCCCACCTAGTGCTTCTTTTATAGTCTATAGCTAGATTTCTTCACTTGATTACTCCGGATCAACGCTCTTTGCGGGCGTTGCAATCTTGGGTACCCACTTCCGCACCATCTTGGGCACGGGCTTGTCTTCCGGCTTAGTCATTTTTTTGTCTTCACAGGCGGCTTCTCTCCCTTTGTCTTGACGGATGCAACACCTTCTTTGATTTTCTTTACGTTCATTTTTTTCGGCTCCTTCTTCTTTTTCAGCCCCTCCGTTTGTTTTGGTTCTCCCTTCACTCCAATCATGTTGCATGCCTCGAGTCTTGGACGGAACTTGAAGGAACTCCTTTCTCCGTTGATATCGAACATGATCTCCCCCTTGCCAACATCAATAGTAGCTCCCACGGTCTTGAGGAAAGGCCTCCCTAGGATGAGCGGCGGTTTCTCCCTCTCTCCCATCTCGAGCACAACGAAGTCGACGGGGATGAAGTGGTGTCCGACCTTCACAGGTACATCTTCAGCAATGCCCAAGGGATAGCGAATGGAGTTGTCTCCCAACTCCAAACATATACCCGTAGGCTCCATTGGTAGGCGTAGCTTCTCGAACACATCCCTCGGCATGACGCTCACACTAGCTCCAAGGTCGCATAACGCCTTCTCGAAGTTGAAAGAACCAACCGAACATGGAATAGTAGGGCATCCGGGGTCCTTTTGCTTCTCTAGCCCATTAGCAATAGCGGCGCTACACTCCTCAGATATCTTGACATGATCTACCCCGAGTGTTGCTATCTCATATTTATTTGCAAGTATGTCTTTAAAGTAACGAGAATATGTAGGTACTTGTAGGGCATCTAGTAATGGCATGTTGATGCTAAGTCTACGCACAACTTCCACAAACTTCTCAAAGTGGTTGTCAAGTTTACCTCGGAAGAAGCGTGGCTTGAGTTGCGGTATCCTCGTGTCTTCCTCCGGCATCTCAAATTCGGGTTCCTCGGTGACGATCCCCGTAACCTTCTCTTTAACAACTCCTTACAGCTCGGTTGATGGTTTAAGCTTCCTTGCTCCCGCGGAACATTCCGGATCTTCGGTCCCCTTCCCCGAACGTGTTTGAATGGCCTTCGCCGATTCGGGACTTTTGGGTTGTCCCGGAAGCTTCCCTTCATCATTAGTGAGGCGCCCTGCAAGTTGTCCAACTTGCGTCTCGAGCATCTTCATCATGTTGAGCACTTGATGATTGGAACTTCCGACCTCCGTCACTTTGCTATCGATGTTCTCCAACACCTTGTCTATGGTCTTGAACTTGGTGACGGTGTCCTTGTTGATCTTAGCTTGCTCATCCATGAACTCCTTCAATTGTATACGAAGCGGAACCGCGTTAGGAATAGATGAGCTTGCATTAAATTGAGGCCTACCTTGCCCGTAGCGGAAGTTCGGCAATTCTCCCTTCCTCATGTAGTCGAGCACTTTGGCTTCCTCCGGACAATCTTTGCGGACATGGCCATACTCTCCACATTCTTCGCATGTGGACCTTGCTTCGGCGGCCTTCAAGTCTTGAGCCACTTTCTTTTCCATCTCCATCTTCTCCAACCTCCTCATGAGCGAATCGATCTTGCTTTCAAGTATGTTCTCCTTCTCCACTTGCAAGACTCCTTTGACGTTCCCCGTGGGTTGAACCGGATGTAGGCGCCCGGATGACGCCCACGTGTCATTATCCACGACCTTCTTGAATAGAGTGAAAGCTTCCGTCGGTGTAAGTTCGATGATGGATCCTCCCGCCGATGCATCGATGATCGTCCTTGACGCCATGGTGAGTCCTTGATAGAACTTTTGCACGAGGTCTTCCTTCGAGAACTTGTGATGTGGAACCGCCCGGGTGTACTCGTTGAAGCGCTCGAATGCCTCCGAGATAGTTTCCGTAGGATATTGAACAAAGGTGGCAATCTTATTACGCAAGCTTTGAGTTTTACCTGGTGAGTAGTATTCCTTCATGAAAGCCTTCATCAACGTGCTCCAATTCTGCACCGTCTCCGCCGGCTGAGAGTGGAACCATTGCAAAGCCTTCCCGAGAAGTGAGAACGGAAAAAGCCTTGCCCTCATTTGGTCTTGAGTCACCCCATCCATGTTGAAAGTCTGAAGGACCGATACGGCGAACCAGAGTGGGGGGGAGTGAATGGGAGCCGATAAAAATTCTTCTCGAAGGAGATGAAAACTCCAACAAGACGAATGCGGCTTCCAACACACGTTTCCGACTCACTACCAAGGTTGGTCAAGCCCACGTAGCCACTGGAGTGCCACTGGACCTAGGAACCAACACGCAACCTTCCGACCCGAGAAACGCAGCGGAAAAACCAAACCTCGAGTCTACAGACTCACACCGGTCAGACCGGTGAGCACCACCGGTCAGACCGGTCCCTGCAGGTGAAACTGAGCAACTTTCACTAAGTGGCTCTACACCGGTCAGACCGGTGAGACACACCAGTCAGACCGATGGCAGCCTGAAAGCCCCCAAGTCACCAAACAAGCCAACCGACCACCAAACGGACCCAAACTTGAAACAGCAGCACCACGGGACAACAACAAACACACCAAGATGTTCACCCGAGCAAAAACCCACAAGGGCTCGCACCGGTCAGACCGGTCAAGAGCACCGGTCAGACCGGTGTAGCTCAGGCGACTCGGGATGAACAAGACACCGCGGTCAACTCCCCCAAATCCAAATCTCGATTTCCCGAATCACTCCACGGACTTGAACAAGACTTTGGGGATATCAGGAACACCTCATGAGGAGTCCATAGCCAAGTTTAATCCCACCAAATCTCGTCCAAAAAGGAGGAATCGAAGAAATCCCGCCGAAAGCACTTCCAACCCAAGAACTCAAGAAACCCCAAAATCGAGCACTTTTACTCACGAATTTGGGAGGGGAATCACAGCCCAAAGAACCACAAAAGGTTCCCACAAATTTCCCCCATCAAATCCCAAGAGAAAAGCCCCGAAAACAACCCAAAGAAATCAACGAAAGAGGGCTCCGAAAATCACCACCAAGAACAACCGGGGAAAACACATCCAAACCTTGAGGAACCACGCCGAATCATCTATACATGAAACAAAGGTTCGTACAAGGTCTAGCAAGCCGCCCGACCATCCATCCCTCTCTACAAGATCTCTCCGTGAAGCTCTCTTGCTAGTCCTAGAGAAAACCTAAGGAAAATAGGTGGAAAATAGGAAAACTAATGAGCTAGGGTTCCAAGAGTTGGCTGCCATCCTCTCACCTCTTGGGTTATATGGAGGCAACCGAATGTCTAAAATGCCCTTCTCTAACAACTAGGGATACAAGCCCCTCAAGGGCGGATTTGGAATTCTTGATGTCTTCACCATCGGACGGATGCCCGGCGACCGCACCCTCGCGTAGCCTCGATGCAAGCCATGCGATCCCGACGCGTGTCCTCCGCTTCGAAGATTCCGGACCGCGTCGTCGCACACCGGTCGACCGGTGCTCCTCACCGGCCGAGCCCGGTCCCCACCCGGTCGAGCCGGTCCGCGCCGTCTTTGCGGCCTCCGTCTTCGGTTCTCCGGTCTTGGCTTTGTGGATCAACCAAGGAACCCGGTGGTTTTACGGTGAACCACAGAAACCCCGCGAACTCGGTGTAGCCTCCGCCAATCTCCACTCATGACTTGGCTCCCACGTAGTCCCGGCTCGACCTTGGTTTTGAGGCTCAACCAAGAAACCGTCCACGACTTCATCTTGCTGTTCATGCCACCATGCGGCCCGCACTTGACCCAGCTGGCCACCGGGTCCCTCGAACGAAGCCTACTTGTCTTCTCCACACCTGGAGGCCTCACCGGCGACGACCTTTCGCGCTTGTTCTTCACCTGCACCACACGAGTCAAGCCGCAACCTGCACCTGCAATACTTAGCCAAGAATCAGTCCACACAACGTTGTCAATCACTCATCACACAAGGAAGCGACCATCCACCGGTCCTCGAACCACACATGGTCCTCAATCTCCCCCTTGATGAGTGCATTGACAACACCCACACGAAAGTAACAAGAGAGAAAAGAAAAGAAAAGAAACGAACAAAAAGAAACTCCAACAAGCGATCGAAAGCCAAACAAGGGCAAAGAGCAAGATCACTTGAAGAAGGCAAGTCTCGGACCCCTTAGGCAAGGGCAACGGCTCGATACATCCGAGACAAAGCAAAACTCAAGCAAAGAGCGCAAACCATCAAAGCAAAGCTCGAACAACCACAAAGAGCTCCCCCTACACACATGCAAGCTCCCCCTGAACCAATGCACCTCCCCCTGGACGAATGCATGCAAGACACCACTTGAAACAGGGCAGCTGCAACAAAACAGCCCTGACCGGTCAGACCGGTCAACACCACCGGTCAGACCGGTGTGCAACATGTGTACAGAACCAGCACTCACACCGGTCAGACCGGTGACCCTGACCGGTCAGACCGGTGCACAACAGAGCCCAGAAATGGCTCGAAACCACCTGAAAACCTTCTAAACACGTCCAGCAAGCCATTTCAAGCTCAAACTTCTCCCCCTTGTTGGCAATGCATGAATCAAGCCAAAAATGCAAAACTTTCAACCTAGAGCTTCTCAAATAGACAAAATTCAACAAAGAATGCTACACATGTCCAAATGAGCAAGTTAGATACTCTACGGCTTCGTATCGATCTCAACTACATGATCACCAAGTTTCACAACCATTGGACGAAGCTAAGATGGATTTTGGCAATTTTGCGAAAAACTTGCCTCTCATGAGCAAAGTCCTAAACATGATCAAAGCATATCAAAATGGCAAAGCCACACAAACTTCATGCTAGGACAGCCATTCTAATCATAAGACCATCACAAACACCCACAAGCACCTCATGTCATGTCAAAGCCACCGAGCCATGTGCCTACTTCTATTTATGAGACTTCTCATTGGTAGGCATCATGCAACGGTTTAGCACCCAAAGCAAATTAAATTCAGCACATAAGACATGGGAGCATATTTTCCAAGCATTTTTCATTTCATTTTCAGATTTGTAAATGGTACATGAAATGTCTTTGCGACAAAAAGGAACTTATGCTCCTCCACAAGATAAATCAAGAGGGCTAAACATTCATGATGGCAAATGAGCCTTTGGCCCCATATGATCAATAAACTAGACATCCAACCACAAATTAAGCATAGCAAGGCTACAAAAACATGTCAAGAGCATGTAAAGGCATTTACACATGAGAGAGCATACATGTGACATTTTTCAAAAGCATAGCTATCAACCATGGATTATTCATCAAGATCATCAAGAGCTAAGCCAAACTAACCGTAGCATACCAAACAAGCTCACAAAGACATATATCTCATTCCATGGTGAACAATGTATATGAGAGAAGCTTTTCCTAACCAATGCATATGATACAAAATGCATGCAATCTAAGATACAAGGATGCCTATACATCATGTTACATATGCCATGCCAAATGCAAGAAATGCACAAAGAAAAGCTATACATATGCTACCACCGGCTCCTCGAGGGGAGGCAAAACGGGCTCGACACCACCGGCAAAAGAGAGCTCCCACACACCCAACTCTAGAAATCAAACACACACCAAGTTCCCCCCGCAAACGAGTGAAAGTTGCTTGATCTAGGGGTTTGGTAAAAATATCGGCTAGTTGGTCATGTGTGGGTACATGGATCAAAGCTATCTTCCCTTTCTCGACATTGTCTCTCAGAAAATGGTACCTCACTTCTATGTGTTTAGTTTTGGAATGGAGCACTGGGTTCTTTGCAACACTTATGGCACTGGTTCTATCACATTGAAGTGGGACATGGGTATACTCCTCACCAAAGTCACTCATGGTGTAGGTGATCCAAAGGAGCTGAGAGCAACAACTAGCAGCGGCAACATACTCGGCCTCGGTCGTGGATTGAGCAACACTCGACTGCTTGCGGGAAGACCAAGACACCAAAGAAGAACCCAAAAACTGGCAAGTCCCAGAAGTGGACTTCCTATCCAACCGACACCCGGCAAAATCCGCGTCTCAAAAGCCATGAAGCGCCAAAGAGGAGGACGCGGAGTACCAAAGGCCAAAGTCAGGAGTGTGACGCAAGTACCTGAAAATTCGCTTCACCGCTTGCCGATGCGAAGTTCTCGGAGACGCTTGAAAACGAGTGCACAGACACACTGAGAACTGTATGTCCGGCCTCGTCGCCGTCAAGTAGAGGAGTGACCCGATCATGCTCCGGTACTCCTTCTGGTCCACATGTTCACCTTCCTCGTCCGCATCAAGAGCCGTAGTCGTACTCATCGGCGTCGTCATAGCCTTGGAGTCCTCCATCTTGAATTTCCTCACAATGTCCTTGGTGTACTTGGCCTGGTGCACAAATGTTCCTTCCTTTGATTGCTTGATTTGTAGCCCGAGGAAGAACTGCAACTCACCCATCATGCTCATCTCAAACTCCCTTCTCATATCATCTGCAAACCTTGCAACAAGAGAGTTAGACGAGCCACCAAAGACAATATCATCCACGTACACCTGCACAATCAGGATATCTCTCGCCCTCGCCTCGGTAAAAACAAGGTCTAATCGACCTTCCCCATCTCAAAACCTCTCTCAAACAAGAACCCCCTCAACCTCGCCATACCAAGCTCTAGGCGCCCGCTTCAACCCATACAACACCTTCCTCAACTTGTACACCGGTGGGGGTACTTCTCACTCTCAAACCCCCGAGGTCGCCTCACATACACTTCTTCCTCCAGCACACCATTCAGAAAAGCACTCTTCACATCCATTTGGTGCAACTTGAACCCTTTAGCCACAGAAAAGGCTAGAAGGATCCTAATCGCCTCTAAACGGGCTACGGGAGCAAAGGTCTCCTCTAGTCAATCCCCTCCTTCTGACTGAACCCCTGAGCAACAAGTCTCGACTTGTTCCTCACAACCTCACCCTTCTCTCCCTCTTTGTTTTTCCACACCCACTTGGTACCAATCGGCTTGCACCCTGGGGGAGGGTCAACCAACTCCCACACCTGATTCCTCTCAAAGTTCTCCAACTCCTCATGCATCGAGTTAACCCAATTGTGATCGGATAGTGCGTGTCCAATGTCTTTGGGCTCAAAAGAAGCAACAAACGCAGCATGAGCAAAATGGGAATTGTTTCGAACCCTCGACCGTGTAGTGCGTTCATTCATGTCGCCGATGATCCTCGAAGCCGGGTGATCCACTTGAACTCGCCGGGGAGGTTCTCGCCTCGAAGCTACCTCCCCCTCAACATCGGCTTCCGTTGACGGTGAATTTCCGTCCACCTAGAGTACTTGTTATACATTGGTTTCGATTATGATTTGCAACTAACCCGCCACTAGGCATACTAATGATATAACAAGTTCACACTTGCATGTCGATTTTGGAGTTTGTTGTTTACGCGAAATCTACGCTAATGAGGAGACTTTCGGGATAAGTTCACCAAGCACTTTGGAAGAAGATCATGAAGCCCGACAAGAGTCAAGACACGCGATGAACATGACTCCAAATGACCCAAGGACCGAAGCGTCAACGTGCAAGTCTTCGGGGACTCAACCGGAAAACGGCGAAGCTTGCATAGCAAGGATTCAAGCCTTAACCGTGAAGGAAACGACGTCAAAGGCCCACATGCAAGTGCACACGAATAAGGGATCACACGAGAAGCAACCGGGGAGGAAACCGGGGCCGAACCGGGCCGAAGTGGGCTCGGGCCGGCCGGCCCGGGCCGATCGGCCCACCCACTCCGGGGGTCGGTTCGGTCCCCCTTTGCCCTAGATGTTCATCTATTTATTCCCTCCGCCGCCGTCGACCGACACATCGAACAAATCATCCTACCGACGCCAATCACCGAACACCGCCGCCGCAAGATGAGGGAGAGAGTTAGATGAGCTCGTCGCAAGGATCAACGCCGGTGGAGAGAAGGAAGCAAGAGGAGGACTCCAAGCCGCTGGCCTAGGGGTGTTCCCAAGCTCCATCGCCGCCATCTTCATCGACGACGTTCTCCGGAGTCTCCATCACCCCTATGTGCTTCAATCCGTGTAAGATGATGGGGTAAAGTCTCCGTTCATCCCTAGGATTAGATGGATACATGCTATGTGATCGCTATTCGATTTGTGGTTTCAATCTATTGTTTTCATGTTGATGATGCTTTGATGATTAAGGTTAGCTACCGTGTTTTTCGGGCGTATGATATCCGCTACTCCCATAGATTCCATCAACATACCGTGTCCATCATAGGTCTAGTCACGAATACCTTCGCGTAGTGACGATACGAGAGGAGGGAAAGGGCGAAACCGTGGTCACAACCCCCGGTAGATTGGTTTACCGCTTTTGTGTAGTAGATGCATACCATGTTATCCTAGATCCTAGGGAGGGAACGCTTATCTTTCTTAATCACTCTCTTGTGTTCACCCCTTTATCATCTAGTTTAAACCTAGATTTGTTTGATCAACTTAACTTAGATTAACTTAGGTTAGATTGTCTTTACTTTTAGATTAATACTCTCTTTAAAGGTTTCCTTAGTCAACTAGATTAGTACTTGGTTAAGCGCTAGTAATCCCCTTGCTCCGCGGATTGACAAGAACCTTGGGAATCCCGTGGTGAAAAAGGTGTGGGGTCCGTACGCTTGCGGATCGTAGAGGGATACGTCTTTTATCCGTCAACAAGCCCCTTTTTCTGGCGCCGTTGCCGGGGAGCAAGCCAGTTTGCTACGTTTAATCTAGTATTAATTTTGTTGATTACTAACACCTAACCCTTATTTTCTAAAAAAAAGAAAAAAAAATCTTTTCTGTTTTTCTTTCTACTTTTCTTGTGCCTAGATGGATTTGTTCACCTCACCATTGGAAGACGAAGAGATGTCGCTAAGGGAGCTAGCAATGCCGTCAATGGAAGACATTGAGATGCAAAAATCAGATTTGACGTTTGCTACAACCCACTATGAAGTGAAGCCTGGAATCATCAAGTTAGTGGCGACAAAACCATTTAGAGTATTGGAGGATGACAACCCATATAGACACATTAAGGAATTCATGATGTTATGCAACACGGTGCAACAAAAAGGAGTTCCGGCCGCTTGGTTCAAGTGGAATCTTTTTCCGTTCTCTCTCGAAGATGAAGCGCGAAGATGGTACACACTTGCGTCCATTGAAGCAAAAGGAAATTGGGATGAGCTAGTGAAGAAGTTTCTTTTGAAGTTCTTTCCCATACGCAAGGTCCAAGACTTAAGGAGGCAAGTGCTCACTTTCAAGCAAGGAGAGGATGAAGGAATTGATGAAGCATGGGACCGTTTTAATGAACTACTTGAGCGAGGCCCGAACTTGGGATTTTCCGGTGACTTGATGTTGCATACCTTTTATTTTTCACTAACCCCTAACTCGTCTCATTTTGTAAGCATGTGTGCAGGCGGTGATATAATGGATAAAACAATTAGTGAAGCCGCACAAATCTTACAAAGGATAAGCAATGGACAAAGAACAATACGAGATTGGCAAAGATGTTGTCGAGAGGAGCAAAACGACAAAAGCAAGCCCAAGGTGCTTGCTGAAATTTCTGAAAAACATGAACCGGAGGTCAAGGAAGATGAACTGTCCATACAAGAAATTGAAGATCCACTTCCCAAGGTAAGAGAAGTCATTTCGGATGTTAAAAATATTGAAACTAACATGAATGTAGGCCGAAGTATGTGGAATGCTAGACCATTGGCGGAGTTCAAGCAATCCGGTTGGGTTCAAGTTGATTTCGCCCCACTAATCAACTACCGAAGGAAGGAGGAACGCCGACACGTTGCCAAACTAATTGAAGATATATTTGATCAAGAGATGAGTGGAGAGTCGATCCAAAAGATGTTTGAAGAAGAAAGAGAAGAAGGAGAAGAAAGATGGATCGACCGGTTTGATAACTCAAAGATTTATGATGAAGGAAGAGAAGAGTACAACCGTGATGAGCCTAGTGACTCAAAGGATAAATAGGAGGAGATAGGACTCAAGCTAGATGATAGCTTATGTGCTATTGAAGCCTACACACTAGCAAATCAAGACATGGAAGTACTCAAGGATGAAGGAAAGAGTGAATAAAAAATGAGCGATCTTGACGACATGTGGTACATGGAAGATAAAGAAAGCAACATACAAGTCTTTGAAGATGAAGATCTGGTTGATAAAGAAGACTTCAAAGAAGAGATGAATGCATACATAGTTGAAGGATTACATGTTCCACATGATGAGTTGAAGAAATTGCAAGATGGTGATGAAAAGGCAACTACACTTGTTGAGATCGATTCGCCCTCAACAACGCTAGATGAACCAAATATCACTCTTGTTGAAAAATCTCTAAGGCCAAGGTACACGCTGAAATCTCAAGATATTATTGATATTGATGTTGATAAATTCAAATACTCATGCTCAACCAATAGTATGAATGATAGTTTAATGTCTATGCCTTGTTCCAATAGTGATCATGTTGATAGGCTAGATTTTCTTGAGAATGAAAAAGAGGAAACATTTATTTTTGATCCAATTAATCTCACACCTAAACAACCTTTGCCTAATGATGAGCTAAGTGCTATGCATGAAACATATGCTTCTTTTATTTACACCTTGACTTGTTGCTACAATTCACATGTGGTGTTAATTATGGACGCATATGTTTACAATAAGTTTTATAAATCTCGATCATGCTTTGCGCTTGGTCAAGCTAATGACCTTAAAGAAGAACATGTCGGGGGAAAGGCCCAATTTTCACTAACCATGTAGACAAGGCTTGAATAATGAAAAAAAAGAAGTCATGCCTAAAAGAGTTGCAAGATAAATCATCAACCTCTCCGAATCCCGCGATGGATGCTGCTGTCTTCATCAATTTGAGAGCTTGTTCAGAGGTGTACAAATGAAGAAAATGAGATATTCAGAAGATCCATCAAATTACCATTCCAACGCATCAAGAACCAACAAGTTTAAAGACCCGTGCAAGGAGTTATTGAGGAAACATTGAGCGTTGCGCGTTCTGAAATTTCAGGACAGATTTCATCGCCGAAGTAAAACGGACGTAACTCTCTTGTCCGGAGTCCGATTTGAGCATATAAAGACTCGTTGGAAAGGAAATTTTGTGCACTGTACAATGGAGTAGAGATTGAGTATACTTTCTGTTCTGGACATTAAAAAAAATTCATGGAGTGAAGGCAGCACCGAAGGATGATAAAGAAGGAGATAACGATGAAACAAAAGGATGCTTTGGGCAAGTCTTCTATAAGTGATCAAGCACAACATGGGAAGTAAATTAAAGCTGCATTGGTACATTTTCTTCTTGCATGAAGGGCCATGGCTATGCAACGAAAAGAAGGTATGTGAGAAAGTCGAGCTCTATGACTTTAAATGAAGCGCTTTTCGGGAGGCAACCCGTTTCTTTATATTTTTACTACTTTCTTAAATAAAGAATGGCACTATCTTATGATGATCAACTTGTGGTTATTAATCTAAGTTTAGATTTCCTTTTTAGAACCACCATCATGTTCATGCTCATATTTATTTATTTGCATGCATTGCATTTTGTTGTCCTCGTGATGTTTGTTTGTGTATACATGTTTTGCACATAGTTGGCTTGGTTGTTTTATATACTTAATGATGTATGCTTCATTTTCCATGTTAATACTTCATAAGGCATTATGATTATTTTCCTTTTGTGATCTTGTGTAAACGTGGTGTTTAAACATGATTGCGGACCATCATCGTTAAGTTCGATAAACCTAGCTGGCTTTTCATATGTTTTCATGTTGCTTTGGTTAGTTTATAAGCTTTGCAATGCGCTTAATTTTTCTTGTGCTATAATAGTTATTGATTTAGGGATATACATGGTGTTTTAGCCCTAGATATATAAACCTTTATGGCTATGGAGAAATTCGGCAACCTAGTTGTAAACATGGTGTTTAGAACTAGGTGAAAACATTGACTTTGTTTATATGCTTTCCTATCATGTGCATACACACCTTGCACCACGTACACTCATTAGGTTTTTATTCCTTATTACACTAATTATGCCACAAGTTAAGAATCTTAGGAGACATTGTTGGATTGTTGGCAATTCTATCTACTCCCAACCGTCACCTTGGGGGTAGAATGTGCGTTTAAAACGTCTTACAGGCAAGATAGAGACTCTCACTACAAGGAAATTGAAGGATGGCTAAGAAGTGCTTTGTCTTCTTCTTCCACGACTAGAAAAATGCTAAGCATGGGGGAGACCCTGAATCTTCAACACGGAAGTGCAATATGACACTCTAGAAGATAGAATGATAAAGATCGTTAACATCTCCGGATCAATGCGCAAGAAGCCACCAATCTCATCAAAATTCTGTATGGTCTCGAAGGGAAAACACTGGATATTTTTGGATATTTAGAAGCCTCATGAGGTTACGATTCCAACAAATCAAGAATCAAGACAATCGGAGGTTCCTACAAGCGGTTATGCCCAAATCACCGAGTGCAACACGTCCTGAAATCAGTTTTGGACAGCACGCAGCGCTGAAGTAAAACGGACATAGCTCCCTTGTTTGAACTCCGTTTTCGATGAATGACCACACGTTGGAAAGGTAATTTCATAAACTTTTCAATAGAGCTATATTTCGATATATGTTCTGTTATGGACAGAGGGGGAAATCCATGAAGAAGAGACAGCAAGGAGATGATGAGAACAAGAAAGAGGAGATGGTGATGACAACATTGAAGAGAAGGGTGACCAATGACTCCATTAAGCATACAAGATAAAATTCAAAAGTTTAGGAGTATTAATAAATCAAGACAAAAGCAAAAGCCACATCGATACATGGAGGTGTTGGAAGAAGGCAACGAAGAATTACAAAGGATGGTAACATCTCCATGTACCTTCTCTTTTCCAAACACAAATGCTTGTAAGTATGCCTTCAACATCAACTAGGTGCAACCTTTTGTTTTTCTCTTCAAACAATAACATGGCTACTAGGAGGACAACCTAGGTTTCTTTTTACTTTCAATAGATAAGCATGACCATGTGTTCACCTCGATGTTCTATATTGCCTATGCTTACGGAAAGATGATGAAAGTTGCCGCTTTGTTTTACCTACATGAAGTTATACATGTCTTGGCTAATTGCTCTCTATAATATGATCTGAAATTAATTTAAATACCGGCTCTTTTATTTGTGGAGGTGAAATGACTATGCTCTAGACCCACATACATATCTTTGCTCTTTGATTTAAGTTTATGGATAGCCGGATAACTTGTTGTTTTTATGAAAACTTAACTTTTATGCTACCTACATATTTGTGATGCTCTTGCAAAGTTCTACCTACCAAAGCCATATACATATATCTTTTATGATAACAAAACCCGTAGATTGCAAACATATGTTTTGATGAGTTGGATTAGGATTGATTTCTATGGTTCGAGACTAAGAAGCTGGTCATTCCTTAGTGTAACTTTTTCATGCTAGCCTTTTTGTCCATGCATTGTGGGTTTTCACGTCGAAAATTTCACAAACTTCGCTGGGCATCCACCCTAAACCAAAAACATCTTTTTGTGATCACCTCCTTGTCCACAACCCAATTTGAGTATGGAGTAAAATTCTCGATGGAGATTCAAATATTCCGCAATATTATGGAATTTATACTTACTTTAGCAGTCATTTCCCCTCTCTTTTATGCTCGAGGACGAGCATCGTTCAAGCATGGGGGAGGAGTCATTCTCTGACACAAATGCTATGTAAGTATTATGTTGCAAAAAGTTTTGAGGAGCAAAAGAAAAAAAGAAAAAAAAATGAAAAATGAAAAAAATATGATAAGAAGAAAAGAAAAGTAAGAAAAATAGGAAGAATAAAGTGAAAAAAAGAAAGAGAGAAAAAAAGATAAGGAAATAAAATAAAAGTAAAAAAATATAATAAATATGCTCCTCGGATCTTTTTGCTTCATAAGTTCTCAAGTGCCTTGATGACACATCCATACTCAAATCTTCCAACCATGTGCAATCCGATAACGAGGACTTCACTCGTGCCTCGGGATCATCCATTTGCCACTTGCACATGTCCACCTATCTAAATGTGTGTGTGTTTCATCTCTCTTTCCAACATTTATTTTCCATGGCCTTTTTGACAAGTCTCGGTAATTCCAATAGACCTCTCTCTTAATTTGACAATATTTCGGATGTATGTTTTGCTAGGATTGTTTTTAACCTTCCAAGCTCCACATAAGCCTTTCACTATCACATATGAGTAGAGTAGGTTGAAAATAATCTAGTATAGGCTTGAGTGACTTGATGAGATGAGTGTTTCCATGAGCTTTTGCAAGAGATTTTCACTTATGTTGGATATGCATCTTTTTGAAAATCTTCCATGTGACAAGGTAATGGTTTGAAGTTCACTTAAGTTTGAGAGCATCGTGTTAAATGTGGCTTGTTCTTTATTGTTAGTCTATCTTCCATAATGAAAAAAAAGCCGGTCACAACTTGAACTTTAAAAATAAATTCTTAAGAGAGAGCAATTTGCCTCGTCATGAATGACTAAGTGCAGGGACAACATTGGAAGGCAACACTGATTTCCCTTTTAAGCAAGGATTACTTACTCGAGGACGAGCAAGGTTTAAGCATGGGGGAGATGTTGACGGTGAATTTCCGTCCACCTAGAGTACTTGTTATACATTGGTTTCGATTATGATTTGCAACTAACCCGCCACTAGGCATACTAATGATATAACAAGTTCACACTTGCATGTCGATTTTGGAGTTTGTTGTTTACGCAGGAAATCTACGCTAATGAGGAGACTTTCGGGATAAGTTCACCAAGCACTTTGGAAGAAGATCATGAAGCCCGACAAGAGTCAAGACACGCGATGAACATGACTCCAAATGACCCAAGGACCGAAGCGTCAACGTGCAAGTCTTCAGGGACTCAACCAAAAAACGAAGCTTGCATAGCAAGGATTCAAGCCTTAACCGTGAAGGAAATGACGTCAAAGGCCCACATGCAAGTGCACACGAATAAGGGATCACGCGAGAAGCAACCGGGGAGGAAACCGGGGCCGAACCGGCCGAAGTGGGCTCGGGCCGGCCGGCCGGGCCGATCGGCCCAGCCCACTCCGGGGTCGGTTCGGTCCCCCTTTGCCCTAGATGTTCATCTATTTATTCCCTCCGCCGCCGTCGACCGACACATCGAACAAATCATCCTACCGATGCCAATCACCCGCCGCCGCAAGATGAGGGAGAGAGTTAGATAAGCTCGTCGCAAGGATCAACGCCGGCGGAGAGAAGGAAGCAAGAGGAGGACTCCAAGCCGCCGGCCTAGGGGTGTTCCCAAGCTCCATCGCCGCCATCTTCATCGATGACGTTCTCCGGAGTCTCCATCACCCCTATGTGCTTCAATCCGTGTAAGATGATGGGGTAAAGTCTCCGTTCATCCCTAGGATTAGATGGATACATGCTATGTGATCGCTATTCGATTTGTGGTTTCAATCTATTGTTTTCATGTTGATGATGCTTTGATGATTAAGGTTAGCTACCGTGTTTTTCGGGCGTATGATATCCGCTACTCCCATAGATTCCATCAACATACCGTGTCCATCATAGGTCTAGTCACGAATACCTTCGCGTAGTGACAGTACGAGAGGAGGGAAAGGGCGAAACCGTGGTCACAACCCCCGGTAGATTGGTTTACCGCTTTCGTGTAGTAGATGCATACCATGTTATCCTAGATCCTAGGGAGGGAACGCTTATCTTTCTTAATCACTCTCTTGTGTTCACCCCTTTATCATCTAGTTTAAACCTAGATTTGTTTGATCAACTTAACTTAGATTAACTTAGGTTAGATTGTCTTTACTTTTAGATTAATACTCTCTTTAAAGGTTTCCTTAGTCAACTAGATTAGTACTTGGTTAAGCGCTAGTAATCCCCTTGCTCCGCGGATTGACAAGAACCTTGGGAATCCCGTGGTGAAAAGTTGTGGGGTCCGTACGCTTGCGGATCGTAGAGGGATACGTCTTTTATCCGTCAACAGCTTCTCCTCGTTCTTGATTTGTCGTCGTAGGTGTAGCAGAGGGTCCATTCATCATCGTAGTCGAAGTAGTGGGTACATGTTCAGCCGGGGGCACCGCACCGCCATCCTCATCATCTCCATGTTCATGCTCCTCCTCCTGAAAAATCTCCTTGCCAAGCTCATCATCACCTGCACACTCAAAGACAAGCTGACTACGTGGCTCTGTCTCGTCGAAGGTTACCTCGCAAGTCTCCACGATTTGGTTAGTTTCAAGATTGAGCACACGATATGCTCTAGAATGAGATGCATAACCAAAGAAAATGCCATCGACGTACCTAGCCTCAAACTTATCGAACTTCCCGCCCTTCTTCGAATGAAGCACTTGCAACCAAAGACATGAAAGTGCTTCACCTTGGGTGTGCGACCATGCATCAACTCATAGCATGTCTTCTTCGTGTGCACTCGAGGTATATCCCGTTCGACACATAGCACGCGGTATTCACCGCCTCGGCCCAATACCTCCTCGGAGTCCTATGCTCATCAAGCATCGTCCGAGCCATCTCGCACAAGGTCCCGTTCTTCCTTTCCACAACACCATTCCGGGGAGGGCGTATACGGACTCGAAAACTGGTGCTCAAGACCCAAGTCATGGCAAAAGGTTTCAAAATGAGAGTTTCTGAATTCTGAGCCATTATCGCTGCGGATAGCTCGTATGGCATCTCCGTGCCTCTCGTTCCTCAACCTCAAGACTAGATCTTGAACAAAACCAAACGTCTCCCCCCTTATCCTCGAGAAAGAACACCCACGCACACCAAGAATAGTCGTCCACCACAACAAGGACATACCACTTCCCACCCCCAGATCGCACATGAGCTGGGCCAACAAGGTCCATATGGAGCAGCTCGCATGGACGCTCGCTCATCACATCGGTGAGAGGCGGGTGAGAAGAGGCCACCATCTTGGCATGCCTACACGGAGCACAAACCAACTCTTTCTCAAGCCTCAACCGTGGCAATCCTCGGACCAAATTGAGTTTACTCAAGCGAGACAAAAGGTCAAAGCTCAAGTGACCCAACTTCCTATGCCACTTCCACAACTCACTCGAAGAACCAACCAAGAAACAACACTCCACACCCGAAGACTGAGAAAAATCAGCACGAAACACCTGACCCTCGGGGACGACCATATAGACAAGGTCCCCTAGAGAGTCCACAATCCGAGAACCACTTGGCCGAAACAACACCTCAAAACCCTCATCCAACAACTGGGACACAGAAAGCAAATTGTACCCCAGCGATTGAACAAGAGCAACACGCCTCAGAGTGATCTTGTCACTCACTTTGATCTCACCTTCTGAAAGCACACACCCACGCCCATTGTCCCCAAAAGTGATGTACCTCTTCGTCACCACCGGACGAGACTTGAGAACCACCCCTATCTCCGGTCATATGCCTCGAGCAACCGAGTCAATCAACCAAATGTTCTTCAAGTCTCCCACCCGAAATTCAAAAACGAGCACGTGAGCGAACAAACGACTCAAGACCGGGGTTAGTACCAAAAGAGTAAAACCGAGTGCCGAGCCATTTGCTCGAAAGTGGGGTTAGCACCAACCAAAGCATCTCTCCTACCAAAGCTACCTCCACGAACACCACCACGGTAACCACCCCCGAGGGAACCACCCCTCTCCTCCCGGAGGAGGACCAAATCCACGCAAGAAAGCCCGTGGAACGTCCTTCCTCTCCAACTCAAAACTATGACTCCTCCCATCCCCGTAGTGAACTCGAGGGGGAGAACGCCTAGCAACCGACCGACCACCCGCACCCTTTCCACCCCAACCACCGTAACCACGACCACCGTAAACAAACCTTGCACCCGTACGAGCTCGAAACCCAAACAAATCGTCCGTCCAGCCCGCACCGGTCCGACCGGTGCCCCACACCCGTCCGACCGGTGTGACTGGGAAGCAAGACCACCACTGCAGCCTTCCGCTCTCCCCAAGCCTGAACTGTCCTCACACTCTCCTTGCCCCTGGGCATCTGCATACGAGGCTCAAGTACACCATCGAAAGGGTGGTACTTGTCCTTGTTAGCCCACTCCTTCTCCATTCTCTCCTCACGCTTCCTCTTGAAGCAAAACTCCTCCTTATGGCCATCTCTCCCACAATAGCCACAATGGAATCTCACAAGCTTAGGCTTAGGCTTGGGATGTGGCTGCTCACTTGGTTTCTCTCCACTCGAGCCCTCCATCGGTTTCTCACCACTAGCCTTCTCACTCTCCTTCCCAAAGAACACTTTCCCCGAAGTGCTCATAAACTTGATAGGCTTTTGTAGGTCATTTGTGGGTGTAGGAAACACGGGTGGAGCTGGGGTTGTGTCTAGTCGGTTCCTTAGGTGGTTAGGTTTTGGTGGGAAATCATTTTTGTGGTGGGTTTATGGTGGCTCCGGGATATTCTCTCCACTTCCTTCATCAACCTTGTTTGCCCCAAGCCCCTCACCATCTTGCCTCTTAAAGGCCTCAATCATCATCCTCAACTGAGGCTCATGACCGGACAACCAACCCATCAACTTCCTCAAATCATCATTCTCATCCTGCAAACGATCAACATAATGTGCAAGCTCCAAATTTTTCAATGCATGCATTTCACAGGTAGAGCAAGATGTAGGCATGGGTTCCTTCAATTTAGCCTCGAGCGAACTAGTGTAAGCATGCATCTCATCAATCTTAGCATGCAAAACAGGGCAAGAAGTGCAAGCACGTAGCAAAGCGAGTCTAGACTTAAGCTCGGCCCACTTCAACCCTAAGCACATCTAGTTCCTCACACTTGGAGGCATACTTCTCCCTAAGATCACCAAGTCGCCTAGGAAAGCAGAGCAATCAAGACAATCATTCTCATCGGAGACAACGGGGCTAGCCTTAAGAGAATCAATCTCAATCTTGCTATCAAGAACTCCGTGTTTCTAGCTCGGCCACTCTAGTCCTAGCATCCTCGAGCAAAGTGAGGACCATGTGTGGTTCGAGGACCGGTGGATGGTCGCTCCCTTGAGTGATGAGTGATTGACAACGTTGTGTGGACCGATTCTTGGCTAAGTATTGCGGTGCGAGGTTGCGGCTTGACTCGTGTTGGTGCGAGGTGAAGAACAAGCGCGAAAGGTCGTTGCCGGTGAGGCCTCCGGTGTGGAGAAGACAAGTAGGCTTTGTTCGAGGGACCCGTGGCCGGCGGGGGTCAAGTGCGGGCCGCATGGTGGCATGAACGAGCAAGATGAAGTCGTGGACGGTTTCTTGGTAGAGCCTCAAAACCAAGGTCGAGCCGGGACTACGTGGGAGCCGAGTCATGAGTGAAGATTGGCGGAGGCTACACCGAGTTCGCGGGGGTTTGCGGTGGTTCACCGTAAAACCACCGGGTTACTCGGTTGAGCCACAAAACCGAGGCCGAAGACTCGACGAGGAGGTGCGGCCACCCGGGCCGGTTCAACCGCCCGGAGGGGCGGTCGGACCGCCCGGGGTCGGTCGGATCCACCGGGCCGGTCTAACCGCCCGTGGGGGCGGTCCGACCGCCCGGCCGCCGGCGCCGAGAAGCTTCGAAGCGGAGGACACGCGTCGGGATCGCAAGGCTTGCGTCGAGGCTACGCGAGGGTGCGGTCGCCGGGCATCCGTCCGATGGTGAAGACATCAAGAATTCCAAATCCGCCCTTGAGGGGCTTGTATCCCTAGTTATTAGAGAGGGGCATTTTAGACATTCGGTTGCCACCTATATAACCCAAGAGGTGAGAGGTTGGCGACCAACTCTTGGAACCCTAGCTCATTTCGTTTTTCCATTTTCGTTCTCTATTTTCCCTAAGTTTTTAGAAGGCTAGTTTGAGAGCTTCATGTGAGATCAAGAGAGAGGGATGGATGTTTGGGTGGCAAACTAGACCTTGTACGAACCATTCATGGCATGTATAGAAGGTTCGGCGTGGCTCTTGATGGTGGTTTTCCCGTCTCTTTGATGTTGATTTTCGGAGCTCTTTTTGGCGGTGTTTTGAGCACGATTTCTTGGGGTTTTTGGTGGGTGTCACGTATGAGGTTCTTGTGCCTCTTTGACGGTGACTTTGCCCCCAAATCCCCTTTGAATCGGACTCGATTTGGTGGTTTTTCGAGTTGGGCGAGTTCTTGACCTAGAGAAGCGATTTCTTCGATTCCTCTTGATTGTGAGCGTTTCGGGTCGATTCCTTTGAGGTAGAGGTTGCCCAGGAGGTAACCCAGCTATCCCCGAAGTTTGGCTGCAATCCGTGGAGTGATTCGGGAGATTGAGCGCAAGGAAGTTGAGGTTTGACCCGCGGGTTCCTCGTTCGGGAAGGGGCGGTCTAACCGCCCAGCGGGGGCGGTCTAACCGCCCGGGTGTTTCCGGGTCAAAGTTTTGTTTCGTCGGATTTTCCTCTCGTGAGTTCGTTCGCCTTGATCGAGGAGTGTCCGGGTGAAATTTGGGTTCGTTCTTGTGCGGTTGCTAGGTGTTCTTGTTTGGAGTTTGCTGCTGGGTACAGGAGGTTAGACCGCCCCCGGTAGCCGGTCTAACCGCCCCTAGGCCTTTGGGTGAAGGTTTGGTTTTCGCCAAGATTTTCCGGTAGCTAGCATGGCCCCGACCGCAGAGATCTCTGTTGGTGAAACCGTGGTGTGTTTTGGTGCTCGGAAGAGGCGTTTCGGAGGATTTCTCGGTTGCCGGTGGAGGCGGTCTAACCGCCCCCTATACCCGGTCTAACCGCCCCCTCCGGGTTAGCCGGCTTTCGAGTTGCTTCCGCCGTCGGTGCTGCGTGTGTGTTGTGGTTGCTGGTAGAGTTTGTTCCTAGGACCGCAGCACTCCGGTAGCTACGTGGTTTTGGCAAACGGGAGGTAGAAGTGCGGAGCGTGTGATTTCGGGGGTTCGACCGAGCTAGTTCGTCTCGTTGGAGTTTCAATCTCCCTCGAGAAGAATTTTTATCGGCTCCCATTCACTCCCCCCCCTCTCGGTCGCCTTATCGGTCCTTCAAGTGGTATCGCAGCCGGTTCGGGTCTTTGTTGACTCTAACCGCCTAAGATCCAAGGATGGCGTACCGGGAACGGGGTTCGGGTCCTCCACACATCGATGGAAAGAACTACCGTATGTGGAGCAAGCGGATGGGTGCGTTCCTCCGCGGAAAGGGTCGGACTCGTGGGATGTCACGGTGGACACAGGATATGTCCAGCCGATGGATTTCCTTGCTCCGGGGTCGAGGGGACGGATTCGACGCCAACAATAAGGCGGTCGACTACTTGTTTCGTGCTTTGTGTCGGCCGAGTTCGATCGGGTGCACACCGAGCACTTAGCTTGTAGGATTTGGGCGGTGTTGAAGGAGGCTCATGTTGGGAACGCCCGTGTTCGAGCACGATTGTATGCGACCTACGGAGAGAGAGTACGAGAACTTCACTCATCTCCCCGGTGAGTCCATCGATGCCTTGTTCCGCAGGTTCACGGTGGTGGTGAACAACATGAGGGCCAATGTGGACGTGCTCCCGTACGATGATCATGATAGAGCGGTCAAGCTCTTACACTCTTTGGATCGTACGATATGGGGCGGAAAGTTCGAGGCCATAGTCGAGTCGGAGAGGTACGACACTCGACGGTGAACGAGCCGTTCTCGAAGCTCAAGTCGGCCGAGGTGGATAGGGGCATGACTGCCAAGCTCGAGGGACCGACCGACTCCCATAGTCTTGCCCTCGTTGGTGGTTCCAAAGGAAAGACTAACTCTAACCCATCCACCAGGATGTTCTCGTTTTCCTCTTTGATGTCTATGCCGGATGAGGAGTTTGATGACCTTGGAGAGGACGAGCCGGCGCCGTTGACGAGGCGGTTCGAGAGGCCGCACGAGAACCGCGTGAACATGAGGAGGAACACGAGGACTCCGCTTCCCGGGCGGCAAGCCCGGACACTTCGTCGCCGACCGCCCGAGAAGGCCGAGAACAAGGACGACTACAAGCACAAGCCGAGGAAGAACGACGACAAGTACCGTTCGAGGCGCGACCACAAGAGCAAGCACAAGAACAAGTACAAGGGCGAGCGACGATCGAGGAAGAAGGAGGGCCGAGGCAAGGCCCGAGCGATGGTTGGAGCGAGCGACGTCGACTCCGGTTCCGCGTACTCCACCTCGAGCTCGAGCGACGCAGCCGACGACGAGGGAGATCGTCGCAAGAACAAGAGGTCGTCCAAGAACCTGAGCGGGGCTGAGCTGCTTCGCGAGAGACGGCTTCTGTACCATGGCGCTGAGCTCCGGCAGCAAGAAGAGTACACAGAGCGACTCGGACTCTGAGTCCGACGACGAGGTGGGAGACTTGAAGAACATTTGGTTGATTGACTCCGGTTGTTCGAGGCATATGACCGGAGACAGGGGGTGGTTCTCAAGTCTCGTCCCGGTGGTGACGAAGAGGTACATCACTTTTGGGGACAATGGGCGTGGGCGTGTGCTTTCAGAAGGTGAGATAAAAGTGAGTGACAAGATCACTCTGAGGCGTGTTGCTCTTGTTCAATCGCTGGGGTACAATTTGCTTTCTGTGTCTCAGTTGTTGGATGAGGGTTTTGAGGTGTTGTTTCGGCCTCGGTGGTTCTCGGATTGTAGACTCTCGAGGGGACCTTGTTTGTATGGTCGTTCCCGAGGGTCGGTGTTTCGTGCTGATTTTTCTCGGTCTTCGGGTGTTGAGCGTTGTTTCTTGGCTGGTTCTTCGAGTGAGTTGTGGAAGTGGCATAGGAAGTTGGGTCACTTGAGCTTTGACCTTCGTCTCGCTTGAGTAAACTCAATTTGGTCCGAGGATTGCCACGTTTGAGGCTTGAGAAAGAGTTGGTTTGTGCTCCGTGTAGGCATGCCAAGATGGTGGCCTCTTCTCACCCGCCTCTCACCGATGTGATGACCGAGCGTCCATGCGAGCTGCTCCATATGGACCTTGTTGGCCCGGCTCGTGTGCGATCCGCGGGTGGGAAGTGGTATGTCCTTGTTGTGGTGGACGACTTTTCTCGGTATGCATGGGTGTTCTTTCTTGAGGAGAAGGGGGAGACGTTTGGTTTTGTTCGAGATCTAGTCTTGAGGTTGAGGAACGAGAGGCACGGAGATGCCATACGAGCTATCCGCGAGTGATAATGGCTCGGAATTCGGGAACTCTCGTTTTGAAACCTTTTGTCATGACTTAGGTCTTGAGCACCGCTTTCGAGTCCGTATACGCCTCCCCGAGAATGGTGTTGTGGAAAGGAAGAACAGGACCTTGTGCGAGATGGCTCGGACGATGCTTGATGAGCATAGGACTCCGAGGAGGTATTGGGCTGAGGCGGTGAATACCGCGTGCTATGTTTCGAACAGGATATACCTCAGAGTGCACAAGAAAAAGACATGCTATGAGTTGATGCATGGTCGCACACCCAAGGTGAGTCACTTCCATGTCTTCGGTTGCAAGTGTTTCATTCTGAAGAAAGGCAGGAAGTTGGATAAGTTTGAGGCTAGGTCTGTCGATGGAATTTTCTTTGGTTATGCATCTCATTCTAGAGCATATCGTGTGCTCAATCTTGAAACTAACCAAATCGTGGAGACTTGCGAGGTAACCTTCGACGAGACGAGCCACGTAGTCGGCTTGTCTTTGAGTGTGCGGTGATGATGAGCTTGGCGAGGAGATCTTTCGGAGGACGAGCATGAACATGGTGATGATGAAGATGGCGGTGCCGTGCCCCCGCCGGACATGTACCCACTACTTCGACTACAATGATGGATGGACCCTCTCGCTACACCTACGACGACAAACCAAGAACGAGGAGAAGCCGATGTTGAGGGGGAGGTAGCTTCGAGGCGAGAACCTCCCCGGCGAGTTCAAGTGGATCACCCGGCTTCGAGGATCATCGGCGACATGAATGAACGCACTACACGGTCGAGGGTTCGAAACAATTCCCATTTTGCTCATGCTGCATTTGTTGCTTCTTTCGAGCCCAAAGACATTGGACACGCACTATCCGATCACAATTGGGTTAACTCGATGCATGAGGAGTTGGAGAACTTTGAGAGGAATCGGTGTGGGAGTTGGTTGACCCTCCCCCGGGGTGTAAGCCGATTGGTACAAAGTGGGTGTGGAAAAACAAAGAGGGAGAGAAGGGTGAGGTTGTGAGGAACAAGTCGGGACTTGTTGCTCAGGGGTTCAGTCAGAAGGAGGGGATCGACTACGAGGAGACCTTTGCTCCCGTAGCCCGTTTGGAGGCGATTAGGATCCTTCTAGCCTTTTTTGTGGCTAAAGGGTTCAAGTTGCACCAAATGGATGTGAAGAGTGCTTTTCTGAATGGAGTGTTGGAGGAAGAAGTGTATGTGAGACAGCCTCCAGGGTTTGAGAGTGAGAAGTACCCCCACCGGGTGTACAAGTTGAGGAAGGCGCTGTATGGGTTGAAGCGGCGCCTAGAGCTTGGTATGGCGAGGTTGAGGGGGTTCTTGTTTGAGAGAGGTTTTGAGATGGGGAAGGTCGATCGGACCTTGTTTTTGCGAGAGGCGGGGGCGAGATATTCGATTGTGCGGGTGTACGTGGATGATATTGTCTTTGGTGGCTCGTCTAACTCTCTTGTTGCGAGGTTTGCGGATGATATGAGCGGGGAGTTCGAGATGAGCATGATGGGTGAGTTGCGCTTCTTCCTTGGGCTACAAATCAAGCAATCAAAGGAAGGAACATTTGTGCACCGGGCTAAGTACACTAAGGACATTGTGAGGAAATTCAAGATGGAGGACTCCAAGGCTATGACGACGCCGATGAGTACGACTACGGCTCTTGATGCGGACGAGGAAGGTGAACACGTGGACCGGAAGGAGTACCGGAGCATGATCGGGTCACTCCTCTACTTGACGGCGACGAGGCCGGACATACGGTTCTCGGTGTGTCCGTGCGCTCGTTTTCAAGCGTCTCCGAGGACTTCGCATCGGCAAGCGGTGAAGCGAATTTTCGGTACTTGCGTCACACTCCCGACTTCGGCCTTTGGTACTCCGCGTCCTCTTCTTTGGCGCTTCATGGCTTTTCGTACGCGGATTTTGCCGGGTGTCGGTTGGATAGGAAGTCCACTTCGGGACTTGCCGCTTTTTGGGGTCTTCGTTGGTGTCTTGGTCTTCTCGTAAGCGGTCGAGTGTTGCTCAATCCACGACCGAAGCCGAGTATGTTGCCGCCGCTAGTTGTTGCTCTCGGCTCCTTTGGATCACCTACACCATGAGTGACTTTGGTGAGGAGTATACTCATGTCCCACTTCAATGTGATAGCACCGGTGCCATAAGCGTTGCAAAGAACCCGGCGCTCCATTCCAAAACCAAACACATAGAAGTGAGGTATCATTTCCCGAGAGACAACGTAGAGAAAGGGAAGATAGCCTTGATCCATGTACCCACACATGACCAACTAGCCGATATTTTCACCAAATCCCTAGATCAAGCAACTTTCACTCGTTTGCGGGGGGAACTTGGTGTGTGTTTAATCTCTTGAGTTGGGTGTGTGGGGGGCTTTCTTTTGCCGGTGGTGTCGAGCCCGTTTTGCCTCCCCTCGAGGAGCCGGTTTGTAGCATATGTATAGCTTTCCTTTGTGCATTTCTTGCATTTGGCATGGCATATGTAACATGATGTATAGGCATCCTTGTATCTTAGATTGCATGCATTTTATATCATATGCATTGGATAGGAAAAGCTTCTCCTATATACATTGTTTACCATGCGTTGCTATATATGTTCTTGTGAGCTTGTTTGGTATGCTATGGTTAGTTTGGCTTAGCTCTTGATGATCTTGTTGAATGATCCATGGTTGATGGCTAATTTTTTGAAAAATGTCATATACATGCTCTCTCATGCGTAAATGCCTATATATGATCTTGACATGTTTTAGTGGCTTTGCTATGCTTACTTTGTGGTTGGATAGCTAGTTTATTGATCATATGGAGCCAAAGGCTCGCTTGCCATCATGAATGTTTAGCCCTCTTGCTTAATCTTGTGGAGGGGCATAAGTTCCTTTTTGTCGCAAAGACATTTCATGTACCATTTACAAATCTGAAAATGAAATGGAAAATGCTTGGAAAATATGTTCCCATGTCATATGTGCTGAAATTAATTTGTTTTGGGTGCTAAACCGTTGCATGATGCCTACCAATGAGAAGTCTCATACATAGAAGTAGGCACATGGCTCGGTGGCTTTGACATGACATGAGGTGCTTTTGGGTGTTTATGATGGTCTTGTGATTAGAATGGCTGTCCTAGCATGAAGTTTGAGTGGCTTTGCCATTTTGATATGTTTTGCTCATGTTTAGGTATTTGCTTGTGAGGGAGTAACTTTTCGCAAAATTACTAAAATCCTTTTTAGCCTTGTCCAATGGTTGTGAAACTTGGTGATCACGTAGTTAAGGTCCTTACGAACTTTCGTCGAGTATCTAACTTGCTCATTTGGACTTGTGTAGCTCCTTGTGATGAATTTTGTATATTCGAGAAGCTATATGTTGCAAGTTTTCGCATTTTGCCTTGATTCATGCATTGTCAACAAGGGGGAGAAGTTTGTGCATGTTTTGGGCACTGGGCGTGTTTGGAAGGTGTTCCAATTGTTTCGGGCAATTTTTGGGCGGTTTGGTGCGGGGCCGGTCTCTTTGGGCGGTCTAACCGCCCCCCGTGCGGTCAAGTCGGGCGGAGGCGGTCTAACCGCCCGGGCGAGCGGTCTAACCGCCCGGGCGGTGTGAGCGGGTTTTTGCTCTTTGTTGCATTCCCGAGTTGCATTGATGCATGTGTTCGGGGGGAGTGTCTTGTGGCTCGGGGGGAGCTTGCATTTGTGAAGGAGGAGCTCTTTGTGGTGTTCGAGTTTTGCTTTGGTGGTTTGCGCTCTTTGCTTGAGCCGCGTTTTGTCTCGGATGTGTCGAGCCGTTGCCCTTGCCTAAGGGGTCCGAGACTTGTCTTCTTCAAGTGATCTTGCTCTTTGCCTTTCTTTGGCTTTCGATCGCTTGTTGGGGTTTCCTTTTATTTTGTTTCTTTTCTTTTCCTTTTCTCTTATGTTACTTCATGTGAGTGTGTTGTCAATGCACTCATCAAGGGGGAGATTGAGGACCATGTGTGGTTCGAGGACCGGTGGATGGTCGCTCCCTTGAGTGATGAGTGATTGACAACGTTGTGTGGACTGATTCTTGGCTAAGTATTGCAGGTGCAGGTTGCGGCTTGACTCGTGTTGGTGCAGGTGAAGAACAAGCGCGAAAGGTCGTTGCCGGTGAGGCCTCCGGTGTGTGGAGAAGACAAGTAGGCTTTGTTCGAGGGACCCGGTGGCCGGCGGGGGTCAAGTGCGGGCCGCATGGTGGCATGAACACCAAGATGAAGTCGTGGACGGTTTCTTGGTAGAGCCTCAAAACCAAGGTCGAGCCGGGACTACGTGGGAGCCGAGTCATGAGTGAAGATTGGCGGAGGCTACACCGAGTTCGCGGGGTTTGCGGTGGTTCACCGTAAAACCACCGGGTTACTCGGTTGAGCCACAAAACCGAGGCCGAAGACTCGACGAGGAGGTGCGGCCACCCAGGCCGGTTCAACCGCCCGGAGGGGCGGTCGGACCGCCCGGGGTCGGTCGGATCCACCGGGCCGGTCTAACCGCCCGGGGGGCGGTCCGACCGCCCGGCCGCCGGCGCCGAGAAGCTTCGAAGCGGAGGACACGCGTCGGGATCGCAAGGCTTGCGTCGAGGCTACGCAGGGTGCGGTCGGCCGGGCATCCGTCCGATGGTGAAGACATCAAGAATTCCAAATCCGCCCTTGAGGGGCTTGTATCCCTAGTTATTAGAGAGGGGCATTTTAGACATTCGGTTGCCACCTATATAACCCAAGAGGTGAGAGGTTGGCGACCAACTCTTGGAACCCTAGCTCATTTCGTTTTTCCATTTTCGTTCTCTATTTTCCCTAAGTTTTTAGAAGGCTAGTTTGAGAGCTTCATGTGAGATCAAGAGAGAGGGATGGATGTTTGGGTGGCAAACTAGACCTTGTACGAACCATTCATGGCATGTATAGAAGGTTCGGCGTGGCTCTTGATGGTGGTTTTCCCGTCTCTTTGATGTTGATTTTCGGAGCTCTTTTTGGCGGTGTTTTGAGAACGATTTCTTGGGGTTTTTGGTGGGTGTCACGTATGAGGTTCTTGTGCCTCTTTGACTGGTGACTTTGCCCCCAAATCCCCTTTGAATCGGACTCGATTTGGTGGTTTTTCGAGTTGGGCGAGTTCTTGACCTAGAGAAGCGATTTCTTCGATTCCTCTTGATTGTGAGCGTTTCGGGTCGATTCCTTTGAGGTAGAAGTTGCCAGGAGGTAACCCAGCTATCCCCGAAGTTTGGCTGCAATCCGTGGAGTGATTCGGGAGATTGAGCGCAAGGAAGTTGAGGTTTGACCCGCGGGTTCCTGTTCTGGAAGGGGCGGTCTAACCGCCTGCAGGGGGCGGTCTAACCGCCCGGGGTGTTTCCGGGTCAAAGTTTTGTTTCGCCGGATTTTCCTCTCGTGAGTTCGTTCGCCTTGATCGAGGAGTGTCCGGGTGAAATTTGGGTTCGTTCTTGTGCGGTTTGCTAGGTGTTCTTGTTTGGAGTTTGCTGCTTTGGGTACAGGAGGTTAGACCGCCCCCGGTAGCCGGTCTAACCGCCCCTAGGCCTTTGGGTGAAGGTTTGGTTTTCGCCAAGATTTTCCGGTAGCTAGCATGGCCCCGACCGAGAGATCTCTCGTTGGTGAAACCGTGGTGTGTTTTGGTGCTCGGAAGAGGCGTTTCGGAGGATTTCTCGGTTGCCGGGTGGAGGCGGTCTAACCGCCCCCTATACCCGGTCTAACCGCCCCCTCCGGTTAGCCGGCTTTCGAGTTGCTTCCGCCGCTTGTCGGTCTTGCGTGTGTGTTGTGGTTGCCGGTAGAGTTTGTTCCTAGGACCGGTAGCACTCCGGTAGCTACGTGGTTTTGGCAAACGGGAGGTAGAAGTGCGGAGCGTGTGATTTCGGGGGTTCGACCGAGCTAGTTCGTCTCGTTGGAGTTTCAATCTCCCTCGAGAAGAATTTTTATCGGCTCCCATTCACTCCCCCCTCTCTCGGTCGCCTTATCGGTCCTTCACAAAGATCTAAGCTCCTTCCTAAGCTTCTTAGCCTCTCTAAGCATGTGATCGCGATTATCAAGCAAGTCAACCAACTCCTCATTCTCCTTGCTCAAAGAAGAGAGCTCATCACATACCTCATCCTCGGAATCCAAGTCCGAGGCGTCCTTCTGGCTTCTCTTGCTGCTAGAGCTGCGAGCCATGCCGTAGAAGTCGTCCTTGAGGCTTAGGCCCGTCACACAAAGGCCGTTGAGATACTTGCCGAGGTTCTTCCTCTTCTTCTTCTTCTTCTTCTTGTCATCCTCTTCGTCTTCATCACTCGAGCTTGAAGACGTATCCTCGGAATCGGACTCGATGTCACTTGATCTCTTCATCTTCTCTCGAGACCGTGTCTTCTTCCCATGACCAAGATCCTTCTTCTTGGACTTCTTCCTCTTGTCCTTGAACTTGTGCTTGTCGTGGTTGTTCACCTTCGGACACTCGGCGAAATAGTGTCCAGTCTTGCCGCACATGAAGCATGTCCTCGTGTTCCTCCTCATGTTCACCCGGTTCTCGTGCAGCCTCTCGAACCTCCTCGTCAGCAACGCCAACTCGTCCTCTCCAAGCACGTCGAACTCCTCACCTGGCATAGACATCAAAGAGGACAAAGAGAACATCTTGGTGGATGGGTTAGTGTTAGCCTTTCCTTTCGAACCACCAACGAGGGAAAGACTATGAGAGTCAGTCGGGCCCTTGAGCTTGGCTGTCATGCCCCTATACACCTCAGCCCACTTGAGCTTCGAGAACAGCTCGTTCACCGTCAGAGTGTTATACTTCTCCGACTCGACAATGGCCTCGAATTTTCTGCCCCAAATCGTACGATCCAAAGAGTGTAAGAGCTTGATAGCTCTATCATGATCATCGTACGGGAGCACGTCCGCATTGGCCCTCATGTTGTTCACAACCACAGTGAACCTCTGAAACAAGGCATCGAAGGACTCACCAGGGAGATGAGTGAAGTTCTTGTACTCTCTCCAGTAGGTCGCATACATCCGTGCCTGAACCTAGGCATTCCCAACATGAGCCTTCTTCAGCACCGACCAATTCCTACAAGCCAAGTGCTCGGTGTGCACCTGATCGAACTCAGGCTGACACAAAGCACGAAACAAGTAGTCGACCGCCTTATTGTTGGCGTCGAGCATGTCCCTCGATCCTAGAGCAAGGAAGTTCATCGACTGGACATAGCCTGTGTCCACCGTGACATCCCTAAGGATCTGACCCTTTCCGCGGAGGAACGCTGCCATCCGCTTACTCCACATCTGGTAGTTCTTGCCATCGAAGTGTGGAGGATCCGAACCCCGTTCCTGGTACACCATCCTTGGATCTTAAACTGGTTAGAGTCAATAAAGACCCAAACCTGTCTCTGATACCACTTGAAGGACCGATACGGCGAACCAGAGAGGGGGGGAGTGAATGGGAGCCGATAAAAATTCTTCTCGAAGGAGATGAGGGCTCCAACAAGAAGAACACGGCTTCCAACACACGTCTCCGACTCACTATCCAAATTGGCCAAGTCCACGTAGCCACTGGAGTGCTACTGAACCTAGGAACCAACCAACAACCTCACAGACCCGAGAACGCAGCGGAACACCAAACTCGAGTCCACTAACCAACACCGGTCAGACCGGTGAGCACCACCGGTCAGACCGGTCCCTGCTAGTGAGACTTGAAGACTTTCACAGAAAGGCTTCACATCGGTCAGGCCGGTGAGACACACAGGTCAGACCGGTTCAAGCTAGAAAGCCCCCAAATCACCAAACAGGCCTACCGACCTCCAAACGGACCCAAACATGAAACTGCTGCAACACAGGACAACAGCGAACAGATCCTGATGTTCACCCGAGCAAAAACCCAATAGGGGTTGCACCGTTCAGACCGGTCAAGAGCACCGGTCATACCGGTGTAGCCTGGGCAGCTCGGGATGAATAGCACCCGCGGGTCAACTCCTCCAAAATCAAGCCTTGATCTCCCAAATCGCTCCACAAACCCGAACAAGACTTTGGGGATAATAGGAACACCTCATGAGGAGTCAATAGCCAAGTTTAATCCCACCAAAACTCGTCCAAACAAGAGGAATCAAGGAAATCCCGCCAAGAACGCCTCTAACCCTAGAACACCGAGAACCCCAAAATCGAGCCCCTTAACTCACGGATTTGGGAGGGGAATCACAGCCCAAAGAACCACGAAGGGTTCCCACAAATTTCCTCAATCAAATCCCCAGGAGCAAGGTCCCGAAAACAACCCAAAGAAATCACCAAGAGAGGGCTCCGAAAATCACCACCAAGAACAACCGGGAACAACACATCCAAACCTTGAGGAACCACGCCGAATCATCTATATAAGCCACAAAGGTTCATATAGGGTCTAGCTTGCCGCCCGATCATCCAACCCTCTCAACAAGATCTCACCATGAAGCTCTCAAGCTAGTCCTATGGAAATCCTAAGGAAAATAGGAAAGCAAATGAACTAGGGTTTCAAGAGATTGGCTTCCATCCTCTCACCTCATGGGTTATATGGAGGCAACCGAAAGTCTTAAATACCCATTCCTAATAACTAGGGATATAAGCCCCTCAAGGGCGGTTTTGGAAGTCTTCACGTCTTCTCCATCGGACGGATGCCCGGCGACCGCACCCTGCGTAGCCTCGACGCAAGCCATGCGATCTTGATGCGTGTCCTCCGCTTCGAAGTCTCCGGACTGCGCCGTCGCACACCGGTCAGACCGGTGCTCCCCAACGGTCAGACCGGTACCCACCAGTCAGACCGGTCAGACCGGTCTGGAGCTGCTGCAGCACCGTCTTCGGTTCTCCGGTCTTGGCTTTGTGGATCAACCAACGAACCCAGTGGTTTTCTGGTGAACCACTGGAAACCCCGTGAACTCGGTGTAGCCTCCG
This sequence comes from Cenchrus americanus, assembly GCA_947561735.1. Taxonomy (NCBI): domain Eukaryota; kingdom Viridiplantae; phylum Streptophyta; class Magnoliopsida; order Poales; family Poaceae; genus Cenchrus; species Cenchrus americanus. The sequence continues at coordinate 82,108,069 of OX387240.1, forward strand.
CCAATCGCTACACATGACTCGGCTCTCACGTAGTCCCGGCTCGACCTTGGTTTTGAGGCTCTACCAAGAAACCGTCCATGACTTCATCTTGCTGTTCATGCCACCATGCGGCCCGCACTTGACCCCGCTGGCCACCGGGTCCCTCGAACGAAGCCTACTTGTCTTCTCCACACCTGGAGGCCTCACCGGCGACGACCTTTTGCGCTTGTTCTTCACCTGCACCAACACCGGTCAAGCCGCAACCTGCACCTGCAATACTTAGCCAAGAATCAGTCCACACAACATTGTCAATCACTCATCACACAAGGAAGCGACCATCCACCAGTCCTCGAACCACACATGGTCCTTAGCTGGTGGGGCTGGGGTCGTGAGGTGCTAAGTCAACAGACCCATCCCTTTCTTCCCAAACCCGACCATAGCCCCATCTTTCTCTTTATCTCTTGCTCTTGAGGTGAAAAGGAACCCCTCCTTGGGGATCTTGATTCGAGCACTCCCCGGACCGTCCGAGCACATCCCCGGACTCTCCGTGAGATTCTCCACCATGTCATACGAGTATTTTTTTGCATATCTCATTCTCTGTCTTGGATTTTGAGCATAAATGTGATTAGGGTTTGATGATGTGATCTAAATTTCATCCATGGATTCAAGTTTTTGGCTTGGTAAATGTGTTTGGGATGCTTTTGTGGTGTTGTGGCAAAAATTTGGTGGAGCAATACTTGATATTTATGGAGATATGAGGATTGCAAATTTGGACGCTACTGTTCACAGACGCCCGCCGGCCCGGACCGGGCGGACTGTCTGCCGCCTCCGTGCGAACAGTCCGTGTGGCCCAGGCGGCGGCACCTGTGCCAAGTAGCCTTCTAGATTGGGGTTTCTATTCCACTTATAATTGTTTCAAATTGTTGATGCTCATTCAAATATATGATTTATGACAGTGCTCGCAAGGCTATCGCATCGATCACCAAAAAGGTGACCAAAAAGGCCACTTCAAAGAAGAAAGGGAAGGATGTGGGGACATCTAAGAGGCATCGAAAGGATGATACTTCTGAGGAAGAAGAGGAGCCTAATAATCCTAATGACAGTGACTTTGATCCGGCCGATGAAACTGCTAGTGCCTCATTCATGGTGGACGAGGATGATATAAATCATGGGGGAGCTAACAATGCTGACATCATTGATGTGATTAATTACACATTTCCTAGAAGGCAGTGGACGCAAAAAGAATTTGCTATTGCTAGGAATGAAAATGCTTATAATCGACCTCGTGACACTTACAATTTGTATTTTCGTACCACTGTGCAAGAGCAAGCCTTCTTCAATAGTTTAATGGATTGCACAATATTTGCTCATCAGAGGGTTGATTTTGGCTATCTTGAGTCTAAACCTGTCTTAGCTGGTGTGGCAACAAAACTTGAAAATTTGGGCTTGAAACCATTCCTTAAGCATAGATGTTATTGGAATGACACCATAATTAGACAATTCTATGCAACATATGAAATGGATTTTGAAGCCAAGAACATTAAGTGGATGACCGGTAAAAGTGAATATGAAGCACTTTTGCAGAATTTGCAGCTGCAAATTATCTTAATTATGAGTATTTTAGTGATGGTGTTGATGTCTATAATGAGGATATTCTTGAAAACACTGCTGTCTTTTATGAGCCTGGCACCTCAAATGCAACTATAATGAACTGGCTAGTAGCAGGGCTTAGACATCATCCGGCTGTCATTAACAACATCATCGGACATACCTACATGCCTAAGAGTAAAAATAAGGACAAAGTCCGAGAACATTATTGGAATGTGATAAATCACATCATGCATGAAGCTAAATTTGATGTTGTGAAGCTTATTGTTGATCAAATGATTTGCAAGAAGCGTCTTGTCAGAGATAGCATTTATTTTGCTCCTTATATTATGTCTTTGATCAAGACCAAGACAGGGTTCAATGGTCTATGTGATGTGAAGCATGAAATTTATTGTCCCTTTTACAATGCTAAAGCTTTTTTCAATAAGCCATTGACACCTTATGGGCAGGCTGCAGAGGCTCAAAATGTTGCTGAAAATGTTGAGGTTCGTGCTAGTGATGATGAAAAAGCTAATGTTGGTAACATGGGTTATGCTAATGTTGATGAGGATGCTTATGCTATGCCACCTCCTCCCCCTCCAGTTCATCCCATGCAGCCACAGTGGGAGCCTCCTGCTGGATACTTTGATCCTTATTTTGCTAATATTCAGCAGTCCATGAACTCTCAATTTTATCAGATGCATTCTGGGTTCAATTCCCACTTTGAGGCATATGGGCAACATATGAATGATACATTTCAGACTATGCAGTAGGGTTTTCAGCAGCAAATTGACACTAGTCTGGATAATTTTGGTCATCATCTCTATAACACTATGCATGATCCCATGATGCAAAGGTTAAGTGATATGCAAATAGGCCTTCAGAATGACCTCAGTGCCTTGAATGGTAGATTCTCTCAGATGTCCACTTCATAGCACTACTAGCAGATATATGATCAGTAGACTCAGCTTCAGAACAACGTCAATGCCTTGGACACAGCCTTTGGAGATTTCAGAGATCATTTTTATCACCACTACCCAGCTCCAGCTCCACCACCTTAGTTCTGTCCCCCTTCGCCATTCTATCCTCCTCTGCCGCCGCCTCAGGATGACTAGACCTTTTGGTATTTGATGCCAAAGGGGGAGAGATTTGGAGGGGTGATGTGTGATCTTTAGGGAAGCTCACTTCTTTGCATGCATTTGGAACTCTTGCATTGCACTTGCATGTTTAATTTCGGTCATGCATGAACTTTGGTTGAACTTTGGTTGGCTTGTAATAATGCTCACTTCTTTGCATGCATTTGGAACTCTTGCATTGCACTTGCATGTTTAATTTCGGTCATGCATGAACTTTGGTGGGCTTGTAATAATTTGTGAGGCTTTATGGTGTGATGTGGTTGAGAACTAGAACTTGTGGTTTTTTATGTGATGATCTATGTTTGTGATTTTAAGTTGATTATCTTTTGGCTTGTTCTAGTTCTCGTAGAGTTTTGAGGCTAACCCTTGCTTAATTTTATTGGATATATATATGTGGTTGTTGCCTTGATCTCTATTTTGTAGGGAAAACTCCGTCAAAATTACTATATCTATGCATATGTGTAAAAATGAAATGAAAATTATATGCACATATGTAGGGGAGGTTGTCTCTATTTTCTTGTTTTGGAGACATTCACTCTATCCATTTATTGAATTTATTTGAGTAAGTGAAGAGTAAGTGATTCCAAAACACAAAACCTTTCTTATATCACTCATTTAAATGGTTGTCATCAATTACCAAAAAGGGGGAGATTGAAGGCATCTAGGCCCCTAATTCGTGTTTTGGTAATTAATGAAAATCATTGTGGACTAACATTTTTATTTGAGTTATAAGAATAGGTTATTCCGGTGAAATGATGAGCTCATGGGGTATGCACAAGGAAGTTTTGTTTGGCATGTGTTGGAAAGAGCTCAAGGCAAAGGTAAAATATAGGGTTTTTATTTTTTGCCGGTCATAAGGTGATAGAGGATGCTAAATGATCGGGTTGATAAGATAGATAGCCGTACTATCAAAAGGGGTCAATTTCATTGGCTTGACTTTCTATAGTGCCACTTGGATAAAAAATCTGCATGCATTGCATTTAGATGCATGTCGATTTCTCTTGGTAAAAGGATTTCGTTGAAAATCTTTAGAAAAATCTGTTTTCAGGTGTTGGGCGGACAGTCCGGGCTCTCGGAGCGGACGGTCTGCGGGTTTTTGTGAATTATTTATTATCTGTGGTTTTTGGAAAAGTTTTCAAGAAAAATTCACTTCCAGGCGGACAGTTCGCGGGTCCTAGGCGGACGGTCCGTTATTTACCTCGAAACCAAACAGAATGGTGTGCAGCTCGGCTGGACCGGGCGGACGGTCCACGACCTGTCTGCGGACAGTCCACGGGGCCCAGGAGGACAGTCCACGGGGTCCTGGCAGACAGTCCGCCCGGCCCAACGGGCACTTCTGACAGCCGTTTACTTCACGTTTTTACCGTTGGAATTCAAACACGGACAGTCCGAGAGGGCATCGCGGATAGTCCGTGAGGTACATGTTTTTCACATAACGGCTAGTAACGGGAAGGGGGAGTATTTATACTCCATGCCCGGGTTGGGAGAGGCTCTCTTGGCACTTTGAAGGGTTCATACTCCCTTGTAGAGCTCTCCCTCTCTTCTCTCTCACTCACTTGGCTTAGTGGTTGCATTCTTTGTGAGATTGAGAGCTTCTAGTGCATTGCATCAAGGTTTTGATCTTTGTGGCACTAGGGAATCATCAAGCAAGTGGTTGATTTGTTAGTCTTGGAAGTTGCTGCTTCCTAGATGGCTTGGTGGTGGAAGAATCCGTTGAAGCTCGCAAGAAGATTGTGTGTGGCTCCGGGTTTCGTGTTGTGAGAGGTATTGTGCTCACCTCACTGGAGCGGTAAAGATCAGCTCTAGTGAATCGAGGTGTGGAGTGGTTCTTTGGTTTTAACCGTCTCAAGATCAAGCGGTGCCTTGATAGAGGAGCAGTTGAACATTGAATACACCTCAACATGGATTAGGGGTGACCGGCAAATCAGCGATACCACGGGATAAATTTCGTCTCTTGTGCTTGGTTATTTCTTTGCTCAATTTCCATTCAAGTACTTTACTTTGAGCATTTATTTTCTAGAGATTAAATTGTATCTTGTCACCCTAGGCCGCAAACCCCCAACATAGGAATAGAATAGGTAAAGAATTAATCCTCCTTGTGGTACTAATTAAATTTCTCTAGTGTTGTGCTTTTAAATTTTAAACCGCCTATTCACCCCCCTCTAGTCGGTATCCAAGATCCTACATGTGCACGGCGGCGAGTCGCCGAAGACTTGCCGGAGCTCACTCGAAAATGAGGTCCCTACCACCAAATGCAACGCCGTTTGATCCTATGCGAAGAGGAAGAAACGACGAGGCTAGCCAAGGGCTTAGGGAGGCGGTTCGGGTGACGGGTAGCGCACCGCGGCGGCCACGGCGGATGGCACATGGCCGGCCGGCGGCAGCGAGGGCTACTGCTCGGGTTAAAAGAAAAAGGTGGCGGGAAAGGTTTGCTCACCCCACATCGACAAGTTGGAGATGGATTGGGCGACGGGGAGGCGGCAACGGGTGAGATCGACACCGACTGGTGCAGTCGGGGTTCCCCGGCGGCGGGGGCAGTTCGGCGCTGAAGGGGAAGCTCCGGTCACTCGGGCGGGCAGCACGTGCGACGATAGGAGGCGCAAGGAGCTCGAGGAGGTGTTCACCGGCGACGACGAGCTCCGGGCAGCCGTCAATGGCGCGTGCATGATTTCTCTGGCGGCGGCGCGTGTGGTAGCGAGGAGAGGGTGTGGAGGCTCGATTTGTGGGGAGGGCAGCCGCAGGGATCCTTGGGGCGGCTTTATAGAGCGAGAAGAGGGGGAGAGGGGGCGATGGCCGGGCCATTGGCCATCAATGCCATGGCGGGCGCCGGCGGTTTCAAAACGTTCAAGAGGGGGGGGGCTTGAATGGGGGGAACGGAAGGAATTGATGGGGGAAATGAAGTCGGGGCTTTAGCACACTTTGATGGTGAGCTTTGAAGGGGGAGAGGCGCGGGAGATGGGGAAACGGCCAGAGGCGGTGCTGTTGACGCGGGCAGGGGAGGTGCTGGAGGTAGGGGTGACTCTGACAGCTGGGCCCCACCTGTCAGTGGTCAGGCTAAAAAGAAAAGGGGGGATGTTGCTGGGCTGGTGGGCTGCTTTGGTGGGCCGCGCGGGCTGCGAGGGAAGGAGAGGCTAAACAGCCTCGTTGGCTTTGCGGGTTGAGAAGAAAAGTAAACGGGCCAAGGGAAGAAAGGCCGGCTGGGCCGAATAAAGAAAGGGAGAGGGGTGAAAGGGGTTTGGGTTTTTCTTTTTTTCAAACTCCTTTTCAAACTCTTTTTTTTGTTCAAACTTTGCAAACTTCACTCAAACATAAAACCATGCATTCGAATTATATTGCACAAGCACTTATTATTTCTTAAATTATTAAAATGATATTTAAATATTTAAAGGCCAAATTTATTTGATAATTTAATTAATCCTTAGAAAATTAAAAACACCATGTTGCTTACATTATTTTGGTGATGGAATTTTAGGGTGTTACAAATCTACCCCCTTAAAAGAATCTTGTCTCGAGATTCGGAGAGATTGAAAAGAACTAAGGGTATCATTCTAAGTTCATCTTGTATGTTGAGTTCTTCCGACAATCATAGCTCCTTCACATACTTTCCTTAATCTTGATTCACTTTGCCTTCTTCTTTGGATGGGGCAGTAGCGACGACCTCAATCCTATCTCCTTGCGGGCTGGTTAAGAATACTGACTTCTTGGCACACAAAATTATTCCATCACATTCGCCTAACCAATCCATTTCAAGTATCACATCTATTCCACTAGATGTAAGAACTACTAGATCAACTTGAAAATCTATTCCCCTGATTTTAAGATTGACTTGTGGACATACATATGTAGATTTCATTTCACCATTCGGGGAACCAATCAACAAATGTGTCTTCATAGAACTCATAGGTACATTATGCTTGCCACAAATTCTTCAGTAATGAATGAATGTGATGCTCCAGAATCAAATAAAACCTTTGCAGGCACAGAGTTGACAAGAAACGTACCCAATACAACACTAGGAGCGTCTTGAGCTTGTTCAGCTGTCACGTGGTTCACTCTGCCACGCATGTAATTCCGTCGACCCTTACTGATCTGAGAATTTGCACTTCCATGGTGTATCTGAGATGTTGGTTGTCCGAACCTTTGATCATTGTCTTTCTGGGTAGTCTAGATGTTATGATTTTGGCAGATGCTGGCATAATGTCCCAATTCTCCACAATTGAAACAACCATTAGGGTGAACTGGAGAGTTGTTTTTCACTGGTCAACCTAAGCGATCCTGATGATGACTTGCAACATGTGGTGTCTGTTGGCTAGAATGTTGGGACTGCTGGGTTGAATGCTGCAACTGAGAACTTTGCTGATAATTTCCACCTGATGCACCAGAACTAAACTGTGAACCCTGTGATGAGTTGAAGCGGGGGCGTGTGTTGCTAGATTGTCCATGTGTTTGGAACTTGCACTTTTGTTCATCTAGTTCCACACGTTTGTTCTCCAGACCTATAACTTTGTTCACTAATGTAGCGAAGTCCAGGAAGCTGTGACTCTATAGTTGATAGTTGAGTGGCCCTATCAGACCATTCAGGAAGCGTTCTTTCCTCTTTGGGTCAGTATTAACTTCATCTGATGCATAGCGAGACAACTGAGTAAACTTGTCCAGACTTGTTAACCGACATATTGCTGTTGACGGTGTATTTTGGTGCACCAAGCATGTTCATTACACTTTGGTTTGGATTTGATTATGGAACTAACCCACCACTAGGCACACTAATCATATAACAAGGTCATCTATGTGCATGCATTTGGAAGTGTTGTGTTTATGTAGGAAAACATGGACATAAAGGACGGATTCGCAACAAGTTCAAAGAAGCATTTACGGAGTCTTGTTTGTGTTCATGAGCTTGATGAAATCACTTCCAATGGTGGCAAGGACCGAAGTGTTACAAAAGAAACACCCCCGGGGATTGAAGCGTAAAAGACCGAACTTCATGCGAAGAGAACCTCCATCTTGGACGCGAGGATGACATCGTCAAAATCATGCAAGTGGAGGGGGCAAAGTGCATAATCACCTGAGGACCCACGGGAGCGAAGGGCGACCGAACCGGGTCGAGATGGGCCTGGGCCCGTCGGGCCAGGCCGGCCGGCCTAGCCCACCCTGGTGGTCGGTTCGGCCCCCCTTTCCTTGCACCCGAAGGATCTTTAACCCTAAAAGCCTGGAGGCGCCGCCATCAGGAGGGAGGAGAGCCATTCGCACCAGGAGGCCATCCACAAGCTAGAGAGAGAGGAGGAGGATCTCCGGAGGGAGATCAACCACCTCGAAGGAAGCACCCTCTCGTGGAGAAGAAGGAAGACACCGTCGGAAGAGAAACCATGATCAACAGTGCTATGTCCAACACTTTGATGGGGTGATCTTCTTATTCGTCCATGGGTTGTAATCGATCTTAAGATGTAATCATACTTTGTCGGATTATCTATCTATCATCTTGTGTTGAATATACTTTAATGCTTAAGGTTAGCTACCATGCCGTAAAGGGAGTAAAGGCCTCAATGCTTCCTTGGATCCATTCAATACGCCGTGTCCATCATAGGTCTAGTCATGAATACCTTCGCGTAGTGACAGTACGAGAGGAGGGAAAGGGCGAAACCGTGGTCACAACCCCCGATAGATTAGATTGGTTTAATGTCTTTAATTGATTGCATGATCGTAGACCCATGGGCGAGTGTCTCCTATCTTGATTGCTTATCGTTCTCTCTAGTATAGCTTAGTTGTTTTCTAGTATAATAATAGTTAAGGTTTGAGTAGCTAGTGCGTAGAAGTAGATTGAACGCTTGTAATCCCCTTGATCCGTGGATTGACAAGAACCTTGGGAATCCCGTAGTGAAAAAGGTGTGGGGTCTGTACTCTTGCGGATCGTAGAGGGATACGTCTTTTATCCGTCAACAAGCCGCTTTTTCTGGCGCCGTTGCCGGGGAGCAAGCTAGTTTACATCCTTTGATTTGCATTTAACTTAGTTTTATATTTAGTTTATCTTTTATTTGTTTTATCTAACACCTATTATCTAGAAAAACACTTTGTTTTGTTTTTGTTTTTGTTTTTATCTTATTGTCTAGATGGCGTTCGTCAATCAACCCATGGAAGAACCGGAGAAATCACTAAGGGATTACGGTAGCCCTCGATGTGAAGACATAAAAGTACAAGAGTCGGATTCAAAGCTCGAAGCGACCGAGTATGAGATTAAATCCAAGATCATCGAGATGGTGGCGGCAAACCCATTTGAAGAGATGGTTACGGAGAACCCATATAGACACATAAGGAATTTCACGACGCTATGCAACACGATGCGTCAAGGAGTCCCCGATGAATGGTTCAAATGGAATCTCTTTCCCTACTCACTTGTCGGCAATGCAAAGACATGGTACTCGTTTGCGTACTTTGAAGTTGAAGGCAATTGGAACAAGTTGACAAAGAAGTTTTGCGAGAAGTTCTTTCCAATTAGCAAGGTTCAACATCTAAGGAGGCAAGTGATCAATTTCATGCAAGGAGAAGAGGAAGGGATAGACCAAGCCTGGGATAGGTTTAATGAGTTGATCGAACAAGGACCAAGACTCGGCTTCTCCGGTGACGTACTCTTGCATACATTTTTCTTTTCCCTAACCCCTAGTTGCATGCAACACGTCGAAATGTGTGTAGGTGGGGATCTCATGGAGAAAACACTTACGGAAGCCGCTCAACTTCTACAAAAAATTAGTAAAGCGGCTGCCATGCGAAGAGATTGGGAAACAAGACTTGCGGAAGAGCCGGAATATAATTCAAGGAAGAAGAAGTGTGCTGAATTTTCTAAAGAGGCAACCCCGGAAGTCACAAAAGAGGAACCAATCCTGGAAAAGTTTGAACAAGAACACATCAAGTCAAGAACTACCCCGAGCGTCGACTTCGCCGTACCAAATGAGACAAACAAGAGAAGCATGTCAAGCGCGAAGCCACTAAGGGAGTTCGAGCCAATGGATTGGGTTCCCATCGATTACAGAGAAGTATTCGATAAGAGAAGACCGTTCCCTAATCAAAAGGGAATGGCAAGAGCATTGGAAGTGGATTTCCCACCGGAGAAGAAAGCGGAAAATTCATACAACCTTGAAACCACCGGTGAGATCTTCCAAAAACTCTTTGGAGATGACATAGTGGATCCGGAACACATAGCCGAGGTGAACAGAATCATGGGGATCAAGCCCGAAGCATCACCATACGCTCGCCTCGCCGAAGTCTATGCGATAGGATCCAAAGAAGAAGAGAAGATGACACCACACTTGAGTTGTGACATCATCGGAGTTCAATGCAAAGCTTTATGCGACATCGGAGCACAAGTAAGTGTCCAATCTTCTAAAATTTACGATAAAGTTCAAGACCACAACCTAGACTTAGCTCCAACATCAACGAAATTAATTATGGGAGATGGTAAAACTATCAAACCTCTAGGTATTGCTTGCAACATGAAAGTAAAAATCTCTGGAAAACGTATACCAACTGATTTCTTTGTTATTGATGCTTACCATAGTAATCATGATCACATAATCCTAGGTAGGCCCTTTCTTAAGTTGGTTGATGCCGTGTTAGATGCCGGAGAAGGCAAAGTAACAATGAACCTTAATGGAACAAAGTACACATATAACTTTCTTCGTGTTTCTAAATACCTTACACCCTTTCCTCCCGGAGATGAAGTAGAGGAGATAGATAGCCTTTGTTTTATTGAAACCCTTAGAGACCCGCTGCAAAGAGCGTTGGAAAATCAAATTAGTAATCAACAAGATGAAGAACTAGAAGAAGCAACAAAAGGCTTGGAACCACATGATGGAAGCGTGGAGGAAGGAAAATTTGAAGACATAGGAGAGATTAAACCCGAGGAGCCACAAGCGCCCGCCTTAAACCTTTGCCCAAAGGATTAAAGTATGAATTTTTGGGCCCAGACTAAACTTATCCAGTCATCGTGAGCGACGAGTTGAGTCCCAAAGAAAATGAGAAGTTGCTGATTTTATTGAAAAAACATAGGAAGATGATTGGATATTCGATTAATGATCTCAAAGGATATTCCAATGGAAGACCAATGTAAGCCTGTAGTGGACCACCAAAGGAGGCTAACCCATGCCATGAAAGAGGTAGTAAAGAAAGAGGTTATCAAGTTACTTGATGCCAGAATCATCTACCCGGTTCCGCATAGCGAGTGGGTGAGCCCGGTACATTGTGTACCGAAGAAAGGAGGTTTGACCGTGGTGAAGAATGAGAAGAATGAATCGATACCGCAAAGAACCATGACCGGGTGGCGGATGTGTATCGATTATCGTAAGCTTAACAAAGCGACGAAGAAAGATCACTTCCCCCTACCGTTCATTGACGAGATGCTCGAGAGCTTAGCAAACCACGCTTATTTTGCTTTTTCGATAGGTACATGGGGTTCATGCAAATCCCCACTCACCCAGAAGATCAACACAAGACAACGTTCACGTGCCCTTACGGAACGTTTGCATATAGAAGGATGCCCTTCGGCCTATGCAACGCTCCGGCCTCTTTTCAACATCGCATGATGGCCGTGTTCTCAGAATTCATCGAAGAAATTGTTGAGGTGTTTATGGATGATTTTTCTGTTTATGGGAAGACGTTCATGGATTGCTTGGCTAACTTGGAAAAGGTCCTCACGAGGTGTGCGGAGGTAGACTTGGTGTTAAATTGGGAAAAGTGCCACTTCATGGTTAAGCAAGGCATAGTGCTCGGACATGTTATATCCGAGAGAGGAATTGAAGTGGACAAGGCTAAGGTAGAGACGGTTGAGCAACTCCCACCTCCTACGGATGTTAAGTCCTTAAGGAGCTTTCTAGGCCATGCCGGATTTTATAGAAGATTTATTAAGGACTTCTCAAAGATCACTAAGCCTTTAACGCATCTTCTTCAAAAGGATGTGGCTTTTGACTTTGATGAGAAGTGCCTAGCGGCATTCCGTAACTTGAAAAGTGCATTGGTGAGTGCTCCCATCATCCAAACTCCGGATTGGAGCCAACCTTTCGAGATCATGTGTGACGCAAGTGACTACGCCGTAGGCGCGGTTTTGGGTCAAAGAAAGGAAGGTCGAGTTCACGCCGTTTACTATGCTAGCAAAACTCTTAGTGGGCCACAATTAAATTATGCCACTATGGAAAAAGAGTTACTAGCGGTGGTATTCGCTTTTGAAAAATTCAGATCTTACATCGTGAACTCGAAGGTCATTGTTTACACCGACCACGCAGCCATCAAGTATCTCTTGGCTAAGAAGGAAGCCAAACCACTTTTGATTCGTTGGATCCTTCTTCTCCGAGAATTTGATGTTGAAATTCGTGATAAAAAGGGGGTGGAAAATGTTGTGGCTGATCATTTGTCTAGGATGAATCGTGGACAAGATGATAAAGAGCCCATAGAAGATAAGATGAGAGATGACCACCTCTATAGAGTGCTTGATAAAGACACTTGGATGATCGATATCATTCGAGCAATTTGAAAGATGCCTCTCGATCATCTAGATAAAAACTCTCAGAAAAAGATAATCTCCGAAAGTAGGAAATACTTTTGGGATGCACCATACCTCTTCAAACTTGGCAATGATGGAGTAATGAAAAGATGTGTGCCAAGAGAAGAAAGGGAAGAGATTTTGAGAAAGTGCCACTTGGCGGAGTACGGTGGACACTATAGCCATTTTCGAACCCAAGCGAAGGGTATGGTCGAGTGGATTCTATTGGTCGGCGATGCATGAAGATACTAAAAGATATGTTGCATCATGCCGCGAATGCCAAAGAACCGGAAACATCTCTCAAAGAAATTCTATGCCTTTGAAATACAACCTACAAATCGACATATTCGATGTATGGGGTATAGACTTCATGGGGCCCTTTAAAAACTCGTGGATATGAGTATATCCTAGTCATGATTGATTATGTATCCAAGTGGTTAGAGGCTATGCCATGTCGTAAAGCTTCCACGGAGGAGTCCATTACTATGATCAAGAACGTGATTTTTCCTCGTTTCGGTACACCGAGAATCTTGATAAGTGATGGAGGAACTCACTTCACCAGGAAGAATTTCAAAAAGTGCTTGTCCAAATTGGAAATCGAACATAGGGTCTCAATGGCCTATCACCCACAAACCAACGAACAAGCAGAAATGTCAAATAGGCAATTAAAAAGTATCCTCAACAAAACCATAGAGAAGGGAGGCAAAGATTGGTCAAAGAAATTAGACGGAGCTTTATGAGCTTATCGAACGGCGTTCAAAACACCGATAGGTATGACCCCTTATCAGTTCGTCTATGGAAAGTCTTGCCACCTTCCGGTTGAGTTGGAACATAAAGCCTATTGGGCGATTAAAGAGATGAACCTTGATCTCGATGCTGCGGTGGTGAAACGCAGAATCCAAATAAGCGAGCTAGAGGAGATGAGGTTGAAGGCGTATGAAAATGCAAGCATATACAAGGAGAGAATCAAAATGTGGTATGATAAAGGATTGAAAAAGAAAGAATTTAAAGAAGGAGATAAGGTCCTCCTCTACAATTCGAGGTTTAAAACCTTCGGAAAGGGGAAATTGCAAAGCAAGTGGGATGGACCTTATGTTGTGCATTCGGTGCTCTCCAACGGAGCAGTAACCATTATGGATATGAAAGGCGATCAATATATGGTAAATGGTCAACGGCTTAAGGTTTACTACGAACCCGACGTTGTACCCCTTCACCATGTTGATGTCTTCACCATGGAAGAAGAGCCCGAACGTCCGGCCTAGGACGAAAAACAAGGCATGGATTTTTGTAAATAGTTTTTCTTTTAATTTTCTGGAGTTTCTCGCGAAGATTTACTGGGCCAACTTTTTCCCATGGGCTGAGGAGGTGAAATAAGGGCGGTGTGCGAAAAACCGGACCGGCCCGACCCCCGAGGTAGGGTGGGCCGGCCGGTCCGGTCCGACCGGCCCAAAGAGCTCCCGGCGGCCGACGTCCCCGATTTTTGCCCGAATTGCTCCTTTTTGACTTCCTTCTTTGGTCAGAAAATTTTAAGGGAAGTTTAAAAAAGGAAAATGAGGTTCCCAGGGCTTCCCTCTCCGGACTATTTATTTGACCGAATTGGGAGCTTGGGAATCAACCCCTTCAAGCAATATTTTGCACCCTTGTAGTAGCCATTGTGCCCCTGAGAAGCTTAGAGTTGAAGCAAGAAGCCAAGGAGCCATCAATGGAGGAGGCGAAGCAATGCGAGCTCAAGCTACCTGTCAAGATCAAGAGGACCGCCCGCATCCGTTGCGGAGGGCATGTCCCGACCGGAGCTATCGCATCTCGCAACTCTGTCAAGGAGAACATCCCTCCTCCAATTCGAAGGTCAGCACACATCCGTGGCATGAAGCGGAAAGACTACAAGGAGGCGTCGCCTGAGCCTAAGGATTACGGGGGTAGTGATTACTCCGACGATCGCAGCCCGAGCTCGTGGGCGGCCGCCGGAAGAGATGATAACGATCTTTACATCTGGGATGAGGAGCTCAAGGAGAGGACTCCCAAAGGCCCCAACAGCAGCGGCAACGACGGCAACGACGGCAGTGACAATGGAGGTGGAGACGACGGCGGTGATGATGGTGGAGACAATGGCGATGACGACCCCTTCGGATTGCATCAGATGTGTTGTCAGTCTTGTCGTCACTCCATCGCAGATCTCTACGCTACGGTCGATGAATGTTTCCAAGCCATGGAAGCGATGAGGCAGCGTATGGAGGACTTGGAGCGTGTAGTCGAAGACAACTACAAGTTCCTAAACTGTAACGTGCGCAAACTTTTTGGCATGGTTGGAAACATGAGAGGCAAGTGGTGCAATAGTTGTAGGAAGTACCACTAGGTCTAGTTTTCCCCTTAGGAATTTTGTAAGATACGACGAGGGCGTCGTATGTTTTAAGCATGGGGGAGAGCTAGCTAGCTAGCCTTAGCTTTTGAGCTTCAAGTTTAGGTTCGGTTTAATCTTCGAGTGAGAGTCTTAGAGTTTAATGAGTCTTTAGTTTTTGAGTGTGTTTTTAAATTTTTGCAAGTGTCTTAAATTAGTGTTGAGTCAAAGAAAACCAAATAAAAAGAGTCTTTATATATTTTTGTGTCTTGTGTGATGCTTATCTTTATTCACTTGTTTGTTTAATCTTCGATTCTTGATATATGAACATAAGTATGTGGCTTGAAAAACGTTTACCGTGGTGCTTAGTGGAATTGCTACTACTTAAAGTACCCATACCACACTTCGATCTTGAGCTTCACATGTTAGTTGTGCTATGTTCAATGCTAAAAGTTGGAGGATTTCAATTCTGAAAATTATCTTAAAACCCTTGTAATAAATGTTAGCAAAACCTCTTTTTCCAAGTTGAGAGTAAGGAAAATTCCTATACAAAGCCAAATTTATTTTTTTTCTCCACCATAAGTGTGATTAGCACGATGAGTTGGGCTAGGACCCTTCTCTCTTGTGAGTTTTAATTTCAAGCAATGATCATGTTCTTGTGCTTATCTTTTGTTGCTAGCCTCGTCATACATTCGGTAACGAGACTTTCACATCGGAAGTCCCGTACATCGCCGAATTCCATACCAACCCTATACATCTCTTTTGTACATCGCATACCTTGAACACAACCTATTCTCAAAGTTTCATCTCGTCTCTAGCATGGTTTAATTTAAATTTCAGATTGTATGCATGCAAGAAAGAGAGGAGTTGAGAGCTGTGAAAAGTTGTCAAGAGAGAGAAAATAAAGAGAAAAGTATGAGTATGGAAAAGAAAGAAAGAAAGAAAGAAAGAAAAAAATATGTGAATGAAAGAATAAAGAAGAAAAAGAAAAAGAGAAAAGAGGAGGTAGCAATAAAGATATGAGAGGGATGAATCAAGTGAAGAAAAGAAAAATAAAGTGTAAGGAAGGATGTCACGTTGTTGAGAGACGAAACTTTCATTCTTTTTCCAACCATGTGCAATCCGACAACGAGGACGTCATCCGTGCCTTGTGGTCACAATTTTCTTTTGCCCTTGCACATGTCCACTATTCTAAATCTTCTCATCCTTGATATCCCTACATATGGTTAATTCTCATGATCATTGGCTTTGAAAGGTAAACAATCATTAGAGGAAATTCTTAGTTTGACAACATTTGTGTTGATTGCACTAGCCCTACCTATAGCTCCACTTTACATGTTATATGAGGGATTTATGGGAGGTGAGAGTTTTATAAAATTTGGTTAGGATAGCCACTTCATATGAGTGACTTGAGAGAGCTTGGAGAAAGGTTTTTGTCTAATACTTGTTGCAGGAATTTTGTTTTGAAAATCATAAAAACCCTCTGATGGAAGCAAAGAAGTAAGCATGGTTGAGATTGAAGGCTTCAAGTGAAGAGTTTGAGTTGTGGGGTAAATCTTGACGTGGTAAAAAAAATTCTAAACACCCATGTTTATGTTTGATGATCATTACTTTGTGTTTATGTATTAAAGATGAAAGGATTGACTAACTTGTGAAGAAGGATTAGCGATTCATGATTACAACGCTTTGGACGAAGTTCTTTTGCGAAGGACCGATACGGCGAACCGCGAGAGGGGGGGGGGAGTGAATGGGAGCCGATAAAAATTCTTCTCGAAGGAGATGAAAACTCCAACAAGACGAACGCGGCTTCCAACACACGTCTCCGACTCACTACCAAGGTTGGTCAAGCCCACGTAGCCACCGGAGTGCCACCGGACCTAGGAGCCAACACGCAACCTTCCGACCCGAGAAACGCAACGGAAAAACCAAACCTCGAGTCTACGGACCCACACCGGTCGGACCGGTGAGCACCACCGGTCGACCGGTCCCCCGTAGGTGAACCCGAGCAACTTCCACTAAGTGGCTCTACACCGGTCGGGACCGGTGAGACACACCGGTCGGACCGATGGCAACCGAAAGCCCCCAAGACACCAAACAGCCCAAACTTGAAACGAGCGGCACCACGGGACAACAACGAACTCACCAAGACGTTCACCCGAGCAAAATACCACAAGGGCTTGCACCGGTCGGACCGGCCAAGAGCACCGGCCGACCGGTGTGGCACCGGGCACTCGGGATGAACAAGACCCGCGGTCAACTCCCCCAAATCCAAATCTCGATCTCCCGAATCGCTCCACGGACTTGAACAAGACTTTGGGGATATCGGAACACCTCATGAGGAGTCCATAGCCAAGTTTAATCCCACCAAATCTCATCCAAAAAGGAGGAATCGAAGAAATCCCGCCGAAAGCACTTCCAACCCAAGAACTCAAGAAACCCCAAAATCGAGCACCTTTTCTCACGGATTTGGGAGGGGAATCACAGCCCAAAGAACCACGAAGGGTTCCCACAAATTTCCCCCATCAAATCCCCAAGAGAAGAGCCCCGAAAACAACCCAAAGAAATCACCGAGAGAGGGCTCCGAAAATCACCACCAAGAACAACCGGGAAAAACACATCCAAACCTTGAGGAACAACGCCGAATCATCTATACATGAAACAAAGGTTCGTACAAGGTCTAGCAAGCCGCCCGATCATCCATCCCTCTCTACAAGATCTCTCCGTGAAGCTCTCTTGCTAGTCCTAAGGAAAACCTAGAGAAAATAGGTGGAAAATAGGAAAACAAATGAGCTAGGGTTCCAAGAGTTGGCTGCCATCCTCTCACCTCTTGGGTTATATAGGCGGCAACCGAATGTCTAAAATGCCCCTCTCTACTAACTAGGGATACAAGCCCCTCAAGGGCGGATTTGGAATTCTTGATGTCTTCACCATCGGACGGATGCCCGCAACCGCACCCTACGTAGCCTCGACGCAAGCCATGCGATCCCGACGCGTGTCCTCCGCTTCGAAGATTCCGGACCGCGTCGTCGCACACCGGCCGACCGGTGCTCCTCACCCGGGTCGACCGGTCCCCACCGGCCGACCGGCCGGACCCACCGGTCGACCGGTCCGAGTCGCTTGCAGCCTCCGTCTTCGGTTCTCCGGTCTTGGCTTTGTGGATCAACCAAGTAACCCGGTGGTTTTCTCGGTGAACCACCGGAAACCCCGCGAACTCGGTGTAGCCTCCGCCAATCTCCACTCATGACTTGGCTCCCACGTAGTCCCGGCTCGACCTTGGTTTTGAGGCTCAACCAAGAAACCGTCCATGACTTCATCTTGCTTGTTCATGCCACCATGCAGCCCGCACTTGACCCCCGCCGGCCACCGGTCCCTCGAACAAAGCCTACTTGTCTTCTCCACACCCCGGAGGCCTCACCGGCGACGACCTTTCGCGCTTGTTCTTCACTTGCACCAACACGAGTCAAGCCGCAACCCGCACCCGCAATACTTAGCCAAGAATCAGTCCACACAACGTTGTCAATCACTCATCACACAAGGAAGCAACCATCCACCGGTCCTCGAACCACACATGGTCCTCAATCTCCCCCCTTGATGAGTGCATTGACAACACCCACACGAAAGTAACAAGAGAGAAAAGAAAAAGAAAAGAAACGAACAAAAAGAAACTCCAACAAGCGATCGAAAACCAAACAAAGGCAAAGAGCAAGATCACTTGAAGAAGACAAGTCTCGGACCCCTTAGGCAAGGGCAACGGCTCGACACGTCCGAGACAAAGCAAAACTCAAGCAAAGAGCACAAACCACCGAAACAAAGCTCGAAAACTCTCAAAGAGCTCCCCCCGCACACATGCAAACTCCCCCGAACCAATGCAACTCCCCCGGACGAATGCATGCAAGAAACCACATGAAACGGGGCAGCTGCAAGCAACTTCGGCTCACACCGGTCGACCGGTCATCACCACCGGTCGACCGGTGCCCAACATATGTACAGACCAAAGCACTCACACCGGTCGGACCGGTGCTCTTCACCGGTCGCACCGGTGTACAACGAGAGCCCGTAAATGGCTCGAAACCACCCGAAAACCTTCTAAATGCATCCATTAAGCCATTTCAAGCTCAAACTTCTCCCCCTTGTTGGCAATGCATGAATCAAGCCAAAAATGCAAAACTTTCAACCTAGAGCTTCTCAAATAGACAAAATTCAACAAAGAATGCTACACATGTCCAAATGAGCAAGTTAGATACTCGACGGCTTCGTATCGATCTCAACTACATGATCACCAAGTTTCACAACCATTGGACGAAGCTAAGATGGATTTTGGCAATTTTGCGAAAAACTTGCCTCTCATGAGCAAAGTCCTAAACATGATCAAAGCATATCAAAATGGCAAAGCCACACAAACTTCATGCTAGGACAACCTATTCTAACCATAAGACCATCACAAACACCCACAAGCACCTCATGTCATGTCAAAGCCACCGAGCCATGTACCTACTTCTATGTATGAGACTTCTCATTGGTAGGCATCATGCAACGGTTTAGCACCCAAAGCAACTTAAATTCAGCACGTATGACATGGGAGCACATTTCCAAGCATTTTTCATTTCATTTTCAGATTTGTAAATGATACATGAAATGTCTTTGCGACAAAAAGGAACTTATGCTCCTCCACAAGATAAATCTAGAGGGCTAAACATTCATGATGGCAAATGAGCCTTTGGCCCCATATGATCAATAAACTAGCCATCCAACCACAAATTAAGCAAAGCAAGGCCACAAAAACATGTCAAGAGCATGTAAAGGCATTTACACATGAGAGAGCATACATGTGACATTTTTCAAAAGCATAGCTATCAACCATGGATTATTCATCAAGATCATCAAGAGCTAAGCCAAACTAACCATATCATACCAAACAAGCTCACAAAGACATATATCTCATTCCATGGTGAACAATGTATATGAGAGAAGCTTTCCTAACCAATGCATATGATACAAAATGCATGCAATCTAAGATACAAGAATGCCTATACATCATGTTACATATGCAATGCCAAAAGCAAGAAATGCACAAAGGAAAGCTATACATATGCTACAAACCGGCTCCTCGAGGGGAGGCAAAATGGGCTCGACACCACCGCAAAAGAAAGCTCCCACACACCCAACTCGGAAATCAAACACACACCAAGTTCCCCCCGCAAACGAGTGAAAGTTGCTTGATCTAGGGGTTTGGTGAAAATGTCGGCTAGTTGATCATGTGTGGGTACATGGATCAACGCTATCTTTCCTTTCTCAACATTGTCTCTCGTAAAATGATACCTCACTTCTATGTGCTTGGTTTTGGAATGGAGCACCGGGTTCTTTGCAACGCTTATGGCACCGGTGCTATCACAATGAAGTGGGACATGGGTATACTCCTCACCGAAGTCACTCATGGTGTAGGTGATCCAAAGGAGCCGAGAGCAACAACTAGCGAGCGGCAACATACTCGGCTTCGGTCGTGGATTGAGCAACACTCGACTGCTTACGAGAAGACCAAGACACCAACGAAGAACCCAAAAACGGCAAGTCCCGTAAGTGGACTTCCTATCCAACCGCCACCCGGCAAAATCCGCGTCTGAAAAGCCATGAAGCACCAAAGAAGAGGACGCGGAGTACCAAAGGCCGAAGTCGGGAGTGTGACGCAAGTACCGAAAATTCGCTTCACCGCTTGCCGATGCGAAGTCCTCGGAGACGCTTGAAAACGAGCGCACAGACACACCGAGAACTGTATGTCCGGCCTCGTCGCCGTCAAGTAGAGGAGTGACCCGATCATGCTCCGTACTCCTTCCGGTCCACATGTTCACCTTCCTCGTCCGCATCAAGAGCCGTAGTCGTACTCATCGGCGTCGTCATAGCTTTGGAGTCCTCCATCTTGAACTTCCTCACAATGTCCTTGGTATACTTAGCCTCGGTGCACAAATGTTCCTTCCTTTGATTGCTTGATTTGTAGCCCGAGGAAGAACCGCAACTCGCCCATCATGCTCATCTCAAACTCCTTGCTCATATCATCCGCAAACCTCGCAACAAGAGAGTTAGACGAGCCACCAAAGACAATATCATCCACGTACACCCGCACAATCGGGATATCTCTCGCCCTCGCCTCGCAAAAACAAGGTCCGATCGACCTTCCCCATCTCAAAACCTCTCTCAAACAAGAACCCCCTCAACCCTCGCCATACCAAGCTCTAGGCGCCCGCTTCAACCCATACAGCGCCTTCCTCAACTTGTACACCCGGTGGGGGTACTTCTCACTCTCAAACCCCGGAGGCTGTCTCACATACACTTCTTCCTCCAACACCCCATTCAGAAAAGCACTCTTCACATCCATTTGGTGCAACTTGAACCCTTTAGCCACGGAAAAGGCTAGAAGGATTCTAATCGCCTCCAAACGGGCTACGGGAGCAAAGGTCTCCTCGTAGTCAATCCCCTCCTTCTCGATCGAACCCCCGAGCAACAAGTCTTGACTTGTTCCTCACAACCTCACCCTTCTCTCCCTCTTTGTTTTTCCACACCCACTTTGTACCAATCGGCTTACACCCTGGGGGAGGGTCAACCAACTCCCACACCTGATTCCTCTCAAAATTCTCCAACTCCTCATGCATCGAGTTAACCCAATTGTGATCAGATAGTGCGTGTCCAATGTCTTTGGGCTCGAAAGAAGCAACAAACGCAGCATGAGCAAAATGGGAATTGTTCCGAACCCTCGACCGTGTAGTGCGTTCATACATGTCGCCGATGATCCTCGAAGCTGGGTGATCCACTTGAACTCGCCGGGAGGTTCTCGCCTCGAAGCTACCTCCCCCTCAACATCAGCTTCTCCTCGTTCTTGATTTGTCGTCGTAGGTGTAGCAGAGGGTCCATCCATCATCGTAGTCGAAGTAGTGGGTACATGTTCAGCCGGGGGCACCGCACCGCCATCCTCATCATCTCCATGTTCATGCTCCTCCTCCTCGAAAGATCTCCTCGCCAAGCTCATCATCACCGCACACTCAAAGACAAGCCGACTACGTGGCTCGTCTCGTCGAAGGTTACCTCGCAAGTCTCCACGATTTGGTTAGTTTCAAGATTGAGCACACGATATGCTCTAGAATGAGATGCATAACCAAAGAAAATGCCATCGACGGACCTAGCCTCAAACTTATCCAACTTCCCCGCCTTTCTTCGAATGAAACACTTGCAACCAAAGACATGGAAGTGACTCACCTTGGGTGTGCGACCATGCATCAACTCATAGCATGTCTTCTTCTTGTGCACTCGAGGTATATCCCGTTCGACACATAGCATGCGGTATTCACCGCCTCGCCCCAATACCTCCTCGGAGTCCTATGCTCATCAAGCATCGTCCGAGCCATCTCGCACAAGGTCCCGTTCTTCCTTTCCACAACACCATTCCGGGGAGGCGTATACG
Source organism: Cenchrus americanus (assembly GCA_947561735.1). Lineage (NCBI taxonomy): Eukaryota > Viridiplantae > Streptophyta > Magnoliopsida > Poales > Poaceae > Cenchrus > Cenchrus americanus. The sequence continues at coordinate 82,130,082 of OX387240.1, forward strand.
GACTCGAAAACCGGTGCTCAAGACCCAAGTCATGACAAAAGGTTTCAAAACGAGAGTTCCCGAATTCCGAGCCATTATCACCGCGGATAGCTCGTATGGCATCTCCGTGCCTCTCGTTCCTCAACCTCAAGACTAGATCTCGAACAAAACCAAACGTCTCCCCCTTATCCTCCGTAAAGAACACCCACGCATACCGAGAATAGTCGTCCACCACAACAAGGACATACCACTTCCCACCCGCATCGCACACGAGCCGGGCCAACAAGGTCCATATGGAGCAGCTCGCATGGACGCTCGCTCATCACATCGGTGAGAGGCGGGTGAGAAGAGGCCACCATCTTGGCATGCCTACACGGAGCACAAACCAACTCTTTCTCAAGCTTCAACCGTGGCAATCCTCGGACCAAATTGAGTTTACTCAAGCGAGACAAAAGGTCAAAGCTCAAGTGACCCAACTTCCTATGCCACTTCCACAACTCACTCGAAGAACCAGCCAAGAAACAACGCTCAACACCCGAAGATTGAGAAAAATCAGCACGAAACACCTGACCCTCGGGAACGACCATACAAACAAGGTCCCCTCGAGAGTCCACAATCCGAGAACCACCAGGCCGAAACAACACCTCAAAACCCTCATCCAACAACTGAGACACAGAAAGCAAATTGTACCCCAGCGATTGAACAAGAGCAACACGCCTCAGAGTGATCTTGTCACTCACTTTTATCTCACCTTCGAAAGCACACGCCCACGCCCATTGTCCCCAAAAGTGATGTACCTCTTCGTCACCACCGGACGAGACTTGAGAACCACCCCCCGTCTCCGGTCATATGCCTCGAACAACCGGAGTCAATCAACCAAATGTTCTTCAAGTCTCCCACCCCGAAAATCAAAAATAGGCACGTGAGCGAACAAACGACTCAAAGACTCGGGGTTAGTACCAAAGGAGGAAAACCAAAGGCCGAGCCATTTGCTCGAAAGTGGGGTTAGCACCAACCAAAGCATCTCTCCTACCAAAGCTACCTCCACGAACACCACCACGGTAACCACCCCGAGGGAACCACCCCTCTCTCGCCCGAAGGAGGACCAAAACCACGCAAGAAGGCCCGTGGAACGTCCTTCCTCTCCAACTCAATGCCACGACTCCTCCAATCCCCGTATTGAGCACGAGGAGGAGAACACCTAGCAACCGACCACCCGCACTCTTTCCACCCCAACCACCGTAACCACGACCACCGAAACAACCCTCGCACCCGCACGAGCTCGAAACCCGAACATCCGTCCGTCTGTGCCCGCACCGGTCCGACCGTGCCCCACACCGTCCGACCGGTGTGACTCGGACAAGAAGACCACCCCGCAGCCTTCTTCTCTCCCCAAGCCCGAACCGTCCTCACAATCGCCTTGCCCCCGGGCATCCGCATACGAGGCTCAAGTACACCATCGGAAGGGTGGTACTTGTTCTTGTTAGCCCACTCCTTCTCCATTCTCTCCTCACGCTTCCTCTTGAAGCAAAACTCCTCCTTATGGCCATCTCTCCCACAATAGCCACAATGGAACCTCTCAAGCTTAGGCTTTGGCTTGGGATGTGGTCGCTCACTTGGTTTCTCTCCACTCAAACCCTCCACCGGTTTCTCACCACTAGCCTTCTCACTCTCCTTCCCAAAGAACACTTTCCCCGAAGTGCTCACAAACTTGATAGGCTTTTGTAGGTCATTTGTGGGTGTAGGAAACACGGGTGGAGCCGGGGTTGTGTCTAGTCGGTTCCTTAGATGGTTAGGTTTTGGGGGGAAATCATTTTTGTGGTGGGTTTTTGGTGGCTCGGGATATTCTCTCCACTTCCCTCACCAACCTTGTTTGCTCCAAGCCCCTCACCATCTTGCCTCTTAAAGGCCTCGATCATCATCCTCAACCGAGGCTCGTGACCGACAACCAACCCATCAACTTCCTCAAGTCATCGTTCTCATCCCGCAAACAATCAACTAATGTGCAAGCTCCAAATTTTTCAATGCATGCATTTCACAGGTAGAGCAAGATGTAGGCATGGGTTCCTTCAACTTAGCCTCGAGCGAACTAGTGTAAGCATGCATCTCATCAATCTTAGCATGCAAAACAGGGCAAGAAGTGCAAGCACCTAGCAAAGCAGGTCTAGACTTAAGCTCAGCCACTTCAACCCTAAGCACATCTAGTTCCTCACACTTGGAGGCATGCTTCTCCTTAAACAAAGCAAGATCAGCAAGGAATATGGAGCAATCAGCACAATCATTATCATCAGAAACAACAGGGCTAGCCTTAAGCGAATCAATCTCAAGCTTGCTATCAAGCACCTGTGTCTCTAGCTCAGCCACTCTAGTCCTAGCATCCTCGAGTGAAGCCCTAAGCTCTTTCCTCATTTTCTTGGCCTCTCTAAGCATGTCATCACGGTTATCAAGCAAAGAGCCAAGCCTCTCATTCTCCTGGCGCAAGAAGGGAAGTTCATCACGCACCTCGTCGTCGGACTCGCAGTCCGAGTCGCTCCGTGTGCTCTTCTTGCCGCCGGAGCTCGCCGCCATGGTGCGAAGCCATCTCTCGCGAGCGCCCACCCCGCTCGGGTTCTTGGACGACTTCTTGCTCTTGCGGCGATCTCCCTCGTCTTCGCTGCTGCTCGAGCTCGAGGTGGAGTACGCGGAACTGGAGTCGACGTCGCTCGCTCCAACCATCGCTCGGGCCTTGCCTCGGCCCTCCTTCTTCCTCGACCGCCGCTCGTCCTTGTACTTGTTCTTGTGCTTGCTCTTGTGGTCGCGCCTCGAACGGTACTTGCTATCGTTCATCCTCGGCTTGTGCTTGTAGCTGTCCTTGTTCTCGGCCTTCTCCGGCGGTCGGCGACGAAGTGTCCCGGCTTGCCGCACCGGAAGCAAGTCCTCGTGTTCCTCCTCATGTTCACGCGGTTCTCGTGCGGCCTCTCGAACCGCCTCATCACCGCCGCCGCCCGTCCTCTCCAAGGTCATCAAACTCCTCATCCGGCATAGACATCAAAGAGGAAAACGAGAACATCCCGGTGGATGGGTTAGAGTTAGTCTTTCCTTTGGAACCACCAACGAGGGCAAGACTATGGGAATCAGTCGGTCCCTCGAGCTTGGCAGTCATGCCCCTATCCACCTCAGCCGACTTGAGCTTCGAGAACAGCTCGTTCACCGTCAGAGTATCATACCTCTCCGACTCGACTATGGCCTCGAACTTTCCGCCCCATATCGTACGATCCAAAGAGTGTAAGAGCTTGACGGCTCTATCATGATCATCGTATGGGAGCACGTCCACATTGGCCCTCATGTTGTTCACCACCACCGTGAACCTCTCGAAACAGGCATCGATGGACTCACCGGGGAGATGAGTGAAGTTCTCGTACTCTCTCCGTAGGTCGCATACAACCGTGCCTGAACCTGGGCGTTCCCAACATGAGCCTCCTTCAACACCGCCCAAATCCTACAAGCCAAGTGCTCCGTGTGCACCCGATCGAACTCGGCCGACACAAAGCACGAAACAAGTAGTCGACCGCCTTATTGTTGGCGTCGAATCCGTCCCTCGACCCCGGAGCAAGGAAATCCATCGGCCGGACATAGCCCGTGTCCACCGTGACATCCCAAAGCAACACGACCCTTTCCGCGGAGGAACGCACCCATCCGCTTGCTCCACATCCGATAGTTCTTGCCATCGAAGTGTGGAGGACCCGAACTCCGTTCTCGGTACACCATCCTTGGATCTTAGACCGGTTAGAGTCAACAAAGACCCGAACCGGCTCGATACCACTTGAAGGACCGATACGGCGAACCGGAGAGGGGGGGGAGTGAATGGGAGCCGATAAAAATTCTTCTCGAAGGAGATGAAAACTCCAACAAGACGAACGCGGCTTCCAACACACGTCTCCGACTCACTACCAAGGTTGGTCAAGCCCACGTAGCCACCGGAGTGCCACCGGACCTAGGAGCCAACACGCAACCTTCCGACCCGAGAAACGCAACGGAAAAACCAAACCTCGAGTCTACAGACCCACACCGGTCGGACCGGTGAGCACCACCGGCCGACCGGTCCCCGTAGGTGAACCCGAGCAACTTCCACTAAGTGGCTCTACAACGGTCGACCGGTGAGACACACCGGTCGGACCGATGGCGACCGAAAGCCCCCAAGACACCAAACAGCCCAAACTTGAAACAAGAAGGCGGCACCACGGGACAACAACGAACTCACCAAGACGTTCACCCGAGCAAAATCCCACAAGGGCTTGCACCGGTCGACCGGCCAAGAGCACCGCCGACCGGTGTGGCTCGGGCGCCTCGGGATGAACAAAGACCCGCGGGTCAACTCCCCCAAATCCAAATCTCGATCTCCCGAATCGCTCCACGGACTTGAACAAGACTTTGGGGGTATCGGAACACCTCATGAGGAGTCCATAGCCATGTTTAATCCCACCAAATCTCATCCAAAAAGGAGGAATCGAAGAAATCCCGCCGAAAGCACTTCCAACCCAAGAACTCAAGAAACCCCAAAATCGAGCACCTTTTCTCACGGATTTGGGAGGGGAATCACAGCCCAAAGAACCACGAAGGGTTCCCACAAATTTCCCCCATCAAATCCCCAAGAGAAGAGCCCCGAAAACAACCCAAAGAAATCACCGAGAGAGGGCTCCGAAAATCACCACCAAGAACAACCGGGAAAAACACATCCAAACCTTGAGGAACAACGCCGAATCATCTATACATGAAACAAAGGTTCGTACAAGGTCTAGCAAGCCGCCCGATCATCCATCCCTCTCTACAAGATCTCTCCGTGAAGCTCTCTTGCTAGTCCTAAGGAAAACCTAGAGAAAATAGGTGGAAAATAGGAAAACAAATGAGCTAGGGTTCCAAGAGTTGGCTGCCATCCTCTCACCTCTTGGGTTATATAGGCGGCAACCGAATGTCTAAAATGCCCCTCTCTACTAACTAGGGATACAAGCCCCTCAAGGGCGGATTTGGAATTCTTGATGTCTTCACCATCGGACGGATGCCCGGCGCCCGCACCCTGCGTAGCCTCGACGCAAGCCATGCGATCCCGACGCGTGTCCTCCGCTTCGAAGATTCCGGATCGCGTCGTCGGACACGGCCGACCGGTGCTCCTCACCGGCCGGGACCGGTCCCCACCGGCCGACCGGCCGGACCCACCGGCCGGACCGGTCCAGTGCCGCCGCAGCCTCCGTCTTCGGTTCTCCGGTCTTGGCTTTGTGGATCAACCAAGTAACCCAGTGGTTTTCTGGTGAACCACCGGAAACCCCGCGAACTCGGTGTAGCCTCCGCCAATCTCCACTCATGACTTGGCTCCCACGTAGTCCCGGCTCGACCTTGGTTTTGAGGCTCAACCAAGAAACCGTCCATGACTTCATCTTGCTGTTCATGCCACCATGCGGCCCGCACTTGACCCCGCTGGCCACCGGGTCCCTCGAACAAAGCCTACTTGTCTTCTCCACACCTGGAGGCCTCACCGGCGATGACCTTTCGCGCTTGTTCTTCACCTGCACCAACACGAGTCAAGCCGCAACCCGCACCCGCAATACTTAGCCAAGAATCGGTCCACACAACGTTGTCAATCACTCATCACACAAGGAAGCGACCATCCACCGGTCCTCGAACCACACATGGTCCTCATTTACGAGTACTTGCTCGAGGACGAGCAAGAGCTAAGCGTGGGGGAGATGTTGACGGTTTATTTTGGTGCACCAAGCATGTTCATTACACTTTGGTTTGGATTTGATTATGAAACTAACCCGCCACTAGGCACACTAATCATATAACAAGTTCATCTATGTGCATGCATTTGGAAGTGTTGTGTTTATGTAGGAAAACATGGACATAAAAGACGGATTTGCAACAAGTTCAAAGGAGCATTTACGGAGTCTTGTTCGTGTTCATGAGCTTGATGAAATCAATTCCAATGGTGGCAAGGACCGAAGTATTACAAAGGAACACCCCCGGGGATTGAAGCGTAAAAGACCGAACTTCATGCGAAGAGAACCTCCATCTTGGATGCGAGGATGACATCGTCAAAATCATGCAAGTGGAGGGGGCAAAGTGCATAATCACCTGAGGACCCACGGGAGCGAAGGGGCGACCGAACCGGCCGAGATGGGCTCGGGCCGGCCGGCCCGTGCCGGCCGGCCCAGCCCACCCTGGTGGTCGGTTCGGCCCCCCTTTCCTTGCACCCGAAGGATCTTTAACCCTAAAAGCCTGGAGGCGCCGCCATCAGGAGGGAGGAGAGCCATTCGCACCAGGAGGCCATCCACAAGCTCGAGAGAGAGGAGGAGTATCTCCGGAGGGAGATCAACCACCTCGAAGGAAGCACCCTCTCGTGGAGAAGAAGGAAGACACCGTCGGAAGGGAAACCATGATCAGCGGTGCTATGTCCAACACTTTGATGGGGTAATCTTCTTATTCGTCCATGGGTTGTAATCAATATTAAGATGTAATCATACTTTGTCAGATTATCTATCTATCATCTTGTGTTGAATATACTTTAATGCTTAAGGTTAGCTACCATGCTGAGTAAAGGCCTCAATGTTTCCTTGGATCCATTCAATACGCCGTGTCCATCATAGGTCTAGTCATGAATACCTTCGCATAGTGACAGTACGAGAGGAGGGAAAGGGCAAAACCGTGGTCACAACCCCCGATAGATTAGATTGGTTTAATGTCTTTAATTGATTGCATGATCGTAGACCCATGGGCGAGTGTCTCCTATCTTGATTGCTTATCATTCTCTTTAGTATAGCTTAGTTGTTTTCTAGTATAATAATAGTTAAGGTTTGAGTAGCTAGTGCGTAGAAGTAGATTGAACGCTTGTAATCCCCTTGCTCCGCGGATTGACAAGAACCTCAGGAATCCCGTGGTGAAAAAGGTGTGGGTTCCGTATGCTTGCGGATCGTAGAGGGATACGCCTTTTATCCTTCAACAATTGCCTTACTTTAGAGTGAGGAACTCCCTTTGCTTAAGCATTATCACACCAGAGGGAATGTGGTGCACGCGAAAACTATCCCTGAACTCCTGCAAGGTGATGGTGTTAAGTGCAGCATGTGCGACAGTGTACGCATCCCACCAATCAGCTGCTAATCCCTCCAAACGGCCTGCTGTATACAAGACCATCTCTCGAGCAGTGCACTGTGTCATCTCCAACTTCTTGGTCACAGTCTTTAACCAATCATCAGCATCCAACACTGCTTATCTTGCTTCCATATAATTCATCTTACACAAGCTTCATAAACATAATTCTTTATTCTTCACAACTCACTTTATAATCATCACACCTCATAGGATACTCAACCTCTCCACTTGTAACTGTCCATTCCTTTCCTCAGTTTTATTGACTCGCCTTGGTAGAATTTTCTAGTCATCTTGATAAAGTGATTTGAATAGAGCTGGATTAACTCCATAATTTTCTTTATTTTTGGACTATATGGAATCATTCTTCAAATCTTTTTTTCTTCTTTTGATCCAAAAGCTTCTTGGGGCATTGACTTATGAAATGTCCCTCTTTGTTACAATAGAAACATGCTTTTCTTGCTTTAGTACCCTGGCGATTGCATGTTTGACTAGAAGTAAAGGTGTTGAGACTTCGATCCTGGGGTTGATTATCATCCTCTTTTGCACACCAACTAGCAAGATGTCCATTTTCTCCAGGCTTGAGGCAATATAATCCATCATGACTAGACAAAATTCTCTTACGCTTTATTGGACAATTATTTACATAGTGGTCTTCTTCACCGCATCTGAAACACAATCTTTTAATAATTTTGTCTTGGCTTTCTTCACTTGCATGCTTCTTGAGTTGTTTGATTCTATCAGGCTGAAATGCTTTGAAAGTTATACTCTAATCCTCAAGGTTGATAATCTGATTACTATCTACAGCTTGAGCAACTTCTTCTAGGACTGGATTTTGGGTACATAACTTCCTCTTCTTATTGATGTCCAAATGATAACATTGTCTAGCCTCATCTCTCATTAGGCTGGCTTCTTTTTGGAGACATGAACGACCATAATGCTCATAACGTATTCCTATAGTATTCATATGTTCATGTTGTTCATTCATCCACAATTCTGGTGCTCCATGACTTCTCTTATTATTTTGATGGTTCCATGCTTCTACAACTTGCTTCTTTACTGGTCCGGTGGGAACACCAGTTTTGGTTATCTCTGTGTTATGAGGGGGTGACATGCTGGTCTGCTTCAGTCCTTCTAAGACTTGAGCTTGCATGACTGATAGCTTTTCTTTGTATAATGACAGTGAAATAGATGGGGTTCTTAGGATTTGATGCTTGCTCTATAATATACTGATGGATATTAACCATGGCTTGAGTCATTGCTTGCAGAGTCTGAGTTTGTGTTGCCATATACTCTAGCATCTTGCGTTCAATTATTGAGGTTGTAGATGGAATGTCGATGTTTCCTTTGTTGTATTTATCTTCGTGATTTCCATTGGGACTCGCCATTTGGTTATTTGATAAAGGTAACCTCAGAATAGGTTGGAAATAAACAAATGGAAGAGCAAGGTAAAATTATTGATATCATATCCATCTTTTCTTGTTGTTGATGTTGGTGTTGCTTCTAGACTTTGATCTCCTGACATCCTCCAACCAACATGAATGGCAGATAAGGATAACCCAGATTTGAACCCATACTATCTTTATTAACCTAACAATTTATTCCTTGTTGCATTTGTGGCCATCACTCCACAACACAACTCACACAATGAAAACTCCAAATCAAACATGTGTTCAAACAATCAAACATTTACATCGCACATCCTCACAGGAGCAATTCTATCAAAGTTGATAAGAGGGTAGGCCATCTAAGAACTTATACTAGGAAAAACCGTTGGTAGATCTAGCTGACAGAACAAGAACCAAACTCAATATGGATCAAAAACAAATGATGGGTTTTGTCAAAGAACAAAGGATAAGTTAGATTTTTATGCGTAAATAAGATAATTTTGAAGGATGACATGACTTTCTAGAACACGAATCCTTAATTTTCGACAATTTCTAGCTAAGGCTGCGTTCCTACAGTCAACACCGCTCTGATACCACTCTGTCACACCCGATGTCCAGAGAGAAACTAGATGCATCTCATATGTGTGCCAGGATCTAGTTTCACACATATGATAGACAAAATGAGTGTAATATCATATACAATAAAAATGTAACAAGGGGTTTAACAACTCATTACACTCATTCGGAAGACACGAAGGTCTTTTACATCGGAAAATGATAACTACACGACGAGTCTTCGTTTTCCGCTTCCACAGGCACTTGACTGGGGGAGACGCATTCCTCAGAACTCCTCAAAGTCGCTGTAGAACTCCTCACCATTGTTCTCTTCTAAATAGCAGTAAGCCAGGATGAGTACACTTATGGTTGGTACTCAACAAGTGGGGGAAGATGCAAGGCTATGGTTTTGCAGCGGTTAGCATTTTAATGTTGGTCGAACTATTAATTAAAGAACGCCTAGTTACTAGATGTAAGTTTATACCAACCCACTTAAGAAACTTATAAACAACTCAGATCAAAAGCACAAGGACTACGATTTATTCTCATCATTAAGTTTATTAATCATGTGAGGGTCCACGCCGCTCATAACCGTGAGCACGGCTGATCGATCAGTTTTACACTCCGCAAAGGTTTGCACACTTTACCCACAGCTCGCGTAAAAGTCCCGAAGAACTTTGGACCCAATCATGCAATGCTAGCTAGGCATCATACCACACTTCTGAGGTGTGTTTGCATAGGGACGCTAAGAAGCCTTTACAAAGGCATGCAAAAGACTAATGACTCGCATAGTTACGGATCAGGGTGGACGATAACCCTTCCTATTGGTCAGCACATTAGCAAAGGTTGCTATCCCAAAAGGGCCGGGCTATACCTTTGCAACCCGGATCCCCCTTTGCTCCTTTTGGAAAAGGGCCATCAGTTCGATCACACACCTAATTAATTGGCTAAGGTTAGAGCCATATGACACTATGGTTGCATATGTTTTCTTGGGTGGTTCTCCATGTTCCGATTAAGTCATATGATTTTGTATTACCAAAAGCATCGTCAACATTAAACATACAAACCTTTGTCATAGAAAACCATTTTATCCAACCCAAGTTGAGCAACTAGCATATTCTACCCAAAAACATTTATTAAACTGGGTTGATCCAAGGATTGTGGATAAAAAGTCTAGGTAAGTGCTTAAAGCGTGTTCCCGTCAATTTAATGCAATAACATAATAAAAGTAAACTTAATTGTCATGCAATTACATAGGATAAAAATAGAATCATGCAGGGGGAGAAGACCATGTTGAAGGTTAAATAACGTGTCAAGTTACGATCCGCAAGCGCACGGGTCGGTTGTAACTTTCCCCTTAGAGTATTCCCCCAAGGTTAATCAATCCGTGGAACAAGTGGACTGCTATGCTCAACTAAGCACTAATGTTGTTAATTTAAAGCTCTTTATCAAATATGTGTAAGTAAAGAACTTAATCTAATTTGATCTAGGTTAAAGAAGACAAAGTAGAGAGTGATGGAAAGGAGATCTCAAGAACATAGAACGCTTGTCCAAGGGATCTAGGATCAGTTGAAGATGTAACCGCCTAGCAAGAACAACCCGATCTAATCTATCAAAGTTAAAAGTGCACGGAGTCCAACCCTTTCCCTCTCGCATACTGGTCACTACACGAGGGTAATCCGTGATCGAACACTAAGTGTACAAGACGTTGATGTGTTCTAGGCATGCATGATCAAAGGTGTGAACCAAGTTCATTATGTTTTCCCTCCTGTGCACTGTCACTACACAATGGTAATCGCATAAAGAACAAAAGAAACACGATAGCGAAGCTATGAGCGATGCATCCCCAAAGCTGCCGGTCGACCAATAAGATTAAAGCACCATCAACATGAACATGAATATGATAGCAAAAGATTCAAAACATAGGTTCGGTGATTACAACTCAAGATTCCCCTTCAACCCCTAGGACAAAGAAGGACTTTACCCCATAATGTTACTCATTGTAGCATTGATCATGGTGTAGAATCCCCCGAAGTAGATGAAGGCCACGAGTGCTCCCTTCGCGATCTAATCTGCTTCTTGTTGTCGGTCTTGTGGCGGCGGATGATGAATGAATTCCCTTGTGGCTCTCGGCCGAGGGGCTATAAATAGCCCAAGAGGCGTCTAGGTCAAAGGGGCGTCGAACCGGGCCCCAAATGGGCTGGGCCGGTCGGCCCAGGCCGGCCAGCCCAGGCCCGTTTCGGCCCCGGTTTCCTCCCTGGTTGCTTCTCGCGTGATTTCCTATTTGTGTGCATTTGCATGTGGGCCTTTGACGTTGTTTCCTTCACGGTTAAGGCTTGAATCTTGCTATCCAAGATTCGCTGTTTTCAGGTTGAGTCCCCGAAGATTTGCCTGTTGACGCTTCGGTCCTCGAGTCATTTGGAGTCATGTTCATCGAGTGTCTTGACTCTTGTTGGGCTTCATGATCTTCTTCTAAAGTGATTGATGAACTTATCCCCAAAGTCTCCTCTTTAGCGTATATTTCCTACGTAAACAATAAACTCTAAAATCGACATGCAAGAGTGAACTCGTTATATACGGGGGGTTAGTTCCAGTGGTTAGAATAATAAATCAGTGCCAACAATAAAGGTAAACTCATGGCTAGGTTGACGGAAATTCACCGTCAACAACTTCCCCATGCTTAAACCTTGCTCGTCCTCGAGTAAGCCTTTAATGAATATCAGTGTTGCCTTTCATTGCTTTATACCCTGCACTTGATCACACATGAGAAAACACAATGCTCTCAAGGATTTAATCATTAAAGTTCCATGATGTATTAGCCTTCATCCTTATGGAGGGTAGATATTAATTTAAGCATTTCCCACAAGTAATTACCTCATGCTCCCAAATTTCAAATAAATCTTAGAAATTTTGAAGTTAAGAGCGAGATGAAAAAAAGAGCTAAACCAAGTTCAAAAATAAACCTCCTTGCATCTTGCTCATGAACTCTCATCTCATTTTGTCTCTCAAAGCCTATTCATTCTATTCCTTTCCCCTCTCAATATATATAGTGGAAGGCTTTATGTGGAGCTATATGGGAGAAGTTTAGTCCGAACAAGATATTATAAATGAGATGTTGTCCAAACAAGACAAGCTTCTCATGGTCTTACTGAGACTCGTCAAAAAGGTCATTGGAAAATAATTTTATGTCAAGGAGGGGGAGAGAAAAATACACACACTTTGAGATAGGTGGACATGTGCAAATAGCAAAGAGTGATCGCGAGGCACAAAGGAAGTCCTTGTTATCGGATTGCACATGGTTGGAAAAATGAGTTTGGATCTTAAATCTTGAAACTTTTGAGATTCCTAATGCACTTTAGAGAACTGGGGAGTTCACTTTAATTTTTTTTTCTCATACATATTTTCTTTATCTCTCTTTTTTCCCTTTATACTCATTTTTCTTTCTTTTTTTTCTTTCTTTTTATTTTTTCATTATTTTTTTATTTGCTCCCCTTGAACTCTAAATTTCATTGTACCTACCTCCTCCCTGAAGGGATACAGGGTGGCTACGCTAGAGCAAAACAAAATTTTCCCCACAAAAAAGGATCTGCTGCTGTCAGAGATCACGGGATTACCACTAGACGCGCAGATGCAGCAGAACCGTCTCGATGTAGATGAACGCGTCGAGGGTAGCCGGCAGTGCAGTTGCTCACGTCCTTCTTGACTTGCACGTGCAGCTCGTCCAATCCAAGTGCTCCAGATGCAGCACCAACAAGGTATCCACACGTACGGAGAAGGAAGCGACGCACGCCGGACTGCTAGGTCCGCGAGTGCGATGAGGAGAGAGCGTTGGCAGCGCGGCTACTACTTGAGAAAGTTGTGTCTTTTCAGGAGGGGTGTGGTCCATATTTATTGGGAGGAAACCCCCCCACACCATCGTCCATTAGCAATACAGGACTAATAGATGGTGTACCCCTTCCAATACTAATGGGCTTTACAACATTTGTGGCCCATTAGGACTTTTACACCATAATGGATCAAATCCATCTAAGCCCACTAGTGGATAAAATCTAGTTGGCTCTAGGGCATATTTCCAACAGTCTCCCACTTGCACTAGAGTCAACTATGCAAGTATAATCATCCTCATTCGACTTCCAACCCCTTAAGTGTGTGACCCTATAGGTTCACGTACACATAGACTTGACCCGAGTACATTACTCGATCAATAGTTGATAGCGGCCTCTAGCAAGACGTGTCAACTCCTATGCATATGTAAAGATCTTATCGTACAAACCATCACAACAATTCATACATGCTATTCCCTTTGCCTCACGATATTTGGTCTAGCTCCAAGCTGACCTCTCTTTCTCGACACTGTGATTCGGATCATCAAAAGGGGGTTAACCCTTAACCCAAAGACGGCCATGCATTTCTTGATCCGATCACTCGAGGGGCCCAGAGATATCTCTCTCAAGTAGAGGGGAAAATTCTATCTTGATTGACCATGCCTCACAGCATGCTTCCTGACAAACCCGAAAGCCATCTTTATGACTACCCAGTTACGGAGTAGCGGTTGATAGCCCCTAAGTAGGTCAATTCACATCTTGAGTACATGCGACAGTCTCAAGTCTAAGGACATAGCGTATATGTTGTGTAAACAGAGAACAAAGTCTCAAATTGGGTCAGTCCAGCCCCATGTCATACATGTGCCCACATTATTAGTTATACATCTCCATGTTCATGACTTGTGAAACATGGTCATCAACTAATTCATGTGCTAGTCATTAACTCATACTAGGGACAACTTTTGAATAACCATACAAGTAAAAGAGTTTCACAAACAATTCAAATAATTGCCAATCAAATACAAGTCGCCTTTCATGGATATTCAATAAAAGAACCAAGTGACATGGATATAATGAAATATAATCATCTCTATGATTCCTTATAGGACATATTTCTAACATTCTTCCACTTGCACTTGAGCTAATATAGAATATATCTAATACCCATAGCTCTCATGTGCGCCTCATGCTTAGGCTATGGAAGGGGTTTTGTCAAAGGATCTGCAACATTCAAATCTGTGTGTACTTTGCATATCTTGATATCACCTCGTCTAACGATCTCTCGTATCAGATGAAATTTTCGCAGTACATGTTTATTCTTTTGGTGGTTCCTTGGCTCCTTTGCTTGCGCAATAGCCCCATTGTTGTCACAATAAAGATCCAATGGGCTAGAGACACTCGGAAACACACCAAGTTCAGAAAGGAACTTCCTTATCCAAACACCCTCCTTTGCAGCTTCCGAAGCCGCGATGTACTCGGCTTCTATTGTAGAATCAGCCACTGTCTCCTGCTTGGAACTCTTCCAGCTCACAGCTCCACCATTTATCGTAAATACGTATCCTGATTGCGACTTTGAATCGTCTTGGTCAGTTTGGAAACTAGCATCGGTGTAACCCGTTACAACGAGCTCCTCCTCACCACCATAGACTAGGAACATGCCTTTAGTCCTTCTTAAGTACTTAAAAACATTTTTAACCGCTGACCGGTGACCCTCGCCTGGATCAGATTGGTATCTTCATGTAACACTGTGTGCATACGAAATATCTGGACGTGTACATATCATTGCATACATAATAGATCCGATGACCGAAGCATACGGTATTCTACTCATGCGTTCCCGCTCATCAGTTGTCGAAGGACACTGAGTCTTGCTAAGATGTATGCCATGTGACATAAGCAAGAACCCTTTCTTCGTCTCTTCCATGTTGAACCTTTTCAACACTTTATCAATGTAAATGTCTTGGCTTAATCCTATAAGCCTTTTTGATCTATCTCTATAGATTTTTATGCCCAAAATGTATGCCGCCTCACCTAAGTCCTTCATTGAAAAACTATTTTTTAATGAGGTCTTAGTGGCCTCAAGCATAGGAATGTCATTTCCAATCAGTAATATGTCATCCACATATAAGATTAGAAATACTACAGAGCTCCCACTTGCCTTCTTGTAAACACAAGGCTCTTCTTCACTCTGAATGAAGCCAAACCCTTTGACCACTTCATCAAAGCGAAGGTTCTGTTGACGGTTAATAGTTGTATCAAATTTCGTTTATGACTTGCAAGCGGACAAGTCTCATGTCGTAGTCAAGGGACCCTTCGTCCCTCGAGTGGTGAACCCAAGGTATCGAATCCGTGGAACAAATGTGTGACACAAAACTTAATCTAATAAAGCCAAGTAACTCCAATCTTCGATAAAAGAAACCCTAATGCATCTAAGTTAAAGACACGAAACTAATCTAATCTACTAAAGACCGGAGAAAACAAAGTAAGATTGGGTAGATAAACCGATCTAGAGGGATCGGGGTAAGCCTTTTGTTGAAGTTCCAAGCAAGAGAAGAAGTAGCAAATTGAATCTTAATAGAAGCCTCTTTAAATCTTGGTTTCCCATCCAAATCTGAAAACATCTCGCCTTTCGGAACCCCCCGTTCGTCACAATGTATCCCTACTCATGCGGGGAGCTTAGGGCGAGTCAAAAGACAAGTCGAGATTCTTTCGGAAGATCCGGCGTGTACCTCTAGCCACCGCGGCTACAAGAACACCCTATGTAATCTATCTCGATAATAGAATTGGAATAAGCAAAGCCGATTGAAAAACGAAATCTTCGAGGAAACACTTGATCGCTAGGAAAAGATTCAACTTGATAATTCAACTATAACAATGTTACATACACAAGATCACCACTGGGATCCTTCCTTGATCTTGCTTCTAGCTCCGGGAACTCCGACGTGGTCTTCCGTGCAAGGTTCCCACGTCGGCTAGGGGAACCCTAGTCAACTAGCTTGACCCTCTCCTCTCCGAGATGGTGTCCCTCTCTTCTTTGCTCCTCGGCGGCCGATGACGAATTGTATGATGCGTGGCTCTCGGTCAGGGGGCTATAAATAGCCTGATTGGCGGCTCGGGCAAAGGGGAGCCTCACCGGGCCCCGGACAGGCCGGGCCGACCGGCTTGGGCCGGCCGGCCGGGCCCATCCAGGCCCAGCCCGAGGCCTCCTTTGCTCTACGTCGGTTCCCTTGCTTCCTGGATGTTTCCCCCTTCTGCATATAGGTCCATGTCGTCAGTTTCTCTCCGAATTGGAGACAACTCCTTGTCTTGCAAGATTCAACACTTTTCTGGTTAGGTCCTCAGAGTTTGTCGTCTTCTCGGATCAAGTCCCTGGCTTCTTGGAGTTAAGTTTGCTTCATTGCATGACTTGTACGGGGCTTCAAGGTCTTGTCATGAGGTGCTTGATGAACTTATCCCTAAAGTCTTGCACTCAACACTAAAACCCTGCATAAACATTAAACTCCAAAACCAACATGCACACGTGAACTTGTTATACCACGGGGGTTAGTACCAATGGATAAGGTATAAAACTCATGCCAACACCGAAGGTAAACTCATGGCTAGGTTGACGGATTTTCACCGTCAACATGTCCCCCATGCTTAAACCTTGCTCGTCCTCGAGTAAGCCTTCGATGGATATCATCATTGCCAAACAATGTTTAAACCTTGCACTTGATTGTACACGAGAAAACATAATGCTCTCAAAATTTTAATTTGTTAAAGTTCCATAATGTCCAGCCTTCATCTCTATGGAGGGTAGATTCTTATTAAGCTTATCCCACGAGTATTAACATGCTCACAAAGTTTAAATAGGTCTCAGAATTTTTGAAATAAAGAACGAGACAAAGAAAAGCTAAACCAAGTTCACAAATTTAAATCATCTTGTATATTGCTCATGAACTCTCATTACTTGTCTCTCAAGCCTATAGATTCTACTCCTTTCCCTCTCATAACATATATGTGTGGTAGGCTTTATATGGAGCTTTGGGAAAGTTTAGTCCTAACAAGATTTTATAAATGAGGTGTTGTCAAAACAAGACAAGCTTCTCATGGTCTTACCGAGACTCGTCAAAAAGGTCATTGGAAAATAATGTTAAGTCAAGGAGGGGAAAGAGAAAAATACACACACTTTAGATGAGTGGACATGTGCAAATGGCAAAGAGTGATCCCGAGGCACAAAGGAAGTCCTCGTTATCGGATTGCACATGGTTGGAAAATGAGAATGGATCTTTTAATCTTGAAGCCTTGAATGCACTCTTAGAGAACCGGGGAGTTCACTTTACGCATACTCATTTTTTTTCTCTTTCTCATATTTCTCATTCTTTTCTTTCTTTCTTTCTTTCTTCAATTCATTATATATATATTTTTTTCTTGTGAGACTTTCACCTTGGAAGTCACGTACATCGCCTTTAAATTTTTTTCATTCATCATTTTTAAAAAAATACTCCCCTTTGAACTCTAAGACTGCACCGTACCTACCTCCTCCCCCATGCTTAGACGTTGCTCGTCCTCGAGCAAAGAGGCGATAAATAAGGTAGGTACCGGAAATATTTTTCCTTTGGAGAGATACTTGAAATCTTCAATGTCGGCACCATCTTGCGATCTTCCTTGAATTGATGATCCATTCTCAACGATAGGTTGTGGTCAAGGAGGTAATCAAAAGATGATATTTGGTTTTAAGGGTGGATATCCGACGAGGTTTGTGAGATCTCCGATGTGGGGATACACAATGCACGGATAAAAGGCTAGCAAAAAGATAGATACACAAAAACGGAATGACCAGCTTCTTAGTCTCGGGCCAGAGAAATCATGGCCTGCAATAACTCACTCAAAAATAAACCTTGTACACTAAGGTTTATGCACTCAAATATATATAAGGCGTTGGATAGGTTGAGCAACACACAAGTGATATTTATGACAAGGTTAGCGATATTTTTGAGCATAAAAGACATCTTTAATCTATTCATAACTTGAGAGCACATAAAACACTATGAGTCTTTATTTTAATCATAACCTCCGCTGAAGATTAAGCTAGCATTTAAATAAATTCAGATTCGTATTTTAAGAGAGCACTAGCTTAAACATGCACAAATCAATTACAAAGATAAACAAAGCTGCGATTATAATCATATATCATCATGGCACAAATTTTTGTAACTTTTCCAATGATATAATCAAGGTGGTGTCTTTATTAATGATGTTATCAAGTTGAAATACAAACTGAAAATAAACAAACATGCTTGCTGAAATTTAAATAAAAACAGAAAATATTACGCAAACACACATAAACAAAAGCTGAAAATTACAGAGAAAAAGAAAAGAAAAGAAAACTAAGTTCCTAAATCTTCTAGTCCTCCGCCGGTGGTTGGTGTTGATGATCTTGATAGTAATACCCTTGCGCATAATATGATTTACATTCCCTCCGACGAATTGATTTGGCTCCACTAGGTGAAGGCGTCCAAGCTCAAAGGCAATATTTGCATTGCCTTCACCAAGTTGAGCTGCGTTAGCTTGGATGGCTGCGATGTTTTGGGCGTTTCTTGCAGCATACCCTCCAATTATGGCCATGCTTTGTTGTGGTTGGGGATGATGTGCGTAGGGCTCCGCGAAGTTAGCGTTGGGCACCACATAATTTGGTGGGGGTACCGGTGCACCACCCCCATGCTTGCTCTTGTGGCCCTCCGTAATAACTTGGCGGAGGAGGGATCCCGCCGAATGGTTGCACATTGGGTTGTGCTCCACTCGTTTGTGCGGAGGATGTTCCCTCCTCTACGATTCTTCCTCTTTTGTTCTTCCTTGCAGGGACAAGGAGTCCCTCTTCCAACCAATCTTCCCTCCCTTCGGTGAAAAGCCTAAGCCTCTCATTGGGAAGGGGTAGGTTTACTATGGCCAAACGATAACCTCCCCTCTCATCTCCACTAATGTATTTGCCTTGCCGCAAATACTCAATGCCGAGAGAGGTACCACGCAAAAGATGGTCGGGGTTTCTTGCGATCCCCGGCCGTAAGGAGAAGGCCAACATGGAGAGGTAGCACCCCGAACCGATATGTCCCGCCCCCGATGTTGCTTCACAACACCAACGGTTGATCATAAGGTAAGAGGGGTCTATTGGCTGCCTGGCAATTAAAGCCGAGTAGAGCCGCTCAACTCCGTGTCGGTCACCTTTGTCTCCTTCATCCTCCCCAATACCCTCTTGCACATCCAAGAGTGAAATATCCGGATAATGGGGTTGAGGATGCAATTGCGTTGTTGATGGGCTTCTCCGGAGATCATATTCCAAAATCCCACTAACATGCCGGGTGGCACGTCAACTTTCTCCGGAGCTTCCTTGTGGAATCCAAGTAGCTCCCTAACGTGCTCGTAGGGAACCACTTGTTAGACTCCCTCCGAACGGAATGACAAGCTTTGCACTCCATCATCAAGGATAGGTGCAATAGTCATCAAAATTTCCAAGGCGAACCCCATGTGGGTGTCCGCCGATACTCCGTTGGAGAATTGCACCCATCCAAGGTGCCCCAACATGTAGTATATGTCGGTGCCAAAACCCAAGGTGTAGAGTGCTTGGTCGTCGAATTCGACGTTGGGCACAAGCCTCTTCTCAAGATGAGAGAGCCTCTCCTCCTCCTCCACCGACAAGATGATGAAGCCGTACGAAGAGTATGTCGGAGTGTAAGGAGGTGGCGCGGTTGAACGGATCGATCGTCTTGGTGGCGCGGGCTGCTCCTCCGTGTGCCCTTGAGGTTCGGTAAACCTCATGGACGTGCTCCTTGCAGCCCTCATACCACCAAGGAGGAGAGCATCGTTCCTCCGTGGTGCCGTGTCCGTCTCCATGCTCCGGGAGACTCGGAAACCAAGTGCCTCCTCGAAGACGTGGTTGATGACGGCTTGACGACGACGAACTCTTCTTCTTAGAGAAGAGACTTGTGGTTTTCTTCCACATGGTTGCTGCACTCTTTTCTTCAACTAAAACTCCGGGTTGCAACCGGTAACTTGGCACTAAAACTCTTACTTCGGATGTGGACTTTGAGTGGATTAAGGATGTGGATTTTTTTTTGAGCTATCAAGCTTGGGAAGGTTGGCTATGTCTATGGAGGTTCTGGGTACACAAACTTGAACACACAAACATAGGAAGGAGAGGGAAGCTTGCCTGCAGAAAACGGGAGCCGGGGGGCTCCTTAAGTAGGGGAGGCCGGCCGGCCTGGGCCGACCGGCCTGGGTGGCTCGGTACTCCTCCCCGCTTCGACTTTCTTCCAAGCACGATCATTTCGCCTCTGCAACTTTCCTGCCCGCGTGCTCCACGAGTTGCACCGCCCAAACGCTCTCGTCCACTCCTTTTCTTGCATTATTGGTTCTTCCACTTGATGCTTCATGCTTTGGGTCATGTCCATGCTCCCTAGCTCCACTTGCTTCACATGCCACCATGAAATTCCTGCAAAGTTGATGCTTGTTGTCCACCATGCTTGTCCTTTGCATGTGGATTTGGTGAAAGTTGATGAAAGGAAATCCAATGGTGCATGCATGATTAATTCAAACTAGATTGCCTCCATTTAGGTATGTTTAAGGTTAAGCACTCATCTAATTCGAAATTTAAAATATTTTTCAGAGCCATGCAAGAACTCAAACATAATTTAAGAGAAGTTTTTAAACCATTAAAAACAAATGTAAGTCGAAAATATTTTTCGACTACGTTGATTTCGGTCTCGCCGGTATAGTTTGCCTTCATCGGTTGAGAGCAAACTTTTCCCGGCTTGATCATGGGGGCATAGGTTTAGGTTCCAATTTTGGCTAAATAAGAGAGATTTTGAATAAAAAAAATTAGATGAGGCTTAGAAAAATTCTAATCCTAGAGAAACCAAGGATATAGATTTTAAAACCATCCAAAAGTTTTCATTTCTAGGTTCACGCGAGTCCTACCACGTGCTGAATTTTTATTAACACATAGATATAAATCGTGGCTCTACTCGTGTGGTTTTAGCATGAAAAATAAGTCAACCTCAGCACCATAATGAGGGTGAAAGGTTGAGTTAGGTTCTGAAATTATTTGGTTGAGGTTTCTCGAAAAGAAAAGAACAAACAAGCACATAGGAGGGTTCATGCAAAGGGTTTATGGTAAAGCAAACATTCAATCAAGAATTATGTCTCTAATATTGTTCAACCACTTCTAAGTCTAATGTCTTTGCGTAATAAAACTCAAAACTAAATTATTAAAAAGACTCGAAAAACCTGGAATCGGGTTGTCCTCCCGGTAGCTTATTCTTGACTCGACGAAACGGGTTGCCTCCCGCCTAGCGCTTCGTTTATAGTCTATAGCTAGACTTCTTGACTTGATTACTCTGGATCACGCTCTTTGTGGGTGTTGCAATCTTGGGTACCCACTTCCGCACTATCTTGGGCGCGAGCTTGTCTTCCGGCTTAGTCATTTTTTTGGTCTTCACAGGCGGCTTCTCTTTCTTTGTCTTGACGGATGCAACACCTTCTTTGATTTTTTTTACGTTCATTTTTTCGGCTCCTTCTTTTTCAGCCCCTCCGTTTGCTTTGGTTCTCCCTTCACTCCAATCATGTTGCATGCCTCGATTCTTGGACGGAACTTGAAGGAACTCCTTTCTCCGTTGATATCAAACATGATCTCCCCCCTTGCCAACATCAATAGTAGCTCCCACGGTCTTGAGGAAAGGCCTTCCAAGGATGAGCGGCGGCTTCTCCCTCTCTCCCATCTCGAGCACAACGAAGTCGACGGGGATGAAGTGGTGTCCGACCTTCACAGTACATCTTCGCAATGGCCAAGGGATAGCGAATGGAGTTTTCTCCCAACTCCAAACATATACCCGTAGGCTCCATTGGTAGGCGTAGCTTCTCGAACACATCCCTCGGCATGACGCTCACACTTGCTCCAAGGTCACATAACGCCTTCTCGAAGTTGAAAGAACCAACCGAACATGGAATTGTGGGGCACCCAGGGTCCTTTTGCTTCTCTAGCCCATTAGCAATAGCGGCACTACACTCCTGACATCTTGACATGATCTACCCCGAGTGTTGCTATCTCATATTTATTTGCAAGTATGTCTTTAAAGTAACGAGAATATGTAGGTACTTGTAGGGAATCTAGTAATGGCATGTTGATGCTAAGTCCACGCACAACCTCCACAAACTTCTCAAAGTGGTTGTCAAGTTTACCTCGGAAGTAGCGTGGCTTGAGTTGCGGTATCCTCGTGTCTTCCTCCGCATCTCAAATTCGGGTTCCTCGGTTATGATCCCCGTAACCTTCTCTTTAGCAACTCCTTCCACCTCGGTGGATGGTTTAAGCTTCCTTGCTCCCGCCCGAACGTTTCGGATCTTCGGCCTCCTTCCCCGAACGTGTTTGAATGGCCTTCGCCGATTCGGGACTTTTGGGTTGTCCCGAAGCTTCCCTTCATCATCGTTGAGGCGCCCCCGCAAGTTGTCCAACTTGCGTCTCGAGCATCTTCATCATGTTGAGCACTTGATGATTGGAACTTCCTACCTCCGTCACTTTGCTATCGATGTTCTCCAACACCTTGTCCATGGTCTTGAACTTGGTGACGGTGTCCTTGTTGATCTTAGCTTGCTCATCCATGAACTCCTTCAATTGTATACGAAGCGGAACCGCATTAGGAATAGATGAGCTTGCATTAAATTGAGGCCTACCTTGCCCGTAGCGGAAGTTCGGCAATTCTCCCTTCCTCATGTAGTCGAGCACTTTGGCTTCCTCTCGGACAATCTTTGCGACATGGCCATACTCTCCACATTCTTCACATGTGGACCTTGCTTCGGCGACCTTCAAGTCTTGAGCCTCTTTCTTTTCCATTTCCATCTTCTCCAACCTCCTCATGAGCGAGTCGATCTTGCCTTCAAGTATGTTCTCCTTCTCCACTTGCAAGACTCCTTTGACATTCCCCGTGGGTTGAACCGGATGTAGGCGCCCGGATGACGCCCATGTGTCATTATCCGCGACCTTCTTGAATAGAGTGAAAGCTTCCGTTGGTGTAAGTTCGATGATGGATCCTCCCGCTGATGCATCGATGATCGTCCTTGATGCCATGGTGAGTCCTTGATAGAACTTTTGCACGAGGTCTTCCTTCGGGAACTTGTGATGTGGAACCGCCCGGGTGTACTCGTTGAAGCGCTCGAATGCCTCCGAGATAGTTTCCATAGGATATTGAACAAAGGTGGCAATCTTATTACACAAGCTTTGAGTTTTACCCGGTGAGTAGTATTCCTTCATGAAAGCCTTCATCAACGTGTTCCAATTTTGCACCGTCTCCGTCGGTTGAGAGTGGAACCATTGCAAAGCCTTCCCGAGTAGTGAGAACGGAAAAAGCCTTGCCCTCATTTGGTCTTGAGTCACCCCATCCATGTTGAAAGTCTGACATAGTTGAATGAATGCTTGGAGGTGAAGGTTCGGATCCTCTTTACCGGTGAAGGGTGAATGTTGCACCATGCGGATTGTTGAGGTCTTGATCTCGAACGGTCTTCCGATCTCCTCAAGGTTCAAGATTGGTAGGTCGATGATGTCCAGGGTGCATAGCTCCCCAATCTTGCGCTCTGGCGGTGGTTGGTCACCCATCGGTGGAAGTCGTTTCTCCCGAGGACTTTGATGTGGTGAATTCTTCATAGATTCATGCGATCATTTGTCTTCCGACTCCGAATCTACAAAATCCAGATTTTTAGCTTGATGTGCTTCGCGTCTCCTTAGCCTCGTAAAGTTTTTTTGGACCATCCACAAAATTATCGTGTTTGTTGGAGAGGTAGCCGTCCATCTCCTCGTTAGGGTTAGCAATAAACAAAGTATGCAAAAACTATAAAGTGAAAACAAATCTATAAAAACTAGGGTTAGACAAACTATATTAGATGTATTGTGAGGATGAACAAAATTTAGTAGATGCAAAAAGAAAAACAAAAAGAAAACTGAAAATTACAAAAAGGCAATAAAAAATCAAATCTTGATCACTTGTTCCCCGACAACGGCGCCAGAAAAAGGGGCTTGTTGACGGTTAATAGTTGTATCAAATTTCGTTCATGACTTGCAAGAGGACAAGTCTCCCGTCGTAGTCAAGGGACCCTTCTTCCCTCGAGTGGTGAACCCAAGGTATCGAATCCGTGGAACAAATGTGTGACGCAAAACTTAATCTAATAAAGCCAAGTAACTCCAATCTTCGATAAAAGAAACCCTAATGCATCTAAGTTAAAGACACGAAACTAATCTAATCTATTAAAGACCGGAGAAAACAAAGTAAGATTGGGTAGATAAATCGATCTAGAGGGATCGGGGTAAGCCTTTTGTTGAAGTTCCAAGCAAGAGAAGAAGTAGCAAATCGAATCTTAATAGAAGCCTCTTTAAATCGTGGTTTCCCGTCCTAATCCGAAAACATCCGCCTTTCGGAACCCCCGTTCTGTCACAATGTATCCCTACTCATGCGGGGAGTCTAGGGCTAGTCAAAAGAGAAGTCAAGATTCTTTCGGAAGATCCGGCGTGTACCACTAGCCACCGCGGCTACAAGAACACCCTATGTAATCTATCTCGAGAATAGAATTGGAATAAGCAAAACCGATTGAAAAACGAAGTCTTCGAGGAAACACTTGATCGCTAGGAAAAGATTCAACTTGATAATTCAACTATAACAATGATACATACACAAGATCACCACCGGGATCCTTCCTTGATCTTGCTTCTAGCTCCGGGAACTCCGACGTGGTCTTCCGTGCAAGGTTCCCACGTCGGCTAGGGGAACCCTAGTCAACTAGCTCGACCCTCTCCTCTCCGAGATGGTGTCCCTCTCTTCTCTCGCTCCTCGGCGGCCGATGACGAATTGTATGATGCGTGGCTCTCGGTCGTGGGGCTATAAATAGCCCGATTGGCGGCTAGGGCAAAGGGGAGCCTCACCGGGCTCGGGATGTGGCCGGGCCGACCGGCCCGGGGCCCATCCATGGCCCGGCCCCGAGGCCTCCTTTGCTCTACGTCGGTTCCCTTGCTTCCCGGATGTTTCCCCCTTCGCATGTAGGTCCATGTCGTCGCTTTCTCTCCGAATTGGACACAACTCTTTGTCATGCAAGATTCCGCACTTTTCTCGGTCGTGTCCTCGGAGTTTGTCGTCTTCTCGGATCAAGTCCCTGGCTTCTTGGAGTTAAGTTTGCTTCATTGCATGACTTGTACGGGGCTTCAAGGTCTTGTCATGAGGTGCGTGATGAACTTATCTCGAAAGTCTTGCATTCAACACTAAAACCCTGCATAAACATTAAACTCCAAAACCGACATGCACACGTGAACTTGTTATACCACGGGGGTTAGTACCAATGGATAAGGTATAAAACTCATGCCAACACTAAAGGTAAACTAATGGCTAGGTTGACGGATTTTCATCGTCAACAGCTTCCAACTCCGAGATGCTTGCTTCAATCCATAAATGGATTCTTGAAGTTTGCACACCTTTCCAGCATTGGTTGGATCAACAAATCCCTCGGGTTGTGTCATATACACATCCTCAGTCAGATTTCCATTTAGGAAAGCTGTTTTGACATCCATCTGCCATATCTCATAATCGAAATATGCAGCTATAGCTAGAATGATCTGGATAGATTTAATCATCGCTACGGGTGGCAATGTCTCGTCATAGTCAACTCCTTGAACTTGTCGAAAAACCTTTTGCAACAAGTCGAGCTTTATGGATGTGAACATTTCCATCCATGTCCCCCTTCTTCTTATAGATCCATTTGCACTCTATGGGTTTAACACCATCTGGCGGGTCAACCAAGTTCCAAACTTGATTGTCATCCATGGAATCTATTTCGGATCTCATGGCACTTTGCCATTTCTCGGAATCTGGGTCCATCATTGCTTCCGCATATGTCATAGGTTCATCATTGTCTAACAACAATATGTCGCGCTCTCCTGCGATCATGAGATTGAGCTTATTAGTTGTGCGACGTGCCCTTTTCAGACCTTCGTGGTTGTGGTGGTGCTTCTCTTGCCACAGGCATCTCAACTCGTTCAGCTACATTAGCATCACTTGTGGAATCTTGCCCAAGCGGCTCATCTTGAACTTCTTCAAGATACACCTTCTGTCTACATTTTCCTCTTTTAATAAACTCTTTCCTTAAGAAAACTTCGTTCCGAGCGACAAACACTTTGCCTTCTGACCGGTTGTAGAAATAATATCCCAAGGTTTCCTTTGGATATCCCACGAATATGCACTTGTCCGATTTAGGTGTTAATTTATCTGATTGAAGTTTCTTCGCATAAACCTCACAACCCCAAATTTTCAGAAAAGACAAACTGAAAGTCTTACCAGTCCACATCTCATATGGTGTCTTAATTACGGACTTAGAAGGTACCCTATTTAAAGTGAAAGCTGCGGTTTCTAGAGCATAACTCCAAAATGATAATGGTATGTCCGACTGGCTCATCATTGATCGGACCATGTCCAACAAGGTTCGATTACATCGCTCAGATACACCGTTTCTTTGAGGTGTTCCAGGTGGCGTAAGTTGTGGAACAATTCCGCAACTCTTTAGATGACTGCTAAACTCATGGCTCAAATACTCACCTCCACGATCAGATCGCAAGGTCTTGATTTTCTTGCCACGTTGATTTTCTACTTCACTTTGAAATTCTTTGAACTTTTCAAAAGTTTCAGACTTGTGCTTCATTAAATATACATAACCATATCTACTTAAATCATCAGTGAACGTCATGAAGTATTGGTATCCACCTCTAGCTGTCATACTCATTGGTCTGCACACATCCGTATGTATGAGTTCCAGTAAGTCTGAGGCTCTCTCAGGAAAACCTGAGAAAGGCATCTTGGTCATCTTGCCTAGCAAACAAGCTTCACATGTCTCGTAGGATTCAAAATCAAACGAAGTTAAAAGTCCATCGTTATGGAGCTTCTTCATGCGCTTTTCATTGATGTGACCCAAACGACAATGCCATATGTAGGTAGGACTTAAATCATTAGGTCGAGACCTTTTAGCACTTATGTTACAGATAGGTGAATCATCAAGATTTAAAACAAACAAGCCATTCACAATGGATGCACAAGCCGCAAACATATTATCCTTAGAGATCACACAACCATTGTTTTCACTCGCAAATGAATAACCATCCTTCATCAAACATGAAGGGGATAAAATGTTTTGACTCAAACTAGGAACAAAATAACAATTATTCATTTCCAATATAAATCCTGACGGGAGGTGTAGTTGCATCGTTCCGACGCTCAATGCAGCACCTCTTGCATTATTGCCCACTCGGAAATCAACTTCTCCTCGTTCCACGCTTTTACTTCTTTAAAATCATTCCTTGCATCGAGTTGCAAATATGAGCAACCGATCCGGTATCAAATACCCAAGAATTAGTATAAGAATTAGCGAGGAAAATATCTGTAACATAAACATTAAGTGTACCTAAAGTGGAAGTACCCTTACTTCCCTTGCTTTTCATAGAAGCTAAGTACTACTTACAATTTCTTTTCCAGTGACTGATTTCCTTACAATGAAAACATTCAGCCTTAGCAGCTGGACTAGCCTTGGGCGCCTGGTTTGGCATTGGGATCTTATCCTTGGCCTTGCCTTTCTTCTTCCAAGAATTGCCTTTCCTTTTAAAGATCGGCTTGTTTTGGATCGCCATCACATGACTACTGCCCGTGCTTTTATTAACGTTATCATCTATTGGTAAGGGGGTGATTAGAACTCCTTCCCTTTTCTCAGCTCTGAGAACAATTCTCAGATTACAAATCCAATTCATAAAGTTTGTTCCAGTCAACTTGTCCTTCTCAAGGACCGAATGCAAGGTAAACGATGTGGTGTTGTTAGGTGCCTTTAATCTACAACAGAATAATAAATGCAAAACACTAAGACAATATATCCATGACAGAGTAAAATAAAAGAATTTACTCCCACTAAAATCAATATCCCCACATTGATACTTAGTGACTCAGAATCCACAACTAACAAGTCTACTAGTGAGCTTTTGCGTCACCGCTAGTAAACAAGGTAGATCGGTAAGCAAGCAACTCTTTGCTAATCATATCACATATGACTCCTGTTGTTGGGTGGCATCTCTGTGTTTAGGCTCCCAACCTTTATGCCCCAAAGTCCTTAACCGTTAACATGACTTTGATCGATAAGCAAACCAACACTTATGCGTGTAAGTATCCGATACAAACCCGTCAAGTCAAGGAAAACTAGTGGCACCCTAATTTCATAGACCCACCACTAATTGTACAAGACGTGGGACGGTGGCAAGTGTTGGGAGGGCATGTTAACTTAAAATTCCAAAGGGATCGTTCTACTCATAACATCACACGCAAGAAAACAACATTGTCGCATGTAAAAGTAGAATGCTAAGAACTACATTCACACAGTTGTAACACGGTATGGCCTATTGTCACATGGTGATCTCCATCTCCATTGACCTGTACATCATGTTGATCCCCATCTCCATGATATGTGTGTGTCATCCTCCATGTGATGAGTCCTCCAAGAACTATCTAACGCGTGCTAGTAATGAAAGTTACACAATCGCGTATTAGATCATCACAAATTGGTACGCAGACCACTACATTAATTTTGACAATACATGTGGCTCCAGGCATATTGCCGTACTCGTGACACGCAGGTCACGGAAAAATTACACACATGCATCACATACACATATAGGCCATACCGATCACAAAACCTGCAAAACAGATTATCGCAATTCCGACGTCCAAACTTAAAACGCCCGAAAACCCATCTTGCAAGCCGAATTTGGCAAAACTAATTTCACCGAGACCAGCAAAGCTGGTTTATCACATGTGTAAAATTTTTTAGATCAATTTTCGTATAGAAACCGTCTTCATCCGAGTTAACCACGAAAAGTTATGACTGTTTTACCGAATAGTATGTTTTCTGGTTTTTCCCGGGCCGGTAGAGATCCAATCTGCCACCGCCACGCATCCCATGCGCATGGCACTTGACCTAGTTTCGATTCGACCAATCCAATTGATCTCCTTCTCGTTGTGACTGGGTTTACGTGTATCACTTAACTCCGATGGCGGAATTCCGACCGGTAGGAGTAACACGAAGCCGATCAAAACTTTGATCTACATCCGCATATCTCCATATGCACCCATCCCGAATCTAAAACTTAGCAGCTACGGCTCTGATACCACTGATGGGATACGGGGTGGCTACGCTAGTGCAAAACAAAATTTTCCTCGCAAAACAGGAACTGCTGCTGTCAGAGATCACGGGATTACAACTAGACGCGCAGATGCAGTGGAACCGTCTCGATGTAGACGAACGCGTCGAGGGTAGCCGAGTGCAGTTGCTCACGTCCTTCTTGACTTGCACGTGCGGCTTGTCCGATCCAAGTGCTCCAGATGCAGCACCTCCAAGGTATCCACACGTACGGAGAAGGAAGCGACGCACGCCGGACTGCTAGGTCCGCGAATGCGACAAGGAGAGAGCGTTGGCAGCGCGGCTGCTACTTGAGAAAGTCGTGTCTTCTCAAGAAGGGTGTGGTCTATATTTATTGGGAGGAAAATCCCCCACACCATCGTCCATTAGCAATACGGGACTAATAGATGGTGTACCCCTTCCAATACTAATGGGCTTTACAACATTTGTGGCCCATTAGAACTTTTACACCATAATGGATCAAATCCATCTAAGCCCACTAGTGGATCAAATCCAGTTGGCTCTAGGGCATATTTCCAACACTCCCCAATGCTTAGACGTTTGCTCATCCTCGGGCAAAGAGGTGATAGAGATAAGGTAGGTAATAGAAATATTTTTCCTTTGGAGAGACACTTGAAATCTTCAACCTTGGCACCATCTTGCAATCTTCCTTGAATTGACGATCCATACTCAATGTTAGGTTGTGGTCAAGGAGGTAAACACCAAAGATGAGATTTTTGGTTTTAAGGGTGTATGTCCAGCGAGGTTTGTGAAATCTCCGATGTGGGGATACACAATGCACGGATAGAAAGGCTAGCAAAAAGAGAGATACACAAAAACGGAATGACCGGCTTCTTAATCTCGGGTAAGAGAAATCAAGACCTGAAATAACTCACCCAAAAATAATTTCTGTACACTAAGATTTAAGCACTCAACATATATATGGCTTTGGATAGGTAGAGCAAAATGCAAGTAGCATTAATTGACAAGGTTAGCATATATATTTTTAATAACAAATCATCTTTAACTCATCCGAAATTGAGAGCATGAAAATAACACTATGGGTCTTATTTTTATCATCACCTCCACAAAGATTAAGCTAGCGTTTAATTAATTTTAGATTCATATTAAAGAGAGCATTAGCTTAGTCATGCATGAAACAAGTACAAAAGTTGAGCAAAGTGGCAACTTTTCATCATATATTATCATGACATCAACTTAATATTTTTACCAAAGGTTGATCAAGATGGGAAACTTTATTCATGTGACCTTTAACACTAACACACATGTTGAAAATTAAATAAAGTAGAAGGCTATTTACAACTTACCTTATTTTCGTCGCTTAGTCTTGAAGGTCTGGGTCACCATCCAAGGTGTAGGCGTCAATGTATTTAATAGGCACAACGTCAGGCTCCTACCTTGAGTCGTTGTCCATTCACAACATATTGATCTCCTTTGGTGTCCATGATTGTTACCACTCCTGATGGTGACACTGAATGTACGACGTATGGTCCATCCCATTTGCTTTGTAGTTTTCCTTTGCCGAAGTCCTTGTATCAAGAATTGTATAGTAGGACCTAGTCTCCTTCCTTGAATTCCTTCTTATGCAATCTTTTGTCATACCCTCTCTTCATCCTTTCTTTATAGATGCTAGCGTTGTGATATGCCTTCAATCTTAGCTCTTCAAGTTCACTTATTTGAATCCTCCACTTTTTTCATGCCATATCAATATCAAGATTCATCTCCTTTATTGCCCAATAAGCCTTGTGGTCTAGTTCTACCGGTAAATGACATGTTTTTCCATAAACAAATTGATAAGGGGTCATACCTATCGGTGTTTTATGTGCGGTCTGGTATGCCCACAATGCTCCATCTAGCTTCTTTGACCAATCTTTTCCTCCTTTAGTCACCGTCTTCATGAGAATTCCTTTGAGTTGCTTATTCGATGTTTCCGCTTGGCCATTTGTTTGTGGATGATAGGCCGTAGACACCCTATGCTCAATTCCCAACTTTGCCAAACATCTTTTAAAATCCTTGCCAATAAAGTGTGATCCACCATCACTTATTAAAATTCTAGGAACGCCGTATCGAGGGAATATCACTGTCTTGATCATTTGAATAGCCTCTTCCGTAGATGCTTTCCGACATGGAATTGCTTCAACCCATTTTGATACATAATCAACTACAACCAAGATGTGTTCATATCCATTCGAGTTCACAAATGGTCCCATAAAGTCGATGCCCCAAACATCAAATAGATCAACTTGCAAATTATAATTCAGCGGCATTGCATTCCTTTGTGATATATTTCCACTCTTTTGGCACTCCGGTCAAGTTGCAACAAATCTTTTAGCATCCTCGTGCATCTCAGTCCAAGAGAATCCGCTTACCCATACCTTTGCTTGTGTTCTAAAATGTCCATAGTGTTCTCCATATTCCGACGAGTGGCATTTTCTTAGAATTTCTTCTCTTTCTTCCCGCGGCACACATCTTCTTAGCACTCCATCATCTCCACATCTATATAGGTATGGTGCATCCCAATAAAATTTTCTGCCGGCAATTACCCTTCTTTTAGGATTTTTGTCCAAGTGGTCTAATGGCATCTTCCTTGGAAAAAAGGTACTTGATTGTAGCATGGTCGTTGTACACGATCACCCTTGAGTTCACAATATAAGATCTGAATTTTTCAAATGCGAATACTACGGCAAGCAATTCCTTCCCTGAAGTTGCATAATGCACTTGAGCATTATTTAAAGTTTTACTTGCATAATAAACAGTGTGAACCTTCCCTTCCTTCCTCTATCCAAGAACGGCTCCAACGGCATAATCACTTGCGTCGCACATTATCTCAAATGGTAGATTCCAATCGGGAGGTTGCATAATTGGTGCACTTATGAGAGATTGCTTCAATGTCCGAAAAGCATGCAAGCATTCTTCATCAAAATCGTATTCCACATCTTTTTGGAGAAGTCGTGTCAATGGCTTGGTGATCTTTGAGAAATCCTTTATAAATCTTCTATAAAATTCGGCATGCTCGAGAAAGCTTCTTAACGATTTGATATTTGTCGGAGGCAGCAGCTTTTCAACCGTTTCAATCTTAGCTTTGTCCACCTCTATTCCTCTCTCGGAGATTACATGTCCCAAGACTATCCCTTATGTCTCCATCAAGTGACACTTCTCCCCATTAAGCACTAGGTCAATTTCTCCACACCTTTCAAGAACTTTTTCCAAATTTTTCAAGCAACTTTCAAAACACGTACCATGCACCAAGAAGTCGTCCATGAATACCTCCATAATTTCTTCAATAAAATCCGAGAATATAGCAGTCATGCATCTTTGAAAAGTGGCCGGTGCATTACATAAACCAAAAGGCATTCTTCTATATGCGAAAGTTCCATACGGACATGTGAAGGTTGTCTTTTGTTGATCATCCGGATGAATGGGAACTTGCATGAACCCCGAGTATCCATCAAGGAAATAAATGTAAGAATGTTTAGCTAACCTTTCAAGCATCTCGTCGATAAAGGGTAGCGGAAAGTGATCCTTCCTATAGTCGATGCACATTCTCCATCCGGTCACGATCCGTTGTGGTATCAACTTATCCTTCTCATTCTTTACAACCGTGATTCCTCCTTTCTTTGGTACACAATGCACTGGGCTCACCCATTCACTATGTGGCACTGGGTATATTATTCCGGCATCCAATAATTTGATCACCTCCTTCTTCACCACCTCACGCATGGCATGACTCAATGTTCTTTGAGGCTCAACAACAGGCTTGCATTGTTCTTCAAGTGGTATGCGGTGGGTGCAAGAGGCTGGACTAATACCCTTCAAGTCACTTATCGAGTACCCGATCACCATCTTGTGTTTCCTCAATAAATTCAATAACTTATCCATATCTTCCGGACTTAATTCATCACTCACGATGACGGGGTACGTCTTATCGGCCCCTAAAAATTCATACTTGAATCCCTTAGGAAGTGGCTTTAACTCAATATCGGGCACTTTGGGTTCTTGTTGTTTCAAATCTCCAATATCTTCATAATGTTCTTCATCTAAGCTTTCATCTTGTGTCTTCAACCCCTCGATTGCTTCCGCTAGTTCTTTGTCTTGATCATCATACATAGAATCATTCTCCATTTCTATTTGGAGAGGGTTTTTGAAAGTATCAACAAAACAAAGATTCTCTACCCCTTCGTTATCAAGAGGTAGAGGTAAAGCAATACGAGAAGCGGGTAGGAAATCATATGTGGATTTAGTTCCATCTAGATCGATAGTAACTCTACCCTTTCCGGCCTCAAGAACGGCATTAACCAACTTAAGAAAAAGCCTACCAAGAATTATATCGTCATGTTCATTATGGCAAGCATCGATTACGAAAAAGTCGGTTGGAAACACTTTACCTAAGATAGCAACATCCAAATCTCTAAGCACACCCAAAGGTCTTGTTGTTCTACCATCTCCCAAGATTAATTTTATTTGTGTTGGAGCAAGATTTAATGTTTTACTAAAAAGCTCATAATAAATCTTGGAAGTCATGACATTAACATGAGCTCCTATGTCACATAAAGCTTTACAAATTTTCTTTCCATTAATGTTGCAACTTATGTGAGGTGTCGGAAGAGAGGTACCTTCGACATGGTCGGCTCTCATCGCATACACCTCGGCTAGGTGTGCATATGGCGAGGCCTCGGGCTTCACTCCCATAATCCTCTTTACTTCGACAACGTGATCCGGATCTACCTCTTCTTCCTCATTGAAAAGCCTTTGGATAATCTCTCCGGCTGATTCTTTGTCCAACTCATACCTCGAGTGCCTCTCCTTTGGAAAATTGAATTCTATAGCTCTCACCGACTCTTTTTGGTTCAGATATGGTCTCCTCTTGTTGACTATTTCTTCAAATTTAATTGGGATCCAATCCATTTGTTCGAACTCCTTTAACAGCTTTGCATTCGCCAAATTTCTTCCTTGTAACTCTTCGAGCTTGCAAATTTTAATGTCTTGGATTGGTCCTCCTTCACTGTGGGTTGCCCCTTCAATCTTCTCTTGCCTTGCTTCTTCTTTCTTCACTTTCGGGGCTTCTTTTCTTGAAATTCCAGCAAGTACCTCCACACAAGTTTCTTGCTCAACGCTTCCCAAAATATGTTCTTCCCAATCTCTTTGCATGGCCACCCCCTCGCTTATTCTTTGTAGTAATTGGGTGGCCTCCATGAGTGTTTTCTCCATGATATTTCCGCCTGCACACATTTGAACATACCGCATAAATTTGGGGGTTAGGGAAAAATAAAAAGGTATGCAAGAGTACATCACCTGAGAATCCTAGCCTTGGTCCTTGTTTGATTAATCCATTGAATCTTTCCCAAACTTGATATATTCCTTCTTCTTCTCCTTGCGCAAAATTTATGACTTGCTTCCTCACATTTTGAACCCTGCTAATCGGAAACAATTTTTCACAAAATCTCTTCACCAATCGATTCCAATTTCCTTCCACCTCGAAGGACGCAAGCGAGTGCCATTATTTTGCTCTATCCGCAAGTGAGTATGGAAAAAGATTCCATTTGTACCAATCGACAAGAACTCCTTGTTGCACCATGTTGCATAGCATCGTGAAACACTCGACGTGCCTATATGGATGAGGACCAGGAGCGTCCCGGTGGTCGGTGGATGACCGCTCCTTAGTGATGAGTGATTGACAACGGGTGTTGGACCGACTCTTGGCTTAGTGCGCAGTGTAGGCCGCAGCCTAGTTCGTGTTGTTGCGAGGGAAGAACGGGCGCGAAAGGTCTTTAGCCTTGAGGGGCCTTCGGGAGATGGAGAGACAAGTAGGCTCGGTTCGAGGGACCCGGTGGACGGCGGATCGGGGTGCGGGCCACATGGTGGCGACACAAGCAAGACGAAGTCATGGACAAGTGAGCCGGTGCACGGTGGCGGTCAAGTCAAGTGGTTTGGCGGGAGGCCGGACCGGCATGCGGGGTTTGGTGGTTTGCCCACAAAACCATCGGCGGACGGTTTCTTGGTTTGGGCCTCAAAACCAAGTCCGAGGGCCCAACACGACGGAGACGGGATCCGGGCGTGTCGGGAAGCTTCGAAGTGGAGGACACGCGGCGGGATCGCATGGCTTGCGTCGGGAGGACGCGGGGGTGCGGCAAAGGCGTGGCCGTCCGATGGCAAGACCCACAAACATTACCAAAATGCCCCTACGTGGGTTGTATCGCCGTAGTGTAGTTAGGGGTAGTCGAGTCATTTACCACTCCGGCGGGACCTCGATATATAAGCCCGGAGTGTGTGTTGATGGCTCTCTCTCTCTCCGCGACTTAGGGTTTCATTTCCCCCCTTCTCTTTCTCATTTTCGTAGCTATTTTCCTTCCTATTTTCTCTAGGCTAGCATGAGAGCTTCATGAGGGATTTGTTGAGAGGGATGGATGCTAGGGCGGCATGCTAGACCTTGTGAATCTTTCCCGGTTTGTATAGAAGATTCGGGGTTGTTTTTCGTGGCCTTTTGTGCTTATTTTCGTGCCTTTGTTCCCGGTGTGATTCCGCGGATTTGAGTGAGTTTCTTCCCGGATTTCTTTGAGGGAAACATGGATAGATGTCTTGTGCATCTTTGTGCTTGATCTTGTGCCCTCAAACGCCGGGAAACTACTTCGATTCGTGAGTTTTCGTTCGGTACTCTAGCTTTTGGTGGTGCTCAAAGGATTCGCGATTCCCCGTGATTTAGGGAGTTAGGAGGCAAGATTTTTGGGCTATAGCATCCTTGTGTGACGCTTTTCAAGTACCCAAACCCTTGTCTCCACAAACTTCAACCGTTTGGGAAATCCGATGATGATTTGGGGGAGTTGACTTTCGAGGTCGGGCATTTTTCTGTTCTGTCCGAGCCTCGCGGACGGTCCACGCCATCCCGGCGGACGGTCCGCGCCGCTCGAGTTCGTCCCGAGTTCTTCGTGTTCTTGCTCGTCCTTTGTTTCGATCCGTTGTGATTTTGGTTTTTGATTGGACGAAGTTTCGGACAGTCCGCGGCGTCGGGCGGACGGTCCGCGGCGCTAGGCGGACGGTCCGCGTGCTCCCCGCGGACGGTCCGTGGCACGGGGGTGTCTTTGGGTCGTTCGTGTGTAAATTAACGGACGGTCCGCGGCTAAGGCCGGACGGTCCGCGGCACGGGTGCGGACGGTCCCGCGATACCCGGCCGGACGGTCCGCGCGGCTCTTGCGGACGGTCCGCCCCTCCTCGCGCGGACGGTCCGCCGCAGCTCGTGTGCTTTGCTTCTTGGTTCGATTCCTTCCTCCCCTTTCTAGTGCTTCCGCGTGTGCTTCGAGGAATCGTTCCTAAGGCTAGAGGTTGATCCATAACATCGTGGTCTTGACGATTGGTGCGTGATTCGATCCATCGCTTGTGTGTGACCGGGATTTGAGTAGGACATAGGCCGGGTTCTTTGGAAAGAATTTTTACCGGCTCCTATTCACTCCCCCCCCTCTCTAGTCGCCATCTGATCCTTCAATTGGTATCGTAGCTCGGTGCCGGATTCTTTGCGACTTTGACAAGTCTTGAATCCTAAGATGGCGTACGTTGAGCGGGGCGGTCCGCCGCACTTCGATGGCAAGGGTTACCACAAGTGGGCGGCTCGTATGAGGATTTTTCTTCGAGGAAAGCCGTTGGAGTTTATTGTGCTTGACAAGACATATGCTATTCCGGTCAACATCCATACTCTTATGGTGACCGATGCCGATGCCAAGGCCAAGTATGAGGCTAATGCAAAAGCCGTTGATCACTTGTGCCGAGCTTGTGTGATCCAGAGTTTGATCGTGTTCGCCATTTGGATCTTGCTTGGCAAATTTGGGATAAGTTGTTGGTTGCTCACGGTGGTGATAACCATGTGAAGGCTCGCCTCTTTGTCTCTTACCGGATGCAATATGAGAATTTCACTCCACTTCCCGGTGAGGACATTGATGCGATGTTTCAGAGGTTCATCGCCATCGTGAACAACATGAAGGCTAATGTTGAGGATTTTCCGTATTCCGAGCATGATCGGCTTTGAAGCTCTTGCATGTCTTGGACCCAAATGTTTGGGGTGCTAAGGTTGAGGCCATCAAGGAGTCCGGGAACTATTTGACTATTGAGTTGGATGACCTCTTTTCTAAGCTCAAGTCGGCCGAGGTTGACAGGAAGATGCTATCCAAGCATGAGAGCTTGATCGACCATAGTCTTGCTCTTGTGGGAGGATCAAAGGGCAAATCTAACCCTTCCCGTCGACGTTTTCTTTTGTCCTCTCTTATGTCCATTCCGGATGAGGAGTTTGATGTCTCCGGGGGAGGAGGAGCCGGCCTTGCTCTCAAGAAGATTTGAACGACTACACGAGAGTCGGAAGAACGCAAGGCGGAGCTCGGGGACGTGCTACAAGTGTGGCAAGCGTGGCCACTTCATCGCCGAGTGCCCTAAAGCCGAGGAGAACAAGTACAAGGTGAACGAGTACAAGGCGCACCCGAGGCGTGAAGACAAGTACTCCTCCAA
The DNA here is from genome assembly GCA_947561735.1 of Cenchrus americanus. Classification (NCBI taxonomy): domain Eukaryota; kingdom Viridiplantae; phylum Streptophyta; class Magnoliopsida; order Poales; family Poaceae; genus Cenchrus; species Cenchrus americanus. The sequence continues at coordinate 82,167,667 of OX387240.1, forward strand.
GGGCAAGCACTTCAACAAGTCCAAGAGCAAGGACAAGGACAAGCGGCGATCGAGCAAGAGCACCTACAAGAAGAACAAGGCAAGAGCGATGGTGGCCGGTGCGAGCGACGTCGACTCAAGCTCAAGCGAGGAGCAGTCAAGCTCGAGCAGCGAAGATGAAGACGCCGGGAGGCGCAAGGGCAAGAAGAGTGCAAGCCGGAACCTCGGCGGGGCCGAGCCGTGTGGCGCTCGAGGGCTTTTGTGGCATGGCCCATAGCTCGAGCGAAGAAGAAGAGTGTGAAGGAAGACAGCGACTCCGACTCGGAGGATGAGGTAAACCGTGATCCCGACTCTTTGCTTGCCGAGATTGCTAGGTTGAATGGTTTGCTTGATAACCGTGATAGTGTGCCTTGAGAGATGCCAAAAAGATGAGGAAAGATCTTAGGGCTCGCTTGAGAATGCAAGCGAGAAAGTAGGAGAGTTAGAGTCAAAATTGCTTGAATTGAAACTTGAGAATGACTCTTTGAAACTTGCTCCTACTACTCCCGATGATGTTGAATGTGTTGAATGTGATGCTTGGTTGAATGAGATCAAAATGCTTAATGAGAAGAATGCTTCTATTTTGGCTCAACTAGATGCTCTTAGGACCGAACATGATGAGCTTAAGGCTAGACCTACTTTGCTTGGTGCTTGCAAATCATGTCCTACTATGCATGCTAAGCTTGTCGATGCTCGTTCTACCATTAGTTCTTTGGAAGCATCTTTGAAATCTCCCGTTGCAAATGCATGTTCTAGCCGTGATGAAGTCACTTTGCGTAATCTTGAGCTTACTTCCCGTTGGATGTCATCTATGAGGAGAATGACTATCTGAGGAAAGTGTTGGGTTGGTTGTCTGGGCAGGAACCTCAGTTGAAAATCATGATTGAGGAGTTCAAGAGAGCTGATGGTCGTGGTTTGGGGTTTGAGAAGTTGGGTGAGAAAGTGGGAGAGAACAAGTGGGGAGAGTGTGTACGAGAAGTGTGTTGAGTCTAACCCCGGTTTGAGGTGATCGGAGAGATCCAAGTTCCACTCCCAAAAGCACCCAAGAACTCTTTCACACCAAAGCCCAACCACCTTTGCAACAAGCTTGACACAACCCAAGATCCACCCAAATTCCCACATAAGACAAATGATTTCCGAAACCGGTGAAGTTTGTGGGTGAGAAGGGTGAGAAGACTAGAGAGAAGCCGGAGCCAAAACCAAAACCCATCCCTTTCGGTGTGAGTATTGTGGCAAGGAGAGGCATCTTGCGAGTTTCGCTACAAGAGGAAGAGGGATGAGAGGCTTGCTAGGGAGCAAGCAAACCGGGACAGGTATCGCCGGCCTCGCGGTATTCCCCGAGCCTAGAGTGCCACTTCCACGGGGTGTGGGAAGTGTGAGGAGTGTTGGCGGTGTTCCCACGGAGAGGTGGTGGTGAGAGGTTTGTCGGAGAGATGATGGTGTGCGTGCCTCGCCGAGAGGTTTGGTCGGGCTCGTGGTGGTTTTGCCGGACGTCCTCCTACTCGTCCTCGCACGGGTTTAGGGGAGATGATCGCAGCTTTGGGCTCCAGAGGAACTACGGACCACGTTTTCCCCCTCGTGGTGCTCGTACTCCTCCCATGGGACATGGGAAGTTTGGTGGCAAGGGAGTGATGTTTGCTAACCCCTCTTTTGAGCGGATGGCTCGACACCGGTTTAACTTTCTCTCGTGCTAACCCCGGTGTCGAGTCGCTAGCTCACTCTCGTTCTTGTTTCCGACCGAGGCGGGAGGCTTGGAGAACATTTGGTTGATCGACTCCGGTGTTCTCGACACATGACCGGAGATAAGAAGTGGTTCTCCGGCCTCACCCCGGTGAAGGAGAAGATGTACATCACATTTGGGGACAATGGACAAGGTAGGGTGCTTTCGAGAGGGTGTTGTGCATGTGAGTGACAAGGTAACGTTGAAGAGAGTGGCTCTTGTGAAGTCTTTGGGATTTAATTTGCTTTCGGTTTCTCGGTTGCTTGATGAGGATTTTGAGGTGCGTTTCAAGTCCGGCGAGTCTCGTTTGCTTGATTCTCGAGGTAATCTTGTCCGTATGATCATCCCCGAGGGTCGATTTTCGTGGCTGATTTCTCTCGTTCTTTGGGTCCTCGCTTCGTCGTTTGATGGCCGGTCCTTCTTCCGATTTGTGGAAATGGCATAGGCGGTTGGGACACTTGAGCTTTGATTTGGTTTCCCGCTTGAGTGGTCTTGACCTTGTCCGAGGATTGCCGAAGTTGAAGTTTGAAAAGGATTTGGTTTGTGCTCCTTGTAGGCATGGAAAGATGGTAGCCACTACCCATCCACCCCCGACCGATGTCATGACCGAGCGTCCGACGTAGCCGTTGCATATGGACCTTGTTGGGCCGGCCGAGTTCGCTCGGTGGGTGGGAAGTGGTATGTCCTTGTTGTGGTGGACGATTACTCTCGATATGCCCGGGTGTTCTTCTTGGAGGATAAGAGTGAGACTTTTGGTTTTGTTCGAGATCCGATCGTGAGGTTGAAAAACGAGAGGCATGGGAATGCTATTCGAGCTATCCGCAAGGATAATGGCTCGAGTTTAAGAACTCTCGTTTTGATGCCTTTTGTCGTGATCTAGGCCTTGAACATCGCTATTCGACCCCTTATGTGCCCCCTCAAAATGGAGTCGTGGAAAGGAAAAATCGGACTCTTTGTGAGATGGCTAGGACGATGCTCGATGAGCACGGACTCCTAGGAGGTTTTGGGCCGAGGCGGTCAATACGACTTGTCATGTTTCCAATCGGATTTTATTGAGAGCTTTCAAGAAGAAGACCCGTTATGAGCTTATGCATGGTCGGGCACCCAAAGTGAGTCATTTCCGAGTTTTTGGCCGCAAGTGCTTTATTTTGAAAAAGGGAAAACTCGACAAGTTTGAGGCTAGGTCTAGTGATGGTATTTTCTTTGGATATGCTAACCACTCTAGAGCCTATAGGGTGCTTAACCTTGAGACTAACAAAATCATGGAGACTTGCGAGGTGACCTTCGACGAGACAATGCCATGTACCTCTCTTGGCTTTGAATGTGCGGGTGATGAAGAGATGGCCGAGGACCTCTTTGAAGAGGAGAAAGATGAAGCCGGAGATGATGATGGGGAGAACCATGCGCCCGAAGCCGAGCATGTACCCACTACTTCCCCTACGACTACTTTGGAGCATGGACCGTCTACTTCATGGACAACGACGGTGCAACAAGAGGACCGGGCGAGAGAAGCCGAAATTGAGGGGGAGGTAGTCTCGAGGCGTGAGGCTCCCCGGCGGATTCAAGAAGTGCATCCCCCGTCAAAGATCATTGGAGACATCAATGAACGCACTACACGGTCGAGGTCCATGAATTCCTCTCATTTTGCTCATGCTTCGCTTTTGTTGCTACTTTTGAGCCCAAGGACATTGGACATGCTTTATCCGATGCAAACCGGGTCAATTCTATGCATGAGGAGTTGGAAAATTTTGAGAGGAACCGGGTGTGGGAGTTAGTTGAACCACCTCCAAATTGCCATCCCATAGGAACCAAGTGGGTTTGGAAGAACAAAGAGGGAGAGAATGGGATGGTTGTGAGGAACAAGTCCGGACTTGTTGCTCGGGGGTTTAGTCGAAGGAGGGGATCGACTATGAGGAGACCTTTGCTCCTGTGGCCCGTCTTGAGGCAATTCGGATCCTTCTAGCCTTTGCCGTGGCTAAAGGGTTCAAGTTGTTTCAGATGGACGTGAAGAGTGCTTTTCTGAATGGGGTCATAGAGGAGGAGGTGTATGTGAAGCAGCCACCTGGGTTTGAGAGCGAGTTGTACCCACACAGGGTATACAGGTTGAAAAGGGCTCTGTATGGGTTGAAACAGGCGCCCCGTGCTTGGTATGGGAGATTGAGAGGTTTTCTTTTGAGCAGAGGGTTTGTGATGGGTACCGTGGATAGAACCTTGTTTCTCCTCAAGCATGGAAATGACTTGCTGATTGTTCAGATTTACGTGGATGATATTGTCTTTGGTGGCTCGTCCCATAATCTTGTTGCCAAGTTTGCAGATGAGATGAGCAGGGAGTTCGAGATGAGCATGATGGGCGAGTTGCGTATTTTCTCGGGGCAGTATCAAGCAAGTGAAGGATGGTACATTTGTGCACCAAACCAAGTACACGAAAGACATGTCGAGGAAGTTCCGTATGCAAGATGTGAAGCCGATGTCGACTCCCATGGGGAGTACGGCCACTTTGGATGCGGATGAGGACGGAGAACCGGTGGACCGGCGGGAGTACGGGAGCATGATCGGCTCCCTCCTCTACTTGACGGCGACGAGGCCGGACATACGCGCCTCGGCCGTGTGTCCGTGCGCTCGTTTTCAAGCTTCGCCGAGGACATCACATCGACAGCCGGTCAAGAGGATTTTCGTGTACCTACGATCCGCCCTCGGTCTTGGCCTTTGGTATTCTTCCTCCTCAACTCTGTCTCTTCATGGTTTTTCCGATGCGGATTTTGCTGGTTGTCGAGTCGAGAGGAAGTCTACTTCTGGCACTTGTCAATTTCTTGGTTCTTCGTTGGTCTCATGGTCTTCCCGCAAGCAGTCTAGTGTAGCTCAGTCTACCACAGAGGCGGAGTATGTTGCTTCGCCGCTAGTTGTTGCTCCCGCTTTGTTGTGGATTTCATACACTTTGAGAGACTTTGGTGAGGAGTGCACCCGCATCCCACTTCTTTGTGATAGCACCGGTGCCATAAGCGTAGCCAAAAACCCGGTGCTTCACTCCCGTAACCAAACATATAGAAGTGAGGTATCATTTTCTGAGGGACAATGTGGAGAAAGGAACCATTGTTTTGAGCCATGTTCCTACTCAAGATCAGCTAGCCGACATCTTTACAAAGCCTCTCGACCAAGCTACATTTGTGCGCTTGCGGGGGGAACTTGGGGTTTGTTGCCCTTTCTAGTTGACTCTTGGGAGATTTCCTTTTTGTACCATATGTATCATACCATGTTTACTTTGATGTATATACATGCTTTGTTTTATGTATAAACCATGGTAGGATAGCCATCTTGTCATATATCATGTTGCATTTGTATCATATTGCATTTTAGGATGATGAGCTTCTTTCATATGCCATATTTGAGTCTCGTTGGCTATTTGTGAGATATTGGTTATATGTGTGGAGAAATGGTGATGTGAGGCTATGCTCTTGGAATATTTGAGATATATGTGTGGTGAGATAGCCCTTTTTGAGATAAATGCTTAACTTGACTAATTTTTGATGAAAATTGCTCCACTCGTGTGTAGTTGTGTATCCATGTCACGTTTGGTCTAAATGTGCTTTTCATGCTTAGATTGTGCTTGGATGCTTGTTCTTGCATTTGGGCCAAAGGCCGGATATCATTGTGAATGTTTAGCCTATGTTGCATTCATGGGGGAGCATAAGCTTCTTTTTGCCGCAAAGGCACTTCATGTACCATGAAATGAATTAATCTTGAAAAGAAGTGCATAATGCTTGAAAAATGCTCCATCCATCATGTCTATGTTTAAAATGTCTTATCTTTCACATATGGGTGCAAAACATGTTGCATGATGTTCACCAAGGGAGAAGTCTCCCCGAAGTGGACACATGGCTCATGAGCTTTGACATGACATGCTTTGCTTTATGGGTGTTTGCCATGATCTTTTGCTGAGAATTTGATATCCTTGTATGATCTTTAAATGGTATGCATGTTTGTGGCTCAAGTGTGACATGGATAGGTTTTTACATGTGAAGCGAGCCTTCTTTTGGTAAAACTGCTTAAATCTGAAAATTTTGCTTTGTCACATGCTTGTATTTTCATATATTACTTGTGGCAATGCTTTGACTATGCTATGATTCATGTGTGTGATCTTTGTCTCATTTTTAGCCTTTGACACTAGATTTGGCCTATTTGAGAAGCTCATGTAGATGTTTATATGCTTTGCTTTGCATTTCGCATTTTCACCTTGATGCATACATTGTCAACAAGGGGGAGAAAAGGTGAGCTTAATGAAAATTCAGAAAAAGGTGAGCTGAAATTTGGAAGTGTGCATCCACATGTTCAGGGGGAGGCATTTGTTCAGGGGGAGCTTTCTTGCTGTTTTCAGTGTGGATTTTGTCCTTTGCTTGGCTTGTGACCTTTCTTCGCCTTTCTTCGGTTTTGGTCATGAGTTGAGCTTCTTTGTTTTTCTTTCTTCTTCCTTTTCTCTTTTACTCTGAATTTCATTTCGCGTTGTGTGTTGTCAATGCACTCATCAAGGGGGAGATTGAGGACCGGGAGCGTCCCGGTGGTCGGTGGATGACCGCTCCTTAGTGATGAGTGATTGACAACGGGTGTTGGACCGACTCTTGGCTTAGTGCGCGAGTGTAGGCTGCGGCCTAGTTCGTGTTGTTGCGAGGTGTGAAGAACGGGCGCGAAAGGTCTTTAGCCTTGAGGGGCCTCCGGGAGATGGAGAGACAAGTAGGCTCGGTTCGAGGGACCCGGTGGACGGCGGGGATCGGGTGCGGGCCACATGGTGGCGACACAAGCAAGACGAAGTCATGGACAAGTGAGCCGGTGCACGGTGGCGGTCAAGTCAAGTGGTTTGGCGGGAGGCCGGACCGGGCATGCGGGGTTTGGTGGTTTGCCCACAAAACCATCGGCGGACGGTTTCTTGGTTTGGGCCTCAAAACCAAGTCCGAGGGACCAACACGACGGAGACGGGATCCGGGCGTGTCGGGAAGCTTCGAAGCGGAGGACACGCGGCGGGATCGCATGGCTTGCGTCGGGAGGACGCGGGGTGCGGCAAAGGCGTGGCCGTCCGATGGCAAGACCCACAAACATTACCAAAATGCCCCTACGTGGGTTGTATCGCCGATAGTGTAGTTAGGGGTAGTCGAGTCATTTACCACTCCGGCGGGACTCGATATATAAGCCTGGAGTGTGTGTTGATGGCTCTCTCTCTCCGCGACTTAGGGTTTCATTTCCCCCCTTCTCTTTCTCATTTTCGTAGCTATTTTCCTTCCTATTTTCTCTAGGCTAGCATGAGAGCTTCATGAGAGATTTGTTGAGAGGGATGGATGCTAGGGCGGCATGCTAGACCTTGTGAATCTTTCCTGGTTTGTATAGAAGATTCGGGGTTGTTTTTCGTGGCCTTTTGTGCTTATTTTCGTGCCTTTGTTCCCGGTGTGATTCCGCGGATTTGAGTGAGTTTCTTCCCGGATTTCTTTGAGGGAAACATGGATAGATGTCTTGTGCATCTTTGTGCTTGATCTTGTGCCCTCAAACCCCGGAAACTACTTCGATTCGTGAGTTTTCGTTCGGTACTCTAGCTTTTGGTGGTGCTCAAAGGATTCGCGATTCCCCGTGATTTAGGGAGTTAGGAGGCAAGATTTTTGGGCTATAGAATCCTTGTGTGACGCTTTTCAAGTACCCAAACCCTTGTCTCCACGGCTTCAACCGTTTGGGAAATCCGATGATGATTTGGGGGAGTTGACTTTCGAGGTCGGGCATTTTTACGTTGCGTCCGAGCCTCGCGGACGGTCCGCTCCATCCTGGCGGACGGTCCGCGCCGCTCGAGTTCGTCCCGAGTTCTTCGTGTTCTTGCTCGTCCTTTGTTTCGATCCGTTGTGATTTTGGTTTTTGATTGGACGAAGTTTCGGACGGTCCGCGGCGTCGGGCGGACGGTCCCGCGCGGCCGCTAGGCGGACGGTCCGCGTGCTCCCTGCGACGGTCCGTGGCACGGGGGTGTCTTTGGGTCGTTCGTGTAAATTAACGAACGGTCCGCGGCTAAGGCCGGACGGTCCGCGGCACGGGTGCGGACGATGACGCGATACCCGGCCGGGACGGTCGCGCGCGGCTCTTGCGGACGGTCCGCCGAGCCCTGTGTGCTTTGCTTCTTGGTTCGATTCCTTCCTCCCCTTTCTAGTGCTTCCGCGTGTGCTTCGAGGAATCGTTCCTAAGGCTAGAGGTTGATCCATAACCTCGTGGTCTTGACGATTGGTGCGTGATTCGATCCATCGCCCGTGTGTGACCGGGATTTGAGTAGGACATAGGCCGGGTTCTTTGGAAAGAATTTTTACCGGCTCCTATTCACTCCCCCTCTCTAGTCGCCATCCGATCCTTCAATGGATTGTCTGTCTTCACCCCTCTAAATAAGTTGGCTGCCACCATCTCAATCATTCGAGCCTTGATCTTGTACTCAGTAGCCTCGAGTATCAAATCTGATTTTTGGACTTTAATATCCTCCAATTGCGAGCTAGCAAAGTACCATAGTTGTTTTTCTTATTCCTCCATGGGGTGATTGACAAAAGCCATCCAGACAACAATAATAAAACAAAAAAATAAGGATTTCTAGACAAAAGGTTAGGTGAGTAATCAACAAAATTAATACAAAGTTAAACGTAGCAAACTAGCTTGTTCCCCAACAACGGTGCCAGAAAATCTTGTTGACGATTAAATAACGCGTCAAGTTACGATTCGCAAGTGCACATGTCGGTTGTAGCATTTCCCTTATGAAGGACCGATACGGCGAACCAGAGAGGGGGGGAGTGAATGGGAGTCGATAAAAATTCTTCTTGAAGGAGATGGAAACTCCAACAAGATGAACACGGCTCCCAACACACGTCTCTGACTCACTACCCAAATTGGCCAAGCCCACGTAGCCACTGGAGTGCCACTGGACCTAGGAACCAACACACAACCTTCCGACCCGAGAACGCAGCGAAACACCAAACCTCGAGTCTGCAGACCAACACCGGTCAGGCCGGTGGGCACCACCGGTCAGACCGGTCCCTACTGGTGAAACTGGGCAACTTTCACTAAGTGGATCAACACTGGTCAGACCGGTTAGACACACCGGTTAGACCGGTCACAGCCTGAAAGCCCCCAACCGACCTCCAAACTGACCCAAACAAGAAACAGCCCCAACACAGGACAACAGCGAACACACCCAGATGTTCACCCGAGCAAAAACCCACCGAGGGTTGCACCAGTCAGACCGGTCAAGAGCACCGGTCAGACCGGTGTAGCTTGGGCAGCTCGGGATGAACAGCACCCGCGGGTCAACTCCCCCAAATCCAAATCTCGATATCCCGAATCGCTCCACAGACTTGAACAAGACTTTGGGGATAATAGGAACACCTCATGAGGAGTCCATAGCCAAGTTTAATCCCACCAAAATTTGTCCAAAAAGGAGGAATCGAAGAAATCCCGCCAAGAACACCACAAACCCTAGAACTCGGAAAAACCCAAAATCGAGCCCCTTTACTCACGAATTTGGGAGGGGAATCACAGCCCAAAGAACCACGAAGGGTTCCCACAAATTTCCCCCATCAAAGCCCCAAGAGCAAGGTCCCGAAAACAACCCAAAGAAATCACCAAGAGAGGGCTCCGAAAATCAACACCAAGAACAACCTGGAACAACACATCCAAACCTTGAGGAACCACGCCGAATCATCTATACAAGCCACAAAGGTTCATACAGGGTCTAGCTTGCCGCCCGATCATCCAACCCTCTCACAAGATCTCACCATGAAGCTCTCAAGCTAGTCCTATGGAAATCCTAAGGAAAATAGGAAGGGAAAATAGGAAAGCAAATGAACTAGGGTTTCAAGAGTTGGCTGCCATCATCTCACTTCTTGGGTTATATGGAGGCAACCGAAAGTCTAAAATACCCTTTCCTAATAACTAAGGATACAAGCCCCTCAAGGGCGGTTTTGGAAGACTTGAAGCTTTCTCCATAGAACGGATGCCCGGCGACCGCAGCTTGCTTAGCCTCGACGCAAGCCTTGCGATCCCGACGCGTGTCCTCCGCTTCGAAGATTCCGGACTGCGTCGTCGCACACCGGTCAGACCGGTGCTCCTCACCAGTCAGACCGGTACCCGCCGGTCAGACCCACCGGTCAGAACGGTCTGGCACTGCTGCAACATCGTCTTCGGTTCTCCGGTCTTGGCTTTGTGGATCAACCAAGGAACCCAGTGGTTTTGTGGTGAACCACCGGAAACCCCACGAACTCGGTGTAGCCGCTGCCAATCTCCACTCATGACTCGGCTCCCACGTAGTCCCGGCTCGACCTTGGTTTTGAGGCTCAACCAAGAAACCATCTCTGACTTCATCTTGCTATTCATGCCACCATGCGGCCCGCACTTGACCCCGTTGGCCACCGGGTCCCTCGAACGAAGCCTACTTGTCTTCTCCACACCTGGAGGCCTCACCGGCGACGACCTTTCGCGCTTGTTCTTCACCTGCACCAACACCAGTCAAGCCTCAACCTGCACCTGCAATACTTAGCCAAGAATCAGTCCACACAACGTTGTCAATCACTCATCACACAAGGAAGCGACCATCCACCGGTCCTCGAACCGCACATGGTCCTCACGTTAGAGTATCCCCCCAAGGTTAAGCAATCCGTGGAACAAGTGGATTGCTATGCTCAACTAAGCACTAATGTTGTTGATTTAAAGCTCTTTATCAAATATGTGTAAGTAAGGAACTTAATCTAATTTAATCTAGATAAAGAAGAGAAAGTAGAGAGTGATGGAAAGGAGATCTCAAGAATGTAGAACGCTTATCCAAGGGATCTAGGATCACTTGAAGATGTAACCACCTAGAAAGAACAACCTGATCTAATCTATCAAAGGTAAAAGTGCACAGAGTCCAACCCTTTCCCTCTCTCATACTAGTCACTACACGAGGGTAAATCGTGATCGAACACCAAGTGTACAAGACGTTGATGTGTTCTAGGCATGCATGATCAAAGGTGTGAACCAAATTCATTATGTTTTCGCTCCCACACATTGTCACTACACGACGGGTCGACCAATAAGATTAAAGCACCATCAACATGAACATGAATATGATAGCAAAAGATTCAAAACATAGGTTCGGTGATTACAACTCAAGATCCCCCTTCAACCCCTAGGACAAACAAGGACTTTACCCCATAATGTTACTCATTGTAGCGCTGATGGTGTAGAATCCCCCGAAGTAGATGAAGGCCATGAGTGCTCCCTTCGCGATCCAATCTGCTTCTTGTTATCGATCTTGTGGCGGCGGATGACGAATGAATTCCATTGTGTCTCTCGGCCGAGGGGCTATAAATAGCCCGAGAGGCGTCTAGGTTAAAGGGGGTGTCGAACCGGGCCCGAAATGGGATGGGCCGGTCGGCCCAGGCCCGTTTCGGCCCCGGTTTCCTCCCCGGTTGCTTCTCGTGCGATTCCCTATTTGTGTGCACTTGCATGTGGGCCTTTGACGTCGTTTCCTTCACGGTTAAGGCTTGAATCTTGCTATCCAAGCTTCGCTGTTTTCTGGTTGAGTCCCTGAAGATTTGCATGTTGACGCTTCAGTCCTTGAGTCATTTGGAGTCATGTTCATCGCGTGTCTTGACTCTTGTCGGGCTTCATGATCTTCTTGTAAAGTGCTTGATGAACTTATCCCAAAAGTATCCTCTTTAGCGTAGATTTCCTACGTAAATAATAAACTCCAGAATCGACATGCAAGAGTGAACTCGTTATATACGGGGGTTAGTTCCAGTGGTTAGAATAATAAATCAATGCCAACATTAAAGGTAAACTCATGGCTAGGTTGACGGAAATTCACCGTCAACAACTCCCCCATGCTTAAACCTTACTCGTCCTCGAGTAAGCCTTTAATGAATATCAGCGTTTCCTTGCATTGCTTTATACCCTGCACTTGATCACACATGAGAAAACATAATGCTCTTAAGGATTTAATAATTAAAGTTCCATAATGTATTAGCCTTCATCCTTATGGAGGGTAGATATTAATTTAAGCACTTCCCACAAGTAATTACCTCATGCTCCCAAATTTCAAATAAATCTTAGAAATTTTGAAGTTAAGAGCGAGATGAAGAAAAAGAGCTAAACAAAGTTCAAAAATAAACCTCCTTGCATCTTGCTCATGAACTCTCATCTCATCTTGTCTCTCAAAGCCTATTCATTCTATTCATTTCCCCTCTCAATATATATAGTGGAAGGCTTTATGTGGAGCTATATCGGAAATGTTTAGTCCTACCAAGATATTATAAATGAGATGTTGTCAAAACAAGACAAGCTTCTCATGGTCTTACCGAGAGTCGTCAAAAAGGTCATTGGAAAATAATATTATATCAAGGAGGGGGAGAGAAAAATACACACACTTTGAGATAGGTGGACATGTGCAAATGGCAAAGAGTGATCCCGAGGCACAAAGGAAGTCCTCATTATCGGATTGCACATGGTTGGAAAAATGAGTTTGGATCTTAAATCTTGAAACTTTTGAGATTCCTAATGCACTTTAGAGAACTGGGAGTTCACTTTAATTTTTTTTTCTTTTCTCATACATATTTTTCTTTATCTCTCTTTTTTTCCTTTATACTCATTTTTTTCTTTTTTCATTATTATTTTTTATTTGCTCCCCTTGAACTCTACATTGCATTGTACCTACCTCCTCCTCCATGCTTAGACGTTTGCTCATCCTCGGACAAAGAGGTGATAGAGATAAGGTAGGTACTAGAAATATTTTTCCTTTGGAGAGATACTTGAAATCTTCAACCTTGGCACCATCTTGCAAACTTCCTTGAATTGGCGATCCATACTCAATGATAGGTTGTGGTCAAGGAGGTAAACACAAAAGATGAGATTTTTGGGTTTAAGGGTGGATATCCGGCGAGGTTTGTGAAATCTTCGATGTGGGGATACACAATGCACGGATATAAAGGCTAGCAAAAAGAGATACGCAAAAACAGAGTGACCGGCTTCTTAGTCTCGGGCCAGAAAAATCAAGGCCTGAAATAACCCACCCAAAAATAATTCTTGTACACTAAGGTATATGCACTCAACATATATATATATATATATATATATATATATATATATATATATATATATATATATATATATATATATATATATATATATATATATATATATATATATATATATATATATATATATATATATATATATATATATTTTGGATAGGTGGAGCAAAATGCAAGTAGCATTAATTGACAAGGTTAGCATATATATTCTTAATAACAAATCATCTTTAACTCATCCGAAATTGAGAGCATGAAAATAACACTATGGGTCTTATTTTAATCATCACCTCTACAAAAATTAAGCTAGCATTTAATTAATTTCATATTCATATTAAAGAGAGCATTAGCTTAATCATGCATGAAACAAGTACAAAAGTTGAGCAAAGTGGAAAATTTTCATCATATATTATCATGACATCAACTTAATATTTTTACCAAATGTTGATCAAGGTGGGAAACTTTATTCATGTGATCTTTAACACTAACACACATGCTGAAAATTAAATAAAGTAGAAGGCTATTTACAACTTACCTTGTTTTCGTCGCTTAGTCTTGATGACCTGTGTCACCATCCAAGGTATAGACATCAATGTATTTAATAGGCACAACGTCAGGCTCCTACTTTGAGTCGTTGTTCATTCACAACATATTGACCTCCTTTGGTGTCCATGATTGTTACCGCTCGTGATGCTGACACTGAATATACGACGTATGGTCCATACCATTTGCTTTGTAGTTTTCCTTTGCCGAAGTCCTTGTATCAAGAATTGTATAGTAGGACCTAGTCTCCTTCCTTGAATTCCTTCTTATGCAATCTTTTGTCATACCCTCTCTTCATCCTTTCTTTATAGATGCTAGCGTTGTGATATGACTTCAATCTTAGCTCTTCAACTTCACTTATTTGAATCCTCTGCTTTATTCATGCCGCATCAATATCAAGATTCATCTCCTTTATTGCCCAATAATTCTTGTTCTCTAGTTCTTCCGGTAAATGACATGTTTTTCCATAAACAAATTGATAAGGGGTCATACCTATCGGTGTTTTATGTGCGGTCCGGTATGCCCACAATGCTCCGTCTAGCTTCTTTGACCAATCTTTTCCTCCTTTAGTCACGGTCTTCATGATAATTCCTTTGAGTTGCTTATTCAATGTTTCTGCTTGGCCATTTATTTGTGGATGATAGGCCGTAGACACCCTATGCTCAATTCCCAACTTTGCCAAACATCTTTTAAAATCCTTGCCAATAAAGTGTGATCCACCATCACTTATTAAAATTCTAGGAACGGCGTATCGAGGTAATATCACTGTCTTGATCATTTGAATAGCCTCTTCCGTAGATGCTTTCCGACATGGAATTGCTTCAACCCATTTTGATACATAATCAACTACAACCAAGATCTGTTCATATCCATTCAAGTTCACGAATGGTCCCATAAAGTTGATGCCCTAAACATCAAATAGATCAACTTGCAAATTATAATTCAGCGGCATTGCATTCCTTTATGATATATTTCCACTCCTTTGGCACTCTGGGCAAGTTGCAACATCTTTTAGCATCCTCGTGCATCCCAGTCCAATAGAATCCACTTGCCCATACCTTTGCTTGTGTTCAAAAATGTCCATAATGTCCTCCATATTCCGACGAGTGGCATTTTCTTAGAATTTCTTCTCTTTCTTCCCACGGCTCACATCTTCTTAGCACTCCATCATCTCCACATCTATATAGGTATGGTGCATCCCAATAAAATTTTCTGCTCTCGGCAATTACCCTTCTTTTAGCATTTTTGTCCAAGTGGTCTATTGGCATCTTCCTTGGACAAAAGGTACTTGATTGCAGCGTGGTCAGTGTACACGATCACCCTTGAGTTCACAATATAAGATCTAAATTTTTCAAATGCGAATACTACGGCAACCAATTCATTCTCTGTAATTGCATAATTCACTTGAGCATCATTTAAAGTTTTACTTGCATAATAAACTACGTGTACCTTCCCATCCTTCCTTTGTCCAAGAATGGCTCCAACGGCATAATCACTTGCGTCGCACATTATCTCAAATGGTAGATTCCAATCGGGAGGTTGCATAATTGGTGCACTTATGACAGATTGCTTCAATGTCCGAAAAGCATGCAAGAATTCTTCATCAAAATCGTATTCCACATCTTTTTGGAGAAGTCGTGTCAATGGCTTGGTGATCTTTGAGAAATCCTTTATAAATCTTCTAAAAAATCTGGCATGCCCGAGAAAGCTTCTTAACAATTTGATATTTGTCAGAGGCAGCAGCTTTTCAACTGTTTCAATCTTAGCTTTGTCCACCTCTGTTCCTCTCTCAGAGATTACTTGTCCCAAGACTGTCCCTTATGTCACCATCAATTGACACTTCTCCCAATTAAGCACTAGGTCAATTTCTCCACACCTTTCAAGACCTTTTTCCAAATTTTTCAAGCAACTTTCAAAACGCGTACCATGCACCGAGAAGTCGTCCATGAATACCTCCATAATTTCTTCAATAAAATACGAGAATATAGCCGTCATGCATCTTTGAAAAGTGGCCGGTGCATTACATAACCCAAAAGGCATTATTCTGTATGCGAAAGTTCCATACGGACATGTGAAGGTTGTCTTTTGTTGATCATCCGAATGAATGAGAACTTGCATGAACCCAGAGTATCTATCAAGGAAACAAAAGTAAGAATGTTTAGCTAACCTTTCAAGCATCTCATTGATAAAGGGTAGCGGAAAGTGATCCTTCCTTGTTGCCTTGTTCAACTTCATATATTCGATGCACATTCTCCATCTGGTCACGATTCGTTGTGGTATCAACTCATCCTTCTCATTCTTTACAACTGTGATTCGTCCTTTCTTTGGTACACAATGCACTGGGCTCACACATTCACTATGTGGCACGGGGTATATTATGCCGGCATCCAATAATTTGATCACTTCCTTCTTCACCACCTCGCGCATGGCATGACTCAGTCTTCTTTGAGGCTCAATAACGAGCTTGCATTGTTCTTGAAGTGGTATGCGGTGGGTGCAAAATGCTGGACTAATACCCTTCAAGTCACTTATCGAGTTCCCGATCACTTTCTTGTGTTTCCTCAATAAATTCAACAACTTATCCCTCTCTTCTGGACTTAATTAATCACTCACAATGACTGGGTACGTTTTATTGGCTCATAAAAATTCATACTTTAATCCCTTGGGAAGTGGCTTTAACTCAATATCAGGCACTTCGGGTTCTTGTTGTTTCAAATCGCCAATATCTTCATAATTTTCTTCATCTAAGCTTTCATCTTGTGCCTTCAACCCCTCGATTGCTTCTGCTAGTTCTTTGTCTTGATCATCATACATAACAACATTCTCCATTGCTCTTTGGAGAGGGTTTTTGAAAGTATCAACAAAACAAAGATCCTCTACCTCTTCGTTATCAAGAGGTAGAGGTAAAGCAATACGAGAAGTGGGTAGGAAATCATATGTGGATTTAGTTCCATCTTGATCAATAGTAACTCTACCCTTTCCGGCATCAAGAACAACATTAACCAACTTAAGAAAAGGCCTACCAAGAATTATATCATCATGTTCATTATGGCAAGCATCGATTACGAAAAAGTCAGTTGCAATAATTTTACCTGAGATAGCAATATCTAAATCTCTAAGCACACCCAAAGGTCTTGTTGTTCTACCATCTCCCAAGATTAATTTTATTTGTGTTGGAGAAAGATTTAAAGTTTTACTGAAAAGCTCATAATAAATCTTGGAAGTCATGACACTAACATGAGCTCCTATGTCACATAAAGCTTTACAAATTTTCTTTCTATTAATGTTGCAACTTATGTGAGGTGTCAGAAGAGAGGTACCTTTTACATGGTCGGCTCTTATCACATACACCTCGACTAGGTGTGCATATGGCGAGGCCTCCGGCTTCACTCCCATAATCCTCTTTACTTCGGCAATGTGATCCGGATCTACCTCTTCTTCCTCATTGAAAAGCCTTTGGATAATCTCTCCGGCTGATTCTTTGTCTAACTCATACCTCGAGTGCCTCTCCTTTGGAAAGTTGAATTCTATAGCTCTCGCCGACTCTTTTTGGTTCGGATATGGTCTCCTCTTGTTGAATATTTCTACAAAGTTAATTTGGATCCAATCCATTTGTTCGAACTCCTTTAACGGCTTTGCATTCACCAAACTTCTTCCCTGTAACTCTTCGAGCTTGCGAATTTTAATGTCTTGGATTGGTCCTCCTTTGTGGGTTCTTCTCTTGCCTTGCTTCTTCTTTCTTCACTTTCAGGGCTTCTTTTCTTGAAGTTCCAGCAAGTACCTCCAGACAAGTTTCTTGCTCAACGCTTCCCAAAATATGTTCTTCCCAATCTCTTTGCATGGCCACCCCCTCGCTTATTCTTTGTAGTAATTCGGTGGCCTTCGTGAGTGTTTTCTCCATGATATTTCCGCCTCCACACGTTTAAAAAAACCGCATGCATTTGGGGGTTAGGGAAAAATAAAAAGTATGCAAGAGTACATCACCAGAGAATCCTAGCCTTGATCCTTGTTTGATTAATCCATTGAATCTTTCCCAAGCTTGATCTATTCCTTCTTCTTCTCCTTGCGCAAAATTTATCACTTGCTTCCTCACATTTTGAACCCTACTTATCAGAAAGAGTTTTTCACAAAATCTCTTCACCAATCAATTCCAATTTCCTTCCACCTCCAAGGATGCAAGTGAGTGCCATCGTTTTGCTCTATCCGCAAGTGAGTATGGAAAAAGATTCCATTTGTACCAATCGACGGGAACTCCTTCTTGTTGCACCGTGTTGCATAGCATCGTGAAACGCTCGATGTGCCTATATGGATTGTCCGTCTTCACCCCTCTAAATAAGTTGGCTGCCACCATCTCAATCATTCGAGGCTTGATCTTGTACTCGGTAGCCTCGAGAATCAAATCTGATTTTTGGACTTTAATATCCTCCAATTGTAGGCTAGCATAGTACCATAGTGGTTTTTCTTCTTCCTCCATGGGGCGATTGACAAAAGCCATCTAGACAACAAAAATAAAACAAGAAAAAACAAGGATTTCTAGACAAAAGGTTAGGTGTTAGTAATCAACAAAATTAATACAAAGTTAAACGTAGCAAACTATCTTGTTCCCCGGCAACGGTGCCAGAAAAGCTTGTTGACGGTTAAATAACACGTCAAGTTACGATCCGCAAGCGCACGGGTCGGTTGTAGCTTTTCCCTTAGAGAGTATTCCCCCAACGTTAATCAATCCGTGGAACAAGTGGATTGCTATGCTCAACTAAGCACTAATGTTGTTGATTTAAAGCTCTTTATCAGATATGTGTTAGTAAGGAACTTAATCTAATTTAATATAGGTTAAAGAAGAGAAAGTAGAGAGTGATGGAAAGGAGATCTCAAAAATGTAGAACGCTTATCCAAGGGATCTAGGATCACTTGAAGATGTGACCACCTAGAAAGAACAACCCGATCTAATATATCAAAGGTAAAAGTGCACGGAGTCCAACCCTTTCCCTCTCTCATACTAGTCACTACACGAGGGTAATTCGTGATCGAACACCAAGTGTACAAGACGTTGATGTGTTCTAGGCATGCATGATCAAAGGTGTGAACCAAATTCATTATGTTTTCCCTCCCACACACTGTCACTACACGACGGGCCGACCAATAAGATTAAAGCACCATCAACATTAACATGAATATGATAGCAAAAGATTCAAAACATAGGTTCGGTGATTACAACTCAAGATCCCCCTTCAACCCCTAGGACAAACAAGGACTTTACCCCATAATGTTACTCATTGTAGCGCTGATCATGGTGTAGAATCCCCCGAAGTAGATGAAGGCCACGAGTGCTCCCTTCGCGATCCAATCTGCTTCTTGTTATCGATCTTGTGGCGGCGGATGACGAATGAATTCTAGGGGAGATAAGCAAACGCCTAAGCATGGGGTAGGAGGTAGGTACTATGCAAATTAGAGTTCTAGGGGAGATAAAAATGATGAATAAGATAAGAGGACAAAATAAAAAAATAAAAAAAATCCAAGTACCTCACATGTCAAAAAAAAGAAGAATAAAAGGAGGAAAATAAGAAAAAGAAAAAGAAAAAAACAAAGTAATAATAATCTCCTTCGGTTGTCTAGTTGCTTAAGGATTTTCCAATGGCTTCAAGATCAAGACCCATACTCATTTTTCCAACCATGTGCAATCCGATAACGAGGACTTCGTGGGGGCCTCAGGATCATTCTTTGCCATTTGCACATGTCCACCTATCTAAAAGTGTGAGTTCTTTCTCTTCCCCCTTCTTGTGAACATTATTTTTCCAATGACCTTTTTGACGAGTCATGATAAGTCCATGAGAAGCTTGACTTGTTTTGATAATAATCTCAACTTTAGCATCTTGGTAGGATAAAAACTTTCCTATGAGCTCCAAATAAAACCCTGCCACCTACAAACATGAGAGGGAAAGGATATTGATCAAGTAGGCTTGAGAGTGTTGTGATATGAGAGAGTTCATGAGCAAGATGCAGTAAGGTTTAAATTTTTGTACTCGGTTTAGCTCTTTTATTCACCTCGTTCTTCACTTCAAAAGTTTCTAAGACCTATTCAAATTTTGTGGAGCATGATTGATTACTTGTGGAAAGAGCTTAAATTATATCTACCCTCCGTAGAGATGAAAGCTAGTTACATTATGAAATTTTAACAAATATAAACTTGGAGACAATTATGCTTTATCATGTGTGATCAAGTGTAGGGTATGAACAATGAAAGGCAATGCTGACATCCATTGAAAACTTACTCGAGGACGAGCAAGGTTTAAGCATGGGGGAGATGTTGACGGTGAATTTCCGTCAACTTAGAGTACTTGTTATACATTGGTTTCGATTATGATTTGCAACTAACCCGCCACTAGGCATACTAATGATGTAACAAGTTCACACTTGCATGTCGATTTTGGAGTTTGTTGTTTACGCAGGAAATTAACGTTAAAGAGGAGACTTTCGGGATAAGTTCATCAAGCACTTCAAGAGAAGATCATGAAGCCCGTCACAAGTCAAGACACGCGATGAACATGACTCCAAATGACCCGAGGACCGAAGCGTCAACATGCTAGTCTTCAGGGACTCAACTAGAAAATGGTGAAGCTTGGATAGCAAGGATTCAAGCCTTAACAGTGAAGGAAATGACGTCAAAGGCCCACATGCAAGTGCACACAAATAAGGGATCACGCGAGAAGCAACCGGGGAGGAAACCGGGGCCGAACCGGCCGAAATGGGCTCGGGCGGGCCGGCTCGGGCCGACCGGCCCAGGCCCACCTCCGGGCCGGTTCGCGCCCCCTTTTTGCCCTAGGTGCTTGTCTATTTATTGCCTCTGCCTCCGCCGGCCGCCACATCCATCCATTCATCAGAGAGCCACAGACACGAAGGAGAAGCACCGGGAGGAAGCTGCCTGTCCTCGAAGTCGTCTAGGAGATGGCCTAGGCCTACCCTAGTCGCCATGGGCGCCTTGCACGGTTGAGCCATGGCGGAGTTCCGAAGCTAGTTGCGGTCATCAACGGTATGTACTCGGTGGAGATGATCTAAATGCATTTATTATGTGAGTAAAGTACTTCATGTCATCCGATCTTTTAGTGACTCGGTTCCTGCCTTTATGATTTTGCTCTCGCTTGGTTTTTCTTCTTCCTTAATCTATACTTAAGATAGATTGCATGGGGTGCTCTTGTAGCCGTGGTGGCTAGAGGTGCATACCAGACCGACCAAGTGATTTCAACTCGTTCTTCTGGACTCGCCCTAGACTACCCGCATGAATAGGAGTCCATTGTGATAGAACGATTGCCCCGAAAGGCGGGCGTTTTCGGAATCGGACCGGAGGATAGTAGTTTAAAGATGGCTTTGGATGAGATGCATGTTGCGCTTGCTCTTTTGGCTAGAACTACGACTAGAAGATGATAGGCCTTAGTTTCCCTTGCTTGCTCTTTACCTTGTCTACGTTCATGGATGCGGTCAACCTTATGCTATAAGTCATACATCTTTAAGGTTTATCTTCTTATGCAATCAATGCTTCATTTTAGGCTAGATCAATGGGTTAGATGGAGAATCCTAGGAGTTTGCTTCTGATCCTTAGATTGACAAATCTAGGGAGGACCCTCCTTGGTGAAAAAGGCACCAAGTCACCCGTAGGCTGCGGTGAACTTGAGCACGGTTTTGAACCGTCAACACCACTACATCGTGTGAGCTTTCGTGTAGGTCTTAAGTATAGTTGTTATTTGAATCTTTAATACGTTGTTGTAATAAGTCGTGGGCCTTCTACTAGATCGATTGTGATGTTCTGGGCCTAACGTGCTGAGGCCGATCGTGCAATGTATCCAGGAGTAACGTGACGAGGCCTATCGAAGCGTAGGTTCACGTGACGACGTCGATAGGTTTTGCACACGTTGTGGGGTGGCAGCTCCTACAAGTGATCGAGGTCGAGGGCGTTGCGTGGCATCAAAGATGCTTGCTGCGGCGTCGTAGGAGGCAGAGTAGCGCCTGCAGTCGAGGAGGCGTCAGCCTGCAGTCGAGAAGAGCAGCGCCTCCAAGGTTTTTAGAAGTATTTGTTTAAAGTATTTGTTCATATATGGATATGAGTTTAATTAGAAGGGTTTGTTCATATATGGATGAATGGTTTAATTTTTGTAGAGCGTACTAGCATCTGATTATCAATTAATTGTTGAAATATCCAAATTTTTTTATTGTTTTCTGCTTAATATATCTCAGTTTGGGTGTTTTGATTTTTTTTGTGTTTGTCCAAACAGATGGATAGAAGTTGGATATTTGGGAAACAATTCAGACATGCATATTTGAAAGGGGTTGAACAGTTTATGAATTTTGTTAGACAAAAATACCCAGAAGACACAGAGATACGTTGTCCTTGCCGCAATTGTCTGAATAAAAAAGTGCGACCCCAACATGATGTAGAAAACCACATACACATCTTTGGAATGTCAGCTACATATACCAGGTGGATTTATCATGGGGAGCCTGCAGATAGTACTGAAGTTGAAAATACAGAGCACCGGGATGTGGAAGGTGATCATGATTATGGGATACATGTGGATGTGGATGATGATGGTCATCTTGATGAGGATCTTGGAGTACCATAGATGATTGGAGATCTGTATGCTCAAGCAGAGGCTGATGGAGAACAGCCAAGGTTTGCAAGAGTGCTTGAAGATGCGAAGAAGGCACTTAGCCCGGGATCTAGGCATTCAAAATTCCCATTTATGGTGAGGATGTTGTATATCAAGTCTTGTTATCGAATCAACAATGAAGGATTTTCCACGATGATGAACTTGATCTCATCAGGATACCCTAAGAGTGAGCTGCCAAATTCTTATGATGAGGCAAAGAAATACGTTCGAGGGTTGGGCCTTGGATACGAAAACATACATGTGTGCAAGAACAATTGTGTTTTATTTCGGGATTCAAAAACATCCAAGTATGCAAAGTTGAATGTGTGTCCAGTGTGCAAGGAGTCCAGATGGAAAGACAAAACTGGGACCAAGCAGGTTCCACATAAGGTTCTAAAACATTTTCCACTTTTGCCAAGGTTGAAGAGAATATATGCTTCAAAGCGTACTTCTGAGGAAACTCAATGGCAGAAGAAAGTGAGGACGCCAGTGGAAAATGTAATGAGCCATCCAGCTGATGGCAATGCATGGAAGTGCTTTGACAGTAAGGAAAAAGACTTTGCAGCTGAACCGAGGAACTTGAGGCTTGCCTTAGCTACAGATGGGTTCAATCCATTTGGAAACATGAGTACCAAGTACAGTATGTGGCCAGTTCTTCTGACTCCACTAAATCTCCCACCATGGGAATGTGTGAATCCAGCAAATTGCTTTATGTCATTACTCATCCCAGGTCCAAGATGTCCAGGAAAGGATTTTGATGTGTTCCTTGAGGCCCTAATTGAAGAACTGCTAGAGCTATGGAAGGGTGTCAGTACCTATGATGCGTGTACTGGTAGGAAGTTTGACCTTCGTGTTGCCGTGCTATGGTGTATACATGATTATCCGGCATTGAGCACGTTGTCTGGGAGAACAACAAAAGGGTATTATGCATGTATTTACTGCGACAAGGATCTGTTGTCTCGGGCAATAAGGAATAAGGTATGCTACATTGACATCGTCGATACCTACCAAAGACACATGCATGGCGGAGAAGCTTGGCTTTCGATGGTAAGCGGGAAAACAAAGAAGCGCCACAGAGGTTCACTTTGGGTGAGGTGGTAGAGGAGCTAGATAAGCTGAAAGATGTCAGGCCAGGGAAGCAGATGAAGGAACCTGAAACTAGTGGGAAAAAAGAAAGCGTAATGTTGGTCCAAAGATTTATAGCCGAAAATCTGCATTGTGGAGATTGCCTTACTAGAAACATTTGAAGCTTCCACATAATCTTGATGTGATGCACATAGATAAAAACGTATGTGAAAACATTCTATGCACATTACTCAATGTACCAGGGAAGACCAAGGACACACATAATGCTAGGCTAGATTTGTTCGATATGGGCATCAGGCATCATTTGCACTTACAGGAGAAAGGGAACAACTCAGTCAGTGCTCCACCTGCTCCTTATGTCTTGGGGAAGGATCAAAAAGTCTAGTTTTGCAAGTTTCTGAAAGGTATCAAGTTTCCTGATGGATATGCTGCTAACCTAGCAAGATATATTTGTGAAGATGGATCGAGGGTGCTTGGAAAGCTCAAGACACATTCTTGTCACATACTCCTTCAAAGAATCATCCCTGCTGGACTTAGAGGACTGGTGCCGAAGGATGTGTATGAAGCAATTGCCGAGCTCGAGACCTTTTTTAGGGAGCTGTGCAGTAGAAATCTAAGGATTGATGTTGTTAAATGGCTGAAAGAACAGATTCCATTGATCCTATGCAAGCTTGAGAAAATATTTCCCCTGCACTTGTGTGTACATCTACCTGACGAGGCACTGCTTAGAGGTCCCGTTCAGTATGGATGGATGTACCCAATAGAAAGGCGCCTGGGCACTTTGAAGAATTTTGTAAGGAACAGGGCGAAGCCAGAAGGTTCGATTGCTGAGGCATATGTGGCAAGTGACACCTTGACGTTCTGTTCTAGGTACATGGAGGATATGTACACTAGATTCAACTCTGAGGATGATAGTGGTGGAGAGGTGCCATCGCCTGATGACATCTCTGTTTTCCAGCATGGTGTTACTCTAGTTGGAGGGTGTAGGGTCCAGTACATTGATGATGATGTCATGGATAAGTTAGTTTGGTATGTGCTACATAATTGTGAAGAGGCTGATGAATATAAAGAGTAAGTATGAGTTTTATTACTCTCATATTTATTGAGTTGCAGTATAACTCCAATCTTCAAGTTCTTCGGACTGTGGTTATATTTCAATGCGATTAATACAACCAAGAAGGCAAGGGGAAAGGCCTTCAAGATGACTGACATTTCAAATCCATCAATGTGCATTCATTATGGTTCAAGACCAATCCTTTCATCCTATCATCTCAATCGAAAAAGATATTTTACATACAAGACACATCTTTAGGTAAAGACTGGCGAGCTGTGCAAAAATTTGAACATAGGAATATCTATGATGTGGCTGAAAAAGAAGAGGCCAGTCTTGAAGTGCATCAGGATGATTACCATTCAGATACTGAGCATGTGGTGCAAGAAGGTGATGATAACGTGCCATTGCATAGTATTCTAGGTGGGGAAGCCACTATAATAGAAGGCAATTTACAAGAATTCATAAGAAACAAGAGGCAAGCTGCAATTATTGATGAAGGTAGCGAGGATGAGGAGGATGACACAGTATTGCGGTACTATAGTGATGATGGCAATGTTAATAATGATGATATGTCCCCAGATTCAGAAGATGAAGATTTCTAGTATTTGTAAAGTTGTGTTATTTCCTAGTTTGAATAGTTGAGATCATTTAAACTATTTGTATGTCAATCCATATATAGTAAGTAAAATCAGATTGTTTCCAGGACAATTTCAAAGTAGTTGGTTCCCAGGAAAGATAATATCATATATAATTAAAAGTCCACTACTATGCCACCACATAGGTTCATTGCACTGCCCATATCTAATTACATGCAAAAGCAACCATATAGGTTCATCCTTGACAAGCATGCAGTTCTACTAGTTTCTTCACATGCCCATAGAGATTAGCCAAACTTTCAAAAGATTAGAGTCAGCAGTAGCTTTGACATGCAACCATCACTCTTCGGGAATGCACTTCGTCGTCTTCTTTGCCTTGTCAGCAGCAGCTTTGAGAGCAGCCTTGAGTCTGGTGTACCTGTTCTTCTCCCTATTGAGCTGAACCTCCGGCAGCATCATGTTCTCCTGTGAAGTCCCCAGCTCCTTCTGTAACTCCCAGAAGTCCAACTGTTATGAAAATGAGCACTGATAAGGCCTAAATGATCTCAAATCAGATTATCTCAAAACCGTCAACAGTAGTAAACTCACCTTCTTCTCCTTCCCTTTCAGTTGCTGCACAGGGTTCACATAAGTTTCCCCACTTGATTCTTCAGTTGTAGACTCAGCAGTGCCAGCACAACTAGAAGCGCTCACTAAGTACCGGGTTTTCATGCAGACCTTCTTCCTGCGGCGCTCGCTGACTCTCAGAGCACGCTCTGCGGCCTTGGTGGGGAGCCCCCCCGCTTGCGGTGGCCTGAAAATTAAGTGAATCACAATTCATTTGCACAAGTGCTGACGAATAAATGCCAATTTAGTTATGCCAGTTTCAGTGTGAAGATTAAACTACACATATATAGACAGTGAGTACTCCAACTAAAAAAGATTTAAAGAATCCAGTAAAAATTAAAATATATGCCATATATAGTCACTGAGTAGTTCAACTAAAAAAATTTAAAGATATGTCATTTATAGTCACTGAGTAGTTCAACTTAAGAAATTAAAAATATGCCATATATAGTCACTGAGTACTTGTACTAAGTAAAAATACCAGTTTCAACAGCACATATGCCAGTTTGAATTCATAAAAGCATAACAACAAAGTTCAGTTCTGTTAGTGTGTACATGAACTTAAAAAAATTTCCAACATCATCTGATTATCATGTATATTAGATTAACCAAAATAGAGTAACTAAGAAACTAGGAATATCATTCAAAAGTAAAAAACATGGATTTAACTTGAGCACGATTAATTTGAAGGGTTCTACATCATCAGAAACCCTGCTGCATCTCAACAATATCAAACCCTAACCTAAAAATTACGGAAAATCATCAGAGTTATTTGTTCAGCATTTAGAGTAAAAACTAGTGGACATCATCTGATTGAAATTAAGTGAACCATCAACATGAATAGTGAAATCGAACCTTAGGTTTTCCAGGTGTCAATGTCAAGCTGCCGGCGTGAGTGCGATTGGGGGTGACCCTCTCGAACCCTGGCGGGACGTCTGGGATGCTTCCCCCCACGCCGGCGGAGGCGGCAGAGGGCCGGCGCAGCACCACACCGTCGGGAGCCCGGGTGAACCTCCCGGTCGCTGGGTCCCACTTCTTGTTGCTCGCGCGGGCTAACTGCTCGCGGTTCTTGATCCCCTTCGTCATCTCCCCCCCCACCGGCGACTGCGGCAGCGCGAAGGGACCGAGGTGGTGGTGATGGTGCACGCAGTGGAGGAAGCGGAGGCGACGAGGTGAGTGACGATTTTGGGGACGATCCGGGGGAAACCGCTTTATGCATTTGGGGTGAAACGCGGCTCTTTGAAATATTAAATACAATTGATGACACAATAGAAATGAACTCCCCTAGTTAGCCTAGTGGAAACTTGCCCTGCCTCTAGTGCCACAGCTCCCAGGTTCAAATCCTTTGGGAGCCGTCTTTTTTTGTTGTTTTTTCTTTTTTCCTCCTTTTTATATTTATTTTGTATTTCATTTATATTGAACTTTTTAGTGCGTGATTTTTTTAAATAATTCATACAAATATTAGAATGTAAAACAAAAGTGGATGTGCACGTACTCACTTTTGCAAACATGTGTCACCACGACCTATGTGCCTATGTGAGAGATCTCACCACATGTGAGGTATGTGCATGACTGTTAACATCAAAAATTGGTACAGGAAGGAGGCTGATTTGTGGGCCGAACTTGGTAACAAATTCCGTTCGGCAGGGAAGGATCTCTTCAGAGGATTCGGTAAAGATGCCTGCGGTCGGCTGTATGTCTTCGTTCGGCAAAAGGACTGTTTGCGTTGGATTCGTGGAATCGCGTGGTGACGTGGCCCGAACGGAAGGAAGGGACGAATGGATGGATAGGCATTTGCACTTGGGCATTAATTTAGATATTAAATATTGCGCTCGTAGTCCACCAGGAGTCATGTTAGGACAGGGTATAAATATGAACCCTGAATGTATGTAATGGTAATCGAACATTCTCATAACAAACCGGCTTTACGCCAAACTTTCGAGTCCTCTAGTTGTGTCGTCGAGTTCTTCGAGAGGGTTCATCGATCCGTCGACCTCCGTAACTACCGGCAACCTTGTATCATGTCTAGTATTATGCGGTGGATTTAGATCGTGATGCACGTAGTCTCGTTACCATGCTTAGTATCATGAGGTGGATTTAAGCTTGGTTCAAGAAGGTTTCTTGTTAGATCATGAGTCATGTGGTAGGCTAAGATCTAGCTTGAGGCTAGTTATCGGCTCTATTAGATTTGGCAAGATCTAATAGATTCATTAAGTTACCCCGTGTTGCTTCGAATTTTGCTTTATGTTTAATTCATGTAACACTCTTTTGCCCAATTTACATTGGTTAGGATCGGCTTTATCTTGTTTTGCGATCCTTATGTTGCATGTTCAAACTCTAAACCCGACGTGGCACATGAATCACGTGTTCTTCAATAGCCGAACCCGAATCAATCTAGATTGTCACGTGTTGTGGGTTCAAGTGTGTCAATCTTGTTTAGATCTTGACAAAACCGGGTATCATGCGGTAGATGCAGGTTTTTGGGTTGTTTTAGAGCTAATCATCTAGTGGATTAGATTTCGATTCAATCTGATAGATCTATCATCGTTGACCATGATTGTTCCTTCTCCACGGAACCCGATTCGGCTGTACAGCCGTATTCGGCAATCTTCTCACATGTGAAACGTGTTCATGACTTTTACTTTAAACAATGTATGCTTTTAGCTTTCCATGTTTAGATTGTGTCATGCGGTGGATTAAAATTTTCATGGATGGTGGTGCGATCTTAAACAAGTTGTATCATGCGGTGGATTAATTTCGTTTGATTTCGTCCTTGACGGGTCTTCAAGGTGTCTAGACATGCGGTAGACTAGCGCTTTGGGCCTATGCGTACTTGTTTATTGGGAGTTCATGATCATGCTTTCACGTTTGTTTATTTAATATGTTCTTGATAATTGGTTTTGGATATATGTTTTATGTTGCTTATTCAAAGATCGGTCTATCATCATGCTTACGTCATGTGTTTGGCTATATCTTGTTTTCATGTTTTAAAGCTCCCGAACGATATTCAATCTGTTGACAGATAGCTTCTCATAGCTATATGTCTTCTTACATCGATTTCTAGCCGCAAATATGGAACTGTCTGGTACTACCCGGCAAGTTCCAAGCTTTGGTATTTAACTGCTTTATCCTTTGTTAATTTCAGGAAAATTGACTGGCACGCTTTGGAATCTGCTCGTGTGTTAAGCCAGCTTTGTTCGGCTTGCTGTGTGCTTGGCGCGGGGTGCAGATTTTGCGTCAACACACTTTTTGGCACGCCTGGTGGGACACTTTCCATCTGATTCAAGATGCCTGACATTCACGACGTCATGGATGTTGCTTTTGATGAGCTGACTTCAGAACAGCAAGTGCAACTCAAGGATGCCATTGACCAATTCCAACAGAAATGCTTGATGTCATTTGGCAAGAACAGGAGCGGGGTCCCGTACCTCAAATCTGACATGCCAAGGGTTCTGTTGCCAGGGGAGCCTGATTCTACGTCTTTTCAGGAGAAACGAGAGGCCTTGGAAGCTTTTCGGGAGACCATAGAGACTGTGATGATCAAGCATCACACTGCTTTCCTGGATATGTTCAAGCAGATGATGATTGGGGTCTTTGGCCCAGGCATGGAAAGGACGCTTAGTCATGTGTCTCCTTAGATGTCTGCTGGGGAGATTGGAGAAACTAGTACAGCTCAACCGGTCCAAAACGCGGGTGCTCAGCCGCCTTTGGGAGGCCAACCAATCCAGCCAGGTGCATGAACTCAAGCTCAGCCGCCTCCGCAAAGCTTGGGAAGTCAAGATCAGCCGCCTTTACAGAACAATGGAGGTCACCCAGTCCAGCAACCAAACCCGTACCAGGCAAATAGGCCTACATATGGAGATCTGGCATTTGGTCCATCTGGAGTACCACCTAACTCTACTTACAAGATAGCCCCGGCCAGTAACAGGCTGCAGAAGAATATGTATGGTGGGGGATATTCAGAAGTCATGGACTATGGTGCCATTGACGCGTTTCCAAACCCTGGATATGGAACAGCTGCAGGAATGCAAGATGCTAATGATGATATCTTGGTGCAGAAAATGGCCGATGTTTTGCAAAATCAATTTGGCCTCAAACCTAAGATGCAGGGACCAGCTTACACGCCTCCTTTCCTAGAGTGGTACCACAGGGTGATCTTGCCACCAAGGGTGAAGCCTCCTACAGAGTTCACAAAATTCTCTGGGCAAGATGATACAAGTACTGTGGAGCACATTACCTGATACTTGATTGTTGACGGTTAATAATTGTATCAAAGTTCATTCGCGACTCGCAAGCGTACAAGTCTCCCGTCGTAGTCAAGGGACCCTTCTTCCCTCGAGTGGTGAACCCAAGGTATCGAATCCGTGGAACAAATGTGTGACGCAAGACTTAATCTATTAACACCAAATAACCGCAATCTTCAATAAAGAACCTAATGCATCTAAGTAAAAGACACAAAACGAATCTAATCTACTAAAGACCGGAGAAAACAAAGTAAGATTGGGTAGATAAACCGATCTAGAGGGATCGGGGTAAGCCTTTTGTTGAAGTTCCAAGCAAGAGAAGAAGTAGCAAATCGAATCTTAATAAAAGCCTCTTTAAATCGTGGTTTCCCGTCCAAATCCGAAAACATCCGCCTTTCGAGACCCCCGTTCGTCACAACGTATCCCTATTCATGCGGGGAGCTTAGGGCGAGTCAAAAGACAAGTCGAGATTCTTTCGGAAGATCCGGCGTGTACCTCTAGCCACCGCGGCTACAAGAACACCCTATGTCAAGCAAAGCCGATCGAAAAACGAAATCTTCGAGGAAACACTTGATCGCTAGGAAAAGATTCAACTTGATAATTCAACTATAACAATGATGCATACACAAGATCACCACCGGATCCTTCCTTGATCTTGCTTCTAGCTCCGGAACTCCGACGTGGTCTTCCGTGCAAGGTTCCCACATCGGCTAGGGGAACCCTAGTCAACTAGCTCGACCCTCTCCTCTCCTAGATGGTGTCCCTCTCTTCTCTCGCTTCTCGGCGGCCGAAGACGAAATCTTCTCTCCGTGGCTCTCGGTCGGGGGACTATAAATAGGCCGATTGGCGGCTAGGGCAAAGGACGACGATTTGGGCCCAAAATGGGCTCGGGTCGACCGGACCGGGCCGGCCGGCCTGGGCCCATTTAGGCCCGGCCCCGTGGGCTCCTTTGCCCGAGGTCGGTTCCCTTGCTTCCCGGATGCTTCCCCCTTCGCATGTAGGTCCATGTCGTCGGTTTCTCTCCGAATTGGACTCAACTCCTTGTCTTGCAAGATTCAAGCACTTTTCCGGTCGGGTCCCCGGAGTTTGTCGTCTTCTCGGATCAAGTCCCCGGCTTCTTGGAGTTAATTTTCCTTCATTGCATGACTTGTTCGGACTTCAAGGTCTTGTCATGAGGTGCTTGATGAACTTATCCCGAAAGTCTTGCATTCAACACTAAATCCCTGCATAAACATTAAACTCCAAAACCGACATGCACACGTGAACTTGTTATACCACGGGGGTTAGTACCAATGGATAAGGTATAAAACTCATGTCAACACCGAAGGTAAACTCATGGCTAGGTTGACGGATTTTCACCGTCAACATCTCCCCCATGCTTAAACCTTGCTCGTCCTCGAGTAAGCCTTCGATGGATATCATCATTGCTAAACAATGTTTAAACTTTGCACTTGATTACACATGAGAAAACATAATGCTCTCAAAATTTTAATTCATTGAAGTTCCATAATGTGCTAGCCTTCATCTCTACGGAGGGTAGATTCTCATTAAGCTTATCCCACAAGTATTAACATGCTCACAAAGTTTCAAATAGATCTCGAAATTTTTGAAATAAAGAGCGAGATAAAGAAAAGCTAAACCAAATTCACAAATTTAAATCATCTCATGCATTGCTCATGAACTCTCATCTCACTTGTCTCTCAAGCCTATATATTCTACTCCTTTCCTTCTCATATATATGTGGTAGGCTTTATATGGAGCTTTGGGAAAGTTTAGTCATAACAAGATTTTATAAATGAGGTGTTGTCAAAACAAGACAAGCTTCTCATGGTCTTACCGAGACTCGTCAAAAAGGTCATTGGAAAATAATGTTGAATCAAGGAGGGGAAAGAGAAAAATACACACACTTTCGGATGAGTGGACATGTGCAAATGGCAAAGAGTGATCCCGAGGCACAAAGAAAGTCCTCGTTATCGGATTGCACATGGTTGGAAAATGAGAATGGATCTTTTTAACTTGAAGCCTTGAATGCACTTTTAGAGAGCTTAGGGAATTTACTTTACGCACATTTTTTTTCTTTCTCATATTTCTCATTCTTTTCTTTCTTTCATTCATTCATTTTTTTCCTCGTCATATATTCAGCCCATGACTTCCACAATGAAGTTTTGATTTTTTATACCTTGAAAGTCATGAGTATCACTTGGATTTTTTTCTTTCATCATTTTTTTTAAATATTCCCCTTTGAACTCTAAAACTGCACCGTACCTACCTACTCCCCCATGCTTAGACGTTGCTCGTCCTCGAGCAAAGAGGCGAAAAATAAGGTAGGTACCGGAATATTTTTCCTAGGAGAGATACTTGAAATCTTCAACGTTGGCACCGTCTTGCGATCTTCCTTGAATTGATGATCCATTCTCAACGATAGGTTGTGGTCAAGGAGGTAATCACAAAAAATGATATTTTGGTTTAAGGGTGGATATCCGGCGAAGTTTGTGAGATCTCCGATGCGGGGATACACAATGCACGGATAAGAGGCTAGCAAAAAGATAGATACGCAAAAACGTAATGACCAGCTTCTTAGTCTCGGGCCAGAGAAATCATGGCCTGCAATAACGCACTCAAAAATAAATCTTGTACACTAAGGTTTATGCACTCAAATATATATAAGGCTTTGGATAGGTTGAGCAACACACAAGCGATATTTGTGACAAGGTTAGCGATATTTTTGAGCATAGAAGACATCTTTAATCTATTCAAAACTTGAGAGCACATAAAACACTATGGGTCTTTATTTTAATCATAACCTCCGCTGAAAATTAAGCTAGCATTTAAATAAATTCAGATCTGTATTTTTAAGAGAGCACTAGCTTAAACATGCATAAATCAATTACAAAGATGAACAAAGCTGCAATTTTAATCATATATCATCATGGCACGAATTTTGTAACTTTTCCAATGATAAAATCAAGGTGGTGTCTTTATTAATGATGACATCAACTTGAAATACATACTGAAAATAAACAAACATGCTTGCTGAAATTTAAATAAAAAACAGAAAATACTACGCAAACATACATAAGCAAAAGCTGAAAATTACGAGAGAAAAAGAAAAGAAAAGAAAACTAAAGTTCCTAAGCCTTCTAGTCCTCCGCCGGTGTTGATGTTGATAGTCTTGATAATAATACCCTTGCTCATAATATGGTTGGACGCTTCCTCCGTCGAATTGATTTGGCTCCACAAGGTGAAGGCGTCCAAGTTCAAAGGCAATATTTGCGTTGCCTTCACCGAGTTGGGCTGCGTTAGATTGGATGGCTGCGATGTTTTGAGCATTTCTTGCAGCATACCCTCCAATAATGGCCATGCTTTGTTGTGGTTGGGGATGATGAGCGTAGGACTCCGCGAAGTTAGCGTTGGGCACAACATAATTTTGTGGGGGTACCGGTGCACCACCCCCCCCCATGCTTGTTGTTGTGACCCTCCATAATAACTTGGCGGAGGAGGAACTCCGCCGAATGGTTGCACATTGGGTTGTGCTCCACTCGCTTGTGCGGAGGATGTTCCCTCCTCTATGATTCTTCCTCTTTTGTTCTTCCTTGCAGGGACAAGTAGCCCCTCTTCCAACCAATCTTCCCTTCCTTCGGTGAAAACCCTAAGCCTCTCATTCGGAAGGGGTAGGTTCACTATGGCCAACCGATAACCTCCTCTCTCATCTCCACTAATGTACTTGCCTTGCCGCAAGTACTCAAAACCGAGAGAGGTACCACGCAAAAGGTGAGCGGGGTTTCTTGCGATCCCCGGCCGCAAGGAAAAGGCCAACATGGAGAGGTAACACCCCGAACCAATATTACCCGCCCCCGATGTTGCTTCACAACACCAACGGTTGATCATGAGGTAAGAGGGGTCTATTGGCTGCCTGGCAATTAAAGCCGAGTATAGCCAATTCAACTCCGTGTCGGTCACCTTTGTTTCCTTCATCCTCCCCAATACCCTCTTGCACATCCAAGAGTGAAATATCCGGATAATGGGGTTGCGGATGCAATTGCGTTGTTGATGGGCTTCTCCGGAGATCATGTTCCAAAATCCCGCCAACATGCCGGGTGGCACGTCAACTTTCTCCGAGCTCCCTTGTGGAATCCAAGCGGCTCCCTACGTGCTCGTAGGGAACCACTTGCTCGATTCCCTCCAACCGGAATGACAAGCTTTGCACCCCATCATCATCAACGATGGGTGCAATAGTCATCAAAATTTCCAAGGCGTAACCCAAATGGGTGTCCACCGATATTCCGTTGGAGAACCGCACCCAACCGAGGTGCCCCAACATATAGTATATGTCGGTGCAAAAACCCAAGGTGTAGAGTGCTTGGTCGTCGAACTCGACGTTTGGCACAAGCCTCTTCTCAAGATTGGCGAGCCTCTCCTCCTCCGCCGCCGACAAGATGATGAAACCGTACGAAGATTGTGTCGGGGTGTAAGGAGGTGGTGCGGTTGAGCGAGTCGATCGTCGTGGTGGCGCGGGCTGCTCCTCCGTGTGCCCACGAGGTTCGGTGAACCTCATGGAAGTGCTTCTCGCAGCCCTCATACCACCAAGGAGGAGAGCGTCGTTCCTCCTCGGTGGTGCCGTGTCCGTCTCCATGCTCCGGGAGACTCGGAAACCGAGTGCCTCCTCGAAGACGTGGTTGATGACGGCTTGGACGACGACGAACTCTTCTTCTTGGAGAAGAGACTTGTGGTCTTCTTCCACATGGTTGCTGCACTCTTTCTTCACCTAAAATTCCGGGTTGCAACCGGTAAACTAGGCACTTAAACTCTTTGCTTCGGATGTGGACTTTGAGTGGATTAAGGATGTGGATTTTTCTTGAGCTATCAAGCTTGGGATGGTTGGCTAAGTCTACGGAGGTTCGAGCACACAAACTTGAACACACAAACAAGGGAAGGAGAGGGAAGCTTGCTCGCGAAAAACGGGCGCCGGGGGGTTCCTTATATAGGGCAAGCCGGCCGGCACCGGGCCGGCCGGCCCGGGGCTCCTCCGGCTCCTCCTCGGCGCGTCTTTCTCCCGGCACGATCATTTCGCCTCTCGCAACTTTCCCCGCCCGCGTGCTCCACGAGTTGCACCGCCCAAACGCTCTCGTCCACTCTTTTTCTTGAATTATTGGTCCTCCCACTTGATGTTCCATGCTTTGGGTCATGTCCATGCTCCCTAGCTCCACTTGCTTCACATGCCACCATGAAAATCCTGCAAAGTTGATGCTTGCTGCCCACCATGCTTGTCCTTTGCATGTGGAATTGGTGAAAGTTGATAAAAGGGAATCCAATGGTGCATGCATGATTAATTCAAACTAATTGCCTCCATTTAGGTGTGTTTAAGGTTAAGCACTCCTCTAATTCGAAATTTAAAATATTTTTCAGAGCCATGCAAGAGCTCAAACATAATTTTAGAGAAGTTTTTAAACCATTAAAAACAAATGTAAGTCGAAAATATTTTTCGACTACGTCGATTTCGGTCTCACCGGTAAAGTTTGCTTTCATCGGTTGAGAGCGAACGTTTTCCCGGCTTGATCATGGGGGCATAGGTTTAGGTTCTAATTTTGGCTAAATAAGAAAGATTTTGAATAAAACAAAATTAGAATGGGCTTAGAAAAATTCTAATCCTAGAGAAACCAAGGAATAAGATTTTTAAAACCAACCAAAAGCTTTGATTTCTAGGTTCACGCGAGTCCTACCACGTGCTGAATTTTTATAACACTTGAATATAAATCGTGGCTCTACTCGTGTGGTTTTAGCATGAAAAATAAGCCAACCTCAGCACCATAATGAGGGTGAAAGGTTGAGTTAAGGTTCTGAAATTATTTGGTTGAGGGGTTTCTCGAAAAGAAAAGAATCAAACAAGCACATAGAAGGGTTCATGCAAAGGGTTTATGATAAAGCAAACATTCAATCAAGAATTATGTCTCTAATATTGTTCAACCACTTCTAAGTCTAATGTCTTTGCATAGTAAAACTCAAAAACTAAATTATTAAAAATACTAGAAAAACCTGGAATCGGGTTGTCCTCCCGTAGCTTATTCTTGACTCGACTTGACGAAACGGGTTGCCTCCCGCCTAGCGCTTCGTTTATAGTCTATAGCTAGACTTCTTCACTTGATTACTCCGGATCAACGCTCTTTGCGGGCGTTGCAATCTTGGGTACCCACTTCCGCACCATCTTGGGCGCGGGCTTGTCTTCCGGCTTAGTTGGCTTAGTCATTTTTTTGTCTTCACGGCGGCTTCTCTTCCTTTGTCTTGGCGCATGCAACACCTTCTTTGATTTTCGTTACGTTCATTTTTTTCGGCTCCTTCTTCTTTTTCAGCGCCTCCGTTTGTTTTGGTTCTCCCTTCACTCCAATCATGTTGCATGCCTCAATCCTTGGACGGAACTTGAAGGAACTCCTTTCTCCGTTGATATCGAACATGATCTCCCCCTTGCCAACATCAATAGTTGCTCCCACGGTCTTGAGGAACGGCCTCCCTAGGATGAGCGGCGGCTTCTCCCTCTCTCCCATCTCGAGCACAACGAAGTCGACGGGGATGAAGTGGTGTCCAATCTTCACGGGTACATCTTCAGCAATGCCCAAGGGATAGCGAATGGAGTTGTCTCCCAACTCCAAACATATTCCCGTAGGCTCCATCGGTAGGCGTAGCTTCTCGAACACATCCCTCGGCATGACACTCACACTAGCTCCAAGGTCGCATAACGCCTTCTCGAAGTTGAAAGAACCAACTGAACATGGAATTGTAGGGCACCGGGGTCTTTTTGCTTCTCTAGCCCATAAGCAATAGCCGCACTACACTCCTCGGACATCTTGACATGATCTACCCCGAGTGTTGCTATCTCATATTTATTTGCAAGTATGTCTTTAAAGTAACGAGAATATGTAGGTACTTGTAGGGCATTTAGTAATGGCATGTTGATGCTCGGTCTACGCACAACTTCCACAAACTTCTCAAAGTGGTTGTCAAGTTTACCTCGGAAGTAGCGTGGCTTGAGTTGCGGTATCCTCGTGTCATCCTCCGGCATCTCGAATTCGGGTTCCTCGGTGACGATCCCCGTAACCTTCTCTTTAGCGCTCCTTCCACCTCGGGGGACGGTTTAAGCTTCCTTGCTCCCGCGGAACGTTCCGGATCTTCGGTCTCCTTCCCCGAACGTGTTTGAATGGCCTTCGCCGATTCGGGACATTTGGGTTGTCCCGGAAGCTTCCCTTCATCATTAGTGAGGCGCCCCCGCAAGTTGTCCAACTTGCGTCTCGAGCATCTTCATCATGTTGAGCACTTGATGATTGGAACTTCCGACCTCCGTCACCTTGCTATCGATGTTCTCCAACACCTTGTCTATGGTCTTGAACTTGGTGACGGTGTCATTGTTGATCTTAGCTTGCTCATCCATGAACTCCTTCAATTGTATCCGAAGTGGAATCGCGTTAGGAATAGATGAGCTTGCATTAAATTGAGGCCTACCTTGCCCGTAGCGAAGTTCGGCAATTCTCCCTTCCTCATGTAGTCGAGCACTTTGGCTTCCTCCGGACAATCTTTGCGGACATGGCCATACTCTCCACATTCTTCGCATGTGGACCTTGCTTCGGCGGCCTTCAAGTCTTGAGCCTCTTTCTTTTCTATCTCCATCTTCTCCAACCTCCTCATGAGCGAGTCGATCTTGCCTTCAAGTATGTCTTCCTTCTCCACTTGCAAGACTCCTTTGACGTTCCCCATGGGTTGAGCAGGGTGTAGGCGCCCGGATGACGCCCACGTGTCGTTATCCGCGACCTTCTTGAATAGCGTGAAAGATTCCGTCGGTGTAAGCTCGATGATAGATCCTCCCGCCGATGCATCGATGATCGTCCTTGACGCCATGGTGAGTCCTTGATAGAACTTTTGCACGAGGTCTTCTTTCGGGAACTTGTGATGTGGAACCGCCCGGGTGTACTCGTTGAAGCGCTCGAATGCCTCCGAGATAGTTTCTGTAGGATATTGAACAAAGGTGGCAATCTTATTACGCAAGCTTTGAGTTTTACCCGGTGAGTAGTATTCCTTCATGAAAGCCTTCATCAACGTGTTCCAATTTTGCACCGTCTCCGCCGGTTGAGAGTGGAACCATTGCAAAGCCTTCCCGAGTAGTGAAAACGGAAAAAGCCTTGCCCTCATTTGATCTTGAGTCACCCCATCCATGTTGAAAGTCTGACATAGTTGAATGAATGCTTGGAGGTGAAGGTTCGGATCCTTTTTGCCGGTGAAGGGTGAATGTTGCACCATGCGGATTGTTGAGGTCTTGATCTCGAACGGTCTTCCGATCTCCTCGAGGTTCAAGATTGGTAGGTTGATGATGTCTGGGGTGCATAGCTCCCCAATCTTGCGTTCTTCCGGTAGTTGGTCACCCATTGGTGGACGTCGGTTCTCCCGCGGACTTTGAGGTGGTGAATTCTCCCGGAGATTCCTGCGATCCTTTGTCTTCCGACTCCGAATCTACAAAATCCAGCTTTTTAGCTTGATGTGCTTCGCGTCTCCTTAGCCTCGTAAAGTTTTTCCGGATCATCCACAAAATTATTGGGTTTGTTGGAGAGGTAGCCGTCCATCTCCCGTTAGGGTTAGCAATAAACAAAGTATGCAAAAAAAAACTAGGAAACAAAAAAAATCTATAAAGACTAGAGTTAGACAAACTAGATTAGATGTATTTTGAGGATGATCAAAATTTAGTAGATGCAAAAATAAAACAAAATCAGTACTGAAAATTACAAAAAAAAGCAATAAAAAATCAAATCTTGATCACTTGTTCCCCGGCAACGGCGCCAGAAAAAGGGGCTTGTTGACGGTTAATAATTGTATCAAAGTTCGTTCGCGACTCGCAAGCGTACAAGTCTCCCGTCGTAGTCAAGGGACCCTTCTTCCCTCGAGTGGTGAACCCAAGTTATCGAATCCGTGGAACAAATGTGTGACGCAAGACTTAATCTATTAAAGCCAAATAACCGCAATCTTCAATAAAGAACCTAATGCATCTAAGTAAAAGACACAAAACGAATCTAATCTACTAAAGACCGGAGAAAACAAAGTAAGATTGGCTAGATAAACCGATCTAGAGGGATCGGGGTAAGCCTTTTGTTGAAGTTCCAAGCAAGAGAAGAAGTAGCAAATCGAATCTTAATAAAAGCCTCTTTAAATCGTGGTTTCCCGTCCAAATCCGAAAACATCCGCCTTTCGAGACCCCCGTTCTGTCACAACGTATCCCTATTCATGCGGGGAGCTTAGGGCGAGTCAAAAGACAAGTCGAGATTCTTTCGGAAGATCCGGCGTGTACCTCTAGCCACCGCGGCTACAAGAACACCCTATGTAATCTATCTCGAGAATAGAATTGAAATAAGCAAAGCCGATCGAAAAACGAAATCTTCGAGGAAACACTTGATCGCTAGGAAAAGATTCAACTTGATAATTCAACTATAACAATGATACATACACAAGATCACCACCGGGATCCTTCCTTGATCTTGCTTCTAGCTCCGGAACTCCGACGTGGTCTTCCGTGCAAGGTTCCCACGTCGGCTAGGGGAACCCTAGTCAACTAGCTCGACCCTCTCCT
The DNA here is from genome assembly GCA_947561735.1 of Cenchrus americanus. Lineage (NCBI taxonomy): Eukaryota > Viridiplantae > Streptophyta > Magnoliopsida > Poales > Poaceae > Cenchrus > Cenchrus americanus. The sequence goes on from OX387240.1 coordinate 82,206,837, forward strand.
CTCCTAGATGGTGTCCCTCTCTTCTCTCGCTTCTCGGCGGCCGAAGACGAAATCTTCTCTCCGTGGCAATCGGTCGGGGGACTATAAATAGCCCGATTGGCGACTAGGGCAAAGGACGACGGATTTGGGCCCAAAATGGGCTCAGGGCCGACCGGACCGGGCCGGCCGGCCCGGGCCCATTTAGGCCCGGCCCCGTGGGCTCCTTTGCCCGAGGTCGGTTCCCTTGCTTCTCGGATGCTTCCCCCTTCGCATGTAGGTCCATGTCGTCGGTTTCTCTCCGAATTGGACTCAACTCCTTGTCTTGCAAGATTCGGCACTTTTCCGGTCACGTCCCCGGAGTTTGTCGTCTTCTCGGATCAAGTCCCCGGCTTCTTGGAGTTAATTTTCCTTCATTGCATGACTTGTTCGGGACTTCAAGGTCTTGTCATGAGGTGCTTGATGAACTTATCCCGAAAGTCTTGCATTCAACACTAAATCCCCGCATAAACATTAAACTCCAAAACCGACATGCACACGTGAACTTGTTATACCACGGGGGTTAGTACCAATGGATAAGGTATAAAACTCATGCCAACACCGAAGGTAAACTCATGGCTAGGTTGACGGATTTTCACCGTCAACATTGATGCAACTTGGGGAGGCCTCAGCTGATGAGGCATTCAGGGTTAGATACTTCCCCTTGTCGTTAACAGGCCCAGCTTTTACATGGTTTTCTTTTTTGCCTCCTCAATCAATCGGTACTTGGAAAGACTTGGAGCAGAAGTTTCATGCTCATTACTTCAGTGGCAGTACCGAAAAGAAGCTAATTGATCTGGCTACCTTGAGACAGAGACACAGTGAAATACCTCTGGAATTTCTCAGAAGGTTTAGAGAGGTCAAGGGCATGTGCTTCTCTTTGAGTTTGCCAGATGATCAGTTGGCTGACATGGCTGTTGCAGGTATGCTGCCGACTATTCGGGATAAGCTGTTTGGCATGGAGTTTGAAAACCTTGGTCAGCTATCTCAAAGGTTGTCATTGATGAGCAATCAAGCTTATGGATTCAAAAAGGACTCCAGATTTGCCAAGCATAATGACATAGCTGATATCTATAACCAGTTCCTCGAAAAAGCTGATCAAGTGGAAGAATTCGATGATGATGAGGAAGTGGCAGCAGCTGAGATCATGTGGGGCAAGGAACCACTCACTGTGAACCAAAGATGGGTTAGGCAGGCCAAGGGAACTTATGATTTTGATGTGACCAAGGCCGACAAGCTCTTTGAGTTCCTGGTGAAGGAAGGTCGAATCAAGTTACCTGAAGGGCATACTATGCTTCGGCCCGATGGAGTTAAAGAGAAACGTTACTGTGGATTTCATGATAGAAACTCTCACTCCATTAATGACTGCAGGGTCTTCAGGATGAGGATCCAGAAGGCTATCCAGGAGGGTCACTTAAAATTTGACAACAAGATGAAGCTGGATATCCACCCTTTCCCTCAGAATATGATTGGATTTGCTGTTAACATGGTGACTGCTGAGGAGAAAGGGAAGGTGAAGGTCCTGACTTCAGCGCGGGCAAGACAAGATGTGTCAGTTGACGCCACTCGATAGATAACAGTGGAGCAGGTCCACAAAGAAGTGCCTCGCGTCTTAAGAAGCCAAGTTGAAGTTGGGGAATCCTCTGGGACCAAGCCCAGAATAACCACGCGGATCCTTCTCAACAAATGGCAGCGCCAACAAGAGAAAGAGTGCTACCAAAAATGGAGATACAAGGAGGAGAAGCGGAGGTTCGAGGAAGAAGCGCACAGGAGGCAACTAGAAGAGCATGCACGGGAGCATGAACATGCACATTGGGGATGCGCATTCTTCAGGCATTGCTGGAATGAGGGCTTGAAACTTCCTACACTGAACGATTGCCCTGAGTGCAGCGACAAGTACATTGAATATAGGCAGGGAGCTATCAATCGCCGATTCGTTCACGAAAGAATTGGGAGAATATATCCTGGTGACGGTCGGCGTGAAAAAATAAATGATGTTAATGATCACCCAAGAAAGAGATATGCTTATCAGGAATGGGTTGACCATGAAGAACAAGAGCGCGAGTACGTCTGGCAAAAAGGACAGTGGTGCCCACCTGGCTTGAGTAAGAGCCAAAAAAGAAGAGTTCAACGCTTGAGGAATCAGGAGTTGAAGCAAGCAGGGATCAAGAGGAAGCAGGTGTGGCGCCCCAGAGATAAGCCAGATGCACCTGGTCGTTCGGCTCCGGCATGCATGGTATACCTTTTGCCGAATGAGTTTATGGCTCCCGCTAACCAAGTTGTGCAGGATGAGGCTTCGCCAGACGAAGATGAGCAACTTGGGGGGTTGATGGCACAACTGGTGTTGGCTAAGCAGGCTACCTTTGACAAACCGGCCAAGAATCGACACATGAGGCCGCCGTACTTAAGAGGATACGTCAATGGCAAGCCATTGACCAAGATGTTTGTTGATGGTGGAGCTGCAGTCAACGTGATGCCATACACCACCTTCAGGAAGCTTGGCATGGGCCCCGGAGATTTGACGCCAACAAGCATAATTCTGAATGATTTTGCTGGAAATCCTTCAGATACCAAGGGCTGCGTGCACGTGGACTTGATGATCGGGTCCAAGACTTTGCTCACGACCTTCTTTGTCATTGAAGGCAAAGGGGCTTATAGCTTGTTGCTTGGACGAGACTGGATCCATGCTAACTGCTGCATCCCATCTACCATGCACCAACAGCTCGTTCAATGGGTAGATGATGATATAGAAGTGGTCCCAGCTGATGATTCAATAAGCGTGGCCAATGTGGAACCAGCCTTCTGGGAGTATCAAGGCATAGATATCTTCGCAGGCAAGGACTGGGGGAAGGTCGTGTTGAACCAGTCAACAGTGATCAACAGCCGATTCAAGCAGTCGACTCACATAGCAATTTTTAATGGAGAATCCAATAGATGGAACGGATGGAAAGTTGGGACGTGGATTCATGTCGGCTGACAAATTAGAAGAAATTGATATTGGAGATGGTGATAAGCCAAGGCCGACATTTATCAGCGCTAACTTGGATCCAAATTTCAGAGAAGAATTAATCAAGCTATTGAAAGAATATAAAGATTGCTTCGCTTGGGATTATTCGGAGATGCCTGGTTTGGACCGTTCTATTGTTGAGCATCGGTTGCCAATCAAACCTGGTTTCAGACCATATAAGCAACCTCCCCGGAAAATTTACAAGGATGAAGTGTTGGCCGATGTGAAAAAGGAAGTTGAAAGATTAATTAAAGAAAATTTCATTCGGCCATGTAGATATGCAGATTGGATCTCTAACGTCGTCCCTGTTTACAAGAAGAATGGGAAAATGAGGGTTTGCATCGATTTTAGAGATCTAAACAAAGCTACTCCCATGGATGGGTACCCAATGCCCGTTGCTGATTTGTTGGTTGATGCCGCTGTTGGACACAAGGTAATCAGTTTCATGGATGGCAATGCAGGGTACAATCAAATTTTTATGGCAATGGAAGATGTATCGAAGACAGCCTTTAGATGTCCTGGGCACATAGGCCTTTTTGAGTGGATTGTCATGACATTTGGGTTGAAAAACGCTGGTGCAACCTATCAAAGAGCTATGAACTATATTTTTCATGAGTTGATCGGAAAAATTGTTGAGATATACATTGATGACGTTGTGATCAAGTCTTTAGATCATGATGCACATTTGAAGGATGTGAAGAAAACTTTGGAGTGCACTCGAAAGCACGGGTTGAAGATGAATCCAAACAAGTGTGCCTTTGGGGTTTTAGTTGGAGAATTCTTGGGTTTTCTGGTACATGAAGGAGGAATAGAAGTTGGCAAGAAAAGCATGAAAGCTATTGATGAAGTTGTTCCTCCAACTAATCTCAAGGAGTTCCAATCACTGCTTGGCAAGAACAATTTTGTGAGAAGGTTCATTTCAAATTTATCACAGAAGGTTTTGCCTTTTTTTCCGCTGCTAAGGATCAAGAAAGATCAGAAGTTTGTATGGGGTGACGAACAACAAAAGGCTTTCAATGAGATCAAACGGTACATGAAGGAACCACCAGTATTGGTGCCTCCACAGTTGAACAAGCCTTTTAAGTTGTACGTGGCGGCCGATACCCAAACTATTGGATCAGCCCTTATACAAGAATTTGAAGGAATGGAGCGGATAGTAGCATACCTTAGCCGAAAATTACTTGATCCTGAAACCAGGTATTCGGCTGCGGAGAAGCTTTGCCTGTGTGTTTACTATTCATGTACAAAGTTTCAGCACTACTTGTTGAATGCCGAATGTGTTGTATATTCGAAGTTTGATGTAATTAAACATATGTTATCTATGCCAATTTTGAATGGAAGGATTGGCAAATGGATTTTGGCTTTATCTGAGTTTGAGCTTAAGTTGGAATCGGCAAAAGCTATTAAAGGTTAGGTTATTGCCGATTTTATTACCGAACATCGTGATCCATCAATTGATTTGCTTGAAATTACTCCTTGGGCTTTATTCTTTGATGGATCCTCATGTGGCAAAGGTGGCGGAGTAGGAATCTTACTGATTTCGCCCAGAGGTGAGTTGTTTGAATTTGCTATCCCTATTCAGCCTACTGTCACAAATAATCAAGCAGAATATGAAGCATTGCTTAGAGGGCTTCAATATTTGAAAGAAGCAAAGGCTGTTCTAGTTGAAATATATGGAGACTCAGAGCTGGTTATAAAACAATTGAATGGCCAATATGAATGTAGAAGTGACATCCTGAGGAATTACTACGAAGAATGTAGGGAAATCTCGAAAAGCTTTCAGTTAGTAATTCTACAGCACATTCCTAGAGAACACAATGAAGAGGCAAACAGGTTGGCTCAAAGTGCTTCGGGATACAGAGAAAACCAAGAGGTATTTGCCATGGAAGTGTGTGCTTTCGGGAGTGAATTAGCAGGAGATGATTGGAGAAAAGAGATTGTTGATTATCTGGAAAATCCTTCCCGAAAGGTCTTTAGGAAGCTCAGGTACAAAGCTATAAAATTTGTTCTTCTTGATGGATGTCTATTTTACAAATCATTAGATGGGGTGTTGCTGCAACGCCTGGGTCCAGAAGAAGCAAAGAAAATGATGAGTGAGGTGCACGATGGGCTATGTGGAGCACATCAATCGGCTTATCGTATGAAATGGGTTATCAAGCACACTAGATGTTATTGGCCGACGATATTAGAAGATTGCTTTGAATATTACAAAGGTTGTCAAGATTGTCAGAGGTTTGGGAATATCCAGAGAGTTCCAGCATCAGCTTTGAACCCTATTATCAAGCCATGGTCATTCAGAGGATGGGGTATAGATTTGATTGACCAAATAAATCCACCATCTAGCAAGGGGCATAAGTTTGTGCTTTTGGCAACAGATTATTTCACCAAATGGGTTGAGGCAATTCCATTGAAGAAGGTGACATCAGAGAGTATGATTGAGTTTGTTAAAGAACATATCATTTACAGATTTGGAATTCCTCAGACAATTACAACTGATCAAGGAGCACAATTTGTATCTTTGGAGTTCAGGGAGTTTGCTGAAAGCATGGGGATCAAGTTATTGAATTCTTCTCCTTATTATGCCCAAGCTAATGGTCAAGCAGAGGCTTCTAACAAGATCATGATAAAGATTATTCAAAAGAAGATTGATCAGAAGCCTAAGAGGTGGCATTCGGTTCTTAGTGAGGCTTTATGGGCTTACCGAATGGCTCCTCATGGAGCTACAAAAACATCTCCTTATGAGTAGGTTTATGGGCATCATGCTGTTTTGCCCTGGGAAATACAATCAGATTCAAGGAGAGTGGTTTTGCAAAAGGATTTAAGTTCCAAAGATTACATTAGCTTAATGATGGACGAATTGGAGGATTTGCATATGATTCGTCTTAAGGCCCTGGAAAATATTGAAAGGAACAAAATGCGGGTTGCTAAATATTACAACAAGAAAGTAAAGGTCAAGCAATTTGCAGAAGGAGATTTGGTTTGGAAAGCATTACTGCCGATCGGGACCAAATACAGTGTGTTCGGCAAATGGTCCCCGAATTGGGAGGGCCCTTTTCGAGTAGTCAGATGTACACCTGGTTATGCTTACATATTGAAAACTTTACAAGGAGAGGAGTTTACTGCTGCTATAAATGGTAGATATTTGAAGAAATATTATCCTAGTATTGAAGTTGACCATTGATCACAAGCACTAGGATTACAGGCATTTGATACACAGGAATAGCCGGCGTTCCAGAAAGAAGCCGCCTTTAGAACGAAAAATCCTAAACAGAGGAGCTAGCCAATACTAAGATATATTGTCCTTAGCATAGAAATATTCTACATTGCCAATGTTTCTTGCAGGCTTTTACTTGATGACTCATCTACCTAGAATTACAAGAGGGTGGGAAGCAGAAGGCCTGGAGGAAGAAGCGAAAGTATGCCTCATTCCTTTGATTCTTGTTCTTCCTCTTTAGCTCTTCCCTCTTCAACCATTCCAGGACCACCGTAACAGCAACCTGGAAGCTTCTGGGGTGACCATGACTTGCAGCTTCCATTAGGCTGTCCCAGGAAGCCTTCAAGTTGTTGTATCTTTCAGATACACCTGAAGAAGGGAACAGTTGTTAGGTATGAAGATCTAAACTCAGGCATGGGAGTCAAAATAAGGTGTAGATCTTACCCCATATCAAAGCCTCCAGGCTCATGCGGCGTTCGCGTTCGGCACTGCAACGGGCGGTGATGTCCCGCAGGTTGTGCTCTAGATGCCGAATACGGCGGCGCAACTGATGGTTGATCTTCTGTTCCGGCGTGGCGTTTTCTTCTTCAGTGGAGGAATCGAAGAGGATGTATTCAGGGACCTCCTCAGTTCCCAAGATTTCCTCAGGGAACAAGTCAAGGCTGAACGAACAGAGGGGGATCAACCGTAAGATTGCAAACAAGAGCAAGATAGAAGATTAACAGAGAACTCACTCTTGAATGGTACGCTTCTTGGGTTGATCGCTGCCTTCATTGATGGGTTGTTTTCCTTTGTCCGCCATGGCTTTGGAGTTTTCTTCCTCTGGCAAGGGGAGAGGATGTGAAGTGATGGAGGAGTATGCGAGTGGGTTTGCAGAGTACCTCAGTGGGTTATTTTATTGACTGAGAGGAGCGCATTGGGAGTGATGACTGGTTTGCGTGCGTTAATGGAATACCAAGCGGCAGGGATTCCTATCCGAACGCAAGGGATTTTCACTGAACAGTGTTTTTGATTCCCAAATTGAAGATCTTTTGCGGATTTTTGCACTAAGGGGCAGGAGCTTTTGCGTGTTCGGCTAAGAAAAAGTTCCCGAATTCGTTCAAGGACAGTAAAGTTCGCGTCCGCAAATAGAAAGGGGATCATCACAATTCGAACACAGAAGTTGAAATTTCGTTATTTATTGCCGAAATCTAAACATCCCTAGTACAAACTAATCAAAAAGCCTGTTTAGCACAGACTGGGGATGGATGGTATCGGCAATGGCGTCGCCGTGGCCGTCGAGGCGCTCCAAGATGACCTCGATGTCTCGATGCCCTCTGGTGCGCCACCGTGGAAGCCGCGCGGCTGCGTGGAGTAATCAACGCCGGTGTGCGTCGCCATGGCGGCCAGGCCTAGGGTGGTGCCCAGGCGGACACCATGGAGGGCAACCTCATCAACGCGGTCCTCCACCGCGGCGATGCGGTCGGCCGGTGTGTCTCCGGCGGCGTTCACCTTGTCCGCCAGTTGCTTCACCAGCGTCTTCAGACAGTTGAGCTCGCCGTCGCGGTCTGCAGCATTGCGAAGATGATGGTAGTTAATTCAAGGTTGGGTTAAATTAAAAGGATCAATAAATCTACCATCAATGGTTTCCAACAGCTGCTTGCGCTGGTGCTCCCATTCGAGCTCAGCGATCCCGGCCTTCTTGGAGACCTATTCCAGCTCGCGTTGGGTTTCTTCAAGTTTCGCCTTAAAGCGGAGGGCGTCGCGCTCGCCGTACGGCACGGGAGGGTAGTTGTTCGACTCTGAGGAGTCATCAGGCAAGGCTGGATTCGTACCCGGTGCCGGCGCGGGGTTCCACTGGATGAGCCTGAAGAAACAAAGGGGTCGTCAGAAAACAGAAAGAAATTTAGAAGGAATTGTAAAGGAGTTGATGATCACCACCTCCGACGAGCACCGGCGCGGCTTCCTTCTGCCTCATCGCCGGCGCGGCGCCTGTTGCCACTCTTCGCCATCAAGTTCTTGGGGGTACTAGTTCTGGGGAAGGAAACTTAGATTGATGAAGGCATGGAGGCGAAAGACTTGGTGAAAAGGCTGGGGGCACCCACGGTTTTATTTATGAGAGATGGCAGAGAGATCGTGGCCCTGGATCGTGGTGCATATCCTGAGAAATTTGGAAGGTGGAGAGGTTTCCTTAACCGATTTGCCGTCGGGTCGTTTGGAATTCAAGCTGGGTCATATTCGGTTGACTGGCTCGGCAGGGTTGCGGTCGGATTGCTATTCGGATGTGATACTGTTTGGTTAAGAATTGCCGAATGGTTCGTCTAGAGTTGCGAACAAGGTGAGATGAAAAGGAAAAAGATGTTTATAAAAGACAAAATAGCAAAGGACGATCAATCATTCGGTTACAACTAGCTCAGCGCAGTCAAATGTTCAAATATTTTGCAATTACACTGGAAGTGTTTGATGTTATCTGGTTGATATTCTCCAGCCGTTCCTGATAATCTTTTTGAGTATTGGACAGGGCGGAGAGTTTTCCTCGAGCTGGTTTGATTCAATCATGGCTGCCGATGCTTCCTTTTGGATTTTCTCTGTTAGTCCAGGGAGCTCGGCTATCTTTTTCTTATCAGCTTCAATTTCAGCTGACAGATTCTTCAGTTCAGTTTCTAATGCAGCTTTTCTTGCGATTTTCAACTCAAGAGCGGGCCGCAGTTTGGCCAGCATTTCCTTGTTGCTCTCGATTTGAGCTTGTGATTCTTTCACAACTTGTTCAGCTCTAGCTCTCTTTTGCTCAAGGTGCATGGATGGATAAAGATATTGAAGATTCTGCCGATAATATTCATAGGTGCTGTGATTTAACCTTTCTCCACAAAATTCTGCTGGCAAGGTGCATGGATGGATAAAGATATTGAAGATTTCTATGGATCTTGCATCATGACATCCAGTTTCAAAGGAGAATTCAAAGGGGAGGGTCAAGTTATCATTGTTCAGATAAGGAAGCCAAAGGGGATTGGTGAAGCCTCTAAAGAAGAGCTCAAAAAGTTGACTGACATTTTGGTCAATGGATATGGTTGAAGCAGCTTCTCCATGGGTTTGGCATCCTCTGGTAATCTGAACTTCTCCTTCCTTGTGGCTGGATGAAGGGAAATGCCGGTTGTTGAGATTGATGCCAACAATCTGGTGCATATATAGTTGCAGCCACATCTGTACAAACCACCAAGGATCGTTAACACATGATATCTTCTGGCCGGTATGCATTTGAGAAGTGGTCTGATGGAGCATATGATACACACTCCCTAGGAGATACTTTCCAAGGGGAACACGATGATCAGTAGCCAAATCTGCAGCCATTGCAATGTGGTTCAAGGTTGGCTCATTGGCTTTACCACAGAAGATGAATCTACATAGCCACATGTTCAAGAATGCCCTGTATTCAACTTCACCCAGAGGGCCATCTTTCATATGATTTTGGATATATGACTTGTATCCACTTCCTGTCTTCACTCCTTTCTGCCTAGTGGAGCCTTTGTATTGGAAGGGATACATAGGTCTTGTGATATCAAGGCCGGTCATCATGTATACATCGGCCAAGGTAGGAGACATTGGGCCGTGACCAAAGAGGAAGGCGTTGACACCATTTGACCAGAAATGGCAGGCTGCTATCAGAAGATTTTCATTCTTGGGGGTTTCGGCCAGAGATAACTCCAAGCACTGGGTGATACGAAGGCTGTCCCAATTGCTGGTTGTTGTGTTGTTATCTGCAAGTATCTTCTTGTACCAGTTTCTCCAACCTGCAATTGGGGGCAGAGGCCAGTTCTTGAAAGCATCCTGCCACAAATGAGGCCCTGATAAAGCCGCTTTGAAAGGGATTCTCTTAGATTCGGCTTCAATAAACTCGCGGGGATCAGAGATTCCCACAGGACTGAGGAAATAGGATGTTGAGTTGACCTCGGTGTGAATTAAAAGCTCAGTGGAAAGCTCCTATCAAGAAAAAGCGGAAGAAGAAATCTGAGGTAGGAGTCGAAAGAATAATGCCGAATGGACCTTGAGGGGATGAGATTTACCTAAACAGCTTGATTTTGGTCCACCATCGAAGATTTGAGTTTGGGGGAATGATGACCTAGGGTTTGGATCTGAACGGAGACTCCGATGGATTGCTGGAGGAGAGAATGAGTGTTGAACAGATTTGGCTCGAAGGCGTTGGGCGTTTACAGTCAATTTCGGAATAAAATCACTTTTATCCCGTAATTAAAGGGGCATATGTTAACACCAAAAATTGGTACAATAAGGAGGCTGATTTGTGGGCCGAACTTGGTAACAAATTCCGTTCGGCAGGGAAGGATCTCTTCAGAGGATTCGGTAAAGATGCCTGCGGTCGGCTGTATGTCTTGGTTCGGCAAAAGGACTGTTTGCGCTGGATTCGCGGAATCACGTGGTGACGTGGCCCGAACGGAAGGAAGGGACGAATGGATGGATAGGCATTTGCACTTGGGCATTAATTTAAGTATTAAATATTGTGCTCGTAGTCCACCAGGAGTCATATTAGGACAGGGTATAAATATGAACCTTGGATGTATGTAATGGTAATCGAACATTCTCATAACAAACCGGCTTTACGCCAAACTTTCGAGTCCTCTAGTTGTGTCGTCGAGTTCTTCGAGAGGGTTCATCGATCCGTCGACCTTCGTAAGTACCGGCAACCTTGTATCATGTCTACTATCATGCGGTGGATTTAGATCGTGATGCAAGTAGTCTTGTTACCATGCTTAGTATCATGCGGTGGATTTAAGCTTGGTTCAAGAAGGTTTCTTGTTAGATCAGGAGTCATGCGGTACGCTAAGATCTAGCTTGAGGCTAGTTATCGGCTCTATTAGATTTGGCAAGATCTAATAGATTCATTAAGTTACCCAGTGTTGCTTCGAATTTTGCTTTATGTTTAATTCATGTAACACTCTTTTGCCCAATTTAGATTGGTTAGGATCGGCTTTATCTTGTTTTGTGATCCTTATGTTGCATGTTCAAACTCTAAACCCGACGTGGCACATGGATCACGTGTTCTTCGATAGCCGAACCCGAATCAATCTAGATTGTCACGTGTTGTGGGTTCAAGTGTGTCAATCTTGTTTAGATCATGACAGAACCGGGTATCATGCGGTAGATGCAGGTTTTTGGGTTGTTTTAGAGCTAATCATCTGGTGGATTAGATTTCGATTCAATCTGATAGATCTATCATCGTTGACCATGCTTGTTCCTTCTCCACGGAACCCGATTCGGCTGTACAGCCGTATTCGGCAATCTTCTCACATGTGAAACGTGTTTGTGACTTTTACTTTAAACAACGTATGCTTTTAGCTTTCCATGTTTAGATTGTGTCATGCGGTGGATTAATCTTTTCATGGATGGTGGTGCGATCTTAAACAAGTTGTATCATGCGGTGGATTAACTTCGTTTGATTTCGTGCTTGACGGGTCTTCAAGGTGTCTAGACATGCGGTAGACTAACACTTTGGGCCTATGCGTACTTGTTTATTGGGAGTTCATGATCATGCTTTCACGTTTGTTTATTTAATATGTTCTTGATAATCGGTTTTGGATATATGTTTTATGTTGCTTATTCAAAGATCGGTCTATCATCATGCTTACGTCATGCGTTCGGCTATATCTTATTTTCATGTTTTAAAGCTCCCTAACGATATTCAGTCTGTTGACAGATAGCTTCACATAGCTATGTCTTCTTACATGGCTTTCTAGCCGCAAATATGGAACTGTCTGGTACCACCCGGCAAGTTCCAAGCTTTGGTATTTAACTGCTTTATCCTTTGTTAATTTCAGGAAAATTGACTGGCACGCTTTGGAATTTGCTCGTGTGTTAAGCCAGCTTTGTTCGGCTTGCTGTGTGCTTGGTGCGGGGTGCAGATTTTGCGTCAACAATGACGAGTATATCCAAATCGTGTCACACTTTGGTAGGGTGATCATGGATCCAACCTAAGAGGTTTTGGCCCATTGTGCAATTTTCAGAGCACTTTTCCCTATTTTTCACAATTTTTGGTTGATTTACTAAAGATAAATGTTAAAAATACCCTAAGGTAGCTTAAAAATCTACAATCTTGCAAGGACACTCTAATTTATTGTATAGTCATGACAAAAAAAATTTCAAATCGTTCTGACAAAGTGGAAGTGCACGTACTCACTTTCACAAACATGTGTCACCACGACCTATGTGCCTATGTGAGAGATCTCACCACATGTGAGGTATGTGCATGACGAGTATATCCAAATCTTGTCACACTTTGGTAGGGTGATCATGGATCCAAACTAAGAGGTTTTGGCCCATTGTGCAATTTTCAGAGTACTTTTCCCTATTTTTCACAATTTTTGGTTGATTTACTAAAGATAAATGTTAAAAATACCCTAAGGTAGCTTAAAAAAATCTACAATCTTGCAAGGACACTCTAATTTATTGTATAGTCATGAAAAAAAATTCAAATCTTTCTGACAAAGTGGAAGTGCACGTACTCACTTTCACAAACATGTGTCACCACGACCTATGTGCCTATGTGGGACATCTCACCACATGTGAGGTATGTGCATGACGAGTATATCCAAATCGTGTCACACTTTGGTAGGGTGATCATGGATCCAAACTAAGAGGTTTTGGCTCCAAAATTGCAAAAACAAATATAAACAACTTAGAAACAAACATTTGCTTAAAATACAATTTAGATCTGTCAAAAAAATATGGGTCCCTTAGGAATCAAACCCCGGGCTATGGGGTGCCATTGAGGTCACGAAACCACTGGGCTACCTAACTATATGCGTTAGGATTCAAGGTAGTACATTACTTAACCACTCATGAGCCTAAGAAAAAAAGGGTGCCAACAATTGCGCCAAAAAATTTCGGTGCATTGAACCTGAAAAAAATTGCGCCAAATACACCTTTATTTGCCTCCCTCGCCCACTTATTATCAAACTGACCCAGACTCCCGTCCCCATTCAACCTACCGCCGCCGCCGCCACAGGACCCAGCACCGTCGGCGAGGTGGTTCGTCGTCACAGGTGAGTTGTGTCTACGCCGCCTCCACCTATACTTCTCTCTCTCCCTCAAAGCCCCACCTACCTATCTCCCCAACACCCTAACCACAACCGCCGCCGATGAAACCCTAACCTCTGCCGCCGCCGAGGATCAGGTCCGTCGACAACCTTCCTTCCTCTTCGAAGGAGATTTGGATACACGCCGCCCCCTATCCCTCTATCTCATCTGCATTTGTCTCACCATGCTCCTCTTTTTCTCCCCGAACCTAACTATAACCAGATCTGCAGGTCTCAATTCGCATCTTGGCCACAACATCGATGGTGGCAACAAGGGGTCAACGTAGGAACGCACCTGCAGGTTTGTGGAATATTACAGCTTTCTTTGTAGCAGTAGATGCAAATTTAAATGTACCTCAGTTACTTATGAACATTACTTTCACCATGCTTGTGATGCAAATCTGTTTTGCATGAATGTTTGTTGATAGGACAATAATAGATCAGTCCCATATATACTTTGACTTTCTCATAGACTTAGAAGAGTGTTTGGGTCAGTCCAATACCCTGGGGATTTATTTTGTAGGAGCCCACAACTAGTTGCAGATCATATATCAAACCCTGGAACTCTAATCATTTAAGTAGTGTTATTACCTCTTACCTATTAGTTGAAGCCTTTTAAATTTTCTAATACACCCAATTTCTTTTCCTTTAAAGAACCTACAATAGCTGAGGATTATGAGAGAATCCGAGATAAACAAGTGGCGGAGAATCAAAGGGTATTTGAAGAGCTCGGATTGAACACAATTGCATCTGAATTTAATAACACCTTGCAAGAATCTGCACAAAAGAAGGGCAAAAAATCAGCAAACAAGGGAACACATAATGATGATTCATCATCATCGGAGTATCTCGTTGGTGAGGATGATCAAGAAGATAGTACTGATGATGATGACACTGAATCAAATGATCAGTCACATTTTGAGGTGCTTCTTCTAAATCTTCAAAGTAGTTGATGGACCATACTTCAAACATACATATTGTTTAGTACATCCTATTTCTTATTAGATGTACGATCTAGGTTTACATGTTGCTGATCTGCATTATGTTTTAGGAGTTACATAACATTGTTATTAAATGTTCAACATATGCTACTGAGCACTTATATATTGGATTGTAGTTAATTTTTTCTAATCTGAATTATGCTCTTGGAATTACATGCATATTCTTTGAGACACACATCTTGAGTAACTATGGTGTTAGGGTTAATGCATATGACTTACGTGACAAAATATTTCCCCAGCTTGTCTCACCAATTAGGCGCAAAGTCCTCTCTCAAAACATCAAGATATCTAACCCTAGAAAGGCGCCTGGAGTTAGGAACAGTAAGAGAGTTAGGGCAACTACTCAATCAGATGTCCTGCCTTCCGAATCCGAACCAAGGACGTCAAAAATGCATCTTGTACAGGAACATACATGCCCTTCTGATGACAATGCAGCTACAGAGGAATGCAATGGAACAGTTGCTCCTGACAACACATCAGAGGAAGGCAATGAAGCAGATGCTCATGACAACGCATCCGTAGAGCAATATATTGGAGCTGCTAATGATGACTTTTCGTTTCCTGAAGGCAAGTTGTATTTTATTCATTTACTTATGTGAACTCTTTTGTTGTTTTTGAAGGTATTAAATTATTTAACCAAAAGAAAAATTCTCTTTTGTAGCTGCTGAACAGCGACGTCCTAGGAGGCCCAGACCAGCTACAATGGGAAAGCAGCTGGACAACATGACCAGAGCTATGGGTAGGAGATTGCCCATAGTAGTTAAAGAAGGAAAAAGAATGCCTCAGAATCCTGTTCAAGCTGCCAAGTTAGCTTCCGAAGCTGGCGTCATCATTCGGGACAACATTCCTATCCTTCCACATTGGAAAGATTACAATAAAGATGACACACTCTACAAAAACTTCGAGGGACACCTAGCTGTAAGTGCCTCACTTTATCCGTATTAAACTTTTGCAACTTATGCTTACATGACTAACTAAATATCCAACTCTCATATGTTTAGGGTCGATTAGCCATTAACACAAACAATGCCCCAACAAAGGCAGTTGTGACTGATTTGATGCGCACTACTATAAAAAACCAACATTATAGGCTAAAGAAGAAATACTTCAATGGTGTACCTGCAAATGAGATTAGGACAACTTCTCCTGTTGGCTACATGAGTGATGCACAATGGAGGGCACTTGTCGCAAAGTGGACAGATCCAAAGAACATGGTATGTGTATCATGTCTTACAACCTTCTTTCAATATCACTTTGCAAAGGATCTAAAATTTTCAACCTCTTGTAGAAAACATGTGAAAATAACAAGCACAACCGCAGTCAAGTAAGGTATCATCAGGCTACGGGTTCTCACTGGTATGAAGCACACTTACATGCATATGTAAGGAAATCATTATCTTTTCCACTTACATGCACTTTTCCAGTGAACCAATTATTTTCCATTACATCTGAGAATACTATGCTGTCATTTTTTTGCACAATGCAGATGCAGCAAAAAAACATGGTAGAACCCAACCTAGATCGGACTGAAGAAGTTGATGCGGTGGAAGCCTTCCAGACCTGCCACACCAGCTCCAAACATGGCCTCAGTGACCTGGCAAGAGAGGCACTGGTAAGTGCAAAAATATCATGCCCAGTTGCCAACTAGCCACAATTTAACTTAAACCATATGTGCATTATGTGCATACATAATATTTGGATTAGAATGATCTGGATCAGTTGCTTCGTGCAGAGGGTCCAAAAGTTTTGTAGATGCAATTCTGTGACCAGAGTAATACCATGTATGTGTGATCTTAGCTCTGTTTGATATGATTTCTTACGAGTATCCCTTTCTGCGATATTAACTGCTTCTATGGATTTTATCTCCATACTATTATGTGTATATCTGTCATGAAACATACTTCACCTGAAGCCCTTGTTGTCACATATGTATACCTCAAATTTATTCCAATAACAACCAACTGTAAAATTCCTAATGATCAACTACATGTAACTCTTATGTCTTCATGATATTACAGACTGAAATGGAAGCTCTGAGGGCTGAACCTATTCCTCAAGGTGAAATGCCAGCATCCAGCGTGTAGGTTGTGTCGAAGGTTCTCTCTGAGCACAGCTCCAACGAATTCCTCAGGAGTGTCGGCTTAAAAACACCCACATCCTCCAAGTCAAGATCATCACATGAAAGTGAGCTTCGGGAGCAACTTGCAGCTGAAGCAACAATAGCTGTTCAAGGTGAACTTGAAGACCTACGAAAGAAAATTCAAGATGCTGAGGAAGAACGGTCAAGGACACAGAGGGAGCTAGAGGAGTACAAGAAAATTATAGAGCAGAACAACAAGGAG
Source organism: Cenchrus americanus (assembly GCA_947561735.1). NCBI lineage: Eukaryota > Viridiplantae > Streptophyta > Magnoliopsida > Poales > Poaceae > Cenchrus > Cenchrus americanus. Next base: position 82,223,480 of record OX387240.1, read on the forward strand.
ATGGCCGAGACCAATTTGCTCATCAAGAAGCTCTTGTCCCTCCATGGAAATGCTTCTTCATCTACATGAACATAGCTGCTGCATATTTAAACTTTCAACTGCATGTTCACTTTCCCTACTCAGCAACTTTGAATCACATTTGGTATTGTTTCAACAAACTATGTGATGCTATGTGTACTGGTGTCCAATAAGTTGTATGAACACTTGAATACTATTTCCAATCGTATATGGATTTGTGTGGCCATTATATTTCATTTGCAAATTCAAATTAAATTATTATCTGCAATTATGTGACCATTGTGATCCTATACCTGTGATGAAACTAATTTCTAAACTATGATGAATTGATGTTATATTTGTGACCAATGTAATGGTAAATCTGTGACCATTTTATATCAAAACGTGATGATGGCAAATAACATTCTGTGACGATTTCAACTTGTCTTCTATGACGTTTCCAAATAGATAATGCCAGCTGCCACGTCATTGATGATGTCAGTCCCACGTCAGCTGCCATGTCATTGCTGACGTCAACACCACGTCAGAAGAAAACGCCGTTAACGGGAGATTATGACCAAAACATAAGAACATCTGTGACCAAATCTGATCGTCACAAACCACTGATGTCGTTAACGGTGCCGTCAGGCAGTGAGGCGCATGGAAAATAATGACGAAAACAGAGTTGAATCCATGACGAAAAACGTTCGTCATAGATTGAACTCAAATCCATGACGACATTTTTTCGTCACAGATTAGAACCACATCTGTGACAAAAAAACTCATTTCATCATAGATGCACAAATGTGACGCCTATTCTGTGACCAAATGAAAATCGTCAGAAATTCGTCACAAATCAGTACCTGTGACCATTTTGGCGCCTTCGGTGACGTTAAGAGAACGTCATTGATGACAACATCCCTACTAGTGAAATTGAACATCCACTTCCCAAGGTAAGAGAAGTCATTTCGGGTTGAAACTAACATGAATGTAGGCCGAAGTATGTGGAATGCTAGACCATTGGTGGGGTTCAATCAATCTGGTTGGATTCAAGTTGATTTTTCCCCACTAATCAACTACCAAAGGAAAGAGGAATACCGACACGTTGCCAAACTGGTTGAAGATATATTTGATCAAGAGATGAGTGGAGAGTCGATCCAAAAGATATTTGAAGAAGAAAGAGAAGAAAAATATGAAGGATGGATCAATCTGTTTGACAACTCAAGGATTTATGATGAAGAAAGTGAAGAGTACAACCGTGACGAGCCTAGTGACTTGAAGGTTAAATGGGAGAAGATAGGACTTGAGCTAGAAGATGAATGGGAAGGAGTTGACATAGAGCAAGTACTCCAAGAAGGCCACTCCCCACAAGGTGATAGCTTGTGTGCTACTGAAGCCTACACACTAGCAAATGAAGACATGAAAGCACTCAAGGATGAAGAAAAGAGTGAATCAACGATGAGCGATCTTGACGACATGTGGTACACAGGATATAAAGAAAGTAACATACAAGACATTGAAGACAAAGGTTAGGATGACAATGAAGACTTCAAAGAAGAGACAAATGCAAATGTAGTTGATGGATTACACGTTCCACATGATGAGATGGAGGGGGTGCAAAAAGGTAACAAAGAGACACCTTCACTCATTGAGATTGATTCGTCTTCAACACCGCTAGATGAACCAAATATCACTCTTGTTGAAAAAGCTCTAAGGCCAAGGTACACGCTGAATTCTCAAGATGTTATTGGTATTGATGATGATAAATTCAAATACTCATGCTCAACCAATAGAATAAATGATAGTTTACATTCTATGCCTTGTGACAATAATGATCATGTTAATAGTCTAGATTTTCTTGAGAATGAAAAAGAGGAAACATTTATGTTTGAACCAATTAATCTCACACCTAAAGAACATTTGCCTAATGGTGAGCTAAGTGCTATGCATGAAACATATGCTTCTTTTGTTTACACCTTGGCTTGTTGCTACAATTCGCATGTGATGTTAATTATGGACGCATATGTTTACAATAAGTTTTGTAAAATTCGATCATGCTTTGCACTTGGTCAAGCTAATGACCTCAAAAAAGTACATGTCGGGAGAAGGCCCGATTTTCACTAACCATGTAGACAAGGCTCGGATAATTAGAAAAGAAGTCATGCCTAAAAGAGTTGCAAGATAAATCATCAACCCCTCCAAATCCAGCAATGGATGTTGCTGTCTTCATCAATTTGAGAGCTTGTTCAGAGATGTACAAGTGAAGAAAATGAGATATCCAGAAGCTCCATCAAGTTGACAGTCCAACTCATCAAGAACCAACGAATTTGAAGACCCGTGCAAGGAGTTATGGAGAAAACATTGAACGTTGCGCATTCTGAAATTTCAGGACAGATTTCATCACCGAAGTAAAACGGACGTAACTCTCTTGTCCGGAGTCTGATTTGGGCAAATTAAGACTCATTTGAAAGGAAATTTTGTGCACTATGCAATGGAGTAGAGCTTCGGTATACTTTCTATTCTGGACATTAAAGAAAAATTCATGGAGTGAAGGCAGTACCGAAGGGTGATAAAGAAGGAGATAGGGATGAAACAAAAGGATGCCTTGGGAAAGTCTTCTATAAGTGATCAAGCACAACATGTGAAGTAAATTAAAGCTGCATTTGGTATCTTTTATTGCATGATGGGCCATGGATATGCGACGAAAAGAAGGTATGTGAGAAAGTCAAGCTCTATGACTTTAAATTAAGCGCTTTTCGGGAGGCAACCCATTTCTTTATGTTTTTACTTCCTTCATAGAGAAAATAATGAATGACACCATCCTATGATGATCAACTTGTGGTTATTAATCTAAGTTTAGTTTTCCTTTTTAGAACCACCATCATGTTCATGATCATATTAGTTTATTAGTATGCATTGCATTTTGTTATCAACGTGATGTTTCTTTGTGTATACATGTTTTGTACCGTTGACGGTTAATAATTGTATCAAAGTTCGTTCGTGACTCGCAAGCGTACAAGTCTCCCGTCGTAGTCAAGGGACCCTTCTTCCCTCGAGTGGTGAACCCAAGGTATCGAATCCGTGGAACAAATGTGTGACGCAAGACTTAATCTATTAAAGCCAAGTAATCTTCGATATTCGATAAAAGACCTAATGCATCTAAGTAAAAGACACAAAACGAATCTAATCTACTAAAAACCGGAGAAAACAAAGTAAGATTGGGTAGATAAACCGATCTAGAGGGATCGGGGTAAGCCTTTTGTTGAAGTTCCAAGCAAGAGAAGAAGTAGCAAATCGAATCTTAATAGAAGCCTCTTTAAATCGTGGTTTCCCGTCCAAATCCGAAAACATCCGCCTTTCGAGACCCCCATTATGTCACAACGTATCCCTATTCATGCGGGGAGCTTAGGGGCGAGTCAAAAGACAAGTCGAGATTCTTTCGGAAGATCCGGCGTGTACCTCTAGCCACCGCGGCTACAAGAACACCCTATGTAATCTATCTCGAGAATAGAATTGAAATAAGCAAAGCCGATCAAAAAACGAAATCTTCGAGGAAACACTTGATCGGCCGGGAAAAGATTCAACTTGATAATTCAACTATAACAATGATACATACACAAGATCACCACCGGGATCCTTCCTTGATCTTGCTTCTAGCTCCGGAACTCCGACGTGGTCTTCCGTGCAAGGTTCCCACGTCGGCTAGGGGAACCCTAGTCAACTAGCTCGACCCTCTCCTCTCCTAGATGGTGTCCCTCTCTTCTCTCGCTTCTCGGCGGCCGAAGACGAAATCCTCCTCGCGTGGCTCTCGGTCGGGGGACTATAAATAGCCCGATTGGCGGCTAGGGCAAAGGAGGACGGATTTGGGCCCAAAATGGGCTCGGGCCGACCGGACCGGGCCGGCCGGCCGGGCCCATTTAGGCCCGGCCCGTGGGCTCCTTTGCCCGAGGTCGGTTCCCTTGCTTCTCGGATGTTTCCCCCTTCGCATGTAGGTCCATGTCGTCGGTTTCTCTCCGAATTGGACTCAACTCCTTGTCTTGCAAGATTCGAAGCACTTTTCCGGTCGGTCCCCGGAGTCCGTCGTCTTCTCGGATCAAGTCCCCGGCTTCTTGGAGTTAATTTTGCTTAATTGCATGACTTGTTCGGGACTTCAAGGTCTTGTCATGAGGTGCTTGATGAACTAATCCCGAAAGTCTTGCATTCAACACTAAATCCCTGCATAAACATTAAACTCCAAAACCGACATGCACACGTGAACTTGTTATACCACGGGGGTTAGTACCAATGGATAAGGTATAAAACTCATGCCAACACCGAAGGTAAACTCATGGCTAGGTTGACGGATTTTCACCATCAACATCTCCCCCATGCTTAAACCTTGCTCGTCCTCGAGTAAGCCTTCGATGGATATCATCATTGCCAAACAATGTTAAAACTTTGCACTTGATCATACATGAGAAAACATAATGCTCTCAAAATTTTAATTCATTAAAGTTCCATAATGTACTAGCCTTCATCTCTACGGAGGGTAGATTCTTTTTAAGCTTATCCAACAAGTATTAACATGCTCACAAAGTTTTAAATAGATCTCAGAATTTTTGAAATGAAGATCGAGATAAAGAAAAACTAAACCAAATTCACAAATTTAAATCATCTCGTGTATTGCTCATAAACTCTCATCTCACTTGTCTCTCAAGCCTATATATTCTACTCCTTTCCCTCTCATATATATGTGGTAGGCTTTATATGGAGCTTTGGGAAAGTTTAGTCCTAACAAGATTTTATAAATGAGGTGCTGTCAAAACAAGACAAGCTTCTCATGGTCTTACCAAGACTCGTCAAAAAGGTCATTGGAAAATAATGTTAAACAAGGAGGGGAAAGAGAAAAATACACACACTTCTAGATGAGTGGACATGTGCAAATGGCAAAGAGTGATCCCGAGGCACAAAGGAAGTCCTCGTTATCGGATTGCACATGGTTGGAAAATGAGAATGGATCTTTTTAACTTGAAGCCTTGAATGCACTTTTAGAGAGCTAGGGAATTTACTTTACGCGCATATATTTTTTTTCTCTTTCTCATATTTCTCATTCTTTTCTTTCTTTCATTCATTCATTTTTTTTCTTGTCATATATTCAGTCCATGACTTTCACAACGAAGTTTTGATTTTTTTATACCTTGAAAGTCATGAGTATCACTGGATTTTTTTTCTTTCATTATTTTTTTTTAAAAATATTCCCCTTTTGAACTCTAAAACTGCACCGTACCTACCTCCTCCCCCATGCTTAGACGTTGCTCGTCCTCGAGCAAAGAGGCGAAAAATAAGGTAGGTACCGGAATATTTTTCCTTGGAGAGATACTTCAAATCTTCAACGTTGGCACCGTCTTGCGATCTTCCTTGAATTGATGATCCATTCTCAATGACAGGTTGTGGTCAAGGAGGTAATCACAAAAAGATGATATTTGGTTTAAGGGTGGATACCGGCGAAGTTTGTGAGATCACCGATGCGGGGATACACAATGCACGGATAAAAGGCTAGCAAAAAGATAGATACGCAAAAACGGAATGACCAGCTTCTTAGTCTCGGGCCAGAGAAATCATGGCCTGCAATAACGCACTCAAAAATAAATCTTGTACACTAAGGTTTATGCACTCAAATATATATAAGGCTTTGGATAGGTTGAGCAACACACAAGTGATATTTGTGACAAGGTTAGCAATATTTTTGAGCATAAAAGACATCTTTAATCTATTCATAACTTGAGAGCACATAAAACACTATGGGTCTTTATTTTAATCATAACCTCCGCTGAAAATTAAGCTAGCATTTAAATACATTCAGATCTGTATTTTTAAGAGAGCACTAGCTTAAACATGCATAGATCGATTACAAAGATGAACAAAGCTGCAATTCTAATCATATATCATCATGGCACGAATTTTGTAACTTTTCCAATGATATAATCAAGGTGGTGACTTTATTAATGGTGACATCAAGTTGAAATACACACTGAAAATAAACAAACATGCTTGCTGAAAATTAAATAAAAACAGAAAATACTACGCAAACACACATAAGCAAAAGCTGAAAATTACGGAGGAAAAGAAAAGAAAGGAAAACTAAAGTTCCTAAATCTTCTAGTCCTCCGCCGGTGGTTGATGTTGATAGTCTTGATAATAATACCCTTGCTCATAATATGGTTGGACGCTTCCTCCGTCGAATTGATTTGGCTCCACAAGGTGAAGGCGTCCAAGTTCAAAGGCAATATTTGCGTTGCCTTCACCGAGTTGGGCTGCGTTAGATTGGATGGCTGCGATGTTTTGAGCATTTCTTGCAGCATACCCTCCAATAATGGCCATGCTTTGTTGTGGTTGGGGATGATGAGCGTAGGACTCCGCGAAGTTAGCGTTGGGCACAACATAATTTTGTGGGGGTACCGGTGCACCACCCCCCCATGCTTATTGTTGTGACCCTCCGTAATAACTTGGCGGAGGAGGGACTCCGCCGAATGGTTGCACATTGGGTTGTGCTCAACTCGCTTGTGCGGAGGATGTTCCCTCCTTTACGACTCTTCCTCTTTTGTTCTTCCTTGCAGGGACAAGTAGTCCCTCTTCCAACCAATCTTCCCTTCCCTCGGTGAAAAGCCTAAGCCTCTCATTCGGAAGGGGTAGGTTTACAATGGCCAATCGATAACCTCCTCTCTCATCTCCACTAATGTATTTGCCTTGCCGCAAATACTCAAAACCGAGAGAGGTACCACGCAAAAGGTGAGCGGGGTTTCTTGCGATCCCCGGTCGCAAGGAAAAGGCCAACATGGAGAGGTAACACCCCGAACCAATATTACCCGCCCCCGATGTTGCTTCACAACACCAACGGTTGATCATGAGGTAAGAGGGGTCAATTGGCTGCCCGGCAATTAAAGCCGAGTATAGCCAATTCAACTCGTGTCGGTCACTTTTGTTTCCTTCATCCTCCCCAATACCCTCTTGCACATCCAAGAGTGAAATATCCGGATAATGGGGTTGCGGATGCAATTGCGTTGTTGATGGGCTTCTCCGGAGATCATGTTCCAAAATCCTCGCCAACATGCGGGTGGCACGTCAACTTTCTCCGGAGCTCCCTTGTGGAATCCGAGCAGCTCCCTAACGTGCTCGTAGGGAACCACTTGCTCGATTCCCTCCAACCGGAATGACAAGCTTTGCACCCCATCATCATCAACGATGGGTGCAATAGTCATCAAAATTTCCAAGGCGTAACCCAAATGGGTGTCCACCGATATTCCGTTGGAGAACCGCACCCATCCGAGGTGCCCCAACATATAGTATATGTCGGTGCAAAAACCCAAGGTGTAGAGTGCTTGGTCGTCGAACTCGACGTTAGGCACAAGCCTCTTCTCAAGATTGGCGAGCCTCTCCTCCTCCTCCGCCGACAAGATGATGAAGTCGTACGAAGAGTGTGTCGGGGTGTAAGGAGGTGGTGCGGTTGAGCGAGTCGATCGTCGTGGCGGCGCGGGCTGCTCCTCCGTGTGCCCACGAGGTTCGGTGAACCTCATGGAAGTGCTTCTCGCAGCCCTCATACCACCAAGGAGGAGAGCATCGTTCCTCCTCGGTGGTGCCGTGTCCGTCTCCATGCTCCGAGGAGACTCGGAAACCGAGTGCCTCCTCGAAGACGTTGTTGATGACGGCTTGGACGACGACGAACTCTTCTTCTTGGAGAAGAGACTTGTGGTCTTCTTCCACATGGTTGCTGCACTCTTTCTTCAACTAAAATTCCGGGTTGCAACCGGTAAACTAGGCACTTAAACTCTTTGCTTCGGATGTGGACTTTGAGTGGATTAAGGATGTGGATTTTTCTTGAGCTATCAAGCTTGTGATGGTTGGCTAAGTCTACGGAGGTTCCGAGCACACAAACTTGAACACACAAACAAGGGAAGGAGAGGGAAGCTTGCTGCGAAAACGGGAGCCGGGGGGCTCCTTAAGTAGGTGAGGCCGGCCGGCCCGGGCCGGCCGGCCCGGGGCCTCCCCGGCTCCTCCCCGCCGCGTCTTTCTCCCAGCACGATCATTTCGCCTCTCGCAACTTTCCCCGCCCGCGTGCTCCACGAGTTGCACCGCCCAAACGCTCTCGTCCACTCCTTTTCTTGAATTATTGGTCCTCCCACTTGATGCTCCATGCTTTGGGTCATGTCCATGCTCCCTAGCTCCACTTGCTTCACATGCCACCATGAAAATCCTGCAAAGTTGATGCTTGCTGCCCACCATGCTTGTCCTTTGCATGTGGAATTGGTGAAAGTTGATAAAAGGGAATCCAATGGTGCATGCATGATTAATTCAAACTTGATTGCCTCCATTTAGGTGTGTTTAAGGTTAAGCACTCCTCTAATTCGAAATTTAAAATATTTTTCAGAGCCATGCAAGAGCTCAAGCATAATTTTAGAGAAGTTTTTAAACCATTAAAAACAAATGTAAGTCGAAAATATTTTTCGACTACGTCGATTTCGGTCTCCCCGGTATAGTTTGCTTTCATCGGTTGAGACCGAACGTTTTCCCGGCTTGATCATGGGGGCATAGGTTTAGGTTCTAATTTTGGCTAAATAAGAAAGATTTTGAATGAAACAAAATTAGAATGGGCTTAGAAAAATTCTAATCCTAGAGAAACCAAGGATAAAGATTTTTAAAACCAACCAAAAGCTTTGATTTCTAGGTTCACGCGAGTCCTACCACGTGCTGAATTTTATTAACACTTAAATATAAATCGTGGCTCTACTCGTGTGGTTTTAGCATGAAAAATAAGTCAACCTCAGCACCATAATGAGGGTGAAAGGTTGAGTTAAGGTTCTGAAATTATTTGGTTGAGGGGTTTCTCGAAAAGAAAAGAATCAAACAAGCACATAGGAGGGTTCATGCAAAGGGTTTATGATAAAGCAAACATTCAATCAAGAATTATGTCTCTAATATTGTTCAACCACTTCTAAGTCTAATGTCTTTGCGTAAATAAACTCAAAAACTAAATTATTAAAAATACTCGAAAAACCTGGAATCGGGTTGTCCTCCCGGTAGCTTATTCTTGACTCGACTTGACGAAACGGGTTGCCTCCCGCCTAGCGCTTCGTTTATAGTCTATAGCTAGACTTCTTCACTTGATTACTCCGGATCAACGCCCTTTGCGGGCGTTGCAATCTTGGGTACCCACTTCCGCACCATCTTGGGCGCGGGCTTGACTTCCGGCTTAGTTGGCTTAGTCATTTTTTTGGTCTTCACAGGCGGCTTCTCTTCCTTTGTCTTGACGGATGCAACACCTTCTTTGATTTTCGTTACGTTCATTTTTTTCGGTTCCTTCTTCTTTTTCAGCCCCTCCGTTTGTTTTGGTTCTCCCTTCACTCCAATCATGTTGCATGCCTCAATCCTTGGACGGAACTTGAAGGAACTCCTTTCTCCGTTGATATCCAACATGATCTCCCCCTTGCCAACGTCAATTGTAGCTCCCACGGTCTTGAGGAACGGCCTCCCTAGGATGAGCGGCGGCTTCTCCCTCTCTCCCATCTCGAGCACAACAAAGTCGACGGGGATGAAGTGGTGTCCAATCTTCACGGGTACATCTTCGAGCAATGCCCAAGGGATAGCGAATGGAGTTGTCTCCCAACTCCAAACATATTCCCGTAGGCTCCATCGGTAGGCGTAGCTTCTCGAACACATCCCTCGGCATGACGCTCACACTAGCTCCAAGGTCGCATAACGCCTTTTCGAAGTTGAAAGAACCAACTGAACATGGAATTGTGGGGCACCCGGGGTCTTTTTGCTTCTCTAGCCCATAAGTAATAGTTGCACTACACTCCTCGGACATCTTGACATGATCTACCCCGAGTGTTGCTATCTCATATTTATTTGCAAGTATGTCTTTAAAGTAACGAGAATATGTAGGTACTTGTAGGGCATCTAGTAATGGCATGTTGATGCTAAGTCTACGCACAACTTCCACAAACTTCTCAAAGTGGTTGTCAAGTTTACCTCGAAGTAGCGTGGCTTGAGTTGCGGTATCCTCGTGTCATCCTCCGGCATCTCGAATTCGGGTTCCTCGGTGACGATCCCCGTAACCTTCTCTTTAGCAACTCCTTCCACCTCGGTGGATGGTTTAAGCTTCCTTGCTCCCGCGGAACGTTCCGGATCTTCGGTCTCCTTCCCCGAACGCGTTTGAATGGCCTTCGCCGATTCGGGACATTTGGGTTGTCCCGGAAGCTTCCCTTCATCATTAGTGAGGCGCCCCGCAAGTTGTCCAACTTGCGTCTCGAGCATCTTCATCATGTTGAGCACTTGATGATTGGAACTTCCGACCTCCGTCACTTTGCTATCAATGTTCTCCAACACCTTGTCTATGGTCTTGAACTTGGTGACGGTGTCCTTGTTGATCTTAGCTTGCTCATCCATTAACTCCTTCAATTGTATACGAAGTGGAACCGCGTTAGGAATAGATGAGCTTGCATTAAATTGAGGCATACCTTGCCCATAGCGGAAGTTCGGCAATTCTTCCTTCCTCATGTAGTCGAGCACTTTGGCTTCCTCCGGACAATCTTTACGGACATGGCCATACTCTCCACATTCTTCGCATGTGGACCTTGCTTCGGCGGCCTTCAAGTCTTGAGCCTCTTTCTTTTCCATCTCCATCTTCTCCAACCTCCTCATGAGTGAGTCGATCTTGCCTTCAAGTATGTCTTCCTTCTCCACTTGCAAGACTCCTTTGACGTTCCCCATGGGTTGAGCCGGGTGTAGGCGCCGGATGACGCCCACGTGTCATTACCCGCGACCTTCTTGAATAGCGTGAAAGCTTCGTCGGTGTAAGCTCGATGATAGATCCTCCTGGCGATGCATCGATGATCGTCCTTGACGCCATGGTGAGTCCTTGATAGAACTTTTGCACGAGGTCTTCTTTCGGGAACTTGTGATGTGGAACCGCCCGGTGTACTCGTTGAAGCGCTCGAATGCCTCCGAGATAGTTTCGTAGGATATTGAACAAAGGTGGCAATCTTATTACGCAAGCTTTGAGTTTTACCCGATGAATAGTATTCCTTCATGAAAGCCTTCATCAACGTGTTCCAATTTTGCACCGTCTCCGCCGGTTGAGAGTGGAACCATTGCAAAGCCTTCCCGAGTAGTGAAAACGGAAAAAGCCTTGCCCTCATTTGATCTTGAGTCAACCCATCCATGTTGAAAGTCTGACATAGTTGAATGAATGCTTGGAGGTGAAGGTTCGGGTCCTCTTTGCCGGTGAAGGGTGAATGTTGCACCATGCGGATTGTTGAGGTCTTGATCTCGAACGGTCTTCCGATCTCCTCGAGGTTCAAGATTGGTAGGTCGATGATGTCTGGGGTGCATAGCTCCCCAATCTTGCGTTCTTCCGGTGGTTGGTCACCCATTGGTGGAAGTCGATTCTCCCGCGGACTTTGAGGTGGTGAATTCTCCGGAGATTCCTGCGATCCTTTGTCTTCCGACTCCGAATCTACAAAATCCAGCTTTTTAGCTTGATGTGCTTCGCGTCTCCTTAGCCTGTAAAGTTTTTCTCGGATCATCCACAAAATTATTGGGTTTGTTGGAGAGGTAGCCGTCCATCTCCCGTTAGGGTTAGCAATAAACAAAGTATGCAAAAAAAACTATAAAACAAAACAAATCTATAAAGACTAGAGTTAGACAAACTAGATTAGATGTATTTTGAGGATGATCAAAATTTAGTAGATGCAAAAATAAAACAAAATCAGTACTGAAAATTACAAAAAAAAGCAATAAAAAATCAAATCTTGATCACTTGTTCCCCGGCAACGGCGCCGGAAAAAGGGGCTTGTTGACGGTTAATAATTGTATCAAAGTTCGTTCGTGACTCGCAAGCGTACAAGTCTCCCGTCGTAGTCAAGGGACCCTTCTTCCCTCGAGTGGTGAACCCAAGGTATCGAATCCGTGGAACAAATGTGTGACGCAAGACTTAATCTATTAAAGCCAAGTAATCTTCAATATTCGATAAAAGACCTAATGCATCTAAGTAAAAGACACAAAACGAATCTAATCTACTAAAAACCGGAGAAAACAAAGTAAGATTGGTTAGATAAACCGATCTAGAGGGATCGGGGTAAGCCTTTTGTTAAAGTTCCAAGCAAGAGAAGAAGTAGCAAATCGAATCTTAATAGAAGCCTATTTAAATCGTGGTTTCCCGTCCAAATCCGAAAACATCCGCCTTTCGAGACCCCCGTTCTGTCACAACGTATCCCTATTCATGCGGGGAGCTTAGGGCGAGTCAAAAGACAAGTCGAGATTCTTTCGGAAGATCCGGCGTGTACCTCTAGCCACCGCGGCTACAAGAACACCCTATGTAATCTATCTCGAGAATAGAATTGAAATAAGCAAAGCCGATCGAAAAACGAAATCTTCGAGGAAACACTTGATCGCCGGGAAAAGATTCAACTTGATAATTCAACTATAACAATGATCTAGGGATAGACATGGTGTTTTAACCCTAAATTTATCAACCTTTATGGCTATGGAGAAATTCGGCAACCTAGTTGTAAACATGGTGTTTAGAACTAGGTGAAAACATTGTCTTTGTTTATATGCTTTCCTATCATGTGCATACACACCTTGCACCTCATACACTCATGAGGTTTCTATTTCCTCATTAGACTAATTATGCCACAAGTTAAGAATCTTAGGAGGTATTGTTGGATTGTTGGCAATTCTATCTACTCCCAACCGTCACCTTGGGGGTAGAATGTGCCCTTAAAACGTCTTGCAGGCAAGGTAAAGACTCTCACTACAAGGAAATTGAAGGATGACTAAGATAAAAATGTTTGTCTTCTTCTTCCATGCCTAGAAAAATGCTAAGCATGGGGGAGACGCTTAATCTTCAACAATTTTGCTAGGCATGGGGGAGACCCTTAATCTTCAACACGGAAGTGCAACATGATGCTCTAGAAGATAGAATGATCAAGATCATTAACGTCTCCGGACCAATGCGCAAGAAGCCACCGATCTTATCAAAATTCTGCGTGGTCTCGAAGGGAAAACACTGAATATTATTGGATGTTTAGAAGCCCCATGAAGTTATGATTCCAACCAATCAAGAATCAAGACAATCGGAGGTTCCTACAAGCGGTTATGCCCGAATCACCGAATGCAACACGTCCTGAAATCAGTTTTGGACAGCACGCAGCGCTGAAATAAAACGGACATAGCTCCCTTGTTTGAACTCCGTTTTCGATGAAGGACCACACGTTGGGAAGGTAATTTAATAAACTTTTCAATAGAGCTATATTTTGATATATGTTCTGTTCTGTATAGAGGGGAAATCCATGAAAAAGAGACAGCAAGGAGATGATGAGAAGAAGAAAGAGGAGATGGTGATGACAACATTGAAGAGAAGGGCGACCAATGACTCCATTAAGCATACAAGATCAAATTGAGGAGTTTAGGAGCATTGATAAATCAAGAAAAAAGCAAAAGCCACATTGATACATGGAGATGTCGGAAGAAGGCAACGAAGAACTACAAAGGATGGTAACACCTCCATGGACCTTCTCTTTTCCAAATATAAATGCTTGTAAGTATGCCTTCAACCTTATTAGGTGCAACATTTTGTTTTTATCTTCCAACAATAACATGGCTACTAGGAGGACAACTAGGTTTCGTTTTATTTTTAATATATAGACATGACCATGTATTCACCTCGATGTGTTATATTGCCTATGCTTACGGAAAGATGATGAAAGTTGCCACTTTGTTTTACCTACATGAAGTTATACATGTCTTGGCTAATTGCTCTTTATAATATGATCTGAAATTAATTTAAATACCGGCTATTTTATTTGTGGAGGTGAAATGACTATGCTCTAGCCCACATACATATCTTTGCTCCTTGATTTAAGTTTATGGATAGCCAGATAACTTGTTGTTTTTATGAAAACTTAACTTTTATGCTATCTACATATTTGTGATACTCTTGCAAAGTTCTACCTACCAAATCCATATACATATATGTTTTATGATAACAAAACCTGTAGATTGCAAACATATGTTTTGATGAGTTGGATTAGCATTGATTTCTATGGTTCGAGACTAAGAAGCTGGTCATTCCTTTGTGTAACTTTTTCATGCTGCCCTTTTTGTCCATGCATTATGGGTTTTCACAGTGAAAATTTCACAAACTTCGCTGGGCATCCACCTAAACCAAAAACATCCTTTTGTGATCACCTCCTTGTCCACAACCCAATTTGAGTATGGAGTAAAATTCTCGATGGAGATTCAAATAGTCCTCAAGATTATGGAATTTATACTTACTTTAGCAGTCATCCCCCCCTCTCTTTTATGCTCAAGGGCGAGCATCGTTCAAGCATGGGGGAGGAGTCATTACATCATCTCTGACAAATGTTATGTAAGTATTATGTTGAAAAAGTTCCTGAGGAGCAAAAGAAAAAAATGAAAAATGAAAAATTATGATGAGAAGAAAAGAAAAGTAAGGAAAAAAAGGAAGAATAAAGTAAGAAAAAAAGAAAGAGAGAAAAGTGAGAAGTAAATAAAATAAAAGTAAAAAATATAATAAAGATGCTCCTTGGTTCTTTTTGCTTCATAAGTTCTCAAGTGCCTTGATGACAAATCCATACTCAAATCTTCCAACCATGTGCAATCCGATAACAAGGACTTCACTCGTGCCTCGGGATCATCCATTTGCCACTTGCACATGTCTACCTATATAAATGTGTGTGTTTCATCCATCTCTCTTTCCAACATTTATTTTCCATGGCCTTTTTGACGAGTCTCAGTAATTCCAATAGATCTCTCTCTTAATTTGACAATATTTTGGATGTATGTTTTGATAAGATTGTTTTTAACCTTTCAAGCTCCACATAAGCCTTCCACTATCACTTATGAGTGGAATAGGTTGAAAATAATCTACTATAGATTTAGTATAGGCTTGAGTGACTTGATGAGATGAGTGTTTCCATGAGCTTTTGCAAGAGATTTTCAATTATATTGGATATGCCTCTTTTTGAAAATTCTTCCATGTAACAAGGTAATGGTTTGAAGTTTGCTTAAGTTTGAGAGCATCGTGTTTATTAAATGTGGCTTGTTCTTTATTGTTAGCCTATCTTCCATAATGAAAAATAAGCCGGTCACAACTTGAACTTTAAAAATAAATTCTTAAGAGAGAGCAATTTACCTCCTCATGAATGACTAAGTGCAGGGACAACATTCGAAGGCAACGCTGATTTCCCTTTTAAGCAAGGATTACTTACTCGAGGACGAGCAAGGTTTAAGCATGGGGGAGATGTTGACGATGAATTTCCGTCAACCTAGAGTACTTGTTATGCATTGGTTTCGATTATCAGTTGCAACTAACCCGTCACTAGGCACACTAATGATATAACAAGTTCACTCTTGCACGTCAATTTTGGAGTTTATTGTTTACATAGGAAATAAACGCTAAAGAGGAGACTTTCGGGATAAGTTCACCACGCACTTTGGAAGAAGATCATGAAGCCCGTTGCGCCGATAAAGTAGTGCACCTAACCAACCCAGACGGGATACAAGTGACCTGCCACACCCGAGGACACAAGCCAGACATAATGGTTTTCAGCATGGAAGCCAAATCCATAGAGGATGTCCCAGTAGTGCGAGAGTACCCAGATGTGTTCCCTGAAGAACTCCCTGGAATGCCACCAGATAGGGATATAGAGTTCGTCATTGACCTTATTCTCAGAACCTCTCCCACAGCCAAGAGACCTTATAGGATGGCAGCCCCTGAGTTGGCAGAATTGAAGAAGCAGCTAAGAGAACTTTAGCAGAGTGGATTTATCAGGCCAAGCTCATCACCATGGGGAGCCCCAGTGCTCTTCGTAGAAAAGAAGGATAAAAGCCTGAGAATGTGCGTAGACTATCACTCACTAAACGAAGTTACTATCAAGAACAAGTATCCTGTTCCCAGGATAGATGATTTGTTCGACCAGCTGAAAGGAGCCAAGTATTTTTCAAAGGTGGATTTAAGGTCAGGATACCACCAACTCAAGATTAGGGAAAGCGACATTCCAAAGACCGCCTTCGTCATCCGTTACGGGCAGTATGAGTTCACAGTGATATCCTTCGGACTCACCAATGCACCAGCATATTTTATGAATCTCATGAATAAGGTGTTTATGGAGGAGCTAGACAAGTTTGTCGTAGTATTCATCGACAACATACTTGTTTACTCCAAGAGTGTGGAAGAACATGAGCAGCATCTTCAAGTAGTACTGGGGAAACTAAGGGCACACAAGCTGTACGCTAAGTTCAGCAAGTGTGAGTTCTGGCTGGAGAAAATATCTTTTCTTGGGCATATTCTGATAGCGGAAGGAGTAGCGGTAGACCCCGGGAAAGTCAAAACAATCTCCAACTGGCGACAACCGACCAATGTGAGCGAGATCAGAAGATTTCTTGGTCTAGCAGGATACTACCGGAGGTTTATTGAAGGATTTTCCAAGATTGCCCGACCCATGACGGAGTTGCTCAAGAAAGAGAAGTTCAACTGGACTGAGTCGTGCGAAAAAAGTTTTCAGGAGTTGAAAAGAAGATTGACCACAGCCCCAGTGCTGACCTTGACATACATCCAATGGGATTTTGTCGTATATTGCGACACGTCCCGACAAGGGTTGGGACGTGTTCTTATGCAAGATGGGAGAGTAGTGGAGTATGCTTCCCGCCAGCTCAAACCCCACGAGCAGAATTATCCTACCCATGATTTGGAGTTTGCAGCTGTAGTGCATGACCTTAACATTTGTAGACATTACCTGATTGGGAATAAGTGCGAGATCTATACTGACCACAAGAGCTTAAAGTACATCTTCACCCAACCTGACCTGAACCTAAGGCAAAGAAGGTGGTTAGAGTTAGTCAAGGATTATAACCTAGAAATCCACTACCACCCAGGGAAAACCAATATAGTGGCAGATGCCTTAAGCCGAAAATCCTACGAGAAGGTAGTGCCTAAGAGTACCCAGTTACAAGAGGAGATCGCACGACTCAACGTGCACATCGTTCCCCAAGGCTACGTCCGCCAATTAAGTGTTCAACCTACCTTGGAGGAAAAGATCAGGAAGGCCCAGGAGACCGATGAGAATCTGATGAAAATCCGCAAGCACACAGGAGAGAATAAGGCCCCCGACTTTAGAGTAGATGATCAAGGCACACTGTGGTATAAGAATAGGATATGGGTGCCGGAAGACGGAGATTTCCGGCAGACCATCATGGATGAGGCCCACAACTCGGCATATTTCATCCACCCGGGATCAACCAAGATGTATATGGATTTAAAACAGAAGTATTGGTGGAACGGAATGAAAGTAGACATTGCCCGGTTCGTCGCGCACTGTGATACTTGTCAGAGGATTAAAGCTGAGCACCAGAAACCCGCAGGACTGTTGCAGCCTTTACCCATCCTAGTGTGGAAATGGGACGAAATAGGCATGGACTTTGTAGTAGGTTTGCCAAAGACTCAGAAAGACATGATTCCATATGGGTAATAGTGGACCGACTCACTAAAGTCTCTCACTTCCTACCCGTACGAACCACTTATGGTGGAAAGAAGTTGGCAAAGCTCTACATAGAGAACATAGTGAAATTGCATGGAGTGCCTAGCAGGATAGTCTCAGATAGAGGGATCCAGTTTACCTATAGGTTTTGGAAAAGCCTGCATAAAGCCATGGGTACCAAGCTGGATTTCAGCTCAGCATATCACCCGCAGACAGATGGACAGACCGAGAGGGTAAACCAAATTTTGGAAGACATGTTGAGAGCATGTGTCCTCACCTATGGCAAAGACTGGGAACAAAGTATACCGTATGCATAATTCTCCTACAACAACGGCTATCAAGCAAGCCTAGGAATGTCACCGTTCGAAGCATTATACGGGAGGAAATGTAGGACACCCTTGATGTGGTCAGAAGTAGGAAAGCGTGCCCTGGTTGGTCCCGCACTTATAAAATAAGCCGAGGAGCGAGTAGCCGAGATCCGAGAAAAGTTGAAGGCCGCCCAATCCCGACAAAAGAGCTATGCAGAAAAGAAGAGGTGCAAAGCAAGCTTCAATCCTGGAGATTTCGCTTACCTCAAGGTTTCACCTATCCGAGGGACTTGAAGATTTCAAGTGCATGAAAAGTTGGCCCCTCGGTACATTGGACCGTACAAAGTGCTGAAGAGGGTTGGAGCAGTAGCATACCGGTTGGAGTTACTAGAAGAAATGTCAGATATACACCCGGTGTTTCATGACTCCCATTTACGAAGATGTTTGAAGGTCCTCGAAGAGAAGCGAGTGCCGGTAGAGACAATTGATCTACAACCAGATCTTAGGTACCAGGAGGTGCCCATCAAAATTTTTGGACACATTGGTCAGAAGGACAAGAACATCAGAGGTACGGGTGTGAAGAGTTCAATGGAGCAGACACGGAGTAGAAGAAGCCACGTGGGAACGAGAGGACACGTTGAAGAAAGAGTTTCCCCACCTGTTCGAGAACTAGCCGAATCTCGAGGACGAGATTCATTTTATGTGGGGTAAGTTTTTAACGCCCGCGTTTTTAGCTCCTAATAAATCACCTACTAAATAACGTGTGTTTCAAAACCTTCCCGCTGAGCTCAATTACCCCCCCTTCGAGACCCCGGTCGTTTTCCCCTTTCTCTCTCCCCCTCGGCGCGCGTGCCGTGAATCCCGCCGGCACCGCCCGCACCCGGGGGCATCGCCCATAGCGTGCCGCCCCGGCACCGCGGTCGGCCACCACGCGGGAATCACACGCACGCCGCGGTCCCGCCGGCCGGTCCGCCTCGCCATCACCGCCGTCCCAAAAGTCACGTTGACACCCGAAGCCGGAAAACCCCGCAAAGCCCCTTTTCTTTTTTCTCCTTCCTCCTAATTTCCCTAGCAATTCTTCTAATTTTCTAAAACCTCTCCCTTCTTCTTTCTTTCCCTATTTTCCTTTTTCAATTTTTCTTTTTCTTTTTCTTTTTCCTTTTCTTCCTTTCTTTTTTCTCCCTTCTTTGACCTCTTTTCTTCTTCCTTGGTCCAACGCCGCCCCCTTCTGGCCCGAGCGCCTGGCTCCCACGCCGGCACCCGGCCCACGCCGCTTGCGCCTAGCCCTCCGCCGAGACATCCCGTCCGCACCAAGACGCGACCTGTCTCTGCAGCTCGACGTCGGACCGCCATTACTCCCCTGCCCGACCGGTCACCTCCACCCTCGCAGGCGCTGACCGCTCCACACCGCCACCATCGCCGCCATTGCCCAGCTCACCTGCACGACGGGTCATATCCCACAACACCACACTGCGAATCCCGGACGGAACCTCGCCGGCCACGTAGGGATTCTTCCTGAACCGACCTCGACGCGGCCCCTCCGCTGCCGGTCGCTGGGGGGATATCCCCCCCCCCCGAACCGCCTTCCCACGCCTATAAAGGGCCCTGCGCGGCTTCCCGTAGCACCCCTCACCACACAGCTGAACCCCCCTGCTTCCACGGGCCTCCAAACACCACCACCCCCGACCACCATTGCCGGCCGCCGCCCAACGCCGAGGAGCCACCTACACGGGCCCTCCCCGACCAAGGTGAGGAAAGGGATAGGTAGCCCTCAACCCCCTTTTCATTCTCCCCTTGTCTCCGGCCGCCGCCGACCCCGGGGCGCCGCCAATCACCGTCGGCCAGGACCGCTGACCTCCCTTCCCTGTTTCTGAATCGGGAGGGGGGGGAAGAAGGGCATTTTGCCCGTGACCCCCTGCCCTTCTCCCTTTTTCCCACTGAGCCCCCTCCTCTCTATCCTCTCTCTCTCCTTTCTTTCAATTAGACCCTACCCTTTAATTATTACACCAAAAACAACCCTACACATTTACAAGTTAGCCCCATTTAATTTCAAGAAGGCCCCTGGACCATTTCGTCTAATCCTCACCTTAAATACATTTTGCAAATAAGTCCACCTCCCTATTTACTAATGGGTCTTTAGCCCCTATAAACTCCCTTTAACCCGACATTTCATGCGCAATTTTACTCCCAATTAATTTCAAATTTCACCACACCTTTCCCGGGGTTATTCCCGCCGAACCATTCACCAAATCCCCCTTAGAACTTATATAATCCTCCTTTTCCATTTATTTCCCTCCTCGAGCTCAGCTGGTAATTTGTGCGATTGTGTTGATTGTCTGCCTGCTTGTGTGCCCGCTTTAGCCGACGAAGTGAACGAAGGAAGGTACCACGAGCCGAAGCTTGGAACCGAGTACTGCGAGCAGGAGCCCGAGATCCGAACGCCGAGCCGGAACTCCCCGATGACTTCGAAGACGGCAAGTTCAATCTCATGCTTTGATGCATGCTTTGGTCCTAGTTTTATAAACATAACCCTATACCTGTTTTATAAATTGCATATTGTACTAATGCAAAAAACATGGTAGGATAGCCACCCTTGATTGCTATGATTGACCTTTGTTTGGCCTAAATGATTGCTTTAAAAATGCGTGAGTGCTTTAAAAATGGGAATGGGATATTTCGGAAATGGGTACAGAACCGGGTAGACGGGATGGACGTGTGTGTCAGGAGTATGGGTGAGCTCGTACCTGTGTGGTTGAGCACGTTGGGAGTTGTCCATCTTGTCGTTAAGGACCGGGTTGCGTGACATCTCACCTGACCCAATGATCGTACAACCACTCGACCGTTGTATGTGGCAACGGCTTAGCATAAACCCCACTAGTTAATCTACTTGCCATCTGGTGTGCGGGTGAGCGGCGGGAGACCAAGGAGTAGGGGTACGCTTTGTGTGAGGTACGCCCTGGATATGTGGGATAACCCCTTGGTTGCTCCCGTGGTGGCTCGTAGGGTTAGCTAAGGTGGGTAATGGCTTTGATAGGATCTGCACCAGCACTGAGGTGTTCGTGTTGCGGTACCCTACTTGTGGGTAAAGATGTACAACCTCTGCAGAGTGTAAAACCTATTCAAATAGCTGTGTTCACGGTATTGGACGAGTCATGGTGTGGTCACAAAAACTAGTATTTGGGTTGTGATGTTTCATGGCGTGAGTTGTTTTTCTGGTAAAGTGTGTGGCTGTGTGCTTGGGCTACTGCGGACGGGGAGTCCGGTAGTCCACAGAGGATTTCTCGAAACAACTGAGTTACTTGGGTTATAAAATCTGGTTTGCGGAAACCTTTTCGAAAATGAACCCCTGCATGAGTAAATGAGTTTGCAAATAAACCTTAACCTGATCCTTGATATATCATATGCATGATCTGTTTATAAGCCCCTCCGTGGGTGGGGTTGGATTTGTTGAGTACGTTTGTGCTCACCTTTGTTTAACTAACTGTTTTTCAGAGGAGGATCCGGATTTCATTCCCGAAGACGTCGAGTAGGTCGCTGCCCTACACCCAAACCGTGCCTGTGACTTCAGGGTCTCCCTAGAGAGCTTCCATGGCGTGGTACTCTGATGAGGCTTTAGAAGCATTCGCTATTGTAGTTTGGTCTTTAGCTTTTGTGTTGTTTCTCGTGGCGTTGGCACTTCCGTGCCCACTATGCCGTCGTGATGTAAGGGACTGAACCACCTGTTGTAATAAATGTGTTGCCAGCCTCCTGGGACTGGTATTTGTGTCACATTTAGTCACTTCTAATGAGGGGACACTTCAATGTGCTTAGTGTTAGGCTTAGCTTAGAGCTGAGCGAGTGCAAGGTTGCGTCAACCTTGTGAGGTGATTCTTGAGTGAATCAAGTTGTACAAGGTTCGTCGGAAGCCTTGGGGACTAAGTGGCTCACCGGCAATCGTCATCGACCCTCTGGCTTGGTGTGGAGTAGAGAGGACACTGTGTGCGGGGGACGTGTAGACCCCCTTCCTTGATGGAGAAGCTCCTTTGTGGAGGCGGCATCAAGGTGACCAAGGGAGCTTGGCAAGTGCCTAAGTGGCTAGCCCTTGTGGCGAGTCAAGTGGTGCTCTTGGGAAAGACTTGGTGACCGGGAAGCAATACTCTTGTGTGAGTGCTTCAACAACGTGGACTAGGGGTGGCTCAGTGCCTATCCATACCACGGGATAAATCGCGTGTCAAGAGTTTGTTTCCTCTCATCCCCTTTACGTTCCGCGTTTACTCTTTTGCAATCTTTGCTTGCCTTTACTTTCCTAGAGTAGTATCTTGCTAGGATTGGCTATAGGTTGCAAACCTTGTTTTGGGATGGGAGTTTCACACTAGAACAACCCTAGTTGCACATCTAGATAGTATGTTCTATTTTATCTTTGTGTAAAAAATAATGAAGCCATAGGTTAAGTTTTTAGATTGCCTAATTCACCCCCTCCCCCTCTTATGCTAACGAGCATCCGATTACTTACATTTGCGCGAGGTAGAGGTCACGGGTTGGAACCACCACAACCGCGAAGCGTCGTGACTTTACGCGAGATAATGCGCAACTTAAGCGCCCGCCAGCAAAGACCCCTTTTACCCACAAATCGTTTGTGGCCTAGTGTGCAGTGCACGCACCGTGATGACGATGGGCATGGACCAAACGCAGCCCGTTTATTTGTCCAGTCGAAAAGCGAAATATGGACGCGGTACAAAACGAACAACGCATCGAGTCTATCAATAATCGAGACAAGAGGAGCGAGCGAGGCTGATCTATCGAACGAAGTAGCTAATACCCTCACTTGTGATCCATGATATACCTCATGTGCTCACTTTCTGAACAAAATCTGGACGCGAGGCGAGGAGGCAAGAGATCGAGGGGGTTGTTGCCTTGTTAGATGCTGGGCTCCTCATAGAGTCAAAGGAATGGACCATGCGAGTTGTTTAGCTAGTTCATGCTATGACACATTTCATTTTTATTTACGTATCAATATATAGCAAGAGGAACTGATCTATTCCTTTTCATAAGCCTCCTTTCTAGATATCGCCTTTAATTTATGAGCACCTAGATATCTCTTTGAAAATCAAGGTGAGTTTTATGTTGTTGCTCTTCCTAAACATACCTTCCGTCCCATGAAAAATGCAATCCTAGCTTTTTATAGTGGATGGATACCTCGCAATTTGTTGTCTGCAGACATTACATAGCTCCACTCATGTTTTTTTGCTGTCTATTGTTTCCTATTTATTTGCATGGAGTGTACAGATGTGTGTAGTTAGCATTCTGCTTGGCGTCGAGTGCATTGAGCCTCCTCCATGGGAGGCATTAGGGGGGGCCGCGCGCGATCCTCGTGGCACTGGCCGGCCGCTGGTTCTACTCCATCCGCTCCCCGCCTCCCCGGCGAGAGGCAGCCTACTTTTGCAAGACAAGTTCCAGACAGTGTCCAAGACAGCAGAGACACGAGGGAGACGATCATGTCATGATACGCCCGCATGACGGCATGGGCAGCCGATCGGATCGGATGTGTGCAGCAGTGCAGGCTGTGGCCATTGATCTTGGCCGCCAGAGAAGGGTGATGATGGTGGTGAGGCCGGCGGAGGCTTCGGCGCGCGCCCGGCGGGGAGACGATGCGAGTTGACCACCTGTTCTTCTTGACACCATGGGCTCTTCAGTGATCTGGTGCCCGACCTGCCCACATCACCGGGCTCTGCTAGCTGCTACTACCTACGGAGTACTAGTCTACTACCTACGGAGCACAAGGTAGCTGCAAATGTCCACTGGCAGTTTGATACTACTAGCATTCATCACTGGCTGTTTGCTGACCATGCATGTCATAGCTGCATACTGTATGTGTATACGCATACGCCACAAATTCAATGGCAGCCATCATTTCGAAATTCGAATAACCTGTGCCGCTATGCGACCGACGGATCATGTGGGGAATCCTGCAAGCTGCACGAAGGCCCCGAGGGACTTGAAGTCCCCCTCTCCCTCTCCACTTCTCCAGTCTCCACCCACACGCGACGATTCGTCGACGACGCGCACCGATACGCCAGCTCCGTCTCTGCATGACTGCATATGGACATTACCGTTGGTCTGCACATCTCTGCATTGTGGCATTGATCTTCCCTGCACGCAGCGGATGATGCAGCAATTGCATTGATGATGTCTCCTCCTTCACTGCACGCAGCAGTAGACGCCGCCGCCGAACGTGACGGGAGAGGAGAAGGCCCAAAAATTGAAGTCCGGCATGGGCAGCGGACGGTGATCGATGACGTTTGCGTGTCTTGCTGGTGCAGAGATCGATCAACAGGGCCTGCCACTAGTCCTCACCAATGCACAGATCACGATCGATGGGCAGTGCACAAGAGGCGGCGCGGCGGCCGCTGGCCCTGTTTGTTGTTGTAAAACAAGGAGATAAGGGGATGAAGAGCTAGAGTGTTGCCGTGCTGATTTGGGGAAAGAAGAAAAATAAACAAAATAGTTGCTTGCTTGCATCTCTAGGTAGTAGATGGGGAAGAATGGAAGTGAGAACTTGTTACGTGAGTACGCGAACGGACGGTGTTAACTAAGATGGAAAAGACATCCTGGCTTGCGAGTCACACACTCACACCGACACGGCGCTGCCACCATTGTTGGGGCAGTGCAAGACTGCAAGCTAGTGGGCTCCACCTCGCTGTCCCTATGGTAGCTAGAGAGATCTTGCGATCGATTTTCCGGCAGCATGGCGGCATGGGAAGATGAGGAGCGAGCTGCAGGGATGATGATGGTGATGAGGCCGGCGCCCGGCGGAGGCTCGCCCAGGCAACAGAGAGAGAGGTGAGACGCTGGGCGCCTGGCCGGCAAACTCACGCATTGATCAGCCAGCCAGCGGAGAGAAATCGTTTTGCAGGGATCTGGTTCCGAAGCATGCATTGGCCTCCCACTCGATCTTCCTCTCTGCAGCAGGTGCTGCTGCTTTGCAAGATCACCATTCACCACATCTCGCACCTCTCTCACGCTGCTGCTTTTCCTCAGCTGAAACCACTGTTGCAAGTCACCGGGCTTTTCACTACCCTACTGCTAGTCTAGTAGCCGGTAGCCTGCTACTATGACACATCTACTCCTTGTGGGAGAGGGAGGACGTGGTAGACGGGAAAAAAACGCAAAGCAAACAAAACTCTTGTTGCCAATATATAGTACCACGAGACAGACCAATCAGGTCCGCCGAGTACTAACAATATGCAAATCTCTACTCCTAAAAAGAATGAAGTGGAGACAAAAAATTGGTCGTACTTTTTTCTACTTCTCGTGAATCTGTCTCCTGCGTCCGCGCGTCCGCCCTCACCCCGTCGCGTCTCCCTCCCCCAATCCCATCACCGGTCCCACCCTCCCCCCGCGACGCTGCCGCCCTCACGGGTCCATCCTTCGCCCCCGCACGCCGCCCTCGCTTCCCCCTCCACACGCCACCTCCCCTCCCGCACCGCTGCCATACCCCGCCCCCTTCCCGCACTGCCGTCGTCGCCCGCCCTCCTTCGCCACCGCCGTCTCCCTAGACCTAAATTCCGCCACCTCGGCGACTCCTCCCAAACCAAACCATTTCGGCGAGCTGTTCCCCATCCCTCCATCCCAAACCCTAGCCTCCGATCCAGCAGATCCCTCTCCATCCGAAGCCCCGGGTTCCCGAAGATGGCACCGCCTGCGCCAATGCAGCACAAGGTGCACCTGCCGGAGAACGAGGAAGTCGCCCGCGCCCTCCACGAGAAGCGGCTGGCGATGAGGGACCAGCCGGCCAGTTTCAAGGAGCACCTGGACCACACATTTGGCAAAGTCTACCGCACCTTCTGCGATTCCACGGAGCCAATCCGGACCCTGAAGGAGTTCTCCAATATCAAGTACGCCAAATGTCGTCCTCTTACCTCTCCATTTTTTTTGCGCGTTGCTGGGGTGAATGTTGCGTTGGGACTGGCGTTTGATTGATATTGTTTCGCGCGGAGGATTCGTGTTGGCAAAAATGTTTCATTCCCTTTCCCTTGATACTATCACGGTATCACCCATGTTAGTACCCAACTCTCCCTTGGCAAGCATTTGTGCATAACATAGTCTGTGACCTTTTAGGAAAATTACATGTGTCAGCCAGCCGAGGACCAGCAAGTTTCTCAAGGTTGTTCTGTTAGCATGTGATTAACGAATACCATCTCTGATGTACAATGAGCAAAATATACAGATCTGCTTGTTGTTGCACTCTCATTTGCTAAAGGTGCCAGCATTCCTGAAACATAAAGAGAAATATGGTGAAGGGGAAGCTCACAAAATGCAGTAAAACAAAGTAGAACATACTATTCCGTTTGTGTTCATGGCCACTTATGACAAATACAATGTCGTGTCAAAGAATAGAGATTATCAGAAAGTAAGTTGCAACCATCTAACTCTATATCCCTATTTTAAGATGATTTTATTATAGGGACGAACAACGTCTAAGCATGGGGGAGGAGGTAGGTACGGTGCAGTTTTAGAGTTCAAAAAGGGAGTATTTTTTAAAAAAAAATGAAAATGAAATAATGATGAAAGAAAAAAAAATCGGCGATATGCGTGACTTCCAAGGTGAAGGTCTCACAAGAAGAAAGAAAGAAAAAAATATATATATAATGAATGAATGAAAGAAAGAAAGAAAGAAAGAAAAGAATGAGAAATATGAGAAAGAGAAAAAATATATGTGCGTAAAGTGAACTCCCCGGTTCTCTAAGAGTGCATTCAAGGCTTCAAGTTAAAAAAGATCCATTCTCCTTTTCCAACCATGTGCAATCCGATAACGAGGACTTCCTTTGTGCCTCGGGATCACTCTTTGCCATTTGCACATGTCCACTCATCTAAAAGTGTGTGTATTTTTCTCTTTCCCCTCCTTGATTTAACATTATTTTCCAATGACCTTTTTGACGAGTCTCGGTAAGACCATGAGAAGCTTGTCTTGTTTTGACAACACCTCATTTATAAAATCTTGTTAGGACTAAGCTTTCCCAAAGCTCCATATAAAGCCTACCACACATATATATGAGAGGGAAAGGAGTAGAATATATAGGCTTGAGAGACAAGTGAGATGAGAGTTCATGAGCAATATACAAGATGATTTAAATTTGTGAGCTTGGTTTAGCTTTTCTTTGTCTCGCTCTCTATTTCAAAAATTCTGAGATCTATTTAAACTTTGTGAGCATGTTAATACTTGTGGGATAAGCTTAATAAGGATCTACCCTCCGTAGAGATGAAGTCTAGTACATTATGGAACTCTAAATGAATTAAAATTTTGAGAGCATTAGGTTTTCTCATGTGTGATCAAGTGCAAAGTTTAAACATTGTTTGGCAATGATGGTATCCATCGAAGGCTTACTCGAGGACGAGCAAGGTTTAAGCATGGGGGAGATGTTGACGGTGAAAATCCGTCAACCTAGCCATGAGTTTACCTTCGGTGTTGGCATGAGTTTTATACTTTATCCATTGGTACTAACCCCCGTGGTATAACAAGTTCACGTGTGCATGTCGGTTTTGGAGTTTAATGTTTATGCAGGGTTTTAGTGTTGAATGCAAGACTTTCGGGATAAGTTCATCAAGCACCTCATGACAAGACCTTGAAGCCCCGTACAAGTCATGTAACGAAGCAAACTTAACTCCAAGAAGCCAGGGACTTGATCCGAGAAGACGACAGACTCCGGGGACCTGACCAGAAAAGTGCTGAATCTTGCAAGACAAGGAGTTGAGTCCAATTCGGAGAGAAACCGACGACATGGACCTACATGCAGAAGGGGGAAACATCCAGGAAGCAAGGAAACCGACGTGGAGCGAAGGAGCCCTCGGGCTGGGCCTAGATGGGCCCAGGCCGGCCGGCCCAGTCCGGTCGGCCCAGGCCCATCCAGGGCCCAAATGCCCCCTCCTTTGCCCTAGCCGCCAATCGGGCTATTTATAGCCCCCTGACCGAGAGCCTCGCAGAAAAGAATTCGTCATCGGCCGCCGAGGAGCAGAGAAGAGAGGGACACCATCTCGGAGAGGAGAGGGTCGAGCTAGTTGACTAGGGTTCCCCTAGCCGACGTGGGAACCTTGCACGGAAGACCACGTCGGAGTTCCCGGAGCTAGAAGCAAGATCAAGGAAGGATCCCGGTGGTGATCTTGTGTATGTATCATTGTTATAGTTGAATTATCAAGTTGAATCTTTTCCTAGCGATCAAGTGTTTCCTCGATGATTTCGTTTTTCGATCGGCTTTGCTTATTCCAATTCTATTCTCGAGATAGATTACATAGGGTGTTCTTGTAGCCGCGGTGGCTAGAGGTACACGCCGGATCTTCCGAAAGAATCTCGACTTGTCTTTTGACTCGCCCTAAGCTCCCCGCATGAATAGGGATACGTTGTGACAGAACGGGGGTCTCGAAAGGCGGATGTTTTCAGATTTGTACGGGAAACCACGATTTAAAGAGGCTTCTATTAAGATTCGATTTGCTACTTCTTCTCTTGCTTGGAACTTCAACAAAAGGCTACCCCGATCCCCCTAGATCGGTTTATCTAACCAATCTTACTTTGTTTTCTCCGGTCTTTAGTAGATTAGATTCGTTTTGTGTCATTTACTTAGATGCATTAGGGTTTTATCGAAGATTGAAGTTACTTGGCTTTAATAGATTAAGTTTTGCGTCACACATTTGTTCCACGGATTCGATACCTTGGGTTCACCACTCGAGGGAAGAAGGGTCCCTTGACTACGACGGGAGACTTGTAAGCTTGCGAGTCACAAACGAACTTTGATACAATTATTAACCGTCAACAAGCCCCCTTTTTCTGGCGCCGTTGCCGGGGAACAAGTGATCAAGATTTGATTTTTTATTGCCTCTTTGTAATTTTCAGTTTTCTCTTTGTTTTTATTTTTGCATCTACTAAATTTTGATCATTCTCAAAATACATCTAATCTAGTTTGTCTAACTCTAGTTTTTATAGATTTGTTTTTACTTTCTAGTTTTTTCATACTTTGTTTATTGCTAACCCTACAGGAGATGGACGGCTACCTCTCCAACAAACCCAATAATTTTGTGGATGATCCAGAAAAACTTTACAGGCTAAGGAGACGCGAAGCACATCAAGCTAAAAAGCTAGATTTTGTAGATTCGAAGTCGGAAGACAAAGGATCGCAGGAATCTCCGAAGAATTCACCACCTCAAAGTCCTCGGGAGAATCGACTTCCACCGATGGGTGACCAACCACCGCAAGAACGCAAGATTGGGGAGCTATGCACCCCGTACATCATCGACCTACCAATCTTGAACCTTGAGGAGATTGGAAGACCGTTCGAGATCAAGACCTCAACAATCCGCATGGTGCAACATTCACCCTTCACCGGTAAAGAGGATCCGAACCTTCACCTCCAAGCATTCATTCAACTATGTCAGACTTTCAACATGGATGGGGTGACTCAAGACCAAATGAGGGCAAGGCTTTTTCCGTTTTCACTACTCGGGAAGGCTTTGCAATGGTTCCACTCTCAACCGGCGGAGACGGTGCAAAATTGGAACACATTGATGAAGGCTTTCATGAAGGAATACTACTCACCGGGTAAAACTCAAAGCTTGCGTAATAAGATTGCCACCTTTGTTCAATATCCTACGGAAACTATCTCGGAGGCATTCGAGCGCTTCAACGAGTACACCCGGCGGTTCCACATCACAAGTTCCCGAAAGAAGACCTCGTGCAAAAGTTCTATCAAGGACTCACCATGGCGTCAAGGACGATCATCGATGCATCGGCGGGAGGATCCATCATCGAACTTACACCGACGGAAGCTTTCACGCTATTCAAGAAGGTCACGGATAATGACACGTGGGCGTCGTCCGGGCGCCTACATCCGGTTCAACCCACGGGAAACATTAAAGGAGTCTTGCAAGTGGAGAAGGAGAACATACTTGAAGGCAAGATCGACTCGCTCATGAGGAGGTTGGAGAAGATGGAGATGGAAAAGAAAGAGGCTCAAGACTTGAAGGCCGCCGAAGCAAGGTCTACATGTGAAGAATGTGGAGAGTATGGCCATGTCCGCAAAGATTGTCCGGAGGAAGCCAAAGTGCTCGACTACATGAGGAAGGGAGAATTGCCGAACTTCCGCTACGGCAAGGTAGGCCTCAATTTAATGCAAGCTCATCTATTCCTAACGCGGTTCCGCTTCGTATACAATTGAAGGAGTTCATGGATGAGCAAGCTAAGATCAACAAGGACACCGTCACCAAGTTCAAGACCATAGACAAGGTGTTGGAGAACATCGATAGCAAGGTGACGGAGGTCGAAGTTCCAATCATCAAGTGCTCAACATGATGAAGATGCTCGAGACGCAAGTTGGACAACTTGCGGGGCGCCCTCACTAATGATGAAGGGAAGCTTCGGGACAACCCAAATGTCCCGAATCGGCGAAGGCCATTCAAACACGTTCGGGGAAGGAGACCGAAGATCCGAACGTTCCGCGGGAGCAAGGAAGCTTAAACCATCCACCGAGGTGGAAGGAGGCCGCTAAAGAGAAGGTTACGGGGATCGTCACCGAGGAACCCAAATTCGAGATGCCGGAGGAAGACACGAGGATACCGCAACTCAAGCCACGCTACTTCCGAGGTAAACTTGACAACCACTTTGAGAAGTTTGTGGAAGTTGTGCGTAGACTTAGCATCAACATGCCATTACTAGATGCCCTACAAGTACCTACATATTTTCGTTACTTTAAAGACATTCTTGCAAATAAATATGAGATAGCAACACTCGGGGTAGATCATGTCAAGATGTCCGAGGAGTGTAGTGCAGCTATTGCTAATGGGCTAGAGAAGCAAAAAGACCCCGGGTGCCCCACAATTCCATGTTCAGTTGGTTCTTTCAACTTCGAGAAGGCGTTATGCGACCTTGGAGCTAGTGTAAGCGTCATGCCGAGGGATGTGTTCGAGAAGCTACGCCTACCAATGGAGCCTACGGGAATATGTTTGGAGTTGGGAGACAACTCCATTCGCTATCCCTTGGGCATTGCTGAAGATGTACCCGTGAAGATTGGACACCACTTCATCCCCGTCGACTTCGTTGTGCTCGAGATGGGAGCGAGGGAGAAGCCGCCGCTCATCCTAGGGAGGCCATTCCTAAAGACCGTGGGAGCTACTATTGATGTTGGCAAGGGGGAGATCATGTTCGATATCAACGGAGAAAGGAGTTCCTTTAAGTTCCGTCCAAGAATCGAGGCATGCAACATGATTGGAGTGAAGGGAGAACCAAAACAAACGGAGGGTCTGAAAAAGAAGAAGGAGCCGAAAAAAATGAACGTAAAGAAAATCAAAGAAGGTGTTGCATCCGTCAAGACAAAGGAAGAGAAGCCGCCTGTGAAGACCAAAAAAATGATTAAGCCAACTAAGCCGGAAGACAAGCCCGCGCCCAAGATGGTGCGGAAGTGGGTACCCAAGATTGCAACGCCCGCAAAGAGCGTTGATCCGGAGTAAGCAAGTGAAGAAGTATAGCTATAGACTATAAACGAAGCGCTAGGCGGGAGGCAACCCGTTTCGTCGAGTCAAGAATAAGCTACCGGGAGGACAACCCGATTCCAGGTTTTTCGAGTCTTTTTAATAATTTAGTTTTGAGTTTTATTACGCAAAGACATTAGACTTAGAAGTGGTTGAACAATATTAGAGACATAATTCTTGATTGAATGTTTGCTTTATCATAAACCCTTTGCATGAACCCTCCTATGTGTTTGTTTGTTCTTTTCTTTTCGAGAAACCTCAACCAAATAATTTCAGAACCTAACTCAACCTTTCACCCTCATTATGGTGCTGAGGTTGACTTATTTTTCATGCTAAAACCACACGAGTAGAGCCACGATTTATATTTAAGTGTTAATAAAATTCAGCACGTGGTAGGACTCGCGTGAACCTAGAAATCAAAACTTTTGGTTGGTTTTAAAAATCTTTATCCTTGGTTTCTCTAGGATTAGAATTTTTCTAAGCCTATTCTAATTTTGTTTTATTCAAAATCTTTCTTATTTAGCCAAAATTAGAACCTAAACCTATGCCCCCATGATCAAGCCGGGAAATGTTTGCTCTCAACCGATGAAGGCAAACTATACCGGTGAGACCGAAATCGACGTAGTCGAAAAATATTTTCGACTTACATTTGTTTTTAATGGTTTAAAAACTTCTCTAAAATTATGTTTGAGCTCTTGCATGGCTCTGAAAAATATTTTAAATTTCAAATTAGGGGAGTGCTTAACCTTAAACACACCTAAATGGAGGCAATCTAGTTTGAATTAATCATGCATGCACCATTGGATTCCCTTTCATCAACTTTCACCAATTCCACATGCAAAGGACAAGCATGGTGGGCAGCAAGCATCAACTTTGCAGGAATTTCATGGTGGCATGTGAAGCAAGTGGAGCTAGGGAGCATGGATATGACCCAAAGCATGAAGCATCAAGTGGAAGGACCAATAATGCAAGAAAAGGAGTGGACGAGAGCGTTTGGGCGGTGCAACTCGTGGAGCACGCGGGCAGGAAAGTTGCAGAGGCGAAATGATCGTGCTGGAAGAAAGACGAGGCGGGGAGGAGCCAGGAGGACCCCAGGCCGGCCGGCCTCACCTACATAAGGAGCCCCCGGCTCCCGTTTTCGCAGCAAGCTTCCCTCTCCTTCCTTTGTTCGTGTGTTTAAGTTTGTGTGCTCAAAACCTCCGTAGACATAGCCAACCTTCCCAAGCTTGATAGCTCAAGAAAAAAATCCACATCCTTAATCCACTCAAAGTCCACATCCGAAGCAAAGAGTTTAAGTGCCTAGTTACCGGTTGCAACCCGGAGTTTTAGTTGAAGAAAAGAGTGCAGCAACCATGTGGAAGAAGACCACAAGTCTCTTCTCCAAGAAGAAGAGTTCGTCGTCGTCCAAGCCGTCATCAACCACGTCTTCAAGGAGGCACTCGGTTTCCGAGTCTCCCCAGAGCATGGAGACGGATACGGCACCACCAAGGAGGAACGATGCTCTCCTCCTTGGTGGTATGAGGGCTGCAAGAAGCACTTCCATGAGGTTTACCGAACCTCGTGGGCACACGGAGGAGCAGCCCGCGCCACCACGACGATCGACCCGCTCAACCGCGCCACCTCCTTACACCCCAACATACTCTTCGTACGGCTTCATCATCTTGTCGGCGGAGGAGGAGGAGAGGCTCTCTAATCTTGAGAAGAGGCTTGTGCCAAACGTCGAGTTCGACGACCAAGCACTCTACACCTTGGGTTTTGGCACCGACATATACTATATGTTGGGGCACCTTGGATGGGTGCAGTTCTCCAACGGAGTATCGGTGGACACCCATTTGGGGTTCGCCTTGGAAATTTTGATGACTATTGCACCCATCATTGATGATGATGGGGTGCAAAGCTTGTCATTCCGTTTGGAGGGAGTCCAACAAGTGGTTCCCTACGAGCACGTGAGGGAGCTGCTTGGATTCCACAAGGGAGCTCCGGAGAAAGTTGACGTGCCACCCGACATGTTGGCGGGATTTTGGAATATGATCTCCGGAGAAGCCCATCAACAACGCAATTGCATCCGCAACCCCATTATTCGGATATTTCACTCTTGGATGTGCAAGAGGGTATTGGGGAGGATGAAGGAAACGAAGGTGACCGACACGGAGTTGAATTGGCTATACTCGGCTTTAATTGCCAGGCAGCCAATAGACCCCTCTTACCTTATGATCAACCGTTGGTGTTGTGAAGCAACATCGGGGGCGGGTAATATTGGTTCGGGGTGCTATCTCTCCATGTTGGCCTTCACCTTGCGGCCGGGGATTGCAAGAAACCCCGACCACCTTTTGCGTGGTACCTCTCTCTGCATTGAGTATTTGCGGCAAGGCAAATACATTAGTGGAGATGAGAGAGGAGGTTATCGGTTGGCCATAGTGAACCTACCCCTTCCGAATGAGAGGCTTAGGCTTTTCACCGAAGGGAGGGAAGATTGGTTGGAAGAGGGACTCCTCGTCCCTGCAAGGAAGAACAAAAGAGGAAGAATCGTAGAGGAGGGAACATCCTCCGTACAAGCGAGTGGAGCACAACCCAATGTGCAACCATTCCGCGGGATCCCTCCTCCGCCAAGTTACTACGGAGGGCCACAAGAGCAAGCATGGGGGGTGGTGCACCGGTACCCCCGCAAAATTATGTTGTGCCCAACGCTAACTTCGCGGAGTCCTACGCTCATCATCCCCAACCACAACAAAGCATGACCATAATTGGAGGGTATGCTGCAAGAAACGCTCAAAACATCGCAGCCATCCAAGCCAACGCAGCTCAACTTGGTGAAGGCAACGCAAATATTGCCTTTGAGCTCGGACGCCTTCACCTCGTGGAGCCAAATCAATTCGTCGGAGGGAATGTCCAATCATATTATGAGCAAGGGTATTACTATCAAGATCATCAACATCAACCACCGGCGGAGGACTAGAAGATTTAGGAACTTTAGTTTTCTTTTCTTTTCTTTTTCTCTGTAATTTTCAGCTTTTGCTTATGTGTGTTTGCGTAGTATTTTCTGTTTTTAATTTTCAGCAAGCATGTTTGTTTATTTTCAGTTTTTATTTCAACTTGATGTCATCATTAATAAAGACACCACCTTGATTATATCATTGGAAAAGTTACAAAATTCGTGCCATGATGATATATGATTATAATTGCAGCTTTGTTCATCTTTGTAATTGATTTATGCATGTTTAAGCTAGTGCTCTCTTAAAAATACAAATCTGAATTTATTTAAATGCTAGCTTAATTTTCAGCGGAGGTTATGATTAAAATAAAGACCCATAGTGTTTTATGTGCTCTCAAGTTATAAATAGATTAAAGATGTCTTTTATGCTCAAAAAAATATTTCTAACCTTGTCACAAATATCACTTGTGTGTTGCTCAACCTATCCAAAGCCTTATATATATTTGAGTGCGTAAACCTTAGTGTACAAGATTTATTTTTGAGTGAGTTATTGCAGGCCATGATTTCTCTGGTCCGAGACTAAGAAGCTGGTCATTCCGTTTTTGCGTATCTATCTTTTTGCTAGCCTTTTATCCGTGCATTGTGTATCCCCGCATCGGAGATCTCACAAACTTCGCCGGATATCCACCCTTAAACCAAATATCATCTTTTGTGATTACCTCCTTGACCACAACCTATTGTTGAGAATGGATCATCAATTCAAGGAAGATCGCAAGACGGCGCCGACATTGAAGATTTCAAGTATCTCTCCAAAGGAAAATTATTTCCGGTACCTACCTTATTTTTCGCCTCTGTGGTCGAGGACGAGCAACATCTAAGCATGGGGGAGGAGGTAGGTACGGTGCGGTTTTAGAGTTCAAAAAGGGAGTATTTTTTAAAAAAAATGAAAATGAAATAATGATGAAAGAAAAAAAATTCGGCGATATGCGTGACTTCCAAGGTGAAGGTCTCACAAGAAGAAAGAAAGAAAAAAATATATATATAATGAATGGATGAAAGAAAGAAAGAAAGAAAAGAATGAAAAATATGAGAAAGAGAAAAAAATATATGTGCGTAAAGTGAACTCCCCGGTTCTCTAAGAGTGCATTCAAGGCTTCAAGTTAAAAAAGATCCATTCTCATTTTCCAACCATGTGCAATCCGATAACGAGGACTTCCTTTGTGCCTCGGGATCACTCTTTGCCATTTGCACATGTCCACTCATCTAAAAGTGTGTGTATTTTTCTCTTTCCCCTCCTTGATTTAACATTATTTTCCAATGACCTTTTTGACGAGTCTCGGTAAGACCATGAGAAGCTTGTCTTGTTTTGACAACACCTCATTTATAAAATCTTGTTAGGACTAAGCTTTCCCAAAGCTCCATATAAAGCCTACCACACATATATATGAGAGGGAAAGGAGTAGAATATATAGGCTTGAGAGACAAGTGAGATGAGAGTTCATGAGCAATATACAAGATGATTTAAATTTGTGAGCTTGGTTTAGCTTTTCTTTGTCTCGCTCTCTATTTCAAAAATTCTGAGATCTATTTAAACTTTGTGAGCATGTTAATACTTGTGGGATAAGCTTAATAAGGATCTACCCTCCGTAGAGATGAAGTCTAGTACATTATGGAACTCTAAATGAATTAAAATTTTGAGAGCATTAGGTTTTCTCATGTGTGATCAAGTGCAAAGTTTAAACATTGTTTGGCAATGATGGTATCCATCGAAGGCTTACTCGAGGACGAGCAAGGTTTAAGCATGGGGGAGATGTTGACGGTGAAAATCCGTCAACCTAGCCATGAGTTTACCTTCGGTGTTGGCATGAGTTTTATACTTTATCCATTGGTACTAACCCCCGTGGTATAACAAGTTCACGTGTGCATGTCGGTTTTGGAGTTTAATGTTTATGCAGGGTTTTAGTGTTGAATGCAAGACTTTCGGGATAAGTTCATCAAGCACCTCATGACAAGACCTTGAAGCCCCGTACAAGTCATGTAACGAAGCAAACTTAACTCCAAGAAGCCAGGGACTTGATCCGAGAAGACGACGGACTCCGTGGACCCGACCGAAAAGTGTCGAATCTTGCAAGACAAGGAGTTGAGTCCAATTCGGAGAGAAACCGACGACATGGACCTACATGCAGAAGGGGGAAACATCCAGGAAGCAAGGGAACCGACGTGGAGCGAAGGAGCCCTCGGGCTGGGCCTAGATGGGCCCAGGCCGGCCGGCCCAGTCCGGTCGGCCCAGGCCCATCCAGGGCCCAAATGCCCCCTCCTTTGCCCTAGCCGCCAATCGGGCTATTTATAGCCCCCTGACCGAGAGCCTCGCAGAGAAGAATTCGTCATCGGCCGCCGAGGAGCAGAGAAGAGAGGGACACCATCTCGGAGAGGAGAGGGTCGAGCTAGTTGACTAGGGTTCCCCTAGCCGACGTGGGAACCTTGCACGGAAGACCACGTCGGAGTTCCCGAGCTAGAAGCAAGATCAAGGAAGGATCCCGGTGGTGATCTTGTGTATGTATCATTGTTATAGTTGAATTATCAAGTTGAATCTTTTCCTAGCGATCAAGTGTTTCCTCGAAGATTTCGTTTTTCGATCGGCTTTGCTTATTCCAATTCTATTCTCGAGATAGATTACATAGGGTGTTCTTGTAGCCGCGGTGGCTAGAGGTACACGCCGATCTTCCGAAAGAATCTCGACTTGTCTTTTGACTCGCCCTAAGCTCCCCGCATGAATAGGGATACGTTGTGACAGAACGGGGGTCTCGAAAGGCGGATGTTTTCGGATTTGGACGGGAAACCACGATTTAAAGAGGCTTCTATTAGGATTCGATTTGCTACTTCTTCTCTTGCTTGGAACTTGAACAAAAGGCTACCCCGATCCCCCTAGATTGGATTTATCTACCCAATCTTACTTTGTTTTCTCCGGTCTTTAGTAGATTAGATTCGTTTTGTGTCTTTTACTTAGATGCATTAGGGTTTTATCGAAGATTGAAGTTACTTGGCTTTAATAGATTAAGTTTTGCGTCACACATTTGTTCCACGGATTCGATACCTTGGGTTCACCACTCGAGGGAAGAAGGGTCCCTTGACTACGACAGGAGACTTGTACGCTTGCGAGTCACAAACGAACTTTGATACAATTATTAACCGTCAACACCCGCGTGCCCGACCTTTGCCCGTCCGTGAGTTTGACCACGGGTCAAAATCCGTTCCTGTCCGTGCCCGACGGATATCAACCGGGTATCGGGCATATGCGGGTGAGCACTTGCGTACAACTGCGTCGCATCGCCGCCTCCTGGGGCCGGCGAGATCTACACGCGCAAGTAGGGGCAAGGTGTTAGGCTTCGGGGTGGGATGCGGACGCCGAGGAGCGAGGGCAGGGGTCGATTCGCAGAAGGGGGGAAGGGGCCCTCGCCGCGCTGCCGTGAAGGAGCTCACCCCCGCCTCCGTTGTCTCCGAGCTTGGTGAGCGGGGCCGCCGGTGCAAGGTGAGGAAGCGGAGCTCCGGGAGAGGAGGGCTCCATCTCTCGCACCGTCGGTCCTCCTGCCACCACGCTGGACCCCTCACCTTCCCTCGCACCGCCCCATCTAGGCCACGCGCGCCCACCGCTGGGAAGGGGCGGACCAAGGGAGCAGAGGTGGAGCCCCCAAGGATGGAGGGAGGCGAGGAAGCTCCGGATCCGCCGGACGTCTAGCCGTCGTACTCCTCCGCAAGAGAAGGCGGACCCAGCCCGACCCTTGCTCCTATGCCGGCGCGCCGAGGTAGAGGGGTGACACAATTTTTTTAGAATCAGAGGGGCGATGCAAATGGAAGTGAGGAGGAAGCTGATGGAGAGGCTGGATGGGTGGGTGCGGTTGTTTTTTTTGCTGGGCAAGTGAAATATTGGGCCTTGATTACTGTGATACGGGCTTATTGCCTGAATCTGTGCCCGCGAGCTGGATTAGCTGCTTGTATCAGTGCCCATCGGGTAGGGTATCTGCCGATATCCGCGCCCATGGGCAGGATTGCCATCCCTAGTCATCCTTCTGTTGTCGTGTGTTAGAAAAATCTAACGACACAGTTCGCGAAAGTGCCTGCAAAATTAGGTAGCACAAAAGAAAACTACCAGAGTAAGTAAAACCGTTACTATGCCAGAGTACTCCTAGACTAGTAGTACTCCTTCTTTATTGAAATATTTGTCATTATTTAACTTTTTTTTACAATTTTGACCGTTCGTCTTATTCAAAAGAATAGTGTAATACGTAAAAGGGTAAGTCAAGTTTAGAATATCTACGATAATAAAGCATGTAGCAACCAAAAAAAGATGATACTTACATGATTTTTCAATAAGACGAATGATCTAAGTTGTAGAAAAAGTTAAGTATGACAAATATTTCGTTACTACGATGCAAATGCGTTATGATAACTTCAAAAAGAAAATGCATGATGATTAAACTATCTAGGAATGAACATCATGGCAAATGCCTGACGACTTGCAAATTTGCAACTAGTGGGGAGAGATACGGGAGTTGGGCGGCTAGCTACAATCTACTACAGTGGCCTAGTTCCGCGGGAGTTGGGATTCTGCCGGCAAGACAGATTTGTCGATACCAAAACTAAAAGAAGCAAACAACATTAAACAGTACAGACCCATCTGCCTGTTGAATGTTGACTACAAATGGTTCACTAAGGTTCTTACAATGAGGCTGACTCCTTATGCAGAGAAACTGATTAGCAATACACAAACTGCATTTATTCCTGGTAGATATATTCTTGAGGGGGTTATCATCCTTCATGAAATTGTGCATGAATTGAGGGTGACAAAAATGAAAGGCGTTGCTCTAAAATTAGATTTTGAAAAGGCATATGACAAGGTTCACTGGTATTTTATGATGGATGTCATGAAGAAAAAGAACTTCCCTGAGAAGTGGCTGACTTGGATGAAACAAATAATAGAGGGAGGAAGTGTGGGGATAAATTTAAATGGAAATCCTGGTAATTTCTTCAGAACTCACAAAGGGCTTAGGCAGGGGGACCCTTTGTCCCCTCTACTCTTCAATCTAGTAAGTGATGCATTAGCAGTCATGCTGGAGAATGCAAAAAATTCAGGGCATATCAAGGGATTGATGCCACATTTAATAGAGGGAGGAATTACACACCTGCAGTATGCTGATGATACAGTGATCTTCATGGAGATGGAAGAACAGACTGTGGTGAATGTAAAATTCTTATTATACTGCTTTGAAAATATGTCTGGGCTGAAGATTAATTACCAAAAGAGTGAGGTATATGTGCTAGGGTGTACAAAAGAGGAGGAAATAAAGGTTGTTGAAATGTTAAACTGTAATGTTGGGCAACTACCAATGAAATACCTAGGGGTGATGATCCATAACAGACACATGACTGTGAAGGATTTAAGTTATATCTATCAAAAAGTGGAAAATAGGGTGCCAACCTGGAAGAGTGTAGGCCTATCTTCAGGAGGAAAAATGGTCTTGGTGAAATCCTGCCTAAGCTCCATTCCAAACTATTCTATGGGCATTTATCTTTTACAGGAGGAAATACATCATAAGATGGACACTGCTAGAGCAAATTTCTTCTGGCATGGACCTAATATGAAGAGGAAGTATCACATGGCAAAATGGGATTTAATGACTACACCCAAACAAGCTGGAGGGGCTGGATTCACCAATACAAGAGTGATGAATAGATGCCTTCTGGCCAAATGGATTATAAAAATTGAAAGAGGGGAAAACACAATATGTTGTAATCTCCTGAGGAGTAAATACCTAGGAGAAACAAGGATCTTCAGCTACAAGAAAAAAAGTGGGTCACAATTT
This sequence comes from Cenchrus americanus, assembly GCA_947561735.1. NCBI lineage: Eukaryota > Viridiplantae > Streptophyta > Magnoliopsida > Poales > Poaceae > Cenchrus > Cenchrus americanus. Next base: position 82,263,606 of record OX387240.1, read on the forward strand.
TGGAAAGGGATTATGGAAGTTAGAGGAGAGGTAACTAGAGGTGTACTGTATATAATTGGAAATGGGAGAAAGGTCAGGTTCTGGAAAGATACATGGCTGGGGGTTGCCCTCTGGGTTTATCCTGTCCAAATTTATTTGAAATCTGCAACCAAAGAGAGTGGACTGTGGCCAAAGTACTAAGAGATGAAAGAATAAATCTGACCTTTAGGAGAAATTTTGGTGAAAAAGAAGAGAGATTGGGATGAACTCACCCTCCTGATTGGTGGGGTGTCCTTATCTCAAGAGTCCGACTCTGTGATCTAGACCCTAGAAAAGAACAAGGAATTTTCAACTTCCTCATTATACAAAGAATTTTCCTTCCCTGGAATGATCAACAAATGGATGATGAATGTGTGGAGAGCTAAATTACCTTTAAAGATAAAAATTTTCTTATGGCAGTTATACAATGATAAAGTACAAAAAGCAGAACAGCTGAAAAAAAGAAATTGGTCTGGTCCTTTAGAATGTAAGTTGTGTGGTAAAGTAGAGAGTGTGGAACATCTGTTCTTGCAATGTGCTATTGCAAATTTTTGTTGGGGAGTGATTAGAGATGTTCTTGGCTGGGGTCCATCCCGGTCTGTCTGGAAGATCTATATGAGAAACTGATAGTAGGCTCTTCTAATGACAACAGAAACATCGTTTTTCTCATTGGTTGTTTAACCTGGAGTTTGTGGCTCACTAGAAATAATCTTGTTTTCAACAACAGCCTTATATCCAATCCTGACGTCGGAATATTCCGTGCTATCTCCTTCATGCAGAAATGGAAGATTTTGAGCAAGGAGAAGGAGCGCATGTGGATAGACACGGTGATAACCGGGCTAAAGCTGCGGCTTGCATCTCTGCGGCCTGATTAGTCTTCCTGGTTTTATGCTTAGTTCATCTTAAACCAATCTGTTCTTGCATTTCGTAGAGTTTTGTCTCTCTTTTGCTAATTAGACGGGTTCAAGTTAGAGGGTGTTTTGAGGGTGCTGGTGGCACGTTTGGCATGGATGTAATCTCCTTTTTATTGTGAGCCTGCGTGCCACCTTCTCTAAACTGTATTGCAAACTGGTGTTTTCCCAGTACTCTTTGCTTTTTAAGTAAAGACGGGCCTCTGGCCTTTCGTCTAAAAAAGACAGATCTCTCACGTTTGAGAGGCAGGAGCGGAGAACAACGCAGATGGCAAATCAAATCCTGCAAGCTGCGAGTATGGCGCAATCGATTGTCGAACCGTAGACGACCTAGCTTGTCGAAAACACAGATCAAAGAAAACTGTTGCCATCAATCTTCTAAACCCCCCGGCCGCCCAGTATCAATCAGACCAAATAGCAGACGAATGGACCTCTGCAAATGGGCCGCGGTTCCAGCCCATTCTGCGTTTCACCATTGTCTGTCTGTCGGTCGAGCAGACGACGAGACCACGGATCGTCATTTATAAAGCCCACGCCAGCTCATTCTTCTCCTTGCCCCAAGCACCAGCGAGCAAACACAAAAGAATTCCTCTCCTCTCCACTCCCCAGCGACGCCAGCTGCTTCGCCGTGAGGCGGAGGAGCAGCCCCCCACCGCAGCAGCCGCGACGACCGGGCAGGCCATGGCGATCACGTTCCAGGAGGCCCTCGACGTCCACCTCAGCTTCGTCGTGGCGCTGGCGGCGACCTTCCTCGTCGCGTCGGCTTTCGCGCCGGCGCCGCAGAAGTCCGTCGGACCGCCGAGCGAGTGTCTAGCCAGCTACGACGTCTACCTCCGCACCACCTTCCTCCGCTTCTACTTCGTGGCGTGCCTCACCTGCGCCTAGCCATCGCCATGTGCGTCAAACTCCAGGTTGACTTCGCCGGCGGCATCCAGGCCCTGGGCGCGAGGGCCCAGCGGGTGGCGCGTTCCTTCGCCGTCGTCGCCGTCGTCTTCACATCGTCCGGAGTGGCCCTAGCTACCGCGACGTACGTTTCCTTCATCGAGGCCACTGCTGTGCAGGATTCTTGCTTCCCGGCAGCACACGCCGGTGTGATGGATGTCACCTACCTTCTGCTAGCAGCCGCATGTGTTCTCCTGCCCAGCATCTGCTTTGTTCACCTGGCATTGTATGCCAACTAGTTCTGTGCTATGCGTGTGTTGTAGTCGGGAAGAGTGAAGAGTCCCTCGATGTGTTTTAGTTTCCTGAGAGTTCAGACTTCAGAGTCTTGCTTGTGTGCCTGCCCTATGCGGCTGTGCGGTTGTACCAGCTGTTTGTTTGTCTGTGTGCTAGTATTGTGTAGTGCATCCTTCTCTCCATGTGTCGTAATGTTATGTGCTTGAAAATGTATTTGTGATCATCATGCTTGTGGATGCTCCTCCACCACCTCCCGCTGCTAGCTACCTTCTCTGCTCCACTGAATTCACTCATATGCTCCAGATACAGAACGATTAGGCTAAAAATCATGCAGAAATCAGAATCGGCAGGTCATTGCAAAGAAGATGCTTTCTTTTTTCCTGAAGAAGAACTGCAGGAACCATGGGGCGATCCTTTACACATGCCTCACGTCTGTAGGTGTAGGGTACCCAATCTCGATCTCTGAACTGCTGGAAACCACAAAGTTTCAGACACATCAATCGTCGATGAGAGCTGCACAGATCCACAGCTTATCAACTGAATAGTGAACACTAACCGGCATTTCTACATATTCAGGTAATCAGGTAAAGGGACTGGGATTTATTACCCAACAGTTTAGAACAGAACAGAAAGAGGCAAATTTCTTCACCCAAATTCTCCCTCCTCATCAGCTAGAGGCCATCAAGTCAAGATAGGCAAGCAATCTCCTGTTCTATTTTTAAGTAATGTTACTTCAACCAACTTAGTGACAGTGATTTCTAGGTACTAATCAAGATGTCCATCAGCCACCACCAGTTGCCAACTGAACGCCTGAACCTGCAGGAAACCAATCTGCCACGTTTTTTTAACATTTTTTGACGATTTTGCAAAAATAATAGTCCCTCTCAAAATTTATCAAAATTAGCACTCAACCGTCAATTGAAATGATGACCGTCATTTCATTTGGCAGCTAGAACACCTACTGCCACTTGAAATGGCGGTAAGGTGTTGTTCCCCATTGCAGTACTATGGCTTTCCTACCGCCGTTTAAAATGGTGGTAGGGGCAAGTACGTCTTCAAAATCATAATTTTTTTATAAATTAGGATAAAGATAAACTTTATACAAAATTGTAGCTTTCATCGAGATCTAAAATTGTGTAGTTCAAACTTTTTCATTTCAAATCACCTTGATGCTCAAATAATCGACATACTATCCAAATCTAAAATTTGAAGTGTAAATCTAAACATGGTGTCAATCATTTGATCATCCAAATGAATTCAAATGGACACAATTTGAACTGCAAAGTTGTATATCTCGTCGAGATATACAACTTCAGTGTAGAGTTTAAGTCTATCCCAATTTATATGAAAACATTATGATTTTTTGAAGACATGTTGCCGAGACAAAAAAATCATCAAAAAGATTATTTGGACATCAAAATATTTCAAATGAACAAAGTATTAACTGCAAAGTTGTAGATCGACCAAAGCTACTATTTTCGTATAACTTTTATCTTCATCCAAGTTCAAATGAAAGAAATATGATTTTTAAAAGATATGGTGTCAAGAGAAGAAATTTTTTTGTCGATTGTTTGAGCCTTAGGAATTTCAAATGAAAACAATTTGAACTACAAAGTTGTTGATCTCGACGAAAGCTACAATTTTCATATAAAATTTATCTCCATTCGAGTTTATATAAAAATGTTATAATTTTTTTGAAACAGCGGTAGGAGCGCTACATTATAGCGATAGACGTTACCACCACTTCAATTGGCGGTAGGTGTCTATCCGCTAAATGAAATGACGGTTTTCATTTCAATTGACAGCTGAGAGCATCTCCAGGAGACTCCCTATTTTCTTTCGAAATGGTAGAAATAGAGATTTGGTGAAAAAAATACCTTCCAACAACTTATCTAAATGGTCATCCAAATATAGCCATCTTCTATTCGGGATTTTTCGTTAGTCAAATGTAGAAGACAGGAATGACTCTCTAGAGTCGCATAATAAATAGAAAACATGTTGATATAGAACACAATTTTTATACAAATGACTATCTAAGAGCAACTCCAACAGCTTATGTAAACTATTCTGCATCGCTAAAATATAGAAAAAAAGAAGAAAATCACGACTCCATCAGGCTCGCCATTCTTCCTCCTCACAATCCGCCTCGCAAACTCCCCCCACGGCTTACTTTCTGTGGCGAGCCCCTTCGCCTCGCCAAATCGCCGAAATCCGCGACATGGGTCCATCCCGCCCTCCTCCTCGTGCCAAGTCACACTCCTGCCCCCTCCCCTCCTTTCCTGTGAACACAAATCAAATCCACAACAGCCATCTCCGCCCCGTCGGCGACGAATCCTGGAAGCCCTGGGTCTGCAGGGGGGAGGAGCGTCGGGATCTCACCGTCTGGAGGAGGAGCTTGTGCGGAGCTCACGCGTCGTCGGGGAAGGCTGTCGTGCAGCGGAGCTTGGGGTGAGGAGCTCGGGCAGAGGATTGGGGGGGGGGGGGGTTTGGAGCTCGAGCGGCACTTGGGGGAAGCGGTTAGACGGTGTATCTTGGGCGGCGGCGGGGAGGAGGACCTCGGGCAGAGAATGCAGGAGGAGGAGCATGGCCGAGCCGTCGGCCGCCCCACGGCCGGAGCTCCTTGCTGCCACCAGGGAAGGAGAGTCGTGTTGCACTGGGAAGCAGTGGACAGAGGGGCTAGAGCTTCACGCTGCCACTGGGGAGAAAGGAGTCGCGCCGCTTGCAAAGCTGTGGAGGGAGGCGTCGCCGCCGCCGAAAAAGAAGGGAGGGAGGCACCGCCGCCGAAGAAGAAGAAGGGAGGGAGGGGGCGGCAGAGAGAGTCTAGCTCAGGCCGTAGAGGGATGGATGGTTGTAGCGAACATGGCCCCATTTGCCATTTGTTCGAGTTGATTTTGGTGATTCATGCTAACACAAGTAATGGGACTAACCACATTATCTAGCATGTCTTTGTAGGCATTCCCAGTTCCCATGGATGTTACCACATGTTAACATACCATGCACAAGTTAACATACCATGCCCAAGCTAACATGTCATACCACAAGTTAACATACAATGGACATGTTAGGTTACTTACAGCAAATTTGAGGACTTAGTATATATTTTGAGGCTATAAGTAATGGCATGTTAAGTATGTTAAGTATGTTAAGTTGAAGAAAAGATCCAAGTTGAAGACGCGAAGAAAAAGAAGGAAAAAAACACCGTCAGATGAACCGACGGTACCAATATAGCAAGCGTCGGTGCAATCGTCGGGCGAGTTGGTACACTGGTTGAAACTCTAGGCACCGTCGGATGAACCGACGGTCCATTTTCTAGTAGCGTCGGACGAGTTGCAGAGGAAGAGCAGCAAAGACAGTAGCACCGAATGATCCGACGGTCTATGTGCGGACACCGTCGGTCTATCCGACGATCGGTTTGAATCAAGACAGAGACGCGCCAAGACGGAGTCTTCAGCACCGGATGATCCGGTGCCTTGGTCAAGGGGAAGCGCGGTCTATCCGACGGTCGCGTGAAAGCTAACAGAGACGACTTGGCCGCGGGGTCTTTAGCACCGGATGAACCGACGCACCGTCGTTGTATAGCATCGGAGCAGTTGTGTCAGAAAATCTCAACGGCTATGTGATGTGGGAGGGGCATCGGATGAACCGACGCCTTGAGGAAGATAGCATCGGTTCATCCGACGCTTACTTTTTCAGTGGTCGTTAGCCAACGGCTCTTTGAGTGCCTTTGGCTATTTATACCCCCTCCACTCACCTATTTGAGGTTGCTGGATTGTGTGGGAGTGCAGAGGAGTTCAAGACACATTGAAGATCATATCCAATCCATCCAAGTGCTTAATTGCTCATCCTTAAACTTGCATATGCTTTGTGTATGTGCTTAGTGCTAGGCTTAGCTTAGAGCTGAGTGAGTGCAAGGTTGTGTCGACCTTGTGAGGTGATTCTTGAGTGAATCAAGTTGTACAAGGTTCGCCGGAAGCCTTGAGGCCTAAGTGGCTCACCGGCAATTGTTATCGACCCTCCGGCTTGGTGTGGAGCGGCGATGACACTTTGTGCGGGGGGCGTGGAGACCCCCTTCCTTGGTGAGCCACTTAGGGGCATCAAGGTGACCAAGGGAGCTTGGCAAGTGCCTAAGTGGCTAGCCTTTGTGGCGAGTCAAGTGGTGCTCTTGGGAGAGACTTGGTGACCGGGAAGCAATACTCTTGTGTGAGTGCTTCAACAACGTGGACTAGGGGTGGCTTAGTGCCTACCGATACCACGGGATAAATCGCGTGTCAAGAGTTTGCTTCCTCTCATCCCCTTTACGTTTCCGCATTTACTCTATTGCAATATTTGTTTGTCTCTACTTTCCTAGAGTAGTATCATGCTAGGATTGGCTATAGGTTGCAAAACTTCTTTTGGGATGGGAGTTTCATACTAGAACAACCCTAGTTGCACATCTAGATAGTATGCTAGTTTACCTTTGTGCAAAAATAGTGAAGCCATAGGTTAAGATTTTAGATTGCCTAATTCACCCCCTCCCCCTCTTAGACTAACGGGCATCTGATTCCTTACAATGGTGGAGTAAGAATGACATGTGGGCTCCACTTATTATAGAGAGTTCAGTTTCAAGAGGTTGTTGGATCATCATATAAAATTTTGAAGTGTTCTATTTTTACAAAGGGCTAAAACTCCAAAATTAACTAGTAAAAATAAAGAGGCTCTTGGAGTTGCTCTTAATTCTCTATTTTTGATAAATTTTGAGAGAGGCCATTGTTTTTACAAAATCGTTAAAAATATTTTTAAATATCAATCTGCCATGCTGCTGCTGCTGCTTGCTTCTTTTATCTCGTGGGTCTGTAGTATTAGTTGAGATGGGCCTTCGGCCCACTCTACTAAGGTCCAACATGGCTGTTGTTTCTCAACCTTGAGAGGCAACCAATACAAAACCGATTTCAAAAAAAAAACGAAAAGAAACAACCGCACAATTCTACAGAACTTCTATTCGTTTGTTTGTTTCCAGCAGGTATCTAGGGAGGTTTGGAGTCTAAACTCCAGTCCTGAGCCCCACAGCTATACTACATGAATACCTAATCTGTAGCTCACTGAAGAAAGGGGAGCAATTATGGTTTTGTCTGAAGCCATAGAACCCATGTGTCTATACAATGCCTTGTGTATAAGAAGTTTTTTTAGAACAGTGTATAAGAAGGTTGGATTAAGCTTGAGCACTAAAAAGGTTTGGGAAAAAACATGGAAAGCAGAAAGACTAGAAAACGTATAGCGAGCATTAACTATTCTGGTCGTTAGGTTTGCAATATTGCATCTATGCTCGAACCAGAGTGAGCTTTGGTAATTTTTCAACTGATTAATCTACGATTAGCTAACGATTTTTCTATTAGCGAGCATAAGGACTCATTTTAAAATATTTTTTTTGTTGCATAGGAATATATAACAAGTTTTGGTTTTGGAGGCTTTTTTCCCCAATCCATCTACACGTTTTTGTTGTATACAAACTTTTGCTTCAAGTTTTGTTCCGGTGTCTGTTTTAGCGAGTACTATTATGTACAGCTTCGTGCCTTCAATCTGCTTGAAAGAAGGAATCCGTAAACGATGGCGAATAAACGACGACAAGTAAAGGAATCAAACCGCACGAGACACGAGATTTAACGTGTAAAACCCTTGCGGGGAAAACCACGGGCGCCAGCCAGCAAGAACTTCACTATATCGGGAGTCAGGTTACAACGCCAACGGCGGTGGCTTACAAGAGAATGAATCAATCTCCAATGGAAAACCCTAACGGGTATTTATGACCCGTACCGTACCGCGGGGTGGCTGCCGCCACCCCCTCCCCCCCCCACCCCAGCCGCGACCTGGGAAAAGGGTGTGGCCCAATGGGCCACTTCTGCCTCCGCTTCGCTCCGTCAGAAGTCGGCCTTTCTCTTTGGAGACAGAATTTGGATCATAACTCAACAAACTCCACCTTGAGACAAATTCCTTCTTGCAGCATAAACAAAAAGAACCTTCATCCTGAACACATCAAAGAAACAAAATACTTCTGGCGCCCAATAGCCTCTTGGGCTACACAGTTAGGCCAACTAAGCTTGAGCAAAGCTCAAACTTAGCAACAGGAACTGGCTTTGTCAACATATCAGCAGGATTATCAAGAGTGTGTATCTTGCATACCTTTAACTTACCCTTTTCAACCTCATCACGCACATAATGATACTTGATCTCAATGTGCTTTGTCCTCTCATGGAACATCTGGTCTTTGGTAAGATATATAGCACTCTGACTATCTGAAAACAGGTTAATGCAAGAATCAACACCACAAAGCTCAGCAAACAATCCTTTCAGCCAACACAACAATCTGCATGCTTCAGCAATAGCCATGTACTCAGCCTCAGTAGTAGACAAAGCAACAACAGCCGCAAGACAAGATTCCACTCACAAAGACAACGCCAATAGTAAACACATAACCCGTGAGTGACCTTCGCTTGTCCAAATCACCGCATAATCGAAGCCACATAGCCAATAAGTCCCTTATCTGTCTCGCCAAACTTCAAGCAATGATCTACCGTGCCTCGAAGATACCTGAAAATCCACTGAACTGCCCTCCAGTGTTCTTTACCAGGATTAGACATGTATCTGCTAACCAAACTCATAGCATAAGACAAATCCAGGCGAGAGCAAACCATAGCATACATCAAAGAACCAATTTCCAATGGAAAACCCTAACGGGTATCTATGACCCGTACCGTACCGCGGAGGGGCTGCCCCCCCCCGCACCCCCCGGCCCGCGACTCCGGGAAAAGGGTGTGGCCCGATGGGCCACTTCTGTCTCCGCTTCGCTCCATCAGAAGTCGGCCTTTCTCTTGGGAGACAGAATTTGGATCATAACTCAACAACGCCGGTATGCCAAACGCTCTAATTCCCTTTCTATTTAGGGCGGCAAACACACTATCGATCGATCCCAACGAATTCCATGCTGCCCAATTCATTGACGCCAAACGTACTAGGATAGATTGGGAGAAAAAATACGACGGTTAATGCACTGATAGATGAATTGCACGCAAATACACGCTGATGACTGCATGATTGAAGAGATAAACGAAGCAAGGGGGAAATCAAAGAGGAAAGCCTAGCAAAGCCGTGGCCAGCATGCTACACGGCGAGTCCACGAGTTCCAAGACATCTTAGACAAGGGAGAGCAAGGCGAGCATAGTTGTCAAGGGGAGGAGCCGCAGGCCTCTCCCTAAATGACGGCAGCGGCGAGCAGAGCCGCTGCGGCGCAGAGCCACAGGCGCGGGGCCCCGCTTGCCGTGCGCCGCACCGCCGTCGTCGTGGTCCCGGTCGATGATGCCGAGCGTCGGAGGCTCCGTCTTCCCCATGCAACCCGGCACGGGGAGGTGGCGGTGTCGCTCCGTGCCGGGATGGGGGCCGGGGTCGGGGACGGCGGACGCGCGGCAGCCTCCCGCCGAAGCCGGCGGGCACCGCGGCGCCGTCGACGCCATCACCGCCGATGTGGAGCGTCGGCGGCTCCGTCTTGCCCATGCCGCCCGGCACGGGAGGTGGTAGTGCCGCTCCGCGCTAGGCGGCGGCGGGGCCGGACCGCGCGCGAGACGCGCCGCCTCCAGCCGGGACATCGGACCGGCCTCGGGATGGTTGGCCGCCGGAACCATCGGCCCGCCGCGGCGACGCCGACGTGGAGCACCGACGGGTGCACCTTCCCCATGGTTGGACCACGCGCAATCCCGCCGGACGCACCGGCACCGGCACCGGTGCGGCCTCGGAACGCGTAGCCGTGCCGGTGCGCAGCTGGCTCGTGGCGCGTGGCCGCTGGCGACGCGGGTGCCATCAGCAGCACGGCGATGGCAACGGCGACGGCAAGCGCCGCGAGGGCAACACATGGTGGTGTCAGAGGGGATGGAGAGGAAGATGTGACTGGAAGCACAACATGGAAGAAGAGGAGTTAACTTTTTTCTGTAGAAACCGGGGGTTGCATATGTTATAAATGATGGCGAATAAACGACGACAAGTAAAGGAATCAAACCGCGGAGACACGAGATTTAACGTGGAAAACCCTTGCGGGAAAAACCACGGCGCCGGCCCGACAAGAACTTCACTATATCGGGAGTCAGGTTACAACGTCAACGGCGGCGACTTACAAGAGAATGAATCAATCTCCAATGGAAAACCCTAACGGGTATTTATGACCCGTACCGTACCGCGCGGGGGGGGGGGGGGCGCACCCCCCGCACGCGACCTCGGGAAAAGGGTGTGGCCCATCGTCAGAAGTCGACCTTTCTCTTGGGAGACAGAATTTGGATCATAACTCAACACCGCCGGTATGCCAAACGCTCTAATTCCCTTTCTATTTAGGGCGGAAAACACAGCGTCGGCGGCTCCGTCTTGCCCATGCTGCCTGGCACGGGAGGTGGTAGTGCCGCTCCGCGCCAGGACGGCGCCGGGGCCGGACCGCGCGCGAACGCGCCGCCTCCAACAACGGACATCGAACCGGCCTCGGGATGGTTGGCCGCCGGAACCATCGGCGGCGCGGCGACGCCGACGTGGAGCACCGACGGGTGCACCTTCCCCATGGCTGGACCACGCACAATCCCGCCGGACGCACCAAGGCCGGCACCGGTGCGCCTCGGAACGTGCGGCCGTGCCGGGTGCAGCAGCTGGCTCGTGGCGCGTGGCCGCTGGCAACGCGGGTGCCATCAGCAGCACGGCGATGGCAACGGCGACGGCAAGCGCCATAGGGCAACACATGGTGGTGTCAGAGGGGATGGAGAGGAAGATGTGACTGGAAGCACAACATGGAAGAAGAGGAGTTAACTTTTTTCTGTAGAAACCGGGGGTTGCATATGTTATAAATGATGGCGAATAAACGACGACAAGTAAAGGAATCAAACCACAGGAGACACGAGATTTAACGTGGAAAACCCTTGCCGGAAAAACCACGGGCGCCGCCTAGCAAGAACTTCACTATATCGGGAGTCAGGTTACAACACCAACAGTGGCGGCTTACAAGAGAATGAATCAATCTCCAATGGAAAACCCTAATGGGTATTTATGACCCGTACCGTACCGCGGGGGGGGGGGGGGGCACCCCCTAGCCGCGACTTGGGAAAAGGGTGTGGCCCGATGGGCCACTTCTGCCTCCGCTTCGCTCCGTCGAAGTCGGCCTTTCTCTTGGGAGACAAATTTGGATCATAACTCAACACCGCCGCATGCCAAACGCTCGAATTCCCTTTCTATTTAGGGCGGCAAACACGGCGTCGGCGGCTCCGTCTTGCCCATGCCGCCCGGCACGGGAGGTGGTAGTGCCGCTCCGCGCGCCAGGCCGGCGGCCGGGCCGGACCGAGCGCGAACGCGCCGCCTCCAGCAGCGGACATCGGACCGGCCTCGGGATGGTTGGCCGCCGGAACCATCAGCAGCGCGGCGACGCCGACGTGGAGCACCGACGGGTGCACCTTCCCCATGGCTGGACCACGCGCAATCCCGCCGGACGCACCAGCACCGGGCACTGGTGCGGCCTCGGAACGCGCAGCCGTGCCGAGTGCGGCACCGGCTCGTGGCGCGTGGCCGCCGGGCGACGCGGGTGCCATCGGCGGCACGGCGATGGCAACGGCGACGGCAAGCGCCGCAGGGCAACACATGGTGGTGTCGAGAGGGGATGGAGAGGAAGATGTGACCGGAAGCACAACATGGAAGAAGAGGAGTTAACTTTTTTCTCGTAGAAACCGGGGGTTGCATATGTTATAAATGATGGCGAATAAACGACGACAAGTAAAGGAATCAAACCACGGAGACACGAGATTTAACGTGGAAAACCCTTGCCGAAAAAACCACGGCGCCAGCCAGGAAGAACTTCACTATATCGGGAGTCAGGTTACAACACCAACAGTGGCGGCTTACAAGAGAATGAATCAATCTCCAATGGAAAACCCTAATGGGTATTTATGACCCGTACCGTACCGCGGGGGGGGGGGGGCACCCCCGCCCGTGACCTGGGAAAAGGGTGTGGCCCGATGGGCCACTTCTGCCTCCGCTTCGCTCCGTCAGAAGTCGGCCTTTCTCTTGGGAGACAGAATTTGGATCATAACTCAACACCGCCAGTATGCCAAACGCTCTAATTCCCTTTCTATTTAGGGGCGACAAACACGAGCGTCGGCGGCTCCGTCTTGCCCATGCTGCCCGGCACGGGAGGTGGTAGTGCCGCTCCGCGCCGGGCCGGCGCCGGGGCCGACCGCGCGCGAACGCGCCGCCTCCCGGCCACGGACATCGGACCGGCCTCGGGATGGTTGGCCGCCGGAACCATCGGCCAGCCGCGGCGACGCCGACGTGGAGCACCGACGGGTGCACCTTCCCCATGGCCGGACCACGCGCAATCCCGCCGGACGCACCAAGACCGGCACCGGGTGCGGCCTCGGAACGGCAGCCGTGCCGGTGCAGCCAGCTCGGCTCGTGGCGCGTGGCCGCCGGGCGACGCGGATGCCATCGGCGGCACGGCGATGGCAACGGCGACGCAAGCGCCGCAGGGCAACACATGGTGGTGTCGAGGGGATGGAGAGGAAGATGTGACCGGAAGCACAACATGGAAGAAGAGGAGTTAACTTTTTCTCGTAGAAACCGGGGGTTGCATATGTTATAAACGATGGCGAATAAACGACGACAAGTAAAGGAATCAAACCGCAGAGACACGAGATTTAACGTGGAAAACCCTTGCGGGAAAAACCACGAGCGCGAGCCAGCAAGAACTTCACTATATCGGGAGTCGTTACAACGCCAACGACGGTGGCTTACAAGAGAATGAATCAATCTCCAATGGAAAACCCTAACGGGTATTTATCACCCGTACCGTACCGCGCGGGGGGGGGGGGGGGCACCCCCGGCACGCGACTCGGGAAAAGGGTGTGGCCCATCGTCGAAGTCGACCTTTCTCTTGGGCGACGAATTTGGATCATAACTCAACACCGCCGGTATGCCAAACGCTCTAATTCCCTTTCTATTTAGGGCGGCAAACACGGCGTCGGCGGCTCCGTCTTGCCCATGCCGCCTAGCACGGGAGGTGGTAGTGCCGCTCCGCACCCGTGCCGGCGCCGGGGCCGGACCGCGCGCGAACGCGCCGCCTCCGGCCGCGGACATCGGACCGGCCTCGGGATGGTTGGCCGCCGGAACCATCGCCGCCGCGGCGACGCCGACGTGGAGCACCGACGGTGCACCTTCCCCATGGCCGGACCACGCACAATCCCGCCGACGCACCAAAGACCGGGCACCGGTGCGGCCTCGGAACGCGCAGCCGTGCCGGTGCGAGCAGCCGGCTCGTGGCGCGTTGCCGCCGGGCGACGCGGGTGCCATCGCGAAGCACGGCGATGGCAACGGCGACGGCAAGCGCCGCAGGGCAACACATGGTGGTGTCGAGGGGGATGGAGAGGAAGATGTGACCGGAAGCACAACATGGAAGAAGAGGAGTTAACTTTTTTTCTCGTAGAAACCGGGGGTTGCATATGTTATAAATGATGGCGAATAAACGACGACAAGTAAAGGAATCAAACCGCAGAGACACGACATTTAACGTGGAAAACCCTTGCGGGAAAAACCACGGCGCCGGCCAACAAGAACTTCACTATATCGGGAGTCGAAGTTACAACGCCAACGGCGGCGGCTTACAAGAGAATGAATCAATCTCCAATGGAAAACCCTAACGGGTATTTATGACCCGTACCGTACCACGGGGGGGGGGGGGCGCGACCCCCGTACACGACCTCGGGAAAAGGGTGTGGCCCATCGTCAGAAGTCGGCCTTTCTCTTGGGAGACAGAATTTGGATCATAACTCAACACCGCCGTATGCCAAACGCTCTAATTCCCTTTCTATTTAGGGCGGCAAACACGGCGTGGGCGGCTCCGTCTTGCCCATGCCGCCCGGCACGAGAGGTGGTAGTGCCGCTCCGCGCCGAACGGCGCGGGGCCGGACCGCGCGCGAACGCGCCGCCTCCAGGCAGCGGACATCGGACCGGCCTCGGGATGGTTGGCCTCCGGAACCATCGCGCGCGGCGACGCCGACGTGGAGCACCGACGGTGCACCTTCCCCATGGCCGGACCACGCACAATCCCGCCGGACGCACCGAGACCGGCACCGGTGCGGCCTCGGAACGTGCAGCCGTGCCGGTGCGGCAAGGGCGGCTCGTGGCGCGTGGCCGCCGGGCAACGCGGGTGTCATCGCAGCACGGCGATGGCAACAGCGACGGCAAGCGCCGAGAGGGCAACACATGGTGGTGTCGAGGGGATGGAGAGGAAGATGTGACTGGAAGCACAACATGGAAGAAGAGGAGTTAACTTTTTTCTGTAGAAACCGGGGGTTGCATATGTTATAAATGATGGCGAATAAACGACGACAAGTAAAGGAATCAAACCACAGGAGACACGAGATTTAACGTGGAAAACCCTTGCGGGAAAAACCACGGGCGCCAGCCAGCAAGAACTTCACTATATCGGGAGTCAGGTTACAACACCAACAGTGGCGGCTTACAAGAGAATGAATCAATCTCCAATGGAAAACCCTAATGGGTATTTATGACCCGTACCGTACCGCGGGGGGGGGGGGGGGGGCACCCCCACCCACGACCCGGGAAAAGGGTGTGGCCGATGGGCCACCGCCTCCCGCTTCGCTCCGTCAGAAGTCGGCCTTTCTCTTGGGAGACAGAATTTGGATCATAACTCAACACCGCCAGTATGCCAAACGCTCTAATTCCCTTTCTATTTAGGGCGGCAAACACAGCGTCGGCGGCTCCATCCCCGCCCATGCCGCCCGGCACGGAGGTGGTAGTGCCGCTCCGCGCCAGCGGCGCCGGGGCGGACCGCGAGCGAACGTGCCGCCTCCGGCCAGCCGGACATCGGACCGGCCTCGGGATGGTTGGCCGCCGGAACCATCGCCAGCCGCGGCGACGCCGACGTGGAGCACCGACGGGTGCACCTTCCCCATGGCCGGACCACGCGCAATCCCGCCGGGACGCACCGAGACCGGCACCGGTGCGGCCTCGAACGCGCGGCTGTGCCGGGTGCAGCAGCTAGCTCGTGGCGCGTGGCCGCTGGCGACGCGGGTGCCATCAGCAGCACGACGATGGCAACGGCGACGGCAAGCGCCAGAGGGCAACACATGGTGGTGTCAGAGGGGATGCAGAGGAAGATGTGATTTGAAGCACAACATGGAAGAAGAGGAGTTAACTTTTTTCTGTAGAAACCGGGGGTTGCATATGTTATAAATGATGACGAATAAACGACGACAAGTAAAGGAATCAAACCGCAGAGACACGAGATTTAACGTGGAAAACCCTTGCGGGAAAAACCACGGGCGCCGGCCCGGCGAGAACTTCACTATATCGGGAGTCGGTTACAACGCCAACGACGGTGGCTTACAAGAGAATGAATCAATCTCCAATGGAAAACCCTAACGGGTATTTATCACCCGTACCGTACCGCGCGGGGGGGGGGGGGGGGGCGCACCCCCGCACGCGACCCGGGAAAAGGGTGTGGCCCATCGTCAGAAGTCGACCTTTCTCTTGGGAGACAGAATTTGGATCATAACTCAACACCGCCGGTATGCCAAACGCTCTAATTCCATTTCTATTTAGGGCGGCAAACACAGCGTCAGCGGCTCCGTCTTGCCCATGCTGCCTGGCACGGGAGGTGGTAGTGCCGCTCCGCACCAGGCCGGCGCCGGGGCCGGACCGCGCGCGAACGCGCCGCCTCCGACAGCGGACATCGGACCGGCCTCGGGATGGTTGGCCGCCGGAACCATCGCGCCGCGGCGACGCCGACGTGGAGCACCGACGGGTGCACCTTCCCCATGGCCGGACCACGCACAATCCCGCCGGACGCACCGACCGGGCACCGGTGCGGCCTCGGAACGCGCGGCCGTGCCGGGTGCGGCGGTCGGCTCGTGGCGCGTTGCCGCCGGGCGACGCGGGTGCCATCGGCAGGCACGGCGATGGCAACGGCGACGGCAAGCGCCGAGAGGGCAACACATGGTGGTGTCAAAGGGGATGGAGAGGAAGATGTGACCGGAAGCACAACATGGAAGAAGAGGAGTTAACGTTTTTACGTAGAAACCGGGGGTTGCATATGTTATAAATGATGGCGAATAAACAACGACAAGTCAAGGAATCAAACCGCAGGAGACACGACATTTAACGTGGAAAACCCTTGCGGGAAAAACCACGGCGCCACCCGACAAGAACTTCACTATATCGGGAGTCGGGTTACAATGCCAACGGCGGCGGCTTACAAGAGAATGAATCAATCTCCAATGGAAAACCCTAACGGGTATTTATGACCCGTACCGTACCGCGGGCGGGGGGGGGGGGCGCACCCCCGGACCCTCCGGGAAAAGGGTGTGGCCCATCGTCGAAGTCGGCGTTTCTGCGGGAGACGAGACTTGGATCATAACTCAACACCGCCGTATGCCAAACGCTCTAATTCCCTTTCTATTTAGGGCGGCAAACACGAGTGGGCGGCTCCGTCTTGCCCATGCCGCCCGGCACGAGAGGTGGTAGTGCCGCTCCGCGCCGGGCCGGCGCCGGGGCCGGACCGCGCGCGAACGCGCCGCCTCCGGCGGCGGACATCGGACCGGCCTCGGGATGGTTGGCCGCCGGAACCATCGGCCGCGCGGCGACGCCGACGTGGAGCACCGACGGGTGCACCTTCCCCATGGCTGGACCACTCGCAATCCCGCGGGACGCACCAAGACCGGCACCGGTGCGGCCTCGGAACGCGCGCCGTGCCGGTGCGGCGGCGCTGGCTCGTGGCGCGTGGCCGCCGGGCGACGCGGGTTCCATCGGCGGCACGGCGATGGCAACGGCGACGGCAAGCGCCGCAGGGCAACACATGGTGGTGTCGAGAGGGGGATGGAGAGGAAGATGTGACCGGAAGCACAACATGGAAGAAGAGGAGTTAACTTTTTTTTACCGTAGAAACCGGGGGTTGCATATGTTATAAACGATGGCGAATAAACGACGACAAGTAAAGGAATCAAACCGCAGGAGACACGAGATTTAACGTGGAAAACCCTTGCGGGAAAAACCACGGGCGCCGGCCCGACAAGAACTTCACTATATCGGGAGTCGAGGTTACAACGCCAACGACGGTGGCTTACAAGAGAATGAATCAATCTCCAATGGAAAACCCTAACGGGTATTTATCACCGTACCGCGCGCGCGCGGGGGGGGGGGGGGGGGGGCACCCCCGGACGCGACTCTGGGAAAAGGGTGTGGCCCATCGTCGAAGTCGACTTTCTCTCTTGGGAGACGAATTTGGATCATAACTCAACACCGCCGGTATGCAAACGCTCTAATTCCCTTTCTATTTAGGGCGGCAAACACGCGCGTCGGCGGCTCCGTCTTGCCCATGCGCCCGGCACGGGAGGTGGTAGTGCCGCTCCGCACCAGGCCGGCGCCGGGCCGGACCGCACGCGAACGCGCCGCCTCCCGGCGGCGGACATCGGACCGGCCTCGGGATGGTTGGCCGCCGGAACCATCGCGGCGCGGCGACGCCGACGTGGAGCACCGACGGGTGCACCTTCCCCATGGCTGGACCACGCACAATCCCGCCGGACGCACCAAAGACCGGGCACCGGGTGCGGCCTCGGAACGCGCGGCCGTGCCGGGTGCGGCGGTGGCTCGTGGCGCGTTGCCGCTGGCGACGCGGGTGCCATCGGCGGCACACGGATGGCAACGGCTACGGCAAGCGCCGAGGGGCAACACATGGTGGTGTCAGAGGGGATGGAGAGGAAGATGTGACTGGAAGCACAACATGGAAGAAGAGGAGTTAACTTTTTTCTGTAGAAACCGGGGGTTGCATATATTATAAATGATGGCGAATAAACGACGACAAGTAAAGGAATCAAACCGCAGGAGACACGACATTTAACGTGGAAAACCCTTGCGGGAAAAACCACGGGCGCCAGCCAGCAAGAACTTCACTATATCGGGAGTCAGGTTACAACGCCAACGGCGGCGGCTTACAAGAGAATGAATCAATCTCCAATGGAAAACCCTAACGGGTATTTATGACCCGTACCGTACCGCGGGGGGGGGGCACCCCCCAGACACGACCTGGGAAAAGGGTGTGGCCCATCGTCAGAAGTCGGCCTTTCTCTTGTGAGACAGAATTTGGATCATAACTCAACACCGCCGGTATGCCAAACGCTCTAATTCCCTTTCTATTTAGGGCGGCAAACACAGCGTCGGCGGCTCCGTCTTGCCCATGCTTTGCCCGGCACGGGAGGTGGTAGTGCCGCTCCGCACCGGGCCGGCGTCGGGGCCGGACCGCGCGCGAACGCGCCGCCTCCGGCGGCGGACATCGGACCGGCCTCGGGATGGTTGGCCGCCGGAACCATCGCGCGCGGCGACGCCGACGTGGAGCACCGACGGGTGCACCTTCCCCATGGGCCGGACCACGCACAATCCCGCCGGACGCACCGAAGACCGGGCACCGGTGCGGCCTCGGAACGCGCGGCCGTGCCGGGTGCGGCGGTCGGCTCGTGGCGCGTTGCCGGCCGGGCGACGCGGGTGCCATCAGCAGCACGGCGATGGCAACGGCGACGGCAAGCGCCACAGGGCAACACATGGTGGTGTCGAGAGGGGATGGAGAGGAAGATGTGACTGGAAGCACAACATGGAAGAAGAGGAGTTAACTTTTTTCTGTAGAAACCGGGGGTTGCATATGTTATAAATGATGGCGAATAAACGACGACAAGTCAAGGAATCAAACCGCGGAGACACGACATTTAACGTGGAAAACCCTTGCGGGAAAAACCACGGGCGCCGGCCCACAAGAACTTCACTATATCGGGAGTCGGGTTACAATGCCAACGGCGGCGGCTTACAAGAGAATGAATCAATCTCCAATGGAAAACCCTAACGGGTATTTATGACCCGTACCGTACCGCGCGGGGGGGGGGGGGGCGCACCCCCCGGACACGACACGGGAAAAGGGTGTGGCCCATCGTCGAAGTCGGCCTTTCTCTTGGGAGACGAATTTGGATCATAACTCAACACCGCGGTATGCCAAAAGCTCTAATTCCCTTTCTATTTAGGGCGGCAAACACGAGCGTCGGCGGCTCCGTCTTGCCCATGCTGCCCGGCACGAGAGGTGGTAGTGCCGCTCCGCGCCGGGACGGCGCCGGGGCCGGACCGCGCGCGAACGCGCCGCCTCCGGCGGCGGACATCGGACCGGCCTCGGGATGGTTGGCCGCCGGAACCATCAACGGCGCGGCGACGCCGACGTGGAGCACCGACGGGTGCACCTTCCCCATGGGCCGGACCACGCGCAATCTGCCGGACGCACCGGCACCGGGCACCGGTGCGGCCTCGGAACGCGCGGCCCGTGCCGGGTGCGGCGGCCCGGCTCGTGGCGCGTGGCCGCCGGCGACGCGGGTGCCATCGGCGGCACGGCGATGGCAACGGCGACGGCAAGCGCCGAGGGCAACACATGGTGGTGTCGAGAGGGGATGGAGAGGAAGATGTGACCGGAAGCACAACATGGAAGAAGAGGAGTTAACTTTTTTACTCGTAGAAACCGGGGGTTGCATATGTTATAAATGATGGCGAATAAACGACGACAAGTAAAGGAATCAAACCACAAGAGACACGAGATTTAACGTGGAAAACCCTTGCGGAAAAACCACGGGCGCCGGCCCGGCAAGAACTTCACTATATCGGGAGTCGGGTTACAAGGCCAACGGCGGCGGCTTACAAGAGAATGAATCAATCTCCAATGGAAAACCCTAACGGGTATTTATGACCCGTACCGTACCGCGGGGGGGGGGGCACCCCCGCCCGCGACCCGGGAAAAGGGTGTGGCCCGATGGGCCATCGCCTCCGCTTCGCTCCGTCAGAAGTCGGCCTTTCTCTTGGGAGACGAGAATTTGGATCATAACTCAACACCGCCAGTATGCCAAACGCTCTAATTCCCTTTCTATTTAGGGCGGCAAACACAGCGTCGGCGGCTCCGTCTTGCCCATGCCGCCTAGCACAGGAGGTGGTAGTGCCGCTCCTCGCCGAGCCGGCGCGGGGCGGGCCGCGCGCGAACGCGCCGCCTCCCGGCCGCGGACATCGGACCGACCTCGGGATGGTTGGCCGCCGGAACCATCGGCAACGCGGCGACGCCGATGTGGAGCACCGACGGGTGCACCTTCCCCATGGCCGGACCACGCGCAATCCCGCCGGACGCACCGGCCGGGCACCGTTGCGGCCTCGGAACGCGCGGCCGTGCCGGTGCGGCAGCCGGCTCGTGGCGCGTGGCCGCCCGGCGACGCGGGTGCCATCAGCAGCACGGCGATGGCAACGGCGACGGCAAGCGCCATAGGGCAACACATGGTGGTGTCAGAGGGGATGGAGAGGAAGATGTGACTGGAAGCACAACATGGAAGAAGAGGAGTTAACTTTTTTCTGTAGAAACCGGGGGTTGCATATGTTATAAATGATGGCGAATAAACGACGACAAGTAAAGGAATCAAACCGCAGGAGACACGACATTTAACGTGGAAAACCCTTGCGGGAAAAACCACGGGCGCCGGCCCGACAAGAACTTCACTATATCGGGAGTCGGTTACAACGCCAACGGCGGCGGCTTACAAGAGAATGAATCAATCTCCAATGGAAAACCCTAACGGGTATTTATGACCCGTACGCCGCGCGCGCGGGGGGGGGGGCACCCCCCCGAGCTGCGACCCGGGAAAAGGGTGTGGCCCGAGTGGGCCACTGCCGCCTCCGCTTCGCTCCGTCGAAGTCGGCCTTTCTCTTGGGAGACGGAATTTGGATCATAACTCAACACCGCCGGTATGCCAAACGCTCGAATTCCCTTTCTATTTAGGGCGGCAAACACGGCGTCGGCGGCTCCGTCTTGCCCATGCCGCCCGGCACGGGAGGTGGTAGTGCCGCTCCGCGCCGGGGCCGGCGCGGGCCGGACCGCGCGCGAACGCGCCGCCTCCGGCGGCGGACATCGGACCGGCCTCGGGATGGTTGGCCGCCGGAACCATCGAGCGGCGCGGCGACGCCGACGTGGAGCACCGACGGGTGCACCTTCCCCATGGGCCGGACCACGCGCAATCCCGCCGGACGCACCAGCACCGGGCACCGGTGCGGCCTCGGAACGCGCGGCCGTGCGGGTGCGAGCGGGCGGCTCGTGGCGCGTGGCCGGCGGCGACGCGGGTGCCATCGGCGGCACACGGCGATGGCAACGGCGATGGCAAGCGCTAGAGGGCAACACATGGTGGTGTCGAGAGGGGATGGAGAGGAAGATGTGATTGGAAGCACAACATGGAAGAAGAGGAGTTAACTATTTTCCGTAGAAACCGGGGGTTGCATATGTTATAAACGATGGCGAATAAACGACGACAAGTAAAGGAATCAAACCGCAGGAGACACGAGATTTAACGTGGAAAACCCTTGCGGGAAAAACCACAGGCGCCAGCCAGCAAGAACTTCACTATATCGGGAGTCAGGTTACAACGCCAACGACGGTGGCTTACAAGAGAATGAATCAATCTCCAATGGAAAACCCTAACGGGTATTTATCACCCGTACCGTACCGCGTGGGGGGGGGGGGGGGGCGCACCCCCCGGACGCGACTGGGAAAAGGGTGTGGCCCATCGTCAGAAGTCGACCTTTCTCTTGGGAGACAGAATTTGGATCATAACTCAACACCGCCGGTATGCCAAACGCTCTAATTCCCTTTCTATTTAGGGCGGCAAACACAGCGTCGGCGGCTCCGTCTTGCCCATGCTGCCTGGCACGGGAGGTGGTAGTGCCGCTCCGCACCGGGCCGGCGGCGGGGCCGGACCGCGCGCGAACGCGCCGCCTCCGACGGCGGACATCGGACCGGCCTCGGGATGGTTGGCCGCCGGAACCATCGACGGCGCGGCGACGCCGACGTGGAGCACCGACGGGTGCACCTTCCCCATGGGCCGGACCACGCACAATCCCGCCGGACGCACCGACCGGGCACTTTGGTGCGGCCTCGGAACGCGCGGCCGTGCCGGGTGCGGCCCGGTGGCTCGTGGCGCGTTGCCGGCGGCGACGCGGGTGCCATCGGCGGCACGGCGATGGCAACGGCGGCGGCAAGCGCCGCAGGGCAACACATGGTGGTGTCGGAGGGGGATGGAGAGGAAGATGTGACTGGAAGCACAACATGGAAGAAGAGGAGTTAACTTTTTTACGTAGAAACCGGGGGTTGCATATGTTATAAATGATGGCGAATAAACGACGACAAGTAAAGGAATCAAACCACAAGAGACACGAGATTTAACGTGGAAAACCCTTGCCGGAAAAACCACGGGCGCCGGCCCGACAAGAACTTCACTATATCGGGAGTCGAGTTACAACGCCAACGGCGGCGGCTTACAAGAGAATGAATCAATCTCCAATGGAAAACCCTAACGGGTATTTATGACCCGTACCGTGCCGCGGGGGGGGGGGGGGGGGGGCACCCCCGGCCGCGACCTGGGAAAAGGGTGTGGCCCGATGGGCCACTTCTGCCTCCGCTTCGCTCCGTCAGAAGTCGGCCTTTCTCTTGGGAGACAGAATTTGGATCATAACTCAACACCGCCAGTATGCCAAACGCTCTAATTCCCTTTCTATTTAGGGCGGCAAACACAGCGTCGGCGGCTCCGTCTTGCCCATGCTGCCTGGCACGGGAGGTGGTAGTGCCGCTCCGCGCTAGGCCGGCGCCGGGGCCGGACCGCGCGCGAACGCGCGCGCCTCCGGCCGGCGGACATCGGACCGGCCTCGGGATGGTTGGCCGCCGGAACCATCGGCGGCGCGGCGACGCCGACGTGGAGCACCGACGGTGCACCTTCCCCATGGGCCGGACCACGCAAAATCCCGCCGGACGCACCGACGCGGGCACCGGTGCGGCCTCGGACGCGCGGCCGTGCCGGTGCGGCGGCGGCGGCTCGTGGCGCGTGGCCGGCGGCGACGCGGGTGCCATCGGCGGCACGGCGATGGCAACGGCGATGGCAAGCGCCGAGAGGGCAACACATGGTGGTGTCGGAGGGGATGGAGAGGAAGATGTGATCTGGAAGCACAACATGGAAGAAGAGGAGTTAACTATTTTCCGTAGAAACCGGGGGTTGCATATGTTATAAACGATGGCGAATAAACGACGACAAGTAAAGGAATCAAACCGCAGGAGACACGAGATTTAACGTGGAAAACCCTTGCGGGAAAAACCACGGGCGCCAGCCAGCAAGAACTTCACTATATCGGGAGTCAGGTTACAACGCCAACGACGGTGGCTTACAAGAGAATGAATCAATCTCCAATGGAAAACCCTAACGGGTATTTATCACCCGTACGTGCACCGCGCGGGGGGGGGGGGCGCACCCCCCCAGACGCGACCTGGGAAAAGGGTGTGGCCCATCGTCAGAAGTCGACCTTTCTCTTGGGAGACAGAATTTGGATCATAACTCAACACCGCTGGTATGCCAAACGCTCTAATTCCCTTTCTATTTAGGGCGGCAAACACAGCGTCAGCGGCTCCGTCTTGCCCATGCTGCCTGGCACGGGAGGTGGTAGTGCCGCTCCGCACCGGGCCGGCGCGGGGGCCGGACCGCGCGCGAGCGCGCCGCCTCCGGCCGGCGGACATCGGACCGGCCTCGGGATGGTTGGCCGCCGGAACCATCGGCGGCGCGGCGACGCCGACGTGGAGCACCGCGGGTGCACCTTCCCCATGGGCCGGACCACGCACAATCCCGCCGGACGCACCGACCGGGCACCGGTGCGGCCTCGGAACGCGCGCGCCGTGCGGGTGCGGCGGTCGGCTCGTGGCGCGTTGCCGGCGGCGACGCGGGTGCCATCGGCGGCACGGCGATGGCAACGGCGACGGCAAGCGCCGAGGGGCAACACATGGTGGTGTCGGAGGGGATGGAGAAGAAGATGTGACTTGGAAGCACAACATGGAAGAAGAGGAGTTAACTTTTTTACGCGTAGAAACCGGGGGTTGCATATGTTATAAATGATGGCGAATAAACGACGACAAGTAAAGGAATCAAACCACGGGAGACACGAGATTTAACGTGGAAAACCCTTGCGGAAAAACCACGGGCGCCGGCCCGACAAGAACTTCACTATATCGGGAGTCGGGTTACAACGCCAACGGCGGCGGCTTACAAGAGAATGAATCAATCTCCAATGGAAAACCCTAACGGGTATTTATGACCCGTGCCGTGCCGCGCGGGGGGGGGGGGGGGGGGCACCCCCCCGGCCGCGACTCGGGGAAAAGGGTGTGGCCCGATGGGCCACGCGCTCCTCGCTTCGCTCCGTCGAAGTCGGCCTTTCTCTTGGGAGACGGAAATTTGGATCATAACTCAACACCGCGGTATGCCAAACGCTCGAATTCCCTTTCTATTTAGGGCGGCAAACACGGCGTCGGCGGCTCCGTCTTACCCATGCTGCCGGCACGGGAGGTGGTAGTGCCGCTCCGCGCCGAGCCGGCGGCGGGGGCGGACCGCGCGCGAACGCGCCGCCTCCGGCCGGCGGACATCGGACCGGCCTCGGGATGGTTGGCCGCCGGAACCATCGGCGGCGCGGCGACGCCGACGTGGAGCACCGACGGGTGCACCTTCCCCATGGGCCGGACCACGCAAAATCCCGCCGGGACGCACCGACCGGGCACCGGTGCGGCCTCGGAACGCGCGGCCGTGCGGGTGCGGCGGGGCTCGTGGCGCGTTGCCGCTGGCGACGCGGGTGCCATCAGCAGCACGGCGATGGCAACGGCGACGGCAAGCGCCAGAGGGCAACACATGGTGGTGTCAGAGGGGATGGAGAGGAAGATGTGACTGGAAGCACAACATGGAAGAAGAGGAGTTAACTTTTTTCTGTAGAAACCGGGGGTTGCATATGTTATAAATGATGGAGAATAAACGACGACAAGTAAAGGAATCAAACCGCAGGAGACACGAGATTTAACGTGGAAAACCCTTGCGGGAAAAACCACGGGCGCCGGCCGGCAAGAACTTCACTATATTGGGAGTCGGGTTACAACGCCAACGACGGTGGCTTACAAGAGAATGAATCAATCTCCAATGGAAAACCCTAACGGGTATTTATCACCCGTACCCGAACCGCGCGGGGGGGGGGGGGCGCGCACCCCCGGACGCGACTCCGGGAAAAGGGTGTGGCCCATCGTCGAAGTCGACCTTTCTCTTGGGAGACGAAATTTGGATCATAACTCAACACCGCCGGTATGCCAAACGCTCTAATTCCCTTTCTATTTAGGGCGGCAAACACGGCGTCGGGCGGCTCCGTCTTGCCCATGCTGCCCGGCACGGGAGGTGGTAGTGCCGCTCCGCACCGGGCCGGCGCGGGGCCGGACCGCGCGCGAACGCGCCGCCTCCGGCCGGCGGACATCGGACCGGCCTCGGGATGGTTGGCCGCCGGAACCATCGGCGCGCGGCGACGCCGACGTGGAGCACCGACGGTGCACCTTCCCCATGGCCCGGACCACGCAAAATCCCGCCGGACGCACCGACCGGGCACCTGGTGCGGCCTCGGAACGCGCAGCCGTGCCGGGTGCGCACGGGCGGCTCGTGGCGCGTTGCCGCCGGGCGACGCGGGTGCCATCGGCGGCACGGCGATGGCAACGGCGACGGCAAGCGCCGCGAGGGCAACACATGGTGGTGTCGGAGGGGATGGAGAGGAAGATGTGACTGAAGCACAACATGGAAGAAGAGGAGTTAACTTTTTTCGTAGAAACCGGGGGTTGCATATGTTATAAATGATGGCGAATAAACGACGACAAGTCAAGGAATCAAACCGCGAGGAGACACGACATTTAACGTGGAAAACCCTTGCGAGAAAAACCACGGGCGCCGGCCCGGCAAGAACTTCACTATATCGGGAGTCGGGTTACAACGCCAACGGCGGCGGCTTACAAGAGAATGAATCAATCTCCAATGGAAAACCCTAACGGGTATTTATGACCCGTACCGTACCCGCGGGGGGGGGGGGGGGGGCACCCCCGCACACGACTCGGGAAAAGGGGTGTGGCCCATCGTCAGAAGTCGGCCTTTCTCTTGGGAGACAGAATTTGGATCATAACTCAACACCGCCGGTATGCCAAATGCTCTAATTCCCTTTCTATTTAGGGCGGCAAACACAGAGTGGGCGGCTCCGTCTTGCCCATGCTGCCTGGCACGAGAGGTGGTAGTGCCGCTCCGCGCCAGGCCGGCGCGGGGCCGGACCGCGCGCGGCGCGCCGCCTCCGGCGGCGGACATCGGACCGGCCTCGGGATGGTTGGCCGCCGGAACCATCGGCGGGCGCGGCGACGCCGACGAGGAGCACCGACGGGTGCACCTTCCCCATGGTCGGACCACTCGCAATCCGCCGGACGCACCGGCCGGGCACCGGTGCGGCCTCGGAACGCGCGGCCGTGCCGGGTGCGGCGGTGGCTCGTGGCGCGTGGCCGCTGGCGACGCGGGTGCCATCAGCAGCACGGCGATGGCAACGGCGACGGCAAGCGCCAGAGGGCAACACATGGTGGTGTCTGAGGGGATGGAGAGGAAGATGTGACTGGAAGCACAACATGGAAGAAGAGGAGTTAACTTTTTTCTGTAGAAACCGGGGGTTGCATATGTTATAAACGATGGCGAATAAACGACGACAAGTAAAGGAATCAAACCGCAGGAGACACGAGATTTAACGTGGAAAACCCTTGCGGGAAAAACCACGGGCGCCAGCCAGCAAGAACTTCACTATATCGGGAGTCAGGTTACAACGCCAACGACGGTGGCTTACAAGAGAATGAATCAATCTCCAATGGAAAACCCTAACGGGTATTTATCACCCGTACCGTACCGCGCGGGGGGGGGGGGGGGGGGCACCCCCGGACGCGACCCGGGAAAAGGGTGTGGCCCATCGTCGAAAGTCGACCTTTCTCTTGGGAGACGAGAATTTGGATCATAACTCAACACCGCCGGTATGCCAAACGCTCTAATTCCCTTTCTATTTAGGGCGGCAAACACGGCGTCGGCGGCTCCGTCTTGCCCATGCCGCCCGGCACGGGAGGTGGTAGTGCCGCTCCGCACCCGGCCGGCGCCGGGGGCCGGACCGCGCGCGGACGCGCCGCCTCCCGGCGGCGGACATCGGACCGGCCTCGGGATGGTTGGCCGCCGGAACCATCGGCGGCGCGGCGACGCCGACGTGGAGCACCGACGGGTGCACCTTCCCCATGGGCCCGGACCACGCAAAATCCCGCCGGACGCACCGACGCGGGCACCGGTGCGGCCTCGGAACGCGCGGCCGTGCCGGGTGCGGCCGCAGCTCGGCTCGTGGCGCGTTGCCGGCCGGCGACGCGGGTGCCATCGGCGGCACGGCGATGGCAACGGCGACGGCAAGCGCCGAGAGGGCAACACATGGTGGTGTCGAGGGGATGGAGAGGAAGATGTGGCTGGAAGCACAACATGGAAGAAGAGGAGTTAACTTTTTTACGTAGAAACCGGGGGTTGCATATGTTATAAATGATGGCGAATAAACGACGACAAGTCAAGGAATCAAACCGCGGGAGACACGACATTTAACGTGGAAAACCCTTGCGAGAAAAACCACGGGCGCCGGCCCAAGAAGAACTTCACTATATCGGGAGTCGAGTTACAACGCCAACGGCGGCGGCCTACAAGAGAATGAATCAATCTCCAATGGAAAACCCTAACGGGTATTTATGACCCGTGCCGTACCGCGGGGGGGGGGGGCACCCCCGGGGGACACGACTTTTGGGAAAAGGGTGTGGCCCATCGTCGAAGTCGGCCTTTCTCTTGGGAGACGAAATTTGGATCATAACTCAACACCGCCGGTATGCCAAACGCTCTAATTCCCTTTCTATTTAGGGCGGCAAACACGGCGTGGGCGGCTCCGTCTTGCCCATGCCGCACGGCACGAGAGGTGGTAGTGCCGCTCCGCGCCGGGGCCGGCGCCGGGGCCGGACCGCGCGCGAACGCGCCGCCTCCAGCCGGCGGACATCGGACCGGCCTCGGGATGGTTGGCCGCCGGAACCATCGACGGCGCGGCGACGCCGACGAGGAGCACCGACGGGTGCACCTTCCCCATGGGCCGGACCACTCGCAATCCCGCCGGACGCACCGGCACGGGCACGCGGTGCGGCCTCGGAACGCGCGGCCGTGCCGGGTGCGGCGGGCGGCTCGTGGCGCGTGGCCGGCGGCGGCGCGGGTGCCATCGGCGGCACGGCGATGGCAACGGCGACGGCAAGCGCCGCGAGGGCAACACATGGTGGTGTCTGAGGGGATGGAGAGGAAGATGTGACTGGAAGCACAACATGGAAGAAGAGGAGTTAACTTTTTTCTGTAGAAACCGGGGGTTGTATATGTTATAAACGATGGCGAATAAACGACGACAAGTAAAGGAATCAAACCGCAGGAGACACGAGATTTAACGTGGAAAACCCTTGCGGGAAAAACCACGGGCGCCAGCCAGCAAGAACTTCACTATATCGGGAGTCAGGTTACAACGCCAATGACGGTGGCTTACAAGAGAATGAATCAATCTCCAATGGAAAACCCTAACGGGTATTTATCACCGTACCGTACCGCGCGCGGGGGGGGGGGGGGGGGCGCACCCCCCGGACGCGACCCGGGAAAAGGGTGTGGCCCATCGTCGAAGTCGACCTTTCTCTTGGGAGACGAAATTTGGATCATAACTCAACACCGCCGGTATGCCAAACGCTCTAATTCCCTTTCTATTTAGGGCGGCAAACACGGCGTCGGCGGCTCCGTCTTGCCCATGCCGCACGGCACGGGAGGTGGTAGTGCCGCTCCGCACCCGAGCCGGCGGCGGGGGCGGACCGCGCGCGGGCGCGCCGCCTCCGGCGGCGGACATCGGACCGGCCTCGGGATGGTTGGCCGCCGGAACCATCGGCGGCGCGGCGGCGCCGACGTGGAGCACCGACGGGTGCACCTTCCCCATGGCCGGACCACGCACAATCCCCCGGACGCACCGGCCGGGCAGCCGGTGTGCGGCCTCGGAACGCGCGGCCGTGCGGGTGCGACGGGCGGCTCGTGGCGCGTTGCCGGCGGCGACGCGGGTGCCATCAGCAGCACGACGATGGCAACGGCGACGGCAAGCGCCAGAGGGCAACACATGGTGGTGTCAGAGGGGATGCAGAGGAAGATGTGATTTGAAGCACAACATGGAAGAAGAGGAGTTAACTTTTTTCTGTAGAAACCGGGGGTTGCATATGTTATAAATGATGACGAATAAACGACGACAAGTAAAGGAATCAAACCGCAGGAGACACGAGATTTAACGTGGAAAACCCTTGCGGGAAAAACCACGGGCGCCAGCCAGCAAGAACTTCACTATATCGGGAGTCAGGTTACAACACCAACAGTGGCGGCTTACAAGAGAATGAATCAATCTCCAATGGAAAACCCTAATGGGTATTTATGACCCGTACGTACCGCGGGGGGGGGGGGGCGCACCCCCGGACACGACTTTGGGAAAAGGGTGTGGCCCATCGTCGAAGTCGGCCTTTCTCTTGGGAGACGAAATTTGGATCATAACTCAACACCGCCGGTATGCCAAACGCTCTAATTCCCTTTCTATTTAGGGGCGGCAAACACAACGTGGGCGGCTCCGTCTTGCCCATGCTGCCCGGCACGAGAGGTGGTAGTGCCGCTCCGCGCCGGGCGGCGCGGGGGCGGACCGCGCGCGGGCGCGCCGCCTCCCGCCGGCGGACATCGGACCAGCCTCGGGATGGTTGGCCGCCGGGACCATCGGCGGCGCGGCGACGCGACGAGGAGCACCGACGGGTGCACCTTCCCCATGGCCTGGACCACTCGCAATCCGCCGGACGCACCGACCGGCAGCCGGGTGCGGCCTCGGAACGCGCGGCCGTGCCGGGTGCGGCCGGCGGCTCGTGGCGCGTGGCCGGCGGCGGCGCGGGTGCCATCGGTAGCACGGCGATGGCAACGGCGACGGCAAGCGCCGAGAGGGCAACACATGGTGGTGTCGGAGGGGATGGAGAGGAAGATGTGACCGGAAGCACAACATGGAAGAAGAGGAGTTAACTTTTTCCGTAGAAACCGGGGGTTGCATATGTTATAAACGATGGCGAATAAACGACGACAAGTAAAGGAATCAAACCGCGGGAGACACGAGATTTAACGTGGAAAACCCTTGCGGGAAAAACCACGGGCGCCGGCCGGCAAGAACTTCACTATATCGGGAGTCGGGTTGCAACGCCAATGACGGTGGCTTACAAGAGAATGAATCAATCTCCAATGGAAAACCCTAACGGGTATTTATCACCCGTACCGTACCGCGCGCGGGGGGGGGGGGGCGCACCCCCCACGCGACACTGGGAAAAGGGTGTGGCCCATCGTCGAAAGTCGACCTTTCTCTTGGGAGACGAATTTGGATCATAACTCAACACCGCCGGTATGCCAAACGCTCTAATTCCCTTTCTATTTAGGGCGGCAAACACGGCGTCGGCGGCTCCGTCTTGCCCATGCGCCCGGCACGGGAGGTGGTAGTGCCGCTCCGCACCGAGCCGGCGCGGGGCCGGACCGCGCGCGCGGCGCGCGCGCTTCCCGACGGCGGACATCGGACCGGCCTCGGGATGGTTGGCCGCCGGAACCATCGGCGGCGCGGCGACGCCGACGTGGAGCACCGACGGGTGCACCTTCCCCATGGGCCGGACCACGCACAATCCCGCCGGACGCACCGACCGGGCACCGGGTGCGGCCTCGGAACGCGCGGCCGTGCCGGGTGCGACGGCTGGCTCGTGGCGCGTTGCCGGCGGCGGCGCGGTGCCATCGGCGGCACGGCGATGGCAACGGCGACGGCAAGCGCCGAGAGGGCAACACATGGTGGTGTCGGAGGGGATGGAGAGGAAGATGTGATTGGAAGCACAACATGGAAGAAGAGGAGTTAACTTTTTCCGCAGAAACCGGGGGTTGCATATGTTATAAATGATGGCGAATAAACGACGACAAGTCAAGGAATCAAACCGCGGGGAGACACGACATTTAACGTGGAAAACCCTTGCGGGAAAAACCACGGGCGCCGGCCCGACAAGAACTTCACTATATCGGGAGTCGAGGTTACAACGCCAACGGCGGCGGCTTACAAGAGAATGAATCAATCTCCAATGGAAAACCCTAACGGGTATTTATGACCCGTACCGTACGCGCGGGGGGGGGGGGGCGCACCCCCCCCTGAGCACGACTGGGAAAAGGGTGTGGCCCATCGTCGAAGTCGGCCTTTCTCTTGGGAGACGAAATTTGGATCATAACTCAACACCGCCGGTATGCCAAACGCTCTAATTCCCTTTCTATTTAGGGCGGCAAACACAACGTGGGCGGCTCCGTCTTGCCCATGCTTTGCACGGCACGAGAGGTGGTAGTGCCGCTCCCGCGCCGGGCGGCGCGGGGCCGGACCACGCGCGAACGCGCCGCCTCCAGCCGACGGACATCGGACCGGCCTCGGGATGGTTGGCCGCCGGAACCATCGGCGGCGCGGCGCCGCCGACGAGGAGCACCGACGGGTGCACCTTCCCCATGGGCTGGACCACTCGCAATCCCGCGGACGCACCGGCACCGGGCAACGGGTGCGGCCTCGGAACGCGCGGCCGTGCGGGGTGCGGCGGGCCCGGCTCGTGGCGCGTGGCCGGCGCGGCGACGCGGGTGCCATCGGTAGCACGGCGATGGCAACGGCGACGGCAAGCGCCGAGAGGGCAACACATGGTGGTGTCGAGGGGGGATGGAGAGGAAGATGTGACTGGAAGCACAACATGGAAGAAGAGGAGTTAACTTTTTTTACGTAGAAACCGGGGGTTGCATATGTTATAAACGATGGCGAATAAACGACGACAAGTAAAGGAATCAAACCGCGGGAGACACGAGATTTAACGTGGAAAACCCTTGCGGGGAAAAACCACGGGCGCCGGCCAGCAAGAACTTCACTATATCGGGAGTCGGGTTGCAACGCCAATGACGGTGGCTTACAAGAGAATGAATCAATCTCCAATGGAAAACCCTAACGGGTATTTATCACCCGTACCGTGCCGCGCGGGGGGGGGGGGGGCGCACCCCCCCCGGACGCGACTCCGGGGAAAAGGGTGTGGCCCATCGTCGGAAGTCGACCTTTCTCTTGGGAGACGAATTTGGATCATAACTCAACACCGCCGGTATGCCAAACGCTCTAATTCCCTTTCTATTTAGGGCGGCAAACACGGCGTCGGCGGCTCGGGTCTTGCCCATGCTGCCCGGCACGGGAGGTGGTAGTGCCGCTCCGCACCGAGCGGCGGCGCGGGCCGGACCGCGCGCGGGCGCGCGCCTCCCGGCGGCGGACATCGGACGGGCGGCCTCAGGATGGTTGGCCACGGGAACCATCGGCGGCGCGGCGACACCGCGTGGAGCACCGACGGGTGCACCTTCCCCATGGGCCGGACCACGCACAATCCCGCCGGACGCACCGACCGGGCAGCCGGTGCGGCCTCGGAGCGCGCGGCCGTGCGGCAGTGCGGCGGTGGCTCGTGGCGCGTTGCCGGCGGCGGCGCGGGTGCCATCGGCAGCACGGCGATGGCAACGGCGATGGCAAGCGCCGCGAGGGCAACACATGGTGGTGTCGGAGGGGATGGAGAGGAAGATGTATTTGGAAGCACAACATGGAAGAAGAGGAGTTAACTTTTTTTCGTAGAAACCAGGGGGTTGCATATGTTATAAATGATGGCGAATAAACGACGACAAGTCAAGGAATCAAACCGCGGGAGACACGACATTTAACGTGGAAAACCCTTGCGGGGAAAAACCACGGGCGCCAGCCAGACAAGAACTTCACTATATCGGGAGTCGGGTTACAACGCCACCGGCGCGGCTTACAAGAGAATGAATCAATCTCCAATGGAAAACCCTAACGGGTATTTATGACCGTGCGTGCGCCGGGGGGGGGGGGCGGCACCCCCCGGACACGACCGGGGAAAAGGGTGTGGCCCATCGTCGAAAGTCGGCCTTTCTCTTGGGAGACGAGAATTTGGATCATAACTCAACACCGCCGGTATGCCAAACGCTCTAATTCCCTTTCTATTTAGGGCGGCAAACACGGCGTGGGCGGCTCCGTCTTGCCCCATGCTGCCCGGCACGAGAGGTGGTAGTGCCGCTCCACGCCGGGCGGCGCCGGGCCGGACCGCGCGCGAACGCGCGCCTCCCGGCGGCGGACATCGGACCGGCCTCGGGATGGTTGGCCGCCGGAACCATCGGCGGCGCGGCGACGCCGACGTGGAGCACCGACGGGTGCACCTTCCCCATGGGTTGGACCACTCGCAATCCCGCCGGACGCACCGGCACAGGGCACCTGGTGCGGCCTCGGAACGCGCAGCCGTGCCGGGTGCAACGAACGGCTCGTGGCGCGTGGCCCCGCGGCGACGCGGGTGCCATCGGCGGCACGGCGATGGCAACGGCGACGGCAAGCGCCGAGAGGGCAACACATGGTGGTGTCGAGAGGGGATGGAGAGGAAGATGTGACCGGAAGCATGACATGGAAGAAGAGGGAGTTAACTTTTTTCAGTAGAAACCGGGGTTGCATATGTTATAAACGATGGCGAATAAACGACGACAAGTAAAGGAATCAAACCGCGGGAGACACGAGATTTAACGTGGAAAACCCTTGCGGGGAAAAACCACGGGCGCCGGCCCGGCAAGAACTTCACTATATCGGGAGTCGGTTACAACGCCAACGACGGTGGCTTACAAGAGAATGAATCAATCTCCAATGGAAAACCCTAACGGGTATTTATCACCGGTACCGTACCGCGCGGGGGGGGGGGGGCGCACCCCCCGCGCGCGACCTGGGAAAAGGGTGTGGCCCATCGTCGAGAAGTCGACTTTCTCTTGGGAGACGAAATTTGGATCATAACTCAACACCGCCGGTATGCAAATGCTCTAATTCCCTTTCTATTTAGGGCGGCAAACACGGCGTCGGCGGCTCCGTCTTGCCCATGCTGCCCGGCACGGGGAGGTGGTAGTGCCGCTCCGCACCGAGGCCGGCGCGGGGGCCGGACCGCACGCGAACGCGCGCCTCCCGGCGAGCGGACATCGTACGGCCTCGGGATGGTTGGCCTCCGGGAACCATCGGCGGCGCGGCGACGCCGACGTGGAGCACCGACGGGTGCACCTTCCCCATGGGCCGGACCCACGCACAATCCCCGCCGGACGCACCCGGCCGGGGCAGCGGTGCGGCCTCGGAACGCGCAGCCGTGCCGGGTGCGGCCCGGGCGGCTCGTGGCGCGTTTCCGGCGGGCGGCGCGGGTGCCATCGGCAACACGGCGATGGCAACGGCGACGGCAAGCGCCGAAGGGCAACACATGGTGGTGTCAGAGGGGATGGAGAGGAAGATGTGTTTGGAAGCACAACATGGAAGAAGAGGAGTTAACTTTTTTCTGTAGAAACCGGGGGTTGCATATGTTATAAATGATGGCGAATAAACGACGACAAGTAAAGGAATCAAACCGCAGGAGACACGACATTTAACGTGGAAAACCCTTGCGGGAAAAACCACGGGCGCCGGCCCGGCAAGAACTTCACTATATCGGGAGTCAGGTTACAACGCCAACGGCGGCGGCTTACAAGAGAATGAATCAATCTCCAATGGAAAACCCTAACGGGTATTTATGACCCGTCTTGTACCGCGGGGAGGGGGGGGGCGCACCCCCCCAGACGCGACCTGGGAAAAGGGTGTGGCCCATCGTCAGAAGTCGGCCTTTCTCTTGGGAGACAGAATTTGGATCATAACTCAACACCGCCGGTATGCCAAACACTCTAATTCCCTTTCTATTTAGGGCGGCAAACACAGCGTCGGCGGCTCCGTCTTGCCCATGCTGCCTGGCACGGGAGGTGGTAGTGCCGCTCCGCGCCAGGCCGGCGCGGGCCGGACCGCGCGCGAACGCGCCGCCTCCCGACGCGACATCGGACCGGCCTCGGGATGGTTGGCCGCCGGAACCATCAACGGCGCGGCGGCGACGCCGACGTGGAGCACCGACGGGTGCACCTTCCCCATGGGCTGGACCACGCGCAATCCCGCCGGACGCACCAGCCACCGGGCGCTGGTGCGGCCTCGGAACGCGCGGCCGGTGCGAGTGCGGCGGGCGGCTCGTGGCGCGTGTCCGGCGGCGACGCGGGTGCCATCGGCGGCACGGCGATGGCAACGGCGACGGCAAGCGCTAGAGGGCAACACATGGTGGTGTCGAGAGGGGATGGAGAGGAAGATGTATTTGGAAGCATAACATGGAAGAAGAGGGAGTTAACTTTTTTACGCAGAAACCGGGGGTTGCATATGTTATAAACGATGGCGAATAAACGACGACAAGTAAAGGAATCAAACGCGAGGAGACACGAGATTTAACGTGGAAAACCCTTGCGGGAAAAACCACGGGCGCCGGCCCGGCAAGAACTTCACTATATCGGGAGTCGGGTTACAACGCCAACGACGGTGGCTTACAAGAGAATGAATCAATCTCCAATGGAAAACCCTAACGGGTATTTATCACCGTGCGCACGCGCGCGGGGGGGGGGGGGGGGCGCACCCCCCCGACGCGACCTGGGAAAAGGGTGTGGCCCATCGTCGAAGTCGACTTTCTCTTGGGAGACGAAATTTGGATCATAACTCAACACGCCGGTATGCAAACGCTCTAATTCCCTTTCTATTTAGGGCGGCAAACACGGCGTCGGCGGCTCCGTCTTGCCCATGCTGCACGGCACGGGAGGTGGTAGTGCCGCTCCGCACCGGGCCGGCGCCGGGGCCGGACCGCACGCGAACGCGCCGCCTCCCGGCGGCGGACATCGGACCGGCCTCGGGATGGTTGGCCGCGGAACCATCGGCGGCGCGGCGACGCCGACGTGGAGCACCGACGGGTGCACCTTCCCCCATGGGCTGGACCACGCACAATCCGCGGACGCACCGGCCAACGGGCCTTGGTGCGGCCTCGGAACGCGCGGCCGTGCGGGTGCGGCGGTCGGCTCGTGGCACGTTGCCGCTGGCGACGCGGGTGCCATCGGCCCGGCACGGCGATGGCAACGGCGACGGCAAGCGCCAGAGGGCAACACATGGTGGTGTCAGAGGGGATGGAGAGGAAGATGTGACTGGAAGCACAACATGGAAGAAGAGGAGTTAACTTTTTTACGCAGAAACCGGGGGTTGCATATGTTATAAATGATGGCGAATAAACGACGACAAGTAAAGGAATCAAACGCGAGACACGACATTTAACGTGGAAAACCCTTGCGGGGAAAAACCACGGGCGCCAGCCCGGCAAGAACTTCACTATATCGGGAGTCGGGTTACAACGCCAACGGCGCGGCTTACAAGAGAATGAATCAATCTCCAATGGAAAACCCTAACGGGTATTTATGACCCGTACGCGTACCGCGGGAGGGGGGGGGGCGCACCCCCCGGACACGACACAGGGAAAAGGGTGTGGCCCATCGTCGAAAGTCGGCCTTTCTCTTGGGAGACGAAATTTGGATCATAACTCAACACCGCCGGTATGCCAAACGCTCTAATTCCCTTTCTATTTAGGGCGGCAAACACGGCGTCGGCGGCTCCGTCTTGCCCATGCTGCACCGGCACGAGAGGTGGTAGTGCCACTCCGCGCCGGGACGGCGCCGGGCCGGACCGCGCGCGAACGCGCCGCGCCTCCGGCCGGCGGACATCGGACGGCCTCGGGATGGTTGGCCGCCGGAACCATCAACGGCGCGGCGACGCCGACGTGGAGCACCGACGGGTGCACCTTCCCCATGGGCGGACCACGCGCGATCCCCGCGGACGCACCGACCGGGCACCGGTGCGGCCTCGGAACGCGCGGCCGTGCGAGGGTGCGGCGGCTGGCTCGTGGCGCGTGGCCGGCCGCGGCGCGGGTGCCATCAGCGGCACGGCGATGGCAACGGCGACGGCAAGCGCCAGAGGGCAACACATGGTGGTGTCGGAGGGGATGGAGAGGAAGATGTGATCGGAAGCACAACATGGAAGAAGAGGAGTTAACTTTTTTACGAGAAACCGGGGGTTGCATATGTTATAAACGATGGCGAATAAACGACGACAAGTAAAGGAATCAAACCGCGGGAGACACGAGATTTAACGTGGAAAACCCTTGCGGGGAAAAACCACGGGCGCCGACATGCAAGAACTTCACTATATCGGGAGTCGGTTACAACGCCAACGACGGTGGCTTACAAGAGAATGAATCAATCTCCAATGGAAAACCCTAACGGGTATTTATCACCCGTACCGCCGCGCGCGGGGGGGGGGGCGCACCCCCGGACGCGACACGGGGAAAAGGGTGTGGCCCATCGTCAGAAGTCGACCTTTCTCTTGGGAGACAGAATTTGGATCATAACTCAACACCGCCGGTATGCCAAACGCTCTAATTCCATTTCTATTTAGGGCGGCAAACACAGCGTCGGCGGCTCCGTCTTGCCCATGCTTTGCCCGGCACGGGCGGTGGTAGTGCGCTCGCGCCGGGCGGCGCGGGGCCGGACGCGCGCGAACGCGCCGCCTCCGGCGGCGGACATCGGACCGGCCTCGGGATGGTTGGCCGCCGGAACCATCGGCGGCGCGGCGACGCCGACGTGGAGCACCGACGGGTGCACCTTCCCCCATGGGCCGGACCACGCACAATCCGCCGGACGCACCGACACCGGGCCTTTGGTGCGGCCTCGGAACGTGCGGCCGTGCGGGTGCGGCCGGCGGCTCGTGGCGCGTGGCCGGCGGCGCGGGTGCCATCGGCGGCACGGCGATGGCAACGGCGACGGCAAGCGCCCGAGGGCAACACATGGTGGTGTCGGAGGGGATGGAGAGGGAAGATGTGGCCGGAAGCACAACATGGAAGAAGAGGAGTTAACTTTTTTTCGTAGAAACGGGGGTTGCATATGTTATAAATGATGGTGAATAAACGACGACAAGTAAAGGAATCAAACCACGGGAGACACGAGATTTAACGTGGAAAACCCTTGCGGGAAAAACCACGGGCGCCGACCCGGCAAGAACTTCACTATATCGGGGTCGGGTTACAACGCCAACGGCGGCGGCTTACAAGAGAATGAATCAATCTCCAATGGAAAACCCTAACGGGTATTTATCACCCGTCTCGTACCGCGCGGGGGGGGGGGGGGCGCACCCCCCAACGGACGCGACACAGGGGAAAAGGGTGTGGCCCATCGTCGAAGTCGACCTTTCTCTTGGGAGACGAAATTTGGATCATAACTCAACACCGCCGGTATGCCAAACGCTCTAATTCCCTTTCTATTTAGGGCGGCAAACACGAGCGTCGGCGGCTCCGTCTTGCCCATGCGCGCTCGGCACGGGCGGTGGTAGTGCCGCTCCGCGCCGGGCGGCGCGGGGCGGACCGCGCGCGAGCGCGCCGCCTCCGGCGGCGGACATCGGACCGGCCTCGGGATGGTTGGCCGCCGGAACCATCGGCGGCGCGGCGACGCCGACGTGGAGCACCGACGGGTGCACCTTCCCCATGGCCGGACCACGCACAATCCCGCGGACGCACCGGCCGCCGGGCAGCGGTGCGGCCTCGGAACGTGCGGCCGTGCGGGTGCGGCGGACGGCTCGTGGCGCATGGCCGGCGGCAACGCGGGTGCCATCAGCAGCACGGCGATGGCAACGGCGACGGCAAGCGCCAGAGGGCAACACATGGTGGTGTCAGAGGGGATGGAGAGGAAGATGTGACTGGAAGCACAACATGGAAGAAGAGGAGTTAACTTTTTTCTGTAGAAACCGGGGGTTGCATATGTTATAAATGATGGCGAATAAACGACGACAAGTAAAGGAATCAAACCACAGGAGACACGAGATTTAACGTGGAAAACCCTTGCGGGAAAAACCACGGGCGCCAGCCCGGCAAGAACTTCACTATATCGGGAGTCAGGTTACAACGCCAACGGCGGCGGCTTACAAGAGAATGAATCAATCTCCAATGGAAAACCCTAACGGGTATTTATGACCCGTACCCCTGCCCCCGGGGGGGGGGGGCACCCCCCGGCCGCGACCCCGGGAAAAGGGTGTGGCCCGATGGGCCACTGCCCTCCGCTTCGCTCCGTCAGAAGTCGGCCTTTCTCTTGGGAGACAGAATTTGGATCATAACTCAACACCGCCGGTATGCCAAACGCTCTAATTCCCTTTCTATTTAGGGCGGCAAACACAGCGTCGGCGGCTCCGTCTTGCCCATGCTGCCTGGCACGGGAGGTGGTAGTGCCGCTCCGCGCCAGGCCGGCGGCGAGGGCCGGACCGCGCGCGAACGCGCCGCCTCCGGCAACGCGACATCGGACCGGCCTCGGGATGGTTGGCCGCCGGAACCATCGGCGGCGCGGCGGCCGGCCGACGTGGAGCACCGACGGGTGCACCTTCCCCATGGGCTGGACCACGCGCAATCCCGCCGGACGCACCGGCACCGGGCACCGGTGCGGCCTCGGAACGCGCGCGCCGTGCGGGTGCTGCGGCTCGGCTCGTGGCGCGTGGCCGGCGGCGACGCGGGTGCCATCGGCGGCACGGCGATGGCAACGGCGACGGCAAGCGCGAGAGGGCAACACATGGTGGTGTCGGAGGGGATGGAGAGGAAGATGTGGACGGAAGCACAACATGGAAGAAGAGGAGTTAACTTTTTTCTGTAGAAACCGGGGGTTGCATATGTTATAAATGATGACGAATAAACGACGACAAGTAAAGGAATCAAACCGCAGGAGACACGAGATTTAACGTGGAAAACCCTTGCGGGAAAAACCACGGGCGCCAGCCAGCAAGAACTTCACTATATCGGGAGTCAGGTTAGAACGTCAACGGCGGCGGCTTACAAAAGAATGAATCAATCTCCAATGGAAAACCCTAACGGGTATTTATGACCCGTGCTGCCCGGGGGGGGGGGGGGGCGCACCCCCGGACGCGCGACCTTGGGAAAAGGGTGTGGCCCATCGTCGAAGTCGGCCTTTCTCTTGGGAGACGGAAATTTGGATCATAACTCAACACCGCCGGTATGCCAAACACTCTAATTCCCTTTCTATTTAGGGCGGCAAACACGGCGTCGGCGGCTCCCGTCTTGCCCATGCCGCCCGGCACGGGAGGTGGTAGTGCCGCTCCGCGCCGGCCGGCGCGGGGCCGGACCGCGCGCGAACACGCCGCCTCCGGCGGCACATCGGACCGGCCTCGGGATGGTTGGCCGCCGGAACCATCGAGCGCGCGGCGACGCCGATGTGGAGCACCGACGGGTGCACCTTCCCCATGGGCCCGGACCACGCACAATCCCGCCGGACGCACCGGCCCGGGCACCGGGTGCGGCCTCGGAACGTGCGGCCGTGCCGGGTGCAGCGGCCGGCTCGTGGCACGTTGCCGCCGGGCGGCGTGGGTGCCATCGACGGCACGGCGATGGCAACGGCGACGGCAAGCGCCGAGAGGGCAACACATGGTGGTGTCAGAGGGGATGGAGAGGAAGATGTGATTGAAGCACAACATGGAGGAAGAGGAGTTAACTTTTTTCTGTAGAAACCGGGGGTTGCATATGTTATAAATGATGGCGAATAAACGACGACAAGTAAAGGAATCAAACCGCAGGAGACACGACATTTAACGTGGAAAACCCTTGCGGGAAAAACCACGGGCGCCAGCCAGCAAGAACTTCACTATATCGGGAGTCAGGTTACAACGCCAACGGCGGCGGCTTACAAGAGAATGAATCAATCTCCAATGGAAAACCCTAACGGGTATTTATGACTCGTGCCGTACATCGCGGGGGGGGGGGGGGGCGCCCCCGGCACGCGACACGGGAAAAGGGTGTGGCCCATCGTCGAAGTCGGCCTTTCTCTTGGGAGACGAAATTTGGATCATAACTCAACACCGCCGGTATGCCAAACGCTCTAATTCCCTTTCTATTTAGGGTGGCAAACATAGCGTCGGCGGCTCCGTCTTGCCCATGCTGCACGGCACGGGAGGTGGTAGTGCCGCTCGCGCCGGGCCGGCGCCGGGGCCGGACCGCGCGCGAACGCGCCGCCTCCGGCCGGCGGACATCGGACCGGCCTCGGGATGGTTGGCCGCCGGAACCATCGAGCGCGCGGCGACGCCGACGTGGAGCACCGACGAGTGCACCTTCCCCATGGGCCGGACCACGCGCAATCCCGCCGGACGCACCGGCAGACCGGCACCGGTGCGGCCTCGGAACGCGCAGCCGTGCCGGGTGCAGCCGGGCGGCTCGTGGCGCGTGGCCGCCGGCGACGCGGGTGCCATCGGCAGCACGGCGATGGCAACGGCGACGGCAAGCGCCGAGGGAAACACATGGTGGTGTCGAGAGGGGATGGAGAGGAAGATGTGAGCGGAAGCACAACATGGAAGAAGAGGAGTTAACTTTTTTTCGTAGAAACCGAGGGTTGTATATGTTATAAACGATGGCGAATAAACGACGACAAGTAAAGGAATCAAACCGCGGAGACACGAGATTTAACGTGGAAAACCCTTGCGGGAAAAACCACGGGCGCCAGCCAGCAAGAACTTCACTATATCGGGAGTCTGGTTACAACGCCAACGACGGTGGCTTACAAGAGAATGAATCAATCTCCAATGGAAAACCCTAACGGGTATTTATGACCCGTACCGTACCGTGGGGGGGGGGGGGCGCACCCCCGCCCGCGACTCCGGGAAAAGGGTCTCTTGGGAGACAGAATTTGGATCATAACTCAACAGCATACTTGTATTCATATATGGTTGTGGTAGTTTACATCCCAAATCTTACAAAGATAGCCTTGAAACAAATTGAAATTACATCCAGGTCCTTGCAAGAACTACCGGGTCGTGCTCGTCACTGGCGATCGGAGCAATGTTCCGCATCTTGAAGTTGATCCCCTTTCCGATGGAACACTAGAGTTTTTGTAGGCACCGAGAATAGTATGTCGAATCCATTGGTATACCTTAACACCGCTAAACGTCTAGGCCCAATGAGGATGGTTGTCTGTCATCACCTCGTCGGAAGAAATAGAGACCTGGTGCCTCAAGATTTGCCGAGACCCCCATC
Source organism: Cenchrus americanus (assembly GCA_947561735.1). Lineage (NCBI taxonomy): Eukaryota > Viridiplantae > Streptophyta > Magnoliopsida > Poales > Poaceae > Cenchrus > Cenchrus americanus. The sequence continues at coordinate 82,305,753 of OX387240.1, forward strand.
TCACTAGACAAAGGCACACCTAGGAGAGGAAGCAAACCACCAGAAAAGGTGGGATTGAAACAAACCTCCAGCTTCCAACAACAGCCATGTCATTGTTTCAAGTCTGGCAACGCGATTGACTTTGTGAGCACAACCGACGAAGAGAATATCACAAGAGATTGAACCGATGCATAAGAAAAAAACTGAAAACACAACATCTGTGTTGAATTCCCCGCATGAAACACCGTCTTCGAGCATCACATGCCCATCATCCATCACCAAAGACCATCTACCACCGTCATAGACAACACCAGAAAGACCATGGAGGGAGCAAAACCGACCTGATTTCTCAAGTAGGTAAAAGACAAAACTCACAGAACCATCTTCGAGGAAGGCTTCGATGTCGTTGCCGTAACTGGAACCACTTGGAGGGACAAAAGAATCGGCCAACTACACAGAGCCGCCGGGAGCAGGGGCATGATGCCGCCATTGCTTGCAAAGATGGGGAAATCGACGAAGATGTCGGAGAAAGCTGTGCCGATACTCGATCCGATTTCACCACATCCACGACGTCGTCGCACGCAAAAGCCACAATAGGACAGGTAGACGGAACCACACGCGCATCACTAGCATGGTCAAACCTAACCCTAGAATACCTAAACCTAGGAAGAGAATGGTATGTACATTAGACACTGAGTTAGAGGATCCCCTCATCCTCCATTGCCGGCGAAGACGCTAAAGGACAAGGGGATCCGGCGAAGACGACACCGGAATTGCAAATTGCCCTCGAGTCGCCTTGATCTATTGTAGTGCTGGGGAAAGAATGAAGAGTCTCGAATACCCATGGGAAGAGGAGTTAACTTGGAAGCAAATTGTCTACAGAGTTCATGCCCTCGCTACCTCTCTATCCAACCCTTAGAGCAACTCCAACAGCCTAGCTATCTCAATTTGGTTCGGTAAAAGAAAACGAAAAACCTAGCAGAAATCAGCATCCAACAGACTTGGTATCTTAGTTCGCGCAATATTCAACCCGCAATCTGTCATTCCTCACTAGCCATATTTATCAAGACCAACCCACTTGCAATTGCCTCCTCCCCGCGCGTGTGCTCCCTTCCGGCTCCCCACACTTGTGTTCTCTCTTTGCAGCAGAAAGGGGAGGATGCGGATGACAGAGGGCTTGACACCCCTGTCGGCGACGGCGAGGGGCAGGACGTGGATGGCAGCGGGCTCAACTTCTGGGGTAGCGCGCAACGAGGGGGAGGACTCGCACGGTGCGGCCAGTGAGCACCGACTGGTCTTGTGGCCATGGCCCGACCCCACCAGCAGGGAGGGAAAGCAAGAGGGTTACGATAGGGCTAGGTGAAAAAACAAAGATTCCAAATGATAGGTCCCACATGTCAGGTATATAAAATTCTGATTTGGCTAGTCTGTTGGAGTGTACTAAAATATAGAAATAAAAATTTAGCTAAATGGATAGCTAAATGAGAATACATAGAGCGGGATTTGACTAAGTTGTTAAAGTTGTTCTTATACACTGCAGCCATTTTTTTTTAAAGAAACCGCAGCCTGGCTGGGTCAGCGATTCTCGAGCTGGGTTTCGACACACGACGCGTCATGATATTTGCCCGGATTGGTCTGGACCATAGCATCCTCCTTCCTCCCGTTTCCCCACTTGTTGAAAATCGACTTGATCCCATCTCTCTTTCTGTAAAAAAAGAAAGAAAGAAAAATCAGTCGGCACGAGCACGAGACGCGTCGTTGCCTGCAGCATCGTCGGTACCCATTTCGTTCGCACCGCAACGCGCTGCCTGCACATGCTTCGCCAGCTCAAGTGCGGAGCGGATCGCCGGTCGACGTTTGCCATTTGCGGCGGCATGTGTGTCGTTGCCATGCCTCGTCCCGTGGTCCGGCCGGTCGCTGTGCGGTGGCGGATTGGCGCGGTAGCTAGCTGCATCCTGCCGAGAGGGAGGCGCACGGGACACGGGCTGGCGCGCGGCCACCCAAAGGCCACACAGTCCACGCGGCGCGCGCGGGCACGGCACATATGAGCTCGCGTTCCGTTCCATGTACATTGCACGACGCGACGGACACGGACAATCTCGAGTAAGTAGGAGTACTCGCTGGCTACCAATGCAAGATCGGCTCTATCCCACAAGGCCATTGATCCAACGATCCGTCCAAGAATTGCAAGCTTTTTAGAGGTCAACGACACCGTCGTCGTCCTCTGCAATAATGTGGGTAGTTCTCCAACCCTTTTGCATGCTACTGCTGATCATCATTCGCGTGGCAGGCAACAAGCTGGAGCTGAGAGGTGTACTCCTACAGTAGATGGGAAGGCTTGCAGACTTGCAGCAGAGAGCGGCATGCACGCAGGAGTTGGGCAACCAGGACTCTACTAGGAGTAGGAGGTAGCCTGCTAGTTGGATGGGCCCGTGCAAAAAGATCAGGGAGGGCAGAGAGCTTGATGAGGCAACCTAGCGAGTTCTCGATCGATATCCTCCACTCGAGTTGTTGCCTCCGGCGGCCTCCGGCCTCCCTAGCTACTGCCTACTAGAGGCAGATCAATATGGCCGAGCTGGTAATATGACGAGGCAACACCTCCCCCACATGCCCCCTGTGCCAGACCATACCATCCGGAGTGGGGGTGCTCCGATTCCGGCGGCGAGAGGGAAAGCATGATTCCGGCCGCAAGAGCGCGCGTCCCCGCGGGTGCATGATCCATGACTTGAGTAGTGGATAGCTTCTTCCATCGACTGCATACACGTACACCTCTTTGTGTTTCTCTTCACTGTGGGTACGTTGCGATGATCTTATGGGCCGGGGATTTATTCTCGAATCAGATAAAATGTTTCCTCGCCATCATGTACGTACTCGATGATGATGGCACGAGGCCGGAGGTGACGCTCCAGGACACGACCCGGTTCGTGACGGCACTGAAGCGCCAGCTCCATCGCAGATTCGCAGACCAGCGTGGGTGGTACGAGGAGGTCTTTGCCGTCATGCGCTAGTTCAGAGCCCCAACCAAGTACTAGAGGAGTTGGCATGCCCCACTTCGATCCCCAACTGCCGGCGGGCGCACCATGCAGATGCAGCGAGGAGCGAGATCACGGCAGCACCGCGTGGCCGGGCACGTCCGATCCGGCCAGTCGACGCGATCCGCGCCCGGCACACGGTGCCGGCCGGGGTGTGCCGGGGCCCGGCGGCTGCCCGCGATGACGTACGTCACGCCGGACGCCACCAACTTTTTGTCCTGCTCCCGCCGCCGCCCGGGCGCGCGCGACAGCGAGTCAGCGACACGCACACGGTCAAGAAGCTAGCCGAGGATTCGATCGTGCACCGCCCGGCGCGCGAATGCCTGGATCCACGTAGACGTACACGGACGGACGGACCACACCTCGATCGATCCCCTCGTCTCACCGCGCCGGCCGGCCGGGCTCTGCACGCGTTGGGTTGTCTAGCGAATTGGGACGCGCAAGGCAAATTAACCTACTACTGTGTGGTTCAGGTTCGCCGCCCTAGCTCGTACTGCATGCATGCCGTGTGGTCGAAGCTCAAGACTGCCTGCTGCGCGCGTCTCGTCGGTGCAAGACCGGCGGGTTTTGCATTGATCCCGTGCCGTGTGTCCTACAAGTAGTTGATGCTGCAAAAGGGAAACGCGTCTCGGTGGACGAAAGGAGCTACGTACGCATACTAGTTGGAGGCGACGCGTGAACAAAGGCCCGACTTGGCCGACCACGCACAATCAAACACTAAGCCCGCGGGCCGCAGAGCTACGTGCTCCGGCATGGGCCCCACCTTCCCATGAATGGCACGACCCAATCAGAATTTTTCAACACTAAGAAGTCCTGATTTAATCGTTCTCTTTCCCATTGTATGATCATTTTGGGCTCACACACAGCATAGGTGGTGAATCCCTTTGTAGCTGTAGCACATGGCCCCAATAGTCTTTTGTCATGTTGGGAGTGAACGGCCAAGATTTTGCAGTGATAGAAGAAAGCTCTAGGGCCAGATTTAATTCGAATGAGAAAGCTTGCTCAGTCCATTTTCTTGCTTTCAATAAACGGGCATGCATTTTTCTTACTTGTAGCATGGCTACATGTACTTGATGCAAACGCGCGCGTCTCGGTGGACGAAAGGAGCTGCCATGCATACTAGTTGGTGGGATGCGTGAGCGGCGAGATCAATCCATCTCCCCAATAAACCAAAAATCATCGAGAGCAAGGTATATAATCTCTATCTCTTCTTGTTATGATGTTATCAGTTGCTCTCTTGTTTAATTCCCATCATCATCTAAAAAGTGTTCTTGTAAGATCAAACCAGATCGCGCTTCCTGTTAGACCCCCACACACACGTCGAGTTTTTACGTTAATTAGCATTCTTTTTACGTTAATTAGCATTCCTTGACGGAATGCGCCGTGAACAACTGGGCCGTATTCCCCGACTAGCTCCGGCAGACTGCTGGCACGGGACCCGCCCATGTATGAATGGCACGACCTTCCCGCGTCTTACAATCCGAATTTTTGAACACAAACAAGTCCTGGTTAATAATCGTTTAAAATGGAACGTGTACGAGCACGATACACCTAAACAAAATTTAGGTTCCAAACTGTTTTGTCTTCTTGTGAAGGCCAGATCGATTAAACTTGGATGAGGAAGCTTGCTCAGTCCCATTGTTTGGCCCAAAGACGAGCATGCCAACAGTTTAAAGGTGAGAAGCACGCTCGGGCCTATCGATCTCTCGGTCAGAAGGTGGCCGGCGCTGGCGATCCACACACACCCGACTATATATGTCTAACTGGACCACCTACCACGAGTAGGGTTAACATAACCGTGAACCGGCTGGTTCCCGTGAAGAAAAAAAACGGTCTGGTTTACCGCCGGTTCACCGAGTTTGCGAGTTTGTAGGCACGGTTTGAGGATGGGAATCGGGCCGGTTTACGTACCGGGCCGGACCGGTACCACCGGGAACTGGCCGAACCGCCCCAGCTCCCACCGGTTTTGTTAACCCTGACCACGACACTACACGAACACATCTAAACACAACACGAATAGGCACGAGAGATTAGCTAGTTTTGTCATGGCGTTCCAACGCGTCATGTCGGCTTTTTGGCCCACACACGACATACATCCACTTAGCCATGTTGTGCCAGCTGCCAGCCCGGTGGCATGGTTAGCCCGGTGTGCTAGTGTCGGCCCAGGCACTAGCAGCAAGAGAAGGGAATCCGAATCAAAGTGAGGAGCTATTCGAATCAACGTACAAAGATCAAGAAAGTAGTCACAAAGAATCAATAAAGTTTATGAATCCATCACATACACACAAATCAAATTCATAACTTGAAAATCATGAAAAAAAATCTACATCTGGTGCCCCATCGACAACGACAACAACGACAACCGGCTTGCCTCCTAGCCGCACTCCATAGCGGCGGCGCTTGCCGTCCTTGTGGCCACACCCACGACGAGATGGAGGGACGAAGAGACGGAGGAGGTAGGGAGGCGGTGTGGAGGAGCGTGACGGCGGCAGCCAATGGCGATGGCTAGCAGGCGGCTGTAGGATTGAGACTACTCCCTCTGTCCCAAAAAGAATGTCATTCTACGAATTTTAGGACAGATTATCAAGGAGGTCAAATGACCTCGATCGCCCCTATTTATTTGCCATATTAGGTGCTTGATTGTTGCATGCCTATATGCACATGCACACATGCCAAATTAAGTAAAACATCATTCTTTTTGGGACAAATTTTGAATCCAAAATGTCATTCTTTTTGGGACGGAGGGAGTAGTAGGGATTAGGGTTTTGCTAGGTATATATGTAGGAGCATGTGGCTGGGCCGGCGTAATTCTGGTAGACCGAAATTTCATATGGGTTGCTTTTGTGTTTATATGGACCGCCCCTTTTTGTGTCATGTTCGTGCTGACAATGTGTGCCAAGGTCGCGACCAAGATACGACCTGACCGTGGTGTCGTACCGGCACGGATACTATAACATCGTGTTAGTGTCGTTGTTGACGGTGCAAAACCGTGCTCAAGTTCACCGCAAGCCTACAGGTGACTTGGTGCCTTTTTCACCAAGGAGGGTCCTCCCTAGATTAGTCAATCTAAGGATCGAATGAAAACCACTAAGTTTCTCTATCTAACCTACCGATCTAACCCTATGTGAAGCATTGATTACACAAAGGTAACATACAAACACGAAGGGATGTATGGATCACATTCACCTAGCCATAAAGGTAAGCAAACCAAAGGTAAACCTAGCCTATCGTCTTCTTGTTGCCGTTCCGGCCAAGGTGATAAACCAATCTAAACCTATACTTTGATAAGGATTACACTCGATATGGAGTAACCCGATATGGAGTGGTCCGATGCACGTTCACTCGCCGCTTTCTCCTTCACCGTACTGTCACTATGCAAGGATATTCAACACCGAGCGATAAACCTCGGTCCGTGCACTACTACGGTGTATCCGCAAGACAAGACTAATCATCATGATTCGATCTAATCCTACTAAAGGCATATGGTAGCTACACATATGAATAAGCACAACACGTAGTAGATCAAAGTAAAGACAAGAATAGATTTATATCACCATAGAATGTTGAAGGTACAAACGACTTGACGAATTCAAGTTGCGGCTCCGGAACTCCACCATGGCTTCACCATGCAAGGCCAACCATGGTGGCTAGGGCATGGCCTAAGACATCTCCTAGGCAACTCGAGGACTTGCGGCGGCCGTCGGCTTCCTCCCGGTGCTTCTCCCTCGTCTCGGCGGCTCTCTGATGAATGGATGGATGTGGCGGCCGTCGGAGGCAGAGGCAATAAATAGACAAGCACCTAGGGCAAAAGGAGGCGCGCGAACCGGCACGAAAACAGGCTGGGCCGGCCGGCCTAGGCCGACCGGCCTGGGCCCTTTTCGGCCCGGTTCGGCCCCTGTTCACTCCCCAGCGCTTCTTGGTCAATTGTTGACTTGCTCCCTTATGCATGTGGTCCCTTGACGTTGTCTTCTCCACGGTTTAGACAGAGCTCCTTGTCGCGCAAGCTTCAACATCTTCTGTCCAGGTCCCTGGAGTTTTCCGGCTTCATGCTTCGGTCCCTGGGCCCATTGGAGTCATGTTCATGATGTGTCTTGACTTGTGTCGGGCTTCATGATCGTCTCTTGAAGTGCTTGATGAACTTATCCCGAAAGTCTCCCTTTAACACCTAGTTTCCTACGTAAACAACAAACTCCAAAATCGACATGCGAGAGTAAACTTGATACCTCCGGGGGGTTAGTACCATTGGTTAGAATATCAAATACGTGCAAATGTTGACGGTAAACTTATGGCTAGGTGTACCAAAATCGACCGTCAACATACCCCCATGCTTTAACCTTGCTCGTCCTCGAGCAAGTCCAAGATCTTAACTTATGTGTCGCCGTTCAATGTCTTCCCTGCATTTAGTTACAACAAGACATATTGCTCTCTCAAGTATTTAGCATTTAAGGTTCAAGTTTTGACCGGCTACTTCATTATGGAAGATAGACTATCATTAAAGAACATGCCACAATAAAACAAATATAGTGCTCTCGAACTTAAGCAAACTTCAAACCTTTACCTTGTTGCATCATGAAGAGTTTTCAAAAAGTTGCACATCTAACATAGGTGATGTTCTCTTGCAAAAGCTCATGGAAACACTCATCTCGTCAAGCCACTCAAGCCTACATTAGATTATTCTCAACCTATTCTACTCATATATGGAAGTGGGAAGCTTATGTGGAGCTTGGTAGGTAAGACAATCCTAGCAAAACATTATACTTGAAATGTTGTCAAACTAAGAGAGAGATCTATTGGAATTACCCAGACTAGTAAAAAAGGCCATGGAAAAGAAATGTTGGAAAGAGAAAGAGATGGAACACGCATTTAGAAAGGTGGACATGTGCAAGTGGCAAATGGGTGATCCCGAGACACGAATGAAGTTCTCGTTATCGGATTGCACATGGTTGGAAAAAATTGAGTATGGACTTGTCTTCAAAGCTCCCTACGATTTAAATGAAGCTAAAAAGAACTGAGGAGCATTTTTATTTTTCTCTTTTTTTGTTTTTTGTTTTCTTTTTTTCTTTCTTCTTCATTTTTTTCTTTATTTCCTTAATTTTTTCTTATCTTTATTTTTTTTATTCTTCATTTTTTATGCTCCTTCGAACTTTTAAGCAACATAGTACTGCTATAGCAGTCCTCCCCCATGCTTGAATGATTGCTCGTCCTCAGCATAGAAGTGAGGGGACCTATGGCTGCTAAAGAAGTACAAAATCCTTGTATTCCTTTATAAATCTTTTGAAATCTTCAAGGGAATCCTTCATGTCGAAACTCGCATAATATTGATGAGTCCCTCCATGTGTTATATGTCTTGAAATCTTCCCAGAAAATCTTCAGAAAATTTGTTGAAAAATCCTCCATACTCAATTTGGGTTGTGGACAAGGAGGTAATCACAAAAAGGATGTTTTGGGTTTAGGGTGGATGCCCAGCGAAGTTTGTGAAATTTCCAATATGGAAACTCACAATGCATAGACAAGAATGGCTAGAACGAAAAAGATACGCAAAGGAATGACCAGCTCCTTAGTCTCGTACCACAGAAATCAATCCTAATCCAACTCATCAAGATATAAGTTTGCAAACTAAAGGTTATATCAAAAGTACTTGTATGTGTAAAGGCTTTGGTAGGTAGAGCATTGCAAGAGATTCACAAATGTAGATAGCATAATGATTTTAAATAAAACAAGTGCAAGGCATAGGTCTTCGGTAAACATAAATCAAAGAGCAACATAAAGTATGTGGGTCTAAAGATTAATCATTTAACCTCCACAAATGAAAGAGCCGATATTTAAGCAATTTAAGTTCCTTTTAATACAAAGCAAAAAGTCATGTCATATACAACATCATGCAAGTAAAACAAGGCGGCAACTTTCATCATTTTTCCATAAGCAAGGCATACAAATGATATCATCGTGGTAAGCTCAAAAGAGATGGTGATTCATTTATTGAAAAATAAAAACTAACTAACCTAGGTTGTCCTCCTAGTAGCCATGTTATTGATCGAGAGATAAATACAAAGGTTGTCTATGGTTGAAAGCATATATATGTGCAAGCATTTAAAAGTCGATGAACAAAAATAAAGTTAAGGTAGAGTTACCGCCCTTTTCGATGCTCGTAATGAAGTGCAGCGATGCCTCCCCCATGCTTAAGCACTGTTCTTAGCATGGAAAAAGAATGATGAACATCTTGTGGTGAAGGTGATCCTTGAACTCTATGTGGCCTTTTCCCTCTCGTCCTTCAAATCCTCCCCCATGCTTAGCATGTTGCTAAGCGTGGAAGAACTTGAATTGCTCGTAATCCCCTATTGCCATGTGTTTGAGAATCATATTCACTTCCTTGCCTTTGTTAACTTAGTTGTACCTCAACTTCTTCTTATCATCATCAAGCCATGGTTCCAATCCTTCGTCATATCGTCATCATCGACTTCAATCCCGTCCTTGTCGCTGCCTCATCTTCCACAGTTTTTCTATTTCCTCCAGAACAGAACATACTGAAACACCCCTCCAAGTTGAAGTTCATGAAATTATCTTTCCAACGAGCCATCGTACATATGAAACGGGTTCCGAACAAGAGAGTTGTGTCTATTTTACTCCGGCGATGCAATCTGTCCAAGGCTGATTTCAGACTGCGCAACGCTCAATGTTTTTGCCATATCTCCTTGTACGGGTCTTCAAAATTGATGATTCTTGATGAGTTGGAAAAAAGGTTTGAAGGAGCTTCTGAATATTAAGTTTTCTTCCATTGTACATCTCCGAACATGTACTCAAATCTTGATGGAAATAACGACTTCCCTCTCAAGCCTTGTAGATGACTAACGATCTTGATTGCAATTGGTCAAGAACTCATGGGAACACTTCGTCATGCCTGCAAAACAAATCAAATGCACATTCTACCCCCGGGGTGATGGTCGGGAGTAGAAACAATTGCCAACAAACCAAATGCATCCCTAAGACCTTAACTTGTGGCATAGCTTACCTAGTAAAAAGAAATGAGACCCTAATGAGTGTACGTGCATGTGGGTGAAGATGCAAATGAAAGGAAGGGATATAAACAATGACAATGTTTGCACCAAGTTCTAAACACCATGTTTACAACTAGATTGCTTTATTTCTGTATAACCATAAAGACTTAACCAAGATCAAAACACCATGTTCATTTCAAGGTTAATAATTTTTTATGCCGCAAGAAAGTTAAAGCGCATTGCAAAGCTTATAAACCAACCTATGCAACGTGAAAGCAAGGTTCATAAAACTGAATGATGGTGGTCTCCAATCATGTCTAAAAACCATGTTTACACAAGATTGCAAAAGAAAATACCCACGTGAAGCATTATCATGGAAATAAAACATTCATCAAAAAGTTTCGCAAAGAAACCAAGCTATCCTATGCACGATAGAACAAAGGGGTTGATGCAAAATGCAAATGCAAAAAGGGGTTTATTAAAAAGGGCTAGCAATGTTTGAAAAGGCTTTCGATGTTGTTCCTTAATGATGACATGAGAGGTAGAGTCTTGTCAAACGTTTTATCAAAAGACCTTAAAACATGCTAACAAGGTTTTAAGTTAAGGCTTATGGGCATCCTATATTTTTGGCTTAAGATAAGAATTTTGAAAAGATAAGTCGGGTGAAGAAATTCTATCTAAGGTGGTTTTGAAAAAGAAGAAAAAGAAACAAGGGTTAGATTTTTGGATGAAAAACAAACCTATGGTTTTAGGATTACTAAAGGTATGAGGGGTTTTCCCTAAGGGTTTAGGACAAGGCTAGTCAAAATTTTAACTAGAAAGGGATAGAGATAGACTTGGTCAGATTGGCATAAGTCGATTCCTCCCTTTGTTGGCCTATGTTCTAGGTGTGGTTTGATAGGAAGGTTTAGGCAAAGATGTATTTTTTTCTTATAAGGGTTATAAAAGATGAGATGCAACATGCAACATAATGCAAAGGTGGAGAACAAAGTGGAATGAAGTGCAACATGATTATGAATGAACAAAATGATATGACATGATATGGTGTTGATCTAAACCAAAATCAAAAGTCAGCCTAAGTTAACTAGCCACAAGTTTAGAATCAAAGGGATCACGCTTCATATTTCCCTCTAAAAGACACAAATAAAAAAACTCTAAACACTAATAAGCATACAAAAAAGTGGCCTACAAGTTTTCCAAATTTCAAGTAGCAAAGTGCTCACTCAAAATCTATTTAAAGCATGCAACATGTGGTTGTGACATTTATTAGAGCATTGGTACGATGTTACTTGAAGTTTTCAAATAAAGAACACAATTAGACTTGTCATAGTTTATATATATATATAAAAAGATCGGGTTGCCTCCCGCAAAGCGCTTCATTTAAAGTCATAGAGCTCGACTTTCTCATGTACCTTTTTATTGTCGTGAAGCCATGGTTACTTGTGTGAGAATCCAAAGTAGCCATGCAGCTTGATGTTGCCTTTAGGAAATCCGTCGTGGTTCGCTTCCAACATCATCATGTGTTGAGTGGTGCCTCTTGTGTCTTCATTCATCCATGCTTCAGAGGATTTGTTTTAGCCCTTAGCTTCTGAATTTTATCATATATGTGTTGTGGAACAGTTGCCCCATCTTCTATTTATTATCATTGTGTCCATCTCCTCTATCTTGTCGTCATCGCCTTGTTGCTGCCTCTTCTTCGTGGATTTACCCCTGCATCAAGAACAGAACATATACCAAAATATGGTTCTATTGAAAAATTTATAAAATTACCTTTCCAACAGGTACTCATTCGTCTTAATCGGAGTCCGGATGAGGGAGCTATGGCTGTTTCACTTCAGCACTGCTTGCTGTCAAGAATTTCAGCACGTGCAACCTTGGGTGATTCGGCCATATCCGCTTGTAGGATCCTCCGATTGCCTTGCCGCTTGATTCATTGGAACGTAGACTTCATGGAGCTTCTGAAAATCCAAATATATCTAATTGTTTTCTGCTGAGACTCATGCAAACATCGCGGTGGCATCGTTATCCTTTCGTCCATCGATCCGGAGATGTACGTGTGGTCTTCATCTTGAAGTCTTTTAGGGCACCATGCCACGCATCCTTTGGCTTCAAAAATCATAACCATCGCTGCATGAGCATGATGGCTATGGAATCCTTCTCCGTCGTGCTTGACATGGTCGTTTCCGACACCTATAGCTTGAACACACAAACCTCCAAAAGAAATTAGTCTTAAAAACTTAATTGACACATGTAGGCATACCTTGTTCATCTTTGTTTGCTTTGGGTGGGGGCTCAATAGCAGATGTTGGGCCACTAACCAAGGTTAGCACCTACCTCTAAAGAGCAGAACATTTGTGGCCATCAACTTGGTTGAGCGAGGTTGGACTTGTTGAAGTCCGAATGTTGAAAACTTTTCTCGATCGCTTTGTGTCTAGTTTTCCACCTACTTTCAAGGACACAACCAAGAAAGCAAGCGTATATGCAGTGATAAAATTAGGGTTAGTTAAAAGAAAGATAGATCTCCCTAGGGTTCGAGTTGTCGATCCCCGGCAACGGCGCTAGAAAAAGGGGGCTTGTTGACGGTGCAAAACCGTGCTCAAGTTCACCGCAAGCCTACGGGTGACTTGGTGCCTTTTTCACCAAGGAGGGTCCTCCCTAGATTTGTCAATCCAAGGATCAGAAGCAAACCACTAAGGTTCTCTATCTAACCTACCGGTCTAACCCTATGTGAAGCATTGATTGCATAAAGGTAACATACAAACATGAAGGGATGTATGGATCACATCCACCTAGCCATAAAGGTAAGCAAACCAAAGGTAAACCTAGCCTATTGTCTTCTTTTGCCATTCCGGCCAAGGTGATAAACCAATCTAAACCTATACTATGATAAGGATTACACTCTATATGGAGTAACCCGATATGGAGTGGTCCGATGCACGTTCACTCGCCGCTTTCTCCTCCACTGTACTGTCACTACGCAAGGATATTCAACACCGAGCGATAAACCTCGGTCTGTGCACTACTACGGTGTATCCGCAAGACAAGACTAATCACCATGATTCGATCTAATCCTACTAAAGGCATATGGTAGCTACACATATGAATGAGCACAACTCGTAGTAGGTCAAAGTAAAGACAATAATAGATTTATATCACCATCGAATGTTGAAGGTACAAACGACTTGACGAATTCAAGTTGCGGCTCCGGAACTCCACCATGGCTTCACCACACAGGACCAACCATGGCGGCTAGGGCATGGCCTAAGCCATCTCCTAGGCAACTCGAGGACTTGCGGCGGCCGTCGGCTTCCTCCCGGTGCTTCTTCTTCGTCTCGGCGGCTCTCTGATGAATGGATGGATGTGGTGGCTGATGGAGGCAGAGGCAATAAATAGACAAGCACCTAGGGCAAAAGGGGGACGCGAACCGACACAAAAACAGGCTGGGCCGGCCGGCCTGGGCGGACCAGCCTGGGCCCTTTTCAGCCCGGTTTGGCACCGGTTCGCTCCCCGACGCTTCTTTGTCAATTGTTGACTTGCTCCCTTATGCATGTGGGCCCTTGACGTCGTCTTTTCCACGGTTTAAACAGAGCTCCTTGTCGCACAAGTTTCAGCATCTTCTGTCCAGGTCCCTGGAGTTTTCCGGCTTCATGCTTCGGTCCCTGGGCCCTTTGGAGTCATGTTCATGACGTGTCTTGACTTGTGTCGGGCTTCATGATCGTCTCTTGAAGTGCTTCATGAACTTATCCCGAAAGTCTCCCTTTAAGCTCTAGTTTCTTACGTAAACAACAAACTCCAGAATCGACATGCGAGAGTGAACTTGATACCTCCGGGGGGTTAGTACCATTGGTTAGAATATCAAATACGTGCAAATATTGATGGTAAACTTATGGCTAGGTGTACCAAAATCGACCGTCAACAGTCGTGCATCGTGCCGCTTGTCGTGTCTGGCCCACCTAGACATATGTACACCCGACCACAACCTCCATTTCCAGCTCTTGCCTTGCACACGACGATAAGCGTGTTGGCCGGCCGCCCACGTCCATGCGACACAAAGAAAAAAGGACAAAAGAAGTTTATCGATAGCGTCAAAAGTTTCTAAGCAAACAGAGATGCAAAGTACTTGAAGAATCTTGAATCTTACTCCTTCTTGTTTTCTATTTCTATTCTTAATTTAAGATTTAGAGTCTAAGAACTCTTGTAACCTTTGGCTATATATATCCACATGTGGATATAAAGGCTGGATATCTTTCCATTATTAAAAAAAAAGTTAGACGTTGGTTGATCCTATTCGGGTCCAACGATTATCAAGTTGGACCCTCTCTCCACTCGTCGAGGACCATCGTCGCCACGACGCTGTCACGGATTGCAGGTAAGGATGCAAGTGGGTACCCAATGGGTCAACCAGTGACGTACCCAAATTACCCATCAATACTTTTGTGGTTTTCGGGTTACACTAACCCAGAACGACGTTTACTTGTGGGTCAAACAAAAACACCAGATGGCACCAGGGTACGGCGGCCGCACCTGACCTTCCCGTGCGTCGGTGCCGACCCGTGCTCACAACATCGAAGACGACTACAGCAGCAGCGCTCCATCTGCATGTCCGCGGCGGCCTGACGGCCGCGCCTGTTGACGGTGAATTTCCGTCAACCTAGAGTAATTTTTATGCATTGGTTTCGTTTATGATTTGCAACTAACCCGCCACTAGGCACACTAATGATATAACAAGTTCAACATCGTATGTGCATTTGGAAGTATTGTGTTTTTGCAAGAAAATAGGGACAAAAGAGTTCAAAGGAGCAAATGAGGAGTTCCGTTCGTGTTCAAGTGCAAGGAGAAATCACTTACAAAGGGTGGCAAGGACTAAGGTGGTACGATGGATCACCCCCGAGGACTAAGACGTAAAGTTCGGACTTCATACGAGAAGACCCCCTATCTTGATCGCGGGGATGACAACCTCAAAATGACACAAATCAAGGGGGAGAAGTCCAAAATGCCAAGATGAGCCGCGGGGAGGAAGATGGGCCTGAACCGGCCCAGAAAGGGCCTAGGCCGACCAGCCCGTTCGGACCGACCCAGGGGGTTTCTGGCCCGGTTCGGCCCGCCCTTTGATCTAGCTCCGTCTCGGTCTATTTGTAGTTCCCTCGTCCAACGACCGCCACATCCAATCATTCTACCGACCTCTATTCACCGGAAACTCGCCGCCACAAGATGAGGGATGAGATTAGATGAGTTCATCGCAAGGATCAACGTCGGCGGAGGGAAGGAAGCAAGGACTCCAAGCCGCTGGCCTAGGGGTGTTCCCAAGCTTCATCGCCGCCATCTTCATTGACGATGTTCTCCAGATTCTCCATCACCCCTATGTGCTTCAATCCTTGTAAGATGATGGGGTAATGTCTCCATTCATCCCTAGGGTTAGATGGATACATGCTATGTGATCACTACTTGATTCGTGGTTTCAATCTATTGCTTTCATGTTGATGATGCTTTGACGATTAAGATTAGCTACCGTGTTTTCGGGCGTATGATATCCGCTACTCCCATAGATTGCATCAACATACCGTATCCATCATAGGTCTAGTCACGATTACCTCCGCGTAGTGATAGTACGGGGGGAGGGAAAGGGCGAAACCGTGGTGACAACACCTGGTAGATTGGTTTACCACTCTCGTGTAGTAATTGCATATCCATGATATCCTAGATCCTAGGGAGGGAACGCTTATCTTTTTTAATCGCTCTCTTGTACCAACCTTTGCCATCTAGCTTAATCTTAGACTAATATAGATTAGATTGCTTTTACTTTAAGTTTTATCCTCTCTTTAAAGGTTCCCCTAGTCAACTAGATTAGTGCTTGGTTAAGCACTAGCAATCCCCTTGCTCCGTGGATTGACAAACCTTGGGATCTCCTGTAGGTGAAGAAGGACATAGGTGATTTGTACGCTTGCGAGTCCAATCGAAACGTTAAATGAGTTTTTACCATCAATAAGCCCCTTTTCCTGGCGCTGTTGCCGGGGAGCAAGCCAATTTGATCTAAAAATTTGTTACCTATTTCTATTTGTAGAAATAACAAAGACAAAACCTTTGCTCTGATGGTTAGAATCCCTCTATTTATTCCTTTGTTTGTTAATGATGTTAGTGAAGCAATCCATCGATCCGTTTAAAGCCCCCGCCTTTCTGTTTAATCTTATATTAGTTTTGTTGATTACTAACATCTAACCCTCGTGTTCTAGAAAAAATTCTTTTTTGTTTTTCTTTCTATTTTATTGTGCCTAGATGGATTTGTTCACCTCACCATTGGAAGATGAAGAGATGTCACTAAGGGAGATAGCAATGCCGTCAATGGAGGATATTGAGATGCAAAATCAGATTTGGTGCTTGCTACAAGCCACTACGAAGTGAAGCCTAGAATCATCAAGTTAGTGGCGACAAACCCATTTAGAGGATTGGAGGATGACAATCCATATAGACACATCAAGGAATTCACGTTGTTATGCAACATGGTGCAACAAGAAGGAGTTCCGGCCGCTTGGTTCAAGTGGAATCATTTTTCGTTCTCTCTCGAAGATGAAGCACGAAGATGGTACACACTTGCGTCCGTTGAAGCAAAAGGAAATTGGGATCAGCTAGTGAAGAAGTTTCTATTGAAGTTCTTTCCCATAAGCAAGGTCCAAGACTTAAGGAGGCAAGTGCTCACTTTCAAGCAAGGAGAGGATGAATGAATTGATGAAGCATGGGACCATTTTAATGAATTACTTGAGCAAGGCCCGAACTTGGGATTTTCCAGTGACTTGATGTTGCATACCTTTTATTTTTCACTAACCCCTAACTCATCTTGTTTTGTAAGCATGTGTGCAGGCGGTGATATAATGGATAAAATAATTAATGAAGCCACACAAATCTTACAAAGGATAAGCAATGGACAAAGAACACAACGAGATTGGCAAAGACATTGTCGGGAGGAGCAAAACGACAAAAGCAAACCCAAGGTGCTTGCTGAAATTTCTGAAAAAGATGAACCGGAGGTCAAGAAAGATGAACCGATCGTATGAGAAATTGAAGATCCACTTCCCAAGGTAAGTGAAGTCATTTCTGATTTTAAAAATATTGAAACTAACATGAATGTAGGCCGAAGTATGGGAATGCTAGACCATTGGTGGAGTTCAATCAATCCAGTTGGATTCAAGTTGATTTTGCCCCACTAATCAACTACCGAAGGAAGGAGGAACACCGACACGTCGCCAAGAGAGTTGAAGACATTTTTGATCAAGAGATGAGTGGAGAGTCGATCTAAAAGATATTTGAAGAAGAAAGAGAAGAAGATGATAAAGGATGCATCGATCAATTTGACAACTCAAAGATTTGCAATGAAGGAAGAGAAGAGTACAACTGTGATGAGCCTAGTGACCCGAAGGATAAATGGGAGAAAATAGTACTCAAGCTAGAAGATGAATGGGAAGGAGTTGACTTAGAGCAAGTACTCCAAGAAGGCCCCTCCCCACAAGGTGATAGCTTTTGTGCTATTGAAGCATACACACTAGCAAATCAAGATATGGAAGTGCTCAATGATGAAGAAAAGAGTGAATCAACGAAGAGCGATCTTGACGACATGTGGTACACGGGAGATAAAGAAAGCAACACTTTGAAGATGAAGATTTGGTTGATAATGAAGACTTCAAAGAAGAGATGAATGTGTACATAATTGATGGATGGAGGGGATGCAAAAAGGTAACAAAGAGACACCTTCACTCGTTGAGATTGGTTCGCCTTCAACACCGCTAGATGAACCAAATATCACTCTTATTGAAAAAGCTCTAAGGCCAAGGTACGCGCTGAAATCTCAAGATATTATTGGTATTGATGTTGATAAATTCAAATACTCATGCTCAACCAATAGTATGAATGATACTTTAATGTCTATGCCTTGTTCCAATAGTGATCATGTTGATAGGCTAGATTTTCTTGAGAATGAAAAAGAGGAAACATTTATTTTTGATCCAATTAATCTCACACCTAAACAACCTTTGCCTAATGATGAGCTAAGTGCTATGCATGAAACATATGCTTCTTTTGTTTATACCTTGACTTGTTGCTATAATTCACATGTGGTGTTAATTATGGACGCGTATGTTTACAATAAGTTTTGTAAATCTCGATTATGTTTTGCGCTTGGTCAAGCTAATGACCTGTCACACCTGATTTTCCAAAGAAAACCAAATGCATCTCATATGTGTGCTAGGATCAAGTTTACACACATATGATAGACGTCATGAGTGAAATATTAATAAACAGCAATAAAAACGTACAAGAGTTAAACCATTACATTATCTCTTTATTACACTCAGACGTTAGACTCGAAGGTCTTTACAACGATCAAACGATAACTAGGAAGACGTAACTCCATCTTCATCTTCCACAGACATCGACTGGGGGCACGCAAGCCTCAGAACTCCTCGTAGTCGCTGAAGTACTCTTCTCCAATGTTCTCCTCTGAATAGCGGATAAGCAAGGGTGAGCACTCTTATGGTTGGAGCTCAGCAAGTGGGGGGAAGATGCAAGGCTATCAAGAATAGGCTAAGAGTTTTGCTGTGGTTAGCATTTTAATGTTGGTCAAATTTTATTAGCAAGCACCTAATTACTATATGTAAGTTTATACCAACCCACTTAAGCATTTAGGAAAGCAAGTCCTCTAAAAAACCCACAAGAAAACCACGATTTAATTTCATCTTTATGTTTGATTATCATGTGAGGGTCCAGGCCGCTCTTGACCGTGAGCACTGCTGATCGATAAGTTTTTCACCACAGCTCGCGTAAAAGCTCCGAAGAACTTTGAACCCAACCACACATGTGTTGATCAGACACAATACCACACTTCCGAGGTGTGATTGGATAGGGACGCTACGAAGCCTTTACAAAGATATGCAAAAGACCAACAACCCACGACAGTTACAGCTCAGGGCGGACCATAACCCTCCCTAGTGGTCAGCACCTTAGCAAAGGCTGCTACCCCAAAAGAACTGGGCTATACCCCTGTAACCCCGAGCCCCCTGTGTTCCTTTCGGTTAAGGTTGTCAGATAATTCCACATACCTAATTAATTGGCTAAGCCAGAGCCATATGGACTGTGGTTGCACTATTTTCCTGGGTGGTTCTCCATGTTCCGATTAAACCATATGATCTTGTTATTAACAATAAGCACACACATACATGTATATATCACCAAAGTTATCATGATCAACATTCAACATATTGCATAAGATTCATTTTAAACCATCCCAAGTTATATATATAGCAAGTAAGCATTTCTACCCAAAACATTTATTTAAAAGGGTTGTCCAAGGTAAAGGGAATAAAATTCTAGTCATGTCCTTAAATAGGTGATTTTCCCATCAAATTTATGCAATACAACATTTAAATGTAAACTTAGTTATCATGCAAGTTGTGTGGGACAAAAATAGAATATGCGGGGGAGAAGACCACTTGCCTTCCTTGCTTAAACACTGGGGTTCTTCTTCTTCAAACTCTTGCTCTTGATCCGCTCCAACTGACTGCTCACTTGAAACTGGCACGATGTTTACGAGCACACAAGAAAGCATACAATAAACAAAACAACACACCAAGCATGAAAAGCTTAAAGAGAGAACAAGGGTTGGCTTAGGAACGCGAACACAAAAGCACTAGGAACTATCGGGAGCTTTGTATGATAACAAACAAGAGCTAGCTATGTGCTCGGTATATTTTAATTAAATAAAGTCATGTTTATAGGTTATTTCAAAGAAATACCCTATTTATAATTAAGCAAGTTATATTTGTATTTAAAAGACGATGTAAGCCTTGTTCAATTTTATTTATATTCAAGTATGATTTATGCAAATTAAACATTTAATTTTAAAAGAAGCATGTAAAAGCATCTAGGCGCTTATTTTTATATTTCGAGTTATCCTAATCAAATTACAATTTAAAAACACATTTATATTCATATTAATCAAATTAACAATTTAATTAAGAAAACTCGAAATAAACCTATATTGCATTTATATAGGAAGCAAATTGCATAAACATTACTCAATTTAAGATTGATTATGAATACCAAGGTACACATCTAATTAGCTTTTAATTCTAAGAAATATTTAACTAGTATTAATCATATTAACTTTCTTATGAAACACGTGTTGAACTCTAGCTAGATTTTAATTAGAAAAGCATGCATAATAGGATTTAATCATATTTAACATTTAAATAAATTATAAAACAAAAGACATGTTCAACATTGGCACTAACACGCAGTTTGAGTTGATGTGAACCTAACGCAACTTGAAACGGTGGAAACGGAGCTAAAACGCACAAGATACAGCCAACACAAGGTTCTAAAACCGACGGGCTTGAAAAGACGGTCGTGTGGACACCAAAAATGCTTAAAACGGATAAAAGACGGAAAATATATTGCTAAAACAAGGTTCATGGGCTTTTCTGTGAAGAAACAGGACTTCCAGGGGTTTATCTGCAAGAAACCAGGGGCTAAAACATAATTACACATATAAACCGAAGGTTTATAGTGTAAAAGACCAAAGATGGACTTCAGGTGGAAAAACTAGAAAGCTTAGGGGCTTAAACGAAGAAAACAGGACCTGGTTGTAAGGGTTTTATAAGGTGGGAGGGCACATCTGTGATATTAAAGATTGCAGGGGTGTTTTTGCAAAACTACAGGAGCTAGCCGTGGTTGACCGGTATAGGATTGTTTGACCTGGGGCTGGGGACGATCTGCGTCGTTGATTGAGGATCGGACGGCTGGCGCGACCGTGGACCAGCGGTGGACCGCGCTTGTGGACTTGGTCCATTGGTCCATGGTGGACCGGTTACACACCCAAAAGGGTACGCGATCTGGGACGTCCATCCACGGATCGACGGCTCTGGGGCGCTGGAAGGTTTTGGTCGCTGGCGGTGAGGAGGAAACAGAGCAGCGGCGGCGCGGTCTGCCGGAGTATCGCTGGAGTTTGGCATTCTCGCGCTACGAAGCATGGATTTGAGTACGGTTTGAACCTACGGCTTGCTGGAGAGGTGGCAAACACATCAACAGCGCTTGTGTGGGGACTCGGGCGACAGAGAGGGCACCGCAGCGGCCGTGGCGGACAGCACAAGCAAGGCACGCGGCCGGCGCCCTTATGCGCGGCGGGAGTCACCCGGGAGTATAAGAGGGGCATCCTCACCTTGTTGTGAAGCTCCGGCGAAGAGCACGACATCGGCGAAGCGGCGGTGAGAGAGATCGGGCACGGCGGCCGGATCTTGAAGACGACGGCGGTGCTCCTGGTGCGGCGCTCCGGGAAGAAGGAATGGGGAGGTCCTGGCATAGCGAGCATACACGGATGAGGAACGAAAAAGAGAAGAAGGAAGTAGAGGGGTAGGGCACTTCACTGACGGCAAGAAGCTTCGGCGGCCGGCAATGACGGCGGCCAGTACCTCAAGGGGTGACGGCGCGCGCGAGGATGGGGAGAGGTGCAGCTGAGGCGAAAAGGGTGGGGTTGGGCTCGGTCGCGACTTTTATAGGGCAGGGAAAGGAAAAGGGAAGCGGCGACTGGGCCAATTGGCCATCAATGGCAGGGAAAGCGCCGGCGGCGGCGGCGGTTTCAACTCGAAACCAAGGAAAAGGGGTAACGGAAGGGGAGGATTAAGGCAGAGGGGTGGCGCTGGGCTTCACTGCTCCTTGAATGCTAGAATGAAGGAGGGAGGGAGGTGGGAAGACCGAGAAACGGCCAGCGGCCATCATGGCATTGCGGTGATGAGAACAGAAGAGGGGGCGTGCGGTGGGGGACGGAGCTGACATGCGGGGCCCGCTTGGCAGCCACTGTGAGAGAGGAAAGGGAAAAGTGGGCCGGTGGCGGTGAATTGGGCCACGAGAGAGTAGATGGGCCAGCTGAAAGAAACGGGCCGGCGCAGGAAAAAGAAGAAAAAAAAGAGAGAGAGGTGGACCTCGGGCCGAAAGAGAGAGGGGAGAGGGAGTGAAGGGGTTTGGGGTTTGTTTTTTCTTGTTTTTTTCAAACCTTTATCAAACCTTTTCAAACTTAAACATTTTCAAAATTCTTTTGAAAACTTTTCAAATCATTTTAAAGCTTTTAAAACTTCACACCATCACACATAAACACCATGCAAGCAAAACATGATGCACAAGCACTTGTTGCCTCTCAAATTATTCAAAATGATGTTTAAATATTTTAGAGCCATATTTATTTGATAATTTATTATTCCTTAGAAAACAAAAACTAAAACACCATGTTGCTTACATTAATTTAGTGATGGAATTTAAGGGTGTTACATGACCTTAAAGATACACATGTCGGGAAAGGCCCGATTTTCACTGACCATGTAGACAAAGTTCGAATAACGAAAAGAGAAGTCATGCCTAGAGAGTTGCAAGATAAATCATCAACTTATCCAAATCCTTCGATGGATGCTGCTGTCTTCATCAATTTGAGAGCTTGTTCAGAGGTGTAAAAATGATGAAAATGAGATACTCAGAAGCTCCATAAAGTTGTCATCCCAACGCATCAAGAACCAACGAATTTGAAGACCCGTTCAAGAACCTATGGAGAAAACATTGAGCGTTGCGCGTTCTGAAATTTCAGGACAAATTTCATCACCGAAGTAAAACGGACGTAACTCTCTTGTTCGGGGTCCGATTTGGGAAAATAAAGACTCGTTGGAAAGGATATTTTGTGCACTATTTAATGGAGTAGAGATTGGGTATACTTTCTATTCTGGACATTAAAGAAAAATTTATGGAGTGAAGGCAGCACCGAAGGGTTATAAAGAAGGAGATAGCGATGAAGCGAAAGGATGCCTTAGGCAAGTCTTCTATAAGTGATCAATCACAACATGGGAAGTAAATTAAAGTTGCATTGGTACCTTTCTTCTTGCATGAGGGACCATGGCTATGCGACGAAAAGAAGGTATGTGAGAAAGTCGAGCTCTATGACTTTAAATGAAGCGTTTTTTCGGGAGGCAACCCGTTTCTTTATGTTTTTATTCCTTTCTTAGAGAGAATAAAGAACGGAACCTTCTTACAATGATCAACTTGTGGTTATTAATCTAAGTTAGTTTTCTTTTTAGAACCACCATCATGTTCATGCTCATATTTATTTATTTGCATGCATTGCATTTTATTATCAACGTGATGTTGCTTTGAGTATACATGTTTTGCACATAGTAGGCTTTGTTTTTTTATACTTAATGTTATATGATTCAGTTCCCATGTTAATGCTTCATAGGGCCCTATGAGTATTTTCCTTTTGTGATCTTGTGTAAACATGGTGTTTAAACATGATTGCGGACCATCATCGTTAAGTTCGATAAATCTTGCTAGCTTTTCTTATGTTTTCATGTTGCATTGGTTAGTTTATAATCTTTGCAATGCACTTAATTTTTCCTGTGCTATAAGAGTTATTGATCTAGGGATAGACATGGTGTTTTAACCCTAGATTTATCAACCTTTATGGCTATGGAGAAATTCGGCAACCTAGTTGTAAACATGGTGTTTATAACTAGGTGAAAACATTGTCTTTGTTTATATGCTTTCCTATCATGTGCATACACGCTTTGCACCACATACACGCATACACGTTTTAAGAATCTTAGGAGACATTGTTGGATTATCAGCAATTCTATCTACTCCCAACCATCACCTTGGGGGTAGAATGTGCATTTAATGTCTTGCAGACAAGATAAAAACTCTCACTGGAAATTGAAGGATGGCTAAGATAAAAATGTTTTGTCCTCTTCTTCCATGCCTAGCAAAATGATAAGCATGGAGGAGACCCTGAATGTTCAACACAGAAGTGCAATATGATGCTCTAGAAAATAGAATGATCAAGATCATTAACATCACCGGATCAATGCGCAAGAAGCCACTGATCTTATCAAAATTCTGCATGGTCTCAAAGGCAAAACACTGAATATTTTTGGATATTTAGAAGCCCCATGAAGTTAGAATTTCAACAAATCAAGAATCAAGACAATCAGAGGTTCCTACAAGCGGTTATGCCCGAATCACCGAGTGCAACACGTCCTGAAATCAGTTTTGGACAGCACACAGTGGTGAAGTAAAACAAACATAGCTCCCTTGTTTGAACTCCGTTTTCAATGAATGACCACACGTTGGAAAGGTAATTTCATAAAATTTTCAATAGAGCTATATTTTGATATATGTTCTGTTCTGTACAGAGGGGAACTCTATGAAAAAGAGACAGCAAGGAGATGACGAGAACAAGAAAGAGGAGATGGTGATGACAACATTGAAGAGAAGAGCGACCAATGACTCCATTAAGCATACCAGATCAAATTCAGAAGTTTAGGAGCATTGAAAAATCAAGACAAAAGCAAAAGCCACATAGATACATGGAGATGTTGGAAGAAGGCAACGAAGAACTACAAAGGATAGTAACATCTCCATGGATCTTCTCTTCTCCGAACATGAATGCTTGTAAGTATGCCTTCAACCTTAGGTGCAACATTTTGTTTTTCTCTTCCAACAATAACATGGCTACTAGGAGGACAACCTAGGTTTCTTTTATTTTCAATATATAGGCATGACCATGTGTTCACCTCGATGTTTATATTGCCTATGCTTACGGAAAAATGATGAAAGTTGCCGCTTTGTTTTACCTACATGAAGTTATACATGTCTTGGCTAATTGCTCTCTATAATATGATCTGAAATTAATTTAAATACCGGCTCTTTTATTTGTGGAGGTGAAATGACTATGCTCTAGACCCACATACATATCTTTGCTCTTTGATTTAAGTTTATGGATAGCCAGATAACTTGTTGTTTTTATGAAAACTTTTATGCTATCTACATATTTGTGATGCTCTTGCAAAGTTCTACCTACCAAAGCAATATACATATATGTTCTATGATAACAAAACCTGTAGATTGCAAACATATGTTTTTGATGAGTTGGATTAGGATTGAGTTCTATGGTTCGAGACTAAGAAGCTGGTCATTCCTTTGTGTAACTTTTCATGCTAGCCTTTTGTCCATGCATTGTGGGTTTTCACATCGAAAATTTCACAAACTTCGCTAGGCATCCACTCTAAACCAAAAACATCTTTTTGTGATCACCTCCTTGTCCACAACCCAATTTGAGTATGGAGTAAAATTCTCGATAGAGATTCAAATATTCCGCAGGATTATGGAATTTATACTTACTTTAGCAGTCATTTCCCCTCTTTTTTATGCTCGAGGACAAGCATCGTCCAAGCATGGGGGTGGAGTCATTACATCATCTCTAACAAATGCTATGTAAGTATTATGTTGCAAAAGTTCTGAGGAGCAAAAGAAAAAAAATGAAAAATGAAAAAAATTATTATGATGAAAAGAAAAGAAAAGTAAGAAAAAAGGAAGAAGAAAGAAAAAAGAAAGAGAAAAAAAATGAGAAGGAAATAAATAAAAGTAAGAAAAATAATAAAGATGCTTCTCGGTTCTTTTTGCTTCATAAGTTCTCAAGTGCCTTGATGACAAATCCATACTCAAACCTTCCAACCATGTGCAATCCGATAATGAGGACTTCACTCGTGCCTCCGGATCATCCATTTGCCACTTGCACATGGCCACCTTTCTAAATGTGTGTGTTCCATCTCTCTCTCTTTCCAACATTTATTTTCCCTGGCCTTTTTGACGAGTCTCGGTAATTCCAATAGATCTCTATCTTAATTTGACAATATTTTGGATGTATGTTTTGAAGGATTGTTTATAACCTTCCAAGCTCCACATAAGCCTTCCACTATCACATATGAGTAGAATAGGTTGAAAATAATCTAGAATAGGCTTGAGTGACTTGATGAAATGAGTGTTTCCATGAGCTTTTGCAAGGGATTTTCACTTATGTTGGATATGCATCTTTTTGAAAAATCTTCCATGGAACAAGGTAATGGTTTGAATTTCACTTAAGTTTGAGCATCATGTTTATTAATGGCTTGTTCTTTATTGTTAGTCTATCTTCCATAATGAAAAAGAAGTCGGTCACAACTTGAACTTTAAAAATAAATTCTTAAGAGAGAGCAGTTTGCCTTGTCATGAATGACTAAGTGCAGGGACAACATTGGAAGGCAATGCTGATTTCCCTTTTAAGCGAGGATTACTTACTCGAGGACGAGCAAGGTTTAAGCATGGGGGAGATGTTGACGGTGAATTTCCGTCAACCTAGAGTACTTCTTATGCATTGGTTTCAATTATGATTTGCAACTAACCCGCCACTAGGCACACTAATGATATAACAAGTTCAACTTTATATGTGACGGGGACAGCCTTAGGGGTCCCCTTAAACAATGGGGAAAACCTCACTTAAAACCCGCAACGAAACCCAAATACGTTAAGCCTAACCATGCAGGCACCTAACCATGCAGGACACAGCCCACGGGGGCTCCGACGGCCCATCGAGGCGGCCCACGAAAGGATCCCCTCGAACAGGCTTCGCCCCGCTCGAGGGGCGGCACCCCCCTTCGGGCGGGCAACCCCCCGCTCGAGGGGCGACATTTCCCTCGAGCGGGCTCCGCCTCGCTCGAGGGTACGCCCCGCCCTCGGCCGGGGTCCGCCACGCTCGAGGGTGCCCCTCACGCGTGCGCCGGCCCCGTACACGGGCATTTAACGCCACGACGCCGCGGGGCCGGCGCCATCATGCGCCGGGGCTCGCGCCCCGTGCCGCCGCACCAACTCCCCGGGGAGGAGCCCATCCCCACCACCGTGGGGAGGGACCCCGCGGTACGGCCGGTGTCGGTCCCGTGACACCGCGCGCCCGCTGCGATGCGGCTAACGCGCCCCGACCCTCGAAGGGGGCCGGGCGCACCCTCGATTTCACTTTCCCGTGACCCTACGGGGGTTAGGTGGAGGCGCTAGGCCGGTGGATCGCCATCCCGGCCACCGTAACGGCGTGGCCGCCGTACCGCGCGTGTAGGCGCACACCGGACCCCCGTAGCAACGACTCCCGGCCCCGTGAGGCGCGTTGGGAAGGAACGTCGTTCGCCCCCCTCGTACTCCGTACAAGCTTGCGTCGGCACCGCCCCCAAGCCTATCGAGAGGACATCACCGCCATCCGTTGCTCTCCTACCCTCGAACCGCCACTTTGTTCGGGTACAAGTCGAGCCATGATGACCGGATCGCAGCGGGGGATCGCCCGGACGGCCGCCCACTCTACACCGTAGCACGTCACACTTCTCCACATAGCTAGGTAGCGCGGCGCGCATGTAACCCGCCGCCCCCTTGATCTATAAAAGGGGGGGCGAACCCCCAGCCGCAAGGGGAGACAGACGAACAGAGACACGAGAACACTTCACACACCACGTACTCATCCTCATTCTCCCACAATATCTTCAGCCACTCTTCCGGGGACTTGGAAGCTACACTTCCTCTCCCGCCTTGCTTGTATTTGCCCCACTACAAGCACCCCCGGTGCTAAGTAATATAGTGCCCCGAGCACGCCACTGCTAGACGTACGGCCCCCTCGGCCGGAACCAGGATAAAACCTCTATGTCACTTGTTACTTAGCATCGACCATTGAGGGATAGACCTCGGCGCTATCTACTGGTTAGTGTCGGGACCATATTCCGCACCGACGCTTGGCGCCCACCGTGGGGCGAACGAGTGCCTAAGGTCACTTCGCCAACTCCCTCCATGGTGATCCGCACCGAGTACCGTGCTACACGCTCCTGTATGGGTAGCTCGGACCCCCTCCCGGCCGGGTTCGAGATCCGCTTCGGGGGATCCGAACTTTCGAGCCACGGGGAATGGCTATCTCATGTGCCTCACTAACCGTGAGGAACTCCGCACACGGCGTCGGGCCGGTCCCGCTCGGACCCCCGCCGCACGTACGACTCGGCGCGGGCGCCCGCGGGCACGGAGGCCGCGGGTCCATCGACGCCACGACGCCGTCGTCGCTCGGGACAACGCTCGCGCCGGGCGCGGTCCGAGCGGCGGCAGGGCGAGCGCGCCGCCGCCCGGCGCGGTGCACCGACCACCACGACCGCCACCGCCCCGGCGGGGCGGCGCGCGGTCTCCGGACCGCGCATCCCCATCGGGCTGCGTGGCGCTACGACGGCCTACAACACCAACGTCAACACGACGATGCGCAGGGTTCCGCCTGGCCGCCACGTCTTCGTCGCCAGGGACCCCGGCACCTCAGCAGCAGATGAGTCATCCCTGGGCTCCGTCGACACGCTACCACCCGCCAACCGCCACGGATACGCGGAGTGGGACTTCTCCGGCGTGCCGGACCCAGTCGCGTTCCGGCGTTTCCTCGACGCCGCGGACTACTGGTTCGGCTGCTCCGACGACTCCAGCACCGGGAGCTACGACCCCATGCGGGAGTGTTGCGCCGTCATCACCAACGACCCGGCCAACGCCGCCGGCGCGGTGGGCGCGGAGACGGGGGAAGTCACGCCCGCCCCCGAGGGATCGCCATGCGCCCGGCCGCGGGACCAAGCGCTCCTGCCGGGGCCGACGTCGACGCCCCGCTGGCCCAAGCCCGCGAGCTCGAGGCCAAGCTGGCGGAAGAGTACCGAACGGTGCGGTTGCTCCGCGCCTCAATGGCAGGGGAAGCCTCCGCGCGGCGAACGCGCGCGGGAGCTGGGCCGACAGGTCCGCGACCGCATCAACACCGCCCCCAACGTCGAAAACGCGGACGTGCCCCCACGGGCGAGCCAGAAGCTCGTCGCCGCCGCGGCCGCCTGCGGGCTATGCCAGCACCCTCGACCCCCGAGGCTCGAGACATGCACCGCGAGGTGCAAACTCTCATCGAGCAAGCGGCCGTCCAGCAGGCCGAGAGCTCGGCCTCACGCATCCGCCAACAGGGGGATGCGCGGGGCGACGAAGCTGCACCGGGAGGCGAACCCTCGGTGCACGCGGGGGGACCAGCGGGGCGTCCCACCGAGCAAGGGCGCACGCCGGCCAAGGAGCGACTCCTCGACGCGCGCAGGGCACTAGATGGCGACGCTCGCAACGTCATCAACGCCGGCGCACCGGCAAGACGGACGCGCGAGCGGCAAGGGGCTACCACCCTCGACGGGGGTGGGCGCTACGACGGCGGCGAGGACCGCTCCCCCGACGCCGGAGCCCCCGGCACTCGTGTGTTCGGCCGGGAGATCCGCGCGGCGGCGTTCCCCCCAACGCTTCCGCCAACCCTCGACGATCGTCAAGTACAACGGGGAGACGGACCCCCGTGTCCGGCTCCAACGACTACCGCTTGGCTTGCCAGTGGGCGGGGGCCACTAGCGACGAGGTCATCATCCGCAACTTGCCCCTGCACCTTGGCGATGCGGCCGGACATGGCTCGAGCACCCGCCCGCCGCCCAGATCCATAACCGCGGGACGACCTAGTCCACACGTTCATGGGCAACTTTCGGGGCACATACGTGCGCCCGGAAACTCATGGGACCTGCGCTTCGCACGCGAAGCCCGGCGAGTCGCTCGCGGGACTTCATGCGGCGCTTCTCCAAGCGGCGCACGGAGCTCCCCGGCGTGGCACGGTCCGAAATCGTGCACGCCTTCCTCGAGGGCACCACGTGCGGGACCTCGTGCGGGAGCGCGAGACGCGGCCCCCGCCCGCGGACTCCAACGAGCCGTTCGACATCGCCACCGGCTTCGCCTCCGGGGAGGAGGCCGTGGGGGCGATCTTCGACGGCAAAAAGGGCAAGCGCTCCGAGGACGCGCCGCGGAGGGCGGCAAGTCCAAGGAGCCGCGCCGCAACGACAAGCGGGGCAACAAGGGGGAAAAAGCCGCGCCGCGGGCGCGCGAGCGGGGGCGCGACGGCGGCAACGCCGAGGCCCTCGGCTGCCGACCGGCTCGACGGGGCCCTCGACCGGCCCCTCGAGGCCCGGGGGTGTTCGACGACATGCCGAAGAAGCCATGTCCCTACCACAAGACTCCCGTGAACCACACTCTTGAGCGATGCGATATGCTCAAGAAGTTCTTTGGCCGTGCCGCCGCGAAGGAGGCGAGAGGCCAAGAAAGACGGAGGCGATGGCGACGCCGGCGGCTTCCCCGCCATCGAAAATGTGTTCCTCATCTTTGGGGGACCTACCGTCGACATGTGGACCGGCGGCCGCAAAAAGGAGCGACACGAAGTCCTCGCCGCGGAGAGGGCGCCTCCGGCCTTTCTCAATTGGTCGGAGGACGTCATCACCTTTAGCCGGGAAGACCACCCGAATCGCATCCCCAACCCGGGCCAGTACCCGCTGGTGGTCGATCCCATCATTGGGAACGCCCGGTTCTCAAAAGTCCTTATGGACGGAGGCAGTAGCCTCAACATCCTCTTCGCGCATACATTGCGCCTGATGGGGATCGGGTTGGACCAGCTGCGGCCCAGCACGAAGCCGTTCCACGGCATCGCGCCCGGCAAGCAGGTTCAGCCCCTCGGGCAGATCGACCTGCCGGTCTGGTTTGGTACCCCTAAGAACTTCCGCAAGGAGACCCTCACCTTCGAGGTGGTGGGGTTCAAAGGGGCCTGCCATGCCATCCTTGGGCGACCCTGTTACGCCAAATTCATGGCGGTCCCCAACTACACCTACCTGAAGATGAAGATGCCCGGCCCAAACGGCATCATCACCGTCGGGTCGTCCATCGAGCACGCATTCGACTGCGGCGTCGAGTGCGTGGAACATGCAGAGGCACTGGCGCTGGATGAAGCGCTGGTAAACACGCTGGAGAAGATGGTCAACGAGGACCTCAACTCTGCCGCCAAGCACGTCCGCGCCTTCGAGGCAGCGGAGCAGACCAAAGGGGTCCCCCTCGACCCTTCAGCCCCCGAGGGCAAGGCGTTGAGGGTCAGCTCCACCCTCGACCCCAAATAGGAAGCAGTGCTCGTCGACTTCCTCCGCGCCAACGCCGACATCTTCGCGTGGAGCCCGTCGGACATGCCAGGCATCCCGAGGGAAGTCGCCGAGGACTCCCTTGACATCTCGCCAAACGCCCGCGCCGTGCGGCGCCGGCCGCGCCGCTTCGACGAGGAGCGGCGACGGGCAATCGGAGCGGAGCTGCGGAAGCTTCTCGAGGCCGGATTCATCAAGGAAGTATTCCACCCTACGTGGCTAGCTAATCCCGTGCTTGTAAAGAAGAAAAATGGGAAGTGGCGGATGTGTGTAGATTACACTAGTCTTAATAAAGCATGTCCCAAAGTTCCTTTTCCTCTGCCACACATAGATCAAATCGTTGACTCAACGGCTGGGTGCGAATTGCTCTATTTCCTTGATGCCTATTCCGGGTACCACCAAATAAAAATGAAGGAGTCCGACCAGCTCGCGACTTCATTCATCACACCGTTCGGGACGTTCTGCTACGTCATGATGCCGTTTGGCCTCAGAAACGTGGGTGCAACATACCGCGCGCATGCGGCACGTTTTTTGGGGATCACATCGGACGGACGGTCGAAGCTTACGTGGACGACATCGTCGTGAAGACCGAGGAAGGCGGACGACCTGGTTGGCGACCTTGGCGTCGCGTTCAATTGCCTACGGGCCAATGGGGTCAAATTAAACCCCGAAAAGTGTGTCTTTGGAGTGCCGCGAGGGAGCTCTGGGGTACATCGTCTCCCAGCGGGGAATCGAGGCCAACCCTGAAAAGGTCGCGGCCCTCGAACGAATGGGTCCGATTCGGGACCTTAAGGGGGTGCAGAAGGTGTTGGGGTGCCTTGCCGCCTTGAGCCGCTTCGTCTCGCGGCTCGGTGAGAAGGGCCTGCCCCTCTACCGGCTACTCAAGAAGCACGAGCGCTTCTCCCTGGACCACCGAGGCCCAGGATGCGCTCGACAAGCTAAAGGCGTCTCTGACGCACGCCCCGATTCTCACGCCGCCGCAGGACGGCGAGCCCCTGCAGCTCTACGTGGCCGCGACCACCCAGGTGGTGAACGCCGTGATCGTTGTGGAGCGCACGGAGGAAGGGCATGCCTTGCCTGTGCAGCGGCCGCCGTCTACTACATCGGCGAGGGTCCTCTCGGACACGAAGACGCGCTACCCCCGAGGGTCCGAGAAGTTGCTATACGCGGTAGAGTCCTTGCGCGGCGCAAGCTCCGCCACTACTTCGAGGCCCACCCCGTCACGGTGGTTTCTTCCTTTCCGCTAGGAGAAATCATCCGCAACCCCGACGCCGCGGGAAGGATCGCCAAGTGGTCCGTGGAGCTGATGGGCGAAACGCTCGCCTACGCCCCACGCAAGGCTATCAAGTCGCAAATTCTGGCGGATTTCGTCGCTGAGTGGACAGACACGCAGCTGCCACCCCCACAAATCCAGGCAGAGTGCTGGACTCTGTTCTTCGACGGCTCAGTGATGAAAACGGGAGCGGGCGCGGGCCTGCTCTTCGTGTCACCCCTCGGGGAGCACATGCGCTACGCAGTGCGCCTCCACTTCCCCGCGTCCAACAATATGGCTGAGTACGAGGCCCTCCTCTGCGGCCTCAAAATCGCCATTGAGTTGGGCGTCAAGCGCCTCGACGTACGGGGGGACTCGCAGCTCGTGATCGATCAAGTCATGAAGAACGCGAGCTGCCATGATGACAAGATGGAAGCCTACTGCAAGGCCGTGCGGGCCCTCGAGGACAAGTTCTACGGTATGGAGCTCAATCATGTGCCCCGAAGGTACAACGAAGAGGCGGACGAGCTCGCCAAGATCGCGTCCGGGCGGATCACCGTTCCCCCGAACGTTTTCGCGCGTGACATCGCTCAACCCTCGGTCGTCTTCGAGCCCTACCCCTCGAACCACAACGAACCCTCGGGGGCTCCCTCGAACCCAGCGGGCGCGGAGCCCATGGACGAGGACCCCTCGAACGAGGCGTACGTGCTCTCCCTTCTCGAGGGGTACGGCTCTCACGAAGCCGATGCGATGGACATCGAGCCGGTTCTGTCCAAGCGGATTGGCGGGAAAAATACATCGCTTGGATCGCTCGAGGGAGCTCCCCGCGGACCGGGCCGCGGCTAGGCGCATCGCTAGGATGGCTAAATCTTTTGCCCTCGTCGACGGCGAGATCCTGTACAAGCGCGCGCCTCCGGCATCCTACGACGGTGCGTGCCCATTCCCGAGGGGCGCGAGCTCCTACGGGACATCCATGCGGGGATGCGCGGCCACCACGCCCACCCCGCACCCTCGTCGGCAACGCGTTCCGCCAAGGCTTTTACTGGCCTACCGCGGTCGCGGACGCCAGCGAAATCGTACGCACCTGCGAAGGGTGCCAGTTCTACGCCCGCAAGTCCACCTTGCCCGCCCACACCCCTACGGACCATCCCCGTTACATGGCCGTTCGCCGTGTGGGGGCTGGACATCGTCGGGCCCCTGCGGAAGGCGCCCGGGGGCTTCACCCACTTGCTAGTCGCGATCGACAAGTTCTCCAAGTGGGTGGAGGTGCGCCCCATCACGAACTTAAGGGCCGAGCGGGCGGTGACATTCTTCACCGATATCGTCTACCGCTTTGGAGTGCCAAACTCCATCATCACGGACAACGGGTCCCGAGTTCACGGGTCGGAAGTTCTTGGAGTTCCCGTGACAAGTTCCACATCCGTGTGGATTGGGCACGCGTGGCGCACCCACGGACCAACGGCCAAGTGGAACGAGCCAACGACATGATCCTACAAGGCCTAAAACCCGGAAATTTTCGACCGAGCTCAACAAATGCGGGCGAAAATGGCTCCAAGAACTACCGGCGGTCGTGTGGAGCCTAAGGACCACCCCAGCGAGCCACCGGGTTCACCCCATTTTTTCTAGTCCACGGCGCGGAGGCCGTCCTCCCCACGGATTTAGAATACGGGTCGCCCAAGGTTCGAGGCTACGACGAGGGTGCTAACCAGCGAGCCGCGAGGACTCGGGCTGGACCCCGTGGACGAGGCACGCCTCGTAGCCTTAATGCACTCCGCGAGGTATCAACAGTCCCTAAGACGCTACCAAGCACGCAAGATATGTCGACGGGATTTCAGCGAGGGGGATCTGGTCCTAAGGCTGCGCCAAGATAACCGAGGGCGCCACAAGCTATCGCCTCCATGGGAAGGACCCTACGTCGTGGTGAAAGTACTCAAACTGGGCACATACAAGCTGGCCAACGAGGACGGTGAAGAGCTCACCAACGCTTGGAACATCCAACAGCTACGTCGCTTCTACCCTTAGCTAGGATTTTCCAAATATCTTTGTTGTAAAAATCACATCGCCAACGCCCCAAGCTTGGCAACGACTATGTAAATACTTCAAGTCTAATGAAAAGGATAACTCGGCTTTCCCCGAAACCCAAGTAACCCTCGGGGGCCTCTTGCGGGGGGCATCCCCCCCCCCCCAAAATGGTCCCATTTTTTTCGCGCAAAAAACAAAACAACACGCGCTAAGTTTGTTTCCTACGTCAACCTCGAGCCACGATTCGAACGGGGCGCGGGCGGCACGGCGGAAGGAGCGCGCGAGCCGAGGATAGCCTACGCCGCGTGGACATGGCCCTTCTCTCTCGCCTCCAACCCAACGGGCCCCCCGCGAAAATCGAACTCCCCTAACTAGAATCTACTCGGGAAGAAGGAGAAACAAAAAGCGTGATAAACAAAGAACTTCATTTACGCGAGATATTTATGTTCATGAAACGGCTTGTTTATTTACAAAGGCCACGAGGCCGGGATACGTACACATCAAAAAACGGGCCTAGCGCCCAATCGCTCGTGCGGGAGGAGCAAGCGGCATCGGCGGCATCCCGGAAGAGGAACTCCTCGAAGGCCTCGGCGAGCAACCCGGCGGCCGTCGGCGAGCGCATCCACACGCTCCATGCCCACCTCGTCCTCGACGCCCTCGGGAACGATGTGCCCCTCCGCCGGCGCCTCGAAGTTAACCTCGTAGTGGGATCGCACCACTCCGAGGGCCTTCGGACGCCCGCGCTGCGGCGCCGGCGCATACGCCGGTGACATGGCCACCAAGAGCACGCGGACGGGCGGCCGGGGAGCCTGCCGGCTCGGGCCTCGCCCTCCTCGACGGAGCGGCAGGTCTCGAGGGCCGCGTCGCGCGGCTCCCCGCAACTCCCGTTCGGAGGAATTGTAGGAAGCTTGCGGCGCCTCGGCCGCCTCCGGCCGCATGCCCCGGAGCGGTGCGCAAGCCTGAAAATGCCAAGACAAGAAAGAAATCAGAAAAAGGGAATGCGAGTTCCCAAACGAAAGACCAACGAGCAAGAGTCAAACAGTGGCTCACCTTCGACTTGCTTCCTCTCCATCTCGAAGTCCCGGCGCACGGCCTCGACCGACAGCTCGAGGCGCCGGACGGTTTCGCCTTGCTCGCGGAGGGCCAGCTCCTGGTTGGCGTTGCGATGCGCCGAGCATGAGCGCCTCGTCCTCGACCTTGGAGAACGCGGCGTTCCGCTCCTCCAGCGACACGCGTCACCTCGTGGGCGGCGCGCTCTCGCTCCCGGCCGCACGGGCGCCGACGAGGGCGGCTCCGCCCCTCGTCGAAGCCGCTCCTCGGCCCCTTGGCGGGCGGTGCTCTCTTGCGGGAGCCGCTCCTCGGCGACGACGAGGGCCACGGCCTTGGCGTCGAGGGCGGCCTTCGGTCGTCGGCCTCCTTGGCCCGCCTGCTCCGGCCCCGCGCGCCCGCTCCTCGGCCCCCGCGCTGCGCTGCGCCCCCTCAAGCGACGTGCGGAGCTCCCGGGTTTCGGCGCGGCGGTGGCCACCTCCGCCTCCCGGTTGGCGGCCAGCGTCCGCGTCTTCTCCAAGTCCGAGCGCGCATTCCACAGCGCCTCATCACGATCGATGAGGGCCGCGCGGACCCGCTCGAGGCTCGGCGGCGTGCCGTGTCTGCCTCGAGCTCTCGGGGAGCTCGTCAGGCCAGGCCAAGGCCCGGAGCGCCCGCCAAGCGTCCGCGTCCCAAGGGCGTCGGCAAGCGCGTCGAAAGCGGCGCACGCTCCCGGGAGGGCCGGCGGACCTCGGCGTTCACCGGTCGAACGCATCGTACTTGTCGTGGGCGCGGCGCTCGAGCTCCCGACATCCACGGACCAAAGGTCCGTAAGCACTACGGCACGAAAGGACACACAAAGACGAGAAGAAGAGGAAAGCGGGCGACGACACCCTACCGAAAGACGCGCCATGCGGGCGCGCGGGTGGACTGCCGGCGCCTCGTTCGGCGCGCGGTTGAGCGTAGCGCGTGGCTCGGAGCTCGCCCCAGGCTCCTGCTCCCCCCGGGGCGTCGGCAAACGCCGGGGGATCATCGATGGCCCCCTCCACCCAGGCGGGGCGGCCGGCGTGGGAGGGACGAGGCCTCGGCGCGGGTGTCCTCGACCCCCACCACCGGGTGACCCTCGTGCCGCCTCACGAGGGCCCCCTCTGGGGCTCGGGGGGAGTTCGTGGGCCGGCACCGAGCCCCACCCGGGCGGTGGAGAGTCGTCCGAGACTTCCACCACCTGCGCTGCGCATCGCCGGCGGGGCGCGTGCTTGCGCCGCCTCCGCCAAGCACCTCCACCGCGTCTCCGCGGCGCGGGTGCCGTCGTGGCGCCATGGCCGCCACCTACGGACTGCGCCGCCGCATTCACGGGCGCCGCCACGGGTTGCGCCCGCTCCACCTCCTCTCGCTGTCGGTGCCGTGGGCCGCGCCTCCCAGCGGCGGCCTCCCGCGGCGGCCTGCCTCCACCACGACCACCGCGCGGCTGCGTCTCCACGGCCGGCCGCGGCGGCGCCCCGGCGACCTCGGGGCGCGCCGCGGCGGGGGCGATCTACCGGCCGGGCCCGCCGGGGCCCAGGCCGAGCTTTGCGAGCTCGCACCTGCCCGGGTGCTTGTCCCGGGCGTGACGCCCTCGCCGAGCGGCGCCGCTGGGTGAGGGATCGATGCGTCGGCGTCCTCGGCACCTTGGCGGTGCAAGAGGAGGAACGGTTGGCACCACCCTGCACGAGCACGGACGAAGGTTAGGGCACCCGATCATCGACAAATCAAACCAAACGAAAAAGACGAGGCTCCTTACCTCGAAGAGGAAAAGGAGCCCGTTCCTCTTCCTCGAAGCCTCGCCGGATGAGGCCGGCACGGCCGGTGCGCCCGCCGCCGCGTCTCCCGACGGCGCCGCCACGCGCGTGGGCGCGCCCCCCCCCACGCGCCGGCCGCGCCCGATGACGCGCCCCCCGACGGCGCGCGCCGCGCGCGGGCCGCTCGCCCCGCGTGCGGGGTGTGCCCGCCACCGCACTCCCCGACGACGTCGCCGCGCGCGTGGACGCGCTTCCCCCGCGCGCGGCACGCTTGTGTGCGCGCGCCGCCGCGCCGCCGTGCGCGCCCCCGACGAGCGCGCGCCGCCGCCGCGCGCGCGCGCCGCCCCCGATGTCGATGGCCGGCGGCGGGCGCGCCGTTGCGCCCGCCCCCAGGCAATGCCGCCCTCGCCGCCGGCGCGCTTGGGCGAAGGAGGCGCGGGCGCCACCCCGTCCGAGGGGCCCTCCCCTCGCCTCTTCCTCTTCGTCCTCCTCCGAGGACGAGAACTCCCTCGGCCCCCGGGGAGGGAGAGCCCCGGCTCCTCGCGCGCCGATACTCCGCGGCCCGCCGGTCGCGCGCGCTTGACGGCGCCTCGCGTGCTCCCTCTTGCGCGCCGCCCGCTCCCCGTCGCTCCCGGCGCGCCGCCCGGCCAAGCGCGCGGGAGTCGGGGGGTGGGCGGAACGGACTTGGCGATGGTGAAAGTCACCACTGTACACCGAAGCAACAAGAGCGCGTCGAGAGAGGCAAAGGCAACACTAAGAACTAAAACGAAATCAAGAACCACACTCACCAATGGGCCGGTGGGGAGCATCTCGAGGTCCCACGGGGGTCCGACCCGCGGGCGGCGGCACCCGGTGTCGACGGCGCTCCGCGCCGGGTGAGCGCGTACGGCCGCTCGAGGGGCGTCGGGAGCATCCGCGACCTCGCCGGGTCGATGTGGTTGGCCGCCCGTCATCTCGAAGATGCGGAGCGGCCTCTCCATCAGCGGCACGATCCGCCGGTGACGAAGGAAGGCGAGGACGCCCATCGCGTTCGGCCCGTGCGCCGCCGCCGGCCGTGCGGCGCGGCCAGGACCGACTCCCGCCGACTCCGATGCCGGGCCGTGGACACCTCGTAGCCCCGGGGAGTCGGGCCTCTCCCTTGAACACCCCGGCCGGTGTAGGGGGGGAGGCCGGGCTCGGCTGCTACGCAAGTAGAACCATCCCCGCTCCCCGGCCGGCGTTGTTCGTCGTCATGGTGCGGGGGATGTAGACGTCCTTGAATTGCCCCCGCAGGGGCGAGCGACATCCCGCCGGCGCGCATCGCGCGGCGGGTCCCCGGCTCCGTCGTGGGCCGCGTGATGAGCTCCGCGCAGAAAAGATGTACCCGGAGCTCCCCAATTGACCGAGATCCCCGGGGCCCTTCGCACGCCCACGAATGTGGCCGCCGCCGCGAGATCGCGTTGGGGGCGAAGTTGTGCAGCCTCCAATCCGTAGTGGTGGCACATCGCCCGCATGAAGGTGCTCGCCGGCGCGGTGAAGCCCCGCTCGTGGTAACGGATGAAGCTCACCACGTAGCCCTCCGGCGGGTTGGGCTCGCGGTCCGCGGCCGGCGGCACGATCCACTCCGCCGACGTCCGTCTTCGTTGGCCGCCGCCGGCCGGCGGCGACCAGCTCGCCAAGGGCCAGCCGCGTCACCGTCGACCTCTCCCAGGCATACGGCTCCAGGATCCTAAGGGGAAGCTGAGGCGGCGCCATGAGGAAGGACGAAGGAATGCGAAGACGGAGAACGAGGAACGGAAGAAAGGCTCTAATGGCGACGCCGCGCGGTGGCAAGAGCTAGGCGAAGACGAAGGGGCGGGGGACTGAAAATGGTGAGGCGTCAAGGTAAAAAACCGCCGTCTCTTCCACCCCTCAGATTTATAAGCCGACGGGGCGAGCTCTCCGGAGCAGACGCCCCGCTAGCATTAACTGCAGGGAATCTCTCCTTCGCGTCGACGGGCGGGCCCCACCACGACTGCAGCGGCCACGTCACTGCAGGCGGGCCATCATTACGGCAAAGACCCGCAGCGACCGAGGCGAAGCGGTCACATCCGCCTGCCACGCCGCCCACTACGCGCGCGCGGCCACGCGCGCCTAAAAGGCGCGCCCGCGCTGCAAAACCGCGGCCACGATCGCAAGGCATTTAAAATAACTGGGTCCCTTGCCAAGCAAGGAGAACCCTCGAGCGGGGCGAGCCCTCGGCTCAAAGCAAAGACAACCCTCGATGGGATATCGACGTGAGAAGGTCGCCCGGGACCTGCTCGATGTAGAGCAGGCACCGCGGGTACCCATGCCACGTAAGACCCTCGAGCGGGGCGAACCCTCGGCTCAGAGCGAAGACAACCCTCGATGGGATATCGACGTGAGAAGGTCACCCGGGACCTGCTCGATGTAGAGCAGGCACCGCGGGTACCCATGCCGCGCAAAACCCACGAGCGGCGCGGGCCCTCGGCTCAAAACGATGTCAGCCCTCGATGGGATATCGACGTGAGAAGGTCACCCGGGACCTGCTCGATGTAGAGCAGGCACCGCGGGTACCCATGCCGCGCAAAACCCACGAGCGGCGCGGGCCCTCGGCTCAAAACGATGTCAGCCCTCGAAGGGACACCGACGTGAGAAGGTCGCCCGGGACCTGCTCGATGTAGAACAGGCACCACGGGTACCCATGCCACGTAAAACCCTCGAGCGGCGCGAGCCCTTGGCTCGAGACAATATCGATTCTCCAAGGAAGGGCACATACGGCGTGCTACCAACCAAGACCTCGAGGGCCGGCTCGCCCGCACCCCTCGATGGCCGCAAACGTGAAAAGACGGGGCCGCCCGGCGCCACCCCCGCACGGCCCTACCGATCGGAGGTTCGAAGCCCGAGCCCTCGGCGGGTTCGAACAGCGCCACGGATCGCGAGTTAGGGACGACGAGGGCACGCGCATTCGAGCCGTTCCTCGAGCCCGTCGGCTCGAGGGTGCCCCACATGTCGTGTTCAAGAGCCGGCGAGGGCAACAGGCGGGGGATCCCACCGAGGGAGAGCTTCCGCGCCCTCGGTCCCTATCGAACGGGACCGAGCCCCACCCTAGCAAACCCACGCAAGTGCTTCCATGGACGTGTCTCCGACCGCGCGGCCCTACCCTTATCGAACGGGGCATGGACATCCCCTCTGAACCACCCGCTAGCGACTCGACGAGGAATCCGCAATCCGCGACCCGCTCGATGGGGGTTGCGGAAACCTCACCCTCCGTCCCGCGGAGGGACGGCGAGGGCGCGTTAAAAAAAACAAGTCGCCAAGCTCTACCCGATCGCCTCGAACGGGCCAAGGCTCGGGGGCTTGGCGCACGGCTACACCTCCTTGAGATTGCACCCACGGAGACAAGGCCGCCGGTGCGTGCACCCCCGAAGCCGCCGAAACACCGCCGATGCCGGTTGGCATATGTGCCACGCCTCTCTGACCAAAATTCTCGCGGTTAACCCCCGGCAGAGAACCCACACCCCCGCAGGGCTTCGGGGGGGGGCTAGACCCGCGGGTCCGTCGACGCGGCCCCACGGAAAGCGTTCGCAAACAAGGAGGGAAGAACGTCCTATCGGCAGGTTCCGGCATCCGCGGGAGCCTCAACGGCAAACCCACGGATGCTCGGGGGCTACGTCGGGGACGGCCCTAGGGGTCCCCTTAAACAATGGGGAAAACCTCACTTAAAACCCGCAAAGAAACCCAAATACGTTGAGCCTAACCATGCGCACCTAACCATGCAGACACAGCCCACCGGCTCCGACGGCCCATCGAGGCGGCCCACGAAAGGATCCCCTCGAACAAAGCTTCACCCCGCTCGAGGGGCGGCACCCCCTTCGGGTGGGCACCCCCCCCGCCGAGGGGCGGCTTTCCCTCGAGCGGGCTCCGCCTCGCTCGAGGGTACGCCCCGCCCTCGGCCGGGGTCCGCCACGCTCGAGGGTGCCCCTCACGCGTGCGCCGGCCCGTACACGGGCATTTAACGCCCGACGCCGCAGGACGGCGCCATCATGCGCCCGGGGCTCGCGCCCCGCGTCGCCGCACCAACTCCCCGTGAGGAGCCCATCCCCACCACCGTGGGGAGGGACCGTGCGGTACGGCCGGTGTCAGTCCCGTGACACCGCGCGCCTGCTGCAGTACGGCTAACGCGCCCGACCCTCGAAGGGGGGCCGGGCGCACCCTCGATTTCACTTTCCCGTGACCCTACAGGGTTAGGTGGAGGCGCTAGGGCCGGTGGATCGCCATCCCGGCCACCGTAACGGCGTGGCCGCCGTACCCGCGCGTGCAGGCGCACGCCGGACCCCCGTAGCAACGACTCCCGCCCCGTGAGGCGCGTTGGGAAGGAACGCCGTTCTCGCTCGCCCCCGTACTCCGTACAAGCTTGCGTCGCACCGCCCCCAAGCCTATCGAAGGACATCACCGCCATCCGTTGCTCTCCTACCCTCGAACCGCCACCGTTCGGGTACAAGTCGAGCCATGATGACCGGATCGCGACGGGGATCGCCGGACGGCCGCCCACTCTACACCGTAGCACGTCGCATTTCTCCACATAGCTAGGTAGCGCGGCGCGCATGTAACCCGCCGCCCCTTGATCTATAAAAGGGGGGGGCGAACCCCCCACCGCAAGGGGAGACGGACGAACGCAGACACGAGAACACTTCACACACCACGTACTCATCCTCATTCTCCCACAATATCTTCACCACTCTTCGGGGACTTGGAAGCTACACTTCCTCTCCCGCCTTGCTTGTATTTGCCCCACTACAAGCACCCCCGGTGCTAAGTAATATAGTGCCCCGAGCACGCCACTGCTAGACGTACGGCCCCCTCGGCCGGAACCAGGATAAAACCTCTATGTCACTTGTTACTTAGCATCGACCATTGAGGGATAGACCTCGGCGCTATCTACTGGTTAGTGTCGGGACCATATTCCGCACCGACAATATGTGCATTTGGAAGTATTGTGTTTTTGCAGGAAAATATGGACAAAAGGGACGGAGTCACAACAAGTTCAAAGGAGCAAATGAGGAGTTCCGTTCGTGTTCAAGTGCAAGGATAAATCACTTACAAAGTGTGGCAAGGACCAAGGTGGTATGACAGATCATCCCCGAGGACTAAGACGTAAAGTTCGAACTTCATACGAGAAGACCCCCTATCTTGATCGTGGGGATGACGACCTCAAAATGACACAAATCAAGGGGAAAAGTCCAAAATGCCAAGATGAGCCGAGGGGAGGAAGATGGGCCTGGACCGGACTAGAAAGGGCCTGGGCCGGCCGGCCCGTTCGGACCGGCCTAGGGGGTTTCTGGCCCGGTTCGGCCCACCCTTTGACCTAGCTCCGTCTTGGTCTATTTGTAGCTCCCTCGTCTGATGGCCGCGGCATCCAATCATTCTACCGACCTCTATTCACCAGAAACTCGCCACCACAAGGTGAGGAATGAGATTAGATGAGTTCGTCGCAAGGATCAACGTCAGCGGAGGGAAGGAAGCAAGAGAAGGACTCCAAGCCACTAGCCTAGGCGTGTTCCCAAGCTTCATCGCCGCCATCTTCATCGATGTCGTTCTCCAGAGTCTCCATCACCCCTATGTGCTTCAATCCTTGTAAGATGATGGGGTAATGTCTCAGTTCATCCCTAGGGTTAGATGGATACATGCTATGTGATCGCTACTTGATTCGTGGTTTCAATCTATTGCTTTCATGTTGATGATGCTTTGACGATTAAGGTCAGCTACCGTGTTTTTCGGGCATATGATATCTGCTACTCCCATAGATTTCATCAACATACCGTGTCCATCATAGGTCTAGTCATGATTACCTCCGCGTAGTGACAGTACGGGGGGAGGAAAGGGCGAAACCGTGGTCACAACCCCCGGTAGATTGGTTTACCGCTCTCGTGTAGTAGTTGCATGTCCATGATATCCTAGATCCTAGGGAGGGAACGCTTATCTTTCTTAATCGCTCTCTTGTACCAACCTTTGCCATCTAGCTTAAGCTTAGACTAACATAGATTAGATTGCTTTTACTTTAAGTTTTATCCTCTCTTTAAAGGTCCCCCTAATCAACTAGATTAGTGCTTGGTTAAGCGCTAGCAATCCCCTTGCTTTGTGGATTGACAAACCTTGGGATCTCCCGTAGTTGAAGAATGGCATAAGTGACTTGTACGCTTGCGAGTCCAATCGAAATGCTAAATTAGTTTTTACCATCAACAACACCCTTGCCACCCATTTGCGGCACGCTCCACGGCGACGACGACCTCCAAGCCAGCGTGCTCGACTTTGGCGAACTCCTGGTGGCCCGGGGGCTGGTAGCAGCACTGTCTCCCTCTCCGCTTGTGCTGCGACCTCACCATGCCCCCGGCGTGTCCGTCTCCGGTAGTTGGGTGCTGGACAACATGAGCGGAGGACGAGATGTGGCGAACAAGACCGTGTCACGACACCCGAGCAGT
Source organism: Cenchrus americanus (assembly GCA_947561735.1). Classification (NCBI taxonomy): domain Eukaryota; kingdom Viridiplantae; phylum Streptophyta; class Magnoliopsida; order Poales; family Poaceae; genus Cenchrus; species Cenchrus americanus. The sequence goes on from OX387240.1 coordinate 82,349,147, forward strand.
CCGCACCGCGAAGGGCCGCAACAGATTGCCATGGCCCCATGCACGCCTTCCTCTCCTACTTGCTCGCTGATAACGCCTTGGTGCGCCCCCGTCAAATAGGCCGGCGGGAATGTATATGGAGCCAAGCTCTACCCCAACGAAGGACGACAAACGCACCGCCGCCACCACATGTCGGGGGCCCGCGGTCGGGACGGCGCCGCCCGCGGAGGCGCCGCTAGCCGGAACGCTATCACGGCCAGACACGACGCCAGCGTTGAGGAGGCCCTTGGGGAGGAGTACCTACGTAGAAATATTTCTTAATCGAGATTTGTACACATCACCTGCATGTCGATTTCATATAAGAATCACTATCACTACTACCAGATTAGATTTTTTTAAATTACACAGTACAACGTAGACACTCACAACACGCACGCACACTCACTGTTGGGAAACTTGGTAACACCTTATCACCCTCGAAATGTCGGATTGGTGAAATTCACAGAATAGGTTCGCGAAATGGCTGCGGGGGAGAGGTGCAGATTTATGAAAAAGGATGAGGAAGAGAGCTCTGTCGAGTTTTGGATGTTTCGCAGATTTGTTGTATTAAAGTAGAAGCAATGGCCGAATAAGGCCCATGTATTCGAAATGTAAAAGACATTTATGTACGTATTCACACTAGGAATATTCTATGGATCTGAGGGTATTTTCGGGATGTGAAAAGTCCCTTCGTCTCCATATAAAAGGGGGCGTGAGGGCACGTGTAAAAGGGGACACAACTTTTGAGGCGAGAGCAGTCTTTGGGATATTCTTTGTCTCCTATTCTGTGAATTGCATTCCTGACTTGAACGTTCGCTTATTTCGTATTTCTGTACTCCTGTGTTCGGGGATCCCCTCCGAATTTTCGGACTACCCCCAACATTGGCGCCCACCGCGTTTCAGCTGAAAGATAACTCACGATGCGAAGAGGTCGAAGAAGACCACTCCCTCTGAGACAAATCAAGAAGACCACCACCGAGACGAAGACAACAGAATCTCTCACATTCCTGAACCTTCAAACATCACAGACCAAGAACGAAGAGCAAAACTTGAGGCCCTTCAAAGGGCAAGAGCCGAGAAAACAACACACATCTTAGAACAACTTCTAGAACAACAAACTCAAGAAAACCATGATGATGATGATGAGGCTATAGACAAAGAACTAAAAATATTTCAGCAAAAAATACAGCAGCTGCAGAAAGAAAAAGAAAAATTTGCGAGCCAGCTGCAAGCAAAAAGAAAGGCCTCTAAAAAGCTAGAGAAGCTCAATCAGGTAAAAGAGCAAATAGAAGCAATACAAAGAGAGATAGATGAAATGAAAGAACAAGAAAACAGTTCACTTTGGCAAGAATCACCACTCCAAAACTTTGGACTAAATAGAATAACCCCGAAAGAAATTTTTTTCGCGGGAAATGGAATCTCACAATTCGTGGATCCTGAATCACCATTATCCATAGGGCTACAAACTGCACCGTGGCCACCGAAGTTCAAACCAGTTTCTCTCCCGAAGTACAATGGCTTCGGAAACTCCAGACAATTTATCATGAGATATGAATCAGCCGTGAATTCGGCAGGAGGAGATGATGTTGCACTAGCCAAATCTTTCATCATTGCCTGTGAAGGTCCTATTCTGAACTGGTATTCTTTGCTACAACCACACTCAGTATGCAGCTGGGTCGACCTCAAAACAAAATTCATGCAAGCATTTCAGATGTTCCATGACACAACAGCTGAGTCATCAGATCTATATAACTGCAAGCAAAAAAATAGAGATCCATTACGGAACTTCGTGAGAAGATTCATGCAGTAGAGATCCCAGATTCCTGAGGCGGATGACAAAACAATGATTAAGGCACTGATCAAGGGTCTGACTCCAGGAGCAACAGCTTCGCACTTGACGCGAAAGAAACCAAAGACAATTGATGAACTTTTTCATGAACTTGAAAAATATATCTTGTCTGATGATGATCATCGCAGAAGAGTGGCTGAACGAAATGAAGTGTGACAAGGCAACAGAGAAATGACTTGGAGACCTCAATTCCAGAATCCGCGAAACATCAACAACGTGGAAAATCCTCAGCCTAACCAGAACAATAGACCAAGCACAAGAGGGATTTGCACCCAGGGGAAGGGGAAGAGGAAGAGGAGCACCAAAACTCACGAACCACGATCCAAGAGATCCGTACGTCTACTGCCAGTATCATGGAAGAGGACATAAGACCGAATGGTGCCCAGAAACCAAAAAGAACATCGACAGGATTTAGCAAGAGAAAGCAATGTTGAGCATCGCCTCATCAATGCCGAACCAACTTCGCCCGAACTTCTGGCAGCCACATTTCATGAATTCTCAGCCAAATCCAGTCGCAATGCAACAATTTCAGCAATAACAACCATCCTGGCAACCTTTTTAACAGTTCTACCCTCGCCGCAGTAATTACCAATCCAACCCACGCCAATCCTAGAAATATTGCCACCACCACCTGATAGTTCGTCGAGGCCAGAGTCAAGTTCAAGAACTCAGATATCGAAAGCTTTGCCATCTTTCGGAACAATCATGCCAATCACAGGAGGGTCTGCCATGGAATTTGAAACCAAGAAGCAAAGAAATAATTACTTCAGATCTGTGAACACCATCATCAATGACGGTCCAACTGCGCGACCAGAATGGGCAAGGTGCCAATCACTTTCACCGAAGAGGATTTCAGATTGAAATCCACGAACCATAATGATGCCATGATCATTGAAGTGAATATAGCCGGATGGGTCATCGGAAAGATCTTGGTTGACAATGGAAGCTCGACAGACATCTTATTCTTGAAAACTTTTGAGAAATGAACCTCAGCCAACACATGTTGCATCCACCAGAGTATCCGTTGTAGGGTTCCGGAGGAAAGCCAATCAAACTAGTGGGAAAAGTATCTCTTCCTGTATCTTACGGAGATCTTGACAATGCCAGAATGTAAACTCTCACTTTTGACGTAGTCGACATCTATCACCCATATATCGCGATTTTCAGCAGGGGCTTCACGAACAAATTTGATGCAGTCATAAGATAACAGTTCTTGTATATAAAGATACCAGCACCCAAGGGGGTAATCACTGTGTTTGGCGATCAGCAAGAGGCTCGAAACATAGAAAAGGGCCACACCCCAGGTCAGACCAACATCTATCAGCTAAAGTCAACTGAAGAAAGAAAAGAACCTTACGAAGAGGCCAAGCGAGACAAAGAAAAAATCGAGATAGCAGCTGACGGTGAAACCAAGAAAGTGTACTTGGACGATATGCCTGATAGATCAGTCACAATTAGGGCTTACCTCAACCCCGAAGGAGAGGAAAAGCTTATACAATTCTTGAACAAGAATAAGGATGTTTCCGCATGGTCAGCCAAAGATTTGCAAGGTGTTGACAGAGAAATCATTGAACATACCCTGGAAACAGATGAAAAATATTTCCAAAAAAGCAAAAACTTCGGAAGATGTCCGAAGAAAAAGTAAAAGCAGTTGAAGCTGAAGTTCAAAGGCTCCAAGACGTGAAAGTGATCAGAGAAGTGAAATATCCAGTATGGCTGGCCAACACTGTACCAGTGAAGAAGAAAAATGGAAAATGGAGAATGTGTGTAGATTTCACGGATTTAAACAAGGCATGCAAGAAGGATGATTTTCCCTTAGAGAGGGTAGATAAAATCGTAGATGATGCAGCCAACAGTGAGTTGCTCTCACTTTTGGACATGTTCTTAGGGTATCATCAAATAAGAGTAAACAAAGAAGATGAAGAGAAGACAAGCTTTATCGCACCATTCGTGACATTTTGTTTCGTGAGAATGCTAGAGGGGCTGAAAAATGCAGGATGCACATTCGAGAATGATAGAAATAGTCCTTCATCCCCAACTTCGGAGAAACATCCTGGCATTGTGGATGACATAGTTGTCAAAAGCATCCAAAGAAGAGATCATATCAGCGATTTGGCAGAAACATTCGCGAATTTAAGAGCAGCAAACCTAAGATTGAATCCTGAAAAGTGTGTCTTCAGCTTTCACAAAGGAAAATTTCTCAGATGCCTAGTCTCAACAAAGGGCATAGAGGCGAATCCCGACAAAATTAGAGCACTAATAGAAATGCAAGACCCAGTTTCCATGAAGAATGTGCAAAAATTGATGGGGAGAGTGGCCGCGCTCAACAGGTTCATTCCTAGGGCTGCAGAAAGAAGTCTGCCATTCTTTCAAGTTCTTAGAAGTACTAAGAACTTTCAGTGGTCCGAATCGCAGAAGCAAGCTTTCCAAAAACTAAAAGATTACTTGTCAAACATGACCAAGCTGTGCCCTCCTGAGCCATGATCACCACTTTTGCTATATGTGTCTGCATCAAATTTGGCACTGAGCGCTGTATTAGTGCAAGAAAAGGAAGGAGGAAAACTCAAGCAGATCCCAATGTATTTTGCTTCAGAAGCACTCTCTTGCTCAATTTTTTTTATTCTGAGCTAGGGAAAATAGCATATGCAGTAATCATGGCTGCGAGAAAGTTGAGAGACTACTTCGAGGGTCACAGAATAAGAGTTATGACAAATCAACCATTGAAAGATTTGTTCGCAAATAGAGAGGCATCTACCCGAATCATCAAATGGGGCGCTGAACTCTCAGAATACATTATGGACTTCGAGAGAAGAAGCGCGATAAAATTGTGTAACACCCTAAATTCCACTGCTTGAGTATTAACTAAAATTTGCTTAGCAACAATGCGTTCTCGCTTAAGGAATATAAGGAGATTGTGTTCTTATAGGCATTTAATCATTTTTCTAAATTAATTAATGAAATATAGGAGTTTACTGTTGCATTCATGCTGGTGCATTGTTTTTGGGTGTTTGGATTCAAATCTTGATTTGAATTCAAATTGTTTGTTTGCTTTAAAAAGGAAATAGAATTAGAAAGAAAAGAGAAGACAACCCCCTTAGCCTTCCTCCCTTTCCAGCCCAGTCCGCCGCAGCAGCCCACCTTCCTCTTCTGCGCTCAGCCTAGTTCGCGAAGTCCGCTTGCGCCCCCTCAGCTTTCCCCGCCGGCCGCATCACCTCCCTCCTCGCCGCGGCGCGCCTAGCCCGGCCTAGGCGCAAGCGGCCCGGCCCGTCCGTTTCCCGCTTCCGGCCCGTTGCGGCCCGCGCGCGCGCCGCGGCCCTGTCTTTGACGAGTGAGGGCCACCCGTCATCCCCCACCTCCGCCGTTTCCGACCTCGGGCTCGCCCCCCGAGTCCGCCCCCGCCGTGCGCCGGTGGTCGGGCCCCCCGCGCCGGTGACCCCTCCCCCCGCCCCCGCCCTATTTAAGGCAGCCCCGCGCGCCGCCGTGCCGCCTTACCCGCACTTGCAACCCTAGCCACCCGAGCCTACGGAGCCGCCGCCGCCTCCTAACCCTAGCCGCGCCTCCGCCGGCCGCCGTCGTCAATCCGTCCTGTTTGCCGTCGGGAAGGTCGTCGGAAGCACCGCAAGGAAGTAAGGGACTCATCCGTGTTATTTGTTCGCGTCCGTGTGCACCGCATCGCCGGCTCGGCCTCGCCGGACCTCCGCCGCCGCGCCTCCTCTCCGCCCGCCGCGTCGAGCCGTCCCCATCGCCCCGGGAGCCCACCGTCGTGTTCGCCGGCCGCCGCCGTCGTCCCGGGTGCGGTCCCCGCGCGTCGGTTGGTGCACCCCAACGCCTTTTTCGCCGCGCGCCGCCACTCACCATCGCGTCGACGCCGCGTCTCCGCACCGCCGTCGGCCATGCGCCGCCCCCGCCGCTCGCATTTGACCAGGGCTGCCGGATCTCAGATCAACGGCCCAGATTAGATTGAACCCCCCGGTCAAACCAACCTTACCGGTCAACCCTAACCCGCGCCCGCTTTAGATCTCAGCTGCCCGATCTAGATCCTACGGATCAGATCCATTCCTATAGATTTACCCCCACGTTTTGTTTAAGAAACCTTGAGTTTTTCTAAAATTGCAACCCGGTCCTTCCACCTTAGGAAACATTTACGATTAGGTCCTGTTTTCTTCAGTTTAGCCCCGAGACTTAATTTTTATTTACAGATTAGCCCTAAAACTTGTTTTAGCCATAACTTAGTCGTTTTAGCTCCGTTTTAGCGTTCTTTATGTCCCCGCGATCGTCTCGACGAGTAGAATAGTTTTCTGTTGTTTTAACTTCTGTTTGAGATGATTGGTGTACTGTTTCTTATTTGTTTCCGTTGTATGCTTGTATGTGAATGTGTGGAGCGTAGAGTACGAGCAGTTCGGGGACTTCACTGCTGTTGAAGATTACCAAGACCATGAGCAGTTTCTGGTGCTGGTAGAAGGCAAGTCCTTGCTGCATTCCCGTTAATCCTATTACAACATGCATTTTAATTACGCTGTTGTTTATTATTGCTATGCATTAAATTGATGGGTCCTATTGCTAAGGTTCGACTAGCTTTGTTATCCAATGCCTTGATCAACCTGGGTTTACTTTATGTTGGGTAGCACATGCTAGCGCTTTACGTGGTTTCGGGTGGTTTAATGAACACTTGTTAATATGGATTTATTTATGCTATCATTCATGTAATGCAAGAAAAATTTATGCTTGTTAATCGGAACATGGAGCGACCACCCAGGAAAACAGTACTACCACAAGACATATGGCTCTGTCTTGGCTTAGTAATTAGTGAACTAGGTGCTAGGTATGCTTTACCTGATAAGGGTTGGGGGTTGCCGGTAGTTGGTGTATAGCCCGGCCCTCGGACCGATCTCGCTTTATGGTAGCTTCGCAGTTGAGAGAGGTTTATGCATTGCGCTGTCAAGTAACCTAGCGGGCAGCCTACATCTGGGGATCTTTGTACGGCCTCGTAGCGTCCCTATGCAATCACACCTCGGTAGTGTGGTATGATGCCTAGCTAGCATCGCATGGTTGGGTCTAAAACTCTTTTGGGTTTTTACACGACTTGTGGGTAAAGATGTACAACCTCTGCAGAGTGTAAAACTGACTAGTTAGCCGTGCCCACGGTCAAAGGCGGCCTGGACCCTCACATGATTAATTTTATGGAAGATGGAACTTTTAAACTTGTGCATTACATTATATGGATCTGTTGCATTCTATTATCTGGGTTTGGTATATACTTTTACTTGCTAGTAACAGTTGCTTAATAAAACTTGACCAACTAAAATGCTGACTTGCTTATGAACCATCAACTTCCACCATAAAGCCTTGCATGTTGTTATAGAACTTTCCCTTGTCGAGTACGACATGTGCTCATGCTGGTTGTTCCTTTATTTGCATCTACACTACCCGGTTGCTGCTCTGATGGACGCTTTGAGGATTTCCATGAAGAGTTCGATGAGTTCTAGGCATTCGTTCTCCAGTCAGCTGCCTGTGGAGGACATTTGTGTGTGTTTCTTTTCCGCTGTTAGCTACTCGAACGTTTGTTTAGTTGAGACATTCGGTCATGTAATAAATGTTTAATACTCTCTTTACGCTTTACAATGTATTTTGGTATTCACTGCGTCGATGCATGTGTGTAACTTGATCCTGACGCACATGTATTCTTGCATTCGGATTTGCCTTTAAATCCGGGTGTGACAAATCGCAAGTCCTGGCAGATTTTGTCATAGACTGGACTTCGCCAACACAAAATCTTGACGAAGAAATACCTACACCTTGGATAGTGCAGTGTGATGGCGCTTGGTGTCACAAGGGAGTTGGAATTTCAGCAGTCGTAACATCTCCAGCAGGAGTTGTGATAAGATATGCAGCTCGACTCATATTCGCGGATAACGAGCACTCCACGAACAATACAACAGAATATGAAGCTTTACTTCTAGCATTAAGGAAGATGAAAGTTTTGGGTCAGCAAAGCTTCATAATTAAGACGGACTCAAAAGTTATTCAGGAACATATTGAAAAAGAAAGTGAAGCAAGAAATCCAGTTTTGATGAAATACCTTGAAAAAGTCAGAGAAATGGAGAGACATTTCAAAGGTTATTCAATGCAACACATTCCAAGAGATGACAACAACGAAGCAGACAAACTAGCGAAAGCGGCAGCCAGAAATCAAGAAATGCCTCTTGATGTGTTCTTCGAAATCATCAAAGAACCATCCATCAAGGAATCAAGGCCGAAAATCGTAAATGTTGTGGAAACTCCCGATTGGAGAGCAGAAATCATGGCTTATCTGAGAGGTCACTATGAATCGCAAAATGAATTGCAAGAAAAGAGATTGAAGCAAAGGGCAAGGGGCTATGCAGTGGTAAATGGGGAACTGTACAAATCGGGTGTCACTGAGCCGTGGCTAAGGTGCATAACTTCCGAAAAAGGCATCGAACTTCTCAAAGAAATTCATAGTGGATTTTGCGGTGCACACATAGGCACAAGAGCCCTGGCAGGAAAGGCAATAAAACAAGGATTCTACTGGCCCACCATAAACATTGATGCGAAAACACTGGTTCGGCAATGTGACGCATGTCAGAAAACGACGAATCAACAAAACTTACCTTCCATGCCAGTCCATCTAATTCCACCATCATGGCCTCTGCAAAGGTGGGGAAGTGGATCTAGTTGGACCACTACCAACAGCTCAAGGAAATTGCAGATTCACAGCTGTCGCTGTGGACTATTTAACGAAATGGGTGGAAGTAAAACCACTCGCGAGCATCAAGGCATCAACAATTCAGAAGTTCTTTTGGCAAAACATAATCTGCGGATTTGGAGTTCCAAGAGAACTGACTGTTGACAATGGGAAACAATTCGACTGTTACACTTTCAAAGATTATTGCAAGTCCTTGGGCACTCATGCGAAATTCTCATCAGTGTATCATCCGCAGTCTAACAAAGCAGTTGAAAGGGCAAATGGAATAATATTCTCAGGAATCAAGAAGTGCTTATGTGATCAGAAGAAGGGCAAATGGGTTGATAAATTGCCAAGAGTAATCTGGTCACACAACACCACTATGTCAAGAGCAACAGGTTTCACACCTTTTCGCTTACTCTTTGGCACCAAAGCAATGACACCAGAGGAAATCAAGAATGAAAGCATGAGAGTGCTGAAAGCAAAAGAAATTGAAGAAGCTGACCACAAAGTAGAGAAAGACATGATTGAGTTAACGATTCTTGAAGCTGCTGAGAACATCGAAAAGTACCAAAAGGAAACTAAGGCATGGAAGGACAAGAAAGTGGTTAGAAAAGACATCAAAACCGGCGATTTGGTCTTGAAAAGAAAGAAGAACTGGGAGAACCTTGGGAAGCTTCATGAATCTTGGGAAGGGCCATACATAGCAAAAGAAACAGACATGCCAGGGGCTTTTCATTTGCTAGAGCAGACTAGCGAAGAGTTACCATATTCATGGAATGCTGACAGCCTGAAAAGGTACTACCCTTGAGAATTCCAGAGTTAGGTAGATTTGCTTTAGAGTATTTTTTTTCGCAAGTTTACATTCTAGAAAAGCAAAATCCAAGTCACAAACTTATAAGTGATTTCGGGAACAAAAACATTTGCTTTCTTTCCGCAATTTCATTAGAATAAGAAGGACCGTACTCTTTTCCTTGCAAAGGAGGCTCTAAATCAAGAGGCAAGGTTTTTAACGAGGCGGATCCTATGTAAATACTCTTTGTGATATATATGAAAAGAGTCTTCCCCCAAAATCGTGCATTTTGTGGATTCCATTGTGTCAAAGAAAAATTCTTGAAAAGGCTCCGTGATAGCCGAAGGTTCCATCGTATGAAAAGGATATTCGTGAAAAGGCTTCGTGATAGCCGAGATTCCATTGTGTCAAAGAAAAATTCATGAAAAGGCTCTGTGATAGCCGAGATTCCATTGTGTCAAATAAAAATTCATGAAAAGGCTCCGTGATTGCCGATATTCCATTGTGTCAAAGAAAAATTCGTGAAAAGGCTCTGTGATAGCCGAAGGTTCCATCATATGAAAGGGATATTCGTGAAAAGGCTCTGTGATAGCCAAGATTCAATCATGTAAAAGTTCGTGTGAAAGGCTTTGTGATAGTCAGGATTCTATCGAAAAGTTTGAGCGAAAGGCTTCGTGATAGCCAGGATTCTATCGAAAACTTCGTGTGAAAGGCTTTGTAATAGCCATAATTCCATCGTGAAAGAAAATTTGTGAAAGGCTATTTGACAGCCGAAATTCCATAATGAAAGAGGAGGACTTTGTGAAAGGGCTTCATGATAGCCGAAGGCTCCGTGAAAGCCTAAAATCCCACCATCAAAGGGATTCCCACCGAAAAGGTCTGAGACAACAACAAGTTGTGGCCTAAATCCCACCGTGAAAGGGATTCCCACCAAAAAGACCTGAGATAACAACAAGTTGTGGCCTAAATCGCACTGTAAAGGGATTCCCACCGAAAAGGCTTGAGACAACAACAAGTTGTGGCCTAAATCCCACCGTCAAAGGGATTCCAACTGAAAAGGCCTAAGACAACAACAAGTTGGGGCCTAAATCCCATCGTTCAAGGGATGCCCACCAAAAGGCCCAAGACAACAATAAGTTGTGGCCTAGTTCCCACCACGAAGGGATGTTTTGTCAAAAAGTTTCGAAAATAAATAAAAATTATGACTAGTCAAAATGTATATGTTCTTGTTTAAGAGTTTTTTTGTGAAGTTCGCGAATTACATTTACGATGATTATTTTCCCTTGAAGAGGCAAGGGGCTCGAGTAAAGATTCGTAAACAATCATGGTTGAAGAAACTGAGGGTTGCGATATCAACGAGGGCAAGTGTGCTAAGTGAGTTAAGTCCACAAAATTCGTGAAACAAATTTTGTCGACTACCATAACGTTACTTGAGATTTCAAAACTCCCGAAAAATTCACAGATCTTTCAATAAAAAATTGTTAAAAGAGAACTTTAACTTCCTCGACATACCGCTGAATTTTCATGCAAAACGGTAAGGTGGGGAAGGGTGACGTTTTTTCTCAAGAAAACGTCTTTATTGCCTTAGTTGCATAAAAATTCCGATAAAGTATTATTACTATTACATCAAGAAATCCACAATCTCTAGAATGAAAGTTCAACAACATGTCTGGGATCGTAGCTATTATTCTCTGCAACATCACTGGCGTAAGCGAAGTCAAGTACAAAGGTGATTGGGATAAGGGGCTCTGTCTTCAAAATCCTCGAAGAGCTTGAATCAGTTATAGTAGGACTGTCGTCTTCGCGAAGAAGGAAGAACGAAGAAAGATCGAAGCAGCTTATTGAAAACGTAAGTGATATTTCAAGCCAAAAGTCAGAAAAGTCTCGTTCGGGTGAGTTTCTTTAAACAATCGCCATGCTTCGCCACTAACAATCACATTCCCACAATGAATTCGCAAAGGAAACACATCCTGTGCAGGCCCAACTTGCAGGACCTGTGCAGGTTAAAGTTTATGGAGCAAATTGTTCAGATATCACAACCCCATGAATTTACATATTTATACAAATCGTCACAAAGGGCAAGTGTTTTGGCAATATCAGCCGGTAATGTCAACCTTCGGAGAATCTTCTTCACGTTCAGAGTTTTCTTCAGCGTCGCTGCCGCCGCTGCTGCTGTCATCATCATTTTCGCCAGAACCTTCCCCGTCTGTGTCTGTGGCTTCATCATCCTCATCTTTGAAAGAAGACTCTGGCGATGCGATTCTCTTTCCTCGCTTCTCCTCTTCGATTAACTAAACAAAGCAAAGGAAGAAGTACAAGAAAAACCAAAAGGCAAAGTTCCGTGAATTTGCAAAACTCAACAATGTTTTCTAGAGATCAACCTGGTCAAGCTTAGCGCGAGCGATGTTCTTGACAACTTCCCTTTTGCTAGTAAGCCAGGATTCTCTCACAAATTTAACCTTGATAGCTAGTACGTCTTCATTGGGGCGAAGTCTCGAGGTGCTCGAAGTGTCGGGAAATTGCGGAAGTTTCTCGCGAAACTTCACAAGATCGCCACAGTCAAAATCGTGAAGCAGCTTCAGAATACTAGGCCGCAGCAAAATCACTAGCACCAGAAATGACTCCAGGTAGTGCTTTGAACTCAATATCAATCCAGTCCATAAAATCAGAAATTCCTATGTCAGTAGGAAGTGGAGCAGGACTAACACCGAAATTCTGTAAAGCTTTTTCGTACTCTATAAACAAAAGCTTCATCTTGTAGATTTCAAAAATATTCTTCCCAGCACTCTCTCTCTGTTCATCCAATGCTTTATGAAGATCTTAAATTTTCTATTCCTTGCTACTCAGTGTCTTCACAAGATCAGCATTGTTAGTCCCAAGATCTTCAGCAACCTTTGAGGACTTGTCGTGATCTTTACGAAGATTTTCAATCAAATTGAGATCATCATCGTGAGTTTTCTGAAGTTTCTCGAGATCTTTTTTAGACCATTCAAGAGCTTCTTCGGCGATCTTCTTGCCATCTTGGAATTTCTTAAGGGCCTCATCTAACTCAGCCACCTTCTTCTCCAGGTCAGGATTCGCAGCTTCGGCCAGATCAAAGTTACGCTTCAGCTTCTTAGAATGTTGAGACAACTTTTCATTGGCCTTTTCCTGCTCAATCAAGCGTTCCGAAGCAATCCTTCAAAGCATAGAGGCTTTCAGAGCATAATCTTTCTGGTAGTTCGCGATCTTAGAGGCTGGATACGATCGAAGAAGATCCTCAAATTCTGAAAAAATCGTGAGACAAAGCCATAAGAGAAAAATCGTGAAATTCAAAACTAAAGGCCTAACAAAAGTAACGAACCTTTTTTACTAAGATCTTTAAAGGTAACCTTCTTCCCCGAACTCGCAGAGGGCTTGTCAAGAGAAACAAAAGTTTTCTTCGAGGAAGTGCAATGCCCCTTTCCAGAATCACGAGCAGCTACTCCGAGCGAGTGAAGTGTTTTTCTGAAGCTCCTTCTCCTATTTCATTAATAAGTGTAGGCGATTTCCAAAGTGTTAAAATGCTGGATGTGCCACCTTTGATACTAGCTACCTTATAACCAACACTTAGAAGTTCAGCACGGTATGACGTACCAAAGCTTTTGTTGAATTCAACTACAGAGGGAGAAGGATCTTGGCCTTCAGGGACATCTTCACAAGTCTCGAGCAAATGAACATCTTGAACAGAGTTTTCACCCTTGTGAACGGTCAACTCAAGTTCCTTCGTGAATTCAGGAGATGCCTCTTCCTGATGATGGGAGGGTTGAGGAATGGTACTCTCAACAGCAGCAGCAGATATTCCAGCTTCTTGGGTAGCTTCGCCAGCAACATTTGAAAAAAGCCAATATCCATGAACTCATTTTCAGAACCCGGAGTGCAGTGTTCATGAAAATTGAATCTTAAGAAAGGCCAAGAGGAAAATCCTTTCTGGCTAGGTTCAACTAAGATGTCGTCATTGAAAGAAAAAGGAACGCATCGAGCTTCAGCAGCAATAACCTTCTTGATAGCTTTTTTAGCCTTCTTTCGACTCATCTGAGCGAGGCTGGAAGCTGCCTGAAGCTCAACGTCCGAAACATGTTCGGAGGATTTGCGTTTTTGCTTCGATGATTCGAGAGACTTGGTCTTCGTAGGTTGAACACTGGAAGATGTTATCTCATCGATAATTATCTTGCTACTCTTCGAGGATCTTCTTCTCGGAGCTTTCAAAGGTGCAACTGAGCAGCTAGCCATAGCAATGGCGGGCATCTTCAAATTGCAGCATGGGCGTCGAGAACGAAAGGATTTGTCTCCACAGATTTCAAAGAACACCCGATTTATCCTTTTCTTGTGTTTCACCAAATTCTTATATGACTTGTATTCGTTCATGGTGTATTCGCCGATCATGGCATTTACTGTGTTCTCAACTTCAGTCATGAAGTCGTCGGCTCTCTCGGTCCTCCCTTAGTCGAAGTCCAAATCTCGGAAAAGGAACCCTCTTGTCTTTGCCCAATTAACATTGAAGTTCACAATTTCTGTAGGAGCCCAACCATAAGAAATCGGCTAGATTTGAGTAGCAGTGAATTTCTCAATGATGTCGCGACCACCGACAATCGTGCTGGCAAGGTGAAATGGACTCTCACAATTCCTGATTCCAGCAGCTCGATGGTTGTATGAAGCGGTGCTAATAGCAGATAATGCTTCAATAGGCGAGGAGAAAGGGTGAGCTGGTCCTTCATAACCAGGAACTGTAGACATATCCACTTTCACGTAAAACCAGTACGCGCTCCAGTCTTTCGCGAAATTTGTCTTGCGGCAGGGTGCGATCTGAATTCGAGTAAGCCCTTTTTGTGTATTTTGCCGGCAAGTGTTCAAAGTGCTGCAAGTATAGTGGGCTTCGTAGTATTGGCCGTCGCTAAGTTTGATAATATCAGGCACAATAACCAACTCGAACAATCGGGCAAAAACAATCAGCTCCGAAGTTACACCCGAAAGTCCTCATGATCAGAAGAACTTAGATACTTCCAGAAAAGAGTTCGGTGAGAGCTGATGAAGCTTCACAAAAAACTTTTCTAAGATCGCAGGCAGAAGGGGATCGCAGGGGAATCTCAACCCACAAGTGAAGAAGTCACGAAATACAACTTCGTCAGCTTCGAGGGTAGGAACTTGTTCATCCAGGGGAGCGCGGCCGCTACCTGCGGGAAAGAACCCTGGTGCTTCATACTCTCTAATCAAGTTGGATGTGACTCTGGATTCCCCAAAAACAAAAGATGGGAGGAGATCTTTGGATCGCTTCGACGAGACAAGATCTCTCAGATCAGCATCGACATTCTCGATATCTTCTCCTTCTGATCTTATCTCCCCATCTTCACGGTTCTCAGATCCGCTGACTCCAGGGGATGTGTTGTCTTCTACAGGTTGAGCAACTTCGGGTTCGTGAGCTTCTTGCTCAACAGGCGGAATGCCAGCAGCTGCCAACTCCTCGGTCATAATGGGTCTAGCAGTACTTTTAACACGTGCCACCTAATCAACAATAATACGAAAACAAGAGCTAAGACAATTTTATTTGGCGTATTTAAAAACGCCAAACGAAATTCATGAATTCGAGTGTTCTAAGATAGAAAAGCAAAACTGGGAAAGAATGAATAATACCTTCGAAAGTTGAGAGATTCTTGAAGTTACAGAGCCTTTGTCGCGAAAAACCTTGGTACGTGGATGACGGTGAAAAACGTCATGGACGAATAAGGCCCATGTATTCGAAATGTCAATTTTTTCAGGATGTACAAATATCGCGGAAGTCTGGAATCAGGAATTGGCGGGAGTCTGGAATCAGGAACTCGCGGGAGTCTGGAATCAGGAACTCGTGGAAGTCTAGAATCAGGGAGTCGCGGGAATCTGAAGTCACGAACTGACGAAGCTCTGGAATCAAGGACTTGCGAAATCGTGTGGTCAGATCCCCGAAATTCAGGAGTCATGAATAAAAGTTCGGAGATCAAAAAGAAGCCAATGAAGGACCGATTCGGGCGACCAGAGAGGGGGGAGTGAATGGGAGCCGATAAAAATTCTTCCCTTTGGCTGAATTCGGCCTATACCCCAATCGCAACTCCACGAACCCACACACACAAACAAGATCCCAAACAGGGCTCAAACAACCTCAAACGAACCACCAAGAAGCCTAGGGACAAGAAACGGAAGAAAACAAACAAGAACCAAAGCACAAGCTCTGAACTGCAATAGCCTGTGCGGACTGTCCGTGTGGGACCGGCAGACCGTCCGCGAAGGGGTCGCGGACCGTCCGGCCACCACACGCGGACTATCCGAAAAAGCACTCCGAACCAAAAGAGCCGCACCCCGAAAAATCGGACTGTCCGTGATTGAACCGCGGACTGTCCACACAGAAAATCTTCTCGCAGACTGTCCGTGGGTCTCTCGCGGACCGTCCGCAAACCACGTGCAAAATGGCAATAAAAATCCAATCGATCGAACGACGAACTCGTGAAGAACTCGATGAACTCGCGAAGAACAACCCTAGCCGCGGACCGTCCTCGCGGACCGTCCGCCCCTCACCCAGAAACAAACGCGCGAGCTCCGCGAAAACAACTCCAACTTCCAATCGATGGATCTCCTAAACCGTTGGAAGGATTGACCCCAAATTTTGGGTAGATGAGAAGCGTCACTATGTGAAGCTATGCCCAAAATCTTGGAACCCTAAACCAATCCAATCAACCGGAATCACAAATCTCGTGCACTCAAAGCACAAACCCGAGTTCATCCAATCCTCACCAAATCGAGCCCGACTCCCGGCGTTTGAGGAGTCAAGATCATCACCAAAGGTGCGCAAGACATCCATCCATGATCCCCTCAAAGAAATCCGGAGCCAAACGACCTAGAAACGACGAATCGAGCCAAGCACGAAAATAGCACAAAAAGAGCTCCGAAAAAGCAATAAAAGAAACTCGGGAATAGAAAGATTGGCACAAGATTTAGAGGATGAATTCACTATGAATATCTTGTCCAATCAATTACAAGCCACTCCTAGAATCCAAATTTAAGATGGCAAAAAGCTCCAATCAAAGAGCCACACTCTCCTCTCTCCCACTCTCCCAAAGCACTCCAAAATGAAAGAGTACCACCACCTACTAAATTCAGCCCCCTCCTCCTATATATAGGCCCTCCGAAAAGACCGAAGTGCCCCTACACTAGGAGTACAACACAAGCCCTCACAGGGGCATTTTGGTCAACACATGAAGTTCACCATCGGACGGCCGCGCATCCATCGGGCCTTCACGTCTTCCCGACGCAAGCACCCGGATCATGCCGCGTGTCGCCCCGCCTCGAAGCTTCCCGACGCACCCGGATATCGTCTCCGTCACGCCGAGCCCTCGGGCTCGGTTTTGAGGCCCAAACCGAGAAACCCTCCTCCGATGGTTTTGTGGCCAAACCACCAAAACTCGCGTACATGGACCGGCCTCACCACGCCAAGCGTCGAGCCCGCCAAGCCTTTCACCTCCGGCGCCGGACGGTCCACTCGCTCTTGCCTCGTTCCTTGACTTGGCCACCACCGATGCACTGGATCCATGTCCACGACTTCGTCTTGCTCTTCTTGCACCATGCGGCTCGCACTTGATCCCGTCGGCCACCGGGTCCCTCGAACCAAGCCTACTTGTCTCTCCACTCCTCGGAGGCCCCGCAAGGCTAAGACCTTTCGCGCTTGTTCTTCACCTGCACAAACGCAAACCAAGTCGCAACCAACACCTACAATACTAGGCCAAGAGTCAGTCCACACAACGTTGTCAACCACTCCTCACGAGTGCATTGACAAAACACCACATAAACAATAAGGTAATTACTCAAAATAAAACACACACAACACAACTCAACACTGCACACACAAAGCTTCAAACCATCCAGTCAATCACTCATCACACACGGACCAAGGTACTTCTCAACTTGGTTCCTCAACCAAGTCAAAGACGTTATCACAAGAAGTCCGGGTTCAACGTGTGAACTAGTGGCAGACTTGTAAATGTATGAAATCAGCCCTGCAAATCGCGGGATGTAAAAGACATTTGTGTACGTATTCACACTAGGAATATTCTCTGGATCTGAGGGTATTTTCGGGATGTGAAAAGTCCCTTCGTCTCTATTGACAGTTAATAGTTGTATCAAAGTTCGTTTAGACTTGCAAGCGGACAAGTCTCCCGTCGTAATCAAGGGACCCTTCTTCCCTCGAGTGGTAAACCCAAGGTATCGAATCCGTGGAACAATGTTCAACACAAAGATTCAATCTAGTAAAGCAAGGAAAGCTATCTAATGAAGAACCAAATTGCATCTAATCTACTAACTCATAAAGGAAACACATCTAATCTAATCTACTAAAGAGGTAGCAAGAGAAAGCAAGAGATAACTGATCTAGAGAGTCTAGATCATGCTTGTGTTGTAGCTCCAAACAAGATAGATGAAGATAGAAAAGCGAATCTCATTAAAAGCATCTTTAAACCGTGGCCTCCGGTCCGATTCCGAAAACGCCCGCCTTTCGGAACCCCCGTTCTGTCACAACATATTCTTATTCATGCGGGTAGTCTAGGTCGAGTTCAATAAGAACAAGTTGAAATCACTTGGTCGGTCCGGTATGCACCTCTAGCCACCGCGGCTACAAGAGCACCCTAAGCAATCTATCTTAAGTATAGATTGGGGAAAAAGCAAAACCAAGAAGAAAACAAAATCATCGAGAAGGCACTTGATCGCTAGAAATCGGATTCACTTAAAGACTTCACCATGAATGATTACATGAACAAGATCACCACCGGGATCCTACCTCGATCTTGATCCTTGCTCCGGAGCTCCGACGTGGTCTTCCATGCAAGGTTCCCCCGTCGGCTAGGGAGATCCTAGACAACTAGCACGACCCTCATATCCGAGATGGTGTTCCTCAAACTTTTCTACTCCTCGGCGCCGGATGACAAATTGATTGATACGTGGCTCTCGGTCAGGGGGCTATAAATAGCCCGAGATGCATCTAGGTCAAAGGGGAGGCCGACTGGGACCCGAAACAGGCTGGGCCGATCGGCCTGGGCCCATCTCGGCCCAGTCCGTGGCCTCCTTCGCCCGGTGTTGCTTCCCGAGTCTTCTAGATCCTCTCCCCTTTTGCATGTGGGCCCTTGTCGCCAGTTTCTCTCCGAATTGGACGAAGCTCCTTGTCTAGCAAGATTCGAACTTTTCCGGCTAGGTCCTCGAGTTTGTCATCTTCTCGGGCTTGGTCCTTGGGCTCTTGGAGTCATGTTCACTTCATTGCTTCACTTGTACGGGCTTCAAGGTCTTGTCATGAGGTGCTTAATGAACTTATCCCGGAAGTCTTGCTTTCAACGCTAAAACCCTGCATAAACACTAAACTCCAAAACCGACATGCACAAGTGAACTTGTTATACCATGGGGGTTAGTACCAATGCATAAGATACAAAAGTCATGCCAACACCGAAGGTAAACTCATGGCTAGGTTGACGGATTTTCACCGTCAACAGCTCCCCCATGCTTAAACCTTGCTCGTCCTCGAGTAAGCCTTTGATGGATATCATCGTCGCCCTTCATTGTTTAAACCTTGCACTTGATCATACATGATAAAACATAATGCTCTCAAAAGTTTAGTTCGTCAAAGTTCCACAATGTACTAGACTTCATCCCTATGGAGGGTAGATATTTAATTAAGCTTATCCCACAAGTATTAACATGCTCCCAAAATTCAAATGGATCTCAGAAATTTTGAAATAAAGAACAAGATGAAAAAGAGCTAAACCAAGTTCACAAACCACCTTGCATCTTGCTCATGAACTCTCATCTCAACTTGTCTCTCAAGCCTATTTGTTCTACTCCTTTCCCTCTCATAACACATATATATGTGGTAGGCTTTATATGGAGCTTTTTGGGAAAGTTTAGTCCTACCAAGATATTATAAACGAGATGTTGTCAAAACAAGACAAGCTTCTCATGGTCTTACCGAGACTCGTCAAAAAGGTCATGGGAAAATAATGTTAAATCAAGGAGGGGAAAGAGAAAAATACACACACTTGAGATAGGTGGACATGTGTAAATGGAAAAGAGTGATCCCGAGGCACAAAGGAAGTCCTCGTTATCGGATTGCACATGGTTGGAAAATGAGTATGGATCTTTTAATCTTGAAACCTTGAAATTCCTAATGCACTTTAGAGAACCGGAGAGTTCATTTTATTTTTTTATATCATACATACTTATATTTTTTTCTTTTCTCCTCTTTTTCTAATACTCATATTTTTGTTCTTTCTTTATTTTTCTTATTTTTTTCTCTTCAATTTTTTTTATTTGCTCCCCTTGAACTCTAAAATTGCATTGTACCTACCTCCTCCCCCATGCTTAGACGTTGCTCGTCCTCGGGCAAAGAGGATATAGAGATAAGGTAGGTGCTGGAAATACTTTTCCTTTGGAGAGATACTTGAAATCTTCAATGTTGGCACCATCTTGCGATCTTCCTTGAATTGATGATCCATACTCAATGATAGGTTGTGGTCAAGGAGGTAAACACAAAAGATGATATTTGGTTTTTAGGATGGATATCCGGCGAGGTTTGTGAGATCTCCGATGTGGGGATACACAATGCACGGATAAAAAGACTAGCAATAAGAGAGATACGCAAAAACGGAATGACCAGCTTCTTAGTCTCGAGCCAGAGAAATCAAGGCCTGAAATAACTCACCCAAAAATAAACCTTGTATGCTAAGTTTTTGCACTCAAATATTTATATGGCTCTGGATAGGTAGAGCAACATGCAAGTGGTATTTATGACAAGGTTAGCATTACTATTAAGAACAAAAATAAATCATCTTTAATCCATGTAAAACTTGAGAGCACATAAAACACTATGGGTCTTTATTTTTATCATAACCTCTGCTAAAGATTAAGATAGCATTTAGATAAATTCAGATTTTTATTTTAAGAGAGCACTAGCTTAAACATGCATAAAACAATTACAAAGATAGACAAAGCAGCAATTATAATCATATATCATCATGGCATAAGTTTCATAACTTTACCAAAGGTAAAAACTTGGTGGTGACATTATTAATGATGAAAATAAAAACTAACACCCATGCTGAAAATTAAAGAAAAAAAGGGTAAAGGAAAGAACTAAAGCGCCTCCTCTCTCTAATCTTTCGCTGGTGGTTGATATTGATGGTCTTGGTTGTTGTACCCTTTCTCATAATAGGATTGCCCCGCTACTCCTATGAATTGTCCGACGGTGCTAGGTGAAGGTGTCAAAGCTCATAAGCGATGTTTTCATTTCCTTTACCCATTTGGTTTGCATTGGTTTGGATGGCTGCAATAATTTGCATGTTTCTTGCAGCGTATCCTCCAATGATGGCCGCATTGTTGTGGTTGAGGAAGATGTGCATATGGCTCCGCAAAGGCTACATTGGGCACCGCAAAATTTGATGGGGGCATGGCTGCACCACTCCCCCATGCTTGCATTGGTACACAACCGTAACAACTCGGCGGCGCCGGAATTCCTACAAATGGTGGCACATAATTTTGTTGTGCACCTCCTTCTTGGGCCATAGAAGATCCTTCTCCTATAATCCTTCTCTTTTATTTTTCTTCGCCGGCACAAGAAGTCCTTCCTCTAACCAATCTTCTTTCCCCTCAAGAAAAAGACTTAATCTTCCATCTGATAGGGGCAAATTTACTTTGGCCACTTTGAAGCCTCCTCTCTCATCTTCACTTATATATTTTCCTTTCTTCAAATCCTAGGGAAGTCCCGGGTAGGAGATGATTTGGGTTCCTTGCAATACCCGATCTTAAAGTGATAGCCAACATGGAGAGATAACACCCCGAACCAATATCTCCCGAATCCGATGTCGCTCACAACACCACCGGTTGATCATAAAGTGAGTGGGGTTGATTGGCTTCTTGGCAAGCCGAGTAAAGCCAATTCAACTCTGTGTTGGTTATCTTTGTCTCTCTGATTCTCCCCAAAATCCTTTTGCACATCCATGAGCGAAACTCTTAGATGATGGGGTTCCCGATAAAATTTCTTTGTGGCTATGCTTCTCCCGTGATCATGCTCCAAAAACCTGCCCATGTGCCTCCATGCACATTCACTTGTTCCGGGGCTCCCTTTTTGAAAACCGAGTTATTCCCTAATACATAGGGAGCCGCTTGTTCAATCAAGATAGGAGACACTCGCCCATGGATCTACGATACTAGAGCATGCAATCGTTTTGAATTAAAACCAATCTAATCTATCGGGGGTCGTGACCACGGTTTTGCCCTTTCCCTCCTCTCATACTCACTACGCAAAGGTATTCATGACTAGACCTATGATGGACACGACGTGTTGAATGGATCCAAGGAAGCATTGGAACCCTTACTCCCTTTACGGCAGGGTAGCTAACCTTAAGCATTAAAGTATATTCAACACAAGATGATGGATAGATAATCCAACAAAGCATGATTACATCTCAAGATCGATTGCAACCCATGGATGAAAGGAGATTACCCCATCAAGGTGATAGATAGCACCATTGATCATGGTTACCCTTCCGACTGTGTCTTCCTTCTTCTCCACTTGTGGGTGGCCTCCTGGTGCGAATGGCTCCCTCCAAACAGAATGAGAGATTCAGCACTCCTTAATCAAGGATATGCGCCATGGTCATGAGAATTTCCTAGACAAATTCCTTGTGGGTGTTTGCCGACACTCCGTTAGAGAATTGCACCCAACCTCGGTGTCCCGTATGAAAACCCAATATGTGGAGAGCTTGGTCGTCGAAGTCGACGTTCGCTACAAGCCTCCACTCAAGGCGAGCGAGCTTATTCTCCTCCTCCTCCGTCATGATGACAAACCCCTCGAAATACCGCGGAGCGTATGGAGGTGGAGCGGATGATCATGTCGAGTGGCGAGGTCGGACGGGCAGCTCCTCCATATGTCGTTGTGGTCTGGTGAACCTCATAAATGAGTTTCGTGTGGCCCTCATGCCACCGAGGAGAAGAGTGTCGTTCCTCCTCGGCGGTGCCGTGTCCTCCTCAATACTCTGAGGAGACTCGGAAACCGAGCGCCTCCTCGAAGAGGTTGTCGATGATGGCTTAGACGACGATGATCCCTTCTTCTTTGGTGAAAAAGCTTGTAGGTTTCTTCCATGATTGTAGCACTCTCCCTCACAAATATATATTTGGGGTTTTCAACCGGTAACAAGGTACACAAATATTATTTTGGAGTCTGGACTTTGAGTGGATTAAGGATGTATTTTGTTGCACGAAACAAATGAGGTGGATGGCTAAGTCTAAGGTGGTTCCGGACTACAAACTAGAGCACAGGAACAAAGAGCTGGATGGGAGACTTACCTCTCTCCTCCTCTTGGCTCGGTTCTTCTCTAGCGCACTCATTTTGCTTCGTGACTGGGTGCACCTTCCAAACATTCTCGTCCACTCCTTCGCTTGCATTATTATTCCTTCCACTTGATGTTTTCGCTTTGACGCACTTCCATACTCCCTTGCCTCACATGCCTCCATGATATTCCTACAAAACAAAGCCTTGGCTACCCCCCATGCTTGTCCTTGCATGTGGTTTGATAGATGTTAAAGGGGCATCCCATGATGTATCATGGTACATGTATGGTTAGGTTAACTAGATTGCCTCCCTCTAAGCATGCTTTAATGCTAAGTACTCCTCTAATTTTGAAAATAAAAAAATAAAATCAGAGATATTAATGAGTTAAAATGTAAATTGAGAGGAGTTTTTAAAGCACTAAAAACAAATGTAAGTCGAAAATATTTTCCAACTACTTTTATGTTGGTCTCACCGGTATCGTTTGCCTTCATTAGTTGAGAGTAAACTTTTCCCGGCTTGATCATGGGGGCATAGGTTTAGGTTCTAAGTTTGATTAGATGAAAGAGATTTTGAATGAAATAAAATTAAATGAGGCTTAGAAAAATTCTAACTCTAGAGAAACCAAGGATAAGGATTTTTAAACCAACCAAAAGTCAAATTTTTAGGTTCACGCGAGTCCTACCACGTGCTGAAATTTAAATAACATCTAGATACAAGCCGTGGCTCTACTCGTGTGTTTTTAGCATGTAAAACAAGTCAACCATAACATCATGAAGAGGATGAAAGGTTGAGATAGGTTCTGAAATTTTTTTGGTTGTGGTTTCTTGAAAAGAAGCAAACAAACATGTAGGATGGTTCATGCAAAGGGTTTATGATCAAAACAAAATATTCAACCAAGAATTATGTCTCTAATATTGTTCAACCACTCTAAGTCTAATGTCTTGTGTAGTAAAATTCAAAACTGAATTACTTGAAAAGACTCGAAAAACCTGGAATCAGGTTGTCCTCCCGGTAGCTTATTCTTGACTCGACGAAACGGGTTGCCTCCCGCCTAGCGCTTCATTTATAGTCCATGGCTAGACTTCTTCACTCGATTACTTTGGATCAACGCTCTTTGCGGGCGTTGCAATCTTGGGTACCCACTTCCGCACCATCTTGGGCACGGGCTTATTCTTGGGTACCCACTTTCTGATAGGTAGATCAACGATGTCGGTTTAGGTTGATCTTCCTTTGGACTTGGAGGTGGTGATTCCCTTGGAGATTCTGACGGTCCTTCAACTTCGATTTTTGAATCTAGGGTTTCCAACCCTTTAGCTTGTGTTGCACGTCTCCTTTGCCTGTAAAGTTTTCCTAGATCATCCACAAAAGAAAGTTTGGGTTTTTTGGAGAGGTAGCCAACCATCTCCGGTTAGGGTTAGTACTAAAACAAAAATCTAAAAAAAAGAAAAATTAGGGTTAATCAAAACTAGATTAGATTGATTTTTTTCTTTTGAGGATGATCAAACATAAGAGATGCGAAAGAAAATCAAAAGAAAACTGAAAAAATAAGTGATACTAGATCGGATCTTGATTGCTGGTCCCCGGCAACAGCGCCAGAAAAAGGGACTTGTTGATGGTTAATAGTTGTATCAAAGTTCGTTTAGACTTGCAAGCGGACAAGTCTCCCGTTGTAGTCAAGGGACCCTTCTTCCCTCGAGTGGTGAACCCAAGGTATCGAATCCGTGGAACAATGTGCAAAGCAAGGATTCAATCTAGTAAAGCAAGGAAAGCTATCTAATGAAGAACCAAAATGCATCTAATCTACTAACTCATAAAGGAAAAACATCTAATCTAATCTACTAAAGAGGTAGCAAGAGAAAGCAAGAGATAACCGATCTAGAGAGTCTAGATAATGCTTATGTTGTAGCTCCAAACAAGATAGATGAAGATAGAAAAGCGAATCTCATTAAAAGCATCTTTAAACCGTGGCCTCCGGTCCGATTCCGAAAACGCCCGCCTTTCGGAACCCCCGTTCTGTCACAACGTATTCCTATTCATGCGGGTAGTCTAGGGCGAGTTCAATAAGAACAAGTTGAAATCACTTGGTCGGTCCGGTATGCACCTCTAGCCACCGCGGCTACAAGAGCACCCTAAGCAATCTATCTTAAGTAATGATTGGGAAAAAGCAAAACCAGGAAGAAAAAAATTATCGAGAAGGCACTTGATCACTAGAAATCAGATTCACTTAAAGACTTCACCATGAATGATTACATGAACAAGATCACCACCGGGATCCTACCTCGATCTTGATCCTTGCTCCGGAGCTCCGACGTGGTCTTCCATGCAAGGTTCCCACGTCGGCTAGGGAGATCCTAGACTACTAGCACGACCCTCATCTCCGAGATGGTGTCCCTCAAGCTTCTCTGCTCCTCGGCGGCGGATGACGAATTGATTGATACATGGCTCTCGGTCAGGGGGCTATAAATAGCCCGAGATGCATTTAGGTCAAAGGGGAGGCCGACTGGGCCCCGAAACAGGCTAGGCCGGCCGGCACCGGGCCGACCGGCACCGGGCCCATCTCGGCCCGATCTATGGCCTCCTTCGCCGGTGTTGCTTCCCGAGTCTTTTAGACCCTCTCCCCTTTTGCATGTGGGCCCTTGTCGTCGGTTTCTCTCCGAATTGGACGAAGCTCCTTGTCTTGCAAGATTCAACACTTTTCTGGCTAGGTCCTCGGAGTTTGTCATCTTCTCGGGCTTGGTCCTTGGGCTCTTGGAGTCATGTTCACTTCATTGCTTGACTTGTGCCGGGCTTCAAGGTCTTGTCATGAGGTGCTTAATGAACTTATCCCGTAAGTCTTGCTTTCAATGCTAAAACCCTGCATAAACACTAAACTCCATAACCGACATGCACAAGTGAACTTGTTATACCACGGGGGTTAGTACCAATGGATAAGATAGAAAAGTCATGCCAACACCGAAGGTAAACTCATGGCTAGGTTGACGGATTTTCACCGTCAACAGTCTCCCTATAAAAAGGGGGCGTGAGGGCACGTGTAAAAGGGGACACAACTTTTGAGGCGAGAGTAGTCTTTGGGAGATTCTTTATCTCCTCTTTCTTGAATTGCATTCCTGTCTTGAACGTTCGCTTATTTTGTATTTCTGTACTCCTGTGTTCGGGGATCCCCTCCGAATTTTCGAACTCCCCCAACACTCACCCCTATGAATACATGTACGCAAACCCTACCCCTATGAGCACCTCCGAAGGACTGAGCACCAGCAGATCTGCAGATTCCCGAAGTCACCATTGGTTGTCTCGTCGTCAACGGGAACGTCGCTTACCACTTAACGCATAACACCAATAAATTCTGGAAAATTCAGGAAAAGGTGCGAGCACCAGGATTTGAACCCCAGTGGTAGCGTCCCACTAGACCGTCCTACCATTTGACTATAATCCCATTCGCAACCGGATCGGATTATGCATGCATGTGCCGTTTCTTGTACAGTTGTAAGTAACACACACCATTGCAACTTTGATTTTTTTTCTACTAAAACGCGATACCATCCATCCATATGACCATATCTCCTAGTAGTACAGTAAGCCCTATATGCGCAGGCAGACCAATTGAAACCTAAACTTCATCAGCTAGCTAATTGACGAAGCAGCTAACTCCTCCAATCATCGAGAAAAAGCTAGATTTCCACTCTTTCCAATTTTTTTTTAAAAAAGATTCCCGCGCAGAAAAAGGCCCTGTGTCTTCTGGAGCCAATGTTTGTCGAGATCATCAGGGGGCGACCCACCAAAACCAAAATTTGATGTGCCCGTATTTCCACCCGCTCTTGTTTTGCTCACGGGCCATCCTGTATTTCTGTCTGCCGCTCTTGGGAGTTGGGACACATCAACTCTCTCTCTCTGGAAGCTACTTTATAGATTATTATATTATATAGTATAGTGATTATAACCCTTTTCAATAATAAGTCTCAGGTGCGAATGAATTTATAGTTCAATGGTAGGACGGTGCAGTGGGATACTACCCATCAGGGTTCAAATTTTGATGTGCTTAGTCCTTCAGAGGTGCTCATAGGGGTAGGGCGCTGTTTGCATACGTGTACTCGTATTGGCGAGTATGCGTGCGTGTTGTGAGCGTCATACTTTGTATTTGTAAAAAACAATAAGTCCCAGGTCCCTGGAAAACAAACAATAACTCCCAGTTTACGCAGAGCGTTTGACACATGAATTGACTTGTTGAACTACTTGAGCCTAACATACTTAGTGGCTTCGTTCACTAACCATAGGTTATTTCAGCCTCGACATACAGAATAACTTCACACTACAGTGCGTCATTTTGTGCAAAATATATACGTGAAGCTGAAGCCAATATTTGCCCTACCGAAAGAGCATATATACGCTCCGTGTTGTTCCATTTTCAACGCTAGTATACCTTGCTCAACAGGGATGGCTTAACCTTTTTTTTTTTGGAATGACTCAGATTTTTGAGAGCTTGATTGAAATAGGGACGAAGTGGGTACATGCCCAAAAGTATTGTGTGGGTTGATGAGTTATGGTGGCATGTCACTCTAGTTTATAGTCCCTCCCAAATCATTTACAAAAATGTTGACGATTTTACTGGTCAACACACACGAACCCTAAATCGCATAACAATCAGAAATCTGAACTTGCCAAGCCTCTGTCCCGACCGGTCTAACCGGCCAGGGGATCCAGTCTGACCGGTGCGCGCAGGGACGCGGTGAAAACCTAAGATCGCCACCTCGGGAGGGACCCCGTAGTAGATGACGCGCCTAGGGTTGCTCCGAGGTCGGCAAGACCACTCAGAACGTCCTTGATCGATGTTGAGACAAACAAGGAAAGCACAAGGGTTGGAAAAGCTATGGTTAGAAGGTAAAAATTGTAGAAAGTAAATGATAGATTGGGTGATAGCATTCAACCGGCTGTGGCCCTTTATATTTACTAGAACATTTGGCGTGCGTTGCGCGCCCTATCCTGAAGAAAACAGTGACCAAGACATTTAACATCCCACTTGCTCATAGAAGCCCCTCGTCAGCGTGCATATCAGGCAGACCTCGCCGACCACCACGACGCCCTCTCCCTTCGGCACACCGACGCTACCTTCCTTTGATTGGCCTACCATCACCATCTTACCTTGTGGATCTATCGCCTTTCCTTACCCTCTCGCTCAGGATCTGAGTCAGAGAGAGAAAGGAGAAAGGAGAAGAAAGATGAGAACAAGATGGGAGAGAGAAAAGGGTAAAGAGAGAGGGTACAGGAGAACCACTCACATGCCTGCACCATCGAAGCCTGTCGTCGACGAGCAGATCCGACGTGCCGGCCCTTGCTCACCACTAAGCTTACCTTGAGCTCTGCGTCGCACCTTCCCTCTGCGTCGCTCACCGCTGGGGGCCAACTTGACCCTGCGAAGGCCACCTCCAGGGTCTCCTGCGTGCCTTCCGTCCTCCTCCCATGCCGAGGCCCTTGATCTTTGGTGGCAGTGCCGTCGCTCCCAGTCCACGCTGCAACCCGCGCTTGATCCACATCTGGAGGGAGGAGGGGAGGGGAGGTGGTGGCGGAGGGCCAGAGAATAGGGAGGGAAGGGGAGACGGCGGCTGGCGGAGAGGGGTGCTGGAGAGAGAGACATATATATATAGAGAGAGAGCTAAGGAAGTGCGAGAGAAGGGAGGGAGCGAGCGTGGACGGCGTGAGGGGAGATAGCGGAGGGCTAGGGTTCACGCCGGCGAGGTGGGTTGCTCTGCGTTGAGGGATGGAGAGGACGGCGGCGGGGAGGAGGAGAGTAGGCGATAGAGGGAGGGGTGTGAGGTTATGGTTTGAGCACGGAGCTGGGGTTGGGGTATTAGTCGGGGATGGGGTGGTGGGAGGTGGCGTTCACAAAATGGCTAGGGGTGCGTTGGTAAAACGACAATGTTCGCTTCTTTGTGTGGAAATAAATTTTAGTTAAAGGGCTTTTGTGCAAAATATACAAACACATGCACTGTGCGATTTGGACGTGGTGGACCAATTCGCGATTCACAGCAAACCGGGGGGGGTGTTTTCGCAAAATGGTCAAACTCACCCCTGCTCTCCACGTACGCCCAAAAATGCAGAGAGGAGAGGAAAGGGGGTGAGCTTTTAAGAATTCTGATAGAGTGGGGGAGGTCTTGCCCCGCAAGGAAACCCTTTACAAGTCGAAATTCGTTAGGATTCATCAATTCTACTTAGACTCGGGCTCCACCGGTCAGACCGGTCAAGCCCTCCAGTCAGACGGGTGTAGCTGTTGCCGGATCGGCGGTCAGACCGCTCAGGGACACCGGTCTAACCGGTGGCGTCAGCCTAATCGGCTTTGTGCCAATTTTAGGTGCGAACAGAAAAGATGCCACTCCAATTCACCTCATCATTTTTTTGTTCGATTCAATGACTTCAAATATTTATAGCTTACATCCCTAGTTGAGATTCCCTTAATAACGAAATTGCTGTCTACCGGGTGATAACTTCTTGTTTTCTCACTGAGATTGACGGTTGGAATCGTCCAAGATTTATGTGGCTGGCGGCTTCTTTGGTTGTAGGGCCATTTTATTTTCTGTTGCTTATTTTGGCTCATTCGATGGCTGTTGGTATTTCTTAACGTCACCACTAGTTGCGCACCTAGCGTGAGTGTAAGATCCACCGGGTATACTGACAGGTGCGAACGAGTCCGCAAACGCACAAATATACTGATGTAGCACTTAACCTAAGGAGTATTCCAAAGGGTATCGAATCCAAGGAACGACATGCACTACCTTCTATCCTAGCATAATGGTTCAAGGACACCAAACCCTGCTATGGTAGGGGAATGATGAGGAGCTTCCTATGGGTATTGATTCTAAAGGAGGAGCAGACTCGTCCTAAATACTCGCTTCGGCTACCAGTTCCATCCTGGCTATAACAGGTCGGTTCTGGCCAAAAGCTCTACATCGCATCCGAACGTGAGGGAGTACAAAGGGTCTAATGACTGTCACTACCGCGGCCTACCCCTATTAATCCGTGGGATATGGGGCAAATGAAGGAAAAGGGGAAAACCGGCAGCGGAACGCGGGCGAACCAGGCGCGATCCGCGGCACCGCCTCGACGTGCGCCAATGCGAGGTCGCCGCGTGTCCCGGCCGGGCGGCTCGTGTGCGTCGCGCGCGCCCGCGGGGTCACGATCGCGTGAGCGGTCCGGCCACTCTGCTGCCGCCACGTCTCCCCGCACCCCCGTGCGCGCCCGGCGCGCCCTCGCTCGCGGGGTGGGCCGGCCGGTGTTGTGCCACTACGTGGCACTCCCCGAGGCGGTTGCATGGTACTGTAGCACGCTGGCGTCATCACTACGTCACCTTTTGTCTTGTGCATACGAACTCCGATTTATGCAAATAATATATCCATTTCGATCATCTCGACGAGCCCGTTGCAATGGTGGAGTCCAAGCTGGCATTTGACACTGTTTCCAATGGCGCCCTATATAGGTCTTTGGTTCTATTGCTTTGTGAATACATCATTTAGTGTGTAATTCGGTACCTCCTGCAACAAACGCTAGAAACACCAACACTTGTGGATATTGTCAGTGTAAACCCCTATTCTAGTGTTGATGATAACTTTTCATTTATCTTATGCAGGAATTGACGGGATAAAAGTCGTACTTAGCAGCCGTCAACAACTCCCCTCACACTTGACCTTTGCTCATCTCGAGTAAAGGGAGAACAAATTAAGTGGGACATGGTATCCAAAGGTATGACGTGAGAATAAGAGATATTCCAAACCACCCCTTGTACTTGTGAACTTTGTGGAGTGTCTATCATGCCATCTTGGGTAGTTGAGGAATGGAACGGTCATGAATCAAATCACCTATGTTCATCATGTCAAGTAACTTAGGGTTTTGCAATGATTTTGAAAACAAACCTTGCATAGCTCCTCATTTGATTCTCTCAGATCGTTCAGTGTGTACATGTCCTCACCAAGGCATTATATTGCCTTTATTCATCCTACTTCTAATGATAGTTTATGTGGAGCTCTAGGTAGGGTGCGAATGATAAGGCATGCTTGCATTCATGTATTGCAAAGTCAAGGACCGGATCTAAGAAGAAAAGCAATTCGTACAATCAGATCAAGATGTGCACGTATGAATGTGGTGGATATTGTAATGTGGCCACTAGCCCTAGAATGGGTGCTGGTTATTGCCCTATTTGATGAATGAGATGAATGACTCCATTGCATGACTCTCTCTCTCTCATATTTATATGAAAAGTCTGAGGAGAACATGGCTATCCTCTTTTTAGTGTACCTTCATGTGCCCACATTTTTTCTCTTTTCTTTCCTCCTTTTTTTATAACCACAGGGACCTACATGTGTCCCCATTTTTGTTAGATAGCCATGCCTCTTTAACAAAATACTTGAGTAGAGAGAAATCAATGCATATGATGGAGCATTTACGTAAGTGAGTAGATTAATGATACAATGCTAACTTCCAGAGTAGAAGCATAGCAAGGGGGAAATGGTGGTGTGCACATAAATCTTGATCATGAAAACATGAAAAGAATTCTCATAAGGGTCACAAAGTTTGACAAAGCTCATTGTAATAACAAGCAACAAATGAGTGCAGGCTTTTCAACTAAAAACATCATATAGATTTGGTAGGACTATGACATATCAAAGAGGAGCTTTGCAAAGGGTTTTTAAGGTTTTTCAAATAAAATTCCCAAGCACTTAAGCAATTAGAGAGAAGATCATATCATCAAACCATATCACAAACACAACCCACTTAGATGAGAATGAGTTCTCTAATGACATTTTTCATAAGCATCAAGATAATGAGTAAGAAATAAAACATATGCAAGCCAATCACAGGAGTCATGTTGAGAAAGTGGAGCACCATTGTTTGAGTTTGATTCACTGGATAAGAATTGAAGATCATTCAAACTCATAGGTAGAGAGAGTGAGATGAAGGGTGCACATACCATCACTCTTGAAGGATATGGGGAACAAGGAATACTAGTGATGAATTGGCTGACCCGTGGGGTAGCCAGCTCACTCTAGTTTACCTTGCCCTTGTCATGAAGGCGTAGTCGATGTCGTGCAACCTTTGTGTGGGAGTTCTCAAGTGGATATGTCGATGATGAGATCGAGAGGACTCCCCCACACTTGTTCTTGTACCTGGTGTTTGTTGACGCTCCTTAGCCTCACCACTAAGATGGTACAAACGGCAACGGTGACAGAAATGCTTGTTGGCGCCTACAAGCGTCACCGCTGGGTTCACACCTCTAGTAATGGGACCATGGGACGTCGGGGGTAAAACACACGATCACAGAAAGGTCCGCAAGCACACAGATTACCGTTGTAGCACTTCACCTGGTGGTATTCGGGTTGTCAATTTATATTTTCCCAAGGGAGGCACGACGGCTAAGATGATCGAGTAAACGGTGGAGAAAGACCAAGGCTTTGTAAAGAGATATAGCGGGGGATAACGAATAAAGATATTCAGGGATAACTTGACACACGCTAGGAGATCTAGATAAAAGACTAGAGAGGATAGCAAGCTGGGAGGACAAGGAGATGAGAAAGGATCCTAACACAATCTATCTATTCTTGTCAACTCTAGGCAAAGGGCTAAAGCAAAGGATAACCAAGGTAAGCTAATTCAACAAGCTCTTCTAGTGTTGCAGGGGCATGCAAAGCCGCACCCTCTGACTGGGATGAGAAGGGAGGATGACGACACGCTGAATTCTACCGGCCCGAACTAACGTGGTGGACTACAGAACCCGTCCGGAGCTGTCACCTCCTTAGGGTACCACAACTATCCGTTGCACGGGACAGCAATCTAGGACTAAGGTAAGGTCTGAGCACCGAGCTCACAACGAACCTAAGAACCTTTCCCCAGGTACCATGAAGGAAGGTCTCTCTGTCCCGTGAAACACCGGAGCTCAAGCGAAGAACGAGCACAACACTATAGGGTTCAAGAGAGCTATGCTAACTAATACTAAACTAACTTTAGTCTAAACCAAGAATAAATCTTCTAGAGCAAAGTAAAAATTGAATGTAATTGACTCGAAAAGTAAGATAGAAAGGTAACTTGAATTGTACTTGAGTCTAAACAAAGAAAGTATACAAGAGCAATACCGGAACTTTGAAGAAGACTCCTCTGGAACCCCGAGACTTGCTCGACTCAACTCTAACTCCCAAGCTACACTAATCGTACTCTAAGTGAACTAAAGAGTGGAAATGAGATGCTCCTGTGCGGTGTGTGTGATCCAGTGGGTGTGCGGCTCCTTTTATAGGTAAGTGAGGTTGGTTGAGTGCGTGAGCCCATTTTAATAGGTGTGGCCGACCCTATGATCCACCGCCTCTTGACTTGGACGCTCCTGATCCTTGCTCCTGAGGCGGTTGAGGTTCGGTTCCTTGTATCGGTTTTGGTCGGTATGGCGGCTGGGAGGTGCGGCCATCCCTCTAGGTGTGGCCGACCCACCTCTAAGCTGTGGGATGAACCGCCTCCGCTTGGTGACGCTCAGGATGCTCTTGGAATGACGGTTGTGGTGATTGATCGGCCGGAGAGGTGGAACCATTGATCCAAGTGATCATAACTTCATCCATTCGATCAAACCGACATTTCATTGGTAAATCTCGTTCATCCAAGTTGTGCACACGGGGAAGGAAGTGTTCGGGACCAAGGACGTGGCACGGGTAGGGCCGGCCGCACCTACTGGGTCGGCCGTGCCTGGCTCGTGTGGCACATTGGCCCCATTTGTCCCCTAAATGTGTACTTGCCCATAAAAATTGCAACACAACTCATGGAACTTTATTAGTATCAAAAATGTGCATGAAACTTGTTGTATACTCCTCTCGAACCCGAGGTTTTGACAGTCGTATCTTTGTTGTGAGGACCGTCAACAAACTCCCCCAAGCTAAATATTTGCTCGTCCTCTAGCAAAGCCTAGACTTGGCCTCGGTGGATCAGGGGTTGCAAGATGTTATCACTTGGCAAGTACCTGCGCACAAACTCCATGCTCTTCTTGCAAATTTGAAAAGGTTGGTACGAGAGAAACTTAGCCTTACTTTACCTGTGGGGCTTTTAGCTTTTCACCTTGCCTTCAGAGGTTGAAAAGTAGAATAAATTTTGACTTTGCATCTCTCACTCTCCTCCTTTTCTGGATCATATCTCGAAGTTTTTTTTGAAAATTTTGCAAAGAAATACAAGGTTCCTCGTATGGTTCCCTCAATCAC
This sequence comes from Cenchrus americanus, assembly GCA_947561735.1. Lineage (NCBI taxonomy): Eukaryota > Viridiplantae > Streptophyta > Magnoliopsida > Poales > Poaceae > Cenchrus > Cenchrus americanus. Next base: position 82,383,074 of record OX387240.1, read on the forward strand.
TCAAGTGGTATTTGTTACCTCACCAAAGGCTTTAAATGAGCCTCAACTTCCTACTTCTATGGCTTGTATGTGGAGCTTTGGGTAGGATAAGTATGAGGCTCACTTGTGCCACATGATGTTGTTGAGCCGAAGAACGGATCCAAGAAGAAACTAGTCATGCAACTTTATCGAGATGTGCAAGTGTGTGGAATATTTTTGTGTTTTTCTAAACACTCCTTGCTTTGAGATTCTCCTCTTGTTTTTATTTTGGAGCGGGGTCATGCTCTCTTTTTCTTTTTTCTTATGCTCTTTGATTGGTGCACAATTTTTTTCCTATGCTTCTTGAGCATATATTTTTTCTATGACCCCTCTCTCTTTTTGCATGAATACAAGAAGAGAAATCTCTTTGAACTTTGGAGTATTTATTTTTGGTAGATGGAAGGCATGTTTTGCGTAACTCTCGATGTAGGAGTTAGCATGTATATGTGGGTGTACGTGATCTCGATCATGGAAGCATGAAAAGATTCTACCAAGGGTCACAACAATTTGACAAAACTCAATGGGTCACAAGCAAGCATATGTAGAAGGTTTTGAGCATTGATATCGACATATGGCTTTGCTAGGTAATATGACCATCGAGGAACTTGCTTTGTTTTATTTTCAAAAAGAAATCAATCGAGAATTTCACCATACTTTGAGATATAGCAGATTAGCATTGTCGCACCATATCATACTAGTCAACAACCTAGAATTGGTCATAAGCATTTGCTTCCCACAAAGTTATATTTCAGGCTCTTGTTCTCAAAATATACCAACAAATTCAAGAAGGCATAGAGCACAAAGATATGCACTAGATTCTTCCAAAGTTTTAACTTAGCAACCATTCATCATTTCCAAAGTGAGGGTATAGACAAGATTACAAGCACATGGTTGAAGCAAACATTTCTTTTATTCTAAAGAGATAAACAAGATGTAAAAGAGTAGTTTGGATGGACATACCTTCCTTGATTGAACAATGGGGTCTCTCCCAAGCTAAATTTTGGCTCTCTGGTTGGCTTGTCTTTATTTTGGTGATGGGACGAGCACCTGGATGCTTGTAGTGGTTGTCTTGATGGATTTGTGAAAAATCATAGGTACGACCGTATCACTTGGTAAGGACGGCCCTACTAAATTTTTCCTAGGCACTCGTGTTCCCTCATGTAAACATCTTGCACAACAATTTTGTCGAGGGGAGGTACGGCCGTACCACTAGGTTCGGCTGTATCACCAAAAATATCCAAAACTGCTCTTCTATGTCTTGTTTACTTACCAAATGCATTGATGAAAACAAATTTGAAATGTAAACATGATTGATGCACGAAATAAAATGATTCAAAGGTAGATATGAGATAATTACCGGTTTACCTCTCGGTGAGGGCTCGTCGTTTAGAGTTCGTGAGCGGGACTCCTCCAGTTGCTCAATTAATCTTAGGCTCGTCCGGTCCCGGAGTGGAGGACTAGAATGATGCTCTCCTTACTCGCCACACCTTCTTTGTTCTCTTCGGTGGCGATGAAGTCGGTGAGGCTTTAGCGGGGGTATTTTTGATCTCCATCTTCTTGTCCCCCTTAGCTTTGTTGATTGACCTCAACTTCTTGGGTTGGTGGCACCCATTGGATACTTTGTCTTGTTCCCAATGTTTCCTCATTGTTGTAATGAGGCTATCCACCTTGGGCTTGGTCGGGGCTGCCTTTTCTTTCTTATGTTGGGGCCGTGGCTCCCTACACCTTATAGCTTCCTCATCTTGCATGAGGCATTGCTCTTCATTTGCTTGGAATTTGAATGTCATGTTCCTTCACCCTATGCAGAATCAGATCTTCCCGGCTCCGACATCAATCCTTGCATTGACATCTCTTAGGAATGGTCGCCCGAGAATGAGCGGAATTTCTTCTTGTGTGTCGAGGACCACGAAATCCGCAAAGACATACGAGCCTCTGACATTCACCAAGAGACTTTCTACTATGCCTTCTGGATATTTGATCGATGAATCGACAAGTTGGATTGTCATCGTTGTCAGAGAGATAGCCGGATATCCTAACTCTTCAAACATGGCTTTGCGCATGAGGTTGACACTCGCTCCAAGGTCACAAAGAGCATTCTTGATCTCTTGATAGTAGATTGTGCATGTGATGCCCGGATATCCATTGTCTTTCTTGTGCAAGATGGGTGATTCATCCCATGGGTCTTGGATTTGATGTATAAGATTCCCTACATGGTTAGGTGCATATGTCCTCCTGATGGCTTACCCCATCTGGTGGATATGGCACTAACATGCTCTCGGGTAGGCTTGGGTTGCCCCGAAATTCCACCCGACTCGAAAAAGGCAAAGAAGCAGCAAGCTGAGCTAGTTGAGTTTCGATCATTTTATTAAAGCTAAGCTGATTCTTCATGGCAGAGGTAAAAGATTATATGGTGGAATTAAGGTTTTCAAGAACTTTCTCATTGGTGGCTAGCTTCTTGTTTAAAGTTTCATTAATTCTAGCTTGACTGAAGACAAGATCTTTAATGGAAGGCTGATTATTGAAAGAGTTAGAATAGTTACCTCCATTTTGATTGTAGAACGAGAAGTTGGGCCTCGAGTTCCACCCTTGATTATTGTAGTTGTTGTTGCGGAACCCGTTGTTGTTGCCATTGTTGATGAAGCTGGCTTCTTCCCTTGTTTCGAGGCAATCATTACTCGAATGACCCACATTACCGCACACCTCGCACGTCATGTGTGCATCCATGATCTTGGCGGTTTCCATGTTGGTCAATGCCTCCAATTTCTTCATGAGGAGGTCTACCTTAGCGGCGATCATGTCGATTCCATCGACTTGGTGTACACCGCGGGTACGGGGTTGGAGACGATCTCCATCCCAACCTTGATTTGCCACCATCTTCTCAATTAATTCCTTAGTGGCTGGTACTTGTAGCGAGAAGGAGGCTCCTCCTGTAGCTGCATCTAGGTGCTCACGGGCTGTATGCTTGAGCCCATTATAGAAGGTCTGAATTAAGAACCACCCTTGCATGCCATGGTGTGGGCACGCGGTGATGTACTCCTCGAAGCGTTCGCATGCTTTCGGGATACTCTCATCATTCTGCTGCTAGAAACCCGAAATTCTTACGTGGAGGGCATTGGTTTTGCCCATCGGGAAGAACTTTGCGAGAAATGCCTTTGAACACTTATCCCATGTGTTTATGGCTTCTCGCTCCGCATAAAACCATTGCTTCGCCTTCCCGAGCAATGAGAACGGGAATAGGCGAAGACGGATGGCATCATCGGTAACTCCACGGATAGTGAAAGTCCTACACACCTCCAAAAAGTGCTGGAGATGTGCATTGGCATCTTCATTTGGCTTGCCGGAGAACGGATTTGCTTGCACCATGTTGATCAATGCCAGCTTAAGTTCAAAGTTTCCGTCTCCCACCGTTGTGGTTGGTCCGGTTGGGACATTGGTGTTGGATGGAGTGGAAAACTCGCGGATCGTCCTCTCGGCCATTGGTGTTGACGAGGTGCTGTCTACGGGATCGACGGTGTTTGTCTCTTGAGTCAAGAGAAACTTCTGACGGATGATGACATGGGGTCGCACTCTCCTCACAAGTGACTCCGGATTGTCGTTAAAGTTGGACGGTAAGTCGAAACCGGTCATGCACTACTCTGCATACACGAGAGTAGAGCAAGGGTAAACCCGCTTAAAATAACAATTCACCGAACCGTGATGATTCTACCACTGTGTCTAAACGATATCTTATGCCCATTGCCTCCCCGGCAACACCACCAGAAATGCTTGTTGACGTTCCTCAGCCTCACCACTAAGATGTTACAAATGGCAACGGTGACAGAAATGCTTGTTGGCTCCTACAAGTGTCACTGCCGCGTTCACACCTCTAGTAATGGGACCAGGGGACGTCGGGGGTAAAACACATGATCACAGAAAGGTTCGCAAGTGCATGGATTACCGTTGTAGCACTTCACCCGGTGGTATTCGATTTGTCGATTTATATTTTCCCAAGGGAGGCACGATGGCTAAGATGATCGAGTAAACAATGGAGAAAGACCAAGGTTTGGTAAAGAGCTATAGTGGGGGATAACGAATAAAGATATTCAGGGACAACTTGACACACGCTAGGAGATCTAGATAAAAGACTAGAGAGGTTAGCGAGCTGGGAGGACAACAAGACAAGAAAGGATCCTAACACAATTTATCTATTCTTGTCAACTCTAAGCAAAGGGCTAAAGCAAAGGATAACCAAGGTAAGCTAACTCAACAAGCTCTTCTAGTGTTGCAGGGGCATGCAAAGCCGCACCCTCAGACTGTGATGAGAAGGGAGGATGACGACGCGCTGAATCCTACCGGCCCGAACTAACGTGGTGGACTACAAAGCCCGTCCGGAGCTGTCACCTCCTTAGGGTACCACAACTATTCCGTTGTGCGGGACACTAATCTAAGACTAAGGTAACCTCTGAGCACCGAGCTCACAACAAACCTAAGAACCTTTCCCCGGGTACCACGAAAGAAGGTCTCTCTCTCTGGTGAAACACCGGAGGTCAAGCGAAGAACGACCACAACACTATAGAGTTCAAGAGAGCTATGCTAACCAAGACTAAACTAACTTTAGTCTAAACCAAGAATAAAGCTTCTAGAGCAAAGTAAAAGCTGAATGTACTTGTCTCAAAAAGTAAGATAAAAAAGATAACTTGAATTGTACTTGAGTCTAAACAAAGAAAGGATACAAGAGCAATACCAGAACTCTGAAGAAGACTCCTCCGGAACCCCGAGACTTGCTCGACTCGACTCTAACTCCCAAGCTACACTAATCCTACTCTAAGTGAACTAAAGAGTGGAAATGCGATGCTCTTGCGCGGTGTGTGTGATCCAGCGGGTGTGAGGCTCCTTTTATAGGTAAGTGAGGTCGGTTGAGGGCGTGGGCCCATTTTCATAGGTGTGACCGGATGGGGAGGTGCGGCCGGCCCTATGATACACTGCCTCTTGACTTGGACGCTCCTGATCTTTGCTCCTGAGACGATTGAGGGTCGGTTCCTTGCGTCGGCTTTGGTCGGTATGACGGTTGAAAGGTGCAGCCGGCCCACCTCTTAGCTGTGGGATGAACTGCCCTCACTTGGTGACGCTCAGGATGCTCTTGGAATGACGGTTGTGGTGGTTGATTGGCCAGAGAGGTGGACCCATTGATCCAAGTGATCACAACTTCATCCATTCGATCAAACCAACATTTCATTGGTAAATGTCATTCATCCAAGTTGTGCATACGGGGAAGGAAGTGTTCGGGACCGAGGACGTGGCACGGGGCAGGGCCGGCCGCACCTGCAGGGCCGCCCGTGCCTAGCTCGTGTGGCACGACTCCATTTCTCCCCTAAATGTGTACCTACCCATAAAAATTGCAACACAACTCATGGAACTTAATTAGTATCCAAAATGTGCATGAAACTTGTTGTATACTCCTCTCAAACCCGAGGTTTTGACGGTCGGATCTTTGTTGTAAGGACTGTCAACAATGTTGTTCTTCAAGCAAAAGTGGGAACAAAAGATGGACTCTATTGGTTCGAGAACCATAGAGCCTTTATTTGAAAGCAAATATTTTTGTTTTTTTTCTCGTCACCATGTCATTTGCTCGAACAAGGTTAGATCAATATTGCACTCCATAAACAAAAGGGGAATATACTTACCTTGGACACTTGAGAGGTCACAGGTTCCTCCTTTGCATGTTGTGCAACATGAGTCTGACACCTTAACTTACCTTCCCAACTGTATATAGCTCAATGACTTACCCATTTGGATTTGACAGTTCCCTGCAAGGGTTAGTCCACATATATGCAACCAAGATCTTGTGAGAGCATAACTCTAAGGTTCATCAATCAAAACTCGACACCATGTCTTGTTTTTATTGAAGAAGACAGTTTTAACCTAAGCACCATGCTTAATTTAAAATAGCCTATGAATGTGTGTCGACATAAACACTCAAACCAGAGTATACAAACAAAGATAAAGGAATCATGCAAGCGTGATCAAGCTATTTTCAAAAGGGCATAAGCATGAGCATATGACGGTGAACATGGAGCAACCTCCTGGAAGGGCTTTGTTTAAGGTCAAAAGGAGGACTTACCTAGCTAGTTGGGCAAGATGCAAGAGCTTACATCATCTCCAAACCAGGATAAGATTTCGCATGAGTAGAAACTTTACTCAGGATGCTCACATACCTCCCCCACACTTGAAGTTTGCATTGCTAGGCAACAAAACTCAAGTGTGTGGAGATCAAACTTCCCTTGTAAACGTTCCCTCACCAAATTCTTACCACAATGTTGTAGTTAATGTAGCTCACATGTTCTTAGGCATCACCTATCCACCGTTCTTTTCAATCTTCACCTGAAAGGTTAGTGACCAGAATACCCAAAGGACAACTTTATCTTAAAAACATGTTCTTGATTTTATTTGAAAAGGGAAAATAAATCCTAAGCTAATCTAGGGATATCTCCTGGTAGTGCTTGCAGCTATCATTGGTGGTGTCATTCCCGTCTCACTACCAATCTTGGATGTATCAGTGAAGCTTAGCTGCAAGGTTAGTGCTACAATGCACAAATGAAATCTGATATGCTTATGGTAAACATATGCATCCACAATCAACCTTCGGAATAGTTTGGAATAGAGGACCAGAAGGTGGTTGTAGCCCTCATGTGTGCTCAGTGCACTAGGCATGGCTGACTCTGGAGAGGAATTATGCGAGCATAGTCCATAAGATATATCAAGGATGAATCTACCATGCTCGTCAATGGAACCCTTTCCTATGAATTCCAGAGTCGTCGGTGTCTCAAAACATTCCATGGCCCATGAGTTCTCTGTCTCAAGAGATTTATCACGAAAGCTCAATATCATCTCTCGATCATGATCGAAAGCAACGTCATACAGGCTAGTGGGAAGAGGCTCAAACTCAATTGAGAGGGATGATGATCATTCACCTTCACGGAGGTGAAGAGAATCCCTCGAGTCGTTCCCTTGAGGAGTAGAGAAGTCTACAACCACAATGAGAACAGGCTCGGATGATGCGAACAAATATACATGCATCATCTTCTCGAGCAGGTCTTGCTTGGAAAGAGGCTTCGCCAGTAGTGGCGGAAGTGGATTTCCTAAGCTTATGATCTAAGCTCCCTCAAGACATATAGAAGAATTTTTTCACCAGGGAGCCTAGGAGGAGATCAAGATCGAGGACATCAAAGATGTGAATGTCTAAGCTAGTCTCAAACCCGTCTATGATGAGCGGCATGACCCTTGCTGTGACAGAACCACCCAAATTAATTATGTATTATCGCATAAACCATTCCTCTTGGTCATTACGTGATAACACAGAGTTAACCTGTTGTTTCTGCCGGGTCAATCCCGGTCAATCATGAGTAACCCGGATCACAACATTCATACACAAAACTCACACGAAGGCGAGTCCAGAGATTACATCATCATAAATTATATTACATCGATTCCCTTAAGGGTTATTTTATTACAAACCGAGTTCATTGCATAAAAGTAAGTAGTTCAGAGTTTTATTACACACAATGGAAATAAAATACTACGCGTCATAGGTAACATCCAAGAAGGCCATCCGAGATGTCACTAAGCACTGTCCTCCTCCCACTCGATCTCCCAATCGAGTGGGAACGATCCAGGGCACGGAAACCTATCATTCACATTACCTGAAAACATAAACAATAGCAATGTTGAGTATACTAATACTCAACAAGGCTTATTCGACGGTGATATTATTCACCAAACTCCTAGACAAGATAGGCTTTATGGCTAGTGGTTTATTTTGCTGAAAAGCAACAAAGAGTAGGTCCTTACTTTCAAAATTTAGCTCACAATTCTAGTTGTTTAATCATTACTAGATTGGAAGCTACTGCAAGCAAAGTTGATCAATACAATTAAGTAATATCCAAATTAATTCTCAAGTTCATCATAAAGGGAAATGAACTATATGGTTAAGCAGTCTCGGATAAAGGTGAGAGGCTGACGATCGATCGATCATTAACCTTGCAAGGTGGACCTAAACACACGGGAGATGCACACCCCAAAATGACAAAGAAATCAAGGGGGTGGGGCATACACCAACCAGGCAGTTCCCAACATTCCTCGGTTCAGGAGCAAAGCCCAGAGTCTTGATACAAGGCGGGAAGGTCACGGACTCCGCCACCCAACCAAGCACATGTACAGCGTGGCCTAGAACATGGGGGCCCTCCCCAAGAGTAGTGGTCCAAGCTCCCTAGCCGATTTCCGAAGGTACTAAGCTTATCGGTCTCATTCCCGACGAATGTTTAGTACGTTCAAAAGCTTAACCAGTGACACCCACTGACCGGAGCCGATCCCAAGCTCTTACCACATGAACATATCATATTAAATGTCAAGAATTCACTATAAGAACCTATAGCTCGCGAGTGAAGGATTCCACTCGACTTTTACCGGGTCTGTAGAGCATGGCAACTATCGTCCTATCATACTAGTAAGAGAGCATGGGAACCTAGGATTATGCAACTAGGGTTTCAATTCAACTCCTGAACGTAAATGCACAAGCATCCATATATATAGTTGCATAAGTTAGAAAATGGGAAAAATGCTTCGATGCTTGCCTTCACTAGCACAGTCAGTGGTGAAATCCTCCGAACTTTGGTCTGGGCCTTGTTGCACTTCCACTGCGTTCACTTCTGCGTTAGCAAGGTCCTCGTCAGCTTCCGGCACTAGTTCGTAGTTTCCGTCCGGGAGCTCTACATGATATGCATATGCATGAGATTGGTGTGCTCAAAATAAGATACATTCATTTCTGAAATTAGTGACAACGCTAGGGTGTTTTGATGGCCCACAATGACCATGAGGGTTAACACATTCAGTATACACTTCCAAAATTATCGATGAGTTGAAGCTTATTAAATTTCTTTCCTCGATAGTGACTGTGTACATATTTATTACCATTAAATTAACTCTACTTCACCAAGGACACGCTGCTGCCTCGGGATTCAATTTAGTGAAATTCAATCATTTAAACTTGCATTGCATGAAAGTAATGGTGAGTTTTCCATTTATTCCATTTGTTGAGTGTGAATTACTTCCGAAAGTTTATTTCAACGAATACAAACATAAACTGAACAAAATACACCTCAGCCCTGAACTTGATACAGGGAGCAAGCCACTGCCCAAAAACCATGTTATAGCATCAACTAAAATTAGCTTGGACAATCACACAAAACCATGCCTAACATATGAAGAATAAATCACACATAAATAAATGTACATTCTTATGAACTAAAACTTCACATAGGGCTAAAAGACAACATAAAAACAAGAGATATGCACTTACTCAGCAAACAAACTTAAAGGAGCTATACTCATGAATAAAACCCTAATAAACCATGGAAATTTATTTGGCTAAGCAAAACATGTCAAAAACATGCATACTGTTTAACAGGGGTACATAAACATGAAACAGAGCTGTGGCCAAAAGATTAACATTAATTGACCAACAGATTAATTTATAAAATTCGAACATAGACTCTAGCATACATGAAAAACAATTCATAAGTAAAGCTACACATGATAACTAAGTGCCATCTTTCTACCGAGAGCTAATACAAGTCAAAAGTAGCAACATATCCAAAATTCACTTGCATATCATTTATAGAATTTGAATTATTTCAAATCTAGCAAAACTTATCAATTTGAATTAGTGTAAAAACTACTCAAAAATTTGAAAATTCCCTTTGTATAAAAGTTGCTCCTGGTCATGATGAGCACAACAAAATTAAGTTTGCATTTTTAGCATTTTTGTGTGATTTATGGTGGATTTTACAAGATCACAGGATTCAAACCTAGATCTAAAAATCCCTTTTACAAAACGACCCTTGCGATCTCATAGCTAGGCACATCGGGGACGACCATAGGGGTCCCCTAAAAAACTGGCGGAAACTCCATTTTCTTTCGCAAATAAAGAAACACAAACGACCCCACAGCCATAAAACACGCCCGAGACGATCACAGCCCAGCGGCAGGGGCCCACGGACCTGGCGGCCCCAACGGCCCACCATAACAGTCAGCCTCAGCCCCCCCTTGGGCGAAACTGCCTTTCGCTCGAGGGATACAACACCACACTAATAGAACTCTGCCTCGCTCGAGGGCTGGACGCCCCCTCGGGCGAGACTCCGCCTCGCTCGAGGGCTGGATGCCCCCTCGGGCGAGACTCCGCCTCACTCGAGGCTCTCATGGGCTCGCCGCTCCCCACCTGCTTCCCCGACCGAAGCATTTAATGTTCTGACACATGCAGGTGCCCAAGTCGAAGACGAATCCGCGCCACGCCGCCCCTCTGATAAGCTTGGGAATCATATCTCGACGCTGTTCCACCAACCCTCCCAGTGAGGCCACCCCCCACCACTGTACGACACTTTGCGGTAAGGCCAGTGTTAGCTCCGTGACACTGTGCTACCCACACTTGTACGACTCACGCACCGCACCCTCTAAAGAGGATGGCGGAACCCTCAAAAAGGGGATGGACGCCCGACTCGCGCCCGCCCAGGACGACGCCGTGACGTCGGACCAGTGAGGCGCGTCCCCTCCGTCACCATCATCCCTTTGCAGCCATCCCCGCTACCACGACACCATCCCGGGCACTGCAGTGCCATCCCCGACGCTGTGGGAGTACGGGACGACAAGACGCCGCCACACCTGCTGCTGTGCACCTTATGGCCTCCCGTCAACCGCACCTTCGAGTCAGCATACAGATGACGACCAGGGAAGAAGCTCCCACACCACCACCCTTGAAGCCGCTCCTGGATGGATACAGAGCACGCCACGATGCTTCGCCAGAAGCAAGATTCGCGAGGACGGTCGTCAGCTCTACAACACTGTGCACCATGCCACTACACGTAATTAGAACAATGTGGCACGATTGTAAGCCGCCTCCCCTTGGCCTATAAAAGGAGGAGGCAGTCCCTCGGCCACAGGGGGACAACGGCGAACACACTTACACGCTCACCGCCTTCACCATGATATTGGCACTTTGCCTCAATCGAACCTCAGGGACCTGGAGGTCTCTCCTCCTCTCCCGCCTCGCTTGTAGCTCCCCTCTGCAAGCATCGTGGTGCAACGCAATACAGAGCCTCGAGCACACCTCTGCTGGATGTACGGCCCCGGCCGGAACCAGGATAAACCTTGTGTCACCTAGTTGCTTAGCACCAGCCATCGAGAGATAGGTCTCAGCGCGCCAGGTAGGGGGCAGTGCGCTGAAGATCAGCTTTCCACCAGCCGTCTCGATGGTGATCCGCACCGAGCATAGGTCCCAGAGGTACTCCATGGGCAGCTCGGACCCCTTCCCAGCCAGATTCAAAATCCGTTTTGGGAGCCTGAACTTCCAGGCCACAGGGAATGACTATCTCATGCGCATCACCAACCGTGACGGGCTCCACCCGTGGCTGTCGACCGGGCCGGGACCGGTTCCCGCTACACCTGCTGCTGATGCCCTAGTGCCCGCACCAGCGGACGACGCGGGCCCTTCAGCACCTCGACGCCGGCGGCGCTCCGGCCAACGTTCGCGCCGTGCGCCCCGATGGAACAACGCCGGGCCGTGCACGCTGCGGCACAACGCGACGCACACCGCCGGTGGCACGACGGTGATGCCCACGGGGAGGGCGAGGCTTCGGGCCACGATTCCCCCCACGGGATGCGCAATGCCACGGCGACTTACAATTCGTCCGCTAGCACCGACGTGGCGGCGTATGAGGATCTCCCCGGGCCACCACCTGGCCGGCGGCCCGAAACCTCATCGCCACCACCAACGACGAATTGTACCACGGCTCCGCCAGTGAGCTTCCCCTGCGACCTCGCACAGGCACACAGAGAGGGACTTCTCGGGTGTACTAGACCCGGTGATGTTCTAGCGGTTCCTCGACGCCGCGGACTACTGGTTCGGCTACTCCGACACCTCCAGCGCCGGTAGCTACGATCCCACGCGGGAGTGCTTCATGGTCGCCATCGGCGTCGCGGTGGACAACACAAGCGCTACGGGGGCCGGCGAGGGGAAAATCCCCGGGACCCAGGGACGAGCGTGCCCCAGAACCCAGGGCCGAACGTGCCCCCACCTCGCCGGTGGGAGGCACGGACACCGACGCACAGCTGGCTCAAGCGTGCGAGCTCGAGGCAAAGCTCGCTGAGGAATACCGTGTGGTACGACTACTGCACGCCACCATCGCTGGAGAAGCCTCCGCACGCGGCGAACGCATGCGTGAGCTGGGCAAACAGGCCCGCGAGCGCATCAACACCGACTTCAACGTCGACGACCCGAACACGCCACCACGCGCGAGCCAGAGGTTAATTGCGGCTGCAACGCTGCTCTGGGCCATGCCCGCACCTTCAACGCCAGAGGCGCGAAACCTACACCGCGAGGCGTAGGCACTCATCGAGCAGGCGGCTGTGCAACAGGCTGAAAGCTCAGCGTCCTGCATTCGCTAGCAGGATAGCGCGCGGGACGACGATGGCGCGCAAGGCCCGGAAGCATTTGTTCATGCAGGCAGCGCGGCGGGGCAGCCGACCAACCAGGGTCGAACGCCGGTCAGGGAGCGAATCCTTGATTTGCGCGGACAGGCCCAGGACGGCGATGCCTGCAACATCATCAACGCTCGCCGAGCGGGCAACACGGACACATGGGCGGTGGTGGCCTACCACCCACGGCGGGGCGAGCACTACAATAGTCACGAGGATCGCTCGCCGACGCCGGAGCCCCCAGGAACCCGTGTGTTCAGCCGGGAGATCCACACGGCAAGCTTCCCTCAACGCTTCCACCAGCCCACGTCGATCGAGAAGTACACGGGGGAGACGTACCCTCAGGTGTGGCTCGACGATTACCGTCTGTCATGCCAGCGGGGCGCCACCACCACCGACGAGGTCATCATCCTCAACCCACTGCTGCATCTTGCGGACTTGGCGCGGACGTGGCTCGAGCACCTGCCAGCTAGTCAGATCCACAACTGGGATGACTTGGTTCACACTTTCGTGGGGAACTTCTAGGGCACATACGTGCGCCCCGGGAACTCCAGGGACCTGCAGGTGTGCACCCAGAAGCCCCGCGAGTCGCTTCGGGACTTCATACGGCGCTTCTCCAAGCGCTGTACTTGGGCAGTCTGAGATCGTGCATGCCTTCCTTGAGGGCACGACCTGCTGGGAGCTTGTGCGCGAGCTTGGGCAGAGCCCGTCGGTCCACTCCGACAAGTTGTTCGACATCGCCACTAGCTTTGCTTCCGGCGAGGAGGCGGTGGAAGCCATCTTCGACGGCAAGAAGGGCAAGCGCGTGGACGACGCGCCCGCGGAGGGCAGCAAGTCCAAGGAGCCCCAGCAGAAACACAAGCGGGGAAAAAAGGGCAAGAATCCGTGCCGCGAGCCGCGCGCGTAGGGACGCGACGACAATGGGGAAGAGGCCCTCGCAGTTGACCCAGCTCGAAAGGGCCCTCGAGCGGCCCCTCGAGGCCCCGGCGTGTTCGACGACATGCTGAAGAAGTTGTGCCCATACCACAAGACACCGGTCAACCACACCCTCGAGCAGTGCGACATGCTCAAGAAGTACTACAGCCGCGCTGCCGCGAAGGATGCCGAGGCTAAAAAGTACGGTGGTGACGGAGACGCCGGTGGCTTCCCGGCGGTGGAAAACGTCTTCCTCATCTTCATGGGACCAACTATGGACATGTCCAACAGCCAGCGCAAGCGGGAGCAGCACGACGTCCTCGCTGCGGAGAAGGCTCCCCCTTCTTCCTTAACTGGTCGAGGGACGCCATCACATTCAGCCGCGAGGATCACCCGAATCGCACCCCCAATCCAGGCTAGTACTCGCTGGTCGTCGACACGGTCATCGGCAATGCACGGTTCTCCAAGGTGCTGATGGGCGGAGGCAGCAGCCTCAACATCCTCTACGCGCACACCCTGTGGCTGATGGGGATCAGGTTGGACCAGCTGCAGCCAGCACGACGCCGTTCCATGGCGTCGCGCCGGGCAAGCGCGTCCAGCCCCTCGTGCAAATTGACTTGCCAGTTTGGTTCGGCACGCTGACCAATTTCCGCAAGGAAATGCTCACCTTCGAAGTGGTGGGGTTTAGGGGTTCTTATCACACCATCCTTGGGCGGCCATGTTACGCCAAGTTCATGGCGGTCCCAAACTACACGTACCTCAAGATGAAGATGCCGGGGCCAAACGGCGTCATCACCGTGGGCTCGTCGATCGAGCACGCATTCGACTGCGACGTCGAGTGCGTAGAGCACGCCGAGGCGTTAGCGCTGGATGAAGCGCTCGTCGCAAGCATGGAGAAGTTGGTCGACGAGGACCTCAACTCCACCACCAAGCATGCCGGCAGCTTCGAGGGTGCCGAGCAGACCAAGGAGGTGCCCCTCGACCCTGCTGCCCCCGAGGGCAAGGCGTTGAGGGTCAGTTCTACCCTCGACCCGAAATAGGAAGTGGTGCTCATCGACTTTCTCCGTGCCAACACTGACATCTTCGTGTGGAGCCCCTCGGATATGCCAGGCATCCCGAGGGAGGTCGCCGAGCACTTCCTTGATATCCCATCTCACTCCTGAGCCATGCAATAACGGCTGCGGCGCTTTGATGAAGAGCGATACCGGGTGATCGGAGTGGAGCTGTGGAAGCTCCTCGAGGCTGGATTCATCAAGGAAGTTTTCACCCTACGTGCTAGCTAATCGTGTACTAGTTAAGAAAAAGAATGGGAAGTGGCGGATGTGTGTAGATTACACTAGTTTGAATAAAGCATGTCCCAAAGTTCCTTTTCCTTTGCCATGAACCGATCAAATTGTTGACTCAACTGCAGGGTGTGAGCTTTTGTGTTTCCTTCATGCCTATTATGGGTACCACCAAATAAAGATGAAAGAGTCCGACCAGCTCACGACTTCCTTCATCATGTAGTTTGGGATGTTCTGCTACGTAACGATGCCATTTGGCTTCCGAAATGCGGGCGCTACATACCAGCGGTGTATGCAGCACATCTTCGGAGACCACATCGGGCGGACCGTTGAGGCTTACGTAGATGACATAGTCATAAAGACCAGGAAGGCGGACGACCTGGTTAGCGACCTGCGCATTGCGTTCGATTGCCTGCGAGCCAACGGGGTGAGGCTAAACCCCGAGAAGTGCATCTTCGGAGTGCCGCGAGGCATGTTGCTGGGCTACATCGTTTCCCAGCGGGGCATCGAGCCCAACCCTGAGAAGGTCGCGGCCCTCGATCGAATGGGCCCTATTCGAGACCTCAAGGGGGTCCAGAAGGTGTTGGGGTGCCTTGCCTCTTTGAGCCGCTTCATCTCGCGGCTCGATGTGAAGGGATTGCCCCTCTACCGACTCCTAAAGAAGCACGAGCGCTTCTCCTAGACCGTCGAGGCCCAAGAGGCGCTGGACAAACTTAAGGCAATGCTTGCCCACACGCTGATCCTAACGCCACCCCAGGGCGGCAAGCCTCTGTACCTCTACGTCGCCGCGACCACCCAGGTGGTCAGCGCCGTCATCGTTGTGGAACGTACGGAGGAGGGGCACGCCCTACCAGCCCAGAGGCCTGTCTACTACGTCAGTGAGGTGTTGTCCGAGACCAAGGCACGGTACCCACAGGTCCAAAAGCTGCTCTACGCGGTGGTGCTCGCACGGCGCAAGCTCTAGCACTACTTCGAGGCCCACCCGGTTACGGTTGTCTCCTCGTTCCCGTTGGGGGGAGATCATCCGTAACCCGGACGCGGCGGGCAGGATCACCAAGTGGTCTATGGAACTCATGGGAGAGACGCTGCCCTACATGCCACGCAAGGCAATTATGTCCCAGATCCTGGTGGATTCCGTCGCCGAGTGGACGGACATACAACTGCCACCGCTGCAAATCCCAGCCGAATGCTGGACCCTCTACTTCGACGGGTCAGTGATGAAAACAGGGGCGGGCGCGAGCCTGCTCTTCATCTCACCCCTCAGGGAACACATGAGGTACGCGGTACACCTACATTTCCCCACATCGAACAACATGTCGGAGTACGAGGCCCTTCTTTGCGGCCTCCGAATCGCCATCGAGACAGGCATCAAACGCCTCGACGCCAGGGGGACTCGCAACTCGTGATTGACCAAGTCATGAAGAATGTGAGTTGTCATGACGACAGGATGGAGGCCTACTGCGACGCCGCATGAGCCCTCGAGGACAAGTTATACGACATCAAGCTCAATCACGTTCCCCGCCGGTACAACGAGCAGGCGGACAAACTCGCCAAAACTACGTCGGGGAAAATCACCGTTCCCCCGAACGTTTCTACGCGGGACGTTGCGAAACCATCCGTCAACCTCGAACCAACACCCTCGAGTCAGGAGGAACCCTCGGGGGCTCCCTCGAATCCAGCGGGCGCGGAGCCTATGGATGAGGACCCCTCGAATGAGGCGTTTGTGCTCTCCTTGCTCGAGGGTTACGGTGCGGATGAAGGCGAGGCCATGGACACAGAGCCAGCCCCCCCGCGCGGAGGACTGGCGGACCAAGTACCTCGCCTGGATGGATCGAGGGGAGCTTCCCTCGGATCGGTCCGAGGCCAGGCACATCGCCAGGATGGCCAAATCGTTCACCCTCATCGACGGCGAGCTGTACAAGCATGCCGCGTCACGCATCTTGCAGCGGTGCATACCCATCGCTCAGGGGCGCGAGCTCCTCTGAGACATCCACACGGGCGTGTGTGGCCACCACGCGGCGCCGCGCACCCTCGTGGGCAACGCGTTCCACCAGGGCTTCTACTGGCCCACCGCGGTCGCCGACGCCAACGAGGTTGTGCGCACCTGCGAAGGGTGCCAATTCTACACCCACAAGACCAATCTCCAAGCGCACACCCTCCAGACGATTCCCATCACATGGCCTTTTGCCGTGTGGGGGCTGGACATTGTCAGGCCCCTGCGAAAGGCGCCCGGGGGCTACACCCATCTGCTGGTTACTATATACAAGTTTTCCAAATGGGTTGAGGTGCCCCCAATCACATACCTCTGGGCAGAAGAAGCCGTATCGTTTTTTACTGACATCATCCACCGGTTCGGGGTGCCCAACTCTATCATCACCGACAACAGGTCCTAGTTCACCGGCAGGAAGTTCCTGGAGTTCTGCGACAAGCACCACGTCCGCGTTGATTGGGCGGCTGTCACACATCCACAGACCAATGGTCAAGTGGAGCGGGCCAATGGCATGATCTTACAAGGCCTCAAGCCCAGGATTTTTGACAGGCTGAACAAGTCTGGCCGAAAATGACTCCAAGAGCTGCCGGCGGTCGTATGGAGCATCAGAACCACCCCTAGCAGGGCCACGAGATTCACCCTGTTCTTCCTGGTCTATAGCACAGAGGCTGTTCTCCCCCACGGACTTGGAGTACGGGTCGCCCAAGGTAAAGAGTTATGACGAGGGCTGAAGGGTCGATACGGCGAACCAGAGAGGGGGGGGGGAGTGAATGGGAGCCGATAAAAATTCTTCTCGAAGGAGATGGGGACTCCAACAAGACGAACACGGCTTCCAACACACGTCTCCGACTCACTACCCAAGTTGGCCAAGCCCACACAGCCACTGGAGTTCTACTGGACCAAGGAACCAACAAGCAACCCTCCGAGCCAAAACACACCAACACGCACAGTGGAAACTTGCACGACTTGCTGCCTGTGTTGTACTGGTCAGACCGATGGCCTGCGCCGGTCAGACCGGTGGACAGAGGGTCAGGCCGGTGGCTACAGCAGGCACACAACAAGTGTTCCAGAGAGCCTCAATGACTTCTCTAGACCCTGGAACAAAAACACTCCCAAAACACAACCTGCACGGAAGGAAAACCTGTTAACACCAAAAATTGGTACAGGAAGGAGGCTGATTTGTGGGCCTAACTTGGTAACAAATCCCGTTCAGTAGGAGAAGATTTCATCAAAGGATTCGGCAGAGATGCCTGCGGTCGGCAGTTTGTTTCCGTTCGGCAAAGGGACTGTTTGTGCTGGATTTGCGGGATCGCATGGTGACGTGGCCCGAACGAAAGGAGGGGATGAATGGATGGATAAGCATTCGCACTTGGGCATTAAATTAGGTATCAAATATTGTGCTCGTAGTCCACCAAGAGTCATGTTAGGGCAGGGTATAAATATGAACCCTGGATGTATGTAATTGTAATCGAACATTGTCATAACAAACCGGCTTTACGCCAAATTCTTGAGTCCTTTAGTCGTGTCGTCGAGTTCTTCGAGAGGGTTGATCGATCCGTCGACCTCCGTAAGTACCGGCAACCTTGTATCATGTCTAGTATCATGCGGTGGATTTAGATCGTGATGCAAGTAGTCTTGTTACCATGCTTAGTATCATGCGGTAGATTTAAGCTTGGTTCAAAAGGGTTTCTTGTTAGACCACGAGCCATGTGGTGGGCTAAGATCTAGCTTGGAGCTAGTTATCGGCTCTATTAGATTTGGCAAGATCTAATAGATTCATTAAGTTACCACGTGTTGCTTTGAGTTTTACTTTATGTTTAAATTCATGTAACACTCTTTTGCCCAATTTAGATTGGTTTGGATCGGCTTTACCTTGTTTGGTGATCCCTACGGTACATGTTCATATCTTTGGCTCAATACGGCATGTGGATCACGTGTTCTCTCGATAGCCGAAACCAAATCGCTCTAAGTTGTCGTGTGTTGTGGGTTCAAGCTTGTTAATCTTGTGTAAATCTTGACGTAACCGGGTGTCATGCGGTAGATGCAGGTTTTTGGGTTGTGTTAGAGCTAATCATCCGGTGGATTAGATCTCGATTTCAACCTGATAGATTTATCATCTTTGGCAATGTTTGTTCCTTCTCCACGGATCCCGATTCGGCTGTACAGCTGTATTCGGTTATGCTTCCATGAGTAAAACGTGCTTATAAGTTATGTTTTAAATAATGCATGCTTTTAGCTTCCATATTTAGGTTGTATCGTGCGGTGGATAGATCTTTTTGTGGTTGGTGGTGTGATTTCAAACAAGTTGTATCATGCGGTGGATTAACTTGTTTGGTTTCGTGATTGATGGGTTTTAAAGTACCTAGACATGTGGTAGACTATTGCTTTGGGCCAATGCATGCTTGTTCATTACATATTTGTAATCATGCTTTTTACTTTATTTATTTATACTATTATTTATCCTCGAGGATCAGTCATGATCTTGTGCACGAGCAACGTTATTTAAACAAAGATCAATCTTTTGTCATGTTCACGTCATCCATTCGGCTATTTTCTGTTTATG
This sequence comes from Cenchrus americanus, assembly GCA_947561735.1. NCBI lineage: Eukaryota > Viridiplantae > Streptophyta > Magnoliopsida > Poales > Poaceae > Cenchrus > Cenchrus americanus. The sequence goes on from OX387240.1 coordinate 82,402,347, forward strand.
TTCTAAAAGTTCCCGAAATGATCTTTAACTTGTTGACAGATAGCTTCTCATAGCTATATGTCATCTTACATGGCTTTTAGCTGCAAATATGGAACTGTCTGGTACCACCCGGCAAGTTCCAAGCTTTGGTATTTAATTGCTTTATCTTTTGTTAATTTCAGGAAAATTGACTAGCACGCTTTTGGAATCTGCTCGTGTGTTAAGGAAGCTTTGTTCGGCTTGCTGTGTGTTTGGCGCAGGGTGCGGATTTTGCGTCAACACACTTTTTGGCACGCCCGGTGGGACCTCTAGTTGGTGACGTCATGGACGTCACCATTGATGACTTGTCTCCAGAACAACAAGCGCAGCTAAAGGACGCCATTGACCAATTCCAGCAGAAGTGCCTGATGTCGTTCAACAAGAACAGAAGTGGTGTCCCATACCTTAAGTCCAACATGCCCAGGGTTCTGTTGCTGGGGGAACCTGATACCACATCTTTTCAAGAGAAACAAGAGGCTCTGAATGCTTTTCGGGAGGCCATACTGCTTTCCTGCAAATGTTCAAGCAGATGATGATCGACGTATTTGGTCCAGGCATGGAGAGGATGCTTGGTCGAGTATCCCCTTATTCATCTTCAGCAGAGGTTTGAGAGACTAGTTCTGCTCAGCCACCTCGAGAAACAGGAGCTCAGCCACCGCTGCAAAGCCAGCCCATCCAGCCTCCTCCACAAAGCACGAGAAGTCAGCCAATCCAACCTCCTCTACGAAGCATGGGGAGTCAGCCAGTCCAGCCGCCTCTACAAAACAATAGAGGTCAACCCGTTCAACAGCTGAACCCGTATTAGCCTACATATGGAGACCTGGCATTCGGTTCGTCTTGGATGCCGCCTAATTCCACTTACAAGATAGCTCCGGCCAGTAACAGGTTGCAGAATAATATGTATGGTGGGGGATATCATGAGGTCATGGATTATGGCGCTATCGACGCTCTCCCAAATCCTGGGTATGGTCCAGCTGCAGGGATGCAAGATGATGATATTCTGGTACAGAAAATGGCCGATCTGATGCAAAATCAATTCGGCCTTAAACCTAAAATGCAAGGACCAGCTTATACGCCTCCATTCCCAGAGTGGTACTACAGGGTGATCTTACCGCCAAGGGTAAAGCCTCATACGGAATTCACAAAGTTCTCTGGGCAGGATGATGCAAGCACTGTAGAGCATATTGCCCGATATTTAATGCAGCTTGGTGAAGCTTCAGCTGATAAGGCATTCAGGGTTAGATATTTCCCTCTGGCATTAACAAACTCAGCATTTCAATGGTTTACTTCTTGTCCTCCTCAGTCAATCGGCACATGGAAGGATCTGGAGCAAAAGTTCCATGCCCACTACTTTAGTGGTAGCACTGAGAAGAAGCTGATTGATCTGGCTACCTTAAAACAGAGGCACAATGAAACGCCTCTGGAATTCCTCAAAAGATTTAGAGAGGTCAAGGGCATGTGCTTCTCTTTGAGTTTGCCAGATGACCAATTGGCTGACATGGCCGTTGCAGCGATGTTGCCGGCTATTCGGGAGAAGCTGTTTGGTATGAAATTTGACAATTTGGGTCAGTTGTCCCAGAAGCTGTCATTGATGAGCAATCAAGCTTATGGGTTCAAGAAGGATTCTAGATTTGCTAAGCACCATGACAAAGCTGATATCTATAACCAGTTCCTCGAGAAGGCTGATCAAGTTGAGGAATTTGATGATGACGAGGAAGTGGCCGCTACTGAAATTATGTGGGGCAAGGAGCCTTTGACTGTGAACCAGTGGTGGATAAAGCAAACCAAGGGCACGTATGACTTTGATGTCACCAAAGCTGACAAATTCTTTGAGTTCTTGGTGAAGGAAGGCCGAATCAAGTTGCCTGAAGGGCATTCCATGCTTCGGCCCGATGGAGTTAAGGAGAAACGTTATTGTGGTTTTCATGACAGAAACTCTCACTCCATTAATGATTGCAGGGTCTTCAGGATGAGGATCCAAAAGGCTATCCAAGAAGGGCATTTGAAATTTGATAACAAGATGAAGCTGGATGGTCACCCTTTCCCTCAAAACATGGTTGGCTTTTCTGTCAACATGGTAACTGTCGAAGAAAAGGGGAAAGTGAAGGTCCTGACTTCGGCTAGAGCAAAACAGGATGGATCAGTAGATCCTACATGACAAGTGACGGTGGAGCAACTCCACAGAGAAGCTCCCCGCATCCTCAAGAGCCAGGTTGAAGCTGGGGAATCATCCAGGTCCAAGCCCAGGGTTACCACCCGCATTCTCCTTAACAAATGGCAGCGTCAGCAAGAAAAGGAACGCTACTAGAAGTAAAAATATGAAGAGGAGAGGCGCAGGTTTGAAGAAGAGGCGCGCAGAAGAGAACTAGAAGAGCACGCGCGGGAACAGGAACGTGCACATTGGGGGTGCACATTCTTTAGACACTGCTGGAACGAAGGCTTGAAGCTCCCCACATTGAGAAATTGCCCTGAGTGCAGTGACAAATATTCTGAATACAGGCAGGAAACTGTGAATCGCCGATCTGTCCATGAAAGAATTGGAAGGATGCATCCTAATGACGGTCGGCGTCTAAAAATAAACGAGGTCGTTGATCACCCAAGGAAAAGACAAGCTGACCAAAGGTGGTTTGATCAAGAAGAAGAGGAGTGCGAGTACATCTGGCAAGAAGGACAGTGGTGCCCGCCTAGCTTGAGGAAAAGCCAAAAGAGAAGGGTTCAACGCTTGAGGAACCGAGAATTGAAGCACGCGGGGATCCAAAAAAAGCAAGTGTGGCGCCCAAAACACAAGCCTGAAGGACCGGGTCGTTCGGCTCCAGCATGCATGGTATATTTTCTGTCGAATGAGTTCATGGCTCCCGCTAACCAAGTTGTGCAGGAGGAAGCATCTCCGGATGTCAATGAGGATGAGCAGCTTGGGGGATTGATGGCGCAACTGGTGTTGGATAAGCAGGCTACCTTCGACAAATCGGCCAGGAATCGACACATGAGGCCGTTGTACTTGAAAGGATATGTCAATGGCAAGCCATTGACCAAAATGTTTGTTGATGGTGGAGCTGAAGTCAACGTGATGCCATACACCACATTCAGGAAGGTTGGCATGGGCCTTGGAGACTTAACACCGACAAGCATCATTCTGAATGATTTTGCTGGAAATCCTCCAGATACCAAGGGCTGCGTGCACGTGGATCTGATGATTGGGTCCAAGACTTTGCTCATGACCTTCTTTGTCATTGAAGGCAAAGGAGCTTACAGCTTGCTGCTTGGACGGGATTGGATCCATGCCAACTGCTGCATCCCATCTACCATGCATCAACAGCTTGTTCAGTGGGTAGATGATGACATTGAAGTGGTCCAAGCAGATGATTCAGTGAGCGTGGCAAACGTCGAACCAGCTTTCTGGGAATATCAAGGCATCGATTGCTTCTCAGGAAAAGACTAGGGTGAAGGTCCTGTTGAACCTGTCAGCAGTGATCAACAGCCGATTCAAGCAGTCGGCTCTTATAGTAATTTTTAAATGGATAATCCAGTTGATGGAACTGATGGAAAGTTAGGACGTGGATTCATGTCGGCTGATAAATTAGAAGAAATTGATATCGGAGTCCAATCATTAAGTCCACGTGCACGCAGCCCTTAGTATCTGAAGGAACGTGGACTTCAGATAAAAGTCTTGAAAGAACCGAGTATCATGCGCTAGATGCAGGTTTTTGGGTTGTTTTAGAGCTAATCATCCGGTGGATTAGATTTCGATTCAATCTGATAGGTTTATCATCTTTGGCAATGTTTGTTCCTTCTCCACGGATCCCTATTCGGCTGTACAGCTGTATTCGGTTATGCTCCCATGAGTAAAATGTGCTCATAAGTTTGTTTTAAATAATGCGTGCTTTTAGCCTTCCATATTTAGATTGTATCATGCGGTGGATTGATCTTTTTGTGGTTGGTGGTGTGATTTCAAACAAGTTGTATCATGCGGTGGATAAACTTGCTTGTTATCATGCTTGACTGGTTTGTAAGTACCTAGACATGCGGTAGACTAGTGCTTTTGACCTATGTATGCTTGTTTATTTCATATTTATGATCATGCTTTACTTTATTTATTTTATTTGTTGTTTATCATCAAAAATCGGTCATGATCATGCACGAGCAACGTTATTTAAACAAAGACCGATCTTTTGTCATGCTTATGTCATCCATTTGGCTATCCTGTTTTATGTTTTAAAGCTCCCGAATGATGTGTAAACTGCTGGCAGATAGCTTTTTGTAGCTATATGTCATTTTAATTGGCTTTCTAGCCGTAAATACGGAACTGTCTGGTACCACCCGGCAAGTTCCATGTTTTATCTAACTATTGTCATCCTTTGTCAGTTTCAGGAAAATTGACTGGCACGCTTTCAGATCGGGCACGTGATTTAAGCCAGCTTCTTTCGGCTTGCTGTGTGCTTGGCGTGAGGTGCAGATTTTGCGTCAACACACTTTTTGGCACGCCTGGTGGGACACATCTAGCTGATTCAAGATGCCTGACATTCATGACATCATGGATGTCACCATTAGTGACCTGTCTCCAGAGCAACAAGTGCAGTTGAAAGATGCCATTGACCAGTTTCAGCAAAAATGCCTGATGTCATTTGGCAAGAACAGAAGTGGCGTACCGTACCTTAAAACTGAGATGCCAAGGGTTCTGTTACCAGGGGAACCTGATACCACAGCTGCTCAAGAGAAACAGGAGGTCTTGCAAGCTTTTCGGGAAACTATGGACACCGTGATGGCTAAACATCATACTGCTTTCCTGAATATGTTTAAGCAGATGATGGTTGGAGTATTTGGCCCAGGCATGGAGAGGATGCTTAATCGAGTATCCCCTCACACATCTTCTGCAGAGGTTGGAGAGACTAGTTCTGCTCAACCAGCTCGAGATGCAGGTGCTCAACCGCCACTGCAAGGCCAACCGATCCAGCCACCTCCACAAAGCATTGGGAGTCAGCCGGTCCAGCCGCCTCTACAAAACAATGGAGGTCAACCAGTTCAACAATCGAACCTGTATCATGCGATGCCCAATAGGCCTACATATGGGGACCTGGCGTTTGGTTCATCTGGAATGCCACCTAATTCTACTTACAAGATAGCCCCGGCCAATAACAGGCTGCAGAAAAATATGTATGGTGGGGGATATTCAGAAGTTATGGATTATGGCGCTATTGATGCTTTCCCAAATCCTGGGTATGGTACAGCTGCGGGAATGCAAGATGATGATATCCTGGTGCAGAAAATGGCCGATGTTTTGCAAAATCAATTCGGCCTCCTTTCCCAGAGTGGTACCACAGGGTGATCTTGCCGCCAAGGGTGAAGCCTCCTACAAAGTTCACAAAGTTCTCTGGACAAGATGATACAAGCACTGTAGAGCACATTGCCCGATACTTAATGCAGCTTGGGGAAGCTTTAGCTGATGAGGCATTCAGGGTCAGATACTTTCCTTTATCGTTGACAGGCCCGACATTTACATGGTTTACTTCTTTGCCTCCTCAATCAGTCAACACCTAGAAAGACTTGGAACAGAAGTTCCATGCTCATTACTTTAGTGGCAGTACTGAGAAGAAGCTAATTGATCTGGCTACCTTGAAACAGAGACACAATGAAACGCCCATGGAATTTCTTAGGAGATTCAGAGAGGTCAAGGGCATGTGCTTCTCTTTGACTTTGCCAGATGATCAATTGGCTGACATGGTTGTTGCGGGAATGTTACCAGCTATTCGAGAGAAGCTGTTTGGCATGGAGTTTGACAATTTGGGTCAGCTGTCCCAGAGGTTGTTGTTAATGAGTAATCAAGCTTACGGATTCAAGTAAGATTCAAGGTTCTCCAAGCACCATGACATAGCTGATATCTACAACCAGTTCCTCGAAAAAGCTGATCAGGTGGAGGAATTTGATGATGACGAGGAAGTTGCAGCAGCTGAGATAATGTGGGGCAAAGAGCCATTAACTGTGAACCAGCGATGGATAAAGCAGGACAAGGGCACGTATGACTTTGACGTGACTGTTGACGGTGAAAATCCGTCAACCTAGCCATGAGTTTACCTTCGGTGTTGGCATGACTTTTGTATCTTATTCATTGGTACTAACCCCCGTGGTATAACAAGTTCACTTGTGCATGTCGGTTTTGGAGTTATGTGTTTACGCAGGGTTTTAACGTTGAAAGCAAGACTTTCGGGATAAGTTCATTAAGCACCTCATGACAAGACCTTGAAGCCCGATACAAGTCAAGCAATGAAGTGAACATGACTCCAAGAGCCCAAGGACCAAGCCCGAGAAGATGATAAACTCCGAGGACCGAACCGGAAAAAGTGCGTCGAATCTTGCAAGACAAGGAGTTGAGTCCAATTCGGAGAGAAACCAACGTCAAGGGCCCACATGCAAAAGGGGAGAACATCTAGAAGACGTGGGAAGCAACACCGGCGAAGCGAGGCCGCGGGATGGGCCGACTTGGCCCGGGCCGGCCGGCCCCGGTCCGGCCGGCCCGGCCCCACTCGGGGCCCAATCGGCCTCTCCTTTGACCTAATTGCTTCTCGGGCTATAAATAGCCCCCCGACCGAGAGCCACGCGAACCGAAGTCGTAATCCGCCGCCGAGGAGCAGAGAAGCTTGAGGGACACCAACTTCAAGATGAGGGTCGTGCTAGTTGTCTAGGGTCTCCCTAGCCGACGTGGGAACCTTGCATGGAAGACCACGTCGGAGCTCGGAGCGAGGATCAAGATCGAGGGAGGGCCCGGTGGTGATCTTGTTCATGTAATCATTCATGGTGAAGTTTGTAAGTGAATTCGATTTCTAGCGATCAAGTGCCTTCTCGATGATTTTGTTTTCTTCTTGGTTTTGCTTCTTCTACGATCTAGTTTGCGGCTAGATTACATAGGGTGCTCTTGTAGCCGCGGTGGCTAGAGGTGCATACCGGACCGGCCAAGTGATTTCAACTTGTTCTATCGAACTCGCCCTAAGCTCCCCGCATGAATAGGGATACGTTGTGATAGAACGGGGGTCTCGAAAGGCGGATGTTTTCGGAGTCGGATGGGAAGGCCACGATTTAAAGATGCTTTTAATGAGATTCGCTTTGCTATCTTCATCTATCTTGTTTGGAGCTACAACATAAGCATGATCTAGATTCTCTAGATTGGTTATCTTTTGCTTTCTCTTGCTACCTCTTTAGTAGATTAGATTAGATTCGTTTTCTTTATGAGTTAGTAGATTAGATGCATCTTGTCTTCATTAGATAGCTTTACCTTGCTTTACTAGATTGAATCCTTGCGTTGCACATTGTTCCACGGATTCGATACCTTGGGTTCACCACTCGAGGGAAGAAGGGTCCCTTGACTACGACGGGAGACTTGTCCGCTTGCAAGTCATAAACGAACTTTGATACAACTATTAACCGTCAACAAGCCCCTTTTTCTGGCGCCGTTGCCGGGGAACAAGCAATCAAGATCCAATCTAGTATCGCTTATCTTTCAGTTTTTCTTTTGATTTTCTTTTGCATCTCTTATGTTTGATCATCCTCAAAAGAAAAAAAAGAGTCAATCTAATCTAGTTTTGATTAACCCTAATTTTTCTTTTTAGATTTTTGTTTTATCACTAACCCTAACCGGAGATGGTTGGCTACCTCTCCAAGAAACCCAAACTTTTTTGTGGATGATCCAGGAAAACTTTACAGGCAAAGGTGACGTGCAACACAAGCTAAAGGATTGGAAACCCTAGATCCAAAGTCGAAGGACCGTCAAAATCTCCAAGGGAATCACCACCTCCAAGTCCAAAGGAAGATCAACCTCAACCACCGGAGCGCTACGCACCCCGACATCGTTGATCTACCTATCATAAACCTTCAAGACGTCGGGAGGCCGTTCAAGATCAAAGTCTCAACTATCCGCATGACGATTGCGAGAGCCGAATGCATACGAGCCGGATTCCTTGAGTGGCATATCGGTTTACTTAAGAGGAGGATGGAGAAGATGGAGATGGAGAAAGAAGCTCAACACCTAAAGGCTGCCAAGGCAAGATCCACATGCAAGGAGCGTGAAGTGTTCATCGTGATAAAGATGCTAGACGCAAGTGGGACAACTTGCCGGCGCCCGATGGGCAACAAAGAAGAATATCCGAGACAACTCCAAGGTCCCAAGACGGCGAAGGCTACTCAAGCTCATTCGGGAGAGATGAAGGATCACACTAGAGACCATGAAGATCACGACCGAAGGACCGGAGTTCGAGATGCCGAGCCACAAGGAAGTTGTTGCATCCGTCAAGACCAAAGGACAAAGCCACTGTGAAGACCAAAAAAATTGACTAAGCCAAAGTGGGTACCCAAGATTGCAACGCCCGCAAAGAGCGTTGATCCGAAGTAATCAAGTGAAGAAGTCTAGCCATGGACTATAAACGAAGCGCTATGCGGGAGGCAACCCGTTTCGTCGAGTCAAGAATAAGCTACCGGGAGGACAACCCGATTCCAGGTTTTTCAAGTCTTTTTAAATATAATTCAGTTTTGAATTTTACTATGCAAAACCTTAGACTTAGATTGGTTGAACAATATTAGAGACATAATTCTTGGTTGAATATTTTGCTTGATCATAAACCCTTTACATGAACCATCCTATGTGATTGTTTGCTTCTTTTTCGAGAAACCACAACCAAAAAGAAAAAAATTTCAGAACCTAACTCAACCCTTCACCCTCATTATGGTGCTGTGGTTGACTTGTTTTTCATGCTAAAAACACACGAGTAGAGCCACGACTTGTATCTAGATGTTATTTAAATTTCAGCGCGTGGTAGGACTCGCGTGAACCTAGAAACTTGATTTTTGGTTGGTTTAAAAATCCATATCCTTGGTTTCTCTAAGATTAGAATTTTTCTAAGCCTCACTTAATTTTATTTCATTCAAAATCTCTCTCATCTAATCAAAATTAGGACCTAAACCTATGCCCCCATGATCAAGCCGGGAAAAGTTTGCTCTCAACTAATGAAGGCAAACTATACCGGTGAGACCGAAATCGACGTAGTCGAAAAATATTTTCGACTTACATTTGTTTTTAATGGTTTAAAAACTTCTCTAAATTTATGCTTGAGCTCTTGCATGGCTCTGAAAAATATTTTTAAATTTCGAAATAAGAGGAGTGCTTAGCCTTAAACACACTTAAAGGGAGGCAATCTAGTTAACCTAACCATGCATGCACCATGATACATCACGGGATGCCCCTCCAACATATTTAAACCACATGCAAAGTACAAGCATGGGGGGGCAGCCAAGGCTTTGTTTTGTAGGAGTATCATGGATGCATGTGAGGCAATGGAGTATGGAAGCGAATCAAGCGAAAACATCAAGTGGAAGGAGCAATAATGCAAGCGAAGGAGTGGACGGGAACGTTTGGAAGGTGTACGAGGTCACGAAGCATCATGATGCACCGGAGAAGAACCGATCCAAGAGGAGGAGAGAGGTAAGTCTTTCATCCAACTCTTTGTTCGTGTGCTCTAGTTTGTAGGCCGGAATCACCTTAGACTTAGCCATCCACCGCGTTTGTTTCGTGCAACAAATCACATCCTTAATCCACTCAAAGTCCGGACTCCAAAATAATATTTGTGTACCTTGTTACCGGGTGAAAACCCCGGATATATATTTGTGAGGGAGAGTGCTGCAATCAAGGAAGAAAACTACAAGTCTTTTCACCGAAGAAGAAGGGATCATCGTCGTCTAAGCCATCATCGACAACCTCTTCGAGGAGGCACTCGGTTTCCGAGTTTCCTTGGAGTATGGAGGAGGACACGGCACCGCCGAGGAGGAACCACACTCTTCTCCTTGGTGGCATGAGGGCCACACGAAACTCGTTTATTAGGTTTACCAAACTTCAATAACGTATGGAGGAGCCGCTCGTCCAACCTCGCCACTTGACACAATCATCCGCTCCACCTCCATACGCTCCGTGGCATTCCAATGGGTTTATCATCACGACGGAGGAGGAGGAGAAGAAGCTCGCTCGCCTTGGGTAGAGGCTTGTAGCGAACGTCGACATCGACGACCAAGCTCTCCACATATTGGGTTTCACACGGGACACCGGTGCAATTCTCTAGCGGAGTGTCGGCAAACACCCACAAGAAATTCGCCTAGGAAATTTTCATGACCATGGCGTATACCCTTGATGAAGGAGTGCCGAGTCTCTCATTCCGTTGGAGGGAGCCCACAAGTGGAGAAGAAGGAAGACACCGTCGGAAGGGTAACCTTGATCGGTGATGCTATTTCTAGCACCTTGATGGGGTAATCTCCTTTCATCCATGGGTTGCAGTCGATCTTGAGATGTAATCACACTTTGTTGGATTATCTATCTATCATCTTGTGCTGAAAATACTTTAATGCTTAAGTCTAGCAACCATGCCATAAAGGGAGTATAGGCCTCAATGCTTCCTTGGATCCATTCAACACAATCCCTGATAGACTAGATTGGTTTTCATGTTCGAAACGATTGCATGTTCTAGTATCGTAGACCCATGGGCGAGTGTCTCCTATTTTCAAAAGGGAGCTCCGAAACAAGTATGTGCATGAAGGCACATGGGAAGTTTTCTGGAGTATGATCACGGGAAGAGACCATCAACGAAGAAATACTATCCGGAACCCCATCATCCATGTGTGTCGCCTTTGTGCAAGTGGGTTTTTGGGAGAACAAGAGAGACAAAGATAACCAACACGGAGTTGAATTGGCTTTACTCGGCTTTGATTGCCAAGTGGCCAATAGACCCCACTCACCTATGATCAACCGGTGGTGTTGTTAAGCAACATCGAGTTCGGAAGATATTGGTTCGGGGTGTTGCCTCTCCATATTGGCTATCTCTTTAAAACCGGGTATAACAAGGAACCCAAATCATCTCCTACCCAGGACTTCCCTAGGAATATATGAAGAAAGGAAAATATAGGAGTGAAGATGAGAGAGGGGGCTTCCAAGTGGCCTAGGTGAATTTGCCCCTTCCGGATTGAAGATTAAGACTTTTCTTGAGGGGAAGAAGATCGGTTAGAGGAAGGACTTCTTGTGCCGGCGAAGAGAAAAAAATAATAATAGAGAAGGATTAGGAGAAGGTTTTTCCACGACCCAAGAAGGAGGTGCACAACAAAATTATATCCCACCATTGAGAGGAACCCCGGCGCCGCCGAGTTACTACGGTGATGTACCAATGCAAGCATGGGGGAGTGGTGCAGCCATACCCCCACCATTTTTGCGGTGCCCAACGTAGCCTTTGCGGAGCCCTATGCACACCTTCCTCAACCACAACAAAATGTAGCCACCATTGGAGGATACGCTGCAAGGAACATGCAAATTATTGCAGCCATCCTAACCAATGCAAACCAAATGGGTGAAGGAAATGCAAACGTCGCTTATGTGCTTTGACACCTTCACCTAGCACCGTCGGACAATTCATAGGAGTAGTGGTGCATTCCTATTACAAGTAAGGGTACAACAACCAAGACTATCAATATCAACCACCGGCGGAAGATTAGAGAGAGGAGGAGCTTTAGTTATCTTTCCTTTACCCCCTTTTCTTTAATTTTCAGCTTGTATGCGCCTATGTTTGCGTAGTATTTTCAGCTTTGCTTTAATTTTCAGTTTTTAGTTTAATTTTCAGCGTGTGTCTTAGTGTTTATTTTCATCATGAATAATGACGCCACCAAGTTTTTACCTTTGGTAAAGTTACAAAGTTTGTGCCATGATGATATATGATTATAATTGCCGCTTTGTTTATCTTTGTAATTGATTTATGCATGTTTGACCTAGTGCTCTCTTAAAAATACAAATCTAAAATTATCTAAATGCTAGCTTAATCTTCAGCGGAGGTTATGATTAAAATAAAGACCCATAGTGTTTTATGTGCTCTCAAGTTATGAATAGATTAAAGATGTCTTTTATGCTCAAAAATATTGCTAACCTTGTCATAAATATCACTTGTGTGTTGCTCAACCTATCCGAGCCTTATATATATTTGAGTGCATAAACTTTAGTGTACAAGATTTATTTTTGAGTGAGTTATTGCAGGCCATGATTTCTCCGGCCCGAGACTAAGAAGCTGGTCATTCCGTTTTTGCGTATCTATCTTTTTGCTAGCCTTTTATCCGTGCATTGTGTATCCCCGCATCGGTGATCTCACAAACTTCGCCGGATATCCACCCTTAGACCAAATATCATCTTTTGTGATTACCTCCTTGACCACAACCTATCGTTGAGAATGGATCATCAATTCAAGGAAGATCGCAAGACGGTGCCAACGTTGAAGATTTCAAGTATCTCTCCAAGGAAAAATACCCCGGTACCTACCTTATTTTTTTCGCCTCTTTGCTCGAGGACGAGCAACGTCTAAGCATGGGGGAGGAGGTAGGTACGGTGCAGTTTTAGAGTTAAAAGGGGAATATTTAAAAAAATGATGATGAAAGAAGAAAAAAATCCAGCGATATTCATGACTTTCAAGGTAAAGAAAAAAATATATATAAGAAAGAAAAGAATGAGAAATATGAGAAAGAAAAAAAAATGTGCGTAAAGTGAATTCCCCGGTTCTCTAAGAGTGCATTCAAGGCTTCAAGTTAAAAAGATCCATTCTCATTTTCCAACCATGTGCAATCCGATAACGAGGACTTCCTTTGTGCCTCGGGATCACTCTTTGCCATTTGCACATGTCCACTCATCTAAAAGTGTGTGTATTTTTCTCTTTCCCCTCCTTGATTTAACATTATTTTCCAATGACCTTTTTGACAAGTCTCGGTAAGACCATGAGAAGCTTGTCTAGTTTTGACAACACCTCATTTATAAAATCTTGTTAGGACCGAACTTTCCCAAAGCTCCATATAAAGCCTACCACATATATATGAGAGGGAAAGGAGTAGAATATATAGGCTTGAGAGACAAGTGAGATGAGAGTTCATGAGCAATACACGAGATGATTTAAATTTGTGAATTTGGTTTAGCTTTTCTTTATCTCGTTCTTTATTTCAAAAATTCCGAGATCTATTTAAAACTTTGTGAGCATGTTAATACTTGTGGGATAAGCTTAATAAGAATCTACCCTCCGTAGAGGTGAAGGCTAGTACATTATGGAACTTTAACGAATTAAACTTTTGAGAGCATTATGTATTTTTTCATGCATGATCAAGTGCAAGGTTTAAACATTGTTTGGCAATGATGATATCCATCGAAGGCTTACTCGAGGACGAGCAAGGTTTAAGCATGGGGGAGATGTTGACGGTGAAAATCCGTCAACCTAGCCATGAGTTTACCTTTGGTGTTGGCATGACTTTTGTATCTTATTCATTGGTACTAACCCCCGTGGTATAACAAGTTCACTTGTGCATGTCGGTTTTGGAGTTATGTGTTTACGCAGGGTTTTAACGTTGAAAGCAAGACTTCCGGGATAAGTTCATTAAGCACCTCATGACAAGACCTTGAAGCCCGATACAAGTCAAGCAATGAAGTGAACATGACTCCAAGAGCCCAAGGACCAAGCCCGAGAAGATGATAAACTCCAAGGACTGAACCAGAAAAGTGCTTGAATCTTGCAAGACAAGGAGTTGAGTCCAATTCGGAGAGAAACCGATGTCAAGGGCCCACGTGCAAAAGGGGAGAACATCTAGAAGACGTGGGAAGCAACACCGGCGAAGCAGCCGCGGGATGGGCCGAGTGGGCCCGGGCCGGCCGGCCCGGGCCGGCCACCCGGCCCAATTCGGGGCCCAATCGGCCTCTCCTTTGACCTAATTGCTTCTCAGGCTATAAATAGCCCCCTGACCGAGAGCCACGCAGAACCGAAGTCGTAATCCGCCGCCGAGGAGCAGAGAAGCTTGAGGGACACCAACTTGAAGATGAGGGTCGTGCTAGTTGTCTAGGGTCTCCCTAGCCGACGTGGGAACCTTGCATGGAAGACCACGTCGGAGCTCCGGAGCGAGGATCAAGATCGAGGGAGGGCCCCGGTGGTGATCTTGTTCATGTAATCATTCATGGTGAAGTTTGTAAGTGAATTCGATTTCTAGCGATCAAGTGCCTTCTCGATGATTTTGTTTTCTTCTTGGTTTTGCTTCTTCTACGATCTAGTTTGCGGCTAGATTACATAGGGTGCTCTTGTAGGCTGCGGTGGCTAGAGGTGCATACCGGACCGGCCAAGTGATTTCAACTTGTTCTATCGAACTCGCCCTAAGCTCCCCGCATGAATAGGGATACGTTGTGACGAACGGGGGTCTCGAAAGGCGGATGTTTTCGGAGTCGGATGGGAAGGCCACGATTTAAAGATGCTTTTAATGAGATTCGCTTTGCTATCTTCATCTATCTTGTTTGGAGCTACAACATAAGCATGATCTAGATTCTCTAGATGGGTTATCTTTTGCTTTCTCTTGCTACCTCTTTAGTAGATTAGATTAGATTCGTTTTCTTTATGAGTTAGTAGATTAGATGCATCTTGTCTTCATTAGATAGCTTTACCTTGCTTTACTAGATTGAATCCTTGCGTTGCACATTGTTCCACGGATTCGATACCTTGGGTTCACCACTCGAGGGAAGAAGGGTCCCTTGACTACGACGGGAGACTTGTCCGCTTGCAAGTCATAAACGAACTTTGATACAACTATTAACCGTCAACAGTGACTAAGGCTAACAAGCTCTTTGAGTTCCTGGTGAAGGAAGGCCGAATCAAGTTGCCTGAGGGGCATTCTATGCTTCGGCCCGATGGAGTTAAAGAGAAACGTTACTGTGGATTTCATGATAGAAACTCTCACTCCATTAATGATTGCAGGGTTTTCAGAATGAGGATCCAAAAGGCTACCCAGGAGGGTCACTTGAAATTCGATAACAAGATGAAGCTGGATGGCCACCCTTTCCCTCAGAACATGGTTGGCTTTTCTGTTAATATGGTAACTGCTGAGGAAAAGGGGAAAGTGAGGGTCTTGACTTCAGCTAGAGCAAAACAGGATGGATCAGTTGATCATACACAACAAGTGACAGTGGAGCAAGTCCACAAAGAGGCCCCTCGCATCCTGAAAAGCCAGATTGAAGTTGGGGAATCATCCAGGACCAAGCCCAGGGTAACTACACGCATTCTCCTTAACAAGTGGCAGCGTCAACAGGAAAAGGAACGCTACCAACGGCAAAAATACGAAGAGGAGAAGCGGAGGTTTGAAGAAGAAACACGCAGAAGAAAACTGGAAGAGCGTGCACGGGAACAGGAGCGTGCACATTGGGGGTGCGCATTCTTCAGGCATTGCTGGAATGAGGGTTTGAAACTCCCCACATTGTAGAATTGTCTTGAATGCAATAATAATTACACTGAATATAGGCAGGAAACTGTCAATCGCCGATCCGTCCATGAGAGAATTGGAAGGATATATCACAATGACGGTCGGCGCCTAAAAATAAATGAAGGCCATGATCACCCGAGGAAAAGACAAGCTGATCAAAAGTGGTTTGATCAAGAAGAAGAGGAGCGCGAGTACATCTGGCAAGAAGGACAGTGGTGCCCGCCTGGCTTGAGGCGAAGCCAAAAGAGAAGGGTTCAACGCTTGAGGAACCGAGAATTGAAGCAGGCGGGAATCCAGAAAAAGCAAGTGTGGCGCCCAAAGGACAGACCTGAAGGATCGGGTCGTTCGGCTCTAGCATGCATGGTGTATTTTCTGCTGAATGAGTTCATGGCTCCCGCTAACCAAGTTGTGCAGGAGGAAACGTCTCCAGATATCAATGAGGATGAGCAACTTGGGAGATTAATGGCGCAACTGGTGTTGGCTAAGCAGGCTAGCTTCGACAAACTGGCTAGGAATCGACACATGAGGCCGTTGTACTTGAAAGGATATGTCAATGGCAAGCCATTGACCAAAATGTTTGTTGATGGTGGAGCTGCAGTCAACGTGATGCCATACACCACATTCAGGAAGCTTGGCATGGGCCCTGGAGACTTAACGCCGACAAGCACCATTCTGAATGATTTTGCTGGAAATCCTTCAGATACCAAGGGCTGCGTGCACGTGGATCTGATGATTGGGTCCAAGACTTTGCTCACGACCTTCTTTGTCATTGAAGGCAAAGGAGCTTACAGCTTGCTGCTTGGACGAGACTGGATCCATGCAAACTGCTGCATCCCATCTACCATGCATCAATGGCTTGTTCAGTGGGTAAATGATGACATTGAAGTGGTCCAAGCAGATGATTCAGTGAGCATAGCAAACGTCGAACCAGCTTTCTGGGAGTATCAAGGCATTGATTGCTTCTCAAGAAAGGATTAGGGTGAAGGTCCTGTTGAACCAGTCAGCAGTGATCAACAGCAGATTCAAGCAGTCGGCTCTTATAGCAATTTTTAAATGGATAATCCAGTTGATGGAACTGATGGAAAGTTAGGGCGTGGATTCATGACGGCTGATAAATTAGAAGAAATCGACATTGGAGATGGTGATAAGCCAAGGCCGACATTTATCAGTGCTAACTTGGAGTCAGGTTTCAGAGAGGAGTTAATCAAGCTGTTAAAAGAATACAAAGATTTCTTCGCTTGGGATTACTCGGAGATGCCTTGTTTGGATTGTTCTATTGTTGAGCATCGGTTGCCCATCAAGCCTGGTTTTAAACCATATAAGCAGTCTCCCCGAAAAATCTACAAGGATGAAGTATTGGCCGACGTGAAAAAGGAAATTGAAAGATTACTCAATACAAACTTCATTCGGCCATGCAGATATGCAGAGTGGATTTCTAACATCGTCCCTGTCTACAAGAAAAATGGGAAGATGAGGGTCTGCATAGATTTCAGGGATTTGAATAGAGCCACTCATATGGATGGATACCTGATGCCTGTTGCTGATTTATTGGTTGACACTGCTGCTGGACATAAAGTTATCAGTTTTATGGATGGTAATGCAGGGTACAATCAAATATTTATGGCAATAGAAGACATATCGAAGACAACCTTTAGATGTCCTGGTCATATAGGCCTGTTTGAGTGGATTGTCATGACATTTGGGTTGAAAAATGCCGGTGCAACTTATCAACGAGCCATGAATTATATCTTTCATGAGTTGATCGGCAAAATTGTTGAAATTTATATTGATGATGTCGTGATCAAGTCTTTGAATCATGACTCACACTTGAAGGATGTAAAGAAAACTTTGGAGTGCACCCGAAAGCATTGATTGAAGATGAATCCGAACAAGTGTGCCTTTGGAGTGTCAGCTGGAGAATTCTTGGGATTTCTGGTACACGAAGGAGGGATTGAAGTTGGCAAGAAAAGCATGAAAGCTATCGATGAAGTTGTTCCTGCAACCAATCTCAAGGAGTTGCAGTCACTGCTTGGCAAGATCAATTCCGTGAGGAGATTCATTTCAAATTTGTAGCAAATGGTCTTGCCTTTTTCTCCATTGTTGAAGCTAAAGAAGGACCAAAAGTTTATATGGGGTGACGAACAACAAAAGACTTTTGATGAGATCAAGCGATATATGAAGGAACCACCAGTGTTGGTGCCTCCGCAGTTGAACAAGCCTTTTAAGTTGTACGTGGCGGCCGATACCCAAACCATTGGATCGGCCCTTATTGAAGGACCGATACGGCGAACTTGAGAGGGGGGAGTGAATGGGAGCTGATAAAAATTCTTCTCGAAGGAGATGGAAACTCCAGCAAGATGAATACGGCTTCCAACACACGTCTCCGACTCACTACCCAAGTTGGCCAAGCCCACGTAGCCACTGGAGTGCCACTGGACCTAGGAACCAACACACAACCTTCCGACCCGAGAACGCAGCGGAACACCAAATCTCGAGTCTACAGACCCACACCGGTCAGACCGGTGAGCCGGTGAGCATCACCGGTCAGACCGGTCCCTGCTGGTGAAACTGAGCAACTTTCACTAAGTGGCTCTACACCGGTCGGACCGGTGAGACACACCGGTCAGACCGATCACAGCCTGAAAGCCCCTAAGGCACCAAACAGGCCAACCGACCACCAAACTGACCCAAACTCGAAACATCAGCAACACGGGACAACATCAAACACACCAAGATGTTCACCTGAGCAAAATCCCACCGAGGGTTGCACCGGTCAGACCAGTTAAGAGCACCGGTCAGACCGGTGTAGCCTGGGCAACTCGGGATGAACAGCACCCGCGGGTCAACTCCCCCAAATCCAAACCTCGACCTCCCGAATCGCTCCACGGACTTGAACAAGACTTTGGAGATATTAGGAACACCTCATAAGGAGTCCATAGCGAAGTTTAATCCCGCCAAAACTCGTCCAAAAAGGAGGAATCAAGGAAATCCCGCCAAGAGCACTTCCAACCCAAGAACTCAAGAAACCCCGAAATCGAGCACCTTTACTCACGGATTTGGGAGGGGAATCACAGCCCAAAGAACCACGAAGGGTTCCCACAAATTTCCCCCATCAAATCCCCAAGAGAAAGGTCCCGAAAACAGCCCAAAGAAATCACCAAGAGAGGGCTCCGAAAATCACCACCAAGAACAACCGGGGAAAACACATCCAAACCTTGAGGAATCACGCCGAATCATCTATACATGAAACAAAGATTCATACAAGGTTTAGCAAGCCGCCCGATCATCCATCCCTCTCAACAAGATCTCTCCATGAAGCTCTCTTGCTAGTCCTATGGAAAACCTAAGGAAAATAGGAAGGAAAATGGGAAAACAAATGAGCTAGGGTTCCAAGAGTTGGCTGCCATCCTCTCACCTCTTGGGTTATATGGAGGCAACCGAAAGTCTAAAATGCCCTTTCCTAATAACTAGGGATACAAGCCCCTCAAGGGCGGATTTGGAAGTCTTCATGTCTTCTCCATCGGACGGATGCCCGGCGACCGCACCCTACGTAGCCTCGACGCAAGCCATGCGATCTCGACGCGTGTCCTCCGCTTCGAAGTCTCCAGACTGCGTCGTCGCACACCGGTCAGACCGGTGCTCCTCACCGGTCAGACCGGGACCCACCGGTCAGACCGGTCTGGCACTGCTGCAGCACCATCTTTGGTTCTTCGGTCTTGGCTTTGTGGATCAACCAAGGAACCCAGTGGTTTTCTGGTGAACCACCGGAAACCCCGCGAACTCGGTGTAGCCTCCGCCAATCTCCACTCATGAGTCGACTCCCACATAGTCCCGGCACGACCTTGGTTTTGAGGCTCAACCAAGAAACCGTCCACGACTTCATCTTGCTGTTCATGCCACCATGCGGCCCGCACTTGACCCCGCTGGCCACCGGGTCCCTCGAACGAAGCCTACTTGCCTTCTCCACACCTGGAGGCCTCAACGGCGACGACCTTTCACGCTTGTTCTTCACATGCACCAACACCAGTCAAGCCGCAACCCGCACCCGCAATACTTAGCCAAGAATCCGTCCACACAACGTTGTCAATCACTCATCACACAAGGAAGCGACCATCCACCGGTCCTCGAACCACACATGGTCCTCAATCTCCCCCTTGATGAGTGCATTGACAACACCCACACGAAAGTAACAAGAGAGAAAAGAAAAAAAAGAAATGAACAAAAAGAAACTCCAACAAGCGATCGAAAGCCAAACAAAGGCAAAGAGCAAGATCACTTGAAGAAGACAAGTCTCGGACCCCTTAGGCAAGGGCAACGGCTCGACACATCCGAGACAAAACAAGGCTCAAGTAAAGAGCGCAAACCACCGAAACAAAGCTCGAACAACCACAAAGAGCTTCCCCTGCACACATGCAAGCTTCCCCTGAACCAATGCACCTCCCCTAGACGAATGCATGCAAACCAGCTGAAAACAGGGCAGCTGCAGCAACTTCAGCTCACACCGATCAGACCGGTCATCACCACCGGTCAGACTGGTGCCTCACATGTGCACAAGACCAGCACTCACACCGGTCAGACCGGTGCTCACCACCGGTCAGACCGGTGGACAACAGAGCCCAGAAATCGCTCGAAACCACCTGAAAACCTTCTAAATGCGTCCATTAAGCCATTTCAAGCTCAAACTTCTCCCCCTTGTTGGCAATGCATGAATCAAGCCAAAAATGTAAAACTTTCAACCTAGAGCTTATCAAATAGACAAAATTCAACATAGGATGCTACACATGTCCAAATGAGCAAGTTAGATACTCTACAGCTTCGTATCGACATCAACTACAAGATCACCAAGTTGCACAACCATTGGACGAAGCTAAGATGGATTTGGGCAATTTTGCGAAAAACTTGCCTCTCATGAGCAAAGTCCTAAACATGATCAAAGCATATCAAAATGGCAAAGCCACACAAACTTCATGCTAGGACAGCCATTCTAATCATAAGACCATCACAAACACCCACAAGCACCTCATGTCATGTCAAAGCCACCGAGCCATGTGCCTACTTCTATGCATGAGACTTCTCATTGGTAGGCATCATGCAATGGTTTAGCACCCAAAGCAAATTAAATTCAGCACATATGACATGGGAGCATATCTTCCAAGCATTTTTCATTTCATTTTCAGATTGATAAATGGTACATGAAATGTCTTTGCGACAAAAAGGAACTTATGCTCATCCACAAGATAAAGCAAGAGGGCTAAACATTCATGATGGCAAATGAGCCTCTGGCCCCATATGATCAATAAACTAGTTATCCAACCACAAATTAAGCATAGCCAAGCCACTAAAACATGTCAAGATCATATAAAGGCATTTACACATGAGAGAGCATACATGTGACATTTTCAAAAACATAGATATCAACCATGGATTATTCATCAATATCATCAAGAGCTAAGCCAAACTAACCATAGCATGCCAAACAAGCTCACAAAGGCATATATCTCATTCCATGGTGAACAATGTATATGAGAGAAGCTTTTCCTACAAAATGCATACAAACTAAGATACAAGGATGCCTATACATCATGTTACATATGCCATGCCAAATGCAAGAAATGCACAAAGGAAAGCTATACATATGCTACAAACAGAGCTCCCTCACACCCAACTCAAGAAATCAAACACACACCATGTTCCCCCCGCAAACGAGTGAAAGTTGCTTGATCTAGGGGTTTGGTGAAAATATCGGCTAGTTGGTCATGTGTGGGTACATGGATCAAAGCTATCTTTCCTTTCTCTACGTTGTCTCTCAGGAAATGATACCTCACTTCTATGTGCTTGGTTTTGGAATGGAGCACTGGGTTCTTTGCAACGCTTATGGCACTGGTGCTATCACATTGAAGTGGGACATGGGTATACTCCTCACCAAAATCACTCATGGTGTATGAAATCCAAAGGAGCTGAGAGCAACAACTAGCAGCGGCAACATACTCGGCCTTGATAGTGGATTGAGCAACACTCGATTGTTTGCGGGAAGACCAAGACACCAATGAAGAACACAAAAACTGGCAAGTCCCAGAAGTGGACTTCCTATCCAACCGACACTCGGCAAAATCCGAGTCTGAAAAACCATGAAGCGCCAAAGAAGAGGACGCGGAGTACCACAGGCCAAAGTCGGGAGTGTGACGCAAGTACCTGAAAATTCGCTTCACCGCTTGTCGATGCGAAGTCCTCGGAGACGCTTGAAAACGAGCGCACAGACACACCGAGAACTGGATGTCCGGCCTCGTCGCCGTCAAGTAGAGGAGTGACCCGATCATGCTCCGGTACTCCTTCTGGTCCACGTGTTCACCTTCCTCTTCCGCATCAAGAGCTGTAGTCGTACTCATCGGCGTCGTCATAGCCTTGGAGTCCTCCATCTTGAATTTCCGCACAATGTCCTTGGTGTACTTAGACTTCGCCGCACAAATGTTACTTTCTTTGATTGTTTGATTTGTAGCCCGAGGAAGAACCGCAACTCGCCCATCATGCTCATCTCAAGTTCCCCGCTCATATCATCCGCAAACCTTGCAACAAGAGAGTTAGACGAGCCACCAAAAACAATATCATCCACGTACACCCGCACAATCGGGATATCTCCGCCCTGCCTCAGCAAAAACAAGGTCTGATCGACCTTCCCCATCTCAAAACCTCTCTCAAACAAGAACCCCCTCAACCCTCGCCATACCAAGCTCTAGGCGCCTGCTTCCACCCATACAATGCCTTCCTCAACTTGTACACCCGGTGGGGGTACTTCTCACTCTCAAACCCCGGAGGTTGCCTCACATACACTTCTTCCTCCAACACACCATTCAGAAAAGCACTCTTCACATCCATTTGGTGCAACTTGAACCCTTTAGCCACGGAAAAGGCTAGAAGGATCCTAATCGCCTCCAAACGGGCTACGGGAGCAAAAGTCTCCTCGTAGTCGATCCCTTCCTTCTGACTGAACCCTTGAGCAACAAGCCTCGACTTGTTCCTCGCAACTTCACCTTTCTCTCCCTCTTTGTTCTTCCACACCCACTTTGTACCAATCGGCTTACACCCTGGGGGAGGGTCAACCAACTCCCAAACCTGATTCCTCTCAAAGTTCTCCAACTCCTCATGCATCGAATTAACCCAATTGTGATCAGATAGTGCGTGTCCAATGTCTTTGGGCTCAAAAGTAGCAACAAATGCAGCATGAGCGAAATGAGAATTGTTTCGAACCCTCGACCGTGTAGTGCGTTCATTCATGTCGCCGATGATCCTCGAAGCTGGGTGATCCACTTGAACTCGCCGGGGAGGTTCTCGCCTTGATGCTACCTCCCCCTCAACATCAGCTTCTCCTCGTTCTTGATTTGTCGTCGTAGGTGTAGTAGAGGGTCCATCCATCACCATAGTCGAAGTAGTGGGTACATGTTCAGCCAGGGGCACCACACCGCCATCTTCATTTTCTCCATGTTCATGCTCCTCCTCCTGAAAGATCTCCTCGCCAAGCTCATCATCACCTGCACACTCAAAGACAAGCTTGAAGGACCGATAAGGCGACCGAGAGAGGGGGGGGGAGTGAATGGGAGCCGATAAAAATTCTTCTCGAGGGAGATTGAAACTCCGACAAGATGAACTAGCTCGGTCGAACCCCCCGAAATCACCCGCTCCGCACTTCTACCTCCCGTTTGCCAAAACCACGTAGCCACCGGAGTGCTACGGTCCTAGGAACAAACTCTACCAAGAACCACAACACACACACAAGACCGACAAGCGGAAACAACTCGAAAGCCGGCTAACCGAGAGGGGGCGGTTAGACCGGGTATAGGGGGCGGTTAGACCGCCTCCACCGGCAACCGAGAAATCCTCCGAAACGCCTCTTCCGAGCACCAAAACACACCACGGTTTCACCAACGAGATCTCTCGGTCAAGGCCATGCTAGCTACCGGAAAATCTTGGCGAAAACCAAAACTTCACCCAAGGGCCTAGGGGCGGTTAGACCGGCTACCCGGGGCGGTCTAACCTCCCGTACCCGCAAAGAACTCCAACCAAGAACACCTAGCAAACCGCGCGAGAACGGCTCCAAATTTCACCCGTACACTCCTCCGATCAAGGTGAACGAACTCACGAGAGGAAAATCCGGCGAAACAAAACTTTGACCCGGAAACACCCCCGGCGGTTAGACCGCCCCCCTGTAGGCGGTTAGACCGCCCCTTCCGAAACAGGAACCCGCGGGTCAAACCCCAACTTCCTTGCGCTCAATCTCCCGAATCACTCCACGGATTGCGGCCCAAACTTCGGGGATAGCCGGGTTACCTCCCGGGCAACCTCTACCTCAAAGGAATCGACCCGAAACGCTCACAATCAAGAGGAATCGAAGAAATCGCTTCTCTAGGTCAAGAACTCGCCCAACTCGAAAAACCACCAAATAGAGTCCGATTCAAAGGGGATTTGGGGGCAAAGTCACCACCAAAGAGGCACAAGAACCTCATACGTGACACCCACAAAAAATCCCAAGAAATCGTTCTCAAAACACCGCCAAAAAGAGCTCCGAAAAACAACATCAAAGAGACGGGAAAACCACCATCAAGAACCACGCCGAACCTTCTATACATGCCATGAATGGTTCGTACGGGGTCTAGTTTGCCACCCAAACATCCATCCCTCTCTCTAGATCTCACATGAAGCTCTCAAACTAGCCTTCTAAAAAACTAGGGAAAATAGAGAACGAAAATGGAAAAACGAAATGAGCTAGGGTTCCAAGAGTTGGCTGCCAACCTCTCACCTCTTGGGTTATATAGGCGGCAACCGAATGTCTAAAATGCCCCTCTCTACTAACTAGGGATACATGCCCCTAAAGGGCGGATTTGGAATTCTTGATGTCTTCACCATCGGACGGATGCCCGGCGACCGCACCCTCGCGTAGTCTCGACGCACGCCTTGCGATCCCGACGCGTGTCCTCCGCTTCGAAGCTTCTCGGCGCGCGGCGGCGGGGCGGTCGGACCGCCCCCCACAGGCGGTTAGACCGGCCCGGTGGATCCGACCGGCCCCGGGCGGTCCGACCGCCCCTCCCGGGCGGTTGAACCGGCCCGGGTGGCCGCACCTCCTCGTCGAGTCTTCGGCCTCGGTTTTGTGGCTCAACCGAGTAACCCGGTGGTTTTCTCGGTGAACCACCGTAAACCCCGCGAACTCGGTGTAGCCTCCGCTAATCTCCACTCATGACTCGGCTCCCACGTAGTCCCGGCTCGACCTTGGTTTTGAGGCTCTACCAAGAAACCGTCCACGACTTCATCTTGCTCGTTCATGCCACCATGCGGCCCGCACTTGACCCCCGCCGGCCACCGGGTCCCTCGAACGAAGCCTACTTGTCTTCTCCACACCCTGGAGGCCTCACCGCAACGACCTTTCGCGCTTGTTCTTCACCTGCACCAACACCAGTCAAGCCGCAACCTGCACCTGCAATACTTAGCCAAGAATCAGTCCACACAATGTTGTCAATCACTCATCACACAAGGAAGTGACCATCCACCGGTCCTCGAACCACACATGGTCCTCAATCTCCCCCTTGATGAGTGCATTGACAACACACATGATTTGTAACCAAAGATAAAAAGAAAAGAAAAGAAACTATTAAAAGAAAAACTCCAACAAGTGATCAAAAGCCAAAGAAAGGCAAAGAACAAGATCACTTGAAGAGAACAAGTCTCGGACCCCTTAGGCAAGGGCAACGGCTCGACACATCCGAGACAAAACCATGCTCAAACAAAGAGCAAAAACCACCAAAAGCACACAAGGCCACGAGCCAAAAACTCACACAAGAGCTCCCCCCGCACATATGCAAACTCCCCCCGAACCAATGCATGCAAGAAGGTCACTTGGAAATGCATGACAAAGAGCAAACCAAGCTCACACCGCATAGGGCGGTTAAACCGCCGCACGGGCGGTTAGACCGCCTCTGCCCGACTTGACCGCACGGGGGCGGTTAGACCGCCCAAAGAGACCGGCCCCGCACCAAACTCGCTCAAAAACTCGCCCGAAACAATTGGAACACTTTCCAAACACTCCCAGTGTGCCCAAAACATGCACAAACTTCTCCCCCTTGTTGACAATGCATGAATCAAGGCAAAATGCAAAAACTTGCAACATATAGCTTCTCGAATATACAAAATTCATCACAAGGAGCTACACAAGTCCAAATGAGCAAGTTAGATACTCGACGGAGTTCGTAAGGACCTTAACTACGTGATCACCAAGTTTCACAACCATTGGACAAGGCTAAAAAGGATTTTAGTAATTTTGCGAAAAGTTACTCCCTCACAAGCAAATACCTAAACATGAGCAAAACATATCAAAATGGCAAAGCCACTCAAACTTCATGCTAGGACAGCCATTCTAATCACAAGACCATCATAAACACCCAAAAGCACCTCATGTCATGTCAAAGCCACCGAGCCATGTGCCTACTTCTATGTATGAGACTTCTCATTGGTAGGCATCATGCAACGGTTTAGCACCCAAAGCAAATTAATTTCAGCACATATGACATGGGAACATATTTTCCAAGCATTTTCCATTTCATTTTCAGATTTGTAAATGGTACATGAAATGTCTTTGCGACAAAAAGGAACTTATGCCCCTCCACAAGATTAAGCAAGAGGGCTAAACATTCATGATGGCAAGCGAGCCTTTGGCTCCATATGATCAATAAACTAGCTATCCAACCACAAAGTAAGCATAGCAAAGCCACTAAAACATGTCAAGATCATATATAGGCATTTACGCATGAGAGAGCATGTATATGACATTTTTCAAAAATTAGCCATCAACCATGAATCATTCAACAAGATCATCAAGAGCTAAGCCAAACTAACCATAGCATATCAAACAAGCTCACAAGAACATATATAACAACCCATGGTGAACAATGTATATAGGAGAAGCTTTTCCTATCCGATGCATATGATACAAAATGCATGCAATCTAAGATACAAGGATGCCTATACATCATGTTACATATGCCATGCCAAAAGCAAGAAGTGCACAAAGGAAAGCTATACATATGCTACAAACCGGCTCCTCGAGGGGAGGCAAAACGGGCTCGACACCACCGGCAAAGGAAAGCCCCCACACACCCAACTCAAGAAATTAAACACACACCAAGTTCCCCCCGCAAACGAGTGAAAGTTGCTTGATCTAGGGGTTTGGTGAAAATATCGGCTAGTTGGTCATGTGTGGGTACATGGATCAAGGCTATCTTCCCTTTCTCTACGTTGTCTCTCGGAAATGATACCTCACTTCTATGTGTTTGGTTTTGGAATGGAGCACTGGGTTCTTTGCAACGCTTATGGCACTGGTGCTATCACATTGAAGTGGGACATGGGTATACTCCTCACCAAAATCACTCATGGTGTAGGTGATCCAAAGGAGCTGAGAGCAACAACTAGCAGCGGCAACATACTCGGCTTCGGTCGTGGATTGAGCAACACTCGACTGCTTACGAGAAGACCAAGACACCAACGAAGAACCCAAAAACTGGCAAGTCCAGAAGTGGACTTCCTATCCAACCGACACCCGGCAAAATCCGCGTCTGAAAAGCCATGAAGCGCCAAAGAAGAGGACGCGGAGTACCAAAGACCGAAGTCGGGAGTGTGACGCAAGTACCTGAAAATTCGCTTCACTGCTTGCCGATGCGAAGTCCTCGGAGACGCTTGAAAACGAGCGCACAGACACACTAAGAACTCGTATGTCCGGCCTCGTCGCCGTCAAGTAGAGGAGTGACCCGATCATGCTCCGGTACTCCTTCTGGTCCACGTGTTCACCTTCCTCGTCCGCATCAAGAGCCGTAGTCGTACTCATCGGCGTTGTCATAGCCTTGGAGTCCTCCATCTTGAATTTCCTCACAATGTCCTTGGTGTACTTAGCCCGGTGCACAAATGTTCCTTCCTTTGATTGCTTGATTTGTAGCCCAAGGAAGAACTGCAACTCACCCATCATGCTCATCTCGAACTCCCCGCTCATATCATCCGCAAACCTCGCAACAAGAGAGTTAGACGAGCCACCAAAGACAATATCATCCACGTACACCCGCACAATCGGAATATCTCCGCCCCGCCTCTCGCAAAAACAAGGTCCGATCGACCTTCCCCATCTCAAAACCTCTCTCAAATAAGAACCCCCTCAACCTCGCCATACCAAGCTCTAGGCGCCCGCTTTAACCCATACGGCGCCTTCCTCAACTTGTACACCCGGTGGGGGTACTTCTCACTCTCAAACCCCGAGGTCGTCTCACATACACTTCTTCCTCCAACACTCCATTCGGAAAAGCACTCTTCACATCCATTTGGTGCAACTTGAACCCTTTAGCCACGAAAAAGGCTAGAAGGATCCTAATCGCCTCCAAACGGGCTACGGGAGCAAAGGTCTCCTCGTAGTCGATCCCCTCCTTCGACCGAACCCCCGAGCAACAAGTCTCGACTTGTTCCTCACAACCTCACCCTTCTCTCCCTCTTTGTTTTTCCACACCCACTTTGTACCAATCGGCTTACACCCCGGGGGAGGGTCAACCAACTCCCACACCCGATTCCTCTCAAAGTTCTCCAACTCCTCATGCATCGAGTTAACCCAATTGTGATCGGATAGTGCGTGTCCAATGTCTTTGGGCTCGAAAGAAGCAACAAATGCAGCATGAGCAAAATGGGAATTGTTTCGAACCCTCGACCGTGTAGTGCGTTCATTCATGTCGCCGATGATCCTCGAAGCCGGGTGATCCACTTGAACTCGCCGGGGAGGTTCTCGCCTCGAAGCTACCTCCCCCTCAACATCGCCTTCTCCTCTTTCTTGGTTTGTCGTCGTAGGTGTAGCAGAGGGTCCATCCATCATTGTAGTCGAAGTAGTGGGTACATGTCCAGCGGGGGCACGGCACCGCCATCTTCATCATCACCATGTTCATGCTCCTCCTCCCGAAAGATCTCCTCGCCAAGCTCATCATCACCCGCACACTCAAAGACAAGCCGACTACGTGGCTCGTCTCGTCGAAGGTTACCTCGCAAGTCTCCACGATTTGGTTAGTTTCAAGATTAAGCACACGATATGCTCTAGAATGAGATGCATAACCAAAGAAAATTCCATCGACGGACCTAGCCTCAAACTTATCCAACTTCCCCGCCTTTCTTCGAATGAAACACTTGCAACCAAAGACATGGAAGTGACTCACCTTGGGTGTGCGACCATGCATCAACTCATAGCATGTCTTTTTCTTGTGCACTCGAGGTATATTCTCGTTCGACACATAGCACGCGGTGTTCACCGCCTCGGCCCAATACCTCCTCGGAGTCCTATGCTCATCAAGCATCGTCCGAGCCATCTCGCACAAGGTCCCGTTCTTCCTTTCCACAACACCATTCGGGGAGGCGTATACGGACTCGAAAACGGGTGCTCAAGACCTAAGTCATGACAAAAAGTTTCAAAACGAGAGTTCCCCGAATTCCGAGCCATTATCACCGCGGATAGCTCGTATGGCATCTCCGTGCCTCTCGTTCCTCAACCTCAAGACTAGATCTCGAACAAAACCAAACGTCTCCCCCTTCTCCTCAAGAAAAAACACCCATGCATACCGAGAAAAGTCGTCCACCACAACAAGGACATACCACTTCCCACCCGCGCATCGCACACGAGCCGGGCCAACAAGGTCCATATGGAGCAGCTCGCATGGACGCTCGCTCATCACATCGGTGAGAGGCGGGTGAGAAGAGGCCACCATCTTGGCATGCCTACACGGAGCACAAACCAACTCTTTCTCAAGCCTCAACCGTGGCAATCCTCGGACCAAATTGAGTTTACTCAAGCGAGACGAAGGTCAAAGCTCAAGTGACCCAACTTCCTATGCCACTTCCACAACTCACTCGAAGAACCAGCCAAGAAACAACGCTCAACACCCGAAGACTGAGAAAAATCCGCACGAAACACCCGACCCTCGGGAACGACCATACAAACAAGGTCCCCTCGAGAGTCTACAATCCGAGAACCACCCGGCCGAAACAACACCTCAAAGCCCTCATCCAACAACCGAGACACGAAAAGCAAATTGTACCCCGGCGATTGAACAAGAGCAACACGCCTCGCAGTGATCTTGTCACTCACTTTTATCTCACCTTCGAAAGCACACGCCCACGGCCATTGTCCCCAAAAGTGATGTACCTCTTCGTCACCACCGGGACGAGACTTGAGAACCACCCCCCCGTCTCCGGTCATATGCCTCGAACAACCGGAGTCAATCAACCAAATGTTCTTCAAGTCTCCCACCCGAAATTCAAAAACAAGCACGTGAGCGAACAAACGACTCAAAGATCGGGGTTAGTACCAAAAGAGGAAAACCGAAGTGCCGAGCCATTTGCTCGAAAGTGGGGTTAGCACCAACCAAAGCATCTCTCCTACCAAAGCTACCTCCACGAACACCACCTCGGTAACCACTCCGAGGAAACCACCCCTCACCGCCCGGAGGAGGACCAAAACCACGGAAGACAACCCGTGGAGCGTCCCTCCTCTCCTTCTCAAAGCTACGACTCCTCCCATCCCCGTAGTGACCTCGAGGGGGAGAATGCCTAGCAACCGACCACCCGTCGTCTTTCCGGACCAACCACCGCAACTCCACCTCCGGACACCGAAACCTCTCGACTCACCACCTCGAAAACCACTCGCCCGGGAGTGGGGGGGCCGGTTAAACCGCCTAGCCGGGCCGGTCTAACCGCCCCCTCTCGGGCGGGCCGGCCCGACCGCCTAGCCGGGCCGGCCTCGACCGCCCCCCTCCCGAACGGCTCCTCGGCTACGGGAACTCGCATCTCCCCATGCCGAACACTTCTTACCACGGCCTTACCCCCGGGCGGTGGCATACGAGGCTTAGGTACACCATAGGAAGGGTTGTACCTATCCTTGTTCGCCCACTCCTTTGCCATCCTCTCTTCCCGCTTCCTCTTGAAGCAAAACTCATCCTTGTGACCCTCCTTCCCACAATGGCCACAACGGAACCTCACAAGCTTAGGTTTTGGCTTGGATTGGGGCCGCTCGCTTGGTTTCTCTCCACTCAACTCCTCCACCGATTTCTCCTCACTTGCCTTCTCTTTCACTTTCCCAAAGAACACTTTCCCCGAAGTGCTCACAAACTTGATGGGCTTTTGGAGATCATTTGTGGGTGTAGGAAATATAGGTGGAGCTGGGGTTGTGTCTAATCCGTTCCTAAGATGGTTGGGTTTTGGAGGGAAATCATTTTTGTGGTGGGTTTTTGGTGGCTCCGGATATTCTCTCCACTTCCTTCACCCACCTTGTTTGCCCCAAGCCCCTCACCGTCTTGCCTTTTAAAGGCCTCGATCATCATCCTCAACCGAGGCTCATGACCGGACAACCAACCCATCAACTTCCTCAAATCATCATTCTCATCCCGCAAACGATCAACATAATGTGCAAGCTCCAAATTTTTCAATGCATGCATTTCACAAGTAGAGCAGGATGTAGGCATGGGTTCCTTCAATTTAGCCTCGAGCGAACTAGTGTAAGCATGCAACTCATCAATCTTAGCATGCAAAACAGGACAAGAAGTGCAAGCACCTAGCAAAGCAGGTCTAGACTTAAGCTCAGCCACTTCAACCCTAAGCACATCTAGTTCCTCACACTTGGAGGCATGCTTCTCCTTAAACAGAGCAAGATCAGCAAGGAATATGGAGCAATCAGCACAATCATTTTCATCAGCAACAACAGGGCTAGCCTTAAGCGAATCAATCTCAAGCTTGCTATCAAGCACCTGTGTCTCTAGCTCAGCCACTCTAGTCCTAGCATCCTCGAGTGAAGCCCTAAGCTCTTTCCTCATTTTCTTGGCCTCTCTAAGCATGTCATCACGGTTATCAAGCAAAGAGCCAAGCCTCTCATTCTCCCGGCGCAAGAAGGGAAGTTCATCACGCACCTCGTCGTCGGACTCGCAGTCCGAGTCGCTCCGTGTACTCTTCTTGCTTTGCCGGAGCTCGGCGCCATGGTACGAAGCCGTCTCTCGCGGCGGCTCGGCCCCGCTCGTGTTCTTGGATGACCTCTTGTTCTTGCGACGATCTCCCTCGTCGTCGCCGCCGCTCGAGCTCGAGGTGGAGTACGCGGAACCGGAGTCGACGTCGCTCGCTCCAACCATCGCTCGGGCCTTGCCTCGGCCCTCCTTCTTCCTCGATCGTCGCTCGTCCTTGTACTTGTTCTTGTGCTTGCTCTTGTGGTCGCGCCTCGAACGGTACTTGTCGTCGTTCTTCCTCGGCTTGTGCTTGTAGCTCGTCCTTGTTCTCGGCCTTCTCCCGGGCGGTCGGCGACGAAGTGTCCGTGCTTGCCGCACGGAAGCGGGTCCTCGTGTTCCTCCTCATGTTCACGCGGTTCTCGTGCGGCCTCTCGAACCGCCTCGTCAACGGCCGCCGGCCTCGTCCTCTCCAAGGTCATCAAACTCCTCATCCGGCATAGACATCAAAGAGGAAAACGAGAACATCCCGGTGGATGGGTTAGAGTTAGTCTTTCCTTTGGGACCACCAACGAGGGCAAGACTATGGGAGTCAGTCGGTCCCTCGAGCTTGGCGGTCATGCCCCTATCCACCTCGGCCCGACTTGAGCTTCGAGAACGGCTCGTTCACCGTCGAGTGTCGTACCTCTCCGACTCGACTATGGCCTCGAACTTTCCGCCCCATATCGTACGATCCAAAGAGTGTAAGAGCTTGACCGCTCTATCATGATCATCGTACGGGAGCACGTCCACATTGGCCCTCATGTTGTTCACCACCACCGTGAACCTCTGGAACAAGGCATCGATGGACTCACCGGGGAGATGAGTGAAGTTCTCGTACTCTCTCCGTAGGTCGCATACAACCGTGCTCGAACCTCGGGCGTTCCCAACATGAGCCTCCTTCAACACCGCCCAAATCCTACAAGCTAAGTGCTCGGTGTGCACCCGATCGAACTCGGCCGACACAAAGCACGAAACAAGTAGTCGACCGCCTTATTGTTGGCGTCGAATCCGTCCCCTCGACCCCCGGAGCAAGGAAATCCATCGGCCGGACATATCCCGTGTCCACCGTGACATCCCACGAGTCCGACCCTTTCCGCGGAGGAACGCACCCATCCGCTTGCTCCACATCCGGTAGTTCTTTCCATCGAAGTGTGGAGGACCCGAACCCCGTTCTCGGTACGCCATCCTTGGATCTTAGACGGGTTAGAGTCAACAAAGACCCGAACCGGCTCGATACCACTTGAAGGACCGATAAGGCGACCGAGAGGGGGGGAGTGAATGGGAGCCGATAAAAATTCTTCTCGAGGGAGATTGAAACTCCGACAAGATGAACTAGCTCGGTCGAACCCCCCGAAATCACCCGCTCCGCACTTCTACCTCCCGTTTGCCAAAACCACGTAGCCACCGGAGTGCTACCGGTCCTAGGAACAAACTCTACCAAGAACCACAACACACACACAAGACCGACAAGCGGAAACAACTCGAAAGCCGGCTAACCGAGGGGGCGGTTAGACCGGGTATAGGGGGCGGTTAGACCGCCTCCACCCGGCAACCGAGAAATCCTCCGAAACGCCTCTTCCGAGCACCAAAACACACCACGGTTTCACCAACGGAGATCTCTCGGTCAAGGCCATGCTAGCTACCGAAAAATCTTGGCGAAAACCAAAACTTCACCCAAGGGCCTAGGGGCGGTTAGACCGGCTACCCGGGGCGGTCTAACCTCCCGTACCCAGCAAAGAACTCCAACCAAGAACACCTAGCAACCGCGCGAGAACGGCTCCAAATTTCACCCGGACACTCCTCCGATCAAGGTGAACGAACTCACGAGAGGAAAATCCGGCGAAACAAAACTTTGACCCGGAAACACCCCGGGCGGTTAGACCGCCCCCCGTAGGCGGTTAGACCGCCCCTTCCGAAACAGGAACCCGCGGGTCAAACCCCAACTTCCTTGCGCTCAATCTCCCGAATCACTCCACGGATTGCAGCCCAAACTTCGGGGATAGCCGGGTTACCTCCCGGGCAACCTCTACCTCAAAGGAATCGACCCGAAACGCTCACAATCAAGAGGAATCGAAGAAATCGCTTCTCTAGGTCAAGAACTCGCCCAACTCGAAAAACCACCAAATAGAGTCCGATTCAAAGGGGATTTGGGGGCAAAGTCACCAGCCAAAGAGGCACAAGAACCTCATACGTGACACCCACAAAAAATCCCAAGAAATCGTTCTCAAAACACCGCCAAAAAGAGCTCCGAAAAACAACATCAAAGAGACGGGAAAACCACCATCAAGAACCACGCCGAACCTTCTATACATGCCATGAATGGTTCGTACGGGGTCTAGTTTGCCACCCAAACATCCATCCCTCTCTCTAGATCTCACATGAAGCTCTCAAACTAGCCTTCTAAAAACCTAGGGAAAATAGAGAACGAAAATGGAAAAACGAAATGAGCTAGGGTTACAAGAGTTGGCTGCCAACCTCTCACCTCTTGGGTTATATAGGCGGCAACCGAATGTCTAAAATGCCCCTCTCTACTAACTAGGGATACATGCCCCTAAAGGGCGGATTTGGAATTCTTGATGTCTTCACCATCGGACGGATGCCCGGCGACCGCACCCTGCGTAGCCTCGACGCACGCCTTGCGATCCCGACGCGTGTCCTCCGCTTCGAAGCTTCTCGGCGCGGCGGCGGCCGGGCGGTCGGATCGCCCCCCACCGGGCGGTTAGGACCGGCCCGGTGGATCCGACCGGCCCCCGGGCGGTCCGACCGCCCCTCCCGGGCGGTTGAACCGGCCCGGGTGGCCGCACCTCCTCGTCGAGTCTTCGGCCTCGGTTTTGTGGCTCAACCGAGTAACCCAGTGGTTTTCTGGTGAACCACTGTAAACCCCGCGAACTCGGTGTAGCCTCCGCCAATCTCCACTCATGACTCGGCTCCCACGTAGTCCCGGCTCGACCTTGGTTTTGAGGCTCTACCAAGAAACCGTCCACGACTTCATCTTGCTGTTCATGCCACCATGCGGCCCGCACTTGACCCCCGCCGGCCACCGGTCCCTCGAACGAAGCCTACTTGTCTTCTCCACACCCGGAGGCCTCACCGCAACGACCTTTCGCGCTTGTTCTTCACCCGCACCAACACGAGTCAAGCCGCAACCCGCACCCGCAATACTTAGCCAAGAATCGGTCCACACAACGTTGTCAATCACTCATCACACAAGGAAGTGACCATCCACCGGTCCTCGAACCACACATGGTCCTCAAAGCCGACTACGTGGCTCTGTCTCGTCGAAGGTTACCTCTCAAGTCTCTATGATTTGGTTAGTTTCAAGATTGAGCACACGATATGCTCTAGAATGAGATGCATAACCAAAGAAAATGCCATCGACAGACCTAGCCTCAAACTTATCCAACTTCTTGCCTTTCTTCAGAATGAAACACTTGCAACCAAAGACATGGAAGTGACTCACCTTGGGTGTGCGACCATGCATCAACTCATAGCATGTCTTCTTCCTGTGCACTCTGAGGTATATCCTGTTCGACGCATAGCACGCGGTATTCACCGCCTCAGCCCAATACCTCCTCGGAGTCCTATGCTCAACAAGCATCGTCCGAGCCATCTCGCACAAGGTCCTGTTCTTCCATTCCACAACACCATTCTGGGGAGGCGTATACGGACTCGAAAATTGGTGCTCAAGACCCAAGTCATGGCAAAAGGTTTCGAAACGAGAGTTTCTGAATTCCGATCCATTATCACTGCGGATAGCTCGTATGGCATATCCGTGCCTCTCGTTCCTCAACTTCAAGACTAGATCTCGAACAAAACCAAACGTCTCCCCCTTATCCTCGAGAAAGAACACCCACGCATACCGAGAATAGTCGTCCACCACAACAAGGACATACCACTTCCCACCCGCAGATTGCACACGAGCTGGGCCAACAAGGTCCATATGGAGCAGCTCGCATGGACGCTCAGTCATCACATCAGTGAGAGGTGGGTGAGAAGAGGCTACCATCTTGGCATGCCTACATGGCGCACAAACCAACTCTTTCTCAAGCCTCAACCGTGGCAATCCTCGGACCAAATTAAGTTTACTCAAGCGCGACAAAAGGTCAAAGCTCAAGTGACACAACTTCCTATGCCACTTCCACAACTCACTCGAAGAACCAGCCAAGAAACAACGCTCCACACCCGAAGACTGAGAAAAATCAGCACGAAACACCTGACCCTCGGGAACTACCATACAGACAAGGTCCCCTCGAGAGTCCAAAATCCGAGAACCACCTAGCCGAAACAACACCTCAAAACCCTCATCCAATAACTGGGACACAGAAAGCAAATTGTACCCCAGCGATTGAACAAGAGCAACACACCTCAGAGTGATCTTGTCACTCACTTTGATCTCACCTTCTGAAAGCACACACCCACGCCCATTGTCCCCAAAAGTGATGTACCTCCTTGTCACCACCGGGACGAGACTTGAGAACCACCCCCTGTCTCCGGTCATATGCCTCGAGCAACCGGAGTCAATCAACCAAATGTTCTTCAAGTCTCCCATCTGAAATTAAAAAACGAGCACGTGAGCGAACAAATGACTCAGCACTGGGGTTAGTACCAAAAGAGTAAAACCAGTGCTGTCGTATGGACCTCCCTGGGCCCACTACCTCGGTGGGTACCAGGACCGACTACTCGGTGGGCCCCTGGGACTACCCGGCTTGCGCTACATGGCATCTGATGGCGTGGAGCACAAGGACTACAAAGGAGTAGTACTCGGTTAGGGAGCTGTACATGTTCCGCACTGTATGGAGGACTCCTAGACGTACTCGACTAGTACTCTCTCCCTACTCCGACTTGTAACCCTGCCTCCCGGGCTATATAAGGCGAGGCAGGGACCTTTCTCTAGCATCTTGTTAACGGTGAAAATCCGTCAACCTAGCCATGAGTTTACCTTCGGTGTTGGCATGAGTTTTATACCTTATCCATTGGTACTAACCCCCGTGGTATAACAAGTTCATGTGTGCATGTCGGTTTTGGAGTTTAATGTTTATGCAGGGTTTTAGTGTTGAATGCAAGACTTTCGGGATAAGTTCATAAAGCACCTCATGACAAGACCTTGAAGCCCCGTACAAGTCATGCAATGAAGCAAACTTAACTCCAAGAAGCAAGGGACTTGATCCGAGAAGACGACAGACTCCGAGGACCCGACCGAAAAAAGTGCCTCGAATCTTGCAAGACAAGGAGTTGTGTCCAATTCGGAGAGAAACGACGACATGGACCTACATGCGAAGGGGGAAACATCCGGAAGCAAGGGAACCGACGTAAAGCAAAGGAGGACCCGGCCGGGCTCGGATGGGCCCGAGCCGGCCGGCCCGGTCCGGTCGGCTGGCCCATTCCGGGGCCCATTTGCCCCCCTCCTTTGCCCAAGCCGCCAATCGGGCTATTTATAGCCCCCCGACCGAGAGCCACGCATCATACAATTCGTCATCGGCCGCCGAGGAGCGAGAGAAGAGAGGGACACCATCTCGGAGAGGAGAGGGTCGAGCTAGTTGACTAGGGTTTCCCTAGCCGACGTGGGAACCTTGCACGAAAGACCATGTCGGAGTTCCCGAGCTAGAAGCAAGATCAAGGAAGGATCCCGATGGTGATCTTGTGTATGTATCATTGTTATAGTTGAATTATCAAGTTGAATCTTTTCCTAGCGATCAAGTGTTTCCTCGAAGATTTCGTTTTTCGATCGGCTTTGCTTATTCCAATTCTATTATCGAGATAGATTACATAGGGTGTTCTTGTAGCCGCGGTGGCTAGAGGTACACGCCGGATCTTCCGAAAGAATCTCGACTTGTCTTTTGACTCGCCCTAAGCTCCCCGCATGAGTAGGGATACGTTGTGACAGAACGGGGGTTCCGAAAGGCGGATGTTTTCCGATTTGGACGGGAAACCACGATTTAAAGAGGCTTCTAATAAGATTCGATTTGCTACTTCTTCTCTTGCTTGGAACTTCAACAAAAGGCTTACCCCGATCCCTCTAGATCGGTTTATCTACCCAATCTTACTTTGTTTTCTCCGGTCTTTAGTAGATTAGATTCATTTCGTGTCTTTTACTTAGATGCATTAGGGTTTCTTTTATCGAAGATTGGAGTTACTTGACTTTATTAGATTAAGTTTTGCGTCACACATTTGTTCCACGGATTCGATACCTTGGGTTCACCACTCGAGGGAAGAAGGGTCCCTTGACTACGACGGGAGACTTGTACGCTTGCAAGTCACAAACGAACTTTGATACAAATATTAACCATCAACAAGCCCCTTTTTCTGGCGCCGTTGCCGGGGAACAAGTGATCAAGATTTGATTTTTTATTGCCTTTTCGTAATTTTCAGTTTTCTTTTTGTTTTTCTTTTTGCATCTACTAAATTTTGATCATCCTCAAAATACATCTAATCTAGTTTGTCTAACCCTAGTTTTTATAGATTTGTGTTTACTTTCTAGTTTTTGCATACTTTGTTTATTGCTAACCCTAACAGGAGATGGACGGCTACCTCTCCAACAAACCCAATAATTTTGTGGATGATCCGAGAAAAACTTTACGAAAGCTAAGGAGACGCGAAGCACATCAAGCTAAAAAGCTAGATTTTGTAGATTCGGAGTCGGAAGACAAAGGATCGCAGGAATCTCCGAAGAATTCACCACCTCAAAGTCCTCGGGAGAATCGACTTCCACCAATGGGTGACCAACCACCGCAAGAACGCAAGATTGGGGAGCTATGCACCCCAGACATCATCGACCTACCAATCTTGAACCTTGAGGAGATCGGAAGACCGTTCGAGATCAAGACCTCAACAATCCGCATGGTGCAACATTCACCCTTCACCGGTAAAGAGGATCCGAACCTTCACCTCCAAGCATTCATTCAACTATGTCAAACTTTCAACATGGATGGGGTGACTCAAGATCAAATGAGGGCGAGGCTTTTTCCGTTCTCACTTCTCGGAAGGCTTTGCAATGGTTCCACTCTCAACCGGCGGAGACGGTGCAAAATTGGAACACGTTGATGAAGGCTTTCATGAAGGAATACTACTCACCGGGTAAAACTCAAAGCTTGCATAATAAGATTGCCACCTTTGTTCAATATCCTACGGAAACTATCTCGGAGGCATTCAAGCGCTTCAACGAGTACACCCGGGTGGTTCCACATCACAAGTTCGCGAAGGAAGACCTCGTGCAAAAGTTCTATCAAGGACTCACTATGGCGTAAAGGACGATCATCGATGCATCGGCGGGAGGATCCATCATCGAACTTACACCTACGGAAGCTTTCACTCTATTCAAGAAGGTCGCGGATAATGACACATGGGCGTCATCCGGGCGCCTACATCCGGTTCAACCCACGGGGAGCGTCAAAGGAGTCTTGCAAGTGGAGAAGGAGAACATACTTGAAGGCAAGATCGACTTGCTCATGAGGAGGTTGGAGAAGATGGAGATGGAAAAGAAAGAGGCTCAAGACTTGAAGGCCGCCGAAGCAGGGTCCACATGCGAAGAATGTGGAGAGTATGGCCATGTCCGCAAAGATTGTCCGGAGGAAGCCAAAGTGCTCGACTACATGAGGAAGGGAGAATTGCCGAACTTCCACTACGGGCAAGGTAGGCCTCAATTTAATGCAAGCTCATCTATTCCTAACGCAGTTCCGCTTCGTATACAATTGAAGGAGTTCATGGATGAGCAAGCTAAGATCAACAAGGACAC
This sequence comes from Cenchrus americanus, assembly GCA_947561735.1. Lineage (NCBI taxonomy): Eukaryota > Viridiplantae > Streptophyta > Magnoliopsida > Poales > Poaceae > Cenchrus > Cenchrus americanus. The sequence continues at coordinate 82,441,404 of OX387240.1, forward strand.
CGTCACCAAGTTCAAGACCATAGACAAGGTGTTGGAGAACATCGATAGCAAAGTGACGGAGGTCGGAAGTTCCAATCATCATGTGCTCAACATGATGAAGATGCTCGAGACGCAAGTTGGACAACTTGCGGGTGCCTCACTAATGATGAAGGGAAGCTTCCGGGACAACCCAAAGGTCCCGAATCGGCGAAGGCCATTCAAACACGTTCGGGGAAGGAGACCGAAGATCCGGAACGTTCCGCGGGAGCAAGGAAGCTTAAACCATCCACCGAGGTGGAAGGAGTTGCTAAAGAGAAGGTTACGGGGATCGTCACCGAGGAACCCAAATTTGAGATGCCGGAGGAAGACACGAGGATACCGCAACTCAAGCCACGCTTCTTCCGAGGTAAACTTGACAACCACTTAGAGAAGTTTGTGGAAGTTGTGCGTAGACTTAGCATCAACATGCCATTACTAGATGCCCTACAAGTACCTACATATTCTCGTTACTTTAAAGACATACTTGCAAATAAATATGAGATAGCAACACTTGGGGTAGATCATGTCAAGATGTCTGAGGAGTGTAGTGCCCCTATTGCTAATGGGCTAGAAAAGCAAAAGGACCCCGGGTGCCCTACTATTCCATGTTGGGTTGGTTCTTTCAACTTCGAGAATGCGTTATGCGACCTTGGAGCAAGTGTGAGCGTCATGCCGAGGGATGTGTTCGAGAAGCTACGCCTACCAATGGAGCCTACGGGAATATGTTTGGAGTTGGGAGACAACTCCATTCGCTATCCCTTGGGCATTGCTGAAGATGTACCCATGAAGGTCGGACACCACTTCATCCCCATCGACTTCGTTGTGCTCGAGATGGAAGTGAGGGAGAAGCCGCCGCTCATCCTAGGGAGGCCTTTCCTCAAGACCGTGGGAGCTACTATTGATGTTGGCAAGGGGGAGATCATGTTCGATATCAACGGAGAAAGGAGTTCCTTCAAGTTCCGTCCAAGAATCGAGGCATGTAACATGATTGGAGTGAAGGGAGAACCAAAACAAACGGAGGGGCTGAAAAAGAAGAAGGAGCCGAAAAAAATGAACGTAAAGAAAATCAAAGAAGGTGTTGCATCCGTCAAGACAAAGGAAGAGAAGCGACTGTGAAGACCAAAAAAATGACTAAGCCGGAAGACAAGCCCGTGCCCAAGATGGTGCGGAAGTGGGTACCCAAGATTGCAACGCCCGCAAAGAGCGTTGATCCGGAGTAATCAAGTGAAGAAGTCTAGCTATAGACTATAAACGAAGCGCTAGGCGGGAGGCAACCCGTTTCGTCGAGTCAAGAATAAGCTACCGGGAGGACAACCCGATTCCAGGTTTTTCGAGTATTTTTAATAATTTAGTTTTTGAGTTTTATTATGCAAATAAATTAGACTTAGAAGTGGTTGAACAATATTAGAGACATAATTCTTGATTGAATGTTTGCTTTATCATAAACCCTTTGCACGAACCCTCCTATGTGCTTGTTTGTTCTTTTCTTTTCGAGAAACCTCAACCAAATAATTTCATAACCTAACTCAACATTTCACCCTCATTATGGTGCTAAGGTTGACTTATTTTTCATGCTAAAACCACACGAGTAGAGCCACAATTTATATTTAAGTGTTAATAAAATTCAGCACGTGGTAGAACTCGCGTGAACCCAGAAATCAAAACTTTTGGTTGGTTTTAAAAATCTTTATCCTTGGTTTCTCTAGGATTAGAATTTTTCTAAGCCTATTCTAATTTTGTTTTATTCAAAATCTTTCTTATTTAGCCAAAATTAGAACCTAAACCTATGCCCCCATGATCAAGCCGGGAAAAGTTTGCTCTCAACCGATGAAGGCAAACTATACCGGTGAGACCGAAATCGACGTAGTCGAAAAATATTTTCGACTTACATTTGTTTTTAATGGTTTAAAAACTTCTCTAAAATTATGTTTGAGCTCTTGCATGGCTCTGAAAAATATTTTAAATTTCGAATTAGAGGAGTGTTTAACCATAAACACACCTTAATGGAGGCAATCTAGTTTGAATTAATCATGCATGCACCATTGGATTCCCTTTTATCAACTTTCACCAATTCCACATGCAAAGGACAAGCATGGTGGGCAGCAAGCATCAACTTTGCAGGAATTTCATGGTGGCATGTGAAGCATGTGGAGCTAGGGAGCATGGACATGACCCAAAGCATGGAGCATCAAGTGGAAGGACCAATAATGCAAGGAAAGGAGTGGACGAGAGTGTTTGGGCGGTGCAACTCGTGGAGCACGCGGGCAGGAAAGTTGCAGAGGCGAAATGATCATGCTGCGAAGAAAGACGAGGCGGGGAGGTGCACCGAGGACCCCAGGCCGGCCGGCCCAGGCCGGCCGGCCTCACCTACTTAAGGAGCCCCCCGGCTCCCGTTTTCTGCGGGCAAGCTTCCCTCTCCTTCCTTTGTTTGTGTGTTCAAGTTTGTGTGCTCAAAACCTCCGTAGACATAGCCAACCTTCCCAAGCTTGATAGCTCAAGAAAAAATCCATATCCTTAATCCACTCAAAGTCCACATCCGAAGCAAAGAGTTTAAGTACCTAGTTACCGGTTGCAACCCGGAGTTTTAGTTGAAAAAAAGAGTGCAGCAACCATGTGGAAGAAAACCACAAGTCTCTTCTCCAAGAAAAAGAGTTCGTCGTCGTCCAAGCCGTCATCAACCACGTCTTCGAGGAGGCACTCGGTTTCCGAGTCTCCCCGGAGCATGGAGACGGATACGGCACCACCGAGGAGGAAGGATGCTCTCCTCCTTGGTGGTATGAGGGCTGCAAGAAGCACGTCCATGAGGTTTACTGAACCTCGTGGGCACACGGAGGAGCAGCCCGCGCCACCACGACGATCGACCCGTTCAACCGCGCCACCTCCTTACACTCCGACATACTCTTCGTACGACTTCATCATCTTGTCATCGGAGGAGGAGGAGAGGCTCTCTAATCTTGAGAAGAGGCTTGTGCCCAACGTCGAGTTCGACGACCAAACACTCTACACCTTGGGTTTTGGCACCGACATATATGTTGGGGCACCTTGGATGGGTGCAGTTCTCCAACGAAGTGTCGGTGGACACCCATTTGGGGTTCGCCTTGGAAATTTTAATGACTATTGCACCTATCCTTGATGATGATGGGGTGCAAAGCTTGTCATTCCGTTTGGAGGGAGTCCAACAAGTGGTTCCCTACGAGCACGTTAGGGAGCTGCTTGGATTCCACAAGGGAGCTCCGGAGAAAGTTGATGTGCCACCCGGCATGTTAGCGGGATTTTGGAATATGATCTCCGGGGAAGCCCATCAACAACGCAATTGCATCTGCAACCCCATTATCTGGATATTTCACTCTTGGATGTGCAAGAGGGTATTGGGGAGGATGAAGGAAACGAAGGTGATCGACACGGAGTTGAATTGGCTTTACTCGGCTTTAATTGCCAGGTAGCCAATAGACCCCTCTTACCTTATGATCAACCGTTGGTGTTGTGAAGCAACATCGGGGACGGGAAATATTGGTTCGGGGTGCTACCTCTCCATGTTGGCTTTCTCCTTACGGCCGGGGATCACAAGAAACCCCGACCATCTTTTGCGTGGTACCTCTCTCGGTATTGAGTATTTTCGGCAAGGCAAATACATTAGTGGATATGAGAGAGGAGGTTATCGGTTGGCCATAGTAAACCTACCCCTTCCGAATGATAGGCTTAGGCTTTTCATCGAAGGGAGAGAAGATTGGTTGGAAGAGGGACTCCTTGTCCCTGCAAGGAAGAACAAAAGAGGAAGAATCGTAGAGGAGGGAACATCCTCCGCACAAGCGAGTGGAGCACAACCCAATGTGCAACCATTCGGCGGGAACCCTCCTCCGCCAAGTTACTACGGAGGGCCACAAGAGCAAGCATGGGGGGTGGTGCACCGGTACCCCCACCAAATTATGTTGTGCCCAACGCTATCTTCGCGGAGCCCTATGCACATCATCCCCAACCACAACAAAGCATGGCCATTATTGGAGGGTATGCTGCAAGAAACGCCCAAAACATCGCAGCCATCCAAGCTAACGCAGCTCAACTTGGTGAAGGAAATGCAAATATTGCCTTTGAGCTCGGACGCCTTCACCTTGTGGAGCCAAATCAATTCGTCGGAGGGAATGTCCAATCATATTATGAGCAAGGGTATTACTATCAAGATCATCAACATCAACCACCGGCGGAGGACTAGAAGATTTAGGAACTTTAGTTTTTTTCTTTTCTTTTTCTCTGTAATTTTCAGCTTTTGCTTATGTGTGTTTGCGTAGTATTTTCTATTTTTATTTAAATTTCAGCAAGCATGTTTGTTTATTTTCAGTTTGTATTTCAGCTTGATTTCATCATTAATAAAGACACCACCTCTATTATATCATTGGAAAAGTTACAAAAATTTGTGCCATGATGATATATGATTATAATTGCAGCTTTGTTCATCTTTGTAATTGATCTATGCATGTTTAAGCTAGTGCTCTCTTAAAAATACAAATCTGAATTTATTTAAATGCTAGCTTAATCTTCAGCGGAGGTTATGATTAAAATAAAGACCCATAGTGTTTTATGTGCTCTCATGTTGTGAATAGATTAAAGATGTCTTTTATGCTCAAAAATATCGCTAACCTTGTCATAAATATCACTTGTGTGTTGCTCAACCTATCCAAAGCCTTATATATATTTGAGTGCATAAATCTTAGTGTACAAGATTTATTTTTGAGTGAGTTATTGCAGGCCATGATTTCTCTGGCCCGAGACTAAGAAGCTGGTCATTCCATTTTTGCGTATCTATCTTTTTGCTAGCCTTTTATCCGTGCATTGTGTATCCCCGCATTGGAGATCTCACAAACCTCGCCGGATATCCACCCTTAAACCAAATATCATCTTTTGTGATTACCTCCTTGACCACAACCTATTGTTGAGAATGGATCATCAATTCAAGGAAGATCGCAAGACGGTGCCAACATTGAAGATTTCAAGTATCTCTCCAAGGAAAAATATTTCCGGTACCTACCTTATTTTTCGCCTCTTTGCTCGAGGACGAGCAACGTCTAAGCATGGGGGAGGAGGTAGGTACGGTGCAGTTTTAGAGTTCAAAGGGGAGAATTTAAAAAAAATGATGATGAAAGAAATGAAAAAAAATTCGGCGATGTACGTGAATTCCAAGAAAATATATATATAATGAATGAAAGAAAGAAAGAAAGAAAAGAATGAGAAATATGAGAAAGAGAAAAAAATATATGCGTAAAGTGAACTCCCCGGTTCTCTAAGAGTGCATTCAAGGCTTCAAGCTAAAAAGATCCATTCTCATTTTCCAACCATGTGCAATCCGATAACGAGGACTTCCTTTGTGCCTCGGGATCACTCTTTGCCATTTGCACATGTCCACTTATCTAAAGTGTGTGTATTTTTCTCTTTCCCCTCCTTGATTTAACATTATTTTCCAATGACCTTTTTGATGAGTCTCGGTAAGACCATGAGAAGCTTGTCTTGTTTTGACAACACCTCATTTATAAAATCTTGTTAGGACTAAACTTTCCCAAAAGCTCCATATAAAGCCTACCACACATATATTCTATGAGAGGGAAAGGAGTAGAATATACAGGCTTGAGAGACAAGCGAGATGAGAGTTCATGAGCAATATACAAGATGATTTAAATTTGTGAACTTGGTTTAGCTTTTCTTTATCTCGTTCTTGATTTCAAAAATTCTGAGATCTATTTAAACTTTGTGAGCATGTTAATACTTGTGGGATAAGCTTAATAAGAATCTACCCTCTATAGAGATGAAGGCTAGTACATTATGGAACTTTCATGAATTAAAATTTTGAGAGCATTATGCTTTCTCATGTATGATCAAGTGCAAGGTTTAACATTGTTTGGCAATGATGATATCCATCGAAGGCTTACTCGAGGACGAGCAAGGTTTAAGCATGGGGGAGATCTTGACGGTGAAAATCCGTCAACCTAGCCATGAGTTTACCTTCGGTGTTGGCATGAGTTTTATACCTTATCCGTTGGTACTAACCCCCGTGGTATAACAAGTTCACGTGTGCATGTCGGTTTTGGAGTTTAATGTTTATGCAGGGTTTTAGTGTTGAATGCAAGACTTTCGGGATAAGTTCATCAAGCACCTCATGACAAGACCTTGAAGCCCCGTACAAGTCATGCAATGAAGCAAACTTAACTCCAAGAAGCCGGGGACTTGATTCGAGAAGACGACGGACTTCGAGGACCCGACCGAAAAAAGTGCCCGAATCTTGCAAGACAAGGAGTTGTGTCCAATTCGGAGAGAAACTGACGACATGGACCTACATGCAGAAGGGGGAAACATCCAGGAAGCAAGGGAACCGACGTAGAGCAAAGGAGGCCTCGGGCTGGGCCTGGATGGGCCCAGGCCGGCCGGCCCAGTCCGGTCGGCCCAGCCCATTCCAGGGCCCATTTGCCCCCTCCTTTGCCCTAGCCGCCAATCGGGCTATTTATAGCCCCCTGACCGAGAGCCACGCATCATACAATTCGTCATCGGCCGCCGAGGAGCAGAGAAGAGAGGGACACCATCTCGGAGAGGAGAGGGTCGAGCTAGTTGACTAGGGTTTCCCTAGCCGACGTGGGAACCTTGCACGGAAGACCACGTCGGAGTTCCCGGAGCTAGAAGCAAGATCAAGGAAGGATCCCGGTGGTGATCTTGTGTATGTATCATTGTTATAGTTGAATTATCAAGTTGAATCTTTTCCTAGCGATCAAGTGTTTCCTCGAAGATTTCGTTTTTCGATCGGCTTTGCTTATTCCAATTCTATTCTCGAGATAGATTACATAGGGTGTTCTTGTAGCCGCGGTGGCTAGAGGTACACGCCGAATCTTCCGAAAGAATCTCGACTTGTCTTTTGACTCGCTTTAAGCTCCCCGCATGAGTAGGGATACGTTGTGACAGAACGGGGGTTCCGAAAGGCGGATGTTTTCGGATTTGGACGGGAAACAACGATTTAAAGAGGCTTCTAATAAGATTCGATTTGCTACTTCTACTCTTGCTTGGAACTTCAACAAAAGGCTTACCCCGATCCCTCTAGATCGGTTTATCTACCCAACCTTACTTTGTTTTCTCCGGTCTTTAGTAGATTAGATTCGTTTCGTGTCTTTTACTTAGATGCATTAGGGTTTCTTTTAATGAAGATTGGAGTTACTTGGCTTTATTAGATTAAGTTTTGCGTCACACATTTGTTCCACGGATTCGATACCTTGGGTTCACCACTCGAGGGAAGAAGGGTCCCTTGACTACGACGGGAGACTTGTATGCTTGCAAGTCACAAACGAACTTTGATACAAATATTAACCGTTAACACATCTCAACACAACTCACGGCGTACTATTACACATCCTGTAATCGTACCCTATCAATCCAGAGCTACGCAGCATACAGGACGTAGGGTATTACGCACCACGCGGCCCGAACCTGTCTAAATTGTGTGCCACATGTCTCTTCCTTCGAGTTACCGATCTCGGCGAGGCCACATTCATCTACTTCGGGTACTCCCCTTAGTAGGTTTCCGGTCTAAAACACCGACAGCTGGCGCGCCAGGTAGGGGCTCTCGCCCGAGATCACATGGCGAACTCGACGGCTCCCGTCTAGTTCAAGCCAACCGTCGCCTTCAACCGCGGCGACACCTTCGTGTTCGGCGCCTGGGTCTGCACTGCTGAAGGCGCGGGCTCCTTCCTGCGCCGCCTAACCATGCCGCCCAACCTGAAAACCGGCTTCGTGACGCTTCCTGAAGTTGTCACAGGCGAACTCGCCGGCAAGTTCGGCGAAATTTCGCTCTTCAACCACCACGCTGACTTCGAGCTCGAGTCCGCTTCCAACTCAAACTCGACGTCTCTATGGGCCATCGCTTGCGAGCCGGCTGCTCAGCCATCGCAGGCGGTCCCCTCACCTCGTGAGCGCTCCGCGCGTGGCCCCCGCATCCTCTGCCGGGCCCACACGGGGGCTCCCTCTTCGCGCCGGGCCGGCAAGGAGCCGGTACCGGAGTACAACTCAGACTCCGACACAGCCCCCGCCCACGCTTCGGACTCCAACCCCCTATTCGAGTTCTACTCGGATCCCGCTTACATCGACTGAGCAACTCCACTGAGCACCCCTTATCAGGGCCGGCCTCTGGGCTGGTTATATCTTCAACACCGGCCGGCAGGTTCGTCTACTGGCCAGACCGCAAGCCCGCTGACCTGATAAGCGGGGACTCACGCTACGTCGCCTACATCGACTCGCTCCCGTTCCAGGAGGGAACACCACTGGCCCAGGCTGACTCGAACACACCAACTGAGGTGGCGCCTTCTGAGTCCAGCCTTGGCACCCCTGATCGCCAAGTCTTCATGGCTGCCAGCGACACACCAGGACCCTCAGGGACAGCTCCAGACAAGTACCTTGAGGACATCTCTTCCGACGAGCTGTCCGCCGATGCTCCGGTAGACGAGACCCCCGCCAACAGAGACGCTCGACGCGAGTGAAACAGAAGCGCAATGAACGGCGCCGACGTCTACGGGACAACCTCCCCATCCGCAACCTCGCGGAAGCTCTCGAGGCGGTCAAGAGCAGAGTACACACTACCCCTGAGTAATGCCTCATGTCGATCACAGCGATCGCACGTCAGGCTCAGGGCATACGCGCTGGAGAAGTCATCGCCAAGCTCGCGGAAGACGCCTACTTCATGCGGGTCGACAACAGAGTCAACCAACCTCCTCCTGCAAGGCACCGCGACAACGAAGCTACAAGTCGCAGTGCCAACGACGGTCCCAACCAAAGATGAGCTGAGCTCCCAACTCAGCCCAACCGTACTCGCTCCCACGCCGGCGGACCTCCACAAGATGGCAACAGCAACCGCGAGGTTGTCCCCCACCGTGCTCCGGCCGGCGGCGGCGGCCACAACCCTGACGGCGGTGGCAGCGATGGCAGAAGCTCCAACCATGGAGCCAACAGGAGGGCCAACGGCAGCAGCAGTCGCGGCGGCTGCGGCCACGCGAACAGCCACGCCTCTGGCACCTCACAGGGCGGCTACGACGTCCGCCAGAAGATTGAGGAGCTGCGGCGGAAGAAGTCGACCACCGCAGACGACAACGACGGCTTCCCCTCCTTCTCACCTCGACTTCGCAACTTACTCCTCCCTGACAAGTTCAAACCTTTGGGGATCACCAAGTACGATGCGAAGCAGGACCCCATTCAGTGGCTCAGGTGCTACGCCCTCTCCATCGAGAACGCTGGCGGCAACAACGACACCAAGTGCCTCTACTTTCCCTTCTGCCTAGACAAAGCTCCACTCACATGGCTCGAGTCGCTGGACAAGCACTCGATCGACAAGTGGGGCCAGCTGAAGGAGCAGTTCACCAGCAACTTCGCGGGCGCCATGGGCCGATCGGGTACTCGCATGGACCTGGCCATGGTCAAGCAGGAACAAGGCGAGACCCTCCGCAAGTACATGCGCCGCTTCTTCGACAAGCGCGCTACCGTCATCGACGTCGCCGACAAGGAGGTCATCGACCTCTTCCAAGACGGCCTCTACCATCGCCGCACCTTCGAGGACTTCGGTCGTCGCCGCCCCCGGTCCATCCCCCACCTCAAGGACATGATTACGTCCTGGGCGGATGAAGAAGAAAAGGCGAACGCCAAGTACGACGCCATCCGTGGCAAGACCAAGCAGAACTTGGGCGGCGACAGCGGCAGCAACGCGAACCAAGGCGGTCGCAACAACAACAACAACAACAACAACAACAACAACAACAACAACAACAACAACAACAACTACTACTACTACTACTACTACTACTACTACTACTACTACTACTACTACTACTACTACTACTACTACTACTACTACTACTACTACTACTACTACTACTACTACTACTACTACTACTACTACTACTACTACTACTACTACTACTACTACTACTACTACTACTACTACTACTACTCGGGTCCCAACCGCAAGCAAGCCAGACAACACTGTCGCGGCTATCCAGCGCCCTGCAAAAAAGAACCCGAAGAGGAACTCTGGAAGCTTCAAAGACTTGCTGAAGGAGAAGTGCCCGTGGCATCCAAACGGCAATCACAACACCGAGCAGTGCTACCAACTCAGGCATGCACTCAAGGATACGCCGGAGCCACCGCACCCTCACGAAAAAAGGGCGAGAAGAAGGACGGCGACAACAACGACTGCCAGGAAGCCGACAAGACTGTCAACGTTCTCTCCGGCGGACTGCCCAGCAGGCGGGAGCAGAAGGCTACCCATCGAGAAGTCATGAGCATTGAACCAGCGGTTCCGACCCCTCTCAGGTGGTCGGAGGTACCCATCACCTTCTCCCGTGCGGATCAATGGACCGGCTTCTCCGAACCAGGACGGTTCCCTCTCGTCCTGAAGCCAGTGGTCGAGGGCTCCAAACTCAACAAGGTCCTCATCGACGGTGGAAGCGGGCTCAACGTCCTTTTCACCAAGACCCTGAAGAAAATGAAGCTCGACATCACCCACATGCTCACCAAGAGCAACACGCCCTTCTACGGCATCGTCCCCGGTAACGAGGCTATTACACTGGGCTCATTGGTCCTGCCAGTTACCTTCGGGGAATCTCGGGACAACTACCGTACCGAGTACGTCAAGTTCGAGGTCGCGGACTTCGAGACTTCCTACCATGCCATCCTCGGCAGACCGGCCATCGCCAAGTTCATGGCGGTGCCCCACTACACCTACTTGGTACTCAAGATGCCAAGCCCAGCGGGTGTACTCTCTCTCCAAGGGGACTTGAGGATCTCCCACGATCGCGACACGAAGCCGTGGAGATCGCTTCCACAAATCAAGTACCCAACGCGATGATGGAGGTCTACGCTGCGTCGAAGAAGCTTGCTACAAGTGAACTCGACATCCCAGAGAAGTCTGACAGCGCCAACAAGCCTCAGCCACCTGAAGAGGTTCTCGTCAAGACGATCGACCTCAGAACAGGCGATCCCAGCAAGACCACCACCATTGGGGCCGACCTCGACCCTAAATAGGAAGACGCGCTCATCAGCTTCCTCTGGGCTAACCGCGACATCTTCGCGTGGAAGCCAGCGGACATGCCGGAGTGCCCGGGGAGGCCGATTGAGCACGGCCTCAACGTCGATCCTAAGGCCATCCTCAAGCGACAACACCTCCGACGCTTCGCCGACGACAGACGGGACGCCATCAAGAAGGAACTCGCCAAACTACTCGCAGCTGGCTTCATCAGAGAAGTCTTCCATCCTGAGTGGCTCGCCAACCCTGTCCTCGTCCGCAAGAAGAACTCAAACGAGTGGAGGATGTGCGTCGACTACACCGACCTCAACAAGCACTGCCCCAAGGACCCCTTCGGGTTGCCGCGGATTGACCAAGTCATCGACTCCACGGCGGGCTGCGACCTGCTCTACTTCCTCGACTGCTACTCCGGGTACCACCAGATCGCAATCAAGGAAGAAAACCAGGAGAAGACCGCGTTCATCACCCCGTTTGGCACGTACTGCTACACGACCATGTCCTTCGGGTCGAAGAACGCCGGCGCAACGTATCAACGAGCTATCCAAGCCTGCTTCAACAAGCAGCTCAACAAGAACGTCGAGGCCTACGTGGACGACGTGGTCGTCAAGACCAGAAACTCCAGTACCCTCATCGACGACCTTGAAGAGACTTTCGCATCCCTGCGCGAGTACCGCTGGAAGCTCAACCCGAACAAGTGCGTCTTCGGCGTACCTTCGGGCAAACTACTCGGCTTCATCATCAGCCAACGCGGCATCGAAGCCAACCCCGAGAAGATCTCCGCCATCACCAGCATAAAGGCTCCCACGAGCATCAAAGACGTCCAGAAGCTGACCGGGTGCATGGCGGCACTGAACAGATTTATCTCGAAGTTCGTGTGTACTCCAGAGGCGGATCAAGCCCTTGCCCAGCTCAAGGACTTCCTATCGAAGCCACCGGTCCTCACGGCTCCTCGCAAAGGCGAGCAGCTACTGCTCTACCTCGCTGCGACTACTCACGTGGTCGGTCATCGCCATCATCGTCGAGCGAGCGGGAAGACGGCCACGCCTACCCGGTCCGGCGCCCGGTCTACTTCGTCAGCGAGGTACTATCTGAGTCCAAGACACGCTATCAGCCTGTGCAGAAGCTCCTGTACGCAGTACTCATCACCTCGCGGAAGCTACGACACTACTTCCAAGAGTACTCAATCTCCGTCGTCACCGACTACCCTCTCGGCGACATCCTGCGGAACCAAGATGCTACTGGAAGAATCTCCAAGTGGGCAGTCGAGCTCGGTGCCCTCACCATCGACTTCAAGCCACGCACAGCCATCAAGTCGCAGGCTCTAGTCGACTTCATGGCAGAGTGGCGGGAGAACCAGCTACCTACTCCAACCGTGCGACCAGAGCATTGGGTGATGTACTTCGACGGCTCACTCAACCTCGAGGGCGCGAGTGCGGGGGTACCGCCGATCTCCCCAACGGGTGAACAACTCAAGTACATCCCGCGGATCTTCCGGAAGGTCTCAAACAACGAAGCCGAGTACAAAGCTCTCCTACATGGGCTCCGCCTCGCGGCTTCACTAGGCATTAAGCGGCTACTAGTCTACGGCGACTCCGCAGTGGTCATCAACCAAGTCAACAAGTCTTGGGACCGCAACAAGGAGAACATGGACGCCTACTGCCTAGAAGTCTGCAAGCTCGAGAACAAGTTCTACGGTCTCGAGTTCCACCACATCGTCCGCGACAACAACGTTGCAGCGGACGTCCTCTCGAAGCTTGGATCTACCCGCGCTCAAGTACCAGCGGGTGTATTCGTTCATGAGCTTCACGTGCCATTCATCCCAGAGCCGGCGCCAGCGACCACTGTCCCAACTAACCCACCGGCCAGACAGGAGGTCATGATGATCGACGTGGACTGGAGGCAACCCTTCATCGACTACCTCAGCGAGCAGAAGGTTCCCTCAGACAAGAACTCGGCCGAGCAGCTCGTCCGCTGTGCAAAGTCCTACGTCCTCGTCGGAGACAAGCTTTACAAGCGGGGCGCATCCTCTGGAGTACTCATGAAGTGCGTCCCTCGGCAAGAAGGCAAGGACATCTTGGAGGAGATCCACAAGGGCGTCTGCGGCAACCACGCGTCCTCCCGCACGCTGGTCAGCAAGGCCTTCTGACGAGCTTTCTACTGGCCCACTGCCCTGGGCGACGCTGAAGAACTCGTCAGACGGTGCCAAGGATGCCGCATGCTTCGCCAAGCGCAACACGTCCCGGCCTACAAGCTAGTCACCATACCGCCAACCCGGCCCTTTGCCCGCCGGGGGCTCGACATGATTGGGCCACCGCCAACCGCGCCGGTGGTTTCAACGAGTATTGGTGGCCATCGACAAGTTCACCAAGTGGATCGAGGTCAAGCCGGTCACATGCCCCAAGGCCGACGAGTACTCGACTTCCTGGATGAACTCGTGCATCGCTACAGACTACCCCACCGCATCATCACAGACCTGGGCTCCAACTTCAACAACCACCAGTTCTGGGAGTACTGCGAGAACAGCGTGATCAACGTCCGATATGTCTCAGTTGCCCACCCTCGGGACAATGGACAAGTCGAGCACGCCAATGGGATGGTGCTCGATGCTCTCAAGAAGCGGCTACACGATGCTGCTAACTCCAAAGGGGCCAAGTGGATCAAGGAACTACCCAACGCACTGCGGGGGCTACGGACTCGACCATTCAAGCCAACGGGGCAATCACCTTACTTCCTGGTCTACAGCTCCGAAGCAATCCTCCCTGCCGACGTCATATGGAACTCGCCAGCAGTGGACCACTACGACGAAGGCGTCTCTGAAGACAGCAGACGAGTTGACATCGACAGCCTCGAAAAAGCTCGCTGCGCTGCCCTCGTCCAATTAGCAAGGTACCTGGAGGGTATCCGACGCTACCATGATCGCAACGTCAAGGAACGCTCCTTCAACGTTGGTGATCTCGTCCTCCATTGCATCCAGAACACAGAAGGACTACACAAGCTCAGCTCCCCCTGGGAAGGTCCCTTCACCGTGGCAAAGGTGACTGGGCCAGGCTCCTACCGCCTCCAGACACTTGAAGGTGAAGACATCAACAACTCGTGGAACGTCACCAGCTCTGTCGGTTCTACGCCTAGTCTACATGACTACTCCGGGGTTCAAGTCTACACGACTACATCAACACCCCTCTGCCGTAAGCGGCCTCCGGGTCCTGGCCCCAGTCTCCGGACTACTCCTCTCCAGGATCCAGCCCGCGCGGCTACCTACGGATCCTGGGCTGCGACGAGTGACAAAGGACTCTAGCAGCGGTCTACTAAGAGACCATGTACTCCAAGATCCAGCCTACACGGCTACTTACGGATCTACTGCTGTAAGCGGCTACTCGCCCTAGCATCACTTAGCTGTAAGCGGCCTCCGGGTCCAGGCGACTACTCTGTAACTACGGCCCTGGCCATCCAGGCGTACTTCTTCAGTAATAAAGTTTGATCGTTCATCAACTTCTTTACTGTCTACTTCCCTCAACGGGACTACCGCCGAGTACGACTACTCGTGACAACTCCACGATGGGACTCCGCACTCTAAGATCGCGACTACGAGTACTCATTGCTGGAATTTTCCTTTCATTAATACTTAAGCAATTCCATTACAATTGTTTTTGTACAACTTTGGCTACTAGCTAACTATTACAGGGCTACTGGAGATTGAGCTTATCAGCTACTTGCTCCACGATGGGAGCCATCTGCTCCCGGCGGCCTCCGCGTCTTGCTCATCGGTGCAGTTGGCGGCTACCCCGCCGCCGACTACTTCCACCGGGGCCTTCGGGAAGTTGGACTTCATGAAGGCCAAGACCTGCTTCGGGATCGACCTCGCCATGTGCTTCACATAAGCCGCCGGCCGGCCGGGGCTTCCCGAGGCGATCCACGAGCGGAGCGATCTTGGGGCCGCCGGATGAGGAACCAAGAGCCTCGCGATCGGCGGCGCGCGCTTCTTCAAGATCCTTCGGTCGGGCCCGCGGCGCCTCGCAATCTTCATTCAACTTCGCAATGATTTGTAGCAGGTTGACGAGATCGCGGTCGATGCAATCCGAAGCTCCATGTGCTTCTCGCACTCGAAGGCAAGTTCTTTGTAGTTGAGCTCGAGTACCTCGGCAAAGCTTCCCTCGCTCCCGGTAGAAGAGGTTCTTCATACTCGTCTCCGAGGACTTCAACTGCTCCACTTGGCCCTCAAGCTCTGCAAATACAACAAAGCGCAGCGGGTCAGACTACCTCTCGACCTTTAGCAACTACCCAACAAGTCCAGCGGTGTACCCTTGTTCTTGTTGCGGAGGCCCTTGTTCTTCCGCACCAAGTCATCGCCCTTCGCCTGGAACTCTTGGATGTCATTGTGATACTTGGCAAAAGCGGCGTCGAGCTTGTACTGCATGGCGGCCGCGTGTTTTCGCGACTTCACAAGCTGATATTCCAGCGCCACAGCCCGGAGCACCGCGTCACCAAAGCCCTGCAGCATGCTGGACTTCTCGCGGGACCTCTCCACGACGTCCTGCACAGGCAACACAAGTCAAGTGATTACTCAACAACAGAGGATTGACTACTTAGAAGTTAAGACTACTTACCTTCATCCACTGCTCAGCCTGGCGGACCGCCTCCAGGTGCCTGGCCACCGTTGCCGGGTCCACCAGATCGTCCGTGAGCAGCTCCACTCCGCCACGACTACTCGCGACGACCTCCATCATCGGCGCAGAGCGGATGGGCTCTGCGTCCTGGATCTCCGGGGAGCGGATAACCACCTCCAGAGCAACCTCTGGTGGCACGGTGGCCTCCTCTCCTCCGGTCGCCGCGGCGGCTTCCTCGGCGACCTCTTCCATCTGCTCGGGGGCTCCCTCAGCAGCCTCCGGCGCTTGTGGTGTCGACTTCTGCATAGGCACCCCCGCAGGGATGTCACTTCCTTCGGCCTCGGCACCTGTCAAAGAGAAGACAAGTGTATCAGTGACTACGAGTACTCCTCGAGGAGCTCTACAGCTTCAGAAGAGTACTTACCTTCGACCATGCTGGCCTCAGGCAACGACGCCTAGTAGCCGGCGCTTCAGGCATACCCTGGGGAGCAGGAGCGGACTCCTCGGTGGGCGGCGCGACTTCTTCCGCCACCGCCGTAGAGGGTTCATTCCCCTCCCAGGATAGATCTATTGATTTCCTGTAGAAGCACACACAATTGGTCGTCAGTCAACCTCGACTACTACAACAAGTACTACTCGGGAAGATGCTGTACTTACAAGCTTGACCGGATTATCGTCACGGTCGGAGCACCGAGGATGCTGGCAATATCTACCAGTCCACCCTCGGCGGGCGTTTCTTCATGCACCTCGGCGACCACTGCCTCCTCTGTAGCGACGGTAGCCGGTGCAGCGTCCTCCTGCGCTCCTGTGGCCACCACCTCTTCAACAGCGGCGGTTGCGGGCTCCGTGCTCCCCTGAGGAGCAGGGGGCTGGCGCTCCAACTGCGCCAAGAGCTCTTCAACAGTGGGGGCTGGGCTACGACTCCCAGCGGGCTCCCCCACTGTGTCCCACTCGCCTTCGTCGCCCTCATCAACGGGCTCCGTTGGCGGCACCTCCTGCATACAAGGGGGCTCAGTCATTAGCAAGTCAACTCGAACGACTACTACTTGACTACTCTAGTCAAGACAACTTACCTCTTGAGGCGTGGTCTCTGAGACCTTCACCCTTTTCGCCACCCGCTTGCGGGCGGGGTTGCGCGGCTTCCGTGGAGGCGCAGCCAGACTAGCCTCCAGGCTAGCCGGCGGGTCTTGCACAAGAGGTACATGAGGCAAGCCTGGGTGGCTAAACCTCGACCGCAGCTGGAAGCGGTCCTGCAGCGTCTCCTCCTCCTCGTCATCGTCGTCGTCGGAGTTGTCCTCTACGATGACGGTGTCATCACCTTCGCTGACTTTTCGCCGCTCCTTGGCTTTGGCTTTCCCTTCCTTCGGGATCTCGATTCCTTGAGGGGGCGGCTGCAGCTCGGAGATGAACATTTTCAAGTCATCCTGCAAGGCACAAGACATCAGCGCGACTACTCACAAGCAAGGACTACTCGACTAGGGGGTACGACTACTTACCTCCTTTGGCGGGCGCGCGGTGGAGTACTCCTGGACGGGGCACGCCGTGTACGGCGGCATGTCCTTGAAGATCCGCGTTAGCCTCTCGATGATGTCATCGTCGTCCATCTCGCCTCCGGGCATCCGCGACGTGTCGTCGTCGCCGGTGTACTCGAAGCCCAAGGTGTCGCGAGCCATCAGCGGCTACACCCTCCGCTTCATGAAACTGAAGGCCATGTGCTCGGCCCTCAGTCCAGCTTCTCTGAGCACCTTGATGCGTGCCAGTAGCTCGGGGAGCTGGATCCCCTCCTGCATTGTGGGCTCCATGTTCCACCAGTCGCGGTGCCTGGGCTGCCTCCCACTCGGCTTCGGCAGGCCGAGGTGGTGGTTCGTGATGTAGAACCACCTCGCTTTCCAATCGGTGTTGGATTCAATGAGCTTGTACGCCAGGTACTGCTCAGTGGCGTCTTCTCTCATCTGGATGCCAGCTCCTCCGACTACTCGCGGATTGCTGGCGCTTGGCTGTGGCTTCACTCGGAAGAATTTCCGGAAGAGGAGCCAGTGCGGCTTGATCCCAAGGAATGCTTCACAAAAATGGACGAAGACCGCGGTATGGAAAATGCCGTTAGGGTTCAGATTGAGGTACTCAACTCCGTAGTACCTGAGGAGGCCCTTGAAGAAATCACTAGCTGGAAGCGCGAGTCCGCGCTCCACGAAACGTGCGAACATTGGGATCTCGTCTTCAGCCTTCTCCATTGGGTATGGATCTCCGGCGGCGGCCCTCCACAGATCCATCTCCTTCTCCCGGATAAATCCGCTGTTGAGAAGGGCCAACAGATCCTCGGTCTTCACCTTTGACTTTTTCCACTCGCGGCTTGGATTTGCCCATGGTGGAGACATCGGCGGCGCTGCCCCAGTAGCAGTTGCGGCGGCCTCTTCGCGGCCCCTCTTCTTCCCGGCGACCTTCGCAGACTTGGACGGTGAAGGCTTCATTCTCCAAGTACAGGGCGTCTTCACGCGCATCCGCTCGGGGTCTACTCTGGAAGCTCTGGGTGGCGGCGCACTTGGATCTACTGCGGCGGCGGCGTGCGCTGGAAGTGGATCTACTTCAGAACGATTCGAAATGGCTATAGCAGCGATGGGTGAAAAACCCTAAGGGTTTTGGCTTCTATTTATAAGTCAAACCGGCCCTCCAATGGCCAGATCGATAAGTCCGCGCTCGGCTGACTCAGCGGCCGCGCGTGACCCTTCGTATTCTACTAGTCGACGTGCCTCACCTCGGGGGCTCGGCTACTTCTACTCGACTACCTGGGAAGTGACAAGACTCAGGAGTATCTCAGGACACATTCTTCAAGATGACCCTTCAATTCGAGTGGAAGTACTCGACTCAAGGCTCGGGGGCTCCGTGCCACGTGTCCTTCGGTTTTTTCTCTCCGAATTTTTCGGGATTTTCTTCCCAAGACTTCAGATGGACCCTCAGCCAGAGTCTGCGGCTCAACCTAAGGCTCGGGGGCTACTCCATATGGAGTGCGATTTTGCAATCGCACCTCCATATCAGCTCCGATTTCAAGACAAGACGGGCATTTTTTGAAGACCTTCGAAGGCAGCACTCGAGGACGCTTGGGACTACTCGAGAAGACTTCAAGATTCCTCAAACATCAGCTGGAGTACATTCCAGCCTCGGGATGCTTCGACTACTCTTGAGGACTTTTGACTTGTAGTACTCGAGGACGCTTGAGGACTACTCGTTAAGGCCGTCAAGACTACTTGAAGCTATCCTTCTCGACCGTCGGGGACCGCCCTAGGGGTCCCCTTAAACAACGGGGAATCCTCACTTAATCCCGGTATCAAAACACGCTAAGCCTAACCATGCAGGTAACTAACCATGCAGGACACGGCCTACGTCAGGATCCCGACGCCCACCGAGACGGCCCACGGAGAAGACCCCTCGAGCGAGGCTCCGCCTCGCTCGAGGACGCGCTCCCCCCCTCGGGCGGGCTCCGCCCCGTTCGAGGGGCAACCTTTTCCCTCGAGCGGTCCCGCCCCGCTCGAGGGATCGCACCCCCCCCTCGAGCAGGTCTCGACTCGCTCGAGGGTTCGCTCCGCCCTCGGCCGGGGCCCGCCACGCTCACGGGCGCGCCGCACGCGTGCGCTGGCCCCGTACTTGGGCATTTAACGCCCTGACGCCGCAGGACGGCGCCATCATGCGCCCTGGGCTCACGCCCCGGTGCCGCCGCACCAACTCCCCAGGGAGGAGCCCATCCCCGCCACTGTGGGGGATGGACTGTGCGGTACGGCCGGTGACAATCCCGTGACACCGCGCGCCCACTACAGTACGGCTAACATGCCCGACCCTCGAAAAGGGGCCGGGCGCACCCTCGATTCCACTTTCCCGTGACCCTGCAGCCAGGGTGGGGTGAGGGGCGCCGGGCCGCGGATGGCCATCCCGGCCACTGTAACGGCGCGGCCGCCGTACCCACGCGTGCAGGCGCACGCCCGACGCCGCAGGCGCACGCCCGAACACTGCAGCAACCACTCCGCTGCCGCGGAGCGCATTGGGAAGGAACGCCGTTCTGCCCGCGCCTGTTCCCCGTACCAGCCATCATCAGCACCTCCCTCGAAGCCTATCAAAGGACGCCACCGCCATCTGCCGCCTTCCTACCCTCGAACCGCCACTGTTCGGGTACGGGGTAGGCCATCATGGCCGGATCGCAGCGAAGATCGTCCGGACGGCCGCCCACTCTACACCGTAGCGCGACGTGCTCCCTCACGTAGCTAGGTAGCGCGGCGTGCATGTAACCCGTCGCCCCCTTGGCCTATAAAAGGGGGAGGCGAACCCCCAGCCGCGGGGACGAGTTCAGAGGAACACAACACACCGCGCACTCACTCTCTTATTCTCCCACAACATCCTCAGCCACTCTCCCAGGGACTTGGAAGCCACGCTTCCTCTCCCGCCTCGCTTGTACTTGCCCCACTACAAGCACCCCCGGTGCCGAGCAATATAGTGCCGCGAGCACGCCCCTGTTGGACGTACGGCCCCCTCGGCCGGAACCAGGATAAAACCTTGTGTCATTTGTTGCTTGGCATCGACCATTGAGGGATAGACCTAGGCGTTATCTACTGGTTAGTGTCGGGACCATATTCCGCACCGACAGTTGGCGCCCACCGTGGGGCAAACGAGCGCCTAAGGTCATTTCACCAACTCCCTCCATGGTGATTCGCACCGAGTACCGTGCTACGCGCTACAACATGGGAAGCTCGGACCCTCTCCCGGCCGGGTTCGAGATCCGCCTTGGAGACTTGAACTTCCGGGCCACGGGGAACGGCTATCTCATGCGCCTCACCAATCGTGAGGAGCTTCGCGCGCGCCGCGAGGCCGGCCGTCCGCTCGGTCTCCGCCGCACGCACGACACGGCGCGGGCGCCCGTAGGCTCGGATGCTGCGGGTCCGTCGACGCCGCGACGCCGTCGTCGCTCGGGGCTACGCTCGCGTCGAGGGCGCGGTCCGAGCGGCGGCAAGCCGAGCGCGCCGCCGCCCAACGCGGTGCACCCACCGTCACAACAACCGCCACCGCCCCGGCGGGACCGCGTGCAGTCTCAGGACCGCGCATCCCCATCGGGCTGCGTGGCGCCACGACGGCCCATAACGCCAACGTGAACACGACGATGCGCCGGGTTCCACCTGGCCGTCACGTCTTCGTCGCCAGGGACCCCGGCACCTCAGCAGCAGACGAGTCATCCCTGGGCTCCGTCGACACGATGCCACCCGCCAACCGCCACGGGTACGCGGAGTGGGACTTCTCCGGCGTGCCGGACCCAGTCGCGTTCAGGCGCTTCCTCGACGCCACGGACTACTGGTTTGGCTGCTCCGACGACTCCAGCACTGGGAGCTACGACCCCACGCGGGAGTGTTGCGCCGTCATCACCAACGACCCGGCTAACGCTGCCGGTGCGGCGGGTGCCGGAGACGGGGAAGTCACGCCTGCCCCGGGGATCGCCACGCGCCTGGCCGCGGGGCCAAGCGCTCCTGCTGGGGCCGACGTCGACGCACAGCTGGCCCAAGCCCGCGAGCTCGAGGCCAAGCTGGCGGAGGAGTACCGGACAGTGCGGCTGCTCCGCGCCTCGATGGCAGGGGAGGCCTCCGCGCGCGGCGAACGCGCGCGGGAGCTGGGCCGACAGGTCCGTGACCGCCTCAACCCCGTCCCCAACGTCGACAACGCGGATACTCCGCCACGGGCGAGCCAAAAGCTCATCGCCGCCGCAACATTGCTGCGCGCCATGCCGGCACCCTCGACCCCCGAGGCTCGAGACATGCACCGCGAGGTGCAGACCCTCCTTGAGCAAGCGGCCGTCCAGCAGGCCGAGAGCTCGGCCTCACGCATCCGCCAACAGGGGGACGCACGGGGTGATGATCCTGCACCAGGAGGCGAACCCTCGGTGCACGTGGGTCAACCCGCTGACCAGGGGCGCACGCCGGCCAAGGAACGGCTCCTCGACACGCGCAGGGCGCTGGATGGCGATGCCCGCAACGTCATCAACGCCAGGCGCACCAGCAAGGCGGACGCGCGAGCGGCTAGGGGTTACCACCCTCGAAGGGGTGGACGTTACGACAGCGGTGAGGATCGCTCCCCGACGCCGGAGCCCCCGGGCACCCGTGTGTTCAGCCGGGAGATCCGCACGGCGGCGTTCCCCCAGCGCTTCCGTCAGCCCTCGACAATCGTCAAGTACAACGGGGAGACGGACCCCCGCGTCTGGCTCAACGACTACCGCCTAGCTTGTCAGCTGGGCGGGGCCACTAACGACGAAGTGATTATCCGCAACTTGCCCCCGCACCTCGGGCGACGCGGCCCGACATGGCTAGAGCACTTGCCCGCCGACCGCATCCATAACCCGGGACGATCTAGTCCACACGTTTGTGGGCAACTTCCAGGGCACGTACGTGCGCCCTGGGAACTCCTGGGATCTGCGCTCCTGCACGCAGAAGCCGGGCGAATCGCTACGGGACTTCATACGGCGCTTTTCCAAGCGCTGCACGGAGCTCCCCAGCGTGGCACAGTCCGAGATCGTGCACGCGTTCCTCGAGGGCACCACGTGCCGGGACCTTGTGCGCGAGCTGGGACGCAGCCCGCCCACGGACTCGAACGAGCTGTTCGACATTGCCACCAGCTTCGCCTCCGGAGAGGAGGCCGTGGGGGCAATCTTCGACGGCAAGAAGGGCAAGCGCTCCGAGGACACGCCCGCGGAGGGCAGCGGGTCCAAGGAGCCGCGCCGCAACGACAAGCGGGGCAAGAAGGGGAAGAAGCCGCGCCGCGAGGCGCGCGAGCAAGGGCGCAACGGCGGCAATGCCGAGGCCCTCGGCCGTCGACCCGGCTCGACGGGGCCCTCGACCGGCCCCTCGAGGCCCGGGGTGTTTGACGACATGATGAAAAAGCCATGCCCCTACCACAAGACTCCCGTGAACCACACTCTTGAGCAATGCGACATGCTCAAGAAGTTCTACGGCCGTGCCGCCGCGAAGGAGGCAGAGGCCAAGAAAGATGGGGGCAATGGCGACGCGGGTGGTTTCCCTGCTGTCGAAAATGTGTTCCTCATCTTTGGGGGGACCTACGTCGACATGTCGACCCGCAACGCAAGAAGGAGCGGCACGAAGTCCTCGCCGCGAGAGGGCACCTCCGGCCTTCCTCAATTGGTCGGAGGACGCCATCACTTTTAGCCGGGATGATTACCCAAACCGCATCCCGAACCCGGGCGCATGCCGCCGGTGGTCGATCCCATCATTGGGAATGCCGGTTTTCGAAGGTCCTTATGGACGGAGGCGGTAGCCTCAATATCCTCTTCGCGCATACATTGCGCCCGATGGGGATTGGGCCGAACCGATTGCGGCCCGGCACAAAGCCGTTTCACGGCATCGCGCCGGCAAGCGGTTCAACCCCTCGGGCGGTCGATCGCCCGTCCGGTTTGGGACCCCCAAGAATTTCCGCAAGGAAACCCTCACCTTCGAGGTGGTGGGATTCAAAGGGGCCTACCATGCCATCCTTGGGCGACCATGCTATGCCAAGTTCATGGCGGTCCCCAACTACACGTACCTGAAGATGAAGATGCCGGGTCCAAACGGCGTCATCACCGTCGGGTCGTCGATCGAGCACGCATTCGACTGCGACGTCGAGTGCGTGGAACATGCAGAGGCACTAGCGCTGGATGAAGCCGGTGAACACGGCGGAGAAGATGGTCAACGACGACCTCAGCTCCGCCACCAAGCACGTCGGCACCTTCGAGGCCGCCGAGCAAACCAAAGGGGTCCCCCTCGACCCGTCGGCCCCCGAGGGCGGGGCGTTGAGGGTCGGCTCGACCCTCGACCCCAAATAGGAAGCGGTGCTCGTCGACTTCCTCCGCGCCAACGCCGACGTCTTCGCGTGGAGCCCCTCGGACATGCCGGGCATCCCGAGGGAGGTCGCCGAGCACTCCCTTGATATCTGCCCAACGCTCGCGCCGTGCGGCGGCGGCGCGCCGCTTCGACGAGGAGCGGCGACGGGCGATCGGAGCGGAGCCGAGGAAGCTCCTTGAGGCCGGATTCATCAAGGAAGTGTTCCACCCTACATGGCTAGCTAATCTCGTGCTTGTAAAAAAGAAAAATGGGAAGTGGAGGATGTGTATAGACTACACCGGTCTCAATAAAGCATGTCCAAAAGTTCCTTTTCCTTTGCCACGCATAGATCAAATCGTTGATTCTACGGCCGGGTGTGAACTACTCGTTTCCTTGATGCCTATTCGGGATATCACCAAATAAAAATGAAGGAGTCCGACCAGCTCGCGACTTCGTTCATCACACCGTTCGGGACGTTCGTTACGTCACGATGCCTTTTGGCCTCGTAAACGCGGGCGCGACATATCGGCGCGCATGCGGCACGTTTTTGGGGACCATATCGGGCGGACGGTCGAGGCTTACGTGGACGACATCGTCGTCAAGACTAGGAAGGCGGACGACACGTTAACGACCTTGGCGTCGCGTTCGGTCGCCTACGGGCAAACGGGGTCAAGCTAAACCCCGAAAAATGTGTCTTTGGAGTGCGCGGGGCATGCTCCTAGGGTACATCGTCTCCCAGCGGGGAATCGAGGCCAACCCTGAAAAGGTCGCGGCCCTCGAGCGAATGGGTCCAATTCGGGACCTCAAGGGAGTGCAGAAGGTGTTGGGGTGCCTCGCCGCCTTAAGCCGCTTCATCTCGAGGCTCGGTGAGAAGGGCCTGCCCCTCTACCGGCTGCTCAAGAAGCACGAGCGCTTCTCTTGGACCGCCGAGGCCCAGGAAGCGCTCGACAAGCTGAAGGCGTCTCTGACGCACGCCCCAATCCTTACGCCGCCGCGAGGCCGCGAACCCCTCCAACTCTACGTGGCCGCAACCACCCGGGTGATCGGCGCCGTGATCGTTGTGGAGCGCACGGAGGAAGGGCATGCCTTGCACGTGCGAGAGGCCGGTCTACTACATCGGCGAAGTCTGTCGGACACGAAGACGCGCTACCCCCGTAGTCCGAGAAGGCTGTTGTACGCGGTAGTCCTCGCGCGGCGCAAGCTCCGCCACTACTTCGAGGCCCACCCGATTACGGTGGTCTCTTCCTTCCCGCTAGGAGAGATCATCCGCAACCCCGACGCGGCGAGCGAGACTGCCAAGTGGTCCGTGGAGTTGATGGGCGAGACGCTCGCCTACGCTCCGCGCAAGGCCATCAAGTCGCAAATCCTAGCCGATTTCGTCGGCCCGAGTGGACGGACACGCGGTTGCCGCCCCCTCGGATTCCAGCGAGTGCCGGACTCGTTCTTCGACGGCTCGGTGATGAAGACGGGGAGCGGGCGCGGGCACGCTCTTCGTGTCACCCCTCGGGGAACACATGCGCTACGCCGTGCGCCTCCACTTCCCCGCATCCAACAATATGGCGGAATACGAGGCCCTTCTCTCGCGGCCTCAAAATCGCCATCGAGTTGGGCGTCAAGCGCCTCGACGTACGAGGGGATTCGCGAGCTCGTGATCGATCAAGTCATGAAGAACGCGAGCTGCCACGATGACAAGATGGAGGCCTACTGTAAAGCCGTGCGGGCCCTCGAAGACAAGTTCTACGGCATCGAGCATAATCATGTACCCCGCCGGTACAACGAGGAAGCGGATGAGTTGGCAAAAATAGCATCCGGGCGGATCACCGTTCCCCCGAACGTTTTCGCGCGCGACATCGCGCAGCCCTCGGTCACCTTCGAGCCCTACCCCTCGAGCGACGGCGGACCCTCGGGGGTTCCCTCGAATCCGGCGGGTGCGGAACCCATGGAAGAGGACCCCTCGAACGAGGCGTACGTGCTCTCCCTTCTCGAGGGGTACGGCTCCCACGAGGGCCGTCGCGATGGACATCGAGCCGGCTCCCCGTCCGGGCGGTGGCGGGGAGAAGTACATCGCTCGGATTGCTCGAGGGGAACTCCCCGAAGACCGGGCCGCGGCCGGACGCATCGCCGGGATGGCCAAATCCTTCACCTCGTCGACGGCGAGCCGTACAAGCGCGCCGCATCGTGGCATCCTCCGGCGGTGTGTACCCATTCCCGAGGGGCACGAGCTCCTACGGGACATCCACGCGGGGATGCGTGGCCACCACGCCGCGCCGCGCACCCTCGTTGGCAACGCGTTCCGCCGGGGCTTCTGCGGCCTACCGCGGTCGCGGATGCCGGCGAAATAGTGCGCACCCGCGAAGGGTGCCGGTTCTACGCCCGCAAGTCCAATTTGCCCGCTCACGCCACCGCAAACGATCCCCGCAACATGGCCGTTCGCCGTATGGGGGTTGGACATCGTCGGGCCCCCGCGGAAGGCGCCGGGGGCTTCACCCACCCGCTTGTCGCGATTGACAAATTCTCCAAATGGGTGGAGGTGCGCCCCATCACGAATTTGAGGGCCGAGCGGGCGGTCACGTTCTTCACCGACATCGTCTACCGCTTTGGAGTGCCAAACTCCATCATCACGGACAATGGGTCCCGCGTTCACGGGCGGGAAGTTTTTGGAGTTCTGCGACAAGTTCCACATCCGCGTGGATTGGGCGGCCACCGTGCACACCCACGGACCAACGGCCAAGTGGAGCGTGCCAATGGCATGATTACGCAAGGCCTCAAGCCCCGAATTTTTGACCAGCTCAACAAATACGGCCGAAAATGGCTCCAAGAACTACCGGCGGTCGTGTGGAGCCTAAGGACAACCCCAGCGAGAGCCACCGGGTTCACCCCGTTTTTCCTAGTCCATGGCGCGGAGGCCGTCCTCCCCACGGACCCGGAATATGGGTCGCCCGAGATTCGAGGGTACGACGAAGATGCTAACCGGCGAGCCCGCGAGGACTCGGCGGGACCGGCCTAGACGAAGTACGCCTCGTGGCGTTGATGCACTCCGCAAGGGTATCAACGGTCCTACGACGTTACCAAGCACGCAAGATACGTCGGAGGGATTTCGACCGACGGGGATCGGTCCTAAGGCTACGCCAAGACAACCGAGGGCGTCACAAGCTATCGCCCCCATGGGAGGGACCCTATGTCGTGGTGAAAGTACTCAAGCCGGCACGTACAAGGCGGCCAACGAGGACGGCGAAGAACTCACCAACGCTTGGAACATCCAACGACTACGTCGCTTCTACCCTTAGCTAGGATTTTCCAAGTATTTTTTGTTATTGTAAAATCACGTGGCCAACGCCCCAGTTGGTGTCAACTATGTAAATACGCAAGTCTAATAAAAGGGCAACTCGGCTTTCCCCCGAAACCCAAGTTACCCTCGGGGGGCTGCCGTGGGGGGCACCCCCCCCAAAATGGCCCCATTTTTTTTCGCGCAAAAAAACAAAACAACACGCGCTAAGTTTGTTTCCTACTTCAACCTCGAGCCACGATTCGAACAGGCGTAGGCGGCACGGCGGAAGGAGCACGCGAGCCGAGAGACGGCCTACGCCGCGTGGCTACGGCCCGTCTCTCTCGCCTCCAACCCAGCGGGCCCCCTGCGAAAAACGAACTCCCCTAACTAGAATCTACTCAGGAGGAAGGAGAAACAAAAAAGCGTAATAAGCAAGCGACTTCATTTACAGCAGCTGCTCGTGTTTACAAGACAATTTGTTCATTTACAAAAGGCCACGAGGCCAGAATTCTGATACACGTAAACAAAAAATGGGCCTAGCGCCCAACTGCTTTCAGGCAGGAGGAGCAGCAGCATCGGCGGCGTCCGGGAAGAGGAATTCTTCGAAGGCCTCGGCGAGCGACCCGGCGGCGTCAGCAGCAAGCGCGTCCGCGCGCTCCATGGCCACCTCGTCCTCGACGCCCTCGTGCACGATGTAGCCCTCCGCCGGCGCCTCGAAGTTGACCTCGTAGTTGGATCGCACCACTCCGAGGGCCTTCGGACGCCTAAGTGCAACGCCCGGCGCATCCGCTCCGTGACGTGGCCGCCCAGGGCGCGCGGGCGGCCGGCCGGCCGAGCCGCCGGCTCGGGCCTCGCCTTCCTCGACGACGCGGCGGGTCTCGAGGGCCGCGTCGCGCGGCTCTGGCCGCTCTGCTCGCAGGAGTTGTAGGAAGCCCGCAGGCCCTCGGCCCGCCCGGCGGCGTGCCCCCAGGCGTGCGCAAGCCCGGAATCAACAAGACGACAAGAAATCGAAAAGGGAGAAACGAACCCTCTAAAGCAAAAAACCAACAAACAGAGTCAAAAAGTCTCACCCTCGACTTGCTTCCTCTCCAAATCGAGGTCACGGCGCGCGGACTCGAGTGCCAGCTCGAGACGCTGGACGGCCTCGCCTTGCTCGCGGAGGGCCGGCCTCTGGTCGGCGTTGCGATGCGAGCGTGAGTGCATCATCCTCAACCTTGGAGAATGCGGCGTTCCGCTCCTCCGGCGACTTCTCCACCGCCTCACGCGCGACGCGCTCCCGCTCCGGCCCGCCGTTCGGGCGTCGCCAAGGGCGGCCCTGCTCTCGCCGGGAGCCGCCCCTCGGCCCCCCCGGCGGGCGATGCGCTCTCGCCGGAGCTGCTCCTCGGCGACGAGGGCCGCGGCCTTGGCGTCGAGGGGCGGCCCTCGGGTCATCGGCCTCCTTGGCGCGCTGCTCCAACCCGCGCGCCCGCTCCTCGGCTCCGGCGGCCCCGTTGCACCCGCGCCCCCTCGAGCGACATGCGGAGCTCCCGAGTTTCGGCGCGAGCGGTGGCCACCTCCGCCTCCCAGTTGGCGGCCAGCGTCCGCGTCTTCTCTAGGTCCGCGCGCGCATTACATAGCGCCTCGTCACGATCGACGAGGGCTGCGCGGATCCGCTCGAGGCTCGACCGGCGCGCCGCGTCCTGCCCTGAGCTCTCCGGGAGCTCGTCGCACCACGCCATCGCCCTGCACGCTAGCCGGCCGTCGGTGTCCCGAGAGCGTCCGCAAGCGCGTCGAAAGCGCCGCATCGCTCCCGGAGCTGGCGGGCCTCGGCGTTCACCCGGTCGAACACGTCGTATTTGTCGTGGGCGCGACGCTCGAGCTCCTGGCGTCCACACATCAAATCTCGTAAGTGTCAATGCTTGAATGCAGCACACGGAGACGAAAAAGGAAGAGGGACGAGCAACTGTAGCTCACCTGGAAGACGAGCCAGGCCGGGCCGCCGTGGACTTGCAGCGCCTCGTTCAACGCGCGGTTGAGCGTGGCGCCGTGGCTCCGAGCTCGCCCCCGAGCTCCTCGCTCCCCCCTGGCGTCGGCAAACGCAGGGGGATCCTCCCGACGCCCCCCCCCCCACCTCGGGCGGGGCGGCCGGCGTGGGAGGACGAGGCCTCGGCACCGTGTCCTCGGCCCCCACCACCATGTGACCCTCGTGCCGCCTCACGAGGGCCCCCTCCCCGGGGCTCGGGGGAGTTCGTGGGCCGGGCCCACCGAGTCCATCCGGGCGGCGGGGAGTCGTCCCGAGAGCTCCACCACCTCCGCCTGCAAATCGCCGGCGGGCGCGGCCGCTTGCGCCGCCTCCGCCGGCACCTCCACCCGCGCCTCCGCGGCCACGGGCGCCCGCCGCGCCGCCGTGGCCGCCACCTCCGGCCGTCTTGGCGCACCCGCGGGCGCCCCGCGAGGTTGCGCCCGCTCCACCTCCTCAGCCGGTGGCGCCACCGCGGGCTCCACCACCACCGTCGTCGCCGCCGCGGCCCGCGTCTCCGTGACGACCGGCGCGCCGCCGTCCCCCGCGGCCTCTAGCTGCGCCGCGGCGGCGGGGTGGTCCGCCGGCCGGGGCCTCGAGGCCCCGGCCGGGCCCCGTGAGCTAGTGCCGCCGCTACGCTTGTCCCCGGGGCGCGACCCCCTCGACGAGCGCCGCCGGGGTGGGGATCGATGCGTCCGTCCTCGGCACCTTGGCCGGTGCAAGAGGAGGAACGGTTGGCACGACCTGCGCGGGCGCGGAACGGAGGGTTAGAGCACCTAATCACTAGCAAACCAAACCAAACGAAGGAGGACGGGCTCCTTACCTCGCGGAGGAAAAGGCCCGTTTCCTTTTCCTCGAGGCCTCTCGCGGAAGAGGCGGCGCGGCGGCCGCACTCGCCGCGGCGCCTCCGACGCGCGCCGACGCACGCACGGGCACGCCCGCCCGGTGCGCGGGCGCGCCCGGCGCGCACCCCCGAGAGACGCCCCCGCGCGCGGGGCACGCTCGCCCGCGCGCGCGCACGCTCGCCGACGCGCCCCTTGACGATGCCGCCGCGCGCGCGCGCGCACGCTCCCCGCGCGCGGGCACGCGCGACGCGCGCGCGGGCGCGTTCGCCGCGCGTGCCTCCGTGGCACGGCGGCACCTCGCGGCGCGTGCCGCTCCCGGCGATGATTGCCCGGCGGCGGGCGGCGGTGCGCCGCCCCGAGCGAGGCGCCCGACGCCGGCACGGGTTCGGCGACGGGGGCGCGAGGCTGCCACTGTTCGAGGGGACCTCCCCCTCGGACTCCTCCTCCTCGTCCTGCTCCGAGGACGAGGGCTCCTCAATATCCCGGGGAGGAGAGCCCCGGCTCCTCGCGCCGCGGTCGCTCCGCGGACCGTTGGTCGCGGCGCGCTTGGCGGCGCCTGGTGTGCTCCCTCTTGCGCGCCGCCCGCTCCCCTCTTGCTCCCGGCACGCCGCCCGGCCGAGCGCACGGGAGTCGGGGGTGGGTGGAACGGACTTGGCGGTGTTGAACTTCACCAGCTGAACACAGGAGCGACAAAGGCGTGTCAGGAGGCAAAGGCAACGCTAAAAAATCAAAACGAAATCGAGAACCACACTCACCAACGGGCCGATGGGGAGCATCTCGACGTCCCACGGGGTCCGCCCCTCAGGCATCGGCGGCGTCGGGTGTCGGCGGCACTCGCGCCGGGTGAGCGCATACGGCCGCTCAAGGGGGCGTCGGGAGCATCCGCGACCTCGCCGAGTCGACGGGGTTGGCCGCCTCTGTCATCTCGAAGATGCGGGGCGGCCTCTCCATCGAGCTGGCACAACCCGCCGATGGTGGAGGAAGGCGAGGGACGCCCATCGCGGTCGGCCCATGCTTCCTTAGTCGGCGCAACGCGCGCCCAACACCGACTCTGCCGGCGTCCGTCTTTGGGCGGGGACACCCCGTACCCCCGGGGGGCGGGCCTCTCCTTGAACACTCGGCGGTGTAGGGGGAAGTCCGGGCTCGGCGTTCCGCGGAGGATAAAACCATCCCCGCTCCCCGCCGGCGTTGTTTGTCGTCATGGTGCGGGGGGATGTGACATCCTCGAGCTGCCCCCGCGGGCGAGCGACATCTCGTCGGCGCGCATCGCGTGGCGGGTCCTTGGCTCTATCGTGGGGGAACGCGTGACGAGCTCCGCCGGAAAAGGTGCACCCCGAGCTCCCAATTAGCCGGGATCCCCGGGTACCCTGCGCGAGACGCCCACGAATGTGGCCGCACGAGAGATCGCGTTGGGGGCGAAATTATGCGGCTCCACTCCGTAGTGGTAGCACATCGCCCGCATGAAGGTGCTCGCGGCGCATTGAAGCCACGCTCGTGGTAACGGACGAAGCTCACCACATAGCCCTCCCCGGCGGGTTGGGCTCGTGGTGCGCCACCGGCGGCACGATCCCTCCGCCGGGCGCCCTTCTTCGTTGGCAGACGGGCGGCCGGTGGCACGACCGGCTCGCCCGGGCGGGCTCCGGGTCACAGTCGACCTCTCCCGGGCGTGCGGCTCCCGGGACCCCGATGGGAAGGCGGGGCGGCGCCATGAGGGGGGGACGAACGAATGCGAAGGCGGAGGACAAGGAAACGAGGAAAAAGCTCTAAGCAGCGAGCCCGCGCGATGGCAAGAGCGGGGACGAAGGCGAAGGGCGAGAGGCGAAAACGGTGAGAAGTTAAGGTAAAAAACCGCGAGTCCCTTCCTCCCCGCCGGTTTATAGGCGACGGGCGAGCTCTCCGGAGCGGACGCCCCGCCGGCGTGCTTGCCGGGAATCTTTCCATCACGTCGATGGGTGGGCCCCACCACGACCGCGGCGGCTCTAATACGCGGGCGGGTCATCATTACGGCGAGGACCGGCCGCGGCCGAGGCGAGCCCGTCACGTCCGCCCGCCGCGCCGCCCACTACGCGCGCGCGCGCGGCCACAGCGCCTAAAAAGGCGCGCCTGCGCTGCAAAACCGCGGCCACGACCGCAAGGCAATTAAATGCCCGGGCCCCTTGCCAAGCAAGGAGAGCCCTCGAGCGAGGCGAACCCTCGGCTCGAAACAAAGGCGACCCTCGATGGGATGACAGCGTGAGAAGGTCGCCCGGGACCAGCTCGATGTAGAGCGGGAACGCGCGGGCACCCATACCACGTGAAGCCCTCGGCGGCATGACCCTCGGCTCGGAACGAGAGGCGACCCTCGATGGGATGTTGAGCGTGAGAAGGTCGCCGGGACTGCTCGATGTAGAACGGACTAGCCGCGGGCACCCATGCCACGTGAAGCCCTCGGCGGCATGACCCTCGGCTCGGAACGAGGCGACCCTCGATGGGATGTTAGCGTGAGAAGGTCGCCGGGACCTGCTCGATGTAGAGCAATGGCAACCGCGGCACCCATGCCACGTGAAGCCCTCGAGCGATGACCCTCGGCTCGAGACAATGTCAACCCTCTAAAAAAGGCACGCGTGTAAGAGGATCGCCCGGGTCACGCCCGAAATAGAGCGGCACCGAAAGCACTCATGCCGCGTCGTGCGCCAACAAGCACCTCGAGGGTCGGCACGCCCGGACCCCTCGACGGCCGCAAACGTGAAAAGACGGGGCTGTCCGGGCACGGCCCCGCACGGCCTTGCGATCGGAGGTTCGAGCGACCCTCGACGGGTTCGAACGGGCGCCCCGGATCACGAGTTAGGGACGACGAGGGCACGCGCATCCGAGCCGTTCCTCGAGCCCGTCGGCTCGAGGGTGCCCCACATGTCGTGTTCGAGAGCCGGCGAGGGCGGCTGGCGGGGGGTCCCACCGAGGGAGAGCTTCCGCGCCCTCGGTCCCTAGCGAACGGGACCGAGCCCCACCTAGCAAACCCACGCAAGCGCTTCCATGGACGTGTCTCCGGACGCGCGGCCTACCCTTATCGAACGGGGCATGGACGTCCACTTGAACCCCCCGCTAGCGACTCGACGAGGAATCCGCGATTCGCGACCCGCTCGATGGGAGTCGTGGAGACCTCATCCTCGGTCCCGCGGAGGGACGGCGAGGACGCGTTAAAAAACAAGTCGTCGGGCTCGGCCGTCGCCTCGAACGGGCCAAGGCTCGGGGCTTGATGCGCGGCTACACCTCCTTGAAATTGCACCCGCCGGAGAACGGTGACGGGGAGCGTGCACCCCCGAAGCCGGTGGCTGAAAGCACCGCCGATGCCGGTTGGCATATGTGCCACGCCTTTCGACCAAAGTTCTCGCGGTTAACCCCGCTCAGGAGAAGCCACACTCCTCGCGGGGCTTCGGGAGGCTAGACCGCCGCGGGTCGGCGACGCGGCCCCACGGAGAAGCGTTCGCAAACAAGGAGGGAAGAACGTCCTATCGGTAGGTTCCGGCATGCGGGAGCCTCAATGGCAAACCGCGGATGCCGGGGGCTGCGCTCGGGGACCGCCCTAGGGGTCCCCTTAAACAACGGGGAATCCTCACTTAATCCCGGTATCAAAACACGCTAAGCCTAACCATGCGGGTAACTAACCATGCGGGACACGGCCTACGTCGGGATCCCGACGGCCCACGGAGACGGCCCACGGAGAAGACCCCTCGAGCGAGCTCGCCTCGCTCGAGGACGCGCCCTCCCCCTCGGGGCGGGCTCCGCCCCGTTCGAGGGGCAACCTTTTCCCTCGAGCGGTCTCGCCCGCTCGAGGGATCGCACCCCCCCCTCGAGCGGTCTCGACTCGCTCGAGGGTTCGCTCCGCCCTCGGCGGGGCCCGCCACGCTCACGGACGCGCGCACGCGTGCGGCGGCCCCCGTGCTTGGGCATTTAACGCCCGACGCCGCGGGGACGGCGCCATCATGCGCCACGGGCTCACGCCCGGTGCGCGCACCAACTCCCCGGGGAGGAGCCCATCCCCGCCCTCTGTGGGGGATGGACGTGCGGTACGGCCGTGACAATCCCGTGACACCGCGCGCCCACTACGATGCGGCTAACATGCCCGACCCTCGAAAAGGGGCGGGCGCACCCTCGATTCCACTTTCCGTGACCCTGCCCGGAGTTAGGTGAGGGGCGCCGGGCGGTGGATGGCCATCCCGGCCCGCGCACGCGCGCGGCCGCCGTGCCCACGCGTGCGGGCGCACGCCCGCCGCCGCGAGGGCGCACGCCCGATCACTTGCGGCAACCACTCCCGCTGCCCGCGGAGCGCATTGGGAAGGAACGCCGTTCCCGCCGCGCTCGTTCCCCGTACCGGCCATCATCGGCACCTCCCTCGAAGCCTATCAAAGGACGCCACCGCCATCGCCGCCTTCCTACCCTCGAACCGCCACTTGTTCGGGTACGGGGTAGGCCATCATGGCCGGATCGCAGCGAAGATCGTCCGGACGGCCGCCCACTCTACCACGTAGCGCGACGTGCTCCCTCACGTAGCTAGGTAGCGCGGCGTGCATGTAACCCGTCGCCCCTTGGCTTATAAAAGGGGGAGGCGAACCCCCGGCCGCGGGAGAATGAGTTCGAGAGGAACACAACACACCGTGCACTCACTCTCTTATTCTCCCACAACATCTCCGACCACTCTCCCGGGGACTTGGAAGCCACGCTTCCTCTCCCGCCTCGCTTGTACTTGCCCCACTACAAGCACCCCCGGTCTTGAGAGCAATATAGTGCCACGAGCACGCCCCTTGCCGACGTACGGCCCCCTCGGCGGGAACCGGGGATAAAACCTTATGTCATTTGTTGCTTGGCATCGACCATTGAGGGATAGACCTAGGCGTATCCTGCGTTAGTGTCGGGACCATATTCGCACCGACGGTACGAGAGGAGGAAGGGCAGCAGTAGTGCAAACACATAAAGATTAGATTGGTTTTCATGTCTTTAAGCGATTGCATGTTCTAGTATCGTAGACCCGTGGGCAGGTGTCTCCTATCTTGGTGCTTATCGTTCTCTCTTGAGTAGTTTAGTTGTTTTCTAGTGCTTCATGATTTAAGGGTTTGAGTAGCTAGAGTGTGAAGGTAGATCGAACGCTTGTAATCCCCTTGCTCCGCGGATTGGCAAAAACCTTGGGAATCCCGTGGTGAAAAAGGTGTGGGGTCCGTACGCTTGCGGATCGTAGAGGGATACGTCTTTTATCCATCAACACTCTCCAAGTTTATATTTGTTAAAATTCCATAATGTAACTAGCTTTCATCTCTATGGAGGGTAGATATAATTTAAGCTCTTTCCACAAGTAATCAATCATGCTCCACAAAATTCGAATAGGTCTTAGAAACTTTTTGAAGTGAAGAACGAGGTGAATAAAGAAGCTAAACCAAGTACAAAAATTTAAACCTTCTTTGCATCTTTCTCATGAACTCTCTCATCTCACAACACTCTCAAGTCTGCTTGATCTATATCCTTTCCTCTCTCATGTTTGTAGGTGGAAGGGTTTGTTGGAGCTCATAGGAAAGTTTTATCCCTGCAAGATGCTAAAGTTGAGACTATTATCAAAACAAGGCAATCTTCTCTGGACTTATCATGACTCGTCAAAAAGATCATTGGAAAATAATGTTCACAAAAAGGGAGAGAGAAGAACTCACACTTTTAGATAGGTGGACATGTGCAAATGGCAAGGAATGATCCGAGGCCCCCGATGAAGTCCTCGTTATCGGATTGCACATGGTTGGAAAATGAGTATGGGTCTTGATCTTGAAGTCCTTGGAAAATCCTTAAGCAACTAGAGAACCGGGGGAGATTATTATTACTCTATTTTTCTTTTTCTTATTCTTTTTCTCATTGTCCTCCTTTTTTCTTCCTTTTTGACATGTGAGGTACTTTGATTTTTTTATTTTTTTATTTTGTCCTCTTATCTTATTCATTTTTTATCTATCTTATTCATTTTTTATCTATCTTATTTATTTTTTCATCTCCCCTAGAACTCTAATTTGCATAGTACCTACCTCATCCCCCATGCTTAGGCGGTTGCTCGTCCCCAGCGAAGGAAGTGGTGTTAAGGTAGATGCGGATGTTTGATGAGAGGGAACTTGAATCTTCCCTTTGAAGCACCTTCTTGTGATGTGTCGTCTCCATACTCAAGTAGGTAGGTAGGTCAAGGAGGTTAACACAAAAGATGATGTTGGTTTAAAGGGTGGATATCTGCTTGAGATTTACAAAGCTTAGATGTGCAGAACCCACAATGCACGGATAGAATAGGCTAGCAAAAGATAAGTTACGCAAAACACGGAATGACTAGCTTCTTAGTCACGAGACAAAGAATCAGGCACTTGAATCAATTCACCCAACAATAACTCTTGTAATCTGTGGTTGCACTCAATATATATAAGGCTTTTGTGGATAGGTAGAGCAAAATGCAAGAGGTATCAATGACAAGGTTAGCACTTGACTTTTAAAGCAAAAAGTAATATGTTCTTCGACCATCAGTTGAGAGCACTAAAAGAAACCATGGGTCTTTATTTTTATCATGACCTCCAAAAAAGATTAAGCTAGCATTTAATTAATTTGATTTGTATTAGAGAGCAATAGCTTAATCATGCATAAATAAGCACAAAGTTTAAACAAAGTGGCAACGGTCATCATATATCAACGAGCAAGATCAAGCCAAAATTATTTCATCATGGTGAGCACAAGGTGATGACAATAAACAAAAACTAAAAACTAGGTTGTATCTCAGAAGCCATGTTATTTAATGAGAGAGACATACAAAAGTTGCATCTATATATACACCTAAGCATTTAGAAAGACAAGGACAAAGAGGTTGGTGATTGTGCCGTCCTTTGATGTTTGTGATGTAGCGTGCCCTTCCCCATGCTTAAGCATTGTGCCTAGCATGGAAGAAGCAAGATCGGCATCCGTAGTAACTGTGATCCTTGAACTCCATGCGGTCTTCTTTCGTCCACCAAGTCTTCCCCCATGCTTAGCATGTTGCTAGGCACGAAAGATGATGAACCATTTTAAAATTCTTGAAGTCCTACCGTCATGCAAGGATATTATCATCACATTATTGCCTTTGTTCATCCTTCAATGTCCGCCCTTTTCCACGAGCCTTGATCCCAAATGTTTCTCATCCCATCTTCTCCTCCTTCCATGTCCTTTATTGCTGGTTCATCTTCCACGAGTTTTTTCTTCTACTTCTGAACTGATTTGTCTTGAATAATAGCTCCATTGCAGAGTTCTTGAAATTGGCTTTCCAACGAGTGGTCATTCATCCCGATCGGACTCCGAACAAAGAGAGTTACGCCCTTTTTACTTTGTTGGTGCAAGCTGTCCCAGGCTGATTTCAGAATGTGTGACGCCCAAAGGTGGTTGTCACTTCTTGCACGAGGTCTCCTAAAATGTTGATTCTTGATGCATTGGAAAGTAGACTTAATGGAGCACTTGGACCTCCAATTTTCCCTTTTCTACATCTACGAACATGTGCTTAATCTTGATGAAAACAGCAGTGCTCCTTTCGGATTTTGGAGGTGTTGATGATCTTGATTTGAGCTTTTATCACGAACTCATGGGAGAGATTCTACCATGCTGCAAAATTACTATAATGCACAAAGTACCCTCGAGGTGACGGTCGGGAATACTGACCCTATGCCAACAAACCATGACATCCCTATGATCTTCACTTGTGGCATAGTTAATCTGGCGAAAATACTAATGGGTATATGTGAGTGCAAGTGTGTATGCAAATGAAAGGATGGTATATAAAAACAAAACAATATTTATGCCAAATTCTAAGCTCCATGCTTACAAAGTGGATGCCAAACATCTCCCTCGCCATAAAGATTT
Organism: Cenchrus americanus; assembly: GCA_947561735.1. Classification (NCBI taxonomy): domain Eukaryota; kingdom Viridiplantae; phylum Streptophyta; class Magnoliopsida; order Poales; family Poaceae; genus Cenchrus; species Cenchrus americanus. The sequence continues at coordinate 82,478,886 of OX387240.1, forward strand.
ATTAACCATGGTCAAAACACCATGCCTATCCCAAGATTAGCAAACTCTTCATGAATTGTAAAGCGCATTGCAAAGTTTATAAACAATCCAATGCAATATGATAGCAAGGTATATATGGCGAATGATGTGGGTCTCTAATCATGTCTAAACACCATGTTTACACAAGATTACAAAAGAAAAAAATGCTCATATCGTCATATGAAGCATTAATATAGGTACGAAGGCATTCATCATAAAGCTTCACAAGGTCCCAAGCTAACATAAAGTGGATGATGACAAAGAGATGGATGCAAAATGAAAATGCAAGATGTTAGCACAAGCAAACATTAGCAATGTTTGAAAAACACTTTTGATGTGGTCTATAATAAGCAAAAGACAAAGCTTGGTCTCACACTTCATACAAAGTAAGCATTGTCAACAAGGAAGTCACGCATCGAAAAGAATCGATCAACGAACTAACAAGGTTTAAGGGTAGGTTATGGGTATCTCATATATATACATATATATATATATTGTATATATATCATGCACACGGGTGCATTCTCCATAGCGAATGCACACCCGGGCCATGGCACCCAACCAACCGGGCTTCACATGTCGAGGGCGCGGGGCCTGGTGGGGGCGCGGGGTGCGGAACCGCCGTCATAACCGCACCCACTTCTCCGACGTTAACCACCCACCTTGGGCCCGCTTATTACAAACTCCTCCCCCGTCACTATCTCATTCAATTCCCCCAGGCCCGTTACCACTCTCTTCACTTCCTTGTCTTCTGCGCTTCGGGCGCTCGCCGGCGAAGGAGGCGCGGTGGATTTCTCGTCGGCAGAGCGGAGCGATCATGGCCCGGGCGGCGCTCGTCGGGTTCCGACGGCGAATCACCCCGCTCGTGTCGACCCCGCATCGTCGCGCCTTGTTCCCGCCGCATCGGCTTCGTCGCGCCTCTCCCTTTGCGCGGCTGGTTCTCGTCGTCTTCCTCTTTCTCCCCGCGCGGGGGTGGGGGCAGAGGCACGGGCGGCTGTGGTGAGGCGGGAGAGACCCCAGCGTCGATTCCCCACTGCGTTCACGAAACACATCTTCGTAGCTTTTTGCTCGCAGGTATGCCGTCCGACCTATCGCCCCCTTTTCCTCTTGCTCCCGCTATTTTTTTCCATTAGGGTATATATGTGGCTGCGTGATTATTCATGTTTTCGACGGAATTTTGTTTTCGAGAGCCCCCGGTGAATGATTTTTGTGATTCATTCGGATGACATTCTTGCTACTTTTTTTCATTAGGTTTTTCTTGACTTATTTTTTTGCGTTTTCCATTCATTGGATTTTTTTCATTTTTGAGCGAGACGCGGCTAGGTGTAAAAATTGCATGTGCCCCCGTCGTGTTATTTTTTTACTTTTTTTCAGTTAGGGGGGGGGGGCTTTGATTGACTCATTGTTATGCTTAGTTGCATCACGAAGTTGCAATCGTCCTATTCTTGATTTTGCAACCGGTCGATTACACTAGCAACATTGTTGCGGGTGTTGTAACTTTTTGTCACGTTTTTGTTTGTCTGTTAATTGCAAGAGTTCCAACTATAATCACGCATAAGTTGTAATGCGTCTTAGTACTGAGGTCTTTGATTGATTCATTGTTAGCAACCGCCGTATTACGAAGTTGCAATCGCCCTATTACGAAGTTCAATGGGTCAATGGAACACAACTATCTTTGTTTTTTTGTAGGTGTTGTAGCTTTTTTGTAGCTTTTTTTGCAACCGATTAATTGTTGGAGTTGCAACCATAATTGACAGAAGTTGTAATCGTCGTATTAAAGACGGGAATTTGTTACGTATATATTTTTTGTGTAGCGAGTTTGATATTGTAAGAGCTGTCTCCTATTTCTTATAGGTTGCAAGAATTTGCATTTACGAGAGTTGCAACTTTGTCTAGTATTAAACATTTTTTAGTAGCATTAAACGGTTCTTTTTTGTTACTGGTTTTATAGAGTTGCAATTGCCTATCATAGAAGTTGCAAAGGCGTAATTGCAATGTTTTTAGATGCTTAATTTTGTTATTTTTTGTAGCAACTTTATTTTCACATGACTTTGCAATTTGTATTTTTGTTAGAGAGTTGCATTTTGGTTTTCATTTAACACTAGCAGTTGTTCCATATAGGTTTCAAGCTTTTTTTCGATGATTGTTTATGTTCATATATTTTTATTTCAGTTGTTATACTTTTTACAATGGAGCAAGGCGGTCAGCAAGGTGAACAACAAGGTGGTCAAAATACTCGATCTTCTCCTCGATTGTCTGAGAAGAGGAAGGCTGAAGAAGTACAAAGACTCCGTGAGAGGCGGAAGAGCTCGGGTTGCCAACAACGCCTTTGTCTAGCATGCCCCTGGTGAAGATCAAGAAGATGAAGAAGAGCATGATGAAGATTTTGCCCCTGACGGTGAAGGCTCTGGACATGATGACGGAGCTGCTGGCGGTGATGATGCCGCCCTGGCCACTGTCGGCGATGGTGATAAGGGCAAATCCAAGCCACAATCTATGCGATGCTCCCCTGCGAGTTTTATAAAGCTTCTCAATGCTTTACCAAACGATCTTAAAGGTCAAGTAGTCGCAAAAGATTTCAGGGGTCTTCTGAATTTCAAGCCTAACTACCTTAGAGACGTTAACAGCGGGCGTGCGCAAGTTCAATCCGGAGGCAATGAAGCTTGATTGGTGGCGGTAAAGAGATCAATGTCAGGTATCATGTTGTGTGGTGTGCCATGCGGATTCCAAATCTTTGGAGAGTGACCGCTCCCAATGTCTAATGCGGATGCCGTCTTTGAGCGTGATTGGCTTATCTTCTGAGATTGTTGGCCCTTCTTCTGACTACGGAAGGGCATTCTTGTGAAACACATAACTGCTGGAGTGAAGAACCGTTCATTGGTGGGGAACTTGGCCTAAGAGCTTTTTCATGAAGTTTGCTTTCTAGGTGTTTTGCTTTGTTCTCAAACGCGACACCAAGATCGAGGCTCGATGATGTGAGATACACCCGGGATATTCGGAAACATTGGCACTAGGAATTGGTGCAAGGCGGTTGTTGACGGGCTTCCGGCGTTGCTTCTTTCTCGCTTATACAATTTGGATTACGCTAAAGAAAGGCATCAATGCACCCATTAGCGGATGCACGATCTTTCTAGTGGTAAGCTCAAGTCGGACATCCATTTTTTTTCTGTTCTTTGTTTCATTGCTTTTTGCAGCTTGTGCTTTTACTATCTTGTTGTTGCAATCATATATTTTCAACTGTTGCATTCTGCATTGCCGGAAAGTCTTGTTTTTTGCAATTTAGTTTTCTTGCTTTATCGGTGTTTTTATTCTTTTCAACCACAGTCAAAGTCGGGTTTTCTTTTTGCAACCACACATAACTCACAGTTTGCGATCACGCACGCCAAATAGTTGCAATCATGCAACGGATTTCGGTTTCTTTTTGTCCCTTTGCGATCACGAGAAATAAACCCGGCAATTTTCTTGACCACACACACACTTTAGTTTTGCAATCATATACCCGGACTTGCAATCATGTTCCAAATAACCAAGTAGCTTTTCAACCACACGAGACAAAGTCAAGTTTTTCTTTGCAACCACACATAATTATTTGGTTGCAATCATGCATAAATAATTGCAATCACACAACGGTTCAGTTCTTTTTTCTTTTTGCGGTCACGAAATAAACTGACGGTTTTGCAATCACACACTTTAAATAGTTTTTAATCACACACTTTAAATAGTTTTTGCAATCACACACACTTTTTGCTTCATCGAGTTTTTTATTTTTTTCGTATTTTTTTGCGGATATTTATACGTCGACAACTTGCAGCATGGATTCCGGAGGACAATCCCTTTTGCATCCCCCGGTGCTCCTTTCTGGCCTCGAAGATGATTCAGCTATACTCAACGAGGACCGCGGAAGGGGATGTTGTGGTGACAATGTTGAGTTTGGACATCTCGGGATTTGTTTTCTTTTGCAATCACATTTTCTTTTTTCTTTTGTTTTTTTGCAAATGTCACCTTTGTTTTTTTACTCCAACCATGCTTTTTGCAATTTTGTCATTTTTTGTTAATATTCGCTTTTTTCGTGTCGTTTTTTAAATTTACTTGCAGCTGAAAAGTATTACGGACACGTGCTATCGGCGCTCTGTGGGGTCTTTAACAATACTACCCCTCCCAGATTTGGTCCTGCCCAGATGCAGATGATGAAGGTCTTGCGGCCGAGTCTTGCCCAACTGCGGCGGGACCTCGCATCCCGGTGGCGATGGCCCCTGGCCGCTACATTCTTCTTTGGGGCTAACGCATCCGCCGGCTAGGCGGAAGTGCCAGCCGCCACGTCTGCTCTGGGCCTAGCACCTTCCATGATCTTGGCGGTCATGGGCCCCACAGTAGTTCCCCTCACAGTTTACTACGAGTACCCAAGTTTGTGCATGTTGCATTGCTTGGTAGCATTTACGATTTAAGTTGGAAGGAGCGAGGAAAGAGAACGGCTATCTTGAAGGAGTTTGACAAAAGCACTAAACGTGCACAGGAGTATGCAAGGAAGGCTTCTGAGTATGCAACAAGGTCACGTGATCTCATGGCGTTAGCTCATCAAGAGTGCGTCGGCATGAACAAGCTTCTTGCGGATGTTGCGGTAGCAAGCAAGCTTCCGAGGGGTCGCGGGGAGGAAGGCTACGAATGTCACCCAACCAGCAGGATTTGGTATGTCCTTTTTTTATATATTTTTTTCATAATCATGTTGCTACCACATGTAAACGAGAAGATGCAATCACACACACACACAACCTTTTTGCAAACATACATCTCACATCACCTTTTTTTGTTTCAATCACATGTAAACTATAGTTTCAATCACATGTAAAAAGCTGAGTTTTTTGCAATCATTAAGTATGAGGTGGTTTTTTGCAAACACACATTATTATTATTATTATTATTATTATTATTATTATTATTATTATTATTATTATTATTATTATTATTATTATTATTATTATTATTATTATTATTATTATTATTATTATTATTATTATTATTATTATTATTATTATTATTATTATTATTATTGAAATTACATATAATCACTACTTTTTTGCAATCATGCACACCCAAGTTTGCAAACACACTAATATAGCATTTTTTGCAATCACACTTTATTTACGTGATTTAACTCGCAACTGTGTGAGAATCAAGTATGGAAGACATCCTGGGCGAGACATGGATGATGGTGTTTTCGACGCTCCCCGGCCAATTGAAATGGAGGTATACGAAAGGCGGCGCGCACAGTGAAAACCTTACACGGGGTGATGTTGATAGCGAGAAACGTCTAGCAAACACCACCTCACGGTCATGACGATGAAACGGGGTATTCTCGATAAGTAAGAATATATGTTTTTTATATTTAGTCTAAAGGATACGTATTTTATTTTTATTTACACACCATCCTCCTCTTCTCTTTATTTTTAGCCCTCACACCTTTCTTGGAACATTTCAAATGTCGGTAAAATTCTTGGACTTTTGATTCGCCTCTCGCGCGGGGAACAACGTGAACGAGTCCTTGCATGAGCCAAGGCCTGCTTGTTGCAAAGGAAAGGTGCTTCCTCAATATCTCCCTCTCCCCACCATTTTGATGTAAGCTCTTTTTACACCCGGGTTGCAATCCTCTCGGTTTTAATGGAGTCTGCTTGCCACGGAAAGTTGCAGGTGGTTACTCGATGTAGCAATCATAAGCATTTCCTTATTTTTTGCAATTTTGATTTGTTTGTTTTCCTCCAATCCTATCATCTTCGGCCTCGAGCGGCGGCTCGGCGCGGCATCGACGCGTGAGGGAGTTGTACCCCGCACACCACCAACATTGCGGTTGGGTTGTACTTACGGTCACCAATCCTTTTTGTCTTTTTTATTTTATTTCTTTTTGTTTTTTTGCGGCTAAACCACAACTATTCACTCTTTTTTCCATAACACGGTGCACTAGAACTTACGCGAGGAGGACCGACGGGGAGGAGAGGAGCGAGAAACTCAAAGATGCCGAGGCTGAGAAGAATAATGCGAGAGGAGGCGAGAAGAAAGGGTGAAGAAGAGGAAGCCTCAAAGAAGAGTACGAAGCCGAGGAAGCTAAGAAGAATGCGAAGACGAATAGAGGATGAAGGGCAGAGACGAGAAAAGACGTTGGAAGATGAGAGGATGAAACAAGTTGAGATGGAGAAGGGTTGGAGGACCAACATAGGAAGAAGGACGAAGACGAGAGGCGAAAGCGATGAGCGGGTTAAGTAACCCATTGATTTTTTACCAACATTTTTTTTCGAGTGGGGGTTTTTGAAGTTACGAGTTGCAATTCGTGTCCTTTTTTGCTATTTTTTATCTAAAAACGAGAAACTATTGACTTTCTTTTTTACGCAATAAATTATGAAACTTGTAGCAGAAGTAAACCGAAAGCGGAAAGACAAAGAAAAAGGGGCTGACGAAGAGCAAGTTTTGAAGAGAGTTTGCGGTGAGCGACGGTTATAACCCACATCACCAACATTGCGATTTGCTTGCACTTATAGTTGCAATTATAACTTTACTAACGACATATTGTTAACACCAAAATTTGGTAAGGAGTCGACTCGTGGGTCCCGCTCGATGAGGAGTCCGTGGTGGAAGGAAAGATCTTTTCAAAATTTGTTCGGTAAAGAGATGCGGTGGAAGCTCCATCTTGCTCCGTTCGGCAAGGAACGATGAAGTGATTTTGCGGAATTGGATGGTGACGTGGCTCAAGCGAGAAAAGGGCGAATGGATAGATAGACGATCAAAGCTTAGAGATAAGTTAGGCAGCAAATCCATTTGAGATTGTACTTCGCGAGGGTATAAATATGAGCCATGAATGTATGTAAAAGGACAATCATTCTTCAATACAAAGCGAAGCCCTTCCGCCAAACCTAGAGTCCTTTTGTCGTGTACGTCGAGTTCTTCGAGAGGGTTCATCGATCCGTCGACCTCCGTGATTACCAGCAACCTTGTATCATGTCTAGTATCATGCGGTGGATTTAGATCTGATGCAAGTAGTCTTGTTACCATGCTTCGTGTCATGCGGTAGATTCAAGCTTGGTTCAAGAAGGTTTCTTGTTAGGTCATGAGCCATGCGGTAGGCTAAGATCTAGCTTGAAGCTAGTTATCGGCTCTATTGGATTTTGGCAAGATCCAATAGATTCATTAAGTTATCCCGTGTTACTTTGAGTTTTTACTTTATGTTTAAATTCACGTAACACTTTTGCTAATCTAGATGGGTTTGGATCAGTTCTACCTCTTTTATGGTCTTTGTTGAGTAGGTTTCATGTTTTAACATGTGGATCATGTGCTCTCCAGATGGCGAAACCGAATCAGTCTAGATTATTACGTGTTACTGGTTCAAGCTTACCAATGTCGGTATAAATCTTGAAAGAACTGAGTATCATGCGGTAGATGCGAGTTTTTGGGTTGCTTTGGAGCTAGTCATCAAATTAGATCTCAAATCGTCGATAGATTTATTCACTTGGTAATGTTCGTTCCTTCTTCATGGACCCGAATCGGTGATGGCCGTGATGGGACCATGTTTCTTCACAGTAGAACACATTGCGTAATTCACATGCTTTAAATAATGTGTGCTTTTAGCTTTCCATATTGAGATTGTATCATGCGGTGGATAGATCTATTTGTGGAAAGTGGTACGGTCTTCATGCAAATTGTATCATGCGGTGGATAGATTTGTTTGATATCGTACCCGACGGGTTTCAGAGTACCTAGACATGCGGTAGACTAGTGCTTTGGATCTATGCATGCTTGTTTATTACATGATTATGTTCGTGCTTTACTTTATTCATTTATTTAATGTTGGTTATCATGGGGATCGGTCATAATCTCGTGTGCATGTATCTTTGACGAGCAAAAGGCCAGATTCTTTAGTCATGCTTACGTCATCCATTCAGTATTGATTTTCCTTTTATAAGTTCCCGAATGGTTTCAGTTCATTGGCAAATAGCTTTCCATAGCTATGTGTCATCTCATGTGGCTTCTTAGCCGTAAATATAGAGCGCTACGGTACCACCGGCAGTTCCAAGTTTTGGTATTTAAGTTGCTTTATCTTTTGTTAATTTTCGGGAAAAATTGACTCGCACGTCTTGTTACTCTTTGCTCGTGTGGCTTGACTTTGTTCGGCTTCCTGTGTGTTTGACGCCGGGTGCACGTTTTGCGTCAACACACTTTTTGGCACGCCCGGTGGGACCCGGCCCGAATAGATCAAGATGCACGACATCGCGGACATCATGGACGTCAACCTCGAAAGTCTCTCTCGGCCGGCGGCGACGCTCCCGGGGCGCCATAGACCGGTTCCGGCCAAAAATGCCTCGCTGTCCTTCAAGAAAAATAGAAGTGGCGTCCCGTACTTGAAGAACGAGACACGGGGTGTTGCTGCCGGGGGAGAGCGATACACGGCTCGAGCGGGGATAAAGAGGGAGTGTATGCAGTATTCCGGGAATGCGCGGACTACATGCGCCGAGCAAGCACAACAAAGCTTTCCCTCGGTGCGCTCCGGCGGATGATGGTGGCCGTCTTTTGGCCGGGGAATGGAAACGAGCGCATTCGGCAAGGCACCCGTCAGGGGGCACCATGGAGGCTGGCAGAGTCAAGCTCTCAACCACCATTACGGAGCCGGCCATCGGCCTCACTCCTCCGCTGCGGAAGTCAGCATTCCCGACCTCCTCCTCAGGTCTTTGAGGGGTCGGCCCGGTTCGGCCCCCTCCGGACCTCGGGAGGACGACCAATCCGGCCACCCCGCGCGCGCTCCGCCTGCCTGCGCGCGCGCGCGCGCGCGCGCGCGCGCGCGCGCACGCAGACGGCACGGGTCAACCAGCATATGTGGCAGATCCGTACCGGCCTACGTACGGGAACTAGCGTTCGGCTCGCACGGAGCCCCACTTGCCTCGGCCACGGATTGCTTTCCGGCAAACAGCGCGTCGCAGAGGAATTTATATGGCGGAGGTTACCATGAGGTGAAACTACGGGGGCATTTGACGCCTTTTAGCATCCGGGATACGGCGCCGGTACACGGGTGCGCAAGAGGATGGCATGCAGCACGGAAGATGGCCGAGTTGATGCAAATCAGTTCGGCCTCAAGCCAAAAATGCGAGGGACACGCACAAGCCGCCGTTCCCGGAGTGGTACTACAACGTGCTCCTTCCTGAGGGTGAAGCCGCCGACGGAGTTCACGAAATTTTCGGGGGCAGGACGACACGAGCACGGTGGAGCACATCGCTCGTTACCTCATGCGGCTCGGGGAATGCTCGGCTAAGGAAACATTCGGGATCCGCTACTTCCCCGCATCCGCGACGGGTCCGGCATTCCGGTGGTTCTCGTCCCTACCCCCGAGTCGGTGTGCGGATGGAAGGACCCTGAGCGAAATTCCACGCTCATTATTTCGATGGCGACTCGGAGAAGAAGACGTCGACCTTGCCACACGGAAACGAGAGGCACGGCGAGACGCCGTTCCAGAGTTTCTCGGGAGATTCGGGGAGTTAAAGGCATGTGCTTCCCGGCTCAACTTGCCGGATGACCGGTTAGCGATATGGCCGTCGGCAAAGGAATCTTTAGCACGGCCGTACGTGAGGAATTGTTCGGGATGGAGTTTGAAAACCTGGGCCAGAGTTTGTCACGAAGCTATCAGCGATGAGCAACCAAGCGTATGGCTTCAAGAAGGATGCTAAGTTTGGCAAACGGCATGATGTCACTAACATCTACAGCAGTTCTTAGACAAGGCGATGCATTCGAGGATTCGATGATGAGCCCGGATGTGGCCGCGGCCAGGATCATGTGGGGGAAAGAGCCTTTGACGATGAATCGGCGCTAAGTCCAAACGGACCAAGGGCACCTACGATTTTGATATCACAAAGGTCGACAAGCTGTTTGAGCTCTTAGTAAAGGCCGAATCAAGGCGCACGAGGGCATTCCATGCTTCGGCTTGGGTGGAGTTAAGGGAAACGTTACTATGGCTTCCACAGCAGGGGATTACGCACTCCATCAATGATTGCGGGGTCTTGAGGATGAGGGATGCGAAGGCCATCCGGGGAAGGGCACCTTAAGTTCGACAACAAGATGAAGGTTTGGATGGCCACCCCTTCCCTCGGAACATGGTGGGCTTCTCTTGTCAACATGGTGACGGGCGAGGAGAAGGGAAAGGTCAAAGTACGGCCTCGGCCCGGGGCTAGACGGGATGGAGCCGGTGGACCGGAGCGCCGTGGCTACGGAACAAGTGCATGGTGAAGCCCCCCGCATTCTCGGGGGGTCACATCGAAATCGAGGAGGTCATCCGAGGTAAACCCAAGGTGACCACGCGCATCCTCTTCAACAAGTGGCGACGCCCAGATGGAGAAGAGCGCTACCGAACGCGCTACGAGGAGGAGAAGCGCGAGCCGAAGAAGAAGCACAAAGAAGGGACCGGGAGCAATACACGCGAGAGCGGGGAGCGCGCGCACTAGGGATGTGCCTTCTTCGAGGGCATTCTTTGGAATGAGGGTTTGAGCGCACGGTGAGGAAGCGCACGAGTGCGGTGACGGGTATGCGAGTACGGGCGGGAGTGAATCGGCCGATCCGTCCATGAGAGAATTGGAGAGGATCCACCCTAATGGGGATCGACGCCAAAAAATTGAAGTCATCGATCATCTAGGAAGCGAGCCGACCTCGGGTGGGCAAATCAAGGAGGATGAAGACGACTCGTACGGCAAAAGGGGCAATGGTGCCCGCCGGCACGAGGAGAAGCCGAGGAAGAGACGGGTCCGGCGCTTGAGAACCGCGAGGGCGAGGCGGTGGGATCCGGACAAGGCGAGTGTGGCGCCCCAAGGATCGACTCGAAGTGTCGGCGTTCGGCTCCAACATGCATGGTATACTTTTCTGCTTACCGAGCGAGTTCATGGCTCCTGCTAACCGGGTTGTGCGGGAGGAAGCGTCCCTAGATGACGAGCAGGTCCGAGGGATGATGGCGCAATTGAGTATCTTGGCCAAGCGAGGCAATCTTCGACAAACCGGCCAGAATCGACATATGAGGCCGGCGCGCGAGAGGGATACGTCAATGGCAAACCATTGACCAAGATGTTTGTCGACGGTGGAGCGGCGGTCAACGTAATGCCGTACACCACCTTCGAAACTTGGCATGGGCCCGAGCGATCGACGCCTACCGGCATAATACTAAATGATTTCGCTGGAGGTCGCCGGAATGCCAAGGGATGCGCTCATGTGGATTTCCTTGATCGGATCAAGACGGCACTCACTACCTTCTTTGTCATCGAAGGTAAAGGAGCCTACGACTTCTTTAGCAGGCGGGGCTGGATTCATGCCAGCTGACCCATCCCATCCACCATGCATCAACGGCTTATCCGGTGGGTGGATGATGAGATTGAGGTCGTCCGGGCGGATGACTCGGTGAGCGTAGCGAACATGGAGACAGCCTTACGGGAATACCAAGGCATTGATTGTTTCTCGGGGAAAGGGCGGGAGAAGGTCTGGTGAACCCGTCGGCGGTGATCAACGGCCGATTCAAGCAGTCGGCTCTTATAGCAATTTTTAATGGAGAACCCCGTAGATGGCGATGGCAAGTTGGGGCGAGTATTCATGTCGGCCCGATAGATTAGAAGAGGTTGACATTGGAAGCGATAAGCCAATGCCGACGTTCATCGAAGTGACAAACTTGCGGCCCGGATTTCGGGGGGAATTAATTAAGCTTCTCAAAGAATACAAGAAGTTGCTTCGCACGGGATTATTCGGAGATGCCTGGATTGGATGTTCCATCGTCGAGCATCGATTTCAATCAAATGCAGTTTCAAACCATGCAAGCAACCACCTAGGAAAATCTACAAGGATGAGGTATTGGCGATGTGAAGAAGGAAGGCCGAAAGATTATGATGCAAACTTCGTTCGGCCATGCGAATACGGAGTGGATTTCTAACATTGTCCACAGTATACAAGAAGAATGGAAAAATGAGGGTACGCATAGATTTCGGGGACACGAACGAGCTACTTTCCGATGGGCCAGTTGCAATGCCTATGCCCAGATTCTTTGATTGGCCTTGTGTTGGACACAAGGTGATAAGTTTCATGGATGGCAACGCAGGGTACAACCAAATATTCATGGCAATAGAGGATATATCAAAGGCAGGCCTTCGGATGTCCTGGTCATATAGGCACATTTTGAGTGGATAGTCATGACATTTGGGTTAAAGAATCTTTGGTGCAACTTATCGGCGGGCCATGAATTACATTTTTCACGAGTTGATCGGCAAAATTGTGGAAATCTACATTGATGATGTGGTAATCAAGTCCCTAAGTCATGACACGCACTTGGAAGATGTAAAGAGGACCCTAGAGAGTGCACCGGAAGCATGGCTTTGAAGATGGAATCCAAACAAGTGAGCTTTTGGGGTATCGGTTGGAGAGTTCTTGGGATTTCTAGTCCACGAGGAATCGAAGTTGGCAAGAAGAGCATGAAGGCCATTGATGAAGTTATTCCTCCAACTAATCTCAAGGAGTTATCATCCTTGCTCGGCAAAATCAATTTCGTGAGAAGATTCATTTCAAATTTGTCACAAAAGGTTTTGCCATTCTCTCCTTTGTTGAAGCTAAAGAAAGATCAGAAGTTCACAAGGATCCCAGCTTGTTTCATCTCGCGGTTCCTCAAGCGGCAGGACCCGCCTCTTTTGGCTCCCTGTGCGTAGACGGGTGGGCACCCTTGCCCCTTCGCAGACGTGGACATCCTCGTCCTCTTCTGATACGACCCCACTGAGATCGGCTTGGCGCTTCTGAGGTGATCGATGACCCTCAATTTTTTGACAGTCCCCATTCAGGTGGATCCTTCCAAGTCTTTCGTGGACGGATCGGCGATTGGCGTTTCTGCTGTACTCAGCATATCTGTCGGCGCATTCGGGACAATTCTTCAATGTGGGCGAGTTTCGGGCCCTCATTCCCGACGGTGCCTAAAGAAGGCGCACCCCCAGTGTGCCGCGCTCCCTGCTCGCGTGTACTGTTCTTGGTCCCTTGCACGCTTCCTCTTCGGCCTAGCAGCTGCTCACTCCTCGTGACGACGCTTCGTCGCGTTCCTTTTCCATCAGCGCGCCATTTGTTGAGAGAATGCGTAGCGTCACCTTGGGTTTAGGCACGGACGATTCCCCAATCTCGATGGCTTTTGAACGCGGGGAGCGTCGCCTGTACTTGCTCTAGGGTCACCGAGCGCTCACGAGGTCCCCTTTGCTCCACCTTGCTTGGATGCGGTGAGGTCGGGACCTTGACCTTCACTTTTTCCTCGGTGGTATCGCGTTGATAGAAGCCGAGCATGTTCTGAGGAAAGGGGTGGCCATCCAGCTTCATCTTGTTGTCAGACTTGAGGTGTCCCTCCTGGATAGCCTTGGATCCTCATCTGAAGACCGTTGCAATCGTTGATGGAGTGTGAGTCCCTGTCATGGAAGCCACGGTAACGTTTCGCTTTGACTCCATCGAGCCGAAGCATAGAATGCCCTTCGAGCAGCTTGATTCGACGCTTCAACTACCAAGAGCTCAAACAACTTATCAGCCTTTGTGATGTCCGAAGTCGTAAGTTCCTTTGGTACGCGGCCCAACGGCGATTCATTGTCAAGGGCTCTTTACCCCACATGATCTCTGCTTTGCGGCTATCTCGATTCGTCGTCGGAGATCCTCGAACAAATCGGCCTTGTCCAAGAATTGGTTGTAGATGTCGACGACGTCGTGCTGCTTGCCAAATTTGGGGTCCTTCTTGAGGCCATATGCACGATTGCTCATCAAAGATAACTTCTGCAACGGTTGGCGAGGGTTCTCGAACTCCATCCCAAATAGCTTCTCGCGCACGTAGGCAACATCCCGGCGACGGCCATATCGTGAGGGCGGTAAATGCAAGCAAGTTCGACGAAGCACATGCCTTTGACTTCCTTTGAATCTTCTAAGGGAAACTCCGAGCGGTGTTTCGGCGTGCCTTTTGTTTCGGGGTGGCGAGGTCAATCCAACTTCTTCTCGGAAACGTGAGTAATGAGCGTCGATTTACGCTCCAAATCCTTCCATGCGGCCAGCGATTCGGGCGGCGGGGGACGAGAACCACTGAAAAGGCGGACCCCGTCAGCGGCGGGGAAGTAGCGAACACGAACGCCTCTCGGCCGAGCATTCCCCAAGAGCTTGCATGAGGTAACGGGCGATGTGCTCGGCAGGTGCTTGTCTCGTCTGCCCGGAGAACTTTGTGAATTCGGTCGGCGGCTTCACCCTCGGCGGCGGGAGCACGTTATAGTACCACTCGGGAACGGCGGCCTATAGGTGGGGCCACTGCATCTTTGGCTTGAGGCCGGCCGGATACCGCATCAATTCGGCCATCTTGCGCGCTAGGCGTCATCTTCTTGCGCGCTGCGGTGGCGCGTACCCGGGTGCGGGAAGGCGTCGAAGACGCCCGTGTTCCCACTTCACGCAATGGCACCACCGTAGGTACAAATTCTTCTGGGCCGGTTAGTCGACGGAGCTATTCTTCGGCGGGGTCCAAGTGGGGCCCCGGATGAGCCGAACGCTGGGTCTCCGTACGTAGGCCCCGGCACGGTTCGAGCATTTGCACGAGGCTGACCCGTCTTTGCTGCGTAGTGGCGGCAGGGATTGGTTGACTTCTGAAGCACGCGGGGGTGGGCGGGCGCCCCCGGCGCCTGCGGAGGAGGTTGGAATGCTTGGCTTAGGAGCTTTGAGGAGGAGGCTGCTGCAGCTCGTAGCGGCGGCTGAGAGCTTGATTCACCCAGCTCCACGGTGCTCTTTCCGGCGGGCGCCTTCCCGAACGCTTGCCCCGCGCCCGGGCCAAAGAGGGCCACCATCATCTGCTGGAGCGACCCGAGGAAAGCCTTGTTGTGTTTGGTGAGCATGTCGTCTACCGACTCTTGGAACATCCGCGCGCATTCCTCCTTCTCTTGTTGGGTTGTGGCATCGCTCTCTCCCGGCGGCACTCTGGGCGAGTCATTCTTTAGATACGGTACACCACTTCGATTCTTCTTAAACGACATGAGACACTTTCTTTGGTTCCACGACGTCTAGGAGACGCGTCTTGCTGCAGGCTCTTCGATGTTGACATCCGGAAATTACGAGACTTCGAGGCATCTTGAGCCAATTCGGCTATGGTCCCAGCAGGCGTGCCAAAAAGTGTTGACGTAAAATGTGCATAACGCCAATCACACGACAGCGAAAAAAGCTAGCTTCGCACGCGCGAGAGAGTAAGTGACGTGCAGTCAATTTTCACCGAAAATTAACAAAAGGTAAAGCGAGTTAAATACGAAAGCTTGGAACTTGTCGGGTGGTACCGACAGGTTCCATATTCTGACTAAGTAAGCAAGATGACATGTAGCTATGTGAAATTTATCTGTCAAAGAATCACAACCATCAGGACCATTACGGAGGAAAAAAGGAACAACGTCGAATGGATGACGTAAGCATGACGACGATTGGTCTTTGTATAAATAAGGATGCAAGCACAAAGGGGTGTAGTAGATCCCCATGAGGTTTATCATTAAATAAAATGAGGTAAAACACGGACATGATCATGTATTAAATAAGCATGCATAGATCCAAAGCACTAGTCTACCGCATGTATAGGTACTTTAAAACCCGTCGAATTACGATAACAAACAAATCTATCCACTTGTATGATACGACTTGCATGAAAAACGTACCACTTTCCACAAATAGATCTATCCATAGCATGATACAATCTAAATATGGAAAGCTAAAAGCATACATCACTTAAGGCATGAACAATGCACGTGATCTACTCGTGAAAACATAACCGATTACGGGTGAACGACGGTCGGAGTCCATGAAGAAGGAACAAACATTACCACGTGGATAAATCTATCGATCGAATTGGAAATCTAATCCACGGGGATGACTAGCTCCAAAGCAACCCAAAGCTTGCATCTACCGCATGATACCCGGTTCTTTCAAGATTTATACGAACGAAGCAAGACTGAACCCGCAACACGTAACAACCTAGATCGATTCGGTTTCGGCTATCGAGGAAGCATGAGATCCACGTCGGAGCACGAAACCCGCTCGCACAAGGATCTTAAAAGAGATATAGCCGATCCAAACCCATCTAGATTGGGCAAGAGAAATTGTGTTACATGAATTAAAACATAAAGTAAAACTCAAGATAACACGGGATAGCAATGAATCTATTGGATCTTGCCAAAACCCAATAGAGCCCGATAACTAGCCCGAGCCGGATCTTGGCCTACGCATGGCTCATGATCTAACAAGAAACCTTCTTGAACCAAGCTTGAATCTACCGCATGACACGAAGCATGGTAACAAGACTACTTGCATCGAATCCCTAAATCCACCGCATGATACTAGACATGATACAGGTTGCCGGTACTCACGGAGGTCGACGGATCGATTGGTCCTCTCGAAGAACTCGACGACACGACAAGGACTCTAGGGTTTGGCGTAAGGCCGGTGTGTATTGAAGAATGATCGTGTTTGTTACATACATCCAGGGATCGTATTTATACCCTGCTGATTACAATTGCGAATGGATTCATTGCCTAACTAAACTCGATGCTTTGTCCATCCATTCGTCTCTCTGATTTGGGCACGTCACTTAGTCAATCTCGCAAAATCGGCTCTCTTTGTTCTTTGCCAAACTAGAGCAGCAAACAGCCGACCGCGGATCTCTTTGCCGAAAACCCCGGAAATATCCTTCCTTCCACCAGACGGACTCTTTTTCGAATCGGACCCACGGGTCATACTCCTTACCAAATTTGGTGTTAACGAAGTCCTCGGCTCCGTCGTGGGGCATGAAGAGCTCGCGCGGAAGAGGTGTACCCGACCCGGTTGACTAGGATCCCAGTGCCCTCGCAGACGCCCACGAACGTGGCCACTTGCGATATCGCGTTGGGCGCGAAGTTGTGCAGCTCCACGCCGTAGTAGTGGCACAACGCCGCGCCAGCGGCTCGCCGGCGCGTTGAGCGCCTCGCTCGTGGAAGCGAACGAAGCTCACCACGTAGCCTTTCGGCGGATTGGGCGCGCGGTCCCTCGCCGGCGGCACTATCCACTCCGCCGGGCGGCCCTCCTCCTTCGCCGCCGGGCGGCGGCGGTGACCAGCTCGTTGAGAGCCAGAGGGGTCACCGACGACCTCTCCCAGGCGTATGGGTCAAGAATCGTGACGGGCGGAGGCGGCGCTATGAGAAGAAGGCAAAGGAATGCGAGAGCGGAGGACGAGAAGAAGAAGAAGAACTCAAATGGCAAAGCCGCACGGTGGCGAAGGCGAGGCGAAGGCGAAGGCACAGGGGGCTGAAATGGCGGAGCGCTAAGGTAAAAAACCTGGCGTCTCCCCCTCCCCTCAGATTTATAAGCCGGGCGAGCTCCGGGGGCGGATGCCCGCGCGCATGCTTCACGGGGAATCGTCTCTTCACATGACGAACGGGCCCCGCCACGACCACGGCCCGGCCACATCACGCGGCGGAGCCATCGGCACGGTGAAGACTGGGACCGAGAGCGGGCGGTCCGCGTCACTTTGCCACGCCGCCCACTACGCGCGCGCGCGCGTGGCCTACGCCCTAAAAAGGCGCGCCGCGTTGCGAACCCGCAGCCCTCGGCGCGGGGCATTTAATGACCGGTCCTTGCCCGGCAAGGAGAACCCTCGAGCGGGCGAGCCCCGGCTCGAAACGATGTCGACCCTCGAAGGGACATCGGCGTGAGAAGGTCGCCGGGGCCTGGCAGGCGTGCGCCGGGCACCACGAGCACCCATGCCACGCAAAACCCTCGAGCGGCACGAGCCCGGCTCGGAACAGCTCGACTCTCTAAAAAGGACACATGCGTGAGAAGGTCGCCGGGGGCCCGCTTGAAGTAAAGCGAGCCGCGGGCGCACCCATGCGCGCTATGCTGCGACCGGCACCTCGGGGCTAGCTCGCCCCGGACCCCTCGACGGTACGCAAACGCAAAGACGGGGCCGCCGGCCACGCGCACGGCCCTACTGATCAAGGTTCGAGCGACCCTCGACGGGTTCCGAACGGGCGCCCCGGATCGCGAGTCGGGGACGACGAGGGCACGCGCATTGAGCCATTCCTCGGCCCAGGGCTCGAGGGTGCCCCATGTCGTGTTCGAGAACGGCGAGGGCGGCTAGCCGGGGATCCTCGAGGGAGAGCTTCCGCGCCCTCGGTCTATCCGAACAGGGCCGACCCCACCTAGCAAACCCACGCAAAGGCGCTCCAATGGACGTGTCTCTAGACCACGCGGCCTACCCATATCGAACGGGGCATGGACGTCCACTCGAACCACCCATTAGCGACTCAAGAAAGGTCCGCAATTCGTGACCCGCTCGATGGGGGTTGCGGAAACCTCACCCTCCGTCCCGCGGAGGGACGGCGAGGGCGCGTTAAGAAACAAGTCGTAAATCTCTACCGTCGCCTCGAACGGGCCCGGGCTCGAAGCACGCACGGCTACACCTCCTTGCCTTGCACCCGCCGGGGAGAGCAGCGCCCGGCGACGTGTGCGTCACGAAGCCGGGCGGGGACGTGCCGATGCCGGTTGAAGCATGTGCCACGCCCTCGGCCGGTTCTCGCGGTTAACCCCGCGGGAGCATCCACACTCCGCGGGGCCGGGGCTGGGCCGCGGGTCCGGCGAGCGCGGCCCCACGGAAGAGTTCGCAAAACAAGGAGTGAAGAACGTCCTATCGGTGAGTTCCGAGCGTCTGCCCGGGACCCTCAATGGCAAACCCGCAGACGCTGCGGGCTGCGCGGGACGACCCTCGGGGTCCCCTTAAACAACGGGGGAAATCCCGCCGACCACAACAAAACCCAAAACACGGTGTGCCTAACCATGCGGGGATAAGGCCCATGCGCGAGGGACCCAGAAGCGGCCCACCAAGGCGGCCCTCTTGAAGGTCCCCTCGAGCAGGCTCCGCCTCGCTCGAGGGATGCGCGCTCCCCTCGGGCGGGCCTCGCCCGTTCGAGGGGATGTGCTTCCCTCGAGCGAGGGCTCCCCGCCTCGCTCGAGGGCCGCTCCCTCGGCGAGCGACACCGCTTCGCTCGAGGGGTCCGTCCCGCCCTCGTAGGGTCCCGCCACGCTCGAGGGTGCCCCTCAAGCGTGCGTCGGCCCCGTACACGGGCATTTAACGCCCGACACCGGCGGACGGCGCCATCACGCGCCGGGGCTGCGCCCGTGCGCGCACCAACTCCCCGGGGGAGGAGCCCATCCCCATCCTTTGTGGGGAGGGAGTGTGCGGCGGGCGGTGTCGGTCCGGCGCGCCGCCGCGCTGCTCCCGATGCGGCTAACGCGCGGGAGCCTCGAGGGGGCCGGTTGCACCTCGTCTGCTTTCTTGTGACCCTACGGGGTTAGGTGGAGGCGCTAGGCCGGTGGGCGCCATCACCTTGTATGTGACGTGAGCGCGGGTCCCCACGCGTGCGAGGCACACGCCCGGCGGCGCGCGCCGCTTCTCCGGCACTGTGAAGCGCGTCGGGAAGGGCGGCGGTTTTACCTACTCACGTACTCAGGTACGGACGCGTCGACACCTCCCTCGAAGCCTATCGAGAAGGCGTCACCACCGCCGTAGCCCTTCAACCCTGAACGCCTTTGTTCGGGCACAAAATGGGCCATGATGGCCGGATCGCCGCAAGGAATCGTCCGGACGACCGCACTCTACAGCATAGCACGTCGTGCTTCCCCACGTAGCTAGATAGCGCGGCGCGCATGTGGTTCACCTCACTCCTTGATCTATAAAGGAGGGGCGAGCTTCCTGCGCGGGGACGGACACACGAACACACAAACACGGACGGACGAACGGCGGAAGTAGCTCGCGACACACCACGTACTCATCACTCAATTCTCCCACAATATCTTGGAAAGGGTAGACAAGATCGTGGATGATACCGCCCGACGATTGAGATGCTCTCACTTTGGATATGTTTTCGAGGATATCATCAAATAAGAGTGTGAAGAAGACGAGGAGAAAACAAGTTTCATCACTCCTTTCGGAACATTTTGTTTCGTCGGGGATGCGGAAAAATTTGAAAATGCGAGGGTGCACTTTCTCAAGAATGATAGCAATAGTCCTCCATCCTCATCTTTGGAGAAAAATTCTAGCATATGTCGACGACATAGTCTTCAAGAACATTCAAAGGAAAGACCACATCGGTGATTTGGGTAGAAACTTTCGCGAACCTTTGAGCGACAAATCTCAAATTGAATCTACGAGAAATGCGTCTTCGGCATTCACAAGGGAAAAGTTCTTTGATGTACGGTTTCAACAAAAGGCATAGAAGCAAATCTGGACAAAATCAAGGCGTAATTGAAATGCAAGACCCAATTTCGGTGAAAGATGTACGAAGTTGACGGGAAGAGTTCTTTGCTCTCCAACGAGGTTCATTCCCGTGAGAGAGAAGCTTGCCTTTCTTCCAAATTCTCGAAGTTCCAAGAATTTTTTCGGTGGTGGAGCTCAAAAACAATCTTTCCAAGAACTCAAAGACTATACATCAGGAAACGACGAAGGCGTGTGCCCTCCAGAACAAAAATCGTCACTTTTGTTGTATTTGTCTGCTTCAAATTCGCCTGTAAGTGCCGTGCTAGTACAAGAGAAAGAAGAAGAAGGAAAACTCAAGCAGATCCCGGTATACTTTGCTTCAGAAGCTCTCTCAGGATCCAAACTCTTCTATTAAAAGGTTAGAGAAATAGCATATCACCGGTTATGTCATTGCGAGAAAACTAAGGCATTACTTTGAGGTCATAGGATAAAGGTTATCACGAATCAACTGCTGAATGATTTGTTCGCGAATAAAGAAGCATCTACCCGAATCATCAAGTGGGGTGCTGAACTATCAGAATACACTGTTGACTTCGAGAAAAGAAGTGCAATCAAATTGCAAGTCTTGGCAGATTTCGTTGTAGATTGGGCTTCGCCAACTCATAACCTTGGTGTAGACATGCTCATAGCATGGGTGGTGCAGTGTGATGTAGCTTGGTGTCCCAAAGGAGTTGGAATATCAACAGTTGTATCATCTCTGACAGGAATCGTGACAAGATATCTTTGCTCGACTTATCTTCACGAATGATGAGCATTCTACAAACAACACTACCGAATATGAAGATGCGCTTCTAGCCTTAAGGAAAATGAAAGCTGCAGGTCCAACAAACCTTCATCCTTGAAATGAGACTCAAAGTTATTCGGGAACATATTGAGAAAGAGAGCGAAGTAAGCAATCCTGTTTTGATGAAGTACCTTGAGAAGACAAGAGAGATGGAAAGGCATTTCAAAAGTTATTCAGTTCAACACATGCCAAGAGATGACAACAAGGGCGGACAAGTTGGCCAAAACGGCGGCTAGAAATCCAAGGGAATGCCACTGATGTGTTCTTCGAAATCATCAGAGAACCATCTATCAAAGAATCAAAGCCAAAATTCGTGAATGTTGTGGAGATTCGCGATTGGAGAACGAGATCATGGCATACTTGAGGGGTCACTACGAACCACAAGATGAATTAGGGAAAAAAGATTGAAGCAAAGGGCAATGGGCAACCCAGTGGTAAATGGAGAGTTATACAAATCACGAGTTACCGAACCATGGCTAAGGTGCATTACCTCCAAAAAAGGTGTTGAACTTCTCAAGGAGATTCATAGCGGATTCTGCGGTGCACATATAGGCACAAGGGCTCTAGCAAGCAAATCAATAAAGCAAGGATTCTACTGGCCTACCATAAACATTGATGCGAAGAAGCTAGTTCGGGAATGTGAAGCATGTCAAAAAATAGCGAATAAGCAAAACTTGCCATCCATGCTAGTCCACCTAATTCCTCGGTCGAAGGCCTTTGCAAAGGTGGGGAATGGATCTAGCGATTGGATCACGCAACGGCTCAAGAGAGTACCAAATTCGTAGGCACAATGATGCAGTTACTTCACCAAATGGGTGGGAGCAAAAGCATTGGCGAATATCACGGCACCAACAATCTAGAAGCTTTTACGGCAAAACATAATACACCAGATTTGGGGTACCACGAGAGTTGACCGTTGATAATGGGAAGCAATTCGGCTGTTACTCCTTCAAAGAATACTACAAAACTTTGTGCACTCACGCGAAGTTTTCGTCGATATATCCTATAGTCTAATGGAGCTATTGAAATAGCAAATGGGCTGATATTTTCGGAGATCAAGAGCTTGTTTGTTTGACCAAAAGAAGGGCAAGTGGGCGATGAATTGCAAAAGTAATGCAGTCTCATAACACCACAATATCAAGAGCAATGGGTTTCACACCTTTTTCGCTTACTCTTTGCTTTTGAAGCAATAACACTAGAAGAAATTAAGAATGAAAGCATGAGAGTGCAGAAGGCAAAAGAAATCGAAGAAGTTGACATAAAAGTAGAGAAAGATATATTGACCTAATGATCCCTGTTTGCTGAAAACATCGAGAAACACGAGAAGAAACTAAGGCATGGAAGGATAGGAAAGTGGTCGGAAAGACATCAAGGCTGAAGAATTTAGTTCTGAAAAGAAGAATTGAGAGAGACACGGAAACTTCAAGAATCATGGGAGGGGCCATACATAGCAAGGAAACAAACATGCTAGGGGCTTTTCGTTTGCTAGATCAAACGACGAAGAGTTGCCACATTTATGGAATGCGGCCAACTTGAAGAGGTACACTTGAGAATCTCGAAGTTAGTTAGATTTATTTTCAGTATTTCTTTTTCGCGAGTTTACATTCTGTAAAAATGCAAAAATTTGAATCACGAGTCTATAAGTGGTTTCGGGAACAAAAACATTTACTTTTCTCGCAATTACCTTAGAATAAGGAGGACATGCTCTTTTCCTTGCAAAGGGGCTCTAATTCAAGGCAAGGTTTTTAGCAAGGCGGATCCTATGTAAATACTCTTTGTGCTATATATGAAAAGAGTCCCCCCCAAATCATGCGTCTTGTGAATTCTACCATGAGAAATAATTCATGAAAGTTCGTGAGAAGGCTCCGTGATAGTCGAAATTCCATCGTGTGAAAGAAAAGTTCATGAGAAGGCTCTGTGATAGCCAAAGTTCATCGCATGAAAGAAAAGTTTGCGAAGGCTCTGTGATAGCCAAATTCCATCGTGTGAAAGAAAAGTTTGTGAGAAGGCCTCAAGTGATAGGCATCATTCCATCGCCGCAGAAAGAAAAGTTCGCGAGAAGGCTTCGTGATAGCGAAATTCCATCGTATCAAAGAAAAGTTCGTGAGAAAGCTCAGTGAAAGCTGAAATTCCATTATGTGAAAGAAAAGTTTGTGAAGGGGCTCCATGATAGCCGAGGCTAAAAGTGAAAGCCTAAAATCGTTGTGGCCTAGATCCCATCGTGAAGGAATGTCCTACCAATAGTTCGGAAACAATTGAGGATTGTGACTAACGAACTATATATGTTTTTTGCTAAGAAATTATATGCGTAAAGGTGTCAAGTAAAAGTTACGAATCACACTTACAATGATTCATTCCAATACTATCAGAAAAATTCTCCTTCAAGAGGCCAAGGGGCTAGCCCCCCCCGAAAGCTAATATTCGTAAGATAGGATGGTTGAAGCAACTGAAGGTTGTGATATCAACCCGGGCAAGTGTGCCAAGCGAGCAAAGTCCACAAAATTCATTAAACAAATTTTGTCGACTTACACTAGAATCCTTGTGATTTCAAAATTCGCGAAACAATCCACAACGAGTTCGTGAAACAAAACATTAGAGAGGGGAAACTTTCGATTTTCGATTACCATGAAATTTGCATGCAAAATGGAAGGTGGGGAAGGGTGACATTTTTTCTCAAGAAAAATGTCTTTATTGCCTTAGTTACATACAAGAATTTCGTGAAAAGTTCGTTACATAGCATCGGAGTCGAGAATTACGTACGAAAGTTCGACAATATGGGGCACAGGTCGCGACCACTATTTTCGGCAATATCACTAGCATAAGCGAAATCGTAATCGCTAGTCTTGGGGCTAGGGGGATCCGTCTTCATGAAAGTTTGAGAGCTCGAAACGGTAATAGGAACATAGTCGTCACATTGAAGAAAGAACCAAGACAAATCAAAACTACGTATCGAAATCCGGACAAACGAGAGCCAAAAATTGGAAAAGTCACGCTCGGGATAAGCTTCCTTGAATAAGCGCCAAGGATGCATTTTGTAGCAAAGGTATCATGTCTGCACGGGCCCACCTTGCAGGACTGTGCGGAGATTAAAGTTTACAAAACAACCATTCGGAGAAGGGATCACAACCCATGAATTTACAAGGATTTTTTTACAACAACTTCAAAAATAAGTGTTCGAGCATTTCGGCCAAATTTGATGTCAACCTTCGAAGTATCATCGTGTTCGGGGCTAGCTTCGACTCCACCATCGTCATCATTATTCTGTCACTACGCCATCACCGCCTTCTTCATGAATCCTCCTCTTCATTGTCGGCTTCATCGTTCTCCTCGGTTTGAGAAGAAGACTGCGGAACTAACGCCTGCCGCGCATTTCTTTTTGAATCATCTAAAGAAACACCAAAAGAAACAAAATGATAAGAAAACCAAGAAGAAAAATTCATGAAATTCGAAAAAAACCAACGATGTCTTTTAGAAACTAACCGGTCCAACTTAGCGTGTGCAATCTTCTTCGCAACCTCTTTCACGGCAAAGCCACATTCCCTGGGAAAACGTGCCCCGATAGCCAATACATCTTCATTAGCACGGATGATCGAAGTGCTTGAGGCGTCGGGGAAAAGTGCGCCTTGAAGTTTCTCATGAAACTTCGCAAGGTCGGCACAATCAAAGTCGTGAAGAAGTTTCGAGTAACTCCTCCCTTCAGAAAACGGAGTGGAAAAATCGCTTGCACGATATGACCCCAAGAAGTGCCTTGAATTTAGTATCGATCCGGCCCGAAATCAAAGATTTCTTCAGCGACGGAAAAGGAGCGGGCGAATGCAAAATCTCCTCGAGAGCCTTTCTATACTCCTCGAACAGGAGCTTCAGCTTATTCATAATCTCTACAACCTCTTGTCCTGAAGCTTCATCTCGCTTAGCTAAAGCCTTCTCAGCTAATAGTCTTGAAGCTCTTTACTACTCAGAGTCTTCGCAAGATCGGCATTGTTGACATGAAGACCTTCAACAGCTTTAGAAGACTTGTCATGATCCTTGCGAAGATTTTCAATCAACTTTAAGTGCTCATCATGAGGTTTTACGTAACTTCTCAAGACCTTTCTCGAATTCTCAAGGGCATCCTCGGAAATCTTCTTCTCATCGTGGCATTTCTTCAGGGCATCAGCAAGATCGACGACCTTCTTCTCCAAATCTATATTTGCAACCTAGCCAAGTTAAACTCCCGCTTTAACTTCTTCGACTCACTAGACATCTTCTTGATGGTTTCCTGTCTCTCTTGTAACCGCTCAACAGTAACTTTCCCGAGAATCGAAGTATTTAAAGCATAGGCCTTGCGATAACTTTCAAGCTCAGAAGGTGAAAACTTGCGAAGGGCTGCCTCAAAAATACGGGAAGTTCAAAGTAGTAAGTCACCTTTAAAGGTAAGAAAAATATAAAATAACAAGAAAAGTTAAAATAGGATCCAAGTAAAAAGAAAATGTGACAACCCACCCAGGAAAATACCGCACTATCGCCTAAACCAATCCGCTTTGGTCATTAAGCAATAATAAAGTATCATCCTTTCATTAGTTGTCGGGTTAACACCCAGTGGAATCACTTTACATAGCAACACGGATCGACATATATGCACTAAAACTCGCGCGAAGGCGAGTCGAGGAGACAACTCATAATTAACATCCCAAATTACCCCGAAGGGTTTAATTATTACAAAACGGAGTCTTTGACATGACAACAAAGTTCAGAGTTTTGAAAACGGTGGAATTAAACTAAAGCGAAGCAAGGAACATCACGGGATGCTGCTGCATGATGCCGCCTTCAATCATCGTCTTCCACCCTCCCGGCTCCCAGCCGGGGCGGGATGCCTGCGGCACACATCGGCAAAGGTATTACGGAACTGTGATTACGGCAAGGCTGAGTATACTAATACTCAATAAGACTTAACCATCAAGTGATAACTACATCACGGAACTCTAGACATGAAGCTTTTATTGTGGGTTTCTTTAGGCGAAAAGCAACAAAAAGTAGGTCCTTACTTTCAAGTTTTAGCTTTAAAGTTCAATTTAAGTTTATTCTTTTCTAAGTTAGCAAGCTATTGCAGAAGTAGGAGTTGAGCAAGACAATTAATTAGGCATAAATATTCATCAACTTCCATCATTAGGGACATCATGGCCGGTCGAGTAAGTAGTCTCGGATAACGGGGTGAGAGGCGGGCAACTAATTGATTTAAACGCCTTGCAAGGTAGACCTAAACACACGGTGGGATGCCGCGTGAGGACAACACCAAACGGTCCCCAAAATCTTCGGATCGGGATCGAATCTTACGATCTTTAGTACGAGCTATGGGTATACCCCGCGAGGCACCGGACTCCACTATGCACCACTTAGGTAGCTAGCCGTGAGACGCATCCCAAGAGTAGTAACATAGGCTTACCGTACCCATTTTCGACAAGTGTTTAGTACATTCAAACACTTAACCCAACGACCATTGGACCGAAGTCCACATCCGGGTACTCTCTCACCACATGAGTGATCCATTTAGAGAGATCTTATGATTCCAACATAAGAACCTATTCTCGCGAGTGATAGACAGCAATTGACTTGTAACGGTCCTATAACATAGCAGCTATTGACCTATCATTCTAGTAAAGGACATAGGTACCTAGGGTTCATGCATCTAGGGTTTCATTTCAACTCTGACGTAAAAGCACAATCATACGGAGATAATGGCATAGAGTTTAAAACACTAGGGTTGATGCCAAGGGGCTTGCCTTCGTCGAGACGATTAGTACAACGGCCCTCGGTGTCCTCGGTCACTTCCACGTCTTCATGACTCCGCGTCGGCTCCTCCTTCAGCAATAGGCACAAGAGCGTGAGATTCTTGAGTCGGGGACCTGCGGAATGCAATGCAAGGTTTAGGTGGAGTGAGGGTTATTTATTTTTACCCAACTCTTGTTGGCCATATTCACCTAGATAAATCTTTAATTACTAATTATTTTTCGTTAAGGTTATTATAATTATAATTAGAGCCTATTATTCCTTTACTCTTTTTAATAGTGATTGTGTGCACATCTATGCAATTAATTCCATTTAATTTCACAAAACAGCAAGGGTGAAACCGTAAACCCTAAATAGGCTAAGTAACCCGCAATGAGATTACGAAATCTCAAAGATTGATTTTTAATTAAATTCTAATAGGAAGCTTATCTGCTTTCTTTTAATGGCACAAAATAAACACAACGGCAAGGACATGCTGCTGGACAACTTTACACTTAAAAGAGCCCTCATTTGAAATTCATCTAGCAAAAGCATTTCCTAGCCATAACTATTATGAAAAGCTTAACTAAATAAATAACGATTACGCACCTAACTCTTTACCACAGCCACTCTGGCCCTAACTAAGCTCAAGAAACCAGCAAGTTCAACTCAGAGATATTTGCAATATACATTTAAAGGTAACTCTAAGCATAAATCAATATTTAATATTTCTAATAGAGATACATTTATGATAAATTCAGAAAAGTTACATCTAGGGATAACATGAACATAGCCACAAGTTCAGCACACAAATCATTTTATATTTTGCTATAAAAATCAATAAGACAGATATGGAATATATACAAGGAAATTTATATAAAGATATCTACACATTAACTTTATGCAAAATTTTGCCCAGACCCTACACTTGATAAAACTAGCAACATATCCAAAGTTCAGCTCCAAACCTCTTCTAGATTTTGAACTACAACAAAATGAGGTCAAACTCAATTCGAATTTTAATTAAAAATTCTTAAACCAAA
The DNA here is from genome assembly GCA_947561735.1 of Cenchrus americanus. Classification (NCBI taxonomy): domain Eukaryota; kingdom Viridiplantae; phylum Streptophyta; class Magnoliopsida; order Poales; family Poaceae; genus Cenchrus; species Cenchrus americanus. Next base: position 82,506,787 of record OX387240.1, read on the forward strand.
ACTATGGTCATACTTCATAAAAAGTTGTAGGTCTTTACTCACTGAACCCAACAAAATTGCTTTGGCGTTTTCTGGATTTTCTACGATTTTCTAGGATTTTATCAAGTCAACGAATTTGAAGTCTTTAGGAAACTAAGATTCAAATCCTTACAACTAGGTCCTGGATTCACAACTATGCCTCGGTGCTGCAACAATGCCCTCACCGTGACGGGGGTGGGCTCGCCGGCGGCGAACGACGGCCGGAGGTGCGCAAGCGGCACGGGAGGGCGATTGGGCTGCTTGATGATCTATGCGCGGCGGCGGTTGGGTCGGGGGAAGCTGCGGTGGGCGGCGGCGGCGCTCGCCACAGCTCGGGTTCCGGCGAGGAGGGCGAATGCGCACAAACAAGTGGCGGTCGACTCCCGTGGGTGCCCCAGGAAGGTGCCCGGTCGCTTGCCCGGCGGTGAAAGTGGGTGGACGGACGCTCGCGTGGCGGCGACAATGGCGGGTGGCGGTGCGGCGTGCGCGCGGGGGGGCTCACGGGTGGCCCTTTTATAGGCGGGCCGTGCACGGGGGCGGCGGTCGGTGTCTCGGTGCGCTTGGAGTCGAAATTAAGGGGCGGCGGTGACGGTGGTCGGTCAACCTGGCCATGGTTACCTTGGTGTTGGCATGAGTTCTATATCTTATCCATTGGTACTAACCCCCTTGATAACAAGTTCATTCGCGCATGTCGGTTTTGGGTTAGTGTTTATGCGGGGTTTTAGTGTTGAAAGCAAGACTTCGAGATAAGTTCATCAAGAACCTTGCGGCGGAACCTTGAAGCCGGTACAAGTCATGCAATGAAGAAAACGACTCCAAGAAGCCCGGGGACCAAACCCGAAAAGATGACAAACTGCGAGGACCTAGCAGAAAAAGTGCCGAATCTTGCGAGACAAGGAGCTTCATCAACTCGGAGAGCGGCGACAAGGGCCACATGCGAAGAGGAGGATCCCTAGAAGACTCGGGAACGGAAGCACCTCGCAGAAGGAGGCAGCTAGCGGGGCGAAGTGGGCCCGGGCCGATTTGGCCGGGCCGGCAGAGCCCGGCCCATTTCGGGGCCCGGTCGGCCCCCCCTTGACCTAGCCGCCATTCAGACTATTTATAGCCGAGACGAGACACATCGAAATCATTGTCATCGGCTTGTAGGAAGCCGAAGGAAAGGGAGGGACACCATCTCGAGAGAGGGAGGAAGGGGTCGAGCTAGTTGACTAGGGTCTCCCTAGTCGACGTGTTTCTGCAAGGAAGACCACGTCGGATTTCCGGAGCTAGAAGCAAGATCGAGGTAGGATCCCGGAGTGATCTTGGTTCGTGTATCATCTAGTTGATGTAACAAGTTGCAATCCGATTTTTAGCGACTAAGTGTTTCTCCGAAGTCTTCGTTTTCGATCAGCTTTTCTTATCTTAGATCTATTCTCGAGATAGATCACACAGGGTGTTCTTGTAGCCGTGGTGCACGCCTCACCTTCCGAAAGATCTCGACTTGTCCTCGGACTCGCCCTAGACTACCCGCATGAATAGGGGTGCGTTGTGACAGAATGGTGGGTCCAAAAGGCGGGCATTTTCAGAGTCAGACGGGAAACCATGGTTTAAAGAGACTTCTAATGAGATTAAACTTGCTACTTCTTTTGCTTGGAACTTCAACAAAATGCTTGATCCGATCTCTGGAGTCGGTTTATCTATCCCCCTCTATCTCTTGCCACCTCCCGGTCTTTAGTAGATTAGATTCGTTTTTGATGTTCTTTAATATAAGATGCATAGGTTTCACCTCTACGAAGATTGAAGTTACTTGGCATTACTAGATCAACTCTTGCATCACACATTTGTTCAGGGTTCGATACCTTGGGTTCACCACTTAAGGAAGAAGGGTCCTTGACTACGACGGGAGACTTGTCCCGGCTTTGATCTACTTGAACTTTAACACGAATATACACCGTCAACAAGCCCCTTTTAAGGCGGCGGGTGCCGGGGAACAAGTGATCAAGATTTGATCTTTTATTGCTTTTTGTGTAATTTTCAATTTTCTTTTAGTTTTTTTTGCATCTACTAACTTTGATCATCCTCAAAAACAATCTAATCTAGTTTGTCTAACCTAATTTTCTTAGATTTGTTCTTACTTTCCATTTTTTGTATGTTTTGTTTATCATTAACCCTAACAGGAGATGGACGGCTACCTCTCCAACAAACCCGATAATTTTGTGGATGATCCAGAAAAACTTTACAGGCTAAGGAGACGCGAAGCACATCAAGCTAAAAATCTGGATTTTGTAGATTCAAAGTCGGAAGACGAAGGATCGTTGGAATCTCCGAAGAATTCACCACCTCAAAGTCCTCGGGAGAATCGACTTCCACCGATGGAAGAACAACGCAAGAACGCAAGATCGGGTGTCACACCCCGATTTTACAAGAAAAGCACGAATGCATCTCATATGTGCGCCGGGATCAAGTTACACACATGATAGACAATAGAGTGTAATACCATAAGCGTAATCCAAAGCGTGCAGAGTTTCTGCCGATACAATATTCAATTATTACACTCGGACGGGTGGACTCGAGTCGAACACAAAACGATAACTAAAACGAGTAGCTCCTTCTTCAACTTCCACGGGCATAATGGGCGGGATCCACATGCCTTAGAACTCCTCGCGGTCGGCTCAGTACTCCTCACGATGTTCTCCCTGCGAACGGCGATAAGCAAGGGTGAGCCTTTGTTATGGTTGGAGCTCAGCAAGTGGGGGAAACATGCATGGCTACCAAGGATAGTCTATGGTTTACAGCGGTTAGCATTTTATAAGTTGGTCAAATTTTAATTAACAACACCTACTTACTAGATGTAAGTTTATACTAACCCACTTAACTTTAAAAAGACATCCCAAGCCAAAAACCCACAAGATCCATGATTTACATCCATCTTTAAGTTTGATTATCATGTGAGCGTCCAAAACTGCTCTTGGCCAGTGAGCACGAGTCGTCGATCGAGTTTTAACTCTGCAGAGGTTGTACACTTTACCCACAGTTCGTGTTCCCCAAGTTGCCCGGGTTAGCTATACCCTTAAACACTTCCAAGGTGAGTGGCTAGGGGTCCACTACGAAGCCTTTACAAAGGAAAGCGAGAGAAACCAACGACGCGACAATTACAGCTCGGGGCGGACCATAACGCCCTAATGAGTCGGCCACCTTAGCAAGGCGCTACCCCGGAAAGAACCGGGCTATACCCCTGCAACCCCGAGTCCACTGTTCCCCTCTCGGAAAAAGGCTATCAGATAAATCACTCTCCTAATTAGTTGGCTAATCCCGAGCCATGTGGTATGTGAATTTGTAATGTTATCTTGGGTGGTTCTCCATGTTAGGTCAAAGAATGTGATCTTTGACTTAACCAACATTTCATTAAAATAACGGATAAAAACATAAACCAACATGACCCGGCCCAAGTTGAGCAAACTAAGCAATTATCTACCCAAAGCATTTGTTAAACGGGGGTTGATCGAGGTAACGAGGTGAAATATCTAGTCAAGTCCTTAGAAAGGTGTTTGCCCATCAATTTAATGCATAGCAACGGATAAAGTAAACATTGTTTAAGCATGCGGTGATATAGGTTCCAAGAGAAAATGCAAAGGGAAGCCACTTGCCTTCCTTTACAAATTGGGTATCTTCCTCTCTTCGTGAACGAGCTCTTCTGATCTGCCTCCAATGGGAGGGCGAGACGAAATAGGCACGATATCTACGCACAAGAATATACAACAAAGAATAAATAAACGGTACACCAAACAGTAACAAAAGCTGAAAACACACTGTATAAATGATTCTACTCGCTGAAATGATCATTTCGGTATATAGAACGCTAAAAGCGGAGTTAAAACAAGAAAGATATAATTAAAAGAAGTTACAGGGACCATTCTGCAAGAAAACTAAATCTACAGGACTTTTATAAACAAAACTAGGGGCTAAAACATAATTTCATATAAAAACTAAAGGGCTAACCTGCTAAATCCAATGAAAAGGACCTCGGGTGCTATTATACAGAGATGGCAGGGGCTAGATCATAAGTTTCAGGACCTGATTGCAAGGATTTGTATAGGTGGGAGGACCGGCATGTAAAAACAAGAAAGTCTAGGGGCTCTTAAAAGAAAGCGGCTTGATTAAGCCATGGATCTTTGATCCAATGGCCGCGGCTGCGGTGGAGAAGCCGCCGCGAGTGAACCGGTGCACGGGTCCACGGTTGACCACACGGGGGTACGCCCGCTTTGATTAGAACCGTCCGCACAAGATCCAGCGGCCGAGGTCGTGTGCACGCGAGGGACGGCGGCATGCGTGCCGGAAACAGAGGTGGCGCAGCGGCGCTTCGCTAGAGATCGCCGGCGCACCCTAGAATCCATTCCCCCGCATGGCATCAATTAAGCGAGAGCAAGCTTTCTACATGTAGGCGGGAAGCAAGCGCACGCACACATGGGTTCAAGGAGTGGCTCGTGCACCCATGGTGGCCGACATGAGCACCGAAAGGGGCGGCACGGGGTCGGCGGCGTGCGGGCGCCGGTCGCTGCCCGGTGTGCGTGGAGGACAAAGAACGGTGGCGAAGTGTTGCTCTGCTCAGGACGAAGATGATGAGCTTCTTCCCGGCGAGGAAGAAGGCTGTGGTGGCGAGGATCGGCGACGTCGGCGGCTCGGCACTCCGGTGGAGGACGGGGGCGTAGCTCTGAGCATCGAGGGTGTGAACTGCGGCAAAAGGGGAAAACTCACCGGGCGCCGGTGCAACTCCAGAGAAAAAGAAAGGGAGAGAGGGTTGAGTTCTTCACTGGCGACGTGAGCTCCACCACCGGCTATGGCGGAACTGAGGCGGCGGCAATGCTGATCAGGCGACTCAGGCGTGTTTGGGTGTGATGTGAGTGCAAAGGGGAGGGCGTGAGATCAAGCTCGAGCTTGAATAGAGATAGAGGGAAAGGAAAGGGGGAACGGTAGGGCGCGGGCGGCGGCTTACCATAGATGGCCGGCGGGCTTCCCGGGAGGTGGGGGCCGAAACGGAAGGAGAAATGAGGGAGGAGGGAAGGCGCGGGGATTAATTGCCATAAACGCGACTTAAGGAGGAAAGGGGGAGGCAAGGGAGGCGGCGAGGGCGCGGCCGGGGGGCTGCCGACGGTGCACAGCGGCGGAGCGAGAGGAAAGGAAAGGAGGAAGAAGGGAGAGGGAGGCGCCGACAGGTGGGGCCCCGGTGTCAGTGGCTGCGGGGAAAAAAGAAAAAAAGACGGCACGGACGCGGGCCGTGCGGGAGAAGCCTAGGTGGGCCGGTGGGCCGCTGGGCTGAAAGGTTAAGGAGGTCCCTTTTTTCTTTTTTTTCCAAACGAAAATTAAAACCAACTTTTAAACTCAAATTCATTTCAAAACTTTCAAACTTTTCACAAAATTTATAAACCTTCTTAGACCTCACACAAGCAACCAAAATGCATGCATAGCCAAATAATGATGCACAATCTTATTGTCTCTGAATTAAATTAAATTAAATTAAATAGTTTAGAGCTCAAATTTAAATGACATTTCACATTTTAAACCTTAAGACTATGTTAACATGTTACTAGGTAAATTTTTATTGATGGAATTTTTTAGGGTGTCACATCGGGGAGCTATGCACCCCGGACATCGTCGACCTACCAATCTTGAACCTCGCGGAGATCGGAAGGCCTTTCGAGATCAAGACCTCAACAATCCGCATGGTGCAACATTCACCCTTCATGGTAAAGAGGATTGAACCTTCACCTCAAGCGTTCATTTAACTTTGTCGAGGACGTTCAACATGGACGGGGTGACTCAAGATCAAATGAGGGCAAGACTCTTTCCGTTCTAAGCTACTCGGGAAGGCTTTGCAATGGTTCCACTCTCAGCACGGCGGAGACGGTGCATTCTGTAGCCGTTGATGAGCCTTCCTTGAAAGAATACTACTCGCGGGTAAAACTCAAAGCTTGCGTGATAAGATTGCCACTTTTGCTCAATATCCTAGGAAACTATCTCGGAAGCATTCGACGCTTCAATGAGTACACTCGGGCGGTTCCATATCACAAGTTCCCGAAGGAGGACCTCGTGCAAAAGTTCTACCAAGGACTCACCATGGCATCAAGGACAATCATCGATGCTTCGGCGGGAGGATCTATCATCGAGCTTATGCCAACTCAAGATTTCACTCTATTCAAGAAGGTCGCGGACAATGACACGTGGGTGTCGTCGGGACGCTTACGGTTCAACCCACGGGGAACGTCAAAGGAGTCTTGCAAGTGGAGAAGGAAAACATTCTTGAAGGCAAGATCGATTCACTCATGCTGAGGTTGGAGAAGATGGAGATAGAAAAGAAAGAAGCTCAAGACTTAAAGGTTGCCGAAGCAAGATCCACATGTGAAGAGTGTGGAGAGTATGGCCATGTCCACAAGGATTGTCCGGAGGAAGCCAAGGTGCTCGACTACATGAGGAAGGAAGTTCTGGGAACTTCCGCTACGGGCAAGGTAGACCTCAATTTAATGCAAGCTCATCCATTCCAAATTCGGTTTCGCTTCATATACAATTGAAAGACTTCATGGACGAGCAAGCTAAGATCAACAAGGACACCCTCACTAAGTTCAAGGCCATAGACAAGGTGTCGGAGAACATCGATAGCAAAGTGACGGAGGTCGGAAGCTCCAACCATAAAGTGCTCAACATGATGAAGATGCTCGAGATGTAAGTGGGACAACTTGCTGGGCGCCTCACTACTAATGAAGGGAAGCTTTCGGGACAACCTAAAGGTCCCGAATCAGCGAAAACTATTCAAACATGTTTGGGAAAAGGAGGCAGAAGATGCGGAACATTCCACGGGAGCAAGGAAGCCTAAACCATCCGCAGGTGGAGGAATTTGCTAAGGAGGAAGGTACGAGAGAGATCGTCCGCAAGAAGAGCCGAGTTTGAGATGCGGGAGAAGACACGAAGATACCACAACTCAAGTCACGCTACTTCCGAGGTAAACTTGACAACCACTTTGAGAAGTTTGTGGAGGTTGTGCGTAAACTTAGCATCAACATGCCGTTATTGGAATCCCTTCAAGTTCCTACATATTCTCGTTACTTCAGACATCCTTGCAAATAAGTATGAGATAGCAGCACTCGGGGTAGATCATGTCGGGATGTCCGAGCAATGTAGTGCCTCTATTGCAAATGGACTAGAGAAGCAAAAAAGACCTAGGATGCCCCGACAATTCCATGCTCCGTTGGTTCATTCAACTTCGAGAAGGCATTATGCGACCTTAGAGATAGTGTAGACGTCATGCCAAAGGATGTGTTCAAGAAGCTACGCCTACCATTGGAGCCTACGGGTATGTGTTTGGGTGGGTGATAACTCCATTCGCTATCCCTTTGGCATCACCGAAGATGTGCCGTGAAGATCGGACACCACTTCATCCATGATCGACTCGTGGTACTTGAGATGAGAGAGGAGAAGACACCACTCGTCCTTGGGAGGCCTTTCCTCAAGGCCGTCGGAGCTACCATTGATGTTGGCAAAGGGGGATATCATATTCGACATCAATGGAGAAAGGAGTTCCTTCAAGTTTCGACCACGCCTCGAGGTATGCAATATGATCGAAGTTAAATATGTTCCACCTCATAGTCGCGTTGTTAAGGAAGAACCAAGGAAGTAGGAAGAGCTGAAGAAGAAGGAAGAGCCGAAGAAGAAGGACGTGAAGAAAATCAAGGAAGATGTTGCATCAGTCAAGACAAAGGAACAAAAGCCGCCTTTGAAGACCAAAAAGATGACTAAGCCGGAGAATAAGCCCGTGACCAAGATGGTGCAGAAGTGGGTACACAAGATTGCAACACCCGCAAAGAGCGTTGATTCGAAGTAATCAAGTGAAGAAGTCTAGCCATGGACTATAAACGCGCTAGGCGGGAGGCAACTGTTTCGTTAAGTCGGGAATAAGCTACGGGAGGACAGCCGATTCCGGGTTTTTCAGAGTATTTTCAAGTAATTTAGTTTTGAAATTTACTACACAAAGACATTAGACTTAGAAGTGGTTGAACAAGATTAGAGACATAATTCTTGGTTGAATATTTTGTTTGGATCATAAACCCTTTACATGAACCCTCCTATGTGTTTGTTTGCTTCTTTTCGAGAAACCACAACCTAATAAATTCAGAACCTAACTCAACCATTCATCCTCTTTATGATGTTGTGGTTGACTTGTTTTTCATGCTAAAAACACACGAGTAGAGCCACGATTTGTACCTAGATGTTATTTAAATTTCAGCACGTGGTAGCACTTGCGTGAACCTAGAAACTTAACTTTTGGTTGGTTTAAAAATCTATATCCTTGGTTTCTCTAGGATTAGAATTTTTCTAAGCCTCATTGAATTTTATTTCATTCAAAATCTCTCTTATTTAGCCAAAATTAGAACCTAAACCTATGCCCCCATGATCAAGCCGGGAAAGTTTGCTCTCAACCAATGAAGGCAAGCAATACCGGTGAGACCAATATAAATGTAGTCCGAAAATATTTTCGACTTACATTTGTTTTTAATGGTTTAAAAACTTCTACAGAATTTATGCTTGAGCTCTCCCATAGCTCCAGGAAATTATTTTTAATTTTCGAAGTGAAAGTGCTTAGCCTTAAGACATGCTTAAAGGGAGGCAATCTAGTCGAGTTAATCATGCATGCTCCCTAATGCATCATTGGATGCCCTCCCAACAACTTTCATCAAGACCACATGCAAAGAACAAGCATGGGTGGGCAGAAAGCATGACTTCTCAGGAAATTCATGGTGGCATGTGAAGCAAGTGGAGCAAGGGAGCATGAACATGACTCAAAGCAAGAGCATCAAGTGGAAGGACCAATAATGCAAGCAAAGGAGTGGACAAGAGCGTTTGGGTGGTGCAACAAGTGGAGCATGTACGAGCACAAAAAAGTCACAAAGGGGAGATGATCGTCTTTGGGGAGAAGAGCAGGAGCCGGGGGCCGGAACCACGGGCCCGGTCGGTCCGGGCAGTGACTGCCCTATAATGGCACCCTTCGGTGCCGGGTCTTACTGCCAGGCAAGTAGCTCTCTCCTTCCTCTATTTGTGTGCTCAAGTTTTATGTCGAGAACCACCTTAGACTTAGCCATCCCTTCCCAAGCTTGTTTGCTCAAACAATATACACCCTTAATCCACTCAAAGTCCACATTCGAAGTAATTTTTGAAGTGCCTAGTTACCGGTTGAAACCGGAATTTTAGTAGAAAGAGAGTGCTGCAACCATGTGGAAAACCACAAGTCTCTTCACCAAGAAGGAGGGGTCGTCGTTGTCACACCCGATTTAGGGAAAAGCCGAATGCATCTCACGTGTGCACCGGGATCAATTTACACACACGCAGTAGACAAAACGAGTGTAGTACCATTGCGGTAACAAAACGTTCAAGAGTTAAACAGGTACACTCGGACCGTCTCTTCGCTTCTCCTCAGGCCGGGCGGGCACCATTGCCCCTTCTGCCAGACGTAGTCATCCTCATCATCCTCTTGATCAGCCCACCTGAGATCAGCTTGGCGCTTCCTGGGATGATCGATGACTTCAATTTTTTGGCGCCGATCCCCATTAGGATGGATCCTTCCAATTCTCTCGTGGACGGATCGGCGATTGACAGTCTCCTGCCTATACTCATGGTACCTGTCACTGCATTCAGGACAGTTCTTCAACGTGGGCAGCTTTAAACCCTCATTCCAGCAGTGCCTGAAGAAGGCGCATCCCCAGTGTGCGCGCTCCTGTTCGCGCGTGTACTGCTCCTGGTCCCTTCTGCGCGCCTCTTCTTCGGCTCTGCGTTGCTCCTCCTCGTAGCGCCGCTTCTGGTAGCGCTCTTTCTCTATCTGGCGCTGCCATTTGTTGAGGAGGATGCGCGATGTCACCCTGGGCTTAGCTCTGGATGACTCCCCAATTTCGATGTGACTCTTAAAAATGCGGGGGGCGTCACCTTGCACACGTTCCCGAGTCACTTGGCGCTGCGGGTCCCTTGCTCCACCTTGTCTAGAACTGGTGAGGTCAAGACCTTGACTTTTCCCTTCTCCTCGGGTTTGTTATCACATTAACGAGCGCCGCCCACCATGTTCCGAGGAAAGGGGATGGCCCATCCCGGCTTCATTTTGTTATTGAACTTGAGGTGACCCTCCTGGATGGCCTTACGGATCCTCATCACGAAGACCACCGCAATCATTGATGGAGTGTGAATCCCTATCGTGGAAGCCACGGTAACGTTTTGCTTTAACTCCATCGGGGTACAGAAGCATGGAATGCCCCTCGGGCGCTTGATTCGGCCTTCTTTCACTAAGAGCTCGAACAATTTATCGGCTTTTGTAATATCAAAGTCATAAGTGCCCTTGGTACGCTTGACCCGGCCCGATTCATTGTCAAAGGCTCCTTCCCCCACATGATCTCTCTTGCGGCTACATCCAATTCATCATCGGAGAATCCTCGAACGGATCGGCTTTGTCCAAGAGCTGGTTGTAGACATCGACGACGTCGTCTTTCTTGCCCAAATTTGGCGTCCTTCTTAAAGCCATATGCCGATTGCTCATCGGTGATAGCTTGCGATAGGCGGCCCCGGATTCTCAAATTCCATCCCAAACAACTTCTCGCGTACGGTGGCGGCATCCCGGCGACGCCATGTCGGCCAGTCGATCATCGGCAAGTTAAGTGAGAAGCACATGCCCTTGACCTCCACCGAACCTCCGGAGAAACTCCGGCGGCTTCTCGCTATGCCTGCGCTTCATAGTCGCAAGGTCAATCGCCTTCTTCTCCAGGCTGCGTTGAAGTAATGAGCGTGGAATTTACCGCTCTAAGTCCTTCCACCGGCGCTTGGCGATTCGGGGGGCAGGGACGAAAACCACTGAAACGCTGGACCTGTCAGTGATGCGGCGAAGTAGCGGACCCTGAACGTCTCCTCAGCCGAGCACTCCCCGAGCTGCATGAGGTAGCGAGCGATGTGCTCGACCGTGCTTGTGTCGTCTTGCCCCGAAAACTTAGTGAACTCCGTTGGCGGCTTCACTCTTGGCGGCAAGAGCACATTGTAGTACCATTCTGGGAACGGCGGCTTATAGGCGGGTCCCTGCATTTTTGGCTTGAGGCCGGGCGATTTTGCATCAATTCGGCCATCTTCGCTACGGGGCGTCGTCCTCGCGCGCCCGCGGGCGCGCGCGTATCTGGATGTGGGAAAGCATCAAACGCCCCGTAGTTTCCCACCTCGTGATAGCCACCGCCGTACAAGTTTCTCTGCGGCCCGGTTGGTCGCCGGGCAATCCTTCGACGGAAGTGAGCGGTGCGCGGTCGGCCGAATGCTACGTCCCCGTACGTGGGGCCGGTACGGATTCGGCTGTGTTGCACTGTGAGGTTGACTGTGCGCGCCCGGCGGTGGTGGCTGGATTGGCTGTCCCGTACGTGCACTGCCGGTGGAGGCTGAGCCGAGGCTGCTTCCCAGCGGCCTGTGGCGGAGGCTGGAAAGCTTGACTTCCAGCGCTTTGAGGAGGAGGCCGCGTAGGCCGGCTCGCAACGGCGGTTGAGAACTTGACTCGCCCAGCTCCACGGTCTTTCCCTGGCCGGGTGCCTTGTTGAACGCTTGTTCCATGCCAGGGCCGAAGACGGCCACCATCATCTGCTGGAGCGCGCCGAGGAAAGCCTTGTTGTGCTTGCTAAGCATGTAATCTGCTGATTCCTGGAATACTCGCGCGCACTCCTCTTTCTCCTGCTGGGATGTGGTATCGCTCTCCCCTGGCAGCAATACCCTGGGCATCTCGTTCTTCAGATACGGGACGCCGCTTCTATTCTTCTTGAACGACGCGACACCGCCGGTGGCGAGTCCACGACATCTTGGAGTTGCTGCCGCTGCTCTGGAGAAAGATCTTCAAGGTTGACATCCATGAGGTCTGCGATTTCAGGCATCTTGAATCTATTCGGCTGTTGTCCCACTGGGCGTGCCAAAAAGTGTGTTGACGCGAAAAGTGCACTCAACGCCAAACACACAGCAAGCCGAACAAAGCTGGCTTCACACGCGCAGAGAGCGAAAGACGTGCCAGTCAATTTTTCCTGAAAATTAACAAAAGATAAAGCAGTTAAATACCAAAGCTTGGAACTTGCCGGGTGGTACCAGACAGTTCCATATTTACGGCTAAGAAGCCAAATGAGATGACACATAGCTATAGAAAGCCATCTGCCAACGAATTATAACCATTCGGAAGACCGCAAAAGGGAAAAAATAACACTGCCGAATGGATGACGTGAGCATGACAGCGATCGGTCCTTGTTTAAACAAGGATGCACATACACGAAGTCATGACCGATCCCCACGAAGATTAACATTAAATAAGTGAATAAAGTATAACACGGACATGACCATGTATTAAACAAGTATGCATAGATCCAAAGCACTAGTCTACCGCATGTCTAGTTACTTTAAAACCCGTCGGGTACGAAGTCAAGCAAATCTATCCACCGCATGATACAACTTGCATAAAACACCGTACCACTTTGCACAAATAGATCTATCCACCGCATGATACAATCTAAATATGGAAAGCCAAAAGCATACATCATTTTGTCGGGGACAGCCCTAGGGGTCCCCTTAAACAACGGGGAAATCCTCACTTAAATCCCGATACCGAAACACGTTAAGCCTAACCATGCAGGTGACTAACCATGCAGGACGCGGCCCACACCGTGGGACCCCGACGGCCCACCAAGACGGCCCTCTTCACTCGAGAGCGCGCGCCCCCTTGGGCAGGCTCCGCCCCGTTCGAGGAGTAACGCTTCCCTCGAGCGGTCCCCCCGCTCGAGGGCTCACTCCCCCCTCGAGCGGGTCTCGTCTCGCTCGAGGGTTCGTCCCGCCCTCGGCGGGGCCCGCCACGCTCCCGGGCGCCCCGCACGCGTGCGCCGGCCCCGTACATGGGCATTTAACGCCACGACGCCGCGGAGACGACGCCATCATGCGCCGGGGGCTCGCACCCCGTGCCGCCGCGCCAACTCCCCGGGGAGGAGCCCATCCCCACCACCGTGGGGGGGGAGCGTGCGTACGGCCGGTGTCGGTCCCGTGACACCGCGCGCCCCTTGCGATACGGCTAACGCGCCGGACCCTCGAAGGGGGCCGGGCGCACCCTCGATTTCACTTTCCCCGTGACCCTACGGGGATTAGGTGGAGGCGCTAGGCGGTGGATCGCCATCCCGGCCATCGTAATGGCGTGGCCGCCGTACCCGCGCGTGCGGGCGCACGCCGGACCCGTAGCAACGACTCCCGCCCCGTGAGGGCGCGTTGGGAAGGAACGGCCGTTCGCCGCCCCTGTACTCCGTACAAGACTGCGTCAGCACCGCCCCCGAGCCTATCAGAGGACATCACTGCCATCCGTTGCTCTCCTACCCTCGAACCGCCACTGTTCGGGTACAAGTCAGGCCATGATGACCAGATCGTGGCGGGGATCGTCCGGACGGCCGCCCACTCTACACTGCAGCACGTCGCACCTCTCCACATAGCTAGGTAGCGCGGCGTGCATGTAACCCGCTGCCCCCTTGATCTATAAAAGGGGGGGCGAACCCCCAGCCGCGGGGGGGACAGACGAACTGAGACACAAGAACACCCCACACAGCACGTACTCATCCTCATTCTCCCACAATATCTTCAGCCACTCCTCCAGGGACTTGGAAGCCACGCTTCCTCTCCCGCCTTGCTTGTACTTGCCCCACTACAAGCACCCCCGGTGCTAAGTAATATAGTGCCCCGAGCACGCCCCCGTCGGGACGTACGGCCCCCTTGGCGGGAACCGGGGATAAACCTCTCTCGTGTCACTTGTTACTTAGCATCGACCATTGAGGGATAGACCTCGGCGCTATCTACTGGTTAGTGTCGGGACCATATTCCGCACCGACAGTTGGCGCCCACCGTGGGGCAAACGAGCGCCTAAGGTCATTTCGCCAACTCCCTCCATGGTGATCCGCACTGAGTACCGTGCTACACGCTACCGCATGGGTAGCTCGGACCCCCTCCCCCGTGGGGTTCGAGATCCGCTTCGGGGATCCGAACTTTCGAGCCACGGGGAATGGCTATCTCATGCGCCTCACTAACCGTGAGGAACTCCGTGCGCGGCGTCGGCCGGTCCGCTCGGACCCCCGCCGCACGCGCGACTCGGCGCAGCGCGCCCGCAGCACGGACGTCGTGGGTCCGTCGACGCCACGACGCCGTCGTCGCTCCGGGCGGCGATCACGCCGGCGCGGTCGAGCGGCGGAAGCCGAGCGCGCCGCCACTCAAAGTGGCGCGCCCACCGTCACAGCAGCCGCCACCGCCCCGGCGGGACGGCGCGCGCGGTCTGCGGACCGCGCATCCCCATCGGTCCGCGTGGCGCTACGACGGCCTACAACGCCAACGTCAACACGACGATGCGCGAGGTTCCGCGCCGCGCCATGTCTTCGTCGCCGGGGACCCCGCACCTCAGCAGTAGATGAGTCATCCCTGGGCTCCGTCGACACGATGCCACCCGCCAACCATCACGGATACGCGGAGTGGGACTTCTCGCGTCTGGGACCCGGGCCGCGTTCGGCGTTTCCTCGGCGCGCGGACTGCGGTTCGGCCCCGCTCCCGACGACTCCAGCACCGGGAGCTACGACCCCACGCGGGAGTGTTGCGCCGTCATCACCAACGACCCGGCTAACGCCGCCGGCGCGGCGAGCGCGAGACGGGGAAGTCACGCCCGCCCTGGGGATCGCCGCGCGCCCGGCCGCGGGGCCAAGCGCTCCGCCGGGGCCGACGTCGACGCACGGACGGCCCAAGCCCGCGAGCTCGAGGCCAAGGCCGACGGAAGAATACCGAACGGTGCGGTTGCTCCGCGCCTCAATGGTAGGGGGAGGCTTCGCGCGTGGCGAACGCGCGCGGGAGGCGGGCCGACAGTCCGCAACCGCCTCAACACCGCCACCAACGTCGGAAACGCGGACGTGCCCCCACGGGCGAGCCAGAAGCTCGTCGCCGCCGCGACGGCCGCCGCGGGCTATGCCAGCACCCTCGACCCCCGAGGCTCGAGATATGCACCGTGAGGTGCAAACTCTCATCGAGCAAGCAGGTGTTGGGGTGCCTTGCCGCCTTGAGCCGCTTCATTTCGCGGCTCGGTGAGAAGGGCCTGCCCCTCTACCGCTTACTCAAGAAGCACGAGCGTTTCTCCTGGACCACCGAGGCCCAAGATGCGCTCGACAAGCTGAAGGCGTCTCTGACGCACGCCCCGATTCTCACGCCACCACGGGACGGCGAGCCCCCGCGGCTCTACGTGGCCGCGACCACCCGAGTGGTAAGCGCCGTGATCGTTGTGGAGCGCACGGAGGAGGGGCCACTACTAGATTTTTCCCCCTAATGCAACGCACAAAATGTGTTGCAATATGCCATATTTGGTTGCAATAGACACAATTGCAACCAAATTGTTCCGTGGGACATGGGATGCGAAAGGCTCCGTTGCATTAGGGTATTGCGTCGTTGTCCATCTAGTGGTTGCCAAAGTTTTTTTGTTGCAACGTAACGCAACGTTGCAATTAGGTTTTTTACAACACTTGTTTTGGTTGCAAAGTGTACTATTGCAACACCAATTTCGTTGCAAGTTATAGTATTGCTACGCACTTGTCTTTGGTTGCTATTGGTTGAACCTCGTCTATTACCACGAAAGTAATTTGGTTGGAATATGTAGTATTGTACGATGCCACGAAATTGGTTAGTTGCTATAGGTGGTCTCCTCTATTGCCACAAAAGTTGATTTCGATGTGATAGGTAGCATTGTCGATGCCACGATATTGGTTACGTTGCTTTAGGTGGTATCCTCTATTGCCACGTAATTTGATTGGTTGTAATATGTGGTCCTCTATTATTGCTTCGACATTTGGTTGGTTGCCATAAGTTAAAGTCTTTGTTACAACGTTTCTATTAGGGTTGCTACAAGTGCACTATCTATTGCCACGTAATTTGATTGGTTGTAATATGTGGTCCTCTATTATTGCTTCGACATTTGGTTGGTTGCCATAAGTTAAAGTCTTTATTACAACGTTTCTATTAGGGTTGCTACAAGTGCACTATCTATTGCCACGCTCATTTTGTGTTGCTACAAGTTGAAGTTCTTATTACCACGTTCCTATTTAGGGTTGCTTCAAGTACACCATACTATTGCCATGTTCCCTTTGTGTTGCTACAAGTTGAATTTCTTATTACCACGTTCGTATTAGGGGTGCTACAAGTGCACCTTACTATTGCCACGCTACTCCCCTAACGAAAAACACTGATGTATTCTGCCACGCTCATTTATGTAGCAGCAGTAATTGCAGCATTAATTAACATCAGCAGATAAATATAACAATGCATCTATAGTTAATTAACCAACATTGAACCATCCACCGAGTTAATTACATGACTCGTGAAGTACTTAAATACCGAAAAGTTTGGCACGAGGACATTGTTTCAACACATAGTAGACAAATTTGCTAGGACATGAAGAACTTGGTCGCCAATTGTTACTTGGAGATGATCCCAACACTTGATCAAGCAAAGGGGGATTCAATGCAAGGAGGTGTCATCACCGTAAAGAATCAACAAAATTTTTAAGCTAGCATCAATTAATCTCTAATATTGGAATTTGTGAAACAACAACATATAGCAAACCAAAGATTGATTGTGATTCATAAAAATAGCATAATGACATCAAATAATTACCACAACCATAAACACACTTTGACACTGAAACATGAATTACATTCACGGCAAGTAAGAGTTGTTGAAAAAAGCTTCACCTCTTGTCTTTTTGGTGCTTTGTCGTCTCCTTTGTGCAACTTGTACCCGTAGTCGTTGAGAAGAAATTTGTCTAACGGTGGATTGAGTTTCGGGATTGTTAACACCACCTTTAGTGCTTCGGTTTTGCGAAATACTTGTTTTCGAGCTTCTTCGCATTCCTTCTCCTATGAACCAATCATTTGGAAGGACAAGATTAGGCGTAATTTCATCGATGCGATGATATGTACTAGTAAAAAGTTGTGAATTAGAGAACAACACGAGTACACGAGAGCACATTCCCGGAGTCCGGTTGTACATTCCCGGATGTAGGAATTGATGGTTCCGCCGCCACGTTGTCCGCGGATTCGGCGACAAGGTTGTTTTGTCGGGTGATTGATGCAACCGCCGCTTCGTCGGCGATTCGGTGACATTGTTGCTTGGGCATGGTTGTACGGATATTGGTTGGTCAACCTACCAAAGGATACAAACATTCATATATAGAACCCAAGGAAAGAAACGCATTCATGCAAATAGCTTGACCGCACTGTGGAACTTGTGATTGTCCATTTGATGCTTGCAGCATTGATAGGAACTCTTGCCTAAGCCGTTGTAGTTCCGCTCGCCTTCTCTTTTCACTTTCTTCAAGTTGGCGTGCATGTTCTCTCCTTTCTCGCTTCCCTTTCTTCTTCCCATCCCGACATTTTTTCTTGTAGCTGCCCAAATGCGTCCATGAGCTCGACGTGTTCCTCATCGTAGCTCTTCCCTACGAATTTGTTCCTCGCGCTCCGCATTGAGCATGTACCGCCTTCTAGTTGGGTTTTTTGCCGGTACCCATTTCCATGCAACTTGGTTGATTTGCACTTCGTGACATCTTTGTAGGCTTTTTGGAACATCTCGTTTTTTTCCTTTTGGGAAACAAAGTTGTTGTCCGCATTTGATTCCTCCTCGGCAATAACGCCGCTTGCGGTGTCCTAACATTTGCAAGGCACGGTGGAGGAGTTAGTTGAACAAGAGATTGGTTGCATTCTATAGTTGCATAAGCCTATGTATAGTAATGTATGTACTAATTCATTGAGAACTCACATAGACATTTTTAGATTGTTCGTCCGTCCAAGACCCCGGGTTAGTGTGAGTTATCCACCAAAGTTCCATATCATCGGGCTCTTCACCGGTTTCGGGTCTCTCTCGTTATGCCAAGAAAATAACAAATTAATGTTCTTCATCCCGCAAGACAGATTGGAGATGTGCTTGTCCGGTTATTACCTTCTCATAGCCGCGCGCGAGAATAAGGCTTAGCGCCCGACAAATGTCTTGTCATTTGTTGGCATCGAATCGCGAATTTTGTGTGCTCCTTTCCTATACAATGAAAAGTTATGAACAAAAATCTTAAAGACTCAGACATCGCCATTTGAATGAAAAATGTAGTGGTCATAAATCGTAATTAACAATGTGGAACAAACCTTGAATTTAGCAGTACTGAAATACTTCAACAGATAGTGCCATTCAACAATATCTAATTTTGTAGGCTTATGTAACATTCTCTCGGTGGTAGCCGTTGTATGTCTTGGCCGTAGCACCGAAAGTTGAACGCCATCCTTTGTAACGCTCCCTAGCAATGGCCCATATCTTTTCCCTTGATTCAAGCATTATCCTCCATGTCCCACTTTGCTCGTTATATAATCACAATAGCATTCAAATATTGTGTGAGTTTATATGTTAGTTTTTATTTGAATTGTACCGAAAAGCAAAGTCTATTGTTACCAATACATCGCTTGCTATTGCGTTTTTGACTTCTTCCCTAACATTTTTCCATGATTTCACTCCAATGATAGGAGCCCTTTTCCTTGTATACATGACCACTTCATCAACGAATGAGCGGTAGTTATCACCTACCGGTCCTCGAAGCTTAGGTTCTCAATTCGCTCCCGCAAATCATCATAGCGCTCCTTCAATCGTTGAACCATTTGGCGCAAGGGCATTTGCTATGGCGGACAAAAAACACAAGTTACTAACATGAAATGTGTTACAACAGGTGTGGCCAATGCAGCAAATTAGTCAAAAAAATGCACCTTTCTTTTCGATGATCCCGAAGCTTTTGATGGAGACGGTTTCTTGCTATTGTCCTGCTCGAAGATCCGAGTCCGGAATGATGATCCTCACCCGATTAGCGTGTTCACTAGCTTCGAGCAAACAAAACAATTTGCTCGTTTTTCGCTTTTAAACGACCTATTCAATCTCTTGACTCATAATGTATACCAATTTACCCGTGATCCCCCGACTACCCGCCGAAAAGGCCTAACCTACTAAATGGGACAACTGCGTTCATTTGGCCGGCTTTGTTTTCGGGATTGTGATCAAATGTACACAGGTCGATTCACAAAGAAAAAGATGGCAAGAAATCAAGCCAATTATCATTATCATTATCTAGTATGGGGTGAGATGGATGCACACAAAAAACACAATTACCATTATCTAGTATGAAATTTTGATTACTATGAACTACTAACATTTTTCTAATTGCAAAAGGAGTCACACGATTCCTGGAAAATCAAAGAGGGTAGGGCAGTGTACCTCACTTCTCTTCTGGAACGCTTGCATCCGACTAGGGCCTGCTTACCCTTACCAGATGGATCGACTTGGCGATGCGGGCCGTCAGACGACGACGACGAGGTGGCGGTGTCGTCCGTACCAGAGGACGACAGGGTTGGGGTGCCGCCGACCATACTGGAGGACGACGAGGTAGGTGGTGTGGAACACTTGAACCGCCCGCGTGCATCGCGCTTCTGCGTGGAGCAGTGGCACCTCCGTACGCCACCGCCGCTTGCCTGAAAACCCTCGGTGTGGCCCCGCCGTCCGCTGCCGCCGCTCTCCGAGAGCCCCTCGATGCGGCCCCCCGCCGCCGTGGCGGCCGCTCGGGCCGTGTTACGCGCGCGGCGCCCCCCCCCGTCCGCGCCCGCCACCGGGTCCGGGAAGGCTCGATGCGGCCACTCCGCCGCCGTCGCCGCTTGCGCAGGGGGAAACCGCGATGCGGGGGCATCTCGATGTGGACGCGACGGTCAGAGCCGACGAGGGGGATGGTTGGGAGCAACAGTGTATTGGGGGTGGGGGAGCTGTAAGTTATAGACGATTTGGGCCGGCATATCCTTGTTTTTATTAGTACTCTCATCGGCCCATTTGACATTTTCACATCCTAGTCTCCAGTACCTTTAGTGCCACCCCGTAAACTGAGAAGGGGGTATCCCGGCAAAAAAGAGGCGTGCCTCGCGCTTTCGAACTCCCTATTACCATCATCACTAATGCTTGCCACTTGCGCTGCGGGGCTTAATGGGCCGGGTCGGGTCCACTCGGGCTCCCGCTCGCTGGGCTTTACGCTCGCCGGTTGAGCCTATTGTGGTCCGGCTTAGCCCACATCCCGATAGAACACAATTTTTTTTCCTCTCTTTTTTTTCATAATAAAATTTATTTATTAAATCGCATTTTAAATTTCGCTACAACCCCATAGCAGATTTTTTTCATCTAAACAAATTTTGTGGCAATACGTACACAATATTCCTCCTTGAGGCTAGAAACGAAGCAGTAGCCTTCCTTGTATTGCAACAACGCAAAGAGATATTTGCAACCCAAATAAGACGTTGCGTAAGGCCGTTCAAACGCAACCAACCCTAGTATGGTAGCCATAGCAAGTTTATATTGCAACACGCGAATTTCTAGTGCAACGCAGAAGTAGGGTAGCAATATTTCCCACCAAATGCAACACAATTCTGAATAATGGGTGCATTAGCGCCAACTTGTTGCAACATCGCAAAGATATATTTGCAACCAAAATTCTACGTTGCGACATACTTGTTCAAACGCAACCATCCCTAGTATGGTGGCTATAGCAACTTTCTGTTGCAACGTAAGGAATGCTAATGCAACACAAAATTGGGGTGGCATTAGTTCCAACCAAATGCAACGGAAATCCTAAAAAGGGCGCATTAGCGTCAACATGTTGCAACCGAACAAATAGATAATGCAACTCAAATTTTGTGTTGCAATAGACACACAAATTGCAACCAAATCACCGTTTCGGTGCAATAGTACCCCCCTATTGCAACCGAAATAGTGGTGTTGCCTAAGGGATTTGTTGCAATAGGGGGAAAACCTTGTAGTGGGCATGCCTTGCCTGTGCAGCGGCCAGTCTACTACATCAGCGAGGTCCTCTCGGACACGAAGACGCGCTACCCACAGGTCCAGAAGCTGCTATACGCGGTAGTCCTTGCGCGGCGCAAGCTCCGCCACTACTTCGAGGCCCACCCCGTCACGGTGGTTTCTTCCTTTCCGCTAGGGGAAATCATCCGCAACCCCGACGCCGCGGGAAGGATCGCCAAGTGGTCCGTGGAGCTGATGGGCGAAACGCTCGCCTACGCCCCACGCAAGGCTATCAAGTCGCAAATCCTGGCGGATTTCGTCGCTGAGTGGACAGACACACAGCTGCCACCCCCACAAATCCAGGCAGAGTGCTGGACTCTGTTCTTCGACGGCTCAGTGATGAAAACGGGAGCGGGCGCGGGCCTCCTCTTCGTGTCACCCCTCGGGGAGCACATGCGTTACGCAGTACGCCTCCACTTCCCCGCGTCCAACAATATGGCTGAGTACGAGGCCCTTCTCTGCGGCCTCAAGATCGCCATTGAGTTGGGCGTCAAGCGCCTCGACGTGCGGGGGGACTCGCAGCTCGTGATCGATCAAGTCATGAAGAACGCGAGCTGCCACGATGACAAGATGGAGGCCTACTGCAAGGCCGTGCGAGCCCTCGAGGACAGGTTCTACGGCATCGAGCTCAACCATGTGCCCCGGAGGTACAACGAAGAGGCGGACGAGCTCGCCAAGATCGCGTCCGGGCGGATCACCGTCCCCCCGAACGTTTTCGCGCGCGACGTCGCTCAACCCTCGGTCGTCTTCGAGCCCTACCCCTCGAATCACGACGGACTCTCGGGGGCTCCCTCGAACCCAGTGGGTGCGGAGCCCATGGACGAGGACCCCTCGAACGAGGCGTACGTGCTCTCCCTTCTCGAGGGGTACGGCTCTCACGAAGCCGACGTGATGGACATCGAGCCGGCCCCCGTCCAGGCGGACTGGCGGGAGAAATACATCGCCCGGATCGCTCAAGGGGAACTCCCCGCCGACCGGGGCCGCGGCTAGGCGCATCGCTAGGATGGCCAAGTCTTTTGCCCTCATCGACGGCGAGCTGTACAAGCGCGCCGCCTCCGGCATCCTACAGCGGTGCGTGCCAATTCCCGAGGGGCGCGAGCTCCTGCGGGACATCCATGCGGGGATCTGCGGCCACCACGCCGCACCCCGCACCCTCGTCGGCAACGCGTTCCGCCAAGGCTTTTGCGGCCAACCACGGTCGCGGACGCCGGCGAAATCGTACGCACTCGCGAAGGGTGCCGGTTCTACGCCCGCAAGTCCAACTCGCCCCGCCCACGCCCTGCGGACCATCCCCGTCACATGGTCGTTCGCCGTGTGGGGGCCGGACATCGTCGGGCCCCTCGCGGAAGGCGCCGGGGGCTTCACCCACTTGCTAGTCGCGATTGACAAGTTCTCCAAGTGGGTGGAGGTGCGCCCCATCACGAACCTAAGGGCCGAGCAGGCGGTGAAATTCTTCACCGATATCGTCTACCGCTTTGGAGTGCCAAACTCCATCATCACGTACAATGGGTCCCGTTCACGGGGCGGAAGTTCTTGGAGTTCTCGCGACAAGTTCCACATCCGTGTGGATCGGGCGGCCGTGGCGCACCCACGGACCAACGGCCAAGTGGAACGTGCCAATGGCATGATCCTACAAGGCCTAAAACCCAGAATTTTCGACCAGCTCAACAAATCTGGGCGAAAATGGCTCCAAGAACTGCCAGCGGTCGTGTGGAGCCTAAGGACCACCCCAAGCAGAGCCACCGGGTTCACCCCATTTTTTCTAGTCCACGGCGCGGAGGCCGTCCTCCCCACGGATTTAGAATACGGGTCGCCCAAGGTTCGAGGCTACGACGAGGATGCTAACCAGCGAGCCCGCGAGGACTCGCTGGACCAGCTGGACGAGGCACGCCTCGTAGCCTTAATGCACTCTCGCGAGGTATCAACGGTCCCTAAGACGCTACCAAGCACGCAAGATACGTCGACGGGACTTCGGCCGAGGGGGATGCGGTCCTAAGGCCGCATCAAGATAACGAGAGGGCACCACAAGCTATCGCCCCCATGGGAGGGACCCTACGTCGTGGTGAAGGTACTCAAGCCGGGCACATACAAGTTGGCCAACGAGGACGGCGAAGAGCTCACCAACGCTTGGAACATCCAACAGCTACGTCGCTTCTACCCTTAGCTAGGATTTTCCAAGTACTTTTTGTTGTAAAAATCACATCGCCAACGCCCCAGTTGGCAACGACTATGTAAATACGTCAAGTCTAATGAAAAGGATAACTCGGCTTTCCCCTGAAACCCAAGTTACCCTCGGGGGCTACTGCGGGGGGCATCCCCCCCAAAATGGTCCCATTTTTCGCGCAAAAAAACAAAACAACACGCGCTAAGTTTGTTTCCTACTTCAACCTCGAGCCACGATTCGAACAGGGCGCAGGCGGCACAGCGGAAGGAGCGCGCGAGCCAGAGATAGCCTACGCCGCGTGGATATGGCCCTTCTCTCTCGCCTCCAACCCAGCGGGCCCCCTGCGAAAATCGAACTCCCCTAACTAGAATCCACTCAGGAAGAAGGAGAAACAAAAAGCGTGATAAACAAACAACTTCATTCACAACATATGTTTATGTTCATGAAACAGCTTGTTCATTTACAAAAGGCCACGAGGCCAGAATACTGATACACATAAACAAAAAACGGGCCTAGCGCCCACTGCTTCCAGCGGGAGGAGCGAAGCGGCGTCGCCGACGTCCGGAAGAGGAACTCCTCGAAGGCCTCGGCGAGCGACCCGCGGCATCGGCGGCGAGCGCATCCACACGCTCCATGGCCACCTCGTCCTCGACGCCCTCGGGAACGATGTACCCTTCCCCGCCGCCTCGAAGTTAACCTCGTAGTGGGATCGCACCACTCCGAGGGGCCTTCGGACGCCCGGTGCGCCGCCGGCGCATCCGCTCCGTGACGTGGCCGCCAAGGGCGCGCGGCGGGCGGCCGGCCGAGCCGCCGGCACGGGCCTCGCCCTCCTCGACAACGCGGCGGTCTCGAGGGCCGCATCGCGCGACCCCTCCCGCAGCCCTCTGCTCGGAGGAGTTGTAGGAACCCTGCAGCGCCTCAGCCCGCTCAGCCGCGTGCCCCAGGGCGGTGCGCAAGCCTGGAATCGACAAGACCAAAAGAAATCAGAAAGGGAGAAGCGAACCCTCTAAAGCGAAAAACCAATGAACAAGAGTCAAACAGTGGCTCACCCTCGACTTGCTTCCTCTCCGACTCGAAGTCGCGGCGCGCGGACTCGATCGCCAACTCGAGGCGCCGGACGGTTTCGCCTTGCTCGTGGAGGGCCGGCTCTGGGCGGCGTTGCGACGGCGAGCGCGAGTGCCTCGTCCTCGACCTTGGAGAACGCGGCGTTCCGCTCCTCCGGTGACTTCTCCGCCGCCTCGCGAGCGACGCGCTCCCGCTCCGGCGCCGTCCGGGCGTCGCCGAGGGCGCCCTCGCTCCCGCCGGGAGTCGCCCCTCGGCCCCCGGCGAGCGATGCGCTATTGCCGGAGCTGCTCCTCGGCGGCGACGAAGGCCGCGGCCTTGGCGTCGAGGGCGGTCCTCGGTTGTCGGCCTCCTTGGCGCGCCGCTCCAACCCGCGCGCCCGCTCCTCGCCCGGCGCCGTTGCGCCCGCGCCCCCTCGAGCGACGTGCGGAGCTCCCGGGTTTTGGCGCGAGCGGTGGCCACCTCCGCCCTCCCGGTTGGCGGCCGCCGTCCGCGTCTTCTCTAGGTCCGCGCGCGCATTCCACGCGCGCCTCGTCCACGATCGACGAGGGCTGCGCGGACCCGCTCGAGGCTCGAGCGCCGCGGTGCGTCCCCGTCCCGAGCTCTCCGGGAGCTCGTCGCACCACGCCATCGCCCGATACGCCGCCCCGGTCGTCCGGCGTCCTGAGAGCGTCGGCAAGCGCGTCGAAGGCGCTGCACCGCTCCCGGAGCTGGTGAACCTCGGCGTTCACCCGGTCGAAGGCGTCGTACTTGTCATGGGCACGACGCTCGAGCTCCTGGCAATCACAGAATCGAAGCCCGTAAGCGCCAAGACTTGAATGCAGCGTACGAAGACGAAAAGGGAAAAAGGACGAGCAACCATGGCTCACCTGGAAGACGAGCCAGGCCGGGCCGCCGTGGACCTGCAGCGCCTCGTTCAGCGCGCGGTTGAGCGTAGCGCCGTGGCTCCGAGCTCGCCCTGCGAGCTCTTGCTCCCCCCGGCGTCGGCGAACACAGGGGGATCCTCGACGACCCCCCTCCACCTGGGCGGGGCGGCCGGCGTGGGAGGACGAGGCCTCGGCACCATGTCCTCGGCCCCCCACCACCATGTGACCCTCGTGCCGCCTCACGAGGGCCCCCTCCTGGGGCTCGGGGGAGTTCGTGGGCCAGCTGGCCCAATGATTCCACCCGGGCGGTGGAGAGTCGTCCGAGACCTCCACCACCTCCGCCCGAAGATCGCCGACGGGCGCGGTCGCTTGCGCCGCCTCCGCCGGCACCTCCACCGCGCCTCCGTGGCCACGGGCGCCGTCGTGGCGCCGTAGCCGCCACCTCTCGGCCGTGCCACCGCATCCACGGGCACCCCCGCAGGCCGCGCCCCGCTCCACCTCCTCCACGGCCGGCGCCCTCCGCGGGCGCACCTCCACCACGCCGCCGCCGCCGCGCGGCCGTGTCTCCATGACGGCCGGTGCCGGCCGCCCCCCGTGATCTCCGGCCGCGCGCGCGGGCGGCTGATCCGATGGCCGGGGCCTCGAGGCCCCGGCCGGGGCTTGCGAGCTCGCGCCCGCCGCCGTGTGTGTCCCCGCCCGCGGCACCCTCGACGAGCGCCGCCGGGTAGGGGATGGACGCGTCCGTCCTCAGCACCTTGGCGGGTGCGAGAGGAGGCACGGTTGGCACCACCCTGCACAGGCACGGACAGAAGGTTAGGGCGCCCGATCATCGACAAATCAAACCAAACGAAAAAAGACAGGGCTCCTTACCTCGAAGAGGAAAAGGCCCGTTTCCTTTTCCTCGAGGCCTCGACGGATGAGGCGGGCGCGGGGCCGCCACGCCGCCATAGCGCCTCCCGACGGCGCCGCCGCACGCGCAGCACGCCCCCCCCCGTGCGCGGGCGCGACCGACGCCGCACCTCCCAAAGGCGCCGCCGCGCGCGGGGGCACGCTCGCCCCGCGTGCGGACACGTCGCCCGTCGCGCCCCCCGACGATGGTGCAGCTCGTGCGGGCACGCTCGCCCCGCGCGCGGCACGCTTGACGCGCGCACGGAGCGCGCTCGCCGCACGCGCCTCCGTGGCGCGCGCCGGCACCTCCTCGGCGCGCGCCGCCCCGATGTCGATTGCACGGCGGCGGACGCCGTGCGCCCCCCCCGGGCGAAGCCGCCCTTGTCGCCGGCGCCGGTTCGGCGACGGGGGCGCGAGGCCGCCACCGTCGAGGGGGCCCTCCCCCTCGGCCTCTTCCTCCTCGTCCTCCTCCGAGGATGAGGGCTCCTCGATCTCCGGGGAGGAGAGCCCCGGCTCCTCGCGCGCGCCGTGCACTCCGCGGCCCGCCGGTCGCGGCGTGCTTGACGTCGCCTCGCGTGCTCCCTCTTGCGCGCCGCCCGCTCCTGCTGCTCCCGCTGCGCCGCCCGGCCGAGCGCACGGGAGTCGGGGGTGGGTGGAACGGACTTGGCGATGGAGAAGGTCACCAGCTGTACACGGAAGCAACAAGGGCGCGTCAGGAGGCAAAGGCAACGCTAAGAATCAAAACGAAATCAAGAACCACACTCACCAACGGGCCGGTGGGGAGCATCTCGATGTCCCGCGGGGTCCGACCCGCAGGCGGCGGCGCCCGGGTGTCGACGGCACTCCACGCCCGGGTAAGCGTGTACGACCGCTCGAGGGGCATCGGGAGCATCCGCGACCTCGCCAGGTCGACGGGGTTGGCCGCCTCTGTCATCTCGAAGATGCAGAGCGGCCTCTCCATCAACGGCACGATCCGCCGGTGATGAAGGAAGGTGAGGACGCCCATCGCGTTCAGCCCCATCTTCGCCAGCGCCGCGCCGGCGGCCGGGACCGACTCTGCGCCGCGCCCGATGCCGGGGCGTGGACACCCCGTAGCCCCGGGGAGGCGGCCTCTCCTTGAACACCCGGCCGGTGTAGGGGGGGGAGGCCGGGCTCGGCGTTACGCAAGTAGAACCATCCCCGCTCCCGCCGGCGTTGTTCGTCGTCATGGTGCGGGGGATGTAGATGTCCTTGAATTGCCCCCCCGCGGGCAAGCGACATCCCGCCGGCGCGCATCGCGCGGCGGGTCCTTGGCTCCGTCGTGGGCCGCGTGATGAGCTCCGCGCGGAAAAGGTGTACCCGAGCTCCCAATTGACCGGGATCCCCGGGGTACCCCTTCGCGGACGCCCACGAATGTGGCCGCCCGTGAGATCGCGTTGGGGGCGAAGTTGTGCGGGCTCCACCCCGTAGTAGTAGCACATCGCCCGCATGAAGGTGCTCGCCGGCGCGGTGAAGCCCCGCTCGTGGTAACGGATGAAACTCACCACGTAGCCCTCCGGCGGGTTGGGCTCGCGGTCCGCGCCCGGCCTCGGGATCCACTCCGCCGGACGTCCGTCTTCGTTGGCCGCCGGTGGCCGGCGGCGACCGGCTCGCCAAGGGCCAACGGCGTCACCGTCGACCTCTCCCGGGAGCATACGGCTCCGGGATCCTAAGGGGAGGCCGAGGCGGCGCCATGGAGAAGGCAAAGGAAAGCGAGAGCGGAGGACAAGAAACGGAAGGAAAGCTCTAGTGGCGACACCGCGCGGTGGCGGGGAGCTAGGCGAAGACGAAGGGGCGGGGGACTGAAAATGGTGAGATGCCAAGGTAAAAAACCGCCTTCTCCCTCCTCCCCGCAGCTTTATAGGCCGACGGGCGAGCTCTCCGGAGCGGACGCCCCGCTAGCATTAACTGCAGGGAATCTTTCCATCGCGTCGACGAGCGGGCCCCACCACGACCGCAGCGGCCACGTCATTGCAGGCGGACCATCATTACGGCAAAGACCGGCGACAACCGAGGCGAAGCGGTCACGTCCACCTGCCACACCGCCCACTACACGCGCGCGCACGGCCGCGCACCTAAAAAAGGCGCGCCCGCGCTGCAAAACCGCGGCCACGACCGCGAGGCACTTAAATGCCCGGGTCCCTTGCCAAGCAAGGAGAACCCTCGAGCGGGGCGAACCCCCGGCTCGAAACAAAAGCGACCCTCGATGGGATATCAGCGTGAGAAGGTCGCCCGGGACCTGCTCGATGTAGAGCAGGCACCGCGGGCACCCATGCCACGTAAAACCCTCCGGCGGCACGGGCCCTCGGCTCCAGACAAAAGCGACCCTCGATGGGATATCAGCGTGAGAAGGTCGCCGGGACTGCTCGATGTAGAGCAGGCAACCGCGGGCACCCATGCCACGTAAAACCCTCGAGCGGCACGAGCCCTTGGCTCAAGATGACGTCAACCCTCGATGGGATATCGACGTGAGAAGGTCGCCCGGGACCTGCTCGATGTAGAGCAGACACCGCGGGCACCCATGCCACGCAAAACCCTCGAGCGGAGCGAGCCCCCGGCTCGAGACAATGTCAACCCTCTAAAAGAAGGCACACGCGTGAGAAGGGTCGCCCAGGGCCTGCTTGAAGTAAAGCGGGCACCGCAAGCACCCATGCCGCGCTGTGCTGCCAACCAGCGCCTCGAGGGCTGGCTCGCCCAGACCCCTCGACGGCCGCAAACGCGAAAAGACTGGGCTGTCCAGGCACGGCCCCGCACGGCCCTACTGATCAGAGGTTCGAAGCCTGACCCTCGACGGGTTCGAACAGCGCCTCGGATCGCG
The DNA here is from genome assembly GCA_947561735.1 of Cenchrus americanus. NCBI lineage: Eukaryota > Viridiplantae > Streptophyta > Magnoliopsida > Poales > Poaceae > Cenchrus > Cenchrus americanus. The sequence goes on from OX387240.1 coordinate 82,535,558, forward strand.
AGTTAGGGGACGACGAGGGCACACGCGTTCGAGCCGTTCCTCGAGCCCGTCGGCTCGAGGGTGCCCCACATGTCGTGTTCGAGAGCCGCCGAGGGCGGCTAACAGGGGGATCCCACCGAGGGAGAGCTTCCGCGCCCTCGGTCCCTAGCGAACGGGACCGAGCCCCACCTAGCAAACCCATGCAAGCGCTTCCATGGACGTGTCTCCGGACCGCGCAGCCTACCCTTATCGAACGGGGCATGGGCGTCCACTTGAACCACCCGCTACCAGCTCGAAGAGGAATCCGCAATTCGCGACCCGCTCGATGGGAGTTGCAGAAACCTCACCCTCCGTCCCGCGGAGGGACGGCGAGGGCGCGTTAAAAAACAAGTCGTCAGGCTCTACCCGATCGCCTCGAACGGGCCAAGGCTCGGGGGCTTGACGCACGGCTACACCTCCTTGAAGCGCACCCGCCCGAGACAGGATGCGGCGGTGCGTGCACCCCCGAAGCCGGCTGAAACACCGCCGATGCCGGTTGGCATATGTGCCACGCCTCTCTGACCAAAATTCTCGCGGTTAACCCCTGCAGGAGAACTCACACTCCTGCAGGGCTTCGGGGGCTAGACCCGCGGGTCCGCTGACGCGGCCCCACGGAAAGCGTTCGCAAACAAGGAGGGAAGAACGTCCTATCAGTAGGTTCCAGCATCCGCGGGAGCCTCAATGGCAAACCCGCAGATGCTCGGGGGCTACTGTCGGGGACAGCCCTAGGGGTCCCCTTAAACAACGGGGAAATCCTCACTTAAATCCCGATACCGAAACACGTTAAGCCTAACCATGCAGGTGACTAACCATGCAGGACGTGGCCCACACCGCGGGACCCCGACGGCCCACCAAGACGGCCCTCTTCACTCGAGAGCGCGCGCCCCCTTGGGCAGACTCCGCCCCGTTCGAGGAGTAACGCTTCCCTCGAGCGGTCCCGCCCCGCTCGAGGGCTCACTCCCCCTCGAGCGGGTCTCGTCTCGCTCGAGGGTTCGTCCCGCCCTCGGCCGGGGGCCGCCACGCTCCCGGGCGCCCCGCACGCGTGCGCCGGCCCCGTACACGGGCATTTAACGCCCCGACGCCGCGAGACGACGCCATCATGCGCCGGGGCTCGCACCCCGGTGCCGCCGCGCCAACTCCCCGGGGAGGAGCCCATCCCCACCACCGTGGGGGGACCGTGCGGTACGGTCGGTGTCGGTCCCGTGACACCGCGCGCCCACCGCAAGACGGCTAACGCGCCCGACCCTCGAAGGGGGGCCGGCGCACCCTCGATTTCACTTTCCCGTGACCCTACAGATTAGGTGGAGGCGCTAGGCCGGTGGATCGTCATCCCGGCCACCGTAACGGCGTGGCCGCCGTACCCGCGCGTGCGGGCGCACGCCGGACCCCGTAGCAACGACTCCCGGCCCCGTGAGGCGCGTTGGGAAGGAACGCCGTTCGCTCGCCCCCGTACTCCGTACAAGACCGCGTCGCCACCGCCCCCGAGCCTATCGAGAGGACATCACCGCCATCCGTTGCTCTCCTACCCTCGAACCGCCACCGTTCGGGTACAAGTCGAGCCATGATGACCGGATCGTGGCGGGGATCGTCCGGACGGCCACCCACTCTACACCGCAAAGACGTCGCACCTCTCCACATAGCTAGGTAGCACGGCGTGCATGTAACCCGCTGCCCCCTTGATCTATAAAAGGGGGGGCGAACCCCCGCCCGGGGGGGACGGACGAAGCGAGACACAAGAACACCCCACACGGCGTCGAACGGGGCGGAGCCCACTCGAGGGAGGCGTGTGCCCTCGAGCGAGGCGGAGCCTGCTCGAGGGTGCTCGAGGGGATCTTTGAGTGGGCTTCCTTGGTGGGCCGCCGGGGCCACCGTGGCGTGGGTCGTGCCCCGTGTGCGCGCTTTAAGCAAGACGTGCCGGTTGTTTAAGGGGACCCAGGGCTGTCCCCGACAATATGTACAGTGTCAAATTTATAAAGTGATGTTGTCGAATATTGTAATGTAAATGAAGGATTGATGGATACTTCACTTTTTTTAGCATAGATGTCATGAGATGGTACATGTGCTGTACACAGCTGGGAGTGTATTCCTCTGTTGATTTCAGTTGAACAGCTGGGAGTGTATGATTTTTTTATGAGAGTACAACGGTATTATTTCTAATTTTGAATCAGCTTTGATTGATTCTGAACTCAAACGCACATGGGTGGCCAAATGCATCCCACTTGAGTAGAAAAAGGTGTCAGATCATCTGACAGATTTGGGTTTGCAACCACTTTTGCTACTGCAACTGACAATGTAGTGTCAGTTACGAGACGAAAAAAATTCAAATACGCATGCTATATAATAGAATGGAACAAGATCGCACGGTACACGATGCTGATGAACGCCCCGGATTCTTGCCCTTGCATCTTCACGGAATAGCAAAGCATTTCTCCTTTTCTACCGGTACCACTAACTCAAGTTTCTTCTAACAGAGCCGCACGTTGGCCGGCCCAAGGCTCAGCCCGACGTGTGGCGGCAACCCACATTGCGTCGCCGTCGTGCTAATGGCGCTAGCGGCCACATGCCTCGAGTTCGATGATGCACCACCTGCCAGGGTTAAATATACCGGTAGAGCACCGGTTCCCGTGAAGTGGTAAACCGGACTGGTTTACCGGTCAAACCGGCCGGTTTACCGCGCTGGTGAATTTATAAGCACAGTTTTGGGGCGGGAACCGGTCGAACCGGATCGGCTCCCACAGGTTTTGCGAACCCTGCCACCTGCAGCCGCGCTCAGAGGGGCCACACATTTGGCGGCTAGCCTCACTCGTGGTTCAGCCCCGACGCAGGCCCAGTAAGGAGCTGCTCCACCAACCCGCCGCCAATGATGATATCTGGAGGGGAGCATCAGCCAGCCCCAGCCCCAACCCGACGCGGCAGTGCCCTATATAGTGGCGTAGATAAGGGGGGCTGGTAGGGCTCATGCCCCCCTGATCAAACACTAATCATATAGTCCTACTTATTGCTAATCTATTTTTAATAGGTAGAAGCACATAAATTAGTGATTAAATGAATTATTATTGGTTGGTAATCTAAATAGATAAATAATAAATAAACAAATATCACATTAAGTAAATTTTCAATTAAAGTTAGTCACTACATGTTGTTTACATCCCCCCTAATATGTGATAACCCGCCTAGAAAAATACCGTACTATCGCTTAAACCAATCCACTTTGGCCATTAAGCGACAGTAAAGTATCATCCTGTCGTTAGTTGTCAGGTTAACGCCTGGTGAAATCACTTACATAGCAACAAAGGATCGACAATTATGCATTAAAACTCACGCGAAGGCGAGTCCAGAGTACAACACAAATTAAATTCAAAATTACCCCTACAGGTTTAATTATTACAAATCATTGTTCATGGCATGATAAGTAAAAGTTCAGAGTTCGAAAACAGCGGAATAATTAAACTAGCAAAATGATAAACATCACAGGAGGTCGTCCGTGCCGGGTGGAATCTCACCAGGCCAAACAACACCTGCAACAACATTTTTTAAAGCAAGGCTGAGTATACTAATACTCAGCAAGACTTAACCGGTCGGGTGATAACTACATCACCAAACTTTAGACATGAGAGGCTTTTTGGTCGGTGGAGTTCTTTTGCTGAAAAGCAACAAAGAGTATGTCCTTACTTTCAATATTTTAGCTCAAATTCTAGTTAATTACCATTTGTTAATTACCATTTCTAAGTGAGCCATCCAATCCAATCAAGAATTGTACAATACAATTAATTCAAGCAGTAATATTCACAATGTTCCATCAATAAGGGATATCATGGCCTGTTGATTAAGTAGTCTCGGATAACGGTGAGAGACTGACAATCGATTGATTTACAACCTTGCAAGGTGGACCTAAACACACGGAAGAATGCATACTCCAAGAAGGTCCAAAAAAACGAAACGGGGTATACACTGACCAGGCGGTTCCCATCGATCTTCAGCTCGGGATCGGAACCCACATTCATTGGTACAAGGCTTACTGGATCGCTCCCACAAGAACGTTCAGACTCACACAGGTACCACACTGTTGCAAGCAGGGGGACACATATGTGCCCTAGGTGTAGTAGGGAAAGGTTCCCTTGCCGCGTCAATCGGGTACTAGGCTTACCGGTACCATTCCCGTCAAGTGTTTAGTATGTTCAAAAGTTTAGGCCCACGAAAGCCACTGGATAGGAGCCCAAATCCCATGCTCTTACCACGTGAGCAATCCATTTATAAAGATCTTATGATTCCAACATAAGAACCTATTCTCACGAGTGACGAACATCACTCGACTTCTACCGAGTCCTATAGCATAGCAGCTATCGACCTAGCATACTAGTACAAGAACATAGGTACCTAGGGATCATGCATCTAGGGTTTCATTCAACTCATGAAACTTAAATGCACAAACATAGCAAAGGTAATTGTAACATTTTAAAAAGACAGGGTTAATGATCCGGGGCTTGCCTTCGCTGGCAAGGTTGACCTTGGGCCCTTCTGGACTTAGCCCAGGTCTTGCTCTATAGCGATGTAGTGCACGTCTCCGTCAGCTCCTCCATCTCCTCCTTCCGGCACAAGCGTACGACTACTGTCGGGAAGATCAACACGAGGATGCAAAGGCAAGATTTAACTGACAGTTTTCATTCAATTAATTACAAAACAACATATGACAACCATGAAGAGTATGGTTGGCCATATTCACCTTGACAAACACACATTTGGTATAATCTTTCTATTAAAGTAATTTCTTGTGGTGTTTTATTGATTATTCCTTTTTAATCGTGACTGTGTACATATTTATGCAAATAATTTAATTTAATTTCACAAATAGCAAGGGGGTGGTGACATTTAGTCTTTAACATGATTTACCACACAAACATGAGGTCATTAGTTGTGGTATTGGTGATGTCGGTGCGGAATGTGGTCCCGACACTAACCAGTAATGAGCGCCAAGGTCTATCCCTCAATGGTCGATGCTAAGCAATTAAAGACACAAGTTTTATCCTGGTTCCGGCCGAGGGCCGTACGTCCAGCAGTGGTGTGCTCGAGGCACTATATTGCTCAGCACCGGGGGTGCCTGTAGTGGGGCGGCTACAAGCAAGGCGGGAGAGGAGGCGTGGCCTCCAAGTCCCTGGTGAAATGGCTGAAGATATTGTGGGAGAATTGGGGAATGTGTGTGTGGCATGTTGTACGCTGTCTATTGCCTTGTCCCATGCGGCGGGGGAGTTCGTCTTCCTTTTATAGGGCAAGGAGAGAGCGAATTACATGTGTGCCGCACTATTCAGCTACATGGGGAGGTGTGGTGCACCGAGCCGTAGAGTAGGCAGCTGCCTTGACGGTCCTTGCCGAGATCTGGCCATCATGGCGTATCTTGTACCCGAACAGTGGTAGCTTTGAGGGTTGGGGCGTGGTGAATGGCCGCGATGTCTCCAGGCGGGCTCGAGGGAGTTGCTGACGCCGATCCGTACGTGATGCAGTGGCGGGCGTGGCGGCGTCCCGTTCCCGCACGCACCACAGCGCCGGAGCAGTTGCCACAGTGCCCGGCGTGGGGTTGTACGCGCGGGGGCGGCCACCACGCCGTTAACAGTGGCAGGGATGGCGCCCCGCCGGCCTAACGCCACGACCTAACCCTGCAAAGTCACAAGAAAGCAAATTAAGGGTGCGGCCGGCCCCCCTTCGAGGGCCTAGCGTGTTAGCCGTACAGGAGTAGGCGGCGCGGCGTCACGGGGCTGGTACCGGCCACGTCGCACAGTCCCCCACAGTGGCGGGGATGGGTTCCCTCCTAGGGAGTTGGTGCGACAGGACCGGGGCGCGAGTCCCAGGCGCATGATGGCCCCGCCCCGCCTTTGTCAGAGCATTAAATGCCCGTACCCGCGTACGGGAATGGGCGTGCGTGTGCGGAGCGCCCTCGAGCGAGGCGGGGCCTGCTCGAGGGCGGCGCAGACCCTCGAGCGAGGCGAAGCCTGCTCGAGGTGAGCGCGCTCCCTCGAATTGGGACGGAACCCACCCGAGGGAGGTGTGTGCCCTCGAGCGAGGCGGAGCCTGCTCGAGGGGATCTTCAGTGGGCCGCCTTGGTGGGCCGTCGGGGCCACTGTGGCGTGGGCCATGCCTGTGTGTGTTTAAGCGAGGCGTGTTTAGCATTGGCTTTTTGCAGGTTTTAAGTGGGGTTTCCCCTGTTGTTAAAGGGGACCCCCTGGGCTGTCCCCGACAGTAGCCCCCGAGCATCTGCGGGTTCGCCGGCCAGGCTCCCGCAGATGCTGGAACCTACTAATAGGACGTCCTTCCCCCCTGGCTTGCGAACGCTTTCCGTGGGGCCGCGTCAGCGGACCCGCAGGTCTAGCCCCTGAAGCCCTGTAGGGGCGTGAGTGCTCCTGCAGGGGTTTACCGCGAGATTTGGTCAGAGGGCGTGGCGATTATTTCAACCGGCGCCGGCAATGTTTCAGCCGGCCATGGTGACGCACGCGCTGCTGGCACTATCCGCCGCTGGTGCAGTCCAGGAGGTGTAGCCGTGCGTCGAGCCCCCGAGCCTGGGCCCGTTCGAGGCGATCGAGCAGAGCTCTACGACTTGTTTTTTAACGCGCCCTCGCCGTCCCTCCGCGGGACGGAGGGTGAGGTTTCCGCAACCCCCATCGGCTGGGCCGCGGATTGCGGATTCCTCGTTGAGCTGTTAGCGGGTGGTTCGAGTGGACGCCCATGCCCCGTTCGATAAGGGTAGGCTGCGCAGTCCTGAGACACGCCCATTAAAGCGCTTGCGTGGGTTTGCTAGGTGGGGCTCGGTCCCGTTCGCTAGGGACCGAGGGCGCGGAAGCTCTCCCTCGGTGGGATCCCCTCGGCTGGGGCCGACCTCGCCGGCTCTCGAACACGACATGTGGGGCACCCTCGAGCCGGCGGGCTCGAGGAACGGCTCAAATGCGCGTGCCCTCGTCGTCCCTGACTGGTGATCTGGGGCGCCTGTTCGAACCCATCGAGGGTCAGGCTTCGAACCTCTGATCAGTAGGGCCGTGCGGGGTGGCGGCTAAGCGCTCCCGTCTTTGCATCTGCAAATCCTCGAGGGTACCTGACCGCGTCAGCCCTCGAGGCGCTGATCAGTAAAATGGTGCGGGGTGGCGGCTAAGCGTTCCCCGTCTTTGCATCTGCGGATCCTCGAGGGGCCCTGACCGCGTCAGCCCTCGAGTCGCTGATCAGTAAAATGGAGCGGGGTGGCGGCTAAGCGCCCCCCGTCTTGGCATCTGCGAATCCTCGAGGGGCCCTGACCGCGTCAGCCCTCGAGGCGCTGATCAGTAAAATGAAGCGGGGTGGCGGCTAAGCGCCCCCCGTCTTGGCATCTGCGAATCCTCGAGGGGCCCTGACCGCATCAGCCCTCGAGGCGCTGATCAGTAAAATGGAGCGGGGTGGCGGCTAAGCGCCCCCCGTCTTGGCATCCGCGAATCCTCGAGGGGCCCTGACCGCGTCAGCCCTCGAGGCGCTGATCAGTAAAATGGAGCGGCAACGGTACATGTGGTGCCTGTTTTGTCTCAAACGAGCTCCGTGGCAACCGTCTCACGCATGCACCCTCCGAGGGTTGAATTTTTCTGAGCCAGTGGTTCGCGCCGCTCGAGGGTCCTCCTTACTTGGTAAGGGACCGGGCCATTTAATGCCTTGCTGCCGCGGCTACGGTTTCGCGCCGTCGGCGCGCCTTTTTAGGCGCCACGGCCGCGCGTGTAGTGGGCAGCGTGGGCAGGCGGACGTGACCGCCGCCGCGGCCCTCCCGGTTCTACGCCGTGATGATGGCCCGCCAGCAGCGGCGTGGCCGCCGTGGTCGTGGTGGGGCCCGCCCGTCAGTGAGAAAAGATTCCCCCTGCAGTTAATGCGCGTGGGACGTGCGCTCCAGAGAGCACGCCCGTGGCTTATAAATCCGAGGAGAGGGGAAAACGGCGGTTTTTACCTTAACGATCGCCATCCTTGCTCGCCGCGCTCCTGCCCCCATCTTGTTCTTGCCGCAACGCCTTTCCGTCTTTAGTGTTCTCCTCCTCTTCGCCGTTCTTCGTTTCCGGCCCCCTTGCCTTTCCTCACGGCACCTCTACCGCCCCTCGTCATCGTCGATCCGTACGCGTGGGAGCGCTCTACGGTGACGCGGCTGGCCCTGGGTGAACTGGTGGCCGCCGGTCAGCTGGCGGCGAATGTGGAGGGCCGGCGGCTGAGTAGATCATGCCGCCGGCCGGGGACCATGTGCCCAACCCGCCGAGCGGCTACGTGGTGAGCTTCACCCGGTTCCACGAGCGCGGCTTCGCGGCGCCGGCGAGTCGCTTCATGCGGGCGCTCTGCCACCACTACGGCGTGGAGCTGCACAACTTTGCGCCGAACGCGATCTCGCAGGCGGCCACATTCGTGGGCGTTTGCGAGGGGTATCTAGGGATCCCGGTGAACTGGGATCTCTGGATTCACCTCTTCCGCGCGGAGCTGTACACGCAGCCGACGTCGGAGCAGAGGACCCGCCGCGCGGTGTGCGCCGGCGACATGTCGCTCGCCTTGCGGGCGCAGTACAAGGACGACTACATCCCTTGTACCATGACGACCAACAACGCCGGCTGGGAGCGGGGGTGGTTCTACCTTCGCAACGCCGAGCCCGGTCTCCCCCCTTACACCGGCCTGGTGCTCCAGGAGAGACCCGACTCCTGGAGCCATGGCGTATCTCCGGCTTCGCATCGGAGGCGGCTGGACTCGGTCCTAGCCGCGTTGAGGAACCTGGCGGCGCGCGGGCTGACCGCGGCGACCGTCCTCGCCTTCCTTCACCACCGGCGGGACGTCCCCCTGATGGAGAGGCCACTCTGCATCTTCGAGATGACGGAGACGGCGAACCCCGTCGCGCTGGCGAGGTCGGGGATGCTTCCGAGCCCCCTCCTGCGGGAGTACGCGGCCACACGGGCGCGGAGCGCCATCGACACCCGGTCCCTGCGCAGCGACCGACCCTTGTGGGATCTCGAGATGCTCCCCACCGGCCCGCTGGTGAGTAGAATTCTTGATTCCGTTCTTGACCTTGCTGACGCTTCAGGTTGCTGACGCGCTTTGGTGTTTTGCTCGCAGATGGTGAGCCTGAGCGCTGCGAAGTCTAATCCGCCCACCCCCGACTCTCGCGCGCTTGGTCGGGCATCGCAGCAACGGGAGCGGGAGCGGGCGGCACGCAGGAAGGAGCGCGCGAGCGACACCGTGAGCGTCGCGAGCGGAGGAACGAAGAGTACCGGCTGCATGAGTAGCAGGGGCTCTCTTCCCCAGGAACCGAGGAGTACTCGTCCTCGGAGGAGGAAGAGGAGGAAGAGGCCGGGGGCAGAGCCTCCCTGATAGGTGGGAGCCTGCACCCCCACCACCGGAGCCAGCTCCGGCGGTAGGAGCAGTATCGCCTGGGGCGGGTGCGGAGGCGCTTGCCGCCGGGGCAATCGACGGCGGGGAGCGGCGCGGGCCGCGGGGGGCGCCGGCGCGCGCCACGGAGGTGCGCGCGACGGGCGCGCCGCGCGCGCGGGCGGGGCCCGTGCGCGCGGTGGAGACGGCCGGAGGCGCGGTGGCGGCCGCGCGCGCCGCGCCGCGTCATCCGCCGGGACCTCAAGGAAGAGGAAGCGCGCCTTCTCCTCTTCGAGGTGAGAGATTTGTTCTCTTACGGGATTGCATTTCTGACAACCAAGAACTTGATCGTTCGTTTGTGTTTGCGCAGGGTGGTGCCGACCGTGCCTCCCCTCGCACCGGCCAAGGTGTTGAGGGCAGACGCATCCGTTCTCACCAGGCGGCGCTCGTCGAGGGCGCCGCGGGCGGGGACGAGCACGGCGGCCACGGCGGGCGAGAGCTCGCGAGGTGCGACCGAGGCCCGGGGCCACGGCCGGCGGATCGCCCGTCGCGCCGCAGCCGGCGGCCGTCGAGGAGCGGTGGGCGCCGGTCGTGGCGGAGGCGCAACCGGCGACGCCGGTCGTGGTGGAGGCACGGCCCCGCGGCGCCGGTCGTGGCGGAGGCGCGGCCGCGGCGCCGACCGAGGTGGAGGCGCGGCCCACGGCGCCGGCCGAGGAGGGCGGGCCGGGCGCCCGTGCTCGCGGAGGCGCGGCCGGAAGCGGTGGCCGCGGAGGCGCGGACGGAGGCGTCGACGGCGGCGACGCGAGGACTCGCACCCGCCGGCGGCTCCCGGGCGGCGGTGGTGGAGATCCCGGACGACGACTCCCCGCCGCCGGGTGGGACCGGTGGGTCGGTTCCCCACGGCGTCCCCCCGAGTCCCGAGAGGGGGCTCTCGTGAGGCGGCGGGAGGGCCACATGGTGGCGGGGGGCCCGGGCGCGGTGCCCGTGCCTCTTCTTCCCGCGCCGGCCGTTCCGCCCCGGCGAGAGGGGCTCGTTGGCGATCCGCCCGCGTTCGCCGACGCCCAGGGGGAGCAGGAGCTATGGGGAGAGCTCCGCAACCACGGCGCCGCGCTTGACCGAGCGTTGAACGAGGCGCTGCGGATCCATGGCGGCCCCGCGTGGCGCGTCTTCCAGGTGGGGTGTCGTCGCCCGTTTTCTTTGCCTTTCTCGTTTTTGCGCGTGGTCCTTGCAGTATGATGCACACAGGTCTCGGCTTGTTGGTGACAGGAGCTCGAGCACCGCGCCCGCGATAAGTACGGCGCCTTCGATCAGGTGAGCGCCGAGCTCCGCCAGCTTCGGGAGAGGTGCGACGCCTTCGACGCGTTCGCCGACGCCCTGAGGACCCCGGACGGTTGGCTGTCGTACCTGTCGGGGACAGCCCTAGGGGTCCCCTTAAACAACTGGGAAATCCTCACTTAAAACCCGCAACAAAACCAAAACACGCTAAGCCTAACCATGCGGTGTGCCTAACCATGCAGGACACGGCCCGCGCCGCAGGGACCCCGACGGCCCACCAAGGCGGCCCTCTTAGAGATCCCCTCGAGCAGGCTCCGCCTCGCTCGAGGACGCACGCCCCCCTCGGGTAGGCTTCGCCCCGTTCGAGGGGTAGCACTTCCCTCGGGCGGACTCCGCCTCGCTCGAGGGCTCGCTCCCCCTCGAGCAGGCTCCGCCTCGCTCGAGGGTACGTCCTCCCTCGGCCGGGGTCCGCCACGCTCGAGGGCGCCCTCACGCGTGCGCCGGCCCCCGTACATGGGCATTTAACGCCCTGACACCAGCGGGACGGCGCCATCATGCGCCGGGGCTCGCGCCCGTGCCGCCGCACCAACTCCCCGGGGGAGGAGCCCATCCCCATCACTGTGGGGAGGGACTGTGCAGCGCGGCCGGTGTCAGTCCCGTGACACCGTGCGCCGCTCGCTCCAAAGACGGCTAACACGCCGAGCCCTCGAAGGGGGGCCGGCTTCACCCTCGATTCACTTTCTTGTGACCCTACAGGGTTAGGTGGAGGCGCTAGGCCGGTGGATCGCCATCCCTGCCACTGTAACGGCGTGGCCGCCGTACCCGCGCGTACAGGCGCACGCCTGGCACTGTAGCAACAACCTCAACACTGTGGAGCGCGTCGGGAAGGGACGCCGTTCTACCTACTCCTGTGCCCCGTACAGGCCAGCGTCAGCACCTCCCTCGAGCCTGTCAGAGGACACCACCGCCATCCGCTGCTCTCCTACCCTCGAACCACCACTGTTCGGGTACAAGATAGGCCACGACGACCAGATCGCTGCGAGGATCGTCCGGACGGCCGCCCACTCTACAGCATAGCACGTCGCACTTCCCCACGTAGCTAGATAGCGCGGCGCGCATGTAACCCGCCTCCCCCTTGATCTATAAAAGGGGGAGCGAATCCCCCAGCCGCAGGGGACAGGAGACGAGAGACAATCAGGAACCCTTCACACACCACGTACCCATTCTCCAATTCTCCCACAACATCTTCAGCCAGGGACTTGGAAGCTACACTTCCTCTCCCGCCTTGCTTGTAGCTGCCCCACTACAGGAACCCCCGGTGCTGAGCAATATAGTGCCGTGAGCACACCCCTGCTGGACGTACGGCCCCCTCGGCCGGAACCAGGATAAACCCCGTGTCTCTTATTGCTTAGCATCGACCATTGAGGGATAGACCTCGGCGCTTTCTACTGGTTAGTGTCGGGACCATATTCCGCACCGACAGTTGGCGCCCACCGTGGGGCAAGCGAGCGCCTAAGGTCATTTCGTCAACTCCCTCCATGGTGATCCGCACTGAGTACCGTGGTACACGCTACTACATGGGTAGCTCGGACCCTCTCCCAGCCGGGTTCGAAATCCGCTTCGGGGACTTGAACTTTCAGGCCACGGGGAACGACTATCTCATGTGCCTCACCAACCGTGAGGAGCTCCGCGCGCGGCGCCAGGCCAGGTCCGCTCCGGCCCTCGCCGCACGCACGACCCCCGCGCAGGCGCCCGCGAGCACGGATGCCGCGAGTCCATCGACGCCACGACGCCGTCGTCACCCGGGACAGCGCTCGCGCCAAGCGCGGTCCGAGCGGCGGCAAGCCGAGCGCGCCGCCACTCAATGTGGCGCGCCCACCGTCACGACCGCCACCACCCCGGCAGGACAGCGCACGGTCTCCGGACCGCGCATCCCCATCGGGCTGCGTGGCGCTACGTCGGCCTACAACGCCAACGTCAACACCACGATGCGCAGGGTTCCACATGGCCGCCACGTCTTCGTCGCCAGGGATCCCGGCGCCTCGGCAGGAGACGAATCGTCCCTGGGCTCTGTCGACGCGTTGCCGCCCGCCAACCGCCACGGGTACGCGGAGTGGGACTTCTCCGGCGTACCAGACCCAGTTTTGTTCCGGCGTTTCCTAGACGCTGCAGACTACTGGTTCGGCTACTCCGATGACTCCAGCACCGGGAGTTACGACCCCGTGCGGGAGTGCTACGCCGTCATCACCAACGACCCGGCCAATGCCGCCGGTGCGGCAGGCGCCGGAGACGGGGAAGTCACGCCCGCCCCCGGGGATCGCCACGCGCCCGGCCGCGGGGCCAAGCGCCCCCGCTCGGGGCCGACGTTGACGCGCGGTTGGCCCAAGCCCACGAGCTCGAGGCCAAGCCGGCGGAGGAATACCGGACGGTGCGGCCGCTCCGCGCCTCAATGGCGGGGGAGGCCTCCGCGCGCGGCGAACGCGCACGGGAGCCGGGCCGACGAGTCCGCGACCGCATCAACACCGTCCCCAACGTCGACAACGCGGACACGCCCCCGCGGGCGAGCCAAAAGCTCATCGCCGCCGCGACGCCGCCGCGGGCCATGCCGGCACCCTCGACCCCCGAGGCTCGAGACCCGCACCGCGAGGTGCAAACTCTCATCGAGCAAGCGGCCGGGTCCGGCGGCCGAGAGCTCGGCCTCACGCATCCGCCAACGGGGGGGATGCGCGGGACGACGAAGCCGCGCCGGGAGGCGAACCCTCGGTGCACGCGAGGGGGACCGGCGGGGCGACCCGCCGACCAAGGACGCACGCCGGCCAAGGAGCGGCTCCTTGACGCACGCAGGGCGCTGGACGGTGACGCCCGCAACGTCATCAACGCCAGGCGCACCAGCAGGGCGGACGCACGAGCTGCGAGGGGCTACCATCCTCGACGGGGTGGACGCTACGACAGCGGCGAGGACCGCTCCCCGACACCGGAGCCCCCAGGCACCCGTGTGTTCAGCCGGGAGATCCGCGCGGCAGCGTTCCCCCAACGCTTCCGCCAACCCTCGACCATCGTCAAGTACAACGGGGAGACGGACCCCCGCGTGTGGCTTAACGACTACCGCTTGGCTTGTCGACCGGGCGGGGCCACCGATGACGAGGTCATCATCCGCAACTTGCCCCCGCATCTCGGCGACGCGGCCCGACATGGCTCGAGCACTTGCCCGCTAGCCGCATCCACAACCGGGATGACCCGGTCCGCACGTTCGTGGGCAATTTCCGTGGGGGCACGTACGTGCGCCCAGAAACTCATGGGATCTGCGCTCCTGCACACAGAAGCCCGGCGAGTCGCTGCGGGACTTCATACGGCGCTTCTCTAAGCGCTGCACTGAGCTCCCCAGCGTGGCGCAGTCCGAAATCGTGCACGCCTTCCTCGAGGGCACCACGTGCCGGGACCTCGTACGGGAGGCCGGGACGCAGCCCCCCCGCGGACTCCAACGAAGCGTTCGACATCGCCACCGGCTCCGCCTCGGAGAGGAGGCCGTGGGGGCGATCTTCGACGGCAAAAAGGGCAAGCGCTCGGAGGACGCGCCCGCGGAGGGCAGCAAGTCCAAGGAGCCGCACCGCAACGACAAGCGGGGCAAGAAGGGGAAGAAGCCGCACCGCGAGGCGCGCGAGCGGGGGGCGCGACGGCGGCAATGCCGAGGCCCTCGCTGTTGACCCGGCTCGACGGGGCCCTCGACCGGCCCCCTCGAGGCCCGGGGTGTTCGACGACATGCTGAAAAAGCCATGTCCCTACCACAAGACCCCGGTGAACCACACCCTTGAGCAGTGCGATATGCTCAAGAAGTTCTACGGCCGTGCCGCCGCGAAGGAGGCAGAGGCCAAGAAAGACGGAGGCGACGGCGACGCAGGCGGCTTCCCCGCCGTTGAAAATGTGTTCCTCATCTTTGGGGGGCCAACCGTCGACATGTCGACCCGCCAGCGCAAGAAGGAGCGGCACGAGGTCCTCGCCGCGGAGAGGGCGCCTCCGTCCTTCCTCAATTGGTCGGAGGACGCCATCACCTTCAGCCGGGAGGACCACCCGAACCGCGTCCCCAACCCGGGCCAGTACCCACTGGTGGTCGACCCCATCATCGGGAACGCCCGGTTCTCGAAGGTCCTCATGGACGGAGGCAGCAGCCTCAACATCCTCTACGCGCATACGTTGCGCCTGATGGGGATCGGGTTGGACCAGCTGCGGCCCAGCACGAAGCCATTCCATGGCATTGCGCCGGGCAAGCAGGTCCAGCCCCTCGGGCATTGACCGCCGGTTTGGTTTGGCACCCCGAAGAACTTCCGCAAGGAGACCCTCACCTTCGAAGTGGTGGGGTTCAATGGGGCCTACCACGCAATACTTGGGCGACCCTGTTACGCCAAATTCATGGCGGTCCCCAATTACACCTACCTGAAGATGAAGATGCCGGGACCAAACGGCGTCATCACCGTCGGCTCGTCCATCGAGCACGCGTTCGACTGCGACGTCGAGTGCGTAGAACACGCAGAGGCACTGGCGCTGGATGAAGCGCTGGTGAACACGTTGGAGAAGATGGTCAACGACGACCTCGACCCCGCCGCCAAGCACGCTGGCACCTTCGAGGCCGCGGAGGAGACCAAGGGGGTCCCCCTCGACCCTTCAGCCCCCGAGGGAAAGGCGTTGAGGGTCAGCTCCACCCTCGACCCCAAATAGGAAGTGGTGCTCGTCGACTTCCTCCGCGCCAACGTCGACATCTTCGCGTGGAGCCCCTCGGATATGCCAGGCATCCCGAGGGAAGTCGCCGAGCACTCCCTTGACATCCTGCCAAACGCCCGCGCCGTGCGGCCAGCGGGCTGCGCCGCTTCGACGAGGAGCGGCGACGGGCAATCGGAGCAGAGCTGCGGAAGCTTCTCGAGGCCGGATTCATCAAGGAGGTGTTCCACCCAACGTGGCTAGCAAACCCCGTGCTTGTAAAGAAAAAGAATGGGAAGTGGCGGATGTGTGTAGACTACACTAGTCTTAATAAAGCATGTCCTAAAGTTCCTTTTCCTTTGCCACGCATTGATCAGATCGTTGATTCAACGGCTGGGTGCGAATTGCTTTGCTTCCTTGATGCTTACTCCGGATACCACCAAATAAAGATGAAGGAGTCCGACCAGCTCGCGACTTCGTTCATCACACCGTTCGGGACGTTCTGCTACGTCACGATGCCATTTGGCCTCAGAAACGCGGGTGCGACATACCAGCGTTGCATGCAGCACGTTTTTGGGGATCACATCGGGCGAACGGTCGAAGCATACGTGGACGACATCGTCGTGAAGACCAGGAAGGCGGACGACCTGGTTGGCGACCTCGCCGTCGCGTTCGGCTGCCTACGGGCCAATGGGGTCAAGTTAAACCCCGAAAAATGTGTCTTTGGAGTGCCGTGAGGCATGCTCCTGGGGTACATTGTCTCCCAGCGGGGAATCGAGGCCAACCCTGAAAAGGTTGCGGCCCTCGAACGAATGGGTCCGATCCGGGACCTCAAAGGGGTGCAGAAAGTGTTGGGGTGCCTCGCCGCCTTGAGCCGCTTCATCTCGCGGCTCTGTGAGAAGGGCCTCGCCCTCTATCGCCTCCTCAAGAAGCACGAGCGCTTCTCCCGGACCACCGAGGCCCGGGATGCGCTCGACAAACCGAAGGCGTCCCTAACGCACGCCCCGATCCTCACGCCTCCGCAAGACGGCGAACCCCCGCAGGCTCTACGTAGCCGCAACCACCCGGGTGGTCGGCGCCGTGATTGTCGTGGAGCGCATGGAGGAAGGGCACGCCTTGCCTCGTACGGCCGACCGGTCTACTACATCGGCGAGGTCCTCGTCGGACACGAAGACGCGCTACCCCCAGGTCCAGAAGTTGCTGTACGCGGTAGTTCTTGCGCGGCGCAAACTCCGCCACTACTTCGAGGCCCATCCCATCACGGTGGTTTCCTCCTTCCCACTAGGGGAGATCATCCGCAACCCCGACGCCGCGGGCAGGATCGCCAAGTGGTCCGTAGAGCTAATGGGCGAGACGCTCGCCTACGCCCCGCGCAAGGCTGTCAAATCCCAAATCTTGGCGGATTTCGTCGCCGAGTGGACGGACACCCAGCTACCGCCGCCGCGGCATCCAAGCGGAGGCCGGACTCGTTCTTCGACGGCTCAGTGATGAAAACAGGAGCGGACGCGGGCCTGCTCTTCTTGTCACCCCTCGGGGAACACATGCGGTACGCGGTGCGCCTCCACTTCCCCGCATCTAACAATATGGTTGAATACGAGGCCCTCCTCTGCGGCCTCAAAATCGCCATTGAGTTAGGCGTCAAGCGCCTCGACGTGCGGGGGGACTCGCAGCTCGTGATCGATCAGGTCATGAAGAACGCGAGCTGCCACGACGACAAGATGGAGGCCTACTGCAAAGCCGTGCGAGCCCTCGAAGACAAGTTCTACGGCATCGAGCTCAACCACGTGCCCCGCCGGTACAACGAGGAGGCGGACGAGCTCGCCAAAATCGCGTCCGGGCGGATCACCGTCCCCCCGAACGTTTTCGCACGCGACATCGCTCAACCCTCGGTCATCTTCGAGCCCTACCCCTCGAGCCACAACGAACCCTCGGGGGCTCCCTCGAATCCAGCGGGTGCGGAACCCATGGACGAGGACCCCTCGAACGAGGCGTACGTGCTCTCGCTCCTCGAGGGGTACGGCTCCCACGAGGCCGACGTAATGGACATCGAGCCAGCTCCTGCCCAAGAGGACTGGCGTAAAAAATACATCGCCTGGATCGCTCGAGGGGAACTCCCCGCGGATGTTGACGGTGTATTTTGGTGCACCTAGCATGTTCATTACACTTTGGTTTGGATTTGATTATTGAACTAACCCGCCACTAGGCACACTAATCATATAACAAGTTCATCTTTGTGCATGCATTTGGAAGTGTTGTGTTTATGTAGGAAAACATGGACATAAAGGACGGATTCACAATAAGTTCAAAGGAGCATTCATGGAGTCTTGTTTGTGTTCTTGAGTTCGCTGAAATTACTTCCAATGGTGGTGAGGACCGAAGTGTTACGAGGAACACCCCCGGGATTGAAGCGTAAAAGATCAAACTACATGCAAAGAGAGCCTCCATCTTGATCGCGAGGATAACGGCGTCAAAATCATCCAAGTGGAGGGGGCGAAGTAGATAAGTGCACGAGGACCCACGGAGCAAAAAGGGCGACCGAACCGGGCCGAAAGCGGGCTCCGGGCCGGCCGGCCCCGGTCGGATCGGCCCGGCCCACTTCGGGCACCGGTTCGGTCCCGTCTTCCTTGCCCTCGAAGGATCTTCGACCCTAAAACCCCCGACGCGCCGCCAACGGACGAGAGAGGAGTTTATTCGCACCGAGAAGGCCATCTACAAGCTAGAGAGAGAGGAGGAGGATCTCGGGGCCGGAGATCAACCACCTCGAAGGAAGCACCCTCTCGTGGAGGAGAAGGAAGACACCGGCGGAAGGGAAACCATGATCAACGGTGCCATGATCGGCACCTTGATGGGGTAATCTTCTCATTCGTCCATGGGTTGTAATCGATCGTGAGATGTAATCGCACTTTGTCGAATTATCTCGTCTATCATCTTGTGTTGAATATACTTTAATGCTTAAAGGTTAGCTACCGTGCCGTAAAGGGAGTATAGGCCTCAATGCTTCCTTGGATCCATTCAATACGCCGTGGCCATCAAAGGTCTAGTCATGATTACCTTCGCGTAGTGACGGTACGAGAGGAGGGAAAGGGGCGAAACCGTGGTCACAACCCCGATAGATTAGATTGGTTTTTCATGTCTTTAAGCGATTGCATGCTCTAGTATCGTAGACCCGTGGGCGAGTGTCTTCTCTCTTGATCGTTTATCATTCTCTCTAGTGAAGTTTAGTGTTTTTCTAGTATAATAGTAGTTAGGGTTTTAGTAGCTAGTGTGTCGTTGTTGATCGAACGCTTGTAATCCCCTTGCTCCGCGGATTGACAAGAACCTTGGGAATCCCGTGGTGAAGAAGGTGTGGGGTCCGTACGCTTGCGGATCGTAGAGGGATACGTCTTTTATCCGTCAACAAGCCCCTTTTTCTGGCGCCGTTGCCGGGGAGCAAGTTAGTTTACATCGTTTGATTTGCATCTAACTTAGTTTTATATTTTAGTTTATCTTTTATTTGCTTTATCTAACATATATTATCAGAAAAACACTTGTTTCTTTTTTGTTTTTGTTTTTATCTTATTGTCTAGATGGAGTTCGTTAATCAACCCGTGGAAGAACCGGAGAAATCATTAAGGGATTACGCTAGCCCTCGATGTGAAGACATAAAGGTACAAGAGTCGGATTCGAAGCTCGAAGCGACCAAGTATGAAATTAAATCCAAGATCATGAAGATGGTGGCGGAAAACCCATTTGAAGGGATGGTTGAGGAGAACCCATATAGACACATAAGGGATTTCACGACAATATGCAACACGGTGCGTCAAGAAGGAGTTCCCGATGAATGGTTCAAATGGAATCTCTTTCCCTACTCACTTGCCGGCAAAGCAAAGACATGGTATTCGGTTGCGTCCTTTGAAGTTGAAGGCAATTGGAACAAGTTGACAAAGAAGTTTTGCGAGAAGTTCTTTCCAATGAGCAAGGTTCAACATCTAAGGAGGCAAGTGATCAATTTTATGCAAGGAGAAGAGGAAGGGATAGACCAAGCCCGGGATAGGTTTAATGAATTAATCGAACAAGGACCAAAACTCGGCTTCACCGGTGACGTACTCTTGCATACATTTTTCTTTTCCCTAACCCCTAGTTGCATGCGACACGTCGAAATGTGTGCAGGTGGGGATCTCATGGAGAAAACACTCACGGAAGCCGCCCAACTTCTACAAAAAGTTAGTAAAGCGGCTGCCATGCGAAGAGATTGGGAAACAAGACTTGCGGAAGAGCCGGAATTCAATTCAAGGAAGAAGAAGCTTGCTGATTTTTCTAAAGAGGCAACCCCGGAAGTCACAAAAGAGGAGCCGATCATGGAAAAGCTTGAACAAGAACACATCAAGTCAAGAACTACACCAAACGTCGACTTCGTCGCACCAAATGAGACGAACAAGAGAAGCATGTCAAGCGCGAAGCCACTAAGGGAGTTCGAACCAATGGATTGGGTTCCTATTGATTACGGAGAAGTATTCGACAAGAGAAGACCGTTCCCTAATCAAAAGGGAATGGCAAGAGCATTGGAAGTCGATTTCCCACCGGAGAGGAAAGCTGAAAATTCATACGACCTCGAAACCACCGGTGAGATTTTTGAAAAGCTCTTTGGAGATGACGTGGTGGATCCGGAACATATTGCCGAGGTGAAGAGGATCATGGGGATCAAGCCCGAAGCATCACCATACGCTCGCCTTGCTGAAATTTATTCGATCGGATCCGAAGAAGAAGAGAAGATGACGCCGCACTTGAGTTGCGAGATCAACGGAGTTCAATGCAAAGCTTTATGCGACATCGGAGCCCAAGTAAGTGTTCTATCTTCTAAAATTTACGATAAAGTTCAATACCACAACCTAGACTTAGCTCCAACATCAACGAAATTAATTATGGGAGATGGTAGAACTATCAAACCTCTAGGTATTGCTTGCAACATGAAAGTAAAAATCTCTAGAAACTATATACCAACCGATTTCTTTGTTATTGATGCTTACCATGGTAATTCTGATCATATAATCTTAGGTAGGCCTTTTCTTAAGTTGGTTGATGCCGTGTTAGATGCCGGAGAAGGCAAAGTAACAATGAACCTTAATGGAACAAAGTACACATATAACTTTCTTCGTGCTTCTAAACACCTTACTCCTTTTCCTCCCGAAGATGAAGAAATATAAGAGATACATAGTCTTTGTTTTGTTGAAACCCTTAGAGACCCGCTGCAAAGAGCGATGGAAAATCAAATTAGTAATCAACAAGATGAAGAACTAGAGGAAGCGACAAAAGGCTTAGAGCCGCATGATGGTAGTGTGGAGGAAGAGAAATTCGAAGACATAGGAGAAATCAAACCCGAGGAGCCTCAAGTGCCCGAAGTAGACCTCAAACCTTTGCCCAAGGGATTAAAATATGAATTTTTGGGCCCAGACAAAACCTATCTAGTCATTGTGAGCGACGAGTTGAGCCCCGAAGAAAATGAAGTGTTGCTGATTTTATTAAAAAAACATAGGAAGGTGATTGGATATTCAATTAATGATCTCAAAGGTATTAGCCCAGCCTTTTGCACTCATCGTATACCAATGGAAGACCAATGTAAGCCTGTAGTGGACCATCAAAGGAGGCTAACCCATGCCATGCGAGAGGTAGTAAAGAAAGAGGTTATCAAGTTACTTGATGCCGGAATCATCTACCCGGTTCCACATAGCGAATGGGTGAGCCCGGTACATTGTGTACCGAAGAAAGGAGGTTTGACCGTGGTGAAGAATGAGAAGAACGAATTGATACCGCAAAGAACCGTGACCGGGTGGCGGATGTGTATCGATTACCGTAAGCTTAACAAAGCGACGAAGAAAGATCACTTCCCCTTGCCGTTCATAGACGAGATGCTCGAGAGGTTAGCAAACCACGCTTATTTTTGCTTTCTCGATGGATACTCGGGGTTCATGCAAATTCCTATTCACTCGGAAGATCAACATAAGACAACGTTTACGTGTCCTTACGGAACGTTTGCATATAGGAGGATGCCCTTCGGCCTATGCAACGCTCCGGCCTCTTTTCAACGTTGCATGATGGCCGTGTTTTCGGAATTCATCGAAGAGATTGTTGAAGTGTTTATGGATGATTTTTCCGTTTACGGGAAGACGTTCATGGATTGCTTAGCAAACTTAGGAAAGGTCCTTACAAGGTGTGCGGAGGTAGATTTGGTTTTAAATTGGGAAAAGTGCCACTTCATGGTTAAGCAAGGCATAGTGCTCGGACATGTTATATCCGAGAGAGGAATTGAAGTGGACAAGGCTAAGGTAGAGACGGTTGAGCAACTCCCACCTCCTACGGATGTTAAGTCCTTAAGGAGCTTTCTAGGCCATGCCGGATTCTATAGAAGATTTATAAAGGACTTCTCGAAGATCACTAAGCCTTTAACACACCTTCTTCAAAAAGATGTGGCTTTCGACTTTGATGAGAAGTGTCTAGCGGCATTCGGACCTTGAAAAATGCGTTGGTGAGTGCTCCCATCATCCAACCTCCGGATTGGAGCCAACCTTTCGAGATCATGTGTGACGCAAGTGACTACGCCGTAGGCGCGGTCTTGGGACAAAGAAAGGAAGGCCGAGTTCACGCCGTTTACTACGCTAGCAAAACTCTTAGTGGGGCACAATTAAATTACGCCACTACGGAAAAAGAGTTGCTAGCGGTGGTATTCGCTTTCGAAAAATTTAGATCTTACATCGTGAACTCGAAAGTCATTGTTTACACCGATCACGCAGCTATCAAGTATCTCTTGGCTAAGAAGGAAGCTAAACCACGTTTGATTCGTTGGATCCTTCTTCTTCAAGAGTTTGATGTTGAAATTCGTGATAAAAAGGGGGGGGTGGAGAATGTTGTGGCCGATCATTTGTCTAGGATGAATCGTGGGCAAGATGATAAAGAGCCCATAGAAGATAAGATGAGAGATGACCACCTCTATAGAGTGCTTGATAAAGATACTTGGATGATCGACATCATTCGAGCAATTCGAAAGATGCCCCTCGATCATCTAGACAAAAACACTCAAAGGAAGATAATTTCGAAAGTAAGAAATATTTTTGGGATGCACCATACCTCTTCAAGCTTGGCAATGATGGAGTGATGAGAAGATGTGTGCCAAGAGAAGAGAGGCTTGAGATTCTAAGGAAGTGCCACTCGGCGAGTACGGTGGGCACTATAGCCATTTTCGAACCGAAGTCAAAGTATGGTCGAGCGGATTCTATTGGCCGGAGATGCATGAAGATACTAAAAGATATGTTGCGTCATGCCCCGAATGCCAAAGAACCGGAAACATCTCTCAAAGGAATTCTATGCCTTTGAAATACAACTTGCAAGTCGACATATTCGATGTATGGGGTATAGACTTCATGGGGCCTTTTAACAACTCATTTGGATTCGAGTATATACTTGTTATGGTCGATTATGTATCCAAGTGGGTAGAGGCTATACCATGTCGTAAAGCTTCCACGGAGGAGTCCATCACTATGATCAAGAACGTGATTTTTCCCCGTTTCGGTACGCCGAGAATCTTGATAAGTGATGGAGGAACTCATTTCACCGGGAAGAACTTCAAAAAGTGCTTGTCCAAGTTGGGAATCGAGCATAGGGTCTCCACGGCCTATCACCCACAAACCAACGGACAAGCGGAGACGTCAAATAGGCAATTAAAAAGCATACTTAACAAGACCATAGAGAAGGGAGGCAAGGATTGGTCAAAGAAATTAGACGGAGCTTTATGGGCTTATCGAACGGCGTTTAAAACACCGATAGGTATGACCCCCTATCAATTCGTCTATGGAAAAGCCTGCCACCTTCCGGTTGAGTTAGAACATAAAGCCTATTGGGCGATTAAAGAGATGAACCTTGATCTCGATGCCGCGGTGGTGAAACGGAGAATTCAAATAAGCGAGCTAGAGGAGTTGAGGTTGAAAGCTTATGAAAACGCAAGCATATACAAGGAGAGAATCAAAAGGTGGTATGATAAAAGATTGAAGAAAAAAGAATTTAAAGAAGGAGATAAGGTCCTCCTCTACAATTCGAGGTTTAAAACCTTCGGAAAGGGGAAATTGCAAAGCAAGTGGGACGGACCTTATGTTGTGCATTCGGTGTTCTCCAACGGAGCGGTAACCATTATGGATATAAACGGCGATCAATTTGTGGTGAATGGACAGCGGCTTAAGGTTTACTACGAACCCGATGTCGTGCCCGTTCATCATGTTGACGTCTTTACTATGGAGGAAGAGCCCGAACGTCCCGCCTAGGACGAAAAACAAGGCACCAACTTCTGTAAATAATTTTTCTTTTAGCTTTCTGGAGTTTTTCGCAAAGATTAACTGGGCCAACTTTTTCCCACGGGCTGAGGACGAAAAAAATAGGGCGGTGTGCAAAAAACCGGACCGGCCCGGCCCCCGAGGCGGGGGTGGGCCGGCCGGCCCGGCCGGATCGGCCCAAGGGGGGCCGGACGCCCGACGTCCCCGAATTTCACCCGAATTGCCCCTTTTTGACTTCCTTGTTTGGTCGAAAATTTTAAGGGAAGTGTAAAAAAGGAAAATAAGGTTCCCGGGGCTTTTCTCTCGGGATTATATATTTGGCCGAATTGGGAGCTCGAGAATCAATCCTTTCAAGCAATGTGTTGCACCCTTGTAGCAGCCCATTGAGCCTCCAAAAAAGCTTAGAGTTGAAGGTAGAAGCCAAGAAGCCATCGATGGAGGAGGCGATGCGATGCGAGGTCAAGCTACCCGTCAAGAGGACCGCACGTATCCGTTGCGGAGGACGTGTCCCGACCGGAGCTCTTGCATCTCGCAACCCCGTCAAAGGAGAGAAGGTCCCTACACCCGTTCGAAGGTCGGCACGTCTCCAAGGCATCAAGCGCAAGGATTACAAGGAGGTGTCGCCAGAGCCTAAGGATTATGGGGATAGCGACTACTCCGACGATCGTAGCCCGAGCTCGTGGGCGGCTGCCGGTAGAGATGATGATTGGGGTGAGCAACCCTATGAAAGGACTCCCGAAGGCCCTAACGGCGACGGCAACGGCGGTGGCGAAGGCGACAACAATGGAGGTGGCGACGACGGTGGTGACAACGGTGGAGATTATGGCAACGACGACCCCTTCGGATTGCATCCGGTGTGCTGTCGAGTTTGCCGTCAATCCATCGCAGCTCTCTACGCGTCGGCCGACGAATGTCTTCAAACCATGGAAGCGATGAAGCAAAGATATGGAGGACTTGGAGCGCGTAGTTGAAGATGACTACAAGTTCCTTAACCGTAACGTGCGCAAACTTTTCGGTATGGTTGGAAACATGAGAGGCAAGTGGTGCAAAGCTTGCTCGAAGTACCATTAGATCTAGTTTTCCCCTTTGGTTTTTGTAAGATACGACGAGGACGTCGTATGTTTTAAGTGTGGGGGAGAGCTAGCTCGATAGCCTTAGCTTTTGAACTTCAAGTTTAGGTTCGGTTTAATCTTCGTGTGAGAGTCTTAGCGTTTTAATGAGTCTTTAGTTTTCGAGTCTGTTTTTAAAATTTTTGAGTCAAGAAAACCAAATAAAAAGAGTCTTTATATATATCTTTGTGTTTTTTTGTATTGTTTATCTTTATTTGCTTGTTTGTTTAATCTTCGATTCTTGATATATGAACACAAGTATGTGGTTTGAAAATCGTTTACCGTGGTGCTTAGTGGAATCGCTACTACTTAAAGTACCCATACCGCACTTCGATCTTGAGCTTCACATGCTAGTTGTGCTATGTTCGATGCTAAAATTGGAGGATTTCAGTTCTGAAAATTATATTAAAACCCTTGTAATAAAGGTTAGCAAAATCTCTTTTTCCAAGTTGAGAGTATAAAAAAAATTCCTATCCAAAGCCAAGTTTGTTTTTTTCGCTCCACCATAAGTGTGATTAGCACGATGAGTTAGGCTAGGACCCTTCTCTCTTGGTGAGTTTTAATTTCAAGCAATGATCATGTCCTTGTGCTTATCTTTTGTTGCTAGCCTCGTCATATATTCGAGTTCATGACTTTCGCAACGAAAGTCATGCATATCACCGAATTCCATACCCAACCTTATACATCTCTTTTGAACATCGTATTCCTTGAACACAACCTATTTTCAAAGTTTCGTCTCGTCTCTAGCATGATTTATTTAAAAATTTCAGATTGTGTGCATGCGAGAAAAGGGAGAATTGAAAGCTTTGAAAAGATGTCAAGAGAGAGAAAAATAAAGAGAAAAAGTATGTGTATGGAAAAGAAAGAAAAAAAAAGAGAAAAAAAAATCATATGTGAATGAAGGAAGAAAAAGAAAAGAGAAAGATGAGTTAGCAATGAAGATATGAGAGGGATGGATCAAGTGAAAGAAAAGAAAAAAAAAATAATAAAGTGTAAGGAAGGATGTCACGTTGATTGTGAGACAAACCTTTTACTCTATTTCCAACCATGTGCAATCCGACAACGAGGACATCATTGGTGCCTTGTGGTCACAATTTTCTTTTGCCCTTGCACATGTCCACCATTCTAAATCTTCTCATCCTTGATATCCCTACAAATGGTTAATTCCCATGATCATTGGCTTTGAAAGGTAGACGACCATTAGAGGAAGTTCTTAGTTTGACAATACTTGTGTTGATTGCGCTAGCCCTACCTATAGCTCCACTTTTACATGATATATGAGAGATTAATGGGAGGTGAGAGTTTTATAAAATTTGGTTAGGATAGACACTTCATATGAGTGACTTGAGAGAGCTTGGAGAAAGGTTTTTGTCTAACACTTGTTGCAGGAATTTTTGTTTTGAAAACCATAAAAACCCTCCGATGGAAGCAAAGAAGTAAGTATGGCTGAAATTGAAAGCTTCGAGTGAAGAGTTTGAGTTGTGGGGTAAATCTTGACGTGGTAAAAATTCTAAACGCCCATGTTTATGTTTGATTATCATTACTTTGTGTTTATGTATTAAAGATGAAGGGATTGACTAACTTGTAAAGAAGGATAAGTGATACACGATTACACACCTTGGACGAAGTTCTTTTACGAGTACTTGCTCGAGGACGAGCAAGAGCTAAGTGTGGGGGAGATGTTGACGGTGTATTTTGGTGCACCTAGCATGTTCATTACACTTTGGTTTGGATTTGATTATTGAACTAACCCGCCACTAGGCACACTAATCATATAACAAGTTCATCTTTGTGCATGCATTTGGAAGTGTTGTGTTTATGTAGGAAAACATGGACATAAAGGACGGATTCACAATAAGTTCAAAGGAGCATTCATGGAGTCTTGTTCGTGTTCTTGAGTTCGCTGAAATTACTTCCAATGGTGGTGAGGACCGAAGTGTTACGAGGAACACCCCGGGGATTGAAGCGTAAAAGATCAAACTACATGCAAAGAGAGCCTCCATCTTGATCGCGAGGATAACAGCGTCAAAATCATCCAAGTGGAGGGGGCGAAGTAGATAAGTGCACGAGGACCCACGGAGCAAAAAGGGCGACCGAACCGGCCGAAACCGGGCACCGGGCCGACCGGCCCGGTCGGATCGGCCCGGCCCACTTCGGCACCGGTTTGGTCCCGTCTTCCTTGCCCTCGAAGGATCTTTGACCCTAAAACCCCCGACGCGCCGCCAACAGAGGGGGAGGAGTTTATTCGCACCAGAAGGCCATCTAAAAGCTAGAGAGAGAGGAGGAGGATCTCGGGCTGGAGATCAACCACCTCGAAGGAAGCACCCTCTCGTGGAGAAGAAGGAAGACACCGGTGGAAGGGAAACCATGATCAACGGTGCTATGATCAGCACCTTGATGGGGTAATCTTCTCATTCGTCCATGGGTTGTAATCGATCGTGAGATGTAATCGCACTTTGTCGGATTATCCGTCTATCATCTTGTGTTGAATATACTTTAATGCTTAAAGGTTAGCTACCGTGCCGTAAAGGGAGTATAGGCCTCAATGCTTCCTTGGATCCATTCAATACGCCGTGGCCATCAAAGGTCTAGTCATGATTACCTTCTCGTAGTGACAGACGAGAGGAGGGAAAGGGCGAAACCGTGGTCACAACCCCGATAGATTAGATTGGTTTTTCATGTCTTTAAGCGATTGCATGCTCTAGTATCGTAGACCCGTGGGCGAGTGTCTTCTCTCTTGATCGTTTATCATTCTCTCTAGTGAAGTTTAGTGTTTTTCTAGTATAATAGTAGTTAGGGTTTTAGTAGCTAGTGTGTCGTTGTTGATCGAACGCTTGTAATCCCCTTGCTCCGCGGATTGACAAGAACCTTGGGAATCCCGTGGTGAAGAAGGTGTGGGGTCCGTACGCTTGCGGATCGTAGAGGGATACGTCTTTTATCCGTCAACGGCGGACGGGCCGCGGCCAGGCGCATCGCCAGGATGGCCAAATCTTTTGCCCTCGTCGACGGCGAGCTGTACAAGCGCGCCGCCTCCGGCATCCTACAGCGGTGCGTACCCATTCCCGAGGGGCGCGAGCTCCTACGGGACATCCATGCGGGGATCTGTGGCCACCACGCCGCGCCTCGCACCCTCGTCGGCAACGCGTTCCGCCAGGGCTTCTACTGGCCCACTGCGGTTGCGGACGCCGGCCGAAATCGTGCGCACCTGCGAAGGGTGCCAGTTCTACGCCCGCAAGTCCAACTTGCCCGCCCATGCCCTGCAAACCATCCCCGTGACATGGCCATTCGCCGTGTGGGGGCTGGACATCGTCGGGCCCCTGCGGAAGGCGCCCGGGGGCTTCACCCACTTGTTGGTCGCGATCGACAAGTTCTCCAAGTGGGTAGAGGTGCGCCCCATCACGAACCTAAGGGCAGAGCAGGCGGTAACATTCTTCACTGACATCGTCTACCGCTTTGGAGTGCCAAACTCCATCATCACCGACAATGGGTCCCAGTTCACGGGCAAGAAGTTCTTGGAGTTCTGTGACAAATTCCACATCCGAGTGGATTGGGCAGCTGTGGCACACCCACAAACCAACGGCCAAGTAGAGCGTGCCAACGGCATGATCTTACAAGGCCTAAAGCCTAGAATTTTCGACCAGCTGAACAAATCTGGACGGAAATGGCTCCAAGAGTTACCAGCGGTTGTGTGGAGCCTAAGGACCACCCCGAGCAGAGCCACTGGGTTCACCCCGTTTTTCTTAGTCCACGGCGCGGAGGCCGTCCTCCCCACGGACTTAGAATACGGATCGCCCAAGGTTCGAGGCTACGACGAAGAGGCCAACCAGCGAGCCCGCGAGGACTCGCTGGATCAGCTGGACGAGGCACGCCTCGTGGCCCTGATGCATTCCGCGAGGTACCAGCAGTCCCTCAGGCGCTACCAAGCACGCAAGATACGCCGGCGGGATTTCAGCGAAGGGGATCTGGTCCTAAGGCTACGTCAAGACAACCGAGGGCGCCACAAGCCGTCACCCCCATGGGAGGGACCCTATGTCGTGGTGAAGGTACTCAAGCCCGCACGTACAAGCTGGCCAACGAGGACGGTGAAGAGCTCACCAACGCTTGGAACATCCAACAGCTACGTCGTTTCTACCCCTAGCTAGGATTCCCAAGCACTTTTTCTGTTGTAAAAATCACACGGCCAACGCCCCAGTTGGTTGCAACTATGTAAAAGCTTCAAGTTTAATAAAAAAGGGCAACTCGGCTTTCCCCTGAAACCCAAGTTACCCTCGGGGGCTACTGCGGGGGGCACCCCCCCCAAAATGGTCCCATTTTTCGCGCAAAAACGAAATAACTCACACGCGCTAAGTTTGTTTTCTACTTCAACCTCGAGCAACGATTCGAACAGGGCGCAGGCGGCCTAGCGGAAGGAGCGTGCGAGCCAGAGATAGCCTACGCCGCGTGGATATGGCCCTTCTCTCTCGCCTCTAACCCGGCGGGCCCCCGCGAAAATCGAACTCCCCTAACTAGAATCTACTCAGGAAGAAGGAGAAACAAAAAGCGTGATAGACAAATGACTTCATTACAGCAAAAGTTTATGTCCAAGAACAACTTGTTTATTTACAAAAGGCCACGAGGCCAGAGTACTGATACACATCAAAATGGGCCAAGTGCCCAACTGCTTTCAGGCGGGAGGAGCGGCAGCGTCAGCGGCGTCCGGGAAGAGGAACTCCTCGAAGGCTTCGGCGAGCGACCCGGCGGCATCAGCAGCGAGCGCATCCACACGCTCCATCGCCACCTCGTCCTCGACACCCTCGGGGACGACGTAGCCCTCCGCCAGCGCCTCGAAGTTGACCTCGTAGTGGGACCGCACCACTCCGAGGGCCTTCTGGACGCCCAGATGCAGCGCCCGGCGCATCCGCTCGGTGACGTGACCGCCAAGGGCACGCAGCGGCCGGCCGCCGAGCTCGCCGCCTGTGCTTCGCCCTCCTCCACGGCGCGGCAGGTCTCGAGGGCCGCGCCACGCAGCCTCCCCCGGCTCCCGGCCGGAGGAGTTGTAGGAAGCCTGCAGCGCCTCAGCCCGCTCAGCCGCATGCCCTAGGGCGGTGCGCAAGCCTGGAAACGCCAAGGCAAGAAAGAAATCAGAAAGGGGAAACGCGAGCCCTCCAACAGAAAAACCAACAAGGCAAGAGTCAAACAGCGGCTCACCTTCAACTTGCTTCCTCTCCGTCTCGAAGTCGCTGCGCACGGCCTCGACCGTCAGCTCGAGGCGCTTGACGGTCTCACCTTGCTCCCGGAGGGAGCGCCTCCCCGATTGGCGTTGGTAATGCTGAGCATAATCACCTCGCCCTCGGCCTTGGAGAGCTTGTCGTCCCGCTCCGCCAAAGACTTCTGCGCCGCCTCGCAAGCGACGCGCTCCTCGCTCCAGCGCCGTCCGGCGTCGACGAGGGCGGCCTGCTCCTGCTGGAGCCGCCCCTCAGCCCCTTGGCGGGCGGTGCGCTCTTGCGGGAGCCGCTCCTCAGCCGGCGACGAGGGCCGCGGCCTTGACGTCGAGGGCATCCTTCAAATCGTCGGCCTCCTTGGCCCGCTGCTCCAGCCCGCGCGCCCGCTCCTCGGCCCGGCGGCGGCGCGCTTGCGCCCCCTCGAGCGACGTGCGGAGCTCCCGGTGCTCGCCGCGGACGTTGGCCACCTTCGCCTCCCGCTGGCGGCGCGTCCGCGTCTTCTCCAAGTCCGAGCGCGCGCCGCACGAGCCTCATCACGATCGATGAGGGCCATGCGGACCCGCTCGAGGCTCGAGCGGCGCGCCGGGTCCCGCCTCGAGCTCTCGGGGAGCTCGTCGCGCCACGCCATGGCCCGTACGCCGCCCACCGTCCGGCGTCCTGAGGGCGTCAGCAAGCGCGTCGAAAGCGCTGCACCGCTCCCGGAGCTGGTGGACCTCGGCGTTCACCCGGTCGAAGGCGTCGTACTTGTCGTGGGCGCGGCGCTCGAGCTCCTGGCACCCACAAATCAAAACCCGTGAGCGCTACGACACGGAGACAGCACGCAAAAGCGAGAGATGGAAGAAAAAACAAGCAACCACGACCTACCTGGAAGACGCGCCATGCAGGGCCGCCATGGACTCCGGCGCTTCGTTCGCGCTCGCCGCGCGGTTGAGTGTGGCGCCGTGGCTCCGGAGCTCGCCCCAGAGCTCCTGCTCCCCCCGGCGTCAGCAAACGCATGGGGATCGTCGATGGCCCCCTCCACCTGGGCGGGGTGGCCGGCGCGGGAGGACGAGGCCTCGGCACCGTGTCCTTGGTCCCCCGCCACCATGTGCCCCTCGTGCCGCCTCACGAGGGCCCCCTCCTGGGGCTCGGGGGAGCGTGTGGGGAAGCTACCCCCACCGATCCCACCCGGGCGGCGGGGGAGTCGTCAACCGGGACCTCCACCACCTCCGCCGGGAACCGCCGGTGGACACCGGCCCTTGCGCCGCCTTCACCGGCGCCTCCACCCGCGCCTCCGTGGCCGCGGGCGCCCGACGAGGCGCCACGGCCACCACCTCCGGCCGCGCCTCGCGACCACGGGCGCCGCCGCAGTTGCACCCGCTCCGCCTCCTCCGCGGCCGGCGCCACGGACCGCGCCTCCACAGAACGCGACCCCTGCGCGGGCTGCGCCTCCGTCGCCGCCGCGCCCGTGGCCTCGCACCCCCCACGATGGCCGCGCCGGCCGCTCCTCGCCGACCGCCGGCCGCGCCGCGGCCCGGCCGATCCGCCGGTCGAGGCCTCGGGGCCCCGGCCCGCGCCTGCGAGCTCTCGCCCGCCGCCGCCGTGCTTGCCCCCCGCCCGTGGCGCCCTCGACGAGCGCCGCCGGTGGGGATGGACGCGTCCGTCCTCAGCACCTTGGCCGGTGCGAGGGGAGGCACGGTTGGCACCACCCTGCGCAGGCACAAACGAAAAGTTAGAACGCCTGATCATCAACAAATCAAACCAAGCAAAAGATCGAACCCCTTACCTCGAAGAGGAAAAGTCGCGCTTCCTTTTCCTCGAAGCCTCGCCGGACGAGGCCGGCGCGGCCGGCATGCCCGCCGCCGCGCTTCCCGACGGCGCCGCCGCGCGCGCGGGCGCACCCGCCCGCGCACGGGCACGCCCGACGCCGCGCCTCCCGAAGGCGCCCCCGCGCGCGCAGGCACGCTTGCCCCGCGCGCGTGCACGCTTGCCGTGGCACCTCCCCCGACGACGCCGCCACGCGCGCGAGCACGCTCGCCCCGCGCGTGCGGACACGCTTGGACGCGCGCGCACAGCGCGCGCGCCGCGCGTGCCCCCGTGGCGCGCGGCGGCCCCGATGTCCCCGATGTCGATTTCCGGCGGCGGGCGCCGTTGCGCCCGCCCCAGGCGATGCCGCCCTTGCCGCCGGCGCCGGTTCCGGCGACGGGGGCGCAGGCTGCCACCTATCAGAGGGGCCCTCCCCCTCAGCCTCTTCCTCCTCGTCCTCCTCCGAGGATGAGTACTCCTCGGTCCCCGGGGAGGAGAGCCCCAGCTCTTCGCGCTGCCAGTACTCTGCGGCCCGCCGGTCGCGGCGCGCTTGATGTCGCCTCGCGCGCTCCCTCCGCGCGCCGCCCGCTCCTCGCTCCCCGCCGCTGCGCGCCGCCCGCCGAGCGCGCGGGGAGTCGGGGGGTGGGCGGAACGGACTTTGAAGCGGTAAAGCTCACCCGCGCACACAAGAACATCAAAGACGCGTCAAGAGGCAGAAGCAACACCAAGAACTAAAACAAAATCAAGAATCAAACTCACCCGGCGGGCCGGTGGGGAGCATCTCGAGGTCCCATGGGGTCCGGTCCCGGATGCATCGGCATCCGGTGTCGACGACGGCGCTCCGCACCGGGTGAGCGCATATGGCCGCTCGAGGGGCGTCGGGAGCATCCGCGACCTCGCCGCATCGACGGGGTTGGCTGCCTCTGTCATCTCGAAGATACAGAGCGGCCTCTCCATCAGAGGCACGACCCGCCGGTGATGGAGGAAGGCGAGGACGCCCATCGCGGTCAGCCCCTGCGCCGCCAGGCTCTGCAGGGCGGCCAGGACCGACTCTTGCCGCCTCCGATGCTGAGGCGTGGAACCCCGTAACCCCAAGAGCTGGGCTTCTCCTTGAACAACCGACAGGTGTAGGGGGGAGGCCGGGCTCGGCGTTGCGCAAGTAGAACCATCCCCGCTCCCAGCCGGCGTTGTTCGTCGTCATGGTGCAGGGGATGTAGACGTTCTTGAATTGCCCCCGCAGGGCAAGCGACATCCCGCCGGCGCGCACCGCGCGGCGGGTCCTCGGCTCCGTCGTGGGCTGCGTGAAGAGCTCCGCACGAAAAAGGTGTACCCAGAGCTCCCAATTGACTGGGATCCCCAGGTACCCTTCGCAGACACCCACGAACGTGGCCGCCTGCGAAATCGCGTTGGGCGCGAAGTTGTGCAACTCCACTTCGTAGTAGTGGCACATCGCCCGCATGAAGCGGCTCGCCGGCGCGTTGAAGCCTCGCTCGTGGTAGCGGATAAAGCTCACCACGTAGCCCTCCGGCGGGTTGGGCGCGCGGTCCCCCGCCGGCGGTACTATCCACTCCGCCGGGCGTCCATCTTCATTGGCCCGGCCGGCCGGCGGCGACCGGCTCGCCAAGGGCCGCCCGGGTCACCGACGACCTCTCTCAAGCATACGGCTCCAGGATCGTGAGGGGCTGAGGCGGCGCCATGAGGAAGGACGAAGGAACGCGAGAGCGGAGGATGAGGAACGGAAGATGAGCTCTAATGGCGACACCGCGCGGTGGCAAAGGCGAGGCGAAGACGAAGGCGCAGGGGGGCTGAAACGGTGAGGTGCTAAGGTAAAAAACCGCCGGCTCCCTCTCTCCTCGCATTTATAAGCCGCGGGCGAGCTATCCGGGGCGGATGTCCCGCGCGCATTAACCGGCGGGGAATCTTCTCCTCACGCCGACGAATGGGCCCCACCGCGACCGCAGCGGCCACATCACCGCGGACGGGCCATCATCACGGCGGAGACCTGCGCAGGGACCGAGGCGAGCGGTCACGTCCGCCCGCCACGCCGCCCACTACGCGCGCGCGCGATCACGGTGCCTAAAAGGCGCGCCGCGCTGCGAAAACCGCGGCCTCGACCGCGAGGCATTTAATGACCCGGTCCCTTGCCAAGCAAAGAGAACCCTCGAGCGGGGCGAACCCCCGCCGAGACAAAGACAGCCCTCGATGGGATATCGGCGTGAGAAGGCCGCCCGGGGCTTGCTTGAAGTAAAGCAGGCACAGCGGGCACCCATGCCACGCAAAACCCTCGAGCGGCACGAGCCCTTGGCTCCAGACGATAACAGCCCTCGATGGGATATCGGCGTGAGAAGGCCGCCCGGGGCCTGCTTGAAGTAAAGCAGGCACCGCGGGCACCCATGCCACGCAAAACCCTCGAGCGGCACGAGCCCTTGGCTCCAGACGATAACAGCCATCGATGGGATATCGGCGTGAGAAGGCCGCCCGGGGCCTGCTTGAAGTAAAGCAGGCACCGCGGGCACCCATGCCACGCAAAACCCTCGAGCGGCGCGAGCCCTTGGCTCAAGACGATATCAACTCTCCAAAAAAGGGCACATACGCTGTGCTACCAACCAGCGCCTCGAGGGCTGGCTCGCCCAGACCCCTCGACGGCCGCAGACGCAAAAGACGGGGCCGCCCAGGCGCCACCCCGCACGGCCCTACTGATCAGAGGTTCGAAGCCTGACCCTCGACGGGTTCGAACAGGCACCCCAGATCGCAGAGTCAAGGACGACGAGGGCACGCGCATTCGAGCCGTTCCTCGAGCCCGTCGGCTCGAGGGTGCCCCACATGTCGTGTTCGAGAGCCGCCGAGGGCGGCCTAGCCGGGGATCCCACCGAGGGAGAGCTTCCGCGCCCTCGGTCCCTATCGAACGGGACCGAGCCCTACCTAGCAAACCCACGCAAGCGCTTCCATGGACGTGTCCCCGGACCACGCAGCCTACCCTTATCGAACGGGGCATGGACGTCCACTTGAACCACCCGCTAGCAGCTCGACGAGGAATCCGCAATTCGCGACCCGCTCGATGGGAGTTGCGGAAACCTCACCCTCCGTCCCGCGGAGGGACGGCGAGGGCGCGTTAAAAAACAAGTCGTGAAGCTCTACCCGATCGCCTCGAACGGGCCCAGGCTCAGGGGCTTGACGCACGGCTACACCTTCTTGAAATTGCACCCACCGGAGACAGTGCCAGCAGCGCGTGCGCCACCGAGGCCGGCTGAGATATCGCCGATGCCGGTCGAAACATGCGCCGCGCCCTCTGACCAGTTCACGCGGTTAAACCCCTGCAGGAGCATCTACACTCCTGCAGGGCTTCGGGGGCTAGACCCGCGGGTCCGCTGACGCGGCACCACGGAAAGCGTTCGCAGAACAAGGAGGGAAGAACGTCCTATCAGTGGGTTACAGCATCTGCGGGAGCCTCAATGGCAAACCCACAGATGCTCGGGGGCTACTGTCGGGGGACAGCCCTAGGGGTCCCCTTAAACAACTGGGAAATCCTCATTTAAACCCGCAACAAAACCAAAACACGCTAAGCCTAACCATGCAGGTGCCTAACCATGCAGGACACGGCCCGCGCCGCAGGGATTCGGACGGCCCATCAAGGCGGCCCTCTTAGAGATCCCCTCGAGCAGGCTCCGCCTCGCTCGAGGACGGGCGCCCCCCTCGGGCGGGCTTCGCCTCGTCCGAGGGGTAGCACTTCCCTCGGGCGGGCTCCGCCTCGCTTGAGGGCTCGCTCCCCCTCGAGCGGGCTCCGCCTCGCTCGAGGGTACGTCCCGCCCTCGGCCGGGGTCCGCCACGCTCGAGGGCGCCCCTCACGCGTGCGCCGGCCCCCGAACATGGGCATTTAATGCCCCGACACCGGCGGGGACGGCGCCATCATGCGCCGGGGCTCGCGCCCCGGTGCCGCCGCACCAACTCCCCAGGGAGGAGCCCATCCCCATCACTGTGGGGAGGGACTGTGCAGCGCGGCCGGTGTCAGTCCCGTGACACCGTGCGCCTGCTCCAGTACGGCTAACACGCCGAGCCCTCGAAGGGGGGCCGGCTTCACCCTCGATTCACTTTCTTGTGACCCTACAGGGTTAGGTGGAGGCGCTAGGCCGGTGGATCGCCATCCCTGCCACTGTAACGGCGTGGCCGCCGTACCCGCGCGTACAGGCGCACGCCTGGCGCTGTAGCAACAACCTCAACACTGTGGAGCGCGTCGGGAAGGGACGCCGTTCTACCTACTCCTGTGCCCCGTGCAGGCCAGCGTCAGCACCTCCCTCGAGCCTGTCAGAGGACACCACCGCCATCCTCTGCTCTCCTACCCTCGAACCACCACTGTTCGGGTACAAGATAGGCCACGACGACCAGATCGCTGCGAGGATCGTCCGGACGGCTGCCCACTCTACAACATAGCACGTCGCACTTCCCCACGTAGCTAGATAGCGCGGCGCGCATGTAACCCGCCTCCCCCTTGATCTATAAAAGGGGGAGTGAATCCCCCAACCACAGGGGACAGGAGACGAGAGACAAACAGGAACCCTTCACACACCACGTACTCATTCTCCAATTCTCCCACAACATCTTCAGCCAGGGACTTGGAAGCTACACTTCCTCTCCCGCCTTGCTTGTAGCTGCCCCACTACAGGCACCCCCGGTGCTGAGCAATATAGTGCCGTGAGCACACCCCTGCTGGACGTACGGCCCCCTCGGCCGGAACCAGGATAAACCCCGTGTCTCTTATTGCTTAGCATCGACCATTGAGGGATAGACCTCGGCGCTTTCTACTGGTTAGTGTCGGGACCATATTCCGCACCGACAGTACCGGGCTGTGGTCCTGCGCGATCAGCTCCATGAGAGCGCAAGGCAGGACCCGGCGCGCCCCTCCTCCCTCGAGCAGGTTTGCACGGCCCTCATCGACCGGGATGAGGCGCTGCGGCAGGCACGAGCGGACCTAGAGAGGGCGCGCACCCTGGCGCTGACTGGGAGATGGAGGTGGTCGCCGTCCGCCGCGATAGCCTGGAGCTCCATTCGTTGCTCCAGGGGGCGCGGGGCTCGGCGGAGGGCCGGGGCCGAGGAGCGGGCGCGCGCGCTAGAGCAGAGGGCCAAGGAGGCCGACGATCTGAAGGCTTCCCTCGACGCCAAGGCCGCAGCGCTCACCGTCGCGGAGGACCAGCTCCTACAGGAGCGTACCGCCCGCCAGGGGGCTGAGGGGCAGCTCCAGCAGGAGCGTGCTGCCCTTGCAGACGCCCGGTCGGCGCTCGAGCAGGAGTGCGTCGCTCGCGAGGTAGCGCAGAAGTCGCTTGAGGGGCAGAACGCTGAATTCTCGAAGCTCGAGGGCGAGCTAGTGGTGCTCAGCATCACGAGCGCGAGCCAGGAGCTGGCCCTCTAGGAGCAGAGCGATACCCTCAACGGCCTTGAGCAGGCGGTCGAGGCCGGGCGCCGCACCCTTGAGGTGGAGAAGAAGCAGGTCAAGGGTAAGTTCGCTGTTCGTCTCTTGTTTTGCTGATTTTCCCTTAGAGAGTTCACCCCCTTTTCTGATCCCCTTCTTGCTGGGCAACTTCAGGCTTGCGCACCGCGCTGGGGCATGCGGCTGAGCGGGCTGAGGCGCTGCAGACCTCCTACAACTCCTCCGAGCAGGAGCTGCTGGAGTTGCGCTCCGCAGCCCTCGAGACCTGCCAGGCCGTGGAGGAGGGCGAGGCGCAGGCTTAGAGCTCGCTGGCCAGCCGCCTGCGCGCCCTTGGTGGGCACGTCACCGGGCACATGCGCCTGGCGCTGCGCCTTGGCGTCCAGAAGGCCCTCGGGGTGGTGCGATCTCATTATGAGATCAACTTCGAGGCGGTGGCGGAGGGTTACATCGTCCCTGAAGGCGTCGAGGACGAGGTGGTGATGGAGCGGGTGGACGCTTTAGCCACTGACGCCGCTGGGGCGCTCGCAGAGGCCTTTGAGGAGTTCCTGTTCCCTGACGCCGCCGACGACGATGCTCCGCCAGCCTGAGGATTGCCGGGCGCTAGGCCCTTTTTGTTTATGCATTAGTGTGCAGGCCACGTTGCATTGTAAATAAACATATCGCTTTTTCTTCAAATGTTTGTGAAAGTGGAATGATTTTCTTTATTTTATCGTGCCTTCTTTTGTTTCTCCTTCTTCCTGAGTAAATTCTAGTTAGGGGAGTTCGATTTTCGCGGGTGGCCTGCTGGGTTGGAGGCAAGAGAGAAGGGTCGTATCCTCGCGGAGGCGTAGGCTATCTCTGGCTCGCGCGTCCTTTCCGCTAGGCTGCCTGCGCCCTGTTCGAACTTTGCTCGAGGCCGAAGTAGAAACATGCTTAGCGCGCGTGAGTTGTTTCCTTTTTGCGAAAAAATGGGACCGTTTGGGGGGGGATGCCCCCCGTAGTAGCCCCCGAGGGTAACTTGGGTTTCGGGGGAAAGCCGAGTTGCCCTTTCTATTGAGTTGGTTATATTTACATGCTTGCCACCAACTGGGGTGTTGGTCATGTGATTTACAACAAAGGACTTGGACATCCTAGCTAGGGGTAGAAGCGACGTAGCTGCTGGATGTTCCAAGTGTTGGTGAGTTCTTCGCCGTCCTCGTTGGCCAGCTTGTACGTGCCAGGCTTGAGCACTTTCACCACGACGTAGGGCCCCTCCCATGGAGGTGACAGCTTGTGGCGTCCTCGGTTATCTTGGCGTAGCCTTAGGACCAAATCCCCTTCGCTGAAGTCCCGCCGGCGTATTTTCCGTGCCTGGTAGCGCCTGAGGGACTGTTGATATCTTGTGGAATGCATCAAGGCCACGAGGCGCACTTCATCCAGCTGGTCCAGTGAGTCCTCGCGGGCTCGCTGGTTGGCGTCTTCGTCGTAGCCTCGACCCATACTCTAAGTCCGTGGGGACGACGGCCTCCGCGCCATGGACTAGAAAAAACGGGGTGAACCCAGTGGCTCTGCTTGGGGTGGTCCTTAGGCTCCACACGACCGCTGGTAACTCCTGGAGCCATTTCCGACCAGACTTATTCAGCTGGTCGAAAATTCTGGGCTTAAGGCCTTGTAGGATCATGCCATTGGCACGCTCTACTTGACCGTTAGTCTGTGGGTGTGCCACAGCCGCCCAATCCACACGGATGTGGAATTTGTCGCAGAATTACAGGAATTTCCTGCCCGTTAACTGGGACCCGTTGTCGGTGATGATGGAGTTTGGCACTCCAAAACGGTGGACGATGTCGGTGAAGAACGTCACCGCTTGCTCTGCCCTGAGATTCGTAATGGGGCGTACTTCTACCCACTTGGAAAATTTGTCGATTGCGACCAACAAGTGGGTGAAGCCCCCGGGCGCCTTCCGCAGGGGCCCGACGATGTCCAGCCCCCACACAGCGAAGGGCCATGTTATGGGGATGGTCTGCAGGACGTGAGCAGGGAGGTTGGATTTGCGGGCGTAGAACTGGCACCTTTCGCAGGTGCGCACGATCTCGCTGGCATCCGTGACCGCGGTAGGCCAGTAAAAGCCTTGACGGAATGCATTGCCTAAGAGGGTGCGGGGTGCGGCGTGATGGCCACAGATCCCCGCGTGAATGTCCCGTAGGAGCTCGCGCCCCTCGCGGATGGGCACGCACCGCTGCAAGATGCCGGAAGCCGCGCGCTTGTACAGCTCGCCGTCGATGAGGGCGAAGGACTTGGCCATCCTGGCGATGCGTCTGGCCTCGGCCCGGTCCGAGGGGAGTTCCCCTCGAGCCATCCAGGCGACATACTTGTCGCGCCAATCTGCCATGACGGGGGCTGGCTCGACATCCATCACGTCG
This sequence comes from Cenchrus americanus, assembly GCA_947561735.1. Classification (NCBI taxonomy): domain Eukaryota; kingdom Viridiplantae; phylum Streptophyta; class Magnoliopsida; order Poales; family Poaceae; genus Cenchrus; species Cenchrus americanus. The sequence goes on from OX387240.1 coordinate 82,575,071, forward strand.
GCCTCGTCGGCGCCATACCCCTCGAGGAGGGAGAGCACGTACGCCTCGTTCGAGGGGTCCTCATCCATGGGCTCCGCACCTGCTGGATTCGAGGGAGCCCGCGAGGGTTCCGCGTGGCTCGAGGGGTGAGGCTCGAGGGCGACGGAAGGCTGGGTGATGTCTCAGGCGAAAACGTTCGGGGGGACAGTGATCCGCCCGGACGCGATCATGGCCAGATCGTCCGCCTCCTCGTTGTACCGGCGGGGCACGTGATTGAGCTCGATGCCGTAGAACTTGTCCTCGAGGGCTCGCACGGCCTTGCAGTACGCTTCCATCTTGTCGTCGTGGCAGCTCGCATTTTTCATGACTTGGTCAATCACGAGCTGCGAATCCCCCCGCACGTCGAGGCGCTTGACGCCTATTTCAATGGAGATCTTGAGGCCGCAAAGGAGGGCCTCGTACTCAGCCATGTTGTTTGACACGGGGAAGTGAAGACGCACTGCGTACCGCATGTGCTCCCCGAGGGGTGACACGAAGAGCAGGCCCGCGCCCACCCCTGTCTTCATTACTGAGCCGTCGAAATACAGAGTCCAGCACTCTGCTTGGATTTGTGGCGGCGGCAGTTGCGTGTATGTCCACTCAGCAACAAAATCCGCCAGGATCTGGGACTTGATGGCCTTGCGCGGGGCGTAGGCGAGCGTCTCGCCCATCAGCTCCACCGACCACTTGGCGATCCTGCCTGCCGCGTCTGGATTGCGGATGATCTCTCCTAGCGGGAAGGAGGACACCACCGTGACAGGGTGGGCCTCGAAGTAGTGGCGAAGCTTGCGCCGCGCGAGGACCACTGCGTACAGCAGCTTTTGGACTTGAGGGTAGCATGTCTTGGTGTCAGACAAGACTTCGCTGATGTAGTACACCGGCTGTTGGACCGGCAGGGCGTGCCCTTCCTCCGTGCGCTCCACTACGATTACGGCGCTGACCACCTGGGTGGTCGCGGCCACGCGAGGCTGCGGGGGTTCGTCGTCCCGCGGCGGCGTGAGGATTGGGGGCGTGGGTCAAGGACACCTTCGGCTTGTCGAGCGCGTCTTGGGCCTCGGCGGTCCAGGAGAAGCGCTCGTGCTTTTTGAGGAGGCGATAGAGGGGCAAGCCTTTCTCGCCGAGCCGCGAGATGAAGCGGCTCAAGGCGGCAAGGCACCCCAGCACCTTTCGCACCCCTTTGAGGTCCCGAATCGGACCCATTCGCTCGAGGGCCGCAACCTCCTCGGGGTTGGCCTCGATGCCTCGCTGGGAGACTATGTATCCTAGGAGCATGCCCCGCGGCACACCAAAGACGCATTTTTCGGGGTTTAATTTCACCCCGTTGGCCCGTAGGCAGCCGAACGCGATGCTGAGGTCGCCAACCAGGTCGTCCACCTTCCTGGTCTTTACGACGATGTCGTCTACGTACGCCTCAACCGTTCGCCTGATGTGATCCTTGAAAACGTGTTGCATGCAGCGTTGATACGTCGCACCCTCGTTTCGGAGGCCAAACGGCATCGTGACATAGCGAAACATCCCGAACGGCGTGATGAATGAAGTCGCGAGCTGGTCGGACTCCTTCATCTTTATTTGGTGATACCCGGAGTAGGCATCAAGGAAGCAAAGCAGCTCACACCCATCTGTCGAATCAACAATTTGATCGATGTGCGGCAAAGGAAAGGGAACTTTGGGACATACTTTATTCAGACTAGTGTAGTCTATACACATCCGCCACTTCCCGTTCTTTTTCTTTACAAGTACAGGATTCGCTAGCCACGTAGGGTGGAACACCTCCTTGATGAACCCGGCCTCAAGAAGCTTTCGCAGCTCCGCTCCGATCGCCCGCCGCTGCTCTTCGTCGAAGCGGCGCAGCCGCTGCTGCACGGCGCGGGAATGAGGCAGGATGTCAAGGGAGTGCTCGGCGACCTCTCTCGGGATGCCTGTCATATCCGAGGGGCTCCACGCAAAGATGTCGGCGTTGGTGCGGAGGAAGTCGACGAGCACCACTTCCTATTTCGGGTCGAGGGTGGAGCTGACCCTCAGCGCCTTGCCTTCGGGGGCAGCGGGGTCGAGGGGCACCTCCTTGGTCTGCTCCGCGGCCTCGAAGTTGTCGGTGTGCTTGGTGGTGGAGTCGAGGTCCTCGTTGACCATCTTCTCCAAGGTGGTCACCAGCGCTTCATCCAGCGCCAGCGCTTCCGCGTGCTCTACGCACTCGACGTTGCAGTCGAACGCGTGCTCGATGGACGAGCCCACGGTGATGATGCCGTTCGGTCCCGGCATCTTCATTTTGAGGTAGGTGTAGTTGGGGACGGCCATAAACTTGGCGTAGCAAGGCCGCCCAAGTATGGCGTGATAGGCGCCCCGGAACCCCACCACCTCGAAGGTGAGCGTTTCCTTGCGGAAATTGCTCGGGGTGCCAAACCAAACCGGCAGGTCAATTGGCCGAGGGGCTGGACGCGCTTGCCCGGCACGACGCCATGGAACGGCGTCGTGCTGGGCCGCAGCTGGTCCAACCCAATCCCCAGTAGGCGCAGCGTGCGCGCGTAGAGGATGTTGAGGCTGCTGCCTCCGTCCATCAGGACCTTCGAGAACCACGCGTTCCCGATGACCGGGTCGACCACCAGTGGGTACTGGCCCGGGTTGGGGATGCGGTTCGGGTGGTCTTCACGGCTGAAGGTGATGGCATCCTCCGACCAGTCAAGGAAGGAGGGAGGCGCCTTCTCCGCGGCGAGGATCTCGTGCCGCTCCCGCTTGCGCTGGCGGCTTGACATGTCGACGGTTGGTCCCCCGAAGATGAGGAACACGTTTTCCACGGCGGGGAAGCCGCCGGCGTCGCCATCTCCTCCGTCCTTCTTGGCCTCCGCGTCCTTTGCGGCGGCGCGACCATAGAACTTCATGAGCATGTCGCATTGCTCGAGGGTGTGGTTTACTGGGGTCTTGTGGTACGGACATGGCTTTTTTAGCATGTCGTCGAACACCCCTCGGACCTCGAGGGGCCGGTCGAGGGCCTCGTCGAGCCGGGTCAATAGCAAGGGCCTCGGCGTCATCGCCATCGCGCCCCTGCTCGCGCGCCTCGCGACGCGGCTTCTTCCCTTTCTTGCCCCGCTTGTCCTTCCGATGGGCTCCCTGGACTTGTTGCCCTCCGCGGGCGCGTCGTCCGGGCGCTTGCCCTTCTTGCCGTCGAAGATCGCCCCCACGGCCTCTTCTCCTGAGGCGAAGCTGGTGGCGATGTCGAACAGCTCGTTTGAGTCCGCAGGCGGGCTGCGCCCCAGCTCCCGCACGAGATCCCGACACGTGGTGCCCTCGAGGAAGGCGTGCACAATCTCATATTGCGCCACGCTTGGGAGCTCTGTGCAACGCTTGGAGAAGCGTCGTATGAAGTCCCGAAGCGACTCGCCGGGCTTCTGGGTGCAGGAGCGCAGGTCCCAGGAATTCCCAGGGTGCACGTACGTACCCTGGAAATTGCCCACGAACGCGTGGACCAGATCTTCCCAGTTGTGGATCTGGCTGGCTGGCAGATGCTCAAGCCACGTTCGGACAGAATCGCCGAGGTGTAGGGGGAGGTTGCGGATGATGACCTCGTCGCTGGTGGCCCCGCCCAGCTGGCAGGCTAGGCGGTAATCGTTGAGCCACACGCGGGGATCCGTTTCCCCGTTTTACTTGACAATGGTCGTGGGGCCGGCGGAAGCGGCTCGGGGGAAGGGCCGCCGCGCGGATCTCCCGGCTGAACATACGGGTCCCCGGGGGCTCCGGCGTCGGAGAGCGGTCTTCGTCGCTGTCGTAGCGTCTGCCCTGCCGTGGGTGGTAGCCTGCCGCCGCTCGCGTATCCGCTTTGCTCGTCCTCCGAGCGTTGATGACGTTACGGGCGTCGCCGTCCCGCGCCCTGCGCGTGTCGAGGAGTCGTTCTTTGGCCGGTGTTCGTCCCGGGTTGGCCGGTCGCTCCGCCGCTTCACCTGCATGGACTGAGGGTTCGCCCCCCTGCGCGGCCCCGTCGGACCGCGCGTCACCCTATTGGCGGATGCGTGATGCCGAGCTCTCGGCCGGTTGAATGGCCGCCTGCTCGATGAGCGCCGCGCCTCACGGTGCGGGTTTCGCGCTTCGGGCGTTGAGGGGCCGGCATGGCCCGCGGCGGCGCCGCGGCGGCGATAAGCTCGGCTCGCCCGCGGAGGCGTGTACGGGGCGTCGACGTTGAAGTCGGCGTTGATGCGGTCGCGGGCCCGTAAGCCTAACTCCCGCGCGCGCTTGCCGCGCGCGGAGGCTTCGCCCGCCATGGAGGCGTGGAGCAACCGCACCGTCCGGTATTCCTCTGCCAGCTTGGCCTCGAGTTCACGAGCTTGGGCTAGCTGTGCGTCGATGTCGGCTCCAGCGGGGGTGCTTGGTCCCGCAGCCAGGCGCGGAGCGATCCCTGGGGCGGGCGTAACCTCCCCGTCGCCGGCGCCCGCGGCGCCAGTGGCGTTTGTTGGGTCGTTGGCGATGACGACGCAGCATTCCCGCGCGGGATCGTAGCTTTCGGTGCTGGAATCGTCGGAGCAGCCGAACCAGTAGTCCGTGGCGTCAAGAAAACGCCTGAACATCACTGGGTCCGGCACGCCGGAGAAGTCCCATTCCACGTACCCATGCTGGTCGGCGGGCGGCAACGCGTCAAGGGAGCCCAGGGATGACTCGTCGCCCGCTGAGGCACCAGGGTCCCTGGCGACGAAGACGTGACGGCCAGGGGGAACCCTGTGCATTGTGGCGTTGACGTTGGCGTTGTAGGTTGTCGTTGCGCCGCGCAGACCGATGGGGAAGCGTGGCCCGGAGACCGCGCGCTCCCCCTCCGGGGTGGCGGTCGTAGCGCCGACGGGCGCGCGGCGGGGAGCGGCACGTTCGGCTTGCCGCCGCTCGGACCGCGCCCACGGCGCGAGCGCCGGGTCGGAGCGGCGGCGGCGCCGTGGTGTTGACGGGTCCACGGCATCCGTGCTGCGGGCGTGCGCGTTGTGGCGACGCGCGCGGCGGTGACCGGGGGCGGACCGGGTCCCGGCGCGCGCGCGGAGCTCCTCACGATTGGTGAGGCGCATCGGGTCGTTCCCCATGGTACGGAAATTCGGGCCCCGAACCGGATTTCGAACCCGGCGGGGAGGGGGTCCGAGCTGCCCATGGAGTAGCGCGTACTGCGGTACTCGGTGCGGATCACCATGGAGGGAGTTAACGTTGGATTTGACCTTAGGCGCTCGATTGCCCCACGGTGGGCACCAACTGTCGGTGCGGAATGTGGTCCCGACACTAACCAGTAATGAGCACCATGGTCTATCCCTCAATGGTCGATGCTAAGCAATCAAAGACACAAGTTTTATCTTGGTTCCGGCCGAGGGCCGTACGTCCAGCAGTGGTGTGCTCAAGGCACTATATTGCTCAGCACCGGGGGTGCCTGTAGTGGGGCGGCTACAAGCAAGGCGGGAGAGGAGGCGTGGCCTCCAAGTCCCTGGTGAAATGGCTGAAGATATTGTGGGAGAATTGGGGAATGTGTGTGTGGCGTGTTGTACGCTGTCTATTGCCTTGTCCCCTGCGGCGGGGGAGTTCGTCTTCCTTTTATAGGGCAAGGAGAGAGCGAATTACATGTGTGCCGCACTATTCAGCTACATGGGGAGGTGTGGTGCACCGAGCCGTAGAGTAGGCGGCTGCCTTGATGGTCCTTGCCGAGATCTGGCCATCATGGCGTATCTTGTACCCGAACAGTGGTAGCTTCGAGGGTTGGGGCACGGTGAATGGCCGCGATGTCCCCAGGCGGGCTCGAGGGAGTTGCTGACGCCGATTCGTACGGGATGCAGTGGCGGCGTCCCGCTCCCGCACGCACCACAGCGCCGGAGCAGTTGCCACAGTGCTCGGCGTGGGGTTGTACGCGCGGGGGCGGCCACCACGCCGTTAACAGTGGCAGGGATGGCGCCCCGCCGGCCTAACGCCACGACCTAACCCTGCAAAGTCACGAGAAAGCAAATTGAGGGTGCGACCGGCCCCCTTCGAGGGCCTGGCGTGTTAGCCGTACACGAGTAGGCGGTGCGGCGTCACGGGGCTGGTACCGGCCACGTCGCACAGTCCCCCACAGTGTCGGGGATGGGTTCCCTCCTAGAGAGTTGGTGCGACAGGACCGGGGCGCGAGTCCCAGGCGCATGATGGCCCCGCCCCGCCTTTGTCAGAGCATTAAATGCCCGTACCCGCGTACGGGAATGGGCGTGCGCGTGCGGAGCGACCTCGAGCGAGGGGGGGCCTGCTCGAGGGCGGCGCAGACCCTCGAGCGAGGCGAAGCCTGCTCGAGGTGAGCGCGCTCCCTCGAATTGGGACGGAACCCACCCGAGGGAGGTGTGTGCCCTCGAGCGAGGCGGAGCATGCTCGAGGGGATCTTGAGTGGGCCGCCTTGGTGGGCCGTCGGGGCCACCGTGGCATGGGCCATGCCTGTGTGTGTTTAAGCGAGGCGTGTTTAGCATTGTCTTTTTGCAGGTTTTAAGTGGGGTTTCCCCTTTAGTTAAAGGGGACCCCCAGGGCTGTCCCCGACAGGTGATTTTCCAATTTACCTTATTATTAAGCTTAAAATGACTTCCATAGCTTTTATTCAAAAATAAATTCATAAAATTTAGTAAGTGTGTTCCTAGAGCACAACAAGCCCATACAAAGCCACTGCACATACATGCACACTTAGGAGATCTACGAAATTAATGAAACCGAAAATAACAAGAGCTAGTTACCAAAACATTATACCACACACAAAAATAAATACACATAAAAAAGATCCCAACTTTCTCACAGATGGCCTCTGGTCCAAAACTAAGCTAGGCATGCAACATATACACCTAGAGCTACTATAAATCTTGAGTTATGAATTTACAAAGAAAATCAAGCATATTTCAAGAATATATATTTCTGACAATTATAAAATTCTAATTAATTCAACAAAGGTGCATTTAACATAGAAAGATGACATGCAGAAGTTGAGCACAAAAATCTATTTATTTTTTGCTACAAAAATCATTTGGATAGATTCAACATAAAAACAAAATAAATAAAATAAAAAGGATTACTCAGTAACTTTGAGCAATTTTTGGTATAGAAGTTAGGCATGCTATAACACACAACATATTCAAAATTCAGCTACAGAGCACAAGTAGATTTTGAGATACAACAGATCTAGATTTATCAGTCTTCTGTTTTTCATGCAATAACTATAAGGTAAATATAGGGTCCTACTTTACAGAAGTTGTAGTGTTTATCACAGGGAATCCAGCAAAATTGAGTTTGCATTTTTCTAATTTTTCTATGATTTTCTATGGATTTTACAAGTTTCAGCCAAACACAAACACTATTTGAGAATCATCTTTTCAAACAGGCCCTTGGAAAGTCTTTCAGGTTCACAAATATGCCCCTGGTTTGCAGATTGGCCCCTAGAAAGAACTTGGCACTTGCAATGTGGCTCTTGGCCATGGCTGCTGGTAAATTCGGCAAAAATCCGGCGAGCCGACGGCGCGGATGGCCGGGGAGAGAGTGGGGGCAGTCACGGTGCTCACCTGGGGGTCGATTTGCAGCCGAAACTTGAGTGGAGGAGCGGCCGATGGCGGTGTTCGGCGGTGCCCGGCGGCGGTGGCCGCTGCGAGTTGCACTCCGGCGAGGCAGAGGCTCGCCCTAGGCAATGCACGGCCCGGGTAGCTCCACGGGACAACAGGGAAGAGCCTAGGGGGCTTGGTTGGCACTGGGCGCGAGCGGAAGAAAGTGTTCGTTAGCGGTGGCTTCCCTGGCGGACAACGGAGCGCGGTGTGCGGCAATGGTGCAGCGTGCGTGAGGGATAGGCCGGTGGCCTTTATATAGGCGAAGTCCACTGCATCTTGAAGCAAGGAGGGACAGAGGGGTGGGGGGGTCTGGGCGCGCGCGGGCGCTCAGGACGACGGCCGGCGGGAGATGCGGGTAGGGCCCGCCGCCGGCGGGCGCGGGCGCGCAAGACACCACGTCGCGAGCTCCCAGGTGCCTCGGTGCACGCGAGGCCTCGATTTGCGTGACCTCGGGAGACATGAGTTGGCGGGGGAGCCGGACACTGAGGGCAAGGAGGCGCCATGAGTCGGCACGTGTCGGGCAGGCGCAGCGCTCTGCGGCGCTCTGGAGCGCCGGGTACCGGCGACACCACTGTTTGCATGCGATCTAGCCCTGTTTGACTGTGACGCCCCAGGTTTTTAATTAACCCTAATAGCCGGTCAACCCAGCTGACAGTGGTCAAATCACAGTCAACCTGGCCCTCACCTCGAAAAACTCACTAACCTATTCTATTGAACCCTTTTGACTAGTAGACACACTTGTGGGGCCAACCCATGGTCAAAGACTTGGTCAAACCCCCTTCACCCCTAGTGTCCATAGCTGTCTGTCGGAACTTTTGCCGCATTCTCCGAAATTCACCTAAACACTTAAAAATCTACCTTTATGAAAGTTGTCCATCTTGTTGAGGGACACAACTTTCATGTAGATTGGCATTTCAAATTTTGAGTGGAAAAGCTTGAAAAACTTATTCTAAAGGCAGCATCTACTGTTCAGGCAAACAGGCTGACATTCAAAGTTGGCAACTGTTTATTTCAAAATCTGTGGAGAAAACCCCATATAGCCTTTTTGGAATTGATAGAGGGTAGCTAGATCTGTAACTTTCATATTCAAAGTTTGGTCGAGTTGTATTCAAGTTTTTGGAGAAAATCAATTTCAAAGGCAGGCCTAGCAAAACGGTGGGCCGGGCGCCAGCGCGCCGCGACGTCGCGCGCCCGCGCGCCTTCCCGGCGACTCTCTGCCGCGAGTCCGTGCGCCGCCCGGGGTCCACACACCCCGACGCGCGCGCCTCGCCCAAGATGCCTCGAGCCGCGACGCCGCGCCGCCGTACTCGCGTCGTGCGCGCGGCGGACCCCCTGGTCCATCCGCCGGCGCCGGCCGTACGTGCGGCCGGCCGAGGCGCGCGTAGCACGGCGGATGCTCTCCCTTCGTCACTCGCCGTCACCCGAGCTCGCGCGTATAAAGGGCGCCCTGTTCTCCCCTCCCCCACGCCATCCCGAGCCGCCGCCCCCTCCGCGTCGCGCCATTGCCGCTGCCGCCGGTGAACTCCCTGCTCCGCTCGCGCTCACCGCCGTCCAAGCCTCCCTAGAGCTTCCCTAGACATCCCTCGAGCCTACCGAGCCGTGCATTGTGCTTCACCGCCGCCAAACGGCTAGGGGTGAGCCCAATTGCGCCCCCGTGCCGCTTGTTGCCCTGGCCCGGCCCTACCTCGCCGTCGGCGAACTCCCCCGCCGCCGCAAGGGCATAGTTCTGAAATCCAGGGGCATATGTGTGAACTAGGGACTTGTTTGCAATGAAAGTTATCTAGGTTTCTTTACCAGTTAGTCCAGCGCATAAGAAAATCTCTAGAAAATCTTAGAAAATTCAGAAAACTGCAAAACCAATTTTGTTGGATTCGTAGTGATGAATACTACAACTTTTGTTATTCTCTCATGGTCTGATTTTGGGTATTTTTAACATGAAAAATAGGAATGTGAAAAACCTAGATCTGCCATAACCCAAAAACTAAAAGTCCTCTGCATCCAAATTTTGGATATGTTGTGTGTCATGTCATGACTAGCTCGTTTGCTAAAAGTTGCATAAAGTTATGCAGTAAATCTTTTTATACAAATTGTTTTCCTTTTATGAAGAATCTGCCTAGATGATTTTTGTAGATAAAAATATTTACGTTTTTGTGCCCAACTTGTGCATGCTGTCTTGTTATGTCAAAGCACACCTCTGGTGAATTAATCATGATTTTGGGTTTGTCAGAAATAATTATTCTTAAACTGTGCATGTTTTCCTTTGTAATTTAATAAAGCAAGTTCAGTAGAGATTCTAAGTGCACTTGCTAGTTCTTTAAGGTTGTTTAGGACCAGAGGGAATGCATGAGAAAGAATGAAGCAGTTTGATGCTTATTTATTCTTGTATGCATTTAAATTGTTTCACTAGCTAGTCTTTGTTATTTTCCAAAGTATTTTATTTTCTAGCTTCCCAGCCTTGCATGTGGGTCCAGTGGTTCAGTATGGGTATTGTTATGTTTAAGAAACACTTCTTTAAAATTTTAGTGATTTATTGCGTAATCAAAAGCGTTAAAATCCTTTTAAAGATTAAAGATTAATTAAATAATGAAAATGCTCTAAAGTCTTTTCTCATTTTTAGGAAGTGTTACCTAACTTTAATTAAAGGTTAAACCCTTGCTGATAAAGGAACTAAGTTAAATAAATATCCTTGTACACACCTTACTAGTGAGTGGTAAAAGAAACAAAACCTCCACATGAAATAACAAGTATAAAAGAAACATTAATTAAAGGGGGTAATAAAAGAATGAAACACATAACAATAATAATCTTCCTAAAAGGAATGTAATATTTAAATATTTGTTAAGGTGAATATGACCAACAAGAGTTGAATAAGTTAAACAAACTGTCACATCACCTGAACCTTGCATTGCATTCTGTGTAGATCTTCCTGACGGTGACTACTCACTCGTCCCGGAATCCGAGGAAGGAGGAGCAGAAGCTTCGCTGCAGTACGTGGAAGTACTCGACGACACCGAGGATGCTCAGGCTAACCTAGCTGACGAAGGCAAGCCCTGGTGCATCTAACCTAGTTTTCAAATTTTGTTATTCAATTATCTATGGATGCTTGTGCATTTAAGTTCAGGAGTTGTATGGAACCTTAGATGCATGATCCATAGGTACCTTGTCCTTACTAGTATGATAGGTCGATAGCTGCTAAGCTATAGGACCGTTACAAGTCGGGTGATGACCTCACTCGCGGGAATAGGTTCCTAGATAGGAATCACAAGATATCCTTAATTGGATTGCTCATGTGGTAAGAGCATAGGATTTGGGCTCCGGTCCAATGGCTATTGTGGGTTAAGTGTTTGAACGTACTAAGCACTTGTCGGGAATGGGACCGGTAAGCCTAGTATCTTAATGAGGCGGCGAGGGATCCTACTATTACTACTCTTGGGATACGTCTCACAGCTAGCTACCGGTGGTGTACGGTGACTCCGGGTGCCTCGCGGGGTATGTCGGATAGCCTGCATCAAAGACTGTAAGATTCGATCCCGACCCGAGGATTTTTGGGAACCGTTTGGGAAGTTGTCCTTGCGGGGGTAGCCTACCGTGTGTTGAGGTCTACCTTGCAAGGTTTGAATCAATCGATTGTCGGCATCTCACTGTTATCTGAGACTACTTACTCCACTAGCCATGAGATCCCTGATGATGGAAGTTGATGAATACTATGCTTGATTAATTGTATTGCACAACGTTGTTTGTACTAGATGGCTAATTTAGTAAAGATAAAACCCACTAGAACTTGTGCTAAAATCTTGAAAGTAAGGACATACTCTTTGTTACTTTTCAGCAAAAAGAAACTCAGTGGCCAAAAGCCTTTCATGTCTAGAGTTGGTGAAGTAGTTATCACCGACGGGTAAGTCTTGCTGAGTATTAGTATACTCAGACTTGCTATAATATGTTGATCCAGGTAATGCTTTCGGTGATGTGTGGCCCGGAGAGATCCCGCCCGGCTGGGAGCTGGAGTGGGTGGAAGATGACGACTGAAGGCATCATGGATGGCCTCCCGTGGTGTTGCCGCTTTCCGTTAGTTTAATTCCGTTGTTTCGAAAACTCTGAATTACGTCATGGTGACAAAAACTTCGGTTTGTAATAATTAAACCCTTCGGGGTACAAATTTGGATGATAATGATGTTGTATCTCTGGACTCGCCTTCGAGTGAGTTTTAATGCATATATGTCAATCCTTGTTGCTATTTAAGTGATTTACCGGGCGTTAACCCGGCGACTAACGACAGGATGATACTTTATTATCGCTTAATGACCAAAGTGGATTGGTTTAGGCGATAGTACGATATTTTCCTGGCGGGTTGTCACATTAACCGCGAAAAGCTACAAAATTTTGAAATAAAGTGCACTAAAGTGCATATAACAAAATTGTAGATCAAAGGTCCCTCTACAACATTTACAAATGCCAACCGGTGTTTTGGTCCATGGTTTGAGCAGGAACGGCAGGCAAAGTTCCTGTTTTTCATGGCGCTGGTGAATAGTGTTTCCTACCGTTGACCAAGTTCTTCTCCTTTTTACACTCAAACTTTGAAATGCCACCCAAAAGAAAAGTTGTGTCCCTCAAAAAACTATGCAACTTTTATATTGGGAGATTTTGAAGTGTTTAGGTGAAATTTGGAGAACGTGGCAAAAGTTCTAGAGTGGTCAAGGGAGTCAAAGTGTTTGACTAGGGTTTTAGCTAGGGTTTGACCAAGCTTTGACCACAAGTATGTGTTGACTTTATTAAGGGGGTCATTAGTGATTTTTGACGGGGTTTTCTAGGTGATGATCCAAGTTGACCATGGTTTGACCAACGTCAGCAGGTTTGACCCAGTTGATTCGATCATTAGCATTAATGACGCTAATTAAAAACTTGGGGTCACGTAAGCCCAAATCCTAGCTACACCATTGGCCTTATAAAAAGAGATAATATTGTTCCGCTTAGCAGTTGGGTATCTGGTGAAGGTTACTGCGGGGGTTGATGCTCGACTAGTACAACTCTGTTTTTCCCCAGTTTTTTCAACTTCTCAATCTGAAAAGGTAGAAGCTCGAACAAAAAGCACTTCTCATGCAGCTTCCGAAAAGGTGGAAACTTAGAAAAGCTAAGTTTTTATATAGAGAGCTCAAACAGGAGCCCAGAGCGTCTAATCAAGGCCTGGGACCGTGGGACGGCGGTCCGTGTCCGCGCGAGGACCACAACGACGCTCAATACCTGGGAGGTCCTCGTTCTCTTGCTCAAAGCGACGGTCGTGTCACCGGGCCACGGAAGCTACGAGGATGTTTACAAAGGCAAGGCACGCCAAGGGCGTGTTTGGAAAGGTGGCCCGTGGGCTCGGCTGCGCTCCCGGGAGCCCATTTTCGTGTTTGGCCCCCTTTTCTCCTCCCCCGGCCTGGCCCGCTAGAGGCAAAACCACCCCCTCCGCCTGGCTCCTCTCGTACGCCATTTTCCACCTTAGCCAGAGGGCTCGGCTCCGCTGTTGACGGATAAAAGACGTATCCCTCTACGATCCGCAAGCGTACGGACCCCACACCTTTTTCACCACGGGATTCCCAAGGTTCTTGTCAATCCGCGGAGCAAGGGGATTACTAGCGCTTAACCAAGTACTAATCTAGTTGAATGGAAAACCTTTGAAAGAGAGTATTAATCTAAAAGTAAAGACAATCTACCTAAGTTAATCTAAGTTAAGTTGATCAAACAAATATAGGGTTAAACTATATGGTAAAGGGTGAACACAAGAGAGCGAGGTTAAGATAGATAAGCGTTCCCTCCCTAGGATCTAGGATAACATGGTATGCATCTACTACACGAAAGCGGTAAACCAATCTACTGGGGGTTGTGACCACGGTTTCGCCCTTTCCCTCCTCTCGTCTGTCACTACGCGAAGGTATTCGTGACTAGACCTATGATGGACACGGTATGTTGATGGAATCTATGGGAGTAGCGGATATCATACGCCGGAAAAACACGGTGGCCTACCTTAATCATCAAAGCATCATCAACATGAAAACAATAGATTGAAACCACGAATCAAGTAGCAATTACATAGCATGTATCCATCTAATCCTAGGGATGAACGGAGACATTACCCCATCATCTTACACGGATTGAAGCACATAGGGGTGATGGAGACTCGGAGAACGTCGTCGATGAAGATGGCGGCGATGGAGCTTGGGAACACCCTTAGGCCGGCGGCTTGGAGTCCTCCTCTTGCTTCCTTCTCTCCGCCGGCGTTGATCCTTGCGACGAGCTCATCTAACTCTCTCCCTCATCTTGCGGCGGCGGTTTTCGGTGATTGGCGTCGGTAGGATGATTTGTTCGATGTGTCGGTCGACGGCGGCGGAGGCAATAAATAGACAAACACCTAGGGCAAAGGAGGGACCGAACCGACCCCGGAGTGGGTGGGCCGGTCGGACCGGGGCCGGTCGGCCCCGAGCCCACTTCGGCCGGTTCGGGCCGGTTTTCTCCCCGGTTGCTTCTCGCGTGATCCCTTATTCGTGTGCACTTGCATGTGGGCCTTTGACGTCGTTTCCTTCACGGTTTAGGCTTGAATCCTTGCTATGCAAGCTTCGCCGTTTTATGGTTGAGTCCCTGAAGACTTGCATGTTGACGCTTCGGTCCTCGGGTCATTTGGAGTCATGTTCATCGCGTGTCTTGACTCTTATCGGGCTTCATGATCTTCTTCCAAAGTGCTTGGTGAACTTATCCCGAAAGTCTCCTCTTTAGCGTAGATTTCCTGCGTAAACAACAAACTCCAAAATCGACATGCAAGTGTGAACTTGTTATATCATTAGTATGCCTAGTGGCGGGTTAGTTGCAAATCATAATCGAAACCAATGTATAACAAGTACTCTAGGTTGACGGAAATTCACCGTCAACATCTCCCCCATGCTTAAACCTTGCTCGTCCTCGAGTAAGTGGTCCTCGCTTAAAAGGGAAATCAGCGTTGCCTTCCAATGTTATCCCCGCACTTAGTCATTCATGACGAGACAAATTGCTCTCTCTTAAGAATTTATTTTTAAAGTTCAAGTTGTGACCAGGCTTCTTTTTCATTATGGAAGATAGACTAACAATAAAGAACAAGCCACATTTAACACGATGCTCTCAAACTTAAGTGAACTTCAAACCATTACCTTGTCACATGGAAGATTTTCAAAAAGATGCATATCAAACATAAGTGAAAATCTCTTGCAAAAGCTCATGGAACACTCATCTCATCAAGTCACTCAAGCCTATACTAGATTATTTTCAACCTACTCTACTCATATGTGATAGTGGAAGGCTTATGTGGAGCTTGGAAGGTTAAAAACAATCCTAGCAAAACATACATTCGAAATATTGTCAAATTAAGAGAGAGGTCTATTGGAATTACCGAGACTCGTCAAAAAGGCCATGGAAAATAATTGTTGGAAAGAGAGAGCGACGAAACACACACATTTAGATAAGTGGACATGTGCAAGTGGCAAATGGATGATCCCGAGGCACGAGTGAAGTCCTCGTTATCGGATTGCACATGGTTGGAAGATTTGAGTATGGATTTGTCATTAAGGCATTTGAGAACTTATGAAGCAAAAAGATCCGAGGAGCATCTTTATTATTTTTTTTACTTTTATTCTATTTCCTTATCATTTTCTCTCTTTCTTTCTTTCTCTTTTTTCTTTATTCTTCCTTTTTTTCTTACTTTTCTTTTCTTCTCATCATATATTTTTTTTTTCATTTTTCTTTTTTTTTTTTTTTTCTTTTGCTCCTCAAAACTTTTTGCAACATAATACTTACATAGCATTTGTGTCGAGAGAATGACTCCTCCCCCATGCTTGAACGATGCTCGTCCTCGAGCATAAAAGAGAGGGGAAATGACTGCTAAAGTAAGTATAAATTCCATAATCTTGCGGAATATTTAAATCTCCATCGAGAATTTTACTCCATACTCAAATTGGGTTGTGGACAAGGAGGTGATCACAAAAAGATGTTTTTGGTTTAGGGTGGATGCCCGGCGAAGTTTGCGAAATTTTCGATGTGAAAACCCACAATGCATGGACAAAAAGGCTAGCATGAAAAAGTTACACAAAGGAATGACCAGCTTCTTAGTCTCGAACCATAGAAATCAATCCTAATCCAACTCATCAAAACATATGTTTGCAATCTACGGGTTTTGTTATCATAAAACATATATGTATATGGCTTTGGTAGGTAGAACTTTGCAAGAGCATCACAAATATGTAGATAGCATAAAAGTTAAGTTTTCATAAAAGCAACAAGTTATCCGGCTATCCATAAACTTAAATCAAAGAGCAAAGATATGTATGTGGGTCTAGAGCATGGTCATTTCACCTCCACAAATAAAAGAGCCGGTATTTAAATTAATTTCAGATCATATTATAGAGAGCAATCAGCCAAGACATGTATAACTTCATGTAGGTAAAACAAAGCGGCAACTTTCATCATCTTTCCGTAAGCAAAGGCAATATAGAACATCGAGGTGAACACATGGTCATGCTTATCTATTGAAAGTAAAAAGAAACCTAGGTTGTCCTCCTAGTAGCCATGTTATTGTTTGAAGAGAAAAACAAAAGGTTGCACCTAGTTGATGTTGAAGGCATACTTACAAGCATTTGTGTTTGGAAAAGAGAAGGTCCATGGAGATGTTACCATCCTTTGTAATTCTTCGTTGCCTTCTTCCGACATCTCCATGTATCGATGTGGCCTTTGCTTTTGTCTTGATTTATTAATACTCCTAAACTTATGAATTTGACCTTGTATGCTTAATGGAGTCATTGGTCACCCTTCTCTTCAATGTTGTCATCACCATCTCCTCTTTCTTGTTCTCATCATCTCCTTGCTGTCTCTTTTTCATGGATTTCCCCCTCTGTACAGAACAGAAAATATATCGAAATATGGCTCTATTGAAAAGTTTATGAAATTACCTTTCCAACGTGTGGTCATTCATCAAAAACGGAGTTCAAACAAGGGAGCTATGTCCGTTTTACTTCAGCGCTGCGTGCTGTCCAAAACTGATTTCAGGACGTGTTGCACTCGGTGATTCGGGCATAACCGCTTGTAGGAACCTCGATTGTCTTGATTCTTGATTTGTTGGAATTGTAACTTCATGGGGCTTCTAAATATCCAAAAATATCCAGTGTTTTCCCTTCGAGACCATGCAGAATTTTGATGAGATTGGTGGCTTCTTGCGCATTGATCCGGAGATGTTAACGATCTTTATCATTCTATCTTCTAGAGTGTCATGTTGCACTTCCGTGTTGAAGATTCGGGGTCTCCCCCATGCTTAGCATTTTGCTAGCCATGGAAGAATAAGACAAAGCACTTCTTAGCCATCCTTCAATTTCCTTGTAGTGAGAGTCTTTATCTTGCACCGTAAGACGTTTTCAACGCACATTCTACCCCCAAGGTGACGGTTGGGAGTAGATAGAATTGCCAATAATCCAACAATGTCTCCTAAGATTCTTAACTTGCGGCATAATTAGTTTAATGAGGAATAAAAACCTAATGAGTGTACGTGGTGCAAGGTGTGTATGCACATGATAGGAAAGCATATAAACAAAGACAATGTTTTCACCTAGTTCTAAACACCATGTTTACAACTAGGTTGCCGAATTTCTCCATAGCCATAAAGGTTTATTTATCAAGGGTTAAAACACCATGTCTATCCCTAAATCAATAACTCTTATAGCACAAGAAAAATTAAGCGCATTGCAGAGCTTATAAACTAACCAATGCAACATGAAAACATATGAAAAGCTAGCAAGGTTTATCGAACTTAATGATGATGGTCCGCAATCATGTTTAAACACCATGTTTACACAAGATCACAAAAGGAAAATACCCATATGGCCATATGAAGCATTAACATGGAAACTGAAGCATACATCATTAAGTATATAAAACAACCAAGCCAACTATGTGCAAAACATGTATACACAAAGAAACATCACGAGGATAACAAAATGCAATGCATGCAAATAAATAAGATCATGAACATGATGGTGGTTCTAAAAAAAGGAAAACTGAACTTAGATTAATAACCACAAGTTGATCATCATAAGATAGTGCCATTCTTTTATTTGCTCTAAGAAAGTAGTAAAAATATAAAGAAACGGGTTGCCTCCCGAAAAGCGCTTCATTTAAAGTCATAGAGCTCGACTTTCTCACATACCTTCTTTTCGTTGCATAGCCATGGCCCTTCATGCAAGAAGAAAAGGTACCAATGCAGCTTTAATTTACTTCCCATGTTGTGCTTGATTACTTATAGAAGACTTGCCCAAAGCATCCTTTTGTTTCATCGTTATCTCCTTCTTTATCATCCTTCGGTGCTGCCTTCACTCTATTATTTTTTTTTTAATGTCCAGAACAGAAAGTATACTCAAGCTCTACTCCATTGCACAGTGCACAAAATTTCCTTTCCAACGAGTCTTCATTTGCTCAAATCGGACTCCGGACAAGAGAGTTACGTCGGTTTTATTTCGGCGATGAAATCTGTCCTGAAATTTCAGAACGCGCAACGCTCAATGTTTTCTCCATAACTCCTTGCACGGGTCTTCAAACTTATTGGTTCTTGATGGTTGGAATGGTAACTTGATGGAGCTTCTGAATATCTCATTTTCTTCATTTTTACACCTCTGAACAAGCTCTCCAATTGATGAAGACAGCAGCATCCATCGCGGGATTCGGAGAGGTTGATGATTTATCTTGCAAGTCTTTTAGGCATGACTTCTTTTTTTTTCATTATTCAAGCCTTGTCTACATGGTTAGTGAAAATCGGGCCTTTCCCGACATATGATTCTTTAAGGTCACTAGCTTGACCAAGCGCAAAGCATGATCGAGATTTACAAAACTTATTGTAAACATACGCGTCCATAATTAACACCACATGTGAATTGTAGCAACAAGTCAAGGTGTAAATAAAAGAAGCATATGTTTCATGCATAGCACTTAGCTCATCATTAGGCAAAGGTTGTATAGGTGTGAGATTAATTGGATCAAACTTAAATGTTTCCTCTTTTTCATTCTCAAGAAAATCTAGCCTATCAACATGATCACTATTGGAACAAGGCATAGGCATTAAACTATCATTCATACTATTGGTTGAGCATGAGTATTTGAATTTATCAACATCAATACCAATAATATCTTGAGATTTCAGCGCGTACCTTGGCCTTAGAGATTTTTCAACAAGAGTGATATTTGGTTCATCAAGCGGTGTTGAAGGCGAATCGATCTCAACGAGTGAAGGTGTCTCTTTGTTACCTTTTTGCATCCCCTCCATCTCATCATGTGGGACATGTAATCCTTCAACTATGTATGCATTCATCTCTTCTTTGAAGTCTTCTTTATCAACCAGATTTTCATCTTCAAAGACTTGTATGTTGCTTTCTTTATCTTCCATGTACCACATGTCATCAAGATCGCTCATTGTTGATTCACTCTTTCCTTCATCCTTGAGTACTTCCATGTCTTGATTTGCTAGTGTGTAGGCTTCAATAGCACACAAGCTATCATCTAGCTTGAGTCCTATCTCCTCCCATTTATCCTTTGAGTCATTAGGCTCATCACGGTTGTACTCTTCTCTTCCTTCATCATAAATCTTTGATTTGTCAAACCGGTCGATCCATCCTTCATCTCCTTCTTTTCTTTCTTCTTCAAACATCTTTTGGATCGACTCTCCACTCATCTCTTGATCAAATATATCTTCAACTAGTTTGGCAACGTGTCGGCGTTCCTCCTTCCTTCGGTAGCTAATTAGTGGGGCGAAATCAACTTGAACCCAACCGGATTGCTTGAACTCCGCCAATGGTCTAGCATTCCACATACTTCGGCCTACATTCATGTTAATTTCAACATTTTTAACATCCGAAATGACTTCTCTTACCTTGGGAAGTGGATCTTCACTTTCTTGTATGGTCGGTTCATCTTCCTTGACCTTCGGTTCATCTTTTTCAGAAATTTCAGCAAGCACCTTGGGCTTGCTTTTGTCATTTTGCTCCTCTTGACAACATCTTTGCCAATCTCGTATTGTTCTTTGTCCATTGCTTATCCTTTGTAAGATTTGTGCGGCTTCACTAATTGTTTTATCCAATATATCACCGCCTGCACACATGCTTACAAAACGAGACGAGTTAGGGGTTAGTGAAAAATAAAAGGTATGCAACATCAAGTCACCGGAAAATCCCAAGTTCGGGCCTTGCTCAAGTAGTTCATTAAATCGGTCCCATGCTTCATCAATTCCTTCATCCTCTCCTTGCTTGAAATTGAGCACTTGCCTCCTTAAGTCTTGGACCTTGCTTATGGGAAAGAACTTCAAAAGAAACTTCTTCACTAGCTCATCCCAATTTCCTTTTGCTTCAACGGACGCAAGTGTGTACCATCTTCGCGCTTCATCTTGGAGAGAGAATGGAAAAAGATTCCACTTGAACCAAGCGGCCGGAACTCCTTTTTGTTGGACCGTGTTGCATAACATCGTGAATTCCTTAATGTGTCTATATGGGTTGTCATCCTCCAATCCTCTAAATGGTTTTGTCGCCACTAAATTGATGATTCCGGGCTTCAATTCATAGTGGGTTGTAGCAAGCGCCAAATCTGATTTTTGCATCTCAATGTCTTCCCTTGACGGCATTGCTAGCTCCCTTAGCGACATCTCTTCGTCTTCCAATGGTGAGGTGAACAAATCCATCTAGGCACAAGAAAAGTAGAAAGAAAAACAAAACAGATTTTTTTCTTTTTTTTTAGAAAATAAGGGTTAGGTGTTAGTAATCAACAAAATTAATACTAGATTAAACGTAGCAAACTGGCTTGCTCCCCGGCAACGGCGCCAGAAAAAGGGGCTTGTTGACGGATAAAAGACGTATCCCTCTACGATCCGCAAGCGTACGGACCCCACACCTTTTTCACCACGGGATTCCCAAGGTTCTTGTCAATCCGCGGAGCAAGGGGATTACTAGCGCTTAACCAAGTACTAATCTAGTCGAATGGAAAACCTTTGAAAGAGAGTATTAATCTAAAAGTAAAGACAATCTACCTAAGTTAATCTAAGTTAAGTTGATCAAACAAATATAGGGTTAAACTATATGGTAAAGGGTGAACACAAGAGAGCGAGGTTAAGATAGATAAGCGTTCCCTCCCTAGGATCTAGGATAACATGGTATGCATCTACTACACGAAAGCGGTAAACCAATCTACTGGGGGTTGTGACCACGGTTTCGCCCTTTCCCTCCTCTCGTACTGTCACTACGCGAAGGTATTCGTGACTAGACCTATGATGGACACGGTATGTTGATGGAATCTATGGGAGTAGCGGATATCATACGCCCGAAAAACACGGTGGCCTACCTTAATCATCAAAGCATCATCAACATGAAAACAATAGATTGAAACCACGAATCAAGTAGCAATTACATAGCATGTATCCATCTAATCCTAGGGATGAACGGAGACATTACCCCATCATCTTACACGGATTGAAGCACATAGGGGTGATGGAGACTCCGGAGAACGTCGTCGATGAAGATGGCGGCGATGGAGCTTGGGAACACCCTTAGGCCAGCGGCTTGGAGTCCTCCTCTTGCTTCCTTCTCTCCGCCGGCGTTGATCCTTGCGACGAGCTCATCTAACTCTCTCCCTCATCTTGCGGCGGCGGTTTTCCGGTGATTGGCGTCGGTAGGGATGATTTGTTCGATGTGTCGGTCGACGGCGGCGGAGGCAATAAATAGACAAACACCTAGGGCAAAGGAGGGACCGAACCGACCCCGGAGTGGGGTGGGCGCGGACGGGGCCGGTCGGCCCGAGCCCACTTCGGCCGGTTCGGGCCCGGTTTTCTCCCCGGTTGCTTCTCGCGTGATCCCTTATTCGTGTGCACTTGCATGTGGGCCTTTGACGTCGTTTCCTTCACGGTTTAGGCTTGAATCCTTGCTATGCAAGCTTCGCCGTTTTACGGTTGAGTCCCTGAAGACTTGCATGTTGACGCTTCGGTCCTCGGGTCATTTGGAGTCATGTTCATCGCGTGTCTTGACTCTTATCGGGCTTCATGATCTTCTTCCAAAGTGCTTGGTGAACTTATCCCGAAAGTCTCCTCTTTAGCGTAGATTTCTGCGTAAACAACAAACTCCAAAATCGACATGCAAGTGTGAACTTGTTATATCATTAGTATGCCTAGTGGCGGGTTAGTTGCAAATCATAATCGAAACCAATGTATAACAAGTACTCTAGGTTGACGGAAATTCACCGTCAACATCCGCGCGGTGCTGGGCGGGCGATTTCGGGGCGCTTTGCGCCGGCGGCAGGTGGCCTTGGCGGGCTCATGCAGGAGAAGGGAAAGTTCCTCCCGCCCTTCTCCGTCGCGAAATCCATGGCCTATAAAGGCGACCGCCGTCGCCTCCTCTCTTCTTTCCCCTCCCCCCTCGCTCCTGTGAGACACCAGCTAGGGTTTCGTGGTGGTTGCGGTGGGTGAGCTCTAGTCCGCGACCGGCGGGCTTCCTCTCTGTTCTCCCGCTGCGGATCTGCTCCGACTCGCCGACGCGCCGGCGTTGACCCTGCTGGAACTCCGGGCGGTGCGGTTCTTCTTCCTCGGTGCCGGCGTTGACCTAGGGTTTGCTGTGGACCGGATCTGCTTCCTCTTCCACCTGGTCTTCTGCTCTGCATCCTGTGCCTCCTCCGAGCTCCCCAAGGTGAAATCGACCCCCGAATCCCCATCCTTGTTATGGATTTCTTCTCTGCGTTCATTCTTGTTTCGATGCGATGCGGATATATTCTTGTTCCGATGCGGTGCGGTTGTTCTTGTCTCGTGTGTCTGGTTGTTCTTGTTTAGATTCGATGCGGTTATTCTTGTTTCGATTCGGCGCGGTTGTTCTTGTTTCGATGCGGTGCGGTTTGTATTGTGGTCGATGATGATGTCCTTTGCGCTGGGAGGCTTGTTGAATCAAGCAGCCGTGCAAAAACATTATGAAGCATGCAAATCTTTGTTGATGCTAGTCAGGGCTACCTTACTTAGATATTCTTTGAATTACTATGCATGTAGATGGATGTTCCTGAGACCCGTGAGATGATGGTGAGGCAAGCTACTGGCATGATAGTGACCATGGTTTCTGTTGTTGTCTCTACTCTAAAGAGAATGAGGGATGAACCTGAGCCTGATACAGAGCCAAACCCTCTCCTGTATAGCCTTAGAGCTGATGCTGAGCAGCATAGACAGAGAACCCTACAGGCCATCTATAATTCCACAGATGTAGAATGTGTCTCTATGTTAAGAATGAGGAGGAAACCCTTTTTTGTTTGTGTGAGACATTTAGATCCAAGGGGCTTTTGCATGACAATGCTAGTGTTAGTGTTGAGGAACAGGTTGCAATGTTCCTTCATGTTGTTGGGCACAATCAGAGATTTAGGGTGGTGCACCATTCTTTTAGGAGGTCCATTGAGACAGTTCACAGACACTTCCACCAAGTTCTGTTTGCTGTTGGTGAGCTTAGGTCTGAGATGATCAAGCCTCCTTCTACCACTACCCATCCAAAAATACTTCGGAGCCACAGATGGAACCCATACTTGCAGGTAACCACACATGAACACTACTAGTAGAGAGTGTGGTTGTCCTGACTTGTTCTAACTACACATGCACATTTTTTAGGACTGTGTTGGTGCAATAGATGGAACTCATGTGTTGGCAAGGGTTCCTAGAAGCAGACAACAACCATTCAGGGGTAGGCACAAAGACCCCACACAAAATGTCATGGCTGTTGTGGACTTTGACATGGAGTTCACCTATGTCCTAGCTGGTTGGGAGGGCTCAGCACATGATGCCCTCATACTTGCCGATGCACTTGAGAGGAATGATGGGTTTGTTGTACCTGAAGGTAAGAAGCCACCATTTGCAATGTAGTTGTTCGCTGTCATATTATAATTTAGAGGCCTTAGGATTCATTTGTTGTCCCTGTAGGTAAATTCTACCTAGTAGATGCTGGGTATGGGTGCCGTAATGGCTTCCTTCCTCCCTACAGGGGGGTGAGGTACCATCTGTCAGAGTATGGCCCAAGGAACAGACCAACCAATGCAAGGGAGCTGTTCAACCTGAGACACTCTTCACTTAGGGTCACAATTGAAAGGACCTTTGGTGCACTGAAGAACAGATTCAGGATTCTAGACAACAAGCCATTCCACCCATTTAAAACACAAGTGAAGCTTGTCCTTGCTTGTTGCATATTACACAACTGGATCATAGGCTTTGGGTTAGATGAAGTTGTACCTAATGAAAATTGGGTACCCCCTATGGACCAGGACACTTCACATATTGATGAGATGTTCTCCCAAGACTCTCATGCCATGACAGCCAAGAGGGACAGCATCTGCAATGCTATGTGGGATGGGAGGGGTGTTCATAGGACTTGATGCATTTATTTGTTGTTCATTGTATTATCTAATTTGGTAGCCCTTCTCTACAACTCTTGGATTTGTGATGCTGTTCTAATAATTATTGGACAAAGCTGAGACATATTCTTTCCTATATGTATTATTTATTTGTTGTTCATGAGTATTATTTCTCTGTTATTTACATATTATCCTCAATGTATTATTTCTTGACTGCAACTATACTAGGATAGCATCTGCTAGTGTTGAGGAAGTTGTGGGTGTTGTTGCTGTTGATGTTGAGGCTGGTCCTGTTGTTGCTCCAGCAGCAGCTCCAGCACCAACACCTGCACCTGCAGCAGCACATGCTGGTCCTATGAGATGGAACAATGCAACATCTGGCTTTGTGCTTAGGAGGATGGCACAGCTAGTGAGTGATGGCAGTAGGCCTGACAAAGTATTCAAGGATAAGGATGTGAACTTGGTTGCCAAACAACTATACTTCACTGTTTTGCCTCATATTTGGTTCTGTCTATGTTGTTCTTTGGCCTATGAGGAACAACCTCACGAACAACTATTTTGTCATGTTACTCATCAAACCGTGGGACACATCCATTCCCATGCTTTCAAACATGGGATGGATGTCTCCCACGGATCCATGACTGACATGAACTTGTTTTTCTCACACATCAAACTTGTTCTGAGGCCTCATTCTATACTTCACTGTTTTGCCTCACATTTGTTTCTGTCTATGTTGTCCTTTGGCCTATGATGAACTATAACTTTTGAGGGAATGGTATTTGCTACTTATGTTTCTCATGTTACTCATCAAACCGTGAGAGACATCCATGCCCATGCTTTGAAACATGGGATGGATGTCTCCCACGGTTCCATTGGTGACATGAACTTGTTTTTCTTACACATCAAACTTCAGGATCCATGTTAAAGTTCAAATGATATTGCAAACTGTTCTGAGGCCTACTTGTGTTATTTTGTTCCTGTTGTCATGCCTATGATGATCTTGTATGCCTCATGCCACCCATCAAAACATGTGAGAATCCATGCCCATGTTTTTCCAATATTGGGCTGGATGTCTCTCATGCTTCCATGGTTGCCATGATTAATGCTTGTCATGTGTTCCATTAAAATATCAAACTCATCCATGGTCCAAGTTTAAGCCTGGACCTGGTGAGTTTGATGTTTCCATGGAACCCATCCAGCTCTTATGTCTGAGGCAAAGATTGTATCTACTATTTCTTCATCTTGTCCCAAACTTTCATTAATTGTTACTTGTTGTGATACAAATATTTCTCTGAGGCAATCTGTAATTGTGATGATGAACTTATGATATTGTAATTGTGAGAACAATTGTAAGATTTTATAAATGTGATGATGAAATCATATATGAAAATGTGTGACAAATTGTTGGTTTTGATCTTGTGTGTGTGATATTGGGATGTAACCTGGTGCTTGGGCGGCCTGGCTTGGCGCCAAACACCATCCCGCTTCAGCGGTTGGTGGCAGTTGGGCTGCCAGCCCGGCTCCCAGGTGGTGTCCAAACACCAGCTCGGCGCGCCCAGGCTCTGTTGGGCCAAGCACCCAAACAAGAGGGGGTGGCCCATTATAACCGGCCTCTGGCTGGCCACGGCCTGGGTGCTGGGCCGGGCTGGCCACAGCCACCTTTCCAAACACGCCCCAAGATGATCAAGCAAGCCCTCGCCGTCACCTACGACTCCACGGCCCCACCATGGCAGCCACGCGGAAAAAGGAGACGATGTGGCACCCGCGGAAGCCGACCGGCAGGGAACGTGCGTCAACCGCGGCGGCGCGGCCTCTTGCTGGAGATGGAACGATGCCAGCCCCGAGCTTACACTTCCTCCGTTTTAAATTATAAATTATTTAACTTTTCAATTCCAAATTTTACCGCTCGTTTTATCCGAAAAATATGTTAGAAGTGCTGCTTGAGGAGTCTCTGTTTTTGTTTACTTAGCTTGTGGATTGTGTCTCAAGCGATCACGTTGTTCGAATAAATATTATTTGTAAACGGTATTGCTGACATTTTGGGTGAAATAATCATAATTTCTCATGCCAAATTCAGGTGAAATAAAATAGTGGAAATGAACATGCTTTCTCATCCAAATATAGCTCTAACTTTTTTTTATATCAATAAAACTGGTCGCCTCGTGCCCTCGTGGCTGTTCACTCCCCAGAAGAAAAGCAATTTGGGAGCGTGTCCTGGTTTAAATAACGCTGCCTGCCTAAAATATAGGGTTACATTCCGGCTTTAACAACCTCAACCCCTCACAAAGTCACAAGTCCCATCTGCTTGTGCAAATATGCATGGTTGGATCGTATACATTTCATATACTCTCTTTTTGTCTGGCGAGATCGTTATAAAATGGCAAAGAAAATAATTAGGACCAAATTGCATTTAAATATTATGTGAAGACTTTTTGTTACAGAATGGATGAAAAGTGAATCCTTGATTGGCAACGCTAGCGCCCGGACGTCCGATCCGGGCGCTAGCGTCGGACGCATCATGAGCCGCATGATCCGGATCAAGATCTCTATCGCGCCGTTCGATCGGGCGAGGCGCGCGTTCAATGTTGCGAAAAACTTTTAAGATGTTGCCGAAGTTATTATTCAATGTTGCGAACCTCGTCCGTGCAACATCCAACGAGAGAAGTTTCCATCGATGTTGCGAGTTTATGTCTGTCATGTTGCGAGCGGCAGGGGTCGCAACATTCAGTGTTTCGGGGGGGATTTGCCCGGGGGCGCACGGGCTGTCTTCCTCCCCCCGGGCTCGCGGCTCACGCGGGGGGTGAGGGCGCGGCGCCAAGGTTCTCTCCTCACCGGGAGGGTCCATGGCGCATATACTCCAGGGAATCGAGTGCCCCCCATCGGGTGAAGCCTTCTCCGACAGCACTGAGCACAAGGTTGGACGGATTGTTGGAAGGCGATCTGCAGATCCGGTGAAGATGCACATCAATACACACCTAGGTTCGTCGAGCGGCTACCATGGGAGACCTGCGGCTACTGCGCCCAACACCGCGGGGGAAGTGCTCCCGGGATCGTCAGCTGGGCAGGTTGGAGATCCGCCCCCCGCATCCCCACATACACCTCCCCGCCCCCTTCAATGTTTGCTTTTTGCATCTTGCGATGTTGGTAGCGCGAGGAACCCCATGTTCTGCGCTATGTTGGAATTTTGGCGACTTTTGCTACTTGTTTTGGATCCTATTGCTGCAACTTTTGATGTTGTAAAGTGTTTGCATCACCGAAACATTTTTGTATGCCGCTTGCAACACATGATTTACCCCCGTTGCGACATAAAATTCTCGTAGGTGCGTGATTGGAATCTGCTCGCACCGGACTCGCAGCAAGCTCGAGCGGCAACGCCGCGCCCGCACCCTACAACACGGTGTCAATACCTCCGTCATCATCCGCAAACTAAAAACTAAAGTAGAGAAAAAGTGGTGCTTGAAAAAAAAATATAGAGATAACAAGAAAGGATACTAACAGTGAGTACGGCTGAGAAAGCATATTTCTTGACAACATTATTGTCCTTTACGCGAAGTTCAGCTTCTTCAATGTTGAACTGATTGGTCCAAATGGTCATGACCTCGTTGTTAATTAATCCCTTTGGCTTAAACGACTTGTAGAACTCCTCATAGCACACATGGAAACCGCCTATTTTAACAAAAACAGGGCTGTGTGGAACCAACATGAGTAGAATGAGTGTCAAAAAAAACAGATTGTGAAACATCTACACAGTACTGCTGCAGCATGTATTTAGCAAGTGTGAAACATTTTAAATCTAGGGTTGCAACATCTAAACAATACTTAATGCAACATGTGTTAAGAAAAAATGGTGGCTATAAAAAAAATGTCTCAAACAATTTAAATGTAGGCCTACAACATCTAAATAACCACTGCTAAAGCATGTGCTGGAACATTTTATATCTGAGATTGCAACATCTAAGCACTACTACTGCAACATGAGTTTAAAAAAATGATGGTATGGCTGAAACATTTTAAAACTTAGACTACAACATCTACAAAGCATTGCTGTAACATGTATTTTTAAAAAAATGTCAAACTGAGCAATAGTAGACAGGTCTGAAACATTTTAAAAGTAAGCCTGCAACATCTACTTTGTGTTGCTGCAACATGTAAAACTGGAAGTTGGGTGCTAGAATGAAGGCGAATTGAAAGAGTTAGCTTACGCTTCTAAGATCTCTTCTTTGGTCACCGGCTTCTTCAAAACTCTTTTGCTGATGAACTTCTCATACACAGATTTTGTTTCTTCGTCCAACTTCAATTTCTTCAATTTCTTTCCTTGATTCAAATTGATGGCAACACGCTTCCTCCTGTTTTTCTTGTCATTTGTGCTTGAGCCGGGCTTGTTTGCTTCCCTATCTTGGACAATTGTTACAGCTGAAAAGAAAAAAGAAAAACAAAATGAAAATACATAAAAATTGAAGAATCTGCAAAAAAAGGAGAGCAAGCAGATAATATAAGCAAAAAAAATAAAACAGAAGGAAGGAGGAAGGGGCACCTTTGCACGTGATTTCTGGTGGGGTAGAGCAATCATCATCAATCCCGTCGGAATTCAGCAGGTCAAATGAAGGGAGGTCATCATACAAGCTAGAATCATTACTTTTCTTCTGGCCAGGAGAGCTAGCACCACTGGTAGATGTGTTGACATTGCTGGTGCCTCCTTCGGCTCCAGCAGAAGCACTTTTGCTGGCGCCTCCTTCCGCTGCACAGGTACCACTTTTGCTAGTGTCTCGTACGGGTGCACCAGTGGTGCTTTTACTCGTACCTCCTTCAGCTGCAACACTGGCACTTGTTTTACCAACATCACCATCGGTGGCTGATGGTCCTGCACCATCAACACTTGTCCTGGCCCTGCTAGCTAACTCAGCCATCTTGGCCAACATCTCCCCCTGACGCTGCCTAAGCCTTGCCGAAATCTGATCATTAAATGATTTCGATACGGCAGCAGCAATTTCGCGGACATCTTCATCCATAACCTTGGAAAAGTGTGCAGCAACATGCTGGTACTCGGCTGGTATCTGCGAAAAAACAACAAATCAAGTTACACAGTGTGTTAGCAGTTTTTGGAAAACCACAAACAAAAAAAGGGTGTGGTGGCTGTAAAAAAAACTGATATAACATGAGAGTTTTGCTATACCTCCTGTATATCAATTTGAGCAGGTTGCTTCAGCCATTCATCAAGAGAGCTGACGATGGGGACTTCTTCAGATGCCTCAAGCCCATGTGAGTGACCAGCAACTCCCGGTGGCGGGGGCGGGGGCCGAGGGGGCGGGCAGGGGGGCGGGGGCGGGGGCAAAGGGGCGGGGGGGGCATACGGAGTGAGGGGAGAAGTCATGGAACCTGAGTAAAAAAAATAGTGAACAATATGAGTACCATAAAGTATTTAACAAGTATGAAACATTTTATATCTAAGGCCGCAACATCTAAACACTACCGCTGCAACATGTGTTCTATTGGTGCATATAACATGGCTGTAGAACTAAGCAGTATAACTACAAAAATACTACTGCAACATCTACAAAATACTACTGCAACATCTACAAAAAACTACTGCAACATCTAGAAAATACTACTGCAACATTTACTATGGCTGTAAAAAAAATACTATTGCAACATCTACAAAATACTACTGCAACATTTTTTATCTGAGGTTGCAACATCTAAACATACTACTGCAACATGTATTAAAAACATGATGAATATACGGCTGAAAACATTTTATATTTAGGACTACAACATCAAAAAAAAAGTGAAGATGTAATGTTGCGCATACCGGTAGCCTCCCAAAAGAATTCCCAAGTGACAACTTATTCTTGTCACCGACCATCACAAAGTTGAAGTCCGCATTCCCGACATGGCAAATGCGGGGTAGACCGTAGTTGATTTGGTGGCCTCTCGTCGATGGCGGATCAAGGTGGTCCATGTAGGCGATCCGTATGGAAAAAAAAAAAAGAAAAAACAAATGATGCAATCCGATGAGATATCATGGAAAAAAAGAGAAAAGGGGAAAAAGTAACCCATACCGCTAAAATGATGAGGCATGATCCAATCTCGATGATCCTTCTCAAGACGTTCGGGGGAGAATTTCTCGGTATTTATTCACTTCATCCATCGCTCACTCAAAATGTGTCCGGCCCAATCAAAGGTGCCGATCGGCTCAACATTCTCTAAGCTATTGAGGTACTTTAGGCTCACATCGTTACCCGTGCCGGGGTTATACACGCTCCCTAAAGCCAAAAGGGCGAACGACCTCATGAAAGTCTCCCCGTCCTTGCTCTCTCGTGGCAATGGAAATGCACCTCCCGATTTTGGCTCTATCTCCATCCCTATACAACTCTTTCAATTTCATCACCTCATCTGAATCGCCAGAAATCCTCACAGCTCTGGCATTGTTTTCCAAACCAAGAATCTTGCAGATAAGATCACGGTTGAAGACAATGACTCTGTTCTTGTACCTGAATTCACTAAGAAGTGGGTCTACACGCTTCATCATCCACTTGACAAGTTTGATAGGGACAGAAAATTCATGCATCGACAAAAGGGCACCAAAACCAGCGTCGATCACCCATTCCTTTTGCTGATTTGAAAGCTGTGGTACAAGAGAGCAAATCCTGCGGGCAGAGAAACGGCACTTGAAATGCTCTTCATTTATGCTGATGTTTGTCTTCTCTGAAAAAATAAAGAAAACTGTGTGAGCTTGAAACAAAACAAATGAATGCTTGCAACATGGGGTGAGTGAGGGATAAACATCACAGTTTCGCCAAGATAGTTTTTTTCCAACACTGAAAACAGGGCAAGCTTGAGAAAATAACAACAAAATAAAATGCAACATAACAAATGAATGAATGCAACATGGGTGTGTGTGAAAAAACATAAACATCACAAAAATGTTAGCTTGGGATGGGGGAGAGTGGCTCTATTTTCTACGAAAAAACTGAAGCGTGTGCGGTGTGGCTCGTTTTTCTCCCAAAAAAAAAGGAAAACTGTGTGAGCTTGAAACAAAAACAATGAATGCTTGCAACACGGTGTGAGTGAGGGATAAACATCACAGTTTGGTTTGGGGGCTGGCCAAGACAGTTTTTTCCAACACTGAAACTGGGCAATGCTTGAGACATAACAACAAAAATAAATGCAAAATAACAAATGAATGAATGCAAACATGATGTGTGTGTGAAAAAAACATGTGGAGTCCGTTTCTTTGGGTGTAACTACATGAACTCCCAGACCCGGCCTTCTTGTGTGGGTGTGTGAGTTGGTCCCGAAGGCCTACCATGCAACCATGGATCCGTCGTTTGAACAACCCGGACCCCTCTAGTAGATGTTACGATGCATTTGTAAAAGGAATGAAAATCGGATCCATTTGTAAATATTTTGACAGAGCTACGTGAACATGTTGTAAATTGTAATCCCAGGTGGAGTACTAAGCGACAGGAGAGTACTGATCGTGCATGTCTGTTTATTAATTGCCACCGGCACCATGACATGAACCCAATCATGTTTCAATCACACAAATCAGAGATGAAAAAAACCACCGGTACACAAAAACTGCTTGAACTGAGTTCAGTTCCCTTCCCTGCAGTACTTGTAACGTATGCAGATCACCCTGCATCAAAAAAAAGTTCACCCAAAACAGCGTCCATGTAACCGTGTGGTGTGGGGAAAAACTCATGAAGCAACCCTATTAATTTCGCTAGTTTGTCCTAACCCTAACCATTAACATCGAGTGAAATTATTGCGCACATAGAAAATGCCGCGAACCAGTTCAAGGGGAATGAGCAAAGAGGAGTTCCTTACTGGGTTGCCTCGTGCGCTTCATCGCCTGGGAGCGGTCGCGGGTATCGCTAGCCGCGCGCTCATCGTCCGCGGGGGGCTCGCGCCGGCCGCGCCGCCGCCGGTCGAGCGCGAGCGGCGACCCCGCGTCCGCGAGAAGACGCCGCAGCCCTCCCCATCCGTCGCCGCCCTCGCACGGCGCGGCGCGCGGCTTCCGCTTCGCACCATCCGACGCCTCCGCGCCACCTCGCATCGCCGCCGGACGAAGGGGAGCCGGGAGCGCGTGCGCGGGGGGGGGAGTCGCCTTCCTCGCCGTCGCTAGGCTCCCAATCGGAGTCATCCGCCGCCGTCCCCGCCCGAACCGGCCGCGGCGAACCCATCACCGCCGCCGCGGATCGCTCGCCGGGGGTGCGCGCGCAGGTGGGTGTAGTGGAGGGGAAAAGTGAAGAGTGGGTCGCGTGGTGGGGCCTACGGGGATGAGGAGGATGGAGCGGTTGTGTCTTCACAATGGCCGTCGGATGCCTTGTAGATGGACGGCGGGGAGGGCGTCCGTTATTTCCCCGCGTCGGACGCCCGTTCCCAAGCATTGCCGTAGTTTTTTTAGATTGACACAGTACAACGCAGACGCTCACAACACGCACGCACACTCACCCCTGTGAATACAGGTACGCCAACCCTACTATGAGCACCTCCGAAGGACTGAGCACCGGCAGATCTGGAGATTCTCGTCGACGGGAATGTCGCTTACCATTTAACGTATAACACCGAGGGTAGCGTCCCACTGGACCGTCCTACCATTGCACTAATCCTTGATTAATAGTTGAACAGTGATTTATAAATATATACAAGCCCAATGGGCCAAGTGAAAGGGTGTCATGCCCCTACCGTAGATTCGCCCCTACCGTAGATTCCCAGAGGAACCGGCACGAGCAGTTGGAGTGTTCCTAAGACCTGTCTCCAGTAGTACCCCTTCCCATGTTGCATCTACAAAATGAGAGAAAAAGTGGCACTGTAGTAGCTCCAGCAGATGCTGCATTTGCATCTGCATTTTGTAGATTGCCCTCTCCCGTCGCTCAACCTGGGGGAATCTCTCTCTTCACTGCAAAGTCCCTCTGCCAACAGTCTCCCTCCCGCTCTCGTCTATTCCACCCCCCCCCCCCCACGCCCGCGCCCTCCGTGGTGCGGGAGGAGGTCGCACCGCCACGGACGAGCTTGTGGTAGAAGATTGGGCTCTGCGTCGGGAGGAGGCCGCACCGCCGCAGACGGTGTGATATTTGGGGATGCTCGGGCTCGGGGCTGCGAGATCCACGTCGCTACGTCGCCAAGCTTGAGGTCGCTGAGGTCGAGTTCGCCGCGGTCGAGGTCACCGGGAAGCAGGAGGAGGAGGCCGAACTTGAGGTCGCCGCGGTTGAGGTCGCCAAAGTCGTCGGGGAAGGCCCGCTGCGCCAGTTCGCATCCTCTACAGCACCCCTGCGCGGATCTGGTTGCTAGGGAAGGAACAACGCCATCTCGGCGGCGGCAATGGCGAGCTGCTTGAGCTCCGCCGCACGCTCCACTCTCCGATCCCTCTCTTCCCCGAGCCGCCTCCTCCTCCACCGGATCTGACCGCCTTCTTCCCCGGGCCACCTCCTCTTCCACCAAATCCGGCCAGCCGCCTTCTTCCTCGGGCCGCCTCCTCTTTCACCGGATCCGGTCGGCCGCGGGGGCCAACTGCCTGCGACGGCTGCGGCACGAGAACTGCATGCTGCTGGAAGACGCACGTTTTTGCAGCGTTCGTTCTATCTATCTCCTTTGCGGATACTAGCTTTTTGAAGATGCAGATCTAACACATTGCTGGAGACAAGTCTAAAACCCTAATTACTCTAATTATCCTAATTGATCACTAATCAATAGAATTGTTGATTATTAGAAGAGTCCGCCCCCAGCGTGTTAGTGAACAGAAGAACACGAATTGTGGTCGAGTCCAACCACGCGCTGTGTGGGCCATTCGTTTCCTCAAGGAAGCTCAGGTTCTATTGTAGGGCCGGCCGCTTCACGGAAAGTGGCCCAACCCATCAGCCACTTGGGTTAATTGCTTATACCTTGGGCAAACGACGCGCGCGCAGAAACTTCTCGAGAGCCTTGTCATCTGCCTCTGGATCTTTGAGGATTGCCAAGCGTTGCACAATCCCGGAGAAGCGAAGCGCAAAGTCCTCAATCACCCTCGCCGTCGCTGAGCTTGATGGTCTTGTACTCGGTACGGAGAGTCTGCGCTGTCACCGCCCTCCTCCGCTCGTCGCCGATGCTGAGGGTCTTAGATGGCCTCCCAGGCTTCGGCTCTCGTCTCCTTGACGACGAGGGTGGTGACCATCTCCGAGGGAACCACACTGTAGATGGTGTCGAGCATTGTGTGATCATCTCGATAGTCCCCATCACCGAACTCGATGACATCCCACGAGTCACGGGCCTGCAACTTGAGCTTCATACATAGCGACCACTCGTTGTAGTTGGTCTTGGTCAACTGCGGAAGTTGCCGGTGATACTGGATGACTCGCTGAACGATGCGCTCCCTGGGATGATCCGACTTTGCGGTTGCATGATCAGCGAGCGCATGGCGAGGGGCTGCGGGATGCTCTACTCCTGGACGGCGTGCGCCCAAAAGGCTTCTTGACGTCAGCGTCGCTGGACGATACCAGCTTGTCCTCCTTCCCTTCCGGCTTGGGCGACGTCGACACCATGGCGTCTGCCGTTGCAGGGACTGCCCTAGCTCTGATGCCACTTGTCAGGCACCAGAACACCCTGGAACGCGCTAGAACGCCGGCGATGAGCACTGGCGAACTTGGGCACGGCTAGAAAGTTGAACACAACGCGAACTCTTAGAACACAATGAACAAGAGAGGATCTGTGCCGCTCAAAAATCAGCAACTATTCTGATATCTTCTTCTCCCTTTTATTGTGCGACAACGAGCAAAGCTCGGGCGACTCTCCGCACACTGCGCGCACGACGCGTCCATCCCCACGTGCACGATGCTCGTTAGCCCCGTTGCCTAGGTCGTGCGCGAGCTATTCTCGCGGCCTCAACCTCCTACGCGCACGGCAGCCACAACCCGGTACTCGTGCACATGCAAACGGTAAGGAAACGTGCAATCCTAACCAACTAACTGATGCAAGGATCCAACTAACATCCATATAATGGTTTTCAGAAGTAGTTTATAGTATAATTAATTAATCCTTTTAAATGGCTTGCTAATTTTCCACAAATAATGCTTTGGTGCTTTGTATGCAGGATGGCATAGCCAAACTAGTGAAGCAAACACCAAAAGCAGGAAGGAGTTGCAGCAGCAATACCGAATAGCATACATGTAGGATATGTTATCAAAAATGATGAAATGAAGAAATAATTAGCCATAAACAAATAAAAGTATTATTGATTGGTTGTTTAGAACTAAAGGGCTCATTCTGTCAGAATTGCAGATAAGATCCATTGTGTTTGTGCCATTTTTACTCTATATTATATCATATTCGAGTTGCATCAGAGAAGTCAACTTGAAAATCAGTGTGGCTTCAAAAAAAAAGAAAGAAAGAAAGAAAAACAGTGTGGCGGAATAGTATGCGATGACCAGCAATCGAACAAACGGTGGCGGAATATCAGTGTGGTTTCTTCCAAAAAAACAAAAGAAAAAAGTATGCGATGTGTGCTAGACTGCTAGCTCCTCGATGTGCCATGATGGACAACCACCAATCACTCCAGAGAGTCTCAAGTCTTGCAACTCATTTTCCTAGCAATAACTTCTTTTGACACATTCTCAGACTTGGTCGTTATTTTGACTTCAGGCTTAAACGAGGACTTACTGGAAGATGGTGACCATTGCTAAGGCATCCATAGAGCTGATATAGTAATCTAGTTTCCTGCTAAAAGGTTTCTCTTTCAGAGGAATTACTCTGCAAGGGGAATTCACCATGGCGGATGTCCTATTCTCTGCTTTTGTTAGTGATATGGTCGGTAGAGTGATTTCTCTTTGTATTTGAGCATTTTAATTTGGTCACCAACGGAGCACACAAGCGAAGCTGCAAACGGTACGCCACATGCTCATCAGGGTCCGCAGCGTGGTAGAGGAGGCTAAAGGGAAGCAGATCACAAATGGTTGCACCCTCGAGTGGCTCTCGGAGCTCATTGATGATGAGTACCAGGGTATTTGCTCGAAACAATCAAAGGTGGTGGGCACGAGCTTGAAGAAAATGAGCACTTTATCTGTGTTTAACCCTGTAAAGCGTATGCGGATTGCTACCAACAACACCTTGTCATCATGCCCTGATGGCGCAGATGACGAAATTGACACACTATGCCAAAAACGATTTGAACTGGCACATAGAAATTAATGTGTTGGCGGGTACAATTGGCACCCGCTAGCATAGTGGTGCACAGGGGCGTCGGCTCTGCACCCGCCAGCAGTGAAGGCCTAGTGCTGGCGGGCAACATAAGTCACCCGCCAACATAAGTGCTGGCGGGTGACTTATGTCGTCCGCCAGCAGTGAAGGCACAATGCTGGCGGGCAACATAAGCCACCCGCCTTCAGAGATGCACGCACTCACTTGAAAATTTGAATTTTTCAAACGACCTCAAATGGATAAACTCTCAACATGAAAGTTGTAGATCCCGAGAAGTTATGGAACTTTGTAGTTTACAATTTTTTATTTAAAATTATATTGTCAATGAAATTCAAATTTGAATATCTCAAATCTGAAATTCATAATTCGTAAACGACCTCAAATGGAAAAACTCCCGATATGAAAGTTGTAGATCTCAGAAAGTTAGAAAACTTTGTGGTTGACAAGTTTTAAATTTGATATGTTTAGATCCTAAAAACGATTTACACTTGGTGTGATATAATATGAGTAGAATGAAAACTGGATATGGATGCATATGAGTGTGTGTTGTAGTGGTAGAGGATGCTTCGCACGAGGCTGCTAGTCGGGTGTTCGAACCCCGCTGACCGCGTAGCAGCGCAACTTTACACAAAAAATGCGTGACTTGCGAAGGGGGTGCGCAACTTTACACAAAAAAATGTGCGACTTGCGAAGGGGGGTGGTTGACCGCCCCGATGGGGTCCCTCCCCTAAAAAGACTTTTTTGCTATTTATTTTGGGGTTTTTTTGCTGGCACAAGGTCTCTGGCAGGCGACCCCTTTTACCCGCCAGCACAAATCGTTCCCTTTTACCCGTCAGCACAAATCGTTTGAGAGAATCCATTATTTGACACTGAGAAACTTATCCATCCCTTTTTTGGCCCTTAAAATTTTTTCATTCCCTATTTGCCACTCAGTTGAAACTTCATCCCTCAAACGACACTGTGTTAGCCATTGCCGTCAAAATGCATTGGCCCACCTAGGGATGAAAGTAGTGTGTATAATTTCCGCATCTGATCCGAATCCGAATTATGCGGATATGGAGAAGAGTTTTTGATATCCATGCAGATGTGGATAATCCGAATCTGATTGTGTGTGGATGCAGATTAGGATATGGTCTTAATGATATCCAACGGATATGGATTATCCGATAATTGAATGCGGATAATCCGAGGCCTATAATAGGATATCCGACTACTATGACAGCCCAATACGGCTCAGACACTGATCTTTTACCTATACATAATTTTTAGACGACAAAATTTTAGCTATATATATAGTGTGTGCACGTGCATCAAACACCTTAACCACAATCGTGCATCTTTTGTCACCATTTGAAACTGAATATAAGCATGTATTATCCGACTATATTAATCTGCATCCGCTCCGCAACCGATCCGACTTTGCACCATATCCGACATCCGAAAAATCCGCATCTGTAACTGCATCCATGTAATATCTGAGGACCATGTGTGGTTCGAGGACCGGTGGATGGTCGCTTCCTTGTGTGATGAGTGATTGACAACGTTGTGTGGACTGATTCTTGGCTAAGTATTGCAGGTGCAGGTTGCGGCTTGACTCGTGTTGGTGCAGGTGAAGAACAAGCGCGAAAGGTCGTCGCGGTGAGGCCTCCAGGTGTGGAAAAGACAAGTAGGCTTCGTTCGAGGGACCCGGTGGCCAGTGTGGTCAAGTGCGGGCCGCATGGTGGTATGAACAGCAAGATGAGGTCGTGGACGGTTTCTTGGTAGAGCCTCAAAACCAAGGGCGAGCCGGAACTACGTGGGAGCCGAGTCATGAGTGGAGATTGGC
Source organism: Cenchrus americanus (assembly GCA_947561735.1). NCBI lineage: Eukaryota > Viridiplantae > Streptophyta > Magnoliopsida > Poales > Poaceae > Cenchrus > Cenchrus americanus. The sequence goes on from OX387240.1 coordinate 82,613,030, forward strand.
GGAGGCTACACCGAGTTCGCGGGGTTTGCGGTGGTTCACCGTAAAACCACCGGGTTACCTGGCGGTTGAGCCACAAAACCGAGGCCGAAGACTCGACGAGGGGGTGCGGCCACCCGGGCCGGTTCAACCGCCCGGAGGGGCGGCCGACCGCCCGGGGTCGGTCGCCGATCTCCCGGCCGGTCTAACCGCCCAAGGGGGGCCGGTCTGACCGCCCTGGCCGCCGGCGCCGAGAAGCTTCGAAGTGGAGGACACGCATCGGGATCACAAGGCTTGCGTCGAGGCTAAGCAGGTTGCGGTCGCCGGGCATCCGTCCGATGGTGAAGACATGAAGACTTCCAAATCCGCCCTCGAGGGGCATGTATCCCTAGTTATTAGTGAAGGGTAGTTTAGTCTTTTGGGTGCCTCCATATATACTCATTGGATGGGTGGATGGCAGCCAACTCTTGGAACCCTAGCTCATTTGTTTTCCCTTTTTTCGTTCTCCATTTTCCTTAGGATTTTAGAGGACTAGCTTGAGAGCTTCATGTGAGATCTAGAGAGAGGGATGGATGTTTGGGTGGCAAGCTAGACCTTATACGAACCTTTCATGGCATGTATAGAAGGTTTGGCGTTGTTCATCATGGTGGTTTTCCCGTCTCCTTTGTGTTGATTTTCGGAGCTCTTTGTTGGTGGTGTTTTGAGGACGATTTCTTGGGGTTTTTGGTGGGTGTCACGTATGAGGTTCTTGTGCCTCTTTGGCTGGTGACTTTGCCCCCAAATCTCCTTTGAATCGGACTCGATTTGGTGGTTTCTCGAGTTGGGCGAGTTCTTGACCTAGAGAAGCGATTTCTTCGATTCCTCTTGATTGTGAGCGTTTCGGGTCGATTCCTTTGAGGTAGAGGTTGCCCAGGAGGTAACCCAGCTATTCCCGAAGTTTTGCTGCAATCCTGAAGGATCGGATGGCGACTAGAGAGGGGGGGGGGGAGTGAATAGGAGCCGGATAAAAATTCTTCTCAAAGAACCCGGCCTACACAAGCGTTGGAACGAATCACACACCAATCGCCAAAACAACGAGTCCTTGAAACACACGCGGAAGCACGAATGAAGGAGGGAGGAATCGAACCAAAGAGCAAAGCAGCCGTGCTCGCGACCGTCCGGCCAAGCGGGGGCGGACCGTCCGCGATGGCCGCGCGGACCGTCCGGCCGCAGGTCCCGCGGACCGTCCCGCCCCTTGCCGCGGACCGTCCGCCCGAGCCGCGGACCGTCCGTTAAAGCGAACAGAACCACCAGAACCGACCCGAGAAAAATGGACCGTCCGCGAAGACCGGGCGGATCGTCCGCGCGGGCCACGGACCGTCCGCTACTGAAGCTCGGACCGTCCGCAAATCGGCTGCAACGAAAAACCAAAACCAAATTGGATCGAAAGCAAAGCCGAGCAAGAACACGAAGAACACGCGAATAACACTGTACACGCGGACCGTCCGCCTGGCCCTCGCGGACCGTCCGCCAAGCACGAACGAACCGAAAACCGCTCGACCCCCGAAATTCAACACTCCCAATCCATCACCGGATCTCCCTAACGATAGTAGTCGTTGAGACAAGAGTTTGGGGACATGTAAAGCGTCAACCAAGGATGCTATACCCCAAAAATTTCATCTCCTAACTCCCTAAATCATCGGGAATCACGGATCCTTTGAACACCACCAAAAGCTAGAGCACCGAACGAAAATCCTTGAATCGAAGTGGTTTCCCGGCGTTTGAGGGCACAAGATCAATCACAAAGATGCACTAGACATCCATCCATGTTTCACTCAAAGAAATCCGGGGAGAAACCCACTCAGTCCGCGGAATCACACCAAGAACAAAGGCACCAAAAACAAGCACGAAAATAGCACAAAAAGAGCTCCGAAAAAGCAATAAAAGAAATTCGGGAATAGAAAGATTGGCACAAGATTTAGAGGATGAAATCACTATGAATATCTTGTCCAATCGATTACAAGCCACTCCTAGAAACCAAATCTAAGATGGCAAAAAGCTCCAATCAAAGAGCCACTCTCCCCTCTCTACCTCTCACTCCAAAATGAAAGAGTACGACCACCTCTAGCCCAAGAGTTGGCTGAAAATTCAGCCCCCTCCTCCTATATATAGGCCCTCCGGAAAAGACCGAAGTGCCCCTACACTAGGAGTACAACTCAAGCTCTCACAGGGGCATTTTGGTCAACACATGAAGTTCACCATCGAACGGCCGCGCATCCATCAGGCCTTCATGTCCTCCCGACGCAAGCACCTCGATCATGCCGCGTGTCGCCCGCCTCGAAGCTTCCCGACGCACCCGGATACCGTCTCCGTCACGCCAGGCCCTCGGGCTCGGTTTTGAGGCCCAAACCGAGAAACCCTCCTCCGATGGTTTTGTGGCCAAACCACCAAACCCCGCGTACATGGCCCGGCCTCACCACGCCAAGCGTCGAGCCCGCCAAGCCTTTCACCTCCCGGCGCCCGGACGGTCTACTCGGGCCTTGCCTCGTTCCTTGACTTGGCCACCACCGATGCACCGGCTCCATGTCCACGACTTCGTCTTGCTCTTCTTGCACCGTGCGGCTCGCAATTGATCCCGTCGGCCACCGGGTTCCTCGAACCAAGCCTACTTGTCTCTCCACTCCTCGGAGGCCCCGCAAGGCTAAGACCTTTCGCGCCTGTTCTTCACCTGCACCAAGAAACCAAGCCGCAACCAACACCTGCAATACTAGGCCAAGAGTCAGTCCACACAACGTTGTCGACCACTCCTCACGAGTGCATTGACAACACACCACATAAACAATAAGGTAAATACACAAAATAAAATACACACAACACAACTCAACACTACACACACAAAGCTTCAAACCATCCGGTCAATCACTCATCACACACGGACCAAGGTGCTTCTCAACTTGGTTCCTCAATCTCCCCCTTGATGAGTGCATTGACAAAAGAAGGTCAAAAAGCAAATAAGAACTCATTCAAGCGCCACAAAGCCAATAAAAAGCAAACAAAAGGCCACTTGAAGTGAGAAGGGATAAAAACATGCTCCGACAAATTCCTCTCGAAACCAAAGCAAGCACAAAGGCTAAGCGCAAACGAAGAGACACACTACCAACATGCAATCCCTAAAAGCCATCAAACCAAAATGCTCAACCCAAAGTGCCATAAAACTCTTACCAAAACACTTGTCAACCGCTCATCACCATCAAATCAAGGTTCATAATAACTTGATTTTCCAAATTTCTCCCCCTTGAGGAGCGGATTGACAACATGTGAGCACAAAGAAATGGTTTGAGAGGGCAAAGACCGAACACCTCATCCAAGTGAAAGAAAACCACACAACAGCAAAGAACAAGGTCACTTGGCATGAGAGAAACCACAAAGTCCAACTCAATGTCTCGGTCCCCAAAGACATGGGCAACGGCTCGACACAACCGAGACAAGAAAGCATGATCCCTCAAGAAGAGGCACAAAGGGCTCAACACCGATCATGGACAAGCGAAATCACACGATCCCTCAAGAAGAGGCACAAAGGGCTCAACACCAATCATGTGATAATCGAAAACACAAGTCAACCGCCGGCTCCTCAAGAAGAGGCAAAGGGGCTCAACACCACCGGCACAAGAGCACAAAACTCACAAGCTCCCCCTAAACACATGAAGTAGGGCCAAAGAGCATACAAAGCTCACCCTAAACTCATGAGATAGAGAAAAGAGCACACCAAGCTCACAAGCTCCCCCTAAACACATGCACTAGGGACAAAGAGCATACAAAGCTCACCATAAACACACGTGATAGAGCAAAAAGGAACCACAAGCACAACTCAGGCAAACAAAGGAGACTCACCAAAGCTCCCCCTACACAAATGCAAGCTCCCCCTGAACATGTGGAGCAAACTCCCAAATTTTAAATGCAGTTTTCTGAATTTTTCATTAAGCTCACCTCTTCTCCCCCTTGTTGACAATGTATGAAGCAAGGTGAAAATGCATAAATGCAAAAAAAAGCATATAAACATCTACATGAGCTTCTCAAATAGGCCAAATTTAGTGACAAAGGCTAGAAATGAGACAAAAAGCACATATATGGATCATAACATAGTCAAAGCATTGCCACAAGTAATATATGGAAATATAGGCATGTGACAAAGCAAATTTTCAGATTTAAGCAATTTTATCAAAAGATGGCTCACTTTAAATGTAAAGACCTATCCATGTCATATTCTAGCCAAAAACATGCATATCATCCAGAGATCATACAAGGATATCCAATTCTCAACAAAAGATCATTGCAAACACCCATAAAGCAAAACATGTCATGTTAAAGCTCATGAGCCATGTGTCCACTTCGGGGAGACTTCTCCACTGGTGAACATCATGCAACATGTTTTGCACCCATGTGTGAAAGATAAGACATTTTAAGCATAAACATGATGGAGGGAGCATTTTTCAAGCATACACACTTCTTTTCAAGATTAATTCATTTCATGGTACATTAAGTGCCTTTGCGGCAAAAAGAAGCTTATGCTCCTCCATGAATGCAACATAGGCTAAACATTCACAATGATATTGGCCTTTGGCCCAAATGCAAGAAAGAGACATCCAAGCACAATCTAAGCATGAAAGGCACATTTGGACCAAAAAGTGACATGGATATACTACTATACATGAGTGGAGCACATTTCATCAAATTTAGTCAAGATTAACATTTGATTCAAAAAGGCTATCTCACAACACATATATCTCCAATATTCCAAGAGCATAGCCTCTCATAGCCATTTCTCCACACACATGACCAATATCTCACAAGTAGCCAAAGAAACTCCAATGAGGCATATAGAAGAAGCTCATCATCCTAAAATGCAATATGATACAAATGCAACACAGGTAGATATGTACATCAAAAGGAACATGATATATGACAGAATGCAAGACACAAATGTCAAACCTACCAAAGTCTATACATCATGATATATGATACAAATGCAATACAGAATGCATAGGGAGACAAGGAACTTGACTTAACACCAATAAAGCTCACGAGGGAACACAGCAACCAAGAATCGCTCCAAGCGAGAGAAGAGCCACCAAAGGTCCCAATTGAGTACCATAGAAAAAGTACCAATTGCAAAACCGCAAAGATCCCAATTGAATACCATAGAAGGAATATCAATTGAAGGATCACAAAGACTGCCCAAAAAGCCACAACCCTTCTTGGAATCAAATTCCCTAACAAAAGAAGCCAAGCTCCCCCTCAAACAAGGGCAACTAACAAAGCAAAAGTTAGGAAAAGAAAGAGCAAGGAAAACTCTAAAACCAACCGAAAAAAGGAACAACAACACAACCCGAAGACAAGACAAGCCCAAAACTCCAAGGAAAGCTCACAACATGCTACACAATGCATTGACAATAACAATTAACATGAATAGAGCATTGTAACATGATTCCACAAATATAAATGAGCATGGGCAAGCAAGTATGTCAACAAGGTACAACACTAAACCAAAATGATACCAAAGAACAACATGCCAAACAATATACAAGAACTAAACAAAGGCATGATACAAGATCACATGGATCATCCACCAACATATATTACAAAGCTAGCATGACAAGATATACATGGGGGACAAACATGCTAACAAGAAAGGTACCATCGAGCTAGACAAACATGATATGAGTGAACAACATGACATATCCGAGCAATCAACCATAAAGCATGACATGATGTTCATAAATAACATCCACCATAAAATCATACAAAGATAGAAAGATAGATATTCAAGATCACAAAGCTATCATGAACAAGGTGGCTAGCCTACCATGGTTTTCACACAAGCAAGACACAAGTATATACAAGAGAGGACAAGGGGAAAAGAAAACTCACTATACATGTGTACAAAGGCTTTCAAGAGCCATCCAAAACGGTGTGGAGAACCATCATGTCTCCATTGAGCTCATGTTCTCCAACCGCGTCTCCATACCTACACACAAGGAGACGAGAAAGACCGAGCCTCGGATCCCAAAGGGTTAGCAAGCACGTACTTGGGAATCCAAGATTTGGTCACACGGGTAAGTGGTGCACACAACCTATCATGTGGGTTAGCATGATGCAAATGCCGGTTGGAATGAAAAGTCTTTCGAACACCCTTGGAACCATGCCTTAAAGAAGTCACTCGCGAAGAAAGTCGAGTGCTACCACAAGCAAAAAGGCAAAGATCCTTCGGGGTCGTAGGAGAAGAACCAACACAAGCACCACGGGAAGCATGTCGCGGACCAACACAAGAAACACTAGAAGCATGTCCACGAGCATGGCCTAACTCACTAGAAAGTGTCATAAAACCTGTACACAAATCGCGCCTTCTTAGGCTCACAAGTGTTCATGCCATGAGAAGGGCTATGAACAACCAAAGGCCTAGAGGCACCTCCTCGCCGTATTCTCCTTGCCCGACGGTAGCAAAAACTCTCTTGATGCCCATCCTTCCCACAGTGAGAGCAATGGTACAAAGGCCTATCGGGAGGCACGGTCTGAGTGGATGAATCACCATTCTCTTGTAAGTGGGAAGTCCCTTGGGACTTAGAGCATGAAGCATCAACCCCAACATCCAACTTGGTGCCCACATTAGAATCACACGTGCCATGAGAAAGGCTACGTGGCTTCTTAAAAGCTTTAGCACGCACACGTCGCTCGTGCTTGACACGGCGAAAGCAAAACTCAACGGTATGCCCATCCTTCTTGCAAAAGGCGCATTGGAACCTCGGCTTGGGAATATGAGTTCCAAATATGTGGGAGGCACCCTTTCCATTCAAATCACCTTGGGCAACACCGGAAGAAGCAACAAGCTTAGGAGTAGCTATGAGAGAGCTATCCAAAGCACTAGCACACTTACCACCATCCAAAGACTCACACTCAAGAGAAGAAGTTGACTCCGGTTTAGAAGAAGCAAATTTAGAAGCATCAACATCGGAGTGACACGAGAAGCATGAATCCAAACCCTTGGCACAAAGACTCTTGCACCTTGTGCGCAAAACCTCATTTTGAGACTTGAGGCGCTCACAAGTACCACATGTCATATTTCTCAAATTATTGATTTCTTCTTCAACGCATTTAGCATATGTGGTACGCAAGAGTTCATTTTCTTTCTCGAAGTTGGCACTCATCTCCTCATGCTCAACCAACTTGGCACTCATATCATCGCACATTTTCTTTAAAGCCAAAACTTCACTTTCCAAATCAATGCATGAAGTGCAAATGAGACCACATGAACAAGTATCATCATTTACACCCATCAAAGCATCATCATCATCATCATCACAAGAAGTATGGCAAGCATCCTCTACAAGAAACAAAGAGCACTTGCTACAAGGCATGGATTTTATATCACAAATTTCAGCCCTAGCATGCTCAAGATCATCTACACATGTGGTGTGAGTCAATTTTAATTCATTAATTTCAGCATGCAAAGACTCACAAGAAACACATGGTAAAGAAGCATTTGTCTCTAACAAAGCAATCTTACTCCTAGCCATATCAAGCTCATCATTCAAAACAACACAAGAGTTGCAAGGCATAGAAGCATTGGATTTCAACAAGTCAATTTCAGATTGCAAGGTTAGCAAGAGATGATCTCAATTCATCATTCTCAAAATCAAGATTGTCGCATGCTCTTCTAAAAGCTTCAACATGCATTTTGCGCCAACTAACTTCATCTTTTAATTTCTCATTTTCAGCACACAAGGCATCGCAAGATTTGCAAGGAAAAGAAACTTTGAAATTTAACACCTTAATTTCAGATTTCAAGCATGCAATGGAAAGAAGCAATCAAAGCATCATTTTTAGCATGCATGGTGTTACAAGAAGTGCAAGAATTCAAAGCACGAGACCTCCAATGAGCCATACCACATTTCAACCTAGTAAGAGAGCATTTCATCTTCTCATTCTTCCTACGCAAGGCATCACACAAATCTATGTTTCTCCTATGCAAGTCTCCACAATCACACTCACAATCATCCAACCTATTGCATAGGATCAAGATAACTTTGGCAAGTGTACCTTGGTTCATGCCTCCTAGCTTGTGGTAGAGCTCACCTTTCTTGATGTCACCATCTCGATAGTCCTCGATGAGAGATATCATCTCCTCCATTCCGGCTTCCGCCTCAACCTCCATACTCCTCCTGCTCAAAGAACCACAAGGAGAAGAACTTGGTGCCATAATAAAAGTACCGGTTAGGATTAGCCGAAAGCAAACTCGAGGAACAAGCAATGATGCAAAGAAAGCACTCAAAATGCCTCAATTCTCTAACAACTACTGACGAGTTCAGTAGCAAAGGATCTTATCTTTTTCCCAAAATTTTACCACTGAACAAGGAGAACCAAAGATAGAGGCACAAAAAATTTCAGCTCAAAATAAGGTGAAATGAAGTCTAGAGAAAATCCAGAAGAAACAAGACAAAGCCGCAAGAGACTTAAATGAGGATTTTTCAATTATCTTGTTGATTTTTTTTCTGAATTTTTGAAGACCCCAAAATGATCACCTACAAATAGAGTCACGAAACCGCTGTAAAAATTTGAGCCAAAACGGAGCACCGAGCGAAAAGTTATGCCCGTTTTACTGAAGGTAACTCAAGTTATGGTTTTCCAAGGGCACAACTCCAAATCGTCGGACTCAAAACGTGCAAACCAAGGTCGCAAGCAAAAGCACCTCTTTCCTCTAGTCACCCTATGGATTCAAGACTTGTTAGAGCCAAAAGAATCCACAACCGGCTCTGATACCAATTGAAGGATCGGATGGCGACTAGAGAGGGGGGGGGAGTGAATAGGAGCCGGATAAAAATTCTTCTCAAAGAACCCGGCCTACACAAGCGTTGGAACGAATCACACACCAATCGCCAAAACAACGAGTCCTTGAAAAACACGCGGAAGCACGAATGAAGGAGGGAGGAATCGAACCAAAGAGCAAAGCAGCCAGGCTCTGGCGGACCGTCCGGCCAAGCAGGGCGGACTGTCCGCGATGGCCGCGCGGACCGTTCGGCGCAGGTCCCGCGGACCGTTCGCCGCCCCTTGCCGCGGACCGTCCGCCCGAGCCGCGGACCGTCCGTTAAAGCGAACGGAACAACCGAACCGACCCGAGAAAAACGGACCGTCCGCGAAGACCGGCGGACCGTCCGCGCGGGCCACGAACCGTCCGCTACCGAAGCTCGGACCGTCCGCAAACCGGGCCGCAACGAAAAACCAAAACCAAATCGGATCGAAAGCAAAGCCGAGCAAGAACACGAAGAACACGCGAAGAACACTGTACACGCGGACCGTCCGCCTGGCCCTCGCGGACCGTCCGCCAGGCACGAACAGAACTGAAAACTGCTCGACCCCGAAAGTCAACACTCCCAATCCATCACCGGATCTCCCTAACGATAGTAGTTGTTGAGACAAGAGTTTGGGGACATGTAAAGCGTCAACCAAGGATGCTATACCCCAAAAATTTCGTCTCCTAACTCCCTAAATCATCGGGAATCGCGGATCCTTTGAACACCACCAAAAGCTAGAGCACCGAACGAAAATCCTTGAATTGAAGTGGTTTCCCGGCGTTTGAGGGCACAAGATCAATCACAAAGATGCACTAGACATCCATCCATGTTTCCCTCAAAGAAATCCGGGGAGAAACCCACTCAAATCCGCGGAAACACACCAAGAACAAAGGCACCAAAAACAAGCACGAAAATAGCACAAAAAGAGCTCCGAAAAAGCAATAAAAGAAATTCGGGAATAGAAAGATTGGCACAAGATTTAGAGGATGAAATCACTATGAATATCTTGTCCAATCGATTACAAGCCACTCCTAGAAACCAAATCTAAGATGGCAAAAAGCTCCAATCAAAGAGCCACTCTCCCCTCTCTACCTCTCACTCCAAAATGAAAGAGTACAGCCACCTCTAGCCCAAGAGTTGGCTGAAAATTCAGCCCCCTCCTCCTATATATAGGCCCTCCGGAAAAGACCGAAGTGCCCCTACACTAGGAGTACAACTCAAGCTCTCACAGGGGCATTTCGGTCAACACATGAAGTTCACCATTGAACGGCCGCGCATCCATCAGGCCTTCACGTCCTCCCGACGCAAGCACCTCGATCATGCCGCGTGTCGCCCGCCTCGAAGCTTCCCGACGCACCCGGATACCGTCTCCGTCACGCCAGGCCCTCGGGCTCGGTTTTGAGGCCCAAACCGAGAAACCCTCCTCCGATGGTTTTGTGGCCAAACCACCAAACCCCGCGTACATGGCCCGGCCTCACCACGCCAAGCGTCGAGCCCGCCAAGCCTTTCACCTCCGGCGCCCGGACGGTCTACTCAGCCTTGCCTCGTTCCTTGACTTGGCCACCACCGATGCACCGGCTCCATGTCCACGACTTCGTCTTGCTCTTCTTGCACCATGCGGCTCGCACTTGATCCCGTCGGCCACCGGGTTCCTCGAACCAAGCCTACTTGTCTCTCCACTCCTCGGAGGCCCCGCAAGGCTAAGACCTTCGCGCGCTCGTTCTTCACCTCGCACCAACGCAAACCAAGCCGCAACCAACACCTGCAATACTAGGCCAAGAGTCAGTCCACACAACGTTGTCAACCACTCCTCACGAGTGCATTGACAACACACCACATAAACAATAAGGTAAATACACAAATAAAACACACACAACACAACTCAACACTACACACACAAAGCTTCAAACCATCCGGTCAATCACTCATCACACACGGACCAAGGTGCTTCTCAACTTGGTTCCTCAAATCCGTGGAGTGATTCGGGAGATCGGGCGCGAGGAAGTTGAGGTTTGACCCGCGGGTTCGTTTTCTGGAAGGGGCGGTCTAACTACCCGCAGGGGGCGGTCTAACCGCCCTGGGTGTTTCCAGGTCGAAGTTTTGTTTCGCCGGATTTTCCTCTGTGAGTTTGTTCGCCTTGATCGAGGAGCGTCCGGGTGAAATTTGGGGTCGTTCTCGTGCGGTTTGCTAGGTGTTCTTGGTTGGAGTTCGTTGCTGGGTACAGGAGGTTAGACCGCCCCAGGTAGCCGGTCTAACCGCCCCTAGGCCCCTGGGTGAAGTTTTGGTTTTCGCCAAGATTTTCTGGTAGCTTGCATGGCCTTGACCAGAGATCTTTGTTGGTGAAACCGGGGTGAGTTTTGGTACTCGGAAGAGGCGTTTCGGAGGATTTCTTGGTTACCAGGTGGACGCGGTCTAACCGCCCCCTGTACCCGGTCTAACCGCCCCCTCTGGTTAGCCGGCTTTCGAGTTGTTTCCAGCCGTCGTGGGTGCGTGTGTGTTGTGGTTGCTGGTAGAGTTTGTTCCTAGGACCGTAGCACTCCAGTGGCTACGTGGTTTTGGCAAACGGAAGGTTGAAGTGCGGAGCGTGTGATTTCGGGGGTTCGACCGAGCTAGTTCATCTCGTCGGAGTTTCAATCTCCCTCGAGAAGAATTTTTATCGGCTCCCATTCACTCCCCCCCTCTCTGGTCGCCTAATCGGTCCTTCAAGTGGTATCGAGCCGGTTCGGGTCTTTGTTGACTCTAACCGCCTAAGATCCAAGGATGGCGTACCAGGAATGGGGTTCGGGTCCTCCACACTTCGATGGCAAGAACTACCAGATGTGGAGCAAGCGGATGGGTGCGTTTCTCCGTGGAAAGGGTCAGACTCTTTGGGATGTCACGGTGGACACAGGCTATGTCCAGCCGATGGATTTCCTTGCTCCAGGGTCGAGGGACAGATTTGACGCCAACAATAAGGCGGTCGACTACTTGTTTCGTGCTTTGTGTCAGCCTGAGTTTGATCGGGTACACACCGAGCACTTGGCTTGTAGGATTTGGGCGGTGTTGAAGGAGGCTCATGTTGGGAACGCCCTGTGTTCGAGCACGGATGTATGCGACCTACGGGAGAGAGTACGAGAACTTCACTCATCTCCCCGGTGAGTCCATCGATGCCTTGTTTCGGAGGTTCACGGTGGTGGTGAACAACATGAGGGCCAATGTGGGCGTGCTCCCGTACGATGATCATGATAGAGCGGCCAAGCTCTTACACTCTTTGGATCGTACGATATGGGGCGAAAGTTCGAGGCCATTGTCGAGTCGAGAAGTATGACACTCGACGGTGAACGAGCCGTTCTCGAAGCTCAAGTCGGCCGAGGTGGATAGGGGCATGATCGCCAAGCTCGAGGGACCGACTGATTCCCATAGTCTTGCCCTCGTTGGTGGTTCCAAAGGAAAGGCTAACTCTAACCCATCCACCAGGATGTTCTCCTTTTCCTCTTTGATGTCTATGCCAGATGAGGAGTTTGATGACCTTGGAGAGGACAAGCTGGCGCTGTTGACGAGGCGGTTCGAGAGGCTGCACGAGAACCGCGTGAACATGAGGAGGAACACGAGGACGTGCTTCCAGTGCGGCAAGCCGGGACACTTCGTCGCCGACTGCCCGGAGAAGGCCGAGAACAAGGACAGCTACAAGCACAAGCCGAGGATGGACGACAAGTACCGTTCGAGGCGCGACCACAAGAGCAAGCACAAGAACAAGTACAAGGATGAGCGACGATCGAGGAAGAAGGAGAGCTGAGGCAAGGCCCGAGCGATGGTGGGAGCGAGCGACGTCGACCTCCAGTTCCGCGTACTCCACCTCGAGCTCGAGTAGCAGTGAAGACGAAGGTGATCGTCGCAAGAACAAGAAGTCGTCCAAGAACCTGAGTGGGCTGAGTTGCTTCGCGAGAGACGGCTTCTGCACCATGGCGCTGAGCTCCGGCAGCAAGAAGAGCACACAGAGCGACTCGGACTCTGAGTCCGACGACGAGGTGCGTGATGAACTTGTCGTATGGACCTCCCTGGGCCCACTACCTCGGTGGGTACCAGGACCGACTACTCGGTGGGCCCCTGGGACTACCCGGCTTGCGCTACGCGGCACCTGAAGGCGTGGAGCACAAGGACTACACAGGAGTAGTACTCGGTTAGGGAGCTGTACATGTTCCGCACCGTATAGAGGACTCCTAGACGTACTTGACTAGTACTCTTTCCCTACTCCGACTTGTAACCCCGCCTCCCGACTATATAAGGTGAGGCAGGGACCGATCTCGAGATCACCTCATACAATCCCCTACAACTCACGGCACACTATTGCACCATCTTGTAATCGTGCCCTATCAATCCGGAGCTACGCAAAGATACGAGACGTAGGGTATTACGCACCTCGCGGCCCGAACCTCGTCTAAATTGTGTGCCACGTGTCTCTTCCTTCGAGTTACCGATCTCGGCGAGTCACGATCATCTACTTCGGGTACTCCCCGTAGTAGGTTGCCGGTCTAAAACACCGACAGCTGGCGCGCCAGGTAGGGGCTCTCGCTCGAGATCACATGGCGAACTCGACGGCTTCCGTCTACATCAAGCCAACCGTCGCCTTCAACCGCGGCGACACCTTCGTCTTCGGCGCCTGGGTCTGCACTGCTGATGGCGCGGGCTCCTTCCAGCGCCGCCTGACTATGCAGCCCAACCCGAGGACGTGCCTCGTGACGCTTCCCTGAAGTTGTCACAGGCGAACTCGCCGGCAAGTTCGGCGAAGTTTCGCTCTTCGACCACCATGCTGACTTCGAGCTCGAGTCCGTCTCCAACTCGAACCCGACGTCTCCATGGACCATCGCATGTGAGCCGGCTGCTCAGCCATCGCAGGCGGCCCCCTCACCACGCAAGCACTCCGCGCGTGGCCCGCGCATCACCAGCCGGGCCCGCACGGAGGCTCCCACCTCTCGCCGGGCCGGTAAGGAGCCCGTACCCGAGTACAACTCGGACTCTGACGCCGTCCCCGACCATGTCTCGGACTCCACCCCTCTCTCCGAGTTCTACTCGAACCCGGACTACGAGTTCGACTTCGGGTCGGACCCTGAGGAGCCCGAGTCCGAAGACGACTCCACTGAGCTTCCCTTGTCAGGGCCAGCCTCGGGGCTGGTTATAAAATCAACGCCGGCCGGGAGATACGTCTACTGGCCAGACCGCAAGCCCGCTGACCTGGCAAAGGGAGACTCACGCTACGTCGCCTACATCGACTCGCTACCGTTCCAGGAGGGAACGCCACTAACCCGGGCTGACTCAAATACACCAACTGAGGTGGCACCCTCTGAGTCCAGCCTTGGGTACCCCCGATCGCCGTGTCTTCATGGCTGCCGGCGAAACCCCGGGACCTTCGTGCACGGCCGAGGACAAGTACCTGGAGGACATCTCCGCGTACGAGCCGTCCGTCGAGGCACCCGCAGACGAGACCGCCGCCAACATGGACGCTCGACGCGAACGTAACAGAAGCGCAACGAACGACGTCGGCGGCTCGGGGACAACCTCCCCATCCGCAACCTTGCGGAAGCTCTCGAGGCGGTCGAGAGCAGAGTTCACACCACTCCTGAGCAGTGCCTCATGTCGATCACAACGATCGCACGCCAGGCTCAGGGCATACGCGCTGGAGAGGTCATCGCCAAGCTCGCTGAAGAAGCCTACTTCATGCGGGTCGACAACAGAGTCAACCAACCTCCTCCAGCTAAACCTCGCGACAACGAAGCTACTAGTCGCAGCGCCAACGCTGGTCCCAACCGTACTCGAGCTGACCTCCCAGCTGAGCCAAACCGCCGCCGCTCCCACGCCGGCGGACCCTCACAGCAAGACCAAGGCAACCGAGAAGTTGTCCCCCACCGCGCTCCGGCCGGTGGTGGCGGCAACGACCCTGACGGTGGCGGCAGCGACGGCGGCAGCCTCCAACCATGGGGCCAACGAGAGAGCCGGAGGCGGCGGCGGTCGCGGCGGCCGAGGCCACGCGAACGACCACGCCTCCGGCGCCGCTCGCACGGCGGGTACGACGCTCGCCAGAAGATCGAGGAGCTGCGGCGGAAGAAGTCGACCACTGCCGCTGAGGGCGACGGCTTCCCCGCCTTCTCACCTCGACTTCGCAACTTACTCCTCCCCGACAAGTTCAAGCCTTTGGGGATCACCAAGTACGATGCGAAGCAGATCCTATCCAGTGGCTCCGATGCTACGCCCTCTCCATCGAGAACGCTGGCGGCAACAGCGACACCAAATGCCTCTACTTCCCCTTCTGTCTGGACCAAGCACCACTCACATGGCTCGAGTCGCCGGACAAGCACTCGATCGACAAGTGGGACCGACCGAAGGAGCAGTTCACGAGCAACTTCGCGGGCGCCATGGGCCGTTCGGGTACTCGCATGGACCCGGCCATGATCAAGCGAGAACAGGGCGAGACCCTCCGCAAGTACATGCGCCGCTTCTTCGACAAGCGCGCTACCGTCGTCGACGTCACCGACAAGGAGGTCATCGACCTCTTCCAGACGGCCTCTACCATCGCCGCACCTTCGAGGACTTCGGTCGTCGCCGCCCCAGGTCCATCCCCCACCTCAAGGACATGATCACGTCCTGGGCGGATGAAGAGGACAAGGCCAACGCCAAATACGACGCCATCCGCGGCAAGTCCAAGCAGAACCAGGGCGGCGGCGGCAGCAGCAATGCAAACCAAGGCGGCCGCAACAACAACAACAACAACTACTACTACTACTACTCGGGTCCCAACCGCAAGCGCAAGCCATACAACACCGTCGCGGCTATCCGGCGCCCTCGCGAAAGGGAACTCGAAGAAGAACTACGGCGGGTTCAAAGACCTGCTGAAGGAGAAGTGCCCGTGGCACCCGAACGGCAATCACACTACCGAGCGGTGCTACCAACTCGTGCACGCACTCAAGGACACGCCGAGCCACCGCACCCTCACGGCCAAAAGGGCAAGAAGAAGGACGGTGACAACGACGACTTCCAAGAACCCGAGAAGACCGTCAACGTCCTCTTCGGCGGACTGCCCAGCAGGCGGGAGCAGAAGGCTACCAGTCATGAAGTGATGTCCATCGAGCCGGCGGTTCCGACCCCTCTCAGGTGGTCAGAGGTACCCATCACCTTCTCCCGCGCGGACCAGTGGACTAGCTTCTCCGAACCAGGACGATTCCCTCTCGTCCTGAAGCCAACGGTGGCGGGCTCCAAGCTCAACAAGGTGCTCATCGACGGTGGAAGCGGGCTCAACGTCCTCTTCACCAAAACCTTGAAGAAAATGAAGCTCGACGTCACCCCCATGCTCACTAAGAGCAGCACGCCCTTCTACGGCATCGTCCCAGGCAACGCGGCTATCCCACTGGGCTCAGTGGTACTGCCAGTTACCTTCGGGGCGTCTCGGGACAACTACCGCACCGAGTACATCAAGTTCGAGGTCGCAGATTTCGAGACCTCTTACCACGCCATCCTCGGCAGACCGGCCATCGCCAAGTTCATGGCGGTGCCCCACTACACCTACTTGGTACTCAAGATGCCAAGTCCAGCCGGTGTACTCTCCCTCCAAGGGGACTTGAAGATCTCCCACGACTGCGACACAGAGGCCGTGGCGATCGCTTCTACAAACCAAGTACCCAACGCGATGATGGAGGTCTACGCCGCGTCGAAGAAGCTTGCAACAAGCGAACTCGACATCCCAGAGAAGTCTGACAGCGCCAACAAGCCTCAGCCACCTGAGGAGGTACTCGTCAAGACGGTCGACCTCGGAACAGGCGACCCTAGCAAGACCACCACCATCGGGGCCGTCCTCGACCCCAAATAGGAAGACGCGCTCATCAGCTTTCTTCGGGCTAACCGCGACATCTTCGCGTGGAAGCCAGCGGACATGCCAGGAGTGCCCAGGGAGCTTATTGAGCACTGCCTTAATGTCGACCCAAAGGCCACCCCCAAGCGACAACACCTCCGACGATTTGCCGACGACAGACGGGACGCCATCAAGAAGGAGCTCGCCAAGCTACTCGCAGCAGGCTTCATCAGAGAAGTCTTCCATCCTGAGTGGCTCGCCAACCCCGTCCTCGTCCGCAAGAAGAACTCGAACGAGTGGAGGATGTGCGTCGACTACACCGACCTCAACAAGCACCGCCCCAAGGACCCCTTCGGGTTGCCGCGGATTGATCAAGTCATCGACTCCACGGCGGGCCGCGACCCCGCTCGCTTCCTCGATCGCTACTCCGGTACCACCGGATCGCAATCAAGGAGGAAGACCGAGGAGAAGACCGCGTTCATCACCCCCGTTTGGCGCGTATCGCTACACGACCATGTCATTCGGGTTGAAGAACGCCGGCGCTACTTATCAACGGGCCATCCGAGCTCGCTTCAAGCGGCAACTCAACAAGAACGTCGAGGCCTACGTGGATGACGTGGTTGTCGAAACCGGGGACTCCGGTACCCTCATCGACGACCTTGAAGAGACCTTCGCATCGCTACGCGAGTACCGCTGGAAGCTCAACCCGAACAAGTGCGTCTTCGGCGTCCCTTCGGGCAAACTACTCGGCTTCATCATCAGCCAGCGCGGCATTGAAGCCAACCCCGAGAAGATCTCCGCCATCACCAGCATGAAAGCTCCCACGAGCATCAAAGACGTCCAGAAGCTGACGGGGTGCATGGCGGCGTTGAACAGATTCATCTCGAGGCTAGGAGAACGGGGCCTCCCCTTCTTCAAACTACTCAAGCATCATGAGAAGTTCGTGTGGACTCCAGAGGCAGATCAAGCCCTTGCCCAGCTCAAGGACTTCCTGTCAAAACCGCCAATCCTCACGGCTCCTCACAAGGGTGAGCAGCTACTGCTCTACCTAGCTGCGACTACTCACGTGGTCAGCACTGCCATCATTGTCGAGCGGCAGGAAGACGGCCACGCTTACCCGGTCCAGCGCCCAGTCTACTTCGTCAGCGAGGTTCTATCAGAGTCCAAGGCTCACTACCAGCCCGTGCAGAAGCTCCTGTACGCTCTACTCATCACCTCGCGGAAGCTACGACACTACTTCCAGAAGTACTCGGTTTCCGTCGTCACCGACTACCCGCTCGGCGACATCCTGAGGAACCAAGACGCCACCGGAAGAATTTCCAAGTGGGCCGTCGAGCTCGGCGCCCTCACCATCGACTTCAAGCCGCGCACAGCCATCAAGTCGCAAGCACTAGTCGACTTTATGGCAGAGTGGCGGGAGAACCAGCTACCCACTCCCACCGTGCGACCAGAGCATTGGGTGATGTACTTTGATGGCTCACTCAACCTCGAGGGCGCAGCGGAGGGTACTCCTGATCTCTCCAACGGGCGAACAACTCAAGTACGTCCTGCAGATCTTCTGGAAGGTCTCAAACAATGAAGCCGAGTACGAAGCTCTCCTACACGGGCTCCGCCTCGCGGCTTCATTGGGCATCAAGCGGCTACTAGTCTACGGCGACTCCGCAAGTGGTCATCAACCAAGTCAACAAGTCCTGGGACCGCAACAAGGAGAACATGGACGCCTACTGCCTAGAAGTCCGCAAGCTCGAGAACAAATTCTATGGTCTCGAGTTCCACCACATCGTCCGCGACAACAACGTTGCAGCGGACGTCCTCTCGAAGCTTGGATCCACCCGCGCTCAAGTACCAGCGGGCGTTTTCGTCCATGAGCTTCACGCGCCATCCATCCCGGAGCCGGCGCCACCGACCACTGCCCCAGCCCATCCACCGGCTGGGCAGGAGGTCATGATGATCGACGTGGACTGGAGGCAGCCCTTCATCGACTACCTCAGCGAGCAGAAGGTCCCCTCCGACAAGAACGCGGCCGAACAACTAATCCGCCGCGCCAAGTCTTACGTCCTCGTCGGAGACAAGCTTTACAAGCGGGGCGCATCTTCTGGAGTACTCATGAAGTGCGTCCCTCGTGAAGAAGGCAAGGACATCTTGGAGGAGATCCATAAGGGCGTCTGCGGCAACCACGCGTCTTCACGCACGCTGGTCAGCAAAGCCTTCCGGCGAGCTTTCTACTGGCCCACAGCCCTGGGCGACGCCGAAGAACTCGTCAGAAGGTGCCAAGGATGTCAGTACTTCGCCAAGCAGCAACACGTCCCAGCCTACAAGCTAGTCACCATACCGCCAACCTGGCCCTTTGCCCTCGCCGGGGGCTCGACATGATTGGGCCACCGCCAACCGCGCCGGGAGGATTCAACGAGTGCGGTGGCTATCGACAAGTTCACCAAGTGGATCGAGGTCAAGCGGTGACATGCCCCAAGGCCGACGAGTACTCGACTTCCCGGATGAACTCGTACACCGCTATGGGCTACCCAACCGCATCATCACGGACACGGGGTCCAACTTCAACAACCACCGGCCCCGGGAGTACCGCGAGAACAGGCGGGATTGACGTTCGATACGTCTCGGTCGCCCATCCACGGGCCAACGGACAAGTCGAGCGCGCCAATGGGATGTTGCTCGATGCCCTCAAGAAGCGGCTACACGACGCCGCTAACTCTAAAGGGGGCAAGTGGATCAAGGAACTACCCAACGCACTGCGGGGGGGCCGCGGACTCAACCATCCAAGCCAACGGGGCAATCCCCCTACTTCCCGGTCTACGGCTGCGAAGCCATCCTCCCCGCCGACGTCATATGGAACTCACCAGGCGGTGGAGCACTACGACGAAGGCGTCTCGGAAGACGACGAGACGAGTTGACATCGACGGCCTCAAAGAAGCTCGGCCGCGCCGCCCTTGTCCAATCAGCAAGGTACGTGGAGGGTATCCGATGCTACCATGATCGCAACGTCAAGGAACGCTCCTTCAACGTTGGAGATCTTGTCCTCCGTCGTATCCAGAACACGGAAGGACTTCACAAGCTCAGCTCCCCCTGGGAAGGCCCCTTCACCGTAGCCAAGGTGACCGGGCCGGGCTCCTACCGCCTCCAAACACTTGAAGGCGAAGACGTCAACAACTCGTGGAACGTCGACCAACTCTGTCGATTCTACGCCTAGTCTACACGACTACTCCGGGGTTCAAGTCCAATCGACTACATCAGCACCCCTGGCCGCGAGCGACCCTCCGGGTCACGGCCCCAGTCTCCGGACTTCTCCTCTCCAGGATCCAGCCCGCGCGGCTACCTACGGACCCTGGGCTGCGACGAGCATCAAGGACTCTAGCAGCGGTCTATCAAGAGACCACACCCCAAGATCCAGCCCCGCGCGGCTACTTACGGATCTACGATCCAGCCTACACGGCTACCTACGGATCACCTGCTGCAAGCGGCCACCCGCTCTAGCTCTACTTAGCTGTAAGCGGCCTTCAGGTCCAGGCGACTACTTTGTAACTACGGCCCTGGCCACCCAGGTGTACTTCTTCAGTAATAAAGATTGATCGTTCATCAACTTATTTACTGCCTATTCCCTACAACGGGACTACTGAAGCCGAGTACCACTACTCGCACTCACTCCACGATGGGCGCTCCGCACTCTGAGACCACGGTTACGAGTACTCATTGCTGGAAATTTCATTTCATTGATACTTGAACAATTCATTTACAATTGTTTCCCTGTACAACTATGGCTACTAGCTACCTATTACAGGGCTACTGGAGGTTCAGCTTCTCGGCTACCTGCTCCGCGATGGGAGCCATCTGCTCCAGGCGGCTGCGCATATCGCTCATCGAGCAGTTGGCGGCTACTCCGCCGGCGACCACCTCCACCGGTGCCTTCGGGAAGTATGACTTCATGAAGGCCAAGACTTGTCTTGGGATCGACTTGGCCATATGCTTGACGTAGGCGGCCAACCGGCTTGGAGCTTCACGAAGTCGATCCACCAGAGGGGCGATCTGGGAGCCGCCCGGGTGCGGCACCAGGAGCCTCGCGATCGGGAGGGCGGCTTCCTCCAACTCCTTCAACTGGGCTCGCAACGCCTCGCAGTCTTCGTTCAGTTTCTGCAAAGATTTGTAGCAGTTGACGAGATCCCTGTCAGAAGCAATCCGCAGCTCCATGTGCTTCTCGCACTCGAAGGCGAGTTCCTTGTAGTCGAGCTCGAGTACCTGGCGGGCTTCTTGCTCCCGGTAGAAGAGGTTCTTCATGCTCACCTCCGAGGCCTTAAGTCGCTCCACACTCGGCCCTCAAGCTCTGCAACACAGCAATACAACGGCGGGTCAGACGCTTCTCGACTTCAAACAAGTACTCGACAAGTCGAAGGACATACCTTTATTCTTGTTGCGGAGACCCTTGTTCTTCCGCACCAAGTCGTCGCCCTTCGCCTGCAGCTCCATGACGTCGTTGTGGTACTTGGCGAAGGCGGCGTCGAGCTTCGACTGCATGGCGGCCGCGTGCTTCCGCGACTTCACGAGCTGCTCCTCCAGCGCCTCCGCTCGGAGCACGGTGTCGCCATACCCCTGCAACAGGTTCGACTTCTCGCGGGACCGCTCCGCGACGTCCTGCACAAGACGACTCAAGTCACGAAGAGTACTCAACGAAAAAGATTGACTACTCCAAGGCTACGGCTACGTACCTTCATCCACTGCTCGGCTTGACGAATCGCCTCCAAGTGCTTGGCTAACGTCGCCGGCTCGACGAGATCGTCCGCAAGGAGCTCTATCCCGCCGCGGCTACCCGAGGCGGCCTCGCGTCATCGGCGCAGAGCGGATGGGCTCTGCGTCTTGAATCTCGGGGAGCGGATCGCCACCTCCGAGCAATCTGCGGCGACGTGGTGGCCGCCTCTCCCCCGGCGTCCTTCTCGACAACCTCCGCCATGGGCTCGGGGGCTCCTTCTGCAGCCTCCGGGGCCTCTGGTGTCAACTCCTGCATCGGCACCCCTGCAGGGATGTCACCACCTTCAGCGCCTGTCAACAAAAGACACGTGCATCAGCGTCTCGACTACTCTTCCTGGAGCTCCACAGCTTCACGAAGGGTACTCACCTTCGACTACACTGGCCTCCGGCAGTGGCGCTTCGGTAGCCGGGGGCTCGATCGCGGCTTGAGCATCGGGAGCGGCCTCCTCGACGGGCGGCGCGACTTCTTCCGCCACCGCTGATGAGGGCTCGTCTCCATCCCAGCTCAGATCTGTGGATTTTCTGCAGAAATATTCACGGAAGATCGTTAGACAAGATCGACTACTCCAGCAAGTACTACTCGCGAGGATGTGGTACTTAAAAGTTCGACCGGATAATAGTCACGGCCGGAGCACTGAGGATGCTGGCAATATCAACCAGTCCACCCTCAGCGGGCGTCTCCTCCTCCGCCCCTGCGGTTTCTGCCTCCTCTACGGCGGCGGCGGCCGGCGCAGATGTCTCCTGCGCTCCCGAGGCCTCCATCTCTACAACGGCGGCGGCCACGGGTACTCTGCTTTCCTCTGGAGCAGGGGGCTGGCGCTCCAGTTGCGCCAGAAGTTCTTCAACAGTAGGGGCTGGACTACGGCTTCCAGCCGGTTCCCCCACTGTATCCCACACGCCCTCGTCGCCCTCTTCGACGGGCTCCGCTGGCGGCACCTCCTGCGTACAAGGAAGGCTACTTGTCAGCAAAAGTACTCGAACGACGAGTACTCGACTACTCCGTTCAAGACGACTTACCTCCTGAGGCGTGGTCTCTGAGATTTTCAACTTCTTCGCCACCCGCTTCCTGGCAGGGTTGCGCGGCCTCCGTGGCGGCGCAGCAAGGCTAGCCTCCAGGCTAGCCGGAGGATCTTGCACCAGCGGAACGTGAGGCAAGCCTGGACGGCTAAACCTTGACCGCAGCTGGAAGCGGTCTTGCAGCGTCTCTTGGTCTTCTTCCTCGTCATCGGAGGTATCCTCCACGATGACGGTATCGTCACCTTCACCGACTTCGCGGCGCTCCTTCATCTTCCCCTCCACCGGGATCTCGATCCCGCTCGGTGGTGGTTGCGGCTCGGAGATGAACCGCCTCACATCATCCTGCGCAAGACACAAGACGTCAGCACTACTACTACTCACTACTCGACGAGGGGGGTACGACTACTCACCTCCTTGGGCGGGCGCGCGGCGGAGTACTCCTCGACTGGGCACGCCGTATACGGCGGCATGTCCTTGAAGATCCGCGACAACCGCTCGATGATGTCGTTGTCGTCCAACTCGCCTCCCGGCATCCGCGACGAGTCCTCGTCGCCGGTGTACTCGAAGCCCAGGGTCTCCCGAGCCATCAGCGGCTGGATCCTGCGCTTCATGAAACTGAAGGCCACGTGCTCGGCCCTCAGTCCCACCTCCCTGAGCACTTTGATGCGTGCCAGCAGCTCCGGGAGCTGGATCCCTTCTTGCATGGTGGGCTCCATGTTCCACCATTCTCGGTGCCTGGGCTGCCGGCCGCTCGGCTTCGGCAGGCCAGGGTGGTGGTTCGTGATGTAGAACCACCTGGCTTTCCAATCTGTGTTGGAATCGACAAGCTTGTAGGCCAAGTACTGCTCCGCGGCATCCTCCCTCAGCTGTATGCCGGCTCCTCCGACTACTCTGGGATTTGTAGCACTTGGTTGCGGCTTGACGCGGAAGAACTTGCGGAAGAGCACCCAGTGCGGCTTGATTCCGAGGAAGGCCTCGCAGAAGTGGACGAAGACCGACGTGTGGAAGATGCCGTTGGGGTTCAGGTTCAGGTACTCGACGCCGTAGTACCCGAGCAGCCCCTTGAAGAAGTCGGCCGGGCCGGGAGCGCAAGACGAGCGCTCCACGAACCGCGAGAACATCGGGATCTCGTCCTCGGCTTTCTCCATCGGATACGGATCTCCCGCGGCGGATCTCCACATATCGACTTCCTTCTCCCTGATGAACCCACTGTTCGGCGGGGGTCGGCGAGTCCTCCGTCTTCACCTTCGATTTTTTCCACTCGCGGCTCGGATCAGCGCGCGGTGGAGACATGGGCGGCGCCGTTCCGGTGGCAGCCGCGGCGGCCTCCTTGCGGTCCCTCTTCTTTCCGCCGGCCTTGGACGTCTTGGACGGCGACCCCTTCATCCTCCAAGTGCAAGGAGTCTTCACTCGCATCCGCTCGGGGGCTACCCTAAAGGCTTCGGGTGGCGGTGCGCTCGGATCCACTACGGCGGCAGCAGGCGCTGGTAGTGGATTTGCTTCAAGATGCAGATGGAATGACTGCGGCTTGAATGGGTGAAAACCCTAAGGGTTTTTGCTTCTATTTATAAGCCGCATTGGCTCCGCAACGGGCGGCTTGATAAGTCCGCGTGCGGCTAAGTCAGCAGCTGCGCGTGACTTCGTATTCTACTAGTCGACGCGCCTTACCTCGGGGGCTCGGCTACTTCTACTCGACTACCTGGGAAGTGGCTAGTCTCAAGAGCATCTCAGGACACATTTCTTCAAGAAGACCCTTCAATTCGAGAGGAAGTACTCGACTCAAGGCTCGGGGGCTCCGTGCCACGTGTCCTTCGGTTTTTTCTCTCCGGATTCTTCGGGATTTTCTTGCCAAGATTTCAGATGGACCCTCAGCCAAAGCCTGCGGCCTGCGGCTCGGGGGCTACTCTATGTGAAGCGCGGTTTTGCAAACTGCACCTCCATACCAGCTTCGGCTTCAAGACAAGACAGGCAGTTTTTTGAAGATCTTCGAAGGCAGTTTTCGAGGACGCTTGGGACTACTCGAGAAGACTTCAGGATTGCTCACTCATCAGCTGGAGTACATTCCAGCCTCGGGATGCTTCGACTACTCTTGAGGACTTTTGACTTGTAGCACTCAGGGACGCTTGAGGACTACTCGTTAAGGCCGTCAAGACTACTTGAAGCTATCCTTCTCGACTACAAAGTACTCGGGGGCTTGTCGTATGAACCTCCCTGGGCCCACTACCTCGGTGGGTACCAGGACCGACTACTCGGTGGGCCCCTGGGACTACCCGGCTTGCGCTACACGGCACCTGAAGGCGTGGAGCACAAGGCCTACACAGGAGTAGTACTCGGTTAGGGAACTGTACATGTTCCGCACTGTATAGAGGACTCCTAGACGTACTCGACTAGTACTCTTTCCCTACTCCAACTTGTAACCCTGCCTCCCGGACTATATAAGGCGAGGCAGGGACCGATCTCAGGATCACCTCATACAATCCCCTACAACTCACGGCGCACTATTGCACCATCTTGTAATCGTGCCCTATCAATCCAGAGCTACACAACATACAGGACGTAGGGTATTACGCACCTCGCGGCCCGAACCTGTCTAAATTGTGTGCCACGTGTCTCTTCCTTCGAGTTACCGATCTCGGCGAGTCACGATCATCTACTTCGGGTACTCCCCGTAGTAGGTTGCCGGTCTAAAACACCGACAGAACTTCCCTTCTTGCGCCAGGAGAATGAGAGGCTTGGATCTTTGCTTGATAACCGTGATGACATGCTTAGAGAGGCCAAGAAAATGAGAAAAGAGCTTAGGGCTTCACTCGAGGATGCTAGGTCTAGAGTGGCTGAGCTAGAGACACAGGTGCTTGATAGCAATCTTGAGGTTGATTCCCTTAAGGCTAGCCCTGTTGTTTCGGATGAGAATGATTGTGCTGATTGCTCCATATTCCTTGCTGATCTTGCTTTGTTTAAGGAGAAGCATGCCTCCAAGTGTGAGGAACTAGATGTGCTTAGGGTTGAAGTGGCTGAGCTTAAGTCTAGACCTGCTTTGCTAGGTGCTTGCACTTCTTTCCCTGTTTTGCATGCTAAGATCGATGAGATGCATGCTTACACTAGTTCACTTGAGGCCAAATTGAAGGAACCCATGCCTACATCATGCTCTACTTGTGAAATGCATGCATTGAAAAATTTGGAACTTGCACATTATGTTGATCGTTTGCAGGATGAGAATGATGACTTGAGGAAGTTGATGGGGTGGTTGTCCGGTCATGAGCCTCAGTTGAGGATGATGATCGAGGCCTTTAAGAGGCAAGATGGTGAGGGACTTGGGGCAAACAAGGTTGGTGAGGGAAGTGGAGAGAATATCCCGAGCCACCAAAAACCCACCACAAAAATGATTTCCCTCCAAAACCCAACCATCTTAGGAACCGACTAGACACAACCCCGCCTCCACCTATATTTCCTACACCCACAAATGATCTCCGAAGGCCTATCAAGTTTGTGAGCACTTCCGGAAAGTGTTCTTTGGGAAAGTGAGTGAGAAGGCAAGTGAGGAGAAATCGGTGGAGGAGTTGAGTGGAGAGAAACCAAGCGAGCAGCCCCAATCCAAGCCTAAACCCAAGCTTGTGAGGTTCCGTTGTGGCCATTGTGGGAAAGAGGGTCACAAGGATGAGTTTTGCTTCAAGAGGAAGCGGGAAGAGAGGATGGCAAAGGAGTGGGCGAACAAGGATAGGTACAACCCTTCTCATGGTGTACCTAAGCCTCGTATGCCACTGCCCAGGGGTAAGGCTGTGGTGAGAAGTGTTTCGGCATGGGGAGATGCGAGTTCCCGCAGCCGAGGAGCAGGTCTGGAGGGAGCGGTCAGACCGGCCTGGCTAGGCGGTCAGACCGGCCCAGCCCGAGAGGAGGGCGGTTAGACCGGCCCGGCTAGGCGGTTTAACCACCCCCCGAGTGCGGGTGGAGTGGTTTTCGAGGTGGTGAGTCGAGAGGTTTCGGGTCCGGAGGTGGAGTTGCCGGTGGTTGGTCCGGAGAGACGACGGGTGGTCGGTTGCTAGGCATTCTCCCCCTCGAGTTCACTATGGGGATGGGAGGAGTCGTAGCTTTGAGAAGGAGAGGAGGGACGGCCCACGGGTTGTCTTCCGTGGTTTTGGTCCTCCTCCAGGCAGTGAGGGGTGGTTCCCTCGGAGTGGTTACCGAGGTGGTGTTCGTGGTGGTAGTTATGGTAGGAAAGATGGCTTGATGTGTGCTAACCCCACTTTCGAGCAAATGGCTCGGCACTGGTTTTCCTCTTTTGGTACTAACCCCAGTGCTGAGTCGTTTGTTCGCTCATGTGCTTATTTTTGAATTTCAAGTGGGAGACTTGAAGAACATTTGGTTTATTGACTCCGGTTGCTCGAGGCATATGACCGGAGACAAGGGGTGGTTCTCAAGTCTCGTCCCGGTGGTGACGAAGAGGTACATCACCTTTGGGGACAATGGGCGTGGGCGTGTGCTTTCAGAAGGTGAGATCAAAGTGAGTGACAAGATCACTCTGAGGCGTGTTGCTATTGTTCAATCGCTGGGGTACAATTTGCTTTCTGTGTCCCAGTTGTTGGATGAAGGCTTTGAGGTGTTGTTTCGGCCAGGTGGTTCTCGGATTGTGGACTCTCGAGGGGACCTTGTCTGTATGGTCGTTCCCGAGGGTCAGGTGTTTCGTGCTGATTTTTCTCAGTCTTCGGGTGTGGAGAGTTGTTTCTTGGCTGGTTCTTCGAGTGAGTTGTGGAAGTGGCATAGGAAGTTGGGTCACTTGAGCTTTGACCTTTTGTCTCACTTGAGTAAACTCAATTTGGTCCGAGGATTGCCACGGTTGAGGCTTGAGAAAGAGTTGGTTTGTGCTCCGTGTAGGCATGCCAAGATGGTGGCCTCTTCTCACCCGCCTCTCACCGACGTGATGAGCGAGCGTCCATGCGAGTCGCTCCATATGGACCTTGTTGGCCCAGCTCGTGTGCGATCTGCGGGTGGGAAGTGGTATGTCCTTGTTGTAGTGGACGACTATTCTCGGTATGTGTGGGTGTTCTTTCTTGAGGATAAGGGGGAGACGTTTGGTTTTGTTCGAGATCTAGTCTTGAGGTTGAGGAACGAGAGGCACGGAGATGCCATACGACCTATCCGCAGTAATAATGGCTCGGAATTCAGGAACTCTCGTTTTGAAACCTTTTGCCATGACTTGGGTCTTGAGCACCAGTTTTCGAGTCCGTATACGCCTCCCCAGAATGGTGTTGTGGAAAGGAAGAACAGGACCTTGTGCGAGATGGCTCGGACGATGCTTGACGAGCATAGGACTCCGAGGAGGTATTGGTCTGAGGCGGTGAATACCGCGTGCTATGTGTCGAACAGGACATACCTCAGAGTGCACAAGAAGAAGACATGCTATGAGTTGATGCATGGTCGCACACCCAAGGTGAGTCACTTCCATGTCTTTGGTTGCAAGTGTTTCATTCTGAAGAAAGGCAGGAAGTTGGATAGGTTTGAGGCTAGGTCTGTCGATGGCATTTTCTTTGGTTATGCATCTCATTCTAGATCATATCATGTGCTCAATCTTGAAACTAACCAAATCGTGGAGACTTGCGAGGTAACCTTCGACGAGACAGAGCCACGTAGTCAGCTTGTCTTTGAGTATGCAGGTGATGATGAGCTTGGCGAGGAGATTTTTCAGGAGGAGGAGCATGAACATGGAGATGATGAAGATGGTGGTGCGGTGCCCCCGACTGAACATGTACCCACTACTTCGACTACGATGATGGATGGACCGTCTGCTACACCTACGACGACAAATCAAGAGCGAGGAGAAGCTGATGTTGAGGGGGAGGTAGCTTCGAGGCGAGAACCTCCCCGGCGAGTTCAAGTGGATCACCCAGCTTCGAGGATCATCGGCGACATGAATGAACGCACTACACGGTCGAGGGTTCGGTACAATTCTCACTTTGGTCATGCTGCGTTTGTTGCTTCTTTCGAGCCCAAAGACATTGGACACGCACTATCTGATCACAATTGGGTTAATTCGATGCATGAGGAGTTGGAGAACTTTGAGAGGAATCAGGTGTGGGAGTTGGTTGACCCTCCCCCAGGGTGTAAGCCGATTGGTACAAAGTGGGTGTGGAAAAACAAAGAGGGAGAAAAAGGAGAAGTTGTGAGGAACAAGTCGAGGCTTGTTGCTCAGGGTTTCAGTCAGAAGGAGGGGATCGACTACGAGGAGACCTTTGCTCCCGTAGCCCGTTTCGAGGCGATTAGGATCCCTGTAGCCTTTTCCTTGGCTAAAGGGTTCAAGTTGCACCAAATGGATGTGAAGAGTGCTTTCCTGAATGGTGTGTTGGAGGAAGAAGTGTATATGAGGCAGCCTCCCGGGTTTGAGAGTGAGAAGTACCCCCACCGGGTGTACAAGTTGAGGAAGGCGCTGTATGGGTTGAAGCAGGCGCCTAGAGCTTGGTATGGCGAGGTTGAGGGGGTTCTTGTTTTGAGAGATGTTTTGAGATGGGGAAGGTCGATCGGACCTTGTTTTTGCCGAGGCGGAGAGCGAGAGATATCCCGATTGTGCGGGTGTACGTGGATGATATTGTCTTTGGTGGCTCGTCTAACTCTCTTGTTGCAAGGTTTGCGAGATGATATGAGCGGGGAGTTTGAGATGAGCATGATGGGTGAGTTGCGGTTCTTACTCGGGCTACAAATCAAGCAATCAAAGGAAGGAACATTTGTGCACCGGGCTAAGTACACCAAGTAGATTGTGAGGAAGTTCAAGATGGAGGATTCCAAGGCTATGACGACGCCGATGAGTACGACTACGGCTCTTGATGCGGACGAGGAAGGTGAATATGTGGACTAGAAGGAGTACGGAGCATGATCGGGTCACTCCTCTACTTGACGGCGACGAGGCCGGACATACAGTTCTCGGTGTGTCTGTCCGCTTGTTTCCAAGCGTCTCCGAGGACTTCGCATCGGCAAGCAGTAACGCGAATTTTCAGGTACTTGCGTCACACTCCCGACTTCGGCCTTTGGTACTCCGCGTCCTCTTCTTTGGCGCTTCATGGTTTTTCAGACGCGGATTTTGCCGGGTGTCGGTTGGATAGGAAGTCCCGCCACTCGGGACTTGCCGGTTTTTGGGTTCTTCTTTGGTGTCTTGGTCTTCCCGCAAGCAGTCGAGTGTTGCTCAATCCACGACCGAGGCCGAGTATGTTGCCGCTGCTAGTTGTTGCTCTCAGCTCCTTTGGATCACCTACACCATGAGTGACTTTGGTGAGGAGTATACCCATGTCCCATTTCAATGTGATAGCACCAGTGCCATAAGCGTTGCAAAGAACCCAGTGCTCCATTCCAAAACCAAGCACATAGAAGTGAGGTATCATTTCTTGAGAGGCAACGTAGAGAAAGGAAAGATAGCTTTGATCCATGTACCCACACATGACCAACTAGCCGATATTTTCACCAAACCCCTAGATCAAGCAACTTTCACTCGTTTGCGGGGGGGAACTTGGTGTGTGTTTGATTTCTTGAGTTTGGTGTGTGGGAGCTCCTTTGTAGCATATGTATAGCTTTCTTTTGTGCATTTCTCGCATTCGGCAATGCATATGTAACATGATGTATATGCATCCTTGTATCTTAGATTGCATGCATTTTGTATCATATGCATTGGATAGGAAAAGCTTCTCCTATATACATTGTTCACCATGGGTTACTATATTTGTCTTTGTGAGCTTGTTTGGAATGCTATGGTTAGTTTGGCTTAGCTCATGATGATCTTGTTGAATGATCCATGGTTGATGGCTAAATTTTTTGAAAAATGTCACATATATGCTCTCTCATGTGTAAATGCCTTTATATGATCCTGACATGTTTTAGTGGCTTTGCTATGCTTAATTTATGTTAGGATAGCTAGTTTATTGATCATATGTGGCCAAAGGCTCATTTGCCATCATGAATGTTTAGCCCTCTTGCTTCATCTTGTGGAGGGGCATAAGTTCCTTTTTGTCGCAAAGACATTTCATGTACCATCTATAAATCTGAAAATGAAATGAAAAATGCTTGGAAAATATGCTCCCATGTCATATGTGCTGAAATTAATTTGCTTTGGGTGCTAAACCGTTGCATGATACCTACCAATGAGAAGTCTCATACATAGAAGTAGGCACATGGCTCGGTGGCTTTGACATGACATGAGGTGCTTTTGGGTGTTTATGATGGTCTTATGATTAGAATGGTTGTCCTAGCATGAAGTTTGAGTGGCTTTGCCATTTTGATATGTTTTGCTCATGTTTAGGTATTTGCTTATGAGAGAGTAACTTTTCGCAAAATTACTCAAATCCATTTTCGCCTTGTCCAATGGTTGTGAAACTTGGTGATCACGTAGTTAAGGTCATTACGAACCTGTCGAGTATCTAACTTGCTCATTTGGACTTGTGTAGCTCCTTGTGATGAATTTTGTATATTTGAGAAGCTATATGTTGAAAGTTTTCGCATTTTGCCTTGATTCATGCATTGTCAACAAGGGGGATAAGTTTGTGCATGCTTTGGGCCTGCGGGAGTGTTTGGAAGGTGTTCCAATTGGTTCGGGCAAATTTTGAGCGAGTTTGGTGCGGGGCCGGTCTCTTGGGGCGGTCTAACCGCCCCGGGCGGCCGGTTGAGGCACGGGAGGTCTAACCGCCTGTACGGGCGGTCTAACCGCCCTGGGCGAGTGAGCGAGGTTTTTGCTCTTTGTTGCATTCCCGCGTTGCATTCTGCATCCGTTCGGGGGGGAGTGTGTTTTGACTCAGGGGGAGCTTGCATATGTGCAGGGGGAGCTCTTTGTGGTGTTTGAGCTTTGCTTTGGTGGTTTGCGCTCTTTGCTTGAGCTGTGTTTTGTCTCGGATGTGTCGAGCCGTTGCCCTTGCCTAAGGGGTCCGAGACTTGTCTTCTTTAAGTGATCTTGCTCTTTGCCTTTCTTTGGCTTTCGATCGCTTGTTGAGGTTTCTTTTTATTTGTTTCTTTTCTTTTCCTTTTCTCTTGTGTTACTTCATGTGAGTGTGTTGTCAGTGCACTCATCAAGGGGGAGATTGAGGACCATGTGTGGTTCGAGGACCGGTGGATGGTCGCTTCCTTGTGTGATGAGTGATTGACAACGTTGTGTGGAGCGATTCTTGGCTAAGTATTGCGGGTGCGGGTTGCGGCTTGACTCGTGTTGGTGCGGGTGAAGAACAAGCGCGAAAGGTCGTCGCCGGTGAGGCCTCCAGGTGTGGAGAAGAGAAATAGGCTTCGTTCGAGAGACCCGGTGGCCAGTGGGGTCAAGTGCGGGCCGCATGGTGGCATGAACAGCAAGATGAGGTCGTGGACGGTTTCTTGGTAGAGCCTCAAAACCAAGGGCGAGCCGGAACTACGTGGGAGCCGAGTCATGAGTGGAGATTGGCGGAGGCTACACCGAGTTCGCGGGGTTTGCAGTGGTTCACCAGAAAACCACTGGGTTACTCGGTTGAGCCACAAAACCGAGGCCGAAGACTCGACGAGGGGGTGCGGCCACCCAGGCCGGTTCAACCGCCCAGGAGGGGCGGTCAGACCGCCTGGGGTCGGTCGGATCTCACGGGCCGGTCCTAACCGCCTGGGGGGGCGGTCGACCGCCACGGCCGCCGCCGAGAAGCTTCGAAGCGGAGGACACGCGTTGGGATCGCAAGGCTTGCGTCGAGGCTAAGCAGGTTGCGGTCGCCGGGCATCCGTCCGATGGTGAAGACATGAAGACTTCCAAATCCGCCCTCGAGGGGCATGTATCCCTAGTTATTAGTGAAGGGTAGTTTAGTCTTTTGGGTGCCTCCATATATACTCATTGGATGGGTGGATGGCAGCCAACTCTTGGAACCCTAGCTCATTTGTTTTCCCTTTTTTTCGTTCTCCATTTTCCTTAGGATTTTAGAGGACTAGCTTGAGAGCTTCATGTGAGATCTAGAGAGAGGGATGGATGTTTGGGTGGCAAGCTAGGCCTTGTACGAACCTTTCATGGCATGTATAGAAGGTTTGGCGTTGTTCATCATGGTGGTTTTCCCGTCTCCTTTGTGTTGATTTTCGGAGCTCTTTGTTGGCGGTGTTTTGAGGATGATTTCTTGGGGTTTTTGGTGGGTGTCATGTATGAGGTTCTTGTGCCTCTTTGGCTGGTGACATTGCCCCCAAATCTCCTTTGAATCGGACTCGATTTGGTGGTTTCTCGAGTTGGGCGAGTTCTTGACCTAGAGAAGCGATTTCTTCGATTCCTCTTGATTGTGAGCGTTTCGGGTCGATTCCTTTGAGGTAGAGGTTGCCCAGAAGGTAACCCAGCTATTCCGAAGTTTTGCCGCAATCCGTGGAGTGATTCGGGAGATCGGGCGCGAGGAAGTTGAGGTTTGACCCGCG
The DNA here is from genome assembly GCA_947561735.1 of Cenchrus americanus. Taxonomy (NCBI): domain Eukaryota; kingdom Viridiplantae; phylum Streptophyta; class Magnoliopsida; order Poales; family Poaceae; genus Cenchrus; species Cenchrus americanus. The sequence continues at coordinate 82,645,790 of OX387240.1, forward strand.
GGTTCGTTTTACGGAAGGGGCGGTCTAACCGCTGCGCAGGGGGCGGTCTAACCGCCACGGGTGTTTCCGGGTCGAAGTTTTGTTTCGCCGGATTTTCCTCTCGTGAGTTTGTTCGCCTTGATCGAGAGGAGCGTGCGGGTGAAATTTGGGGTCGTTCTCGTGCGGTTGCTAGGTGTTCTTGGTTGGAGTTCGTTGCTGGGTACAGGAGGTTAGACCGCCCCAGGTAGCCGGTCTAACCGCCCCTAGGCCCCTGGGTGAAGTTTTGGTTTTCGCCAAGATTTTCTGGTAGCTTGCATGGCCTTGACCAGAGATCTTTGTTGGTGAAACCGGGGTGAGTTTTGGTACTCAGAAGAGGCGTTTCGGAGGATTTCTTGGTTACCAGGTGGATGCGGTCTAACCGCCCCCTATACCCGGTCTAACCGCCCCCCTTTGGTTAGCTGGCTTTCGAGTTGTTTCCGCTGTCGTTGCTGCGTGTGTGTTGTGGTTGCTGGTAGAGTTTGTTCCTAGGACCAGTAGCACTCCAGTGGCTACGTGGTTTTGGCAAACGGAAGGTTGAAGTGCGGAGCGTGTGATTTCGGGGGTTCGACCGAGCTAGTTCATCTTGTCGGAGTTTCAATCTCCCTCGAGAAGAATTTTTATCGGCTCCCATTCACTCCCCCCCCCCTCTCTGGTTGCCTAATCGGTCCTTCAATATCCACTCCGCTCCACATCCGACAAAAAATATGGACGCGGATGTGGTAAATGTATTATCCGATCCAATCGGATCCGCTTTCATCACAAGGCCCACCTATGTTTTCAGGTCAATGGACAAAATTACCCTTACCTATTCACTTTGGAGCCCTCAGCCCTCATGCGCCTCCCTTCCGAATCGACAAAGCCTAAACCTAGAGGCACCAACGCACAATGGAGAACGTCGAGGGCGGCGACCAGGGAGATGTGGTTGTAACATACTTGAATTTGCTTGGTTGAAAAATAGTGGATTTCAAAATTTTGCTTTGAATTTGAGTGCTCGAGAAATCATATAAGGATGCCTTCCATTTTCCCTTCCCTTTATTCCTAGATATAGTTTAAGTCAATTAATAAATTTAGGTCTTATAAAATGTTAGTGTGTGAAGTTGGATCTTCCTTGGATTTATTTGGGTTTTATTGTTTGCTTTTCAAATTTGAAAGGATGGTGTAGTTTGGTGTAAAGGAGTAACAGAAAAAACACTTCAACCCTTGCGTTGGCCAAAAACCAACCATCCAGCCCATCGTCCCTTTTGGCCCGTGTGCGGCCTGCTAACCCGCTGGCCGCTCGCCACCTACCACTCTCGCACCAAGCCGCTGCCAACCGGGTCCCACCGTGACAATGCGGTGACATCGCCGTCGTCACCCTCCTCTTTTTCCCCTTTGGCTGAAGTCGGCGCCAAAGCGCGACCGCGCCGCTCATGGCCGTCTCACGACGTGCGGCCCTCGATTGCATCTCGGCCGTCCACGTGCCCCCGCACCGCTTCTAGCCTATAAGAGGCCGCCGCTGCAGCCCTCGAGGCCTCCCAACCCTAACCGCCTCAAGGGATTTGTCCCCTGACCACATCGCCAGCTCGTCGGAGGAGGAGGAGAAGGGGGAAGGAGAGGGAAGACCCGGAGGCCGTCTACAAGAACATCAGCGCTGCCGTGAAGACCCGGAGGCCGCCCGTGGAGCTCCAGGACGCCGAGAAGCTGAGAACCACGACTGTCACACCCTCAAATTTCCAATTCCAGGATGTGAATAGAGAGAATAATTAAATAACGATTTTACCATAATTTTAAAAAATTTTCCAACATTTATCTTTCTTTACAGGAAATATAGTATAGGAAAAATCCTTTGTTTGATTTTCCGAATTAAAACAAAGTTGAGAGTGTTGCAATCATGCCCATGCATCCTAGTGTTTCTTGAGTGCAAAATTTTTTAAAATGAGTTCAGATGACGCTCAAGTTCCTTTGAGAACTTCCAGAATTTATTGGTATGAATTATCATTTTCCTGAAGCTAAATCTATCTACTAGAGAGCTCTAAAATTCTTTCCACCGGCTCAAATATTATTTCTGGCTCTACCGTGTTCTATATCATCTCAACATATTTTCTAGCTTCTTTGAACTGTCTTCTTTTCAAGATCCTACTATAAAACAATATATATATCTCCATGGCTACATATATTATCTTTTGTTCCCCTTTCCTTTTCTTTTCATCCTATCGTCACTTCACTCTCGGGCCAAATTTAAGCTATGATGATTTTTGCCATGCACATGGATCAACGGAAGACACACAGACAAAACTGGATTTTCAGGTCAACATTTTGTTTATCCTGGCTGAAATCCTACGCACGATGAACCCAAACCAAGCCGGACTCCAGACGTGTGCATGTTCCAACAAGTTAGACCGAACCTGACCCAGACGCTTGGATTATAAATAATGAGCTAGGGTTTCTCGATCAATCTCTCTTTGTTCCATCTTGTGCCCTAGTACCTTTGTGCGAGCTGCCACCGTCGACCTTTCGTCCAAGACCTCCTGCTGCGGCGCGCTGTCCAAATCAAGCCGCAGGCTGGCGCCGTCGATCTGTAGCGAACATGGCCTCATATGCCATTTGTTCGGAGTTTGATTTTGGTGATTCATGACAACATGATCATTGGGACTAACCCTATTGCTTTAGCATGTCTTTGTAGACACTTCTAGGTCCCAAGGATGCAAGAAAACCATATGCCAAATTGAGAAGATAGTCTATTTTTCAAGGGTCAAAACCGAGCAAGAATAGGGAAAGAGAAGACACCGTCGGATGAACCGACGGTCCCTCATATACTAGCGTCGGTGCAATCGTCGGACGAGTTGGTGCACAGGGTCAAACCCTAGGTACCGTCGGATGAACCAACGGTCCGTTATTTAGTAGCGTCGGACGAGTTGCAGAGGAAGAGCAAGGAAGACAGCAGCACCGGATGATCCGACGGTCTGAGTGAGGACCCCGTAGGTCTATTCGATGCTCAGTTTGAATTCATACAGAGACGCGCCAAGATGAAGCCTTCAGCACCGGATGATCCGATGCCTTGGTCAAGGCATAGCGTCGGTCTATCCGACGGTCTGTTGGAAGCTAACCGCACCGACCGGACGCGAGGCCTTCGACCTTTGGATGATCCGACGTAGCGTCGGAGCATAGCGTCGGGAGCAGTTGTGTCAGGGAACCTCAACGACTACGTGACGTGGGAGGGGCACCGGATGAACCGACGCCCTGGAAAAGCATAGCGTCGGATCATCCGACGGTACCTTTTTCAGTGGACGTTAGCCAACGGCTAGTTTGATGCCTTGGGCTATTTATACCCCCTCCACTCACTCATTTGAGGTTGCTTGGATTGTGTGGAAGTGCGAGAGGAGTTCAAGACACATTCAAGATCATATCCAATCCATCCAAGTGCTTAATTGCTCATCCTTAGACTAGTGCATGCTTTGTGTATGTGCTTAGTGCTAGGCTTAGCTTAGAGCTGAGTGAGTGCAAGGTTGTGCCAACCTTGTGAGGTGATTCTTGAGTGAATCCAGTTGTACAAGGTTCGCCGGAAGCCTTGGGGCCTAAGTGGCTCACCGGCAATCGTCATCGACCCTCCGGCTTGGTGTGGAGCGGCGAGGAGACTTTGTGCGGGGGACGTGGAGACCCCCTTCCTTGGTGGAGAAGCTCCTTAGTGGAGGCGGCATCAAGGTGACCAAGGGAGCTTGACAAGTGCCTAAGTGGCTAGCCTTTGTGGCAAGTCAAGTTGGTGCTCTTGGGAGAGACTTGGTGACCGGGAAGCAATACTCTTGTGTGAGTGCTTCAACAACGTGGACTAGGGGTGGCTTAGTGCCTACCGATACCACGGGATAAATCGCGTGTCAAGAGTTTGCTTCCTCTCATCCCCTTTACGTTTCTGCATTTATTCTCTTGCAATCTTTGCTTGTCTCTACATTCCTAGAGTAGTATCATGCTAGGATTGGCTATAGGTTGCAAACCTTCTTTTTGGATGGGAGTTTCACACTAGAACAACCGTAGTTGCACATATAGATAGTATGTTCTAGTTTACCTTTGCGCAAAATTAGTGAAGCCATAGGTTAAGGTTTTTAGTTGCCTAATTCACCCCCTCCCCCTCTTAGGCTAACGGGCATCTGATTCCTTACACGATCTCGTCCGCACGAGCAACTTTGTCATCACCACTAGGAGCAGCACCGTGGCACCATGAAGCTGTCTGCAGCTCGCCGTCCACCATCCTTGTACGCTAGCAACCAGTCGATCGAGGACGAGGACACTACTTCACCATGACGAGCACTAGCGAGGTGACCCTGAAGCCCCTCTCACAGTCGTCGTCCCTGCGACCGAGCTGTTGCAAGACGAGTAGAAGCTTGTCCACGGCAAGGTCGAACCGTAGGTGCCATCTCCAAGTTCAATCTGCCGCAGCGTCTTCAATCGTCCATGCATGTGATCGATCCACCATGCACATATGGTCCTTGACGAGTTCGATCTCCGTTGTTTCGTTGTTTCCGTCGTTCGGCGTTTGCCGTAGGCTGAGCTACCGCCCATCTACTCCATCCTGATCACTGCTCCGACTCGATCATGTTCATCTCGATCAACCATGCCGCCGCCACCGGCAACGATCGCCGTCGCCGGGACTCACGGTGGTATCACTCGTGATTTGCCGTCGTCTAGCACGTCCAGTTCAATCTTCGCCCATCGTTGGCCACCCGTCGTTGTCATCGTTGGCCGTAGTCACCAGGAGATCGATGAAGTCCGGCCGCCGGAGCCTCGACGCCATCTTCACCGTTCGCCATTGCTTGCAGCCAACTCTGTCGTTGTCATTGGTGAGTACCCGTGCACCCCCGCCGTGTCTCTCTCTCACTAATCATGCGATCAAAACAGCATCGTGCATGCATACGTATCTAGCTGTATGCGTGTTAGAGGAAGCAAGGCTACAATCAGCTCTCTTATATTGCATTGCCCCAACGTTTTGTTAGCCAGATATCCTCTTGTAGCCATGATTACATCTTTAATTCCTTTCCTACAATATTTTATTGTCCAAGTGGCTTGATGACATCATGCTTAGGCAATACTGATTAATCTTGATATATGCAATGTGATTATTAGCTATGTGTTCCTTTGCATGCAGCCATGCAATTAATGCATGCATGATCACCATCATGCTAAATACCCATCCTTTTAGTCTTGAAACTCTATCTTATTCGGTCCATAATAATGCAAAGCACGCATTAGGGGAGTGTTGTCATCATGATCGTTTTCTGAAAATTAATTTAATAATAATTTTGATTAATGGTTACTTATAGATGCCTTTTATAACTAAAAGCAATACAGTGCTACACACCGTTTCTCATAATTAATGTTAATTTGATTAATAATTATATCACATGCTTTTATATAAAAAATCCAATTAGATCTTTATCTCGGTTTTTCTTAAACCAAATGTTAATTCGTTTAATAGTTAATTAATCTTTTCTAATTAAAATTTGATTAGGCTTTTACATCGGCTTTTATAATAAATATTAATATGATTAATGTCAATACCATAATGTTTTTAATAATAATATGATCTACTCGAATTACAAAGTTTCGTTTCGATTGTTCATATAGTTTAGTTTTTCTAAATTAAATGTTTAATCGGTTTAATCAATATATGAATCTTTATTAATATAACTTGACTAGTTCTTTACACCGGTTTCATAAATAAAGTTTAATATTGCATTAATGTCAACATAGGCTATTTTATTTCTGAAATATCCTTTATATTTGTTTTGTTAATTAAAATGAACCTAGCTCATAATCTTGTTCTATCATAAATGCAAATAATTCGTTAGACGTTCGGTGTCAGCTTTATCTTAGTATCTCTTTTGATCAAGTTTATCAGAAGCTCTAAACCTTTCTAGTGTTAGCCCAAGCTAAACTGTGTGAACCTAATCAAGCCTTAGAGTTTCTGCTTAGCTTAGTAGCTTTATCTGTGTGAGTAGTTTGCACTGCTCATTTGCCTATCAAGTAATCTTATCACTCTTGTTTCATGTTTATCTTAGAATCTTGTTTATCAGCATCTAGCTAGTTGATGTCTATCCCATCTCTGTTAGGTTGTCTTTTTACAAATCAGCCATGTTCTTATGCCCAATCTTTCGTAGCTATACCTTTCTTTAGAGATAATCTTGTTATCGGTTCCTTTACCAACTAGTTAAGCCTACCTTTTGCTTAGTTGTTGCCCTTCGATCTAGTTCTCTTTGTAGACTAGTTTTCCTAAACCCACCTTAAGCTTTTCTTGTGCGGTGATAGTTCGTTTGTGCCGTTCTAGTTCGTTTCACCATATCCTGTACGTTAGCATGTGTATCACCTGTTACTTGTTTTAACACTAAAGTTGCATGTTAATCTTGACTAATTCTTATTCCATTACTTTTCAATAAAAGTGACTAGGTTCTATCCCGGTTTTCATAAGCTAAGATCTAATTTGGTTAATTCCTATTTATAACTAGCTTTCTTTAAATAAAATATGCTTAGCGTTAAACATCGGTTTCCATAATAAAGTTAATATGCCTAATGATATCATAAACGCCTTTTCAATATTAAATATGTTTAGTTGAACACGTGACATAAAGTTACTCGTCTAGATATCTTATACTTGCTTTATCTTTCTAAAGTAATTGTTAATTTGACATAACTTCCACTCGGATGTTATAAATAAAACATGATTATGTTTATCGTGATTTCTTTAATTAAATGTAACTTGTTTAATGGTAACATAGAGTATTTCTCCGAAATATTCTTTTACATGATTTCTTAATTAAAATATGCCAAGCGTAGTCTCTTGTTGTTTGATAATGATCTCACGATAGTTTCGAGCTTAGTTCTATTTTCAGCGTTCTTGCGCTTGTGTAACCAGTATAATCGAGCTCTATCTCAATGTGATCTTTCTGGATTCTTGCTCAATCTTTTGCAACCATCTCTTTAAAGCTAACCAAGCCTTTCCCTTCCAAGCACCCTTTGTGTGCTTTAGTGATCCATCTAATCGAGCCTATCCTTTAGTGCGTTCTTTTAAAGCTTTCTTTCGATTGGTGCTTTGTTCTTAGTATGCTTGTTTGTTTGCTTTGTGTATGTTTGTACCCGATGATTGATGCGTTTAGAGTGAACGTTGTTCGAGAAGTTTGGAAGAGCTTGAAATTGAAGATTCTGAGCAACTACTCTCTGGTTAAAGGCAAGTGTGTCCTTGATCTTTTGTCCTAAGAATTATACTTAATCACTCATTGCATTGCTTGCACTAATTTTGATGGGTTCCTATTAAGGATTATGACTAGTTTCTTTTTACCATTGCCTTGCATAACTGGGTTGTTTAATTAATCTTGATGGTAGATCTTGCTTAGTTTGCTCAACTGGGTTGGTACTAAACAACATGATACTCTTTTACTTTATGTTTCAATGTGATGTGTGATGTTTAATATACAAAATCATATGATTAATCGGAACATGTAGCGACCACCCAGGACAACAGTGCAACCACAATACATATGACCTTGTTTTGGCTAAATAACTAGAGAACTTGGTGTGTGGTATGCTTTACCTGATAAGGGTTGGGGGCTGACGGTAGGTGGCGTATGGACCTGCTCGGGCGAGGTGTGGGCTTGGCTAAGACATGGTACTCGTCGGAGAGCTTTATACGCTGCACTGATGAGGTAACCTAGCGGGCAGCCTGCACTAGGGGATCTTCGTAAAGGCCTCGTAGCGTCCCTATGCAATCACACCTCGGTAGTGTGGTATGATGTTTGGCTGGCATCGCATGGTTGGGTCTAAAGTTCTTCGGGACTTTTACACGACTTGGGGGTAAAGATGTACAACCTCTGCGGAGTGTAAAACTAATCGATTAGCCGTGCTCACGATCAAGAGTGGCCTGGACCCTCACATGATAATTAAACATGAAGATGGACTTAAATCGTGTTCTCTGGTTATGCTAGCCATATGCTTATGGCGTATCTTATCTATCTCTTTATGATAATTGTGGGTTGGTATAAACTTATACTTTATTAGTAATCAGGTGCTAATAAAATTTGACCAACTAAAATGCTAAATGCTTTGAGCCAGTCCACTATAAAGCCTTTGCATTCATATTTTTTCCACACTTGCTGAGTACAACAAGTGCTCACCATTGCTATAAACAATGTTGTCGGTGCGGAAAGTAGTCCCGACACTAACTAGTAATGAGCGCTGAGATCTGCCTCTCGATGGTCGGTGCTAGGCAACTAGAAACACTTGGTTTATCCTGGTTCCGACCGGGACCGTACGTCCAGGAGTGGTGTGCTCAAGGCACTGTATTGCTTTGCACCAGGGCGCCTGTAGAGGGGTGGCTACAAGCGAGGCGAGAGAGAAGGCGTGGCCTCCAAGTCCCAAAGGGTGTGATTGAGGCGAGTGCCAATATCGTAGGGAGGGCGGAGAGCGTGTAAGCGATCGGCTTCCATCGTCCCATGTCTGATGTCTCCTCCCCCTGCGGCGAGGGGGATCACCTGCCTTTTATAGGCCAAGGAGAGGGTGATTTACAGGCATGCCGCACTATTTCGCTACGTGTGGTGGTATGGCGTACAGTGCCGTGGAGCTGACGACCGTCCTGGCGAATCTTGCTCCAGTTACGGCGTCATGGTGTGCCCTGTGCTTGAACAGGGGCGACTTTGAGGGTGGAGGCGTAATGGTTGACCGAGGCGCCTTCAGGCGGGCTCGAAGGAGCCGTTGACGACGTTCCGTATGAGGTGCAGTAGCAGGTGTGGCGGCGTCCCGTCCCCACGTGCTCAACAGCATCGGAGTGGTTGTAGCAGTGCGTGGCGTGGCGCAGCAGGGGCGGGGATGGCCGCACGGTGCGGCGGGCCGACGGGGATGGCGCTCCTGCCGGCCTGACGTCACGGTTTGACCCTGCGGAGTCACGAGAGGAGGGTTCGAGGGTGCGTCCGGCCCCCCTTCGAGGGCGCGACGTGTTAGCCGTACGGGAGTGGGCGGCATAGTGTCACGGAGCTGACACCGGCCTCGTCACACAGTTCCCTACAGTGGCGGGGATGGGCTCCCTCTAGGGAGTTGGCGGAACAGCGCTGGGGCGTGATTCCCAGGCGCGTGATGGCACGGCTCTGCCGTGTCAGGGCATTAAATGCCCGTACACGCGCAGGGGAGCAGGTGCGCTCGTGAGGAAACCTCGAGCGAGGCGGAGTCCGCTTGAGGGAGGCGGGGACCCTCGAGCGAGGCAGACCTTGCTCGAGGGGGCGCCTTGTTGGGCCGCTCTGGTGGGCTGCGGGGGCCACCGCGGCGTGGGCTGTGCTGTGTGTATATGTTTTGTGTTAGACCCGAGGTTGGGTTTGTGTTTTGGGGTTTTTTTGCAGGTTTTAAGCATGATTCCCCCCGATTTTTTAGGGACCCTCATGGCTGTCCCCGACAGTAGCCCCCGAGCATTTGCGGGTGTACCGGCCAGGTTCCCGCAGATGCTGGAGCCTACTGATAGGACGCTCTTCCCTACCGGTTGCAAATGCCTTTCCATGGGGATGCGTCAGCGGACCCGCGGGTCTAGCCCCTGAAGCCCTGCAGGAGCGTGAATGCTCCTGCAGGGGTTTTCTCACGGAACTTTATCAGCGGACGTGGTACATGTCTCAACCGGCATCGGCGATGTTTCAGCCGGCTTCGGTGACACACGCGCAACTGATATATTTCGCGTTCGGTGCATCCCAGGAGGTGTAGCCGTGCGTCGAGCCCCCGAGCCTAGGCCCATTCGAGGCGATCGGGGCGAGCTCTTCATCTTGTTTTAAACACGCCCTCGCCGTCCCTCCGTGGGACGGAGGGTGAGGTTTCCACAACCCCCATCGATCGGGTCGCGGATTGCGGATTCCTCGTCGAGCTGTTAGCGGGTAGTTCAAGTGGACGCCCATGCCCCGTTCGATAAGGGTAGGCTCATGGTCCGGAGACTCGTCCATTAAAGCGCTTGCGCGGGTTTGCTAGGTGGGGCTCGGTCCCGTTCGCTAGGGATCGAGGGTGCGGAAGCTCTCCCTCGGTGGGATCCCCCCCGGCTAGCTGCCCTCGCTGGCTCTCGAACATGACATGTGGGGCGCCCTCAAGCTGGCGGGCTCGAGGAAAGGCTCGAATGCGCGTGCCCTCGTCGTCCCTGACTCTGGTGATCTGGGGCACCTGTTCGAACCCGTCGAGGGTCAGGTTTCGAACCCCTGATCAGTAGGGCCGTGCGGGGTAGCAGCGGAGTGCTCCCGTCTTTTCGCATCTGCAGGTTTCGAGGGTTCTCAGCCGTGCCGGCCCTGGAACCGCTGATTAGTAATTTCCGTAGATCGAGGGCACCTGTGGCGCCTGTTGACTTTGAACAGGCTTCGAGGCCACTAGTCGGTAATCGCACCCTTCGAGGGTCGGTTTTGTCTGAGCCGGGGGCTCAGGCCGCTCGAGGGTCTTCCTTACTTGGTAAGGGACTGGGCCATTTAATGCCCGCAGTCGCGGCTATAATCATGCGCTGCGGGCGCGCCTTTTCAGGCGCCGCGGCCGCGCGCGTACTTGGCGGAGTGGGCAGGCGGACGTGACCGCCCGCCGCGGCCCCGGTTACCACGTCGGGATGATGGCGCGAGTGCAGGCGTGCGGCCGCCGCGGTCGTGGTGGGTCCCGCTCGTCAGCGGGAGAACTTTTCACCTGCAGTTAATGCGCGCGGGGCGTGCGATCGGGAGAGCACGCCCCGTGGATCTATAAATCCAATAGGGGGAGGTGAGGCGATTTTTTTACCTTCGCACTTAGCGTTTGCCATCCTTGCCTCTCGCGCTTCTGCCCCCGAGCTGTTCTGGTCTTTGCGCCTCTGCTCTAGTGCCGCTCTTGCTTCTCGTTCCTCGTTCCCTCGCCCATTCGTATGTCTCCCCAGCAGTCCATCACCGTCATTGACCCGCCGGCATGGGAGCGCTCGACGGTGATGACGCTATCTCTGAATCTGCTGGTGGCCGGCGACCAGCTGGCGACGAATGTGGATGGCCAGCCCGCGGAGTGGATCGTGCCGTCAGAGAGGGACCGAGTTCTTAACCCACCGTTCGGCTACACCGTCAGCTTCCTCCGTTTCCACGAGCGCGGCTTCGCGGCGCCGGCGAGCCGCTTCATGCGGGCCCTGTGCTACCACTACGGTGTGGAGCTGCATAACTTCACGCCGAACGCGATCTCGCAGGCGGCCACGTTCGTCGGCGTCTGCGAAGGCTTCCAGGGGATCCCGGTAAACTGGGATCTCTGGGTCCACCTCTTCCGCGCGGAATTGCACACGCTGGCCACGTCGGAGCCGAGGACTCGCCGCACAGCGCGCGCCGGTGGCTTGTCGCTCGCGTTGCGGAGTTCGCGCAGGGAGGAGTACATCCCCTGCACGATGACCTCCAACAACGCGGACTGGGAGCGGGGGTGGTTCTACCTCCGCAACACCGACCCCGGCCTCCCCCCTACACCGGCAAGGTGCTGAGGGAGAAGGCCATCTCCTGGCATCACGGGGTATCTCCGCCCTCACACCAGGCGCGGCTGGACTCGCTCCTGGCCGCGTTGAAGCACCTGGCGGACCGCGTGCTGACCGCGGGGTGCGTCCTCGCCAACCTCCACCACCAGCGGATCGTCCCCCTGATGGAGAGGCGGCTCCGTATCTTCGAGATGGACGAGGACGCGGACCCCATTGCGTTGGCGGAGTCGCGGCTGCTGCGGGACCTCTTCCCGCGGGAATACGCAGCCACCCGGGCGCGGCGCGCCATCGACCTCAGGGCGGGGCGTTGCGATAACGCGTCCCTGTGGGCGTTCGCCATGCTCCCAGACGACCAATTGGTGAGTGAATTTCTGGCTTCCCTTTCTTGTTCTGCTGGTTTTTGGGTCGTCTGCGTGTTTTAAGGCTTTGCCTGATTCCCGCAGATGGTGCGCGTGAACGCCGTGCGGTCCGACCCGCCCACGCCCTGGTCTCGCGCGCACGTGCACGCAGCGCAACGGCGAGAGCAGGAGCAGATGGAACGCAGAAGAGAGCGGAATGCACGGCGACGGGAGCGCTGGGAGCGGATGAGCGAGGAGTTCCGGCTGCGCGAGCAGTAGGGGCTTTCCTCGCCCGGGACAGAGGAGTACTCGTCGTCGAACGAGGAGGAGGAGGAAGAAGATAGGGGGCAGGCTCTCCCCGACAGGTGGGAGCCCGCACCCCCGTCACCGGAGCCGACTCCGGTGGCACGAGAACCATCGCCTGTGGCGGGCGCAGGGGCGCCCGCCGCCGGCGGTCTACGACGGAGGCGGCACGGGCCGCGGAGGTGCCGGCGCGTGCCACGGAGGCGCCCGTGCGCGCGGAGGAGCCCGCGCGCGCGGTGGAAGCGGGAGGAGGGCGCGGCGGCGGCTGCGCCGGCCGCGCCCGCAACGTCGGCGGGGACCTCGAGGAAGAGGAAGCGAGCCTTCTCCTCCCTGAGGTAAGGAGTTGCCTTTCGAGGAGTCGTGTGCTTAATAGGCGGGGACGTGACACTCTATTCTTGTGTTTGCAAGGTGACGCCAACCGTGCCCCCTCTCGCACCGGCCTAGGTGCTGAGGGTAGACGCGTCTGTCCCCACCAGGCGGCGCTCGTCAAGGGCGACGCGGGTGGCCATAAGCACGGCGGCGGCGGCGAGCGGGGGCTCGCAAGACGCGGTTGAGGCCTCGGGGCCGCGGCCGGTGACGTCGCCCACCGGGCCGCGGCCGGCGGTCGCGGCGGAGGCGCGGGCGAGGTGGCGAGGCGCGGCCGCAGGCGCCGGGCCGCCGTGGTGCGGCCGGCGACGTCGGCCGTGGAGGCGCGTCCGGCGCCCGCGGCCGCCGAGGCGCACCGGGAGACGGCGGTCGCGGCGCCGCAGCCAGAGGCCCGCGCCGCGGGGGCGCGGTCGGAGGCGGCCGTGGTGGTGCAGCAAGAGCCCGCCCTCACCGGCAGCTCCCAGGCGACGACGGTGGAGATCCCCGACGATGACGTCCCACCGCCCGGGTGGGACAAGTGGGAAAGCCTGCCCACGCCAGCCCCCGAGCCCCAGGCGGGGGCGCTTGTGAGAAGGTGGGACAGCCACATGGTGGCCGGGGGCCCGAGACATGGCGACGAGGCCTCTTCGTCCCGCGCCGGGCCCCCTACCTTGGGTGAGGAGCGCGTCGATGCGCCGCCCCCCACTTCGCCGACGCCCAAGAGGAGCAGCAGCTGTGGGAGGAGCTCCGCGATCACGGCGCCTTGCTCAACCGGGCGCTGAACGAGGCGCTGCGGATTCATGGCGGCCCGGCGTGGCGTGTCTTTTAAGTGTGTCGGTGTTCGCTAGCTTGTTGTTTTCTTCTTTGCTCTGTTGTTTTCGCGTTTGTCTTTGCGGTGCGGCACTCATGGGTCCTTGTCTGCTGGTGGCAGGAGCTGGAGCTCCGTGCCCGCGACAGGCACGACGCCTTCGACCAGATGAGCGCTGAGCTCTGCCAGCTCCGGGAGCAGTGTGACGCTCTCGACGCCCTCGCCGAGGCCCTGAGGACCCGGGATGGCTGGTTGGCGTACCGGGCAGAGGCTCTGTGCGACCAGCTCTTGGAGCCGGAGGGGCAACCCACGGCGCGCGCTTCCGCCGTTGAGCGGGTTCGCACGACCCTCATCGACCGGGACGAGGCGCTGCAACAGGCGAGAGGGGACCTGGAGAGGGCACGCTCCGTGGCGGCTGACTGGGAGGCGGAGGTGGTCTCCGTCAGGGCTCAGCACCGGCAGGACCGCGCGGTGCTCGAGGAGGTGCGGTCCCAGCGAAGCCAGGCTGAGGAGAGGGCGAGGGAGGCCGAGGGGAGGGCCAAGGAGGCCAAGGAGTTGAAGGCCGCCCTCGCCGCCAAGGCCGCCGTGGTCGTCGCAGCGGAGGAGCAGCTTCGATTGGAGCGTGCCGCCCGCCAAGAGGCCCAGGGTCAGCTCCAGCAGGAGCGGGCCACCCTCGTTGATGCCCAGGCGGCGCTCGAGCGGGAGCATGCTGCGCTCGAGGGGGCGCGGACGTCACTGAAGGAGCGAGAGGATGAGGTCTCGAAGCTCGACGGGGAGCTGATCGCCCTCAGCATCTCCAACAAGGATCAGCGCCGGACCCTCGAGGAGCAGAGCGCCACGGTTGTCAGCCTGCAGCAGGCGGTCGAGGGCGGGCGCCAAGCTCTCGAGGTGGAGAGGAAGCAGGTTGAAGGTGAGTTGACGTTTCGTCGCTTTGTTTTGTTGATCTTCCCTTCAGGGGGTTTGTTCTCTTCTTGATTTCCTTTGCTCGCGGTATCCAGGCCTGCGAACCACGCTGGGGCGTGCGACCGATCGGGCCGAGACGTTGCAGGCGGCCTACGACTCCTCCGAGCAGGAGCTGGTAGAGCTGCGTGCTGTGGCCCTCGAGACCCGCCAGGTGGTCGAGGAGGGCGAGGCATGCGCTGGAAGCTCGCTGGCAAGCCGTTTGCGCGCCCTTGGTGGGCATGTCTCGAGGCGCATGCGCCGCGCGCTTCACTTGGGCGTCCAGAAGGCCCTCGACATGGTGCGGTCCCACTACGAGGTGAACTTCGAGGCTGTGGCATCAGGCTACGTCGTTCCGAAGGGCGTCGAGGACGAGGTGGCGATGGAGCACGCGGACGCGCTTGCCGCTGATGCCGCCGAGACGCTCACCGAGGACTTCATGGAGTTCTTGTTCCCGGACGCTGCTGATGCCGACGCGCCTCAAGCCTGAAGACCGCTGGGCACTTGGCCCTTTTTTGTTCAAATGTTAGTATCTGGGCCACGTGGCCGTGTAAATGAACAAGTATTTTGTTAAGGTGTTAAACACTTGTGAATGGTGTTTCTTGTTTATTTATCACGTTGTTGTGTTTCTTCCTTTGCTTGGGCGAATTCGGGTTGGGGGAGTTCGATTTTCGTGAGCAGCCCGCTGGGCCGGAGGCAAGAGAGAAGGGTCGTATCCTCGCGGAGGCGTAGGCTATCTCTGGCTCGCGCGTCCTTTCCGCTTGGCCACCCGCGCCCCGCCTGGATTCGCTCGAGGCCAAGGTCAAGACATACTTAGCGCGCTTGCGAGTTGAATTTTTTGCAAAAAAATGGGACCATTTTTGGGGGAGGTGCCCCCCGCAGTAGCCCCCGAGGGTGACTTGGTTTTCTGGGGAAAGCCAAGTTGCCCTTTAACTTTATTAACTTGTTGTTATTTACATTTGTGCTTCCAACTGGGGTGTTGGGCGTGTAATTTACAACACAAAAAACTTGGAAATCCTAGCTAGGAATAGAAGCGACGTAACTGCTGGATGTTCCAAGCGTTGGTGAGTTCTTCGCCGTCCTCGTTGGCCAGCTTGTACGTGCCAGGATTGAGAACCTTCACCACGACATAGGGTCCCTCCCATGGGGGCGACAGCTTGTGGCGGCCTCGGTTGTCTTGTCGTAGCCTTAGGACCAAGTCCCCTTCGCTGAAGTCCCGTCGTCGCACCTTCCGGGCTTGATAGCGCCTTAGGGACTTCTGGTATCTCGCGGAATGCATCAGGGCCACGGTGCGTGCCTCATCCAGCTGGTCCAGCGAGTCCTCGCGGGCTCGCTGGTTGGCACCTTCATCGTAGCCCTGGACTATGGGCGACCCGTATTCTAAGTCCGTGGAGAGGATGGCCTCGGCGCCATGGACCAAGAAGAACGGGGTGAACCCGGTGGCCCTGCTTGGGGTGGTCCTGAGGCTCCACACAACCGCCGGCAGCTCCTGGAGCCACTTCCGACCAGACTTATTCAGTCAGTCGAAAATTCTGGGCTTGAGGCCTTGTAGAATCATGCCGTTGGCACGCTCCACCTGACCGTTGGTCTGTGGGTGCGCCACGGCTGCCTAGTCCACACGGATGTGGAACTTGTCGCAGAACTCCAGGAACTTTCTGCCCGTGAATTGGGACCTGTTGTCGGTGATGATGGAGTTGGGCACTCCGAAGCGATGGACGATGTCGGTGAAGAACGTCACCGCCTGCTCCGCCCTGAGGTTCGTGATGGGGCGTACCTCCACCCACTTCGAGAACTTGTCAATAGCGACCAATAGGTGGGTGTAGCCCCCAGGCGCCCTTCGCAGGGGCCCGACGATGTCCAGCCCCCACACGGCGAAAGGCCACGTGACGGGGATGGTCTGCAGGACGTGCGCGGGGAGATTGGTTTTGTGGGCGTAGAACTGGCACCCTTCGCAGGTGCGCACGATCTCGCTGGCGTCAGCGACCGCGGTGGGACAATAGAAGCCCTGGCGGAACGCATTGCCCACAAGGGTGCGGGGTGAGGTGTGGTGGACGCACACACCCGCGTGTATATCTCGGAGGAGCTCGCGCCCCTGGGGGATGGGCACGCATCACTGCAAGATGCCGGATGCAGCGCGCTTGTACAGCTCGCCATCGACGAGAGCGAATGACTTGGCCATCCTAGCGATGCGCCTGGCCTCGGATCATTCCGAGGGGAGTTCCCCTCGAGCCATCCAGGCGATGTATTTGTCGTTCCAGTCCCTTTCGCTGAGAGCCGACTCAATGTCCATGGCTTCGGCCTCGTCGGCACCATACCCCTCGAGCAGGGAGAGCACGTACGCCTCGTTCGAGGGGTCCTCGTCCATAGGCTCCGCGCCTGCTGGACTCGAGGGAGCCCCCGAGGGTTCCTCGCAGCTCGAGGGGTGTGGCTCGAGGTTGACGGACGGCTGGGCGATGTCCCGCGCGAAAACGTTCTGGGGGACGGTGATCCGCCCCGACGTGATCTTGGCGAGTTCGTCCGCCTCCTCGTTATACCGGCGGGGCACGTGGTTGAGCTCGATGCCGTAGAATTTGTGCTCGAGGGCCCGCACGGCCTTGCAGTATGCCTCCATCTTATCGTCATGGCAGCTCGCGTTTTTCATGACCTGGTCGATCACGAGCTGCGAGTCCCCCCGCACGTCGAGGCATTTGATGCATATTTCGATGGCGATTTTGAGGCCGCAGAGTAGGGCCTCGTACTCCGCCATGTTGTTTGACGCGGGGAAGTGGAGGCGCACGGCGTATCGCATGTGCTCCTCGAGGGGCGAGACGAAAAGCAGGCCCGCGCCCGCGCCTGTCTTCATTACTGAGCCGTTGAAGTATAGAGTCCAGCACTCAGCCTGGATCTGTGGAGGCGGCAACTGCGTGTCCGTCCACTCGGCTACGAAATCTGCCAAGATTTGGGACTTGATGGCCTTGCGCGGGGCGTAGGCGAGCGTTTCGCCCATCAGCTCCACCGACCACTTGGCAATCCTGCCTGCCGCATCCGGGTTACGGATGATTTCTCCTAATGGGAAGGAGGAAACCACCGTGACCGGGTGAGCCTCGAAGTAGTGGCGGAGCTTGCGCCGCGCGAGAACCACCGCGTAAAGCAGCTTCTGGACTTGTGGGTAGCGTGCCTTGGTCTCAGAGAAGACTTCGCTGATGTAGTACACCGGCCGCTGAACTGGCAAAGCGCGCCCCTCCTCCGTGCGCTCCACCACGATTACTATTGACGGTGAAAATCCATTAACCTAGCCATGAGTTTACCTTCGGTGTTGGCATAAGTTTTATACCTTATCCATTGGTACTAACCCCCGTGGTATAACAAGTTCACGTGTGCATGTCGGTTTTGGAGTTTAGTGTTTATGTAGGGTTTTAGCGTTGAAAGCAAGACTTTCGGGATAAGTTCATCAAGCACCTTATGACAAGACCTTGAAGCCCCGTACAAGTCATGCAATGAAGCAAACTTAACTCCAAGAAGCCAAAAACTTGATCCGAGAAGACGACAAACTTCGAGGACCTGACCAGAAAAGTGCTGAATCTTGCAAGACAAGGAGTTATGCCCAATTCGGAGAGAAACTGACGACATGGACCTACATGCAGAAGGGGGAAACATCCAGGAAGCAAGGGAACTGACATAGAGCAAAGGAGGCCTCGGGCTGGGCCTGAATGGGCCCAGGCCGGCTGGCCCAGGCCGGTCGGCCCAGCCCTGTCTAGGGCCCGTTTGCCCCCTCCTTTGCCCTAGCCGACATTCAGGCTATTTATAGCCCCCTGACCGAGAGCCACGGATGATAGGGTCGAGCTAGTTGACTAGGGTTTCCCTAGCCGACGTGGGAACCTTGCACGGAAGACCACGTCGGAGTTCCCGGAGCTAGAAGCAAGATCAAGGAAGGATCCCGGTGGTGATCTTGTGTATGTATCATTGTTATAGTTGAATTATCAAGTTGAATCTTTTCCTAGCGATCAAATGTTTCCTCGAAGATTTCGTTTTTGGATTGGCTTTGCTTATTCCAATTCTATTCTCGAGATTGATTACATAGGGTGTTCTTGTAGCCGTGGTGGCTAGAGGTACACACCAGATCTTCCGAAAGAATCTCGACTTGTCTTTTGACTCGCCCTAAGCTCCCCGCATGAGTAGGAATATGTTGTGACAGAACGAGGGTTCCGAAAGGCGGATGTTTTCGGATTTGGACGGGAAACCACGATTTAAAGAGGCTTCTTATAAGATTCGATTTGCTACTTCTTCTCTTGCTTGGAACTTCAACAAAAGGCTTACCCCGATCTCTCTAGATCGGTTTATCTACCCAATCTTACTTTCTTATCTCCGGTCTTTAGTAGATTAGATTAGTTTCGTGTCTTTTACCTAGATGCATTAGGGTTTCTTTTACAGAAGATTGGAGTTACTTGGCTTTACTAGATCAACTTTTGCGTCACACATTTGTTCCACGGATTCAATACCTTGGGTTCACCACTCGAGGGAAGAAGGGTCCCTTCACTACGACGGGAGACTTGTCTGCTTGCAAGTCATAAACGAACTTTGATACAACTATTAACCGTCAACAAGCCCCTTTTTCTGGCGCCATTGCCGGGGAACAAGTGATCAAGATTTGATTTTTTATTGCCTTTTTGTAACTTTCAGTTTTCTTTTTGTTTTTCTTTTTGCATCTACTAAACTTTGATCATCCTCAAAATAAATCTACTCTAGTTTGTCTAACCCTAGTTTTTATAGATTCATTTTTACTTTCTAGTTTTTGCATACTTTGTTTATTGCTAACCCTAATAGGAGATGGACGGCTACCTCTCCAACAAACCCGATAATTTTGTGGATGATCCAGAAAAACTTTACAGGCTAAGGAGACGTGAAGCACATCAAGCTAAAAAGCTGGATTTTATAGATTCGGAGTCGAAAGACAAAGGATCGCAGGAACCTCCGAAGAATTCACCACCTCAAAGTCCTCGGGAGAATCGACTTCCACCGATGGGTGACCAACCACCGCAAGAACGCAAGATTCGGGAGCTATGCACCCCCGGACATCATCGACCTACCAATCTTGAACCTTGAGGAGATCGGAAGACTGTTCGAGATCAAGACCTCAACAATCTGCATGGTGCAACATTCACCCTTCACCGGTAAAGAGGATCCAAACCTTCACCACCAAGCATTCATTCAACTATGTCAGACTTTCAACATGGATGGGGTGACTCAAGATCAAATGAGGGCAAGGCTTTTTCCGTTCTCACTACTCGGGAAGGCTTTGCAATGGTTCCACTCTCAACCGGCGGAGACGGTGCAAAATTCGAACACGTTGATGAAGGCTTTCATGAAGGAATACTACTCACGGATAAAACTCAAAGCTTGCGTAATAAGATTGCCACCTTTGTTCAATATCCTACGGAAACTATCTCGGAGGCATTCGAGCGCTTCAACGAGTACACCCGGGCGGTTCCACATCACAAGTTCCCGAAGGAAGACCTCGTGCAAAAGTTCTATCAAGGACTCACCATGGTGTCAAGGACGATCATCGATGCATTGGCGGGAGGATCCATCATCGAACTTACACCGACGGAAGCTTTCACTCTATTCAACAAGGTCGCGGATAATGACACATGGGCATCATCCAGCCGCCTACATCCGGTTCAACCCACGGGGAACGTCAAAGGAGTCTTGCAAGTGGAGAAGGAGAACATACTTGAAGGCAAGATCGACTCGCTCATGAAGAGGTTGGAGAAGATGGAGATGGAAAAGAAAGAGGCTCAAGACTTGAAGGCCGCCGAAGCAAGGTCCACATGCGAAGAATGTGGAGAGTATGGCCATGTCCGCAAAGATTGTCTGGAGGAAGCCAAAACGCTCGACTACATGAGGAAGGGAAAATTGCCGAACTTCCGCTACGGGTAAGGTAGACCTCAATTTAATGCAAGCTCATCTATTCCTAACGTGATTCCGCTTCGTATACAATTGAAGGAGTTCATGGATGAGCAAGCTAAGATCAACAAGGACACCGTCACCAAGTTCAAGACCATGGACAAGGTGTTGGAGAACATCGATAGCAAGGTGACGGAGGTCGGAAGTTCCAATCATCAAGTGCTTAACATGATGAAGATGCTCGAGACATAAGTTGGACAACTTGCAGGGCGCCTCACTAATGATGAAGGAAAGCTTCCGGGACAACCCAAAAGTCCCGAATCGGCGAAGGCCATTCAAACACGTTCGGGGAAGGAGACCGAAGACCCAGAACGTTCCGCGGGAGCAAGGAAGCTTAAACCATCCACCGAGGTGGAAGGAGTTGCTAAAGAGAAGGTTACGGGGATCGTCACCGAAGAACCCGAATTTGAGATGCCGGAGGAAGACACGAGGATACCGCAACTCAAGCCACGCTACTTCCGAGGTAAACTTGACAACCACTTTGAGAAGTTTGTGGAAGTTGTGCGTAGACTTAGCATCAACATGCCATTACTAGATGCCCTACAAGTACCTACATATTCTCGTTACTTTAAAGACATACCTGCAAATAAATATGAGATAGCAACACTCGGGGTTGATCAAGTCAAGATGTCCGAGGAGTGTAGTGCCGCTATTGCTAATGGGCTAGAGAAGCAAAAGGACCCCGGGTGCCCTACTATTCCATGTTCGGTTGGTTCTTTCAACTTCGAGAAGGTGCTATGCGACCTTGGAGCAAGTGTGAGCGTCACGCCGAGGGATGTGTTCGAGAAGCTACGCCTACCAATGGAGCCTACGGGTATATGTTTGGAGTTGGGAGATAACTCCATTCGCTATCCCTTGGGCATTGCTGAAGATGTACCCGTGAAGGTCGGACACCACTTCATCCCCGTCGACTTCGTTGTGCTCGAGATGGGAGAGAGGGAGAAGCCGCCGCTCATCCTTGGGAGGCCTTTCCTCAAGACCCTGGGAGCTACTATTGATGTTGGCAAGGGGGAGATCATGTTCGATATCAACGGAGAAAGGAGTTCCTTCAAGTTCCGTCCAAGAATCGAGGCATGCAACATGATTGGAATGAAGGGAGAACCAAAGCAAAAGGAGGGGCTGAAAAAGAAGGAGCCGAAAAAAATGAACGTAAAGAAAATCAAAGAAGGTGTTGCATCCGTCAAGACAAAGGAAGACAAGCCGCCTGTGAGGACCAAAAAAAATAACTAAGCCGGAAGACAAACCCGTGCCCAAGATGGTGCGGAAGTGGGTACCCAAGATTGCAACGCCCGCAAAGAGCGTTGATCCGGAGTAATCAAGTGAAGAAGTCTAGCTATAGACTATAAACGAAACCCTAGGCGGGAGGCAACCCGTTACGTCGAGTCAAGAATAAGCTACCGGGAGGACAACCCGATTCCAGGTTTTTCGAGTCTTTTTAATAATTTAGCTTTGAGTTTTATTACGCAAAGACATTAGACTTAGAAGTGGTTGAACAATATTAGAGACATAATTCTTGATTGAATGTTTTGCTTTATCATAAACCCTTTGCATGAACCCTCATATGTGCTTGTTTGTTCTTTTCTTTTCGAGAAACCTCAACCAAATAATTTCAGAACCTAAATCAACCTTTCACCCTCATTATGGTGCTGAGGTTGACTTATTTTTCATGCTAAAACCACACGAGTAGAGCCACGACTTATTTCTAGGTGTTAATAAAATTTCAACACGTGGTAGGACTCGCGTGAACCTAGAAATTAAAACTTTTGGTTGGTTTAAAAATCTATATTCTTGGTTTCTCTAGGATTAGAATTTTTCTAAGCCTCATCTAATTTTGTTTTATTCAAAATCTCTCTCATTTAGCCAAAATTAGAACCTAAACCTATGCCCCCATGATCAAGCCGGGAAAAGTTTGCTCTCAACCGATGAAGGCAAACTATACCAGTGAGACCGATATCAACGTAGTTGGAAAATATTTTCAACTTACATTTGTTTTTAATGGTTCAAAAACTTCTCTAAATTTATGCTTGAGCTCTTGCATGGCTCTGAAAAATATTTTTAATTTCGAATTAGAGGAGTGCTTAACCTTAAACACACCTAAAGGGAGGCAATCTAGTTTGAATTAATCATGCATGCACCATTGGATACCCTTTCATAAACTTTCATCAATTCCACATGCAAAGGACAAGCATGGTGGGCAGCAAGCATCAACTTTGCAGGAATTTCATGGTGGCATGTGAAGCAAGTGGAGCTAGGGAGCATGGACATGACCCAAAGCATGGAGCATCAAGTGTAAGGACCAATAATGCAAGAAAAGGAGTGGACGAGAGCGTTTGGGCGGTGCAACTCGTGGAGCACGTGGGCAGGAAAGTTGTAGAGGCGAAATGATCGTGCTGGAAGAAAGCCGAGGCGGGGAGGAGCACCGGGCACCCCAGGCTGGTCGGCCCAGGCCGGTCGGCCTCCCCTACTTAAGGAGCCCCCCGGCTCCCGTTTTCTGCAGGCAAGCTTCCCTCTCCTTCCTTAGTTTGTGTGTTCAAGTTTGTGTGCCCAAAACCTCCGTAGACATAGCCAACCTTCCCAAGCTTGATAGCTCAAAAAAAATCCACCACCTTAATCCACTCAAAGTCCACATTCCGAAGTAAGATTTTAAGTGCCTAGTTACCGGTTGCAACCCGGAGTTTTAGTAGAAGAAAAGAGTGCAGCAACCATGTGGAAGAAAACCACAAGTCTCTTCTCCAAGAAGAAGGGTTCATCGTCATCCAAGCCGTCGTCGACGACGTCTTCGAGGAGGCACTCGGTTTCCGAGTCTCCCCGGAGCATGGAGACGGATACGGCACCACCAAGGAGGAACGATGCTCTCCTCCTTGGTGGTATGATGGCTGCGAGGAGCACGTCCATGAGGTTTACCGAACCTCAAGGGCACACGGAGGAGCAGCCCGCGCCACCACGACGATCGACCCGTTCGACCGCGCCACCTTCTTACACTCCGATATATTCCTCGTACGGCTTCATCATCTTGTCGTCATCGGAGGAGGAGGAGAGGCTCTCTCGTCTTGAGAAGAGGCTTGTGCCCAACGTCGAGTTCGACGACCAAGCACTCTTCACCTTGGATTTTGGCACCGACATATACTACATGTTGGGGCACCTTGGATGGGTGCAATTCTCCAACGGAGTATCGGCGGACACCCACAAGGGGTTCGCCTTGGAAATCTTGATGACCATTGCACCTATCCTTGATGATGGGGTGCAAAGCTTATCATTCCGTTTGGAGGGAGTCCAACAAGTGGTTCCCTACGAGCATGTTAGGGAGCTACTTGGATTCCATAAGGGAGCTCCAGAGAAAGTTGACGTGCCACCCGTCATGTTAAATGGATTTTGGAATTTAATCTCCGGAGAAGCCCATCAACAACGCAATTGCATCCGCAACCCCATTATCCGGATATTTCACTCTTGGATGTGCAAGAGGGTATTGGGGAGGATGAAGGAGACAAAGGTGACCGACACGGAGTTGAATTGGCTCTACTCGGGTTTAATTGCCAAGCAGCCAATAGACCCCTCTTACCTTATGATCAACCGTTGGTGTTGCGAGGCAACACCGGGGGCGGGACATATTGGTTCGGGGTGCTACCTCTCCATGTTGGCCTTCTCCCTACGGCCGGGGATCGCAAGAAACCCCGACCATCTTTTGCGTGGTACCTCTCTCGGCATTGAATATTTGCGACAAGGCAAATACATTAGTGGAGATGAGAGAGGAGGTTTTCGTTTGGCCATAGTGAACCTACCCCTTCCGGATGCAAGGCTTAGGCTTTTCATCGAAGGAAGGGAAGATTGGTTGGAAGAGGGACTCCTTGTCCCGGCAAGGAAAAACAAAAGAGGAAGAATCGTAGAGGAGGGAACATCCTCCGCACAAGCGAGTGGTGCACAACCCAATGTGCCACCATTCGGCGGGATCCCTCTTCCGCCAAGTTATTACGGAGGGCCACAAGAGCAAGCATGGGGGGTGGTGCACCGGTACCCCCACCAAATTATGTGGTGCCCAACGCTAACTTTGCGGAGCCCTATGCACAATATCCCCAACCACAACAAAGCATGGCCATAATTGGAGGGTATGTTGCAAGAAACGCCCAAAATGTCGCAGCAACGCGGCTCAACTTGGTGAGGGCAATGCAAATATTGCCTATGAGCTTGGACGCCTTCACCTAGTGGAGCCGAATCAATTCGTCAGAGGGAATGTCCAACCGCACTACGAGCAAGGGTATTACTATCAACATCATCAACACCAACCACCGGTGGAGGACTAGGAAGATTAAGGAACTTTAGTTTTCTTTTCTCTTTCTCTATAATTTTCAGCTTTTGTTTGTGTGTGTTTGCGTAATATTTTCTGTTTTTATTTAAATTTCAGCAAGTGTGTTTGTTTATTTTCAGTTTGTATTTCAACTTGATTTCATTATTAATAAAGACACCACCTTGATTATATCATTGGAAAAGTTACAAAAATTTGTGCCATGATGATATATGATTATAATTGCCTCTTTGTTTATCTTTGTAATTGATTTATGCATGTTAAAGCTAGTGCTCTCTTAAAATACGAATCTGAATTTATTTAAATACTAGCTTAATCTTTAGCGGAGGTTATGATTAAAATAAAGACCCATAGTTTTTTATGTGCTCTCAAGTTATGAATAGATTAAAGATGTCTTTTATGCTCAAAAATATCGTTAACCTTGTCATAAATATCACTTGTGCGTTGCTCAACCTATCCAAAGCCTAATATATATTTGAGTGCATAAACCTTAGTGTACAAGATTTATTTTTGAGTGAGTTATTGCAGGCCATGATTTCTCTGGCCCGAGACTAAGAAGCTGGTCATTCCATTTTTGCGTATCTACCTTTTTGCTAGCCTTTTATCCGTGCATTGTGTATCCTCGCATCGGAGATCTCACAAACCTCGCCGGATATCCACCCTTAAAACCAAATATCATCTTTTCTGTTTACCTCCTTGACCACAACCTGTCGTTGAGAATGGATCATCAATTCAAGGAAGATTGCAAGACGGTGCCAACATTGAAGAATTCAAGTATCTCTCCAAGGAAAAATATTTCCGGTACCTACCTTATTTATCGCCTCTTTGCTCGAGGACGAGCAACGTCTAAGCATGGGGGAGGAGGTAGGTATGATGCAATTTTAGAGTTCAAAGGGGAGTATTTTTTCAAAAAAGAAAAGAAGAAAGAAAATTCAAAGGCGATGTACGGGACTTCCAAGGTGAAAGTCTCACAAGAAAAAAATGAATGAAAGAAAGAAAGAACGAAAAGAAGGAGAAATATGAGAAAGAGAAAAAAATATGAGTATGCGTAAAGTGAACTCCCCGGTTCTCTAAAGTGCATTAGGAAATTCAAGGCTTCAAGTTTAAAAGATCCATTCTCATTTTCCAACCATGTGCAATCCGATAACGAGGACTTCCTTTGTGCCTCAGGATCACTCTTTGCCATTTGCACATGTCCACTCATCTAAAGTGTGTGTATTTTTCTCTTTCCCCTCCTTGATTTAACATTATTTTCTAATGACCTTTTTGACGAGTCTTGGTAAAACCATGAGAAGCTTGTCTTGTTTTGACAACACCTCATTTATAAAATCTTGTTAGGACTAAACTTTACCAAAGCTCCATATAAAGCCTACCACACATATATGTTATGAGAGGGAAAGGAGTAGAATATATAGGCTTGAGAGACAAGCGAGTTGAGAGTTCATGAGAAATATACAAGATGATTTAAATTTGTGAATTTGGTTTAGCTTTTCTTTATCTCGTTCTTTATTTCAAAAATTCTGAGATCTATTTAAACTTTGTGAGCATGTTAACACTCGTGGGATAAGCCTAATAAGAATCTACCCTCCGTAGAGATGAAGGCTAGTACATTATGGAACTTTAATGTATTAAAATTTTGAGAGCATTATGTTTTCTCATGTATGATCAAGTGCAAGGTTTAAACATTGTTTGGCAACGATGATATCCATCGAAGGCTTACTCGAGGACGAGCAAGGTTTAAGCATGGGGGAGATGTTGACGGTGAAAATCCGTCAACCTAACCATGAGTTTACCTTCGGTGTTGGCATAAGTTTTATACCTTATCCATTGGTACTAACCCCCGTGGTATAACAAGTTCACGTGTGCATGTCGGTTTTGGAGTTTAGTGTTTATGCAGGGTTTTAGCGTTGAAAGCAAGACTTTCGCGATAAGTTCATAAAGCACCTTATGACAAGACCTTGAAGCCCCGTACAAGTCATGCAATGAAGCAAACTTAACTCCAAGAAGCCAGGGACTTGATCCGAGAAGACGACAAACTCCGAGGACCTGACCAGAAAAGTGCTGAATCTTGCAAGACAAGGAGTTATGCCCAATTCGGAGAGAAACTGACGACATGGACCTACATGCAGAAGGGGGAAACATCCAGGAAGCAAGGGAACTGACGTAGAGCAAAGGAGGCCTCGGGCTGGGCCTGGATGGGCCCAGGCCGGCCGGCCCAGGCCGGTCGGCCCAGCCCTGTGTAGGGCCTGTTTGCCCCCTCCTTTGCCCTAGCCACCATTCAGGATATTTATAGCCCCCTGACTGAGAGCCACAGATGATACAATTCGCCATCGGTCGCCGAGGAGCAGAGAAGAGAGGGACACCATCTTGGAGAGGAGAGGGTCGAGCTAGTTGACCAGGGTTTCCCTAGCCGACGTGGGAACCTTGCACGGAAGACCACGTCGGAGTTCCCGGAGCTAGAAGCAAGATCAAGGAAGGATCCCGGTGGTGATCTTGTGTATGTATCATTGTTATAGTTGAATTATCAAGTTGAATCTTTTCCTAGTGATCAAGTGTTTCCTCAAAGATTTCGTTTTTCGATCGGCTTTGCTTATTCCAATTCTATTCTCGAGATAGATTACATAGGGTGTTCTTGTAGCCGCGGTGGCTAGAGGTACACACGGATCTTCCGAAAGAATCTCGACTTGACATTTGACTCGCCCTAAGCTCCCCGCATGAGTAGGGATACGTTGTGACGGAGAATGGGGGTTCCGAAAGGCGGATGTTTTCGGATTTGGACGGGAAACCACGATTTAAAGAGGCTTCTTATAAGATTCGATTTGCTACTTCTTCTCTTGCTTGGAACTTCAACAAAAGGCTTACCCCGATCTTTCTAGATCGGTTTATCTACCCAATCTTACTTTGTTATCTCCGGTCTTTAGTAGATTAGATTAGTTTCGTGTCTTTTACCTAGATGCATTAGGGTTTCTTTTACCGATGATTGGAGTTACTTGGTTTTACTAGATCAACTTTTGCGTCACAAATTTGTTCCACGGATTCGATACCTTGGGTTCACCACTCGAGGGAAGAAGGGTCCCTTGACTACGACGGGAGACTTGTCCGCTTGCAAGTCATAAACGAACTTTGATACAACTAATAACCGTTAACAATTACGGCGCTGACCACCTGGGTGGTTGCAGACACATAGAGGTATAGAGGCTCACTGTCCTGAGGCGGTGTAAGGATCGGGGCGTGGGCGAGGGTCGCCTTCAGCTTGTCAAGCGCCTCCTGGGCCTCGGCGGTCCAGGAGAACCGCTCATGCTTCTTGAGGAGCCGACAGAGGGGTAAGCCCTTCTCGCCGAGCCGCGGGATGAGCGGCTCAAGGCGGCAAGACAACCTAACACCCTTTGGACCCACTTAAGGTCCCGAATTGGACCCTTTCGTTCGAGGGTTGCAACCTTTTCGGGGTTGGCCTCGATGCCTTGCTGGGAGACGATGTATCCTAACAGCATGCCTCGCGACACGCCAAAGACACACTTTTCGGGGTTCAACTTTACCCCGTTGGCCCGTAGGCAGTCGAACGCGATGTTGAGGTCGCTAACCAGGTCATCCGCCCTCCTGGTTTTCACGACTATATCATCTACGTATGCCTCAACGGTTCGCCCGATGTGGTCTCCGAAGACGTGTTGCATACATCGCTAGTATGTTGCGCCCGCGTTTCGGAGGCCGAACGGCATCATTACGTAGCAATACATCCCGAATGGCGTGATGAATGAAGTCGCGAGCTGGTCGGACTCTTTCATTTTTATTTGGTGGTACCCGGAATAGGTGTCAAGGAAACAGAGGAGTTCGCACACGGCGGTCGAGTCAATGATTTGATCGATCCGTGGCAAAGGAAAAGGATCTTTAGGACATGCTTTATTAAGACTAGTGTAGTCTACACACATCCACCACTTCCCATTCTTTTTTTACTAATACAGGATTAGCTAGCCAAGTGGGGTGGAACACTTCCTTGATGAACCCAGCCTCGAGGAGCTTCCGCAGCTCTACTCCGATCGCCCGACGCCGCTCCTCGTCGAAGCGGCGCAGCCATTGTTGCACGGCGCGGGAGTGAGGTAGGATGTCAAGGGAGCGCTCGGCGACCTCCCTCGGGATGCCTGGCATGTCTGAGGGGCTCCACGCGAAGATGTCGGCGTTGGCACAGAGGAAGTCGACGAGCACCACTTCCTATTTTGGGTCAAGGGTAGAACTGACCCTCAACGCCTTGCCCTCAGGGGCAGCAGGGTCGAGGGGCACCTCCTTGGTCTGCTCAGCGGCCTCGAAGCTGCCGGCGTGCTTGGTGGCGGGGTCGAGGTCCTCGTTGACCATCTTCTCCATGTTGGCCACGAGCGCTTCGTCCAGCGCTAGTGCCTCGGCATGTTCCACGCACTCGACGTCGCAGTCGAATGCGTGCTCGATGGATGAGCCCACGGTGATGACGCCGTTGGGCCCCGACATATTCATATTGAGGTAGGTGTAGTTGGGGACTGCCATGAACTTGGCGTAGCAGGGTCACCCGAGTATGGCGTGTGTTGACGGTGAAAATCCGTCAACCTAGCCATGAGTTTACCTTCGGTGTTGGCATGAGTTTTATACTTTATCCATTGGTACTAACCCCCGTGGTATAACAAGTTCACGTGTGCATGTCGTTTTTGGAGTTTAATGTTTATGCAGGGATTTAGTGTTGAATGCAAGACTTTCGGGGTAAGTTCATCAAGCATCTCATGACAAGACTTTGAAGCCCTGAACAAGTCATGCAATGAAGTAAAATTAACTCCAAGAAGCCGGGGACTTGATCCGAGAAGACGACATACTCCGGGGACCCGACCGGAAAAGTGCTTGAATCTTCCAAGACAAGGAGTTGAGTCCAATTCGGAGAGAAACCGACGACATGGACCCGTATGCGAAGGGGGAAGCATCCGGGAAGCAAGGGAACCGACCTCGGGCAAAGGAGCCCGCGGGCCGGGCCTAAATGGGCCCGGGCCGGCCGGCCCGGTCCCGGTCGGCCCCGGGCCCATTTAGGGCCCAAACGCGTCGTCCTTTGCCCTAGCCGCCAATCGGGCTATTTATAGTCCCCCGACCGAGAGCCACGCGAGAGAAGATTTCGTCTTCGGCCGCCGAGAAGCGAGAGAAGAGAGGGACACCATCTAGGAGAGGAGAGGGTCGAGCTAGTTGACTAGGGTTTCCCTAGCCGACGTGGGAACCTTGCACGGAAGACCATGTCGGAGTTCCGGGAGCTAGAAGCAAGATCAAGGAAGGATCCCGGTGGTGATCTTGTGTATGTATCATTGTTATAGTTGAATTATCAAGTTGAATCTTTTCTCAGCGATCAAGTGTTTCCTCGAAGATTTCGTTTTTCGATCGGCTTTGCTTATTTCAATTCTATTCTCGAGATAGATTACATAGGGTGTTCTTGTAGCCGCGGTGGCTAGAGGTACACGCCGGATCCTCCGAAAGAATCTCGACTTGTCTTTTGACTCGCCCTAAGCTCCCCGCATGAATAGGGATACGTTGTGACGAACGGGGGTCTCGAAAGGCGGATGTTTTCGGATTTGGACGGGAAACCATGATTTAAAGAGGCTTTTATTAAGATTCGATTTGCTACTTCTTCTTTTGCTTGGAACTTCAACAAAAGGCTTACCCCGATCCCTCTAGATCGGTTTATCTACCCAATCTTACTTTGTTTTCTCCGGTTTTTAGTAGATTAGATCTGTTTTGTGTCTTTTACTTAGATGCATTAGGTTCTTTATTGAAGATTGCGGTTATTTGGCTTTAATAGATTAAGTCTTGCGTCACACATTTGTTCCACGGATTCGATACCTTGGGTTCACCACTCGAGGGAAGAAGGGTCCCTTGACTACGACGGGAGACTTGTACGCTTGCGAGTCACGAACGAACTTTGATACAATTATTAACCGTCAACAAGCCCCTTTTTCTGGCGCCGTTGCCGGGGAACAAGTGATCAAGATTTGATTTTTTATTGCTTTTTTTTTGTAATTTTCAGTACTGATTTTATTTTATTTTTGCATCTACTAAGCTTCGATCATCCTCAAAATACATCTAATCTAGTTTGTCTAACTCTAGTCTTTATAGATTTGTTTTGTTTTCTAGTTTTTTTTTTTTGAATACTTTGTTTATTGCTAACCCTAACGAGGAGATGGACGGCTGCCTCTCCAACAAACCCAATAATTTTGTGGATGATCCGAGAAAAACTTTACGAGGCTAAGGAGACGCGAAGCACATCAAGCTAAAAAGTTGGATTTTGTAGATTCGGAGTCGGAAGACAAAGGATCGCGAGGAATCTCGGGAGAATTCACCACCTCAAAGTCCGCGGGAGAACCGACGTCCACCGATGGGTGACCAACCACCGGAAGAACGCAAGATTGGGGAGCTATGCACCCCAGACATCATCGACCTACCAATCTTGAACCTCGACGAGATCGGAAGACCGTTCGAGATCAAGACCTCAACAATCCGCATGGTGCAACACTCACCCTTCACCGGCAAAGAGGATCCGAACCTTCACCTCCAAGCATTCATTCAACTATGTCAGACTTTCAACATGGAGGGGGTGACTCAAGATCAAATGAGGGCAAGGCTTTTTCCGTTTTCACTACTCGGGAAGGCGTTGCAATGGTTCCACTCTCAACCGGCGGAGACGGTGCAAAATTGGAACACGTTGATGAAGGCTTTCATGAAGGAATACTACTCGCCGGGTAAAACTCAAAGCTTGCGTAATAAGATTGCCACCTTTGTTCAATATCCTACAGAAACTATCTCGGAGGCATTCGAGCGCTTCAACGAGTACACTCGGGCGGTTCCACATCACAAGTTCCCGAAAGAAGACCTCGTGCAAAAGTTCTATCAAGGACTCACCATGGCGTCAAGGACGATCATCGATGCATCAGCGGGAGGATCTATCATCGAGCTTACACCGACGGAAGCTTTCACGCTATTCAAGAAGGTCGCGGATAATGACACGTGGGCGTCATCCGGCGCCTACACCCGGCTCAACCTATGGGGAACGTCAAAGGAATCTTGCAAGTGGAGAAGGAAGACATACTCGAAGGCAAGATCGACTCGCTCATGAGGAGGTTGGAGAAGATGGAGATAGAAAAGAAAGAGGCTCAAGACTTGAAGGCCGCCGAAGCAAGGTCCACATGCGAAGAATGTGGAGAGTATGGCCATGTCCGCAAAGATTGTCCGGAGGAAGCCAAAGTGCTCGACTACATGAGGAAGGGAGAATTGCCGAACTTCCGCTACGGGCAAGGTAGGCCTCAATTTAATGCAAGCTCATCTATTCCTAACGCGGTTCCACTTCGGATACAATTGAAGGAGTTCATGGATGAGCAAGCTAAGATCAACAAGGACACCGTCACCAAGTTCAAGACCATAGACAAGGTGTTGGAGAACATCGATGGCAAAGTGACGGAGGTCGGGAGTTCCAATCATCAAGTGCTCAACATGATGAAGATGCTCGAGACGCAAGTTGGACAACTTGCGGGCGCCTCACAAATGATGAAGGGAAGCTTCCGGGACAACCCAAATGTCCCGAATCGGCGAAGGCCATTCAAACGCGTTCGGGGAAGGAGAGCGAAGATCCGGAACGTTCGCGGGAGCAAGGAAGCCTAAACCGTCCACCGAGGGTGGAAGGAGGCTGCTAAAGAGAAGGTTACGGGGATCGTCACCGAGGAACCCGAATTCGAGATGCCGGAAGATGACACGAGGATACCGCAACTCAAGCCACGCTACTTCCGAGGTAAACTTGACAACCACTTTGACAAGTTTGTGGAAGTTGTGCGTAGACTTAGCATCAACATGCCGTTACTAGATGCCCTACAAGTACCTACATATTCTCGTTACTTTAAAGACATACTTGCAAATAAATATGAGATAGCAACACTCGGGGTAGATCATGTCAAAATGTCCGAGGAGTGTAGTGCAGCTATTGCTTATGGGCTA
Organism: Cenchrus americanus; assembly: GCA_947561735.1. Taxonomy (NCBI): domain Eukaryota; kingdom Viridiplantae; phylum Streptophyta; class Magnoliopsida; order Poales; family Poaceae; genus Cenchrus; species Cenchrus americanus. Next base: position 82,678,201 of record OX387240.1, read on the forward strand.
GAGAAGCAAAAAGACCCCGGGTGCCCTACAATTCCATGTTCAGTTGGTTCTTTCAACTTCGAGAAGGCGTTATGCGACCTTGGAGCTAGTGTGAGTGTCATGCCGAGGGATGTGTTCGAGAAGTTACGCCTACCGATGGAGCCCACGGGAATATGTTTGGAGTTGGGTGACAACTCCATTCGCTATCCCTTGGGCATTGCTGAAGATGTACCCGTGAAGATTGGACACCACTTCATCCCCGTCGACTTCGTTGTGCTCGAGATGGGAGAGAGGGAGAAGCCACCGCTCATCCTAGGGAGGCCGTTCCTCAAGACCGTGGGAGCAACTATTGATGTTGGCAAGGGGGAGATCATGTTCGATATCAACGGAGAAAGGAGTTCCTTCAAGTTCCGTCCAAGGATTGAGGCATGCAACATGATTGGAGTGAATGGAGAACCAAAACAAACGGAGGGGCTGAAAAAGAAGAAGGAGCCGAAAAAAGTGAACGTAACGAAAATTAAAGAAGGTGTTGCATCCGTCAAGACAAAGGAAGAGAAGCCGCCCGTGAAGACCAAAAAAATGACTAAGCCCGCCCAAGCCAAAAGACAAGCCCGCGCCCAAGATGGTGCGGAAGTGGGTACCCAAGATTGCAACGCCCGCAAAGAGCGTTGATCCGGAGTAATCAAGTGAAGAAGTCTAGCTATAGACTATAAACGAAGCGCTAGGCGGGAGGCAACCCGTTTCGTCAAGTCGAGTCAAGAATAAGCTACGGGAGGACAACCCGATTCCAGGTTTTTCTAGTATTTTTAATAATTTAGTTTTTGAGTTTTATTACGCAAGGACATTAGACTTAGAAGTGGTTGAACAATATTAGAGACATAATTTTTGATTGAATGATTGCTTTATCATAAACCCTTTGCATGAACCCTCCTATGTGCTTGTTTGATTCTTTTCTTTTCGAGAAACCCTTCAACCAAATAATTTCAGAACCTTAGCTCAACCTTACACCCTCATTATGGTGCTGAGGTTGACTTATTTTTCATGCTAAAACCACACGAGTAGAGCCACGATTTATATTCAAGTGTTATAAAAATTCAGCACGTGGTAGGACTCGCGTGAACCTAGAAATCAAAGCTTTTGGTTGGTTTTAAAAATCTTTATCCTTGGTTTCTCTAGGATTAGAATTTTTCTAAGCCCATTCTAATTTTGTTTTATTCAAAATCTTTCTTATTTAGCCAAAATTAGAACCTAAACCTATGCCCCCATGATCAAGCCGGGAAAACGTTCGCTCTCAACCGATGAAAGCAGACTTTACCGGTAAGACCAAAATCGACGTAGTCGAAAAATATTTTCGACTTACATTTGTTTTTAATGGTTTAAAAACTTCTCTAAAATTATGCTCGAGCTCTTGCATGGCTCTGAAAAATATTTTAAAATTCGAATTAGAGGAGTACTTAACCTTAAACACACCTAAATGGAGGCAATCAAGTTTGAATTAATCATGCATGCACCATTGGATTCCCTTTTATCAACTTTCACCAATTCCACATGCAAAGGACAAGCATGGTGGGCAGCAAGCATCAACTTTGCAGGATTTTCATGGTGGCATGTGAAGCAAGTGGAGCTAGGGAGCATGGACATGACCCAAAGCATGGAGCATCAAGTGGGAGGACCAATGATTCAAGAAAAGGAGTGGACGAGAGCGTTTGGGCGGTGCAACTCGTGGAGCACGCGGGCGGGGAAAGTTGCGAGAGGCGAAATGATCGTGCCGGGAGAAAGACGCGCCGAGGAGGAGCCGGAGGACCCCGGGCCGGCCGGCCTAGGCCGGCCGGCCCCCGCCCTATAAATAGCGTCCCCCGGCGCCCGTCTTCTGCGGGGCAAGCTTCCCTCTCCTTCCCTTGTTTGTGTGTTCAAGTTTGTGTGCTCAGAACCTCCGTAGACTTAGCCAACCACCCAAGCTTGAGAGCTCAAGAAAAAAAAATCCACCTCCTTAATCCACTCCAAGTCCACATCCGAAGCAAAGAGTTTAAGTGCCTAGTTTACCGGTTGCAACCCGGATTTTTAGTTGAAGAGAGAGTGCAGCAAACATGTGGAAGAAGACCACAAGTCTCTTCACTAAGAAGAAGAGTTCGTCGTCGTCCAAGCCGTCATCAACCACGTCTTCGAGGAGGCACTCGGTTTCCGAGTCTCCCGGAGCATGGAGACGGACACGGCACCACCGAGGAGGAACGACGCTCTCCTCCTTGGTGGTATGAGGGCTGCGAGAAGCACTTCCATGAGGTTCACCGAACCTCGTGGGCACACGGAGGAGCAACCCGCGCCACCACGACGATCGACTCGCTCAACCGCACCACCTCCTTACACCCCGACACAATCTTCGTACGGCTTCATCATCTTGTCGGCGGAGGAGGAGGATAGGCTCGCAAATCTTGAGAAGAGGCTTGTGCCAAACGTCGAGCTCGACGACCAAGCACTCCACACCTTGGGTTTTCGCACCGACATATACCACATGTTGGGGCACCTCGGGTGGGTTCGGTTCTCCAACGGAATATCGGTGGACACCCACTTGGGTTACACCTTGGAAATTTTAATGACTATTGCACCCATCGTTGATGATGATGGGGTGCAAAGCTTGTCATTCCGTTTGGAGGGAATCCAACAAGTGGTTCCCTACGAGCACGTAAGGGAGCTGCTTGGATTCCACAAGGGCGCTCGGAGAAAGTTGACGTGCCTCCCGGCATGTTGGCGGAATTTTGGGGCATGATCTCCGGAGATGCCCATCAACAACGCAAAAGCATCCGCAACCCCATTATCCGGATATTTCACTCTTGGATGTGCAAGAGGGTATTGGGGAGGATGAGGGAAACAAAGGTGACCGACACGGAGTTAAATTGGCTATACTCGGCTTTAATTGCCAGGCAGCCAATTGACCCCTCTTACCTCATGATCAACCGTTGGTGTTGTGAAGCAACATCGGGGGCTGGTGATATTGGTTCGGGGTGTTACCTCTCCATGTTGGCCTTTTCCTTGCGACCGGGGATCGCAAGAAACCACGCTCACCTTTTGCGCGGTACCTCTCTCGGTTTTGAGTACTTGCGGCAAGGCAAGTACATTAGTGGAGATGAGAGAAGAGGTTACCGATTGGCCATTGTGAACCTCCCTCTTCGGATGAGAGGCTTAGGCTTTTCACCGAAGGAAGGGAAGATTGGTTGGAAGAGGGACTACTTGTCCCTGCAAGGAAGAACAAAAGAGGAAGAATCGTAGAAGAGGGAACATCCTCCGCACAAGCGGGTGGAGCACAACCCAATGTGCAACCATCCGGCGGGGTTCCTCCTCCGCCAAGTTATTACGGAGGGTCTCAACAACAAGCATGGGGGGGGTGGTGCACCGGTACCCCCACAAAATTATGTTGTGCCCAACGCTAACTTCGCGGAGTCCTACGCTCATCATCCCCAACCACAACAAAGCATGGCTATTATTGGAGGGTATGCTGCAAGAAATGCTCAAAATATCGCAGCCATCCAATCCAACGCAGCTCAACTCGGTGAAGGCAACGCAAATATTGCCTTTGAACTTGGACGCCTTCACCTTGTGGAGCCAAATCAATTCGACGGAGGAAGCGTTCATTCATATTATGAGCAAGGGTATTATTATCAAGACTACCAACATCAACCACCGGCGGAGGACTAGAAGATTTAGGAACTTTTGTTTTCTTTTCTTTTCTATTTCTCTCGTAAATTTCAGCTTTTGCTTATGTGTGTTTGCGTAGTATTTTTCTGTTTTTATTTAATTTTCAGCAAGCATGTATGTTTATTTTCAGTGTGTATTTCAACTTGATATCACCATTAATAAAGTCACCACCTTGATTATATCATTGGAAAAGTTACAAAATTCGTGCCATGTTGATATATGATTAAAATTGCAGCTTTGTTCATCTTTGTAGTTGATTTATGCATGTTTAAGCTAGTGCTCTCTTAAAAATACAGATCTGAATTTATTTAAATACTAGCTTATTTTTCAGCGGAGGTTATGATTAAAATAAAGACCCATAGTGTTTTATGTGCTCTCGAGTTATGAATGGATTGAAGATGTCTTTTATGCTCAAAAATATTGCTAACCTTGTCACAAATATCACTTGTGTGTTGCTCAACCTATCCAAAGCCTTATATATATTTGAGTGCATAAACCTTAGTGTACAAGATTTATTTTTGAGTGAGTTTTTGCAGGCCATGATTTCTCTGGCCCGAGACTAAGAAGCTGGTCATTCCATTTTTGCGTATCTATCTTTTTGCTAGCCTTTTATCCGTGCATTGTGTATCCCCGCATCGGTGATCTCACAAACTTCGCCGGATATCCACCCTTAAACCAAATATCATCTTTTTGTGACTACCTCCTTGACCACAACCTATCATTGAGGATGGATCATCAATTCAAGGAAGATCGCAAGACGGTGCCAACGTTGAAGATTTCAAGTATCTCTCCAAGGAAAATTATCTCCGGTACCTACCTTATTTTTCGCCTCTTTGCTCGAGGACGAGCAACGTCTAAGCATGGGGGAGGAGGTAGGTACGGTGCAGTTTTAGAGTTCAAAAGGGAGTATTTAAAAAAAATATATATAATGATGAAAGAAAAAAAAATCCAGTGATATTCATGACTTTCAAGGTATAAAAAATCAAAACTTCGTTGTGAAAGTCATGGACTGAATATATGACGAGGCAAGAAAAAATGAATGAATGAAAGAAAGAAAAGAATGAGAAAGAAAAAAAATATATTTGTGCGTAAAGTGAACTCCCCCGGTTCTCTAGGAGTGCATTCAAGGCTTCAAGATAAAAAGATCCATTCTCAATTTTCCAACCATGTGCAATCCGATAACGAGGACTTTCTTTGTGCCTCGGGATCACTCTTTGCCATTTGCACATGTCCACTCATCTAAAAGTGTGTGTATTTTTCTCTTTCCCCTCCTTGATTTAACATTATTTTCCAATGACCTTTTTGACGAGTCTCGGTAAGACCATGAGAAGCTTGTCTTGTTTTGACAACACCTCATTTATAAATTCTTGTTAGGACTAAACTTTCCCAAAAGCTCCATATAAAGCCTACCACATATATATGAGAGGGAAAGGAGTAGAATATATAGGCTTGAGAGACAAGTGAGATGAGAGTTTATGAGCAATACATGAGATGATTTAAATTTGTGAATTTGGTTTAGCTTTTCTTATCTCGTTCTTCATTTCAAAAATTCGAGATCCATTTAAAACTTTGTGAGCATGTTAATACTTGTGGGATAAGCTTAATAAGAATCCACCCTCCGTAGAGATGAAGGCTAGCACATTATGGAACTTTAATGAATTAATATTTTGAGAGCATTATGTTTTCTCATGTATGATCAAATGCAAAGTTTAAACATTGTTTAGCAATGATGATATTCATCGAAGGCTTACTCGAGGACGAGCAAGGTTTAAGCATGGGGGAGATGTTGACGGTGAAAATCCGTCAACCTAGCCATGAGTTTACCTTCGGTGTTGGCATGAGTTTTATACTTTATCCATTGGTACTAACCCCCGTGGTATAACAAGTTCACGTGTGCATGTCGTTTTTGGAGTTTAATGTTTATGCAGGGATTTAGTGTTGAATGCAAGACTTTCGGGGTAAGTTCATCAAGCATCTCATGACAAGACTTTGAAGCCCTGAACAAGTCATGCAATGAAGTAAAATTAACTCCAAGAAGCCGGGGACTTGATCCGAGAAGACGACATACTCCGGGGACCCGACCGTGAAAAGTCGTCGAATCTTCCAAGACAAGGAGTTGAGTCCAATTCGGAGAGAAACCGACGACATGGACCCGTATGCGAAGGGGGAAGCATCCGGGAAGCAAGGGAACCGACCTCGGGCAAAGGAGCCCGCGGGCCGGGCCTAAATGGGCCCGGGCCGGCCGGCCCGGTCCGGTCGGCCCGGAGCCCATTTAGGGCCCAAACGCGTCGTCCTTTGCCCTAGCCGCCAATCGGGCTATTTATAGTCCCCCGACCGAGAGCCACGCGAGAGAAGATTTCGTCTTCGGCCGCCGAGAAGCGAGAGAAGAGAGGGACACCATCTAGGAGAGGAGAGGGTCGAGCTAGTTGACTAGGGTTTCCCTAGCCGACGTGGGAACCTTGCACGGAAGACCACGTCGGAGTTCCGGAGCTAGAAGCAAGATCAAGGAAGGATCCCGGTGGTGATCTTGTGTATGTATCATTGTTATAGTTGAATTATCAAGTTGAATCTTTTCTCGGCGATCAAGTGTTTCCTCGAAGATTTCGTTTTTCGATCGGCTTTGCTTATTTCAATTCTATTCTCGAGATAGATTACATAGGGTGTTCTTGTAGCCGCGGTGGCTAGAGGTACACGCGGATCCTCCGAAAGATTCTCGACTTGTCTTTTGACTCGCCCTAAGCTCCCCGCATGAATAGGGATACGTTGTGATAGAACGGGGGTCTCGAAAGGCGGATGTTTTCGGATTTGGACGGGAAACCACGATTTAAAGAGGCTTTTATTAAGATTCGATTTGCTACTTCTTCTTTTGCTTGGAACTTCAACAAAAGGCTTACCCCGATCCCTCTAGATCGGTTTATCTACCCAATCTTACTTTGTTTTCTCCGGTTTTTAGTAGATTAGATCTCGTTTTGTGTCTTTTACTTAGATGCATTAGGTTCTTTATTGAAGATTGCGGTTATTTGGCTTTAATAGATTAAGTCTTGCGTCACACATTTGTTCCACGGATTCGATACCTTGGGTTCACCACTCGAGGGAAGAAGGGTCCCTTGACTACGACGGGAGACTTGTACGCTTGCGAGTCACGAACGAACTTTGATACAATTATTAACCGTCAACGCCGTGGTACGCGCCCCCGAACCCCACCACCTCGAAGGTGAGCGTCTCCTTGCGGTAGTTGTCCCGGCGTGCCGAACCGGACCGGGCGAGTCGATGCCCGAGGGGCTGGACGCGCTTGCCCGGCGCGACGCCATGGAACGGCGTTGTGCTGGGCCGCAGCTGGTCCAACCTGATCCCCAGCAGGCGCAGCGTGTGCGCGTAGAGGATATTGAGGTTGCTGCATCCGTCCATCAGGACCTTCGAGAACCGTGCGTTCTCGATGACTGGGTCGACCACCAGCGGGTATTGACCCAGGTTGGGGATGCAGTTCGGGTGATCCTCGCGGCTGAACGTGATGGCATCCTCCGACCAGCCGAGGAAGGAGGGAGGCGCCTTTTCTGCGGCGAGGACCTCGTGCCGCTCCCTCTTGCGCTGGCGGCTGGACATGTCGATGGTCGGCCCCCCGAAGATGAGGAAGACATTCTCCACGGCGGGGAAGCCGCCGGCGTCGCCGTCACCCCAGTCTTTCTTGGCCTCGCCGTCCTTCGCGGCGGCGCGGCTGTAGAACCGCTTGAGAATGTCGCACTGCTCGAGGGTGTCGTTGACCGGCATTTTGTGGTAGGGACATGGCTTTTTCAGCATGTCGTCGAAAACTCCCGGACCTCGAGGGGCCGGTCGAGGGCCCCGTCGAGCCGGGTCAACAACAAGAGCTTCGCTGTCGTCGTCATCGTGCCCCTGCTCGTGCGCCTCGCGGCGCGGCTTCTTTCCTTTTTTGCCCCGCTTATTCTTTTGGCGGGGCTCCTTGGACTTACTGCCCTCCGCGGGCGCGTCGTCCACGCGTTTGCCCTTCCTTCCTTCGAAGATCGCCCCCACTGCCTCTTCGCCTGAGGCAAAGCTGGTGGCGATGTCGAACAGCTCGTTCGAGTCGACCGGCGGGCTGCGCCCGAGCTCGCGCACGAGATCCCGGCATGTGGTGCCCTCGAGGAAGACGTGCACGATTTCGGACTCGCCACGCTTGGGAGCTCCGTACAACGCTTGGAGAAGCGCCGTATGAAGTCCCGGAGTGACTCGCTGGGCTTCTGGGTGCAAGAGCGCAGGTCCCAAGAGTTCCTAGGGCGCACGTATGTGCCCTGGAAATTTCCCACAAACGTGCGGACCAGGTCGTCCCAGTTGTGGATCTGGCTGGCCGGCAGGTGCTCGAGCCACGTCCTCGCCGAGTCGGCGAGGTGCAGGGGGAGGTTATGGATGATAACCTCATCACTGGTGGCCCCGCCCAGCTGACACGCCAGACGGTAGTCGTTGAGCCACACGCTGGGGTCCGTCTCCCTATTGTACTTGATGATCGTCGTGGGCTGGCGGAAGCGCTGGGGGAAGTTTGCCGTGCGGATCTCCCGGCTGAACACGCGGGTTCCCGGGGGCTCCGGCGTCGGTGAGTGGTCCTCCCCGCTATCGTAGCGTCCACCGCCACTCGCGCCTCCGCGTTGCCCGCTCGCCGGGCGTTGATGACGTTGCGGGCGTCGCCATCTTGGGCTTGCCCGCGCGTGTCGAGGAGTCGTTCCTTGGTCGGCGTGCGGCCTGGGCTGGCGGGACGCTCAGCCATGCTGCCCGCATGCACCGAGGGCTCGGGGCCTTGCACACCCCCATTGTCCCGCGCGCTCCCCTGTTGGCGGATGTGGGACGCCGAGCTTTCGGCCTGTTGGACGGCCGGTTGCTCGATGAGCGCCTGCGCCTCGCGGTGCAGGTTCCGCGCCTCGGGCGTCGAGGGGGCAGGCATGGCCCGTAGCAGTGTCGCGACAGCAATGAGCTTCTGGCTCGCTCACGGGGGTGTGTCCGGATCGTCGACATTGAAGTCGGCGTTGATGCGGTCGCGGGCTTGCTTGCCCAACTCATGCGCGCGTTTGCTGCGCGCGGAAGCCTCTCCTGCGATGGAGGCACGGAGCAACCGCACCGTGCGGTACTCTTCTGCCAACTTGGCTTCAAGCTCGCGCGCTTGGGCCAGCTGCGCATTGATGTCGGCCCCCCTCGGCGGTGAGGGGGGAGGGACGCTTGGCCCCCGCGGCCCGGGGCGAGGTCCGGTTCCCGGGCGGGGAGAAACCTCTCCGTCGCCGGCTCCCGCCGCGTCGGTGGCATTTGCTGGGTCGTTGGCGATCACGACGCAGCACTCCCGCGCGGGGTCGTAGCTCCCGGCGCTGGAGTTGTCAGAGTAGCCGAACCAGTAGTCCGTGGCGTCGAGTAACCGCCGGAACATCATTGGGTCCGGTACGCTAGAGAAGTCCCACTCCGCATATCCATGCGAAGTGGCAGGCGGCAGCTCGTTGGTGGAGCCTTGGGATGACTCGTCACCGGCGGAGGCGCTAGGGTCCCTGGCAACCAGGATCTGGCGGCCAAGGGGAAACCTGCGCATTGCTGCGTTGGTGTTGGCGGTGGCGACATACGCCATCGTGGCGCCGCGGAGGCCGACAGGGAAGCGCGGTCCCGAGACCGAGCGCCCCCCCCCCCCCCCCCCCCGGGCGGCTGTCGTCTCGCCGGTGAGCGCGTCGGGTTGTGAGGCGATGCGCGCAACATGCCGGCGCTCCGACCGCGCCCGTCACGAGCGGCGGCCGAAGCGACGGCGGCGCCGTGGCGTCGAAGGACCCGCAGCGTCCATGTTGGCGGGTGCTAGCGTCGTGGCAATGTGTGCGGCGGCGGTCGGGACGGACCCGGCTTGGCGCCGCGCACGGAGCTCCTCACGGTTGGTGAGGCGCATGAGGTAACCGTTCCCCGTGGCCTGAAAGTTCAGGCCCCCGAACCGGATTTCGAATCCGGCCGGGAGGGGGTCCGAGCTGCCCATGGAGTAGTGCTAACCGCGGTACTCGGTGCGAATCACCATCGAGAGAGCTGGTGACGAGTCGATCTACAACGCGAGCCCCCTACCTGGCGCGCTAACTGTCGGTGCAGAAAGTAGTCCCGAGACTAACTAGTAATGAGCACTGAGATCTGCCTCTCGATGGTCGGTGCTAGGCAACTAAAGACACTTGGTTTATCCTGGTTCCGGCTGGGGCCGTACGTCCAGCAGTGGTGTGCTCAAGGCACTGTATTGCTTTGCACCGGGGTGCCTGTAGAGGGGCGGCTACAAGCGAGGCGGGAGAGGAGGCGTGGCCTCCAAGTCCCAAAGGGTGTGATTGAGGCGAGTGCCAATATCGTGGGGAGGGCGGAGAGCGTGTAAGTGATCGCCTTCTGTCGTCCCGTGTCTGATGTCTCCTCCCCCTGCGGTGAGGGGGATCACCTCCCTTTTATAGGCCAAGGAGAGGGTGATTTACAGGCATGCCACACTATTTCGCTATGTGTGGTGGTATGGCGTACAGCGCCGTGGAGCTGATGACCGTCCTGGCGAATCTTGCTCCAGTTACGGCGTCATGGCGTGCCCTGTGCTTGAACAGGGGCGACTTCGAGGGTGGAGGCGTAGTGGTTGACCGGGGCGCCTTCAGGCGGGCTCGAAGGAGCCGTTGACGACGTTCCGTACGAGGTGCAGTAGCAGGCGCGGCGGCGTCCCGTCCCGCGTGCTCAACAGCGTTAGAGTGGTTGTAGCAGTGCGCGGCGTGGCGCAGCAGGGGCGGGGATGGCCGCACAGTACTGACAACGGTGGGGATTGCGTTCCCGCCGGCCTGACGTCACGGTTTGACCCTGCGGAGTCACAAGAGGAGGGTTCGAGGGTGCGTCCGGCACCCCTTCAAGAGCGCGGCGCGTTAGCCGTACGGGAGTGGGCGGCATAGTGTCACGGAGGGTCCGCACCTCGCGGTGCATTTCTCGAGCCTCGGGGGTCGAGGGTGCCGGCATGGCGCGCGGCGGTGTCGCGGCGGCGATGAGCTTTTGGCTCGCTCGCGGTGGAGTATCCGCGTTGTCAACGTTGGGGACGGGGTTGAGGCGGTCGCGGACTTGACCGGCCTAGCTCCCGTGCGCGTTCGCCGCGCGCGGAGGCCTCTCCCGCCATCGAGGCGCGGAGCGGCCGCCGCACGGTCCGTACTCCCTCGCTAGCTTGGCCTCGAGCTCGCGAGCTTGGGCCGCTGCGCGTCGACGTCGGCCCCGGCGGGTGCGCTTGGCCCCGCGGCCGGGCGCGTGGCAACCCCCGGGGCCGGCGTGACTTCCCCCATCTCCGGCGCCCGCCGCACCGGCGGCGTTGGCCGGGTCGTTGGCGATGACGGCGCAAAGCATTCCCCGCGTGGGGTCGTAGCTCCCGTGCCGGAGTCGTCGGAGCGGCCGAACCGCAGTCCGTGGCGTCGAGGAAGCGCCCGAACGCGACCGGGTCCGGCACACCGAGAAGTCCCCACTCCGCGTACCCATGACCCGTTGGCGGGTGGCATCGTGTCGACGGAGCCCGGGGACGACTCGTCCGCCGCCGAAGTGCCGGGATTCGGCGACGAAGACGTGCCGACCGGGGCGGAACCCCGCGCATCGTCGTGTTGACGTTGGCGTTGTAGGCCGTAGTGGCGCCACGCAGCCCGATGGGGACGCGTGGTCCGAGACCGTGCGTGGTCCCGCCGGGGCGGTGGCGGTCGTCGTAACGGTGGGCGCACCGCGCCGGGCGGCGGCGCGCTCGGCCTTGCCGCCGCTCGGACCGCGCCCGACGCGAGCGCGGCCCGGAGCGGCGACGACGTCGCGGCGTCGACGGACCCGCGGCATCCGTGCCTGCAGTGCCCGCGCCGGTGTCGTGCGTGCGGCGGTGACCGCAGCGGACCCGGCCTCCCGTTGCGCGCGGAGCTCCTCACGATTGGTGAGGCGCATAAGATAGCCGTTCCCCGTGGCCTGGAAGTTCAAGTCCCCGAAGCGGATCTCGAACCCGGCCGGAAGGGGGTCTGAGCTACCCATGTTGTAGCGGGTGCTACGGTACTCGGTGCGAATCACCATGGAGGGAGTCAGCGAAATGACCTTAGGCGCTCGTTTGCCCCACGGTGGGCGCCAACTGTCGGTGCGGAATATGGTCCCGACACTAACCAGTAGATAGCGCCTAAGTTTATCCCTCTATGGTCGATGCAAAGCAACTAATGACACAAGGATTTATCCTGGTTCCGGCCGAGGGGGCCGTACGTCCAGCAGTGGGGTGCTCGTGGCACTATATTGCTCAGCACCGGGGGTGCTTGTAGTGGGGCAAATACAAGCAAGGCGGGAGAGGAAGCGTGGCTCCCAAGTCCCCGATGAGTGGTCGAAGGTGTTGTGGGAGAGTGAGTGCACGGTGTGTTGTATTGAGCTGAACTCTTCGAACCCGTCCCCCCCCCCGCGCCGGGGGCTCGCTTCCCCTTTTATAGGCCAAGGGGGCGGCGAGTTACACGCGCGCCGCGCTACTTAGCTACGTGTGGGAGCACGTCGTGCCGTAGTGTAGAGCGGGCGATCGTCCGGATGATCCACGCTGCGATCCGGCCATGATGGCCTACTTCGTACCCGAACGGTGGCGGTTCGAGGGTAGGAGGCGGCGGATAGTGATGGCGTTCTCTCGATAGGCTTCGAGGGAGGTGCTGATGACGACCGGTACGGGATACGGGGAGCGGGCGAACGGCGTTCCTTCCCAACGAGCTCGTGGTGGCGGAGTGGTTGCTTGCGGTGCTTGGGCGTGCCCCCCGTGGAGTCGGGCATGCGCCCGCACGCGTGGGTACGGCGGCCGCGCGCGCGGTGGCCGGGATGGCCATCCACCCGCCTAGCGCCCCTCACCTAACCTCCGCAAGGTCACGAGAAAATGGAAACGAGGGTGCGCCCCGGCCCCCCTTTCGAGGGTCGGGCGCGTTAGTCGTACGGCGGCGTGCGCACGGTGTCACGGGACCGACACCGGCCGTACCGCACGTCCATCCCACGGGGGCGGGGATGGGCTCCTTCCCCGGGGAGTTGGTGCGGCGGCACGGGGCGTGAGCCCCCGGCGCATGATGGCGCCGTCCCGCGGCGTCGGGCGTTAAATGCCCAAGTACGGGGCCGGCGCACGCGTGCGGGCGCCCGTGATCGTGGCGGGCCCCGGCCGAGGGCGGAGCGGACCCTCGAGCGAGGCGGGACTCGTTCGAGGGGGGAGCGCGCCCTCGAGCGGGGCGGGGCCGCTCGAGGGAAGGGTCGCCCCTCGAGTGGGACGAAACCCGTTCGAGGAGGGAGTTGCCCCTCGAGCGGGGCGGAGCCCGTTCGAGGAGGGAGCATGCCCTCGGGCGAGGCGGAGCCCCGCTCGAGGGGTCTTCCTAGGCGGGCCGCCTTGGTGGGCCTCCGAAGTCCCGCTTGCATGGGCTGTGTCCCGCGGGGGTTAGTTACCCGCATGGTTAGGCTTAGCTTATATTGATGCGGGAATTTAAGTAGGGGTTCCCCCCTTGTTTGAGGGGACCCCTAGGGCGGTCCCCGACGGTAGCCCCCGAGCATCCGCGGGTTTGCCTTTGAGGCTCCCGCGGATGCCGGAACCTACCGATAGGACGTTCTTCCCTCCTTGTTTGCGAACGCTTCCTCGGGGGCCGCGCTAGCGGACCCGCGGGTCTAGCCCTCGAAGCCCCGGCAGAGTGTGGGTTCTCCGCGGGGGTTAACCGCGAGCAATTCGGTCGAAAGGCGTGCCACATATGCCAACCGGCATCGGCGGTGTTTCGGCCCGGCATCGGGGGTGGCACGCTCCCCGTCTCTCGTCTCGGGCGGGTGCAATTCCAAGGAGGTGTAGCCGTGCGTCGAGCCCCCGAGCCTTGGCCCGTTCGAGGCGATCGGGTCGAGCTCGACGACTTGTTTTTTATCGCGCCCTCGCCGTCCCTCCGCGGGTCGGGAGGTGAGGTTTCCACGACTCCCATCGAGCGGGTCGCGAATCGCGGATTCCTCTTCGAGCCGCTAGCGGGTAGTTCAAGTGGACGTCCATGCCCCGTTCGATAAGGGTAGGCCGCGCGGTCCGGAGACACGTCCATGGAAGCGCTTGCGTGGGTTTGCTAGGTGGGGCTCGGTCCCGTTCGCTAGGGACCGAGGGCGCGGAAGCTCTCCCTCGGTGGGATCCCCCCGGCTAGCTGCCCTCGCTGGCTCTCGAACACGACATGTGGGGCACCCTCGAGCCGACGGGCTCGAGGAACGGCTCGAATGCGCGTGCCCTCGTCGTCCCTAACTCTGAGATCTGGGGCGCCTGTTCGAACCCGTCGAGGGTCAGGCTTCGAACCCCTGATCAGTAAGGCCGTGCGGGGCTGTGCATGGACAGCTCCGTCTTTTCACGTTTGCGGCCGTCGAGGGGTCTGGGCGTGCCAGCCCTCGAGGTGCTTGTTGGCGGCGTGGCGCGGTATGAGTGCTTTCGGTGTCGCTCTATTTCAAGCGTGACCTGGGCGATCCTCTTACGCGCGTGCCTTCTTTCGGAGGGTTGACGTTGTCTCGAGTTGGGGGTCATGCCGCTCGAGGGTCCTACGTGGCATGGGTGCCCGCGGTGGTCTGCTCTACATCGAGCAGGTCCCGGGCGACCTTCTCACGCTGGTATCCCATCGAGGGTCGCCTTGTTTCGAGTTGAGGGTCATGCCGCTCGAGGGCTTCACGTGGCATGGGTGCCCGCGGCTGCCTGCTCTACACCGAGCAGTCCGGGCGACCTTCTCACGCTGTCACCCATCGAGGGTCACCTTTGTCTCGAGCCGAGGATTCGCCTCGCTCGAGGGCTCTCCTTGCTTGGCAAGGGGCCCGGGCATTTAATTGCCCTGCGGGCGTGGCCGCGGGTTTTGCAGCGCGGGCGCGCCTTTTTAGGCGCTGCGGCCGCGCGCGCGCGTAGTGGGCGACGTGGCCGGCGGATGTGACGGTTTCGCCTCGGTTACTGCCGGTCTCGCCGTAATGATGACCCGCCTGCAGGGTTAGTCGCTGCAGTCGTGGTGGGGCCCGCCCGTCGACGCGATGGAAAGATTCCTGCAGTTACTGTTGGCGGGGCGCGCGCTCCGGAGAACTCGCCCGTTTGCCTATAAAACTGCGGGGAGGAGTAGGTGGCGGTTTTTACCTTGGCTCCTCACCATTTTCAATCCTCCGTCGCTTCGTCTTCGTTTTGCTCTTGCCACCGCGCGGTTTCGTTGCTTAGAGCTTTCTTCTCGCTTCCTTGTCCTCCCGCCCCCCGCGCTCGCTCGTCCCCGCTTATGGCGCCGCCTCGCCTTCCGATCGGGGTCTTGGAGCCGTACGCCCGGGAGAAGTCGACGGGGACCGGCTCGCCCGGGCGAGCCGGTCGCCGCCGGCCGGCTCTCGAACAACGAAGAAGGGCGCCCGGCGGAGTGGATCGTGCCGCCATCGTCGCACCTCGAGCCCAATCCGCCGGGAGGGATACGTGGTGAGCTTCCTCCGCTACCACGAGCGCGGCTTCAACGCGCCGGCGAGCACATTTATGAGGGCGTTGTGCTTCCACTACGGGGTGGAGCCGCACAACTTCGCCCCCAATGCTATCTCGCGGCGGCCACATTCGTGGGCGTCCGCGAGGGGTACCGGGGATCCCGTCAACCGGGAGCTGCGGGTACACCTCTTCCGCGCGGAGCTCATCACGCAGCCCTACGACGGAAGCCGAGGACCCGCGCGCGGTGCGCGCCGGCGGGATGTCGCTTGCGTGCGGGGGCAGCTCAAGAACTCCTACATCCCCCGCACCATGACGACGAACAACGCCGGGCCGGGAGCGGGGATGGTTTTATCCGCGCAACGCCGAGCCCGGCCTCCCTCCCTACACCGGGCGGGTGTTCAAGGAGAGGCCGGACTGCTGGGGCTACGGGTTGTCTACGGCCAACCTCCGGGCGCGCCAGGACTCCATCCTCGCCGCCTTGCAGCGGCTGGCGAGGGAAGGGCTCAACGCGATGGGCGTCCTCGCTTTCCTCCATCACCGGCGGATCGTGCCGTTGATGCAGAGGCCGCTCTGCATCTTCGAGATGACGGAGGCGGCCAACCCCGTCGACCTGGCGAGGTCGCGGATGCTCCCGACGCCGCTGGAGCGGCCGTACGCGCTCACCCGGGCGCGGAGCGCCGTCGACACGGACGCCGGCGCTCGCGGGTCGGACCCCCGTGGGACCTCGAGATGCTCCCCACCGGCCCGTTGGTGAGTGTTTTTTTTTTTTTTTTTGATTCTGCTTTGGTTCTTGTTCTTGATTCCGTTTCCCGATGTGTCGCCGTTGCTCTCGTGCGCAGCCGGTGCAGTTCACCGCCGCCAAGGCCGTTCCACCCACCCCCCGACTCCCGTGCGCTCGGCCGGGCGCGCGCGGCGGGAGCAAGCAGGAGCGGGCGGCGCGCAAGAGGGCGCACGCAAGGCGGCGCCAAGCGCGCGCGTGACGCGCGGTCCGCGAGTACCGGCGGCGGGAGGAGCGGGGCTCTCCTCCCCCGACATCGAGGAGCCCTCGTCCTCGGATCGGGACGAGGAGGAAGAGTCCGAGGGGGAGGGCCCCTCGGACGGTGGCGGCCCGCGCCCCCGTCGCCGGATCTGCGCGGCGTCGGGGGCGGCTTCGTCCGGGGCGGGTGCGCCGGCGCCCGCCGCCGCGGGCGGTCGTCGTCGGGGCGGCTCGCGCCGCGGAGGTGCCGGCGCGCGCCACGGAGGCGCGTGCGGCGGAGCGACGGCGCGCGTGCGTCAAGCGTGCCCGCACGCGGCGGGAGCGCGTCCGCGCGCGCGGCGTCCTCGTCGAGGGGTGCGTCGGTGGGCGCGCCGCGCGCGCGGGGCTAGCGTGCCGCCGCGCGCGGTGGCGGCATCGGCGCGCGCCTACGCGTGAGGCGGGCGTGCCCACGCGTGCGGCGGCGCCGTCGGGGGGCGCCGCGGCGGCGCGGCCCCCGCGCCGGCCTCGTCGGAGGCCTCGAGGAAAAGGAAGCGGGCCTTTTCCTCCGCGAGGTAAGGAATCTGCTCTTCCTTTGCTTGGCCTTAATTTGTTTGGTTATTAGACGCTCTAATCCTCCGTTCGCGTTTCCGCGGGCGGTGCCCACCGTCCCTCCCCTTGCACCGGCCAAGGTGCCGAGGGACGGATGCGTCGATCCCCACCCGGCGGCGTTCGTCGAGGGGGTCGCGCCCGGGGAGCGAGGCGCGGCGGCGGGCACGAGCGCGCAAGGCCGGGGCCGGGGCCTCGAGGCCCCGGCCGGTGGATCAACCCGCCGCGCCGCGGCCGGAGGTCGCCGGGGGCGGGCGGGGCGCCGGTCGCCATGGAGGCGCGGGCCGCGGCGGCGGCTACGGCGGAGGTGGCCGCCGCGGCGGCGGCCACTGCGGAGGAGGCGGAGCGGGCGCAACTGCGGGAGCGCCCGCGGTCGTGGTGGCGCGGACGGAGGTGGCGGCAACGGCGCCACGGCGGGCGCCGCGGCCGCGGAGGCGCGGTGGAGGCGCCGGCGGGCGGAGCGGGCGGCTCCGCCCGCCGGCGGTCCCCCGGGCGGAGGTGGTGGAGCTCTCGGATGACTCCTCGCCGCCGGGTGGAACCGGTGGGCCGGCCGGCCCACGAACTCTCCCCCGAGCCCCGGGGGAGGGCCCTCGTGAGGCGTCACGAGGGTCGTATGATAGTGGGGGGCCGAGGGCACGACGCCGAGGCCTCGTCCTCCCATGCCGATCGCCCCGCCCGGGTGGGGGAGGCGATGGAGGATCCCCCCGGCGTTCGCCGACGCCCGGAGGGGAGCAGGAGCTCTGGGGCGAGCTCATGAGCCACGGCGCCACGCTCAACCGTGCGTTGAACGAAGCGCTCGCGGGTGCACGGCGGCCGGCCCGGATCGTCTTCCGGGTGAGCCACGATTGCTCTTCTTCTTTCTCTTTTTCGTTTTCGCGCGCCGTATTCAAGACTTGGCGCCGACGAGGCTCGACGCGTGGATTCCGGGAGCTTGAGCGCCGCGCCCGCGAGAAGTACGGCGCGTTCGACCGGGTGAACGCCGAGGCCCGCCGGCTCCGGGAGCGGTGCGGCGCTTTCGACGCGCTCGCGGAGGCCCTTAGGACGCCGGACGGTGGCTGGTCTACCGGCGTTGGCGTGGTGTGACGTGCTCCCCGAGAGCTCGGGGCGGGACGCGGCGCGTGACCCAAGCCTCGGGCGGATCCGCGCAGCCCCCTCGTCGATCGTGACGAGGCGCCGTGGAACGCGCGCGAAGACCCGGAGAAGACGCGGACGTTGGCCGCCACCCGGGAGACGGAGGTGGCCACCGCTCGCGCCGAGACCGGGAGGCTTCGCACGTCGCTCGAGGGAGCGCGGGCGCGGCGGCGCCGGGCGAGGAGCGGGCGCGCGGGCCGGGAGCAGCGCGCCAAGGAGGCGGATGACCGAAGGCCGCCCTCGACGCCAAGGCCGCGGCTCTCGTCGGCTGCCGAGGGGCAGCTCCGGCGGGGAGCGCGTCGCCCGCCGGGGGGCCGAGGGGCGGCTCCGGCGGAGAGCAGGTCGCCCTTCGCGACGTCCGGACGGCGCCGGAGCGGGAGCGCGTCGCGCGCGAGACGGCGGAGAAGTCGCCCGGAGGAGCGGAACGCCGCATTCTCTCGAGGGCCGAGGATGAGGCGTTGACGCTCGGCATCGCAACGCCGCCCAAGAAATGGCCCTCGTCGAGCAAGGCGAGACCGTCCGAGCATCTCGAGCCGGCGCTCGAGTCCGCGCGCCGCGACCTCGATCCGGAGAAGAGGCGGGTCGAGGGTAAGTTGCCGTGTCGACCCTCGCTTGTTAGTTTCGTTTTAGAGGACTCGTTTCCCCCTTTTTAATTTCTCGTCATCTTGTTGCTTCCGTGCACCGCGCACGGCTTTGGGGCATGCGTCGGGCGGGCCGAGGCCCGCAAGCCTCCTACAACTCCTCCGAGCAGAGCCGGCAGAGCCGGCGGGACGCGGCCCTCGAGACCTCGCCACGCCATCGAGGAAGGTGATGTCCAAGCCGGCAGCTTTCTCGGCCGCCGCTCGCGCGCCCTCGGTGGCCACGTCACGGAGCGGGTGCGCCGGCGCCGCACCCGGGCGTGCGAAGGCCCTCGGAGTGGTGCGATCCCACTACGAGGTCAACCTCGAGGCGGTAGCGGAAGGCTACATCGTGCCCGAGGGCGTCGAGGACGAGGTGGCCATGGAGCGCGCGGACGCGCTTGCCGCCGACGCCGCCGAGTCGCTTGCCGAGGCCTTCGAAGAGTTCCTCTTCCCGGACGCCGCCGGGCGCCGCCGCTCCGCCTGCCTGAAAGCACCTGGGCGCTAGGCCCGTTTTTTTTGTTTAAGTGTATCAGAATTGTGGCCTCATGGCCTCTTGTAATTAAACAAGTAATTTCGTGAATCATAGACAGTTTGTAAATGAAATCGCTTGTTTATTGCGCTTTTTGCTTCCTCTTCCTCCTGAGTAGATTCTAGTTAGGGAAGTCCGCCTTTCGCAGGGGCCCGCTGGGTTGGAGGCGAGAGAGACGGGCCATAGCCGCGCGGCGTAGGCCGTCTCTCGGCTCGCTCCTTCCGCTGTGCCGCCTACGCCCTGTTCGAATCGTAGCTCGTGGTTGAAGTAGGAAACAAACTTAGCGCGTGTTATTACGTTCTTTGCGCGAAAAAATGGGACCATTTGGGGGGGGGGTGCCCCCCGCGAGTAGCCCCCGAGGGTAACTTGGGTTTCAAGGGAAAGCCGAGTTGCCCTTTTATTATACTCGGAGTATTTACATAGGTGACACCAAGCGGGGTGTTGGCCGTGTGTTTGTACAACGGAAAATACTTGGAAATCCTAGCTAAGGGTAGAAGCGACGTAGCCGTTGGATGTTCCAAGCGTTGGTGAGTTCTTTGCCGTCCTCGTTGGCAAGCTTGTACGTGCCTCGGTTTGAGCACCTTCACCACGACGTAGGGTCCCTCCCATGGGGGCGATAGCTTGTGGCGCCCTCGATTGTCTTGGCGTAGCCTTAGGACCAAATCCCCCTCGCCGAAATCCCCGCGACGTATCTTGCGTGCTTGGTAGCGCCGTAGGGACTGTTGATACCTTGCGGAGTGCATCAACGCCACGAGGCGTACTTCGTCTAGCTGATCCAGTGAGTCCTCGCGGGCTCGCTGGTTAGTGTCCTCGCTGTAGCCTCGAACCTTGGGCGACCCGTATTCCAGATCCGTGGGGAGGACGGCCTCCGCGCCATGGACTAGAAAAAACGGGGTGAACCCGGTGGCTCTGCTTGGGGTAGTCCTTAGGCTCCACACGACTGCTGGTAGTTCTTGGAGCCATTTCCGGCCAGATTTGTTGAGCTGGTCGAAAATTCGGGCTTGAGGCCCCGTAGGATCATGCCGTTGGCGCGTTCCACTTGGCCGTTGGTCCGTGGGTGTGCCACGACTGCCCAATCCACACGGATGTGGAACTTGTCGCAGAACTCTAAGAACTTCCGCCCGTGAACCGGGACCCGTTGTTCGTGATGATGGAGTTTGGCACTCCAAAGCGGTAGACGATGTCGGTGAAGAACGTAATCGCTCGCTCTCAGCCCTCAAATTTGTGATGGGGCGCACCTCCACCCACTTGGAAAACTTGTCGATCGCGACAAGCAGGTGGGTGAAGCCCCCGGGCGCCTTCCGCAGGGGCCCGACGATGTCCAACCCCCACACGGCGAACGGCCATGTGACGGGGATTGTTTGTAAGGCGTGAGCAGGCAGGTTGGTCTTGCGGGCGTAGAACTGGCACCCCTCGCAAGTGCGCACGATTTCGTTGGCGTCTGCGACCGCGGTAGGCCAATAGAAGCCTTGGCGGAACGCGTTGCCGACGAGGGTGCGCGGCGCGGCGTGGTGGCCACGCATCCCCGCGTGGATATCCCGTAGGAGCTCGCGCCCCTCGGGAATGGGTATACACCGCTGGAGAATGCCCGACGCGGCGCGCTTGTACAGCTCGCCGTCGACCAGGGTGAACGACTTGGCCATCCTGGCGATGCGCCTGGCTGCGGCCCGGTCGCGGGGAGCTCCCCTCGGGCAATCCGGGCGATGTACTTCTCCCCGCCGTCCGCCGGGCGGGAGCCGGCTCGATGTCCATCGCGACAGCCTCGTGGGAGCCGTACCCCTCGAGAAGGGAGAGCACGTACGCCTCGTTCGAGGGGTCCTCTTCCATGGGTTCCGCACCCGCTGGATTCGAGGGAGCCCCCGAGGGTCCGCTGTCGCTCGAGGGGTAGGGCTCGAAGGCGACTGATGGCTGCGCGATGTCGCGCGCGAAAACGTTCGGGGGAACGGTGATCCGCCCGGACGCGATCTTGGCAAGTTCGTCTGCCTCCTCGTTGTACCGGCGGGGTACGTGATTGAGCTCGATGCCGTAGAATCTGTCTTCGAGGGCCCGCACGGCCTTGCAATAGGCCTCCATCTTGTCGTCGTGGCAGCTCGCGTTCTTCATGACTTGGTCGATCACGAGCTGCGAATCCCCTCGCACGTCGAGGCGCTTGATGCCCAATTCAATGGCGATTTTGAGGCCGCAGAGGAGGGCCTCGTATTCCGCCATGTTGTTGGACGCGGGGAAGTGGAGGCGCACTGCGTAGCGCATGTGCTCCCCGAGGGGTGACACGAAGAGCAGGCCCGCGCCCGCTCCCGTCTTCATCACCGAGCCGTCGAAGAACAGAGTCCAGCACTCTGCTTGAATTTGAGGGGGCGGCGGTCGTGTGTCCGTCCACTCGGCCGACGAAGTCCGCTAAGATTTGCGATTTGATGGCCTTGCGCGGGGCGTAGGCGAGCGTTTCGCCCATCAGCTCCACGGACCACTTGGCAATCCCGCCGCCGCGTCGGGGTTGCGAATGATCTCTCCTAATGGGAAGGAAGAGACCCCGTCAGAATCGGGGTGGGCCTCGAAGTAGTGGCGGAGCTTGCGCCGCGCGAGGACCACTGCGTACAACAGCTTCTGGACCTGAGGGTAGCGCGTCTTTGTGTCCGACAGGACTTCGCTGATGTAGTAGACCGGCCTCTGCACGGGCAGGGCGTGTCCTTCCTCCGTGCGCTCCACAACGATCACGGCGCTGACCACCTGGGTGGTTGCGGCCACGTAGAGTTGGAGGGGTTCGCTGTCTCGTGGCGGCGTAAGGATTGGGGCGTGCGTCAGAGATGCTTTTAGCTTGTCGAGCGCTTCCTGGGCCTCGGCGGTCCAAGAGAAGCGCTCGTGCTTCTTGAGCAGCCCGGTAGAGGGCGAGGGCCCTTCTCACCGAGCCTCGAGATGAAGCGGCTCGGGGCGGCAAGGCACCCCAAGCACCTTCTCGCACCCCTTTGAGGTCCCGAATTGGACCCATTCGCTCGAGGGCCGCGACCTTTTCGGGATTGGCCTCGATCCCCCGCCGGGAGACGATGTATCCTAGGAGCATGCCCCGCGGCACTCCGAAGACACATTTTTCGGGGTTGAGCTTGACCCCGTTGGCCCGCAGTAACCGAATGCGATGCCAAGATCGCCGACCGGGTCGTCCGCCTTCTCGGTTTTGACGACGATGTCGTCTACGTAAGCCTCGACCGTTCGCCCGATATGGTCCCCAAAAACGTGCCGCATGCGCGCCGATAGGTTGCGCCCGCGTTTCCGAGGCCAAAAGGCATCGTGACGTAACGAACGTCCCGAACGGTGTGATGAATGAAGTCGCGAGCTGGTCGGACTCCTTCATTTTTATTTGGTGATAGCCCGAATAGGCATCAAGGAAACAGAAAGCGGTTCACACCCGGCGGTGGAATCAATGATCCGATCTATGCGCGGCAAAGGAAAAGGGACTTTTGGACACGCTTTATTGAGACTTGTGTAGTCAATGCACATCCTCCACTTCCCATTTTTCTTTTTTACAAGCACGGGATTAGCTAACCACGTCGGGTGGAACACTTCCTTGATGAATCCGGCCTCGAGGAGCTTCCGCGGCTCCGCTCCGATCGCCCGTCGCCGTTCCTCGTCGGAGCGGCGCGGCCCGCCGCCGACCGCCGCGAGCATTAGGCAGATATCAAGGGAGTGCTCGGCGACCTCCCTCGGAATGCCCGGCATGTCCGAGGGGCTCCACGCGAAAACGTCGGCGTTGGCGCGGAGGAAGTCGACGAGCACTGCTTCCTATTTAGGATCGAGGGTCGAGCTGACCCTCAAAGCCTTGCCCTCGGGGGCGATGGGTCGAGGGGGACCCCTTTGGTTTGCTCGGCGGCCTCGAACGTGCCGGCGTGCTTGGTGGCGGAGCTGAGGTCGTCGTTGACCATCTTCTCCAATGTGTTCACCGCCGCTTCATCCGGCGCTAGCGCCTCCGCATGCTCCACGCACTCGACATCGCGAGCCGAATGCATGCTCGATCGACGACCCGACGGTGATGACGCCGTTTGGACCCGGCATCTTCATCTTCAGGTAAGTGTAGTTGGGGACCGCCATGAACTTGGCATAGCATGGTCGCCCAAGGATGGCATGGTAGGCCCCTTTGAATCCCACCACCTCGAAGGTGAGGGTTTCCTTGCGGAAATTCTTGGGGGTCCCGAACCGGACGAGCGGATCGATCTGCCCGAGGGGTTGAACCTCGCTTTCCGGCGCGATGCCGTGGAACGGCTTCGTGCCGGGCTGCGCTCGGTCCACCCAATCCCCATTAGGCGCAAGGTGTGCGCGAAGAGGATATTGAGGCTACCGCCTCCGTCCATAAGGACCTTCGAAAACCGGCGTTCCCAATGATGGGATCGACCACCGGGGGTACCGGCCCGGGTTCGGGATGCGGTTTGGGTGATCATCCCGGCTAAAGGTGATGGCATCCTCCGACCGGCTGAGAAAGGCCGGAGGTGCCCCCTCTCGCGGCGAGGACTTCGTGCCGCTCCTTCTTGCGCCGCCGGGTTGACATGTCAACGGTGGGTCCCCCCAAAAATGAGGAACACATTTTCGACCGCGGGGAAGCCACCCGCGTCGCCGTCGCCCCCATCCTTCTTGGCCTCTCGCCTCCTTCGCGGCGGCACGGCCATAGAACTTCTTGAGCATGTCGCACTTGCTCAAGAGTGTGATTGACGGGGGTCTTGTGGTAGGGGCACCGGCTTCTTCATCATGTCGTCGAAAACCCCCGGCCTCGAGGAGCCGGTCGAGGGCCCCGTCGGGCCGGGTCACCGCCGAGGGCCTCGGCGTTGCCGCCGTTGCGCCCTCGCTCGCGCGCCGCGCGGCGCGGCTTCTTCCCCTTCTTGCCCCGCTTATCGTTGCGGCGCGGCTCCTTGGACCCGCCGCCCTCCGCGGCGTGTCCTCGGAGCGCTTGCCCCTCTTGCCATCGAAAATTGCCCCCACGGCCTCCTCTCCGGAGGCGAAGCTGGTGGCAATGTCGAACGACTCGTTCGAGTCCGTGGGCGGGCGGCGGCCCGGCTCGCGCACAAGGTCCCGCACGTGGTGCCCTCGAGGAACGCGTGCACGATCTCGGATTGTGCCACGCTGGGGAGCTCTGTGCAACGCTTGGAGAAGCGCCGTATGAAGTCCCGCGAGCCGATTCGCCCGGCTTCGCGTGCGAGGAGCGTCGCATCCCAGGAGTTCCCGGGGCGCACGTATGTGCCTTGGAAGTTGCCCACGAAGGTGTGGACTAGATCGTCCCAGTTGTGGATCTGGCTGGCGGGCAAGTGCTCGAGCCATGTCCGGGCCGCGTCGCCCAGATGCAGGGGCAAGTTGCGGATGATCACTTCGTCGTTGGTGGCCCCCGCCCACCGGCGGAGCCGGGCGGTAATCGTTGAGCCGGACGCGAGGGTCCGTCTCCCCGTTGTATTTGGTGATCGTCGAGGGTTGACGGAAGCGCGGGGGAACGCCGCCGTGCGGATCTCCCTCGCCGAACACGCGGGTGCCCGGGGGCTCCGGCGTTGGGGAACGATCCTCACCGCCGTCGTAGCGTCCACCCCTTCGAGGGTGGTAGCCCCCGGCCGCCGCGCGTCCGCCTTGCCGGTGCGCCCGGCGTTGATGACGTTGCGGGCGTCGCCATCCAGCCGCCCGCGCGTGTCGAGGAGGCGTTCCTTGGCCGGCGTGCGTCCCCGTTCGGCCAGGTCGACCCGCATGCCCCGAGGGTTCGCCCCCCGGTGCCGGATCATCACCCCGCGCGTCCCCCCGTTGGCGGATGCGTGAGGCCGAGCTTTCGGCCCGCCGGACGGCCGCTTGCTCAAGGAGGGTCCGCACCTCGCGGTGCATTTCTCGAGCCTCGGGGGTCGAGGGTGCCGGCATGGCGCGCGGCGGTGTCGCGGCGGCGATGAGCTTTTGGCTCGCTCGCGGTGGAGTATCCGCGTTGTCAACGTTGGGGACAGAGGTTGAGGCGGTCGCGGACTTGACGGCCTAGCTCCCGTGCGCGTTCGCCGCGCGCGGAGGCCTCTCCCCGCCATCGAGGCGCGGAGCGCCCGCACGGTCCGTACTCCTGCGCTAGCTTGGCCTCGAGCTCGCGAGCTTGGGCCGCCGCGCGTCGACGTCGGCCCCGGCGGGTGCGCTTGGCCCCGCGGCCGGGCGCGTGGCAACCCCCGGGGCCGGCGTGACTTCCCCATCTCCGGCGCCCGCCGCACCGGCGGCGTTGGCCGGGTCGTTGGCGATGACGGCGCGGCATTCCCGCGTGGGGTCGTAGCTCCCGTGCTTGGAGTCGTCGGAGCGACCGAACCGCAGTCCGTGGCGTCGAGGAAGCGCCCGAACGCGACCGGGTCCGGCACACCGGGAGAAGTCCCACTCCGCGTACCCATGACGGTTGGCGGGTGGCATCGTGTCGACGGAGCCCGGGGACGACTCGTCCGCGGCCGAAGTGCCGGGATTCCCGGCGACGAAGACGTGCCGACCGGGCGGAACCCCGCGCATCGTCGTGTTGACGTTGGCGTTGTAGGCCGTAGTGGCGCCACGCGGCCGATGGGGACGCGTGGTCGGAGACCGTGCGTGGTCCCGCCGGGGGCGGTGGCGGTCGTCGTAACGGTGGGCGCACCGCGCCGGGCGGCGCGCGCTCGGCTTGCCGCCGCTCGGACCGCGCCCGACGCGAGCGCGCCCCGGAGCGGCGACGACGTCGCGGCGTCGACGGACCCGCGGCATCCGTGCCTGCAGTGCCTCGCGCCGGTGTCGTGCGTGCGGCGGTGACCGCAGCGGACCCGGCCTCCCGTTGCGCGCGTAGCTCCTCACGGTTGGTGAGGCGCATGAGATAGCCGTTCCCCGTGGCCCGGAAGTTCAAGTCCCCGAAGCGGATCTCGAACCCGGCGGAAGGGGGTCTGAGCTACCCATGTTGTAGCGGGTGCTACGGTACTCGGTGCGAATCACCATGGAGGGAGTCAGCGAAATGACCTTAGGCGCTCGTTTGCCCCACGGTGGGCGCCAACTGTCGGTGCGGAATATGGTCCCGACACTAACCAGTAGATAGCGCCTAAGTTTATCCCTCTATGGTCGATGCAAAGCAACTAATGACACAAGGATTTATCCTGGTTCCGGCCGAGGGGGCCGTACGTCCAAGAAGGGGGGTGCTCGTGGCACTATATTGCTCGGCCGGGGGTGCTTGTAGTGGGGCAAATACAAGCAAGGTGGGAGAGGAAGCGTGGCTCCCAAGTCCCCGATGAGTGGTCGAAGGTGTTGTGGGAGAGTGAGTGCACAAGTGTGTTGTATTGAGCTGAACTCTTCGAACCTGTCCCCCCCCGCGGCCGGGGGCTCGCTTCCCCTTTTATAGGCCAAGGGGGCGGCGAGTTACACGCGCGCCGCGCTACTTAGCTACGTGTGGGAGCACGTCGTGCCGTAGTGTAGAGCGGGCGATCGTCCGGATGATCCACGCGCGATCCGGCCATGATGGCCTACTTCGTACCCGAACAGGTGGCGGTTCGAGGGTAGGAGGCGGCGGATAGTGATGGCGTTCTCTCGATAGGCTTCGAGGGGAGGTGCCGATGACGACCGGTACGGGATACGGGAGCGGGCGACCGGCGTTCCTTCCCAACGAGCTCGTGGTGGCGGAGTGGTTGCCGCGGTGCTTGGGCGTGCCCCTGTGGAGTCGAGGGCATGCGCCCGCACGCGTGGGTACGGCGGCCGCCGCGCCGTTACGGTGGCCGGGATGGCCATCCACCGGCCTAGCGCCCCTCACCCAACCCGCAAGGTCACGAGAAAATGGAAACGAGGGTGCGCCCGGCCCCCTTTCGAGGGTCGGGCGCGTTAGTCGTACGGCGGCGTGCGCACGGTGTCACGGGACCGACACCGGCCGTACCGCACGCTCCATCCCACGGTGGCGGGGATGGGCTCCTTCCCCGGGGAGTTGGTGCGGCGGCACGGGGCGTGAGCCCCGGGCGCATGATGGCGCCGTCCCGCGGCGTCGGTGGCGTTAAATGCCCAAGTACGGGGCCGGCGCACGCGTGCGGGGCGCCCGTGATCGTGGCGGGCCCCGGCCGAGGGTGGAGCGGACCCTCGAGCGAGGCGGGACTCGCTTCGAGGGGGAGTGCGCCCTCGAGCGGGGCGGGGCCGCTCGAGGGAAGGGTCGCCCCTCGAGTGGGGACGAAACCCGTTCGAGGAGGGAGTTGCCCCTCGAGCGGGGCGGAGCCCGTTCGAGGAGGAGTATGCCCTCGGGCGAGGCGGAGCCTGCTCGAGGGGTCTTCCTAGGCGGGCCGCCTTGGTGGGCCTCCGAAGTCCTGCTGCATGGGCCGTGTCCTGCAGGGTTAGTTTCCTGCATGGTTAGGCTTAGCTTATATTGATGCAGGAATTTAAGTAGGGGTTCCCCCCTTGTTTGAGGGGACCCCTAGGGCGGTCCCCGACGGTTGTCCCCGACAAATGTTGCTCAAAAGGAGTAGGCTACTCTGAAGTCTTGTGAAGATGTTGATGAGTGCTAGGCGTATGCAACCCCCAGTCGACTGCCTGTGATGTTTGGTGCGTAAATCTCTGATAATCTTTCTTTTTCTTACGTGATATTGTTTCTGTATACACTTATATGTCACTATATGCATGAAACTTGATCCTGGCATGCATATAGGTATGCACTTGGTTTTCTTCGGAAAAGCAGGTGTGACAACGACACGCCAACATCCTCTGCTTCCTTTGCTCTGCGTCGCCATCTTCTTCCACGCCGGCAACCCCGTTCAGCCTCTCTTCACTAACGCCTGCACGTCGGCCCATGGCCACCGAGGTGAGGACGCACTCTCCTGCCCGTTTGAGGATGTCCCGACCTTTGAGCCGAGGGAGTACGTTGTGTCCGCGCCGCCTCCGCCGCGCACGCCGCTGTGTGAGACCGGCCTTCGTGTCGTGCTGGGAAATATCTTGTAGCTGCCGCTGCCTATGACGACGTGCGCGCGCTCGTTCTTGTTGATCCTTGTTTTTTCCCGTTCACCATAGTGCCACCGCCGCCTTGGCCTACCGCCATGGCCTCGACGGCGATGCGCTCACATACACGCACACACCCGTGCAATGACGCGCACGTGAGCCTGTCGTGCACCCACACACGCGTGCACACCTTCTGGTTGGGGCAAGGTCGGTCGTCTCGACCCGCCCTTCACCGTCGTTCTATCTGTCGCGCCGGGGCACCGCTGTCGAGGGAAACTTTCCCCTCCTGGGCGCGCGAGCGCCGGGACAATCTTGTGTACGCGGACATGATCGAGTTTTGCACGTGGACATGATCGGGTTTTCACTCTCGAGACGCCTCGTTGGCACCGGCCAACCCAGCCAGGCCGGCAAGCTCCTTGGTCCTTTCCGTCGTGGCGAGTAGCGCACCTTCGCGCGCCCGTTCACCTTCCCGCACACCCGTGTGGCCGAGCGCATGCACTCGAGACTACACGCGCACGCGTGAGCCGCATGCCGACATTGGCTTCGCCGCCGCCCACCGTATCTTCCCCGGCTCCCGCGCGACACGCCGAGCCGCGCCTTCGCCGCCGAGCTGGATATCCCGGGGTTGAACCCACTCCTTTCTTTGCCCCTTCAGTACCTTAAGACCTCCTCTCACTCGCCGCATCACTTGTTGATCAACCACCGCATCACCTTGCCGCCGGCAAGACCTCGCCGATCCGCCATCCCTTGGAGCCAAACCGTCAAACACCTTCCATGGGTGGCAGACCCCTGGGGTTTCTCCCCTTCGCACCCCGGTCCACATATCCTTCTGGCTGCAGCCGATTCGAGGGATCGTATGTGGGTGGCCAACCATTCGCGAGCCACCCTACGACCCGCACCGCGCCGTGCCGCGCTGGATCCCGCCGGATCCTTTGCGCCGGCCGATGGTGGCCAGGCCACGTGCCGGCCTGCCTGGACCCGCGCCGCACCGGATCCGGGTGGCATCATGTGTGGATGTTTTGTTTTATATGGTTTAAACATATTTTGTTTTCCAGAAATCTATTTTTATCTTTGGAAAATCATAGTAAATTCATTTTAACTCTAAAAAATACAAAATCCTTTCTAGAAATCCTCTAAAATTCTAAACTCTGTGTTAGGCTAGTGTTTCCTCTCTTTTGCCTCTTAGTCACTGTTGGTTTGGAGTTAATTTGCAATAGGACCGTTGTTTATTTTCTTTTACGTGTTAATAGGAGTAGCTGGAGTCGGGAAGCTGATCCCGGAGTATGACTACGCTGACGACTACGCTGCGGAGGACTACCAGACCCTTGGTTCACGCCCGAGTGACTTTGAATGCCTATTAGACATTGCAATGTAGTATGCTAGCACTTTACTTTATATGCATGTTGATGAACCTTGCACTTCCTACATTAAATACCCTATCCTTGATTGTCCTACTACTATATATGTACAAAAGCGTGTATATACGCTGAGCTTCGCGATGCATGTGTTGGGATGGGAATAGTGGTTCTTGGCGTGTGTGGGAAAAACCGGCAGGAGAAGGCGTTTTGGGGACTTTGGTGAGGGTGAGCTCGAAACAACCGATCTAGGATCGGGGATGAGGGTGCACTCAGTGTATCCCCACTTTTATGGTTTTCAGAGCCTAGGTGTTGGACTTTTACTTGCGCTTCGAGGATATGAGCTCGCCTCGGTCTGAAACCGAGTGGACAGACCTTTTCACGGGACCTTTACGTACACACCACCCCGCCGAGCGTGGGGTTAGGGCCGAGTTGAGCTCGGCCAGTGCAGAACCATAACTGCCAGTAGGATAGTGGGGTATCAGTGGGGGAGAGGTGGAGGTGAGACCACCCTCTCAGACCGACTCCTGTCTGGCCACACAGGGGCATTTCACAGTTTCGGTGCAATCACTTTCGAGGGGGATCATTTTGAGGTCCGGATGCAGGATGGTACCATAACTACCGAGAGTTTGCATGGTAGGATGGGCTTGGTATGCCGTACACCGGTCGGGTGCCATTCCGAGTTGGGTTCAGGTGTACACGCTCTGCAGAGTTGTTCGATCTATAGCTATAGCCGCGTCCTCGGTCATGGACATGTCCCCTGATAGCTTTGTTCTCATGTTTTGGGATTTCTACCTTCCCCCTGTAGTTGAGAGTGTGGTGCGTCGTGGTTGCAACCGGGGAGAGGAGAGTAGCTCCCTCTACCTCGTGGATCCGATTGCAATCATTGAGGTGTGAGGAGAGGAAGTTCTCACATCGACCCTAGATGGAGGTAGGTTGTGGAGACGGGACCCTGGGATACCAGGAGGTTCCGAGCTGAGTTAAGAGCTTTGGGGTTGGGATCTTATTAGAGATATCTTGTTGATACTCTGTTGCTGCTGCATAGGAAACTCGAGCTACTTCCATGTCTCTTTTTCTTCCCTTTAGAAGTTAGGCCACTTAAAGTTGCATACAGTTGATGACGTGGACCTATCCCACTCCTTGGGGATAGACTTTGGGTGTGCAGGGTATGAGTCCGAGTACGACAACAACGTCGATGGATGGTACAACTAGGGGATGCGTTGCTTTGCTCAAGGATGCATGTGGCGAGAAGAATAAAAGATGGAGACCCTTCTGAGAAGCTAGCTACCGTTGCGTAGAATTTCACTCTGATTCAACCAAGAGGCTTGTAATGATGTACTCCATAATGTACATGTAATAAATTATGTACTATTGCTTATGTGATGCGATGTATGACTGTGTTTTACTATCTGTGAGACGTTCTGTACACGATTGCCACTGATCTAAGGACTATCGTGAAGGTACATGGATTCGGGTTTTCTTTTGAAAATCCCGGATTTTACAGCGACGGTCGCACATGACACCGGGCGAGCGGAGGTGGCGGTCGCACGTGCCGCCGGGCGAGCGGAGGTAGACGCGACCCCAACCGTGGAAGCTGCGGCGGCCGCGACCCCCACCCGCGCGTCCTGCGGCTCGGGCCGCGTCACCCGTCGGGCGTGGTGCGGGAAAATTTGTCATTGAGATGTATTATTGATCAGTGTATTTCATTATTTTAAATGATGCAAAAAAATTGATGCAAAAAATTGATGTAAAAAATGATGCAAAGTTTTTCATGACATTACATATGCAAAAGAAAATTGTGTTCTCAGGTCATTTTGTAGCACACAGGGGCAAAAGCGTCTTTTCAACTCGGAGTTAACACTGTTAGCACAACAAAAGGACGAAGTGTCATATGAGGGATGAAGTTTCAACTAGTGTCAAATACGGAAGGAAAATTTTCGAAGGCCTAGGAAGAGATGGGCAAATTTGTCGGTGTCAAATAAGGAATTCTCTCGATCGTTTTTAGCATAGTGACAAATGGTAGGACCCTTGTTTCATAGTCCAAGCATGTCATTGGAGATGCCGGAATAGGTATGAATGACCCACTGCGCTTACTCAATGGGAGCTTGGGCGACAAAGCCTGTTCGCCTGGTATAGACTTGGCTTATTTCAGCTTATTTTTGACTTATTTCCTCTCACATAATACTATTCAATCTATCAGTTCAGCAATATTCATTCTACTAGATGAATGACCTCAAAGGATTCTTGGTAGTATTCAAGAACATGGACATGCATAAGAAGGTGCTGGAAGGGGTCCTGCAAGTCCTGATATGCAGCAATGTGGGGAGCAAGGTAATCATCACTACGAAGAATCACCAACGCGATAATAGCAAAAATCACGCTATAGGCCCCCGTGTCGTCCCGCTCGGGCGACAAGGACAGCACCTCCCACCGCTGCCACCGTCGAGCCTCCCAGGCCTTCCAGCCGCGAAGCCGCTAGAGCCGGTCGGCGGAGGCCCGGGTGACGGTAGGACGGCAGTGGAGAGGCCCCCCTCCTCCTTCCTATCATTCCTCACCTCAACCCTAACCCTAGCTTGGTCGCACTATCCTCTCCACTGGTGAAGTCGTCGTCGATGTCGAAGGCCAGATCCGCCCTCCCGGTGGTCGGATCTGCCTTCCCTCTTGCTGGATCTGCCTGCTTGGCCACTGTAGCCCCTGGTCACTGGAGTCGCCATGGTCGCTTTCACGGGTCATAGTATGCGCCTTCGATCGTCTACCGCTCCCGTCCGCCTCCCAAGCCTGGGCACGTCCCCATGGTCTTCACCGCCAGACAGGTCTTCGCTGCTCGATGGATGTGGCGGTGGTGCCTCCTACTACAGCGTCGCCCATGGCCGGATCGGATATGCCCATGGCTTCGTGAATTTCTTGTCGGGCCTAGGCTAGCACTACTACCCGCCGTGTCGTGCCAGCCTACGAGCGGCAGCGATGGCCCAAGCACGAGCTTGCGGGGCGAATTCATGCGGGTCAGCCCAAAGTAGCCCGTCCCCGCATGCGCACATGGGCTGCCCGAAGCCCACAACAACTTTGGTGGAAAATGAGTGCGCCGGAGGAATAAGGCGAGGACGTAGGGGACAATGGAGCGACGACGGAGGGGACACAACGTGAAAAACTAGCTTTGGTAACGGCGTAGATCGCCTTTGGTAACAGGCAATGTGCCCGTTACCGATCAAGTGTTACAAATAAGCCAAGAAAGGTAACGGGTAGATGCCCGTTACTGATAAGACATATTCGTAACGGGCATTAAACAACAACCGTTACCAAAAGCCACCGGTCACGTGAAATGGCTGTTTTTCTGGGCCCACAGGGAACTTTCATAACGGGCACCAAAGAAAAGCCCGTCACAGAAGCTCAATATCAGATACGCCTAATGTGCACCTGCGTCTCCACTATCTTGACGAAATGAGACGCGTCTATTTCACGCGCGTCTCAGCACAACTAGTATTCGTAACGGCATCAAACAATGACCGTTACCACAACTAGTCACCGTTCACGTGAAATGGCTGTTTCTTTGGGCCCACATGGAACTTCGGTAACAGACATGAAACAGAGCCCGTTACTGTTAAATTAACATCAGAGACGCATTCTGTGAACCGGCGTCTCCACTGTCTCTACGAAAGGAGACGCGCGGCGTCAACCCTTCTCCATAAAGACGGGGACCTAAATATCTGTTTCTACGCGCGTCTGATTTCTCTCTATTAAAGGAGACGCTTGTTTTCAACCTGAGTCTCCTATATCTCGATGAACGGCCAGGTCCTGGGGCCCACCGGTCAGGACTGGTAACGGGCTTTTACACTAGCCGTTACATTGTGGGCATTTTTGTAATGGGCTTTCCGAATGAAGCCCGTTACTTACTGATCAGTGTTTGTAACGAGCTTTAATTAACGCCCGTTATAGATACGGCGGCCATCTCTACAGTGACCTACCTAGTTGTCGGTGGCATCCTGGAACCAGGCAGGATTTGGCAGCCACCAGAGGCTGCATCCTGGAACCAGCCAGGATATGGCAGCCACCACAGCAAGGAGACATCACAAACACATTCTCACATCACAGATATTGGCAAAGAAAGATCACATTTATAGACAAGCTAGCTAGGATCACATCAAGTTTCAAGTTACTCTCATCAGGGCTTATTTGGATGGAGTCATGAGAAAAAGACCGAACCGAGCAAGATTCGACCCCAACCAAGCAAGCCAAGCAGGTTTCTTAGGCAACAACACCTGACTAAAGAATACTGAATGAGTTTCAAGTTTCTGGTCACAATAAACTCATGGTGCACCATTGTACAAGTTGCCCTTTTGGTCGATGGCCTCCTTAGGAATGTACTCGCACAGCATCTCTCGGACGCTTTACATCTTCTATGGAAACATCTACAAGAGGTTTGAAATCCTGCAAAATACAATCATTTATGAGAATACAAGTAGAAATCATTTTCTAAAGTCAGATGGATAATATGAGCATAGACAAGGTTGAGCACTATTATCTACTTACAGCATCGAGTAGTCTTAACATATGGAATGCCACATGGAATCCACACAAAGAGGACCCCCGTGGCTGCTGAGCACACTACATCAAGGTACCAAAATGACAAGTTAATGCAGTACCAAATAGGTAAGAAGGGACCATAAATAAACCTCGGTCTTACAGCGAGATTTGTTTTGTGCTTGAGTGTGGCTTTTGGCTTTTTTCTTTCCTTTCGTCACTCTGTACTGTGCATCACCAAAGGCCCTGCATGATCAGCAATACCAATTAGAAACACTAAGAGATTGATTTTTTGTGAACAAAAAATACTGTACCAAAGGCCTTGCATGGTCAGCAATACCAATTAGAAACACTAAGAGATTGAATTTTTGTGAACAAAACCTACAAGAAACTGACCAGTTCAAAACATTTTGGAGGTCTGGGAACTTTAGCGGGGGATGTTGTTTAGCAGAATCTAGATACCAAACCTCTGTGAACTTCATACAGACATACACAGTTCATATTTTACTTAATTAGCATACAGGGATAGATGCTGACCATTTTTACAGGGACACAACAATATTCTTATATATCAAAGCAGAGAATAAATTCCTTCAACTGGTTCCTTGTCCAACTTGAGCAGCGTTGGATTGTGTGTTCTATATGTACATGCAACAGGAGGATAAAGCAATGGTCATGACATTATATATGATAGTAGTGAAACAACACTCACAATACATCATGACACCAATAATAACAATATATATGACAGTAGTGAAACAAATAACACTCACAACAAAGCATAAGATAGTCTAGTTATCACTACATTCAAAGCATAGCAGAATTAAAGTATGCTAACATCCTTTATGCTTTTCATGAATTTACAGTGCAAAAATTATAGCAGCAGGAACATGAAAATGAATTTCAACAGATCATATAACTACATCTGTTAGCAACAATTTGTTCACACAGACTTGGGGCAACAAAATCCATCAATCAAAACCACAATCCATCAATTAAAGATGAACTATCTATTGATGTCTACCTAATTAATCCACATTGACATGAATATATAGCAGATCGATTTTGGTGGCCGGTGAGAGAGAGGGCGTTGGGGGTTCAAGCAGGACTAACCTCTGTCGCGAATGAAGTAGTTGTTCTCGTGATGGTCGGAGGGGCCGAATCGACGGCGGCTCGTGGCCTGAGGCGGCCGGCCGGCTCGTCGTCATGGCCGGGGACGAAGTCAACGGATCCGCGTTAACCGTCTTTAGGTTGGCCGGACGTACGTCCGCACGCCAGTAACAGCGTCCTCGTCACCGTCGTCACGCAGGGAGCGGTGGGGTTGGAGAAGAGCAGGGCTGCGGCGGGGAGAAAGCGGCGAAGGCGAGCGGGGCGACTGGCGGCGTCGGTGGGGAGAATGCGGGCGTTATGGATCTGTCTAGCGAGGAACCGAATATGAACGGCACGCGTAACTGTGTTTAATGAAACTTACTGGCTTGCCCTTGACGGCTCTATGCAGCAATTGGAATTTCATAGGCACTATAGTAAGTATAGGTGGGAAATTTTGAGCAGCCCGCACAAGGTTCGCCTGCTAACGCTGACGAGTGGGCCGGTGTCATGGGCGACGATGGTTAGTGAACCCGGATCGCCTTTGTTGGGAGTTGGGTCAGCGGTTATCTTTTTTATATTGGCTGCTGACGCTGACGCGTGGGCCTATCACAATTTTTTTGGAATGAAACTTGCTTCCCTGATTTATTAGAGCCCATAAAATAGCACCTAAAAAATCATAAAAATACGAACAATTCGTACTTGGACATTTAGTATTTGAATAAAATATCAACAGTCACACTTGTGTGCCCAAGATTCTTAGAATCTGTTTTTACTTCCCATGTTAATGATGTAATAATTCTACTAACATCTAGTGTGCTCTTAAAAAATCTACAAATTGACATGCCAACATAATTTGGGTACCTAGACTTGTCTTCAAAATTTCAAATGGTTTAGATGAAGGAATGATATACTTGTGTACAAATGTCTACATCTCTCACATAGTTTCCTAGAATGTTTGCTTGAACATTGAAGTTTTCCACACTTTGCAATATATTCGAACTCATATGCATTTGAAAACGTAACAGAACCTTGTGTTCACCTTAAGCTCACGAAATGTAAAGTTCCATCACTAATGGTTGTGTAAAACAAATATTATTTGTATGCTGTACTTACAAAGAACAAAATATGGCATATAAACATCACTCAACAAACGGAATGTACATTAAACAATGAAATTAGTGAATAGATTGTGATTTTAGAAAAATTTAGAAAAAAGTATCAAATTTGGACTAAAAACGACGAAGAAATACTTGTTACAACATTTGGTTGCAGATTAAAAGGAGAAATGGGAACTGTTCTTCATTTGAATAGAACTGGCCCCCACAGTCATTTGAATAGAACAAAGGAGGAAACAGAGGGCACCGCCGCCCGCCGTCGCCGACATCCCGATATCCCGATAAAATCAAATCTGCGTTTAGTAATATCTAATAATTTACATTCAAGATAGATAATGTTCATATTGATGCTTGCGCCTACATCTCGATGTTCATCCTGCTGACGGCGTACTCCACGGCAGGGCGAAATTTACGCGTCTAGAGGTCGAACCCATGACGGATGCGACACTCGGCGTTGCAGTAGTGGATGATCTCTTTGGTATCCGGCCCGTAGCGCCTACATCCCGCTTCCCAAATGCAGATGTGGGGATTCTGGATAGGCAGCAATGGAATGTCGTCGTCATCGTCGTCGTCAACAAGCCAGTTGTCACACCCTGAAATTTCCAATTTCAGGATGTGAATAGAGAGAATAATTAAATAACGATTTTCTCATAATTTTAAAATTTTTCCAACATTTATTTTCCTTACAGGGAATATAGTATAGGAAAAATCCCTTGCTTGATTTTCTAAATTAAATAAAAGATTATGTGTGTTGCATTCATGCCGATGCATCTAGTGGTTCATGAGTGCAAAAAGGTTTCAAAAATGCGTTTAGGAGCTGTCCAAACTCTCCCGAGAATTTTCCGGATTTTTCTGGAATTTATTCTCATTTTCCTTGAGCTATTTCTATTTAATAGAAGGCTCTAAAATCTTTTTCATGAGCACCAAATGCTTTATTTGGGTTGTTCGTGTCTTAATCTAGCTCTAGGAATTTTCCCGGAATTTTTGGGATTTTTCGACTATTTTTCGTGCTTTAACGTATTTTCCGGACTTTTTCCGGAATTTCGTATGCACCGGAAAATATTTCGGAAAAAAAAAACAAAACCTATCCTAACGGGCCGGGCCGGAGGCCCGACCCGGTCCGCCCGCTGCCGCCCGCCCGGGCCCGCCGCCCGCGGCCGGCGGGGCCCATCCGGCCGGCGACCATGGCCGCCGCCGGCCCGGGCGGAGCCGGCCCCGCGCCCGCGCCCCCATAAAAGGGGAGGCCGGCCCCGCGCGCGCGCCCTGGCCGCCGACCGGCCCGGCGCCCGCGCCCTAGCCGCCTCACCCTGCGCCGCCGCCCCGCCGCGCCGCCGCCCGCACAGAGGTCGAGCCGCCGGCGTTGACCGCCGCGCTCCGCCGCGCTCCGTCGATCTCCAACCCCGTGAGCACGTCCTCAAACTCCCCTCGATCTCCTCCTTCGATTTCGCGCCGCGGCCGAGCCCCCGGCCACCCTAATCGCCGGCACCGCCATGGGCCGGTGGCCTCCCCGCCCGTCGGCTCCCTCCGTCCCGGGGAAGGAGATGAGGCCGGCCGCTTGCGGAAAACCCCCTACCTTTTCCCCGTAATGAGTAGATCTATTGCTTGTGCCTTGTAAATCTTGCGTAAAAACCCCTAGATGTTTTAGATCCTCATACCCGCATCCATCCCAAGCACCTTTTTAGATCTAACCCCGAGTTTTATCCTTTTCCCGAGCACTATTTAGTGTGTCTTGCAAATCTTCTTTGCTAGCCCCCGAAATCTACGGTTAATCGCGACTAGGTCCCGCGATCTTGTTTTGCTCACCAAATCTTCGTTTTAGCTCCGATTTAATCCGTTCAAGTTGCATTAGGTCCATAATAATGTAAACCACGCGTTAGTGATGAGTTTTCACCATGTTTTGTTTCTGAAAATAAAATTAATATTAATTTTGATTAATGACCAGATATACATGTCTTTTCCAAATAGAAGCTATATAGATCTATATATCGTTTTTCATAATCAAATTTAATTTGATTAATGATTACTTTACATGCTCTTATGAATAAAATCTAATTAGATCTTTTACTCGGTTTTCCATAAGTCAAATATTAATTTGCTTAATGATTAATTAACTTTTATAATTAAAAGTTGATTAGGCTTTTACTCCGGCTTTATAAATAAATGTTAATCTTGATTAATACCAATTTAATACTGTTTTTGATAATAATATGATCTACTCGAATTACAAAGTTTCGTTTAGATTGTTCATATAGTTTAGTTTTTCTAAATTAAATGTTTAATCGGTTTAATTCATATATGAATCTTTATTAATAAAACTTGACTAGTTCTTTACACCGGTTTCATAAATAAAGTTTAATATTGCATTAATGTCAACATAGGGTATTTTATTTCTGAAATATCCTTTATATTTGTTTTGTTAATTAAAATGAACCTAGCTCATAGCCTTGCTCTCTCATTTATGCAAAACGTTCGTTAGACGTTCTTTTCTCGACTCAATCTTAGTGTGATCTTTCCGGTCCTTGCTCAATCTTCTACAACTATCTCTTTAAAGCAAACCAAGCCTTTCCCTTCCAAGCACCCTTTGTGTTCTTTAGTGATCCATCTAATCAAGTCTATTCTTTAGTGCGTTCTTTTAAAGTTTTCTTTTGATTGGTGCTTGTTTCTTAGTATATGTGTTTGTTTGCTTTGTGTATGTTTGTGCCCGATGATTGATGCGCGTAGAGTGAACGCCGTTCGAGAAGTTTGGAAGAGCTTGAAGTTGAAGATTCTGAGCAACGACGTTACTTTGGTTAAAGGCAAGTGTGTCCTTGATATTTTGTCCTAAGAACTATATTTAAACACTCATTGCATATGCTTGCATTAATATGATGGGACCCATGTTTAAGGTTTGACTAGTGTTATTTATCCTGTGCCTTGATCAAACGGGTTTATCTTTATGTTGGGTAGCTATGCTTAGTTGCTATACGTGGGTTATGGTGGTTTTAATGAACATTAATGGTGAATCATGTTATACCTTTATGCTATATCTTTGGATGTTAATACAAGACCATATGATTAATCGGAACATGTAGAACCACCCTGGACAACAGTGCAACCACAAGGACTATATGGCTCTGGTCTTGGCTGAGTAATTAGGGAAGTCTTTGTGTGGTTATTACTCGCATAGTAGGTTGGGGACGGAGGAATGCTTTTATGGCTCTTCTATTCGGAGCGGTGATGGAACGGAAGACTCTATGGCTTACCGTCCGTAATAGAAGTGTGGTACGAAAGATAGCCTCTATGACATACTACTATGGACTAATACGCACGGGAGGACTCTTTGTAAAGGCCTCGTAGCGTCCCTATGCAATCACACCTCGGTAGTGTGGTATGATGCCTGCGCAGCATCGCATGGTTGGGTTTAAAGTTC
Organism: Cenchrus americanus; assembly: GCA_947561735.1. NCBI lineage: Eukaryota > Viridiplantae > Streptophyta > Magnoliopsida > Poales > Poaceae > Cenchrus > Cenchrus americanus. The sequence goes on from OX387240.1 coordinate 82,717,508, forward strand.
TTCGGGACTTTTACGCGACTTGTGGGTAAAGATGTACAACCTCTGCAGAGTGTAAAACTAATCGATTAGCCGTGCCCACGGTCACGGGCGGCCTGGACCCTCACATGATAATTAAACTTGAAGATGGACTTAAATCGCTCTCTCTCTCTGGTTATGCTTGCCATATGCTTATGGCGTATTTCTTACCTTATGCTTAATGTGGGTTGGTATGAACTTATACTTTATTAGTAATCGGCGCTAATAAAACTTGACCAACTAAAATTGCTTAAATGCTTATAGCCCGGTCCACTATAAAGCCTTTGCATTCATTCTTTTCCCCACACTTGCTGAGTACGACAAGTGCTCACCCTTGCTATAAATATTGTTGCTCAGAAGGAGGAAGCTATTTTGAAGTCTTGTGAAGATGTTGCTGGTGCTAGGCGTACGCAACCCCCAGTCGATTGCCTGTGATGTTTGGTGCCTTCGTTTCCAGGATTCAGCGTAAATCTCTGATAATCTTTCTTTTTCTTACGTGATACTGTTTTCTGTATTCACTTTTATGTCACTATATGCATGAAACTTGATCCTGGCATGCATATAGGTATGCACTTGGTTTCCTTTGGAAAAGCAGGTGTGACAGAGTGGTATCAGAGCTGTATCGACTGTAGGACGTAAGCCTAGTTAGCACTGGTCGTTTCTTAATGCCTCTTTTGTTCTATAATCCCCCCCTTACCTTATCCTTGACCTCTCTGATGAAGGATCTCACCTCTTAACCATCTTCTTTTCTCCATACCATGAATTCTTGTATATTTATCTTCACTCTCCTGGAAGATTTCTTCGATCTCGTCTGTCCATTCTCTCAAGCAATAACACCCCCTTGATTCATTGGTAGAACTGTTACCATTAACATTCTATCTCTTCGCGCAGCTCTCCAACACATCAGCGCTGTTTTAATTTTATCTCGAGCTACAGAACTCCGATCGACATGAAACCAGTTGGGTTAGTTCCTAAATTTCATATGTGAATTTCTATCAAAAATTCAGCCCTATCCAGTATATGTTCCAGAAGCTATGCTCGAAACATTGGAGCTATCAGAATCTGTAAACCCTGCTGACCTAGTTACCTTCAATATTCCATATCTCGGGCTATAGACCTCCGATTGAGGTAAATCCAATTGGAGTAGTTCAGGAATTTCATCAGCTTCGCTCTGTCCAAAATTCAGCAGTATTCGTTTTGTATCCAAGGAGATACCTACGAATTAGTGGAGCATTCAGAATCTGCCAACACTGCTGACATAGCCATCTTGTTTAATTCGTATCTCGAGTTCTGAACCTCCGATTGAGGTGATTCCAGTTGGGTTGAACTCATAATTTCGTACTCCTTGATCTGGGAAAAATCCATTATTTATGGATATCCTTGCTGGGAGATATATCCGATCTATTAGGAGGATACCCCCGACTTCATTAATAACGTGTAGTGTCGTTCCCCTTTAGCTATGCCTTGATTGGTGGAATTGTGTGTTTGCATGATGATGCTTGGTTTTATGAACTTGATTGATTCGTTTCCTTGAAGTGAGTGTTGGTGTATTGTGGGTCTTACATCCGCAATAACATCAGTTGCCTAGTTGGGTTCTTCTTTTGTACCTCCCACCTCCTTGTTCTCCCCCACTCGTTTTGCACTACTCTTGTTCCCTTCTGATCATATCTTTATCTACCAACCAGATGGAAAACCAAGAAGGAGGTAACCAAGGAGAAAGCTACGAGAACGGTGATGACTATGGATACAACCCAAATGCGCTATCATTTCCTCCCTCAGATGATAAGTATGCAGAGTTCATGAAGACTGAGCCGCCAATGTTCTCCAGTACCACATACCCCTTAGAAGCTGAAGACTGGATCAAGACAATTGAAGAGAAGCTAGATATGGTACAATGCAATGATGGAGAGAAAGCTTTGTATGCATCTTGGCAACTTATAGGAGCAGCTTCAGAGTGGTGGAATTCTTACACCAATGGACATCAGCAACAACCTGAGAGTATTGTGTGGAAGGAATTCAAAGACAACTTTATCTTACACCATACTCCCGTGAGTGCGATGAAGCTCAAGAGGAAGGAGTTCCTTAACTTAAAGCGAGGGACGGATGACGGTAAGCGAGTACGGGGAAAAGTTTGTTCAATTATCTCTCGTATGCCCCAAGATCACTGAAAGTGATAAGAAGAAACGAGAGCATTTCATCAAAAGGTTGAATGAAGATCTTCGAGTATACTAAGCTTACATGATTATTCCAATCTACAAGATTTAATCAACAAAGCCATTGGGCTAGAAAGCAAGCTACGGGAGATCATGAGTAAGAAGAGAAAACGGGAATATCCGGGGGAAGCCAATAACAATTCTCACCTACATCATATGTCTCAACCCCAAGGTTTTCCTGAAGATCACAATGAAGATGCATATCTAGAATATCCTCATGGTGTCACAATACCAGTGATTTATGAGACCCCACAGAATCGTCGGAATATTAGGGAAAGTAAAGCTTGTTTCTATTGCAAAGTCGGTGGACACTTTATCAACGAGTGCCGAAGAAATTTCTTGATCGTCATTTTAAGAGGGAATGGCGACAACGACACAAGCAAGACAAGACCCCCGATACCTAAGGATTATGATATAAGTTAGGTTGTGGAAAGATTTACGTAATATGAAAGGAAGAATATTCTTTGAAGGATATGAAAAGAGTTTGAAATAAACCCTTGTCTCTTGCTAGCCTTTTTCGAATCTCGGGACGAGATTCCTTTTAAGGGGTAGATTTGTCACACCCCGAAATTTCCAATTTCGGGATGTGAATAGAAAGAATAATTAAATAACGATTTTCGATAATTTTAAAATTTTTCCAACATTTATTTTCCTTACAGGGAATATAGTATAGGAAAAATCCCTTGCTTGATTTTCTAAATTAAATAAAAGATTATGTGTGTTGCATTCATGCCGATGCATCTAGTGGTTCATGAGTGCAAAAAGGTTTCAAAAATGCGTTTAGGGAGTTTGTCCAAACTCTCCCGAGAATTTTCCGGATTTTTACGGAATTTATTCTCATTTTCCTTGAGCTATTTCTATTTAATAGAAAGCTCTAAAATCTTTTTCATGAGCACCAAATGCTTTATTTGGGTTGTTCGTGTCTTAATCTAGCTCTAGGAATTTTCCTGGAATTTTTGGGATTTTCGACTATTTTTCGTGCTTTAACGTATTTTACGGACTTTTTTCGGAATTTCGTATGCACTTCGGAAAATATTTCGGAAAAAAAAACAAAACCTATCCTAACGGGCCGGGCCGGAGGCCCGACCCGGTCCGCCCGGCCTGCCCGCGCGGCCCGGCCCGCGGCCGGCGGGGCCCATCCGGCCGGCGACCATGGCCGCCGCCGCCGACCGGGCGGGCCGCCCCCGCGCCCGCGCCCCATAAAAGGGGAGGTCGGCCCCGGCGCGCCGCCTCCTGGCCGACCGGCCCGGCGCCTGCGCCCTAGCCGCCTCACCCTGCGCCGCCGCCCTCGCCGCGCCGCCGCCGCACAGGAGGTCGAGCCGCCGGCGTTGACCGCAGTTCCGGCCGCGCTCCGTCGATCTCCAACCCCGGTGAGCACGTCCTCAAACTCCCCTCGATCTCCTCCTTCGATTTCGCGCCGCAGTCGAGCCCCCGGCCACCCTAATCGCCGGCGCCGCCATGGGCCAGTGGCCTCCCTGCCCGTCGGCTCCCTCTGTCCTGGGGAAGAAGATGAGGCCGGCCAGTTTGCGGAAAACCCCCTACCTTTTCCTGTAATGAGTAGATCTATTGCTTGTGCCTTGTAAATCTTGCGTAAAAACCCCTAGATGTTTTAGATCCTCATACCCAGATCCATCCCAAGCACCTTTTTAGATCTAACCCCGAGTTTTATCCTTTTCCCGAGCACTATTTAGTGTGTCTTGCAAATCTTCTTTGCTAGCCCCCGAAATCTACGGTTAATCGCGACTAGGTCCGGCGATCTTGTTTTGCTCACCAAATCTTCGTTTTAGCTCCGATTTAATCCGTTCAAGTTGCATTAGGTCCATAATAATGTAAACCACGCGTTAGTGATGAGTTTTCACCATGTTTTGTTTCTGAAAATAAAATTAATATTAATTTTGATTAATGACCGGATATACATGTCTTTTCCAAATAGAAGCTATATAGATCTATATATCGTTTTTCATAATCAAATTTAATTTGATTAATGATTACTTTACATGCTCTTATGAATAAAATCTAATTAGATCTTTTACTCGGTTTTCCATAAGTCAAATATTAATTTGCTTAATGATTAATTAACTTTTATAATTAAAAGTTGATTAGGCTTTTACTCCGCTTTATAAATAAATGTTAATCTTGATTAATACCAATTTAATACTGTTTTTGATAATAATATGATCTACTCGAATTACAAAGTTTCGTTTAGATTGTTCATATAGTTTAGTTTTTCTAAATTAAATGTTTAATCGGTTTAATTCATATATGAATCTTTATTAATAAAACTTGACTAGTTCTTTACACCGGTTTCATAAATAAAGTTTAATATTGCATTAATGTCAACATAGGGTATTTTATTTCTGAAATATCCTTTATATTTGTTTTGTTAATTAAAATGAACCTAGCTCATAGCCTTGCTCTCTCATTTATGCAAAACGTTCGTTAGACGTTCTTTTCTCAGCTCAATCTTAGTGTGATCTTTCCGGTCCTTGCTCAATCTTCTACAACTATCTCTTTAAAGCAAACCAAGCCTTTCCCTTCCAAGCACCCTTTGTGTTCTTTAGTGAACCATCTAATCAAGTCTATTCTTTAGTGCGTTCTTTTAAAGTTTTCTTTTGATTGGTGCTTGTTTCTTAGTATATGTGTTTGTTTGCTTTGTGTATGTTTGTGCCCGATGATTGATGCGCGTAGAGTGAACGCCGTTCGAGAAGCTTGGAAGAGCAAGAAGTTGAAGATTCCGAGCAACGACATTACTTTGGTTAAAGGCAAGTGTGTCCTTGATCTTTTGTCCTAAGAACTATATTTAATCACTCATTGCATATGCTTGCATTAATATGATGGGACCCATGTTTAAGGTTTGATTAGTGTTATTTATCCTGTGCCTTGATCAAACGGGTTTATCTTTATGTTGGGTAGCTATGCTTAGTTGCTATACCTGGGTTATGGTGGTTTTAATGAACATTAATGGTGAATCATGTTATACCTTTATGCTATATCTTTGGATGTTAATACAAGACCATATGATTAATCGGAACATGGAGAACCACCCGGGACAACGGTGCAACCACAAGGACTATATGGCTCGGTCTTGGCCGATTAATTAGGGAAGTCTTTGTGTGGTTATTACTCGCATAGTAGGTTGGGGACGGAGGAATGCTTTTATGGCTCTTCTATTCGGAGCGGTGATGGAACGGAAGACTCTATGGCTTACCGTCCGTAATAGAAGTGTGGTACGAAAGATAGCCTCTATGACATACTACTATGGACTAGTACGCACGGGAGGACTCTTTGTAAAGGCCTCGTAGCGTCCCTATGCAATCACACCTCGGTAGTGTGGTATGATGCATGCGCAGCATCGCATGGTTGGGTTTAAAGTTCTTCGGGACTTTTACGCGACTTGTGGGTAAAGATGTACAACCTCTGCGAGTGTAAAACTAATCGATTAGCCGTGCCCACGGTCACGGGCGGCCTGGACCCTCACATGATAATTAAACTTGAAGATGGACTTAAATCGCTCTCTCTCTGGTTATGTTTGCCATATGCTTATGGCGTATTTCTTACCTTATGCTTAATGTGGGTTGGTATGAACTTATACTTTATTAGTAATCAGGCGCTAATAAAACTTGACCAACTAAAATTGCTTAAATGCTTATAGCCCAGTCCACTATAAAGCCTTTGCATTCATTCTTTTCCCCACACTTGCTGAGTACGACAAGTGCTCACCCTTGCTATAAATATTGTTGCTCAGAAGGAGGAAGCTATTTTGAAGTCTTGTGAAGATGTTGCTGGTGCTAGGCGTACGCAACCCCCAGTCGATTGCCTGTGATGTTTGGTGCCTTCGTTTCCAGGATTCAGCGTAAATCTCTGATAATCTTTCTTTTTCTTACGTGATATCTTGTTTTTCGTATTCACTTTTATGTCACTATATGCATGAAACTTGATCCCGGCATGCATATAGGTATGCACTTGGTTTCCTTTGGAAAAGCGGGTGTGACACCGGTACAACCACGCAATGTTGTCAAGATCCAGCTTGACGAGGTAGCGCAGCCGACGCAGGTTGTGGTTCTTCCACCGGCCGTCAGAGGGCGACGGGCCGCCGCTGATTTCCTGGAGTAGTGCCATGGCTTCGGGGTCCGCCGGGTTGCAACGGTACTTCAGCATCGCTAAAAAGTACTTGGCACTGGAGTCTTCAGCAGCGGCGGCATCTCCGATGAGCTTTAGACCCTTATCGGGGTTCCGCCGCCTCATCAACCTCATCATCCCCTCGAAGCACAACGCCTCCGGATGATTGCCTCGTGGAAGTGTTGCTCAAAGCACGACCTGACGTAGCGATTCTTGCACGCCGAACGAAGATCACGCAGCGACACGTGCAGTAGTACCTCATCGGAGTTGCAGATGCGCCGGAAGGTGCCGCAGATTTTATTGCGAAGGTTTAGAAAATGGAAAATGGCCACATCCTTGATGGAGTGGATGATGATCTTGGTGAGAAGTTCATCTGGCAGCAGCAGCATCAAGCACACCGCGGCGGCCATCAAGGAGAATGGAGGAAATAGCACAGCGACGGGGTTTGGAATTTGAATGGCGACGAGGGTTGAAGTTGGCGGCGACAAGGGATGAAGTTGGTAAGGAGGATTGAAGTTGAAGAGGGATGAAGTTGGAGACTAGGATTGAAGTTGAAGCAGGCGACGAGCTCGAGGGTTGAAGGTTGAAGAAGGCGCCTTGGCCATGTCGTAATAAAACAATAAATGGAAATTGAAAAGGCGCTGCAGTTTGGCTGCTGCTGTTGACAAGTGGGCCCGACATCATTGCCTCGCCCCTTCTCCTTCCCGCCTAAGTGAAAGGCGACGCGTGGCTTCGCGCTCGAGACGGAGCCCGATGCGCAATCGAGTGGCACGTACTGGCAGTAATGGAGTAGTGGGTGGGGGCAGAGGCGCCTGACGGTTCCGCGTCTTGTCAATATAAATCCCTCGCCTAGTCGCCCTCCCCTGCTTCTTCCATAAGCTTATCATCTTTTTCTTCACTTCTTCTTCCTCCTCACGATTCACCACTACAAATCTTTGGTACGGTCACCGAGAGAAGAAGAGATGGCGTCGAGGAGCCCACCGCCGTCGAAGCGGGGACGAAGGGAGGAGGACGACGACGAAAGCCACCGTCGAAAGAATTTGGAGAAGGGGAAGGAGCCGGCGGCCAAGGACGCCGACGAGGAACCGCTCTTCGAAAACAATAAGTTCACCGCCGAGCTGCTCAGGAGCGTCTTCAGAAAGCTTCAAGGTGTTGGCGAGGCCTTCGACATCAAGGCGCATCATGATGTGTACAAGGACCCGACCTTGAAGGGTCTCGCCTTCAGGATCCACGGGTTGGCTGAGAAGCTCGAGAACCTCCCCGTGGTCAAGCGGGTTGCCCGTCGCCACTTCTTCTTCGACGACGGCGGCTCCGACGGCAGCCACGGCGGCGACGACGGCAGCCAAGGCGGTGACGGCGGGTCTCCGACTAATTGATAGACTCCTCTACCAATTAGTAACAATAATGTCTGTGTGCTTTTGTGTCTTCGTCCAGTTCTTGGATATGAACTGCTTAGTTAACTAGCTTGGTTGTTAGATTTTGTATGTCATGAACTCGATCTAATATACGCGAGATTAACTGGAGATCTGTTGTGATGAATTAGATCTGCTGACACTGACGTGTGGGCCAGTGTCATTAGCGACGATGGTTAGTGAACCCGGATCACATTTGTTGGCAGTTGGATCCGGGCGGGCAGGCAACGATTATCGTTTTTATATTGGTTGGTGACGATGACGCGTGGGCCTGTCACAATTTTTTGGAATGAAACTTGCTTCCCTGAATTATTAGAGCCCATAAAACAACACCTAAAAATCATAAAAATATGAACAATTCGTATTTGGATTTCAGTATTTGAATAAAATATCAACAGTCAAACTTTTGTGCCCAAAATTCATATATTTCATTTTTACACCCCATGGTAATTATATAATAATTCTAATAACATCAAATTTTCTCTAAAAAATCTATAAATTGACTTGGCAACATAATTTCGGTACCTAAACTTGTCTTTGAAATTTCAAGTGGTTTAGATGAAAGAATAATATACTTGTGTACAAATGTCTTCATCTGTCACATAGTTTCCTAGAATGTTTGCTTCAACATTGAAGTTTTCCACACTTTTCAACATGTTTGAACTCATATGCATTTGAAAACTTAACAAAACCTTGTGTTCACCTTAAGCTTACGAAATGTAAAGTTCCATCACTAATGGTTGTGTAAAACAAATATTATTTGTATGTTGTACTTACAAAGAACAAAATAAGGCATATAAACATCACTCAACAAACGGAATGTACACTAAACAATGAAATTAATGAATAGATGGTGATTTTAGAAAAAATTAGAAAAAATATCAAATTTGGACTAATAACGACGAAGAATTACTTGTTACAAAATTTGATTGCAGATTAAAAGGAGAAATGGGAACTGTTCTTCATTTGAATAGAACTGGGCCCCACAGTCATTAGCGACGCGGGGCTGATAATCCGCGTCGGATTTGCTTCTCTCCCAAAATTTTACACAGATAATTTGAGCATCATACAAAAGCTAATATACTACTACTGATTTCCTATTCTCTGTGCGAACTTCACCATTTCGCAGCGCAGCCTACAGTCTTCGCTGCAAAACATAGAAATTCGAAACCATCCTTTTTCCATGCCACAGTCGCCGCCGGTGCCTGCGCACAGCTGATCGCCGCACACCTATGCCGGAGGCGGCAGCGGTTCACCCCAAATGCGCCAAGTCGAGTAGTGGAGCACACGCGCGGCCATCTCGTGCAAAGGCAGACACCCCTCATTGCTCAGCCATCTCGACGACGTCGTACTGCCGCCGCCCGCGACAAGCCTCATGTACCCCTTCATTGTCTCTGTATAGGAAGATGGCGTATAGATTGGCCGCCGCATCATGCCCACCCTCGGCGGCGCGCCGGAGATCATTGTATCCCTTGTGTTCGATGAAGAAGGCTTTGATTCCGGAGAGGAAACAAGCCTCCGGATTCCCGAGACCGCTCAGCATAGCAAGGAATGCTTTGTAAGCGGTGGGGTTCCACACCCAAGAAATCTCATCTAGTATCCCCTCTATCGACAAACGCCGGCCGACGTCACCGTGGCCGCACACGCGGCGCATGGTCGAGCAAGTACCGCGTAGGCTGCGGAGGTCAGCCAAGGGCCGCTCCGAGGTCGCACCGACGCGCGTCGTAATCTCAATGCGAAGGTCTTGAGGGAGGCCCAGCATCAGCGATGACGGCTGGTGCCGCGTGCTTCTTCCCGGCATGCTATCCATCTCCGGCCGGGAATGGTGACGATGAGGAATAGGCAGTTGCTGTTTTTCGTGGGCAGAGATAAAGGGGCAGGGGATCTAATTGTTTTGGAAGGAGAAGATACAGGAGATTTGTTTCCAAACACGGTTTAAGTATGCAATGGAGATGACGTTTGGCTAATCCACGTTATCATTTAATTCTCAATTAGAAACGACGTTTGGCTAATCCGCGTAGAGACGATGTTTCGTTACCCCGCGTATCATTTAATTCTACATTGGAATCACTACCTCTGCAGCTCTGCTCTCAGCCATTGACTAGCAACAATTTCATCATTGACCGTCTTGGGAACCTCTTCTCGTTTCCAGCGCTCTTGATCTTATCCCTTCCTCTCATTTTTTTGGAGATGATGACTACATTGGATGTTTGGATGGAGGTGTTAGTGTTAGTTTGTAGCAAACTAACACCAAACTAACACTTTGGAGCCAAACACATGTGTTAGTTTGGAGGTGTTAAAAACTACCACTAACAGTAACACTAACATCTACCATCCAAACACGGCCATTGGAGACGATGTTTGCTTACTTCGCGTATCATTTAATTCTACATTGGAATCACTATACCTCTGCAGCTCTGCTCTCAGCCATTGACTAGCAATAGTTTCCCGGCCATCTTGACCGTCTTGGGAACCTTCCCGGCCGTTCCTGTGCTCTTGATCTTATCCCTTCCTTGTTTTTTCTATAAAAAGGCACAGACGCCTTTCGGTCCTCCTCACTTCAAGTTGCTTCCTTCTTCTCTAGATCTAGATCTAGCTATATGGTTCCTTCTTCTGATACAATAAAGCGAGTCACTTGCTTCCTTCTTCTCTAGATCTAGATCTAGCTATGGCGCAAAGAATAGATCTTGTAGGGCGCAAGCTTTTTCTTTTCTCTCTTCTTCCTCCTCCTCGATCTCTCAGTTGCTAGAAGAATTCTTGTGATAGGGGGTGATTGAGTTGCTCATCCCTCGGACACAGCTGCTAGAAGAATCCTTGTGACATACCTCTTGCTCGTAGCCGTGTCCGGGGAAGGTAGCCCAGAACCTCCTGGCATCAGGATGTACAAGCTGACGGAAAGCTTGCTGCAACTTCTCCGTCACACTTGGGCTTCCTTTTGCTTTCCCCTTCTCCTCCAGGAGGAGGGATTTTTAAGGGATATGTTTCCACCCTCTTTGTATCTTTCTCTTGTGTTCACTTGTAAGATGAGGAAGCAGCTGGAATCTAGATGGAGCATATCTCATTATTTTTCCTTGTAAGATGAGCATAATTATGGAAAGCTTCTGTCTTGTAAACCAAAATTAGGGTCTCTTTTTTTGCCAGATTGTTGGAGATGAACTCTTTTTTTACATGGCATATCTTTTTAGAAGTTGGCAAAGCACAAGATTTGCCAAGTAAAAGTTGGCAAACTCTTGGAGATTCTCTAATCCGTGTCTCTTTTGATATAATCTGTTCATGATTTCGCATATCTTCTTGCCCATAACAAAAGCGATGCTGGTTTGTTAGTCCTCGTCTCTTGCCCGTAACAAAGGCGACGCTGGTTCGTTAGTCCTTGTCTCTTGCCCGTAACAAAGGCGACGCTGGTTCGTTAGTCCTCATCTCTTGCCCGTAGCAATGGCAACACGGGTTCATTAATCCTCGTCTCTTGTCCGTTACTGAACTGAAGCAGAATATAAACAAAGTATATATAGTATCTTTGGCAGAATATATTACAAGCAGGATTCAAATTCCACCACATCCCATATATTACAAAAAGGATTGAAATTTCACCAATACATCGCATCCTTTATATCACAAAACGGATTCCATTTCCACCAATAGACACATCCTCTGGCATTACAAAAAGGATTCAGCAGAAATCATGCTTGCTTTTTCTTCCTTGATTTCTGTATATGGATTTTTTCACTATGGTCGCTTCGCAAGTGCGGTGTTTTGTTAGTTCCGAAGAGTTGGGGTTGTATGAAGTGTCAAAGGATGGAATTTCGTCAAACTGGTTGTATTCCTCCTCAACAACATTTTCAATCCCCACAATCCTTTTTTTCCAGGCATAACCACAGACCAGTTCTTCTTTGCAAGGTCAGGTACATAGAACACTTGCTCAACATTGTTGGCGAAGACAATCGTTTTTGTAACCAAAGACCCGGAGATCAACACTAACATAACCATATTTGTCCTTGCTCACAGCTCTCTTCCCATTGGTGACCCATCTACACCGAAACAAGGCTACCTTCAATCCTACATAATCGAGCTCTCATATCTCCTCTATTTGACCATAATATGTGTCTGTCTCCGTGTCATCATCATCGTCATGACTGTCGTCAACGACGGCCCGTACACGCACACCACTATTTCGATAGATGCTCTTTTTATCTTGGGTCGTGGTGTAGAACGTGTATCCATTGATATCCATTCCTTCGTATCTTGTAACAGTGAACAATGGCCCCGCTGCTAGATTCCTTATCTTGTCGGTAATTACAACATTATTGCTGCATGTGTCAACATAATCTCGGAGCCACCTACTGAAACCTTGCATGTGCATCTTTGCAAGCCAAGCCCTACCACGGTTAGGGTTGTCTTCACGTAGTTGTCGTTTGTGCTCATTGGCAAACGATGTAATTAGGTGCAGCTGTTGTATCACGGTGAAATGAGCCTTTTCAAAGGCATCTGCATCCGGAGTGACGGACCTTTTCCCCATGGTCCCAACACCTGAAAGCCTACCTTCATGCCGTGAGCGAGGCACACCAATGGGGTTTTGTGGGTCCATATAACCCATGGCCCACTCCACTGCTTCAATGGTCTCATAGCCACGAACAATGGCTCCCTCCGGAAATAACCTGTTATGTACCAATGATTTCAGGAATCCATAGAACCTCTCATATGGAAACATCTGATGAAGGTAAGATGGGCCAAGGAACCAGATTTCCCTCGCGAGGTGTGCTGTTAGATGCAGCATGAGATCAAAAAATGACGGTGGGAAGGTAGCTTCAAGCAGGCATAGGGTCTCGAAATGCCTCCTCTCCAAGTCCAATAGTTTTTCCTCATCAATCACCTTCTGTTCTATTGCATTAAAGAATAAACACAAGCTCGTGACCACGTCACGAACCAGTTCTGTCTTGATACCTCTAAGTGCAACAGGAAGAAGAGTTGTCATCAACACATGGCAATCATGAGATTTCATCAGGTTGAAATTCAATTTCATGTCCTTCATCACTGACACTAGCCTCTTGAAGTTTGATGAGTAGCCTAAAGGTACTTTCAAATCATGCAAAAACTGATAGAATTCTTTCTCTCTGCCTTTGACAAGGTGGTTGCAGCAACAGGAAGGTTCGTCCCCGTCTCTGTTTCCTCTACATAGAGCTCCGTCCTAATGCCCGTCTCTTTAAGATCCTCCCTTGCATTTTTATGATCTTTTCCTTTGGACTTCTGTTGTAGCAATGTTCCACAAGTAGCTTCACACACATTCTTCTTGACGTGCATGTTGTCAATCGAATGACGCACATCCAACATCAGCCAATACTCTAGCTCCCATAGAATTGATTTCTTGTTCCACATTCCTTCTTCTTCTTCACCATCTCGTTTCTTTCTTTTGCCATGGGTTTTTTCAGTCAGTTTGGGTAACTCCTTGATAGTTTTGATGTCCTTGACTTTCAAGTGGACCAGATCTCCAGTCACATGCAACGACGCCTCTCGATTCTCCTTTTCCCCATTAAACTGACAATCCATGGCCCGGTATGGATGTTTCTTGCTGAGGAAACGACGGTGCCCCATAAATACGTATTTCTTTGAATGTCTTAGCCATATTGCGCAAGTATCTTCCAAGCAGTGTGGGCAAGCCGCACCTTTCCTTTTACTGCGGCCGAGAGAGGTTGCGGCGAGCCGGGTTGTCGTTGATGGTGGTAAACAACATGCCATGCATTGTGAACTCCTCACGCTTGTACTCATCCCAAACCTCCGGCACACCGAGGCTTCCACAATATCTTCAAGTCATCAACTAGTGGCCTTAAGTAGACATCAATACGGTCGCCGAGTTGCTTTGGCCGGAGACCAATATTGTCGCATCATATATTTCGTTTCTTGCATAGCCGGGGTGGAAGGTTGTACAATGACAACACGACGGGACGGGTGCTATGTGTTGAGCTGCGGTTACCGAATGGGTTCACGCCATCTGTGCTCATAGCAAATCGTATGCTCCTTGCGTCGTCAAACCATGGGAAGTGGGTATTAATGTTACCCCATTGCGCTGCATCTGCGGGGTGCCTAAACTTGCCATCTTTCTTATAATTAAGCTCCTTTCGGCCTTCGTCATGCCAATGCAAGAGTCTGGCCTCCTTTCGTGTTGCGAACCATCTTCTCAGCCGAGGAATGATGCAAAAATACCATTCCACCCTCACAGGAGCCCCTCTGTTAGCCTTCTTCTTCTTACCTCTGATCTCGTCGGGCTCGTTCTCGTCATCACCATTATTATCATCTCCACCATCCTTTTTCCTCTTGTACCGATCATAGCCACACTTGGGGCACTTGTCAAGGTCTGCATAATCTCCACGGAACAATACACAACTGTTCTTGCATGCATGGATTTTTTCAACCTCTATTCCCAGAGAACAGATTATCTTCTTCGCCTCATAGACAGACTCTGCTATTTGGTTTCCTTCAGGTAGCATGTCTCTAGGCACATCCAATAGATGTTTGAAACTTTTGTTGCTACAACCATGATCTGCCTTAAGCTGCAGAAGTTTTAGATCACCAGAAAGGCGAGAGTACTTCTGGCAATCAGGATAGAGGGGTTTCTTTGAACCTTTAATGAACTGCTTCAGCCTAGCTAATTCAGAAGGTGTGTACACTCGTTGAAACTCAATATCCCGCAACATTTGATCAACATTGTGCACACGTTGCAACACTTCACCATCATCGAAGCCCCTAACTTCTTGATCAGTGATATCCTCGGGCCTCAACACATTTGGTGGGAATAATGGTTCATTTCACTCAAAAATTGCACTGTCATCAAGGTCTTCATCATGGTTAGCATGGTGTCGCACTTCACTTTCATTTAGGTGGCCTACTTCGAGTTCATTAAGGCCTTCCTCACCATGTTTATTCCAACATGTGTAATGTTTTGTGAAACCACGTGTGACCAAATGATGAAAAATGATTTCCCGTTGTGCGAATTTCTTTTGGTTGAGACAATCAATACAGGGGCAAAGCATTGCCTGAACACCACGGTTTCTCATATCCGCCTCTGCTTGATTTAGAAAACCATTGACCCCGCTTAAGAAATTCTCCCAATCTTCTTGGGGCTGTCTGTACATTCAAGCCTGAGCAGCAGACACCATCTACATTCCATACACCAAATGAGCATAATTCATCACAAAAAAAGACAGCTAAAGAATTTCAATAAAATGGGCCAGTTAATTTCCACCTTGATGGGGACTTTCTACGAGCCGAACGCAGCCAAGGAGGAGGATCGGAGGCGCGGAGGACGTCGCGGTCGACGTCCGCTCTGGCCCCTTTCGCCGTCGCGCAATCCTTAGTGCGCGCGCAGCTGGCAGTGGTGAACGGGACAGGCCGGCGGGGACATCTGAGCACACAGATCGAGCGAGTGACCTTCTGAGGAGAAAGAGAGCGAGTGTTGTTGTCGGAACAGGAGTGGCCTAGCTTCTGCGGAGAGAGAGCGAGTGGTGTCGAAAGGATAAGACACAAACACACAGACGAGATAACAACATGCGTCTCTAATGTGAGAAAAAAGGCGGCCATGGGTGCCAATCAAAGGAGACGCATCCTACAAGCATGCGTCTCTAGTACGAACTTTTCGGTAACGGACTTTATAGCCCGTTACCAATACAGAGTGATCAGTAACGGACTTAAGAAGCCCGTTACCGATAGGGCATTGATCGGTAACAGACTTTACAAGCCCGTTACCGATAGGTTTAACATTTGTAACGGACTCTTTTAACATTCGTTACAAAGAATTTATGTAACGGGCGTTTAAGAAGCCCGTTACCAGAAGTCCACATTGGTAACGGGCATTGTGGAGGCCAACCCCGGGATCGTCCTGGCGCACTTATAGGCAACGAGCGCCAAACAACAACCGTTACAGATGTGGGTGGATGTAACGGGTGTTAAGGGCCCGTTACAAATGTTGCCTGACCTATTTGAGGTTTTCACGTAGTGGGAGGGTAAGCGGCCCCTCGCCGGCCTGCCATAGATCCGTGTGGGGAGCGCCGGAGCGGCAGCCTGCTGCGCTGCTCATCATGCTAGTGTGATGCCAATGCTGGACCTTGGAGGAGAGGAGCAGGGGAACAGTCGAATAGGGAATCTGAGAGCGTCAGTTAGGGAATGTTGTGATTATATATGGTGAGGGGATCTGACGGGCCTCTAACGGTCCAGGTACTGTTTCACGGGCCGTGTCGGGCCAGCCCGGGCCCGTAGTACGCCGTGTCGGGCCAGGCTCGGACCGGGTCAAAAACACGAGCTTTGAGGCAGGTTGTCCGGCCGCGAGCCAAATGGACATCTATACCGCGGTCCTTTAGCTTGGGTGAACAGATGCTCGCCTGGTCGTTCCTCAAGGTTATGCTCTGCGGCTCAGTTTTGGCGGCATGCTTGGTGGTTGGTGGCACTATGGTTGTGCCGGCCCGAGATGATCCTTTCCAGGGTCTTCGGCGTCCTCTGAGGGTTTTGGGGCTTGGCAAAAGCCAGTGGCTCCTTACGGGCAAATGAAGGTGACGCCTGCGGGCACCGTTCACCTCTTGAGGCGTCATTTTTGTCCTCTCAGGTTGAGCTTCTTGGGCTCATCTTGGTCTGCTTGGTCGTCTTGTTCACGTTGCTTAGCCGATCCAGACTCACGCGTGTCGTTGCTTCTTCGTTGTCGGGCTTGGTGTTGTGTAGCTATTCACTTTTTTGTAGCTTGTCGTCATCTTCGCTGGAGGGATGGGAGGGTGGGTCTCGTTCTCCCCTTGGCGCCTCAGGGTGTCGGCACTTCACGTCAGCTTCTATTGCTTCGATGCCCACCTTTCGTCGTCTTTGAGTGTTGCTGGATGCGCAGATTATGGGGAGTTGGGATGCGGGTGAGCTCCTTCCTCCTCTTGGTAGTTGTGGTCGCTCTTGGCTGCCTTTCCTGCAGAAGCTTTTCATTGTCGCCATCAAGAGTTGCTTGCTATCTTTCCATCGTTTGACTCCTTCTATGCTTTGGCGGTTGGCTGCATAGAGTTGGTTTTGAGGCCTGCAAAAGCTTGGTCCGGTTTCTTCGGTCTGACAACAAGTGTGTTTTTCACAACGTACCTCACCTCGTTGGAGGCGTTGTTTCGGCCTCCGTCCATTTATCTTGCCAGGCGAAAGCTTGGTCTGCCCCTTCGTGTGTAGACAGATGATGGTGGCATTGGCGTCATTTCCCTCCTTGGAGGTGTCATTTTGCATGTCCTTCTAGCTTGTCTTCTGTTGGCACCTAGGTGTGAGTCTGTCGATGATGTATTTGTGCTCTTGATGTACTCTTTCGTGCAGGTTTAGACATCAACGGTGGTGCTGTGTTTTCTTCAGTTGGTGTTCCTCTGACCATGCATGTTGGTCGTTGTTGTTGTTGCTTACCTTTTTTCTAGTTGTGCTTGGTTGTTTCTCCATGCGTTAAGGGTTCTCCTAATGTTGCTTAACTGTAACTCTCTTCTTCTTAATAAAAACATACTATGCACATCTTTAAAAAACATACGAAGGAGTAGGCGAAGCGGTTCAGCGTTGCCCAATCCACCGACGGCATGAAGATGTCTCGGGTCCCCGGCCCGGAGTTGCTCCCTGCCGAGGCGGTGGACGAGGTGACGGAGGCGGCAGAGGGAGAGCCGGGCGCACCCGAGTTGGTGGGGGACCCTACCCCGGAGGGAATGTGCGAGAGGTAGCTCGCCGGCGCCGCCCCGGTCGGCGACCCCACATGCGACGGGGGCGCGAAAGGCACGGGGAACCCTCGGGGCCACCGAGCGGCCACTGAGTGCCGGAGGAGGGAGAGCCCGCTGGGACCACTCCATGAGGGTAGGGCATAGGCGGGCGTGGCGGCAACCAGGGCGGCCGGCGCCATGGAGCGGGAGGCCCGGCATGCTTGTTGTGCGACGGAGGCGACGGGGACAGTCGGACAAGCGATGCCCGGAGCGCCCACACCCGCGGCAACAGACAGGATCTCTGCAGTCGGCGACACAATGGTCCAAGCCGAGGCAACGGAAGAAGGGAGGCGGCGATTTGGGGGAAGAAGGAGACATGAAGAGGGGTTTTGAAGGCCCCAGGGAGCGCGGGCGACCGGGCCGAGGGGAGGTTATGGGCAACGGCAGCGAACGAAGGCCTGCCGGAGCATCCCCCGCTCGGCCCCATCTCTGCCACTAGCGTTGGCAGGGAATCTGCAGGGGGGCGCCAGAGGAGGAAGATGGCAGCGCCACGGGGCACTCCACATCACCCACCATGAACGTGAGGTGTCTAGATGCGTCCGCAGGGGGGCGATGCAGGACCCGAGGGGGGCAAGGCAGACGTGATGATGGCACTCGAGCCCCCCGGTTCAGAAGCATGCGGCGCAGGGGTGGCAGAAAGGGGGGAGATTTTCCGAGGTGACTCTTCCACCGGGCCAACCGGCGGCCCCCACAAGCGGGGAGTCAACGGGCGGGAGGAAGAACGCCCATGAGGCGGGACAGTACGATCAACAAAGGCGTGCCGCCGAACGAGGTCCGGCCATGGCGGAGAAGCACCACCGCCACATCGCGGCAGGCAACGGAGGTGGAGAAGATGCCGGGGAGCTCGCACTTGACCTTAAACCGGTCGTCCGGCAAAGAGAAGCGGAAGGTGAGCGCCGCTGCCACCCAGTTGGAGTTGGCCCTGGACCCGGCACCTGCAGCGTGGACGACCCAGAGACGGGCCGGCGGGTGGGAGCCGGGCACCACGGGGCGAACCACCGGGAAGTGGTTCTCAACCAGCATCCGGGTGGAGAAGGCAGCACCGGGGCGAGGCAGGACCGCCGGGAGGAGCACCCTTGAGGAAACGGGCTGGAGGAGTGGAACTGGAGGCTGGGGGGTGGTGGGGTGGCCGCCGTGGCTGGGGCAGCCGGGGCGGCGGACTGCTAGGGCGCCGCCGCAGCGTGCTCACAGGGGCGTCCGCGACGGCCTCATCCATCCTCCGCATCCACAAATCACCTTGTGAGAACTGCTGCTGCCGCCCAATTATTATTAAACTGCTACTTGTACTGTAGACACAGCATGTAGTTTTCAGAGCTCAATGTGCTTTAGTACCTTGCACATGTCGATCATCTCTAGTTATGGGCTTAGACTGTCTCAGCAACTTGCCGTCGCTCATCTGCAAAAAAAGCAGTATGCAGGAGCTCCCCTCGCGCAAAGGAAGACAGCCTCCAGCGGTGGAGCGCACCCCCTCGCGCATCACCTGCGGTAGTTGGCTCCCGCGTGCAGTCGGAGGCCGGGGAAGCAGGAGGGCGCCGTCGTGCTCGAGCTCGAAGAGGAGCTCCCGCCCCTGCTTGTCGCTCCCTCCGCCGGCGTCCGGCGGCAAGCCCACGCTGCGGGACACGGGCGACGGAGCTCGCCCCCGCCACCGTGGGCGCGCACGGGGAGCTTCCCCTTGGCGCGCGCGCCGAGGCCGAGGAGGAGCCGAGGAAGGAGCGAGGGCGGCGCCGCGCGCCGGAGCTCCGAGCGCACCGTCCAAGCTCGTCGCCGTCGCCAAGGGAAGAAGGGGGGAGTCGCCGGATCCGGGCCCGGGGAGGGAGTAGGGGGCGGCGCGCGCGCGCGAAACTCCGAGTGCGCCGTCCGAGCTCGTCGCCGTCCGAGCTCGCCGCCGGCGCCATGGGAAGAAGGGGCGTCGCCGGATCCGGGCCCGGGGAGGGGAGTCCAGGCCGCAGGCAGAAAGGGCGGGTCCGCTCCGCCGTCGTCTCCTGCATGCCTCTGCTCTGTCTCCCGCCTCGCAGGTCACCGGATCGAGAAGCTCCAGCGCCGGATCGAGGAGCTCCGCCTTCAAATCGAGGAGCTCCGCCTTCTCAAGGGCGCCGACGAGGATGGGGAGCAGCGGCGGCCGTGGAGGATGGGGAGCAGCGTCGGCTGTGGAGGCCTGTCCGCTGCGCCGCCCCCTCTCGCTCGCACCCGCGCCGGCCTTGCTCTTCCTCCCACGCGGATGCGGTGGCGGCACGGGCGGGCGGGGGGCGGGTCGTGGCCATGGTGCCGCCGCGAGGAGGGGGGAGAGGGCGGGTCGCGGCCATGGCAGAGTGCGACAGGGGAGAGAGAGTGCGAGAGGGAGGGAGGTAGTTGGTTTGCAGCGCCCCCGGGGATGCGCGACGGGGGAGGCCGACTGCATTTTGCAGTTGGTGCTGCAGCACCTGCTGGAGCGTGAACAATAGCTGTCCATTCTTCATTTTGAAGATGCAGCAGCTCTTGCACAATCGGCTGGAGACAGTCTTATGACCCTTAATTGTAAGTGGATCTGTGCTTCAGTGGGCATGCGAGTTCTAATTGGGTTTTTACCAGAGCAAGGCCTGTGGCACAAAGCAAGGGTAAGAACTAAATATACAAAGAGATAATATCGCGACTTGTCCTCAAACAGAAAAGAAGGTGAAGAAACATCCAGTTATTTAGATGAACAAGAACCTCAGCAATGGCAACAAGCTGCCAAGCTGGAAGCAGGGGAGAAACGAGAAAGTGAGGTTTTGCCTTGCAGTCAGCAAGCAACCATTCTGCATCTTGTTGTAACTAGCTGTTGCATGTTTCTTTTCTGCTAAATTCAGTGCAACGAGGTTAAATTCAGTGCTAGCATAACGACTGTTTGTATGTCCGAATTGAAAAAATTGTAATGCCTACAAATCACTAAATCCTAAAGTAGCATCAACATAAATATTTAAAAACAGTGGGCGGGATTACACCAAAAAATATATCAAAAATAGTATGATACCAAAAGTCCTAGAGATACAGTACCATTTATTTAATTGTCAATATTGATTAACTAAAACTAACTGTACAACAAAAATAAAACAATTTTTCCAAGCATTAGATATGTGCTGGGGGTGTCTTCGAAAAGCAGCACAAGTTTATTTTATTTGCCAATTCTCAGATTAAATCATGTTATTTTGATCTGTCTCAATCCTATCATGACCACATAACCATTCATTTGGGACACGCCTTTCAAGTCACTTTCCTGCAAAATAAAGACTCTGTCTCTATGTTGACTTCAGAGTTCTACCAGCCGGTTCCGTAGAAGAGACTGACCACTCGGCTCAAACGTCATATGTACATGTATTTCCTTCCCAAAGACTCCTAGCTCTCTTCTCCAGCTATAGAAATTAACCAACAATGGCAGATGCCATCATCTCAGCCATCATCAGTGATGTTGTCAGTAGAGCGATTTCCCTTCTCGTTGGGCAGTTTGGCAACCAAGAGAGCATGGAAGACAAACTGCAAAGGATAAGCCATCTGCTCATCAAAATCCATAGTGTGATAGAGGAAGCAAAAGGGCGGCAGATCTCCAACCAAGGCACCCTCCAGTGGCTCTCGGAGCTCATCAACTGTGAGTATCATGGCTCTTACTTGCTCGATTCCATCAGTTGTGGCAACCAGGAAGCTGAGCGATGTGAACATAAGGTAGGTCCCCAAGTTTCCACCATGTCCTTGTTTAACCCTGCAAAGCGTGTGAGGGTTGCTGGGTGCAACATGAGGAGCGCATACTCCTCACACCATAATCTCAGTGTTGATGAGATCGACAGGGTGCTTGAGAGATTGCAACGCATGTCTTGTGATCTCATGGAGTTCATCATGCTCTTGCAAAATTGCCAGCCGATCCGCATGCCTCTGGGCACTAACATCTTCCGCGATGGGCAGATGTTCGGTCGACATGTCGAGAAAGAGAGGATCATCAATTTTCTGTTGCACAAGGATGATCAGTCAACTGGGGAATTGGGTGTGCTGCCAATTGTTGGTGGCAATGGAGTTGGGAAGACAACTCTGGTGCAACACACCTGTGATGATGCCAGAGTTCGCAACCACTTCCCGGTGATCTTGTTGTACAGTTTCTCTTGTACTTATGATGCTAAAAGGAGTGAAGGAACGCCGAATGATCCACTAGAGTATATGAAGAACAATAGTTTTTGGGGCAAGAGGTGCCTGATGGTATTTGAGGATGTCGATGTGCGCAGGAAGCAGATACTAGAAGAGTTCCTACAAAGCCTGAGATGCAGCAAGGGAGGGAGCAAGGTAATCATCACGACAAACAGTCAGCATGTTGCAAACATTGGAACAGTGGAGCCAATCATACTAACAGCATTGCCCTGCCCTGAGTACTGGTTTTTCTTCAAGGCGTATGCATTCGCAGGCAGAGACATTGAGGATAACCCAAGGTTGATAGCTGCAGGGAAAGAAATAGCGAGGAAGTTGAATGGGTCATTCTTTGGTGCAAAGATGGTTGGAGGGGTGCTTAGGGATCACATGGATCCAAAGTTCTGGTGGAAGGTCCTGAAGAGCAACATCGGTGGGATGCATCCACTCGGTGATGGCGTCCATTACATATCAGACTTAGCTGACAGCTTGCTACCAGGTCATGTGGACATGTGCAAGGTGACCATTTCAAAGGACCCATTTCCTCCTGAGACGACAGAGTTGGTCAGGTTCAAGGATCTGTGCAGTGCTGTTCCTCATGGAAGCATGATGGCCTGTTGGGCAGATGATGTCCGGTTTTCTAAAGTGTTGTTGTGCAAGTCAGTGTTGCCGTTCTTCAATCAGTACTACATTGCTCGTTGCTCTTGCACTTGCACTTGCACCGTAGGGTCTGAAAACTCTTGCTCTGTATGACCTCTAATTTGAGATATGTGAAATTACATGTTTTTAATTTTTAATCATTCAGTGTTGAATTTTGTATTATCTAGAAGAAAACCAAACAATAGCTTGAATGACTGGTGGAGTGGATAGCACCAGCAATCACATATTTGTTTGGGGTAATTTGAAAACAACTAAGTAGTTTGAAATATGAACATTGTGGGTATATTTTGTTCAAGTGCTGTAAAACAAAATATGAACAGCCTCTGTTGTGGAAAATTATCGTTGTTATTCAGATATACAAGCATATCCCCTCTGTATTATTGTGCAAATTATCACCATTGTTGTTTTCAGGGAAGAAACCATACAATGTATAAGGTTGCTGCAAAGCATGTAAATATGTGTATATCTGAACAGGTTGTAGTGTCAGCGACGGAGGCAACCACGCCCACAGGGGGGTGTGGAGCCCCCCCTACGGAGCATGGGGGCTCCATCCCCCCTACGGAGCATGTGGGGGGGGGGGCTGCCTCCACCCCTGACTACTGGCAGAGACCGAATGGACAGAAACACACATCACACATAACAAATAACACACTGAACACATAAATTCCATTAACTCATCACACATCACAAAGGACACACATAAGTACATTAGATAGAGTGGTCAGTAGTAGCCACCGATGCACAAAACGAACTAGCGAAGCAACCGATGCACAAAGCGAACTAGCGAAGCAATCAACCTATACCTACTCGCTCAGGTCACTCCGCGACAAGGACGGATCTAGGATTAATTTTAAAGGGTTTTTCTTTCTTTCTTCCTCTAGGCTCTCCTTCCTTCACTCTTCTTCCTCAAATCCGTAGGGGAGGCTTAGGAGGGACTCCATTAGATTTCTGGCGGTAGGCGGGCTCGAGCCCCCCCCCACCCGCCTCACCATTGGATCCGTCCCTACTCCACGGTGGTCACGACTCTGGGCACGTCGCCGTACACCGCGGCCAGCAGCAGGAGAAGCACGTAGTGTCGGTGCGGAATATGGTCCCGACACTAACCAGTAGATAGCGCCGTGATCTATCCCTCAATGGTCGATGCTAAGTAACAAGTGACACAGAGATTTTATCCTGGTTCCGGCCGAGGGGGCCGTACGTCCAGCAGAGGCGTGCTCGGGGCACTATATTACTTGGCACCGGGGGTGCTTGTAGTGGGGCTAATACAAGCAAGGCGGGAGAGGAAGCGGGGCCTCCAAGTCCCTGGAGGAGTGGCTGAAGATATTGTGGGAGAATGAGTACGTGGTGCGCGGTGTTATGTGTGGAACTGAGTCTCCGTTCGTCTGTCTCTCTCCCCGCGGCTGGGGGTTCGCCCCCCCTTTTATAGATCAAGGGGGCGGCAGGTTACATGCGCGCCGCGCTACCTAGCTACGTGGGGGTGCGCGTCGTGCTACGCTGTAGAGTGGGCGTCTGTCCGGTCGATCTTCGCAGTGATCTGGCCATGATGGCCTACCTCGTACCCGAACAGTGGCGGTTCGAGGGTAGGAGGGCGGCAGATGGTGGTGGCGTCCTCTGATAGGCTTCGAGGGAGGTGCGACGACGGGCGGGTACGGAGCACGGGGAGCGAGGTAAAACGGCGTCCCTTCCCAACGCGCTTCACAGTGTTGGAGTGGTTGCTACAGCGCCTGGCGTGCGCCTGCACGCGTGGGGACGGCGGCCATGCTGTTACAGTGGCCGGGATGGCGATCCACCGGACTAGCACCTCCACCTAACCCTGTAGGGTCACAGGAAAGTAAATCGAGGGTGCGCCCGGCCCCCCTTCGAGGGTCTGGCGCGTTAGCCGTACTGGAGTGGGTGCGCGGTGTCACGGGGCTGACACCGGCCGTACTGCACAGTCCCTCCCCACAGTGGTGGGGATGGGCTCCTCCCTGGGGAGTTGGTGCGGCGGCACCGGGGCGCGAGCCCCGGGCGCATGATGGTGCCGCCCTGCCTGTGTCAGGGCGTTAAATGCCCGTGTACGGGGGCCGGCGCACGCGTGAGGGGCGCCCTCGAGCGTGGCGGGCCCTCGACCGAGGACGGGACGTACCCTTGAGCGAGGCGAGACCCGCTCGAGGGGGAGTGAGCCCTCGAGCGGGGCGGAGCCGCTCGAGGGAAGAGTTGCCCCTCGAACGGGGCGGAGCCCGCCCGAGGAGGAGTGCGCCCTCGAGCGAGGCGGAGCCTGCTCGAGGGGACTTCTAAGAGGGCCGTCTTGGTGGGCCGTCGGGGCCCCCGTGGCGTGGGCCGTGTCCTGCATGGTTAGGCACCTGCATGGTTAGACTTAGCGTGTTTTGGTGTGGTTGCGGGTTTTAGGTGAGGATTTCCCCGTTGTTTGAGGGGACCCCTAGGGCTGTCCCCGACAGTAGCCCCCGAGCATCTGTGGGTTTGCCATTAAGGCTCCCGCAGATGCTGGAACCTACTGATAGGACGTTCTTCCCTCCTTGTTTGCGAACGCTTTCCGTGGGGCCGCGTCGGCGGGCCCGCGGGTCTAAGCCCCCCGAAGCCTGCGGGGAGCGTGGATGCTCCTACAGGGGTTAACCGTAAGACTTGGTCAGAGGGCGTGGCACATATTCCAACCGGCATCGGCGGTGTTTCAGCCGGCTTCGGGGGTGCACGCGCTGCTGGCACTGTCTTTGGCGGGTGCAATTTCAAGGAGGTGTAGCCGTGCGTCAAGCCCCCGAGCCTTGGCCCGTTCGAGGCGATCGGGTCGAGCTTTACGACTTGTTTTCTTACGCGCCCTCGCCGTCCCTCCGCGGGACGGAGGGTGAGGTTTCCGCAACCCCCATCGAGCGGGTCGCGGATTGCGGATTCCTCGTCGAGTCGCTAGCGGGTGGTTCAAGTGGACGCCCATGCCCCGTTCGATAAGGGTAGGCTGCGCGGTCCGGAGACACGTCCATGGAAGCGCTTGCGTGGGTTTGCTAGGTGGGGCTCGGTCCCGTTCGATGGGGACCGAGGGGCGCGGAAGCTCTCCCTCGGTGGGATCCCCCGCTAGCCGCCCTCGCGGCTCTCGAACACGACATGTGGGGCACCCTCGAGCCGACGGGCTCGAGGAACGGCTCGAGTGCGCGTGCCCTCGTCGTCCCTAACTCGCGATGCGATCGTGGGCGCCTGTTCGAACCCGTCGAGGGTCGGGCTTCGAACCTCGATCGGTAGGGCCGTGCAGGGCCGTGCCTGGACGGCCCCGTCTTTTTGCGTTTGCGGCCGTCGAGGGGTCTGGGCGAGCCAGCTCTCGAGGCGCTGGTTGGCAGCACAGCGCGGCATGGGTGCTTGCGGTGCCCGCTTTACTTCAAGTAGGCGCTGGGCGACCCTCTCACGCGCGTGCCTTCTTCAGAGGGTTGATATTGTCCTGAGCCGAGGGCCCGTGCCGCTCGAGGGTTTTACGTGGCATGGGTCCCCGTGGAACCCGCTCTACATCGAGCAGGTCCCGGGCGGCCTTCTCACGTCGATATCCCATCGAGGGTTGACATCGTTCTGAGCCGGGGGCCCGTGCCGCTCGAGGGTTTTACGTGGCATGGGTCCCCGTGGAACCCGCTCTACATCGAGCAGGTCCCGGGCGGCCTTCTCACGTCGATATCCCTTCGAGGGTTGACATCGTCCTGAGCCGGGGGCTCGCGCCGCTCGAGGGTTTTACGTGGCATGGGTCCCCGTGGAACCCGCTCTACATAGAGCAGGTCCCGGGCGGCCTTCTCACGTCGATATCCCATCGAGGGTTGACATCGTCCTGAGCCGGGGGCTCACGCCGCTCGAGGGTTTTACGTGGCATGGGTCCCCGTGGAACCCGCTCTACATCGAGCAGGTCCCGGGCGGCCTTCTCACGTCGATATCCCATCGAGGGTTGTTTTTGTTTCGAGCCAGGGGTTCGCCCCGCTCGAGGGTTCTCCTTGCTTGGCAAGGGACCCGGTCATTTAAGCGCCTCGCGGTCGTGGCCGCGGTTTCGTAGCGCGGGCGCGCCTTTTTAGGCGCTGCGGCCGCACGCGCGCGCGCGTAGTGGGCGGCGTGGCGGGCGGACGTGACCGCCCCGCCTCGGCCCCCGCGGGTCTTCGCCGTAATGATGGCCCGCCTGCAAGGATGTGGCCGGCTGCGGTCGTGGTGGGGCCCGCCCGTCGACGCGAAGGAAAGATTCCCTGCAGTTAATGCTAGCGGGGCGTCCGCTCCAGAGAGCTCGCCCGTCGGCCTATAAATCTGCGGGGAGGAGGAGACGGCGGTTTTTTACCTTAGCATCTCACCATTTTTAGTCCCGTGCCCCTTCATCTTCCTCTCGCTTTTGCCACCGTGCGGTGTCGCCACTAGAGCTTTCCTTCCGTTCCTTGTCCTCCGCTCTTGCTTTCCTTTGCCTTCTTCATGGCGCCGCCTCAGCCTCCCCTCACGATCTTGGAGCCGTACGCTTGGGAGAGGTCGACGGTGACCCGGCTTGCCCTTGGCGAGCTGGTCGCCGCCGGCCAGCTGGCGGCTAATGAAGATGGACGTCCGGCGGAGTGGATAGTGCCGCCGGCGGCGGCCCGCGAGCCCAACCCGCCGGAGGGCTACGTGGTGAGCTTCATCCGCTACCACGAGCGGGGCTTCAACGCGCCGGCGAGCACCTTCATGCGGGCGATGTGCCACTACTACGGGGGTGGAGCTGCACAACTTCGCCCCCAACGCGATCTCGCAGGCGGCCACGTTCGTGGGCGTCTGCGAAGGGTACCTGGGGATCCCAGTCAACTGGGAGCTCTGGGTTCACCTTTTCCGTGGGGAGCTCTACACGCAGCCCACGACGGAGCCAAGGACCCGCCGCGCGGTGCGCGCGGGCGGGATGTCACTTGCCCTGCGGGGGCGATTCAAGGACCTCTACATCCCCTGCACCATGACGTCGAACAACGCCGGCTGGGAGCGGGGATGGTTCTACTTGCGCAACGCCGAGCCCGGCCTTCCCCCCTACACCGGGCGGGTGTTCAAGGAGAGGCCCGACTCCTGGGGCTACGGAGTGTCCACGGCCCAGCATCGGAGGCGGCAGGAGTCAGTCCTGGCCGCCCTGCAGCGACTGGCGGCGCACGGGCTGAACGCGATGGGCGTCCTCGCCTTCCTCCATCACCGGCGGATCGTGCCCTTGATGGAGAGGCCGCTCTGCATCTTCGAGATGACAGAGGCGGCCAACCCCGTCGACCTGGCGAGGTCGCGGATGCTCCCGACGCCCCTCGAGCGGCCATATGCGCTCACCCGGGCGCGGAGCGCCGTCGACACCCGGACGCCGATGCCTGCGGGCCGGACCCCATGGGACCTTGAGATGCTCCCCACGGGCCCGCTGGTGAGTTCGGTTCTCGATTCTGTTCTGGTTCTTGGTCTTGCTTTCGTTTCCGACGACGCGTCTGCGATGCTCCCGTATGCGGATGGTGAACTTCACCATCGCCAAGTCCGTTCCGCCCACCCCCCGACTCCCGTGCGCTCGGCGGGCGGCGCGGCGGCGGGAGCGAGGAGCGGGCGGCGCGCGCGGAGGGAGCACGCGAGGTGACGTCAAGCGCGCGCGACCGGCGGGCCGCGGAGTACCGGCGGCGCGAAGAGCCGGGGCTCTCCTCCCCGGGGACCGAGGGAGTTCTCGTCCTCGGAGGAGGACGAAGAGGAAGAGGGCCGAGGGGGAGGGCCCCTCCGATAGGTGGCGACTGCGCCCCCGTCGCCGGAGCCGCCGCCGGCGACAAGGGCGGCTTCGCCGGGGCGGGCGCAACGGCGCCCGCCGCCGTGCAATCGACATCGAGGACGGCGAGCGCCGCGGAGGTGCCGGCGCGTGCCGCGGAGGTGCGCGCGGCGAGCGCGCCCGTGCGCGCATCGGGCGTGCGCGCGCGGGCGAGCGCGCCCGTGCGGGGGGCGGCGTCGTCGGGAGGCGCGACGGCGGATGTGCCCGCACGCGGGGCGAGCGTGCCGGCGCGCGCGGCGGCGACTTCGGGAGGCGCGGCGCCGGACGTGACCGCGCGCGGGGGGCGGGTGCGCCCGCGCGCGCGCGGCGCCGTCGGGGAGGCGCTACGCCAGGCGCGGCACCGCGCCGGCCTCGTCGCCGAGGCCTCGAGGAAAAGGAAACGGGCCTTTTCCTCTTCGAGGTAAGGAGCCTTGTCTTTTTTCGTTTGGTTTGATTTGTCGATGATCGGGTACCCTAACCTTCTCGTCCGTGACTGCGCGGTGGTGCCCACCGTTCCTCCTCTTGAACCGGCCCAAGGTGCGGGGACGAACACATCGATCCCCACCGGCGGCGCTCGTCCAAGGGCGTCGCGCCCGGGGACAAGCACGGCGGCGGGCGCGAGTTCGCAAAGCCCGGCCGGGGCCTCGAGGCCCCGGCCCGGGCGGATCCGCCCGCCGCGGCGCGCCCGGAGGTCGCGGGGGGGCGGCGGCGCCGGCCGTCGCGGAGACGCGGGCGCGCGGCGGCGGCCGTGGTGGAGGTGGAGCGGGCGCAACTGCGGCGGCACCCGTGGATGCGGCGGCACGGCCGGAGGTGGTGGCTACGGCGCCACGACGGGCGCCCGCGGCCACGGAGGTGCGGGTGGAGGTGCCGGCGGAGGCGGCGCAAGCGGCCGCGCCCGCCGGCAACTGCGGGCGGAGGTGGTGGAGGTCTCGGACGACTCCCCGCCGCACGGGTGGGATCGGTGGGCCGGCGGCCCACGATTCCCCCCGAGCCCCGGGGAGGGGGCCCTCGTGAGGCGGCACGAGGGTCACATGGTGGTGGGGGGCCGAGGACACGGTGCCGAGGCCTCGTCCTCCCGCGCCGGCCGCCCCCGCCGGGTGGAGGGGGCCGTCGAGGGATCCCCCCTGCGTTCGCCGACGCCGGGGGGGAGCAGAGCTGCGGGGCGAGCTCCGGAGCCACGGCGCCACGCTCAACCGCGCGCCGAACTAGGCGCGCGGGTCCATGGCGGCCGGCATGGCTCGTCTTCCGGTACGTCGTGGTTGCTCGCTCTCTTCCTCTGTTCGTTTGTGTACGCCGCATTCGGGTCTTGGCACTTATGGGTTTTGATTCGTGGTTGCCCGGGAGCTCGAGCGTCGCGCCCACGACAAGTACGACGCCTTCGACCGGTGAACGCCGAGGTTCACCGGCTCCGGGAGCGGTGCGGCGCTTTCGACGCGCTTGTCGACGCTCTCGGGACGCCGGATGACCGGGGCGGCGTGCGGGCCATGGCGTGGTGTGACGAGCTCTCGGAGAACTCGGGCGAGGACGCGGCGCGCCGCTCGAGCCTCGAGCGGGTCCGCGCAGCCCTCGTCGATCGTGACGAGGCGCCGCGGGCGCGCTCGGACTTGGAGAAGACGCGGACGCCGGCCGCCAAGCGGGAGGCGGAGGTGGCCAACGTCCGCCGCGAGGCCCAGAGCTCCGCACGTCGCTCGAGGGGGCGCAAGCGCGGCAGCCGCCGGCCGAGGAGCGGGCACGTGGGGCCGGAGCAGCGGGCCAAGGCTGCCGACGACTTGAAGGCCGCCCACGACGCCAAGGCCGCGGCGCTCGCTATCGCCGAGGATCGGCTTCGAGCGAGGAGCGTGCCGCCCGCCAAGGAGCCGAGGGGGTGGCTCCGGCGAGGAGCGGGCCGCCCTCGGCGACGCCCCGAACGGCGCCGGAACGGGAGCGCGTCGCTCGCGAGGCGGCGGAGAAGTCGCTGGAGGAGCGGAACGCCGCGTTCTCCAAGGTCGAGGACGAGGCGCTCATGCTGCGCATCGCAACGCCAACCGGGAGGCGGCGCCCTCCGGGAGCAAGGCGAAACCGTCTGGCGCCTCGAGCTGACGGTCGAGGCCGTGCGCCGCGACTTCGAGGCGAGAGAGGAAGCAAGTCGAGGGTGAGTTGCCGCCTGACTTCTTGTTTGATTGGTTCTTTGCTTAGAGGGTTCGCTTCCCCCTTTCTGATTTCCTTCTTGTCTTGTCGATTCCAGGCTTGCGCACCGCTGCGGGGCACGCGGTGAGCGGGCCGAGGCGCCGCTGCAGGCTTCGTACAACTCCTCCGAGTGGGACCTGCAGGAGCTGCGTGAGGCGGCCCTCGAGACCCGCCGTGCCGTGGAGGAGGGCGAGGCTCGGGCGGCGGCTCGGCCGGCCGGCCCGCCCGCACGCCCTTGGCGGCCACGTCACGGAGCGGATGCGTCGTGCGCTGCATCTGGGCGTCCAGAAGGCCCTCGGAGTGGTGCGATCCCACTACGAGGTCAACTTCGAGGCGCTGGCGGAAGGCTACATCGTTCCCGAGGGCGTCGAGGACGAGGTGGCCATGGAGCGTGTGGACGCGCTTGCCGCCGATGCCGCCGGATCGCTCGCCGAGGCCTTCGAGGAGTTCCTCTTCCCCGACTTCGCAGACGCTGCCGCTCCTCCGCCCGAAACAGGTTGGGCGCGGTGCCGTTTTTGTTCTTGGATTAGTATTCGGCCATAAGGCCTTTGTAAATAAGTATATTATCTTCCATCGTAAACATTTGATGATACGAAAAGGAGCTCTTTGCTTATTGCGCCTTTTTGTTTCTCCTTCTTCCTGAGTAGATTTTACTTAGGGAAGTTCGATTTTCGCTGGGGGTCCGCTGGGTTGGAGGCGAGAGAGAAGGGCCATATCCACGCGGCGTAGGCTATCTCTGGCTCGCACGCTCCTCCCGCTGGGCCGCCCGCGCCCTGTTCAAATCGTTGCTCGTAGTTGAAGTAGAAAACAAGCTTAGCGCGTGTGAGTTGTTTTTATTTTTGCGCAAAAAATGGGACCATTTTTGGGGGGGTGCCCCCCGCAGTAGCCCCCGAGGGTAACTTGGGTTTCAGGGAGAAAGCCGAGTTGCCCTTTTATTAGCCTTGGAGCGTTTACATAGTTGTCACCAACTGGGGCGTTGGCCATGTGATTTTACAACAGAAAGTACTTGGAAAATTCTAGCTAAGGGTAGAAGCGACGTAGCTGTTGGATGTTCCAAGCGTTGGTGAGCTCTTCACCGTCCTCGTTGGCCAGCTTGTATGTGCCCGGCTTGAGTACCTTCACCACGACGTAGGGTCCCTCCCATGGGGGCGATAGCTTGTGGCGCCCTCGGTTGTCTCGGCGCGCCCTTAGGACCAAATCCCCTTCGGCGAAATCCCGCCGACGTATCTTGCGTGCTTGGTAGCGTCTTAGGGACTGTTGATACCTCGCGGAATGCATCAAGGCTACGAGGCGTGCCTCGTCCGCCGGTCCCGGCGAGTCCTCGCGGGCTCGCTGGTTAGCATCCTCGTCGTAGCCTCGAACCCTGGGCGATCCGTATTCCAAATCCGTGGGGAGGACGGCCTCGCGCCATGGACTAGGAAAAACGGGGTGAACCGGTGGCTCTTCTCGGGGTGGTCCTTAGGCTCCACACAACCGCCGGTAGTTCTTGGAGCCATTTTTGCCCGCATTTGTTGAGTCGGTCGAAAATTCGGGCTTGAGGCCCTGCAGGATCATGCCGTTGGCACGCTCCACTTGGCCGTTGGTCTGTGGGTGTGCCACAGCCGCCCAATCCACGCGGATGTGGAACTTGTCACAGAACTCCAAAAACTTCCGGCCCGTGAACTGGGACCCATTGTCTGTGATGATGGAGTTTGGCACTCCAAAGCGGTAGACGATGTCGGTGAAGAATGTCACCGCCTGCTCAGTCCTTAGATTCGTGATGGGGCGCACCTCCACCCACTTGGAGAACTTGTCGATCGCGACTAGCAAGTGGGTGAAGCCCCCGGGCGCCTTTCGCAGGGGCCCGACGATGTCCAGCCCCCACACAGCGAATGGCCATGTTACGGGGATTGTTTGCAGAGCCTGGGCGGGCAAGTTGGACTTGCGGGCGTAGAACTGGCACCCCTCGCAGGTGCGCACGATCTCGCTGGCGTCGGTGACCGCGGTAGGCCAATAGAAGCCCTGGCGGAACGCGTTGCCGACGAGGGTGCGGGGTGCGGTGTGATGGCCACAGATCCCCGCGTGGATATCCCGTAGGAGCTCGCGCCCCTCGGGAATGGGCACACACCGTTGTAGGATGCCAGAGGCGGCGCGCTTGTACAGCTCGCCGTCGACTAGGGTGAAAGATTTAGCCATCCTGGCGATGCGCCTGGCCGCGGCCCGGTCCGCAAGGAGTTCCCCTCGAGCGATCCAGGCGATGTATTTTTCACGCCAGTCCTCTTGGGCAGGGGCCGGCTCGATGTCCATCGCGTCGGCCTCGTGGGAGCCGTACCCCTCGAGGAGGGAGAGCACGTACGCCTCGTTCGAGGGGTCCTCATCCATGGTTTCCGCACCCGCTGGATTCGAGGGAGCCCCCGAGGGTCCGTCGTGGCTCGAGGGGTGGGGCTCGAAAACGACCGAGGGTTGCGCGATGTCGCGCGCGAAAACGTTCGGGGGAACGGTGATCCGCCGGACGCAATCTTGGCCAGTTCGTCCGCCTCCTCATTGTACGGCGGGGTACATGGTTAAGCTCGATGCCGTAGAACTTGTCTTCGAGGGCCCGCACGGCTTTGCAGTAGGCCTCCATCTTGTCGTCGTGGCAGCTCGCGTTCTTCATGACCTGATCGATCACGAGCTGCGAGTCCCCCCGCACATCGAGGCGCTTGACGCCCAACTCAATGGCGATCTTGAGGCCGCAGAGAAGGGCCTCGTATTCTGCCATGTTGTTGGACGCGGGGAAGTGGAGGCGCACTGCGTAGCGCATGTGTTCCCCGAGGGGCGACACGAAGAGCAGGCCCGCACCTGCTCCCGTTTTCATCACTGAGCCGTCGAAGAACAGAGTCCAGCACTCTGCTTGGATTTGTGGGGGCGGCAGCTGCGTGTCCGTCCACTCAGCGACGAAATCCGCCAGGATTTGCGATTTGATGGCCTTGCGCGGGGTGTAGGCGAGCGCCTCGCCCATCAGCTCCACGGACCACTTGGCAATCCTGCCTGCGGCGTCAGGGTTGCGGATGATTTCTCCTAGCGGAAAGGAGGAAACCACCGTGACCGGGTGGGCCTCGAAGTAGTGGCGGAGCTTGCGCGCGCAAGGACGACCGCGTACGGCAACTTCTCGGACCTCAGGGTAGCGCGTCTTCGTGTCCGACAGGACCTCGCTGATGTAATAGACCGGCCTCTCGCACGGGCAAAGCGTGCCCTTCCTCCGTGCGCTCCACGACGATCGCGGCGGCCGACCACCCGGGTGGTTGCGGCCACGTAGAGCTGCAGGGGGCTCGCCGTCTTGTGGCGGCGTGAGGATCGGGGCATGCGTTAGAGACGCCTTCGGCTTGTCGAGCGCGTCCACGGGCCTCGGCGGTCCAAGAGAAGCGCTCGTGCTTCTTAAGCGAGGGCGGTAGAGGGCGAGGCCCTTCTCACCGAGCCGCGAGATGAAGCGGCTTAAGGCGGCGAGGCACCCCGGCACCTCTCGCACCCCTTTGAGGTCCCGGATCGGACCCATTCGCTCGAGGGCCACGACCTTTTCAGGGTTGGCCTCGATTCCCCGCTGGGAGACAATGTATCCTAGGAGCATGCCTCGCGGCACTCCAAAGACGCATTTTCGGGGTTTAACTTGACCCCGTTGGCCCGTAGGCGGTCGAACGCGACGCCAAGGTCGCCAACCGGGTCGTCCGCCTTCCTAGTCTTTACGACGATGTCGTCCATGTAGGCTTCGACCGTCGGGTCCAATGTGGTCCCCAAAAACGTGTTGCATGCAACGGCGATATGTTGCACCCGCGTTTACGAGGCCAAATGGCATCGTGACGTAACGAACGTCCCGAACGGCGTGATGAACGAAGTCGCGAGCTGGTCGGACTCCTTCATTTTTATTTGGTGGTACCGGAGTAAGCATCAAGGAAGCAAAGCAATTCACACCCGAGTTTGTTGAGTCAATGATGCGATCAATGCGTGGCAAAGGAAAAGAAACTTTAGGACATGCTTTATTAAGACTAGTGTAGTCTACACACATCCGCCACTTCCCATTCTTTTTCTTTACAAGCACGGGGGTTTGCTAGCCACGTGGGGTGGAACACCTCCTTGATAAATCCGGCCTCGAGAAGCTTCCGCAGCTCCGCTCCGATCGCCCGTCGCCGCTCCTCGTCGAAGCGGTGCGGCCGTTCGTTGCACGGCGTGGGCATTTGGCGGGATGTCAAGGGAGTGCTCGGCGACTTCCCTCGGGATGCCTGGCATATCCGAGGGGTTCCACGCGAAGATGTCGGCGTTGGCGCGGAGGAAGTCGACGAGCACCACTTCCTATTTGGGGTCGAGGGTGGAGCTGACCCTCAACGCCTTGCCCTCGGGAGCTGACGGGTCGAGGGGGACCCCCTTGGTCTGCTCCGCAGCCTCGAAGGTGCCGGCATGCTTGGCGGCGGGGTCGAGGTCCTCGTTGACCATCTTCTCCAGCGTGTTCACCAGCGCTTCGTCCCGGCGCCGGTGCCTGCGTGCTCCACGCACTCGACGTCTCGGTCGAACGCGTGCTCGATGGATGACCCGACGGTGATGACGCCGTTTGGTCCCGCATCTTCATCTTCGGGTAGGTATAATTGGGGACCGCCATGAATTTGGCGTAACGGGGTCGCCCAAGTATAGCGTGGTAGGCCCCCTTGAACCCCACCACCTCGAAGGTGAGGGTCTCCTTGCGGAAGTTCTTTGGGGTGTCAAACCAAAGCGGGCGGATCGATCCGCCCAAGGGGCTGGACCTACTTGCCGGGCGCGATGCCATGGAACGGCTTCGTCCGGGCCGCAGGCCGGTCCAACCCGATCCCCATGAGGCGCAACGTATGCGCGTAGAGGATGTTGAGGCTGCTGCCTCCGTCCATGAGGACCTTCGAGAACCGGGCGTTCCCGATGATGGGATCAACCACCAGCGGGTACTGGCCCGGGTTGGGGACGCGGTTCGGGTGGTCCTCCCGGCTGAAGGTGATTGCATCCTCCGACCAATTGAGAAAGGACGGAGGAGCCCTTTCCACGGCGAGGACCTCGTGCCGCTCCTTCTTGCGCTGGCGCGTCGACATATCGACGGTTGGTCCCCCAAAAATGAGGAACACATTTTCGACAGCGGGGAAGCCACCCGCGTCGCCATCGCCCCCGTCTTTCTTGGCCTCTGCCTCCTTCGCGGCGGCACGGCCATAAAACTTCTTGAGCATATCGCACTGCTCAAGGGTGTGGTTCACCGGAGTCTTGTGGTAAGGACATGGCTTTTTCATCATGTCGTCGAACACCCCCGGACCTCGAGGGGCCGGTCGAGGGCCTCGTCGAGCCGGGTCAACAGCAAGGGCCTCGGCATTGCCGCCGTCGCGCCCCTGCTCGCGCGCCTCGCGGCGCGGCTTCTTCCCCTTCTTGCCCCGCTTGTCATTGCGGTGCGGCTCCTTGGACTTGCTGCCCTCCGCGGGCGCGTCCTCCGAGCGCTTGCCCTTCTTGCCGTCGAAGATTGCCCCCACGGCCTCCTCTCCGGAGGCGAAGCTGGTGGCGATGTCAAACAGCTCGTTGGAGTCCGCAGGCGGGCTGCGTCCCAGTTCTCGCACGAGGTCCCGGCACGTGGTGCCCTCGAGGAAGGCGTGCACGATCTCGGACTGCGCCACGCTAGGGAGCTCTGTGCAGCGCTTGGAGAAGCGTCGTATGAAGTCCCGTAGCGACTCGCGGGCTTTTGTGTGCGGGGAGCGAAGGTCCCGGGAGTTCCCCGGGCGCACGTACGTGCCCCGGGAAATTGCCCACGAACGTGTGGACCGGTCGTCCCGGTTGCGGATTTGGCTAGCGGACAAGTGCTCGAGCCATGTCGGGCCGCGTCGTCGAGGTGCGGGGGCGGTGCGGATGATGACCTCATCGGCGGTGGCCCCGCCCAGGCGGCAAGCCAAGCGGTAGTCGTTAAGCCACACGCGGGGGTCCGTCTCCCCGTTGTACTTGACGATGGTCGAGGGCCGGCGGAAGCGTTGGGGAAACGCCGCCGCGCGGATCTCCCGGCCCGAACACACGGGTGCCGGGGGGCTGCGGCGTCGGGGGAGCGGTCCTCACCGGCCCCGTCGTAGCGTCCACCCCTTCGAGGGGTGGTAGCCCCCGGCCGCCCGTGCGTCCGCCCCCGCTCGTGCGCCGGCGTTGATGACGTTGCGGGCGTCGCCATCCGGCGCCCGCGTGCGTCAAGGAGCCGTTCCTTGGCGGCGTGCGCCCTTGGTCGGCGGGTTGCCCCGCCGGTCCCCCCGCGTGCACGGAGGGTTCACCTCCTGGTGCGGCTTCGTCGCCCGCGCATCTCCCTGTTGGCGGATGCGTGAGGGCCGAGCTCTCGGCTGCCGGGACGGCCGCTTGCTCGATGAGGGTTTGCACCTCGCGGTGCGGTCTCGAGCCTCGGGGGTCGAGGGTGCGGGCATGGCGCGCGGCAACGTCGCGGCGGCGATGAGCTTTTGGCTCGCCCGCGGGGCGCGTCCGCGTTGTCGACGTTGGGGACGGTGTTGATGCGGTCGCGGACCGTCGGCCCGGCTCCCGTGCGCGTTCGCCGCGCGCGGAGGCCCTTCCCCCCCGCCATGAGGCGCGGAGCGGCCGCACCGTCCCGTATTCCTCCGCCGGCTTTGCCTCGAGCTCGCGGGCTTGGGCCACCGCGCGTCGGCGTCGGCCCCGGGCGGGAGCGTTTGGCCCCGCGGCCATGCGCGCGGTGATCCCTGGGGCAGGGGTGATCTCCCCATCTCCGGCGCCCGCTGCGCCAGCGGCGTTGGCCGGGTCGTTGGTGATGACGGCGTAGCACTCCCGCGCGGGGTCGTAGCTCCCGGTGCTGGAGTCGTCGGAGCAGCCGAACCAGTAGTCCGTGGCGTCGAGGAAACGCCTGAACGCGACTGGGTCCGGCACGCCGGAGAAGTCCCACTTCGCGTACCCGTGGCGGTTGGCGGGTGGTAACGCGTCGACGGAGCCTAGGGACGACTCGTCGGCCATTGAGGCACCGGAATCCCTGGCGACGAAGACGTGGCGGCCGGGCGGGACCCGGCGCATCGTGGTGTTGACGTTGTTGTTGTAGGCCGAAGTGGCGCCACGCAACCCGATGGGGATGCGCGGTCCGGAGACCGCACGCGGTCCCGCTGGGGCGGTGGCGGTTGTCGTAACGGTGGGCGCGTCGCGCCGAGTGGCGGCACGCTCGGCTTGCCGCCGCTCGGACCGCGCCCCCGACGCGAACGTAGCCCGGAGCGACGACGGCGTCGCGGCGTCGATGGACCCGCGGCATCCGTGCCCGCGGGCGCCGCGCCGTAGCGGTGCGTGCGGCGGAGACCGGGGCGGACCTGGCCTGACGCTGCGCGCGGAGCTCCTCACGGTTGGTGAGGCGCATGAGATAGCCGTTCCCCGTGGCCTGGAAGTTCAGGTCCCCGAAGCGGATTTCGAACCCGGGCCGGGAGGGGGTCCGAGCTACCCATGCGGAGGCGGGTACCACGGTACTCAGTGCGGATCACCATGGAGGGAGTTGGCGGAATGACCTCGGGCGCTCGTCGCCCCACGGTGGGCGCCAAGCGTCGGTGCGGAATATGGTCCCGACACTAACCAAGAGATAGCGCCGTGGTCTATCCCTCAATGGTCGATGCTAAGTAACAAGTGACACGAGAGATTTTATCCCGGTTCCCGGCCGAGGGGGGGCGTACGTCCGAGAGAGGCGTGCTCGGGGCACTATATTACTTGGCACCGGGGGTGCTTGTAGTGGGGCTAATACAAGCAAGGCGGGAGAGGAAGCGGGGCCTCCAAGTCCCTGGAGGAGTGGCTGAAGATATTGTGGGAGAATGAGTACGTGGTGCGCGATGTTGTGTGTGGAACTGAGTCTCCGTTCGTCTGTCTGTCCCCCGCGGCTGGGGGTTTGCCTCCCCTTTTATAGATCAAGGGGGCGGCGGGTTACATGCGCGCCGCGCTACCTAGCTACGTGGGGGTGCGCGTCGTGCTACGCTGTAGAGTGGGCGGCCGTCCGGTCGATCTTCGCAGCGATCTGGCCATGATGGCCTACCTCGTACCCGAACAGTGGCGGTTCGAGGGTAGGAGGGCGGCAGATGGTGGTGGCGTCCTCTGATAGGCTTCGAGGGGAGGTGCGACGACGGCCGGGTACGGAGCACGGGGAGCGAGTAAAACGGCGTCCCTTCCCAACGCGCTTCACAGTGTTGGAGTGGTTGCTACGGCGCACGGCGTGCGCGCCGCACGCGCGGGGACGGCGGCCATGCGTTACAGTGGTCGGGGATGGCGATCCACCGGCCTAGCGCCTCCACCTAACCCCCGTAGGGTCATAGGAAAGTGGATCGAGGGTGCGCCCGGCCCCCCTTCGAGGGTCCGGCGCGTTAGCCGTGCGGGAGTGGGTGCGCGGTGTCACGGGGCTGACACCGGCCGTACTGCACAGTCCCTCCCCACGGTGGTGGGGATGGGCTCCTCCCCCGGGGAGTTGGTGCGGCGGCACGGGGCGCGAGCCCCGGCGCATGATGGCGCCGCCCGCCTGTGTCAGGGCGTTAAATGCCCGTGTACGGGGGCCGGCGCACGCGTGAGGGGCGCCCTCGAGCGTGGCGGGCCCTCGACCGAGGGCGGGACGTACCCTAGAGCGAGGCGAGACCCGCTCGAGGGGGAGTGAGCCCTCGAGCGGGGCGGAGCCGCTCGAGGGAAGAGTTGCCCCTCGAACGGGCGGAGCCCGCCCGAGGAGGGGAGTGCGCCCTCGAGCGAGGCGGAGCACCGCTCGAGGGGACTTCTAAGAGGGCCGTCTTGGTGGGCCGTCGGGGCCCCCGCGGCGTGGGCCGTGTCCTGCATGGTTAGGCACCTGCATGGTTAGACTTAGTGTGTTTTGGTGTGGTTGCGGGTTTTAGGTGAGGATTTCCCCGTTGTTTGAGGGGACCCCTAGGGCTGTCCCCGACACATAGGCTCCGTACTCCGCGGCACGGGTAGGGAGCGGAGAGGCAACCCAGCAACAACGACCTCACCTGGAGCACGTACAGGGACACTGCCATGGAGAGTGCCGCAGACAGCGCTCCAGCGAGCATCGCGAGGGAGCACCCTCACCGGCGTCGTCGCAGCACCCGCCGGGGCTCCCAGCCGCCGCGGGGTTCCCCAAGACAGTGGACGCGAGCGACATGGCTCTGACGGTACGCACTCGGACGGCGGGCCGCGACCCGCGGTCGGGATGATGTCGATCCGTGCATGCAGTTGGCGCGTATCCGATCCCTGCTGGGTTAGTGGCTGCCTACTCTGCTGCCAGAGGCGTAGCCATGATCCAACCATAAAGGGGCCCATCAACAATGAAGGGGGGCAAACAAAGTAAAATGGAGTGATTTTTGATGTTTTTACTCATTTTTTATTAGGACATTGTGGCATTACGGGCGCGCGCCAACACCACCCCCCCCCCCCCCCCCCGCAACACACCACACTATTGTGGCACAACTGGGGGAACTGAAACTGAACCTGCGACGCGCAACGAAAGCATCTTGAGTTCTCGATAATTATCCGTGTTGTCTTGTCTTCCAGTTCGTCGCTCGCATGTGAGCTCGATCGCAGCAATGCCATTATAAAAGCAACTCCAGCAAGAACCTCTAAATTGAGGCCTCCAAAATCCATTTGCAGGCCTAAGTGTAAAAAAAACTGAAAGTTAGCACTGAACTCCAGCAGGGGCCCTCTATATGAGCCTCTATTTTACCATAGGTCCCATCTGTCAGCGACCCACACTCTACCCAACGTCTCCACCGCCGCGCTCACCTCTGTTCTTGTCCGTGCTCCACTAACCACCGATGGAAACACAGCTGCAGATCAATTCCATCCCACGCAAGAAGCAACGCCACTGGCCAGCTGCGGGGCTCGGCGCCGCGCCGCACCACCGGCCGGCCGCGAAGCTCCCCCCGCTCGCGCCCTCCTCGCAGCCGTCATCCCATTTCCCTCCCTTGTTGGCCTCCCCTCGCCTCCCCCGCTCGCCTCGGTGCGCACGGCCGTGCTCGGGCGCGGGCGGTGGCAAGCGCACACGGGCGCGGAGGGCCGCGTCCCGGGGACGACGGGGACGGTGGCTTGCGGCGTGGCGCGTCCCGGAGGTGTCGGTATAGCTTCGAGCCGCCGCCGGCTCGTCGGCGTCCGCCGGTGCCACACACCGCCACGACCGCGACATCCTCGCGCCTCGGCGGATAGCGCGCGACCCGTGGTAGTCAGGCGCAGCGGCGTCGGCGTGCACGCAACCACCGCCTCCAGCTCGCGTGCCTCACGCTGCAGTACCGGGAGGTGACCGACCTCTACGAGCTCTGCCTCACCCACCTCGCCGAGGCTGCGGAGCTTCGCCGCAAGAACGCCGAGCTCCGTGCTGCCAACAGCGACCTCACACGCCGCCTCACGCTGCTCAGCGGCATTGGCAAGCAGGCCGCCACCGCAACAATCGCCGACGAGGTCCGACAGCTCCGCTTTGGCCTCCTGTGCTTGTCCTCGGCGAGGGCCAGCCCGAGCTGCGCGAACCGCACGTGCTTGACGCCGGTGAGGACGGTCTCGTAGCCACCGTCGAGTGTGGCCGCCCGCGCGGACGCGGAGGCCGCCGGCGAGGATGTGGCCACGGACGCGGGCGTCGAATAGAATCACCAAGAACCACGTGCTCTATTCGAGATGCGTAGTAGATAAAGCGGGGGAATCCCGGTGCGAGCTCGTGTGATCCCGTCCCAAGCTAGCGGCGGCTCGTCGTGATGCCGGCCCCGCTCGCGCCGTGACCTCATCCGGCGCATGGCGCACCCCACCCGGTTGCGACGGCGGGCCGTTATCCGCGCAGCACGAGCACGAGCGCCTCCCGGTGCGCGCAGGTACCGGTGGCCAGATCGTGACGAGCGGACAGGAGAGGAAGAACTACGGGATGAGCCCGAACACGGACAGGATCGAATATATGCATTAAAACTCACTCGAAGGCGAGTCCAGAGATACAACAACATTAATATCCAAATTCGTACCCCGAGGAGTTTATTTATTACAAACCATAGTTTTTGACATGATGAAATAGTTCAGAGTTTTCGAAAGCAGCGAAAATAAACTAACGGAAGCGAAGACACCACGGGAGGCCATCCATGATGCTTTCAGCAGTCGTCCTCCACCCACTCCAACTCCCAGCCGGGCGGGATCTCTCCGAGCCACACATCACTGAAGGCATTACCTGGATCCACATATTATAGCAAGGCTGAGTATACTAATACTCAGCAAGACTTACCCGTTGGTGATTGTTGACGCAAAATGTGCACTCGGCGTCAATCACACGGCAAGCCGAAAAGCTTAGCTTTGCACGCGCAGAGAGAAAGTGACGTGCCGCTCAATTTTTCCCGAAAATTAACAAAAAGATAAAACAAGTTAAATACCAAAACTTGGAACCCACGGTGGTACCAGCAGTTCCATATTTACGGCTAAGAAGCCAAGCAAGACGACATGTAGCTATGCGAAGCTACCTGTCAAAGAACCACAACCATTCGGGTAACCGCGAAGGAAAAAAAGAACATTGCCGAATGGGTGACGTAAGCATGACAACGATCGATCTTTGAATAAACATGGATGCATGTGCCAAGCCATAACCGATCCTCACGAAGATTAACATTAAATGAAGTAAAGCACGAACATGATCATGTATTAAAATAAGCATACATAGATCCAAAGCATTAGTCTACCGCATGTCTAATCACTTTAAGATCCGTCGGGCACGATATCAGCAAATCTATCTACCGCATGATACAACTTGCATGAAAGAACGCACCACTTTCCACAAATAGATCTATCCACCGCATGATACAACCTAAATATGGAAAGCTAGAAGCATACGTCTTTTAAAACATAAATAACGCACGTGATCTACTCGTGAAGATATAACCGAATGCGTCGAACAACCGATTCGGGGTCCATGAAGAAGGAACAAACATTACCACGTGAATAAATCTATCGAAAGTCGAATTGGAAATCTAATCCACCGGATGACTAGCTCCAAAGCAACCCAAAACCCGCATCTACCGCATGATACCGGCTCTTTCAAGATTTATACCAACAAAGCAAGCTTGAACCCGCAACACGTAACAACCTAGATCGATTCGGTTTCGGCTATCGGGGAGCACGAGATCCACGCGTCAAAACACGAAACCTACTCTTGCACGGATCTTAAAAGGAAAAGAGCCGATCCAAACCCATCTAGATTGGGCAAAAGTGTATTACATGAATTAAAACATAAAGCAAAACTCATGATAACACGGGGTAACTTAATGAATCTATTGGATCTTGCCAAAATCCAATAGAGCCGATAACTAGCTTCGAGCTAGACCTTAGCCTACCGCATGGCTCATGATCTAACAAGAAACCCTCTTGAACCAAGCTTGAATCTACCGCATGACACGAAGCATGGTAACAAGACTACTTGCATCGATCTAAATCCACCGCATGATACTAGACATGATACAAGGTTGCCGGTACTCACGGAGGTCGACGGATCGACCGGCCCTCTCGAAGAACTCGACGACACGACAAGGGACTCTAGGGTTTGGCGTAAGGCCGGTGTATATTGAGGAATGAACGTGTGTTTCTACATACATCCAGGGATCGTATTTATACCCCGCTGATTACAACTGCGAATGGATTCATTGCCTAACTAAGCTTGATCGCCTGTCCATCCATTCGCTTCCTCTGATCGAGCCACGTCACCGTCCAATCCCGCAAAATCGGCCCTCTTGTTCCTTTGCCGAACCGGGAGCAGATAGCCGACCGCGGATCCTTCTGCCGAAAATCTCTGAAGATACCTTTCCTTCCACCAGACGGACTCTTTTCCGAATCGGACCCACATGTCATACTCCTTACCAAATTTTGGTGTTAACACATGCCCCTTCAATTGTGGGATAAAAGTAATTTTGTTCCACAATTGACTCCGCTACCACGAATCCTTGAGCCAAACCCGTCAACACCGTTCTTCGCAATCCGCCGGATTCTTCGTTCGAGATCCAACCCTAGATCCCCTTCGTTCCGAACTCGAATCTCCAATGGCAACTCGAACCAAGCTGCTCGGGTAAATTCACCCCTCCAAACCTTTGTTCGGCATTAGGTTTTCAATTTTACCCGAGATTTTCTTCTTCCGCTCTCTTCCGAGAACCTTCCACTCTCTTTTGATTCCTATTGAGGCCAATTCGCAGCCTTATTATCTTGGTCCGAAGGGGAATCCCGACCCTCGAGATTTTATTGCCGCCGAATCTCGGAGAATCCCTTTCAAGGTGGCTTTATCTCCACCTCCTCGGTGGCAAGATGCATTCAAGAACCGGCCTTTGCCCCCAATCGCGGTGGAAGACTTGGTACCGTAGGATTCTCGCGGATAAGAGTGGATTAACCAATCCGGATACTCTCCGCATTGCTCAATGTTTGGAGTTATCCGTAGGCCGAGATGCCCAAGAATGAAGATCTTCGATAGCCGCGTGCCACTTCGGTCAAATGGCGTCAATGCCTTCCTTTTCGGGCATGGCCCAATGTCTCCAACTTTGGCCGATGTGTACATGATCACCGGCCTTGACATCACCGGGTCTGTTCGGCCTTGGAATTTCAAAAATTCCTCACGCCGGACGAGGGGGTAAAGCCGGGGAATGGCTACAAGCAATATATTTCGAAGCATATGAGAGACAATCCCCTTGGTGAAGTTGAATATAGAGCCTTTTTGAACATGCGGTTATGTAGATTTGTCTTCGTGGCAAAGCCAACGAACCCACTCGAATCATATCGCAATGGCGATCCATCCGGCCGTTGGCAATCGCCTCCCTGCGGGAAAATTCCTCTTGGGCGAGTGTATACCATATGCTTCACCAGACAGTTACCCAAATGTATACCAGCCAGAGGATAACGTGCGTCAATGGCCCTTGGTGGTTTGTTCAAATTTGGCTGCAGCTTCACATGCACCAAATTGTAGGCGTCGACTTGAACTCCAGGTTCTTCCCCTGGTCCAATCCCCCCGAAGGAGAGCTTCAAGTCACCAGAGGATGCCAAAGCTATGGAGAAGCAGCTTCAATCGTTATCGTTCGAGCGAGACATTACCCGCCTCTTCGAGTTGTTCTTCAAAGGTTTCCCCAATCCTCTTTGGCTCCCTTATCTAGGCTATGACACTCGACCTTCCCCGTCGAGTTCTCCTTTGAGCCCGACCATCAAGATGGGAGATTCTTGGAAATCTTCAATATCATAATCCGCCCATGCATATTACGGCCGAGTTCAATGGAGGGAGGCGGAATGCCGTACTTATGAGTACTACCGGCCTAATGTAATGGCCGGGCAACTTGGATGCGGTCGGTACCCCCAAGATTGTTTCCGCACGAATTCCTCAAGCCCGGGGAGGAAATCAAAGAACCGATGCGAGTGTAAGCGAGTTTTTAACTATGTGTGCAGCCCCCACTTGTCTACACATGTCCTTTTGTGCCCGCAACCATAGCTCACCCCACCTTCAATTCATGGTGGCAAGAATTCCATGACCACATCTTTAGTGAACCTGTTCATGTGTTCGTGCGAGTTGGTGCCTCGATTTCCCGCCGACTTCGAGGTAACACAATGATCCCTTAGATCAAGCACTCCTTCTCCATTCATGGTTTTGACCTTCGTCTTTTGTCCACAGAACACGCACCCGCCCCTCGAGCCGGGGTAATCACTTATAATGCCGAAGGCCCGATTTCAAAGATCGGGGTTTAAATCCACAACCCCGCGCCAACCGATGGACGAGTATGCTACCACCGATCCCGGCCTTTCTAGCCTTGCTCGTCGACGGAGGC
Organism: Cenchrus americanus; assembly: GCA_947561735.1. Classification (NCBI taxonomy): domain Eukaryota; kingdom Viridiplantae; phylum Streptophyta; class Magnoliopsida; order Poales; family Poaceae; genus Cenchrus; species Cenchrus americanus. The sequence goes on from OX387240.1 coordinate 82,762,439, forward strand.
AAGGTCCGCACCGATTCCCCCTCCGAGCGCTAAAAGGAGGAGGACCGTCAAGAAAGTACCGGTTGAGGTAAACTCCTTTACCTTCTCGATCACCGGATCACTCTGTTCTTGATGGATCTTATCATTGTGTATTTCGGACCGAGCCCAACATTCTTCGAACCAACACTCGCCGATGCTCCATCCACCGGTATGACTTTTTGCTGTTCTTTCCCGGGGATGAGCACCGGCACTTATCCCTTCAATTGGACATTGCGAAGAAACCGTTGGAGAACCACTTGTAGATGTTCCGGTGGTTCAACGAGCGAGCCCTTCCGGGGTTGAATTGCCCATCCCGAAGAGGTTTCATCTTCATCACCTTCGGGTAAGGACGATACGCTCTCCGCAGAGATGAATCCCTCAACTCAACCGGAGCCACCAAATACCCCCGGATGCCATCGCCTATCGGTCAGGCAGCAATGACCGACCCAACGAGAGGAGGATCCAATTCTTCACCGGCCCGTAAACTTACGAGCCATTGATGGCCGCATCAGCATCTCCCGACTCGGAAGTTTCGGCTCGCTCGGGACGCCTCTTCCATCCGCAATTGCTCCCGCTCAAGAAACCACTCATGAGGTGCCCAATTCGCTCTTAATCTTGATACCTTGATCCTAGCATTCTCACCTCGGCAACGTTGTTTTCGGGATCACGCCCCGTCATCATCGAGCTTGCCATCGGAGGGCCCATCAACTCGCCGATGTGATGAAAGAGATAAACCAGCCGTTGCCGGACGAGGTGTTGCTCAAGCTCAAAGAAATTGCGGCCTCGGCTAGAAAAAGACGTTCGGGATCGGCTCAATGATCTTCGCCATTTTGAAGAGATGTTTGAGCCCATCGGTCGCAAACTTCCCGATGACATCGTAGCTTTTCCGTCATCCGTCTACGACTTAGAGCCCTTTTATGTTCCCTTGAGGCGCACTTGGAGGAAATTGCGCTCCCGTTCGGCCATTGAAAAGGAGAAAACCGATGCCGAACAGGCCATGAACGGGATACAATCCCAAGCGTAAAGCCACAAAGATGCCTTGGCTGATCCGCAAGCCTCTTATGATCCGAAAGTCGCCGTAAAAGTCGCTCTAGAGGCGGAACCGAGAAGTTTATCGGCGGAGATGGAATTTGACCGTAAGAAAATAGCCGATCTTCCCGGATTGATAGCAAAGACTCAAGCGAGGTGGAATCGGCCGTTACCGCAGTAAAGCAAAGGCGATGCGAGCTCGTCGACTTATCCGACGCCCAACAGACTATCGAGAGATCTTGGACAATTCCCACTTGATAGTATCCAATGTTCGTCATGCACTCGCAAAACTCCTTAATGTTTGACTTGTCCTTATTGATGTATACCGAACCGGTCGTTCTTGTAATATTTCTTTTGCGATTTGTTTCCTTTCCTTGGCGTACTTTGAGATGTGATGCCGAACGACCCATTCGGTAGTGAAACGCTAACTCCCGAAAAACACCTTGATTTCCTTTAGCCGAAACAATCGATCCGCACGCGTTTCGGCTTAGAACTCCAAACGACCCACCGGCGGGCCGGTCAAGGAAATCTCTCCGCCTTCCGATTTTATTGGGACGTGCGCCACGATCCACGGCCACGACTCGAAGCCACGATTACCCCGCCGGGCCTATAAATGTTGCCACGGTGCCCCTAGCTCTCCATCGGTGCCTTCGCCTCTCGAATCTTTGCCAATCTTTGATCTTCTTGTAAACAAGTGCACATCCCCCCAAACCGCAATGGTGCGCCGCCTCAACCGCCGCCGCGCCTCCGACGAGGCTGAGGGAAGCAGCGCTAATGCGCGCAGGCGGTGATGATCATCAATTTCTCCTCGTCGATCTTCCTTTTTGATCTTCTTTTGCCTTGACAATCACCTCCCTTTTTCAGGTTGATTCAGTGGAATCCGCCCCGCGCGCCGGCCAATCAGCCCCTCCCTGATGACTCTTCGAGTCCGATGGCCACTCCCCCCGTGCCGTACGGGGGAAGCGACGCTATTCGCTTCAAGGAGGAGCTAGAGGCGTCCCGTCTTGAGCCGGGAGGACGTCTCCAAAAAGCGAGCGTGGCCGAACTAGAATGGGAGGACCACGGCGGAAACAATTGTGCCGGAGGCCATCGATGGTATGGCTCGATTCTTGATTCGGCCCGGCCTTTGATGCTAATCCTTTCTTGTTTGTCTTCTCGCAGCCCGTGATGCCGAGCTCGACCGCCCAAAGGCGCCGGTAGAGCAACCGGCGGGAGAAGGTGAACGCTCACGGCGACACGCCGGCGGAGCGCCCGGCCGCGGTGGAGCGCCGCATCGACGAGGTGGCCGTCCATGGCGTTCGTTTGGGCACCACTTTGGGCCGGCCGCGATGGCGACGCATACGGACGTCGACTATTCCACCGGGCCGCGTGGCTTCCGTGGCGGCGCGCCGGGGAGGATATCGACGAGATCGAGCTCATCCCGGAGCGCCTCGACGGCCATGGCGACGCCATTGCCGAAATTACCCATCCCCAATCGGTGGCCGAACGGACTCTTTGACTAGATTGTACTAGGGATGTGTAAATGTCGGCAATATATGATGAACTTTTGGAATCGCATTTGTTCCGTGGTATTTCCCTTCGCATTTGCATCCGTGAATTTATCCTCTTTGAATGCATCCGGGAACTGTCTTTAGCCGAACGCTCGCAAACGGCTATCTCTCGCCGCAAAATCCACAAAGGATCCCAATTCGGCAATCCGTAAGCACTCGTTCAAAAGAAAACCCTTCGCACTCGGTGGAAACCCCCGCCGCTTGGTATTCCAACGGTGCGTGCGGCCGCATCATCACTCCCAATGCGCCTCCTTGGTCAATAAAATAGCCCGTGGGGTGCTCGCAAATCCACTCGCACACTCCTCCATTGCTTCTCGTCTCTTCCTTTGCGCCGAAGAAAAAACCCCAACGCCATGGACAAGGGTGAACAGCCTCGGGGGAGCGGCCCGTCAAGAAAGCGTACGATTCGGAAGTGAGTTTTTCTTGATCTCGCTCCTTGTTCTCCTGCTTGATCTTGCGCTTCATGTTTTCCTCTCGCCTCTTTCGGCCTCGATTTGCTTCTGAAGAAGTCATCGGAACCGAAGACGTTCCCGAGTACATCTCCTCCGATTCTTCTCCGAGGCGGAGGATGCTACGCCCGAGCAAAGGGCCATTCATCGGACCGCGCCGCCGTGCCCGGCACCCGGAGCGTGACCTCGGGGATATGTCCGTCCGCCGCCAAGCCGAACGCGAGCGTCGCATGGCGCCGGGAAGCGCTAGTAGGAGGTAAACGCTTCCGTCCCCTTTTATGTGTGCATCCGGATCTCTTGCCCCTAACCTTGGTTCTTTTGATCCGGATGTCTCCGATGTGCACGACAACTCCGAAGGCGGCCCGGGATAGCTTGGTAGAGGCCGCCAACCGTGGTCACCCTCGTGCGTTCCAAGTCGCCGTCACGGTGGTCCTGGAACAACCGAAGAGGGAGCGAGCACTCGAAGAAGTAAAGAAAAGATTGTATCATACTTTCGCTTCTTTCTCCACGCCTTCTCGCTTCCCTCCCGTAGGGGACTTGACCTTCGGTGGCTGCCATGTGTAATCCCGCAAGAAACCGGTTGTAGTGTAGTATTGAGCTAAGGGCAATGCATTAGGCACCGGCCATTTTGTTCATGATTTTTGTTCTAAAGGCGGCTTCATCCCTGAGCGCCGGCTGTTTCTGTGTCAGATGTGTGCAATCATCGATTGATTTCAATGCTAGGATAATACTTCTTCAGATATCTTCCATTTATTGCAGCGGAAAACTCCTCTCCTAGCAAAGTTTTCAATATGTATGCATTACCAGGAACGCATCTGACCACACGAAAAGGCCCCTCCCGGTTAGGGGACCATTTGCCGAATTCATCGTATTTAGTTCCAATCGGCGGTAGCGCTTTCCAAACTAGATCACCCTCTCGCGAATTGCTTTACTTTTACTTTCTTGTTATAGTATTTGGCGACCCGCGGCTTGTTTTTCTCGATGTTCTCCGGGGCCCCGAGACGGATCATATGCAAATCTTCTAATTCATCCATCATTAGGCCACCGTAATCCTTGGAGCTCAAATCGTTTTGCAAGCACTACTCTCCTTGACTCGATTGCATTTCCCGGGCAAGGATCGCGTGATGCCCGTTAACCAACTCGTAAGGAGAAGTCTTTGTGGCTCCATGGGGGGCCATTCGGTAAGCCCACGCCGCTTCACCGAGTACCGAATGCCATCTCCTCGGCTTCGGTCGATCTTCTTCGTATAAGCTTGATCATGATCTTGTTAGAAGCCTCTCGCTTGACCATTAGCTTGGGCATAGTATGGAGAAGAATTAAACAATTTGATTCCCATGCTTTCGGCAAAATCTCCGAATTCCAATGACACGAATTGTGCCCCTTGGTCAGTGGTAATCGTCTGAGGAATCCCAAATCGATAGATGATGTGTTCCTTGACGAATTCGATCATGTTTTCTGACGTCACCTTCTTGAGTGGGATTGCCTCGACCCATTTGGTGAAGTAATCTCGTAGCCAAAAACACGAACTTATGCCCCTTGCTAGATGGTGGATTAATTTGGCCAATCAAGTCTATACCCCTGCCCCCGAATGGCCATGGCTTGATGATGGGATTTAATGCCGATGTCGGGACTCTTTGAATATTCCCGAACCTCCGGCAATCTTGACACCCCTTGTAATACTCAAAGCGAGTCCTCTAATATCGTCGGCCACAAGCATCCGGCCCGCCTAATAACCCATTTCATGCGATAGGCCGATTGGTGCGCTCCACATATCCCATCGTGCACCTCGCTCATCATGTTCTTGGCTTCTTCCGGACTCGGTGCATCGTAGCAATACCCCATCTAATGATTTATAGAACAGATTATCATCCGGAAGAACGAACTTGATTGCCTTGTACCGAGCTTCCGGAGACCTTTCGGGATGGATCTCTCAAATAATCAACGATCTCTTTCCTCCAATCATCTTCTCGTAAGATCCGTCCCCGGTGCGCTCACCTGCAAAGCAAATGCTTCTTGATTCTCTTTATAACCGGAGGCGCTCCGAGCCACCGTTTGCTTCCTCGTTATGCTCTCTAGGAATGTGCCGTAAGGTTACCGGTGGAAAGCCCTTCAAGATTTCTCTCCGCATTCCTCGTAGTAACTCCTCGCCGCCTCGCTTCGCACTCGTCATCGGCCGTTCAATTGCTTGATGACCAACTCGAATCTCCATAGATCCCAACCGAGACGGCCCCGGCTTCTCTCAAATATTGAAGCCCTCGAAGTAGTGCTTCGTATTCGGCCCGGTTATTCGTGACGGTGGGTTGTATAGGAATGGCGAATTCAAACATTTCACCTCTGGGAGAAATTAGTAGGATCCCTACTCCCCCACCTTTGCCACATGATGACCCGTCAAAGAATAAAGCCCATGGGGTAATTTCAAGCAGATCAATTGAAGGGTCACGGTGTTCAGTTATAAAATCGGCAATGACCTGACCTTTGATGGCTTTTGCCGATTCGAACTTCAACTCGAATTCTGATAGAGCTAAAATCCATTTGCCAACCCGACCGTTCAAAATTGGCATAGATAACATATGTTTTATCACATCAAACTTCGAGTATACAGTGCATTCGGCATTCAACAAGTAGTGCCGAAACTTTGTACACGAGTAGTATACGCAAAGACATAATCTTTCTATAGCCGAATACCGGTTTCGGGATCAAGTAGTTTTCGGCTAAGATAAGCTACTACCCGCTCCTTTCCTTCGAATTCTTGAATAAGGGCCGATCCAATAGTTTGGGTATCGGCCGCCACGTACAACTTGAAAGGCTTGTTCAGCTCGAGGAGGAACCAAAGACCGGCGGCTCCTTCATGTATTGCTTGATTTCCTCGAAAGCCTTTTGTTGTTCGGCGCTCCATGTGAATTTCGATCCTTCTTTAGCTTCAAGCAACGGAGAGAATGGCAACACCTTCGTGATAAATTTGAGATGAACCTTCTCACAAAGTTGATCTTGCCGAGCAAGTTGATTGCAACTCCTTGAGGTTGGTTGGAGGAACGACTTCATCAATGGCTTTCATGCTCTTTTTGCCAACTTCAATCCCTCCTTCGTGGACCAAAAACCCCAAGAACTCTCCACTCGACACCCCAAATGCACACTTGTTTGGATTCATCTTCGAGCCATGCTTCCGGTGCATTCCGGGGTCTTCTTCACATCTTTCGATGGGTGTCATGACTTAAGGACTTGATCACCACGTCGTCAATGTAGATTTCCACGGTCTTGCCGATCAACTCATGAAAAATGTAATTCATGGCCCGCTGATAAGTTGCACCGGCATTTTTCAACCCAAATGTCATGACGATCCATTCAAATAGGCCTATATGACCAGGACATCTAAAGGCCGTCTTCGAGATGTCTTCTATTGCCATAAAGATCCGATTGTACCCTCGCGTTGCCATCCATGAAGCTAATCACCTTGTGCCCAAGAGCGGCGTCAATCGCCAGATCGGCAATAGGCATCGGGTATCCATCCATGGGAGTAGCTCTGTTTAGGTCCCCGAAGTCTATGCAAACTCTCATTTTTCCATTTTTCTCATAAACGAGGACGATGTTAGAAATCCACTCCGCGTATCCGCAGGGGCCGAACGAAGTTTGCGTCAAGTAATCTTTCGATTTCCTTCTTCACATCGGCCAAAACTTCATCCTTGTAGATTTTCCGGGCGGTTGCTTATACGGCTTGAAACCAGGCTTGATTGGCAACCGGTGCTCGACGATGGATCGATCCAATCCAGGCATCTCCGAGTAATCCCAGGCGAAGCAATCTTTATATTCTTTGAGAAGCTCAATTAAGTTCCCCCTGAAGTCTGGCTGCAAATTTGCACTGATGAACGTCGGCCTTGGCTTATCACCGCTTCCAATGTCAACTTCCTCCGCCTTATCGGCCGACATGAATCCTCGTCCCGGCTTGCCATCGGTGCCATCCACGGGGTTCTCCATTAAAAATTACCGTAAGAGCCGATCGCTTGAATCGGTGTTGGTCACCGCCGACGGGTTCAACGAGACCTTCTCCCCGATCCTTCCCCGAGAAGCAACCGATGCCTTGGTACTCCCGCAAGGCCGGTTCCATGTTAGCCACGCTCACGGAGTCATCCGCTTGTACGACCTCAATTTCATCGTCCACCCACCGGATCGGCCGCCGATGCATAGTGGATGGGACGCAGCAGCTTGGCGTGGATCCGGCCCCGCCCAAGCAAGCAGGCCGTAGGCTCCCTTCCCTTCGATGACGAAGAAGGTAGTGAGCAACGTCTTGGACCCGATCATCAATTCCACGTGAGCGCATCCTTTGGTGTCCGAGGGGTTCCCGCGAAGTCGTTTAGGATGATGCTTGTTGGCGTCGATCGCTCGGGGTCATGCCAAGCTTCTCGAAGGTGGTGTACGGCATTACGTTGATCGCCGCGCCACCGTCGACGAACATCTTGGTCAATGGCTTGCCATTGACGTACCCCCTCAAGTACGGCGGCCTCATGTGGCGATTCTTGGCCGGCTTGTCGAAGATGGCCTCGCTTGGCAAGCACCGAGCCGCGCCATCATCTCCTCGGGTTGCTCGTCGTCAAAGGAAGCTTCTTCCCGCATCACCCGGTTAGCGGGAGCCATGAACTCGTTTGGCGGAGAAGTATACCATGCATGCGGTGGGCCGGACGCTTCGATCCTTCGGGCCGGTCCTTGGGGCGCCACTTCGTCTCGTCCGGACCCCGCTTGCTTCATCTCGCGGTTCCTCAAGCGTTGGACCCGCCTCTTCTCCGGCTCTTGCGTAGACCGGGTGGGCACCACCGCCCCTCCTCGCCGGACGTAGACATCTTCGTCCTCCTCTCGGTCGCCCCACCCGAGATCGCCGTGGCGCTTCCCCGGGGTGATCTATAACCTCAATTTTTTGCCGCCGATCCCCATTTGGGTGAATCCTTCCAAGTCTTTCATGGACGGATCGGCGATTGGCGATTTCTCGCCCGTACTCGCATATCCGTCGCCGCATTCGGGACAGTTCCTTAATGTGGGCGCTTTAGGCCTTCATTCCGGCGAAGTGCTCGAAGAAGGCGCATCCCCGGGGGGGCGCGCTCCGCGCCGCGCGCGCGTGCCGTTCCCGATTCCACCCCGCGCGCATCTTCCTCGCCCCCGCGCTGCTCCTCCTCATGACGACGCTTTTGGTAGCGCTCCTTTTCCATCCGACGCCGCCATTTGTTGAGGAGAATGCGTGACGTCACCTTGGGTTTAGGCTTGGACGATTCCCCCAATCTCGATGTGGCTCTTGAGAACGCGGGGGGCGTCGCCCGCACTTGCTCTAGGGTCACCTCGGCGCTCCGGTCAACCGATCCATCTTGTTTGGACCGGGCCGAGGTCGGGACCTTGACTTTCCCTTTCTCTTCGGCCGTTATCGCGTTGATGGAGAAGCCGAGCATGTTCTCGCGGGAAGGGGTGGCCATCCGGCTTCATCTTGTTATCGAATTTGAGGTGCCCTTCCCGGATAGCCTTCTCGGATCCTCATCCCGAAGACCCCGCAATCGTTGATGGAGTGCGAGTCCCCGTCATGGAAGCCGCAAGAACGTTTCGCTTTGATTCCATCGAAGCCGAAGCATAGAGTGCCCTTCGTGCCTTGATTCGGCCTTCCTTTACCAAGAGCTCAAACAACTTATCACCCTTCGTGATGTCGAAGTCGTAGGTTCCTTTGGTCCGCCTCGACCCACCGCCGATTCATTGTCGGTGGGCTCCTTACCCCACAAGATTTCTGCGGCAGCCTACCTCCAATTCGTCATCGAATCCCCGCACAAATCAGCTTTGTCCAAGAATTGGTTGTAGATGTCGCCGATGTCGTGTCGCTTGCCAAACTTGGGGTCCTTCTTGAGGCCATATGCCCGATTGCTCATCAAGGATAATTTCGCGACGGGGTTGGCCCAAGTTTTCAAACTCCATCCCAAAGAGCTTTTCGCGCACGGCCGGTAACATCCCGGCGACGGCCATATCGGCTAGCCGATCGTCCGGCAAGTTCAATGAGAAGCACATGCCCTTGACTTCTCTCGAATCTTCCGAGAAACTCCGGCGGTGTTTCACCGTGCCTTTGTTTCGGGGTGGCGAGGTCAATCAACTTCTTCTCGGAATCGCCGTCGAAGTAATGAGCGTGGAATTTACGCTCCAAATCTTTCCACCCGGCCACCGACTCGGGCGGCAAGGACGAGAACCACCGAAAAGCCGGACCCGTCGGTGAGGCGGGGAAGTAGCGAACCCCGAACGTCTCTTCGGCCGAACATTCCCCCAGTACCGCATGAGATAACGAGCGATATGCTCGACCGTGCTTGTCTCGTCCCGCCCGAGAACTTTGTGAATTCCGTCGGCGGTTTTACCCTTGGCGGCAGGAGCACATTATAGTACCACTGCGGGAACGGCGGCCGTAGGTGGGGCCCCGCATCCTTGGCTTGAGGCCGAACCGATTCGCATCAATTCGGCCATCTTGCGTGCTAAGGCATCTTCCTCCCCGAGCGCCTGCGGCACCGCGCGTACCCCGGGTGCGGGAAGGCGTCGAACGCCCCGTAATTTCCCACTTCATGATAGCCACCGCCGTATAGATTCTTCTCGGGAGCCGGTTGGTTGACGGAGCTATTCTTCGACCGGGGTCAAGTGGGGCCCCGGTGTGAGCCGAACGCTAGGTCTCCGTACGTAGGCCGGTACGGATTCGGGCCGTTGCACGGGGCCGACCCGTGCCGCTCCGTGGTGGCGGCGAGATTGGTTGACTTCCCCGAAGCTTGCGGCGGAGGCCGAACCGGCCCGCCCCCCGGCCGCCCGCGGAGGAGGTTGGAATGCCTCGCTCCCGAGCTCGAGGAGGAGGCCGCCGCACCGGCTTCGCGGCGGCGGCCGGGGAGCTTGATTCACCCGGCTCCACGGTGCTCTTTCCGGTGTACGTCTTTCCGAACGCCCGCCCCGCGCCCGGCCAAAGAGGGCTACCATCATCCGTTGGAGCGACCCGAGGAAAGCTTGGTTGTGCTTAGTGAGCATCTTGTCTACCGATTCCCCGGAAGATCCGCGCGCATTCTTCTTTTTCTTGTTGGGTCGTGGCGTCGGTCTCCCCCGCAACGTACTGCGGGCGGTGCCACTCTTCGGATATGGTACACCACTTCTATTCTTCTTGAATGACATGAGACACTTTTGTTGAAACCGATTCACGGCGTCTACGAGCCGCCGATGCCGCTTCCGGGAGAAAGCTCCTCAATGCCGACATCCAGGAGGTCCGTGATCTCGGGCATCCCGAACCAATTCGGCGTTGGTCCCACCGGCGTGCCAAAAAGTGTGTTGACGCAAAATGTGCACTCGGCGTCAATCACACAAAGCAAGCCGAAAAGCTTAGCTTTGCACGCGCAGAGAGAAAGTGACGTGCCGCTCAATTTTTCCCGAAAATTAACAAAAAGATAAAAAAGTTAAATACCAAAACTTGGAACCCACGGGTGGTACCGAGGGCAGTTCCATATTTACGGCTAAGAAGCCAAGCAAGACGACATGTAGCTATGCGAAGCTACCTGTCAAAGAACCACAAACATTCGGGTAATCGCGAAGGAAAAAAGAACATTGCCGAATGGATGACGTAAGCATGACAACGATCGATCTTTGAATAAACATGGATGCATGTGCCAAGCCATAACCGATCCTCACGAAGATTAACATTAAATGAAGTAAAGCACGAACATGATCATGTATTAAAATAAACATACATAGATCCAAAGCATTAGTCTACCGCATGTCTAATCACTTTAAGATCCGTCGGGCACGATATCGCAAATCTATCCACCGCATGATACAACTTGCATGAAAGAACGCACCACTTTCCACAAATAGATCTATCCACCGCATGATACAACCTAAATATGGAAAGCTAGAAGCATACGTCTTTTAAAACATAAATAACGCACGTGATCTACTCGTGAAGATATAACCGAATGCGGCCGAACAACCGATTCGGGGTCCATGAAGAAGGAACAAACATTACCACGTGAATAAATCTATCGAGTCGAATTGGAAATCTAATCCACCGGATGACTAGCTCCAAAGCAACCCAAAACCCGCATCTACCGCATGATACCCGGCTCTTTCAAGATTTATACCAACAAAGCAAGCTTGAACCCGCAACACGTAACAACCTAGATCGATTCGGTTTCGGCTATCGGGGAGCACGAGATCCACGCGTCAAAACACGAAACCTACTCTTGCACGGATCTTAAAAGGAAAAGAGCCGATCCAAACCCATCTAGATTGGGCAAAAGTGTATTACATGAATTAAAACATAAAGCAAAACTCATGATAACACGGGGTAACTTAATGAATCTATTGGATCTTGCCAAAATCCAATAGAGCCGATAACTAGCTTCGAGCTAGACCTTAGCCTACCGCATGGCTCATGATCTAACAAGAAACCCTCTTGAACCAAGCTTGAATCTACCGCATGACACGAAGCATGGTAACAAGACTACTTGCATCGATCTAAATCCACCGCATGATACTAGACATGATACAAGGTTGCCGGTACTCACGGAGGTCGACGGATCGACCGGCCCTCTCGAAGAACTCGACGACACGACAAGGGACTCTAGGGTTTGGCGTAAGGCCGGTGTATATTGAGGAATGAACGTGTGTTTCTACATACATCCGGGGATCGTATTTATACCCCGCCGATTACAACCGCGAATGGATTCATTGCCTAACTAAGCTTGATCGCCCGTCCATCCATTCGCTTCCTCTCGATCGAGCCACGTCACCGTCCAATCCCGCAAAATCCGCCCTCTTCGTTCCTTTGCCGAACCGGAGCAGATAGCCGACCGCGGATCCTTCGCCGAAAATCTCTCGAAGATACCTTTCCTTCCACCGTACGGACTCTTTTCCGAATCGGACCCACATGTCATACTCCTTACCAAATTTTGGTGTTAACAAAGTGATAACTACTTCACCAAATCTAGACCATGAAAGGATTTTTGGCTACTGGGTTGTTTTTGCTAAAAAGTAACAAAGAGTAGGTCCTTACTTTCAAGATTTTAGCACAAGTTCTAGTAGGTTTACTCTTTACTACATTAGCCCACTAGTACAAACAAAGTTGTACAATACAATTAATCAAGCAAAATATTCATCAACTTCCATCATTAGGGATCTCATGACTAGTGGAGTAAGCAGTCTCGGATGACGGTGAGGGGCCGACAATCGATTAATTTAAACCTTGCAAGGTAAACCCAAACACACGGTAGGCTGCCCACAAAGGTACAACTGTCCCAGGTTGTTTCCAAAAATCCTCGGGTCGGGATCGAATCTTACAGTCTTTGGTGTAGGCTATCCGGCATACCCCACAAGATACCCAGAGTCACCATACACCACCGGTAGGTAGCCGTGAGAGCGAATCCCAAGAGTAGTAATGGTAGGATCCCTCGCCGCCTCATTAAGGTACTAGGCTTACCGGTCCCATACCCGGCATGTGCTTAGTACGTTCAAAAACTTAACCCACATAACCACTGGACCGGATCCCAGATCCCATGCTCTTACCACGTGAGCAATCCATTTGAGATATATTGTGATTCCTATCTAGGAACCTATTCTCGCGAGTGAGGTCATCACTCGACTTGTAACGGTCCTATAGCTTAGCAGCTATCGACCTATCATAATAGTAAGGACAAAGGTACCTAGGGATCATGCATCTAGGGTTTCATTCAACTCCTGAACGTAAATGCACAATCATCCATAGATAATTAAATAAGAATTTGAAAACTGGGTTAGATGCACCGGAGCTTGCCTTCGTCAGTTAGGTTAGCCTGGGCACCCTCGGTGTCGAGCACTTCCACGTACTGCAGCGACGCTTCCGCTCCTCCTTCCTCGGTTTCCGGGATAAGGGAGTAATCTCTGTCCGGAAGATCTACACGGAATGCAATGCAAGTTCAGGTGATGTGATAGTCTATTGTCTTATCCAACTCTGGTTGGTCATATTCACCTTAACAAGCATCTAGATAGTGTTTCTCTTTTAGGAAGGTTATTAGTTGTACATGGGTTATTCTTTTATTGCACATTCGAATAAAGATTCTTATTGTACTTGTCATTTCATGTGAATGTGTAGTCCTTTTCCTTCACAAGCAAAGGTTATTCATGAATCAATTTCTTATCAGCGAGGATATTGAATTATCTTTTAGTTAAATTAGGAAATACTTTCAAAAAGGAAAAAGAATTAAATAAGGGCTTTTCCTTATTTAATTTCTCTTTAATATTAAAAGGGCTTTTAAGCTTTTCATTAAGCAATTAAATTACCAAAAAATTAAGGAAATGTTTCTTAACCATATAAGCACCTATCCTGGTCCATTGAACCCACATGTAAGTGTTGGATGCTAGGAAATTAAATATTATTGAAAATAACAAAGGCTAGCTAGTGATTCAAATTAAATGCATACAAAAATAAATAAGCCTCAAAATGATCCAAACTTTCTTATGCATGCTCTCTGGTCCTAAACAAGCCTAAAGAACCAGCATGTTCATCTGAACCCTACTGATCTTAGTTCATTAATTTTCAAAGGACAACATGCATAAATCAAGAATAATTATTTATGTTACGCCAAAAATCATGATTAATTCACAAGATGTGTATTTTGACATCAGAAGACAGTGTGCACAAGTTGAGCTCAAAACATAAATATATTTAGCAAGAAAAATCATCTAGACAGTTTTTGCAGGAAAGGAAAACAATTTATTTAACAAGATCCACTGCATAACTTTGTGCAATTTTTGGCACAGGAGCTAGTCATGACCTAACACACAACATATCCAAAATTGAAATACAGAGGAGTTATGGATTTAAAGTTATGCCAGATCTAGGGTTTTCACATTTGTATTTTTCATGCTCAAACTTTTTAGAATCAAGCCATGTGCAAATAACAAAAGTGGTGGGATTTCTCGCTGTGAACCCAACAAAATTGGTTTGGTATTTTTCTGATTTTTCTACGAATTTCTAGGAATTTTCTAAGACTCTGGACTGACTTGTAATAAAACCTAAATATGCTTTTAAGCAACCAGGTCCCTACTTTTGCACGAAACACCCTAAACAAATTGCAATCGACACAATTTAACCCTTGGCCGGGGAGGGCGGCGCGGGCGCTGCCAACTCCGGCGAGCCGGCGGCGCTACCGGTCGGGCAAGCGGCCGGGCGCGGCCGGATGCTCACCTAGGAGCCGTAGGTGACCGGTGGCCGGGGGCGGAGGGGCGGCCGGCGAGCGGGATCGACGGCGGCCGGCGGCGGTGGCCGCGGCGGCTCGGGGAAAGGGCGGTGAGGTGGCGCAATGTCGGGCAACAAGCGAGTGCGTGAGCTTCACTAGAGCCTAGGGAAGCTACCGGAGCGGCCGGCCGGCGGCGAGCGCGGGTGGGAGCACGAGCTCGGGGCGGCGGCGGCAATGGCGGCGGGGGCGGCTCGGGGGTGGCGCGCCGGGGAGCGATGATGCGCTTTTATAGGAGGTTTGGGGCGTCCGTGGGTGACGGCGGATGACGGCGAAGATGCCCGCCGTGCTACGGTGGCTCGTGCAACGCGCGTACGGCGGGCGGCGCGCCGCCGACGGACCGCCGGTCCGTGGGCGCGTGCGCGAGCACGCGCGCGCGCGCGCGCGGACTCGACACGCCTAGGGGCGGGGACGCGTTGGGGTGCGGGCGACCTCGGGCGGGGCACGTCTTGGGCGGTGCGCGGCCTCGGGAGGCGCGGGCGCGGATGCCGGGGCCGGCGGCGCGCGGCCGGCGACGGGCGGCGTGCTGAGCGCGCGGCGTCGCGGCGTGCGACGCTCTGCCCGGTTTTGTTTTGCTGATGCCGTGTTTGAAATGAATTTGCTCCAAATTTTTGTATAGAAGTTGACCAAGTGATGAATACCAAAGTTGTAGATCTAGTTACGCTTAACATTTTCTACAAAGGCCATATAGGGTTTTTCTGCACAGGATTGGAGTTATTTGAATGCCAAAAATGAATGTCAGCCTGTCTTGGCAAACAGTAAAAACTGCCTTGCAACCCATTTTCCAAGCTTTTCCCCTCAAAATTTGAAATGCCAATCTACATGAAAGTTGTGTCCCTCGTCAAGATGGACAACTTTCATAAAGGTAGAATTTTAAGTGTTTAGGTGAATTTTGGAGAACGCGGCAAAAGTTCCGGCAGACAACTGTGGACACTAAGGGTGGCAAGGGGTTTGACCAAACCTTTGACCATGGGTTGGCCCCACAAGTGTGTCTACTAGTTAAATAGGGTCACTAGGGTGGGTTAGTGAGTTTTTCGAGGTGGGGGCCCAAGTTTACCGTGGTTTGACCACTGTTGACCATTTGATCGGCTATTAAGGCTGATTAAAAACCTGGGGCGTCACAATTTGGAGGGACATGCAAAATGGAGGTATGTTTAGAGGTCCTGCTGGAGTTGTGTTTTTACACCAAACCTCTAAATTTTGGAGTATAGGTCCATATGGAGGCCCCCACTAGAGTTGCTCTTAGCGTGTGTCCACATACATATATAGAGAGGAGCTAGCGGCTACAACGCGCATTTGGCGTGTGTATCCTCTGCGCCGTGCGTGTGCTGCTTTTTGGCCTCTGTCTCGATCACAACCCCGGCCACCATACGCGATGGGCTTGTAGTCCAATGGTAGGACGGTCCAGTGGGACGCTATACACCAGGGTTCCAATCCTGATGCTCGCACCTTTTCCTGGATTTATTCCGGGATTTTCTGACGTTATGCGTTCAGTGGTAAAAGCGACATTCCCATCGACAATGAGGCGTCAGTGGTGACTTCGAGAATCTCCAGATCTGCCGGTGGTCAGTCCTTCGGAGGTGCTCATAGGGGTAGGGTTTACGTACGTGTATTCATAGGGGTGAGTGGGCGTGTGTTGTGAACGTCTGCGTTGTAGTGTGCAATTTTTTTTAAAAAAAACGGCCACCATACATATGCAGCTTGCTGTCAATTAATCCCGGGGTCTCCTATTTTACTATTTAGTACTACTACACGGTGAAAACCAATGTGTGCATGTGCATGTGCTTGATCGTGTACCACGTGTTGCTTCTCTTGAATTAAATTTCCAGTGCCGTGCGCAGAATTGATCGAGTACCGAGCGCAGTGAGGGCTAGTTCGCTTCTACTGGATTCAATCCGTTCGGAATAATAGATATATCAAGAAATTTGTGATAGAGACTCAGATTCATTCCGGATTGAGATTTAATTTACTCATCATGATAGGTAGAAACAAGAGACCGAAGAGCCGGATTGATTCCACACCTCTTGACTAGTGGATTGATTCCGAGTCTCATGGTGTGCCTATCATGAGTAAATTAATTTCCGACCCGGAATAAATCTGTATCTCTTATAGTATCTATCATGATTTTCGTATTACATTTATCAATTCCAGTCGGAATCAACCCGATGGAAACGAATGAGGCATGAAGGAACTAACATTGGTGGAAGCCGGGAGGGAACATGCACTGGTCTGGATGGAGTGCCCAACATGCATGTGTAGAGTTGGATTCGGATCGGATACGCACGGATACGAATTCGGATGTCACTATTTACCACATTTTATTCGAATTCGGATACGAATACGAATGCAAAACAGATATTTCGAATTCGCATTCACATTCGAATACTTACTCGATTTATAGCATAGAGTTATAATGAGTATCAATTTCATTTGTCGATAGTTTTATAATTGATCAAATCATGTTACAAGTAGAGAGAACATTATAATCATTATACATAATAGGTATCTTATTGCAATTCACATATTAATTAATTAATCATAATAAATATAAAATAAGTAATTTTGTAAATATATAAACATCTTTTATTAGTAAAAATAAGTACATAAATACATTTTAAATATAATTTATTTATTTGCTAAATAATATAATGTATTCAAATTACTATGATTAGTCACATACAAATTAATTAAACATATAATTATATAATTTAGTAATATTAGATTAGCATATTTAGTTAGTTGTTATATTATAAGTTTTTATAGTTAAAATGGTGTAAATAATTATTTTACAAGCAATATTAAAATTAACATCATTTGTAATTAGTATTCAGTAATATAAATAAATTTTAAATGGTTTCTATGGGTACTTTATTGTATGCGGATACGAATAATGTCGGATATGTTAGATTTTTGTCGGATAATTCAGATAATGTCGAATACGGATAATATTGAAAATCGGATTCGAATACATCCATTTTACATCCATATTAAAAACGAATACGAATACGGATATCCATATAAGCGTTTTTAGCAGATACAATACGGATAATTCGGATTTCCAGACATCCGAATCCATCCCTATATGCATGGGTGGAAGCCGACTGGCAGAGCAAGGGCGCTGCCGCGGGCAGGCGGCCTCCCTCCAGCACGAGTCTCCCCACGCTACTCCTAAGCAGCCGAAAGCTCCTGTGTGAACGGGATCGGGGAATCGGGATATCGGCTGGCTGCCTATCTGTTGGCACCCGACGACGACGCGTTGCCATACGTACTGCAGCGTGCCGTTCGCGTCGTCGAGGGTCCACAGGACCAGAACTTGGGAGTGCACTGGAAATCATACAAAACTTTGTTTTCGGTACCATTCTCTAGCTTCTCAGCAATCCACGTCATCACCCCCCTAATCCCCGCTCATCCCACCCTACGGCCCCTAGATTCCGCGTCCCCACGCCGCCGCCCCTCCCCTCCCGTCGCCGTCCCCTCCCCACACGTCAGCGCAACCCTCTGCGTCGTCCCTCACACCTCATCCACTTGCGCATCATCCCCGCACCGCCCCCTCGCCTCCTCCAGCCGTTGCGCTTCACCGCGCCGCTACCCCCTCGCCTCCCTGCCACGGTGCCGCTTCGGTTCCCCACCGTCGCCCGGGTCCTTCAAATTGTCCCAGACTGGCCCGTGCATCCCCTCCAGACATGGCTATCTGGCCTCAAAAGCCGCCGCCGACGTTCCTCGAACTCCCACGATGTTGCGGCCATGGCGGCGTTCCTCCACTTCCCCCATCCCGCGACCATGAAAATCGAGCCACCAGACCACCTCCTCTGCAAGCTGACTACCTTCTGCTTCCTAATCTACACGCCGAGGACCTCCTCTTCCCGATCTGCACATTTGGTGGCCATTCGAAGTCGTACACCTTGGGGTTGTCGATGAAGTCGTTGTGGATCTGCTGCGTGTTCACGCTGCTGTACCTGGCGTTGAGGTCCGCCAGCAGCGCCATCAGCCACAGGTTGTACATCTCCGCCGCGCGCTGCAGCTACCGGTCGCAACTCCCGTTCAGGCTATGCAGCGGGAGCTCCACTAGGACAGCCAATCAAGCCAATGCCTTGCACCAGCACGCACCGCACGCCCAGGTAATACAACTTTAATCCCATGTAAGCATGTCGAGTTCATCTAATTCCATTATTCCAAAGATTCTGCGGTGGCATGGGGACTGTCTGCCTATCCTTACGATTGTCATGTCATTCAGATTTCGCATTGCAATTGGTATATCATCCAGACATCCATTTTTCATCACAGAGTTTTCAGTTACGTCTGCCCATCATGTTCTCACAAAGTGCTGACCTTTTGAAAGAGGTCGAAGATCCACCACACGACGACGGCAGAGTGGCAAGTAAAATTGCGACAACAAAAAATGATTGTGTCACCGTTTCCTAATTTTCTTAATTAACAAACTTTTAGATGTAAAAAAACTGTCATATATATATATATACATATATATATAGCATCATTGTTATGAAATCGTCATTCCAACACACAATGTCCTATCATCACAAGCCGTCTTTTTATTAGTTCATAGTTATCAAAATGCTCTCTCAAATCATGTAGCATTATTCATAGTTTAAAAAATGCAAAAAATCCCGCAGCAACTCGCGGGGAATCACCTAGTAGGAAATAAACTGATGATCCGTCCCGGGATTTACTCGCGACCATGCGAAGCATTGACACGACATTATATCCGTGTTAGAGCAATT
Source organism: Cenchrus americanus (assembly GCA_947561735.1). Classification (NCBI taxonomy): domain Eukaryota; kingdom Viridiplantae; phylum Streptophyta; class Magnoliopsida; order Poales; family Poaceae; genus Cenchrus; species Cenchrus americanus. The sequence continues at coordinate 82,781,473 of OX387240.1, forward strand.
TCAGTAGCTTTCCTATCCTCTCCACAATAATAAAAATATAGTTATATAGGGGGATGAAACCATCTCCAGCAGATTCCCTATAGCCCCTTTTTTTCCATGGACTAAAAACTCTTCTCCATCCCCTCTATAGAGGGAACCTCTCCTCCACCCCTATCTGTGGGACCCACTCGAATCCTCTCGCTTCTCCCTCTCGCATTGCCTGCGTATCGAGCCGCCGCTGCCGGTCTCGCCTCCCCCCCAACACCTCAACCTGTCGGACTCGCCGGCGGCCGCCCGCCCTCGCCCTCCCCCTCCTCCAGCTCCGGCGCACGAGCAGGCCCGTGTGCGCTGCGGCGCGGGCGCAACCAAGGCGCTCGAGGATCTCGAGGAGGATGTCATCCGGCAGGGTGCTAATGCGGTCCTCCTCGCCGTCCGGAAGAATGTCTGGGAGCCCGGAGAAGCGGGAAAGGAGGCCCCTGCTGCAACATTCCATTTCGAGTTGTGCGCCTCGCCGCGCAGGCAGGCGGAGGGGCGACTTAAGATACGCCAACAGGGAGGCGAAAAAGACCGTGCATGGAGGAGGCCAGAGACTGTGTGGAGCTGGTGGGGCGACGACGGAGGTGCGGGGGCCTCGCGGCACTTATCGAAGTCGATCTCCCCGCTGCCGCCGCCCCCAACGCTCCCGATGTTGCGCCGCCACCGTGCGCCCTTCTTGGCCACGAGGAACCGATGCCCCCACTCCCGCGAAGGCGGCGGGGGCACCGCAGGTGCTGGTGTGGAGGGCTTCTTCTTGGCAAAGGTGGACTTGGCGCTCGTGGCCACCGGGGACTTGAGGAAGGGCTTGGACGGCATTAGCTGCGGGGGAGGAGGTGTGCCAGGCATGTTGGGGTGGGCGTTCTCGGACACGTGGTAGAGCCGGGCGCACGCGGAGCCGGGCGTCTTCGTCGGCGTCCCCTTGCCCCCCAGTGGGGCCAAGGGTTTGGTCGGTGTCCTCGCCGCCGACCCCGAGGGGCCCAGGGGCTTCGTCGGGGTCTTCGCGGCCACCGCCGTTGACATCCCTAGGGTTTCGAGCTCAGCGTCTGGCGGGATCGTGGGGGGTTCCGCGTGTGCGGTGGGTGGATTTGGGTTTGACGCGGTTGTCTCGGTTGTCCCTGCGCCATTCCGTTTCTACTCCCTCGGATGCAAGGTGGCAGGCGAAAGTTTGAAGATTTGGGGAGAAGAATGAGAGGATGATGTGGCATAGTAGTACTCACGAGTTGGGAAGGAGAATAGGGAAACTGCTGAAGTAAATTGTGTTTTAGTGATAAAAATATTTGTACTTCACCCCATAACTTTATATAGATGATGAAATTTACTCCATCGAGTGGAGTTACTTCCGCGAGGCTTGCCATGCGAACCGACGAGACGTGAGGTCGCTGGCACGTTCGATCGGCACCCTGCAGCTGTGTTGTCGGTCCATATGTGCAGCCACCACTGCTGCCGTGCTTTCGCCAGTAGGTAGCGTTCAGTTCGATCGCCTCGGCCGCATGAGTAGCATCACCCACCACTGCTCGTCGCGGAATGACCACCGCGCGCGGCCGGCGGCCTGAGTTTGAGGATGCCACGTCACGGCTCGATGCACCGTCATTATTAATCTGCTACTAAAATGACCAAGCCGAGGCGAGCACTGCAAAGCCCGTGCTGCCACCACCACCTATAGTCCTATACTATTGGCAATGGCAATAACGCACCATGGCGAGCGTATATGTTTTGGCCGTGTTAGATTAATCCCACATCGCAAATTGATGGTGGGGGAGCACAACATAAAGGTGAGGGCAGTCTTCACCCATCAGACTAGTCTTTTGAGTTGAGTTAGGTCCAAACTCTTATTGTTGTGAACTCCGTTGGACCTAGGCCTGTTGAGACGCCGACACATGGGTATAAATTTCCGGGCCGGATTCCACTGTGCTCTCTAACAGGCCCATAGTATTTCATTTGCAAGTGTGAGGTCACAAGATCCAAATAGTGTGTGCACTCCACTCCACTCCATAAAAAATTAGCTCCACTCCACTTTTTTTCTTGGAGCTCCTCAAGAGGCGCTCCACCAATTTTTGGAGTCGCTAGAGTTGGTAGAAAATTACCCACCACTAGAACGGTTGGGCGCGCAATGCGCGCCCTACCAATATCTCACCAAAGAACAACTAATAAAAAATTAAATAGAATCACAATTCACAACCACCAAATATTGAATTACATTGTTTCACCATGAAAGATACTGAAGTTACAAATTGTTTTTTCCTAAAAATGAATTAGAACACTAAAGTAACAAAATTGCTATCACCTGCCCAAAAGATCAACCTTACCCCAAAGAATTTGATTGCCAAAAACTCTGCTTTATCTCACTTACAACATGTGGCTCTAGAAATTGAAGTTCCAGGTTCCTCTTCAAAGGTCAAACTTTTCATATCACAAATTGCTAAAATGTAAGCTTAATATTTCAAAAAAAAGATCATACTCTCCAAACCAATGGTCTAGCAGTGTAATCAACTACAAGTCAGTACCATGGTGCGATCTTAAAAAAACACTTTGTTTAGATGCAATAAAATTTCTATGCTGCCATCTCATAGATTAGGCAATTTCACTCAGATGAAGGATAATCCACAAGCCTCCTCATCAATCAGCATCAGACTGCAATGATGAAACTTTCTTACTGCAGCCTAAAATGACACAGGAACCAGCAACTATACTACCAATTTTAGAAACCTGCATGAATTTTTCAGATCTAAACCAAAGGAAACCAACCAAAACCAACCAAGTCCAAACATATTTGCAGACAATACCTAAGAAAACCTAAAAACAAAAACCTAAGACTGATGCGTTTCTGAAATACCAGCATTGGACTTACCAATAAAGGTTTCTTCTCCACCCGAGGCTTGCCACCACAAAAGACATGAAATTTGTCATTCAAACCACGTCTGGAGCAAAGGATAAACATCAATTCTCCAACATTATCTGTAGTATAGGCAAAACACAAACTTAGATGCAAAAGCAAATCAACTATATATCTACAAAAATGATGAGCTCTGCAAATTATAGCAATAGCAGGAACAGAAAGGTATGATCAGAGGGCAATATAGGACAATGCAAATGGCGGCATCCTGGAGGAAGGCTCACTAATGGGGTCCAACTTGTTTGCTCTGAGCAAAAGAAACCAAATAAAAAGCATCTGAGATTTATTTAAAAGCTATGATCAAATTAGTCATGGCCTTCGTGACGGCGCCGTTGCATGCCGAGGGTGCAAAGGCAGGCTGCCTGAGGCACCCAGAAAAGATCACCTGAAGGATAACAGAATCAGAACTCCATATATCGGAACCGCATGGGAACATGAGATTGCACATCAATTAATCACTCACAGAATAATTAAGGGATTTACCTTCACTACAAGGGATGGAGCTGGATCTAGCGGCCGAAAGAAGGGGATAGGCGGGCAGCCCAGGGGCATCTTCTGGCCTGAGAAGACCCAACCCGACCATGGGATAAAATTCGCTGAGAAGAACTCATAGTGCCAGGCCCATAATGACATATACAGTCGGATCCGAGGAGGATTCAAGAAGGTTCTGGAATACAGTTAAAAAAAGGTTCTTTTGCTAAAAAAAGGTTCTGGAATACGGACCAGATGGGCCTATACTGCTTCACTTGCACAGAGGTAAGATCCAAACTTATAACTTTGTGTATCCTAAGTTACTAATAAATTTTCTATTCTTTCTCTAATTTAGCATATGATCCCTAGTGTACTTTACAACTCTATGTACGTTACATATGGGTACATTTAGAACATGAACATACTGTTGCGATACTTACATAATCTAGTAAACAACTTCTCTTCCCATCCAGCATTGCCCCTACATACTTCATACTTGAACAATGAAACTACAACAATTCTACATTTGTAAACTGGTAATAACCCAAGCATGCTAAATTTCTGTCACTTTTAAAATCAGGAACAAAGTTGGTCTCCTGGTCTTAAACTGAGGTGATTTGTGGTTTATGATCTATACTTTGGTTGCTGGCAACTTGACACAGTGAGGTTTATGGTTTACCCATCAACTACTTGGTAGGAGATAAAGCTGCAGGGAAGACATTATTTCAATAGGTAGAAAGGGTGGTTCTTATAAATAAAAAAGTGCTTTCATATTGCAATGCCTGATTTTAGAGCCAGTTGAACTTCTCCCAACATGAATCCATATCATCATTACTAACCTGTCCTCAGTAGCAGCAGCCGCACTTCCACTGCTGTCACCAATAGATTCTCCAGCTTGCTCTTTGGTAGACATCCCCTTAGCAACCCTTTTGTGAGGTGACGGGCGAGTCCTGCAAATACCAGCGGATGCAACAGAGAAAAGGGTATGCAAGATAAGATATGAAACCAATTTGCACAATTCAAGCAGAAAGCAGAGGGCACAAACAGCACCAAGCATAAATTCCCAGGAAAGTAATCTGAATACTATAACTATGGCTAGATTGTATGTGGCAAAAAATCAATTCTCACTCACTGATTAACAAAGCATTGGATCCACAATAATTGATCCAATATATTTGAGCCCAGTATTCATCAAATCACAGGACCAGTTGTTACACAATACTAAAAAATAAATGCAAATGTACAGGAGTCAGGGGCCCAAATGTGTTGGCAAGCATGTGACAGGGGCGTTACCAGCAGATTATTACCAGCAAATAAAAATGCAAGATGAACAATGACAAAGATATGCTGAAGAATGTGTACGCAAAGCCTATGTAAGCCTCTATAAGAAGTAAATGACCAAATTGAAAAAGTATAGCTATTCAAAAGCATAAACGTCAATTCATCAACTGTAGTAGCTTCTGATAAAGGAAATTGGGTTTATTTAATGAAGCACAACGTTCAATAACAGCAGCTTTGCCGAGAATAGTCTATAGATATGATGTACACTACTTCTGTGAGGACAATAAAAGGATCAGTAGCAGTTTTAGTGCAATCAAGCATCTTGCGAGGAACATACAATTTAACCTGTCTTTAAACCTCCATTCTCACAAGTGGTTTGGATTCTTCTGCAATCTGAATTGAATCAATGGAGATAAAAAATGAACATCAAAATACACATGAAAGCTATGAAACAGGGTTGTTTCAGTATTTTAGAATCTACCATTATTTTCTATGGATTACAAAAGATATTGGATGCATAGGAGATAGAAAATCTCACCACCGGAAAGAAAGATAGAGGACTGCAGCCTCTATAGCGGATCCAGCCTTCTCCTCCCCGGATCCAGCACAGCTGCCTACATCCTCTCCTCCATGGCGGCGCTTTGTGGGAGACATCCTGCCTCGCGCTATATGGACGGGGGGTGCTTCAAGGGGTGCTTCGAGGGGAGGAGGCACGGAAGGGCGCAAAGTGGAGACGGGTGCATAGATCAACTGAGCTAGCAGTAAAAACAGTATAAGGCTAGCGGCTACAATTTACGTAAGTTGGTGCCAATCTTAGAATTTATGCAAGGAAAATGATTACCAGTGTAGGCATCTGGGGCCAAATTAATGGATATAATTCAATTAGACCATTTGTCAGCAAGTACAAAATCAAACACGAGCCAAATTAAGGATTATTTTGCAGTTATTAAAAAATGGTAACAATGCAGGAAAAGCGAACTGACCTTTTCCTAGCGAGTCTTTGCAGCACAAAAGTAGAAAGCAGCGGCAACCTGACTGCTGCAATTGATGACCTAGCAACAAACAACGATCCTAAGCACATGTAAAAGACCAAGGGCACAAGCATCGGACTATAAATAAAAAATATTGAAAACCACATTTATTGGAAACCATACTAAAACAGGCAGAACAAACCCACCTTTTTTGCCAGTCCTTACAACATACAGATGCTTGAGCAGGGCAACCTTTCCATGACAATAGATGACCTAGCATCAAACAACAGGTTTGATAAGCACAGGTAAAGAACCATGTGAACAACATGTTTGATAAGGACATGTATAAACAACTACCAGATAAATAGATAAATAATATAGGAGGCCACTGCACAACCATGGATCGGTAAAAAACGGCACACAAAATAATCCTAAGCACACCATCATTACAGATAGCAACAAACCCTATCCATGGTCCATATTGGAAGGAAGACAACACACGAAGGAAGTTTACATAGCAAGTGCACATACGCTACACACAAAATCAAAGCATACGAATTTTCTACACAACAAGGTACGATGAAAGAAATAGCACCCAATCTTCTCTCCCCAAACTTGCAGATCTACTCGTCCCAACCCTAAACCAACCAACTGACCTTGTTGTATCTTCAGCTAATCATATCGCTAGGTCACCAACGACATGGTCGTATCCTCACCTAGACAGCACACCAAAGAAACGTAGATCTCCGCACCTGCACGAGCACACAAAAGAAATGCTTTTCATATGAAGCCACAACAAATCGAGAGCAGTAGAATGGAGGAAGTTGTAGGTAATATAGAGCCCTTATAGATCTGCACGCTGCTATAAAGGAGGGCGGAACTGGCAAAAGGTGCGGGGATGCAAAGATAGGTTTTCAAAATGGAGCGAGAGGGAGAACGGAACGGTGGAGGGAGAAAAAGGAGGGTCGAACTTATCTCCATGGCGACAACAGGGGCGGAGGCCGAGGACCGGGGGGCGGGGGCGCACACCGCCGCTCTCCATCCCCGCGCTCACCGTGACAGCCCCGAAATCAGGTGAGACTGTGAGAGATGGGGTGAGCGGCGACTGGTGGCGGCGAGCCCGAAGGCAAGCGCACACGAGAGGAGGCGAGCTAAGGGTGACGACGACGGCCATCACATGCAGGGAGTGAGTGCGAGGGTGGGGAGGGAAGGAAGGAGAGGGAGTGGTGGCGGCGACGCTGGGAGGAGAAGGCGTGCGGGAGGCGCACGTTGGAGAGTCCAGTGGTGGCGGCGGGTGGAGCAAAGAAATGAGAGAGGAATGATTTTTTTGGGGAGAAGCTAGGGTTTGCACGGGTCAGTCCAGGGCATGCCGAGATGCGGCCCCCGCATGTGCCTAGGCTAGAGGTTTGCCAAACCGCACCGCGGGACCCAGCAACAGGGTCGGTGGGTGAATCAGCGGGCTGTGGCAGAGGCGCGCGGAGCAGCAACACGCGGATGCGCCCAGCTCTCACGTGCGCTCGCCCTCGGATGGCACGTGTCGAGCAGGGGTCGCACGAGGAGGCTGGGAAACGTGGCGGTGCAAGAAAACCAAGGGAACCTTTAAGAACTTTGATACCATCGGTTACAAAGAAAAAACGATTCACTTTTATTTCTTCCCCACAAACCTTTCCCCGTAGCCTTTCTCCCGCATGCCAACGCACGCCGCCGCCCAATGCTTCTATGACGCCCCAGGTTTTTAATTACCGTTATTAACGCTAATGACCGAATCAGCCGAGTCAAACCGGTCAAACACCGGTCAAACCTAGGTCAACCTGGGTCATCACCCCGAAAACCTCGCCAATGAACCCTGATGAACCCCTTGACCAAGCCTACACACACCCGTAATGGACCCTTGACCGAAGACACGGTCAAAACCGGCTTAACCGTTGACCTCAGCGAATGTCATCCGGAACTTTTACTGCGTTCTCCAAAATTCACCTAAACACTTCAAAATCTACCTTTATGAAAGTTGTCCATCTTGTTGAGGGACACAACTTTCATATAGAATGGCATTTCAAATTTTGGGTGGAAATTGGTGAAAAACTTGATCGACTGACATGCCGGCATTCAAAGTTGGCACGATGTTCCTGCAAAATCCATTGAGAAAACACTAGACGGCCTTTACAAAAGTTGTACAGGGTAGTTAGATCTACAACTTTCCTGTTGACCACATTGTGCACTTCTATTCAACTTTTGGGAGTTTTGCACGTTCAAACAGAGTCTCAAGGAAACGTGTCTGGCTGGCCGACGCCGGCGCCGCGCGCGCGCGCGGCGTCGCGCGCGCGCGCGCGTGCGTCCCCCCCGCCGCACCGTGCCGCCGTACCTCGGCACCGCAGCCGCCGTCGCGCCTTCCCAACGCAGCCCGCTCCGTCCCGAGGGAGCACGCACGCCGAGGGGCCCCGAAGTCCGCGCTACCTCCGCCCGCCCGCGCCCCGAACGCGCGCCGCCGCACGTCCTTGCGCCGCCCACCGCCGTACCGGCCGTCCTCACCTCGCCCGCCCGCCCCCCTCTCCCCGTCCCCCCCGCTCGCGCGTCCCTTATAAAGGCGGCCACCGGCCTTACCGCGACGCGCGCCCCCCCCCCCCCCACGCCGCACACCGCGCGTCCGCCGGCGCCTTGAGAGGCCGCCGCGGCGAGCTCCGTTGCGGGCGGGCGCAAGCAAAAGTAACACGCCCTTCGCCTCCCCTAGCGCCTACGGAGACTACCAAGCCGCCCCAACCGTTGCTCCCGGCCCCAACCTCGCCGGAACAGCAGCCACCACGGCCGCCCCTCCCTGGCCGCCGGTGCGCCGCTCACCGGCCACCTCTGCCCATTAACCCAGTGCACAAATAGGACCCTAGTGGCCCATAGACTCCTCCCTAGCCTTTCCCCGGCCAAATTCCGGTGAGCCTCGCCGGAATTTTGCTCACCCGCGCCGGCCGGCTACCCAGGGACTTCATTGCAAAACCCAGAATCTTTCCGAGGGCCTCCCTGCAAAAGGTTAACTCCAATAGTACTAGTGCTTTGGCTGAAATTTGTAAATTGCATAGAAAATCGTAGAAAAATCTTAAAATGCAAAACCAATTTTGTTGGATTCGGGGTGAAATATCCTACAACTATTGTTATTCTGTCCTGAGCTAATTCCTGATAGTTTTTGCATGAACAATACAAATGTGAAAAACCTAGATCTGCAATATCTCAAAATCCACACATCCTCTGTAGCTAATTTTTGGATATGTTGTGTGACTTGTCATGGCCAGCTCCTATGCCAAAAATTGCACAAAGTTATGATTTAAATCTTTTTATAAAAATGTTTTTCCATTTCTGCAGAATCTGCATAAATGATTTTTCTAGATAACAATAATTAGGTTTTTGTAACCAACTTCTGCACACTGTCTTTTTATTCCAAAATACATCTCTGGTGAATTAATCACAATTTTATAATTATCAGAAATAATTATTCTTGAATTATGCTTGAATTTATTTGAAAATTCATAACTCAAGTTCCACAATAGTTCTAGGGTATGTGCTGCACTACTAGGCTAGTTTTGGACCATATAACATGTGTGAGAAAGTTAGGATCATTTTATTGAGTAATTATTTTTGTGTGCATTTATCTCGTCCTTCAAGCTAGCTTTTGTCTTTTTCAAAAATAATTAATTTATGGCTATGCAAAGCTCGCATGTGTGTCCAGTGGCTTGTTATAGGTGTTTAGAGTGTAATACACCCTTCCACTGAATTTTCTTAATTAATTTCATGAATAAAAGCTATGGAAGCGATTAAAGGCTTAATAGTCATTTAATGGGAAAAATCACCAAACCACCCTTGCTAACTTGTGTGTGGTTGTAAATCGATTTAAAAAGCTAAATGCACCTACCCACTACTGTTTGTGAATTTAAATTAAATTATTTATATATATATGTACACAGTCACTATCAAAAAGAATAGTTAATAAAGAGCTGCATCTTGTTCCTTTTGGAAGAGTATGCTGAGTGTATTCTTGTCTAGGTGAATGTGCCAAACCAATGCACCCATGGTTGTCATCTATTGTTTGTGATCAATTAAATTAAAATCATCAAATAAATCTTGCATTTGCATCCTCGTGTAGATCTTCCCGACGGTAGATATACGCTCGTGCCGGAAAGAGGAGACGAAGGTGCCGACGAAGAGCTGCAGCACGTGTTCGTAGCTCAAGACCTGGACCCAAGTCCAGAAGGGCCCAAGGCCAACCTTGCCAGCGAAGACAAGCCCCGGATCATTAACCCCGCCTTTTAAAATTATGCAATTATGTTTGCTATGAGTGTGCATTTACGTTTCAGGAGTTGAATTGAAACCCTCGATGCATGATCCCTAGGTACCTATGCTCTATCACTAGTATGTTAGGTCGATAGCTGCTATGCTATAGGACCCGATAGAAGTCGAGTGATGTCCGTCACTCGCGAGAATAGGTTCCTAGATAGGAATCATAAGATCTCCTTAAATGGATTGCTCATGTGGTAAGAGCATGGGATTTGGGCTCCGGTCCAGTGGCTTTCGTGGGCTAAGCTTTTGAATGTACTAAACATTTGCCGGGTATGGGACCGGTAAGCCTAGTACCTTAATGAGACGGTGCGAGAACTTACTATTACTACTCTTGAGTAATCACCTACCGCTTTGCAATCGGGAGGTGGGTACATGTGTGAGGCTGGGTGTACTGGGTGGGACATTCCAGATAGCCTTGTACTCGGGACTGTAAGATTCGCTCCCAACCCGAGGATTTTTGGGAACCGCCTGGTCGGTGTCAGCTCTGTTGGTGCACCGCTCCGTGTGTTTAGGTCTACCTTGCAAGGTTTAAATCAATCGATTGTCGGCCTCTCACCGTTATCCGAGATCGCTTAATCAATCGGCCATGATATCCCATAATGATGGAACTTGGTGAATATTATTGTATGAATTAATTGCTTGTACAATTCTTGATTGAATTAGTTGGCACACTTAGAAATGATAACCAACTAGAACTTGTGATAAAATAATGAAAGTAAGTACATACTCTTTGTTGCTTTTCAGCAAAAGAACTCCACCGGCCAAAAAGCCTCTCATGTCTAGAGTTTGGTGATGTAGTTATCACCCGACGGTTAAGTCTTGCTGAGTATTAGTATACTCAGCCTTGCTTTAAAAATGTTGTTGCGGGTGTTGTTTGGCCTGGTGAGATTCCACCCGGCTGGGAGCTGGAATGGGTGGAAGGGGATGAGTGATGACATCACAGATGGCCTCCTGTGATGTTTACCGTTGCGCTAGTTTATTTTATTTCCGCTTTTTTTGAACTCTGAATCTTTACTCCATGTCAGGAACAATGGTTTGTAATAAAATGTTTAACTCATATTGTACTCTGGACTCGTCTTCGCGTGAGTTTTAATGCATGTGTCGATCCTCTGTTCGATGTCCAAGTGATTTACCGGGCGTTAACCCGATAACCAACGACAGGATGATACTTTACTATTGCTTAGTGACCAAAGTGGATCGGTCTTAGGCGATAGTACGGTATTTTCCTGGGCGGGTTGTCACAGCTGGTATCAGAGCGATTGCATGCACCAGAGCTTAATTGACAACCTTAATCACATGATTTTGGAATAAAAACTGTCAAGATTGTTTGATTTGCAAAACACGTTGGTCCGTTAGGGATAAACTAGACCGAGAGGCCCTAGAGGGAATTTTTGGTTTCTTTCAGGTGGCTTATTAATCTATGGTTTATTTTGCTAACTCCCAGCACATTACTTTATGTCAGACTTACTTTCTTGCACAACCAAACTAGATGAGCCACGTGTTTTATACATGCGCTGTTCCGCATCACGGGAATTGCGAGGGGTTGACGGAGTGATCCCTTCCACGGATCCCATCTTCGCGTCTGGTTGTAAGTTGTGTCTCGCCACGTGTTTCATACGTGCGCATTCTGCATGTCGATCATGCGAGGCAAGGATACACTCCATTCAAACGGAGGATGTCCGAGGTTGGACGCTATCCATGTAGCGGCTTAACGCATGGATGTCGTTTCTATAGTGAATGGTAATGTATGTGGACGCTTCCATGAGTGCTGGCATGAAAGGTTCGTTGTGTTCTGTGATCTTCTGCAGGTACACTAACCTCATTTCGTAAGTCGCTAAGTAAGCATCAACTAGATCTCGACTAGTTATTATAGGGAGACACGTGTATGTGCCATGCCACCAGCGCTAACTCCGAGTTTTGGCTTGATTGCCTTGTGAGGACGCATAGGACGTCTTGCATCATGCTAAAAGTCGTGGAAGAACCTAAACTAAACTCCTACCTATTTACGTGCTCTCTAAGGTAAAATAGTGATAGTGTGTTTCGTCCTGACTAGCCTCTCTAGCGTAGATGTGTTGTTGTCCATAGTTTATTGTGACTGTTGCGTAGATCTTGCACCCTGTCCAAGAATCTTTTGCCTAGGTGATCTCTACCCAAGTTGCTCCACATGTAATCTAGTTCCTGCCCGCAAAAGCTCGTGACCATAGCCTTCGTCTATCTCAAGTTACACTCAGTTTTATGAACCCCTGTCCTGCTGATCTTTCCAGGAACCAAATCTGAAATTCTTGCTTAGTTAAGCACCTTCCTGACCTTCTAGCTAAATCTTACATACCCAAACATGTGTCTCATAACCTTGCTGAGTTGCTACACAAATTCGAGAAATTTTGGGGACTCTGGTTTTAAGTTATGAATTTTGTTCACAACTGCCAGAACTTAGGTCATTATGTATGCCCGCTCGATTCGAGTTATGCATATGATTGTACCTTGGTACCCCTGACTACCCCATTCCTTAACCGCCTACTCTCGTATCGTGAACCGAGTTATCTTTGTACACTCACACCCGACTGGTTCTCACTTTTGTCGTTATGTACAGATGGACAACACTAGATCTGCGTCGGTTGATGTGGAATCATGGACTATCGTGAACTACCTTGAGGCGGGTGGATTTTCTGCACTTTTGTGGGACACCCTGAAGGACTTTGGGTACACCACTTACCCAGAGTACTCGACGCGTGAGGTCATGACCACAGGCCAGCTCCTTCGTTGTGAAGTGAAGGTGAAGATTTCAGTGTGCCCGACCAATCCTGCTTGGGAAGAGTGGGAGTGTAAGGCACAAGGACTGAACTTGACTGACGTCGTGTAGAAGGCTGCTCTCGAAGCGCTCACAACTTTTTGTGGGAAGCACCCTGACGAGGTAGCCGGCACCGCAACCAAGGTGATCCCTGTACCTGAGCGACACACTGTACCTTGTGTCAAACGTGAAGCTTTTCTTCCAGCTCAGGGCCCATCTCATTATAGCCCTGATCTTGTCACCTCAGTCCGCTTTTCAGAAGCCATGTACGACACCTACCGAAGGATGGTGGGAGAAAGTGTATTCTATAGACACCAAATCTATAGGTACCGAGTTAAAGAAATGGAGAATATAGCTCAAGCATTAAAGGAAGCACGAGCAATGATAGCTACTCTCAGGAAGGAAAGACACAAGGACAAAGCAAAGATACAAGAGTTGAGTGAGATCATACACGAGTAGAATTTCTTGTTGCAGCATAACGACCAGTATATGCTTGAACTAGAGAATCAACTAGAAGCTATAGCAGCTCCACCTCCGGAACCGGTTATTCCTGGACCCGAAGGAGGAGAAGATGCTGAGGAAATTCAAGGAGAATCTGGAGTAGAGTCTGGACCTGCTTCACCGTAGCTTTCTTCGGCATGGAAGGATCAGCCGTAGGAAGTAAACCTAAGGCTAGCTTGTTGTTTAGTTGGAGTTGGTGTGCCTGTAAGACTGTCTTAAGTCGTACGAGTGTAGTAGTAGTAAGGAAACCCCTAGTGTGTGCAGCCGCTCTTGGTTGAGTTTTGTGGTAGGCTGAACTAGGAGCTTTCTTGGCGCAGCTAGTCTGCATTATGACCCCCAGGTGTTGTTATGATGATTCCGAGAACTTCCATCGTTGTAATGCTGTTGTTAAACACCCTCGGTTGTGGTACATGGAATGTGACTTGAGATAGTTGTGATAAAATCTTGATCTTGGGTGGAATACCAACTTGGAGTATGTCTGCTGACCTTGGATGAGAATCTTCGGTGCATGAGCATCGATTCCTGAATTTGATGCTTATGGCCACTGTGTTGTTCGGTTCCATAAAACTTACCATAAATGAGCTTTCGTCATACATATTCTACTTGTCAATTTTATGAGCAAGCTTATGAATGTGTGTTTAATAAAAACTCAAATTTTCAGATGGTCGGACCGACACACAACACTCCCAATGGCTTTGGTGCCTCAGGTAGCGGTGACCCACCACCGCCACCACCTCTGACACAGACAGAGGCACTTCTGACAACGCAAACCGACTTATTGCGCCAGCTCCTGCAGATGCAACAACAGATGGACCAGCACGTGCAGCTGCTGGAACAGAGACCTCCGCACGGGGCCAACCATGAGGGACCACATGCGGTCACAACCTACACCCAGTTTATTGGGATGAAGCCTCCAACGTTCACTAAGACAGAAGAACCGCTTGAAGCTGACGCATGGGTCAGGGCCATAAAGGCTAAATTTTCTGCTTTTACCCTTCCTTGCTCCGAGGAGCGCAAGACAACCTTTGCAAACTTACAACTTCGGGGCGAAGCACTGATGTGGTGGGAACATTTCAAGTCTATGCAACCGGCTGGACATGAAGTCACTTGGGTTGAATTCAAGCAAGCTTTCAAAAACTACCATATTCCTAAAGGAATTATGGATAGAAAAATGAGAGAGTTGTTGGCTCTGAAGCAAGGAGCTGACACCGTGTACCAATATGCACAGAAGTTCAATAGTCTTTGTCAGTACGGAGGACATCACGTGGACACTGATGCCAAAAAATGGAACGTTTCCGTGATGGTCTCGATGGTGACTTGCACGAAAGGCTAATACTGTAGGAACCCAATAGTTATCACGAGTTAGCAAACAAAGCTATCTCTCAGGAGGATGCCATGAAGAAGGCACAGGAAGATAGGAAGCGACAAGCTGATTTCACTTCCGGCAGTGAATCGAGCAAGCAGTTCCGCTTTGTCAAGAAGCGTACTCATGGATCTTCGCAATCTTCGCCATCTGGGCGGTGGAGAATGACCCCACTCCAGGACAAGCCTTCGGGAAATCTCCAGTACCAAAAGAATCCACAGCATGTGCCCAAGCTTAGGGAACTCCCGCCCCGCATATGCTACAATGGTAGACAGCCCAGGCATTTTGCCAATGAGTGCCCGAACCCCAGACAGCAGAAGCCCCAGCAGTAGAAGCAGAACCCCGGATCCACTAAGGGCGACCGCAACAAGAAGCCAAGCTTTCAAGTGAAGCAAAGCCAACTGAATTTCATTGGTAACATCACTATTCGAGAACCTTCCCTACTTTGTCTTTTACTTTCGAATCTCGGGACGAGATTCTGTTTAAGGGGGGGTAGGCTGTGACGCCCCAGGTTTTTAATTACCGTTATTAACGCTAATGACCGGATCAGCCGAGTCAAACCGGTCAAACACCGTTCAAAACTAGGTCAACCTGGGTCATCACCCCGAAAACCTCGCAAATGAACCCTGATGAACCCCTTGACCAAGCCTACACACACCCGTAATGGACTAATGACCGAAGACACGGTCAAAACCGGCTTAACCGTTGACGTCAGCGAATGTCATCCGGAACTTTTGCCGCGTTCTCCAAAATTCACCTAAACACTTCAAAATCTACCTTTATGAAAGTTGTCCATCTTGTTGAGGGACACAACTTTCATGTAGATTGGCATTTCAAATTTTGGGTGGACATTGGTGAAAAACTTGATCGACTGAGAGTACCTCCTGTTTAGCAGAACATGCCGGCATTCAAAGTTGGCACGACGTTCCTGCAAAATCCGTTGAGAAAAACACTAGACGGCCTTTACAAAAGTTGTAGAGGGTAGTTAGATCTACAACTTTCCTATTGACCACATTGTGCACTTCTATTCAACTTTTGGGAGTTTTGCACGTTCAAACAGAGTCTCAAGGAAACGTGTCTGGCTGGCCGACGCCGGCGCCACGCCGCGCCGCGGCGCCGCGCGCCGCGCGCGCGCGTCGCCCCGCCGCACCGTGCCGCCGTACCTCGGCACCCGAGTCGCCCTCGCGCCTTCCCAATGCAGCCCGCTCCGTCCCGAGGTAGCACACACGCCGAGGGGCCCCGAAGTCCGCGCCGCCCGCCCGCCCGCGCCCCGAACGCGCGCCGCCGCACGTCCTTGCTCCCCGCCCGCCGCCGCATCGGCCGTCCTCGCCCCCGCCCGCCCGCCTCTCCCCGTCCCCTCGCTCGCGTGTCCCCTATAAAGGCGTCGCCGGCCTTACCACGACGCGCGGCCCCCCCACGCCGCACACCGCGATGTCCGCCGGCGCCTTGAGAGGCCGCCGCGGCGAGCTCCAGTTGCAGGACGGGCGCAAGCAAAAGTAACACTCCCTTCGCCTCCCCTAGCACCTACAGAGACTACCAAGCCGCCCCAACCGTTGCTCCCGGCCCCAACCTCGCCGGAACAGCAGCCACCACGGGCGCCCCTCCCTGGCCGCCGGTGCGTCGCTCACCGGCCACCTCTCCCCATCAACCCAGTGCACAAATAGGACCCTAGTGGCCCATAGACTCCTCCCTAGCCCTCCCCTGGCCAAATTCCGGTGAGCCTCTCCGGAATTTTGCTCACCCGCGCCGGCCGGCCGCCCAGGGACTACATTGCAAAACCCAGAATCTTTCCGAGGGCCTCCCTGCAAAAGGTTAACTCCAATAGTACTAGTGCTTTGGCTGAAACTTGTAAATTGCGTAGAAAATCGTAGAAAAATCATAAAAATGCAAAATCAATTTTGTTGGATTCGGGGTGAAATATCCTACAACTTTTGTTATTCTGGCCTGAGCTAATTCCTGATAGTTTTTGCATGAACAATACAAATGTGAAAAACCTAGATCTGCAATATCTCAAAATCCACACATCCTATGTAGCTAATTTTTGGATATGTTGTGTGTATTGTCATGGCTAACTCCTATGCCAAAAATTGCACAAAGTTATGATGTAATCTTTTTATAAAAATGTTTTCCCATTTCTGCATAATCTGTATAAATGATTTTTCTAGCTAAAAATAATTATGTTTTTGTAACCAACTTCAGCACACTGTCTTTTAATTCCAAAATACACCTCTGGTGAATTAATCACAATTTTATAATTATCAGAAATAATTATTCTTGAATTATGCTTGAATTTCTTTGAAAATTCATAACTCAAGTTCCACAATAGTTCTAGGGTATGTGTTGCACTACTAGGCTAGTTTTGGACCATATAACATGTGTGAGAAAGTTAGGATCATTTTATTGAGTAATTATTTTAGTGTGCATTTATCTCGTCCTTCTAGCTAGCTTTTGTCTTTTTCAAAAATAATTATTTTATGGCTATCCAAAGCTCGCATGTGTGTCCAATGGCTTGTTATAGGTGTTTAGAGTGTAACACACCCTTCCACTGAATTTTCTTAATTAATGTCATGAATAAAAGCTATGGAAGCGATTAAAGGCTTAATAGTCATTTAATGGGAAAAATCACCAAACCACCCTTGCTAACTTGTGTGTGGTTGTAAATCGATTTAAAAAGCTAAATGCACCTACCCACTACTGTTTGTGAATTTAAATTAAATTATTTACATATATATGTACACAGTCACTATCAAAAAGAATAGTTCATAAAGAGCTGCATATTGTTCCTTTTGGAAGAGTATGCTGAGTGTATTCTTATCTAGGTGAATGTGCCCAACCAATGCACCCATGGTTGTCATCTATTGTTTGTGATCAATTAAATTAAAATCATCAAATAAATCTTGCATTTGCATCCTCGTGTAGATCTTCCCGGCGGTAGATATACGCTCGTGCCGGAAGGAGGAGACGAAGGTGCCGACGAAGAGCCGGCAAAGACGTGTTCGTAGCTCAAGACCTGGACCCAAGTCCAGAAGGGCCCAAGGCCAACCTTGCCAGCGAAGGCAAGCCCCGGATCATTAACCCCGCCTTTTAAAATTATGCAATTATGTTTGCTATGAGTGTGCATTTACGTTTCAGGAGTTGAATTGAAACCCTCGATGCATGATCGCTAGGTACCTATGCTCTATCACTAGTATGTTAGGTCGATAGCTGCTATGCTATAGGACCCGATAGAAGTCGAGTGATGTCCGTCACTCGCGAGAATAGGTTCCTAGATAGGAATCATAAGATCTCCTTAAATGGATTGCTCATGTGGTAAGAGCATGGGATTTGGGCTCCGGTCCAGTGGCTTTCGTGGGCTAAGCTTTTGAACGTACTAAACATTTGCCGGGTATGGGACCGGTAAGCCTAGTACCTTAATGAGACGGTGCGGGAACTTACTATTACTACTCTTGAGTAATCACCTACCGCTTTGCAACCGGGAGGTGGGTATATGTGTGAGGCTGGGTGTACTGGGTGGGACATTCCAGATAGCCTTGTACCCGGGACTGTAAGATTCGCTCCCAACCCGAGGATTTTTGGGAACCGCCTGGTCGGTGTCAGCTCTGTTGGTGCACCGCTCCGTGTGTTTAGGTCTACCTTGCAAGGTTTAAATCAATCGATTGTCGGCCTCTCACCGTTATCTGAGACTGCTTAATCAACTGGCCATGATATCCCATAATGATGGAACTTGGTGAATATTATTGTATGAATTAATTGCTTGTACAATTCTTGATTGAATTAGTTGGCACACTTAGAAATGATAACCAACTAGAACTTGTGCTAAAATAATGAAAGTAAGGACATACTCTTTGTTGCTTTTTAGCAAAAGAACTCCACTGGCCAAAAAGCCTCTCATGTCTAGAGTTTGGTGATGTAGTTATCACCCGACGGTTAAGTCTTGCTGAGTATTAGTATACTCAGCCTTGCTTTAAAAATGTTGTTGCGGGTGTTGTTTGGCCTGGTGAGATTCCACCCGGCTGGGAGCTGGAATGGGTGGAAGGGGACGAGTGATGACATCACGGATGGCCTCCTCTGATGTTTACCGTTGCGCTAGTTTATTTTATTTCTGCTGTTTTTGAACTCTGAATCTTTACTCCATGTCAGGAACAATGGTTTGTAATAAAATGTTTAACTCATATTGTACTCTGGACTTGCCTTCACGTGAGTTTTAATGCATGTGTCGATCCTCTGTTCGATGTCCAAGTGATTTACCGGGCGTTAACCCGGCAACCAACGACAAGATGATACTTTACTATTGCTTAGTGACCAAAGTGGATCGGTCTTAGGCGATAGTACGGTATTTTCCTGGGCGGGTTGTCACAGCTTCACCTTGCGCAACCGCTGGTGCCGGAGATACCGACCGTGCCGCCCAACACCGACGTCCCGCAGTCGCCGGAGGTGGAGCCGCCCAGACCGCTGCCGGAGGTCCTCACACTTGCAAATAAAATACTATGGGCCTGTTTGAGAGCACTCTGTTCCACTAAATTTGGCTCCACTCCGTAAAAAAATACCCAAACACCTCAACTATCTCTACTCCACTCCATAAAAAATCAGCTCCACTCCACTTTTTTTCTTGGAGCTCCTCAAGAGGTGCTCCACCAATTTTTGGAGTCGCTAGAGTTGGTAGAAAATTACCCACCATACCATCGGTTACAAAGAAAAAACGATTCACTTTTATTTCTTCCCCACAAACCTTTCCCCGTCGCCTTTCTCCCACATGCCAACCCACGCCGCCGCCCAGCGCTTCACCTTGCGCAACTGCTGGTGCCGGAGATACCGTCCGTGCCGCCCAACACCGACGTCCCGCAGTCGCCGGAGGTGGAGCCACCCAGACCGCTGCCGGAGGTCGACCCGCTGAGGAGTCAACCACGAGCCGATGATAATTCGCAGCCACCCACCCGTCGTCACTCCGTTGAGAAGACAGAAGAAGATGAAGGAGAAGGAGGTGGAGTGGAGCTAAAGAATACCCAAAAATAATGAAAAACTGAAGTCGAGTGAAGTTAGTGGAGTGGAGCTATTCACTACGTGAAAAACTGACTTTGGTAACAGGCGTAGATCGCCTTTGGTAACGGGCAATGCGCCCATTACCAATCAAGTGTTACAAATAAGCCAAGAAAGGTAATGGGCAGATGCCCGTTACTGATAAGACATATTCGTAATGGGCCTTAAACAACAACCGTTACCACAACTAGCCACCGGTCACGTGAAAATTACTGTTTCTCTGGGCCCACAGGGAACTTTGGTAACGGGCACCAAAACAAAGCTCGTTACTGTGAAATCAATATCAGAGACGCGTGTGGTGAACCTGCGTCTCTGATGTCTCAACGAACGGGCCACGTATTGGTAACAGGCTTTTACGGTGCCCGTTACTTTGTTGGCAAGTTTGTAACGGGTGCTCCAATTGAAGCATGTTACTCATTGGTCAGTGTTTGTAATGATCTTTAATTAACACTCGTTACAGATAAGTAGGCCACCCCTACAAGAACTCCGTCGCTCGCTTTCCGCTACATCTCGATCCGGCCAGATTTGGCGACCATCGTGGGCTGCATCCTGGAACCAACCATGATATTACTAAATTCACAGAAATTAGATCCAGCATCCAAATTAATAGAAATCCACAATTCACATGCATCATATGACAAAATTCAGCATTCTACAAGGAGGAAATGCATCTCCCAAAAAGGAATGCAACACTATCACAAAAAATCATGGACAATGAGGATTGCAAAAATTCATGGACAAGGAGGAATGCAAAAATTTCCTAGTCACCAAACACAATATTAGCCCACACAGTTTCATCAGCATGAAATTTTCCTCTGGCTGTGATCACCTGTTCCATGAGTAATGTGGCAATTCTTTCACGAACATCTGCTAGCAAAGATTTGTCGAGAGGATGCTCATCTAGCCCTAATCTCTGGATATAATAATGTCACCAGTCAACACACATATATAGGTGATTACCAAACATGTGTAGTGCTAATAGGAAGAACTGTGCTCAGTTGCAGGTTTTACAAATGAAGATCCTAAGAAAGTACCTTCACATTTGTGCCGCTATATTTTAATTGAAGCATGTGATAGGCACAATAGAAGCCGCAGAGTCTGGATCAAGTAGGTTGTTGGTGGCACTGCAATAAACGTACAGAGAAAAATAGTGGTGATCGAGAAGAAATAAACTCAAGCGCTGCAATAAACTCAAGAAATACTGGCCCTTTACTAGCTTCCACAGGAAGGAAATAAGTGGTATGTACCTTAACATCTTTGACGTGTTTCAAGGGGCCACGACGCAAGAACTTTTTGCGGTAGTAACGTTCCCAAGCCCTACAACGAAAATATCAACAATGGTTAGGACACTATTAATTAATATACTCTGTACAGTTTGTTGAGGAACGTCCGCAGGTTAAGAAAGAAATAACTTACTCATTAATGATTAGCTCTAAAGGGCGAGTATTAGTATTAATTGTCTTCAATGAATCAAGATAGTAGACCTTCCGCTGCTTCGGAATGATCGCCACTGCAATCCAGTGGTTCGTACGGAGATAAGCGGTAAGCATTAAATCCTTTGTAGCATATTGTTCGAAGGCTCTGAGCATATAGTCAACAGAGAAAGAAACAACATTATCCGTGTTGTTCAATGTTGTCAAGCAAAGGCATTCAGGATCAAGGTAGCCAACTGCAGGGCCCTTGTTGTCAACTTCTACAGTCATATTCCTATTAGTTAGAAAAAACAAAGTATAAGGAGGCAAAATACATGGTAATAAAGATGATGTGAGGCAAAAGGCACAGTTCGATAGAGGATGTGATTAGTGAGAAGCAGATTAAATTTTCAAGCAACTTACAGGATGAAGCGGTCGAGAAGTGTCATATCCAAAGCATCCAAGTTGAAGAGATCGTACAAATCACTGAGTTGCACAGGCATCTGCTGGAGTGCATTTGACGATTCATCTCTCTTCAGCCATGCATTGGTCCCGGGCCGAAGTGCGACCATAATGTCAGAACATCATCTGACTCATCACGTTGCATGTAGAATGTGTGGAGCTTTCTGGTAAAAGGAGCAGCCTTTTTGAGATCACCATCACTGAGAATGTTCTTTCCAAATTTGTAAATTGGGTTAGCCATAGCCCAAGGATTCTTCTCAGTGTCACTCTCAGATTGCTTTGGGTTAGTCATATACCGACGATTCTCCTTGGTGTTTCTTTTAGATCGCTTTCTAGTAGGCCTCTCAGAGGTTTTATTTACATCAATTTCCTTTTTTGTCGCTTTGAGATGGTCGAAGAAGGTTTCTTAAGGGCTTGCTTTCCGCTTGTAGGTGCTTTGTAGAGCCGTTATTTTTGGCAAGTTTCTCTTCATGCAGCTTTGAAATGGCTGAAGGTTTCTCAAGGGCTTTCTTGCCTAGTGGTGTCTCACCAGGACCTATTACAGAGGTATTAGGCCCAGATGTACCTACTTTGGCATGATTGTTTTGAGCACTTCCGTTTGGGGGTGTAGGTATTGTTGTTTCATAAGGAGGAGAAGGAGGAGGAGGTGGTGGGCATGGTGGTGGGGATGGAATATTTGATGTCTCTTGCAGATGTGGGGATGCAAGTTTTTCTGTTTTTTTAGGACTAGGAGTAGGTGGGGATGAAATATTTTGTGTACCTTCCGGATGTGGGGATGGAACGTGTGGGGATTGAGGAGGAGGAGGAGGAGGGGAACCATCTGAGGAAGGAACCTGTACCGTACTGTGTGAACTACAAGGAATCTGTGCAATAGCCTGTGAACGAGATATACATGTTGGTGCTCCTTTGATGTCAATCCGACACCTTCTCCACTGTAACCTATGCCCTTGAGCTTGTCTGAGTTTCATCACCTCGTCATTAGGAGGGTATTCCAACAGTTCATCCGCAAAGATAGTATATACAGTGATCACTTCAACCACAACACAGTCTTCATGAATCGGGACTGTTTGTAGCGTAGTCTCCTCTTGATGAACAAGACCAAGTGCAGCCTCAATTGAATCCCCCTCCACGTGATCCATAGGCCACAGTGTGTGGGTTCAGTCAACATGCCTATAAGGTCTTCGTGTGTACGATCATCACAGCGCACCTCCGTCGCCAACTCTGCTGTGCCATCGATCAAACCTACATCTACGGACGCACAGATGCTCTTCAGTGTGGCGGGTGAAGGGCTTGCGCGATTGGACATTGGTGACAACACCATCTGGTGACAACACCACCTCTGCATCTGCATGTTCTGCATCCGCATCTCAGCCACTAGTTCTTGCTTGATTTGTTCCTGTATCTTTTTGGTATCAACTGATGTGTCAGTCTTTGTCCTCTTCTTCTTCTTGTACATCTCGACGTGCTGAGGCCATGCATACTTCCAGCCCTGGTAGAGGGAGACACCACGCACACGACCGTGTTGTTCAGGGCGGCCCAAGCACTGACTTAGCACATCATACTCCCTCTGCCCTGCCATTCCTGAAGATTCTGCACATGCAATATTCTCCTTGATGTCTGCAGACAATTTTTCTGCCTCTTTGTTGTTGAACACTATCATGGCAACACGGTCTTTAATCACTAGCTTACTCCTTGCTCGTATCCAATTCTTGGAACGATCGTCAGGGTAGGCATCATATGGGTTGGGGATACCAGCTGCAGCTAATTGTCTGTCCTCTTCCTTCCATTGTTCTAGTTTCACAGTATAACCAGCTGGACCCATGTTGTGTTGGCTTGTGTGTCGGCTTCGGAGTTCTTTGAACTTGACACTAGCAGATGAGGCTTGCTCGGTTTCTGCCTGTTTCATGAACTCCTTCCACTGTTCCGGGACAATAAACGGGTGCCTTGTAAATGGCTCAAGTCCTTTTCTGATAAAATCTCGCCTAAGCTGAAATCTGAATTGTCTCCATGCCTTGGCTGTCGTCTTCCAGAAAAGCTTGAATGCCTGCGGTTTCGCATCTTCCTGGAACTTCAAGTGTTTCTGCACATTCTTATCAAACAAGTCCCACTTTTCTTCATTGTTTAGTTCTTTGATTTCCGGCAAGTTCAAAGGTATCTTTTGTCTAGCAACGAGCCCCGCAAGCGCCCTGAACCTGCGCTTTTGAGTCAATGGTACTGACATCCCCACTATGTCGACCTCAGTGACTATCATTGTGTCACTTGGCCACTTTGTGGATATCCTTGGCGCTCTGCCTCGGTGCTGAGCCCCACTCATCTGGTCTTGTTGTGCACTAGCAGTGCCATAACCCTCTTCTTCATCTTGTGCCCCAGGTCTATAGTCCTCGTCAGAATTATCCTGTGAATTAATAGTCAAGGGAATTACAGTAACTACTTTAGCCCACTGTAATATCATTGGTTCTTGCTAAACCATTAACATAAATTAGTGCAGGCAAAACGACCATACCATTTTAAAGAGCAAGATGCAGGTTGCCTCGATTGCTGATGAGGTACTTATTCAACTTGGAGAGAATGTGTAGATGTGCATAGGAACAAGAGCAAAACCAAATGTAAGAGTCAATCTAAAAGGATATGCTAAGTATGTATACGATCGACAGCTAAGTATGTCCACATGTATTTATACAAAGGAGCCACGACATACCCTGCAATTCCCACAAGTACAAGTATAAAAAGAAAACCATACGCACGCATATGTTGTATACTTGATTACCTGAACGCATGTGTGCTGCAAAAGCGCGCTTGGCCTAATTCCATAAACTCGAGCAAATATACCAAATTACCTTATTACTGAATTGTTATTAATTTACAATTATTACCGAGTTGGTAGAATGCATTTACCAAATTGTATAAAACATTTTTAGAGCGGCATACCATAAACTCAAATCCTAGATTCGCCACTGACCTTCGCACTGCCGGAGCGGAGGGATCTCTACTCCTCGTTGCTGCCTGCTCGCCGCCACGTCCTCGTCCTCGCGTCGACCTCGTGGCTGGATCCCTCCTCCTCCTAGTCGTTGTCTTCGTCGTCGCTGGATCCCTCCTCTAGTCGTCGTCGTCGCCGCCGCCGCAGCTGGGTCCCTCCTCCTCTAGATCTTGCTGTCAGAGGTGTGGTGCGCGTCGCGCCGAGCGTGTTGTGGCACGTGTCTCGGCGAAGGGGTGTAGAGTGGGTCGCGGCGTGGGGGAGATGAGGGGGGCGAACGCGAGGGGGAGAAAGTGGCGGCAGCGGAGCGAGGGGAGAGTGGGAGGAGACTGCGTGAGGGAGGCGTCCTTCCCTACTAAGTACTAACCTAGCGCGAGTGGGCTTGTGTGGGCCTTAAAACGAGTAATGTAGGTCACATCACCAAGCAAACTAACTCATACTCCCTCCGTCCCAACAAGACCGTTCATTTAGAAAACTTAGGACATGCTAGTAGTTGTGACAAATGACCTTGTTACCCGTAATTAATATGCATTGGAACTTGAAAAGAGACATCCACAACATATTTCTTAATCTTATGGTGAACATAAGGTTATACACCTTATATTGTTCCTTATAAGTACAACATATAAATAATATTTTTTCGTATGTAATTCCATTTCTTGGATGTTGTTTATACACCTTATATTGTTCCTTATAAGTACAACATATAAATAATATTTTTTACACAACCATTACTAATTAAACTTTGAATTTCGTAATCTTATGGTGAACATAAGGTTATGTTAAAATTTCAAATGCATATGAGTTCAAACATGTTTTAAAGTGTGGAAAACTTCAATGTTGAAGTAACATTCTAATAAACTAGGTGAGAGATGTAGACATTTGTACACAAGTATAATCTTCCATTTTCGAAACCATTTGAATTTTTGTAGACAAGCTTACGGACTTCAATTATGTTGCCAAGTCAATTTGTAAAATTTTTAGAACACACTAAGACGTTATTATAATTATTATAACATAAACAAGAGATACAAATTCTAATTTTAAGAAATTTGGTTAGATAAGTGTGGTTGTTGATATTTTATTCAAATACTAAATTACCAACTATGAATTATTCGTATTTTTTACGAATTTTTTGGTGCTATTTATGGGGTATACTATTTGAGGGAAGCAAGTTTCAATTCAGAAAAAATAGTGTCGGGCCCACGCGTCAGCGTCAGAAGCCTATATAAAAAAAAGATAACCGTAGCCTGCCCGACCGACAAAGGCGATCTGGGTAGACTAACCATCGTCGCCAACAAGTGCTCCATTGTCAGAAATGCCCCTTGTCGAATGAATATGCATCCGCCCCGGTGCCCCGACCCCTGCCCCCTTCTTCTTCCCCGATCTGAGCTCCACCGCCATCGCCCGCCCGTCCTTCCCCGTCGTCGCACACATGTCGCACTATGCCGATTCGTCTGGAGGTGCACGTGCGAGGAGCGAGGTCCAAAGTTGCCGAGCAGCCCACAATCACTCCATCGGCTTGGATCCGTCGATGAGCCGAGCGGCTTTCCACCGGTCCCTTGCCGGACCGTGGTATGGCTCGGGTGGTGGAGGGGCGGACGCGAAGGAAGGTGAAAACCACGGTCGTCTTTATTTCAAGTGTGCAAGGAACTCGGTGAGTAGTCTGCTGTGTCTCCCAAATCTGAGTTAGGGTTCTTATGTGCTTTTGATTCTGCAGTACCCCAAGTATTGTGGATTTTATCGTTTCCACAAGGAGTATCTCGAGATGCTGAAGGATGCTGGCGTCATTGTTTTTCAACCGTCGAACTGGGTAGACGCGGTCGATGAAGTAGTTGATTCAGTGGAATGTCATATTGGGAGCGGCGAGCAGAGGCAAGCACTGGAGGACAATCAGGGGAAGAAAGCACTGGAGGAGAAGATGGACAATGTGATCTGGAAGATGAACTTGATTGTTGTGGCTGTTGTTTGTGTAGTATATGGATGTTTACTAGGGATGTATGCTACAAAGAAGTAATTCTGATGTTAAAAGTGGTGCTTTTGCTTCATCTGTGTGGATGATGAATAAAAATTTGTCACATATGACAAACTTAAATGTATGAATGAAGAATGAATGGAATGACAATTGGGTCACAAATCGTTAATGTGTCACACATCACAAAATTCATCAATTCAACTGTGCTGACAATTCATTGCAGCACGAGGAAAAGGAAATGCGGATTATTAAGACAAACAGAGTAACAAACTTCTGGCATAACTCTGGGATATATACACATTGCAATTCATTGTGAACTGCTGCCATATAATGACATAGAGTATCAAACTTCTGGCATACACATTGCAATTCATTGTAAGCTGCTACCATAGACATTGCAATGCCTTCCAAAATAGGAGACATGGATTGATCTATTGCGTCTCTTAGATCTACTAGTTCATCACAAGTTCAACATACACAGATCTACTAGCTAGTCCATCACAAGTTCAACAAGCACACTGGAAGAACACGTTAACAGAAGAACAAATTAATTAAGCAGAGGTAGTCGTCGTCGGAGGAGCCCCACCGTCGGAGTCGGAGTCGGAGTCAGAGTCGGAGCCGGAGCTAGAGACGTCGAGGCCGCCATCATTGTTGTCGTCGGGGGGACCACTTCTCTCTCCAGATGCCCAGCCAAGACATTGACCTTGAAGGCGTAATCCATCACGGTCGTCTGCAGCGGCTCAGGAGGCCGTTGGACCCCGAGATGAACAGCCATCTTTTTAAGACTCTGCCAAGCCTGGTAGAGCATCTTCACTGAAAAACAGGCATCCTCAACATTTACGGACGGAGCACGCATGGGCAGCGACACCTTGCGCCGGGGCGGCTTCAGCCGATTCACCTCCTCGGGTGGGGGCGGCGGCACCTCCTCGGGCGGGGGCGGCGGCACCTCCTCGGGCTCGGCGGGCGGGGCGGCGGCACCTCCTCCCTCCCCCGCTTCCTTGATGGATCGCTTGACGCCATGCACTTGCTTGAGGAAGGAGAAGCTCTTGGATTCACTTCTTGGTGATCGGAGACGGTGGTGCTGGGGTTTTCTTAGTGCTGCAGTTCATGAAGTTCTTGGCCGGCCAGGATTTATATTGACAAGACGGCGAACCGTCAGGCGGTCGGTCACGCGCCTCGGAACCCGTGTCCGCTCAGGAGAGCTCTTGCCTCTTGGCCACAAAAATCATGTGGTCATAAAGAGATGTGTGACTGTTAATATTTTATTCAAAATACCAAATGCCCAACTACTCCTATGAGTTGTTCGATTCTTAGAAAAACTATGAATTGTTCGTATTTTTATTAATCTATATCTATATAACTCATATAATTGGTACCCACTAACTATCATTAACTTCATTTCTCTCATCATGCAAGCTACCCACATCATCTCTCATCAAACTAAGGGTTATTAACTCTATCTCCGTTTCTCTTCATCACACCAATTCTTTCTTCATACAAACTACAAAGCGACCCGGGTTTGCTAACCCGCGTCAGCATTGACTGCTACCCCCTCCATCCCAAATATTGCTCCTTTAATTCCTTCTTTTCGAATGGATAAGCGCAGCAGTTTCCTTGAAAAAAAAGTGCAGAGGAGGCGTGGAGACAGAGACGACGATGAGCGCCGGCGAAGGGCCAAGCACAGACGACCCCGCGCACCCGGGATCGAGAAGAACCGGAACGCGAAGCGGTGTCGCAACTGGATCCGCGCGCGTGCCGGCGAGATGGCAGCGAAGAGGTAGACGACGATGAGCACCGGAGAGGGGCCAAGCGGAGGTGGAGTGAACCCAATGCCGGAGACGAGGGTCCTCGACTGGATCCTCTCAAATTTCGACAAGGGGCCAAGCAGCAGCAAGGAGGAGCGTGCCGGCGAGGGGGCAGCAAAGTGGGCGAGTGGCCTGCCTCACGTTTGCGAGCACAAGTGTCTGGCAACTATGAAGAGGTGTCGAGGGAGCAGCGAAGAAGGTGTAGAGGACCTCATCTCTGACTCTGGCAACGACTACGACGACGGCGAGGCAAGTTTCTCTGAATCTCACTGCCTTTTTACTTGTTCTATAGATAGAGCTTAAGGTAGCTTGAGCTTGAGCTTCATAAAGTTAATTAGTGCCTATGATGATGTCTTCCATGCTTGTCATGATCTTAATTATACCAAGTTCTGAGGTAAATCAGTTCTGAACTAAGTTCTGCTTTTACTTGTCACACCCTGCTCCAAGGTCTGAGGCAAATTAGTTCTGAATTAACTATGTTGTTCTTATACCATGTTTAACCCCGTTTCGAGCAAAACTCTTTGAGTCGCGAGCAGAGCTTGAGTTACTTCTTAACCTTAATGTCTGGGATTATGTGAAACCTGAGTTTGAAAAAATCACAAAAGAAGTGAACATCCTCATCAAAAAGACTAAGCACATAAGGAGGTACAATTATACTACTGAACAAAATCTCGAGCCCATTGAAGGTGCGCTAGAAGGGCTTCAAGAATCCTTGGTTGCTTACGAAGAGGCTGCAAAAGAGCCAATAATCCTGATGGGGCATGATCTACTTCAAGCTTGTTGATGTGCAGGGTGAGTAGCCATACTTTTGTGGATGTTCAAGGGGCATGCCTTTGTTGATGTGTATGGTCAGATAGCACGACCATAGTGTAAATAATGTGATGGACTAGTTAAGTCCTAGCCTCGTTATATGGACAAGTTAGCCTTCGTAATAATTATCTTTATTCATGTGTACAAGTTATCTTCATCTTTGTGGACAAGTTATCTCTCTTATGATGTCCGTTTTGTCTCGGAAGATATGTGTGTTGATTGTGCCTGTATGTCGAAATGGAAGCAATGAGAGATGGATCGAGTTGACCTGTCAATGAGGACAGACTCAAAGGAGACGATGATTAACAAACCTCCATCTCATTTGTTCACTGACGCTGCGCTCCCGCTTCACTGCAGTTGAGTGCTCTCAGACTTCAATATATTATTGGGCTCTCAAACTAGTAACGGACGTCAAATGCTCATCGGTAACGGACTTTATAGCACGTTACCAATACGACAGTGATCAGTAACGGACTTAAGCAGCCCGTTACCGGTACGACATTGATCGGTAACGGACTTTACAAGCCCGTTACCGATAGGTTTAACATTTGTAATGGGCTCTTTTAACATCCGTTACAAAGAATTTATGTAACGGGCGTTTAAGAAGCCCGTTACCAGAAGTCCACATTGGTAACGGGCATTGTGGAGGCCAACCCCGGGTCGTCCTGGCGCGCTTATAGGTAACGGGCGCCAAACAACAACCGTTACAGATGTGGGTGAATGTAACGGGCGTTAAGGGCCCGTTACAAATGCTGCGTGACCTATTTGAGGTTTTCAAGTAGCGATTATTTAGGAAGTTGAGTGCTCCCAAACAGACCCTATATTTCACTGATAACATAGGAGTATTGCACATAAGCTCCTGAAGTAGGTTATTTGTGCTATATTTTTTCTCATATATATGGAAATCCAAGACATGTCTCGTGAGTGTTTGTGTATTAATTATGAAAGTGGCAATGGTGTATGCGGTGGTAAATTTGGGAGTTTACACTTGTTTTATGTGGAATTTTGCACACCGGATCCTGAAGAATCTCATAATACCTTTTTATGGTTTATATGCTTAATTTGTTGCTTTAAGTAAAATTTGTTTACGCAAATTCCACTAAATATGCTAGAAACAGAATTTCTAGGCTTATCAGCTTCCATAAAAATTGTGCTAAGAAAGCTTAGACTCCCTTGGAAACTTCATATGGGTTTTGTATTTCCTCGCATCTATTTTGTGTGCTTATAATATTTATCCTGAAGTATTGCCTAAATACCAATATAAATGTAACAAAATCACACAAATGCTTGGAAACTTCTGGGAGATAAACGAAGATATTATTTCTTGATACAGATTCTACCAATTTGACTCCGCGATCTCTCATTCATGCTTGAACTTCTTACTTGAAGTATTTTCATAACAAAATGCATGGAAACAAATGCCACGTTAGACATATTTTTTTTGCCATGTGCAATTGTTGCCCTGAATGGCATACAATATTTTACATTCATATATTGATATACCTGCAGTTAGCATTTCCTCCACATATGCTACTGAACAAGCATGATTTTTCATCTCAATTGAGCTGCGGACATGAAGTTTAATGATTCCGACATAAAATGCAGCATCCATCTTAGCAACATGAAGTTGCAAAGGGAAACTAATACTACAAAATTCTATGATATTTTCTATCTTGTTAGTACGGAAATGTCCAAGTTCACTTTACCATGTGAAAATATATAAAATCATTGCTCATCCTACAGTGGCTGAAAAGACAATGAGTATGATAGAGTAAAAGTATATTATATAATGGAAGTGTAAAAACATGTGATTGTGAAATAGAATGTTGGATGCATTCAATTGTTGAATCTCACATCACTATGGAGCCAGAAGTTAACTCGTGTATTGGTCATTTTTGGCGATCTGGCTTATGAAAAGTCACATGGACCAAATACATTTTAGTAATGAAACAAGTCTAAGAAATCTTTATTTTTTTATGAGAGAAAAATTGATGGAGTATTTCCCCGAAGGATATCGATCAACATTTTCTTTTCAAGTAGATAACATAGTGACAAACCCCTACAGTTAAGGTGCATAATATTTCCCATGCAAATCACCACTGCAGCTTACATGTACACCACTCGAAGCTGGTGGCTGGAATTCGCAGCAGAAGAAGGAGAAGGAGAAGGAGAAGGAGAAGGAGAAGAAGAAGAAGAAGAAGGAGAAGAAGAAGCAGAAGGAGAAGAAGGAGAAGAAAAAGAAGAAGGAGAAGAAGAAGCAGAAGGAGAAGAAGGAGAAGAAAAAGAAGAAGAATCAGCAGCTAGTGGCTGGAATTGTATGTTGTTAAATATCTCGGCATTACGGGGAGAGAAATGCCCACTCTTATAAATGTCTTGATATTTAATTAATTAATTATAATGCACTAAAACAAACTAAACTAGTAGTTTAGTTTACACTCCCACTATGCTAGAAGCATTGGGTCATACCAGAAAATCATTTGAATTATTGAGGAGTAACATGATTGTTTGAAATTGGAATGAATGTTTCTACCTGAAGTAAATGTGGATATACTCGGGATTAAATTCATATCCACATATGACTTTTTGGTATTTGATCAAATTATGTAGGGACGCCTGCAAATAAGATCGTGGCCTCAGTCAAAACTTGTGCTCAGGAAATGATATCACATTAATATGTGATGAAGCTCCTCTCATACTCCTGTAGAGAACTCACCCTATTGGTGACTTACCTCAAGATCATCTTGGAGATGAAATCCTAGCAACACGTTCATATTATAAAGCAAGAAATGCAGAATAATAATAATAAATCTATCGTTTTTTTTGGAAATGAGAGAGATCTATATTGAAGTGTAAAATGAATCTCCTTCGAAGAACCCGGATCCGAAATAAAGTCCATGGCAAAAGTGCTTGGAGCACTTGTATCCGAAATAGAGAACTCGAAGTCCATGTTTTCAAGTCTAAACACCAATAATCAAATAATCCCTTGAGAAGGAAAAAGATTGGTTTTATTGGCCTCATTCTCCCATGAATGCCAAACTAGTGACATATAACCTATAGTTAAACATCAATCCCCCAAAGGACCATTGGCTGTTGTGTCAAATTCTCGAAGAAATTTGCAATAAAAGCATCGTGCTTTTCTAATCACCTGTATGTGTCGTTACAATTTGTCATGGATTGGACATGTTACTTGCATTGCACAAAACATATATTAATTATGGGTATGCATGATAAAATAAACCAAATTACTCCCAATATTCTCTATTGGACATCTTCTAGAAGAACTATGTGACAAATATCATTAAGGCTAAATGTTGTCAGAATCATGTAGGCTCATATTAACTATGCTTGCCTAAATTGATTGGAATATATCATCAGGGGGGGTGTACATTGTGTTGGAAATATGCCCTAGAGCCAACTGGATTTGATCCACTAGTGGACTCAGATGGATTTGATCCATTATGGTGTAAAAGTCCTAATGGGCCACAAATGTTGTAAAGCCCATTAGCGTTGGAAGGGGTACACCATCTCTTAGTCCCATATTGCTAATGGACGATAGTGTGGGGGGCTTCCTCCCAATAAATATGGACCACACCCCTCCTGAAAAGACACAACTTTCTCAAGGAGCAGCCGCGCTGCCAACGCTCTCTCCTCGTCGCACTCGCGGACCTAGCAGTCCGGCGTGCGTCGCTTCCTTCTCCGTACGAGTGGATACCTTGGAGATGCTGCATCCGGAGCACTTGGATCGGACGAGCCGCACGTGCAAGTCAAGAAGGACGTGAGCAACCGCACCGCTCGCTACCCTCGACGCGTTCGTCTACATCGAGACGGTTCCGCTGCATCTGCGCGTCTAGTGGTAATCCCGTGATCTCTGGCGGCAGCAGTTCCTGTTTTGCGGGGAAAATTTTGTTTTACGCTAGCATAGCCACCCCGTTTCCCTTCAGTGGTACCAGAGTCGTAGCTGCTAAGTTTTAGATTCGGGATTTGTGCATATGGAGATATGCAGATGTAGATCAAAGTTTTGATCGGCTTCGTGTTCTTGACGTGATGGTCGTGTAACGAATTACTCCTACCGGTCGGAATTCCGCCATCGGAGTTAAGTGATACACGTAAATCCAGTCACAACGAGAAGGAGATCAATTGGATTGGTCGAATCGAAGCTAGGTCAAGTTCCAGGCGCATGGGATGCGTGGCGGTGGCGGATTGGATCTCTATCGGCCGGAAAAACCGGAAAACATATTGTTCGGTAAAAAAGTCATAACTTTTCGTGGTTAACTCAGAGGAAGACGTTTTCTATACGAAAATTGATCTACAGAAAATTTTACACATGTGATAAACCAGCTTTGCTGGTCTCGGCGAAATTAGTTTTGCCAAATTAGGCTTGCAAGATGGGTTTTTGGGCGTTTTAAGTTTGGACGTTGGAATTGCGATAATCTGTTTTGCAGGTTTTGTGATCGGTATGGCCTATATGTGTATGTGATGCATGTGTGTAATTTTTTTGTGACCTGCGTGTCACGCGTACGGCAATACGGCTGGAGCCACATGTATTGTCAAAATTAATGTAATAGTCCGCGTACCAATTTATGATGATATAATACGCGATTGTGTAACTTTCATTACCAGCACGCGTTAGATAGTTCTTGGAGGACTCATCCCATGGAGGATGGTACACACAGATCATTGAGGTGGAGATCAACATGATGTACAGGTCAATGGAGATGGAGATCACCATGTGACAATAGGCCATACCGTGTTACAACTGTGTAAATGTCGTTCTTACCGTTCTACTTTTACATGCGACAATGTTATTTTCTTGCGTGTGATGTTACGAGTAGAACGATCCCTTTGGAATTTTAAGTTAACGTGCCCTCCCAACACTTGCCACCGTCCCACGTCTCGTACAATTAGTGGTGGGTCTATGAAATTAGGGTGCCACTAGTTTTCATTGACTAGACGGGTTTGTATCGGATACTTACACGCATAAGTGTTGGTTTACTTATCAAAGTCATCTTAACGGTTAAGGACTTTGGGGCATAAAGGTTGGGAGCCTAGACATAGAGATGTCACCCAACAACAGGAGTCATATGTGATATGATTATTAGCAAAGAGTTGCTTACCGATCTACCTTGTTTACTAGCGGTGACGCAAAAGCTCACTAGTAGACTTGTTAGTTGTGGATTCTGAATCACTAAGTATCAATGTGGGGATATTGATTTTAGTGGGAGTAAATTCTTTTATATTACTCAGTCATGGATATTTTGTCTTAGTATTTTGCATTTATTATTTTGTTGTAGATGGCACCTAGTAAGGAATTTTCTTTGCGTACGATCCTTGAGAAGGACAAGTTGAATGGAACGAACTATACGGATTGGATCCGTAACCTTAGAATTATTCTCAAGGCTGAGAAAAAGGAAGAGGTTCTAGACACCCCTTTACCCGAGGAGCCTAATGAAAATGCAACACTCATTGTAAAGAATGCTTACAAGAAGGCATGGGATGTCGATCTTGAAGTGGGCTGCCTTATGCTTGCGTGTATGGAACCTGACTTGCAAATGCAGTTTGAGTCAGTCCATGTGCACGATATGGTCGTGGCACTCAATGATATGTTCGCCACACGGGCTAGGGATCGAAAGGTTCAATGTCTCTAAAGCCTTTGTGGAGTGCAAATTGGTAGAAGGCGCGCCAGTAGGACCACATGTAATCAAAATGGTTGGTTACATTCAAAGGTTGGAGAAGCTAGGCTTCCCACTGGGCAAGGAGTTGTCCACTGATTTCATCCTCACATCTCTTCCGCCTAGCTATGGGAACTTCATCTCGAACTACCATATGCATGGGGTGGAGAAGGGCTTGAATGAACTGTGTGGTATGCTAAAGACAGCAGAGAGTGACATCAAGAAAGGCGCTGGCAGCAGTCATGTGATCGCGATCCAAAACAAGCCGACCTTTAAAAGGAGGGGCAATTCTTGGAAGAAGAAAGGCAAGGCCAAGGATAAGATCCCCATGCCAAACCAGACGCCCAAGGTTAGTCCAGCTGCCAATGCTGAATGTTTTCATTGTAAGGAAATTGGTCATTGGAAAAGAAACTGCAAGCTGTACCTAGCTTCTTTGAAGAACAAGGGAAGTAAGGGTACTTCCACTTCAGGTACACTTCATGTTTATGTTACAGATCATATTTTCCTCGCTAATACTGTCATTAATTCTTGGGTATTTGATACCGGATCGGTTGCTCACATTTTCAATTCGACACAGGGAATGATAAGAAGTAGAAGCATTGAAAAAGGAGAAGTTGATTTCCGCGTGGGCAATAATGCAAGAGTTGCTGCGTTAACCGTCGGGACGATGCAACTCCACCTCCCGTCAGGATTTATTATGGAGTTGAATAATTGTTATTTTGTTCCTAGTTTGAGTCGAAACATTTTATCCCCTTCATGTTTGATGAAGGATGGTTATTCATTTGCGAGTGAAAACAATGGTTGTGTGATCTCTAAGGATAATATGTTTGTGTCTTGTGCATCCATTGTGAATGGTTTATTTGTTTTAAATCTTGATGATTCACCTATCTGTAACATAAGTGCTAAAAGGTCTCGACCTAATGATTTAAGTCCTACCTACATATGGCATTGTCGTTTGGGTCACATCAGTGAAAAGCGCATGAAGAAGCTCCATAACGATGGACTTTTAACTTCGTTTGATTTTGAATCCTACGAGACATGTGAAGCTTGTTTGCTAGGCAAGATGACCAAGATGCCTTTCTCGGGTTTTCCCCGAGAGAGCCTCGAACTTATCGGAACTCATACATACGGATGTGTGCGGACCAATGAGTATGACGACTAGAGGTGGATACCAATACTTCATAACGCTCACCGATGATTTAAGTAGATATGGTTATGTCTATTTAATGAAGCACAAGTCTGAAACTTTTGAAAAGTTCAAAGAATTTCAGAGTGAAGTAGAAAATCAACGTGGCAAGAAAATCAAGACCTTGCGTTCTGATCGTGGAGGTGAGTATTTGAGCCATGAGTTTAGCCATCATCTAAAGAGTTGCGGAATTGTTCCACAACTTATGCCACCTGGAACACCTCAAAGAAACGGTGTATCCGAGTGATGTAATCGAACCTTGTTGGACATGGTCTGATCAATGATGAGCCAGTCGGACCTACCATTGTCATTTTGGGGTTATGCTCTAGAAACCGCAGCTTTCACTTTAAATAGGGTACCTTCTAAGTCCGTAGTTAAGACACCATATGAGATGTGGACTGGTAAGACTCCCAGTTTGTCTTTTCTGAAAATTTGGGGTTGTGAGGTTTATGTGAAGAAACTTCAATCAGATAAATTGACACCTAAATCGGACAAGTGCATATTCGTGGGATATCCAAAGGAAACCTTGGAATATTATTTCTACAACCGATCAGAAGGCAAAGTGTTTGTCGCTCGGAACGGCGTTTTCTTAGAGAAAGAGTTTCTTAAAAGAGAAAAATGTAGACAGAAGGTGTATCTTGAAGAAGTTCAAGATGAGCCGGTTGGGCAAGATTTCACAATTGATGCTAATGTAGCTGAACGAGTTGAGATGCCCGTGGCAAGAGAAGCACCACCACAACCACGAAGGTCTAAAAGGGCACGTCGCGCAACTGATAAGCTCAATCTCATGATCGCGGGAGAGCGCGACATATTGTTGTTAGACAATGATGAACCTATGACATATGCGGAAGCAATGATGGACCCAGATTCCGAGAAATGGCAAAGTGCCATGAGATCCGAAATAGATTCCATGGATAACAATCAAGTTTGGAACTTGATTGACCCGCCAAATGGTGTTAAACCCATAGAGTGCAAATGGATCTATAAGAAGAAGAGGGACATGGATGGAAATGTTCACATCCATAAAGCTCGACTTGTTGCAAAACGTTTTCGACAAGTTCAAGGAGTTGACTACGACGAGACATTCACATCCGTAGCGATGCTTAAATCTATTCAAATCATTCTAGCTATAGCTGCATATTTCGATTATGAGATATGGCAGATGGATGTCAAAACAGCTTTCCTAAATGGAAATCTGACTGAGGATGTGTATATGACACAACCTGAGGGATTTGTTGATCCAACCAATGCTGGAAAGGTGTGCAAACTTCAAAAATCCATTTATGGATTGAAGCAAGCATCTCGGAGTTGGAACCTTCGCTTTGATGAGGTGGTAAAAGGGTTTGGCTTCATTCAGAGTGAAGAAGAGCCTTGTGTTTACAAGAAGGCAAGTGGGAGCTCTGTAGTATTTCTAATCTTATATGTGGATGACATATTACTGATTGGAAATGACATTCCTATGCTTGAGGTCGCTAAGACCTCATTAAAAAATAGTTTTTCAATGAAGGACTTAGGTGAGACGGCATACATTTTGGGCATCAAAATCTATAGAGATAGATCAAAAAGTCTTATAGGATTAAGCCAAGACACTTACATTGATAAAGTGTTGAAAAGGTTCAACATGGAAGAGGCGAAGAAAGGGTTCTTGCCCATGTCACATGGCATACATCTTAGCAAGACTCAGTGTCCTTCGACAACTGATGAGCGGGAACGCATGAGTAGAATACCGTATGCTTCGGCCATCGGATCTATTATGTATGCAATGATATGTCCACGTCCAGATATTTCGTATGCACACAGTGTTACAAGCAGATACCAATCTGATCCAGGTGAGGGTCACTGGACAGCGGTTAAAAATGTTTTTAAGTAATTAAGAAGGACTAAAGGCATGTTCCTAGTCTATGGAGGTGAGGAGGAGCTCGTTGTAACGAGTTACACCGATGCTAGTTTCCAAACTGAACAAGACGATTCAAAGTTGCAATCAGGATACGTATTTACGATAAATGGTGGAGCTGTGAGCTGGAAGAGTTCCAAGCAGGAGACAGTGGTTGATTCTACAACAGAAGCTGAGTACATCGCGGCTTCGGAAGCTGCAAAGGAGGGTGTTTGGATAAAGAAGTTCCTTTCTGAACTTGGTGTGTTTCCGAGTGTCTCTAGCCCATTGGATCTTTATTGTGACAACAATGGGGCTATTGCACAAGCAAAGGAGCCAAGGAACCACCAAAAGAATAAACATGTACTGCGAAAATTTCATCTGATACGAGAGATCGTTAGACGAGGTGATATCAAGATATGCAGAATACACACGGATTGGAATGTTGCAGATCCTTTGACAAAACCCCTTCCACAGCCTAAGCATGAGGCGCACATGAGAGCTATGGGTATTAGATATATTCTAGATTAGCTCAAGTGCAAGTGGAAGAATGTTAGAAATATGTCCTATAAGGAATTATAGAGATGATTATATTTCATTATATCCATGTCACTTGGTTCTTTTATTGAATATCCATGAAAGGCGACTTGTATTTGATTGGCAATTATGTGAATTGTTTGTGAAACTCTTTTACTTGTATGGTTATTCAAAAGTTGTCCCTAGTATGAGTTAATGACTAGCACATAAATTAGTTGATGACTATGTTTCACAAGTCATGAACATGGAGATGTGTAACTAATAATATGGGCACATGTATGACATGGGACTGGACTGACCCAATTTGAGACCTTGTTCTCTGTTTACACAACGTATACGCTATGTCCTTAGACTTGAGATTGTCGCATGTACTCAAGATGTGAATTGACCTACTTAGGGGCCATCAACCGCTACTCCGTAACTGGGTAGTCATAAAGATGGCTTTCGGGTTTGTCAGGAAGCATGCTGTGAGGCATGGTCAATCAAGATAGAATTTGCCCCTCTACTTGAGAGAGATATCTCTGGGCCCCTCGAGTGATCGGATCAAGAAATGCATGGCCATGCTGGGTTAAAGGTTAACCCCCTTTTGATGATCCAAATCACAGTATCGAGAAAGAGAGGTCAGCTTGGAGCTAGACCAAATATCGTGAGGCAAAGGGAATAGCATGTATGAATTGTTGTGATGGTTTGTCTGATAAGATCTTTACGTATGCATAGGAGTTGACACGTCTTGCTAGAGGCCGCTATCAACTATTGATCGAGTAGTGTACTCGGGTCAAGTCTATGTGTACGTGAACCTATAGGGTCACACACTTAAGGGGTTGGAAGTCGAATGAGGATGAATATACTTGCATAGTTGACTCTAGTGCAAGTGGGAGACTGTTGGAAATATGCCCTAGAGCCAACTGGATTTGATCCACTAGTGGACTCAGATGGATTTGATCCATTATGGTGTAAAAGTACTAATGGGCCACAAATGTTGTAAAGTCCATTAGCGTTGGAAGGGGTACACCATCTATTAGTCCCATATTGCTAATGGACGATGGTGTGGGGGTTTTCCTCCCAATAAATATGGACCACACCCCTCCTGAAAAGACACAACTTTCTCAAGGAGCAGCCGCGCTGCCAACGCTCTCTCCTCGTCGCACTCGCGGACCTAGCAGTCCGACGTGCGTTGCTTCCTTCTCCGTACATGTGGATACCTTGGAGGTGCTGCATCTGGAGCACTTGGATCGGACGAGCCACACGTGCAAGTCAAGAAGGACGTGAGCAACTGCACTGCCTGCTACCCTCGACGCGTTCGTCTACATCGAGACGGTTCCGCTGCATCTGCGCGTCTAGTGGTAATCCCGTGATCTCTGACGGCAGCAGTTCCTGTTTTGCGGGGAAAATTTTGTTTTGCGCTAGCGTAGCCACCCCGTTTCCCTTCACATTGATCATGAAATGATCTTACAATGATGATATCTAATTTATGATTATATTTAATTTGTCGGTTGTGTCTCTAACATATATACTTTCTGTGGAAAGTGTTTGAAGACACATTTCACGTGGCTTAGGGGCGAGTATTTTCCAAATGTTACTCCATAGTTTTGTCCATGATTTTATATAGGGATGAAAGTGGATCAGAACGGATCAGATAATACATTTTCTATATCCACATCCATTTTTTTTGCCGGATGTGGAGCGGAGCGGATATTACACAGATGTAGTTACGGATGCGGATTTTTCGGATGTCGGATATGGTGTGGAGTCAGATTAGTGTCAGAACAAATGCGGATTAATATAGTTGGATAATATATGCTTATATTCAGCTTCAAATGATGATCAATATTTTTTAAAGCAAAGTTGTAAAATAGCAACATAATATGAAAAATACTCTTTATGGTTCTCTAATGAAAGTAATATTCACTGTCGAGAATGACACTTCACAGTTCACACTCTGACCTCGAATAAAATTATTACGAGTTCTCAACTTATACTTAAAGAGTAAGCTTGTCAAACGAAATAACTAAATATGAATGCTTAAAACCCCTTTTATTCTGCCCTTTTTATTGTGTATAGGTAAAAAGTCATAGTGTATGGGCCGTATTAAGCTGTCATAATAGTCGGATATCCTATTATAAGCCTCGGATTATCCGCATTCAATTATCGTATAATCCATACCGTCGGATATCTCTAACACCATATCGTAATATGCATCCATGCACAATTGGATTTGGACTATCCACATTCATATGGATATCAAAAACTCTTCTCAATATTCGCATAATTCGGATTTGGATTGAATCGGATGCAGAAATTATCCACACTGCTTTCATCTATACTCCCTCCGGTTTGGTAAAAGAAGTCATTTAGGACAGCGACATAGTCTCCAAAATATTTATTGAAAAGTTATATATGTATACTTTTATGAAAATGGTTTTCAAAACTAATCTATTAATATAATTTTCACATTTGTAAACTCAATGACTTAAAAGTTATTCGTCATTTATATTCCCAATATTTGACACAAACATTGTCCAAAACGACTTCTTTTACCAAACCCGGAGGGAGTACTAACTATTTTTCGGGTCGGGCCGAAAAAACTTACTATTAGACTACAAGTCAATTCGTTTTATAAAACTAGCTGAATTACTAAACAATAACGTGACATATTCACATTTAAAAAAAATCGTCTATACCATTTTCACATGTGGTCCCTGTAGCCGTGCAGGGAAATGACCAACATGCATCTCTTCGTAGTTCGTAGCAATAAGAGAGGTGGCCTACACCCTACAGGCCTACACTACATGTACATCTAGTGATACGGTACAACGGGATTCCTTTGGCCTGTAGTAGACTGCATTTGCTGTAAAAGGGGTGCGTATTTGAAAATCGATATTTCTCTTAAATCTTATTTTCCCCGAGCAACGCGGCCTTGTGAGAAAATCTGCGACAACTAGGAGTGGTCACTGCCGCATGGTCTAGTACGATGCAGCTGATCTCTGGCTCATTGCACGTCTACTGGAAAATGCAGTTGCGCATGGCCTACTCGATCGCTGCAGGCACCTACTCCTGGAAACGGTGTCCTCCAAATATAGTAGTGACTAGTGAGTGCGACACTAGCATGCTGTACATAAACGCACAAGTCGAATCAACGCGATCGTCTGCTCGAGTAGCAAGAGCAACGTCAGCAGCTTCACTATCCTTTCCCCAATAGTATGAAATAGTCGTACAGGGGATGAAATCTTCTCCAACAGATTCCATATAGGCCCCTTTTTTTCTCCATAGACTAAAACCCCTCTTCATCCCCTGTACAGAGGGAATCTCTCCTCCATCCCCTATCCTCTCCTGCCGGTCGGACAGAGTACAGAGGCGGCACCCCTCGCCCCGCAGGCCCGCTCCACTCCACTGCCCCGGCTCACACGCGTGCTCGCCGGCCGCCGCCGCGAGCTCCCGCGTGGGCCTCGCGGACACCGCCTCCGCCGCCGACCCGTGCCCGCTCCGCGGCGGCTCGGGTCCCGCACGGGAGGACCCCCGCGCGTCGCCCGGCCAAGCGCCGAGCTCGCCGGGGACCTCGACCTCGGCGCCGGCGGGGAGGGGGGCCTCGAGCGTGGGGTTGGTGGAGGTGGAGGTCCCCGACATGGATCTGGGAGTCTGACATGGTCAGGAGGGGCAACTACCTGACGACGACGTCGACGTCTCCACCG
Source organism: Cenchrus americanus (assembly GCA_947561735.1). Lineage (NCBI taxonomy): Eukaryota > Viridiplantae > Streptophyta > Magnoliopsida > Poales > Poaceae > Cenchrus > Cenchrus americanus. Next base: position 82,823,505 of record OX387240.1, read on the forward strand.
ATGGGCCCGTCTTCGTCGCCTCCAGCGAGCGGGCGCTGCAGAAGGTTAGGGCTGGACGAAAAGCTCGAAGCTCGTTAGCTCGCTCGAACTCGCTCGTTAGTGGCTCGGCTCGGCTCGTTAGTAAATTTGTAACAAACCGAGCTCAGGTTTTAGCTCGCTACGATAACGAGCCGAGCTCGAGCTGGCTCGCGAGCCGAGCTCAGGTTTTAGCTCGCTACGATAACGAGCCGAGCTCGAGCTGGCTCGCGAGCCGCTCGTGAGCCCTAACAAACTACCTAATAAGTCCAACTTCAAATCACAGCCTAATAACTTGGAGTACTAAATTGTTTGTTGATTACTTGGTTTCATTGTTGGTTGCCTTGTAAACATGTTGCATTTTTATTCCATATTTACCTATTAACTATGATTTTTTAAATTTATAACTGTTAACGAGCTAGCTTGCGAGCTTAACGAGCCAGCTCGAGCTTCTTAATGAGCCGAGCCGAGCTAGGTTCCTAGCTCGCTAAGATAACAAGCTAAAACGAGCCGAACTCTAACGAGCCGAGCCTTAACGAGCCGAGCCAGGCTCGATATCCAGCCCCACAGAAGGTGATGCAGTCAGCGGTGGTGGGCGACCTCGGCGAGCTCACCTACCGCCTAGACCTCAGCGGCTCCCCCGACGACGGATGGGCCTTCTCCTACTGCGTCGAGCTAGCGCCCAGTAGGCAGTAGGTGCGTCCGTGAGCGAGGACGCAGATGGCGCCAGCGCTCGCACACGACACCGTCGTCGCCCCCACGGGGCGGCGCCCATCGCGCGGCCGGGCGCGGTGAGGAGCCGGCGGCGGAGGTGGACGCGCGAGCGAACGACTTCTTCATCCAGCGGTTTCGAGCCGGCTCCTCCAGCGCGAGCGGATGATGTGACATGGTAGGACCCACGAGTTGGGAAGGAGAATAGAGAAACTGCTGGAGCAAATTATGTTCTAGGGATGAAAATATTTTTACTCCACCCAATAAGTGTATATAGGAGATCAAATTTACTCCATCCGCTCGGTTTGCTCTAAGACCCTGATGGATAGTCGCGTGCGGGTAGATGCCAGCATGGCAGACACGAAGCAGCACTGTACGTGAGCAAAGTCCACAGTACATCCCTTAACTCGTCAATTTGTCTAACCACCAAATTCTCACAACAGCAGGAAAAAAATTGGAGATGGCCACCCAACATCCTTCCTCTCCTGTTCAGTGTTGTAGAGGAAGGGCACACCTCAACTAACCTAAGCTCAGTATCATCCGCACAGCCCAGGGAGCTGTCTGCACGCGAGATCAATCTCTTCCTCTGTCATTTCTATCGTGTCATCACTGTCGTAGTGATCATCGCCCGATCTTGTCTTCCTGCGGTGCTCAGTTACAGGCGAGCTACTTAGACGCTTCTTCCCCTTCTTGTCCTCGCTGTCCATGCTCGCGAACTCGGCCTGATAAATCTTCTTACATTTGATTGCTAGTTGCGAGAGTTGTTCTTTAGGCAAAGATGCATCTTTTCCGCTGCCATCCAGTTTCAGAAGTTCGTTCACAACATGGGGGACGAAGCTCCACTGCTCTGCTACTCCTTTGATATCCTGAAAACAAGTTTATCATGGTCCGCTGACAGTAAGAACCACAATACCAGTGAGAGAGAAAAAAACAAATTAATATGCAGAGGCTATTTGCTCTACTGGGTTCCACTACTCACTCAAGTTATTCAGGATCTCAATGGAAGTGGAAGTACAATCACAGTGACAGTTAGCCCATATCATGATTGGGCACCTAGAGCATAGGCAAGAATTTCTATTTAGTCTTTCGAGCTAAGTACTTAAGACCAGTGCCACCCTCACGCGACATGCATTCCAATATAAATCAGTCATGTATAGCACAATATTTGATGAACAGTAGTAGATAATGAATGCAAATGCATGCACTTCATAGATGAAAAAAGAAGATACTGCTGTGCTTACATTGCCTTGTTCGAGGGATTCTATGGCATCTTGCAGACAAGTAATAACCCCTTCAGAAGCTATTGCCTTCAGTTCACTTGGCTCTGGCTACCAGGAAGAAGCGAGAGATAGACAAGTCAGTCAGCAAAATAAACTTTAGATTTATCTGTTAAAAGAAACCTTGGTCAAGCAGACAAGATGTACAACATAAATAGATGCAGTTTTTTCACTAGGCACACCCACCTTCTCTTCTTGGCTCTCCAACCATGACACAGTCTGCGTCAAATCATCCATAGCCCATTGTTTTATTTTTGAGGGGGAGAAGTGTTTGTTTGCAGAGTCTGAATGTCCTGCCTGAAGAAAAAGGGTAAAAAAACATAAACTAGTGTAATGTTTTTTTACCAAAACATGGAACAGAATCATCAACAACAACAACAACTTAGCCTTTTGTCCCAAGCAAGTCGGGGTAGGCTAGATATGAAACCCAAAGGTACCACCAACATAAAGACACGTAGAAGAAGTCATGACTCGGGAACGTTGATGGCTAGTCTCCAAGCGCCCCTATCCAAAGCTAAGTCCTTGGAGATATTCACAGAATCATCAAAACAATAATTTAAAAAGTAAAACATGATAATATGTTCACAGAAACTCCAAGTTCTCTGATTTAGGGCATTTCACAAGGAAACAAATAACACTGAGAAAAATCAATGAGCTTTGGAAAGAAAAAGGATTAACTGGATTTCCTGCCCTAACAAACAATGAATTAAGTATTAATTTAAAAAGGTACTGCTCCATAACTGTACATATTCTCTTTGATATTTGGTGGATTCAACCGCTTAACAAACACACAACTGTTTCATACATACTGATGTTACTTTACATACAGTAGACATTAAATAGCTAGAGGAGCAGCTCAAGCCATCATATAATCGAAGTATTCAGGTTGCCTGGAAATATTTTACCAATATGCTGATATCATATTCAACTAAACATCTATAGTAGTTACTGGGTAAAAATTCAGAAAATGACATTTCATAAATAAACAAACCTTTGAGGTAGCAGAGGTGGATGGCTTGGCGTGAGACTGCCGAACTTGCTTTTTATGCTCTTTATGCATCTCCTTCTGATCTAAATCAGCAGGGCCAACACAATTTTAAAAACAAGTACATACATTTTAGTTGATTGATTTTATTCGAATTTACACAAGGAAACATGATAAGCACTCAAATATGCAAGGCTGGTTCATCTATAAAAAATCATTAATGAGCATCATGTGGTGCTTCTTTGAGGATGCCATAATTACAAATTCTTACCACAGCTTTAGTGGACTGCTAACTTGAAAAAGAAAACAAAAAAGAACATTTTATCCATTTAAAAGGTGTACGTGCACGTCCGGCTCTGGCATGCATGCCTATGGCTAAATGAGCACCCTGAATTACTGCAATTGCGTGACAAATTCAAGTTGAAGCTATATATGGCTGATTTTAAAATGGATTTTACAAAAAGACCATCCTTTGAAATTCAGGAGAAATATGAAGGATGGTTAAATTAATATTTGGAAATACTTATTGAGAAAATGGGCAACCCATTACATACATAAACACTGATCAAATATTGACAGAAGTAAGCTTAATTCGGTGGTCCGAACATTATTGGTGGAACAGTTATACACCTAGTAATGTTCATTTGAGAACTAGACAATATAAACATATAGGTACACAACAGACAGCTTTTTGGGCCACCTAAATACCTAATAAGTTACAAATTATTATTGTGCTGACATGATTACTAACTCCATAGAAATATGCAACTTGCAACCATTAAACTTTTGGGGTTAATCTAGGTACTGAGTATGTAATCAGACAAAGTCATCGACACGCATGCAGGACAGCACCCAAAAATGACTTGCATCTGAGTAAACACTGAAAAGCAGTATAGGATCCATTGACTGTAAAACCTATTTCTGATGAAATTATCTATTACCTTGATCAGATTCAACTGGCTCCATATTTTTCCGCCATGGCTTTCCAGCATGCATGAGGTAAGGTTCAATGTCCACAAGCTTTCTTTGCTTGTGAGATTCAGAGATCCAATCCTGAGAGAAAGCAAGAGGACCAGAAACAATTATTCTGTAGCTCTGGAAGTACATGGGAAAAGAATTGTTGCTTGAAGGAGATTGACAAGAAATTCACAAGAACGACAATAACTGAGAACCAACCTTTGAGATAATGGTTCCATTATCAGCCTGAACTTGTCTGAACTTGGGGGTGTTAGCAAATGCACAAACAAGAAGGGTGCAATCTGATGTCCAATCAGGCCGATACTCTGCCCCCATATCCAATGCTTGTGACCGCAGCGCGCCCCTCTCCGGATTCACAAACCCTGACAGCACGAAGACGACCCCGTCCTACCCAGACATTCGGAATCACCACAGATATTCACACATGACGAACAGTATATACATCTGAATATAGCAGCGGCCAATCGGTAGGTACCAGAAGCTTGGAGAAATCAGACCCTTTCTGAGCCTTCTGGGAGGTGCCTGCATGTTTCTTCTTGCTTGAATCGTCCTCTCCATCTTTAGAAGGACCCATCCAAGAAGGGAGGCTTCTCTTGGACATTTTATCGGAGTAACGAGTTGAACCCACTCTTCGGTTTCAATTTAAAGGCCTATGGTGTCAACTGAGACGGACGGATCTTTATGCTCGCTGAACGCATCACCAATGCAACAAGAAATTAGCAAATAGCTATTAATGACTATTAACAAAATGCATTAAAGCAATTAGGGTTCCTTACCAGAAAGGAATCGACCCAAGGCCGGATGAATCGGCACCCCACACCAATCCAGTATAGCGGATAGGAAGGGGGAGGACTGCAACGACTACCAGGGGTGGCTGCCGTGCTTTCGTGGAAGGCCGGAGGCGTGCGTGCGCTGGACCGCCGGCGACGAAGAAGAACACGGAGGTGCTTTGGAGAGTTGGAGGTTTAGCATCGGGGCCAGGGCCGTGCTGGGCTGAACTTGGTTTTGGCCCAAGTCTGGGCATGATGGTTAGGACCGATATCCAAAAGGAAAGCATTAATAACTTCGTATGATGATTCTTAAAAAAAAACTTCGTATGATTCTATATACGGAAAATTGATTAATCTTAAAAAAGGGGAAAATGACGTAATGTTTTTCAGATCTAAATCCAAAATAATCAAACGTTCATATAAACATCACTAAAGTAGTGTTGTTTGGGATAAAACAAAATTAACTCTTCACCTATCATAGAACATGATTTTATTTGAAAAAGGCAAAAATGATAGTGTTATGATTGGATTCATTTTAGTGGATGAACCTACCTTAATTTTTACAAAAGGGTGTGTAGCAAGGTACTTTAAAATTTTACTTAAGCTTTTAAGTGCAAATACTTGAGGTTGAAACGGATAATTCGAAGAAATAAAAAAAAGATAGTTGCAAACTATCGGTTCCTTATTGCAAAATTTACATAATTCCGGTTCAACGCACACGTGCTCATATTTTCGGCTAGTTGTACTTTCGGTAGCACATGATGTAGCCATTTTTAATGGACAGCCTCCCTCGATAGTACTAGGTTGGGTGTATTGCAAAAATATAAAAATAAATCTGATAACACGTGAATAAATCCTAAAATGTTTTATCGTATCCTATATGTATTAAACTTGTAGAACCTTATTTTAAATGATCACGTGTATTTTAGGGTATAATACTCCAGGATTGATCAAATTTCCACCTGGGGAACACAATAATTGCCAGGTGCTATTTTGAATCAAAATCAAAACTAATTAAAATTACACACAAAACCTCCCTCATCTGTCAGCGCCTTTTCCGTTTTCTCCACTCCTCCCTCGCTCCTCGCTCCGCGCCTCCGCACCTCGCGATCGGATTCGCTCCCTCCTCGCCGCGCCCCACCACACCGTCGGCGCTGGGGGATCTCTAGGGTTTAGCCCAGTCGCTCGGCTCGACCCGGCGCCGTCCTCCCCGTCGCCACCATGGTACGCGGATCTGACCCCGCCCGCTCCCGCCCGAATCTCAATCCATTCGCCGGTTTTCCTCGAGCCCAGCTCGCGACGTATCCGCAGAGATCTGACCAATGTTGTTTCCTGTCTGTGTTTGCTGCAGCCGCTCAGGTTGGAGATCAAGGTGCGCCTGCCCGACCTCACTGGATCTCGGTCCCCACGTCGTCTGTGCATCGTCCGTGTCGCTCTGATTTTGCGCTGATTTCGGTTTCATTTTGTTTTGTTGGTGGTGATTAGCGGAAGTTCGCGCAACGGTCCGAGAGGGTCAAGTCGGTGGATCTCCACCCCACGGAGCCATGGTAAGCTTCGATTCCTCTCTGGGCCCGTTAGCTGAATTTCAGCCATTTCTGCTGTTCGTGCTTACCGTCTTAATTTGCTTCTGCTCATTTCTAATTTTGTGTGGTTCTGCATTGCGCAGGATTCTGTCGAGCCTCTACTCAGGGAGTGTCTGCATCTGGGATTATCAAGCACAGGTAGGGCTCGAGCTGATTTTCATAAACACTATGTGCTTGAATTCATACTGATGCTAGCAAGTAAAGACACAAACCAAGCATAAAGCTGGGCCTCATACTCTCAATGCTGGAGCCTTGTTCCAGACATTTTTGCTACTGCAATGATCTATGAAATCTTAATCTTTGGTTTGGTAGAGTTTGCATGTCTTAGATTCAGTTACGAGCTTTAAGAATTTGATGATCACCTGAGTTGCTTAGTTGTTGCTCGCGTTTCATATTGTTCAGTTATGCAACCTGGAAGCTGTCCATATGGTTTGAAACATTCATTCTCTTTTTTTAGTCTAGCCTAGATTTCTGTGGCTCGATTGCATTATTATTTGATTTATTGACCTAATGACATTTTACATAGTTCTATAATATGACATGTTTCTGTTTCATAGCTGTCACCAATTATCATCATCGTAATTATTGAATGTAAATCTGAACCAATATATTTCTGAGTCTGCATTCTTAAACAAATTGGATAGCATGTACTGCAGTCCTGTGAGGTCTACATGCTTCAGTGCAAGCGGTAGATTTGCCTTTAGGTACAGTAAGAAATCAAAATATTATCTTGTTACTGTGAAAGTAGGATCCAACTAGATGAGTTATACGTATTTGTCGCGAATGGAAATAATTTATATGATTTACTATTACAATTCTGGCATTTTATTTGTACATCAGATAGTTATGTAGTGTTCTCTCACAAAATAAGAGTTGTCTTCCTAGAATTTTATTCCTTAATATGTTTGTTTTTTTTTTGTTTTTGTGTATCTTTACAGGCTATGGTCAAATCATTTGAAGTTTCGGAACTGCCAGGTATGCAGCACACTTATGTTCACATGAAAGGAGAACTTACATGGTGGCTGGACATGACGCCAGTGTATATTTAAACTTATTTTCAGTGCGGTCGGCAAAATTTATTTCAAGGAAACAATGGGTTGTAGCTGGCGCTGATGACATGTTCATTCGTGTCTACAACTACAATACCATGGACAAAGTTAAAGTTTTTGAGGCCCATACTGATTACATCAGATGTGTTGCTGTCCATCCAACTCTACCATATGTTCTGTCATCATCTGATGACATGTTGATAAAATTGTGGGACTGGGATAAAGGGTGGATGTGCACTCAAATATTCGAGGGACATTCACATTATGTGATGCAGGTTACTTTCAATCCAAAGGATATCAACACCTTTGCAAGTGCATCTCTTGACCGCACTACGAAGGTATGTAAATCTGATATGCAACATCATTCTAGTTGTGAATGACTCATGGTGTGATCTGATACTTTCATATATGAAATGGCAGATATGGAGTTTGGGTTCTCCAGATCCAAACTTTACACTTGATGGACATCAAAAGGGTGTTAATTGTGTTGACTATTTCACTGGTGGCGACCGGCCCTATTTGATAACTGGTTCTGATGACTCCACTGCAAAGGTATGTTTTTTGTACCCCCCACTGTATATTTGGAATGTTTGTTTGCTCTTTGTGTTCGTAAGGCACTACATTTTATGGCAAACTAGGTCTGGGACTACCAAACAAAGAGCTGTGTTCAGACACTTGAAGGACATACACATAACATCTCTGCTGTCTGTTTCCATCCTGAACTTCCTATGATCATTACTGGATCAGAAGATGGCACAGTTCGTATATGGCATTCAACGACTTATAGGTTGCTACTTGCTTTTGCTTATTATGTGAGCTTGAGATCTGTTAATATTCCTAGATACAGTACTAGGGCTGTTTATCACTTCTATATCCTAGAACTGATTGTATGCTTTTTTTCATAAACCTGTATTCTAAGCAACAGTATTTGTTCTCATTGTAAAAATGGTCACTTGTAATTTCTAATATAAAGGCCTATGTGCATGACATTGGTGTTTTAGTAGTTATTTGTACTCTCCTAGTTCAAACCCATGTTTGCGCTAACTGTTATATTCATCTTCTTAAAAGAAAATATGCTTTATTGTTCCCTATTATGGTAGCATTTTTTATTTTGTTTTATTTCTAATGTAGCATGTAATTGAACATCAATCACGAACCTTACCTGTATGGATATACATATTTTTCAAACCTGCCTGAAGAATGTCTCTCACAGGCACTTTTGCATGTGATAAGAGTAGGAAAATATGTCTTCTGCAATAAGTATTTTAAAAAAAGATATTGATGGAAGTGCATCTATTACACAATGTATCAAATAATCTTAGAAAATGCAGCCATTGTTTATGAAATCATGGATGGTGTGAAACAAAACGATAGCAATTAGTTTAACTAAACCTGAAGTACTATTTGTTTGTACTTATTGAATCACAGATGTTGTCTGTTAAATTATTTATGGCTCTGTTAATCTGGAAAAAAATACGTTACACTGATTAAGTCTGAACACTACTTGTGTTACTCTTAAGAATTTTGTCAATGGTGAGATGTACTTATTCTTATTTCATTAATTGTTTTGTAGACTTGAGAACACACTAAACTATGGCCTTGAGAGAGTTTGGGCTGTTGGATACATGAAGGGATCAAGAAGGTAAGTGTAAGATCCATGGTTTTAAATAGCGGGCTAAGGTGTTTAACGGCAGGACTGCCGTTATGGTATTTAGTGGAATATAACCGGCATTTTGCGGGCTATAACCGGCATTAGCGGGCTAAATGCCATAGCGGCTGCCCTTTCCGGAAGCTAAATCCCTCTATAGCTGGCTATTTAGAACCTTGGTAAGATCATTTACATTCTACTGCTTCTCCAATAGTGCCGTCAGTTATAATGAAGTAATGGATTCTAGCTATTAATTTAGTACTTTGTACTGTTGGTTAGAAGTGTCATACACAGCTTGTTTCTTAATGGTGGACGTAATAGTCATGTAGTGCTTTTTGTAAATGAACTAGGAGTACTCTTTATAAATCACTTAATGTTTGATTTCTCGAGTGTCATTAAAGTTGGATGAGACTTTCACGGGCAACATGGTATGGTTGATTGCATTACCATATCTGTTCCACACTTCATCAAAACCCAATATGTTGACTGATGGCAGCTGATATGGTTTCATGTCTTCTATCATGTTTGATTTTATCTTTCTTGCAATGTTGATGCCATATCATTCACATTCTTCATATATTGGATAACTAGGTCCTATTTACATGCATTCTTTACCAGTTTTGTGCTACTATGTATTTTCTGATTTTGAAAAGTACTGTTTGGCTATTGTCTAGGATGGTGATTGGCTATGATGAGGGAACTATTATGATAAAAATGGGCCGTGAAGTACCTGTAGCAAGTATGGATACCGGTGGGAAAATCATTTGGGCGAAACATAATGAAATACAAACTGTAAATATTAAGACTGTTGGTGCAGGATTTGAGGTACGTTGGTCTGTTTCACCATTATAGAATGAAAAATAACTGAAAACACTCTTGCTGACCTTTTTTTTTTTTGCAAATCAGGCCACAGATGGAGAAAGATTACCCCTGGCTGTAAAGGAGTTAGGAAGCTGTGATCTATACCCCCAGGTACTGTTGGATGCTATTGCACTTAAAATTTGTTGCTACTATAGATTTATAGTGCGGTTAAATGGTTGAACTTGTATCTTTTTTATTTGCCAGTGATCATTTTCCTTTAGTCTAATTTTGATTAATCTTTTGGTTTGGTCAGAGCTTGAAGCATAACCCTAACGGCCGATTTGTAGTTGTATGTGGAGATGGCGAATACATAATTTATACTGCATTGGCTTGGAGGAATAGATCGTTTGGATCTGCATTGGAATTTGTTTGGTCATCAGATGGAGAATATGCAATCAGGGAAAGTACATCAAGGATAAAGATTTTCAATAAATCGTTTCAGGTACGTGGTCTACTAAATCTCTATTATGATTTATGAATTGTTTTCTCAGATGCAAGTGTCTCATTTCTTCCATAATTACCTCGGCCCTTTGGTTTTGGTATCTGCAAATATTAACCCTGCACCTATACAGCTGATTCTTCTAGTATTCTTTCCTTCCAGTAGTCAACTAAGGTTTCTTTATAACTCTGGAGTCTGGAGTTAATTTAGTATAAAATTGTACACGTGCTATTTGATTTGTGTGCTTAGACTGTTTGCCCATGATTTCTTAAACTAAGGCTTGCATTTTATTGGAGATCTATTATTTACACTGGGCCGACTGTGCTGATTCCTTCTATTGCACTGCCATGGACAGTCGGCTGGGCCGACTGTGCCTATTGGCCCAGATCCATTAGGGTTAGGGTTGGAGATAGGATTAGAGATGTTGCTCAGGGGTTTGGGCCTATGTATGCTCTATGTTGTCCGTTCACATTTATTAGCCATACAGCCTCCTAGACATTTTACAAGTGAAGGTCAAGTTGACTATATGTAACACTGATTGAGGTGCCTTTTCTTGGGATTTGTACAAAGATGTATTTATGACATTTTCATTGCGTCCTCTTACTTAAATTATCTGATTCAGGAGAAGAAAAGTATCCGGCCTACATTTTCAGCGGAGCGTATTTTTGGTGGGGTATTGTTGGCAATGTGTTCCAGTGACTTTATCTGCTTTTATGACTGGGCTGATTGCAGACTAATACGCCGAATTGATGTTACTGTTAAGGTGGGTTAATTATTATTTTCTTTGGCAGAAATTTCGGATGTATTAGTTTACTATTAACCTTTCTATACTATGCACATGTAGAACCTTTACTGGGCTGATAGTGGTGACCTAGTTGCAATAGCAAGTGATACATCATTCTATATCCTCAAGTACAATGTAAGATATTGTATCCTTAAATTATTATGTCTTCCTTTTCTTCTCCAGTTCTACATCTTGCGATAGATAGGGATTATGACACAATAATTGTTGATTTGTGCTCTGCAGAGAGATGTTGTTGCTTCTTATCTAGAAGGTGGAAAGCCTGTGGACGAAGAAGGTGTCGAAGATGCTTTTGAGCTGCTTCATGAGGTCAATGAGAGAGTGCGAACTGGGATTTGGGTTGGAGATTGCTTCATATATAACAATTCATCTTGGCGCCTAAATTATTGTGTTGGTGGAGAGGTAAAGATAGTGCATTCTTCCTCAAGATCATTTCTTCTGTTTTTTTCCCTATATATGGGCACATCATGTGCTGTAACTTTATTTGTTTACATAGTTATAAGCTTTACATTTACAGGTCACAACAATGTATCACTTGGATCGCCCTATGTATCTGTTGGGATATCTTGCAAACCAAAGTCGAGTTTATCTAATTGACAAGGAGTTTAAGTACGTTTGTTTGAAAATATTACTCCCTTTTCTCTATAGCATCTGTTGTTGATTTCTCTGACTAACTATATACTTGTTGCAGTGTCATTGGGTACACATTACTTCTCAGTTTGATTGAGTACAAGACTCTTGTGATGCGTGGGGATTTGGAACGTGCAAATGATATCTTACCATCCATACCAAAGGCACAATATAATAGGTTCGTGGTTATCATTTTGTTCCAAAATGATAATTAATTTGGAGTACTCATTAATTTGTTTCTATTCTTATTTGTTCTCCGAATTTATCTTTGCATTAGAGTTTAGACACTTCTATTTTGTGGAAGAAAGTGGTCATATATGCTAAACTGATGTATGTATTATCACATTTAAATAGACTCCTTTAGGGGTACGTACATATAGTCAAGTTGTAAAAACTACATGTTGTCCTTATGGTGTAGCTTCATAATTAACTGACTAATGAAAGTGTCAGGTTACCGAATAAATAAACTTAGCTTGCTTTATGGTGTCATATAGTCAATTTTGTGTTTTTTGTCCCACTTTGTTGTCTGATCTCCAGTTCTGGTTTCCCTCTCATCTGGCAGTGTTGCTCATTTCTTGGAGTCTAGAGGTATGTTGGAAGAGGCTCTTGAGATAGCCACTGATGCTGACTACAAGTTTGATCTAGCTGTGCAGCTTGGAAAATTAGGTGTTGCAAAGGTACTGAACATATCTCCTCTTACTTTTTTCCTCTGATGTTCTAGAGTATATTTGAGGTATTATATGCTTTGTTGCGGCAAAATTTCATCTAAGTAACATACATTGTAAAAAAATTCATGGTTATCAACCGTGCAGGCTATTGCCACAGAGGCACAAAGTGAATCTAAATGGAAGCAGTTGGGCGAACTCGCCATGTCTACAGGCAAGGTAGACTCCTAAACCTTATGCAATAGTGTTGGTACTGCAACTTGTAAATAACTATTGCTAGGGAACAGATTTTCTTGATAGAGTACCACTCCTGTAGTGTGAGATGTGATCTACTGGTTTTGGATTGGATTCTTTTTTTTTGTATTTTCAAAACTAGACAAACCACAAATTTCTTGCCAAATCTCTCTAGGTAAGTTGGGAATAGGTAATGGCCAATACTGCAACTAGGGATGCAAATGACCCAATTGGGAATTTCTGGATTGCAGCCTTAGTTCATTTGCATCCCATTCCTTTTGATTGAAACCTGGATTAATTCAATTGAATGTGTTTTTGGTCGGGTTGACCCACAAATGAAAAATTGCGTTCCTAATTGCAAAATTTGATGTCAATTGAGAAATAATCTATATCAACATATTCTATCTGTATTGGCTCATGCATGCTTACTGGTGTGACTCTACCATTACAGCTAGAGATGGCGGAAGAATGCCTTCTTCAAGCGAAGGATTTAAGTGGCTTGCTGCTATTATACTCATCTCTAGGAGATTCTGAAGAAATCGAAAAGCTTGCTTCTTTATCAAAAGAACATGGAAAAAACAATGTTGCTTTTCTTTGCTTTTTTATGCTTGGTAAATTGGAAGATTGCATACAGTTGCTCATAGACAGGTACATCTTGTTGCCTCTGATTAAATCCTTGCGGGGCACTTCCTTTCAGAGTGCTAAACATTATCTTGTGTATTCTGCAGCAATCGTATACCTGAAGCTGCGTTGATGGCCCGTTCATATCTTCCTAGCAAAGTCTCAGAGATATTGGCAATTTGGAGAAATGACCTCAGTAAAGTAATTTCTTAACTGCTCTCAATCACAGTTCTGAAAAGCATGATGCCTTTAAAAGAATGCTATTATCTTAACTCCATTTATCTGTTCCTTGTATGCAGGTTAATCCTAAAGCTGCAGAGTCTCTGGCAGATCCTTCTGAATATCCAAATTTATTTGACGATTGGCAGATTGCACTAACTGTAGAAAAAAATGTTGCATCTCAAAGGTAAAAACTATAACGCAAACTGTTCTCAAGTATTCGCTTATATCATAGTTAAAACAAATATATATCATAGAATCATAGAAGTTGATCATATTTATTCTAGAGTAATGTCACAAATATATCATAACATCTGTGCTAACTCCTCATAGTTTTTATTAAGTAATTTTTTTTCAATAATACGGCTTTATGTGCAGGGGCCACTATCCTCCTGCTGATGAGTACTTGAGCCATGCTGAGAAGTCAGATACTACTCTTGTAGAGGCTTTCAAAAGGATGCAGATCCTTGAGGATGAGAAACCTGTTGACCCAGCTGAGGAAAATGGAGAGCGTGATCAAGAGGTATAGCATGTGCATTTGGCTTCCTATTATCAACTCTCAACTATGTGGTATCGTGTTAAAAATACTTACACTATTATATGTATCCATTTTTCACATCAGCGAGCCTTCCTCAGGTCTTGATTGATGTACTGTTGTCTCATTATTTAATCTTGTTGATGACTGTTATACCATTTTTGTTTTTTTAAAAAAAATAATATAATTGTTCTCAGGAACTGGAAGATAATGAAATGGAAAACACAGATGAAGCTGTCCCAGTTGATGCTGAGAAACATGAAGAAACAGCTCTTGTAAACGGAAATGAGGATGAGGACCAGCCGAGTACAAATAATGAAGGAGCTGCGTCAGCCTAGAAGAACAGTTCTGCAAATGTGAAAAAATCAAGTTTTGTCTATGGTGATTCACTAGCTTTGCTTTGAGTTCTAGAACAGTTAAATCCAGTGTAGCTCAAATTTCAGATAGCAAACCTAATTATCTCAGTATGCACCATTGGCATTTGATTAGGAGGTTAAAATGCAATTATATATATGACCATCTTCTCAATCACCTCTCCTTTTCTTTAACCTTTTAATTTTTGTCCTGCTTTAACTCCCTTTTACTGCAAAAGCCTGATTAGCTTTGCAGAAAATAATGTCATTGTGACCTTAGAGTATGAGAATGCCTATAAGCAAATGCCTGAAGACATAATATACTTTTGCATACTTTATTATTGATTCCAGAATGGACTTTTTTCCCCATCAGTAATTAGTTATTGTTTTTCTTGCAGTGCTAGAACATGAATAGGGGCAGAGGGATCCACAGCTCATTGGTTGCACAGATTCTTCTTGAGGGCGCCAGCCAATTCAGAAGCACTGGAAACTGTTGATGCTAGTGCCATTTGAGCTACCTTTTGCTTGTCAACCAAACTTGACAAATGGAAGCATGCTAGATACCTGATGTAAATCTGGCCATGTTTCTCTTGGCAACAGCATAGTCCATTCTTTCTTGTCGCAACATTTACACACCTGATTTTCACGCCCTGGAATCATTAGATCGGGTGGGGGGACCAGTTGTAATGAATAGCAGTTGGAATAATAATTGCTATAGAGATGTGTAGTATATGCCAGGTCACCAAAGCCATGCCTTCTTCTAGGAGATCACAGTTTTTGCTAGCCATTCAATGTAATTTGATGTTATTGGATAAGGTTGCGTGTAGTATATGATATGATGCGGGCTGAAAGCTTGCCCATGTATGAATCCGTTTGAGGTTTAGCTGCGGATTCTGTTATGTTTGTTTGCCAGTGCAGGTTCTCGTAAGGTTTCGAAGGAAATAATGTTTTTGTGACATTGCTAGTAAGGTTGGGCTTGGAAGTGCACTCAATCACTCTTTAACACCATGTTCATGGGTTATTCTGGTACTGGCTGGAGCAACATGTAGCACTAACTTGCCTGCTAGGTGACTGAGTTACCTGCAGAGTACATGTTGTAGAACATGCTGAGAGTTTTGTGTGCAGAGAAAGTAGAAGAGATCGAGGGATCATTTGTAATGCCACAAAAGTAGTGCCCCTTCGACTGGGGAACATCTGATCTGATCTACTGTACAGACAAGGTGCATTCTGACGAGGTAAATGGAAAGGCTAAAACTTATTGGTCAACATGCTTATAAACGAAATGCATTTCGAGCCACCACCCCACCACAGAAAAGAAGATGCCACTACCTCAAAGGATTCTCCGTTTCCATGAGAGTTTCCATAACAAGAACGACATTGGAATTTGGAAAGGAGTGACGTATCCATGTGAGGTGAATTTTAAGCTAGTGATGAATACTGACCCTCCAGTTTACATGATGGATGATTTTGAAGAAGAGATCCATTTGACTCAGGAACTGACATATGTGGATGGCACTAGAGACTAGCACCTGAGCATCCTCAACCTCTCCTTTTCCTGTCAACCCAACCTCTCCTTTCTACTCGATCTCATGGTGCCCCCATGTCCGACGACGATGGTGTCTGGATGATGGTTTCTGAATCCGTCCAAGCCGACATGAGATATAGGAACAAAACGACCCTGGAAGAAAGTTATGATTCGAAAGCAATGTGATCCCTGACGCAAAGGATGCAAGGATGGGAACATTTCTCTCCATCTGCGAGCGTGTAGAGAATTGAAGATGATAGTGAGAAGCATATATCGTCGAAACGGAAACGGCAGGCACCTTCCTGACACGTTTTTTTTTAGTTATTAAACCTTCCTGACACGTTGGAGTACGTACACTACATGTAAAGACAACTCGCCAATTAAATTTGGTTCTCTAGGAATTAGGAACCTGTATGTAGGTACAGGAGATGTTTGGATGGAGGGGTAAATAAGGTAAACATGGCAAATTTACCCCCAAAGTGTCAAACATATGGGCAAATGTGCTGGGGCAAATATGTAAATCCCTCTAATTTCATTTGCCCCTCAAAAGTGTCAAATTGTGGCAAAATTGCGGTAAATTTACCCCAACAATCCAAACATGCCCATAGTATAGTTAAATTTGAAGGTTTATTATTTAGAGCATATGGTTGGCCTCGGAAGCAGATGATCTCTCATTCTTGACTGTGCTGAAGCAGATGAATCGTTGCCGTGTATAGTATATATCATGCCGTTGTAGCGAGCCTTCAGATTGTACAGGATCACCAAACACCGTATGTATGCTTCGATGCACCCTGTTTTCAGATAGATCCCTCATGTCCAGAGTGTTATAAGATTCAGTGTTTATGTTCATCATTGTGTTTTCCCCCGTACCCCACACCTCTTTGTGCGGACAACATTGTCTTCAATTCAGAGTGCATGTATCCCTCTTGAAATACAGGACTTTGGAAAATTTGTACTTGGAGTTCTGAAGGTTCATAATTCAGTCTAGCACTGACATGCAGCACCAACATCCCTAGGTGACTGAGTACCCTGCGGAGTTCAGACCGTAGAACATGCTGAAAGTTGTGTTCGCAGAAGTATAGCTAGGAAGAGATTCAGGGATCATTTGCTGTGCCACAAAAGCGAAACTATTGCCCCTTTGACTGAGGAGCAGCATCCGATCAGATCTACCGGCAAAGTGCGTTCTGACGAAATAAACCCAAAGTCCCAAAGGTTGGTTGCTCAAACATGTTTGGAAACAATCCATCTTCTTCACGGACCGAGAGCTCATAAACGAAATGCATTTCCGAGCCACCAGCCCACCATCACCATAGAAAAAGGGGGTGTCACTACCTTAATTCCTCAAAGCATTCTTCGTTTCTATGAGAGTTTCCATAACGAGAACAACGACGTTGTGAAGGAGTGGGAAGAGGTGAATTAATTAATTATGAGCTATACTGACCCTCTCCAGTTTACATGGTGTCTGCTTTTGAAGGATAGCTTCCGTTGACTGAAGACATATATATGTAGTACGTTCCCCTCCATTTGATGCATGCTAGCACTAACGTATCCCGCCTAGATGACCGGGTACCTGCAGATCGAGTTCAGATCGTAGAACATGCTGAAAATTGTGTTCACAGAAAGCAGGACAGATTCAGGGATCTCATCTCTAGTGCTACAAAAGTAGTGCCCCTTTATCTGGGGAGCATTTCGATCTGATCCACAGGCAATGTGCACTCTGACGAGGTAGTAAATGGAAAGGTAAAAACTTACCGTGTATTGGTCAACATCGTTGGAGACCAATGTCATAAACGAAATGCATTTCGAGCCACCAGCCCACCATCACCATAGAAAAGGGAGATGTCACTACCTCAAAGGATTCTTCGTTTCCGTAACAAGAACAACGACATTGGAAGGAGTGTGAGGTGAATTTTGAGCTACTGAGACCCTTTCCATTGTGGTTCTGTGTACATGGTGGCTGCCTTTGAAGGAGACCATGCGGTAGTACGGTAGTATTACCGGGTTTTTACTATGGGTAAAATGGTAATTTTCTCAAAATATATTATTTGGACAATTCCCCACCGCTACCCATTCAGCCGAGACGTACCAAATTCATATATTTCATTTCCTATATTACAACAATACCATTTTAAATTTTCTATAATACCCTTATACTACTCATACGACCTATGAATACTATCGTACTACAACTAAAAAAACCAGTGTCACTGTCGTATTCTTACATATAGGTCCTTTTCTCGAGTCATTTTTCAATTGGTAGTACACGTCGTATTGTGCGCCACAAAAGACCTCTTCGAAGGAGAGCTTCCGTTGACTCAGACATATGTGGATGGCACTAGAGTTTGATCATCTTCAGCTATCCTCCCCTTCCTGTCAACCCGGCCAACTAACCTCTCCTTTCTACTCTCACACGCACGGTGCCCTCATGTCCGATGATGACGGCCCGTTTCCACAAAACGGATGGTTCTGAATCCCTGCAGTAAGCCGACTTGGAACCGGGACAAAATTAAAAGGCCCTGAAAGAAAGTTTGGATTTGAAGGTAACAACGTGATTATTCCTGCCTGAGGAAAACAAAGCGGACACCACTGCACTCTCTCTGCATCCGCCTGGAAAGAATCTTAAAGGTTTTGATTTGAAAGCAACGTGGTTGATTCGTGAGGATACCAAGCAAGGCGAGCAGCAGAGAGGTGCCGGGAAGCATCATGTTATGGCTGGGCGATGGCGAAAGCCAAATAATCATCTGGGTAGTATATATGGTGGCGACGAGAGCGAGGTTTTTCGTCGAAAACGCGACGGCACCCGCGCGCAGGTCTTTCTACTAGCTTGTGTTGTGTCCCGGCCCGGGCGCCTTTTCTTGGTTTCTCGTATGAGGCGAAGGGGTGCCGTGGCGTACCACGCGGCTGAAAGAAGGTGCCACAGGTTGCCAGCCGGCCACTCACTCGACGCCCCTTCAGGAAAACACGACATATGCATGCTGATGCTGTGTGGTGAAATTTTATATTAGCTGCACACTACTTGAGTTGGCATGATCGATGATATAGCAGCTAGTGATCGTTTTGGGTGTACGAATGGGACTGCTACCTGGCACTAGCTGGTAATTAACTCGTGTGTGTTGGGTTGTTGCGTAGCCTTCTTCTTTCATGGCTCTAGCGCAAGTACATACTACTAATATCACTGCATGTATGATCCAGGGTAAGCTAGTTGCATTGTGGCGCTGAACGTACGGCTGAAGACCGCCGGCGGTGAGTAGGATAGATAGGCTAATAGGGGAAGGAAAGCGCACGGCTCTCATCACTCTGACGTCCTTCCAGGTGCCAGCAGCATGTAAGGAGTTTGAGTCGCCATCGCCAACCGGCCGAAGCTGCTGACCGGCCGGCTCTCCTCTCATTTCACGTGGAATTGATCGCTATCTAGTAGTTCGATATCGTCCGTCCTCCCTCGGCCGCGCGCGACCGGACGGAACTTTCGTGTTGCTTGGATCGTGCCACAGTCAGTGCGCGCATTGCACTCTGTGGGTACCTTACCTGAAGGTGGTGGTGGGTAGTACGTGAAACGCACGGAATCTACCACGAATATGCCGCTGTGGTGCGTGCACTACGTAGTACGTACTAGCTCCAATGGAGGCAAGCCGCCCACGATTGATTAATGGACAAAGCAAGGTCAAACGCTACTACTACTAGGAGTAGCAATATGAGGTCATCTTTTTCTCACTATTTTTCTTTATATTTTTTCCAGAGCAATACCCATATATAGGCTAAGGCTACACATAGTGGACTACTACTTTGAACCCGAATTGAACTGCTGCTGATGGATAGGAGGACCAACCACAATTCCAATCAAGTAGCATGTGTCAATTAGCACCTGATATGGTCTTTTTTTCCCCGAGGATCCATATTGGTCAATTAATAAGGTAGGGATAATCGATCTCATTCATTTTGCATACTTGTTAATAATGTATCCTATAATTTCTATTAAAATATGTGTTTTTTCAGAGCACTACCTGTGAGACCACCTTTGCCGTGAGTAACAAGCCCTGCCTCACGGCAAAGACCGCCGACAGCTGCCGCTACGTGTGCCCTTTTTGCTGTGAGCCAGACGTCAGGCCCATGGCGTAGAGCGCCGTCACATCGTTTTCCTGTTGTGACTGTTACCAGGCTTTGCCGTGAGCTAGATCTCACTCACGGTAAACGTTTACCATGAGTCTAGGTCTACGATCATGGCAAAAAGATGTTATTTGCCGATAATTTTGTGGTGAGCCATTTGCCTGCGGCTACTCCGAGAGGCGCCGGGCATCACCCAGGATGGCGCCGACGTCTCAAACCCGTGGGGGTGCGGTCATCCCCCCCCCCCCCCCCACACCTTGCCGATGGCCTAAGCAATGACGTCCCGCTGGTCGTGATGTGGAGAATCCGGGAAGCAGCCGCAACGACGTGATCTTCCGCTCCGAGTACGCGGATACGCGATCGACTTTCCGAGTCATCGTCCGCGATCTTGATCTTTGGTCCTTTAGATATCGCTCTCTTGTACTGAAACTCTGTATTTCGCAGTGGCACGCGCATGTGAGTGACGCCGCGTCGAAGCAGCCGACTGCTTCGCCCTAGAGCTAGCGCGCACGTCATGCACGCACAAAAAGCTCCCCCTGTAACTCTCCGTGGTCCTTAATCACTGCTTTCGATTAATATAGTAGGTGCCCCCCCCCCAATTCTCGAAAAAAAAACCGTAAGGAACCGGCTCACGCAACGTCACCATTTCCCGGAGTGGAGGGAGTGATTCTTTTGTTGACCAAAGAGTCCTAGAACAAATTACTCTCCACAGGATGAGCTCGCATGCATGCTCCCAAATGAGCCAAGTCAGAGCAGCAGCTAGCGACGCCAAATTACAGATGCGCCGAGCTAGCTTTATTTAATTTGTTTCATGATAGTACTACGCTTGGAACTTGGATAGGTGCTGCGCTGCGCTAGCGATAGAGGACCATGCAAAAAGGGGAGGACAGCCAGCCTCTACAGGCTCGCTCCAACGACCAACGCCGACCGACCGACCTGTCATCACTGGCGGAGCGAATCGAATCCACCGCATGCATGCACAGAGCCCGGATGGCTGCCAAGGCCGTCGCCTACCGCTCGCCGCTTCCCCCAAAAGAAGAGCGCTCAAACTATTGGAGCACACAGCAGTAAAGGAGATTCGATCGCCGATGGTCGCCTGATCTCCTCCTCGATCTATCTTCTATCCCATCCTCTCTGGTCTCTGCATCATCCATCACGTCCAATCCCAAGGAGCATGGCTCACTCCATGTGCCGCGCCAACGCGTTGGGCCCCTCCTTTATTTCTCCAACACCACCGTACCCTAGCTTTGTTCTCCCAGTTCGGACGTGGAAGAAGGAGATGATCTCGTTCACTGCTCTTCTCTCCCTGCATTGCCTAACAACACAAACCTTCTTTTCATTGCACGCATGCACGTAGCACACCGGGTGCTGCTAGTAGTTTACCGGTGCTTTTAATTTCTCTCGGAACAAATCAGCATCAGACACCAATCACCAATCAGTCAGTGGCATTTTTCACTCGGAACAAATCCATATAAACCACTGGCTACCAGCCGACCGAACAACATGACGATATTACGCCGTGCATGTTTGCTGGTTCAGAAGGATTATGCATGTACGCATTGTTCTGCCGGGTGGCTGCCACCGTCGTGTCCTGGGCTCATGGACCGGCACGAGCCGTGTTCGACCTCTGCGAAGACGTTGCGTGACCCGTGACACTAGCTTGTCGGTTGAGCACCGATACGATCGATCTGCGTAAACAATAATCTATCTATATACACACACACGATTCCCACACATACTGGCTGACATACATCACGTCCCTTGGAGCGATTAACAATTTAACATTATTATTGGGAATGCTCATGTGCATGCATGCTACACGGCTTGCAGGGTCACTACAGTTTGCTTTTGGCTCGTCTGCCACCGACAGGGGCCCATCCACACTCGTTCTCCTCCATCTTCTCTTTCAAAACGGAATATTCCATCTCACCCATCCATCTTCTCTTCTTCATATTCTAATCTTCTCGCGCCCACATTCGTTTAAATCTCTCCTTCATCCCAACAACCGCCGAGTGAGACCCACCTTCATCCAAACACCCCCGCCGCCCGTCCCCTTCCCATTCTCTCTCTCCTCGCCCGCTCCGAGTCAACGCGGGGAGCGAGCAGTCCCCGACCACCCCCGACCCGCTCCGGCGGGGTCCCCCCCCCGCACCGGCGCCGCCCACCTCGGTCGTTCCACCCGCACCGGCGCCGGCCACCCCTCCATTCCCGGCTCCACGCGCAACTCCTCGTCACCCGGAAGAGGCCGGCGATCTACACGAAGACAATGACGGGGCATTGCCTCGCTCTCGCTCGCGAGCTCTCCTCGGCGCCCTAGCCGGCTTCTTCTCCCGCGAATCGAGGCGGGGGGCGGGGACGACGGCGGATCGGGCGGCGGCCACCTCGAGGTCCACGGCCGCGACGCGCCCGAGGACTCCGCCGCCGGTGAGAGCAAGGGGGGGCGACGGCTACGAGCTCCCGGCGCAGCGGCTCCATGGTGACGGCGAGGCGAGGCGCGACCTCCCGACTCCCTCCCCTTCGGCGAGCGACAACGAGCAGGCCGACTCCCTCCTCTTCGGCGGCCTCTGCGGTGGTGGACGGGGAGGGTGAGGAGATCCCGCGGTGGCCTCTCCCTACTCCGGCCGTCCTCTGCTCCACCTCGAGGGGCTCCACGGTGATGTAGGCGTCGTTGGGCGAAGCTCTACGGCGAGGCTGCTCCCGCGGTGGCGTCCACTAGCGCGGCCAACCTCCCTTCCCTTCCGAGCACGGGCGTGAGATCGAGGGGGGCTGAGTGCGCGGGGCCCGCGCCTGCGGATGAAGGAGCTCCTGGACTCTTTCGTATTCGAAAGAGACCGGAGGCGGACACCTTTTTGGCGTGCTCCTGGAGGAGACCGCTGCGGGGGAGGGAACTAGAAAAGTCTCCTCCAGGGACTTTTCTAGTTCACCGGTGCGGGTGGTCTAAGCGGATAGGAGATACAAGTACTACGATATGAGTGCCTAGTGGTTTGCCGTGTGATTTCATCGAGCACTCAGCAAATAGCTCCTTTGCCTAATGTCACTATGAAATACCCGGTAAAGAAAAACACTTAGAAAAAAGCACGTTTGACGAGTGTATTTTTATGGCACTCAACAAACAACATCTTTGCTGAGTGTATTTTTTTGGCACTCTGACAAAGAAACTTTTTTCTCGTTTTCTATCCTTCAAACCTTTTCTTTTATTCACATACAACATGTGGTAATCCATGTTAAAATTTAGTATATTTTTGTATTTGTTTGCTATATTTAGTCAATTAATTGCATTGCAAATAATTTTTGGAATCAAGTCAAATTTGAACCGAAAGTGATTCAAACAATGGAATTTAATGAATGGAAAAGTGATATTCATGTTGTTGAGTCTAATTTGAGGCCATATCCAGGAACATACAAGGAATTTCCTTTTGAACATCCTATTCACAAAACATGCGTGTGGCCAAAAAGTCTGAAAATTCTAAAAAAAAGGAACTCTGAAAATGAAGAAATTTGTTTGGATATCATGATTTCATATGTGAAGTTTGTGGGAAAAAATTGAGAACGTTTCACACACTTTGTCATATACGCTACTTACAAAACGAAACATCTTCGAAGAAGGCCCGTAGAGTTGAGAAAGATGTGGTAAGGTTTGTAGTCAGAGTGACGATCGGATTCAGTTTTAATTTCTCAACTTTTTGTAGACATAACATACAATTTAGATCGCTTCATGTGAAATGTTGGTAATTTTTCGGGTCTGATTTTTAAAAATTTTAACTGAATTCATGCAATTATTTAATTAGCCTAGTGTTGACTTTTTGCACCGACAAAGTAAAGGGTTTGCGGAGTGTTTTAGTTTTGCACTCGGCAAAGCCTCTCTTTGTCAAGTGTAACACTCGGCAAACAGCTGGATGGCTATTGAATAAGAGGAAGTAGTATTGAGATGAGATGTATGTGAGTTTGTGGTGTAGTGGTAAAGGAGGTTACACATGAGCTGGAGGTCGCTGGTTCGAGACCTGCCGATTGTGTAGCCGCTCAACTTTGTGCAAAAAAATGATATGACTTGCTATTTATTTTGAGCTTTTTATGATTGCGATTTTGTCGAGGGCCATATTTGGCATACGACAAACGTTTGTCGAGTGCCCGACAAACGACCCTCAGCAAAGAGGTTATTTGCCGACCGATTTTTGCAGAGTCCCTTTGCCAAGGATGGCTAATGACAAACTCCTTTGCCCAAGATTTTTTGGCCTTTGCCGAGTGCCCTGGGCACTCAACAAACTTTTCGGTTTCCCTATATCATATCACACCCCGAAAAAATGACACTTTTTTTACTCTTTTTGGGTGTATAGCCACAAATAATTCTTTTCCCAAAAACTCGATCTCGATAGTATAATGTCACTAGTATGAGAAAGTTGAAGCATCGAGTTTTAAGGAATGCATGAAAAAGTCAGGCAGACCTTTTTCTTTTGGGCTTTTTCTTCCAACCAGAGCTTTGACCTTTACACCGATAGAGTTTAGGATCTATTAGGTGCGGATCTACTCGGGTATAAACCTTTGCCGTGTATGTACGAACATGTAATGCATGAACAACGAGAGAGAGAGGAGGGGGAGAGGGGTGTACGCGTCTCCCGGCAGGGGCGGCCGCCGAACCGCTAGCCATGTAGGAGATCGCGCGCAAGGGCGGCGAAGCGGGGGGTGCGCATCCGCGCACGGGCGGCGACGACGGTTGGGGAAGTGGCGGCGGCGGCGGCGCTTCCCGTCACTGCTGCGCGTCCCTGTAGATCGGGTAGGGAATGTAGGTGGGGGGGGGGGGGGGGTTGTGGCTGGCGGCGAACCTCGTACCTCGAGCCAGTGGCCCCCACCTCCTTTATATAGCGCAGTGTGACAGGGGCCCGCCAACCAGTCTAGGGTTGGGCGCCCCCGATCAGGGCGCGAGACTAAGGGGCCCAGTGGGCCGTTGGGCCCACTGATGAGATCACTCTAACATTCTCCCCCTTGATCTCATCACGTACTTTTAACTTTAACTTTTCCACTTTATTCGTTCCATCACAGATAGGTACATAGAGCATGCCTCATCGTCACGGCTCGATTGCCGATAGACTCAAACAGCCACAATATACTTCTCCGTTCTGGAATAAATTCTATTTACTTTGGGCCACTTCATAATCCAGGATTTATAGGCTTTCCCTTAACCCCATGCCGGCTAAGTGTTTCTGAAACACATTGGGTGGTAAGCCTTTCGTAAGCGGATCCGCAACCATATCCTTTGTCCCTATATGCTCGAGACTTATGGTTTTATCCCGGATTCTATCCTTCACAACATAAAACTTTACCTCAATAGGTTTGGAAGCATTACTCGACTTGTTGTTGTGAGCATAGTATACTCGGTCGATTGTCGCAGGTACTTTTTTAGTGGTTTATGAATACAATCTACCACTCTCAAGTCGGGTACAAATTTCTTTAACCATATCACCGTCCAATAGTATCATGACATGCTATAAACTCGCGTGCATCGTGGATGATGCAACTAACTTTTGTTTGGAGCTTCTCCACGAAATAGCTCCCCCGCGAGAGTGAACAAATATCCGGATGTGGATTTTCTTCCATCTTTATCTCCCGCATAGTCAGCATCTGAATACCCCTTTATCTCTAGGCGATTGAGCTTCGTATGTTAGCATGTAATGCTTTGTGCCTTGCACATAACGCATTGCTTTCTTTACCATCTTCCAGTGCTCTATGCCTGGATTATCTTGATATCTACCGAGCACCCCGGTGATAAACGCTAAATCAGGGCGAGTGCACACTTGTGCATACTGTAAACTTCCAACGGTACCGAAGCATACGGTACCGCTTTCATTTGATCGCGCTCATATTGATTCCGGGACATTGGAATTCACCAAAACTATCGCCCTTTACTATAGGAGCAGGTGTTGCTTTACTCGTATGCATATTGTACTTCTTTAGAATCTTTTCCAAATATGCATTTTGAGATAATCCTAAAACCCCATTCTTTCTATCTCGATGAATTTCTATGCCCAAAACATAAGAGGCTTCACCAAGATCCTTCATATCGAAATTCGAGGACAAAAACTTCTTTGTTTCTCGTAGCATGTTGACATCATTGCTAGCAAGCAAGATATCATCCACATACAAGATTAGGAAAACATATTTCCCACTTTTAAACTTTGCATAAACGCGAGCTTGTCCTCTATATTCGGTTCAAACCCAAATCTTTTAATTGTATCATCAAACTTTAGATTCCATTGTCTGGATGCTTGCTTTAATCCATAAATGGATTTCTTTAAGCGGCATCCCATATGTTCTTTTCCGTTTACAACAAAACCTTTCGGTTGTTTCATGTAAACGTCTTCTTCCAAATCTCCATTTAGAAAAGCCGTCTTTACATCCATCCGATGCAACTCTAAATTAAAATGTGCCACTAATGCCATAATTATTCGAAGGAATCTTTACATGAGACTGGAGAAAATGTCTCATTGTAGTCTACTCCTTCTATCTGTGTATAGCCTTTAGCCACGAGTCGTGCCTTGTACTTTTCTATATTCCCTCTGGAGTCACGTTTAATCTTATAGACCCATTTACGCCCTCTACCGTTTTGGCTCCTTTAGGAATTTCTACCAAGTCCCACACATCGTTGGAACTCATCGATTTCATCTCATCCTCCATGGCCTCCAACCACTTCGATGATTGAGCACTTCTCATGGCCTCTTCATATGAGACGGGATCACCCTCCATATGAGCTATTTTCGTATTATAAACTTTATAATCATCGGGAATAGCCGATCTTTTAACTCTTTGAGACCTCCGAGGGGCCTCTCTCGTTGGCACATCTTGTGCCTCATCATTTGTTGGCACATCATTGACAGGCGGCTGCTGTGTCTCATCCTCATGTGCAACAGTGGATTCAATCGGATCTTGAAGGACAGGTTCCAGATCTTCACCCACTGTTACCATGGGCGGAGTTACAACAGGTGCTTGCACCACAACCTCAGGGGCTGTCGGCGCAGGTACAACAGGTAGTGAGAAATATGGCTCTTGAATCATCGGATTGGGTGCACACACCCTTTTCTCCTCAAGATCAACTTTCCGAACTACCGTGCTCCCCCTGATCATTTCATCTTCAAGAAAGACAGCATGTCTCGTTTCTACAAACTTTGTATATCCGTCCGGCGTAGAAACGAAACCCTTTTGACTTTTCGGGATACCCAATGAAAAAACAACTAACCGTTTTGGGATCCAACTTTGCTATGTTTGGGTTAAACACTTTGGCCTCGGTAGGACTCCCCCACACACGCAAATGGTGTAGAGAGGGCACTCTTCCCGTCCACAGCTCGTACGGTGTTTTCGGCACCGACTTGCTTGGTACTCTATTGAGAATGTGAATAGCGGTTTTCAATGCCTCCATCCACAAACTCAATGGCAAAGTGGAGTAACTCATCATGCTGCGCACCATATCCATCAGTGTACGGTTACGCCTTTCAGCTACTCCATTTTGCTGAGGCTCGCCCGGCATTGAATACTGGGCTACTATGCCATTTTCCTGTAGGAACTTTGCAAAAGGTCCAGGAACTTGGCCAAATGGGGTGTGACGACCATAGTACTCCCCTCCACGGTCGGATCTTACTATTTTAATTCTTTTATCAAGTTGATTTTCAACTTCAGCTTTGAATATCTTAAATTTATCCAGTGCTTCCGATCTTTCTTTAATTGGATAAATATAACCATAACGGGAGTAATCATCCGTGAATGTTATGAACGAGTCATAGCCATCCATGCTTTTCACAGGAAACGGTCCACAAATGTCGGTGTGAACTATCTCTAGAGTTCCTGTGCTTCGCTTAGCGCCTTTTTTAATTTGCTTTACATACTTTCCTTTAATGCAATCTACGCATTGCTCTATGTCGAGAACTCTAATGGAGGAAGAATTTCATTTTTAACGAGGCTCTCTATTCTCCCCCTCGAAATGTGGCCGAGACGATAGTGCCACAATTTCGACGACGTATCATGAGTTCTCTTTCTTTTCTTTTGTACATTATTCGACTCGGAATCATTTGCAACATGAACATTCACATCACACACGGAATTAACTTTTTCACGCAAGGATAATAAATAAAGCTCATCATGAAGGTAAGCGGTACCAACATAAGCATTATTACACCAAATGGCACACTGGCCATGTCCAAAATGACATTCAAAACCATCTTTGTCCAAACGTGAAATACTAATCAAGTTTCTGTTTAACGAAGGAACATAAAAAACATCTCTAAGCAAAAGTATAAAACCATCAACTAGCTCCAAAGAGACATCGCCAACATGAGCTTCAACTTCCGCTTGAACTCCATTTGCAACTTCAATGGAACTTTCTTTTCTTTCCGTGCTCCGGGTCGAACTGAATCCCTGTAAAGAATTTGCAACATGAACCGTTGCACCTGAGTCAATCCACCAAGTAGATTTTGGAAACTGTGTATACAAGGATTCATTTACAAAAGATACTATATTATTACCTTTAGCAACCATGACTGACTTCAACCATTCAGGACACTCTTTCTTGTAGTGCCCCCTTTTCTTGCAGTAGAGACACTGATCCTTGTCCACTGGAAGAACATTCTTCTGCTTTTGATGCTGATGCGGCATGTTATCTTTTCCATGTGGCTTTGAAGAAGAAGCCCCTGGATGGAAGTTCTTTTTCTTAGCAAAGTTCAAAGAACCACCACTTTGAGCCCTTATCCTTTCCTCTTCCTGAACAAGCATGGCTATGGTCTTTTCCAGATCCCACTGCTCTGGATGTATGTTGTAGTTGGTAACAAAGGTGTCAAACTCCTTTGGCAGCGAAGCCATAACCAAGTGAACAAGGAGCTTGGGCCTAATCTCAAGTTCCTCATCCAATGGCTTTAGCTTAGATGCCTGGTTGCTCATCTTGAGGATGTGCTCTCTCACACCTTTTCCATTACCAGTGTACTTTTCATTCACCAACTGTCTAAGCATCATGGTGGCATAAGTCTTTGAAGAGCCGTAAAACCGACTCTTTATATCTGTCAAGTAACTCGTAGCGCAGAGGTACAACCATCAATCGAGCTCAAGAGAGAAGGCTCAATCGTGTTCTCTATGAAAGCCATGCACTTTTTGTTTGTCGTGACCCAATTCCCCTTAGAAATGGACCATGACAACTCTAAGGGAGCATAGTCCCTCTCTTTGTTTGCCCATGCCTCATCATTATCGGTTGTCTCTCTCCGGCTTTTCCGGTCGCTATGGCATTGGTTCCTTCAAAGACCGATCAAGATCAAGCACACAAAAAAGCCGGATGCACTTTCTGCTCCATTCCTTGTGATTTTCAGCATTGAGGATCGGAACTTTGTCGATGAAACTCATCAAGTTGCACCCTCCTGAAAACCACAATAAGTGAGATCCATAACAACAATTGCATGCATTAATCCAACGTTGGTCAAAATTAAAACATACAACTGTTTATGCAATTAAATCTATATCACCGTTGGGCAGAAAATAGAAATAAATGCACAAAAAACATCCATTTAATCATGATAGTGTTATTAACAACGTTGGTCAGTAAATAACAGCACCATAATTAACAGAAAAAATACTTTAACATGCTTTTTAAATTTAATTTTCCCGTTGGTTCCAATTAAATTTAAAAAATAAGCATCACTTTAAACAATTTGCAGCGGAAACATGAATAAAATTCATGAAACTTTACGTTCGAAGCAATATATCGTTAAATTTCACTTTTCTCTCTAAACAAATTATTCCGTTGGTTCAAATTTGAGTAGATAGCAAATATATACTTAAAATACAAATAATTGCTTCGAAAAATTATCAAAATAAAATGACAAAACGTCTTGTTCACAAAACCCTCTTTTCGGCCCGCAAGCTAAATACGGGCCCACGGCCTCCTTTCCTATCCCGCCCGGGCCCGCGGCCCGAAACCGACGGGCGGGCTGCCAAAGCAGCCCGCGCACGCCGCCCGCCCGGGGCCGAATGCGGCCCGGCGGCCGCCGGTGGCCGCGGCCGGCCACGGCCGTCCGATGGCCGTGACCCGGATCCGACGGCCACCCGCCGCTTTCGGTGATATAAAACCCTCTTGCGGCCGCAACCCTTTGAAACCCTAGTCATTTCTTCTCCTCTCTCTGTCCGGTGTCTTCTAGACACCCATCGGCGGCGCGGTGGCCCCGCGGCCGGCCGGCGGCCGGCCCTTGCCAAGCACCGTGACGGGCGGCGGCGCGCCGCGGCCCCAAAGCCGGCAGGTCCCTCCCTCTCTTTTCTCTTCCTCCCCGTTTCTCTAGCCCCAAACACCGAGAGCACCGAGAGCACCGCCCGCCCATGGCGGCCCGGGAGGAAACGGCCGGCGGCGGCGCCGCCGCCGCCCCTCGCGCGCGCGCGCGCTCCCCCGCCTAGGTGAGCGCGCCGCCGTCGAGCGGCTCGGCGGTGGTGCCAAAACCCGCACGGCGGTGGGGGCCCAACGCCCCCGCAACGCCTGCGTCCGCGCGGTGCGCGCCAAGGCGGCACCGGCGGCGGTGGTGACGGTGAGGTAGGGGTCCAACGGATCCCCTCCCGCGTCCTTTTTAGATCTAGGGTTAGGGTTAGGGTTTGCCTTTTACTTTTCGATTCGAGATCGATGCTTTCTCCTTTTCGTCTACCCGACGCTAGATCTACAACCTAAACGTGGCTCGGTACCATTGATAGAGTTAGGATCTACTAGGTGCGGATCTACTCGGGTATAAACTTTTGCTGTGTATGTACGAACATGTAATGCATGAACAACAGAGAGAGAGGAGGGGAGAGGGGTGTACCGTCTCCGGCGGGGGCGCTGCCAGAACCGCTAGCCATGTAGGAGATCTGCGCGAGGGCAGCGACGCGAAGTGCAGATCTGCGCACGGGCAGCGACGGTTGGGGAAGTGGCGGCGGCGGCGTCGCTTCCCGTCATCGCCGCGCGTCCCCGTAGATCGGGTAGGGGATGTAGGTGGGGGGGGGGGGGTTGTGGGCGGGCGGCGAACCTCGTACCTCGAGCCGGTGGCCCCCACCTCCTTTATATAGCGCGGTGTGACGGGGGGCCCGCCAACCCGCCTAGGGTTGGGCGCCCCCGATCGTGGCGCGAGACTAAGGGGCCCGGTGGGCCGTTGGGCCCACCGATGAGATCACTCTAACATACACGTGTGCTGTGTACATTTTTATCCCCTGTAGGTCCTGATCAGGTCGTCCAATTAGTTTTCCCAAAGCAGGATAAAAGATGTTTGCTGGCTGCTCAAGGAAATGAGCAGATAGAGCTAGCTGAAAGGAATAAAAGAGTCGATCAAGTTTATGAGAAAATTAAACAGGCCCACAAACGCACGGTTATTAAAGGGAAACGTATGAAATCCATACAACGATTATATACTTTAATTTGTTGGCAAGCTACGGCTGCGGCAATAAGTGGCGAGGCACCAGGTCGCAATGCGTTGCAGAAGATGTCACGATGGCAGTGCAAAGCTAAGTTTAGGACGAGTTCATGCTTGCTGCTCCTATAGGTGATCTTCATTCATCGCTTTGGAGGTTACTTTTGAGGATATAAGGGAGCCCTCCCGTTCCATAGCAGAATGGTAGAGACTTTGGAATTTTTTTTGTTAAGAATGGTTGAATAAGTAATATTAAACATTGCTTATTACCATTATTTTCTCTTTTATATACTCTTGCCCTTTTCATTTTTATCACCAAATGAGCTAAAGATTTCGTAAAAAGTTGGTTCTCTATGTTGAAGTAGATTTCAGATATATCTCAATTTTCTTTAAAAAAATATACTACCCTGTCCTTAAATGTATGTCATTTAGAACAAGATATTTAATTCAAAAATGAACTAATTTGCTTGTTTTAAACGTCATACTCCCTCCATACTAATAAAACATGTCGTTTTGGATAAGGTTTCAATCAAACATTGGGAATATAAAGCACCGATAACTTTTAAGTTGTTGAGTTTGAAAATATGAAAACTATTTATCTTCCAAAATACTTTTATAAAAGTGTATTTGTGTTAGTTTTAAACAAATACTTTTATAAAAATAAGAAGAAGTCAAAGTTATGTATTGGAGACCGTGTCGCTGTCCTAAACGACATGTTTTATGGGTACGGAGGGAGTATATTTAATAACAGGGTGGTATACATCAAGATATTTTAATTTAGCTACCTCAACATACTAATAACTAACTATGATAATGAACTAAAAATCACATAACCAGAGAGATGCACGAAATCACAAATATACGGTTGATTTGCCTTTTGCACACAGTTTGCACTGGTTTAGTTGCGGAGATTGGCCTGAACACATATGGGCCATTGTAGGGGAGAACATTTTGTACACACCGCCAACAGAGCCCCAAAATCGAGAACCCAAGCTGGCTGGAAGACAAAACACACGTGACAGGTCCACATGGCAAATTTCAGAAAAGAAACACATGGGCATCGCTTACAAGTTACTATATTAGCGTTTATTTGCTAGTTTTAGTGATCCACTCTTCTATCTATTTGAGGATGCATTTGCTGGCCGACAGTTTCATGTTGCCCAATTGGCCTCTAATTAGGGTTGGCCACAGGTACTATAAATACTGCACTCGCATGCATGGTGATCCACTAGGGGGGCATTCTTCTCTGCTATATTCAAAATCTCCATCAAGATTTGCAAGAAAATAGATCACCTTTGGAAATAAAGCTATAGGCTAGTGACTCCATGGATATATAGATGCATCATGCATGTAAGTGATAGACTTAGGCTTATGCCCTTATCATCATTGAAATATAGCTGCTGGTATCATGGCTTTGTTCTTGGGTGCTACTGTCACAACTGACGGTTCAGAAACTACCAAGTTAAAACGTGTCAATAAATTGATTATTATTGATCACAATAATGTCTCTCCTTATTTTGTTTCAGTGTCCCACTTGTATTTGCATCCTTCTAGCCTTTCCCATGGCATCCCGAGCTTAAGGATAAGTTGGAATTTTGCTTACGCTATGATGTGTTGCGGAATCTAGTTATTTATTTAAAAGGTTGAGTAATACTGTATAATGGACATTTCTCATATCAATAATGGACATGCTAAAAAATAGAAAGTTGGACAGATGATAAATCTAGACAGAA
Organism: Cenchrus americanus; assembly: GCA_947561735.1. Lineage (NCBI taxonomy): Eukaryota > Viridiplantae > Streptophyta > Magnoliopsida > Poales > Poaceae > Cenchrus > Cenchrus americanus. Next base: position 82,856,632 of record OX387240.1, read on the forward strand.
GAAATTCCTTATTTTAAGCGGCATATAGGGTTTCTCTTTGTTGTCAAAATTTACCTCTTTATAAGCAATCTATCAAGCTCTATGTGATCAGTGACTTGATCACCCACCATGTTTATCATCTATATCCCATTATTACATTATATCATTAGATTTGGGGAATGAATGCCTTTATTTCGTAGTTTTAATTTATATATTTGCGTTGTTGCATAGCAAAACCCTTCCTGAAAGCAACTATGGATGTGGTATATATGCTCCTTCCAGACATCATATCTACACATGTTGTTTGCCTTGATGTGCATGTGTGGGCCCACCAGTGCCCACGTGCCCTACCCCCCACCCCCACCCAACAATTATGTTCATACTAATCAAAGTTTGTTTCATGATAACCATGCTCACCGGATATACACAAATTAAAGTGAGCTTATTATACCAATCCTTGTCCCATTCTTAGATTTTTTTCCACGACCGAGTTTGGCTATTCATTAACCCATTACAAAGTGATCCAAGGAAATTATATACCCCCACCAATTGCGTGCAACCATGAACAATGGATTCCGGGATCCATCACCCAAGGGTGCGGAAAAAGATATTCACCTTCCACCAGGGGTTCTTTTCCTTGAGTGATGAATCTGCATCTTGGGTTTCTTTTGAAACTGGGGCAGAGTGGATTCTCAGACTGATTCTAGCAGACTATTTTATAATGCGGATTCGAATTCATGAAATAGACTGACAAGAAGTTCTTATAAAGCTGAGACGAGAATCATGACTTAATTTTGTTTCGGTATATATAGAAGCACTTATTTACTGATAGTTAACTTGAGGTTTCATGGCATTATATTATAACCAATTTCCCTTTGAGTCTTACAGTATGTCTTCAAGTTTTTGCCAAGAAATGCTTATCTTACTGGTAATTAGCACTTATTTATGGAGTATGTTATAACCAAATTTCCTTTGAGTCTTACAGTATGTCTTCAAGTTTTTGCCAAGCAAGCAACATAACAGAACCATGCTGTTGCTGGGTCTCACATGTCATATATAGTGGTTTGAGAGTCAAACTCTAGTGGTCCAGTGCAGGGATTAGGATTTTGTTTCTCAATTTTTTCGATATCAGGCGAAAACACCAAATTTCGAAAAGTGAATCTTTCGATGAAGCGAACAAAATTTCAGGCAATCAGTGATTTCGATCACCATCGAAAAGACCGAAATAATGAACCCTGGTCTAGTGACATCCGCCCCTACTAGTACTAGACATGGCCTGATTTGGCACAGCTTATTCAGCCTTTCTCACAGATTAAGCAGGCATTGTAGCAAAGCAGTAGCATTGTGCAGAATCCAAAATTTAACTGAACTAGTCCGAATCAATCAGTGCATCCGCACGAGCTAGTACTTTTAGATGATATATAATAAATATTATAAGTTATTATTTAGATTAAGAACAATGATTAATAATATTTTTTATGATTTGGCGCTGAGACCAATACATCAACAAGCATTAGCTAAAGATCCTATAACAATAGATTCTTTTATGATTTGAATATTAGAGAAAGATTAAAGGCAAGAGATTAAATATGTCACACATGAGCGACAAGGCGGGATAGTTAGATGAATTTTATTTTATTCAAAACAAAGATATTTATTATGTATGTTGTGATCGGTGTATAATTTAGATTTTATTTTTTTTATAGTGACATATATGGGTAATTTAGACATAAATATAGGAGGTTATTTTAATTATTCATAATGGCATAGGCGGGTAATTTTAGAAACCAAGTTGATTTTAGAATTTCCAATATTTATCTCTTTTTAGAGTATCCACCTATAATTCCTAAGAGCAACTCCAAGAGACTAGCTATCTTAACTTAACTAGCTATAAAATGGAAAACTTGTTCAAAAACTCAATCCAACAGACTAGCTAAACTTGCCCTCGCTATCCTCCGCTAGCTAAACCGGGGGCTTCGCTAGCCATCTTTGGCTAGCCAGTCCCGCTAGCTATCCCCTCGTACATGAGTATGGCAGGCGGGACCCACTAGTGGTGGAGCATATGGAGAGTTGATTTTAGCTAGTCTGTTGGATTTCATCAACTTTTCGCTAGCTATTTTATTTTACATACTAGCCAAATCAATATTTTAGCTAGTGATTTTTAGAGAGGCTCTTGGAGTTGCTCTAAGTGGCTTTATGTGTATGCTTTCATATTTTTTTTCTCTTTTTAAAGCGTCTACTTATGATTTCTAGGTGGCTTCACGGATAGGCCTCAAAAGAATCTTCAATTAGTAATAGTAAGATAAGATAAGCATAACAAATTTTTCACTGGCCTTTTTTAAAAGAAAAACAGATCCTGACAATCTCACCCAAATTAACCCCCCAAGCCCCTGTTTGCCGCCTGTACTTACCCCTTTTCGTATGCACTATACCTGATTTTATAGGATTCTTCTAGTGAAAAAGGCCATACTTTTTTCCATTACTTGAGAACAACTACTATAGCAACAGCTACACATTCTGCGGGTTACATCCTTCAAAAACTCTTCCCCTCGATCGGAAGAGGCGATCACATCAGCATGTCGGCATCACGTTATTCCTGCCCCTAATCGGTCTCAGTCTTCCCTAATCCAAATTATCCAACACGAGAAACACAACTATTTTAGCCTCCTCCGAGAAGCATCTTTGCTCTACTGCTTCTGCTGGTCAGGAGAGACCCGACTGCTGCTGGCCTACCGCCGGCGCCTCCTCTCCGGTCAGGGCTGCGCTTTGCACGCCCCCGCCGCCACCGCCTCCGCCACACTGAAGAACAGGCGGTCGGATCCGAACGTCTCGCCCACCGCCGAGTTGAACATCCTCTCCGCAACGGAGCCGACTGGGTTGGCAAGAACCAGCTGCATCAGGATTCAAGAACACAACACAAAGCTCGTGTTAGTTACATGCATGCTGACACGTTTATTTGGCAATTTCATTGATGGGCAGTTTGGCACATGAAGTTGCAGCAGCAAGGATTAGTTGTGTTGCCTACCTCGATGTTTCTCTTGTCCAGGACTTTCTTCAGCTCCGACAGCGCGTCCAGACCGCTGGTGTCGATCGCCGCAACGGCTGCAATTAACGAACAATGCGATCATTAGTCTCTGATCAGTTGATGATTCATCATATCCTTACAAGAATTTTTTAACCGATCAGTGATGTAACGGCACTACTATACTCACCGCTCATGTCGAGGACGACGCTTCGAATGGAGCTCTGGTTGGACTTGAGCGCCCTCTCCTCCTCGTCGCGGAGGTACCTCATGACCCTCTCGACGAGGTACATGGAGTTGGCGAAGTAGATCGCCGACTCGACGCCGACGACGAGGAACCCCGGCACGCGCATGGCCTCCCTGTACTGCACCACGCTGCGGTAGCTCTGCGTCCCGGGGACGAGGCCCTTCACCACCATGTTGGGCCTCGTCACCTGGAGCAGGATCTTGAACAGCGAGATCCCGACGGCGATGGCGAGCCCCATCTGGACGGACACGAGGAGCACGCCGAGGAACGCCGCCATGCACGCCAAAAAGTCCAGCTTGTCCACCTTCCACAGCTTGGCGGCGCCGCGGACGTCGATGAGGCCGATCACCGCCGTGATGATGATCGCTGACAGGATCACGTTGGGGGTGTAGTGGAACAGTGGCATCAGGAACAGCAGCGTCACCAGCACCGCCGCCGCCATTACGATGTTCGACACCGCCGTCTTGCAGCCGGCGCTGTAGTTCACCGCCGACCGCGAGAAGGAGCCCGTCGTCACGTAGCACGACGCGCAGGAGCCGGCCATGTTCATGATCCCGATCGCCATCATCTCCTTGTTGCCGTCCACCTGGTAGTTGTTGATGGATGCGAACGTCCTGCCGACTGCAATCCCTTCCTGCATTTCATGCATCAAATATGTTTGGATGCTCATCAGATTAACTGAACTCACAGCACTGCAAATTCATTGAAATTTACTAAGTTTATTAAAAAAACAAAGCTTGTTCTTACAGTTAGGGACAAGATGCCTGTCATGATCCCTGTCTTGATCGTCAGCGCCACGTAGGAGCCGCTGAAGGTGAGCATGTTAGCTGAAGGAGGGTTCACTCCCCTGGGGAGGATACCAATCTGTGTTTGCAAAACAAATAAAAAAAATAAGTTACTCACAGATGAATTAATGAATAGTGACAACTGTTTGAGATTTGAATGCGTGCCAGTGTCAAGTTGCTGCTGGTTCTGTGGTTCAGACATGCCATATATACTAAAGAAAATAAGATACTTACAACGCTGATGCTATGGGATTTCCAGATGAAGGAGAGGATGGTGGAGATGATCACTGAGGTCAGGGGAGCACCTGCTGATATCCAGAAAAGTTTTGGATTCCTGGCACTCTGAAAAAGGAACAGCGAGCAAAGTTAGCACTTGATAAAGTCAATCTGCCTGTTATTGCTGAATAATTACATCGAGGAAAAGAATCCTTTTTACTGTAAACTACTATTAGATACATTTATAGAATAAATTAAAATTTTGCTGAGTATTGATTTTTAAATTTTTAATGCTAAAGGCAGTTGATTTTTGAGCCCCTGGTGCACCATCCTTCTTTTGAAGATTTCTCTAGCATGCCCCCCCAGGAGAGTGGAAGTCTCATACTGACGCTTTAATCATACCAAGTGTGACTAGGAACAGCGTCATTCCTAAGCAAATCCTCTACAAAGTTATTTTCCCCACCAGAGCAAAATACCGGTGAAATATTTTGAGTTTACAATATCAAGGCGGTGCTTGTCAATAGTTTTCTGTAGAAATTTGAGTTCGGAAATGGTGAAATCTCAGGCGCAGATGGCCATGGCCAACTTGCTCATCCAGCAGGTGACACATCAGCAGGGCAGAGGCCAAATCAGATGCATTCTCCCCAAAAGGGGGAAGAGAAATTAAAGGTTCCATTGGACACCTGCTTTATCAGAACAGATTCTAAAGCCACACACACACCTTACTTTATTTGATGTAGTATGTGGTTTAGTCATGAATGCTAATATTCTATACGCATGACTTTGGTGTTTGCAATTTCATACCAGACTACAACTGTTCAAAAAAAAGTGTTGCTTCAGAATATGTGTGCCTTCCGCTATAATAGTGCTTTTCTTCAAAAGTAAGGGGGAAAGAGTAAAGTGCATGGTCGGTCTTTAAACTTGTCCGCTATGTCACTTAGGTCTTCACATTCTTAAAATGCATTTGTGACTTTTTTAAACTTAGGCTCGGGTGTCATTTAGGTCTATATACTCTTGAAGTGTAGATCTAACTCCCTAAACTTATCTTCAGGTGTCATATAGATCCCCAAACTTGAAATCCATTGTCATCCCACTAATATAAGTAACATGATTGCTTTAAACTATTTTCACAACCCCAAATTTTAAAACACACCGTCAAAGAGGACACACTTTTTGGCACCATGTGTTTCAGCCCATTAGTTGGATAACATGGAAGATTAGGCCTGAGGAAGGACTGAACTTTTCTTGGCATACCAACTGTTTAGTTGACTCAAGTAACTCTGAAGCATTCTTGGGTAGTACAGCCTAAAGCATAGCACTAGGACAATTAAAACAGTTCAAAAGATCTTCAGTCACTGAACCAGGCCATGCTGTCCTGTGTCGTGGAATATTTTCCTTTTCCTGCCTCTATATATTTCCATGAAACTAAATCAAATGAATGGTATACCTTGTTTCGGTGGGAAAATATCTTATAACATTATAAGGTCCCAACAAGCAGGAGCTAGCTTAATCTCTCCCCCATGAGGCATGAGTTATCTGCCTTTTTGCTTAAGCTATTCAGTGGAGTCAAATTCCTTGTTAGTGGCAGGCACCCTTTGGGCCCCTCCATGAACTCCCCAGGATTGAATCACCACCCTCCCTTTTCCCAACACCATCTTTAATTTCCTAGAAGCTAAGCTACCTGCCCATAACCATGGTCAAATAATTGTAAAGAATTTAGCCGACTGGTGATTTACGGAAAAGTGACTCCATGCGTATGCATCCACTCTTCTGATTCTACCCGGGTCTTGCAACGGTCTGTGTCGCAGGAGAAGTGCCAAACCACCACTTGTACCAAACGGTCGACGTCACCTTCTCCTTCTGTACGTGCGGCCGTTGTTACCTTTGTTTGTTTCTCCCTTACTATTTTGGCGCCTAGCCAGTGGCATCCGTAACTCTTTTCCACTTATAGCAATTGCTTAAGCTTAATGATTTAACTCTTTGTTCTTATTACTGTTCTTAATTATTAGATTAATGACTATGGTAATTAGTTGAAAGGCGATGCATGGTTAAGCAGAAAGAGATTTGGGGTCATCAAGCCGCAGGTGAACTTACGATTTGGCGAGTGAGGAGGAGGATGGCGAGGAAGGCGGTGCCCATGACGATGGTCTGCCATTCCCACTGCATCAGGAGGAGCACCATGACAGTGTTAGATTTGTAGGGTAGCTAGCCTTAATGCACGAGACAATAAAAAGCTCTGGGCTTTGTCGTTGGCGCCGGACGGATCGGGCAGTCGGCGGCGGCGACGGGGGTCTCGTCGTCGTACCTCGTCGTGGCGCTTGAAGACGGAGCGCATGACGTCGATGAAGCCCATGTGGGAGGTGAAGTGGACGATGCCGAGCAGGCCCTTGAGCTGCTGCAGCGACACGATGATGGCTGCGCCGCCCATGAACCCGGTCAGCGTCGCCTTGGACAGGAAGTCCACGATGAACCCCAGCCTGCAGCAAATTAATTGGATGCGTCATCACCCGTAACAGAAAGCTATAGGGCTCTGGCCTGCGGATCGAAATCAATGGAACAGTTGGTGGGGAATTAATGGGTAGATGGATTGGGAATGTTATCCGCCGATCGTCCCCGGCGGCGGCGGCGGTGGCGCCGCGTATGTATGTACCTGAGGAAGCCGAGGGAAGCCTGGAAGACACCGGCGAAGAAGGTGGCGGTGAAGGCGAGCTGCAGGTACAGCATGGGCTGGTCGTCCGGCGAGACGGCCTCCCGGAGCATTGAACCCATCACCAGCGACGCGATGGACACCGGCCCGACGGCAAGGTCACGGGAGCTCCCCAGCAGCGAGTAGATCAGCGGCGGCACGAAGCTGGAATCTGATCGCAATCCAACAAGATTATTAGCAACCAATCAATCCATCTACCAAACATTAACGATCAACTAGAAATTGAATTCTTGATCGATCTGCACGAGGAAGAAGAAGATCGAGCTCACATAGGCCAATGATTGGGGGAAGGTTGGCGAGCTTGGCGTAGCTGATTCCCTGCACGGCGAGGACATGAACGGCGTCAGTTAATGCGCGAGCGCCGCGCGCCGCCCGGCTGTATTTTTGGGCAGTGCCATAAACAACCGTGCCAAAAGTAGCTAGGAATTGAATGAAGGCGATAGATGGAGCGAGGAGGAAGAAGCAGGGGAGGGGAGAGGAGGGGCAGAGCAGAGGTGCACGTGCCTGCGGGATGGCGAGGCTGGCAATGGTGAGGCCGGCGACGAGGTCGGAGCGGAGGAGGCGGGGGCTGTACGCGGACCCCCACTGGAAGATGGGGAAGAAGTACTGGAGCGCCAGCACCAGCCGCCGCGCCGACGACTGGTTCTTGAACTGGTGCAGGGGGTCGTCGGGGAAGAACACCTCGGCGAGGCGCTGCCGCAGCGCCTTCGCCGTCGACCGGCGCTCCGGCAGCGACACCTTGTGCAGCTCCATCACCGCCGCGCCCTCTCGCACCACGGGCGCATGCGCATGCGCATGGTGGTGGGCTGGCGCGGGCGGTGGCGCCGCGGCCGGCGCCGCGGCGGAACCGGCGGAATCGCCCTGAGGGGGCGGCGCCTCGACGTCGTACGACAGGCTGTCCACCTTGTTGTTCACCACCATGCTGGTGTGGCAGCAGCCGGTGCTACTACCGATTAATTCCTGCCTGCTGGTCGCGCGGTCAGTGATCGATCGCCGGCAGCGGCGGCGGCCGACGCGGCGGCCGGCCTGGGCTGTTGCACCCTCGCTGCCCTGCAACGGCGTGGGCTGCAGGTGGGTGGGGAGTGAAGAGGAGAGGGAGGTGTTTGTTGCCTTGTTGGCTTGCTCGCTGGATGGATTCTTGCGGAGGAGGGAGGAGGAGCCTTTTATAGGAGAGGGAGTGGGAGGCGGGAGAAGGCACGCGCCACGCCACGCGGAGGTTTGGTTTGGACGACGACGACGACGCGAGTACGCGACTCAACGAAGAAGATACTGTGGTGGGTGGTGTGCTTAATTTGGGTGGGTGCGCCTATTACAGGGCCATATTAGTAGAGGCACAAGGGACCTAATACTATACGGTTTAGAGCTAAATCTGTGTTACCTCTTGGTTCTTCGCGGGTATCTGCCCTAAATATTCCTATTAGATACTCCCTTGATCAGTTTTACCATGTTTTGGTTGTCAAATTAAAGCTGCCATGGCATTTATAAGGAAACTATTAAATGTAGAAGATGTGAGCAAGGGATATGGCCATCCATATCCTTCATTAAGGTTTTGTTGAGATCCACCCAGAATTGTAAATGTGGAATCGACACCTCAAACCTCAGTGGTCATGGAGAGGATAGATAGCTCGTGGAATATATTATAAGGGTCGGGCGGAAAGCGGCTTGTTTGGATTCCAGCCTGTAGACTATGACTAATCCAAACAGACTGTTCTTTCTCCAGCTTTCAAGTGACAGATAGAACAGATATGTTAAACTTTTCGAGCGGAAATACTTCGTTTCATACCCACAAACAATATAGCTTTGGTACACTGAGAATAAAAACAACACTGCCCCAATTAGTCTATCCATCAAGTAACACGTACGTAGAACAAATATGTCAAACATGATCTTAAGTTAATTTGGTTCGATGGGAGATCTAGCAAAGAAGTGCAAGGGGGCTCATCTCCCTTAATCAACCTCTCTTCTTGTTCCTCTTCCTCTCTCTTCCCATCCCTCTCTCTCTTCATCTAAGATTCACTCCAAGTTCGGTCAGTTCTTTCCATATACACATGACTATATAGGAGTAAGTCCTAAATTACCTAATAATCTTGACAATTTAGACATCATTACAAAAGTAAAACATTTGCTGATATTCTTAGTATCACCTTTGTTAGAATTTATGCTGGTTACTGGTCGACTTCTTTTTATTTCCTGTAATAGAAATATAGAATCTACATGGTAGTAAAATATGAAAAGCATCACTCTGCTCTAGCAGTGAATCTGTCTCAAATCCAGTACCGCCCCTGGTTAAAAAGAAGCAGCAGATTCACCACTCTGGTAAAAAAGAAAAGAAGGAACTCCTGGTGGAAGGTGGGTACCTTTTGGTCCTTGGATGATGGATGCTGGAATGGTTGCCCGCAATTGGTGGGGGTAAATTCTCTCTGGATCACTTTGTGCTCAATTGCTCATGCTCAGTGGGGTGCCCAAGTTTAACGGTTGTGTATATCCATCAGGTGACAATGCTCAATTATGAGCTCACCTTTGATCATTAGTGAAAATATTAGGGAATGATTATGGACGGCGTGTCCGCGCCACGTGTCGTCACTGGTGGGCCCACATGTGTGGGGAGGCAATGTTTGCTAAGGGTTAGGAGTGATGTTTGGAGCAGACCCATGCTAGCGCTTGACCCATCCATGATTACTTTCGGAAAGGGTGTGTTATTAAATAAAAAGGCAAAATAATGGTATCCATTCTCCAAATCTCATTGATGAATGAGAACAGAGAACTGGGTTCTTAAATTTTTGTAGATTGATCGCATCATTCAATAAAGTTTGATCATCTTTAATTGTCACAATTCTAATACATACACACTATTGGATAGTTTTCATACTTACCATGTCATATATATAGACACTACATATAGAAATTATACTGTACCATCCTAGTCATCTTATTAGGCATGCGCCCTTTTTTCACTTAATTATTAGGAGAAGATTATTTGGACTTAATTATAATTGAGCAAAGATGATGAGTTTTGTGTGCATGTTAATTGACTAGTAGAATTACTGTAAGAGGTCTCTGGCACTAGTATATATATCATCAGGATGACGAAGGTGACTTTAACAAATTAAAGCTAGGTTCCAAGGCACATTCATAGCATACAGCATTGTAATGTGGTGAATCATTTATCCTTAGACGACTCAAAACCAAAGGAAGATCGAGTAACTATTTGGTGCAATATTACATTAACATTTTTAGATATGTTTGAGCTATAGTACCTTCCGAGCCGTCAGTTGTGACAGGAGCACCAAGAAGCCATGATGCCAACCGCTATATTTCAATGACAAGGCAAGTCTATCACTCACTTTACCACAGAGTGGAACTTCCAATAATCTGCATCCTTGGAGTCAATGGCCTATATATACCTTCCTTCCAAAGGTGACCTACGTGCCTATTGTCCTAAATTTCTTGCAAACGCTGATCAACATTTTGAATTCAAGGAAAGATATGATCGACTAGTGGGACGAGGACGATGACCATGTGAAATGAACACATATATATAGCGCCTATCGCCCGCCCTAATTGTGGTGAGGATGTGATATTAGAGGCCAATTTGGCAACATGAAACTGTCGGCCAGCAAATGCACACCCTCAAAATAGATAGAGAGTGGAGCAGCAAAACTAGCAAATGCTAATAGAATAGCAGTAGGCATTATCCATGTGCTCCTTTATTTGCTGATGAAATTCATCTTGTAGATCTGCCACGTTCCGGACTACAGCCTGTTGGCCTCTCAATTTGGGGCTCAAGAGGTGTGGTGTAGGAAAAAGGAGTTGTCGAGAGTTACACAGAATGAGGATGATAGCCACATATGTTCCGGCCAATACTCCCCAACTCAACGGAAAGTCCGAAAAAATACCTTGAGGTGAAACGCATGCATGTGTCTTTTGTTTCTATGCATGGTTGATGTCAGTGGATGTGTGATTGTATCTCAGGTATATATACTAGTTTACAAGATGTGTTCAGAGGTCGCTAAATAAAAACACCCCTCGTTATACACTAATTAATCTACATTAACATTCCCTAGAAATACTAACATGAGTTGTCATTTCTCACGTGCATGCATGATGTCCAGTCCTGACAGTGTCACAATCATCATCCCAATCCCTTGCTGATGAAGTAGCAGTACTATTGGAGCACCAAACATATATTGGAAGTAGCAAATTCTATCGAAATATGGCACTGGCACGTCTGGTTGGGTTTCGGATCAACTAACTGGATCTCGGCATTCGGTGTTTGATTTAGAACTCTAGCTAGCGGACACTATGTAAGGCTCGTGCTGTGTTCTAGGAGAACTCGCGTCTCGTGGGAGGCTGGGACTCGTTAGAGATGCTATAGCGAACATGGCCTCATAAGTCATCTGTTCGAGTTTGATTTTGGTGATTAACGACAACATGATCAATGACAATGGGACTAACCATATTATTGAGCATGTCTTTGTAGACATTTCTAGGTCCCAAGCAGAGGCGGACACGTGCCTAGGGCCACTAGGGTCGTGGCCCTAGGCGTGGCCCAAAAAGCCCTTTATAGTATAGTTAAAATCGAATGATCCATCTATGAAATATACAAATTGGCCCTAGTCCTCAGTCGGGCCAAATTCACTCGGCCCAGCAGCCAGCGTCCCAACTCAACTCTCTGTCACATCTCTAGCCGCTTGGCCCAGCCGCCCACTCCATCCCTTTCTACCCCGAGCCGCGCACGCCCCCGACCCCGTCCTGAGCACCGCCCTCGCCTTGCGCGGCTGCTTGCGTTGCGCCTAACCCTAGCCTGTCAGCCTCCGCACGGCCGGCGCGGCCGTGCGTGTGCGCCCGCGCCGTCGCCGCACACCCGCACCGGCCGCCCCCGCGTGCTCGCCGCGGTGCCGCCCACAACCCAATGGCCTACCGCGCGCCCGCGGCCGCCTGCCGCCTAGCGCCCTCGCTGGGGCCCGGAAGGAGGAATGAAGAACCAAAAGAAAAGGAACCGATGGATAGGATGAAGAGTCAGAGCAAGAAGAGATGCAGGACGGCGACAGTGAGATCTTTCTTTTCTCTAGCGCCTACTCCGATAATTTCATCAACCCCATCAATTTTGTTTCCTACTATTGATGAAGAAATGGTAGACGAGGACGAGGATTAACCAAATTGGCACTAGTTAGGTAATGCATTACTTTTCTGCAATTTTTAATAAATTTCATTGTATGCTTCAACTTTGAACAGAGATATACTCAAGATCAAGGTTTTAGTTGCCTTTGTGCGCTATCATACCGTATTACCATTATATTGTCATGTGGGAGGGCTCTAGTAGTTTAGTCACTTTGACAAGTAGCCCTAGGCGTCAGCATGATTTCTGTCCGCCATTGGCCCCAAGGATGCAAAAATACCACAAGTCAAAACGAGAACATAGTATATTTTTTCAAGGGTCTGAACTGAGAAAGAAGAAGAATAGAAAGAACACTGTCAGATGAATCGACGGTACCTAGAAGACGGTGTCGGTGCAATGGTCGGATGAAGTGGTACATTGCGTGAAGACTTGAGTTAACTTGAAGAGCGTCGAATGAACCGACGGTCCTAATTCTTGTTGCGTCGGATGATTGTAAGCAACAAAGTAGTAGAAGTGAGTAGCACCGGATGAACCGACGGTCCATTGGTGGGCACCGGGTCTATCTGATGATCAGTGGAATCAAGACAGAGAGCAGCAGGTTGCACAGGCTTAAGCACCAGATGAACCGACAGTCAAAGGGAGTCAAGCAGCGGTTCATCCGACGGCTACAAAGAAGCTAAAAGTAAGATTTTGGCAAGGAACCCTTTAGCACCGATGAACCGACAGTGCATCAGTCAATGTGTCGGATGATTTGTGTCAATGATCGAGTGAGGTGGAAGGCAACTTCTAGTAGCACCGGATGAACCGACGCCCGGAAAAAGCATAGCGTCGGATCATCTAATGGTACTACTTTCTGCACCTTTGGCCCAACGGCTAGTTTGTTGCCTTGGCTTATTTATTCCCCTTCCACCCTGCCATTTGAGGTTGCTGAATTGTGTGGAAGTGCAGAGGAGTGCAAGACACATTCAAGATCATATCCAATCCATCCAAGTGCTTAATCGCTCATCCTTAGACTACTACATGCTTTGTGTATGTGCTTAGTGCTAGGCTTAGCTTAGAGCTGAGTGAGTGCAAGGTTGTGCCAACCTTGTGAGGTGATTCTTGAGTGAATCCTGTTGTACAAGGTTCGCCGGAAGCCTTGAAGCCTAAGTGGCTCACCGGCAATCGTCATCGACCCTCCGGCTTGGTGTGGAGCGGCGAGGACACTTTGTGCGGGGGACGTGGAGACCCCCTTCCTTGGTGGAAAAGCTCCTTAGTGGAGGCGGCATCAAGGTGACCAAGGGAGCTTGACAAGTGCCTTAGTGGCAAGCCTTTGTGGCGAGTCAAGTGGTGCTCTTGGGAGAGACTTGGTGACCGGGAAGCAATACTTTTGTGTGAGTGCTTTAACAACGTGGACTAGGGGTGGCTAAGTGACTACCGATACCACGGGATAATTAAATCGTGTGTCAAGAGTTTGCTTCCTCTCATCCCTCTTTACATTTCCGCATTACTCTCTTGCAATCCTTGCTTGCCTTTACTTTCCTAGAGTAGTATCATGCTAGGATTGACTATAGGTTGCAAAATTTGTTTTGGATGAGGGTTTCACACTAGATCAACCATAGATTGCACATCTAGATAGAATTGATTTAGTTTACTTCATGCAAATTAGCGAAAGTCATAGATTAAGTTTTTAAGTTGGCTAATTCACCCCTCCCCCTTCTTATAGACTACGAGCATCCGATTCCTCACAGACGCGCCTTAAAAACCGCATCTCAAAGGGTGGTGGCTTCTTTGTAGAGCTCTTACATAGTGTGATTTGTAGAAAAAAAAATGAAAAATAGATTTATGCATAATGTGTACCCTTTTTGTCTCACTTTGGTAAGTAAACGTTGAGAAGAAAAAAAGTTCAGAGCTTCGGTTTCTTTTTATTTATTTATTTATTTATTTATTTATTTATTTATTTATTTATTTATTTATTTATTTATTTATTTATTTATTTATTTATTTTTGTCTCACTTTGTCTCGGACTTGAGGCATGGTACTAATACATGATATAACATGCGAGATTACAGGGTATGGTTTGGTACAGTTGGAGCAAGTGGGTTGTACGTTTGGTGTATTAGAGCGCGTGGCAAGATAATGAAGAAGAACGATTGAAAAGTAGGTGTGCACAGAAGAGACGCGAGACAAGCGCGCGTGAAAAGACAACGACTTGCAGGCTTGCAGCACAAAGAAGAGTTTGGATTAGATGCGATAAAGAGATTTAAAGCGCATGGATTTGCGGCCAAATGCGTGCGAATTAGGAGTCAAAAGCCAGATGATGAATAATAGTACTGTAGTATATTGGAGTACCAGAGTACTTTTAGTTCAATGGTTTGGCAGCCAGTCGATCACTAATCTAGCTTGGGGAAAGGAATTGAACATTGCGAGCTCCTTTTGTTTAAATTTCTTATAGGTTAAACTTGTGACAAAGCTTTTAATATTCTAACGGTCCCACAAAAGTTGCAAAAAGGTATCACAAATTCATACAGAGGTACACCCCTTCCAAATTGTAGATCATTTTGTCATTTATAGATTCATACTTATATCTAGGTATAATAAAAGTTATGAATTTAAAAATATTTAAATGACTTGCAATTCGGGACCGAGGCACCGAGGTAGTATAGTAAATTACAGATGAAATACATGATCAAGGTGCTGCACCACTGGTGGTGATTGCAGGTCTTCCTTTTCACCCTGCTCCTGGACCACTCGGTCGATCGGCCGTCGTCTCTCCATTGATCATTAACCACGACGATCGACGACACACATGAACAAGCTCGTTAAGTTCTCGAGTAGTCTCCTCTTCCGTCACCTTCTGTCCTTCTCCCTGCATGTCAACCTACCGTTCCATCAATCGATCCTTGCTTTATTTGCTAGCTCCAATCAAGATGGAAAATGTCGTCGTTGAAACTGGATTTCTGGTGCGGTTATCGTCCCGGCCACTACGGACGAGCGATCAGGTCAACGGCGGCGCGCGGCGCTTGCTTAGCTTTGTGATGGACACAGCAGCAGCTGCAGATATAGCTCGCCTGATCAACCGGCCGGTTGGTCGTGTGCTTTTCAGTAGGTTCCGGCATTTGGCCACTGCACACACTCAGACTGAGCTAGCTCAAATGATTGGCGCCACTCAGAGCACGTCTCAGGTGATGCATGAGCTGCTGCTACTAGCTCCATCGTCTCTAGAACAAACCTCCTCATCATTCAACTCATTTGCGTCCGAATATTGCTGATTGGCCAGCAGACTAAAAGGAACGTCCGAACGTGAGATGTACGAGAGAGAGTCGTGCGTAGATCGATCGATGCTGATCATGAGAGAGCTTAAGCATCAAGTGTCACGGGTGATGTATCGTTTTCTTCGGAGAATACGGTTCTTCTCCCATGCAATGCCAGGCTAAGCCGCCAATTAAGCTAGCTACGCGAGGACAGTACGTGATCCCCCACAGAACAAATGCACACAAGCCGACGGTGTCCGTGTCCATCCATCACGGGTTCGGTCTCTATCCACGTAGATTGCACGTGCTCATCTATGCTCATCTTTTCTTCCTTGCTTACAATAATTCTCTGAATAACGATGGATCAGAGAGCACACCACAGCGCATTATAGCCGGCCAGCACCACTCAGCTTCAGCAGCATACTATTATTCCTTTCGTTACGAACAAGTAACAGCAACTGGTCGACGATCGTCTACCAAACAGCTAGAAATCGATATTCACCATCTAGAGATCGATCAGGATATATGTAGTGAGTAACTGAATGAGTTAGGCAGGAGCAACTCGATCGATGGATGGATCCATCACCATCAGCATCGTCGTTGTCCATGGCTGCCCTGCCCTTGACTTTGGATATGCATGGGACAGATGGGAGATCGAGGGAAAAGAGATCGATCTCTTGGATTCTTGGTACCGGTAGAAAAAAGGAGAGGCCAAACGCGTTGACACATGGGCGACCAAAGCAGACCACCATTCGATGTGACACAGTGGCAGTGGAGCTACAGCAGCAAGCCACCGGCGGCGACCAATGGCCGCCGATTGGGGAATCTCCTTTGCTGTTCCGACCAAATCCGGGCGCTTCTTTTTCGGGGGGAAGCGGCGAGTGGTAGGCGATCGACGCCATCAGCTAGCTAGCGGCCTTTGCTCGACAGCTCCGGCGTTGGATTCGATCTCTCGACCGGCCAGTCGTGGGGAGGCGTACATGCCTCTGCAAATTCTATTCGCCGCCGGCTCATGTTCCATGGTCCTCGCAACAGCCCATCGCCGGCATCTAACCTAAGCATCACGTAAAGCTAGCTCGCCCCCTCGTTTTGAAAGAAGGGGACAACTCTTATACAAGTACTAATACATCATTGGCGAACGATGTGCAGAATTTGTTCCCTCGAGCTAGCTAGCAGTGTGCGCCAGAAAAATCTAACCTCGTTCCTTCATTTTAATTTGCTTTTGGAGGACAGTCTCCCTCCCTCTCTCCCTCTCTCCCCCCCTCTCTCTCTCTCTCTCTCTCTCTCTCTCCATTTGGAGCTGTGGTACTTGCATCAAAAGAGAGTAACCTTGTGTGTAACATGTAGTAGAAGGCTAGAAGCTGGGGTAATATTCTAGTTTTTTTTAGAATATGGAATAACCGACCTCCGCAACTCACAAGGAGCGCTTATGGCCAACAAAAGTCAAGTTTACACAACACTCGTGTTGCTGTCCCGATACGGACTTACTCAATTACAAAAGTTCACCACTCAACTTAAGGCAATCAAACATAAACGCAAAGGTACTGGACACTAAACATGGGACTAAAGCGAAAAGAAACTCAAGCTTGGATTCTATTCCTCATTCTCCATCCATAACTTTTGAAGATCTCCATGATGGTGACTTCTAATTTGCTTGAGTTGCTTTTCACTTTCAGCCTCGCTTCCTCTTTAGAGATTAGCGCCCAACTTCGTGCCCGTAACGTCGTCCCGAAGATCACCTGTAAGAAAGAGTTAGGAGTTGTTCTTTGAAACACCACATCATTTCGGCTTAGCCAAATTGCCCAACAAAGTGCAGCAGCACCTAGTAGCATGAGTCTTTTACTTGTTTTAGTCCACCCACTCAACCAATCATGAAACAAATCATAAGTACAGTTTGGTTTTCTTATATCAAAAGTGATAGCTACAGCATTCCAAGCATTTCTTGCTACATGACAATCGAAGAAAAGATGTTGTATGGTTTCCTCATGGCCACAAAAGGAGCAATTGTTGTTACCTTTCCATTTTCTTTTTACAAGATTGTCTTTAGTTAACACCACTCCTTTTGTTAAGTACCATAGGAATATCTTAATTTTTTCGAGAATCTTAATCTTCCAAAATTCTTGCAAGTGTTGTGTTGCCCCCCCCTCATAAGTTCTTTATAATATGACTTTACTGAGAAGTCCCCATTCTTGTTTAGTTTCCACCTAAAATTGTCTTTTTGTTCATTTATCTCCAATAACATCACCCTCTCCACTAGCTGTAGCCACAAATTTAAATTATTTCCCACCAACGCCCTTCTAAAGGATACATTGAGTGGTACTGTGCTTAGTACACTTGCTACCGTTACATTCTTCTTTCTTGTGATATTATACAGTGATGGATACAAACTCTTCAGAGATTGTCCTCCTACCCACTTATCTTCCCAGAATCTAGTTTGTTCCCCATTATTTACCTTGATACAACCATTGGATAGAAAAGAATCTTTAATCTCCATTAGGCCGGTCCAAAATTGGGAATCCCCTGGCTTCTTACTCACTTGAGTTAGAGCCTTATCTTTCAAATATTTTTTCCTCAGGAGATTTTGCCATACCCCATCCTCATTAAGTAATTTAAAAAGCCATTTGGATAACAAGCAAATATTTTGTATCTCCGGGTTCAAAATCCCTAGTCCCCCTAGACTTTTGGGTTGGCACAGAATACTCCACTTTGAAAGTCTATATTTCTTTTTATGCTCATCACACCGCCAATAGAAACGAGATCTCGTAGTAGTTTAGTCTCTTTAGTACACCTTTAGGTATTCTAAAGAAAGACATCATAAACATGGGCAAACTAGATAAAACCGAGTTTATTAGAACTAGCCTCCCTCCCCGCCGACAAGTAACTTACCCTTCCGGCTAGCCGACTTTTTCTCGAAATCTCTCCTCTATTTCCTTCCAATCTTTATTTCTGAGTTTGTGTGTGTTCATAGGGATTCCTAGGTATTTAAACGGGAAAGAGCCCTCCTTACACCCAAAGATCTGTACAAAGTGCCTCACATTTTCCTTAGCTTCCCCAAAGCAAAACAATTCGCTTTTATGGAAATTAATCTTCAACCCCGAAAGTTTCTCAAAAGTGTTTAAAACTAATCTTAAGTTCCTTGCTTGGTCTAAATCATTTTCCATGAACAGGATAGTATCATCTGCATATTGGAGTACTGATAATCCTCCATCTATCAGATGTGGGACTAGTCCCCTAAACTGATCATTATTTTTAGCTCTCGAAATGAGGACCGCTAACATATCCGCTACTATGTTAAATAGTAGTGGAGATAGAGGATCCCCTTGTCTTAGTCCTTTTTTAGTTTGGAAGAAATGTCCAATATCATCATTAACTTGTACTCCCACACATCCCTTACTCACAATTTTTTCAATCCACGTACACCAAGTCTGTGAGAAGCCTTTCATTCTCAATGCCTGTTGTAAAAAACTCCAGCTAACCTTATCATATGCCTTTTCAAAATCCAGCTTTAGTATTACACCACTCTGTTTTTTCCGTTTTAATTCATGAATTGTTTCATGTAAAATGACCACCCCCTCCAAAATATACCTCCCTGGCAAAAATGCCGTCTCGTGTCGGTTTGATTGTTCTATTCGCCACTTCGTAAACTCTGTTAGCTAAGACCTTAGTAAAGATCTTGAACCGACATTCAGGCATACGAGATAGGCCTATACCGCCGTACCATCTTGACCTCTTTTAATTTCGGTATCGGGGTGATGATTCCAAAGTTTAAACTAAAAATGGGCAATTGACCATAGTGGAAGTCTACAAACATGGCCATTAGGTCATTCTTTATAAGACTCCGAACACCCGATAGAATTCCGCCGGGGAACCCATCTTGCCCCGGGGATGTATTATGCTTCATTTGGAACACCGCCTCCCTTACTTCTTTTTCCGTAAAACTCTCTGTTAGACATTCATTCTCCTCTCGGAGACACTTGCGGAATATCTGCGGTCATCGTCTCATCCATACGGAGTCGTCCCTCTTGTTGTGGTCCAAAGAGGCACTTATAGTAATTAGTTATATATTTTTTTAAATTCTCTTCCCCTTCGATTACTCCCTCTTCTTGTTCTAGTCGGAAAATTCTAGTCTTTCTCCTTTTCCCATTTGCTACCATCCGGAAATACTTAGTATTTCGTCTCCTTTCAACAACTTAGTTGTTTTGGCCCGTTGTGCCCATTTTATTTCTTCCTCTCTTAGGAGGGTCGCCGCCTATCTTTTATGGTTTGTTTTAGGTCAAGTTCCCTTTGGTCCAAGCAGTTGTCGTCTCTGCTTTCACGTCAAGTTCTTTCGCTTTTCTTAATAGTTCTTCTTTTTCTTTCTTATACTCGCCTTTCAAATTTCTAGACCATCCCCTTAGGAATTGTCTTAATCTCCTAATTTTGTTTTGCCATCTTTGTAGAGATGTATCTCCCCTATTTTCCTTTTGCCAAACATCCGAAACTATATCAAAAAAATCATCCCTCAGAAGCCAACCGCATTCAAATTTGAATAGTGGTTGTCCCGTTGTTTGAGTATCCTCTCCTGTACTAAGCAGGAGGGGGGTATGATCTGATATCTCTCTTGTTAACGCATCAACCGTTGCCATTGGATATTGTTGTTCCCACTCGTACCGACTAGCACCCCGTCGAGTCTCTCATAGGTTGGTGTCTCTAACGAATTTGCCCAAGTATACTTTCGTCCGTACATTTCAATTTCCCTCAAGTCAAGGCTATCTATGACAACATTAAACGAGAAGGGCCATTTGTCATCATATCTATCATTGTTTTGCTCACTTGGATTTCGATGATATTAAAATCACCTCCAAGTACCATGGGAAGGTTTTCCTTATCGCACACATGTACTAATTTCGTGAGAAAACTTTCTTTGAACTCGGTTGCGCCGTACCATATACGGCCACCAGTATCCATTGAAAGCCATCATTTTTGTTTCTTAAACGGAACTTTACATAGTAATCTCCCTCATCAATGCATCCTATATCTAACTTGTCTAGGTTTATTCCCAAAAGAATACCCCCCGACCGCCCAAGTGGTTCTGACCAATGCCATATATAGTCTCTCCCCGCGCATAAATTATTAAGCGTTGGTTGAGAGAAATCTTTTTTCCCTGTCTCTAATAGTGCAACAAAATCTAAGTTTTGTTCTAACACACTATCCGAGATAAATTTTGTTTTAGCCAAGTCTCCTAGACCTCTCGCTATTCCAAAAGACTCCTTTCATTGGTACACCTTTTTTAAGCTTTTATCTAGAGCTACCTTGCAAGCCTTTTTCCTACGTGTCTTAGCACGTGGCTTGTTCTTTATTGATGCAGCCCTTAAATCACTACTTAGGTGATAGCTGTCATCATCAAAAATTTCCTCTACTAATTCTCCACAAAACCGTTTAACTGCCTCACTTTCTAAAGCATCTATGTTTTCATCCTCACTAGCACTAGAAATTGAGTCATTCTCCCACAAAAAATTCTGTTCACAATTATTTTCTATTACCAGCAGATCCTCCACTACATCCCATCCCTTTTTACTATTTTCCCCACACCCTATCCCTAGTTTTTGTATTTTAAAAATAGCATTATTTAAAGGTAAAGGCAAAGAAATAGAAGAGCCAATAGTGTTACCTTCCGGTTCTTCTAAGTTTCTCGCCGCAGCCCTCTTTTGTATCTTGTCCATGGTGTGCTCATCATTTGATTGTGCAAGCCTTGGACTGCTCCTTATAGGAGTCACAACAACCTCCGGGATAGCAGCCTCCTTCCTAATTATTTCTCCCTCCTTCCAAGCATTCCCTTCTTTTGTTGCTTCAGCCGTGTCCCCTTCCTTCTCATCATCATTCATCACTTTGTTTGCAGCCCAATCAATTACATTCATAGCAGCCACATCTACAATCTCCCTCGCTTTCTTTTCCAGAAATTTATTAAATTCAGATTGGGACATGTTTTGTATTATTTTCTTGAAATTCTCATCATCCATCTCCTCATTTCCCTCCTCTTGGGCAGCAGCACTTTTCAGCCTTTTAGCCCCCCTATTCCCACTCAAATCTTCATCCATCGGGTCCTCCTCCTCTCCACCACCAACTCCCTCTTGCATAGGGATGCCTGTCCACTCGAATTCCGCTTCCTCCCCATTTTCATCGAACCCCATCTTCTCTACTTTGAACTCAAGCTCAAAATAGTGATCCCCAATTACCACATCAAGTTGTGCCGGGATAAGCAAGGGGTTTAGGACAGCCACAAGAATTCTTCCAAATTCACTCTTTCTTGTTGTTTCCATGTCTACAATTTGAGTAGAACCAAGCATGGATCCTACTGCCCAAAGCACAAGATACTCTCTTAATTCCGGCCTTATACCCTTTACTTGCACCCACACTTTCGGCAAAAGGTAGCCTTCTTGCCTCTCATGCCACACTTCAAAGTTTATCCTTGTCCCTCTAGTTACTCCCCCTTCTTTCACATTCGCGCCACCAAAGGCGATTGCACGCTGTAGCTCTACCTTGGACGGGAATTTAGTAATGAAGGAGTTCTCCTCAAGATCCCTTACCTCCCAATTCCATTTTCCCGGAAAAAGCCTTTGTAGCTGCACCTTAACTTGTTCATTGCTCAATTGATCCCCCTCCACAGTGATCAAAGCCAGCTTCGACTCCTTTTTTGCTCTAGGCAGCGGGGGATGTGGAATATGATAGAAGCCCAACTCATGTACCGCATACCCTACTGCATGTGCCACCGGCCGGTGTTGCTTGAGAATTGGGCACTTATGATTCATATGATCATTATGCGCATTGCAAATCACGCAATATAACTCCGCTGAACACTTAGCAGCGATATGCCCCTTCTTCGTGCATCTCGAACACCTCGGACCCCCTTTGGACCCTTCTGTTCCCTCTTCTCCTTCCTCAACAACATCCTCCATTTTTTCATCCTCATCCTTTTTGGCTTGTTCCTCTTGATTCCCTGCCACACCATCCCTATTGTTGGCTCCTTTGTTTGCTGCAGGAACATATCTTCTGTTGTTGTCATGCTCATACCGGTGTTGGCCTGATGGGGTGACACCTCGGCCTCTCCCACCATGAAAACCCGGCCCTGCTCTGCCATATCCAGCGCCTCTTCCCCTCTGTACTGCATGGTGTGCTGATCCTCTCCATGATCCTCCATATCCAGTACCCCAGCCTTCCCTCTCCTCCCTCCAATCACCAAAACCGCCGCCTCTGCCCTGAGTAGCGCCGCCCCTAGGGAGGCCTTCCCTTCCTCTGGCAAAACCACCAGGGCGTCGGCCACCTCCTCCAGCCCTCCACATCCCGGCTTCTTCCTCTCTTCTCTCGCTCTCTCCTTTCCCTGGCAAATTTTTCCCGTGATGGAAGTCTGTCGGGCGGGCGGCGCTAGGGTTGGGCGGTTTTGCACGACACGGTTTACCAGCGTTGGCAAACAACAGTCCCAATCCTGCCGCACATCTGAAAATCGGGTGGGTCCCGATGTAGACATAGCCCACACGCCCAGCCCACTCCACCGGCCCAGTTGGAGCCCGTGTCTGTTCAAAATCCTGAATTTCTGGATCTTGTTCCCCCTCTTCTGCCGTTCCCGTTCCTTCATCTAGTTTTCATATAATTTTTTCCTTAAATTGAAACTTCCATATTTTCAGGTCAACAGGGATGCTCCATTGACTTGTGACTAGATTTCACCATCGGGCATCGGCAACTATGCATCCATCGTTAAAACAAGAGGACATGGGAACATACGGAGTATGTGGTCTGGCTAAAAACGTCATTTTCTAATATAACATTTTGTGATCACCTTGTAGGCTAAGAATGTGGTAAAAAAACATGGTTGTTGGTTGTATATATCCACCATGTGGATGTATAGGGCGGGCTTCAATCCTTCATCTAAAAAAAGTTATGGTTGTGTGAGGTTGGAGAGGCCAACAATCTTGTTCCTTTTTTCTCAAAAAAGAAGAAGAAAAGAAGCGTCACTCATTTGTGCCTCGGAGGGAGTAATGTTCGGATGCAAAGCGTAATGCCATACGGTACGTAGTACTTTGCTTTAATTTTATTATAATAATAAATGTTGGTATTTAAAAATGCATGTACTTTTTTCATAATGTATATAGTAAACATAAGTAATTTAAAAACATGTTTGATCCAATTATATTATTGTTATCAAGTATCAATGTGGTTGCGCCACCTGTGCTGGCTCTTCAAAATGCATCCTTCTATATATCTTTGCATTATATTTTCTTTATCCATCTTAATTCATTATCCATCCTTTTGAAATCACTAACACAGATGTAAATATTAGAGCTAAAAATCAGAATTGATATTAATACACTCGAATTTTGTTATTTGGGTAGTGTTTTGATTGGTGGATGGAACATGACCTAATAACGAATGTCATTCGACGCTCTGTTGCACCCTTGCATACAGTGTCAACCTCCGATCTCTGTATTGGACGGATGTGACGCCCTGGGTTTTTAATTACCGTCATTAACGCTAATGACCGGATCGACCGAGTCAAACCGGTCAAACATCGGTCAAACCTAGGTCAACCCGGGTCATCACCTCAAAAACCTCGCCAATGAACCCCAATAAACCCCTTGACCAAGTCTACACACACCCGTAGTCAACCCTTGGCCAAAGACACGGTCAAAACCGGCTTAACCGTTGACGTCAGCGAATGTCGTTCGGAACTTTTGCCGCGTTCTCCAAAATTCACCTAAACACTTCAAAATCTACCTTTATGAAAGTTGTCAATCTTGTTGAGGGACACAACTTTCATGTAGATTGGCATTTCAAATTTTGGGTGGAAATTGGTGAAAAACTTGATCGATCGACGCGGTACCTCCGTTTTCCGAACGGTACCGCATTCAATGTTGGCACGACGTTCCCGCAAAATCCGTCGAGAAAAACACTAGACGGCATTTACAAAAGTTGTAGAGGGTAGCTAGATCTACAACTTTCGTATTCATCACTTTGTGCACTTGTATTCAAATTGTTGGAGAAAATCTCGCTCGAACGGGACCGGTCCGAAACAAATTCGGGCCGACGCGACGTCGCCCGCGCTCCCCGCGCGCCGGCGCCGCGCGCCGCGCGCGCCGTACCGCGCCTCGGCGTCCGGGCCCTCCCGTGTTCCGAGGCCGCCCTTCTCCGGGACACGCGCCCACCGAGGCCGCCTCGAGTCCGCCCCCTCCTCGCGCGCGCGCGCCGTCCGGCCGGGGAACGCCGACGGACCACCGTCCGTTCCTTGCCCCGCTCCCCCGTCGTTCGCTCCCCCCGAGGCCGGCACGCGCTCCCATGGACGTCGCCGTAGTCCCTTGTGGTCGCTTGCGGGCTCCCCCGGTCGCCCATATAAAGAGGCACCGCCCTCCGTCCCGCCGAGCCGCGGTCAAGCCGCCGCCGGCGCCATTATTGGCCGCCGCGGCGAGCTCCGAGCCGGCCGGCCACGCACCGAACCAAGCGTTTCCCCACCTTCCCTTGCATCCCCAAAGCTCACCGGCGTGCCCATCCTACCCGCGGAACCCCACCACGCCGGTACAGCGAGCGCCCGCGGCCACGGTGCACGGCCGCCGGCGCCGCCCCTCGCCGCCTTCTCCCTACCCATCCAACCCCCGAATCGGCCCCTTGGGACCCGGGGACCCCCGGCCCCAGCCGGCGGTTGGCCGGAATCTGGCCGGACCGCCGCTGCCCGGCCGCCGGGGACCACATTGCAAAGAGAAATTTCTTTCCGGGGTCCCCGCCGCAAAAGGTGAACTCCAATAGTAAAAGTGACTTTCCTGTTTCTTGTAAATTGCGTATAAAATCACAGAAAAATCAGAAAAATGCAAGGCCAATTTTGTTGGATTCTTTGTGAAGTATCCTACAACTTTTGTTATTCTTGCCTAAGCTAATTCCTGATAATTGTTGCATGAAAAATACAAACATGAAAAACCTAGATCTACAATATCTCAGAATATATAAATCCTCTGTAGCTAATTTTTGGATATGTTGTGTGCTAGGTCATGACTAGCTCCTATGCCAAAAATTGCACAAAGTTATGCAGTAGATCTTGTTAATTAAATTGTTTTCCATTCTTGCAGAAACTGCCCAAATGATTTTTCTTGTTAAATATATTTATGTTTTTGAGCTCAACTGGTGCACACTGTCTTGATATGTCAAAATGCACTTCTTGTGAATTGATCATGATTTGTGGCTTACCAGAAATAATTATTCTTGATTTGTGCATGTTTTCCTTTGTAAATTAATAAACCAAGTTCAGTAGAGCCTCTAGGTGAATGTACTGGTTCTTTAGGTTTGTTTAGGACCAGAGAGCATGCATGAGAAAGTTTGGATCATTTTGGTGCTTAAGTATTTTTGTATGCATTTAAATTGAATCACTAGCTAGCCTTTGTTATTTTCTTTAATATTTAATTTCCTAGCATCCAAGCATCACATGTGGGTCCAATGGACCAGTACAGGTGATAATGTGATTAAGAAACATACCTTTAATATTTGGTAATTTAATTGTTTAATAAAAAGCTTAAAAGCCCTTTTTATATTAAAGGGATTTTAAATAAAGAAAAACCCCTCATTAATCCTTTTTCCTTTTTGGGAAGTATTAATTTATATCAGTAAAAGCTAATTAAATATCATCACCGATAAGAAATTAATTCATAAATAAAAATATTAATTACACCTTGGTTGGTGAAGATAAAGGGAATTGAATCTTTCACATGAGATGACAAGAAAAATAAAAACCTTTATTCAAATATGCAATAAAAGAATAACCCATGTACACCCAATAACCTTCCTAAAAGAGAAACACTATACGGATGCTTGTTAAGGTGAATATGACCAACCAAGAGTTGGATAAGATAACAAACCATCACATCACCTAAATCTCGCATTGCATTCCGTGTAGATCTTCCGGACGGAGATTACTCCCTTGTCCGAAACCGAGGAAGGAGGAGCGGAAGGTTCTCTGCAAAGACGTGGAAGTGCTCGACACCGAGGGTGCCCGAGCTAACCTAGCTGACGAAGGCAAGCTCCGGTGCATCTAACCCAGTTTTAAAGTTCTTTATTCAATTATCTACGAATGATTGTGCATTTACGTTCGGGAGTTGAATGAAACTCTAGATGCATGATCCATAGGTACCTTTGTCCTTACTAGTATGATAGGTCGATAGCTCCTAAGCTATAGGACCGTTACAAGTCGAGTGACGACCTCACTCGCGAGAATAGGTTCCTAGATAGGAATCATACTATATCCTTAAATGGATTGCTCACGTGGTAAGAGCATGGATCCGGGCTCCGGTCCAGTGGTTATGTGGGTTAAGTCTTTGAACGTACCAAGCACATGTCGGGTATGGGACCGGTAAGCCTAGTACCTTAATGAGGCGGTAAGGGATCCTACCGTTACTACTCTTGGGATTCGCTCTCACGGCTCGCCACCGGTGGTGTATGGTGACTCCGGGTATCTCGCGTGGTATGCCGGATAGCCTGCACCAAAGACTATAAGATTCGATCCCGACCCGAGGATTTATGGGGACGGCCTGGGAAAGTTGTCCTTGCGGGGGCAGCCTACCGTGTGTTTGGGTCTACCTTGGAAGGTTTAAATCAATCGATTGTCGGCCTCTCACCGTTATCCGAGACTACTTACTCCACTAGTCATGAGATCCCTAAACGATGGAAGTTGATGAAGATGATGCTTGATTAATTGTATTGTACAACTTTGTTTGTACTAGTTGGCTAATGTAGTAAAGATTAAACCTACTAGAACTTGTGCTAAAATCTTGAAAGTAAGGACCTACTCTTTGTTACTTTTTAGCAAAGCAACCCAAGTAGCCAAAAGCCTTTCATGGTCTAGATTTGGTGAAGTAGTTATCACCGGCGGGTAAGTCTTGCTGAGTATTAGTATACTCAGCCTTGCTATAATGTGTCGATCCAGGTAATGCCTTCAGTGATGTGTGGCCCGGAGAGATCCCGCCCGGCTGGGAGCTGGAGTGCGTGGAGGACGACTACTGAAAGCATCATGGATGGCCTCCCGTGGTGACTTCGCTTCCGTTAGTTTATTCCGCTGCTTTTCGAAAACTCTGAACTATCTCAGCATGGCAAAAACTATGGTTTGTAATAATTAAACCCTTCAATTTGGATTTCAATGTTGTTGTATCTCTGGACTTGCCTTCGAGTGAGTTTTAATGCATATATTCGATCCTTGTGCTTTTCAAGTGATTTACCGGGCGTTAACCCGGCAACTTACGACAGGATGGTACTTTATTATTGCTTAATGACCAAAGTGGATCGGTCTTAGGCGATAGTACAGTATTTTCCGGGCGGGTTGTCACAACGGAAATTGTTGTTCACCCTCTCATCACTTAGTCTTCGCCTCAACCGACTGAGCCTCTTACTCCCCACTCTCGATGGCCAAACTCTGCCTTGTTGAATCTATGGTTCCTGAGTTTGGCTCGGTTGTTGACCTCATGCAGAGTATGGGTTGTCCACTTTTTGATGCGCATATCCAACTCCTCCAGCGAGCTCGTCGTATCACGTGGCGCTGTTGGTTGTCGACATAGGTGAGCTTGATCTGGGGTGGGCTCAAGCAACGTTAGCGTAGGTCCTCCTCTCTTTCCATATGGGTGCACCCCATTCTTCATCTCATCCAATGGTACCTTCTTCCTCTCATATGAAAGTCTCTCTTCCTTACGATCAACGTTCGATGCCCCTTTCTTTTTCTTCTTCCTGCTCATCGATGGCCCCTCCTTCATTGATGGTGCTGGCAGCCGGTTCTCTCTCTTCTAACTTGCGACCCCGACAAATAAATAGGATGTTTCTTATATATATACATATTGTATCAAGTCTCCTAGGATATATATTTATTGCTTGAAATGCTATGTCCTTAGTCGTTGTTGAATATACATTATGTCTTCTAAAATGTAACCATTATGTTTGACAATACTTTTATAACTTTCAAGATAACTACTGATCATCAATAGGAGATAACATTATTCATTGTGGGCATACTTGTGTTCATCATCGTGTTCATTGTGTTGTTTGGTTCTTCACGCATCACATACCAATCTAATTCCAAAAGATTAGAAGATATACGACAAACCAACTTGTTCTTATCACTTTCATTCTTATTTGGAAGCTTACTATGCTTATAGATATGTGTAGTCGAAAAATTGTTCCTCTTTATTTATTATAGAGGATCTCATGTCACTAACAGGTGGCCTATTCGCAAGCAAGCCCATGTTCTAGGGACGCAAAGTCCCTCTACTGCAGAGCATGCTTATTTTAAATGGTGACATCATACTGATAATTCAATTTATCTCTCTTATGTCTATTGTGCAAGATAGATATTTGCATTGGGTAGCTTAAATTTCTCCGCACACCGTGCTAGCTTCTCGAATATATCACAATATTTGTTCATGTCACAATTATTATGTTTTCTCCTTTTGTCTTCCCTCTTTTGTCAACCTTACACCTTCTTGTTTTTTCGAGCAGTTTGCCAATTTGTTGTAGCCATTTATGGCCACCTGCTTTGTCCACCATTGTTGTCTACTACCTCAGTTCTTTTTTGATCAAAGAAGTTGTATCGCGTTGGTTGCTATCTAGGAAGTCATTGTCTCGCTTTTGGTCTCCAAACCCCATATGGTTGATGCCAACCATACTTAACATCTTATCTATCAAATTACTGCTATGCAAACCTACATGAATTGCTCATCAAATGTATCTTATCTTATCATCTCCCGTGGCATCCAATTTTTTTGTCTCCATCATGGTTGTAGGTTTGTATATGTGACAAAATCAAGTATTTCCGCTCCCTAGCCTTCTACCTATGTTGTATTTTCCAGTGTCTACCTCAAAAAATTGAAGAGACTTAGAGTATGCTTGGTACACTTGTTGCCGCTTGTACGCCTTGTCTGCTGGCCTCATGTTGCTAGGCAAATCAAGGTGAGCTCCCATGGGAGTGCTTGCTTTTGTTGCTGTTGCTCGCCTTGTAGCACGACCCAGCAGTGTCATAGACGCTCGATCGATAGCAGCAAAGGTCCATCCGACCATGGTAGAGGTTAATCCAACAACAATGGAGGTCGAATCGACGGCATTAGATGTTAAATTGACAGTAGTGGAGGACGATTCAGTGGCCGAAGAGTTTTATTCAGTAGCTAAATAGCTTGATTTGGTTCTCGTGCACCTGAATTTTACGACGACAGAGTTTGTTTCGGCAGATGCAGTGTTGATTTGATGGTCAGTCCACGTCAGTTACAATCTGAAGTATATCTAGATCGGATTACAAATAGTATCCCGCGATATCTGGACTGATTGGTGTTGTGTCTGGTGTCTTGACTTGTGCACGCCAAATCTCCTGCCGTCTCGGGCTCGCTTGCCATGATGGGCGGGCCCACCATTAAGACTTAACTTCATCCCTTTGAAAAAAATCCACCCATCTTCATGTCCCTGAGCGACGGCCCAGTTAAATAATGACTAATGTGGAATTGACTGTGTATGCAAACAAAATCCCCCATCTTGGTCTCCCTGAGCGATTGCACAACCTCTTGTCGCTATCTCTCCATGCCCATGGTTGCATTCTCTAAATACTCTACCTAGTTTGTGCTCTAAACATCTCTTGTCGCGCTTTATGCTCTGCTCGTGTCTTCTTCTCTGAATTAATTATTTGATAAACAATTTTATTTCCATCTAATATATATATTAGAGTCATGTAAAGCTCATCAAAGAGATTGATTTTTATTTCCAAACAAAAATTTATTTTCATCGTGTGTCATGTCTTATCAATGTTGGTATTTAGAGCCTTGCAAGGTTACATGCCTATGCAGATAAATATTTCATGAGCTTCCTAATTAGTACTTCAGGAGAACTAATTTAATGCCCATCGTGTGAAACTGTCTAAATTATAATTGTATTTGTTATTTACTCTCGGTTAGATTTTTTCTCAATCTGTGTCAACATTAACTACTATTTTTCTTATTTTTAATTCTGAATTTATATGCGGATAAATATTTCATGAGCTTCCTAATTAGTACTTCATGAGAACTAATGTAATGCCCATCGTGTGAAACTGTCTAAATTATAATTGTATTTGTTATTTACTCTTCAGTTAGTTTTTTCTCAATATGTGTAAACATTAACTACTATTTTTCTTATTTTTAATTCTGAATTTATGTACTTATTGATTGTATTTGTATTGAATATAGACTCTTTGGATTCCCTTATTTTAATTCTGAATTTATGTATTCTTTGGATTAACCTATACCTTAAAATCTTCATAAAATCCAACGGTGTATATTTCTTCTATTTTTTGGATTAACGTGGGAATTTCTATACCCTCTCGACGAGCGTTGTGGCTTCTTTTAACACTCATGTATAAAGATAATAGATTAGGGCCTATTTAGGAGAGCTCTACTAAAAAAACCCTCCACTTTATGAAAAAATACCCAAACATGTCAACTAGCTCCACTCCACTCCAAGAAATATTAGGTCCACTTCAGGTTTTTTGGGAGCTCCTCGAAAGTGGAGTTGGAGATCATTACACACTGCCACTAGTTACACACATCCTCGTACCCTTTCACACACAAAAAATAGAAAAAGTCAACAAGTCACTGCAGCCACACCACCGGGCCCTTCCTCCTGCGTGTGCACACTCGCCGACGCTGCCCCGACTGTGCCACTGTCAGACCTGCCCCGTCGCATACTCTCTAGGTGCAGCCAAGCTTGTTATTGGCCACCGTCTCCGGACGACCGCGCTGCCACAGGCTCACCTCATGGCGCCACAGCTTGCCGACACTGCCCACCACCGGCCATCCCTATCCGCCACCGGCAGTAGCTGTCGAGGCCCTGCTCGCGCTCCCTCCCTTCCCATGGCTGCTCATGCCATCTCCACCGACGAGAAGCCCTGCGCATCGTACGCCACTGGGGCTGGGGTTGGGGAGGTCGTACCCCCGTCGAGGTGGGCCCGCCGCCAAGCTAGGTTTTCAGGACTGAGCAGAGGAGGAGCACGGGATAAGGGTGGGAAGGATAAGCCGCCTCTACCCCTGCAGCTGCTACGGGGTTAAAGGGGCGTGTTTGGAAAGGTGGCCGTGGCCAGCCCGGCCCAGCACCCAGGCCGTGGCCAGCCAGAGGCCGGTTAAAGCGGGCCGCCCCTTCTTGTTTGGGTGCTTGGCCCAATTGAGCGTGGCCGGACCTAGGTGGTGTTTGGGCAAAGAATCGCGCCCCCGCCGGCGCCCCAACTACCACCAACCGTTCGGACGGGGTGGCGTTTGGCGCCAGGCCTGGCCGCCCAACCAGTCCATTTGAAGCAGAGCACAAAGACATGATGGAAATAGCAGATAGTGCATACATAAATGAGTTAACAAACACTTGATTACATATCATCATGAAGAGATGATCATAATAAGCAGCCCTAGAATGATAAGAAACTGTAGTATTACAATGATTTGAAGGGAAAATGTGTTGTTAATCAACTGCAGACCATGTCCCACAACATGAACTTTAGCTTCACTAGTGAACTCAAGATAAGATGCAATTGCCTCATCTTTGCAAGTGAAACTCTTGTAGCAACTGTTGTGAAACCCAGTGACTTGTTGATGACATTGAACCCATTGTTCATACACCCCAGGTTTCCTACCTCGGTACACAACATACCAAGGCATTTTGCCTTCAAATGATAAGAAGAAATGGATGAATAATAAGACAGATCAAAATACTAAATAAAAGCTTGGCGGAAACTTTGCCTCGGATATAAGAGCCGAATGAGCATTAATCATGGCAACCATGGAAGCATGCGAGACATCCAGCCCAATATTGGAAAAACATGGGCATGGATGTCTCGCATGTTTTGATGGGTGCCATGAGGCATACATGATCATCATAGGCATGAGGCATACAAGATCATCATAAGCACAAGTAGGCCTCAGAACATTTTGCAAGTTCATGTCAACCATGGAACCATGGGAGACATCCATCCCATGTTTGAAAGTATGGGAATGGATGTGTCCCACGGTTTGATGAGTAACATGAGAAACATGTTGTTCATGAAGTTGTTCATCATAGGCCAAAGAACAACATAGACAGAAACAAAATATGAGGCAAAATAGACAAAATAGTATAGTATAGAATGAGGCCTCAGCTTTATGTTATTTGGTGGACTCACTACATGGTTCCTATCATTGGTAGCTGCTAGGAAAAGTATAAAGAAGGCACAATAAAACACACAAGAACAAGCAAATCAGGGAAATGGCCAAATGGACAACATCATTCAGTGCCATCATCTGAAGCAATAGCTTAGTGTTGCAACTGAGTGAAGGGTCACACAAGTCATAAGCAACAGCCAAGTTTGAAGACAGTAACAAGAAGTAGTTCAAATATGTAAATAGCAGCCACCTCAAGTATATGTTGCATCATAGGCCAATTGTAATCCATATCCACCAAGTAATTAACAGAAATGCAACATAATAAGTGAAACATAAGAGACAACATTGCATTTAGTTGTTCATGCAGCCAACAAAGGCTACAAATAGTCTTACAACACAGCAATTGTATATCAAATAGTTAGCCACCCTCTCAGCAAAACAAAACCCCAAAAGGACAGCAGAAAGTTAGCCAAACTACCTGCACATGCTCTACAGCCCAGTGTGTCAACTGTAGTCAAAAGAAGAGAGTGGAGGAGGCAGCTCTAGTCCTCATCTAGTCATAGAAGTTTTTGGAGAGGAAGGTCCTAAGCCAAAGGCCTCTATGGTTGTCACTCATACCAACAAAGCCCCTGCCCTGGGCCTTGTTGTCCAAACAGGTAAGTGTAGGCAACAATCAGTGCCTCCTCACTAAAACCAGGGGTCTCCATCACAGCAAGGTACAAGTTTGCATCAACATGGGCAGGACCAGTCTCTCTAAGGGCATTGGCCACATTGTTGACAGCATTAGACATATTAGTCAGCAACAACTTCTCATCCTCACTAAAGGCTCCCCTCTTCCTTTTCCCACCAACTGTAGAGTTGGTTAAGATCTCAGTTGGCTTGGTGTCTGGCAAAGTCTTGCTGGTGCTGTGTATCTCAATGGTCTCCCCAACCCCTTTTGTCTTAATAGGTGCACCTAGAGCTTCACCAGACCCTACAGCAAACTTACCAGTGGTCATAGAATGGCCAAAAATGGCTTCCATCTCAGTGTAGAACCTAATGGGACAGTTAAGGAACTCAGCATCCTTAGGGTGGTCCTACACAAGGGTGGTAGGATATGAATTCTAAGTAGCAGGATATGGAACCTAAGTGAATTCTAAGATTGCTAGGATATGAATTAGACCTTGATGTGGTTGGAGTAGTGCTCCACATCTAACATGATGGCATTAAGCTCACTATCCCAAAGAGCCCCACTCAAATCTTTGAGCTTAGCTACCTTGGCCCACTTCTGCCTCCACTTCCTTAGGTGGTTGTACACCGAGTGGGGCCGACAACCTCACCACCGAACTCAAAGAGTTGCTTGGCAACCAAGTTCACATCTTTGTCCTTGAAAACTTTGTCGTGCCTACTACCATCACTCACAAGCCGTGCCGTCCTCCTAAGCACAAACCCGAAGTTGCATTGTTCCACCTCATTGGGCCGGTAGGCGCCGGTGTGCTGGCGCTCGCCGGAGCAAGAGGACCAAAGAACAACAAGAATAAAGAATAAACCTCAAGACCACCCAACACCTCTTCAACACTAGCAGCTGCCATCCTAGTATATTTACAAGCAACAAACAATGCATTGAGGATGTAATGTAAAAAAGCACATAATTATTACATAAATGACAAATTTGGTCTCAGCTTTGTCCAACAAGTATTACACAAGCACAACAAATCCAAGAGTTCTACATCAGGGGTACCAAACTGTGCCTTACAATGAATCACTACTCATGCATCAAGTCCTATGAACACCCCTCCCATCCCACATTGTATTGCAGAACAACTCATCATGAAGTGAAGTGGCCTGGTCCACTGGTGGGATCCAGTTTTCATCAGGCACAACTTCATCTAACCCAAAACCTATGATCCAGTTGTGCAAGATGCAACATGCAAGGACAAGTTTCACTTGTTATTTGAAAGTGTGGAATGACTTGTTGTCTAGGATCTTGAACCTGTTCTTCAGTGCACCAAAGGCCCTTTCAATTGTCACCCTAAGTGAAGAGTGTCTCAGGTTAAACAACTCCCTTGCATTGGTTGGTCTGTTCTTTGGGCCATACTCTGACAAATGGTACCTTACCCCCCTTTAGGGAGGAAGGAAACCATTGCGGCACCCATACCCAGCATCTACAAGGTAGAATTTACCTACAGGGACATCAAATGAATCCTAAGGTCTCTAAATTATAATAGGACAGTAAACAACTACATTTGAAATTAGGATAGATGAATAACTACCTTCAGGAACAACAAACCCATCATTCCTCTCAAGTGCATCAGCTAGTATGAGGGCATCATGTGCTGAGCCCTCCCAACCTGCTAGGACATAGGTGAACTTCATGTCAAAGTCCACAGCTGCCATGACATTTTGTGTGGGGTCTTTGTGCCTACCCCTGAATGGTTGCTGTTTGCTTCTAGGGACCCTGGCCAACACATGAGTTCCATCTATTGCACCAACACAATCCTAAAAATAAATGTGTATGTCTAGTTAGAACAAGTCTGGACAACCACACTATCAACTACTTTTGGTAATGTGTGGTTACCTGCAGGTATGGGTTCCACCTGTGGCTCCCAACAATTTTAGGATGGGTTGTGGTAGTGAAAGTGCATCTAGGCCCCTAAGTGGATTTTGGTGAATTGAATGACAAGGCGATTAAAGGACTAACGTTTTTGTTTAAGATCGTGAGCGAGGTTTTCATTATATATTCATGAGCTACTTTTGAAGTATTTTATATATGGATGTATTTTATGGCTCACATCTACAAAGATGAGTATTTGGTGCAAGGCTTCATGAGTTTATTAAAAGAGAACAAGATGATGAGTACACATTTCATGGTTCTAAAAATGGAAGCTTGCATATCCGTTGTCAATCAAGATCAAGCATTTGAAGCGGGACTTTCAAATGAGGGTCAATTGCGTGTGAAGCAAAGTGGAACTCAAAGTGGATTGGATAAGTGATGAAGAGATCAACCGAGATGTCTAGGGTGAGGGACTAAGCAATCTTTGGGGCCGTAGCTAAGCCGCCATAAGTGTTTTGCTAGGGTGAAGGTCTAGCATCCGTGGGGTCTTCAAGTATCATATTCAAACCTTAACCGAGGGAAGCTTTGCAAGTCATCAACTCGTTAAGATTGGCAACATGGAGTGGCCATGGATCCAAGTGTGCATTCTTATGCTATATGGAAAGATCCTAAGTCACTAGCTCAAGTATGGACATGCTCAAGTCAAAGGCTATGTTGAAAGCCCTCAAGTGGTTATCGATCAAGTATGGCAAGAATTGAAGATTGTTCAAGCTCAAGGGGTCATCAAAGCTCTTTTACTCTTTTCTTGAGTATAGGTATGCCGTACTATCAAGAGGGATGCAACTTAGCAAGTTGACCAAGTCAAAGTGCTCATTAGTTGACCTAAGTGAGATCTAGCCCTTGAGTGTGCTAACTAACCCTCCTAACCTAACCCGGGTCATTTCATCTTGGTGGTGAAGTGCTAGTTTCCTTAAAAGGGGTTTTGGGGCAACTCGGGGCCCGACGGTCCGACCGGTCGAGGCACCCGTCCGATCGGCCGTGCCGCTAGCCCAACGGCTAGTTTTTCATACACCGTCGACCGGTGTAGGGCACCGGTCCGACCGGTGCCACCCGGGTCTAACGGCTAGTTTTCTTCTTTGAGGGGTATAAATACCCCAAGCCCTCTTCGGGTGTGGGCCGCCGCTTCTAGTGTTGTTGCTCGAGATCCCAAGCCATTTCTAACTAGCCCTAAGCCTTAGTGGCTCTCCCCAACCATCTCTTTGTGAGATTTGTGGATTCAAGCCATCATCTTTGTGTTGGGTTGAGAAAGTGAGCCTAGGAGTGACTTTGTGAGTTAACAAGAGCAGGTTCCATAGCTTGATCACTTTGGTTACGAGTCTACAAACTTTGGTGCATTTGTTACTCTTGGAGGTTTGCCTCCTAGACGGCTAGGTGTCGCCGGCTAGCTCCCAAGGTTGTGGTGAGCAGCGGGAAGTTTGTGAGGGCTGCGATCTTGCCTCTTCGTGGAAAAGATCACCTTAGTGGAAAGGAGGAAAGTGGTTGAAAAAGACCCGGCTTGTTGTGGGAATTGTCCCTTACAAGCTCCTCAACGGAGACGTAGACATTCCTCAGTGGGTGGTGAACTTCGGGAAACAAATCCTTGCTTCTTAGTGTGGTTCAAATCTCTAAGTTGTTTTTCTAGCATATATCATTTGCTTCCGCTTCGAATCTACTTGGGTGTGTTACTTGTGTGTGCGGGGCTCATTACTCGCTTGTGATCATCTACAAGAGCCACACCCCGAGTTTGGTTCGTGCTAGAAGCCAAGAGGCGCTTGAAGTTGTTTTTGCAGTGTTCTTCGTGCTACACCGGTCCGACGGGTGAGGTGCACCGTCCGACCGTGTCATCCGTGAAGACCGCACTTGACCGGTCCGACCGGTCACCACCACCGGTCCGACCGGTGGAGCCCTGTCGACTCAAGTGTTTTGGGGGAAAAAGTTTAATTTGGTCGTCACGCCTATTCACCCCCCCCCCCTCTAGGCGACATCAAGGTCCTTTCAATTGGTATCGAGCTTGGTGCTCCGATTCGAGCTTAACCGCTTGGAGTTCTTCGATGTCGACAACTTGTGAGGTACCGTTTGAGCCTCTAGCTCTAGATGGCTCAAACTATTCTTCTTGGTGCTCTAATGTTCACATTGCACTTAAGGTTTTGGGCCCTACCGCCGAGAGCATTATGGTTGCGAGTATCCTTCCAAAGGATGAGACATGTGTCTCGCCAATGGACTTGGAGAAGAAGCGACTTAATGCTCTTGTTACTAACCTTTTGTGTAGTCGTGTATGTAGCGAACTAAAGTACATTATCTTGAAGAGCAAAAAGATTTCCGAAGATGCTCATCTCATTTGGAAATTACTACTTGAGTTAGTAAACCCCAAATGGGATGAACTCGAGAGCGATGATGAAGATGAGTCGGTGGAGATGTGCCCTACCTCTACAACATCCACCGAGCATCAAGCATCAAACCTCAAGCAAGAAGAAGAGCAAAGAAGCGAAGACGCCGTCCTCTGCAGGGACCGGTCGGCCGGTGACACCCACCGGCCGGACCGGTGCACAGCAGAGGCACACCAACTTGCTTGATGGCCAAGAAGGAGAAGAGAAGCAAGAAGAAGAGACAAGCCAAAGGGGCTAAGGACCAAAAGATTGAAGCCTCAAGCTCTTCGTCAAGAGAACTTGAACTTCTCAAATCCGAGCTTGCATCCTTGGTTTGTAAGTATGAAACATTGGCTAACAAATATGATCATGACATCAAATCCTTTGCTTGTAGAGCTAAATTAGAAGAAGATGCCAATGATGATCTAGAAGCCAAACTAGCGAAGCTCACTAGCGAGCATATGGTCCTACAAGCTAATCACAATGAACTTGAACTTTCCTTTGAGAAGCTTGTTGATTCTTATGCAACACTAGAGATAGCCCATGAGGTTGTGCTTTCATCGGTAAAATCTCTACAACCTCTATCTCACACATGCACTTGCTCACAAGTTCAAGTTGTTTTATCTAGCGCTAATGATTGTTTGTCTCAAGCAAGCCAATCTAGCATTGAGCATGTACTTGTAGAATCTTGTGAAGACCTCATTGCCGTCGAAAATGACAAACTAAAGCAAGAGGTCGAAAAGCTCCAAAGGGACTTGTGTGTGTTGAAGGAGAAGAGCAAAGTGCAACCTTCTCAAGATAACCGTGAAAGCACGGTGAAGAAGCTTGGGAAGGGATCAACCGCCACTAGTTCAACTCCTCAACAAGCTACAAGGTCCCACAAGCACAAGATTCAAGAAAAGAGCAAGATTGGGCAAACCAAACCCCAATATCGCCCGATCAAGCACAAGGCACAAGAACCACTCTCCAAGAAGCCTAGGAGCTCCAACAAGTGGAGGGTGTGCTACAAGTGCGGAGAGAGAAGGGACACCTTGCCGACTCGTGTCCAAAAGCAACAACGGGCGGTGGCTCGACCGTGACCGGTCGACCGGTGCGTGCCACCGGTCGACCGGTGCTAGCGGCAGCCCCCACCTCAAGCAAACAAGGCAAGGAAGCCACCTTCTCCAAGAACAAGTCTCGAAGCAAGTGTAGAAAAGAAATTGCAAGGAATGGGGTGACCAACAAGAACAAAAGTCGTATTTGCTACGAATGCCGTCAAAAGGGTCACATGGGCAAGGATTGCCCAAATGGTAACGTTCCTAAATCAAACCTTGTCCATTATGATTTCCATAAGCTTAGGAACGATAAGAATAGAACTTGTGCTATGAGGGAGATTAGTTCACCTCATTGTAGCATGAGAACTATTTGGGTTCCTAAGCACCTTGTGACTAACCCAATAGGACCCAACAAGTGTTGGGTACCGAGGAATGCTTACCGAGCTTGCGGGTTGAAAGAGATGCATTGAGCACATGGTTGGAGGACTTAGAAATCTTGATGAATTCAATTGACCATGTGAAGAGCAAACTCATATATTTCGTGAAATCAATGACATCTCGGTAACTAATGCGCCCGATTGAGTCTAAGTCACTTTGGTTCTTGGTGAACACTCATGTGAAGCTCTTCTTGCATGAGCAAAGCATGAGGTGGTGACTTTGACTATTTTTTTGAAGATTTACCTTCTCATGCCATTCGATGCCTTTAATGGCTCTCTAGTAGAGCAATACCTTATCCTTGAATGCGGGTCCGAAATTAGTGATATATTCACTCACTCAAGGAAGAGGGAAGGAAAAATCACCAAAATGGGTCGGAGGGTGGTCACCGGTCGGCGGTGACGGCAGCACGGTCCGACCGGTGCCAACGCTGCCGATGAACCTTGAGCGGTTGACCCGGCACAAGTGCCCGGGTGACCCGTACGCCTCGATTGCTTTGCGGGGTGACCCGGCACAAGTGCCGGGTGACCCGTACGCCTCGATTGTCGCAGGGTGACCGGCATGAGTGCCCGAGTGACCGGGGTTGTCCAAACCCTCAAGATGAAGGGTGATTTGGCGTCAAAGGTTATGAGAAGTCGAACACATGTCAATTATCAAATCATTTATGTGTTTTGACCAAGTTTTGGAATGAGCCTCAACATGTTCTTGATTGAGCAAAGTGCCGTGGTCGAGAAATTCAAATTCTCTAGCACTACTTAAGGGGGAGCTCATTACAAAACTTGAGTCACTTATGGGACTAACAACTTCTTCTAAGTGATATTGTAGTCTCATTCGTTTATGCATATCAAAGGAAGCTCTCGTAAGCGTAACCTCCTAAAGAACAAGTAAGAGCTAACATTGTTTGAAAGTTAGTATATGCACAAATGAAATGGTCTTAAGGCAAAGGTATGTTTTCATGAAACTCATTGATATACCGTAATGCATCTAGGCCATAACATCATGCTAGTGTGCCATCCTTAGCATGTAATTGCTTCAAATGGACCTCTTGTGCTCCTCCCTAGATATTTGGTTGATATCTTTACTTCTACTCGTCTTTGTGTCTCGAGGATGAAGATATGAGCCAAATATGCTTGTTAGGGCATTCATTTGAAGAGGATGCATGCACTTTGTGATATAGGATAGATTTTTCGAAAAATCAACTAGCAAGTATAGGAAGTGTGCTTTCTTTGAAAATTATTTGGTTCTTGGTCTTAGTGACCCAATCAACTTAGTTGTGACTATAGTTCTCCTTGTTTGATTGATGGCTAGTCACAATTAAGAAGATTGTCTCAAGTCCCTAAAATCCGTTCTTTTATCTCTCTCTCTCGGAAGGATCAAGTATACTCGCTCAAACTCGTTAATCCTTCCTTCCTTTAAGAATTGATGGTTTTGGATCAAATATCATCTTAATATCTCTTATCCAAGACTTCCCTAAAGGTTGAAATAAAAATTCGTGTTGTGGCTCAATTTTTGTTTCTCAAGGCCGCACCGTCCGACCGGTGCAAGCCACCGGTCCGACCGGTGGATACCTTGAAGTCACATAATCATGGTTATGCAACCTAAGTGGATGGAAATTGTCCTATAACCTTTTTGGAGAAGTTTCAAGGAGAAAAATCTCAAAAAAGGAGGAAAAGGGGCGGAAAAACCGATATGGCCTCTCCGGCTTGACTCGCGGTTGTCACCGTCGGCCGGTGACCGTCACCGGCTCGACCGGCGGACGCCCGGCGTCAGCCCGTGGGGCCACAGTAAAAGGAATCCTTTTACCCCCCTCTTCCTTCTCTCTCCTCCATCATTCACCATCCCACCACTGTCTCCAAACCGTGAACACCTCCTCCATCTCCTCTCTTTCACCTCTCTCACAATCCATGGTGATTTGAAGATTCAACCAAGGAAAAGCCTCAAGATTGGAAGCAAAAGGATCTCCTAAGGCCCCTCTTCACTTTCCCCTTCGTGTTTCTCGGATTCAACTCGAGTTCATCTCTCCAAAGGTATTCAAACCTTTCTTTTGCCCGATCTCCTCACTTGGTGCAAAGTTTTGAATTTCCTTTGGTAGAACATCTTCTGAGATCACCTAGAAGACATTCCTATAGATCCATAGCGTTTTGTTGGACACATTGTGAGAAATCACAAATTGGGTGCGGACGGCCTTCACCGGTCGATCGGTGGCCGTCACCGGTCCGACCGTGGCGCATGTCCACCCCAAAATGTGTTTTTCTTCTTGTTTTTCAACACATATCTTTTCTAGGATGTCTTTTGTTCATATATACCAAATCTTAGATCAACAATGCTCGGATTGATTGTGAGAGCTATTGGCTCGTTCGGGTGGCACCGGTCGACCGGTGCCCTCACCGGTCCCGACCGTGTGGCCCGAAACGACCCAATTGTTCCGAACTTTCAAGTTTCAATTCCAATTCAATTCAATCTTTTTCCGGAGTCTTATACACCCTTGTCATCCTTTGTGTGACTCGGGACGGCGGCTATGGTGCGGGAAAAGGAAGGGGCTAAGAAAAGAAGAGAAGAAGTCCTCACTCGCCGAGGAGCCATCCCCGGTGATTTTGGGGAAGGGGGGCAAGACCGTAAACATCGGCGGCAAGAGATTGAGACGCCGCTCAACTCAAGCTAGTGCCGAGGATCCCGATCTAGGAGGTGACACCGGAACAAGCGGCGATGACAATGTTGAAGATGAGACTTATCCGGTCGG
Source organism: Cenchrus americanus (assembly GCA_947561735.1). Taxonomy (NCBI): domain Eukaryota; kingdom Viridiplantae; phylum Streptophyta; class Magnoliopsida; order Poales; family Poaceae; genus Cenchrus; species Cenchrus americanus. The sequence goes on from OX387240.1 coordinate 82,898,222, forward strand.
TTTGAGTTGAGAAGGCACCGGGAGGTCGGGTCGACGGCCGATGGTGTCGAAGATGAGGATGAGGATGAGGAGGAAGAGGAAGAGGATGTGGATGCCATGGAAGAGGACGACGACGATCAGGGTAGGCTGAGGATCATGCCACCTACCTACATTTATCCTGATCGGCCGGTTAAGTACCACGGGTCAGGGATGACCAAGGCCCTGAAGAAGCTAAGGGACAAGAACCCTTATGAGGAGGGCAAGACCGCTTCGGATCCTAGGTTTTGGGCTAAATTTCAGCAAGACTACTATGCTACAGTGATTATAAAGAAGCCCAAGATCACACACAAGGCTCAGTTTGTGGATTGGGGGCACATGGCAAGGAAAGGAGACCCTATTTTTGATGAAGTAATCAAGAACCGTGAGAGGCAAAGGGTCAAGTCACTTATGGGGTTCCGACACGATTGGAACAAAGAGATCATTGCCCAGTTCTTTGCCACAAGGCACTTTGGTCACATTGAGGCCGACGGGGCCATGATTTGGATGACTAACGGCCAAAGGTACTCCATTACGTTCCACGGATTCTTGAGATGCTTTGGGATCATGGCGAGGAGATGGGGAGCTAAGGAAGCTCCATGATGAGGGGGAGCTAGAGAAGGATGCTTTGCACGTGATGTACCCTCGCGGTGAGCACGCCAACTTTGGGAAGGTGAAGAACCTCTATACCTACTTCGTCGTCCTAAATAGGCTACTTAGGGTATCTATCACACCTAGAGATGGAAACCCCTCGGAAATCACTAAGTTTCAGAAAAATTTGATGGTGGCTTTGAGGCCGGGAGCTCCGAATTCGGTGTTGGGGACTTCATTTGGCAAGAGATTAAGCATCTATCCGAAGACCCCAAGAAAATTTGCAGCTACAGCCCCTACATCATGTATATGATTGAAAAGGTTGCAAAGACCGAGTTTCCGAAGAATGTCACTCACAAGCCTCTAAAGCTCAATCCAAGCAAGAATCCACGGGTTCCATCTCCTAGAGTTGAGCATGCACCAGAACAGGAGGAAGAAATTTTTGAGGAGGGTGCAGGTCGGCCAGTTTCGCCTCTGGCTGGTGCTCAGGCCAGCACCGGTCTGACCGGTGCTGAGCACCGGTCTGACCGGTGGGGAGGCTGGCAGCCAGGCAGACCCCGCAGATCCACCTCTCCTTTGAAGAAGTTTCTCAACTTCATTTTTGGGATGTGTCGGAGCCAGCATGACATCCAGGTGGAGCAAGAAAGGTCAAGGCGGGCAAATAAGCAAATGCGGGATACGATGAAGCTCATGCACAATGCCCAAGGTTTTCAACCACCTCGATCTCCACCATCTCCGGAATCTCCTCCGCCGAGATACCTTCCTTTGAAGAAAGGATGAGAGGATGGGCCAACTCGGATTTGCTTAACCAATACGGCCCTATGTTCTTCGAGTCTCGGCAAGGGCAAGGATCATCTTCATCGGTACCTCCTCCTCCACCACCATTTGTACCACCTCCTCCGACGTAGCAGGATCGTCTCACTTCATGGAATAGGAGCAAGCACCCCCACCTCCTCCACCTCCCGAGCAAGTACACGATTGGGGCGCTCGCTTCTCCGCCGAGATCTTTGGCTACGACCCGTACTTCTATGGTAAAACCGTGCTCCCATAGCTCATCCATCTCGGATCAACGTCTCGAATCAATTTACCTAAACTCTCCTTTGCATTGGATTCTTGACGACTCTCAAATAGGAGGGAGCTCTCACCCAGAGACGGATCTCACGGACGGTGATCCCGTCGCTTCTTCTCCGGGCCCTTCTTGGATGCTTGATGACAAAGGGGGAGAAGAATCGCGATTAAAGCCTCAAGTTTGTACCGTCGTGGCGTCGTGCTCGTGTTGCACCGGCTCGACCGGTGCTCCGCACCGGCCTCGACCGTGGATCGCCGGCATTTGAGAGAAATCGTGTAATAAGTTAGAATTTGATCTTAGTGGACTTGAGAACTTTTGTATGAGTGCCACCGTGTGTTTCAATCCTTATTGTAATATTTAAGCGACCTTATTGTTAGATTGTGATGCATGTTTTAAATGATGATTGTTTGTGTTGGCTAAATGGAGCAAGGTGATCTAAACCAGCTTGCAACCCTGGCATGACCACCTTGGACCAAATAGCACACACTTCTGTTGCTTTGTGCGCTGACTGGACCTGACCGGTCTGACCGGTCAGGGGCACCGGTCTGACCGGTGCCGCCCAGTTGAGCGAGCCGGGCCGGGACCGGACGGTCCGACCGGTCGTGGGCACCGGCTCGACCGTGCCGCCCAATCGGCCTCATTTTTCTTTGCTTTGTGCATATCTTGTCATACGCATCACGGATTTTATTTTGTCGCTCACACTTGTTGCACTCCACTGATTCTAAGATATAGGGGGGAGCTCACACGTCCTTTCTTCCAAATTTGTGCTAATGGCATTTAAGGCCATTCTCTTGAAATCAAACTCGAAGCACAAATTAAGGGGGAGCTCTAGCTATATCCGAGAATCTAAATGCGCTTTATTGTTTTATTTGTAAGCTTTAATCGAGTTGTCATCAATCACCAAAAAGGGGGAGATTGAAAGTGCATCTAGGCCCCTAAGTGGATTTTGGTGAATTGAATGACAAGGCGATTAAAGGACTAACGTTTTTGTTTAAGATCGTGAGCGAGGTTTTCATTATATATTCATGAGCTACTTTTGAAGTATTTTATATATGGATGTATTTTATGGCTCACATCTACAAAGATGAGTATTTGGTGCAAGGCTTCATGAGTTTATTAAAAGAGAACAAGATGATGAGTACACATTTCATGGTTCTAAAAATGGAAGCTTGCATATCCGTTGTCAATCAAGATCAAGCATTTGAAGCGGGACTTTCAAATGAGGGTCAATCGCGTGTGAAGCAAAGTGGAACTCAAAGTGGATTGGATAAGTGATGAAGAGATCAACCGAGATGTCTAGGGTGAGGGACTAAGCAATCTTTGGGGCCGTAGCTAAGCCGCCATAAGTGTTTTGCTAGGGTGAAGGTCTAGCATCCGTGGGGTCTTCAAGTATCATATTCAAACCTTAACCGAGGGAAGCTTTGCAAGTCATCAACTCGTTAAGATTGGCAACATGGAGTGGCCATGGATCCAAGTGTGCATTCTTATGCTATATGGAAAGATCCTAAGTCACTAGCTCAAGTATGGACATGCTCAAGTCAAAGGCTATGTTGAAAGCCCTCAAGTGGTTATCGATCAAGTATGGCAAGAATTGAAGATTGTTCAAGCTCAAGGGGTCATCAAAGCTCTTTTACTCTTTTCTTGAGTATAGGTATGCCGTACTATCAAGAGGGATGCAACTTAGCAAGTTGACCAAGTCAAAGTGCTCATTAGTTGACCTAAGTGAGATCTAGCCCTTGAGTGTGCTAACTAACCCTCCTAACCTAACTCGGGTCATTTCATCTTGGTGGTGAAGTGCTAGTTTCCTTAAAAGGGGTTTTGGGGCAACTCGGGGCTCGACCGGTCCGACCGGTCGGAGGCACCGTCCGGCCGGTGCCGCTAGCCCAACGGCTAGTTTTTCATACACCGGTCCGACCGGTGTAGGGCACCGGTCCGACCGGTGCCACCGGGGTCTAACGGCTAGTTTTCTTCTTTGAGGGGTATAAATACCCCAAGCCCTCTTCGTGTGTGTGGGCCGCTCGCTTCTAGTGTTGTTGCTTTGAGATCCCAAGCCATTTCTAACTAGCCCTAAGCCTTAGTGGCTCTCCCCAACCATCTCTTTGTGAGATTTGTGGATTCAAGCCATCATCTTTGTGTTGGGTTGAGAAAGTGAGCCTAGGAGTGACTTTGTGAGTTAACAAGAGCAGGTTCCATAGCTTGATCACTTTGGTTACGAGTCTACAAACTTTGGTGCATTTGTTACTCTTGGAGGTTTGCCTCCTAGACGGCTAGGTGTCGCCGGCTAGCTCCCAAGGTTGTGGTGAGCAAGCAGGAAGTTTGTGAGGGCCGCGATCTTGCCTCTTCGTGGAAAAGATCACCTTAGTGGAAAGGAGGAAAGTGGTTGAAAGAGACCCGGCTTGTTGTGGGAATTGTCCCTTACAAGCTCCTCAACGGAGACGTAGCCATTCCTCAGTGGGTGGTGAACTTCGGGAAACAAATCCTTGCTTCCTCGTGTGGTTCTTCTCTCTAAGTTGTTTTTCTAGCATATATCATTTGCTTCCGCTTCGAATCTACTTGGGTGTGTTACTTGTGTGTGCAGGGGCTCATTACTCGCTTGTGATCATCTACAAGAGCCACACCCCGAGTTTGGTTCGTGCTAGAAGCCAAGAGGCGCTTGAAGTTGTTTTTGCGGTGTTCTTCGTGCTACACCGGTCCGACCGGTGAGGTGCACCGGTCCGACCGGTGTCATCCGTGAAGACCCGTACTTGACCGGTCCGACCGGTCACCACCACCGGTCCGACCGGTGGAGCACCGTCGCCTCAAGTGTTTTGGGGGAAAAAGTTTAATTTGGTCGTCACGCCTATTCACCCCCCCCCCCCCTCTAGGCGACATCAAGGTCCTTTCGGGTAGAAGGAGGCTTGATCATTTCACTCCTAACCTCACCAACAGCAAAAAGCACCTGGTGGAAGTGTCTGTGTATTGTTTCTATGGATCTCCTAAATGATTGGTGCACCACCCTAAACCTCTGATTGTGCCCAACAACATGAAGGAACATTGCAACCTGTTCCTCAACACTAACACCAGCATTGTCATGCAGAAGCCCCCTGGACCTAAATGTCTCACACAAACAAAAAAAGGTTTCCTCCTCATTCTTAACATAGAGACACATTCTACATCCGTGAAATTGTAGATGGCACTCGGGGTTCTCCGTCCGTGCTCCTCAAGGCATCGGCTCTAAGGCTATACAGGAGAGGGTTTGGCTCTGTATCAGGCTTAGGTTCATCCCTCAATCTCTTTAGAGTAGAGACAACAACAGACACCATGGACACTACCATGCCAGTAGCTTGCCTCACCATCATTTCACGGCTCTCACCAACATCCATGTACATGCATAGTAATCCAAATAACATCTAAGTAAGGTAGCCCTGACTAGCATCAACAAGGAAATGAAAGCTTAAATGACACGACTGCTTGATTGAACAAGCCTCCCAGTGCATTGGACATCATCATCGACCCAAGTTAAATGAGTACAAGCAGAAAAACCGCACAGAATGAAAGAATAACAACAACACGAAATCGAACAAAGAACAACCGCACGGAATCGAAACAAGAACATCTACATGCCCATGAAACAGCAACATCCGCACCGGATCTGAACAAGAACATCCACACCGCATCGAAACAATAATAAACCGCATCGCATCGAAACAAGAATGAGCGCACAACAAGCATCCATAGCAAGGATGGGGATTCGGGGGTCGGTTTCACCTTGGGGAGGTCAGAGGAGGCACAGGAAGCAGAGCAGAAGAGCAGGCAGAAGAGGAAGCAGATCCGGTCCACAGCGAACCCTAGGTCAACGCCGGCACCGAGGAAGAAGAACCGCACCGCCCGGAGTCCCAGCGAGGAAGTGAGGCGCGACGGCGAGTCGGAGCAGATCCGGAGCGGGAGAACGGAGAGGAAGCCCGACGGTCGCCGACTGGAGCTCGCCGCACACCACAACCAAACCCTAGCTGGTATCTCACGGGAGCGAGGGGAGAAGAAGAGAGGAGGTGCCGGCGCTGGCCTTTATAGGCCATGGTTTTCGCGACGGAGAAGGGCAAGAGGAAGTTTCCCTTCTCCCGCGCGAGCCCGCCAAGGCCACCCGCTGCTGGCGCAAAGCGCCCGAAAATCGCCCGCCCAGTGCCGCGCTCAGCCGAGCCCTAGCGCTACGGTGAAAAATGGCGTACCACGGGAGCCAGGCGGAGAGGGGGGATTTGGCCCTCGCAGGCCAGGCCGAGGGAGGGGGAGAGGAAGCCAAACACAAAAATGGGCTCCCGGGGGCGCAGCCGAGCCCACGGGCCACCCCTTCAAACACGCCCAAGATAACCTGACAAGCGAGACCCGTGTGGAAGTGAGGGAAATTTAAATGGTCCGAGCTGGGCCGCTACTTGCACATTGGGCTGTGGGGTGGAGGGAGTTGGGTCTCTAGGATTTGTGGAGTGGAGCTCTCCCAAACATGATTCTCCAAATTCCTGAAGTGGAGCGGAGTTTGCGGAGTGGAGTTTGTGTTGCAGAGTTGGTTTTATATTAGAGCTCTCCAAACAGGCCCTTAGTGAGGGTACGCTCCATGGAATATCTGTGACTCATTCCGCCAATGCAGTTTTCTATTTCCAATGAGAATTGTTAGTGAAAAGAGACCTATAGCACCTTGTTAAAGTATACTCGATAGCATTCGCATTGGTTCTAAGCAGTTCGATCATCCGTCAGGGGTCGAGTCAAACGAACATTGTTGGGCACGAAAAAGCTCCACTCCAACAACAATCATTCGCGTGGAACTGCAAAAGTTTGTCCTCCATGTATGTGTAAAGAAAGATTTCATCTTGCATTGACCTTATGCTGCTTTATTTGTGCTTTAAACATGGACTGTGTGTACAAAGCTTGCCTTTATCGAACTGCTATGCATAGTAGAGAAGATATAGGGTACTTTGCCTGGGTGGAATATTCTAGGTAGATCCTCTCTTCTCCAGCTTAGGGCTTCTTCACACTTTCACTCACCAAGCAAAAAATCAGAGAACTCAGCACTCATATAGGAGTATGTGTGTATAATCATTGTTAGCCTAACAGCTGGATGGCTCTCGTTGAGCGAGAACATATGCGCCGTGAACAAAAATAAAAGGCGCAGAGGTCTGTCATGATTTCAAGTTTTCGTCCGGTAGTAATAGATGGTGGTGGTCATAGTGCAATGATCATGGAGCCAATGCAATGCAAGAAAGATGTAGATCGCCACAGGAGTTGGATTATTCCAATGTTATATCTTGTCCTCAACCCAACCCCACATGCAAAATGGCAGTGATTTGTTGTATAAACATGATGAGCTCCTTTTTATGAAATTGTAGATTGGAGCAAACACGACTCAAAAAAGCAAAGGATACAGCAAGGCTAGCGTAATTCGTTTATGGATTCAACTCGCATGTTCGGCCCTTATTTAATTGAAAAGAATCTGGATTAATTGAAGCATGAGTTTTACTTGGTCTCATAATGAAGTTGACCTGCTGACGACTAACAAAAAATAAAAGCATATTTCGCATCCATGCAGAAAAGCTCAATCATTTAGTCGTTTATGCATTTAAAAAAAACAAGTAGAATTAAGGCTTTTTGTTGCCTTGTTGGAGTTGGAGCAAATTCGGATGTCCAATAAAAAGATGAATGCAGATCCTATTAGGTTTTGATTTGGAGGAGATGTTCCAGCAGGTTGTAGAGTACCCCCTCTGTATCCCATAGTAAAGCTAAATTTAGACTTTTTCAAAGTCAATCTTCTTTCAATTTTGACTACGAACGGTGAAATAATCATAGCAGATACTAATAGCACAAAAACGATGTTACTAGATTAATATGAAACCAAATAATATACGATGTAATCTTTTCTAGTCAAATAAATAATTTTTAGAGATTTTGATCAATCAGGATAAAAAGGTTTGACATTGGAAAAAATATTTTGAGATAGAGGGAGTATCGATTTCCAGTAATTGTCCCCGGGAGGGAGGGGAAATTAGAAACAATCGATACCCACCGTACGCAAGGCAGAGGCAAGATATGCAGCCCGATCGGCAGCCTGCGGCCATGCTCGAAGCTTTGTTTTGCGTAAAGGAGAGAAAAAGATCGGCCGGGGGCTGTGGCGCACACGCAGGCGTTTTCCCCATCTCCCGACACGTCGGTGCGGTGTGCAGTGCAGGAGCGAGAGCAGCGTGTGTGGGCAGCGGGTCTGCTGGTGGCCCGCCGGGCGCCGGCCGTTCACTGTGCACCGTGCACGTACGGCGCCAGCGGCAAGCCGGGCGGAAATAAAGCAGCGGCGCGCGGCGAGGGTGGCGAGCAACGCGGCCTAATTTCACGTGGGGGAGAGAAGTCAGGTCGAATCCGATCGGATCGGGGAGCCCGCCGGCCGGCCACGCGCTTGCCGCTGGGCGCGCGCGCGCGGCGCCGGCGTGCGCTAGTAGTGCAGGCAGGCAGGCATGTCAAAGCGATCAGCGAGAGGACGACGCGCGCGTGCCGCTTTGCGAGCGCCGTTGTTCCTCTGGCATGTGGGTCCGGCGCCCGTGCCTCTTGCCTCGATCGATCATGGTTGAGGGGGCCCGGGGGCGCCGGCTAATCAGCAGTGGCAGTGGCACGTAACGCCTGCTGCGGCCCATCGGGGTTTGTTGCCGTCGTCGTCTTCAGTGGCCGCCTTCCACTAGGCCGGCCGGCCGGCTTCGCTCCCTTTTCGGCGGCCGGACCCGGACGCGGGGGGGTTCCCGGCGGATGCATGGTGGAGTCAAAGGCAAGCAGAGCTCTGCTCCGCCGCGTATGAGAGGCGGCGGCGAGGGGCGACGACCGGTCCAGGACCCGTGGGTTACATGCGCCGCGAGTCTAGGAGTGGGTAGTGCGCGGCGTACGTGATGGAGCACCGAGGCGCCGCCCCAGGCCCCAGCAGGCGAGCGGGCTCCCGGGCCGCGCGAAGAGAGCACACCAGGGACGCGGGCGCACGGCGGGCCCGTGGCAGGCATCTCGGCGGTTTCGGCCGGGTTCCTTCAGCTGCTTGGCCCGCCGCCGAGGACGTACGTGGGCGGTGGGTGGATCGTCGACGGTTGACAAAGAGCAACGGCCGCGGTGATTATTAAAATTGGGGCGTAGGAGTATGAACAAGGGTCCACTCAGTGATTAACTATCTTTTTTTTTCTTTTTTTTTGGCAAAGACCACTAACTGTAAACTAGGCTTGCTCCGTCAGGCAGTCTTCTTGTTGGTCGTTGAACCAGCCGCTGTAGTTCGAAGAATTGAAACAGAGTAGCGAGAATTCATTTTCGAAACAGAGCTGTTGGAGTTTGTTAGTCGATTTGATTAATACTACGTGCAAACAGCAAACAACGTAGTACCCATTTCTGTTGACACCGGTTTACAAGATGGATGGAGATATTTTGCGGGAGAAATGCAAAGCGCAGCGTGAGGCGTGCGCCGGTGCGCGTGGTCCAGATCGCAACTAGGCACTCTTGCGCTTTATACTAGTAGGTTAGAAAGAACGGAACAGAGCATATATATCTTCTCCAGTTGGCCGGCCCCGACACTGCACTGCACTGCACTGCACGGTGAGAGAGATCTGACGGCGAGACGAGTAGCCGTACGTCCTGTGGACCATGCATGCAACAACACAATGCAAGCGACCGGGGGCATGCTGCTGCATGCTGAATCAGCCTGCCGACAAAGGCAGGCATCATCGTCGTGCGATCGCCGAGATGCATGGATCGGACGCAAAGGGCCTGGTCGATCGGTCGTCGTTGAACGCCGGCTGGATCATACATACTGGCGTGGTATGGCGGCGCATCACCGCACTGCACGCATCATCAATGGCGTCGGCACGCATCGCCGTCGCCGCTGGGGCTCGCTCGGCTTTCCCCCCTCGATCTGTCTTTCATCTCCTGTCTAGCTGCCTGCCTGCGTCGTCCGATCGATCCAAGCCGCCGCCCGCCGGTGGAGCGGATATTCCCGGCATAATCCCCGCACTTGCTCCCGACACGGCATCATGCATGCCTGCATGCCTCACCGTCGTCGCTTGGATGGAATTGACCCGCTTCGCGCTTTCTGATCCCGTTCCGTCCCCTTTGCCCTTTTGGTTGGTCTCGACTCGACTCTCGCCGCCGTCCACTACGCCGCCCACTGCACGAACCCAACCGTCCGTCGCCCTCCACTCAAAAACGATCTCATCATCGATCTATATCGAGGAGCACACGCTACCACTAGGTTTTGACTGCTGCCAGCATTGTTGCGTTAGTGCCAATCTCGTGTAAAAATAGGCTACGACTTGGAAGCAAAGAACATGAAGAATAATCATCAAGTAATAACGCGATGATGGCCGGCCGCTGGTTTCTAACGACGACCATCATTGCATTTGCGCGCCCGATGGATCAGCTGCTAGCTACCACGTTAATTGTGCTCCGGTCCATCACGATTACCATCTGCTGATCCATTGACTGATCATCATCCAGTTAAATAAGCATTTGAATTTTCAGGAGGAGTGATGTGTGACCTGTGGGTGTGCCTGTTGTGCTACTAGCAGCAGCAGCCTAGGCCTAGTCCGCGCCTTTTGCGACGTGTCGCTGCCTCCTCAGTGGGCAAGCAAACCACTTGCTGCCTGTACAGAGAGCATGAGCTTTTGCTTCACAGCGCATATCGAGCTCCTCCTCTATGCGCAGGCTCATGGACGTTAACACAATAAATGCAGGTCGTTTTTGGAGGCTCTGTTGCTAATGGCGCTGCCGGCTCTGGACACAGTATACTGCTTGGTTTTGCCACATGATGCGTAGCGTACATGTACTTGCCGCCTGCGGTCGAAAGAGACAGTACATGCGCAAACACGACCGCGCATCGCATCAGATAGATCGGAGCCTGTGTGGCTGCCTCTGCTTGTTGCTTAAGCTTGGAGATATTTCCTGCAGTGCAGGGTGCAGTGTAATATGCGACACTGCAAGCATGCGAGCGTGTCACTTGTCGCTCTGCCAAACGGCTTTTCATTATTCCTTTGCGAGGTTGTGATCGATGATGATCGGAGAGCATATTATTATTTCTGTGTCTGTCAGCCAGGGCCCACGATGGGACTAGAGTTGTGGCCGCTGACGAACCCGGTCTTCTCTTAGGGCCTGTTTGGCAGGGCTCCGGCTCCTCCAAAAACAGCTCCGGCTCCGGCTCTGCTGGTGGAGTGGCTTCTCTGGTGGAGTTGGAGCCGTTTTGGAAAACGTTTGGCAAAACGGCTTCACCAGTTGGATTGAGATTGTAAAAAGTCAAAATTGCCCTTGCCTGCATTTTTTCTTTTTTTCTCCTCTCCTTTTTTTTCTTCTCTCCTTTTTTTCTCCTTTCCCTTTTCCCTTTTCTCCTCTCCTTTTCTTTTTTCCTTCCTCTCCTCCTTATCCGTTCCACCCGCACCTCTCCTCTCAGGATCCGCATCGCGCCTCCTTGAGCCGGCTACCGGCCTTGGTCGGCCCTGCACCCACGCCCCACCCGTCGGTTCCCCAGGCAGCCCCACGCCTCCGCCCGCCGTTCCCCCGGCCGCCCTGCGTCCCCGCCCCGCCGGTTCCCGACTCCGGCGGCGCGACTTCGGTGACTCCGGCGGCGCAAATCGATGGACGGCGGCGCGAATCGACGGAGCACCAGGTGTTGCCGCCGCCCTCTTCTCTTCCCCTTTCTTCTCTCTTGCCCTCCGCCTCTGTCCCTCCATCTCCTCCCTCTTGCCGTTGCGCAGCCGCGGCTGCCACCCGAGGGCAGTGGTGGGAAAACGGGGGCGGAGCCGGGTGGAGCCACGAAATCGTGGCTCCGCCTCCCCTTCGGAAGCCGCGAGGTGCTCCAGGGGCAGCTCCACACCCGGAGCCGTAGCAAAATCGATCGTTTGGGAGGGCTTCGCGTGGAGCCGCTCGTGGAGCCGGAGCCGGAGCCCTCCCAAACGAGGCCCTTAGTACAAAACGCAGACACTATTTATTCTACACACTCATCCTTATGAATATACACGTACAACTCTCTGTGAGCATCTCTGAGAGACTTATTTAACAAATTCTCAAGATTAACGAAGTCACTAGTGACTCCTAGTCATCAAGTACATCATCTACCACTTAAAAGGATAGTGCTGATTAAATTCTGAAACAAATTCAAACAAAAAAAATAGTGTCGGTTAAATTTTGAAATAAATTCAGATAAATACGAAGAGCAGTGCTGAGTCGAGAACTCAAACTTTGATAGGTAGATTTGACGAAAAACAGTCGTTTGCGGTGCATAATACTACCCTATACTACCGTTTGAAATATAATAAAAAAGATCTATTTTGAAAGAACTGACAATTGAAATTAATTCTATACTACTGGTTTTTTAATGGTAGTATGAGTAGTATTCGTAGGTAGTACAATGATATGATTGGAACTATGAAAAATAGTATTGTTGTAATATATGAAATCAAAAATATGAAATCTTTTATGTAACTTTATCTCACGCTAGTTAAAATATTTGGAGCAAATTACAGGTTTATATTACCCAAAAAATGTTATATTACCGTACTACCGTTGGGTAGTATTATTCACCGTTAAAGACCTCCGGTTGTCGGCCGGGGAGAACTGAGCAGGCTCCATCCTGTCTGTCATAGGGCTAGCCGGGGAATATATATGACTTATCTCTAATCCTAAAAAGACTGAAGTTACGAGAAAAAACTGGTACGTATTCTCCTCTCCGCTCGTGCGTCCGCCCGCGCCTCCGCTCCGCTTCTCCCCGCGCGCCCTCCCGGCCCCACCCATTCCGCTCGGCCCCACGTCGCGTCCGCCCCTACGACGCTCCTAACTGCGTCCTCCGACCTCCGCATCATCCTGCGATCTCGCCTCCACATCCGCATCGCAGCGCCTCCACCTCTGCCTTGCTCGGTTCCATCCCCAGCAGCAGCAACCGTTACGTCTGCGCCGCCGTCAACGACCGCGCCGCCGACTCCCACGTTCATCACCCCCCCCGCCGCCGTTGCGACCGTCTGATCAGATCAGGAGGTCGCGTCATCATTGTCCGTGGCGGCCATGACTCCACACCGCCGCCGGACCACCCCAGGTGCCAGATCCATCGCCACACCGCCCCCTCCCACTCCGGCGGCGTCCCCTACTCCACCTTCCCTTTTTTCTCCGATCACCCCCACCGCCTCTTGCCCCAATTTTTCCTCCTCTCCCCTCCATTGGCGGCGGCGCTTAGGGTTCGAGCAGGCTATGCGCGGCGTGGTATAGCCAAAGAGGGCTGATATCCATTTTGTTTCTTGTTTTTTTTTGGGAAATTGAGTTGTTAGTACTTCCCACGCCTGGGATCCGCCTCTCACCGGATCCGCCACCATCGCCCACACCTGCGCCCGGTGGATCCAGTACTGGACGTCGCCCGACATTGTCGTGTTGCCATTCACCAGGCCAGAAACGATTTGTCCTGGCGGCTAAAACCGGTTTTTGCTGGCGGGCGAGGCACCCGCCAGCAACTTTGAGCCAGTAGAAATGGCCCTTTGTCTTTGGCGGGTGGCCGCCCGCCGCAGACACGCAGCCATTTGTGCTGGCGGGTCACTTAAACGACCGCCCAGGCACAAATGTCATCGCGCCGGCCGGTCACTTAAACGACCGCCAAGGCACAAATGTCATCGCCGGTGGTGACTTAAGCGCCCGCGCCAACACAAATGTCATCGGCCGCTGGCCGGTCACTTAAACGACCGCCGGCACAAATGTCATCGGCGCGGTGGTGACTTAAGCGACCGCCAAGACAAATGCCATCACCGCCGGCGGTTTCTTAGGACGCCCGCCGGCACAAAATTCATCTTTGCTGGCGGTTGCTTAGACCGCCGCCACAGAAAGCATTTTTCTCATTTCCTATATAATTCCCCATAATTGTTTATTATTTGTATATAATTTGTCATTTTCGTCTATTATTTTTTTCACATTGGCATTTGTACGCTAAATTCACTTTAATTTACAGTAATTTAATTTGTATTTAACCGCCAAATCCAATATATGTCTCACAAACACACAATCCAAACTAAAATAAAAAATGTATACATAAGTCACATTACAAAACATTGTGCATAATAGATAACCCTACGACACCCATCTACGTAACCTTTACGCACCATTTAATGTCAAAACTCCTTCTTTATCGAAGAATTCTCCATCCTCGTGGCAAATCTCACGTAGGATGAATCTCGCCATGTCCGCACAAATGTTGGTGATTTGATTGTCACCAAGTTGCCCCCATGATTTGTCAATGGTAGGCATCTGCACGTAAACACAATAAATGAAGATTGTTATGCATTACCATCAGGACCATAATTAGCACATACATAGTTGTGTACAAACTAGAGGCTTACGTCTTCAAGATTCGTCTGGTACCTCCCATTATTTCTCAAAACCTCACACACATAATATCCACATAGTACACTGCCAGGAGGTTGTTTGTAGCACTGCAACCAAATAAAAAATGATCGGTGCTAATTAACAGAAGTGTACCAACTCTGATAAAAATGATTGATACTTATTAACAGAAGTGTTCTTACCCATTTGGCATTGCGTATCACCAATTTTTTCTTCTTGTGATCCCCGCCATTGAGTATGTATAGCCTATACACACTTTAAGGATATAAAAACATAAGTTAGTAATACAATTTGAAATATAGTTGATACACGCATGCATTAGTGATTATATATTGCACTTAGTTGTCTTACTTTTTTATAATATCAATGATTGTCTTGTAAGAAGACAATGAATAGTGTAATGAATCGAAGACCCCCACAGTTCCCAACTTCGGACACATGTGAAAGCAAATGAAATGATCACCGCATAAATTAAAATAATTAATATAAATAGACTAAAAATGAAGGCAAATGATGAAATAGTTATTTAAAGGATCTTACTCAAAATTGTAAGCAAACTTGATAGAATCCTTATGTTGAAATGTATACAGACACCTCGTGAAGTTTAGCTTTCTCGTAATTCTTTATTAATTTTTCTTTCTCTTCTTGTGTCTTTGCTTCTTCCTCTATTTTCTTTCTTAGTTCATCCCTCATTATGAACGTGTGTTGTGATTTGGTTACTTGTTGCGGGTCAATAAATGCTACCTTCCACCTCCCATTTGTTTTCTTTTCATCAGACGCTTGCATCCTGCAAAAAAGTTTATTTAGGATGGTAATAACAATACATATGGAATAGATTTGGATGTCGTATAGGGATGTTGACTTACATGGACCAAATGGTGACGAGATTGATGTCGAGTTTTTCACGACGGAACATCGCATGCAAATCGGGGAAATCGATTGCAACCTTCCGGTCATAAGAGCTACTGAACACCCATTTCGGGAGATTGGCGGTGATAGTGTTAATGCCTTGCTTCATGGCGTGCATGATCCAAGTATGCAACCTCATTAATTCTGACGGCCCTTCGTTCAGTTGCCACCTAAACAAGAATGGTTTGCCATGCTCATACTTGTCGGGAACCTCATCCGACGAAAACATACTTATGTGCTCCTCCTTTTGTTTTTGTAAAGAGGTGCGGGATAAAGACTTTTCATCTGGTGCCTTCTTGAGTACCTGAACATTAGGTGATTCTTTACCTGATGTTGGAGCCCGTTTAGGTTTATTCTTCAGTACTTTCAAGAACAAGTCAACATCAGATGATTTCGTCTTTGGTTCATATGAGTTTATCATCCGGTGTATTGTTGTTGGCGTCTTGGTTATTGGAGGAGGAGATGGTGGTCTTGGACATGGCAGAGGAGATGGTGGTGCCCCTGCCCCTGCCCCTGATGTCGGAGGAGTTTGTGGTCTTTGATCGGATTTCGGAGATGATGTCCCTGCCCCTGCCCCTAATGTGACAACCTACCCAGGAAAATACTGTATTATCACCTAAGACCGATCCGCTTTGGTCATTAAGCAATAGTAAAGTACCATCCTGTCGTTGGTAGCCGAGTTAACGCCCGGTAAATCACTTGGACATCGAACAGAGGATCGACACATGCATTAAAACTCATGCGAAGGCGAGTCCAGAGTACAACATGAATTAAACATTTTATTACAAACCATTGTTCCTGACATGGAGTAAAGGTTCAGAGTTCGAAAATACAGCGGAAATAATTTAAACTAGCGCAACGGTGAACATCACAGGAGGCCATCCGTGATGTCCTTACTTGTCGTCACCCATCCGGTCAATCACACCTGCAACAACAATTTTTAAAGCAAGGCTGAGTATACTAATACTCAGCAAGACTTAACCGTGGGGTGGTAACTACATCACCAAACTCTAATCATGAAAGGCTTTTGGCCGGTGGAGTTTCTTTTGCTGAACAGCTACTAAAGTAGATCCTTACTTTCAATCTTTTAGCACAAGTTCTAGTTGATTACCATTTCTAAATGTGCCATCTAATTCAATCAAGAATTGGACAAGCAATTAATTCATACAACCATATTCCCCGAGTTCCATCATTATGGGATATCATGGCCAGTTGATTAAGCAGTCTCGGATAACGGTGAGAGGCCGACAATCGATTGATTTAAACCTTGCAAGGTAAACCCAAACATATGGTAGGACGCCCCCGAAAGGACAACTTTCCCAGGCCGTCCCCGAAAATCCTTGGGTTGGGATCGACTCTTACAGTCCTTGGTGCAGGCTATCCGGCATACCCCGCGAGATACTCGGAGTCACCATACACCACCATTCTCGGTAGCTAGCCGGTTAGGAGATTTCTCAAGAGTAGTAACGGTAGGATCCCGTGCCGCCTCATTAAGGTACTAGGCTTACCGGCCCCATAACCGGCGAATGTTTAGTACGTTCAAAAGCTTAGCCCACATGACCACTGGACCGGAGCCCAATCCCATGCTCTTACCACACGAGCAATCCAATTAAGGATATCTTATGATTCCTATCTAGGAACCTATTCTCGCGAGTGACGAACATCACTCGACTTCTATCGGGTCCTATAGCATAGCGGCTATTGACCTAGCATACTAGTGATGGAGCATAGGTACCTAAAGATCATGCATCTAAAGTTTCAAATCAACTCCTGAATCGTAAATGCACAATCATAGCAAACATAATTGCATAATTTTAAAAGACGGGGTTAATGATCCGGGGCTTGCCTTCGATGGCAAGGTTGGCCTTGGGCCCTTCTGTACTTGGGTCCAGGTCTTGAGCTACGTCCACGCACAGCAGCTCGTTGTCGGCACCTTCGTCTCCTTCTTCCGGCACGAGCGTACGTCTACCGGCGGAAAGATCTACACGAAGATGCACATGCAAGATTCATTTGACGATTTTTAATTTAATTAACCACAAACAATAGAAGACAACCAAGGGGTGTTTTGGTTGGGCACATTCACCTAGATAAGAAATACATTCAGCATACTCTTCCATAAAGGAACAATATGCAATTCTTTATTAATTATTCTTTTTGACCGTGACTGTGTGCACATCTATGCAAGTAATTTAATTTAACTTCGCAAACAGCAGTGGGTGGGTATGTTTAACTTTTTAACATGATTTGCAACCACACACAAGTTAACATGGGTGGTTCGGTGATTTTTTTCCCATTAATTGACTATTAAGCCTTTAATTGCTCCCATAGCTTTTATTCATGAAACTAATTAAGAAAATTCATTGGATGGGTGTGTTACACTCTAAACACCTATAACAAGCCACTGGGCACACATGCGAGCTTTGGATAGCCATAAATTAATTATTTTTGAAAAAGACAAAAGCTAGCTAGATGGTCAAGGTAAATGCACACAAAAATAATTACTCAACAAAATGATTCTAACTTTCTCACACATGTTATAAGGTTAAAATCCAGCCTAGTGATGTAGCACATACACCTAGAACTATTGTGGAACTTGAGTTAGACAATTTTAAAGAAAAACAAGCATAATTCAAGAATAATTATTTATGTTATTTATAAAATTGTGATTAATTCACCAGAGGTGTGTTTTGATATTAAGAGACAGTGTGCACAAGGTGAGCTCAACAACATAAATATATTTAGCAAGAAAAATCATTTATGCAGAAATGGAAAAACATTTTTATAAAAAGATTTACATCATAACATTGTGCAATATTTGGCATAGGAGCTAGACATGACCTAACACACAACATATCCAAAAATTATCTACAGAGGATGTATGGTTTTTGAGATATTGCAGATATATGGTTTTCGCATTTGTATTTTTCATGCAAAAACTAACAGGAATTAGCTCAGGCCAGAATAACAAAAGTTGTAGGATAATTCACCATGAATCCAACAAAATTAGTTTCGCATTTTTCCTATTTTTCTGTGATTTTCTACGCAATTTACAAGAATCAGGAAGTCACTTCTACTATTGGAGTTTACCTTTTGCAACGAGGCCCTCAAAAATAAAAGGTTCTTTGCAATGTGGCCCCTAGGGGCGGTCGGCCAGCGCGGGTTGCCGGAATTCGGTGAGCTCGCCGGCGCTTGCGACCGGGGAAAGGCTGGGGAGGGGCCTAGGGACTAGTGGGGGTCGGTTTGGGCACTTGGCCGGGACGGTGGTGGCTCCGGCGAGCGGCGCGCCGGGCGGCCGAGAAAGCGGCGCCGCCGCGGCTGCTATTCCGGCGAGGGCGAGGCTCGGTTGGCCGGCCGGGGAGGTCTGCGTGTCGCGGGGAAGTAGTGGCCGCCTTATAGGGCTCTCCGACTCGGGCACGGGAAGGACGAGAGGAGGGGCGGCGCGGGTAGGCCGATGACGGCGGCGGGCGGGCGCGCCCGCCGGCGTGCCCCTCGCCTCGGGACGCGACGCGGGTAGCGCGGGGTCCCGGGTGCTTGGGCGTGCGTGCTCGTCTTGGGAGGGTGCGCGGCCTAAGGAGGCGCGGCCTCGGGCGACGCGCCTCGGGGCGCGGGCCGGGTGGTACGGTGCGGCGGGCGCGCGCGCGCGGGTGACGCGGGCGCGACGTCGCGCTCCGGCGAGATTTTGCTCGGGCTACCTCTGTTCGAAATAGTTTTTCTCCAAATTTTTGAATAGAAGTGCAATATGTGGTGAATAGGAAAGTTGTAGATCCAACTACCCTCTACAACTTTCAAAAAGGCTCTAGGGTGTTTTTCTCAACGGATTTTGCAGGAACGTCGTGCCAACTTTGAATGCCGGCATGTTCTGCTAAACAGGAGGTACTGTCAGTCGATCGAGTTTTTTTACCAATTTCCACTCAAAATTTGAAATGCCAATCTACATGAAAGTTGTGTCCCTCAACAAGATGGACAACTTTCATAAGGGTAGATTTTGAAGTGTTTAGGTGAATTTTGGAGAACGCGGCAAAAGTTCCGGACGACATTCGCTGATGTCAACGATTAAGCCGGTTTTGACCATGTCTTTGACAAAGGGCCCACTACGGGTGTGTGTAGGCTTGGTCAAGGGGTTCATTAGGGTTCATTGGCGAGGTTTTCGGGGTGATGACCCAGGTTGACCTAGGTTTGACCGGTGTTCGACCGGTTTGACTCGGCTGATCCGGTCATTAGTGTTAATGACAGTAATTAAAAACCTGGGGCGTCACACCTAATGTCGGAGGAGTTTGTGGTCTTGGATCGGATTTCGGAGATGATGATGCTCCTGCCCCTGCCCCTGATGCCGGAGGAGTTTGTGGCATGTTGTTGTCATTATCGTCAACTCCCTGCTCCACAACCATCATGTTGTTGTCATTGTTACCGCCTCCATGTTCCCCACCCATCGTGTACTCGACCATTGCAGCATCTGGATCCTGGGGGGTACTCGTTCTTGGCTAGGTTGCAAGCAGGGACTTGGTGATGTATTAATTATGATATCTCGACGATGCCACAATATGAATTGGTTCCTCGCATCACCGAGAAGCGTGATCCCATCCTCAGTAGGGATATCAATCTTGCACGACTCATCAGAAACCGAAACAACTTGAACCCATGCGTACTCTGGCGGTGGTGGATTCGGAAACACACGACCCGTTAGTGCCATGGTTGTCCCAACTTCACGAAACTTATCTAGTTTTCTTCCATATGGAATAACCAATTTGCATGGTGTATCCTCTACAATGTCATCCACAGGATGCTTGGCGATAGCAATAGAACCAACACTACTTGGAGTCGGGATGGCTCCGATCTGGTCAAGCATCAAATTTGGAGGAACCTGTCCAGAACCACCAGATACTAGATTCTCTGCACTTGGCCCAATAGAAGCTTGTTGTTGTTGTTGTATGAAGAAGCCTATCAATTCTTGCTTGGCAATTTCTCTCATCTTGTCTTCAAGCTTCTTCTTATAACGGTCTCGCTTTTTATAACTTGACCGGTGTTCACGAAATGCTTTACCCCAGGGCAAGGTAGAAGAAATCCCTCGAACACGGCCAGGGTGCTCAGGCGTTCCGATCGCGGCGGATAGCATATCTTTCTCCCTGTCGGGCACGAAAAGACCTTTCTTTTGCAATTCCGCAAGTTCTTCCAACTTTCGATAAATTTGTTCGTTGAGGGCTTCTGGAATGAAACATTACCGTCATGTGCTATAGCCGGAACTCGAGCAAGGATCCAATTCCTGCTACGCTCATCCATGCCTTCAAAAATAGTTGGTAAACCAGCTACCCGCCTTTCTTCTTCCTCCTTCCTCCATTTTGCCATTTTGGCAGCATATCCTCCGGAACCCAAGCGATGGGGGTTCTCAGCAGCTTTCATAGCCTTCTCCTTTTATTGGACGCTCAGAGCTACTGCTTCTGTCGTCTTCTTCTGATCTACGAATTGTTCCCCGGATCGCTAGCGGAATGTTACCATACACATCCCTAGCATCCTTTCCTTCTCCGGACAAATTCGGTATTAAGTGTAGACCTCCAATTCCTAAGAGCTCTTCCACAAAGGCCCTCGACAAAAGTTCTACCTACATTTTCGTACCTTCCGGATAAACAAATTTTTCTTTCACTTTGGCCCATAATACATCCTTCGTAGCCTTAGGGACTGTCTTCCAATTAGTAGTTGTGATCCAAGACGCCAATTGGTCTCTGACAATTGCACCGACGATGTTTCGAAACCTAGCAGCTATCCCCTTAGGTTCGACAGGCTCACCTTTGTCACCCAACCGTTCAATCACAAGTTTTCCTCTTTCAGGGATCTAGTTTCTTCTTCTATGACCACGTTTCCTTTTCAGGTTACTAGAACTAGTAGTACCCGAAGGTTCTGGTTCTAAAATGACTTCTGCCTCTTGGGCACGAATGTTAGATGCTCTACGACGTCGTCGCGTGGATCGGTCATTGTTCTACACATAAAACACTATTTAAAGTATATCTTTATTGAATAAACAAACATTAAGTTGAGTGAATGTGCCTGCAGACCTCATTATCACTTGGTTCATAATCAACATCATCGTCTTCGGGATGCCTACGAGGTCGTGGTTCGCTTGGTTCGTACTCAGAGGGAGTTTCATAGTCTCCAATTATATCACTATCACTAGATTCCTCCTCACCGGATTGTTCACTGTTAACATTTGATCATAGATAATCCAAAGTCCATATTTATACAATAATCCATAGTCCATATTTATACAACAATCCATTCTTATAAAAAATCTATTTATCAACAATCCATATTCCATATTTCATTATTTCTACACCAAAACTAATAAAATTAAATCCATAGTCCATTTTATATAATAAATCTATTTAAAAATTAGACACAATCCATAGTGCTTACTTATAATAAATTTATTTATACAAAATGCATCATCCATTTATTTATACAAAATGCATCATCCCTTTGTTTATACAACAAAATTAATAAAATAAAATCCATAGTCCATTTGTAATATTTTTAAATCTATTCATCCACAATCAATGTAATTGCAATTATCCACAATCTATTTATCCACAAATTAAACTCATGTAATTGCATTTTGAAAAAAAAAAGAAAAAACACCAACCAAGCGGGGGCGGCGCCGCGGCCCTATCCCCGGCCTCCATGCGTCCCGAGCGGTGAGGAGATGAGTTGTCGGTGGCAAGCGGGGGCGGCGCTATCGGCGGAGGCGGGGGCGGCGGCGTCGGTGGAGGCGGCGGCGGTGGCGACGGCGGCGGTGGAGCGGTCGCCGGCGGGTCCGGCCGGCGGTTGGGGAAGAGGCCGGCGGGGAGGAGGACGCCATCCGGTAGGGAAGAGGGGCGGTGGCGCTCGGTCGGCGGGGCGGCGGGGCGGCGGGGGCGGCCGCGGACGACGGCGCGGCGGCGGTCCACGGGGAGAAGGGGCGGCGGGGGCGACCGCGGAAGACGGCGGGGCCCTCGCGGATGACGGCGGGCGCTCGTGGAAGTGGGTCGGGCACTCTCGGACGACGACGGGGTGGTCGGAGGGGCGGCGGCGGTCGGGGACGACGGCGGCACTCCACGGGAAAATTTTGCAGCCTGACGGCATCGTTTCGTATTCGCGCAAGACTTAGAAAATTTTCGAGACCGTGTCTCGTGTATATATAGATGGACTCACTGCTGGCGGGTCACATAAACCAACCGCCAGCAGTGAACCTTACCACAAGCGGGTCACATAAGCAACCGCCAGTGGTGAGAATTCCCCGCCAGCGGTTATCATAAGCGCCGCCGCCGCCGTGATATGAAAGAATTCAAACTTTACTTTTCAAATGCAAAGCTTTTCTAATGCAAATGACAAAACACCTCCTATAAATAAATTCAAATATTTTATGATAAGTTTTGGAAGTTTCAAAGAGTTTTGAACATTTTCAAGCCAGAATTTCAGATTTTCAAATTTTGGCAAACCACTATGCTGGCGGTTGACTTATGATAACCGCCAGCATAGTGTTTTTCCATAATTTGCAAAATTTGAAACAGGGGCTTAAATTATTCAAATTTCATTGAAACTTCCCATTGAAAATATTTCAATTTAAGTATAGGGGCTGTGTTTTTTTAAAATAAGTCTTAGTTAGAAAAGGTTAGTTCAAATAGGTTCATACACCTAATGAGTTATGGGTTGTTTGACCCTAGGGTCTCATTTGAACTAACCTTTTCAAATTCAAACCTATTCTAACAAAACACCTCCTATAAATAAATTCAAATATTTTATGATAAGTTTTGGAAGTTTCAAAGAGTTTTGAACATTTTCAAGCCAGGATTTCAAATTTTCAAATTTTGGCAAACCACTATGCTGGCGGTTGACTTACCGCCAGCATAGTGTTTTTCCATAATTTGCAAAAAATTGAAACAGGGGCTTAAATTATTCAAATTTCATTGAAACTTCCCAATGTATCATAAAATATTTCAATTTAAGTATAGGGGGTGTGTTTTTTGTAAAATAAGTCCTAGTTAGAAAAGGTTAGTTCAAATAGGTTCATACACCTAATGAGTTATGGGTTGTTTGACCCTAGGGTCTCATTTGAACTAACCCTTTCAAATTCAAACCTATTCTAACAAAACACCTCCTATAAATAAATTCAAATATTTTATGATAAGTTTTGGAAGTTTCAAAGAGTTTTGAACATTTTCAAGCCGGGATTTCAAATTTTCAAATTTTGGCAAACCACTATCTTTGGCGGTTGACTTACCGCCAAAGATAGTGTTTTTCCATAATTTGCAAAATTTGAAACGGGGCTTAAATTATTCAAATTTCATTGAAACTTCCCAATGTATCATAAAATATTTCAATTTAAGTATAGGGGTGTGTTTTTTGTAAAATAAGTCCTAGTTAGAAAAAGTTAGTTCAAATAGGTTCATACACCTAATGAGTTATGGTTTGTTTGACCCTAGGGTCTCATTTGAACTAACCCTTTCAAATTCAAACCTATTATAACAAAACACCTCCTATAAATAAATTCAAATATTTTATTATAAGTTTGGAAGTTTCAAAGAGTTTTGAACATTTTCAAGCCAGGATTTCAAATTTTCAAATTTTGGCAAACCACTATCTTTGGCGGTTGACTTATGATAACCGCCTGACATAGTGTTTTTCCATAATTTGCAAAATTTGAAACAGGGGCTTAAATTATTCAAATTTCATTGAAACTTCCCAATGTATCATAAAATATTTCAATTTAAGTATAGGGGGTGTGTTTTTTGTAAAATAAGTCCTAGTTATAAAAGGTTAGTTCAAATAGGTTCATACACCTAATGAGTTATGGGTTGTTTGACCCTAGGGTCTCATTTGAACTAACCTTTTCAAATTCAAACCTATTCTAACAAAACACCTCCTATAAATAAATTCAAATATTTTATGATAAGTTTTGGAAGTTTCAAAGAGTTTTGAACATTTTCAAGCCGGGATTTCAAATTTTCAAATTTTGGCAAACCACAATGCTGGCGGTTGACTTATGATAACCGCCAGCATAGTGTTTTTCCATAATTTTCAAAATTTGAAACAGGGGCTTAAATTATTCAAATTTCATTGAAACTTCCCAATGTATCATAAAATATTTCAATTTAAGTATAGGGGGTGTGTTTTTTTTGAAATAAGTCCTATTTAGAAAAGGTTAGTTCAAATAGGTTCATACACCTAATGAGTTATGGGTCGTTTAACCCTAGAGTCTCATTTTCAAATGCAAACCTTTTTTATGACAAAACGCCTCATATACATAATTCAAATATTCAAACACTAATTGAAACCATAATTTCCATAATTTGAATTTATGTACAGGAGGAGAGTCTCATTTCATCAAAACTTAATTCCAAAACTCTCCTAAATTGATTGAAAGTCTTACAACAACACTAATTATATAAAGTCGTGCAAGTGATACATCAAGCCCGACTAATACGGTCAAATTTATCCTTTAACAATTCTCCCATCACAGTCAGTACGTAACCATGGCTTCTCCGATTTAGGAATGGTGGCTTCAATTTTTTTATTCTCTTCTCATGATCTGTGAACAAGACTAGTTCCTCGAACTGATTGTAATCCTCAACATCAATTACACCTTCTACTCCTAGAATTCTTTGTTTTCCGGAGACGGCAATGTGCTTCTTCACATTCATAGGTTCAACTATGTAGAAAACTTGTGCAACACGCTCGGCGAGTACCCATGGATCATCTTTGTAACCTACATTGGCAAGGTCTACAAGTGTCAATCCATAATTGTCATCTGTGACGCCATTCGGGTGTTTGACCCATTGGCACCGAAACACAGGGAACCTGATATTCTCTCCATAGTCAAGTTCCCATATTTCCTCTATGAACCCGTAGTAAGTGATGTTTTTTCCGGATTTATCAATCGCATCTATGCGAACACCACTATTTTGATACGCAACACTCTTTTTGTCTTTCTCCTTCGTATAGTAGGTGTACCCATTAATTTCGTATGCTTGCCATGAGGTAACATTGCTTGATGGACCAGCCGCCAACCTAGTCAACGTTGTGTCATCTATGGAATTTCCTTGAAATAGATGCTCATGTTCCTTTAACCATGATGGGAAATGACGCTTTTGTCTTTGATGACCCAATCCTCGGTCCGACTATCATTTTCCTCACGAATCTCATTTTCGTGTTGCACGATAAATGGCTCCACTATTGCAAGTTGTTGCAGAACACTAGCATGTGCTTTCTCCAGTTGTTGGTTGTCCTCGTCAATGAATCTTTTCCTTCCAATGGTCCCTTTCCCTGACAATCTGCCTTCGTGTCGAGATTCCGGTAAACCGATCGCTCTCTTATCTTTTATGTAGTCTATGCAACAATCAACACTCTCTTCTGTATGGTAGCTCTCGATCATGCTTCCCTCTGGAAATGCCTTGTTTCTCATGTATCCATGGAGAATCGACATGAACCATTCGTACGTCCACATCTGATGAAAGTACATAGGTCCTAGTTCAGTAATTTGCTCGACCATGTGGATCATTAGATGTTCCATGATATCAAAAAATGACGGAGGGAAGCACATCTCGAGCTGGGCTTGAGTTTCGACATAAACGGTGAAGCCTTGCCAACTCTACACAATCTACCACTTTCTGCGAAATGACGTTGAAAAAGTAGCACATCCTTGTGATGACCATCTTAAGGAATTTTGGTTTGACAGCTCGGATCGCAATCGCGAGAAAAACAGTAATCATCGCATGACAGTCATGAGAGTTACAACCAGTAAGTGTCATGTCCATCAACGAGACCAATGATCGGATGTTGGATGAGAATCTGGTTGGCACTTTCAGCCCGCGCAAGCATTTGCAGATAGCCAACCTCTCATGTTGTGTTAAGTTGAAGCTAGCAGGTGGAAGGTACTGCTTACCATTAGGACGTGGTTGTGGGTGGAGTTCTTGCCTAATTTTAGGTCAACAAGATCCTTACGCGACTTCGGTCCGTCCTTTACCTTTCTGTTAAGCCTAAGAATCCCATTGTGCTTTCAAACACATTCTTTTGAAGATGCATCCCATTGATGGCATGGCGCCTTGTCAAATCTTCCCGGTATGGCAAGTACTTAAAAAATATAGACATCTTCTTGAAAGGCACATCAATGTTTTACGTAGTTTCGACCTCCTTCCTTCCCCCTTTTGAATTATCACCTTTTGATTTCTTACCAAGTTTAAACTTGACCTTCTGACACATTTCAAATACGGTTCTACCGGTGGCCGGTTGTGGGGCAAAAGAGTACTTCTCAATCTTTCCATCGAAATAGTCTGCCATCTTACGGTACTTGTGAGTCCTTAGTAGCCAGTGTTTGTGCCCCATATACACTGTCTTCTGAGATCCTTTCAGGTACACAGATATTGTACCATTCAAACAAACTACACGGCTGTTTTTCCTTTTCTGCGACCGGACAAAGAAAATAGGGCGGGGTAATCATTAATGGTAACAAAGATAATTGCCTTAAGTGTGAATGTCTCCCTTACTCGTACTCATCCCACATCTCAACCCCATGTTTCCAAAACTTCTCCATTTCTTCCATCAATGGCTCTAGGAAGACATCTATATCAATACCGAGTTGCTTCGGTCCTTGGATTAGAATGGTAAGCAAAAGGAACTTTCTCTTGTGACATAGCCGGGGGGGAGGTTGTATATGGTCATCAACAACCGGCCATGTCTTGTGCGTCTTTGCTTCTTTCACCAAATGGATTCATACCATCCGTACTTAACGCGAACCTTATATTTCTTTTTTCTTCTCTAAACTCTTTGTGCTTGGAATCAAAGGTCCTCCACCGCCGAGCATCGAAGGATGTCGAAGCTTCCCATCGGACTTCTGCGGGGCGATCCGTGTGCCAAGTCATTAGTTCGGCGGTCTTCGGGTTCGAGAACAATCGCTTTAGACGATCCTCCACCGGCAAGTACCACATCACCAATGCGGGGACTTTACGTTGAGTAGCGAGTGTCGGTACCAATACTATACTCCTCCTCAACTTGAGAAATTACACTTTTCTTTCCACCAACCTTCCTCTTCGTGCCTTTAGATGCAATGACCCGTTCCACAGCAAAATCGGCATTACTTTTGTAACGATTAGCATCGCAATTTGGACACTTCTCTAGTTCTGCATAGTCACCGCGATACAATATGCAATGGTTCCTACATACGTGTATTCATTGCACTCGCATCTTCAATGGGTTGATAATCTTCTTTGCTTCATATGTGTTTCTTGGGACCAAGTTAGGCTTCGGGAGTAGATTGGCCAACAAAGTAAGGAGTTCGTTAAAACTATTGTCCGACCATCCAAATTTTGCCTTCACAATCAGAAGATGGAGAATGAAACGCAACACGGTCCACTCCTTCCCACAACCCTCATACATACGGTCCTTTGCTGCCTTCTTTAGTGTCTCAAAATTTTCTAACCCTTTAGCACTCCCTAGCAACACCTCCGGTTCAATGTGGCGCAACATTTCTTCCATATCAACATCACATTCCTCGTCCACCGTGGTGCATCCGTTTGATCATCATTTTGATCTTCACGCCCAAAAGCATCATCCGTCATGACATTATCATTTTCATCTGCATCTTCATCACCCACTTCATCATACCACGATGCCGATGTCCGCATTGTTGAAAGTACTTTTTGCTTCACCATGGTGGGACCAAGTTTTGTATCCTTTCACAAAACCACGCTTTATCAAATGCATCTTGATGGCATTAATATCTTCCCAAACAATTTTGTTGCAACAATCACAACATGGACAATGTATTTGCTTGGTCCTAGAAATTTGGGCGTGCTTTTGCGCAACCTCAAGAAAGTTTGTTAACTCTGTCAAGAATGTAGACGAATTTCTCCATATGCCATACATCCACGCTCTATGTTCCATCTTAAATAACACCTATAAAAGTAATTATATTAATTATAAACTCAGTATGCTCTATGCTTCATTTAATTAATATGTAAAAAACGGAAACAAAACTAAATTCTATAAATTTAATTATTGAAGATAATAATTTTAATTACAAACTAATAATTTAATATGTATACTTGCTTCTATAATTGCAATAATAATTAAATATAATTTAAATCTAAAGCTATTTAAAAAATAAATATCTAAATCAATATCTCTCTTCACTCCCCTCTCTCTCCTAGCTAACCCTAAGTCTAGATCTAGATCCCTAACTACATAGAAATCATTAATAAAAGGAGAAAACTAAGGTTAAAATAGCACAAACTCACCTTATATAGCCACCTCCTCCAAGAAAACCAAGAGCAAAACCTTCCCCCCTAGATTTGGTGTTTTTGGAGCTTTTCCCGAGCTCCTCTCGGGCACAACGCCATTGGAAGGTTCTTTGGGAAGAAGGGGCTGGTCTATACTTATAGAAGACACAGTGCCGGCAGTTGGCATAAGGAAACCTCCAGCAGTAATCTCTGTGCTATACGTGACTGCCAAAGACCTTGTGTACATTTATGTTGGCGGTCCTCTTAAGCCAACCGCCAGCACTAATATCCCTCCTGGCGGGCTCTTAAGCCAACCGCCAGCACACTTGTCGGAATATCTCCGGTCGGAATGTGGTTTGACTCAACCACTCACTCACACACTCGCTTCGCTCGAGGGTCTGACGCCCCCTCGTGCGCATCTCCGCCTCGCTCGAGGGTCTGACGCCCCCTCGGGTGATTCTCTGCACTAGCGGTTGGCATAAGGAAACCGCTAGCAGTAATCTCTGCGCTGGCAGTGCCTAATGTTGACCGTCAGCACTGTGTCCATTTATGTTGGCGGGTGGCATAAGATGACCGCCAGCGCTGATACCTCTCCTGGCTGGCTATTAAGCCACCCGCCGGACCGATGCCTCTCGCCGGCGGCCGTTAAGACAACCGCCGGCACACTTGTCCGAATATCTTCGGTCCTAACGCGGTTTGACTCAACTACTCACTCACTCACTCACTCACTCACTCACTCACTCGCTAGCAACCCTAGCCGCCGCCGCAAGCCGCCGCCGCCGCAAGCTGCCACAACCGACCTGCCCCCTGCCACCGCCGCTCGTGCGTGAGCTTCGCCCGTGTGCCGCCGCGCCTTAGCCGCCTCCATCGGCAAACTGTCGACCCACTCTTCAACCTCCAGTTCCTCGACCGACGTCGAGCAGGTTCACCGCCGTCGCATGGCGAGCAGCTCGGTCGCGCCGAACCTTAGCCAGTTCGTGCCTCTCCCCCTCCTGATCTGCCCGTTGTGTCGGCTAAAGTTAATTTGGTACAAGACCAAGACAAATAGCATCATCTACAAGTGCCCGAACAACCACTTGGTTTGTTTTTCATCTCATGCCCTAATTCATTTTATTAGTACTGATTCGGTTGATATAATAGTAGTGATTATTAGTTGATTATTAGTTGATTATTAGTTGATATAATATTAGTAGGATTTGTTTATTATTAATGATTTGGTTGATATAATATTAGTAGATTTGTTGATTATTATTGATTCGGTAGATATAGAATTATCCACAATTGTTGATTATTAATGATTTGGTTGATATAATTTTATGTCTATAGAATTATCCAATTTATTGATGGAAGCCACATTTGTTGTTTATTCTTTTAGGGGGACCCCAATTCATGTCAGGAAGTTTATTTTGAAAATAAATACATCAACTATTTGAAAAAATTTCACCCTCATTTGCTGCCGCCAAACTATCAGTCGTTCAGCAGTTTAGTTGGTGCAAAGCCAGCACCAGGAGCGGCACAACCGTCTAGTGTTGTGTATCCGCCGGGGGCGGTGCGGGAGCCACCACTAGCAAATTCAGAATTTACGGAACAATGGAATCGGATGAAGTGTGTCATTTCGATCCGAAGGTGGGGATGAGTGATTTGAAGATAGCGAGTAATGAAACGAGGCTTGAACTTGCGGACCATAGAGGGCAACTTATTGACATTATGGCGGAAATTGGCTATCGGAAGAAGCGCAACAAAAATCAAGGATTCGCATGCGGGGCACCATCATCGCTGTTGTGGTCTTGATAATAGGTTTAGTGCTTGGTAGTTATATCACAGCCGGACTGTCAAAGAAATTTGAGTGAGGCAAAGTTGTGTTGATTTGTGAGTGAGGCCCCTAATGTATTGTACTTTAATTTGTGTTGGTTTTAAGTGTGCTTTGAAACATTTGTCATCATGCAATGCATGTTGTTTGTATGAAATAAATCTTTCTAAGGTGTTGTTTGTGTTGATATTTCAGTTTGAATTTTACTTGTTGTTGCTGTCCATGCATGTTTAAATATTGGTAACTTGTATCAATTTCAAGCTATTTTCGGCTTCACCTTGTGTTGGCGGGTGCATATGAAAACCGCCGGTAGTAAAGATCCATGTTGGCGGTCGACATAAGCCACCCGCCGGCGAAATGGGACCACTTATGCCGGCGGTTGACTTATGTAGGCCGCCCCTACTAAAGCTTCTATCTTTGGCGGTCGACATAACTCGTCCGCCAGCATAAATAGTACCATTTGTCTTTGGCGGGTGGATTATGTCGCCCGCCGGCAGTGATGCTTCTATCTTTGGCGGTTGTCGTCCCGGCGCCCCTGCGCCCCACTTTGCTAGCGGTTCATAGTTGCACCCGCCAGCACGCTAATTTGCTAGTGCCAGGACAAATCGTTTATGGCCTAGTGATTCACGACCAACAACCACCGATCGCCGACCAGATCCACTGCCATCACCCACACCAGACGTGAAGGATCTGCCATCTGCTGTAGCCACTACCAGGTTAGTTTCCTTGGACAATCTAGAATACATTCAGTATAGTTGTGATGTTGTGATGGCACGTCCGGGGTAAATTCCTATCTTCATGCATGTCTTAAGTTGTAGATCATGATTGTGTCCTGACATCTTTTCATTCTGGCCATGCTTTGTGTAGTACCTTGTGAAGGTTTTTAATCCAGCTCATACCTCTGTAGTTGCAGAAGATGCTCCAGTGGCATCTTGTAGCAGATTATATTGTTGTTTTGTACCATGAGGGATGTAGGTTTTAGTTGCCTAGAGTATTTTTTTGCTTCTTATTTACTTTAAGTACCTTTTTGTTTGACATAGCCTCAAAGTTCTCAACTGCATGTTTTTTGATACAATGAGATTATTCAGTTATATCTGTTTATCTTTTCTCCAATAGAATCCACCCTTTGTTCCAACGCTTGCTGCTGTAAAATTGGAAAGCTGGCTAAGAGGTGCTAAATTTATTGTGGATTGGCATAACTTCGGATATACATTGCCGGGATTATCTCATGGCCGAAGTCACATCATAGTCAAAATCTATTTATGGTAATCCATCTTTCCCTGTTTGGTTGATCTGTTGTTAACATTAATATAGCATTGAACTTTGTGTTCTAGAAATTTGTTCATTCACTTAAATATATGTGTCAATGTAGCAATGTATTATATATTCTAGGTTTGAGAAGCACTTTGGGCGGATGGCTGATGGCGCTCTTTGTGTTCCAAAAGCAATGCAGCATGAGCTTGCCCAAAATTGGGGAATCAGGTTTGGTCAAACTTCAACATAATTTTCCTTGTATATGTATGAAGGGTTTTTTTGTAATCTATACTAACATAGTTCAATTCCAGAGCGACGATTCTTTATGATCAATCTCCTGAATTTTTCCAACCTGCTTCGATGATGGAGAAACATGGGGTGAGCATCTATTTTGAGTTTTTAATTTCTTGCAGCACCACAGGTGACCTTAAGACTCGCAATAGTTGTTTAGCAGGTTAGGGAATACCATTTGTAGTGCTATGGGCAATGCTGATTGCATATCTGTGGGTATGTTTTTCCTCAATCAATCAGAGCACTTTTTATGTTTTAAGCTTATTTTTCTTTGGTTCATTCCGTGTTACCTGATTGTATATTACAGAGAAAGAAGTGGAAAACATCAATACTACTGTGTTTACATGTAAGATTGATGTCAAAATTGTTTTGAAGCCTAACAGACCTGCACTTGTGAGCAGCACAAGTTGGTCCGTTCTTTTGAACTGTGCACTCAATGCTATAGTCTTCTTTATATTCACTGCATGTGATTATCAAATGGATAGTTCAAATATGAGAAAGAAAATGAATCTTTACCACATTTGTTTATAGGACACTAGACGAAGATTTTAGCATACTTCTGGAAGCAGCACTAATGTATGATAGACGTGTTGCTGCTACTTTAGGTGAAGATGATTCAATGAATGAGGGGCAACTTTGGACTGATATCAAGAATGGAAAGCAATTTGTCTACCCAAGATTACTGTTCATTATAACTGGTATAATCCATTCTACTATTAACTTGAATAACAAAAGTTTATGCATTGTTTAATTTTCCATGTTTTTAATTTTCTAGGTAAGGACAAGTTGCCTTCCGGGCGATATGGCTCGCATTAGAGGACTACCCTCTATTGCTTGGTATGCCAGCTTTACAGCCTACCAAAAGTCCACAACCTGGAGGCATTCTAAACATTAAAGAGTAATATTTTCAATATTGCAGGGTCAGCTGATCTAGGAGTATAATTGCATACATCTTGTCACTGGGGAGCTATCATTGTATACATCTTGTCACTGGTGAGCTTGTGCAACTTCCTAATGGCCCTGCTTCCTCCCTATCTCTTTTAGGTCAGGACATCAAGTTTGGATGGAGTAATAAAGATTTTC
Source organism: Cenchrus americanus (assembly GCA_947561735.1). Classification (NCBI taxonomy): domain Eukaryota; kingdom Viridiplantae; phylum Streptophyta; class Magnoliopsida; order Poales; family Poaceae; genus Cenchrus; species Cenchrus americanus. The sequence continues at coordinate 82,930,830 of OX387240.1, forward strand.
GTAGGTGAAATGATATAAAAATAACTAAAAGTATATATTATTTGCAATTTCGAAAATGTAAGTTGCTCCGTGAACCTTGCGCCCGATCATCTGTGTATTTGCTACATTTGTAAAAGTTATCGTGACACATTTATAGGTCACAACTTATCATGGAAATGTGCTCTCTGGTAGCTTGGAGAAGCAACTGGGTTTCAAGTATCTCTAGGATCTGTGCAGACTGCTTCAACTTGTGAGGATATAGATTTGGTTGCCATTTAAAAATCACATATGGCTACCCAGATAACCACTTTTCCCTTTAGCATGAATGGCCAAAATGTGTAGTAAATTCAGTGAGACCATGTTTCCAGAGGACAGATCAGCAACAGACATTGTGATTTCCCCCCTTTATTTCTGAATCCACTGTATGTCTGATGTGAAACTGTATATTCATGGCCAGAGCAGTGTTTAGTATTGCAATTGAATCTTTTTCTGGTCATAGTTCAGATCACTAATTTAAGCTCTAACTTCGCACACGTATATAAGTCATCAAATTCTCTTCATTATGAATTTTGTATGCAAAGTTGAATATACTACGGGCTTCTATATTGGTTAAAAGGTGTATTTGCACCATTTCATTACCTGGCAGTCTGGCACAATCTTACATATCAATGAATTATGCCAAATATGGTTGTAAGGTGTAACATAGACTTTATGCATGCACTTTCATGGACTTATTATTTTTCATAATTAACAATTTCATGCATGTAGACATCTGTTATACATGACATGTTCCCTAGATATATTTCCATTTTGGCATACTACTTTTGTCCTGCTAGGATCTTTGTTCAACATGGATTTGATATGAACCTTGCTTTCTGCAATCAAGAGAAGCATAGAAACGAGGTACATTACGAAATTCAGTATACATTTTGCGTGGTAAAAAAAACTGATTCAACCATGGTAGCATGTATCCAGCACTATCAGCTTGTAACAGTGTAGGTGGCAGTACTCCATTTGACGACAGGTCAAACATCATAGGAGGAGGCAACTGTTAAATTAGCATGCCTTGCTTTTGATGTACGAGTCTTTTTTTCATCTCTGTAATAGAAGCTGAGATATTTTTCTTAGCACGCCTGCGATATTCTACCATTAAAATTGATGCACCATTAAAATTGATGCAATGTGATGTCTCTCCATTATGTGCATGATCTTGTAGTTGTTCGTAGCAACGCAATAATTACTTTTGCGTATGAACTTAATTGATATCAACATGTGAATAAAGTAATCCCTTTTGCGTATTAATATATTTCTGTTGAGTGATTTTTGCTTAAGACTTTTGAATCCCTTTGCATGAGACTTTTGTAATGAGTTATATTATGAATGGTAAACATCTATGTGAAGTGCCTTCATTATGTGTATGATCTTTTAGTTGTCCGTAGCAACGCACGGGTATTACACTAGTATTACTATAAAGGAGAGGAAGCGACAGGGGACGCGATGACAGCGCCTGGTATTAGCTTGACAAATCAACCAGACGATATCCCGCGAGCTACTGGCCTGCCAAACCTTTTTCACGTTTTTTATATTTTTTAAATCATTTTGCAAACTTATATGACCGCTTTTCACTGCATGGTGTCTAACCGCCGTGGGTCACGACAGTTGGAGTCTAACCGTCGTGGGCCACGACAGTTTTTTTTAATTTTGCATACGAAAGTTGTGTGCCTCAAAAGGTTATGAAACTTTGTAATTTACAACCTTTTCATTTGATACCGTTTAGAGCCTTAAAAATAATTTATACTCAGCTAGGTATGATATGAGGAGAAAAGAAACTGGGTATGGACACATGTGGTTGTGTAGTGGCAAGGGCGGCTTTGCGCAAAGCCAAAGGTTTGGGGTTCCAACCCCACGGAGCGCGTAGCGTCACAATTTTGCGCGAAAAATGCCGCGACTTGCGACTTGATGGCTTGGGGCGACTGGTGGCTGGTTAGTGGGTCCTCCACTAAAAATAATTGTTTTTTCTATTTATTTCGATCATTTTAACGCAGTTTTCGGGCTCAGGCGACTTGTCGCCGTGGCGCACGACATTTGCAGAACCCTATCGCTGTGGGCCCACGGCGGTTGGTCCTGCCGCCGTGGCCCACGACGGTTAGACCACCAACCGCCATGGCCCATGGCGGTCGTCGTGGGCCACGACGGTTGGTGATCAAATATGATAAATTTCAAAACGGTTGTATAATTTTGCAAAAACATATAAAAATAAAAATAAAAAATCCTTTTTCACAAACAATGGCATCAGATTGATATCGCGCTCCGCCCGACGTATCGGCTTTTTCGTTTGGATTTTTATTATATTTCCCTCTTAATTTTGCAAAAATATATGATTCGTAAAAAAATTTGCAAAACTATACGTCTAGCGTCGTGGGGGATGGCGGCAAGGACCTTCCGCCGTGCCCCACGGCGTTACGTACTCGCGCGGTACTGTAGCACCTGCTACCACCGTAGGCCACGGCGGTAGGGGTCTAGTCTGTTTTCAAAAAATTATAATTTTTTTGTTTAAACTCGGATGAAGGTAAATTTTATATGAAAATTGTAGCTTTCGACGAGGTCTACAACTTTGTAGTTCAAAATTTTTCCATTTGAAGTCATCTTCATAGTCAAATAATCGATATACTATCCAGATCTCAGTTTGCAGTCTTCATATCTGAATTTAAAGTTTACCTTCATTGGAGTTTATGCAAAAAAGTTACAATTTTTTTAAATAAACTGAAAACTGAGATCTCGATATGAAAACTGAGATATGGATAGTATATCAATTATTTGACTATGAAGATGACTACAAATGGAAAAACTTTGAATTACAAAGTTGTAGATCTCGTGGAAAGCTACAATTTTCATAAAAAGTTTACCTTCATCCGTGTTCAAACAAAAAATTACAAAATTTTGAAAACAGATTGGACCCCTATTGCCGTGGCCCACGGCGGTAGCAGGTGCTACAGTACCGCGCGGGTACGTAACACCATGGGGCACAGCGGTAGGTCCTTGCCGTTGTCCCTCACGGCACTAGATGTATCCCTCCGTCCCAAAAAGAATGACGTTTTAGAATTCAAAATTTGTAAAAAAAAGAATGACGTTTTACTTAATTTGGCAGTGTGCATGTGCATGTAGGCCTGCAACAATCAATTAGGACCTAATATGACAACTAAACAGGGGCAATCGAGGTCATTTGACCTCCTTAATAATTTAGAATTCCTATAATGACATTCTTTTTTGGGACGAAGGAAGTAGTTTTACAAATTGTTTTGCGGACCATATATTTTTTTAAAAAAAAAGAAAAATGTAAAAGAATCTTTCGTTTGAGGGATTTCAGTTTGACGTCCTTGCATTTCGATAAAACTTATGTGCATGTACTACTGCCAAGCCGGGCCGCTAGGAAAAGCGCCGGCGGCCCGCTATCATTTGGACCTTGAATCGGGCCTTCGTGGCATTGTCTGCAACATGCAGGAATTTTTTATATATATTTAATTTGCATGATTTTCGAAAAATAAATGGTCGAATCAAAATTTTCGACAAATGTACATCTGGCGTCGTGTCTCATGGTGGCTGGCTACTGCCGCCGTACCGCAGGGCGTTAAGTCCCTGCCGCCCTGGGACACAGCGGCAGGAGCCTAGTTCCTGCGCCAGGCTGTGCATCGCGGCGCCAGGACCCTGCCGTGGGGCTCGGCGGCAGGGTCTTTTTTTAGCTTTTTATTTTTAAAACATTTTTAACTTTTTGAAAACGACAAATTAATAAGTCCAAGCATAATCACAAGGGAATATCCTAATCAACGACGAAGGATTAGTCACAAGGGAATATACATAATCATAAAGGGAAAAGTTTATACAAAATCATAGTACTACAACTAAATGCGCCGACCCCTCTTCCCCCCTAACAGCTCTAGCGCCAACCTAGGTCCGGTCCCGGTCGTGCGTCCAGGGGTCCGGTGCCCTAACAACCCGCGGTCCTAGCTGGTCGGGAGACGGTGTCGCCGCCTGCAACGAGCTTGGAGCATCCGGTGTCTATCTACCGGCCGGTGTCGCTGCGCCGCCTGTGGTCGCTCCGCCGGCCGCCAACTATGACGGTCGAGTCAAAACCGGTGGTGGTTGCGTCCACTATGACGCGCCAACCTCGTCGGCCTGCTGCTCGGCGCCCTCCTCCATGGTCGCGAGAATGTTGTCGTACCCCATCTCATACCAGGGCAGCTGGTCCTCGGTGCCTGTGTCGAAAGCACTAGGCTGAGCCTGGAACATAGGCGGAGTGGACGGCGAAGGAATATCTGTCGCCTGAAACTGAAACGCCGGCCGTCTATATATCGGCTTGGCTGTCGAAAAAGGCGGCAGTCGCCCTGTATGATTAGAATATAGTATAATCACAAACCCACAATAATTACGTCCATTAGTTGAAAATAATGTCTACTGAAAGTAACTGCGCTGGGTGGAGCAAACGGCCGCTGCACGTAGGCGTGCGGGCCCTGCGCATGTGGGAGTTGTTGTGCCCTCGGAGCCGAGAACCTGCCGGCAATGGTAGCAGGCGTCGGCTGCGAAGCCGCTGTCGAGGCGGAGCTCGAGGACAACGTTGGGTGGTGTGGAAGGAGAGGAATCTCTACCGCCCCAGCGTAGTTCACGACTGCGGAGTACTTCATGGCCGCAGCGAGGATCCTCTCGTACGTGCCCGGTGCTCCTGAGCCCCCCAGGTCGAGCACTGCCCGATCGCGGTCGATGTGAGCTGCACGACCTCAGCCAGCGCATCGTGCTGCGCACAAAAGTAGAAGCACATGTTTTAATGAAAATTTATATGAATGTAATATGTTTGCAATATCGCAGCTTACCGCTGTGTCGGCGGTCTGGTCTCGGCACACCGGGTAGGCTGCGTCCAGCAGGACCCTGTCGTGGTCCGGGACAGGTGGCGGTGGCGGGGTAGTAGGCACATACGTCACCCGCGTCCACGTCCTCGGTAGGTACCACTGAAGGTACGCTACCCAGGCGGCGGCGTCGTGAAGGCGGTGCTCGGTGACGACGTTCTGTTCCTGCGCCGCGGACGCCTACTCTGCCATGTATGGCTGTAGCCTGTCAACAAACGAGGACGCCGCAGGCACGCCCTTCTGCGACCACCTAGCATAGAACATGGAACATAAAATTATTGCCAACTGAATATTTGTAACGGAAAATACTTAGAAGTGTCAAATGGTAGCTCACTTATGCGTGCTAGGCGGCAGACTTGGCGCAGCGGGTACGGGCGCAACCTGGAAGAGGCCGAACTGCCTCATCATCCGGTGGACGGCGTACTCCTCGACGTAGACATCGAAGACCAATCGTCGTCGCGTCAACCAGTAGGCCTGGTCTCAGGAGCACAGGGACGAGAGCCCCTGTGGTGCGCGGGCAGCGACAATGGCTGGAGCGTACGGCGTCCACCGGACCTGGGCATCGACCATCCGGTCGATCTGACCAACGAAGTCCTTGTAGGCCTTCTTCGGTCGCTCCCCGCCCCAAACGTGCTTCGCAAAGAATGAGAAAAGTTAAGTGAATCGAACTAAAAAAGTCATAATGCGAAGAATCGGGTAAAGGGAGGTCATTACCTTCGGAGACACCATAGAGAACCCATGGTGGGGAGGTCCGCTGGGTCGGTGCCGTCGGCCGCCTGCTCGTACCCTGAGAGGTCCGTCCTGGGCCGACCGATGTCGAACTGCTCGTCGATCCACATCTAGAGTAGGAGAGGGCACCCCAGGAGGATCGCCTCCCTACTCGTCGGCCTCGTCACTACCGAACACAACCCCCTGTAGGTAGCTGCCAGAACAGCGCTGCCCCAGCTAATCTGGGGCATCTGCTCGGGCGGTGCGTTGGTGATCCTCTGAGCCCAGTGGATTAGGCACCGCGACACGGAGTCTCCCGCTGACTCGCAGAACAGCACCCACCCGAATAGCCAGAGCAGGTAAACCTCCAAAAACCTGTGTGACGTCTGGTCGTCGGCATCGTCCGCCATGTAGTCAGCCTGCACACACACAAAGGTCTGTCGTCACATTCGTTTAAAATGCATACAAATGTTGAAAATAAGAGTTAGAATCACGTACGCTGAACTGTTGGATCCAAGTCCAGGTGGGCCCATGGGTGTCCACGAAGGGCACGTACGGCGCCGGCGCGCGATCGTTCCGAGGAATATTCGCGAACCGAGCAAGGAAGTCAGCCTGCCACGTTGCGGGGACGTCGATGGGCCCCATCGCCTGCCCAGCACACGGCAGTCCTCCCAACATAGCGGCGTCCTCCAGACTGGGAGTCATCTCGCCGACGGGGAGGTGGAACGGATGCGTCTCTAGTCACCACCGGTCCATGAACGCGGCGATCAGCGGGGCGTTGTAGTTGAACCGTGTCAACCGCTCCGCTCAGGGAACCTCGGCTCGTAGCTTGTCCCCCTCGACCAACCGCGCAACAGAGAGAAGTCCTGCGGTGCGTAGCTCGAAAAAAATTAATTTAGTTCACGTAATTACTGTTGTAAAGAAACGAGAATAAATAATAAATATGAATTACGTACTTCGGAATCCACCGCGGGTGTATCGACAGCAACATACGGGTCGTCCGGCAATGTATCGCGTCGAGCGGACGACCGAGAACAGCCGACACGTACGAGCGGTGGTGCCGGTCCACTGCCTCATCGAACAACTCCAGACGTACGTAGTCCAGTGGTGCAGCCATAACTGAAAAAACACAATGTAATTAAATATGTAAACTGTAACCATTTCCTACAACTTTAAATCAAATTTAAACGAATTATGTGAATTTAAATAATTTTCTATGAATTTTATAGTAATTTAATCAGATTATGTCAATTATAACCATTTCCTAGAAGTGTAAATCAAATTTAAACGAATTACGTGAGTTTAAATAATTTTCTACGAATATTATAGCAATTTAATCAAATTATGTCAATTATAACCATTTCGTAGAAGTGTAAATCAAATTTAAACAAATTATGTGAATTTAAATAATTTTCTACGAAATTTATAGCAATTTAATCAAATTATGTCAATTATAACCATTTCCTACAATTTTAAATCAAATTGAAATAAATTATGTGAATTTAAATAATTTTCTACGAAATTTACAGCAATTTCATCAAATTATGTCAATTGTAATCATTCCTACAATTTTAAATCAAATTGAAACGTATTATGTGAATTTAAATAATTTTCTACGAAATTTATATCAATTTAATCAAATTATGTAAATTTAACCATTTTTTACAATTTTAAATCAAATTTAAACAAATTATGTGAATTTAAATAATTTTCTACGAAATTTATAAGAATTTAATCCAATTATGTCAATTGTAACTATATTCCACAAATTTAAAATGCATTAAAACAAATTACGTGAAATTAAACATACATAAGTTAACTAAACTAAATTTAACTAAACTAGATTTCTAAACTAAATTTCTAAACTAAACTAACTAATCTAAGTTAACTAAACTAATTAAACTGGACTAAATTTAGAAATATACCTCAGAAGTGCTCCGAAGCGGTTGAAAGCAGAAGATATGGAGGGTGGAGGGAGGGAGGAGTGAGGGCCGGCGGCAGGGGCTCGACCCCTTATATAGGCCGCCTCCTGCCGTCGTGGGCAGCCTCCTGCCATCGTGGGCCACGGCGCCAGGGATCCTGCCGCCGTTGGCCACGTCGTCAGGTGCGTGACCCCACCGGCCAGGACCGCCGACCGTTGGCGTGTCCCCTAACGCCGTGGCCCACGGCGGTAGGAACTCCAAGCGCCGTGGGCCACGACGTCAGATATACATTTGTCGAAAATTTTGATTCGACCAATTATTTTTCGAAAATCATGACAAATTAAATATAAAAAAATTCAACATACGGCCATTTCGGTCAATTGTGTGAAGATTGATTTGCTTGACATGCAGAACAGGTAGCATAAGGCTGACTCCAACAAGCATATGCAAATGCATTTATCCCTCTCCAAATTCACAGTGCCTCACTAAATTTATCTCCAACAGAGCATGCATAGCGAACATGCAATTTGCATTGAAGGAGAGAGGAGAGCCAAAAATACACTCCCTCTCTCCTCTAATGCATTTGACAGCGCGTCGCCGGGGCGAGCTGGGTGCGAATGAGGCCGCAACACGGCGCGATGGAGCAGAGAGCAAAGACGCGAGCGACCGGCGCTCGGAGTCGGTGGCGCATGGGGCAAGCGAGAAGAGGAGCATGGGGCGGGCGGCGGCGGGCGAGCGGCCGACGGCGGCGCCGGGCGCGGGGCCGTGCGACTATGTCGCGCGCGTGGGGCAAGTTGCTCCGGCGGCGTGCGGGGCCCATGCGCGGGGGCGTAAAAAGGCGAGCCGCCGGGCGGCGGCGCGGGTGACGCCGGGGTGAGCCGCTCCGGCGCGCAGGGCGCGAAAGTTGGTGGAGCCGGGGCCCTGCATTAGAGATGGCAATGGGTACCCGAAACCCGAATACCCGACGGGTTTTACCCGATAAGGAGACGTGTATGGAATTATATTTCTACCCGCGGGTACATAAATGAGCAACATCATATACCCATCGGGTAAGCGGGTGCGGGTGTGGGTACATACTACTCATACCCGCATACCCGCGGGTAAAATAAACTCGTCTACAATATGTGATAAACGTGTAAAATAATACATTATTAGTGAAGGATAACTTAATATTGATAACTAAAAAATCTTATTCTTTGTTGGACTATTAATTAGTTAACAATTATCATTTATATTTTTTATCAATTAAGTTCATTGATGTATGCACCTTATCACGTGTTATGTTCTCAAATATATTGGTCTACAACAGGTATGCTATCGGGTATGGGTTACCTGATAGGTAAAAAAACCCGCGTGGGTACGGGTATGAGTAAGAACTCAAACCCGCATGAGGGTATGGGTTTTTTGCGGTAGGAGTTAGAGTTGGTGGGTGCGGGTATGGAACGACACTACCCGACGGGTTGACATCTCTACCCTGCATCGATGCGACAGGAGCCATTGGCGTCGAGGTGCTGGTGGATGGCCGCGGCCCGCTGCTCCTTGTGCGGCACGCACGCGAACGCGTTGCCCATTGGGAGAAGAAACCTCGTTGAGTGGGAGATGGAAAGGAGAAAACAAATCGACGAAAGCGAGCAACAGCCGACCTGAAATCACGACGGAGTCGAGACAGGAAGGAAGCTACGGAGTTGTCACGAGATTCAAGGAAGAACTGATTGCGCCGCCAAGAAACCAAGGAAAAAATAAAGGGAGGATTTTTTTGCAGTGAGCGGCTAGATTGGACTCCAACGAAATTGAAATCAAGAGACTCTCGGCGCTCAGATTGGACTCCGGCGACGATGCATGGGTGACTTGACTAGACAAGACCGAGACTCCGAGAGACATTCTTCCCAAGATGAAGCGGAAGATGAGCACGGGTCGGGCCGCGTGGGGCGATCTGCTGGCGGCGGCGCAGGTAGCGCGGGCTTAGCGGCTCCGGCGGCGCATGGGGTCGGCGGTCGGGGCGAGCCGCTCCGGTGGTGGGCAGGACCGCGCGGGGGAGCAGCTTGCGGCGTGCCGGCGTGCTAGCAGAGTGGCGCCCGGGGACGGGGCACCTTGCGGGTTCCGGCACAGCGGTGGAAAAGGGAAAAGCATCGTCTGTTGGAGTTGGAGATAGCACATTTTACCTTCCCTCCTATGCACTGTGCATGCGATGCAAACATCATTTTGCCTCTCGAAATTGCATTGTTGGACTCAGTCTAACACCACTAGTACATGCATATAAGTTTTATAACTGACTGTCTTGGTGGAGCCATATTCAAGAATAGACCACTAAGGCACTAAGACATAGCATCATAGCAATACTTGATCCTATAATTCCATTTTTGCAATGCCTTGTTGGACTTAGCCTAACAGCAGTAGTACATGCATATAAGTTTTATAACTGACTGTCTTGGTGGAGCCATATTCAAGAATAGACCACTAAGACATAGCATTATAGTAATACTTGATCCGAAAACAATAAACAAAGCTAAGCTTAGGTTTGATTACATCGCATCATCAGCTGGGAAATAACCAAGTTGGACGCCACTGACCACCGCGATGCTGCGGCGCAGCTACGCCCTCTGACAACAGAGGTGTGATGCTCCCGTTCCTCAAATTGTATGCACCGGAATCTTGAAGAGGATCAAGAGGATAGTCAACACGGTGGTCAGGTGGAAGGTCATCACCGTAGTCGCAGATGAAATACACGCAGTCCTCTTGAATCCCAGTGTTCCCTCCAGCAGGGACCGACCTGGAGCCATTCCCGATAAAGAGCGCTCGTTGGCCACCCAGGCTAGAGAGGCATCTCCATCGGCCTGGTTTTGTGCTCAGATCTGCCTCAAAGAGCTCAAATGCCGCAGTGGGACCATACTCCCCTGTCTCATGGTTACACTCAATCTTTCGCTCCACCATCAGTAGTCTACCGCAACATTCAACTAGGTAGTTCGTGATGAAGTGTTCGCTCGCTCTCAAGGGTTTGGGCAAGATAACTCTTTCAGTGGGGTGTCTGGTTATGCATCTGACGCGTGATATCATTGGTTTACCATCATGGCCATACTTCATCTCAAATATTGAGAGATTGTCTTCTTCTACACCAAGACCATATAACTTTCCATTGAAGATGGCAATATCCTTAAGTTGGTCATGCCACCACGGCTCCCTCATTCCTCTTATGGACAAGCTTGTTGCAATTGGTGGCTGTGGCTGGCACATACGAATTGTCCCGCTCTTGTTCAAGATCAGCGCAACAGCAAGGGAACCTTGTGATGATTCCTGTTCCAGGGGCGAGGAAACCACCATCTTTTGGAAACTAGAAGGCCTTCCATGGAACCACTTGACGGTTACCTTGGGAAGGTCCAGTGTGGCCTTAGAGAAAGGGTTTACCAGTGAGCACCTGCCATCACTATGCACAAGAAACAGCGAGCTGTCAACGGAACAGCAGCAGAAAGCACCATCTGGCGCCGGCACCCTGATGAGTTTCCCGTCAGGGATGCTCAGGGAGGCCCCGTCGAGGAGGGAGAGCCACGGAAGCGGAGGGGGCAGCGGCTGCAGCCGAGCCTTGGAGCACCATGATCGGCACACTGCCCTTAGTCGAACACGGTCGACTAGGGAGGGAAGCCGCAGGAGGACAAGTCCCAAGAGTTCTGACTGCAGGTCTGCCCATGGCGGCGAAGACCGTCCCTGTTTCTTCATCGTGCAAATAACTGCAGGACTGCGCAGGTAGAAGGCGGTTAAAGCTAGCGCCAAGGACTGTGCTTGTCAGACCTTGTGGGCTTCTTGATGATCTGGACCAATACGACACCGTTCCTTCAATATATAAAAGAATGACACATGAACAGAGGGCATTTGATGCTTTAGGCTGCTAGGAAATTCTATGTACGCAAAAAATTAGTAAACCAAACAAGCATTTTAATAGCACAAGCACAATGCATTTTTATCAAAACAGAGAAGCAATAATCTCTCAGGAGCAACAAAAGCATTAATCTTGTGTGGAGTGTCTCATCTATCTTCTCTACTGAAATGCGTAGAGTAGAGTGGCTAAGGCCAAGCAGCAGGCAATTTCGCTTCAAAAAAAAAGGGGGGCAAGCAGGCAATCTATCACGAACCAATTGGTCAATCGTACACAACTGAATCTAGCAAATGGGCCACTCATACTCGATCATGGGAGGAACTGAATAATGAACTGTCAGACAAATTGCTTGCAACCCTGAACCTGTCAGAACAGGGTTTATCCAAAACGACAGCAACAGCCATCGCGGCCAGAAGTCCAGAATCGAAACCCACCCAAATTCCAGATGCCCGCCACGAAACCAATAATCGCGAAAACCGAGTGGGTTGTCAGCTTCTTCTTATATATCCCAAGAAACCCTAGGGCACGGACACGGGAGAGGATAAGGAAAGGAAGGGAAAATTGAGCTCACGGACAAAAAGGTAGGCGATGAAGGGGACGGCTGGTGGCGGAAGGAGCCGCTCGGTAATCGCGCCGCCGTCGTCGAGTCGCGTACTCTCCCTTCGCAGCGACTCGCGAGATTTCCACGCCGCGTTGCATCCACTAGGCGGCCGGGGGGGTGAGGCGTTTTAAAGGAAGATACAAAGGTCGGTTTGATTGTGGCCCGGGATTGAATCCTTGTTGGATCGAGACACGGAGGTTGGGGGGCCTGACCTACCCCGAGGCCAACCCGGCCCAACCAAACAAGGCCGCAGATTGCATATGTAGCTTCAGCTGGGTGGGAAAAAAACCAAATAGCAGCAGCATGATGACACTTACAACAAGACATCCTCAGTATTAGCCATCATGATCGGTCCGAATAATTAGTATAAACTTGAACGTTTCAGATAGTTTGAGAAAGATCATTGTTGGGGAATTCAGGAAAATACATCACCCTCGAAACGTCGAAGTCTAATGGTATTCTCAAAGTATGTTTTTCAGGGGCAGGAAATTCGCGAATGCAGGAACTCTGTGACCTGCGAAGTTTCGAGTTCGCGGGAATGCTGAGTTCGGGAAACTCGGTTCGGCGAAGATGTGGAGTCACGAACGTGCGGAAGCCCGGAATCTCAACTGTTGGCGGCCGGATGTCGGAAATCTTCCAATTCGGGAATCCGGTGAAGACTCGTTCGGAACTCGTGCGCCGGGATACGCGCGAATCTGCGGAGGAGCGAAGGCCATTTCGGGAGTCCGTCGAGAGATCCGATTCGGGAATCTTGGGTGAGGACATCCACGAATCACGGGAGAAGCAAAGTCAAAGTTGTAGTCCCAAAAAGTCCGGGTTTAGAGTGTGAACTAGTGGCGAGGCTTGTAAATATGTAAGGGGTGAAAAGACGTTCTTATGTGTGTTCACATTAGGAATATTCTCCGAGCCCAAGGGTGATATCGGAATGTAAAAGTCCCTTCATCTCCCTATAAAAGGGGGCGCGAGGGCACGTGTAAACGGATTCAGACTTTTTTGGGACTCGTGCCATTTGCGAGAGAGCATCTCATACTCTTTGCGCCACGATTGTGTACCCGAACGTGTTGAGAACTCCTCTTGTGTTAGGGTAATTATCCGAATTTTTCGGGTAATCCCCCAACATTGGCGCCCACCGTGTCTCGCCCGAAAAAGAAACTCACGATGCCACCTCAAAAGAAATCTAAGAAGAACGCTCCGGTGCGGGCGAACCGAGGATGATCGCCTTCCCACACAAGGAAATGAAACTTCGTTTGTGCCGGAATCCTCGAACGTAACGGACCGAGCGGCGAAAAGAGAAGCTCGAAGCCCTCATGAAGGCTAGAGCGAAAAAAAACGACTCACACCCAAGAACAACCTGCGAACAAAGCAAGAGCACGAGAATGTTGATGCCGATGATGATGCCATAGACGGACGGCCTAGCCATGGTCCACCAAAAGATACAACGGTTGCGAGAAAGACAAAGAAAAGTTCGCGGCTCAATTGCAGGCAAAGAGGAAAATCTCTGAAAAACTAGAGCAACTCGAACAAAGCAAAAGAACGAGATACGGTGCAATCCGAGAGAGAGATTGACGAAATGAAAGAGCAAGAAAACAGCTCTCTGTGGCAAGAAACACCGCAACGGAACATCGCACCTCGCAAGAGAATCCCCGAAGGACAATTTCTTCGCGGGAAACGGAGTCTCACATTTCGTGGATTCCGAGTCACCACCGTCGATAGGGCCGCAAACAAGACCTTGGCCACCGAAGTTCAAGCCTGTCTCTCTTCCCAAGTATAACGGTTTCGGAAATTCCAGGCAATTCCTCATGAGATACGAGTCAGCCGTGAACTCAGCGGGAGGAGATGATGTTGCACTCGCCAAATCCTTCATCATAGCTTGCGAAGGACCAGTACTGAATTGGTACTCACTCCTGCCTCCACACTCGATCTACAACTGGGTAGATCTCAAAACAAAGTTCATGCAAGCGTTTCGTATGTTCCACGACACAACGGCCGAAGCCTCGGATCCGTATAATCGCAAACGGAAGGACGGGGGAACCCCCGCGAAACTTCGTGAGAAGGTTCATGCAACAGAGGTCTCAGATCCCCGATGCTGACGACAAGACAACGATCAAGGCATTGATCAAAGGCCTCACCCCGAGACCAACGACTTCTCATCTCACAAGAAAGAAGCCTGAAACAGTCGAGGAACTATTTCGGGAGTTAGAAGATTACATCCCGTCCGATGATGACCACCGCAAGAGAATAGCCGAACGGAACGAGGCAAGACGGGCGGCAGAGATATGACCCGGAGGGCACCACCCCAAAGATCCGCGAAATGTGAACAATGTCGGGAATCCTCAAGAACAAGAAGAAAGAAGGCCAAGTGCCAGGGGAGGATTCAATCAAAGAGGAAGAGGGAGAGGAAGAGGAACCTCAAACCTCCCGAACCACAACCCAAGAGATCCCCACTTCTATTGCCAGTACCACGGAAGAGGCCACAGCACCGAAGGATGCCCTGAAACAAAAAAGACCATGGCACGAATTCAGCAAGAGAAGGCGTTGATGAGCATCGCATCCTCGATGCCAACCCAGTTTCGGCCGAACTTCTGGCCGCCGCAGTTCGCGAGTCCGCAGCCAAGCTCTGTACCAATCCAGCAATTTCCACAATCACAATCAACGTGGCAGCCTTCACAGCAATTCTTCCCTCAGTCGCAAGCAATACAGTCAATCCAACAGCCACAACCCATTCGGGAAATCTTGCCACCGCCACCAGAAAGCTCTTCGAGGCCTCAGTCAAGTTCGGGACCTCAGAATTCCAAAGCACTGCCATCATTCGGAACAATCATGCCAATCACGGGCGGATCCGCCATGGAGTTTGAAACAAAGAAGCGGCGAAGCAACTACTTCGATCCGTGAATACCATCATTAATGATGGTCCGGTCGCCCGCCCGAATGGGCGAAGGTGCCAATCACCTTCACGGAAGAAGATTTCAAGCCGAAATCCACGATCCACAATGATGCTATGGTGATTGAAGTCAACATCGTTGGATGGGTCATAGGAAAAATCTTGGTGGACAACGGGAGTTCGGCGGACATCCTATTCCCGAAAACGTTCGAGAAAATGAATCCGAGCCGGACATGTTGGATCCACCGAGAGTACCCATTGCGGGGGTTCGGCGGCAAGCCCATCAAGCCGGTCGGAAAAATATCTCTCCCGGTTTCTTTCGGGGACCTCGAGAATGCCGTAACCGAGAACCTTACCTTTGATGTGGTTGACATATATCACCCGTACCTTGCGATCTTCGGCAGGGGTTTCATGAACAAGTTTGATGCTGTCATAAGGCAACAGTTCCTTTGCATGAAGATGCCTGCACCCAAGGGGGTTATCACAGTGTTCGGCAATCAACAAGAGGCCCGAAACATAGAAAAGGGCCACACGCCTGGTCAAACAAACGTATATCAGTTGAAAACAGCCGAAGAGACAAGGGGAACCTACGAAGAGCCAAAGCGGGACAAAGAGAAAACAAACATAGCCGTGGAAGATGAAACAAAGAGAGTGTATCTGGATGACATGCCCGACAGAGCAGTCATAATAGGGGCGAACCTAAGCGCCGAAGAGGATGATGAACTAGTGCGATTTCTGAATAAGAACAAGGATGTTTTTGCATGGTCAGCCAAAGATTTGCAAGGCGTGGACGAGAGACATAATTGAGCATGTCCTCGAAACGGATGACAAGATACCACCCAAAAAGCAAAAACTCCGAAAATGTCCGACGAAAAAGTCAAGGCGGTGGAAGCGAGAAGTTCGTAAATTGCAAGATGCCCAAGTAATCGGAGAAGTCAAGTACCCGGTCCGGTTAGCCAATACCGTGCCGGTCAAGAAGAAGAATGGCAAATGGAGGATGTGTATTGACTTCACCGATCCGAACAAGGCGTGCAAAAAGGACGATTTTCCCTTAGAAAGGGTAGATAAAATCGTGGATGATGCGACCAACGGCGAGATGCTTTCGCTCCGGACATGTTCTCCGGATATCATCAAATCGGGGTTCGCGAGAGAGGACGAAGAGAAGACAAGCTTCATCACTCCTTTCGGAACATTTTGTTTCGTGAGAATGCCGAGAGGGCCGAAGAATGCGGGGTGCACATTTTCAAGAATGATAGCAATAGTGCTTGCACCGGCAGATTCGGAGAAATATCTTGGCATATGTGGATGACATAGTCGTCAAAAGTGTTCGGAGAAAAGACCACATTAGCGATTTGGTCGAAACATTCGCGAACTTGAGGACAGCGAACTTGAAACTGAACCCAGAAAAGTGTGTGTTCGGGATTCACAAGGGGAAAGTTCTCGGGTGCCTAGTTTCAACTAAGGGCATCGAGGCAAACCCTGACAAGATCAAGGCTTTGATAGAAATGCAAGAGCCGGCCTCAGTGAAAGATGTCCAGAAGTTGACAGGGAGGGTGGCTGCCCTTACCGCATTCATTCCCGTAGCCGCAGAAAGAAGTCCGCCATTCTTCCAAGTTCTCGAAGTGCCAAGAAATTCCGGTGGGCCGAACCTCGAAGCAAGCTTTTCGCGAATTGAAAGACTACCCGTCCAACATGACCAAGCTCGCCCTCCCGAGCCCAAATCGCCGCTTCGCCGTATGTGTCGGCGTCTAATTCGGGCAGGAAGTGCGTTGTCTCGGTGCAAGAGAAGGAAGAAGAAGGAAAGCTAAGGCAAATCCCGTATATTTCGCCTCCGAGGCACCGTCCGGTTCCAAGGTTTTTTACTCCGAATTGGAAAAAATCGCGTATGCGGTTATCATGGCGCGAGAAAGCCGAGACACTACTTCGAGGGCCACGGAATAAGGGTTGTCACCAACCAACCGTTAAACGACACTGTTCGCAAACAAGGGAGGCATCTACTCGAATAATCAAGTGGGGTGCTTGAACTATCCGAATATGTAGTGGATTTTTAAAAAAGAAGTGCAATAAAATCACAAGTGCCGCGGCAGATTTCGTCGTGGATTGGACCTCGCCCACTCGTAAAACGGGGGAAAACATGCCCGAACCTTGGGTAGTGCGGTGTGATGGAGCATGGTGTTACAAAGGGGTCGGAATTTCTACTGTTGTGACATCACCGACGGGCGTGGTTATAAGATATGCAAGCACGGCTCGTGTTCGCGAACAACGAATACTCCACGAACAATACAACGGAGTACGAAGCTCTCCGCCGGCACCGAGAAAAATGAAAGCCTTGGGGCAACGAGACCTTCATAATCGAACGGATTCGAAAGTAATCCAAGAACACATAGAAAAAGAAAGCGAGGCCGGGAATCCAATTCTCGTGAAGTATCTTGAAAAAGTTAGAGAAATGGAAAGACACTTCGAGAGGATATTCGGTTCAAAGATATCCCAAGGGATGATAACAATGAAGCGGATAAGCTCGCGAAGGCGAGCGACCGAAATCAAGAGTTACCACCAGATGTGTTCTTTGAAATCATCAGGGAGCCATCCATCAAGGATTCACGAACTCAAATCGTGAACATGGTGCAAATTCCAGATCGGAGAGCGAGAAATAATGGCCTACTTAAGAGGACATTACGAACCACGGGATGAACTAGAAGAGAAAAGGTTGAGACAAAGGGCTCGGGGCTACACCGTGGTAAATGGAGAATTGTACAAATCGGGAGTTACCGAACCTTGGTTGCGCCGCATTACCTCCGAAAAAGGTCGTGAACTCTTGAAAGAAATTCACAGTGGATTTTGTGGGGCACACATAGGCACCAGGGCTTTGGCTGGCAAGGCAATAAAACAAGGATTCTATTGGCCAACCATCAACATCGACGCCAAGATGTTGGTTCGGCAATGTGAAGCGTGCCAAAAGACGGCAAATCAGCAGAATCTTCCTTCAATGCCAGTTCATTTGATTCCTCCAACCTGGCCTTTGCAAAGATGGGGCATGGACCTAGTAGGACCGTTGCCAGCAGCTCAGGGTAATTGCCGATTTGCGGCCGTAGCGGTCGACTATTTCACGAAATGGGTAGAAGCAAAACCACTCGCGAACATCACGGCAACAACAGTTCAGAAATTCTTTTGGCAGAACATAGTCTGCAGGTTCGGAGTTCCTAGAGAACTGACAGTTGATAATGGCAAACAGTTTGACTGCTACACCTTCAAAGAGTATTGCAGAACCCTGGGCACACAAGTGAAATTTTCGTCAGTCTATCATCCACAGTCCAACGGAGCAGTTGAAAGAGCCAATGGCCTGATTTTTTCGGGGATCAAGAAATGCTTGTTTGATCAGAAAAAAGGAAAATGGGTGGATGAACTTCCAAAGGTGATGCGGTCTCACAACACCACGGTGTCAAGGGCAACGAGTTTCACACCTTTTCGCCTACTCTTCGGGATCGAGGCCATGACACCAGAGGAGATCAAGAATGAAAGCATGAGGGTCTTGAAAGGAAAAGAGATAGAGGAAATTGACAAGAAGGTGGAGAAAGACATGATAGAGCTAACAATCCTCGAAGCAGCAGAAAACATCGAGAAATATCAGAGAGAGACAAGAGCATGGAGAGACAGAAAGGTGGTCGGAAGGACATCAAAACCGGTGATCTTGTCTTGAAAAGGAAGAAAAATTGGGAGAACCCGGAAAGCTTCATGAGTCATGGGAAGGGCCTTACATAGCTAAGGAAACAAATATGCCGGGGGCTTTTCGCCCGATGGAGCAACCGGCGAAGAGTTGCCGTATTCGTGGAATGCCGACGACTTAAAGAGGTATTATCCGTGAAGATCTTAATTGTACATAAGTATAGTAAATAGTAGTTTTTCAAATTTCGTAAGTTTTCACCGTAGGAAAATAAAAGCCCGAGTCACGTATTTATAAGTGACTTCGGAAGAAGTTAGTTATATGTCTTAATTGTAGTTCTAGAATAAGAAGGACCGTACTCTTTTCCTTGCAAAGGGGGCTCTAAATCAAGAGGCAAGGTTTTTAACGAGGCGGATCCCATGTAAATACTCTTTCCGATGTATATATGAAAAGAGTTTTCCCCCAAATTGCGTGTTTCCTATCTTATATTTCGAGAATTCCATCGTGAAAAAAGAAAAAGTTCGTGAGAAAGGCTTCGTGATAGCCAGAATTCCATCGTAAAAAAATAAAAAGTTCGTGAAAAAGGCTTCGTGATAGCCGAATTCCATCGTAAAAAAATAAAAAGTTCGTGAAAAAGGCTTCGTGATAGCCGGGATTCCATCGTGAAAAAAGAAAAAGTTCGTGAAAAAGGCTTCGTGATAGCCGAATTCCATCGTGGAAAAAGAAAAAGTTCGTGAGAGGGCTTCGTGATAGCCAGAATTCCATCGTGAAAAAAGAAAAAAGTTCGTGAGAAAGGCTTCGTGATAGCCAGAGTTCCATCGTGAAAAAAGAAAAGAGTTCATGAGAAGGGCTTCCTGATAGCCGAAATCCCATCCATCGAGGGATTCCCATCGAAAAGGCCTGAGACAACAACAAGTTGTGGCCTAGAAAAATCCCATCCATCGAGGGATTCCCATCGAAAAGGCCCGAGACAACAACAAGTTGCGGCCTAGAAAAAACCCCATCCACGAGGGGATTCCCATCAGAAAATTCACATGATGATTTCGAAAAAGTGAATATCTAAGGATTTGCTTGTGTTTTCTCACTTGGTAGAGATTGTTCAAAATTTTTCTTTTCAGGTATCATCATTGTAAATAAGGGGCAAGGGGCTCAGTCAAGTGATCGCGAGAAAAAACCTTGGTTGAAGCAACCGAGGGTTGCCGTATCAACCGAGGCAAGTCCGCGGTTCGGTCAAGTCCACAAAATTCGGAACAAATTTTGTCGACTTGCACATTAGCAATCGAGATTCGCAAAAACCAAGGAAGACTACTCTCGAAAAATGCGATACAAAATTCGAGAATAGTAGGGTTCGCAAATCAAGTCCGAGTTTTCATGCGAAACGGCAAGCGGGGGAGGGTGACGTTTTTTCAAAGAAAAAACATATTCGTTGCCTTATTCGCATAAAAACTCCCGAATAGTTCATCAAGAATTACAACAATCAACACGAAGCTTAGAATGACAATTCTACTACGTATCCGGGTTTACAAACGTTGTTGTCAGCTACATCGCTAGCATAGGCGAACTCAGGTGAACCGGCTAAGGGGCTAAGGGGCTCTGTCTTCGGAGCTTTCGTGGATCGCGAAGTAGAGGCTGCAGAACAGCTATCCTTATGAAGCAAGAAAAACGAAGTGAGATCAAAACAACCTATCGAAAATTTAATCGAAGCCTCAAGCCAGAAGTCAGAAAAATCTTGCTCAGGATGAGCCTGTTTGAACAAACGCCATGCTTCACCACTAACAAGCATCCTATCTCGATGAATTCGTAGTGGTAGCACGTCTGCGCGAGCCCGGCTTGCGGGACTGCGCGAGTTAAAATATACAAAACATCCGTTCGTAAATGTCCGACGAATTTACACAAACAAACAAACCAACCCCGCTCAAAAGTTCAAACATGTTGTTCAATTCATTACATCCACCTTCGGTGACTCTCCTTCGGTTCGGGAACTTGTCCACGATCGTCGCCATCGTCGCCGCCGCCGCTGCGTCGCCGCGCAGCCGTCCCCACCGCATTCTCCCCGAACTTTCCCCGAGGACGATTTTTCGGGGAGATGCCGCGCGCGTTCTAGCTCCTCTTTTTCTCTTAGCCGCGAAACAAAGAGAAGAGTAAAGAAATCTTAAGAAACCGGAATACATACGACGAACGTAAGTCACGAAATAGGCTAAAGAATTACCTCGTCAAGCTTCAACCGCCCAACAGTCTTAGCCATTTCCGCCCCGCCAACCATCCAGAATTCCCTAGCGAACTTTCGCTTTATAGCAATAACGTCAGGGTTGTCTTGAAGTATAGTTTCACTGGTGACGCCTGGGAATTGAGAAAGGTTCGCGCGAAACTTTGCCAAATCTGCACAGCCATACTCATGAAGGACCTTCAGAATGCTTTCTACAGAAAAAGATACGGCAAAATTGCCGCACCATCGATAACTTCATGGAGAGCCTTGAATTCCTCCTCGAGCCAGTCCATGAAATCAGGGATATCAATATCGTCCGGAAGAGGAGCCGGGCGAACACCATACTCATTCAAAGACTTTTGATACTCAGCATAAAGCAACCTCAATCTTCCCAAGATTTCCGAAGTCTGTTTCTTCGAAGATTCACTTTCTGCCTTCAGCGCTTTCTCCAGATCTACGATTTTCTGGTCCTTCGAGCTAAGTGACTTGGCAAGGTTGGCGTTGTTGGTACGGAGATCTTCAGCAATCTTGGAAGCACGCTCTTGTTGTTGCCGAAGTTTCTCGATCACACTCAGGTCATCCTCGTGAGACTTCCGAACTTTCTCCAATTCTTTTTTGGAATCCTCGAGCGTGGCTTCGGCGAACCTTTTCTCGTCCTGACTTCTCTTTAAAGCCTCGCCTAGCTCGAAACCTTCTTTTCCAACTCTAAGTTCGTGGATTCTCGCGAGACCGAACTTGCGCTCCAACTCCTTAGACTTCCGCGAGAGTTCCTCGTTAATCTTCTCCTGCGCGGAAAGCCGTTCCATGGCAACTTTCCCGAGCATGGAATATTTGAGAGTGTAGTCTTCATGGAAGCGCGCAAGTTTTGAGGGAGAATAGGAGTGCAACAGATTCTTGAACTCTGAAAAATTCAAGAATAAACCTTAGACGAAGACTCTACAATCACGAATCGCGTAAAGGGGCACTGAGAATCAACGAACCTTGCTTACTGAAGTGCTGCATAGTGACTTGTTTGGTCGAACCTGAGGAGGCCTTCCCTTGAGGTGAAGGAGAAGTGTCGGAGATAGATAGAGGCCTCTTTTCAGAGCCTTGAGCGGCTTCTTCAGGTTGTTCCGAAGCACCCTCTCCTGTTTCATCAACAATCGCGGACGATTTCCATAGAGTTAAAAACTTGGACGCCTTGCCCCCGATGCCAATTGTCTCGAAACCAACACGCAACAATTTGCCGCGATAAGACGTACCAAAATTTTTGTTAAAGGCGGCCAAAGAAGGGGAAGGCGCTTGGTCTTCGGGGACAACCTCTCGAACTTCGACCAAGGGAATGTTTTCGGAAGAATTGCCATCCCTTTGAATGGTCCGCTCAAGATCACGAGCAAAGTCGGAGGAGACTTGATCAGCGGCAGCAACTTCGGCAGCAGAAGTTTCGGCAACAGCAGGGGATTCAGGGTGAGCAACAGTTTCGACAGCAACGGCGGACTTCTCAGCAGCAGCAGAAGTCGGCTCCCTCCGAACTTCGGGAGCAATATCTGAAAAGGAACCGATGTCGACGAACTCATTTTCGGAACCAACAGGACAAATGTCTCGAAAGTTAAATAATGGCCAGAAGAAAACACCTTTGGGAGTATCTGGCTTCGAGGGAACGTCATCATCGAAGGCGGACGGAACTCGACGGATTCCGGAGGAAGAAACTTTTTTCACAGCCTTCTTCAACTTCTTATGGGCCATCTGGGCAAGCCCGGAAGCAGCCTGGAGTTCAGCTTCTGAAGTCTGAGGTTCGGAGGTCCTTCGTTTACGCTTCGATGATTCGAGTGACCTGGTCTTCGAAGGCTTAACTCCCGAAGATGTTCCCTCGGTGGCAGGTGACAAGTTTCGTTTCGAGGATCTAATGCGAGGAGCATTGATCGGAGCGGCAGAGCAGCTGGCCACGGCAACAGCAGGAAGTTTAAGTTTCGGGCCAGGGCTTCGAGAGCTGAAAAACTTATCACCGCAGATCTCCGAAAAGACGCGGTTGATTTTCTTCTTGTGCTTCACCAGGGCCTTGTATGCCTTGTATTCGTTCATGGTATACTCGCCCACCATGACGTTGACCTTCTTCTCAACTTCGTCCATAAAATCCTTGGCGCTCTGGCCCTCGCGAAGTTTAATTCCGAACTTCGGGAAAGGAACCTGCCGATCGGCCCAGTTGACGTTGTAGTCCACGATTTCGACAGGGGACCAGCCCTTCGAGATAGGCCAGATTCGTGCGGCGACGAATTCTTCGATGATGTCGCGGCCGCCAAGTATCGTGCTGGCCAAGTGGAATGCACTCTCACAATTCCGAATTCCTAGGGCCCGCTGATTATACTTGCCCACGTTCACTGCGGTGAGGGGTGCGATCGGGCATGGCAACTTCGGCACATTAACCTTCAGGTAAAACCAGTAGGACTTCCAATCATCGGGAGAGGTTGGTCTTGCGGAAACAGGGAGAAATCGATTCGGGTAATCCCTTGTCGGGTATTCTGACGTCGGGTATTGAAAGTGCAACACGCGTGCTGGCTATGATAGAATTGCCCGTCTTCGCCTTTCACAACTTCTGGAATAATAACCAGTTCGTAGAACCTGGTGAAGGCATCGATGGTAGGGCTGCATCCGAAAGTCTTCAGAATCCAAATGAACTTTGATACTTCGAGAAAAGACGTCGGGGTAAGCTGATGGATCTTCACCGAGAATGCGTCAAGAATCGCCGGTAGCACTGGATCACAAGGGAATCGCAGCCCGCAGATGAAGAAGTCCCGAAAAACCACAATCTTCCCTGGCTTGGGACTGGGAATTGTTTCGTCGAGTGGGGCACGCCCGGCCCCAGGTGAGAAGAATCCTGCCTTCTCGTACTCGCGAATAATGTCACTCGTCACTTTCGATTCTCCGAAAGCAAGCGAGGGCGGCAGGGGGCCAGAGGTCCTTAGCATAACGAGATCCTCCACCCCTGCATCCACATCTCCGACGTCGTCGCCGCCATCGGACCCAACTTCTACGTCCTCGCGACTTCGGGAGCCACTAGGAGATCCAAGCACCTTCGGCCGCGGCGGCACGATCCGATCCTTCGGCGAGTTGGTCGAGTGGGAGACCGGCGGCCGATCAACTCTTCAGTAGTCATAGGTCTAGCTGTATGTCTGACACGAGCCACCTAGCAAACATAACCAATACAACAATTTAAACTAACAGTCGAAGAAGAGCCACGAAAATCGTAACATCACTACACCAAAGATAAACGAATCAACGCAACAACACAGCAAACATAAAGGAATACCTTAGAAAATCGCGAGAAAGGCCTGAAGTTCGGAAATCTTCTTGCACAGAGAGCTAGTTCCGCGAAGGAAGAGATGTGTGAAAATCACGAAAGGCGCGAGAGCAGTAAAAATTTTTTTTAACAGCGTCGGCGCGCTATTTATAGGGCCAGGGAGGGGCAGTTTCGCGAAGCGTGCCTCGATTCAACCGCCATTTGCTCCCTGGGTGACGCGTGTCCCCTCCGACGTTCCGAGGGTGACGTTTTTTACTAAATTTCCGAAAAGTTCGTGGAATCGGATCGTCGGAGTCAACCCGCTTCCCCGAGGGGCTAGTGTTGGGGAATTCAGGAAAATACATCACCCTCGAAACGTCGAAGTCTAATGGTATTCTCAAAGTATGTTTTTCAGGGGCACGAAATTCGCGAATGCAGGAACTCTGTGACCTGCGAAGCTTCGAGTTCGCGGGAATGCTGAGTTCGGGAAACTCGGTTCGGCAAAGATGTGGAGTCATGAACGTGCGGAAGCCCGAATCTCGTATGTTGGCGGCCGGATGTCGGAAATCTTCCAATTCGGGAATCCGGTGAAGACTCGTTCGGAACTCGGGCCGGGATATGCGCGAATCGCGGAGGAGCGGAGGCCATTTCGGGAGTCCGTCGAGAGATCCGATTCGGGAATCTTGGGTGAGGACATCCACGAATCACGGGAGAAGCAAAGTCAAAGTTGTAGTCCCAAAAAGTCCGGGTTTAGAGTGTGAACTAGTGGCGAGGCTTGTAAATATGTAAGGGGTGAAAAGACGTTCTTATGTGTGTTCACATTAGGAATATTCTCCGAGCCCAAGGGTGATATCGGAATGTAAAAGTCCCTTCATCTCCCTATAAAAGGGGGCGCGAGGGCACGTGTAAACAGATTCGGACTTTTTTGGGACCTGTGCCATTTGCAGAGAGCATCTCATACTCTTTGCGCCCCGATTGTGTACCCGAACGTGTTGAGAACTCCTCTTGTGTTAGGGTAATTATCCGAATTTTTCGGGTAATCCCCCAACAATCATCTAATCTAGAAAGAATGTCACATAATGGTCTATCCTTGTATGATTTGTTACTGAGAAAATCGATTAGAAATCTCTAATCTCCATACCAACTCGCCAATACTGGGAGCTGTGAAATCGTTCTTCACGTGCAGCCACATTCATTTCTCACCAATCTTCATCACATTTTGTTTTCATTAGGTGATCTCCTTAAGTTTATTGTACATAGGATAGCAGCACTTGGCTGCAAAATTTTTTTATCAATTCTTCCAAGGTTACAACTAATAGAATCTTTGTAGCTAATCTAGTCTAATTCCAACACCGACCCTCTAAAACCTCCTACTCATCATGAACTAAATACGAAAAGAGGGGGAGAGCCACAGGTCATGCACGTGTAAGCTCACACCTCGTTAACCAATCTTCTTTCTTCACCCAAGGCGTTTCCGTTCTTTTCCTGATCTCTTGTGCAACCAATAAAGGTACCAACGTTCTCACCAACAATAGCCTTTGCAATGTTTCCTGGCTTTTGCAAGTTAAACACCACAACTGCAAAATGAAGTGCCACATTAACATTTTTTAACGGAGAACAAAATGCAACACAAAGTGGAGGCTGGGATTTTACTATGGTATTGTATAAAAAAGTATCAAAATTGATAGCATCCTTACCAGGAATGTTGTTTTCTTGGCATAGCGTAATGGCAGTCATGTCCATTACTGAGAGATCTCTTGTAATCACTTCATGATAGCTTACTGTCTCAAGCAGGCGGGTATTTGGGTTATACCTGGGGTCCGCATCATACACACCATCAACATTTGTTGCTTTAAGCACTACCTCTGCATTGACTGTTTGCATAATAGCACGGAGAAAAATGTCATTATAAAACACTGTTAAGTTAAACAACTCTGCTGAATGAAACAATGTTGTCCATCTGAGAAGCCAGTCTAGGAAAGTAAGTTTAAAGCTCACAAAATGATAGCATGTTTCTACAAAAACTATACCTTGTGATTCATGATTACTTATGTAAATATGTAAGAGTTAGTAAAAATACAATGTAACACATGTTTTGTACAAGTTCCAGCACCGTTTTCATTTTAACTCAATATGCTACTGGATGTTCATCATCAGACTAACTACGAGGAGAGTCTTTCTGAGTCAAGTTACCTGAAACTGACTACATAATGACACTAAAGCAAGAACTTTTAGGAGTGAAACAAATTCACATCACTGCAATCATATTTGTCTAGATTTATTTTAACCAATACAGTTTGTTTGTGAATAATAGAGGATGAACTCACTTTCTGCACAACGGAGAGCAGCAGCTGTATCAGTTGTAAAGAATGGGTTCCCTGTCCCAGCAGCAAATATAACAACCCTTCCTTTCTCTAAATGCCTGACAGCTCTTCGGCGTATGTATGGTTCTGCAACCTCTGACATACGGAAGGCAGTTTGGACACGGGTCGGTATTCCAATACTCTCCATGGTTGCTTGAAGAAATATAGCATTCATCACAGTGGCTAACATGCTGAATTAGGAAACACGATCAGATACACTGTTGAACTATTTTCCATAGTAAGAAACAATACTATCGCGTGTCATCATAAATGTCTTTCAGAATGAGCAGCAGAGCCACAAAATATAATGGACAGAGAACGAACAATACATTAGAGGTGATTCTCAACTTTGAAAACTTGCAAGTTTTCTTAAAAAAATTCATATTTTCCACTCAGTAAACTATTTTGGTGGAATACCCCATCAAATTTAAATGCAACTTGTATCTTAGGCAGGTTCAGCCTGGTATCACAAATGTTGAACTGCTAAGAAAATCAATATAAATGACGTACGATGCATGCAACTACCAAAATGGATTGACATTGGGCTTAGGTTTCATTTCATTACCTGCTTTAACTACATCACACTTGATCATGTTTCAACGTATTTTAAAAGCCAAACAAAAGCCGAGCATAGGACAAGCGAATGAAAAATACACCAAGCATTGAACATATTACCCAATGTAATCTGCAGATGAGCGATCAAGCCCACTACATCCAGCCCAAGAGGCCCCACGGAAGATATTGCCCCCACCAACAACAATAGCAACCTGCAACAGAACATTTTTAACACATATCATATAGTTACACTAGAGAAGACGAGATAATACAAGGCACTTGCTTCCAAGGCAATGGAATCTAATCACTGAATTAATGTCTACTATCAAGTAGAATTAAGTGCATTTTATTTCACTAATTCTAAATCTTGAAACAAGTATACACAATTAAGAAACAAATGAGACAGTAGAGAGGGCACACCTCTACACCTAGCTTGGTGACAGAAGCAACCTCTCTCGCAATTGCCATTGTAATCTGCAACACAGCACACAGTTAGATCAAATTACGTGACGGCATGGCCTGTGCATATTAATTGTTTACCGCTTGGATTGAAAGATGCTTCGGCTCCACCGAAACAAGACTCACCTTTGGGTCGATGTTTTCAGTGCGATCTCCAGCGAGAGCTTCCCCACTTACTTTAAGCAGTACACGTTGCCATCTGTACGGCCTTTTCGACCTAGAAGAACCTTCATCAAGTGTAAAGCTGAATGGTGGCATCAGCGATGCTTGATTCCTGACAAATGGAAGAGGCATGAGATGCATGCTTTAGAAAAGATAAAGCAGAATTACTTCAGGACGAGGTCTTCAGCATCAAAAGGAAGTACTACAAAATTTCCTGCAGATATGATCAAATTGATAGGCAAGCTGCCGGTTACAATTACAAACCACAATTCCACACCTGAGGACCTCTACCATGGATATGTATAAGCGTGAAAATTTCTGTTAATGTGACACAACAGTCATCATAGAGGAAACTGCCCTTTGTAGACTACACAGCTAAGATTGCTAGCTTCCTCTGACCTCTGTGTTGGCCGGATGCCTCCTACCGAATCATGAACCAATACATCTAACGATCTATTGCTTGAGGAAAATTAAACAAGAGAATCACAGAAGCATTTCCTCGAACACGTCACCCCGCCCCCGTCGACACAGACTCAACAAAATCACATCACAAGCATGGAGAACGTGAAGGTGCTCGTACCCGAAGTTGGAGGAGTCAGAACCGGCGGCGGCGGCGGTGGCGGCCCAGGCACGCGGCTTGGCGGAGAGTGAGAGGGGAGTGTTGATGCGAAGGGCCCTCGGGCGCGAGGGGAGCAGAGGAGACAGGGACGGTGGCGAGGAGAGAGCCGGCACCGCGGCGGCGGAGGCGGCGGCCATGGTTTGGAGTGAGCAACCGTCGCTCCAGGAAGTAGGGGCGCGCGGGACGAGAAGATGATGAGGTGGGCCACCTCAAAGGCTCGGCTCGTGTTCGATTGCAGCTCGAGCGGAGGTCGAGCCCGCGATCCGAGCCAGGGATAGAGGAGCCGAGCCCAAAAGGAAAAATGGACGTCACCAGAGAGCAGCGGAAGGAAAACCGCCGCGTAGGAGCTGGTGGGTACAAGATTATTTTGTGTGAACATTATTTTGCGTAAAGCGCCCATTAGATGAACATTATTGCAATTATTTTGTGTGTACAAGATTAGAACAACTTCACCTACCACACGATATGCCTTGAGATTTGTGAATTCTCAACAGTGCAAACTTTTTCCATCGATGCGAAACTTACACATCATTCAGCTAATACAACAGACCATTTTGGTGAGAACTGAGAACCTACAAGTTACAAAACTGTCCTAGGGTGCAAAACTCCTCTTATACAGCAGCAGGCCGTCTGGGTGAGTATCTGTATGCCAGAAACCGTGATGCCGTTTTTCTCTTGATGAAGATCAAATAGAGGCCCAGGAGAACGCACACTACAAGAAGGTACAACCAGAGGTGAGCTTCCTGAACATGGAACATCTTGTCATTGTCGCAGCGGCAATCGTAGTCACTACTGAGCAGCTTCGTATGCCCATCATCTCCGTCCGGGTCCAGGATGAAATCAAGGCTGGCAGCTTCCTGCTCCAGCACAATGTGCGTGGACTTTGGTCGGAAGCCTTCCATGGATGCCACAACTGCAAGAAGCATGGACAAATGTCACCCAGTTGTATAGATATAGAAAGCGAACGCTTGCTTTTAGGACTACCGGCTTTGTCAATAGTGGAAGAAAAGCAAGCGGAAGAAAAATTCAGAAAACCATGCCAAGGAAGAGACATGATATTCTGAGGATTCCCAATTCCTTTTGCAATTGCGGGTGATATTACCATATACATAATGCTGAGGAAAAAATGGTGTACCTTCGTATTTCTCACCAGGCGCAATAATTCGGTGGTAATCTCCAAAAATCCTGCTCGCTCTTACCTAAAAGAAAGAAAAAAGTTAGGGAACTCCTGGAAACATATATCAAGAGCTCCATACTCATTTATCAGTTTGTCCATTCGAACATAACGGAACTAATGCTGGTAAAATAAACTAACCTTGGAATCGATACCCTTTATCATCACTGAGCCAGGTATAGGCCTGCCTGTATCTGCTGCAAATATCCTTCCATGAACTCCTGACTAAAACTAGAGTTAATATGACAGAGCAGACTGATGAACCAAGGCACAATGCATACAAACAATGGGAATATGGATAACTGTAGTATTTGTTTGATAAACTCTATTCTCTACCAAATAAGAGGAAGCACATCCCACAAACCCTGACTAGATAGGCCAGGCAGTCGAGAAGTTATGTGCCTCAACTCACTAACTAACTAACATCATTTCATTTCAATCAATGCAAACGCCATCCTTTGTAGTGCATAAAGATACAATTGATTACCTTTATTAAGCTTGCAAGAAGATTAAGCATACTCATTTTATTGTGTTCCCAGATGACAGGAAGCTGTAGCAAAACATTAGAATAAGCAACAGAACAAAAAAATAAAGATCTGCAAAACAGAAGCAGAACCATAGAGAACTCGATGCAAAGGTACCTCAGCTGCTTTTGGCCATTTTGTGTCACTAATCTCCAGAGTTAACTCAAAGCAGCCTCCATGTATATAATTCCAGTCTTGCATGCCACCATATATAGGGTACCTGAATCACAAACAAAGATGTTGATTGATGCAAAGCCCAGACATACACAGAAAGTCTCATATGCAATACGAGCAAAATGCTACTGTTTTGTTTACCAGAAAGCTCCATTTGTTATCCCTCCTTCAAATTCTTTGCTCAAGGACATGTTGTAGTGGGACTGACTATACACTGATGCCATGTGCCGGAATGTTTTATCATCAGGACATCCGTAATACTGTTTGCTGTGAGAAAGTAAAATTTTTGTTGAGAATGCTAAACTGTGAAACCAAGCAAGTAAAATTGCAGCCTTAAAGACTTGAGAGTGAAAATAGTTAGAAGAAGGAATCACCTTGTATCTCTAGTTCCATCCCATGGATAATTCGCAACAAGAGCACCCTAAAAAAATTCAAATAAGATGATAATAAGGAACCCCATTTCAACTAGATAAGTAATAGCAGATAACTGTGGGTAGGAGAGAAATAAGTTACCCCATGCAAACTAGCAGAAGCTGTGAAGTGTTCTTGGTTTACCCAGTTCATAATAGCTCTAGTTTCAGGTTGTCTGGAGTTGATATCGTTGTTAGTAGAGAAGAACTGTCAATATCAGTTACTGTCAATTGAATGGCTACAAGAAAAAATATAAATAGAGGACACAAGGGGCAGTAGAAGCTTCCATAAGGAAAAGAGATGCAATGTAAAGGAGTACTCACTTGGTCAGGAAAATCTCTGTTGAGATCAATATTGTTTGCATTACCACGCCATCTAAGAGCAAATCCATCTGGGTTCATTGTCGGAAGTATATGAAGGTGCATATTCTCCACAATTAGAGTTGCCTACAGAAATTAGTTGACACTGTTGAGTTTACCATACACTGGCAACAGTTTTCATATATTAGAGAAAATATCCCACATCATAATTACACTGAACATGCTATCGTAATGTTGAACAATATAATGGAAAATAAGTAGAAATAGCGTGCTTTGTAATTTAATTTAACTACTTCATATTTTTAATAATATTTCAAGCATTGTTATATTTTAACCCCCTTTTACATCATAGCTTCCTTTCAAAATTACAATATCATCTGAACAACTCAAAAAATACTAAAGGTAGTCTTAAAAAAGCTAAAGCACAAGGGGTAGGCCATAGGTAAACTGCACAGCACAGTGGGGGCCTCCCCTGCTGTACAGATTCAAAAATAAAATAGAAAAGAGAGCAAATGGAGACAGATGAATGTTTGATTACCAATGGGTCCTTCGGATAGTTATCACACAGCCAATTTGCAAGATGCATAAGAACCTCTCTTCCAACCGGCTCATCACCATGAACATTTCCGATGAACTGCAAGTGCAGCACAAATTACATCACGGATAAATTCACGGTGCCTTTAACACTGGGACTAGAATAAAGAACCCCCGTCAATTCGTCATCATAGTTGAATAAGAAAAAGAGTATGGAGTAACTAACTCAAGCAACAGAGAAAGCCAGCATTAACATGGCACTTTGTCACAGGAAAACCATGTGTTTAATTATGGACCTAGTACAGGAGAGTGAGCTGAGTATTTGACAATATGACATCAAATGATTACATGTTCGCTGCCATAGAAAAATGTGGGCTAAGTTTGAGCATACCATCACTTACTTTATGGTCTCAAGATATGGGGGAAAGAGCTAGTCCCTTATAAATTAATAATGAATGAAGAAGGAAAGCAACGATATGGGATCATGGAACTCGAATTTAAGAATGACAAAAATGAATTGCATTGTCATTGAACATATCCCACATGTGTGAATATGATTCTGGCATGGTAGCACAAACCTTGAATGCTGGTTCTGCTTCTTTTTGCCTTGGCTTGTCCGATATTTCAATCACCCACTACAATCAGTACAGTTCCCCAGTACATAAATTTGGCACTAAGCAAAGCATATGAAAATGTACTGCAATTGAAGTTACATACCATTGGAAAATCATTCACACTCTTTCCAATGCTGATAACAGATTTGTGTTATCCCTCAAAGAGAGAAGAAACAATAGGTAAGTAAAATGTGAACATATGAAAATACTGGAGGGAGGAAAATGAAGCAAGAAAGAAAACAATGCAACAAAAACTGAGATATAGACAATATCAGAGTTGTATATATATAACAAATAAACAGAAGAAATTCAAGTCAAATGTTATGTTATTTGGGCAATGCTAAAAAAAGCTGAGCATAGAACAAATCAATAGTCTAAAGTAGCATACTTATGAACATACTTATGCTCAGAAGTGGCATTTCATGATTAATTTTCTTTTGAAATCTACATATTTTTTTCTCGAACACCCCTGTGTATCATTGTATTAATAGATGAAGTTTGAAGTCAACGAGAAAGACTCCTACAACACACACACACACACACCCCTCACACTAGACCATAACGTAATCACTTGTTACAGGAAATCTACATATTTCATTGTAACCATTTGCTATTAGCCTATTAACTATCTATGCGACTACATATGGATCGCTGATTCTCTCATGACCGGTAAAGACTTTGCATTATACAGTATACCATAAATGAATACACCCATATGTATATGGATTAAGAGAACTGATAGTCTTAAAAGTTGTTTTAAAAGCTCTAAATATAACGGTCACAAAGAGGTATTATACATCAGGTACCTGTATATCCTGGAGACATTAGAGCAACGACTTCCAAAGGCATGTACAGCAATCTCAAGCTCAGCATTGCTCATATACCCACGAGCCATTTCTTCCCTGAATTTAGTCCAAAATCATACGCAACATGGTTAACCAACGATATATTAATATTATGTGACATAGACAGACATTGTTTTCCTTTTTTTCCAAAAATTATTATTTGAAGCATACGTGATATGAGGCTTATCTTGAAGCAGGCTACGTGAAAATGATCCATGATCTCCATCATCTGTACATAGTTAAAAAAATGAGTATATATGCGCAAAGATATATCAAACTTTTTTCTTGTACAGATAGATGCTGAGGCAGACAATATAAGAGTATGTTGACTAGAATACTAGACCAGAGAAGATCTCAAAAAAAAAACCTAGACCAGAGAAGGGCATATATATTGGATAGAACATGAAAATAGCAATCCATTACAAAATCCCAGCTCCTTCAAGATTAATCCTCATGATTCCATCTGATGTCGAGTATGCCCATTTCTACCAGTTTTATAATAAGCTAAATACATGATGGACGGTAGCCTTCAACAGAACACACTCATCACGTATTCAAGAGCATGCATTTTTTTTTATGATTCCAATTCGTGCTCGCCATCACTGTGCAGAGTGAACTGCTCATCCCCAATCAGAAAACAGCCTAGTATACCAAAACGATTTGGATTCAACTGAAGCAAAGCCCCACAAAAGTGAAACGAGCTACCGGATCCGGAGTCTCCAAAGATCCCAGCTGACACCAATCCAGCCACTCCAAGACGGATGACAGAAGGGAAACGCTCCTAAGTTCTCGTACGACATCACAAAGAGGGGAAGGGGAGAAAGGAGAGACCTGACGCACCACGGCCGCCTCTCCCGGCAGCTTGCGTGGGAAGCGAGGCGAAGGCGCGGAGCAGCAGGAAGAGGAAGACAGTGTGGAGGCGCGAGATCGCCATGGGCGCGCGAGGAGGACGCCGCCCACGTGGTGTGGGTTTGACCCGGCGAGGGACCGCGAGGCGCGGGCCGATGACTCTGAGACCGGGAGGGAGCATGATCCGCTTCCCACGGTGGCCAAGTATTAGTACAGAACCAGATAAACCGTGAACACAAAAGCACCAGTGGTCTAGTGGTAGAATAGTACCCTGCCACGGTACAGACCCGGGTTCGATTCCCGGCTGGTGCAATTTTTTGTGTTATACTTTAAACCACTTTTGTTCTTTCCTTGTGTTTTCACCACACGATCATCCACCCTGCTCATCAAATTGCAGAGAGAAACGAGAAAGGCCAGCCGCAGCCAGACAAGATCACTCGATATTCTCCAGAACATGAGATATTTTTATTCAATTCACTTCTTTTAACAAGGACCACATTGTTTCAGTGAGCATTTTTTTTGAAAGATGTATCAGTGAACATTTGAGTATAATCTATTTTTTCAGCTCCAATGACCTAAACAAAATGAAGCATTGCGTCACACTGCAGATGCTCGTACCAAGTAAGAACAAGGCAGCAGCAACAACTGAGTTCAGCGGGTACTCCGGGATGGTTCTCCATCAATCAACAAATACAAAGATGCGGTGCTTCCGGGATTCGCCTGCACCAGCTGAGAAGCCTTATGTATTCACAGAAAGAACTTGCAAGCGCAAAGGCTCCGCACTGCTCAGTACTCAGCTGTCAGCTCAGCAAAACAAGGCTGCAGCACTCGTGTTCCTGGGAAAAATTTGGCAGGCGCCATCACTATGTACTAAATAGAATAGCTGTGCCAGGACCTGTAACAGGAGATGACACATGAGGCTCAACTCTAGAAACTACTAACAGTTTAACACAATGATTTGCAGAGAAGTTGAATAAAATCTCACCTTTCAGAAGAAGACTATGAAGAGCCTGCCAATCTGCACACAGTTACTTTTAAATTTGAACAGCTAAACTATAGTTGCAGTGGTCAGTGGATTCATCTATTTTGAATTGGAGACCTTCAGTAGCTCATGGAATGCTTCTTGAGGAATGTCGACAGATCCCACACGTTTCATGCGCTTTTTGCCTTCCTTTTGCTTCTCTAGCAACTTCTTCTTCCTAGTGATGTCACCACCATAGCACTTGGCCAGCACATTCTTCCTCATTGCTGACAGGCTGGAAAGAGAGGGATATGAGCAAAAACCCCATGTGACAGCAATGCATATTAAACTATTTACCTCCAAGCTGCATGGCTTTTCAGATACAGTTAGTTAACTTGATGATGATACATTTAGTTGTTTATTGTGCAGAAGAACATTGCTGCTACTACTAGGGCAGCTTCCTACTGGTTGAAACCTGAATCTTTTTGGTGGCCAAGATTGCATCTGATTTGCCAAGGCCAGGTTAATTTATATATACTCTTTATGGTTAGATCTTTCAGGCCAACAGAACGGCTTACTTCAAAAAAAATTTGAAGTATTTCCAGTTGTTGTTAGTAGTCATTAATTTGCATTATTTTCTTACAGAAAATGCTAACAGATAATGACTCAAATATTATGCACAAGTAGACAGCAATGCTATTATAAACACAGTGAAATGAACACAATAACTTCAAAAATGTGTTGAACTGTTGATAGAAAAAAATCTTCAATCAAATCAAAACTGTAAAATAGTAAAGAGAAATGCACTGGGGTCCTTCAACTTTTTCTTGATTCTCACCAAGGACCACAAACCCTAGGTGAGAATCCAGGAAAAGTTCAAGGACCACAGTGCATTACCCTCAATGGTAATTTAAAAAGCTAATAGCAGTTTCGAGTATCTTACGTTTCCCTAGCAATAACCTTTGAACCAATTGCTGCTTGTATGGTGATCTCAAACATTTGCCTGCATTATCGCATACAAAAGAAAGGAATGAATTATGTGATGCCGCACAAACGTAAATCATGCAGCCCACAACATGAACCCATAGCCAAATTCTGTTCTAAGCCTTGCGCAAGCCACCTAAGAGAAAACTACCAAATATTTTATTCTCAGTTAAGTGTTTAATCCTTTTCCAGCAAATTACACAACTTTTTGGTGTAATTTATATATTGAACTAAAAGTAATGTGTTCAGAAAGAGATATTCTCATGTCTGAGGCACAGTTAACATGTCCAAAAAAGAAGGTTGATGGATACCTATCAATAAATTTCTTGAGCTTCTCCACTAATTCCCTTCCAACCCGCTGAGCCTTCTGGTTATGCACTATAGTTGCCATAGCATCAACAGGTTGACCGTTAAGAAGGATGTCCATCTTAACTAGATCAGACTGTTCGTATCTGTCAAGGAAAAAAAAGGGGGGGTGAATAAATAAACTAAACAACTTTTTGGTATTTTTTTCTTCATCCTATCACCCATATTACTTTGGAATGGATTTTTGCATGCCACTTTAAGAGTAAGTTCCACAAAATGCGAACTATTTAGATATTAATGATGCTTGCCCTTAATAAGTCAAAGAATCCCAGATCTGAACAAAAGAATGTTTCCAAAACCTTTGTGTCATAAGAAAAGCACTTTCTGTTTGTAAACACTAGACATGTCCTAGGTTTCAAAAAGAAAGTCCGCTAAATGAGTTATACTGATCAGAAAGTTGTACTGACAACTTCAGAATACAAAGCAGTGAAAATAAAAAATATTTAATAATAATAAAAGCATATGAGGAAGTGAAATAAACAACATAATATTTTTCTCATCTGCGAATTCCAAAAGGAAAAACAGTGTAACAAGACCATGCCTTGTTACTGCATTCACAAAGGGACTTACTCGGAATCTTCGTAGTCAAAAGTAGCATAACCCGACGTAATGCCTTTCAACTCATTATAAAAGTCCACAATTATCTCCTTCAATGGTAATCGGTACTTCAACATAGCCCTTTGGCTGCATAAAAAAATAGTCATGAAAAACAAAGAAAAGAAGAACAC
Source organism: Cenchrus americanus (assembly GCA_947561735.1). Classification (NCBI taxonomy): domain Eukaryota; kingdom Viridiplantae; phylum Streptophyta; class Magnoliopsida; order Poales; family Poaceae; genus Cenchrus; species Cenchrus americanus. The sequence goes on from OX387240.1 coordinate 82,967,452, forward strand.
TTTTGATACAACAGAGATTTGGAGGGGGGGCGTTTACGCATCAATAAATGTATATTCCAACTGCTCGCCCCTCCTTTCTGAACAAAGCATAATGACAGGTCCAACATACCTGAAAAGGTGATTGAGCATGATAGTAAATTTCTACTTGTAACGCTTAAATATCCAAAAAAAAAGTAAAAACAAGTGTGAAATGAAGATCTTACTCACTAGGGATAATGATTGTTGCAATAACTGTGGGCTCCCAACAGGCAGTTACACGCTTTCCAGGATTAGAAGCCAAAACAGCAGGGTTCTCAACTTGTACCTTGCTGGAAAAAACAAACTAGGTTTAGTTTTCTAGCAGAAAACAAATGTAGAAAATACAATTGTGAATGCACACCTTCCATCACCATATTCAAAAATATAAGGTACGGTTGGTATGGTCGATATGACTTGAGCTCCATATTCCTAAATAAACCCAGTGACAGAATCAGAACCTCAAGCCAATTATGTCACACAAACTATTTACATTATATCACATCTGATAATTTCCTCCTTTTCACATTATATTCCATTTTTTCCCTCTTTATAAGTTCAAATGAGTGGAAGAATTTCTGGGTTGACACAGGTATTCAATACACTTAACCTGATGACAAAAGATATTCTCTATTTTTTTTTTCTGCTGGAAAATTCCATACTTCTAAAGGCATCCCAAGAGTCGAAGTTACAAATTTCCTTGAGATACTAGCATAATAGTTAAGAATGATGCCCTTAAACTGATTTTTAAACATCAATTGATGTATTATGTATGTTGAGCATGTATATGTGGCTAAACATAAAAAGATCAATGAATCAGAATTATGGTGAAAATTATACTTGCTCAAGCCGTTGGTGGAATACATCCATGTGTAGCAATCCTAGGAAGCCACATCTGTACAGAAGACGGTCATAAGAAAATCAAAAATAGATTACAGTAAATTCCACACTCAGTGTAACTATAGAGAAGTCGTTCACATACAGAAAATCTGGTACCTGAATCCCATGCCAAGTGCATTGCTTGTCTCTTTTGTAACAGAGACACTGGCGTCATTACATGTTAGTTTCTCAATCGCATGGCTAAGAGCTTCGAAGTCAGAACCATCAGCAGGATAGAGACCAGAGAAGACCATGTGTTTTGCAGGCTTGAAACCTGAAAGGTAATTTATATGATGTTTAATGTCGCACCGCAAGAGAACACGAAACATGGCTATGGAACTGCAATACATCATGCATGTTCTTCTCAGGCTAAATCGGACTAAATAAAAAAACGAGAATACGTGTGAGGACATAAATTTCTTCAAGAATGGGATTCTGTACCAGGAAGTGGCTCAACAATGCTCTTTGCCTGGTGAAGGGTATCACCAATGCGTGCTTCTTTAGTTGAACGCATTCCACTGATAACATACCCAACTTGTCCAGTGTAGAGCACTCCAGTAGGTGTAAGCTCAGGGTGCATAATGCCAACATCCAGAACTTCGTATGCACGGCCAGTTGCAGCTGAGGCTATCTTATCACCTTTACGCAGGGCACCATCAACAACAGCAACATGGCAAATCACTCCTTTGTACTCATCATAGTAGGAATCCAGAAGCAACATCCGTACAGGTGAATCACATTTCCCAGGTGGGGAAGGTATGCGTTCAATTACAGCAGGTAATACGTGTTCGAGGCCTTTCCCGGTCTTGGCAGAAGTGAGCAGGGCTTCACTTGGATCAATGTCAAATAACCGCTTCAATTGATCCTTTACATTATCTGGATCAGCAGTTGGCTGATCAATCTTGTTAATCACAGGAATGATGCTCAAATTTGATTCAAATGCAAGATAAAAGTTGGCAATTGTTTGAGCTTGTACACCTTGTGCTGCATCAACTACTAAAAGAGCACCCTGGCAAGCTGCAAGGGACCTCGATACCTCGTAGCTGAAATCCACATGGCCTGGCGTATCAATCAAATTAAGCAAATATTTTGGCACATCTAAGCCCTGGGATGCAGTAGTGTGCCTATAGAACATAGTTGCTGTTTGTGCTTTGACTGTAATTCCCCTTTCTCTCTCAACCTAGAAAAATATACATAAACGTTACAACAGAAGACACACCACATGCAAAAGTAAGGTCCAACTCAAAGTTGGGGATACGGAAATAAACACTCTAAAATGTAGTTGAATCACACTATATTACGGTAAAAAAGGTGTGCAATCCAAAATCCTGAAAGTTAAAAATCAATCCAGTAACTCCATTTGTGTTCTTTAGAATGATAAGCCTTTTCTCTACAGGATTTGATAATCTTCAGATGACCTGGCAATCAAGCATACTCATATTCTTTACAAGAGTTTATATAGTAGAATGTGAGGAAAAATTGTGAACGTTTCAGTCATGAAGCTAAGCTAGTAAGAGCAACTCCAAGAGACTAGCTATCTTGGCTTACTAGCTAAAAAATGAAAAAAATCAACACAAATAGCATTCCAATAGACTAGCTAAACACCCCGCAAGCTATCCTCGCTAGCTAAACTTAGGCCTTCGCTAGCCAAAGATGGCTAGCGCCCTCTGCTAGCTATCCCCCGCAGAGAGAGTAGAGTTTGATATGACAGGCGGGACCCACTGGTGGTGGAGCATATAGATAGAGAGGCTGTTGGATTTCAACAACTTTTTGCTAGCTATTTCATTTTACATACTAGGTAAATCAGGATTGTAGCTAGTGATTTTTAGGGAGACTCGGAGTTACTCTAACATAGGCCATCAATTGATATAGAATTAACACGACATTCCGCCATCAATTGATACTTACTCGTAGTCATGCTGCAATATCAAAATCTGAGAGGCCAAAACGAAATGACTATTTATAAAACTAATGCAGTCATCAACATAGTTCTAGAATCTGATCGGAAAAACAGTGGGGAAATGGTGGCTTAACTGAACTGATCACCACTGACAATCTGACAATTGAGCGGTGAAGGGCCAACATTTCGCTAATTTATTTCTAATAAGTCATCTAAAAACAAAAAGGGGAGTGAACGGGAAGAATTAGGGTCGCACTTGCAACTTGTCGAGGTACTGGGGCTGGCCGTGACCCTTCTGGATGGTACCGGTAAGCTCCAGCAGCCTGTCCGCAAGCGTCGACTTGCCGTGGTCGACGTGAGCGATGATGGAGAAGTTCCGGACCCGCTCGGGCGGGTACAGCGCCAGCTCGGACCCGGACACCGCGCCGCGCGCGCCGTGCTCCGGCGACGCCTGCGACGACAGGAGGCGCTCGGGCTGCTGGAGCGGGCTCCGGGACAAGGAGGGGGCGGCGGCGATGTACCGCGCGACCCGCCGAGCTGATCGCCGGAGCGCGGCGGCGCCGGCCATCCGGAGCCGCGGGCGGGGACCGGCCGGCCGGCGGCGGGAGCTAGGGTTCTGGGAGGGAATTTGGCGGAAGAGTGAGATGGGTTGCGTGGAAGCGGTCTATGGAGGTGTCCGTGCGCGCTGTGACGTGGCAACTTCAGTTCCATCCTGAATTCGTGATTGCGAAGGCTTTTTTTTAGAAACGGTTGCGATGGTTTCAGCAAAGTTTCATTCTCATTTAATAAATAAATATGACACATTATTAGTAATTTGGATGAGATGGCAAGTTTCATCAGAATATAATTATGTGTACATTGTTTCCAAGATCACGAATTATGATGAAACTAGCACAGGGAATAGAGAGTTTCATTTCATCTTATCACATTCAATCGCATGCCTTACAATTAAGTAAATTGTAGATTCTGCCTATGAAACCGCAAAATGAAACTCTTGGAAGATCTTGTTTCATTGCTTCACTGTCTGCTCAATCATTTTTGGATGACAAGTTTGTTAGGAATAAACACGCCATGGTATGTTCATGGCGCGCGTGTGTGTCGCGCTGCATTGCGTCGTGTCGTGTTGTGTTATGTTGTGTTGTGTTGTGTCGCGTTGGGTATGTCCGCACGTGTCCACCTGTGCGGCGACGTCGAATCGTGTAGGGTGTCCAGGACCAGCTTGTGTACGCACATACGTGAGTTTGGTTGTTGTACGTGTATGTGTCACGTACGGGTCTAGGGAGGTCAGGTCCAAGTGCAGGTCTGTGTAAGGTTGTTGTGCGGTTCTTGGGTGAGTCTGAGTTTGATAGAGAGGTAGGGTGTGCGGCGCGAGTCATGCGGCTGGAGCCGTGTTGGCACCGAATCTACTAGTCCACCTCTAGAGGCCGGCCCACGAGTCAAGAAGCCCAACCCGAGGTTCGCAGGCCCGGAATGGGTAAGTATGATTGAATGCACAATCCAGGGCTGAGCCCATGTAAGGAGTGATGGGAGGTTAAATATGTCTGGAGTCACCTGTAGAAGGCGACATGTAACAAACAAGCCACTGAAGACTAGAATCTTTCCCTGGGGCTTCGTCTTCCCCGTGCTCTGTTCCCCCTTCCTTCCTCCTCGATCCCCTCCCTTCTCCTCCGATTTCCCAAGGGGTGCTAACAAATTGGTTTCAGAGACCGGTTCCGTCGATCGATGTTGCAAACGATTCAGGTTTGGTGAGCGCATCTGTTTGATTCCTTTGGGAATTGCAGTTCGTGGCTTGTAATTCCCAATCACGCATCTCAATCCGGGCTCAATTATCCTACCCTGGAGTCAAATCTATCCCGCAATCACTACACTCGTCTCCAGAGCCGATTAGGCGCCATGAATCCCGAAACGAAGCTCGTCCTGGATGCGCTTACTAAGCGCTTCGACGACCTTGAGGCCAAGTGGGAGAACACCTTCACTGAGGCAGCGGAGAAGCTGGAGAAGGGCTTCGCTGAGGCGGAAGAGCAGTGGGAGATCCGCTTCTCCAAGTCGAAGGATCATTGGGAGCGCCAGTTTGCGGATCTCAAGGTCGCTCAGGATGTCAGGGTGGATGCGCTGGAGCGCATTACCGCTACTCTCGTGGATTGGAAGCCGGAGATGGAGGGTACCGTCGACGACATCTAGATCGAGGTCGGGAAGCTCTCCAAGCACTGGGAATGTGTTGTACGGGAGCGCTCGCCGCCTCTACTTCCGACTGTACTGTCCTCTTCGACGCCGCCATTGTCGGCTCCACAAGTTCCCATGTACGGACTTCCTCATCCTGCGGAAGATCCCAAGTCTTCGTCGACGCCCGAGCGCCCATCTGCTGTGGGCAATGTCGACAGGCCCAACAGGCACCGCTTCAACAACCATCACCGGGAGGGTGGCTACGAGTCGGTCACGACCGTAGTGCATCCCCCGGTCACGGGTGCGTGCAAGCTTCCCACCCCACCTCCCTCTCCCAATTTTCCTCACAATTCCTTATCGTTTGCAGGGCATCGTTGGCGAACATCTAGTTCTTCTAGTGCTGGTTCGGGTCGTTTGCCGAAGATGAATTTTCCACAGTTTGACACGGAGAATCCAAAGTTGTGGTTAACTAGATGTGAGGATTACTTTGAATTGTATGATTTAGATCCAGTCGTTCGTGTTAAGTTTGCTTCCATGAATTTCTCGCCAACCGCTGGTCGATGGCTTCAATCTGTAGATAAGAAGCTTCGCTCCTGTTCCTGGAGGAGTTTTCTTACATGTTGTTGGATAGATAGATTTGGTCGTGATCAGCATGAACTGCTCATTAGGCAGTTATTCCATATTAAGCAAGTGGGTAGTGTCATTGATTACATTGATAAATTTGCTGGCCTTATGGACCAGTTAGCTGCTTATGAATCTGCTCCTGACCCTCTCCACTATACTATGAAATTCATTGATGGCCTCCGTGATGATTTGAGAGCTTCTGTTCTAGTTCAACGTCCATCAGATCTAGATATTGCTTATGTGCTTGCTCAGTTGCAGGAAGAGGTGTCTCTACCACCTAAGAAGAGGGAGTTCAAAAGGTCGGAATTCTCTTCCAGTTATAAATTCGAGCCTCCACTTGCTGTCAATACCAAAGACAAGGCTCCTTCTCCTGTCTTTGATGATCACCGTCCGCTGGAAGCATCCAAGCCTAAGTCTGTGGAAGACCGCTAGTCTGCGCTTCGTGCCATGCGTCGAGCGCAAGGCTTATGTCAACGTTGTGCTGAGAAATGGTCCAAGGACCATCATTGCTCTGACAAATTTCAACTACATGTTCTGGAGGAAGTGTTGGAGGTTTTCATGATGGAGGATGAATTCTCTTACAATGATGCTACTGGCAATTCTCAGGTATTCCTTTCACTGTCTGAATCGGTTGTGTCCGGTGTTGCTGCAGCCAGGACTCTATGCCTGAAGGGTATGATTCAAGGCCACTGCATTTCTATTCTAGTGGATTCTGGCAGTTCTAATACTTTCATCAACAAGGAGTTGGCTTTCTGGTCAGTCCCTTCTAAGCAGTCCTTTGCAAGTCAGGGTGACCAATGGGAATTTGTTGTCATGTGACGCTGAATTCAGGCAGGTTGTTTGGTCTACTTGTGGCTATGAATTTCACTCTGACCTCAAGATTTTACCTCTATCATCTTATGATATGATTCTAGGCCTTGACTGGTTGGAAAGTTTTAGTCCCATGCAAGTTCATTGGAAACAAAAGTGGATGGCTATTCCATATCATAATTCCACAATTATCCTTTATGAGTCCTTGCCAGACTTGCCAGTGGGTACTATGATACAACTTTGCTCTGTGGATGTGAGGGTTCACGATTCCGTGTCTGTTGTGTTTCCTGATGAAGTGCAAAGGCTTATCTAGGAATTTGTTGTCCTCTTTGAAGTGCCTGTGGACCTTCCTCCTTCAAGATCTTGTGACCACCCAATTCCTTTGGCGGAGGGTGCATCCCCTGTTAACATGAGACTTATAGGTACCCTTATGCATTGAAAGATGAGATTGAGAAGCAGGTGGGTGAGATGTTGAAGAATGGGTTAATTCAGCCAAGTAATAGCCCCTTTTCATCTTGTGTTTTACTGGTCAAAAAGAAGGACAATTCATGGAGGTTTTGTGTTGAATACAAATTCTTGAATGCTATAACTCTGAAAGGCAAGTTCCCTGTTCCAATTATAGATGAATTCTTGGATGAACTAGGGCATGCCAATTGGTTCTCTAGTCTGGACCTGAGAGCTGGTTTGCACCAAATAAGATTGAAACCTGGTGAGAAACACAAGACATCATTTTAAACTCATTTTGGACAATTTGAGTTCAGAGTCATGGCTTTTGGCTTTACTTGAGCACCTGGGACTTTCCAAGCAGCTATGAATACTACTCTAGCTCCTTACCTCAAAAAGTTTGTGTTAGTATTTTTTGATGACATCCTCATTTACAACAAAACCTTTGAGGACCATCTGCAGCATATCAAGCTGAACTTCTGGCTAAAGATCAGTGGAAGATTAAGTTATCTAAATGTTCTTTTGCCCAGAGACAAATTTCTTATTTGGGGGCATGTCATCAGTGAAAGGGGTGTGGCTAGATCCACAGAAGATAGTGGCTATCAAGGAATGGCCTATACCTTCCAATGCTAAGGAATTGAGGAGTTTCTTAGGCTTGGCTGGGTACTACAGAAAATTTGCAGAAATTTTGACATTATTAGCAAACTCCTAACTTAGTTGTTAAAGAAGAATACATTCTTTGTGTGGACTGCTGAGCACACCAGGTCCTTGGAGGCTTTGAAAATTGCTTTATCTCAGGCCCATGTACTAGCATTGCCAGATTTTGCCAAAATCTTTTGTGTGGAAACTGATGCTTGTGGAACAGGGATTGGTGTTGTTTTGATGCAAGACAACCACCCTTTGGCATTTATTAGCAAGGCATTGGGTCCAAAATCTCAAGGATTATCAACATACGAAAAGGAATATTTAGCAATACTTCTGGCTATGCAACAGTGGAGGCCCTATCTCCAGCAAGCTGAGTTTCTTATTTACACTGACCAAAAGAGTCTGATCCAGCTCAATGAACAGAGATTACATACACATTGGCAGCAAAAAGTATTTACTAAGCTGCTTGGTCTTCAATATAAAATCATCTGCAAGAAAGGAGTGGATAATAGAGTGGCTGATGCCTTGTCTAGGAAATCCTTCCATTCTGCTCAGTGTCAAGCTGTGTCTATTGTGGTTCCTCAGTGGATATCTGAAGTCTTGTCTGGTTACTCCAAAGATGATCATGCTCTGCCCCTGGTGGCTAAGTTGTCCATTGATGACAAGGCGTCTCCTCATTTTTCTCTGTCACAAGGGGTTCTCGGATACAAGAATAGAATCTGGATTGGGACAAATGCTTCTCTTCAAGCTAAGTTGTTGCAGGCTTGCCATTCCACCGCTTGGGGGTCATTCTGGTGCCCCTGTCATCTACCGAAGAATGAAGCAGATGTTTGCTTGGCGCGACATGAAGAAGGATGTGTTTCAATTTATGCAATCCTGTGTTGTCTGTCAGCAAACCAAGCCAGACAGAAGTGCCTTACCTGGTAAATTGCAACCACTTCCCGTTCCTTCTAGAGCTTGGGCAGTTATCTCCATGGACTTTGTGGAAGGATTACCACTCACTAGTTATGTCAATTGTATACTTGTGGTGGTTGATTCTTTCACCAAATATGCCCACTTTGTTCCTTTGAGACATCCATTTACAACCATGGTAGTTGCTAAGGCATTTCTCAACAATGTATACAAGTTGCATGGGATTCCAGAGTCCATTATCACTGACAGAGATAGGATTTTTACAAGCTCATTTTGGAAGGAGCTGTTTTCCTTGGCTGAAGTTCAACTGCAAATGACTTCTAGCTATCATCCTCAGTCTGATGGACAACTGAACGTTTGAATCAAACAATGGAGACATTTCTCAGGTGATTTGTCAATGCTTGTCCAACTAAATGGAGTGCTTGGTTACCTCTTGTAGAATTCTGGTATAATTGCTCCTTTCATTCAGCTGTGGGTCGATCTCCCTTTGAAGCACTTTATGGTTATACTCCCAAACATTTTGGGATTGCTGAAACGGATGTCTTGTCATCTCCAGACCTGTCCATATGGCTTAAAGAGAGGCAACTCATGACTGACCTTATTAAGCAGCATTTGGGCAGGGCGAAGGATCGTATGAAGAAGCAAGCCGATAAGAAAATATCTGAAAGACAGTTTGAGATTGGTGATATGGTGTTCCTGAAGCTCCAGCCTTATGTACAGTCCTCTTTAGCTCGCCGATCCAATCAGAAGTTGGCCTTCAAGTACTTTGGGCCTTACAAGATCCTTGCTCATATTGGCTCTATGGCTTACAAGCTGGAATTACCTCCTACTACTGCTATACATCCAGTATTCCATGTGTCACAGTTGAAGAAAGGGGTTTCTTCCAACACTTCGGTCACTCCTCTTCCTGATGATGTCAGTCTCCCTCGTGTTCCTGAAGCTGTGTTGCAGCGTCGCTAGTCCAACAAAGGTACGTCTGCTGTTCGTCAAGTGCTGGTGAAATGGTCTTATTGGCCCCATGAATTGGCTACATGGGAGGATCTGGAAGCTCTTCAGAGCCGTTTTCCTGATGCGCCCGCTTGGGGACAAGTGACTACTCAAGAAGGGGGGATGTTGGCACCGGATCTACTAGTCCACCTCTGGAGGCCGACCCACAAGTCAAGAAGCCCAACCCGAGGTTCGCAGGCCCGGAATGGGTAAGTATGATTGAATGCACATTCCAGGGCTGAGCCCATGTAAGGAGTGATGGGAGGTTAAATATGTCTGAAGTCGCCTATAGAAGGCGACATGTAACAAACAAGCTACTGAAGACTGGAATCTTTCCTCGGGGCTTCGTCTTCCCCGTGCTCCGTTCCCCCTTACTTCCTCCTCGACCCTCTCCCTTCTCCTTCAATTTCCCGAGGGATGCTAACAAGCCGCCATGATCTGGATGAGCGAGAACGGCTCCTGGTCATGGTTGAGCACGTTCCGCAGCCTCAGCGTGGTCGGCATCGTAGAGCTCCCGGCCTATTTGTACTCCTGGACTCCTCCGTGCTAGTGCCGAGTCCATTTTATTTCAAGAAGCCAAGATACAGGGGCTGTTGCTCCACGCCGTTCGTCGCCGGCATATCTTTGTGCGTGGTCTCCAACTCCGGCGAGCTGTTTGCGAGTGTGCGAGAGATGGCAAGGCCAACAAAGTTATTCTTGGAAAACCAAAGATATGAAACTCCCCACGGAGTTTTATAGTGTAGGGCTTAAATATAGTTTTTTTACCTTTTCTTTTTAATTACTTGTATAGTACTTCTTACATGTGCGATAGTACTTTACTATGAGCCACTTCAAAAGCCAAAAAAAAAGGAAAGATAAAGGTAAAAACAATGTCTTTGACTAGTCACGGGTGCTCATCATTTGACCATCATCGATTTTTAAAGATATTTCGTTAATTTTAATATATAGTATCATCTTAAGCATTACTAGGGATAAGTTAAACATGCGTCAATGCATTCATGTGAACACAGAGTATCTTGGTTGATTCACAAGTTGGGCTTCTTTTTCTCGGCCCCTTGAGGCCTTGAGTCACTAGCATTAGCAGATGGCCATACTTGAATTGCCCTCCCAAATGCTTCCCCGTGACAATGGAATCACATTCAAATGTGCCACCGGTCATCACGCAAGTGCTCATAATTATACTGTAAAATGGCTCTCGACCAATACCGAACCGAGAGTTCGATTGATGCGTTACAGTCATGGTTCAGTACGGCGGCGCCGTTACAGATTCAATACGTCGGCAAAGCTCGTGCCGATCATCACTACTCATCGCCAATTTGCATTCCTCTCCATCACCACTTGCCATCTCGAGCCATTCGGCCATTCCCCAAATGGCAAAATCCTCCACGCACACCCCCGGAGCCCTGCAAGCGTCCACGGCCATCCGTGCACGCGCCATCATCGGCAGCCACTGAACGAGGCGCTCCCCCTGTCCGTCCGGCTGTCCCTCCCGGCCTCCCCGCCGCTTTCCCTGCCAAAGAACGTAACGCTCGCTCGCCCGTACCCCTACCCGGCGCGCCCCCGCGGAACGCGGCGAGACGCACGTCCGCCGCCCCCGCGCGCGCTATAAGACCACGCCCCCGGGGATACCGTGAGCGCCACACCGCGCCGGCTCTCCGTTCCGCCACCCCGCCCCATGTCCGTTCACCCGGGAGGGCTCAGCATCCTTCGGAAGAACTAGCACTTCTTCCCGAGACCTGCTGAGCCCGTCCCCCGCGGTGACCAGCCGAGCCGGCGCACGTCGCCTCCGTTCCCGGGGCTCCTCACTCAGCTAGCGCCGAGCCCCGACCCATTGTAACTAACTAACTAACTACTAGGATCCATCGGTAGTGGTGGTGGTAGCAGCAGCGCTAGTGCGGAGCGCAAACAATGGCGGCCTCCACCGTCTCGTCGATGCCCATCATCATCCTCCTCGCCGCCACCGCCACCGCCACCGCCGCCGCCGCGGCCACGCCGACCGACGCCGCCATCGACGAGGCGTACGCGCACCTCGTCAAAGTCACCGGCAACCAGGGGCACTGGGCGGAGCGGGCCGAGGAAGTGCGCGCGTACAACCGCGCCGAATACATGAGCGACCCCGTCGCCGTCATGGACCGCTTCGAGGACGGCGGTGAGCGCACGGCCGCAGCGGCGGCGGTGGGGCTGTCCCCGTCGTCCCTGCCGCGTAAATTCCGGGCAGGTGCACGGCCGCCAACCCCGTCGACCGGTGATGGCGGCGGTGCCGCGGCGACTGGGCCCGCCGGGACCGGAAGCGCCTGGTCGGCTGGTGCACCATCGGCTTCGACGGGCGCAAGGCCACCGGCGGGCTCGCCAACCTCATCGCCCACCAACCGGGGGAACCTCCAGCACGCCGTCGTCCAGGACAGCTCGCTCTGGATCACCTTCGCGCGCGACATGATCTGATCAGATGGTCATCGCGAGCTCAGTCAGCAATGATCTCATCATCACCAGCGACAAAGACCCCTCGACGGCCGGGCCGTGCCCGTACAGCAGATCACGCTGCAGCACGTGAGCAACGTCATCCTCCACAACCTCCGCATCCACGGCGCGAGGCCGCCACTTCCGCGACCGCTGCGCGAGCGAGATCCGTGACGGGGTCCAAGGAACGTCTGGATCGACCACGTGTGACGTGTCTATGCACGGCTACAAACTGCATTACGAGGTTGTGTAAGGTCAGTCTCAGTGGGAAGGGTCATGAAGCGTTAAATTTCCCCGCCACATCAACAAATTTACGAGGAGAGAGAATGGAGAATGTCATGGAATGAGAGGCGAGGTCATCACCATGACCCAGGGCCATCACCATGACCCTGCACTGCCACGGTTCTTAAGATTCTAGTCTTGGTAACTGTATGTTGACCTCCTCTATTGAGACTGGCCTAACTCTTGTATGTGGATGCCATCTTTTGTAATGGTCAGCCCCTCCAAGGTTCCGGGATTGGAGCCCAAATTTAGTGAGATTCGCCCATTTCGACTTGCTCGAGAAAAAATCAAATCGGATTAATCAGTCCATTTTGAATATTTTGGCTCAGACATCATCAGTACCAGCCCACAAATATTTTTCATGGGTATAAACCAATGGACCCCATTCTGAAACCTAGATATTTCTTTTTGGATGTGTCTAGGCGTCAAATGTTTGAGATTAAGATTTCTCTCAATCACTTTACTTTCAGCTGCTGATATATCATCCAACGGTGCTTTTCCCTGAACTAAAGAGAAAAGTGATTGATTGTTCCTTTTTCGTGAAGCGATTGAAATTTGATTCTCAATCACATGTGCTAGCCATTGATTTGTGATCTCACGGCTCCTGCACTACGATGTTATTTTCTGCTTCCGAGCCTGCTTTAAACTGTTGCATGCCCATTTAAAATCATATCGGGCGCATATGTTGTTGCTTGACCCGTTAAAACTAAGGCCCTTTTTGTCCCTGTTGCAGTCATCGGATCTGATATATTAAAACCTGCCCGCCTTTGCTCGCACCGCGCCGATCCAAGGGGTACGTGGCGCGTAGCCACGAATTCGGCGATTTTGCGAAAAAGCCCTCCGGCTTGCAAGGAATCGCGAAAAGGTTCATGAAGTCCAAACCGCACAGGAACAATATTCAAAACATTTGCACAAAAGCCCTCGCACTAATCTTTATTTCTACACTGAGAAGCGAAAATTCGATGTTGGTGTCGTTTTTACAAGCGCCCCCCGACGCTTTTGCGAGAACCCCCTCCCACCACCCTACCCCCTCGCCTAATACCCCAACCACCCACCCGACGCGACCCTAATCTCACTCCCCTCTCCTCCCGTGTCGTCCTCTCTCGCCCTGCTCTCCTCCCCGCCGCCCCCCCTCCCTCTCCCGACCAAGCGCCCGGGGACAACCTCCTCCGGTGGCGTCATGTGGCGATAGGGGCGGGCGGAGCTCCGACTGTGATGGCTCCCTCTCCGGAGGCCGCGGATCGACGACGACGTGCACGACCAGGCTTCTCCCGTGGCGGATCTGGACGAGGACGGCCGACGTTCATGGAGCTTCGGCGGCAACGGCAAGCACATGCCCGTGGCCCTGCTCCCAGGCGGCGGCGAGAGGAGCTCCCTGCCTCCTCCCTCTGCAGATCTAGCAGCAGCATAGCCGAGCACAACCTCAGGGCGGCGGAGGAGCTGGGGTCCGCGACTCTTCCTCCGCGGGAGCAAAGGCGGCTCTTCTCCGACGGCGGCGACCGGATCCGCGCGCAAGGAGTAGCCGGCCCTCTCGTGGTTCGCCCTACCATTGGTAATTCACAACAACGAGTATACAATATAGTTGTAACTTCCTTTATGTATTCCCAGTTGTTCAGCTTCCTCCAAAAACTCATGTAGCTTTGAGGTAAATATGTCTGCATCTAGCATATTTGTTCCAAAATTTATGACGTTTTCCATCATAAATATTGTTGGGGCCAACGCACTGAACTATTTGTATTATCAAGCTGAGTACTAATATTTCGAAAATGTTCATTGTCCATAGTTCTCGCTTACCATGCTTTGCAAATTGGAAATGTGAAGCTTGCTCTCTTCCCAATTCATTCTAGCCGATGTGTGGTGATGACCTTTATAGCACACCGCACCTTTCTATGTAGGAAAAAAAATACTTTTGCCATATTGGTGTGCATGTTTGGTCGGGTGACACTTTGCATATACGAGAGGATAACTATTTCCGAAATGTTTCTTTTGCCATAATCATTGCGGGGACAAAAAAAATTGGTATAGATTTTGACTATCTCTCCAGCCCATTATATTGTTTGGATAACAACCATAGGAGTAGATGCAATAAGTCTGATCAAGTTCGTTCGCGCAAAAAAAAAGGATATGCAATTGCTTGGCTTGGTTTTAATTTTTACAAACTATGGATGAAAAAGTTTACCATTGCCAAAGAAATATAATACAATTCATGGATTGTTTCATATTCACGCATACAGTATGTTTGACATATGTATGAATTGCACATGTATCCGCTATGTGAATTGCGGTCTATGCCGTTTGCTATTTCATGCTTAATATGTGATTCATTTTCTGTTCTTGCTAGGGTGAGTTGTCGGTTATGGCATTGGTGACCCGAGATTTGGTAATGGCTGCCATTAGGCAAAGTTGAGGTGTCTGTTACATTTTTGTTTGCATTTAATTGCTCACACGTGTTTGACAAAATGCATACGGGACCACCGAATGTGTTGTGTAAGTAAAAATTCATAGATTATTTGTGCACCCGTTGATCGTGTGCAATATTCGAAGGTGGAACTTCTTATTCAAAGCAAGCTTGCCTAGATTGTTTTTAGATCCATGGTCCTTTGCCTATAGTAATGAAGTTTTATGCTTGATTTTGGATCTTTCTCATCTCATCTGGGCTTTACTCAGCAGGGTTCTTTTGTTCCTCTTTATTTCTCAAATACCTTATTGTTTATGTTGCAGTGAGATTGCAAAACAAGTGGATGTTAAGGAAGGATTACCGGCAAACTAAAGCATGTAAGGCCCATTCATAGCCTTTGTTGCTCGCCGCTTGGCTTTGTTCATAGCTTTTTGTGAAACAGTTAGATGTACTGCGAATTGTGTAATCGACATAACCTCGATGGTTAAATTGACCGAACCGAGCTGTTGTATGAACAGTAATTTTTCATGTTAAGAGATTTTAAAGTGCATTTGTTTCATCCTTTCATACTTTATATATAAATGTTTCATATCTTGGTTGATCATAGTTTTGCTTGGGATAGGGCGCGCAACGCGCGCCAAATGTTCTAGTGATATTAAAGTGTTTGTACTTTGTGCTGCTATCGGCCCAACAGCGAGTGGTCCGCTTCAGTAAAAAAATATAAAAACAAGGAAAAACAACAGGTAACAAAATTCCTTAAAAAAAGTTACAGATCTTTTTTCATGCAGACAATAAAATTTGCAATCATTTTTTTCATGACCCATCTCGATTACCAGTTTCCAAATAAAATGTGGATGCACGTATGCAACAGAGCCTCCTAGGTGTGCCTTTAGGTACTAACTAATGATCTGTTCTGAATTTCCTCTCCAGTTGGTAACAAAAAGAAATCCTAAATCTTCCCATTGTATTGGGAGTGGGCAGTAAACTGCAACATTGAAAAAAAAAGAGGATATTAGTTCATATAGTTAAATGCATATTAAATAATTAAAAAAAGTGAGTCCCTATTTTAATCAGGTTTTTGGTAATTCCTTGCAAACTATATTAAAACCTGCCCGCCTTTGCTCGCACCGCAGCGATCCAAGGGGTACGTGGCGCGCAGCCATGAATTCGGCGATTTTGCGAAAAAGCCCTCCGGCTTGCAAGGAATCGCGAAAAGGTTCATGAAGTCCAAACCGCACAGGAACAATATTCAAAACATTTGCACAAAAGCCCTCGCACTAATCTTTATTTCTACACTGAGAAGCGAAAATTCGATATTGCAAAGCAGAAGTATTAGGACTCAGTCAAGTTGTAAAAAGGGTAGAATCTTTGGAGACAATATTATTGCACAGTTGCCAATTTACTGCTAGATTAGCATTGCAATCAACCAAATTTATTACACTTACCTTTTTAAAAAGAAAACAATGACACTGTTACAGAGATAGTACCAAAAGCTTTAGCTCTACATTTATCTTTGACTTCACCACAACAATCAATGTCACTTTCCTCTCGCCTGAATTGCTGGAGGGTATGGTAACTGTGACTAGACTGTCTTCACGGGGATAAAGCGTAAAAAAGCAGACAGTACTGAAAAGAGCCATATCAGAAGTTAGTGAACCTATATTTGCATTACTATCAATGAGACAGAAACCTGGCGAAAAAGAATGGTTAAAATAGTCAAATTCATCATTAGACAAACCAATTTCAATCCCCTCAAAGTTCGGCAACAAAAAAAAAATCAGATATAGTTCATATGGATATCGGTGTGTAATTTCAAGGACAGTGGAGACGTCCAACCAAATGATCTTCTAGTTCAGTTAGGAAAGAATACAAGAGCTTGTCTAACAAGCAGGCTCTAGTAGCCAGTGGTACACATAAACAACCAGGAAAATTATAAAATGCTGGATATTTACTAACCTTTCAAATGGGATCCTTTTGACAGTGGTACCCACTACCAAGAAGCAAGAAGCATTCCTTCCAACAAAAAATAGTGAAAATAGTATTAACTGATAAGGGAGACTACAAAATAAGTATTATTGGAATACAAGGGGAGCTCAGACATTATCTGAAAAGAACATAGGGAACTCACAAGAAAATCAAAGTATCCAAAAACTTCACGAGGGTATGAGGTCATCGTAAAAGATTGAATATCATGTTTCATTCTAACAAACTTACACTGTAAGCATGCTGGAAATTTAGTATTTTTTAATACCAGTGATTTCACTGCGTATTTACCAAAAAAATTTATATTGGTCAGGGTTCATACACACAACTTCTTGGAACAACTTTGATGTTACAGTTTTAAACAAAAAACATACATCCATTAGAAAGCTTTCGAACTATAATGTATTGTTCAAGACAACGGTTTATAAGAGATATTAGTGTTTACACTACAGATGGATGAAAGTTCAGATTAAAAGGTGGAAGAAAAGGTGAAGAAAACAAGCGGAAGAAAATATGTGAATATTTAAATATATAGAAAAAGATAAAAAGGAATATGTGAGTATTTAAATCAACAATATATATGTTAAAAAATAAAAAATGAATAGGGACGCACAACTCTAGAAGAAAATTTTCACAAAAAATGAAGCACCCAAAAAGTAATGACACTACCAGGTAAAAAGAAACTTATTCTAGATGGCATACAAAAAAAATTAGACAAATCAATACAAATGTGGATGATAATCTAGGTCATTTTTTAAAAAAGAAAATAAGAATGCCAAATATCAAATCCCCATGGACTCAAAACAAATCAACAATAGATAGTGGAGGGGGATGGTCAAATAATCACATCTGAAGGCTTGACCTTAGAAATCTCGGCAGCAACTACGAGTAAGTGCTGAAAATATTAAAACAACTCTAGAAAAATTGTATATCAGCGAAAAAGCAAAAATACATACTGGCACATGTACAGAGTAATGTGACTCAATTTCTTTGCTATGTAAGTTAGCTCAATAACTCAGACTACAAAAAAGTGCAAGGCTTAGCACATGGATCCTGCGAGTCAAATTTGGTCTCCACAAAAAAATTGCTCTATGAGCGAATCAAGAAAAAAACCTTTACAGAGTTATCGATCTCATTGTGCAGACTCAATGCCTTCAACAACAACAAAAGACAAAAAATAGTTCGGATTTTCTCTAAAAAAGAAATTTCTAAAAATTTCAGAAAAAATTAGAGTTGTGGAAATGGTTCTGAATGGTATCTTCAACCTGAAGACAAAAGGCCTTAAAAAGTGCTAACCATTAACGCAAAAGTAGGACAATAATTTGACTATGAACCACCAAAATGTGACCTGAAAATGACACAAAATTATCTGAATGTGATGTGAAATCAGCCAAATGTGCGTGCTCATACATACATGTGCCTAATCTGACCGCAAACCCTAAAGATACCCTATGCTACAAAATCATATTTAGGGGGGAAGTTTAATTGAAACAAAAAGCTGAATTTGTGTTTTCTATTACCATTCAAATGGTGTGACTGTTTGCCTGATGCCTTCACATGGATTGTGCGAACAGCAAAAAAAAAATCATTCGATTTGCAAAAATATAAACCTATAACACAAGCGCTACATGTGTGGAATAATAATACTTGTGGAAATGAAAATAAAACTGCTGGGAGAGGGGAGGGAATTCTAGTTTTGTCCCCATCCATTCCTATCTTCCACCCCCCCCCCCCCCCCCCCGCCCCAACACACACACAAAAAAGTGAAAATAATTCATAATGTGATGAAGCCAAAACACTAAGAGTTTAGCCACTACGGGCGAGCAAAAATCAAAATGTAAATTAAAAAAAAAGACCATAGAGCACAATATCACGTTGGAAATGGGCGGAAACCCCGAAACACGAATATGTTGCCCTAGATCAAAGCAACGACATTCCTTATGTGCGTCAAAAAACGACTTAATTCGAGAGAGTTTGGAAGATTTCGTAATTTGTAAAGGCCCAACTGCTAGAACTTTCTGCATTAGTTTAAAACTTGAAAATAAAAAAATCATAAAGATGAGGTGGAGAAACCTGAAAACCTTATCTTCTTCTAGATATGAATAAGTTGTGCAATTTGTATAGTTGGAATATAATTATCAATAAAGTACGAGCTACATATACATGGGGCAGTGACCAATGAGTTATTATTTCTTAACTATTATTTTGAATGTGATAACTGTAACAGAATATGCAAAATACACAAAGCATGTAACAGGGCAACTTTAACTCTTTAGTATAATAAAATTGTTATTAATCTTTGTGTGCTCAGCAAAATTCATACGAAAAGGCCATGTGCACGCAAAATGACACAGATAAAAGAACAGGGAGATAAAAGGAAATGGAGAGGAACATGCAGTCATGCACAGAGTTGCCGAAAAATAGATATATAAATTGAAAAAGAAAGTTATACTGAAATAAAGCCTGAAATTGTGTGTCTACTATTTTAAATACAATTAGTAACTTCACATAAGGAAATAAAACTTTTAAAAAAATAAGTGATATGTTGGCTAGATAAATATAAAAAATGGCTAAGAGATGTAGGTGGCAAGATAGATACACCTATAAGTACGCAAAGTAGTGTACAATCAATAATCCAGTCAGGTTTCAGCTATAGGTGATATACTTAAAAAATATATGGGGCTATGTTATTGTAGAAAATGGTTAAAATTCTCCACTACAGCATGTCGGGGATGAAGAAGAGAAAGTCGAAGCAGGTGGGGTAGGTCCCTTCAGCACAAGGCAACGACAGTAACACCAGCAGTATCAAACTGCACAGTACGCACCAACACTTGATGAAAAGTAAGAGGTTCACCCATTTACATATAAAAAATACACAGGAACAATATTGAACATAATGGTATATGCAAACATACACACATATTATGGCAAAGTTATATCTTTACACAGAAATGGCAAACTGAATAGGCTATTAGCTCAAAAAAAAAATAATCCATCCCCATCTGTCTTGCTTGGTTTCAGCGCCCCGCATCCACCTCCGTTGCAAAAAAAAAGGAAAAAAACTAGAAATCCTCTGTTAACTATTCATCCTCATCCAAAGTTCGTGACGAACTCTTGCGCCTACACATGCAGCGACGACCCACAAATCGAGAAATGGGATCGTCCCTCTCCCAATTTAGTCTAACCAAAACACAAATCCAATCGAATTTGCTACTGAAATGAAAAAACAAACTAATACATCTCTCGCCCAATCCTCGTGCAAAGATGAAACCCTAGGAACCAAAGAATGTCACCGGAGAAAGGGTCGGCGTAGGCGCCCCAGAGAAGAACGCTGATGTCACCAACATATTGCCGTCGCCCCCAGCGCACTCCACCTTCTCCTACACGCCTTAACCCCCTGAATCGCCTCTCTCCGGCAGGCGACAGGGACGAGGGCGGTGTAGAACCGTGAACTTGGAAATGAAGGGTCGAAGCTTTGCAATCCAGTCTGTTCCTCTTCGTGGGTTTCTGCTTCAATAATCC
The DNA here is from genome assembly GCA_947561735.1 of Cenchrus americanus. NCBI lineage: Eukaryota > Viridiplantae > Streptophyta > Magnoliopsida > Poales > Poaceae > Cenchrus > Cenchrus americanus. Next base: position 82,987,473 of record OX387240.1, read on the forward strand.
GATATGCCGGTTGTACGCATGCGGGCCCAGAACAAAAGGAAGCCGTGCTATGCGCATCCGATGGCCGCAGAAAAAATCGATTGAGAGGAACTTAAAAATCTAACGTTTGAAGTGTAGCAAATCTAAAACAAAAGGGGGTTCACTTGGCGCCAGGAAAATCTACACAAAAAAATTTACTAGCAATTCTATGCTATTGTGTTGCAGATAAATCTAAAGGTCATCATGTTTCGATAAGGCCACAACGTTACATATAGCAAACCACAAAACAGACATTTTGCTGAGTAAAAAAAAGACAAGCTTACCCTAAAAACCTGATGAATTGGAACACGGTGGAGAGATTGCTGCAAAAAGCACAAATAAAGAAACACACAAATCATGAGATTTACTGACATTCGTGTTGTTCCCATACCATGATTTGATAGATAACACACACAAAAATTGATTCAATAATTACATAAAAATGGATCGTGATGGATCACACACTGAAATACATTCGCTAATTACATATGGCAACAACAAGCAGGGGAATCAAGCATTTTGATGACTGGCGAAATGTTTAAAAAGAATGATGCAAATTATTCTAAAATGTCGCACTACAAGCCTACAGTGCATGCAGAAAATGCAGTGGGCTTTTACATGTCACTGATCTCAACTATGAATAGTTAATGAAATTTTTAACTCATCAAAATGGATACAAATCTCAAGCTAAAAATGTTAAAAAGATTCGTTAGCTAGAGGGAAAACAGGACCACGCAAAACAAACATGGGAAAATGGAACATCGCATGAAAACCTACCGAAAACCACCCCTATGCGCACCCAAAATCGATGAGATGCATGTGCTCGTGGAGGTCAGATCTGAGCTGCCCACACACCTCCTCCCGAAAATGGAACCTCATGAAACCCTAGCTAGACAAAAATCGAATCCGCCATGCATCAGACACCATCGAAATGAAGCCTCATGAAACACAGTGACGATGCTTGAGGAGAAAGGACGAAACCCTACTGTTGGGGGTGGATGATCCGCAGGTGCCTGGCGCGCGCGTCGGCGGCGTGTCGTCGAAGTCGCCGGCGTCCGTGGCCGGCGTCGCCGCCCCCTCCCCCCGACAGGAATCGCCTCCGCCGCCTTGCTCACCGCCCGTCGCGGCCGCCCCTTCGCCCAGACATGACACACCGGTGGCGGCGGTGGGACCACCTGACCTCTCACCTCCCCCCCTCACGGTTAGCAGAATTGCGGGCGCACGTGTGGGTTCGGTGGACCCGTTATGTGCGCGGCGTGGCCCGAAAACAAAAGGACAGCCGGAAACTGATCGGCGTTGAGGGGAGATCAGACGGGTCAGGAAATAGTGACAAAGGGAATAGCAAATCTCAAACATTTGGTGTGGAGGAAATCTGTTTCTTTTTTCTTTCCCATTCTTCCCGGTGGCGGCAACTGTAACTCTGTAAGACACAAGAACACCAAACACAGACACAGATATCTCCACTGGTCTCATCTCATACCGCTTCATTTCGTCTCTTGTTTGGGCATCACATCCATTTCCTGTCCAATCTATAATCATTGACTCTATCAACTCGATTTGTTGCTACTTATTGCAGTTCTGTCTTGGACTGTTGGTGATGATGATCGACAATATAAATTTGTATAGACTGGCTTCATGGATACGATATCTTTTCGTTGATTGGTTGCAACTTGCTTTGTTTGCTCTGCTGATTATTGCAATACAATATTGTGAATGATGTGTGCTACAATTTGGTCGAAGTTCAATCAAATTTTGTCAAATATGAAATTTTTTATCAGTCAATTCGATCGAATCCAATCTGCGGCGGTGCACCGCTGGAGTCCAAAACAAAAAAAAAACGCATAAAAGAGAAAGAGAGTCCATCCATGGGTTTCTCAGTCGCTCCAAACTTTCCTTAACCTGTCTTTTTTTGACTTCCTCGCCTCACTCTTTGCATCCACGAAGACTGTCTCCTCTGCTCGGGACCTCTCCAACATCAAGGACTCCGCCGAGCTGTTCACCACCAAAGGTACAGGCTCGCCTGTTTCGTCGTTCCCTTATTTTCTTGAACCATGACGAAGGAGTACTGATTATTTAAGGTACTATGGTGGGGCACGACCAGCACGAACAAGCAATTCTAGTCAAATCTCCATTTGGTTTACTGTGAGATGCAAGAAATATTTTGTTTTAAATAAAGTAAAATTTTATCAAATTATGAGTTTTTTACTAGTTAACTCGTCAGATTCTGAGCTCAAAATTTCCCAAAATTCTAAAATTTTCCAATTTGGTGGATTTCAAAAATTTTCCATCTTGATCTCAAAAATTTGCTTGTGACAGCTTGGCTTTTGTGGTACTCATGGTGGCAAATAAATCACATATTCACACATCCAAAAACATGTGTCCGATCCTTTAAATAATGATGCACAAAAGTGTTGTTTACAAAGTATCGATTGACATAGTGGGAACTGATATCATAAAAAGAAGATGATTCTACAAGCGTTGCTGCTTAATTTGAGAGAGCTTTTTGATAAACTATAAATCATTACTAGTTTTGATTAATACAAAAGAAAAACTATTCAAAAATTAAATCCAACATTGTGACAACTCAGAATTTGATACAAGGAGACCAGTGGAAAAAATGACCAATCATTTCGTCTGTCACTACCATTTTATGTAATGATTCTCGGTTTGTGAGAGATGACATGGTTAACTTGCATAAAAAAGAATTGGTGGGAGCTGACGTGGATAGTTTGCATGTAGAGGGAAAATAGAGTTAATAAGGTGGAAGATAATTTGGATAGCATACATGAAGAAAGGATTTGTGGGAAATGATGTGGATAGTTTGCATGTATAGAGAAATAGAGTTTATGAATCTTAGTGAGTTGCATCTATATTGGTTATATATATTTATCCAAACCAAACCTAAGGGGATACTTGTTCATGTCCAGAATGTCACACCATGAGTTAAATGTGATTTTTTTTATTTTGAATAAAATTTGGCTTACTACATCCACATGGTGGGCATATACAACTAAAGGTTACAAAAAGATCTTAGACACCCTGAACCTCAACAATGAGAAGCTCAAAACACCGAAAGAAATCTCTGAGGCTAAGAAAATAATGAGAAAGCCCAGATTACTACCATCAAGTATAGAAAAAGTTCAAATAACCTCCTAAATTATGTTTTGGTTCAATTTACCCCCCCTAAACTTAGCTATTTGGTTCAACTTACTCTATAATGATTTTTTTTCATTTTTGTTTCTCCGTACATAGTTTGAATTTTAATATGAGAGTTTGCAAGATGGTACGAACATCACAATCTATATTATGAAAATATTTTATGCTTTTTCATTATTGGTTTCAATATAATTTATGATGCTCCATCCATGAATGATGCTTGTAAAAATTGTTTGCATTAGCTTTGGACCTTCCTTTGAACCTTATATATGTTATATGTATTAGTCATATCTAGCCTCAACTTGGATATATAAGTATATTTGAACTCCATTTCTTAGTAAGACATCAATATTTTTGTCTTGTTGATGGAAATGGTTAAAATCCTCGCTTCAAACAAAAAAACTAGTATTGCGTAGTGCTCTGATATATATTACCATCCTCTTCTTAAATCATCCGCCACCAAAACATGAGAGCACTACACAATACTAGTTTGATGGATGGTAATACATATGTAACTGGTGAGTTATGTTATTTTCACCTCCTCCTTCAATATGGATGTGCTATCTTAATGAAGTGAAGAGCTATGCTATTATAACCTCCTTCTTACTCGTCTCTAGATCTACTTTCACGGTGTCAGTCCACACTAAGTCCTCTCTTTTCTCATCTCCTCCATTACCTAGATCCACTAAGATGAGTTCACCTAGTCATAGGTGCCACCAACACCTCACATCGTCAGGAAGGAGCTTATGGTGAATAGAGAAGAAGCCAGTTGGTTGCGCACTGAATCACTATATATATGACTAATGCGATGGAACCATCCAAAACCTGGTGTCTTCATCCTTTTTTTGAACGACGACAAGAGAATTGCCGTAATTTTTATTAGAAGGAAAAAGAGGTACAAGAAACCCAAAAACAAAATAAAAACAAACAAGACAACTTTGTACAGCTAAACACAGCTAGGCGACAACTTCAAAGAACCGATGAGCAAAATGGCAAATAACAAAACAGAATACAACTAAGAAGGAACAACGTCCGCTGTCGCTTGTCCTGAAGCCAGAGTTTGGAAGCCTCGAGTGTCGCTTATGATCAAAGAATCTACTTCTGCTACTTCTATTGAGACATGCTGAAAGACTCTCCTATTTCGTTCTTTCCAAATATTTCACTAAAAGTATAGAATGAGTCCATCAATCTGAGGTCTTTGTTTCTTGTCAAAAGGTCGTCGTAAACGTTTCCACCACCCATTAATAGTGCGAGTAGAAGGTTGTTGTAGGTCCTGTCTCTGGAGCTGCGCGGTGATGTGCATCCACACCGCCCTGGTGAACGGGCAATCCATGCACAGATGAGTCGGTGTCTCTGGAGATGTTTGGCACAATTTGCATACCGGGTCATGCGGTCATCCTCATTTAGCAAGGTTATTAGCAGTGAGGATTTTATGTTGGAGGAGGATCCAAGCAAAAATGCGACATTTAGGTTCAGCTTTTGCTCTCCAGATCGGCGCGGTGACTAACTTCTTGTGTCGTCCCTTGAATTGTATTTGATAAGCGCTCTGTATTGTGTATTTCCCATCCGATGTCCATTTCCATTTAATCTTGTCTTCTGAGTCCTCCGCTCTTGCTGATGATGCAATTCCTTCCCAAAGGAGAATGAATTCATGTAGTTCGGCAAATGTGACAATTGGAGTGATGTGACTGATCCACCTGTTGTTTTCAGTGGCTTTTAGCATTGAGATTTTTTCCTCTTAGATTTCTGGAACAGGGAAGGGGCCAAGTTTTTTGGGGCTCGTCCATTGATCCAGTTTGAATTGCAGAAGCTGGTCTTGTCCCCTTTCCCCACGGTGACGACTGTAGAAGCATCAAATAGGTCTATGTCCGTCTTATCGCACGTGATATGACCGTCAGCCAATTGACCAGGCAGTCTCCTCCGCTAACTTTGTCTGGTTCCTCTCCTTTCCAAAGGAAACTTCGTCGCAATCTGTCAATCTGTTTCAACAACCATTTTTGCATCGGGAACGCTGTGATGTGGTAAATGGGTTGTGACGTTAACACACACTTGACCAAAGTCTCCCTGCCGGCCATTGACAGGAGTTTACCCTTCCATCCCGGAATACGCCCAACAATCTTGTCTAGCAGTGGCTGCACATCGACACATCACAGTTGTCGTGTATGGAGGGGTAGGCCCAAGTATTTTCCCAGGAATTTTCCAATTTTACCAGGGAAATCTATTAAGGTCTTAGTAACTGTTGTTTCATCACATCTAATCAGGAAAACCTCTGTCTTGTTGAGGTTCACTCTGAGGCCCGAGCAGTTACCAAAAAAATTTAGAATTTGTGACAGGTGATGGAGCTCATTACGGTCTGGGTTCGCAAAGATGGCCGCGTCATCTGCGTAAAGGGAGCATCGCCGCAAGGCTGCCCTAGGGAGGATCGGGTGTAGAAGACCTCTATGTGCTGCCAACTCGATCAATCGATGAAGGGGGTCAATGGCCAAAATAAAAAACATCGATAATAATGGATCTCCTTGTCGTAAACCTCTCGCGTGCTTTAATTGTCTTCTTGAATACTAGAAGAATTTTGGAAGATGAAGTGGCCAGCAATGTGGCTATCCAATCGCGCCATCGCTGTCCGAACCCTAGCGCTTGCAATATTTCCAAGAGGAAAACCCAACTGACTGAGTCGAAGGCTTTAGAAATGTCTAACTTGATGAAAAATGATGGATGCTTAGCTTTGTGTAAGGCCTTGATCACACTCCGTACATAAATAAAATTTTCCTGAATGCACCTTTTTTCATGAAAGCATTTTGACAAGTTGATACTAGGTCCTGTAGCCTCGGAGCTAGGCGGTCAGCTAGAATTTTGGTGATTATTTTGGCCAAACTGTTGATAAGACTTATGGGGTGGAAATCTGTAATGCTAGATGCATCATTTGCTTTCGGTATCAAAACCACATTTGCTGCATTGATTAAATGCAGTTGTTGCGTTCTTAGTGAGTGGAAAGCACTCAGGGCTGCTATCAGGTCCTCCTGAATGATGGTCCAACATTTTTTGTAAAATAAGCCTATAAAATCATCCGGACTCGGGGTTTTTTCACTCGGTAAACTCATAATCGTTTGCTTGATTTCCTCTGGCGCAAATGGGTCTTCAAGCTCACTAAGATCTTGTTGAACGTATCCCAGGTTATTCCAATTTAAACTAGCTATTCGCACTTGTGTTTGGCAGAGCAGGTTGATGAAATGGTTGAAAACGACCTCTTCTTTTTGTTGTTGGCTAATGGCCAAACCATTGATTTTTTTAGCACTGGGATAAATAATTTGCGTCTTCTATTACTTGCATGCAGCATGAACAGTTTGGTACACGCGTCGCCCTTTCTAACAAGTGAGCCTAGAGTGCTGGCACGCCCGAGATCAGATGATTGTTGCAAGGCCCACTGATTTTGCTTTGAGATAGCGTCGAAAACACAGTTCATCCGGAGTTAAAGTCCTCTGCTCTTGCTCAACATCCATGAGAAGTAGGAGTTGCTTAGCTATCTCTAAGCGCAGGGGTAGGTTGCCCAAAGATTGCCTTCGCCACAACTTGAGGGCTTTGGTAGTACGTAGCAATTTCACATGCATATGCGTAAGATGTTGTCTTGCATGTTGACCGATGTAGCGAACATGGCCTCATATGCCATTTGTTCGGAGTTTGATTTTGGTGATTCATGACAACATGATCATTGGGACTAACCCTATTGCTTTAGCATGTCTTTGTAGACACTTCTAGGTCCCAAGGATGCAAGAAAACCATATGCCAAATTGAGAAGATAGTCTATTTTTCAAGGGTCAAAACCGAGCCGGAAAAGGAAAAGAGAAGGCACCGGATGAACCGACGGTCCCTCAAATACAAGCGTCGGTGCAATCGTCGGACGAGTTGGTGCTCGGGGTCAAACCCTAGGTACCGTCGGATGAACCGACGGTCCGTTTTTTAGTAGCGTCGGACGAGTTGCGAGAGGAAGAGGAAGGAAGGCAGTAGCACCGGATGATCCGACGGTCTAAGTGGGGACACCGTCGGTCTATCCGACGCTCTATTTGAATCAAGACAGAGGCGCGCCAAGACGAAGCCTTCAAAGACCGGATGATCCGACGCCTTGGTCAAGGCATAGCGTCGGTCTATCCGACGGTCTATTAGAAGCTAACAGATGCGATTTGGACGCGAGGCCTTCAAAGACGGGATGATCCGACGTAGCGTCGGAGCATAGCGTCGGAGCAGCTTGTGTCGAGAACCTCAACGGCTACGTGACGTGGGAGGGGAACCGGATGAACCGACGTCCCGGAAAAGCATAGCGTCGGATCATCCGACGCGGTACCTTTTTCGACAGCCTTTTAGCCAACGGCTAGTTTGATGCCTTGGGCTATCTATACCCCCTCCACTCACCCATTTGAGGTTGCCGAATTGTGTGGAAGTGCGAGAGGAGTTCAAGACACATTCAAGATCATATCCAATCCATCCAAGTGCTTAATTGCTCATCCTTAGACTTGCATATGCTTTGTGTATGTGCTTAGTGCTAGGCTTAGCTTAGAGCCGAGTGAGTGCAAGGTTGTGCCAACCTTGTGAGGTGATTCTTGAGTGAATCCGGTTGTACAAGGTTCGTCGCGAAGCCTTGGGGCTTAAGTGGCTCACCGGCAATCGTCATCGACCCTCCGGCTTGGTGTGGAGCGGCGAGGACACTTTGTGCGGGGGACGTGGAGACCCCCTTCCTTGGTGGAGAAGCTCCTTAGTGGAGGCGGCATCAAGGTGACCAAGGGAGCTTGACAAGTGCCTAAGTGGCTAGCCTTTGTGGCAAGTCAAGACGGTGCTCTTGGGAGAGACTTGGTGACCGGGAAGCAATACTCTTGTGTGAGTGCTTCAACAACGTGGACTAGGGGTGGCTTAGTGCCTACCGATACCACGGGATAAATCGCGTGTCAAGAGTTTGCTTCCTCTCATCCCCTTTACGTTTCCGCATTTACTCTCTTGCAATCTTTGCTTGCCTCTACATTCCTAGAGTAGTATCATGCTAGGATTGGCTATAGGTTGCAAATCTTCTTTTGGGATGGGAGTTTCACACTAGAACAACCGTAGTTGCACATATAGATTGTATGTTCTAGTTTACCCTTGCGCAAAATTAGTGAAGCCATAGGTTAAGTTTTTAAGTTGCCTAATTCACCCCCCCTCCCCTCTTAGGCTAACGGGCATCCGATTCCTTACAACCAAGTTGCGACCAAGCACTTTGAACGGTTTCGTAGAAGCCCGGCATGTTGACCCAAAAAGCCTCAAAGTGGAAACCAGAATAATTTTGCCTAGCCACATCGCCTATGAGGAGCAAAGGAGCATGGTCGGATCCCATTGTAGGAAGTGCCTGGAGATCGATGGCAGGGTTAAGCCCACATCACCGCTGAAGCCGCGAGCCCTAAATGCTGGCCCAATAAAGATTACAACTTCATGCAAGGTCCAAAGTTTCTTGCTTAACATAATGAAAAAGTAAAACAACTCAAATAGGCCGCCGCTTGCAGGAAACATCTAGGCTCCGATCACCAGCTGCTCCGCTGGTGGGGATGGAGCAACCCTGGATTTCTTCTTCTTCTTCTGCTTGTTTACTTCCTCCACCAAAATCTGCAGAGCTTCACGGGGAAGACGCTGCACCAAAAGCTCAAGGTTATTTTTATTGAGAGTTCCAGGAATTAAATCACCAAGCTTATTAATAAGAGCTTCTTATGCTACCTTCCTGGGTTAGCTTTTGAGGCGGTTTCAGGCGTGAGCTCTTGCGCTGTTTTGAGGCGGTTTCGGTTGTTGTAGGGATTTGCCCTTGGGGGTGTATGTAGGATCAGATCACTCGGTACTCCGGCAACAAAATATAGGAAGCTATTCAGATCGTCTAAACCATGTTCCATTGTTTCGATGAAAGAGTTGAAACATGCGTACTCGGACAATTCGAGCAAAGCGAGTAAGCACACATACAGTTTGCGTGCAAAATCAGCACTAAAATGAACCAATCCATGTATAGAAGGCCATGCATCGGCAGTGCATAATTTGCACACACAATCAACAGAAAGGGCCATATAATCAATTAATTACATGCCCATCCAGAACCTATATATATATGGTTTTGTTCCTCTCCTGTAAATGTAGTCCCCGTTCGATCCCACAACATTACAAATGAGTAGTACGCGTGCAATTCAGAACGACCTTAGCAGGGCTTGCCGACGCGGCAGTTGAGTGTGCCGGCGAACTTGGTGAGCTCGCCGACGTAGCTCCCGTGCCTGGCCGGGATGAAGTCGAGGTTGTCGTACTTGCGCTCGTTCTGGCCGCCGGACTCGTTGAAGAAGGCCCCGTTCATCATGACGTCCCCCTGCGACTTCCACACCCACTCCTTGTACTCGCTGTAAGGCGTGTACTCCCTCTTGGTCACCTCCTTGGCGTTGGGGTCGTCGGGGGCGATGAACCTGTTCCCCTGGCTGATGATGGTGGGGTTGTCGTTCCCGCCGATGGCATACATGATCCAGTGTGTGTAGTCGTTGTTGACGACGTGGAAGAAGCCGTAGCGGCAGCGCGGCATCCTCTGCACGAGCCCCTTGCCGAAGTGGTTGAAGGCGACGGTGATCTGCATCTCCCTGTCCTGCGGGTTGACGTTGCTGGCCCCGAACAGCATCACGTGGTCGTGCTTGGTGAAGTGGCTGTTGGAGATGGTGATCCCCGTGGACCCGTTCACGACGTCGATGAGCCCGTCGGAGCACCGGTACATGGACACGTGGTCGATCCAGACGTTGCTGGAGGAGAGCACGGAGATGCCGTCGCCGTCGCTGCGGGTGCGCATCCCGTAGTGGCGCTTCGAGTCCCGGATCATCCCGCCCGAGTGCGGCGCCGAGTGGTGGATGTGCACGTTGTGGATGATCACGTTCGACACGCTCTGCAGCGTGATCTGCGCGCCCGTGATGTGCACCTGCGCGCCGCGCCCGTCGATGGTCTTGTTGTCGCTCACGATCAGCTCCTGCCGGAGCCGGATCACCATGTCGCGGGCGAACACGATCCACAGCGGCCGGCCCTGGATCACGCCGTACCGGAGGGTGCCCTTCCGGGGGATGATCATCTCGTCGTCGCTCGCGTCCGTCACGATGTAGATCTTCCCGGCGGCGCCGCCGGTGGCCCTGTGCCCGAACCCGCGCGCGCACCCCGCCAGGCGGTGGCGGTCGGTGGCCCAGTCGGCGCGGCACCGCCAGCAGCTGTCGATGGGGTTCGTCGCCGCGCACGGGCCACGGTACCCCCGCAGCGACCGCCGCGTCGTGGCGCGGAGCGTCTCCGTGTTGAAGCGGTTCATGGCGGCGACGGGGTCGCTCACGTAGGCGGCGCGGTTGTTCGCGCGGGCCTCCTCCGCGCGCCGCGCCCAGTACTCCTCGTCGGAGGTGACGTTCGACGCCGCCGCGACGGCCGTGGCGAGGACGTAGGAGAGGAGAACCAACAGCAGGGGGCGGCTTCTTATTATTAGGCCCGCCATTGTAGGTAGTGTGTGGACGCCGGCCCGGCGGCCGCCTCGACGACCCACCGCGGGGGGTAAGGCTCAGGAGATGTGTATGGTGTCGAAGGATCCTGAGCCCTCCCCGGCGGGTGGACGGCGGCACCGAGGCGCGGGGTCTGATGAGGTGCGGCGGTGGCGGTGTGGCGGTGGTTCCACTTGCTGGTATATATGTAGGGGCTACCGGCGTGACGCCCCCCTGGGCATTGGCTGGACGTCGTTGCCGGTACCGGCTACCTGCTCTGTTTGGGAGTCTCGGGCGCGAGGAGAAAGGCCGGCCACAAGTTGTGTCTGGTCCTTCCTGAGTTCCTGGGCATTGGGGAAGAACCGTACGTCCAATCTTTGGCAGGTCGTCAAGGTCAAAGCTCTGTCCCTGACGAGAAAATGGAAGCTTTCAATTTGCTGCCATTCTTGTGATTGGAAAGCTGGCGACATACTTGCCATCAACGGCGAGCATCACCCCCTTCTTTTCCGGCTCATCGCAGCAAGTGTGCCCAAACATGATGGGCCGTAGGGAACGGGCGGCGCTCATTCACATGCAGTCCAGCCCGCTAACCAGAATTTAACGGCCTGTGAAGCTTGCCTTTGTACTAAATGAAGTTACAACAGATTATACCAAGCCAAGTTTGGTTCTAGGGTGCAAAAAAGTGAGTGCACCTAGGGAATCTTGCATGCATGGATTACTAAATGAAGTCTATTTGCAAACCTTTTCACGTACGGGTGTAACTTTGCGCGGCGAATCTACAATAATATTTAGATCTCCCAGCCACTCCTTATCTCAAGTTGTTGTAGATTTACATAACAAACACAAGTGTATCTATATCTTCTAATAGCCTCCCTAGATCACAACTTTGCTAAGTTGAGATTGACCTTGAAATTCTCCAGAAGTGAAACTGAGAGTGCCTTTGTAAAACCATCTGCTACCTGATCCTTTGAAGAAACAAAATCAACTTACAGTAACCTTTGATTTACCCTGTCTCTCACAAAATGATAATCAACTTCTCTGTGTTGTGTCCTAGCATGAAACACCAGGTTGCTAGTTAAATACTTAGCTCCCAAATTATCACACAAAAGTTTGGTTGCTCGAGGACTACAGATCCCAATCTCTTTTAACAAGATCTGCACCCATATAATAACTTCGCTTGTAGCATTAGCAATATCTTTGTACTCGGATTCTGTACTTGACGGTGAGACATTAGGTTGCTTCCTCGAACTCCATGACACAAGATTCATGCTTAAGAACACAACAAACCCTCATGTAGATTTTCTGTCTTCTATGTTACCAGCCCAGTCCGCATCAGAAAACACACTTACTAATGTTGATGGCGACTTGTGAATCTTGAGACCCAACTTTGTACATTGCTTCACATATCTAAGTATGCTCTTAACATCTTCCCAATGAACAGTTGTTGGAGCAGGGAGAAACTGACAAACTTTATTAACAGAGAAAGCAATATCTGGGCTTGTAAGAGTTAAATATTGTAGTGCACCCACAACACTGCGATAATGAGTAGCATCTTTATCACCTAGCAATGTACCCTCTTGTAAAGATAATTTCTCACCACTAGATAATTGTGTGCTAATCGGTTTACGTTATGACATTCCCACCTTCTTTAATAAATCTGAAGCATATTTGTCTTGAGTAAGAACAATGTCACCACATACCTTGCTAACCTCAATTCCAAGGAAATAATGCAACTCTCCTAGATATTTGAGTGCAAATTCTTCCATCAGATCCTTCAGTAGAGCTGTCGTAGAATTTTTGTTTGAATTAGCCACAATAATGTCATCAACATAAACTAGTACAAACATAGTAATGCCTCCCTTGCTATAGAAAAATAGATAAAGTGTCAGCCTTAGATGCTTTGAAACCGAGAGCGACAAGCTTAGCAGTCAACCGAGAATACCATGCCCTGGGAGCCTATTTTAAACCATACAAAGCTCTATCAAGCTTGCACACATAATCAGGTCTGTTTGAGTCTTCAAAACTAGGAGGTTGATGCATATAAACCTCTTCATCAAGCACTCCATGTAGGAATGCATTTTGGACATCCAATTGTCGTAGTGACCACCCTCAAGAAACAACAACAAATAAAATGATGTGAATGGTGGCTGCTTTAGCAACCAGACTAAATGTGTCCTCATAATCTATCCCAAACCTTTGTTTATATCCCTTAGCAACAAGGTAGTCTTTATATCTATCCAAACTCCCATCAAACTTTCTTTTATTTTATACACCCATTTGCATCCTATCACATCTCTTCCTTTTGTGGTGATACTAAGTGCCAAGTTTTATTTTTCATAAGAGCCATATATTCTATATCTATGGCATCCTTCCAATTTTTATTATTCAAGGCTTCATCAAGACTATGCGGTTCACCAGATGTTGTAAAACAACCATATTTAATTGTACCATCTGTATATACCTTAGGCTTCCTCATGCCACTTTGGAGCCTGGTCTTGGGGCGAGGAGGATCCGGTGCACAAGATCCAGGAGCAAGGATATGCTCTGACGGCTGCGGGAGCACACGTGCTGCTGTCGCTGGTGTGTCCCCCGGATGCTCCCGAACTGTCGGTGATGTGCCATCCCGCGGTTCGTCCCCTTGTGCCTGGGTGGAAGACGTCCCTGTCGGCGCAACACTGGCATTCTGTGCAGTTGAATGCACAGATCCCAACTGTGATTCACCACCAGAATCAACAGGAGGAGCGTCTTCGTGTTCTACACCAACACTTGCATTTATATTTGGTGTGTAAAACATTGGTTCTGCATCACATCCTAAGCTAGAAAAAACAGAATGCACAAGAGATTCATTAATCAGATGTCATCAACATTGTTATTCCCTGAATTAGGCACATTTGGAGGGTGTAAGTGAGGAGAAGAAGAATCTCGGAGCGCAAACGAGCAACCGCATTTGGATGTAATTCAGAAAAAGGAAAAATATTTTCATCAAAAGTGACATCCCTTGAGATATAAACTCTTCATGAGGAAACATCTAGGCACTTAAACCCTTTATGAAGAGTACTATAGCCTAAGAAAACACACAGTTTTGAGCGAAACTGGAGTTTGTCGGTGTTGTAGGGACGAAGATCTGGCCAACACACACATCAAAAAGTGCGCAAAGAAGAATAATCAGGTTTTTGGTTAAGTAAGTGCTTAAGGGGTGTTATATGATTGATAACTTTGCTGGGAATGCGATTAATAAGGTATGTGGCTGTAATGAAAGCTTCACCCCAGAACTTGAGAGGCATAGATGCATGAGAGAGTAAGGCTAGGCCAACTTCAACTGTGTGACGGTGTTTATGCTCGGCCGCTCCATTTTGCTGATGAGCATGGGGCATTATACAAGATGAAAAATTCCTATTTTATTAAAAAAGAAATTTATTTTTTGGTATTCCCCACCCCAATCAGTTTGAACCGCCTTAATTTTCCTATCAAATAACCTTTCTACAAGGTTTTGAAAATCATGGAATTTTTGGAATCATTCAGATTTAATTTGATAAGATATATCCAAACAAACTTGTAATCATCGATAAAACTGACATAGTATTGTTTCCTTCCAACAAACTCAAGTGTTGGACCCCAAACATCAGAGAAAATAAGATCTAAAGAAGCACTAGACTCACTTGTGTACTTTGGAAGGAAGCTGGTGCGCTTTTGCTTGTTGACAAGCATTGCATACTGCTTCAGAACTTGACTCACTTGAAAAAGGTAAATTATTATTACTAATGACTTGACTAACAAAGTAACAATAGGAGATGAAGGACGACCAAGACGCTCATGCCATTGGGAGAGAGATGGTCTGCTGGTGCTGAAGGCATGCTTTATTGAGGAAGACGATGGAAGAGGGTAGAGCCCACGATGGTAGTGTTCTTTAAACAGAGTTTCCTTGGTTTTATGTTCCAAAAAGAAATCAAGATGAAATTCCATAAAGGCAGAATTATCAGATTTTTTAGCTTTTGGAACATGTAAGATATTTTTCAATGTAAATCACGACCGAGGGTAACTAAGGTGAAGGAATCTCCTGAAATAGTTTTGAAGAGGCTCTTTGTCCTTTTGCTTACAAGAGAAAAGATCGCTCTCGGTAAGCTCGGGGCGGTGGAAACCTTGAAAGTTCGAGAGGATCCGCTGCTTCAAATCTTCCCATCCATGTTTCACTTCAAGACTCAAGAGAGAGTACCACTGCACTGCCGCTTCATCTGCAGCGATGATGAAAGACTTTACCAGCACAGAGTCATCGCCTTCGACCGATAGAATAGCGACTTCATAGCTTATCAGAAATTGTCTAGGATCGGATTGACCCAAAAACCTAGGAAGTGGAACTGGTCTGTAAGATTGTGGCCACAGAGTGACCTGGATTTCTTGAGACAAAGGTGATTTAGGGTCCCAAGATCTCGTGCGGATGGTGTGAATATCATGATTCGAAGGGCCAAACTCAAAAGGGTTGGTGAAAGGATTACAGCTGAAAGTGGTGTACGGAAGGGGTTGAGTGAAAGGCATGTTGCCCTCCGTGAATGTGGATTGGTTGGGTACGGAATATTCGGGCGAAGGTTGGTTGAAACTTAAAGATTGTTTGGCCTTTATGAGACACAACTCTTCTTGTAATTTAGCAATTTCGGCTTTCTGCCTTTGGATTTCTTTAGCTGCCTCAGCCTCTTGTTGAATCGCCAAAAGCTTCTATTTGGTTTTGGCCAGCTCTTCAGCCTCCTTCTGCAGTTTGGCCAGCTCGGCTTCGTATGCTGCCTTGGCCATGGCCGCAGTGGCATCTTGATTTGACCTGGGTTGGGTAGCATTTGGTTCTGGGAGCTCCTCTCCCTGGGTGAGCAAATTGGACAGATTTAGTTCCTCGTCAAGGGATGACAAAGCCCCCTTGCTGGAATTAGCGGTAGTCCTTTTCTTCCTTGTGGACATCTTGGGTTTCTTACTCAAGCCAAGCACAAACGGTGGATGCCAATAGTTGTGCTTTGCTGAAGCTTAAACACGAACAATGAAAAGAACGAAAGGGCTCAAGCAATGAACTCAAAAGAATGCCAATCTAAAGGAATACAAAAAGCAATCTTTCAATAGTGTAATTCTCAAAAACCGATCCCCTTTACAAGCGCCGGGCAACCTCCTTTTCTAGGGAGATGAACAGACTTTTACATACCGAGATTGCCCTCGTGTAAAACAGATCAAACAAGAATGTACTAGGCTAATTTTGGGAAATCTCCATTAGGTCTTCACGTAATCGGCACTTCACACGCCGCAAATCACGGCACTTTTCCCGGCATCAGCACGTGTGCTCGTTTCGGGTGAAGACCTTCAATTTTGAAGACGCCCCCTTTTGCCTAGTGCATTCTCTCGCCTGAAACAAACGCAAAAGAAAATCCAAACATATAAGTCATTAGCGGTGACGAAACCCCTGAGTGATAAACGGGCTAACACATGTCGGACAGAGAATATTCGGCCTTGGGGTTTCGTCGTGGGAAAAGCCGAAAGTATCAACCCCAAAGTTTGGCGAACTGAACCGTCCGTCTAGTGTGGGAACTTTTGGGCGACGAAGGGTACCTAGCGAAAACTATGACACTGAAAGGATCTTGATGTCGCCTAGAGGGGGGGGGGTGAATAGGCGAGTCCTGAAAAATCACCACTTAAAACAAATTTATCAGTGAACCCCGGATTCTCCGGACTTTTCTCTGGAGTTTCTAGAAAGTCCGGAATCTCTGGAGAAATCTCTGGAATCTCTGGACTGGCGCCTTCGCAGCGGAATGACCACACTGCCCAAAACCGGTGCCACCGGGTTTGCCTGGCAGTGACTCCCCTCTTCTTCTACTTCTTGTTTGATTGTTTGGCTTGAACTCAAACTTGGTGTATGGCTTAAGGATCATTTCCTTGATGAATATAGAGTGCCTGCACTTCACAAACACTAACAACCGAGTAGTTCCACCAATATGACAAAAGCAAGCAAGGATGGATATATCAAGGTAAAAGCGAGGTAACCAACAAGAGACACAAATGATTTGTTTTACCGAAGTTTGGATTCACCACCATGTGAATCCTAGTCTCCGTTGGGTGCTTCTCCTACCGAAGTCAGGTTGCATTCAACCCTTTTCCCGATCCACTAGATAGCTTCTTCCCTTTCGGAGGCGAAGCACGACCTTCACAACCGTCCCACGACTCACCACACCTTGGGAGCTTGTGGGCGACGCCTAGCCGTCTAGGAGGCAATCCTCCAAGAGTAACAAACGCTTCACACGAGCTTGACGACGTACAACGGTTGTTCAAGGATACAAGTGCTCTTGAATTGCTCACAAAGGTTTCTCTCTACCACCCAACTCAGTAGATCTAGCAAAGATCAAACAACCTCACAAAGAGGGGTTGGGGAGAGCCAAAAAAATGGCTTTGGCTTAGCAAGGAATAGCAAGGAAGCACTTTAGCAACCTCAGGAACAGCAGCTTGCAACAGTAAGGGTTGAAGGGTATAAATACCCGACTCCCCAAAATCTAGCCGTTGGAGTTAAAACCCGGAATCTCCGGGAAAACCCCGGATACTCCGGACTTCCCAAAACTAGCCGTTGCAAACTTCAAAACCGGTGCCACCGAGTTCCCAAACTCGGTGCCACCGAGTTTTCAAAAACTAGCCGTTGGGCCGGCTGACACAAAACCGGTGCCACCGGTTTCCCAAAACCGGTGCCACCGGGTTTGACACAGGGTCAAACCCGAAGACGTGTACATGTGGTTTTTGTGTCCCTCTCAACTCACATGGGTTACTTGAGCACTGAGATATTATCAAAACTCCTTGTGATGCATCCCTCTTGATAGTACGGCGTACCTATACTCAAGATCAAATATAAAAGCAATATTAGAACTCTTGAGCTTCTTCTTCAAGAATAGCCATACTTGATCAATATATCCTCGTGAGAGATCCATCCATCAATGTCTCATTGAATTGAGCACTTCAACCTTGAGCTAGTGACTTTGATCTTTATATAAGAGTGAAACCCAATTCTCGATTAAGTCACCCTTCACATGACTCAACGAATAAGTAATGCTTCTTCATTACTTCACTCGGTTAGGCTCGACTCGATACCTCGAAACTTTCCAAGCTATAGCCACTTCACCCTAGCCAAGCACATGGTCCAAGTCACTTCTCGGCCAACCTCAGCTTAGTACCTCGTTGCTAATCCCTTGCTTGATTTCTTCATCCATTCGTTTCCAATTCAAGTTAAGCTTTGATTCAACATCAAGAGTGGAATTCTATTGAGATCATGCCTTCTTTTAATTTAAATCTCCCTTTTCATTATAACAAGCTTCTTCCTTCAATAAGAGGCCATCCAATGTTCCAAAATCAATATGCTTCTTTCTTATCCTTCATTAGCTCGTCATATACCATCTATATGCTTCATGGGAACACACATATCAAATATCATGACATTCACCATTGAGTTAAGCCATTTCACAACATGAGGCTAAAACCATGCCTCAACTTATCTTGTATACTCATAGCTTGTTTTCATCATGTAGATAACCAATGTCATATATTATGCCTTGTCATTTATATGTTACAACCTGCTCACATGCTTAACAAGGACATTAGATCTTTAATCTAGTTGTCAATCAATACACCAAAACCCACTAAAGGCCTAGATGTCTTTCAATCTCCCCCTTTTTGGTGATTGATGACAACCTCGATTAAAGCTTACAGGAGATATTGAATAACGGTTAAAATAATAGACTTAGGTTGAGCTCCCCATTAATGTGTGCTATGAGTGGAATTCATAAAAATTTGGCCTTAAATGCCATTTTGCGCATTTTCAAGAAAACATGGAGCTCCCCCTAAATCTTAGCAACAGTGGGGTGCAAAACAAGTGTGTGAACATTTAAACCGTGATGCATGCAATAAATAAGCACTTCAACACAAAGAGCAAGAAAAGGCAGTGCTGTCTGGCCAAACTCGGTGCCACCGGTTTTGCCCAGACAGCCGTGTCAAAAAGCAATACATCACTCATAAAATCACACTAACATGCACTTGAGTCTTAATAAGCATTAAAAGGTTCACCACACATTTTAGCACACATAAGAAAGGTTCTCAAGTTCAACTGAAGCTAGGAGAATTTTATTACAAGGGCCTGTTGCATACAACAGCCAAAAACCGGTGCCACCGGTTCTGGAAACTCGGTGCCACCGAGTTTGCCTGACAGAAGAGATACTGAGGCTGAGACACACTGAAACCGGTGCCACCGAGATCTAGAAACCGGTTCCATCGGGATTTGTGCAGACAGAGCAGATGCAGAACAGAGCACCAAGCTTTCAATCGACACTTCTCTCCCCCTTTGCCATTAATCACCAATAAAGGTCTTAAGGGTCTTGGATAGCTGCTCACGGTTCTTCTTCATCATCATCTTGAAGCGGTGGCACAAATTGGCTTGGAGGCACAAAAGTTGGTGGTTGTGGAAACAGAAGAAGATGAGAGGCCATTCCCTCATATGGGTTCACCGAGCCGAAAATACTGCGATAGTAGTATCCACCAACAGCGCTTGAACTTCCTTGTGCATTAGGATCCACGGGAGGCATGCTAGAGGATGTGCCTTGGCCTTGTGTGCCCATGAATGGAACCTCTGAACATGATGATCGAGCACTATACATTCATCCAAAGGTGTATGAGTTTCCATAGGCTCTATCCCAATAGTCCTTGTTGGTTGCCGGATCAACTTGTTGTGATCTTTCCCAAATGCCCTCAAAGGTCTCCGACTCACTCTCTTCCTCATCAGATGGTGCATGTGGCATGGGAGGCCTATTTGTGGGAGAGGGGGTTTCATACATGAGCCTTATCATCCTTGAATCCCTCTTCCTAAGTTGTCTCTGCTTGTGAACCGCATCATTTGCTTTCATGCAAGACGCACACCAAAAGTTGAACAATTTTCTAAGTGGGGAAGGGGGCTTTTGCACTTGTTGTTGCCCACGTCCACGCCCTCGTCCATGTGTAGCCCTTGCTTCCCTAGATGGTGCAGCAGTTGCCGTGGGTTGTTCGGGGGCTTCTTGGCCTCCAATATTTCCCTGTGCCCTTTCCAAATCAGCTAGTGACGGTCCCACAACATCATTCTTCAAGTGTAAGGGCTTATGCTCATGATCATAGACAAATATGTAGTTGGTGATAGCCTCAATGACATGCATGAGATAAGGAGCATATCCACAATTCTTTTGTGGCGAGCCGGAGATGGAATGAATTTCCTCCCAAATATAGTCCACAACACTAAATTCCGGCTCACTAGGACACATGTGTTTCAACAAATCTCTTCCATAGTTTGACACATTTGATTGGTCCCCTTCCCTAGGAGCAAGTGTCTTTCTAAACATGCGGTGCAAGTATGCATAGAATGGTAGCATGCCATTGACTCGTCCAAAGTTCCATTCTTGTCCCGGGATATACATGAACTTCATATCTACCTTGTCAATGTCATGATCTCTATGGATCTTCATCCTTCCAAGATCTTCTTCATCAAAACCAAGTAGATAGGCAAACTCAGTGATAGTGATACGAAACCATTTTCCCTCGGTCATCCAAAGCACAATTTTGTCATTCTTCCAAGTGGTGAAGTAACATGTGGCATAGAATTGTGCAATCACTTCATTGTTCCATGACTTGGCAAAGCCCCTAATGTCATAAACATTTTCCTCTTGCACTCGAATAATTTTAGCAATCTTCGGATCCTCCATGACTGACAAGAATCCCCAATCAATGTATTCTGAGCGAGCAATGGGGTAGTCTTTCTTGATGATGGCACTCGCACAATAGTCTTGATGAAATTTGGTGCCAAAACGATAATCCAAATTCCGTCCACCAATGGTCAAAGGATTCTTTTCCCTTTCCTTTCTTGCCCTTTCTGTCACACCCCTTCCCTTATAGTTAACTATGTTACGGTGCTCAGGGTCAACGGGTGGCCTCATTCTTACATTGAAGTGAGTCACATCACCACTCTCAACGGGCTGTGGTCCAAGAACTGAGATGCCCTCATACTCACCATCACTGTCATCCTCTCCGGTGCCTTGACTATGCTCATGGCTAGTTGTGCGAATGTTCTTGCCCTTCCTCTTGCGCTGAGCAGCTGCTGTAGGTGACTCAAGAGGGGATGGTTCCTGCCTGTATGGGCTCTCCTCATCATCATCACTAGAGGTTGACTCAGGCTTGGAGTCCTCAATGCGCATAGCACCTCTAGGGAGATTAATTCTTCCTGCTGCCCTTTTTGACCTTCTAGGTGGCTCTGGAACATCTTTTGTAATTTCATGAGCACGGCTAGTTCCTTCTCTTCTTCTGAACTCAAAACTTGCATTCTTCGTTCTAGGTTGTCTTCTCCCATAAACCATGTCAATCCTTGGATCTGTGACAAAAAGAGATACATATGTGCCTTAGGAACAATTCTCTGCCACAAATATATGCGATTGAATTTTCTGGAGCCCATTTTGCAACTGAATCAGACAACCTGTACTGAAACCGGTGCCACTGAGTTGGGAAACTTGGTGCCACCGGGTTCAGTATGAACCCTAGAATATGCCCCTGATAATGCTGCCAAGAAACACTTAAGCCACTGATTTGAATCTGTTCTAGGACCATATAGAAGTCATTCTACTAAAAGAATCCAAGAGATAGTCCCTACAAAAGTAGATCGGGCAAAACCAAGACATGGGGTACCTCCCGACATGGTGAAAGTGCTGCTGCAGCCAAGAAACCGAGGGGAACTCGATCCCACCGGATTGGAGGACCGGATTCTTGCCTCACTCCTTGAATCCCACGGTTGAGCCCTCAGATCACCATTGAATCGCCTCTCTTGCCTCTCCTTTTACTGTTTTGGGTCGTGGGGGGTAAATGGGGATGAATGGTGACTGTGTAGGGTGAGTCACAGGTCTTATCCTCTTACTACCGACAGAAATCGGTGCCACCGGGTTTCACTTGACCCGCAGACTTTTGTCCATAAATTCATCTCTGCACTTCCTTTTTCATTCCGCTTTCTTTCCCTGCCTTTAATATTCATTTTTGCACAACCCTTTTTCTCAGATATAGATTTTAAGAGATTTTGATGAAATGTGAGAAATCCAAAGTTTGCAATCCCTTGAGATAGGAATGAGTAGCTCCTTTTGAACTTGAGATACTCTTGGCATTTATGGTTAGCCAATCAATCAAACATGAGCAACAATAACCATAAGCAACAAGACATGATCTAAAGGATCAAGACTCAAAAATTTTTCAAAAGGCACACCACCTACACATGCTAGTGAATTTTGAAAGTCTATCCTAAGTCACAAAGAGTATGCAAGGATCACTAGCCAAGATAGGTCTTAGCATATTTAGCTCATGCCTCTACTAAAATTTTCAGCCACGGTTAGAAAACAAAATTTCCAACAAAAACTTGTGAGGCATCAACTAAATATCTAAAAGCTCATCACTACCACCAAGCAACAAATCAAGGTGATGCTAGCTCCCTTTGCACACCAAAACACACACTAGCAAGAATAGGGCCTAGCCCAAATTAACAACTTGAATTTAGGATCATACCTTTGCCTTCATTCTAGATTTTGTCACTTAGAGAAACTCACATAAGTTAACTTGCATTTTTTTAGTCTTTCAATAACTCTCTCTTGTCACTTTTGATGAGAAATACCCATTGTGTGCTAAGCTGACAAGAGAACACAAATATTAAAAGCACAAGCTCTAGTCTCACATTGGATAACTCTTTGAGAGTGGAATGGAAGTAAGTCACCCAACATGAAACCTCATAGCATGGGCTAAACTCCTCAAAGATATAGTGCACACATGGATATGTGGATGGAAGGGACATGTGCACTACCTTGGTCAAATATGCCCAAGTTAAGGAATTTGAACCATGCTATGGTGAGTAGCCAAAGATAAATGTAATCCAATTCAAAAATAAAGAGAAAGAGATACAATTAAAGATATGGATTGGTGACCTCCTTGTCATGTGGCTTTCTCACAACCAACACCCTTGCCAAAAGATTTATTCAAGTGAAGAGTATAAATAAAATATTGAGACGCCTCACACTTGAACTACACACATGAATTCTTGCAAGTGATGTTAGTACCAAGAGACACAAAATGTGAAGTGATCTCCCCCTAAATAGGTGCATCAAGTATTTGAATCTTGAGAAGTGCACTTTTGACTCAATTAAAGCACTAGGGTAGCAAGCTCCACATTTTGGTCAAAGTTCATAAGCAAATAAGAATATGTGAAATGAGATCAAGAGTAGCTCACAAACTATATTTGCTTAGTCTCCTTTCATTTTGAATCAAGAATAATGTGCCTTGAGGTATTTGCAAAAAATTCCTCTCCATCCCTTGCTGGTTCTGGGAAACTCGGTGCCACCGAGTTTATGAATTCGGTGCCACCGGATTCTTCCAGAATTTGGCACTTTTGCATTTTGCAGATCTAACCGATCCTTATCTTGATTCTTCCTTTTGCTTTTGCTCATATATATGTTCCTGCATTCAACAACCACTCAAAGCTTCTAGATGAAGCGATTAATAGCATCAAATGGTATTTGACACAATTTTGCCAAAGAGAACATATGTAAGTTGTCCACCTCATATGATCAACTAGCACATGAGCAAGTTTTGCATATGAGAGTGAACAACAGCAGTGAGAGGTACTTATCACCACTACAAAAAAAATTGGTTTCCATGACAAAACGATATGGTCATGTAAAGTACAAAAACTGTCATAAAAAGTATCATGTGACGAAAATCCACCGTCATAAGGGTCGTCACATATCAACCGTCGCTAAATGTACCTTGTGACGAAAATATGGTGTACTGTCACATAATGTGAGGACCTTATGTGACAGTACATTATTTCGTCATATATTGCTGACATTATATGACGCTTATAGTTGTCACATAATATTGGTCAAATTGTCATATATTGGCATTCTGAGCCCATTTATTTTTTTCTATTAGCATTTCTAGCCCAATTGTTTTTAGAGAATGTTGGCGCAATTGTTTTTTAGAGGGTGCTGGCCCATTTGTTAATGGGCCAATTTTAAAATTCGGCCAATTTCTGACCCACTCCACTGAGCTCATCAAATTTCCAGCAAATAAACATTTCAGCCCATATAATTTCAACCCACTCAAAATATGATCACATTTGTCATAACATCCATTTCAGCACAAAAGATAATGTTTACAGCCCATTTATCAGAATTACATCATATTATATACAGATTAGGTAGTGTTGTGATCCGGCTCCCTTCTCCCAGCAAATTAGGTAGTGTTGTAATCCGGCTCCTGCTACTGCACCATGTGTCAACCTGCAGAAAGCAAATTGCAAACCTAAAAATAAAAAGTCTGCTAACTATTGTTTTAATCTCAAGACTGAACCAGTTTCAATCATGGAAGTGAAGTGTCACGGCAGCTTAAACAAACATTGAACTTCAGTGCTTAGTGCACTATGCAGTGGAGATAAGAATAATTCCAAACATGGAAGTGTCACCGAAGCTTAAACAAACATTGAACTTTAGTGCTTAGCTAGGTACATGCTGATTAGCTAACAGATCTTGCCTTTACTAGAGCAACAATGGAGATTGGGGGCAGTGCAGGGGAAGGGGACGGGGAAGGGAGGGCCGGGCCACGCAGACTGCCTGCGACGTGCTGGGCGCACACCCCATGCCTGCACGTCGCTGCCGACACCGGGGGATCACGGGGCCAGCTCCAGCTCATCTTCTCCTCCATCCTCACTGTTGGCAAGGACTCCCACCTGCAAATAACTAGAGTACCCTGTGCCCAGATCAGCACGAATCAACAACCAGATCTTTTCAACAAGAAAGGTGAAGGGAATCCAATCTCAGACAGTGCATCCAAGGGTCATGTTGGGAGCGGTTGAACCATGACGAGTAGGAGGAGAACAAGGAGGAAGAAGAGGATGTCGAGGACGACGAGGAGGAACGCCCTTCCATGGCACCACCGAACGGGGTGAGCGCGGCAAGCGGACTGGCTGATGCAGTGGCCACTGCAGCAGCGAGTAGCAGGGCGAGAGGAAGGGTGGAGGCGGTGGGGATTTGGAGGGGAGGGAGCGGTGGATTTGCAGAAGAAGGTGGCGGCGTGTCGAGGGTGTGTGGGAGGAGCAGGGAGTTAGGGTTTGGTCTAGAGCAGTATATATAGCATGTCAGTGCAATCAGAGCCATCGAATTCGCAATGGGCGGCTGAAAACAATTGGGCCGTTTGGGCAAAAGCGGGCCTTATTTCATCCTTGTCTGCTTAATATTTTTCTTTTTCTTTTTTATTTTATTGTACCATTGTGAAGTGACACATAAAAATATCCTTTTAATGTGCACCAACATATTTTTTATATACAGTAGACTACAAATAAGTTATATTGGAGAAGTTTCAATAATTATAGAACTTATTTACTATTTTCAACAATTTAAATGAATTTTTGTGGGTTTATTGAAAGTAATTACTATTTGAACTACATGTATCTCAAATTGTATTTAAAAAAATAATCAAAAATATATTTCAACTATATCTATTCCATTATAGCTCATATCTTGAAAATAACTGAAAAGTTCAAATGTTCTATATGAAAAAATCAAACTTCTACTGGTCACATTATTATAAAATAATGATAATGATACTTAAATGTTCTCCAAAAATTATTTAAATTGGCATATAATTATTTTATGAATGTACAATCTTGCAAAAAAAGTTTCATAAGATTTTGTGAAAATTGTAGTATACATTGTTCATAAACTAGATTGTTCCCTTACAATGTTTCATACAACTCAACTTGAACTTCAAAGTTTGTACACACTCAAGTACTTTCTTACCCTATGGACATCTCAAATTTGGATGTAACCTTTCCCTTACTCTACTATGAGTATTTGGAGATTTAGATTTCCAATTGCCATGTGAAAAAGTCATTTTTTTTATTTTTCAAAAACCTAATTAAGACACCCTTGTGAAGTAACCCGAAAAACTATTATCTTTCATACCCTTAAAACATTTTTCACATGTAAGATACAACATATAAGTTGTCACCTATGAGTTTCAAGATTTTTTGAGTAGATTTGTTATTTTTTATCGTTTAAATAAATTTCTACATGTTTACCGAAAGTAATTCCAATTTGATTTATGTGTATAACTATTAAGATTCAAAAAATTATAAAAAATATATATTTAGGCCATATGCTCTATTCTATCCCAAGTTTTGGAGATTGATGAGAAAATCAACTAACTTATAAGGAAAGTTCAAACTTCTACTTGCAACATTATCATAACATAATGATAATAGAACAAAAAACTTCTCCGGAAATTCTGAAAGTGATATGGAATCATTTTATAGATGTTTTAACTTTACATAAAGTTTTCATTAGCTTTCATAAAAAAAGAGTATACATTGTTCACAAATTGACACAACTCTCAACTAGTTTAGTATAACTCAAGTCAAACTTGTCAAATTTGAACTACGTGTTATTACCACTTTTGAAAATGACAAACTAGGCTAAATAAAGATTGTAGATCTTGAAGAGATATGAAACTTTGGTATTCATCACTTTTCCATTTGACTTCGTTTAGTGTAAAAAAATCGTGCTTGTAGTTGTCAATTTTCGAAATTTAAAAATTGGATTGTTCAAAAAGATTCATATGAGAAAAATTTTCAAAATAATTGCATTAATAAGTTTCACAACCTGATATAGCTTAATTTTAGTTTTTTTTTAAAAATGATCTATTTTGAAGTTCGTATGAGGGAGAAAGACTTGTTACAAGTTTTGACTACAGATTAAAAAGAGAAATCATTCTTGTTCGTCACTTCTTCATGATGAACACGTGATTTCTCTTTTTAATGTCAAGTTAAAACTTGTAAATAGTATTTCTTCCACATACTAACTCCAAATGTGATACTTTTTTCCTAGAATTTTCTAAAATCATACTCTATCATTTATCTTGTCCATATTACTATGTGAACTTTTTAAAATTTTTCAAATTTGAATTAAAAAAATACAAGGTGAAGGGGAGAGGGCAGACTGTGTAAGAGCGAGCCCACCGAGGCCCATATCCCGAACTTCTCGTCCTTGGGCCGAGCCCACCGCAGCCTAGTGCCATCTCCCTTCGCCTCCTCTCTTCTCATTGCCAGACAGGTCCTACCGGTCAGCTTAATCTCCTACCTCCACCAAGGGGAAGGGGACAGGGCAGGCTCCATGGGAGCGGCGACGGCCAAGCGCGGCTAGCCTGGCGAGCTCCGCCCATGAGGACAAGCGACGGTAGCCCGAACTCCAATTTGCGTCACCCCGAGGTTGGGCAGCGGTGGCTCGGCAGTGCCGTTAGCCTCCTGATTTGCGTCACACTGAGGTCGAGCGGCGGTGGCCGATGGCCGGCCTAACGAGCTCCGCCCATAGAGGAGTGCGGCGGTGGCTCGACGAGCGCCCCCCGCGGTAGCATCTGGTGGTGGCCCCTGGCAAGAGTAGAAGAGCACGAGATTTTGCTAAGGGTGGGAGCTCGAGAGGTTGAAGATGAACCTGACTTGTGGATCCCGTGTGTCAGTGGCATGAGAGAGGGGAGGGATGGATAACGTGAGCCCAAGCATCATCATCTTCGCCACTAACGCGTGGTCAACAGACATTTACGGGTTCGGTTCCTAGGTTATATTAACATTGGGGCGTCATATTTGGGGGTATAGTATTGTGGATGGGAAAGATCTCATAGTGACACTGTACAACCATCACATAAAAATAACATAGATCGTCATAAAAATGCTACCGTCAACCAGCTCCTAGCGACTTACATTTTGTGACGACAATTGCCACCTTTATGTGACCAAAATAGTTGTGTCGTCATAAATAATTCCGGCTTTCCTGATTTTATGACGGTCCGAACTTGTGCGTCATATTATGACACATTATATGACAAACTTTTGCCCCGTCACGAGGGTTTTTGTCATAGAAAGTTGGTATTCTTATAGTGCATGGGAGGAGCATTTGAATGGGATTTCTTTGATTTATGCCACTTGGTTTTTTTCTATTGACCAGTCACAAAATTTCTCTTGAGATATAGATGAATGAAAAATAATATCTTCTCAAGTGAACCAAGCTTCCAATGCTACTCCAAGTACCTGCAAAGTCCTTTTAGGCATGTTTTGGTACCCAACGTGCATTGGGTCCGACAAGGTTAGTGATCAAGGACTTAGGTACCCAAATGGCCTTTGTGCACTTCCTTTGTGAAATAACCACTTTGGGGGCACTAGTCATTTGAGTTACTCCTAAGCTTCTCATTACTATAATGAACATGGTTGAGCTTAGGGTTCTTACTATTGGGACAATCTTTACCAAGATGTCCCTTTTGACGACAAGTGTAGCAAATTTTGTGCTTGATGTTGCCATTGCCATTTACACTTGTCACTGAGCCATTCTTCTCTCTGAATTTTGCTTGATCCTTCAGAAATCCCTTGTTGAGCTTCATATGGGGTTTCTCAGGTGAAACCGGTGCCACCGGTTTGGCAAACCCGGTGCCACCGGGTTTCCCTGAGGGAACCTTTGCTCGGTTGGTACAAGCTTCAATCTTGTGCCCTTTCTCATGACAACCAAAGCATCTTCTCTGAGCAAGACTTCTTTGCCTCTTTGATTGGTTTGGATTGTCTTCTTCCTTGAATGAGCACAAGGATGCATAATGTCCCATATGTGAGCACTTGTAGCACTTGATGTGATCTAGCTTCATCTTGTCCTCAATCTTGTGATCATTGGTCTTGTGGCTTTGTTGAGAGATTGATCGAGTGACGATTATCCTCTTCTCAAGCTTCTTCACCATGGTCTCACGGTTATCCTGAGAAGGATGCACCTTTTCTTTTCCCTTCAACTTAGCCACCTCTTTCTTGAGCTTTTCAACTTCTTGCATAAGATCATCATTCTCTTGAGCAATGAAGTCATCACAAGATTCTGCAATTACTTGATCATACCAAGAGGGTTTGCCTTTTGGGTCACATGGGTTAGCACAAGATACATCATATTTAACTTGCGTACATGTACTAGTGGTGCAATGAGGTGTGTAAGATTTAACTGAGTTTACCAAAACCTCATTTGCCACATCTAGCAAAGTGTGTGATTCTACAAGCCTCTCATGAGAATATTCAAGTTCTATATGAGTTCCTTGTAGTTTCACAAACTTAAAAGTGATTTCCTCAAGTTGGTCCTTGAGAGCTTGATTTTCCTTCCCAAGGATGCCGCACAAGATAGAGAGTTAGTAGCACAAGCATATGCCTTGGTAATGTCCTCCTTGCACTTTCTAGACAAGACATCATTTGACTCCTTAAGTTTCTTCAATTCTTCTTCAAAGGAGTCTCGATATACTTGTTGTCTTGTGAGCTCATCTTCTTGTCTTCTTACTCTCTTTATGAGCTCTAGCACATTCTTCTTGTCTCTCTTGGTCATCTTGTCAAGCTCGAAGTCAAATTGCTCAACTTCACTTCCCTTCTTCCTTCTTCCTTTTGTCACTTGTGACTTGGAATTGTTAGTGCATAGTAAGGAAGTACTAGGGGCTGTAGATACCTCAATAGGCTTGTGTGAAGCTGCTCTGAAGTTCAACGAAGCAAGTTGGTGTTGATCACTGCCAAACCCGGTGCCACCGAGTTCTGAACTCGGTGCCACCAAGTTTGCCTGGTCAGAGGCAGTGGTCGCGATGTTGTCGCTCTTTTGCTTCGTAGATGAGGTCTTTAGAGGATGAATGCAAGATGCTAATGTTGAGCACTCCTCTAGTGACTCCTCTTCTTCATCTTCGCATCGTCATCATCGGCACTAGTATACATGTCCTTGAGTGCCACCCAAATATGATGTGCATCATCGCAAATGTTTTCATTGTTAAAGATGAATTCTTGAATAACCTTGCTCACATTATTGTACATGAGGTTAGTAATAGAGTAGTTATGGAGCACACTTTCCTTTCCCTCCTTTGATAGATTGGACGTGTCCTCACTATCAAAATCCTCGGGAAGGATGCTAGCAACCACAACTCGCTCAAAAAGAGGACCCCAAGTATTTAACACATGAAGAACATGAGCAGACCACGAAGAGTAGTTTGAGCCGTCAAACCGAAGAGGCTCAAACGATACCTCACAAGTAGTCAACATCCTTTTAACTCCAAGCGGTTAAGCTCGAATCGGAGCACCAGGCTCTGATACCAATTGAAAGGATCTTGATGTCGCCTAAAGGGGGGGGGGGTGAATAGGCGAGTCCTGAAAAATCACCACTTAAAACAAATTTATCAGTGAACCCCAGATTCTCCAGACTTTTCTCCGGAGTTTCTGGAAAGTCCGGAATCTCTGAAGAAATCTCCGGAATCTCTGGACTGGCGCCTTCGCAGCGGAATAACCACACTGCCCAAAACCGGTGCCACCGGTTTTATAAAACCGGTGCCACCGGGTTTGCCTGGCAGTGACTCCCCTCTTCTTCTACTTCTTGTTTGATTGTTTGGCTTGAACTCAAACTTGGTGTATGTCTTAAGGATCATTTCCTTGATGAATATAGAGTGCCTGCACTTCACAAACACTAACAACCAAGTAGTTCCACCAATATGACAAAAGCAAGCAAGGATGGATATATCAAGGTAAAAGCGAGGTAACCAACAAGAGACACAAATGATTTGTTTTACCGAAGTTTGGATTCACCACCGTGTGAATCCTAGTCTCCGTTGGGTGCTTCTCCTACCGAAGCCGGGTTGCATTCAACCCTTTTCCCGATCCACTAGATAGCTTCTTCCCTTTCGGAGGCGAAGCACGACCTTCACAAACTGTCCCACAGCTCACCACACCTTGGGAGCTTGTGGGCGACGCCTAGCCGTCTAGGAGGCAATCCTCCAAGAGTAACAAACGCTTCACACGAGCTTGACGACGTCCAATAGTGCTCAAGGGATACAAGTGCTCTTGAATTGCTCACAAAGGTTTCTCTCTACCACCCAACTCAGTAGATCTAGCAAAGATCAAACAACCTCACAAAGAGGGGTTGGGGAGAGCCAAAAAAATGGCTTTGGCTTAGCAAGGAATAGCAAGGAAGCACTTTAGCAACCTCAGGAACAGCAGCTTGCAACAGTAGGGGTTGAAGGGTATAAATACCCGACTCCCCAAAAACTAGCCGTTGGAGTTAAAACCCGGAATCTCCGGGAAAAACCCCAGATACTCTGGACTTCCCAAAACTAGCCGTTGCAAACTTCATAGAAAACCGATGCCACCAAGTTCCCAAACTCAGTGCCACCGAGTTTTCAAAAACTAGCTGTTGGGCCGGCTGACACAAAACCGGTGCCACCGGTTTCCCAAAACCGGTGCCACCGAGTTTGACACAGGGTCAAACCCGAAGACGTGTACGTGTGGTTTTTGTGTCTCTCTCAACTCACATGGGTTACTTGAGCACTGAGACATCGTCAAAACTCCTTGTGATGCATCCCTCTTGATAGTACGGCGTACCTTTACTCAAGATCAAATATAAAAGCAATATTAGAACTCTTGAGCTTCTTCTTCAAGAATAGCCATACTTGATCAATATATCCTCGTGAGAGATCCATCCATCAATGTATCATTGAATTGAGCACTTCTACCTTGAGCTAGTGACTTTGATCTTTATATAAGAGTGAAACCCAATTCTCGATTAAGTCACCCTTCACATGACTCAACGAATAAGTAATGCTTCTTCATTGCTTCACTCGGTTAGGCTCGACTTGATACCTCGAAACTTTCCAAGCTATAGCCACTTCACCCTAGCCAAGCACATGGTTCAAGTCACTACTCGACCAACCTTAGCTTAGTACCTCGTTGCTAATCCCTTGCTTGATTTCTTCATCCATTCATTGCCAATTTGAGTTAAGCTTTGATTCAACATCAAGAGTGGAATTCTATTGAGATCATGCCTTCTTTTAATTTAAATCTCCCTTTTCATTATAACAAGCTTCTTCCTTCAATAAGAGGCCATCCAATGTTCCAAAATCAATATGCCTCTTTCTTATCCTTCATTAGCTCGTCATATACCATCTATATGCTTCATGGGAACACACATATCAAATATCATGACATTCACCATTGAGTTAAGTCATTTCACAACATGAGGCTAAAACCATGCCTCAACTTATCTTGTATACTCATAGCTTGTTTTCATCATGTAGATAACCAATGTCATATATTATGTCTTGTCATTTATATGTTACAACCTGCTCACATGCTTAACAAGGACATTAGATCTTTAATCTTGTTGTCAATCAATACACCAAAGCCCACTAAGGGCCTAGATGTCTTTCAGACACGAAAGATAAAAGAGTATTGATTGGCTTCAGGGGTTTTGCTGTTAACTTTTCGAATTGCTCTCCCCGAGCTGCACCCGTCTTATGGTTTTGAATATAAAGGGCTCGATTCTGAATCCCCCGACAATGACTAATTGTCATACCTGCAGCTGAAAAAGTGTCGATCTGGTCGCCACCATTGTACTTCTCACGAGTGATCAATTTTTCCAATTGGTAATATGATCTGTGGCTCCAGTGTTCGTATACTAGTTCATATCTATGCCATATGAACCAGATACTGCTGCACCTGCATGCTTCTCATCAGGAACAAAAGCTTCATCGAACTTGTACCATCACTCGATTGCAGTGTGTCCTCTCCTGAGGCACACCTGACAGAGAGGGCGAGATTCGTTGTTTGTGATGTGTTTGTCGTTGTTGCTACTTTAGCCTCCTCAACATCCTTCGTTGTAGTTGTTGCCATAGCGGTTGTTGTCGTTGCCGCGACCACGATCACCATTGCCGCGGCCACGACCTTGTGGAGGGCCACGTCCACACGCTCCTCCACGTCCTCCATATTGGCTGAGCTCTAGCTCCTCCATGGTAGAGATCCATCCTGGTCTCAAAGCTTAAAAGCAGAGAGTACAACTCCTCCAACAAGAGTGGCTCAACCCTTCAAGAAGAGTTGCCACCAGTGGTTCAAACTCTGAGTTCAGGCCGGTGAAAATGTGTTCGACGAGCTCTTCGTCATCAATAGATTGCCCTGCCGCCGCCATGTCGTCATCAAAGCTTTTCATCTTAGCAAAATAGTTAGTAACACACATGTTACCTTTCTTGATGGTTGTGAGGGCGACGCAGAGATGGACAACCCACGCATGGGTCTGCGAGGCAAACATGGTCTCGATGGCTTGCCACACTTCAACTGTGGTCTGAGCGTTGGCGACTTGCGTCATGATGTCCCATGATAGTGAGGAGAGGATGAAGCTCGGGATCTGTTAATATTTGGCTTCCCATTCTTCAAACGCCGAGTTGGGAACATCCTTGCCTTCCTTGTTCTTGATCTTCGCCGATGGTGCTTCTGTTGCAGCGGTGAGATGTCAGACGTGCTCCGCGCATAGCATATCGCACTTGTCGGGGACAGCCTTAGGGGTCCCCTTAAACAATGGGGAAACCCTCACTTAAACCCTAGCATCGAAACACGCTAAGCCTAACCATGCGGGTAACTAACCATGCGGGACATGGCCTACGCGGCGGGACTCGGCGGCCCACCAAGACGGCCCGCTTAGAAGACCCCTCGAGCGGGCTCCGCCTCGCTCGAGGGCGCGCTCCTCCTCGAGCGGGCTCCGCCCCGTTCGAGGGGCAACTCTTCCCTCGAGCGGTCCCGCCCCGCTCGAGGGCTCGCTCCCCCTCGAGCGGGTCTCGTCTCGCTCGAGGGTCCGCCCCGCCCTCGGCCGGGGCCCGCCACGCTCACGGGCGCCCCGCACGCGTGCGCCGGTCCCGTACACGGGCATTTAACGCCCCGACGCCGCGCAGACGGAGCCATCATGCGCCGGGGCTCGCACCCCGGTGCCGCCGCACCAACTCCCCGGGGAGGAGCCCATCCCCGCCACCGTGGAGATGGACCGTGCGACGTACGGCCGGTGTCGTCCCGTGACACCGAGCGCCCACTACAGCACGGCTAACGCGCCCGACCCTCGAAAGGGGGCCGGCGCACCCTCGATTTCACTTTCCCGTGACCCTACGGTGTTAGGTGGGGGGCGCTAGGCCGGTGGATAGCCATCCCGGTCACCGTAACGGCGCGGCCGCCGTACCCACGCGTGCGCCCGCACGCCCGACGCCGCGTGCGCACGCCCGGCGTCGTAGCAACCATTCCGCTATCGCGGAGCGCGTTGGGAAGGAACGCCGTTCGCCGCTCCCCGTGCCCCGTACCGCCCATCATCGCACCTCCCTCGAAGCCTATCGAGAGGACGCCACCGCCATCCGCTCGCTCCCCGCCCTCGAACCGCCACCGTTCGGGCACGGGATAGGCCATCATGGCCGGACCGCGGCGAAGATCGTCCGGACGGCCGCCCACTCTACGGCGTAGCACGACGTGCACCCCCACGTAGCTAGATAGCGCGCGTGCATGTAACTCGCCGCCCCCTTGGCCTATAAAAGGGGAGGCGAGCCCCCGGCCCGCGGGGGACGGACGGACGGAAAAGCAGAGTTCAACACGACACACCGTGCACTCACTCTCTTATTCTCCCACAACATCTTCGCCCACTCCACCGGGGACTTGGAAGCCACGCTTCCTCTCCCGCCTTGCTTGTACTTGCCCCACTACAAGCACCCCGGTGCCGAGCAATATAGTGCCACGAGCACGCCCCTCGTCGGGACGTACGGCCCCCTCGGCCGGAACCGGGATAAAACCTTGTGTCATTTGTTGCTTGGCATCGACCATTGAGGGATAGACCTAGGCGCCGTCTCTTGGTTAGTGTCGGGACCATATTCCGCACCGACAGTTGGCGCCCACCGTGGGGCAAACGAGCGCCTAAGGTCATTTCGCCAACTCCCTCCATGGTGATCCGCACTGAGTACCGTGCTACGTGCTACAACATGGGTGGCTCGGACCCCCTCCCAGCCGGGTTCGAAATCCGCTTCGGGGACCTGAACTTTCAGGCTACGGGGAACGGCTATCTCATGCGCCTCACCAATCGTGAGGAGCCGCGCGCGCGCGCCGCGAGGCCGGTCCGCTCGGTCTCCGCCGCACGCACGACACCGGCGCGACGCCCGCAGCACGGATGCCGGCGGCCCGTCGACGCCGCGACGCCGTCGTCGCTGCGGGCTACGCTCACGCCGGGCGCGGTCCGAGCGGCGGCGAGGCCGAGCGCGCCGCCGCCCAACGCGGTGCGCCCACCGTCACGACGGCCGCCACCGCCCGGTGGGGCCGCGTGCGGTCTCCGACCACGCGTCCCCATCGGCCGCGTGGCGCCACGACGGCCCATAACGCCAACGTGAACACGACGATGCGCCGGGTTCCACCCCGGCCGCCACGTCTTCGTCGCCGGGGACCCCGCACCTCGGCCAGCAGACGAGTCGTCCCCCGGGCTCCGTCGACACGATGCCACCCGCCAACCACCACGGGTACGCGGAGTGGGGACTTCTCGGCGTGCGGACCCGGCCGCATTCGGGCGCTTCCTCGACGCCACGGACTACCGGGTTTGGCCGCGAGGACGACTCCCGCACGGGAGCTACGACCCCACGCGGGAGTGTTGCGCCGTCATCACCAACGACCCGGCCAACGCCGCCGGTGCGGCAGGCGCCGGGGACCGGGGAAGTCACGCCCGCCCGGGGATCGCCGCGCGCCCGGCCGCGGGGCCGAGCGCCCCCGCCGGGGCCGACGTCGACGCACAGCGGCCCAAGCCCGCGAGCTCGAGGCCAAGCTTGCGCAGGAATACGGACAAGACGGCTACTCCGTGCCTCGATGGCCGGGGAGGCCTCCGCGCGCGGCGAACGAGCGCGGGAGCCGGGCCGACAAGTCCGCGACCGCCTCAACACCGCCCCCAACGCGGACGTCCCGCCGCGAGCAAGCCGAAGCTCGTCGCCGCCGCGACGCCGCCGCGGGCCATGCCGGCACCCTCGACCCCCGAGGCTCGAGATATGCACCGCGAGGTGCAAACTCTCATCGAGCAAGCGGCCGTCCAACAAAGCCGAGAGAGCTCGGCCTCACGCATTCGTCAACGGGGGGGATGCGCGGGGCGATGAAGCCGCACCGGAGGCGAACCCTCGGTGCACGCAGCCAACCCGCCGACCGGGGACGCACGCCGGCCAAGGAACGACTCCTTGACACGCGCGGAGGCACCGGATGGCGATGCCCGCAACGTCATCAACGCCGGCGCACCGGCAAGGCGGACGCGCGTGCGACAAGGGGCTACCACCCTCGAAGGGGTGGACGCTACGACGGCCGGTGAGGATCGCTCCCCGACACCGAGCCCCCCGGCACCCGTGTGTTCGGCCGGGAGATCCGCACGGCGGCGTTCCCCCAGCGCTTCCGTCAGCCCTCGACAATCGTCAAATACAACGGGGAGACGGACCCCCGCGTCTGGCTCAACGACTACCGCCTAGCCTGCCAGCTGGGTGGAGCCACTAACGACGAAGTGATCATCCGCAACTTGCCCCTGCATCTGGGCGACGCAGCCCGGACATGGCTCGAGCACTTGCCCGCCAGCCAGATCCATAACTGGGACGATCTAGTCCACACGTTCGTGGGCAACTTCCAGGGCACGTACGTGCGCCCTGGGAACTCCCGGGACTCGCGCTCCCGCACGCGCGAGGCCCGCGAGTCGCCGCGGGACTTCATACGGCGCTTCTCCAAGCGCTGCACGGAGCTCCCCAGCGTGGCGCAGTCCGAGATCGTGCACGCGTTCCTCGAGGGCACCACGTGCGGGACCTCGTGCGCGAGCCGGGACGCGGCCCCGCCTACGGACTCAAACGAGCTGTTCGACATCGCCACCAGCTTCGCCTCCGGAGAGGAGGCCGTGGGGGCGATTTTCGACGGCAAGAAGGGCAAGCGCTCCGAGGACACGCCCGCGGAGGGCGGCGGGTCCAAGGAGCCGCGCCGCAACGACAAGCGGGGCAAGAAGGGGGAAGAAGCCGCGCCGCGAGGCGCGCGAGCGAGGGCGCAACGGCGGCAACGCCGAGGCCCTCGGCCGTCGACCCGGCTCGACGGGGCCCTCGACCGGCCCCTCGAGGCCCGGGGGTGTTTGACGACATGATGAAAAAGCCATGCCCCTACCACAAGACTCCTGTGAACCACACTCTCGAGCAGTGCGACATGCTCAAGAAGTTCTATGGCCGTGCCGCCGCGAAGGAGGCAGAGGCCAAGAAGGATGGAGGCGATGGCGACGCGGGTGGCTTCCCCGCTCGTCGAAAGTGTGTTCCTCATCTTTGGGGGACCTACCGTCGACATGTCGACCGGCGAAGCACAAGAAGGAGCGGCATGAAGTCCTCGCCGCGGAGAGGGCGCCTCCGGCCTTCCTCAACGCGGTCGAAGGATGCCATCACCTTTAGCCGGGACGACCACCCAAACCGCATTCCGAACCGGGCCGGTACCCGCCGGTGGTCGATCCCATCATTGGGAACGCCGGTTTTCGAAGGTCCTTATGGACGGAGGCGTAGCCTCAATATCCTCTTCGCGCATACTTTGCGCCCGATGGGGATCGGGGGGGACCGGTTGCGGCCCGGCACGAAGCCATTTCACGGCATCGCGCCGGCAAGCGGTGTTCAACCGCTCGGGCGGATCGATCTCGCCGTCGGTTTGGGACCCCCAAGAATTTCCGCAAGGAAACCCTCACCTTCGAAGTGGTGGGGTTCAAAGGGGCCTACCATGCCATACTTGGGCGACCTTGCTATGCCAAATTCATGGCGGTCCCCAACTACACGTACCGAAGATGAAGATGCGGGTCCAAACGGCGTCATCACCGTCGGGTCGTCGATCGAGCACGCATTCGATTGCGACGTCGAATGCGTAGAACATGCGGAGG
Organism: Cenchrus americanus; assembly: GCA_947561735.1. Taxonomy (NCBI): domain Eukaryota; kingdom Viridiplantae; phylum Streptophyta; class Magnoliopsida; order Poales; family Poaceae; genus Cenchrus; species Cenchrus americanus. Next base: position 83,024,917 of record OX387240.1, read on the forward strand.
CACTAGCGCCGGATGAAGCGCCGGTGAACACGGCTGGAGAAGATGGTCGACGACGACCTCAGCTCCGCCGCCAAGCACGTCGGCACCTTCGAGGCCGCCGAGCAAACCAAAGGGGTCCCCCTCGACCCGTCGGCCCCCGAGGGCAAGGCGTTGAGGGTCAGCTCGACCCTCGACCCTAAATAGGAAGCAGTGCTCGTCGACTTCCTCCGCGCCAACGCCGACGTCTTCGCGTGGAGCCCCTCGGACATGCCAAGCATCCCGAGGGAGGTCGCCGAGCACTCCCTTGATATCCTCGCCAAACGCCCGCGCCGTGCGGCGGCGGGCCGCGCCGCTTCGACGAGGAGCGGCGACGGGCGATCGGAGCGGAGCCGCGGAAGCTCCTCGAGGCCGGGTTCATCAAAGAAGTGTTCCACCCTACGTGGCTAGCCAATCCCGTGCTTGTAAAAAAGAAAAATGGGAAGTGGAGGATGTGTATAGACTACACTAGTCTCAATAAAGCATGTCCAAAAGTTCCCTTTCCTTTGCCACGCATAGATCAAATCGTTGATTCGATAGCCGGTGTGAACTACTCGTTTCCTTGATGCCTACTCGGGATATCACCAAATAAAAATGAAGGAGTCCGACCAGCTCGCGACTTCGTTCATCACACCGTTCGGGACGTTCGTTACGTCACGATGCCTTTTGGCCTCGAAACGCGGGCGCAACATATCGGCGCCGCATGCAACAAGTTTTTGGGGATCACATCGGGCGGACGGTCGAAGCCTACGTGGACGACATCGTTGTCAAGACCGAGAAGGCGGACGACTCGGTTAGCGACCTTGGCGTCGCGTTCACCGCCTATGGGCCAACGGGGTCAAGCTAAACCCCGAAAAATGTGTCTTTGGAGTGCCGCGGGGCATGCTCCTAGGATACATCGTCTCCCGGCGGGGAATCGAGGCCAACCCCCGAGAAGGTCGCGGCCCTCGAGCGAATGGGTCCAATTCGGGACCTCAAAGGGGTACGAGAAGGTGTTGGGGTGCCTCGCCGCCTTAAGACGCTTCATCTCGAGGCTCGGTGAGAAGGGCCTCGCCCCTCTACCGGCCGCTCAAGAAGCACGAGCGCTTCTCTCGGACCACCGAGGCCCGGGGACGCGCTTGACAAGCCGAAGGCGTCTCGACGCACGCTCCAATCCTCACGCCGCCGCGAGACGGCGAACCCCTGCGGCTCTACGTGGCCGCAACCACCCGGGTGGTCGGCGCCGTGATCGCCGTAGAGCGCGCGGAGGAAGGACACGCCTTGCCCGTGCGAGAGGCCGGTCTACTACATCGGCGAAGTCTGTCGGACACGAAGACGCGCTACCCCCGGTGTCCGAAGGCGTTGTACGCGGTAGTCCTCGCGCGGCGCAAGCTCCGCCACTACTTCGAGGCCCACCCGGTCACGGTGGTCTCTTCCTTCCCGCTAGGGGAGATCATTCGCAACCCCGACGCGGCAGCGGGATCGCCAAGTGGTCCGTGGAGTTGATGGGCGAGACGCTCGCCTACGCCCCACGAAAGGCCATCAAATCGCAAATCTTAGCCGATTTCGTCGGCGAGTGGACGGACACGCGCACCGCCGCCCCCTCGGATTCAAGCGAGTGCTTGGACTCGTTCTTCGACGGCTCGGTGATGAAGACGGGAGCGGGCGCGGGCCTCGCTCTTCGTGTCACCCCTCGGAGAGCACATGCGCTACGCAGGGCGCCTCCACTTCCCCGCGTCCAACAATATGGCCGAGTACGAGGCCCTCCTCTCGCGGCCTCAAAATCGCCATTGAGTTGGGCGTCAAGCGCCTCGACGTGCGGGGGGGACTCGCGGCTCGTGATCGATCAAGTCATGAAGAACGCGAGCGGCCACGACGACAAGATGGAGGCCTACCGTAAAGCCGTGCGGGCCCTCGAAGACAAGTTCTACGGCATCGAGCTTAATCACGTACCCCGCCGGTACAACGAGGAAGCGGACGAGCCGGCGAAGATCGCATCCGGCGGATCACCGTTCCCCCAAACGTTTTCGCGCGCGACATCACGCGGCCCTCGGTTGCCCTCGAGCCCTACCCCTCGAGCAACGGTGGACCCTCGGGGGCTCCCTCGAATCCGAAAGGCGGTGCGGAGCCCATGGACGAGGACCCCTCGAACGAGGCGTACGTTCTCTCCCTCCTCGAGGGGTACGGCTCCGTCGAGGTCGATGCGATGGACATAGAACCGGCCCCCGTCCAAGCGGATTGGCGGGAAAAATACATCGCCCGGATCGATCGAGGGGAACTCCCCGTAGACCGGCCGCAGCCCGGGCGCATCGCCGGGATGGCCAAATCTTTCACCCTCGCCGACGGCGAGCCGATAAGCGCGCGCGCGTCGGGCATCCTCCGGCGGTGTATACCCATTCCCGAGGGGCGCGAGCTCTCGCGGGACATCCACGCGGGGATGCGTGGCCACCACGCCGCGCCCCGCACCCTCGTCGGCAACGCGTTCCGCCGGGGCTTTTGCGGCCCACCGCGGTCGCGGACGCCGCCGAGATCGTGCGCACCGCGAAGGGTGCCGGTTCTACGCCCGCAAGTCCAACTTGCCCGCTCATGCCCCGCAAACGATCCCCGTGACATGGCCGTTCGCCGTGTGGGGGTTGGACATCGTCGGGCCCCCGCGAAGGCGCCGGGGGGCTTCACCCATCCGCTTGTCGCGATCGACAAATTCTCCAAGTGGGTGGAGGTGCGTCCCATCACGAATCTAAGGGCGGAGCGGGCGGTCACGTTCTTCACCGACATCGTATACCGCTTTGGAGTGCCAAACTCCATCATCACGGACAATGGGTCCCGGTTCACGGGCGGAAGTTCTTGGAGTTCTCGTGATAAGTTCCACATCCGCGTGGATTGGGCGGCCGTGGCACACCCACGGACCAACGGCCAAGTAGAGCGTGCCAACGGCATGATCCTACGGGGCCTCAAGCCCCGAATTTTTGACCGGCTCAACAAACCCGGGCGGAAATGGCTCCAAGAACTACCGGCGGTCGTGTGGAGCCTAAGGACCACCCCAAGCGCAGCCACGGGTTCACCCCGTTTTTCCTAGTCCATGGCGCGGAGGCCGTCCTCCCCACGGACCGGAATATGGGTCGCCCGAGATTCGAGGCTACGACGAAGATGCTAACCGGCCGAGCCGGGCCGAGGACTCGGCCGGACCGGTTAGACGAAGTACGCCTCGTGGCGTTGATGCACTCCGCAAGGTATCAACGGTCCCTACGACGTTACCAAGCACGCAAGATACGTCGGAGGGATTTCGCCGAAGGGGATCGGTCCTAAGGCTACGCCAAGACAACCGAGGGCGCCACAAGCTATCGCCCCCATGGGAGGGACCCTACGTCGTGGTGAAGGTGCTCAAGCCGGCACGTACAAGGCCGGCCAACGAGGACGGCGAAGAACTCACCAACGCTTGGAACATCCAACGGCTACGTCGCTTCTACCCTTAGCTAGGATTTTCCAAGTACTTTCGTTGTAAAATCACATGGCCAACGCCCCAGTTGGTGTCAACTATGTAAATACTACAAATCTAATAAAAGGGCAACTCGGCTTTCCCCTGAAACCCAAGTTACCCTCGGGGGCTACTGCGGGGGGCATCCCTTTTTCGCGCAAAAAAACAACTCACACGCGCTAAGTTTGTTTCCTACTTCAACTTCGAGCCACGATTCGAACAGGGCGCGGGCGGCACGGCGGCGGGGAGCGTGCGAGCCAGAGATAGCCTACGCCGCGTGGCTATGGCCCTTCTCTCTCGCCTCCAACCCGGCGGGCCCCTTGCGAAAATCGAACTCCCCTAACTAGAATCTACTCGGGGAAGAAGGAGAAACAAAAAAGCGTGATAAACAAACGATTTCATTTACAACAAATCCCCATGTTCATGAAACGACTTGTTTATTTACAAAGGGCCATGAGGCCGGGGGTACCGATACACATAAACAAAAAATGGGCCTAGCGCCCAACTCGCAGGTGGGAGGAGCGAGCGGCATCGGCGGCGTCCGGGAAGAGGAATTCTTCGAAGGCCTCGGCGAGCGACCCGGCGGCGTCGGCCAGCCGAGCGCATCCGCGCGCTCCATAGCCACCTCGTCCTCGACGCCCTCGGGCACGACGTAGCCTTCCGCCGGCGCGTCGAAGTTCACCTCGTAGTGGGATCGCACCACTCCGAGGGCCTTCTCGGACACCCGACCGCAATGCCCGGCGCATCCGCTCGGTGACATGGCCACCGAGGGCACGCGGACGGCCGGCCGGGGAGATGCGGCACGGGCCTCGCCCTCCTCGACGACGTGGCAGGTCTCGAGGGCCGCATCGCGCAATTCCTGCAACTCCTGCTCAGAGGAGTCGTAGGAAGCCTGCAGCGCCTCGGCCCGCTCAGCAGCGTGCCCCAGGGCGGTGCGCAAGCCTGGAATCGACAAGACGAAAAGAAATTAGAAAAGGGAATGCGAGTCCCCAAACAAAAAACCAACAAGCAAAAGTCAAACTGTGGCTCACCTTCGACTTGCTTCCTCTCCATCTCGAAGTCCCGGCGCACGGCCTCGAGCGACAGCTCGAGGCGCTGGACGGTTTTGCCCGCTCGCGGAGGGCCGCCTCCGGTTGGCGTTGTTGATGCCGAGCACGAGCGCCTCGTCCTCAACTTTGGAGAGCGCGGTGCTCCGCTCCTCCAACGACTTCCGCGTCCCCTCGTGGGCGGCGCGCTCCCGCTCCGGCGGCGCACGGGCATCGACGAGGGCGGCCGCCCCTCGCCGCGGCCGCTCCTCGGCCCCTTGGCGGGCGGCGCTCTCTTGCGGGAGCCGCTCCTCGGCCGACGACGAGGGCCGCGGCCTTGGCGTCGAGGGCGGCCTTCGGGTCGTCCGCCTCCTTGGCGCGCTCGCTCCAACCTCGCGCGCCCGCTCCTCGGCCGGCGGCCGCGCCCGCGCCCCCTCGAGCGACGTGCGGAGCTCCCCGGCTTCGGCGCGAGCGGTGGCCACCTCCGCCTCCGAGTTGGCGCCCAACGTCCGCGTCTTCTCCGGGTCCGCGCGCGCATTCCACGAGCCGCCTCGTCGCGATCGAAGAGGGTCGCGCGGATCCGCTCGAGGCTCGAGCGACGCGCCGCGTCCGCCTCGAGCTCTCGGGGAGCTCATCGGGCCGAGCCGGGGCCGGAACGCCAACCGACCGTCCGGCGTCCTAAGAGCGTCCGCAAGCGCGTCGAAAGCGCCGCATTGCTCCCCGAGCCGCCGGGCCTCGGCGTTCATCCGGTCGAACGCGCCGTATTTGTTGTGGGCGTGGCGCTCGAGCTCTGGCATCCACACGTCAAATCCCGTAAGCGCCAAGACTTGAATGTAGCATGCGAAAACAAAAAGGGAAGAGGGGCGAGCAACCATGGCTCACCCGGAAGACGAGCCGAGCCGGCCGCCATGGACCCGCGGCGCCTCGTTCGGCGTGCGGTTGAGCGTGGCGCCGTGGCTCGGAGCTCGCCCCAAAGCTCCGCTCCCCCCGGCGTCCGCAAACGCAGGGGGGATCCTCCACGGCCCCCTCCACCGGGCGGGGCGGCCGGCGTGGGAGGACGAGGCCTCGGCACCGTGTCCTCGGCCCCCCACCACCATGTGACCCTCGTGCCGCCTCACGAGGGCCCCCTCCGGGGCTCGGGGGGAGTTCGTGGGCCGGCCCGGCCCACCGATTCCATCCGGGCGGCGGGGAGTCATCCGAGAGCTCCACCACCTCCGCCCGCAAATCGCCGGCGGGCGCGGCCGCCGCGCCGCCTCCACCGCACCTCCCACCGCGCCTCCGCGGCCACGAGCGCCCGTTGTGCCGCCGTGGCCGCCACCTCCGGCCGTACCGCCACGTCCGCGGCGCTCCCGCGAGTTGCGCCCGCTCCTCCTCCTCCACCGTCGTCGCCGCCGCGGCCCGCGTCTCCGTGGACGGCCGGGCGCCGGCCGTCCCCGGCGGCCTGCGGGCCGAGCCGCGGCGGACCGCGGTCCGCCGGCCGGGCCTCGAGGCCCCGGCCCGGGGTCTTGCGAGCTCGCGCCCGCCGCCGTACTTGCCCCCGGGTGCGACCCCCTCGACGAGCGCCGCCGGGTGGGGATCGATGCGCCCGTCCTCGGCACCTTGGCCGGTGCAAGAGGAGGAACGGTTGGCACCGCCTCGCGCAGCACGAACGGAGGGTCGAGCACTTAGTCATCGACGAGCCAAACCAAACGAAGAAGAACGAGGCTCCTTACCTCGCGAGAGGAAAAGGCCCGCTTCCTTTTCCTCGAGGCCTGCGCGGACGAGGCCGGCGCACTGCCGTCGCGCTCGCGGTAGCGCCTCCCGATGGCGCCGCCGCGCGCACGGGCACACCCGCCCCATGCGCGGGCGCGCCCGATGCCGCACCTCCCAAAGGCGCCACCGCGCGCGGGGCACGCTCGCCCCGCGCGCGGACACGCCCGCCGTCACGCCCCGCGACGACGACGCCGCGCGCGCGGGCACGCTCCCCCCGCGCGCGGGCACGCTTGACGCACGCCCGGGCGCGTCCGCCGCGCGCGCCTCCTTGGCGCACGCCGGCACCTCCGCGCACGTGCCGCCCCGGATGACGATTGCCGGCGGCGGGCGCCGGTGCGCCCGCCCCGCACGAAACCGCCCCCCGACGCCGCACGGGTTCCGGTGATGGGGGCGCGGTCGCCACCCGCTCGGAGGGGCCCTCCCCCTCGGCCTCTTCCTCCTCGTCCTCCTCCGAAGACGAGGGCTCCTCGATATCCGGGGAGGAGAGCCCCGGCTCCTCGCGCCGCCGGCACTCCGCGGCCCGCCGGCCGCGGCGAGCTTGGCACGTCGCCTCGCGTGCTCCCTCTTGCGCGCCGCCCGCTCCTCGCTGCTCCCGCCGCGCCGCCCGCCGAGCGCACGGGGGTCGGGGGGTGGGTGGAACGGACTTGGCGATGTCGAACTCCACCGACCGCGCACGGGAGCGACAATGGCGCATCGGGGAAACGAAAGCAAGACCAAGAACTAAAACAAAATCAGGAACCCAACTCACCCGCGGGCCCGTGGGGAGCATCTCAAGGTCCCACGGGGGTCCGACCCGCGCGGTGGCGGCGTCCGGTGTCGACGGCGTTCCGCGCCGGGGTGAGCGCATACGGCCGCTCCAGCGGCGTCGGGAGCATCCGCGACCTCGCCAGGTCGACGGGGTTGGCCGCCTCCGTCATCTCGAAGATGCAGAGTGGCCTCTGCATCAGAGGCACGACCCGCCGGTGGTGGAGGAAGGCGAGGACGCCCATCGCGTTGAGCCCGTGCTTCGCCGGCCCGCCGCGGGCGGCGAGGACGGACTCTTGCCGCGCCCGATGCTGGGGCGTAGACACCCCGTAGCCCCGGGGAGTCCGGCCTCTTCTTGAACACCGGCCGGTGTAGGGAGGAAGGCCGGGCTCGGTGTTGCGCGGGTAGAACCATCCCCGCTCCCCGGCGGCGTTGTTCGTCGTCATGGTGCGGGGGATGTAGAAATCCTTGAGCCGCCCCCGGCGGGGCAAGCGACATCCCGCCGGCGCGCACCGCGCGCGGGGTCCCTCGGCTCCGACGTGGGGCTGCGTGATGAGCTCCCCGCGGAAAAGGTGAACCCGAGAGATCCCGCCGATCCGGGATCCCCGGGTACCCTTCGCAGACGCCCACGAACGTGGCCGCCTGCGAGATAGCGTTGGGGGCGAAGTTGTGCAGCTCCACCCCGTAGTAGTGGCACATCGCCCGCATGAAGGTGCTCGCCGGCGCGTTGAAGCCACGCTCGTGGTAGCGGAGAAAGCTCACCACGTAGCCCTCCGGCGGGTTGGGCTCGTGGTGCGCCGGCGGCGGCACGATCCACTCCGCCGGCGCCCGTCTTCGTTGGCCGACGCGGCCGGCGGCGACCGGCTCGCCAAGGGCGAGCCGGGTCACCGTCGACCTCTCCCGGGCGTACGGCTCCGGGATCCTAACGGGGAGCCGAGGCGACGCCATGAGGAGGAACGGAGGAATGCGAAGGCGGAGAGCGAGGAAACGGAGGAAAAAGCTTTAACAGCAAGCCCGCATGGTGGCAAGAGCAAGACGAAGGCGAAAGGGCGGAGGACTGAAAACGGTGAGAAGCTAAGGTAAAAAACCGCCGTCCCTTCCTCCCCGCAGTTTTATAGGCCGACGGGCGACCTCTCAGGAGCGGACGCCCCGACTAGCATTAACTGCAGGGAATCTTCCATCGCGTCGACGGGCGGGCCCCACCACGACCGCAGCGGCTATAACACTGCAGGCGGGTCATCATTACGGCAAAGACCGGCAGCAACCGAGGCAAAACCGTCACGTCCGCCTGCCGCGCCGCCCACTACGAGCGCGCGCGCGCGCGCGCGCCTAAAAAGGCGCGCCCGCGCGCAAAATCGCGGCCACGACCGCGAGGCATTTAAATGCCGGGTCCCTTGCCAAGCAAGGAGCACCCTCGAGCGGGGCGGACCCCCGGCTCGAAGCAAAGGCGACCCTCGATGGGATATCGGCGTGAGAAGGCCGTCGGGGACTCGCTCGATGTAGAGCGAGCAACGCGCGGCACCCATGCCACGCAAAACCCTCGAGCGGCATGACCCTTGGCTCAAAATGACGTCAACCCTCGATGGGATATCGACGTGAGAAGGTCGCCCGGGACCTGCTCGATGTAGAGCAGGCAACCGCGGGCACCCATGCCACGGCAAACCCTCGAGCGGCACGAGCTCCTGGCTCCAGACAATGTCAACCCTCTAAAACAAAGCACATACGCCGTGCTACCAACCAGCACCTCGAGGGTCGGCACGCCCAGACCCCTCGACGGCCGCAAATGTGAAAAGACGGGGCTGGCCAGACACGGCCCCGCACGGCCTTACTGATCAGAGGTTCGAAGCCTGACCCTCGACGGGTTCGAACGAGCGCCTCGGATCACGAGTTAGGGACGACGAGGGCACGCGCATTCGAGCCGTTCCTCGAGCCCGTCGGCTCGAGGGTGCCCCACATGTCGTGTTCGAGAGCCGGCCGAGGGCGGCCTAGCGGGGGGGGATCCCACCGAGGGAGAGCTTCCGCGCCCTCGGTCCCTAGCGAACGGGACCGAGCCCCACCTAGCAAACCCACGCAAGCGCTTCCATGGACGTGTCTCCGGACCGCTCGGCCCTACCCTTATCGAACGGGGCATGGACGTCCACTTGAACCACCCGCTAGCAGCTCGACGAGGAATCCGCGATTCGCGACCCGCTCGATGGGAGTCGTGGAGACCTCACCCTCCGTCCCGCGGAGGGACGGCGAGGGCGCGTTAAAAAACAAGACGTCAGGCTCGACCCGATCGCCTCGAACGGGCCAAGGCTCGGGGGCTTGACGCACGGCTACACCTCCTTGAAATTGCACCCGCCGGAGACAGTGACAGGGGAGCGTGCACCCCCGAAGCCGGCTGAAACACCGCCGATGCCGGTTGGCATATGTGCCACGCCTTTCTGACCAAAGCTATCGCGGTTAACCCCTGCAGGAGAACCCACACTCTGCAGGCTTCGGGGGGCTAGACCCGCGGGTCCGCCGACGCGGCCCCACGGAAAGCGTTCGCAAACAAGGAGGGAAGAACGTCCTATCGTAGGTTCCCGCAGACCGCGGGAGCCTCGACGGCAAACCCGCGGATGCTCGGGGGCTGCGTCGGGGACGACCTTAGGGGTCCCCTTAAACAATGGGGAAACCCTCACTTAAACCCACAGCATCGAAACACGCTAAGCCTAACCATGCGGGTAACTAACCATGCGGGACATGGCCTACGCGGCGGGACTCCGGCGGCCCACCAAGACGGCCCGCTTAGAAGACCCCTCGAGCGAGGCTCCGCCTCGCTCGAGGGCGCGCTCCTCCTCGAGCGGGCTCCGCCCGTTCGAGGGGCAACTCTTCCCTCGAGTGGTCCCGCCCCGCTCGAGGGCTCGCTCCCCTCGAGCGGGTCTCGTCTCGCTCGAGGGTCCGCCCCGCCCTCGGCGGGGGCCCGCCACGCTCACGGGCGCCCCGCACGCGTGCGCCGGTCCCGTACACGGGCATTTAACGCCCCGACGCGCGCAGACGGAGCCATCATGCGCCGGGGGCTCGCACCCCGTGCCGCCGCACCAACTGCCCAGGGAGGAGCCCATCCCCGCCACTGTGGAGATGGACTGTGCGGTACGGCCGGTGTCAGTCCCGTGACACCGAGCGCCCACTACAAGATGCGGCTAACGCGCCCGACCCTCGAAAGGGGGCGGGGCGCACCCTCGATTTCACTTTCCCGTGACCCTACAGGTTAGGTGGGGGCGCTAGGCCGGTGGATAGCCATCCCGGTCACCGTAACGCGCGCGGCCGCCGTACCCACGCGTGCGGCCCGCACGCCCGACGCCGCGAGCGCACGCCGGCGGCGTAGCAACCACTCCGCTATCGCGGAGCGCGTTGGGGAAGGAACGCCGTTCGCCCGCTCCCGTGCCCCGTACCGGCCATCATCGCACCTCCCTCGAAGCCTATCGGAGGACGCCACCGCCATCCGCTCGCTCCCGCCCTCGAACCGCCACTGTTCGGGTACGGGGTAGGCCATCATGGCCGGATCGCAGCGAAGACCGTCCGGACGGCCGCCCACTCTACGGCGTAGCACGACGTGCACCCCCACGTAGCTAGATAGCGCGGCGTGCATGTAACTCGCCACCCCCTTGGCCTATAAAAGGGGAGGCGAGCCCCCAGCCGCGGGGGACGGACGGACAAAACAGAGTTCAACACAACACACCGTGCACTCACTCTCTTATTCTCCCACAACATCTTCAGCCACTCCACCAGGGACTTGGAAGCCACGCTTCCTCTCCCGCCTTGCTTGTACTTGCCCCACTACAAGCACCCCGGTGCCGAGCAATATAGTGCCACGAGCACGCCCCTGCCGGACGTACGGCCCCCTCGGCGGAACCGGGATAAAACCTTGTGTCATTTGTTGCTTGGCATCGACCATTGAGGGATAGACCTAGGCGGCGCGTCTCTTGGTTAGTGTCGGGACCATATTCCGCACCGACAAAGCACTTGAGCCTTCCATAAGGCATGGTTGTTTTTGGTTAACTTCTCTGTCACCAAATGATGAGAGAAAGAGTTGGAAACGAGGGGATTGGAAGGAAAGGAGGATGTCGACGAGGACGACATCGTTGGTAGGGATGGCAGTCTTTAGGAAGGTTTGGCTCTGATTAACATGTAAAACAGAGGCAATAGGAAAGTGTGTCTTACCCCGTTAAGAGCCGCCCTTCATGTTAATATAGGCACACAATCGGTGCAAAGAGATTACATCAGTGTGCAACAACTTGGAGAGCAAGGCTGGGAGTTATAGTTACAACAGGTTATACTAAATCTACTCTTCAACTAACTACAACAATATTTAGATCCCCGCGACACTATTTATCTCAAGTTGTTGTAGATTCACATAACAAACCATATCTAGAGCAGTTGCCGGCGCATCGAAACAAGTCAGGACGTCAGCTATTTCGAAAATGGGCTGTTGGCCCAGGAAGTCAACTACTTTGGATATGGAGGGAGTATCTTCTAACAGGGTTGCGTCGTGCGGGCACCAGTTCCACGCCGTGTGCGTGGCGCAGTGGCTCCGGGCGAAGCTCAGCTGCCCGGTGTGCCGATGCCGCTTCTTGGCCGCCGTCACCACCGCGCGCTGCCATGACGACACGGCGGGGGATCCCTCGCGCTCACGCCCACACCCCGGACATCGTCGAGGAGATGCTCTCGATGGATTACGAAGAGTCTGTCGTGTTTCAGAACAGCTCGCGTTGGATAGAGTTCTTGGCCACCTACCGTTTGACGTCGACTAGCTGAGAATTCTTTGAGGGCACCGGCCGGCACATCATGAGAGATTGGATGTTTCCTAGTCTACGAGCGTGTGTAAAGCGATCGATCGAGAAATTCAGCATATGCGTACGTGCAGCGTGATAACTTTTTGTAACAAGCAGTAAAGACATGTGTAGAAAAATGTGGAAGCATTGAACCCTTGCTCAGGGCCGCATCATTCATCATACAAAACTATATAAGAGGTCCCCGTTATGGAATTCTTTAAGCTCTCACGCAGCCACGTCATCCACTCAGGGTCTCACAACACAAGTCACTGTGCAGCAGCTGAACCATCCATCCATCCCTGTCCATCCGTATCATCTCAAGTGTCACTGACTTTTGGTTTTCAAAACTGCAACATAAACAGTCACTAGCAGCCTTTTTCTCAATACCACCACGCACGGCGCACCACGCCCCTTCCAATTTATCTCTGCGGCCCACCCTTTCCCTGTATCATTTAGCATATAAATAATAAGAGTTGTAGCTAACTTTTCCTTAGACCCCCCCTCCCACCCCCTCCCTCACGAATGAATTCTCCACCATGGAAGTTTCTTAATCAGACTTGCAGAGGTTCGTAATTATTGTTGCCACTATTTTTCATGTCCTGTTGTTCTCTATATTTTTTCATGATCGTTACAAAACCGGTTCCTATGAAATTTATACGTTTTCTAATATTTTATTTTCTATACACGTTCCTATTATATTTCTACTATATATTTTTATGTTCCGTTGCTTTACATGCCTAGATTCCAAAGGGTTCTTAGCTATATTTCTGTCAGATTCATATAAATTTGTTGATGTAACTTCTCTAATCCCGTAGCAACCCAGTGGTGATTGCCTCTCAGTCGACAAACAGTCATCATGGCATCAATTTCAAGCGAATATTGTGCTATATAAAACCAAAATACAATAACTAAGTTTCATATATTTATTTTCATTTCCCCCGTTTTATTTTTGACCTAAATCGTGATAATTTAAGAAGTGGCCCATTCAAATGGTTGTTACTTTTTATCCATTGTCTTAATTTATCTCTAAAATTTCAAGGCAACACACTATGTTGTTGATACATAGTATTATAATAAATTGTTTGAATAAGTTCTAATATACCACAACATGTAATTGTGATTAAAATCCAACCCTCTATAAATTCCAACTTCATACCCGCAGCAATGTGCGGGGAATCCTTCTATTTTATATGGAGCCATCAACCGGCTAGGTTACAATGATATGCTAAGTTACAATCACGAAAACAAATCAAATCAATCTACTAGCCTAAATTCACAAGTAATTTCTTACAAGTTCCCGAATCATTTAACCCTCACTGTTTCTATTTTAATTCTAAATCGAGTGATTCTTTTTCAAAAAATCATGCTACATCAATCCGTTGGCCACTCTGACCGGCATTCGCAGTCGCATGGCATTTTTTTGTTTAGTGGAAAAGACATCAAGCTATTCTTCGGTGAAAATTACCGAATATAATGAATAGTATTATTAAACATATTAGAATAATCTCAGCAACGAGATTGTGAAGAGTTGAAATTGTTAATGTGTAGTGCTTGTAGTGTTGGTTCATCGTATATTGTTTTACAAGATTTTGTTTTTTAAATAGTAATTGCTTGGTTCAAATTTTGTACACCCGTGACAACATACGAGCTATAACCTAGTCCTTTGCAACCTTTCCAACTCGGGGAGGAGCGCCACTGAGTGGGGAGGAGAGGCCCGTCGGCTCCTGCTCCGTGCCAATTGAGGCCCGCGGCCGGCGGCGTTGGTGGCGCAATTTATCGTGAAGCATAGCAAGGAGGTCACCTCAGCAACCTCGCGAGCTCAGCTTCCTTCTTCATCTTCTTCCGCGGCCTACTTCGCAGCCGGCATCCCCTTTCCTCTGCGCTGCGGCGTGGCAATGACGGGGAGACTGTTGTATGGCGGGAACGTCCGCCCTCTTCCCGTGTGGAAGATACTACCACACCGGAGGTGATGCGAGCGCCGTCTTTGAGCCTAGCTCGCGAGAAATGACCTCCCCCAGTGTTTTCTGGGGTGCAGGCAAGAAGGCCTCTTTTGCACCCGACGAGGCAGGCTCCAGAGGCCGTCCATGCCATTGAACGCCCCTCCCTGCACCGTGCGAGCCTGGCTGGGAGGGGAGCCAGGCATTCGAATGCGCCTTACATGAATAGATTTGCCTTGCAAATACTTTCACAAAAGTATACATATGTTAGTTTTTCATATTTTTTTTTAAAAATAAGAAGTTAAAGTTGTACTTTAGAGATCGTGTTGTTATCCTAAACGACTTCATTTACAAAACCAGAGGGAATAATCTCTTAACTGGAAAAAATCACGTGGAGTGCCAATGACATCTTGGACTATCTAAAGCTTGTTTTGTGAGCTTATCTGAAATCTTTAACTTTACCACAATGATTCAGTCACTTGACAGAGATGGACTAAACCTAAACACCACAGTTCACCTAAACGCAGTACCAGACTAATCCAGCTAGTCCCTTGTCTGAACCAGTCCAACAATCTACTCCAGCTACCAACCAGGCAACCACATTTCTTGAGCAGTTCAGCTTCAACACCACCGTACCACCATGGGCTCCCGCCGCGTCCGCGTTCTGAGCGTCACCCATGTCCGACCCGCCGAAAGCCCCAACGCGCCGCCGCACGACGCCGACCACGCCATCAAGCTCTCGTTCTTCGACACCCTGTTCACCCCCCTGACGCCGATCCGGCGCCTCTTCTTCTACGAGGGCGACGACCTCCCGCCCTTCCATGATTTGGTTCGCACTCTGCAGTCATCGCTCGCCGCCACGCTCGGCGTGTTCACGCCGCTCGCCGGCAGGGTCGCCGTCTCCCCGTCGGGGGACGACGTCGCCATCGACTGCTCCCCCGGAACCGTCTCCCGGGGCGTCAGGTTCGTCGAGGCCGAGTACGCTGGCACCGCCGACGACGTGCGCCGCCTGGCTGGCGCAGCGGAGCACGACGCGGAGGCGTACGCACAGCTCGCGCCGGCGCTAGCGGTGGGCGTGCTCCCGGCCCCTGCGCTTGCTGTGCAGGTGACGAGGCCAGCCGCAGATGGCACCGGAGCCGTGGTGGTCGGGTGTCCGTCAACCATGTCGTGGCCGATGGCCGGGCGGTGTGGGACTTCCTCCGGGCGTGGGCCGCCGCGGCGCGAGATGGCTCGACGGCCGGAACGGGGCTCCCGACGCCGACGTTTGACCGCGCGGCGATCAACGGCTGCCACCCGAAAGCGGAGGAGGTGGCGCGCAAGTTCCTGCGCACCTTCGCGCCGGCGTTACCGACGGTGAGTAACTTCACATCGTGTCAGCTCTCAGCAGCATCGTCATGTCGGACTTCGAAAATGGTCGGACGAATAGCGTCGATTGCTGTCGCAGTGGAAAATTACAACTTTTCCTCGTCAATGTGGTTACAAAAGTCAGATAGTGAGGACAACAGAGTTTAGTGGGAGCGTCACAGTGATGTCTCTTTGGACGGGAGAAGACGACGAGGATCAAAGTTGGTGGAGAGCGACCTGAATTTGCAATGGATTATCCGACTATTTTTTTCATTTGAAATCACTTTTCAGTTCCATTTCTTAGTAGCTTGAAATTGCAATGACATCTGTGTACTCCTGATTTTCCGAACAGGTGAACACATTTCCCGAACCAGACAACGCACTCCAGAGCAGAAGAACATACCTGCTCAGCGCCAGTCAAATCCAGTCGCTGAAGCACCGCATTTCCCTGCACAGCGGAGGCGCCACCGCCGGCACCTCGCCGGCTGCCAATCCCCCTACCACGAGTACCTACGCTGCCGTGGCGTCCCTGGTCTGGACGTCGGCCGTCCGCGCCAAGAATGCTCTCAACCACGCCGAAGACGACGCCTACCTCATGTTCACCGCGGATTGCCGCGCGCGCCTGCGCCCGCCGCTCCCCGGCGCGTTCTTCGGCAACTGCGCCAAATCATGCTATGCGAGGGCCATGGTGGGCGGCCTCCGCGACGGCGGCGGCGGCGAGTCCCTCGCGCGCGGCGCGGTGGCGATGCGGGTGGCTGTCCGGGAGTATCTGGCGGACCCGGTGGGCGACTCCGGGCGGTGGCTGGAGCGCTACCGGGCGCTGCCGCCGGACAGGACCGTGCAGGTCGGGGCGTCGGACAGGTTCGCCGCATACGAGACGGACTTCGGGTGGGGCAGGCCGGCGAGGGTGGAGCTCGCGTCAGTGTTCGCGAGGGATTTCGTGGCGCTGGTCGGGGCGCCGGACGGCGCAGTGCAGGTGTCCGTGGCGCTTGATCGGGACCGCATGGACGGCTTCGAGGCCAACTTCTTGTCGCAGTTGCAGGCTTCGGCATGACTTCGTGATAGTGTGATACAAGTCTGTATTGTTCTGAGTATTTGACATGAACATTCCAGGGAAATCAGGATGTATTGTAACCTTGGAGACGTCGGTGTCATCACAGACTTCTTGTTTAACACCCTAAGAGCAGCTCTAGCGTGTTTTTTTAAGGAAAGTTAGGGTGCTGGAATGAAGAACAAGGGGAATCGGTGGTTCCGGTCCACAATTATTTGGTTTTGGTCCACAATTCAAAACAAGGATTAGTTCCTACTCATAATTATTTAATTCATGACCCACAATTACTTGATTCCAGTCCACGAGATTGTTTCCTTGTAATAGGTTCCTCATATTTTACAACCGTCCGATCTGAACCGATGGATGGCTCATAAAACCTCAAGTATTGAAGAAAGAGTCTTTTTTTTTACTGCTAAGATGAGAGAGTGTGAGTTTTTTCTTTTTTTTCGCCCGATGAGGGAGAGTGAGTTGAGAAGGGCCCTACACACTGGAGTGATTTTTTTGGTGGTGGTTTCCCGGCGCCGAAGAAGCTTAGACCATCCGCACCGGTGAACTGTAAAAGTCCCTGGAGGAGACATTTCCAGTTTTCACCCCCGTAGCGGTCTCCTTCGGGGAGACATGAAAATCACGCTGCCCCCGATCCTCCTTCATATCCAGGAGACGCGGACGCACAGGAAGGACGATTCGCGGGACCCACGGAGGCTGTTGTTGCTCCGCGCCAACAGCAGGAAGGGGATGAAGAGAAGATGAGCTGCCGGCTACCGCCGCCGGCCGAGGAGGGGAGAGGAGAGGGAGTTGCAGGCCCGGCGCGGGAGGAGAAGCCGGCGCGGCGGAGGAGAAGTGCAAGTGGGAGGGGCGGCGGCCATGGCTCGAGCCGTCAGGTCCGCCGGCATCGCGAGGTCCACCTCGAGCTCGTCGTCGCCCCAAGATCTGTGAGGTCCACCTCAAGCTCGTCGACACCAGCGCGGACCTCCGCAGGCGGTTGATGGAGCAGAGGGAGCTCCACACAAAGCCATGGCAGTCGCCCCTGCTCGAGCACTGATGGATCCACCGACAAAGAGGCCGCCGCGTCGTCCGTTGCTCCTCCCGCGCGACCGTGCCCTCAAGGCCGCCGCCACCGCCACCGCCGAAGCTCCTCCCGTCGCTCCTTGAGGCGGCCTCTCCTCGGCATCCACCACCGAAGGGGAGAGGACCTCCATGGCCACCATACACGCCTCCACCGCCCTGGATGCGAGCAGGGAGGAGCTCCACAACCATGCGCGCAAGGATGAAGCTGGAGAGGGAGGAGGCCGTCCCGCCGCTCCCCACCTCGGATCCTCCGCCGACGCGGGGGAGAAGAAGCCACGAGGTCCGCCGCTGGCGGCACCTGCACCTCGCCGCCACTTAAGCTAGCTCGGGCGCGCCGCGTGCAGGGAGGTCGGTGGAGGGAGCGAGGAGGGAGGGAGGAAGGAGAGAGAAGTAGGGAGGCCGCAGTGGGTGGGTGGGGTGTGTTAAAATACGACGGGAAGATGACAGGTGCGTCCCGGTGTGGGTTGTTGGGATGAAGGAGAAATATGATGGATGATGAATGCAGGAGAAGTAAATATAAACGAGAGAATATGGATGAGTAGAATGGAATATTCCGTTTTGAATGAGAAAATGAAGGAGAATGAGTGTGGATGGTCTTAAGCACCCCAGACATGCGCTCCCTTTAGTTGAACAATTTTCTAACACTAGTTGTGGGACCCGCTTTAGATGAAATGAAGGCACATACGCTGGAGAGAAAACGAAAACTTAGCAGCCCCTATTGCGACAGTACGTAGCACCCTCGGAACAAATCATACACTGCCCTTGCTTTGAGAGGTTTTTTGGACAACAAGCATATATATATATATACATTAAGACTTAAACAGTCCTATTACAAAGAGGTCTCCGAAAAACACAGAGGTCCATTGACCCGAACAGAGGAACACACGATGCGTTCTACAAAGACAATCTTGCCGGTTGTTGACGGTGAATTTCCGTCAACCTAGTCATGAATTTCCGTCAACCTAGCCATGAGTTTACCTTCGATGTTGCCATGAATTTTATATCTTATCCATTGGTACTAACCCCCTTGGTACAACAAGTTCGTTCATGCATGTCGGTTTTGGAGTTTAATGTTTATGCAGGAATTTAGCGTTGAAAGCAAGACTTCCGGGTAAATCTCATCAAGCACCTCGTGACAAGACCTTGAAGCCCGGTACTGTGACAACCCACCCAGGAAAATACTGTACTATCGCCTAAAACCAATCTACTTTGGTCATCAAGCAATAGTAAAGTATCATCCTGTCGTTAGTTGCCGGGTTAACGCCCGGTAAATCACTTGGAATTCATACAGAGGATCGACATATGCATTAAAACTCACGCGCAGGCGAGTCCAGAGTACAACACGAGTTAAAAACAATTTATTACAAACCATTGTTCATGACATGGAGTAAAGGTTCAGAGTTCGAAAACATCAGAATTAAATTAAACTAGCGCAACGGTAAACATCACAAGAGGCCATCCGTGATGTCATCGCTTGTCGTCACCATCCCGGTCCACGACACCTGCAATAACAGTTTTAAAGCAAGGCTGAGTATACTAATACTCAGCAAGACTTAACCGCCCGGTGATAACTACATCACCAAACTCTAGACATGAAAGGCTTTTGGTCGGTGGAGTTTCTTTTGCTGAACAGCCACAAAGAGTAGGTCCTTACTTTCAATATTTTAGCACCAGTTCTAGTTGTTTACCATTTCTAAGTGTGCCAACTAATTCTATGAAGAAATGGACAAGCAATTTAATTCATATACAACAATGTTCACCAAGTTCCATCATTACGGGATATCATGACCAGTTGATTAAGCAGTCTCGGATAACGATGAGAGGCCGACAATCGATTGATTTAAACCTTACAAGGTAAACCTAAACACACGGTGGGTTGCCCCCGCGAGGACAACCATCCAGGCAGTTCCCAAAAAATCCTCGGGTTGGGACCAATGCTTACAGTCCTGGGTACAAGGCTAACTGGCGTACCCCGTGAAGCACCCAGTCTCACACAAGCACCCCCTTCCCGGTAGCTAGCCGGGTAGGTGACTACTCAGGAGTAGTAAGGGAGAGTTCCCACGCCGTTCATTAAGGTACTAGGCTTACCGGTCCCATTCCCAACAAGTGCTTAGTATGTTCAAAAGCTTAGCCCACGAAAGCCACTGGACCGGAGCCCAAATCCCAAGCTCTTACCACATGAGCAATCCATTTATAAAGATCTTATGATTCCCACATTAGAACCTATTCTCGCGAGTGACAAACATCACTCGACTTGTACCGGTCCTATAGCATAGCAGCTATCGACCTAGCATACCCGTGATAAGGCATAGGTACCTAAGGATCATGCATCTAGGGTTTTCAATTCAATTCCTGAACTTAAATGCACAAGCATCCAGAGATAATTGTATATTAAATTTTGAAACACTGGGTTAGATGCACCGGGGCTTGCCTTCGCTGGCAAGATTGGCCTTGGGCCCTTCTGGACTTTGATCTAGGTCTTGAGCTACGAACACGTGCTGCAGCTCTTTGTCAGCACCTTCGTCTCCTCCTTCCGGCACGAGCGTATATCTATCGTCGGGAAGATCTACACGAAGATGCAAATGCAAGATTTATTTGATAATTTTTAATTTAACAAATTACAATCAATAATTGACAACCATGGGGTGCATGATTGACCACATTCACCTAGATAAGAATACATTCAACATACTCTTCCAAAAAGGAACAATATGCAGCTCTTTATTAATTATTCGTTTTGATAGTGACTGTGTACATATATATATGTAAATAATTTAGTTTAAATTCACATACAGCAATGGGTTGGTAACATTTAGCTTTTTAACATGATTTTCATCACACATAAGGTCATCAAAGGTGGGTTGATGATTTTCCCATTTAATTGACTATTAAGCCTTAAATTGCTTCCATAGCTTTTATTCATAAGATAAATTATTAAAATGTAGTGAGGGGTGTTATTAAGCACTAATCACCTATCACAAGCCACTGAACACGCATGCATGCTTAGGATAACTAGGAAATTAATTTTACTGTAAATAACAAAAGCTAGCTAATAAATCTAGGTAAATGCACACAAAATAAATACTCATCAAAATGATCCTAACTTCCCCACACATGTTTTATGGTACAAAACTAACCTAGGGATGCAACATATACTCCTAGAACTATTATAAATCTTGACGTATGCAATTACCAAGAAAAACAAGCATATTTCAAGAATAATTATTTCTGGTAATTATAAAATTGCGAGAAAGTGCACATGAACAGCTCATCGCCATTCATGAGGAAACAGGCGTTGAATGTGCACATGAACAGCTAATAGCAGACATATTCCGCCTACGATACAGAGATACATCCCTACCAGCGTCCAGTGAAGCGACTCGAACTCTTCTAAGGACTGAGTCATGGGTGTCAGCGCGGCTTGAGTCCTTCTTCTGGCCTACTTCCGAGCTTCTTCTCGACGTCGTGGACGAAGACAGAGGGGCAGCTCGCTCGGTAAGGAAC
This sequence comes from Cenchrus americanus, assembly GCA_947561735.1. Lineage (NCBI taxonomy): Eukaryota > Viridiplantae > Streptophyta > Magnoliopsida > Poales > Poaceae > Cenchrus > Cenchrus americanus. The sequence goes on from OX387240.1 coordinate 83,045,610, forward strand.
GAAACAGATGGGAGAGATGGGCTAGTGGCGGGGTGATCAAGACTAGCTGGAGGGAGGACAAGAGCGGTGGTGATATCGAGCTGAGGTGGTTCGGGGCAACAGGGCTTCCCTTTTATGGCCGCAATGGCTGCAACAGTCATCTAAACCAGCCAGGGTATCTGGTGTGGCCAACACGGAGCTTGACAATGGTCAGCCCGTGAGGTCTCGACGGCGTGAGCGCGACTGCGGAAGAAGAGGGCAAAGCGGCGCTACGTCATCGTACAGTCGTGGCACTGAAAAGGGTGACGTCCAACAGTCTGAAGAATCGACCACTATTGGGAGAAGTATGAGAAGAGCTCAGTGTATCAGCATCCTCAGCTCGTGATTGCAACTAAGAGAAGCTTCGCAAAAGCTTCGATCGATCCCAGGTTTACTTCCTTGCGCGATTTCGAGGATTTGGAGGGTATGAGTACGGATCATGGACGGATAAGCGATGGATGACTTCTCCACATGGACTTTTCGAGAACCTCGACTGCTCAAGACAACTTATACTTCTACTACTTCCACTTGGCTAGTCGGAAGGGAATTGATGCTACATGGTCGTCGAGATTGGCGGCAAGAGGCCAAGTCGACAGTGATCATCCAACTAGATTTCTATGAGAAAAGGGAAGGCTAGTGAAAGGGTTCCGTAACTTCGTTGTACGGAAGTCAATTTAATGGGGGAACTTTAGAAATAACCTTGTTCACTCTTCAATTAGCTTGCGAATTTGGGTGTGGATGACTTATTACATTGAGGTGCAATGATTTATTAGTTGATGTGCTGCACATGCTTGTGAAGGCGCGATGTACATGCTCATGCGGTATGATGCCCATGATGCAAGTTAGCATGACCCAGTTACCCACAACATGAAATCGTGATTGTGAGGGCAATCTCAAGCAGAGAAAGAATGCGTGTGATGAGTCGCTTTCTCATAACCAAGATACCTAGCGCGCTCCTAGTGACAATCACATGACTGCAGCACACATGATGCCCTAGGTTCCGTCGCGGCACATTTAGTTATGGGATAACAACATCACCTACAAGAGAGGTAGAGTATGAGTATGGAAGTTTCCATGTGAATGCACGTTAGTTCACCCAAGGTTCCCAAATGCATATGATATGCAATGCATACTCGAAAAGTAACATTTATTTTAATTCAAAGAGCTGTGAGCAAGACCAAAAGGAATAAGTTCAGGATTGAGAGATCAGATGATTCATGATTGGCAAGAAACTTCTGGACGAGTTGAGACTCATCACAGAACTTTTGGTCTGATCACCACCAGCATGACTCATATCTTACGAAAATCACTGCTGAAAGATGTTTAAGCAAGGCATTACATCGATGAGGGGTTTCGGAATTACCAAAACAACGTTTGTGATTACAATGCAGACTAGCTGCATCAAAGAAACTACTAGTTCAGCCAACCACAACAACTAACCAACGTGGCTGCAAACTAGGGTTCCTTACGACTACTACACTCATATGACACAGAGCTTTGTTACAACATACCAACTTCCTAGGGTTGGATTGTCCATGCTGAAGGACTATGGTGACTCAGGTCCAGACTCTATTCCAAACTCTCCTTGGATGTCCTCAGCATCTTGTCCTTCTTCTCCCGATCCAGGAATGATAGGTTCGGGAGGTGGAACTGCTACAGCTTCTAGTTGATTCTCTAGCTCCAGCATATACTGGTCATTATGCTGCAACAGGAAGTTCTGCTCATGTATGCTTAATTCTTTTATCTTTGACTTGTCCTTGCGTCTTTCCTTCTTGATAGTAGCTATCATTGCTTGGGCTTCCTTCAACGCTTGAGCGGTGTTCTCCATTCTTTGACTCGGTACCTATAGATTTGGTGTCTATAGAATACACTTTCTCTCACCATCCATCGGTAGGTGTCGTACCTGGCTTCTGAAAAGCGGACTGAGGTGACGAGATCGGAACTATAGTGAGAGTGGCCCTGAGCTGGAAGAAAAGCTTCGCGCTCGACACAAGGTACAGTGTGTCGCTCAAGTACATGAATTACTTTGGCTGCAGAGCCGGCTACCTCATCAGGGTGCTTCCCACAAAAAGTTGTGAGCGCTTCGAGAGCAGCCTTCTGCATAATGTCAGTCAAGTTCAGTCCTTGTGCCTTACACTCCCACTCGTCCCAAGCAGGATTGGTCGGGCACCTGGAAGTCTTCACCTTCACTTCACAACGAAGGAGCTGGCCTGTGGTCATGATCTCACGTGTCGAGTACTCTGGGTAAGCAGTGTACTGAAAGTCCTTCAGGGTGTCCCTCAAGAGTGCAGGAAATCCACCCTCCTCGAGGTAGTTCACCAGAGTCCATACTTCCACATCAGCCGACGCAGATTCAAGGTGATCATCTGGACATAATGGCAAAAGTGAGAACCAGACGGCGTGAGCGTACAAGGATAAACTCGATCCACGCCAAAGGGTATATGGTTAAGCAATGGGGTAGCCATGGGTACCAAGGTACAATTGCATGCATAACTCGAATCGAGCCGACATACATAATGACATAAGTTCTGGCAGTTGTGAACAAAAATTCATAACTTAGAACCAGAGCCCCAAAATTTCTTAAATTGCGTAGCAACTTAGCAAGGTTTTGAGACACAAGGTTGGGTATGCAAGGTTGAGCTAGAAGATTAGGAAGGTGCTTAACTAAGCAAGATTTCAATTTGGTTCTAGGAAGATAGCAGGACAAAGGTTGACTAAACCGAGCATAACTTGCGATAGACATAAGGTATGATTATGAACTTCGGCGCGCAGAAACTAGATTAGATTGGAGCAACCTGGGTAGATATCTCCTAGACAAAAGATTCTTGGACAGGGACAACAAACTAAGCCAACAACTCTATTAGATTTATAGATAACAACACATCTACACCTGAGAGGCTAGGCAGGACGAAACATACTAACAATATTTTACCTTAGAGAGCACATAACCACGGATGGGTTCAATTTTTAAATTTTTCCGCGACCTTTAGCTTGATGCAAGACGTCCTATTCGTCCTCATAAGTCAATCAAGCCAAAACTCGAAGCTAGCGCTGGTGGCAAGGCATATACACGATTCTCCCTATAATAGCTAGTCGAGAACTAGTCGATGCTCACTTAGTGACTTACGAAACGAAGTTAGTGTACCTGCAGAAGATCACAGAACACAACGAACCTTTCATGCCAACACTCATGAAAGCGTCCACATACATTACCGTTCACTATAGGAACGACATCCATGCGTGAAGCCGCTGCATGGACAGCGTCCAACCTCAGACACCCTCCGTTTGAATGGAGTGTATCCTTGCCTCGCATATTTGATGCGGAATGCACACGTATAAAACACGTGGTGACAACAAATCTCATAATCATACGCGAAGATGGGATCCGTGGAATGGATCACTCCATCAACCCTCGCAATTCCCGTGATGCGGCACAACACATGTATAAAACACGTGGCTCATCTAGATTAGTTGTGCAAGAAAGTAAATCTGACAATAAGTAAATGTGCTGGAGGTTAGCCAAATAAACCATAGGTTAATAAGCCACCTGAAAGAACCCAAAAATTCCCTCTAGGGCCTCTCGGTCCAGTTTATCCTTAACGGACCAACGTATTTTGAAAAAAAACCCAAGCAATCTTGGCAACTTTTATTCAAAATCATGTGATTAAGATTGTTACTTAAACTCTGGTGCATATAATTGCTCTGATACCAGCTGTGACAACCCGCCCAAGAAAATACCGTACTATCGCCTAAAACCAATCTACTTTGGTCATCAAGCAATAGTAAAGTATCATCCTGTCGTTAGTTGCCGGGTTAACGCCCGGTAAATCACTTGGAATTCGTATAGAGGATTGACATATGCATTAAAACTCACACACAGGAGAGTCCAGAGTACAACACGAGTTAAAAACAATTTATTACAAACCATTGTTCATGACATGGAGTAAAGGTTCAGAGTTCGAAAACAGTGGAATTAAATTAAACTAGCGCAACGGTAAACATCACAGGAGGCCATCCGTGATGTCATCGCTTGTCATCACCCTCCCGGTCCACGACACCTGCAACAACAGTTTTAAAGCAATGCTGAGTATACTAATACTCAGCAAGACTTAACCGCCAGGTGATTACTACATCACCAAACTCTAGACATGAAAGGCTTTTGGCCGGTGGAGTTTCTTTTGCTGAACAACCATGAAAAGTAGGTCTTTACTTTCAATATTTTAGCACCAGTTCTAGTTGTTTACCATTTCTAGGTGTGCCAACTAATTTGATCTAGAAATGGACAAGCAATTTAATTCATATAACAATGTTCACCAAGTTCCATCATTACGGTATATCATGGCCAGTTGATTAAGCAGTCTCGGATAACGGTGAGAGGCTGACAATCGATTGATTTAAACCTTGCAAGGTAAATCTAAACACACGGTGGGTTGCCCCCGCGAGGACAACCATCCAGGCAGTTCCCAAAAATCCTCGGGTTGGGACCAATGCTTACAGTCCTGGGTACAAGGCTAACTGGCATACCCCGCGAGGCACCCAGTCTCACACATGCACCCCCCCTTCGGTAGCTAGCCGGGTAGGTGACTACTCACGAGTAGTAAGGGAGAGTTCCCGCGCCGTCTCATTAAGGTACTAGGCTTACCGGTCCCATTCCCGACAAGTGCTTAGTACGTTCAAAAGCTTAGCCCACGAAAGCCACTGGACCGGAGCCCAAATCCCAAGCTCTTACCACATGAGCAATCCATTTATAAAGATCTTATGATTCCAACATAAAAACCTATTCTCGCGAGTGACGAACATCACTCGACTTGTACCGGTCCTATAGCATAGCAGCTATCGACCTAGCATACCCGTGATAAGGCATAGGTACCTAAGGATCTGTCGGTATTTTAGACCGGCAAACCTACCAAGGGGGTACCCGAGGTAGTAGATTACGTGGTGAGGATCGTGATCGGGAGACCGAGAACTCAAAGGTATGCACAAGGACACGAAGCACAAGATTTATACAGGTTCAGGCTGCCAAGGTGGCGAACCCTATGTCCTGTTTGGGGGATCAAGTATGGCGCCCTGCGCTTGGTGTTGGGTTGAGATCAGGTGCCCGGCTAGGTACCCGGTCCTCCTTTATATAGTCTAGGGGGTGGGTTCCTAGTCGGTTACAAGGCAGGAGTCCTAGTAGGATTACACGAAACGAGTCCTAGTAGGATTATAGGGGAATTCTAATAGGAGTCCGTCTTCATCCTCCTTGTATGAGTACCCGGGGAGTATGCCCGACAAGCCCCCGAGCACATTGTAGTCGAGAGTAGTAGTTCGAGTAGTCTCGAAGCCTCTGCGAGTAGTTCTTGAGCGTCCTCGAGTACTGCTTGGAGAAGTTTTCAATAGTACTTGAACTGCCACGAGGCTAGAAGGTGGTCCAGCTCATCTATCTTGAAGTCGAGATAATATGGAAGTGCAGTTGCAAAATTGCACTCCATATGGAGTAGCCCCCGAGCCTTAGGTTGAGTTGCAGACTCTAGTTGAGGGTCAATCTTGATTCCGAATTTTCCGTCTTGAAAAATTGAATGATGGGTGTAGCATAGCAGCCCCCGAGCCTTGAAATGATTCGGTAATCAATCCAAGGGTCTTTAGTGTTTGCGAAAGCCATCATCCGAATACTCTTGCAGCGTGTAGCCCTCGAGATAAGAGAGCCGTATGAGCCATGTCGAGTAGTTGTTGGTGCGGAGCCCCCGAGCTTGAGAGCGAGCGAAGCCTGCTGAAGTTATCCTTGAGTAGTAATTTGAGTGCAGCACTCGAGCTAGAGAGTTTCCGAGTAGTAATTTGCATCGAGCCATGGAGCTTGAGAAGTAGTTGTGCCGTCATAGCAGACTTTAGATGCGACCGAAGTCGACTTTAAATGCCGACAATGCAGACTTTAGAATGCGACTTGAAAACCGAAGTCGACTTTGTGCCGCGGAGCGGACTTTGAGATGCGACTTGAAAACGAAGTCGACTTTAGGATGCCGTGTGAAACAGACTTTAGATGCGACTACAGTAGTCGACTTTGCACCACACGAGGTGGACTTAAGATGAAAAAAACGAAAAGCACTTTTCGGAAAGCCAAAGCGAATGAAAAATCAGTGAAAACGAATAGTTTTGCCATCGGAGCAGGCTTAAGATTGCGACCGAAGTCGGCTTGTGCCACCGGAGTGGGCTTAGGTGCGACCGTTAGCGTCGACTTGTGCCACCAGAGTGGGCTTGAGTACCCAAGCCATGGATTTCAGACCCAAGGTACGATTGCCACTAGAGCGGGCTTAAAGGTGCAACCGAAGTCGACTTGTGTACCTGGGCCATGGATTTCAGACCCAAGGTACGATTGTCACCGTAGTGGACTTGAAGGTGTGACCGGAGTCAACTTGTGTACCTCGGCCATGTATTTCAGACCTAAGGTACGCAACGCGAGTACTTAGGGTACTTGGACCCATGGTACAGAGTGTGAAGACCACTTACAGCTAGGTTCCATCGAAGCTTACACACGTAGTATGCCATCGAAGCAGGCGAAGATGCGACCGGAGTCGACTTTAAGTTGCCGCACGGAGCGGACTTTAGAATGCGACTTTAGAAGTCGACTTTAGATTGCTGCGCGTAGCGGACTTTAGAAACTGCCTCCTTGGGATAGCCCCTGAGGTGATTAAGTAGGCTCGTGGTGACTTGATTGATATACCCCAAGAGTAGTCAGCAGAGTGTAGCTCTTGTGAAAACCCGCCGAGAAGGGTACACAAATGAGTAGTCGGCAAGTAGTCCTACATGATGAGGAGAACAGGCCAAGAAAAAAACAGTAATCATTTAAATAAATGACTTAGCTATTGCCGCCTGAGCAAACTGTTGATGAAGCCGTGGCGGTCGGCGATGGAGCCGCGACGGTTGTTGCTGAAGTTGACTAGTCAGAGTTGATTCTGACTAGTTGTTGGGGGCGTGACTGCCGTTCTCGACTAGTTTGGAAATCTAGTCGAGGTGAATGGTCGATGCGATGCGATCGGAAGACGACGCCACGGTAGCGCGCAACGTACTCGAAGTAGAGCCACTGTTGCCACAAGACAAGTAGTCGTGATGCATAGCTTGGCTGAAGTAGAGCCAGTGTGACCGGATAATAAGTTGAGTGGCGGCACGGAGTAGTCGTCCCGCGAGAAGGAGCGATCGTGCGCACGGCAAGAGCCATTGCGACCGACCGACGAGAAGTCGAGCGGCGAGACGACGTGTGGTCGACGACGAGTCACGCGACGTGCCGAGGCACCCGGATGCACGACGTAGGAGAAATAGTCGACGACGAGCCTGCGGGAGGCGAAGTAGTCTACGACGAGCCGCGTGATGAGTCGCGCGACGTGCCGAGGCACTCGGACGCACAGCGTAGGCGAAGTAGTCGACGATGAGCGGCACGACGAGCCGCGTGACGAGCTGCACAACGTGTCGAGGCACCCGGACGCGCGTTGTAGTCGAAGTAGTCGACGACGAGCCGCTTGACGAGCCGCGCGACGTGCCGAAGCAATCGGACGCGCGGTGTAGGTGAAGTAGTCGACGACGAGCCGTGTGACGAGCCACGCGACGGGCCGAAGCAACCGGACGTGCGGTGTAGGCGGAGTAGTCAACGACGAGCCTGCGCGAGGTGAAGTAGTCGATGACGAGACTGCGCGAGGCGGAGTAGCTGACGACGAGCGGCGCGAAGAGCCGCGCGACATGCCGAGGCACCTAGACGCGTGGCATAGTCGAAGTAGTCGACGACGAGTCGCGTGACGAGCCGCGCGACGTGCCGAGGCACCCGAACGCGCAGCGGAGGCGAAGTAGTCGACGATGAGCCGCGTGACAAGCCGCGCGGCGTGCCGAAGCAACCGGACGCGTAGTGTAGGCGAAGTAGTCGACGACGAGCCTGCGCGAGGCGAAGTAGTCGATGACGAGCGGCGTGATGAGCCGCGTGACGTGCTGCGCGACGTGCTGAGGCATCCGGACGCGCGACGTAGTCGAAGTAGTCGACGACGAGCCGCGCGACGAGCCGAGGCACCCGGACGCACGGCGTAGGTGAAGTATTCAACGGCGAGCCTGTGCGAGGCGGAGTAGTCGACGACGAGCGGCGCGACGAGCCGCGTGACGAGCCGTGCGACATGCTGAGGCACCTGGACGCGCGACATAGTCGAAGTAGTCAACGACGAGCCGCGTGACGAGCCGCACGACGTGCCGAGGCACCCGGACGTGCGGCAGAGGCGAAGTAGTTGACGACGAGGCTGCGCGAGGCGGAGTAGTCGATGACGAGCGTGCGACGAGCCGAGGCACCGGACACGTGGCGTAGGTGAAGTAGTCGACGACGAGCCTACGCGAGGCGAGTAGTCGACGACGAGCGCGCGACGAGCCGCGTGACGTGCCGAGGCACCCGGACGCGCGACATAGTCGAAGTAGTCGACGACGAGCCGCGTGACGAGCCGCGCGACGTGCCGAGGCACCCGGGACGCGCGGCGGAGGCGAAGTAGTCGACGACGAGCCTCGCGCGAGGCGAAGTAGTCTATGACGAGCGGCGCGACGAGCCGCGCGACGTGCCGAGGCACCCGGACGCGCGGCGTAGTCGAAGTAGTCGACGACGAGCCGCGTGACGAGCCGAGGCACCCGGACGCACGACGTAGGCGAAGTAGTCGACGATGAGCAGCCGCGACGAGCCGAGGCACCCGGACGCGCGACGTAGGTGAAGTAGTCGACGACGAGCCTGCGCGAGGCGGAGTAGTCGACGACGAGCGGCGCGACGAGCCGCGTGATGAGCCGCGCGACATGCCGAGGCACCTGGACGCGCATCATAGTCGAAGTAGTTGACGACGAGCTGTGACGCCCCAGGTTTTTAATTAGCGTCATTAGCGCTAATGGCCGAATCAGCCGAGTCAAACTGGCCGACAGCGGTCAAACCTAGGTCAACCTGGGTCATCACCTCGAAAACCTTGCCAATGAACCCTATTGAACCCCTTGACCAAGCCTACGCACACCCGTGGTCAACCCTTGGTCAAAGGCATGGTCAAACCCCGCTTAACCATTGACGTCGGCGAATTCGTCCGGAACTTTTGCCGCGTTCTCCAAAATTCACCTAAACACTTCAAAATCTACCTTTATGAAAGTTTTCCATCTTTTTGAGGGACACAACTTTCATGTAGATTGGCATTTCAAATTTTGAGTGGAAATTGGTGAAAAACTTGATCGACTGACAGCACCTTCTGTTTACCGGAACCTGGCGGCATTCAAAGTTGGCACGACGTTCCTGCAAAATCCGTTGAGAAAAACACCCTAGAGCCTTTGTGAAAGTTATAGAGAGAAGTGAGATCTACAACTTTCCTATTCATCACTTGGTGCACTTCTATTTCAAAATCGGGAGAAAACCGCAGGCAAACAGGGGCACATTGACATCTTCCGGCGCCAGAGCGCGATGCCGCGCCGCGTCGCCCGCGCGCCCACGCGCGCGGCCGCCTCGCCCCCGCCACCTCGACGTCGGGCCGCGCCCGCGCCTTCCCAAGGTGCGCACGCCTTCCCCGGGCCCGCGCACGCACCGAGACGGCCCGAAACCCGAGCTCGCCCCCCCCCCTTGCCGGCCGCGCCGCGCAAGACCCGGCGGTCCTTGCGGTGCTCCCCCCGTGAGAGCGCTAAGATCGATGCCGTGTCGTGCCGCGAGTTAAGGCGGCCGTCCTTCACCCCCGCAAAGCATGTCCCCACCTCCTCCTCGTTAAAAACCCATCCGCGCCGCGCCCGAGTTCTCGCTCGCGTGCACCCGCCGGGCCGGACCGAGCCGCCCGCCGCACCATGGATGGCGGCCCGCGGCGGCTCCCGGGTCCCGCCGGCTACACACCGAACCAAGCCCTTCCCCACCTTCCCTTGCATCTACCAAAACTCACCGACGTGCCCGCCACTCCCACGGAAGCCGCCACTCCGCCGGTGTCCCGGTCGCGGCGGCCACCGTCGGCGGCCGCCGGCGCCCCCCTCGCCGGCCTTCTCCCTGCCCCATCCAAGCCCCGGAATCGGTCCCCTAGGACCCAAGGTCCCTCCCCCGCCCGGCCCCGGCCGGCGGTTGGCCGGAATTTGGCCGGACCGCCATTGGCCGGCACCCAGGGACTACATTGCAAATTCCTGAATCTTTCCAGGGGCCTCCGCGCAAAAGTACAACTTCAATAGTGTTTGCAGGTTTGCTGATTCTTGTAAATTGCGTAGAAAATCGTAGAAAATTCAGAAAAATGCAAAACAAATTTTGTTGGGTTCTGGGAGAAAAATCCCACAACCTTTGTTATTCTCACATGGCTTGATTCGAGATAGTTTTAACATGAAAAATAGGATTGTGCAATACCTAGATCTGTCATAACTTTAAATCTACAACTTCTCTGTACCTAAATTTTGGATATGTTGTGTATCTTGTTATGAATAGCTCTTGTGCCAAAAATTGCACAAAGTTATGAAGTGAATCTTGCTAAATAAATTATTGTCCAATTCTGCAGAAACTACCTAGATGATTTTTCTAGCAACAAATATTTATGTTTTTGTACTCAACTTGTGCACACTGTCTTGTTATGTCAAAACATACCTCTTGTGACTTAATCATGATTTTTGGCTTAACAGAAATATTTATTCTTAATTTGTGCATGTTTTCCTTTGTAAATTAATGAAGCAAGATCAGTAGAGTTTTTAGGTGAACATGCTGGTTCTTTAGGCTTGTTTAGGACCAAAGAGAATGCATGAGAAAGTTTGGATCATTTTGATGCTTATTTATTTTTTGTATGCATTTGATTTGAATCACTAGCTAGTCTTTGTTATTTTCCAAAGCTTTTTAATTTCCTAGCTTCCAAGCATGACATGTGGGTCTAGTGGACCAGTATAGGTGCAGATATGCTTAAGAAACACTTTTTAAATTTTTGGTAATCTATTGCTTAATAAAAGGCTTAAAAGCCCTTTTAATATTAAAGAACCATTAAATAAAGGAAAACCCCTTTTTAATTCTTTTTCCTTTTGGGAAAGTATTACCTAACTTAATTAAGATTAATAAAACCCCCTTGCTGTTAAGGAATTGATTCATGAATAAAATATTGTTCATACCCTTGCTAGTGAAGGGAAAAAAGGGCTACACATTCACATGAAATAACAAGTACAAGAGACATTTATTCAAATGTGCAATAAAGGAATAACTCATATACAACCAATAACCTTCCTAAAAGAGATGTGCTGTCCAGATACTTGTTAAGGTGAATATGACCAACAAGAGTTGGATAAGATAACCAAACTGTCACATCACCTGAACTTGCATTGCGTTCCGTGTAGATCTTCCGGACGGTGACTACTCCCTTGTCCCGGAGACCGAGGAAGGAGGAGCGGAAGATTCGCTGCAGTACGTGGAAGTGCTCGACGACACCGAGGGTGCCCAGGCTAACCTAGCTGATGAAGGCAAGCTCCGGTGCATCTAACCTAGTTTTTAAATTTTGTTATTCACTTATCTATGGATGATTGTGCATTTAAGTTCAGGAGTTGAATGGAACCTTAGATGCATGATCCCTAGGTACCTTTGTCCTTACTAGTATGATAGGCCGATAGCTGCTAAGCTATAGGACCGTTACAAGTCGGGTGATGACCTCACTCGCGAGAATAGGTTCCTAGATAGGAATCACAATATATCCTTAATTGGATTGCTCATGTGGTAAGAGCATGGGATTTGGGCTCCGGTCCAGTGGCTATTGTGGGTTAAGTGTTTGAACGTACTAAACACTTGTCGGGAATGGGACCGGTAAGCCTAGTACCTTAATGAGACGGCTAGGGATGGAGCTGTCACTACTCTTGGGGTTTGTCCCATGGCTAGCTACCGGTGGTGTATGGTGATTCCGGGTATCTCGTGGGGTATGCGGATAGCCCGCACCAAAGACTGTGGCCTTTCATCCCGACCCGAGGATTTTTGGAAACGGCCTGGGAAAGTTGTCCTTGCGGGGGCAGCCTACCGTGTGTTTAGATCTACCTTGCAAGGCTTAAATCAATCGATTGTCGGCCTCTCACCATTATCTGAGACTACTTACTCCACAAGTCATGAGATCCCTAATGATGGAAGTTGATGAATACTATGCTTGATTAATTGTATTGTACAACTTTGTTTCTACTAGTTGGCCAATGTAGTAAAGATTAAACCTACTAGAACTTGTGCTAAAATCTTGAAAGTAAGGACCTACTCTTTGTTACTTTTCAGCAAGGCAACCCAGTAGCCAAAAAGCCTTTCATGGTCTAGAAGTGGTGAAGTAGTTATCACCGACGGGTAAGTCTTGCTGAGTATTAGTATACTCAGCCTTGCTATAATGTGTTGGAGGTAATGCTTTCGGTGATGTGTGGCCGGAGAGATCCCGCCGAGCCGGGAGGCGGAGTGGGTGGAGGACGACTACTGAGAGCATCATGGATGGCCTCCCGTGGTGTTTCCCCTTCCCGTTCGTTTAATTCCGCTGTTTCAAAACTCTGAACTATTTCCTTATGGCCAAAACTGTGGTTTGTAATAATTAAACCCTTCGGGGTACGCATTTGGATATTAATGATGTTGTATCTCTGGACTCGCCTTCGAGTGAGTTTTAATGCATATATTCGATCCTTGTTGCTATTCAAGTGATTTACCGGGCGTTAACCCGGCAACTAACGACAGGATGATACTTTATTATCGCTTAATGACCAAAGTGGATTGGTTTAGGCGATAGTACGGTATTTTCCTGGGCGGGTTGTCACACGAGCTGCGTGACGAGCCGCGCGACGTGCCGAGGCACCCGGACGCGTGACAGAGGCGAAGTAGTCTACGACGAGCCTGCGCGAGGCGGAGTAGTCGATGACAAGTGGCGTGACGAGCCGCGTGACGAGCTGCGCGACATGCCGAGGCACCTGGACACGCGGCGTAGTCGAAGTAGTCGACGACGAGCCGCGTGACGTGCCGAAGCAACCGGACGCGCGACGTAGGAAAATTGATTCCGCTTTAACAGGAGCAAGGAGACTTGCTTCAATGAATCTTGGTGAGTCGACGAGTAGATTGATCTTGTTGACAAGGGTCCTTCGAATTCACCCGGTGGTGATGATCACCCCTACCTGGCGCGCCAGCTGTCGGTGTTTTAGACCGGCAAACCTACCAATGGGGTACCTGGGGTAGTAGATTGTGCGGTAAGGATCGTGATCGGGAGACCGAGAACTCGAAGGTATGCACAAGTACACATGACACAAGATTTATACAGGTTCGGGCTGCCAAGGTGGCGAACCCTACGTCCTGTTTGGGGGATCAAGTATGGCGCCCTGCGCTTGGTGTTGAGGTTAGATCAGGTGCCCAGCTAGCTACCCGACCCTCCTTTATATAGTCCAGGGGGCGGGTTCCTAGTCGGTTATAAGGCAAGAGTCCTAGTAGGATTACACGGAACGAGTCCTAGCAGGATTACAGGGGAATTCTAATAGGAGTCCGTCTTCATCCTTCCTTGTATGAGTACCCGGGGAGTATGCCCGACAGGATCATGCATCTAGGGTTTTCAATTCAATTCCTGAACTTAAATGCACAAGCATCCATAGATAATTGTATATTAAATTTTGAAACACTAGGTTAAATGCACTGGGGCTTGCCTTCGCTGGCAAGATTGGCCTTGGGCCCTTCTGGACTTTGATCCAGGTCTTGAGCTATGAACATGTGCTGCAGCTCTTTGTCAGCACCTTCGTCTCCTCCTTCCGGCACGAGCGTATATCTACCGTCGGGAAGATCTAGACGAAGATGCAAATGCAAGATTTATTTGATAATTTTGAATGTAACTAATTACTATCAACAATTGACAACCATGGGGTGCATGGTTGACCACATTCACCTAGATAAGAATACATTCAGCATACTCTTCCAAAAATGAACAATATGCAGCTCTTTATTAATTATTCGTTTTGATAGTATCGTTTTATATATATATATATATATATATATATATATATATATATATATATATATATATATATATATATATGTAAATAATTTAGTTTAAATTCACAAACAGCAATGGGTTGGTAACATTTAGCTTTTTAACATGATTTTCATCACACATAAGGTCATCAAATTAAGGTGGGTTGGTATTTTTTCCAATTTAATTTACTATTAAGCCTTAAATTGCTTCCATAGCTTTTATTCATAAGATAAATTATTAAAATTCAGTGAGGGGTGTTATTAAGCACTAATCACCTATCACAAGCCACTGAACACGCATGCATGCTTAGGATAGGTAGGAAATTAATTTTACTGAAAATAACAAAAGCTAGCTAATAAAACAAGGTAAATGCACACAAAATAAACACTCATCAAAATGATCTTCACTTTCCCACATATGTTTTATGGTACAAAACTAACCTAGGAATGTAGCATATACACCTAGAACTATTATGAATCTTGACTTATGCAATTACCAAGAAAAGCAAGTATATTTCAAGAATAATTATTTCTCGTAATTATAAAATTGTGATTAATTCACCAAAGGTGTATTTTGGGCATAGCAAGACAACATGCATAAGTGGGGCACAAAAATCTAATTATTTTTAGCTACAAAAATCATTTGGACAGATTTTGCATAAAAGGAAAATAATTCATACAAAAAACTTTACAACATAACTTTGTGCAATTTTTGGCACAAGAGCTAGTCATAACCTAACACACAACATACACAAAAATTGGATACAGAGGTTCTATGGATTTTGAGATATTTCAGATCTAGTTTTTTCACATTTCTATTTTTCATGCTAAAAATATCAAGAAACAGCCTAGGCAAGAATAACAAAAGTTGTAGTACTTTTCACCAGGAATCTAGCAAAATTGAGTTTGCAATATTTTGAATTTCCTACGATTTTCTATGGATTTTACAAGTTTCTTCAAAACACAACCACTATTGAAGATACAGCTTTTCACTAAGGTCCCTGGAAATTTCTGCAGATTCACAACCATGCCCTTACTTTGCACAAAACACCCTGGAGAGAACCCAGACCTTGCAATGTGGCCCTTGGGCGTGGTGGCCGGCGCGGCCGGCGCAATTCCGGCGAGCTCCGGTGGCGGGGTCGGCGGGGAGCGTGCGAGGAGGGGCTAGGGTTTGCTAGGGACCTATTTGGACCGTAGTTGGGTGTCGAGACGACCGGTGGCGGAGCGAGCGGCGGCGCCGGCGCCGGCGTCCGCTGCGGCCAACGCTCCGGCGAGGAGTGAGGCAAGGTGGTGTGGTTAGAGGTGGTGGTAGCTCGGGTTGGTGCTAGTGGAGGTTCTGAGTGCATCGCCCGGTGGTGGTGCGACCGGAAACATGGGTACCGCGGCGGTGGCTGCCATGGCAGACAGCGGCGAGCTCGACGCATGAGTGGGGTTCCGCCTCGGCAGGGAACACCGGCTCCTTTATAGGCGCGATGGCCTCGCTATGCGCGCCCACAACTACTGAGGCGGGCACGTGGTCCAAGACCTATGCCGACGCGCTCGGTAGGGGAGGGCGCGGACGGACCGGTGGATACTGTGGTGTGTGGCTGGCGACGAACGCGGGAGCTCCACGTGGCGGTCCGGACTTCGAGGGCAGCCTCGGTGCACGCAATGCCTTGGAAAGGCGTGGTGCCTCGGTCGGCGCGCGGCCGGACGACGAGGGCAGCGTGGCGGGGGCGCGGTGTTCCGCCCGGCGCGACGTCGCGACAAGACGTCGAGCTATTTCGACTGGCTCTTGTTCAGAAGAGAAATTCCAAAAATTTGAATAAAAGTGTACAAAGTGATGAATAGAAAAGTTGTAGATCCTACTACCCTCTACAACTTTTACAAAGGCTCTAGGGTGTTTTTCTTAATGGATTTTGCATAAAACGCAGCCAAACTTTGAATGCCACCACATTCCGGTGAATAGAAGATGCTGACAGTTGACCACGTTTTTCACCAATTTCCTCTCAAAATTTGAAATGCCAATCTACAGGAAAGTTGTGTCCCTCGACAAACTGGACAACTTTCGTATTGGTAGATTTTGAAGTGTTTAGGTGAATTTGGAGAACGTGGCAAAAGTTTCGGAGGGCGTTCACCGACATTAGGGATTCAGTGGGGTTTGACCGTGCTTTGACCAAGGGTTGACCACAAGTGGTTTTGACTTGATCAAGAAGGTCATTAGGGGTTGTCGGCTCGGTTTTCGAGGTGATGACCCAGGTTGACCTCAGTTTGACCAAAGTCAGCCGGTTTGACTTGGTTGATTCGGCCATTAGCGTTAATGACGCTAATTAAAAACCTAGGGCATCACAAGTATTAATCAAGCAATGAAGTGAACATGACTCCAAGAAACCCAAGGGCCAACCCGTGATGACGGAAAACTCCGAGGACCTGAACAGAAAATGCTTAATCTTGCAGGACAAGGAGCTTCATCTAAACCGCGGAGAAATTGATGTCAAGGGCCCACATGCAGAAGGGAGAATACTCTTGAAGACTCGGGAAGCATCATCCACGAAGGAGGCCACGAAATGGGTCGAAATGGGCCCCGGCCGGTCGGCCCAGCCCATCTCGGGGCCCATTCGTGCCCCCTTTGACCTAGCCGTCATTCACACTATTTATACACTACGTGAAAAACTCACTTTGGTAACGGGCATAGATCGCCTTTGGTAACGGGCAAAGCGCCTGTTACCGATCATGTGTTACAAATGAGACAAGAAAGTTTACTGATAACACATATTCGTAACGGGCATAAAACAACAACCGTTACCACAACTAACCACCGGTCACATGAAATGGCAGTTTCTCTGGCCCCACAGAGAACTTTGGTAACAGGCACCAAAACAAAGCCCGTTACAGGAACTAAATATCAACAATGCGTTTTATGAAACTTCGTCTCCGATATCTCGACGAATTGAGATGCGTCTATTTCACGCGCGTCTCAGCACAACTAGGATTCGTAACGGGCATCAAACAACAATCGTTACCTCAACTAGTCACCGGTCACGTGAAGTGGCTATTTCTCTGGCCCCACAGAGAACTTTGGTAACGGGCACCAAAACAAAGCCCATTACTGTGAAATCAATACCGAAGACGCGTGTGTGAACCTGCGTCTCCGATGTCTCGATGAACAAGCCATGTTGTGGGACCCACCGGTCAGTACTGGTAATGGGCTTTTACGGTGCCCACTACTTTGTTGGCATGTTTGTAACGGGTGTTCCAATTGAAGCCCGTTACTCAGTGATCAGTGTTTGTAACGAGCTTTAATTAACGCCTATTACAGATACGTAGGCCACCCCTATAGTAACCTGCTACCTGCTTGCCAGCTGCATCCTGGAACCAGCCAGGATTTGGCAGCCATCAGGGGTTGCATTCTGGAACCAGCTAGGATATGACTAAATTCACAGAAATTAGATCTAGCATCCAAATTCACAGAAATCCACATAATTCACATGCATCATATGACAAAATTCAGCATCATCATCTCACAAGGAGGAAATGCATCTCACATGGAGGAATGCAACAATATCAAAAAAAATCATGGACAAGGAGGAATGCAAAAATTTCCTAGTCACCATACATAATTTGAGCCTAGACAGTTTCATCAGCACGAAATTTTCCTCTGGCTGTGATCACCTGTTCCATGATGAATGTGGCAATTCTTTCACAAACATCTGCCAACAATGATTTATCGAGACGATGCTCATCTAGCCCTAATCTCTGGATATAACAATGTCACCAGTCAGCACACATATATCGATGGTTACCAAACATGTGCAGTGCTAATAAGCAAGAACTATGCTCAGTTGCAGTTTTACAAATGAAGATTCTAAGAAAGTACCTCCATAGGCACAATAGAAGCCGCAGAGTCTGGATCCAATAGGTTGTTGGTGGCACTGCAATAAATGTACAAAGAAAAATAGTGGTGATCGAGAAGAAATA
Organism: Cenchrus americanus; assembly: GCA_947561735.1. Lineage (NCBI taxonomy): Eukaryota > Viridiplantae > Streptophyta > Magnoliopsida > Poales > Poaceae > Cenchrus > Cenchrus americanus. Next base: position 83,063,509 of record OX387240.1, read on the forward strand.
AACTCAAGCTTTAGTACTAGCTTCCACAAGAAGGAAATAAGTGGTATGTACCTTAACATCTTTGACGTGTTCCAAGGTGCCAAGGCGCAACAACTTCTTTTTGCCGCAGTAACATTACTAACCCCTACAACGAAACAAGCAACAATGGTTAGGTCACTATTAATTAATATACTCTGTACAGTTTGTTGAGGAACGTCCGCAGGTTAAGAAAGAAATAACTTACTCTTTCATGATTCGCTCGAAAGGGTCAATATCAATATTGTCTTCAATGAATCAAGATAGTAGACCTTCCGCTGCTTCGGAACGATCGCCACTGCAATCCAGTGGTTCGTACTGAGATAAGCGATAAGCATCAAATTCTTTTTAGCATATAGTTTAAAGGCATTGCACATATAGGACCCAAAGAAAGCAAGAGTGTTATCCGTGCTTTTCAACGTTGTCGAGCAAAGGCATTCAGGATCAAGGAAGCGAATTGCAGCGCCCGTGTTCCCAACTTCTAAAGTCATATTCCTATTAGTAAGAAAAAATAAAGTGTAAGAAGGAAAAATACATGGTAATAAAGATGATGTGAGGCAAAAAGCACATTTCGATAGAGGATGTGATTAGTGAGAAGCAGATTAAATTTTCAAGCAACTTAGAGGATGAAGCAGCGGAGAAGTGTTAGATCCAAAGCATCGAAGTTGAAGAGATCATACAAATCACCGAGTTGCACATGTAGCTGCTGGAGTCCGTTTGACCATCTCGGAGGCCATGCACTGGACTGGGGCCGAAGTGCGACCATAATGTGAGAATCATCATCTGACTTAACACGTTGCATGTAGAATTTGTGGAGCTTTTTGGTAAAAGGAGTAGTCTTTTTGAGATCACCATCACTGAGAAGGCTCTTTCCGAATTTGTAATTTGGGTTATCCATAGCCCAAGGATTCTTCTCGGTGTCTCTCTCAGATTGCTTTGGGTTAGTCATATACCAAGGATTCTCCTTGGTGTTTCTCTTAGATCGCTTTTTAGTAGGCCTTTTAGAGGTTTTATTTACAACAATTTCCTTTTCCTGCTGCTTTGAGATGGCTGAAGAAGGATTCTTAAGGGCTTGCTTACCTGCTGTAGGTGGTGTAGAGCTTTTATTTTTTTGGCAAGTTTCTCTTCTTGCAGCTTTGAAATGGCTGAAGATTTCTCAAGGGATTTCTTGTCTGCTGTATGTGATGTAGAGATTTTATTTTTGGCAAGTTTCTTTCCTTGCTGATTTGAAATGGCTGAAGGTTTCTCAAGGGCTTTCTTGCCTAGTGGTGTCTCACCAGGAGCTATTACAGAGGTATTGGGCCAAGTTGTATCTACAGCTTTCTTCGAAATGCCGTCAATAGATTTATCAGCACCAGCCAACACATCACTCTGGTTGACTGGTAACAGTGTTGTCTCACCAGGACCTATTACAGATGTATTAGGCCCAGATGTACCTGCTTTAGCATGACTGTTTTGAGCACTTCCATTTGGTGGTGTAGGTTTTGTTGTTTCATGAGGAGGAGAAGGAGGAGGAGGTGGTGGGCGTGATGGTGGCGATGGAATATTTGGTGTCTCTTGCGGACGTGGGGATGCAAGTTTTTCTGTTTTTTCAGGACTAGGTGTAGGTGGGGATAGAATATTTGGTGTATTCTGCGGATGTGGGGATGCAAGTTTTTCTGTGTTTTTAGGATGACGAGGAGGTGGGGATGCAAGTTTTTTAGAATGAGGAGGAGGTCTGAATGGAACGTCTTGCGGATGTGGGGATTGAGGAGGAGGAGGAGGAGGATGTGGGGAACCATGTGTGGAAGGAACTTGTACTGTACTGTGTGAACTACAAGGAATTTGTACCGTATCTTGTGAACGAGATTTACATGTTGGTGCTCCTTTGATGTCAATCCGACACCTTCTCCACTGTAACCTCTGTCCTTCAGCTTGTCCGAGTTTCTTCACCTCGTCATTAGGAGGGCATTCCAACAGTTCATCCACAAAGATACTATATACAGTGAGAACTTCAACCACAACACAGTCTTCATGAATCGGGACTATTTGTAGCATAGTCTCCTCTGGATGAACAAGACCAATTGCAGCCTCACATTGAAGCCCCCTCCACGTGATCCATAGGCCACAGTGTGTGGATTCAGTCAACATGCCTATAAGGTCTTCATGTGTACGATAGTCACAACGCACCTCTGTCGCCAACTCTGCAGTGCCATCGATCAAACCTACATTATCGGCTGACGCACAGCTGCTCTTCAATGTGGCGGGTGAAGGGCTTGCGCGATTGGACATTGGTGACAACACCACCTCTGCATCTGCATGTTCTGCATCTGCATCTCAGCCACCAGTTCTTGCTTGATTTGTTCCTTTATCTTCTCCGTATCAACTGATGCATCGGTCTTCGTCCTCTTCCTCTTCCTGTACATCTTGACGTGCTAAGGCTATGCATACTTCCAGCCCTGGTAGCTGGAGACACCACGCACACGACCTGGTTGTTCAGGGCGACCAAAGCACTGACTTAGCACATCATACTCCCTCTGCCCTGCCATTCCTGAAGATTCTGCACATGCAATCTTCTCCTTGATGTCCGCAACCAATTTTTCTCTCTTTGTTGTTGAACACTATCACGGGAACACGGTCTTTAATCACTAGCTTACTCCTTGCTCATAGACAATTCTTGGAACGATCGTCAGGGTCGGCGTTATTTGGGTTGGGGATACCAACTGCAGCTAATTGTCTGTCCTCTTCCTCCCATTGTTCTAGTTTCACAGTATAACCAGCTGGACCCATGTTGTGCTCGCTTGTGTTCCGGCTTCGGAGTTCTTTGAACTTGACACTAGCAGATGAGGCTTGCTCGGTTTCCTCCTGTTTCATGAACTCCTCCACTGTTCCGGGACAATAAATGGGTGCCTTGTAAATGGCTCAAGTCCTTTTTTGATAAAATCTTGCCTAAGCTGAAATCTGAATTGTCTCCATGCCTTGGCTGCCATCTTCCAGAAAAGATTGAATGCCCGCAGTTTCGTGTCTTCCTGGAATTTCAAGTGTTTCTGCACATGCTTATCAAACAAGTCCCACTTTTCAGCATTGCTTAGTTCTTTGATTTCTGGCAAGTTCAAAGGTATCTTTTGTCTAGCAACAAGCCCCGCAAGCACCCTAAACCCGCGCTTTTGAGTCAATGGTACTGGCATCCCCACTATGTCGACCTCAGTGACTATCATTGTGTCACTTTGCCACTTTGTGGATGTCCTTGGTGCTCTGCCTCGGTGCTAAGCCCCACCCATCTGATCTTGTTGTGCACTAGCAGTGTTATAACCCTCTTTAGCCCATCTGGTCCTCGTCAGATTTATCCTGTGAATTACAGTAACTACTTTAGCCCACTGTAATATCATTGGTTCTTGGTAAACCATTAACACAAATGGAAAATTCAGTAACCAAAAAATTAGTTCAGGCAAAGCGACCATACCATTTTAAATAGCTAGATGCAGGCTGCCTCTGTTGCTGATGAGGTACTTACTCAACTTGGAGAGAATGTGCAGATGTACATAGGAACAAGAGCAAAACCAAATATAAGAGTCAATCTAAAGGGAAATGCTAAGTATGTCTACCATCGCACCTAAGTATGTCCACATGTACTTATACAAAGGAGCCACGACATACCCTGCAGTTCCCACAAGTACAAGTATATTTATACGCATTTATATAAAAAGACAACCATACACACACATGTTGTATACTTGATTATCTGAACACATGTGTGCTGCAAAAGCACGCTTGGCCTAATTCCATAAACTCGAGCAAATATACCAAATTATGTTATTACTGAATTGTTGTTAATTTTACAATTATTACTGAGTTGGTAGAATGCATTTACCGAATTGTATAAGACATTTTTAGAGCGGCATACCATTAACTCAAATCCTAGATTCGCCACTGACCTTCACACTGCCGGAGCGGAGGGATCTCTACTCCTTGTCGCTGCCTGCTCGCCGTCACGTCCTCGTCCTCGCGTCGACCTCGTGACTGGATCCCTCCTCCTCCTAGTCGTCATCGTCGTCACTGGATCCCTCCTCTAGTCGTCGTCGTCGTCACCGCTGCTGGGTCCCTCCTCCACCAGATCTCGTTGTCAGAGGTGTGGTGCGCGTCGCGCCGAGTGTGGTGTGGCGCGCGTCTCAGTGAAGGGGTGTATCATGCATCGTGGCTTGGGGGGAGGTGAGGGGGACGAAGGCGAGGGGGAGAAAGCGGCGGCGGCGGCGCAAGGGGAGAGTGGGAGGAGACTGCGTGAGGGAGGCGTCCTTCCCTACTAACCTAGCGCGAGTGCGCTTGTGTGGGCCTTAAAACGAGTGATGTAGTCAAGTACAGTACTACTCTGCTACTAGTATAGTATATCATTAAAAAAATCTAATTTTAAGAAATTTGGTTAAACAAGTGTGGCTATTGATATAGCATCACATGTTCACATATGGCATGCATCACAAGTTCACATCACCAAGCAAACTAACTCATAACAGCATATTCACATATGACATGCATCAGTAGGGCACATCACCAAAATAAGACTGCATCAGCTGGGCGCATCACCAAACTAGATTGTTGCTGCAAGGGAACTAGTTAGCTAGCTAGATGGCTTCTTTTGTGTTGCTGCCTCAAGTTCAGCTAGCCTTGTCTCTAGTTTTGCAACTCTTTCTCGCCAAACTCAAGCATTCTTCTTTAGAAGTTTAATCTCCTGCCTCTTTTGTGTGGCTTTAAGCTGCTCATCCTGCTTGTCGATTCCTTTCCAGATGTAGTCAATGTCACCCTGAGTAACTGCACGATCCTAAAACAAAGAAAAAAATATATTGATGCACGCTTCATAACAGTTGTAATTTACAAGAAAGTTGTTTTAGCTCTAACTGGTTTCAAAACTTGCCTGCTTCTCTTCAGCCGATTCCTTGAGATTGTTGATTTCAGTCCAAATCCTGTAAATGTCATGTGCAACAACTTCCTACAACAAATGAAAATTGATGCATTAGAATAATTGATCAGTGAAGATGTGAAGGTACAAGGATAAATCGTGCATGATGGTTTCAGAACTTGCCTCATGGTCTTCAGAATCATCGCCAGAGTTGTTGCCGGAGTCGTCACCGGAGGAGATGAGGTCTACCAACACCACTCTCCTGCCCGGGTCGTCGCTGGAGGAGTCCGCGCTCACCTCAATGCGCGTGGACCGCTTCTTCCTTTGCGTCGAAGAAAAAAACCTTGCCTCTCCATGGCGGGCGTCGCTGGAGTCCGCCAACTTGGCCCTTGCGCGCGTGTATGACTTCCTCCCCCGGGCCGACGAAGAACCAGCCTCTTCCATAGAACGCCGAGGAAGACACACAAGGGCGGCGCGCTGGGACAACTCCTCTTCATCACTGTGAAACCTCACTCTCTTGGCGGGGGCGGCGGACAGCACCGAGGAAGACAGACGGGGACGTGGCCGCGGGGCCTCCTCCTTGCAAAACCCCCCTAGAGTCGCGGGGCGTACCTGCGACGGAGACGAGGAAGGTGGAAGCCGGAGAAGGGGATTGAAGGCGGAAGGTGGGGCGGAGCGTTTATTAAAAAGGTTCGGATGCGCAAATGATACGATGATTAACAACCACCCGTCGCCAATGAAGGGACTGGGGCCAGGTTTATTCGAATGAAGAACAATTTGCTTTCCCCTTTTAATCTGCAATCAAATTTTGTATCACGTATTTCTCCGTCAACCGTAATCCATATTTGATGATATTTAGTTTAGAATTTTTCTAAAATCAACATCTATTCATTTATGACATTATTTCGTATGTAATTCCATTTCTTCTATGTTGTTTATACACCTTATATTGTTCCTTATAAGTACAACATATAAATAATATTTGTTTTACACAACCATTACTAATGAAACTTTGCATTTCGTAACCTTATGGTGAACATAAGGTTATGTTAAAATTTCAAATGCATATGAGTTCGAACATGTTTTAAAGTGTGGAAAACTTCAATGTTGAAGTAATATTCTAAGAAACGATGTGAGAGATGTAGACATTTGTACACAAATATAATCTTCCGTTTTCGAAACCATTTGAATTTTTGTAGACAAGCTTAGGAACTTAAATTATGTTGCCAAGTCAATTTGTGGAATTTTCATAACACACTAACACGTTATTATAATTATTATATAGTAAATGTCACACCTGATTTCCGGAGAGAAACCAAGTGCATCTCATATGTGCGCATGATCAGTTTACACACATATGATAGACGAAATGAGTGAAATATCTTTAACAACATTTAAACATATTTCAGAGTTTAACCACTTATTACACTCATGCGGGAGACTCGAAGGTCTCTAACAACGGAAAACGATAACTACTCGTCGAGTCTTCACCTAACGCTCCCACAAGCACTTGACTGGGGGTCCGCAAGACTCAGAACTCATCGTAGTCGTCGTAGACTTCTCCTCCAAAGTTCTTCTCTGAACAGCGATAAGCAAGGCTGAGCACACTTATGGTTGGAGCTCAGCAAGTGGGGGAAGATGCAAGGCTATCAAGGTAGGCTATGTTTTTGCAGCGGTTAGCATTTTAATGTTGGTCAAGTTTTTATTAAAGAACGCCTAATTACTAAATGTAAGTTCATACCAACCTACTTAAGAAAACTTTAATACAAAACAACTCCAAGCTCATCAAGCTTCACAAAACCACGATTTATTCTCATCTTTAAGTTTATTAATCATGTGAGGGTCCAAGCCGCTCATGACTGTGAGCATGGCTGATCCATCAGTTTTACACTCTGCAGAAGTTTGCACACTGTAACCACAGTTCACGTAAAAGCTCCGAAGAACTTTAAACCCAACCATGCGATGCTGGCCAAGCACCATACCACACTTCCGAGGTGTGACTGCATAGGGACGCTACGAAGCCTTTACAAAGGCATGCAAAAGACTAACAACCCGCATAGTTACAGATCAGGGCGGACCATAACCCTCCCTAATGGTCAGCAGCTTAGCAAAGGCTGCTACCCCAGAAGGACCGAGCTATACCCCTGCAACTCAGATCCCCCTCTGCTCCTTTCGGAAAAGGGCCACTAGTACGATCACACACCTAATTACTCGTCTAAGGTCAGAGCCATGTGACACTGTGGTTGCACATGTTTTCTTGGGTGGTTCTCCATGTTCCAATTAATTCAAGTATTCTTGTATTACCCAAAACATTCATCTTTAACATGGAGCATTTCCATCATAAAAGACCATTTTATCCAACCCGAGTTAAGCAACTAGCATATTCTACCCAAAAACGTTTATTTAAACTGGTTGGCCAAGGATCAGGGTAAAAAGGTCTAGGTAAGTCCTTAAAAAGGTATTCCTGCCAAGTTAATGCAATGATATCATAAAAGTAAACTTAATTGTAATGCAGTTGTATAGGACAAAAATAGAACATGCAGGGGGAGAAGACCACTTGCCTTCTTCAACTACAGCAAAATCTTCCTCTTCCTCAAACAACTGCTCCTGATCGTCTCCGAGAGGTTGCTCAGTTGAAACAGGCACGATATCTATGATTTCACACACAAAGCATATAATAAATAAAACAGATCACTAATCAAGTCTAAGGAATGAAAACACGCTACTAAAGCGATGGGCTCGCTGAGACGATCACGTACACAGCTAGAACGCTAAAAACGGAGCTATAAGGGAGAAGATACGCAAAAAACAAGGTACAAGGACTAATCTGTGAAAAACTAAGTTTCCAGGGGCCTAATCAGCAAGAAAACAGGGGCTAGAACGTAATTATGCTTAAAAACAAAAGGTCTAAATCATAAAAAGAGTGTTCTGGACCTCTGGTATGAATTACTAATAAGACAAGGGCTTAAACAAGAAATTTAGGACGAAATTGTAAAGATCTTTCAAGGTGGAAGGACCGGCCTGCGAATTTAAAAGAACCGGGGGTCTCTTTAACAAAAGACCCCGTGTTGACCGGTATGGCGGGATTGACCCGCGGGTCAATCTAATCTAGGCCGCCGGTTGCTGATCCAACGGCCAGCCTCGCCCGCACGCAGCTAGGCGGCGGCACGCGGCGGCGCGCCCGCCGGAGTTGGCCGAAAAGGGGTTCCCAGCCTCTAAATCGTGCGCGGAAGGCATCTACGTGAAGCTGGGGACTTTGCAAACCTAAACATGTGCTTGTATGGGTGAGATAGGCAGTGGCCGCAGCATGGCACCGATGGGGGCGGACGGCCGGCGGCCGGCGAGCGGCGGCGCAGTGTGCGGCTCGGGAGAATTAAAAGGGAGGCGGGGAGAAGTGTCTTTACCACACAATGGAGCTTAGGCGGCCGAGAGAATGACAGGGGAGACGACAGCGATGGAGATTGATGCCAGCGGCCGAGTTTCAACGGGCGGCGACGGCGAGCTTGATTGGGGCGCAAGGGAACGACGAGGAGAGTTGGGGAGCTCGGTGTGGGTGAAGGGGGGCCGAGGGAGGCCCTGGGGTGCTTAAATAGGCATGGGAAGGGAGGGGAGGCGGCTTCCCGGCGACCATGGCCATCAATGGCCGCGACCTTGATTGGAATTAAGGGGGAGGGGAGAGGTTAAGGAGGGGTAACGACCGATTGATGAGAGGGAATGAACGGGGGAGCTTCACTGCACTTGATTGCGTGGGTTTGAAGGCGGGGGAGCGGCAGACCCGGCCGGTAACGGCCGAAGGCCATGATTGGGGCACGGCCACTGTCGGTGTTTTAGACCGGCAACCTACCAAGGGGAGTACTCGAGGTAGATGAATGTGGCCTCGCCGAGATCGATAACTCGAAGGAAGAGACACGTGGCACACAATTTAGACAGGTTCGGGCCGCGAGGTGCGTAATACCCTATGTCCTGTATGTTGCGTAGCTCTAGATTGATTGGGTGTGTTTACAAGATGATGCGTATGAGAGAGAAGGGTCCCTGCCTCGCCTTATATAGTCCGGGAGGCAGGGTTACAAGTTGGTTCAGGGAGAGAGTACTAGACGGGTACGTCTAGGAGTTCTTTACATAGTACAGGACATGTATAGCTTCCTATCCGAGTACTTCTCCACCGTAGTCCTTGCGCCTCACGTCATCAGGTGCCGTGTGGCACACAAGCCGAGTAGTCCTAGTGACCCACCGAGTAGTCGGTCCTAGTACCCACCGAGGTAGTGGGCTCAGGGAGGTCCATACGACAAGCCCCTGAGTACTTTGTAGTCGAGCAGGATAGTTTCAAATAGTCTTGATGGCCTTGACAAGTAGTCCTCAGGCGTCCCCGAGTACTACAAGCCAAAAGTCCTCAAGAATACTTGAAGCATCCCGAGGCTGGAAGGTACTCCAGCTGATCCTTGAGTAGTCTTGAAGTCTTCTTGAGTAGTTCCCAAGCGTCCTCGAGTTCTCCTGTTGAAGGTCTTCTATAGTTCTCACATTGTCTTGAAGCCGAAATTTATATGGAAGTGCGATTGCAAAATCGCACTCCATATGGAGTAGCCCCGAGCCTTAGGTTGAGTTGTAGACTCTGGCTGAGGGTCAATCTGAAGTTCTGGCAAGATTATCCCGTAAAATCCGGAGAAAAAACCGAAGGACATGTGGCACGGAGCCCCGAGCCTTGAGTCGAGTACTTCCTCTCGAATTGAAGGGTCATCTTGAATGTAGAATGTGTTCTGAGTTGCTCTTGAATATTGTCGCCACCCAGGGAGTTGAGTAGACGTAGCTGAGCCCCCAAGATAGAGCATGTTGACTACTGGAAGTTGAAAGGTCAGGCGGCCGCCGCTGAGTCAGCCGCCGATACATATCCATCTGGCCGTTATGGAGCCGCCAGTTGACTTATAAATAGAAGCCGAAACCTTTAGGGTTTTTCATCCTCCGCATTCGCAGTGGGTTGAAATAGATCTAGCCAAGACTTAACCGCCCAAGCACACTGCCACCGCGCCCAAGGCCAGAGATCCATTCGCGCCGCCGCTGCTTGCCTCCAGACAAGCCCCCGAGCGAATGCGAGTGAAAACTCAGTGCACTTGGAGGATGAAACTTCTCCATCGAAGAGCATGAAGACCGGCGCCGGGAAGAAGAGATCTTGTGACGAGGCAGCGGGATCTGCCCAAGGGTCAACACCGCCGACCTCTCCTCCGCGCCCGAATCCGAACAAGGAGTGGAAAAAATCCAAGGCGAAGGGCGAAGACCTGCTGGCGCTGGTGAACAGCAGTTTCCTCTGCAAGAAGGAAATGGACATGTGGCGCACCGCCGCAGGAGATCCATATCCAATGGAGAAGAACCCCGACGAGATCCCAATGTTCGCGCGGTTCGTGGAGCGCGGGCTGGCCCTCTCGGCGAGCGACTTCTTCAAGGGTCTCCTCAAGTACTATGGTATCGAGTACTTGAACCTCAACCCCAATGGGATCTTCCACGTTTCTGTCTTCGTCCACTTCTGCAACGCCTTCGTGGGGATCAAGCCCCACTGGGTGCTGTTTAGAAAGTTCTTCCGGGTGAAGCCGCAGCCGAGCGCCAACGACCCCAGAGTAGTCGGAGGGGTCGGCATCCAGATGCGCGAAGACGCTGCCGAGCAGTACCTCTCGTACAAGCTCATCGACTCCAACCAGGATTGGAAGTTGAAATGGTTCTACATCACCAACCACCACCCGGAGCAGCCGAAGTCGAGCGGGAAACAACCCAAGCATCAGCCCTGGTGGAACACGGAGCCGACCATGCAGGAGGGTATCTAGCTACCCGAGCTGCTGCAGAAGATCAGGGCTTTGAGAGAAGCCGGGCTGAGGGCCGAACACGTGTCCTTCAGCTTCATGAAGAGGAGGGTACAGCCGCTGATGGCGCGTGATACCCTCGGGTACCAGTACACGGGTGATGACGACACGTCGAGGATGCCCAGCACTGAAGTCGATGATGACGACATCGTCGAGAGACTAGGGCGGATCTTCAAGGATATGCCACAATACACACCCTGCCCAGTCCCGGAGTACTCGACAGCTCATTCGCCGAACAAGGTTGGTAGCCGAACTTATGTCTTTGAGTACTCGTTGCATTGTAGAAGTCGAGCTCACCCGATCTGTTTGATGCAAGATGATTTGACAAAGTTTGTCTCCGAGCCCACTTCCCCTCCTCGACTTGTGGAGATTCCAGAGGAGGGCAAGGGCAAGGGCAAGGAGCGCCGCGAAGTCGGCGAGGGTGACGACACCATCACCATAGAAGACACATCTGACGAGGAGGACGGGGAGACGCTTCAGGAGCGGTTCCAGCTGCGGTCCAGGTTCAGCAGGCCTGGGTTTCCCCACATCCCTCTTGTTGAAGACCCTCCGACTAGCCTGGAGGCTAGTCTCCCTGCGCCGCCGAGGAGGCCGCGCAATGTGGCACGCAAGCACGTCGCCAAGAAGTTGAAAGTGACCGAGACTACATCCCAAGAGGTGAGCTCCTCGAGTAGAGTAGTCGGATACTTGACTTGAAGTATCTTGTATGCTGACAATTGTCTTCTGACTAGTCACAGGAGATCCCCTCGTCCGATCCTGTTGATCAAGGGGAAGGAGAGGATTGGGATATGGTGGCCGGGCCGGCTGAGGGAAGCCGCAGTCCAGCCCCCACCGTCGAAGAACTCGTGGTGCGGATGACACAGTGGTCGACTAGTGCTGTCGAACCGCAGGCACCAGCCATGGAGGACCAGCCGGAGCCGAGCGCGACTGCTGATACTGAAGAGCCGGCAGTGGTTCAAGCTAAAGAGGAGGCGCCCGCCGAAGCCAGGCTTGTAGATATCGCCAGCATCCTTGGCGCTCCGACTGTGACTGTCGTCCGGTCTAGTTTGTCAGTGAAAACCTTTCCCGAATAGTACTTGTAGCTCGGCAGTCTTTCTTGGTTGACCACTAATCTTGTACCATGCAGGAAATCAACTGACTTGTCTTGGGTCGGAGATGAACCTAGCACGGCGGCGGCTGAAGAAATGTCCGCGCCTGCCACCGAGGAGTCCGCACCCCTCCCTCAGGCCGAGACCGTAACGCCGGTCGCGGCGACTACGTTGCCAGAAGCCAGCATAGTAGAAGGTGACTACACTGCGAAGACGCAGCCTTCCTCGAGTAGTAGTCGTAGCCCCCGGGAAACTGATCCCGTGTGTCTTTTGTTGACAGGGGCAGAAGTCAAGGGAAGCGCCATCCCCGAGGTTGTGCCCGTTGAAGGCATTGTGCCAGAAGCCGAAGTGGCCGCCGGAACAACAACTGAGCCAGCAGAGATAGCCAGCGGAGTAGCCCCCGGGGTGGCCGAAGAAGTGCGTGACGATGTACTGCCAGAGTCCAGCCTGGAAGTAGTCGTCCGTTCGCCAGAAATCCAAGATGCGGAGCCGATCCGTTCGGTGCCGATGTCCGAGGCCGCCACGACTAGTCGTGGTGGACTCGAGCTTCTGGCGGATGATCTTGTTGACCCGGCAACAGCGGCACGCAACTTGGAGGCGATGTGACGTGCCGAGCAATGGATGGAGGTACATGACTGTACCCTTGAGTAGTCGAGTTCCAGTAGAAAGAGTACTCAAGTAATTGTTGCCTTCTGCAGGATGTCGTGGAAAGGTCCCGACAGAAGTCCGAGATGCTCCAGGGGTTCGGCGACACGGTGCTCCGAGCCGAGACATTGGAGAAAGAACTCTCCAAGGCCAGGAAGCACTCTGCCATGCTCGAGTCCAAGCTCGATGGCGCCTTCGCCCAGTACCACAACGAAGTGCAAGATATGCAGGCGAAGGGTGATGAGCTGGTCCAGAAGAACAAGTCGCTGCGCCAGAAGAACAAAGGTATGCCGATGCCATCTTTGTTGAGTACTTATCATGGGTACCCAGTAGTAGTCTGACATCTCCCTTTGAGTTGTTTGCAGATCTTGAAGCCCGGGTAGAATCTCTGCATGAAGAATCTCTTCTACCGGGAGAAGGATGCCCGCGAGGTAATTGAGTACGATTATAAGCAGCTGGCCCATGAGTGCAATATGCATATGGAGATTCGGATCGCCTCGGATCGTGACCTTGTCAACTGCTATAAATCTCTGCAAAAGCTTGGCGAAGATTGTGAGAAGTTGCGAGGTCAACTCAAGGAACTCGAGGAAGCCGCGCTGCCCATCGCTAGACTCCTGGTGCCTCACCCGGGCGGTCCAAAAATTGCTCCCTTGGTCGATCGGCTGAAAGAAGCCCCCGGACGCTTGGCGACGTATGTGAAGCATCTGGCGAAGTCCATCCCCAACTAGGTCTTAGCGTTCATGAAGTCGTACTTCCCGAAGGCCCCGGTTGATGTAGTCGCGGGTGGACTAGCCGCCAACTGCATGGATGAGCAGTATGCAGAACTTCTTGAGCAGATGGCGCCGATCGCCGAGCAAGTCGCGGAGAAGCTAAATCTCAAGTAGATAGCCTGTAGGGTTAGCTTGTAGCAGCAGTTGTATATAAACAAAGCTGTAATGAACTTATTTAAATGTGTAATGAAAAAACTTCCATGAAATGAGTACTCGTTGTCACAATGTATGTATGCGGAGTGCCCATGTTGTGGAGTTGTCGCGAGTAGTCGTACTCAGTATGAGACCCGTTGAGGGAGGCAGAGTAAATTAGTTGATTCAAAATCGAACTTTGTTACTGAAAGAGTATACCTGGATGGCCAGGGCCATTTACAAGTGTAGTCGCTAGGACCCGAAGGCCGCCTACGGCTAAGTAGTTCTAGGGCGCATGGCCGCTTACGGTTGAAGATCCGTTAGTAGCCGTATGGGCTGGATCTAGAAGTACATGGTCTCTTGATATACCGCTGCTAGAGTCCTTTGACGCTCTGAGCAACCCACGATCCGTTAGTAGCCGTTAACGCTAGATCTTGGAGTAGAGTAGTCCGGAGACTAGTGCCTGGACCCGGAGGCCGCTTACAGCGAAGGGGTCTTGGGGTAGTCGAGAGACTAGGCGTAAAATCGACAGAGTTGGTCGGTGTTCCACGAGTTGCTGACGTCTTCGCCTTCAAGAGTCTGGAGGCGACTATGAATGGACCCTCCCATGGCGAGCTGAGCTTGTGTAGTCCTTCCGTGTTCTGGATGCGGCAGAGGACGAGATCACCAACGTTGAAGGAGCGTTCCTTGACGTTGTGATCATGGTAGCATCTGATACCCTCAAGGTACCTTGCTGATTGGACGAGGGTGGCACAACGAGCTTCTTCGAGTCCGTCGATATCAACTCACCTGCTGTCTTCAGATATGCCTTCATCGTATTGCTCTACTTCCGGCGAATCCCACATGACGCCGGCAGGTAGAATATCTTCGGAGCCGTAGACCAGGAAATATGGCGACTGTCTCGTGGGCTTGGAGGGTTGAGTACGTATCCCCCAGAGTGCATTGGGTAGTTCCTTGATCCACTTGCCTCCTTTGGTATTAGCAGCATCATGCAGCCGCTTTTTGAGAACGTCGAGTACCATCCCGTTGGCGCGCTCGACTTGTCCATTGGCCCGCGGATGGGTAACTGAGACATACCAGACGTCAATCCTGCTGTTCTCGCAGTACTCCCAGAACTGGTGATTATTGAAGTTGGAGCCCAGGTCTGTGATGATGCGATGGGGTAGTCCGTAGCGGTGCACGAGTTCATCCAAGAAGTTGAGTACCCTGTCGGCCTTGGGACATGTGACCATCTTGACTTCGATCCACTTGGTGAACTTGTCAATGGCCACCAAGACTCTGTTGAATCCTCCTGGTGCAGTCGGAAGAGGCCCAATCATGTCGAGCCCCCAGCAGTCGAAGGGCCAGGTTGGTGGTATGGTGACTAGCTTGTAGGTCGTGACATGCTGTTTCTTGGCGAAGTATTGGCACCCTTGCACCTTCTGACGAGTTCTTCGGCATCGCCCAAGGCTGTGGGCCAGTAGAAAGCTCGTCAGAAGGCTTTGCTGACCAGCATGCGTGAAGACGTGTGGTTGCCGCAGACGCCTTTTTGGATCTCCTCCAAGATGCCCTTGCCTTCTTCTCGGGGGACACACTTCATGAGTACTCCAGAAGATGTGCCCCACCTGTAGAGCTTGTCTCCGACTAGGACGTAGGACTTGGCGCGGCGAACGAGTTGCTCGACCATGTTCTTGTCCGTGGGAACCTTCTTCTCGCGGATGTAGTCGATGAAGGGTTGTCACCAGTCCACGTCTATCATCATGACCTCCTGGCCAGCTAGGAAGGGTGCTGGGTCAGTGGTCGTTGGCGCCGGCTCCAGGATGGATGGCGCATGAAGCTCGTGGACGAAGACACCCGCTGGTACTTGAGCGCGAGTAGAACCAAGCTTCGACAGGATGTCCGCTGCAACGTTGTTGTCGCGGACGACGTGATGGAACTCGAGACTATAGAACTTGTTCTCAAGCTTGCAGACTTCTAGGCAGTAGGCATCCATGTTCTCCTTGTTGCAGTCCCAGGACTTGTTGACTTGGTTGATGACCACTGCGGAGTCGCCGTAGAATAGTAGTCGCTTGATGCCCAGTGAAGCTGCGAGGCGGAGCCCGTGTAGCAGAGCTTCGCACTCGCCTTCGTTATTTGAGACCTTCCAGAAGATCTGCAGAACGTACTTGAGTTGTTTGCCCATTGGGGAAATTAAGAGTACCCCTGCACCTGTGCCTTCAAGCTTGAGCGAGCCATCGAAGTACATCACCCAATGCTCTGGGCGCTCGGTTGGAGTGGCAGCTGATTTTCCCGCCACTCTGCCATGAAGTCGACTAGTGCCTGCGACTTGATGGATGTTCGTGGCTTGAAGTCGATGTTGAGGGTGCCGAGTTCGACTGCCCACTTGGAGATTCTTCCAGATTAGCATCTTGGTCCCGCAGGATGTCGCCGAGTGGGTAGTCGGTGACGACGGAGATCGAGTACTCATGGAAGTAGTGTCGTAGCTTCCGCGAGGTGATGAGCACTGCATATAGTAGCTTTTGTACTGGTTGGTAGCGTGCCTTGGATTCCGACAGGACCTCGTTGACGAAGTAGACTGGTCACTGGACTGGGTAGGTGTGGCCGTCTTCCTGCCGCTCGACAACGATGGCAGTACTGACCACGTGAGTAGTCGCAGCGAGGTAGAGCAGTAGCTACTCCTTTTTGCGAGGAGTCGTGAGGACTGGAGGCTTGGATAAGAAGTCCTTGAGCTGAGTAAGGGCTTGGTCTGCCTCTGGAGTCCACACGAACTTCTCTTGATGCTTGAGTAGTTTGAAGAAGGGGAGCCCTCGTTCTCCAAGCTTCGAGATGAATCTGTTCAGGGCCGCCATGCACCCGGTTAGCTTGTGCACGTCTTTGATGCACGTGGGAGCTTTCATGTTGGTGATGGCAGAGATCTTCTCGGGGTTGGCTTCGATGCCGCGATGGTTGATGATGAAGCCGAGAAGTTTTCCCGATGGTACGCCGAAGACGCACTTGTTCGGGTTGAGCTTCTAGCGGTACTCTCGCAGGGATGCGAAAGTCTCTTCAAGATCGGCGATAAGCGTGTCGGAGTTTCTGGTCTTGGCGACCATGTCATCCACATAGGCTTCGATGTTCTTGTTGAGCTGTCTCTTGAAACAGGCTTGGATAGTTCGCTGGTAAGTAGCACCGGCGTTCTTCCACCCGAAAGACATGGTCGTGTAGCAGTATGCGCCAAACAGGGTGATGAACGCGGTATTCTCTTGGTCTTCTTCCTTGATAGCAATCTGGTGGTACCCGGAGTAGCAGTCGAGGAAGCAGAGCAGGTCGCAGCCCGCCGTGGAGTCGATGACTTGGTCTATCCGCAGCAACCCGAAGGGGTCCTTGGGGCAGTGCTTGTTGAGGTCGGTGTAATCGACGCACATTCTCCACTCGTTCGAGTTCTTCTTGCGGACGAGGACGGGGTTGGCGAGCCACTCGAGATGGAAGACTTCTCGATAAAGCCGGCCCGCGAGTAGTTTGGCGAGTTCCTTCTTGATGGCATCCCGTCCGTCGTCGCCGAAACGGCGGAGGTGTTGTCGCTTCAAGGCGCCTTTAGGGTCGACGTTGAGCGAGTGCTCGATCAGCTGCCTGGGCACCCCTGGCATGTCTGCTGGCTTCCACGTGAAGATGTCTCGGTTAGCCCGGAGGAAGCTGACGAGCGCGTCTTCCTATTTCGGGTCGAGGCCCACCCCGATGGTGGTAGTCTTGCTGCTGTCGCCTGTCCCGAGGTCAATCGTCTTGACTTGCACTTCCTCAGCTGGCTGAGGCTTGTTGGTGTTGTCCGACTTCTTTGGAATGTCGAGTTCACTTGGGGCAAGCTTCTTGGATGCAGCGTAGATCTCCATCATTGCGTTGGGTACTTGATTTGTGGCTCGCGAGTTCCACGGCCTTCCGTGTCGCGGTCGAAGGATATCTTCAAGTCCCCTTGTAGCGAGAGTAGACCAGCCGGACTTGGCATCTTGAGTACCAAGTATATGTAGTGAGGTACCGCCATGAACTTGGCGATAGCTGGTCTGCCGAGGATGGCATGGTAGGAAGTCTCGAAGTCCGCGACTTCGAACTTGATGTACTCGGTGCGGTAGTTTTCCCTTGTCTCCCCGAAGGTAACTGGCAGGACCACTGAGCCTAGTGGGATAGTCGCGTTCCCGGGGACGATGCCGTAGAAAGGCGAAGTGCTCTTGGTGAGCATGTGGGTGATGTCGAGCTTCATCTTCTTCAAGGTCTTGGTGAAAAGGACGTTGAGCCCGCTTCCGCCGTTGATGAGTACCTTATTGAGTCTGGAGCCCGCGACTACTGACTTCAGGACGAGTGGGAACCGCCCTGGTTCAGAGAAGCTTGGCCATTGATCCGCGCGGGAGAAAGTGATGGGCACCTCCGACCACCTGAGAGGGGTTGGAACCACTGGTTCAATGTTCAAGACTTCCCGTCGAGTGTCCTTCTGAGCCCGTCTGTTGGGTAGTTCGCCGAAGAGGACGTTCACCGTCTTGTTGGGTTCTTGGAAATCACCATTGCCTTCGTCGGCCTTTTTCTTGCCTTTCTTGTCGTGAGGGTGCCGTGGTTCTGGAGTGTCTTTGGGTGCTCGCCGGAGTTGGTAGCACTACTTGGTTGTGTGGTTGCCATCTGGATGCCACGTGCACTTCTCTTTCAGCAAGTCCTTGAAGCCGCCAGATGTCTTCTTCGAGTTGTCTTTCGCAGGGCGCTGGATAGCCACGACTGTGTTGTCTGGCTTGCGCTTGCGATTAGGACCCGAGTAGTTGTTGCTGCGACCACCTTGATCCCTGTTGTTGTTGTTGTTACCGCCCGTGTTCTGCTTGCTCTTGCCACGAATGGCGTCGTACTTGGCATTAGCCTTGTCTTCTTCATCAGCCCACGAGGTGATCATATCCTTGAGGTGGGTGATGGAGCTCGGGCGGCGGCGACCGAAGTCTTCAAAGGTGCGACGGTGGTAGAGGCCGTCTTGGAAGAGGTCGATGACCTCCTTGTCGGTGACGTCGACTACGGTGGCGCGCTTGTCGAAGAAGCGCCGCATGTACTTGCGTAGGGTCTCGCCCTGTTCCTGTTTCACCATTGCCAGGTCCATGCGAGTACCCGAGCGACCCATAGCACCCGCGAAGTTGCTGGTGAACTGGTCCTTGAGCTGGTCCCACTTGTCGATCGAGTACTTCTCGAGTGACTCGAGCCATGTAAGCGGAGCTTGGTCCAGGCAGAAAGGAAAGTAGAGGCACTTAGTGTCGTTGTTGCCACCAGCGTTTTCGATGGAGAGGGCGTAGCATCTGAGCCACTGTACTGGATCTTGCTTCGCATCGTACTTTGTGATCCCCAGGGGTTTGAATTTCTCCGGGAGGAGCAGATTGCGAAGCCGAGCAAAGAAGGTGGGGAAGTCGTCGTTGTCGCCTGCCGTGGAGGACTTTTTGCATCGTAGTTCTTCAATTTTTTTTGGCGAGCATCGTAGTCGCCGCGTGAGACACCGGAGGCGTGGCTGTTCGCGTGGCCTCGGCCTCCGCGGTCGCCTCCACCGCCAGCTCTCCTGCCAGCCCCGTGTGAGGAGCTCCCACCGCTGCCTCCGCCACCAGGATCGCGATGTGGAACGACATCGCGGTTACCCCCAGCGCCGCTGGCGCTGTTACCACCCTGAGAAGGTCTACCAGCTGATGCCTGAGTATGGTTGGGGTTCTGCGGTAGTTCTCCTCGAGTACGGTTGCGTCCGTTGTCAGCTGGACTGCGACTTGTAGCTTCGTTGTCAGGTTGGCGAGTTCTGATGGGACGCACTTGAGGAACTCTGTTGTCGACTCTCATGAAGTAGGTGTCCTCCGCGAGCTTGGCGATGACTTCTCCCGCACGCATCCCCTGAGCCTGACGTGCTATCGTGGTGATAGACATGAGGCACTACTCCGGGGTAGTGTGCACCCGATATTCGACTTGGTCAAGGGCTTCTACGAGGTTCCATATGGGTAAGGTCTCGCGGAGACGTCGACGTTGTTCATTTCGCTTTCTGTTGCGTTCACGTCAGGCGTTCTTGTTGTTGTCGGTTTCGTTTGCGGGTGCATTGGCAGACAACGAATTTTCCGGCGAGATCGCCCGTGACTACTTCGAGAAGCGTCACGAGCCCGGTCTTCGGGTTGGGCGTCATGGTGAGGCGGCATTGGAAGGATCCGGCGCC
This sequence comes from Cenchrus americanus, assembly GCA_947561735.1. Classification (NCBI taxonomy): domain Eukaryota; kingdom Viridiplantae; phylum Streptophyta; class Magnoliopsida; order Poales; family Poaceae; genus Cenchrus; species Cenchrus americanus. Next base: position 83,083,035 of record OX387240.1, read on the forward strand.
GTCAGCAGTTCAAACCCAGGAGCTGAAGACGAAGGTGTCACCGCGGTTGAAGGCGACAGTTGGCTTGATGAAAATTGAAGCCGTCGAGTTCGCCATTAGATCTTCGGCGAGAGCCCCTACCCGGCACACCAGCTGTCGGTGTTTTAGACCGGCAACCAACCAAGGGGAGTACCCGAGGTAGATGAATGTGGCCTCGCCGAGATCGGTAACTCGAAGGAAGAAACACATGGCACACAATTTAGACAGGTTCGGGCCGCGAGGTGCGTAATACCCTACGTCTTGTATGCTGCGTAGCTCTGGATTGATTAGGTGTGTTTACAAGATGATGCGTATGAGAGAGAAGGGTCCCTGCCTCGCCTTATATAGTCCGGGAGGCAGGGTTACAAGTCGGTTCAGGGAGAGAGTATTAGTCGGGTACGTCTAGGAGTTCTCTACATAGTACAGGACATGTATAGTTTCCTATCTGAGTACTTTTCCACCGTAGTCCTTGCGCCTCACGTCATCAGGTGCCGTGTGGCACAAGCCGAGTAGTCCCAGGGGCCCACCGAGTAGTCGGTCCTGGTACCCGCCGAGGTAATGGGCCCAGGGAGGTCCATACGACACATCCGCCCCAGCGACGGTGGTACACATCACAAAATGAGTGAGTTATGAATGAAGAATGGATGGAATGACAATTGGGTCACAAATCTTAACGTGTCACACATCACAAAATTCATCAGTTCATCTGTGCTGACATTTCAATGCAGCACAAGGCAAAGGAAACGCGGATTATTAACAAAAATAGAGTAATTAACTTCTGGCATAACTCTGGCATATATACACATTGCAATTCTTTGTGAACTGCTGCCATATAATGATACAAACAGAGTAACAAACTTCTGGCATACACATTGCAATTCATTATAAGCTGCTGCCATAGACATTGCAATGCCTTCCAAAATAGGATACATGGATTGATCTACCGCGTCTCTTAGATCTACTAGTTCATCACAAGTTCAACATACACACAGGAGGAACATATTAACAGAGGATCTACTAGTCCATCACAAGTTCAACAAGCACACTAGAAGAATACATTAAAAAGGAACAAATTAATTAAGCAGAGGTAGTTGCCGCCGGAGGAGCCCCACCGTCGGAGTCGGAGCCGGAGCCAGAGACGTCGAGGCCGCCATCGTCGCCGCCGTCGTCGTCGACGGGGGCGAGCACTCCTCTCTCCAGGTCCCCAACCAAGACATTGATCTTGAAGGCGTAATCCTTCACGGTCGCCTGCAACGGATGACTGGGTGCTGAGAACCCGAGATGAATTTCCACCTTTCGAAGCTTCACGAAAGCCTCGTGGAACAAGTTTGCTGACCAAGTGGCTTCGTCAGCATTTAATGTAGGAGCACACACGACCGTCACGGCTGCGGTGCCACCTTGCGCCGGGCGGCTTCACCTCCTCGGGCGGGGCGGCTTCACCTCGGCGGGCGGGGGCGGCGACACCTCTTCGGGCGGGGCAGCTTCATCTTCTCGGGCTCGACGGGTGGGGACAGTGGCACCTTCTCGGGCTCGGCCGGGCGGGGGCGGCAACACCTTCTCGGGCTCGGCGGACGGGGGCGGCGGCACCTCCTCCCTCCCCCGCTTCCTGAATGGTTCGCTAGACGATGCCATGTGCGCGCTTGAGGAAGAAGAAGCTCTTGGATTCACTTCTTGGTGACCGGAGACGGTGGTACTGGGGTTTTCTTGGTGCCGTGGTTGATGAAGTTCTTGGTCGGTCGGTTATATTGACAAGACGGCGAACCGTCAGGCGGACGGTCACACGCCTCGGAACCCGTGTCCGCTCAGGAGAGCTCTTGGCCACAAAAAGAGTCATGTGGTCACAAGGAGACGTGTGACTCTTCATATTTTATTCAAAATACCAAATGCCCAACTACTCATATGAGTTGTTCGATTCTTAAAAAAACTATGAATTGTTCGTATTTTTATTAATTTTAGGTGCTGCTTTATGGGCCCTAATTTTTGAGGGAAGCAATTAAGGTTCATTTTTAAAAAAAGCGTCAGCAGCCTAGTATAAAGAAGGTAACCATTGCCCGCGCATCAGCCAACAAAGCGACGCGGGTTTGCTAAGCCGCGTCGGCATTGACTACTCCCTCCATCCAAATATTTACACTTGTTGACTTCCGTGCTTCACATTTGACCATTCGTCTTATTTGAAAAAATTGTGAAAGTATTATTTATTTTACTATGACATGTTTTATCATAATATATATTTTAAGTATTTCATAATTATTTTTACATTTTCACAAATTTTTTGAATAAGACGAATGGTCAAATGTGATTTGTAAAAGTCAAAGGGTGTAAATATTTTGGGACGAAGGGAGTATCCATTTTGCAAAATGAATATTCAACCGCCCCCTTCTTCTTTCTGAATGGATAAGCGCAACACTTTCCTTGAAAAAAAAGCACAAAGGAGGCGTGAGAGGAGGCTTGGAGACAGAGACGACGATGAGCGCCAGCGAGGGGCCAAGCAGTGGACGACCCCACGCACCCGGGATCGAGGAGAACCAGAACGCGACGCGGTGCCGCAACTGGATTCTCGCGCCGTTGGGGACAGCCCTAGGGGTCCCCTTAAACGACAGGGAAACCCCCAATTAAAACCCGCAACAAATCCAAACACGCCTAACCATGCGAGACACGGCCCACCAAGGCGGTCCACTCGAAGATCCCCTCGAGCAGGCTCCGCCTCGCTCGAGGATGCGTGCCTCCCTTGGGCGGGCTCCGTCCCGTTCGAGGGAGTGCGCTTCCCTCGAGCGGGCTCCGCCTCGCTCGAGGGTCGCGCTCCCCTCCTCGAGCAGCTCCGCCTCGCTCGAGGGTACGCTCCGTCCTCGAGCGGGGTCCGCCTCGCTCGAGGGCGCCCCCGCACGCGTGCGCCTCGCTCCCGCACGCCGGCATTTAATGCCCCGACGCCGCGGCAGGCGGCGCCATCATGCGCCCGGGGCTCGCGCCCGCACCGCCACACCAACTCCCCGAGAGGGATCCCATCCCCGCCACCGTGGGAAACACCGTGCGGCGTGGCCGGCGCCTGGGCCCCATGACGCCGCGCCACCCGCTCCCAAGACGGCTAATGTGCTGAGCCCTCCAAGGGGGCCGGCTGCACCCTCGACTTGCTTTCCTGTGACCCTGCAGGGTTAGGTGAAGGCGCTAGGCCGGTGGGACGCCATCCCTGCCACTGTTGACGGCATGGCTGCCACCCCCGCGCGTACGAACCGCACGCCGGGCGCCGTAGCTGCGGCTCTAGCACAGTGGAGCGTGCGGGAACGGGACGTCGCCTTGCCTGCCGCTGTACCATGTACGGACCGACGTCGCCAGCCTCCCTCGAGCCTATCGTAAAACATCGCGGCCTTCCACCACCCTTCTACCCTCGAAGCCGCTACCGTTCGGTACAAGATAGGCCATGATGGCCGGATCGCCGCAAGGATCGTCCGACGGCCGCCCACTCTACAAAGCATAGCACGCCATGCCCCTTCACGTAGCTAAATAGCGCGGCGCGCATGTGATTCGCTCCCTCCTTGATCTATAAAAGGAGGACGAATCCCCCCGTCACGGGGGACCGACAACACACACGACAACGGACAGAGATACACACCACACCTCCAACCACAACACCAGGGACTTGGAAGCCACGCTTCCTCTCCCGCCTTGCTTGTAGCAGCCCCACTACAGGCACCCCCGGTGCTGAGCAATATAGTGCCTTGAGCACACCACTGCTGGACGTACGGCCCCCTCGGCCGGAACCAGGATAAATCCCGCGTCTCTTATTGCTTAGCATCGACCATTGAGGGATAGACCTCGGCGCTTACTACTGGTTAGTGTCGGGACCATATTCCGCACCGACAGTTGGCGCCCACCATGGGGCAATCGAGCGCCTAAGGTCATTCCATCAACTCCCTCCATGGTGATCCGCACTGAGTACCGCAAGCTCGCGCTACTGCATGGGCAGCTCGGACCCCCTCCCCGCCGGATTCGAAATCCGGTTTGGGGGCCTCGAACTTTCGGGCCACGAGGAACAGCTACCTCATGCGCCGCACCAACCGTGAGGAGCTCCGTGCGCGGCGCCGGGCCGGGTTTGCTCCGGCCCCGCCTGCCCGCACCACCACGGCGCGGATGCCCGCCGGCACGGACGTTGCGGGCCCGTCGACGCCACGACGCCGCCGCCGCTCCGGGGTCGGCGTTCGCGCCGTGCACGGTCCGAGCGACGGCGGCCGAGCGCGCCGCCTCTCGGCACGGCGCGCGCCGCCGTCACGGCATCCGCCACCCCAACGGGACGGCCGCGCGGTCTCCGACCACGCTTTCCCATTGGGCCGCGTGGAGCCGCGACGCCCTACAACAACAACGTCAACACCACGATGCGCAGGTTCCCCCCCGCCGTCATGTCTTCATCGCCAAGAATCCCGGTGCCTCGGCCTAAGGACGAATCGTCCCCGGGTTCCCGTGACGCGCCGCCACCCGCTAACCTCCACGGGTACGCGGGAGTGGGACTTCTGCGGCGTGCCGGACCCGGTCATGTTCGGCGTTTTCTTGACGCCACGGACTAATGGTTCGTTTGCGCTCCGACGACTCCAAAGACCGGGAGCTACGACCCCGCGCGGGAGTGCTACGTGGTCGTCGCCAACGACCGTGCCAACGCCACCGCGCCGTGGGCGCCGGAGACGGGGAAATCACGCCCGCCCCCGGGGATCGCTACGCGCTTGGCCGCGGGGACCAAGCGCTCCCCGCCGGGGCCGACGCCGACGCGCGCCTAGCCCGGGCCCGCGAGCTCTAGGCCTAGGCGGCGGAGGAATACCACACGGTGCGGCCGCTCCGTACCTCAATGGCGGGGGGAAGCCTCCCCGCGCGCGGCGAACGCGCGCGGGAGCCGGGCAAACAAGGTTCGTGACCGCATCAACGCCGACCCCAACGTCGACAACACGGACGCACCTCCGCGGGCGAGCCAAAAGCTCATTGCCGCCGCGACGCCGCCGCGGGCCATGCCGCACCCTCGACCCCCGAGGCGCGAGACCCGCACCGCGAGGTGCGTACTCTCATCGAGCAAGCGGCCGTCCGGCATACCGAGAGCTCGACGTCATGCATCCGCCAACAAGGGGATGCGCGGGACAACGGAGCCGTACTAGGGGGCGAACCCTCGGTCCACGCGGGGAGGAGCGGCGGGGCGACCCGCCAACCCGGGACGCACGCCGCCAAGGAGCGGCTCCTTGACGCACGCAGGCGCCGGGACGGCGACGCCCGCAACGTCATCAACGCCCGGCGCACGAGCAAGGCGGACGCGCGAGCGGCGGTGGGCTACCACCCTCGACGGGGTGGACGCTATGACGCCGACGAGGACCGTTCCCCGACGCCGGAACCCCCGGAACCCGTGTGTTCACCGGGGAGATCCGCGCGGCGGCCTTCCCCCAACGCTTCCGCCAACACTCGACCATCGTCAAGTACAACGGGGAGACGGATCCCCGCGTGTGGCTCAACGACTACCGCCCGGCATGCCACCGGGCGGGGGCCACCGCCGACGAGGTCATCATCCGCAACTTGCACCCGCACCTCGGCGATGCGGCCCGACATGGCTCGAGCACCCCGCCCGCCGGCCCGCATCCACAACCGGGACGATCCGGTCCGCACGTTTGTGGGTAACTTCCGGGGCACGTACGTGCGCCCCGAGAACTCCCGGGACCCGCGCTCCCGCACCCGAAGCCCGCGAGTCGCTCGCGGGACTTTATACGGCGCTTCTCCAAGCGTTGTACGGAGCTCCCCGCCGTGGCGCGAGCCTCGAGATCGTGCACGCCTTCCTCGAGGGCACCACGTGCGGGGATCTCGTGCGAGAGCCGGGCGCGGCCCGCCCGCGGACTCCAACGAGCCGTTCGACATCGCCACCGGCCTTCACCTCGGGGAGAGGAGGCCGTGGGGGCGATCTTCGATGGCAAGAAGGGCAAGCGCTCGGAGGACGCGCCCGCGGAGGGCAGCAAGTCCAAGGAGCCCCACCACAACGACAAGCGGGGCAAGAAGGGAAAGAAGCCGCGCCGCGAGGCGCGCGAGCAGGGGCGCGACGGCGGTAATGCCGAGGCTCTTCTTTGTTGACCCGGCTCGACGGGGCCCTCGACCGGCACCTCGAGGTCCGGGGGTGTTTGATGACATGCTGAAGAAGCCATGTCCTTACCACAAGACCCCGGGTGAACCACACCATTGAGCAATGCGACATGCTCAAGAAGTTCTATGGTCGCGCCGCCGTGAAGGAGGCGGAGGCCAAGAAAGACGGAGGAGATGGCGACGCCGGCGGTTTCCCCCGCCGTGGAAAACGTGTTCCTTAGCTTTGGGGGACCAACCGTCGACATGTCGACCCGCCGCCGCAAGCGGGAGCGGCACGAGGTCCTCACCGCCGAGAAGGCCCCTCCCTCCTTCCTCAACTGGTCGGAGGACGCCATCACCTTCAGCCGGGAGGACCACCCGAACCGCATCCCCAACCCGGCCGCACCCGCTGGTGGTCGACCCAATCATCGGGAACGCGCGGTTCTCGAAAGTCTTGATGGACGGAGGCAGCAGCCTCAACATCCTCTACGTGCATACGCTACGCCTGCTGGGGATCGGGTTAGACTAGCTGCGGCCTAGTACGAAGCCATTCCACGGCGTCGCGCCCGGCAAGCAGGTCCAGCCCCTCGGGCAGATCGATCTGCCAGTTTGGTTCGGCACCGCTAAAAATTTCCGCAAGGAAATGCTCACATTCGAGGTGGTGGGGTTCAAGGGCGCCTACCACGCCATACTTGGGCGGCCCTCGCTATGCCAAATTCATGGCGGTCCCCAACTACACCTACTTGAAGATGAAAATGCCCGGCCGAACGACATCATCACCGTTGGCTCGTCCATCGAGCACGCATTCGACCGCGACGTCGAGTGCGTAGAGCACGCGAAGCACCGGCGCCGGATGAAGCGCCGGTGACCACTTTGGAGAAGATGGTCGGCGAAGACCTCGACTCCGCCGCCAAGCACACCGGCACCTTCGAGGCCGCGGAGCGCACCAAGGAGGTCCCCCTCGACCCGCCCGCCCCCGAGGGCGGGGTGTTGAGGGTCGGCTCCACCCTCGATCCCAAATAAGAAATGGTGCTCGCCGACTTCCTCCGCGCCAACACCGACATCTTCGCGTGGAGCCCCTTGGATATGCCGGGCATCCCGAGGGAGGTCGCCGAGCACTCCCTTGACATCTCCGCCTCACGCCCGTGCCGTGCAACAACGGCCGCGCCGCTTCGACGAGGAGCGGCGACGGCTATTGGAGTGGAGCCGCGGAAGCTTCTAGAGGCCGGGTTCATCAAGGAGGTGTTCCACCCAACGTGGCTAGCAAACCCCGTACTTGTAAAGAAAAAGAATGGGAAGTGGAGGATGTGTATAGACTACACTAGTCTTAATAAAGCATGTCCTAAAGTTCCTTTTCCTTTGCCACACATTGATTAAATTGTTGATTCAACGGCCGGGTGTGAGTCGCTCGCTTCCTTGATGCCTACTCCGGTATCACCAAATAAAGATGAAGGAGTCCGACCAGCTCGCGACTTCGTTCATCACGCCGTTCGGGATGTTTTGCTACGTCACGATGCCGTTCGGCCTCCGAAACGCGGGTGCGACATACCGGCCGCATGCGGCACGTTTTCGGAGATCACATCGGGCGAACGGTCGAGGCGTACGTAGATGACATCGTCGTGAAAACCGAGGAAGGCGGACGACCTGGTTGGCGACCTTGGCATCGCGTTCGGCTGCCTACGGGCCAATGGGGTCAAATTAAACCCCGAGAAGTGTGTCTTTGGAGTGCCGCGGGGCATGCTCTTAGGATACATCGTCTCCCAACGGGGAATCGAGGCCAACCCCGAGAAGGTCGCGGCCCTCGAACGAATGGGCCCGATCCGGACCTCAAAGGAGTGCAAAAGGTGCCGGGGTGCCTTGCCGCCTTGAGCCGCTTCATCTCGCGGCTCGGCGAGAAGGGCCTCGCCCTCTATCGCCTCCTCAAGAAGCACGAGCGCTTCTCCCGGACCGCCGAGGCCCGGGGATGCGCTCGACAAGCCGAAGGCGTCTCTAACGCATGCCCCGGTCCTCACGCCGCGCGGGCAGACCGCGAACCACCGCAGCTCTATGTGGCCGCAACCACCCGGTGGTCGGGCGCCGTGATCGTGGTGGAACGCACGAAGGAAGGGCACGCCCCGCCGGTCCGCCGTCCGGTCTACTACATCGGCCGAGGTCTTGTCCGACACCAAGACGCGCTACCCCCAAGTCCAAAAGCCGCCGTACGCGGTGGTCCTCGCGCGGCGCAAGCCGCATCACTACTTCGAGGCCCACCCCGTCACGGTGGTCTCCTCCTTCCCGCCGGGGGAGATCATCCGCAATCCCGACGCGGGCGGGCGGTGATCGCCAAGTGGTCCGTGGAGCCGATGGGCGAGACGCTCGCCTACGCCCCGCGCAAGGCCATCAAGTCCCGCATCCCGGCGGACTTCGTCGCCGAATGGACGGATACGCACCGCCACCGCCACAAATCCAAGCGAGTGCCGGACTGCGTACTTCGACGGGTCGGTGATGAAAACAGGGGCGGGCGCGGGCCCGCTCTTTGTGTCACCCCTCGGAGTGCACATGCGCTACACGGTGCGCCTCCACTTCCCCGCCTCAAACAATATGGCTAAGTACGAGGCCCTCCTTTGAGGCCTCAAGATCGCCATTGAGTTGGGCGTCAAGCGCCTCGATGTGCGAGGGGACTCGCAGCTCGTAATTGACCAGGTCATGAAGAACGCGAGCCGCCATGACGACAAGATGGAGGCCTACCGCAAGGCCGTGCGAGCCCTTGAAGACAAATTTTACGGCATGGAGCTCAATCACGTGCCCCGCCGGTACAACGAGGAGGCGGACGAGCCGGCCAAGATCGCGTCCGGCGGATCACCGTCCCCCCCGAACGTTTTCGCCCGCGACATCGCTCAGCCCTCGGTCGCCCTCGAGCCTCACCCCTCGAACCACACGGAACCCTCGGGGGCTCCCTTGAATCCAGCGGGTGCGGAACCCATGGATGAGGACCCCTCGAACGAGGCGTACGTGCTCTCCCTCCTCGAGGGGTATGGCGCCTGCGGAGCTGATGTGATGGACATCGAGCCAGCCCCAGTCAAGGCCGATTGGCGGGACAAATACGTGGCTTGGTTGGCCCGAGGGGAACTCCCCACAGATCGGGCCGCGGCCAGACGCATCGCCAGGGATGGCCAAGTCCTTCGCCCTCGTCGACGGCGAGCTGTACAAGCGCGCCGCCTCCGGCATCCTGCAGCGGTGCGTGCCCATCCCCGAGGGGCGCGAGCTCCCGGCGGACATCCACGCCGGGATCTGCGGCCATCATGCAGCGCCTCGTACCCTCGTCGGCAATGCGTTCCGCCAAGGCTTTTATTGGCCTACCGCGGTCGCGGACGCCAGCGAAATCGTACGCACCTGCGAAGGGTGCCGTTTACGCCCGCAAAACCAACCTTCCCGCTCACGTCCTGGGACCATCCCCATAACATGGTCGTTCGCCGTGTGGGGACCGGACATCGTCGGGCCCCCGCGGAAGGCGCCGGGGGCTTCACCCACTTGCCGGTCGCGATCGACAAATTCTCCAAGTGGGTGGAAGTGCGCCCCATCACAAATCTCGGGGGCCGAGCAAGCGGTGACGTTCTTCACCGACATCGTCCACCGTTTTGGAGTGCCAAACTCCATCATCACCGACAACGGGTCCCGGTTCACGGGCGAGGAAATTCTTGGAGTTTTGCGACAAATTCCACATCCGTGTGGATTGGGCACCGTGGCACACCCACAGACCAACGGCCAAGTAGAGCGTGCCAATGGCATGATCCTACAAGGCCTTAAGCCCGAATTTTCGACCAGCTGAACAAATCTGGTCGGAAATGGCTCCAAGAATTGCCAGCAGTCGTGTGGAGCCTAAGGACCACCCCAAGCGAGCCACCGGTTCACCCCGTTTTTCCTAGTCCATGGCGCGGAGGCCGTCCTCCCCACGGACTTAGAATACGGATCGCCCGTGGTTCGAGGCTACAACGAGGATGCCAACCGCCGAGCGAGCCCGTGAGGACTCGCTGGACTAGCTCGACGAGGCACGCCTCGTGGCCTTGATGCATTCCGCGAGGTATCAACAGTGCCTCAGGCGCTACCAAGCGCGCAAGATACGCCGACGGGACTTCAGCGAGGGGGACTTGGTCCTAAGGCTACGCCAAGACAACCGAGGGCGCCACAAGCTACCGCCTCCGTGGGAGGGACCCTACGTCGTGGTGAAGGTACTCAAGCCCGGCACATACAAGCTGGCCAATGAGGACGGTGAAGAGCTCACCAACGCTTGGAACATCCAACAGCTACGTCGCTTCTACCCCTAGCTAGGATTTCCAAGTACTTTTGTTGTAAAAATCACATAACCAACGCCCCGAGTTGGTAACGACCATGTAAACGCCATAAGTCTAATGAAAAGGGCAACTCGACTTTCCCCCGAAACCCAAGTTACCCTCGGGGGCTACTACGGGGGGCACCCCCCCCAAAACGGTCCCATTTTCGCGCAAAAACGAAACAACTCACGCACGCTAAGTTTGTTTTCTACTTCGATCCCGAGCAACGATTCGAACAGGCGCGGGCGGCCCGGCGGAAGGAGCGCGCGAGCCGAGATAGCTTACGCCTCGCGAGGATACGACCCTTCTCTCTCGCCTCCAACCCGGCAGGCCACCCGCGAAAACCGAACTCCCCTAAGTAGAATCTACTCGGGAAGAAGGAGAAACAAAAAGGCGCAATAAACAAAAGACTTCTTTTTGCATCAACAAACGTTTATGTCAAGAACAACTTGTTTATTTACAAAGGCCATACGGCCGCCGTACCGATACACAAACAAAAACGGGCCTAGCGCCCACCGTCTTCGAGCGGGAGGAGCGGCGGCGTCAACCGCCGTCCGGAAGAGGAACTCCTCGAAGGCTTCGGCGAGCGTCCCGACGGCGTCGGCGGCGAGCGCGTCCACTCGCTCCATCACTACCTCGTCCTCAACACCGTCGGGGACGATGTAACCCTCTCGCGCCGCCTCGAAGTTGACCTCGTAGTGGGATCGTACCACTCCGAGGTCCTTCTCGGGACGCCAAGACGCAACGCCCGGCGCATCCGTTCGGTGACGTGGCCGCCAAGGGCGCGCGGGCGGCCGGCCGGCCGAGCTTCCGGCCGCGCTTTGCCCTCCTCCACGACCCGGCGAGTTCCGAGGGCCGCGGTGCGCAACTCCCCGCAGCCTCCCGCTCGGAGGAGTTGTAGGAGGCCTACGGCGCCTCGGCCCGCTCGGCCGCGTGCCCCGCAGTGGTGCGCAAGCACGGAGTCACCAAGACAAGAAAGAAATCGAGAAAAAGGAGTGCGAATTCCCAAACAAGAAACCAACCAAACGGAGAGTCAAGCGGCGGCTCACCTTCGACTTGCTTCTTCTCCACCCCGAGGGCACGGCGCTCGGCCTCGACCGCCGGCTCGAGGCCCTTGACGGTCTCGCCCTCGCTCCCGGAGGGCCGGCTCTCGGTTCGCGCTCGCGATGCCGAGCACTATCGGCTCGCCCTCGACCTTGGAGAACGCGGTGTTCCGCTCCTCCGGCCGACTTTTACGCCGCCTCGCGAGCGACGCGCTCTCGCTCCGGTGCCGACCGGGTGTCGGCAAGGGCGGCCCGATCCCGCCGGGAGCCGCCCCTCGGCCCCTTGGCGGGCGGTGCGCTCCGCGAGGGGCTAGTCCTCGCAGGCGGCGAGCACCGCGGCCTTGGCGTCGAGGGCGGCCTTCAAGTCGTCGGCCCTCCTTCGCCCTTTGCTCGAGCGCGTGCGCTCGCCTCCTCGCCCGGCGCCGCCGCGCCCGCGCCCCCTCGAGCGACGAGCGGAGCCCCCGGTTCTCGCTGTGGACGCCGGCCACCTCCGCCTCCCGTTGGTCGCCGGCCGTCCGCATCTTCTCCGTGTCCGAGCATGCTTGCCACAACGCCTCATCACGGTCGATGAGGGCTGTGCAGATCCGCTCGAGGCTAGAGCGACGTGCCGGGTCTTGCCTCGTGCTCTCGGGGAGTTCATCGCGCAAGGCCATGGCCCGTACGCCAACCAGCCGTCCGGAGTCCTGAGGGCGTCGGCGAGCGCGTCGAAGGCGCCACATCGCTCCCGGACCTGGTGGAGCTCGGCGTTCACCCGATCGAAGGCGCCATACTTGTCGCGGGCACGGCGCTCGAGCTCCCGCCACCCACAAGTCAAAACCCGTAAGCATCCCGATACGAGAGACGGCGCGCGGAAGCGAGAGGGAGGAGGAAAACAAGCGGCGATGCCCTACCCGGAAGACACGCCACACGGGGCCGCCGTGGACCCTCGGCGCCTCGTTCGGCGCACGGTTGAGCGTGGCGCCGTGGCCGCGGAGCTCTCCCCACGGCTCCTCGCTCCGCCCGGGCGTCGGCGAACGCGGGCGGGTCGTCAGCGACCCCCTCCACCTGGGCGGAGTGGCCGGCGCGGGAAGACGAGGCCTCGGCGCCATGTCCTCGGCCCCCCGCCACCATGTGGCCCTCGCGCCGCCTCACGAGGGCCCCCTCCTGGGACTCTGGGGAGAGCGTGGGGAAGCTCGTCCACTGGTCCCACCCGGGCGGCGGGGAGTCGTCGTCCGGGACCTCCACCACCACCGCCCGGGAGCCGCCGGGCGGCGCCAACCTCTCGCGCCGCTTCCGCGGCGCGCCTCCACTCGCGCCTCCGTGGCCACGGGCGCCCCGACGCGGCGCCGTGCCCACCGCCCTCCGGCCACGCCTCCGCGACCACGGGCGCCCGTCCGCCCTCCTCGACCGCAACCACGGGCGCCACCGCGGCCGCGCCCGCTCGCCTCCGCCGCGGCCGGCGCCACGGGCCGCGCCTCCGTCGCGGCGCCCACCGCCGGGCCGCGTCTCCACCGTTGCCGCCGCCATGGGCTTCGCCTCCGCCGCGACCGGCGCTCGCTCCCCCTCGACGACCGCCGGCCGCGAGGGCGGCGAGGCCGATCCGCCCGCCGAGGCCTCGAGGCCTCGGCCGCGCCTTGTGAGCCCTCGCCCGCCGCCGCCGTGCTTGCCCCGGCCCGTGGCGCCCTCGACGAGCACCGCCGGGTGGGGACAGACGCGTCCGCCCTCGGCACCTTAGCCGGTGCGAGGGGAGGAACGGTTGGCACCACCCTGCCCGAGCACAAGCAGAAAGTCGAACGCCTGATCAACAAAAAACCAAACCCGGCGGAAGGGCAAGCCCCTTACCTCGAAGAGGAGAAGGCGCGCTTCCGTTTCCTCGAGGCCTCGGCGGATGAGGCCCGCACGGCCGACGTGCCGGCCGCCGCGCCCCCGACGCCTCCGCGGCGTGCACGGGCCCCGCCCCGCGCGCGCGGCACGCTTGCGCGCGCGCGCCCCGCCGCGCGCGCCGGCACCTCCGCGGCCCGCGCCGCCTCTCGTCGTTGATTGCCGGCGGCGGGCGCCGTTGCGCCCGCCCCGGCGATGCCGCCCTTCTTCGCCGGAGGCCGGCTCGGCGACGGGGGAGCAGGCTCCCACCTATCGGGGGGCCCCGCCCCCAACTTCTTCCTCCTCGTCCTCCTCCGAGGACGAATACTCCCTCGGTCCCCGGCGAGGAGAGCCCCTATCGCTCGCGCGGCCGGGTAATCCTCGCTCCGCCGCTCGCGGCGCTCGCGGTGCCGCGTCGCGCGCTCCCTCCGCGCGTCGCCCGCTCCCCGCTCCCGTTGCCGCGCCGCCCGACCGACCGCGCGGGAGTCGGGGGTAGGCGGGACGGACTTCGCGGCGCCCGAAGGTCACCGGTGCAGGGTTAGAACATCAAAGGCGCGTCGGGGGCCGGGGAGCATCATCGAGAACGAAAACAAGGCCAAGAACCATACTCACCAGCGGGCCGGTGGGAAGCATCTCGAGGTCCCACGGGGACCAATCCTGGCGCAACATCCGGGTGTCGACGGCGTTCCGCGCCCGCGTGAGCGCGTACGCCCGCCCGAGGGGGGTTGGGAGCATCCGCGACCCCCGCCGCGCGACGGGGTCCGCCTCCTCTGTCATCTCGAAGATGCAGAGCGGCCTCTCCATCAGAGGCACACCCCGCCGGTGGTGGAGGAAGGCGAGGACACCCGCCGCGGTCGGCCCGCGCGTCGCCAAGTTCCTCAAGGCGGCCAGGAGCGAGTCCGGCCGCCTCCGATGCCGGGCCGTGGACACCTCGTAGCTCCGGGAGTCGGGCTTCCCCTTGAACACACGACCGGTGTAGGGGGGAGGCCGGGCTCGGTGTTGCGCAAATAGAACCACCCCCGCTCCCGGCCCGGCGTTGTTCGTCGTCATGGTGCAGGGGATGTAGTCGTCCTTGAACTGCGCCCGCAGGGCGAGCGACATCCTCGCCGGCGTGCACCACGCGGCGGGTCCTCTGCTCTGTCGTCGGCTGCATGAAGAGCTCCACGCGGAAGAGGTGTAGCCGAGCTCCCGCTTGAGCGGGATCCCTAGATACCCCTCGCAGACGCCCACAAATGTGGCCGTCTGCGAAATCGCGTTCGGCGCGAAGTTGTGTAACTCCACGCCGTAGCGGTGGCAGAGCGCCCGCATGAAGCGGCTCGCCGGAGCGGTGAAGCCGCGCTCGTGGAAGCGGATGAAGCTCACCACATAGCCCTCCGGCGGGTTGGGCGTGTGGTCTCCCGCCGGCGGCACGATCCACTCCGCCGGTCGGCCCTCCTCGTTCGCCGCTAGGCCGGCCGGCGGAGACCGGCTCGTTAAGAGCCGGGGCGGGGGTCACCGTCGACCGCTCCCAGGCGTACGGGTCGAGGATCGTGAGGGGCGGAGGCGGCGCCATTAGAAAGGACAAGGAATGCGAGAGCGGAAAACAAGGAAAGGAAGAGGAGCTCTAATGGCGAAGGCGCACGATGGCAAGAGCAAACCGAAGGCGAGAGCACAAGGGGCGAGAACGGCGAAATGCTAAGGTAAAAAACCGCCGTTTTTCCCTCCCCTCAGATTTATAAGCCGCGGGCGAGCTCTCCGGGGCGGACGTCCCGCACGCATTAACCGCAGGGAATCTTCTTTCTCGGCCGACGGGCGGGCCCCACCATGACCGCGGCGGCCACGCCACCGCGAATAAGCCATCATCGCGGCGAAGAATGGCGGGGACCGTGACGGCGGTCACGTCCGCCGCCCACGCCGCCCACTACGCGCGCGCACGCGGCCGCGATGCCTAAAAAAGCGCGCCCACGACGCGAAATTACGGCCTCGACCGCGGAGCATTTAATGGCTCGGTTCCTTGCAAGGTACGCGGGACCCTCGAGTGACACGAGCCCCCGGCTCGGTCTCAACCCTCGAAAGGAAAACGGGTGTGAGAAGGTTGCCTCGGGGCCCCGCCTGAAACGGAGCGAGCACCGCAAGCACCCATATCACGCAGAACCCTCGAGCGGTACGAGTCCCTGGCTCGGTACAATTTCAACCCTCTAAAGGGCCCAGGCGTGAGAAGGTCGCCTCGGGGCCTGCTTGAAACGAGCGAGCGGGCACCGCAAGCACCCATGCCGCGCGTTTTACCGATCGGCGCCTCGGGGGCGGCACGCCCGGGCCCCTAGATGGTCGCGGATGCCGGCCGGGAGCGCTTAGCCGCCGCCCCGCACCATTCTTACTAATCAGCGCCTCTAGGGCCGGCTCGCCCAGGCCCCTCGATGGTCGTAGATGCAAAGACGGGGCCGCCCAGGCGCCACCCCGCACGGCCCTACTGATCAGAGGTTCGAAGCTTGACCCTCGACGGGTTCGAACAGGCGCCACGGATCACGAGTCGGGACGACTAAGGCACGCGCATTCGAGCCGTTCCTCGAGCCCGACGGCTCGAGGGTGCCCCATATGTCGTATTCGAGAGCCAGCGAGGGCAGCTAGCCGGGGGATCCCACCGAGGGAGAGCTTCCGCGCCCTCGGTCCCTATCGAACGGGACCGAGCCCCACCTAGCAAACCCACGCAAGCGCTTCCATGGACGTGTCTCTGGACCACGCAGCCTACCCTTATCGAACGGGGCATGGGCGTCCACTCGAACCACCCACTAGCGGCTCAACCGGGAATCCGCAATCCGCGACCCGCTCGATGGGGGTTGCGGAAACCTCACCCTCCGTCCCGCGGAGGGACGGCGAGGGCGCGTTAAAAAACAAGTCGTGAAGCTCTACCCGATCGCCTCGAACGAGGCCCAGGCTCGGGGGCTTGACGCACGGCTACACCTTCTGGATTGCACCTGCCGGAGATAGTGCCAGCAGCGCGTGCGTCACCGAAGCCGACTGAAACATTGCCGACGCCGGTTGAAACATGTACCATGCCCTCTGGCCAACTCTCGCGGTTAACCCCTACGGGGAGCATCCACGCTCTGCGCAGGCTTCGGGGGGCTAGACCCGCGGGTCCCGCCGACGCGGCCCCACGGAAGAGCGTTCGCAAGGCCGAAGGGAAGAATGTCCTATCAATAGGCTCCGGATCCGTGGGAGCCTC
The DNA here is from genome assembly GCA_947561735.1 of Cenchrus americanus. Classification (NCBI taxonomy): domain Eukaryota; kingdom Viridiplantae; phylum Streptophyta; class Magnoliopsida; order Poales; family Poaceae; genus Cenchrus; species Cenchrus americanus. The sequence goes on from OX387240.1 coordinate 83,099,522, forward strand.
AATGGCAAACCCACGGATGCTCGGGGGCTGCGTCGGGGACAGCCCCTAGGGGTCCCCTTAAACGACGAGGGAAATCCCCAATTAAAAACCCGCAACAAAGCCAAACACGCCTAACCATGCGAGACACGGCCCACCAAGGCGGCCCACTCGAAGATCCCCTCGAGCGGGCTCCGCCTCGCTCGGGGATGCGTGCCTCCCTCGGGCGGGCTTCGTCCCGTTCGAGGGAGTGCGCTTCCCTCGAGCGAGCTCCGCCTCGCTCGAGGGTCCGCTCCCTCCTCGAGTAGGCTCCGCCTCGCTAGAGGGTCCGCTCCCTCCTCGAGCGAGGCTCCGCCTCGCTCGAGGGTACGCTCCGCCCTCGAGCGGGGTCCGCCTCACTCGAGGGCGCCCCCGCATGCGCGCTCGCTCCCGCACGCCGGCATTTAATGCCCCGACGCCGGCAGGGCGGCGCCATCATGCGCACGGGGCTCGCGCCCCGCACCGCCACACCAACTCCCCGGGGAGGGATCCCATCCCCGCCACCGTGGGAAACATTGTGCGGCGTGGCCGGCGCCGGTCTCGTGACGCCGCGCTACCCGCTCCCAAGACGGCTAACATGCCGAGCCCTCGAAGGGGGGCCGGCCGCACCCTCGACTTGCTTTCCCGTGACCCCGGGGTTAGGGTGAAGGCGCTAGGCCGGTGGGACGCCATCCCCCGCCACTGTTGACGGCATGGCTGCCGCCCCCGCGCGTACGAACCGCACGCCGGGCGCCGTAGGCCGCGGCTCTAGCACAGTGGAGCGTGCGGGAGCGGGACGTCGCCTTGCCTGCCGCTGTACCATGTACGGACCGATGTCAGCAGCTCCCTCGAGCCTATCAGAAGACATCGCGGCCTTCCACCGCCCTTCTACCCTCGAAGCCGCTACCATTCGGGTACAAGATAGGCCATGATGGCCGGATCGCTGCAAGGATCGTACAGACGGCCGCCCACTCTACAGCATAGCATGCCATGCCCTTTCATGTAGCTAAATAGCACGGCACGCATGTGATTCGCTCCCTCCTTGATCTATAAAAGGAGGATGAACCCCCCTGCCGCAGGGGACGGACGACATACACGACAACAGACAGAGATACACACCACACCTCCAACCACAACACCAGGGACTTGGAAGCCACGCTTCCTCTCCCGCCTTGCTTGTAGCAGCCCCACTACAGGCACCCCCGGTGCTGAGCAATATAGTGCCTTGAGCACACCACTGCTGGACGTACGGCCCCCTCGGCCGGAACCAGGATAAATCCCGCGTCTCTTATTGCTTAGCATCGACCATTGAGGGATAGACCTCGGCGCTTTCTACTGGTTAGTGTCGGGACCATATTCCGCACCGACACGCGCGTGCTTGGAGAGATGGCGGCGAAGAGGGAGACGACGATGAGCGCCGGAGAGGGTCCAAGCGGCGGTGGAGTGAACCCAATGCCGGAAACGAGGGTCCTCGACTAGATCCTCTCGGATTCCGACAAGGGGGCAAGCAGCGGCAAGGAGGAGCGTGCCGACATGGGGGTAGCGAAGTGGGCGAGGGGCCTGCCTCACGTTTGCGAGCACAAGTGTCTGGCAACTATGATGAGGTGTTGAGGGAGCGGTGAATAAGGTGTAGAGGACCTCATCTCTGACTTTGGCAACAACCACGACGACATCAATTAGTGCCTCTGATGATGTCACTGCCGTTTTACGTGTTCTATAGATGGAGCTTAAGGTAGCTTGAGCTTAAGCTTCATAAAGTTAATTAGTGCTTATTATGATGTCTTCCATGCTTGTCATGATCTTATACCAAATTCTGAGGCAAATCAGTTCCGAACTAAGTTTTGCTTTTACTTGTCACACCCTACTATGAAGCCTAGGATAATTTTCAAGTTCTTATATAATTTTCCTATGACTGTTCCTATACTGCTCCAAGTTCTAAGGCAAATTAGTTCTGAATTAACTATGTTATTCTTATACCATGTTTAACCCTGTTTCAGGAAAAACTCTTTGAGTCGCGAGCAGAGCTTAAGTTACTTCTAAACCTTAATGTATGGGATTATGTGAAACCTAAGTTTGAAAAAATCACGAAAGAAGTGAACATCCTCATCAAAAAGGCTAAGCACATAAGGAGGTACAAGTATACTACTGAACAAAATCTTAAGCCCATTGAAGGTGTGCTCGAAGGGCTTCAAGAATCCTTGGTTGCTTACGAAGAGGCTGCAAAAAGAGCCAATCTTGATGGGGTATGATCTAGTTCAAGCTTGTTGATGTGCAGGGTCAGTAGCCATAGTTTTGTGGATGTTCAAGGGGCATGCCTTTGTTGATGTGTATGGTCAGATAGCACGACCATAGTAAATAATGTGATGGACAAGTTAAGCCCTAGCCTGGTATGGAAAAGTTAACCTTTTGTAATAATTATCTTTATTCCTGTGGACAAGTTATCTTCATCTTTGTGGACAAGTTAACTCTCTTATGATGTTTGTTTTGTCTCAGAAGATATGTGTGTTGATTGTTCCTGTATGTCGAAATGGAAGCAATGAGAGATGGAGTTGACCTATCAATGAGGACAGACTCAAAGGAGATGATGATTAACAAACCTCCGTCTCATTTGTTCACTGTCGCCGCGCTCCTGCTTCACGGTAGTGAAGAGTGCTCTCAGACTTTAATTATTGGGCTCTCAAACTAGTAACGGGCATCAAATGCTCATCGGTAATGGACTTTATAGCATGTTACCAATACAGAGTGATCAGTAACGGACTTAAACAGCCTCTTATCGATAGGGCATTGACTAGTAACGGACTTTACGAGCTCGTTACCGATAGGTTTAACTTGTGTAATGGGCTTTATTTAACGTCTGTTACAAAGAATTCATGTAACGGGCATTTAAGAAGACCGTTACCAGAAGTCCACATTGGTAACGGGTGTTGCGGAGGCCAACCCTGGGGTCGTCCTGCCACACTTATCTATAAGGGCACCAAGTAACAACCGTTACAGATGGGTGCATGTAACGGGTGTTAAGGGCCCATTACAAATGTTGCATGACCTATTTGAGGTTTTCACGTAGTGTATAGTCCCCTGGCAGAGAGCCACATATCAACTCATTCGTCATTTGCTGCCAAGGAACAGAGAAGAGAGGGACACCATTCCGGAGAGGAGAGGGTCGAGCTAGTTGTCTAGGGTCTCCCTAGCCGATGTGGAAACCTTGCAAGGAAGACCATGTCGGAGTTCCAGGAGTTAGAAGCAAGATCAAGGTAGGATCCCGGTGGTGATCTTGTTTATGTATCATGTACTATGTTGAATTATCAAGTTGCAATCCAATTTCTAGTGATCGAGTGTTTCTCCTACGACTTTGATTTCAATCGGCTTTTCTTACTTTAAGATCTATTCTTGAGATAGATCATAGAGGGTGTTCTTGTAGCCGTGGTGGCTAGAGGTGCATGCCTGACCTTCCGAGAGATTTCAACTTGTCCATTGGACTCACCCTAGGCTAACCCGTACGAATAGGAGTGCGTTGTGACAGAACAGTGGCTCCAAATGGTGGGTGTCTTCGGAGTTGGACGGGAAACCGTGATTTAAAGATGCTTTTTATGAGATTCAACTTGGTTATTTCTTCTTTGCTTGGAACTTCAACAAAAGCTTGATCCAATCTCTCTAGATTAGTTTTATCTATCCCTCTCTACCTCTTTCTACCTCCGGCTTTCATAAATTAGATTCGTTTTTTATGATGTTCTTTAGATTAGATGCATAAGATTCCCCTTTGAAGATCTAAGTGTTGTCGGCTTTAATAGATAGGAATTTGCATCACACATTTGTTCCACAGATTCGATACCTTGGGTTCACAATTGAGGGAAGAAGGGTCCCTTGACTACGACGGAGGACTTGTCTGCTTGCAAGTCCAAACGAAGTTTGATATGAATATACACCGTCAACAAGCCTCTTTTTCTGGTGCCGTTGCCGGGGAACAAGTGATCAAGATTTGATCTTTTATTGCTTTTTGTGAATATTTTAAATTTTGTTTTGATTTTATTTTTTGCATCTACTAACTTTTGATCATCCTCAAAATCAATCTAATGTAGTTTAACTAACCCTAGTTTTCTTAGATTTGTTTTTACTTTCGTTTTGTATATATTTTGTTTATTGCTAACCCTAACAGGAGATGGACGGCTACCTCTCCAACAAACCCAAAAATTTTGTGGATGATCCAGAAAAACTTTACAGGCTAAGGAGACGTGAAGCACAAACTAAAATGCTGGAACATGCAAATCCAAAAGCGGAGGCCAAGAGATCGTCGGAGTCTCCAAAGGAATCACTACCTCAAAGCCCTAGGGAGAATCGACTCCCACTGATGGGAGAACAACATCAGCCGGAGTGCAAGATCGGGGAGCTATGCACCCCGGACATCGTCGACCTACCAATCTTGAACCTCGCGGAGATCGGAAGGCCGTTCGAGATCAAGACCTCAACAATCTGCATGGTGCAACATTCACCCTTCATCGGTAAAGAGGATCTGAACCTTCACCTCCAAGCGTTCATTTAACTTTGCCAAACATTCAACATGGACGGGGTGACTCAAGATCAAATGAGGGCAAGGCTCTTTCCGTTCTCATTACTCGGGAAGGCTTTGCAATGGTTCTACTCTCAACCGACGGAGACAGTGCAAAATTGGGACACCTTGATGAGGGTCTTCATGAAGGAATACTACTCACCAGGTAAAACTCAAAGCTTGTGCAATAAGATTGCTACTTTTGCTCAGTATCCTACAGAGACTATATCGGTGGCATTCGAGCGCTTCAATGAATACACTCGGGTGGTTCCACATCACAAGTTCCCGAAGGAGGATCTCGTTCAAAAGTTCTATCAAGGACTTACCATGGCATCAAGGACAATCATGGATGCATTGGCGAGAGGATCCATCATCGAGCTTACGCCGACCCAAGCTTTCATTTTATTCAAGAAGGTCGCGGACAATGTCACATGGGCGTCATCCGGACGCTTACTTTCGGTTCAACCCACGAGGAACGTCAAGGGAGTCTTTTTTTAGCAAAGGACTGTGGGGGAGATCCTCACAGCAAATAATCATTTTATATTAAAAGGGAAAAATAATTATAGGAAAGAGGGAAGGGAATGTACAAGAAGTAACATTATGTGATTGTCTCTAGAAAGAAGAAAAGGAAGCTTGCTGATCCTCCTTGACTCTCACGAGTTGGAGGTAACCCTAACTCTTAAAATTTCTGACCCATGAACTAACCAAAGATGGGACATTGTCAAATATTTTAGCATTTCTGACATTCCAAATTTCCCATGCAGCAATCCAGAAGACTTTCATGACGAATTTCAGGGGACTGTGCTGAAGGGACAACATCTCTCTATTGCAGATATCTGGGTCGAATTGCCAAGTGACACCAAGCTTCTGCCAACAGACCTTAGCAAAGTCACAATCAAAGAAGAGGTGATCAATATCTTCCACAATGGACCTCTCACATAGGACACAAAAGGCATTAGGCTGCACATTATAGTGACGTCGAAGCAACATGCTCATGGTATTTAATCTGTCCACAAACAGTAGCCATGTGAAGAATTTAACCTGGGAGTACATTTGGATGACCAAAGCTTCTTAAAAATCCGGGGTGCATCCAGGTTATTGTATACCATTTGGTAATATTTTCTGGAGGAGTAAACTGCATTTCCCCAAATAAAAGTCCAAGTATCAGCAGATTTACCATCATAGGGCACTTCTGAGATCAGGGCGTCCATCTCCAAAAGTTCATCATATGCCTGCATTGAGAGTGGGAGATTGAAGATGGAATCTAGATCACCAGCTTGCACAATTTGCTTGGCCGATAGGGAAGTATCTGAAGCAAAGGAAAAAAAGCCTAGGGAACTTGGTGGCTTGGATATCTCTTGTCCAGAGATCTTCCTAAAAGGTCACAGTTGAGCCATCCCCAAGGGAACATCTAGTTATGCCTCTATATAGTGTATTTAGTCTTAGTAGATCTTTCCACCAAAAAGAGCGTGCTGCATTTGTAGCATGAGGAACTTTATGATTGTAATATTTATGCCATATCAGTTGGACCCATGGAGTAGCTGAATTGTTGTAGAATTTGTGGAGCTACTTCAGTAGAACGTCAAGGGAGTCTTGCAAGTGGAGAAGGAAGACATACTTGAAGGCAAGATTGATTCGCTTATGCGGAGGTTGGAGAAGATGGAGATAGAGAAGAAAGAAGCTCAAGATTTAAAGTCTGTTGTCGACATTGCTAACGTCATCGACTAGAACCAGATATAAGATCCATCTCTATCGATGGCACTAGAAATGCAAAGGTATATCGTAACATGATGCTAAGTGTATATCAGATGTTGCTTTCAGATAAACTAAAAGGTGAATTCAGACACAATTCATAGCACAACTAGATACAGGTTGTCAGCCTGACAGGAGTGCCTGAAAACACATGGATATGGTACTCTTACATATGCATTGGATGTCTAGAAAAGAAGATAGATATGAATATACCATTGTAGCATTTGAACCAAGAGTAAAACCAGGTGCCGTATTTATATTCTACCACAGGTAAAGAAGTCTTTCTAATCCATAATAGCTAATACATGCTCGTCTCTCAGTTTTATAATGTAGAGTGGCCAAAATATATCAGTTGCTATAAAAAGGGGTAAGTCACATAAAATATAGATAATGATAGCACTGTTAAAGTCATAACATCATGAGCAACTAGAAAGTGTCATTATAGCAAGAGAAACATAGCAAAGTCTAGCTAGAGAGGATACTCCTCGGTAACTCTAAACTATATGTCCATGCAAACTATGATTAGTGCAAACATTTAGCAGTCATGGAAGAAGAACTATTATATCAATGCATGGGGAGACTATCCAGGAGGATCAAGGCCAAAACTTGAAACAACCCAAACAATATAAGGCTCCACTAGTCCTATACACAGGGGCTGGACTACGAAGGACTCAATAGCGTTATCACCACCACGATCTACCACACGACCCGACTGTTGATGGTAGATTATCGTATCAAAGTTCATATGGATTTGCAAGCGGACAAATCCCCTGTTGTAGTCAAGGGACCCTTCTTCCCTCGAGTGGTGAACCCAAGGTATCGAATCCGTGGAACAATGTGCAACGCAAGGATTCAATCTAGTAAAGCAAGGAAAGCTATCTTATGAAGAACTAAGTTGCATCTAATCTAAGATATCATCAAGAAAACACATCTAATCTAATCTACTAAAGAGGTAGCAAGAGAAAGCAAGAGATAACCGATCTAGAGAGTCTAGATCATGCTTATGTTGTAGCTCCAAACAAGATAGATGAAGATACAAAAGCGAATCTCATTAAAAGCATCTTTAAACCGTGGCCTCCGGTCCGATTCTGAAAACGCCCGCCTTTCGGAACCCCTGTTCTGTCACAACATATTCCTATTCATGCGGGTAGTTAGGGCGAGATCGATAAGAACAAGTTGAAATCACTTGGTCGGTCCGGTATGCACCTCTAGCCACCGCGGCTACAAGAGCACCCTAAGAAATCTATCTTAAGTATAGATTGGGGAAGAAGCAAAACCAAGAAGAAAACAAAATCATCGAGAAGGCACATGATCGCTAGAAATCGGATTCACTATAAAAACTTCACCATGAATGATTACATGAACAAGATCACCACCGGGATCCTACCTCGATCTTGATCCTTGCTCCGGAGCTCCGACGTGGTCTTCCATGCAAGGTTCCCATGTCGGCTAGGGAGACCCTAGACAACTAGCACGACCCTCATCTCCGAGATGGTGTCCCTCAAGCTTCTCTGCTCCTCGGCGGCGGATGACGAATTGATTGATGCGTGGCTCTCGGTCAGGGGGCTATAAATAGCCCGAGATGCATCTAGGTCAAAGGGGGGGCCGACTGGGCCTCGAAATGGGCTGGGCCGGCCGGCCTGGGCCCACTTCGGCCTAGTCCGCGGCCTCCTTCGTCCGACGTTGCTTCCCGAGTCTTCTAGATCCTCCCCCCTTCGCATGTGGGCCCTTGTCGTCAGTTTCTCTCCGAATTGGATGAAGCTCCTTGTCTCGCAAGATTCGGCACTTTTCTGGCTAGGTCCTCGGAGTTTGTCATCTTCTCGGGCTTGGTCCTTGGGCTCTTGGAGTCATGTTCACTTCATTGCTTGACTTGTACCGGGCTTCAAGGTCTTGTCATGAGGTGCTCAATGAACTTATCCCGGAAGTCTTGCTTTCAACGCTAAAACCCTACATAAACACTAAACTCCAAAACCGACATGCACAAGTGAACTTGTTATACCACGGGGGTTAGTACCAATGGATAAGGTATAAAACTCATGCCAACACCGAAGGTAAACTCATGGCTAGGTTGACGGAATTTCACCGTCAACATCTCCCCCATGCTTAAACCTTGCTCGTCCTCGAGTAAGCCTTCAATGGATATCATCGTTGCCCTTCATTGTTTAAACCTTGCACTTGGTCATACACGAGAAAACATAATGCTCTCAAAAGTTTAATTTGTTAAAGTTCCATAATGTACTAGCCTTCATCCCTACGGAGGGTAGATTAATAATTAAGCTTATCCCACAAGTATTAACATGCTCCCAAAATTCAATTGGATCTCAGAAATTTTGAAATAAAGAACGAGATGAAAAAGAGCTAAACCAAGTTCACAAATTTAAACGGCCTTGCATCTTGCTCATGAACTCTCATCTCATCTTGCCTCTCAAGCCTATTTATTCTACTCCTTTCCCCCTCATAACATATTTATGTGGTAGGCTTTTATATGGAGCTTTTTGGGAAAGTTTAGTCCTAACAAGATATTATAAATGAGATGTTGTCAAAACTAGACAAGCTTCTCATGGTCTTATCGAGACTCGTCAAAAAGGTCATTGGAAAATAATGTTAAATCAAGGAGGGGAGAGAGAAAAATACACACACTTGAGATAGGTGGACATGTGCAAATGGCAAAGAGTGATCCCGAGGCACAAAGGAAGTCCTCGTTATTGGATAGCACATGGTTGGAAAGTGAGTATGGATCTTTTAATCTTGAAGCCTTGAAATTCTTAATGCACTTTAGAGAACCGGGGAGTTCACTTTATTTTTATTTCTACACATAGTCATTTTTTTCTTTTCTTTTTTTCCTCATACATATACTTTTCTTCTTTATTTCTTTTTCTTTCTTTCTCTTTCTCATTTTTTCTTCCTCGTCACAATTTTTTTATCTGCTCCCCTTTGAACTCTAAAATTACATTGTACCTACCTCCTCCCCCATGCTTAGATGTTTGCTCGTCCTCGAGCAAAGAGGTGATAGAGATAAGGTAGGTACCGGAAATACTTTTCCTTTGGAGAGATACTTGAAATCTTCAATGTTAGCACCATCTTGCGATCTTCCTTGAATTGACGATTCATTCTCAATGATAGGTTGTGGTCAAGGAGGTAATCACAAAAGATGATATTTGGTTTTAAGGGTGGATATCCGGCGAGGTTTGTAAGATCTCCGATGTGGGGATACACAATGCACGGATAAAAAGGCTAGCAAAAAGATAGATACGCAAAAACGGAATGACCAACTTCTTAGTCTCGGGCCTGAGAAATCAAGGCCTGAAATAACTCACCCAAAAATAAACCTTGTATACTAAGTTTTTGCACTCAAATATATATATGGCTCTGGATAGGTAGAGCAACACGCAAGTGGTATTTATGACAAGGTTAGCATTACTTTTAAGAACAAAAATAAATCATCTTTAATCCATCTAAAACTTGAGAGCACATAAAACACTATGGGTCTTTATTTTTATCATAACCCCCGCTAAAGATTAAGCTAGCATTTATATAATTTCAGATTTGTATTTTAAGAAAGCACTAGCTTAAACATGCATAAAACAATTACAAAGATAAACAAAGCGGCAATTATAATCATATATCATCATGGCACAAACTTTGTAACTTTACCAAAGGTAAAAACTAGGTGGCCACATTATTCATGATGAAAATAAAAACTAACACACATGCTGAAATTTAAATAAAAACTGAAAACACTACGCATAAATAGGTGCATACAAGCTGAAAATTAAAGAAAAGGGGGTAGAGGAAAGATAACTAAAGCTCCTCCTCTCTCTAATCTTCCGCCGGTGGTTGATATTGATAGTCTTGGTTGTTGTACCCTTACTCATAATAGGATTGCACCACTTCTCCTATGAATTGTATGACGGTGCTAAGTGAAGGTGTCCAAGCGCATAAGCGATGTTTGTATTTCCTTCACCCATTTGGTTTGCATTGGTTTGGATGGCTGCAATATTTTGCATGTTCCTTGCAGCGTATCCTCCAATGATGGCCACATTTTGTTGTGGTTGAGGAAGGTGTGCATATGGCTCCGCAAAGTCTACGTTGGGCACCGCAAAATTTGGTGGGGGTATGGCTGCACCACTCCCCCATGCTTGCATTGGTACACCACCGTAGTAACTTGGCGGCGCCGGAATTCCTCCAAATGGTGGCACATAATTTTGTTGTGCACCTCCTTCTTGGGCCATAGAAGATCCTTCTCCTATAATCCTTCTCTTTTATTTTTCTTCACCGGAACAAGAAGTCCTTCCTCTAACCAATCTTCTTTCCCCTCAAGAAAAAGTTTTGATCTTCCATCCGATAGGGGCAAATTTACTTTGGCCACTTTGAAGCCTCCTCTCTCATCTTTACTTATATATTTGCTTTTCTTCATATATTCAATCCTAGGGAAGTCCTGGCTAGGAGATGCTTCGGTTCCTTGTAATACCCAGTCTTAAAGAGATAGCCAACATGGAGAGGTAACACCCCGAGCCAATATCTCTCGGACGCGATGTTGCTTCAACACCACCGGTTGATCATAAGTTGAATGGGGTCGATTGGCTACCTGTCAATCAAAGCCGAGTAAAGCCAATTCAACTCTGTGTTGGTTATCTTTGTCTCTCTTATTCTCCCCAAAATCCTTTTGCACATCCATGAGTGAAACTCTTGGATGATGGGGTTCCGGATAAAATTTCTTTGTTGCTATGCTTCTCCCGCGATCATACTCCAAAAACCTTCCCATGTGCCTCCATGCACATCCACTTATTCCGGGGCTCCCTTTTGAAAACTGAGCTATTCCCTAATACATAGGGAACCGCTAGTTCAATCAAGATAGGAGACACTCGCCCATGGGTCTACGATACTAGAACATGCAATTGTTTTGAACATGAAAACCAATCTAATCTATCGGGGGTTGTGACCACGGTTTCGCCCTTTCCCTCCTCTCGTACTCACTACGCGAAGGTACTCATGACTAGACCTATGATGGTCACTGCGTATTGAATGGATCCAAGGAAGCATTGGAGCTCTACTCCCTTTATGGCATGGTAGCTAACCTTAAGCAATAAAGTATATTCAACACAAGATGATAGATAGATAATCCAACAAAGTATGATTACATCTCCAGATCGATTACAACCCATGGATGAATAAGGAGATTAACCCATCAAGGTGTCTTCCTTCTTCTCCACTTGTGGGCTCTCTCCAAACGGAATGAGAGACTCAGGACTCCTTCATCAAGGATATGCGCCATGGTCATGAGAATTTCCTAGGCGAATTCCTTGCGGGTGTTTGCCGACACTCCGTTAGAGAATTGCACCCAACCTCGGTGTCCCGTATGAAAACCCAATATGTGGAGAGCTTGTTCGTTGAAGTCGACGTTCGCTACAAGCCTCTACTCAAGGCGAGCGGGCTTCTTCTCATCCTCCTCCGTCATAATGACAAACCCCTCGGAATACCGCGGAGCGTATGGAGGTGGAGCAGATGATCGTGTCGAGTGGCGAGGTCGGATGGGTGGCTCCTCCATATGTCCTTGAGGTCTGGTGAACCTCATAAACGAGCTTCGTGTGGCCCTCACGCCACTGAGGAGAAGAGTTTGGTTCCTCCTCGGTGGTGCCGTGTCCTCCTCCATACTCCGAGGAGACTCGGAAACCGAGTGCCTCCTCGAAGAGGTTGTCGATGATGGCTTAGACGACGATGATCCCTTCTTCTTTGGTGAAAAAGCTTGTAGGTTTCTTCCATGATTGCAGCACTCTCCCTCACAAATATTTTGGAGTCTGGACTTTGAGTGGAATTAGGATATGTTTTGTTGCACGAAATAAACGAGGTGGATGGCTAAGTCTAAGGTGGTTCCGGACTACAAACTAGAGCACACGACCAAAGAGCTGGATGGGAGACTTACCTCTCTCCTCCTCTTGGCTCGGTTCTTCTCTAGCGCACTCATTTTGCTTCGTGACCGCGTGCACCTTCCAAACGTTCTCGTCCACTCCTTCGCTTGCATTATTATTCCTTCCACTTGATGTTTTTGCTTTGACTCACTTCCATACTCCCTTGCCTCACATGCTTCCATGTTATTCCTACAAAACGAAGCCTTGGCTGCCCCCCCATGCTTTTACTTTGCATGTGGTTTGATAAAAGATGTTGGAGGGGCATCCCGTGATGGATCATGGTGCATGCATGGTTAGGTTAACTATATTGCCTCCCTCTAAGCATGTTTTAATGCTAAGCACCCCTCTAATTTCGAAAATAAAAAAAATAAAATTAGAGATATTAATGAGTTAAAATATAAGTTTAGAGGAGTTTTTAAAGCATTAAAAACAAATGTAAGTCGAAAATATTTCCGACTACTTTTATTTTGGTCTCACCGGTATTGTTTGCATTCATTAGTTGAGAGCAAACTTTTCCCGGCTTGATCATGGGGGCATAGGTTTAGGTTCTAATTTTCATTAGATGAGAGAGATTTTGAATAAAATTAAATGAGGCTTAGAAAAATTATAACTCTAGAGAAACCAAGGATAAGGATTTTTAAACCAACCAAAAGTCAAAATTCTAGGTTCACGCGAGTCCTACCATGCGCTGAAATTTAAATAACATCTAGGTACAAGTCGTGGCTCTACTCGTGTGTTTTTAGCATGAAAAACAAGTCAACCACAACATCATAAAGAGGATGAATGGTTGAGTTAGGTTCTGAAATTTTTTTGGTTGTGGTTTCTCGAAAAGAAACAAACAAATACATAGGATGGTTCATGTAAAGGGTTTATGATCAAAACAAAATATTCAATCAAGAATTATGTCTCTAATGTTATTCAACCATTCTAAGTCTAATGTCTTGCGTAGTAAATTTAAAAACTAAATTACTTGAAAAGACTCGAAAAACCTGGAATCGGGTTGTCCTCCCTGTAGCTTATTCTTGACTCGACGAAACGGGTTGCCTCCCGCCTAGCGCTTCGTTTATAGTCCATGACTAGACTTCTTCACTTGATTACTTCGGATCAACGCTCTTTGCGGGCGTTGCAATCTTGGGTACCCACTTCCACACCATCTTGGGCACGGGCTTATTCTTCGGCTTAGTCATATTTTTGGTCTTCACAGGCTGGCTTTGTCTTTCGGTCTTGACGGATGCAACAACTTCCTTCATGTAATGGCTCGGCATCTCAAACTCCGGTCCTTCGGTCGTGATCTTTGTGGTCTTAGTGTGATCCTCCGTCTCTCCCGAATGAGTTTGAGTAACCTTCGCCGTCTCGGGGCCTTGGGATTGTCTCGGAATACTCCTTTGTTACCCATCGGGCGCCCGGCAAGTTGTCCCACTTGCGTCTCTAGCATCTGCATCATGATGAACACTTCACGTAAAGAGTTTTCGACCCCTGTCACCTTGCCATCTAAATTCTCCAATACTTTCTCCATAGCCTCGAACTTAGTGATGGCGTCCTCGTTGATCTTAGCTTGCTCGTTCATGAAGTCCTTCGATTGTGTACAAAGAGGAACCAAATCTTGAATCGATAAACTTGCATTAATTCGAGGTTTACCTTGGACATGGTCGTACTCCTCACACTCCTCGCATGTGGATCTTGCCTCGGCAGCCCTTAGGTCTTGAGCTTCATCCTCTATCTCCATCTTCTCCATCCTCCTCTTATTGAGACCTTGATCTTGAACGGCCTTCTGGCGTCTTTAAGGTTGATGATAGGTAGATCAACGATGTCCAGGGTGCATAGCTCGCGCTCTGGTTGTGGTTGTTCTCCCATGGGTGGTGATTGAGGTTGATCTTCCTTTGGACTTGGAGGTGGTGATTCCCTTGGAGATTCCGACGGTCCTTCAACTTCGACTTTTCGATCTAGGGTTTCCATCCCTTTAGCTTGTGTTGCACATCTCCTTTGCCTGTAAAGTTTTCCTGGATCGTCCACAAAAAGTTTTGGGTTTCTTGGAGAGGTAGCCAACCATCTCCGGTTAGGGTTAGCAAAAACAAAAACCTAAAAAAAGAAAAATTAGGGTTAATCAAAACTAGATTAGATTGATTTTTTTTCTTTTGTGGATGATCAAACTTAATAGATGCAAAAGAAAATCAAAATAAAAACTGAAAAAAATAAGCGATACTAGATTGGATCTTGATTGCTTGTTCCCCGGCAACGGCGCCACAAAAAGGGGCTTGTTGATGGTAGATTATCGTATCAAAGTTCATATGGATTTGCAAGTGGACAAATCCCCCGTCGTAGTCAAGGGACCCTTCTTCCCTCGAGTGGTGAACTCAAGGTATCGAATCTGTGGAACAATGTGCAACGCAAGTATTCAATCTAGTAAAGCAAGGAAAGCTATCTTATGAAGAACTAAGTTGCATCTAATCTAAGATATCATCAAGAAAACACATCTAATCTAATCTACTAAAGAGGTAGCAAGAGAAAGCAAGAGATAACCGACCTAGAGAGTCTAGATCATGCTTATGTTGTAGCTCCAAACAAATTAGATGAAGATAGAAAAGCAAATCTCATTAAAAGCATCTTTAAACCGTGGCCTCCGGTCCGATTCTGAAAATGCCCGCCTTTCGGAACCCTCATTCTGTCACAACGTATTCCTATTCATGCGGGTAGTCTAGGGCGAGTTCGATAAGAACAAGTTGAAATCACTTGGTTGGTCCGGTATGCACCTCTAGCCACCGCGGCTACAAGAGCACCCTAAGCAATCTATCTTAAGTATAGATTGGGGAATAAGCAAAACCAAGAAGAAAACAAAATCATCGAGAAGGCACTTGATCGCTAGAAATCGGATTCACTATAAAAACTTCACCATGAATGATTACATGAAAAAGATCACCACCGAGATCCTACCTCGATCTTGATCCTTGCTCCGGAGTTCCGACGTGGTCTTCCATGCAAGGTTCCCACGTCGGCTAGGGAGACCCTAGACAACTAGCATGACCCTCATCTCCGAGATGGTGTCCCTCAAGCTTCTCTGCTCCTCGGCGGTGGATGACGAATTGATTGATGCCGGCTCTCGGTCGGGGGGCTATAAATAGCACGAGATGCATCTAGGTCAAAGGGGGGGCCGACTAGGCCTCGAAATGGGCTGGGCCGGTCGGCTGGGCCCACTTCGGCCCAGTTCGTGGCCTTCTTCGCCCGGTGTTGCTTCCCGAGTCTTCTATATCCTCCCCCCTAATGCATGTGGGCCCTTGTCGCCAGTTTCTCTCCGAATTGGACGAAGCTCCTTATCTCGCAAGATTCGGCACTTTTCTGGCTAGGTCCTCGGAGTTTGTCATCTTCTCGGGCTTGGTCCTTGTGCTTCTTGGAGTCGTGTTCACTTCATTGCTTGACTTGTACCGGGCTTCAAGATCTTGTCATGAGGTGCTTAATGAACTTATCCCAGAAGTCTTGCTTTCAACACTCTGCATAAAAACTAAACTCCAAAACCGACATGCACAAGTGAACTTGTTATACCACGGGGGTTAGTACCAATGGATAAGATACAAAAGTCATGCCAACACCGAAGGTAAACTCATGGATAGGTTGACGGAATTTCACCGTCAACACCGACATATAGGGTGCAATCGCAGATAAATACAATATAAGCACCATGCTTACACTATCTTTACCGTTCACACATGTTAACAAATGATCTAGGTGAGGGCTATACGACTCCTTAAATGAAATAAAGGCAAATCAACTATGCTAAACATGTAATCATAATAAACACCAAAGCATATAATGTCGAATATAATCATTGATAAGAACATATGTCTTTTTAACGAATGTAACGATCTAGATAAGAACTTACAAGAGCGAAGCTAGATCAGTATCTCGATCAGCCTCTAGATGATCAGGAGCCAACTAGAAGCCTTGCCTCCTCCTAGATCTAGACTAGCTAGCTACTCTATGGTGTTTCTAGGGCGTAGTGTCTCTGACTTGGTGACTTGATCCAGATGAATTCTAGATTGCCTCTGCCAGGGGGCAGGGGGCTGCTTATATAGTCCTGAGGGGTAGACGTGCGTTGTAGGATCAAACCGACATAAACATGTGGTTTAGATTGATTCTCACAGGCGGTGGAGGAACATTCCAGAAGATGAGGCGGTTCGGGACCCAGGGGGACCGACCGGCCCCACCACCAGGCCGATCAGTCTGGGGTGGGCCCCCTCAGGGCCCACTTCAGCCAGGTGGTCTGTCGCTTCTTCTAGATGCTTCTTTCTTGGGTGCTACGTCACGTTGAGTTTCGGAGCCTTTTGGAGTCTTCTAGTGTGGTTTCTTTGCATATTTTCTGAATAGTCCCTGTAGATTTATAGATGCACCAAAACTCATGGAAATTGTCAATATAAACCCTAATAAGGTGATCTAATTATATTTTAGTCCTTTTTCCAATAAATGTGAGGGATAAAATTCATAGATAAAATTTGTCAACAAACTCCCCCAAGCTTACCCTTTGCTAGTCCCTAGCAAAGATATGCTTTAGCAGGATCAGGACACTTTCACACCTCAAAAGTACTATGGTTTTCAAAAACTAATTCTCCTCAACAAGATTGATCTATCTTACCTTCAACCTTTAAGCATAGCCTTTTCATAAATCTTGAGCAATTAAAAGACAAAGCAATCAAGTCAAGCAGTATATCTCAAATTCTTCGATCAGCTATCATCCTGGGGTTTTGCACATTTTTAGAAAAACTCAATGGTCCTGTGTATGACCTTCTCAAGCATGGGGTCACACTTGGCAATATATGGATGATAGTGTTGGATGGATGAGGGTGAAAGGTGGTAAGCCTTTTAGCCTAGCTCTTGGACTATATCTCCCTTTCTAAGATTTTTAAGATCTGGGCTTTCCATTCTTGGAGAGGTGGGCTCTACTCACCCTGAACTTTTGTCCATTTTTCTCTCTCCTTAGAGATGTGGGTTCTACTCGCCCTCGAACATGCGTCCATTATTCATCTCTAAATTTATTTCTTTTAGGGAGGTTGGCCCTTCTCGCCTAGTATGACACTTGTCCTTTTCTCTCCATCTCTCTTCTCACTTTTTCCTCTCTTTTCTTCTTTTTCTTTTTTTCAAATGTATCCCCATAATCCTTTTTATCATTGAGAGAGATATATCCTAGAGTTGCATGAGTTGTATGGCTTGATGGAAAATGCGTACTTCCATATCAGAAGCAGCATAAATGGTGGAATGGAATGATCTTGATGTGTATGATAAGCTCTTAAGGATCATAGACAC
This sequence comes from Cenchrus americanus, assembly GCA_947561735.1. Taxonomy (NCBI): domain Eukaryota; kingdom Viridiplantae; phylum Streptophyta; class Magnoliopsida; order Poales; family Poaceae; genus Cenchrus; species Cenchrus americanus. The sequence goes on from OX387240.1 coordinate 83,117,012, forward strand.
AGGAACTCATCATATAAAATTTCATGATTTTTTAAAAGATAAATCCAAGAATCAAGCTTCTCTAGGAAAATGATCAATAGCAACTCAACTTTTCATGAATCATCTTTCAAAACCTAGACTCAGATTAAGCATGTACTTGCACATGTTTTGGGTTTAGAACAAATTAAGCATTTAAGCTTTAGGAGAATATAGGTTTGAAAACTAAGCACTTTTAAAAGGAATTACAGCGGAGCAACTATTCATCATCTCCAAGCATATATCATCAATATCATTATTAAAGATAAAAGCCAACTAGCAGACTATAGCATTTTATTCAAACTAAGACTTTAACTAAGACTCAAATAACTAGCTAAAAACATAGGATAGTGTACTTATCGTGATAACTAGGGGTGCTCTCCCCCAAGCTGGATCTTGAAGTGATTCTTGATTCATCCTTGAAACTTGTTTGCCTTCAGGTCCTTATTAATTTCTCCCTGAAAATATTAGTCTCACACATACCCGAAGGAGCAAATTCTAGGATTATGTTGTGAGCCTTCATGTGCCCACTTCTTTTTGGGTTTTTCTGAAATGTGTGAACCTTCATGTGCCCACGTACTTTTGTGAATTTTTATATACAAAAGGGATGCTGAATGCAAAAACATGTGAATGCAAATTTTTTTATGCCACCACGGTACGGAGTACATGGGGCCTTGAAGAATGCAAAAAGCAGAAAACATTTTTATGATTCTTTCCACTGCAGGTAGGGAAATGCTAATCTAAATATGCAGTGCAGAAAATAAAGATAAATACCGAGTTACCTCTCAGGGAGAGTTTAGAGTACTTACTTCCATGGCTTAGATGTAGTGGCCATTGATTGATCAGTTGATGACGCGGGTAGTGATTGGTCTTCCGAAGGTGTACCTTGATCTTTCTTCCTCCAAACTTATTTCTTCAGTGGAGACCTTTCTAGAGTAATAGGTTCAGAATACTAGGCTCGTAGAAGTTGAGCGGACTTCTCCTTAATCTCTTCTTCAATGTTCTTGACATCCGTCAACTTTGTGTTCAGCTTGCGTTGTAATCTCTGAAGGCGTCTCCACGTCTTGTTCTTCTTGGGCTGCTCAGGATTAGTATAAGTATTGAAGTAGCAGCGTACCTTTTCAGTTCCGAGCGGAAGTGGATCTCGCCGATCCGATGTAGATGATTGCTCTTGTTGTGTTCAGGAACGGTCTTCCAAGCACGATGGGAGGATCTTGCTCATCTCCCATGTCTATGACTAAAAAGTCAGTCAAGACATAATTGTCCTTTATCTTGACAGGTACATCTCGTGCAATTCCTTCTGGCAACTGTTGTGATTGATCCGCCATCTGCATCATTATATATGTGGAATACAAAGGCAGATCACCATATATTAATTTGTAGGTTACCTTAGGCATTAGGTTGATGCCCGATCCCGTGTCGCAGACAACTCGCTGGAACTTCCATTGATTGATGGAGTAGTGGATTGATGGAACTCCAGGGTCTTAAAGCTTTCGCGGTAATGGTGAAGGGAACAGGTTCTTATTCTCTGATTGAATCGTGTTGATCATCCAAACTTCCTTCACATGTGGTTGAGGTCGATTGTTCTTCTTATTCCTCCTTCTATCTCTTCTCTTCTCCTTGACAACTTGCTCGTGTTCTTGAGGGTAAGGATATCAGGGGTGTGCAGGAGCTTTTAAGATCTTGTTCTTGCAATTGAATCTCTCCTTCCTCCCATTGATGGTGAAGATGATCTTAGCGGCGTCGGCGTAGATGATGGCTTTGGCTGTGGCAAGGAAAGGACGCCCCAAAATGATTGGAGCGTTCTCACTTCCCCCAGTCTCGACAACAATGAAGTCGGCAGCCACGTAGGAGCGTCCTACCCCCAGACATACGTCGTCTAGGATGCCCTCGGGGTGACATAGTGACAGGTCTGCAAGCTGCAAGCACATGGTTGTATACAATAAAGGTAAACGATTGATTTTCTTATATATTACCTTAGGCATTATGTTGACGCTAGACCCAAAGTCACAAAGTGCATTCTTGAAGGTGTAGGCTCCAATAGTGATGGTGATGACAGGCCTTCCTGGATCTCCTCTTTTGGTGGGCATGCCCCAATCAGTCCATCTTGGGCCTTCTCCTGTCTTACTCGAACACAGATCTGCAGAATAGATATCGACAAGATTTGCATATTCTAATTCTTCTAGCTGGCCTAGAATCTTTCCTCGGTTAGCCATGGGAACAGAAGATGCAAGCTAAGAAATTTGAGATTCTAGCATTTTATTAAAGCTATGTTGGTTCTTGATGGCAGAAGAAAAACTTTCCATTTTATTACTAATAGTTTCGAGCATTTTATCATTGGAAGCTAACTTCTTAGACAGATTATCCATAATTCTACCCTAGTTTTGGACAAAGACTCTTCATGGTGAGAAATTATTGGAAGAATTATTACCTTGATAGTTACCTGAATAGTTACCTGGGTAGTTGGTTCTCTGCTGAGTCCATCCTTGATTCTGCTGGGGACGGTATTGGTTGTTGTTGATGTAGTTTACGTCCTCCTCCAGCTGAGGGCATTGACTCCCTGAGTGTCCAGTGTTTCCACATTCTTCACAGGTCATGCAGGATTTGAAGAGTTGCATGACTTCCCTCTTCTTAGGGGCTTTGTCTTCAAGCCTCTTCATCAGTAAATCCATTTTGGCAGAAAACATGTCTACCTCCTTGAGCTGGTATAGGGGAGAGACTAACATGTGGGCCGAATTTGGCAGAGTAGCACCATTCGGCAGAAGGTTTTCCTCAAAGCCTTCGGTAGAGGCGTCTGCGATCGGGAGTACACCGTCATTCGGCAAAAGAACTATTCCACGGGTAAAAGCGGAAAGCATTCGACAATGTGTGATGACGTGGATTGGATATAAAGAAGGGGATGAATTGATGACGGGTACGAGACGGACATGACGCCATGGTACTAATTTTAGACAATAAATGTTGTAATCGTGGTCGACTAGGAGTCGTGTTAGAGCCAGGGTATAAATATAAACCCTTAGTGTTTGTAATAGGAATCGAACAATTTCACAACAAACTGGCCTCGTGCCAACTTTTGAGTCCTTCTAGTCGAGTCGTCGAGTTCTTCGAGAGGAGCCATCGATCCGTCGACCTCCGTAAGTACCGACAACCTTGTATCATGTCTAGTATCATGCAGTGGATTTAGACCGTGATGCAAGTAGTCTTGTTTCCATGCTTAGTATCATGCGGTGGATTTAAGCTTGGTTCTAGAAGGTTTCCTTGTTGGATCATGAGTCATGCGGTAGGCTAAGATCTAGCTTGGAGCTAGTTATCGGCTCTATTAGATTTGGCAAGATCTAATAGATTAATTAAGTTACCATGTGTTACTTTGAATTTCTACCTTTATGTTTAAATTCTTATAACACTCCTATTGCCCAATTTAGATTGAGTAGATTCGGCTCCATCTTGTTTGTGATTCACGTGTTGCACGCCCAAATCTTTGGCTTGATGTGGCGACTGAGTTAATGTATTCTCCAATAGCCAAATTCGAATCAATCTAGATTGTCACGTGTTGCGGGTTTAATCTTGTTAAGCTTGCATGGTTTGTTTCTTCTCCACGGAACCCGATTCGGCTGTACAGCTGTATTCGGCAATTCCATCACGAGCGAGACGTGTTTATGAGCTTGCTTTAAATAATGTATGCTTTTAGCCTTCCATGTTTCGATTGTATCATGCGGTGGATTGATCTATTCTTGGTTGGTGGTGTGATTTCAAACAAGTAGTATCATGCAGTGGATTAATTTGTTTGATGTCGTGCTCGACGGGTTTGAAAGTACCTAGACACGCGGTAGACTAGTGCTTTTGGCCTATGCATGCTTGCTTACTGCAAATTCATGATTACATTTCGCTTTTATTTATTTTATCATGCTCTATCCTGGATAATCGGCTATGGTTACGTGCTGTAACATTATTTAAATAAAGACCGATTTTTTATCATGCTTACGTCATCCATTTGGCAGTGTTCTGTTTACATGCTTTTATCAATTGCCGAATGAAGTTTAATTTGCTGACAGATAGCTTGTTTATAGCTATATGTCGTTCTAACTGGCTTCATAGCCATAAATACGGAACTGTCTGGTACCACCCGGCAAGTTCCAGGTTTTATCTAACTATTTTCATCCTTTGTCAGTTTCAGGGAAAATTGACTGGCACTCTTCCGGATTCAACACCCGGGCCACGTGTGTGAAGACAGCTAATTCGGCTTGCTGTGTGCTTGGCGTGAGGTTCCGATTTTACGTCAACACACTTTTTGGCACGCCCAGTGGGACACTCTAGTTGATCAAGATGCCTGATGTCCAAGCTGTCCTAGATGTCACCTTCGATGAACTGTCTACAGACCATCAACTGATACTGAAGGAAGCTGTCGAACAGTTCCAACAGAAGTGTCTGATGTCGTTTTCCAAGAATAGGAGTGGTGTGCCATTCCTCAGGACAGATATGCCAAGGGTTCTGATGCCAGGAGAAACGGATGCTACTGCTGCTGCGGAGAAACAGGAAGCTTTTGGTATGATACAGCAAGCCATGGAAGATATAATGGCTAGACACAACTGCCTTCTTAAATAGCTTCCGACAAATGATGGTTGGTGTCTTTGGCCCAAACATGGGCAAACATTTTGATCAAGGTGAATCAAGTGCTGCTCCTAATGGCCAACCACCACGTCAAGATGCAAGTGTTCAACCGCCTCAGCAGAGTATGAGCATTCAGCCAACTCAGCATGTGGGTAGTCGATCGATCCAGCAGAACCCTCATCAAGCGATACCTAATCCACGTACATATGGTGAGATGGCATTCGGTTCTGCTGGAGTTCAACCTGTCTCTGCCTACAGGATAGCCCCAGCAAATAAGAGGTTGCAAAGGAACATGTACGGGAACGGGTATTCAGAATTATGGACTACAGTGCTATCGATGCTCTCCCGAAACCTGGGTATGGTGCTGCTACAGGGATGCTTGCTGTGGGGCCGGGGAATCAAGACACCAATGTTGATCTCCTGGTGCAGAGAATGACCGAAGTGCTGCAAAATCAATTCGGTCTAAAGCCTAAAAATCAAGGACACGTGTATACGCCTCCTTTCCCAGAATGGTACCACAGGGTGGCATTACCAAACAGGGTTAAAGTTCCCACGGAGTTCACCAAGTTTTCAAGGCAAGATGACACTAGTACTGTGGAACACATAGCCCGGTACCTGATGCATCTTGGGGAAGCTTCTGCTGATGAGGCCTTCAGAATTAGATATTTCCCTCTGTCATTGACAGGCCCAGCATTCACATGGTTCACTTCCCTGCCTACTCATTCGATCTACTCCTGGAAAGATTTGGAGCAAAAATTCCATGCCCATTATTATACTGGCAGTAATTAGAAGAAGCTAATTGATCTGACTACCTTGAGGCAGAGGAACAATGAAACACCAATGGAGTTCCTCAGGAGATTCAGAGAGACAAAAAGCATGTGCTTCTCTCTGAACATACCAGATGATCAATTGGCTGGTATGGCTGTAGCAGGGATGTTGCCGGCCATTCGGGAGAAGCTATTCGGGATGGAATTCGATGACCTTGGCCCGTTGTCACACCGGCTGTCATTGATGAGCAATCAAGCATATGGCTTCAAGAAAGACTCCAGATTTGTCAAGCACAATGATATAGTTGACATCTACAATCAATTCCTCAAAAAGGCAGATCAAGGAAGTGAGTATGATGATGAAGAGGAAGTAGCTGCAGCAGAAATTATATGGGGCAAGGAGCCATTGACAGTAAATCAGAGGTGGATCAAACAAGCTAAAGGCACCTATGATTTTGATGTAACCAACGCAGATAAGCTCTTTGATTTCCTCGTGAAAGAAGGCTGGATCAAGTTGCCAGAGGGGCATTCTATGCTTCAGCCTGATGGAATAAAAGATAAGAAGTACTGTGGGTTTCATGACAGGAATTCTCATTCCATCAATGAATGCAGGGTCTTTAGAATGAGGATTCAGAAAGCTATCCGAGAAGGGCATCTGGAATTTGATAACAAGATGAAATTGGATGGTAATCCTTTCCCTCAGACCATGATTGGGTTCTCAGTTAACATGGTGAACGCCGTTGAAGGGAAAGGAAAGGTGAAAGTGCTGACCTCAGAAAAGGCGAAGCAAGATGGCTCAATTGATCCAACTCGACAAGTCACATTTGAACAGATTAACAAGAAAGAGCCTCACTTCCTGAAAAGCCAAATCGAAGTGGGAGAATCCTCTAAACCCATAGTGACTTCGCGTATCTTCCTCAATAAATGGCAGCGTCAGCAAGAAAAGGAACGCTATCAGAAGCACAAGTATGAAGAGGAGAAGTGGAGATATGAAGAAGAAGAATACGTGAGAGAACAAGAGTGTGCACATTGGGGATGTGCCTTCTTCAGACACTATTGGAACGAGGGTTTGAAACTTCCCACACGAAATAACTGTCCCGAATGCAGCGACAAGTATATCGAATACAGGCAGGATACTGCCAATCGCCGATCCATCCATGAAAGAATTGGAAGGGTGCATCCTAGTGATGGTCGGCGCCTAGAAATAAATGAGATTGACGATTAACTGAGGAAAAGGTATGCTGATCACAGATGGGTTGATCATGAAGAAGAAGAAGATCATGGGTATGTCTGGCAGAAGGAACAGTGGTGCCCACCCGGTTTAAGGAGAAGCCAGAAGAGAAGGGTGCAGCACTTGAGGAATCAAGAATTGAAGCAAGCAGGAATCAAGAGGAAACAAGTGTGGCGCTCAAAGGACAAACCCGATGAATCTGGTCGTTCAGCTCACACATGCATGGTATGTTTCTTGTCGAATGAATTCATGGCTCTAGCTAATCAAATTGTGCAGGAGGAGATATTGTCAGATGTAGATGACGCCGAGCAAGTTGGTTTAATGGCACAATTGATGCTGGCTAAGCAAGCTACTTTTGATAAGCCAGCCAAGAATCGGCACATGAGGCCACTGTACTTAAGAGGCTATGTCAATGGGAAGCCACTGACTAAGATGTTCGTAGATGGTGGAGCTGCTGTCAATGTGATGCCATACATTACATTCAGAAAGCTTGGCATGGGCCTTGGAGATTTGACGCCAACAAGTATAGTTCTGAATGATTTTGCTGGAAATCCTTTAGACACCAAGGCATGTGTTCATGTGGATTTGATGATCGGATCTAAGACTTTGCTTACAAACTTCTTTGTCATTGAAGGCAAAGGGGCATATAGCTTGCTGCTTGGAAGGGATTGGATTCATGCAAACTGCTGTATTCCATCTACTATGCATCAACAACTTGTTCAGTGGGTAGATGATGATGTGGAAGTTGTCCAAGCAGATGATTCGGTAAGCGTGGCTAATGTGGAACCAACCTTCTGGGAATATCAAGGCATAGATTGCTTCTCAGGCAAGGACTATGGTGAAGGTCCTGTTGAACCAGTCAGCAGTGATCAACAGCCGATTCAAGCAGTCGGCTCTTATAGCAATTTTTAATGGAGAATCCAATTGATGGAACTGATGGAAAGTTAGGGCGTGGATTTATGTCGGCCGATTAGTTGGAAGAAATAGACATTGGAGATGGTGACAAGCCAAGGTCGGCATTCATCAGTGCTAATTTGGATTCATTTTTCAGAGAAGAGTTGATTAAGCTATTGAAAGAATATAAAGATTGTTTCGCCTGGGATTATTCGGAGATGCCTAGTTTGGATCGTTCCATTGTTGAGCATCGGTTGCCAATCAAGCCTGGTTATAAGCCTTACAAGCAACCTCCCCGAAAGATTTACAAGGATGAAGTATTGGTCGATGTGAAAAAAGAAGTTGAGACATTAATATAAGCAAATTTCATTCGGCCATGCAGATATGCGGAGTGGATCTCTAATATTGTTCCTGTTTACAAGAAAAACGGAAATATGAGGGTTTGCATAGATTTTAGAGATCTAAACAGAGCTACACCCATGGATGGATATCCAATGCCTGTTGCTGACTTGTTGGTTGATGCTGCTGCTGGGTATAAAGTTATTAGCTTCATGGATGGCAATGCAGGGTACAATCAAATTTTATGGCAGTGGAAGATATATCAAAAACAGCTTTCAGATGTCCTGGACATATAGGGTTATTCGAGTGGATTGTCATGACGTTTGGGTTGAAGAATGCTAGTGCAACTTATCAAAGAGCCATGAATTATATTTTTCACGAGTTGATCGGCAAAATTGTGGAGATATATATTGATGATGTCGTGATCAAGTCATTGGATCATGAATCACATTTGGCTGATGTGAGGAAAACTCTAGAATGCACTCGGAAACATGGGCTTAAGATGAACTCGAACAAATGTGCTTTTGGAGTTTCGGCTGGAGAGTTCCTGGGATTTCTGGTGCACGAGGGGGGAATAGAAGTTGGCAAGAAGAGCATGAAAGCTATTGATGAAGTTGTTCCTCCAACCAATCTTAAGGAATTACAATCATTGCTTGGCAAATCAATTTTGTGAGGAGATTCATATCAAACTTGTCACAAAAGGTGTTGCCTATTTCTCCACTATTAAGGATAAAAAAGGATCAGAAGTTTGTATGGGGTGACGACAACAGAAGGCTTTCAATGAAATCAAGGAATATATAAAGGAACCACCAGTATTGGTACCTCCACAATTGAATAAGCCTTTTAAGTTGTACGTGGCGGCCGATACTCAAACCATTGGATCGGACGTCATACAAGAATTTGAGGGAAAAGAAAGAGTAGTTGCATACCTTAGCCGAAAGTTGCTCGATCCCGAGACAAGATATTCGGCTGCAGAGAAGCTTTGCTTGTGTGTTTATTATTCATGTACAAAGTTTCCGCACTATTTGTTGAATGCCGAATGCATTGTATATTCAAGATTTGATGTAATCAAACACATTTTGTCTATGCCAATTTTGAATGGAAGGATTGGCAAATGGATTTTAGCCTTGTCTGAATTTGAGTTAAGGTTTGAATCGGCAAAAGCTGTTAAAGGACAGGTCATTGCTGATTTCATTACCGAACATCGTGATTCATCAATTAATTTACTTGAGATTACTCCTTGGGCTTTATTGTTTGATGGATCTTCGTGTGGCAAAGGTGGTGGAGTAGGTATTTTATTAATCTCACCCAGGGGAGAAATGTTTGAGTTTGCTATTCCTATTCAACCTACTGTCACGAATAACCAAGCTGAGTATGAAGCGTTGCTCAGAGGGCTTCAATACATGAGAGAGGCAAAGGCCATCGCAGTTGAGATTTATGGAGATTCAGAGCTAGTTATAAAACAATTGAATGGCCAATATGAATGCAGAAATGATATCCTGAGTAATTACTATGAGGAGTGCAAAGAAATCCTGAAAAGCTTTCAGTTAGTACTTCTACAACATATTCCTAGAGAAAGTAATGGAGAGGAAAACAGGTTAGCTCAAAGTGCTTCGGGTTATAGAGAGAATCAAGAAGTGTTTGCTATCGATGTGTGTGCTTTTGGGAGTGATTTAGCAGAAGATGATTGGAGAAAGGAAATTATTGATTATTTGGAGAATCCATCCCAGAAGGTCTCTAGGAAGCTCAGGTACAAAGCTATAAAGTTTGTTCTTCTTGATGGACGTTTGTATTATAAATCCATGGATGAAGTTTTGCTACAATGCCTGGGTCAAGAAGAAGCGAAGAAGATGATGAGTGAAGTGCATGATGGGCTGTGTGGAGCACATCAGTCAGCTTACCGAATGAAATGGGTCATCAGGAAAATTGGATGTTATTGGCCGACAATGCTGGAAGATTGCTTTGAATATTACAAGGGGTGTCAAGATTGTCAGAAGTTTGGAAATATTTAGAGAGTTCCAGCATCAGCTCTAAATCCTATTATCAAGCCATGGCCATTCAGAGGATGGGGAATAGATTTGATTGGCCAAATAAATCCTCCATCTAGCAAGGGGCATAAGTTTGTGCTTTTAGCAACATATTATTTCACTAAGTGGGTTGGGGCAATTCCATTGAAGAAAGTGACATCAGAAAATATGGTTGAGTTTATCAAAGATCATATCATTTATAGATTTGGAATTCCTTAGACAATTACAACAGATCAGGGAACTCAGATTACATCTTCAAAGTTCAGAGATTTTGCTGAAAGTATGGGGATCAAATTATTAAATTCTTCTCCTTATTATGCCTAAGCTAATGGTCAGGCAGAGGCTTCTAACAAGATCATGATCAAGATTATACAGAAGAAGATTGATCAGAAGCCAAAAAGATGGCATTCAGTACTCAACGAAGCCCCATGGGCTTACCGAATAGCTCCTCATGGAGCTACACAGACATCTCCTTATGAGTTGGTTTATGGACATCATGCTATCTTGCCATGGGAGATGCAGTCAGACTTGAGGAGAGTAATCTTGCAAAAGGATTTGAGTTCAAAAGATTACAGTGATTTAATGATGGACGAATTAGAGGATTTGCATATGATTCGTCTTAGGGCCTTGGAGAATATTGAGAAAAATAAAATGCGAGTTGCTAAGTATTATAACAAGAAGGTAAAGGTCAAGCAATTTGCAGAAGGAGATTTGGTTTGGAAAGCACTATTGCTGATTGGGACTAAGTACAGTATATTCGGTAAGTGGTCTCCGAATTGGGAAGGTCCTTTTTGAGTGGTTAGGTGCACGCCTGGAAATGCATACATCTTGAAAACTTTGCTAGGAGAAGAATTTAGTGCTGCTATAAATGGGAGATACTTGAAGAAATATTATCATAGTATTAAAGTTGATCGCTGATTGGTAATCCAAGCGTCAGAGATACAGAAATAGCCGGCATTCGGGAAGAAGTCGCCTTCAGAACAAAAAAATCCAACAAAGGGAAAATGGCCAATACTAAAGTGTATTGCCCTTAGCACAAAAATATTTTTTGCATCACAACCATTCTTGCAGGTTCTTAAGATTACAAAAGAAGGCTTGCAGGAAGCAGAGGGCCTAGAGGAAGAAGCGAAAGTATGTTCATTTCTTTGGCTCAACGCTTTTCCTCTTGAGCTTGTCCCTCTTCAGCCGCTCCAAGACTACTGTGACGGTGACGTGGAAAGCTTGAGGGCAGGCGTGTTCTGCAGCCTCCATCAAACTGTCCCAGGCGGCCTTCAGGTTGGTGTACCTATCAGACATATCTGAAGAAGAAGAAGGGATTTTCATCAAACACGAGATATGAATTTAGTCATGAGATTCAATGGAGGATAAAGGTCTTACCGCCTATCGCCACCTCCAAGCTCATGTGGCATTCGTGTTCGGCACAACAACGGGCGGTGGTGTCCCGTAGATCATGCTCTAAGTGCCGAATGCGATGGTGTAGTTGATGGTTGATCTTCTGTTCGTGCGTAGCGTCTTCTTCTTCGGTCGATGAGTCGGAGCAGATGTGCACAGGGATTTCTTAAGTGCTGAAGATGTCCTCCGGCAGCAGGCTAAGGCTCAAATCAAAGAAAGAATAATCACGAGCTTGCAATCAAGATCGATAGAAAGTAATGAGAAGCAAAGATTACTCTCGGATGGTTCGCTTGTTTGATGGAGAGTTGTTTTCCTCGCATGGTGTTTCCCCTTATCCGCCATGGCTTTGGGAGTTTTCTGGAGGAGGAGGACGGGAAAAGGTGAAATGATGCAAGTGTGTACAAGTGGGTTTGCAGAGCACTGGATGGCTATTTTATTAGCAGCAGAAATACATCGGGAGTGATGACTGGCCAGCGTGCATTGATGAGAATACCGAACGACGGGGGTTTTTCCTTGGATGCGAAGGGTTTTTTCAACGAAACAGTGTTCATGATTCCCGAGTGAGGATTCTCTGCGGATTCTACGCCAAGGGGAAGGGGTTTGTGCGTATTCGGCTCGACGAAAGGTTCCCGAATGCGTTCAAAACAATGAAGATTCATATGCACAAATTGAGAAAGTCATCACAAGACAAGTGCAAAAGATAAATTTTTATTTCATTGCCGAAATTCCATAACCCCTAGTACAAACTAATCAAACATCCTGTTCAGAACAAATTGGGGGTGAATGGAATCGGCAATAGCAATGCCATGGCCATCAAGGCGCTCCACCGTGGCTTCGATGTCATCGAGATCCTCCGACGCGCCACCATCGAAGCCAGGCGGCCGCGTGGAGTAGTCGACGCCGGTGTGCGTCGACATCGCGGCCAGGCCCAAGGCGGTGCCCAGACGGACACCATGTAGGGCCACCTCGTTGACACGGCCTGCCACCGCGCCAAGGCGAGTTTTCGGCATGTCTCCGGGAGCGTTCAACTTGTTCGCCAGCTTCTCGGCCAGCGCCTTCAACCGATTGAGCTCGGCATCGTGATCTGTAGGGGTCACAGAGCAACGACGGTTAGTTCAAGACTAAGTTGAGATTAAGCAAGTTGCGGAACCCAGCATCGATGGCCTCGAGCAGCTGCATGCGTTGATGCTGCCACTCGAGCTCGACAATCCCGGCATGTTTGGAGATTATCTCCAACTCGTGCCGGGTTGCGTCATGTTCCTCCTTGAATCTGCGGGCGTCGTGGTCAGAATAGCGCGAGCTGGAGGAATGGGAACGGCTAGACGACCCCGAGGAATCGCTCGCCATGGCTGGAGTTGTAGCTGGAGCAGGGGCAGGGTTCCATCAGATGAGTTTGAGAGCACAAAGAAAATCGTCAGGGAGGAGATAAGATCTAAAAGAGTTTGTGAAGAAGCCGACAATCACCACCTCCGGCGAGCACCGGCGCGGCTCCCTTCGGCCTCGTCGTTGGCCGGACGCCTGTTGCCGTTGTTGGCCATGGAGCTCTTGGGAGTACTAGTGCTTGGAGAGGAAGAGTGTGGGTTATCAGAGTCTTGGAAGGCAGAGGATTTGGTGAAAGGCTAGAGGCACCCGAGGTCTTTATTTATGGAACTGACAAAGAGATCGTGGCTGGAGATCATGGAGCATATCCCAAGAAATTTGGGAAGTGGAGAGACTCCTTCGACCGAACGGTTGCCGAGTCGTTTGGGATTCATGCTGAGTCATATTTGGTTTGACTGGTCAAGATTCAACTGTGTTGCGGTCGGGTTGTTTTTCGGGTCTGACACTATTATGGTTAGAATTGCCGAATAAGTCATGTAGAAACTACTCGTCAAGATAAGGCAGGACGAATATGAAAAAATAAAGACTGACGAAGAGCAAAACTACAGAGCTGATGAGGCATTCGACTACAAATTGTTTGTTACAATTATACACCCAAGTATTTTGAGATTACATTGGAGGCGTCTGATACGGTCTTGTTGATATTCTCCAGTAATCTCTGATCAGCTTCTTGGGTTTTAGACAGAGCAAAGAGCTTTGTCTTAAGCTGCCTTGCTGCATTCAGGGCTACTGAGGCTTCCTGTCGTATTTTCTCCATTGATTCAGGAAGTTCAGTCATCTTCTTCTCATCAGCTTCGATCTCAGCTGTTAAGGATTTCAGCTCGGCCTCCAATGCAGCTTTTCTGGCTTTCTTCAACTCAAGTGCAGCTGCAATGTGGTTAACAACTCCTTATGGTTCTGCATTTGGGTATACAAATCTTTCACAGATTGCTTGGCTGCAGCTTTCCTTTGTTCCAGAGCTGGTTGGGAGGATAGGTTCTTCAAAGCCTGTTTTACTACTACAAAGTGATTATCTAGTTGGGAAACGGGTTCTAGAGAAGCCCTTATATCAGCAGGGAGATCTTGATCGATAAATTCAAGTGCTTCTCTTAGAAGATCAGCATCCCTGACTTGGTCTAGAACATCCCTTTGCAGCAAAGAGAGGATTTCCTTCAGCTTTGCTTTATTTTCCTCTGATAAAGCTTAGCTAGAATATGCTTCATCCCCTTTTTCGGCAACCAGATAATCCACAGCGAAGGAATAGCTGGGTGATGATACAGTTTCCTCCTGAAAAGAAATTCTTGCTGAATTAGTGATGATCTATCAGGTGAAAATAGAAAAGATGGGTGTTCATGCTTACATCATTCCAAGCTTCCCGAATGGGGGAAGGAAGCTTTTCAGGCTCGAAGGGAGAATCTTGTATGTCTGGTTAAGGAGAAATTGGATGAGTCCTTAGTGAGGTTGAGACTTCTGGTTGAGGAGAAGATGGATGAATCCTTGGTGAACCTGAAACTTTTGGTTGAGGGGAAGATGGTTGGATCCTTGGTGAGGCTGGAATTGAATCATGCTGAGGAGAAGAACTCCCCACGGTTTGGCTCACCAAAGTTTCCTCTGCAACTGAACAAGTAGAGGATAAGTGCCAATGAAGAAAAATGATTGAGGAAAGAGATGGTGAAAATTTTACCAGTTGATGAAACATTGGAAGAATCTGTAATGATCATTGGTGGATGAGTTTTGGTATGAAATCATGCAGAGATAAAGATGATCAAAAATGAAGAATGGCATTATGTTCAGAAAGGAAAGGGTTCTGACCTGAATAAGTAGTTTTTTGCTTGTTCATTTCTTCTTAACAACTGGAGAAGCGATTAGAGATGGGGCTTTCCTTTTGTCAGAAGCTGGCCTAATGAGAGTTGGATCTAGCGTAGCCTTTCTAGACATCAGTTGAGCGAGAATAAGAGATCGACATCCCAAAGTAGAGATTGGGCCTTCAATCTTATAAGTGATAGTTCTGGCAAGTGGGGGAGGTACTATGTCCTGCAAAATGACAGAATCATGATCAGCAAGGAGGAGTGTGATTAAGAACAAATGTAAGAAAGGAAGATGAACATATTACCTCTGAAGTTGGTTGGAAGTCAGGCATTAATTAAAGGCAGAGAGGGTGTACTGGCATGTTGAAAATGTGATCATGAAGTTCTTGCCACCAAAGGGTGAAGGAAGAATGAGCAAATGTTGTTGGCACTAAGGGCTTGGGTGCATAAAAAGTTGTGCTGAATTTATATTAAAAAATCCTTCTTGCTTCTAAAGATTCTTTGATGTCCCCTCTGGGTTTGAGAAATTCATGGAGAAATGGTCTTGGGGGCACTTGGCCACATCCTAACTGTCTAGCCATCATGCATGTTTGGCTGGTAGTACTCAAAGGTACTCTGAACCTGCCTTCCTCCACAAAATTCTGCTGGCAGGATACAAGGATGAATGAAAGCATTGAAGATTGCTATAGAATGCACATCATTACATCCAGTTTCAAAACTGAATTCACAAGGAATGGTCAAGTTGTCATTGTCTAGATATGGGAACCAAAGAGGGTTGACAAAACGTCTGAAGAAGAGCTCAAATAATTGGCCAATGTTTTTGTTGATAGATAGAGTGGAAGCAGCTTCTCCGTAGGTTTGATAGCCTTTGGTGCTCTGGGTTTCTCCTTCCTTGTAGTTGGTTGAAGGGAAGTGCCGATTGTTGAGGTCGATGGCAACAATCTGGTGCATGTATAATTGCAACCACATCTGGACAAACCACCAAGGGCCATTAACACAGGGGATTTTCTTGCTGGTGTACATCAGATAGGTGGTTTGATGGAGCGTTTGGTAGACACTTCCTAGAAGGTATTTCCTGAGGGGGATGGGTGTACCAGCAGCCAGGTCCTCAGCCATCACAATGTGGTTCAGGGTTGGCTCATTGGCTTTGCCACGGAAGATAAATCTGCATAACCACATATTCCGGAAGGCTGTGTATTCAACATCAGTCAGAGGGCCATCAGACATATAGTTTTGGATATATCTCTTGTATTCGACTCCTGTTTTCACTCCTGTTTGCCTAGAGGAGCCCTTGTACTTGTATGGATACACAGTTCTTGTGACTCTCAGGCCGGTTATCATGTATACATCGGCCAAAGTGGGGGACATTGGCCCATGGCCAAAAAGGAAGGCATTTGTGCCGTTAGACCAAAAATGGCAGGCTGCAATCAAGAGACTCTCATTCTTGGGTGTTTCGGCTAGGGACAATTCTAAGCAATGAGAAATACGAAGGTTGTCCCAGTTTTTGGTCTTGGGGCTGTCATCATCAATTATCCTTTTATACCAATTTCTCCAGCCTCCAATTGGGGGCAGAGGCCAGTTTTTGAAAGTGTCCTGCCACTCGTGGGGCTTCGTCGGTGATGTCTTGAAGGGAATCCTCTGAGATTCGGCTGCAATAAACTCAGTAGGATCGGAAGCTCCTATGGGCCCAAGGAAGTAAGATGCTGCTTGGTCCCCAACGGGAATCAGAATTTCGGCGGCTAAAGCCTATCAAGAACAAAAGAAGGGCGAAAGGAGAAATTTAAGATGGGATTCGAGAAAAGTGATACCGAATGAGCTTGAGGAGTATAGGATTTACCTGAAGAGCTTGGTCCTGGTTCGCCATTTGAGGATTGAAGCTTGAAAAGTTGATGAGCTAGGGTTTGGATCTGGGCGAAGGCTCCAACGGTTTGAAGGAGGAAAGAACGGGTGTTGAACAGATTCGTCCTGGGGATGTCAAGCATTTATAGTCAATTCCGGAATAAAATCATCTTTATCCCGTAATTGAAGGAGCACATGTTAACACCAAAAATTGGTACAGGGGAGAGACCGACATGTGGGCCGAATTTGGCAGAGTAGCACCATTCGGCAGAAGGTTTTCCTCAAAGCCTTCGGTAGAGGCGTCTGCGATCAGGAGTACACTATCATTTGGCAAAAGAACTATTCCACGGGTAAAAGCGGAAAGCATTCGGGAATGTGTGATGACGTGGATTGGATATAAAGAAGGGGATGAATTGATTACGGATACGAGACAGATATGACACCATGGTATTACTATTAGACAATAAATGTTGTAATCGTGGTCGACTAGGAGTCGTGTTAGAGCCAGGGTATAAATATAAACCCTTAGTGTTTGTAATAGGAATCGAACAATTTCACAACAAACCGGCCCCGTGCCAACTTTCGAGTCCTTCTAGTCGAGTTGTTGAGTTCTTCGAGAGGAGTCATCGATCCGTCGACCTCCGTAAGTACCGGCAACCTTGTATCATGTCTAGTATCATGCGGTGGATTTAGACCGTGATGCAAGTAGTCTTGTTTCCATGCTTAGTATCATGCGGTGGATTTAAGCTTGGTTCAAGAAGGTTTCCTTGTTGGATCATGAGTCATGCGGTAGGCTAAGATCTAGCTTGGAGCTAGTTATCGGCTCTATTAGATTTGGCAAGATCTAATAGATTCATTAAGTTACCATGTGTTACTTTGAATTTCTACCTTTATGTTTAAATTCTTGTAACATTCCTATTGCCCAATTTAGATTCGGCTCCATCTTGTTTGTGATTCACGTGTTGCACACCCAAATCTTTGGCTTGATGTGGAGACTGAGTTAATGCATTCTCCAATAGCCAAATTCAAATCAATCTAGATTGTCACGTATTGCGGGTTCAAGCTTGTCAATCTTTCATGGTTTGTTCCTTCTCCACGGAACCCGATTCGGCTGTATAGCTGTATTCGGCAATTCCATCACGAGTGAAACGTGTTTATGAGCTTGCTTTAAATAATGTATGCTTTTAGCCTTCCATGTTTAGATCGTATCACGCGGTGGATTGATATATTCTTGGTTGGTGGTGTGATTTCAAACAAGTCATATCATGCGGTGGATTAACTTGTTTGATGTCGTGCTCGACGGGTTTGAAAGTACCTAAACATGTGGTATACTAGTGCTTTTGGCCTATGCATGCTTGCTTACTGCAAATTCATGATTACGTTTCGTCTCTTATTTATTTTATCATGCTTTATCCTGGATAATCGGCTATGGTTACGTGCTGTAACATTGTTTAAATAAAGACCGATTTTTCATCATGCTTACGTCATCCATTCGGCAGTGTTCTGTTTACATGCTTTTATCAATTGTCGAATGAAGTTTAATTTGCTGACAGATAGCTTGTTTATAGCTATATGTCATTCTAACTGGCTTCATAGCCGTAAATACGGAACTGTCTGGTACCACTCGGCAAGTTCCAGGTTTTATCTAACTATTTTCATCCTTTGTTAGTTTCAGGGAAAATTGACTGGCACGCTTCCGGATTTAACACCCAAGCCACATGTGTGAAGCCAGCTAATTCGGCTTGCTGTGTGCTTGGCGTGGGGTTCCAATTTTACGTCAACAACGTTCCTTGTTCCAAGCTTGATTGGACGCCATCTTTTCCACAAGGTTAGTAGCTTGAGTAAGTGTGAGGGACAGGAAAGCACCTCCAGCTGTAGCATCCATCATTTCATGGGTATTGGTAGAGAGCCCATGGTAGAAGGTCTGCAAGAGCAACCAGTTTTTCATACCATGGTGTGGGCATTCTAAAATGTAGTCTTGAAAGCGCTCCCATGCTTCAGGAACAGATTCCTCGTGTTGCTACTGGAAACTCGAAATTGTCTCCCGTAAGGCATTGGTTTTGACTATAGGAAAGAACTTTGTTAGAAAGGCAGTAGAACACAATGTACAAGTTGTAAATTTGTCTTTGTAGGAGTAAAACCATTGCTTCGCTCGCCCCAATAGTGAGAATGGGAATAAACGAAGTAGGACTGCATCACTTGGAACATCTTTGATCGTGAAGGTGCTATATATCTCCACGAAATTTTGAAGGTGTTTGTTGGCATCTTCATGAGCTTTTCCACAAAATTGGCTAGCTTGTACCATGTTGATCAGTGAAGGATTGAGCTCAAAAGCAGCATTTCCTACATCGACTGTCAAACCAGTACAAATGTTGTCCGAGGTCGGTGCGGAGTATTCGCGTAGGGACTTGTTTGTCATTACTTCAAACGTGGGTGTTAAGCTTCGTGCTGTTGAGTCTCCCAAGGCAGTAGTCGTGGGCTGAGAATCAGGAGACCTGAGCTTTGACCTTGCCTTCCTTAAGATTTTCTCTAGATCTGAAACGAAGTTTTCTAGAAGATTCTTATTCATACATTACCCAGAAATAACATAGACAAAAGTGGAAAGAATAAGGGTAAGCCTATTTAAGCAATAATTATTTGGATTCTCGATACATCATGTGTGAGAGATGCATGCATGCTATTACTAAAACTTTTTCATCTAAGCTATAGACTTTCTTTCCCTGGCAACGGCGCCAAAAATGCTTGTTGACATTGCTAACGTCAACGAGTAGAAATAGATATATGATCCATCTCTATCGATGGCACTAGAAATGCAAAGGTATATCTTAACATGATGCTAAGTGTATATCGGATGTTTCTTTCAGATAAACTAAAAGGTGAATTCCGACACGATTTATAGCACAACTCGATGTAGGTTGTCAGCCCTGACAGGAGTGCTGAAACGCATGGATATGGTACTCTTACATATGCCTTGGATCTCTAGAAAAGATATGAGTAGCTATAAACAGGGGTAAGTCACATAACAGGGTATCCACAAGCGCACAGATATGAATATACCATTGTAGCATTTTAACCAGGAGTAAAACCAGGTATCGTATTTATATTCTACCACAGGGAAAGAAGTCTTTCTAATTCATAATAGCTAATAGATGCTCATCTCTCAATTTTATAATGTAGAGTGGCCAAAATATATCAATAGCTATAAACAGGGGTAAGTCACATAACATCATGAGCATACTAGAAAGTGTCATTATAGCAAGAGAAACATAGCAAAGTATAGCTAATGAGGATACTCCTCGGTAACTCCAAACTATATGTCAATGCAAACTATGATTAGTGCAAACATTTAGCAATCATGGAAGAATAACTATTATATCAATGCATGGGGAGACTATCCAGGAGGATCAAGGTTGAAACTTGAAACAACCCAAATAGTATAAGGCTCCACTAGTCCTATACCCGGGGGGTGGACTGCGAAGGACTCAATAGTGTTGTCACCACCACGATCACCACACGACCCGACATATAGGGTGCAATCGCAGATAAATACAATATAAGCACCACGCTTACACTGTCTTTACCGTTCACCTATGTTAACAAATGATCTATATGAGGGCCATACAACTCCATACATGAAATAAAGGCAAATCAACTATGCTAAACATGTAATCTTAATAAACACCAAAGCATATAATGTCGAATATAATCATTGATAAGAACATATGTCTGTATAACAAATGTAAGGAACTAGATAAGAACTTACAAGAGCGAAGCTTGATTAGTATCTCGATCAACCTCTAGATGATCAGGAGCCAAGTAGAAGCCTTGCCTCCTCCTAGATCTAGACTAGCTAGCTACTCTGCTATATGGTGTTTCTAGTGTGTAGTGTCTCTGATTTGGTGACTTGAACCAGATGAATTCCAGATTTCCTCTGCCAGGGGTAGACGTGCGCCGTGGGATCAAACTGATCTAAACATGTGGTTTAGATTGATTCTCCTAGGAGGTGGAGGAACATTCCAGAAGATGAGGCGGTTCGGGACCGAGGGGTGACTGGCCCCACCACCAGGCCGATCGGTCTGGGGTGGGCCCCCTCGGGGCCCACTTCGGCCAGGTGGTCTGTCGCTTCTTCTAGATGCTTCTTTTTTGGGTGCTAAGTCACGTTGAGTTCCGGAGCCTTCTAGAGTCTTCTAGAGTGGTTTCTTTGCATATTTTTGAATAGTCCTTGTAGATTCTTAGATTCACCAAAACTCGTGAAAATTGTCAATATAAACCCTAATAAGGTGATCTAATTATATTTTAGTTCTTTTTCCAATAAATGTGAGGGATAAAATTCATAGATAAAATGTGTCAACAGCTGCTGAAGCAAGATCCACATGTGAAGAGTGCAGAGAATATGGCCATGTCCAAAAGGATTTCCCGAAGGAAGCCAAGATGCTCGACTACATGAGGAAGGGGGACTTGTCTACTACGGGCAAGGTAGACATCAATTTAATGGAAGCTCATCCATTCCGAATTTGGTTCCACTTCTTATACAATTGAAGGACTTCATGGACGAGGAAGCTAAGATCAACAAGGACACCATCACCAAGTTCAAAGCCATAGACAAGGTGTTGGAGAATATCAATAGCAAGGTGACGGAGGTCGGAAGCTCCAATCATCAAGTGCTCAACATGATGAAGATGCTCGAGATGCAAATGGGACAACTTGTCGGACGCCTATACGCTAATGAAGGGAAGCTTCTGGGACAACCTCAAGGTCCCGAGACGGCGAAGGCCATTCAAACTTGTTCAGGGAAGGAGACCGAAGATCCAGAGTGTTCCGCGGGAGTTAGAAAGCCTAAACCATCCACCGAGGCGGAGAAATTTGCTAAGGATGAGGTTACCGAGTGTCACACCTGATTTTCCGAAAAAAACCAAATGCATCTCATATGTGCGCCAGGATCAAGTTTACACACATATGATAGACGTCATGAGTGAAATATCAATAAATAGCAATAAAAATGTACAAGAGTTAAACCATTACATTATCTTTTTATTACAATCAGATGTTAGACTCGAAGGTCTTTACAACGATCAAACGATAACTATGAAGACGCAACTCCATCTTCATCTTCCACAGGCATCTGACTGGGGGCACGCGAGCCTCAAAACTCTTCGTAGTCGCTGAAATACTCTTCTCCAGTGTTCTCCTCTGAACAGCGGATAAGCAAGGGTGAGCACTCTTATGGTTGGAGCTCAGCAAGTGGGGGAAGATGCAAGGCTTATCAAGACTAGGCTAAGAGTTTTGCAGCAGTTAGCATTTTAATGTTGGTCAAATTTTATTAGCAAGCACCTAATTACTAGATGTAAGTTTATACCAACCCACTTAAGCTTTTAGGAAAACATCTCCTCTCAAAAAGCCACAAGAATCCACGATTTAATTCCATCTTTAATTTGATTATCATGTGAGGGTCCAGGCCGCTCTTGACCGTGAGCATGGCTGATCGATCAGTTTTTAACTCTGCAGAGGTTGTACACTTTCACCACAGCTTGTGTTCCCCATGTTGCCCGGGTTGATCAGACCCTTAAACACTTCCGAGGTGAGTGGCTAGGGGTCCACTACGAAGCCTTTACAAAGATATGCAGAAGACCAACAACCCGCGACAGTTACAGCAGCGGAGCGGACCATAACCCTCCCTAGTGGTCAGCACCTTAGCAAAGGCTGCTACCCCAAAAGAACCGGGCTATACTCCTTCAACTCCGGCCCCCTGTGCTCCTTTCAGATAAGGCTGTCAGATAAATCCACACACCTAATTAATTGGCTAAGCCAGAGCCATATGGACTGTGGTTGCACTGTTTTCCTGGGCGATTCTCCATGTTCCGATTATAACATATGATCTTGTTATTAACCATAATCACACACATACATGTATATATCACCAAAGTTATCATGATCAACATTCATCATATTGTAAAAGATTCATTTTAACCATCCCAAGTTATAGCAACTAAGCATTTCTACCCAAAACATTTATTTAAAAGGGTTGTCCAAGGTAATAGGGATAAAATCTAGTCATGTCCTTAAAAAGGTGATTTTCCCATCAAGTTTATGCAATACAACAATTAAAAGTAAACTTAGTTATCATGCAAGTTGTGTGGGACAAAAACAGAATATGCAGGGGAGAAATCCACTTGCCTTCCTTGCTTAAACACTAGAGTTCTTCTTCAAACACTTGCTCTTGATCCACTTCAATTGGTTGCTCACTTGAAACTGGCACGATGTCTATGAGTACACAAGAAAGCATACAATAAACAAAACAATACACCAAGCATGAAAAGCTTAAAGAGAAGACAAGAGTTGGCTCTAGGAACGCGAACACAAAAGCACTAGGAACTATCGGGAGCTTGGATGATCACAAACACGAGCTAGCTATGTGCTTGGTATATTTTAATTAAATAAAGTCATGTGTATAGGTTATTTCAAAGAAATACCCTATTTACAATTAAGCAAGTTATTTTATATTTACAACACGGTATAAGCCTAATCCAATTTTATTCATAAATATTTAAGTATGATTTATGCGAATTAAACATTTAACTTTAAAAGAAGCATGTAAAAGCATCTAGGCATTTATCTTCATATTTCGAGTTATTCTAATCAAATTACAACTTAAAAACACATTTATGTTTATATTAATCAAATTAACAATTAATTTAGAAAACTCGGGATAAAACCTATGTTGCTTTTATTTAGGAAGCAAATTGCATAAACATTACTCAATTTAGGTTTGATTATGAAAACCAAGGTACACATCTAATTAGCTTTTAATTATAAGAAATATTTAACTAGTATTAAGCATATTAACTTTCTTATGAAAACACATGTTGAACTCTAGCTAGATTTTAATTAGAAAAGCATGCATATTAGGATTTAATCATATTTAACATTTAAATAAATTATAAAACAAAGAACATGTTCAACATTGGCACTAACACGCGAGTTTGAGTTGATATGAACCTAACGCAACTTGAAACGGTGGAAACGGAGCTAAAACGCACAAGATACGCCAAAACAAGATTCTAAAACTGACGGGCTTGAAAAGACGGTCGCGTGGACACCAAGAACGCTTAAAACGGAGCTAGGATGGGAAAGATGTGGTTAAAACAAGGTTCAGGGGCTTTTCTGTGAAGAAACAGGACTTCCAGGGGCTTAACTGCAAGAAACCAGGGCTAAAACATAATTACGATTATATATCGAAGGTTTATAGCGTAAAGCAACCAATTAGAACCTCAGGCGGGGAAAATAGAGAAGCTCAGGGGCTTAATCGTCGAAAACAGGACCTAACTGTGATGATCTGTTAGGGTGGAAGGGCATGGTTGTTATATTAGAAAGCACAGGGTCTTTTCTTCAAAAATCACACAAACGGCTTAGGTTGACCGGTATTGATTCGGTTGACTCGGCTTTGAGCAGATCTGGACCAACGATCAGGGTGTGGACGGTTGCGGAGAAAACAAAAGGCTCAAGGGCCTAAACGCAAAAGAAAGGATCTAAACGCAAGGATTTCTACTGGTGGGAGGGTATGGTTGTGATTTTGGGAACGACAGGGGCCTTTTTGCAAAGAGTACGGCGCACGCCTGGGTTGACCGGTACCGGTTATTTTGACCGGGATGGGGTGCAGATCCTGGTCGTCGATCTGTTCGTGGACGGCTGGCGGGACCGTGGACCGCGTCGTGGACCACGGTCCACTGGTGCACGGTGCACCGATTATAAAGGGTGAAGGGGTACTCGATCTGGTTCATTGATCCTGGATTGTGTGGTCCTGGTGATCCGCGTATAGGGCCGGACGAAAAACTCGAAGCTCGCAAACTTGCTCGAACTCGCTCGTTAGTAGCTCGGCTCGGCTCGGCTCGTTAGAATTTTTTAACGAGCTGAGCTTAGGTTTTAGCTCGGTCATATAACGGGCCAGCTCGAGCGGCTCGCGATCTGCTCGCGAGCCATAACGAGCCAACCTTAATTAATAACCCAACAAAATACATTGTCGCTTCCTTGGCCCATGACCACAACCCACAGCCCACAAAGGAACAAGAAGTCCACAATGTTGAAGGTGACATTGAGTTTGTGGAGTTTCCAACCTGTATGATGGGAAGCCTAAGTGTGGATCAGATATTACTACGAGCACTCTTTGTATAGTAAAAATATTTTTTGTCACTTCACTAAAATAATTTACTATTTGTGTATAGGCTACAAGTTTACCTCTTACAAGGAAAGGCCGAAAGGGAGACATGAAGTGAAGTGTTGCAGCATGGAGAGTGTTTTAATTTGCTCTTAGATGAACTAAAATAATGATTTTTAGCATGCATCACATGGAGTTTTGCAATTGGGTGAACTTAATGATGATGATTTATTTAATGCTCAGATTGATTATATTTTTATATGTGCTTTGTTTCTTTTTATTTTTGTTGTTGGAACTTATATAATATAGACTAAGTTATAGTATATTTCAAGATGTGATGATTTGGTCAGATTTTAAACAAGATAGCTCATGAGCTAACGAGCTGGCTCGAGCTTTTAAACGAGCCGAGCCGAGCTAGGCTTTCAGCTCGGTATCTTAATGAGCCATAACGAGCCGAGCCGTAACGAGCCGAGCCATAATGAGCCGAGCCGATAACAAGCCGAGCTGGCTCGATATCCACCCCTATCCGCGTATGACATGGGGCGGCGGAGACAGCGCCTGCGACGGCGGACGGCGGTGCTCCGCCAGAGACTCGCCGGAGCTGGGTTGATCTCGAGCTGCGGGCATCCTTTTGCGACACGGATAGGCTCTACGCGGAGCGGGGGACTAGGCGAACCCGACCACGGGCTCCATGGGGCGGCTCGGGTGACAGACAAGAGCCTCCACGGCCGGCGGCGGACTGCAGAGATCGACGCAAGGCCGGCGACGGCACAAGGCATCTCGAATGCGAGCAAAAGAGAAGAAGATGGCCTTCTTACCTTGCTGCGATGCTGCATGTGAGGAGTTGGAGATGAGGAGGAAGCGGCGGCGGAGATCGAGCTCGGGCGGCGCTCCGGGGAAGGAAAAAAGGAAGATCTCCGGCGACGGCTCGGTTCGGCAGGGGAGGAGACACTCTTGGGCGCTGGGTCTTCGTGCGGATGGCGCACACAACAAAAGAGGACGAGGAGGCCCCGAGGAAGTGCTCGCTTGGTGACGAGGAGCACCAGACGGCCGGCAATGGCTGGCGGTCGGAAATTCTTTGGGCGGCGGCGCGTGGTGGAGAGAGATGAGGGTGTGCAGGTGCATGAGTGGTGTGGAAAGGGAGCGCGTGGTGCACGAGCTCGGCTGTTATAGGGGAAGGGAAGGAGAGGGAGCGACGGCCGGGGTAGAGGGCAATGGCCATTGATGGCCATGCAGCCGGCCCGGTCTTGAAGGCATTCAATGGGGCGCGCGATGAGGGAGGAGTAACTGAAGGGAAAAACTAAGAAGGAGAGGGGCGGTCGGTGTTCCACTGCGCCATAAAGAGGAGAATTGAAGGCGGGAGGGCGAAGGAGGCGGGGGAATCTGGGCGGCGGCACGCCGCCGTGCGGGAAGCGAGGGGAGGGGCGGCCGGAGGTTGGGGGTGAAGCTGGTAGGTGGGGCCCGTGTGGCGGTGAGAGAGAGAGGGGAAAAAGGAAGATGGGCCGGCAGCGGTGAGATGGGCCGAAAGGGGAAAGCAGGCCGGCGGGGAAAAGGCGGGCCGAGCGAACGAAAAGGGAAAGAGAGAGAAGGTGGGCCGCGGGAAGAAGAAAAGAAATCGGGCCAGGCTGAAAGCGGTGAAAGAAGGGAGGGAAATGTTGAGGGTTTTGTTGTTTTTTTCAAAGCTTTTCTTTAAAACCTTTTGAAACCTTAAAACTTTTCAAACCCTATTTTTCAAGTTTTCAAATTATTTTAAAGACTATTAAAACTTTACACCATCACACAAAACCATGAAATCAAGACATGATCCACAAGCACTTGTTGCCTTTAAAATTATTCAAAAGTGATATTTAAATATTTTAGAGCATAATTTATTTGATAATTTATTACTCCATAGAAAACTAAAACTAAACACCATGTTGCTTACATTAATTTAGTGATGGAATTTTAGGGTGTTACAAATCTACCCCCCTTAAAAAGAATCTCGTCCCGAGATTCAGAGAGATTGGAAAGGAAACTAAGGGTACACTTCTATAAGCTCATCTTGCATGCTGAGTTCCTCTAGCAGTCATAGCTTTTTCTCTTGCTTTCCTTCATCTTGATTCTCTTTTCCTTCCTTCTTGGATGGGGTGGTAGCAACAACTTCAATCCTATCTCGTTGTGGGCTGGTTAAGAGCACTGACTTCTTGGCACACAGACTTATTCCATCACATTCGCCTAACCAATCCATTCCAAGTATAACATCTATTCCACTTGATGTAAGAACTTCTAGATCAGCTTGAAAATTTATTCCTCTAATTTTAAGATTGACCCGTGGGCATACATATGTGGATTTCATTTCACCATTTGGGGAACTAATCAGCAAATGTGTCTTCATAGAACTCATAGGTATATCATGCTTTGCCACGAATTGTTCAGTAATGAAAGAATGCGATGCTCCAGAATCAAATAAAACTATTGCTGGTACATAGTTGATAGAGAACGTACCCAGCACAACACCTGGAGTGTCTTGAGCTTGTTCAGTCGTCACATGATTCACTCTTCCACGTGCATAGTTCCGTTGACCTCTGTTACCTTGATAAGTAGAATTCCCAATACGAGCTTGTGATAACGGTTGTCCAAATCTCTGACCATTATCTTTCTGAGGAGTCTGCATGTTGCGCTTCGGACAGATGTTGGCATAATGTCCCAATTCTCCACAATTGAAACAACCATTCGGACGAACCAGGGAGTTACTTCTCACTGGTGCTTCTGAACGATCTTGATGATGACTTGGAGCATGTGGTGTCTGTTGGCTGGTATGCTGGAGTTGTTGAGTTGAGTGCTGCAACTGTAAATTATGAGTATAATTTCCACTTGATCCACCAGAGTAAAACTGAGAATTCTGTGATGAGTTGAAGCGAGGGCGTGTGTTGCTGGACTGTCCATGAGACTTGAACTTGCGCTTCTGTTCACCAAGTTCCATTCGTTTATTCTCCAAGCCTATAGCTTTGTTCAACAATATCTAAAAGTTGGGGAATGTATGGCTCTGCAGCTGATAGTTGAGTGGTCCAATCAATCCATCCAAGAATCTTTCCTGCCTCTTGGGATCAGTGTTGACTTCATCAGGAGCATAACGGGACAAATGAGTGAACTTCTCGAGATACTCAGTGATAGACATGTTTCCCTGCTTCAGTGCAAGAAACTCCTTCTGCTTTAGCTTTATCACTCCTGAAGGAATGTGATATGTACAGAAGTTGTCTCTGAATTCCTGCCAAGTAATATTGTTTCTATTAGGATGTGCAGTCGAATATGCGTCCCACCAATCAGCAGCTTGCCCTGTTAATCTTCCTGCAGCATAAAGGACCATCTCTTGGTCGGTGCACTGAACAATCTCAAGTTTCTTGGTTACCGTCTTCAACCAGTCGTCGGCATCCAAAGGATCAGAGGAGTGGGAGTAGGTGGGAGGGTGGTGGCTCATAAACTCCTTATGCTTATCCCTCGGCTGTGGCGGAGGTGGAGGAGGGGGTGCTGGTTGGTTCCGTTGAGCTCGTAAGTTCTAGACGGTGGCAGTGAGGTTTTGCAGCAGCTGGGTTTGAGCAGCAAGGAATTGTTGCATTGCGGGATCCATTTGGTTAAGCAGTGGGGGTGGTGCTTGATTCTGCCGATTAGCAATATGAGTACGGATCACAGGTGAAACGTCTTGACCTTCTCCTGACCTGGTTTGTACCATCTAATTGTTAGAGAGCAAATTATTTCCAACAAGAAGAATGAACTGATGCATGAGGATAAGAATCAAAAAGATGAAGCGGCATGAATTTCAAATCTAAGACAGATTTTGTTGATCTCAATAAATCAGATGTAACTCTCTGTACCATTATCCAAAAATCATGAAACTGTACCAGGATATGATGTGCAAAATTATGAAACTAATCCAACTGGAATCACCTCAATCGGAGACCTGCAACTCGAGATAAAATTCATACAGTGCAGCTATGTCAGCAGAAATTACAGATTCTGATGTGCTCAATACTTTGTGCATAACTCTCATAATACATACTGTATGGTATTGAATTTTTTATTAGAAAATCATTCTCAAAATTTGTGAACTAACCCAACTGGTTTTGTATCAAACGGAGTTATGTAGCTCGAGATATGATTAAAATATTGCAGCTATGTCAAATAACTATGAGAACAGATTTGCATCATTCCAAACTTGCCTGAGAGATAAAATAGAAGACATCTAGTTTAGACCCCAAACTATCTTTATTAACCTAACAATTTATTTCTTGTTGCATTTGTGGCCATCACTCCACAATACAACTCACACAAACAAAGATCCAAATCAAACATGTGTTCAAACATCAAACATTAGCACAACGATCGTCCTCACAGAAACGTTTCTATCGAAGTTTGATAAGGGGTAGGTAAACTAAGAACTTATATTAGACAACCTCGGTGGTGAAGATTCAACTGATAGCACAAGAACCAAACTCAGAATAGATCAAAACAAAACGATGTGTTTTAACAAGAAGACAAATATTAAATTAGATTTTATATGTAAAATAAGTCAATTTTTGAAGGATGACAGGCTTTCTAGAACATGAATCCTTACTTTTCGACCATTTCTAACTTAAGGCTGTGTCCTACAGTCATCACTGCTCTGATACCACTCTGTCACACCTAATTTTCCAAAGAAAACCAAATGCATCTCAAATGTGCGCCAGGATCAAGTTTACACACATATGATAGACGTCATGAGTGAAATATCAATAAACAGCAATAAAAATGTACAAGAGTTAAACCATTACATTATCTTTTTATTACACTCAGACATTAGACTCGAAGGTCTTTACAACGATCAAACGATAACTATGAAGACGCAACTCCATCTTCATCTTCCACAGGCATCTGACTGGGGGCACGCGAGCCTCAAAACTCTTCGTAGTCGCTGAAGTACTCTTCTCCAGTGTTCTCCTCTGAACAGCGGATAAGAAAGGGTGAGCACTCTTATGGTTGGAGCTCAGCAAGTGGGGGAAGATGCAAGGCTTATCAAGACTAGGCTAAGAGTTTTGCAGCAGTTAGCATTTTAATGTTGGTCAAATTTTATTAGCAAGCACCTAATTACTAGATGTAAGTTAATGCTGTCGGGGACCGCCCTAGGGGTCCCCATAAACAATGGGGGAACCCTCACTTAAATCCCGAGCATCGAAACACGCTAAGCCTAACCATGCGGGAAACTAACCGTGCGGGACATGGCCTACGCCGCGGGACTCCGACGGCCCACCAAGGCGGCCCGCCCGGAAGACCCCTCGAGCGAGCCCCGCCTCGCTCGAGGGGTCACCCCTCCTCGAACGGGCTCCGCCCCCGTTCGAGGGGCGACCCCTTCCCTCGAGCGGTCCCGCCCCGCTCGAGGGCTTGCTCCCCCTCGAGCGGGTCTCGTCTCGCTCGAGGGTCCACTCCGCCCTCGGCCGGGGCCCGCCACGCTCACGGGCGCTCCGCACGCGTGCGCCGGCCCCGTACTTGGGCATTTAACGCCCCGACGCCGCGGGACGACGCCATCATGCGCCGGGGCTCACGCCCCGTGCCGCCGCACCAACTCCCCGGGGAGGAGCCCATCCCCGCCCGCGTGGGATGGAGCGTGCGGTACGGCCGGTGTCGGTCCCAAGACACCGTGCGCCCACTACGATGCGGCTAACGCGCCCGACCCTCGAGAAGGGGCGGGCGCACCCTCGATTCCACTTTCCCGTGACCCCGGGTTAGGGTGAGGGGCGCTAGGCCGGTGGGTGGCCATCCCGGTCACCGTAACGGCGCGGCCGCCGTACCCACGCGTGCGGGCGCACGCCCCGACACCGCGGGCGCACGCCCGAGCACCTGCAAGCAACCACTCGCCGCCGCGGAACGCATTAGGAAGGAACGCCGATCCGCCCACGCCTATTCCCCGTACCAGCCATCATCAGCACCTCCCTCGAAGCCTATCAGAGGACACCACCGCCATCTGCCGCCTTCCTACCCTCGAACCGCCACTGTTCGGGTACGGGGTAGGCCATCATGGCCGGATCGCGGCGAAGGTCGTCCGGACGGCCGCCCACTCTACACCGTAGCGCGACGTGCTCCCTCACGTAGCTAGGTAGCGCGGCGTGCATGTAACTCGTCGCCCCCTTGGCCTATAAAAGGGGGAGGCGAGCCCCCGGCCCGCGGGGGGGGGAACGAGTTCGGAGGAACGAAGACACCGTGCACTCACTCTCTTATTCTCCCATAACATCTTCGGCCACTCTCCCAGGGACTTGGAAGCCACGCTTCCTCTCCCGCCTTGCTTGTACTTGCCCCACTACAAGCACCCCGGTGCCGAGCAATATAGTGCCACGAGCACGCCCCCTGCTGGACGTACGGCCCCCTCGGCGGAACCGGGATAAAACCTTGTGTCATTTGTTGCTTAGCATCGACCATTGAGGGATAGACCTAGGCGTTATCTACTGGTTAGTGTCGGGACCATATTCCGCACCGACAGTTGGCGCCCACCGTGGGGCAAACGAGCGCCTAAGGTCATTTCACCAACTCCCTCCATGGTGATCCGCACTGAGTACCGCGCTACGCGCTACAACATGGGTAGCTCGGACCCTCTCCCGGCCGGGTTCGAGATCCGCTTCGGAGACTTGAACTTCCAGGCCACAGGGAACGGCTATCTCATGCGCCTCACCAATCGTGAGGAGCTTCGCGCGCGCGCGCGAGGCCGAGTCCGCTGCGGTCTCCGCCGCACGCACGACACGCGCGCGGCGCGCCGCGAGCACGGATGCCGGCGGGTCCGTCAACGCCGCGACGCCGTCGTCGCTGCGGGCTACGCTCGTGTCGGGCGCGGTCCGAGCGGCGGCAAGCCGAGCGCGGCGGCCGCCCAACGCGGTGCGCCCACCGTCACAACGGCCGCCACCACCCCCGGCGGGACCGCGCGCGGTCTCGGGACCGCGCATCCCCATCGGGCCGCGTGGCGCCACGACGGCCCATAACGCCAACGTGAACACGACGATGCGCGGGTTCCACACGGCCGTCACGTCTTCGTCGCCGGGGACCCCCGGCACCTCGGCGGCAGACGAGTCATCCCCGGGCTCCGTCGACACGATGCCACCCGCCAACCGCCACGGGTACGCGGAGTGGGACTTCTCCGGCGTGCGGGACCCCGGTCGCGTTCGGGCGCTTCCTCGACGCCACGGACTACCGGTTTGGCTCGCTCCGACGACTCCGGCACGGGAGCTACGACCCCACGCGGGAGTGTTGCGCCGTCATCACCAACGACCCGGCTAACGCCGCCGGCGCGGCAGGTGCCGGAGACGGGGAAGTCACGCCGCCCCGGGGATCGCCACGCGCCCGGCCGCGGGGCCGAGCGCTCCCCGCCGGGGCCGACGTCGACGCACGGGCGGCCCAAGCCCGCGAGCTCGAGGCCAAGCCGGCGGAGGAGCACGGACGGTGCGGCGCTCCGCGCCTCGATGGCGGGGGAGGCCTCCGCGCGCGGCGAACGCGCGCGGGGAGGCCGGGGCCGACAGTCCGTGACCGCCTCAACCCCGTCCCCAACGTAGACAACGCGGATACTCCGCCACGGGCGAGCCAAAAGCTCATCGCCGCCGCGGCGTTGCTACGCGCCATGCCGGCACCCTCGACCCCCCGAAGCTCGAGACATGCACCGCGAGGTGCGGACTCTCCTTGAGCAAGCGGCCGTCCGGCGGGCCGAGAGCTCGGGCTCACGCATCCGCCAATAGGGGGACGCACGGGGTGATGATCCCGCACCGGGAGGCGAACCCTCGGTGCACGTGGGTCAACCCGCCGACCGGGGGCGCACGCCGGCCAAGGAACGGCTCCTCGACACGCGCGGGCGCCGGATGGCGATGCCCGCAACGTCATCAACGCCGGGCGCACCGGCAAGGCGGACGCGCGAGCGGCTAGGGGGTTACCACCCTCGAAGGGGTGGACGCTACGACGGCGGTGAGGATCGCTCCCCGACGCCGGAGCCCCCCGGCACCCGTGTGTTCGCCCGAGAGATCCGCACGGCGGCGTTCCCCCGGCACTTCCGTCGGCCCTCGACAATCGTCAAGTACAACGGGGAGACGGACCCCCGCGTCTGGCTCAACGACTACCGCCTAGCTTGTCGGTGGGCGGGGCCACTAACGACGAAGTGATCATCCGCAACTTGCCCCCCGCACACGGGCGACGCGGCCGGACATGGCTAGAGCACTTGCCCGCCGGCCCGGATCCATAACCGGGACGATCTAGTCCACACGTTCGTGGGCAACTTCCGGGGCACGTACGTGCGCCACGGGAACTCCGGGATCCGCGCTCCCGCACGCGAAGCGGGGCGAGTCGCCGCGGGACTTCATACGGCGCTTTTCCAAGCGCTGCACGGAGCTACCCGGGCGTGGCACGGTCCGAGATCGTGCACGCGTTCCTCGAGGGCACCACGTGCCGGGACCTTGTGCGCGAGCTGGGACGCAGCCCGCCCACGGACTCGAACGAGCTGTTCGACATTGCCACCAGCTTCGCCTCCGGAGAGGAGGCCGTGGGGGCGATCTTCGACGGCAAGAAGGGCAAGCGCTCCGAGGACACGCCCGCGGAGGGCGGCGGGTCCAAGGAGCCGCGCCGCAACGACAAGCGGGGCAAGAAGGGGGGGGGGAAGAAGCGCGCGCCGCGAGGAGCGCGAGCAGGGGCGCAACGGCGGCAACGCCGAAGCCCTCGCTGTTGACCCGGCCCGACGGGGCCCTCGACCGGCTCCTCGAGGCCCGGGGGTGTTTGACGACATGATGAAAAAACCATGCCCCTACCACAAAACTCCCGTGAACCACACTCTTGAGCAATGCGACATGCTCAAGAAGTTCTACGGCCGTGCCGCCGCGAAGGAGGCGAGAGGCCAAGAAAGATGGGGGCGATGGCGACGCGGGCGGTTTCCCCGCTCGTCGAAAATGTGTTCCTCATCTTGGGGGACCTACCGTCGACATGTCGACCCGCAACGCAAGAAGGAGCGGCACGAAGTCCTCGCCGCGAGAGAGGGCACCTCCGGCCTTCCTCAACCGGTCGAAGGACGCCATCACTTTTAGCCGGGATGATCACCCAAATCGCATCCCGAACCCGGCCGAGTCCACCGGTGGTCGATCCCATCATCGGGAACGCCCCGGTTTTCGAAGGTCCTTATGGACGGAGGCGCGTAGCCTCAATATCCTCTTCGCGCATACATTGCGCCCGATGGGGATTGGGGGCCGGACCGGCCGCGGCCCGGCACGAAGCCGTTTCACGGCATCGCGCCCCGCAAGCGGGTTCAACCCCTCGGGCGCATCGATCCGCCCGTCCGGTTTGGGACCCCCAAGAATTTCCGCAAGGAAACCCTCACCTTCGAGGTGGTGGGATTCAAAGGGGCCTACCATGCCATCCTTGGGCGACCGTGCTATGCCAAGTTCATGGCGGTCCCCAACTACACGTATCCGAAGATGAAGATGCCGGGTCCAAACGGCGTCATCACCGTCGGGTCGTCGATCGAGCACGCATTCGACCGTGACGTCGAGTGCGTGGAACATGCGGAGGCGCTAGTGCTGGATGAGGCGCCGGTGAACACGGCCGGAGAAGATGGTCAACGACGACCTCGCGCTCCGCCGCCAAGCACGTCGGCGCCTTCGAGGCCGCCGAGCAAACCAAAGGGGTCCCCCTCGACCCGTCGGCCCCCGAGGGCGGGCGTTGAGGGTCGGCTCGACCCTCGACCCCAAATAGGAAGCGGTGCTCGTCGACTTCCTCCGCGCCAACGCCGACGTCTTCGCGTGGAGCCCCTCGGACATGCCGGGCATCCCGAGGGAGGTCGCCGAGCACTCCCTTGATATCCCGCCTAACACTCGCGCCGTGCGGCCGGCGGTTGCGCCGCTTCGACGAGGGGAGCGGCGACGGGCGATCGGAGCGGAGCCGCGGAAGCTCCTCGAGGCCGGGTTCATCAAGGAAGTGTTCCACCCTACGTGGCTAGCTAATCCCGTGCTTGTAAAAAAGAAAAATGGGAAGTGGAGGATGTGCATAGACTACACTAGTCTCAATAAAGCGTGTCCAAAAGTTCCCTTTCCTTTGCCACGTATAGATCAAATCATTGATTCAACAGGCGGGTGTGAATCGCTCGTTTCCTCGATGCCTACTCGGGATATCACCAAATAAAAATGAAGGAGTCCGACCAGCTCGCGACTTCGTTCATCACACCGTTCGGGACGTTCGTTACGTCACGATGCCTTTTGGCCTCGAAACGCGGGCGCGACATATCGGCGCCGCATGCGGCACGTTTTTGGGGACCATATCGGGCGGACGGTCGAGGCTTACGTGGACGACATCGTCGTCAAGACTAGGAAGGCGGACGACCGGTTAACGACCTTGGCGTCGCGTTCGACCGCCTACGGGCCAACGGGGTCAAGCTAAACCCCGAAAATGTGTCTTTGGAGTACCACGGGGCATGCTCCTAGGGTACATCGTCTCCCGGCCGGGGAATCGAGGCCAACCCCGAAAAGGTCGCGGCCCTCGAGCGAATGGGTCCAATTCGGGACCTCAAGGGGGTGCGAAGGTGTTGGGGTGCCTCGCCGCCTTAAGCCGCTTCATCTCGAGGCTCGGTGAGAAGGGCCCGCCCCTCTACCGGCCGCTCAAGAAGCACGAGCGCTTCTCTTGGACCGCCGAGGCCCGGGAAGCGCTCGACAAGCCGAAGGCGTCTCGACGCACGCCCCAATCCTTACGCCGCCGCGAGACGGCGAACCCCTCCAACTCTACGTGGCCGCAACCACCCGGGTGGTCGGCGCCGTGATCGTTGTGGAGCGCACGGAGGAAGGGCATGCCTTGCCGTGCGAGAGGCCGGTCTACTACATCGGCGAAGTCCTGTCGGACACGAAGACGCGCTACCCCCGTGTCCGAAGCCGTTGTACGCGGTAGTCCTCGCGCGGCGCAAGCTCCGCCACTACTTCGAGGCCCACCCGGCCACGGTGGTCTCTTCCTTCCCGCTAGGAGAGATCATCCGCAACCCCGACGCGGCGGCGAATTGCCAAGTGGTCCGTGGAGTTGACGGGCGAGACGCTCGCCTACGCTCCGCGCAAGGCCATCAAGTCGCAAATGCTAGCCGATTTCGTCGCCGAGTGGACGGACACGCGACCGCCGCCCCTCGGATTCAAGCGAGTGCTGGACTCGTTCTTCGATGGCTCGGTGATGAAGACAGGAGCGGGCGCGGGCCTGCTCTTCGTGTCACCCCTCGGGGAGCACATGCGCTACGCAGTGCGCCTCCACTTTCCCGCATCCAACAATATGGCAGAATACGAGGCCCTTCTCTGCGGCCTCAAAATCGCCATTGAGTTGGGCGTCAAGCGCCTCGACG
Organism: Cenchrus americanus; assembly: GCA_947561735.1. Classification (NCBI taxonomy): domain Eukaryota; kingdom Viridiplantae; phylum Streptophyta; class Magnoliopsida; order Poales; family Poaceae; genus Cenchrus; species Cenchrus americanus. The sequence continues at coordinate 83,152,781 of OX387240.1, forward strand.
TACGAGGGGATTCGCAGCTCGTGATCGATCAAGTCATGAAGAACGCGAGCTGCCACGACGACAAGATGGAGGCCTACTGTAAAGCCGTGCGGGCCCTCGAAGACAAGTTCTACGGCATCGAGCTTAATCACGTACCCCGCCGGTACAACGAGGAAGCAGACGAGTTGGCAAAAATAGCATCCGGGCGGATCACCGTTCCCCCCGAATGTTTTCGCGCGCGACATCGCGCGCCCTCGGTCACCTTCGAGCCCTACCCCTCGAGCGACGGCGGACCCTCGGGGGCTCCCTCGAATCTAGCGGGTGCGAAACCCATGGAAGAGGACCCCTCGAACGAGGCGTACGTACTCTCCCTTCTCGAGGGGTACGGCTCCCGCGAGGCCGTCGCGATGGACATCGAGCCGGCTCCCGCCCGGGCGGACGGCGGGAGAAATATATCGCCCGGATTGCTCGAGGGGAACTCCCCCGTAGGCCGGGCCACGGCCGGGCGCATCGCCGGGATGGCCAAGTCATTCACCCTCATCGACGGCGAGCCGTACAAGCGCGCCGCATCGAGCATCCTCCGGCGGTGTATACCCATTCCCGAGGGGCGCGAGCTCCTACGGGACATCCACGCGGGGATCTGTGGCCACCACGCCGCGCCGCGCACCCTCGTTGGCAACGCGTTCCGCCGGGGCTTCTGCGGCCTACCGCGGTCGCGGATGCCAGCGAAATTGTGCGCGCCTGCGAAGGGTGCCAGTTCTACGCCCGCAAGTCCAATTTGCCCGCTCACGCCCCGCGACGATCCCCGTAACATGGCCGTTCGTCGTGTGGGGGTTAGACATCGTCGGGCCCCGCGGAAGGCGCCGGGGGGCTTCACCCACTCGCTTGTCGCGATTGACAAATTCTCCAAATGGGTGGAGGTGCGCCCCATCACGAATTTGAGGGCCGAGCGGGCGGTCATGTTCTTCACCGACATCGTCTACCACTTTGGAGTGCCAAACTCCATCATCACGGACAATGGGTCCCAGTTCACGGGCAGGAAGTTTTTGGAGTTCTGCGACAAGTTCCACATCCGCGTGGATTGGGCAGCTGTGGCACACCCACAGACCAACGGCCAAGTGGAGCGTGCCAACGGCATGATTACGCAAGGCCTCAAGCCCCCGAATTTTTGACCGACTCAACAAATGCGGCCGAAAATGGCTCCAAGAACTACCGGCGGTCGTGTGGAGCCTAAGGACAACCCCAAGCGAGCCACCGGGTTCACCCCGTTTTTCCTAGTCCATGGCGCGGAGGCCGTCCTCCCCACGGACCCGGAATATGGGTCGCCCGAGATTCGAGGGTACGACGAAGATGCTAACCGGCGAGCCCGCGAGGACTCGGCCGGACCGGCTAGACGAAGTACGCCTCGTGGCGTTGATGCACTCCGCAAGGTATCAACGACCCCTACGACGTTACCAAGCACGCAAGATACGTCGGAGGGATTTCGCGAAAGGGATGCGGTCCTAAGGCTACGCCAAGACAACCGAGGGCGCCACAAGCTATCGCCCCCATGGGAGGGACCCTATGTCGTGGTGAAAGTGCTCAAGCCGGCACGTACAAGCCGGCCAACGAGGACGGCGAAGAACTCACCAACGCTTGGAACATCCAACAGCCTACGTCGCTTCTACCCTTAGCTAGGATTTTCCAAGTACTTTCTGTTGTAAAATCGCATGGCCAACACCCCAGTTGGTGTCAACTATGTAAACGCTCCAAACTTAATAAAAGGGCAACTCGGCTTTCCCCTGAAACCCAAGTTACCCTCGGGGGCTACTGCGGGGGGGCACCCCCCCCCAAAATGGTCCCATTTTTCGCGCAAAGGTAAAAAACAACTCACACGCGCTAAGTTTGTTTCCTACTTCAACCTCGAGCCATGATTCGAACAGGGCGCAGGCGGCACAGCGGAAGGAGCGTGCGAGCCAGAGATAGCCTACGCCGCGTGGCTATGGCCCTTCTCTCTCGCCTCCAACCCAGCGGGCCCCCTGCGAAAACCGAACTCCCCTAACTAGAATCTACTCAGGAAGAAGGAGAAACAAAAAGCGTAATAAACAAGCAACTTCATTTACAGCAACTGCTCATGTTCACAAGACAAGTTGTTTATTTACAAAAGGCCACGAGGCCAGAATTCTGATACACGTAAACAAAAAATGGGCCTAGCGCCCAACGCTTTCGAGCGGGGAGGAGCAAAGAAGATCGGCGGCATCCGGGAAGAGGAATTCTTCGAAGGCCTCGGCGAGCGACCGGCGGCGTCGGCGGCAAGCGCGTCCGCGCGCTCCATGGCCACCTCGTCCTCGACGCCCTCGGGCACGATGTAGCCCTCCGCCAGCGCCTCGAGGTTGACCTCGTAGTGGGATCGCACCACTCCGAGGGCCTTCCGGACGCCTAGGTGCAACGCCCGGCGCATCCGCTCCGTGACGTGGCCGCCTAGGGCGCGCGAGCGGCCGGCCGCCGAGCCGCCGGCTCGGGCCTCGCCTTCCTCGACGACGCGGCGAGTCTCGAGGGCCGCGTCACGCGGCCCTCCCTGCGGCTCCTGCTCGGAGGAGTTGTAGGAAGCCTGCGGGGCCTCGGCCCGCCCGGCGAGCGTGCCCCAAGGTAGTGCGCAAGCCCGGAATCAACAAGACGACAAGAAATCGAAAGGGAGAAATGAACCCTCTAAAGCAAAAAAACCAGCAAACGAGAGTCAAAAAGTGACTCACCCTCGACTTGCTTCCTCTCCAAATCGAGGTCGCGGCGCGCGGACTCGATCGCCAGCTCGAGACGCTGGACGGTCTCGCCTTGCTCGCGGAGGGCCAGCTCCTGGTTGGCGTTGCTGATGCTGAGCGCAAGCGCATCATCCTCAACCTTGGAGAATGCGGCGTTCCGCTCCTCCAGCGACTTCTCCGCCGCCTCGCGCACGACGCGCTCCCGCTCCAGCGCCGTTCGGGCGTCGCCAAGGGCGGCCTTGCTCTCGCCGGAGCCGCCCCTCGGCCCCCGGCGGGCGATGCGCTCTCGCCGGAGCTGCTCCTCGGCGGCAATGAGGGCCGCGACCTTGGCGTCGAGGGCGGCCCTCGGTCATCGGCCTCCTTGGCGCGGCTCGCTCCAACCCGCGCGCCCGCTCCTCGGCCTCGCGGCCGCCGCGCGCCTGCGCCCCCTCGAGCGACGTGCGGAGCTCCCGGTCTCGGCGCGAGCGGTGGCCACCTCCGCCTCCCAGTTGGCGGCCAGCGTCCGCGTCTTATCCAGGTCCGCACGCGCATTACACAACGCCTCGTCACGATCAACAAGGGCCGCGCGGATCCGCTCGAGGCTCGAGCGGCGCGCCGCGTCCTGCCCTGAGCTCTCTGGGAGCTCGTCGCACCACGCCATCGCCCGCACGCTAGCCGCCCGTCCGGCGTCCTAAGAGCGTCCACAAGCGCGTCGAAAGCGCCGCATCGCTCCCCGGAGCCGGCGGGCCTCGGCGTTCACCCGGTCGAACGCGTCGTACTTGTCGTGGGCGCGACGCTCGAGCTCCCCGGCATCCACACATCAATTCTCGTAAGTGTCAAGGCTTGAATGCGGCACACGGAAACGAAAAAGGAAGTGGGACGAGCACCGTGGCTCACCCGGGAAGACAAGGCCGGGCCGGGCCGCCGTGGACTCGCGGCGCCTCGTTCAACGCGCGGTTGAGCGTGGCGCCGTGGCTCCGAAGCTCGCCCCGAGCCTCGCTGCTCCCCCGGCGTCGCCGAACGCGGGGGGATCCTCCACGGCCCCCCCCCACCGGGCGGGGCGGCCGGCGTGGGGAGGACGAGGCCTCGGCACCGTGTCCTCGGCCCCCCACCACCATGTGACCCTCGTGCCGCCTCACGAGGGCCCCCTCCCCCGGGGCTCGGGGAAGTTCGTGGGCCGCCTAGCCCACCGATTCCACCCGGACGGCGGGGAGTCGTCCGAGAGCTCCACCACCTCCGCCCGCAAATCGCCGGCGGGCGCAGCCGCTTGCGCCGCCCTCCGCCCGCACCTCCACCCGCGCCTCCGCGGCCACGGCGCCCGCCGCGCCGCCGTGGCCGCCACCTCCCGGCGGTACCGCCGCATCCACGGGCGCTCCCGCGGTTGCGCCGGCTCCACCTCCTCCGCGGTGGCGCCCACCGCGGGCTCCACCACCACCGTCGCCGCCACCGCGGCCCGCGCCTCCGTGGCGACCGACGCCGGCCGCTCCCCGGCGACCGCCGGCTGCGCCGCGGCGGGCCGATCCGCGGGCCGGGGCCTCGAGGCCCCGGCCCGGCCTTGCGAGCTAGTGCCCGCCGCCACGCTTGTCCCCGGGCGCGACCCCTCGACGAGCGCCGCCGGGTGGGGATCGATGCGTCCGTCCTCGGCACCTTGGCCGGTGCAAGAGGAGGAACGGTTGGCACCGCCCGCGCGAGGCACGAACGGAAGGTTAAAGCACCTAATCACCGCAGAAACCAAACCAAACGAAGGAGGACAAGCTCCTTACCTCGCGGAGGAAAAGGCCCGCTTCCTTTTCCTCGAGGCCTCGCGGAAGAGGCCGGCGCGGCGGCCGCGCTCGCCGCGGCGCCTCCCGACGCGCGCCGCCGCACGCACGGGCACGCCCGCCCCGTGCGCGGGCGCGCCCGATGCCGCACCCCCCGAAGAAGCCACCGCGCGCGGGGGCACGCTTGCCCCGCGCGCGGGCACGCCCGCCGACGCGCCCCTTGACGACGACGCCGCGCGCGCGGACACGCTCCCTCCGCGCGCGAGCACGCTCGACGCGCGCACGCGCGCGTCCGCCGCGCGTACCTCCGCGGCACGCGCCGGCACCTCCGCGGCGCGTGCCGCCCCCGATGACGAGTGCCGGCGGCGGGCGCCGGTGCGCCCGCCCCGACGAAGCCACCCCCGACGCCGCGCGCGGGTTCCGGCGACGGGGGCGCGGGGCGCCACCCGTCCGAGGAGCCCTCCCCCTCGGACTCTTCCTCCTCGTCTCGCTCCGAGGACGAGGGCTCCTCGATATCCGGGGAGGAGAGCCCCGGCTCCTCGCGCCGCGCCGTACTCCGCGGACCGTTGGTCGCGGCGCGCTTGGCGACGCCCGGCGTGCTCCCTCTTGCGCGCCGCCCGCTCCCCGCTGCTCCCGGCCGCGCCGCCCGCCGAGCGCACGGGAGTCGGGGGTGGGTGGAACGGACTTGGCGATGTTGAACTCCACCACTGCGCACAAGAGCGACAATGGCGAATCGGGAGACGAAAGCAAGACCAAGAACTAAAACGAAATCGGGAACCCAACTCACCCGCGGGCCCGTAGGGAGCATCTCGATGTCCCACGGGGGTCCGACCCGCGGGTGGCGGCGTCCGGGTGTCGACGGCGCTCCGCGCCCGGTGAGCGCGTATGGCCGCTCCCGGCGGCGTCGGGAGCATCCGCGACCTCGCCGGAGTCGACGGGGTTGGCCGCCTCCGTCATCTCGAAGATGCGCAGTGGCCTCCGCATCGAGGCACGACCCGCCGGTGGTGGAGGAAGGCGAGGACGCCCATCGCGTTGAGCCCGTGCTTCGCCGGCCGGCCGCGGGCGGCGAGGGACGGACTCCGTCGCGCCCGATGCTGGGCCGTAGACACCCCGTAGCCCCGGGAGTTCGGCCTTTCCTTGAACACCGGCCGGTGTATGGAGGAAGGCCGGGCTCGGCATTGCGCGGTAGAACCATCCCCGCTCCCGGCCCGGCGTTGTTCGTCCTCATGGTGCGGGGGGATGTAGAAATCCTTGAGCCGCCCCCGCGAGGCCGGCGACATCCCGCCGCGCGCACCGCGCGGCGGGTCCTCGGCTCCGATGTGGGCTGCGTGACGAGCTCCCCGCGGAAAAGGTGAACCTAGAGATCCCGTTGGACTCGGGATCCCCGGGGCCCCTTCGCGGACGCCCACAAACGTGGCCGCCGCGAGATCGCGTTGGGGGCGAAGTTGTGCGGCTCCACCCCGTAGTAGTAGCACGTTGCCCGCATGAAGGTGCTCGCCGGCGCGTTGAAGCCGCGCTCGTGGTAGCGGAGAAAGCTCACCACGTAGCCCTCCGGCGGGTTGGGCTCGTGGTGCGCCGCCGGCGGCACGATCCACTCCGTCGGGCGCCCTTCTTCGTTGGCCGACAGCTGGCCGGCGGCGACCAACTCACCAAGCGCGAGCCGGGTCACCGTCGACTTCTCCCAGGCGTACGGCTCCAGGATCCTAATGGGAAGCTGAGGTGGCGCCATGAGGGGGGACGAAGGAATGCGAAGGCGGAGAACCAGGAGCGGAGAAAAAAAAAAGCTCTAACAGCGAGCCTGCGCGATGGCAAGAGCAAGACGAAGGCGAAGGGACGGGGGACTGAAAGTGGTAAGGTGCCAAGGTAAAAAACCGCCGTCCACTCCTCCCCGCAGTTTTATAGGCGACGGGCGAGCTCTCCGGAGCGGACGCCCCGCTAGCATTACCTGCGGGGAATCTTCCCATCGCGTCGACGGGCGGGCCCCACCACGACCGCGGCGGCTCTAACACCGCGGGCGGGTCATCATTACGGCGAGGACCGGGCGCGACCGAGGCAAAACCGTCACGTCCGCCCGCCGCGCCGCCCACTACGCGCGCGCGCGCGCCGCGCGCGCCAAAAAGGCGCGCCCGCGCTGCGAAACCGCGGCCACGACCGCAAGGCAATTAAATGCCGGGTCCCTTGCCAAGCAAGGAGAGCCCTCGAGCGAGGCGAACCCTCGGCTCGAAACAAAGGCGACCCTCGATGGGATATCCGCGTGAGAAGGTCGCCGGGACCTACTCGACGTAGAGCGAGGCAACCGCGGCACCCATGCCATGTAGAACCCTCGAGCGGCATGACCCTCGGCTCGAAACAAAGGCGACCCTCGATGGGATATCAGCGTGAGAAGGTCGCCGGGACCTGCTCGACGTAGAGCGAGCAACCGCGGCACCCATGCCACGTAGAACCCTCGAGCGGCATGACCCTCGGCTCGAAACAAAGGCGACCCTCGATGGGATATCAGCGTGAGAAGGTCGCCCGGGACCTGCTCGACGTAGAGCAGGCAACCGCGGGCACCCATGCCATGTAGAACCCTCGAGCGGCATGACCCTCGGCTCGAAACAAAGGCGACCCTCGATGGGATATCAGCGTGAGAAGGTCGCCGGGACCGCTCGACGTAGAGCGAGCAACCGCGGGCACCCATGCCACGTGAAGCCCTCGAGCGGCATGACCCTCCGCTCGAGACAATGTCAACCCTCTAAAAGAAGGCACGCGCGTAAGAGGATCGCCGGGTCACGCTTGAAATAGAGCGGCACCGAAAGCACTCATGCCGCGCCGTGCCGCCAACAAGCACCTCGAGGGTCGGCACGCCCCGGACCCCTCGACGGCCGCAAACGTGAAAAGACGGGGCGTCCGGGCACGGCCCCGCACGGCCTTACCGATCGGAGGTTCGAAGCCGACCCTCGACGGGTTCGAACGAGGCGCCCCGGATCACGAGTTAGGGACGACGAGGGCACGCGCATACGAGCCGTTCCTCGAGCCCGTCGGCTCGAGGGTGCCCCACATGTCGTGTTCGAGAGCCAGCGAGGGCAGCTAGCCGGGGGGATCCCACCGAGGGAGAGCTTCCGCGCCCTCGGTCCCTAGCGAACGGGACCGAGCCCCACCTAGCAAACCCACGCAAGCGCTTCCATGGACGTGTCTTCGGACCGCGCAGCCTACCCTTATCGAACGGGGCATGGACGTCCACTTGAACCACCCGCTAGCAGCTCGATGAGGAATCCGCGATTCGCGACCCGCTCGATGGGAGTCGTGGAAACCTCACCCTCCGTCCCGCGGAGGGACGGCGAGGGCGCGTTAAAAAACAAGTCGTCAGGCTCGACCCGATCGCCTCGAACAGGGCCAAGGCTCGGGGGCTTGACGCACGGCTACACCTTCTTGAAATTGCACCCGCCGGAGACAGTGACAGGGGAGCGTGCACCCCCGAAGCCGGCTGAAACACCGCCGATGCCGGTTGGCATATGTGCCACGCCTTTCGACCAAAATTCTCGCGGTTAACCCCTACGGGGAGAGCCCACACTCTGCGGGGCTTCGGGGGGCTAGACCCGCGGGTCCGCCGACGCGGCCCCACGGAAAGCGTTCGCAAACAAGGAGGGAAGAACGTCCCATCGGTAGGTTCCGGCATGCGCGGGGGCCTCAATGGCAAACCCGCGGATGCTCGGGGGCTACCGTCGGGGACCGCCCCTAGGGGTCCCCATAAACAATGGGGGAACCCTCACTTAAATCCCAACATCGAAACACGCTAAGCCTAACCATGCGGGAAACTAACCGTGCGGGACATGGCCTACGCCGCGGGACTCCGACGGCCCACCAAGGCGGCCCGCCCGGGAAGACCCCCTCGAGCGAGGCCCCGCCTCGCTCGAGGGGTCACCCCTCCTCGAACGGGCTCCGCCCCCGTTCGAGGGGCGACCCTTCCCTCGAGCGGTCCCGCCCCGCTCGAGGGCTCGCTCCCCCTCGAGCGGGTCTCGTCTCGCTCGAGGGTCCACTCCGCCCTCGGCCGGGGCCCGCCACGCTCACGGGCGCTCCGCACGCGTGCGCTGGCCCTGTACTTGGGCATTTAACGCCCGACGCCGCGGGACGACGCCATCATGCGCCGGGGCTCACGCCCGGTGCCGCCGCACCAACTCCCCCAGGGAGGAGCCCATCCCCGCCACTGTGGGATGGACTGTGCGGTACGGCCGGTGTCAGTCCCAAGACACCGTGCGCCCACTACAGTACGGCTAACGCGCCCGACCCTCGAAAAGGGGCCGGGCGCACCCTCGATTCCACTTTCCCGTGACCCTGCAGGTTAGGTGAGGGGCGCTAGGCCGGTGGGTGGCCATCCCGGTCACTGTAACGGCGCGGCCGCCGTACCCACGCGTGCAGGCGCACGCCCGACACCGCAGGCGCACGCCCGAGCACTGCGAAGCAACCACTCCGCCGCCGCGGAACGCATTGGGAAGGAACGCCGTTCGCCCGCGCCTATTCCCCATACCGCCCATCATCGGCACCTCCCTCGAAGCCTATCGAGGACACCACCGCCATCCGCCGCCTTCCTACCCTCGAACCGCCACTTGTTCGGGTACGGGGTAGGCCATCATGGCCGGATCGCGGCGAAGGTCGTCCGGACGGCCGCCCACTCTACACCGTAGCGCGACGTGCTCCCTCACGTAGCTAGGTAGCGCGGCGTGCATGTAACCCGTCGCCCCCTTGGCCTATAAAAGGGGGAGGCGAGCCCCCGGCGCGGCGGGGGGAACGAGTTTAGAGGAAGGAAGACACCGTGCACTCACTCTCTTATTCTCCCATAACATCTTCAGCCACTCTCCCAGGGACTTGGAAGCCACGCTTCCTCTCCCGCCTTGCTTGTACTTGCCCCACTACAAGCACCCCCGGTGCTGAGCAATATAGTGCCACGAGCACGCCCCCTGCTGGACGTACGGCCCCCTCGGCGGAACCAGGATAAAACCTTGTGTCATTTGTTGCTTAGCATCGACCATTGAGGGATAGACCTAGGCGTTATCTACCGGTTAGTGTCGGGACCATATTCCGCACCGACAAATACCAACCCACTTAAGCTTTTAGGAAAACATCTCCTCTCAAAAAGCCACAAGAATCCACGATTTAATTCCATCTTTAATTTGATTATCATGTGAGGGTCCAGGCCGCTCTTGACCGTGAGCATGGCTGATCGATCAGTTTTTAACTCTGCAGAGGTTGTACACTTTCACCACAGCTTGTGTTCCCCATGTCACCCTTAAGAAGCTCAGGGGCTTAATCGTCGAAAACAGGACCTAACTGTGATGATCTGTTAGGGTGGAAGGGCATGGTTGTTATATTAGAAAGCACAGGGTCTTTTCTTCAAAAATCACACAAACGGCTTAGGTTGACCGGTATTGATTCGGTTGACTCGGCTTTGAGCAGATCTGGACCAACGATCAGGGTGTGGACGGTTGCGAAGAAAACAAAAGGCTCAAGGGCCTAAACGCAAAAGAAAGGACCTAAACGCAAGGATTTCTACTGGTGGGAGGGTATGGTTGTGATTTTGGGAATGACAGGGGCCTTTTTGCAAAGAGTACGGCGCACGCCTGGGTTGACCGGTACCAGTTATTTTGACCGGGATGGGGCGTTGATCTGTTCGTGGACGGCTGGCGGGACCGTGGACCGCGTCGTGGACCACGGTCCACTGGTGCATGGTGCACCGGTTATAAAGGGTGTAGGGGTACTCGATCTGGTTCATTGATCCTGGATCGGGCGGTCCTGGTGATCCGCGTACGACACAGGGCGGCGGAGACAGCGCCTACGGCGGCGGACGGCGGCGCTCCGCCAGAGACTCGCCGGAGCTGGGTTGATCTCGAGCTGCGGGCATCCTTTTGCGACACGGATAGGTTCTACGTGGAGCGGGGGACTAGGCGAACCCGACCACGGTCTCCAGAGGGCGGCTCGGGTGACGGACAAGAGCCTCCACGGCCAGCGGCGGACGGCAGAGATCGACGCAAGGCCGGCGACGTCACAAGGCATCTCGAATGCGAGCAAAAGAGAAGAAGATGGCCTTCTTACCTTGCTGCGATGCTGCACGTGAGGAGTTGGAGTCGAGGAGGAAGCGGCGGCGGAGATCGAGCTCGGGCGGCGCTCCGGGGAAGGAAAACAGGAAAACCTCTAGCGGCGGCTCGGTTCAGCGGGGGAGGAGACACTCTTGGGCGCCGGGTCTTCGTGCGGATGGCGCACGCGACGAAAGAGGACGAGGAGGCACCGAGGAAGTGCTCGCTTGGTGACGAGGAGCACCGGACGGCCGGCAATGGCTGGCGGCCGGAAATTCTTTGGGCGGCAGCGCACGGTGGAGAGAGATGAGGGTGTGCAGGTGCGTGAGCGGTGTGGAAAGGGAGCGCGTGGTGCACGAGCTCGGGTGTTATAGGGGAAAGGAAGGAGAGGGAGCGACGGCCGGGGCAGAGGGCAATGGCCATTGATGGCCATGCGCCCGACCCGGTCCTGAAGGCATTCAATGGGGCGCGTGATGAGGGAGGAGTAACTGAAGGGAAAAACTAAGAAGGAGAGGGGCGGCCGGTGTTCCACTACGTCATAAAGAGGAGAATTGAAGGCGGGAGGGCGAAGGAGGCGGGGGAATCTGGCCGGCGGTGCGCTGCTGTGCAGAGCAGGGGAGGGGTGCTGGAGGTTGGGGGTGAAGCTGGTAGGTGGGGCCCGTGTGGCAGTGAGAGAGAGGGGAAAAAGGAAGATGGGCCGGCGGCGGTGAGATGGGCCGGAAGGGGAAAGCAGGCCGGCGGGAAAAGACTGAGCCGCGCAGGCCGAAAAGGGAAAGAGAGAGATGGTGGGCCGCGGGAAGAAGAAAAGAAATCGGGTCAGGCTGAAAGCGGTGAAAGAAGGGAGGGAAATGTTGAGGGTTTTGTTGTTTTTTTTCAAAGTTTTTATTTAAAACCTTTTCAAACTTTAAAACTTTTCAAACCCCATTTTTCAAGTTTTCAAATTATTTTAAAGACTTTTAAAACTTTACACCATCACACAAAACCATGAAATCAAGACATGATGCACAAGCACTTGTTGCCTTTAAAATTATTCAAAAGTGATATTTAAATATTTTAGAGCACAATTTATTTGATAATTTATTACTCCTTAGAAAACTAAAACTAAAACACCAAGTTGCTTACATTAATTTAGTGATGGAATTTTAGGGTGTTACACCGAGATTGTCACCGAAGAGCCTGAGTTTGAGATGCCGGGAGAATACGCGAAGATACCGCAACTTAAGTCACGCTACTTCTGAGGTAAGCTCGATAACCACTTTGAGAAGTTTGTGGAGGTTGTGCGTAGGTTAAGCATCAACATGCCGCTATTGGATGCCCTTCAAGTTCCTACATATTCTCACAACTTCAAAGATATTCTCGCAAACAAGTATGCGACAACAACACTCGGGGTAGATCATGTCAAGATGTCTGAGCAATGTAGTGTTGCTATTGCGAACGGACTAGAGAAGCAAGGAGACCCCAGATGCCCGACGATTCCATGTTCCGTTGGTTTGCTCAAGTTTGAGAAGGCATTATGTGACCTTGGAGCAAGTGTGAGCTTCATGCCAAGAGATGTATTCGAGAAGCTACACCTACCGGAGTTAGAGCCTACGGCCATGTGCTTGGAGTTGGGTGACAACTCCATTCACTACCCTTTGGGCATCACCGTGGATGTGCTCGTGAAGGTCAGACACTGTCGTATGGACCTCCCTGGGCCCACTACCTCGGTGGGTACCAGGACCGACTACTCGGTGGGCCCCTAGGACTACTCGGCTTGCGCTGCACGGCACCTGATGGCGTGAAGCACAAGGACTACAGAGGAGAAGTACTCGGTTAGGAAGCTGTACATGTCCTGCACTATATGGAAGACTCCTAGACGTACTCGACTAGTACTCTCTCCCTATTCCGACTTGTAACCCTGCCTCCCGGACTATATAAGGCGAGGCAGGGACCTTTCTCTGATCATCTCATCTCACGACGTACAATCACATGGCGAACTCGACGGCTCCTATCTACTTCAAGCCAACCGTCGCCTTCAACCGCGGCGACATCTTCGTTTTCGGTGCTTGGGTCCGCACGCGGCGACGGCGCGGGATCTTTCCCGGCGCCGCCTCACCATGCCGCCCAACCGGAGACCGGCTTCGTGATGCTTCCTGAAGTTGTCACAGGCGAACTCGCCGGCAAGTTTGACGAAATTTCGCTCTTCAACCATCACGCCGACTTCGAGCTCGAGTCCGCTTCCAACTCGAACTCGACGTCTCCGTGGGCTATCGCATGCGAGCCGGCTGCTCAGCCATCGCATGTGGTCCCCCACCCTCGCGAGCGCTCCGCGCGTGGCCCTCGCAACCCCTGCGGGGCCCGTATGGGGCCCTCCATCTTCGCGCCGGCCGGCAAGGAGCACGTACCCGAGTACAACTCGGACTCCGACACCGCCCGGCCACGCTTCGGACTCCAACCCCCTCTCGGGTTCTACTCGGATTCCGCATACGAGTTCGACTTCGGGTCGGACCCCGGAGGATCCCGAGTCGGATGACAACACTACCGAGCATCCCTTATCGGGGCCGGCCTCGCGGGGCTGGTTATAACGTCCACACCGACCGGAAGATTCGTCTATCGGCCGGACCGCAAGCTGCGCGGACCTAATAAGTGGAGACTCACGCTACGTCGCCTACCTCGACTCACTCTCGTTCCGAGAGAGAACACCACTTGCCCGGGCGACTCGTACACTCCAACTCAAGTGGCGAGCTCTGAGTCTAGCCTTGGCAACCCCGATCGCCAAGTCTTCATGGCTGCCGGCGACACCCCCCGGACCATCGGGGACGGCCCAAGACAAGTATCTTGAGGACATCTCTGCGGACGAGCCGTGCGTTGATGCACCGCGGACGAGACCGCCGCCAACGGGGACGCTCGACGTGAGCGTAACAGGAAGCGCAACGAGCGGCGCCAGCGTCTCAGAGACAACCTCCCCATCCGCAATCTTGCGAAAGCTCTCGAGGCGGTCGAGAGCAGAGTACACACTACCCCCGAGCAGTGCCTCATGTCGATCACAGCGATCGCACGCCAGGCTCAGGGTATACGCGCCGGAGAAGTCATCGCCAAGCTCGCTGAAGACGCCTACTTCATGCAGTTCGACAACAGGGTCAACCAGCCTCCTGCCGCCAGGAACCGCGACAACGAAGCTACAAGTCGCAGTGCTGAACTCGGCCACAACCGTACTCGAGCCGAGCTGCCGGCTCAGCCCAACCGTACTCGTGCGAACGCTGGCGGACCCTCACAGGGTGGCAACAGCAACCGCGAGGTCGTCCCCCATCGTGCTCCCGACGGTGGCGGCCGTGACCCTGACGGCGGCGGCAGCGACGACGGAAGCTCCAACCACGGAGCCAACAGGAGGGCCGGCGGCGGCGGCAATCGCGGCGGTCGTGACCACGCGAACAGCCACGCCTCCGGTGCCTCACAGGGCGGCTACGACGCCCGCCAGAAGATTGAGGAGCTGCAGCGGAAGAAGTCAGCCACTGCAGGCGACAACGACGGCTTCCCCGCCTTCTCACCTCGACTTCGCAACTTGCTCCTCCCCGAAAAATTCAAGCCTTTGGAGATCACCAAGTACGACGCGAAGCAGGACCCCATCCAGTGGCTCAGGTGCTACGCCCTCTCCATCGAGAACGCTGGCGGCAACAACGACACCAAGTGCCTCTACTTCCCCTTTTGCCTGGACCAAGCTCCACTCACATGGCTCGAGTCGCTGGACAAGCACTCGATCGACAAGTGGGACCAGCTGAAGGAGCAGTTCACCAGCAACTTCGCGGGCGCCATGGGCCGATCGGGTACTCGCATGGACCTGGCCATGGTCAAGCAGGAACAAGGCGAGACCCTCCGCAAATACATGTGCCGCTTCTTCGACAAGCACAGTACCGTAGTCGACGTCACCGACAAGGAGGTCATCGACCTCTTTCAAGACGGACTCTACCATTGCCGCACATTCGAAGACTTCGGTCGTCGCCGCCCCAAGTCCATCCCCCACCTCAAGGACATGATCATGTCCTGGGCAGACAAAGAAGACAAGGCCAACGCCAAGTACGACGCCATCCGTGGCAAGAACAAGCAAAACGCGGGCGGCGGCAGCGGCAACAACGGGAACCTGGGCGGTCGCAGCAACAACAACTACTACTCGGGTCCCAACCGCAAGCGCAAGCCAGACAACACTGTCGCGGCTATCCAACGCCCGTGAAGGAGAACTTGAAGAAGAACTCGGTGGCTTCAAAGACTTGCCGAAAGAGAAGTGCCCGTGGCACACGGACGACAACCACACCACCGAGCCGTGCTACAAACTCGGGCGAGCACTCAAGAGTACTCCCGCAGCCACCGCACCCTCATGACAAGAAGGGCAAGAAGAAGAACGACGAAGACAACGGCGACTTCCGGGGAATCCGACAAGACTGTCAACGTCCTCTTCGGCGGACTACCCGGCGGACGGGGAGCAAAAGGCTACTCGTCGAGAAGTCATGAGCATTGAACCGGCGGTTCCGACCCCTCTCGGGTGGTCGAGGTACCCATTACCTTCTCCCGCGCGGATCAATGGACCGCCTTCTCCGAAGCGGGGGCGGTTCCCTCTCGTTCCGAAGCCGGTGGTCGCGGGCTCCAAGCTCAACAAGGTCCTCATCGACGGTGGAAGCGGGCTCAACGTCCTTTTCACCAAGACCTTGAAGAAGATGAAGCTCGACATCACCCACATGCTCACCAAGAGCAACACGCCTTTCTACGGCATCGTCCCCGGTAACGCGGCTATCCCACTAGGCTCAGTGGTCCTACCAGTTACCTTCGGGGAATCTCGGGACAACTATCGAACCGAGTACATCAAGTTCGAGGTCGCGGACTTCGAAACATCCTACCACGCCATCCTCGGCAGACCAGCCATCGCCATGTTCATGGAGGTGCCCCACTACACCTACTTGGTACTCAAGATGCCAAGTCCAGCAGGTGTACTCTCTCTCCAAGGGGACTTGAAGATCTCTCACGACTGCGACACCGAAGCCGTGGAGATCGCCTCTACAAATCAAGTACCCAACGCGATGATGGAGGTCTACGTCGCGTCGAAGAAGCTTGCAACAAGTGAACTCGACATCCCCGAGAAATCGACAAAGGCAACAAGCCTCGGCCACCGAGGAGGTTCTAGTCAAGACGATCGACCTCGGGACAAGCGACGGCGAGCAAGACCACCACCATCGGGGCCGGCCTTGACCCCAAATAGGAAGACACGCTCATCGGCTTCCTCCGGGATAACCGCGACATCTTCGCGTGGAAGCCGACGGACATGCCGGGAGTGCCCGGGGAGTTGATTGAGCACGCGCCTCAACGTCGATCCTAAGGCCACCCCCAAGCGACAACACCTCCGCCGTTTTGCCGACGACGGACGGGATGCCATCAAGAAGGAACTCGCCAAACTACTCGCGGCCGGCTTCATAAGAGAAGTTTTCCATCCCGAGTGGCTCGCCAACCCCCGTCCTCGTCCGCAAGAAGAACTCGAACGAGTGGAGGATGTGCATTGACTACACCGATCTCAACAAGCACCGCCCCAAGGACCCCTTCGGGTTGCCGCGGATTGATCAAGTCATCGACTCCACGGCGGGCTGCGACTCGCTCTGCTTCCTCGACTGCTACTCCGGGTACCACCAGATCGCGATCAAGGAAGAAGACCAGGAGAAGACCGCGTTCATCACCCCGTTTGGCGCGTACTGCTACACGACCATGTCCTTCGGGTTGAAGAACGCCGGCGCCACATATCAATGAGCTATCCAGGCCTGCTTCAAGAGGCAACTCAACAAGAACGTCGAAGCCTACGTGGATGACGTGGTCGTCAAGACCAGAAACTCCAGTACCCTCATCAACGATCTTGAAGAGACTTTCGCATCCCTGCGCGAGTACCGCTGGAAGCTCAACCCGAACAAGTGCGTCTTCGGCGTACCTTCGGGCAAACTGCTCGGCTTCATCATCAGCCAGCACGGCATCGAAGCCATCCCTGAGAAGATCTCCGCCATCACCAGCATGAAAGCTCCCACGTGCATCAAAGGCGTCCAGAAGCTGACTGGGTGCATGGCGGCCTTGAACAGATTCATCTCGAAGCTTGGAGAACGGGGGCTCCCCTTCTTCAAACTACTCAAACACCAAGAGAAGTTCGTGTGGACTCCAGAGGCGGACCAAGCCCATGCTCAGCTCAAGGACTTCCTATCGAAGCCACTAGTCCTCACGGCTCCTCGCAAAGGCGAGCAGCTACTGCTCTACCTCGCTGCGACTACTCACGTGGTCAGTACTGCCATCGTCGTTGAGCGGCAGGAAGACGGCCACGCCTACCCAGTCCAGCGCCCAGTCTACTTCGTCAGCGAGGTCCTGTCAGAGTCCAAGGCATGCTATCGGCCGTGCGAAGCTTCGTGCGCGGTACTCATCACCTCGCGGAAGCTACGACACTACTTCCGGGAGTACTCGATCTCCGTCGTCACCGACTACCCGCTCGGCGACATCCTGCGGAACCAAGATGCTACTGGAAGAATCTCCAAGTGGGCAGTCGAACTCGGCGCCCTCACCATCGACTTCAAGCCACGTACAGCCATCAAGTCGCAGGCGCTAGTCGACTTCATGGCGGAGTGGCGGGAGAATCAACTACCTACTCCAACCGTGCGACCAGAGCATTGGGTGATGTACTTCGACGGCTCACTCAACCTCGAGGGCGCAGGTGCAGGGGTACTCCTGATCTCTCCAACGGGCGAACAACTCAAGTACGTCCTGCAGATCTTCTAGAAGGTTGTCGTATGGACCTCCCCGGGCCCACTACCTCGGTGGGTACCGGGACCGACTACTCGGTGGGCCCACGGGACTACTCGGCTTGCGCTACACGGCACCTAAAGGCGTGGAGCACAAGGACTACACGAGAGTAGTACTCGGTTAGGGAGGCGTACATGTTCCGCACCGTATAGAGGACTCCTAGACGTACTCGACTAGTACTCTCTCCCTACTCCGACTTGTAACCACGCCTCCCGAACTATATAAGGCGGGGCGGGGACCGATCCCCTCATCGAATCTCCTCTCATACAACTCACGGCGCACCATTGCACCATCTTGTAATCGTGCCCTATCAATCCCGAGCTACGCGGCATACGGGACGTAGGGTATTACGCACCTCGCGGCCCGAACCTGTCTAAATTGTGTGCCACGTGTCTCTTCCTTCGAGTTACCGATCTCGGCGAGTCACAATCATCTACTTCGGGTACTCCCCGTAGTAGGTTGCAGGTCTAAAACACCGACAGCTGGTGCGCCAGGTAGGGGCTCTCGCTCGAGATCACATGGCGAACTCGACGGCTTCCGTCTACTTCAAGCCAACTGTCGCCTTCAACCGTGGCGACACCTTCGTCTTCGGCGCACCGGGTCGCACGCGCGCCGACGGCGCGGGCTCCTTCCCGGCGCCGCCTAATCATGCGGCCCGACTTGAAGACGGGCCTTGTGACGCTCCCCAAGGTTGTCACGGGCGAACTCGCCGCAAGTTCGGCGAAATTTCGCTCTCCAACCACCACGGCGACTTCGAGGTCGAGTCCATCTCCAACTCGAACCCGGCGTCGCCATGGGCCATCGCATGCGAGCCGGGCCGCTCGGCCATCGCGAGCGGCCCCTTCACCACCGGGCGCTCCGCGCGTGGCCCACGCATCCTCGGCGGGACCCGCACGGGGGGCTCCCACTTCGCGCCGGGCCGGCAAGGGCCCGTACCCGAGTACAACTCGGACTCCGACGCCGCCCCCGATCACGCTCCGGACTCCGGCCCTCTCTGCGAGTTCTACTCGAACCCGGTCTACGAGTTCGACTTCGGGTCGGACCACGAGGAGCCCGAGTCCGAAGACGACTCCAGCGAGCTTCCCTTGTCGGGGCCGGCATCGGGGCTTGTTATAAAATCCACGCCGGCCGGGAGATACGTCTGCGGCCGGACCGCAAGCCTGCCGACCTAGCAAAGGTGGACTCACGGGGGGGGGTCATGTCGATCACAACGATCGCACGCCGGGCTCGGGGCATACGCGGCGGAGAGGTCATCGCCAAGCTCGGCGAAGAAGCCTACTTCATGCGGGTAGACAACGAGAGTCAACCAACCTCCTCCGGCCAAACCCCGCGACAACGAAGCTACTAGTCGCGGCGCCAACGGCGGCCCCAACCGTACTCGAGCTGACCTTCCGGCCGATCCAAAGCCGCCGCCGCTCCAACGCCGGCGGACCTTCACGGCAAGAACAAGGCAAGCGAGAAGTTGTTCCCCACCGCGCTCCGGCGGTGGCGGCGGCAACGACCACGACGGCGGCGGCGGCGGCGGCGGCTCCAACCACGGGGCCAACGGAGGAGAGGCTGGAGGCGGCGGCGATCGCGGCGGCCGAGGCCACGCGAACAGCCACGCCTCCGGCGCCTCGCACGGCGGGTACGACGCTCGCCGAGAAGATGAGGAGCCGCGGCGGAAGAAGTCGACCACGGCTTCCCCGCCTTCTCACCTCGACTTCGCAACCTCGCTCCTCCCCGACAAGTTCAAACCTTTGGGGATCACCAAGTACGACGCGAGCGGATCCTATCCGGTGGCTCCGATGCTACGCCCTCTCCATCGAGAACGGCGGCGGCAACGGCGACACCAAATGCCTCTACTTCCCCTTCGTCCGGACCAAGCACCACTCACATGGCTCGAGTCGCTTGACAAGCACTCGATCGACAAGTGGGACCGGCTGAAGGAGCAGTTCACGAGCAACTTCGCGGGCGCCATGGGCCGTTCGGGTACTCGCATGGACACGGCCATGATCAAGCGAGGAACAGGGCGAGACCCCTCGCAAGTACATGCGCCGCTTTTTCGACACGCGCGCTACCGTCGTCGACGTCACCGACAAAGAGGTCATCGACCTCTTCCGGGATGGTCTCTACCATCGCCGCACCTTCGAGGACTTCGGTCGTCGCCGCCCCGAGTCCATCCCCCACCTCAAGGACATGATCACGTCCCGGGCGGATGAAGAGGACAAGGCCAACGCCAAATACGACGCCATCCGCGGCAAGTCCAAGCAGGAACAGGGCGGCGGCAGCGGCAGCAATGCAAACCAAGGCGGCCGCAACAACAACAACAACAGTAACTACTCGGGTCCCAACCGCAAGCGCAAGCCAGACAACACCGTCGCGGCTATCCAGCGCCCTGCGAAAGGGAACTCGAAGAAGAACTCTGGCGGGTTCAAAGACCTGCTAAAGGAGAAGTGCCCGTGGCATCCAAACGGCAACCACACTACCGAGCAGTGCTACCAGCTCAGGCATGCACTCAAGGATACCCCAGAGCCACCGCATCCTCACGACCAAAAGGGCAAGAAGAAGGACGGCGACAACGACGACTTCCAAGAACCCGAGAAGACCGTCAACGTCCTCTTCGGTTGATTGCCCGACGCGGGCGGGAGCGAAGGCTACCCGTCGTGAAGTGATGTCCATTGAGCCGCCGGTTCCGACCCCTCTCGGGTGGTCGGAGGTACCAATCACCTTCTCCCGCGTGGACCAATGGACCGGCTTCTCCGAACCGGGACGGTTCCCCCTCGTCCGAAGCCAACGGTGGCGAGCTCCAAGCTCAACAAGGTGCTCATCGACGGCGGAAGCGGGCTCAACGTCTTCTTCACCAAAACCTTGAAGAAAATGGAGCTCGACATCACCCCCATGCTCACCAAGAGCAACACGCCCTTCTACGGCATTGTCCCCGGGCAACGCGGCTATCCCACGCGGGCTCGGTGGTGCGCCGATTTCCTTCGGGGCGTCTCGGGACAACTACCGCACCGAGTACATCAAATTTGAGGTCGCGGATTTCGAGACCTCTTACCACGCCATCCTCGGCGGACGGCCATTGCCAAGTTCATGGCGGTGCCCCACTACACCTACTTGGTACTCAAGATGCCAAGTCCAGGCCGGTGTACTCTCCCTCCAAGGGGACTTGAAGATCTCCCACGACCGCGACACGAGGCTCGTGGTGATCGCTTCCACGAACCAAGTACCCAACGCGATGATGGAGGTCTACGCCGCATCGAAGAAGCTTGCCACGAGCGAACTCGACATCCCGCAGAAGTCGACGGCGCCCACAAGCCTCGGCCACCGAGGAGGTACTCGTCGGGACGGTCGACCTCGGAACGGGCGACCCCAAAGAAGACCACCACCATCGGGGCCGGCCTCGACCCCAAATAGGAAGACGCGCTCATCGCCTTTCTTCGGGCTAACCGCGACATCTTCGCGTGCAAGCCGGCGGACATGCCGGGGAGTGCCCGGGGAGCGATTGAGCACGCGCCTTAACGTCGACCCAAAGGCCGACCCCTAAGCGACAACACCTCCGACGCTTTGCCGACGACGGACGGGATGCCATCAAGAAGGAGCTCGCCAAGCTACTCGCGGCGGCTTCATCGAGAGAAGTCTTCCATCCCGAGTGGCTCGCCAACCCCGTCCTCGTCCGCAAGAAGAACTCGAACGAGTGGAGGATGTGTGTCGACTACACCGAGCCTCAACAAGCATCGCCCCCAAGGACCCCTTCGGGTTGCCGCGGATTGACCAAGTCATCGACTCCACGGCGGGGCTGCGCGACTGCTCTGCTTCCTCGATCGCTACTCCGGGTACCACCGGATCGCAATCAAGGAGGAAGACCGAGAAAAGACCGCGTTCATCACCCCGTTTGGCGCGTCTTGCTACACGACCATGTCATTCGGGTTAAAGAACGCCGGCTCTACCTACCAACGGGCCATCCGGGCACGCTTCAAACGGCAACTCAACAAGAACGTCGAGGCTTACGTGGATGACGTGGTTATCAAAACCGGGGACTCCGGTACCCTCGTCAACGACCTCGAAGAGACCTTCGCATCGCTACGCGAGTACCGCTGGAAGCTCAACCCGAACAAATGCGTCTTCGGCGTCCCTTCGGGCAAACTACTCGGCTTCATCATCAGCCAGCGCGGCATTGAAGCCAACCCCGAGAAGATCTCCGCCATCACCAGCATGAAAGCTCCCACGAGCATCAAAGACGTCCAGAAGCTGACGGGGTGCATGGCGGCATTGAACAGATTTATCTCGAGGCTAGGAGAACGGGGCCTCCCCTTCTTCAAACTACTCAAGCATCAAGAGAAGTTCGTGTGGACCCCGAGAGGCGGATCAAGCCCTTGCCCGGCTCAAGGACTTCTGTCAAAGCCTCCAATCCTCACGGCTCCTCACAAGGGCGAGCGCCTCGCTCTACCTAGCTGCGACTACTCACGTGGTCGATCGCCATCGTTGTCGAGCGGCAGGAAGACGGCCACGCCTACCCGGTCCAGCGCCCAGTCTACTTCGTCAGCGAGGTTCTATCGAGTCCAAGGCTCGCTACCGGCCGTGCGAAGCTCTGTACGCTCTACTCATCACCTCGCGGAAGCTACGACACTACTTCCAGGAGTACTCGGTCTCCGTCGTCACCGACTACCCGCTCGGCGACATCTTGAGGAACCAAGACGCCACCGGGAGAATCTCCAAGTGGGCTGTCGAGCTCGGCGCCCTCACCATCGACTTCAAGCCACGCACAGCCATCAAGTCGCAGGCACTAGTCGATTTCATGGCAGAGTGGCGGGAGAACCAGCTGCCTACTCCCACCGTGCGACCAGAGCATTGGGTGATGTACTTTGATGGCTCACTCAACCTCGAGGGCGCAGGCGCAGGGGTACTCCCCGATCTCTCCAACGGGCGAACAACTCAAGTACGTCCCGCGGATCTTCCGGAAGGTCTCAAACAACGAAGCCGAGTACGAAGCTTTCCTACACGGGCTCCGCCTCGCGGCCTCCTGGGCATCAAGCGGCTACTAGTCTACGGCGACTCCCGCGGTGGTCATCAACCAAGTCAACAAGTCCTGGGACCGCAACAAAGAGAACATGGACGCCTATCGCCTAGAAGTCCGCAAGCTCGAGAACAAATTCTATGGTCTCGAGTTCCATCACATCGTCCGCGACAACAACGTTGCAGCGGACGTCCTCTCGAAGCTCGGATCCACCCGCGCTCAAGTACCGCGCGGGCGTCTTCGTACATGAGCTTCCACGCGCCATCCATCCCGGAGCCGGCGCCATCGACCACTGTCCCAGCCCATCCACCAGCCGGGCGGGATGTCATGATGATCGACGTGGACCGGAGGCAACCCTTCATCGACTACCTCGGCGAGCGAGAAGGTCCCCTCCGACAAGAACGTAGCCGAACAACTCGTCCGCCGCGCCAAGTCCTACGTCCTCGTCGGAGACAAGCTTTACAAGCGGGGCGCATCTTCTGGAGTACTCATGAAGTGCGTCCCTCGCGAAGAAGGCAAGGACATCTTGGAGGAGATCCACAAGGGCGTCGCGGCAACCACGCATCCTCACGCACACCGGTCGGCAAGGCCTTCCGCGAGCTTTCTGCGGCCCACGGCCACGGGCGATGCCGAAGAGCTCGTTAGAAGGTGCCAAGGATGCCAGTACTTCGCCAAACAGCAACACGTCCCGCCTACAAGCTAGTCACCATACCGCCAACCCGGCCCTTTGCCTGCTGGGGGCTCGACATGATTGGGCCGCTGCCAACTGCCCCAGGAGGATTCAACCGGGTGCGGTGGCTATCGACAAGTTCACCAAGTGGATCGAGGTCAAGCCGGTCACATGCCCCAAGGCCGACGAGTACTCGACTTCCTTGATGAACTCGTACACCGCTACGGGCTACCCCACCTCATCATCACGGACACGGGGTCCAACTTCAACAACCACCGGTTCGGGGAGTACCGCGAGAACGGCGGAATAGACGTCCGTACGTCTCGGTCGCCCATCCACGGGCCAACGGACAAGTCGAGCGCGCCAATGGGATGGTGCTCGACGCCCTCAAGAAGCGGCTACACGACGCCGCTAACTCCAAAGGGGGCAAGTGGATCAAGGAACTACCCAACACACTGCGGGGGCCGCGGACTCAACCATTCAAGCCAACGGGGCAATCCCCCTACTTCTGGTCTACGGCTCGAAGCCATCCTCCCCGCCGACGTCATATGGAACTCGCCGGCGGTGGAGCACTACGACGAAGGCGTCTCGGAAGACGACGGACGAGTCGACATCGACGGCCTCGAAGAAGCTCGGCCGCGCCGCCCCGGTCCAATCGGCAAGATACACGGAGGGTATCCGACGCTACCATGATCGCAACGTCAAGGAACGCTCCTTCAACGTTGGAGATCTTGTCCTCCGCCGTATCCGAACACGGAAGGACTTCACAAGCTCGGCTCCCCACGGGAAGGCCCCTTCCACCGTGGCTAAGGTGACCGGGCCGGGCTCCTACCGCCTCCAAACACTTGAAGGCGAAGACGTCAACAACTTGTGGAACGTCGACCAACTCGTCGATTCTACGCCTAGTCTACACGACTACTCCGGGGTTCAAGTCTAATCGACTACACCAACGCCCCTGGCCGTAAGCGACCCTCCGGGCCCTGGCTCCAGTCTCCGGACTTCTCCTCTCCAGGGTCCAGCCCGCGCGGCTACCTACGGACCCACGGGGCGCGACGGGCGTCAAGGACTCTAGCAGCGGTCTACCAAGAGACCACACTCCAAGATCCAGCCTGCGCGGCTACTTACGGATCGCGATCCAGCCTACACGGCTACCTACGGATCACTTGCTGCAAGCGGCTACCCGCTCCAGCGCCACTTAGCTGTAAGCGGCCTCCGGGTCCAGGCGACTACTTTGTAACTACGGCCCTGGCCACCCAGGTGTACTTCTTCAGTAATAAAGATTGATCGTTCATCAACTTATTTACTGCCTACTCCCTACGACGGGACTACTGAAGTCGAGTACTACTACTCGCACCCACTCCACGATGGGCGCTCCGCACTCTGAGATCGCGACTACGAGTACTCATTGCTGGAAAATTTCATTTCATTGATACTTGAACAATTCATTACAATTATCTTCCTGTACAACTATGGCTACTAGCTACCTATTACAGGGCTACGGGAGGTTCGGCTTCTCGGCTACCGTTCCGCGATGGGAGCCATCTGCTCCGGCGGCTACGCATCGCTCATCGGAGCGGTTGGCGGCTACCCCGCCGGCGACCACCTCCACTTTGGAGCCTTCGGGAAGTACGACTTCATGAAGGCCAAGACTTGTCTTGGGATCGACTTGGCCATATGCTTGACGTAGGCGGCCGGCCGGCTTGGTGCTTCACGGAGTCGATCCACCGGAGGAGCGATCTTGGGGCCGCCGGGTGCGGCACCGGGAGCCTCGCGATCGGGAGAGCGGCTTCCTCCAACTCCCTCAAGCGGGCCCGCAATGCCTCGCGATCTTCGTTCAATTTCTTCGCAAAGATTTGTAGCGATTGACGAGATCCCTGTCGAAGCAATCCGCGGCTCCATATGCTTCTCGCACTCGAAGGCGAGTTCCTTGTAGTCGAGCTCGAGTACACGGCGGGCTTCTTGCTCCCGTAGAAGAGGTTCTTCATGCTCACCTCCAGAGGCCTTCGGTGCTCCCACGGCCCTCAAGCTGCGCAACACGGCGATGCAACGGCGGGTCGGATGCTTCTCGGCTTCCAACAAGTACTCGACAAGTCGAAGGATATACCTTTATTCTTGTTGCGGAGGCCCTTGTTCTTCCGCACCAAGTCGTCGCCCTTCGCCTGCAACTCCATGACGTCGTTGTGATACTTGGCGAAGGCGGCGTCGAGCTTTGACTGCATGGCAGCCGCGTGTTTCCGCGACTTCACGAGCTGCTCCTCCAGGGCCTCTGCTCGGAGTACGGTGTCGCCGTAACCCTGCAGCAGGTTCGACTTGTCGCGGGACCGCTCCGCGACGTCCTGCACAAGACAACTCAAGTCATGACGAGTACTCAACGGCAAAGGATTGACTACTCGGGAGGCTACGGCTACTTACCTTCATCCATTGCTCGGCTCGACGGATCGCCTCCAGGTGCTTGGCCACCGTCGCCGGCTCGACGAGATCGTCCGCAAGAAGTTCTATCCCGCCGCGGCTACTCGAGGTAGCCTCCGTCATCGGCGCGAGCGGATGGGCTGCGTCTTGGATCTCGGGGGGAGCGGATAGCCACCTCCGAGCAATCTCGGCGACGTGGTGACCGCCTCTCCCCCCCGGCGGTCTTCTCGACGACCTCCCGCCATGGGCTCGGGGGGCTCCTTCTCCGCGGCCTCCGGGGCCTCCGGGTGTCAACTCCGCATTGGCACCCCCGCGGGGGATGTCACCACCTTCGGCGCCCGCCAACAAACGACAAGTGCATTAGCGCCTACGACTACTCATCACGGAGCTCCGCGGCTTCACGAAGGGTACTCACCTTCGACTACACTCGCCTCGCAATGGCGCTTCGGTAGCCGGGGCTCGGTCCACGGCTTGGGCATCGGGAGCGGCCTTCTCGATGGGCGGCGCGACTTCTTCCGCCACCGTTGATGAGGGCTCGTCCCCATCCCGGCTCGGATCCGTGGATTTTCTCGCGAAATATTCACGAGGCTCGTCGGACAAAGATCGACTCTTGCAGCAAGTACTACTCGTGAGGATATGGTACTTACAAATTCGGCCGGACGATGGTCACGGCCGGAGCACCGAGGATGCGGCAATATCAACCGGTCCACCCTCGGCGGGTGCCTCTTCCTCCGCCCCTCGCGGCCATCGCCTCCTCCACGGCGGCGGCGGCCGCGCGGGACGTCTCTCGCACTCCCCGAGGCCACCACCTCTCCAACGGCGGCGGCCACGGGTCCTCTGCTCTCTTCTGGAGCAGGGGGCTGGCGCTCCAGTTGCGCCAGAAGTTCTTCAACGGTGGGGGCTGGACTACGACTTCCAGCCGGTTCCCCCACCGTATCCCACACGCCCTCGTCGCCCTCTTCAACGGGCTCCGCTGGCGGCACCTCCTGCATGCAAAGGAATACTACTCGTCAGCAACGTACTCGAACAATGGGTACTCGACTACTCGCTCAAGACGACTTACCTCCCGAGGCGTGGTCTCCGAGACCTTTAGCTTCTTCGTCACCCGCTTCCCCGGCGGGGTTGCGCGGCTTCCGTGGTGGCGCGGCAAGGCTGGCCTCCGGAGCTAGCCGGAGGGTCTTGAACCGGTGGAACATGAGGCAAGCCGGGCGGCTAAACCTCGACCGCAGTTGGAAGCGGTCCTGCAGCGTCTCTTCGTCTTCGTCGTCGTCATCAGAGGTATCTTCCACGATGACGGTGTCGTCGCCTTCACCGACTTCGCGGCGCTCCTTCACCTTCCCCTCCACCGGGATCTCGATCCCGCTCGGTGGCGGCTGCGGCTCGGAGACGAACCGCTTCACATCATCCTGCGCAAAGACACAAGACGTCAGCAACTCTACTACAAGTACTCACTACTCGACGAGGGGAGTACGACTACTCACCTCCTTGGGCGGGCGCGCGGCGGAGTACTCCTCGACTGGGCACGCCGTGTATGGCGGCATGTCCTTGAAGATCCGCGACAACCTCTCGACGATGTCGTTGTCGTCCGGCTCGCCTCCCGCATCCGCGACGCGTCGTCGTCGCCGGTGTACTCGAAGCCCAGGGTCTCCCGAGCCATCAGCGGCTGGATCCTGCGCTTCATGAAACTGAAGGCCACGTGCTCGGCCCTCAGTCCCGCCTCCCTGAGCACCTTGATGCGTGCTAGCGGCTCGGGAGCTGGATCCCTTCTTGCATGGTGGGCTCCGTGTTCCACCAATCACGGTGCCTGGGCTGCCGTCCGCTCGGCTTCGGCAGGCCAGGGTGGTGGTTCGTGATGTAGAACCATCCGGTCTTCTTGTCCGTGTTGGAGTCGACGAGCTTGTACGCCGGTGTGCTCCGCGGCGTCCTCCCTCGCCCGGATGCCGGCCCCTCCGACTACTGCGGGGTTGGAGGCACGGGGCGCGGCTTGACGCGGAAGAACTTCCGGAAGAGCACCCGGTGCGGCTTGATTCCGAGGAAGGCTTCGCGAAGTGGACGAAGACCGACGTGTGGAAGATGCGCGTTGGGGTTCGGGTTCGGGTACTCGATCCGTAGTACCCGAGGAGCCCTTTGAAGAAGTCGGCGGGCCGGGAGCGCAAGACCGCGCTCCACGAACCGCGAGAACATCGGGATCTCGTCTTCGGCCTTCTCCATCGGATATGGATCTCCCGCGGCGTATCTCCACATGTCGACTTCCTTCTCCCCGATGAACCCTTTGTTCGGCGGGGGTCGGCGAGTCCTACATCTTCACCTTCGATTTCTTCCACTCGCGGCTAGGATCGGCCCGCGGTGGAGACATGGGCGGCGCTGCTCGGTGGCGGCCACGGCGGCCTCTTCACGGCCCCTCTTCTTCCCGGCGGCCTTGGACGTCTTGGACGGCGACGACTTCATCCTCCAAGTGCAAGGCGTCTTCACTCGCATTCGCTCGGGGGCTACCCTAAAGGCTTCGGGTGGCGGCGCGCTTGGATCTACTACGGCGGCAGTAGGCGCTGGGAGTGGATTCGCTTCAAGATTCAAATGGAATGACTGCGGCTCGAATGGGTGAAAACCCTAAAGGTTTTGGCTTCTATTTATAAGCCAAATTGACTCCGCAACGGGCGGCTGGATAAGTCCACGCGCGGGCGACTCGGCGGCGCGCGCGTGACTCTTCGTATTCTACTAGTCGACGTGCCTCACCTCGGGGGGCTCGGCTACTTCTACTCGACTACCTGGGAAGCGGCTAGTCTCAAGAGCATCTCAGGACACATTCTCCAAGAAGACCCTTCAATTCGAGAGGAAGTACTCGACTAGAGGCTCGGGGGCTCCGTGCCACGTGTCCTTCGGTTTTTCTCTCCGGATTTTTCGGGATTTTCTTGCCAAGATTTCGAGATGGAACCTCGCCCTAGAGCCCGCGGCTCGAGGCTCGGGGGCTACTCCATGTGGAGTGCGGTTTTGTAAATCGTACCTCCATGACGACTCGGCTTCAAGGCAAGACGGGCGTTTTTGAAGACCTTCGAAGGCGGATTTCGAGGACGCTTGGGACTACTCGAGAAGACTTCGAGATTGCTCAAACATCGAGTGGAGTACATTCCGGCCTCGGGATGCTTCGACTACTCTTGAGGACTTTTGACTTGTAGCGCTCGGGGACGCTTGAGGACTACTCGTTAAGGCCGTCAAGACTACTTGAAGCTATCCTTCTCGACTACAAAGTAATCGGGGGCTTGTCGTATGGACCTCCCCGGGCCCACTACATCGGTGGATATCGGGACCGACTACTCGGTGGGCCCACGGGACTACTCGGCTTGCGCTACACGACACCCGAAGGCGTGGAGCACAAGGACTACACGAGAGTAGTACTCGGTTAGGGAGTTGTACATGTTCCGCCATCGTATAGAGGACTCCTAGACGTACTCGACTAGTACTCTCTCCCTACTCCGACTTGTAACCCCGCCTCCCGGACTATATAAGGCGGGGCGGGGACCGATCCCCTCATCGAATCTCCTCTCATACAACTCACGGCGCACCATTGCACCATCTTGTAATCGTGCCCTATCAATCCGAGCTACGCAGGCATACGGGACGTAGGGTATTACGCACCTCGCGGCCCGAACCCGTCTAAATTGTGTGCCACGTGTCTCTTCCTTCGAGTTACCGATCTCGGCGAGTCACAATCATCTACTTCGGGTACTCCCCGTAGTAGGTTGCCGGTCCGAAACACCAACAAAGGTCTCAAACAACGAAGCCGAGTACGAAGCTCTCCTACACGGGCTCCGCCTTGCGGCTTCACCGGGCATCAAGCGGCTACTAGTCTACGGCGACTCCGTAGTGGTCATCAACCAAGTCAACAAGTCCCGGGACCGCAACAAGGAGAACATGGACGCCTATCGCCTAGAAGTCCGCAAGCTCGAGAACAAGTTCTATGGTCTCGAGTTCAACCACATCGTCCGCGACAACAATGTTGCGGCGGACGTCTTGTCAAAGCTTGGTTCTACTCGCGCTCAAGTACCGGCGGGTGTCTTCGTCCACGAACTTCACGCGCCATCCATCCCGGAGCCGGTGCCACCGACCACCGTCCCGGCCGCATCCGCTAGCTAGCCGGGGGAGGTCATGATGATCGACGCAGACTGGAGGCAACCCTTCATCGACTACCTCAGCGAGCAGAAGGTTCCCTCGGACAAAAACTTGGCTGAGCAGCTCATCCGCCGCGCCAAGTCTTACGTCCTCGTCGGAGATAAGCTCTACAAGCGAGGCGCATCTTCTAGAGTACTCATGAAGTGCGTCCCCAGGCAAGAAGGCAAGGACATCTTGGAGGAAGATTCACAAGGGCGTCTGCTGCAACCACGCGTCTTCTCGTACGCTGGTCAGCAAGGCCTTTCGACGAGCTTTCTACTGGCCCACAGCTCTGGGCGACGCTGAAGAACTCGTCAAAAGGTGCCAAGGATGTCAATACTTCGCTAAGCAGCAACACGTCCCAACCTACAAGCTAGTCACCATACCACCAACCTGGCCCTTTGCTTGCTGGGGGGCTCGACATGATTGGGCCACCGCCAACCGCAATAGGTGGATTCAACAGAGTATTGGTGGCCATCGACAAGTTCATTAAGTCGATCGAGGTCAAGCCAGTCACATGCCCCAAGGCTGATAGAGTACTCGACTTCCTGGATGAACTCGTGCATCGCTACGAACTACCCCACCGCATCATCACAGATCTGGGCTCCAACTTCAACAACCACAAGTTCTGGGAGTACTGCGAGAACAGCGGGATCGACGTCCGATATGTCTCAGTTGCCCATCCTCGGGCCAACGGAGAAGTCGAGCGTGCCAACGGGATGGTGCTCGACGTTCTCAAGAAGCGGTTGCACGACGCTGCTAATTCCAAAGGAGGCAAGTGGATCAAGGAACTACCCAATGCACTCTAGGGGGCTACGTACTCAGCCTTCCAAGCAACAGGGCAATCCCCTTACTTCCTGGTCTACGGCTCCGAAGCAATCCTCCCTGCTGATGTCATATGGAACTCACCAGCAGTGGAGCACTACGACGAAGGCGTCTCTGAAGACAGCAGACGAGTTGACATCGATGGACTCGAAGAAGCTCGCTGTGCTGCCCTCGTCCAATCAACAAGGTACCTGGAGGGTACCCGACGCTACCACGACCGCAACGTCAAGGAACGCTCCTTCAACGTTGGCGATCTCGTCCTCCGCTGTATCCAGAACACGGAAGGACTACACAAGCCCAGCTCCCCCTGGGAAGGTCCCTTCACCATTGCAAAGGTGACCAGGCCGGGCTCCTACCGCCTCCAGACACTCGAAGGCGAAGACGTCAACAACTCGTGGAACGTCGACCAGCTCTGTCGGTTCTACGCCTAAGTCTACACGACTACTCCGGGCTCAAGTCTACACGACTACTCCGGGGGCTCAAGTCTACACGACTACATCGAGACCCCTCCGCCGTAAGCGGCCTCCGGGTCATGGCTCCAGTCTCCGGACTACTTCCTCACTGTAAGCGGCCTCCGGGTCCAGGCACCAGTCTCCGGACTACTCTTCTCCAGAATCCAGCCCATGCGACTACCTACGGATCATGGGCTGCGACGAGCGACAAAAGACTCTAGCAGCGGTCTACTGAGAGGCCATGTACTCCTAGATCCAGCCTACACGACTACTTACGGATCTACTGCTGTAAGCGGCTACTCGCCCTAGCATCATTTAGCCGTAGGCGGCCTGCGGGTCCTGGCGACTACTCTGTAACTACGGCCCTGGCCATCCAGGTGTACTTCTTCAGTAATAAAGTTTGATCGTTCAACAATTTCTTTACTGTCTACTTCCCCCAACGGGACTACTGCCGAGTACGACTACTCGCGACAACTCCACGATGGGACTCCGCACTCTGAGATCGCGACTACGAGTACTCATTGATGGAACTTTTCTTCATTAACACTTGAACAATTTCATTACAATTGTTTTTGTACATCTACTGCTACGAACTAACTATTTCAGGACTATTGGAGATCAAGCTTGTCGGCGACTTGTTCCGCAATGGGCGCCATCTGCTCCAGCAGCTCCGCATATTGCTCGTCGGTACAGTTGGCGGCTAGTCCGCCAGCGACTACATCCACGGGCGCCTTCGGGAAGTAGGACTTCATGAAGGCCAGCACCTGGTTCGGGATCGACTTCGCCAGATGCTTCACGTAGGCCGCCAGCCGGCTGGGGGCTTCCTTCAGTCGATCCACCAGCGGTGCTATCTTGGGGCCGCCAGGGTGAGGCACCAGCAGCCTCGCGATGGGGAGCGCGGCTTCTTCAAGCTCCTTCGGTGGGCCCACGGCCTCTCGCGATCCTCGTTCGGCACGCAACGATTTGTAGCGATTGACGAGGTCACGATCGGAGGCAATACGAAGCTCCATGTGCTTGTCGCACTCGTAGGCAAGCTCCTTATAATCTAACTCGAGTACACGGCGGGCCTCCGCTCCCGGTAGAAGAGATTCTTCAGATCCGTCTCTGAAGTCTTCAACTGCTCTACCCGGGTCTCAAGCTCTGCAAACAACAAGGAAAAGCGGGTTAGACTACCTCTCGACTTCCAACAAGTACTCAACAAGACAAGTGGTGTACCTTTGTTCTTGTTGCGGAGCGACTTGTTCTTCCGCACCAAGTCATCGCTCTTTGCCTGCATCTCCTGGATGTCGTTGTGGTATTTGGCGAAGGTGGTATCAAGCTTGGACTGCATAGCGGCCGCGTGCTTCTGGGACTTCACGAGTTGGTCCTCCAGCGCCTCAGCCCGAAGCACCGCGTCGCCAAAGCCTTGAAGCATGCTGGACTTCTCGCGAGACCTCTCCACGACGTCCTGCACAGACAACATACGTCAGATGGGTACTCAACGCTTAAGGATCGACTACTCGGGAGTTACGACTACTCACCTTCATCCATTGCTCGGCTTGGCGGACCGCCTCCAGATGCCGAGCCACCATTGCGGGGATCGACCAAGTCATCCGCGGCAACTCTACCCCGCCATGACTACTTGTGGCGGCTTCGGTCATCGGTGCAGAGCGGATGGGCTCGCGTCTTGGATCTCCGGGGAGCGAACGACCACATCCGGAGCGAGGCTGCGGGCCGCGCGGTGGCCTCCTCTCTCACGGTTGTTGCGGCGGCCTCTCCGGCGGCCACCTCCATCGGCTCGGGGCTCCTCGCCGGCCTCCCGAGTCTGCGGTGTCAAGTTCTCCACGGGCACCGCCGATGGGATGTCGTTCCCCTCGGCCTCGCGCGCGTCAACAAGAAGACAAGCGCATCAGCGTTATCTGATGCCTACAACTACTCTTCGGGGATACTATAGCCTCAGCAGAGTACTCACCTTCGACTACACTGGCCTCAGGCAACGTAGCCTCAGCAGTCGGCGCTTCGGGCTCCGCCTGAGGGGCGGGAGCGGACTCCTCGGCTGGCGGCGCGACTTCTTCTTCCGCCACCTCTGCAGAGGGTTCATCCCCCTCCCACGACAGATCCGTCGACTTCCTGCAGAGCACATAAGCCGGTCGTCAGTCAGGCACGACTACCACTTCAAGTACTACTCGGGAAGATTCAACACTTACAAGCTTGACCGGACTACCATCACGGTCGGGGCGCCGAGGATGCTGGCGATGTCCACCAGTCCAGCTTCGGCGGGCGCCTCCTCTTGCGCTCGTGCGGCCGCCGCCCGCCCCTTCGCGTAACGGCGGCCGGTGCAGCGCTCTCCTGCGCTTCTGCGGCCACCACTTCTTCTGCAGCAGCAACAGCGGGCTCCGTGCTCCCCTGAGGAGCAGGCGGCTGACGCTCCATCTGCGCCAAAAGCTCTTCAACAGTGGGGGCTGAGCTACGCCTCTCA
The DNA here is from genome assembly GCA_947561735.1 of Cenchrus americanus. Taxonomy (NCBI): domain Eukaryota; kingdom Viridiplantae; phylum Streptophyta; class Magnoliopsida; order Poales; family Poaceae; genus Cenchrus; species Cenchrus americanus. The sequence continues at coordinate 83,186,041 of OX387240.1, forward strand.
GTGGCTTCCCCCACCGTGTCCCACTCGCCTTCGTCGCCCTGGTCAACGGGCTCCGTAGGCGGCAACTCCTACAAGCAAGGAAACTTCTTCATCAACAAGTGAACTCGAGACACTAGTACTCGACTACACTACTCAAAATGGCTTACCTCTGGGTACGTGGTCTCAGTGAACTTCAACTTCTTCGACACGCGCTCGTGGGACGCATTGCGCGGCTTCTGCGGCGGCGCGGCCAGACTAGCCTCTAGGCAAGCTGGTGGATCCTGAACAAGAGGAACATGAGGCAAGCCAGGACGGTTGAACCTCGACCGCAGCTGGAAGCGGTCCTGCAGCGTCTCCTCGTCGTCGTCGTCGTCGGACATGTCCTCCACGACAACGGTGTCGTCTCCTTCACCGACCTCCCGCCGCTCCTTGGCCTTGGTCTTCCCCTCCTCTAGGATCTCGACTTCCTGAGGGGGCGGCGGCGGCTCGGAGACAAACTTCTTCAAGTCGTCCTGCAAGACACAACTCATCAGCGTGACTACTCACACGGAATGGGTACTCGACACTGGGTACGGCCACTTACCTCCTTTGGTGGGCGCGTGGTGGAGTACTACGGTACGGGGCACGCCGTGTACGGCGGCATGTCCTTGAAGATCTGCGCCAGCCTATCGACAATGTCGTCGTCAACGACTTCATCTCCAGGCCGCGACGTGTCGTCGTCGCCGGTGTACTCGAATCCTAGGGTGTCGCGAGCCATCGGCGGCCGCACCTCGCGCTTCATGAAGCTGAAGGCCACGTGCTCGGCCCTCAGCCCGGCTTCTCTTAGCGCCTTGATCCGCGCCAACAACTCCGGGAGCTGGATCCCCTCCTGCATCATCGGCTCCGTGTTCCACCACGGGCGATGCTTGGGCTGCTTCCCGCTCGGCTTCGGCAACCCCGGATGGTGGTTCGTGATGTAGAACCATTTGGCTTTCAGTCTTGGTTGGAGTCGATGATCTTGTACGAGAGGTACTGCTCGGCGGCGTCCTCCCGCATCTGGATTCCGGCTCCTCCGACTACCCGCGGGTTGCTGGCACTTGGTTGCGGCTTCACCCGGAAGAACTTCCGGAACAAGATCCAATGGGGCTTGATCCCCAGAAAAGCTTCGCAGAAATGTACGAAGACGGCGGTGTGAAATATACCGTTGGGGTTGAGGTTGAGGTACTCGATGTCGTAGTACCCCATGAGCCCCTTGAAGAAGTTGCTCGCCGGGAGCGCGAGCCCGTGCTCCGCGAATCGCGCGAACATCAGGATCTCATCTTCACTCTTCTCCATCGGGTACGGGTCCCCGGCGGCGGCCCTCCACATGTCCACCTCCTTCTCCCGGATGAATCCGCTGTTGAGGAGGGCTAGCAGGTCGTCGGTCTTCGCCTTCGACTTCTTCCATTCGCGGTTTGCATCTGGCCGCGGTGGAGACATCGGCGGTGATGTCCCCGCGGCAGATCCGGCGGCTTCGTCACGGCTCCTCTTCTTCCCGTCGGCGGCTTTCGCGGTCTTGGACGGAGATGGCTTCATCCTCCAAGTGCACGGGGTCTTCACGCGCATTCGCTCGGGGGCTACCGCGGTGGCTCTCTCTGGCGGCGCGCTCGGATCTACACTTCACTCAGCGGAGGCGGCGCGCACCGGTGGAGATTTCTGGCCAAGATGTGTTTGGAATGGCTACAGCTGCGTGGGGTGAAAACCCCTAAGGGCTTTGGCTTCTATTTATTAGTCAACGCGGCCCCCCAACGGCCGGATGGATAAGTTTGCGCTCGGCTGACTCAGCGGCCGCGCGTGACTCTTCAACTTCAACTAGTCGACGCGCCTCACCTCGGGGGCTCGGCTACTTCTACTCAACTACCTGGAAAGCGACAAGACTCAAGAGCATCTCAGGACACATTCTACAAGATGACCCTTCAATTCGAGAGAAAGTGCTCGACTCAAGGCTCGGGGGCTCCGTCCCACGTGTCCTTCGGTTTTTTCTTCGGATTTTTCGGGATATTCTTGCCAAAACTTCATATGGACCCTCAGCCAGAGTCTACAACTCAACCTAAGGCTCGGGGGCTACTCCATATGGAGTGCGATTTTGCAATCGCACTTCCATATCAGCTTCGGCTTCAAGACAACACGGGCGTTGTTGAAGACCTTCGAGGGCAGCACTCGAGGACGCTTGGGATTACTCGAGAAGACTTCAAGATTGCTCGGACACCGACGGGAGTACATTCCCGGCCTCGGGATGCTTCGACCACTCTTGAGGACTTTTGACTTGTAGTACTCGGGGACGCTTGAGGACTACTCGTTAAGGTCGTCAAGACTACTTAAAGCTATCCTTCTCGACTACAAAGTACTCGGGGGCTTGTCGTATGGACCTCCCCGGGCCCACTACCTCGGTGGGTACCGGGACCGACAACTCGTGGGCCCCCGGGACTACCGGCTTGCGCCGCACGGCACCGATGGCGTGAAGCACAAGGACTACGAGAGGAGAAGTACTCGGTTAGGAAGCTGTACATGTCCCGCACTATATGGAAGACTCCTAGACGTACTCGACTAGTACTCTCTCCCTATTCCGACTTGTAACCCTACCTCCCGGACTATATAAGGCGAGGCAGGGACCTTTCTCTGATCATCTCATCTCACGCCGTACAATTGCACCATCTTTTAATCGTACCCAATCAATCCCGAGCTACACGACATACGGGACGTAGGGTATTACGCACCTCGCGGCCCGAACCTGTCTAAATTGTGTGCCACGTGTCTCTTCCTTCGAGTTACCGATCTCGGCGAGGCCACATTCATCTACTTCGGGTACTCCCCTTAGTAGGTTGCCGGTCTAAAACACCGACAGACACCACTTCATCCCCGTCGACTTCGTGGTGCTCGAGATGGGAAAGAGGGAGAAGCCACCACTCATCCTTGGGAGGCCTTTCCTCAAGATCGTGGGAGCTACCATCTACGTCGGCAAGGGGGAGATCAAGATCGACATCAACGGCGAGAGTAGTTCCTTCAAGTCTCAACAACGCTTTGAGGTATGCAATATGATAAAATTTAAATATATTCCACCTCATTGTTGTGTAAGTAAGTAAGAGCGAAGGAAGAAGGAAGAGCCGGAGAAGAAGGGAGCGAAGGAAATCAAAGAGGTTGTTGCATCCGTCAAGATAAAGGAACAAAAGTTGCATGTGAACACCAAAAATATGACTAAGCCGGAGAATAAGCCCACGCCAAAGATGGTGCGGAAGTGGGTACCCAAGATTGCAACACCCGCAAAGAGCGTTGATCCAAAGTAATCAAGTGAAGAAGTCTAGCCATGGACTATAAATGAAGCGCTAGGCGGGAGGCAACCCGTTTCGTCGAGTCAAGAATAAGCTACCGGGAGGACAACCCGATTCAAGATTTTTCGAGTCTTTTCAAGTAAGTTAGTTTTAAAATTTGCTACACAAGACATTAGACTTAGAGTGGTTGAATAATGTTAGAGACATAATTCTTGGTTGTATATTTTATTTGGATCATAAACTCTTTACATGAGCCATCCTATGTGTTATTTGCTTCTTTTCGAGAAACCGAAACCAAAAAAAATCAGAACCTATCTCAACCTTTCATCTTCTTCATTATGTTATGGTTGACTTGTTTTACATGCTAAAAACACACGAGTAGAGGCACACCTTGTACCTAGATGTTATTTAAATTTCAGCGCATGGTAGGGCTCGTGTGAGCCTAGAAACTTGACTTTTTGTTGGTTCTAAAAAATTCTATATCCTTGGTTTCTCTAGAGTTAGAATTTTTTCTAAGCCCCATTTAATTTTATTTCATTCAAAATCTCTCTCATTTAACCAAAATTAGAATCTAAACCTATGCCCCCATGATCTAGCCGGGAAAAGCTTGCTCTCAACTAATGAAAGCAAACAATACCGGTGAGACCAAAATAAAAGTAGTCAGAAAACATTTTCGACTTACATTTGTTTTTAATGCTTTATTGCAAGCTCTGAGTTTATTTTTATTTTTCAAAATTAGAGGAGTACTTAGCATTAAGACATGCTTAGAGGGAGGCAATCTAGTTAACCTAACCATGCATCCACCATGATGCATCACGGGATGCCCTTCCAACATCTTTCATCAAACCACATGCAAAGGACAAGCATGGGGGGGCAGCCAAGGCCTTGTTTTGTAGGAATATCATGGAGGCATGTGAAGCAAGGGAGCATAGAAGTGACTCAAAGCAAAACCATCAAGTGGAAGGAGCAATAATGCAAGCAAAGGAGTGGAAGAGAGCGTTTGGGCGGTGCAACCCCGTGGAGCATGCGGTCACAAGCAACAAAGCAAGCATGAGTATGCTGGAGCAAGCTGGAGCCGAGAGGAGAAGCAGGCCACCCAAGCTAGTCGGCCCAGGCCAGCCGGCCTCCCCCCTTTAAAAGCCCCCTGGTGCTCCCCTTCGGCAGGTAAGTCGCTCATCCAGTTCCTTATTCGTGTGCTTGAGCTTGTAGTCCGGAACCACCTTAGACTTAGCTTTCCACTCCGAGTTTGTTTCGTACAACAAAATACATCCTAATTCCACTCAAAGTCCACACTCTGAATAATATTTGTGTGCCTTGTTACCGATTGAAAACCCTGAGTTTATATTAGTGAGAAGAGTGCAGCAACCATGTAGAAGAAAACTACAAGTCTTTTCACTAAGAAGAAGGGATCATCGTCGTCCAACCCGTCATCGACAACCTCTTCGAGGAGGCACTCAGTTTCTGAGTCTCCTCGGAGTATATAGGAGGACACGACACCGCCGAGGAGGAACGACACTCTTCTCCTCAATGGCATGAGGGCCACACGAAGCTCGTATATGGGGTTCACCAAACCTCAAGGGCGTATGGAGGAGCCACCCGTCCAACCCGTCGCTCGACACGATCATCCGCTCCACCTCCATACGCTCCGCGGTACTCCGATTATGGGTTTAACATCATGACGGAGGAGGAGGAGGAGAAGAAGCTCACTCGCCTTGAGAAGAGGCTTGTGGCAAACGTCGACTTTGATGACCAAGCTCTCCAAGTGTTGGGTTTTCATACAAATATTTACTACATGTTGGGACACCTAGGTTGGGTGCAATTCTCCAACGGAGTATTGGTAAACACCCACAAGGAAATCACCTTGGAAATCCTCATGATCATGGCGCCTATCCTTGATGAAGGAGTGTCGAGTCTCTCATTCCGTTTGGAGGGAGTTGAGCAAGTGGTTCCCTATGAGTATATTAGGGAATTAGTTGGTTTCCAAAAGGGAGCCCCGAAACAAGTGGATGTGCATGAAGGAACATTGGACGGTTTTTGGAGTATGATCGTGGGAGGAGTTCACCAACAAAGAAATAGTATCCAAGTGTTTCACTCATGGATGTGGAAGAGGATTTGGGGGAGAATGAGAGAGACCAAGGTAACCGACACATAAGTGAATTGGCTTTACTCGGCATTGATTGCCAGGCAACCAATGGACCTCACCCACCTTATGATCAACCGGTGGTGTTGTTAAACAACATCAGGTTCGAGAGATATTGGCTCGGGGTGTTATCTTTCCATGTTGGCTATCTCTTTGAGACCGGGAATTACAAGGAACTCGGAGCATCTCCTAGCCGAGGACTTCCCTTGGATTTGAGTATATGAAGCAAGACAAGTACATAAGTGGAGATGAGAGAGGAGGCTTCAAAGTGGCCAAGGTGAATTTGTCCCTTCCGGATGGAAGATTAAGACTTTTCTTGAGGGAAAAGAAGATTGGTTAGAGGAAGGACTTATTGTGCCGGCGAAGAAAAATAAAAGAGGAAGGATTATAGATAAAGGTTCTTCCACGACCCAAGAAGGAGGTGCGCAGCAAAATTATGTGCCACCATTTGGAGGAATTCCAGCGCCGCCAAGTTACTACAGTGGTGTACCAATGCAAGCATGGGGGAGTGGTGCAGCCATGCCCCTACCAAATTTTGCGGTGCCCAACGTAGCCTTTGCGGAGCCTTATGCACATCTTTTTCAACCACAACAAAGTGTGGCCATCATTAGAGGATACGCTGCGAGAAACATGCAAAATGTCGCAGCCATCCAAACCAATGCAAACCAAATGGGTGAAGGAAATGCAAACATCGCTTATGAGCTTGGACGCGTTCACTTAGCACCGCTGGGACAATTCATACGAGGAGCGGTGCAATCCTATTATGAGCAAGGGTAAAAATCAAGATTATCAATATCAACCATCGGCGGAAGATTAGAGAGAGGAAGAGCTTTAGTTTATCTTTCCTTTTCACCTTTTCTTTAATTTTCAGCTTGTATGCGCCTATGTATGCGTAGTATTTTCAGTTTTTATTTAAATTCCAGCATGTGTGTTAGTTTTTATTTCCATCATGAATAAAGTCACCACCTTGTTTTTACCTTTGGCAAAGATACAAAGTTTGTGTCATGTTGATATATGATGATAGCTGTTGCTTTGTTTATCTTTGCACTCGTTTTATGCATGATTAAGCTAATGCTCTCTTAAAATACAAATCTGAAATTATCTAAATGCTAGCTTAACCTTTAGCGGAGGTTATGATAAAAATAAAAGACCCATGGTGTTTTATGTGCTCTCAAGTTTTAGATGGATTAAAGGTGATTTATTTTTGTTCTTAAAAGTAATGCTAACCTTGTCATAAACACCACTTGCGTGTTGCTCTACCTATCCAGAGCCATATATATATTTGAGTGCAAAAACTTAGTATACAAGGTTTTGTTTTTGGGTGAGTTATTTCAGGCCTTGATTTCTCTGGCTCGAGACTAAGAAGCTGGTCATACCGTTTTTGTGTATGTATCTTATTGCTAGCCCTTTTATCCGTGCATTGTGTATCCCCACATCGGAGATTTCACAAACCTCGCCGGATATCCACCCTTCAAACCAAAAATATCATCTTTTGTGTTTACCTCCTTGACCACAACCTATCATTGAGTATGGATCGTCAATTCAAGGAAGATCGCAAGATGGTGCCAAGATTGAAGATTTCATGTATCTCTCCAAAGGAAAAATATTTCTAGTACCTACCTTATCTCTATCACCTCTTTGCCTGAGGACGAGCAAATGTCTAAGCATGGGGGAGGAGGTAGGTACAATGCAATTTAGAGTTCAAGTGGAGCAAATAAAAACAGAGAGAAAAAGAGAAAAAGAAAAAGGAAAATGAGTATAATATATATATGTGAGAAAAGAAAAAATATGAGTATGTATAAAAATAAAATAAAGTGAACTCCCCGGTTCTTTAAGTGCATTAGGATTTTCAAAAGTTTCAAAAGTTAAAATCCAAACTCATCTTTCCAACCATGTGCAATCCGATAATGAGGACTTCCTTTGTGCCTCGGGATCACTCTTTGCCATTTGCTCATGTCCACCTATCTCAAAGTGTGTGTATTTTTCTCTCCCGCTCCTTGATGTAACATTATTTTTCAATGACCTTTTTGACGAGTCTCAGTAAGACCATGAGAAGCTTGTCTTGTTTTGACAACATCTCATTTATAATATCTTGGTAGGATTTAACTTTCCCGAAAAACTCCATATAAAGTCTACCACATATATGTATGTTTAGAGAGGGAAAGGAGTAGAAGAAATAGGCTTGACAGACAAGATAAGATGAGAGTTCATGAGCATGATGCAAGGTGGTTTAAATTTTTGAACTTGGTTTAGCTCTTTTTCATCTCATACTTTATTTCTAAATTTCTGAGATCCATTTGAATCTCGGGAGCATGTTAATACTCGTGGGATGAGCTTAATTAATATCTACTCTCCATAGGGATGAAGGCTAGTACATTATGGAACTTTAATGAACTAAATTTTTGAGAGCATTATGTTTTCTCGTGTATGATCAAGTGCAGGGTTTAAGCAATGAAGGGCAACGATGATATCCATCGAAGGCTTACTCGAGGACGAACAAGGTTTAAGCATGGGGGAGATGTTGACAATGAATTTCCGTCAACCTGGCCATGAGTTTACCTTCGGCGTTGGCATGAAATTTATATCTTATCTATTGGTACTAACCCCCTTGGTATAACAACTTTGTTCATGCATGTCAGTTTTGGAGTTTAACATGAATTTAGCATTGAAAGCAAGACTTCCGGGTAAAGTTCATCAAACACCTCGTGACAAGACCTTGAAGCCCGGTACGAGTCAAGCAATGAAGTGAGCATGACTCCAAGAGGCCCAAGGACCAACCCGTGAAGACGGAAAACTCCAAGGACCTGAACAGAAAATGTTGAATCTTGCGGGACAAGGAGCTTCATCTAAACTACAGAGAAACTGACATCAAGGGCCCACATGCAGAAGGGGGAATACTCTAGAAGACTCGAGAAGCATCGTCCACGAAGGAGGCCACGAAGTCGCCTGGAATGGGCCCAAGCCGGCTATCTGTCACAGCCGATTTTACAAGGAAAACCGAATGCATCTCATATGTGCGCCAAGATCAAATTACACACATACGATAGACAAATGAGTGTAATAACATAACAGTAATCAAACGTACAAGAGTTTAACTAATACAATAGTCATTTAAACTAAACGAGTAACTTCTTCTTCACCATCCACAGGCACATGACTGGGGGATCGCATGCCTTAGAACTCTTCAAAGTCGCTCCAGTATTCCTCACCGTTGTTCTCATCCGAACAGCGGTAAGCAAGGGTGAGCACTCTTATGGTTGGAGCTCAGCAAGTGGGGGAACATGCAAGGCTATCAAGGATAGGCTAAGGTTTTGCAGCGGTCAGCATTTTAATGTTGATCAAGTTTTATTAGCAACCTATGACTAGATGTAAGTTTATACCAACCCACTTAAGCATTATAAAACATCTCATCTTAGAAACCCACAAGAACCACGATTTGCATCCATCTTTAAGTTTGATTATCATGTGAGGGTCCAAGCCGCTCTTAACCGTGAGCACGGTTGATCGATCAGTTTTATCTCTGCAGAGGTTGTACACTTTACCCATAGCTCATGTTCCCCATGTTGCCCGGGTTAGCTAGACCCTTAAACACTTCCGAGGTGAGTGGCTAGATGTCCACTACGAAGCCTTTACAAAGGTATACAAAAGCACCAACAACCCACGACAGTTACAGCTCAGGGCGGACCATAACCCTCCCTAATGGTCAACACCTTAGCAAAGGCTGCTACCCCAAAAGAACCGAGTTATACCCCTGCAACCCTGAGCCCCCTGTGTTAATTGGCTAAGCCAGAGCCATGTGGACTATGGTTGTACTGTTTTTCTTGGGTGGTTCTCCATGTTCCAATTAAATCATATGGTCTTGTCTTAAAACTTAACCAGCACTTCATAATACAAAAGATTGTATCATAAATCACTTATAGCCAGCCCAAGTTTAGCAACTAAGCATTCATCTACCCAAAACATTTAATAAAAGGGGTTGATCAAGGTGATAGGGGTAAAACTCTAGTCATGTCCTAAAAAAGGTGATTTTCCCATCAAGTTAATGCATAGCAACAAGTAAAGGTAAATATTATATAAACATGTAGTTATATAGGTTTAAGAAGAAAATGCAGAGGGGGAAATCCACTTGCCTTCTTCTACGAACTGAGTATCCTCTTCTTCGAAGATAGGCTCTTCTTGATCTTCTCCAATGGGGTGCTCAGATGAAACAGGCACGATATCTACGCACAAGCATATACAAACAATAAATAAATAAAACAGTACACCAAACAGTTCTATATGCTAAAGACATGTTGTTTAAAAGATTCTACTCGCTGAAACGATCATTTCGGTATATTAAATGCTAAAAACAGAGTTAAAACATAAAAGTTATGATTAAAACAAAGTACAGGGACCTTTCTGCAAGAAAACTAGGCCTACAAGATTTATATGAAAGAAACCAGGGACTAGAAACATAATTTCATATATAAACAGAGGGGTTTATGTGCAAAAAGGAATGCAAAGGACCTCTGGTGGAAGAATCTAAGGAAAGCAGGGGCCAAAACATAAAAACAGGGATTTAAGTGTAAGGATTCGAATAGGTGGAAGGACCGGCATGTGAAAACGAAGAAACCCAGGGGCTCTTAAACAAAATCGCTAGGTGCTGACCGGTACGCCTGGTTTGACCCGATGGCTGGACACGATCTGAGTTGTAGATCTCCGATCCAACGGCTGACAAGGTGATGGACCGCGCTGTGGACTCGGTGCATGGGTCCATGGTGGACCAGCTTCATAAAAACGAAAGGGTACGCGATCAGGGACGTCCATTGCAGATCGAACGGCCGAGAACGCGTGCAAACGAGGGGCGGTGGCGGTTCACCGGGGTAGGAGACAGCGCGGTGGCGCTTCGCCGGCGTGAGCTCGGAAGAGGGTTTTCGGCCACCATTCCGTGCACGTGTGGGTGCTACGCGTAGCGGGGAAGCATGCGCATGCATCCAGAGGCTCAGGGGGAAGGCTTGGGCGGCCACGGCGGCTAGCACTGGAAGGGGGCGGAACGGCCGATCCGGCGAGCCCGTGCGATTGTTGTTATGCACGAAAGAAAGGGAAAAGGGCTGGGTTCTGATGCTTACCACGCGGAGACAAAGCGATCAAGGTCACTAGTGAGGATGGAGTGGTGCTGCAAAGGGTTCATCGACGACGACGGCTCGGCAGCGCTCCGGCGGACAGCGACAGGAGCTCCGGGAAGTGACGGCGACGATGACTTGATGCAAGAGGCTCAATGAGCGATGTGCGCATCACAAGAGAGAAAAGAGAGGGAGAGAGGGGTCCTTCACCGGTGGTGAGCTTTCCCAGCGGCGGCGGTGCTAGGTGGAATTGGTGCTCGGGCGTGGGGAAATTGAGTGCGAGAGCGAAAGGGAGAGGATGAGGGTGATGCTTGGCTTACATACCAGCAGAGAAGGGAGAAGGGGAAGCAGGAAAGGAAGGTGGCGGCCGGCGGCCTTGCCATTGATGGCCGGCGGCTATGCGGCGTAAAGGAGCAAGAGGAGGGAGGAAAAACGGCAAGAAATGGAAGTGGATTAGTCATGGTAGTTTATTGCCTTAATTGGTGCTCTCGGAGAAAAGGGAAGGTGGAGGAGGCGGGCAGGTGCGGCTAAGATCTCAGTGGGCGTGCGGCCGAACAGAGGAAAGGGAGGGGCACGGGATAGAAGGAAGGGCTGACAGGTGGGGCCAGCATACCAGTGACCGAGTGGAAAAGAAGAAAGAGAAAGGGAGAGATGGGCCGCTGCGGGGGAAAGGAGAAGCGGATTGGGCCGGTGGGCCGGCGGGGAAAAAGAAAAGAGGCCTGGCTGGTGGGCTGAAAGAAGAGGGGTGAGGTCGGGGCTTTCTTTTTTTTAAAACCTTTTCAAACATAAGCATTTCAAATTCTTTTCAAATTTCTCCAAAAGCATTTAAAACCTTTAAAACTTCAAACCAACACACAAAACACTATGCAACCAAAATATGATGCACAAGCACTTGTTGTCTCTATAATTATTTTAAATTTAAATTTCTTTAGAGCTCAATTTAATTAGCAAATTAATTAAATCCTTAAGACTAAAACAATATGTTGCTTAAGTAAATTTTTAGTGATGCAATTTTTAGGGTGTCACACCAGCCCAGGCCGGGCGGCCCAGCCCATTTCGGGGCCCATTCGTGCCCCCCTTTGACCTAGCCGCCATTCAGACTATTTATAGCCCCCTGGCCGAGAGCCACACATCAACTCATTCGTCATTCACCGCCAAGGAGTAGAGAAGAGAGGGACACCATTCCGGAGAGGAGAGGGTCGAGCTAGTTGTCTAGGGTCTCCCTAGCCGACGTGGGAACCTTGCAAGGAAGACCACGTCGGAGTTCCAGGAGTTAGAAGCAAGATCAAGGTAGGATCCCGATGGTGATCTTGTTTATGTATCACGTACTATGTTGAATTATCAAGTTGCAATCCGATTTATAGTGATCGAGTGTTTCTCCTACGACTTTGATTTCAATCGGTTTTTCTTACTTTAAGATCTATTCTCGAGATAGATCATAGAGGGTGTTCTTGTAGCTGTGGTGGCTAGAGGTGCATGCCTGACCTTCAGAGAGATTTCACTTGTCCATTGGACTCACCCTAAGCTAATCCGCACGAATAAGAGTGTGTTGTGACAGAATGATAGCTCCAAAAGGTGGCCGTCTTCGGAGTTGGACGGGAAACCGTGATTTAAAGATGTTTTTATGAGATTCAACTTGGTTATTTCTTCTTTGCTCGGAACTTCAACAAAAGCTTGATCCAATCTCTTTAGATTGGTTTTATCTATCCCTCTCTACCCCTTGCTACCTCTGGCTTTCATATACTAGATTTGTTTTTTATGATGTTCTTTAGATTAGATGCATAAGATTCCCCTTTGAAGATCTAAGTGTTCTCAGCTTTAATAGATAGGATTTTCCATCACACATTTGTTCTACAGATTCGATATCTTGGGTTCACACTTGAGGGAAGAAGGGTCCTTTGACTACGACAGAGGACTTGTCCGCTTGCAAGTCCAAATGAAGTTTGATACGAATATACACTGTCAACACTGATGATGGCCGCAGAGGGATTGGAAGAGCTTGCAGCCGGGCGGAGGACCGCGCTCAGTGTCGGTTTGAAGAAGGGGTGACGTGGCCAAGTAAACTGCACCAGACGACCAAAGAATAGATGGATTGTCATCGCCGGAGATCGAAGAAGAGCCACCAAATCACATCTCAGGTGAATGCAGCTTCATTGAAACAACCACCGAGGATCTATTGCAAGGTCGGGAAGGAACCGCGTAGAGGAAGGGATTGTTTGAAGTTGAGGGGGTGGAACCGGGGATGCGGAATCACCAATGCATTCAATGATAACGAGCGCGTCTAAACGGCAGACGCGGCCGGCAGAACAACCATCAGTGTTCAACATCTAAGCCGAATGTGTGGCAGAGAAGCAAAGCCCTGCTTAGATCTGGCAAGGTGGGGGTGGAATCGAAGTAGGAAGGCGAGTGGCCGAAAGCAGAAGCAGCTGCTGCCCAACGCTGATGTGTTCAACAACGACGAGAAGGCCTCAACCACAGGAGGCATGAACGTTGGAACAACCATCAACGAAGAGCAAGAAGCGTGAATCAGATATGCTGGAGAGCAGAGGAACACACAAGCCGCCGGCAGAGGCGGATGGAAAGGAGGTGAATCCAGAAGGGGAAACAAAAGAGTGAGATCCGCTTGGCAGAGGAGAGAGAACTTATTTACACTTACCTGGGCAGGACCATCATCATCGGCGGCGAGGGTTTCCATAGCAGCAACAGCGACGACGGCAAAGATGGAACCCAATGGAGCTCCCATCGCATGACGACTCCTATAACGAGTTGTGTAGCCAAAGGAAAAGGGGCCCCTTTCCCTTCTGTTGACGGATAAAACTTGTATCCACCTACGATCCGCAAGCGTACGGACCTACACCTTTTTCACCACGGGAATCCCAAGGTTCTTGTCAATCCACGGAGCAAGGGGATTACTAGCGCTTAACCAAGTACTAATCTAGTTGAATGGAAAACCTTTGAAAGAGTAATAATCTAAAGGTAAAACAATCTAACCTAAGTTAATCTAAGTTAAGTTGATCAAACAAATCTAGGGTTAAACTAGATGGTAAAGGGTGAACACAAGAGAGTGATTAAGAAAGATAAGCGTTCCCTCCCTAGGATCTAGGATAACATGATATGCATCTACTACACGAGAGTGGTAAACCAATCTACCGGGGGTTGTGACCACGGTTTCACCCTTTCCCTCCTCTCGTATTGTCACTACGCGAACGTAATCGTGACTAGACCTATGATGGACACGGTATGTTGATGGATTCTATGGGAGTAGCGGATATCATACGCCCGAAAAACACGATCTAACCTTAATCATCAAAGCATCATCAACATGAAAACAATAGATTGAAACCACGAATCAAGTAGCGATCACATAGCATGCATCCATCTAACCCTAGGGATGAACGGAGACATTACCCCATCATCTTACACGGATTGAAGCACATAGGGGTGATGGAGACTCCGGAGAACGTCGTCGATGAAGATGGCGGCGATGGAGCTTGGGAACACCCCTAGGGCAGCGGCTTGGAGTCCTCCTCTTGCTTCCTTCTCTCCGTCGGCGTTGATCCTTGCGACGAGCTCATCTAACTCTCTCCCTCATCTTGCGGCGGCGATGTTCCGGTCAATGGCGTCGGTAGGATGATTTTGTTCGATGTGGCGGCCGAGCGGCGGCGGAGGCAATAAATAGACGAACACCTAGGGCAAAGGGGGCACCGAACCGACCCCGGAGTGGGGGTGGGCCGGTCGGCCCGTGCCGGCCGGCCCAAGCCCATTTCGGCCGGTTCGGCCCGGTTTCCTCCCCCGGTTGCTTCTCGCGCGATCCCTTATTTGTGTACACTTGCATGTGGGCCTTGACGTCGTTTCCTTCACGGTTAAGGCTTGAATCCTTGCTATGCAAGCTTCGCATTTTACGGTTGAGTCCACGAAGACTTGCACGTTGACGCTTCGGTCCTCGGGTCATTTGGAGTCATGTTCATCGCGTGTCTTGACTCTTGTCGGGCTTCATGATCTTCTTCCAAAGTGCTTGGTGAACTTATCCCGAAAGTCTCCTCTTTAGCGTAGATTTCCTGCATAAACAACAAACTCCAAAATCGACATGCAAGTGTGAACTTGTTACATCATTAGTATGCCTAGTGGTGGGTTAGTTGCAAATCATAATCGAAACCAATGTATAACAAGTACTCTAGGTTGATGGAAATTCACCGTCAACATCTCCCCCATGCTTAAACCTTGCTTGTCCTCGAGTAAGTAATCCTTGCTTAAAAGGGAAATCAGCGTTGCCTTCCAATGCTATCCCTGCACTTAGTCATTCATGACGAGACAAATTGCTCTCTCTTAAGAATTTATTTTTAAAGTTCAAGTTGTGACCGGCTTGTTTTTCATTATGGAAGATAGACTAACAATAAAGAACAAGCCACATGTAACACGATGCTCTCAAACTTGAGTGAACTTCAAACCATTACCTTGTCACATGGAAGATTCTTAAAAAGATGCATATCCAACATAAGTGAAAATCTCTTGCAAAAGCTCATGGAAACACTCATCTCATCAAGTCACTCGAGCCTATACTAGATTATTTTCAACCTACTCTACTCAAATGTGATAGTGGAAGGCTTATGTGGAGCTTGGAAGGTTAAAAACAATCCTAGTAAAACATACATCCAAAATATTGTCAAATTAAGAGAGAGATCTATTGGAATTACCGAGACTCGTCAAAAAGGCCATGGAAAATAAATGTTGGAAAGAGAGAGGGATGAAACACACACATTTAGATAAGTGGACATGTGCAAGTGGCAAATGGATGATCCCGAGGCACGAGTGAAGTCCTCGTTATCGGATTGCAGATGGTTGGAAGATTTGAGTATGGATGTGTCATCAAGGCACTTGAGAACTTATGAAGCAAAAATAACCGAGGAGCATCTTTATTTTTTTCTTTATTTTATTTCCTTCTCATTTTTCTCTCTTTCTTTTTTTTCACTTTATTCTTCCTATTTTTCTTACTTTTCTTTTCTTCTTATCATATTTTTTTTCATTTTTCATTTTTTTCTTTTTTTTCTTTTGCTCCTCAAAACTTTTTGCAACATAATACTTACATAGCATTTGTGTCGAGAGAATGACTCTCCCCCATGCTTGAACGATGCTCGTCCTCGAGCATAAAAGAGAGGGGAAATGACTGCTAAAGTAAGTATAAATTCCATATTGCGGAATATTTGAATCTCCATCGAGAATTTTACTCCATACTCAAATTTGGTTGTGGACAAGGAGGTGATCGCAAAAAGATGTTTTTGGTTTAGGGTGGAGTCCCAGCGAAGTTTGTGAAATTTTCGATGTGAAAACCCACAATGCATGGACAAAAAGGCTAGCATGAAAAAGTTACACAAAGGAATGACCAGCTTCTTAGTCTCGAACCATAGAAATCAATCCTAATCCAACTCATCAAAACATATGTTTGCCATCTACTGGTTTTGTTATCATAAAAACATATATGTATATGGCTTTGGTAGGTAGAACATTGCAAGAGCATCACAAACATGTAGATAGCATAAAAGTTAAGTTTTCATAAAAACAACAAGTTATCCGGCTATCCATAAACTTAAATCGAAGAGCAAAGATATGTATGTGGGTCTAGAGCATAGTCATTCCACCTCCACAAATAAAAGAACCAGTATTTAAATTAATTTCAGATCATATTATAGAGAGCAATTAGCCAAGACATGTATAACTTCATGTAGGTAAAACAAAGTGGCAACTTTCATCATCTTTCCGTAAGCATAGGCAATATAGAACATCGAGGCGAACACATGGTCATGCCTATCTATTAAAAGTAAAAATAAACCTAGGTTGTCCTCCTAGTAGCCATGTTATTGTTGGAAGAGAAAAACAAAAGGTTGCACCTAGTTGAGGTTGAAGGCATACTTACAAGCATTTGTGTTTAGAAAAGAGAAGGTCTATGGAGGTGTTACCATCCTTTGTGGTTCTTCGTTGACTTCTTCTGAAATCTCCTTGTATCGATGTGGCTTTTGCTTTTGTCTTGATTTATCAATGCTCCTAAACTTCTGAATTTAATCTTGTATGCTTAATGGAGTCATTGGTCGCCCTTCTCTTCAATGTTGTCATCACCATCTCCTCTTTCTTGTTCTCATCATCTTCTTGCTGTCTCTTTTTCATGGATTTCCCCCTCTGTCCAGAACAGAACATATATCGAAATATAGCTCTATTGAAAATTTTATGAAATTACCTTCCCAACGTGTGGTCATTCATCGAAAACGGAGTTCAAACAAGGGAGCTATGTCCATTTTACTTCAGCGCTGTGTGCTGTCCAAAACTGATTTCAGGACGTGTTGCACTCGGTGATTCGGGCATAACCGCTTGTAGGAACCTCCGATTGTCTTGATTCTTGATTTGTTGGAATCATAACTTCATGGGGCTTCTAAATATCTAAAAATATCTAGTGTTTTCCCTTTGAGACCATGCAGAATTTTGATGAGGTCGGTGGCTTCTTGCACATTGATCCGGAGACGTTAATGATCTTGATCTAGAGCGTCATGTTGCACTTCCGTGTTGAAGATTCAGGGTCTCCCCCATGCTTAGCATTTTGCTAGTCATGGAAGAATAAGACAAAGAATTTTTATCTTAGCCATCCTTCAATTTCCTTGTAGTGGGAGTCTTTATCTTGCCTGCAAGACATTTTAAACGCACATTCTACCCCCAAGGTGATGGTTGGGAGTAGATAGAATTGCCAACAACCCAACAATGTCTCCTAAGATTCTTAACTTGTGACATAATTAGCCTAATGAGGAATAAAAATCTAATGAGTGTACATGGTGCAAGGTGTGTGTGCACATGATAGGAAAGCATATAAACAAAGACAATGTTTTCACCTAGTTCTAAACACCATGTTTACAACTAGGTTGCCGAATTTCTCCATAGCCATAAAGGTTTATTTATCAAGGGTTAAAACACCATGTCTATCCCTAAATCAATAACTCTTATAGCACAAGAAAAATTAAGCGCATTGCAAAGCTTATAAAGTAACCAAAGCAACAAAAAAACATATGAAAAGCTAGCTAGGTTTATCGAACTTAACGATGATGATCCGCAATCTTATTTAAACACCACGTTTACACAAGATCACAAAAGGAAAATACTCACAATGCCTTATGAAGTATTAACATGGAAAAAGAAGCATACATCATTAAGTATATAAAACAACCAAGCCAACTATGTGCAAAACATGTATACACAAAGAAACATCACATTGATAACAAAATGCAATGCATGCAAATAAATATGATCATGAACATGATGGTGGTTCTAAAAAGAAAAACTGAACTTAGATTAATAACCACAAGTTGATCATCATGCGGGGACAGCTCTAGGGGTCCCCTTTAAACAACAAGGAAATCCCCAATTAAAAACCCGCAATAAAGCCAAACACGCCTAACCATGCGGGACACGGCCCACCAAGGCGGCCCACTCGAAGATCCCCTCGAGCGGGCTCCGCCTCGCTCGAGGATGCGTGCCTCCCTCGGGCGGGCTCCGTCCCGTTCGAGGGGAGTGCGCCCCCCTCGAGCGGGGCTCCGCCTCGCTCGAGGGCCGCTCCCACCTCGAGCGGGCTCCGCCTCGCTCGAGGGTTCGCTCCGTCCTCGAACGGGGTCCGCCTCGCTCGGGGCGCCCCGCACGCGTGTACACGCTCCCGTACGGCGGCATTTAATGCCCCGACACCGGCAGGGCGGCGCCATCATGCGCACGGGGCTCGCGCCCGCACCGCCGCACCAACTCCCCGGGGAGGGGTCCCATCCCCGCCCCGTGGGAAGCACCGTGCGGCGTGGCCGGCGCCGGCCCCGTGACGCCGCGCCGCCCGCTCGGTACGGCTAACGTGCCGAGCCCTCGAAGGGGGGCCGCCGCATCCTCGACTTGCTTTCTTGTGACCTTGCGGGGGGTTAGGTGGAGGCGCTAGGCCGGTGGACGCCATCCCCGCCACGCGTTAACGGCATGGCCGCCGCCCCCGCGCGTACGAACCGCACGCCGGGCGGCGTGGCAACGGCTCCCGGCCTTTGTGAGGTCGGTGACGGTTAATAATTGTATCAAAGTTCGTTTGTGACTCGCAAGCGTACAAGTCTCCCGTCGTAGTCAAGGGACCCTTCTTCCCTCGAGTGGTGAACCCAAGGTATCGAATCCGTGGAACAAATGTGTGACGCAAAACTTAATCTATTAAAGCCAAGTAACTTCAATCTTCGATAAAAGAAACCCTAATGCATCTAAGTAAAAGACATGAAACGAATCTAATCTACTAAAGACCGGAGAAAACAAAGTAAGATTGGGTAGATAAACCGATCTAGAGGGATCGGGGTAAGCCTTTTGTTGAAGTTCCAAGCAAGAGAAGAAGTAGCAAATCGAATCTTAATAGAAGCCTCTTTAAATCGTGGTTTCCCGTCCAAATCCGAAAACATCCGCCTTTCGAGACCCCCGTTCTGTCACAACGTATCCCTATTCATGCGGGGAGCTTAGGGCGAGTCAAAAGACAAGTCGAGATTCTTTCGGAAGATCCGGCGTGTACCTCTAGCCACCGCGGCTACAAGAACACCCTATGTAATCTATCTCGAGAGTAGAATTGGAATAAGCAAAGCCGATCGAAAAACGAAATCTTCGAGGAAACACTTGATCACTAGGAAAAGATTCAACTTGATAATTCAACTATAACAATGATACATACACAAGATCACCACCGGGATCCTTCCTTGATCTTGCTTCTAGCTCCGGGAACTCCGACGTGGTCTTCCGTGCAAGGTTCCCACGTCGTCTAGGGGAACCCTAGTCAACTAGCTCGACCCTCTCCTCTCTGAGATGGTGTCCCTCTCTTCTCTGCTCCTCGGTGGCTGATCACAAATTCTTCTTTGCGAGGCTCTCGGTCGGGGTGTAACATACCGAAATTTGAATGACTTACCATGTGTGAATTTTCGCAAAAATTTAAAACTTTTTGTTTGAACTTGTGTGCTACCAAATTTGATCCCAATTTGCTAGCCTCTCACCTTAAATTCAATATAAGATAAAACCATATTTAAATTATTTTCAAATTATGGTATAAATGTGAGTTGGATTTCTTGGATTTTATTTGGTGTTCAATGGTGTGGAGTTTGAATTTGAAAGTAATTCAAATTCAAACTATATTCAAACTATAATGAAATCTATATTCAAAACTATTTGCAAAAGCTAGCGCTAACATGGGCCGCTACTCAACCACGAAGTTCTTCGGAGGCCCCTCAACCCCTTCGCCCTTAACCGGATTCCACCACGATCTTCACCGCACGGCCCACTATTGCCCAACATCGCGGCCCGGCAAGGCCCGTCGGCCTTCCCTCTCCTTTCCTTCACTTACCGGCGGGACCCATCCGTCGCCCGGAGCCGTTCACCTTCTTCACCGTGACGTAGGCGAGCGGATGGGAGACCGCGGCGCACCGCGACTCGATCTCGCACACGGCGCCGCCCCTCGCCGAGCGGCGGCGCGCCCGGATGTGAGCCCCGCGCCCCGCGCCGCATCCCCGCCGCCCATGCTCGCCAAACCCTAGCGCTCGCCCCCCCCCCCCCCCCCATAAAGCACGCGTCGCGCCCCCTTCTCCCCGTGTCCGCCGCCGCCCGGGGGGAAAACCCCAATCCGCCGCCACCGCTAGGCCCTCTTGCCCCTGCGTGTCTTGCTCCTCTCGCTCCTTGCTCGCACCGTCCTTCTCGCTTCTCGCCCGCACCGCGCCTAGGAGCACCACGACGACGCATTCGGGGAGCACCGCGCCCTCGGCCCGACCGGGGAGCCGCGCCACGGCGTCGAGTCGACCACGCCATGCCGCCTTGGACGCCGAGCGCCGCAAGCGCCACAACCACCCCTCGCCGTCCGTGAATGTCGGCGCCAAGGGGCACCGAGCTCGCACCACGCCGTCACCGCCGTAGGTGTTCGTGGACGCCCGCATCACCGCCGTGTACATCCACCGCTTCGCCTCCCGCCGAGGACCACTGACACGCACGAGCACAATGAGGACGAGTTGGAGATCGATGCCCGCGCTCTGGACCTCGTCATACCCGGCCGCTTCGCGTCCTACCTGTCTTGACCACCGAAGAGTCCATGGTGAGCACATCTACACGAGCTCCCTGTCTTGTGCATGGCGAGCTTGCCCTAAGGCCAAACTGCTGTCTTCTCCTGTGTCTCTGAAGCCAGCCTTCGCGCTGTTTGGCATCCCTTGCAGGTCACGAACCCGTCGCGCCGCCTGTCCCCAAGCCGAGGCTTCCCTCAACACCGCACATCACGTGTTCGATGGTATGTGCCGCCCGAGCCGCCGCCACGCGCCACCTGCTCGACGTTTTGCGCAAGAGACCTTGAAGGTCTAGAACACACCCTCGATGACATCCTCACCGACCCGCACCATGGGGAACGTCCACGACCTTCACCCCCGCCTCTCGCTCGGACCCGCACGGTGAGCAACATCGGTAGCTTTGGCCTTGCCCGTAGGTGTTCAATCAAATGTATGAGCGAGGCTTTGAGTCCTCAACGACCCTAGCTTTCTCCTTTTTGATGTCTCTGCGCTGGCCGGCGTGCCGTGATCATCTCTCCCCGGAAGTCACGACTAGGCCGCACGGCCCATCGTCCAATGTTGCAGCCTATCCTTCCTATGCCTGCAACCTGTTCGATCTTATGCCGGGACCACAAGTTATCGCCGTTCTTCTTCCTCTTCACCAAGCACTACGCCACGACGATCTCTAGCTGAACCAAAGCTGCTACCATGTTTGTCGCCGTCATCCTCAAGGCAGGAACGCGTTGCCACAAGCCCGTCACATTGGTCGCCCTCGACGTGTTCGACAGAATGACCTTCATGTCAACGAGCCCGTTGGTGAGCCCTCCAGCCAAGCCAACATCTTTACTACCCTCCGATGCATGCTCGTGTCGCCGGCCTTCGTGCCGTGCCTCGCTCCCCGTGAACATTAGTGACTGTTGACGGTTAATATTTGTATCAAAGTTCGTTTGTGACTTGCAAGCGGACAAGTCTCCCGTCGTAGTCAAGGGACCCTTCTTCCCTCGAGTGGTGAACCCAAGGTATCGAATCCGTGGAACAATGTGCAACACAAGGATTCAATCTAGTAAAGCAAGGTAAGCTATCTTATGAAGGTAAGTTGCATCTAATCTACTAACTCATAAAGAAAACGAATCTAATCTAATCTACTAAAGAGGTAGCAAGAGAAAGCAAGAGATAACCAATCTAGAGAATCTAGATCATGCTTATATTGTAGCTCCAAACAAGATAGATGAAGATAGTAAAGCGAATCTCATTAAAAGCATCTTTAAATCGTGGCCTTCCCATCCGACTCCGAAAACGCCCGCCTTTCGGAACCCCCGTTCTGTCACAACGTATTCCTATTCATGCGGGTAGTCTAGGGCGAGTTCGATAGAACAAGTTGAAATCACTTGGCCGGTCGGTATGCACCTCTAGCCACCGCGGCTACAAGAGCACCCTATGTAATCTATCTTAAGTATAGATCGTAGAAGAAGCAAAACCAAGAAGAAAACAAAATCATCGAGAAGGCACTTGATCGGCCGGAAATCGAATTCACTTACAAACTTCACCATGAATGATTACATGAACAAGATCACCACCGGGGGCCCTCCCTCGATCTTGATCCTCGCTCCGGAGCTCCGACGTGGTCTTCCATGCAAGGTTCCCACGTCGGCTAGGGAAACCCTAGACAACTAGCACGACCCTCATCTCCGAGATGGTGTCCCTCAAGCTTCTCTGCTCCTCGGCGGCGGATTACGACTTCGGTTCTCCGTGGCTCTCGGTCAGGGGGCTATTTATAGCCTGAGAAGCAATTAGGTCAAAGGAGAGGCCGATTGGGCCCCGAATTGGGCTGGGCCGGCCGGCCTGGGCCGACCGGCCTGGGCCCAATTCGGCCCATCCCGCGGCCCGCTTCGCCGGTGTTGCTTCCCACGTCTTCTAGATGTTCTCCCCTTTTGCATGTGGGCCCTTGACGTCGGTTTCTCTCCGAATTGGACTCAACTCCTTGTCTTGCAAGATTCAGCACTTTTCTGGTTCAGTCCTCGGAGTTTATCATCTTCTTGGGCTTGGTCCTTGGGCTCTTGGAGTCATGTTCACTTCATTGCTTGACTTGTATCGGGCTTCAAGGTCTTGTCATGAGGTGCTTAATGAACTTATCCCGGAAGTCTTGCTTTCATCGTTAAAACCCTGCGTAAACACTTAACTCAAAAACCGACATGCACAAGTGAACTTGTTATACCACGGGGGTTAGTACCAATGAATAAGATACAAAAGTTATGCCAACACCGAAGGTAAACTCATGGCTAGGTTGACGGATTTTCACCGTCAACATCTCCCCCATGCTTAAACCTTGCTCGTCCTCGAGTAAGCCTTCGATGGATATCATCGTTGCCCATCAATGTTTAAACCTTGCACTTGATCATACATGAAAAAAAACATAATGCTCTCAAAAGTTTAATTCGTTAAAGTTCCACAATGTACTAGCCTTCACCTCTACGGAGGGTAGATTCTTATTAAGCTTATCCCACAAGTATTAACATGCTCACAATGTTTAAATAGATCTCAGAATTTTTGAAATAAAGAACGAGATAAAGAAAAGAGCTAAACCAAGTTCATAAATTTAAATCACCTTGTATATTGCTCATGAACTCTCATCTCACTTGTCTCTCAAGCCTACATATTCTACTCCTTTCCCTCTCATAACATATATGTGTGGTAGGCTTTATATGGGGCTTTGGGAAAGTTTAGTCCTAACAAGATTTTATAAATGAGGTGTTGTCAAAACAAGACAAGCTTCTCATGGTCTTACCGAGACTCGTCAAAAAGGTCATTGGAAAATAATGTTAAGTCAAGGAGGGGAAAGAGAAAAATACACACGCTTTTAGATGAGTGGACATGTGCAAATGGCAAAGAGTGATCCCGAGGCACAAAGGAAGTCCTCGTTATCGGATTGCACATGGTTGGAAAATGAGAATGGATATTTTAAACTTGAAGCCTTGAATGCACTCTTAGAGAACCGGGGAGTTCACTTTTACGCATATATATTTTTTTTTCTCTTCCTCATATTTCTCATTCATTCTTTTCTTTCTTTCTTTCTTTCTTTCATTCATTATATATATATTATTTTTTTCTTTCTTCTTGTGAGACCTTCACCTTGGAAGTCACGCATATCGCCGAATTTTTTTCTTTCATCATTATTTCATTTATTTTTTTTAAAATACTCCCTTTTTGAACTCTAAAACTGCACCGTACCTACCTCCTCCCCCATGCTTAGACGTTGCTCGTCCTCGAGCAAAGAGGCGAAAAATAAGGTAGGTACCGGGGTATTCTTCCTTGGAGAGATACTTGAAATCTTCAATGTTGGCACCGTCTTGCGATCTTCCTTGAATTGATGATCCATTCTCAACGATAGGTTGTGGTCAAGGAGGTAATCACAAAAGATGATATTTGGTTTAAGGGTGGATATCCAGCGAAGTTTGTAAGATCTCTAATGCGGGGATACACAATGCACGGATAAAAGGCTAGCAAAAAGATAGATACGCAAAAACGGAATGACCAGCTTCTTAGTCTCGGGCCAGAGAAATCATGGCCTGCAATAACTCACTCAAAAATAAATCTTGTACACTAAGGTTTATGCACTCAAATATATATAAGGCTCTGGATAGGTTGAGCAACACACAAGTGATATTTATGACAAGGTTAGCAATATTTTTGAGCATAAAAGACATCTTTAATCTATTCATAACTTGAGAGCACATAAAACACTATGGGTTTTTATTTTAATCATAACCTCCGCTAAAGATTAAGCTAGCATTTAGATAATTTCAGATTTGTATTTTTAAGAGAGCACTAGTTCAAACATGCATAAACCAATTACAAAGATAAACAAAGCAGCAATTATAATCATATATCATCATGGCACAAACTTTGTAACTTTACCAAAGGTAAAAACTTGGTGGTGACATTATTCATGATGAAAATAAAAAACTAAAACACACGCTGAAAATTAAACTAAAAACTGAAAATTAAAGTAAAGCTGAAAATACTACGCATACATAGGCACATCCAGCTAAAAATTAAAGAAAAGGGGGTAAAGGAAAGATAACTAAAGCTCCTCCTCTCTCTAATCTTCCGCCGGTGGTTGATATTGATAGTCTTGGTTGTTGTACCCTTACTTGTAATAGGAATGCACCACTCCTCCTATGAATTGTCTGACGGTGCTAGGTGAAGGTGTCAAAGCTCGTAAGCGAATGTTGCATTACCTTCACCCATTTGGTTTGCATTGGTTTGGATGGCTGCAATATTTTGCATGTTTCTTGCAGCGTATCCTGCAATGGTGGCCACATTTTGTTGTGGTTGAGGAAGGTGTGCATATGGCTCCGCAAAGGCTACGTTGGGCACCGCAAAAATGGTGGGGGTATGGCTGCACCACTCCCCCATGCTTGCATTGGTACACTACCGTAGTAATTTGGCGATGCCGGAATTTCTCCGAATGGTGGGACATAATTTTGTTGTGCACCTCCTTCTTGGGCCATAGAAGATCCTTCTCCTATAATTCTTTTCTTTTATTATTTTTTTCTTCGCCGGCACAAGAAGTCCTTCCTCTAACCGATCTTCTTCCCCTCAAGAAAAGTCTTAATCTTCAATCCGGAAGGGGCAAATTCACCTAGGCCACTCGGAAGCCTCCTCTCTCATCTTCACTCTTATATTTTCCTTTCTTCATATATCCCTAGGGAAGTCCCGGGTAGGAGATGATTTGGGTTCCTTGTAATACCCGGTTTTAAAGAGATAGCCAATATGGAGAGGTAACACCCCGAACCAATATCTTCGAACTCGATGTTGCTTAACAACAACACCGGTTGATCATAGGTGAGTGGGGTCTATTGGCCACTTGGCAATCAAAGCCAAGTAAAGCCAATTCAACTCCGTGTTGGTTATCTTTGTCTCTCTTGTTCTCCCAAAAATCCACTTGCACAAAAGTGACACACTTGGATGATGGGGTTCCGGATAGTATTTCTTCGTTGATGGTCTCTTCCCGTGATCATACTCCAAAAACCTTCCCATGTGCCTCATGCATATCCACTTGTTCCGGAGATCCCTTTTGGAAATAGGAGACACTCGCCCATGGGTCTACGATACTAGAACATGCAATCATTTCGAACATGTAAACCAATCTAATCTATCGGGGGTTGTGACCACGGTTTCGCCCTTTCCCTCCTCTCGTACTCTCACTACGCGAAGGTATTCATGACTAGACCTATGATGGTCACGGTGAAAGATGATAGATAGATAATCCAACAAAGTATGATCACATCTCAAGATCGATTGCAACCCATGGATGAAAGGAGATTACCCCATCAAGGTGCTAGAAATAGCATCATTGATCAAGGTTACCCTCGACGGTGTCTTCCTTCTTCTTCACTTGTGGGTTCCCTCCAACGGAATGAGAGACTCAACACTCCTTCATCAAGGGTATGCGCCATGGTCATGAAAATTTCCTAGGCGAATTCCTTGTGGGTGTTTGCCGACACTCCGTTAGAGAATTGCACCGGTGTCCCGTGTGAAACCCAATATGTGGAGAGCTTGGTCGTCGATGTCGACGTTCGCTACAAGCCTCTACTTAAGGCGAGCGAGCTTCTTCTCCTCCTCCGTCATGATGACATACCCCTCGGAATACCGCGGAGCATATGGAGGTGGAGCGGATGATCGTGTCAAGTGGCGAGGTTGGACGAGCGGCTCCTCCATATGTTATTGAAGTTTGGTAAACCTCATAAACGAGTTTCGTGTGGCCCTCATGCCACCAAGGAAAAGAGTGTGATTCCTCCTCGGCGGTGCCGTGTCCTCCTCCATACTCCGAGGAAACTCGGAAACCGAGTGCCTCCTCGAAGAGGTTGATGGCTTAAACGACGATGATCCCTTCTTCTTCAGTGAAAAGGCTTGTAGTTTTCCTCCATGATTGCAGCACTCTCCCTCACAAATATATATCCGGGGTTTTCACCCGGTAACAAGGTACACAAATATTTTTTTTGGAGTCCGGACTTTGAGTGGATTAAGGATGCGATTTGTTGCACGAAACAAACGCGGTGGATGGCTAAGTCTAAGGTGGTTCCGGCCTACAAACTAGAGCACACGAACAAAGAGTTGGATGAAAGACTTACCTCTCTCCTCCTCTTGGCGCGGTTCTTCTCTAGTGCATTCATGTTGCTTCGTGATCGCGTACACCTTCCAAACGTTCCCGTCCACTCCTTCGCTTGCATTATTGCTCCTTCCACTTGATGTTTTCGCTTTGACTCACTTGCCTCACATGCATCCATGATATTCCTACAAAACAAAGCCTTGGCTGCCCCCCATGCTTGTACTTTGCATGTGGTTTAAATATGTTGGAGGGGCATCCCGTGATGTATCATGGTGCATGCATGGTTAGGTTAACTAGATTGCCTCCCTTTAAGTGTGTTTAAGGCTAAGCACTCCTCTTATTTCGAAATTTAAAAATATTTTTCAGAGCCATGCAAGAGCTCAAGCATAAATTTAGAGAAGTTTTTAACCCATTAAAAACAAATGTAAGTCGAAAATATTTTTCGACTACGTCGATTTCGGTCTCACCGGTATAGTTTGCCTTCATTAGTTGAGAGCAAGCTTTTCCGGCTTGATCATGGGGGCATAGGTTTAGGTCCTAATTTTGATTAGATGAGAGAGATTTTGAATGAAATAAAATTAAGTGAGGCTTAGAAAAATTCTAATCTTAGAGAAACCGAGGATATGGATTTTTAAACCAACCAAAAATCAAGTTTCTAGGTTCACGCGAGTCCTACCACATGCTGAAATTTAAATAACATCTAGATATAAGTTGTGGCTCTACTCGAGTGTTTTTAGCATGAAAAACAAGTCAACCACAGCACCATAATGAGGGTGATGGGTTGAGTTAGGTTCTGAATTTTTTTTGGTTGTGGTTTCTCGAAAAAGAAGCAAACAATCACATAGGATGGTTCATGTAAAGGGTTTATGATCAAGCAAAATATTCAACCAAGAATTATGTCTCTAATATTGTTCAACCATTCTAAGTCTAATGTTTTGCGTAGTAAAATTCAAAACTGAATTAAAAGGACTCGAAAAACCCGGAATCGGGTTGTCCTCCCGTAGCTTATTCTTGACTCGACGAAACGGGTTGCCTCCCGCCTAGCGCTTCGTTTATAGTCCATGGCTAGACTTCTTCACTTGATTACTCCGGATCAACGCTCTTTGCGGGCGTTGCAATCTTGGGTACCCACTTTGGCTTAGTCAATTTTTTTGGTCTTCACGAAGCTGGCTTTGTCCTTTGGTCTTGACGGATGCAACATCTTCCTTGTGGCTCGGCATCTCGAACTCCGGTCCTTCGGTCGTGATCTTCATGGTCTCTAGTGTGATCCTTCATCTCTCCCGAATGAGTTTGAGTAGCCTTCGCCGTCTTGGGACCTTGGAGTTGTCTCGGATATTCTTCTTTGTTACCCATCGTGCGCCGGCAAGTTGTCCCACTTGCGTCTAGCATCTTCATCATGATGAACACTTCGCATGTGGACCTTGCCTTGGCAGCCTTTAGGTGTTGAGCTTCTTTCTCCATCTCCATCTTCTCCATCCTCCTCTTGATCTTGAACGGCCTTCCGGCGTCTTGACTTGGAGGTGGTGATTCCCTTGGAGATTTTGATGGTCCTTCGAGCTTGTGTTGCACGTCACCTTTGCCTGTAAAGTTTTCCTGGATCATCCACAAAAAAGTTTGGGTTTCTTGGAGAGGTAGCCAACCATCCCCGGTTAGGGTTAGTGATAAAACAAAAATCTAACAAAAGAAAAATTAGGGTTAATCAAAACTAGATTAGATTGACTCTTTTTTTTTTTCTTTTTGGGGGATGATCAAACATAAGAGATGCAAAAGAAAATCAAAAAGAAAAACTGAAAGATAAGCAATACTAGATCGGATCTTGATTGCTTGTTCCCCGGCAACGGCGCCAGAAAAAGGGGCTTGTTGACGGTTAATATTTGTATCAAAGTTCGTTTGTGACTTGCAAGCGGACAAGTCTCCCGTCGTAGTCAAGGGACCCTTCTTCCCTCGAGTGGTGAACCCAAGGTATCGAATCCGTGGAAGAATGTGCAACGCAAGGATTCAATCTAGTAAAGCAAGGTAAGCTATCTTATGAAGGTAAGTTGCATCTAATCTACTAACTCATAAAGAAAACGAATCTAATCTAATCTACTAAAGAGGTAGCAAGAGAAAGCAAGAGATAACCAATCTAGAGAATCTAGATCATGCTTATGTTGTAGCTCCAAACAAGATAGATGAAGATAGTAAAGCGAATCTCACTAAAAGCATCTTTAAATCGTGGCCTTCCCATCCGACTCCGAAAACGCCCGCCTTTCGGAACCCCCGTTTTGTCACAACGTATTCCTATTCATGCGGGTAGTCTAGGGAGAGTTCGATAGAACAAGTTGAAATCACTTGGCCGGTCCAGTATGCACCTCTAGCCACCGCGGCTACAAGAGCACCCTATGTAATCTATCTTAAGTATAGATCGTAGAAGAAGCAAAACCAAGAAGAAAACAAAATCATCGAGAAGGCACTTGATCGCCAGAAATCGAATTCACTTACAAACTTCACCATGAATGATTACATGAACAAGATCACCACCGGGGGCCCTCCCTCGATCTTGATCCTCGCTCCGGAGCTCCGACGTGGTCTTCCATGCAAGGTTCCCACGTCGGCTAGGGAAACCCTAGACAACTAGCACGACCCTCATCTCCGAGATGGTGTCCCTCAAGCTTCTCTGCTCCTCGGCGGCGGATTACGACTTCGGTTCTCCGTGGCTCTCGGTCAGGGGGCTATTTATAGCCTGAGAAGCAATTAGGTCAAAGGAGAGGCCGATTGGGCCCCCGGGTGGGCCGGGCCGGCCGGCTGGGCCGGCCGGCCCGGGCCCACTCGGCCCATCCCGCGGCCTGCTTTGCCCGGTGTTGCTTCCCACGTCTTCTAGATGTTCTCCCCTTTTGCATGTGGGCCCTTGACGTCGGTTTCTCTCCGAATTGGACTCAACTCCTTGTCTTGCAAGATTCAGCACTTTTCTGGTTCAGTCCTCGGAGTTTATCATCTTCTCGGGCTTGGTCCTTGGGCTCTTGGAGTCATGTTCACTTTATTGCTTGACTTGTATCGGGCTTCAAGGTCTTGTCATGAGGTGCTTAATGAACTTATCCCGAAGTCTTGATTTCATCGTTAAAACCCCGCGTAAACACTTAACTCCAAAACCGACATGCACAAGTGAACTTGTTATACCACGGGGGTTAGTACCAATGAATAAGATACAAAAGTTATGCCAACACCGAAGGTAAACTCATGGCTAGGTTGACGGATTTTCACCGTCAACGGTGACCTTGGATGCCCGTTCTATAGCTCCACCGTGGCATGCCCACCACCCGTTCGATGTTTTGCCTAAACGAAACCTTTCGCACTTAATTGGGCTGAAGCTTTCACCCTTCATTTTGTTCGTGCCTCGACCGGCTTTCGAGCCGCTTACTCCTAGCCGTGGCCATGCCACACTCACCGCCGCCGCATCCCTCCATCGCCTTGTGTTGCCGACCTTCGAGTCGTGCATTTTCTTGCGAGTGCCGCTCGCCGTCGCTTGCCTCGTTATCACCTTGGCCAATATCGACCGAGAGGCCGTGGCCCAACCATTGTCTCATTTCCGCTCATTGTTGTCGTGCAACGTGTGCCGCCTTGCTGTGCTTTGCCTCCCTATCCCCGCTCTTGGCCGCACCTACCCTCTCGTGCTTGCCGGTCGACAAGTCGTTGGGTGTTGCGCGGGCCCTGGGACGCTAGTGCCCCGCGCACGCTGTGAACACATCGTGAACATGGGACGCTGTGGACACGCATGTGTGAGCGACCTTGTCGCCCGGACAAGACACAAACCTTTGTCGACTTGCTTTGCGCCTGCTTTGCTACAATCCGCATACCCGCTCTCGCCCTACCTTGCTTTGTGCTGCGAAGCGTGTTCCGCACCATGTGCTCGTAACTAAGATGCCGCGCGTGATGGACGGCCGTGCCGTGAGCAGAGGCCTCTGCTTCACGCTCGGCAACCCCGCGTTGCAACCTAGTTACTTAGCATTGGTTGTTGCTGCATCACTAGTACACGCCCCTTGGCGCATTCGAGCACGCCTTGCTGCATCATCCTCTTTTATCGATGCTAGTCGATCCTCTCATCCTCTCTATGCTATCGCCGCATATCTT
This sequence comes from Cenchrus americanus, assembly GCA_947561735.1. Lineage (NCBI taxonomy): Eukaryota > Viridiplantae > Streptophyta > Magnoliopsida > Poales > Poaceae > Cenchrus > Cenchrus americanus. Next base: position 83,216,820 of record OX387240.1, read on the forward strand.
GGCAAGGTAACGCCTTCTCTAGTTATCTTTGCCTCGCTCGCTATTATCATTCTTTGTGCTACCACTTCAATCATCCAAGAGATAAAACCTAGCAAGTGCTTGATCTCGGCCTCTCCGCTTTCCCCGCTGCGGTGTGCTTGGTTACCTAAGATCTTAGCTGTAAGACCCGTAAGCTAACTCTTGATCCTACCCTGTTTTCTAGGATATAAAAAATAGTTGCTTAAACTACTTTTGTTTTAAAATCAATTGCTCTATTTTTTTATTAATTAAACCAGTGTTGCTTGTATTTACTCTGGAGTTTATTCGGATCTTCTAAATTGGTTCTTATTGATGTTTTTGCATTAGATGAATGCTCGTTATTTATTTCCACGTCGCATCTCGTGTAGGCTTGTGTTCTTGTTGAAGACCCGAGCTGCGACGACTGAGGAGACGCGACTACCCCGACTTTGCCCGAGAGGACGCTCAACCTCTACTACTCTACGACGACTACCGCGCAGGTGTCATGTCACTCCCAACCATGTAGAACCCATGCATGCTATTAGTGTATAGTTCTATATTTATGTTACTTGATTCGACGGATTGCATGGCCATTTGATTAGCCTTGCATTGTTATTTGATATATCCTGATTCCTTGCTTGACCTACCTCGGGACAAGCTACAAACCCCTAGCTAGTCCCATATACTTACTATCCATACTTTTATTGCTTGATTATGGATGGTGTTCTGGGCTTGGACTGAGATGTGGGAGATCTCGGTGTGTTCTAGCGTGAGTTCCGGGTGTGTTCTTCCTTGATGTGTTGCGGCGGGAGCGAGCCGTTTGGTTACTTGTGAACGCCTACCTCGGGGAGATGCGATCGGCCTCCGCCGAGCGGCGTGTCGGACGGGATGGAGATGGTGAGTGCTTGCTCTCGGCCCTTAAGGACCGATCGTCAGTTGACCTTGCTTCAGTGGACTTTTACCGTACAAACCGCCCGCCTTGTTTTGGGCGGGGGTGCGGGGTGAGACTCGTAGTGGATAGCACCCCTCCTGTAGGCGGATCGGTGTGATCGTGTCGGGAGACGGCTTTCCTCCTTAGAAGACTTCGCCCGGCGAGGCCGGGGAAGGGTTCCACGGCTTTGAGGGACCTCTCGGCGGCGTATGAGCTCTACGGCGGAGGCCTGCGCCGGACTCGGAGACGCGAGGAGGGTACTATCCACTTACTTGGACTCCGGACCGTATGGTAGGGTTTCGGGTGGTTCGCTACCATCCGGCTCTATTCGGGCGGGTACGGTTGTACAACCTCGCGGAGTGTTAAACCTATAGCTATAGTCCGTGTCCACTTGGTTATGGACAGTCCTCTGATCTCTCACCTGGCTAGACTCTTTTCTTGTGCTTCTTCTCTCCCCCGAGTGAGTGAGCCCGGCCTGAGGCCGTTGAGATGTGGGGATAGGAGCAGGTGGGCCCCACATCGCAGATGAGAGTTGGGAGCTGGATCGTGGTTGTGATTCAGTGCTTTGGTGTGGACATCCTTGTTGAGGGGTGCGGACCCCGGAGGTGTGGACCTCAGAGGTGTGGACCTCGAGGGTGTGGACCTCCCGGAGGTGTGGACCTCGCCGCTTATCTCGCATACCTTGATTGTTGCTACCGCTTTGCTTTGCATGCATAACTTTCTACGACCCCAATATAGGTTTTATCCATGCATACTAGATTCAACCACCGCTTTTGCTCTTTGTTGGGAAGCTGACATGACCTACCCGCTTATCGGGTAGATGCTGGCATTTCAGACTCGGTGACCGTCTACGACTACAACTTCTGTGACGAATGTGTGAAGACTAGAGCTGGTCCTATGCTCGAGTTTGCCTGTGGAGCTGGAGACGCTTCGCTTATGTAGATCCGTTGCGTAGGTGTTTTACCTTTCTTGATTCAGTCCTGTCGGACTTGTACCCGGCTTGTGCCGAAGAGTTGTACTCTAATGTTGTAATAATAATATTATGTAATTCTTCTTTTATTCCCGTGTTGTATGGATTTGTACTACTTGAGACAGGAATTGCACATGACAGCCTCTTCCTGGGACTATCACGGAGGTGCAGAGAGTCGGGTTTCCGTTCGCGGAAATTCGGGTCGTTTCAGGTGGTATCAGAGCCGTACTTGACCGTAGGACGAGCCCTAGCAATGGCCGATAGTTTAGGACAACCTAAATATTCTTGATTGAGTATATACTCCTTGACTTTTATATAAACCCCCTTGAATTCTACAATTACATCCTTGAATTCTCACTAAATGACTTACTAACAACCCCTCTACACGGTTGATGACCTAAGGAGAGCAACAAATGTCACATGTTTCAAGGCCCTGCAACTCTACGAGACGACGTTTGATACAAGGGAAAGACAACTACGACAGTGACAGCTATGAAGATTGAGTACGGGGAAAAGGAAGAGAATCTACTGGACTCACTTGGAATATCCCCGATGACTCTGCAATGTAATCTTATGTCAACACGGTTGTCTCTACTTTGGAACTCAATCCACTGAAGAACGATTAGACTACCCCGTGATACATGAAGTCTGCATGCAGATGAATCTACAACAAACAGGATGCACCCTTCCACCTTTTGCTAGGAACGGAGCTTGGATAACATGAGATGCCTACTGCGAGGATAATGAGGAGTGAAGATTTAATTCCAAGTGAGCCAACGTAAGAAGCTTGCAATCTACTATATGGAATTGGCACCCATAAGTATGGATGTAGGAGTCGAGACTCTTGCGATGCCCGTAGCACGAGCGGTTGGATGAAGACCCAAAGACTTGAAGCGATATGGATGGTTGAGTCACTAGGGATTAAGATATCATAACGAATGGTAGCTACATGAGGCGACCAATGGATTGAACGGTCAAGTTAGCACCAACTTACAAGCGAGCATCACATACTCGGAATAACAGCTGGATAATTGACCCAACGGACTTTCCCCTCGGTAAGCAATATGAAACTTGGATGCTCTGCCAGGGTCGACGACTAGAATAAGATGAATGAATGAGGAACAAGGGGCATGGATACAACAACAAATATAGAGTACCCCCTTTTCTTCCAAGGACAAAGCCATGAGAGCCAGCATGAAGAAGAGTTCCACCAACTTACTTCGGAAAGATCGGTGCCGAAACACCGGATGGCATGCGTTCTTTCAAGTGTTGTATAACTAACATTAGAAAAAATCCCTCAAGTGCCCACCAGATACTAGTATGCTTACGCTGGTGTAACCTCGAAGGTCTTAGGAGTCAGCCTCGAGGAACACATTTGTTTTGGTGCATTGCTTGAGTGATTGGATCTTTTTGGTCTTATTGTTGTTATGCCTCTTCATGTTTGTGTGAAATTGTAGTGAGTGTTTATGCTTGCTAGATCTTTAGATGACTCTTTTAGAGGCCTTAGCTTCCCATCCCACAAAGATCGAACTAGCATAACAAAGATCGACGTGCTCAAGCTAACCTAAGAAGGTCAAGCTTCGGAAGACGTGTAGAATTTCTTGCAACCTCGGCAAATCGATCAATACTTTGGATGAGATATCCTAAGAACATTGGACTCAAGTTCGTAAACCAGAAAATGAGTACCTTAAGAATTCGCAACTTTCGAAGCTCGGAAGTGCATGTACCTCTATGGGAGCATATATTGGTTAAGATCAATTGAGTACCCTAAGATGTTAATGACACATTTTGGATAATTTTAGTCGGAACTCAATCATCAGATAAAGATGAAATACTCCATATGGAACAACAATCAATACGAGAAATTTTATTCGAGTACTTTAGCTTCTGTAAGGTACCTTATGAACGTCCGCCTTTGGAATTTGCTGATGGAATACAGAGTTTGCCTATAAGGTTCTCCGCCTAACCGCGAATTGACCCGTGTGGAGACTCGAAAGAACATGGTAACCTCATATCTTGGTAATGGATCCATCAATGAGAGCAACTAACATATCAGAAGAAAACCCAAGATAATGAGGAAGTGGATATAAGCGCATCAATCTCTCCACAGACGAACAATCACGCAGGTTTTATGGAATTGCGCCCCTGACCATGTAACCGGAAGTAACGAATCCATGCATAAGGGATCATCCCTAAGTAGATAGTACCTCGACCTGGAAGGTATTGTTGAGGTTTTGGATTTGATTCGGATGACTAAACTCAAAGGATATAAGGTTTGCACTACACGAGCAGTCATCCTAGAGTCATCCTTACCTTGGATTAACCCCTCTTACGCCCCTAGGTAGTTGACTTGTGATCACCGAGGAAGCGAGAAACTGACTACGCACCACAAGATGTGCTTTTGGAATAGGATACCTGAAGGGTAACTAAAGGAATCACGAGGTCGATAATTGGAGTAAGATGTGAAGATCAGTCGATCCAACTTTTAGAATAAACAAGTAACGAAGAAACTCTACGCGACACTACCTTTTGGATCGGTGGGAAGGAGAATTTCTCCAACAACCACTGGACTCAAGTGATCAGTTCGACCTCGCAGTGGAACCTACCCCCCTAATGGAAAAGAAGTAATAAGAGGTTGTGAGCAAAAGTGAGGAAAATTGCTCACCTAAATGGGTGACATTATTTGGAATTGTTGAATAAGCATGGCAAGCCATGAAGCTATGACTATTTCCAGGATACCTAAAGTGAGAATACCATCATGAGGAGTCAAAGGAATGGTAGAGATCTTGGTCTACACTAAAGTTGCCCAAGTGAACCGATCCTTCCTCAAGTTATGATAACTACGGACATTCTGAGGAGTTAATTAAACTTTGATGGTATTCCTAAAAGTTAACATCAACTGTGTATCCTGAGTTTGCTAAATGTGCATGAGTAAAGCAGATGTGACTTCGTCGAGAAGGTCAATCGAAGAATTTGGAATCAAAAGGACTAGTGTGAGATTTCGGATGGATAGAGCCCCTCACATAGTCGAGGGTGTTGTAGACGACCCCTCTTAACATGGACTATCGTGAATGGGAAGTAACCATTCATAGAGTTCATGACCTTGGACATGTCTAACATTGCTAGCACCCTAACGAGAACAGTAGCAGACGTGCTGAGCCAACAAATGGATTACAACGTAAAGGACATACGAAGTTGGTAAGGATTACTGGACCCTCAAAGAGGAAGGACCCAGGTTCTGAAAGGTGGTGAGAGTGCACGCCATAAGAGGTGCGATAGCACTAATACTTTGGAAAGTCATGATATCTACCCATGGATCAAGAGATGACATTATACATCTTCAACCACGCCAGGTGGATATGGCTTCAAGAAGATTCATTGAATCAACTAGGAAAACCAAGAGAATGTACGACTCCCTCATATGGAAGGAAGTGGGAGAATGATGCCTATTTGAATTTAAAGTACTTAACGGATGTCATGAGAGTATGATCAATCTCGTAGGCAATGATTTTGGAATAAGTTAATTGATACGAAGGATGTGACCTCAAATGCGAGGATTGGAATAATATGAGAATGTCACATTCTACTAAACCTATGTGAAACGGCTAGATGAGAAGGACTAAGATGAGGGGAATCTAGGCCGTAGTTGGAATTTCTCATGTATTTGAACCAGAGAGTAATCTTGGGATATATATGGATGATAATACGAGAGTCTTATGGATGCTACCGATAGAGGACATATAATACCACTCTGCATTGGAGGCCCCCAACGGGAAACGAGATATGTTGAGATTAAGCACAAGTGTATCCTTGGAATAAAGACACTGTCAATGGATACCCACGTCGTCAGGTCATCGACATTTGGTACCTGAACTTAAAGAAGAAACGGAAGGCATACTTAAGTGAAGACCCTCACCACCCCTGGTATGAGCTTAATCTCGAGGACGAGATTCTCGTGAGGGGGGTAGAATGTAACATACCAGAAATTTGAATGACTTACCATGTGTGAATTTTCGCAAAAATTTAAAACTTTTTGTTTGAACTTGTGTGCTACCAAATTTGATCCCAATTTGCTAGCCCCTCACCTTAAATTCAATATAAAATAAAACCATATTTAAATTATTTTCAAATTATGGTATAAATGTGAGTTGGATTTCTTGGATTTTATTTGGTGTTCAATGGTGTGGAGTTTGAATTTGAAAGTAATTCAAATTCAAACTATATTCAAACTATAATGAAATCTATATTCAAAACTATTTGCAAAAGCTAACTGCTAACATGGGCCGCTACTCAGCCACAGAAGTTCTTCAGAGGCCCCTCAACCCCTTCGCCCTTAACCGGATTCCACCCTGATCTTCACCGCACGGCCCACTATTGCCCAACATCGCAGCCCAGCAAGGCCCGTCGGCCTTCCCTCTCCTTTCCTTCACTTACCGGCGGGACCCATCCGTCAGCCGGAGCTGTTCACCTTCTTCACCGTGACGTAGGCGAGCGGATGGGAGACCGCGGCGCACCGCGACTCGATCTCGCACCGGCGCCGCCCCTCGTCGAGCCGGCGCGCCCGGATGTGAGCCCCGCGCCCCGCGCCGCATCCCGGCCGCCCATGCTCGCCAAACCCTAGCGCTCACCCCCCATAAAGCTCGTGTCGCGCCCCCCTTCGCCCCGTGTCCGCCGCCGCCCGGGGAAAACCCCAATCCGCCGCCACCGCTAGGCCCTCTTGCCCCTCGCGTGCCTTGCTCCTCTCGCTCCTTGCTCGCACCGTCCTTCGCTTCTCGCACCGCACCGCGCCTAGGAGCACCACGACGACGTATTCGGAGAGCACCGCGCCCTCGCCGACCGAGAGCCGCGCCACGGCGTCGAGTTGACCACGCCCGCCGCCTTGGACGCCGGGCGCCGCAAGCGCCACAACCACCCCCGCCGTCCGTGAATGTCTGCGCCAAGGGGCACCGAGGCCCGCACCACGCCGTCACCGCCGGGAGGTGTTCGCGGACGCCCGCATCACCGCCGTGTACATCCATCGCTTCGCCTCACCGCCGAGGACCACCGACACACACGAGAGCAATGAGGACGAGTTGGAGATCGATGCCTACGCTCCGGACCTCGTCATGCCGGCCGCTTCGCGTCCTACCTGTCTTGACCACCGAAGAGTCCATGGTGAGCACTTCTACACGAGCTCCCTGTCTTGTGCATGGCGAGCTTGCCCTAAGGCCAAACCGCTGTCTTCTCCTATGTCTCTGAAGCCAGCCTTCGCGCTGTTTGGCATCCCTTGCAGGTCACGAACCCGTCGCGCTGCCTGTCCCCAAGCCGCAAGCTTCCCTCAACACCGCACATCACGTGTTCGATGGTATGTGCCGCCCGAGCCGCCGCCACGCGCCACCCGCTCGACGTTTTGCGCAAGAGACCTTGAAGCTCTAGAACACCGCCCGACGACATCCTCACCGACCCGCGCCATGGGGAACGTCCACGACCTTCACCCCCGCCTCTCGCTCGGACCCGCACGGTGAGCAACATCGTAGCTTTGGCCTTGCCCCGTAGGTGTTCGATCAAATGTATGAGCGAGCCTTTGAGTCCTCAACGACCCTAGCTTTCTCCTTTTTGATGTCTCTGCTTTGCTGGCCAGCGTGCCGTGATCATCTCCCCGCAGTCACGACTAGCCGCACAGCCCCATCGTCCAAGGTTGCGGCCTATCCTTCCTATGCTCGCAACTCTGTTCGATCTTATGCCGGGACCACAAGTTATCGCCGTTCTTCTTCCTCTTCACCAAGCACTACGCCATGACGATCTCTAGCTGAACCAAAGCTGCTACCATGTTTGTCGCCGTCATCCTCAAGGCAGGAACACGTTGCCACAAGCCCGTCACATTGGTCGCCCTCGACGTGTTCGACAGAATGACCTTCATGTCAACGAGCCCGTTGGTGAGCCCTCCGCCCAAGCCAACATCTTTACTACCCTCCGATGCATGCTCGTGTCGCCGGCCTTCGTGCCGTGCCTCGCTCCCTGTGAACATTAGTGACCTTGGATGCCTGTTCTATAGCTCCACCGTGGCATGCCCACCACCGTTCGATGTTTTGCCTAAACGAAACCTTTCGCACTTAAGTGGGCTGAAGCTTTCACCCATCATTTTGTCCGTGCTCGACCGGCTTTCGAGCCGCTTACTCCTAGCCGTGGCCATGCCACACTCACCGCTGCCGCATCCCTCCATCGCCTTGTGTTGCCGACCTTCGAGTCGTGCATTTTCTTGCAGGTGCCGCTCGCCGTCGCTTGCCTCTTATCACCTTGGCCAATATCGACCGAGAGGCTGTGGCCCAACCATTGTCTCATTTCTGCTCATTGTTGCCGTGCAACGTGTGCCGCCTTGCTGTGCTTTGCCTCTTTATCCTCGCTCTTGGCCGCACCTACCCTCTCGTGCTTTCCGGTCGACAAGTCGTTGAGTGTTGCGCGGGCCCCGGGACGCTAGTGCCCCGCGCACGCCGTGAACACATCGTGAACATGGGACGCCGTGGACACTCATGTGTGAGCGACCTTGTCGCCGGACAAGACACAAACCTTTGTCGACTTGCTTTGCGCCGCTTTGCTACAATCCTCATACCCGCTCTCACCCTACCTTGCTTTGTGCTGCGAAGCGTGTTCCGCACCATGTGCTCGTAACTAAGATGCCGCGCGTGATGGACGGCCGTGCCGTGAGCAGAGGCTTCTGCTTCACGCTTGGCAACCCCGTGTTGCAACCTAGTTACTTAGCATTGGTCGTTGCTGCATCACTAGTACACGCCCCTTGGCGCATTCGAGCATGCCTTGCTGCATCATCCTCTTTTATCGATGCTAGTCGATCCTCTCATCCTCTCTATGCTATCGCCGCATATCTTGGCAAGGTAACGCCTTCTCTAGTTATCTTTGCCTCGCTCTGCTATTATCATTCTTTGTGCTACCACTTCAATCATCCAAGAGATAAAACCTAGCAAGTGCTTGATCTCGGCCTCTCCGCTTTCCCCGCTTGCGTGCTTGGTTACCTAAGATCTTAGCCGTAAGACCCGTAAGCTAACTCTTGATCCTACCCCGTTTTCTAGGATATAAAGACTAGTTGCTTAAACTACTTTTGTTTTAAAATCCATTGCTCTATTTTTTATTAATTAAACCAAAGGTCTGCTTGTATTTACTCTGGAGTTTATTCGGATCTTCTAAATTGGTTCTTATTGATGTTTTTTCATTAGATGAATGCTCGTTATTTATTTCCACGTCGCATCTCGTGTAGGCTTGTGTTCTTGTTAAAGACCCAAGCTGCGACGACTGAGGAGGCGCGACTACCCCGACTTTGCCCGAGAGAACGCTCAACCTCTACTACTCTACGACGACTACCGCGTAGGTGTCATGTCACTCCCATCCATGTATAGCCCATGCATGCTATTAGTTGCTAGTGCTATATTTATGTTACTTGATTTGATGGATTGCATAGCCATTTGATTAGCCTTGCCTTGTTATTTGATATATCCTGATTCCTTGCTTTACCTACCTCGGGGCTAGCTACAGACCCCTAGCTAGTCCCATAAACCAACTATCCATACTTTTATTGCTTGATTATGGATGGTTCTGCGGGTTTGGACCGAGATGTGGGAGATCTCGGTGTGTTCTAGCGTGAGTTACGGGGGTGTGTTCTTCCTTGATGTGTTGCGGCGGGAGCGAGCCGTTTGGTTACTTGTGAACGCCTACCTCGGGGAGATGCGATCGGCCTCCCCGCCCGAGCGGCGTGTCGGACGGGATGGAGATGGTGAGTGCTTGCTCTCGGCCCTTAAGGACCGATCGTCGGTTGACCTTGCTTCGGTGGACTTTTTATCGTACAAACCGCCCACCTTGTTTTGGGCGGGGGGTGCGGGGGTGAGACTCGTAGTGGATAGCACCCCTCCCGTAGGCGGATCGGTGTGATCGTGTTGGGAGACGGCTTTCCTCCTTAGAAGACTTCGCCCCCGGCGAGGCCGGGGGAAGGGTTCCACGGCTTCGAGGGACCTCTCGGCGGCGTATGAGCTCTACGGCGGAGGCTCGCGCCGGACTCGGAGACGCGGGGAGGGTACTATCCACTTACTTGGACTCCGGCCGTATGGTAGGGTTTCGGGTGGTTCGCTACCATCCGGGCTCTATTCGAACGGGTACGGTTGTACAACCTCTCGCAAAGTGTTAAACCTATAGCTATAGTCCGTGTCCACCGGTTATGGACGGTCCTCCGATCTCTCACCCGGCTAGACTCTTCTCTTGTGCTTCTTCTCTCCCCCGAGTGAGTGAGCCCGCCCGAGGCCGTTGAGATGTGGGGATAGGAGCGGTTGAGCCCCACATCGCAGATGAGAGTTGGGAGCTGGATCGTGGTTGTGATTCAGTGCTTTGGTGTGGACATCCTTGTTGAGGGGTGCGGACCCCGGAGGTGTGGACCTCAGAGGTGTGGACCTCGAGGGTGTGGACCTCCCGGAGGTGTGGACCTCGCTGCTTATTCTGCAAACCTTGATTGTTGCTACCGCTTTGCTGCATGCATAACTTTCTACAGCCCAATATAGGTTTTATCCATGCATACTAGATTCAACCACCGCTTTTGCTCTTTGTTGGGAAGCTGACATGACCTACCCGCTTATCGGGTAGATGCTGGAATTTCAGACTCGATGACCGTCTACGACTACAACTTCGTGACGAAGGTGTGAAGACTAGAGCCGGTCCTATGCTCGAGTTTGCCCGTGGAGGCCGGAGACGCTTCGCTTATGTAGATCCGCCGCATAGGTGTTTTACCTTTCTTGATTCGATCTGTCGGACTTGTACCGGCTTGTGCCGAAGAGTTGTACTCGATGTTGTAATAATAATATTATGTAATTCTTCTTTTATTCCCGTGTTGTATGGATTTGCACTACTTGAGACAGAGAATTGCACGTGATAGCCTCTTCCGGGACTATCACGGAGGTGCGAGAGAGTCGGGTTTCCGTTCGCGGAAATTCGGGTCGTTTCACGGGGGGCTATAAATAGCCCGATTAGCGGCTAGGGCAAAGGAGGGGGCATTTGGGCCCCGGATGGGCTCGGGCCGACCGGACCGGGCCGGCCGGCCGGGCCCATTTAGGCCCGCCCCCGAGGGCTCCTTCGCTCCACATCGGTTCCCTTACTTCCCGGATGTTTCCCCCTTCGCATGTAGGTCCATGTCGTCGGTTTCTCTCCGAATTGGACTCAACTCCTTGTCTTGCAAGATTCAAGACTTTTCTCGGTCGGGTCCTCGAGTCCGTCGTCTTCTCGGATCAAGTCCCCGGCTTCTTGGAGTTAAGTTTGCTTCATTGCATGACTTGTACGGGGCTTCAAGGTCTTGTCATGAGGTGCTTGATGAACTTATCCCGAAAGTCTTGCATTCAACACTAAAACCCCGCATAAACATTAAACTCCAAAACCGACATGCCCACGTGAACTTGTTATACCACGGTGGTTATTACCAATGGATAAGGTATAAAACTCATGTCAACACCGAAGGTAAACTCATGGCTAGGTTGACGGATTTTCACCGTCAACATCTCCCCCATGCTTAAACCTTGCTCGTCCTCGAGTAAGCCTTCGATGGATATCATCATTGCCAAACAATGTTTAAACTTTGCACTTGATCACACATGAGAAAACATAATGCTCTCAAAATTTTAATTCATTAAAGTTCCATAATGTGCTAGCCTTCATCTCTACGGAGGGTAGATTCTTATTAAGCCAATCCCACAAGTATTAACATGCTCACAAAGTTTAAATAGATCTCGGAATTTTTGAAATAAAGAACGAGATAAAGAAAAGCTAAACCAAGTTCACAAATTTAAATCATCTCGTATATTGCTCATGAACTCTCATCTCACCGGTCTCTCAAGCCTATATATTCTACTCCTTTCCCTCTCATATATATGTGGTAGGCTTTATATGGAGCTTTGGGAAAGTTTAGTCCTAACAAGATTTTATAAATGAGGTGTTGTCAAAACAAGACAAGCTTCTCATGGTCTTACCGAGACTCGTCAAAAAGGTCATTGGAAAATAATGTTAAATCAAGGGGGGAAAGAAAAAAATACACACACTTTTAGATGAGTGGACATGTGCAAATGGCAAAGAGTGATCCCGAGGCACAAAGGAAGTCCTCGTTATCGGATTGCACATGGTTGGAAAATGAGAATGGATCTTTTTAACTTGAAGCCTTGAATGCACTCTTAGAGAACCGGGGAGTTTACTTTACGCATATTTTTTTCTTTCTCATATTTCTCATTCTTTTCTTTCTTTCTTTCTTTCTTTCATTCATTATATATTTTTTTTTTCTTTACCTTGAAAGTCATGATTATCGCCGGATTTTTTTTTCTTTCATCATCATTTTTTTCTTTTTCTTTCATCATCATTTTTTTAAAATACTCCCCTTTTAACTCTAAAACTGCACCGTACCTACCTCCTCCCCCATGCTTAGATGTTGCTCGTCTCGAGCAAATAAGCGAAAAATAAGGTAGGTACCGGAGTATTTTTCCTTGGAGAGATACTTGAAATCTTCAATGTTGGCACCGTCTTGCGATCTTCCTTGAATTGATGATCCATTCTCAACAATAGGTTGTGGTCAAGGAGGTAATCACAAAAGATGATATTTGGTTCAAGGGTGGATATCCGGCGAAGTTTGTGAGATCACCGATGCGGGGATACACAATGCACGGATAAAAGGCTAGCAAAAAGATAGATACGCAAAAACGGAATGACCAGCTTCTTAGTCTCGGGCCGGAGAGAAATCATGGCCTGCAATAACTCACTCAAAAATAAATCTTGTACACTAAGGTTTATGCACTCAAATATATATAAGGCTCGGATAGGTTGAGCAACACACAAGTGATATTTATGACAAGGTTAGCAATATTTTTGAGCATAAAAGACATCTTTAATCTATTCATAACTTGAGAGCACATAAAACACTATGGGTCTTTATTTTAATCATAACCTCCGCTGAAGATTAAGCTAGCATTTAGATAATTTCAGATTTGTATTTTTAAGAGAGCACTAGTTCAAACATGCATAAATCGACTACAAAGATAAACAAAGCGGCAATTATAATCATATATCATCATGGCACAAACTTTGTAACTTTACCAATGATATAATCAAGGTGGTGACTTTATTAATGGTGATATCAAGTTGAAATACACACTGAAAATAAACAAACATGCTTGCTGAAATTTAAATAAAAACAGAAAATACTACGCAAACACACATAAGCAAAAGCTGAAAATTACAGAGAAAAAGAAAAGAAAAGAAAACTAAAGTTCCTAAATCTTCTAGTCCTCTGCCGGTGGTTGATGTTGATGATCTTGATAATAATACCCTTGCTCATAATATGATTGGACACTTCCTCCGACGAATTGATTTGGCTCCACAAGGTGAAGGCGTCCAAGCTCAAAGGCAATATTTGCGTTGCCTTCACCAAGTTGAGCTGCGTTAGCTTGGATGGCTGCGATGTTTTGAGCATTTCTTGCAGCATACCCTCCAATTATGGCCATGCTTTGTTGTGGTTGGGGATGATGAGCGTAGGACTCCGCGAAGTTAGCGTTGGGCACAACATAATTTGGTGGGGGGTACCGGTGCACCACCCCCCCATGCTTGCTCTTGTGGCCCTCCGTAATAACTTGGCGGAGGAGGGATCCCGCCGAATGGTTGCACATTGGGTTGTGCTCCACTCGCTTGTGCGGAGGATGTTCCCTCCTCTACGATTCTTCCTCTTTTGTTCTTCCTTGCAGGGACAAGTAGTCCCTCTTCCAACCAATCTTCTCTCCCTTCGTTGAAAAGCCTAAGCCTCTCGTTGGGAAGGGGTAGGTTCACTATGGCCAACCGATAACCTCCTCTCTCATCTCCACTAATGTATTTGCCTTGCCGCAAATACTCAATGCCGAGAGAGGTTCCACGCAAAAGGTGGTCGGGGTTTCTTGCGATCCCCGGCCGCAAGGAGAAGGCCAACATGGAGAGGTAGCACCCCGAACCAATATTACCCGCCCCCGATGTTGCTTCACAACACCAACGGTTGATCATGAGGTAAGAGGGGTCTATTGGCTGCCTGGCAATTAAAGCCGAGTATAGCCAATTCAACTCCGTGTCGGTCACCTTTGTCTCCTTCATCCTCCCCAATACCCTCTTGCACATCCAAGAGTGAAATATCCGGATAATGGGGTTGCGGATGCAATTGCGTTGTTGATGGGCTTCTCCGGAGATCATATTCCAAAATCCCGCTAACATGCCGGTGGCACGCAACTTTCTCTCGGAGCTCCCTTGTGGAATCCAAGTAGCTCCCTAACGTGCTCATAGGGAACCACTTGTTGGACTCCCTCCAAACGGAATGACAAGCTTTGCACCCCATCATCATCAACGATGGGTGCAATAGTCATCAAAATTTCCAAGGCGAACCCCAAATGGGTGTCCACCGATACTCCGTTGGAGAACTGCACCCATCCAAGGTGCCCCAACATATAGTATATGTCGGTGCCAAAACCCAAGGTGTAGAGTGCTTGGTCGTCGAACTCGACGTTGGGCACAAGCCTCTTCTCAAGATTAGAGAGCCTCTCCTCCTCCTCCGCCGACAAGATGATGAAGCCGTACGAAGAGTATGTCGGGGTGTAAGGAGGTGGTGCGGTTGAGCGAGTCGATCGTCGTGGTGGCGCGGGCTGCTCCTCCGTGTGCCCACGAGGTTCGGTAAACCTCATGGAAGTGCTTCTTGCAGCCCTCATACCACCAAGGAGGAGAGCATCGTTCCTCCTCGGTGGTGCCGTATCCGTCTCCATGCTCCGGGGAGACTCGGAAACCGAGTGCCTCCTCAAAGACGTGGTTGATGACGGCTTGGATGACGACGAACTCTTCTTCTTGGAGAAGAGACTTGTGGTTTTCTTCCACATGGTTGCTGCACTCTTTTCTTCAACTAAAACTCCGGGTTGCAACCGGTAACTAGGCACTTAAACTCTTTGCTTCGGATGTGGACTTTGAGTGGATTAAGGATGTGGATTTTTTCTTGAGCTATCAAGCTTGGGAAGGTTGGCTATGTCTACGAGAGGTTTTGAGCACACAACTTGAACACACAAACTAGGGAAGGAGAGGGAAGCTTGCCTCGCAGAAAACGGGAGCCGGGGGGCTCCTTAAGTAGGTGAGGCCGGCCGGCTCGGGCCGGCCGGCCCGGGGTCCTCCCGGCTCCTCCCCGCCTCATCTTTCTTCCAAGCACGATCATTTCGCCTCTCGCAACTTTCCCCGCCCGCGTGCTCCACGAGTTGCACCGCCCAAACGCTCTCGTCCACTCCTTTTCTTGCATTATTGGTCCTTCCACTTGATGCTCCATGCTTTGGGTCATGTCCATGCTCCCTAGCTCCACTTGCTTCACATGCCACCATGAAATTCCTGCAAAGTTGATGCTTGCTGCCCACCATGCTTGTCCTTTGCATGTGGAATTGGTGAAAGTTGATAAAAGGGAATCCAATGGTGCATGCATGATTAATTCAAACTAGATTGCCTCCATTAAGGTGTGTTTAAGGTTAAGCACTCCTCTAATTCGAAATTTAAAATATTTTTCAGAGCCATGCAAGAGCTCAAACATAATTTTAGAGAAGTTTTTAAACCATTAAAAACAAATTTAAGTCGAAAATATTTTTCGACTACGTCGATTTCGGTCTCACCGGTATAGTTTGCCTTCATTGGTTGAGAGCAGACATCTTCCCGGCTTGATCATGGGGGCATAGGTTTAGGTTCTAATTTTGGCTAAATAAGAAAGATTTTGAATAAAACAAAATTAGAATAGGCTTAGAAAAATTCTAATCCTAGAGAAACCAAGGATATAGATTTTTAAAACCAACCAAAAGTTTTGATTTCTAGGTTCACGCGAGTCCTACCACGTGCTGAATTTTATTAACACTTAAACATAAATCGTGGCTCTACTCGTGTGGTTTTAGCATGAAAAATAAGTCAACCTCAGCACCATAATGAGGGTGAAAGGTTGAGTTAGATTCTGAAATTATTTGGTTGAGGTTTCTCGAAAAGAAAAGAATCAAACAAGCACATAGGAGAGTTCATGCAAAGGGTTTATGATAAAGCAAACATTCAATAAAGAATTATGTCTCTAATATTGTTCAACCACTTCTAAGTCTAATGCCTTTGCGTAATAAAACTCAAAAACTAAATTATTAAAAATACTCGAAAAACCCGGAATCGGGTTGTCCTCCCGTAGCTTATTCTTGACTCGATGAAACGGGTTGCCTCCCCGCCTAGCGCTTCGTTTATAGTCTATAGCTAGACTTCTTCACTTGATTACTCCGGATCAACGCTCTTTGCGGGTGTTGCAATCTTGGGTACCCACTTCTGCACCATCTTGGGCGCGGGCTTGTCTTCCGGCTTAGTTGGCTTAGTCATTTTTTTGGTCTTCACAGCGGCTTCTCTTCCTTTGTCTTGACGGATGCAACACCTTCTTTGACTTTCTTTACGTTCATTTTTTTCGGCTCCTTCTTCTTTTTCAGCCCCTCCGTTTGTTTTGGTTCTCCCTTCACTCCAATCATGTTGCATGCCTCAATCCTTGGACGGAACTTGAAGGAACTCCTTTCTCCGTTGATATCGAACATGATCTCCCCCTTGCCAACATCAATAGTAGCTCCCACGGTCTTGAGGAACGGCCTCCCTAGGATGAGCGGCGGCTTCTCCCTCTCTCCCATCTCGAGCACAACGAAGTCGACGGGGATGAAGTGGTGTCCGACCTTCACGGGTACATCTTCAGCAATGCCCAAGGGATAGCGAATGGAGTTGTCTCCCAACTCCAAACATATTCCCGTAGGCTCCATCGGTAGGCGTAGCTTCTCGAACACATCCCTCGGCATGACGCTCACACTAGCTCCAAGGTCGCATAACGCCTTCTCGAAGTTGAAAGAACCAACTGAACATGGAATTGTGGGGCACCCGGGGTCTTTTTGCTTCTCTAGCCCATTAGCAATAGCGGCACTACACTCCTCGGACATCTTGACATGATCTACCCCGAGTGTTGCTATCTCATATTTATTTGCAAGTATGTCTTTAAAGTAACGAGAATATGTAGGTACTTGTAGGGCATCTAGTAATGGCATGTTGATGCTAAGTCTACGCACAACTTCCACAAACTTCTCAAAGTGGTTGTCAAGTTTACCTCGGAAGTAGCGTGGCTTGAGTTGCGGTATCCTCGTGTCTTCCTCCGGCATCTCGAATTCGGGTTCCTCGGTGACGATCCCCGTAACCTTCTCTTTAGCAACTCCTTCCACCTCGGTGGACGGTTTAAGCTTCCTTGCTCCCGCGGGACGTTCCGGATCTTCGGTCTCCTTCCCCGAACGCGTTTGAATGGCCTTCGCCGATTCGGGACATTTGGGTTGTCCCGAAGCTTCCCTTCATCATTAGTGAGGCGCCCCGCAAGTTGTCCAACTTGCGTCTCGAGCATCTTCATCATGTTGAGCACTTGATGATTGGAACTTCCGACCTCCGTCACTTTGCTATCGATGTTCTCCAACACCTTGTCTATGGTCTTGAACTTGGTGACGGTGTCCTTGTTGATCTTAGCTTGCTCATCCATGAACTCCTTCAATTGTATACGAAGCGGAACCGCGTTAGGAATAGATGAGCTTGCATTAAATTGAGGCCTACCTTGCCCGTAGCGGAAGTTCGGCAATTCTCCCTTCCCCATGTAGTCGAGCACTTTGGCTTCCTCCGACAATCTTTGCGGACATGGCCATACTCTCCACATTCTTCGCATGTGGACCTTGCTTCGGCGGCCTTCAAGTCTTGAGCCTCTTTCTTTTCCATCTCCATCTTCTCCAACCTCTTCATGAGCGAGTCGATCTTGCCTTCAAGTATGTTCTCCTTCTCCACTTGCAAGACTCCTTTGACGTTCCCCGTGGGTTGAACCGGATGTAGGCGCCGGACGACGCCCACGTGTCATTATCCGCGACCTTCTTGAATAGCGTGAAAGCTTCCGTCGGTGTAAGCTCGATGATAGATCCTCCCGCCGATTCATCGATGATCGTCCTTGACGCCATGGTGAGTTGATAGAACTTTTGCACGAGGTCTTCCTTCGAGAACTTGTGATGTGGAACCGCCCGGGTGTACTCGTTGAAGCGCTCGAATGCCTCCGAGATAGTTTCCGTAGGATATTGAACAAAGGTGGCAATCTTATTACGCAAGCTTTGAGTTTTACCCGGTGAGTAGTATTCCTTCATGAAAGCCTTCATCAACGTGTTCCAATTTTGCACCGTCTCCGCCGGTTGAGAGTGGAACCATTGCAAAGCCTTCCCGAGTAGTGAAAACGGAAAAAGCCTTGCCCTCATTTGGTCTTGAGTCACCCCATCCATGTTGAAAGTCTGACATAGTTGAATGAATGCTTGGAGGTGAAGGTTCGGATCCTCTTTACTGGTGAAGGGTGAATGTTGCACCATGCGGATTGTTGAGGTCTTGATCTCGAACGGTCTTCCGATCTCCTCAAGGTTCAAGATTGGTAGGTCGATGATGTCCGGGGTGCATAGCTCCCCAATCTTGCGTTCTTGCGGTGGTTGGTCACCCATTGGTGGAAGTCGATTCTCCCGAGGACTTTGAGGTGGTGAATTCTTCGGAGATTCTCGTGATCCTTTGTCTTCCGACTCCGAATCTACAAAATCCAGCTTTTTAGCTTGATGTGCTTCGCGCCTCTTTAGCCTCGTAAAGTTTTTCGAATCATCCACAAAATTATTGGGTTTGTTGGAGAGGTAGCCGTCCATCTCCCGTTAGGGTTAGCAATAAACAAAGTATGCAAAAACTAGAAAGTAAAAACAAATCTATAAAAACTAGAGTTAGACAAACTAGATAAGATGTATTTTGAGGATGATCAAAATTTAGTAGATGCAAAAATAAAAACAAAAAGAAAACTGAAAATTACAAAAAGGCAATAAAAAATCAAATCTTGATCACTTGTTCCCCGGCAACGGCGCCAGAAAAAGGGGCTTGTTGACGGTTAATAATTGTATCAAAGTTCGTTTGTGACTCGCAAGCGTACAAGTCTCCCGTCGTAGTCAATGGACCCTTCTTCCCTCGAGTGGTGAACCCAAGGTATCGAATCCGTGGAACAAATGTGTGACGCAAAACTTAATCTATTAAAGCCAAGTAACTTCAATCTTCGATAAAAGAAACCCTAATGCATCTAAGTAAAAGACATGAAACGAATCTAATCTACTAAAGACCGGAGAAAACAAAGTAAGATTGGGTAGATAAACCGATCTAAAGGGATCGGGGTAAGCCTTTTGTTGAAGTTCCAAGCAAGAGAAGAAGTAGCAAATTAAATCTTAATAGAAGCCTCTATAAATCGTGGTTTCCCGTCCAAATCCGAAAACATCCGCCTTTCGAGACCCCCGTTCTGTCACAACGTATCCCTATTTATGCGGGGAGCTTAGGGCGAGTCAAAAGACAAGTCGAGATTCTTTCGGAAGATCCGGCGTGTACCTCTAGCCACCGCGGCTACAAGAACACCCTATGTAATCTATCTCGAGAGTAGAATTGGAATAAGCAAAGCCGATCGAAAAACGAAATCTTCGAGGAAACACTTGATCGCTAGGAAAAGATTCAACTTGATAATTCAACTATAACAATGATACATACACAAGATCACCACCGGGATCCTTCCTTGATCTTGCTTCTAGCTCCGGGAACTCTGACGTGGTCTTCCGTGCAAGGTTCCCACGTCGGCTAGGGGAACCCTAGTCAACTAGCTCGACCCTCTCCTCTCCGAGATGGTGTCCCTCTCTTCTCTGCTCCTCGGCAGCCGATGACGAAATCTTCTTTGCGAGGCTCTCGGTCAGGGGGCTATAAATAGCCCGATTGGCGGCTAGGGCAAAGGAGGGGGCATTTGGGCCCTGGATGGGCACCGGGCCGACCGGGCCCGGGCCGGCCGGCCCGGGCCCATTTAGGCCCGGCCCCGAGGGCTTCTTCGCTCCACGTCGGTTCCCTTGCTTCCTGGATGTTTCCCCCTTCTGCATGTAGGTCCATGTCGTCGGTTTCTCTCCGAATTGGACTCAACTCCATGTCTTGCAAGATTCAGCACTTTTCTGGTCAGGTCCTCGGAGTCTGTCGTCTTCTCGGATCAAGTCCCTGGCTTCTTGGAGTTAAGTTTGCTTCATTGCATGACTTGTACGGGGCTTCAAGGTCTTGTCATGAGGTGCTTGATGAACTTATCCCGAAAGTCTTGCATTCAACACTAAAACCCTGCATAAACATTAAACTCCAAAATCGACATGCACACGTGAACTTGTTATACCACGGGGGTTAGTACCAATGGATAAGGTATAAAACTCATGTCAACACCGAAGGTAAACTCATGGCTAGGTTGACGGATTTTCACCGTGTTGACGGTTAATAGTTGTATCAAAGTTCATTTGTGACTTGCAAGCAGACAAGTCTCCCGTCGTAGTCAAGGGACCCTTCTTCCCTCGAGTGGTGAACCCAAGGTATCGAATCCGTGGAACAATGTGCAACGCAAGGATTCAATCTAGTAAAGCAAGGTAAAGCTATCTATTGAAGAACAATGATGCATCTAATCTACTAACTCATAAAGAAAACGAATCTAATCTAATCTACTAAAGAGATAGCAAGAGAAAGCAAGAGATAACCAATCTAGAGAATCTAGATCATGCTTATGTTGTAGCTCCAAACAAGATAGATGAAGATAGAAAAGCGAATCTCATTAAAAGCATCTTTAAATCGTGGCCTTCCCATCCGACTCCGAAAACATACGCCTTTCGAGACCCCCGTTCGTCACAACGTATCCCTATTCATGCGGGGAGCTTAGGGCGAGTTCGATAGAACAAGTTGAAATCACTTGGCCGGTCCGGTATGCACCTCTAGCCACCGCGGCTACAAGAGCACCCTATGTAATCTAGCTATAGACTAGATCGTAGAAGAAGCAAAACCAAGAAGAAATCAAAATCATCGAGAACGCACTTAATCACTAGGAATCGGATTCACTTACAAACTTCACCATGAATGATTACATGAACAAGATCACCACCGGGCCCTCCCTCGATCTTGATCCTCGCTCCGAGCTCCGACGTGGTCTTCCATGCAAGGTTCCCACGTCGGCTAGGGAAACCCTAGACAACTAGCACGACCCTCATCTTCAAGTTGGTGTCCCTCAAGCTTCTCTCGCTCCTCGGCGGCGGATTACGACTTCGGTTCTCCGTGGCTCTCGGTCGGGGGGCTATTTATAGCCCGAGAAGCAATTAGGTCAAAGGAGAGGCCGATTGGGCCCCGAATTGGGGCGGGGCCGGCCGGCCTGGGCCGGCCGGCCCGGGCCCAATTCGGCCCATCCCGCGGCTCGCTTCGCCGGTGTTGCTTTCCACGTCTTCTAGATGTTCTCCCCGTTTGCATGTGGGCCCTTGACGTCGGTTTCTCTCCGAATTGGACTCAACTCCTTGTATTGCAAGATTCGGCACTTTTCCGGTTCGGTCCTCGGAGTTTACCATCTTCTCGGGCTTGGTCCTTGGGCTCTTGGAGTCATGTTCACTTCATTGCTTGACTTGTATCGGACTTCAAGGTCTTGTCATGAGGTGCTTAATGAACTTATCCCCGAATTCTTGCTTTCAACGTTAAAACCCCGCGTAAACACATAACTCCAAAACCGATATGCACAAGTGAACTTGTTATACCACGGGGGTTAGTACCAATGAATAAGATACAAAAGTCATGCCAACACCGAAGGTAAACTCATGGCTAGGTTGACGGATTTTCACCGTCAACATCTCCCCCATGCTTAAACCTTGCTCGTCCTCGAGTAAGCCTTCGATGGATATCATCGTTGCCCATCAATGTTTAAACCTTGCACTTGATCATACATGAAAAAAAAAACATAATGCTCTCAAAAGTTTAATTCGTTAAAGTTCCATAATGTACTAGCCTTCACCTCTACGGAGGGTAGATTCTTATTAAGCTTATCCCACAAGTATTAACATGCTCACAAAGTTTAAATAGATCTCGGAATTTTTGGAATAAAGAACAAGATAAAGAAAAGAGCTAAACCAAGTTCACAAATTTAAATCACCTTGCATGTTGCTCATGAACTCTCATCTCACTTGCCTCTCAAGCCTATATATTCTACTCCTTTCCCTCTCATAACATATATGTGTGGTACGCTTTATATGGAGCTTTGGGAAAGTTTAGTCCTAACAAGATTTTATAAATGAGGTGTTGTCAAAACAAGACAAGCTTCTCATGGTCTTACCGAGACTCGTCAAAAAGGTAATTGGAAAATAATGTTAAATCAAGGAGGGGAAAGAGAAAAGTACACACGCTTTTAGATGAGTGGACATGTGCAAATGGCAAAGAGTGATCCCGAGGCACAAAGGAAGTCCTCGTTATCGGATTGCACATGGTTGGAAAATGAGAATGGATCTTTTTAACTTGAAGCGTTGAATGCACTCTTAGAGAACCGGGGAGTTTACTTTACGCATATTTTTTTCTTTCTCATATTTCTCATTCTTTTCTTTCTTCTTTTCTTTCTTTCATTCATTATATATATTTTTTTTCTTTTTTCACCTTGGAAGTCACGTATATCGCCGAATTTTTTCTTTCATCATTATATTATTTATTTTTTTAAAAAAATACTCCCTTTTGAACTCTAAAACTGCACCGTACCTACCTCCTCCCCTATGCTTAGACGTTGCTCGTCCTCGAGCAAAGAGGCGAAAAATAAGGTAGGTACCGGAAATATTCTTCCTTGGAGAGATACTTGAAATCTTCAATGTTGGCACCGTCTTGCGATCTTCCTTGAATTGATGATCCATTCTCAACAATAGGTTGTGGTCAAGGAGGTAATCACAAAAGATGATATTTGGTTTAAGGGTGGATATCCGGCGAGGTTTGTGAGATCTCCGATGCGGGGATACACAATGCACGGATAAAAGGCTAGCAAAAAGATAGATACGCAAAAACGAAATGACCGACTTCTTAGTCTCGGGCCGGAGAAATCATGGCCCGCAATAACTCACGCAAAAATAAATCTTGTACACTAAAGTTTATGCACTCAAATATATATTAGGCTTTGGATAGGTTGAGCAACACACAAGTGATATTTATGACAAGGTTAGCAATATTTTTGAGCATAAAAGACATCTTTAATCTATTCATAACTTGAGAGCACATAAAACACTATGGGTCTTTATTTTAATCATAACCTCCGCTGAAGATTAAGCTAGCATTTAGATAATTTCAGATTTGTATTTTTAAGAGAGCACTAGGTTAAACATGCATAAATCAATTACAAAGATAAACAAAGCGGCAATTATAATCATATATCATCATGGCACAAACTTTGTAACTTTACTAATGGTAAAAACTTGGTGGCGACATTATTCATGATGAAAATAAACACTAAGATACACGCTGAAAATTAAACTAAAAACTGAAAATTAAAGCAAAGCTGAAAATACTACGCAAACATAGGTGCAAACAAGCTGAAAATTAAAGAAAAGGGGGTAAAGGAAAGACAACTAGAGCTCCTCCTCTCTCTAATCTTCCGCCGGCGGTTGATATTGATAGTCTTGGTTGTTGTGCCCTTACTTGTAATAGGAATGCACCACTACTCCTATGAATTGTCTGACGGTGCTAGGTGAAGGTGTCCAAGCACATAAGCGACGTTTGCATTTCCTTCACCCATTTGGTTTGCATTGGTTTGGATGGCTGCAATAAATTGCATGTTCCTTGCAGCGTATCCTCCAATGGTGGCCACATTTTGTTGTGGTTGAGGAAGGTGTGCAAATGGCTCCGCAAAGGCTACGTTGGGCACCGCAAAAATGGTGGGGGTATGGCTGCACCACTCCCCCATGCTTGCATTGGTACACCACCGTAGTAATTCGGCGGCGCCGGGGTTCCTCCCAATGGTGGGACATAATTTTGTTGTGCACCTCCTTCTTGGGTCGTGGAAAACCTTCTCCTAATCCTTCTCTTTTATTTTTTTTTCTCTTCGCCGGCACAAGAAGTCCTTCCTCTAACCGATCTTCTTCCCCTCAAGAAACCCGATAGGGGCAAATTCACCTTGGCCACTTTGAAGCCTCCTCTCTCATCTTCAAATAAATTTTCCTTTCTTCATATATTCCTAGGGAAGTCCTGGGTAGGAGATGATTTGGGTTCCTTGTAATACCCGGTTTTAAAGAGATAGCCAATATGGAGAGGCAACACCCCGAACCAATATCTTTCGAACTCGATGTTGCTTAACAACACCACCGGTTGATCATAGGTGAGTGGGGTTGATTGGCCACTTGGCAATCAAAGCCGAGTAAAGCCAATTCAACTCCGTGTTGGTTATCTTTGTCTCTCTTGTTCTCCCAAAAATCCACTTGCACAAAAGTGACACACTTGGATGATGGGGTTCCTGATAGTATTTCTTCGTTGATGGTCTCTTCCCGTGATCATACTCCAAAAACCTTCCCATGTGCCTTCATGCACATTTCACTTGTTCCGGAGCTCCCTTTTGACAAAAGGGGACACTCGCCCATGGGTCTACGATACTAGAACATGCAATCGTTTTGAACATGAAAACCAATCTAATCTATCGGGGGTTCTGACCACGGTTTCGCCCTTTCCCTCCTCTCGTACTCTCACTACGCGAAGGTATTCATGACTAGACCTATGATGGTCACGGTGTAAGATGATAGATAGATAATCCAACAAAGTATGATCACATCTCAAGATCGATTGCAACCCATGGATGAAAGGAGATTACCCCATCAAGGTGCTAGAAATAGCATCATTGATCAAGGTTACCCTTCCGACGGTGTCTTCCTTCTTCTCCTCTTGTGGGCTCCCTCCAACGGAATGAGAGACTCAGCACTCCTTCATCAAGGGTATGCGCCATGGTCATGAAAATTTCCTAGGCGAATTCCTTGTGGGTGTTTGCCGACACTCCGCTAGAGAATTGCACCGGTGTCCCGTGTGAAACCCAATATGTGGAGAGCTTGGTCGTCGATGTCGACGTTCGCTACAAGCCTCTACTTAAGGCGAGCGAGCTTCTTCTCCTCCTCCTCCGTCATGATGATAAACCCATTGGAATACCACGGAGCACATGGAGGTGGAGCGGATGATCGTGTCAACTGGTGAGGTTGGACAGGCGGCTCCTCCATATGTTATTGAAGTTTGGTAAACCTAATAAACGAGTTTCGTGTGGCCCTCATGCCACCGAGGAGAAGAGTGAGGTTCCTCCTCGGCGGTGCCGTGTCCTCCTCCATACTCGAGGAAACTCGGAAACCGAGCGCCTCCTCGAAGAGGTTGTCGATGATGGCTTAGACGACGATGATCCCTTCTTCTTTGGTGAAAAGTGTTAACACCAAAATTTGGTAAGGAGTCCGACTTGTGGGTCGGTTCGAAAAAGAGTCCTTGGTGGAAGGAAGGTATTTCTAGAGATTTTCGGCAAAGAGATCCGCGGTCGGCTATTGCTCCAGTTCGGCAAAGGAACAGAGAGAGCTGATTTCGCGGGATTGGACGGTGACGTGGCTCGAATCAAAGGAGACGAATGGAGGGACGAGGCAATCGAGTTTAGTTAGGCAATGAATCCATTCGCGTTGTAATCGGCGAGGGTATAAATACGATCCCTGGATGTATGTAAAAAAACACGATCATTCCTCAATACACACCGGCCTTACGCCAAACCCTAGAGTCCTTGTCGTGTCGTCGAGTTCTTCGAGAGGGCCAATCGATCCGTCGACCTCCGTGAGTACCGGCAACCTTGTATCATGTCTAGTATCATGCGGTGGATTTAGATCTGATGCAAGTAGTCTTGTTACCATGCTTCGTGTCATGCGGTAGATTCAAGCTTGGTTCAAGAGGGTTTCTTGTTAGATCATGAGCCATGTGGTAGGCTAAGATCTAGCTCGAAGCTAGTTATCGGCTCTATTGGATTTTGGCAAGATCCAATAGATTCATCAAGTTATCCCGTGTTATCATGAGTTTTACTTTATGTTTTAATTCATGTAACACACCCTTGCCCAATCTAGATGGGTTTGGATCGGCTATATTTCTTTTAAGATCCTTGTACGAGCAGGTTTCGTGTTTTGACGCGTGGATCTTGTGCTCTCCGATAGCCGAAACCGAATCGATCTAGGTTGTTACGTGTTGCGGGTTCAAGCTTGCTTCGTTCGTATAAATCTTGAAAGAACCGGTATCATGCGGTAGATGCGAGGTTTTTGGGTTGCCTTGGAGCTAGTCATCCGGTGGATTAGATTTCCAATTCAGCCTGATAGATTTATTCACGTGGTAATGTTTGTTCCTTCTTCATGGACCCTGAATCGGCTGTTCAGCCGTATTCGGTTATGTTTTCACGAGTAGATCACGTGCATTGTTTATGTCTTAAATGATGTATGCTTTTAGCTTTCCATATTTAGATTGTATCATGCGGTGGATAGATCTATTTGTGGAAAGTGGTACGTTTTTCATGCAAGTCGTATCATGCGGTGGATAGATTTGTTTGTTATCGTACCCGACGGATCTTAAAGTAACTAGACATGCGGTAGACTAGTGCTTTGGATCTATGCGTGCTCATTTAATACAGGATCATGTCCGTGCTTTACCTCATTTTATTTAATGATAAACCTCATGGGGATCGGTCATAACTTCATGCTTGCATCTTTATTTATACAAAGACCGATCGTCGTCATGCTTACGTCATCCATTCGGCAGTATTCCTTTTTTCCTCTGTAATGGTCCGGATGGTTGTGATTCTTTGACAGATAGCTCTACATAGCTACATGTCATCTTGCTTGGCTTCTTAGCCGTAAATATGGAACTGTCTGGTACCACCCGACACGTTCCAAGCTTTGGTATCTAACTGCTTTATCTTTTGTTAATTTTCAGGAAAAATTGACTGGCACGTCACTTACTCTGCGCGTGCGAAGCTAGCTTTTTCGGCTTGCTGTGTGATTGGCGTTAAGTGCACATTTTACGTCAACACACTTTTTGGCACGCCCGGGGGACCACGGCGCGAATTGGTTCAAGATGCCCGAAGTCTCGGACCTCCCGGATGTCAACATCGAAGAGCTTTCTCCGGAGCAAGATCGAGCCTCCTAGACGCAAAGGAATCGGTTTCGAAGCAAAAGTGTCTCATGTCGTTTAAGAAGAATCGAAGTGGTGTACCGTATCTAAAGAATGACCTCGCCCGAGTGCGCGCCGGGAGAGAGCGATGCCACAACCCAACGGGAGAAGGAGGAATGCGCACGGATGTTCCAAGAGTCGGTAGACGACATGCTCACCAAGCACAACCGAGGCTTTCCTCGGGTCGCTCCGGCAGATGATGGTGGCCCTCTTTGGCCGGGCGCGGGGCAAGCGTTCGGGGAAGGCGCCCGCCGGAAAGAGAACCGTGAGCCGGGTGAATCAAGCTCTCAGCCGCCGCTACGGAGCCGTGCTGGCGGCAAAAGATCCTCCTCAAAGCTCCGGAAGCCAAGCATTCCAACCTCCTCCGCAGGCGCGCGGGGGCGCCCGGTTCGGCCCCCGTTGCAAACTTCGGGAAGTCAACCAATCTCGCCCCCACCACGAGCAAAGCACGGGTCGGCCCGTGCAAACGCCCGAATCCGTGCCGGCCTACGTACGGAGACCTAGCGTTCGGCTCATCCGGGGCCCCACTCGACCCCGGTCGAAGAATAGCTCCGTCGACCAACCGGCTCCCGGAAGAATTTGTACGGCGGTGGTTATCATGAAGTGGGAAATTACGGAGCGTTCGATGCCTTCCCGCACCCGAGTACGCGCCGCTACGGGGCGCTCAAGAAGAAGACGCCCTAGCGCGCAAGATGGCCGAATTGATGCGGGAACCGCCCGGCCTCAAGCCAAAGATGCGAGTGGCCCCACCTACGGGCCGCCGTTCCCGCAGTGGTACTATAACGTGCTCCTGCCACCGAGGGTGAAGCCGTCGATGGAATTCACAAAGTTCTCTCGGGCGAGGACGAGACAAGCACGGTCGAGCACATCGCCCGTTACCTCATGCGCCTTGGGGAATGCTCGGCCGAGGAGGCGTTCGGGGTTCGCTACTTCCCCCGCCCCACCGACGGGTCCGGCTTTTCGGGGTTCTCATCCCTGCCTCCTGAATCAGTGGCCAGATGGAAGGACTTGGAGCGTAAATTCCACGCTCATTATTTCAGCCGGCAGCTCCGAAAAGAAGCTGATTGATCTCGCCACCCTGAAGCAAAGGCACAGCGAAACACCACTGGAGTTTCTTAGAAGGTTCAGGGAAGTCAAAGGCATGTGCTTCTCACTGAACTTGCCGGACGATCGAGCGGGCGATATGGCCGTCGGCCGGGATGTTGCCGGCCGTGCGCGAGAAGCTATTTGGGATGGAGTTCGAGAACTCGGGCCGCCTATCGCAAAAGTTATCCCCGATGAGCAATCGGGCATATGGCCTCAAAAAGGACCCCAAGTTTGGCAAGGGAGACGACGTCGCTGACATCTACAACCAATTCTTGGACAAGGCTGATTTGTGCGAGGATTCTGACGACGAATTGGAGATAGCTGCAGCAGAGATCATGTGGGGTAAAGAGCCCTTGACAATGAATCAGCGTTGGGTCAAGCAAACCAAAGGAACTTACGACTTCGACATCACAAAGGCTGATAAGTTGTTTGAGCTCTTGGTAAAGGAAGGCCGAATCAAGCTGCCTGAAGGGCATTCTATGCTTCGGCCTGATGGAGTCAAAGCGAAATGTTATCGCGGCTTCCATGACAGGGACTCGCACTCCATCAACGATTGCAGGGTCTTCAGGATGAGGATCCAGAAGGCCATCTAGGAAGGACACCTCAAGTTCGATAACAAGATGAAGCTGGATGGCCACCCCTTTCCTCAGAACATGCTCGGCTTTTCTGTCAGTGCGATAACAGCCGAAGAGAAGGGGAAGGTCAAGGTCCCGACCTCGCCGGAGTCCAAGCAAGGTGGATCGGTGGACCCGGAGCGCCGAGGTGACCCTAGAGCAAGTGCGGGGGCGACGCCCCCGCGTTCTCAAGAGCCACATCGAGATTGGGGAATCGTCCCGAGCCTAAACCCAAGGTGACGTCACGCATTCTCCTCAACAAATGGCGGCGCCGGATGGAGAAAGAGCGCTACCGAAGCGTCGTCACGAGGAGGAGCGACGCAGGGGCGAAGAGGAAGCGCGCGGAAGGGACCAAGAACAAGACACGCGCGAGCGGGAGCGCGCCCACCGGGGGTGCGCCTTCTTCGAGCACTCGGCTCGGAATGAGGGCCTAAAGCTGCCCACATTGAGGAACTGTCCTGAATGCAGCGACAGATATGTTGAGTACAGGCAGGAAACTGCCAATCGCCGATCCGTCCACGAAAGACTTGGAAGGATTCACCCGAATGGGGATCGGCGTCAAAAAATTGAAGTCATAGATCACCCCAGGAAGCGCCAAGCTGATCTCAAGTGGGCTGATCAGGAAGAGGACGAGGACGTCTACGTCCGGCGAGAGGGGCGGTGGTGCCCGCCCGGCCACGCAGAGCCGAAGAGGCGGGTCCGGCCGCTTGAGGAACCGCGAGATGAAACAAGCCGGGATCCGGACGAGGCGAAGTGGCGCCCCAAGGACCGGCCCCGAAGGATCGAAGCGTTCGGCTCCCGCTTGCATGGTATACTTCCTGCCGAACGAGTTCATGGCTCCCGCTAACCGGGTTATGCAGGCAGAGGAAGCTTCCTTTGATGACGAGCGCCCGAAGAGATGATGGCACAACCGGTGCTTGCCAAGCGGGGCCGTCTTCGACAAGCCGGCCAAGAATCGCCATATGAGGCCGCCGTACTTGAGGGGGTACGTCAATGGCAAGCCATTGACCAAGATGTTCGTCGACGGCGGGGCGGCGGCCAACGTCATGCCGTACACCACCTTCGGGGAAGCTTGGCATGGGCCCGAGCGATCGACACCTACAAGCATCATCCCGAACGACTTCACGGGAACCCCTCAGACACCAAAGGATGCGCTCACGTGGACTTGATGATCGGGTCCAAGACGCTGCTCACCACCTTCTTCGTCATCGAAGGCAAGGGAGCCTACAGCCTGCTGCTTGGGCGGGACTGGATTCACGCCAACTGCTGCGTCCCATCCACCATGCATCAACAGCTTATCCAGTGGGTGGATGATGAGATCGAGGTCGTCCAGGCAGATGACTCCGTGAGCGTGGCCAACATGGAACCGGCCTCTCTCGGGAGTACCAAGGCATCGATTGCTTCTCATGGAAGGACTGGGGAGAAGGTCCTGTTGAACCCGTCGGCGGCCGACCAACGGTCGCCGATTCAAGCAGTCGGCTCTTATAGTAATTTTTAATGGAGAACCCCGTGGATGGCACTGATGGCAAGTTAGGACGAGGATTCATGTCGGCCGATAAGCTGGAAGAAGTTGACATTGGAAGCGGTGATAAGCCAAGGCCGACGTTCATCAGTGCAAATTTGCAACCAGACTTCAGGGGGAACTTAATTGAGCTTCTCAGAGAATATAAAGATTGCTTCGCCTGGGATTACTCGGAGATGCCTGGATTGGATCGTTCCATCGTCGAGCACCGGTTGCCAATCAAGCCTCGGTTTCAAACCATATAAGCAACCGCCCCGAAAATCTACAAGGATGAAGTATTGGCCGATGTGAAGAAGGAAATCGAAAGATTACTTGACGCAAACTTCGTTCGGCCATGCGGATATGCGGAGTGGATTTCTAACATCGTCCCCGTGTATAAGAAGAATGGGAAAATGAGAGTTTGCATAGACTTCAGTGGACCTAAACAGAGCTACTCCCATGGACGGATACCCGATGCCTATTGCCGATTTGTTAATTGACGCCGCTGCTGGACACAAGGTGATTAGCTTCATGGATGGCAACGCGGGATACAATCAGATCTTCATGGCAATAGAAGACATCTCGAAGACGGCCTTTAGATGTCCCGGTCATATAGGCCTATTTGAATGGATAGTCATGACATTTGGGTTGAAAAATGCCGGTGCAACCTATCAGAGGCCATGAATTACATTTTCCATGAGTTGATCGGCAAACCGTGGAAATCTACATCGACGACGTGGTGATCAAGTCCTTAAGTCATGACACCCATCTAGAAGATGTGAAGAAGACCTTGGAATGCACCCGGAAGCACGGTCTAAAGATGAATCCAAACAAGTGTGCATTTGGGGTATCAGCTGGAGAGTTCTTGGGGTTTTTGGTCCATGAAGGAGGAATAGAAGTTGGCAAGAAGAGCATGAAAGCCATTGATGAAGTCGTTCCTCCAACCAACCTCAAGGAATTGCAATCACTCGCTCGGCAAGATCAACTTCGTGAGAAGATTCATCTCAAATTTATCACGAGAGGGTGTTGCCATTCTCTCCATTGCCGAAGCTAAAGAAGGATCGAAATTCACATGGGGCGACGAACAACGAAAGGCTTTTGATGAGATCAAGCAATACATGAAGGAGCCACCGGTGCCGGTTCCTCCCGCCTAAACAAGCCTTTCAAGTTGTACGTGGCGGCCGATACCCAAACTATTGGATCGGCCCTTATTCAAGAATTCGAAGGAAAGGAGCGGGTAGTAGCTTATCTTAGCCGAAAACTACTTGATCCCGAAACCAGGTATTCGTCTATAGAGCAACCGTGTCTTTGCGTATACTACTCGTGTACAAAGTTTCGGCACTACTTGTTGAATGCCGAATGCACTGTATACTCGAAGTTTGATGTGATAAAACACATGTTGTCTATGCCAATTTTGAATGGTCGGATTGGCAAATGGATTTTAGCTTTATCGAATTCGAGTTGAAGTTCGAATCGGCAAAAGCCATCAAGGGTCGGGTCATTGCCGATTTTATAACTGAACATCGTGACCCTTCGATTGATCTGCTTGAAATTACCCCGTGGGCTTTATTTTTTGACGGGTCATCATGTGGCAAAGGTGGGGGAGTAGGGATCCTGCTAATTTCACCCAGAGGTGAGATGTTTGAATTCGCCATTCCTATACAACCCACTGTCACAAATAACCAGGCTGAGTACGAAGCACTACTTCGAGGGCTTCAATATTTGAGAGAAGCTGGGGCCGTCTCAGTTGAGGTCTATGGAGATTCAGAACTGGTAATCAAGCAATTGAACGGCCAATACGAGTGCGAGAGCGAAGCGCCGAGGAGTTACTACGAAGAGTGCAGGGAAATCTTGAAGAGCTTCCCATTAGTAACCCTACAGCACATTCCTAGAGAGCATAACGAAGAAGCGAACAGACTAGCTCAGAGCGCCTCTGGTTACAAGGAGAGTCAAGAAGCATTTGCTGCAGAGGTGTGTGCACTAGGAGCGGATCTTGCAGAAGATGATTGGAGGAAAGAGATCGTTGATTACTTGAGAGATCCATCCCGAAAAGTCTCTAGGAAGCTCAGGTACAAGGCAATTAAGTTCGTTCTTCTAGATGACAATTTATTCTATAAATCATTGGACGGAGTATTGCTACGATGCTCCGGGTCCGGAAGAAGCCAAGAACATGATGAGCAACGTGCATGATGGGATATGTGGAGCGCACCAATCGGCCTATCGGATGAAATGGGTTATTAGACAAGCCGGATGCTTTTGGCCGACGATATTAGAGGATTGCTTTGAGTATTACAAGGGATGTCAAGACCGCGGAGGTTCGGGAATATTCAAAGAGTTCCTCGCATCGCATTGAATCCCATCATCAAGCCATGGCCATTCAGGGGCTGGGGTATAGACTTGATTGGCCAAATTAATCCGCCGTCTAGCAAGGGGCATAAGTTCGTGCTTTTGGCTACAGATTACTTCACCAAATGGGTCGAGGCGATCCCACTGAAGAAAGTGACGTCAGAAAACATGATCGAGTTCGTCAAGGAACACATCATCTATCGATTTGGGATCCCTCAGACGATTACTACTGACCAGGGGGCACAATTCGTGTCATTGGAATTCAGAGATTTTGCCGAAAGCATGGGGATCAAATTGTTTAATTCTTCTCCATATTATGCCCTGTGCTAATGGTCAAGCGAGAGGCTTCTAATAAGATCATGATCAAGCGATACGGAAGAAGATCGATCGAAGCCACGGAGATGGCATTCGGTACTCGCCGAAGCGCTTTGGGCTTACCGAATGGCCCCCACGGAGCTACAAAGACCTCTCCTTACGAGTTGGTTTACGGGCATCATGCAATCCTCGCCTTGGGAGATACAATCGTATTCAAGGAGAGTAGTGCTGCAAAACGAGTTGAGCTCCAAGGATTACAGGTGGCCTAATGATGGATGAGTTAGAAGATTTGCATATGATCCGTCTCGGGGCCCCGGAGAACATCGAGAAAAACAAGCCGCGGGTCGCCAAATACTATAACAAGAAAGTAAAGGTAAAGCAATTCGAGAAGGCGATCTAGTTTGGAAAGCGCTATTGCCGATTGGAACTAAATACAAGCTGAATTCGGCAAATGGTCCCCTAACCGGGAGGGGCCTTTTCGTGTGGTCGATGCGTCCCCGGTAATGCATACATATTGAAAACTTTGCCGGGAGAAGAATTTTCCGCCTGCGATAAATGGGAGATATCTCGAAGAAATATTATCCTAGCATTGATATCGATCGATGATTACACGCATCCGGCACAAAGATAGCCGCGCTCAAGAATGAGGCCGCCTTTAGAACAAAATCCATGAACAAGAGAAAATGGCCGTTGCCTAGATACATTGCCCTTAGCTCAACACTACATTACAACTGCTTCTTGCAGGATCATATCTAACAACCCCGATGGTCAAGTCCCCAAGGAGGTGGGAAGCAGAAGGCGTGGCGAAAGAAGCGAAAGTATGATACAATCTTTTCTTTACTTCTTCGGCCGCGCCCCTCTTCGCTTGTTCCAGGACCACCGTGACCCGCAACTTGGAACGCACGAGGATGGCCATGATTGGCGGCCTCTACCAAGCTATCCCGTGCCGCCTTCAAAGTTGCCGTACCGTCGGAGACATCAGGGCGGTGGAGAAATCAAGGTCGAGGCAAGAAATCCAGGGGGTGCACAAAAGAGTCAGGAGCATTTACCCCCTACTAGTGCTTCCAGAGCCATGCGACGCTCGCGCTCGCCCGGCAACGGGCGGACATATCCCTGAGGCCATGCTCCAGGTGCCGGACACGGCGGCGCAGCTGATGGTTGGCCTCCGCTCGAGCGTAGGATCCTCTCGCTTCGGGAGAGGAATCGGAGGAGATGTACTCAGGAACATCTTCGGTCCCGATGACCTCTTCGGGAAGCAAATCAAGGCTGAAAAGGGCAAAAGGAAAACATGAAGCGCAAGATCAAGCGGGAGAACAAGGAGCAGATCAAGAAAGAACTCACTTCCGAATCGTACGCTTCCTTGATGAGCCGCTCCCCTGAGGTTGTTTACCCTTGTCCATGGCGTTGGGGTTTTTTCCTCTAGCAGCAGGGGAAGAGACGAGAAATGATGGAGGAGTGTGCGAGTGGATTTGCAGAGCACCCCACGGGCTATTTTATTGACCAAGGAGGCGCATTGGGAGTGATGATTTGGCCAGTACACACTGTTGGAATACCAAGCGGCAGGGATTTCCACCAGGTGCGAAGGGTTTTCTCTTGAACAGTGTTCACGGATTGCCGAATTGGGATCCTCTCGTGGATTTCACGCCAAGGGGCAGTTGTTCTCACGCGTTCGGCTAAAGATAGTTCCCGGATGCGTTCAAAGGAAAATGTGCAGATGCAAAATGCAAAAGGGAGTCATTGCGGAACAAGTGCAGAATTCAAAAGTTCATCATATATTGCCGACATTTACACATCCCTAGTACAATCTAGTCAAAGAGCCTATTCAACACAGATTGGGGATGGGTAATTTCGGCAATGGCGTCGCCGTGGCCGTCGAGGCGCTCCCGAGATGAGCTCGATCTCGTCGATGTCCCCCCGCGCGCCGCCCCGAAAGCCACGCGGCCTCGGTGGAGTAGTCGACGTCCGTATGCGTCGCCATCGCAGCCGGTGCCCAAGGTGGTGCCCAAGCGAACGCCATGGACGGCCACCTCGTCAACACGGTGCTCCACCGCGGCCGGGCGCTCCGCCGGCGTGTCACCGTGGGCATTCACCTTCTCGGCCAATTGCTCTACCGCCGCCGTTAGCCGGTTGAGCTCAAGATCGCGCGCCGCAAAAGGCAAACGAAAGGATTAGCGTCAAAGGCCGAGCCGGATCAAGAGTCAATCTCGTGGCCATACCGTCAATGGCCTCCCGTAGTCGTTTGCGCCGGTCCTCCCATTCTAACTCGGCCACGCCCGCTTTCTTGGAGACGTCCTCCGGCTCGCGACGGGACGCCTCTAGCTCCTCCTTGAAGCGGATGGCGTCTCGCTTCCCCGCACGGCACGGGGAGTGGGCCATCGGACTCCGAGGAGTCATCCGGGAGGGGCCGATTGACCGCGCACGGGGCGGATTCCACCGAATCAGCCCCGAAAAAAGGAGAGATGATCGTCAAGGCAAAGGAAGATTAAAAAGCGGAATCACGAGAGGAGAGGTTGACGATCGTCACCGCCGCGCGCGCATTGGCGGCGCTCCCCTCGGCCTCGTCGGAGGCACGGCGGCGGTTGAGGCGGCGCACCATTGTGGTTTGGGATGTGCACTCGCTTGCGAGAAGGCTAAAGATTGGCAAAGATTCGAGAGCTAGAAGGCCCGATGGAGAGCTAGGGGCACCTATGGCAACATTTATAGGCCTGGCGGGGGTGAATCGTGGCTTCGAGTCGTGGCCGTGGATCGTGGCGCACGTCCCAATAAAATCGGAAGGTGGAAAGATTTCCTTGACCAACCCGCCGGCGGGTCGTTTGGAGTTCTAAGCCGGACCGTGCGCCGGGTCGATTGGTTCGGCTAAGGGAACTCAAAGTGTCGTTCGGGAGTTAGCGTCTCACCGCCGAATGGGTCGTTCAAAGATTACATCTCAAAATACGCAAAAGAAAGGAAACAAATCACAAGGAGATATTACGAGAACGACCGGTTCAATTATACATCAATGAGGATTCGGGCATTCGGGAGTTTTGCAAGTACATGACGAACACTGGATATTATCAAATGGGAATTGTCCAACATCTCTCGGGCTTCTTTTTGGGCACCGGATAAGTCGTTGAGCTCCGCATCGCATTGCTCTATTCTCGGTGACACCGATTCTACTTCCGCTTGGGTCTTTGCTATCAATCCAGAAGTTCGGCTATTTTCTTTTGGTCAATCTCCATCTCCGCCGACAAAGCTTCTCGGCCGCCTCTAGAGCAGCCTTCCCGGCGACTTTCGGATCGTAAGAAGCTTGCAGGGTTAGCCAATGCATCTTTATGGCTCTCTCGCTTGGGATTGTGCCCCGTTCATGGCATGTTCAGCATCAGTTTTCTTCTTTTCAATGGCCGGACGGGAGCGCAATTTCCTCCAAGTGCGCCTCAAGGGTACATAAAAGGGCTCTAAGTCATAGACGGATGATAGAGAAGCTCGATGTCCTCGGGGGAGTTCTTGACTAATGGGTTCAAACATCTCTTCAAAATGATGAAGATCATTGAGCCGATCCCGAACATCTTTTTCTAGCCGGTGCCGCAATTTCTTTGAGTGTGGGCAACACTTCATCCGGCAGCGGCCGGTTTATTTCTTTCATCACCTCGGCGTTGATGGGCCCTCCGATGGCAAGCTCGATGACGACGGGGAATGACCCCGAAAAACAACATTGCCGAGGTGAGAATGCTAACATCGAGGTACCGAAATTAAGCGCGGAATTGGATACCTCATGAATGGTTTCTTGAGCGGGGGCGATCGCAGACGAAGAGGTGCCCCGGTAGAGCCGAAACTCCCACGTCGGGGGATGCCGATGCGGCCATCGCCGACTCGTGAGTTTCGGGGCCGATGAAGAATTGGATCCTCCTCTCGTTGGGTTGGTCATTGCCGCTTGACTGATAGGCGATGGCATCCTGGGGGAATTTGGTGGCTCCAGTTGAGTTGGGAGGTTCATCTCTGGAGAGTTCGCTGCTTCTGCGGAAGGTGACGAGGATGAGATTTCCACTGGGATGGGTAATTCAGCCCCGGATGAACTTGCTTGCCGAATCACCGGAACATCTACAAGCTGCCCTTCTATTGTTTCTTCCGCAAATGCCAAATTGGGAGGGTAAATACCAATGTTCGTCCTCAAGAAAAACAAGAGAAGTCATACCCGCGGATGGAGCATTAGCAGTGGCCGGGTCCGAAGGTTGCCGGGCTCGGTCCGAAATGCACAAGAATATGATTCATCAAGAACAGAGCAATGGGTAATCAAGGGAGTAAAAAGGTTTTACCTCAACAAGCACTTTCTTGACAGTTCTTCTCCTTTTAGCACTTGGAGGGGCAATCGGATGCGGACCTTGCCTCCCGTCTACGAGCAAGGCTAGAAAGGCCGGGATCCGTGGTGGCATACCCGGCCATTAGTTGATGCAGGGGTTGTGGATTTAAACCCCGAGTCTGAAATTGGGCCTTCGGCATTATAAGTAATTGCCCCGGCTCGAGGGGCAGCAATCGTGTTCTCGTGGACGTAAAATGAAGGTCGGGACCATGAATAAAAGAGGAAAAAGTCCGATCGGGGGCTCATTGTATTACCTCCGAAGTTGGCGGAAAGTCGGATACCAACTCGCACGTAATACATGAACAAAGTTCACCGAAGATGTGGTCATGAAATTCTTGCCACCAGGAGCCGAAGGTAGGGTGAGCTATGGTTGTGGGCACAAAAGGACATGTGTAGACAAGGTGGGACCG
Organism: Cenchrus americanus; assembly: GCA_947561735.1. Lineage (NCBI taxonomy): Eukaryota > Viridiplantae > Streptophyta > Magnoliopsida > Poales > Poaceae > Cenchrus > Cenchrus americanus. The sequence goes on from OX387240.1 coordinate 83,254,418, forward strand.
CACACATAGTTGAAAACTCGCCGCATTGCATCGGTTCTTTGATTTCCTCCCCGGGTTTGAGGAATTCATGCGAAACAATCTTGGGGGCATCCGGCCGCATCCAAGTTGCCCGGCCATTACATTAGGCCGGTAGTATTCATAAGTGCCGACATTCCGCCTCCCTCCATTGAACTCGGCCGTAGTATGCATGGGCGGATTGTGATATTAAAGATCTCCAAGAATCCCCTATCTTGATGGCCGGGCTCAAAGGTAAATTCGACGGGGAAGGTCAAAGTGTCATTGCCTAGATAAGGAAGCCAAAGAGGATTGGAGAAACCTTTGAAGAATAACTCGAAGAGCCGGGCCGGTGTCCCGTTGGATAAGAACACGCTTGAAACCGCTTCTCCATAGTTTTGGCATCCTCTGGTAGCTTGAGGCTCTCCTTCGGGGTGATTGGACAAAGGGAAGAACCTGGAGTTCAAATCGACGCCAACAATCTGATGCATGTGAAGCTGCAGCCACATTTGAACAAACCACCAAGGGCCATTGACGCATGTTATCCTCTGGCTGGTGTACATTTGGGTAACAGTCTGATGAAGCATATGATATACACTGCCCAAGAAGAATTTTCCCAGAGGGAGGCGATTGCCACTAGCCAGATGAATCGCCATTGCGATATGGTTCAAAGTGGGTTCGTTGGCCTTGCCACGAAGACAAATCCGCATAGCCACATGTTCAGAAAGGCTCTGTATTCAACTTCGCCAAGGGGATTATCTCTCATGTGCTTCAGGATATAATGCTTGTAGCCATTCCCTGGCTTTACCCCTGTCTGGCGTGAAGAATTTTTGAAGTTCCAGGGCTGGACAGACCCGGTGATGTCAAGGCCGGTGATCATGTATACATCGGCCAAGGTTGGAGACATTGGGCCATGCCCAAAAAGGAAGGCGTTGACGCCATTTGACCAGAAGTGGCATGCGGCTATCAGAAGATCTTCATTCTTGGGTGTCTCAGCTACGGATAACTCCAGACATTGAGCGATACGGAGAGCATCCAGATTGGTCAATCCACTCTTATCCGCAAGAATCCTCCGATACCAAGTCTTCCGACCGCAATTGGGGGCAAAGGCCGGTTCTTGAACGTATCTTGCCACCGGGGGAGGTGGAGATAAAGCCGCCTTGAAAGGGATTCTCCGAGATTCGGCCGGCAATAAAATCTCGAGGGTCAGGATTCCCTTCAGGACCAAGGTAATAAGACTGCGAATTGGCCTCGATAGGAATCAGAAGAGCAGTAGAAGGCTCCTGGAGGAAAGCGGAAGAGGAAAATCTCAGGTAAAATTGAAAACCTAATGCCGAACAAAGGTTTGACGGGGTGAATTTACCTGAGCAGCTTGGTTCTGAGTTGCCATTGGAGGTTCGAGCTCGGAACGAAGGGGATCTAGGGTTGGATCTGAACGAAGATTCCGGCGGATTGCGAAGAGCAGGGGTTGACAGATTTAACTCAAGGATTCGTGGCTGGAGTCAATTGTGGAACAAAATTACTTTTATCCCACAATTGAAGGGGCATGTGTTAACACCAAAATTTGGTAAGGAGTCTGACTTGTGGGTCCGGTTCGAAAAAGAGTCCGTCTGGTGGAAGGAAGGATATTTCTAGAGATTTTCGGCAAAGAGATCCGCGGTCGGCTATCCGCTCCCGGTTCGGCAAAGGAACAAGAGAGCCGATTTCGCGGGATTGGACGGTGACGTGGCTCGAATCAAAGGAGACGAATGGAGGGACGAGCAATCGAGTTTAGTTAGGCAATGAATCCATTCGCGAGTTGTAATCGCAGGTATAAATACGATCCCCGGATGTATGTAAAAAAACACGATCATTCCTCAATACACACCCGCCTTACGCCAAACCCTAGAGTACTTGTCGTGTCGTCGAGTTCTTCGAGAGGGCCAATCGATCCGTCGACCTCCGTGAGTACCGGCAACCTTGTATCATGTCTAGTATCATGCGGTGGATTTAGATCTGATGCAAGTAGTCTTGTTACCATGCTTCGTGTCATGCGGTAGACTCAAGCTTGGTTCAAGAGGGTTTCTTGTTAGATCATGAGCCATGCGGTAGGCTAAGATCTAGCTCGAAGCTAGTTATCGGCTCTATTGGATTTTGGCAAGATCCAATAGATTCATTAAGTTATCCCGTGTTATCATGAGTTTTACTTTATGTTTTAATTCATGTAACACACCCTTGCCCAATCTAGATGGGTTTGGATCGGCTATATTTCTTTTAAGATCCTTGTACGAGAAGGAGTTTCGTGTTTTGACGCGTGGATCTTGTGCTCTCCGATAGCCGAAACCGAATCGATCTAGGTTGTTACGTGTTGCGGGTTCAAGCTTGCTTCGTTCGTATAAATCTTGAAAGAACCGGGTATCATGCGGTAGATGCGAGTGTTTTTGGGTTGCCTTGGAGCTAGTCATCCGGTGGATTAGATTTCCAATTCGGCTTGATAGATTTATTCACGTGGTAATGTTTGTTCCTTCTTCATGGACCTCGAATCGGCCATTCGGCCGTATTCGGTTATGTTTTCACGAGTAGATCACGTGCATTGTTTATGTCTTAAATGATGTATGCTTTTAGCTTCCCATATTTAGATTGTATCATGCGGTGGATAGATCTATTTGTGGAAAGTGGTACGTTTTTCATGCAAGTCGTATCATGCGGTGGATAGATTTGTTTGTTATCGTACCCGACGGATCTTAAAGTAACTAGACATGCGGTAGACTAGTGCTTTGGATCTATGCGTGCTCATTTAATACATGATCATGTCCGTGCTTTACCTCATTTTATTTAATGATAAACCTCATGGGGATCGGTCATAACTTCATGCTTGCATCTTTATTTATACAAAGACCGATCGTCGTCATGCTTACGTCATCCATTCGGCAGTATTCCTTTTTTCCTCTGTAATGGTCCGGATGGTTGTGATTCTTTGACAGATAGCTCTACATAGCTACATGTCATCTTGCTTGGCTTCTTAGCCAGAATATGGAACTGTCGGTACCACCCGACATGTTCCAAGCTTTGGTATCTAAGCGATTTATCTTTTGTTAATTTTCGGGAAAAATTGAGCGGCACGTCACTTACTCTCGCGCGCGTGCGAAGCTAGCTTTTTTCGGCTTGCTTGTGTGATTGGCGTTAAGTGCACATTTTACGTCAACAAAAAGGCTTGTAGTTTTTCTTCCATGATTGCAGCACTCTCCCTCACAAATATATATATCCGGGGTTTTCACCCGGTAACAAGGTACACAAATATTATTTTGGAGTCCGGACTTTGAGTGGATTAAGGATGTGATTTGTTGCACGAAACAAACGCGGTGGATGGCTAAGTCTAAGGTGATTCCGGCCTACAAACTAGAGCACACGAACAAAGAGTTGGATGAAAGACTTACCTCTCTCCTCCTCTTGGCTCGGTTCTTCTCTAGTGCATTCATGTTGCTTCGTGATCGCGTACACCTTCCAAACGTTCCCGTCCACTCCTTCGCTTGCACTATTGCTCCTTTCACTTGATGTTTTCGCTTTGACTCACTTCCATACTCCCTTGCCTCACATGCATCCATGATATTCCTACAAAACAAAGCCTTGGCTGCCCCCCATGCTTGTACTTTGCATGTGGTTTAAATATGTTGGAGGGGCATCCCGTGATGTGTCATGGTGCATGCATGGTTAGGTTAACTAGATTGCCTCCCTTTAAGTGTGTTTAAGGCTAAGCACTCCTCTAATTTCGAAATTTAAAAATATTTTTCAGAGCCATGCAAGAGCTCAAGCATAAATTTAGAGAAGTTTTTAACCCATTAAAAACAAATGTAAGTCGAAAATATTTTTCGACTACGTCGATTTCGGTCTCACCGGTATAGTTTGCCTTCATTAGTTGAGAGCAAGCTTTTCCCGGCTTGATCATGGGGGCATAGGTTTAGGTCCTAATTTTGATTAGATGAGACAGATTTTGAATGAAATAAAATTAAGTGAGGCTTAGAAAAATTCTAATCTTAGAGAAACCAAGGATATGGATTTTTAAACCAACCAAAAATCAAGTTTCTAGGTTCACGCGAGTCCTACCACATGCTGAAATTTAAATAACATCTAGATATAAATTGTGGCTCTACTCGAGTGTTTTTAGCATGAAAAACAAGTCAACCACAGCACCATAATGAGGGTGAAGGGTTGAGTTAAGTTCTGAAATTTTTTTTCTTTTTGGTTGTGGTTTCTCGAAAAAGAAGCAAACAATCACATAGGATGGTTCATGTAAAAGGTTTATGATCAAGCAAAATATTCAACCAAGAATTATGTCTCTAATATTGTTCAACCATTCTAAGTCTAAGGTTTTGCGTAGTAAAATTCAAAACTGAATTATAAAGACTCGAAAAACCCGGAATCGGGTTGTCCTCCCGTAGCTTATTCTTGACTCGACGAAACGGGTTGCCTCCCGCCTAGCGCTTCGTTTATAGTCCATGGCTAGACTTCTTCACTTGATTACTCCGATCAACGCTCTTTGCGGGCGTTGCAATCTTGGGTAACCACTTTGGCTTAGTCAATTTTTTTTTGGTCTTCACGGCCGGCTTTGTCCTTTGGTCTTGACGGATGCAACAACTTCCTTGTGGCTCGGCATCTCGAACTCCGGTCTTCGGTTGTGATCTTCATGGTCTCTAGTGTGATCTTTCATCTCTCCCGAATGAGTTTGAGTAGCCTTTGCCGTCTTGGGACCTTGGAGTTGTCTCGGATATTCTTCTTTGTTATCCATCGGGCGCCGGCAAGTTGTCCCACTTGCGTCTAGCATCTTTATCACGATGAACACTTCACGCTCCTTGCATGTGGATCTTGCCTTGGCGGCCTTTGGGTGTTGAGCTTCTTTCTTCATCTCCATCTTCTCCATCCTCCTCTTGATCTTGAACGGCCTTCCGGCGTCTTGACTTGGAGGTGGTGATTCCCTTGGAGATTTTGACGGTCCTTCGACTTCAACTTTTGAATCTAGGGTTTCCACCCCTTTAGCTTGTGTTGCACGTCACCTTTGCCTGTAAAGTTTTCCTGGATCATCCACAAAAAAAGTTTGGGTTTCTTGGAGAGGTAGCCAACCATCTCCGGTTAGGGTTAGTAATAAAACAAAAATCTAAACATAAAAACTAGGGTTAATCAAAACTAGATTAGATTGAATCTTTTTTTTCTTTTTGCGGATGATCAAACATAAGAGATGCAAAAGAAAATCAAAAAGAAAAACTGAAAGATAAGCGATACTAGATCGGATCTTGATTGCTTGTTCCCCGGCAACGGCGCCAGAAAAAGGGGCTTGTTGACGGTTAATAGTTGTATCAAAGTTCGTTTGTGACTTGCAAGCGGACAAGTCTCCCGTCGTAGTCAAGGGACCCTTCTTCCCTCGAGTGGTGAACCCAAGGTATCGAATCCGTGGAACAATGTGCAACGCAAGGATTCAATCTAGTAAAGCAAGGTAAAGCTATCTATTGAAGAACAAAGATGCATCTAATCTACTAACTCATAAAGAAAACGAATCTAATCTAATCTACTAAAGAGATAGCAAGAGAAAGCAAGAGATAACCAATCTAGAGAATCTAGATCATGCTTATGTTGTAGCTCCAAACAAGATAGATGAAGATAGAAAAGCGAATCTCATTAAAAGCATCTTTAAATCGTGGCCTTCCCATCCGACTCCGAAAACATCCGCCTTTCGAGACCCCCATTCTCGTCACAACGTATCCCTATTCATGCGGGGAGCTTAGGGCGAGTTCGATAGAACAAGTTGAAATCACTTGGCCGGTCCGGTATGCACCTCTAGCCACCACGGCTACAAGAGCACCCTATGTAATCTAGCTATAGACTAGATCGTAGAAGAAGCAAAACCAAGAAGAAATCAAAATCATCGAGAAGGCACTTAATCGCTAGAAATCGAATTCACTTACAAACTTTACCATGAATGATTACATGAACAAGATCACCACCGGGGCCCTCCCTCGATCTTGATCCTCGCTCCGGAGCTCCGACGTGGTCTTCCATGCAAGGTTCCCACGTCGGCTAGGGAAACCCTAGACAACTAGCACGACCCTCATCTTCAAGTTGGTGTCCCTCAAGCTTCTCTCCGCTCCTCGGCGGCGGATTACGACTTCGGTTCTCCGTGGCTCTCGGTCAGGGGGCTATTTATAGCCCGAGAAGCAATTAGGTCAAAGGAGAGGCCGATTGGGCCCCGACCTGGAGCCGGGCCGGCCGGCCCGGGCCCATTCGGCCCATCCCGCGGCCGCTTCGCCGGTGTTGCTTCCCACGTCTTCTAGATGTTCTCCCCTTTTGCATGTGGACCCTTGACGTCGGTTTCTCTCCGAATTGGACTCAACTCCTTGTCTTGCAAGATTCAAGACTTTTTCCGGTTCGGTCCTCGGAGTTTATCATCTTCTCGGGCCTGGTCCTTGGGCTCTTGGAGTCATGTTCACTTCATTGCTTGACTTGTATCGGACTTCAAGGTCTTGTCATGAGGTGCTTAATGAACTTATCCCGGAAGTCTTGCTTTCAACGTTAAAACCCCGCGTAAACACATAACTCCAAAACCGGCATGCACAAGTGAACTTGTTATACCACGGGGTTTAGTACCAATGAATAAGATACAAAAGTCATGCCAACACCGAAGGTAAACTCATGGCTAGGTTGACGGATTTTCACCGTCAACACACCGTCAACGGAGGCGTGTGGGAACGGGACGTCGCCTTGCCTACCGTTGTACCCGTACGGACCGACGTCGGCAGCCTCCCTCGAGCCTATCGGAAGACATCACAAGCCCTCCACCGCCCATCTACCCTCGAAGCCGCCATCGTTTGGGTACAAGATAGGCCATGATGGCCGGATCGCCGCAAGGATCGTCCGGACGGCCGCCCACTCTACAAAGCATAGCACGTCGCGCCCCTTCACGTAGCTAAATAGCGTGGCGCGCATGTGATTCGCTCCCTCCTTGATCTATAAAAGGAGGACGAACCCCCCCCGCCGCAGGGGACGAAAAAAAAGAGAAACACACGACGGACAGAGATACACGCCACACACAACGCAACACAACACAACACCACACCTCCAACCACGACACCGGGGACTTGGAAGCCACGCTTCCTCTCCCGCTTTGCTTGTAGCAGCCCCACTACGAGCACCCCGTGCCGAGCAATATAGTGCCTTGAGCACACCGCGGCCGGACGTACGGCCCCCTCGGCGGAACCGGGATAAATCCCGTGTCTCTTATTGCTTAGCATCAACCATTGAGGGATAGACCTCGGCGCTTACTACCGGTTAGTGTCGGGACCATATTCCGCACCGACGCTGGCGCCCACCGTGGGGCAATCGAGTGCCTAAGGTCATTCCACCAACTCCCTCCATGGTGATCCGCACCGAGTACCGCGGTTCGCACTACCGCATGGGGCTCGGACCCCCTCCCCGCCGGTTCGAAATCCGGTTTGGGGGCCCGAACTTTCGGGCCACGGGGGAACGGCTACCTCATGCGCCTCACCAACCGTGAGGAGCTCCGTGCGCGGCGCCGGGCCGGTCCGCTCCGCCCCGGCCGGCTGCCCGCACCACCACGGCGCGGACGCCCGCCGGCACGGACGCCGCGGGCCCGTCGACGCCACGACGCCGCCGTCGCTCCGGTCCGCGTTCGCGTCGGCGCGGTCCGAGCGACGGCAGGCCGAGCGCGCCGCCTCTCAGCACGACGCGCCCGTCATCACGACAACCGCCACCCCAACGGGACAGCGCGCGGTCTCCGGACCGCGCTTTCCCATTGGGCTGCGCGGTGCCACGACGGCCTACAACGCCAACGTCAACACCACGATGCGCAGGGTTCCCCCGGGCCGTCACATCTTCGTCGCCAGGGATCCCAGCGCCTCAGCCGGTGACGAGTCGTCCCTAGGCTCCCTTGACGCGCCGCCACCCGCTAACCTCCACGGGTACGCGGAGTGGGACTTCTCTGGCGTGCCGGACCCCGTCATGTTCCGGCGTTTCCTCGACGCTACGGATTACTGGTTCGGCTGCTCCGACGACTCCAGTACCGGGAGCTACGACCCCGCGCGGGAATGCTACGTCGTCGTCGCCAACGACCCAGCCAACGCCACCAGCGCTGTGGGCGCTAGGGACGGGGAGATCACACCTGCTCCAGGGATCGCTCCGCGCCTGGCTGCGGGGCCGAGCACTCCTGCTGGGACTGACGCCGATGCGCACCGACCCGAGCCCGCGAGCTCGAGGCTAAGGCGGCGGAGGAGTACCGGACGGTGCGGCCGCTCCGGTACCTCAATGGTCGGGGAAGCCTCCGCGCGCGGCGAACGAGAGCGGGAGCCCGGGCGGACACGGGCCCGCGACCGCATCAACGCCGACAACCCCCGACGCGCCTCCACGGGCAAGCCAAAAGCTCATTGCCGCCGCGGCGCCCCCCTGCGGGCTATGCGGCACCCTCGACCCCCGAGGCGCGGGACTTGCACTGCGAGGTGCGGGTTCTCATCGAGCAAGTGGCCGTCCAGCGGACCGAGAGCTCGGCGTCGCGCATCCGCCAACGGGGGGGATGCGCGGGACGACCGGGCCGCACGGGGGGCGAACCCTCGGTCCATGTAGGTGAAGCGGCGGGGCGACCCGCCAACCCAGACGCACGCGAGCCAAGGAGCGGCTCCTTGACACGCGCGGGGTGCCGGACGGCGACGCCCGCAACGTCATCAACACCGGCGCACGAGCAAGGCGGACGCGCGTGCGGCGGTAGGCTACCACCCTCGATGAGGTGGACGCTACGACAGCCGACGAAGACCGCTCTCCAACACCGAGCCCCCCGGAACCCGTGTGTTCGGCCGGGAGATCCGCGCGGCGGCCTTCCCCCAACGCTTCCGCCGGCCCTCGACCATCGTCAAGTACAACGGGGAGATTGATCCCCGCGTGTGGCTCAACGACTACCTCCCGGCGTGGCCGGCGGGGCGGGGCCACCAACGACGAGGTCTCCGCAACTTGCCCCCGCACCTCGGCGATGCGGCCGGGACATGGCTCGAGCACCCGCCCGCAAGCCGGATCCACACCCGGGACGACCTAGTCCGCATGTTCGTGGGTAACTTCCAGGGCACGTACGTGCGCCCACGGGGAATTCCCCGGGACTCGCGCTCCCCGCACCCAGAAGCCCGGCGAGTCGCTGCGGGACTTCATACAGCGCTTCTCCAAGCGCTGTACAGAGCTCCCCAGCGTGGCGCAATCCGAAATCGTGCATGCATTCCTCGAGGGCACCACGTGCCGCGACCTCGTGCGAGATCTGGGGTGCAGCCCGCCCGCGGACTCCAACGAGCTGTTCGACATTGCCACCAGCTTCGCCTCAGGAGAGGAGGCCGTGGGGGCGATCTTCGACGGCAAGAAGGGCAAGCGCCGGATGACGTGCCCGCGGAGGGCAGCAAGTCCGGGGGAGCCCCACCACAAGGATAAGCGGGGCAAGAAGGGGGGGGAAAGAAGTCGCGCCGTGAGGCGCGCGAGCGAGGGGCGCGACGGCGGTAATGCCGAGGCCCTTGCTGTTGACCCGGCTCGACGGGGCCCTCGACCGGCCCCTCGAGGTCCGGGGGTGTTCGATGACATGCTGAAAAAGCCATGTCCCTACCATAAGACCCCAGTGAACCACACCCTTGAGCAATGCGACATGCTCAAGAAGTTCTATGGCCGCGCCGCCGCGAAGGAAGCGGAGGCCAAGAAAGACGGAGGAGATGGCGACGCTGGCGGCTTCCCCGCCGTGGAGAACGTGTTCCTCATCTTTGGGGGACCCACCGTCGACATGTCGACCCGCCAGCGCAAGCGGGAGCGGCACGAGGTCCTCGCCGCGGAGAGGGCGCCTCCATCCTTCCTCAACTGGTCGGAAGACACCATTACCTTCGGCGAGGAAGACCATCCGAACCGGATCCCCAACCCGGCCGCACCCACTGGTGGTCGACCCGATCATTGGGAACGCGCGGTTCTCAAAGGTCTTGATGGACGGAGGCGGCAGCCTCAACATCCTCTACGCGCATACGGCGCGCCTAATGGGGATCGGGTTGGACCGGGGCCCGCGGCCCGGCACGAAGCCGTTCCATGGCGTCGTGCCCGCAAGGTGTCCGGCCCCTCGGGCATTGATCCGCCGGTGTGGTTCGGCACCGCGAAGAATTTCCGCAAGGAAATGCTCACCTTCGAGGTGGTGGGGTTCAAGGGCGCCTACCACGCCATACTTGGGCGGCCCTCGCTACGCCAAGTTCATGGCGGTCCCCAACTACACCTACCCGAAGATGAAGATGCCGGACCGAACGGCATCATCACCGTAGGCTCGTCCATCGAGCACGCATTCGACTCGCGACGTCGAGTGCGTAGAGCACACAAGGCACCGGCGCCGGATGAAGCGCTGGTGACCACTTTGGAGAAGATGGTCAACGAAGACCTCGACTCCACCGCCAAGCACACCGGCACCTTCGAGGCCGCGGAGCAGACCAAGGAGGTCGCCCTCGACCCTTCTGCCCCCGAGGGCAAGGCGTTGAGGGTCAGCTCCACCCTCGATCCCAAATAGGAAGTGGTGCTCGTCGACTTCCTCCGCGCCAACGCCGACATCTTCGCGTGGAGCCCCTCGGACATGCCAGGCATCCCGAGGGAGGTCGCCGAGCACTCCCTTGACATCCTGCCTCACGCCCGCGCCGTGCAACAACGGGCCGCGCCGCTTCGACGAGGAGCGGCGACGGCCATTGGAGCGGAGGCGGCGGAAGCTTACGGAGGCCCGGGTTCATCAAGGAGGTGTTCCACCCAACATGGCTAGCAAACCCCGTACTTGTAAAGAAAAAGAATGGGAAGTGGCGGATGTGTATAGACTACACTAGTCTTAATAAAGCATGTCCTAAAGTTCCTTTTCCTTTGCCACGAATTGATCAAATTGTTGACTCAACGGCCGGGTGCGAGTCGCTTCCGCTTCCTTGATGCCTACTCCGGGTATCATCAAATAAAGATGAAGGAGTCCGACCAGCTCGCGACTTCATTCATCATGCCGTTCGGAATGTTCTGCTACGTCACGATGTCGTTCGGCCTTCGAAACGCGGGTGCGACATACCAGCGCTGCATGCAGCACGTTTTCGGAGATCACATCGGGCGGACGGTCGAGGCGTACGTAGATGACATTGTCGTGAAAACCGGGAAGGCGGACGACACGGTTGGCGACCTTGGCATCGCGTTCGGCCGCCTACGTGCCAATGGGGTCAAATTAAACCCCGAGAAGTGTGTCTTTGGAGTGCCGCGAGGCATGCTCTTAGGATACATCGTCTCCCAACGGGGAATCGAGGCCAACCCCCGAGAAGGTCGCGGCCCTCGAACGAATGGGCCCGATCCGGGACCTCAAAGGGGGTGCAAAAGGTGCTTGGGGTGCCTTGCCGCCTTGAGCCGCTTCATCTCGCGGCTCGGCGAGAAGGGCTCCGCCCTCTATCGCCTCCTCAAGAAGCACGAGCGCTTCTCTCGGGACCGCCGAGGCCTAGGAGGCACTCGACAAACCGAAGGCATCTCTAACGCATGCCCCGGTCCTCACGTCGCCGCGGGACGGCGAACCCTTGCGGCTCTATGTGGCCGCAACCACCCGGGTGGTCGGCGCCGTGATCGTGGTGGAGCACGCGGAGGAAGGGCACGCCTGCCGGTCCGGCGGCCGGTCTACTACATCGGCGAGGTCTTGTCCGACACCAAGACGCGCTACCCCCAAGTCCAAAAGCTGCGTACGCGGTGGTCCTCGCGCGGCGCAAGCTCCGCCACTACTTCGAGGCCCACCCAGTCACGGTGGTTTCCTCCTTCCCGCTGGGGGAGATCATCCGCAATCCTGACGCGGCGGGCAGGATCGCCAAGTGGTCCGTGGAACTGATGGGCGAGACGCTCGCCTATGCCCCGCGCAAGGCCATCAAGTCCCAGATCCTGGCGGATTTCGTCGCTGAGTGGACGGATACGCAGCTGCCACCGCCACAAATCCAAGCAGAGTGCTGGACTCTGTACTTCGACGGGTCGGTGATGAAAACGGGGACGGGCGCGGGCCTCGCTCTTTGTGTCACCCCTCGGGGAGCACATGCGGTACACGGTGCGCCTCCACTTCCCCGCCTCGAACAACATGGCCGAGTACGAGGCCCTCCTTTGCGGCCTCAAAATCGCCATCGAGTTAGGCGTCAAGCGCCTTGACGTGCGGGGGACTCGCAGCTCGTAATCGACCGAGGTCATGAAGAACGCGAGCCGCCATGACGACAAGATGGAGGCCTACCGCAAGGCCGTGTGAGCCCTCGAAGACAAATTTTACGGCATCGAGCTCAATCACGTGCCCCCGCCGTACAACGAGGAGGCGGACGAGCCGGCCAAGATCGCGTCGGGTGGATCACCGTCCCCCCGAATGTTTTCGCCCGCGACATCGCTCAGCCCTCGGTCGCCCTCGAGCCTCACCCCTCGAACCACACAGAACCCTCGGGGGCTCCCTCGAATCCAGCGGGTGCGGAACCCATGGATGAGGACCCCTCGAACGAGGCGTACGTGCTCTCCCTCCTCGAGGGGTATGGCGCCTATGGGGCTGATGTGATGGACATCGAGCCGGCCCCCGTCAAGGCTGACTGGCGTGACAAGTACGTGGCCTGGATGGCCCGAGGGGAACTCCCCACGGACCGGGCCGCGGCCAGACGCATCGCCAGGATGGCCAAGTCCTTCGCCCTCGTCGACGGCGAGCTGTACAAGCGCGCCGCTTCGGCATCCTACAACGGTGCGTGCCCATCCCCGAGGGGGCGCGAGCTCTCGCGGGACATCCACGCCGGGATCCGCGGCCATCACGCGGCGCCGCGTACCCTCGTTGGCAACGCGTTCCGCCAAGGCTTTCTACCGGCCTACCGCGGTTGCGGACGCCGGCGAAATCGTGCGCACCCGCGAAGGGTGCCGGTTTATGCCCGCAAGTCCAACCTTCCCGCTCACGACCACGGACCATCCCCATAACATGGTCGTTCGCCGTGTGGGGGTTGGACATCGTCGGGCCCCCGCGAAAGGCGCCGGGGGCTTCACCCACTTGCCGGTTGCGATCGACAAGTTCTCCAAGTGGGTGGAGGTACGCCCCATTACGAATCTCAGGGCGGAGCAAGCGGTGACGTTCTTCACCGACATCGTCCACCGCTTTGGAGTACCAAATTCCATCATCACCGACAACGGGTCCTAGTTCACGGGCAGGAAATTCTTGGAGTTTTGCGACAAATTCCACATCCGTGTGGATTGGGCAGCCGTGGCACACCCACAGACCAACGGCCAAGTAGAGCGCGCCAACGGCATGATTCTACAAGGCCTTAAGCCCAGAATTTTCGACCGCCCTAAACAAATGCGGTCGGAAATGGCTCCAAGAATTACCGGCGGTCGTGTGGAGCCTAAGGACCACCCCAAGCGCAGCCACCGGGTTCACCCAGTTTTTCCTAGTCCATGGCGCGGAGGCCGTCCTCCCCACGGACTTAGAGTACGGATCGCCCCGGGGTTCGAGGCTACAACGAGGACGCCAACCGCCGAGCCCGCGAGGACTCGCCGGGACCGAGCTGGACGAGGCACGCCTCGTGACCTTGATGCATTCCGCGAGGTATCAACGGTCCCTCGGGCGCTACCAAGCGCGCAAGATACGCCGACGGGACTTCGGCGAGGGGCATTTGGTCCTAAGGCTACGCCAAGACAACCGAGGACGCCACAAGCTATCGCCTCCGTGGGAGGGACCCTACGTCGTGGTGAAGGTGCTCAAGCCGGCACATACAAGGCGGCCAACGAGGACGGTGAAGAGCTCACCAACGCTTGGAACATCCAACGCCTACGTCGCTTCTACCCCTAGCTAGGATTTCCAAGTGTTTTTGTTGTAAAAATCGCATGACCAACGCCCCGGTTGGTGACAACTATGTAAGCGCCATAAGTCTAATAAAAAGGGCAACTTGGCTTTCCCCCGAAACCCAAGTTACCCTCGGGGGCTACTACGGGGGCATCCCCCCCCCCCCAAAAAAATGGTCCCATTTTCGCGCAAAAACGAAACAACTCACACGCGCTAAGTTTGTTTTCTACTTCGACCCCCGAGCAACGATTCGAACGGGGCGCGAGCGAGCTAGGCGAGGAGCGCGCGAGCCGAGAGATAGCCTACGCCTCCGCGAGGATACGGCCCTTCTCTCTCGCCTCCAACCCGGCGGACCACCCGCGACAATCGAACTCCCCTAACTAGAATCTACTCGGGGAAGAAGGAGAAACAAAAAGCGTAGTAAACAAGAGACTTCATTTTGCACCAACAAATGTTTATGTCAAAACAACTTGTTTATTGACAAAGGCCATACGACCAGCGTACGATACACAAACAAAAATGGGCCTAGCGCCCAGCTGTCTTCAGGCGGGAGGAGCGGCGGCGTCAGCAGCGTCCGGGAAGAGGAACTCCTCGAAGGCTTCAGCGAGCGTCCCGGCGGCGAGCGCGTCCACACGCTCCATCGCTACCTCGTCCTCAACACCGTCGGGGACAATGTAACCTTCCGCCAGCGCCTCGAAGTTGACCTCGTAGTGGGATCGTACCACTCCGAGGGCCTTCTCGGATGCTAAGACGCAACGCCCGGCGCATCCGTTCGGTGACGTGGCCGCCAAGGGCGCGCGGCGCGGCCGGCCGGCGAGCTTCCGCCCGCGCTTCGCCCTCCTCCACGACCCGGCGGGGTCTCGAGGGCCGCGTTGCGCAACTCCCTGCGGCTCCCGCTCGGAGGAGTTGTAGGAGGCCTGCGCAGCCGCCTCGGCCCGCTCGGCCGCATGCCCCGCAGCGGTGCGCAAGCACGGAGTCACCAAGACAAGAAAGAAATCGAAAAAGGAGTGTGAATTCCCTAACGTAAAACCAACAAAACGAGAGTAAAACAACGGCTCACCTTCGACTTGCTTCCTCTCCACCTCAAGGGTGCGGCGCTCGGCCTCGACCGCCGGCTCGAGGCCCTGACGGTCTCGCCCTCGCTCCCGGAGAGCCGGCTCCGGTTCGCGCTCGCGATGCCGAGCACTATCGGCTCACCCTCGACCTTGGAGAACGCGGTGTTCCGCTCCTCCGGCGACTTCGAGCCGCCTCGCGAGCGACGCGCTCTCGCTCCCGGCGCCGACCGGGCGTCGGCGAGGGCGGCTCGCTCTCGCCGGAGCCGCCCCTCGGCCCCTTGGCGGGCGGTGCGCTCCCGCGTGCCGGTCCTCGGAGGCGGCGAGCGCCGCGGCCTTGGCGTCGAGGGCGGCCTTCAAGTCGTCGGCCTCTTTGGCTCTTTGCTCGAGCGCGCGCGCCCGCTCCTCGGCACGGCGGCGCCGCGCCTACGCCCCCTCGAGCGACGAGCGGAGCCCCGGTTCTCGCCGCGCGGACGCCGGCCACCTCCGCCTCCCGGTTGGTCGCCGCATCCGCATCTTCTCCGGGTCCGAGCGCGCCGCCGCGGCGCCTCATCACGGTCGATGAGGGCCGTGCAAACCCGCTCGAGGCCGGAGGGAAGCGCCGGGTCTGCCTCGTGCTCTCGTGGAGCTCATCGCGCAAGGCCATGGCCCGACGACAACCGGCCGTCCGAGTCCCGAGGGCGTCGGCGAGCGCGTCGAAGGAGCCGCATCGCTCCCGGAGGCCGGGTGGAGCTCGGCGTTCACCGGTCGAAGGCGCCGTACTTATCGCGGGCGCGGCGCTCCGGCTCCCCGTCGCCCACAAGTCAAAACCCGTAAGCATCCTGATACAGAAACAGCACGCAGAAACGAGGGAAAGAGGAAAACGAGCAACGATGCCCTACCTGGAAGACACGCCACGCGAGGCCGCCGTGGACCCTCAACGCCTCGTTCAGCGCACGGTCGAGCGTGGCGCCGTGGCCGCGGAGCTCTCCCCACGGCTCCCCTGCTCCGCCCGGGGCGTCGGCGAACGCGGGCGGGTACCCTCCACCTCGGCGGAGTGGCCGGCGCGGGAAGACGAGGCCTCGGCGCCGTGCCCTCGGCCCCCCGCCACCATGTGGCCGTTGCGCCGCCTCACGAGGGCCCCCTCCCCGTGACTGCGGGGAGAGCGTGGGGAAGCTCGCCCCACCGATCCCACCGGGCGGTGGGGAATCGTCGTCCGGGATCTCCACCACCGCCGCCCGGAGGCCGCCGGCAGGGCGCCGGTCCCTGCGCGCGCCGTCGGCGCCTCCGGGGCCGCGCCTCCGCGACCACGGCGCCCGTCCGCCCTCCTCAACCGCAACCACGGGGCGCCACCGCGGGCGGGCGCGCCCGCCGCCGCCTCCGCCGCGGCCGGCGCCACGGGTCGCGCCTCCGTCGCGGCGGCCACCGCCGGCCGCGTCTCCGCCACGGCCCCGCCGCCGCGAGTCGCGCCACCGCCACGACCGGCGCCCGCCGCTCCTCGACGACCGCCGGCGCGCGGCGGCGGGCCGATCCGCCGGTCGAGGCCTCGAGGCCTCGGCCCGCGCCTTGCGAGCCCTCGCCCGCCGCCGCCGTGCTTGCCCCCGCCCGCGGCGCCCTCGACGAGCGTCGCCGGGTGGGGATGGACGCGTCCGCCCTCGGCACCTTGGCCGGTGCGAGGGGAGGCACGGTTGGCACCACCCCCGCCCAAGCACAAGCGAGCGAAAATCGAACGCCCGATCACCAAAAAACCAAGCCCAGCGAAGGGCAAGCCCCTTACCTCGAAGAGGAGAAGGCGCGCTTCCTTTTCCTCGAGGCCTCGGCGGATGAGGCCCGCGCGGCCGACGCGCCGGCCGCCGCGCCCCCCGATGCCTCCGCCTCGCGCACGGCCCCCCGCCCGCGTGCGGGCGCGCGCGCGCGCGCGCCTCCGCGGCTCGCGCCGCCTCTGTCGTTGATTGCCCGGCGGCGGGCGCCGTTGCGCCCGCCCCCGGGCGATGCCGCCCTTGCCGCCGGAGCCGGCTCCGGCGGCGACGGGGGCGGGTGCTCCCACCCATCGGGAGGGCCCCCGCCCCCCGCCTTCTTCCTCCTCGTCCTCCTCCGAGGACGAATACTCCTCGGTCCCCGGCGAGGAGAGCCCCTCGCCGCCGCGCACCGGTACTCCTCGTTCCGCCGCTCGCGGCGCTCGCGGTGCCGCCTCGCGCGCTCCCTCCCGCGCGCGCGCCCGCTCCTCGCTCCCGTTCTCGCGCCGCCCGACCGACCGCGCGGGAGTCGGGGTAGGCGGGACGTACTTCGCGGCGGCGAAGGTCACCAAGTGCGAGGCGAGAACATCAAAGGCGCGTCGAGGCCGGGGGCATCATCAAGAACGAAAACGGGGTCGAGAACCATGCTCACAAGCGGGCCGGTGGGGAGCATCTCGAGGTCCCACGAGGACCGGTCCCGGCGCAGCATCCGGTGTCGACGGCGTTCCGCGCCCGCGTGAGCGCGTACGCCCACCCGAGGGGGGTTGGGAGCATCCGCGACCTCGCCGCCGTGACGGGGTCCGCCTCCTCTCGTCATCTCGAAGATGCGCAGCGGCCTCTCCATCGAGGCACAACCCGCCGGTGGTGGAGGAAGGCGAGGACGCCCGCCGCGGGCCGCCCGCGCGTCGCCAGGGTTCCTCAAGGCGGCCGGGGGGAGCGAGCTCGGCCCGCCTCCGATGTGGGGGCGTGGACACCCCGTAGCTCCGGGGAGTTGGGCTTATCCTTGAAC
This sequence comes from Cenchrus americanus, assembly GCA_947561735.1. Classification (NCBI taxonomy): domain Eukaryota; kingdom Viridiplantae; phylum Streptophyta; class Magnoliopsida; order Poales; family Poaceae; genus Cenchrus; species Cenchrus americanus. Next base: position 83,272,016 of record OX387240.1, read on the forward strand.
ACCCGACCGGTGTAGGAGGGAGGCCGGGCTCGGCGTTGCGCAAGTAGAACCACCCCCGCTCCCAGCCGGCGTTATTCGTCGTCATGGTGCAGGGGATGTAGTCGTCCTTGAACTGCGCCCGCACGGCGAGCGACATCCCACCGGTGCGCACCGCGCGGCGGGTCCTCTGCTCCGTCGTGGGTTGCGTGAAGAGCTCCGTGCGGAAGAGGTGTAGCCAGAGCTCCCAGTTGACTGGGATCCCTAGGTACCCCTCGCAGACGCCCACAAATGTGGCCGCTTGCGAAATCGCGTTCGGCGCGAAGTTGTGTAACTCCACGCCGTAGAGGTGGCAGAGCGCCCGCATGAAGCGGCTCGCCGGCGCGAGCCGAAGCCGCGCTCATGGAAGCGAATGAAGCTCACCACATAGCCCTCCGGCGGGTTGGGCGCGTGGTCCCACGCCGGTGGCACGATCCACTCCGCCGGCCGGCCCTCTTCGTTCGCCGCCAACCGACCGACGGAGACCCGGCTTGCCAAGGGCCAGCCGGTTCACCGTCGACCGCTCCCAGGCGTACGGGTCGAGGATCGTGAGGGGCGGAAGCGGCGCCATGAGAAAGGACAAGGGATGCGAGAGCGGAGGACAAGAAGAACAGGAAGAGCTCTAATGGTGGAGGGCCGCGGTGGCAAGAGCAAAGTGAAGGCGAGAGCGCAAGGGGCGGGAATGGCGAAACGCTAAGGTAAAAAACCGTCGTTTTCCCCTCCCCTCGGATTTATAAGCCGCGGGCGAGCTCTCGGGGCGGACGTCCCGCGCGCATTAACCGGCTGCGGGGAATCTTCTTTCTCGCCGACGGGCGGGCCCCACCACGACCGCGGCGGACACGCCACCGCAAACATGCCATCATCACGGCGAGGAATAACAAGGACCGTGGCGGGCGGTCACGTCCGCCCGCCCACGCCGCCCACTATGCGCACGCGCGGGCCGCAACGCCTAAAAAGCGCGCCCACGACGCGAAATCACGGCCTCGGCCGAGGAGCATTCAATGGCCGGTTCCTTACAAGGTAAGGAGAACCCTCGAGCGGCACGAGCCCCCGACTCGGTATAATTTCAACCCTCGAAAGGGTACGGGCGTGAGAAGGTCGTTTCGGGGCCTCGCTTGAAACAGAGCGAGGCACCGCAAGCACCCGTACCACGCGAGAACCCTCGAGCAGCACGAGCCCTTGGCTCGGTATAATTTCAACCCTCGAAAGGGTACGGGCATGAGAAGGTCGCCTCGGGGCCTCGCTTGAAACGAGTAGGCACCGCAAGCACCCATGCCGCGCCGTGTTACCGATCGGCGCCTCGTGGACCGGATCGCCCCCGGGCCCCTAGATGGTCGCGGATGCCAGGCCGGGAGCGCTTAGCCGCCGCCCCGCACCATTGTTACTAATCAGCGCCTCGAGGGCCGGCTCGCCCGTGCCCCTCCACGGTCGCGGACGCAAAGACGGGGCCGCCCAGGCGCCACCCCGCACGGCCCTACTGATCAGAGGTTCGAAGCCTGACCCTCGACGGGTTCGAACAGCGCCCCGCATCACGCAGTCGGGGATGACTAAGGCACGCGCATTCGAGCCGTTCCTCGAGCCCGACGGCTCGGGGGTGCCCCATATGTCGTATTCGAGAGCCGCCGAGGGCGCCTAGCCGGGGGATCCCACCGAGGGAGAGCTTCCTCGCCCTCGGTCCCTATCGAACGGGGACCGAGCCCCACCTAGCAAACCCACGCAAGCGCTTCCATGGACGTGTCTCCGGACCACGCAGCCTACCCTTATCGAACGGGGCATGGGCGTCCACTCGAACCACCCGCCGGCCCGCCTCAACGAGGAATCCGCAATTCGCGACCCGTTCGATGGGGGTTGCGGAAACCTCACCCTCCGTCCCGCGGAGGGACGGCGAGGGCGCGTTAAAAAACAAGTCGTGAAGCTCTACCCGATCGCCTCGAGCGGGCCCGGGCTACGGGGCTTGACGCACGGCTACACCTTCTCGGATTGCACCCGCCGGGAGATAGTGCCGGCGGCGCATGCGTCACCGAAGCCGGGCCGAAACACCGCCGACGCCGGTTGAAACATGTACCATGCCCTCGTCCAACTCTCGCGGTTAACCCCTACGGGAGCATCCACGCTCCGCAGGCTTCGGGGGCTAGACGCCGCGGGTCCGCCGACGCGGCCCCACGGAGAGCGTTCGCAAGACCGAAGGGAAGAATGTCCTATCGTAGGTTCCGGCATCCGCGGGAGCCTCAATGGCAAACCCACGGATGCTCGGGGGCTGCGTCGGGGACGCCTCTAGGGGTCCCCTTTAAACAACAAGGAAATCCCCAATTAAAAACCCGCAACAAAGCCAAACACGCCTAACCATGCGAGACACGGCCCACCAAGGCGGCCCACTCGAAGATCCCCTCGAGCGAGGGCTCCGCCTCGCTCGAGGATGCGTGCCTCCCTCGGGCGGGCTCCGTCCCGTTCGAGGGAGTGCGCCCCCCTCGAGTAGGCTCCGCCTCGCTCGAGGGCCCGCTCCCCCCTCGAGCGAGGCTCCGCCTCGCTCGAGGGTTCGCTCCGTCCTCGAACGGGGTCCGCCTCGCTCGGGGGCGCCCGCACGCGTGCGGCCGCTCCCCGTACGCCGGCATTTAATGCCCCGACACCGGCGGGCGGCGCCATCATGCACCGGGGCTCGCGCCCGCACCACCGCACCAACTCCCCGGGGAGGGGTCCCATCCCCCGCCACTGTGGGAAGCACTGTGCGGCGTGGCCGGCGCCAGTCCCGTGACGCCGCGCCGCCTGCTCCGGTACGGCTAACGTGCCGAGCCCTCGAAGGGGGGCCGGCCGCACCCTCGACTTGCTTTCTTGTGACCTTGCAGGGTTAGGTGGAGGCGCTAGGCCGGTGGGACGCCATCCCCGCCACTGTTAACGGCATGGCTGCCGCCCCCGCGCGTACGAACCGCACGCCGGGCGCTGTGGCAACGGCTCCGAAGACCGTGAGGCGTGTGGGAACGGGACGTCGTCTTGCCTACCGCTGTACCCTGTACGGACCGACGTCAGCAGCTCCCTCGAGCCTATCAGAAGACATCACAAGCCCTCCACCGCCCTTCTACCCTCGAAGCCGCCATCGTTCGGGTACAAGATAGGCCATGATGGCCGGATCGGCCGCAAGGATCGTCCCGGACGGCCGCCCACTCTACAAAGCATAGCACGTCGCGCCCCTTCACGTAGCTAAATAGCGCGGCGCGCATGTGATTCGCTCCCTCCTTGATCTATAAAAGGAGGACGAACCCCCCCGCGCGAGGGGACGAAAAAAAAAGAGAAACACACGACGGGACGAGAGATACACGCCACACACAACGCAACACAACACCACACCTCCAACCACGACACCGGGGACTTGGAAGCCACGCTTCCTCTCCCGCTTTGCTTGTAGCAGCCCCCACTACGAGCACCCCCGGTGCCGAGCAATATAGTGCCTTGAGCACACCGCCCTCGGACGTACGGCCCCCTCGGCGGGAACCAGGATAAATCCCGTGTCTCTTATTGCTTAGCATCAACCATTGAGGGATAGACCTCGGCGCTTACTACTGGTTAGTGTCGAGACCATATTCCGCACCGACACATCATAATATAGTGTCATTCTTTAATTTCTCTAAGAAAGTAGTAAAAATATAAAGAAACGGGTTGCCTCCCGAAAAGCACTTCATTTAAAGTCATAAAGCTCGACTTTCTCACATACCTTCTTTTCGTCGCATTGCCATGGCCCTTCATGCAAGAAGAAAAAGTACCAATGCAGCTTTAATTTACTTCCCATGTTGTGCTTGATCACTTATAGAAGACTTGCCCAAAGCATCCTTTTGTTTCATCATTATCTCCTTCTTTATCATCCTTCGGTGCTTCCTTCACTCCATGAATTTTTTTTAATGTCCAGAACAGAAAGTATACTCAAGCTCTACTCCATTGCTCAGTGCACAAAATTTCCTTTCCAACGAGTCTTCATTTGCCCAAATCAGACTCCGGACAAGAGAGTTACGTCTGTTTTACTTCGGCGATGAAATCTGTCCTGAAATTTCAGAACGCGCAACGCTCAATGTTTTCTCCATAACTCCTCGCACGGGTCTTCAAACTTGTTGGTTCTTGATGCGTTGGAATGGTAACTTGATGGAGCTTCTGGATATCTCATTTTCTCCATTTGTACACCTCTGAACAAGCTCTCAAATTGATGAAGACAGCAGCATCCATCGCGGGATTCGGAGAGGTTGATGATTTATCTTGCAACTCTTTTAGGCATGACTTCTCTTTTCATTATTCAATCCTTGTCTACATGGTTAGTGAAAATCGGGCCTTCTCCCAACATGTTCTTCTTTAAGGTCATTAGCTCGACCAAGCGCAAAGCATGATCGAGATTTACAAAACTTATTGTAAACATACGCGTCCATAATTAACACCACATGTGAATTGTAGCAACAAGACAAGGTGTAAATAAAAGAAGCATATGTTTCATGCATAGCACTTAGCTCATCATTAGTCAAAGGTTATTTAGGTGTGAGACTAATTGAATCAAACATAAATGTTTCCTCTTTTTCATTCTCAAGAAAATCTAGCCTATCAACATGATCACTATTGGAACAAGGCATAGACATTAAACTATCATTCATACTATTGGTTGAGCATGAGTATTTGAATTTATCAACATCAATACCAATAATATCTTGAGATTTCAGCGCGTACCTTGGCCTTAGAGCCTTTTCAACAAGAGTGATATTTGGTTCATCTAGCGGAGTTGAAGACGAATCAATCTCAACAAGTGAAGGTGTCTCTTTGTTACCTTTTTGCATCCCCTCCATCTCATCATGTGGAACGTGTAATCCATCCACTAAATTTGCATTTGTCTCTTCTTTGAACTCTTCATTGTCATCCCAATCTTCGTCTTCAAAGTCTTGTATGTTGCTTTCTTTATCTTCCATGTACCACATGTCGTCAAGATCGCTCATTGTTGATTTACTCTTTTCTTCATCCTTGAGTACTTCCATGTCTTGATTTGCTAGTGTGTAGGCTTCAATAGCACACAAGCTATCACCTTGTGGGGAGGGGCCTTCTTGGAGTACTTGATCTATGTCAACCCCTTCCCATTCATCTTCTAGCCTGAGTCCTATCTTCTCCCATTTATCCTTTGAGTCACTAGGCTCATCACGGTTGTACTCTTCTCTTCCTTTATTGCAAATCTTTGAGTTGTCAAATTGATCGATCCATCCTTCATCATCTTCTTCTCTTTCTTCTTCAAATATCTTTTGGATCGACTCTCCACTCATCTCTTGATCAAAAATATCTTCAACTAGTTTGGCAACGTGTCGGCGTTCCTCCTTCCTTCGGTAGCTGATTAGTGGGGCAAAATCGACTTGAATCCAACCGGATTGAATGAACTCCGCCAATGGTCTAGCATTCCACATACTTCGGCCTACATTCATGTTAGTTTCAACATTTTTAACATCTAAAATGATTTCTCTTACCTTGGGAAGTGGATCCTTAATTTCTTGTACGGTCGGTTCATCTTTCTTGACCTCCAGTTCATCTTTTTTAGAAATTTCAGCAAGCACCTTGGGCTTGCTTTTGTTGTTTTGCTCCTCTCGACAACATCTTTGCCAATCTCGTTGTGTTCTTTGTCCATTGCTTATCCTTTGTAAGATCTGTGCGACTTCACTAATTGTTTTATCCATTATATAACCTCCTACACACATGCTTATAAAACGAGATGAGTTAGGGGTTAGTGAAAAATAAAAGGTATGCAACATCAAGTCACCGGAAAATCCCAAGTTCGGGCCTCGCTCAAGTAGTTTATTAAAACGGTCCCATGCTTCATCAAATCCTTCATCCTCTCCTTGCTTGAGAGTGAGCACTTGCCTCCTTAAGTCTTGGACCTTGCTTATGGGAAAGAACTTCAAAAGAAACTTCTTCACTAGCTCATCCCAATTTCCTTTTGCTTCAATGGACGCAAGCGTGTACCATCTTCGCGCTTCATCTTCGAGAGAGAACGGAAAAAGATTCCACTTGAACCAAGCGGTCAAAACTCCTTTTTGTTGCACCGTGTTGCATATCATCATGAATTCCTTAATGTGTCTATATGGGTTGTCATCCTCCAATCCTCTAAATGGTTTTGTCGCCACTAACTTGATTATTCCAGGCTTCACTTCGTAGTGGGTTGTAGCAAGCATCAAATCTGATTTTTGTATCTCAATGTCCTCCATTGACGGCATTGCTAGCTCCCTTAGCGACATCTCTTCGTCTTCCAATGGTGAGGTGAACAAATCCATCTAGGCACAAGAAAATTAGAAAGGAAAAAAACAAAAAAAAGATTTTTTCCCTAGAAAATAAGGGTTAGATGTTAGTAATCAACAAAATCAATACTAGATTAAATGTAGCAAACTGGCTTGCTCCCCGGCAACGGCGCCAGAAAAAAGGGCTTGTTGACGGATAAAACTCGTATCCACCTACGATCCGCAAGCGTACGGACCTACACCTTTTTCACCACGGGAATCCCAAGGTTCTTGTCAATCCGCGGAGCAAGGGGATTACTAGCGCTTAACCAAGTACTAATCTAGTTGAATGGAAAACCTTTGAAAGAGTATTAATCTAAAGGTAAAACAATCTAACCTAAGTTAATCTAAGTTAAGTTGATCAAACAAATATAGGGTTAAACTAGATGGTAAAGGGTGAACACAAGAGAGTGATTAAGAAAGATAAGCGTTCCCTCCCTAGGATCTAGGATGACATGATATGCATCTACTACACGAGAGTGATAAACCAATCTACCGGGGTTGTGACCACGGTTTCGCCCTTTCCCTCCTCTCGTACTGTCACTACGCGAAGGTAATCGTGACTAGACCTATGATGGACACGGTATGTTGATGGATTCTATGGGAGTAGCGGATATTATACGCCCGAAAAACACGGTAGCTAACCTTAATCATCAAAGCATCATCAACATGAAAACAATAGATTGAAACCACGAATCAAGTAGCGATCACATAGCATGCATCCATCTAACCCTAGGGATGAACGGAGACATTACCCCCATCATCTTACACGGATTGAAGCACATAGGGGTCATGGAGACTCCGGAGAACGTCGTCGATGAAGATGGCGGCGATGGAGCTTGTGAACACCCCTAGGCCAGCGGCTTGGAGTCCTCCTCTTGCTTCCTTCTCTCCGCCGGCGTTGATCCTTGCGATGAGCTCATCTAACTCTCTCCCTCATCTTGCGGCGGAGGTGTTCTGGTCAATGGCGTCGGTAGGATGATTTTGTTCGATGTGGCAGCCGACGGCGGCGGAGGCAATAAATAGACGAACACCTAGGGCAAAGGGGGCACCGAACCGACCCCGGAGTGGGCTGGGTCGGTTGGACCAGGACGGCCGGCCCAGGCCCATTTCGGCCCGGTTCGGCCCCGGTTTCCTCCCCGGTTGCTTCTCGCGCGATCCCTTATTTGTGTGCACTTGCATGTGGGCCTTGACGTCGTTTCCTTCACGGTTAAGGCTTGAATCTTTGCTATGCAAGCTTCGCTGTTTTCTGGTTGAGTCCCTGAAGACTTGCACGTTGACGCTTCGGTCCTCGAGTCATTTGGAGTCATGTTCATCGCGTGTCTTGACTCTTGTCGGGCTTCATGATCTTCTTCCAAAGTGCTTGGTGAACTTATCCCGAAAGTCTCCTCTTTAGCGTAGATTTCCTGCATAAACAACAAACTCCAAAATCGACATGCAAGTGTGAACTTGTTACATCATTAGTATGCCTAGTGGCTGGTTAGTTGCAAATCATAATCGAAACCAATGTATAACAAGTACTCTAGGTTGACGAAAGTTCACCGTCAACACCTTCCCGCTGCGGCACAAGTGCCGGAGCAAGGAGGGAAGGGGCAGCGGAGGCAAGAATCGGAGACGACGGCGACAAGATCTGATGGATTTGGGTGGAGGAAGAAGATGAAAAAGTCAACATGGTACTACAGAGAGCTACTATTCATGAGAGCCCCCTTGCTTTAAGAGTTGACTTACTATGGGTGAAAGGGCCTTTGGCCGGTTAGATCGTTAGAGCACCCGAGTAGCACACGGTAGAATTGAGTTCGACTCTTTGTATGAGTGGATTAAATGAAACAGGCTAGAGGCACGTCACCGGGAGGGAGGGAGGGAGATCCGACCGTCAGAGAAGCTGGCTGAGCTCGAGCAGATCCGCCGGAGAAGCAGGCCGAGGTCAAGGCTACTAGCAGCAGCTACAGTTGCTTCCCTTGCTCTGCCTACACTGCTGCCTATGCTTCGGCCGCACCGTCGCTCTGATCTAGAGCACGAGAGCCTCTCGCATCTTGCGTTGTGGTCCTAGTGCTGACACTGACTGCCATTCCGGCCTCAGATCCGCTGCGGTGGTGCTAGGAGCAGCTCGGTGCGGAGACCTTGCCGAAGAGACGGTGGACCGAGGCGGCGGCGAGAGGTGTTGGGTGGGCACGACGAGGCATCTGGCCGAGGCTGCGGTGCATCGGTGCGAGTCCAACATCGGGACTCGGTGGCGAATGACGATGGAATCTTCTCGCTTGGGAGATGGGGGCGTGACTCACGGCTGGTGTGCCGAGCACTCTCACACAGCGGCGACGGTGCGAATGACTTTATGGCGACCGAGCTCTTGGGTGCCAAGGGCTTGGGCATCATGGGATGGAGCTCTCGGTGGATGCTCTGCATGTCGGAGGAGGAGAGGCACGGCGACATCACCATGGGATCGAAGAAGCGAGGGAGGCGAAGGCGTAGAGATGTGGGTGGATGGATGGGATCAAGCCAAAGGAGGAAGGCGAGACACAAAGAGCAGGGGCCGGGATTCCTGAAATAGTTGGAAAAGTATACTAAATGTTAAGTAGCTTTTGGATTCAAACATGTCCGTTACTATTTCATTAGGAGGCTATTTTCTTGAGCTAAACTTTAGCCAACAAAATAGCTCTTAGCTATTTCTCCAAACACACATGTGTTTGTTGTGATTGATTGCTCACTTTGGTAATAAAAACAGGTTGAAGTTTAGCACGTGTCATATATCTGGTACTAATCTTTACCATGTGTGCCGTCTATGTGTTGGAACATTTGCAGAAAGCCCCCCCCCCCCCCCCGCCACCACGAGCAGATGGCCGCACCGTTCCTTCACTAGAGGATGACGGGGGCGTGTGCTCCAAAGCCAAATAATCGACAGCGCCAGCGCCGTTGTACGCCGCCCCTCATCGATCCACAGTAATGGCGGGATTTGCCGCAGCCAGGCATCCACGAGGGAGATTGCCACCCCAAATCTTTTGGTGCGCGCCATTTCCCCCCTCATATATCCCCAGCTTCCAATCCACCGAACCCTAGCAAGTTGATGAATCCCCATCTTCCAATTCATTTGCAGCGATGCGGCGTGGCTAGAGAGAGGCGGCAGCAGCGGGAGATTGGCTCCAGGCAGCTGCGGCGCGAGAGAGAAAGCTTGTAGCTGCACGTGTACGGAAGGGGGCAGCGCGAGAAAGGAGACGACGGCGGCGGGGGCAAAGAACACGGCAACATCAAAGGGAATGGTGCCAGAGCCCCCAACTTCACAAGGTACTGCTGGAGCATTCCAATCCCCTGCGTACTTCACTGGTGCCTCCACCTTCTCCTAGTTTCCTTCGGCGGCTGGCATTGGTGGTAGTATGAATGGATCTGTCTGGACCCAAAGCATTGGTGGTAGTCCAAATGGTCATCCATTGATGCGTAATCAAGCTTCTGATCCATCAACATGGTAAATTAGTCTCAATTTCTCTCAATTTTATCTGATTAGAGCATATATATATATAGTAATTGTGATGGATAGTAATCCTTCTTGGCTTGGTTCTTGTGCAATTCTCTATTCCCCTGCTGCAACTGGTATGTTGCAAAGTGGATAGGATACAACAAGGGCTTGAAACAAGCACGCAAAAGGAAGAGTTCAGATAAGGAAGATCCAGAAGAGAGCATGGACTGCAATGCAGACCTAGAGGATGTGGAAGAAATCCCTAGGACAATAGGGCAAAAGGCAGCTAAGAAGGCAACATTTGAAAAGAAAGCTACAAATGCCAACAAGAAGGCCATTGATCTGATAGACCTTGAGGAGATGAAAACATTTGGCAAAATTCAAGCTGATGAACATGCAAATCGGCTGAAGGCCTTGGAAGTTCAAGAAAAGCTATCATCTCAAAAGATTGAGCAAGCGAAGCTCGCCCACCTAGCAGCAAAGGAGCAAAAGGAAGCAGCACATGCGCAAAGGGAGGCAGCAGAGGCACAAAGGGAGGCGAGAAAATTGGAACTTGAAGCTAAGATGTTTGATACATATAACAAGCCCATAGTAGTTGATGTCTCCATGATGTTTGATGAAGAGAAAAACGACCATGCCTCCACCGTGAACCTTGGCAATATAATTGATTGCTGACTTTGGTAATAAAAACAGGTTAAAGTTCACATATCCGGTACTAATCTTTACCATGTGTTTGCCGCATTTAGGGCTTGTTTGGGTATCGGCGGAATGACCGAGAATGAAGGTCATTGGGGTGTAGGAATTTCCACTATAAGTCAAAATTTTCCAAAATCCCCTTCAATCCTCTTCTATCCACTTGAATGCTCCATTTCCCAAATAAGCCCTTAGTTGTGTCTTGTTGGCCTTGTGTTTTTATTTGTGAAAAGTCGCGCTGGTGTATGAATTAGAGTATGGTTTTTGCTAATCATTCTGTTCCGGAAGACGGAGACTGGTCACCGACTCACCGTACGTAAACAATTGTTGTGGCCGCTACCCATACATGTGCACACCATTTTTGGCAACAAGCTAACACTCGCCAAACTTGCTCTTGCCTCCAAGCTTCCACCATGAGATCACGCGTTCGAGCTCTCAACATCACCCATGTCCACCCTGCCGAAACCGGCGATCCGTCGCCGCCGTGCCACGGCGAGCACAAGCTCTCGTTCCTGGATCTCGTACAGATCCCCAAGACTCCGATCCAACGGCTGTTCTTCTACGACGGGCCGGACCTCCCGCCGTTCCCCACCGTGGTCGCTTCCTTGCAAGCCTCCCTCGCCACCACGCTGGCCGCGTTCCTCCCCCTCGCCGGGAAGCTGGCGTTCCGCCCCGCATCCGGCGACGTCGTCATAGACTCCTCCGGGGCCGCTGTGTCCTCAGGCGTCAAGTTCGTCGAGGCCGAGTTCTCCGGCGGCGCCGACGAGATGCGCCGCCTGGCCAGGGCGGACGAGCACGACATGCAGGCGTTCGCGCAGCTCGTACCGGAGATCGAGGACGCGCAGCTCCCCGCGCCGCTCCTCGCCGTCCAGGTCACCAGGCCCGCCGTGGAGGACGGCAGCGGCGGCGCCGTGGCTGTCGGCGTGTCCATGCTGCACGCGGTGGCCGACGGCCACGCGGTGTGGATGTTCATGAAGGCGTGGTCGGCGGCGACGCGGGAGGGATCGATCGCTGCCGCAGGCCTCCCGCCGCCGACGTTCGACCGCGCTGGCGTTCGGCACCCCAAGGCCGACGAACTGGCTGCCACGATGTCGCGCGTTTTCGCGCCGGCGCTCCCTCTGGTAAGCACTACCAATCTACCATCACTTGCTTTGATCGCTTTATGAAGAATTCTGAACTCTGATCTGAACCATTTTTAACACGCGCGCACGTGAACTAATGAGCAGCTTAGGCCACGTTCGTCGCCTTCCGCGCTGGACATGACTCAGCAGAGCAGGAGAACCTTCGTGCTCTCCGCCGGCGAGATCCAGTATCTGAAGCAGCGCATTCACCAAGGGATCAGAGTCGTCACCGGCGCTGAACCGTCGAAACCGCCGAGCACCTACGTGGCCATCTCGTCCTTGGCCTGGACGTCCATCGTCCGCGCCAAGCCCACCGTGCGCGACGCCGACGACGCCTACTTCATGGTCACCGCGGACTGCCGCCCCCGACTGAGCCCCCCGCTCGGCGACGGCTTCTTCGGGAACGCCATCTTGCCAATCTTCGCGCGCGTCAGCGCCGTCGACCTGCGCGACGAGGGCGGCGCCGGGCTCGCTCGCGCCGCCGTGGCCATCCAGGACACTGTCCGCGAACATCTGGAGGAACCAGAGGAGCCTCTGCTCGGCATCGAGCGGTGCCTGGCAGTGTACCTCGCCATCCCGCCGGGGGCGCTCACGGTGGTGGGCTCGTCGCACCGGTTCATGGCGTACGCGACAGATTTCGGCTGGGGCGCGCCGAGCCGCGTCGAGCTGGCGTCCGTGTTCGGCGGGCAGCTTGTGACGCTGCTGGACTCGAGGGCCGGCGCCGGCGGCGTGCAGGTGTCCGTGGCGCTCGACCGCACGGTCATGGAGGCCTTCGCGGCCAACTTTGTCGTCCCGGCTTCCGGTTCCGGCAGCGACGAGTGATTCCGGCCGTGACCAACCAAGTAGGAGGGGAAAAAAAACACAAGTTCCAAATATTCTGCTTAGAAATAGAGCAGCTGTTTTGACTTTCTGGTCTTCTGGATCGAAACAGAGCAGACGTTGAAGAGTTAGATCCCCATGCAAATTGCAATGTCGATTCAGCAGCCACATTGCCTTGATCATGTGACCATGCCCGTATCGCTCGTCCTTAAAACAGCCGGGAACGCCATGGCGGACGGCCACCGCCGAGCGTCATTTGAACGCGCAACGGGGCAGGCAGAGGTTGTGTTTTGCCGCGGCGGAATGCCTCGCCGGCGATCTTAGCGCTTATTCCAGAGCGGCGTCCTGTTGCCGTTCCTCGCTCGCTGGCTCGCGGCTCGCCGGCAGGTGGATTTTCCGCGGGACATGGCGACCGGGGGGCGGACAGTATCTCATTTACCGTCCGGGGCGGACGGTATTTCATTTACCGTCCACCCCCCTGGGCAGCTGCCGCAACCGACGGCCGAGAACCTTCCGAGGCTGGACGCGAACGCCTCCATGTGCTCCGGGCGGAGCGTGGCAGTGACCTGCACGCCGCCGTCCTGGGCGCCGAGCAGCAGCACGATGTCCGCGGCGGAGAACGACACGAGCTCCACCCGGGACGGCGCGTCCCACCCGAAGTCCGTCTCGTACGCCATGAACCTGTTCGACGACCCCGTGAACGTGAACCTCTCCCTGACCATCGGGAGCGTGCGCTGGAACTCGAGCCAGGCCTCCATGGCGCGCACCGGGCACTCGGGCTGCGCGCGGATAGCATCTCGAATGGCCGCTACGGCGCAGGCGAGCCCGGCGCCGCCGCCCTCGAGCAGGTCATGAACGGCGGCCCTGGCGACGCACGGCACGACGCAGTCCCCAAAGTAGCGCTCATCGATGGCCGGGCCAAGGCGGCGGCGGAAGTCCACGACTACTAGGAAGTAGGCGTCGCCGCCGGCGAGGTCCCCGGATTTGGCGCGCGCGACGGACGTCCACACCAGCGATGACACGGCGAGGTAGGTGCTTGGAGGCTTATCCGCCTGCTGGCCTGCGGTCTGGCTCTGCGCCCGTATGTGCTGCTTCACCGATTGGATCTCGCCGGCGTCGATCAGAAAGGTTCTCCTCAAGCGGTCCGGTGGCAAGCACGGAGACCACGAATTGATCTGTTTAATTGTTGTTCGTTTAGATTTGCAAAATCTTTGCTCTGAAAACCTGTGTTGAGGAGCGGTGAGGAGCAGTGAGAATGATTACCACGGGCAGCGCCGGCGCAACTGTACGCAGGATCTTGCGGGCAACGTCTTCGGCTTCGAGGTACCGAAGCGGCGTCCGGTCAAACGCCGGCGGCGCGAGGTCCGGGACGGTCCGCGACGCCGAGCCCTCCATCCGCGACAGGGCTGCCCACGCCCTGATGAACTGCCACACGGAGTGGCCGTCGGCCACGGCGTGGTGGACGGCCACCGCGACCACCGCCGCGCGCCCGCCGCCGCCGACGGACGGCCTCGTCACCTGCACGGCGAGCACGGGTGCCGGCAGCCGCGTCGCGTCGAGCTCGGGGCCGAGCAGCATAATCGCCTCCCTATCTCCCTCGTCGCTGCCGCCGCCGCCGGCCACCCGGCGCATGTCTTCGATGCCGCCGTCGTACTCGGCCTCCACGAACTTCACGCCTGACGACACCGAGGCGGGCGAGCAGTCCACGACGACATCGCCGCCCCCGGCGGACGGGCGGTGGGCGAGTTTCCCCGACAGCGGAGGGAAGACGGCCAGTGCGACGGCAAGGGAGGATCGCAGGGAGCGGGCGAGTTGCGGGAAGGGAGGGACGCCGGGGCCCTCGTAGAAGAAGAGGCGCCGCATCGGCGTGGCCACGACGACGAACTGGGCTTCCATGAACGAGAGCTCGACCAGGCCGTCCTCCCGTAGTGGTAGCGGCGGCGAGTAGGCGGCGGCTCGGTCTCGGTCTGGGACGACATGGCTGATGTTGAGGATTCGCGACCGTGGTGAACTCATGGCGCGTGTGGGCGAGCTTTGGTGTTCTTGGGTCTTGGCTTCTGTGGCTATCGTGCAAGAAACAGCCAAACAGAACCTGGACATTTTCAGCTGGAAAAACGCAGAAGCGGACACTCGATCCATCGGACGGTGGAGAAGCCACCGCGGCGCCGTGAGCGGGCGTGTCACACCGGATGGCAAACGGTGGGGAAGGCCAAATCTAATCGTGAGACCGTCCACACTTGTTATCCTTTATCCCTCCTCCAAAACGGAATATTATTACGCAGTCGCCAAAATTCATCCCTTTATATTCACTTCTAACGCATTTGTCATCCTTTATTTCTCTCCTTCATCTAAACCACCCACACGCGCGGGGCCCAACGGTCATCCCCTTTCCCCCACCCCCCCCCCCCCTCTCAACCGGACCAATCCCCCCTCTCTCTCCCGAAGTACTCCGCCACCTCGTCCCCATCGCCGGAGGCTAGGAGATCCGGACGGGCCCTCGCCCCTCCACCACCGGCCGGCGAATCGACGACCCCCGGCGGCATCGCCGCCGCGCGCCCTCCTCCCTCCTCACGCCGGTGTTAATCCCCTACCTCCGTGAGCGGGGGCGGGCGGTGGAGTCTGCGTAGCACGACCGCGGTAGGGGCGGCGCCGCGCCTCGGGGCCGTGGGGCCTTCCCCCTCGCTCCGGCAAGGCCGGTGGAGCGGCGCGGTGAAGGCCGAGCGGGGTGACCCGAAGCTCTGCTCGAGCTCCAAATCTCGGCGGCGGCTCCGCATCGAGGTCTCCGCCGCTAGCGGTGCACCGACGGGGACGACCACCCGGCGGAGCGCCGCCGGTCGGCCGGCCGGAGTCTGGCCGCGCCGTGGGAGGGGGAAGAGGAGCAGGGCGGCAGGCTCCGCGACGAGGTCTCCGCCGTCAGCAGGGGGATCCGCGCCCTCGAGCTCACACCGACTGCCGCCACTCCTCGAACGCATCCCCTGCTCCTCGTCCTCCTGCCGTATCCTCCCAACCTGTGGCTTCGACGGAGGAGCAAGAAGGAAGACGGGACGAACGCATCCCCCGCTCCCGGTCCTCCCTGCCGTATCCTCCCAACCTGTGGCTTCGACGGAGGAGCAAGAAGGAAGACAGGGCGCACGAAGTCGTTGGGAGAGGGCACCTGGTGGGCCCGTCGTCTCCTGGAGGAGGCCCTCCATCGCGTCATATCTGGAGGAGACGGGTGGCCGACGCCATTTTGCAAGTCGGTTTTGGCATCGCCGCTGGAGGAGAGAAAACGCCATCCGCCTCCTCCAGGGACCGGATAAAAGCACCGGTGTGGATGGTCCGAAAAGCGAAGGGACCTTGGGACGGTGCTCTGGTTGGCGTAGGCCGCTCGCCGACGGCGGTGAGACAACAAATTATAGAATATGCTAATGAGATTGATCATGATGCTATCCGATCCGTTGGGTACTAAATTGCGTGTCTCGTTTTCTTTATGCGTCTCGTGAACCATGATGATTATGACACCGACTTGGGACAAATAGAATTAGACTAGTTTTAGTGGGATGTGGGAGTTTCACTCATCAATTAGAGGATGATAAATTTCATCCTATGTAAGAGAAGTTTCGTTTTCATGAAATTTCAGTGGTAAATGAATTGATCTTTTTTCCGAGAAAAAGAGAGCTTCATCTATCTATCTATCTATCTATTATTATTATTATTATTATTATTAGTATTGTTCTTATTGTTATTGTTATTATTATTATTATTTCAATACTACAGTGTTAAAAGTAGTCACCATGCTCACGAGAGGGTCTAGAAATTCTCAAGGTAATTATGAAGATCTAACCGTCTCGACGAATCCAAAGAGAATAGAAGAAATAATTAATAAATAAATAAATTAGCATATTTTTAATGGGAAAAGAAAAGACGCATCTCTCATCTATCTATATTATCTATACTATAAGGAGCGAAGACAGTTGAAAACTTTTCTCACCCAATTCGGGTCCGCGTTACCCCTCACGCCGGCCCTTTGCATGATGGCCAAAAAGGTGGAACGGTCATAGAAATCGCAATTTGGGGAGCGTTTCTGCCAAAAAAACGAATTATTTTTCTCACCGTGACCTTTTCTACCCACCACATACCCACTGGGCCCACTCATCTTGATCTGGCGACGACTTAAAAATAAGGAAAATAGTATCTCGCAGAATCGCATCGTCGCGCGATGCAGATCCTCTACCGCATGGTGAGCTCCACCGGGGCGCGACGGTGAGCTCCGCGGGTCACCCTCGAGCTCCTGGGTGAGCGGGGGGCGAGCGTCTCCCTCTCCCATCCTCTCATCCAGCGGTGCCCCTTCGACGAGCGGTCGGCGGGCGCAATGATACGTTGTGCCCCTCTCCTCCGGCGGCGGTACCACTCCTGGTCAATGGGCGATAGAGCCTACGTCGCTGCCGCCCGCCAGGGCCGCTCCTCTACTGGACGACGGTCCGTCCTTGCCGCTCTCTGACCCCTCGCAGGGCTTCGTCATGTTCGCTTGGCTTATCAACCACCGGCCCGGCGGTACTTTTCTCTCACAACAAACCGGCCAACACGGTCTTTCTCTCGAACAAATCAGCACTAGCCATCGCCCACCGGCCAAACGAACCGGTTGTTCCTTTTTTGGTCTATTGATTTCTCGACGGTGATCCTCAGGGTGCCCCTCTTCGACAAGCCGACAGCCGAGGACGGTGGCTGGTGGAACATCTCGGAGGGGCTGCAGGTGCTCAGCTTAGAGGATCTGATCGTGCCCACCACTCCCTACCCTGGCTTCCAGCCTCTGCTCACTCCATCATCTCCCAAAGTTGCCCTCACCGTTACAGAAAGAAATTGGATTTGTAAAATCCTGCTTCGATTTTTATCATCTCAACTTTCGATTTGTTAGTCTCTGCACTAGAACCGGAGCATCTCGGGGAACGAAAATATGAACGAGGAGATCCTCCGGCATTTGGGTGAGCTTGCAGAGTCAGAAGGAGGTGTGCAGGTAACAATAGGTGTTGAGGAGGCAGAGCGCTGCAGATCAGTTCCCTTCTTGGGCACTACCAGTCTACCACCATAGTAATTTTGGAGTAGAGAACAGCCATGAGGATACGAGGTTTGATCCCATGGACTAGAATTTCTACTATGAGTTATGACTGATCACTCCCTTTCTCGATATTCATAGGTGACATATTCGACATCAGATGTGTTTAACACGTGCTCTCCATTAAGTCATACATATTCTGAAAGTGCACAAGTGCCATAATTTCAGCATACATCTCTCTCATAAGTAATGAAATCACTGTAGTGAAGAACATATACCCATGCTGTTCACAAACTATGGATGAAGTCAGCAGTTATGTTGTATGAAAAATCCGGTTGTTCACAAACATTTTATCTCTTCTCGGTGGGTAACAAAAATAGTAAACAATTCAATCTTAGACTTATTTCAAGGCAAGTTAGGGTCCGAAAGCATTTGCTTCACTGACAATAGTAGAGAAACAAAAGTGTTTAGGATAGGGTCATAAAAAATAGACACTTTGCAACTTCCATACCTTGATTCAAGAATAAGCTACTATCATGAATAAATGTTTAGGTAAACAGATGGTCCATAATGCGTTCATTACGCATCAAAATTGAAAGCCTGCAAAAAAGAGCACACAGAAAACAAACACAAAGGAAAAAACAGTTCGGCGACATGTTGTTGACTAACTAAAGAAGCATATGTTGTTAATTTTCTGACCAAATCATTCACTATGGACTTGGAATATATATCCCGGCAAAATAATATTTAGAAAAATGGTGCAAAACACTGTTACCTTAGAAACAAAAATAACCATTACCTTAGGAAAACGGTACGTAACAACACTATACATCAGTTTTATATAGTGAAAAAATTTAACGATTCTTATCAGTCATCATTCTTGACTTAACATGCAAGTCAAACAACACTGGAGTGTGTATCAGAAACCATTTTAATTTTAAAAGATTAAACATAAGTTTGTCTAAAGAAATAATAACTTAGGAGCGGTGGCACTAGCTCTTAAGATGAAGATAACTTATAGCTGAGGGAAATCAGTAGGATTCGTAGGGACATGAAGTCAAAAAATGTGCTAGCTTTAATAGGTAATTGAGCTCACATTCGCATGAGTTGTTGCCAAATTACAAAAGAGCAGTGCAAAGTTTAGGAATAATATCCATTGTCATGAAGGGGCTCAAAACTGCATATTACCTTGTCAAAAAAGGAATAATTTCTAACATTTATAAAGCTAGTCCAGGAAGTGAAATGTATGATTCTATTCTTACAAAATAATCCTACTAAAACAATTAATAGCATGGCTACATGTCAAGATAAAAAAACAAAACTTGCAGTGCTTCATATCTGCATTATTCTGATTTCTCTAGCAGTGCAAAGCCTGGGAAGCAAAGCTAACTGCTGCCAGAAATTTTCAAAATCAAATTTCCATGGATTTAGATAGATCTCTGTATCCACAAGCAACAAAATCAAATTTTCGGGAAGAGATGGATCGATACGGTACCTCAGTGAACCATGCTGCTATGGCGCTGGCAGCCAGGGAGGGTCGGGGGGACCTCGCCCGCCGCCGGGGAGCTCGCCGCCGACGCGGCCCGACCTCGGGGAAAGGGGACCTCACCGGGGCACCGCCGCGGGGCTTGCCTGCCGGACGCGAGGGAGCTCGCCGACCGCGGGGGAGCGTGCCGCCGCGGGGCTCCTCGGTCGGCGGTGGGGGGAGGGGCGGGGCGCGCGCGTTGAGAGGGCGCGCGCAGCCGGGTCGCGCCGCCGGGGGGCTCGCCGGGGCGTCGGCGGGGGCGGGGTAGCAACGGCGGCATTGGAGGCAGCGGGGCAGGGCGCGCACGGGTAGATAGGGTTCGGCCATGTTGGGCGGTTGGGCCGGCTTGGCCATTTTACGTAGATCATGTTTAATGTCTTCCCCGAGTTTTGTGTGCATCTCTTTCCTGAGAGCCACCACCCGACACTCGGGGAAGGGTCTCTTCCTCGAGTGCCAATGAAGGCACTCGGGGGAATTAATTATTATTTTTAGTTTTTTTTGCCTTACTCTTTTTTTTGAGTTCGTCCCACATTATTTGAAACTCCTTTCCTAAATTTGGGGTGAGTTTGGATTTTTCTTTTATATTTTTTTAATTTTTTTTGTTTTGATGAATTTTTTTTGCAAACTTCAAATTTAAACTGCAGGTGCATGCAACTTACAAGAAAAGTGTTTTTAAATTACAGAAAATCCGAACGAAGTTCGAAAATCACGAAACTTGTCGGGGCGTCGTGTTATCACATGTATAGGTTGTGTGCAAGAATTGAGAAGATTTCGAGCAAGTTGGGATGTCGGATGCCTAAAACCCAGATATCTCAGTGTGTTATCACATTGATCACATGTGGAGATGTCTCGTTTTAAGCATCTGACATCGCAACTTACTCGAAATCTTCTCAATTATTGCACACAACCTCTACATGTGATAACATGACTCGAAGACAAGTTCCGTAATTTTCGGACTTCGTTCGGATTTTATATAATTTACAAATACCTTTTCCGTAAGTTGTTCGTCTTGTCATGGCAAGAAGATCCTCGATATTTCATGTCAGTTCCTGGAAACGGCCTTAATATACACCAAATATCATGAATATCATATTTGAATCACCAAATTATATGATTTAATGCACATGTAGTTCAAATTTGAAGTATGCAAAAAATTCAACAAAAAAAACTAATGAAATATACCTAAAAAATTCAAAATTACCCCAATTTTGAGCAAGGAGTTTTAAATAATGTGAGAAGGCCTCACCAAAAAATGGGGTAAAAAAACTAAAAAACAAAAATTAGTTCCCCGAGTGCCTTCCCTGGCACTCGGGGAAGAGCCCTTTCCCCGAGTGCTAGACCAAGGCACTCGGGGAAGAGGCCTCCTTCCCCGAGTGCTAGAGCAAGGCACTCGGGGAAAAGGCATCCTTCCCCGTGTGCTAGACCAAGGCACTCGGGGAAGAGGCCTCCTTCCCCGAGTGCTAGAGCAAGGCACTCGGGGAAGATTTTTTTAAACGGTTCCGTCCACCCCCGCCGTCAAATGCAAATTTCCTTTTGCGAGTGCCGGTCTTCACCGAGTGTAGGGCACTCATCGGCACTCGGGAAAGCCTCTCTTCCCCGAGTGCAACACTCGGGGAAAGTGACTTCCCCGAGTGACCGATTTTTGGCACTCGGGGAAGTATTTGACACTCGGGGAATCTTACTTCTCCCGTAGTGTGTCCTAAATTATCCCGAATGACAATACCTGCTGAGTGCTGAGGCTTGTGCCGTCGCTTCAACAAAGCTGCCATCTACATTGATTTTTATCCAACCATCCTCTGGAGGCTGCCACATAAGTTTCGGCATCAGTTCCTTATTATGATTCTCTTGTTAGAAATCTTAGGCCACATAAATTATTATGATTCTACCGTGTGAAATCTAGACAACTTTCTCATTATTTTGATCCAAAAATTATTTGACATGATGATGACATATACACAAATTGATAATTTGAATGTAACACATTCTAAACATGCATATTTAAACGAACTTTGAAGAACATCTAAACATGCATATTGAAGAACTAGCAGAAAAAAAGAACAAGAAAATAAACACAGGAGATAAAGACAGATATCCAGCAACGGCGGTGGATGAATTCGACGGATCGGCCATGTCATCGTCGTAGCAGCGTAGTCGTTGCAGAGAGACGTCGTCGTCGTCGTAGAAGTAGGCAGTCGCGTGAACGCTCCCCAAAAACCAAATTGCCGTACACCCTTAGCGAGTTCACAAACGACGTCGGTTCGGAGGCCTTTGCCCTCCGGTGATCCCGTGCGCGCGGGAACACCGGACGGAGATCCTCGAAAAGCAAGGAGAGTTTGGTCTTGTTTGGAGAGTATTTTTTTCTTCTCTAACCGGAGGAAATAGAGAACCAATATTTTATAGGGGTAGAAACCAAGAAGCTACGGTCGACAACGGCGGACATCAACGGTCGCAAGAATACGAAAAAGTATGGGGGCGAAACAACATTGCCATCAAAGTCAATTCATATCCATCGATTTCCATCGGCACTTACGAATAGTGGCCATCGGCACTTACTCCGTACATGATAGTGGATAACAATATGAAAAGTCCGGCCTTCCGTCCATTCATTGCCTACTTGCATGCATGCATGCACGACAGCACGTCTCCTGCATGCTTGCATGCTAACACCGGCCGCTCGCCTCTAGCATACTTGCATGCCATCACGTACACCACGGCATGTGTAGCATCTCGGTCTTCTTTTTAACTTGGTTCTTCCTCAACTTATCAAATTAGTTAGATAAAATCTAACTTTAAATTTAAGTAAAGGACTCTTGGAACTCCATCCAGTATTATTGTTATTCCCATGCAAATATTACATACCATAGAGTTGAATTTAATTTAAATAGGTCATTCCTAATTTAAAATTTCAACAATCCCCACCAAACTCTATGGTAAGTAATAGAGCATGACAAAACCACAACTCTTTGATATACCAGTGTTTCGATGGAGACTGTTAAGTTGAACATCCATCTAGAACCAGAATTTTACTCAATCACAACTATACAATGGGCTAAGCCTTGAATTGACAGTTTTGTGTGAAATGAGATCCATTCAAGTCCTTTACTGGTACTAGGCTGCAAAAAGGCATCCCCTCTATTTGAAGCATATAAGTCACACTTCTGTACCTTTTCATGAGAATTTAGAGATTATCCAAGTCTTATAGATTGTAACCAGCAGTCTGTCTCATATAGGTGTATTTCTCAGTATATGTTCTGTAGGACATCTCAAATGAAATACATTAAGGTAAAAACCATCCTGCCTTACAGAAAGGAAAGGTGTGCACCAGAGATGAGTTAAAAGAAAGGATCTTTCCTCACAATATACTACTAGCTTGTTTCACCATCCTAATTCACGGGATCTCCGATCACATAGGACAGGTTACCACTAAAGTAGATTTCAAGTGGGTCTCATACCCATCTCTCTTGATGCACTCTCTATCACATTACGTGATGAGCCCTTAGTAAATTGATCTGCTAGATTTTTTGATGTATGGACATAGTCTAACGATATAACTCCAATGTTTCTCAACTTTCTGACAGATTTCAGCCGTCTCTTAACGTGCCTAGATGACTTCATGTTATCCTTGGAACTGTTAACCTTTGTAATCACAGTTTGATTATCACAGTTCATGGAAATAGCCAGAATTGGTTTTTCAACCACCAGTAAATCCAAAAGGAGTTCACGAAGCCACTCGGCCTCAGCCCCAGCAGTGTCCAATGCAGTGAGCTCTGCTTCCATTGTAGGCTTCGTTAAGATAGTCTGCTTGCAAGATTTCCAGGAAACAGCACCACCTCCAAACAGAAACACATATCCGCTTGTGGCATAAAGCTCATCAGCATCAGAGATCCAATTGGCATCACTGTATCCCTCTAACACTTTTGGGTGTCCTGAATAATGAATACCATAACTCATGGTACCCTTCAAGTAGCGCATTACTCTCTCAAGGGCACTCCAATGCGTATCTCCAGGGTTTTTCACAAACCGACTCAATTTGCTCACAGCATAGGAGATATCAGGTCATGTTGCATTTGCAAGATACATGAGAGATCCAATGATCTGGGAGTACCTTAATTGATCCCTTGCAATCCTGCGGTTCTTACTCAAAGAAACACTGGGATCATAAGGTGTAGGTGAAGGTGTACAATCACTGTAACCAAAGCGACTTAACACCTTTTCCACATAGTGAGTTTGTAACAATGTTACCCCACCATCACTATCTCTAGAAAGCTTGATATTAAGAATAACATCAGCTTCTCCCAAATCTTTCATCTCAAAATTGTTTGACATGAAATGCTTCACTTCCTCAATCACTCTGAGAATAGATCCGAAGATCAAAATGTCATCAACATATAAGCACAATATGACACTTTCACCCCCACCATGTCGATAGTATACACATTTGTCATATTCATTCACAATAAAGCCCGCAGACGTTAATGTGTTATCAAATTTCTCATGCCATTTCTTAGGAGCTTGTTTGAGGCCATACAATGATTTCAACAGCTTACACACTTTGTTCTCTTGACCATTTGCAATAAATCCATCAGGCTGATCCATATAGATCTCCTCCTCCAACTCTCCATTTAGGAAACCGGTCTTAACATCCATTTGATGGATATAAGACCATATGAGGCTGCCACGGAAAGCAAAGTTCGAATGGTCGTTAAACGAGCAACTGGTGAATAAGTATCAAAGATATCTTCACCCTCCTTTTGTGTGTAACCCTTGGCCACAAGCCTTGCCTTGTACCTCTTAATTGTACCATCAGGCCTAAGCTTTTTGTTGAACACCCATTTGCATCCAATAGGTTTACACCCATATGGACGATCAACAACCTCCCAAGTACCATTGGAAATTATTGATTCCATCTCACTCCTGACTGCTTCCTTCCACAAGTCAGCATCAGGAGAGGAAAAAGCCTCTTCAATGGTTGTTGGAGTATTATCCACAAGATACACAATATAGTCATCATCAAAGGATTTTGCAACCCTTTGTCCCTTACTCTTTCGGGTAATCGTCACACCCGATTTTCCGAAGAAAACCAAATGCATCTCCTATGTGCGCCGGGATCAAGTTTACACACATATGATAGACGTCATGAGTGAAATATCAATAAACGACAATAAAAACGTACAAGAGTTAAACCATTACATTATCTCTTTATTACACTCAGACGTTAGACTCGAAGGTCTTTACAACGAACAAACGTTAACTATGAAGATGCAACTCCATCTTC
Source organism: Cenchrus americanus (assembly GCA_947561735.1). Lineage (NCBI taxonomy): Eukaryota > Viridiplantae > Streptophyta > Magnoliopsida > Poales > Poaceae > Cenchrus > Cenchrus americanus. The sequence goes on from OX387240.1 coordinate 83,296,225, forward strand.
ATCTTCCACAGGCACATGACTGGGGGCACGCAAGCCTCAGAACTCCTCGTAGTCGCTGAAGTACTCCTCTCCAGTGTTCTCTTCGAACGGCGGGTAAGCAAGGGTGAGCACACTTATGGTTGGAGCTCGGCAAGTGGGGGAAAGATGCAAGGCCATCAAGGATAGGCTAAGAGTTTTGCGGTTAGCATTTTAATGTTGGTCAAATTTTATTAGCAAGCACCTAGTTACTAGATGTAAGTTTATACCAACCCACTTAAGCATTTAGGAAAGCATCTTCTCTCAAAAACCCACAAGAAACCACGATTTAGTTCCATCTTCAAGTTTATTATTCATGTGAGGGTCCAGCCGCTCTTGACCGTGAGCACGGCTGATCAATCGGTTTTACACTGCGAGAGGTTGTACACTTTACCCACGGTTCGTGTTCCCCATGTTTCCGGGTTGATCGGACCCTTAAACACTTCCGAGGTGAGTGGCTAGGGGTCCACTACGAAGCCTTTACAAAGGAAAGAAGAGAAACCAACGCCCGCAACGATTACTGGCGGCGGAGCGGACCATAACCCTCCCTAATGGTCGGCACCTTAGCCAAGGCTGCTACCCCAAAAGAAGCCGGGCTATACCCCTTCAACTTCGGCCCCCTGTGCCCCTCTCGGAAAAGAGCTATCGGCTAACCCACTCTCCTAATTAATCGGCTAAGCCGAGCCATGTGGTGTGGTTGTCTTGTTATCCTGGGTGGTTCTCCATGTTCCGATTAAACCATATGATCTTGTTATTAACCATAAGCACACACATACATGTATATCATCCAAGTTATCATGATCAACATTCATCATATTGCATAGGATTCATTTTAACCATCCCAAGTTATAGCAACTAAGCATTTCTACCCAAAACATTTATTTAAAAGGGTTGTTCAAGGTAATGAGGGTAAAAGTCTAGTCATGTCCTTAAAAAGGTAGCTTCCCATCAAGTTTATGTATAGCAACATTTAAAAGTAAACTTAGTTATCATGCAAGTTGTGTGGAACAAAAAATAGAATATGCGGGGGGGAGAAGTACACTTGCCTTCCTTGCTTAAACACCGGGGTTCTTCTTCTTCAAACACTTGCTCTTGATCTACTCCAACTGGCTGCTCACTTGAAACTGGCACGATGTCTACGAGCACACAAGAAAACATACAATAAACAAAACAATACACCAAGCAAAGGTAAACTGATCTGACAGAAGAAACAGATAACAAGGTAGCTTTAAAGAAAGGTGGCTAGGAAAGATTAGGTGTAAGAACATAGTTGATTCACCAAGAGAGAACAAGGGTTGGCTCTAGGAAAGCGAACACAAAAGCACTAGGAACTATCGAGAGCTTTGGATGATCACAAACCAAAAGCTAGCTATGTGCTTGGTATATTTTAATTAAGTAAAATCATGTGTATAGGTTATTTCAGAGAAATACCCTATTTATAATTAAGCAAGTTATATTTGTATTTAAAAGACGATGTAAAACTAGTTCAATCTTATTTATAAATATTCAAGTTTAACTTATACAAATTAAACATTTAATTTAAAAGAAGCATGTAAAAGCATCTAGGCGCTTATCTTTATATTTCGAGTTATTCTAACCAAATTACAACTTAAAAACACATTTGTATTCATATTAATCAAATTAACAATTTAATTAAGAAGACTCGAGATAAACCTATATTGATTTTATATAGGAAGCAAATTGCATAAACATTACTCAAATTAAGTTTGATTATAAAAACCGAGGTACACATCTAATTAGCTATTAATTATAAGAAATATTTAAATAGTTTTAAGCATATTAACTTTCTTATGAAAACACGTGTTGAACTCTAGCTAGATTTTAATTAGAAAAAACATGCATAATAGGATTTAATCATATTTAACATTTAAATAAATTATAAAACAAAGAACATGTACAACATTGGTCCTATCACATAGTTTTAGTTGATATGAGCCTAACGCAACTTGAAACGGTGGAAACGGAGCTAAAACGCACAAGATACGGCCAAAACAAGGTTCTAAAACTGACGGGCTTGAAAAGACGGTCGCATGGACACCAAGAACGCTTAAAACGGAGCTAGGACGGAAAAGATATGGTTAAAACAAGTTTCGGGGGCTTTTACGCGAAGAAACAGGGGCTTCCGGGGGCTTATCCGCAAGAATCCAGGGGCTAAAACATAATTATGCATATAAACCAAAGGTTTATAGTGTAAAATATCAAGAATGGACCTCGATGGGAAGAACTAAAAAGGACGGGGGCTTAAACGTTGAAAACGAGGACCTAGCGAAAGGATTTCTATAGGTGGAAGGGCATTTATGTAATATTAGAAAGGGCGGGGTTCTTTTTGTAAAAACTACGGCTGCCGACCGGTATGGGGTCCGTTGACGCGTGGGCGGGTGGATCCGAGCCGCTAGATTTGGATCGGACGGTTGGGAGCGATCGTGGACCGGGCGGTGGACTCGGTCCACGGTCTACCGTGGACCGAAGCCAAGGGGGTAACCCCGATCTAATCGGGGACGTCCGCTGGCGATCGGGCGGCTAGGGTGGTGTGCACGCGACGCGCGGTGGCGGGGGCGGCCCGGCGTCCGACGCGGGACGACGGCGCACGGCGGCGGCTCGCCGGAGTCTCGCCGGCGTTCGCTCGATTTTGGGCTAGGGGCCACGGATTGGGACGCGGACGGGTTCTACGCGGAGCTAGGGACGAGGCAAACTTAAGTAGGGACTCGGGGAGGTAGCTGCGGCGGCCACGGCGGCTCGCACCGCGAGGGGGCGGCGCGTACCTCGCCGGCGTGCGAGCGCCGGTGCTACGGCTCGGTGCGCAAGAAATCAAGGGAAGGGGCGGGGTTCTCACCACGCGAGACAAGCCTCGGGGAGAAGACGATGGCGTCCACGAGGGCGACGCGGAGAGGGAGATCGACGCGGTGGCGGGAGCTTGAAGACGGCGGCGGTGCTCCGTCCGCGGCTCGGTCCCGGAGGCGAGAGGGGAGGCGGTCCCGGGACACAAGTTAAAGATTGGATGAGCTTCGCATGCGAAGGAGAAGATGAGACGAGAGGATTAGGGGTACCCTCGATGGCGGGTTGCTCACCGCCCGCAATGGTGGCGGCGGAAGAAATCAAGGCGGCGGTGCGCGCGAAGGTGGAGGGTGCGGGGCTCAAGCGTATGCGAGAAAAGGAGGCGCGGGGCTCGAGCTCGGGTTTTATAGAAAGAGAAAGGGAGGGGGAAAGCGGCGGCGAGGCGGAGGTTGCCAAAGATGGCCACGGCGCGGCGGCTCAATTCGAATTCAAGGGGGCGGCGTGATGGGGAAGGAGTAACCGAAGGAGTAATAGAGGGGAAGTGAAGCACCAAGGCTTAATTGCACCTTGATGGTGGCGATTGAAGGAGGGGAGGTGCGGGAGACGCGGGGCAATGGCCGGCGGCGCTGGATGCGGGCAGAGGAGGCGCTGGAGGTGGGAGGAGGTGCTGACATGCGGGCCCCGGGTGGCAGCGAGTGGGAGAGAGAGGAGGGGGAGAGGAAGGCGGGCGGCGGAGGAGAGGCGGGTTGGGGTCGTTGGGCCGTGAGGGAGAGGAAGGGGAGGTGGGCCGCGGGTTGGGTTTGGGGTTAGATAGGTTTGGTTTTGTTTTTTTTTTAAAAACCCTTTTCAAATCCTTTTCAAACTTTTAAAATTTAAACTCCTTCAATGTATTTCAAGATTTAAACTCTTTTCAAAATTTAAACACTCCAAGCCTTTTCCAAAGTTTTCAAAACATTTCAAAACCTTTTAAAACTTCACACATACAAATAATAAAACCATGCATTCAAATCATGATGCACAAGCACTTATTGCTTCTAAATTATTAAAATGATATTTAAATATTTTAAAAGGCCGAATTTATTCGATAATTTATTTAATCCTTAGAAAATAAAATCTAAAACACCTTGTTGCTTACATTAATTTAGTGATGGAAAATTAGGGTGTCACAAGTAACTACACTTGTCATTCTCCTCTGGAGGATTTTGTGCACGAGTCTCTTCAATTTGTTCATCTAGAATGAGATTATCATGCTCATGGAAAATTATAGATTCATGATTAGAACTGCTAGATGTAGCTTTCATAGGAAATTCAGTTTCAAAAAATGTTGCATCTCTAGATTCCATAATTGTACCAACATGCATGTCAAGTACCTCAAATTTTATAATCAAGAACCTGTATCCCACACTGTGAAAAGCATAACCAAGGAACACACAGTCTACGGTTTGAGGTCCAAGTTTGCGCTTCTTATTGATTGGCACGTTCACTTTGGACAAGCAACCCCAAGTACGCAAACAAGAAAGATTTAATCTTTTCTTTTCCCAGTCCTCGAATGGTGTGATTTCTTTGTCTTTCATAGGAACTTTGTTTAGTACATGACAAGCTGTCAAAATCGCTTCACCCCACCATTCCTTGGATAATGCCGCAGTGTCTAACATGGCATTCACCAACTCTGTTACAGTGTGGTTTTTTCTCTCGGCAATCCCATTGGATTAAGGTGAGTATGGCGGTGTCCTCTCATGAACAATCCCATGTTCAACACAGAACTCATCAAAAGCATTGGAGAAATATTCCCCACCTCTATCAGACCTCAATCATTTAATTTTCCTTTCAAGTTGGTTTTCTACTTCAACTTTATAGGCCTTGAAATAATTTAACGCTTCATCTTTTGTTTTCAAAAGGTACACATAGCAGAATCTAGTACAATCATCTATAAAAGTCATAAAGTATCTTTTTCCGCCTTTTGTCAAAACACCATTCATCTCGCAAAGATCGGAATGAACTAGTTCTAGTTGTGCCAAAATCCTTGGCTCGACGGCTTTGTGAGGCTTACGAGTTTGTTTTGATTGCACACATGCATGACACTTAGAGCCTTTGACATGATTAAATTTTGGGATTAAACTCATGTTTGCTAGCCGCATTAAACATCCAAAATTAACATGACATAAACGTGAATGCCATAAATCTGTCTCATCATAAATGCTTACGGAATTCACGACATTATTACACACATCCATCAAAGACAAGCAGAACAAACCTCCGCAATCATAACCCTTGCCAACAAATGTTTCATGTCTCGACACGACACACTTATTGGACTCAAAAACGACTTTGTAGCCATCACGGCACAACAAGGAAATACTAACAAGATTTTTCTTTATTGAGGGGACATGATGCACGTGCTTCAATAGCACCGTCTTTCCCGAAGTAAGCTTCAGGATGATGGAACCAACACCACGAACATGCGCACACGATCCATTTCCCATCAGCAAGGCTCCAGTCCTGCCGACCTGAAAAGATGCAAACAAAGATATATCAACACACACATGGATATTAGCACCACTATCCATCCACCACTCAGGTGAATTACAGACTGAAAGAACATAGGGTAAAGGATTACCATACCCAGATGTCCTTCCTCCAGTCCCATTGATCACCATGTTTGCTGATTTCTTTTCCTTCAAAAATTTGCTAGGACACGCACTAGCCCAGTGCTCAGTGCTCCCGCAAACAAAGCATCCTTCATTCTTCTTCTTGTTAAATTTCTTCTTGAACTCAGTGTTCTGTTTTAGCTTAGGGTTGTGACCTTGCTTTCCCTTGTTTTTGTTCTTGAAATTGCGAGATGCATGAAAATTCTTTTTCTGTACCATGTTGGCAGCAGATGACTCTGGATCTTTCCCATTGTTGTCTTTTCCCCTTGCCCTCTCCTCCACATCAAGCGTACCAATGAGGTCAGCCACATTGAACTCTTGTCTCTTGTGTTTGAGGGAGGTGGCAAAATCCTTCCAAGGTGGTAACTTGGCGATGATACCGCCAGCCACAAACTTGTCAGGAAAAACATATGGAAAATGTTCCAGTTCCTTAGCCAAAGCCTGAATCTCATGAGCATGCTCTATAACAGAACGGTTCTCAACCATTTTGTACTCATAGAGTTGCTCCATGAGATAGAGCTCACTTCCGGCATCGGAAACTCCAAACTTCTCATTCAATACATCTCATAACAATTTGCCAAATGTGTAAGATATGTAGTTTTTCTCATACTTGCTATGCAGTGCACAAATCACAGCGTCTCTGAAGATGTTATCGGCAACCCGAAATTTAGTCTCCTCATCAGGAGTCAAGTTTTCAGGCTTCCCCTCTGCGACATGATAGCAATGCATCGCAGTCAACCACAACACCATCTTAGCGTTCCAAGTCATGAAATTTTTCCCATCAAAAGCAGTTGGTTTCAACACAGCAGCAAACCCAGTAACGGAAAATTGCCTAAAATTTGGTTTTTGGAATGTTAGAAATCTAGACAACTTTCTCATTATTTTAATCCAGAAATTATTTGACATGATGATGACATATACACAAATTGATAATTTGAATGTAACACATTCTAAACATGCATATTTAAACAAACTTTGAAGAACATCTAAACATGCATATCAAAGAACTAGCAGAAAAAAGAACAAGAAAATAAACGAAGGAGATAAAGACAGATACCCAGCAGCGACGGTGGATGAATTCGACGGATCGGCCATGTCGTCGTCGTAGCAGCGTAGTCGTTGCAGAGAGTCGGGAGACGTCGTCGTCGTAGAAGTAGGCAGTCGCGTGAACGCTCCCCAAAAACCAAATTGTCGTACACCCCGAGCAGAGTTCACAAACGACGTCGGTTCCGGAGGCACCTGCCCTCCAGTGATCCCGTGCGCGCAGGAACACCGGATGGAGATCCTCGAAAAGCAGCAGAGTTTGGTTTTTTTTTGGAGAGTATTTTTTTTCTTCTCTAACCGGAGGAAATAAAGAACCAATATTTTATAGAGGCAGAAACCAAGAAGCTACCGGCCAGCAACGGCAGACATCAACAGTCGCAAGAATACGAAAAAGTATGGGGGCAGAAACAAAATTGCCATCAAAGTCAATTCATATCCATCGATTTCCATCAGCACTTACCAATAGTGGCCATCAGCACTTACTCCGTACATGATAGTGGATAACAATATGAAAAGTCTGGCATTCATTGCCTACTTGCATGCATGCATGCACGACAGCTCGTCTCCTGCATGCTTGCATGCTAACACCGGCCGCTCGCCTCCAGCATACTTGCATGCCATCACGTACACCACGGCATGTGTAACATCTCGGTGCTTCTTCCTCAACTTATCAAATTAGTTAGATAAAATCTAACTATTAAATTTAAGTATTAAATTTAAGTAAAGGACTCTTGGAATTCCATCTGGTATTATTGTTATTCCCATGCAATTATTACATACCATAGAGTTGAATTTAATTTAAATAGGTCATTCCAAATCTAAAATTTCAACATCTCTCTTGCTTCTCTCCCAAAACCTCCCGAGAGCTGACCGCCGGTAACGCAGGACAGACGGCAAAGCTAGCTCGCATGGTCGCCGGCTAGCGAGCAGGCAGCGCGAACGGCAGCGAACACGCACGGCTGCAGGTCAGCTTGATGATGTCTAGTGAGTCATCGAAGCCGTCAGAGCGCGTGCGGCGGCCTGCTCCTTGCCGGGGGCAGACGTGGTGGCCGTCGGTGAGAGCGCGCGTCGGCGGGCCTGTTCCAGCGGGTGGGCGCGGTGGCCTTCAGTGAGCACGCATCGCAGCTCACTCCGGCGAGTGCGACGGCGGCGCGACCTGCGTTGGCGAGCGCGACCGACCCAATCTGTGTGGCGAGTGAAGGGAAACGGGGTGGCTACGCTAGCGCAAAACAAAATTTTCCCCGCAAAACAGGAACTGCTGCTGTCAGAGATCACGGGATTACCACTAGACGCGCAGATGCAGCGGAACCGTCTCGATGTAGACGAACGCGTCGAGGGTAGCAGGCAGTGCAGTTGCTCACGTCCTTCTTGACTTGCACGTGCGGCTCGTCCGATCCAAGTGCTCCAGATGTAGCACCTCCAAGGTATCCACACGTACGGAGAAGGAAGCGACGCACGCCGGACTGCTAGGTCCGCGAGTGCGACGAGGAGGGAGCGTTGGCAGCGCGGCTGCTACTTGAGAAAGTTGTGTCTTTTCAGGAGGGGTGTGGTCCATATTTATTGGGAGGAAAACCCCCCACACCATCGTCCATTAGCAATACGGGACTAATAGATGGTGTACCCCTTCCAATACTAATGGGCTTTACAACATTTGTGGCCCATTAGGACTTTTACACCATAATGGATCAAATCCATCTGAGCCCACTAGTGGATCAAATCCAATTGGCTCTAGGGCATATTTCCAACAGTCTCCCACTTGCACTAGAGTCAACTATGCAAGTATATTCATCCTCATTCGGCTTCCAACCCCTTAAGTGTGTGACCCTATAGGTTCACGTACACATAGACTTGACCCGAGTACACTACTCGATCAATAGTTGATAGCGGCCTCTAGCAAGACGTGTCAACTCCTATGCATACGTAAAGATCTTATCAGACAAACCATCACAACAATTCATACATGCTATTCCCTTTGCCTCACGATATTTGGTCTAGCTCCAAGCTGACCTCTCTTTCTCGACACCGTGATTCGGATCATCAAAAGGGGGTTAACCCTTAACCAAAGCACGGCCATGCATTTCTTGATCCGATCACTTGAGGGGCCCGAGAGATATCTCTCTCAAGTAGAGGGGCAAATTCTATCTTGATTGACCATGCCTCACAAAGATGCTTCCCGACAAACCCGAAAGTCATCTTTATGACTACCCGATTTACGGAGTAGCGGTTGATGGCCCCTAAGTAGGTCAATTCACATCTTGAGTACATGCGACAATCTCAAGTCTAAGGACATAGCGTATACGTTGTGTAAACAGAGAACAAGGTCTCAAATTGGGTCAGTCCGGCCCCATGTCATACATGTGCCCACATTATTAGTTATACATCTCCATGTTCATGACTTGTGAAACATAGTCATCAACTAATTCATGTGCTAGTCATTAACTCATACTAGGGACAACTTTTGAATAACCATACAAGTAAAAGAGTTTCACAAACAATTCACATAATTGCCAATCAAATACAAGTCGCCTTTCATGGATATTCAATAAAAGAACCAAGTGACATGGATATAATGAAATATAATCATCTCTATGATTCCTTATAGGACATATTTCTAACATCCTTCCACTTGCACTTGAGCTAATCTAGAATATATCTAATACCCATAGCTCTCATGTGCGCCTCATGCTTAGGTTTGCCGTGGAAGGGGTTTTGTCAAAGGATCCGCAACATTCAAATCCGTGTGTACTTTGCATATCTTGATATCACCTCGTCTAACGATCTCTCGTATCAGATGAAATTTCCGCAGTACATGTTTATTCTTTTGGTGGTTCCTTGGCTCCTTTGCTTGCGCAATAGACCCATTGTTGTCACAATAAAGATCCAACGGGCTAGAGACACTCGGAAACACACCAAGTTCGTAAAGGAACTTCCTTATCCAAACACCCTCCTTTGCGCCTTCCGAAGCCGCGATGTACTCGGCTCGTTGTAGAATCGACCACCGTCTCCTCGCTTGGAACTCTTCCAGCTCACAGCTCCACCATTTATCGTAAATACGTATCCTAATTGCGACTTTGAATCGTCTTGGTCAGTTTGGAAACTAGCATCGGTGTAACACGTTACAACGAGCTCCTCCTCACCTCCATAGACTAGGAACATGCATTTAGTCCTTCTTAAGTACTTAAAAACATTTTTAACCGCTGTCCAGTGACCCTCACCTGGATCAGATTGGTATCTGCTTGTAATACTGTGTGCATACGAAATATTTGGACGTGTACATATCATTGCATACATAATAGATCCGATGGCCGAAGCATACGGTATTCTACTCATGCGTTCCCGCTCATCAGTTGTCGAAGGACACTGAGTCTTGCTAAGATGTATGCCATGTGACATAGGCAAGAACCCTTTCTTCGCCTCTTCCATGTTGAACCTTTTCAACACTTTATCAATGTAAGTGTCTTGGCTTAATCCTATAAGCCTTTTTGAACTATCTCTATAGATTTTGATGCCCAAAATGTATGCCGCCTCACCTAAGTCCTTCATTGAAAAACTATTTTTTAATTAGGTCTTAGCGGCCTCAAGCATAGGAATGTCATTTCCAATCGGTAATATGTCATCCACATATAAGATTAGAAATACTACAGAGCTCCCACTTGCCTTCTTGTAAACACAAGGCTCTTCTTCACTCTGAATGAAGCCAAACCCTTTTACCACCTCATCAAAGCGAAGGTTCCAACTCCGAGATGCTTGCTTCAATCCATAAATGGATTTTTGAAGTTTGCACACCTTCCCAGCATTGTTTGGATCAACAAATCCCTCAGGTTGTGTCATATACACATCCTCAGCCAGATTTCCATTTAGGAAAGCTGTTTTGACATCCATCTTCCATATCTCATAATCGAAATATGCAGCTATAGCTAGAATGATCCGAATAGATTTAAGCATCGCTACGGGTGAGAATGTCTCGTCGTAGTCAACTCCTTGAACTTGTCGAAAACCTTTTGCAACAAGTCGAGCTTTATGGATGTGAACATTTCCATCCATGTCCCTCTTCTTCTTATAGATCCATTTGCACTCTATGGGTTTAACACCATCCGGCGGGTCAACCAAGTTCCAAACTTGATTATTATCCATGGAATCTATTTCGGATATCATGGCACTTTGCCATTTCTCGGAATTTGGGTCCAAACATTGCTTCCGCATATGTCATAGGTTCATCATTGTCTAACAACAATATGTCGCGCTCTCCCGCGATCATGAGATTGAGCTTATCAGTTGCGCGACGTGCCCTTTCGGACCTTCGTGGTTGTGGTGGTGCTTCTCTTGCCACGGACATCTCAACTCGTTCGGCCTACATTAGCATGAATTGTGAAATCTTGCCCAACCGGCTCATCTTGAACTTCTTCAAGATACACCTTCGTCTACATTTTTCTCTTTTAAGAAACTCTTTCTCAAAGAAAACGTCGTTCCGAACGACAAACACTTTGCCTTCGACCGGTGTAGAAATAATATCCCAAGGTTTCCTTTGGATATCCCACGAATATGCACTTGTCCGATTTAGGTGTTGATTTATCCGATTGAAGTTTCTTCACATAAACCTCACAACCCCAAATTTTCGTAAAAGACAACTGGGAGTCTTACCAGTCCACATCTCATATGGTGTCTTAACTACGGACTTAGAAGGTACCCTATTTAAAGTGAAAGCTGCGGTTTCTAGAGCATAACCCCAAAATAACAATGGTAGGTCCGACTGGCTCATCTGATCGGACCATGTCCAACAAGGTTCGATTACGTCGCTCGGATATACCATTTCTTTGAGGTGTTCCAGGTGGCGTAAGTTGTGGAACAATTCCGCAACTCTTTCGATGACTGCTAAACTCATGGCTCAAATACTCACCTCCACGATCAGAACGCAAGGTCTTGATTTTCTTGCCACGTTGATTTTCTACTTCACTCGAAATTATTTGAACTTTTCAAAAGTTTCGGACTTGTGCTTCATTAAATAGACATAACCATATCATCGGTGAACGTTATGAAGTATTGGTATCCACCTCTAGTCGTCGTACTCATTGGTCCGCACACATCCGTATGTATGAGTTCCGGTAAGTTCGAGGCTCTCTCGGGAAAACCCGAGAAAGGCATCTTGGTCATCTTGCCTAGCAAACAAGCTTCACATGTCTCGTAGGATTCAAAATCAAACGAAGTTAAAAGTCCATCGTTATGGAGCTTCTTCATGCGCTTTTCATCGATGTGACCGAAACGACAATGCCATATGTAGGTAGGACTTAAATCATTAGGTCGAGACCTTTTAGCACTTATGTTACAGATAGGTGAATCATCAAGATTTAAAACAAATAAGCCATTCACAATGGATGCACAAGCCACAAACATATTATCCTTAGAGATCACACAACCATTGTTTTCACTCGCAAATGAATAACCATCCTTCATCAAACATGAAGGGGATAAAATGTTTCGACTCAAACTAGGAACAAAATAACAATTATTCAACTCCATAATAAATCCTGACGGGAGGTGGAGTTGCATCGTTCCGACGCTCAATGCAGCAACTCTTGCATTATTGCCTACACGGAAATCAACTTCTCGTTCCACACTTCTACTTCTTATCATTCCTTGCATCGAGTTGCAAATATGAGCAACCGATCCGGTATCAAATACTCAAGAATTAGTATAAGAATCAGCGAGGAAAATATCTGTAACATAAACATTAAGTGTACCTAAAGTGGAAGTACCCTTACTTCCCTTGCTTTTCATAGAAGCTAAGTACAACTTACAATTTCTTTTCCGTTGACCGATTTTCTTACAATGAAAACATTCGACCTTGGCAGTGGACTAGCCTTGGGCGCCGGTTTGGCATTGGGATCTTATCCTTGGCCTTACCTTTCTTCTTCCAAGAATTGCCCTTCCTTTTAAAGATCGGCTTGTTTTGGATCGCCATCACATGACTCGCCCGTGCTTTTCTTAACGTTATCATCTATTGGTAAGGGGGTGCCTAGAACTCCTTCCCTTTTCTCAGCTCTGAGAACAATTCTCAGATTACGGATCCAACTCGTAAAGTTTGTTCCAGTCAACTTGTCCTTCTCAAGGACTGAATGCAAGGTAAACGATGTGGTGTTGCTAGGTGCCTTTAATCTACAACAGAATAATAAATGCAAAACACTAAGACAATATATCCATGACAGAGTAAAATAAAAGAATTTACTCCCACTAAAATCAATATCCCCACATTGATACTTAGTGATTCAGAATCCACAACTAACAAGTCTACTAGTGAACTTTTGCGTCACCGCTAGTAAACAAGGTAGATCGGTAAGCAACTTCTTTGCTAATCATATCACATATGACTCCTGTTGTTGGGTGACATCTCTATGTCTAGGCTCCCAACCTTTATGCCCCAAAATCCTTAACCGTTAAGATGACTTTGATAAGCAAACCAACACTTATGCGTGTAAGTATCCGATACAAACCTTTGTCTAGTCAAGGAAAACTAGTGGCACCCTAATTTCATAGACCCACCACTAATTGTACGAGACGTGGGACGGTGGCAAGTGTTGGGAGGGCATGTTAACTTAAAATTCCAAAGGGATCGTTCTACTCGTAACATCACACGCAAGAAAATAACATTGTCGCATGTAAAAGTAGAACGGTAAGAACGACATTCACACGGTTGTAACACGGTATGGCCTATTGTCGCATGGTGATCTCCATCTCCATTGACCCGTACATCATGTTGATCTCCATCTCCATGATCCGTGTGTGCCATCCTCCATGTGATGAGTCCTCCAAGAACTATCTAACGCGTGCAAGTAATGAAAGTTACACAATCGCGTATTATATCATCACAAATTGGTACGCAGACCATTACATTAATTTTGCAATACATGTGGCTCCAGCCGTATTGCCGTACGCGTGACACGCAGTCACGAAAAAATTACACACATGCATCACATACACATATAGGCCATACCGATTACAAAACCCGCAAAACAAGATTATCGCAATTCCGACGTCCAAACTTAAAACGCCCGAAAACCCATCTTGCAGGCCGAATTTGGCAAAACTAATTTCGCCGAGACCAGCCAAGCAAGTTTATAACATGTGTAAAATTTTCTGTAGATCAATTTTCGTATAGAAAACGTCTTCATCCGAGTTAACCACGAAAAGTTATGACCGTTTTACCGAACAAGATATTTTCTCCGGTTTTTCCCGGCCGTAGAGATCCAATCCGCCACCGCCACGCATCCCATGCGCCCGGCACTTGACCTAGCTTCGATTCGACCAATCCAATTGATCTCCTTCTCGTTGTGACCGGGTTTACGTGTATCACTTAACTCCGATGGCGGAATTCCGACCGGTAGGAGTAATTCGTTACACGACCATCACGTCAAGAACACGAAGCCGATCAAAACTTTGATCTACATCCGCATATCTCTATATGCACACATCCCGAATCTAAAACTTAGCGACTACGGCTCGATACCACCGAAGGGAAACGGGGTGGCTACGCTAGCGCAAAACAAAATTTTCCCCGCAAAACAGAACCGCCGTCGGAGATCACGGGATTACCACTAGACGCGCGGATGCGGCGGGAACCGTCTCGATGTAGACGAACGCGTCGAGGGTAGCAGGCGGTGCGCTTGCTCACGTCCTTCTTGACTTGCACGTGCGGCTCGTCCGATCCAAGTGCTCCGGATGTAGCACCTCCAAGGTATCCACACGTACGGAGAAGGAAGCGACGCACGCCGGACCGCTAGGTCCGCGAGTGCGACGAGGAGGGGAGCGTTGGCGCCGCGGGCCGCTACTTGAGAAAGTTGTGTCTTTTCGGGAGGGGTGTGGTCCATATTTATTGGGAGGAAAACCCCCCACACCATCGTCCATTAGCAATACGAGACTAATAGATGGTGTACCTCCTTCCAATACTAATGGGCTTTACAACATTTGTGGCCCATTAGGACTTTTACACCATAATGGATCAAATCCATCCGAGCCCACTAGTGGATCAAATCCGGTTGGCTCTAGGGCATATTTCCAACAGCGAGCGCAGCGAGCGGTCTCCCACGGCGGCGCGTGCGAGCTCCCTCAGCAAGGGAGGCGCGCGAGTTCCCTTTGCGAGCGCGGCGACGTGACCGACGAGCGCAGCCTGGGCGGCGGCCGGCTAGGCTGGCAGCCTGGCCATGCAGGGAGAGCGAGTTGTAGGTGAACTGGTCGTTTCCTCCCAAAGCAAAAACGATGGTTTCTTCATGCCTCGTTTCTAGCGTGGAAATGATTTCTCCTTGTAGCAGCCGTCTCTCCATTTTTTCTTCTTTTTCTTCATATGTTAGCGTGCTACCATAAATTTTTGCTTAGCTGGCAACGTAGTTAATAGAGATAGAAACTACATTTAATAGCCCATTGGGACTGCCCTAATAGCAATAGCCAGTCCGGACCTGAAAAAAATAGATGTTTTGTGTCCGGAACAGGCCATTCAGTGCCCATTGCTTCAAACAGATTGTTGCGAGTGAATGTGAAAGAATGATTGAATTCCTTGATTGTTGAACAGTAATTACAAATATATACATGAAAAGGCGTCGTGCCTCTGCGGTAGGATACTGTGCCCCTTTGGTGGATTTTCTGGGAACTGCCTGGAGCAGTTGGAACTTGGTGGTGACGATGTCTCTTCGGTAGAGGCTTTTTTGCCTTGTACGATACTTGTTGACTAATGCTAATCCTACCACTAATTAATTATATTTATCTATTGATCACCAATTAATTATCTCTAATTAATCTCAACACTCCTCCTTGATCAACGTTTAATCTTGTAGAATCTTTGATATTAGATTGTCAATCGTATTCTTGAAAGCTTTGGAAAAACCTTGCGGGAAAAAACCAAAGTATATATATGTATGTATCTGGTAAAACTCCTTAAAAACCCAGTGGGAAAAATAAGGAGAAACTCCATGATATATTAAATTCTCAATGTCTATAGACCCTTCATGTGAACCTAAGGCTTAGTCTAAAGATAATTTGATCAAAGATCAATATGTCATATATTATCCTTGAAAAACCTTGAGGAAAAATAGATAATATGACAATTATCATGTGTTGACATTACCTCATTAAAAACTTTATGCGAGAAAAAACCTTAAGAATAAAACTCACAAAAGAAAAGAGTGTAATGTGGTGTTTTTGTGTAGGTTATATTTTAATGTGATTCTCCCCCTGATTTCTGCAAATCTCTAAGTCTTCTCATACCAATTCCTTTAACGCATTTAGAAAATGATGGATATAGTAGAGACTTTGTAAATAGATCAGCTAAATTATCACAAGACTTAGTTTGCAAGATTTCTATCTCTCCATTCTTTTGGAGTTCATGGGGGTAGAATAGATTAGGAATAATATGCTTAGTCATATTACTCTTTATATAACCTGACTCCATCTGAGCAACACATGCCGAATTATCTTCAAAGATAATTGTTGGTGTATCCGTCGTATGGACCTCCCCGAGCCCACTACCTCGGTGGGTACCGGGACCGACTACTCGGTGGGCCCCCGGGACTACCGGCTTGCGCTCCACGGCACCCGAAGGCGTGGAGCACAAGGACTACACAGGAGTAGTACTCGGTTAGGGGAGCCGTACATGTTCCGCACCGTATGGAGGACTCCTAGACGTACTCGACTAGTACTCTCTCCCTACTCCGACTTGTAACCCCGCCTCCCGACTATATAAGGCGAGGCGGGGACCGATCTCTAGGATCATCTCATCTCATACAACTCACGGCGCACTATTGCACCATCTAGTAATTGTGCCCAATCAATCCCGAGCTATGCGGCATACGGGACGTAGGGTATTACGCACCTCACGGCCCGAACTCTGTCTAAATTGTGTGCCACGTGTCTCTTCCTTCGAGTTACCGATCTCGGTGAGTCACATTCATCTACTTCGGGTACTCCCCTTAGTAGGTTGCCGGTCTAAAACACCGACAGCTGGCGCGCCAGGTAGGGGCTCTCGCCCGAGATCACATGGCGAACTCGACGGCTCCCGTCCGTTTTCAGCCAACCGTCGCCTTCAATCGCGGCGACACCTTCGTGTTCGGCGCTTGGGTCCGCACCGCCGACGGCACGGGTTCCTTCCAGCGCCGCCTCACCGTGCCGCCCAACCCGAAGAGCGGCCTCGTGACGCTTCCAGAAGTCGTCACGGGCGAACTCGCCGGCAAATTCGGCGAAATTTCGCTGTTCAACCACCACGCTGACTTCGAGCTCGAGTCCGCTTCCAACTTGAACTCGACGTCGCCATGGGCCATCGCATGCGAGCCGGCTGCTCAGACATCGCAAGCGGTCCCCTCACCCCGCAAGCGCTCCGCGCGTGGCCCCCACATCCTCGGCCGGGCCCGCATGGGGCTCCCACTTCGCGTCGGGCCGGCAAGGAGCCCGTACCCGAGTACGGCTCGGACTCCGACGCCACCCCGCATCGCGCTCCGACTCCAACCCCCTCTCCGAGTTCTACTCGAACCCGACTACGAGTTCGACTTCGGGTCGGACCCCGAGGAGCCCGAGTCGAGGACAACTCCACCGAGCTTCCCCTGTCGGGGGCCGGCCTGCGGGGCCGGTTATAACCTCCACACCGGCCGGGAGATACATCTACCGGCCGGACCGCAAGCTCGCCGACCGATAAGGGGAGACTCACGCTACGTCGCCTACATCGACTCGCTACCGTTCCGGAGGGAACACCCCTAGCTCGGGCCGACTCAAGCACACCAACCGAGGTGGCACCCTGCGAGTCCGGCCTTGGCACCCCCGATCGCCAAGTCTTCATGGGCCGCCGGCGATACCCCAGGGCCTTCAAGCACGGCTCAGGACAAGTACCTGGAAGACATCTCCTCTGATGAGCTCTCTGCTGATGCTCCACCGAACGAGACTCCGGCGGACAGAGACGCTCGACGTGAACGCAACCGGAAGCGCAACGAACGTCGTCGGCGCCTCCGCGACAACTTCCCCGTCCGCAACCTTGTGGAAGCTCTCGAGGCGGTCGAGAGCAGAGTACACACTACCCCCGAGCAGTGCCTTATGTCGATCACGGCGATCGCACGATAGGCTCGGGGGCATACGCGCCGGGAGAGGTCATCGCCAAGCTCGGCCGAAGAAGCCTACTTCATGCGGGTCGACAACAGAGTCAACCAACCTCCTCCCGGCCCGGACCCCGCGACAATGAAGCTACTAGTCGCGGCGCCAACAACGGTCCCAACCGTACTCGAGCCGACCTCCCGGCCCGAGCCAAACCGTCGTCGCTCCAACGTCGGCGGACCTTCACGCGCGCGACCACGAGCAACCGAGAAGTCGTCCCTCACCGCGCTCCGGCCGGCGGGGGCGGCAATGATCTCGACGGCGGCGGCTCCAATCACGGGGCCAACGAGGAGGGCCGGAGGCGGCGGCGGCCGCGGCGGCCGAGGCCACGCGAACGGCCACGCCTCCGGCGCCTCGCGGGCGGCTACGACGCTCGCCGAAGATTGAAGAGCTACGGCGGAAGAAGTCGACCACCGCGGTCCGAGGGCGACGGCTTCCCCGCCTTCTCACCTCGACTTCGCAACTTGCTCCTCCCCGACAAATTCAAGCCTTTGGGGATCACCAAGTATGATGCGAAGCGGGGATCCCATCCGGTGGCTCGGGTGCTACGCCCTCTCCATCGAGAACGGCGGCGGCAACGGCGACACCAAGTGCCTCTACTTCCCCTTCGCCGGGACCAAGCACCACTCACTTGGCTCGAGTCGCCGGATAAGCACTCGATCGACAAGTGGGACCGACCGAAGGAGCGGTTCACAAGCAACTTCGCGGGCGCCATGGGCCGATCGGGTACTCGCATGGACCCGGCCATGATCAAGCGAGAACAAGGCGAGACCCTCCGCAAGTACATGTGCCGCTTTTTCGACAAGTGCGCTACTCGTCGTCGACGTCACCAACAAGGAGGTCATCGACCTCTTCCAAGACGGCCTCTACCACCGCTGCACCTTCGAAGACTTCGGTCGTCGCCGCCCCAGGTCCATCCCCCACCTCAAGGACATGATCACGTCCTGGGCGGATGAAGAAGACAAGGCCAATGCCAAGTACGACGCCATCCATGGCAAGACCAAGCGAGAACCGGGCGGCGGCGGCGCGGCAGCAACGCAAACTAGGGCGGTCGCAACAACAAGAACAACAACTACTACTACTACTCGGGTCCCAACCGCAAGCGCAAGCCATACAACACTTGTCGCGGCTATCCAGCGCCCTGCGAAAGGGAACTCGAAGAAGAACTCCGGTGGTTTCAAAGACCTGCTAAAGGAGAAGTGCCCGTGGCATCCAAACGGCAACCACACCACCGAACAAGTGCTACCAACTCAGGCACGCACTCAAGGAGACGCCGAGCCACCGCACCCTCATGATCAAAAGGGCAAGAAGAAGGACGGCGACAACAACGACTTCCGGGAGCCCGACGAGACCGTCAACGTCCTCTTCGGCGGATTGCCCGGCAGGGGCGGGAGCGAGAAGGCTACCCGCCGTGAAGTGATGTCCATTGAGCCGGCGGTCCCGACTCCTCTCGGGTGGTCGGCGGTACCCATCACCTTCTCCCGCGCGGATCAATGGACCGGCTTCTCTCGAACCGGGACGGTTCCCCCTCGTCCCGAAGCCGGTGGTGGCGGGGCTCCAAACTCAACAAGGTACTCATCGACGGTGGAAGCGGGCTCAACGTCCTCTTCACCAAGACCTTGAAGAAAATGAAGCTCGACATCACTCATATGCTCACCAAGAGCAACATGCCCTTCTACGGCATCGTCCCCGGCAACGCGGCTATTCCACTGGGCTCAGTGGTCTTGCCAGTTACCTTCGGGGCATCTCGGGACAACTATCGTACCGAGTACATCAAGTTCGAGGTCGTGGACTTCGAGACCTCCTACCACGCCATCCTCGGCAGACCGGCCATCGCCAAGTTCATGGCGGTGCCTCACTACACCTACTTGGTACTCAAGATGCCAAGCCCAGCCGGGTGTACTCTCCCTCCGGGGGGACCCGAAGATCTCCCACGACCGCGACACGAAGCCGTGGAGATCGCCTCCACAAATCAAGTACCCAACGCGATGATGGAGGTCTACGCCGCGTCGAATAAGCTTGCTACAAGTGAACTCGACATCCCGCAGAAATCCGACGGCGCCAACAAGCCTCGCCCACCCGAGGAGGTACTCGTCAAGACGATCGACCTTGGAACAAAGCGATCCCGCAAAGAAGACCACCACCATCGGGGCGAGGCCTCGACCCCAAATAGGAAGACGCGCTCATCGGCTTCCTTCGGAATAACCGCGACATCTTCGCGTGGAAGCCGACGGACATGCCGGGAGTGCCCGGGGAGCCGATTGAGCACTACCTCAACGTCGATCCTAAGGCCACCCCCAAGCGACAACACCTCCGACGCTTTGCCGACGACGGACGGGATGCCATCAAGAAGGAACTCGCCAAACTACTCGTGGCCGGCTTCATCGGAGAAGTCTTCCATTCCGAGTGGCTCGCAAACCCCGTCCTCGTCCGCAAGAAGAACTCGAACGAGTGGAGGATGTGCGTCGACTACACCGACCTCAACAAGCACCGCCCCCAAGGACCCCTTCGGGTTGCCGCGGATTGATCAAGTCATCGACTCCACGGCGGGGCCGCGACTCGCTTCGCTTCCTCGATCGCTACTCCGGTACCACCGGATCGCGATCAAGGAAGAAGACCAGGAGAAGACCGCGTTCATCACCCCGTTTGGCGCGTATCGCTACACGACCATGTCCTTCGGGTTGAAGAACGCCGGCGCTACCTACCAACGAGCTATCCGGGCACGCTTCAAGAGGCAACTCAACAAGAACGTGGAGGCCTACGTGGATGACGTGGTCGTCAAGACCCGAGAACCTCCGTACCCTCATCGACGACCTTGAAGAGACCTTCGCATCACCTTGCGCGAGTACCGCCGGAAGCTCAACCCGAACAAGTGCGTCTTCGGCGTACCTTCGGGCAAACTACTCGGCTTCATTATCGCCCGGCGCGGCATCGAAGTCAACCCCGAGAAGATCTCCGCCATCACCAGCATGCAAGCTCCCACGAGCATCAAAGATGTCCGAAGTTGACGGGGTGTATGGCGGCGGCCGAAAGATTCATCTCGAGGCTAGGAGAACGGGGGCTCCCCTTCTTCAAACTACTCAAGCATCAAGAGAAGTTCGTGTGGACTCCAGAGGCGGATCAAGCCCTTGCCCAGCTCAAGGACTTCCTATCGAAGCCACCGATCCTCACGGCTCCTCACAAGGGCGAGCGACCCTCGCTCTACCTAGCTGCGACTACTCATGTGGTCGACTGCCATCGTTGTCGAGCGGCAGGAAGACGGCCATGCCTACCCGGTCCGGCCGCCCGGTCTACTTCGTCGGCAAGGTTCTATCGAGTCCAAGGCCCGCTATCGGCCGTGCGAAGCCACCGTATGCGTACTCATCACCTCGCGGAAGCTACGACACTACTTCCAGCAGTACTCGATCTCCGTCGTCACCGACTACCCGCTCGGTGACATCCTGCGGAACCAAGATGCTACTGGAAGAATCTCCAAGTGGGCGGTCGAGCTCGGCGCCCTCACTATCGACTTCAAGCCACGCATAGCCATCAAGTCACGAGGCACTAGTCGACTTCATGGCGAGTGGCGGGAGAACCGACTACCTACTCCCACCGTGCGACCGAGCATTGGGTGATGTACTTTGACGGCTCACTCAACCTCGAGGGCGCGGTGCAAGGGTACCCCGATCTCTCCAGCGGGCGAACAACTCAAGTACGTCCTGCAGATCTTCTGGAAGGTCTCAAACAACGAAGCCGAGTACGAAGCTCTCCTACATGGGCTTCGCCTCGCGGCTTCATTGGGCATCAAGCGGCTACTAGTCTACGGTGACTCCGCAGTGGTCATCAACCAAGTCAACAAGTCCTGGGACCGCAACAAGGAGAACATGGATGCCTACTGCCTAGAAGTCCGCAAGCTCGAGAACAAGTTCTATGGTCTCGAGTTCCATCACATCGTCCGCGACAACAACGTTGCAGCGGACGTCCTCTCGAAGCTTGGATCCACCCGCGCTCAAGTACCGGAGGGCGTCTTCGTTCACGAGCTTCACACGCCATCCATCCCGGAGCGGCGCCACCGACCACTCGTCCCGGCCCATCAACCGGTGGGCGAGGGAGGTCATGATGATCGACGTAGACTGGAGGCAACCCTTCATCGACTACCTCAGCGAGCAGAAGGTCCCCTTCGACAAGAACTCGGCTGAGCAGCTCGTCCGCCACGCCAAGTCCTACGTCCTCGTCAGAGACAAGCTTTACAAACGGGGCGCATCTTCCGGAGTACTCATGAAGTGCGTCCCTCGCGAAGAAGGCAAGGACATTTTGGAGGAGATACACAAGGGCGTCTGCGGCAACCACGCGTCCTCACGCACGCTGGTCAGCAAAGCCTTCCGACGGGCTTTCTACCGGCCCACGGCTGCGGGCGATGCCGAAGAACTCGTCAGGAGGTGCCAAGGATGTCAATACTTCGCCAAGCAGCAACACGTCCCAGCCTACAAGCTAGTCACCATACCGCCAACCTAGACCTTCGCTTGCCGGGGGCTCGACATGATTGGCCCACCGCCAACCGCGCCGAGAGGATTCAACGGGGTATTGGTGGCTATCGACAAGTTCACCAAGTGGATCGAGGTCAAGCCGGTCACATGCCCCAAGGGCCGACAGAGTACTCGACTTCTCGGATGAACTCGTACATCGCTATGGACTACCCCACCGCATCATCACGGACACGGGCTCCAACTTCAACAACCACCGGCTCCGGGGAGTACCGCGAGAACGGCGGGATCGACGTCCGATACATCTCGGTTGCCCATCCACGGGCCAACGGACAAGTCGAGCGCGCCAATGGGATGGTGCTCGACGCTCTCAAGAAGCGGCTACACGACGCCGCTAACTCCAAAGGGGGCAAGTGGATCAAGGAACTACCCAACGCACTCGGGGGCTACGGACTCGACCATCCAAGCCAACGGGGCAATCCCCCTACTTCCCGGTCTACGGCTCCGAAGCAATCCTCCCCGCCGACGTCATATGGAACTCGCCGGCGGTGGAGCACTATGACGAAGGCGTCTCGAAGACGACGGACGAGTTGACATCGACGCCCTCGAAGAAGCTCGGCCGCGCCGCCCTCATCCGGTCGGCAAGGTACCTAGAGG
Source organism: Cenchrus americanus (assembly GCA_947561735.1). Lineage (NCBI taxonomy): Eukaryota > Viridiplantae > Streptophyta > Magnoliopsida > Poales > Poaceae > Cenchrus > Cenchrus americanus. The sequence continues at coordinate 83,318,969 of OX387240.1, forward strand.
GTATCCGACGCTACCATGATCGCAACGTCAAGGAACGCTCCTTCAACGTTGGTGATCTCGTCCTCCATCGCATCCAGAACACGGAAGGACTACACAAGCTCAGCTCCCCCTGGGAAGGTCCCTTAACTGTTGCAAAGGTGACCGGGCCGGGCTCCTACCGCCTCCAAACACTTGAAGGCGAAGACATCAACAACTCGTGGAATGTCGACCAGCTCTGTCGATTCTACGCCTAGTCTACACGACTACTCCGGGGTTCAAGTCTACACGACTACACCAACACCCCACCGCCGTAAGCGGCCTCCGGGTCCTGGCTCCAGTCTCTGGACTTCTCCTCTCCAGGCTCCAGCCTACACGGCTACCTACGGACCCTAGGCCGCGACGAGCGTCAAGGACTCTAGCGGCGGTCTACCGAGAGACCACACTCCAAGATCCCACCGCACGACTACCTACGGATCTATGATCCGGCCTACACGGTTACCTACGGATCTACTCGCCGCAGCGGCTACCCGCTCCGGCTACGCTCGGTAAGCGGCCTCCGGTCCAAGCGACTACTCCGTAACTACGGCCCCGGCCATCCCGGGTGTACTTCTTCGGTAATAAAGTTTGATCGTTCATCAACTTCTTTCTCGTCTACTCCCCACAACGGGACCACTATGCCGAGTACGACTACTCGCATCCACTCCATGATGGGGCTCCGCACTCTGAGATCGCGGCCACGAGTACTCATTGCTGGAAATTTTCTTTCATTGATACTCAAGCAATTCATTACAATTGTTTTTGTACAACCCTAGCTACTAGCTATCTATTACAGGGCTACTGGAGGTTAAGCTTCTCGGCTACTTGCTCCGCGATGGGAGCCATCTGCTCCAGCAGCTCCGCATACTGCTCATCAGTGCGGTTGGCGGCTACTCCGCCGCGACTACTTCCACTCGGGGCCTTCGGGAAGTACGACTTCATGAAGGCCAAGACCGCCTTGGGATCAACCTCGCCATGTGCTTCACGTAGGCCGCCGGCCCGGCTTGGAGCTTCCTTGAGGCGATCCACCGGTGGAGCAATCTTGGGGCCGCCGGGTGCGGCACCGGGAGCCTTGCGATCGGCGGTGCGGCTTCCTCAAGCTCCTTCGAGTGGGCTCGTAGTGCCTCGCAGTCTTCATTCAACTTCGCAAGGATTTGTAGCGAGTTGACGAGATCGCGGTCGAGGCAATCCGGAGCTCCATGTGCTTCTCGCACTCGAAGGCAAGTTCTTTGTAGTCGAGCTCGAGTACCGGCGGGCTTCTTGCTCCCGGTAGAAGAGATTCTTCATGCTCGTCTCCGAAGACTTCAGCTGCTCCACCTGGCCCTCAAGCTCTGCAACACAGCAACACAACAGCGGGTCAGAGACTTCTCGACCTCCAACAAGTACCCGGCAAGTTCAGCGGCATACCTTTGTTCTTGTTGCGGAGGCCCTTATTCTTCCGCACCAAGTCGTCGCCCTTCGCCTGCAACTCTTGGACGTCGTTGTGGTATTTGGCGAAGGCGGCATCGAGCTTCGAGCGCATGGCGCCGCGTGCTTCCGCGACTTCACTAGTTGCTCTTCCGGCGCCTCGGCCGGAGCACCGCGTCACCATAGCCTTGCGGCATATTGGACTTGTCGCGGGACCGCTCCGCAACGCCCCGCACGGACAACTCAAGTCACACGAGTACTCAACAAAAAGATGATTGACTACTCAAAAGCTACGGCTACTTACCTTCATCCATTGCTCGGCTCGGCGGATCGCCTCCGGGTGCTTTGCCACCATCGCAGCTCGACAAGATCATCCGCGAGCGCTCTATCCCGCCGCGACTACTCGCGGTGGCCTCCGTCATCGGCGCGCGAGCGGATGGGCTCGTGTCCCGGATCTCCGGGGAGCGATAGCCACCTCCCGAGCAACTTCACGGCGACGTGGTGACGCCCTCTCCCCGCCGTCACGGCGGCCTCCTCGACGACTTCTTCCACGGGCTCGGGGGCTCCTCCCGCGGCCTCCGAACCTCTGGTGTCGACTTCTGCATCGGCACCCCCGCAGGGATGTCACTACCTTCAGCCTCAGCGCCTGTCAAAAAAGAAGACAAGTGCATCAGCTACTACGACTACTCCTCGAGGAGCTCCATAGCTTCAGAAGAGTACTCACCTTCGACTACGCTGGCCTCCGGCAGCGGCGTTTCGACGGCCGGCGGCTCGGGCACCACCTGGGGAGCGGGAACGGACTCCTCGCCGGCGGCGCGACTTCTTCCACCACCGCTGAAGAAGGCTCATCCCCCTCCCAGGATAAATCCGTGGATTTCCCCGCGAAGCACACACAATTGGTCGTCGGTCAACATCGACTACTACAACAAGTACTACTCGCGAAGATGCGGTACTTACAAGTTCGACCGACTATTGTCACGACCGGGGGCGCCAAGGATGCCGGCGATATCGACCGTCCACCCTCGGCGGGCGTCTCCTCCCCGCGCCCTCGCGGCTACCGCCTCCTCTCGCAACGGCGGTCGGCGCGGTGCTCTCTTGCGCTCCCCGAAGCCACCACCTCTTCAACGGCGGCGGCTACAGGCTCCGTGCTCCCCTGTGGAGCAGGGGGCTGGCGCTCCAGCTGCGCCAAGAGCTCCTCGACAGTGGGGGCTGGACTACGACTTCCAGCTGGCTCCCCCACTGTGTCCCACACGCCTTCGTCGCCCTCTTCGACGGGCTCCGTTGGCGGCACCTCCTGCATAAAAGGAAGACTACTCATCAGCAATGGTACTCGCACGATGGGGTACTCGACTACTCTAGTCAAGACATCTTACCTCCTGAGGCGTGGTCTCTGAGACCTTAAGCTTCTTCGTCACCCGCTTCCTGGCGGGGTTGCGCGGCTTCCGTGGCGGCGCAGCCAGGCTAGCCTCCAGGCTAGTCGGGGGGTCTTGCACCAGAGGCACATGAGGTAAGCCTGGGCGGCTAAACCTCGACCGCAACTGAAAACGGTCCTGCAACGTCTCGTCGTCGTCGTCGTCATCGTCGTCGGAGGTGTCCTCCACGATGACGGTGTCATCGCCTGCACCGACTTCTCGCCGCTCTTTCTCCTTGGCCTTCCCCTCCTTCGGGATCTCGATCCCACTTGGGGGCGGCTGCAGCTCGGAGATGAACTTCTTCAAGTCATCCTGCAAGACACGAAGACGTCAGCAAGTCTACACCAAGTAATGACTACTTGACTAAGGGAGTACGACTACTCACCTCCTTTGGCGGGCGCGCGCGCGAGTACTCCCGGACGGGGCACGTCGTGTACGGCGGCATATCTTTGAAGATCCGCGACGGCCCTCTCGACGATGTCGGCTCGTCGTCCCGCCCGCCTCGGGCATCCGCGACGTGTCGTCGTCGCCGGTGTACTCGAAGCCCAAGGTGTCTCGAGCCATCAATGGTTGCACCCTCCACTTCATGAAACCGAAGGCCACGTGCTCGGCCCTCAGTCCCGCTTCCCTGAGCACCTTGATGCGTGCCAGCAGCTCGGGAAGCTGGATCCCCTCCGCATGGTGGGCTTCGTGTTCCACCACTCGCGGTGCACCGGGCCGCCGTCCGCTCGGCTTCGGCAGGCCGGGGTGGTGGTTCGTGATGTAGAACCACCTTGTCTTCCAGTCAGTGTTGGAGTCAACAAGCTTGTACGCCAGATACTACTCCGCGGCGTCTTCTCTCAATTGGATGCCGGCTCGTCCGACTACCCTTGGGTTGGTGGCACTTGGTCGCGGCTTGACCCGGAAGAACTTCCGAAAAGGATCCAGTGCGGCTTGATCCCAAGAAAGGCCTCGCAGAAGTGCACGAAGACAAGAAGTGTGGAAGATGCCGTTGGGGTTCGGGTTCGGGTACTCGACTCCATAGTACCCGAGGAGACCCTTGAAGAAATCGCCGGCCGGGAGCGCAAGCCCGCGCTCCACGAACCGCGCGAACATTGGAATATCATCTTCGCCCTTCTCCATTGGATATGGATCTCCGGCAGCCGGCCCTCCACATGTCGACCTCTTTCTCCCGGATGAACCCGCCGGTTCGGGGAGAGTCAACGGATCCTCCGTCTTTACCTTGGACTTCTTCCACTCGCGGCTTGGATTAGCCCGCCGGTGGAGACATGGGCGGCGCTACTCCGTGGCGGCCGCGGTGGCCTCTTCGCGGCCCCTCTTCTTCCCGGCGGCTTTCGACGACTTGGACGGTGACGGCTTCATTCTCCAAGAACAAAGCGTCTTCACGCGCATCCGCTCGGGGGCTACCCTAAAATCTTTGGGTGGCGGCGCACTTGGATCTACTGTGGCGGCAGCGTGCGCTGGGAGTAGATCTACCTCAGATGGAAACGAAATGGCTACAGCTCGAATGGGTGAAAAACCCTAAGGGTTTCGGCTTCTATTTATAAGCCAAACCGGCTCCGCAACGGCCGGGATGGCTAAGTTCACGCGCACCGACTCGGCGGCTCGGCGTGACCCTTCGTATTCTACTAGTCGATGCGCCTCACCTTGGGGGCTCGGCTACTTCTACTCGACTACCTGGGAAGCGGCTAGTCTCAAGAGCATCTCAGGACACATTCTTCAAGATGACCCTTCAATTCGAGAGGAAGTACTCGACTCAAGGCTCGGGGGCTCCGTGCCACGTGTCCTTCGGTTTTTTCTCCGGATTCTTCGGGATTTTCTTGCCAAGACTTCAGATGGACCCTCAGCCAGAGCCTGCGGCTCAACCTAAGGCTCGTGGGCTACTCCATATGAAGTGCGATTTTGCAATCGCACCTCCATATCGCCTCCGGCTTCAAGACAAGACGAGTGCGTTTTTGAAGACCTTCGAAGGCAGTGCTCGAGGACGCTTGGGACTACTCGAGAAGACTTCAAGATTGCTCAAACATCGGTTGGAGTACATTCCGGCCTCGGGATGCTTTGACTACTCTTGAGGACTTTTGACTTGTAGCACTCGGGACGCTTGAGGACTACTCGTTAAGGCCGTCAAGACTACTTGAAGCTATCCTTCTCGACTACAAAGTACTCGGGGGCTTGTCGTATGGACCTCCCCGGGCCCACTACCTCGGTGGGTACCGGGGACCGACTACTCGGTGGGCCCCCGGGACTACCGGCTTGCGCTCCACAAAGCACTCCGAAGGCGTGGAGCACAAGGACTACACAGAGTAGTACTCGGTTAGGGAGCTGTACATGTTCCGCACTGTATGGAGGACTCCTAGACGTACTCGACTAGTACTCTCTCCCTACTCCGACTTGTAACCCTGCCTCCCGGACTATATAAGGCGAGGCAGGGACCGATCTCTAGGATCATCTCATCTCATACAACTCACGGCGCACTATTGCACGATCTAGTAATTGTGCCCAATCAATCCGAGCTACGCGGCATACAAGACGTAGGGTATTACGCACCTCGCGGCCCGAACTCGTCTAAATTGTGTGCCACGTGTCTCTTCCTTCGAGTTACCGATCTCGGCGAGTCACATTCATCTACTTCGGGTACTCCCCTTAGTAGGTTGCCGGTCTAAAACACCGACGGTATCAACCGTTCCAATACCACAAGATTGTATTATGTGGTTTATCATTCTGCGGAGCCATACACATTCGCGTGATGCCTCATATAATGCTATTATTTCAGAATGATTAGTAGATGTAGATACTAGGGCCTGTTTTGAAGATTTCCAAGATATTGTTGTGCTACCTTGTAAAAATACAAAACCTGTTTGAGATCTGCCATTGTGGGGATCTAATAAATAACCAACATATGTATATCCTATTAGATTAGAATCTTGACTTCTACTATAGAATAATCCAAGATCTCTAGTGCCATTGAGGTATCTAAAAATTGATTTAACTCCTACCCAATGACGTTTGGTAGGTGCAGCACTATGTCTTGCTAATAAATTTACTGCAAATTCAATATCTGGCCGGCTATTGTTAGCAAGATACATAAGTGCTCCAATGGCACTCAAGTATGGGACTTGTGGTCCTAATACTTCTTCTTCTCCTCTTGGTCTAAACGGATCTTTCTCAACATCTAAGGATCTTACTACCATTGGAGTCTTTATAGGATATGACTTATCCATATTGAATTTCTTCAATATTTTCTCAATATAGGCAGATTGGTATACGAATATACCATTGGGTAAATGCTCAAGTTGTAAACCTAAACAATACTTTGTTTTACCCAAGTCCTTCATTTCAAACTCCGTCTTTAAATGATGACGAGCCTCATCAATATCGTTCTCACTGCCAATGATATTAAGATCATCAACATATACCGATATGATACAAAATCATGTTGAGGATCTTTTAATGAAGACACAAGGACAGTCATCATTATTTGTGTATCCTTTTGACTTAAGGAATTCACTTAACCGATCGTACCACATTCGGCCTGACTGCTTTAAGCCATATAATGACTTTTGCAATTTCATACAATACATGTTACGATTTGCCTTATTATCTGGTACATGGATTCCATCAGGAACCTTCATGTATATATCAGAATCTAGTCACCCATATAAATATGTTGTTGCTACGTCCATCAATTGCATAGATAGACGATTTTGTACTGCCAAGGAGATTAAATATCAGAATGTTATTCCGCTCATAACTGGAGAGTATGTTTTGTTGAAATCAACACCAAGTCTTTGCATAAAACCTTGTGCCACTAGCCTTGCTTCGTATCTCACCACTTCGTTGTTTTCATTTCTCTTTCGAACGAAAACCCATTTATATCCCACTGGTAGGATACCAAGAGGTGTGGGCCTAACAGCTGAAAATACCTTTCTTTATTTAGCGAGGCGATCTCTGTTTCAATTGCTTCTTTCCACTTATCCCAGTCTGAGCGCTTCTTGCACTTAGCCATAGACTTGGGATCTAAATCAGTGTGAAAGACATTTGCAATTTCTTTAGAGAAATAACAGTCGACTATTATGGACTTATGACTATAAGATCCTCCAGTCTCAACAAAATTGATAACAGCTTCTTCAACCCTTAAAGATCCATCATTATCCTTCATTGGTGGATCCAAGGAGTTCCGATGAACTAGCTCCGGTGTTTATGCGCATAACTGAGCTAGCATGTGGATTATTATCCATAGGACATACAATATCCTCCAGGTGTCTTGTAACCAAATTTGTATTTGATTTAACTGTCTTTTTCTGCTTATTAGCAGACTCATCTTGCTTCTTGGAAGTGCTTCTCCCCCTCTTGTTATTAATCGGGGGTTGAGTGGTTTTATTTGGTACCTCCACTCTTTCAGGCACATTCCTTGCAGGATGATAAGACTTTGTGACACCTTTATAATCTGTAAAAGCGTCTGATAAATTATTTGCAATATTTTGCAAATCAATGATTCTCTGAACTTGTTGTTCAGTCTCAATAGTACGTGGATCTTGAAATGAAATGCCTTTAGCATTTCATTCTGTTTTCGGGCATTTATTTTGGTACGATTCTACCCCTAATGCCGGGAAATGATCCTCATTAAATATGCAATCAGTGAACCTGGTAGTAAAAAGATCCCTTGTCAAGGGTTCTAAGTACTTGATGATTGACGGAGAGGAATATCCGATATAGAACCCCAATTTCCTGTGTGAACCCATTTATGTTCGCTTAGGTGGTGAGATGGGTATGTATACAGCGCACCCAAATTTACGCAAATGGGAAATATTAGGAGGATTCCCACGTACTAGGTGTAAGGGAGAAGTATCATGATATGCAGTTGGTCGTAGTTGAATTAAGTCTGCAGCATGCAGAACTGCATGACCCCAACACGACATAGGCAATTGACAATTCACGAGTAAAGGTCTTGCTACAAGCTTGATCCGTATAATCAGTGAATCAGCCAATCCGCTTCGAGTATGGACATAAGGAACTGAATGCGTAACTTGAATTCCCAATGCCATACAATAATTGTTAAATGCACGAGATGAGAATTCTGCAGCATTATCCATACGAATAGATTGTATCCTGTGTTCAGGATATTGCACCTTTAATGTTATGACCTCAGCCATAATTTTAGCAAAGGCGTGGTTACGTGTTGATAACAAAGACACATGAGACCATCTAGTAGATGTGTCTATCAAAACCATAAAATATCTAAATGGCCGCGATGAAGGCTAAATCGGACCACAAATGTCTCCTTGAATTCGTTCAAGGAATTTTAGTGGTTCTGCTCGGATTTTAAGATAGGGTGGTCTTACAATTAATTTCCCAGTAGCACAAGAAGTGCAACAAAAATCTTTATTCTAGGGAAATTTAGCTTTTGCCATATCATGACCTATTGAATTGTTTATAAGTTTCCTCATCATCCCTATGCCTGGATGCCCAAGTCGATCATGCCAATTTCGGAATGTATCGACATCTTGGAAAATTATTTTATAAGTAACATGTGGAACAGTTTTAATAAATGTATAGTACAATCCAGTTTGGAGTGAAGAGAATTTTTCACATATTTGTTTGCCATAGCCCGTAAGTTTGGTCAATATGAGGTATTCCTTGTTGCTATCTACAAGTGTTTCTGCATGTAGGCCATTATTACGGATATCTCTAAAACTTAGAAGGGTACGAGTAGAATTAGGATACAGTAATGCATCCTCTATCGTTATTTGTGTACCCATAGGCAATGTAATAGTAGCTCGTCCAAAACCAACTATCACAGTCTCTTTACCATTTATGGTCATAATGTTTCCTTCCTTTTTCTTAAGGGTTTGGAAATATTTAATTTCTCTAAGTATAGAATTTGTGGTGCAAGAATCCACAAGGCATAATTCTTCCTCCGATGGATTGCTTGTTATCGACATCTAAATGTCATATAATAGAAGGAAAATAAATATACAATGATTATATAACAAAAGATCAAGGGTATATAAATATTATAAAAGAATGTACAAAATATAGATGATTTATTTATATACAAATAAAAGGGCACAAGATTGTTATAATATAGCTACTATTATTATTACAACACAAATTGTCAAATCTGGACCAAACTACTCTAGATCTCCAAATATGTCTCCAGATTCAAAGTCTATGAGCATATTATCCGTGGATGGGAGATCCTTAGTGGTGGTGTTGTTCCTCTTAATCGGGGCTTCCCGAGAACAACCCACTTCTTTATCCTCAGAGACAAGATTGAAATGAGTTTCATATCTTTTCTCTTCTGCTGGTTTGGTCTCTTTTAATGACTTTTGATATAATGCAACCAAGTGGCTAGATGAAAAGGCGTCGTGCCTCTGCGATAGGATACTGTGCCCCTTCGGTGGATTTTCTGGGAACTGCCAGGAGCAGTTGGAACTTGGTGATGACGATGTCTCTTCGGTAGAGGCTTTCTTGCCTTGTACGATACCTGTTGACTAATGCTAATCCTACCACTAATTAACTATATTTATCTATTGACCACCAATTAATTATCTCTAATTAATCTCAACAGAGATCACGCGCATGGAGTATATAGGAATGAGTGAAAATTCAACAGTTCGACAGATATCAAGTGATAGGAATGAGCGACCAAGAGAGCTCGTGGAGGAGCTACATTTTCCACACTCACAACAATTCCATTTTCACACATCTCTCCTACCTTGCTAGTCCATCTAACTACTCTATGTGCGACGTGCATACACACCGCCGCCCATGGCTATCTCCAGGAATCCGTGCTTCGTCTCTCTCCCCGGCCGGTTTCTTACAGAGCTCGAGTTCCTGTAGCCATAGCCATTAGCCACACACCTCGCTCCTTTGATCTCATCTAACGATGCACACACACAAAGACGCAAAAATTAACCCACTACGCTCGTGGTGCGCGCGCGCGGCGGTTATTCGATCGATCTCAATATCATCAGCCGTTTGATCAGATCCGTCAGACGGTCACGGCGACAGGCAGTTCCAGAAGGATTGCTCGATGCGCGCGAAGCTGTCGTCGATGTCGTACATGGAGCAGGCGAACGCCTCCTCCTCCGACGCCCCCGCCGCGCCGTACATCTCCTCTCCGATCTCTTCCGGCCGCCCCAGAGGCTCCTCGTGCTCGACTTTGGCGTCGACGAAGACGTCATCCGATCCCGCAGCGCCATCGTTCCTGAGCACGGGCTGCTGCTGCTGCTGCAGCTGCGCCTCGCCGGCGTTCCGCGCCACGAGCTCCTGGAACACCGACGACCGCAGCAGCAGGCTGAGCGCCGTGGTCGACGAGGACGGCGACGGCCTCCCGCACACGGCCGTCGGGCTAGGCCCGCCGCCGCCGGCGTAGATGGAGCCGACGTCGTCGAGGCCGGAGAACGAGGACGCGCCGCCGGTCGTCTGCTGCGCCGCCGCGAGGTGGCCGCGGTAGATGTCGACGTCGACCTGCAGCATGCCCGCCGCGGCGGCGCCGGCGTACGGGTGCTGCAGGAGGCCGCCGGCGGCCTGGAGGCACAGCGACGGCGGCATGATGTTCGGCTTGACGCCGGACGTCGGGGTGCCGCCGTCGTCGCCGGCGGCGGCGCCGGGCTTGAGCCAGCGGATGTAGGTGCTGAGGTCGAAGTTGGTGACAGCGTTGATGCCGCGGTACTCGATGGCGGCGATGTCGTAGGCCCGTGCCGCCTCCTCCTGCGTGCTGTACGTGCCCAGGTACAGGTACTTGTTGCCGAACACCCGCCCGATCCGGGCCTCCCATCGCCCGTTGTGGTGGTGCCTGCGACCGAGCCAAAATTCACGAGGCTTTTAGCGATCGGTCGATGCCGACGATGAGAGAATTCAGAAGGAGGTGCATCGGCGTCTGGATCAGACAGCAAAAGCTGTCCACACGTACCGTGCGACGCCTCTGTACTTGGAAACTCCGCGAGAGAAGCCGTTGCTCTTCCTGCTTGGAATGAATCAGACAAAAAAAATATTCAGTCTTGGATCTTTACTGATTTCATTTGGTTTTCTGAAAAGATGGAAGTTTCCCAAGAAAGCTCTAGGTGTGCATATAGGATTTTGCATGCTCACCTTCTTATTGAGGCTAGGTACTCTTCCTTGGACACGTTCTGCATCACTTTGAGCTCTTTCTCGTAGTCCACTACCTGACGGATGTACGAAACGATAAGTTCATCGTGCTGTTAAAAGTATATAAATTCACTTCATGATCTATTCATCCAATCAAGTGGTGCAATGTTGCACATGACATGATTCAGATCATTTAACCATGCCCAGAAAATTCTGTAAAAAGGCGTTGTCGGATTTGCAACAGTTCCTGTGCTGGGCAGGGCGCTTGCGCACCGGTGCAACAGCAGGCAACAAACAGTCTATACCAGTCATTCAGTCCAACAGTTAGAACTTAGAACTTACGGGGAGTAGCATAAAAATCTCGCATTGGTGATCTAGTGCAATCATCTAAAATTTTAACACAGCTACTCTTCTTATACCAGTAACTTTGTGCTCCAAACTGCATCAACAAACATACCGGGAAGTTGGTGTATGTGGTAGGTCCCCAGTACTTGAGTGCTGCCAGATCATAAGCCCTCGCTGCAGCCTCTTCCTCGTTGTACGCTCCAAGGTAAACTGTTCAACATCGTGTCATGCACAATACACAAACGTCAGAAGCTTGTTCATGTTCATGTTCTATAGCTCTCTTATGCAAATCATTTGGGTATCTATCACGTATGACGACATATATACTATACCTTGCTTCCCCTTCTTCTTCTGCGTAGGGTTCCATGTCCCTTTGTCCCATAGGTGAGCTTCGAATCTGCCCGTCCAACGATGCCTGATCGAAGCAACGTTCAAGTCAACACAAGTTCAGATCGACATGGAACCCTACAAAGCTTGTATGTATACTAGTTTGTACTCAGATGTTGTGTAAATGAACAGATGGCGTTTATTACCTGCTTACACCTCTGAACCTCGAGCTCCTCTTGGCCGCATTGCTACCGGCCGCCTTGTCGCCGCCGGCCCCGGCCTCCTCCTTGCCGTTGCTCACCGTCGTCACCACTGACGACGGCTCCCTCTTCCTCCTCTTCACTCTCTTCACAACGCCATCTCCTCTTCTGCCGCCGCCGCCGCCGGTCATCATCGCCGGTGCTGCTCTCGGGGTAGCGCCGCAGTACAGTCCCTGCTGCTGATGACCCCCTCCGATGCCACCGTGGAGCTCGTCTTTCACTAAGCTGTAGGTTTCCATGGCGACGAGACGACCAGAAGGATTTGGCTCTAGTTCCGCAGCTGCTGCAGCGAAGCTGGGCATTTGGGTCTGGAACCAAAGGGGAGGTTGCTACGACGATCGTGTGAACGTTTATATGCAGCCAGGGGACAGATGGCACGGCTGGCGTTCGTCCTTGTTTCCATCTATGCTCTGAAAACGACAGGAGGGCGGCGATGATCTCGGTGCCGGACGCCTTTGTCCCCGTGCGGGTCTTGACAGCTTTACACACCCGTGTGTGCATTTTGTTGCCACTGCATACATGGCACAGCTTTATTGGCCGGAAAATCCATCGATAGAATAATGTACAGATACATGTACACATAACGCATGGTAGTTTCTTGTGGAAGAAATGATCAGTGATATTACTGGATGATTATATCTTCCAAAAGAATTGTTGGTGTAAACTCATTTGGATCGATCATCATACAACTAATTTAAGGCAGTGTTTAGATCCCGGAGTGATAAACTTTGTGGTGTCACATTGGGTGTTTTATGGGATGCCAGAAGGGATATTTGGATACTAAATAAAAAAATAATTACAGAACTTGCTTATAAATCACGACATGAGTTTATTGAGCCTAATTAACCCATCACTAGTACATGCTTACTATAATATTGCCAAATTATGGATTAATAAGGTTTAAAAAATTCACCTCGCAAAGTTATACAATTAGTTATTTTTTCATACATGTACACCAAACTTTTGCACTATCTTGTGGAAAACTAATAATTGACATATGGATTATTTCTCTTTAAAAAAATGTTGGTAAATTCATTTTGATCGATGATACAGCCAAGATATATTGGGATTTTGGGAGACACAATTGAATGCATGCATGATAATACAAGTTGTTTATTTATTTTACACAATGTTAATGTGGTTACAAAATATGTAACTATATTTACATACGTATTAAAAGATAGCTGTATTTTCACTCACCAGCCAGGCATGAATTAAAATACAGAGCATATGCTATACATTCTGGATGAGTTAGATTCTTTTTTTTAGTTGTGCCAATGGAATCGAACTAGCTAGTTCTAGAATGGTCATTACTACTAGACATGCAATGCAAGCCTCTATTAATGATTAACCAAACATAGTAACTATATTTAGTTTTTTTTTGCGAGTGAACCATATAGTTCTACAAAGGTCATTAGTATTATTTAATATATGCAATCCCCTTGCGAATAGTTAATGCTTGACCAAACATAGTAAAATCATATTTAAAATTCTGCAAGCTAGCATAGTTGAGGAGCAACATCAGAGAAGATGAGAACCGCAAGCTGTAAAAGGAGAGGGACTTGCATGATTGGCCTCGCCCAACCAGAAATATACCATCTCTTTCAAAACTATGATAACATCAAGGCACTCGTATATTCTTTGATTGTCTCATTACTTGTCCTTGTGAAGGAATACTGTATATACGTCGATCTGTACTTGCATTGCTACATACCTTATGTTTTCGCAGGAAGTTTCACCGCATCTCCCTGCCCTTTTCAGCGTGCGTGCATGCTGTGCACATCTAACTCCGTTTGGGCACTCACTATGCCCGTTATACGCGTGTTGCAGGCTTGCAGCCCATTGGTGTGCTCTAGATCGATTAGAGAATTAGTGTTATTCGTCTAATTTTCCTCTTTATGAAAGCAACCGATAGCTAGAGTCTATTTCAGGTATTCTTTTTTTGTTTCACATTGGTGGTAGAACAATGAATGGCTTTAATTTTGACATCTCACCCATTGGGTTGACACATTTGACAAGATCCTTAAGGCCAGTCTCAGTGGACGTTTTTGTGAAAAGATTCATAAGCGTTAATTTTCATGTGTTTTTTCTGATTTGGCGAAATATTTACAAGAAGAGAGAAGGTGTTTGCTCGTACATGGGGGTGGGGTGGGGGGTTACAGACTTACAGTTTCCCTAGTCCCTATTCTAGCTAACCGTGGAGTGAATTTGTGCACTTAGACGGGCCTAAGTCTTCATGATTATTCAATTCTGTTTGTATATACCAGATATATTAATTACAAGCATTCTTTTTTTTTGTTATGCACTGCATTATTCTGCCTCACTAAAATCCGTTGAACATAATAATTAGGAAGATAGATAAACTCAAATTTAGGATCAGATGTGTGTTGCTGCTGCATGACCATCCAACACAGCATGATGAGAAGCCGTTGTACGGAAGTTCAGTAAACCCTTTCACACATCCACCGGATTTCAAGGACAATGACATTTTTTCTTTCAGAATATAAATTAAATTCCTCCCGGCAGGCGCGGAACAATCCCGATGAAAACGATGGCAACATACTTCTCAATTCTCATACGTTATGCATGCTTTACCGGACTAGCATGAACATCCCAAAACCGTTAAAAAGGACAAGCAGAGAGAACATTCTCCATCTCTGGCGTATGCGTATTCTATGGAATGTACTCAAATCTCAGGGGACACCTTGAGCTGGACAAAACCAGGACGTAACCCATCTGCTAATGAACATTGAGCTAGCAGCAGCGCCTAGGGACGCTTTGGAGATGCATATCCGACAGACGATAGATTAAATTAACTTAGTTTCTTAGAGACACCAAATTAAACACAGTTAGCTTTAGCTAGCATATGCAGCTCTATTTTCGTCGTTGCTGAAAGCCTGAAACTGAACAAGTCCACTGAAATCCGTGTCCTTGCTCCTCATTACAGTAGGATAGAGCATATGCAAAGACCAGGTAGCAGGCTGGCAGACGACACAGAGGTTGGAATTTGATCTCTGAAGAATTGCAATTGGTAATGCTATAGTACTAATTTGACCTGCAGCTGTAGTGAAGTCGGCAGCTGTAGTGGAGATGGCGACAAATTAAAGCGGGGAGAGGGCATCGGTGGCCTTGGGTTCTTCGCAGGGCTTCGTTCCTGCCGAGCGCGCGTGGCACGAATCCTTGACTCCCGCCCGCCTTATTTTAAAAACCTGACGGGCGCCAATAGCGACATTCTCTTCGCGTCTTGGTAATTTTAAAATTTATTTAAAATCCGTGCCTGCTGGTCCTCTTGTAGAATTTTCGTGGATGGCCTGGATAGGTCATTCCTAACTACTCCAGCTGATTTGGAAGGAAAAAGGCTTCCTTGTAAGTTATTACAAAAATATTTTGAATTAACAAATTCCAATAAAAGTACAGTGTCATTCGTCACCTTTTTAAAAATAAAAATAAAATCGGTTTTTTAAGAGGAGATGGACAGACAAACAGACAGGGTTTCCTATGTAGCTTCCACTATGTGCTGGATCAACAACATGTTTTTAAGGCCTATCAGACCAAACTAAATTCAACATTTTGAAAATTACATTCAACATTTCCTAAAATATAAATAAACATTTTGAAATAAATTATCCAACATTCAACTTTTTTACAATATTAAAAAAATTTCAATATTCAACATTTGAGCACACAAGATTCAACATTTGGACAACAACAAATTCAACATCCAAATTTTCATCATCTTCTCGCTTGAGAGTTGAGACGGTTGAGCAGCCCGAGGTATAGGATTCCAAATGGGTCGTCCGTGCCCGGCCCGCCCTAGCCCGATCCGGCCCGGCCCTATGCGGCCCGACCCTATGTAGGCCCGAGGCGGTTTCGTGTCGGGCGTCGTGCCCAACCGACGGCCCGGGCCCGCCCTATGGCCTATTTTTCGGGCCGGGCGGCACGACGCCGAGGACGGCCGATGGGCCGCGGCTCGGCCGCGCACTATCGCCCGTCGCGGGGACTAGCGGGGCGCGCCCGGCGGGCGGCGGCGGCGAATGTCGACGCGACGGAGTCCGCATTGACCGCGCGTGGAGGCGGACGGGCGACGCGCCCGGCGGCGTTCCTCGGCCGCGGGCGGATCCGGCGGGGACCGCCCCCGCGTGTGGAGGCGGAGGCCGATGCGCCCGGCGGCCGGCCGGCCGCGGCGAAGCCGCCCCCGCCCGTGGAGGCAGAGGCCGGCGTCGTGCGGACCGCGCGAGGCGGCGGCCGGCCACCAAGACGGGGGGCTCGCCCCCCCCCCCCCCCCCCGCGACGGCGGCGGCGCATGATGGAGGTTGGGCGGCGGTGGAGGCTCGAGGGAGGGGGCGGCACGGTGGATCGGGAGGGGGGAGCTCGGGGATCGGCCCGAGCGGGGGAAGTGCGGCACGGCGGATCGGGGAGGAGCGAGAGTGGCCGGATCCGTGGAGATTGGGATGAAAAATTAGGGTTTCATTGCTATTTATATGACGGGGGGAATTTGTTATCGGGCCGCTACGGGCCACCTAATTTCGAGCCGTGCCGGCCGGCCCGCCGTGCCGAGGTAACGGCCCCGGGCACTAAAAGGCCATCGGGCCGGGCCGGCACTAAGCCCTATTGATCGTGCCTAGGGCCGGGCTAGGGTCGTGCTTTTTAGGGTCGTGCCTCGTGCCACCGATCGTGCCGGTCCATTTGGAATTCTATAGCCCGAGGAGTGGTGGCGCGGTCGGCGGCGCGCGGGTGGAGCTCGTGGCCAGCACCCAGGTCCCGCGCGCCCACGGCGATGACACGCAGGGGTTGGGAAGGAGTGGGGAGGGAGTTAGGGTTGAGGTGAGGATCCAACGTGTATTATTGTGTGAGTTATATTAGAAAAAAAAAATTCGGAAGACTTGACACACATGCTGAATCCTTCACTCACTGCGGGGTGGGCCATGTAAGAATAAGCCCAAAGGCCGACAAAGTAATGGCCCGGGAGCCCGACTTGCCCAAGCCTGGTGAGGTCACTGACCACCACACCACAGGATAAACACCCATTCGCCCCACCCGTCCGCGCCGTTGTCACCTCGTCCGCAACCCGTTCGGCGATATGCCGCCGCCGGCGCCGCTCTTCCTCTCGCTCCCCTCGCCTCCCCCGCCGCTCCTGCCCGTCCACCACCACCCCAAGGCTCCGCAAGCCCTATCCCTAGCCCTGCCGCTCGCCTGCTCCTCCTCCAGGAAGCCCGCCCTTCCCGCGTGCCCCGTCGCCTCCTCGCGCCACTCGGACTACTTCGACCCGCGGGCCCCGCCGCCGCCGCGCGGGGACGGTGGGTACGGGCGCCCGCCCAACGGCGCGCACGAGGGGAGGGTGTTTACCAGCTACAGCATCTACAAGGGCAAGGCCGCGTTGTCCTTCGACCCCAGGCCGCCGCAGTTCGTGCCGCTCGATGTAGGTAGAGGAGGAGCGGCCGTCGCCTGGTGCTTGTCCATGCGCGGTTTCTGTTCGTCCTTTACTCCTGTTATTACGCTAATTGGTGTTCTGGGCGTGCGCAAATTTGTAGTCTGGGGCGTACAAGGTGGCCAAGGAGGGGTTCGTGCTGCTGCAGTTCGCGCCAGCCGTGGCTACACGCCAGTATGACTGGACGCGCAAGCAGGTGTGCTCCAATTGGTTCAGGTTTTGCTTTCAAAATGTCTTCTTTTTTATACCCAAGTAACCCAACTCACCAATTTGCGAGCTATTGTTCTCATTTCATTTTATTTGGGGACAAAAGAGCTTGTATAGTGTATCTAGAATTTCTAGCTAAGATAGAAGCTATTCGCCAAAAATAAAGAGCTATAACATAGAAGCTCGGTTTTCTAGCTGTCTGGGTAGTTGCTGGTTTGCAAGCTTACCCATGGAAGCATGTGTTGTTTTTATTCAACAATCGCATAGTTTTCTGTGATCCTTTATGGATTCTGGCTTATGCACTGTATGTTCTAAAAC
This sequence comes from Cenchrus americanus, assembly GCA_947561735.1. Lineage (NCBI taxonomy): Eukaryota > Viridiplantae > Streptophyta > Magnoliopsida > Poales > Poaceae > Cenchrus > Cenchrus americanus. The sequence continues at coordinate 83,336,782 of OX387240.1, forward strand.
TCTATTCACTGTATGATTTTGCATGTTTTATAATAGGTCTGGGATTATAGGCATCCGTATAATATTGCTTACGCGAGCTTGTTTGATGCATTGCTATATAGGTGTTCTCATTATCTGTGTGGGAGATAGGAACCCTGCTTACCCTCGGTCCAACGGATTCATGCGAGTTCTTTCATGACCCTTTCAAGGGGCGGAGGTTGGTCTCATTTAATGTATCTGATTTTCTGTGTTCTTCTAGTGAATGTTCCCTTACCCTAAACCCTCATAGAGTTTCCAGAAGAAAAAAAAAGCATGCAAGGAATGTGGATCATGCTAGTTTTTTGCTGCATTTTTTTATCACCACAAGCAATTGCAACATATCTTAATTTTGTATGTTGTCTGTCAAGTGGTATTAAAAGGCAATAGTATCAACATGCCTGCTTTAGTACTATCTGGGCGACTGTCAATATGGTTTGCAGATTTATCATTGTTTCTTATAAATTATTTTCTTTACCTTATGTTTAAAAAAGAATGACAATTGGCCTATTGGGGCCTTTGTTCTGCTATACTTTGCGAAACCGTGGAATTGTAAATGCTCGTCCTTTTTTGTATGTTCTTAGGTTCCTCATATTTTATATCATTTACTGTTTTCATGTGGGTGCAACCTTGGTATGGTGCATCAAGAAAACCTTATTCCTATTATCATTCACCTTTTCATGTAAACAGTGAAGAAGGTAAAGTGCGTAAGGTTCTTAAGGTTGAGCCAACACCAGATGGCAATGGTCGCTTTTTCAACCTCAGTATGTAGTTTCCAACTCCTTATTACGTATTTTGGTATTATCAGCCTCTATGTTCACAAACTTACCAGATGACCATTATTGATGTTAGGTGTCCAGAATCGTCTTCTCAATGTCGACGAGAGCATTTACATCCCTATAACCAAGGGAGAGTTTGCTGTCATTGTATCAACTTTCAATGTAAGTAGAATGCCCTTTTCAATGATCAACTACTGTTATTTTTTAATTGTTATAGTTTGTGAACAGATTACATGTGTTCTAGTTCGCTGAGTACTATGCACTTGGTTCTACTTCCACTGTTTTGCATAGGTTAATATTTTAATGATTCATCAATCTATTTTCCACTACGATTTTTGCATGCAGTAATGGCCCAATTGTCCTGATAACAACTTAACTTTGATCAAGATATCTGCTGTATCATGTAGTCCAGTACTCTGTTAGTCATGCTACTTTTTTGGCTAACGTTGCTGCGCCACTCTTCCATGGATACTGAGTTTCTGTAGCTTGGTTTGTTGACGATGTACGGACTTATTTTAAAAATCATGTTCATGTCTATCTTTTTAAAAATCATTTTTAGGTTTCCTTGTCAATAAGCTGGGCATTTTGTTTTGCCTTTTAAGTTCTGAGTTTCTGAGTCAGTAGCATGCAACACCTGCTTGCTCTCATGAAAAATAATACCATATATTATCAAATGTGCAGTACATCATACCACACCTGATGGGCTGGAGTACATTTTCAAGTTCTATCAAACCTGAGGACTCACAGCCGTACAGCAGGCCACAGTCCACGCCTGAGTATGAGTGGCGAAGGTGACCGATGATGTGCTGCAATGAGGGAGATGTCTGCAGCGCAATGGGTGAAATCGATTGGTTTGGTGCATAGTTCGGTTGGGTAATGAGGGATTCCTGTTGGGGCTTTACTCCCTTTGTTTCCTTTCTAGAAGCTAGACTTGGCAGCACCCCGAGCTATTCAGGATTTCTCAGCTATGTAGAAAAGTTTCACGGGGCATGGCAATGGCATGGGATGCCCGGCCTTGTTTTGACATCTGAGCAATAGAGCCTGCACGCCAAAGGTGCCAAGGCTTCGTGTCAATCTGCCACTAACCGACAGTTCTTTTGTGGTACAAACTGAGAAATGATTTGTCCTGCCAATGCCAGAAAAGGAATGACCTTCCAGTCTTAGAAATACTCACCTGAAGTTATTTCTAAATGCAGTGTTTGCTGCAATCTACTGCCTTGTTTCTTGATGGATGTTTTCCTCTTTTTTTCAAACTGTGCTGTGCGCTTCCAGTCCAAATCCGGCTATTTTGCCTAGTTTTCTTCAAAATTGTGTGCTCGACTTTCCAGCTCAGAAAAATAAAAATCAATTAATAGGTTGGGCCTTAAATTCGATTCGGCCCATAACAGTAACGAATCCAATGCCATGTAGCCGATGTGGGCCAGTGCGACGAGAAGAACCTGCTAGAAAGAAACCACCTCCTGCAACTTTCCTTTCCACCGGCCACGGCGCCGCCTGATCTGAACATCAAGAGCCGGCAGCCGAGTGCCCGAGCCTCCCCCGCCGCCTCTCCCTCCGAGTTCGCCGTCGGCCGCGCGTCCCCATCTCGCAGCGCGCCGGCGCAGACCATCTGGTTGGTCAGGTCAGCCTCCTCACCTCCCCCGAAGGCGGCGCCCTCTTCCTTTTGCTTTCAGATGGACCATTTCGCCGTCCTCAGTGTGGACGCACACCCGCGGTGCGGTAGAATTGGGCTTATTCTCTTCTCACCGATCACCTGCTAGGATTTAATTTGTTCCGGCCTTTTCTTCTTGGTTATTCAGCTTTGAGCCCCTTCGTACTGACGGACCACGCCCGTGGCCCGCGCGCTCCTCTTGAGAACCGAGGTAGCGTACGTGCTACCATGTGGCGTCGTCATGGCCTCATGGGCAGACAGCGAAATTCAGCCGCTTTGGCCGCTCTGCTGTGTTGAGTAGCAACAGTTTGAGCGAGGGGTGGGGCTTACAGTTGCAGTGTCACTGCCAATGCAAGGAGCCACTGCTGCAAAGCAAACCATGCTGACAACCCTCCCCCTACCGGTTTTGTTGCTCTTTGGGCATTAGAATTCTGTCGTCTACAGTTTTTTTTCTAAGAGTTCTAGCCTCTAGGACAAGCTCCAGCCCATTTGCATCGTCAAGTAGAGTTCAATTTTGACAGGGTCCTGCCAGAGATAGCCAAATCAAATAGTCCTATGTTGGTGAGTACTGAGTGTGGCTCTGAATTCAACAATACAACTTGCAATCTTATTTTGTCACCCATACGGTACTTTGCTGTCCTTGGTTTTTGGGTGGTTGAAACTGACCCTGGACAAAAGTAATCCCTAGGGCGGACATGAAAATGACAATATCATTGACATCACAGCGCTTTCTTGTGACTTGTGAGGATAGCTAAGTATGCTAACAATTTTTTTCACTTTAAAAACACTCAAAGAAATCGTCTGAAGGAGGATCTATAAGGCAGTCAACTAGGAAAATCTTTTCCTTCTTTGCAATTGTGTTAGAGGGACACAAAGTTTATTTTTCTCGGTGCCCTCGTGTACTAAGTTTTCTGCAAGTTATGCCTTTGTTGTTCATTTAGTGGGATTTAGAATCAGTTCACCATAAGCATGACTTGTGATTTTCTTGGACTGAGGTGAGTTTTTTGTGATTTGATTGGTGGAGGTTGAGCTCGTCATTTACATCGCATCAACAATCAGAAATCAAGTTTAGGACATTTACATTTCTTTATTTTTCTTTTGCACTTTTCTTGTTTGTGTTTCTTCCCAGTTCAAACTACATAAATCAAGTTTAGTGACTCCCTTCCAGCAACATTTGAACAGTGAACATGCTGCTTTATCTTCATTTTTGTTTGCTCCGACTGATTCTATTTAGTTTGTGTCATGTCCCTCTACCGAACCTGTTCTTTCTCTTTTCTTTTCTTTTCTTTTTTACTTTGTACTTTTGTAGAGGGACAGACAGTAAGGATGACTTATTTTAAGTGTTGTGCATATCCCTGAAATGAAACAATCTTTTCCTTTTTTATGATTTCCATGGCGGCTTTTAGATAAGCACATGGACTGTATGAAGATGTTTTGACTTTTTTGTATTATTGAAGAACAATAGAGAGGCTTCCAAGAAATAGGTTCAATGAGATGTTAGCTGTTTTATGCTTGCTGCCATGGTTACAAGTTGATTCCTCAAATGTTTAACACCCAATTGTCATCATGCCTACATATAGATATTCCATGTCAATACCAAAGAGCCAATGAAGCCTGAGCTTTAATAATTTAACTGCAAGGAACCAAATTTTGCTTTTAGGTCTTATGAATGCATACTCAAGGGGAATAAATAAGTTCTGTTCTTGACATGCAAGATCCAATGCTTGATGAAAGCATTGACCTGCGTCATTATTATAAAGTTATGGTTGCGCAAACTACTGCAATGATACGCTAACAAATTCAATTTTTCAAAGCTTGGACTTGCTATTCCCGATTTTCAATTGCATGTTGGTGTTTGTTTAATTTGATCACTAGTGGATTATGAAAGTGAAATGCTGCAGTAGGATTCTAAGTACAATGCGACAATGCACCTCCTGCCCCTTACATATAATCCCTAAAGTCAAAATTCTTGAAATCAAAACAGTTCTAGTTGACATGTTTCAGATGTTAACTTTTTTCTGCAACAGCATTGCTGCATTCTTTTCTTAAGTTACTTAGGATAGATGCTAAATTTAGATGTAAACTAGAAAACTTGGGCGCAGCATTGTTGCGCCCTCCTTAGGCCTGTTTGGGAATCAGTGGAATGACCGAGAATGAAGGGTATTGGGGTGGAGGAATTTCCATTATAAGTCAAAATTTCCCAAAATCCCCTTCAATCCCCTTCTATCCACTTGAATCCTCCATTTCCCAAACAAGCCCTTATGGTTGCCAACTTCAGATCTACTTCGAGGCAACTATTAGAGAGTTTTAAAATGTAGTGTCTGGCTTCTTCTACAATATTTTTCTATCATTATAAATGTGTACGTTGATCGGCACATAATATTTTTCTCTTACAACAAATCTGCCTGCCAAATCAGCAGAACTCCTGCCGTAAAGAGCATTTGTATACGACTGAAATGTTGATGTAGTGCATCAATTCATTTTAACTGCTAGGGTTGTGTAGGTGCAGATGCTGTGACATCTACATGCGAAATAGGGAAAATTTGGACTATTTGTTTGAGCCTGTTTCGTGGCCATCTTATTCTCTGAGTATGGGCACATGTGGAGTAGATCATTGTGAACAAAATTAGCACAAGCAGAGGAGATAACTTTAGAGCATGAGTATATGCTCCTTGATTCCAACAAGTTTTTTGTCAGTTCTACAAAGCATTACAGCAGACCATACCATATGGAAGTATATGTTTGCTTTTCCACCATAATTAGCACAAATTGCTGAGATAATTAGTAGGTCACATGCTTGTAGCAGCAGAACTACCTCAACGATGACATCGGCACAGTACCATTAAGAAAACAAACCATAAGTTGTTTGAACTCACAATCATGTAGTAAAACAAATTATCTGGAACTATAGCTATAAATGGAATAATGCTCCATGGTTTCAAACTCTTTGAAAGTTTGAATGTTTAAGTCGTGTTAGAACTAAATTGTGACTTCGACCGTAGTGCAAATCGAAATATGTGATTTGAATGAATGCCAAATCATGATAGGTTCATGTTCATAAATAAATATGCTACTAGAGATCAATATGCTAAATGCAACATAAGGCAATAACATGAACCTGAAACACTGATAAATGTTCTGTAATTAGGTCTTGTCCACACATTCTTGTAGGACCAGTAATAGACATTTTTTCTAATCAATGGCTCTCCGCTAAAGAGTTGGCGAGGTTCAAACTATTTCTACAAACACTCAGCAATTCATCTTATTGAATGGACGCTAGCATTATGAAGTTTCGTAGCGCATTTTTTTAACTACAGATATAACTAATTATTTGGTTTTTTGGCTTCAGACATAATTTGTCATTGAGTAAATTATAGAGCATCTCTTGTAGAAAATAAAAATTCTTATGAAGCTCTAGCCAAAGATTCTGGAAAATTGGAATTCAAGCAAAGTGTATTAAAGAAAATGTTAGGTGATACTTTTAGCTATTTCATCGAACAGCTAATATGTATGAACATCTGATAACAAAAAGGGAAAATTAAATGATTGAGTATGTAAATTACGTATAGAGCTACAATCATGTGAGTGCCTAAGGCAAACAGAGAATGGCAAGCTCAGGATGCAACACCAGCACCATGACAAGCAAGTAGATGACAAACATGTGGCGCCTCTCGCTTCCGTTCTGCTGCAGCCAAGAGATCGCCCTGAGTCTTGGCAGCAAACATCGGGGTGCGATGGAGATGGTTGCCTCGATGTCCATGGGGATGGGCCGACAGATGGCAGTAGAGGGAGATCGACGCGCGCTCATAGGTAGTCCGCGGCCCCGTACGCCCTCCATTCAGTTATACCCGTGGATACCCAACCGTGCGCAGGTCATGCACCAGAGGTGATGGCCTGAGAAGAACGACGCAACAGCAAGGGAGATGTGCTGCTTTACATCTCCCCTCACCGGACTCATGGGGCGTCGCGCTGATCGGACTTGGGGGTGTTTGAGGATTCACAGTGGAGCGCTGCAGCACGGTGGCGGGGAGCCGGGAAGCACGGCGAAGGCAGAGGAAGCCACTCGATGTATCTCGAAGTCGGGGCCATGGATCGTGGGTCCATGGGATGGGAGGGCGACCGTGGCGGTGAGGTAGAAGATGAACCATAAGCGGTGGGAAGGCTCGGGGTAGAGCAAGCACAGGGCGCGGAGGCTAGCGGGCGGCGCGGCAGCGGGCGGGAGAGTGGAGGGCGGCGGCGCGACGCTGCTGAGGGGGAGAGATGGAGGCTTGCCGAAGGGATGAGGTCACGGGTAGCAAGTTAACGGGTGTGAGATCCAGTTCAACCCGCGATCGGATGGCCGACATCGCGAGCTGGGCGGATCCGACGGCTCCCTGCTAACGGGCGACGTGGACCCGCTGCCCGCCCGGGGAATGCACCCAGCTTTCGTATTGTAAAGATACTCACCTCCTTATATATTTTACAATATGATCTCTTCTCCTGCATAGTTGCCCATCTGCTGACATTGAATGGTTGGATCGTTCTATAATCTATATGTTTGTGGGGACAATGCCCTCTCTTGTTTTGAAGGTTTATATTCCATTCCGCTTCATTACCAAATTCATCTGTGGAGGTGTGATGATCTTGACACTCTAATTATTGCATGATTTGGTTTACTTGTATGTATGTTACTGCATCTGTGGCCGGCTGTCTTTTGTTAAATGTGGCAAGTTTAGAGAAGTTTCAGTTGGCGGCAAGGATCAAGCAGCTATAGAAAGGAAAGGATCAAGCAACTTCTTGATTTTACATCATTGACTATTGATTGCTTGTTAAACAGTGTTGTACAAACTATAAGCTGCAAACCAAATGAGAGCCTTCTTCTGATCAAGTAAAAGATGACATATGATGAATCCTGTTAACTGCTGAGGCAATGGTACACAAAAGCGTTGAAAGTCATGTCTTAAAAGCACACATGGAGAGACATCCTGTCACCTAGAAACCAGCAGCTAAAAGGCCTCTTACGGTCTGAACCTCTTCCTCTGTTGTACACCAGAGACCGTATAAACTATTGTTTGGTCATGTTTGCAATCTAATTTGCTGATGTTGATCATGAGATAATTCTACTGAAAGATCAATCTGACCATCATGCGCGTTGCTAAAGTCTTGTTTTGAATTTTGAAGAATCCGTTGTTTTCTGCATTTTCCTCTACGTGTGTGAGTTGTGTTGGATTGCGAATCCAGCCAAATTTTGGCGAACTTCACAGCCTGTTCGCTCGGCTTATCGGCCACCGGCCAGTGCTTTTTCTCGAACGAATCGGCCACCGAAGAACCAGCCGCAACTAGCCGCAAAGATTTTTCTCTCGGAACAAACCAAGCACTAGCCATCAGCCACCAGCCAACCAAAAAGTGTTAGTTTATTCATGCAAATGTTATCCACTTTTGAAGGAAGTTCTGTGTGGATTGTGCTGTAGCTAGAGGTCAGATACAGCTGGGAGGCCAGCATCAGCTGCCAATTTGTTTGATGCTTACTAAACTACGTGGTTGCAATGCTAGCATGGGCAGCTTGATCATTCCTCTCCTTGATGTAAGTCTCAAATATCTTTTTTAGAAAAATACTCCTTCTGTCCCTAAAAATAAGCATTCTTTGATTTCCGTAATGCACATTTCGACCATTCATCTTATTCAAAAAATTTATGAAAATGTAAAAACAATTATGATAAACTTAAAATATATACGATGATAAAACATGTCATAACAAAATAAATGATATTTTCATAAATTTTTTGAATAAGACAAATAGTCAAACGTGATCGGAAAAGTCAACAAACGCTTATATTTAGAGATAGAGGAGTATGCTCAAATAGAAAGCAAATTCTCTTAAGGTCAACATGTTGATTGATGACTGACAATGATGTTTCATTGATTTTTTTTAAGAAAAAAGATGGAAACGGATACGTTCTGTATAACCAGCACGTTTGCTCCACGTCCTGAGGTGATTACGGACGCTAAATCCTAGTCTGTCTAGACAAACAGTTTCCTTGTACTTGCGCGTTGTAGATGGTCAAATACAAGGTTTAGATAGTCTCCAACCGGTACACAGTACCAGAGCTTCAAATTCAACATGTAATCCTTTTTTGCCAACCAAATTTTGTAAATATAATCTATGGATTACCAAGTCGTACCGACCCACATGGCTTGTAGATGGTACAAGGTTTAGATAGTCTCCAACTGGTACACAGTACCAGAGCTTGCTTTTGAAAAAACCAAGCGAATAGAAATGAATAGTCTGTCACGATCGTAACAGAACAGGAACAAGTTGTAACACCAAAAGAAGAGCATGCTTAAAAGGACTGGTGTACTGACCACCGCCATGAAAAAACGGAAATGCTAGCTTGACGAGAGTAGGCAGAGGCCTGCTACCAAATCAGAATTCTCTCTCTTGGTGTAGCTCAAGGTTTTCTGACTAACCAAATGGCTCTATGCAGTGCCAAATACTGTCATAGCTAACATAGCCCTACAGATTTGGGGTAGAAAGTTTTCATAACCAACTGAAGAACTTTCTCGACCTTTTTTTAGTAACATAACTTTCCCAACTTGAAAAAGTAGAACATTTACCCTTCTATTCGTGAGAGAGAAAAAAAAGAACATTCATGTTTCAGACCCAATCCAAACCTCTATATTCTGCGGCACCTCCTGAGACCCTCTACATCGCTTGAAATTCGCGGCCGTCGAATGCGGATCCAACGGCCAGCAACCTGCCAGCGGGCGTGGAAAGTTATTGTTACTATGAAACTGTGTCACGTGTGGCTACAAGTCAATGGACCATCTTTCGCACCAAAGACAAATGCACAACCGACTAAGGGCATGTTTGGTTGTCACGAGTAGGGTGACTTAAAGTGCAAAAAGTGTAAAATAAGTCACCCGTGAAACCAAACAAATACGACTTAAAGTGATGTGATTTATAAGTCCCATAAGTAGCTTCACCACTACTTAAAGTGACTTATTTCCATTTTTTCCCTCTAAGACCTCGTGTGAAGTCCACCGACTTATAAGTCACCGGAACCAAATAGGACCGACTTAAAGTGGCCCGACTTATAAGTCGACACTACGGGAGACGGGGTCTTCCCCGGTGCAAGATGCACTCGGGGAAGTGTCGGGGACCGCCCTAGGGGTCCTCTCAAACGATGGGGGAACCCTCACTTAAATTCCTGCATCAAATGAACTAGGCCTAACCATGCAGGGAACTAACCATGCAGGACGTGGCCCATGCAAAGCAGACTTCGGAGGCCCCGCCAAGATAAGCCCGACCACGAGACCCCTCGAGCAGGCTCCGCCTCGCCCGAGGGTGCGCTCCTCCTCGAACGGGCTCCGCCCCGCTCGAGGGGCAACCCCCTCCTCGAACGGGTTCCGCCCCGTTCGAGGGGCGACCCTTCCCTCGAGCGGTCCCGCCCCGCTCGAGGGCCCGCTCCCCTCGAGCGAGGCCTCGCCTCGCTCGAGGGTTCGCTCCACCCTCGGCCGGGGCCCGCCACGCTCACGGGCGCCCGCACGCGTGCGCCGGCCCCGTACTTGGGCATTTAACGCCCGACGCCGCGGGACGGCGCCATCATGCGCCGGGGCTCACGCCCGTGCCGCCGCACCAACTCCCCGGGGAAGGAGCCCATCCCCGCCACCGTGGGATGGACCGTGCGGTACGGCCGGTGTCGTCCCGTGGACACCGTGCGCACGCCGCCGTACGGCAAACGCGCCCGACCCTCGAAAGGGGGCCGGGCGCACCCGCGATTCCACTTTCCCGTGACCTTGCGGTGTTAGGTAAGGGGCGCTAGGCGGTGGGCGGCCATCCCGGCCACCGTAACGCGCGCGGCCGCCGTACCCACGCATGCGGGCGCACGCCCGACTCCGCAGCGCACGCCCGAGCACCGCAAAGCAACCACTCCGCCACCGCGAGCTCATTGGGAAGGAACGCCGTTCGCCCGCTCCCCGTACCCCGTACCGGACATCATCGCACCTCCCTCGAAGCCTACCGAGAGAACGCCATCGCCATCCGCCGCCTCCTACCCTCGAACCGCCATCGTTCGGGTACAAGGTAGGCCATCATGGCCGGATCGCGGCCGAAGATCGACCGGACGGCCGCCCACTCTACACCATAGCGCGACGTGCTCCCTCACGTAGCTAGGCGGCGCGGCGTGCATGTAACTCGCCGCCCCCTTGGCCTATAAAAGGGGGAAGCGAGCCCCCGGCCGCGGGGGACGAATCCGAGAGGAACTCGGCGCATTGTGCACTCACTCTCTTATTCTCCCATAACATCTCCGGCCACTCACCGGGGACTTGGAAGCCACGCTTCTTCTCCCACCTTGCTTGTACTTGCCCCACTACAAGCACCCCGGTGCCGAGCAATATAGTGCCGCGAGCACGCCACCGGCCGGACGTACGGCCCCCTCGGCGGAACCGGGATAATCCTTGTGTCATTTGTTGCTTGGCATCGACCATAGAGGGATAAACTTAGGCGCTATCTACTGGTTAGTGTCGGGACCATATTCCACACCGACAGTTGGCGCCCACCGTGGGGCATCCGAGCGCCTAAGGTCATTTCGCTGACTCCCTCCATGGTGATTCGCACTGAGTACCGTAGCACCCGCTACAACATGGGTAGCTCAGACCCCCTTCCGGCCGGGCTCGAGATCCGCTTCGGGGACTTGAACTTCCAGGCCACGGGGAATGGCTATCTCATGCGCCTCACCAACCGTGAGGAGCTACGCGCGCAGCGGGAGGCCAGGTCCGCTCTGGTCTCCGCCGCACGCACGACACCGGCGCAAGGCACCGCGAGGCACGGATGCCGCGGGTCCGTCGACGCCGCGACGCCGTCGCCGCTCGGGACCGCGCTCGCGTCGGGCGCGGTCCGAGCGGCGGCAGGGCCGAGCGCGCGCCGCCCGGCGCGGTGCGCCCACCGTCACGACGGCCGCCACCGCCCCGGCGGGACCGCGCGCGGTCTCGGACCACGCGTCCCCATCGGGCCGCGTGGCGCCACTACGGCCTACAACGCCAACGTCAACACGACGATGCGCGGGGTTCCGCCCGGTCGGCACGTCCTCGTCGCCGGGGATCCCGGCACTTCGGCGGCGGACGAGTCGTCCCCGGGCTCCGTCGACACGATGCCACCCGCCAACCGTCATGGGTACGCGGAGTGGGACTTCTCCGGTGTCCGGACCCGGTCGCGTTCGGGCGCTTCCTCGACGCCACGGACTGCGGGTTCGGTCGCTCCGACGACTCCCAGATCGGGAGCTACGACCCCACGCGGGAATGCCGCGCCGTCATCACCAACGACCCGGCCAACGCCGCGGTGCGGCGGGCGCCGGAGATGGGGAGGTCACGCCGGCCCCGGGGGTTGCCACGCGCCCGGCCGCGGGACCAAGTGCTCCCGGCCGGGGCCGACGTCGACGCGCGGTGGCCCAAGCTCGCGAGCTCGAGGCCAAGCTAGCGAGGAGTACCGGACCGTGCGGCTACTCCGCGCCTCGATGGCGGGGAGAGGCCTCCGCGCGCGGCGAACGCGCGCGGGAGCTAGGCCGACAAGTACGCGACCGCCTCAACCCCGTCCCCAACGTCGACAACGCGGATACCCCACCGCGAGCGAGCCAAAAGCTCATCGCCGCCGCAACACCGCCGCGCGCCATGCCGCACCCTCGACCCCCGAGGCTCGAGAAATGCACCGCGAGGTGCAGACCCTCCTTGAGCAAGCGGCCGTCCAGCAGGCCGAGAGCTCGGCCTCACGCATCCGTCAACAGGGGGACGCGCGGGGTGATGATCCGGCACCAGGGGGCGAACCCTCGGTGCATGCGGGACGACCTGCTGACCAGGGACGCACGCCGGCCAAGGAACGGCTCCTCGACACACGCAGGGCGCTGGATGGTGACGCCCGCAACGTCATCAACGCCAGGCGCACCAGCAAGGCGGACGCGCGAGCGGCCGGGGGGCTACCACCCTCGAAGGGGTGGACGCTACGACAGCGGTGAGGATCGCTCCCCAACGCCGGAGCCCCCGGGCACCCGCGTGTTCAGCCGGGAGATCCGCACGGCAGCGTTCCCCCAGCGCTTCCGTCAACCCTCGACGATCATCAAATACAACGGGGAGACGGACCCTCGTGTCCGGCTAAACGACTACCGCCCTCGGCTCGTCGGTGGGCGGGGCCACCAACGACGAAGTAATCATCCGCAACTTGCCCCCGCATCCGGGCGACGCGGCCGGACATGGCTCGAGCATTTGCCCGCCGGCCCGGATCCACAACCGGGACGATCTAGTCCACACTTTCGTGGGCAACTTCCAGGGCACATACGTGCGCCCCCGGGAACTCTCGGGATCCGCGCTCCCGCACGCGAAGCCGGGCGAGTCGGCGCGGGACTTCATACGGCGCTTCTCCAAGCGTTGCACGGAGCTCCCCCGGCGTGGCACAATCCGAGATCGTGCACGCGTTCCTCGAGGGCACCACGTGCGGGACCTTGTGCGCGAGCCGGGACGCAGCCCCCGCCCACGGACTCGAACGAGCTATTCGACATTGCCACCCGGCTTCGCCTCCGGAGAGGAGGCCGTGGGGGCAATTTTCGATGGCAAGAAGGGCAAGCGCTCGAGGACACGCCCGCGGAGGGCGGCGGGTCCAAGGAGCCGCGCCGCAACGACAAGCGGGGCAAGAAGGGGGAAGAAGCCGCGCCGCGAGGCGCGCGAGCCGGGGCGCAACGGCGGCAACGCCGAGGCCCTCGCCGTTGACCCGGCCCGACGGGGCCCTCGACCGGCTCCTCGAGGCCGGGGGGTGTTCGATGACATGATGAAGAAGCCATGCCCCTACCACAAGACCCCCGTGAATCACACTCTTGAGCGGTGCGATATGCTCAAGAAGTTCTACGGCCGTGCCGCCGCGAAGGAGGCGAGAGGCCAAGAAGGATGGGGGCGACGGCGACGCGGTGGCTTCCCTGGCGTCGAAAATGTGTTCCTCATTTTTGGGGGACCCACCGTTGACATGTCAACCCGGCGGCGCAAGAAGGAGCGGCACGAAGTCCTCGCCGCGGAGAGGGCACCTCCGGCCTTTCTCAAGGCGGTCGAAGGATGCCATCACCTTTAGCCGGGACGATCACCCAAACCGCATCCCGAACCCGGGCCAGTACCCCCTGGTGGTCGATCCCATCATTGGGAACCCCGGTTTTCGAAGGTCCTTATGGACGGAGGCAGTAGCCTCAATATCCTCTTCGCGCATACATTGCGCCTAATGGGGATTGGGCTGGACCAGGCCGCGGCCCGGACAAAGCCGTTTCACGGCATCGCGCCGGAAAGCGGGGTTCAACCCCTCGGGCGGATCGATCGCGCGTCCGGTTCGGGACCCCCAAGAATTTCCGCAAGGAAACCCTCACATTCGAAGTGGTGGGATTCAAAGGGGCCTACCACGCCATCCTCGGGCGACCATGCTATGCCAAGTTCATGGCGGTTCCCAACTACACGTACACGAAGATGAAGATGCCGGGTCCAAACGGCGTCATCACCGTCGGGTCGTCGATCGAGCATGCATTCGACCGCGATGTCGAGTGCGTGGAGCATGCGGAGGCGCTAGCGCCGGATGAAGCGCCGGGTAAACACACCGGAGAAGATGGTCAATGACGACCTCAGCTCCGCCACCAAGCACGTCGGCACGTTCGAGGCCGCCGAGCAAACCAAAGGGGTCCCCCTCGACCCGTCGGCCCCCGAGGGCAAGGCTTTGAGGGTCAGCTCGACCCTCGATCCTAAATAGGAAGCAGTGCTCGTCGACTTCCTCCGCGCCAACGCCGACGTTTTTGCGTGGAGCCCCTCGGACATGCCAGGCATCCCGAGGGAGGTCGCCGAGCACTCCCTTGATATCTCGCCTAACGCTCGCGGCCGTTCGGCGGCGGCCGCGCCGCTTCGACGAGGAACGGCGACGGGCGATCGGAGTGGAGCCGCGGAAGCTCCTCGAGGCCGGATTCATCAAGGAAGTGTTCCACCCGACATGGTTAGCTAATCCTGTGCTTGTAAAAAAGAAAAATGGGAAGTGGAGGATGTGTATTGACTACACCGATCTCAATAAAGCATGTCCAAAAGTTCCCTTTCCTTTACCACGCATAGATCGGATCGTTGATTCCCCGCCGGGTGTGAACTACTCTGTTTCCTTGATGCCTATTCGGGATATCATCAAATAAAAATGAAGGAGTCCGACCAGCTCGCGACTTCGTTCATCACACCGTTCGGGACGTTCGTTACGTCACGATGCCTTTTGGCCTCGAAACGCGGGCGCAACATATCGGCGCCGCATGCGGCACGTTTGTTGACGGATAAAAGACGTATCCCTCTACGATCCGCAAGCGTACGGACCCCACACCTTTTTCACCACGGGATTCCCAAGGTTCTTGTCAATCCGCGGAGCAAGGGGATTACTAGCGCTTAACCAAGTACTAATCTAGTTGAATGGAAAACCTTTGAAAGAGTATTAATCTAAAGGTAAAACAATCTAACCTAAGTTAATCTAAGTTAAGTTGATCAAACAAATATAGGGTTAAACTATATGGTAAAGGGTGAACACAAGAGAGTGAGCAAGAAAGATAAGCGTTCCCTCCCTAGGATCTAGGATAACATGGTATGCATCTACTACACGAAAGCGGTAAACCAATCTACTGGGGGTTGTGACCACGGTTTCGCCCTTTCCCTCCTCTCGTTTGTCACTACGCGAAGGTATTCGTGACTAGACCTATGATGGACACGGTATGTTGATGGAATCTATGGGAGTAGTGGATATCATACGCCGAAAAACACGGTGGCCTACCTTAATCATCAAAGCATCATCAACATGAAAATAATAGATTGGAACCACGAATCAAGTAGCAATTACATAGCATGTATCCATCTAATCCTAGGGATGAACGGAGACATTACCCCATCATCTTACACGGATTGAAGCACATAGGGGTGATGGAGACTCGGAGAACGTCGTCGATGAAGATGGCGGCGATGGAGCTTGGGAACACCCCTAGGCCAACGGCTTGGAGTCCTCCTCTTGCTTCCTTCTCTCCGCCGGCGTTGATCCTTGCGACGAGCTCATCTAACTCTCTCCCTCATCTTGCGGCGGCGGTTTTTCGGTGATTGGCGTCGGTAGGATGATTTGTTCGATGTGTCGGTCGACGGCGGCGGAGGGAATAAATAGACGAACACCTAGGGCAAAAGGAGGGACCGAACCGACCTCGGAGTGGGTGGGCCGGTCGGGCCCGGGGCCGGCCGCCCGAGCCCACTTCGGCCGGTTCGGGCCCGGTTTTCTCCCCGGTTGCTTCTCGCGTGATCCCTTATTCGTGTGCACTTGCATGTGGGCCTTTGACGTCGTTTCCTTCACGGTTTAGGCTTGAATCCTTGCTATGCAAGCTTCGCCGTTTTACGGTTGAGTCCCCGAAGACTTGCACGTTGACGCTTCGGTCCTCGGGTCATTTGGAGTCATGTTCATCGCGTGTCTTGACTCTTGTCGGGCTTCATGATCTTCTTCCAAAGTGCTTGGTGAACTTATCCCGAAAGTCTCCTCATTAGCGTAGATTTCTGCGTAAACAACAAACTCCAAAATCGACATGCAAGTGTGAACTTGTTATATCATTAGTATGCCTAGTGGCGGGTTAGTTGCAAATCATAATCGAAACCAATGTATAACAAGTACTCTAGGTTGACGGAAATTCACCGTCAACAACGTTTTTGGGGACCATATCGGGCGAACGGTCGAGGCTTACGTAGACGACATCGTCGTCAAAACCGGAAGGCGGACGACCGGTCGGCCCGATCTTGGCATCGCATTCGGTTGCTGCGGGCCAACGGGGTCAAGCTCAACCCCGAAAAATGTGTCTTTGGAGTGCCGCGGGGCATGCTCCCGGGATACATCGTCTCCCGGCGGGGAATCGAGGCCAACCCCGAAAAGGTCGCGGCCCTCGAGCGAATGGGTCCAATTCGGGACCTCAAAGGGGTGCGAAGGTGTTGGGGTGCCTTGCCGCCCTGAGCCGCTTCGTCTCGAGGCTCGGTGAGAAGGGCCTGCCCCTCTACCGGCCGCTCAAGAAGCACGAGCGCTTCTCTTGGACCGCCGAGGCCCGGGGAAGCGCTCGACAAGCTAAAAGCATCTCTGACGCACGCCCCAATCCTTACGCCGCCACGAGACGGCGAACCCCTCCAACTCTACGTGGCCGCAACCACCCGGGTGGTCGGGGCGCCGTGATCGTCGTGGAGCGCACGGAGGAAGGGCATGCCCCGCTGTGCGAGAGGCCGATCTATTACATCGGCGAAGTCTGTCGGACACAAAGACGCGCTACCCTCGGGTCCGAAGGCGTTGTACGCGGTGGTCCTCGCGCGGCGCAAGCTCCGCCACTACTTCGAGGCCCACCCGATTACGGTGGTCTCTTCCTTCCGCTAGGAGAGATCATTCGCAACCCCGACGCGGCGGAGCGGGGAGTGCCAAGTGGTCGCGTGGAGTTGATGGGCGAGACGCTCGCCTATGCTCCGCGCAAGGCCATCAAATCGCAAATCTTAGCCGACTTCGTCGGCGAGTGGACGGACACACGGGACCGCCGCCGCCTCAAATTCGAAGCGACGAATCTGGACTCGTTCTTCGACGGCTCGGTGATGAAGACCGGGAGCGGGTGCGGGCCTGCTCTTCGTGTCACCCCTCGGGGAGCACATGCGCTACGCAGTGCGCCTCCACTTCCCCGCGTCCAACAATATGGCGGAATACGAGGCCCTCCTATGCGGCCTCAAAATCGCCATTGAGTTGGGCATCAAGCGCCTCGACGTGCGAGGGGATTCGCAGCTCGTGATCGACCAAGTCATGAAGAACGCGAGCTGCCACGACGACAAGATGGAGGCCTATTGCAAGGCCGTGCGGGCCCTCGAAGACAGATTCTACGGCATCGAGCTCAATCATGTACCCCGCCGGTACAACGAGGAGAGCGAACGAACTTGCCAAGATCGCGTCGGGCGGATCACCGTTCCCCCCGAACGTTTTCGCGCGCGACATCGCGCAGCCATCGGTCACCTTCGAGCCCTACCCCTCGAGCGACAGCGGACCCTCGGGGGCTCCCTCGAATCCAGCGGGTGCGGAACCCATGGAAGAGGACCCCTCGAACGAGGCGTACGTGCTCTCCCTTCTCGAGGGGTACGGCTCCCACGAAGGCGTCGCGATGGACATCGAGCGGCTCCCGCCCGGGCGGACCGGGCGGGGAGAAGTACATCGCCCGGATTGCTCGAGGGGAGCTCCCCGCGGAGCCGGGCCGCGGCCGGGCGCATCGCCGGGATGGCCAAGTCGTTCACCCACGGACGACGGTGAGGGTACAAGCGCGCCGCGTCGGGCATCCTCCGGCGATGCATACCCATTCCCGAGGGTCGCGAGCTCCTACGGGACATCCACGCGGGGAATGCGTGGCCACCACGCCGCGCCGCGCACCCTCGTCGGCAACGCGTTCCGCCAAGGCTTCTGCGGCCTACCGCGGTCGCGCACGCCAACGAAATCGTGCGCACTTGCGAAGGGTGCCGGTTCTACGCCCGCAAAACCAACTTGCCGGCTCACGCTGCGCAAACAATCCCCCGTAACATGGCCGTTCGGCCGTGTGGGGATTGGACATCGTCGGGCCCCTGCGGAAGGCGCCGGGGGGCTTCACCCACTGCTTTCGGTTGCAATTGACAAGTTCTCCAAGTGGGTGGAGGTGCGCCCCATTACGAATTTGAGGGCGAGCGGGCGGTCACGTTCTTCACCGACATCGTCTACCGCTTTGGAGTGCCAAACTCCATCATCACGGACAACGGGTCCCGGTTCACGGGCGGAAGTTCTTGGAGTTCGCGACAAGTTCCACATCCGAGTGGATCGGGCAGTGTGGCGCACCCACGGACTAACGGCCAAGTGGAACGTGCCAACGGCATGATCCTACGGGGCCTCAAACCCGAGTAATTTTCGACCGGCTCAACAAATGCGGCCGAAAATGGCTCCAAGAAGCTGCCCGGCAGTCGTGTGGAGCCTAAGGACTACCCCGAGCGAGCCACGGGTTCACCCCGTTTTTCCTAGTCCATGGCGCGGAGGCCGTCCTCCCCACGGATCTGGAATACGGGTCGCCCAAGGTTCGAGGCTACAACGAGGACGCTAACCAGCGAGCCCGCGAGGACTCACTGGATCAGCTAGACGAAGTACGCCTCGTGGCGTTGATGCACTCCGCAAGGTATCAACAGTCCCTACGGCGCTACCAAGCACGCAAGATACGTCGAAGGGATTTCAGCGAGGGGGACCTGGTCCTAAGGCTACGCCAAGACAACCGAGGGCGCCACAAGCTATCGCCCCCATGGGAGGGACCCTACGTCGTGGTGAAGGTGCTCAAACCGGCACGTACAAGCTTGCCAACGAGGACGGCGAAGAACTCACCAACGCTTGGAACATCCAACGGCTACGTCGCTTCTACCCTTAGCTAGGATTTCCAAGTATTTTCCGTTGTAAAAACGTACGGCCAACGCCCCGAGTTGGTGTCACCTATGTAAATACTCCAAGTATAATAAAAGGGCAACTCGGCTTTCCCCGAAACCCAAGTTACCCTCGGGGGCTCTTGCGCGGGGGCACCCCCCCCAAATGGTCCCATTTTTTCGCGCAAAAAACGTAATAACACGCGCTAAGTTTGTCTCCTACTTCAACCACGAGCCACGATTCGAACGGGGCGTAGGCGGCACGGCGGAAGGAGCGCGCGAGCCGAGACGGCCTACGCCGCGTGGCTATGGCCCGTCTCTCTCGCCTCCAACCCGGCGGGCCCCGCGAAAGGCGGACTTCCCTAACTAGAATCTACTCGGGGAAGAAGAAGAAGCAAAAAGCGCAATAAGCAAGCGATTTCATTTACAAGCGACCATGTTCATGAAACTACTTGTTTATTTACAAGAGGCCACGAGGCCAGAGTTCTGATACACACAAACAAAAAAACGGGCCTAGCGCCCGGATGATTTCGAGGGCGGGTGGAGCGGCGGCGTCGGCGGCGTCCCGGAAGAGGAACTCTTCGAAGGCCTCGGCAAGCGACTCGGCGGCGTCAGCAGCAAGCGCGTCCGCACGCTCCATGGCCACCTCGTCCTCGACGCCCACGGGCACGATGTAGCCTTCGCCACCGCCTCGAGGTTGACCTCGTAGTGGGATCGCACCACTCCGAGGGCCTTCTCGCACGCCCGGTGCAACGCCCGACGCACCCGCCCCGTGACGTGGCCGCCGAGGGCGCGTAGACGGGCGGCCGCCGAGCGCCGGCACGGGCATGCGCCTTCCTCGACGACGCGACGAGGTCTCGAGGGCGCGTCCGCCGGCTCCTGCGGCCTCTGCTCGAGAGGAGTTGTAGGAGGCTTGCGGGGGCCCCTCGGCCGCCCGGCGACGTGTCCCGGGCGGTGCGCAAGCCACGGAAGCGACAAGGCGACAAGAAATCGAGAAAGGGGAAGACGAACCCTCTAAAGCAAAAACTAACGAGCGGGATCGGGGACAATAGCTTACCTTCGATTTGTCTCCTCCCCCGGATCGAGGTCGTGGCGCACGGACTCAAGCGCCGCCTCGAGGCCGGACGGTCTCGCCTTGCTCGACGAGGGCCATCTCTTGGGCGGCGTTGCGGGTGCGAGCGTCAACGCCTCATCCTCAAGCCTCGGAGAATGCGGCGTTCCGCTCCTCCGGCGACTTCTCCGCCGCCTCGCGAGCAACGCGCTCCTCCGCTCCCGGCGCCGTCCGGGGCGTTGCCAAGGGCGGCATTGCTCCTCGCCGGAGCCGCCCCTCGGCCCCACGGCGGGCGATGCGCTCTCGCCCCGGAGGCGCCCCTCGGCGGCGGCGAGAGCGCGGCCTTGGCGTCGAGGGGCGGCCTTCGGGTCATCGGCCTCCTTGGCGCGGCGCTCCCGGCCGCGCGCCGGCTCCTCGCGCCGGCGGCCCGCGCTGCGCTCCCTCGAGCGACGTGCGGAGCTCCCGGGCCTCGGCGCGGCGGTGGCCACCTCGCCTCCCGGGTGGCGGCCGGCGTCCGCGTCTTCTCCGGGGTCCTCGCGCGCATTCCACAGCGCCTCGTCACGATCGACGAGGGCTGCGCGGATCCGCCCGAGACTCGAGTCACGCGCCGCGTCCTGCCCTGAGCTCTCGGGGAGCACATCGCACCACGCCATCGCCGGTAGACCGGCCCACCGTCCCGGCGTCCCTAAGAGCCCTCCGCAAGCGCGTCGAAAGCGCCGCATCGCTCCCTCCCGGTGGCGGGCCTCGGCGTTCACCGGTCGAACGCGGCCCGCTTCTCGCGGGCGCGGCGCTCAAGCTCCGGCATCCACACATCGAGCCTCGTCGGCGCCAAGTCTTGAATACGGCGCGCGAAAGCGAAAAGAGAAAGAAGAAGAGCAACCGTGGCTCACCGGAAGACGATCCCGGCCGGGCCGGCTGCGAACCCGCCGGCGCCTCGTTCAACGCGCGGTTGAGCGTGGCGCCGTGGCTCGGAGCTCGCCCCGAGCTCCTGCTCCCCTCGGGCGTCAGCGAACGCCGGAGGATCCTCCACGGCCCCCCCCCCACGGGCGGGGGCGGCCGGCGTGGGAGGACGAGGCCTCGGCGTCGTGCCCTCGGCCCCCCACTATCATGCGACCCTCGTGACGCCTCACGAGGGCCCTCTCCTGGGGCTCAGGAGAGTTCGTGGGCCGGCGGCCCACCGGTTCCACCCGGTGCGGCGAGGGAGTCATCCGGGAGAGCTCCACCACCTCCGCTGCGGGGGACCGGCGGCGGGCGGAGCCGCTGCGCGCGCCTCCCGCCCGGCGCCTCCACTGCGCCTCCGCGACCACGGGCGCCGTCGGGGCGGGCGCCGTGGCCGCCACCACCATCCGCGCCGTCACATCCGGCGGCGCTCCGCCGGCAGCCGCGCCGCGCTCGCCCTCCTCCGCGGTGGCCGCCACCGCGGGCGGCCACCTCCCGTGGCCGCCGGCCGGCGGCCCGCGCCTCCGTGGCGGCCGGCGCCGGCCGCCCCCGGCGACCTGCGGGCCGCGGCGCGGCGGGTTGATCCGCCGGCCGGGCCCCGGGGCCTCGGCCGAGGGCGCTTGCGAGCTTGTGCCCGCCGCCGCGCCGTTCCCCGGCGCGACCCCCCTCGACGAGCGCCGCGGGGTGGGGATCGGCGCGTCCGTCCTCGGCACCTTGGCCGGTGCAAGAGGAGGAACGGTCGGCACCGCCTGCGCAATCACGAACGGAGAGTTAGAACATCTAGCGCCGGCACACCAAAGCCACACGGAGGAAGGCAAGGCTACGTACCTCGCGGAGGAAAAGGCCCGCTTCCTTTTCCTCGAGGCCTCGGACGGGGCCGGCGTAGCGGTCGCGCCGACGCGGCGCCTCTCGATGGCGCCGCCGCACGCGCGAGCACGCCCGCCCCGTGCGCGGGCGCACCCGACGCCGCACCCCCCGACGGCGCCACGCCGCGCGGGGGCACGCTAGCCCCGCGCGCGCGCGCGCGCCCACCGACGCGCCCCTCGACGAGGACGGGGGGCCGTGCGCGCGGACGCGCGCTCCCGCCACGCGCGGGCACGCTTGGCGCGCGCGCGCGCGCACGTCCGCCGCGCGCGCGCCTCCGCCGGCGCGCGCGCGGCACCCTCGCGGCGCGTGCCGCCCCCGACGATGAGCGCCGGCGGCGGGCGCCGGCGCGCCGCCCCGGGGTGAGTCCACCGACGGCCGGCGCGAGATCCGCGACGGGGCGCGGGTCGCCACCCTTGCCCGAGGGGCCCTCCCCTCGGACTCTTCCTCCTCGTCCTGGTCGAGGACGAGGGCTCCTCGATGTCGGGGAGGAGAGCCCCCGCCCTCCTCCCGCCGCCGTGACTCCCGCCGCGCGCGTCGCCGCGCGCTTGGCGCCGCTTTGCGTGTTCCCGCCCGCGCGCGCGCCCGCTCCTGTTGCTCCCGCGCGCCGCCCGGCCGAGCGCACGGGAGTCGGAGTTGGCGGAACGGACTTGGCGGCGTTGAGCGCACCACCGCACGCAAGAGTAACAATGGCACGTCGGGAAGTCAAAAACAAGACCAAGGATGGAAGCAAAATCGGGGACTCTACTCACCGGCGGGCCGTGGGGGAGCATCTCGATATCCCACGGGGGTCCGAGCCCGTCGGCGGTGGCGTCCCTGGTGTCGACGGCACTCCGCGCCGGGTGAGCGCGTACGGCGGCTCCGGCGGCGTCGGGAGCATCCGCGACCTCGCCGGTCGACGGGGTTGGCCGCCTCGCGTCATCTCGAAGATGCGGAGGGGCCTCTCCATCAACGGCACGATCCGCCGGTGGTGGAGGAAGGCGAGGACGCCCATCGCGTTGAGCCCCTCCTTCGCCGGCCGTTGCGGGCGCGCGAAGGACGGACTCTTGCCGCGCCGATGATTGGCGGGTGGGCGGCCGTAGCCCGGGAGTCCCGCCTATTCTTGAACACCCGGCGGTGTAGGGGGGAGGCCGGGCTCGGCGTTGCGCGGGTAAAACCATCCCCGCTCCCGGCCGGCGTTGTTCGTCGTCATGGTGCGGGGGATGTAGGAGTTCTTGAGCTCGCCCCCGCACGGCCAAGCGACATCCCGCGGGCACGCACCGCGCGGCGGGTCCTCGGCTCCGTAGTGGGCTGCGTAATGAGCTCCCCCACGGAAGAGGTGTACCCGAGCTCCCAATTGAGCGGGATCCCCGGGTACCCTTCGCGAGGGCGCCCACGAACGTGGCCGCTGCGCGAGATAGCGTTGGGGGCGAGGTGTGCGCGCTCCACTCCATAGTGGTAGCACAACGCCCGCATGAACGTGCTCGCGGCGCATTGAAGCCGCGCTCGTGGTAGCGGAGGAAGCTCACCACGTATCCCTCCGGCGGGTTGGGCTCAAGATGCGTCGCCGGCGGCACGATCCACTCCGCGGGCGCCCTTCTTCATTGGGCGACGAGTGGCCGGCGGCGACCGGCTCGCCCGGGGCGGCCGGGGTCACGGTCGACCTCTCCCAAGCGTACGGCTCCGGGACCCGGATCGGGAAGCCGAGGCGGCGCCATAAGGAAGGGACGAACGAGCGCGGGGGCGGAGGACAAGGAAGCGAGAAGAAAAGCTCTAGCAGCGAAACCCGCGCGGTGGCGGAGAGCGAACGAAGGCGAAGGGACGGAAGAGCGAGAACGGTGAGGAACCAAGGTAAAAAACCACGCGTCCCTTCCTCACCGCGGGTTTATAGGCAACCGGCGAGTTCTCGGAGCGCACGCCTCGCCAACGATGAATGCGCGGAATCTTTCCATCGCGTCGACGGGCGGGCCCCACCACGGCGCGGCAACTCTAACACGCGCGGGCGGGTCATCATTACGGCAAGGCCGGCGGCGACCGAGGCAAAACCGTCACGTCCGCCGGCCACGTCGCCCACTAGCGCGCGCGCGGCCGCGCCGCCTAAAAAGGCGCGCCCGCGGCCGCAAAACCCCGCGGCCACGCCGCGGCAGGCAATTAAATGCCCGGGCCCCTTGCCAAGCAAGGAGAGCCCTCGAGTGAGGCGAATCCTCGGCTCGAGACAAAGGTGACCCTCGATGGGTGACGGCGTGAGAAGGTCGCCGGGACTGCTCGGTGTAGAGCAGACGGCCGCGGCACCCATGCCACGTGAAGCCCTCGAGCGGCATGACCCTCAACTCGAAACAAGGCGACCCTCGATGGGATATCGGCGTGAGAAGGTCGCCGGGACTGCTCGACGTGAGCGGGCCACCGCGGGCACCCATGCCACGTGGGACCCTCGAGCGGCATGACCCCCAACTCGAGACGACGTCAACCCCCTAAAGCGAGTGCACGCGCGTAAGAGGATCGCCCGGTCACGCTTGAAATGAGCGACACCGAAAGCACTCGTACCGCGCCACGCCGCCAACAAGCACCTCGAGGCCCCGGTACGCCCGGACCCCTCGACGGCCGCAAACGTGAAAAGACGGGGCTGCCCCATGCACGCCCCCCGCACGGCCTTGCGATCGGGGTTCGAAGCCCGACCCTCGACGGGTTCGAACGGGCGCCCCGGATCTCGAGTTAGGGACGACGAGGGCACGCGCATTCGAGCCGTCCCTCGAGCCGTCGGCTCGAGGGTGCCCCACATGTCGTGTTCGAGAGCCGCGAGGGCGCTCAGGCGGGGGATCCCCCGAGGAGAGCCTTCCGCGCCCTCGGTCCCTAGCGAAGGGGACCGAGCCCCCGCCTAGCAAACCCACGCAAGCGCTTCCATGGACGTGTCTCCGGACCGCGCGGCCTACCCTTATCGAACCGGGGCATGGACGTCCGCCCGAACTACCCGCTAGCGACTCGAAGAGGAATCCGCGATTCGCGACCCGCTCGATGGGGGTCGTGGAAACCTCACCTCCCGACCCGCGGAGGGACGGCGAGGGCGCGATAAAAAACAAGTCGTCGAGCTCGACCCGATCGCCTCGAACAGGGCCAAGGCTCGGGGGCTTGACGCACGGCTACACCTCCTTGGAATTGCACCCGCCCGAGACGCGTGACGAGGGGAGCGTGCACCCCCGTGCGGGCCGAAACACCGCCGAAGCCGGTTGGCATATGTGCCACGCCTTTTCGACCGAATTGCTCGCGGTTAACCCCCTCGGCAGAGAGCCCACTCTGCCCGAGGGGCTTCGAGCTGGGGCCCGGCGGGTCGCTAGCGCGCCCCCCACGGAAGCGTTCGCAAACAAGGAGGGAAGAACGTCCTATCGGTAGGTTCCGGCACCGCGGGAGCCTCAATGGCAAACCCGCGGATGCTCGGGGGCTTCTGTCGGGGACCGCCTAGGGGTCCCCTCAAACGATGGGGGAACCCTCACTTAAATTCTGCATCAAATGAACTAGGCCTAACCATGCGGAGAACTAACCATGCGGGACGTGGCCCATGCGGCGAGGACTTCGGAGGCCCCGCCAAGATAAGCCCGACCACGAGACCCCTCGAGCGAGGGCTCCGCCTCGCCCGAGGGTGCGCTCCCCTCCTCGAACGGGCTCGCCCCGCTCGAGGGGCAACCCCCTCCTCGAACGGGGTTCCGCCCCGTTCGAGGGGCGACCCTTCCCTCGAGCGGTCCGGCCCCCCCCCCCCCCCCCCCCCCCCCCCCCCCCCCCCCCCCCCCCCCCCCCCCCCCCCCCCCCCCCCCCCCCTCGAGGGCCCGCCCCCCCTCGAGCGAGTGCCTCGCCGCGCTCGAGGGTTCGCTCCACCCTCGGCCGGGGCCCGCCACGCTCACGGGCGCCCCCGCACGCGTGCGCCGGCCCCGTACTCGGGCATTGCGCCCGACGCCGGCGGGACGGCGCCATCATGCGCCGGGGCTCACGCCCCGTGCCGCCGCACCAACTCCCCGGGGGAAGGAGCCCATCCCCGCCACCGTGGGATGGACCGTGCGACACGGCCGGTGTCGGTCCCCGTGACACCGTGCGCACGCCGCCGCGGCTAACGCGCCCGGGCCCTCGAAAGGGGGGCGGGCGCACCGCGATTCCACTTTCCCGTGACCCCTTGCGAGGTTCGGTAAGGGGCGCTAGGCCGGTGGGCGGCCATCCCGGCCAGCAGCGGCGCGGCCGCCATACCCCACGCATGCGGGCGCACGCTGCCTCCGCGGGCGCACGCCCAGCACCTTGCGGCAGCCACTCCGCCACCGCGGGAGCTCATTGGGAAGGAACGCCGTTCGCCCGTCCGTAGCCCGTCTGGGACATCATCGGCACCTCCCCTCGAAGCCTACCGGAGAACGCCATCGCCATCGCCGCCTCCTACCCTCGAGCCGCCCGCGTTCGGGTCACAAGGTAGGCCATCATGGCCGGATCGCGGCCCGAAGATCGACCGGGACGGCCGCCCACTCTACACCATAGCGCGACGTGCTCCCTCACGTAGCTAGGCGGGGCGCGGCGTGCATG
This sequence comes from Cenchrus americanus, assembly GCA_947561735.1. Taxonomy (NCBI): domain Eukaryota; kingdom Viridiplantae; phylum Streptophyta; class Magnoliopsida; order Poales; family Poaceae; genus Cenchrus; species Cenchrus americanus. The sequence continues at coordinate 83,363,045 of OX387240.1, forward strand.
TAACTCGCCGCCCCCTTGGCCTATAAAAGGGGAGAGCGAGCCCCCGGCGGCGGGGGGGACGAATCCGGAGGAACTCGGCGCATTGTGCACTCACTCTCTTATTCTCCCATAACATCTCCCGCCCACTCACCGAGGACTTGGAAGCCACGCTTCTTCTCCCACCTTGCTTGTACTTGCTCCCACAAGCACCCCGGTTGGCCGAGCAATATAGTGCCGCGAGCACGCCACCGCTGTCGGACGTACGGCCCCCTCGGCTGGAACGGGGATAATCACCGGTGTCATTTGTTGCTTGGCATCGACCATGGGGGATAAGCTTGGAGGCGCTATCTCTTGAGTTGGTGTCGGGACCATATTCACCGACCGGTTGGCGCCCACTGGTGGGGCATCCCAGGCCGCCCTAAGGTCATTTTCGTCGACTCCCTCCATGGGGATTCGCCACTTTGAGTACCGTAGCACACAGCTACAACATGGGTAGCTCGAGACCCCCGCGGCTTGGGAGCTCGGGGGATCCGCTTCGGGGACTTCGAACTTCGGGGCCACGGGGAGATAGCTATCTCATGCGCCTCACCAGCGGGGGGGGCTACGCGCGCGGCGGGGAGCCGGGGTCCGCTGCGGTCTCCGCCGCCCGCCGACACCGGCGCGGGCACGCGCGGGCACGGATCTTCGCGGGTCCCGTCGACGCGCGCGGCCGTCGCCCGGCTGCGGGCTGCGCTCGCGTCGAGCCGCGGTGCGAGGCGGTGAGCGCGCGCGCCCCCCGGCCTTCGGTGCGCCCACCGTCCCGGCCGGCGCCACGCGGCGGAGCCGCGCGCGATCTCGGACCACGCGTCCCCATCGGGCCGCGTGGCGCCACTACGGCCTACAACGCCAGCGTCCGAGCACGCCGATGCGCGGGGGTTCGCCCCCGTCGGCACGTCCTCGTCGCCGGGGATCCCGGCACTTCGGCCCGGCGGACGAGTGGGTACTGGGCTCCGTCGACACGATGCCACCCGCGAGCGCGTCATGGGTACGCGGGGTGGGACTTCCTCGGTGTCTCGGACCCGGTCGCGGTCGGGCGCTTCCTCGACGCCACGGACTGCGGGTTCGGTGCTCGAACGACTCCCGACGCGGGAGCTACGACCCCACGCGGGGGAATCTTTGCTTGCGGCCTCATCACCAACGACCGGCCAACGCCGCCGTGCGGCGAGCGCGGAGATGGGGAGGTCACGCCGGCCCCGAGGGGGTTGCCACGCGCCGGGCGCGGGACCAAGTGCTCCCGGGGCCCAACCGACGTCGACGCGCGGGCGGCCCAAGCTCGCGAGCTCGAGGCCAAGCTAGCGATGCGGACGTGCGGCTACTCCGCGCCTCGATGGCGGAGAGGCCTCCGCGCGCGGCGGCGCGCCCGGGAGCAGGCCGGACAAGTACGCGGCCCGCCGCCCCCGTCCCCAACGTCGACAGCGCGGATGCCCCAGCGAGCGAGCCAGGCTCGCCGCCGGCCGCGGCCGCGCCGCGCGCCATGCGGCACCCTCGACCCCCGAGGCTCGAGAGCGCGAGGGTGCGGGGGCCCTCCGCGGGCAAGCGGCCGTCCGGCGGGCGGGAAGCTCGGCCTCACGCATCCCGGGTCCCTAACGAGGGGGGGACGCGCGGGGTGATGATCGACACCGGGGGGCGAACCCTCGGTGCATGCGGGACGACCTGGCCGACCGGGGACGCACGCCGAGCCAGGAAACGGCTCCTCGACACACGCGAGCGGCCCGGATGGTGACGCGCAACGTCCTCAACGCCGGGCGCACCCCGCCAAGGCGGACGCGCGGCGGCGAGGGGCTACCACCCTCGAAGGGGTGCGAAGGCCTTCTGAGCTCGGCGGTGAGGATCGGCTCCCCAACGTCGGAGCCCGGAGCACCGGCGTGTTCGGGTAGGGAAGATCCGCACTTGGCCGGCGTTCCCCCGAGCGCTTCGAGTCAACCCTCGACGATCATCAAATACAACGGGGGGAGCGGACCCTCGTGTGCGAGCTAGCGACTACGCACGGCACCGTCGGCGGGGCGGGGGGCAGTATTCTTCTCTCGAACAAACCAAGCACCGACCATCGGCCACCAGCCAACCAAACAAGTCGTTAGTTTATTCATGCAAATGTTATCCACTTTTGAATGAAGTCCGTGTGGCTATGTGCCGTAGCTAGAGGTCGATATACGGTGGGAGGCCAAGCATTAGCTGCCAATTTGTTTGATGCTTACTAAACTACGTGGTTGCAATGCTAGCATGGGCAGCTTGATCATTCCTCTCCTTGATGTAAGTCTCAAATATCTTTTTTAGAAAAATACTCCTTCTGTCCCTAAAAATAAGCATTCTTTGATTTCCGTAATGCACATTTGACCATTCATCTTATTCAAAAAATTTATGAAAATGTAAAAACAATTATGATAAACTTAAAATATATACGATGATAAAACATGTCATAACAAAATAAATGATATTTTCATAAATTTTTTGAATAAGACAAATAGTCAAACGTGATCGGGAAAAGTCAACAAATGCTTATATTTAGAGATAGAGGGAGTATGCTCAAATAGAAAGCAAATTCTCTTAAGGTCAACATGTTGATTGATGACTGACAATGATGTTTCATTGATTTTTTTTAAGAAAAAAGATGGAAACGGATACGTTCTGTATAACCAGCACGTTTGCTCCACGTCCTGAGGTGATTACGGACGCTAAATCCTAGTCTGTCTAGACAAACAGTTTCCTTGTACTTGCGCGTTGTAGATGGTCAAATACAAGGTTTAGATAGTCTCCAACCGGTACACAGTACCAGAGCTTCAAATTCAACATGTAATCCTTTTTTGCCAACCAAATTTTGTAAATATAATCTATGGATTACCAAGTCGTACCGACCCACATGGCTTGTAGATGGTACAAGGTTTAGATAGTCTCCAACTGGTACACAGTACCAGAGCTTGCTTTTGAAAAAACCAAGCGAATAGAAATGAATAGTCTGTCACGATCGTAACAGAACAGGAACAAGTTGTAACACCAAAAGAAGAGCATGCTTAAAAGGACTGGTGTACTGACCACCGCCATGAAAAAACGGAAATGCTAGCTTGACGAGAGTAGGCAGAGGCCTGCTACCAAATCAGAATTCAGCTAGAATTCAGACTTGGATTCTCTCTCTTGGTGTAGCTCAAGGTTTTCTGACTAACCAAATGGCTCTATGCAGTGCCAAATACTGTCATAGCTAACATAGCCCTACAGATTTGGGGTAGAAAGTTTTCATAACCAACTGAAGAACTTTCTCGACCTTTTTTTAGTAACATAACTTTCCCAACTTGAAAAAGTAGAACATTTACCCTTCTATTCGTGAGAGAGAAAAAAAAGAACATTCATGTTTCAGACCCAATCCAAACCTCTATATTCTGCGGCACCTCCTGAGACCCTCTACATCGCTTGAAATTCGCAGCCGTCAGATCGTGCGGATCCAACGGCCAGCAACCTGCCAGCGGGCGTGGAAAGTTATTGTTACTATGAAACTGTGTCACGTGTGGCTACAAGTCAATGGACCATCTTTCTCACCAAAGACAAATGCACAACCGACTAAGGGCATGTTTGGTTGTCACGAGTAGGGTGACTTAAAGTGCAAAAAGTGTAAAATAAGTCACCCGTGAAACCAAACAAATCACGACTTAAAGTGATGTGATTTATAAGTCCCATAAGTAGCTTCACCACTACTTAAAGTGACTTATTTCCATTTTTTTCCCTCTAAGACCCTGTGTGAAGTCCACCGACTTATAAGTCACCGGAACCAAATAGGACCGACTTAAAGTGGCCCGACTTATAAGTCGACACTACGGGAGACGGGGTCTTCCCCGGGTGCAAGATGCACTCGGGGAAGGACCAGTTGCTCTCGGGGAAGCCTTCCTCGAGTGCAACTCTCGGGGAAGAGGGTCCAGGGAAGAGCTTCACGGGGAAGCCGCCTTCCCCGAGAGCCGGAAATCACACACTCGGGGAAGGATTCACCGAGAGGCGTGGAAGCACTCGGGGAAGAGATTTTGTTTTTTTTAAAAAAAATCCCAAAAATCGGCACTATGGCCCCCGCCCAACGACCGTGGCCCCCTCCGGCCCGCCGCCCGCCCGCGCCGTTGCCATTGCTGCCGTAGGTCGCCACCGCCCGCCCGCGTCGTCTCTCGTGGCCGTCGCAGTCGCCGTCGCGGTTGGCCGACGCCGTCGCCTCGTGGCCTCGTAGATCCCGCCGTGCCCGGGAGGAGGGCGGAGGTCGCCACCGCGCCGGTGTAGGATTCTGTCGTCGGCCGCACCGGGAGGGAGGCGAGCCGCCATCGGGGAGGGCGTGGAGGAGGGGGGCGCGCCGCGCCCGGTGTAGGAGCCCACCGTCGGCCGCACCGGGAGGGAGTGGAGGCCGCCCTCGGGGAGGGAGGGAGGAGGCCGCCGTTGCGCTTGGAGTAGGAGCCCGCCGTCGCACGGGAGGGAGTGGAGGCCGACGTCGGGGAGGGAGTGGAGGGAGGCCCGCTGCGGCGCCGGAGTAGGAGGCCGCCGCCGCGCCCGGAGTAGGATCCCGCCGTCGGTAGGGAGTGGAGGTCGCCGGGGGAGAGGGTGGAGGTTGCGCGGCGTCGGATCCGGGGGAGTGGGGGGGTGGGGTGCGGCGGCGGTCCGGGGAGAGAGGGGCGGCGACGGATCCGGGGAGAGGGGGCCGGGGTGCGGCGGCGGATCCGGGGAGAGCGGGGGGCGGCGGCGAATCCGAGGAGGGGGTGGGGGGTGTCGGGTGTCAAGGGCCTAATGGGCCGGGAGGCCCGTTAGGGTTAGGTTTAGGGATAAGATTGAGTCCTTACTTATGGGTCAAGTAATCCTCTCTATTTAAAGAGAGGAGATGTATCACTCAAATCAAGCGAGAGATTAGAAGGAAAACCCTTCTCTCTTGTCGGCCGTGGGCGGAGCCCCGCGGCCGGCGTTCCTAGCGCCTCTACAACCCTAGCAGCTCTCCCTCTCGGCCTCTCCACGTGAACGCACCGCGGTGCGTAGCACCGTGCATCGTAGCGCTCCGCCACCACGCAGTTCATAACAATCTCGTATCGATTGCTTTGGTTTCGAGCAAAGAGAGGAGATGTATCAATCAAATCAAGGAAGAGATTAGGAGGAAAACCCTTCTCTCTTGCCGGCCATGGGCGGAGCCCCGCGGCCGGCGTTCCTAGCGCCTCCGCAACCCTAGCCCCTCTTTCTCTCGGCCTCTCCACATGAACAGTACCCGTGGGTACCGTAGTACCGCGGTGCCGTAGCACGCAGCCCCTAATTCTCCACAAATCGGCCACAAATCCTCCAATCACCTTCCCCTCGCATCGCAATTCATAACGGGGGTGTGGCGGCGTGGGGGGGGGGGGGGGGGGGTCCGAGGAGGTGGCCGGGTGGGTTGGGGGCTGCGGGGCGAGCGGATGGGGGGGTTTGCTTTTATACGCTAGGGTTTCGTTGTCTTGGGCCGGCCGGAATAGCCGGCCGGATTAAATGGGCTTACGGGGGGCCTTCCCCGAGAGCCGTGTTCCCGGCACTCGGGGAAGCGTCTCTTCCCGAGTGCCGACAAACGGCACTCGGGGAATTAATTTTTGTTTTGTTTTTTTGCCTCTTTTTTTAAGCCATCCCACATTATTTGAAATTCCCTGCTCAAATTTGGGGTTATTTTGAATTTTTTTATATTTCATTAGTTTTTTTCATTTTTTGAATTTTTTAGCATTTTTCAAATTTGAATCGTAGGTGCATGAAGAAATGAAATTTCTTAATTCAAAAAATGATATTCATTATATTTAGTGTATGTTGAGGCCATATCTAGGAAGCCACGTGAAATTTCGAACATCTTTTTGCCGTAACATGACAAACAACTAGCGGGAAAAGTGTTCGTAAATTATATAAAATCCAAACGAAGTCCGAAAATCATGAAACTTGTCGGGTGTCATGTTATGGCATGTAGAGTTGTGTGTAAGAATTGAGAAGATTTCGAGCAAGTTGGGACGCCGGATGCCTCAAACCCGGACATCTCCACAAATCACGTGATCATGTGTGGAGATGTCCGGGTTTGAGGCATACGGCGTCCCAACTTGCTCGAAATCTTCTCAATTCTTACATACGCCCTCTACATGTCATAACATGACACCTGACAAGTTTCATGATTTTCGAACTTCGTTTGAATTTTATATATTTCACGAACACTTTTCCCGCTAGTTGTTCCTCATGTTACGTCAAAAAGATGTTCGAAATTTCATGTGGCTTCCTAGATATGGCCTCAAAGATACACCAAATATAATGAATATCATTTCTTGAATTAAGAAATTTCATTACTCATGCACCTGCAGCTCAAATTTGAAGTATGCTAAAAAATAAACAAAATGAAAAAAGCTAATGAAATATAAAAAAAATCAAAATAACCCCAAATTTGAGCAAGGAGTTTCAAATAATGTAGGATGACTTCAAAAAATGAGGCAAAAAAATATAAAAAATAAAAAAATTCTTTCCCGAGTGCCTCAACCAAGCACTCGGGGAAGAGACCCTTCCCCGAGTGCTAGGATGAGGCACTCGGGGAAGAGGCTTGCTTCCCCGAGTGCTAGGGTGAGGCACTTGGGGAAGAGGTTGGCTTCCCCGAGTGCTAAAGAAATGCAATCGGGGAAGGGGGGTCTTCCTCGAGTGCCTTTCTTCCCCGAGTGCCATGGACTATTAGGCACTCGGGGAAGACTCTCTTCCCCGAGTGCATTTCTTCCCCGAGTGCAACACTCGGGGAAGAGTTTCTTCCTCGAGTGCCCGATATTTGACACTCGGGGAAGCCGGGGCACTCGGGGAATTTCCATTCTCCCGTAGTGCGAGTGGCTTATAAGTCACCCTACTTATGGGAACCAAACGTGCCCCGAACTAGAAGAAGTTGTGTAACACCAAAGGAAGAACATGTTTGAAAAGGGCTCGCATGACCTTACCTGGTGAAGTACGTGAAAAAAGTGGCGCCCCATTCTTACGTCATATGGAAAAGTACGAAGCGGCCTCCTGCCCAACCAGAACTCAAAGTCCAGACGACATGCTCTGTCTTCATGCATGTCAAGGTTTTCAGGTTGGCTCTATATATGCATGTAGACCCAATTATATGTCAACATAGTCCTATCAAACTGAGGTACACAATTTTCAGTAATATCGATTCGCTTCACAAAATGAACTGAAGAACTTTCTCAACTTGAAAAAATAGAACAAAAACCCTCTTGATGACTGCTAGAAAATGGCGTCATGTGCGAGTACAAGTCTATAATCACGTGACACCACTTGCACCTATTTCAACAGCAATTCAAGCCTTTCATAAATACAACAGTGTGCACTGTAGGTAGACTATATATAATCCCATCGTCAAGAGTTCTAATTAATATTAGGAGTTGGAAATTCTCAACTGGTGATCATGACCCCCCGGATACCACTTGCATGCATGCTCACAGTTCAATGGAAAAAGATCAACCGATATACAGGAAAATAATAGTGGGCACAAGCTAGGTGAGGACTCTCCCAAGTCACAATTCTTAATAGACCATGAAAGTTGACGGGACAATACAAAAACATGCGTGGGAATTCAGTTCTCTCAAGCAACCTGTTTGAAATTTGATCAGGATTTCTAATTGGTTCCGGTGCAGTTTCAACTTTCAACCAATAATTCCAATGAGTGGTCTCTCCATGTGGATGGTGACACTATTAGGCACCTCTTTGACGGGATCGTTGAAAAGATCGGTCCCATATATGCTGCTTCATGATGACAACTACATATTACATGGTATATTTTTGTATATATGATGTAAAATATGTGAAGAATGCAAATGTTCCCTTTCTTTTGGTGCAGAAATGCCCATAAGAGAACTATGGCTTTCTAGTTTGAAAATAGCAAGACAACATGACAAAATTTTTCTACTCCGAAAATGTTACCAATTCACAAAGAGACAACTAAGCTTGATTGTAGTTGGATGCATGACACATAAGCATGACACAAGTCAGACGTCAAGTTGATGCTTCCTCTCTACCTTTAATTTTATCAATTAACTAAAGACACATGCATACTTCCAGGCTTGTCATCGTGCTCGTGTGATCGATCTAACAACTATGTGATATACTTGTCAAAATTAAACTCTCAGTGACCAAAACATAATATTTCTAGCAACAACGTAAATTAAGCCAGCTCCTAATTGCTTGATTGCCAATTAACTACTAGGTTATTTCCATAAATATTGGCCAGTGGCCATTGATTGTTCCAGCTTGTTATACTACTGTATGTCTGTTATGTCTATTACCCAAACCCACTGTTGAGACCAGGTTTATTCCTTAATCTAAAAAAATACCCAAACCCACTGAACTTTGTTTTAATTTGTATCCGGCTTTTCATTTCAATTTAGAGTTTAAACATCCTAGGAAAATGGTGCATTTTTGCAGTCTAGTTGCAACTATTACTGCATCTGATGAACAAGCTATCAGCCGTCGGCTTTACATTAGATCTGACCTGCATTTTTTTAGTATTCAAGCTACATTTATGCATCTCGTATGATTGCTTTACATATGTTTATCTTCGTATTGAAGAGCTAGATGCACAGATGCAAGCGGCACCATTGCTTCATTTGTGTGTATATGTTTATGGATTCTAGAAGTAATTAACCAAAACACATGGCCTTGTGTAAATTATAAAAAGATACTATAAAAAGATACTCCGTGAGGTCAACGAATAGATACACAAAGGCAAAAGGCAAGCCATAGTCAACTGTAAGGATGAGCCTGCATTTCAACAGAACATGGTACCTGTACCGTACAAACTCACATACTTCTAAATAATCAACATGTCAAAACACCTTACAGATTGTAACAGCTCAGCAACCTTTGTTTACCTTTTAAGCAAAAAAATACTATACTTCAGTTGACTTCTGGTCCATGAATCCAATCAGAAACAGGAGAGCACTGGAATAAGGGCATATATATGCATGTATGGCTATCACACTGCTCATCCTGTAACTTCAACAGAACTCAAAATATAAGAGCTAGAAAAGCAAGTTGCTTTTGTTTCTTCCAAGTCAAATGGGCGTAAGCATGTGACTCTGAGAAAAATCAAAGAGCAGCACTCACAATTATTAGCTAAAATGATACTCTGATCGTAAGGAAAATCCACATTAGTTGATACACTAAATTAACAGATACTGTCATAAGTTAAATAGTGAGACAGAAGGTAAAGCAATTTGAAGTGAACTTACATGACAGTACTGTTGAGTTGAAATCAGACTGGATGTTAAAACTATGGGTTTATACCTACTTCTTAAATTGCCGCAAACTTCAAGCTCTGAGCTATATCTAACATGATAAATATGTAATTTGTACACCAATTCAAAGTGAAAGCTTGAACGGCACTGCACATAATAGCTGATTACCTCAGCTATATGCTGAGAAGTACAAGTTTCCAACGCCAGCTATGGGATAGCATAGATATATATGTAATTTCCTCTGGTAATATATGAGCTAGCTATGAAGGTCCAAAACGGCAGAGAAAAGAAAGATTACTTTAGAGATTGTCCTTTTCTAGCTGGGTATATATACTGATTTCAAAAAAGATTTATAAATATAATGCTCTTTCTCGGGGCCGTCCCTTGCGGGTGTGCAGGGTGATCGATCGATCAAGGCCTCCAATTTGGATAGGCCTCCAAAATATATATACACATATATAGGTAATAGGTATTATTGGCCCATTAGCAAGTAATTAGGCAATTAGCCCAATAGCCGGCGTCGTTTTGTCTCCAGTCCTGTGCATACGTGCGATCGATCCCAATTCCCACTTTCCCGTGCGTCGTTTGTTTTATCTGAACTGAGCCGCGGCCGGCGGCGGCGACTGGCGAGTGGCTTCATCAAGGTGTTCAGGCGACGGGACGGGAGAATTCAAGGTGTTCAGGCGACGGGACGGGAGAGTAAAGCTAAAAGCTAAAGGTAATGGAATTTTATTCAATCAATATTCATTCACATCAAAGCAAAGAATAATTAGTTGATCTCTGAATTTTGTTCTTTCGATCTTTTTATCTAGACGCCTACTGCAATATTGTTCAAATATTGAAGCCATGTCTTCAGCAAATCGACCTAGGAAATTTGAATCGGGTTGGGAAAAACGTAAGAAAAAACAAAGAATAGAGGCCTTAGTCCAATCTCAGAAAGGATCTATGGATAGGTTTGTTACAAAACCTACCGGAGTGTCATCTGATAATACAACACTTGACCATGGGCAAGCAGTTCCAGTTGACAATGACAATGATCCTATAAATCCTTCAGAAAATCATGTTGAAGTTGAGGAAGCTCTTCCTGACAACACCAATACAAATACTCAGATGGACAATAATAGTGATGAATTGAATCCTTCTCCAGATGCTAGTGATTCTTTTCAGCCTGATATATTTGATCCAAGATATTGGGATTCACTTGATCGTCAACAAGTTGATATTTTAGCACAAAAGGGCCCTAAAAGAGACTTATCAATTCAGAAGGGTCCTAAAGATAGATTTTCTAGAAGGTTTTCTGCACTATTTTATACTAGGATTCTATCAAATGGAGAAGGTTGTGATAGGGATTGGCTTGTTTATTCTAAGGAACTTGATAGAGTATTCTGCTTCAGCTGTAAGTTATTTACAAAAGGGCATCGAAAAGGTGTGTTAGCAAATGAGGGTTACAATGACTGGGCACATCTTTCGAATAGACTCAAAGAGCATGAGACGGGTGCAGATCATGTTTTGAGTATGACAGCTTGGTATGAGTTGCGTAGTAGATTGCAAACTGATCAAACCATTGATAAAGCTGCTCAGCGACAACTTGAGAAAGAAAAGGACCATTGGAGGAAAGTTTTATTTAGAATTGTGAGCATAGTAAAATTTCTTTCCAAGCATAATCTTGCGTTCCGTGGAAGTAACGACAAACTATATGATGATAGTAATGGGAATTTCTTGGGCTTAGTAGAGATGTTGGCTGAATTTGATCCAATTATTCAAGAGCATGTCCGACGTATTACAAATGAAGAAACTCAAGTTCATTATCTTGGTCCTAGGATTCAGAATGAGTTGATACACTTGCTTGCGTTTGCTATTAAGTCCGAAGTTATTAAGAAAATAAAGAGTGCAAAGTATTTCTCTGTCATACTTGATTGTACCCCCGATGCAAGTCACCAAGAACAAATGTCTTTAATTATAAGATATGTGGACTCATCATCAGGTCATGTTCGTGTTGAAGAATCCTTTCTAGGATTTTTAGATGTAAATGACACTACTGGACAAGCGCTTTTTGATGTGCTAGAGAATGAGCTAAAGATTCTTGATCTTGACATAGATGATGTGAGAGGACAAGGCTATGATAATGGGTCAAATATGAAAGGAAAACATCAAGGTGTACAAAGGAAACTTTTGGATGTAAATCCTAGAGCTTTTTATTCTGCTTGTGGTTGTCATAGCCTTAATTTAACACTTTGTGATATGGCTACTAAGACATGTGGCAAAGCTAAAGACTTCTTTGGAATCATCCAACGTATCTACACAACGTTTGCTAACTCTACTAAAAAATGGCAAATTCTAAAAGATAACATAACTGGATTGACTCTCAAGTCAGTTTCAGCTACACGATGGGAGAGTCGTGTTGACAGTGTTAAAGCCATAAGATTTCAATGTGCAGATATTCGGGAGGCTCTACTTCAGGTACCCAACATTTTCATATTGATAATGAATTAGTGATGTATTTTATTTGGTTGTGCCATATATTAACAAATATTTTTCTTATTTTAATTGTAGGTATCTGATACTGATAACGATGTGGGAAAAAGCAGCGAGGCTAAAGGTCTTGCAAATAATGAACTTGGAGAGTATGAATTTATACTGGCAGTAGTCATTTGGTATGAGGTATTGTATGCTACTAATTTGGTAAGCAAACAACTGCAAGCAAAGGATATGCTTATTGATGTTGCTATTGAGAAAGTACAAGGGCTTATTTCTTTCTTCAAGGGCTATAGGGAAACTGGATTCTTAGAAGCTTTGGAGTCAGCCAAAGAAATTGCACTTGAGATGGATATTAGTACAACATTTCGTAAAAAACGACCAATTAAAAGAAAGAGGCATTTTGATGAGAACATAGAAGACACTGATATGGCTGCACAGTCTCCAGAGGAGTCATTCAGAACCACTTATTTTATACCTCTTGTTGATCAGGCTGTTGTCTCTCTTACAACAAGATTTGAGCAGTACCAAGAGTACCAAAAAAATTTTGGGTTCTTATTTACTTCAGAAACATTGCAGTCATTGGATAATCAAAGCCTGAAGTCTTCTTGTGATAATCTTGAGGCTGTCCTTAAAATAGATGGAAAATCTGATATTGATGCCAAAGAACTCTTTATGGAGTTGAAGTTTGTACGAGATTTGATTCCAAAAGAAAAAATGGGACCTATTGAAATTATGCAGTTTTTAAAGGAGCATGGCTGTTTTCCCAATGCAGCTATTGCATACAGAATTCTATTGACCATTCCTGTGACTGTTGCATCAGCGGAGCGAAGCTTTTCCAAGTTGAAGCTATTGAAGACCTATTTGCGTTCTACAATGACACAAGAAAGACTTAATGATTTGGCTATAATAGCACTTGAGAGCCGAATATTGGAGAAGATTGATTATGAGCATATTATCGAAGATTTCATTTCAAAGAACACTAAAAGAATGATACTATTCAAGTAAAGATTATGCAAGAGGTACCATTCTTAACATAGGTTATTACAATGTAATTTTCGTTCTATTTTTTTCAAGACAGTAGGCCTCATTTTATTGTTTCGAACAAGGCCTCGGATTTTGTTGGGACGGCCCTGCTCTTTCTAGCTGTCTATACAGATTTCATATGCTCTTTCTAGCTGAGTAATCTCTGTTACTGATGGAAGACTAGAAGAACCATGCATGAATGGAACTATGGAAGGCAAATGGACAATAGTAAATGGAAGTTTCAAAGCATAGGGATCTAAAAAGAACGAAACCCGTGGACTCAGCCTCTAAATGAGCACCAATGGTGTCACCAGAAGAGGCAGTCAGAATCTCAAAGACTACCCCAGCTGAACGCACACGATATTCTAGAAAAATGGTACAGCTAGCTTTGGATCACAGCACCGCATCATGTTCTTAATTTCCATAAAATTAGTTATGATTAAGGTCAATGGTCTTGCCATTGATTAATGTATAGTTTTGTTGATTTCCCAAAGAATACCATACAAGTGGACCATTGATGAGCCTGAGGAAGTGGAAACCTTGGATCTAGGAGATATATATAGTCACAGTCCAAGCTTTGTAGATGAAGCCTAATCCTTGATAGATCTAGCTAGCAACACTCATTACTTTTCTTGAACCACGAATTTTTCATTCGGATGCACCTTAGATTGTATAGCATTTTATCAATAATATCCCCTTTGTTTTTTTTGTTTTGTTAGGAGTTGCTCTATACTTGGTCACTCGATGTGATCTGCATGTGCTAAGCATATAGATACACCAAAGACTTAGAAACAAATGTAATATTCCTTCATTTTCCTTAAACCAGGTTACATTTTTTTGCTGTCTAAATGGGTAAACCAATCAGAAAAAAATGGTGTTAGACTCTCCACTGTAATATTTCCTCCCTTCTCATTTATAAGTCGCGCACGTATAACAAGATTCAAACTTTACAATCTTTGACTATTAATTTACCCATCATATTTTTTGTTTTGTAATGTAAATTTGACATGGTTGAATTTGTATTTAAATGTAGTTTCTAATGATTATACGTTCATAACCACAAATAAAATAATATAAGAGAAATTAATGGTCAAAGTATAGTTTATAAGACAGTGTCGTGTCTGTCCGCGCCTTATAAACGAGAAAGAAGGGAGTATATACTGGTACCTACTATTTCAATCAAATGACCCATGTTGAAGTCCGTGGCATGTGCTTCAGAGATTGGACAAATGTTTCTAGAAATCAGAGGCATTAATTAGAAAACTTAAATGCATGTACAATGGCTGTTCACATTCGCATCCAAATAAATTCTTTTGATTTGGAAGCTATTATCACCATACCTCAGCATGCATGCTTGTTGATTGGAAGTCGAAGGTTGGAGACGACGGCGTTAGAGGTTGGAATGCGCTTAAAAGGATTGCTTACTAGTAGGTTGTCCTGTTTATGGTGTGCGTGATGCGGGGGCGCTGTTGGCTCATTTTATTTCAAAGTGCGTTGTTGCGGTTGATGAACTTGTTAGTGTCTGAGTTGGGTTTGCAGTCTGAGTACTGCGGTTGTAATGGATGATTTGTTGGCTGTATACATTCTCCAGAGAATGTAGAGGCCGGGTTTTAATCCTTTTTCTAAAAAAAATGTAGCTTGTGGAATGCAGTGGACTTTTTCTAAGTGCAATATATACTGACTTCTTATAAAGACACATGGGTCCTTTAGTCTACCCAAATAGCGATACAGATAAAAAGACAGATGTGGTCCGATCCCTCTACTCTCATCAAATGCCAATACTAGTTTTCCCTTAAAAAGGTACAGATAAGCCGTCACTGAACTATCTTAAGCGTGATATATTAATTGGTACTAATTCTTGGAAGAAAACTTGGACCATTTCTCTGTAATCTGGTAGTTTAATCACCAACAGCTTCCATGCCGTACTAAATTCTTGGAAGAAAACTTGGACCATTTCTCTGTAATCTGGTAGTTTAATCACCAACAGCTTCCATGCCATCAGAGGATTCCAGAAAATCGCATGCTCATTAGTCACTTGAGCTGTTTCCAAATTCGGCATGAGTTATCCATACTTTTCAGCCCCACATGGTCAGAACTCAAATGCATTAGGAACATTTATGGATACTGGCCTACAGATACCAGATTAACCATCCTATTATTTTGAGGTCCTATGTTGAAGCTTTGAAATGCAAGGTCTTCCGTGAGGATATTTTCAGCTGACGTGATGACTCGTGGGATATTTCACATGACAATAACAGTGGACCCACTCCTCCAGCTGGATGTATTCAGTCTGAACATACATCTTAATTGGCCAAAAAAACAACAGCAACATCATGTTGCACACGTTGAAGTCCACATAAATCTCAGTCGTCTGTGCCTGATTTTCCCCCTCTTTTTTCTGTCTTGAAGTCATGGAAGGGTGCACGATATTTGACATATCGGATGCTGACCGCCTAACATAGGTTAGCACTGGGTTATGACTTCGTTTACGCCAAACATAGGAGAGAGAAACAAGAGGCCATGTATGGCCTGCCTTTATAAGCCAGAGACTGATGCAGGAACAAAGAGATCTGAAGAGATAGAGCTGGACCTAGACAGAAGGTAGAAAAGTAGAGAAGAGTGATTGGAACCCCCCCCCCCCCCCCCCCAAAAAAAAAAAAGAGTTTGCTACCTGCTGTCAAATCAAATAGGAGAGATGATCAAGGAGGAGAAGCAGCAGGTTGGCAGCCATGAAGAGCAGTTAACAGTCGAGGTTTGGAATTTCTCTCTTCTCTTGTTCGTCTCTAGTTTTCCAAAGAGTTTGTGTATCATGTATGATCAGGACACAATGAGTTGTCTCTTTCAACCTCTTCTGTTCTGGATCTGTGAAAAGGGACTCTTCAGAAATACAGTTTTTCTTCAATATATATAGATATGATTATAAGATTAGAAAGATGTTTAGAGGCAAATTCTGATGTCCACAACCATTGTCATCTTTTGCGAAATATTAGGAACTATCAGTTCCGCTGCATGTATATATAGCACACAGAAAACATGTGGATAATTTAAGAATTGGAATAGTCTGTGCTCATGATTTTCTTTGTTGATCTTACAAATACAATTTTCATGTTACTATTTCAGAAAAAAAGATGATGATCACATCCCGAAAGGATACCTATTTAAGTCCTTACAGAGATCAAGTTCAAGAAAAGAGGTGCCTAACTATTAGTACAATATTCAATAACTCATTAATTAACCGTGACAATATAATACTTTGTGCATGGACGATGACCATGCGAGGATAAATCGGTCCATTTTTCTTTAATTTTAAAATAGTTAAGTTCCTTATCCTAAAACATTTAACCTTGAATTTTCATGGAGAAGACAACCTTAGGTTCATGAGCTCTATGTTTTACTTCTTATCTACTATACAGTAGTCTGATCAGCCTTCTTTTCTGTGTATATGTTACTAGGCGAGCTCACCAAACCCAAGGGAAAGGTCTCAAATGGACGAAGCACCAAAGCAAACTTCAATGAATTTGAATGCTCATAGAAAGGTCAACATGCATTATGATTATAACGTACAATAATAATCTTCTGAAGTTTACAACCAGAGACAAAAGTCCATTATCATATGTGATTAGGTTCAAAATGGATATGTATCTCATAGTAGTGCGTTTTCATCTTCAGATTGAGAAAGATAAACTTGCATCCACATGGGCAGAGATGGGTGAGGTAAGAGAAGAGAACAAGAGGCTAAAAACAATGTTGTCACGCATTGCAGAGGACTACCGATCTCTTCAGTTGCACTTCCATGACGTTCTTCAACAAGGACAAGCCAAGAAGCTTGCAGACCCCGCAACTGCCATGCCCACCAACATCGAGGAGCCTGAATTCGTCTCACTGAGACTCGGCACGAGCACAAGCATGCACAAGAATGAAGGGAATAGTAGTGTTTACGAAGGCAAAGGGAGAGCAGACTCCATGGACACTAAAGAAGGAGGGCTCTCTCTTGGATTGTCAGACTGCAAAGTTGGTGCAACTAACAATGCAAAGATACAGCCAGATGCGCCGACCTTGAGCCCTGAAGGTAGCTCTGAGGACGTCAAGGATGACGCCTTGGAGGCAGGAGATCAGCAGTGGCCGCCAAGCAAAACGCTGAAGAACTTGAGGAGCGTTGGCGTGGAGGAAGCTGAGGACGACATAGGCCCACTGCAACAGGCCAAGAAGGCAAGGGTGTCCGTAAGGGCAAGGTGTGATGCACCAACGGTAAATACATACATCTCAGAGAAATGTCTAATGCATGCTTCATACACTGCACGTTGATAAGATGGGCTGAACAACTTGCTAATTGATATGCTTTGTATTGTTGATCGATCAGATGAATGATGGATGCCAATGGAGGAAGTATGGGCAGAAGATAGCCAAGGGGAACCCATGCCCCCGTGCTTACTACCGGTGCACAGTGGCAGCAGGATGCCCTGTCAGAAAACAGGTACATAATGCCTCAATTCTCATCGTTGAAACCACACATTTTCAGTCCGAAATTGCGATGCTACCGTCCCTGAACATGGAGACCCGAACACTGAATCAGGTCTCCTTTACAGTGTCAATTCATTTATTAAAGATGAGCATAATGTAGTTGCAAGAGATTGACTTAGGGTGGGTGGCTGGGGACTGAATCTAAGTGACTAAGCCCCAACTGACAAAGGCATCATTACACAATTGATAGAGAACATGGGTTTGGAGTCAATGGATGACCCAATTCTGCTTAATTTGAACTTTGAACAATCATTACTTATATATGGTCCAGGAGAAATTTAATTAAACTTGACTGGTTGACGTGGACCCGTTAACCAAGAAACAAATGTTGTCCTTGTAGTTACATACTTCTACTACTCATTGGGTCTTCTCCAAATCCAGCTAAACTGATCCAGTTGCTTCCCAAGCGTCTGATTAGTCTATGGATGGATGATCTACCAATTGGTGATATACGAGCGAGCGTGCGTTAGGTCTGACGAACTCATCACTCATCAGTGAACACGATCGCTAAGCAGCATGCATAATGAAAAAAAAATGCACGCATATCTAGAACGTTATCTATTCGAACTCGTGGATAAAACAACCAAGCAACTTGCGCCAAGCACAGATCGTGATATACTGGAGACTGGGGACCCGGAGGCTTACCCGATCGAGCCACGGCGAGGAGCTGAGGGCCGCGCGCGCGGCGCGGGAGCGGATAGGGAAGGCGACGCGCAGCCGGCTGTCACGTTGGGGCACCCCGGCGGTGCCTGCTAGCCGCGAGGGTGTGGCGCGCGGCGGCGGTGAGCCCCGAGGAGGAGCGCGCCGGCGCCTAGCGGCGGCGGGCTTCCGGTTCGCGCGCTTGCTTTGAGGTTTCGGGTGCGACACTCCATGGCCCATGGGGATTTGACGAGAACTTGGGCTGGGCTGATTCGCAGTCTGTTCAGCCCAGAGGGGCAGGATTACAATGAGTCTTTTTTTATATAAAGTTTTAAAAAAGCAAAGTTCAAAAAAATCCACATTATTGTTCATTCAAAAAAATTCCACTCCATCGAGCTATTTAAACTGTGTTAGTTTACCCTTCAGTAAAATTGTCTTTGTTTTTGTATCGTGCAGTAGTGGTAGTTGTATCTTTCGTTGAAACTTTTTAGGTGGTACGCTATGTTAAAAAAAACATATCATATCTTTTCGTGATTATTTTCCCTGAAGCTGTATCCATTACTTGCTACTGAATATTGAAGAGCTAATGACTGATGAACACGAACTGAAGTTTGATCTTGAGGAAAAAAAATACAATAAGTTCATGCTTTCCATTTACATGTCACGAGAATGATAATTAGCTCAGTGATCTTTTAACAAGCATCCGTCCTCACTATCCACACCGTGTAACATTTGCAGGTGCAGAGGTGCGCGGACGACATGTCGATCCTGATCACCACGTACGAGGGCACGCACAACCACCCGCTCTCCGCCTCCGCCACCGCCATGGCCTCCACCACCTCCGCCGCGGTGTCCATGCTCACCTCGGGCTCCTCCACCTCCCTCCGCTTCCCCGCCGCCTCGCCGTCCGCCGGTCTCAGCTTCGGCGGCTTCCCGTCGGCGCCGCACGACGCCTCCAAGCACTTCTTCCTCCCGAACGGCGCCGGCACCGCGTCCATCACGACCACCCCGTCCTACCCGACCATCACCCTCGACCTCACCTCGCCGGCGGCGGCGGCCACCTCGCAGGCCTTCTCGCTGACCAACAGGTTCTCGTCGAGCTTCGGGCACGGCGCGATGAGGTACCATCATCCCACGAGCTTCTCCTTCTCCAACTCCGGCCCGAGCGCGTCGTCCGTTGTCGCATGGCCGGCGGCCGGTGGCGCCGGCGGGTACCTGAGCTACGGGTCACCAGCTGCGTCACTGTTCAACGGAAGGCAACACGGCGGGGAGATCCCGGCGGTGCTCTACCAGCAGCAGCAGCAGCAAAAGGCTGAGACGAGCGGGAGCTCGCCTGCGGTCGGCGTGCTCACGGACACGATAGCGAAGGCGATCACGTCGGACCCGAGCTTCCACACGGCGCTGGCGGCGGCCATCACGTCGTACGTCGGGACGCAGGGCGGCAAGTCGCCGGCGGGAGGAGAGGGCAGCGGGAGCCAGCCGCAGGGGCTCAAATGGGGGCAGCACCTCGGCCTGGGCCCGTCGCCGTCGAGCGCGGGCGCGGCGTGCTCGTCGGCGGCGCTGCTGCAACGGACATCGCCGGCGACAGCGGCAGTGGCAGAGCAGCAGGTTTCGAATGGGCACCGATCGTTCTTGCAGCCATCGCTGGGGCTGTCAGGCTCCCGCAGCGCCTCCACCTCTCCTGTGGAGAACAGGGAGCACTGATGACATGATCAGCTGAAGATTTCTGAGGTCGTTCAGTTCATTTCATTCAAATGTTATTCAAAAAATTGTTTGGTTTGGTGTATATATGCAAGGATAAACATGTAATTTCAGAGAATAGATAATGTCCTGACTCTCCGTGTAGGATAAAGGAATTGTTTTGGTTCACAACACACATGTACAACAGATAGTAATTGAATTTATGTTTGTTCAGACTTCCCTGCTGTTAGCAGAATGCCAGAATGTGTGCTGATATGAACATGAACACAATAGCGAATTGCCATTCGAATCTTCACTACTTCCAGAATAAGGAACTATCTACAGAGATTTTTTTTCCTTTTTCTGGTACAGAGCTACATATACAAGAGTTGGACACTGTAGAATCCTCTGATGATTTGAGGAATAAGAGCTGGACAGTTACAAACATATCTGCGCTGAAATGTCGAAAGACGATGCATACTGGCTGTTGCTCCAAGCAGCAGCAACTCATGGAGTTTGGTGTGTATATCCATGGAGTTGCATACTGAAATCAGCAGGGATGCCCGAAACTATCTTCTCGCACAACTCAAGAATAAACCATCATGGTGATTACCAGTGACTCAAAATGTTCATTTTTTATTTGGAGATGACCCTCATGAACCGGCTGACGGAACTAAACACGCCCATGACATTGTTCATCAGCGATGGTGACTCCTCGGATTGCTCATCAGCACCTCCAAATATCCTCTGCAAATAAGAATGGTGTCAGTTTGTCTTAGAAATGTAATTTTATGGATAGTAAGCTTTATTGCTGGCTACAAAAACATATGTAACCAAGCATTTTCCAAACAGCAAACATATTTGTTCACAAAAAAAGAAAGAATTAATGTTCTCCAGCTTGAGGTTAATGTCAATAGTTTGGCAGCTTAATGTGTGTGTAGTCACAAAATGCTGTCTAGAGAATGGCAATGCTGACTTTTGGGTGCTTGCAGTTTCTATATAGCAGCCGGATGCTTTGACTAATTTTTTTGTCAATAATGCACATGTTGAAATGTTGAATTCAGCATAATTACTTAAATAGGTAGTGATCAAAGATAAATATAAACAATGAACAAGATATTCATTAGTCCCAGTGCCTTACCTCAACATCTGTTGCATCAGGTTTACTTGTGAGTTCTCTGGCAAGCAAATACCGATTTGGTCTGTTTGGATCATCATAAAACACCTTCCACTTTCTGTAACATAAATAAAAGAAACGTTTGTATTTAGCTTATTCTTTCAATGAATTTTTATTTGGATCATATATGAATGGAAAAGACTACAGTCTCTACGCACCCAGGGTAGCATCTAAAGACTGCACCAGTTGGCAATGGCCTCATTGAGTAAACAGTGGTAAAAGTACTGCAAAGTGAGTGATGGGTGTTAGCAAAAGAAAGCGACAAACAAACATATAAGAAGAAAATAGAAAACATGCTCTAATTCAATGGAACATGCAATCAATGGCAGAAAACAAAATCATTTACAGGTACAACTACCATACTTTAAAACATAACAGTATACTTCAGAAAACACATATAACTAATGCTTATAGAGGCCAGAGTACTCCTGTCAGTTTAAGGAGAAAAATGTTTCTTGAAAGAAATACAGTTTGCAGATGTTTCCGAATTACCTTAAGAAATTTCTCCGTAGATTTCGAACATTAAAGCCTACTCCAACATCTCCACTAACAAGGCGTGGGTTCCACATGACAAGAGGTTTTATCTTCATTAAAAAAAAGTAGACACTGCTTGAGGATATAATATTGAATATAATATATATGAAATATATATACCCATAATAGAGAAATATAAAGGTGTTTCCTGATCAAATCAATCTTAAATCCATGTGAAGATGGATGGATGGTTTTAGGAACGAAATCGATATCGATTCTTTTATGAAATGGCTATACATGTAGTTATGGAGACTAATCTGATAAGAGCAAATACATTTAGATCCAGCATAGATCCATGCACGGCGTTTAGCCTAATGTTATTCTAACAACTCTCCATGGAACACTAAATGGAATTCAAATTTTTATATGTTTTAATGAAAGATCTACAGAAAATTGCTGCCTGGTCAGGTATAAGTTGCATACAGGATCATCAGAGAGTTGAGATGCGATGCGCTCAACAGATTCAAGCATTTGATGATCAGGAATAATCATAACAGCAATCCCATCCTCAGGACCAACTGGCCTCCTGTCGCTTAAGCTGCAAGACAAATAAAAAACAGATTTTAATTGCAATCTGTGTACTATTTAATGTGATAATCTAGAAGCACTGATCACGTTGAAATCGGTAGCATGTCACTTGTAGTCAGGAAACCATGTGCTACAACATTTCTACATAAACTCACTATGAAATCATCACTCTAGGTGGACAGTACCTGGCACACTTGAATTCTGCATCTTTCCACTGGTACTTGAGAAGGGCAGCTGCTCCAGCATCGGGAAAAATGGCGGTAACTTTCTGTAAAACAGCAAGTGGAATCAGAAATCAACAAAAAATAAATCGCAAGTCACAAAATTACAAAGTAGTGATACATAGTCTAAAGTATCAATCAGGGCTTGGTAATAGCTAGAGCGATGCAATTGTAAGCATGCAAGAAAGGGAAAAGGCCATGACTATTACTAAAACGACCTTGTATCCAAACCTGTCCTGTCTCTTGTACAAGTGTATCCAGGAAAATCTTTGACAATGCCCAGAGCTCAGCCTGTGCTCCTTCCTCGTTGAGGAATTCCAACTGAGGGATCAGTAGCTCTGCCTACAGTGATGATATTACCAAGCATGAATACTCTAGAACTGTATGGTAAAGGTGCATAATCAGTGGTTCAGCACAAATGAGGACTTTTATCACTTTGCACTTTGTATACAGCATATAAGATTAACCGGATTATAGAAGATACTAGAAGCAATCGCGATGTGAATCATACGATGGCTCGCAGGCCTCCTGAATTCACGAAATCGGCGCTCGCCTTCCCCGACTGCCGAATCGCGCCCTCCAAATCCGACGGCAAGCAGCTGAACCACACAGCACCAAACGCAATACGGTGCACGGCCAGCGTCAGAAAGCGGCGAACCTCTCCTGTGCTTAAGCACGGGTCTGGGGGTGCAGTGAGGCTGACCTGTCGTCCTCCTCCGCCGGCTGCGCCTGCGCTACCTCAGCGTCCGCCGCCTCGGCCTCCGCTGGGGCGTCGGAGGCGTCGAACTTGCCGAACTTGGCCCCACACGGGGGCGGCGCGCGGCGGAGGCGCTGCAGCGGCCGCAGCCTCGCCGGCGCGTGCAGAGGAACGGCGAGAGGCGGGGCCGGGAGGTGGCCAGGGCGGGCGCGCTGGTGCGAGAGCAGCGGCGCCGTGGTAGCCATTGCTTCGCCGCGCGGTGCAGGGAATACGTGGCCGGGAGCAGCGGGCTGTTCAGTTCACCACCTGCTTGGATAACGGCTTGTTCATGACTTCATTCTGCTTACGGGATTCCATCCACGTGAGCCCGTCGGATGGGAATTCAACGCATCAGATTGATTACAACACGATACGATTGCAGAGAACTGAGAACAGAAATCTGGGACCCATGGTTATTGCAACTATCATTGAATTCTATTGAAGCGTACAGGTTTACAGCAGTAACAAATCCCACTGGATGCTGAATAGATACTAGACTGTTGAATGTTATTATAAATCGTGTCAATCTTACAGTCTTTGTGTATGCATCTGTGGTATAGCCAACAGACTCCAACAGGAGTAACTGTATGGTATATTCGCTACAACACTTTGACATGATCTTATCTTAGTTGTTGCAAGCAGTTGCTGCGCTCTCAGTTTCTTTGCCGGTTGCAAAGGATTTGCCACACCCGCATGTTTTTGTCGCATTTGGATTCTGGAAGGAGAAGCCACCACCAATGAGCGCGTCGCTGTAGTCCAGCTCCATTCCGAACATGAAGAGAAGGCTCTTTGGGTCACATACTGCAGAAGCACAGGCTGCTGTTAGAACTAGTTCGCTCTGAAGATAGTCAGTCACAGTCCATTCTCAAGTGAAAATCCTAAACATTGTACTATACATCAGAAAACATTCAGAAGTAGGACACTAAGATAGGATGATGGTTGAGCAATGCAACTACTGTCAGGTCATCTTGCTGACCCATGTGACTGCATTCACTTATCACATCTTTCATTTCAATCCAAATAAGGAATTCATATCTCTTGGGTTCTTTTTAATTACACACAACTCCAACAATTCAACTTAACATCAATAACAATTTCTTGACCAACTATACTTCAGAGTTTAGCCTAGACAGAAGCAGCACAGTATGAGAGATGACATTCAAAAACTAAATCAGAGAAACAGTAGTCATTCCTAAGTCCTTACAAAGGTACTGCATAACATTTTGAGACGATGTGCTACAAAGTTAATATAAGGTACTTACCTATGGCAAAACCATCATATTCTACAATGGAATCATCAGGATTGGCATTTGCTCGATTTTCAAACTCCATGGTGTAAGACATTCCAGAGCAGCCACCCTGTCTCACCCCAATTCTGAGACACAGATCTTCATTCCGTTCAGCCCTCATTCTGTTTATATGTTTCAAGGCCTTTTCGGTCAACGAAATAGCTGGAGCAATGCTACCAGATGTTGCTGCTGCTGCTGTAAAAATATGATAAATCATTTACTCATTGGTATTGAATGTCACTTGAGCCCAAACCTATCAACTTGGATTTTTTATATACATCATTTAAATTCCCAATACACACTATGGAAGAACTTTTTTTTTTTGCTGGTACTATGGAATAACATTCAGTATTAACAGTTCCTGCAAACATTCCCTGTCTTGCTAATAAAGGAAAGGTGAACCAAGGAGTAATGTAGAATAAATTGCTAGACTCCCCTTCAATCTATGCTCCACTGTCCACAATCAATGTTAACTGGCAACATGCTCTGATGTGTGCTCAGTTCACTTCAGTCTACCACTTCCAAATTATGTTTACATTATAAACAAATTCCTTATAGGGTAACAATGGTGACAGGCGCAATGAGTAAAAATATGCATGTTGATAGTTGCCCAGGTCATGAGCGAGACAGCAGCATTGTATTTGTAAATTATGCATAGCTTTTAGGAAATAACTTTTTATGTAAAAGCATTGAAAGAAAAAGGGAACGAAGTCTAGGAACGTGTAACCCGTAATTAAGAACTGTTTTCTAACAAGTCTATGATTGTGTAGCCCATAAACGAAGACTATCGTCTATCATGGTTGTTGGAATTTACAAGATCAACATTTGGGATTATGTAAGATTTCTACTTTCTCACATAAGAAAGTTGCAGGGTTTAAACCTTTGATTGGAGAAAAAAAATACTACATGGATTGGGAATTGAGGACGGCCAGATGACGATAGCACTAGCAGTTACTTAACCCAAAAGACAATATAGGCTGTGAATTGTGATAACTCGATACACGACCATAGTTGGAATTCTATAGAAGCCAATTGCTTATACTGCTGGTTATCCTAACTAACCAAGCATTCGATGGTTGTCACCCTTAATAAAAAAATAGGGACTATTCCAGCACGGAAATTACCCCCTATCCATATCTAGAACAGCACGAATCAGTCCGAGACTTCAAGTTATAAGTTTCTACAATCCAAATCCATATCTTGCTTAACCTGAAACGTATCTCCCTACTGTTTCCAGTTGCGTGGGGATAAGAAAGACATCTGGGTTGACCAAAGTACCTGGAGGTGAGGAGATGCGCAGCGAGACGACCCTGCCGCCGCCGCGGAAACGGGGGAACCGGATCGATGAGGCGGCGGAGGAGGAGGAGACGGCGAGGTGGGTCCGAGCGGTGCCAGCGGGGCGGCCGAGGGTGCTGGACGTGCCGGAAGCGAGCGCCATGGCGGGGGGTTGGGGGCGTGCCAGAGAAGCCGGAAGCGAGACGGAAGCGGCTGGGCAGGGGGGAGGAAAAGATCTGGCGGGTTGCTACGGGCCGCCCGGATTCTTGGAGCCTTCTCTCCCCACTACACAGCGGGCCCCGGGCCATACGGTCCACATGAACATTCACAGTTTGTGTTTTCTCTCTCTCAGTTTTTTCTTAAATAAGCAAATCTTGATCTCATTTCCAAATTAACTTTTTCATAATGAAAATGATTGGCAGCGCTACAGTCTTCAGTTAGCTACTGTACCTCTTTATCCTGTACAGGAAAGATAAAATCAATCCTCCTCTCTTTTACAACTAGGTGGTGAACAATCCTGAAAAAAAGGCAAAACAATTTGGGTCTTGTTGGCATAGCTCTAGCCTCAAAATCAATACATTATTTAAAGTTTGTAGGGTAAAAGTAAAGTGAATATTTACTCCAAGCTAACATCATAATTTCTCAATCAAATATATCCAGTATACCATGGCGCTAGGCTGCTAGCTATAAATGAAAATTCTTAATAGTCGAAGCCGTGGCAACCAAGCCGGTATGATGAATTGATGATGCATCATATTGACAAAAGGTAGAAGCTTTAATCCTTTATGCTACATATGTTGTATGCATTTCATTATCATGAATTCATATTGAAAAGTATTTCACTTTCTCACTGGTGCCATGATAAATATATATTAATGTGCTTGGCCAAAAAGGACGATTAATAACATTTGGTTATTAGACCAGTATAGTAGCGCTTATTTATTTAATTAATCACACACAAATAATTACAATAATATACAGCCTGTCCTCCTGATGCAAATAAACATACAATACACGAATACGTTCCCACACGATCGAGAGGCGAGGTGTTGTGCCTTGTGCGTGTACAATTACATGAATCTTCTGCTGATTTGCACGTTCACCACAGTTGCAAACGAATTAAAATTTACAATATTGCTTAAGTGGAACAACACAACCTAATCAAAATCCATTCTTTTCCGCGCTTTGCACATGCTTTGTCCAACGTCTTCACTTGTGTATAGTACTTAGCAAGCATGAGCGACGATGAGGACCTCCAAATTAAAGCAGCCTAAACACCATGATGAGATCTTGCCTCGAAAGCAACCTCCGAGCGTGATTACATATATGTACCTGCAACAATCAATCACAAGATATATCTTAGAAATGCAAGGATTTACATCTCTGGGTATAGCCTTTTAGCTTTTGCTATATCCCTCTATATAGCTATCTGAACCATTGCAGTGCTATTCGTGCTGCTCATGTACAATTTAACGTCGTCTAACTGCTTTAATTTAGAATTGGAGTTGCTAAATTTCTCGTGGCGTGGCACTACTATTTAAATCACTGCCAAATAATAGAGTAGTCCCCAAGAAACATTTATACTTTTTTTTCATGGGAAAGAAACATTTATACTTTACGGAGTGTTCTTTGCTTTAGCGTCACGGGCCATGGAACAAGGCTGCATAGCCCCCGGCCGTTGTGAGCGCCGCCATGGCCCAAACCACGGCTGCGATGGGCCAGGACGGCATCGCCGCCGCGACCTTCCAGGAGAACAGCACGGTTAGCAGCGTGCACAGCGTCCAGACCTCTCGCCTCAGCCCCGCCCTTCGGTCGTCGGCTTCCCCAGGCGGCGGCGGCGGTGGCGGTAGGCGTTCGTACGCGCGGAGGCTGCGGAAGAGCAGCAGCAGCGTGGCATAGCTGACGGCGACGAACGCCGTGGAGGCGACGTCGCCCGCGGCGGCGGCTCTGTAGGCGGACACGGCGGACGTCAGGGTCGCAACGATCAGGCCCGCGCGGACGAGAATAGCATCTGCACCATCGGCTTCCATAGCGATTCGTTCGTTTAGCTAGATCGAGTGAGCGCCGGCGCGCGAGGGAAATGCCTTCAGGTCGTTTATATAGAGATCGGAACGTACTGGAACGTACTCGTGCAAGAGAATCGTGCGCGGCAAGAAACCACTGGAGCCTTCGTCTCCACTGCAAACAATAAAAGTCATCAAATGGCGCGTTGACTTTGTCGTAGCTCAACAGGTAGTCTGTTGTCAATAAAAATTGCATAAACAAAACTGAAAAGCTCCGAACAGTCCTTGTCAAGTAGGAGTATGCGCGCATGCATGCATGCAAGCATTGCAAGCCTGTAATGACCAGATAATAAGTAATAAGCAAGAAATGACTTTGAAATTCCTGCAATGCAAGAGTGAGGCCCACTACCACTAGCTACTTTACCTAGGAAGTTCCGAACAGTCCTAGATGATAAACAAGATACTGGTAAAATAATTCACCGAACCTAGATACCGTGTCTATATGTAAGGAATCGGATGCTTGTTAGCCTAAAAGGGGAGGGGGTGAATTAGGCAACTTAAAAACTTAACCTATGACTTCACTACTTTTTCTCCAAGTAAACTAGAACATACTATCTATACGTGCAACTACGGTTGTTCTAGTGTGAAACTCCCATCCCTAACAAAGGTTTGCAACCTATAGCCAATCGTAGCAAGATACTACTCTAGGAAAGTAAAGGCAAGCAAAGATTGCAAGAGAGTAAATGCGGAAACACAAAGGGGATGAGAGGAAGCAAACTCTTGACACGTGATTTATCATGTGGTATCGGTAGGCACTAAGCCACCCCTAGTCCATGTTGTTGAAGCACTCACACAAGAGTATTGCTTCTCGGTCACCAAGTCTCTCCCAAGAGCACCACTTGACTCGCCACAAAGGCTAGCCACTTAGGAACTT
This sequence comes from Cenchrus americanus, assembly GCA_947561735.1. Lineage (NCBI taxonomy): Eukaryota > Viridiplantae > Streptophyta > Magnoliopsida > Poales > Poaceae > Cenchrus > Cenchrus americanus. The sequence continues at coordinate 83,391,316 of OX387240.1, forward strand.
GTCAAACTCCCTTGGTCACCTTGATGCCGCCTCCACTAAGGAGCTTCTCCACCAAGGAAGGGGGTCTCCACGTCCCCCGCACAAAGTGTCCTCGCCGCTCCACACCAAGCCGGAGGGTCGATGACGATTGCCGGTGATCCACTTAGGCCCCAAGGCTTCCGGCGAACCTTGTACAACTGGATTCACTCAAGAATCACCTCACAAGGTTAGCACAACCTTGCACTCACTCGGCTCTAAGCTAAGCTCGACACTAAGCACATACACAAAGCATGTACTAGTCTAAGGATGAGCAATTAAGCACTTGGATGGATTGGATATGATCTTCAATGTATCTTGAACTCCTCTGTACTTCCACACAATCCAGCAACCTCAAATGGGTGAGTGGAGGGGGTATAAGTAGCCCAATACATCAAACTAGCCGTTGGCTAAAAGCTGCTGAAAAAGGTACCGTCGGATGATCCGACGCTATGCTTTTCCAGGGCGTCGGTTCATCCGGTGTCCCTCCCACGTCACGTAGCCGTTGAGATTCTCTGACACAACTGCTCCGACTCTATGCTCCGACGGTGCGTCGGATCATCCGGTGTTGAAGTCCTCGCGTCAAGTCGCCTCTGTTGGATTTCAACTGACCGTCGGATAGACCGACGCTAACCCTGACCAAGGCGTCGGATCATCTGGTGTTGAAGGTTCTGTCTTGGATCATCCGGTGCTACTGTCTTTCTTGCTCTTCCTCTGCAACTCGTCCGACGCTACTAAATAACGGACCGTCGGTTCATCCGACGGTACCTAGGGCTTGACACCCTGTGCACCAACTCGTCCGACGATTGCACCGACGCTTGTATTTGAGGGACCGTCGGTTCATCCGACGGTGTCTTCTCTTTTCCTTTTCTAGCTCGATTTTGACCCTTTGTTTTGGCATTTTTGCATGTGGTTTTCTTGCATCCTTGGGACCTAGAAGTGTCTACAAAGACATGCTCAAACAATATAGTTAGTCCCAATGATCATGTTGTCATGAATCACCAAAATCAAACTCCGAACTAATGGCATATGAGGCCATGTTCGCTACAATCTCCCCCTTTTTGGTGATTTATGACAACACAACCAAAGCAAGCATAAATTTGCTAGAATTGACAGAATTAGAACCACTTACACTTTCTTGGATGCTTACCATCATCCAAACTCCCCTAGATCAAACTTCCCCCTTTTTGATCTTCATGTTCACATTCTCCCCTTTGGTCTCATATCCTTTAAACCACTTGTAAGCATCCTTGAAACCACTTGTAGGCTTAGGCCACAAAGCTTGCTTTGGTCTCACATTCTCCCCCTTTGGAATAAAATCTCCAAAAAGTCCCAAAGCAAAAGGTCCAAGGAAACTAGCAAGATCTAGCAATCATAGCTCAAAGGAGAAACGTTAAATGCAAGGGAGAAAGTCGCAAGAACCATGATCCATATGTATGATATCAATGAAGATACCACATGTGAGAATAACTAAGGTGGATCACAAGCTCATGAGACTAACATGATACAATCTAAGCTCCCCCTAAGTATGTGCACAAAAAGAATACCACTTGTAGGACAAGGGTAGTGAGAAACAAGTGCACAACTACAAAACTTGAAAGACACGAAAGCTTAGAGCATAACATGCAAGGAGGTAGCTTAAAGGACAAGAGATAAGACAAATGGGTTCTTGTTACATTACCACTTGTAGATATCACTTGTAGTCTTTTGATCATTTCATACCTCCGGGGGATGATCCTCTCTACCTTGTTGGCACCACATTGAGATGAGCCACTTGGAAATGATATCACTAGGTGACACCACTTGAAAGAAGCTTGCATAGAAGACACTTGGGGTACCACAAGGATTAGGAATGTATGAGTACATTGCCTTTGAACTTATATAGAGACATAACTCGCAAGGACATGACTCAATAGCATGAAGCTCATATTGCTATATTCACTCTTTTAGAGATGTTAGATCACATTGAGAGTGAAATAACATTCTCTTAGAATGAAACACCGCACCGAAACGCGTCGCTAAGGGACTACATAAGATAAGCTTGAAACAATGTTAGTCCCATAACCAAACCATAGGATGAGCTCCCCCTAAATGTGTGCATTTAGTGTTTGAATCACCAACCAAATGTATGCACATTGTTTATGACAACAAAAGAGAAGCTAACCCTATAGCTTGCTCATGATGCAAAGAGATATATATGAAAACATGCACCATGAAAGAACAAGTGTAGCTTTCCTACACACTAATCAAACCATGTAGATTGCTCATGGGTTAGCACATGACACAAGCAACCTACCATATGTAAACATTGCAACAAAAGCAACCTAAACAAGGCAATGGAGCTACAATGATGCAAGACATTGGTACTAGTTTCCATTACCTCAACCGGGGAACTTGGGCAACACATGTCCAATTTGCAAGCTTGGCTTATAGGTTTGAATCTTCTCATCTTGATTGTGCCAAGCCTCCCAAGTCCCCGCTCTCATGGCCTTCAAGTGGCCTTTGGAACCCAAACCATTTGAGGCCCCTTCAAGTTGGTGATGACTCCCTTGGGCACCCAAATGGGTTGGTTCTAACCTTGCTCCTCCTTCATCTTCCCAACCTTATGAGCAACCACCTTGTCATTTGCCTTCTTCTTGATGACGTAGGTGTTGCTATTGGTCTTGTTCTTGCGGTTGGGCTTGGTGTAGATGAGGGAGCTCTTGATTGTGGGCTTCAATTTCTTCTTTGTGCCCTTGTCCATCTTCTTGACAAATTGAGGGCATTTGTAGAACTTGTGCCCTTCTCCATGACACTTGTAGCAAGTCACGGTTGCACCCTTCTCAAGCTTCTTCACCATGGGATCACGGTTATCTTGAGAAGGTTGGACTTTATTCTTCATGTCTTGAGAGATGTCCACTTGTTCTTCATCGTTCTTGCCCTTGCCCATCAAGTTTGCCAACCTCTCTCAGAGTCATTTCACTTCTTGCTTAAGCTCATCATTTTCCTTGCCTATGAGATAATCACATGTTTCTACAACAACATTCTAATGGCAAGATGGTGAGTAAGATTTATCAATTAAATCAATGCAAGAAGTTGAAGCATCTACCTTGGAGATAGGAATTGCACAAGGAATAGATGTTTCATCAAGCTCAAAGGAATTGCTTGTTTTAGTCTCATTGCTCTCAAGCTTAGATTTTAGCTCCTCACACTCCTTGCTAAGCAATTTAAATTTGCACAACAAATGTTCATAATTTGTAGCAAGGGTGTCACTAAGATCATTGAGAGCATTGAGTTCTTTAATTTCATTAGCTTGTTTTTCAAGCATTCCTTTTTGCTCATGGACTAGCTCAACAAGATCATTGAGAGAGGTGGTGTCGGATTCATCATCACTTACATTACTTTCCATACCTTTGGCCATAAGGCACATGTGTGATGACGAAGGACCTTGCATGAAGCGGGTGGTGAAGTTCTTTCTTGATTCATCGCTTGAGCTAGAAGAACTTGATTCTTCACCACTTGTCCATTCACGGACGGCGAAAGTTGCTTCTTGCCTTGGTCTTCTGTCACACCCGATTTCCGGAGGGAAACCAGATGCATCTCATATGTGTGCCAGGATCTAGTTCCACACATATGATGGACGAAATGAGTGTAATATCATAGACAATAAAAACGTAACAAGGGGTTTAACAACTTACTACACTCATTCGGAAGACACGAAGGTCTTTAACATCGAAAAACGATAACTACACGTCGAGTCTTCGTCTTCCGCTTCCACAGGCACTTGACTGGGGGACGCAAGCCTTGGAACGCCTCAAAGTCATTGTAGAACTCTTCACCATTGTTCTCTTCTGAACAACGGTAAGCAAGGTTGACTACACTTATGGTTGGTACTCAACAAGTGGGGGAATATGCAAGGCTATCAAGGATAGGCTATGGTTTTGTAGCGGTTAGCATTTTAATGTTGGTCAAACTTTTAATTAGAGAACGCCTAGTTACTAGATGTAAGTATATACCAACCCACTTAAGAAACTTTTAAGCAAAACAACCGAAAGCTCAACGAGCTTCACCAAACCACGATTTATTCTCATCTTCAAGTTTATTAATCATGTGAGGGTCCAAGCCGCTCATGACCGTGAGCACGGCCGATCGATCGCGTTTACACTCTACGAGAGGTTTGCACACTTTACCCACGGCTCGCGTAAAAGTTCCGAAGAACTTTGAACCCAACCATGCGATGCGATCGGGCATCATACCACACTTCCGAGGTGTGATTGCATAGGGACGCTACGAAGCCTTTACAAAGGTATACAAAAGACTAACGACCCGCATAGTTACGGATCGGGGCGGACCATAACCCTCCCTAGTGGTCGGCACCTTAGCAAAGGTTGCTACCCCAAAAGGACCGGGCTATACCCCCGCAACCGGATCCCCCTCTGCTCCTTTCGGAAAAGGGCCATAAGATCAATCGCACACCTAATTAATTGGCTAAGGTCAGAGCCATGTAACACTGTGGTTGCGCATGTTTTCTTGGGTGGTTCTCCATGTTCCGATTAAATCATATGATCTTGTATTACCATAAGCATCATCGTTAAACATACAAGCATTTGTCATGAAAAACCATTTTATCCAACCCAAGTTGAGCAACTAGCATATTCTACCCAAAAACATTTGTTAAACCGGGTTGATCCAAGGATTGTGGATAAAAGTCTAGGTAAGTCCTTAAAAAGGGTGTTCCCATCAATTTAATGCAATATCATAATAAATATAAACTTAGTTGTCATGCAATTACATAGGATAAAATAGAATCATGCGGGGGGAGAAAACCACTTGCATTCCTTGCTTAATCACTAAGGTTCTTCTTCTTCAAACACTTGCTCTTGATCTACTTCAACGGGTTGCTCGCTTGAAAGCGGCACGATGTCTACGAGCACACAAGAATACATACAATAAACAAAACAATACACCAAGCATGAAAAGCTTAAAGGGAAAACAAGGTTTGGGTCTAGGAAAGTGAACACAAGGAACACTCGGAACTATCGGGAGATTTGGATGATCACATACAAGAGCTAGCTACGTGTTTGGTATCTTTTGATTAAGTAAAATCATGTGTATAGGTTATTTCGAGAGAAATACCCTATTTATAATTAAGCAAGTTATATTTGTATTTAAAAGACGATGTAGGCCTAGTCCAATTTTACTTATAAATATTCAAGTATGATTTATGCAAATTAAACATTTAATTTTAAAAGAAGCATGTAAAAGCATCTAGGCATATAACTTTATATTTTGAGTTATTCTAATCAAATTATAATTTAAAAACAAATTTATATTTATTTTAATCAAATTAACATTTAATTAAGAAAACTCGGGATATAACCTATGTTACATTTTAGTAGAAAGCAAATTGCTTAATCATTAATCAAATTAAATTTGATTCTAAAAATCGAGGTATACATCTAATTAACTTTTAATTAAAAGAAATGTTCATTTAATATTAATCATATTAACTTTCTTATGAAAACACGTGTTAAACTTCTAATTAGATTTTAATTAGAAAAGCATGTGTAATAGTATTTAATCATATTAAATATTTAAATAAAATATAAAACAAAGAACATGTACATCATTTCTCCTAACGCGTACTTTGAGTTGATATGAGCATAACGCAACAATAACGGGGTTAAACGGAGCTAAAACGCTAGATCTATGGACTAAACAAGGTTCTAAAGCGACGGGCTTGAAAAGATGGTCGCACGGACACCAAGAACGCTTGAAACGGAGCTAGGACGGAAAAGATATGGCTAAAACAAGATTCGGGGACTAATTTGTGAAATATACGGAAGTTTAGGCGGGTTTCTGCAAGATTCCGGGGACCTAACCATAATTATATGTGAAACTAGGAGGTCTAACATGTAAAAAATCAAGGATGGGCTTTAGAATAGAGAAAACAAGGACTGCAGGGGCCTAAGCATAAAAGAAAGGACCTAGTTGTAAGGCTTTTATATAGGTGGAAGTGTATATTTGTAATTTTGGAATCTGTAGGGTTCTTTTTGCAAAATTGCCTGGGCGGCCGACGAGTGAGCTGTGGAGGCGCCACGTGGCGGGCTGCGATTTGTCGGGCTGACGCAGGGCTGATGCAAGGCCCGTGGACCGCGCCTGTGGACCCGGTCCACCGGTCCACGGTGGACCGATCTAAGGGGTACGCCCCCTTTCTGATCTGGGCCGTTGACCGCAGATCGGGCGGCCTGGGACGCATGCTTGCGCGAGCGGCGGCGAGGGCGGCGGCGCCGGCGGCGGGACGACGGCGCACGGCGGCGGCTCGCGGAGACCTCGCCGGCGACACTCGAACATGACTTCCCGTGCACCAAACTTGACGGGGAAAGTACCAAAACGAAGAGGAGCGCATGAGGGATTCAATGAGCTACTTGCCCCGCTAGCTAGGCGGCGGAGAAGGCACGCGCGACGGCCACGGTGGACGGCCCAAGTCCGGCGAGCGGCGCTAGGGGCTAGGGAAATCCGGGCGAAAAGAGAGGGGTGGTTGAGTTGCTCACCCTCACGCGGATCTTTGACGTAGCACACGACGGAGGAGATGAGGCACCGGCGTAGATCGAGGCCGGTGGAGCTCCGGCGGTGGTGAGCTTCGGGCGGCGGTGCGTGTAAGGGAGGGGAGAGAGTGTGGGAGGCGCGAGGGTGAGTAAAGGGGCGCCGCGGGGAGCTCTTGGGTCGATTTTATAGAGCGAGGAGGGGAGAGAGGGTGATGGCGGGAGCAATGGCCATCAATGGCCATGGCGGTTTCAAGGCATTCAAGAGGGGGGGACTTGAATGGAGAGGAAACGGAGGAAATTGATGGGGGGGGAGTGAAGTTGGTGATTCAATGCGCCTTGATGGAGGCTTGAAGGCGGAGGGAGACGTGGGAGGCGCGGGGAGGAGGGGCGGCGGGGGGGACGGGCGGCGCGGCCATGGGGATTGGCCGGCTGGAGGTAGGGGATGCTCCCGACGGGTGGGTCCCCACCGTCGGCGAGAGGGAGAGAGAGAGGAGAGGAGGCGGGGCGCTGGCGGGCTGTTGTGGGCCGGAAGAGGGGAAGCGGGCCACGCGGGGAGAAGAAAAAAAAGGAGGTGGGCCGGGGAAGTCGATGGGCCGGCGGTGGGTTGGGTAGGTTAGATAGGTTTTGTTTTTTCTTTTCTTTTTCAAATCCACTTCAAATCTTTTTTTTCAAACCTTTTTAAATCAAATCTTTTACATCTTTTCAAATTCAAATTTTAACACAAATTTCTCCAACTATTTTAAAGGCTTTTCACAAACCATTTTTAACAACTTTTTAAACATATTTTAAATTCAAACCTGTAAACAAGTTTTCACAAACTTTTTCATAATTATTTTTAAGGACTTTTTCACAAATATTTTAAGACTTTTAAAACCACACCACAGCCAAAACTCATGCATTCAAATCATGATGCACAAGCACTTATCGCTTCTAAATTATTAAAATGATATTTAAATATTTAAAGGCCAAATTTATTTGATAATTTATTTAATCCTTAGAAAATTAAATCTAAAACACCTTGTTGCTTATATTAATTTAGTGATGGAATTTTAGGGTGTTACAAATCTACCCCCCTTAAAAAGAATCTCGTCCCGAGATTCGGAGAGATTGAAAAGAACTAAGGGTATTATTCTGAGTCCATCTTGTACACTGAGTTCTTCCGACGGGCATAGCTCCTTCACCTACTTTCCTTAATCTTGGTACATTTTGCCTTCTTCTTTGGATAGGGCGTAGCGACAACCTCAATCCTATCGACTTCTAGGTGGTTAAGAGTACCGACTTCTTGGCACACGAGAATCATTCGTCACATTCGCCTAACCACTCCATTCCAAGTATTACATCTAGTCCACTAGATGTAAGAACTACTAGATCATCTTGAAAATCTATTCCCGATCTTAAGATTGACTCGTGGGCATACATGAGTGGACTTCATTTCACCATTCGGGAAACCAATCAGCAAATGTGTCCTCATAGAACTCATAGGTACATTATGCTTTGCCACAAATTATTCGGTAATGAATGAATGTGATCCTCCGGAATCAAATAAATCATTGCGAGCACGAGTTTGACAGAAATGTATCCGGCACAAAATCGGGGAGCGTCCGGAGCTTGTTCGAGTTGTCACGTGGTTCACTTTGCCACGCACGTAATTCCGTTGACCCTTGTTGATCTGAGAATTTGCACTTCCATGGTGTATCTGAGATGTTGGTTGTCCGAACCTTTGACCATTGTCTTTTTGGGGAGTCTAGATGTTACGATTTGGGAAGATGCTAGCATAATGTCCCAATTCACAACAATTGAAACAACCATTAGGGTGAACTGGAGAGTTGTTTCGTCCTGGCGCACCTTAGTGATCCTGATGATGACTTGCAACATGTGGTGTCTGTTGGCTAGAATGTTAGGACTGCTGGATTAAACGCTGCAACTGAGAATTTTGCAAATAATTTCCACTTGATCCACCAGAACTAAATTGAGAACCATGTGATGAGTTGAAGCGGGAATGTGTATTACTGATTGTCCACGAGATTGGAACTTGCGCTTCTGTTCACCAAGTTTCAAACGTTTGTTCTCCAGACCTATAGTTTTGTTCAGTAATGTAACGGAGTCCGGGATGCTGTGACTTTGTAGCTGATAGTTGAGTGGCTCTATCAGACTATCTAGGAAGCATTCTTGCCTCTTTGGTTCAGTATTAACTTCATCTGATTCATGGCGAGACAACTGAGTAAATTTATCCAGATACTCATTGACCGACATATTGCCTTACTTTAGAGTGAGGAACTCTCTTTGCTTAAGCTTGATTGCACCAGAGGGAATGTGGTGCACGCGAAAACTATCCCTGAATTCCTGCCAGTTGATGGTGTTAGGTGCAGCATGTGCGACAGTGTACGCATTCCACCATTCGAGCTGATAATCCCTCCAAATGGCCTGCTGTATACAAGACCATCTCTCGATCATCGGTGCACCGTGTCATCTCCAACTTCTTGGTGACGAGTCTTTAATCAATTATCGGCATCCAATGGATCGGTTGTGTGGGAGTATGTGGGAGGACGGTGACTCATGAATTCCTTATGCTTGTCCACCGGTGTTGGTGGTGGGCGACTTTCTGTTGAGCTTGAATGTTTTGAATAGTGGCAGTCAGGTTTTGGATTAGCTGCATCCGAGTGACAAGGAACCGTTGCGTTACCGGATCCATTCTTTGGGTTGAGGGGTGGGGGTTGTCGTATGGACCTCCCCGGGCCCACTACCTCGGTGGGTACCGGGGCCCGACTACTCGGTGGGCCCCGGGACTACCGGCTTGCGCTACACGGCACACGAAGGCATGGAGTACAAGGACTACACAAGAGTAGTACTCGGTTAGGGGAGCCGTACATGTTCCGCATCGTATAGAGGACTCCTAGACGTACTCGACTAGTACTCTCTCCCTACTCCGACTTGTAACCCGCCTCCCGGACTATATAAGGCGAGGCGGGGACCGATCCCCTCATCCAATCTCCTCTCATACAACTCACGGCGCACCATTGCACCATCTTGTAATCGTGCCCTATCAATCCCGAGCTACGCGGCATACGGGACGTAGGGTATTACGCACCTCGCGGCCCGAACCTCGTCTAAATTGTGTGCCACGTGTCTCTTCCTTCGAGTTACCGATCTCGGCGAGTCACATTCATCTACTTCGGGTACCCCCCGTAGTAGGTTGCCGGTCTAAAACACCGACACGGTGGCGCGCCGGGTAGGGGCTCTCGCTCGAGATCACATGGCGAACTCGACGGCTCCCGTCCACATCAAGCCAAGCGCCGCCTTCAACCGCGGCGACACCTTCGTCTTCGGCGCCCGGGTGCGCGCACCGCCGACGGCGCGGGCTCCTTCCGGCCGCCGCGACCATGCGGCCCAACCCGAGGACGAGCCTCGTGACGCTTCCCCGAAGTCGTCACGGGCGAACTCGCGCCGCAAGTTCGGCGAAATTTCTCTCTTCAACCACCACGGCGACTTCGAGCTCGAGTTCGTCTCCAACTCGAACCCGACGTCGCCATGGGCCATCGCATGCGAGCCGGCCGCTCGGCCATCGCGGCGGCCCCCTCACCACGCCGGCGCTCCGCGCGTGGCCCCCGCGTCCTCGGCGGGCCCGCACGGGGGGCTCCTACCCCCCCCCCGGGCCGGCAAGGAGCCCGTAACCGAGTACAACTCGGACTCCGATCCCGTCCCCCGATCACGTCTCGGACTCCGGCCTCTCTCTCCGAGTTCTACTCGAACCCGGATTACGAGTTCGACTTCGGGTCGGACCCCGAGGAGACCGAGTCCGAAGACGATTCCACCGAGCTTCCCTTGTCGGGGCCGGCCTGCGGGGCCGGTTATAAAATCGACGCCGGCCGGAAGATACGTCTGCGGCCGGACCGCAAACCCGGCCGACCCGGCAAAGGGGGACTCACGCTACGTCGCCTACATCGACTCACTACCGTTCCGAGAGGGAACACCACCGGCCGGGCCGACTCCAACACACCAACCGAGGTGGCACCCTGCGAGTCCGGCCTTGGCACCCCCGATCGCCAAGTCTTCATGGCTGCCGGCGACACCCCGGAGACCCTCGAGCACGGCCGAAGACGAGTACACGGAGGACATCTCCGCGTACGAGGCGTCCGCCAACGCACACCGCGGACGAGACCGCCCGCGCACCGGGGACGCTCGACGCGAACGCAACGAGAAGCGCGGCGAACGACGCCGGCGGCTCGGAGACAACCTCCCCATCCGCAACCTTGCGGAAGCTCTCGAGGCGGTCGAGAGCGGAGTACACACCACCCCCGAGCAATGCCTCATGTCGATCACAACGATCGCACGCCGAGCTTAGGGCATACGCGCCGGAGAGGTCATCGCCAAGCTCGGCCGAAGAAGCCTACTTCATGCGGGTTGACAACGAGTCAACCAACCTCTCCCCGGCTAAACCCCCGCGACAACGAAGCTACTAGTCGCGGCAACGCCGGCCCCAACCGTACTCGAGCCGACCTTGGGCCGATCCAAACCGCCGCCGCTCCAACGCCGGCGGACCTTCACGGCAAGACCAAGGCAACCGAGAAGTCGTTCCCCACCGCGCTCGGCCGGTGGCGGCGGCAACGACCCACGACGGCGGTGGCGGCGACGGCGGCGGCTCCAACCACGGGGCCAACGAGAGAGGCCGGAGGCGGCGGCGGCCGCGGCGGCCAAGGCCACGCGAACGGCCACGCCTCGGCGCCTCACACGGCGGGTACGACGCTCGCCGAAGATCGAGGAGGCCGCGGCGGAAGAAGTCGACCACCGTCGCTAAAGGCGACGGCTTCCCCGCCTTCTCACCCCGGCTTCGCAACCTGCTCCTCCCCGACAAGTTCAAGCCTTTGGGGATCACCAAGTACGACGCGAAGCGAGATCCCATCCAGTGGCTCCGATGCTACGCCCTCTCCATCGAGAACGGCGGCGGCAACGGCGACACCAAATGCCTCTACTTCCCCTTCGTCCGGACCGGGCACCACTCACAAGGCTCGAGTCGGCCCGGACAAGCACTCGATCGACAAGTGGGACCGAGCCGAAGGAGCGGTTCACGAGCAACTTCGCGGGCGCCATGGGCCGTTCGGGTACTCGCATGGACCTTGCCATGATCAAGCGAGGAACGGGGCGAGAACCTCCGCAAGTACATGCGCCGCTTTTTCGACAAGCGCGCTACCGTCGTCGACGTCACCGACAAGGAGGTCATCGACCTCTTCCGGAGACGGTCTCTACCATCGCCGCACCTTCGAGGACTTCGGTCGTCGCCGCCCCGAGTCCATCCCCCACCTCAAGGACATGATCACGTCCGGGCGGATGAAGAGGACAAGGCCAACGCCAAGTACGACGCCATCCACGGCAAGTCCAAGCGAGAACCGGGGCGGCGGCGGTGGCGGGAATGCAAACCAAGGCGGATGCAACAACAACAACAACAACAACAACAACAACAACAACAACAACAACAACAACTACTACTCGGGTTCCAACCGCAAGCGCAAGCCGGACAACACCGTCGCGGCTATCCGGCGCCCGTGAAAGGGAACTCGAAGAAGAACTCCGGCGGGTTCAAAGACACCGCTAAAGGAGAAGTGCCCGTGGCATCCAAACGGCAACCACACTACCGAGCGGTGCTACCGGCTCGGGCATGCACTCAAGGATACGCCGGAGCCACCGCACCCTCACGACCAAAAGGGCAAGAAGAAGGACGGCGACGACAACGACTTCCAAGAACCCGAGAAGAGCGTCAACGTCCTCTTCGGCGGACGGCGCCGACGGACGGGAGCGAAGGCTACCCGTCGTGAAGTGATGTCCATTGAACCGGCGGTCCCGACCCCTCTCGGGTGGTCGGAGGTACCCATCACCTTCTCCCGCGCGGACCAATGGACCGGCTTCTCCGAACCGGGACGGTTCCCCCTCGTTACGAAGCCAACGGTGGCGGGTTCCAAGCTCAACAAGGTGCTCATTGACGGTGGAAGCGGGCTCAACGTCCTCTTCACCAAAACCTTGAAGAAGATGAACCTCGACGTCACCCCCATGCTCACCAAGAGCAGCGCGCCTTTCTACGGCATCGTCCCGGGGCAACGCGGCCTATCCCACCGGGCTCGGTGGTGCGCCGATTACCTTCGGGGCGTCTCGGGATAACTACCGCACCGAGTACATCAAGTTCGAGGTCGCGGATTTCGAGACTTCTTACCACGCCATCCTCGGCGACCGGCCATCGCCAAGTTCATGGCGGTGCCCCATTACACCTACTTGGTACTCAAGATGCCAAGTCCGGCCGGTGTACTCTCCCTCCGGGGGGACTTGAAGATCTCCCACGACCGCGATACGAGAGGCCGTGGTGATCGCTTCAACAAACCAAGTACCCAACGCGATGATGGAGGTCTACTCCGCGTCGAAGAAGCTCGCCACGAGCGAACTCGACATCCCGGAGAAGTACGACGGCGCCAACAAGCCTCGGCCACCCGAGGAGGTACTCGTCGGGACGGTCGACCTCGAAACGGGCGACCCCGGCAAGACCACCACCATCGGGGCCGGCCTCGACCCCAAATAGGAAGACGCGCTCATCGGCTTTCTTCGGGCCAACCGCGACATCTTCGCGTGGAAGCCGACGGACATGCCGGGGAGTGCCCGGGGAGCCGATTGAGCACGCCTCAACGTCGATCCAAAGGACACCCCCAAGCGACAACACCTCCGACGTTTTGCCGACGACGGACGGGACGCCATCAAGAAGAAGCTCGCCAAGCTATCCGCACCGGCTTCATCGGAGAAGTGTTCCATCCCGAGTGGCTCGCCAACCCCCGTCCTCGTCCGCAAGAAGAACTCGAACGAGTGGAGGATGTGCGTCGACTACACCGACCTCAACAAGCACGCCCCAAGGACCCATTCGGGTTGCCGCGGATTGATCAAGTCATCGACTCCACGGCGGGCTGCGACCGCTCTGCTTCCTCGGATCGCTACTCCGGTACCACCGGATCGCAATCAAGGAGGAAGACCGGGGAAAAGACCGCGTTCATCACCCCGTTTGGCGCGTCTTGCTACACGACCATGTCATTCGGGTTGAAGAACGCCGGCGCTACCTATCAACGGGCCATCCAAGCCTACTTCAAGCGGCAACTCAAAAAGAACGTCGAGGCCTACGTGGATGACGTGGTTGTCAAAACCGGGGACTCCGGTACCCTCATCGACGACCTTGAAGAGACCTTCGCATCGCTTCGCGAGTACCGCCGGAAGCTCAACCCGAACAAGTGCGTCTTCGGCGTCCCTTCGGGCAAACTACTCGGCTTCATCATCGCCCCGGCGCGGCATTGAAGCCAACCCCGAGAAGATCTCCGCCATCACCGGCATGAAAGCTCCCACGAGTATCAAGGACGTCCGAAGGCGACGGGGTGCATGGCGGCGTTGAACAGAGATTCATCTCGAGGCTAGGAGAACGGGGCCTCCCCTTCTTCAAACTCCTCAAGCATCACGAGAAGTTCGTGTGGACTCCGAGAGGCGGATCAAGCCCTTGCCCGGCTCAAGGACTTCTGTCAAAGCCGCCAATCCTCACGGCTCCTCACAAGGGCGGCGACTCTTGCTCTACCTAGGTCGCGACTACTCACGTGGTCGATCATCGCCATCGTTGTCGAGCGGCGGGAGAAGACGACCACGCCTACCCGGTCCCGGCGCCCGGTCTACTTCGTCGGCGAGGTTCTATCGAGTCCAAGGCTCGCTACCGGCCGTGTAGAAGCTCCCCGTACGCTCTACTCATCACCTCGCGGAAGCTACGACACTACTTCCGGGAGTACTCGGTCTCCGTCGTCACCGACTACCCGCTCGGCGACATCTTGAGGAACCAAGACGCCACGGAAGAATCTCCAAGTGGGGCTCGTCGAGCTCGGCGCCCTCACCATCGACTTCAAGCCACGCACGGCCATCAAGTCGCAAGCACTAGTCGACTTCATGGCGAGTGGCGGGAGAACCGCCTACCTACTCCCACCGTGCGACCGAGCATTGGGTGATGTACTTTGACGGCTCACTCAACCTCGAGGGCGCGGGCGCGGGGGTACTCCCTGATCTCTCCAACGGGCGAACAACTCAAGTACGTCCTGCAGATCTTCTGGAAGGTCTCAAACAACGAAGCCGAATACGAAGCTCTCCTACACGGGCTCCGCCTCGCGGCTTCACTGGGCATCAAGCGGCTACTAGTCTACGGCGACTCCGCAGTGGTCATCAACCAAGTCAACAAATCCACGGGACCGCAACAAGGAGAACATGGACGCCTACGCCTAGAAGTCCGCAAGCTCGAGAACAAATTCTATGGCCTCGAGTTCCATCACATCGTCCGCGACAACAACGTTGCGGCGGACGTCCTCTCGAAGCTTGGATCCACCCGCGCTCAAGTACCCGCGGGCGTCTTCGTCCATGAGCTTCACGCGCCATCCATCCGGAGCCGGCGCCACCGACCACCGTACCCGGCCCATCCACCAGCTGGGTAGGAGGTCATGATGATCGACGTGGACTGGAGGCAACCCTTCATCGACTACCTCAGCGAGCGAGAAGGTTCCCTCGACAAGAACGCAGCCGAACAACTCGTCCGCCGCGCCAAGTCTTACGTCCTCGTCGGAGACAAGCTTTACAAGCGGGGCGCATCTTCTGGAGTACTCATGAAGTGCGTCCCTCGTGAAGAAGGCAAGGACATCTTGGAGGAGATCCACGGGGGCGTCCGCGGCAACCACGCGTCTTCACGCACGGCGGTCGGCAAGGCCTTCCGGCGAGCTTTCCTGCGGCCCCACAGCCCTGGGCGATGCCGAAGAACTCGTCGAAGGTGCCAAGGATGCCGGTTCTTCGCCAAGCGACAACACGTCCCAGCCTACAAGCTAGTCACCATACCGCCAACCTGGCCCTTTGCCTGCTGGGGGCTCGACATGATTGGGCCACTGCCAACCGCGCCGGGGAGGATTCAACGGGTGCGGGTGGCTATCGACAAGTTCACCAAGTGGATCGAGGTCAAGCCGGTCACATGCCCCAAGGGCGACGAGTACTCGACTTCCTGGATGAACTCGTACACCGCTACGGGCTACCCCACCGCATCATCACAGACCTGGGGTCCAACTTCAACAACCACCAGTTCTGGGAGTACTGCGAGAACAGCGGGATTGACGTCCGATACGTCTCAGTTGCCCATCCACGGGCCAACGGACAAGTCGAGCGCGCCAATGGGATGGTGCTCGACGCCCTCAAGAAGCGGCTACATGACGCTGCTAACTCCAAAGGGGGCAAGTGGATCAAGGAACTACCCAATGCACTGCGGGGGGCGCGGACTCAACCATCCAAGCCAACGGGGCAATCCCCCTACTTCCTGGTCTACGTCTCCGAAGCCATCCTCCCTACCGACGTCATATGGAACTCGCCGGCGGTGGAGCACTACGACGAAGGCGTCTCGAAGACGACAGACGAGTTGACATCGACGGCCTCGAAGAAGCTCGGCCGCGCCGCCCTCGTCCAATCGGGCAAGGTACCTAGAGGGTATCCGACGCTACCATGATCGCAACGTCAAGGAACGCTCCTTCAACGTTGGAGATCTTGTCCTCCGCCGTATTCGAACACGGAAGGACTCCACAAGCTCGGCTCCCCACGGGAAGGCCCTTTCACCGTGGCCAAGGTGGCCGGGGGCCGGGCTCCTACCGCCTCCAAACACTTGAAGGCGAAGATGTCAACAACTCGTGGAACGTCGACCAACCCTGTCGATTCTACGCCTAGTCTACACGACTACTGCGGGGTTCAAGTCTACACGACTACATCAACACCCCCTCGCCGCAAGCGACCCCCCGGTCCCGGCTCCAAGTCTCGGACTACTCTTCTCCGGGGGTCCGGCCCGCGCGGCTACCTACGGACCACGGGGCGCGACGAGCGTCAAGGACTCTAGCGGCGGTCTACCAAGAGACCACACTCCAAGATCCGGCCCCCGCGCGGCTACCTACGGATGCGCGATCCGGCCTACACGGCTACCTACGGATCACCTGCTGCAAGCGGCTACCCGCTCCAGCGCCACTTAGCTGTAAGCGGCCTCCGGGTCCAGGCGACTACCTTGTAACTACGGCCCTGGCCACCCAGGTGTACTTCTTCAGTAATAAAATTTGATTGTTCATAAACTTATTTACTGCCTACTCCCTACAACGGCACTTCTAAAGCCGAGTACTACTACTCGCACTCACTCCACGATGGGCGCTCCGCACTGCGAGATCGCGGTTACGAGTACTCATTCTTTGGAAAACTTCTTTCATTGATACTTGATACAACTCTTTACAATTGTTTTCTGTACAACTATGGCTACTAGCTACTTATCACGGGGCTACCGGAGGTTCGGCTTCTCGGCTACCTACTCCGCGATGGGAGCCATGCGCTCCGGCGGCTCCGCATCTTGCTCATCGGAGCGGTTGGCGGCTACCCCGCCGGCGACCACCTCCACTCGGAGCCTTCGGGAAGTACGACTTCATGAAGGCCGGGACTTGTCTTGGGATAGACTTGGCCATATGCTTGACGTAGGCGGCTAGCCGGCTTGGTGCTTCACGAAGTCGATCCACCGGAGGAGCGATCTTGGGGCCGCCGGGTGCGGCACCGGGAGCCTCGCGATCGGGAGAGCGGCTTCTTCCAACTCCCTCAAGCGGGCCCTCAACGCCTCGCGGTCCTCGTTCAATTTACGCAAAGATTTGTAGCGGTTGACGAGATCCCCGTCGAAGAAATCCGCGGCTCCATGTGCTTCTCGCACTCGAAGGCGAGTTCCTTGTAGTCGAGCTCGAGTACCTGGCGGGCTTCCTGCTCCCGGTAGAAGAGGTTCTTCATGCTCACCTCCGAGGCCTTCAGCTGCTCCACCTGGCCCTCAAGCTCTGCGACACAGCAACGCAACAGCGGGTCAGATGCTTCTCGGCTTCCAACAAGTACCCGACAATTCAAAGGACATACCTTTATTCTTGTTGCGGAGGCCCTTGTTCTTCCGCACCAACTCGTCGCCCTTCGCCTGCAACTCCATGACGTCGTTGTGGTACTTGGCGAAGGCGGCGTCGAGCTTCGAGCGCATAGAAGCCGCGTGCTTCCGCGACTTCACGAGGCGCTCCTCCGGGGCCTCGGCTCGGAGCACGGTGTCGCCGTAACCTCCGGCGGGTTCGACTTCTCGCGGGATCGCTCCGCGACGTCCTGCACAAGACAACTCAAGTCAAGAAGAGTACTCAACGATGAAGGATTGACTACTCTAAGGCTACGGTCACGTACCTTCATCCATTGTTTGGCTTGACGGATCGCCGCCATGTGCTTGGCTACCGTCGCCGGCTCGACGAGATCGTCCGCCGCGAAGTTCTATCCCGCCGCGGCTACCCGAGGTAGCCTCCGTCATCGGCGCGCGAGCGGATGGGCTCCGCGTCTTGGATCTCAGGGGATCGGATAGCCACCTCCAGGGCAATCCCTGGCGACGTGGTGGCCGCCTCCCCCCGGTGGACTTCTCGACGACCTCTCCCACGGGCTCGGGGGCTCCTCCTGCAGCCTCTGGGGCTTCTGGTGTCAACTCCTGCATCGGTACCCCCGCAGGGATGTCACCACCTTCAGCACCTGTCAACAACACGACATGGGCGTCAGCGCTTACGACTACTCATCCTGGAGCTCTGCAGCTTCAAGAAGGGTACCCACCTTCGACTACACTCGCCTCCGGCAGCGGCGCTTCGGTAGCCGGGGGCTCGATCACGGCTTGGGCCTTGGGAGCGGGCTCCTCGACGGGCGGCGCGACTTCTCCCGCCTCCGCTGATGAGGGCTCGTCCCCGTCCCAGCTCGGATCCGTGGATTTTCGCGAAGAATTCACGAGAGGCTCGTCGGACAAAATCGACTACCTTGCGGCAAGTCCTACTCGTGGGGACATGGTACTTACGAGGCTCGGCCAGGACGATGGTCACGGCCGGAGCACCGAGGATGCCGGCAATATCAACCGGTCCACCCTCGGCGGGCGCCTCCTCCTCCGCCCTCGCGGCCACCGCCTCCTCCACGGCGGTGGTGGCCGGCGCTCCTTCACCTCCCGCTCCGAGAGATCACCACCTTTTCAACGGTGGCGGCCACGGGTCCTCTGCTCTCTCGCCGGGAGCGAGGGGGCGGCGCTCCGACTGCGCCGGGGAGTTCTTCAACGGGGGGGGGGCGGACTTCGGCTTCCGGCCGGTTCCCCCACCGGGTCCCACACGCCCTCGTCGCCCTCTTCGACGGGCTCCCGCCGGCGGCACCTCCCGCACACAAAGGAAGACTACTCGTCGGCAATGTACTCGAACGGCGGGTACTTGACTACTCGCTCAAGATAACCTACCTCCGGAGGCGTGGTCTCTGAGATCTTCATCTTCTTCGCCACCCGCTTCTTGGCGGGGTTGCGCGGCTTCCGTGGCGGCGCAGCAAGGCTAGCCTCCAGGCTAGCCGGAGGGTCTTGAACAAGTGGAACATGAGGCAAGCCCGGACGGCTAAACCTCGACCGCAGCTGGAAGCGGTCTTGAAGCGTTTCTCCGTCTTCTTCATCGTCATCGGAGGAATCCTCCACGATGACGGGATCGTCGTCTTCACCGACTTCGCGGCGCTCCTTCGACTTCCCCTCCGCCGGGATCTCGATCCCGCTCGGTGGCGGCCGCGGCTCGGAGACGAATCGCTTCACATCATCCGCGCAAAGATACAAGATTTCAGCAACTCTACTACAAGTACTCACTACTCGACGAGGGGGGTACGGCTACTCACCTCGTTGGGCGGGCGCGCGGCGGAGTACTCCTCGACTGGGCACGCCGTGTACGGCGGCATGTCCTTGAAGATGCGCGACAACCTTTCGACGATGTCGTTGTCGTCCGGCCTCGCCCCCGGCATCCGCGACGAGTCGTCGTCGCCGGTGTACTCGAAGCCCAGCGTATCCCGCGCCATCGGCGGGCCGGATCCTCGCGCTTCATGAAACCGAAGGCCACATGCTCGGCCCTCGGTCCCGCTTCTCCGAGCACTCGATGCGTGCTAGCGGCTCGAGGAGGCCGGATCCCCTCTTGCATGGTGGGCTCCGTGTTCCACCATTCGCGATGCACGGGGCCGCCGTCCGCTCGGCTTCGGCGGAGCCGGGGTGGTGGTTCGTGATGTAGAACCATCTCGTCTTCCGTCCGTGTTGGAGTCGACGAGCTTGTACGCCGAGTGCTTGCTCCGCGGCATCCTCCCTCGGTGGATGCCGGCCCCTCCGACTACTGCGGGGTTGGAGGCGCTAGGTTGCGGCTTCACGCGGAAGAACTTCCGGAAGAGCACCCAGTGCGGCTTGATTCCCAGGAAGGCTTCGCGAAGTGGACGAAGACCGACGTGTGGAAGATCTTTGTTGGGGTTCAAGTTGAGGTACTCGACGCCGTAGTACCGGCGGTCCTTTGAAGAAGTCGGCGGGCCGGGAGCGCCGGACCGCGCTCCACGAACCGCGAGAACATCGGGATCTCGTCCTCGGCCTTCTCCATTGGATATGGATCTCCAGCGGCGGATCTCCACATATCCACTTCCTTCTCCCTGATGAACCCGCTGTTCAGCAGGGTCAGCAGGTCCTCCGTCTTCACCTTGGATCTCTTCCATTCGCGGCTCGGATCAGCGCGTGGTGGAGACACAGGCGGCGCCGCTCAAGTGGCGGCCGCGGCGGCCTCTGTGCGGTCCCTCTTCTTCCCGCCGGCCTTGGATGTCTTGGACGGCGACGGCTTCATTCTCCAAGTGCAAGGAGTTTTCACTCGCATCCGCTCGGGGGCTACCCTAAAAGCTTCGGGTGGCGATGCGCTTAGATCTCTTGCGGCGGCGGCGGGCGGCGGGGAGTGGATTTACTTCAAGATTCAAATGGAATGGCTACGCTTCGAATGGGTGAAAAACCCTAAGGGCTTTGGCTTCTATTTATAAGCCAAATCGCCTCGCAACGGGCGGCTGGATGAGTCCGCGCGCGGCTGACTCAGCGGCTGCGCGTGACTCTTCAAATTCTACTAGTCGACGCGCCTCACCTGCGGGGCTCGGCTACTTCTACTCGACTACCTGGAACGCGGCTAGTCTCAAGAGCATCTCAGGACACATTCTCCAAGAAGACCCTTCAATTCGAGAGGAAGTACTCGACTCAAGGCTCGGGGGCTCCGTGCCACGTGTCCTTCGGTTTTTTCTCTCCGGATTTTTCGGGATTTTCTTGCCAAGATTTCAGATGGACCCTCGGCCGGGCAGCCCGCGCTCGAGGCTCGGGGGCTACTCCATGTGGAATGCGGTTCTGCAAATCGCATCTCCATGACGGCTCCGGCTTCAAGACAAGACGAGGCATTTCTTGAGGACCTTCGAAGGCGATTTCAAGGACGCTTGGGACTACTCGAGAAGACTTCAAGATTGCTCAAACATCGGTGGAGTACATTCCCGGCCTCGGGATGCTTCGACTACTCTTGAGGACTTTTGACTTGTAGTGCTCGGGGACGCTTGAGGACTACTCGTTAAGGCCGTCAAGACTACTTGAAGCTATCCTTCTCGACTACAAAGTACTCGGGGGCTTGTCGTATGGACCTCCCTGGGCCCACTACCTCGGTGGGTACCAGGACCGACTACTCGGTGGGCCCACGGGACTACCGGCTTGCGCTACACGGCACCTGAAGGCGTGGAGTACAAGGACTACACAGGAGTAGTACTCGGTTAGGGAGCTGTACATGTTCCGCACTGTATAGAGGACTCCTAGACGTACTCGACTAGTACTCTCTCCCTACTCCGACTTGTAACCCTGCCTCCCGGACTATATAAGGCGAGGCAGGGACCGATCCCCTCATCCAATCTCCTCTCATACAACTCACGGCGCACCATTGCACCATCTTGTAATCGTGCCCTATCAATCCGAGCTACGCAAAGCATACGGGACGTAAGGTATTACGCACCTCGCGGCCCGAACTCGTCTAAATTGTGTGCCACGTGTCTCTTCCTTCGAGTTACCGATCTCGGCGAGTCACATTCATCTACTTCGGGTACCCTCCGTAGTAGGTTGCCGGTCTAAAACATCGACGGGGGTGGTGCTTGATTCTGCTGATTAGTAATATGAGCACAGACAACAAGTGGAATGTCTTGACCTTCTCCTGACCTGATGCTTACCATCTGATTGTTGGAGAAAGATATTTCAGATAGGACTAATGCATGGTGAGATGATCTCAATAAGATAAAGCAACATGAACTTCCGATTTAAGACAAATTCTCATCCTGAGATTCACAAATGTTAGCATAAGACAAGAGTTCGGGTGTTTAGCATCCAACACTGCTTATCTTGCTTCCTTATAATTTGTCTTACACAAGCTCCATAAACATAATTCTTTATTCTTCACAACTCACTTTATAAACATCTAACTCTGCTTGTGATTGTCCATTCGTTTCCTAAGCTTCATTGACTTGCCTTGGTAGAATTTTCTTGTCGTCTTGATAAAGTGATTTGAATAGAGCTGGATTAACTCCGTTTTTCGGCTATTTGGAATCACTCTTCAATTCCTTTCATTTTCTTCTTTTGATCCAAAAGCTTCTTGGGGCACTGACTTATGAAATGTCCATCTTTGTTACAATAGAAACATGCTTTTCTTGCTTTAGTATCCTGGCGATTGTACGTTTGACTAGAAGTAAGGGTATTGAGACTTCGATCCTAGGGTTGATTACCATCCTCTTTTGCACACCAACTAGCAAGATGTCCATTTTCTCCACGCTTGAGGCAATATAATCCATCGTGACTAGGCAAAATCTTCTTACGCTTTGTTGGTCAATTATTAACATAGTGGCCTTCTTCACCACATTTGAAACACAGTCTTTTAATACTTTTGTCTTGGCTTTCTTCACTTGCATGCTCCTTGAGTTGTTTGATTCTATCGGGCTGAAATGCTTTGAAAGTTATACTCCAATCCTCAAGGTTTATAGTCTGAGTACTATCTACAGCTTGAGCAACTTCTTCTAGGACTAGATTTTGGGTACATAACTTCCTCTTCTTATTGATGTCCAAATGATAATGTTGTCTTGCCTCGGTATCATTAGGCTAGCTTCTTCTTGAAGACATGAATGACCATAATACTCACAACATTGACATATTCCTATAGTCTTCATATGTTCATGTTGTTCATTCATTCGCAATTCTAGTGCTCCATGACTTCTCTTATTATTTTGATGATTCCATGCTCTTAAAAACTTGCTTCTTTATTGGTCCCGGCGAGAACTCCGACTTTGGTTATCTCTCGTGTTATGAGGGGATGACGTATTATTCTCGCTTTCTCGTCCTTGTAAGACTTGAGCTTGCATGACCGATAGCTTTTCTTTGTCCAATGACGATGAAACAGTTGGAATCGATGGTATCACCCAAAACAAGGTTGGAATTCTTAGGATTTGATGCTTGCTCTATAATATATTGATGGATATTAACCATGGTTTGAGTCATTGCTTGCGAGTCCGAGTTTGTGCTTTTGCCATATACTCTAGCATCTTGCGTTCAATTCTTGAGGTTGTAGATGGAATATCGATGTTTCATTTGTTGTCTTTATATTCGTGATTTCCATTGGGACTCGCCATCCGGTTGTGTGATAAAGATAAGCTCGAAGAGGTTGGAAATAAGCAAATTGAGGAGCAAGGTAAAATCATTGATATCATATCCATCTTTTCTTGTTGTGATTGTAATCACACCGTGGTAGAGAGGAGAACAACGGGAGTGAAAGAAACTTCTTTCATATGTTGATGTCTCGTATATGCTTGTAGATTTCTGGTTGTTGATGTTGTTGCTTCCGGACTTTGATCTTCAAACATCCTTCAACCAACTTGTATGGTTGATAAGGATAACCCGATTTGAACCCAAACTATCTTTATTAACCTAACAATTTATTTCTTGTTGCATTTGTGGCCATCACTCCACAATACAACTCACACAATCAAAACTCCAAATCAAACATGAGTTCAAACAATCAAGCATTTACATCGCACGTCCTCACAGGAACGATTCTATCGAAGTTGATAAGAGGGTAGGCCATCTAAGAACTTATACTAGGAAACACTGGTGGTAGATCCAGCTGACAGAACAAGAACTGAACTCAGTATAGATCAAAAATATTGATGGGTTTTGTCAAAGAACAATGGATAAATTAGATTTTTATGCGTAAATAAGATAATTTTGAAAGATGACATGGCTTTCTAGAACATGAATCCTTAATTTTCGACCATTTCTAGCTAAGGTTGCATTCCTACGATCAACAACGCTCCGATACCACTCTGTCACACCCGATTTCCGGAGGGAAACCAGATGCATCTCATATGTGTGTCAGGATCTAGTTCCACACATATGATAGACGAAATGAGTGTAATATCATAGACAATAAAAACGTAACAAGGGGTTTAACAACTTACTACACTCATTCGGAAGACACGAAGGTCTTTAACATCGAAAAACGATAACTACACGTCGAGTCTTCGTCTTCCGCTTCCGAGAGACACTTGAGCGGGGGACGCAAGCCTCGAACGCCTCAAAGTCATTGTAGAACTCTTCACCATTGTTCTCTTCGAACGACGGTAAGCAAGTTTGAGTACACTTATGGTTGGTACTCAACAAGTGGGGGAATATGCAAGGCTATCAAGGATAGGCTATGGTTTTGTAGCGGTTAGCATTTTAATGTTGGTCAAACTTTTAATTAGAGAACGCCTAGTTACTAGATGTAAGTATATACCAACCCACTTAAGAAACTTTTAAGCAAAACAACCGAAAGCTCAACGAGCTTCACCAAACCATGATTTATTCTCATCTTCAAATTTATTAATCATGTGAGGGTC